>OX422215.1:296654400-302276900 GCA_949130495.1 Sambucus nigra | reverse complement strand
AAGAGGATTATATGATGTAACATAAATCTAAAAGTAAAGTTGTTCTTGAAGAATTACGAAGGAACCAATAAGATTCTTCAACACCACCAATACATGATGAAATAACACAACGTGTTGACACTAGTACACCAGTACATGGACTACCTCATCGTAGTGGGAGAGTTACACATCAACCTGAACAGTTTATATTCGTGGGAGAGTCTTATGACAAGGTCCCTGATGAACTCGAAGTCGATCCCTATAACTATAATTAGGCTATCCAAGATAAAGATACAGAACTTTGGCTTAAAGCTATGAATTATAAGATGGAATCTATGTATTATAATCAGGTTTAGAGACTTGTAGATCCTCCCGAAGGGATAAAACCCATAGAATGCAAGTGGGTCTATAAGAGAAAAAGAGGGGTGGAAGGAAAGGTTGAGACCTTTAATGCACGAATTATTGTGAAAGGGTTTACTCAGAAAGAGGGAATCGATTATGAGAAAACCTTTTCGTCGGTAGCTATGATGAAGTTCATACGAATTCTCATATCCATTGCGCCTCATTTAGATTATGATATTTAGAAAATGGACGTCAAGACTACATTTCTTAATGGGAATCTTGACGAATGTATCTATATGGTGCCAGACAGTTTTATTACCAAGGTCAAGAGCATAAACTATATAAGCTTAATAAATCCATTTATGGACTTAAGTAAGCATCTAGAACTTGTAACTTTTGTTTTGATGAGGCAATCAAATCTTTTGATTTTGATCAATGTCCAGGTGAGTCTTGTGTGTATAAGAAATGCAACAAAAATATAGTGGTGTTTTTAGAATTATATGTGGATGACATTTTGCTCATTAAAAACGATGTTGGAGTGTTATCCTCGATTAAAGTATGGTTGTCCAGCCAATTCAAGATGAAAGACTTAGGGGAGGCAGTCACATCCTTGGGATCAAGCTTATGTGTGATTGCAATAAAAGGATGCTGGGTTTATCAGAAGCAAATTATAACGATTATCTTTTTGCCAGATTTAGCATGAAATATTCCAAGAAATGGTTCCTACCTTTCAGACATGGAATATATCTCTCCAAGGATCAGTGTCCTAAGACACCTGATGAGATAGAGAAGATAAAAGACGTCCCTTATGCTTCAGTAGTTGGGAGTCTTACGTATGCTATGATATGCACTAGACCTGATATATGCTTTGTTGCTAGCATGGTTAGTTGATATCAGTCTAACCCTGGGCAAGAACACTAGACTGTGGTAAAGCATATACTCAAATACCTGAAAGGAATACGAGATTATATTCTAGTTTACCAGGCAGAGAGTCTAGTACCCATTGGGTACACCGACTCAGATTTTCATTCTGATAAAGATTCCAGAAAATCTACCTCTGGATATGTGATTACCCTAGAAGGTGGATCCATTAGTTTGAGGATTATCAAGCAATCTTGCATTCTTTATTCCATCATGGAAGCTGAATATGTGGTGGCCTCCGAGGCAGCCAAGGAAGCAGTATGGCTTAGAAACTTACTAATGGAGATATGAATGGTATATTTAGGTCAATTGACTATTACACTTTATTATGATAATAGCGATGCGGTTGCTAACTCAAAGGAACCCATGATCCATAAGAGAGGTAAACACATTGAGCGTAAGTATCATCCCATTCGAGAATTTGTGCTACGGGGTGATGTCACAGTTATGAAGATTGCATCAGAGAAGAATCTGGCAGACCCTTTCACAAAGAGATTACAAGCCAAGACTTTTGATAGTCACGTATAGGGGATGAGAGTGAGATGCATTGCAGCATGGTTTTGAGTCTAAGTGGGAGATTGTTAGAGAAGTAGACTAAAACCATGCTTTATGTAATAATTTTAGATATGGATTTATTGTAATAATAAAATCAGTCATTCTTATTTTAATTTGTATGGACATAATGTTTGTAGTATTTTATATATTGCTGATGTCTTTTATTCAGCCCAGTAAGTGTTCTGGTGTTTGGAGTACGACTAATACACAGAGTGGAATATAAGTTTTATTATTCATAATCTTAAATGGAACTAGACACACCATTAGTAGGACTGTAGCAAAATATTTTAGTAGGTCTATCTTAATTATAGGAAACTGTATAGTTTCAACTTATTGTGCTAGTACACTTTGTACGTATTGAACGGGACCAATTCGAGGTCATTGTTTTTATACTGATTTTATAAGACAATGTACACCTCGTGATTATTAAGTTTACTTAAGGCTCTTAATCAGGATATGATTGATGGACACAAGCACTAGTTATTTATTACTTTGACTTATAGGGTGAGATTCATTATTGGATCAATAATCTTTATAAATTGGGTAATGGTGATTAATGTATGGTGAAAGTCTTTTATGGATAAAATCCACGTCTCGATGTAAAGACTGATGATACCCCCTCGAGATACTTATAAGTTTTGTATGTGCCAAACCCTGCAGGTGGATTATGTTAATCCGACACTACAAATAAGTTAAGTTGGACGGCTCAAGGACTTAAAGAAGTTAATCAAATAAATTATCAGTAATTTATTTTATTAACGGGTATCTGTAACCTTAACCTAGGGAGAATGAATTAATTAATAATGAGGAGCTCAAAATATAATT
Source organism: Sambucus nigra (assembly GCA_949130495.1). Taxonomy (NCBI): domain Eukaryota; kingdom Viridiplantae; phylum Streptophyta; class Magnoliopsida; order Dipsacales; family Adoxaceae; genus Sambucus; species Sambucus nigra. The sequence continues at coordinate 302,274,278 of OX422215.1, read as the reverse complement.
TTGAGTTAAGGAGTTCAGTTGCAATTATAATTATTTAGTGGTATTAATTATAATGAAGAGATTGAGATTAGGATACAGGGAGGATTAGGTTTTCTCAGGTTTATTAGGAGCCAAATCCTTATCTCTCCTTAGGGTACCTACTGTAGCCTATATATATGCATCCAAGTCTCATTCTTTCTTAACCTAATAGTCATTCTTGGATAATCAAAAGACCCGAGTTCGTACTTGTGAGAAAGAGAGACAACGGAGAAGAAAGAGGAGACAAGAAGGTGGTCACGAAATAAGAGCCCATCCTCTACTCGTGGTTGTCCATTTCGAGAATGCAGTAAAAGATCATGAGGTGAATCGAGCCATCGCATATTCTGTCCATGATAAAACGAGATCAAATCAAAGAGATCTCTTAGATAAATCCAAAATTTACCTTGTAGAATTTCACGTATGTGTAGTTTTTTTTTTGTCGTTCGATATATATGCGTTTTCAATAGACCCTTGGACTTCTGCTCCAACAATCTTAACTTCAAAGCCTGTGGAACTAATCCATATGGACGTTATGGATCCCTCTAGAATTGTCAGAATCTATGGTAACGGTAATATTTTAGTTATTGTGGATGACTACACACGATATACCTTGGTTAATTTCATGAAAAATAAATCCAATACCTTCCGTGAGTTGTTAAAAAATAATTTAAAAATAGAGAACGAGAAGGTTACCCAAGTATGTCGCATTAAAAATGATAGAGGTGGAGAGTTCAAAGATATAGGTATTACAAAATACTGTATTGGCAATGGATACAAACACGAGTTTAATGCTCTTAAGACACCTCAACATAATGGAATTGTTGAATGTAAAAATAGATATATACAGGAGATGGCTAGGGTGATGTTGCACACAAAAAGTCTTTCGAAATACTTTTGGGTTGAGGCTTTACAGACTGCATGTCATAGCAGTAATCTTGTATACCTCAGGAAAAATACCAAACAAACCTCTTATGAACTTTGGTACTATAAAAAGCCTAATTTGAAATATTTCAAAACCTTCGGTAGTGTATATTATATCTATAAAGACGAAAAAACTTTCAAAGTTCGAAACCCAAGAAGAAAAAGGAATCTTTCTTGGTTATTCCCAAACAATTATGGATTACCGTGTTTTTAATCCACGTACCAAAGTCATAATGGAGTCTTTTAATGTAATTGTTAATGATACTAACGCAGATAGTAGTGTCAGTCAAACAGTGGTCCTGGATGAGTTTGAAACCAATCTTACTCTTGACTCTCTAGAGTTAATTGATTCATTGTCGCCTGAGAGTCCTACTGTATCGACTTAGGTTTCTACAGACCACCCCCTAAAAAAATGGTTGGTAACACTTCTGAGCCTGTTAGAATAAGATCTCAACTTAAAAAAGTGGCTAAATTTGCATGCCCCGTTTCTCTTGTAGAATCAAAAAATGTAAATGATGCCCTTTGCGACTCATTCTGGATAAATGCTATGCAATAAGAGCTTGCCCAGTTTCAGAGTCATAACGTTTGGTATCTCGTTCCACGAACAAAAGATTAAAAGGTTATCGGAACACGTTGGATCTTTAAAAATAAAACTAATGAGAATGGAAAGATAATTAGAAATAAAGCTAGGTTAGTAGCACAAGGTTACTCCCAGATAGAGGGAATTGACTTTTACGAAACTTTTGCACCTGTTACTCATCTTGAGTCAGTTCGTCTCCTCCTTGCCATATCTTGTCATTTACAATTCAAACTTTTTTAAATGGATGTTAAGTCCATATTTTTAAATAGGATTTTGACTCAGGAGGTATACGTAGAGCAATTCAAGGGATTTATAGATCCTTCACACCCTAATCACATATTTAGGCTTAAGAAAACTTTATATGGCTTGAAACAAGCTCCTAGAGCTTAGTATGAACACCTATCTACATTTTGGGTCATGAACGGATTTATTCATGGAGGAAACGGTCATACCTTATTTGTTAAGAAAAAATATAATCATCTCTTGATTGCCCAAGTGTACGTTGACGATATCATATTCGGATCAACCTCTTCTAATCAAGTAAAAGACTTTTTTGATATAATGCATGTTGAATTTCAGATGTCCCTAATGGGGGAATTACACTATTTCTTAGGACTATAAGTGAAACAATTTAGTGATGGCCTATTTATCACATAATCAAAATACGCTACCGATCTGATTAAAAAAATTTGGTTAGAGAATTCAAAACCAGCACGTACACCCATGAGCACGTCTATGAAATTATCTAAGGAAGAAAATGGGAAAGATATCGACCCGACTTTTTACCGAAGTATGATAGGGAGTCTATTATATCTTATTGACTCTAAAGAAGACATTTCCTTTGTTGTGTGTGTCTGTGCAAGATACCAATGTACTCCTAAAGAATCCCATATGTTATGTGTTAAATGAATTATGTTAAGGGTACATTAAATTTCGATATTTAGTACACGAAGGACACTACTAGTTTCATTATCGGTTACACTAATGCCAATTGACCAGGTTGTTTAGAGTTCAGGCCATAGTAAAAGCACGTCTTGAGCCTGTTACTATATAGGAAACAACTTAGTGTGTTGGAGTAGTAAAAAATAGAACTGCATATCCTTTTCTACAGTCGAGTCTGAATACATAGCTGCGGGTAGTTGTTGTACCCAACTTTTTTGGATTAAGCAGATGCTTAGTGACTATGGTATCATTGAAAATAAATTAACTATGTATTGCGATAACCAGAGTGTGATAAATATATCTAAAAATCATGTCCAACACTAAGCACTAAGCACATAAAGATTAGGCATCATTTTATTCGCGAACTTGTAGAATCCAAAGAGCTTGATATTGAGTATTTAAACACTGTAAACAATTAGTTGATCTATTCACAAAACCATTGGACAATATTAGATTTTAGTTCCTTAAAACAACCATAGGGGTGATAGTTATCACATAATAGCTTATGCATAACTATTATAACCTCTGTAGCTTCACGCTAATAACTTGTTTATGAAGATTTAGGGAACGGACGTTTCACAATTGACAAAAGACACCTCCTTTATATATTTAATATATGAGACCCTTGAATATACCCTTGTTTATGACTTGTTAATAAATCTTTATATATATTTTACCCCGTTGTATATTTGAGAAAAATTGGGGGAAACGAACTTGAATAACCGACTTTAGATTTCCATATCTTGTCTTATTTGAACTCAACTAATATGCCCATTCATTGTTTATCTTTCACGCATTTTCAGACCCGATTGTACAACTTTTCATATTTTATAGGGGTAATAGTCTGTATGATAGTTGAGTTGTGTATTTTTTCTCTCTTATTTTCGGTTCTAGGATGGGAAAGGGTAAATAGCTCTTTTGTATAGGAAATTTAGGATTTTATTTTTTTACCCACGAGTACACGTTACTCAAGGGAATTTTGTCTCCAATATACAAAGGGGGATATTGAGAACACACTATATGGTTGACTTGCTTGAGTCCGAACCATATAAGAGTTCTAACTAGTTTGAATATGGTAACAAAATAGGTTAGATTTTTTAGCAATATTATCTATGGTTTGCAAAGCTTCATTAACATTTGATCATGTCCAAAACATCATCTCTACTAAAAAGGGATGTACAATATTGCACTGAACACAGTATAGGACACAAATCATGCATTTATGTGTATAAGTGTGTGCATAAGTGTTTAAATATTTTTAAGAATTTTGTAAACATTTATTTAACATTTAAAATGATTTTTTAAACATTTAAAATAATGATTTTAAAGTGTTGTGGGTTAAAATTGAATTAGTTTTATTCTTTAAAAGCTTCCTATGGTAGATTCCAAAACCCATAAAGACTTTTGGGGATGAAAATTAGATTATTGGAACATCTAAAATACGCATTTATGGACCATCCATTTTGCTACATGTGTTGCTTTGTGATATGCCCCATCTGTGTTTCTTTACTCTCTCAATCGAGTGCATCTTTTATAGTCGTTAGATTAACTCTTATCGACGATCTTCATGTGTTAGAGATAATCCAAGTGCATACCGTTTAAGCCAATCAGAACATTCGTTTAAGCGATCGTTTTACGACCCTTAGATTAAGAAGTTGTAACACCCCGCCTAATTAAATATTGGGTAGCTACTCCTTTATTAAGTTAAACAAAATATACAGTTGGTTCATTCTCAGCATCACTGTCCAAAAATATTTTTTTCTTTTTAAAATAGCTCACCCAATACTCAATTAAGTTAAGTGTTAAATTTTTTTTCCATGATTAACAATAATTTAAAACCATTACCACACTACTAAATAATAATAGAGAAGTCTCATAACACAACTGGATAATGAATAACAAGATTAAATCTAGCTAGATAAAACTTCCCGATTTAAACATCCAACAAACCAAAATGAAAGTACCAACATAAACCCAATACAATATCTGAATGGTAAATGGAATACTAAAATTCTGGGCCACATGCCCTAAATGAGAGAAGTACTGAGACATAGGAATCAAAGAAATGAAGCATCTAAATAAGTCTGCATCTCCAGGAACAGCAACTCATGATCAAACATCCGTACCCTAAGCTGCACGTCCCTGATGTTGGGCACCTGTTAATATAAATATAGTAGAGAAGAGAATATGCAAGGAAACGGGTCAGAGGCCGATTGTAAATGATTTTAAAATAGCAAGTGTTTAACAAGTGCAATAAAGCATTTATTATGTACATGTTAGATTCGAGGCTCTCACTTGATATTCTCACATCTCCTCTAAAGTGCATCACTAATGTATTCGATTAATTCCCTTCTAACTAATTCCCATAGCATGATTCTATCTCATATAATAACCATGTATGTCCCATACCATACGTAATATAATTATTCACATTTTATTCTCTTTAATATGAATCTCCAAGCCTTAGGATTAAGTAATCTTTTACTTAATTGAATTCAGATTCTTTTATTCACAGTCAACTACAATATCACACAGTAGATTGAATTACAGTACATATATATACCCCCTATAATATATACTAATATAGCACCTCCCAGTCACAGCTGCGGTGTAGGCATACTCTGCTATCATGTCCAGTTACAATTCTCATTGTCTAAAGGACAAATGGTTCGGTGTTTTCCCCGAATCATAAAAACATAACACACATATGTTGGAGGCGAGCATATTCCCCAGCCAAATGGGTCACGCACATACCTATGTTCCCATTCAATCGTCGAAACTATCATATACACCGATAGCACGTATCCAAGGTCCTATGCTCAGGGTACTAATCTAAAAATCCTCCCAAATTGGGCGCACAAGGATAAGACCATCCACAACGCGAAACCTCCACCCCGATAGCAAGTAGCGTAGGTATGTCATACACGTAATAAACTATAATATAGGTATACATCCACATATATATATATATATATATATATATATATATATAATATCAACAAGGTATTTACACAACCATAAGATAATTCCCATACGTAGTATTATCTATCCCTCAAATCCTACGTATTAAATATTATGACTTTACTCCTTAATTTATTATTCCCGAGCCTATCTCACTTCTCGAAGATTAAATAAGTTTTCTTGATATATAAATTCAGTAAGAAATTCACTTATACCCTACTGGTCCATGTCATCATACTCCCCGAATTATTGTGAATTAATCTTTCTTTAATTAAAATTAAATTCGATAAAACTTATTCTCGCATAACTATATATTCTTTCACTTAGGTTTATTCACATATAGACTTAGGATTTCCAGGTGATTAAAATGATACCCACCCTACTATTCATATCTTTAATCTTTACATAAACTAATAGCAACCCAAAACGTTAATTTGACAATCATAATTCATTTGATCAATTAACATAATTCTCTCCAATTTAAATCCCAAACACAATAATATTAATCTGGGTTTTTCCTAAGCCTACTGCCTGTGACAACCCGCCTACTAAAATAAGGGGTGGCGAGCCCAATACTCCAATAATCACAGGAATCATAGATGGTCCATTCTTAGCATCACTGTCGATTAAAATAATAGTACAAGATAATCACCAATTATTTTAGAAAACGGACTGTCAATTTAAATTTTTATAAGTAAAATAAAAACACTTAGACAATCCCAATTGCAAAAACTGTGGATACCAAACATCAACGAGTAATAGAATACAATATGCATAAATCAATAACCGAATAAGCTGTCGGTTAACAGACTAATACAAACAGGTTACACCGAGTATTATAATTTAAATATCACATTATAATAAATGATTCCAATGCATGGGCAACACGCCCGAATAAATGTACTGAACATAACTAGAGTACAAAAAGGATAGAAGCGTCTATAACCAATATCCTACAACATCCACAAAATGTTGTAGCTCCAGGACAGCCGGAATGGAAGTGTTAATACGGGAGTCCTTGTGGTAGAGCACCTGTACGGCAAGGAATATATGCAAAACAAAGATAGATATAGATGGTCAGGGCCCGATTTGATATGATTACCATGTGACTAAAATGCGTGACAGTTACGTAAATCTAATTACCATCGTGAACTTATTTCTCTCGCAATTTAAACATAAAGGTTCTCACCTCTCAATCTAAAAGCACACCTATCGCATCCTAACCAATATTCTAGTTAACCCAAGTACTAAGGGCTAAACTTCTCCCCAGTCTCAACACTATGCCATATTCGTTCGTGGGGTGTCTCGCGAAGCGAAATCCAAACAAGGAACCCCCCCGATACACTACTACTTGGCGAGGTCGATCGTCGAGATCCATTAGACCCTCAGCACATTACTGATATATATATTCATCATCAACTTTCATACTCACTTTTATATACGTATCATGTTACACTTCCGGATATATCTCCCGGAATGAGAATTCATTTACAATATATTTACCAATTCAAATTTATTTTTATCTCAAAACTTTCTATTTCCCTTCTTCTATCTTGGAAAGGTATTTAAAAGACAATTTTATTATCATAAAAATTCTTTTTCATCTCATATGCTCCCATTTCCCTTCTTCCATCCAGGAAATGTATATAAAGCCAATTCAATTATCTCATTTCCCTTCTTCCATCCAGGAAATGTATTTAAGGCCAATTCATTATCATAAATTGCTTTAACATCAATAATGTCCCACATTATTAAGAATAGTTATATATCATATAACGTTTTCTAAGACCCCCTGTCTGGGTTTCCCCACTGTGCGCGCCCCAAAATAGCTATCATCTTCCAGGGCCTATCAATCAAGAAAACCTGGGATCCTACAACGCAAGACGTCGGGAAGCGGCCATATGCCTGCGGGAGAGTCACAACCACACCCAGAATTACCTCACCAGCGCAAAAAACATACAATAATCGCTCATATGGCCAAGGACTATATCCACCCTGCATTCATTAGCCAGGGGGCTTCACCTTACGCGCGCAACTTCCCTTATGATAGCGATTTAGAGAGATGTGTTCACATAAATTATCATTTATGAAAATCATTTCTTTTTTCATTTGAAAACACCCATATTTTACATTCTAAAAAATCATTTATTCTCGATGATTAAATACCAATTTTTAGAATAAGCATTTCTTATTCGTTTAGTCATATTTTATTAATGACCTAAGCCCCAAGTGCCACTATCCTCAAACTAGTCTCCAAGGGTCCAACACAATACCATAAATCATCAAAGTGAGTCTCCCTCAATAATAGTCTCCCAAAGTCCCAACGTTGTCATTTTACCTTCTATAAATTCTAGGTTAACTTCCTATATCATTCGGACATTAACCTACGTAATCTAGCCTTTAGAATGAACCCAATTAACCCCATACTAACCTAGGGAATTTGTCTACCCAACACCAACCTCTAAAACTCCTTATTACTTCCCAAAGGAAGGTTACTAAACTTGGAACCTAAAAGAAAAGACTCAAAACAAAACTAGAAAAATCTCGCAAAAACAGGGCATCCGAATCGATTCGCCCAAAAAGCGAATCGATTCGGTGAGTAAAACTAACATTCTTCCTCTGTCTGAATCGATTCAGCCTTAACCCGAATCGATTCGGTCTCCGAGACATGTATCCTACCGCCTAACCGAATCGATTCGCTTGGGAGCCGAATCGATTCGGCCCTGCGAATTTGCCCAATTTGGTCTACGGGTTGAAGAACCCTAAAATCTAAACCCTCAAATCCTTGATTTTCTCCAACATCAACAACAATTATTTATACTACATCATTTCTATACTACCACTAACTGATATTTTCTCCTCAAATCAAATTAAACTACAAAGTTTAGTGTTTAAACACCAAAATCAACAAAAACCCATTTATGGTTTAAAACTCCAAAAATTAACTATACATGCAAATTATCTCATTAAATCAATATCTAGCAAGTAAGAAACTTGCCTCAAGTTTGTAGTCTCGTATTCTCTTCCGGTAGCAACGATTTCCAGCTCAAATCTTCCATTTATCTCTCTTTTGTCCATTTCTCCCAAGCTCTCTCTTCTCTCTCTCTCTCTCTCTCTCTCTCTCCCTTTCTCTTGGTGTAAGACATAATAATGGAAAATAAAAGGGTTTTGGAGACTTAAACGGGTCTTAAACATAATTCCCCTCTTTTAAAATGTTAATCCACCATTAAAATGACTCGTAACTACATAATTGAGTCATAACACGTCAAAAGTGCCCAAAACTCAAAAATACAACTTGACATTTATTTTGACTATCTCGACTATTCTAAAAACAACCGCACCCCCTATTTTGGCTTTCAAAATAACGTGAACTATTTATGTGTTCCAAATTCATTTTATTTCATTAATTAGGCTCCAATTTAAATATGAGTCATAACCGTCGCATAACATATAACGACGCAATAAAACATAGTATAATGTTATTTACCTTCTCATAACGGTAAATAGACAAAACATAGTAAATATTATCCCTTAATATCACGAGAAATAATATTTACTCCAAGTTTACCTATTTTATAAAATTATCTCATCAGGCAAAATAATATAAAATAGTCGCTCAAAAGTCTGGGTTGTTACACTGCCCTTCCATAAGTCTTATTATGTTCAAATAATAATCACCAAAAATCCCTAAAAGTTTAGGGATTAAAACAAGGGTTAAAATAAACAAGTTCATCAATTCTAGGGAGGTCGATCGATCGATCGAGCTTCATGGGTCGATCGATCGATCGCCCAGATATCAACCCAGAATTCTGCAACTTTTGTTCTACGGGTTTTATAACTTTTGATCATTCAAATATCTATTTTAGCGTCCTAAATTCCTTATGATTAATACCACGTGATATAACAACATATGTTAATGATTTCTATTGTTCTAAACAACCTAGAATCATCAAGAGATTGGATTAAAGTGTATATTTTTCATATTTTCCAGAAAAACTAAAAATATAAGTTTCCTCAAGAACAAACCTATAACCTTCTGAATTTCTCCAACATGTGATGTTTATTTCGTGGATTAATGTCTACTAACAACATGAGATTAATCCTATATATCTCTACTTTCCATAAATGATTTAACATCAACTAGTTTATCTCCAAAACATGTAATTTCACCTCATTCCTAATTATCCTAACATGGACATTATACAAACTAGATTGCAATTATCAAATCACTTGCCTCTACTGAAGATCTCATCCTTTGGGGATGAATGTCACTGGTGGTTCTCCCTTCTTCGATCAACTTCCGGTTGTGGTTGGTGGTGGTGACCTTTGGTTCTTGGTTCTTCCTCAAAGACTCTTCCTTTTCCCCAGAGAACTCCTCACTTTCTCCTAATTTCTTTCTCTCTAAGTTGTAGAATGAAATGAATAATCTCAGCCCCTTAGACTTATAACTAACCTCCTAAATTCGTATACACTATTCACCTCCCAAGCGAAAAGATCATAATACCCCTCCGGGGTGACTATTCGGCTCTAAGGTATCTCGAGACCCTATACAAACGTCCGAGTATACTTTTTTTACTATAAAAATACTTTGGTGTAGTCAAAACGACCATTTGGATGACATAACAATATACCTCTTTTTATTTTATATAAATCCAGTCGTGACACTACTATTCACATGCGTCTTAATCACCGAAATTTCCGCATTCACTATTTGTGACACCTTGTAGAATTGATCATAAGTAAAGTCATAACCACATATTACTTTGATTCACTAAGTAATATTTAACATATATCATATATTACCATGTTCTCAAGTCATAATTAAATCCGAATTAATCTTAAATATTTGATTAATTTCCAAATAAATTCCTTTTTAAAGGTATCAAAATTACGGGGTATTACAGAAGTCAAACCGTCCAAGCAATATTAGCCATTCAATTTCTTTGATTTGAAAACTTTGGCAGCTCGCCAATTTGAGAAAAAAATGAGAGAATGGAGAGTATAGAGAGAAAAAGAAAGGTTAGTGAGAGAGAGAGAGAGGGAGAGAGGGAGAGGGAGAGAGAGAGAGAGAGAGAGAGAGAGAGAGAACCAGTATTCGAGAGTTAGAAATCTTTAGGTTTTCTCACAAAACCAAACACACGATTCATCGTTCTACTTACACCAGAAAACCTCCATTCTCGAGAGTTAAAAATATTAGGTTTTCACAAGGGTTTTCTGTTTGGCCATTTTTTAAGAATCTCTTTAATCTTAATCTATCTTAGGAGCCTAGTCTCAGTGTAGATCTTACGTTTCTTCTTGAAAATTGTGAAATTTACTAAGAGATACATATCACTTAGTTTATTAGGGTTTCTTTTACCTTTTCTTTGTGGATTTGTTCATTATGTTGTATTTTCATTTAGATCCATTTTATTTTCAAGTTTTCTTGAAAAAAAGACTTTTGAAATCACTAATATTTTAGATCTAAAGTTTTTGTTTCGAAAAACTCAGTTTTAAAGTTTGTGAAATTAGTGTATGCGTAAATAAGTGTTTTGAAACATTTGATCTATTTTTCAAAAAGATTTCCTTCAGATTTGAGATATTATGTTTGTTTAATAAGTTTGATTTTCAAAGAAAAATTGAGATCTCTACATATCATATAGATTCTCTATAATTCATTAGGATTTATTTGTATAAATATCTCGAGAGATGCGAGTAGCATCTTGTTGTAATTCACATCATAATCACTACACTCTCACACAAACACCTACTCAAAGTGTGGTTCATTTGAGAGATTTTGTATTGATTGGGCCCCTGGGAACAAGGAGCAAGGACTAAAGCAAGGAAACAGCTGGGAAGATCAAAGTTAGAACATAAATAACTTGGAGAGGAAAACTCGTGTAAGTATATTTCTTTTCTTAGCCGAGGATCTTGAATGCATGTTTGGGTGCTTGCAATCTTGTATCTGTTGTTTGATTATAGTGGATTTTTATTGTGGCGTAGAGGTCACCATAGATGTTTTTCGTAATTTGGGATTTTATCACGTTAAAAATGTTGTGTCAAACTTGCTTGGGTTGTTCTTACGAGTTATATGGTATGGTTTCTCATTAAAGAATTAGTATAGGTTTTATTTTGATAACCTAAGGTAATCTATCTACCAAATCTAACATCCAATTGAAATCTATTTTTACAAATCTTGTGTAGTGTTTTGAAAGGAGTTTCATCCAATGAGTTTATTTTTCGGAGTTTATTTAAAATTTAACTTTTAGTTAAAGATCTAGTAAATAGTTTTTCCAGGTGAAATGTCAAACGCTCAATGCCGATGCTTTGATATTGTAGATGAAATTGATTAATTCTCTAGAAAGCTTCACATGCATATGAGTAACGACAATCGAGGAATATTTTAATTTCATAAACCTCAAAAATTTCTTTGTTACCATTATCATGATTTCAGGCAATTGATTATTTGAGCTCCATTGTAGTTCTGTCGGGGCCTTTACTTGAAAAGGTACTTAATTGGGTTTGATTTATTGCATCATTCGACATTTATGTGAGCTCTGTATTTCACGACCAAGTAAATATTATGGGAAACTACGAATCTGTTGTCAAGTCTTATTCGCATATTCTCTACAAACCTGCCATCATCTTTCCATCTATAAATTGGGAATCCATTTTCATCCAGTTTAGTCATGCTTGTGAAGTTTCGGGGGAATTTTTTTTAGCAACATCCGTTCACTATACAAGGCGATCGAGGATTCACGTGCCTGCATGGGTCGTACATCATGAATTGTGAAACCGATGCGTATTCAACTGGGGCGCTAATACAATCAGGTAATTCAACAGAAATAATCTTATCAATATTGATTGATGTTGGTTGTTTTGCGTCAGCATGTAGGATTAGATGTATGTGGGCATGTGGAAATCCTCTTTTTTGGAATTCTATTGTATAGATAGATGTCGTAAAAATTATATCTTGTTATATTTATCGACATAATATAGATGTTTAGGACCACAAATGATATGATTTGTGATTACAGCTCATGATTTATTAATTATACTATACGTACATGCTATTACTTTTCCAAAGTGTTTTCCTTGGACCGAATCCTTCATAGGGCATCAAATTTAATTTTAAAAACTCGTATGATAATATTTGGCCTATCCTCAGGCTTCTGGCTATGTTTAAGTTCGAGAAAATTTATGATTTGGGGCCATTTAGGATTCGTTGTGAATGTGATGAACATATTTGGATTTTCAAAGAATTTACAAATAGCCATTGCATCTTGGGAATTGTGAGCCATATAACGTGGACCTTCAGTGAAACTTGATGGAAGGACAATACAATTCCCTACAAACGACAACGTTGAATCTCCTTCAAGAACAACATCTTTCAATCCTTTATATACCTCAACCCTTAATCGTGGTTGGTTTATTCTAATCTACCTCAACCTTTCTTGTTATATGCATGTATATGCATTGACAACATATTGTTGGAAAAGTCTTTCTAAGCTCAAAACGGTGTGAGGTTCATTTGTTCTTTGATGCAAACGGTATTCGTAATATTCTCTCATAATCATGTAATACCGTTTAGTCTTACGTTTCCCACTGTTGGTTTTGTAAGTTATACCCAATTGATAACCATCTTCCCCATATTGGAATAACAATGAGCATTGCATAGCCATAAAGGATGGATGAAGATCGCTAATTATTTGCAAACCATTTGACTTATGGTTAATAATAATATCTCTCATGACATTTTCCTCAATAAAGTCACCAACAATGAGTGCGGCTATTTCAGAAGTGGTAGGCAAATTGTAAATCGATGGGTTTTTGGAACGATTTTTAATAAAATGTATTCTCACGGCATGACATTTGAATGCTAAAAACGCTCACGTGCCATTTAAAAAACTTTTGCAATCTCATTGTGCTCATCAAGCATTAATAGTAAATTCAAAAATACTTCTGGGTCCAACTTTGATGTCGTCCTATGTCTTCCTAGTGATTTCATTCGATTGCTCAACTCATTCTCCATGTCATAAATATATAGTCGTGCAATGTGAAATTGGTACACATGATCCATGTAAGTTGAACAAAAATAACAATTATTTTTATCGGGTGAATAATAACATAGCAATGCGACAACGTTTTATATCATGTATGGAAAAGATTATATACTTTTAGGCATCCTTTACACTATAAATGAAATTTCCAAATTACGCAAAGCAAACATAAATAACATGTTGACAGGTGTATATTAGTATGCAAGATATATAAAAGGAAATGACATAACTTTTACATAATCTATATTTCTCTCAAACGCAACAATGGAGTCCAACGCAACAAATGAGCTATTGGGCTTACATAGAAAAAATAAACCAAACGTTCTATGATTTGGTCTTAAAATTCATCACCTAATATTTTAGCGTTAGTAACTGTTGTAGCAGCAATGTGGGCTTAACATGTTTTACGGTATGAAAAACATGACAATCTGTTGTTAGTGTTGATCTACCTATCATTTTGGCCTTCAAACTTTTAAAAGTTAAATAAATATGAGCGCTTAGTATCAATGCCGATTTACCTACAATCTGTACTCACACCCCTCTTGTACCATCGCAGTTCATAATGGCAGATTCCAATGGTGGAATCGATCAGGAAAAAAGTTTAAATGTTTGAGGGACTTTTTGGTAATTGATCATAACTTTTTTTATTAGAAAAAAATCTTAAATGATGTCATTAAAACAAAATATATATTAAAAAGGAGAAAGATATTAGTATCAACATTGTTTAAGTGAGCTTTTTAAAAAGTACATATGTGACAACCCTGCTTTTTAAATCTAATTTGGTTAGCTACGCCCAATTAAATTAAAGAGGAGCGTCAATATGTTGGCATTAGAAACAAAATTTAAATAAATACAATAAAGTAAACATGTACACTCTCCTATGTGTAACCAAATCATATAATAACAACTATAACAAGTGAAACCAACTCATAACTATTAACTGTAATAATCCATCAGTAATCTCAAACTGAAAATATAAAATGCCAATACATGCGGCCCAGCACAAAATGGGAAAGAATAATACAACAATTCTCTCAAATACCAAGTAAAAACAACGTGATATTAATCTCTGATACCACCCTCAAGAAAAGGGAAACAAGCGACATAAATTAAAATAAAATAACTCCACCGCTACAGGAATCCTAAGATTGATATGATCTCATCAAGCTCCATAGTATATTGTCCATCGGGACGAGGACCTGTCATATATTATATATATAGGAGAGGAGCAAGAATCAAGATAGACGAACGTCAAAGCAAGAAAACAAGCTATAAGATTATAAGATGTACTTATAATGAAAGCACACTAGTCATGACTCGTCTCCAATAATTAAGTTGTTCAATTACTCAACCAATGTTCCTCTGTCGTGACTACCCAACCCAAACTCGAGTAACGTGTAGTCTCATATCGTATCATCATTAATCATTATTAATCTCATTTCAGTATTTAACGTATCAAAATATTTCCTTCAAGTATAATATCAAATGCATCGATTCGGGATATTATTTTAAGACACAAGCATAATATCTCACACAACAAGTCATATCGGGTCACTATCGTTATCCGGGGGGGCAAGTCGTAACACTAGGCCTACACACGAATACTCCCCAATATTACGTGGCAAGGGCAATCGTACTAAGTCCTAAATCACATGGCGTTTCAAGGTCTTTCTATCTGACCCGTATTACAACCATGTGTCCGGTTCCGGTGGTTTATCTCCGACACGGCACTCGAGCGGAACCTAACCGGATCAATCACAAAAAATCGCATTCAACATGTGCCTACGTCGACCGGAGGACTAATCTAGTGTATACTCGACAGTATACATGTAAAACAATTTCACGCTTATGTATATATACAATCATGTCAAGTCTCTTACTCGAGTTATACAATAGTCATTATTTATAATATAACATAATTTACATCATTAATTTACTAATTAAACATCAAATCATTTCATGGTTATATATCCCTAATAACCATAAGTATGTGATCAAGTTAGGATATTAGGCACAACACCACAATTATCTTACTAACAACATGAAAAATATTATCTCTCTTATTTAAACAACATGCTTCCCCGAATTTAAAATGCAGATTCGAGGCTCTTCCGATCCGTTTTTGGAAAAACTTAAAACTACAAAGTTGTTCGGAATGTGATTTTATATAAGGACTCACGTGCACGTTTCCATAGCCTGCATAAAACAGACCCGAAACTAATATATAATATTCTCCCCTATTTTCGACAACTTTCTGCCCAGAATTTTAAAATGCCGATTTGAGGCTTTTCCGATCCGTTCTTGGGAAAACTTAAAACTACAAAGTTGTTCGGAACGTGATTTTCTACAAGGACACGCAATCACACTACTGTAGCCTGCTTAAAACAGACCCGAAACTAACATATACAGTTCGGACCTGTTCACGACAACTTCCTGCGCAATATTTTAAAACGCCGATTTGAGACTTTTCCGATCCGTTTTCGAAAAAACTTAAAACTATAAAGTTGTTCGGAATATAATTTTCTTTCGGGTAGTGCAGACGAAACATCCATTTTTGGAACCAAAATAGCTCAAAACAGTTTTTAATATGACGATTTACATGTTCATATATTTCTCAAATTCAAGAGGTTGTTCAACAATTCAATCCCTATAATGATGTTATTGCATTTTAATCTACATGGAGGGTGATCCTAATACATTGCATATCATTTTTAACATCAATATCATATTAATTTAGGGATCCAAATACATGTTCATGTGAAATTTCATTATAGATACATAATATACACATATAGGTTATTAACTTGCCTTGGATTGTATGGAGAAGTTGAATCCTCTTGAAATCCTCTTAGCTTTCTTCTCTTCTTACTCTCTCTCTCTCTCTCTCTACCAAACCCCAGCCTCCATTTGTGAAATGATAAAATGAAGACTTCTTCTCTTCTTTTCTATTTATACCTAGGGTTAGTTTATTTACAAAAATGCCATTGCCCCCAATTTTAACCCTCTCGATCCTTTTACGCGTTAATTCGCTTCTAATATTTAAGTCGCACATTCGTATCTCAATGAATTCATTTTAACTTTTCATTTCCCAACATTTCGAATATATATACTGACATAGTTTTATTTCCAAACATTTCGAATATATATACTCGCATAGTTTTTTTTTGTTTTTTTTCAATTTCAATTCAATAAAAAATGCGGGGTATTACATTCTCCCCCTCTACGAACGGGATTTCGTCCTCGAAATCCAAATTAAAACATCTCAATTCAAGTCAAGTAAGGTAGTTTCGCACGTACCTTCCATGAAGAGATATGGGTGACTAATTCGCAAGTCATCCTCTCTCTCCCAAGTGGCCTCAGACTCGTCACGATTACACCACATAACACGAACAAGAGGAATAATTTTTGACCTGTACTGCTGCTCACGACGATCTCGGATCCTGGCCGACCTCTTCTCATAGGTCCCATCGGGCTGCAGCTCAATCCCATCTAACTGTATGTGTAGGTGTGAGTCCTTGGGACGTAAGAACTTCCTCAATATGGATACATGAAAAATATTGTGTACCCGCTGGAGATGGTCGGGTAGGCCTAAACGGTAGGCAACTGACCCCACCCTACCGAACATTGTTAACGAACCCACATATCACGGTGAAATCTTCCATTTGGCACCAATGCGAACAACACCTCTTATGGGTGAGACCCTCAACAACACTTGGTCCCCAACGACGAACTCTAACTTCCTCCGTCTTATGTCAGCATAAGTCTTCTGACGATCTTGCACGGTCTTCATCCGTTCACGAATCAAGTCAACCTTCTCTGAGGTCTCCCTAACACTATCCGGACCCAGCATTCGGTGCTCTCCGAACTCCAACCAACATGTAAGGGATCGACAAGGCTTGCCGTATAAAGCCTCGTATAGTGCCATACCAATAGTCTGTTGATAACTATTATTGTATGTGAACTCCACCAGTGGCAAATGCATATCCCAACCACCTTTGAAGTCCAACACACAAACTCCCAACATGTCCTCCAAAATCTTATTCACCCGCTTCGTCTGACCATCAGACTGAAGGTGGAATGCGGTACTCAAACTCAACTGTACTCCCATCACCTCCTGAAGACTGCCCAAAAAGTGCGAGATGAAGACACTGCCACGATCGGACACGATATCACACAGTACTCCATGCAATTTCATAATCTCGTTAATAAACACCGTGGCATACTATGTTGCCGTATAATCTGTCCTCACTAGAAGGGAATGAGCCACCTTTGTTAGTCTGTCGACGATGACCCAAATCGAATCATGATCGTGTTGCGATCTTGGCAACCCAACAATGAAATTCACGGAGATCTTTCCCATTTTTAACTGTACAACCGAACTCTCATCACGAAGCCTAACATAACTGAACTACTAAGCTGATCCAGAAATTAATACCCCCAAGTCTCGACTCGCTAAGTTTCGTGCATGGAGTGTCTCGCAAGCAAAATTCGAACAAGGAACCCCCCGATACACTACTCTTTGGCAGTATTGATTGTCAAGATTCATTATGCCCTCAATGCATGACGCGTATAACCCCAATTTACTAAAATAATATAAATAATTAATTATTCACAATTCTCAACAGTGCACGGCATTTCGTGCGTGGGACGTCTCGCAAGAGAAATCCAAACAAGGAACCCCCCCGATACACCACTCCTTGGCACATGTCGATTTTCGAGATATACTAATATATAAATATGAGCACTAAGGACTAACTTCTCCTCACTCCCAACATTACACTGCGTTTCGTGCGTGGGACGTCTCGCAAGCGAAATCCAAACAAGGAATCCCCCCGATACACTACTCCTTAACAATGTTGGTCGTTGAGGTCCATTATGCCCTCGATACCCAAAGTAGTCTATATACACATATAATTATCTACGCTTCATTTTCACTTTAATATATTCATCACAATTTAATCCGAATTTAATTTCCCTGAATGAGATTCAATCAACATTCTTATATTTACTCTAGAGACAAATATATGATATCTTATCTCATATATATTCATTATACTATACGCAACAAGTATAATAATCCATCTACCGAGCTATAATATAAATACCTTAGCCATTCTCATTTACTAAGCAACCGTGGATTATCTCAAGTACACATATATGTTAATCACAATACATATATCCATATCCGGCACCCATAGGCTTAACAGCGGTGCACACATACTCTACCATTATCATAAGACCATCAAGACCATCCTATGACTATTCACTAGTCTATACATCACCAAAATCGAACATCTTACACTTGGTTTCGGAACGCGTCTTTAATCACACACGATCTAAGTAAACAACATGTCACTAACTACTCACTCGTGCTCTAATTCACATTAATACATAACGAGGGCTACAACATAGCCACATTCCCATATCTGATGGATTCAAAATCAAGCACCACCATTATCAAGGTGCAACAAATTAGTACCCCCAATCACCGGGTGATAACATAAAAATCGAACTCGTGGATATATCACCAACTCAAGCGATCACACTCGCATAAAATGAAATGCCTATTGAACACTCCCTCGTGATGTTCTCACTTGACAACTCGCCCCTCGAGATTCTCTACTCATTGTAGGGGTTCACAACTGGTAACTCCACCTCAATTCCATCCCTTAGCACACCCATATTCATGTCCCGGTCTCGATAACTTTTAACAAATATATTGATGTTACAAAACAAGATAACCACATCTTATTGAACATCCATTATAATCTAGGGATTTAGGAAAAATATTTAACTCCAATCATTACCAAATATGGAAAGAAGACTCCATTGATAATTTTGGACTTCTCCAATGTCAATCCTCATATGGCCTTGCGATATGGATTTCCTCATCCCTAGTTCTATGGCCAAGACATCGCATCTTTACTGGTACGTTCTCACGAGCTTGTTCGGGATAACTCACCGAAACATTCCACTCTGAACATGTGAGTACCCAATCCACTAACATATCTTGTACATGACCGAACACACACCTAATCGGCCTTAAGTTGATTCCATTACGGATTTTATCAGATCAAAACACTATGGAACCACTGTGTCACCCCAATACGATATCTATCACTTGTGTGGACAACGTGTAGGTTTACATGCCTACCAAAATTTCCTGATACCAACATAATATTTCAAGGATAATCACTTATCCATTCTAGATTCAGACTCATGAATCTCTCATTATACATCATCAAACGGATGAATTTAGTCCGTGCTTTTTACAAGTACGATGACACTCTTGCGTACACCAAAATTGGACCCCTCAGGTCATCCTTTGACGGGGTGGGACATACACCGATTTTGAGTGGTCCTCTCTCAAATCACAACCCTTACTTTACATTTTCATGAGTAATAATATACTCTTATTATCACAAGACTTACTTCGTTAACCATTCACTGATTAATACGTCATCGAATGCTTCAGTAGTCTGTCCATTACGGATGGAGCGTGATAATTTCTTCTCAGGAAAATGTCACAACAACAACTGGACCACATCATTTTGAGGTGTGCCATATCTAAATCTCTACCCTTCCACATTGGAAACAACTTCAGACAACTACACACGCAAGTGGTACCAACAACTCAGTGGTACTACAGGGTGGGATATAACTTATACCAACTTCTTTACAGCCATAAGAGTGACGATATTCAAAGTTGATAATGCACAGCAAATATACGGGTGTTTTCACCCCCTAAAGCACTAAAAGTCAACTCAATCATTGAGTTCAACATCGGTTTTCTCGCCTGCTGGTGGGCGATGAAACTATGATAGTTGCACGTGAATTGCGGTCTTTTAAAATGCTTGGACCCTATGCCCTCCTACAGTCCACGTCTCATCAAATCACCATCTTAAAAGATAGTAAGTTAACACGTATCCTTAAAAAATTATTCAAGTGGAGCACTAGTCATAATTACAACAAGTACTCACACAAGGACCTCACGCGTACTATCATGTGGTCGATCGGAGATTTACCTCATGCGTGGGACGTCTCACGAATGAAATCCAAACAAGGCACCCTCCCTATACACTAGGCTAGCTCCAAATCTCCCGTCGAAATCGTAGCGTGAAAATCTTCCAAGTCATCAAATACAATACCTAATCGTAAGGCTCTACGTATCAACGAAACGATGCGCGAAAAACGTAAAAGACACCCTCATATCCCTAAAGGCTCTAAAACCTGGCTCTGATACCAACTGTGACAACCCTGCTTTTTAAATCTAATTTGGTTAGCTACGTCCAATTAAATTAAAGTGGAGCATCAATATGTTGGCATTAGAAACAAAATTTAAATAAATGCAGTAAAGTAAACATGTACACTCTCATATGTGTAACCAAATCATATAATAACAACTATAACAGGTGAAACCAACTCATAACTATTAACTGCAATAATCCATCAGTAATCTCAAACTGAAAATATAAAATGCCAATACATGCGGCCCAACACAAAATGGGAAAGAATAATACAACAATTCTCTCAAATACCAAGTAAAAACAACGTGATATTAATCTCTGATACCGCCCTCAAGAAAAGGGAAACAAGCGACATATATTAAAATAAAATAACTCCACAGCTACAAGAATCCTAAGATTGATATGATCTCATCAAGCTCCATAGTCTATTGTCCATCGGGACGAGGACCTGTCATATATTATATATATAGGAGAGGAGCAAGAAGCAAGAAGTAAGATAGACGAACGTCAAAGCAAGAAAACAAGCTATAAGATTATAAGATGTACTTATAATGAAAGCACACTAGTCATGACTCGTCTCCAGTAATTAAGTTGTTCAATTACCCAACCAATGTTCCTATGTCGTGACTACCCAACCCAAACTCGAGTAACGTGTAGTCTCATACCGTATCATGATTAATCATTATTAATCTCATTTCAGTATTTAACGTATCAAAATATTTCCTTCAAGTATAATATCAAATGCATCGATTCGGGATATTATTTTAAGACACAAGCATAATATCTCACACAATAAGTCATATCGGGTCACTATCGTTACCCGGGGGAACAAGTCGTAACACTAGGCCTACACATGAATACTCCCCAATATTACGTGGCAAGGGCAATCGTACTAAGTCCTAAATCACATGGCGTTTCAAGGTCTTTCTATCTGACCCGCATTACAACCATGTGTCCAGTTCCGGTGGTTTATCTCCGACATGGCACTCGAGCGGAACCTAACCAGATCAATTACAAAAAATCGCATTCAACATGTGCCTACGTCGACCGGAGGACTAGTCCAGTGTATACTCGACAATATACATGTAAAACAATTTCACGCTTATGTATATATACAATCATGTCAAGTCTCTTACTCGAGTTATACAATAGTCATTATTTATAAAATAACATAATTTACATAATTAATTTACTAATTAAACATCAAATCATTTCATGGTTATATATCCCTAATAACCATAAGTTTGTGATCAAGTTAGGATATTAGGCACAACACCACAATTATCTTACTAACAACATGAAAAATATTGTCACTCTTATTTAAATAACATGCTGCCCCGAATTTAAAATACAGATTCGAGGTTCTTCCGATCCGTTTTTGGAAAAACTTAAAACTACAAAGTTGTTCGGAATGTGATTTTCTATAAGGACTCGAGTGCATGTTTCCATATCCTGCATAAAATAGACCCGAAACTAATATATAATATTCTCCCCTGTTTTTGACAACTTTCTGCCCAGAATTTTAAAATGCCGATTTGAGGCTTTTTCGATCAGTTCTTGGAAAAACTTAAAACTACAAAGTTGTTCGGAACGTGATTTTCTAAAAGGACAAGCTAGAACACTACCGTAGTCTGCTTAAAACAGACCCGAAACTAACATATACAGTTCGGACCTGTTCACGACAACTTCCTGCGCAGAATTTTAAAACGCTGATTTGAGACTTTTTCGATCCGTTTTCGAAAAAACTTAAAACTACAAAGTTGTTCGGAATATAATTTCTGTCGGGCATTACAGACGAAACATCCATTTTTGGAACCGAAACAGATCAAAACAGTTTTTAATATGACAATTTACATGTTCATAGATTTCTCAAATTCAAGAGGTTGTTCAACAATTCAATCCCTATAATGATGTTATTGCATTTGAATCTACATGGAGGATGATCCTAATACATTGCATATCATTTTTAACATCAATATCATATTAATTTAGGGATCCAAATACATGCTCATGTGAAATTTCATTATAGATACATAATATACACATATAGGTTATTAACTTGCCTTGGATTGTATGGAGAAGTTGAATCCTCTTGAAATCCTCTTAGCTTTCTTCTCTTCTTACTCTCTCTCTCTCTACCAAATCCTAGCCTCCATTTGTGAAATGATAAAATGAAGACTTCTTCTCTTCTTTTCTATATATACCTAGGGTTAGTTTATTTACAAAAATGCCATTACCCCCAATTTTAACCCTCTCAATCCTTTTACGCATTAATTCGTTTCTAATATTTAAGTCGCACATTCGTATCTCAATGAATTCATTTTAACTTTTCATTTCCAAACATTTCGAATATATATACTGACATAGTTTTATTTCCAAACATTTCGAATATATATACTGATATAGTTTTTTTTTTGTTTCAATTTCAATTCAATCAAAAATGCGGGGTATTACAACATATGTATAGTAATGTACAGTACAAACAAATAATTCAGTGGACAAATTCGTACATCAAATGTAGGATAAAGGAAAAAATATATACGCTAGGGAGGAGAAAAATTACAGACATATGATGTGTAAATATGATATATGGGTGCAATACAAAACAATGTAAATGGAAACTAAGTCAGATTTTATAAGTACTGCTGTTACATGTCCAAAATTTACAAATGAGATCAACACTATTTCAACAACTACCTATGATTTCCTCACATAGTAGAAACAAAAAAAATAATTTTCAATAAAATGAAATGTAATAGTTTTAGTGTGATGTGCATCCAACCTAGTCATGGTCAACTGGATTATAGAAAACAATGCAAATATAATACATATTGTATGTTTTCATGGATTATATGAAGCATAATGTCTTATTGAATCAATATAACAAATATAAACTATGGAAAACAATATAATAAATATAAACTATGGAAAATATAGTTGGTTCTCAAAGTCATAAAATGTAGATTACAATATAGGCTCATACATAATGCACGATATCCCCATGTGTCGAATACTCAAATGTTTAGTCACTCAGTTTTGGTAAAAACAAACACACTATATGTGCAAATCCATATCAAATGAAAACGTAAAGTGAAATGAAAAGACCCATATGAAAATAAGGAAAATAAAAATAATCGAACATGTGTGGCTTCTACTAATATTATATAACAAAACTAAATGGAAACGATATTTAATATGCAAATTAATTTTCATGTTCAAACAACTACATTAATCCATTACACAATAATCTTCATTAAGTATAATAAGTTTGCAAGCAATTCATGGCCTTCAACTGTAATAATAATTAAAAAAAAACACAAACTTGCTCTGATTTGTGGGTATAAAGAGATGAGGTATTTAGTAGTTTAACCATTAACAAAAAAGATATATGAGTGTGAAAAATTAAAAATCAGTCAATTTACGCAAACATCCCAAAGAATCCACAATGACCCTCAATGTACATTTACGAAAACACAATAATATGATTTTACGCTTTTCGTCAAACATATGGTATGTAGCTACAAACATGTGAAAAATTTTAATCAATCAACTTACCCAAATAACCACAGTGACTCTCAACATATATTTACACAAACATAAAAATGTATTTGCTAATCTTTTTTTCTTCACAATTTGAAACAAAAATATTAGAAAACATATGTACAACCCATTGCCTTTTACATTTGATGTCAAATATTTAGCAATTTAAAAACTCATGTCTTCTCAAATCCATTTAGTTTTTCTATCATTTGACGCATTTCATCAAACACTTAATGGGTACTATTTTTATAGGGATAAAACTTATATCTTCTCAAATACACATACACCCAATATCATACTTAAAATTAACACAACAACACATATGTTATTTGAAAATTACTTTTAACACTACGACATTATAGCATGTAAAAAATATATTTTTCTTCATTTTAAGAAGGTTTAAACTCAAAGAAATGTTGAAAAGTTGCAATATACAAATTAATAATTGTTAAACATACTTGATCGGATGATTCATTAGATGCCTCTTCCAAAAAGGTGTGAGAATACCAATTACTACTTCTCTATTTATATCTCAACCATTTAAATTTCTAGTTTTTAAACTATACTTAGCCTCAAACATTTACTATTATATAACATCGTTTGAAAGATATATTCGTTTCCTTTTACTCATTTCATCGAACATCTATTCGACACTATTTATATAAGCATAATCTTATGTCTTCTCAAATACACAACAAATTCAAACTATGAAAAATTAACACATTGCAATAGATATACTAAGAAGTGGTATACTTACTTGATCAGATGCACCCGCCGAGATTTTGTTAACAAAATGTAAGAATTACAGCACCGATTGCTTCACAGTTGCATCACGATACCATTGATTTCCACCAGAAGAAATAGATTTCCCAATAACTTTTACATAGACCATTATGAACTCTGCAAGCTGGAACCTCTTAATTGATACACAGTGCTGTCGAGTTAACGGAGGAGTTAATTTGGGAGCTTAATCGACTATTGGAGATAAAGAATGCTGGAGGTGAACGATGCTGAATGGACGATAGTAACGATTGGAATATGAATATGAATGGTCGCTTAATCATGTATGGATATGCATGGTCTCTTAAGCTGAATGGCACCTGGCGTGGAAAAGATATTACGCAACTTACCTGATGTGGATGTATAGAGATATTACGCCACTTAGTAACGAAGCTTAGTAATCAACTTGTTTACGTGGATAGCCCCGTTGATTAGGGATCCTAAATGCTTGTAAAGCATTTTAGAGTAATATAACATTTTAGAGTAGTATAGAGATATGTTATTTTTACATACTCTTATATTTGGAACCTAATTTTTTATGTCTAAACAAAATTAACAAATAACAAGGCCAAAAAATCATGTATTTACCCCATTAGCATAAGATAAGAATTAGATATCAAAATTAGGGCTAGACATACTTTTCCTCAAAAGATATCTCTACTACTTAAAAAGAGAGAACTTCCTCTTCGATGGTTAGAAGACTAAACTACCCTCATTAAATTTAAAATTTCTATTATACCCTTAATAATAGTCAACATATCTTTCCCCAATTCATTGGCTCCTACGAAATAACCAGGTTCATTTCATCTCATATTTCTCATATTCATTCACACATACCAATCATCCAAATACATTCATGTTCCAACCCAGGAAATCCAAATTCAATTGCCTCAAATTTCATTCTTCAATTCACTCACATTTATGCATCTTATCTCTCTCTTATTCATTCACGCATATCAACCATCAAAATACATTCATCTTCTAACCCTAGAAATTCATCTTTACAAATGGAAGCTCAAACAACTATTTAATTGAAAGTCCATCGTTTCTTTGCTTCATTGCTATCATTTCTACTTCCTTTTTGATGGTTAGAAGACTAAACTACCCTCATTAAATTTAAAATTTCTATTATACCCTTAATAATAGTCAACATATCTTTTCCCAATTCATTGGCTCCTATGAAATAATCAGGTTCATTTAATCTCATATTTCTCATATTCATTCACACATACCAAGCATCCAAATTCCAACCCAGGAAATCCAAATTCAATTGCCTCAAATTTCATTATCTAATTCACTCACATTCAAGCATCTTATCTCTCTCCTATTCATTCACGCATATCAACCATCAAAATACATTCATCTTCCAACCCTAGAAATTCATCTTTACAAATGAAAGCTCAAATAACTATTTAATTGAAAGTCCATCGTTTCTTTGCTTTTCTTTGCTTCATTGCTATCATTTCTTCTGCCAAAATTAAGGTCAATACTCCTAATTCCGTCGATAATTTTTTATTATGTCAGCAAATTATGCATTTGTTAATTTGAAGAGGAAGACAATTACATAAATTTTATAATTATATATCTCATTGAAGAATTTTGTCTCTCATTTGTGATAAGAGTTTGTATTTCCCATTTTCATTTTTTCATGTTTTTAGATATGTGTACTTATTACATATTCTAAATTAAATGTTAATTTTAAAGCAATTATATACATTCACATATGCCTTCTGTTTTAAATGTTAATAATTTGAAAATTATGCATACTGATATAAACTTTTTCAGTACTAAAGATTGTGCTTATTTTTTGTGATTTTCTTTTACTTACGAAAATTTCACTCATGATAAAAAAAAATTATTACTTTCGTAACGTGGAAGTTCACTATTACAATAGTTGATGGAACTAAGACAAGTACTTAATTTATGATTTATTGTCATTCTTATATAATTTCTAATTACAAAAATTTCACTCATGGTAATATTTTTTTTATTATTTTCACAAGGTGGAAGTTCGATATTTTGGTACTGCAGATAAGACAAGTACTTAAATTTATGGTATATTGTCATTATTATATAATTTCTAATTACGGAAATTTCAATCATGATAACAAAAAAAAAATCATATGGTGGAAGTTCACTATTACATACACTAGTTGATGGCACTAAGACAACTATTTACTTTTGGGGTTTATTGTCATTCTTATATAATACGATGTTCTTACTCTTTACAAGTTTGTTAACAGTAGTAGGAATGTAATTTGATAGTTCGTAAGAAATTGTTATCATTTCACTTTTTCGTAAGTAATTATTAATTCTTGTAGGATATTATCAACATTGGTGGTACAAGCTCGAATTGTGAATCCGAGAGTGACGGAATTTTACTTTTATTTACGTGGTATGTGAAGTACTTAATACTATATTGAAACTGTTTCGTATAATTTATATTCGAGATGGTAATATATTTCGTTTGAATTTTTGTAGGATATTGTCAATATTTCTTATAGAATTTTGGACTTTCAATCTCATAGTGAAGGAATCTTAATTTTATTTACGAGGTAATTGCAATTGATTAATGCATGATTGCGAATTCACTTATCATTTTTTATTTAATTTGCTGGCCATTATGAAACCAATTGAAGAAATATGTAGATGAGCTAAAAAAATTCATACGCTTTACAATTTGTAATTTGTAGCTTTTTTTTCTTTGTTATGGAAAAGAAAAAAAAATTAAAGAGTTAGGAAACAAATTACATCATATCAATTGAATGATATGAAACACAAACTACACATGTATAACAAATTATAGAGTAGAACCAAGTAGATACCCAAATCTTTATAAACTAATGAATAACATATTTGTTTGGATAAATAAAATTAAGTCATTGCAATATACATATTTAACGTTTTGATATCATGATGAATGAAACAACCTATGAACCAAAATAATCAAAGACTGTGATGATTCATTATTTGGTGGGCTTTTTTGGAGCAATTGGGTTCTCAGTGAGTGGAATTTTGGGACCATTAAGTTTTAAATGACTTTGATGCAAGAACTTACGTATTCACACATAATTTTTTTTATATTAGCCAAATATATGTTTTTTAACCTAATTTTTTCAAAATATATTCATTATATTTTTTTAACTTAAAACTTACGTATTCATGTCTTTAATGCCATTCATTTGACATGTCATCAAGTTGTAATTAGGTTTTATTGTTCTTGTTGTATTGATTTTGAAATGTGTACAAGGTGATAAGAAAAATAATAAAGATACTAATCTACTTGAAAATTTCAGAATAAAATTATAGACATTCCCTAAATTAAATTCATTCTTCTTAGAGTCCTAATTTAAGATGGAGCTCAGTCCTATACGTTAACTATTAATATAGAAGTTGACTCTAAGGATATATTAATGGTATTAGGGGACTGAAACGAAGTACAAATTTCTTGCATTCCCTATCCAATAGTATATAGGACCAATTGGAAACCAGTTAACGAAAAACTGATCTATATAAGATTGTCTTATGTTCCCCAAAACGAAAAAGAAACGACTGCCAGTGTTGTTTTATGGGCTAGAATAGGCATTCACCTCATTATCCTAAGCCAAATAATTGAGATAGTTTTTCTTATATAGGATTCGATAAAACTATGTGTCATTGACTAGATGATAGTAGAAAAAATCCTTCATATGACATAAACATCTATTGTAACGTAAATGTGACGAATCACATTCATTAAAATTTTGTACTTTATCCGAAATGTATAATGAGGTGAGCCTAAGCCATCCTTCAGCCTACCGCCTACGCCCGCAAGGCATAGGCCTTAATGAAGGAGCCTCGCCCGATTTGAGGCGAATCTCAACATATGAATCTTTGTTAGACGAGGGTCTGGGCATACCTTAGACAAATTCAATACTGCATTAGTTTTCCCCTGGTTTGAGATCTCTCTGTAATCTTATATACTCCACCTTTTTATTTATTATATGGACAAACGAAGAAAGAAATGAAATCTTGATCTTCTTAACCTTAGTTTTAAAAAATCCTTAAATGAAGAAATAAATCCCAACCAAAATTCCATGAAGTCTAGCTTGATTAGTATGAATTCAGTTTACAATTTCTGGTTGCAATTAATAATAACTGTACTAAATTAACTTATGAACTATGCTATTATAGTTTTATATAAATCAATGTAACCTGCAGTTTCCCATTGGTCATATATGTACTTATTATGTTGGAATACTCAACTGGTTTATGAGTGTTCAAAGTTGGGTTTATAGGGTCAATGTGGACTGCTTCATTCCCATTGTTTTTTTTTTTTTTGCTGTATTCGTTCAGATTTCGGTTTTATAACATTAGCCTCCAATTGTTTGAGGATGACAATGCTCAATATAGGCAAACAATTTCCTTCTTCTATTAAAATGCAGATAACATCCACTGAATTTGGATATGTAGTGGCTCCATTATGTCAATCAGTAGCTGTAGATGTTACTGCTTGGTTCGTGGATGTCACTACTACATTTAGTAACAAATATTCTCCACCTATCATATAACACACATTTGGGACTACATTCACTGCCCATGCCTTTATTCTTTTACATTTGTATCCTCTCTTAAGCTAATATTTAGAACTTGAAACAAATAAATCAACATACTTTAAATAGTAGGGTATGTTAGTAGTAGTAAACAAGAAAACAAAACAATTAAGAATATTGAAGAAACATAAGTTGTCCTCTAGAGTTCCCTTGACCACTTCATTGGGGACTCAATTTCATTATTAAGATTTGGTGAAATAGTCTCTGCTGAAGTGTTTTGGGGGAACTCCCAAACACATTTGATAAATATACATACTGCTAAGCATGATGAGATTCTTGGTATCGATCTGCCTAATCAATTTGCCTACAATAAAGATTTTAAGTCTTATATTTATAGAGTAACTACATTTATTTACTTTAATATGTATAATGAATATTAAATTATAATTTCAGTTCCACATATTTTGCTTAATGACTGCATATGTACATACAACATAATCATAATTTTATTTATGATCTTTCTTGTAATACACCTTATTCATAAATAAAGTAGTATTTAAATATCACAGATGAACTAAAGTAAACGAAATAATAAAGTGATAAACAATTATATAATCAAGATTAGTCACAATATACTTCAAACTATGAGAATCAAACAATTAAATTCCAGTAATCACCACAACCAACTCTTCATAAAATATAATTATAGATAAAACTTCATTATTGATTTGCAAACATTCTAATAAGTCTTTCCTCCAACCACTCCTCATTTTTCAGCCTTCTATACCATTTAAATTCATAGCCTTAAAACCGAGATCAATTAGTTTACATATGTCAATCACCTCTATAAAATTACGAACATGTCAAATCAAATATCTGAAATCAGCCACACGTGCAACTAGGGGTGTTCGTGGTCCGGTCCAATCCGATTTTCAGTAAATTTAAGGACCGTACCAATTAAATTGGTCCTAAAAAAAATTGGACCAAGATCGGACCGATTAAATCGATTTTTCGGGCTTAGTCGGTCCGGTTTTCTGTATGGTCGGTCCAGTCTAACTTGTCGATCCTAATCTTATTAAGATAATCTTTTTAAAATGAAAATTGCAATTTATTGTGAATTACATAATTATACTCTATTTAAGTGATGTAATAGCCTCCTTATTGGACTCACTGAATATAATTAAGAGAGACAAAACCCTTTTAGTTTCTCATGAATTACATAATTATACTCTATTGTGTACTAAGTTGCATCACATCCTAGCTCTTAAGTGCTTAAAAGAAGCTACCTGCAAAGATTGCATGAACTTAACCCTCTAGCAAACCATAATTCTCTCCACTCTACTGAATAAAACAGTCAATTTCAATATGAAAGCCAAGATGATGCTTCTCGAAAGACAATTTACCGTTGATCTATGACTTTTTAAAAAAATAACAACAGAAATGGGCTTCATTCCAAGCTTAGAATTAAAACATATCTGATGATCAACACTACAATATAATACACCATAATGAGACTGCATTATTTAACCCACAGTAAAATCATCTTTAACAAGGAATTTGTTTGTTATGATGGATCACTTTCCAAACGGATTTTCTAGAGTACAAGGATTAAAAAGAAAGAATTCCAATCAACTGACATTCAAAGAGATTGGACAAAGCTTACATCATGTAATAGGAGTTCTGTCACACGCAACTGATCAGCAATCCCACTCTCAACCAGAGTCTGTATGAGCAAAAGCAATCAAATTAGTAAATGATCGCATATAACATGTACATCTTTCTAAGAAGTCATGTATGAATATATAGATGTGTGCATATATATGCGTATAGAGAGGGAGAGACAATGGTTTCGCAATCGTCTTTTATTTGTACTTTATTGCTGTTAGTATAAGGAATATCCATTTGGGAATATCACTAAAGATATCCCCCTTTATTGGGAAACTACTGAAATGAAGCTACCCTTTAACAATCAGCCCCCTTTAACAATGAAACTACCCTTTAACAATCAGCTCCAAGTTCTAACCGTAAAGATGGAGCAGATCGAAACAACATATCTTTAACAGCATACCGTAAAGATGGAGGCTAAGCAGAGCAGCGAGGAGGTTGAGAGGAGACGAGGGGCGGCGAGGAGGCTCCCTGGTAGATGAGTTAGAGAGAAGGGGGTTTGACCATTTATCTTTATCCTTGTGAGAGAGAAGAGAACGACGCCATGAGAGAGATGAAAGAGTGAGTGAGTGAGTGTTGTTATAGTTTGGGTTTTCTAATTTAGTTTTCAAAATGACGAATTTATCCTTAATTTTTTTCCTAGGATAAAATATAATAAAATATATATATTTATATGTAACTGGTCCGGGGCGGTCCATATCCATTATTTTTTGTGACAGACCAAGGACAAGACCGGTTTGCCAAAAAAAAAACTGGACCGGACCGATTAAAAAACAAGATCGAAAAAATTAATGCGATTCGGTTTGATCCGATTCGATCCACCGATCCAATCGATTTTCTGAACACTCCTACATGCAATGCACGTGGACGCAACTACTTAGGGTCTGTTTGATAGCAACATTTGTCATGACAAATAAGGAATCTTTATCATTTTCCAGCTTTTAGTTGCGTTTGATAGTACTTATTTGCCCTGAAAAATAATTACCACTTATACTAAAATACTAACACCTAAATCACAAAGAATTGATTTGCCATGAAATTTAATTATTTGGGGAATCCCCAAATAATTGAATTCCAGCAACTAATGACTTGAAAATTAATTCCACCCACTTCTATGAAAGAGGGCTTAGTCTAAATTTGAACGACATGGTTAGTGATGTTCATCTCATACTTGTAAAGTGAACGGAAAACGTAATACGCACCTTTCCCCGGGGCCTCCACCTCCCCAAAAACCATCTTTATACTTGCGAAAACAGATCTTCCTCGCTTTCAAACCTCCGATACCCCAACAGACCAAAAAAACTAACAAATCTATTAATCTATATATAACATATCGATATTGACATCTGATTTGATTCCATGTCTCCAGTCTTGATGCTCTTGATTTTCCTACTGTCGTCAATTTCAGCGTTTTCATTATCTGTTGGATCTCGATCAATCCTTCGAGCAATCGACATCAGCAAAAACGCTGATCGACCTGATTATGCCATTGATTTAAACGCCACAAACTTCGATGCAATTCTCAGGGAAACACCCGCTACGTATGCCATTGTTGAATTCTTCGCTCACTGGTTCGTATTCCAACACTTTTTTAGGGTTTGTTAATTGACGACTGTTTTTGATTCACAGCTCTGTGATCTATTAATCTCACCATGTCCATTAAAATGAATTTTTTTAGAAATATAGGCATTGAATAATTATTATTGCGGTTTCTATTCATTTTAAAAAACAATTTCTGTTTTGACTTTGAAATAGTGTATGAGTTCGTAACCATGGGTGTAATTGGTAATCGTTGTTGTATATCATTCACGGTTCTCTGTGGCCATGGTCATGGTAGGTGCATCTGTGGTTTGCATATTGTTGATTGGGGTCTCTCGCCACCTTTGGTGGCGCCTTGGGCGCCGATCGCCAGGTTTGCATTCTCGTTAGTCGGCATCCTTGTTGTCTTGCCCTTGAGCATTGCCCCCTTTCTTGGATGGGTCCGATTCCTCCTATCTTCGGATATATGGCTTGGGTGCCGATCCCACAAGTATCTTTGGGCATACTTCCTAAGGGATTCCCCTGCCCTTTTATGAAGGGAGATCAGGGAAACCACCTCCTTCACAGTCTTGATGCCGGTGGTGGTGATGAAACGGGTCGTAAACTCCTCAACCAACTCCCTGAACTCCCTAAACTGGTGATAAAATGGGTCGTAAACGGCTTAAAATTAAGAAATTGAAAATAATGTTCCAAAATCGAGTACATTCGAATGGAAAACTAAAAGGATCGAAAGAGCAGTCCTACATAGTCCTATATCTGTGACCTAATTTTTATATGTCACTTATAAACTACTTTTGGCCTTGGAGAAAAATAAATTATTTTTTTCCGACTTACAATTGGTGTATGAGTTCGTAATCGTGGGTGTAATTGGTAATCGTTGTTGTATGCTTTTGCTTTGGTTATTTTGTAATTGTTGGTGCTAGTTAGGGTTGTAATTTATAATCGTTGTTCCATGATTTTGACAGCTTTATTTGGTGATTTAGTAACTGATAGTGTTTGCTATGTGGGATGTATATAATTTTAGAGTGAAAAATCAGGTTAGAGTTTTAGGGAAGAAGATGAGGGGTATTTCTTGAAAAGATTAGGGCATAAATCATAATCCCCACTTAACGGTGTAAAAGGTTTGTTAGACAACGGGGGCATCTCTAGTTTTTGAAAAAGTGGGGATTAAATCTAATTATGGCATTATATCAGGGGCAAATAAAAAAACTAAAACTATTTGGATGATATTGTACATTTGTGATCCTACTTAGGACGAGATTCAGAAACTTGATGCAAATACGGGCTAAGGTGGGTTTTCGGAGTAGTAGTTACATCTTACAGTTAAAAGGGTTGGGGCCTGTGGGGAGATTATTGATTTTGGAGGCGATGTGTTAGAGGCATGATCTTTTTGTTAAGAGAAGAGGATGGTACTGTGAAATTCTTCTATAGAGTTGTCAAGTTTCAGTAAAAGAAAAACCATATTGGTAAAATTGTTATTGATTGGGAGTTGGTAGGGATCGTGAAATTCAGAACGGGATGTTGAGCAAGTTCTTTGGTCGTATGATGTAGACATTGGTGTTGTGGTGAGGAGAGAAGAGAGGGATTGGCTTGAATGACCTTTTGAGGAGGAGATAGTGGAAGATTTGAAAGGAATGAGATGGGATAATGCCTGGGGCTTGACAAGTTCATTATGGATTCTCCATTACAATCCTGGGTGGTTCCGGCTTGACCTGATGGAATTTGTTCACTTTCTTATTTTATTTTATTCTAGCAGGGGCGTTTGAATGCAGACTTAATGCCGCCTTTATAGCTTCGGTGGCTAAGGGAGGGATAGAGGATTTTATTGACTATTAACCTATTATTTTGATTTGAGTGTTTATAAGCTGGTAGCAAATGTACTCTTGTTAAACACATCTCCAACACATTTCCTGTGACTAAGTTAGCACTCACTACGCGTTTATTAGGTTAACGGAAGATCCTTGATATATTCTTGATGTATTATGAATGCATTGGCTTTTGTTGAAAGGGAGAGCTTTGGGGCTCATATTCTAGTTCAATACTTAATGGCTCACATAAATTAGAAGTTTTTAGATTACATCATGTCAATAATGGTATTTGGGGAAAGATGGAGGAAGTGGATTGAATTCTATATTTGTATAGTTAGATTCTCAATCTTCTGTTATATCCATTTCCTCGTGCTAATTGAGGCGTTGAGTTGTCTAATATAGTAGTTAGCCAGCCGCGGGAGGTGGGGGATTTTTCAGGGATTTAGTGTCGGAGTGGTGACGGTCTTTGGTTTGACATTGCTATCTTTTGTGGAGTCTATGAGAACCAATTGATTATAATTATTTTTTTAGGTCTGCTTTGGTTTCATAGTCACTTGCTTTTATACATTCTCTTGGTTGCAAGTAAGCCTTTCGATTAACTGTTTGTGATTCCCGTTGAGTTCTTCTTACCACTAGGAGTCAATATGGACTTGGTTGGGAAGTGATTTCAGAAGAGGCTAGGTGGGTTGGGAACATGAATATCTCTGTAAAAGGTGGCAAAACCTTTTTGATCCACTTCAGCGAGTATTCCATCTGAATATATGTTTTTATTTACTCGAGTTGCGACTTAAATCTCTTCTTTATGACACGTACACGTTGACTCGATGCGTTATTTTGGTGACTCTTGTTGGAGATTCTTTTGTGTCTCGAATTTGGTCCAAATCGCTTCCTTAACTCTAGTTTTGGGTAGAACCCAAATGTTTTTGTGCTCTACAGGCCATACCCCTCTTTCTAACGATCCCATTTCTCGTGTGATTTGGAAGTCAGTTTTAAAGGCATGTAATTGAGATCTCACAAATTATGGAGTATTGAGGGTTCGTGGAGGATGGGTCCAGGGGCTGAATCGCTCCATTTTCAATATTTTACACTTCAGGAGGACAATTTTGACATGTACAGGAATATATTATAAACCTAAATTGTCTAGGGATCCTTGTCATATAACTAGTTTTTGATTAACATTGAGAGAGACACGAAATAAGAGTTATTGTGACCATTGATTCTCCATAATAGCGAAACCTCGCTGCTGCTTCACCAGTGGACGTATGTCATTTTTGGCCGAACCACGTATATCATGTTCTTGTCGTGTGGTTGTTCTTTTGTTCAGTTGCTTTCTAGGCATTGTTTGTGCTCTAATTAGGTTTCTCGTTGTACCATTCTTGTTTGAATCGGCTCATTAATGAGCTAGACGC
This sequence comes from Sambucus nigra, assembly GCA_949130495.1. Classification (NCBI taxonomy): domain Eukaryota; kingdom Viridiplantae; phylum Streptophyta; class Magnoliopsida; order Dipsacales; family Adoxaceae; genus Sambucus; species Sambucus nigra. Next base: position 302,238,300 of record OX422215.1, on the reverse strand, counting down.
CTATTAATCGGTTGGGCGCCAATATAATCGGTTGTTATGGGGTTAATTGGATATGAAAAGTCTTTTTCAAGACCTAGCATTAAGTGCGTTATGACGGTATGCGAGAGGAATGGAGAAAAAATCGTGATTGGCATGAGATTTTTTATATATAAAAGACTCGAATAGAAAATGACGTTTTGTAGTTGAGCTGTTATAAAAGGAGAAGAAATAATCACGAAAGAAACTCTACCCTTAATATCTTCTGTTGCATCTTCTCCCTCTTTCTCTTTTAAGAGCATACCTTTAAATATTGCTCCCCTCTCACTCGAAGTCCATCAGTCACGACTGACAATTAAGCTCTATCTTTCTCTCGCCTTCAAATGTTGCTCCTAAAGTCTCAAACATCGCTTGTTCTATAATTTTCATTTTTTACTAAATTTTCATTTTTTACACCTGATTTAATTGTGCATGCATTTGTAGTATTTTATCATGTTTTGTTATAGTAAATATGCTTAAAAGTTTAAATTTAGTGTTTATTATGATTTATGCAATGTTTTCAATTGGTATCTGCATGAACTCATATTTGTTTGAATAAGACATTACTAGTAGGTGAATAATTTTGGAGTAGGTATATTAAAACTATATAAAAACAAGGTTTGTCTAGAAGGCCGATTAATCTTCGCCCTGGCATCTGCCTAGCGTTTTTGAGAACCATAGAACATTGCACTGAGGCAGAATGGTTTTATCTCACAACTCATGGTAAATGGGATAAGGGGTTTATGATAATTTATCCCGCCTTAAATGCATCCAAACTAATACCAAACATGGTATGAGATAATTATACTATCTTACCTCATTATTCTGCATCAAATGTAGCCTTGGCATAGCTTGTTAAAGAGAAAAGTTAGTGTGTGCTGAAGGGGTTGGTCCTCTCTGCAAAAAGTCATGTCTGCTTTGAGGTGGTAATTTGTGAGTGGGGTCTTTGATGGATGTTTGATGTTTGGAGGTCGTGTTGCTTAAGGTGTTCCGTGAATCGTTAGATTCATCGGAAGTAAAGGGTTATCCTTCAAAATTCAGGGGAATCGTGCAGATTGTATAAGTTGGAAAGGTACAAGCAATGGTATCTTTTCAGTAAGGCGTAAGGCCTTTTTATTCCCTGTTAGTTAAGGAGAAGAATACAGCCATTCTAAGAGGGGATAATCAGGAGGAATGTGTATGTGCACCGATGTTTTATGTATAAATTATACAATGGGATTGTGGACAAATCTTTTCTACAATGCTCAGTGGCTCATGATTGTTGGAATATGTGTATTTTTTGGTGCGTGATGCCTAGTTCAGTGAAGGGTTTATTATCCTTTGATGGAAGAAGTAGAGCGGAGACCATGCCACTTTCTTTTGGTGCATTTGAGATGACAAAATAGACCATGTTTTGGCGATAGAGAGTTGGATATAGCAAGTTGGGAGTTGAAGTTTTTTCTGCTGTAATTGCTGTTTTTTTGGAATACATTAATGTATATAGATAGGGGCTATATGCTTGTGTGCTCAGGTTCAAAAAAATACAGAAAAGGTAACTGCCAACAATGAAAGCCAATTTTTTTTTTGGCTGATTATACAGTATCACTTGCACTCCTAGAGAGCCATAAGAGAACCTGCTGCAAATAAACAAAAGCTAATCAAAATACAATAACAATTACAACAATGATACATGCATCAGGGCTGAAAGGCTCTCCAGTTATCATTCATACTCTCCAAAATGTAGCAATGAAATACAAACCTAATGACCCCTTGCTTTATGCATTAGGTTAACATGAACACGTACAACAATACCCCTGACTAATGAAGACATTAATAAAAAAGGCAAATAACAATTATGCCACTGCAACAACCATTTTCTCACAACCTGCGTAGTAGTATGTTTGAACTTTCTTCCTAGTTTCTGCTCTCTCAGACATATAATTCTAATAACAAATTTTCCCCTTCTTTTATTTTTTATTTTCATATCAAATTCCCAAATGTCCAAATCTTCTAAAGGGCCACCATCCAACAAAAATGCCGTCCTGCAAGTTGAAGGTACACTCATCTACTGGATTCCCTTCTACGAAGTGAAGAAAGTACGCCTTTTGCAATTTGTACTTTGACTTGAAGCAATGAAGAGAAAGTGACTTGGTTCTATTCTACATAGTAACTAGAAGCTTCCTCTCTTCTTTTGGAAGGCTATTCCTGAAAGAATGATGTGAATTAAGAATGCGGAAGTATTACTATTACACTACACACCAAATAAAACTGAACTAAAAAGAGTTTCTTTCTCTTTCTATATTCTTTTATCAATATTCAAGTCTGATTACAAATGAAGGCCAAGGGTCTATTTATAGGAGAGATTAGCTTGCTAACCAAGCTAAGATCGAAAAAGACTAAAAAGGGTAACTAATAACTAAAATTGACTAATTAGTCCCAAACATATTTGGAAACTAATCCCAAACATATTTGGAAACTAATTAAACACTAAAAATAAAAGAAAATGACAATAGTATTCTAAACTAAAAATAGAAAAAAAGATAGTCTTCTCCCGGGAGCACAACCACGCGCCACGTGTCACCAATATACACCATTCTCTCCGTCTTCGAAAAAGCTCGTCTTCGAGTGTGTAGGGTGACTCATCAATGCCCCATGATATGAACCAAGAAAAGCTTTGGCGCCAATCAAAATCAACCAAAAGCGGGCTGCGCACTGGAATTAGTCCCATCCGTATGAACCTCATCAATAATGGGTCTAATAAACCCAAATCCCGGCGATGCCCCTCTACGAAATCCGAGCAACCAAATACTAACGTCCATATCCGCATTCTCGACACCACAAGTACATGGTTGCTACTTGGTGCGGTGGACCCTTGAATCTGACCGGACGGTAACTCCGGCGATCGCACCTTTGCGAGTACGATGGCAAAACAACGGACTGAAGACAGCGACATTCGGGAAAGTCGGACCCAAAATTACAAATAGTCGGAAATGGATCCCAAGTGGGACGCATTTTTCATGGAAGTCTGAAATTGTGTCACAAATAGGCCATAAGATGAATTTTGACCGGATTTGAGGTAAAATAAAGGGTGGGGGATCGGATCGGAGTAGGAAAGCTCATGTTTTTGTTGAGTTTGATTGTAGTTGGGCATTAATGAGTGGGGAAAAGGGGAAAATAAAGTAAAAATAAAGGTGGGACAGATTAGGGGTAAATTGGGGAAGGGTTTAGGGTTGTCGGTGGGGTTTAAAGAGGTGGAGGAGGGCAGTGGGGTGGGGTTTAGACAATTAGGGTTAGGGTTCTTTGGGCAGGGCAATAGGGGGGGGGGGGCTGCGAGGGTATTGAGCAGGGGGAAGAGATGATGGCTTTGAGACTCCTTATGGTTGTGGTAGGAGATGAATGTGGAGGAAGGTGATGGTGAAGGAGGCTAAAAGGGTTGGTATCCCCCTTTTTAGCGGTGATGGAATTTAGGGTTTCCATCCATCCGATTCCCATTTGGACATTTATCAATCCACCTGATTGAAGGCTTGCTCGAGTTGGAATCTTAACTCGATACCCACCAAGAACAAACGCAGCTCAACACCAAGAACAAACGCAACTCTGATAACAATTGATGTGAATCAAGAATGCAAAAGCATTACTATTACACAACACATCAAATAAAACTAAACTAAAAGGAGTTTATTTCTCTCTTTATTCTTTTATCAATATTCAAGTCTGATTACAAATGAAGGCCAAAGGCTATTTATAGGAGAGATTAGCTTGCTAACCAAGCTAAGATCCAAAAAGACTAAAAAAGGTAACTAATAATTAAAATTGACTAATTAGCCCCAAACATATTTGAAAACTAATGAAACACTAACAATAAAAGAAAATGACAATAATATCCTAAACTAAAAATAGAAAAAAAGATCTTCTCTCAGGAGCACAGTCACGCGCCACGTGTCACCAATATACATCAGGAACTATTTTGTCAATTACCTAGCCTTTCTTTACAGCCTTTAACTCCACAAGAAATAATTTTGATACAATTCATATCCTATGTCAATTTTCTATGAGACCAGTCACCTAAAAAGCATAGTTTGTTGCTTTCATGTTGAATTTGAGCGATTTTGTTGGCTTAAGAATGGTTTTTGTTTCTAGTAGCTTTTTATGTAGTTTATCATGTCCTAATGTAAACATTTTGGAAAAAATGATTTTTTTGCGTGACGCATCTGAATTCTTTATTTTTTAATCACCGCACATGCATTGTGTCGCACTTACACCGCGCAGCCTCAAACGTGCTTCATTTCTGATATCAGCTTTTATTGTTATGGAAATGGCCTATCAATTTAAGCTCTCCTGTCATTTAGGAATTTTAGATGCATAACTTTGTGTATTCATTTTTTCTTTCTGAAGTTAGTTACATGGCATTACTTTGTACTGCAGGTGCCCGGCTTGCAGAAATTATAAGGTATATATACTATTCATTCTGATATTAATTTTATCATAGTCAAGAAGTCTTTTAATCAGGCTATAAAAAAATGATTCAATTTTTTACATTAGTAAATGATTAAATTTTAAAATTAAACTTAGTGTTGATGAGGAGATCATCTCCAAAATAATTGGTTAAAAAATTCAACCCAGAATTGGTGAATGCGAAGTTGATAAATATGTGCATTTTCTGCTGTTGAAACTTGTGGTGATTATCTCACCCACTTCCGGATTGATTTTTTTGATGAATTATTTTGGACACGCCCTTCACACTATGGAGATCATCTCTACTAAGTTTGGTATAGACCATTCATTTACTAATTTAAAAGCTTTGTCCGACGTTGGAGAACGCATAAGAGGCTTCCTGCTTTTACAGTTACGCTTTCTTATATTTCTTATTGCTTGAGCCACATCTTTACAGCCTCATTACGAGAAGGTTGCAAGGCTCTTCAATGGAGCCAACGCTGTTCATCCAGGGATAATATTGATGACGAGGGTAGACTGTGCATCAAAGGTATTGTTGCAATGCGTTCTTGATTCTTTCTTCTTAATTGAGTATGCTCATATAAGCTTATTCCTAACACCTGCTCTTTATGCAATAGTTAAGATGTTGCAATATCATAGGTCTCATGAGAAGATCAGGTGTAAACCCCGTACATATGGTGTATGTATGGTTTGCAATACATTTGGTGGATATTGAACTGCATTGACTTTAGGCTCCAATGCGTTTGGAGTGTAATTTTTTCATTTGGGCAAAATGCATTTTCAATTATTCAAAGTTAAATTTTTTTTTCAATATTTATCCAAATTTTCATCGTTATAGTGTGCACCTCCAATGTCAGTAAGGTCCTCAATATTTTGATTTTAAAGTTATAGTGGCGGGACTGAGTGTTGAGTGTGATTATCGTTCTTTTTTGTCAACTCGGAAAGGCATACTTATAGTGCCGGCCATGGAGAAATTGACTTTCTCCCCTTCTCCCCCTTCTCTCTCTCTCTCCCACACTCGTCTGACTTGTTTGTTGAAATATGTGATTTGATAGACTTGCTCATATATGTGTATGTGGTGTCAAAATGATATTTTTTTGAAATCTGTACCTATGTTTAAAAAGGTGCGATGCGGATTTGAGGTGTTTTGCTTGGGTCAGGCTAGGCGTAAGCCTCAATTTGGGAAAAACCCATTGAAGTTGTATAAAAATATTAATAAAGTCACAACAAATGATGTATCGTGGCTATCAGCACAAAAAATTGATAATTAGCTGTACTAACATATAAATAGTCTAGCATCACCACGTCATCACAATAAAAGGTCTTTAATCAATGTTATTGATGAAATATAATGTATCAACCAGCACCACAATGTCATTGCAACGAACCGAGAGAGAGAGAGAGAGAGCACTCAACTATCATCACAAAAGCAATTCTCTCAATTTTCTCTAATCATATTTATTACATGTGTATAGCCAAGGAATAACCGTGGGTACCAAGTATCCTAAAAAGAAAAAGACAAAGTAGACCTAATTAGACAACTACCTAATAATAATATTCTTACATTAATAAATAAAAAATACAATTAAAATAATTATCTCTCTCTTAATTCGATGCCTCATAAGCCTCCAGGTGGATAGTGGTTGTGTTCAGTTTTTTTAATGCCTTTTCATGCATATGGACTTAAAATGAATAAGATATGGCTGTTCGGATATTGAAGGCATTTTTTTTCTGGTGTAAAGAACACCGAATATTAAAACGAGGGGCATAAAATATTTATAAAAGGCTCTCTCTTACTTAAATTCTCGGTCTCTCTGAGCCATGGAGAATCCTAACTTTCTCCCCCATCTCTCTGAGCGGCACAACTTAGTTGCGCTGCCGTTGGGGTTATAGGTTAGTGACCCCCTCTCTTTCACATACCAATAGTTTGTTGCACAAAATTTATACACAATTCACTCTAGTCTTTTATCTTGTTTGTTTCTTCATATGTTAATTAATCGGTTGTCACCTCTCTTATAGTTTCTTTTATTTCTTCTTCTAAATCATACCAGTCCTTTTATGTAATTGTAGCTTAGTGATTAGTCCCTCTCTTATTGCATGTTTGGCAGCACAGATAAACACTAATCTTTGTGATCGGTTCTCTGTTGGTCATTATCCCATGCTCTTTTGGGGACCGCCTTCTAAATTTGTCTCTGGTGGTTTGGAACCCAAACAAGAGAAAAGTGAAATAAGTCCCATTGATGATGGACGGACTGCTGATCGCTTATTAAATTGGATTAATAAGCAACTGGGAAGGTATGTGACATCATTATCCTTTTTTTTCTTTCTAGAATATGTTGCTTCGTATTTTGCTCAAATTGGTCTTATAATAGTTACATTTCACTTATTTGTCTTGTCTTAGACGTCTCCACTCGTATGCCCCATTAAGATTCTTTGTTAGTTAATGATGAAAAGATTACTTTCATATATTGAGATGAATGCGTTATTTTCTTCTTCAAACAGACCATATATCCAGCCGAGTCTGGATTGCATTGGCATACTGGAACTCATTTTGCATGGGCCTTGTTGTTTACTATACATAAAAATTACAAATTTCTAATGAGATGGATAATTATAAGAAAAACATAGATTGGACTTTGTGAATTGGGATAATTTGTGAGGGATTAAGTTTTTCTTTATTTTTTTATTAGTAGTAAATTGTACTTTTATTTCCTAATTATTTTTTTGTTTCCTAGTTTAGTTTGGTTTAAGACTCTACCTACTATAATCCTATAAATAAGGCCATTTACCTCCTCTTATAATCACATAAAACTGATATTGATTTTAGGGGCTTCTACGAGTACGTGATTGAAAGATATCTTTATTTGGTTTCTTGTTTGTGGAGTGTTAGTAAGCATGCATTTTGTCTCTTGTAGCGTTTACGTGAAATGGTATTGGTACATTGCATGATCTGCTCTGGGTGGTAGTTGATGTACGCTTTGTCAACGATACCCAAAGAAGAATAGCCAATAAGCCAAATCTATCTATTTGAATGTATTGAATGTTCTTTACCCGAAAAAGGATACAATATTTATAGAGATAGTAGAGTAGGGAAATATTCCCCAAATTAGCCAAGGAATGTTTTATCTTGGTGATGTCATGGATAGCATTGAAATAATAGTGTGACATAAGACACGGCGTCATTAAGAAGCTTTTACATGCTAACCTATTTATACTAGCTAAAAGATATTATCAAAGACTATAGGGAAAGGGAATGACGTACACTTTGGGAGATAGTTACAAGTTACCCTTATTATTCACATCACACTGACCCCCCCCCCCCCCCCCCCCCTCCCCCTCTTAAGAGAGAGTTAACTTGCAAAAAAGCAAAGAAGCTCGCAAATCACCTCAAGATAGACGATGCCAGTGATAATTGTTTGGTGCTGAACAGGTGGGTCCACAATCTTGCAAGTCTCAAGATCATGCTTAGCTGGCACTTGACTGCCTTCTTTTTCCTCTAGGGGTACTACGCCACTCTGCCTAATCTGGCCACATACGAAACACTCAAAGGTAATGGGACCATGCTCCGGATTGGAGGTTTCACTTGTTTTGGAGGAAATACTTATCCACTTGAGTCATATACTCGACTGCTCTCTAGAGAGTAGGCATGTCTCGTAAATGCGCCTCATGCATAATGTGAGGCTAAGCCTGTGTATGTAGCACACATACACAATGCACTGTTATTCACTCTCTTAGAACGATGCACGCATGCATAACAATTGAAACTAACATAAGAGAAGGATTGGCGGAGGCCCTAGACACAGGCACAGGTCACGTATGCTCATACGAGGCAGGAATTTGGCATGTACATGTTTCTTCATCTTTGGGCCAGTAACAGATGACCCTTTTTCTTTGTATTTGGATATGCTCTTTAAGCGTTGAATACCTGATTTCCATTATGATTATATTTTAAAGTGTGCATAATTTAATTCTATTGCGCTACATCAAATTGGTATTAGAGCCGTGTTCGTTCGTGGTTGAGTTTGCATAACGATGATTGATGAATTGTGGTTTGATTATAATAGTGGCTGGACTGCCACGACTCTTAGATCTGATGTCGCTGCCCTTGCGCTCGGAGCGAAATACGGAATTGTCATCGACTACTGTACACACGACTCACGTTAAGATTCGTCTCGCGACATTGAATCTGCAGCGGCAGTCGCCACACCGCAAGATCACCCATAGGATCACAAACCTAGCCTCACCCCTTAAAGGTAATCGATCCTATCACCTAACGAATGCGCTTCCCGATGGTTCCTCTAGTTCTGCCATCGTTATGCCCCAACCCCTCCATTGATAGTGTGGTCATCCCGATTCGGACACGACGGGCTCTCTCTCATGATCCATCTCGCAATACTCCCATTCAAGGGCGGTTTCGCCCAAATTTTCCTTTCCTTCTCAGAGGCGAGATGGAGAGGCAATTATTGTCCAATGAGGTGCGAGTGCTGTATGTGGTGTAGAACTTGCAAACCTATTGTACCAAAAACAGGCACAAGAATGTAAATAATCCCAAGAGGGACAATAAGGCAAACTGATCGAAATGAAATCAGGAAGAAAATGGACCGGGGACTAATTTACAGTGAGGGAAGGTGTTAAGCACCCCCGCCGCACTTTCGGTCTCTAGTGGTTAAAACGAAATATTCTCCTACTCTTGTGTGCATATGTTTGATGAAGTGTTTGTAGAAGTGTAGATAAGTGAGAATGTGCGTGAAAATTGTACAAATACGTGAATAAGTGAAGGGAGTTTTTGTTTGTACCCATTTATCTGCCAACTCTCCCCACCAATGTGTGCAACCAACAACCCATTTTATATTTTTTAAAATACCCTTAAAAACATTCTTTTCACCCCACGTAAATCCAAAACTCTCTAACTCTTCTGTTAGAACTCTATGTAATAAAAAATGGACGGAAAAAGAGGGAAAAAAAAGTTTTTTTTTTTTGTTTTTTTAACAAATAAAAACCAGGACGAAAAGAGAACAAAGTAATATATTTTTGTTCTTTTAATAAATAAAAATTGGGGTGAAAATAAAACAACAAAAAAACAGTTTCTTATATTCTTTAATTTAATGGGTAAAAATTGGGACAAAAAAGAGAACAAAAAAAACAGTTTTTGTTTTTTAATAAAGAAAAACTGGGAGGAAAAAAGATAAGAGAAAAAGTAAATAAAACTGGGACGAGAAAAGAATAAAGAAATAACATTTATTTATTTAATAAATAAAAATTGGGAGGAAGAGGAGATTTTTTTTTTTTTTTTTGTATATGAAATTGGGACGAAATAGAGAACCAAACAATCATTTTATTCTTTTCTTTTCGTGATGAGAAAGAGAAAAAAACAGTTCTTTGCTTTTTTAAATAAATAAAAACTGGGATGAGAAAGAGAACAATTTTTTTTTTGTTATTTTTAATAAATAAAGAAGGGGACGAAAGAGAGAAAACAACTGTTTCTTATATAAAACAAAATACTGTTTTTTATTTATTGAAAAGCTGTTTTTATAAAAAAAAAAGACTTTCTTGTAACGTGTTTTATTCAATTAATATATTAATTTAAGTGTTTTAAGCAAATAAAATTTTAATTGGATACAATCGATTTTTATAATTTGATATTTGTTGGATTGTGTATGAACATGGTGATATCAAATTTTGGAAATGAATGTGATTTGGTAACAATATATAATTTAAAATCCAACTAGTTAGATGTTTTAAATTTTTGTTGGAATGTATGAGAAATGAACAAAATTGAAATCTTGACCCAAAGTTGGTTGGGTGAGTTGCACGTACTTGATAAAAATTGGTGGGGTGAGGGGTATATTTCCCAAAATAGGGCCGAGGTGACTTTTTTTTGGGTTGGGGGGCGTATCTAAGAGCTCCCCAGGTGAATGTGTTGTGCATAGAGTGTGCTAATGTGCGTATAAAATACACGTAAATGCTAAGATGAGAATAAGTGTAATTGCATATGAATATGTGGAAGTGTGTAGAAGCAAAGGTGTGTGGGGGTGCGTAGAGCAAGGATTAGTCGTAATGTCACTTAGAAAAGGTGAGCACAAGTAGTCACAACGGGCTTATTAGATCACGTCACTATAGAAAAGTAACTGAGAATGAATAATATTCCAAAATCTTAAAATAAAGATGTGATGAAGTTCAAAAAGAAAATGCAATAAACCTGTGCAAAATTAAGAAGAAAAAAAAAATGAGAGGAGGACTTGAATATTGGGAATGAAACCAAGACGTCTACACCAAAGCCTACGTAGTTCGAAGCGAGCTTAAAGGTGGAATTACATTACTTTGCAATTTAGTAGTGCTTTTACTTGAAAAAGTGGGTGTTTGAAATCTCGTGTGAGAAAAGTGGGTTTAAAACCCTTTTTTGTGTAGAATTGCGGGTTTAGAACTTTTTTTTGTTTAGAAATTAAGAGAAGCACGAATAATATGTCAAATTAATGCAAACGATATTTTTGTTGTTTTGATTTTAGGATAATAGATTTAGAGGTGTATATGTAGCTAAAAATGTATTAAATACTAAAATTTATTGAAATCGTGGAAGCATCTAAACACGCGCGCACACACACACACACACACACACACACACACACACACACACACACACACAAATGAAGAATCACTTTTTTGAAATTGTATTGAAAATCAAAATTCAAAGTGATCACATTAGGATTACAGGTGTCTTGGCTCATATTTATAGATGACACCAAAACCTAATATTTATTGAAAATTAAAAATAAGGGTATTAGATAATAAAAGGTAAGTACTAAATCCTAATAACAGCTCCTAAAATTACTAGTACTTAAAGATTACAAGCTATTCCACCAGTTTCCCCATTTCAGAAATCCCCAAAGGGACCCACCGTGTCACCAACTACATCAGCATATAGATACCTTCTTCAAACACACACACACACACACACACACACAAATATGTTGTGTAGACGTATATAAACAGCTGTTAACTTCCTGTTGATTGTTTCTTCTTTCATTGTATAGCTCGTACGGGCTGGAAGATGAGAAATACGAGAATGAGCATCTCCAATCAAATGCTTCAGATCCTGGACAGGTCCTTTGGAAAGCTATTCTGAATTTAAATTAAGGCCATGCTGATTCTATACGGTATTAATTTTTTGTTATGTTTGGCATGAAAAAGATTGCACGTGCTGTATATGACATTGAAGAGGCAACCTCTACTGCCTTTGACATCATCTTAGAACACAAGGTGAAGATCTGTTTCCTTTTGCCAGTTATGGTTGCTTTTCACACCTTAGTCTCCATGCCTTCGATTGAGTTATTATATACTCGCTCCGTCCCATATTAATCAACTTTAATGTAATCAATGGTCAAAACTACAATTTTGCTTTGATATCATAAATTTCTTACATTGATTTCCAAAGGGAACTTGTAATTTGGGACAACTGTAAAAGGGAAAAAAATGGAGGGAATATATTTGTTAATCAATTCATATTATATGCATGTATGCAGATGATCAAATCAGAGACTCGAGCGTCTCTTATAAAATTTCTACAGCTTATGGTGGCTCATCACCCCTCGAGGAGGTTAGTCCCAAATTTTCCTATAATAACTGATTAAAAAATGTGCTGCTTCCCTCATTGTTAGACACTGTAATATTCTTATCAGGTGCCGGAAAGGAAGTGCAGCTATACTTGTAAACTTTGATGATATGTGGCCATCAGATATGTGGTCAGCCGACAAACAGGAATCCGTTAATGGTCGTGGAAAGGGTGCTATGAGGAATTTTCAGATTTGTGAAAAAGAAGTTCCACGTGGATATTGGGTGGGTATGCAAAAGTTACTTATTTTTCCGTTAAAAAAGATGGGAAATTGTGCCTTTCAGCCTTCTGTTCTTATACTTAAAATACTAGGAATTAGGAAACTAAAAGTGATGTAGGTAGGGGTTTATAGCTTTGTTTTGTTAATTGCTAGTATTGAATGTAATAAAAGATATTTAATCCTCTTTAGGAAATGTTAGAGTAAGTGAATGGCCTTTTGCTCTTTTAATACTTTCCTAGTTGGAGGAGGATTACTTTTTAGTAAATAGGAGATCATGTAAAGAGATAGCTCATTCTTTGGTTTGCTAAATAAAGTTTCAAATTGTGTTTGGTGTCTTTTCTCACTTCTTTGGATCTAATTGGTGGTGTTTTCATCAAATTGGTATCAAAAGCGAGGTGAGCTCCTTGACGTGCATGGGTGTGTCCTCACATTACATCTCCATTATTGGCTACCAAGAAAAATCATAACACCGATTTTGAAAATTGATTGGCAGCCATGGCTCTCATTTTGTAAAAATTGGAGGGAAATGCTCCTCCTTCTCCATGCCCCCTATTTAGAGAGTAGCTCCATTCTTGAACCCTAATTTTGATTTCCAACAAGAAATTCCCCAATCTGACCCACCTTACACTATCGATTGTCCCAAACCCCCACGAACTCGCAAACTTTAATTTCTCCAAATCCAAGGGCTTCAATTTGTCCTAATCATCCCCCAAACCTCCCACATTTGGGGTTGGAACCAATCAAGTAAACCCTCATAATCCCTTTGCTACAAATCTTGATCCTCTAAACATGGAAGATCCCTGTTTCAGGCCCATGCCGACAAAAAATTTCACTTCTTGATCATCAATAACCCATTGTAACCAAAACCCTAGGTCTGCGATTACCAACCATAGTTCCACCCAGCCACAACCGACCGTGATTAGGTATGAAATCCTACCCTGAGGTGCACAACAATATATAAACCCCTCCGCCTTCGATCACCCCGCCTTTGGCTGCGAACAACATTTAAACCCCTGGCCCTCGCTGAAATAAGCTAAAAATGGCTGTTAACCCACTTTGTCATAAGGGCCCACCACCATGGTCACGTACCAACCCCATCACATTCCCTGGGAACACGCCACATTCACTTCCTAGGTTGATGTGTATTTAATTGAGGGATAGGGACTGTTGAAGCTTTCTTGAGTACCTCTTCGGACCCAAATCAATGGTTTCGTGATATGGGACATCACATTCACAAGTGGGTTTAACGTCCACCCCTCCGGTTGGTCCCTAAATTTTTGGTAATCATTCCAACCACCCAATTGAGAGAATTAGGGTCTAAATTAGACACCGGCCAGCTGGGTACCCCTACATGCCCCTTCGACGTCCTGACATCGATATCTTCTTGGATTCCCCTTCCTATTTTAACTCAAAGGAAAACCCATACATTGTTCCGTTTGAGAATCGAAGTTGTTTTGCCTGTGGCAAGAGATGACAACTTGAAATTGATTGGGACACCTGATCCCCCAACGATCCAAATCCCAAGATCGAGGGAATTTTTAGTTGCCTTGTGTTCATCTTGGAAATAGTAACCCATGTGAATTATGACCTTATAATGAACTTTGGGACTATGAGGATGATGATGAGGAAAGTGCCTCACACGGAGTGGACGAGTCGCAACCATTTAGCTTGTATTGAAACTATTAGAGAAGATTATACAAGGAGATTTTCGGGTCGATATTCCTACTTTTGATGAAAAATGGATGCGAATTCTTCTGAGAATTAGATAGGTACTTTGGAGAAAGCTTTTCATCTAAAAAACTACTCTGCAACACCCCGACCCGGATATGAGCTACTGTTGGGTCAACCCGCACCCGAGTCAAGGTGTTAAGGGGGGAGGGGGAAAATCCAATCTTATTATTTTGGAAAAGTCTTTAATTTGCACCATCTTATTAGGAATAGAAGGTGATTAACTGGTTTTAATTTAAGAAAAAGGTTGTCAATTTCAGTAATTTGATTAATTAGCGAGATTTATTTAGGAAAAATTCCATCAATTCCAATAATGCTAATAATAGGGAAAAAACCATACAACTCCTGTATTATTACAATAAATGGCCCAAGGCCCGAATAAAAAGTTGTTCAAAATGACATAAATTTCAATGTCCTTAAACACAAATTTTAAAATGTCATGGTAGAGCTCATAACGACAATTCGTACCCTGTGGGGCTTACCAACTTCCTTGACAACGTTCCTACTGGGGTTACTTGGGGGTGGGGATTTTAACATAAAAAGTAGGGGCGAGCGAAGCGCTCAGCAGGGTGGAAAATATTAAGCAATACATTTTTATACGAAAATACTATGCATATAACGTTTATTTTAGCAGTTGCGAAAACGTTATTATTTTATGAGCATAAATGCAACTACTATGCAATGCACCCCGAACATGGTTCAAAGTCAAGGCCGATACCGAGGCGATATGGCTGAGTTGACTAGGTATCGGTACCCACCGATTCGATTCTGAGTTGCGAGTTGAGTTTTCGATTATTGGTGTGAATCGGTCCCATATCGGTAATCATTCGATAATATCAACCCATATTGGTGATATTGAGGAAAAATCGGCCCATATTGACGATATCACAGTAGTATCGGCCCGTATTGGTGATATATCGACCGAGATGGTATAAGTTACTAAACATCGATCTCTCTATCTTAACTTCTAACTCACTCAATTGAGCTTGCATCCATGTCACGATCGGAGCAATCGCTTTCAATTCGGTACAGGGTATATGATGTTTCGTGATTACAAATCGGATCATTAAGTTAAATCTCTCATTTCTTTTCTTGTAGTGTTACGAGAGAGGTTATCTGCCATTTGACCTTCTTTTTATAGTTACTTAATTTGTAGTAAAATTTATCATTATTCATTTATCCTTAAAAGTGTGTGATTATTCACATTATATATATCCTTAATTAGTAATAGGTACTATTATAACATTCATGAAGAATATATTACTAAATGTATATTGATTTAGACAATGTTATGCATACTAAATGATGATTCAGTATAAACCATTCGGCAATGTTATGCATACTAAATGATGATTTTGTACTTGTCCAATTGAGCCATATTATTAATAGTTTTTTTGAATTTTGTCCCATGTCCTAAGATTTATTAAGTTCCCATCTCATGTCATTTTAATATTGTAGTAAGTCCCATAACCACCTAAAACTACCTATAACCACTCCGTAACCGCCACTTTCTCTTTCCGCAGAGAATGACACTTGTCCTATAGTGATTAAAATAGGACTAACAACTAAAAAAATAAAAACATAGGAGTGACTACAAATGAATCTTACAAAATGGGACTAAGTACTTAAGATCCCTATTATTAATCTTATTTTTCTAAAATTTTTAGTATATTTTTCAATTTTTTTTAGTTCTCTAAATATGTATAGTTGCGTATCTCCCGAGATCGAGACTGACACCGAGTAAAAAATTGAGCTTCCGAGTCATAAACCGATACCGCGACTTTGAACCATGAAACCTATCTCTGTGCTCATACCCACACTTAACCAACTTACACCAACTTTCCACATAATTGGAGACCATTTAATTATTTTTATTCACTAGTCTTCATTTTACCATGGCCATTAGGTTGTCATTCTTACATTTTCTAAGTACAACCTTATTCATTTACATTGCCATCATTCGATTATTAATATCATCTTTTTCTTGGAATATACCAAATAATCGCGCACTTTAACGGGCTCTACTCTTCCGGCGATACCACCATATGCTCTGCCAGTGATTTTGGGTTTTACACCCTAGGGCTCATGTCTCTTTTTAATTCTTTTCCGGTTGCATCCGAGTCCATATTATTTTTTGACATTTTATCAAATGTCCACATTATTCCGCCATTCTTGTCGTTCTTACGGTTCACATTTACGTTTCACACCCTTTTCATTCTACTTTATTTATTTAATCCGTTTTTCACAAAAACGACTGATAAGGTCAAACGAGGAAGTCCAATCACTAGGACCCTCTATTTACCAAAATTACCATTTTGCCACTCATTTTACCGATACTTTGTGAAAAACACCTTTATATCGTTATAAAATTATAAATTGTCATTTTATGTTCAAAACAACATGCTTCATCATTTTATTTCAAGAAAACCCCCTTTTCTTCTATTTCTTAACAAGAAATACATCTAATATTTTGAAGACATGCATTTTTTTTTTTATGAAAACTTTAAATGAACATACTAGAAAATAACTTTGCAAGATTATCTATATTCTAGCATGCATCTTAATATATAGCTTAGGTTTAAACTTGAAAATATAGTGAGGAAAACCCAACCTTGGATTTAAAGAGGAGAACTAAGAAAAATGACTTTAAAGCTCCTAAAATTCCCAGAAATACACCAAGAAGCTCTTAGCAACTTCAAAGCTCCAAGAAAGCTCTAAGAATGGTCCAACTCCTCTTGAAAGCTCTAACAACAATTCTCTAACCCAACTTCTTCCTTGAACATGGCTTGAAATGGGTGTTACTGTTGGATATCATATTAGTACTACTTATTTTATTATTAGGCCCACCTGTTTTGGGCTTTAGTTATTTTGACTCTTTCCATGACTTCTCTTTTATTTTTACCTTGTACTTCTTTGACACTTCTATTAGGTAATAATAAATACCAAGTGTGACACCATTATTTGGTAAGCCAATACATCACAAAAATTATCTTGGTATCAGAGCTAAATCAAACCTTAACTTCATCCCTACCAAACAAACCCTAGCCCCAAGCAGCCCCAAACCCTAGCCCCAAGCTGCCGACCTCACTAGGTCTGGCCGGCGACCTCCTTCTGGACGAAGTTCTCATTTGATCGGAGTTCTCAACTGGCCGGCACCCCTTCTACCAGATATGGCAGACCTAAGGCTGTAGGTGTTGGTTGGATTTGTGGGTTTTATTCTCTACACACTAGTGGGTTTCTTTCTCTACTTAGGGTTTATACCCTCTTGTTATAGGTTTTATAACCTTGATATAGGGTTTATACCCTCTTGTTATTTTGGGGTTTTTTATTTCCTCTTACTGTTGGGTTTTATTCCCATGAAGTAGGCTATTTATTTGCCTTTATTTGATGATTCTTGAGGGTTTATACCCTTCTATGTTGCTGAGTTAGATTGATTCACTCATTGCCAATTTTTTGGCCTTATTTGTGTGGGTTTTATTCCCCCCTTTGCTGTTGAATTTTTTGGATTACCCCATTGCCAATTTTTTGGCCTTTCTTGTGTATTTATTGGGGGTATATTTGGATATTTTGAAGTTATGGCTGAGTTGTCCGGAAGATGTCATTTCTACCCAACATACACCTACTCATCGGGTGACTAGTGTATTATTGAATGGAACAAATTTTAATTCGTGGTCTAGATCTCTTCGTCTATTTATTAGGCCGAAAGGAAAGACTAGTTGGTTGTTGGGCACTGAAATCCAACCGGATGCTAAGGATGTTACCATTTTTAATCAATGGGAGATGGACCGTTGCATGATTTTAGGGTGGATCTTCAATTCCATGGAGGAGCGCATTTATATTATGTTCATATTCTATGAGTCTGTTTCAGACTTATGGAAGGCTCTTAATCAGATGTATGCTCACGCTCGGAATGATGCCCGAGTATTCCAGCTTTATCGGGAAATCGCTCATGCCTCACAGGAATCGCTCAACCTCTTTGTTTCTCACTACTTTGGATATCTATTATGCCGTTGGAAGAAGCTAGCCCAGTTTGAGACTCTCTCAGCCTTTCCACTTGAGGCCGTTTCTATCCCGAGTCAACGTTTGGATCGGCAGCACACTTATCAGTTTCTTATGGGTTTACAATCTGAGTATGATGCTCTCTGTACTCAGATCATAAACACATCTCCTATGCCTCCCCTTCGAGAGGCCTTTGCTATTGTGGATGGAGAGGAGCGCCGTATCCAGTTATCTCAGACCTCTCAGGTTGCTGCCCGGGCTCAGCCTCCTCTTACTGACGAAATGGCGTTTGCGGCTCATACCGATTCCCGTACTCGTGACGGACGGCTGACATGTCATCATTGTGGAGTGGCCATTCCAGAGACCGATGCTTCAAACTTCATCCCGAGTTGAGGCAGAAGTTTGCTAAGGCCAAATACGGTGGCCCTCCCAGGACTGTTGCCATTGCCGAGGCTTCCGCTTCTTCTTCTCCTTGTGCTCCCAAGGATGACAGTCATCTTCAGGCTCAGATTGATCTTCTCCAGGCACAGTTGAGCTCTCTTGGGCACTCTACTCCCACTGCCACTATTGTTTTAGGTACCTCATCTGCTTTTCATGTTGAGGTTGTTAAGCCTACTTGGGTTTTGGATTCTGAAGCGTCTGATCATATGACTAGTGAGCTATCTTTTTTTACTTCCTCCACTACCCCCTATGTGTCGTAGTGTGTGTCTTGCGGATGGTTCCCTTGCTCGTATTTGTAACAAGGGAAACATCCGTCTCTCACCCTCTCACTTTATCTTCTGTATTGCATGTTCCCGACCTCTCTTTTAATCTCATCTCTGTTCGTCAACTCTGTAAAGATCTTAATTGTGCCGTCATATTCTTATCCTCGTATTGCTATTTGCAGGACCTGAGTTCGCAGAGGATTTTTGGCAGGGGATATGAGCGCGATGACCTATACCACTTTGGGGATCCTCCTACCCAGTGGCGGAGGGAGAATAGAGCTGGGGGATGCATGTGCATCGCCCATGCTTTAAAAAAAAATTAAAATATAAAGAAACCTATTAAGCCCGTAACCCTCACAGCAGCACTCACAAACCTATTAAGCCCATAACCCTCACAACAGCCGTAAACAAAGGACTCACAACAGCCGTAGCCCTCACTAACAAAGAACTCACAGCAGCTGTAAACCAGCTCTATTCTCCCTCCGCCACAGCCCGTAACCCCTCCACTGTGGCTTCGCCACTGCCGACCCACGACGATGAAGGTATATTTTTCGGCCTCTAATTTTTCCTTCATTATTTGATGGGTATTGTTGTTTTGATGGGTATTGTTGTTTTGTTTCGATGGGTATTCTCTAAACTTCATTCTCTGTTTTTCATGGGTGGAAGAAGTTTGGAAATTGGAAGTGGTTCTTTATTTATTGGGAGGGGTTGAAGTTTATTGGTTAATTTAACAGTTAACATTTATTGGGTATTGTTTCTTGGTTAATTTAACGGTTAACATTTGGTCAATTTCTATCAATTTAACATTTGGTCAATTTTTTTACAGTTATAATTTTTTTATAATTTTTACAATTAATTTAATAGTCAATTTTTCTAATGGTATTGAGTTATTAATTTTTTTATTGCAATCTCTTGATAACTATTTCACCAAAAAAAACTCGTGTAGAAGTATCTCCAATCGATAATATCACGCCACTTACGACCAAAGTTGTCCCGAGTGTATCGAACTCATATTGAAGTTGACTTGACTATGATTTGGTTTGTTCTATTTTATTACTATTCATGTGTGAATATTTATTTCTTTAGCCACAGCATAAATATGTGAATAATCCTTAAATTTTTTTTTTTCGGGGGCTACCGCCCCCAAACCCCCATTGTTTTTTTTGGGTGCTCCACCTGTTGAAAATTCCTGGCTCTGCCACTGCTCCTACCCGTACTACATCTGTTTCTGGACTCCGTGCCTCTGCTTCCACCGAGCCCATTGTTTTTGATGTTTCCTTACAAACTTTGCATCTGTGGCATTCCCGTTTAGGACATGCCAATTTTCAGTACTTATGTTTACTTTTTCCCTCTTTGTCTAAGACTTGTAAAGACAAGAGGTTTACGTGTGAGACCTGTGAGTTATCTAAACATATTCGTACTAGTTATATTTCCCATGAGTCGCGCACCTAGTATGTTTGATCTTATTCACTCTGATGTTTGGGGACCCTCACCTGTCACTGCTCTATCTGGTCATAAGTACCATGTCACTTTTATTGATGATTTCTCTAGATGTACGTGGGTATATTTACGTAAACATAAATTTGAGGTGTTACCTTTATTTGTTCAATTCCTCCAAATGATTAAAACACAATTTAACACCACTGTTCGTAACATTCGGTCTGATAATTGGGGGGGGGGGGGGGGGAGTATGTTTCTGCTGTTTTTCCTTCAAAACTTAACCAAAAGAGCATTTTACACCAACTTACTTGCCCCTACACTCCGGAGCAAAACAGGGGGGCGGAACGTAAGAACCGTCACTTAATGGGAATGGTTCGGTGCCTTTTACGAGGTATGTATGTTCCTAAATCTTATTGGCACCTTGCTCTTCTCACTGCCACATTTATTATTAACCGCACTCCAAGCAAAGTTTTAAATGGCAAAACACCTCTTCACTCTATCTTTCCTACTGCCCCCCTTTTTCCTATATTACCCCGGGTTTTTGGGTGTGTGTGTTATGTTCAGGATCGGCGCCCCTCACGTCACAAACTTGATTATAAGGCCATTAAATGTATTTTTGTGGGCTATCCTACCATGTCTAAAGCTTATAAATGTTATGATCCTCTCTCTCGACGTATGTATCACTCTCGTGATGTTACCTTCCATGAGGATACTCCCTTTTATGGTAGGACTGCTACTCCCCCACCCCCACCCCCTCCTCCTCTTGAGGAAGCTTTCCCGGTGGCCCGTCCTATCCCTTTATTAGATGTTCCTCCCTCTCTTCCTGAGGAACCCCTTCTGCAGGTCTATGCTCGTCGCCCTCGGCCGCCCCTGCCTCCTCCTCCTACGGACTCAGGTATTGTTTCTACTCCTTCCCCACCCCCACCTCTTACCGGTTTTCAGTCCCATTATCCCAATCGTGATCGCCGCCTTCCTGCTCGTTATGCTAACTCTTGTAGCACTAACCATTCTATTCTCGAGCATCTTTCCTATGCAGGTTTTTCAGAGTCCTATTGTGCCTTTTTGGGTTGTCTTGACTCTATTTCTATTCCCCAGTCTTTACATGAGGCTCTCCAAAATCCGAAATGGGTAGCTGCCATGAAAACTGAGATGGATGCCTTGGAAAACAATGGTACTTGGGAGTTAGTGTCTCTTCCTCCGGGGGAGAAACTTGTTGGTTGCAAATGGGTGTTTAGTGTTAAATATTTGGCTGATGGCTCCGTTGAACGATATAAGGCTCGTCTTGTAGCACGTGGCTTCACTCAGTTTCCGGGTAAAGACTTCGGTGCTAACCTTTGCCCCGGTTGCTAAGATGACTTCTGTTCGTCTCCTTATATCTCTTGCCGCCTCTCACTCTTGGCCGTTACATCAATTGGATATTAAGAATGCCTTTCTTCATGGAGATCTTACTGAGACTATCTATATGGCTCCTCCCCCCAGTTTTCGGGCTGAGGGGGGGAGTATACGGGCAAAATTTTGTCGTCTTCACAAATCTTTATACGGGTTGAAGCAGTCTCCCCGAGCATGGTTTAGCTGATTTAGTGGGGTGATTACTTCTATGGGATTCTCCAGATGCCAGTCCGATCATACTTGCTTTATTCGACATCAGCCCGACCACCGGTGCATTATCCTTTTGGTCTATGTTGACGATATCATTATTTCCGGTGATGATCTAGAGGGGATTGCCCAGGTAAAGAAGGACATTGGAGCAGTTTTTGAGTCTAAGGACTTGGGTCCTCTTCGGTATTTTTTGGGGATTGAGGTGGCGAGATCTCGTTGTGGGATTTCCTTATCACAAAGGAAGTATGCTCTTGATCTGTTACAGGATACAAGGATGATTGGTTGTCGTCCGACTTCTACTCCTATGGATCCGAATGTGAAGTTGACGGCCGAGTCTGGGGATCTACTTTTGGAGCCGTCTAGGTATCAGCGTTTGGTTGGTCGTCTCATCTACCTGACCAACACCCGTCCTGATTTCGCCTTTGCTGTGAGTATTGTTAGTCAGTTCATGCATGCTCCTCGCACCGCCCATCTTGATGCTGTTCATATCTTGAGGTATCTCAAGTCTTCACTGGGTCTTGGTCTCTTCTATGCTTCAGGAGACCAAAGGGGTCTCTCTTGCTTCACTGATGCTGATTATGCAGGATGCAGAACTGATAGGCGTTCTACTTCTGGCTTCTGTACTTTTCGATGGTTCTCATCTCATATCATGGAAAAGTAAGAAGCAAGCGGTTGTTTCTCGTTCTTTAGCAGAAGCAGAGTACCGTGCTATGGCCCATGGTACATGTGAGCTCTTGTGGCTTCGATCGATTTTGGGTGAGCTAGGCTTTACTGAGGACGGTCCTTCTGATTTGTTGTGTGATAACAAATCAGCTATTATGTTGTCATCTGATTCGGTTCTTCATGAGAGAACCAAACACATTGAGGTGGATATTCACTTTCTCCGGGAGAAAGTTTCTACAGGCATCATTCGTCCCTCATTCGCCTCTTCATCAGCTCAGACTGTAGATTGTCTCACTAAGGCGGTTGGACCCTCTTTGCTTCACTCATCTATTGGCAAGCTGGGCTTGCTGGATATCTTTGCTCCAGCTTGAGAAGGAGTATTGGATATCATATTAGTACTACTTATTTTATATTATTAGGCCCACCTGTTTTGGGCTTTAGTTATTTTGACTCTTTCTATGACTTCTCTTTTATTTTTACCTTGTACTTCTTGACACTTCTATTAGGTAATAATAAATACCAAGTGTGGCACCATTATTTCGTAAGCCAATACATCACAAAAATTATTTGTTACAAGCTTGGAAATGGGTTAAATATTGCTAAGAATGAGAGTTTAAAGCTTGGAGATGGTGGAAGAGGGCTGGAAATGGAGGGAGAAGACTTGAGAGTGTAGAGAGTGGATGAAAAAATCTGATGGAATAAAGAGAAATGAGTTCTCTCCACCCCCTCACCTCTATTTAAACCCAAGAACCTTTAACCCTTTGCCCTTTGATCCACCAAAACATTGACTCACATTTGATCTGCTCCATTGGGAGCTTGATGGCTCAACTCATCCACGGGTCCACATGGTGACAACACAAAAATTCTGTACATTTTCTGAATATTTGCATTCTCATTCGAACGAGACTGGACCTCGTTCGAACGACATCGAATCTCGTTCGAATGGGGATTCTAACGAGATTCTAGCGAGGCTTGAAATGCAAACAAATATTTCTCGTTCGAAGGTCGTTTGAATGTTCGTTCGAATGACAGTCCTTTCTCTTTCGAACGACTTGACTTTTTGTTCGAATGACCCCAAAATTTTCCTTATATAAATTTTAGGCCATCCAATACCATTTTAATTGCACAAAGGCCACAAGAATAATTTTTCAAAATTGACAACCACTCATTATATTAAATCCATGGCCAAGAGGCACACAAATTACAGGAAAAGGAAGTACAATCTCGAGCACACGCATCACATTCTCCCGTCTTTAGGAGGTTTCGTCTTCGAAATCAACACATCCACGCCAGGGAAAAAGTTCTGGATGTTTCTCAGGCATTTATGGCTCGCGCTACCAAGTCGCACCTTTAACACCTTGGAACTCCTAAAGGCGGGGTGATCTTGTTGTGCAAGACTCTGTCCTCGCGGTTCAAGATGGGCGCAAGTCACGTAGGAAACGTAACGTCTTCCTCCAACTCGATGTGGTTCTAATTGACGACGTGTCGAAGATCCGGGATGCACTTCTTCAGCATTGGCTCGTGGAACACACAATGAACGTGGGACAACTGCGGAGGTAATGCCAAGCGATACGATACTTCCCCAATTCGCTTCAAGATCTCAAAGGGATCAATCTACCGAGGGGCAAGCTTCCTCTTCTGGCCGAATCATTGATCGCCAAATCTCGTCCTAACCGTCAACATCACATGGTCACCTACCTCAAACTCTCGAGGTATTCGCCGATTATCAGCGTAATTCTTCTGTCCACTCTGAGCCGTCGCGAATCTTTGCCGAATTACCTGAACCTTATCGGTCATTTCCCTAATCAAGTTTGAGTTCATGAGATGCTTCTCACCCACTTCTGCCCAACACACTGGAGAGCGACACGACCTCCCATAAAGAGCTTCATAGGGAGCTATACGAATACTGGTTATATAACTGTTGTTATTGGAAAACTCCGCCAGATGCAGAATCTTCGCCCAACTACCTTGGAAATCAAGCGCACAAGCTTTCAACATATTTTCTAGAATCTGAATAGTCCTTTCCAACTGCCCATTTGTCTCGGGATGGTAATCTGTACTCATGTTCAAATCAGTATTTAGTTCTTGCAGAATCTTCCTCCAGAACCAAGATACAAACCGGGATCTGTGTATGTGTCCGAGACTATCGAGAGCAGGACGCCATGAAGACGAACTATTTCTCGTATATACAACCTTGCCAACTTAGCCACGCTGTCCGTGATCTTAATCGGTAAAAAGTGCGCGGACTTCGTAAGCCGATCCACTATAAACCAAACTGCATCATGACCATGTTCAGACCATGGTAAGGCTGTGAAAAAGTCCATCGTAATGTCCTCCCACTTCCATTCCGCTACTGATAGTGGTTGCAACAGCCCTACCAGCTTTTTGTGCTCTGCCTTCACCTGCTAGCACGCATAGTACTTCGGCACATACAATGCCACATCTCTCTTCATATTGGACGACCAAAAATTTCTGCATAGGTCCTTATACATCTTAGTGGCAACGGGATGTGTGCTGAAGCGTGAGTGATAGGCCTGCGCCATCACCTCATCTTGAAGTTCATCGATGACCGGAACAATCAACCTTCCTTTATGCCGTACACCCCCATCCTTGTCCACAATGAGAGTGTCAAACACTTCACCGCTCTGGATGCCGTCACGGTAATGTGCAAACTCGGGATCACAAGACTGAGCTTCCAACACTTTTTGTTTAATGAGCGGTCTAGCTACCACTCCCCTAGGATATGCCCTATCACAACCTTGCTGGACGTGCAAGTCAAACTTCTGCAACTCGCCGAACATCTTTGCTCGGTAACACTTCATCGCCACTAGCGTAAGCCCAGACTTCCGACTAAGAGCATCTGCCACCACATTGGCTCTGCCGAGATGATACTCCAATGCAAAGTCATAGTCTTCCATTAACTCAATCCATCTCATCTGACATAGATTTAGATCACGCCGAGTGAAAATGTACCGCAGGCTCTTATGATCCGTATACACCTCAAATCGTTCATCGTACAGGTAGTATCTCTAGATCTTTATAGCAAACACCACCGTGGCTAATTCCAAGTCGTGGGTAGGGTAGTTTCTCTCATGCACCTTTAACTGACGGGATGCATAAGCGACCACCTGACCATTCTTGTAGCGTCCTGCGAAGGTGCTCCTCATGGTCCACATCTGAAGCCGAGTAGACCAAATATCATCCACAAAGACCACCACAAACCGGTCTAAATACGAATGATATATACGATTCATCAAATCCATGAACGCTGTTGGGGTATTCGTCAAACCGAAGGGCATCACTAAGAACTCATAATGCCCATACCATGTCCGGAACGTTGTATTAGGTATGTCCTCCCTGACACGGAACTGATGGTACCCGGACTGGTGGTCCATCTTCGAAAACCTTCCAGACCTACGCAACTGGTCGAAAAAATTGTCGATACAGGACATAGGGTACTTGTTCTTCACGATCACCCTGTTCAGCTGCCTATAATCAATACAAAGTTGTAAGGAGTTGTCCTTCTTGACAAAGAGAGCTGGAGCTCTCTAAGGGGATACACTTGGATGAATGAAACCCTTGCTGGTTAACTCTTCCAACGTTCCTGCAATTTTCCTGGAGCCATCCTATGAGGTGGTATAAAAATAGGCGAAACGCCCTGGTGCACCTCTATAGCAAAGTTCACCTCCTGGTGTGGGGGTAAGCCAAGAAGATCGTTGGGGAACACATCAGGAAATTCCCGTACCACTGGATAATCGAACAACATGCGATCAAGCTCCTCCTGAGCCACCATACTACTCAACCAATCGAAATACCGCTTCTGCTCATGCACGATAGAAAACTTGCAAGGATAACCCACACCCTGCTCGCTACGAAAATAATGACGAGATCCGTCTAGGAAAGACACCGAGACACTATGCCCACAGTGTTCGATGGTAGCGTTAAAACACAATAGCCAATCCATACCGAGGATTACCTTGAACCCATCCACGTCCATGAGAATCAAGTCATACTCCATAACGTAATATCCAGCCATAACCACTCAACTACGACAGTCCCTATCGAGAACTATATCGCCGCCGACCGGAAGTTCATATAGGAGGGTAAAACTGATTTATCTCTAAACTCAATCTGAATTCTAAAGAACTCGAGATAAAAGAATGCGATCTCCTTGAATCTAACAATGCCTTTACCCAAGTGCTGAGCAATAGAATCATACCTTTCATAGCCGATGGATCACCGGTAGGAGCTGCAAACGGGGACATGGCATAAGCGCGTCCGGGGTTGAACATACTACTCTGACCACTGGGCACCTGACCTTGCCCACGGTTGCTTTGACCCTGACTGTGACGACTCACGTCACACTGTACCTTGCTGTCTGATGATAATCGGGTGGGAACTACTGTGGCTAGGTGGGGACCATGTAACTGGAACTTCGGCCAGGTACAAAGTTGACGGTTTGCTGGCTGCCCTACTGATTCCAAGAAGACCGCTGGGGCACTCTTTCTTGAGATGGCCTGGAAATCCACACGCATAACGCGTCCGCTCGGTAGGGGCTATAAGATGCTGGTCGCTAGTCCATTGAGAAGAGGATGTACTAACACCCATAGCGGCTTTGAGCTTTGCAAAGAAACCTCTGACATCGCTCTTGGACTTCTTGCTATTACTACCATGAGACCCACTCTTCTCTCGCGTCTTCTCCTGAATGGCCCTACCATCTTCTGCCTCAAGCTCAAGCCCGAAGGCTTTGTTAAATGTGGCCCTGAAGTTTGGCAGATCCAAACTAGCCATAATCCGCCGAATACTAAGGTTAAGGCCCTTAACAAACAATCTTGTCTTCTTAGCTTCATCCTTCTGCACCGAGTCCACATAATTGGACGGACTCTCAAACTTTGACCTGATACTCGTTGATAGCCATCTTTCCCCGGATCAAATGAAGGAACTCATCATGAAACCTTCCCAGTCTACGATCTCCGTCACGTCGACTAAAAGGCGCTCCACTAGCGTTGAGCTTGCTTATTGAGCTTAAAGGTCGCTATCTTGACCTTGTGCCCAGCTGGCACGTCGAGGATGTCCATGACCCCGGTGACCTCATCTATTCACTCCTCTGCAGCATCGGGGCTAGCGCTCCCATTGAAGATTGGTGGGTTCAGCCTCATGAACTCCTTTAAGATAAGATAGAGGCTGAAGTGGTGCTCTCAACCGACCCACTGTGGTTGACTCTCTGCTGCTGAGAGAGGGAGTCGGCAAGTTGACGCACGACCTGTTCCATGCTCCTATGCTCGATGTTCCTAGATCCACCAGCACCACCGTGACGTGTAGTCATCTACACGAGAGAGAAGTTTAATACAACGCTAATAAAAACGAAAGTGGAAACTATAACGGAACACATAAGGAAACAAACTAAGAAGGCGTAAGACACTCCATCACACATATGAGGATCCTAATGCTCTGATACCATTTGTAACGTCCCGACCCGGATTTGGGCTACCGTTGGGTCAACCCACACCCGAGTTGGTGTTAAGGGGGAGGGGGAAAATCCAATCTTATTATTTTGGAAAAGTCTTTAATTTGCACTATCTTATAAGGAATATAAGGTGATTAACTGGTTTTAATTTAAGAAAAAGGTTTTCACTTTCAGTAATTTGATTAATTAGCAAGATTTATTTAGGAAAAATTCCATTAATTCCGATAATGCTAATAATAGAGAAATAAACCATACAACTCCTGTATTATTACAATAAATTGCCCAAGGCCCGAATAAAAAGTTGTTCAAAATGCCATAAATTTCGATGTCCTCAAACACAAATTTTAAAATATCATGGTAGAGCTCTAATGATGATTCGTACCCTCTGGGGCCTTGCCAACGTCCCTACCAGAGGTACTTGGGGGTAGGGGTTTTAACATAAAAAGTAAGGGTGAGCAAAGCGCTCAACAGGGTGGGAAATACTAAGCAATACATTTTTATACGAAAATACTGTACATATAATGTTTATATTAGCAGTTGTGAAAACATTGTCATTTTATGAGCATAAAAGCAACTACTATGCAATGCAACACGAGCATTGTTCAAAGTCGAGGCCGATACCGCGACGATACGACCAAGTTGACTAGGTGTCGGGTGTCGTGTCCGACACGACACGACATGGACACGCCGACACAACAAATCTAAAAAAACTAGGACACGATACGACAAAGACACGACGACATATAAATATATTTTTATACTTGTATATATATACTTCCATTTACTTTGCATTTCAATAACAAAAAATAGTTGTGAAACTTATTTATTAAAATTAAATTGGTCCGGTATTTAGTATTTCATAATAACAGTTAAATCGTAAGTACAAAATATGCATTTAAATTAAGTGAGATAATAACTTCATTCTTTTAACTTTTCTTCTTATTATACCTACACTCTTACACGATTTAATTTTATAAGATGAAACTCGAATTTCTTATTGTTCTTTAATTTTGGCACCCCCGACGTGTCCACGAAATATCTGGGCCGTGTTCGTTAAGTGTTCGCCTTTTTTAAATGCCAAAGAAGTCTGACAAGCCACCCGGAGTGTCGTACGAGTGTCGGAGTGTTCGGAGTGTCCGGCACGGTCACGGTACCTTCGTAGAAGTGTCCATGCTAAACTCATTTTAATCTTCATTTATCATGTTTAAATATCCTCTACTAGCATACTACAAGATTTTAAACATGTGAGGATGGATTTCAACCTAGAAATCCCATAAAAATGAGTCTAAACATGATATCATATTTTATATGCATATTCATCATTTTCAAGATTAAAATGAGACTTGTTCCTTAAAAATCCTTTCAAGTTTAGCTTTCTTTAAAACTTTGCATTTTTCATAAGAAAACTTTAAATGAACATACTAGAAAATAACTTTGCAAGATTATCTATATTGTAGCATGCATCCTAACATGTAGCTTAGGTTTAAACTTGAAAATAGAGTGAAGACCCTACCTTCAATTTGAAGAGGAGAACTAAGAAGGATTACTTTAAAGATCCTAAAATTCCAAGAAATACACCAAGAAGCTCCTAGCAACTCCAAAGCTCCAAGAATGCTCCAACTCCTCTTGAAAGCTCCAAAAACAATTCTCTAACCCAACTTCTTCCTTGAACAAGGTTTGAAATGGGTATTACAAGCTTGGAAATGGGTTTAATATTGCTAAGAATGAGGGTTTAAAGCTCGGGGATGGTGGAAGAGGGCTGGAAATAGAGGGAGAAAACTTGAGAGTGTAGAGAGAGGGTGTAAAAAATTGATGGAATGAAGAGAAATGAGTTCTCTCCACCCCCTCACCTCTATTTAAACCCAAGAACTCTTAACCCTTTACCCTTTGGTCCACCAAAATATTGACCCACGTTTGATCTGCTCCATTGGGAGCTTGTCTGACAACACAAATTCTGGAGATTTTCTGAATATCTGTAGTCTCGTTCAAACAAGACTAGACCTCGTTCGAACGACGTCGAATCTAGTTCGAATGGGGGTTGTAACGAGATTCTAACGAGGCTTGAAATGCAAACAGTTATTTCTCATTCGAAGGTCGTTCGAAGGTTCGTTCGAACGACAACCGTTTCTCGTTTGAACGACCTAGCTTTTCGTTCGAACGACCCCAAAACTTTTCCTTATATAAATTTTAGGCCACTCAATACCATTTTAATTGCACAAAGGCCACAAGAATAATTCAAAACAGAAACCATCCATTATATTAAATCCATGGCCAATAGGCACACAAATTACAGGAAAAGGAAGTACGGGCACGGGCGTCACATACTCGGTCCAAAATTGTGTCAAACTCGTAGCAACAAAGTTACATACTCGGTTCATCCAAAACTGGTTACAATCTCGGGCACGGGCGTCACATACTCGGTTCAACGTATGGTGGAATGATCTCGTCCGAGAGAGCACTTTATGTCCAAATTCTAATCGTCTGAGATTATGATGGCTGAATTTCTGCCATCTTCATACGAGCGCGATCCTTTTCCCCACTTTAAAGCCTTGCGAAAATCCTGTTTTAGTGTGAACGACTACACAGAGACGTTTTGCTTATTGTCTACCCGGGCCGGTTTGAGAGAGAGACCAAAGAGCAGAAAAATTGCCATTATATCCAAACTTTGCAACCATCGATCAAGCATGAACAATATTGAGAGAGATTCTGACTTTCCAATAGGCCGTTGAGTATGTAATGCGAGTGGAGGCCCACCTCCAGGAGAAAAATCTTCTTCCAATACGTCTGCCCCACCGAAAACTAGTGACAATTCAGCTCCTTTCCCCATTCAAATGTTACAAATGTGGCCACTTTGGCCACAAAATACCAGATTGTTCTAAGCGTAAAAAGAAATCGGTTTTGATTACCACGGAGAATATTGAAGAAGACAAAAATACTGAAGAGCCGCTGGAAATCTATTCGGCACTTGCCATCCGGCTCGACCCCGGGACTGATGTAGAACCCCTTTGAATTTGAGGATGAACTCTTTCAAATTAGGGTAAAATGATGTAGATAGGGGTTTATAGCTTTGTTTTGGTAATTGCTACTGTTAAATATAATAAAAGAGGATTAATATTATTTAGGAAATGTTAGAGTAAGTGAATGGCCTTTTGTTCTTTAATACTTCCCTAGTTGGAGTATAAATTTTCTTAAGTATATACAGGAGTTGATGTAAAGAGATCGCTCATTCTTTGGTTTGCTAATAATTTTAGCTTATGTTTGGTGTCTTTTCTCTTCTTTGAATCCAATTGGTGGTGATTGCATCAAATAACTTTTTCACTGCATCATCTAAAAGTCAACCAAAAATTATTAACGCACTGCGAGTTATCGCCTTGAAACATTTAATATTGAAATCTGTTGAAGTACTATTCCCTATATTACAAAAAATAGGTAATGACTTGAGAACACTTTTATTTTCTTGTTTTTTGTCAATTTCAAAGAGAAACCAAGATACCACGAAATACCTATTAACTGCAGGCCTAAATTAAATTTTGGCACCAATGCTTGTAGAAAGTGGTATCCACACTTGTTTACTTCAATAATAAATGAAACCAGAAACATATTATTTTAAACGTACAGATATATACCTCTAAATCTAGAATTTGTTCTGAAATGACCATGGCATGTCCGCTAGGAATTCCTCTTTTGCAACTATTCTTGTTTGGATGATCTGCATTCAGGAAAGGAAGCTTTGACGACAGCCATCTAGCTCCCTGCAGAGTGAAATGAATGAAGCAGATACATGTTTATGCTCAATGTGAATTATTACCTTCCTCTCATATACACTTTTATCATTACTGAAGTTAGTTTTTTTATACACACAAAGCAAAAAAAAAACAATTATCTGCAGTAGAAAATTGACATTTCGATTATTGATGTTGTGTAGCTAGTCTGTACGAGTTACCGATTGAATCATCATGTTGGTGAGTGATGGACAGTACATGTCATGTGAACAGCAGTTATGTGGGTCCTCCAAGGATGATCAGAACAGCACCGGAAGGGGGGTGGTGTATTTTTGGATTTTAGGCAGATTTTTAGTGACCTGGTTTGATTATTATGATTTGATTGGTATTCACTTTTAGTTTTTTACTTATTTAAGGAGACTCTAGTAGGGTAAAACTCAGTGCAGCAGTCTCCCACTAGGGTATGTGGTTGATTAGATATACGCAACCTTACACTTGTGTCCAGAGAGAATACTTCTGTGACTTGAAGCTTGTGACCACCATGTCACAGTTGAGCAACTTTACCACTGCACCAAGACTCACCCTCATATTAAATCTCTCTGTATTTTAGTTTAAATAAAGGCATAAGCCTCGTCTTGTAATCAACTTTGATTAGTACAATTGGGATTTCATAGAGATTAAATCCTTTAGTTAGAAATTGATTATTATTCCACTGATTTTTTTCACTTGTTTCACTTCAAACATGATTTGGTTATGATATAGTATGATTGAAACTTCCACTATTGGTTTTCTATTGCAGATGTTTTGTCGTGGCAGCAAGAATGATACGAGGGGCTTTAGGTAATAGTGTATGCTTATTTCCGGTTTCAGTTTTAATCGTTTGGTTTGTTTATTCATTATATTCCTTTGCATTCATTAGTTGCAATCTAAATTTTTGATTGCGAAGTTAACATCATTCTGTAATTTTGCAGTTTATGCTTTTTTTTTAATAGTTATTATAAATCAAGTTTATGCTTAAATAAAACAATAAAAACAATTTGAAATATACAACAGAAGGAGAGTTAGGTAATGCATCCGCTGAAGTATCTTACGTAACTAAAACAAGTCAAAGATGTTTGACCTAACTAGGGAAAAGTTGACCACGGTGTATATATTAACAGGATAAAATGCAACAATTGTGTGGACTTCAACATATATTGTATACTTGCTGTAATAGGCTAGTGAGGTACTGCAGGGGTAGGTTCTTGTATGTGTAGAGGCAGGCATCACACACGGCTAAGTACGTGGCTGTCTTCAGTGTCTTGTATGCATAACTGTCTTCACTATGTTGCATTATTAGTCTTGCAGTTTGATTGCTTATAGCTGCAGCCTTATATTTTGAACTGCACTTAGTAGCGCACTAGTTTAACTTCTAGGCTTGATTGTGGCCATGGCCTTCCAAGCTTGCTAGAGGCTTGAATTGTAACGTTTGCGGCGTTAACTACTTTTGTGATACTATGCTTGATTGTTTCCGTGGCCTTGTAATTTCGCTTGCAAATGTGATCTTGAACTCAATTATGACCACAACCTTAGTAATTTGTGTCCAAAGGCTTCAGATAATACTCCGAACAGTTGCCCCCAAGGCTTTGGGCATCGCCTGTTGCATTTTGATTGTTGCGGATGTTCTATTGGTGTCTTCCGCGGTCATCCCTTGCTACCGCGGTTGTCTAGTTCTATAAATCTTCAAAGTATATGAGGTATTATTTAGGGGCCTCCTTAGACTACTGAGGTATGTTTAGTAACATCCTCCCTCCCCCCCCCCCCCCCCAGGCTTCTGAGGCTATGTTTTACAAGCTCCCTAGGCTTGATGAGGTATGTGTTAGGAACCTCCCCAAACTGCAGAAGTATGTTTTAATAGCCCCATCATGCTGATTTGCTATTCTGGAGTCTGTAATAAAAGATTCACTCCAATCAGGTTATCGCGATTTAGAGGATCGGACCAGAACCACTAGCACGAGGTTCTTGCTCGTTGGGATCTCTGTGCGGACTAAGTCTGATTTCTTAAGACCTAGGTTTTGTTGTTAGAGATGAATTTGTACCTCTGCCTTCGCGGCCGTTCATAGAAATGCGCCATCTACGGCGTGCGCCTATGCCTCCAGGGCCGTTCATCATGCGCCTTCTACGACGTGTGCCTATGCCTCCGCGTCCGTTCATAGGCATGCGCCATCTACAACCGCGGTCTTCTCTTTTGATCTGATGATATAAAGCCATTATGGCTGTCTTTAGGTGCGAATGCTGTTAGGTTATTAGTTAAACCTGTTCAACAAAAAATGCAAAGGAATTAAGGCAAACTATTAACTTTTCATTCATATGAGCTTGAGGGAATACAAAATTATTTTTTTGGCCAAACTATGGCCTTGTAATAATTATAAAAGTATAATAGTCAAATCAGTGGTTTAACTGAAGATATTGCGCTGGACAGAATGGAAAGAAAAAATAGGATTCATGTAGCCGACCCCAAATAATTGGGAAAGGTTTTGTTGAGTTGAGTTGAGTATAATAGTAAAATATCCCTCAAAATGCATTTCAAGTCGCGGCTTTTTTATTGCTCAGTTGAAGGATGCAACTTTTGTGAATCGTCGTAGCATTCCCTTTCGACCTTATTCTTTAGGCACATACACTTGTTGGTTGTATAGCCGTGGCCATTGTGGAAGTTGCACCATTTGTTCTCGCCTCTCCCGCGGGGGAGATTTGAGCTTCTCTTACCATTTGAGGAGGCTCTCTTCTTTGATGCTGGTCAGAATAATTTCCAGGTCGCAGATGTGAGGGGTAAATTCCTTATATGGCCTTTTTGGACGATCGTCATGCTTTTTTCCCCCTCCAGCGGTTTTGCCGCAATCTTCTTCTTAGAGGCCGCGGTCTCACTTTTCACTTCAGCGTCTTCGGCCTTCAACGTGTTCGTGAAGGTTGCAGACTCAAGCATAAGTATTCTCTGTCCAAGGAGCCTTCGTAAAGATGGTTGACGCACCTCATTAAGTGGGCTACGCCTTTTGTCTGCTGGTGGCCTGATCCAGGGTTGCCTTCCATGTTGGGTTCTCTCTTAATGGTTAGTTCTTTGGAAAATCTGTTCTCTGAGACGAATTAAACATCGTGAGAAATTCGAGAGGCGAAGTCAAATATTGAACATGATGGGATGAGGCCACGACCTGTCATGCTAAGAGCCGAGGCCGTGGCTATTGTCCTCTATAAGGATTTACCACCGCAGTTGATATGATCGAACACGGTTTTGCCGGATATATGCCGTTGGACGGAACGGTAACCGCAAAGTTAGTAAAAAAATCTCAACCACTCCTGGGCGGTTTAATGATCCTTGAGGCAACAGACTCGTCGGATTTTGCCTTCGAAATCATCGATTTTCAATTCTATGACCAAGCCTTGTGCAAGTAAACCGACCCATAAGTTATTAATCAAGCCCTGTTTTTTTTAAGCATTTTATGGTATCTTCGGTCCAAAGGGAAACAATTCAATAATAAGAAACGCTAAATATGCCAAAAAGATACATTTTGGTTAAGCTGTCACCTAGAGGCCGCGGCCTATAACACGACAACGTGTAAGAACATGGACCTCTGGGGAAGAATGTAGATTCTAGGCCAAAATTTGCCCAAATGCGATTTTTCACCCAAAAAATTAGACTAAAAAACCTTTGAGGTGTTAATCTAAGGCATTATAAGTCATTATGTGCAAAATAACACAACTTTAGAAGCAAATACCTACTATATATATAGGTCATAAAATTGCAAAAATGTCTAAAAGAGCAGATAAAACATAAAATATGCTCATCCTTATAAGGCCGTGGCTTGTCAAGCTACATAGAAGGATGCAGACATCGAAACATCATTGGGGGAGGTGGATCTGCCCAGAAGCCCTAACTAGAGTTTGGAAAAATAGATTTGAAAACAAGAAACCCTAACTAGAGTTTTTATGAAAATATGGGCTAACAACCAAAATTTCACCCATATCATGTAGATCCGGAGATCCCTATGATGAAACTAGGCATAATCGACCCGATTAGTGAGGAACTTGGTAGAGCACCTCGATTTCCCACAGAAGTCGCCAAACTGTCGTCTAAAAATGTTTTAACAAAGTAAATCGTACTGTCGAAGTTATACACAACTGTCAAAGTATGGAAAATAGAGTAAAAGAGAGATAAAGATAGATAACACGAGATTTAGAGTGGTTCGGCCATAAAAATATGCCTACGTCCACTCTGGTGCATGATTCTCATTATCTAATATACATTGAGTACATGTTTGGCGGCGTTAGAGACATACATGAGGAGAGTAGTAGGCTAAATGCATAAACATACAAGTTCTGTGTAGCGGTAGTGCAAACTGGGAGAGGCCGCAGATGGTAATGATTAAGGCTGAACGTGGACTCCGGTGTAGAGAGATGTTTGAGGAGGTTCGCTGCCAAGATCTAACTTCTCAAATGAGGAGGTGCGGACGTCTATTTATAGTAGTTGGTGTGGACATCACGTGCACATTGTACGTGACTTGTGGATAAATATTAATGGGATGTAATCTTTTTAGAAGGTGAACAACTGACGATCGAATGCTGGAGGTCCGCGACTTGTCCTTCTATGGTTGTGTTGTGCTTGAGGGGTTGTGGCATGTGAGGTACCTGGCCGTGGCCTTCTAAGGTAGTCTTATGTATTAGGTTTTGCAACCTGGTGCACCAAACTGTAGTTTAGAGCGTACAAAGGGGCAAATGGGGAACCATCTGTGGCCTGGTCAAGTACCAGGCCGTGGCCTTCTCTAAAGGCCGAGGTCTTTTGTCAGTACTTGAGCATATCTTCATTGTATTTGCCCAGGCGTCCATGCCACGTGTCTCTTGTCTATTGGTTGACATATTTGGGTGTAACACTTACATTTATGTCTTTCTAAGAATTATGAATACATTTAGAATGCCTGGGATCAAGGTTCTAAAAGGCGCGAGGCGTGGTCGAGGCGTGGTCGAGGCGTAGAGGTCAAGCCTCAAGCCTTAGGAGCCTAGGCGTCAAAAGGCGTTTTTTCTTTTTTTATTATTTTAATTATTCCAAGGCTAGTAATATAATAAAATAGTACATACCTTGAATTTTGAAAATATATCCATATGTTTGGTAGCCATCTTTCTCATATTCATGCTTCATAACCAATATTTGTCTACTAATCTTTTGTTTTTTTAAAAAAAAGTGTGTCTTGAGGCTTTTACCAATAATAAGGCGTAATAAGGTGTAGGCGATGCGTTTCTCTCAAGCCTCAAGCCTAGGCGGACCTAGGCGGAGCCTAGGCGGGCCTTTTAGAACAGAGCCTGGGATTGATAACTTTGGAAACTTAGTTTTATTACATATTTGAAACGGGACTCCTAATTTGGACTAGATCAAAAAAGAAAACAGAACTCAAATATAGGATGGTAGGAGTATTCTGCTTCAGGGCTATACAAGCATGGAGAATTTTGCATTGAGCACAGTTTTACAATGTTGGATTTTGGAACCTTAATGATATGATATCCCATCATTGTAATAATGTATAGATGCTGAATAAGTTAGTCAACATGGTAAATCTCATTATGTCTTAACACATCATAAGGTTTTATGATTTTTTGTCCCTTCTATTTGTCGTTATGTAGTTAAATTAAAATTCTTAAAGTTAACGGGAGTACAAATTATATATTACTCCCTCTGTCCCAAATTAAGAGTTTATA
The DNA here is from genome assembly GCA_949130495.1 of Sambucus nigra. Taxonomy (NCBI): domain Eukaryota; kingdom Viridiplantae; phylum Streptophyta; class Magnoliopsida; order Dipsacales; family Adoxaceae; genus Sambucus; species Sambucus nigra. The sequence continues at coordinate 302,200,979 of OX422215.1, read as the reverse complement.
TATTTATTTTGTATAGATTAAGGATACACTCAATGGTCAAGATTAACTCTGGTTCACCAATAACGAACTTGGTTTGTTGATTATGTCCAAAAATGGAAAGTGGACCCTCAATTTGGGATATCCCAAAAAGGAATAGTGGACTCTTAATTTGGGATGGAGGGAGTATATCATTTTGTTTCTCAAAATGAGGATATTAGAACACGAGGTGGGGTTACCGGTAAAAATTCGAATTATTGACAAGCTTTGCAAATCTATATGTCCAGCTTTGCTTATATATATATGTCTCTTTGTCTGTATTATTAGTAAGATAAATGAGGATAATAGAACACTAGGTGAGGTTACTGGTAACACATTCTAATTATCGACAAGCTTGCCAATGTTATTAGAAAGACGACTCCTAGGGACTTTGTAATGACACTAGGAGGTCTTTGCAACAAACACATAGTTAAGGAGGTTTCTCGCAGTACAAATTGATCATGGGGTTTCTTGAAAAATCTGCATATTTCATTTTTTTAGCAATTTACCCTTTTTATTAGAATAAATTACACCAAACCCCCCTGAACTATAACAGTTTTGCAGATAGCTCCCTAATATAAAAAATCCGTCAACGAGCGCCCTAAACTACTGAATTTTGGCACCGAACACATTTTCAGTAAAAAGGAGTTGATAAAAACATGATTTTATACATAAAAATCATATTTTTCAAGGGTCAAAATTCACTAGTTTAGGGGGCTCTGAATCAGGTTTTTCAGATTAGGGGGTTATCTGCAAAACTGCTATAGTCCAGGAGGTTTGATGCAGTTTATCCCTTTTATTATTATCTCGGGCCACCAATGTCTTTTTTTTTCTTTCCCTTTTCCCTTTCTTCGGGTGTTGGAAGATTGGTTTCTTCTTTGCCAGTTGACACTTAACCAAGCATTGCTCCCTTTGCAGTTGCGGATTGTGGGTTTTGTTGCATTCCCTCTCCGTGAGAATTGAAGACGGAGAGAGCCACATGGCATTTACAGCCACATGTGATTTTATTCACAACTTCTTCATCTGTGAGGAATGTCGCCAACATTTTTACAACATGTGTTCAAGGTAAAAGGCAACTGAAGTGTTTTATATATATTTTAAATTCTTCAAGCTCATCTGACTATGGGTACGTCACTTTACAGTGTTTCCATTCCTTTTAACAAAACCCGTGACTATGTCCTGTGGTTGTGGAATGCACATAACAAGGTCAACGAGAGACTAATGAAAGAAGAAGAATCTCTTGGAACTGGTGACCCTAAATTCCCAAAGACGATTTGGCCTCCTAAACAGCTTTGCCCTTCTTGCTATTCATCTCAAAAAGAGAACAATGAAAACAGTCTTATTGATTGGGACAATGACGAGGTCTTCAAATTCTTGGCTAGCTACTATGGGAAGATGCTCATGACCCTTTACAAGGACAAAGAAGTTATTGGGGATGGTGGGACTGGAAGGGCACTTGGTGAAGATTTGGGAGCCACCTCAACAAACGCGTTTGTGGTGCCTGTGGGGGCCGCATTGGCTATTGCTGTTGCGAGCTGTGCATTTGGAGCACTCGCCTGGTTTTGGCGTTCACGGCAGAAGAATCGGAAGTACTTACATCTACACTCTTTAAAGAACGTATGATTGTTAGGAGGGTAATGAGCTCATTCAAAATTTGACTAAATGAGCATTTTCTCAGAATTAATTAAAATTAGAAGTTTTTCCTACTTTCCCATCCACAAGGGGTATAGTCGAATAAAATCATCAACAATAATTTGACTTAACCCCCAATAGGTGTGACTCAAATATTTTTGAAATCAGGAATGTAACTCAAATTTAGCATTATTGAAGAGGGGGGTGTGGGGTCGGGGATATGTAAAAAATCTCCTGTTGGGGAAATTTGAAGTGAGAGGCTGGGATTCTTATGTGTTTTTGTTGCACAAACATTTCAGGCCGAGGAGAACCTGGAGCTGAGATTTTGAAATGACAGATGTATACATGTCAGTCCATTAAGTTTCCCAAGCCAGCGAATATGGGGCCAACAACATTGAAATATATGGCCCCTTCTGAGGACGTCTTCTGTAACTGTTTTATCTCTCTTGCGAAGACATAATATGAAATGTACAGATTTACCCACTGATCAGATTTTTTGGAATAGAGTTTCCAAGCCCCCCTCTTCCTCCCATCGTTCTATTTTTCTATCTGCTGTGTGCAAGGCTGAGAGAGACATTTGTGTCCGTGGGGGCATATTATATTATTCGTTGTATCTGGATGACCCTTTTGGTTATTATTATGACAAAATCAATTTCAGATAAAAGCAACCGTTCGCCTCATTTACAGCCTCCTTCGGGCTGGGGTATGAAATATTCACTCTCGTGAAAAGTAAAACAGGAAAAAATATGTTCATGTATGAAGTGTTAATTTTTTTGTTGGCATACGAATTTAAGCAAGTGCGTATGCTATACTTATGCGATTTGGGCAATTAATATAGTTTTTTTTGGGGAAAAATACTCTTAGGTTCCTCGCAAACAAATTTTAAACACTGAAAGAATTTTGATAAATTTTAAACATTTAGGTTCACTAATTCTCTTCTTGTAGAAGTCTACGTTAGTGACATATCAAGTGAATCTAATAATAAATTGTCCTTAAATGTTTAAAAATTATTATCAAGTGACCTAATTGAATTGTCTTAGTTTTCTATACTTTAGTTCCACTTTGAAAATTTTAATTGTCGATCATTTCATGATTTTTATAACTTTTCATTGTCTTCAACCATCCGTCATTTCCTTAAAAATTACATGTCTCATGACCCTTTTAACCAATGCTCAAGAGGATTAACAATTAAAAATAAAAATACATGGGACCAGGTACAACTAAATCATCACATGGATTATTAAGGTTATAGTTTTTTCTCTTCTTATTCTCTTCTTTCATACGCCATTTAAGTGACTAGAGTCCAAGTCTAGCTGGTTGTCATTCAGGCACACAAATTAATAGGGTTAATTACATTTTTCTCGTTGAACTGAGCTTTAATTTTCATTTTGCCACCCGATATTTATTTTGTGGACTAAATCCCTTCAACATTAAATAAGGAAAATGCTATGTGTTTCAAACAACTTTTTCAAATCATCCCCCAAATAGCTTTAAGGGTTATATCTTATGGTATGAATTTCGTCAGAGCACAATTCATCAATGCTATTTGGAAAAGATTTGAGGGAGTTATTTGGTACCCATAGCACCACTCATTAAATAATGTTCCATATTACACCCCAGTACTAAAGGTGTTAAATTTTTAAATGGAAAAGTGGTCACGCGTGTGGCAAATGAGGGCTTCTTTATCCATTCCTAAACAGGACAAATTTGTAAATATCTGTTGCTCTCTCTCTCTCTCTCTCTCTCACACACACACACACACACACACACACACAAACCCACCCACCCAACAACCATGGCTGCCCTATTCCTTTATCTCTTTCTTCTATTTAACTTCCCCCCCACCCCTCTCTCTCTCTCTCTCACACGCACACATGAACACACAAGAGATCACACACTCATATCTAGAATAGGGGCTGATTTGATGAACATCTGTGGTTGATTTTTTAATGAACATTTGAGGCTGATTTTTGCTTTGAATTGGAGTTGATTTTTGATGAATATCACACACACACACAAATCTAGATTTTGGATGATTTAATGAACATTTCAGGCAGATTTTTGCTTGAAATTGGAACTGATTTTTGATGGACGACACACGAATCTAGATTTGTGGCTGATTTGATGAACATTTAGGGGTGATTTTTGATGAACACACGGGACTGATTTTTGGTTGAAATTGGGGCTAATTTTTGCTGAACATTTGGGGTTGATTTTTGGTTGGAATTGGGGATGATATTTTATGAACTTTTGAGGCTGATTATTAAAATTTATCTAAATAATTTTCAGATTACAGAGAAAAGATCTTCTATGAGGTTAGGATTGAGACTACGATTTTCAGTCTCTTTAAGCGAAGTAAGTTCTTATGTAAAAAAACTTGCGTAATGCAGAGACTGCACGATCAAAAACTAAGAAGCAAAATAGGGCATAAAATCTCATCTCTCGCTATACTTAAAGGAACAAGAAAGGTTGAAGAAATAAATCATTTCTCAATTGCATTTGAAAAAATGCTTCCTCATCTTGATTCCCCCTGCAGCTTGTTCATTTTCTTTCTTGATGCTCGTGTCAAGGGAGGTTAATATTAACAAAATACGGAAAGCTTTGACGATGGGGCAAATGGCTTGTCCTCAACACCAAAACAAAAAATACATAAAATAATATAATAATGTATTTTAAGGCCAAAATAGGTAATGGCAATTCTTAATTTGATATTAATAATGAAATGAGCCAATTTTTTGAGTCAAATCGATTTAGATTATTCCAACATTTTATGACTTATTTGTTTGTCGCACAAAAATACCCAGTCTCCAGGAAAAAGGAAAACTATAAGCAACTACATTAACAACCTCTATCCTTGACGTGAATGATCACTTTCATGGAACTATTTATAGGCGCTTTCAGTTATTTATATTGAAAAAATTATAATATTTTCTTTGAATTTTTGCAATATTGTTTTCATGCGATTTTTTATCATTTCCAAATTTTTTTAAAAGTTTTTCCAGATATTTTATAATAGTCCTTTTAGACTCATAGTTAAGTTTTTTCAGCTATTTATAATTTTTGGTGAACTTTTTCTATTTAATATATATTTTTTTTATATCCCAATATTTTGTAAAGTTTTTTTATAGCTTTTTTCCCGTCATTTTCGATTTTTTTAAAAAAAATTCTTAGATTTTTAATCTTTAGATTTCCCACTACTTTTATGTAATTTTAAATATATTCTATGTAATTATAAATGCTTGAAATATTTTTTTCCATTTTAGATTTTTTAAAAAGTATTTTATTATATTATCCAGATTTTTAACATTATTTTTCTATAATTTTTAGAAATTTAAATATATTTTTATTGTAATTTTTAATTATTAAAATGTTTTTTAGTATTTCCCTAATTTTATTTAGTATTTTTTAGAATTTTTATATGTTTTTCCTGTAATTTTAGGTTTTTTAAATGTTTAAATATTATTCTTATAATTCTCATATTTTAAAAACTTTTCCCACTATTTTTTCCAGAATTTTAAAAATATTTTCAATTAGCACGAAAATGCTCACTTGCACATGCTATAGGTTCGTTAAAAAAACTAACACCTTTAGGGTTATGGGATTTTTTGAAGCCATTTTGAAAGTTTCGGGGATTGAAACTAGAAAAAAAAAAGTTTAGGTAATGGAGGGAGAATGAGGTTATCATTTAAAGATGAAAAGTGTTACTAACCCAATATAATATAGATGCTAAATGAGATTGACTCTTGTACATACCACCTATACATACAGTCCGCACGAACCTATTTTTTTTTAAATAGTAAAAAAAATATTTTTGAATTGATTTTTTTGTGGGGTATTTAAACATTTTAGGGAAGCCTGCAAAAAACATCAGCTCAAAATAAAGTTTTTTGCTATTTTAAAAATATCGATAAAAATATATCATCTTTTAGGGCCATTTGAACGTGTCTCAGCTACAAGACCAGAAAAATCCTTTGAATATTTCTGAAATCCAGCCTTGAACCCAATTACCAAAACAATCACACCACTCATTAACATTATTTTTTCAAAAGCATTTTATGAGTCTTTTCCTCAATTTGGAAAACACGTTAGTGTGTGCAAATAGTCAAAATTATATCAAACTTCCATAAAAGAATATAGTCTTCATATGCATTGACGGAAGATATCAATGAGCGGCATGCTTGATCTTTCGTCTTCAATCTTCCATCTTCAAGGTTCACATAACCTAAATTAGATCGTGCCTCACTCATAACAAATCAAGTCTATTTGACTTGATAGACCCAAACGTTTTGACCCGGGAAATACCCAATATAAAAACCTATACATTTGCAATCCCCCTTTGGTTATTTTGGGGCGAAACTCCCTAAACCCAAAAATTCTTATTACTCCTACAACACATACACTCCACTAAACATATAATGAATGTAGTAAGAAGTAATGTACAAATCTAACTGACCGACTCAATACTGCAATGTAAGCTCTCTGGTTAGGTAGCAATGTGAGGAATTTTGCAAAATCTCAAATGACAGAAACAATTACACAGGACGTGCTAATGAAGAAACTCCTCGTGCTCGAAAATTCTTCCAAAAATAATAATATCAACAAATATGAATGATGAGATAAAGATAAATGAATCATAGCTCCCCTCAGTCAACCATATATAAAATTAAAAAATCTCCCCCCTAAATATCACAATCAAGGCATATAACAAGCAAGCATGCAGCAATATCAAAAATAATATTTTCTCCCCCATTTTATCACGGATAGACAAAGTTAGAAAATATGATCAATGATATGTAGGATATACATGTGACACCCCGCCTATTTTAATCACAAGTGATCAGTCCTTTATCAAAATAAGTAGGAATCTCATATGATTCATTCTTAGCATCACTGTCGAAAAGCTTTTTAAATTACTAACCACTTTTGTTAAATTAGGTCGGTGTTAATTTTATCTTTCATTAACATAACAACATGCGGAAAATAGAAATATTATAACTCACCCACACAAATATAAGAGTCTGAATCATCACATCATAAATAAATAAATAATGAATACCGAATAAACAATCAGTTCCAAAATAAAAATCCAAACCATAAGTCTAGAGAAATAAAATTGAATCCATATATATCGTCTGATAAATAAAATTAAAAGAGTATCAATTGAAGGGGGCACCATAGCCAAATGAAATATTGAGTCAAAATCCTAGTTTAGGAATGAATAACTGAAGCATCTACACAAATCCTGCAAGCCTCCACAAGTGCTGCAACTACGCATCCCTGAAATGAGTCCTCAAGCTTGGCGTCCTTGTGGCTGGACACCTAAAATATCTTAAAAAATACTTTTGACAAGGAACAGAGACCAAAACCATTTGAAAATATTTAGCAAGTAATTAATATGCAACAATTAAATATGCATTAACACTTTTCATATTTAAGCGGTTGTTGCCCTATCTTGAGATATTACTCAACCCTCAACTATTGTGCACACCTAACACTTACCTCCTAACCCATCTAGTTATACTACCCCACTTAACTAGACCCGTTTCAAATCTTTTTATCACCCTACTATATCCCGAGTACTTCCTCCCTTTGATTCATAAGTTATTTTACTTATTAACTTACTTAGTCAATTCCACTTTAATTGGTTAAATAACATTCACACTAGTTATATAAGTAATGCATTCACACTTTATATATTTAACCCGTATATAATTATCTACTCAATTATTTACGTATAATTATACTACAACAATCACACATATGTCGCGTACAATAACCATCATCCCGAGTAATAACTCACTGGACGCTTGTCTCTACAATGCTATCATATTCGAGGTATACTACCATAATTTGGTTAACTCACACCAAAATAGGTAAATAAAATCACAAACGTAGTGGAGGTGGTCATATTCCCCCGAGAGTGAGACTGAATCATACCCAAAGTGTCTCACCTCGAAAATAGATCACACAATAAAATACCAGGCTATGACCTAGGGACTATACTCTCCCTGCATTCATTATCCAGGGGATTCACTCACATCGAGCAACCTCCGATGATAGCACTAAAGGGGTATGTTTTTACGTAAATATCATACACACAAATATTATTGCATTCACATAAATACATATACCATCTCTACCTATATATATACACAATAAGTTGACCACCTGTACCTATCGCCCAAGGCACTAGCCCAATTATACCGAGTCTATCATCTAACTCTTAATTTAATTAGACTCTCATTAATTAAATAATCAACCTAGCGTCACCCTGCTAGAGTATTCGAGATTAACCATCCAGTCTGTTCATCAACTATTTATGGACTCTTCTCACTCAGTTCATATTTCATAATTAATCATCAATTATATATCTTAGTCTAATTCTTCCAACATATAATTACCTATCATCCCTAGGTAATTTAACCTCTTTTAGATTGCCCTAATAATATTCTCTAATTATGATAGGTTTCTGAATTCTTTTGGACCTCCTAGAAAACACCCAAACCATCAAAACAACCCAAACTCGCGACTGCCAGATAGCCGAACAGGTTTGGCTCATATAGCGAGCTGGTTCACGTGCCCAGAAATCCGAAATGGTTTGATTATGTGGCAAACCGGATCGCTGTCCAGACACAGTAAGCCCAAATCCAGAATTAACTCCCAAATTCAATCCGTTTACTTCTTAATGATAATAAACCTGCATCAAAATGTATAGAACTTAACGGGATGTAATTATGATGATTCTAACACTCATAAATCATCCTAACATCTAATATTGGACTAAAAATCATCAATTAAATTAATAAAATGGGTTTATATCCAAATCTCCCAACATAACCCTAGATTTAATCCCTTGATCCAAATTAAGTATCATCAACCCACATATCTCTACAAGATTTGATTTTCAGTAATTATAATTTGCCTACGGCATCAAATTTTCAACCAATTAAATACAAAAAATTGGTTTCACCCAAAATCGCCTTTTTCATGTGAGAAACCTCCCCAAATCAATTTTGGTTCTACACCTTCCATGATATGAACATGAATTTCTGCAAATTAAATTGAAAGTAAGTTAATCACTTGCCTTTCTATGTTCGCAGGGTCTGATTGTACGTTGTTGAAGACAAATTGATGATTGCAATCCCAAATCCCCTTTGATTTTGGCTCCTAAAGCTCCCCTTTTTTTTTCCTTCTCTTAAACATGAACTGCGACTGCCTCAGACTCTTAAACCTAGGCTTTTAATCCCTAATACCGAAATTAGGTTAACGGACCAAGTCTAAATGACCCAAATACCTCCGTGTATGCCCGATTATGTCTAAAAAGGCTCCGGGACCCAATTACTACCACATGTACACTATTTTGACTATCTCGACCCATTTGAAATCACCTGTGACCTCGAAATTTCCATCCAAGTCACTCTACAATAATTTTCTATCTCAACCTCATATAGTCTACACGCGACTCCCAGTTGAGAAATAACACATTCACGTCGATATCACTTGCTATGACGTAAAATAGTTATTTACTACTCACTTAGTAATTTTATTCTGTAAATATTAATTATTATCTCTTTCGATTAATATTTTAATAAGCACATAATATTTAATTCAATTAAATTACGTCACACGTGTAATGTAAAATAATCGAATTAATTAAATTTAAAATACTCAGAAATACGGGGTGTTACATACTTCCCCCCTTACAAGGGAATTTAGTCCTTGAAATTCGGATATCCCTGGTACTAATAATTTTTTTTGGATACTTACACTCAATGCATCCGAACGCATTCAAAGGTAACTCACAATAATATTTTGGTGTTTCACTATACCCATGCCAGTGGTACGATTGACTAAAGGTCCACTCCATCCCAAAGTTAGCGACAAGTCCATTCAAACTCTTTCATATCGACATAAGATGATACGCAAAACTATCGTGAATCCTCTAACAATGCCTTAAAAGATGAGCCTATACTCCACTAGCTCTATTATCTCTATGCTAGAAAAGGCCCCACTTCTATAGGTGCCAATTTCCCTTGTTGCCAAATCACGTAACTCCTTTCATGGGAGACACCCACAATAATCCTTGACGGCTCATGTCAGGCTTCAAACCTTCTATTCACAGTGATGTAACTCTCACCATATTCCTGCACTATATAAAAATGATGTGGATGGACTCAATCCTTGCTGATGGACCATATCTCACTCCGGGTCCGAGAAGTTCGTTATTCCCCACTTCTAACTAACCAAAGGTGGATGACAAGATCACCATATGAAGCCTCAGAAGCTTCTTTGCAAATAACATTTTGCTACGAGTCATCACATGTAGATCTACCAGTTGTAATTAATTCTCCCAATTATCCAAAAATCCAAAGCACGCATTTCTCATATTCTCCCACATTTTAGTCACCTCTCTCGTCCAACCACTTGCCTACGGTTGACATGTGTATCTCAAATAACAACTCCGTCTCCATCGCCTCATGACACTCCCTATCTGAGGTGGGACTCGAGAGTGAATAACAATCATCCCGTTTCGATCAATCCATTCCATAAACCTGAAGGAAATCTTGACCCCTCTACGATTTTGATAACCCAATGATGAACCTTATCAGTACGCGTATCCCTTCCGTCACTGGAGTCATTAATCTATTACAAAGTTCTGGTTGATAATCTCGGAATAACACTTTCCATCTACGAGTGGTGTACCTGGAGATAATTTCATTATGTCCCGTTCAAGACCAATCCCCATGCTCAACATTTCACATCACATGGAATATCTTACTCCCTTTTTATGGAATATACCAAAAATCATTACCCTTGTGTTTGCTCCAATACTGTGCACTTCTTGAGCACTTTTCGTCTGGTAAAAATCATCATCTTATTTATGCGTAAACCACTCTAGGTGTTTGACTAAGTGAGAATTCTCTTTACTTTCTCCAAAATTATGGGGTCCTCCCTTGTCAAGGGATATATTTTTTTACATGGGCCTCCACCACCTTTCAACTCACCTTGGTTGCGATAGTTCTCATTGATATACACCTAATCATACTATCTCCTTTTCTCAAATGAAGTTCAGTCCATTATATCATTTTCGCTATGTTTCTAACTGCCCCACCGACATATTTTCGAAACACTTATAATCACCTCTGCTGCTTATCTTGGATGATATTGCAAGCCAAAACCCAGGGCGCCCATACACCCTATATTCCGTGCGCTCTTATACAATCATCATTAACGTCTCATACGTAGTATACTAATCTCAAGCTTGACCCCGCTCTCTTGCTGTGGCTATAGAGTAAGGTTGTACTCAATTTCCTACTAATCGTGACTTATTTCTCTTCGAGACTTCCCCACATATGAACTAGTGGTGCAAAAGCTCGCCAGTGCTTCCTACACACGACTCCCGATTGAGATATAACATAGTCGCGCCAATATCACTCGATATGACGTTAATAATTATTTACTACTCACTTAGTAATTTTATTCCATCAATATTAATCATTATCTCTCCCAATTAATATTCTAATAAACACATAATATTTAATTAAATTAAATTAAGTCACGCTTGTAATTAAAATAACCAAATTAATTAAATTTAAAATACTCAGAAATAGGGGTGTTACAATACACACATCAAACTTCTCCCCTTAAAGAGAATGTGGGATATTAACAAAATAAACGACAAGATATCAATGATAAAGATATATGGACAAGAATAAAGCAAGAATGACCATTTGATTTCAAGATCCAAAGCAAACAATACATATATGCTAGCAACAAGAAATATGTAACATGAAGTATAAGAAACGTAGCATTGCAAACCATCCTAAAAAAGTAACATCTACCCTAAATAACAAAACAAGAAAATCTCCCTATATCACAAATTAAAAAAGTACTATCTCCTCCAAACATATAATCAACTACACAAACATATTTCCAAACATAAGCAAACAAACGACATGATAATTCCCCCTATCATCAAGCTTATATCAATAATAAAAAATCAAACAACTCCCATTAATATAAAGTAAGTAGCATATAGACAAAGATATACATGAATCTTGGGATAAAAATCACTTAATCATCTCTTATTCAAAAGAGAATTTTCCCACTTTTGTCACAATATAATCAACAAGAAATAACCAAAGTCAATAAAAGATTATTAAAGTGCACGAGGACCATCAAAACAGGGATAACACACTAGTAAAACTACCAGAATATAAGCATGAAATATGAAGAGATAAGAGCAGGAATCGTCAGGACTGAAACAAAAATAACCTAAAATTAGGGGACTGTGCGAACGGTTACCATTTAGGTCGATGTGAACGGATGGTCGTGCGAACGAAAACTACCAGAAATCTTTCAGAATTTCATTTTAAAGAAAAACATAGTGAATCACTAATAAATCAAGGTCAAATGCCACCTTTTTACTCATTTAAAAAAAAAAAATACTCCCCCTAAATCACAAAATGCAACACAAAACTTCTCAAAATTCCTGAAACGCATCATAAACTAAAGCAAAACACATTATAATGTAAATACCACCTAATATTAATCACACCAACAAAAATATGTACCCATCAAAATCCAAAAATACTAAGATCTAAGAACGATCATTAGCTCAAACCAAAAATACTAACATATATAATAAACACAATATCAAATCACAAAATCAAACAATCATGCAAATCATACAAAATCACATAGTCTAGAATGTAATGTCATTGTATACTTGTAAAATTAAAATTATTTACAAATATTATGCAAACCAAAAATTTTCAATTCACATTGGAAACATACCAAGAGTATGGTAAGAATCATATGAACTTGTAAGTGCATAGAGATGAAAAATCACAAAATCATTAACAAATGGTATTTTTCAAATATTTCGTAAATGTTTTATAGGAAGATGCAATACTATCATAACTTTTTCTTGAAGATTAAATCCATTTACAAAAATTCCTTGGGAAAGTGTTGATCAAATATATTTTACTCCAAACTAAAGTAGCGATTTCATTTCTGAAATGCTAAGCCATATCTTATTTTTAATGCCGATTAAGCACATGCTTGTGGATCTTTCCAACACATAGGATTTTCTCATTGATTGAATTTTCACACACCTAGTTGACACCTACCCAATTGGTCGCTATCAGACAAATGGTAACTCTTATCAATTCTTTAAAACATTCCATATTCAACTCTAACGTAAAATATTCTCACTTTTCTCACATATAGACCATGAAGTGCTAATGATACATATGCAAGATTTATTTTCACTTTTAAATATTAAAAATTCTTGTAAAAATGACAATAAGTAACACCATTTGTGAAAATTGTTAGGTGTAAAGTGATTACAATATTTCATGTCATCAAAGTCAAACTAAAGTCAATGTTTACTATGCTATTTTTAAAAAGTTTACTTTGACAAAACACATTCAACAATTCTATAAAAAACAACCATTTTAGAAACATAACTCCAAGTTATGAAATCCTATAGATTTGTCAACATGTTAAGCATGTGATTTAACCAAAAACACAAAAAATAAATGAAAAATATTTCTGACTTTTTGTAAGAGAAACATAATCAAGATATTTATAATTTCAAGTTAAGCTCAAATGTGAAAATATAGAATTCTAGATGCACTCAACACTCTCAAGGAATAAGCTCACTCAGACTCAAACGCAAAACTCAAAGCTCTTATTAAATAAGCATGATAGATAAAAAGCATATGAAACATGTGAAACATGATTAGCATAGGATAATAATGATAAACTATCCCAAGGCATGAATATGAGCATGTGATATAAAAGATGATTAAACATCTCAACACAAACATTCAAGAAATATGGTATGAGATAAGAATGCATGAACATCAAGATCATCATCTATACCAAAGTTTCCACAAAATATCACAAGATATGCCTCAAAATGCTTAAGCTCAAACACCAACATCGAAGATAGCATGAATAATACACAAGAAAAAAAATCAAACAAACATGTTTTTGGATTTTTCATGAATATATCAAATAAAACAAAAAAATATGATACGAGAGAAACAAAACACACATGGATCACAAAACACTCTCATACAAAAAACAAATCCAAATTCTTTTAATGAAAATTAAAATAAGAACAAGAATAATAAAAAAGTACAAACATGCATATACATGGAAGATGCAACACAAACCATATAAAAAACACCAACAATATCCAACTCATAACCTAGAACAATATATGATACATGAGATATGAAGATCCTAGTTGTAGCACGCATCAAGTAAATTAAGTATGCGGGGAAACCTCTCCCTTATCAATAAGAGGTGGAGGAACTCTAGAAGATGACTCACCCTTAGAGGTGGAAATATGCAAACCAACATTCAAAAAATCTATGTTTTCAAATCATCCTTCGACATGGAATTCTTGGGCTTAGAAGAAACCCTTGTCACAACATGAAGTTTCAAATTAAAATAATCCCCATTTTCAAAATTTCCTTCTTCACAAAATATTCATTTACATATGATATGAAGTCAACATTTCTCTCAAAAATATTTTTTTTCTAAAATCCTTTCCACATACCATTTTCAACTCATAAAAATCTTTCACAAGATCACTTAATTCATTTTTAAAGTCACCAAACAAATCATGTCATGTGAATGTGAGATCTCATAAAAATATCTAATAATGAAACAAATTCTCTAAAATGATCGAATTCATGGCAATAATTGCAAACCCTCTCCACACTTATTGAGCTAGATTAAAAGGAATTTGACTCAACACATTTTAATTTTTGAAAATCTATGTTTTGACCCATTGATCAAAAAAATTAATTTCATTCTTTTCACAATCACTCTTTTGGTCATGCACCAAAACATAACAGTTTTTAAAATTTTAGACACACTTCATCAAAACACCATTTTTTTCATTCTTGACAAAATATTATATCTTGGAACAACTCACACAATGATGATCCTGACAAAGTCGAATTATACTAATGAGATTAGCCTTAAATCCTTCAACTAGAAAAGCATTGTGAAGTGTGGTCTCTTTAGAAATTATCGCTGTTCTTTTTTCGTTCACTCTCGTTTCCTTTCCATTTCCAAATGTAACCAAATCACCATTAAAGCTCTCAAAAGATGTAAACAAATATTTTTATCCCATCATGTGATGTGAACAACCATTATCAATATACCAATCATCTGAAGTTAGAGAAATTCTGGTTACAAAAATTTCAAAAATCATACAACACTTATGATTCTCTTTACTCACCCATTTTAGCTTCACTTGAATTTCATTTCTCAAAACACTCACCTACTTTTAAAGTTTTCTAAGTTCATTTTGAAGTCTCGAATTCTTTCCTTGAAAAGAACTTTTCCTTTGAAAATGAAAGTTGCTCATCTCTTTGTAGTTTAAAATAAAATTATATCAAGTGACCCCTCATATAGCAATAGGATAACTTATACATTTGAAAAGGCTTGGGAGAAAATTTCACAGTCATTGATTCAAAATGTTGAATTCAATAATTTTGAAAAACATTATCTTTCATAGGAAAGTTTGAAAAATGTCTAAAAGTGCGAACTTATTTATCAAACACTCTTCTTTAAAAATGTTGCTTTTCAAATTTTACAATAACGTTGGGTTGAATGACCTTTTGATTCTTGTATGAGGGTAGTGTGACTGGGGTTTGGTAAGATGCTGAAATAGGTGACGCATGACCCACTTTAATGAACTATGCCTTCAAGATTTTCAAGAACTTCTAGAGCGAAACCTGGTAAAATCTTCTTCTTTTGGTAAAAATGGAACCAAAGTAAGAACCACCCCCTGCAAGAAGATGAACTTCATAACAACAATAATAAGTTTTCTCGAAAGGATCTCCTGAGAATGATGGCTGTTGGTGTCGTAGTGAATAACCAAACACTTAACACTTAGAGAGAGAGAGTAGGGAGAGAATAATAGGTGGTCTGGTGTGATTTTGACAGAGTAACGGTATGACTTGAGTTTTTTTTTATTATGACTTGACCTTGCCCATGGGTCCTATTTATACTTGGTCACTAGGGTTAAGTTGGCACTTTTTGGGTGCCAAAAATGAGGGGGTTGGTGAGGGATAAGGTCTGCAGTGTACCCTTTGTCCCTATCTGTGTGCAGCTACCTGTCCCCTCTGATAGGTGCCACCTGGTGTAAACCAAAGTAAAAAAGTAAATATGTCTGGGTTGAACTACAAAATATCTGATTTGGAAAATATTTTTTGAAACGATACTTGTTGTATAAACTTTGTAAACTTGAGAGGGGACTCAAGGACCACCTTCTTTAAAATCTTTGTAAACTTTGAGAGTGATCTCAAGAACCACCTCTTCTAAGATATTTGTAAACTTGAGTGGGGCCTCAAGGACCATCTCCTATAAAATCTTTATAAACTTTAAGGGAGGTCCCAAGGACTAACTCCTCTAAAATCTTTCAAATTGGGTATGACTGTGTAAGGAATGGGTGACCCTATGGTCTTTCTACTAGTATGCTCTCAATCTCAAAGTGCTAAGTGGTTGAGATTTATCAACCAACCTTATTCCTCAACCACTAAGCCAAAACTCCCAAGAGATCCCAACTTTCCTTCTTGAGCCCTGCTTGCTCAACTAGGCTACATGTACACGAAAGTAAAATATCAATACTTTTAATATATTTTTTAGTAACAAGTCTTGGGGAGGAGGTCATTCTAGGTGGACCTCCTCACCCACTAGTTCTTTTAAGTAACTCATTTGGGAGTAGAGGGATCATTCTAGGTAAGCCTCTTCACCCTTTTTCCTGTGGCTTGAGTGTAGGACAAGTGGATACTTGCCAAGGTCCTCCTTGCCTTCATTCATTTGATCCGCGTTATAGATTTGAGGAAGATGGACCACTCGAGGTGGGACTCTTCATCTAAATTTCCTTTATGTGATTTTTGATCTTCTGGGGATGAGGAGCTCCTTGTGGTGAGCCTCCTTGACTTATCTGTATTCTTGTGATTCTCAAGCTTTGGGGGACGAGGAGCTCCTTGTAGTGGGCCTCCTCGCCCTATCTTCATTTATGTTATTCATAAACTTTGGGGGATGAGGAGCTCCTTATGGTAGGCCTCATCACCCTATTTTCATTTATGTGATTCTCAGTCTTTGAGGGACGAGGAGCTCCTTGTGGTGGGCCTCCTCGTCCTATTTTAATTTATGTGATTCTCAGGCTTTAGGGATGAGGGGATCCTGATGGTGGGCCTCCTCATCCCATTTAAGTTTTCTTTGGTCTTTGTCCAGGGTGCTCTTTGAATGGGCTGCTTGTGATGAGCCTCCCTCAACACATGGGTCTTCTCGCCTATTTATTTAGGTAAATGAGTGAGCACCCCTTTACATTAGTCCCCTCGTAAAAAAAATCTGTGTGTTGGGTATACCAAAGGTTTTTGTATGCAATGATTCATTATTTCTTGGAATATGAATAATCTAACTCAATCTCATGATGATACTTTTGCCTTAATTAGGCCTGTCACGTCAGCCCACATTGAGGGACTCGAGGTGACACGTGTTGAATAGAGAATAAGCATCGCATCATTTAGGAAATAATGTGCACCCCTTTTGATTGGAAGGAGTGTGCAACCTTAAAGGGGTATAAAAGTTCTTTTTTAAACTTCTCTTTATTTTCACCTTAATATTTGTTTTCAGACTTGGCTTTCTTTTAGAGAGAGAGAGAGAGAGAGAGAGAGAGAGAGAGAGAGAGCAAGTTGAATCGCCATTATCAACTCTTTGAAACCATCGTCTTATTCCTCCATTTTACTCAATAAATGGCCTCTTCTTCTTCCCTGAATCCCATTTCTAATGTCACCACCTCCACTAACGAGGTAGTAGTAGGGATGATACCCATTTCTATCACTGTTTTAATGGTTGTAGCCATCGGATCCACCACCGTCTCTTTCATTGTCTTGGAATCCACCACATCTGTGCAAGGTGGGGGGTCTATTGATCTTCTTGCGAGCAGGGGATCCTTGTATTATGCTTATTCAAAGTCACAAAGGGAATATCAGGCAGCTCGCATGAAAAGAGATTTTGGCCTCTATCGCTTGGCACCCTACTTTGGCGGAGAGGACACCTTCATGGATTCTCTCATAAATTTTGGGCAAGAGTTTGGGGCTAAGATAAACGAGCAACCCCATGTGGGTCTAGGTGAGTCTTTTGACCTTCATATTGTGTTTCCTGATTCAATTCTTGGGGTACAAGTGGACAGGGGTGATTTTGCCCATTCTAACATTGAGGTCAAGGCTTGTGGGGGCGCCACAGAGGAATGGAGTCTTTGGGTAGATCATATCTTGTCCACCCCTCGTATAAGTCTATCACCGAGGGGCTAAGTCTTCTGACCACCATCAATAACCTTTAGTCTTTCTCTATCGCCAAACAATCCCATGCCTTTACTTTACTCACTTCTTGATGGAGTAGAGATTCACACACTTTTGTTACAAATTGGAGTGAATTTACTATTACTTTGGAAGATGTATGTGAGTTACTCGCTCTTCCTTACTTGGGAGACCATATACTCAGTGATGGTTTCGAGGATGAGAATGAGGAAAACCTAGTGGGAGATATCTACTTATCTTTGGGTGAGTGCTCAAAATATGTTTCTATCAACCAGATTGGGGCCACCAAGCATTCCTTCGCCAAGTGGAAAAGATTTGGTTCAAGGATTTCGAGAAGGTGCCCAAGGGGGAGAGCTAGAGCATGGCATTGAGGAGTCAAGAAGTACCTAAATATAACTCCCCCTCACACTTGGCAACATTCTTTGTTAGTTTTCTCAGTAGGTTCTTACTTCCAGGGAGGCTAGATGACTTTCCTCGCGAACTTCTCTTCAAGCTTGCTGTGAGACTTTCTCGAGGGAGGGCAGTCCCCCTGGCTATTCTGACACCGAGATAATTGTACACTTGGATAGAAAAATGTCATGTAGATGTTGAGTGATCCTATGGGCGTCATGATGCCATTACTTTTACCAACACTTTCATTCTCATGTCCTTTTTGTTCTTGAGATTTCCTAACTTTGCCCCAGAGACCAGGACTTGTCATAGCAAGGCTGCTCATGCTGCGAGGTGGCATAAAAAGTTTCCTAAGGGCTATCTAGGGTCTTTGATAGATAAAATTGATGAGTTCTCCTTCAGGCCTTACTGTAAGACGGTTGGTTGTATTTTTACTTGGAGCTCTTTCTCTGCTTATGAGGGCACTTTCTATTGCCCTGCTGATGCTGAATCTGTTTCCACTTGCCCTCACATCTCTGTAGTTGTCATTCTTCTACCCTGAACTTTGCCTTCATTGATTGACCTAGGATAAGGTATAGATTTTTATCATTCTGAGAGGGTGAGGAGTCAGTTTGTCTTTGATCAGGGGGTTCACACTCCTACTTATGTTTCGAGCATCTCCCCCTCCGACATGTACCTTAAGGCCTTTATTAATTTTATATTTAAGGGGGTAGTTCACAGAGTTAGCCACTTGGTAGGTCTGTTCGTGTCTTCTCGAGACTACTTGCCTTCCTTCACTTATTTACGGTTCACTCTCTAGTGGAGGCAGGTCCTCCTCATTCACAATTATGTGAAGGATGTCCCCCATGAGACTATTTCTACAAAGATTCCTAATAATGGCACGTACCTAGGCAAAAGGACCCAAAAGTCATTGTGGTGCCGAAACACTATCTCCAAGGCCCATCTCGAGCAGGTCACTCTAATCTTGGTGAGGCCCTTGCTCGACGAGTCTATTTACTCCAAGCAACCTGTTAAGCCTAAGTCAAAAGGCAAGGCAAGAGCCCCTGTTGCATCTAAGAGGAATCATCCTGATGTGGATGTTTCCAACTTTATATCAGCTATTACTGCTCCACCTGCCACTGATGTTACTACTGCTCTTGCCTCGGCTTCCCCCCTCGCCAATAAGGACCAGGGAAAGCAAGAAGAAGAGAACTAGTGTTGAGGTTACTGATCATTCTGCTGCACTAGACCAGGGGTCTGACACTGATGACCTTAGAGTAGATGAGACATACCGAACAGTGCAATAGCAGGGCTATGAAGCCCTAGGGTTATCTCTTGCGGAGCCTGCTATTACTTCCATTCCCATTAGTGAAGGTAATATGCCTTACTCCTCTTTACTTAGTGAAATTGACTTTCTTGGGATTTTACTTGACGGTTCCCCTTATTTATCATTTGAAGAGGAACTAGCCGATTATAGAATCACTCCCTCCTATAATGATGATCGTTCTTCTTCAAATGAGATGAGTGTCCCTAATACTTATGATGATCAAAACCCTGATGCTTCTTATTTGTTACTAATTTCGAGAGAGTCTTTATAGTGAGGGTATTATGATAAATTCCCCATTCGCTAGTAGCCCCACAACTGGACATCTACTGTATGGGCAGACTGTCTGCTCGATAGCTGTAAGTCTTTTCACTTAATTTATTTTTTGCATCATTCATTATTTACTTAAACTTGCAAGGTTCATATTCAAACTGTCTTTCTCTTTGTGGACACTTACAGGGAGCTTCTGTTGCGACGAATGATCCTTTGCCTCCTCCTCCCACTCGAGGGCCTTTTCCTAGGGCTAGGAATTCCATGTTGATCTCCTCTTTGGGTTTGGCCAGAGAGTTTTGTTGCCTCCTATTTATTTTAATATTATTATCCCTTTATACTTTTCTTTTCTAACATGATCTGTTCTCTTACTTTTCCTTTGCAGTTGTCTTCTATGTTCCTGATGATCGCGAGGACTTCTTATGTGTTATATTCTTTTATTCAGGTAATCATTATCTCTTCTGAATCTTTTTTCTTTGACTTGTTATATTTTGACACACATCTTTTAAAGTTTCCCTCTTTTTGCATACATAGGTGCCGTTTCTCTTAGCCACACTTCTTCACTTCCCACCTCCTCTGCGACGAGGGGTTCTTCTGTAGGGATGTATGAGGTATTTTGAGTTTGTCATCTCTATTGTCTTTATCTATTTAATTCTATATATTTTTTTATATATAATTGCATTGTTTTTGTCTTTCTTAATTACAAGGATTATCCTTCAGTGGCCCTTCTTCTACTGGGGAGATAACACAACTCATTGGAGGCATTGCCCCAGGTCTATCACCTTCGGGGAAAATTCCATCTCCTGGGTCTTCGTGCCCATGGAAAATAAGCCACACAAGTAGCCTATATCTTCTCGATCGATTGCCTCTAGTGAGCTTGTTACACGTGCTAGCTCAACCACTCAGGTATTTCTTACTCCTGTTAGGCTCAGTTTCTTTCTTTATCCATGTTTGGTTCTTTGATAACTCTGTAACGATCAGGCCATTACATCTGGTGTGGCCACTCTGCCAGTCATCTTTCATCCCTCTTCCTTAGAAGGAATTCAGGTATACTTCTTTTGAATTTTTCATTTCTTGAGCCATTTTTTATTTATAGTTGGGATTTCATTTTCATACCCCGTTTCTATCTGTTTATATTTCAGCTAGCCAGTGTCGGTACTTCATAAGTTACTTATCCAGTTGCTCCTCCGCCATCTCCTACGATTAGTGGGGGAGATCCAACTGTCATTATCTCTGTTGGAGGCATTGTCATAACGCTACTCCTAATAGTTACTCTAACCTTCCTCCGCTTATTTTCTACATATTTTCTTTGTTGCTTGGACAACTTGTCATCATTCATATTTTTCTTCTATATGCACGTCGGTGCTAGTGAGGCTATATGTGATAAGGTCCATATAGATAGCTCTCTAGACACCACTCGTGGGTTTCTCCTCAACTTTTGCAGGGGAGACTGCCTTAGCCAACCTAACTAAAGTCCCCTTATATGAGGGGACCGTTACTAGCTCTGTAGGAACATATTTAGTGGTGCATTAGTCTTTGCACACCTTGTTTTCTATATTTATTACATATATGAACATTCTGAAGTTTTCTCTAACATTTTTATGGCTATGGTCCCTTTATTTGCGGTACCTATATTTTGAGCTCTCAGG
This sequence comes from Sambucus nigra, assembly GCA_949130495.1. NCBI lineage: Eukaryota > Viridiplantae > Streptophyta > Magnoliopsida > Dipsacales > Adoxaceae > Sambucus > Sambucus nigra. Next base: position 302,179,362 of record OX422215.1, on the reverse strand, counting down.
TCAGCACTGCGCCAATTTTTGTGTCTAAGGAGGCTTTAGCTAGTGTCCCATATGAGACTACTTTAGTACGTATGATACTATGTATATTTTTTTCCATTGGCTCATGTTACCTATGCAAGGTTCTACTGACACCCTCTTGCTTGGTTATCTTGCATGTTAGTGTTGTTCTTGTTCATGCTGTTGCGAGTTCGCTTGCCAAAGTTTCATAGGAGAGCTCTCGAGTAAGTATTTGGTCTACTTAGACCTTTTAAACCCGCATTTTCAATGCAAGTGCTTACTGACACTAACCTGTTTCCTTATTTTTCAGGTTAGCACTACAACTGTTTCTATGATTATGGAACATCCAGGGAATGTTGCTATGAGAGAGGTATTATGCTATCATACCATACTCTATTTTCTATCTCCCCTTTCTTCTTGATTTTAACTGTGCATGCAGGCTCATCCTCACTCCCCAAATTCCCTATTTTCAGGTTAGTGAGGCGGTTGTCCCTAGTTAAGCAGGACATATGGTGAGTGCCGTACTGTGCACTCCCCAAGTATTAAACTGTTATACCTGGTTAATCTTTGTATGTTAAAGTAAGTATCTATCTTGTTCTTTTCTAAACAAAAGAAATGTTAACTCCTGCCTAATTTCTATTAGGCTGGTGTTCAGGGTCATATGGTGCCTCCTCGATTTGGTGGAAGTATACTGACCCCTCTAGGCTATAGGGTGAGATTTTCATAATCTTTGTTTCAATTTTAGCATGGGTATTCTACCACCTACTCCTTCCCTTCTTTGTGACTTATCTCTTTTTGTTTGTTCATTTATAGGATCCGGTCGGTGAGCATGTTGAGGCGACTGGTGAGGCTAAGTAGAGCTCTGAGGCTACCGATGATGCTAGCTCTAACGAGGAATCCTCTCGTCCTCTTTCGGATCTTGAGTATCAGAACATAAGCTATGATAATATTGAGGTGAAGTCTATAGGAGCTTTTATGAGCGCGCTGTGGCGCTTAAAGCTGCCCTCAAGGTTCCTCACGCATGAGAGGGAGGTGTTGGAGATGCTTCTGGAGCACCATCCTGAGACCTTTACATTTTAGATTGTCTTGAATATTTACAGTCTCATGGTATTCAACCTTAAGGCCATAACCAACCATCTCCACGACTTCTTATCTACTTCTCCTACCGATATGACCACATAGAGGGCCACGTTGTTCCTCCAAGCTCTTCACAATCTGCAGCGATGCTATCACTTTCAGCTGGACTGGCTTGAAGCTTCCGTGTGTTATTTTCTTGGTGCTACTTTTAGGAAGATGAGGAAGGTTCATACTTTTAGGAAGGTCAGGGTGCAGTAGCGTCAGGTTGAGGTAGCTCAGATCTAGGTTCAGATTCAGTCCCTCCAGGCCAAGCTGGAGGCTGGTGATGGGGAGGATAAGGTCCGAATGGTTAGGTTAGAGGAACAACTTGTTGAGGAGGCCGATCCTTCTTACACATACCTAGTCTCCTGGTAGGATTTAATTTTTTTATCTTGTTTAGCGGGTAGATAGTCTTCTTATGTAGACCTCATTTTGTATACTTTTTCACACGTAAAGAACTGTTGACATTATTAATGAAAAGACCTCTGTTGGCTTCCATTATGCTGTTCATTCTCTGCTTCTGTTTATATTTTGATATCTGCTTACTATGAATTGCTCTAATTTTCTGTGAGCATTTAGTCTATTTGAACTGCCCCGTATGCTTTGGTGTACTTACATAAATCTGAGCAAGTTAAACATTTAGAGATGCCCCTTCAAATTGCGGGGTACTTGTCTACTATTTGAACAAGTTGATAATTTAGAACTGTCCCTTCTAGCTGTGGGGTACTTGCATATTATCTGAGCAAGTCAATATTTTTTTAGAACTGCCCCTTCTAACTGTGGGGTATTTTGCTTTGTACTTACATTTCTTAGGGTCTAACTGGGGGAAAAGGGTTAGCTTTTCTCCTTCCTTAAAGCTTTGAATATAATTTATGAATGTAATTAAATAAAAGTGGCTATTTTTCTTAGAAATATTTCCCCTGGTCTACGAGGTCCTTATTCCAAACAAGTTTCTTAGGAACCTCTTTTTTAAAAAAACATTTAGAGTAGGAAGGTGTAGACCCCCTCCTCCACAATTCCGGTGAACTGGTCAGAGTTGAATTTTTTCGAGAACAGAGGTTAGAACTTATTCTCCTAGATATAAATTTGGTTTTAATATGAGTAAATAAAAAGATTGAAAACATGTTCTTTTTTTTCATTTTATTATTAGGAGGATAACCTCTTGCTGGTCTGGTGATGAAAGTAAATTTGTCTGTAGAGACTTTGCTCAATACACTTATCCTTTGGGACATATGTACCCCCCCAAGTGTGGTGAGGAAAGTTTATTTTGTCATGAACTCTCTTCTAGACTAGTAGAGAGTGGTTCTAAATTATTTTGGTGCATCTACCTCATACACCAACTAAGTAAGCAAAAAAAAAAAAAATCATTCGTACAGTGAGCAAAAAGTGTGGCTATTCATTTCTTTTCATACCGTGTGTTGTTTACAAGATGGTGTTACTCAATTATTTTTACAAAAAAGAACTTTTCTGGTATTAGAGCAAGCCTCTCAAATTCTTCTACAGAAATGAATTTTAACAAAAACTAGGAATGGTACCTCGTCAGCCATTTGCAATTGATGGATTGGAGACAGTCACTCTCCGACTTCGAGATCTAGCAGTACCCTAACTTTCCTACAACACTCACCACAAAGGGGACTTCCTAATCGAGTTTGAACTTTGATGCTGACATGCTTAGAAGGTGATGATTGAATGCACAAAGGACCAAATTTACCACCTGAAACTCCCTGGGCCTGACTAGGTTTCGTAGGCTCTGGACAACTGCTGGGTGTAGACTTTAAAGTTATCTTTGGATTTGTCTCTATGCTCGTCCAGTGCCTCCAACTGCACATGCTGTGGATTCGAAATGAGCCCGTTTCTTAGAGCAACCCTAGCTGATGGCACCGCCAATTCCACCGGTAGGACAACTTTGGTCCCATACACAAGTGAGAATGGAGTGAAACCGATCGTCATTCTTTTTAAAGTTTGATAAGCCCACAGTAATATAGGTAACTTCTAATCCGATACCCCCGACATGTCTTCCAGCATCTTCTTTAGGATATTGATCAAAGTTTTATTGGTGGCCTTCACCTGGACGTTTTCTTTTGAGTAGGAGATGGTCGATCTATTGTGCATAATTTTATATTTATCCATGAGAATAGTCATCTCCTTGTATACGAGCTGTTTTCCATTATCTGTTAGAATCACTTTGGGTATTCCGAACCTTCATATGATATACTCCTTGATAATATGGGTTTCCACTTGGGCAGTCACTCTTCTTAGAGGAATAGCCTATGCCCATTTGGTATACAATTTTGTAGCCACAATAATAAAAACTTTGCCATGAGATACTGGGCTGATTTTTCCAACCAGGTCAAATGCCCATGTGTGGAAAGGGTAGGGAGATGCTAGGCTTTGTAAGTTGACTGAAAGGGCATGCATCATGTTGCCATGCAATTGACAGGCTCTGCATTGCTTCACATAATCGATGGAGTCAGCCTCCATGATTGGCCAGTAGTACCCCAGTGTTATTAGTTGATCGTATAATTTGGCACCTCTCATGTGAGAGGGATCACAAGCTTCCTTCAACACTCTCCCCATATCCTCCTTGTCTATGCATTTAAGTGCCTTGTCATTGTATCCTTTCCTGTAGAGCTCTACTTCTACCAAGTATAAGCGAGCTACTCTCTTTCAGAGATAAATTTCATCTGCTCTCTCTGTTGGCAACTCACCATATTTTAGATAGGCTATGTATTATTGCCTTCAATCTTTAGAGGCTTCTATAAAATTAGCTTATGCTAGATGGTCACATTAGTTTTGGCACTTTAAACAACCTTGTTGCAGATAATTAGCCTTTATGCTCATGGTGGGCCAATAATAGCCCCCCTATTGCAATCGACGATAAGGAGGGATATTGGTATCCCCGCAATGCTTTTCATGCATCTTTGCCAACCTATCTGTAGCTTCCTTTTCTCCAACACACCTTGCTAAGAACCCTCTAGGGCTCTTGAAGTAAAGTGTTCCCTACAACAGGTGGTAGTTAGCTAATTCTAACATCTATATTTTTCCTTCTCTTATTTCTAACTGCTTCACAACCAGGTACCTCCAATCTTTCGGCTTATTGCTTGGAAACAAGGACATCACTCTGGTAGGCACTGTTCTCCATTGTACCGTGATTGTTGCTTCTGGATCATCCATGTCTAATTTTTTTGTTATAGCTAGCGCATCAGGATTCCTATTCAATGTCCATGCATGTCCCTCAACGGTTACTTCTAGGAACTGCCCCAATAACTTCTGGATGATGTATTTGTAGGGTGTCAAGTTAGCATATTTGAGGGCAAACTCCCCATTAACCCGTTTCACCACTAGGTTAGAGTCCCCTCATATGAATAATACTCTATTTCCTCTTCAGAGTGCTTCTAACATTCCCAAAATGAGAGCCTCGTACTCAGCCTCATTGTTTGAGCATTTCAAGTCTAGTTGGAAGGAGATGGTGATCTTCTCCTTACTATTTGAGAGTATAATTCTCGCACCTCCTAATCCTTGGGCACTAGAGCCATCAAACAAATCCGCTACCTCTTGACTTTTGATGGCTTTAGTCACTATGAACTTCAGATCTTACTCTGATAAAATTAAGAACCATCTTGCTGCTCGTCCTACCAGGAGGTACTTGATAGTGTCACACTTAGTGACTATATGGACTGTGAAGGCTAGAAAGTAGTATCTCAACTTTTAAACCATAAAGACTAGGGCAAGGCAATGTCTCTCCACATTGGTATATCTGGATTTTGTACCCAAGATCACCCTCGATAAGTAATATACTGGCTTCTCTACCCTTCATCCTCTTGAGCCACCAGTGCTCTTATAGACCTTTCTATTAAAGTGAGGTAGAGAAGCAGTGGTACCCCAGCTTCCTATAGGATCATCATTGATGGAGAGGCTAAAATTTCTTTGATCTTCTCAAAGTCCTTCTTCTATTTCTCTCCCCAGGTCCACTTGGCTTTGTCTTTCAACAGGGGTTTAAATAGGTGGGTCACCTCCTCTAGTAGAGGTATGAACCTTCTTAGGTAGGACACCTTTCCTAAGAAGCTCTTGAGCTACCTCTGACTCTTCTTAGGTGGCATCACCATGATGGACTTATTCTTTTCTGCATCAACCTGCACCCCTTTCCTATTCACAACAAACCTCAAAAACTTCCACGCTATGACCTCGAAGGCACACTTCAAGGGGTTCATATGCATATTATACCTACGACATCTCTCAAACACTCTCTGGAGGTCTTGTATATGCTTACTTTCTCTCTTGGAATTCATAACAAGATCATACACATAAAATTCTAGTATATCATGAATCAAATGATGGAAGATTACCATCATGGTCCACTGATAGGTGGCCTTAGCATTTTTCAATCTAAATGGAATGTTTGTATAATGAAAGTTTCCCAATGGCATGGAAAATGAAGTCTTCTCTACGTCCACCAAGTCTATCTTAATATGATTATAGTCGACTTACCCATCCATAAAAATATACATTTCATGACCTGCGGTAGCGTCAACCAAGCTATCTATACTGGGTAGGGGAAACTCATCCTTGGGATATGCCTGATTTAAGTCACAAAATTCCACACAAATCTGGATTTGACTCTTATTCTTCTTCGCCACAGGTACGAAGCTGGAGAGCCACATAGGATGCTGGATAGGCTTAATGAACCCCGTCGCCAACAATTTTTCTACTTTATCTTTTATCTTTAGGTTGAGGTCAGTTTTGTACGTACGATTTGCTTGCTGGACTGGAAGAGCATTGGGAAGAACATTTAATTTGTGGGAGCTCAGTTCTGGATCTATCCTTAACATCTTCGTGTATTTCCAGGAAAATATGTCAGTTAACTGCTTGGGTAGGTTGATGAGCTCTCCCTTTTACTTTGGATTCAAACTCTTGGAAACTAGAATGGGTCTGCTTTCACCCCCATCTACTCCCAAGTTGATTTCCTCTAGATCTTACAGCTGCTCCTTTGGTCCATCTTGCATGCACTCTGGAACCTCTTCTGGTTCTTCAATATGTTCAATGATGTGGAAGTCATCCACCACAAATCACTCTGGTTTCGGGTCGGCATTCTCATCATAGAATGCCTCCACGCAGACCGTTATAAATGGTATATGACTTTCCTATATGGTAGGACCACCTTGTTACAAGTTCAAGGGGGTTTGGGTACCTCCTCTGCCTTCCTCTTGCCTTTTTCTATGTGGGTGATCACCATCTCCCCCAAATGATTGTGGACAGAATTCTTTGGAGGTTGTGGACATATTTCTTTAGCCGGGCACCTCCTCCAACCACTTTCCTTTCCTCTAACTTCCTTGCAAAACTCTTACTTTCTTCGTCCAGCATGGTGTAAAATGCCGCATCCACCTGGTGGACCTCCTCAATAGAAAATGGATTCCGTGTTTATTTGATTATGATCTCTGTTCCTCGAATGTTGGATTTTGTACATTGGTGGTATGTGGAGGGTACAATGACATGGGTGTGCATTCACAGATGAGCAACTGGTAGCTGGTGTTGGCATTGACAATGTGGAACTTGATGTGGGAAGTTAAATTCCCCAACTTGATACCCACGTTCACATAACCTAAGGATTGCATACCGCTGCTGTCGATTCCTGAAATCACCAGTGGCACAGGTACTATATTCTCTTGATTAATCCTCATTTCGCACAACATACTGATTAACATAATATTAATAGATGCCCCTCCATCCATCAACGCCTTGGGGAAGGAGATTCCGTTAATCATAGCTGTCATGTACAATATGCGGTTATGGAAGTAGGGCACCTGCCTGTCTTCTTCAGAGAACACCACTTCAGAAGTGTATCTTTTGATCAACCTCCCAATTGGTACCTGCTAATTTAGTGAGGGATCTCCACGTTGCTGCACTGCTTCCAAAACCTTCCTTGTTATGACTACTCTGGTGTCATACTTTACTCCTATCTGGTCAAATAACCACTTGAACTTAGGACTCCTCGCTATAGCTTCACATTCAGAGTCTAAGTGAACTTTATATGTTTGGACATTACAAACGTACTCCGCCTCAGATGTCCTTCCTTCATCTAGAGAAAAGATGACATCCACTTTACCTTATAGGAGGTTCACTTACTCAACCTCCTCACCTACAACCTTTTTTCGGTCAGGGTGAAGAACCACTCCTCACGCTTCCTCTTCTGCTCAGTTCTCTGTTCACTATTCATTGCTAGCCCTTTTATCTCCTCACATATTTTCTCTCTACCTTCCCATTCCATCAGATCTCGAGCCGCTTCTTCATCGTATTCCACTACCATTTTGGCAGTGCCAAAGTGATGTGATGGGAGTGGATTCTCGTTAACATCTATGGGAGGTATTTGTAATGTACCATTGCCCTCTGCTCACCAATGATCCTCCTTAGATAGTAGCAGTCCTTAGTGGAGTGTTGTACCCTATGATGAAACTCATAATACTTAGGATTAGCTTTGTCGGCTATTGTTGGGATTTACCCATTCAAATGAGGCTTACCTTTTACCCCCTCTCGTACCATTGTACGATAACAATCCATTACTTTCGCTATGCTGTAAGGTAGAGGTGGTGGGGAATCCTTTCCAAACTTTCTCTTGTTACCTGAGCTGCTATTCTTAGGTTTGGGGCCTCCCTTGTTGCCCTTTGAACCTCCGTCTACATAATTAATTATTTGCCTCCTCGAGACTTGAAATCTTCTAGAAGTTAGTGGCACTTGTGTCCTCCAACTTTAATACCCAGGCTTGATTATCATGGCTATATTACTGGAAACCCTGGTAAACTCTTTAAAAGTTTCATCTCTAGTCTTATTGACTAAATGGAGCTTGTATTCCTCCAAAAACCCCATAACACATATTTGTAGCAGCTTTGCCTCAGCTACATCCTTATGGAAATCCAATACCCTATCGTGAAAATGCTCGATGTATTGCATTAACTCCTCACCAGGCTTTTGCACCTCCTGCGCCAGGTGTCTCAAAGTGAACTCATCCTCTGCTATATCGAACTTTTAGAGGAACTACCTGTGAATTTCTTCCCACGTGGGGATGTTGTTAGGTGCCAAGTGGGAGTACCATATATAGGCCTTCCATGTAAGTGTCTTGGAGAACTCCCTCAACCTCAAATTTTTGTCATTCCCATGCAATCCTAGATACTCCAAAAATATCTTCACGTGCTCTCTTGGATTATCCCCTTTGCTATTGAACTTGGTAAATTTTGGTGGAATGTACCCCTCTGGGTATGGCTTCTCATTCACACCTTACGGGTAAGGGTCCTGCAACTCCTCGTATAGATGTGGAACGTCCCTTTGAGAGGAGGAAAACATCTTCCTCACCTCCTCTATAGTAACAAATTTGGAGTAAGATTCCTACAAACTCATGCCCTTTGTTGTTGGTGTGGTGCCACAACTTGCTCCCGAACGACCTTCCACGGTGGAGCCACTTCCATCAGAATCGCTGCTGGAGTGGCTACCCTTCCAAAGGGGGCAACTACTCGTGTAACCCAACCTTGACCCAAACTTTCCAGGTCCACTGTTTTGTTTCATAAACTCAAAAAACATACCCATAAGGTCCATACCTGTCATCGAATCTACTACCGGTGAACTGGTTTGCCCTCCCTGAGGAGGAGGTGCTTTAGCTCCGGTCACCACCACATCCTCCTGAGTGGTTTGATCACTTTGAGTTCCATTACCAGATGGAATGTGTTAAAAAACTAGCTTCTTAGAAATGTTAAAAACTTTTTTATCCATGAAAGTGAGGATACCTCCCCAACGGAGTCACCAAATGTAGTAGGGGTAGTGTGACTGGGGTCTGGTAAGATGCTGAAACGGGTGTGGCATGACCCACTTTAATGAACTCTGCCTTCAAGGTATTCTATCTGTGTGCATCCGCGTGTCCCCTCTGACAGGTCCCACCTGGTGTAAACCAAAGTCAAAAAGCAAATATGTCTGTGCTGAATGACAAAATACCTGATTTGGTAAATATCTTTTAAAACGGTAACTTGTTGTACAAACTTTGTAAACTTGAGATGGGTCTCAAGGACCTACTCCTCTAAAATCTTTGTGAACTTTGAGAGGGGTCTCAAGGGCCACCTCCTCTAAAATCTTTGTAAACTTGAGGGGAGGTCCCAAGGACCACCTCCTCTAAAATCTTTCAAACTGGGTGTGACTGTGCAAGGATTGGGTGACCCTATGGTCTTTCTACTAGTATGCTCTCAATATTAAAGTGCTAAGTGGTTGAACTTTCTCAACAAACCTTGTTCCTCATCCACCAAGCCAAAACTCCTAAGAGTTCCCAACTTGCCTTCTTGAGCCCTGCTTCTTCAACTAGGATATATGTATAAGAAAGTAACATATCAGTACTTTTAATATATTTTGGAGTAACAAGTCTTGGGGAGGAAGTCACTCTAGGTGGACCTCCTTGCCCACTAGTTCTTTTAAGTAACTCATCTGAGAGTAGAGGGATCATTTATACGATTGAATTCAATCTTGAGTTATTAAAATGAAAACCTCTTTTTCTTTTAACAAATCACCTTCCTCTTCAATATTTTTGATTCTATTTCGTATTTTGATAAACTTTTTCAATTTTAATGATTAATGAAACAACTTGTTATATGCATTGTTAATTTCACTCAATTCCTTATCATCACTCTCATCATTCTCTTTATGTTCAATCTAACAAGTAGACTCACTCGATGTACGTGTAGTGTTCTTTTCTCAAGAAGAATGTGATGGGTGAATGAAAATTAGATAAACTCACACCAGATGCGTACATATCCGCAATATCCATGGAAGCACACAAAATAAGAAATTAGTCTCAAACAAGCAAACACACAAATAAGGATTTAACTCTAGCACGTTAATGCTAGCATAAATTTAGCAACGAAGATTTGATACTAATTGAGAATAATGTGTGAATGTCTAAAACCCAAGCTAGAGGGGGTAGGTTGTGTGTGTGGTGGGGGGTGGGGTGAGTAGTGGGTGGGTGGGGGTGGTTTGTTAAGACAACGTGCACAATTTTTAAATTTCTAAAAATTTCTTCCACAATTTCAATCCATTTAACACAAGTAATCCAAATGTCTTGTTAATATTACTGACACAAGCAAACCAATTAGATCTAGATGAATATGTTCAATGAACCACACCTAAAATAAATTCAAACTAATATGAGAGATCTAAACAAACTAAAATGAGGCGTTTGGCCCAGTGCGTTAGATATGAAGATAAGGAAACAAACACAAACACAAGACATATTTTATGAGAAAAACCCCTCACCTAGGGTAAAAAATCTCAGACGTTCTCCAATTTCTATTTATACTTGAAAAGAATTTTATGCAAAGAAAGAAGATACCTCTCACTCATGTACTCACAAACAGTTACCTATGAACTTTGAACTTCCCCCTCATAGATGAATAGAAGAAATTCACTTCGAGCTCCACAAAACGAAATTAATACTCAACTCCTCTCCTTGGAATCACGCCATGATCCAATTCCTCCAATGAACCAAAGCACCTTCAATTTTAGATCGCGGAGTATTTGATCATAGAAAAACATAAATAGATATAACTTTTGCTAGTTGTGTGAACTCAATTCACAAAAAAAATTCATAACAAAAGTGTTAATATCATACTAGATCTAAAAACATTCAAATTTTCAAATGATTTTAAATTTTGGTTTTGAGAGAGAATAAAAGCCTCACATACATGAAAATCACCTCAGATGAAATATTTTGGAATGAAGGAAAAGTCTCATTTACAAATGGAGGGAAAACAATGCTATTTATACCAAAATGCTAAAATTTGCCGCCGCCGTGTGCAGAGTAAGATTTGACTATTCACACGATAACATCAAGTTGGTACTTTGAACTCTGTCTATTCTAATGGTAACAGAATAGGTTCCATTCACATGAGCCGTTTGAATGGACACAAAACAGGGACTGCTCGAACGGGTCTCGGCAACAAAACCACAAAAAAATCCTTAATTTATTTTTCTTACAAAATCTAGCCTTAAACCCAATTACCAAAACGAATGCACTACTCAAAAAGGTTATTTTTCACAAAAAATTATGAAAAAATTATCTCAATTCTGAAAACACGTGAGCGTGTGCAATCAAACTTCGATAAAAGGATATAGTCTTCATATGCATCAACGGAAGGCATCAATGAGCGGTGATGCTTGATCTTAAATCTTCAATCTTTAAGGTTCATCTAACTTATAAAAAAAGAGCCTCACTCATAACGAATTAAGTCTATCTGACTTGATAAACTCAAACTTTTTGACACGAGAAATAGCCAATATAAAACCTATAAAAAATCTACATTTATAAGAACTCTGTTTTTATTATATTGTTTTCTAAATTTAAATAGTGTTTTATCATTTTCCCTTACATATCTCTCTCTCTCTCTCTCTCTCTCTCTCTCTCTCTCTCTCTCTTCTATATATATAGAGGGAAAGAGGGGGAGAGAGAGAGAGATACTACGATAAAGAGAAAAAATGCGAACCGATTTTAAAAAAAATGCTTTTTGTGCTGATAATGAGCCATCTATGAAAAATCAACAAAAAATTCAACTATGCAGTGGGTCAGATGATCAAAAAAATTTCAGCGACAAAAAATCAAACATTTATCAACTTGGTATTTCACCCACTTCTTGGTTGATTTTTTTGCTAATTTTTTGGATAATATCCTTATTATGACATTAGCGGAGTTTGTCGAATTGCACTACCAATGCTGGTGAAAAGTCTCCCACTCTCTTTAATACATCATCGTTCTTCTCCTTTGAAATCACTGAGATGCATTCATATGTGAAAATGTATAGAAGTGTTTCTTATTTTATTTAGTGCAATAATATTTTATTTTTTTAACGTATAGGATTTTTTTATTTAGTTTGAGCTGACTTGCATTTAATTTCTTCATTGACTCACAGATTCCGGTGGAGTTTTGGACATTTTTGGATATTTATATGATCTTTTATAAATTTTAGGATGACTTCTCCTTGCCCACATATTTTTTCGTTTTTCTTGCACTCGTTCTTATCCTTAAAAAGTCATATTTTGAGAACGTATGCAAACGTGTCTTTCAGTTGGGAGATTTTTGAAAGATTTTTTATTCTGACCAAAACCTTGAGCATAGATGGAAAATGATCCCATGTGCATGATTGTGACCAGAATTCTTATTTTGCTCACTATCGACATCCATGCACGTAGCTAAAGAGCCATCTATGGGCACGAACTTTGCAGAAGCGAGAAAATAATTTTTTTCATTATAAAAATAATTTTGGTTCCATTTTTCAGTTATAATTCTTACTTCTCTTAACCAAATATTTAGATCTAAGAGCTTCTCTTTCTCTCTCTAGAAACCCTAGATGAGTTTTATTTTTCTCACTTTGATTAAAACATTTTGTGAGAGATTTTTGTGTTCTCTTATCAAATCAACCATGAATAATCTTTTGCGTTCACTTCCCATTAAATGTCTTTAGTTTAAAGGTAAACAAGAGGAAGATATGAAGTTTTCGAGATGTTTTATTATAATTAGATGTGTGGAAGCTAATGAAGTGAATTCTTCACTCTCTACAAAGGAGATTTGGATGAAAGCCGCTAGATTTGGTGTCGTATATAGGATTGGTGGATTATGAGATATTAAGGTGACTCAAGCAAGGTAAATAATGATCTCCTGTAACATCTTCATTTTTCTATTGGATTAGTTGTAGAGTCCCGAGTTTTTTCCCTTAGGTGTGGGTTTCCCCGTACATTTTGGTGTTATGTAATTTTCGTATTTACTTTTATTCACAATGTACAAACTCACATAATTTCAAATCTACAATTGACTTTGTTTTTTAGAAGTTTAAATCTCACATAATTGTAATTGAACTGAACTAATTTAGCATGATATCACCTAATCTCAAATTAACTCGTGGATCTAATTGAATCTCAGTGTATATTTCTCATCTTGTTAAGTTGTAATTAACTCAAATGTGTTTGAATTTATTTTAATGAAATCAAAACACTTTTGTGAAATAAATTTGGATAAAAGGTTAAGTGTTTGATAAATTATCTCAGTGAATGTGAATACACATGCAAAATTTTAATTAATCATTAATTCCAGGTATGTCTTATTTACCCCCTATAATGCCCCTACCTAGATTTTGTCGTCATTAGTGGGTTAATATGGTCCAATCCAGTTGCGTTAAGTGTGACGGGAGTTGAAATAACATAAATAATGTTTCTAGTCGATTTTAATTGATTAGAATTTCCAAGTAAGCATGCAATTTGGTTTTCCATGTATATGAGCATAATAATAATAAGTGTTGAGCCCATTAGGCAATATCCTGGTGTTCGAGTAATCAGAGTCACTAGCATAAGAACAAAGAAGTATATACATGTAAAACTCTCTCAAAATACGTAATGTAAACTAACTTGCCATAACAAATGGAATAGTGTAAGCCAATGCCCAATAGGGGGTTCTAAACTAAATTCAATATAAAAGCGAACGACAGAAAGAATGAATGTAATGCTATAAATCGTAATGTTCTTCTGACACCCCATAAAATCTATGACTAGATTGACCAAGTCTAAATACAAATAGTCTAAGAGTCTAAATAATAAGTACCATTCCAAGAACGACTAAAAGGAAATGTAAATATAAAGAACTGGAATAATAACATGAATAAATCATCATAACTCTGCTACCAAAAGCGACGTTAAAAATTTTCCATCACAGGAACATACAACTATCTCAAAAGATAAATGCCATTCTAAAAATAAAATCCCACTCCAACATAAAGTAATCTCAAGTACAGTAACCCGACACTAAATAAACTGAATAGTAAATAATAGAAATAAGAATGAGCACGCAAGCTCGACACGTACATCCTATAGATGAATCAGGAGATGGAATACAATATATGAGATCAGGCTTGTGGAGACAACTGTAGCCAAGGACCTGAAAACAAATTTCAACAACATGATTAGACTGAGAAAGTCTATAAAGAGTAATAATATAACTTCATTTGGGCTACAATGATAACAATACATCTTGCCCATGTATTTTAGTTATTTTTAAGTTAACCTAACCCAAAAAACCTTAAATATAGCATGCGTTCTGATCATCAATCCCAAGTGAACTCAGTGATTAATAATTATAATTTATCTCAATTAATTATAATTATAAGATTCCATGACTATGTCCAGTCGATACATCTCTAATATAACTACAGTAAGCGGAATGACAATCACCAATGCCCAAATAAGTATGATCTCAACACATACTTGTAATTGGTCTTTGCACAAGCCCACACATAAGATGCGAAGGCCTATCCCTATTTCCTTTGGGTATCACTCGTGCGTACTAGGTATAATTATAGGCCTTCCCATACCTATAACCTTAAAGAAACAACAAGGGATAAGTCACTATGCCTTTTCGTCATTTGTATGGAACTGCATACTCAAAGACTATATGAAGAGTATCCCCGTTTATTCACCCTCAGGATACGTGTACGTCTATAGTACTACCAGGGTAAAATGACCAGGGTAATCCCATCGATCGTCGTCGTATGCTCCAAATACGAATCCTTCCTAGTACTTTCCCCACGAGCATTCACACATGGTATGCTTCTGCATAAAGTGAAATCACAGAAATTCAGTCCATATAAGGAATTTTGGAAAGAATTATAAGTCTCTAAATTAATTAACACAATTTAATTAAAATATTAAGCCCCCAAACTATACTAAAGTTATTCTAACGAGTCCATAAAGTTATTCTAACGAAATAACATATTTCATTCAAAATATCATATAAATAGTTCAAATGAAACCCCCAAAGTCATTCCAAACAGTATCAAGTCTAAATCTCGATCTAACAAGCTGAATGATCATCTTCTCCAATAGATAAAAAATGACCATTAACTTAAAAAATCCAAATTCCAAAGCCTCTAAACGAACTTATTCCCATCCTCCACGATATATAAGTTGTTAAACAACAATACTAACCTAATCAAACAATTAATTATGCGAATATAACAGATTTTAATGATAATTTCATGATTTTGGCTCAAGAACACTAAGTTCATGCTTGTACTCAATTTAAGTCAAATTTACATTCAATTCATGAATGTTAATTATCAAGGTTAATCAAGAGGATTCAACATCATATTACACAAATACAATATCAAGAGTTTAAGGTTTAATTTAACAATTAAAAAATTATGAAAATTAGAATTTAGATTGTAAAATCAAATTACATATTATTTAATTTAGATTCCAATGGATTCTTATTACAATAACATAAATCCAAATTAAATTCCCAATCTATATAAACTTGTCTTAAACAATGGTGTGAATCCAGGCCTCTAATCTTCCAAATCCCCTCAATTCTTTTGCGCCTCTTCTCTATCTAGCCTTAGGGTTTCTCCAAATGTCTAAAGATGTGTTTTAGATTGTCTAATTAACCTAGTAACCAAGCTTCTCACGAAATTAGGCTTAGGCGTAACATAAACCCCAACCTAATGAGCAATAATAAGAATCTAAATGGCCCAAAACTCTACCCAAGTCATGTATTCACCCAATGGATTTATATCCTATCATTTTAAGTCAAAACAGATATTTACATGTCCCAAGTTTAAACATGAAATATGACTAATTCTATTAAATAATTTAACTCAATAACTTATCTAAAAAGTCGGTATGGGTCAACTAAATCATAGTCTAATTGTAGACACCCCATTCTAGCACCCACTAATCTCTCCCTAAGTCCCTAGCACCCCCTGCATCACTACGAACCTAGGTCATACTCTGAGTACTAATCTAGAGGCCATCGAGCGCTCCCAGGCTCCGTTTGACCAAAAGTCAAACTATTCGTCTCGATCGAGACTGAATGAATCTTCAAAGGGCACTAAAACCCCTTTTCAATGGTCTACCCCGTGCACAATTATGACTTACGGTGCGGACGAAAGACCCATTTTCCCTCGAAACTTGATCAAGAGGCCACCGGACGCTCCCGGGCTCCGTTTGACCAAAGTCAACTCTTTAGCTCACCCGAGACTGAATGAATCTTCAAAGGGCGCTGAAACCCCTTTCCAACGGTCCTCTTCGGGCCCAATTTTGGTTTACGGTACGAACGAATGATCCGTTTTACTTCGAAAGGTCATTGAATGCTTCCAGGCCCCGGATGAACAAAGTCAATCCCCCAAACCGAGTCAAACTCTTTGGAATATCGAATTTCATCTCCTAACCTTTTCAACGGCCTTCCCCGTGTGCGATTCTGACATACCATGTGAAGGAACGATTTATTTGCGTCCGACGATCCCCCTTCCAAAAGACCGACGAGCGCTTTCGAGCGATATTTGTCCTAAAGTCAACTCCCGAAATCGAGAGCAGTCCAAAGGAATTTCGAAGGTATCTGAATTACCTTTCCATTGGTATGACCCGTACGCAATTCTTATCAACGAATTACATTTTACAATCATTTCTATAAAGGAATCTGAACGAGACTGCTAAACGGCAGGTTCAAAATCTTGCCTATCGGAAGTGTGCCTAAAGCACTTGTCGATTGGCAGGACCAGACCTATGCCGATCGGCAATACCCTGGGCCTATAAAAAGGAGGGCCTGACCTCATTGCAAAGCACCCAGAAATCTGAGAGCTATCACTCTCAATGAACTCATAAAACCTCTTTAGACGTCAGCGTGATTTCTACATCCAAATCCCTTTCCAACCCTCACTTTTCATCATCCTTTTCACCAAACTTGGTGAATTAACTATCCATCATCATCATCATCATCATCCAAGTGCAAGGTCTGCTCTCCAACATTCAAGATCAATCTTAGGATCTTCAAGAAGGTCTAACTTTCTCAACTCTCTCTTTAAACTCTCTTAAATTCGCATTAACTTGTTTTTATTACTTAGCACTTTTATTCTCCTTGTCTCACATATCCTATTTTAATTTTTATTTAGTATTATTGTATATTTCTTATTTTTCATATAAAAACCCAAAAAAACAAGAAAAGAGGGTTTGCTTATAAATTCCAAATGGGGATTCTCCCACCTTTCTCACACTAAAACACCTTTTTACACACACACACACACACATAAGAGAATTCACCGGTTAGATTTATGGGATAAACCCACCCCTCATTTTGCATACGAACTATGTGGACTTTGAGGCCTCTATAGGCTATGTAGGCGTCTCGGGGTAAAACTCGAGACTCGAGTCCTATTTTTTTCAATTTTTTATTCTTTTATTTTCCTAATTTTTTTAACTGAATTATCTTAGATTCTCATCTCTACATAAGCATATATTTGTCCTTAATAGCGTATTATTCCACACATGTTGTCGTTTCGTTATAACGATTAACGCAAGGTTAAACGCGTGAATCCCATTTTCTAATATTACTTTTATAAACTTTCCTATGGATGACACGCTTTATCTCTTCCATGATACAAGTCGATGATCCCTATCTCCATTACATATACACACGAACACATATCACAGAGAATTAGAGGAAATAACAACAAATTCATGAGAGATCGTAAGGGCGGAATGGGTGCCTAACACCTTCCCATTCTGTAACTTAGCCTCCAAACCCTCCTCGAATTATTTTTGATTTCGTATGTATCAGTATGTCTTGGATACTGTCCTTAGGGATGGATCCACCTTGTTTTGTCTGTTTTGAGTAAAATAGACTAGAGACTCCATCTCTCAACATTTTTCACCTCACAACATCACCGACAACGGTCGAAGTGCTCCCGAGGGGGATTCGCGGGACCTAGATCCTCCCTCTCTAATCTCTCTCTCCATGAGGATCAGGGGATGGCCGCAGTGGAGACTCTGCTAGGGATCTTGTTTTGAGGGCTAGACTCTGTTTACATGAGTATTTGTTTATCTCTATATTCCTCTCTCTTCTGCTCACTAGCACTGACCTTCACACTTTCATATATCCATGCTTAATGTAGATTTTCTTCTCATAGTCATACTTACCCCCTGTTTAGCATGATGTTCATCAATGAAATATACATCTCTCCATAATATACTGATAAAAAGATCATGCATTTTGCACACTACTCCACCGAAGAGCATTGCTATTGACCAAATTTTCTCCCATAACTGGAGGGTCACTTCGTGATGTGCACTGGTTCGGTAGGGCGTAGTTAGACTAAGAGATATAACTCCCACCTTCCATTGGCCAATTACCTTTGACGTATATCGAATGGTTCCCCTGCATCGTACCGCTTGACCGAAGTCATGACGGGAGGTATATCGCAGGGAATTCATTCACTTACATCGAGTATATCGAATTCGCTCTCACACGTAGTTATATCGTGAGGCGATTCACGTACACTCAGATATATCGAATGGCTTGTCCACACGTACCGATTGCCCTCAAAAGTAAGACGTATGTCGTGGTAGTCATGCCAAAGGGGGTAACCTTTTCCAATTAACCCAACAAGACTGCATACCTGCATATAGGCATCAGACCTAGGGTACTTATGTTAATTTGCCGGTTTCTACCCAAAACTCTGTCGAAATGACGGGTCGGCATGCCGCCCAAATTCTCGAGCGATTTCATCTTTTTCAAAATGGGATCCTTTCCATGATCTTGGTAACAAGTCCAAAATTTTCATATCTTAATTCAAACTCCAATTTTCCCAAGTTCGGGTCCCATCCGGTATTTACTTTTTTCATTTAGGTAAACCTAATACAAGAAAGACATTAATAATTATAATAATCATGCTGAGACCCGTCTCCCATTCATTCTCTCCTCCCTTTATTAAAAATACCAAAAAATTTATATTTCTCCTTTCTTTATAAAAAATCCATAATTATTTCTCCTCTCTTTATCAAAAATCAAAAAAATATTTTGTCTTCCAATCTAAAAAAGAAAAATAATATCAAAAATATTTTCATTCCTTCTTCAAAAATAAATCCCATTTTACACCTTCTCAGGTCGATTGCACACCCTTGGCCTGGTTCCTTCTTGACTTTGGTCTTCAGTTAAATCACCCCGAAGTTACATTCGTTCCCCTCTACTTCTTTCATGTTTGAAATTCATTCACTTTCCATGGAGAACACATTTCAAGTTCTGCAACCAGATTTGATGACAGTCTTAGCTCAGCTCGTATCCAAGATTGACAACCTCCAAATTGAAGTCCGTGAGATGCAACAAAACCAGGTTCCTATTACTTAAGAGCCCGAGGTCCTATTACCTCTCTCTATGGGTCCACCCAACCTTATTTGGGTTCTCTAAGAGTATCAACATGCTCCACATTCCCCTCCTGCTAATGGTCCACCTCCTGCCCAGTTTCCTATGCCAAACCTTGCCCAGCCTGGGGCTAACTTGCCTATGAGCATGGATCCAAAAGAGGACGAGTTGAACAAGGTCAAAGAAGATCTCAAGATGCTAACTAAGAAGTTCGACCAAGTCATAATCTTTGGAAATTACATGGACTACACCCACATGTCTCCTTATCCTAAAGCAAGGTTACCCGAGAAATTTAAGATGCCAAATATTGAGAAATTCAGAAGGAGTGGACCCCCGATTGTTCATCTTCGTATTTATCACCGTTCTATGAACCTCATAGGAGATTTTGAAGAAGTGATGGACCAATTATTTCAGTAAAGTTTGAAGGATAGGGCCCTCTGATGGTTTTTGTCTCTCAAGGAGTCCATAATCCATAGCTGGGAGGATGTAGCCCGAGAATTCATGTATCAGTACAAATACAATGAAGAGTTTTTGGTCACCCATCGTGATTTAGATCTACTCAAATAGAAATCTGGGGAATCAGTCAGTAATGTCATAGCACGATGGAGGGAAAAAGCAGCCACCATAACCAATCGGCCATCTGAAGAAGAACACGTCAACATAGTGAAGAAGAACTTCTTACACCATGTTCGAGCAACAATGGGTGGACAATATTATCCCCACTTCCGAGCTCTCAGAGAAACAAGAGTAGAAATCGAGGAAGGTCGTGCTAAAATAGAAGTTGAACCAAATAAAGTGTCCGAATAGTTCACTTCCAAAAAATATGATAAGCCTGTCAATGCTGCAGTCTCAACCATCAATATCATCTCTCAACCAACCACCTCGCGGGCACCAAAAAGCTGCCCTATCCTAGTCCGAAAGGAATACAACGAACTCCATGCTCCCCTCTCCAAAGTTTATCAGGCCCTGTTAAGTCGAAACCTCATCAAACCCTTGGACCCCCGTCCATTACCAAATCCACTCCCAAAAAAAGTTCAACGCAGATGCCCATTGCGCCTTTCACCAAACTGCTGGCTATACCATTGACCAATTCTTTCACCTTCAAAACATAATCCAAGGTCTGATTGATCAGGGTTCCATTGCCCCACCCACAATTCTTAAGCCAAAAACTACTCACAACCCACTCCCAAATCATGCCAATGCCATCTTCCTAGAAGAGAACCCAAAATTTGATCCCTCAACTCAAATCATAACTATATACTCTCCCAAACCTCTCCAAACTTGCCCATATTTCCTCCTTCACCCAGCTAGCCTCGCTGATCAGGCACTATCACTCCTTACCAGAGCATGCATCACTGTCCGTACCCGTTCCGAAAAAGGAAGTATGGAATTATCAGAACTATTAAACCAACTCCTAGATTTCGGGCTGAAACTGCCCTCATAGATGATCATTGATTGCCAGAGGTTTAGTACGCTATTCTTGGAAGCACAAAAATGGGCTCGAGAGTCAGACAGTTGGGTGGTACCAACCGATGAAGTCAACCTAGATGATGTTGTCCATATCATGGTAGAATTATTCAGGCAAACCAACAATATTTGGAGTATGATTAAGTTACTTGATACTCTGAAGTTACACGAGCACCTGGTCCCTTCACCCTTACACCTACTTGAAGAATGGGAGAACCTGTACGAAAAAGGCATTGAAGTCGTGGAATGCATTGACTTTACATGGAAAGACATAATTGTTTCCACCAAATGGGGGAAAGGATTCGAAGATTCAAATGGAGAGCAAGCTTCAGAGAAAACTGACCCGGTATCCGACATATGTGGGATGATATCATTTAAAGAACTCCTCGGAGAAATAAACAAGGTGGTAGAATAACCCAAGATTAATGAAGAAATAAGGTTCATGTTCTTACCTTCTTCAGTAAATCATCTGACCAGATTAGGGAGGCATTACCAGATCCCAAGCTTACTACCAGCCAATGATAAAGGGAAGGGTGTTGAAAACCTTCCTATGCCAGAGATGACCCTCGAGGAGAGCAAGATCCTCGATCAACTGAAGAAAACTCAAGCTAACATCACTCTATGGGGGCTTTTCATGTCTTCCCAGCTACATAGAAATGCTTTGATCAAGTTGCTCACTAGACCCACAGTTCCTCCTTTTACCAAACCAGAAGAAGTGATAAATTTAGTCAGATCCTCATACACTCAACATCTCCGTCGAAGTTATGGGGAAGATCGTACACTCAACATCTCCGTCGAAGTTATGGGGAAGATCGTACCACTCTCTCTTGTCGATAATGGATCCGCCTTGAATGTCTGCCTATTAAGAACTTTCAAATGCTTAGGATTGAAGGAAAGTGACCTCGCTCCAACCTCCGCTACTGTATGTTCCTATGATAATACCCATCGGGAAGGGATGGGATCCATAAAACTTACAATAGGGTCTGTCTCTATAAACCCTGTCATTGAATTCCAAGTCATTGACATCCTAGCTTGCTTCAACCTATTGCTTGGACGACCTTGGCTCCACAATATCAAGGGTGTGTCTGTGACACCCCGCCTAATTAAATACCGGGCGATCACTCCTTTATTAAATTAAATCAAGGTAAACAGTTGGTTCATTCTCAGCATCACTGTCGATAAAAATAAATTTTCCAATTTAACACCCTAAATAATTAAGCTAAGTGTCAAAACCATTTTCATACATAACTTTCCAAATTTTATTTAAAGAAAAAATATTTATTTATTTTATTTAACCACATTCAATAAGTAAGAATCACACCACATTTAAATTCTGCAACATAGTCCAATTAATTTAATACATTTGTCAATTGAATGTCAACATATGAAATCTAAAGTCACACATCCAAACTGAATAAATCCCATAGTAACAGTACTGGAAATAACTGAAATAAAAATGTCCAATAACAACGGAATAATGGAAAGAGCTACACATGCCCAACTAGATGAAAGTACTAAGAGTGGATCCGAATGAACGAAGTCATCTAATCAAGAGACCTGCAACTCCCACATAAGCTGCGACGCGTTCCTTCCAAGAGATCCTAAGAAAGACGCCCCTGTGGCTGGGCACCTGTAATACATACATATATATACAAGAGAGAGAGAGAGAGAGAGAAAAGAAACGGGTCAGAGCCCGATAGTGTGTATGATTTAAAATTCGTTTAGCATGTATTTAAATTGATACAGGCCAATGCAACAACATATTAGTACGACACTCTCTTGAGAAATTCTCACCTCTCTTCTAATGTGCACACCTATCTCACTAACATTCCCAACGGTTTATCCTATCATTTTACCACACTAACCTTCCCAACAATTTAGTTTATCTCAAATTACTCATAAGATTTCAAAACCAAATAATATCATTGTTTAAAAAGATACTTCCAATTAGTAGCACGACTCCCGTTTTAGCTTCATTAATTTATAAAGTTTCCCTGTGTCATATTATACTTTTCAAACAAGTATTTTCGATTTATAGTCCAGAATTATTTCTCACTTACCATATCACAGCAACAGTTTAAATTTCCCAAATTTCAGATATATATATTAAGCACTCGTATAATATATACATTCTAACGGCACCAACATACAAACTATGGTGCAGGCATACTCTGCTATCCAATCCCCACATCGCTCACACTAAGGGATATACAAGTTCGGAATCACTCTCGAACTGTATCAACATATATACACAAACAAGATTGAGGCGAAGCATAGATTCCAAGTCTCTAAGAGGTCAGTACATACCCTCACGTCTCTTAGGACCGTTTGAACTATCAGTCCGATAGCCTGTACCAAGGATATCTATCTTCTAGGGTACAAGTCAATATCCCCCATAAAGGTCCCATCGAGATAAGACTGTCCCAGCGCGGTAACCTCAGGGATAGCAAGTAGCGCGGGTACGTTTTTCACACGTATATAATATATGCATACACAACCATATAAATATACCACTTATTATTATTATATCAATATAGGTTTCTCTCATCACCCATAATTACAATATTTATCCTTAATTTTCACATTAAGTATTCTTATAAGGGTTCGTCACTAACCTTAACTCGAAGGGTTTCTCCAACTCATTTCGCGACACTCGTGAACTCTATCCTCACATGTATAAAATTCAGTAGGTGTCCTTATTATGTTCCAACGTAACTCTCTTACGCACCTTACCCTTCAATACATAAATTAATCGATTTATAAGTAATTATCCCAAAATGTAATTCTTAGTCCACATTAAGTATCTCCAAAATTTATTCGTATCACCTACTGGTCTCCCCTATCTCCAAAAACATTATATTAAGGATGCCCAAGAATTATTTCATGATAAATTAAATTTAACTCATTTAATAGGGGAAATAGGAGTCTGCCGGAGGGGTCGATCGATCGAGGTTTGGGGATCGATCGATCGAACCTTCGATCGATCGAAGCTCTAGGCTCGATCGATCGACCAAGCAGGTATTTCGTTTTTTCTGCAGAATTGCAGTTACGGGTTCTACCACTTTTCTTCATCCAAATCCATATTTTCCAAACCCAAACGTCCCAAAAATTCTACTACTAATATTATATCAATAAACCAGACATTTTTAACGTAAGGCATGTGTATTTCTATCATTTAAACATGGATTATCAACCCAAAAATTTATCTAAATATCAAGAACCCTAAAATTTTCTTAAACAGGTTTTTAACAAATTTTCTCAAGAATTTCCTTCTTATAATCATCAAAATTTCGTGGTTAAAATCCTCTACATGTCAAGGTTTCCAGAATCATCATATAAACCAATACTACATGGATTTTCCTATCACAAATTGAGTTTTCTTCCATATATCTCATCCCTAATCATTCCTAAACTAATATGAAAATTGCACCAACGAAATAATCAAGATAAACACTTGCCTGGGATTTTCAGAAGTCTGGATTGCGACTGATTTTGGTGTGGTTGCGTTCCCCTTCTCGCGATCTACGCGTTGGTGGTGGTGGCGGTGCAAACCGTTGAGTTTTGAGCCTTGGAATTGCTTGAGATCTCTCTCCTCTCTTCTCCAATGGCCGTTATAAGTTTTTGGGTATTCTAACCCTAGGTGACAACCTCAATATCAGATATAGCCTCTATAATTTTCGTGGGTTTAATTACCTAAAAATGTAAAATGATCAAATTGCCCTCCCGTGTTACTAATTAGGCCTAAAAACGCCCCGAGACCCAAGCTACACCCCCGGGTACACTTTTCTGACTATCTCGACCCTTCCGGACGCGTTGGCACACTCAAAATGATCATACGGGAAACTTATAAAATATTCACTTTTTATTTATCAAAAATTAGTCCCGACGCGACACGAGCACGTCCTGACTTAAATTTCCGAAATTGTCATTTAACTCACTCATGACATTCAATATAACCAATATAATATATTACTTTGCTCATTAGTAATATTCAACAAATTTCCCATAATTACTAACTCTCGTCACGTTAATAATTATAACATAATTAATTTCCGGATTTTTATTAAATAAGTCATTCACATTAACTTTAATAAATCCCAAAATTAATATAGCATAAAAATACGGGGTATTACAGTGTCTTCCTCGCTCCGTCAGAAATTGAAGTTCTTCGCCGACGGGCGAGTCATCACCATTTTGGCCGACGCCGAAAGTGCCGAAAGTGCAAGTACCAGCAATCTAATCCTTGAGATACAACACGGGTCAAATGATATGCTCCTATCAGTATTCCAAGTTGAGCCACTTCTACTCTCGGTAGGGGATGATTTCAGAGAAATGGTTTGTCCAGAACACAACCCTCATGGCAACGTTAATATGATTCAAATGTTAAAAAACATGCACTTCATGCCCGGACTCGGGCTAGGACAAAGACAACAAGGGATACTTGAACCCATTATGCTGAAAAAAAATTTCCCTCCTTGTGGTTTAGGGTATCAACCATCAGAACAAGAGCTCAGAATGATACGACAGTCTCGACCAAAGAGAAGACTAGACTGCATCCAGACTGTCCCCGGTGACTCCTTGAATGGACGATTCATCAAAGAGGGCGAGGACTTCCCCTTTTGTGGATTTTTAGAACCATGGTATGACCATACAGACAAGAAGAGGAAGCCTGGAATGGATATCTTTTTCCAAGATAGCTACCTATGGGTCAAAAGTTCCCGACACCATGTACAACCGCTCATCAAAGATACCAAAAATTCTGAGGGAAGTGACTTCGAGGATTCGTTTAACTTACAGACAGTGGGGCTGACACTCTGTATGGTTCATTAAAGCACTACATCACTGGATCTATCCCCCCTAATTAAAGCTGATGATACACCTTTCCTTAATTGGCATGCTGCGCCTGTTTTACTTATTGAAATCCCACCTAACCCCAATGTTTACCCCATCTCTTCTTCTGTTATCTATCCTTGCTCTAATGTAATCGAGACCTCCTTTGAAGAGGTTCTCAATGCTATTTTTATTATCAATGAAATAAATGAAGATTTTAAGTATCTTACCGTGCCTTACATTAATTATTCAGATTCTAATCAAACTTTTGATGATGATGATTTTGCAAATGAACAATTCTTAACTGATCTAAATAAGGTTAGTAACAAACAACATAACCGCGTTCAAGTTAATAAAAAAGAAACTGTTATTTTTAACCTCGATTCTAGTGGCTAACTGTACGAGATTAGAATAGGGGCTACCCTTGATGAGCATGAGTGCGCACAATATGAAGAATTACTGAAGGAATTCATGGATGTCTTCGCGTGGTCCTATGACAATATGACCGACATTGATCCTAAAATAGCTCAACATGAGATCCCCACTCTTCCAGATTACAAGCTGATTAAACAAAAGTTGCAAAAGCTCCGCACCGAAGGGTCACTCAAAGTCAAAGAAGAAGTGGTCAAACAGCTGAGCGTGGGCTTCATTCATGTGTTTGAATATCCCACATGGATAGCTAGCATAGTGCCTGTACTAAAATCAGGAGGGAAAGTTCAGATGTGCGTAGACTACCAGGACTTAAATAAAGCCTCTCCGAAGGATGATTGCCCGCTACCCAATATCGACATGATCATGGATAACACAACCAGTCATGCTCTCAAGTCATTCATCGACGGGTTTGACGAATACAACCAAATTAAAATGCACCCAGATCACCAAGAAAAAACTGCATTCATCACCCCGTGGGGAACCTTTTGCTACACTGTTATGCCATTTGGTCTCAAGAATGCTGGGGCTACCTACCGGATGTCTGCTACAACCATCATGCACGATCTAATTCATAAATAAGTCAAGGTCTATGTGGATGATATGATTATCAAATCCAAAACTAGATAAGGTTATGTTCCCGCACTTCAGAAGTTCTTAGAACGACTGCGATGGTATCAGATGAGACTCAATCCACATAAATGCATCTTCGGCATCACCAAAGGGAAACTCCTGGGATTCAATATTAGCGAGAAAGGGATAGAAGCAGATCTCGCCAAAATGAA
Source organism: Sambucus nigra (assembly GCA_949130495.1). Taxonomy (NCBI): domain Eukaryota; kingdom Viridiplantae; phylum Streptophyta; class Magnoliopsida; order Dipsacales; family Adoxaceae; genus Sambucus; species Sambucus nigra. The sequence continues at coordinate 302,152,539 of OX422215.1, read as the reverse complement.
AGCCATACTTGAGATGCCAGTACCCCAAATAGAAAAGGAGGTCTGAGGATTCCTTGGAAAATTGCAATACATCAGTCGGTTCATCATCCATCTAACCTCCATCTGTGAACCTATTTTTAAACTCCTCCAAAAGGACTTAACCAAGGTTTGGAATGAAGACTGCTAAGAAGCCTTTGACTGAATCAAATAATATCTAACCCAACCTCCGATACTCATGGCATCGCAACCTGGTATCCCCTTACTCCTATACCTAACCATAACTGACACTACAGTTTGGGATTTGCTAGCCTAATACCTTGAAGAATCTCGTAAAGAAAGAGCCATCTATTACGCCAGTCAAAAATTGGTCGGATACGAAATCAACTACACTTCTTTGGAAAAATAATGCATCACGCTTGTTTGGGTCACCTAAAAGTTACGACACTACATGCTCGCCTTCCCTATAAAACTTGTATCCCGAATGGCCCCCATCAAGTACCTGCTTGAAAAACCTTCTTTATCCAACCTAATTGCCCGATGGTTGATTCTCTTAGCTGAGTTTGATATCATGTACGTCATGCAAAAAGCCATAAAAGGAAGAGCCATCTCTGACTACCTCGCTGACTACCCCATGGAAGAAGCTGATGTCTGGATCTATGAATTCCTAGTTAAAAACATCCTTTGCGCCACTCAAGAAGACCTTCGATGTCAAATGTTCTTCGATAGCGCTGCTAACAAAAAAAAGGATATGGCATTGGGATACTTCTGATCGCCCCAGATGACTTCCACACTCCCATCGCTATCAAGTTGGATTTTCCCTGCACCAATTACATGACTGAATATGAGGCATGTACGGTAGGCCTCAAGGTCACTCTAAAGAAAGGTATTCAATGCTTAGATGTCTACGGGGATTCTGCCCTCAACATCGGTCAAGTGCTCTAAAAATAGAAAGTCAAGGACGAGAAACTCCAACCCTTCAATGCCCACTTAGAAGAACTAGCCTCCCAATTCCAAGATATCACCTTCCACTCCCTAACTTGAGCAAAGAATAACCTAGCCGATGCCCTTTTTACCTTAGCCTCCATGGTCGACATGCCCAAAGGAATAACAATGACCCCCTTCCTAGTTCAAAAGCAAGATAAACCAACCCACTGCTACCACAATGTGCTCATCACCAAAGAAGATCTCGAGCTAGACAATTGCTGGTACTATGATATTTGGCACCTCCTCTATGGTAGGTATCCCAAAAGTTCCAACAATAAAGATACAGCAACCCTTCGAAGACTGGCTGCCTAGTAAATCATCTGTCACAAAGCACTGTTCAAGAGAAACTTCGATAGAACCCATCTACACTGCATCGTAGGGGCTGACTTTGAAGATATAATGCAAAATATCCACAACGGGGAATGTAGAACCCACATGAATGATCACATGCTTTCCAAGAAGACCATTCGACAAGGCAACTACTGGATTACCATGGTCTTGGATTGCACTGCCTATGTCCGGAGATGCCTCAAATGCAAATAATTTTCCAACCTTCAACACTTGCCTCCGCGAGAATTATACAACATGAATTCTCTGTGACACCCCGCCTAATTAAATACCGGGCGATCACTCCTTTATTAAATTAAAATCAAGGTGAAAAATTGGATCATTCTTAGCATCAATGTCGTGAAAATAAATTTCCAATTTAAACACCCTAATTAATTAAGCTAAGTGTCAAAACCATTTTTAACATTCCTTTCAAGTTTTCTTTTAAAGAAAAGTTGTTTATTTATTTATTAACAACATTTTTAATAAGTAAGAATCATATCACAAATATCCTGGAACATAATCCAATTTATTTAAACATTCAACATTCAAAATCCCAACATTTAAAACTTAAAGTAAAACATTCATGCTGAATAAATCCCAAAGTAACAGTACTAGAAATAACTGAAATACAAATGTCCCAATAAAATAGATAAATAGTGGAAAGGGCGACACATGCCCAATAAGGAGAATGATAGAAGTGGAATCAAGTAAATGAAATCGTCTAAGCAAGTGGCCTGCAACTCCAACCTAAGTTGCAGCACGTTCCTTCCAAGGGATCCTAAGCAATACGCCCCTGTGGCTGGGCACCTGTAATATATACATATATATACAAGAGAGAAAGAGAAATAGGAACGGGTCAGAGCCCGATAGTGTATATGATTTAAAAATTCGTCTAGCAAGTGTTTAAATTGATACATGCCAATGCAACAACATATTAGTGCGACACTCTCTTGAGAAATTATCACCTCTCTTCTAATGTGCACTCCTATCACACTAGCCTTCCCAATGGTTTATCTCATCATATATCACACTATCTTTCCCCAATGATTTAACTTATCTTAGGTTATTCGCAGGATTTAAAATTGAACGATACAATTGTTTGAAAAGAATATTTCAATTAGTATCCAAAATTCTCATTTTAACTTTATTAATTTATAAAGTTTTCCAGTGTCATATTATACTTTCTCAAAACAAGTATTTATAATTTGAGTCATCAACCATGTCCTACATATCAAATCATAGTAGGCAGTTCCAGATTTCAGAATTTCATATATATATATTAAATTCTCGTATAATATATATATATATATATATTATAATAGCACCCCAAATAAAAACTATGGTGTGGGCGTACTCTACTATCCAAAACCCCGTATCACTCGTATTAAGGGGAATACAAATTTGGAATCACTCTCGAATTGTATCAACACATACACAAACAATATTGAGGCGAAGCATAGATTCCAAGTCTCTAAGAGGATGGCACATGCCTGCGTCTCTTAAGACCGTCTGAACTATCACATCGATAGCCTGTACCAAGTATATCTATCTTCTAGGGTACAAGTCAATATCCCCCATAAAGGTCCCATCGAGATAAGACTGTCCCAGCGCGGTAACCTCAGGGATAGCAAGTAGCGTGGGCATGATTTTCACAAGTATATAATATATGCATACACAATCATATAAATATACCACTTTTATTATATCAATTTAGGTTTATCCCATAACCCACATTCACAACATTTATCCTTATTTTCCATTATTATATAACAAGTATAATGGTTCGTTTCTAACTTTAACTCGAAGGGTTTTTCCAACTTACTACGTGATTGGACATAAATATTGTATATTTATTTCCCTTAATTTCAGTACATTTGTGAACCCGAGTGATGTAACCCATATGGATTTAATGCACATTTATGCTACTAATCTTCGTTAGCAAGTATTTCGTGTTTCGTGCTTCTCTTTTCGGTTTTACAGGTTAACTATGCAAGCAATGCAAAAGAGAAAGCGAGACAATGAAAGAAAAGCTAAGAAGGCAAGTTCAAGGGAATTTTGGTAATTCTGCAGCTAGATCCCTAAGGAGGAGTCAATAGGAAAGTTGAAGAACTCGGAACAACGAGAACACTGGAAGAAACGGCACCCAAATCTGAGCTACGGTTGATGAGTTATGACCCGTTGAAGTTGAAGAAAAATCCAAGGAAGAAAGGAAATAAAACAAGAAAAATTTTCTAAGTGTTGAATGAAAGAAAAAGTAACCCAGACCAGCAAACATTCATGAACCCAAGGGCGAACCAGTTTGGGGGACGAACCGGTTCGAGGTACATGCGAACCGGTTCGGGGGATCTGATGTGTGAATTTTCCTCCTTTATTCTGATTTGCTCTAAGGTTTCCTTCTTATACAACATCAGAATTTCGTGGTTTAATCCTCTACATCACAAAAGGTTTCCAGAATATAAATTTCCTGGTTTAATCCTCTACATCACATAAGGTTTCCAGAATATCATTTAAGTCATCACTACATGCAATTTCCTATCTCAAATTGGGTTTTTCTTCCATACAATTCATCCTAATCATTCCTAAACTAATATGAAAGATGCATCAATGAAATAAGCAAGATAAACCCTTGCCTAGGATTTTTAGAAATCTGGTTTGCTGTTGAATTTTGTGTGATTGCGTTCCCCGTCTTGCGATCTACGCGTTGGCGGTGGCGGCGGTGCAAACGGTTGAGTTTTGAGCCTTGGAATGCCTTGAGAGCTCTCTCCTCTCCTCTCCAATGGCCGTTCTAGTGTTTTGAGTTATCTAACCCTAGGAGATAACCTAAACATCTGATATAAACCCTTTAATTTTCGTGGGTTTAATTACCCAAAAATACAAAATGACTAAAATGCCCTCCCGGGGTACTAATTAGGCCTAAAAACGCCCCGAGACCCAAATCAAACCCCCGGGTATACTTTCCTGACTATCTCGACCCTTCCGGACGCGTTGGCGCACTCAAAACGACCATATGAACAACTTATAAAATATTTTCTTTTATTTATCAATATTTAGTCCCGACGCGACACGGGCGCGTCCCGACTCAATTCACTCATGACATTTAATATGGCCACTATTATATATTACTTTGCTCATTAGTAATATTCAACAAATTTTCCCATAATTAATGACTCTCACCAAGTTAATAATTATAACATAATTAATTTTCGAATTTTTATTAAATAATTAATTCACTTTAATATTAATAAATCCCCAAATTAATATAGCATAAAAATACGGGGTATTACATACTTCCCCCCTAATAACGGAATTTCGTCCCGAAATTAAAAAAATAAGGCATACCTGGTAAGAACAAATCTGGATATCTCTCGCGCATATCGGCCTCGGCTCCCAAGTGGATTCCTCCACGTTATGATGCTCCCACTGGACCCGTACAAGTGGAACTATCTTCGATCTCAATCTCCTCTCACTATAGTCTAGGATAGCCACCGGTCTCTCCTCGTAAGAGCTATCAGGCTGTAAGTCTATCTCATCTATCGCGATGTGAGTATGGGCCATATCATCCCGAAGATACCGTCTCAATGACGAGATGTGGAATACATCGTGAATGCGATGTAAATACTCTGGTAGTCCCAATCTGTATGCTACCGACCCAATCCTCTCGAAATGGGAAATGGTCCCACGTACCTCGGGGCCAATTTCCCTTTCTTCTCGAACCTCATCAATCCTTTCATAGGAGATACAAGCAGTAACACTTGGTCCCCCACATTAAACTCCCAGAAGAACCGTTTCGCATCGGCGTAGATCTTCTGCCTGTCCTGGGCTACTCGAATGCGAATCCTAATCATCTCAATCCCCGCGGAGGTTTCCTGAATTACCTATGGTACTATTAACTTGTTATCCCCCACCTCGAGCCAACAAGTTGGAGAACGACAAGGCCTGCCATACAAAGCCTCAAATGGATCCATGCCAATCGTAAACTGATAAGAGTTATTATAAGCAAACTCTACCAGTGGAAGATGTGGCTCCCAACCTCCTCCAAAATCAAGAACACACATGCGTAGCATATCCTCTAACATCTGATTAGTACACTCTGTCTGTCCATCTGTCTGTGGGTGATAAGCTGAACTCAACCTCAACTCAGTACCCATAGCCTCTTGAAAGCTTTCCCAGAAACGTGACACGAAAATCTTGTCTATATCTGACACAATATTCAGGGGCACCCCATGTAATATGACAATTCAGAGATGAGCAACTGATCATACTAACCCGTGGTATAATCTATCTGCACCGACAGAAAATGAGCCACCTTGGTCAAACGGTCTACAATCACCCAGATAGAGTCGTGGCCCCGCTGTGATGTAGGCAACCCTGTAATAAAATCCATGAAAATACTCTCCCACTTCAACGCGGGTACTTCCAATGGCTGAAGCAATCCTGAAGGTTTCTGATGGTCCACCTTCACCAGCTGGCAGGTAGAACACTTGGAAACGAACTCAGCAATGTCCTTCTTCATCCCACTCCACCAGTATTGCCTCCTCATATCCTGGTACATCTTATCTCCTCCAGGATGTACCACAAATCGGGACCCATGAGACTCGGTCATCACTGCATGACGCATTTTTGCTCCTTCTGGAACCACTAACCTCCCATTAAACCTCAAACCCCCATCAGAACTAACAGAATAGGACTCAACACCCTCAGCTAAAAGTCGTACAATCTGCTCCTGGCAAAACGGGTCTATGGTTTGGGCCTGCATTACCCTCGTAACAATCTCGGGTGTGACTGTTATAACAGATATGAAGGAACGGGCTACTGCATCCTGGTGACCCAACTCCTTCCACTTCACTTTCCAGATGTACGCTACCTTATTTATCGGTCTACCACTCAACGCATCAGCAACTACGTTGGCCTTCCCCGGATGATACTGTATGTCGAACTGATAGTCCTTCACAAACTCTAACCATCTGCGTTGACGCATATTTAGCTCTCGCTGAGTGAACAGGTACTGTAGTGATTTGTGGTCTGTGAACAAACGAAACTTCTTGCCCAATAAATAGTGTCTCCATATCCTCAATGCAAAGACGACCGCTGCTAACTCCAGGTCGTGGGTGGGGTAATTCTTCTCATGCGGCTTAAGCTTGCGGGAGGCAAAAGCTATAGCCTTCTCTTCCTGATGAAGTACTCCCCCAAGTCCCCGTAAAGAGGCATCGGTGTAAACTAGGTACTCCACACCCGGCTTCGGTAAAGCAAGGACTGGTGCTGAAGTAAGCTTGTCTTTCAGCTCGTCGAAAGACAATTGACAAGCATCATCCCAAACATATGGTACCCCTTTGCGAGTCAGATTCCTCAATGGACTCGCTATTTTGGAGAATCCCCTAATGAATCTCCTGTAGTATCCGGCTAACCCCAAGAAACTACACACTTCCGTCGGTGTCGTGGGCTGTCCCCACTCCCTCACCGCTGACACTTTACTCGGGTAAACTTCTATCCCCTGTTCAGAAACAACATGTCCCAAGAACTGTACCTCTCGCAACCAGAATCCACACTTCTCATACTTAGCATAAAATTGATGCTCTCGTAACGTCTGAAGAACCTGCCTCAAGCGCTCGGCATGCTCCTCCTCGGAGTGTGAATATATGAAAATGTCATCTATGAAGACGATGACAAACTGATCTAAGAACTCTCTGAATACGCAGTTCATTAAGTCCATGAATACGACTGGAGCATTTGTGAGACCAAATGGCATCACTCTGAACTCGTAAGACCCATATCTCATCAAGAAGGAAGTCTTTGAAACATCCTGCTCTCTAATACGTAGCTGATGGTACCCCGACCTCAAATCTATCTTCGAAAAGAAAGTTGCTCCCCTCAGCTGGTCGAACAGATCATCGATTCGAGGCAACGGATACTTATTCCGCATCGTGACCTTGTTCAACTTCCGGTAGTCCACACATAACCTCAGTGAACCATCTCTCTTCTTCACAAACAAGACTGGAGCGCCCCAAGGTGAGGTACTCCTGCGAATGAAGCCCTAACCTAACAACTTCTCTATCTGATCTCGTAACTCTTGCATCTCCGTCGGATCCATACGGTATGGAGCGCGTGCTATAGGTCTCGTATCTGGCAATAAATCTATGACAAAGTCTATCTCTCGACTGGGGGATAGGCCTGGTATCTCCTAAAACACATCGGAATACTCATGAACAACTGGAATCGAGTCTAACGGAATCATAACCTCCTTAGAGGTATCCTTCTCTATATGATACAAATGAGCGGTCGAGCCTCCCTCTGGGCGAGGCATCGCCACTACAAACATCTCTTGCCCCGGAATGGCAAAAACAATGCTCCCACCGAAGCAATCAATCATGGCTCTATAAGCTGCGAGCCAATCCATAACGATAATAACATCATGATCATGCATATCTAAGACTAACATGTCTACATGTAATACCAAACTACCAATCTCTACCCCCACTCCCCGGCATATAAAGAAGATAAGAGACCCACTCCCCAGTGGCAAGTCTACACACGTCACTGTGCTCTCTGCTATGGCTAACAACCCTAAGTCCTTCGCAAAATGCGTAGATATAAAACAATGCGTGGCCCCAGTATCAAACAAAACCCGAACCATAGTACCATGGATAGGAAACATACCCTCAATCGCGGGTGGTGCCTGTGGAGCTGCTGCCTGGTGGACGTTATAGACACGTCCGTACTGTAACTGCCCCATGCTACACTGGAGCTTCTTGAATGGCTGGTAGGGCTGGCACCTAGGCTGGAGCTGGGAGGGAAGGTGGAAAGAGTGGTCTCTGTGGCTCATTACGGGCACCCTACTGCTGTGGGGCCCTACCTCCCTCCGAATAATCTTGGCGCCTATGGCCGTGCTTACCACACCCAAAACATCAGCCTTTGAAGTTGCCTCTCCTCTGACCCTGCTGACCATGGCCCTGTTGGCCGTTAACACTACGCCACTGGCCCTGATGAACACGATGTTGGCCCTGTTGGCCCTGCTGCTGACCCTGCTGTCGGTGTTGGCCTTGATGGCCCTGCTGATTAGGCTGGCCCTGCTGACCTTGCCTATAACCCCCAAATCCCTTCCTGGAATCACCTGAATGAAATCGCTTAGCAGGGTCCCCCTGATGGGAACTCTGCTCGTGCTGACGAGTCTGTCCATGAGATGGTGCCCCACTAGCACTATTACCCCCAGTCCTGCCCTGCTGGCTGGACTCTCCTGCTCTCCTGCTTCCCTGCAGATGGAAGCGGTGATCCTGGCAATGTAGTAACACAGCATTGAGTACATCAGTGAAAGTACTTAGAGATAAATTCCCTATAAGGTGCTGGAGGATCCTCCAAGCTAACTCGTCCACAAACAGCATTATCTTCTTACCCTCAGTAGGTGCCTCATCTGGCACGATGGTGAGAAGTCTCATGAACTCCTCCTCATAATCAGCTACGGTAGAGTTTTCCTGTTTTAAATTCAGTAATTTTTGCCTCATCTCAGTCTGCACGGCGGGTGGAAAGTACTTGCGGTCAAACCGCTCCCAGAATGACTGAATAGAGATCGTGTCCCTCTCCTCCAAGGTGGTAGTGGAATCCCACAGCTGTAAAGCGCCCCCCACCAGCTTAAAGGAAGCCAATAATTGCCTTTACACGTTGGTGCACTCATACATACGACGATGCCGCTGGATGTCTTTCTTCCATTGGCTGACTGTGATGATATCTGAGCTACCAGAGAACTCAGGGGGATGTGCCTTCTGAAAAGCATCCCTAACCCTCTCCCATGCAGATGGAAGATGTGCTGGTACTGTCGCCACTGCCTGAATCTGGGGTGGAGCCTGCTGAACCACCGCTAGCGCGCCATTCACCGCCTGAGCAACAATGGCGGCTACTTCATTAGCATTCATAGTGCCTTGTGCCGGAGCTGCAGGCTGTTCGGCCTGGGCACGCCTATCCTTCGGTGCACTTCTCGGAGGCATCTAAAATGTGAAGAAGTTTATTAGTCTCCAGTCATGATCAAATTTCAAATAGCTGAAGACGTAACGTAAAAGCAGAAATACAACAATCCTAAAAATAGGGCTCTATAGCAAAAACGTTAAGCTGAAAGTGAAAATAAGCTGTACAGATCCTATGGACACTAGAGCCGGATGCTTTGATACCACCAGTGACACCCCGCCTAATTAAATACCGGGCTATCACTCCTTTATTAAATTAAAATCAAGGTGAACAGTTGGATCATTCTTAGCATCATTGTTGTGAAAATAAATTTCCAATTTAAACACCCTAATTAATTAAGCTAAGTGTCAAAACCATTTTTAACATTCCTTTCAAGTTTTATTTTTAAAGAAATTTTATTTATTTATTTATTAACAACATTTTTAATAAGTAAGAATCATATCACAAATATCCTTGGAACATAATCCAATTTATTTAAACATTCAACATTCAAAATCCCAACATTTAAAACTTAAAGTAAAACATTCATGCTGAATAAATCCCAAAGTAACAGTACTAGAAATAACTGAAATACAAATGTCCCAATAAAACGGATAAATAGTGGAAAGGGCGACACATGCCTAATAAGGAGAATGATAGAAGTGGAATCAAGTAAATGAAATCGTCTAAGCAAGTGGCCTGCAACTCCCACCTAAGTTGCAGCACGTTCCTTCCAAGGGATCCTAAGCAAGACGCCCCTGTGGCTAGGCACCTGTAATATATACATATGTATATAAGAGAGAAAGAGAAATAGGAATGGGTCAGAGCCCGATAGTGTATATGATTTAAAAATTCGTTTAGCAAGTATTTAAATTGATACAGGCCAATGCAACAACATATTAGTGCGACACTCTCTTGAGAAATTCTCACCTCTCTTCTAATGTGCACTCCTATCGCACTAACCTTCCCAATGGTTTATCTCATCATATATCACACTATCTTTCCCCAATGATTCAACTTATCTTAGGTTATTCGCAGGATTTAAAATTGAACGAGACAATTGTTTGAAAAGAATATTTCAATTAGTATCCAAAATTCTCATTTTAACTTTATTAATTTATAAATTTTTCCAGTGTCATATTATACTTTCTCAAAACAAGTATTTATAATTTGAGTCATCAACCATGTCCTACATATCAAATCACAGTAGGCAGTTCCAGATTTCAGAATTTCATATATATATTAAATACTCGTATAATATATATATATATATATATATATATATATATATATATATATATATATATATATATATATATATATATATATATATATATATATATTATAACAGCAACCCAAATAAAAACTATGGTGCGGGCGTACTCTACTATCCAAAACCCCGTATCACTCGTATTAAGGGGAATACAAATTCGAAATCACTCTCGAATTGTATGAACGCATACACAAACAATATTGAGGCGAAGCGTAGATTCCAAGTCTCTAAGAGGATGGCACATGCCTGCGTCTCTTAGGACCGTCTGAACTATCACATCGATAGCCTGTACCAAGGATATCTATCTTCTAGGGTACAAGTCAATATCCCCCATAAAGGTCCCATCGAGATAAGACTGTCCCAGCGCGGTAACCTCAGGGATAGCAAGTAGCGTGGGCATGATTTTCACAAGTATATAATATATGCATACACAATCATATAAATATACCACTTTTATTATATCAATTTAGGTTTATCCCATAACCCACATTCACAACATTTATCCTTATTTTCCATTATTATATAACAAGTATAATGGTTCGTTTCTAACTTTAACTCGAAGGGTTTTTCCAACTTACTACGTGATTGGACATAAATATTGAATATTTATTTCCCCTAATTTCAGTACATTTGTGAACCCGAGTGATGTAACCCATATGAATTTAATGCACATTTATGCTACTAATCTTCGTTGGCAAGTATTTCGTGTTTCGTGCTTCTCTTATTGGTTTTACAGGTTAATTATGCAAGCAATGCAAAAGAGAAAGCGAGACAATGGAAGAAAAGCTAAGAAGGAAAGTTCAAGGGAATTTTGGTAATTTTGCAGCTAGATCCCGAAGGAGGAGTCAACTGGAAAGTTGAAGAGCTCGGAATAATGAGAACATTGGAAGAAACGGTACCCAAATCCGAGCTACGGTTGATGAGTTATGACCCATTGAAGTTGAAGAAAAATCCAAGGAAGAAAGGAAATAAAACAAGAAAAATTTTCTAAGTGTTGAATGGAAGAAAAAGTACCCCAGACCAACAAACATTCACGAACCCAAGGGTGAACCGGTTCGGGGTACATGCGAACCGGTTCGGGGGACCTGATGCGTGAATTTTCCTCCTTTATTCTGATTTGCTCTAAGGTTTCCTTCTTATACAACATCAAAATTTCGTGGTTTAATCCTCTACATCACAAAAGGTTTCTAGAATATAAATTTCATGGTTTAATCCTCTACATCACAAAAGGTTTCCAGAATATCATTTAAGTCATCACTACATGCAATTTCCTATCTCAAATTGCGTTTTTCTTCCATACAATTCATCCTAATCATTCCTAAACTAATATGAAAGATGCATCAACGAAATAAGCAAGATAAACACTTGCCTGGGATTTTTAGAAATCTATTTTGGTGTTGAATTTGGTGTGGTTACGTTCCCCGTCTCGCGATCTACGCATTGGGAGTGGCGGCGGTGCAAACGGTTGAGTTTTGAGCCTTGGAATGCCTTGAGAGCTCTCTCCTCTCCTCTCCAATGGCCGTTCTAGTGTTTTGAGTTATCTAACCCTAGGAGATAACCTAAACATCTGATATAAACCCTTTAATTTTCATGGGTTTAATTACCCAAAAATACAAAATGACTAAAATGCCTTCCCGGGGTACTCATTAGGCCTAAAAACGCCCCGAGACCCAAATCAAACCCCCGGGTATACTTTTCTGACTATCTCGACCCTTTCGGACGCGTTGGCGCACTCAAAACGACCATACGAACAACTTATAAAATATTTACTTTTATTTATCAATATTTAGTCCCGACGCGACACGGGGCGAGTCCCGACTCAATTCACTCGTGACATTTAATATGGCCACTATTATATATTACTTTGCTCATTAGTAATATTCAACAAATTTTCCCATAATTACTAACTCTCATCACATTAATAATTATAACATAATTAATTTCCAAATTTTTATTAAATAATTAATTCACATTAATATTAATAAATCCCCAAATTAATATAGCATAAAAATACGGGGTATTACTTTCTCCCTGTCCATTCTCCACCAGGGGCATCAACATCATAGGTAAGGTTACATCCAATGCCTTCAACGGGCATGAATTCATCCTATTTGCCATATATTACTTCACCAAATGGGTCGAAGCCGAGTCATACGCAGTTCTGAATGCCAAGAAAGTGGCCAAGTTCATCAGGAAGAACATTATTTGTCGATATGGGGTCATGCACGAACTAATGTCAGATAATGGGTTGCACTTCGAGGAAAAAGTCTAAGAAATGCTCAATGAGTATGGGATTCAGAGACACAAATCTTCTCCCTAAGGACCTCAGACCAATGGTGCAGTCAATGCCGCCAATAAGAACCTCAAATCTATCATGAGTAAGATGAACGAAAGCTATCGAGATTGGGCCAACCGAATCCCTTACACCCTTTGGGGCTATCTAACCTCAATCCGAACCTCTACTGGGACCACCCCTTACTCTCAAGTCTACGGCATGGAAGCAGTCCTACCTATTGAGCTAGAATTCCCTTCGCTTCGTGTCATGCTCGAAAGCCAAGTTAGTGAGGAGGACTGGCATCAAAGCCATCTCGATGAGCTATCACTCTTGGACGAAAGGAGACTGAAATCATTGTATCACATATAAGGGTACCATCATCGAATAACGCATTCATTCAATAAGAGAGTCAAGGACCGCGGTGTCTGAGAAGGGGACTTAGCCCTTAAGGAATTCATAGAACCCATCAGGGACCCCAGAAGGAAGTTCAAGCCCAATTGCTGTAGCCCCTACATTGTAAAGAAGATCTTGTCACGAGGTGTCTCTATGCTCACTAACCTTGTTGGAAAAGAGATGGCTCATCCAGTTAACCTGGATCATCTCAAGAAATTTTACCCCTAGTCTAAAATGTCGGTGCGCTACGACTCTTCACATCTCCCTTCTATTCTTAAAAAAAAAAATCTTCATTTTCCCCTACCCAGAACTACGTGGGCCTGATCCTCTACAAAAACCATTTGCTTTCAGAAAAATTAAAACTTTTCGAAACCCCCAGAGGTACGTAAGCATCTCAGATATCCTACATGAGCACGACCCTTTATTTTTCACAAAAAAACTATTTTTTCTTATCTCCGAGAATGACAGTTCACTCTAACATATACTTGAACAAAAGGATTATGCATGCCTTAACGATCGGTATAGATAATCCAAAATACAAAATTCATCAAAAGGCATAGCTGGATGATCAAAAACTTTTATTTCATTAATAAGAAACTACAGTGCAAGTACATAAGAAAAGGGATGGATAACTCCCTTCCCCCTACCTTCCTAAAAAGTCCAAATAAACTCCCAAATTTATTTCCCATTACAAAAGAAACTCCCCAAGAGTCCTACCCACATCTACTAGAGGAGCCCGTTTCATCATCCTCTACATCCTGGGGTCCCCAAGCTTCCCCTACCTGAATAGAGTACCGCAGACGCTCCATAGACCGATAAGCTCGAACCAGCCTCGAAAAAACTACAACACCTCCCTCTATGGTATTGGATAAGACAACCCACCTTTTTCCAATCTCTGCTACCAACATCTTACTAAATACTCTTATCCACAACCACTTCATATAATCCCCAGAGATGTTCCATACTCTCCCAATAGACTGAGAAGGATGGGTCGACGGACGCTGACTCTCCCACAAAGAGCCAAGCTGCATGTGCAGACGCTCTGTCAGATCTTCTCCCGAAAAGAAATCTTGTGTATGAGGTGGCATGATCTGCTCCCAAATGAATTGGTACATAAGCCACCAAGGGAAATTAAAAGAGGTTTGTCTGATACCAACCATTCGAACGTACGGGTATTCCCCCAATTCCAGAATAGGTAGCAGTTGTCCCCACCAAGGCATGGACCAGTGAAGACTTAGAGCCCTGTGCTCCACAAACCAGTTCTCCCAGCTCTAGGTATCCAGGACAACACTGATGAAATAGTGTGAAAAGTATTTGGGCACAACTGATAAAGGATATTCCGAAGGAGTCACCAAGTGGAATCTTTAAGACAACCACATGAACAGCAGCACAGGGTTACCCCTCAGAAAGTCAGAACGAACTTCTCGCCAGGCATCATGGCCATTCAAAGTCTCTGCCAGTATCACTATCGTAGGATTGCGATGTTATGACATCCATGAAGTAATTTATGCAAGTTGTGGGTCCACCAGCAGTTTTCCAGTCACCAACAGTAATTTTGAAACCAAGCCCAGAACGATAGCTCCGGCATAGCCAGCATCACCAACCTCCTATAAATGCACAGACCGTAGCACCTCCAGAAGGGAAATCATTTATCCAATTACCAAAGGTCTACCCACCGAGGGTGAGACATGGAGAAGTCCATCCAACAGCTCCCAAGGAGACCGAGAAAACTCAGGCATAGCATCCACCACACTAGGGTTTACCCCTAGAATGGTTAAAAACTCCTTATAGGTCGGATAGACTTTTTCCAAGCCAAAGCGGAATACATGGTCTTCGGGGTGCCAAAATTGTACCGCCGCCATCAGCATGTTCCTCTCTATGGGCCGATTACACCACAAAGAGACTCGATGCATGTTGAAAGCATCGTAGTCAACGTTGTAGGAGCACATCGCCTTCAAAGTCTCGAGGTAGTTGACAAACTCAACACTACTAGGGAGAGCCATCTCATAGAATAAGAAAGTAAGAATATGAAGGTGTGATGAAAACACTCCATCCTTACCCCTTTTTATACTTGAAAACCCTCACAAAAGACATAACCCTTGCAGAAATTAGAGGGAATCCTGCCCCATAAGGTACCAAAAGCTGAGGAGAGTACCAATCAAAGCCTTGATTGATGGGACTGAACTGACCTTCCAATAAGCAGGACAAGGGGCTTGCCGATCAACAACCTCCTATTTTAGAAACTTCCTTTTTTCCTCTTTTGTCAAAATCAGAAAACTCAATAAAAATAAATTGACATTCTCAGCAGAATTTCAAAATCCCCTTCCATCTTTTTATGATTTCTCATTTTAAATAAATAAACTTTCCCTTATTTCCAAAAATCTTTACGGTCTCAGTAGCAAAGAAAAAAATGCATATGCATTCATTCGTTCATTACTAACAGAAGATAATAAAAAACTCCATTGCATTGCATAGATATTTTTCTGTTACATAAGTTTTGTAGGAATCAAAGAAAAATAGAAAAATAATAGGACTCAGCCCGAACCCACATTCTCACTCTCATCTACCCTTCCTCTCTCTCTCTAAGTGCTTCCATCCCAGCGACGCTCTCTCTTTCCCTTGCGGCGAGATGATGTACCACCGCTACCTGAACCAGACTCCTCCACGAATGAGGCAAAAGACACCAAGCAAGAAGGAACAGGAACCGCATCCCAAATATGAGCAGTCGCCAAAGATATCTAGTCCCCAATGTCCCTCAGCCAAGTGGTGGACACCCAGATTTACTGCAAGAAAGGAAGAATCAATATCAAACAAAGAAGACCAAAAGAAACCAACAGAAGAAGAACAAAAAGGTATACCATAGGATGAACGACCTCCTCTGTCAATCCCAACTCCTTCGGGTCCATCGCATGAGGACGATGCAATATAGGCACCATCCCTCCATTAGCCCGCCGAATGTTGAAGGAAGGGGTATGCAACCGCACAAAGGGAACCACCCAAGTCGCCGCATATGTCGACATACCACCACCATTATGGGAGCACCCCACTGGACGACTCGAACCCACATGAGGGAGAGGTAGCACATCATATATGCTAGGTGCCATCAGCCAACTCGTCATAAAGTCACTGTGTCGGTATAAAATAAATAGGGCTCACCAATCATCGCCGCAATCCGCGCGTCCTCTGGAAACATCCGCTCTCACCTCATAGACATAGGGGACCTCGCAGGTGGAACCACCACCACCTCCTCAGCAATCTGTCGGACCACCCTCTCCCTAAGATACCAGGAGTGGCTAAACTCATGCGCCAGCAAATGCCTTGTCTACACATTCACCCCAGTCGACCCCGTGTCCTGAATAGCCGTTCCCCAAGGGTAAAAGGTCGCCTGAAAAATCCCCAACAGATAAAAGTAAATATGGGATCAGAGCACACAAAGACCAAGACTGAAGAAGGAAAAGGTCGTACCCTATCACTGGCCAGGCCATTCAAGACCTGACGCACCGCCTACAGAGAAAGAGACTTCCTCGATTGCCGGTTGGCCTTCTGCCACCGATACACCTGGCAAAAGTCCCCAACAGTCTCATCCTTCAAACCAATCAGTTGGGTATTACACCCAATCACCTCATAGAACCACGCCTGCTGAAGACAAGAATCCGTAATAAAAAAAGAGACGCACAAGGAAAATACAAATGCATGAAAGGAAAATGCGTAAACTAAAGAATACCTCAAGAAGATATGTGGCTCCAGTAAAAGTCTATCGGCAGCATTAGTTAAATGTATCCAAAAAAATAAAGGGTCGCCAAAGTCAGGCTCCCCCAATCATAGAGAGGTATGTTCGAAAACATCCTCAAGTATGGAAATAACCATAAGTGGACAACATCGTCACTCGACGCCAGCAGAAATCCCCCCAGCACCAGCAAAATAAATAACCGGACCATCTGCCTCACCTGCATCCAATCCTCCACATCAATCACCCTACTTAACAAAACATCCCTCAGCAGAGACAAATAGATAGAGTCCCCAGATACTATCCTCCCCACATCACCTAGCGCCGCCAGCACCGCCTCCGGCATCACCCTCAAAGAGAGATCCACCTCTATCCGTTCTCCATCACAATCCAACCCCAGTAGCTGCTGCACATCTATGGGAGTCACAGTCATCTCTCCAAAGCTAAAATAGATGGTGTGGGTAGTGTCCACCCACCTCTCCCCCAAAGCACATAAAACCGCCGTCGAATGGGGCATCTCATTCAGCACAGATGCCAGCCTCCCAAAGCCTACTGAAGATACTACCCAACACACCACAGGTGGATGGTGCTCCCAAAAATCCTTAAGCCCCGTCGTCCCGCGGGCACGCATAGTAAAAAAAGAAACATCAGACTGTCAAAATCCAAGAAAAAAGGAAATCACCAAAAAGTCATTTTGTACTTACATAACCACCAAGGTTCACCACCCTGGAAGAGCGATGACGCGACGTCTCCTTCAGTAAAGTCCACTCATCTGTAATCGGCACAAACACATCAAAAGAGTTCTCACTCCCCAAATCAAGAGGTGCCCTATCCCTCCACTCCACATTCGCCCAGTCATCAATAACTAACCACTCCCTGTGTGTCATAGTGCTCACAAAAGCGACCATTTTTTAGGTTTCGGAATGTTAAGACGATTCACAGAAGAAAATCGCAGAGAGAGAAAAGGCAAGAAGCTATGAAAAATAAGGGTAACCCACCTACAGATTGACACTTACCTTCCACCTTCTTGAGGCAGTCCAAAAGTATGTGCCACTGCTGAATGGAACCCTCCCCACCATGCCGACTAGCACCCCCCTTAAATGTTCGTATAAAAACTCCCAGAAAATACCAAAAAATCCTCAGAAAATTTCTAAACATCCCGGGGAAGATTTAGAACATTTTCACCTAGAAATTTATTTCTTTTCTCTCACACTCCCTCAAGCAGAACCCCTACTTCCCCAATGGAACCCTCAAAAGCCAAGTGAATCTCTCCCCGAAAACGTCCCCAGAGGACTCCTAAAGTATCCCAAAACTTCAGGTTATCTTCTATTCCCCAGTGGAATTCCTGGCATCAAATTAGCTATTCCCTCGCAAAGTCTCCAAAAGACATAAAAGTTTCCCTAGAAATCCGCTCCCAGCTCAAATCAAAATAACAAGGTGATTTCCCCGGTTAAGTTTCACAAGAACATCACAATTTAAGCCCTCAGAATTGTCTTTGACCCACAGACTTGGTTATCACAATTTAAGCCCTCAGAATTCACCTTGATCTGTAGAATCGGTCCTCACAACATCGACCCGCAGAATTGGTCATCTTAATTTAAGCCCTCAAAATTGGCTCCGACCCGCAGAATTGTTCATCTCAAATCAAGACCTTAGAATTAGTTTCAACCCGCATAAATGGTCATCATAACTTCGGCCCGCAGAATTGATTATCACAATTTAAGCCCTCAGAATTGGATTCTACCCGTAGAAACGGTCGTCACAACTTCGACCAGTAGAATTGGTCATCACAATTTAAGCCATCAGAATTGGCTTCGACCTGCAAAATTCGTCATCACAATTTAAGCCCTCAGAATTGGCTTCAACCCGTAGAAACGGTCATTATAACTTCGACCCGTAGAATTGGTCATCACAATTTAAGCCCTCAGAATTGGCTTCGACCGCATAAACAATCATCATAACTTCGACCCGTAAAATTGGCCATCAGAATTTAAGCCCTCAAAATTGGCTTCGACCCGCATAATTGGTCATCTCCAATCAAGCCCTCAGATATGGCTTCGACCCGCAGAAACGTTCATCACAACTTCGACTCACAGAATTGGTCATCACAAAATCAAGCCCTCAAAATTATCTTCGACCAGCAGAATTGGTCATCACAATTTCAAGCCCTCAGAATTGGTTTCGACCCACAGAATTGGTTATCTCAAATGAGGTCCTCAGAATCAGCCTTAACCCTCTGAATCGGTCATTCTCATTTCCTTAGGTCCGTAAAATCGACCTCTCTCAAAGGCTTCATGCGGTGTCTATTCGATGGCTATCATTTGTTCCAAATGCACCCACTAAGGGGCGCTATAGACACCCCATTCCAGCACCCTCTAATCTCTCCCTAGGTCCCTAGCACCCCCCTGCATCACTACAAACCTAGGTCATACTCCAAGTACTAACCTAGAGGCCATCGAGCGCTCCCATGCTCCGTTTGACCAAGAGTCAAACTCTTCAGCTCGATTGAGACTGAATGAATCTTCAAAGATCACTAAAACCCCTTTTCAACGGTCTACCTCGTGAGCGATTCTGACTTACGGTGCAGACGAACGACCCATTTTCCTTTAAAACTTGATCAAGAGGCCACCGAATGCTCCCGAGCTCCATTTGACCAAATTCAACTCTTCATCTCGACCTAGACTGAATGAATGTTAAAAGGTCACTAAAACCCCTTTCCAACGGTCCGCTCCGGGCCTAATTCCAACTTACGGTACGAACGAACGATTCATTTTACTCCAAAAGGTCATCGAACGCTTCCAGGCTCCGGTTTGGAATGTTGAAGTTCATCTCCAAAGCTTTTCAACGGTCTTCCCCGTGCGTGATTCTGACTTACCATGCGAATGAACGATCCTTTTGCGTCAAACGATCCCCTGTCCGAAGGACCGATGAGTGCTTTAGAGCCATATTTATCCCAAAGTCAACTCCCGGACCTGAGAGCAGTCCAAGGACTTTCAATTTTATCTGAAATACCTTTTTAGCGGTATGCCCCATGCATAATTAGGATCAATGGATTGCGTTTTACGACCATTTTTCCAAAGAAATTTGAATGAGACTGCCAAATGACAGGTTCAAAATCCTGCCTATCGATAGTGTGCCTAAAGGCACCTACCGACTGGCAGGACCAGAGCTATGACGATCGGCAATACCCTGGGCCTATAAAAAGGAGGGCCTGACCTAATTGCAGGGCACCCAAAAATCTGAGATCTATCACTCTCAACGAACTCAGAAAACCACTCTAGAAGTTAGTGTGATTCCTACATTCAAATCCCTTTCCAACCCTCACTTTTCATCATCCTTTTCACCAAACTTAGTGAATTAACTATCCATCATCATCATCATCATCCAAGTACAAGGGCCACTCTCCAACATTCAAGATCAAGCTTAATATCTTTAAGAAGGTCCAACTTTCTCAAATCTCTCTTTAAACTCTCTTAAATTCGCATTAACTTATTTTATTACCTAGCACTTTTATTCTCATCGTCTCACATATCCTAATATACTTTTTATTTAGTATTATTGCACATTTCTTATTTTTCATATAAAAACCCCCAAAAATCAAGAAAAAGAGGGTTTACTTATAAATTCCAAACGGGGATTATCCCACCTTTGTCACACTTTTCTCACACTAAAACACCTTTTTACACACACACATACACATAAGAGAATTCTCCGATTAGATTTATGGGATAAACCCACCCCTCATGTTGCATACGAACTACGTGGACTTTGATGCCTCTATAGGCTACATAGGCGTCTCGGGGTAAAACTCGAGACTCGAGTCCTATTTTTTTCAATTTTCTATTCCTCTATTTTCCTAATTCTTTAACTTAATTATCTTATATTCTCATCTCTACACATAAATGTATTTCTCCTTAATAGCGTATTATTCCACACATGTTGTCATTTCATTATAACGATCAACGCAAGGATAAACGCGTAAATCCCATTTTCTCATATTACTTTTATAAACATTCCTACGGATGACTTTCTTTATCACTTCCATGATACAAGTCGATGATCCCTATCTCCATTACATATACACATGCACACATATCGCAGAGAATAATAGGAAATAGTAACAAATCCATGAGAGACCGCAAGGGCGGAATGGGGGCCTAACACCTTCCCATTCCGTAACTTAGCCTCCGAATCCTCCTCGAATCATTTTTGATTTCGTATGTATCAGTATGTCTTGGATGCTCCTTCGGTATGGATCCAACTTTTTTTGTCTGTATTGAGTAAAATAGACTAGCGATTCCATCTCTCTACATTTTTAACCTCACAACATCACCGAAGATGTCCGAAGCGCTCCCGAGGGGGATGCGCGGGACCAAGATCCTCCCTCTCTAATCTCTATCTCCATGAGGATCGGGGGATGGCCACACTAATAATTATTAATTATGCACAACTCGATATTATAAGAAACTAAAACTGGATACCGAGGGGATAATCCAAACAAGAAAACCCTTGACACCAAGTTCCTGACCATTCCATAGTCACCCATAATACACGGTGACTTCGGATAAGTAATCACTATTTTGCCATGTATTAAGTCCAATTTCCAAAAGAAGTTAATTCGTAAATAAATGAACATAGTAAATGACCTCACATGTCACACATACAAAAATAATTTATCATGAAAATTGAATTATGCACAGAAAATACGTGGTATTACATTCCTCTACCTTTAAATAAGGAATTTCGTCCTTAAAATTCAAATTTATATACCCTGACTTGAAGTTCTCTGGGTTTTTTGCCCGCATATCAACCTCTCTCCCCCAAGTAAACTCAACCTCTCTATGAAGTCCCCACTGTACTATAACTAACGGAATGGCCTTCGACCGCAGAGTTGTACTCTCGCTAGTCAAGGATGCACCGCAGTCTCTCAACATAGTTCGGGTCTGGCTATAACTCAATCCCATCGAGGTTAACACACTGATAAGATAACTCATCCCTAAGGAAATTACTTAATATGGATGATGATACGAGAAATTTCCCATAAGTCGTTCTCATATTAGCAAATCAAGTAAATTATAAAAGTAAAACAAGTAAACAAGTAAGGATACATGAACACAAGATATATAGTGGTTCGACTATTAAAATGAGCCTATGTCCACTTTGGTGCTCTACAATCATTATATTCTATCATTTCTGTACAAGTTTACAATGCCACAATGGGAGTACAAGATAGATGAGAGAGAAGAAAACATGACTGTAGAAGTTATGAGAGAGTACCAGAGATATGAATACGATGTGGGTGAGTAGCCCCCAAGCTGTATGTTGAGGTTGTGTAGAGAGAATTTGGCAAGGCTTTACCAGGTATTGTAGAATCTGACCCTAAGTGGGGGGAATCAATCTATCTTTATTTCAAGGCGTGGTCCTCTATTTATTGGTGTAGATTTCGTACTGTTGTTATGAATAAAGAGGGGTTGTGGCCCATTAGATGAATGAACTAGGGCGCGTCCTACAATATCTGGGGCCGCATCCTGTGCTAGAGAGGCTGCGGCAGTTGATTGATGAGTCTGAGGGATGCGACATGTATCGAATAGGTGTTTGCAACCAATATGTAAGGCATTTATGTATCTAATAGGGATTAGGGCCCCGACATATAGATGATAACACTGATGTTAATGGTCCATGACATGTGGTGCAGTATCTGTACTATCAATAAGCTCCCAAGTCGTAGTGCCAAGAGATTGCAATTGGGGCTGCGACTGAGTAGTCGAGTCCTCTCATGATGCCACCGTACTTCTAAGGTGATGCTTTGTCTTCCCGCGCCCTCTTATATAAATTGTACCGGCCGTGGACTTCATTATGTTTCCCAAATCTTTGAGATCTCATCGAAAGCCAATCTTCATTCGTTCATCTACTTACTGTTTTCGGCGACTTTCAAAAGCTGCGTGTGGTGGTTATGAGGCGATTCAAGGTGGTTTGAGGCTTAGCAACCGGATTTCTTCATTTCTAGGTAATTTCCTAACCATTTTCACTCTCTTTAAGTATCTGCTTTGATTTTCATTCTAAAACTCCACCTGATTGATAAGTGCTTCATGTTGCAAATCATGATAACTGGGATTCTTCTGAGAATTAAACTCGTATATCTGTTCGAAACTCAATTCTCATCTGTTTAATTGAATATAATTGCTCTTGAACCTTGAATTCAATCTTCACATGATAGAAATAGGCTTCACGAATTGAACATCTGGAATGTGTTGTCTTGAATTGCAATAAACAACATATGTTCTTGAGAGAGACGCTTAATATTCTAGGGCTTTTAATCTTTGAATGCACCTAGATTAAATACACCTATTTGAGTGAGCGGCCGTGGTGTGATGAGATCCCTTTAGCCATTTAGGCTACTCCGAGTTAATATAACCATCAAATAGTTTAAGAAATGTCTACAATATGTAGTGAATAAGGGTTGCGGCCTGTATAAAACAAAGGCTGCACCCTATAGAAACTAGTTAAATAGAATATCCCTCCATAGGTTCTCAGATTAGAGTCCGCGGCATTTAGCCCATAGAGACTACGACATGTAAGCAAATAACACCTTCCACCAAAATAATATGCCGCGACGACAATTAACTTTTAGGGTTTTTAGAACCCACACTTGTACTTGGCCAATATTGCTAGCATTTCTAATTAGCTCATTTTCTCCTTTCGCGGCCTCTGAGAGGCCATACTATACTGTCTGCAACACCTAACTGCAGACTCTCTGCTTTTCAGATACTTCTGTAGCCATATGAACTTTGAACCAGATGAATTTTTGAGAGGCTTTTGGGTAAAACATTTTGGAGCCTCTCCTCCTGAAATTCCTTCAGTGCCTCCTTTGAAGTCAGTAGGGCCTTGCCAACTAAAGGATTGCCTCAACTTTATGGTACTAACTTCAGATTCAGATTATGCAATTATGGAGGAAGAGGCCAATTATAAAAATTAGCCAATGGACGTAGATGATAATGCCGCGACACGAGGTGCATTTAATGTTAGGGATGAACCTACTGAGACATCTAGGAGGACTGAGAGACCTTTTGCTGCACTTAGCATCCACAACACTATGACCCAAGAATGGGTTGATCAGGTAGCTGAGGCCTTTGAATTTCCAGAGAACTTGATGTGCTCATCACCTGCCGCGGAGCAAAGGCCATGGATGACACTTGCTGACAATGGGGTTTGCTTCCCCCTACATGCTTTCATTTACGAGCTGTGGCTGCGAGTCCCTTTTCCCATTAGAAGAATTTTCCAAACAATGAGGTTAGACCCAAATCAAATAGATCCCAATGGATGGAGGTCCAATCTTTCATCTGTTGTACTATGGGAGAATCAATTCAAGAGAGACATTACTCCCGCAGAGTTTTTCCACTTCTACCGCCAAAAGTAAAACTCCGTAAAGTTTGCGGGGTACTACTACTTCTCAGTTCGCGGCAGGGATGAGACCCTTTCCTCTGGAAGGCCTACCAGTGTAAAGAACTTGAAGGGCAAATATTTATACATATCTGGAAACAGGTGGGAGATCCACCCTGGAGAGAGTGAGAGGGATATATCATTTAGGATGCCGCGACAATGGGGGTGTCCCTCCAAACTAGGTACTTTTTCAATTATAGCTGCGTACGCTCTTGAGTATTGCATATTATTCTCCACTTTTCTTCTTACTAGCCTTTGTATATTTCTGCAGTTTTTGACAATTTGCAGTTGAGTAAGCGGTAAGAAAAGAGAGTTGGCTAGGTTGAGTCATGTCAGTCCCTACTGAGGAGAAGAAGTTCAACACACTTGTAACTTCTACCTCCATTTTTGAAGCAGGCTACTTCCCCAGCAAATCCATTCCCAAAGAGATGTGTGCTGAAGGTAATGCTACTATTTGATTTTTTGATTCTGGGGCAATTGTCTTTAACTTTGGATATTGACTTTGTTTTATTTTTTCTCAGGTGAGGAGATTGATAGTCCCCGGTTAGTAGCTCAGCTAGCTGAGATGGATGAGGACACGATTGTCCACAATAATACTGCTAGGCAGAGGAAGAGGAAAAGGACCAAGTCCAAGGCTCCTGCTGCTGTCGCCCCTAATGGCCAAGTTTATCCTGTTGTTCCCAAATATATGGCTGCGGATCAAACTAATGATGTCGTACCCTCACTCCAAGTTGAGGAATTGGCCCCTAGCGAGAGGCCTGAGGGCCCTTTTGATGATGATATTGGGGCTAATATGGCCACGGCGAGTCTGATGTATTCACTGTCTGACCAGGGTGTCCGCGACATCTCGCCTGTACATAAGAGAAATTCTCCTCCCCCTCCATTAATAATTGTTGTCAATGCAAATTTACCACCTCCACAAAAAAAATGTCCGTGACCATAATTGTGTAGGACTGACCCTCAATATTCTTGGGACACGATAGCCTGTGCTATCCAAAAAATTAGAAAGGCGATGGATGGAGCCGACCTAGATCGGTTGGTGGATGACGACCGCGAGGACGTGGAGTCTTATACCCTTCACAGTTTGCTGATGGTAAGTAATTCCAGCCTTTTAATATTCTTTATAGTTTTTACTTTATTTTCTAACTCTCAATACATTTACTGGCCACGGAAGTTGTGGCGACCCAGAAACTCAAGTATGAGGGACTCTATAGACTTATGGAGGTCGTGGAGGGTGTTCACACACCTTATTTGGTGAAGGAAAGGACTAAATCTTTCGAAGATGGAAAGAAATCCTCTGCTGCGGCACTCCAGGCTGCTCAGATGAATCTTGAAGCCGCTATCAAAGCCAAGGAGGAAGCTAAGGAGAATTTTAAGCAGGTTGCGAAGTCTCTCAAGGTATCCCAATCACAGACTGCGGAAGCTGCCAAGGCTATGGAGTTTGCCAATATCAAGTTAGGACTTCTTCAGAAGAATTATGATGAATTGGAGACCAAAGCATCCAATGATGCTGAGGCCCATGACGCTGAGATGAAGAAGATCGAGGAGGATCATTCTGCAGCCCTTACCAGAAAAGATGAACAACATGGCGAAGCCCTTCAATTAGCCATTGACAACACTGTAGCATCATATAAAGGTTTCGTAGACTTCTTCCTTATCAACAACAGAGCTTATATTCATGGCTACCAAGATCTGAGATATCGAGTAGCAAAGAACTTTCGAGATGCCACGGCTATAATTATGTCTTAGAGCTTAAGCGATGCTGAGCATGATGATTGCGTAGCTGAAATGAAGGCTGCAGTAGAAGAAAGAGCCAGGTTAAGAGCGAAGGACGAAGTAGCGGTAACTGAGGAAGAGACCATGACGACCGCTGAGGGAGATAAAGATAACGATGCTGAATCTTAGGGCTGCGTCCCTCTTAATTTTATTGTTGATATTCAAGGCTATGGCCTTTTGTTTGTATAACCTTAACACTAATCTTTGCCAAATATGTTTAATTTCTGATCTTTAACATATGGGGCTACTACCCTTTTATACTTTTGTTACCCTTATTATCAAGGCTGTGGCCACTTTTGATAACGATGCTGAATCTTAGGGCTGCGTCCCTCTTAATTTTATTGTTGATATTCAAGGCTATGGCCTTTTGTTTGTATAACCTTAACACTAATCTTTGCCAAATATGATTAATTTATGATCTTTAACATATGGGGCTACTACCCTTTTAAACTTTTGTTACCCTTATTATCAAGGCTGTGGCCACTTTTGGAAATCAGTGGTTTCTGTATCTCATTTGCATGCTTTATACTTCCAATGCCTGAAAACTTAAATTCTTATTTGCTTGATTGAACGAACTTATAGTACTAATATATTAAGGATGCGACACCATAGTATAAATGGTTTCTTCACATAGGCTGCAACTAGTTTTCTTTACCTTGGACTTTCATTTATATTTTTGTAGATTGTTGCCACAGAAATTTTTGATGGTGGATGCAGTCTCTTCTTGCACTAGTAGGTTGTGTTTGTATTCTCATAGCAATAGTGGATATTGGGGAATAAGTCCCTTGCCGCAGACAATTAGGCCTTTGGATTACTTTGCTTTAATACTTTTGTACCCATACTTGTGGCTGCGGCTACACTTCTTCCATTATAATTTCCCAGCGCTTTCAAAGCCTTGTTCAACCTAAATGATAAGGCTGCGGCCTCCTTTTATACAAAATGAACTCATTGATTAGGAGCTACACTTATTTTGCCTTTCACAATTTTCCTTTAGTCGCTTTACTTGCCTTTCATGGCTTTCCTTTATTCGCTTCGATTGGGTTATTATTAGTCCCCCCGGGCTAGGTACTATAAAGCTTCTCCAAGCTTATGTGGATATATATAAATCTTTCCCAGGCTATAATAGTATTATCCACAGGCAATTTAGTCTTCGGCCCCTTCATATATAGTATTATCCGTAGACAATTAAGTCTTCCGCCCCTGTGGGTTATTTTCAAGCCTTCCCGGGATAGGTATTATAAAGCTTCCCCAAGCTAGTGCAAGATCACCAAGTTAATGATGTTTAGTCTCATATCCACCAAGTTAATGATGTTTGCAGGGGGAGTAACCTCCCCAAACTAATACCACATCCCGAGAGCTAAGAACGGGTATTATAAGCCCTCATGGCTAATAACGCACCCCGAAAGCTTAGAATGGGAACTTGAAGCCCCTGTGGCTAGTAACACTTTTTGATAACTGCTTTCAAGAATGTAGCCATAGTATATTGGGATATAGTCTTTATGGGTGATGTTGCAGGCCAATTCAGATAGTTTCTCTCAAAATTTTCTTTCGTTATTTTTAATGATCATTTGACTTTCTATAATCAAGCATCATTGCGGGCGTTGTGAGCCCATTTGAATATAATCATTCCCAATATAATTCGATGTCTCCATATAGAATTTATTTAAGACAAGAAGTCTTTCATAAGATATCATTTAAAGGAATTGAGAAATTAAAATATTATATTCATTAATTCTCAGAGGCATGGACATAAAAGGTCGGAATGAAATAAATATAATGTTCACTATGAACAAAAACAAAAGTAGATATAAACTAAATCATAAAGACAAAGAAAGTATATCCCATTAGGCTAGGCTGCATCCCCTAAGCATCTCTTAGGAACCTCTGCAACATTCCTTGCCCAATCAGACTTTCAATTTCATCCTTTAGGGCATAACATTGCTCAATGTCACGGCCATGGTCCTGATGGAATCTGCACTAATATCTTTCTTCCTCTTGTGGGGTGGAGCCCTCAGATTTTTTGGCCACCTCAGCAGCTTTTCCTCTTTGATGAACTCAAAGATGTCTCTAACTGGGAAGTCCAATGGAGTGTAGGCCTCAGATCTCCTCTCTGCCTTCTCCACTCTCCTTTTTTAGCTCTTGGTGGCTACTTCTGCGGATGGAGCTTCTGGTATTGCCGCGACAACGAAGGCTGAGGAGGAAATGATCTTGGGTGCCGCACCCACATTGGATGAGGCCACGACCTCTAGCATGAGGACCCTCTGGGTCAAATAGTTAACCTGGGTTTGGAGTGAGGCAGACCTATCATAGAGGTGGTTGAGGTGATTGTACAACTGCACAATCTCATCTTTGATTTCTGCGCTTTGACTGGTTGCTCCTTCCATTTTTTGATTTTTTAGTCTTTACAAAATATATAATTTGAGACAAAACTAGCAGAAGTGAGTAATCACAGAAGTATTGGATTAACCAAGTATGAAGTTGGGTTGCAGCGTTTGCACTGCTGCATGACATTATTACCGAGGTCACGGCTAGTGTGGAACATAGGTGTACTGCCGTGGCCTTTGAATGATATTCACCAAAGTTGAGCTGGAGACCACATGAGTCCATCCCTAATGATTTGAAGCTGCTATAATGCAACTGAACTAGTAGAGGCCGCGACATGTAAGGCAGTTGAACTACCAGGCCACATCCCTACCTAGGTAGTGAAGGGAACAATCCCAAACCCAAAATTGAAACTCAAAAACTGAGTTTTTTCTCCCGAAACTCATGGAGGGCATACCTACTAGGGTCTATCCATGATGGAATAACCTCTCGGTGCACGAAATGGCATAATTATAATGATAAACCCTAGATCATAGGCAAAGAACAACATAAAAGGAGTAAATAAAACTCTTCCCTAATCACCCACCTTTACGGGGCTAAAGCCCATTAAGCTTTCCAGATTTATCTAGGCGAGGCGATATCACAGGGGCATGTAAAACAGATCTAAGGTCATAAAAGAGAGACCCGTAAACAGATCTGAATATACAAAATACCGATTTAAGGGTATAAATATAAAATAGAGCTCAATAACCAAAATTAACTCATGAGACGATGATCCAAACGATCCCCAAGAATAGAATAATGTGTTTAAGAACTCAAAACATAGAGAAACAAGATTGGAATATCTCGGTTCTCACAGATGACGCCAGATTGATGATACGAGAAATTGCCCATAAGTCGTTCTCATATCAGCAAATCAAGCAAAGAATAAAAGTAAAACAAGTAAACAAGTAAGGAGACGTGAACACGAGATATAGAGTGGTTCGACTATTAAAATGAGCCTACGTAGACTTTGGTTCTCTACACTCATTATATTCATATCGTTGTTGTACAAGTTTACAATGCCACAATGGGCGTACAAGATAGATGAGAGAGAATAATACACGACTGTAGCAATTTTGGGAGAGTACCGGAGATATGACTACGATGTGGGTGAGTAGCCCCCAAGCTGTATGTTGAGGTTGTGTAGAGAGAATTTAGTAAGGCTTAACAAGGTATTGTAGAATCTGACCCTGAGTGAGGGGAATCAATCTCTCTTTATTTTGCGGTGTGGTCCTCTATTTATAGGTGTAGATGTCATACTACTGCTGTGAATAACGAGTGGCTGTGCCCCCTTAGATGAATGAAATAGGGCCGCTCCCTACAATATGTGGGGCCGCATCCTGTGCTAGAGAGGCTGCGGCAGTTAATTGATGAGGCTGAGGGTTGAGACATGTATCGAATAGGTGGTTGCAGCCTGTATGTAAGGCATTTATGTATCCAATAGGGATTAGGGCTGCGACATATAGATGATAACATTGATGTTAATGGTCCGCAGCATGTGGTGAAATATCTATACTATCAATGGACACATGGAATACACCGTGTACCCCCTAAACATGGTTGGTTAAGGCCAAATAATACACCATTAGGTCCATCCTATCAAAGATCATGAAGCGACCAAAGTATTGGGGCCCCAACTTCCATTTGGATCCAAATCTCACAATTCGTTTTATCATGGAAACCTTTGAAAGCACCTGGTCTACCCCTTGAATCTTTAACTTACATTTACTCTTGCTGGCATAACTCTTCCATTAATCTTGGGCAATCTTCATATGCTTCCTGATGAGTGACACCTTCTTTGAGCTGTCTCGCATATCATTTTCTCACCTATCTGTCACCCCGCCTAATTCTGGCGTCGGCCGCCACCAAAACTATGCCGGGCTTGAGTAAATAAATACCATTCTTAGCATGAGATAGATATGAGACATAAATAAAATAGTCCATAAGATACATAATTGATCAAACTCAAATGCTCATAAACAACTAAGCGATAAAAGATCCATCACATGCTAACTCCAATAATCCATTCTCCAATAATGATTAAATAAAATCTGAAATAATCCCAAAATAAATCCTCTAAATAACTTTGGAACTGAATGGCCCAATAAAACTCAAATCAAGTCTCATATTTAAATACGACTGGAAAAGAAAGTCTAACTAAACTATTCCATAAAATGAATAACTCCAGCTGCACCTCCAAATGATAACTCCGATAAACTTATGCAGCTTGTCCAATTCTAATCCTGAAAAAGATTAGTCAACGCATGGGTCAGAGCCAAAGCCCCGAGAAAGAATACACACTAGTCCCCTCAAATAAGATCCTTGAATCCAGACAGTAGCATTATACGCAATAAATATCACAATAGAATATTTTAAATTAAACAGGATACTTAAATGCGATAATTATAAATCACTAACCACCCACAGAAATCACATTTATAAAGGCACACCAATATAATTTTAAATTCCCAAGTCCCACGATCTTAATTTAACTAAATTAACCAAGTTTTATTATAGTTCTCACTTTTTATTAAAGTGTCACACTTCCCCTTGTCAATCACCCTCTGACCCGTTTAAACTGTCGGCCCCGACACATGACAAGGTTCCACACATGACACGACATAAATCGCCCTTTGGCCCGTTTAAACTGTTGGCCCTGACACATTATGTCGTCACAAATTTTAATACCCGTTTTTATCTTAGGCATTAATTCTCAATTTCTCAATTTATATTCACCCCACCCTTTTTATCGATCTGAGATCCTTAAAATACCTCTTAGTCCCATACCTAAGGGTCCCCAAGTTATCAATACGTCCTAACCTATGTATAGGAGGATTTTATAACATAAATCTTGACTTAGTCTCGTACTTAGACTACCGTAACGAGGATAAAGTAATAAAAATCAGCCCACCCTCAAGATAATAAAAACGCAATAATCTACCCTCACTAGTCCCATACCTAGAAGGCGTAAATCATAAAAGGTCTACCGCTAGTCCCATACCTAGAAGGCATCCTAAAGTATAGGGAGAGAAAAATTACCCAACAACCCGTCGTCACAAAGGCAATATAATAATACCAAAAAGTCACACAAATAAACATAATTAATTAATGTATAAAACTACGCATGATAGTCCAATTCAATTAAACATTTAATTAAATTATCACAATGTCAACAATACGTAAATAATCTCATTTAATTATTTTAAATTAAATATACCAAGTTTTCATCATATATACCTCAAAAACCAAATTTTATTATCTCTACATGTATTACCTGAGTTATACGCACCTAAAAGTTATTTATTTTAAATCTAGGGTTTTTCTACATGCAACCTACACCAATAAAACCCAAAATCACTCATGAATCCTACGTACCCAAGGGTTATGAATATTATTCAGATTAAAAGATTTAATAAAAACAACCCCATAATTAGTGTCCACTTTTTCTAATTAAGTTACTAATTATTTTTAAGAAAACATGTAATTAAGTGTTTAGGCGACACTTAAAACGCATAATACTAAAGGAAAAGAATAGAGTATTCATGCCTGTAAAGATTGTGTTGAAAATCTGATTAGAAATCTGGATTCCTCTCGAAAAATTAGCAAAAGAGTGTTCTTGAACGATCTTGATTAAACCCCAATTAAGCCTTCAAAAACTTGTGCCAAAACTTGTGACAAAAACCTGATAATGAAGAAGGTTGATTATTATGGGTGAGAGGAAAAATATTTGGAAGTATTCTTTGGTGAAAAACTGGAGAATCAGTGATTATGAGAAGTCCCCCTACGGATTAACAAGATTATATAGTGATTAGGAGTCCTAATCCTACACAAACTCTAATAAAAACAACTTAAGTGCACGTTTTCTGAAGGCATCGATCGATCGATCGCCCAGAAAAACTAATAGTTTTGCTTAAAAAATATAAGGGACATATATTTCAAAAATTCATATAAAATCCATTTTAATTCCGATTTCAATTCCGCTTGAATTTTTATTCTTCTAAAATAATAATCAACATATTTAGCCAATAAAAATTTTTAAATGCAAAAATTTATTTTTCTCAAAAATTCCAATTAATTAATTAAAATAATAATTAAAAATACGGGGTGTTACATACTTCCCCACTAGCAAAGAATTTTGTCCTCGAAATTAGACGAAGCATACACATCAACACGTAAATCTTGCAAAAAAAAATAAGGATCATATATGCCTACCCGTAGAATACCACAATTGGGTGCACATACACCCATTCCTACGCGCACTTCCTCACGATCAACAAAATAATATATATTGCCTATATGCATATGCATAACTATGGAAATAACGGTGTACCACATGCTCTCACAAATCCCCCACTCGATCCGATAGCCGAAAATCATTAAAATGCTAACGTCCTCAAATTAAAT
Organism: Sambucus nigra; assembly: GCA_949130495.1. NCBI lineage: Eukaryota > Viridiplantae > Streptophyta > Magnoliopsida > Dipsacales > Adoxaceae > Sambucus > Sambucus nigra. The sequence goes on along the minus strand of OX422215.1, from coordinate 302,119,662 downwards.
CTCAACACCAAAAATAGATACATACGATACCTAACATCTGTACTAAAAGCTCCAAAAATAATTATCATCGCCATAATCCATTCTAAGGATCCCCACATCAAGCATACTAATTCTAAACTCAATGCCTACAACGTCCTTAACTCAAAACTTCACATCTACAAGAAACACATCTAACACGTTGCTAGACCCTCTACTTTAAGAAGTACGAATCAACAAAGGGAATCAAAGATCGGCAACGCGTAAGCTAAACAGACTCATAACCTACAAGACCTAAGACCATGCTCTAATACCATCTGTCACACCCCGCCTAATTCTGGCTTCGTCCGCCACTTAAACTATGCCGAGCGTGAGTAAATAAATACCATTCTTAGCATGAGACAGATATGAGACATAAATAAACCAGTCCATAAGATACATAATTGAATCAAACTCAAATGCTCATAAACAACTAAGCGATAAAAGATCCAACACATGCTAACTCCAATAATCCATTCTCCAATAATGATTAAATAAAATCTGAAATAATCCCAAAATAAATCCTCTAAACAACTTTGGAACCGAATGGCCCAATAAAACTCAAATGAAGTCTCATATTTAAATACGACTGGAAAATAAAGTCTAACTAAACTATGCCATAAAATTAATAACTCCAGCTGCACCTCCAAATGATAACTCCAATAAACTTATGCAGCTTCTCCAATTCTAATCCTAAAAAAGATTAGTCCATGCATGGGTCAGAGCCAATGCCCCGAGAAAGAATACACACTACTCCCCTCAAATAGGATCCTTGAATCCAGACAGTAGCATTATACGCAATAAATATCACAATAGAATATTTTAAATTAAACAGGATAATTAAACGCAATAATTATAAATCAATAACTACCCACAGAAATCCAATTTATAAAGGCACACCAATATAATTTTAAATTTCTAAGTCCCACAATGTTAATTTAATTAAATTAACCAACTTTTATTATAGTTCTCACTTTTTATTAAAGTGTCACACTTTCCCTTATCAATCGCCCTCTGACTCATTTAAACTGTCGGCCCCGACACATGACAAGGTTCCACACATGACATAAATCGCCTCTGGCCCATTTAAACTGTCGGCCCGACACATTATGTCGCCACAAATTTTAATACCCGTTTTTATCTTAGGCATTAATTGTTAATTTCTCAATTTAAAATCACCCCACCCTTTTTATCGATGTGAGATCCTTAAAATACCCCTTAGTCCCATACCTAAGGGTCCCCAAGTTATCAATACGTTCTAACCTATGTATAGGAGGATTTTCTAACATAAATCTTAACTTAGTCTCGTACTTAGACTACCGTAATGACGATAAAGTAATAAAAATCAGTCCACCCTCAAGATGATAAAAACGCAATAATCTACCCTCACTGGTCCCATACCTAGAAGGCGTAAATCATAAAAGGTCTACCCGCTAGTCCCATACCTAGAAGGCATCCAAAAGTATAGGGAGAGCAAAATTACCCAACAACCCGTCGTCACAAAGGCAATATAATAATACCAAAAAGTCACACAAATAAACATAATTAATCAACATATAAAACTACGCATGATAGTCCAATTCAATTAAACATTTAATTAAATTATCACATTGTCAACAATACCCAGATAATCTCATTTAATTATTTTAAGTTAAATATACCAAGTTTTCATCATATATACCTCAAAAACCAAATTTTATTATCTCTACATGTATTACATGAGTTATACGCACCCAAAAGTTATTTATTTTAATGCTAGGGTTTTTCTACATGCAACCTACACCAATAAAACCCAAAATAACTGATGAATCCTACATACCCAAGGGTTATGAATATTATTCAGATTAAAAGATTTAATAAAAACAACCCCATAATTAGTGTTCACTTTTTCTAATTAAGTTACTAATTATTTTTAAGAAAACATATGATTAAGTGTTTAGGCGACACTTAAAACGCATAATACTAAAGGAAAAGAATAGAGTATTCTGCCTGTAAAGATCGTGTTGAAAATATGATTAGAAATCTGGATTCCTCTCGAAAAATTAGCAAAATAGTGTTCTTGAACTATCTTGATTAAACCCCAATTAAGCCTTCAAAAACTTGTGCCAAAACCTGTGACAAAAACTTGATAATGAAGAAGGTTGATGATTATGGGTGAGAGGAAAAATATTTGGAAGTGTTCTCTGGTGAAAAACTAGAGAAAAAGTGATTATGAGAAGTCCCCCTACGAATTAACAAGGTTATATAGTCATTAGGGGTCCTAATCCTACACAAACTCTAATAAAAACAACTTAAGCGCACGTTTTCTGAAGGCATCGATCGATCGATGCCCAGGCCTCGATCAATTGATCGCCCAGATAAACTGACAGTTTTGCTTAAAAAATATAAGGGACAAATATTTCAAAAATTCATATAAAATCCATTTGAATTCCGATTTCAATTCCGCTTGAAGTTTTATCCTTCTAAAATCATAATCAACATATTTAGCCAATAAAAATTTTGAAATTCAAAAATTTATTTTTCCCGAAAATTCCAATTAATTAATTAAAATAATAATTAAAAATACGGGGTGTTACACTATCTTCAACCAAAAAATCAATGAACAACATGATGGTTCATAAAATGCTTGATATTCTTCCATCCCAATAGTCTGTCGATGACTATTATTATATGCAAACTCCACAAGTGGCAAGTGGTGATCCCAAATTCCCTTGAAACCCAACACACAAGCCCGTAACATATCCTCGAGTATCTAGTTCATAATGCGGTACTCAAATTAAATTTTACCCCGATTGTCTCCTTAAATCTCCTCCAAAGCCGAGAAATAAAAGTACTTTCAGCGTCAGACATAATATTGAGTGGCACCCTATGAAGATGAACAATCTCCAAAGTAAAAAGTCTGTCATACTGCTCTGCGTTGTAGTTCGTCTGCACTGGAAGAAAATAATCCACCTTCATTAATTTATCCAAATGACCCAAACATAATCATGTCCTCTCAGGGACCTAGGCAACCCCATGATGAAATTCATAGATATACTTTCCTACTTCCACAAGGGAATTTGTAATAGCTGCAATAACTTTAACTCCCCTGCTTTTCTCTGGTGCTCCTCCTTTACTAGCTGGCAGGTGGACCACCTAGACACAAACTTGGAAACATCTCTATTTATCCCAGCCCACTAATACTATCTCCTCTTATCACGATACATCTTATCACCCCAGGGTGTATAGTGAATCACGAACCATGTGCCTTGACCAAAACTGCCCTCTGTACCTCAGTTGCCTCTGGCACAACCAAATGCCCCTAGAATCTCAATCCTCCATTCGAGCCATTCGAGTAAAGGATAACCCTTCCTGATAGAATCTCTCACACATTACCCTGACAAAAGGAGTCTGAAGTCTGGCATAAATAACTCGTAACACAATTGCTAAAAATGCCTCTTATAAATCCATCGAATGCAAATTATTCCACTTTTTTGCGTAGAATCGAGTAACTCATCCCCATAATCTGCCCACAAATCTTCCACAGTAATGGTCGGTGTATGACTAAAAGTTTCTACCACTATATTCTCCTTCACATGATGATCCTAAATTAATAAGTTGTAGTCCTTCATAAACTCCAACCATATCCCTTATCTCACGTTCAACTCCCGTTGAGTGAATAAATACTGAAGACTCTTGTGATCAGAAAATAATGTAAATATCTCACCCAATAGTTAATGTCTCCAGATATGAAGGGCAAAGACTATTGCCACCAAATCTAAATCAATGGTGGGGTAGTTTTCCTCGTTAGGCTTAATCTTATGAGAGGCATAAGCTATGGGCCTCTCCTGCTTCATCAAATATCCCCCAAAGGTCCCCTATAATGATGCTTGGGTGTAAACTAATTAATCTGCCCCAACCCATGGTAAAATAAGTATGAGTGTGGTTGTGAGTCTCTCCTTGATCTCATAGAATGCCCTCTAATAGTCTGAGCTCCAAATAAATGGTTTGCCCTTTTGGGTGAGGTGAGTCAGTGGCCTGACAATCTTCTAGGACACCTGAATAAACCTCTTGTAATACCCAACTGTTGTCGTCTAAACATGGTTTTTGCAAGTAAATCACACCATCAAAGGTATACACAATATTCAAAGTATAGAATATAGAGTAAACGAGTGATAACAGGAGATTTATAGTGGTTCGACCATGGAAATGAGCCTACAACCACTATAGAGCTTGATTCCCCATGTATTCATGTAATAGTACAAGTTTGGGGGGACTTAGAGGCGTACACGAGGAGAAAGTAGGGGAAAAGAATAACACACTAGTTCTGTGTAGATGAGGCCACAACCTTGTAGTGCAGGATGGAGAGAGGCCTCCGTTGTGAATGGACCAGGTGCCCGAAGCAGGTGATTGGAGTGTGCTCTTAGGTGTAAAAAGATGTTGAAGAGAATTTGGTAGGGCTTTGCCACTTAAATGTTTCTTATCAAATGAGGAGGCGAGGACTATATTTATAATAGTTAATTTGAGTATTACGTGCATCGTGCACATGACTTATGGTTAAGTGTTGTTGAGATGGAATCTTTTGAGAAGGTGGATGGCTGGCAGGTTATTGATGATGTGTTAGGGTCTACGGCCATATTGGGAGGCCACGACCTGATAAGCACCCAAAAGTGTACATTTTATACCCCTAATAGACATATTTTAGTTTCTAATTCTCGACAATTTGGGTCTTATGCGTGTAAATGTTCAATATGCAGGCTTAATTGCAGTTGCGGTGTCAAAAGCTATATTTCGAGGCAATTTGCAGTTAAAATGAGCTAATTCCCTCCCTCGTAACCTTACCTAAGCCTACATCGAACCTAAACCTACCCCGCACCGCACCCCATGTGTGTTTAGTTTGTGCCTTTTTACTTTTCTTAGATTTTTAGTTTGAGTCGTTTTATTTTAGATTTATTTAGAATTTTTAGGTTTTATTTTCTCTATTTCTATTTTATTTTTATTAGTATAATTTTATTTTATTTTGATTAGTTTTTAGTTTTTTTATCAGGATTACATTTATTTATTTTTATTTTTTTTAGATTTTACTTTTTTTTTTTAGGATTTTAGTTTTTAGTTTAAAAGATTTTTATTTCTTTTTAGTTTCATTTTTAATTGAGTCTTTATTTTATTTTTAGAGTAGGAATTTTATTTTTAGATTTTTAGTTTTATTAGTTTTATTTTTATTAGTTAGTCTTTATTTTTTTAAGGGTTCAAATTAAACACACACACCCACACCCTAGAACCTATACACTTATCCTATACCTAACATGCACACAAACCAAATCCCTTATCCCCACCACATTTCCTACACCTCACCCACACCCTATCACCTCCCTCTCATCTTCTCCAACAACTTCTCTCATCTCACCTCCCTCTATACCCAGCTCCCGGCCAGATCATCAAACCGCCGGCGACATGAAACTGAACCCCCTTGCTCCGGCCATTTAGACCCATAAACCCACAACCCCCAGCAGCCCTTATAACACCACCGTCGGCAATCCCTGTCAGCCCCCTCCGGTGTCATCTCCGGCGTGACCCTCCTGTCGACCACCTTCACTCAAACCCAACCTCTCGACCCGCTGCCATGGTCAATTCAAGAACAACCCGAACTAAGACCCGAGACCCATTTTCAACCCATGTTCCTAATGCCAAAATCGTACATGCTTTTGTCCTAGACCAAGCCAAAACCAAAATAACTCCCACATGTGTTTTAAGCCATATATCCCCAATTCCTATTTTACCCCCAACTAACTTTTATCCACTTTTCCAAATAAAACCCCAAATACCCTCATGTGCACACAATTCAGATTTTTTTACCTCACACCTTTGCCATGCACATGTGCTCACCCCATGCTCCTCTCACCATTTCCATGCACACTCAAGCCAATTCCCAAAAATACCCCTTAGCCCCATGTGTGCCATGCATCTCCTATTTAAAGAGATGAATACCATTTGAAGAAGGATCTCAAATTTAGTTTTTAAGCTTTGTGTGATAAAATTCTCTCCATCCCTCTATGTTGAGTGTTTGTATTTTTAGCAAATATCTCAATGTAGATGTATGTAGTGAAAGTTATCTCTTGGATGAATTCCACCCTACCCCTATATTATGAATTTTTTCATATTTAACAATTATTTCAAAATAGATTGATGTAGTTGAATTTATCTCTTATGGGAGGTAAATTCTAATCCATTCCTTTATGTTGAGATTTTGCATTTTTAGCAATTATCTCAATATAAAGTAATGATCTAGAATTTATTTCTTTGGGTGAGTTCTAATTTACAATTTTATAATGTTAGGATTTGCATTTTTAGCAAATCTCTTTTATTATTTAATTGTCCATTATAAATTCATTCATTATCCTTTTTATTTTTATTTTTATTTTATAGTTTTTATTTTAGATTCAATAAATATATTAGTGAGTGATTGTAATTGAGAGAGTGTTGATGTAATTGAAGATTCCATTTCAATTCAAGGCTTAAATGGGTTTGATCTATTCCTCTCTTATTACTTTTATTTTAATCATCTCATGCTTCATTTGTATATTTTTGGATGATGATTATTGAGGGCTAATCTCCCATTTATGGGATGAAATTTTGACTCCCTTACTTACCCTCTACACTAGCTTTGTTATATTTTTGTAGGTTCAAGGGAATTTTGATGGAAAAAGAAGTTGCAACAATGACAAAAATACAAAACAAAAAACAATAGAGAGCAATTTTCATTCTATCAAATGGCGCCGTTGCCAGGATTTTTATTAGCTTTTACATTCAATCAATTTCCATTCTATCAATAGAGAGCAATTTTTATTAGCTTTTACATCTTAGTTAGTACTTTAAAAATTAATATATAGTTAGTTAATTAATAATCCCTTGAAAAATCCATAAAAAATATAAAAAGCAAATGTTCGATTATGTTTGGCTCACCGACTCTATACAAATTAGTATATAGTTAGTTAATTAATAATCACCTACGCATCGGTCGTATTATGTTCAGCTCACCGACTATATACAAAAACCTAAGTTACGACTCTATTTGCGATACAAGTACAGTGGTAAGTCGGGTATCGAATCCACAGAGAATGTTCGATAGACCGTAACAGATTATTAATTCAGGAATAAAAGTGTAAAAGGGTGATGTGTGCTAGGAAATAAAAGAAAAGAATAATTTAAGTCTAAATAAAGTAAAAGCGAGGATTGGGTCCAACCATACGGATCGAAACAACTATTAGTCAGAATTTCAGCTCGAGATCAATTTAATCGAGCTTTAACAATTAATCATAAACTTCACACAATAAGGAATTTAAGCCAAAGTTGCGTGAATAAATAATTAACGAAAAATGGTCGCACGTGGATTAAACTCGAATTATTGCTATAAACACTAACGTTGCATGACAAAGAAAGTTAAATGCGTAATAATCCAATTTTAATACGCGCGGGTTCTGTTAAACGCAATTCTGCACAAAACATAATTTTTGGAGCTCGGGGCCCGTTAATGGAGGAACGACATCCGACCCTAATTATTTAAGGGCACATAATGATTAAACTAAATAAATAGTAATTAAAGTAGGAAAGAAAGTAATAAAGCAAGTAAACTAATTAACAAAGCATGAAACTAAGTTACAAAGCAATGAATCAACAAGAACAACTTATATAAATGGAGATGGAAGTGGAAAGTTCAGCATACACAACCCATATGGTTGTCAACCCAAAGAGAAATGAAGCCCAGATCCCCAAACCCACAAACCCTAGGCAAAACTAATTGAAATTGAATATCTAAGTATTACAACAAAATTGGGTTATACAGTAAGCTGGAATAAAAGAAAAGAAGAAAGAAAATAAAAAGGAAAATATCTGCAGAAAACAAGGGATCGATCGATCGACCCCTTTGGTCGATCGATCGATGGTTGAAAACGTGGCAAAAAATATGAAGGATCGATTGATCGATACTTTTGATCGATCGATCGATCGATCAAGTAGAGCAAAACCTCCTTTCCTCCTGTTTTGGCATATTTTTGTCTCCGCTAGAATTGCCGTAACTTCTTCATTCGGGATAGAAATCGCGCACCGTTCATGGCCACGTGAAGCTTGTGAGGAGAGATACAACTCCCATGAGATGTCGAGCCAGATGCCCAAACTGTGAATTGACCAGATTGCCCTTAAACGTGCGAATGCGTACGGGACTTGAGCGGAATGCGTCCGAACTCCATTCTTAGTACCTAAGTACCTTCAAAAGCCCAATTATACCTCATATAGCATGTTAACAATATAAACAGAGTTTGTATATTTAACGGGCTTAAATATAGAGATTAAGGCACCCAAGGGGGTTAAAATGCGTAGGTTCGACGGATGAAATACGCAAAGTTTCAATTGGGGATGGTTCACTTTTACCGCCTTACACATGCCTTCCGTCGCTTGAACGAAATTCCTATTTTCCGGGAGGCATGCATGACAGGTAAGGTCCACCATTGGTCTTCCAAAGTCAAAATGTTGTTTGGGTGGACCCTAAAAAATTCCTACTTTTAGTATATAATTAATTAACATTCCTATGTGTAGGTTGTATATACTAACTTCTTCATTTTTTATTTTTCTTAATTTAGCCTAGTGTAATTAGTTAATCTATTTTTATTTATTTTTGTATGCTTGGTTCTAACTCTTTTTTTAGGTCCAACGGACTTGAATTTGTGGAGATTATGCGCCCCGGCACACACTTGTTAAGAAAACTGTGACAACCCGCCTACTAAAATAATAGGTGGCCAGCCCAATACTCCAATAATCACAGGAATCATAAATGGTCCATTCTTAGCATCACTGTCGATTAAAATAATAGTATGAGATAACCACAAATCATTTTAGAAAAACGGACTGTCAAATTTAAAAAATTTAAAAGTAAAAGAAAAACTCTTAGACAATCCCATTTGTAAAAACGGTGGGTATCAAAAATTGATGAATGAAGTATGACAATACAATAAATAATCACCGAATAAACTGTCGGTGCACAGACCAATACAAATAATACATCAAGTATTAAAATTCAATATTTACAATATAATGAATGAGTGCAATACCTTGGGCAAACACGCCCGAATAAATATACTGAACATAACTAGAGTACAGTAGAAAGGAGCGTCTACTACAAGTATCCTACAACATCCGCAATATGTTTTAGCTCCATGGCAACTGGAATGGAATATGTAATTATGAGTGTCCATGCGGAAGATCACCTGTACGGCAAGGAATATATGCAGAAACAAGGAAATATAGATACGGGTCAGGGCCCGGTTTGATATGATTACCATGTGACTAAAATGCATGACAGTTAAATGCGTAATTCTCTCGCAGATAACAATAATATTTCTCACCTCTCAATCTAGCAGCAACCTAGCGCAATATCGTGATATGTTCTAGTTAACCCTAAATACTAAGGGCTAACTTCTCCCCAGTCTCAACACTATGCCCTATTCGTGCGTGGGATGTCTCGCAAAACGAAATCCAGACAAGGAACCCCCCCGATACACTACTACTTAGGCAAGGTTGATCGTCGAGATCCATTAGATCCTTAGCACGAAATAAACAATAAATGTACATGTGTGTGCGTATGTATGGGAGGTCACATCTACAGCTACTCAAGGAATATAAAAATAAACCCATCCATCATTTAATGGCACAATTCCTAATTCTTTCTTTAGGAATATACATATAAATGGTACAACATTTTATCAAATGTTTACCATTTTACTTTCATCATATACTTTTTCATTTCGAAATTCCATTCCTTATCAGGAAATAAAATCATAGTTTCTATGCTCTTTGTGGCATTTTATCTCAATTATACATTTGTAAAAATCTCTTCCTTATCAGGAATATAATCATCATTATATGCTCTTTATGGCATTTCATCGTGCTCTTTATGGCACTTTCTCATGCTCTTTATGGCATTTCATTGTGCTCTTTGTGGCACCCATCATACATCAAGTCCAACTTGATTTAGAATAGTTATAATCATATATATATATAACGATTCTAAGACCGCCCGTCCGGGTTTCACCATTATGCGCGCCCCTAAATGGCTATCATCTTCCAGGGCCTATCACCAAGACAACCTGGGATCCTATCGAAACGTCGGGAAGAGGCCATGTGCGTGCGGGATAGTCAAGACCACACCCGGAATCTCCTAACCAGTGCAGAAAAATATATATCAACAAACTCTCACATGGCCTAGGGACTATATCCACTCTGCATTCATTAGCCAGGGGGCTTCACCACAACGCGCGCAACTTCCCTTATGATAGCTATTTAGAGAGGTGTGTATCCGTAAATTAACATTTATGAAAAATATTACTTTTTCCATTTTTGAAAACTTCATATTTTACATTTTCAAAAATCATCCATTTAGCCATTTGGCACCAAGTTTTAGAATGTGCATTTCATTCTTAATAAGTCATATTTTATTAATGGCCTAAGACCCAAAGTGCCACTAACCTCAAAATAGCCTCGAAGAGTTCATATAATTTCATAAACCCTAAAAGTGAGTCTCCATGAAGGAGTGTTTTCCAAAAGCTCAACATTAATATTTTAACTTCCAATTTATCTTTAGGTTAACCTCCTATATCATTCGGACATTAACCTATACAAACTAGCCCTCGGGTAAACCCAAATATCCACTCTTAGCCTAGGACATTAGTCTACCCAATACAACCCTCTAGGACTCCCCATTACTTCCCAAAGGAAGGTTCCTAAACCTCGAACCTAAAAGAAAAGGGCCAAAACAAAACTAGAAAAAATCTCACCTTTTCAAAAGGGGTCGATCGATCGACCCGTGGCCATCGATCGATCGAAGGCCTCGATCGATCGATCCCCCAGGCTCGATCGATCGATCCTGGCGGACAGCTTCTTCTCCAAGAAGCTGTTTCGGACATTAACGAGCCATCCAAGCTTTTACCCACTATTTCACCCAACCACAACAACAAATACTACTATAAAATAATTTCTACACATCAAATAACCAATTATTTCTCTTCAAATAAAATTAAACTATAAGATTTAGGATTAAACAACCAAAATCAACCGAAACCCATTTATGGTTTAAACCTACCAAAACTTAACTACACATGCAGATTTATCACATTAAATCAATATCTAGCATGTAAGAAACTTGCCTCGAGGTTCGTAGTCTCGGATCACCTCTGGTAGCGACGAAATCCGGCCCAAATCTTCCATTTTCTCTCTTTCTCTCCATTTCTCCCAACTCTCTCTTCTCTCTCTCTCTCCTTTGGTTTCTCTCACAAAAATAAAGAAAAGAAAGGGGGTGGGGGACTTATACGGGTCTGAAAACATAAACCCCCACTTTTAATTGCTAATACACCACTAAAATGACTCGTAACCACTAATTTGAGTCATAACCCCTTAAAAATGCCCGAATTTCCAAAAATTATAACTGGGCACTTATTTCGACTATCTCGACTATTCTAAAAACAACCGCACCCCCTATTTTGGCATTCGGGAAAGTGTGAACTATTTTGTGTTCCAATTTCATTTTAAATTCATTAATTTTACCCGATTTCATATATAGGTCATAACCGTCGTTTTACATATAACGACGCAATAATAAACAATATAACGCTAATTACCTTCTCATAACGGTAAATAGACAAAACATAGTAAATATTATCCCTAAGTCTCACGGGAAATAATATTTACTCCAACATCCCCTATTTTATAAAATTAGCCCATCAGGCAAAATAGTATAAAATAGTCGCTCAAAAACCTGAGTTGTTACAAAAACAATGGAAAAAGTCACAAAAACATTTTTCTCTATTTTAGACACACTCATTATCACACGTTTCCATTTGTTTTTCCTTTCATTTTCCTTTTATTTTTCATTTTATTGTGACCATGCGTGTGTGTCGCTTGTTGTACATATTTTCAATTTTTGGTTACCATATGTCTATCTATGTGCATACTTAGCCCAATTCTTTGTTTTTTTTAATATTTTTTTATTATTTTTATTTTTAAATTTTTTCTTTGTATTTTTATTTTCCTATACTTATATATACTATATATACTTATTTATACAATTCCTCCCCCTATTTACCCCCATAATTGCAATTTCCCCCCATTTAAAAACAGGAGGCAGTAGGCTTTTTACTGCTTGATCGATCGATCGAAGCCCAAGGGTCGATCGATCGATCGACCAGTAAAAAGCCGAGGCAGGTCAGTTTTTTTTCTTTGCTCCTCATTTATTTTATCTCTCTTCTCCCAATTTCGTGCCCTAAAAATCTCCCACCACATTTCCTTCATTGTTTCAGCTCCAATCTACACTTCAATGGTATAATCCTTCCTCTAAACTTATGTATTTGTAGATTTTGGTTCATTTTTGTCATGTTTTCCATGTTTAATCCAATTTTTGACATATATTTGTTGTGTGTGGATTTATCCCTGTTTTGCGTTGTTCCAACTGATTTTACCTATGATTCTTGATTACTATCCATTCATGAACACATATGTATTGATTCATTGTTGTTTTATTCATGAATGGGGCTTTTTTGTTGGTTCAAAATGGTATTATTCACCCTCGTCGCACATTGCGCATGCCAAGTGTTCGTTAAAATGCCCCAAATAGTTTTTAATCCTTTTTTGGCGCACAATTGGGGTGATTTTCACTTGTTGTCGCACGACGACAAATTATATCGCGATGTTGATTTTTTCCCTCGGTTTTGCGCATGTGCACCCACCATTTCAACTCGTCCACTAACTAACCATTAATTGTGCTTTTAATTTTTTTTTGTATTTCTTAATTACTGTTTTGTAGGTTGAAATGGCCAATATTAAGAAATACAAGTTCACGAGGTGCATGCCCCACGGGGGTTCGAGGGGTTTCGTTGCCAGCAGGAGCGAGATTGGTTTCAGGCCTATTTTCAGACATCCGAGCGACCACTGGGGTATCATTTTGCCTGGACCCTTGATTATATACCACACGAGGATAGGGCTTTGTTGCGCTGACAGGGATGGGAGCCCTTTCTCGCTACTAATGGGTGCGTTAATGAAGAGCTTATCCGAATGTTTTATGCGATATTGGTAGAGGTAAGGGGGCAGGGGCCCACTACATATGAGGCCATGGTCTATGGAGTTCTAATACCGCTCCGTTGTGCAGATTTGGCGGCTTTTATGGGTGTGCCAGACCCTGCGGATCCTATCATCTTTTTGGATATGGATATATTTGGCCGTGCGACGTTGATTACACCGGGCGAGGAACGGAAGAAAGGTGCGTTCCGTTCGGCCGTAATGGTGGATTTACCAAGACTTCTCCACTGCATCAACGTCCACTCATTTAGGGCGACTAGCAACCGGTTAGAGGTTCATCACAAGCACGCAACATTGATCTACACTATGCTTCATGATTTGGGGGATATCAATTTGCACATAATATTTTTGGAGACGATGCTATCGACATCCAAGGAGATCGCCTGGTGGTATTACCTTCCTTTTCCTGCCCTCATCATGAGGTTCTGCACTTCTCATGGTTGCCCAGAATATGACGCTGACCGCAAGCATGAGCCACTAGGGCTTCTCACAAAGGAAAATATCTCGAAGATGTTGACTCACGCTTGGGGGGAGCCGGGGAACAAAAGACAGAGGGCAGAGGAGAATGATATGGAAAAGGAGGAGGCCGAGATTAGAGGTGTGGAGCAGGGTGAGGGTTCTCACGTGACACACACAGATTTAGATGCCCGCTTTGAGGCATTTCAGGCAGTGCAGAATTAGAGTTGGGAGGAGACCCAGCTCAGGTGGGCTACATGGGAGTCCCACCTGGACCAGTAACAGTTAGAGATGAGATAGCAGCAGGCTGATCTGCGGTTAAAAATAAAGATAAGCATCAGAAGTTTAGAGCCAAGCAGAGGCAGGCTAGAGCATAAAAGAGGCATGAGTACCGGGTGATGCAGGCGATGAAGAGGGACCTTTATTTGCAAAGGCATGATCCGGACACAATGCTACCTCCTCATTTTCAGGATTCTTCTGATCCTAGTGGTTCCGACCACTAGGCTACTGCAGTTTTGGGTCATTTTTGCATTTCTGGGGCGGATATTATGTTGGATTTTTTATATTATTTTTATTTCTTTCTTTTTATTAGTTGTAATGTGTTAAGTTGTTTTGTATGGAACTTATGAAATGAGCAATGAGAATGTAGTTTGAGGTTGTTTATTGGATTTTGATGTATGTCACCTTCCATTTTATAAAATCAAAAAGTTCACCATCAATTTATCTAGTATTTGCACTTCAGCCCTCTATATTGTTGTGACATAAATTCTTTTAACTTAATACATCGGTATATATTCTTCCTATGCTTTGTACTAACTTGTTTTGCAGATTCATTTGGACTTGTAATTATGGAGATCGCTCCAAATTTGGGTAATATCATTCTTTTCCTATCTTTGTGTTGTGTTCTTTAATGGATGCATTGGGGACGATGCAACATTTATGTTAGGGGATGTGGGATATTCTATCCATTTTGCTGTTTAGTCCTTGAATTTGAGTACAATTAGTTACAAAGCATGTTTTTGTTAAAAATTTGAAAAATATTTTCATTCTTTTTTCTCCTTTTTAGGCATTTTGCCTTTGTTTTCGATGATAAATTTTAATAATTGCCCGATCCAATAGACAACCCAATGATGCATGTTCTCGATTTTAGAAGTTATTAGACTTTAGTCCTTAAATCATTAATATTATGAATAACTTCATGAATTAAACTTTATCCCGTGAGCACATGCACTTTTATAGCCATATTGATTTGGTTTAAGATTTTTATAACTCGCTAATCTTTTGTTGCATTCTATATACTTACACCGAGTGAGATTAGAGACTTATCTTCATTTGTGAGTGTATACACTATTCTTTACTCTTTGAAAACATTATAGTCGTTGGTAATCTCTTTATTCTTTCGTTGATCGTTCATTAATTGAGTTCATTCCTGAAATATGTTACTTGAACATGATTTTCATACACTGTTTTAACTTTTGAATTTCGTAAACTTTTTGAAATGATCATAGGCCATCTTTGTATAACACCCATATGACCTTGACCTCACCTTTAGATGTTCCCTAGTCAACCCACCTGAGCCCAAATACTAGCCTTTCGTTTCATTACCCAAAATCCCCTAACCAACTCCAAATTAGAGTTTTATACCATACATATTACCTTACATACCCTTGTTTGGATTGTAATTTGGGATTGAATGATATTATTGTGTATTGTGGTTGCAATTTGATCATGAAAAGAGTGAGAAAAGAAGAAAGTGTAGTGAAAAAGAGAAGAAAAAGAGAAAGTTGAAAACAAAAGAAAAACAAAAAGAAAAAGAAGAAAATTAAGAAAAGAAAAAGAAAGAGAAATTTGTATATATTGTTTATAGTGATTCAATAATCCTTGTTACTCTCTCGATTGTTATATCTAATGCTCGTTTGGAAATCATTTGTCAAATTTTGAAATTGCCCACTTTTTCCCATTATCCCGAGTTTCATCCCCAAACACCTTTGAATCCGTATATACATCCCTTTCACTTCATACCCTGACCTAACCTACATTACAACCCTATTAAAGTCCTATGTGATCTTAAGTAGATGTAATTTAAAAGTTTAAATAGTTTTGATAATCTGTGAAAATGTATTTTGCCTTTTTTATATATGCGGTATTTTTTGCACTGAGATTACAGTTTTTATTTCCTATATAGAGTTCTTCAATTGTGACATGTGTGCGACCTAGTTTCCCTTTACATTTACTCCTTATGCCCGCATGTCCCGTGTGTTACCTCCCTGTTTCAAACGAATTCATTTGATGAGTGTAATGCCCGTGAGGATTGACTTTTATGAATGCTTTGATATTTAGTATCCGAGTTATTTAAGTTTTTTTCAAATCATATTTTGCGTATGCTCATTCCCCTCCCACATGTTAAAGTTTTAGTTGATTGAGGTGCATTCGATAATGTTAATAACTATGGACTTTTCACGTGAATTCGTTTGCTATGCTAATAACATGATGAAATCTTGTTCGTATTGTTGAGTTTGTCGCATGTAATTGGGCATATTTTGAGGAAATGTTATGATGTTTGTGGGTATCATCCTTGAAAACCTTCACGAGATGACACTCATCCACTAGGGTAACCTAGGGGTTTAACGACTTATTGCATATGCTAAATGTAATTATTCGCTCGCGAAAGTGGCCTTATCTTTTTATTGCTTTCTTATCCTAATTTTTACTATCTCATGTTTTGGTTTACTTATTTTCTTGTTGCATCCTATTTCATTGCTAGGGACTAGCAATGTGTAAGTTAGGGGGTGTGATAATACGCCAATATTGCGTATTTCATCCATCGAACCTACGCATTTTAGCCCCCTCGGGTGCCTTAATCTCTATATTTAATCCCGTTAACCAGCCAACCTCGGTTTATATTGTTAACATGCTATATGAGGTATAATTGGGCTTTTGTAGATATTTAGGTACTAAGAATGGACTTCGGACGAATTTCGCTCAAGTCCCATACGCATTCGCACGTTCAAGGGCAATACGATCAATTCACACTTTGGGCACCTGGCGCGATATCTCACGAAAGTTGTAGCTATCCTTGCAAGCTTCACGTGGTCGTGAATGGTGGGCGATTCTGATCCCGACTGAAGAAGTTACGGTGAATATAGCGGAGAAGAAAACATGCCAAAACAAGAATAAATGAGGTTCTGCCCTGCTTGATCGATCGATCGATCCTTCATATTTTTTGCCACATTTCCAACCATCGATCGATCGACCAAAGGGGTCTATCGATAGATCCCCTATTTTCTGCAGATATTTTCCTTTTATTTTCTTTCTTCTTTTCTTTTATTCCAACTTACTATATAACCCAATTTTGTTGTAATACTTAGAAATTCAGTTTCAATTAGTTTAGCCTAGGGTCTGTGGGTTTGGAGTGCTTGGATTCATTTCTCTTTGGGTTGACAACCATATGGGTTATGTATGTTGAACTTTCCACTTCCATCTCCATTTATATAAGTTGTTCTTGTTGATTCATTACTTTTTAACTTAGTTTCATGCTTTGTTAATTAGTTTACTTGCTTTATTACTTGCTTTCCTAGTTTAATTACTTGAAATTTAGTTTAATCATTATGTGCCCTTAGATAATTAGGGTCGGGATGTCGTTCCGCCATTAACGGGCCCCGAGCTTCGAAAATTAGGTTTTGTGAAGAATTGTGTTTAAAAGAACTTGCGCGTATTAAAGTCGGATTATTACGTGTTTAACTTTCTTTGTCATGCAACGTTAGTGTTTATAGCCATAATCCGAGTTTAATCCGTGTGCGGCCATTTTTCGTTAATTATTTATTCATGCAACTTTGGCTTAAATCGCTTATTGTGTGAAGTTTATGATTAATTGTTAAAGCTCGATTAAATTGCTCTCGAGCCGGAATTCTGACTAATAGTTGTTTCGAGTCGTATGGTTGGATGATATCCCAATCCTCGCTTTTATTTTTTTTGGACTTAACTTACTCTTTTCTTTTATTTCCTAGTACACATCACCCTTTTACACTTTTATTCCTGAATTAATAATTTGTTACGATCTATCGAACATTCTCTGTGGATTCGATACCCGACTTACCGCTGTACTTGTATCGCAAGTAGAGTCGTCACTTAGGTTTTTGTATAGAGTCGGTGTGACGAACATAATACGACCGACGCGTAGGTGACTCTCGCGCCGCGGCAAAACCCGTCCTATCAGCTCCAAGGCGAGGAAAAGAAGCCTCTCTACCTTAGGCCAGTAGGACTCCCGGGGCCGACTGATATAGGCGTGGTCTTCCCCCGATCGACTCAAATTTTTCGGCACCCCACGGCGTAAAAACCGTGGGAGGTACATTTCTAAACCCTCTCGCCTCTCCTGTTTGTGAGTCAATTATTATGTGTGCTTATGTGCTCCTATTTGATTTTATTCTCGCATTTATTTTCGGATGTGTGATGAATTAATAACCTAAGACCTACATCCGGTCACTCACTAGAAGGGGTTTCATCAACTGACTCACTCGCTTACCATTGTGTGCTACCCTAGCCATCATTAAATTTAAAACCAGTCAACTAGGTAGCCCAATAGGATAATATTTTTGCAAGGCGATCACTAAGATAAATTCTGTGATTTTTATTGCCCACGGACTTAATTAAAATTTGACTACCCCTTTCACTAAATTTAAAGATAATAACTGGCTATGTGCTAGTTAGGATTTCTCCTTGGCATGCGTGTATCCAATTCAATTTTCGATAGTCGGGTTTTAGTGAGTTCGTGCAAATTCATAGTCCACCTATTTTTCCCACTCTTTTCTTCCAAAAAAATCCAAAAATATTTGTTTCCTTGGTTTTCTCCAAAAAAAATCAAAAAACATTTTCTTCCTTTATTTTTTTAGAAAAATGCAAAACTATTTTCTTTCCTTTTGAAAAAAATTTAAAAAATCCAAAAATATTTTTTCCCACTATTTTCTTCCAAAAAATCCAAAAAAAAATTCTTCCTTTATTTTTTCAGAAAAATCCAAAATAATAAAAAAATATATTTTCTTTCCTTTTGAATTTTTTTAAAAAAAATCCAAAAATATTTTTTTCCCTTGGTTTTCTCCAAAAAAATCCAGAAACATTTTCTTCCATTATTTTTTCTAGAAAAATCCAAAAAATAAATATTTTCTTTCCTTTAAATTTTTTTTAAAAAAATCCAAAAATATTTTTTCACTATTTTCTTCCAAAAAATCATAAAATATTTTCTTCCTTTATTTTTTCAAAAAAATCTAAAAACTTTTTCTTCATTTATTTTCTTCCAAAAAAAATTCAAAAACATTTTCTTCCTTTATTTTTCTAAAAAATCAAAAAATATTTTTCCCACTATTTTCTTCAAAAAAAAATAAAAATCCCCAAAAAATATTTTCTTTCCTTTTGAAAAAAAATTTGAAAATCCAAAAATATTTTTTTCCTTCTTTTTCTCCACAAAAATAAAAAAATATTTTCTTCCTTTATATTTATAAAAATTGAAAAACGTTTTCTTCCTTTATTTTTCTAAAAAATCCAAAAATATTTTTCCCCACAATTTTCTTTCAAAAAAAAAATTTAAAATCATTTTCTTCCTTTAATTCTTCCAGAAAAATTGAAAAAATATTTTCTTTCCGTTTGAAAAATTTTAAAAAATCCAAAAATATTTTTTTTCTCCCGATTTTCTTCCAAAAAAAAATTCTTCCTTTTATTTTCTAAAATGTCCAAATTTTTTTTTTTCTATTTCTCCACAAAAATCCAAAAATATCTTCTTCCTGTTGTATTTAAAAAAATTGAAAAACATTTTCTTCCTTTCATTCTCTAAAAATCCCAAAAATATTTTCTTTCCTTTTCAAAATATTCAGAAACCACAAACAAAGAGAAAATCTTGGAAATAAAAAATAAGCCCGTGATCGGTGTTTCTTCACCCTCACCTTTGTCAATTTATCCAACAATACTTACGCTTCAGTCTTATTTGGAAGTGATTCTTATCACCCAATTTTTTCGTCATCCCGTGCAGTCTGAGTTCTTATCTTTTGGGTGAGAATGATTCGGTCTGGCTGAAACCATTATACTTAGCGCTACCGAAAGGCAGCCCTTGATTTCTTATATGAGTCTCATCGTGTTTGGGGGTGGTGTTTCACATCACCCTATGTTTTGCCATGTTTATAGACTCGTACACATTTTTTTCTAATAATTTATTCAGGTTTCATTTTGGCCTCATCTTTCCACTTCATTAGCGGTTGATTCTGGTAATATATTTCCTACCTTCTGCTCTCAATTTTTAAAATCATTTTCCTTAACATCGAGGACGATGTTCCTTTTTGTTTGGGGGTGGGGAATTTTATCAAAATCGTACTTCTTTTGAAAAATTTTGATTTTTAAACCTGATTTTTTAAATTTCGTGCAGTTTCTTTCATCTCACTCATTAATGTGACTTTTCTATCATCCATCTTTTTAAGTCTAGGAATCAAGCTAGAGGATTTATCTGTAATACATATCTAGGCATGTTGCGCTATGAATTTCTAGACTCAACAAAAATTTGAGCACTTATCATGTCATTACGTTTAGAGTTGAGGAGTACTATAATTCCCAAGAGAACCTTAAGGATCACTAGTAGAGACTTTAACTTGTGAGATTTGTGCCTTTCACCCTTTCAGAGTGTTTTACGCAATCACCGAGTCACAAGTTGATTCAACTTCCTTTGGGTCTGCACTAAATCGTTGTATGATCTCACTTTTCTTCATTAAAAAATTTGAGTTGATCACTGAGAACGACATCACTTTCGAGTTGTAAGAAACGCGTGTCTTGAAATTTGTCCCGATCACTAGATTTTCACCCATTCACTTCACCCATTACATTACCATATTCGACCCTATTCACACATATTACCCACACCCTCACCTATCATCTCCATTTATATTTAAACCATCTTTTTTTGAGAAAAAGAATGTTTCCAAATGTCAAATGTCTTCAGTGTTGAGAGTATAAAGAAAGAGAGAAAAAGGGTAAAAAAAAAAGAAACAAAAATAAAAAAAATAGAAAAATAGAAAAAATAGAGAAAAAGAAAAAAAGAAGAAGAAAAGATAGAAACGAAAAGAGAAAAAGAGAGTTTGTAGTTAGTTCTTTTGTAATAAAGACATTTGTTCCTCATGTGTACACTCTTCTCGCATACGCATGCGCTTCCATCTTTCATCTATCATCCATATATAACCCATCCTATCGTACCTACCTCATCTCATTCCATCCTTCTTATTTCATTTTCCCCTCACCCATTATCATCCATGTTCCCCCTAGATGTTTAGGCAAATGAAAGTCGACGTGGTGAATAACTCGACGTTCTTTTTATAGTGATTAACATTCTTTTATGAGATCATTTTCTTTCTTTATTTATGTTATTTCTTATGTGTTTGTGAGACGTTTGAACTTGCTTACATTTACTCACCTCCTCACACACAAGAGCGATACACTTACCCAAGTCTCGAGAATTCGATTGAGAGAGTTATATCCAATGAGATTTTGAAATTGAAGCGTTGATTCTGAAAAGGCAATCTACGAATTACTCTTGTGATACTCGAACCGTTTTGACTGATTCACACCACACGCGTTGAGTTCTAGGAAGGATGTGACTTGAGTATTTACTTAGCTAAATTTTTTATGTATTCAAGCTTGTATTTCTCAAAATATTTCTCGTATGATGGATTGTGCGATTATTCTACGTCTAATAAGAGATAGATTGCCATTTGCAAATGAGAATTTTATGGGTATATTCCCTGCAAACCCTCACGAGACACAACTCATCCTGTAGGGAAACATATAGGTTTAAAGTCTTATTTTACATGCTAAGTGCAATCGCAAGTGCCCGCAAAAATGGTACACTTTTGGTTTCTTATCTTTCTCTTTCTCTCTATCTTATTGCTCGAGGACTAGCACGACCTATCAAATGCATAACTATGGCCCTCTGATGCATTCATGTCATCGCGTCCTCAATCTCTGTGCGCATCAGGATGTGGTCTTCAATGTGTAAAGGGGAAATGGAGGGGCTGGGTCATTTATAGGTCGTGGCCTTCTTTGCAGGCGAGGCCTTTTTGTCAGCCTGCGAGTATATCTTTGCTTTGACTATGTTGGCTTCCATGCCATGTGTCATATGTATATTGGTAGGCATATTTTGGGTATAACAGAAGCCCCCCAAGCCTTAGTGTTAAGAGTTAGGAAATTTAGTGTTGGCAGGCCATTCTTGTCCACGGACCATCGTCATGAAGCTGGGGCCTCCTGCTGAGAAGACAAAACCTTGTTGAAGATGTGGCCTATTATTGTGAGGCTGATCCCTTGCTCTATTTTTTGGAATTCTATGATGTTTTGTCTTTACTTGACCTCTTATATAAATGGGTTGAGACCGTGACCTCATTATCTTGTTCAATACTTGAGAGTAAAAGTTGAGGCGATTTCCAAGATGATTTTTGACGACTTTATCGGTGACTCCATTATTCAATTTTCCAGGTTAGATTTCACCCTCTACTTTGCGATCTGTTCTATTAATTCACATGCTAGTCTACTCAGCTTCTTTTCCATGATTTAATCCTTATAAACACTTCATGTAAACCATTAAAACATGTAAATAGGTTTTATATTTTTGGCTTTTGTGTTTAAGTAGAACTCGAATGGGTTTTGGGATTTTTTATAGTTTGAATGATTGTTGTTGAAATTACCCCACTTCCAAATTCATCAACAAGTGTACAATTCTGAAATAATCAACATACTCTTGAATTGAATAAAACCATAGTTATAAACCCTTGGATTGATTTGAATTCACGAATTAGTTTTTCTTTTTGTATTGTTGGGTTTTGACTGTTTTGGGATAAATGTGTGGATTTAAGGGTTTTTGATGGATATTGGGTGTATATTACAGTAGGCGAGTGATTTTAGGGTTATAATTTATTGTCTGACATCGTCTTGTATCGAACCTGATTGGGTTTTGGGGATTTTAGGTTAGATTTGGTCCAAAAACACAAACTATTATTCGTGGTTGTTCTTGGCCAAAACCTTACTTTTTTCCTATTTGACCTTGTTAGAACATTTAATTAAGAAGTCCATGTGTTTGTATGTTCTAGCTGTGACCTTTGACTAATGGATGTGGTGTTGTCTTTGATGGTTCTGGCCTTAGACAATCATGTTAGGACATTACCGTCCATATAATTTTACCATTTGCACGAACACTGTGAACTTTTTTAGGTATTCAAATATAGTCGTGGTCTAACAGATTAGGTTGTATATGCTGCAGACATATACTTGTCCACAACTTTGTTTAATTTTACTTGGGGATCTTCTGTTTGCTATTGCACCTTTTTTATGAGTTCGTGGTCTTGAAACCTATACTTCCCCTGTATTTTGCTCATAATGGCTCCAACCCTTTAACTATAGAGGTCCTTCTACTTTTATAGGTTCTTACCGTGGCCTTATCCATTAGAATACTTGGGAGTACTTGGAGGATTTTTTTGATAAGGCATTTCAGTGTTCCTCCTCCTGTGGTGTTACACATAAAGCCATTAAAAATAAGCGGAACATGTAAGATAAAAGGGTGCCCAACCTATATATGCGTTTATTTTGACTCCACGGGGTCTTCTAGCTGTAGGGATCCAAAGAAGGCTACACAGGGTAACTATAGAGTTGAGGAATATACCTTCTCCACAAATATCAAAGCACGAATTGACATCAATGCCACAACTCCTAGTGGAGTAATGCCTACCGCGAAAGTAAGGGGTGCTGAAGCTGGGGCGTCCAACCGTAGTATTAAGGCAAAGAGGGATCCTTGAACCCTAAATTATCCTTATATAATGAACGTGGAATGGTTAGACCAGTTGGCTGAGGCCTGTGAATTCCCTGAGGGGATAATTTATACTCTACCTTCCATGGACCAATGATCCTATTTCGTAATCCCCAATGATGGGGTCTGCTTCCCTCTACATGCCTTCTTTCTAGGAATGAGTTTTCAAGTGCTATTTTGTGTTAAGAATATTTTTAAGGTGATGAATCTATCCCCAAAAGTTCATCCCAAAGGGTAGAGGGCTATCTTCGCAACCTTTGTGGTTTGTCAAAAGAAATTTGGAAAGGATATTATTGTTACGGAGTTCATTAATTTTTAGTGCCCAAAAGGAACACCGTGGAAAATCCATGGTATTATTACATGGGATTGAGGAATGGTGGTGGGTACCTTATGAATGAGCTACCGTCCAGTACTAAAAACTGTAAAGATAAATATTTCTTTATTTCTGGCGACTAGTGTGAGATACACACCGAGGAGTCTGAGAGAGAAAGGGATCTCATTGGCTTCCACGGTCCTGGGGACATCTGCCTATGGAAGGTAAAAAAATTGGATAACATGTTCACAACATTTGTATTTTATACCTGAAATGATATTGACCTCAATTAATTTTTGCAGCCTATACAGGTTTGATCCCCAACGAGCATCAAAGGAAGAGGATTGAGACCATAGTCTTGATTCCTGACAGGATGTTTTTTTGCTGCGGTGGTAACTCTTAAGGATTTGTATGATCTTGGTAACAATACTTCCCATATTGCACCTGTGAGGTAAGCACCATAAGGTTAGCATGTTAAGTTTATTGAATGCGGCTTGTATTTCTTTTTTAGTTTCATCTTCTCATTGTTTGTCAACTCTTGTATAGGTACCTTCGTGGACGGGCATCCAGTGATGTAGATTGATAGGAAATTGCTTCTTTTCAAGTTGGACAATATAGAGGGGGAGTTTAAAATTTGAATCAAGTTTTGTGCAGGGGAAAGGAAAAAAGAGAAAGAGGGCAATGAATAAAGATGCTGACTCAAACTGAGGCCATTGCTGGTGATTCGAACATAACACTTTCTGTTGATATTAAGGTAAACATATCCAAAATTAGGATGGTTTACCCTACTATCAGGGAGAAAAATAAAGAACTAACAAACTCTGGCCATATTTCCATCTCAGTATCTCCGCCGTGGATGACTATTCCCGTGAATGGAAATGTTCAAACTCCACTGAGTAGGTTCATTCCCTCTCATCCATAGTCTCATTTAAGGACAGTGAACCCAAATTCTCCATGGGATACCACGTATATCATAGTGACCTTGATTGGGGGGGGGGGGGATGTTTGCAGACTTTGATGACCTAAAATGCCTATTTAATAAAAACATCGAGGATTTGTAGGAATACATGCTCTACTATCTTTTTAGGGTAAGTTTTATACCATGTACCACTGTGATAGTTTCAAATGTTTATGATTGACATTTTGTTTCTTCTAAGCTACTAAGGCTACAATGAGCTAAAGGGAAAAATATAAACAGCTCTGCAACCTTCACAAGGCTATGGAAAGGTCCTACTAGGATGAGGTGTAAATGTTTAGGTCTTCCTTTTTCTAAGTGGGAAAAAATCTCGAGTTGCTTTTTCGAGGCTGAAAGTCTTGATGCTAATGCTAATCTTGACGCTACAAATAAGGCCAAAGTGGACGCCAAGGATAATTTTAAGCAGACTGTTGATGCTCTAATGTTTTTTGAGGTAAAGTGCCCAGAGGATGCGAGACATGATACACCAGTGAAAAGAAGGTTGGCCCGCTCAATTTTAAAATCCATCTCCTAATTTAATACCATGCTATGAGAATTAGGCCTACGGTTCACATTTAGCAACTATTTTATCCAAAGACCCTAGTCGGAGGTCACCAGTTGCTTTTTGATCTCCGCTTGACTTTAAAAAACTCTCGTACCTAAGATTCTCTTAGCACACTTTCATAGAGCTATGAATACTCTTTCCAACGGTTCCATCCGTGAGTGAAACGAACTTATGATTTTCATTTTACGACCGTGTTTTGGGAAAATCCATTTTAAGCCTACCTATCAGCACACCTTAACTTTAGTTGTCCGCTAACTCTGTCAGGCTTGCCGATAGACAGTCTAAGAGCCATGCCCCCCCATGGGAAGCCTAGTCATTTTGACCTTTTAGATTTACCTATTTAAGGAAACCCTAACCTCAACCTTCAGGACCTTCAACCTCATAATTCATACAACAACCCTATAACATCACTCCCAAAAATATTATCTTACATTCAATCACATCACTCTCTCACCTCACCACTTGCCACCACTCCACCACCATCTAAAAATTAGATTACCCAACTGGCAAAAATCAAAATTAAAATCACTTTGAAGGTTTAAATCCTCTTCATCCTACATTATCAATTTAGTGTTATTTCACTACTTTTAGCACATTTTCTAGTTAATTCTTATTGTTCACCACTAATTATTTTCATAACCTTAAAAACCCAGAAATAGGGTTTATCCTACCCAAATTAGAGTTCCTTCCCAATTTTCTCATATTTTCACCACTTGTGCACACTTTTTTCATAAGATAAAAAGAGAAACTCTAGTTTCGGATCTTTGGGTTAGACTCCAATTTATTTTCCATATGAACTACGAGGACATTGATATCGATTTTGGCTATGTAGGCATCCCGAGTTTATCTTGGGATTCAAGTCCTCTTTTCTCTCATTTTATTTCTTTCACTTTCTTCCTACTAGTATTCTATTTATATAGTAGTTTATCTATTATCACTTATTTTCTCACGTTTAGCGATCCCGCTGACATGCATATTCAGTTTCTCATAGTAATTTATGATCTAGATCACCACTCATAATATATATATAAAACTTATTTACTTACTTTTTACCAATCCCATTGACATGAGTATTCACTTTCTCATAGTGAGTCATGATCCGATGCATCCGTCATAGTTTAACCACATTTTTACATTTATATACTTTTAGATGTCCTGTTGAAATGTATATTCACTCTTTTATAGCGAGTCATGATCTGGCCCATCGCTCATATTTTGACTATCTTTGTATTTTTGCCTTTTTTTTAGTTTTACTCCTTAGAATGATTCGTTTTTGTCTTTCCCATGATGTGGACACGATGATTTCAGTCCTCACACACACACACACACACACACACACACACACACACACACATATATATATATATATATATATATTTTCACTTCACACACATTATACACATGACCTCATTTTTTAGGAGAGGAACAACAATTTTATAGTCCATGAGAGATCATAAGGGCATAATAGGTGTTTAGCACCTTCCCATTCCGTAACTTAGTTCCCGAACCTGTATTTATTTGGTTTTGTATGCATCAGTAGTCTTTTATGTCGTCTGTTTAAATATGGCTACCTCTTTTACTTATTTTGAGTTAAATAGGTTGACGACTGCAATCTCTACATTTTCACACACTCCTGATACTGACCGCTTCTTGTGCTTTGCAGCCCGTGGAAATTTTGCACGAGCAACGGGAGGGGATTCTACCCATAATTCCTCTGGGGTTCGCATCTCAAGATGACCATACATGTGATCCTCTCCCTCCCAAGTAGCCTTTTACTCAGTGTGATGTTTCCATTAGACACGGACTAAATAAATGACATGTGATCATAAAATATGCTCTCTTTGATCTAGGATATGCTATGGTTTCTCCTCGTAACTTACAATTCAATCCCATAGAGGTCAATATAATTATGTGATACTCATCCCTCAAGAACTTCCTCAACATAGACAAGTGGAAAACATCATGCACACAATGAAGATGATTTGGTAAGACCAATTGATATGCCACCCGCACAACCCTATTCAAGATCGTAAACAAACCTAGGTATCACATAACTCCCTTTATTGGGGAGACCTTCAGAATCACCTAATCCCCTACCTAAAACTCCAACTTATTCTCCCTCTTATCTGTGTTGCTCTTTCTTCTACTCTGGGAAGTATTCACATGGTCCCCGATGACTGACACCTAATCTGAGGTATCCCTAACATAGATTGGGCTGAAAAATCTTCTATTCCCATCTCTAGCAACCAACTTGAAGAATGTAATAGTCGGCTATACAAAGGTTAGTGGGGGACATACCAATAATTTGTCGGTGACTATTGTTATAATCAAACTCCATGAGTAAAAAATGTTTATCCCAACTTCCCTTGAAGTCCAATATGAAAGCACGCAACATGTCCTCTAAAATTTGATTCACCCGTTTAGTTTGATCATGCGTCTTTGGGTGAAATGCGTATAGTGGCATTATTTAATACCCTATAATTGACACATAGTCCGAGTGGCCCATTCTTATTCTTCACAAATATCATGGGGTATCCCTACGAAGAGGTACTCCATTGGATAAACTATTAGATATGCTCTCTTAACTCTCTCATTTCTAACGGAGCCATACGGTATGATGCTCTTCCTATGAGTCAGGTGCTCGGATCCAAATCAATACAAAAATCTCTTTCCTTAGTATGTGGTAACCATGGGATCTCTTCAAATACATTCTTAAACTTGTGAACGATCGAGTTGGAATCTAGTGAAACCGTGACCTCCCCATATGGACTCACATAGATTTAGTACAAGTGCATTCTAAAATCCTCCTTTAGTCTAGGCATAGCTATAAGAAATATCTCATGCCTGAAAATGGCAAATTTTATAGCCTTCCCACTACAGTCGATATGGGCATGACATGTCGTTAACCAATCCATACAAAAAATAACATCATAGGTAGACATATCCAAGAATAATAAATCGACTGAGAAGCATAAACAAATTATCTCCATTACCACGCCTCTACATACATGACGTAAGGTAACTCCCCCACCCACTAAGGTATTAACGTGCATTGTCATATCAAATTCTATATCTACCATACCCGATGTAGTAGAAAATCTATAACTCGTAAAAGAGTGGGATTCTACTATATCAAAAAATACTTGAACATAATTACCAAATATATAAAATATACCCTCAATCGCCTGGGGTTGTGTCGAAGGGTCCTGGAAATAGACATTAAACCCACATCCATGATGTAGCTCTGTGCACCCATGCGCCTAGTCTATAGAAGGGAGAAACGCTGGGAACTATGGTGGGGGAAATATTTAAAACTAGGTTGGGGATATAAGGGCTCATTGTTGCCCCTGCTGAATCTGACTTGGGCTATTTTAAGGTCCCTTAAGGCAATTCTTAAAAGAGTGTCCTTACTTTCCACATGAATAATATACCCTATGTAATGGGTTGAACTGCTATTGATTTTACTACCCCTAACCCTAACCCTGGGGTCTATCAGACTGTGCCTGACCCTGGGGTCTATCAGACTGTGCCTGACCCTAACCTCTTTATCTCTGATGATACTGCCTTGGATACCCATACGGATTTTATCTCAGATGGCCCTATCCCTGTCCTCCCTGCCGATGATGGTCATCTATGTGAAATCTCTTAGGGGTTATTCCCAGTGCTAGTCTTATATGGTGCTGGGTTGAGCCTCCATGTCCTCGGGAACACTCTCCACCCTATGATGTCTTTAGCCCTTGGTCGACTCTTTTCCCATCCTTATTTGGGTCTTTCTCCCTTAGGAACTCATGGTGGTCATCATAATGAATCCAAGTGGCATCTGCCTCCTGGGTGTACGTGGTGAATGCCAAATTTCCCAATAAGACTTGCGTAATCCTCCAAGTTAGACCTTACACAAACTTGTCCATCTTCAACTCCTTAGATCCATTAATCTCAGATGCCAAATGTAAAAGGAGATTGAATTCGCACTCATACTCAATGTTCTCCTTATGATCCTTTTTTATCCTATAAATCCAACTCGTTAACGTTTTTGGTGTGACAACAAGAAATACTTCCCTTCAAAGTTTGACCAAAACACTGTAAGGGACAATCAGGATCTATCTACGATGGTGGTAACGGACTCCCACTAGTTCACCAATCACAAATGATGCTCAATTTTCCATCCCTACTGAAGCTCTATGATAGGATCAGTGGATCTAGGGAACTTTGGGGCATTCCCCCTCCCAAATGCAGTCCGACAACATTCCCAAGAAAAAGTATCATGAGGGGCAAGTATATGTTCAACTACGAGTGGTGGCAGTCCTAGATGTTGTTATTGCATCACTGCCATGGTCATCGATACAATATGTGATATAATGGCAGCAAAGTCATTCAACACTACCACTAGAGCTGTCATGTGGTGGCTGCTGCTGCAATTGCTACAAAGGTGCAACTACCCCTGATTTAGCACTCGCGGACGAATATGATCGTCTATGTTCCATACGATTTTTCACCATCTGAATGATATTAAAAAATTTATTAATAACATACTTATTATGTTGAGTAAAAATACTAAAACTAGGCCTCTAAAGTATCAAATAACACAATGAAAAAAAGTGACACTCAATACCTTAGGACACTAGAACCTAGAATGCTTTGATACTAAATATGACACCTAATAATATTTAATAATAGATTTATCAAGTCTAAATTAAATAATACAAGAGTTTGAACATTTAAGGACCGTAGACACCTCATTTAGGACCCCCTAAGCACCTCCTTAGGTCCCTAACACTCACTCATTCACCACAAACCTAGGTCTTACTCTTATTACTGATTTGGAGGCCACTGGGCACTCTTGGGCCCCATTTTACTCTGATAAACTCTCCCACTTAATACAAAGATGAATGAATCTTGTAAGGGCTCTAAATCCTTTATACAACGGTTCATCATGTGCGAGATTCGAACATATGGTCTGGACGAACAATCTAATTTATCTAAAAAATTGATATTGAGGCTGTAACAACCCGCATAATTTTGGGATATTTTAATTAATTTCTGGAAAATGGAGGAAAATAAAGTTTTTGATAAATTATTTTTATTGCTCAAACTTGTTGGTTATTATTTTTAAGGCGAGAATTTCAAACGTTTTCGAAAACGGAGTTAAAACGGATTTTAAAATGATTTTAAAATGTTTTTAACTC
Organism: Sambucus nigra; assembly: GCA_949130495.1. Taxonomy (NCBI): domain Eukaryota; kingdom Viridiplantae; phylum Streptophyta; class Magnoliopsida; order Dipsacales; family Adoxaceae; genus Sambucus; species Sambucus nigra. The sequence continues at coordinate 302,089,254 of OX422215.1, read as the reverse complement.
TTGGAGTTGTTTTAAGTTCCAACTCTTCATTTCTTTGACTTATTTAAAGGAGTCTTTTGGATTCCAACTCTTCATTTCTTTGCATTATAAAAGGAAGTTGTGGTCAAACTTTTTAACCTACTTTTGGCACAAATTTTGGCAGCAAATATATTTTATATTCCTCTTCTTGTTATATACACATTGGCCCTTGAGATTTATGAGTTTCAACCTTAGATTAGAGGTGTTCTTGGGGCTATGTTTGAGGAGGTTCTTGGAGGAGCTTTTGTAGATCTTTTGTGTTTATCTTGAGGATGTGATCATTGGTTTCTCATCATGGTTTGAGGTATGGGGTTTTACACAATATGCTCCTTAAATCTCGCGAGTTCCATTCTCTTTGAATTCTTATTAATTGAACTCATATTTGAATTGATAAATTCATTAAAATCTGGAAAATAATTATTGAAATTATTTTGATTCATGTGGTATCATTATATTGTTGATGAGCACGTTGTCATGAGATTTTAATATGGCACGGATGTTGGGCACCCGCCAAAATTCCTGTTTCCCGGGGAATGGCTTGATAAAGCATATACGGATGTGGTGAGGCCTGGTGACCCGGTTAAAGTGTTGTTGATAAATTATAATGATGAAATGCTATTTAGATTTACATTTTGATTTGAATATTCATACTCGTGTTGTTACGCTTTGTTCATTGCTAACATATATTTGTTGAGCATCTTTCCTGTCGTATTGTGTACTTCCCCATCTTTTCTTTTAGTGGCAGGTTAGCGCGGATTTTGGGGCGCTATGGAGATTTATTTTAGCGAGGATTGTTTGGGAAAGATTTGTATTATTTATTTTGATGTATAGAGCATTGGGATTTATTTTATTTCGAGTTAGTTATTGTATTTTTTATTCGAGAGACTTGTTGTAATTAAAGAGATTGAGATTAGTGGATTTATATTATTGTGGGTTTATTTAGATGCTCTATACCTTGTCACTTGTGGATTTGGATTTATTTTATCGCATTAACGTTCCGTTCGCTCTCCCCGGGCGGGCGGGGTGTTACAGATGGTATCAGAGCTTAGGTATACGGCAACCCTCGGGGCTTGGGTTTTGGGTTCATTGCGTGGTTAGCAATTTTTGGAGATAGAAAATTTTAGGTGATATTCGTGATAAGTTTTGAGATTAGAGGTGAGGAATTATTTTTGGAGATTGTTAGCCTGATTTTTTAGAGTTAGGCATTCGGCGAATTTCGAGGGCGAAATTCCATTATTAGTGGGGAAGTGTAACAACCCGCGTAATTTTGGGCTATTTTAATTAATTTCTGGAAAATGGAGGAAAATAAAGTTTTTGATAAAATTATTTTTATTGCTCAAACTTTTTGGTTATTATTTTTAAGGCGATAATTTAAAACGCTTTCGAAAACGGAGTTAAAACGGATTTTAAAATGATTTTAAAATGTTTTTAACTCTTGGAGTTGTTTTAACTTCCAACTCTTCATTTCTTTGCCTTATTTAAAGGAGTCTTTTGGATTCCAACTCTTCATTTCTTTGCATTATAAAAGGAAGTTGTGGGAAACCTTTTTAACCTACTTTTGGCACAAATTTTGGCAGCAAATATATTTTTTATTCCTCTTCTTTTTATATACACATTGGCCCTTGAGATTTGTGAGTTCCAACCTTAGATTAGAGGTGTTCTTGGGGCTATGTTTGAGGAGGTTCTTGGAGGAGCTTTTGTTGGTCTTTTTGTGTTGATCTTGAGGATGTGATAATTGGTTTCTCATCATGGTTTGAGGTATGGGGTTTTACACAATATGCTCCTTAAATCTCGCGAGTGTCATTCTCCTTGAATTCTTGTTAATTGAACTCATATTTGAATTGATAAATTCATTGAAATCTGGAAAATAATTGTTGAAATTATTTTGATTCAAGTGGTATCATTTTTTGTTGATGAGCACGTTGTCATGAGATTTTAATATGGCACGGATGTTGGGCACTCGCCAAAATTCCTATTTCTCGGGCTATGGCTTGATAAAGCATATACGGATGTGGTGAGGCCTGGTGACCCGGTTAAATTGTTGTTGAGAAATTATAATGATGAAATGCTACTGAGATTTGCATTTTGATTTGAATATTCATACTCGTGTTATTACGCTTTGTTCATCGCTAACATATATTTGTTGAGCATCTTTCCTGTCGTATTTTGTATTTCCCCATATTTTCTTTTACTGGAAGGTTAACACGGATTTTGGGGCGCTATGGAGATTGATATTAGCTAGGATTGTTTGGGAAATATTTGTATTATTTATTTTGATGTATAGAGCATTGGGATTTATTTTATTTCGAGTTAGTTGTTGTATTTTTTATTCGAGAGACTTGTTGTAATTGAAGAGATTGAGATTAGTGGATTTATATTATTGTGGGTTTATTTAGATTCTCTATACCTTGTCACTTGTGGATTTGGATTTATTTTATCGCATTAGCGCTCCGTTCGCTCTCCCTGGGCGGGCGGGGTGTTACAGAGGCCACTGAACACTCTTAATCCCCATTTGAATATGGTCAACTCCATAGATTGAGTAATATCTATGAATCTATGAATGGATCTGAATACCCTTTCCAATGGTAAATCAGCCTTACTATTCGGATGGACGACCCGTTTTACTCTGAATGGTCATCGGGTACTTCTAATGTGACCTTGGTCAACTCTCTAAACCGAATGAATCTGAATAAAATCTTGAGGGGAACTGAATTCTATTTCCAACAGTTCATACCGTGCATGAATCGATCCTACAGTTCGGACGAACTATCCATTTTTTTTCCAAAAACCTCCCTCTGGAGACCATTGGGTGCTTCCGGTCCCCGTTTGGCTTCGGTCAACTCCTGAACCCAGTAATGGCTCAATGGATTCTCAAAGGGCACTGAATTCACTTTCCAATGATCCACCTCTTTCCCGATTCAAACTTACGATTTCTATTTAATGCGCATTTTTTTGAAAACTTATTTTGGACTGTCTATAGGTACCCCAGGGAATCTACCTATCGGCAGTCTGCCTATGGTGCTATTCCAATAGTAAATCCAAGACCTTTGCCGATCGACACCCCCTTGTTCCTATAAATATATGTCATGAACTCATCTTGAGGGAGACACTGGATATCCCGCTTAGAAATTTGGAGAACACTCCTCTCGAATTCAAAGTCTTTCCGTTTCCCAAAAAACCCATATCCCCCCATTTCCTTCCACCATTTTCTTAATTCACTTGTCAATCCACCCCAACTCTTCATACCACTTCTATACTATTTCAAGATCAGTATATTGACATCTCAAAATTAGCAACATGCATTCATATGGAGGTCTACTTCTCCATCCCTATCTCTGGTTTTTTCTTTTTAGTATTTTTATCTTATTTCTAATTTTCTACTTTTGTTTCATTTCATCACATCAATTAATCTATACTCTTTATTAGTAAAATTGCACATAATCTATTTTCATAAAAACCCCACAAAGAAGAAAAATAAGGTTTATCCATAAATACCAAAAGAGGGATTTCCATTTCACATTCTCACTTTTAACATCTCATTTTATCTACACGCACACACACATAGGAGAAATCCTCTATTTGGAATTATGGATTAGAACACACCCTATGCTATCTTTGAACTACGCGGACTTTGATGCCCCTTGGGCTACATAGGAGTCTTGGGCCAATCTCGAGATTCGAGTTCTCCTTTATGCATGTTTATATGTTTCTTTCATATCCTATATATCTTCTTTATGAATCTCATATTCTTACGTGCTTGTTTTTCATTTGATACACACATTCACTCTTCCATAGAGACTTGTGATTCGACAAACACTTATATTATATTTTGAATTATTATTTTCAAAAAAAATTTAAGGATGAATTCACTCCGTCCTTTTCGATGACGCGAATTGAATGATTCAATTCTCCACCTATTTTATACACTTGCACGCACGCTTCACAGAGTCTAAGAGGAAAAGATTAACATTTGACAATGAGATACTGAAAGGACGGGATGAGTGCCTAACATCTTCCTATTCCATAGTTTAGTCCCCAGACCTTCGAACTACTTAGTTTTTAAAGCATCAGTATTGGCCTTGACGTCTTTCTCTTGAGGTGGCAACATTCTTTTGCCTCTTTTGAGAAAAATAGGCGGCGACTTTTTGTCTTTATATTATACTCCACAAATGACGACATCTAAGCACCCCGAAAAGGAAACACCTTGAAAAGGTCACACCTCCTACGCGTACTGGAGGGAATCCGACCATGAGATTGCCACAACAACGACTCTCCTGGGATGTTGTTTTAATAGGTCTAGACTCTATTTTTAAATGGGCGTTATTATTTTCTACATATGTTCACAAGCTCCCACTTTTATGTCCCTTTACTCATCTACTTACTTTTTGTATATCTACCTCATTTTTATATCTACCATGTTTTCTTTTCATGTATGTATCACTTTTCACTTACTTATACACTTCACACACTTGTATATATTCTCCATATTCACTTCACACACTTACACTTGAATATAGTTTCACTTATAATCACATGTTCCACACATCACTTAGATTATCCATGCTTAGCTTCACTAGCACACACCCACACTTCTCTGACTTGTATATATCTCCACGCTCACTTACATGCCTAAAATACCACACGTAGTTGATCGATGTATATGTTAACTAGCACAAACACTCACTTGTATATATTCACATGTCACTCACTCACATGTATATATCCCTATGCTTTCCTACCACCATGCTTAGTACAGTCTTCATGCCCCATGCTAGATTTACTTTTAATGATATTTTTATATTATCCCCCATTAGTGTGCAAATAAAAAAACCACTCCATAATATGATAATTAAGACTCATGCATTGTGCACACTACATCACCAAAGCATGGCAATATTGATCAAAATTTTGTCTCATACTGGGGTTCACTTTCTAATGGGCGTCAGCTTCATTGGGGAACGGTTAACTTAAGAGATATGACTCTCACCTTCAGTTGGACTCATACCTTCGACATGTATCAAACGATTCTCCTGTATCGTACCTATTGTGTACATGTACCGATGAGTGATTTCCCTCATAGGCAAGAGGTATATCATGGAAGTCACGCTAAAGGGGGAACCCTTCCACTAACCCAACAAGTGCATACACCTCATATAAGCATTAACTATAGGGCACTCATAATTAGTTTTCCGGTTACCATGTGAAACTCTGCCAAAAATATCGGGTTGGATGCCGCTCAATTTTTTGTTCTATTTCGCCTTTTTTACAAACATGACGATATCCGTGATACTAGAAATAAGTGAAACCATGTCTTACATTTTTAAACCCTATTTTCCTAGGCTCGGGTCATGTTCGGCATTTTTTTTGCATTTAGGCTACCTAATACAAGTGAAAACCTTATAATGATAATAATCATGTTGAGATTCCTCTCCCATTTCCCCTCCTTTTCAAAAACCAAAAATACCCCAAAAAAAAAATCTCCTCCTTTCAAAATACCAAAATATTTTTTCATTTTTTCAAAAATACCAAAAATTCTCCTCTTTTCTTCAAAAATAAACTCGAACCTTGTTCCCTCATAGGTTGATCGCAGACCTGACTTTGGCCTGGATCCCTATTGGCTTCGATCTTTTGTCAAACCACCCCAAATCTCTACCAATTCTTCTACTACTTCAATCGAATTTGGGATCTACCTCCACGAGCTCTACATGGAGAACACCAACCAAGCACTAAATGTTAAACTAAATTTGATGGTTGTCCTAGACCAACTCAGTGACAAGATTGACATCCTTTAAATCGATGTCTAAGAAGTGCAGTGACACTGAGGACAAATTCTCAAGGAACATGAGGTACTCTTTCCTTGTGCTATGGATCCACATGTGTAATACCCCGTACTTTTATGGATATTTAAATTACATAAGTGGGTGTAATTTAATAATTTGGGAATTGTAAGTGAAAGAGAATTTGAAGTGAGGGTTAAATATTAATTAGAGAGTGACGGATTAATATTGATGTGTGATATATTTACTTACATGAATTAGTAAATGAATTTGGATTATTTTATTTCATATCGCGGTTGGGAAAAGAGACAAGAAATAAGATTTTATTTGGAAAATATGTGAGGAGTTATATTGGATTTAAAAGGTGAATATTTTATAAGTGATTCGAATGGGAATTTCAAGTGCACGGTTGGTATCGGATGGGCCGAAATAGTCAAAATAGAGTATCGGGGGGTAGTGTTTGGGTCCCATGGAATTTTTGGACTAGTAGGGACTCGCATTTGAGTATGAGTCAATTTTGGGTGTAATAAGGGGATAAGACTTATTTCTCTCTTATAAGCCACGAGAGAAAGAGAAAAAAGAGGAAAAGAAAGAAAGAAAAGAAAAGAAGTAGAGAAAGGAAGAGTAAGAGGATTCCAGCCAAGCTCCGATGGATTCTGACACAAGGTTGTCAGATTTATCCAACGAGGCAAGTGTTTAACTTGATTTAATATATCATGTGTTTATTATTATTATTGTTATTCACATTATAGTTGGTGTAAACTATACGATTTTCGGTTTGTATTCTTGAATCAAAATGGGATTTTGGAAATGATTTCATATAAATTTGAGGTGATAACAACTCTATATGAAATATGAGTTTAAATCCATGTTTATGTTGTTATTTTTTTGTGAAAAATTGGAAGAGTTGGATAAAATTAGGGTTTAACTAAGTTAGGGTTTAAACCTTAGTTAAATTGATGAATCCCATGAATAAATTGGCGTGTTGGGTAAAAATAAGTGTGTATATGTTTATAGTGATGGTTAGTGATGTTAAAAATCGTCAATTTTTTATTTGGAGAAGATGAAACTCCCTAACTGATTATGTCAAGAGGGTAGATTGCGATTCAGTTCGGTCACCTGACCGGTTCATTTTTAGAGACATTGGTTCGTGTAACACCCCGCCCGCCCGGGGAGAGCGAACGGAGCTCTACTCATCGATAAAACTAAACTAATCCACAAATAACAAGGTATAGAGCATCTAAATCCCACAATAAAACAAGAAACCACTATTCTCATCTTCAAATTAATACAACAAATCTCTCGAAATAATTACAACAATCTAACTATCTCGAAAATAAAGTAAATCTCCAAATGCTCTATACATCAAAATAAATACAAGTCTTCTCATCTCTTGTATTAAAAATTCTTCCCAAATAATCCTCGCTAAAATCATCCCAATTGGTCCATAGCACTCAAATCCGTGCTCACCTGCCAACTAAGAAAAAGATGGGGAAGTACACAATACGACAGGAATATGCTCAACAAAGATGTTAGCGATGAACAAAGCGCAACAATACGACTACGAATACTCAAATCAAATAATGCAAATCTCAATAGCATTTTATCAATAAATTTCTCAACAACACATTAACCGGAGTCACTAGGCCTCACCATACCGCGCCATACTTTATCAAGTAGCCGGAAAAGGAGTCTTGGCGGGTGCCCAACATCAGTGCCATATTAAAATCTCATGACAGCGTGCTCAAAACAACATGAATAATACCTCATGAATGAAAATAATTCCAACAATTATTTTTCCAGATTTCCAAGAATTTAGCAATTCAAAATATGAGTTCAATTAACAAGAATTCAACGGAATAAACACTCGCGAGATTTCAGGAGCATATTGTGTAAAACCCCATACCTTAAAATCATCACATAATTCAGCCTCAAAATCTAATCACACCGTCACGTTCCTCTCGCGAAAATAATCAAATCTCGTTCTAGCCCAAACTCGAGAAAACACCAAATAAGCCTTATAATCTAAGGTTGAAATCTTGAATAAGTTTGGGGCTATGGTTTGTATATGAAAGGGAGTAATTTTGGAGAGGTTTTTTGGTTGAAAAGTTTGAGAAAAAGTGATTTGAAAAGTCCATCCACGAATTTGTTGATATATAAAGGATTAAGAGTTTGATTAATAAAAGAGTTATAATCACATACAAACACTAAAAAATTTATTTCGGGCGATCGGACCGTTAGAATCGCTTCAAATTTTAGTATGTTGTAGCGAACGGCGAGATAGGACTGCTGACAAAAATTCATCTTAATCGAACGGTCGGATTTCTAAAAATATTATTTTTACTAGAGAGTTTTATGTTTTGAGAACTCTTAGAGAGTTTTATATTTTGAGGACTCTTCTAAATAATAAAAATTCAATTAAAACTCCGTTTTAATTCCGATTTCGAAACCGTTTGAAATTCTCGCCTTTAAAAATAATAACCAACGTATCTGAGCAATAAAAATAATTTTATCTCAAAATTTATTTTTTTCCTCTTAATTTCGAAAATACCCCCAAAATTACGCGGGTTGTTACACTTCCCCACTAACAATGGAATTTCGCCCTCGAAATTCGCCGAATACCTAACTCTAAAAAATCAGGCCAACAATCTCCAAAAATAATCTCGTCTCGAAAATAATTTCCTCACATCTAATCTAGATGCTTAATACGAAACGATACTCTAAAATTTCTATCTCCAAAATACGCGCCACAAAAACGCAACAGACCCAAAAACCCAAGACCCGAGGGTGGTCGTATACCTAAGCTCTGATGTCATTCTGTAACACCCCGCCCGCCCGGGGAGAGAGAACAGAGCTCTACTCATCGATAAAACTAAACTAATCCACAAATAACAAGGTATAGAGCATCTAAATCCCACAATAAAACAAGAAACCACTATTCTCATCTTCAAATTAATACAACAAATCTCTTGAAATAATTACAACAATCTAACTATCTCGAAAATAAAGTAAATCTCCAAATGCTCTATACATCAAAATAAATACAAGTCTTCTCATCTCTTGTATTAAAAATTCTTCCCAAATAATCCTCGCTAAAATCATCCCAATTGGTCCATAGCACTCAAATCTGTGCTCACCTGCCAACTAAGAAAAAGATGGGGAAGTACACAATATGACATGAATATGCTCAACAAAGATGTTAGCGATGAACAAAGCGCAACAATATGACTACGAATACTCAAATCAAATAATGCAAATCTCAATAGCATTTTATCATTTTGAGGCTGAATTATGTGATGATTTTAAGGTATGGGGTTTTACACAATATGCTCCTGAAATCTCGCGAGTGTTTATTCCGTTGAATTCTTGTTAATTGAACTCATATTTTGAATTGCTAAATTCTTGGAAATCTGGAAAAATAATTGTTGGAATTATTTTCATTCATGAGGTATTATTCATGTTGTTTTGAGCACGCTGTCATGAGATTTTAATATGGCACTGATGTTGGGCACCCGCCAAGACTCCTTTTCCGGCTACTTGATAAAGTATGGCGCGGTATGGTGAGGCCTGGTGACTCCGGTTAATGTGTTGTTGAGAAATTTATTGATAAAATGCTATTGAGATTTGCATTATTTGATTTGAGTATTCGTAGTCGTATTGTTGCGCTTTGTTCATCGCTAACATCTTTGTTGAGCATATTCCTGTCGTATTCTGTACTTCCCCATCTTTTTCTTAGTTGGCAGGTGAGCACGAATTTGAGTGCTATGGACCAATTGGGATGATTTTAGCGAGGATTATTTGGGAAGAATTTTTAATACAAGAGATGAGAAGACTTGTATTTATTTTGATGTATAGAGCATTTGGAGATTTACTTTATTTTCGAGATAGTATAGATAGTTGTTTTAATTCGAGAGATTTGTTGTATTAATTTGAAGATGAGAATAGTGGTTTCTTATTTTATTGTGGGATTTAGATGCTCTATACCTTGTTATTTGTGGATTAGTTTAGTTTTATCGATGAGTAGAGCTCCGTTCGCTCTCCCCGGGCGGGCGGGGTGTTACAGTTCGGTTCGTTTTTTTGACTATCCGTTCGATTCAGAGCTGGCAGTTAAATTTAGGAATTTTTCTTGGACATTAAAGGTTTGAAGAAGAATTACTTTCTAAGATAAATTATACGGGACCCTAAATAGAGTGTGATGGTCTCTAAAAGATTAAATGAGTGATATATAAATCTTGGGTTAAAGTGGGAATAAGATCCGAGTTATAAATTTTAGGAGAGTTTGGGACGAAGGACACTCCGTAAAGTCATTTCGGCGGGTATATGTACATTTATGTATGAATAATGTATGTACCGACAATATGTGAGAAAAATCCTAATGTGCAAGTAGGATGAAACTAGAATACTAGAGAGACGTGACAAACTAATATTCAGAAGAAATTAATGTGATAATTGTATCATAAGTGAGTGAATACTTATGGGATTAAAATAAGTGTGTGTGAATACTTATGAATTAATACGAATTGATATATTCGGGATTTAAAGGCTAGTACCATGGGTTATAGGCATGGATAACCAAATTTGATATGTATATATATGGGTATAGAGGCAGTATATATATAATATGATTACAAATATATCTGTGTGTGAATGATATATTTATGTGAAACATACCCTTTTAATGCTATCGTGGGAAGTTACGCGATGTGGGTGAATCCCCTGGATTGAGGTTCAAGGTGAGTATAGTCCCCAGGTCATAGCATCCAGTTATTTATGTAGTGTGGCTATTTATCATTGGTGAGACGTCTTGGGTATGATTCGTTCTCACTTTCAGGCAAGGAACTATGACTACTTCACCTACGCTTATGTTATGTTTTATTATGTTGGTGTGAGATCCCGACCGGTGGTACCCATGATGATGTGTGTGTTCCCTAGAAGATGATAGAATTCTAGAGACTACATCCATTGAGTTATAGGTCTGATAATTGGTTATTATACTTATATAGTGTGTGATATATAAGTATGAATATACTTGATGCGTATAGTATATAGTATATATATATGAAGACGTAAAAAATATATATATATATAAAGGATATAGTGAGAAGTAAATTGTTTCATTCGGGAGAATAAAATTCGAAATAAAAATGTAAAATACGTATATAAAGATGAGAAATTATACATGGGACTAATAACACTAAAACCTGAATAATGTATAATAACTAGTGAAAGTTATTTATTATGAATGGGTAAATTATAAGTGATAAATTATAATGCATAAGCTTGTGCAAAATCTTAGTATATTATATACGCGGGGTATGAGATAGCGTATGGTGACTTAGAGGTTTTGAAAGACGCTAGTTAGGCTGGGTAGAGTAACTAGGGTGTTTAAAATACATGCATTAGGTGTGCACTGTTAGATGAGAGGTGAGGGGTATCTCATATGAGTGTGACACCAGTTCAAATATGGACAATATCATATTTTTTAAATATTAAAGTATTTTAAACACTTACTAAATATTTTCAAAACGTTTTGGGCTCGGACCCGCTTGCAAATATTTTAAAAACCTTTTAGGTGTCTATACACAGGGACACATGTATGACATTATTCCTTCGAGTCAGATGATACTGCAGCTGTTGTGGATGATAGCAGGGATTATTTAGACGCTTCTATCCTTGTGATATAGATAGGAGGTACAATTAAAATATTCGATCATGTTGCCCAACTATTGTCATTTATATTATTTTTCTCTTTTTCGTTTACGCTTATTCGATATGATTGTATTAGTGTTTTATCGAGAGTTATCGGTTATTGTTTATTTGTTTCAATTGAGGTTTATATTAATTGTGTGGATGGATTTATTGTGTGTTTTAGTTAACAATATTAGAAAGTTTAAAATATGACGCTGGGCCTAATAGGTTATTAGTAATTAATTTGGTTTTCGACCGTGATGCTGAGAGTGATCCATATGAGAAATCCTATTTTATTTTGATAAAGGATTAGTCAGCGAAGATTAAAATAGGCAGGGTGTCACAACGTTCTCCCAATCCTCTTTGGGTCCTAAAAGAATATCAGCATGTCCCGCGCACCTCACTTGTAAATGGATCGCCACCTGCTCAGCTCTCGATTCTAAACCTCGCCCATCCAGGGGCTAATCTGCGAGTACATGTGGATCCCAAAGAAGAGGAACTGAACAAAGTTAAGAAAGACCTCAGACTGCTATCAAAGAAGTTCAATCAAGTCAAGATATACGATAACTACATGGAATACACCCATGTATCTCCTTATCCAAAAGCCATACTACCAGAGAAGTTCAAGATGCTATAAATTGAGAAGTTAAAGGGGTAGTGGGCCATCAGTTGTGAACCTTCGAAGTTATCATCGAGACATGACCCTTATTGGTGACTCCAAAGAGATAATGGCCCAAATGTTTCAGTAGAGCTTGAAAGAAAGTTCCCTTCTAAGGTTCTTGTCTCTTGAAGACTCTAGAATCCGTAGTTGGGAAGATGTGGCTCGACAATTCATGTCTTAGTACAAGTATAACAAAGAGTTAGAGTTCACACGCAGAGACCTAGAGCTGCTCAAGAAATACCATGGGCAATCAGTCAATAAATTTATTGAAAGGTGGAGAGAAAAATATTCCACTATAAATAATAGGCCTCCAGAGAAGAACAAGTGATCATTATGAAGAAGAATTTCTTGACTTATATTCGAGCATCTATAGGAGGATAGTACTACTTGCACTTTAGAGCCCTCCGTGAGGTTGGTATGGAAATCTAGAAGGTATCCCCAAAGTGTAATCTAAATCGAAGAATCTAATCAAACAATTTACATCGAAGAAGTATAAAAAGGCTGCTAGTGTCTCTATCTCAACCATTAATAACATATCATAACGTTCAACTTCTTGGGCCCTAGAAAGTTGCCTAAATCTTGCCAAAAAAGAATACAATGAGCTTTATGCTCTCCTATCCAAAGTTTACTATATCTGATAACCAGGAATATCATCAAACCATTGGAACCTCAACTATTAATAAATCCACTCCCTAAGAACTTCGAGCCCAATGCCCACTGTGGCTTTCACCAAGTTGCAGGCCACACCACGAACCAGTTTATCTCAAAATTATGATCCAATGCTCGATAGACCGAGGTATCATCGCCTTGCTAGATAATCCCAATCCCACACCACTCATAACCCTCTTCCAACATATGGAATTGGGACGCATTCCATCTTCTTGGAAAGTAACCCTTATTTTGAACCTTTAACCCAAATTGTGCTTATCAAAACACCCATCATCCCCATGGTCTCACCTAAACCTTTGAAAATTTTCCCATCCTTTTTACTTCGCCCTGCATGCTTTTCTAACCGAGATCTAATGCTTTTCTAACCAAGGTCACCATTTTAGGGAACGATGATAGTATGGAAAATACCAGTACCAACAATCCAATATTAGAGATTCAGCATGAGACTAATGACATGCTCCTCTTCGGTTTCAAAATTAATCCACTCCCTATTCCAGCGAGAGATAACTTTGAAGATCGAGTCTGCCTAAAAAATATTCCTCACATCAATGTCAATGTAATTCCAATGTTTAAGAATATGCACTTCATACCTGGAATGGGGTTAGGATGACATGATCAGGAAATCCTTGAGCCTATAGTTTTGAAAGAAGCCTTTCCTCCATGTGTTTTAGGATACCAACCTTCACCGGCTGAACTCAAAGAACTCCATCAACTATGACTGAAAAGATGACTAAAGAACCAAGTTTTTTTCCAGGAGACTCGGTGTAGAGAAGATTTATCAAAGAGAATGAAAACTTCCCCTTATGTGGATTCTCCTAATTGTGGTGAAACTCGAGATGGGGATCTTCTTTTAAGAGAATCGCACTTGGGTTGAAGACTGGAACTTTAAGACAACCCCACTTTGGTTAAAGACTAGAAGCATGAGGTAGAACCTTTGACCGAGCAAACCATTAAAAACATTGAGAAATATGAGGGAAGTTACTCTGAAGAATCCTTTGTCCTTCAAACACTGGGGCTGAGTCATTGCATGATCCACCAAGATACGCCATCAAACCCATCCATTAAGATTTTGACTACTGATATTCCTATCATAAAGTGTCATGCTATCCCAGTCCTGCTCAAACCCAGTTAAACCCCGCTCTCTATCCTATCAAAGCAATCTCTGCACCAATTTCCATTTATCCTTTTCTTGATGTGAATGTAATTGAGACCTCTTTTGATGAGGTTCTCAATGCTGTTTTCCCTAAAAATGAAATAAATAAGGATTTTGAGTATCTTATTATGCCTTACATTAATTATTTTAATTTTAATCAAACTTTTGATGATGGTGATTTTGCAAATGAACAATTCTTAACTGATCTCAATAAGGAAAAAATAAACAACATAACCTGTTCAAAATAATGGTGATGAAATTATTATTAATCTAGGTTCTAATAGCCACCAACATGAGATTTGTATAGGGTATACCCTTAATGAGCATGAGTGTGCATGATTTGAAGAGCTGTTGAAAGAGTTCATAAATGTCTTCGCATGGTCCTATAATAAGATTGTTGCCATTGACCCAAAAATAGCTCAGGATGAGATCCCAACATTCCAAGAATGCAAACTGGTCAAGAAAAAGTTGAGAAAGCTCCAATCAAAATAGTCACTTAAAGTAAAAGAAGTGGTGGTCAAACAGCTGAACGTAGGTTTCATCTGCATAGTCAAATAACCTACATACCTTTCCAATATCATCCCCGTGCTAAGGTCGGGAGGAAACATCAACATGTGCATCGATTATTGGGAATTGAACAGAGCATCCCCGAAAGATGATTACCCATTGCCAAACATCGACATGATTGTCGACAACACAACTAAACATGCCCTCAAATCATTTATCAATGAATTTATGGGCTACAATGAGATTAAGAAGCACCCTGGCCCTCAAGAGATAACTTCCCTCATCACCGACTGGGGAACTTTCCACTACATATTCATGCCATTTTGGCTCAAAAACACACCAGGGCAACCTGTAACGACCCGACCCAGATTTATGGGTTACCTGTGAGTCAACCCAGTCCGAATTAAACATTAGGAGTGAAGTGCAATATGGAAACCTATATAATGTTGCTAGTCCAATTTTATTATAATTAGCATTTCACTTGTTTATCACGCGCTTCTAGTTTCAAGATATACTACGCGTGGGACCCACGGGGAGTACCCCGAAGTTCAATGTGACACCCCGACTAATTAAATACCGGTTAGCTACTCCTTTATTCAGTTTAATACAAAATGTCAAGTTGGTTCAGTTCATATCATCACTATCGAAAATATTTTTAAACAATTACTAGCCACCTAATATTTAAAAAGTGAGTTGCCAAATTTTATTACCTTAAATTAACATGCAACCAATTAAATTATGAGTTAATTACACCACAATTACATCACAATCACAACAGAATAATAAAATGAGTCTGGAGTAACACTCCCCTGAATAATCCAAATATTGAATAAAACCCAATACAAACTCTGAATAATTAAATAACTTCAGGACTGAAATGAAACTTAAAGTATGAGAAAGCTGTCTCTAAATGGAAGGGGGCTACATGCCCCAACAGATGAATGATCCATAAATAGAATCAAATGCAGAATGTGGAGGCGTCTACTACCGAGATCCTGTAACTTCCACAGTAGCTACAACACGTCAATGGAATGGAACTCCAATGCTTGGTGTCCCTGTGGATGGGAACCTAAAAGGTTTTACAAGAAAATAGATTTGAAAGAAAACGGGTCAGAGCCTAAGGTGAAAACAGTTTAAAATATAGCAAGTGTTTAGTTTCGTTAAACAATGAATATTAAATACATGTTAGTTACGTGCTCTCACATGAGTTTCTCACCCATCAGCTAATGTGCACGCCTAACGTATATCCTTAACCCGTCCTAGTTATGTCGTTGACTAACTTGTCTGTACCACTTCCTGACCTCACATTATAATATAGGGGTTTAATCATAACATTCTAATATATCCTACGTGTATCTCACCTTTTCATTGACCAACTTAATTTATAACAATTACGATAGGAAATTATCATTTTAAATCCCACTCAAAATATCTCAATTACTTATATTCACACTTTAACAAAGAGTTTGTTATAATTTCAAGTATATTAATCTAAGCATAAATATACAATCAGGGCACCCCTAGGCTAAGTTGCGATGCACACGTACTCTTCTATCGAATTTCGGTACATCACGTACATAAGGACCACGTGTTTCGAATCTCTCAGGAACCGTTTGAATAAGCAAAATCACACATATTGGAGGCGAACATAGTTCACATACCCAAGGCTCATGAACATACCTACGCTCCCATGGTTAACTGACTTATTAACTCATAAATAAGTCATTCACAACCCTATGTCCTTAATGTATCAATCTAAATCCACCCGAAGGCACACAAAGATTAGATGGCCCTATTCCGAAAGCCGACCTCCCGTGATAGCAAGTATGGTAGGTATGTCATACACATAATAATCCATATACTAAGCATTACCACAACTTAGATAACTTGTTATATTATTAAAGGTATATTCTTAGCCTTATACCATTAGTCTAATTCGTACACTATGATTATTCCGGATGATATATATTATATTTCACCAATATGTCTCACGTCGTATAATTTCGAGTACTTAAACCTAACCGAAGAGGTTACTAAGTCTACTAACTTTCTCACACATAAATTC
Source organism: Sambucus nigra (assembly GCA_949130495.1). Lineage (NCBI taxonomy): Eukaryota > Viridiplantae > Streptophyta > Magnoliopsida > Dipsacales > Adoxaceae > Sambucus > Sambucus nigra. The sequence continues at coordinate 302,072,716 of OX422215.1, read as the reverse complement.
AGTACTCTTAACACCTTATTTATGTCCCAAATCCTAACTTCTCACTCCTAATAATCTAAATCACGTTCTCACATCATAAATTAGGAAATTACTCGTTAGACACTTGAAAATTCAACGTTACATTCCAACCCAATTCTAATATATTTCGGGTTCAAATATATATACCTACTGGTCTCCTTCAAATACTAATGCATTCACATAATCCCCAACTACAACATTTGATGGCCGAAAACACTTAAAATTAAACAGGGGAAAAAGTCACCATTTCTGGGAGGATCGATCGATCGACCTATGAATGTCGATCGATCGATCAAGCAGGTGAGGCTACGGGTTCCTACGTTTTTCAGTCCCAGATTTGTCCCAAAACTTCATTACACGATGTGAAACTCTAATACAAGTATATGGGGTCATTATACAACCTAATTACATGATTCTTAACGTTCCAAAACTTTTAAATCATCAACAATTAGCCTTTCTTGGGTCAAATCTCCATATTAACCTAAAAACCTTAATTTTCTATTTTCTTCAGGAAATATAATATTTATCTTCTTAAATCCGTTTTTAATCCATCTAAGGTTAGGATTTGGTTACTCAATTACTTCCAAAACTAATCTACATGCAAATCCTATCCAAGATTTAGGTTTCTTCAAATTTTATGAGTTTTCAACATTATTTAAGGCTATCATCAAATTCTACACTAGCATGGATGAATTATTTGCTAAAACTTAATGAAATTAAATCGCTTGCCTTAGAATCGATGTTCTGATCTGTTGGTGATGTTAATGGCTGGTTCTCCCTCTCTCTTCGGTGACAAATCTGGTGAATAATGGTGGTGTGGGGTGGTTATGGCTTGGAAACCATCTTTGTAACTTCTCCTCTTTCTCATGTTGCCCACTCTTGCTTTTTGACAGATAAGGGCCCTAATGGTCCTCATTTTGGCTGATAAATAAGGCCTAAAATTCGTGGGTCAAAATTCCTTAAAAATTAAAATGACTAAAATACCCTCCTGGGTTGCCGGTTTGGTCTAGAAATGCCCCGGGACCCAAATTAAACCTCCGGTTAGTGTTTTTTTACTATTTTGACCCCTTCGAACACGTTGGCGCACTCAAAATGACCATATGAATGATAAAATTATAATTTACTTTTAAATCCAATTAAATTGATTCCTGACGCGACTGACACGCGCGTCCTAACTTAATTTCTCGAATTATCGTATTTATGACCCGCGATAATTTTAATAAATTACATAATAATATATTACTACATTCACCCAGTAATATTCAACATTATTATCATAGTGAAATACCAACTCACGTCTCGCTAGTATTTAAAGTCAGATTAATTTCCAATTAATTCCCATTTAAATTAATTAATCCCATTAAATAAAGTCAATAAAATTACGAGGTATTACATACTTCGCCCCTAATAACAAAATTTCATCCCGAAATTCGCAAATAAAATATACCTGGTCAAAATAACTCTGGATAACATTCGCACATCTCATCCTCATGCTCCCAGGTAGACTCCTTGGCATTATGATGCCTCCACTGAACACGTACTAATGGTACTATCTTCTACCTTAGTTTCCTCTCTCTATGGTCTAGAATAGCAACCGGACCCTCCTCATATGAACTATATGGATGCAGATCTATATTATCTAAATCATTGTGAGTATGGGCCAAATCGTCTCGAAGATATCTCCTCAGTGAGGAAATGTGGAACACGTCATGGACCCAATGCAAGTGGTCCGGTAACCCAAGTCTATACGCAACTGGTCCAATTCACTCGATGATAGGGAATGGCCCCACGTATCTAGGCACCAACTTCCCTTTATTCCCGAAATGCATAATCCCTTTCATAGGAGATACTCTGAGCAGCACGTGATCCCCCACATTGAACTTTCTAAATAACCTCTTGGCATCGGCATAACTCTTTTGTCGGTCCAGAGCTACCTGAATATGGCTCCTTATTATCTCAATCCGCATAGAGGTATCCTGAATCACCTCCGGCCCAAGGAGTTTATTATACCCTACCTCAAGCCAACATGTTGGGGAACGACAAGGTCTACCGTACAACGCCTCAAATGGATCCATGCCAATAGTGAACTGGTAGGAGTTAGTATAGGCAAACTCCACCAGTGGAAGATAATTCTCCCAACCACCTCTAAAGTCTAGGTTGCACATACATAACATGTCTTCCAACATCTGATTCGTCCGCTCAGTCTGCCCATCTGTCTACGGGTGATAAGTTGTACTCAATCGCAACTCCATTCCCATGGCTTCCTGAAAACTCTCCTAAAACCGTGACACAAATATCTTGTCCCTATCGGACACGATATCGAGAGGCACCCCGTGGAGTCTCACTATCTCAGCTATGAAGATCTGGGCATACTGTGCCGTAGTGTAGTCTGTCCGAGCTGGCAAAAAATGGGCAACTTTGGTCAGCCGATCCATGATTACCCATATGGAGTCTTGACCTCTCTGCGATGTAGGTAACCCCGTGATGAAGTCCATGGAGATGCTCTCCCATTTCCACATAGGAACCTATAATGGCTGTAGAAGTCCTGTCGATCTCTGATGGTCCACCTTTACCAACTGACAAGTGCCACATTTAGAAACGAACTCAGCAATATCCCTCTTCATCCCGCTCCACCAGTACTGTTGCCTCATATCCTTGTATATCTTATCTCCACCAGGATGTACTGCGAATCGCGACTCGTGCGACTTCGTTATAACCTCGCGTCTCAAGTCTTCCCCCTCAGGAACAACCAACCTCCCATTTAAGCATAAGCCCCATCTGAACTAATGGTATAAGACTCGACCCCCTCTACTAGTAATCATACTATCTGCTCTTGACAGAACGGGTTTGCTTCTTGGGACTGTATTACTCTTGTAACGATTTGGGACTTAACTGTCATCACAGACATGAATGATCGGGCCACTGTGTCTTGGTGTCCCAACTCCTTCAACTTTGCTTTCCACACCTCGGTCACCTCACCTACTAGCCTACGGCTCAACGCGTCTGCTACCACGTTAGCCTTACCTGGGTGGTATTGGATATCGAACTGATAATCCTTCACAAACTCAAGCCACCTACGTTGACGCATGTTCAGCTCCTTCTACGTGAAGAGGTAATGTAGGGACTTATGGTCCGTGAATAAATGGAATTTCTCCCCCAGGAGATAATGTCTCCAAATCCAAAGAGCAAACACGACTGTCTCTAACTCCAAGTCATGGGTGGGGTAATTCTTCTCGTGAAACTTAAGCTTTCGGGAAGCATAAGCTATAGCCCGACTCTCCTGCTGCAGTACACCCCCAAGTCCTTGTAAGGACGCATCAGTGTAGAATAAATACTCCACTCCCGACCTGGGCAATTCTAACACTGGTGCTGAGGTCAACTTGTACTTCAACTCGTCGAAAGCCAACTGGCAGGCATCGCTCCAGATAAATAGCACACCCTTACGAGTCAGATGTGTCAAAGGACCTGCTATCTTTAAGAACCCCCGAATAAACTTCATATAGTATCCTACAAGGCCCAAGAAACATCGTATCTCAGTCAGTGTCAAGGGCTATCCCCACTCCCTCACCGCTGATACCTTCCCTAGATCAACCGACATCCCCCTGTCTGAAATGATATGCCCCAAAAACTGAATCTCCTACAGCCAAAATCCACACTTATTACATTTTGCATACAACTTGTTCTGACGCAGCTTCTGCAAAACCTGTCTCAAGTTTTCAGCATGTTCCTCCTCTGTCTGGGAGTAAACTAGAATGCCATTAATGAAGATAATGACGAACTGGTCCAGTAAACTCTCTAAACACCCTATTCATCAAGTCCATGAACATAGTTGGGGCGTTGGTTAGGCCAAAAGGCATAACCCTAAACTCGTAGGAACCATATCTCTTCAAGAAGGCAGTCTTCGAGACGTCCTTCTACCTGATACGCAACTGATGGTATCCTGATCTCAAGTTAATCTTTGAGAAGCAGGCAGATCCTCTCAACTGGTTAAATAATTCATCGATTCAGTGCAACATATACTTATTCCTTATCGTGACTTAATTCAACTCCCGATAATCTACACACAACCTCAAAGATCCATTCCTCTTTTTAATGAATAGCATAGGAGCACCCCATGGCGAAGTACTCCTATGGATAAATCCCTAACCCAACAGATGCTCTATCTGATCCCGTAGCTCCCTCATCTCCGTTAGAGCCATACGGTAAGGTGAATAGGCTATCAGCCGAGTGCCCGCCGTCAAATTGATAACAAAGTCTATTTCTCTACTAGGAGGTAATCCCGAAATATCCTGAAATACGTCAGCGAACTCCCTAGCAACTGGAATCGAATCAAGTGGTCTAACTACCTCCCTAAAGGTCTTTGCCTCTATATAATACAAGTGTGTGGACGATCCTCTCTCAGGATGAGGCGTCGCCACTAGGAACATCTCCTGTCTGGGTATGGAAAAAATACTACTACTACTGAAACAATCAATCATGGATCGATACGCTACTAGCCAATCCATACTAATAATCGCATCATACTCAGACATATCTAGCACTAACATATCGGCAGGTAAAGTAAACCTCCCAATCTCTACTCACACATCTCTACATATAAGAGAAATCACAGAACCCCTACTCAACAGTAAATCTACACACGTAACAGTGCTCTATGCGGTATCTAATAACCCCATAGCGCGTGCAAACCTCATGGGAATAAAATAGTGTGTGGCCCCCGTGTCAAATAAAATACGCCCCATAGTCCCCTGAATAGAAAACATACCCTCAATAGCGGGTGGATCCTATGGGCCTGCGGCCTGTTGGAGCTGGTAAACTCGTCCGTACTGAAGCTGTCCCTACTGGACTGGGACTGTTGGGATAGGTGGTAATGCTGGCATCTGCGGTGGTGCTGGGAGGGTGGCGGGAAACATAGGTCTCTAGGGATCATGTCGAGCACCCTGCTACTGCTGCTGTGGGCCCTACCCCTTTTAGGACACTCCTGGAGTTTGTGTCCAATCTTGCCACATATGAAACATTTCCCAACAAAGTTTCCCCCTCTTTGACCCTGCTGTCCACGGCCATAATGGCTGTTACCACCCCTACCCTGTCCATTCTGGCCCTGCTGAAACTGCGATTGGCCGTGCTAGCCCTGATGGCCCTGCTAACCCTGTTGGTCGTCTCGAAAACCTCCATGTCCATGCCTAAAACCTTCTAATCTAAACCTCTTAGAATCTCCCTGCTGGGAACTCTGATCACCCTGCCTGTGCTGACTCTGAGCTGATTGTGCCTCGCTGACACCATTACCCCCTGTCCAGACCTGCTGGATGGACTCTCCTGCTCGCTTACCCTTTGAAAATGGAAGCAGTGGTCCTGGCAGTGAAGTAATGTTGCGTTAACCACATCTGAATAAGTGGACAACGAGAGATTACCTAGAAAGTGCTGACGAATCCTCCACGTCAACCCATCTATGAACTTTTGGATCTTCTTCTCTTCCATAGGGATCTCATCGAGAATGATGTTAAGAAGATTAGTGAACTCAGCCTCATAATCTTCCACTGTCTTCCCCTTCTGCTTGAGGTTCAACAATTTCTGCCTCATCTCGGTGTGAACTGCTGAGGGAAAGTATTTGCGGTCGAACTGCACCTAGAACTCCTGTATCAAAAGAACATCTCTCTCCTCTGTGATGGTAATAGACTCCCACCATTGCAACACTGCTCCTACCAGCTTAAAAGTAACCAGTATCTACCTTTTAACATCTATGCACTCGTACATCCTCAAGTGTCTTTGGATGTCCTTTTTCCACTGGCTTGAAACAACAACGTCAGAGTTCCCTGCGAACTCTAGAGGGTGCGCCTTCTGAAAGGCATCACGGGCACGTTCCCAAGAAGATGGGAATGTATGAGCCTAGACTGGGACTACCACCGGTGCCTGAGGTGGTGCCTATTGCACAACTCCTAATGCAGCATTTACCGCCTGGGCTACAATGGCGGAAACTTTTGCAGTGTTCATAGAACCCTGAACTGGTGCAGGTTGTGGCTCGGGCTGGGCCACCCTGGGAACTCGCTGTGCATGTCGAGGAGGCATCTGAAATGGGAGAAAAGTTTTATAAGTCCACAGTTAATATCTCAAAATAGCTGAAGAGCGTAAGATACACAAAAGAGTACAACAATCCTAAAATATAGGGCTCTATATCAAAGGACGCTACGCGAAAACATAAGAAGCCGTACATATCCTAAGGACACTAGAACCTGATGCTCTGATACCACCTGTGACACCCTGACTAATTAAATACCGGGTAGCTACTCCTTTATTCAATTTAATATAAAATTTCAAGTTGGTTCATTTCATAGCATCACTGTTGAAAACATTTTTAAACAATTACTATCCACCTAATATTTAAAAAATGAGTTGCCAAATTTTATTAATTTAAATTAACATGCAACCAATTAAATTATGAGTTAATTACACCACAATCACATCACAATCACAACAGAATAATAATGGAATAATAAAATGATTCTGGAATAAGACTCCCCTGAATAATCCAAATACCGAATAAAACCCAATACAAAGTCTGAATAATTAAATAACTCCAGAACTGAAATGAAACCGAAAGTATGAGAAAGCTGTCTTTAAATGGAAAGGGGAGAAATGTCCCAACATATGAATGACCTAGAAATAGAATCAAATGTAGAATGTGGAGGCGTCTACTACCGAGATACTGTTACTTCCACAGCAGCTACAACACGTCAATGGAATGGAACTCCTATGCTTGGCGTCCCTGTGGCTGGGCACCTAAAAGGTTTTACAAGATAATAGATTTGAAAGCAAACGGGTTAGAGCCCGAGGTGAAAATAATTTAAAATATAGCAAGTGTTTAATTTCATTAAACAGTTAATATTAAATACATGTTAGTTACGTGCTCTCACATGAGTTTCACACCCCTCAGCTAATGTGCACGTCTAACATATATCCTTAACCCGTCCTAGTTATGCCATTAATTAACTAGTCTGTACCACTTCCTGACCTCACATTATAATATAGGGGTTTAATCATAACATTCTAATATATCCTACGTGTATCTCACCTTTTCATTGACCAACTTAATTTATAACAATTACGATAGGAAATTCTCATTTTAAATCCCACTTAAAATATCTCAATTACTTATATTCACACTTTAACAAAGAGTCTGTTATAATTTCAAGTATATTAATCTTAGCATAAATATACAATCAGGTCACGCCTAGGCTAAGCCACGGTGCACACATACTCTGCCCCCGAATCTCGATACATTACGTACATAAGGACCACGTGTTCCGAATCTCTCAGGAACTGTTTCAATAAGCAAAATCACACATATTGGAGGCGAACATAGTTCACATACCCATGGGTCACGCACATACCTAAGTTCCCATGGTCATATGACTTATTAACTCACAAATAAGTCATTCACATCCCTATGTCCTTAAGTTACCAATCTAAATCCCCCCTTAGGCACACAAAGATTAGATAGCCCTGTTTCGAAAGCCGACCTCCCGTGATAGAAAGTATAGTAGGTATGTCATACACATAATAATCCATATACTAAGCATTCGAACAACTTAGATAACTTGTTATATTATTAAAGGTATATTTTCATCCTTATACCATTAGTCTAATTCATATACTATGATTATTCCGGATGATATATATTATATTTCGCCGATAGGTCTCACGTCGTATAATTTCGAGTACTTAAACCTAACCGAAGAGGTTAATAAGTCTCCTAACTTTCCCACACAAAAATTCAGTACTCTTAACACCTTATTTATGTCCCAAATCCTAACTTCTCACTCCTAAGAATCTAAATAACGTTCTCACATCATAAATTAGGAAATTACTCGTCGGACACTTGAAAATTCAACGTTACATTCCAACCCAATTCTAATATATTTCGGCTTCAAATATATATCCATACCGGTCTCCTTCAAATCCTAATGCATTCACATAATCCCCAACTACAACATTCGATGGTCGGAAACACTTAAAATTAAACAGGGGAAAAAGTCACCATTTCTGGGAGGATCGATCGATCGACCTATGAATGTCGATCGATCGATCAAGTAGGTGAGGTTATGGGTCCTTCGTTTATCAGTCCCAGATTTCATTACACGATGTGAAACTCTAATACAAGTATATGGGGTCATTATACAACCTAATTACATGATTCTTAACGTTCCAAAACTTTTAAATCATCAACAATTAGCCTTTCTTGGGTCAAATCTCCATATTAACCTAAAAACCTTATTTTTTTATTTTCTTCAAGAACCATAATATTTATCTTCTTAAATCCGTTTTTAATCCATCTAAGGTTAGGATTCGGTTACTCAATTACTTCCATAACTAATTTACATGCAAATCCTATCCAAGATTTAGGTTTCTTCTCCAAATTTTATAAGTTTTCATCATTATTCAAGGCTATCATCAAATTCTACACTAGCATGGATGAATTATTCGCTGAAACTTAATGAAATCAAATCACGTGCCTTAGAATCGATGTTCTGATCCATTGGTGATGTTAATGGCTGGTTCTCCCTCTCTCTCTTAGGATTTGGTGGTCGCTGAAACTTAATCAAATCAAACCCTCTTTATAACTTGCCTCTTTCTCACGTTGCCCACTCCTGCTTTTTGACAGATAATGGCCCTAATGGCCCTCATTTTGGCTAATAAATAAGGCCTAAAATTCGTGGGTCAAAATTTCTTAAAATTTAAAATGACTAAAATAACCTCCCGAGTTGCCGATTTGGCCTAGAAATGCCCCGAGACCCAAACTAAACCCTCGGCTAGTGTTTTCTGACTATTTTGACCCCTTCGGACACGTTGGCGCACTCAAAAATGACCATACGGATGATAAAATTATAATTTGCTTTGAAATCTAATTAAATTAATTCTTGACGCGACTGACACGCGCGTCCCAACTTAATTTCCCTAAATGTCGTATTTATGACTTGTGACAATTTTAATAAATTACATAATCATATATTACTACATTCACCCAGTAATATTCAACGTTATTATCATAGTCAAATACCAACTCACATCTCGCTAGTATTTAAATCCGGATTGATTTCCAATTAACTCCCATTTAAATTAAATAATCCCATTAAATAAAGTCAATAAAATTACGGGGTATTACATTCAAGTAAGCAGAGCTATTAATGTAAAATAAATAAAGTACTTACTTGTACAACGCTGTCAAAATACGAAACTGCTGCCAACCTTTCGTGAGAAAGCGAGGGTGAGAGTCGATGCTCAGTGGGAATATACAACAACATAGAAACGAACAACAAAAAGGGACTCAACATGTTATAACTACGTATACATGCAACTTTCTTATATATATATATATATATATGTGTGTGTGTGTGTGTGTGTGTGTATGCCTATATATATGCTTTAATACTCGAAGTCGTTCTATAAAAAAATATTACTTACTCGAATTAATTCACCTTAATCTCATAAAAGAACTTTTGTTACTACTTAACATTTATTCCTTGATTTAACTCATGCGGTTAAATTACTTAAACCACTAAACTTTATTTAACCAAAAATTATGCCTTTATCAGAATGGCCCTTTTTATATACTAAACCATTCAAGTATTTTCATTGAAAGTACCTGTTCAACTCACACGACCATCGCGTTGGAAAACTACTTATTTAAATTTTTGAAAACTTCACGAGCACATTCTTTGTTAATTATGTGTTGAACCTCTAAGGTTGCTTAACTCACCCATTAAACAATATACATTATGCTTTTCATTTTCCTTATGGACATTTTTCACTTTTCACATTACCAATCCATTTAACACATAACTCGAAAACTTTTTAATTCATTCAAGTTAGGTGCTACCCACACGTTTCACCACACAACCCATTTCCTGATATGTTCCATATTCCATTACATTATTTTTGAAAGTGTTCCACTTAACCATATACTTCACCGGGATCCACACCGCCGTCTACGCGCACCATATGCTCTGGGTTGTGATTTAGGGATTTCACCCAAGGGATCCGGGCCTTATTGCATATTTACCGGTTGCATCAGAGTCCTTTATTAATGTGTTTAGCATTATACACATGTTCACATTATCCCGTTCCTTTATGTTTCCCGGTCAAATCCAAAACCTGGACTTAACCGTCCATTTTCCCCTTAATACTCGAAAACCTTATTTCTTTCTCCTTTAAGTCCCTTATTCACACACACATGATTTATACTAAAATTGTTCACGCTTTAGGACTTAATTCATTCTATACTCATACAACTATAAGACATTCTTTTGACATTTTTACTTCATAAAAATATTCCACTTTAAGTAAATTATCGATTTACCCTTTGTTTACCAAACTTACACTCTAGTCCCTTAGCAAGTATTATTTCTCAAAATGATTATTAAGTTTCCAACTTAATATTTGAAACACGTTTAGCCATTTTAACACTTGTCTGATACCACAATATTAGCCTATCACCACACTTGACACTTTTACACCTCGAACATATAAAATCACACCTTCATATGATAAAATCCATTTTAAAGACCATATTCCTATTTGTCTTATATGATGTTTAGACCCGATCAAAACTTCCATTAACTTGTTCACCCATTTATTAACATATTACTACAAGTTTATGTTCATGAGAAAGTGGAATTTACTTTTCAAAAACCCTCTTTCATGGTTTAAACATACATTCATTCTAGAATTTATACCATTTGCAACAAACATGCTTTTTCCTTTTATTCTAACGAGAATAATAATTGCTTACATTTTATTCCATAAAATGCCCATTATTCTTTTATTAGAAAATACACTTGAATAGCATTTTCTACATTTTTATTCCTTAAAAAGTTCCATTATTTTCTCTTATTAGAAAATCTGCTATAATAACATTTTCTTACATTTTTATTACCATAAAAATGTCCATTTTCAGTTTTATTAGAAAATACACATAAACAATATTTTCTTACATTTTAATTACCATAAAAATGTCCATTTTCAGTTTTATTAGGAAAAACACACAAACAATATTTTTTTACATTTTTATTACCATAAAAATGTCCATTTTCAGTTTTATTAGAAAATACACACTAATAATATTTTCTTACATTCTTATTCATAATAACCATACCCTTAACATTAAATAGTAGCAAGACTGCAATATACTCAAATAGAGTCTTAAATGTAAGAGTAAATTATCCCACCTTAATGAGTCTAATATGATGGTGATGAAGATGGGTGACTCCCCCACCCTTAAAAGTGGCCCTAAAGGGAGTCACAAAAGCTCCACCATGTAAGATCCAAATCCTGTAAGGGAACCCCATTAAAATCCCATTCAAATACCTCCAATAACACAGTCATCCTATTGCTCCAAGAATATCCTCATAAAAACCCTCAACTAACGGCTACTATATATTTCATGGCTTATCCTTAAAACATGGGGAGATTGATTATTTTGGTGTGGGTGTATCTTGCAAACCCTTACCTGCTGAAGGTAGTGTATGATAAAATGGGAAGGGGGTATGAACTCTTTGAGAAAGATTAAGAACAAATGATTTTCTCTCCCCCGTATACTTCCCATATTCCTAAATTATATACCAAATTAACATATCACATGTTCTAACGACCTGCACACCCGTTGTCATCCCCACCGTCAGGCCCCAAGGGCTGATAGGAGAAATGAAATTAATAGTCCATGCTTCAACAACAAAGTGGTAGAGTTGGTGGATGATCGTACGAACCGTGCTTCTATTTTAATCACAAGGAAAATACCCATAAGACAAATGACATACATCAACTGTTTCAACCTCCACGAGTTGACCTGGAATATAGATTGATGACTATACAGCTGTCAGTGTATGGGCGATCTAGTTTTTCGACGTCGTTCGGATGACTTTTGGCATCTTTCAAATGCCCCCTTCCTTCGTTCAAGTGATAGTACCTAGATAACATTCCCGTTGTTTCCACACTGACTCCACTGGCCTCTAACAAATTAACAACTCGTAAGTTTCTTAACTTAATTCAGTCCTTCTTTATTGTTTCCATATATGCTCCAATAGTTTCCATCTTTTAATAAGGGCATACGAAACTTATCTTCTTAAAACTTCTATAAGACTTATATAAGACTCTTATAAAATCCATAATTCAATTAATTTTCTTCAATTCTTACTTACACCCCATCATATATATATCCCATGTATATAGTTAAACTAATTTATCGTGTGGGATATTACAAACTTCCCTCCTTAGGGAATTTCATCCTCGAAATTCTTTGCTTATCACAATTTACACTTTGTCCAACTATGACCAGTTTCCAATCCTACGAATCCTCAATACTATGGTGTAACCCCAAAGATTACCCTTTAATCAATCACCATTGTTAATCCAATCCCGACGGGCCCTAAGGTCCTATTGCTAGCTCTCCAGCATTCCTAACGTGTCTATTTAAATAAAACCTCGAGATTGTTGATACTTTCCAAACATCTCAATGTCACCAATAAATTAATTAACATGGATTGTTCCTACGCTAGGATTCACATCTTACGTTTCCTCAAATAAATTCTCGGATCATACTAGCTTAAGAGAACATAATTTTAACACTTCTCGTTACACACATCAATAAGTTCTAAGCCAAACGCCTTATCACATAGTTCTACCGAGTCGATATCTCCTATAAGACCCCTATGTCGTCCTAGGGTCACCCTGAGCATCAATATATGAATACATACAAGAGACCATCTCCTAAATTTCCAAAATTATAACATTCTTGAGTCACAACCTAGGGACGCACGACCACGTCGTAACTAGTCATACTGGTTAACTAACCAACATGTTAACCTAAAGTAAGAAATTAGTCTATACAAACTAAATGCAAGGATGCAAAACCACACGAACATACAAACTGGTGTAGAATAAAAGTGCATCCGAAGAAGTGCGCACTAAGGTACTGTGATGCATCGACCATAATAGGCCTAACCCGTATCACTACTGAGCTCACGTGACGCCACACTTGAGTAAAAAAAATCAACAACTTTCCATTACTGGGATCAAAAGAGGCACAAGAAGGCAATGGGTCGGGCGATTACCACTTCAAAGAAAGCAATCTAACCATGACGAGTACACTTAAAGTATGACGCCACAACGTATAATTAAAACCTCTAAATCTTACCGGCACTCATCAAGTACCATGACCTTGCCACATATCTTAGTTTTTCCTCTTAACCCTGACGAGTTCTTCCAAGAATCATCCATCCATGCTAAGTGGATAAAAGGTAAAACAATTCTCTATAGGGGGCTGCAACGCTATATTTCTCTCCTCGAGACTAATGCTATTTATCCATCGCTGGTAAGAATAATGATGCTAATTCAAGGTGAAGTTACCTCTCTTGTCACTCATCATTGGTTGTCGACCAATTATAGCTTGGCCTCCGAAATTTCAACCTGCGGTAGCAAACCTTTTTTTTTGAGATTATTATCATCAAGTAGAACACAACGCTCACATAGCTTCAAACATTCAATTCACAAACTATTGCTGCCACCCTTAGCATGATCCCCAAATCATAATCATTCTAATGTGATCTCATATTTTAAGCATCATTTATGCCCAATGATTTCCCGCAATGGATCCATTACTATCCATACAGGTAGCACACGCAGGTGGTATAACCAAGCCTAAGGATCTATCCCTAGTGCAATTTTTAAAATCGTGATGAACATCCTCGGGTTCTAAGTATCCCAGGTTCATCACCTAGGATCGATCAACCTATCTTGAAAATTATCCTCGAAGGTCATAACATAACACATACTTATAAATAAAATCCGTAGCACTAACTCCAATGCACTGCCACAAGTCGACATGCTCTCACCGTACTACAATAATTAATGATCTACCATCACTTATGTAAACTTTAATACAATATTTATTCCCAATGCCTCGTGGGAAACGATGCCAACTCAGTCACTTATCTATACAACTTACACCTCTATTACCAGAGATCGCCAGTCATACCATGAAATGTTATACATAACCTTGATTTACTATTACTAGGCAATTATTATCACTTGCATTAATATCTCATCAGATAAGCTTAGTATGTATCTCTAAGGAAATTTTCAGTATGCTCTCACAAGCATATATCCTTTAATACTCAATGAGTGTTCAATAACAGTAATCGAATTACCCCTTCATGCAACCTCGTACTACGTGCTAACTTATCAATTAACACAATGATTTATTTGTATTGGCATGATAAGGGATGACGGGTATTGCCTATGAACACTAAGGAACATACCCACAAGCGCCCCAAGGGTTCCTATCTCTCCATGCCGCACTACAATCAACAACCCATAAATTTATGACCTCTAGATTCTCGTAAGACACAGGACGTCGAGTATTGCCCTAGAGGGGGTCCACCCTGATGACGTCGTAAGAGATCCTATTCTAAACATCACAACTCATTTATTTAATACTAGGTCACCACTGTTGTTGAGTTTTATTCCTGGGTTACCCCAATCATCAATATTATCTAAACCCACACTATTGTCAAGGCACATGAATTGGGCTATACTAAATCCAAGACCACAACCAAAGGACCCAATCTATTCTTACCATGAAACTTAACACCTTCAAACACATTACTCCTTATTATCACTCTGTGACCCTAATCAAGACTGACATGATATACTCATATGCTAATAATCACTAAGGCATTATTTCACAAAAACATCATATATATCACGGTGTTACCCTAAGGATTGGATTTACCTAATCATAACATTGATATGGACTCCTCATATGTGTCGCACCTAAGGTTGTATACAATTTGAAATTACTTTTTCCCATTGCTTAATCACGATATTTCCACTATCAATCTCCATCATTGACTATATATAATTTGGTGTCACTTTCCCAATGGAATCAACTCATTTAACATTTCCAAAGACTCTCCGTCATCAAAGGTTAAAATAACACCTCATACTACAAACCACGATGTCACCATTTATTGGCTTACATGGACACATGTAAATTATTACATACTTAATCAAAATTTACAGAATCGATTTATAATAATTAAATGGATTGTATGACACTTGGAACTAACTTACTTGTTGTGCTAACCGCTTTAACCTTACCATCGAGAACACGAACTAAACAGTCACCAACTAGCGTGACTTGCCCAAACCATCATTGACATCAAAAGATCCACTACTGATCTTATCATGTCACTCCTAAAAGGAACCATGAACCTAGAGGTCTGTTACCATTTGTAATGACCCGATCGGAATTTATGGGTTACCCGTGAGTCAACCCAGTCCGAATCGGATGTTAGGTGTGAAGTGCAATAGGACAACTTATATAATGTTGCTAGTCCAATTTTATTATAATTAGCATTTCACTTGTTTATCATGCACTTCGAGTTTCAAGATATACTACGTGTGGGACCCACGGGGAGCACCACGAAGTCCAAGTAAGAAGAGCTATTAACGTAAAATAAATAAAGTACTTACCTATACAATGCTCTCGAAATACGAAACCGCTACCAACCTGCCCTGACAAAGCGAGGGTGTGATCCGATGCTCAGTGGGAATATACAAGCAACAAACAAAAAGAGACTCAACATGTTATATTTACATATACATGGAAATTTCTTATATATATATATATATATATATATATGCTTGAATACTCAAAATCGTTCTATATAAAAATATTACTTACTCGGATTAATTCACCTTAATCTCATAAAAGAATTTTTGTTAATGCATAACAATTATTCCTTCATTTAACTCACATGGTTAAATTACCTAAACCACAACACTTTGTTTAACCAAAAATCACGCCTTTACTGGAATTGTACTATTATATAATAACCCATTCTAGTATTTTCATTGAAGGCACCCGTTCAACTCACATGACCATTGCGCTGGAAAACTACTTATTTAACTTTTGGAAAACCTTTAGGAGAACACTCTTTGTTAATTACGGGTTAAACCTCTAAGGTTGTTTAACTCACCCACTAACCACTATACATTATGCTTTTCATTTTCCTTATGGAAATTTTTCACTTTGCACATTACCAGTCCACTTAACACATAACCGGAACACTTTTTAATTCATTCAAGTTAGGTGGTACTCACACGTTACACCACATAACCCATTTCATGGCATGTTCTGTGACACCCCACCTAATTAACCCTGGGTGATCAGTCCTAAATTAAATTAGAACAGGTTTCTCAGTTGGTTCATTCTTAGCATCACTGTCGCCTTTTTAATTACTAACCACTGGTGCCAAATTTTATCTTTCATTAATTTAATGAAATACACATGCGGAAATAAAATAATTTAAACAATCACAATTAACTGAAATCAACCATTCACAATTTAAATAAACTGACCGAATAAACCATCGGTTCAAAACCAACAAAATTAAAGACAGATAAAGATAAATCTCAACAAGTCTAACATAAACTAAATAATGTTATGAGCGACATGCTCGAGTAACTAATAAGAATTTCTACACTATAAATAGAAAGAATGAGGCGCCTATCAAACTCCTGCAACATCCACATATGTTGTAGCAACAAATCCCTGGAATGAGTCAAGTCTGGTGTCCCTATGGCTGGACACCTAAAAGGTTTTAAAAAATATTTATAGCAAGGGTTAGAACCCAAAACATTTAGCAAATGATTAACTTGCAGTAATAAATATGTATACATGCTCTTCATATTTTAGTTAGTGTCGCACTCCCTTGAGAATATCCTCACCCCTCCTCTAATGTGCACTACTAACGCCTTAATTACTTTCCTTAGTTATTCATCCCATAACTAGATAATCGAAATAACCCCTTGCAATCACCCTACTATAATCGAGTATGCCATAGCTATGATTTCTAAGTTATTATCAACATTAAATTAATTAATTATTTCCCTTTTTAAATTCATATAACTTTCACACCCGTTATACATATACTACAATTCACGACCCGTATTAATTAACCTGTACATAATTATTTATCTTGTTATATACGTCTAGTCATATTACGACATTCACATATATGCTGGAATAATACTTAATAATGAACATCCTCCCGAACAATAACTCACCGGATGTATATTTTCTAAAGTGCTATCCCACTAGGTGTATTCACACACCCTAGTTACCCCAAGTCAAAATCGCTCACTAACTTTGTAAATAACATATATATTGGAGGCGGTCATAATGCTTCCCTGAAAGTGAGATGCCCCTTACCCATATAATTGATGCTATGACCTGGGGATATACTCACCCTACCCCTCAAGCTAGGGGATTCACCCTCTACGCGCAACCTCCCCTGATAGCACTAGAGTAGATATAATAATAATATCTAGCCCCTGATATTAATGCACACACCATATACATATACTATCGCACACTCTGTGTGTGTGTGTGTGTCTATATATATATACCCCGACTATCCCGTGTACTAAGTCCGTAACACAAGCCTATAAAAATTATCATGAGTTTATGGTCCAACTCTGATTATTAATTAATTTGCACGTTAATTAATTACATTACTTTTGGTGTCGCTTAACCAAATATTCGGACTCGCTCTCATGGCCCGAAAATAAAATAATACCCGAGTCTACATCCCCGACTCTGAATAATTAGCTTTCAATCTAAATTAATTTAACACCTTGGTATCGCTCCACCAATTTACCCGGACTCGCCCACTCGATTCGTATTGAATTATTTTGGAATATTTTCCCCAAAATTAATCATAGAGTGTCACCCATAAATTTCCTCTAAATCCCAATTATTTACCCTCATAATTGATTAGAATATATGTCCTATATTTATTTCTCATTAAATAAGGTGTGGGCGAGAAATTTTAATTAAATCCCCTTTATATACTAAACTGGCGAAACTGTTAAAAATTTCCGTCCATCAATCGATCGATCTTCTCCGAAGGCCTGTTTCAGCCATGGACGAAAACCTCAAAAGTCCAACTCCTTCTACAGTCTAACCCAAGTCTTCTCATCAATATACTTCATCACAAAGATCATAAGGAACCCCCATAAAGTCCCCAAACCCCGTTTAATTTTCGTTCACTATTGTTTTTCTAAATTGTGGCAAAAACCCGAGTTATTCGTAAATCAGTCACAACACCTGATTTCCAACTCAATTTCCTTCATAATTCATCTGGGTTTATCATCACTAAGGTGAACATCTGTTCAGAATCATGTAACACCATAAATTCCTACACCAATTTCCATTTTATGTTCTAATTACAAAACCCCCATTTTTTGTACCCGTTTATCCCTAAAACGAATTTTAGGTATTCACATCACATAAATATGAATTGAAAACACAAATAAATGCTACAACAAGTTAACCACTTGCCTTATGGTTTCGTAGGGTCTGATCCGTAGTTGTAATTCTTCAGGTTGATGATGAAATCCCCCCTTTGGCTCTTTCCTTTATCCCCCAAATTGGGTTCCCAGTGGTTTTAATTGCTCCTTAGGGTTTTCTCTCCCACTATGTGTTTTCTAATATCTAATCATTCGTTCACTTTTTCCTTTTAATTAAGTAATTAGGCTTAATCCCATTTTTAGCCTAATGGGCCAATCCCAAATGACCCAAATACCCCCCGTGTGGGCCCGACTATGCCTAAAAACGTCTCGTGACCCGTTTACTACCCCCGGGTACACTTTTTCAACTATCTCAGCCCATCCGGACTCAGCCGTACACTCAGAATTGGCATCCGAATTAATTTATAAAATCCTTATCTCACACCCAGATAAGTCTATACCGACTCCCGACTGAGATAAATAAATGCCTCGTCACTAATACCCGTAATGACGTAAGTAAATTATTACTATTCACATAGTAATTAAATTTCCTTAATATTAACCATGCACTCTCCGATTAATATTTAAATAAATATTACCATAATTAATTCAATTAAAATTATGACACACAAGTAATTTAAAATTTCCTGAGTTAATTAAATATTAGATGCATAAAATTACGGGGTATTACATACTCCCCCTACAAAGTAATTTCGTCCTCGAAATTAGGTTGTACCCGTGGTGAATAGCTCTAGATATTGTTCCCACATATCCTCCTCCTGCTCCCAGGTAGACTCGTCAATGTTGTGGTGACCCCACTGTACTCGCACTAGTGGAACAACCTTGGATCGTAACTTACGCTCACTACGGTCCAAAATAGACACCGATCTCTCCTCATACGAGATGTCTGGTTGTAAATCAATTTTCTCGAGTGGAATGTGCCAGAAGGCCCTCTCGCTCCTTGGATATTTCTTTAGCAATGCCACATGGAAAACGTCGTGTATCCGCTGAAGATGTTCTGGCAATCCCAGTCTATATGCTACCGGTCCCACCCTCTCAATAATAGGGAAGGGTCCCACGTACCTCTGTGCTAATTTACCCTTCTTGCCGAACCTCATCACCCTTTTCATAGGGGACACTTGGACTCATACCTGATCTCCAACCTCCGACTCCACATGTCTCCGCGAAGCATGAGAATAACTCTTCTGCCTATCCTGAGCTATCTGAATCCACCCTCTAATTAGCTCTATCTTGGTAGACGTCTCCTGAATAATCTCTAGTCCCAATAACTTGTTGTCCCCCACTTCTAACCAATAGGCGGGTGAACGATAAGGTCTCTCGTATAGTGCCTCGAATGGTGCCATGAAAATTGTGAATTGGTAAGAGTTGTTATACGCGAACTCTACCAAGGGAAGATATCTTTCCCATCCTCACCTAAAGTCTAAAGTGCACATTCTGAGCATGTATTCTAGCATCTGATTGACTCTCTCAGTCTGCTCGTCGGTCTTTGGGTGATAAGCTGTACTCAAACGTAGCTCTGTGCCCATGGCCTCCTGAAAGCTCTGCCAAAAATAGGCCACAAAAATCTTATCTCTGTCAGACACAATATTTATCGGTACCCCATGCAACTTAGCAATCTCTGCTATGAATAGCTACGCGTAGCGCATCATCTCAAAGTTTGTGCGAACATGCAGGAAGTGGGCCACCTTGGTCAACCGATCCACAATGACCCATATGGAGTCGTGGCCCCTCTGTGATGGGGGTAACCATGTAATGAAGTCCATAGAGATGCTTTCCCACTTCCACACGGGAATATCTAGAGGCTGTAGCATCCTTGGAGGTCTTTGACGGTCAAATTTCATGAGCTAACATGTGGTATATTTTAAGACAAACTCTACTATGTCCTGTTTAATTCCCTCCCAATAATACTGTCTCCTCATATCCTGGTACATTTTATCCCCATCGGGATGTACCAAAAATCTCGAACCATAGGACTCTCTCATAACAGCGTGCCTCAACTCCTCATCCTCTGGAATAATTAACCTCCCATTTAGGCGTAGGCCTCCTTTCGAGCTGATCGAGTAACCCTTCGCTCCCTCAGCTAATAGTTGGCGTACCCTATCCTGATAGATCTGGTCCTTCGCCTGATACCTCACAACTCGCATAATGATCTCTGGTGTGATGATAAGGCTGACATACAGGCCCTGGACACATCATCCTCATATCGAAGCTCTCTCCACTTCACTTTCCAGACTTCTGATATTTATCCAGTCAGTCTCTGGCTCAATGCGTCTGCCACTACATTAGCCTTACCAAGATGATACTCAATATCAAAATGGTAGTCTTTCACGAATTCTAGCCATCACCTCTTCCTCATATTCAGATCCTTCTATGTGAAGAGATACTGAAGTGACTTGTGATCCGTGAATAGGTTAAAATGCTCTTCCAACAGATAATGTCTCCATATCCTCAAGGCAAAAACGATCGCTGCTAGCTCTAGGTCGTGAGTGGGGTAATTCCTCTCGTGGGGCTTTAGCTTCTAGATGCATAAGATATAACCCTCTCCTTTTACTAAGCACACCCCAAAGTCCCTATAAGGATGCATCGGTGTAAACCCGATACTCTAGTCCTCCCCTTGGCAATGCAAGTACGGATGAAAATGTCAGCTTGTCCTTTAGCTCATCGAAAGATAATTGACAATGATCACTCCAAATAAAATGCACCCCTTTTCGAGTCAGATTTGTCAAAGGGCCCATAATTTTTGAAAACCCCTTAATGAATCGTCTGTAATAACTTGTCAGTCCTAAGAAGCTACGCACCTCGATTGATGTCGTGTACTACCCCCACTCCCTCACTGCCGATACCTTACTTAGATCCACTGCAATACACCGTTTTGACACCACATGACCAAGAAACTGTACCTCCCATAGCCAAAATCCACACTTCTAGAACTTGGCATAAAGCTGGTGATCCTGCAACGTCTGTAGGACCATACACAGATGCTCTGCGTGCTCCCCCTCAGTGCGCGATTAAATCAAGATTTTATCAATGACATGATGACAAACTGGTCGAGATACTCCATCAAAACCCTGTTCATGAGATCCATGAACACTACTGGCGCATTGGTGAGCCCGAATGGCATCACCCTGAACTCGTAAGATTCATACCGTGATAGGAAAGAGGTCTGAGGAACATCCTCCTCTTGGATACGCAACTAATGATACCCTGGCCTTAAATCGATCATGGAGAAGTAAGACGCCCCTCTCAATTGGTCAAATAAATCATCAATCCTAGGAAACAGATACTTATTCTGCATCGTTACCTTGTTCATCTCACTATAGTCCACGCACAATCGAAGTGAACCATCCCTCTTCTTTACAAACAACACCGGTTCACCCCATGACGATGTACTCCGTCGAATTAAACCCTGGCCCAGGAGTTGCTGAATTCTCTCTCTCAGCTCACGCATCTCCGAAAGGGCCATACGGTAAGGTTCTCGAGCAATCGGTCTCATCCCTGGTGCTAAATCGATTACAAACTCGATTTACCTATTAGATGGCAACCCTGGTATTTCCCTGGAACACATCCTCAAAGTCCTTCATTATCGGAATAGAATCCAACGTAACTACCACCTCCTTTGAGGTCTCCTCCTAGATATAATATAAGTGGGCACGTGACCCTCCCTCAGGTAGACGCATCGCTATTAGGAACATCTGCTGTCCCGAAATGGATTACACGATTGTCCTTTCATAACAATATACAGTCGCCCGATAAGCTGCCAACAAATCCATACCTAGGATGACATCGTACCCCTCCATATCTAACACTAAGAGGTCCGTCGCTAAACTAAGCCTCCCAATCAAAATGTCTACCTCCCGACAAATCGAGTGAATAAATGCCCCACTGCCCACTGGTGATTCTACACACATACGGAGACTACTTGTGGTCTCTAATAACCCATCCCGTTTAGAAAATTTAGATTTGATGAATGAATAAGATTCTCCTGTATCAAAAAGTATCCTACCCTCATGACCATGGGTGAGAAACATACCCTCAACCGCTAGCGGCACCTACTGTGTGGGATGATTGGGAACATCCCAAACATTATACACATGCCCGTAGTGCATTTGCCCCTACTACTGTGGGGCTGGTGGAGTCAGTGCTACTGGCGGCATCTGTCCCTGCTGCCTATGTTGGGCTCCCTGCTATTGGCCCCTTCCCCTCTGCGAGCACTCCCTCTTGAAGTGTTCGGTCTCACAGCAAACAAAATAACATCTCTGACCGTCCCCCTTTCATTGGCCTTACTAGCCCTGACGTGGCTGGCCCTACTGGCCTCCCCCATTGTTCCCTTGGCCCTGACGACCCTGAGGAACATGCTGCTGTTGATTTGGGACCGACTGACCTTGCCTAAATCCCTGTACTTCCGGTGAAACCCACCATGCCTAAATTTCTTAGCTTGATTCCCTTGCTAACTGCTAATCTACTGTTGAGTACCACTTGTGTCACCACCAACAACTGCCTTGCCCTGCTGTCTCGGCTCTCCTACCCTCTTGCTCCCCTTCGTATGGAAATGATGATCCTGGCAATGTACGAGAGCGACATTAACGACATCTGTATACGTCACCAATGCCTGATTACCAATCAAGTGCTACCTGATCCTTCAGGCTAGGCCATCCGTGAACCTCGACTTCTTTCGATCCTCTTCACTCACCTTATTTGGCATAAATTTTGCCAAACGGGTGAACTCCTCCTCATAATTCGCCACTGAACGGTCACCCTGAACTAACTCATTAAACTTCTTCCTCATCTCCTCCTCTACCGCTGGTGGAAAACATTTGCAGTCAAACCACGCCCAGAACTCAGATATCATCATCAAATCTCTCTCCTCATTGGTGGTAAATGACTCCCACAACTTTAAGGCTACCCCCGACAGATGAAAGGTAGCAAGCATCTATTTTTGCACATAGGTAAACTCCAGCATGCGCAGATGGTGCTGAATATTCTTCTTCCAGTCACAAGCCTCTACCACATCGGTACTACCTCGAAACTTAGGTGGGTGACCCTTCTGAAAGGTCTCCTTAACTCGCTACTAAGACTGTGGCCCCACTGGAGTCTGAACTGCTGGTACCACAGGAGGTGGTACCTGGGGATGAGGAAAATGGGCTGCCATAGCCCTCATTGCTGTCTCAAGTGCCTGGGCCACTATCACAGCCACCTGAGTAGTGGAGATCAACTCGGGTGGAGGTGGTGGTGGCGGTACCTGTGGATCCTTGTGAGCCTCCCTTAACTCATCCCTATCCTTAGCCCTCTCCGCTCTCTGTCTCTTCGGTGGCATATGAAAATAGATCGAATCGTATAAGTACACAATTTATACAAAAATCTAACAACAGAAATGCGATATCTCAAAAGCAGAAAAATGAATTACCAGTCCTAATAATAGGGCTCTATCGCAACTGAATGCTACGCTGAAACGTAGTAAGCTGCACAGATCCTAAGGACACTAGAATCTGATGCTCTGATACCATCTGTGACACCCCGCCTAATTAACCCCGGGTGATCTGTCCCAAATTAAATTAGAGCAGGTTTCTCAGTTAGTCCATTCTTAGCATCACTGTCGCCTTTTTAATTACTAACCACCTAAGTGAGAAAATTAGACTGGTGCCAAATTTTATCTTTCATTAATTTAATGAAATACACATGCGGAAACAAAATAATTTAAACAATCACAATGAACTGAAATCAACCATTCACAATTTAAATAAACTGACCAAATAAACCATCGGTTCAAAACCAACAAAAGTAAAGACAAATAAAGCTAAATATCAATAAGTCTGATATAAACTAAATAATACCGTGAGCGACATGCTCGAGTAACTGATAAGAATTTCTACATTAGAAAAAGAAATAATGAGGTGCCTATCAAACTCCCGCAACATCCACATATGCTGCAACAATGAATCCCTAGAATGAGTCAAGTCTGGCGTCCATGTGGCTGGACACCTAAAAGGTTTTTAAAAATATTTATAGCAAGGGTTAGAACCCAAAACATTTAGCAAATGATTAACTTGCAGTAATAAATATGTATGCATGATCTTCATATTTTAGTTAGTGTCGCACTCCCTTGAGAATATCCTCACCCCTCCTCTAATGTGCACTACTAATGCCTTAATTACTTTCCTTAGTTATCTATCCCATAACTAGATAATCGAAATAACCCCTTGCAACCACCCTACTCTAATCGAGTATGCCATAGCTATGATTTCTAAGTTATTATCAACATTAACTTAATTAATCATTTCCCTTTTTAAATTCATATAACTTTCACACCCGTTATACATATAATACAATTCACGGCCCGTATTAATTAACCCGTACATAATTATTTATCTCGTTATACATGTATAGTCGTATTACAACATCCACACATATGCTAGAATAATACTTAATAATGAACATCATCCCGAACAATAACTCACCGGATGTATATTCTCTAAAGTGCTATCCCACCAGGTGTATTCACACAACCTAGTTACCCAAAGTCAGAATCGCTCACTAGCTTGGTAAATAACATAAATACTGGAGGCGGTCATATTCCTTCCCTGAAAGTGAGATGCCCCTCACCCATATAATGGATGCTATGACCTAGGAATATACTCGCCCTACTCCTCAAGCTAGGGGATTCACCCTCTACGCACAACCTCCCCTGATAGCACTAGAGTAGATATAATAATAATATCTAGCCCCTGATATTAATGCACACACTATATACATATACTATCGAGCACCGTATATATATATATATATATATATATATATATAAAATACCCCGACTATCCCGTGTACTAAGTCCGTAACACAAGCCTATACAAATTATCATGAGTTTATGGTCCAACTGTGATTATTAATTAATTTGCATGTTAATTAATTATATTACTTTTGGTGTCGCTTAACCAATATATTCGGACTTGCTCTCGTGGCCCGAAAATAAAATAATACCCAAGTCTACATACCTGACTCTGAATTAATTAGCTTTCAATCTAAATTAATTTAACACCTTGGTATCGCTCCACCAATATACCCGGACTCACCCACTCGATCTGTATTTAATTATTTTGGAATATTTTCCCCAAAATTAATCATAGAGTGTCACCCATAAATTTCCTCTAAATCCCAATTATTTCCCCTCATAATTGATTAGAATATATGTCCTATATTTATTTCTCATTAAATTAGGTGTGGGGGAGAAATTTTAATTAAATCCCCTTTATATACTAAACTGGCGGAATTGTCAAAATCCCCGTCCATCGATCGATCGATCCCAGCCATCGATCGATCGATCGAACAGGTCTTCGTCTTCTCCGAAGGCCTGTTTCATCCAGGGACGAAAACCTCAAGAGTCTAACTCCTTCTACAGTCTTACCCAAGTCTTCTCATAAATATAATTCATCACAAACATCATAAGGAACCCCCATAAAGTCCCCAAACCCCGTTTAATTTTCGTTAGCTATGATTTTTCTAAATTGGGGCAAAAAACCGAGTTATTCGTAAGCCAGTCACAACACCAGATTTCCAACTCAAATTCATTCATATATCATCTGGGTTTATCATCACTAAGGTGAATATCTTTTCAGAATCATGTATCACCATGAATTCCTACATTAATTTCCATTTTATGTTCTAATTACAAAAACCCCATTTTTTGTACCCGTTTATCCCCAAAACGAATTTTAGGTATTCACATCACATAAATATGAATTCAAAACAAAAATAAAAGCTACAATAAGTTAACTAGTTGCCTT
Organism: Sambucus nigra; assembly: GCA_949130495.1. Lineage (NCBI taxonomy): Eukaryota > Viridiplantae > Streptophyta > Magnoliopsida > Dipsacales > Adoxaceae > Sambucus > Sambucus nigra. The sequence goes on along the minus strand of OX422215.1, from coordinate 302,046,554 downwards.
TTGGTTCCGTAGGGTCTGATCCGGAGTTTCAATTCTTAAGGTTGATGATGAAATCCTCCGTTTGGCTGTGTCCTTTATCCCCCAAATTGGCTCCCATTGCCTTTAACTGCTCCATAGGGTTTTCTCTCCCACTATGTGTTTTCCAATATCTAATCAGTCGTTCCCCTTTTCCTTTTAATTAAGTAGTTAGGCTTAATCCCATTTTAGCCTAATGGGCCAAGCCCAAGTGACCCAAATACCCCCGTGTGGGCCCGGCTATGCCTAAAAATGTCCCGTGATCCGTTTACTACCCCCGGGTACACTTTTTTTACTATCTCAGCCCATCCAAACTCAACCGTAAACTCAAAATTAGCATCCTAATTGATATATAAAATCCTTATCTCACACCCAGATTTGTCTATACCGACTCCCGGCTAAGATAAATAAATGCCCCATCACTAATACCCGTAATGACGTAAGTAAATTATTACTATTCACGTAGTAATTAAATTTCCCTAAATATTAAACCTTCACTCTCCGATTAATATTTAAATAAGTATTACCATAATTAATTCAATTAAAATTACGACACACAAGTAATTTACAAATTCCCGAATTAAATAAATATTAGATGCATAAAATTACGGGGTGTTACATGTTCCACATTCCATTACATTATTCTTGGAAGTGTTCCACTTAACCACATACTTCAACGGGCTCCAAACCGCTGGCTATGTTCACCGTATGATCTAGCCAGTAATTTAGGGCTTTTCACCCAAGGGCTTTGGGCCTTCTTTCTTATTTACCGGTTGCATCTGAGTACTATATTAATATGTTTAGCATTATACACATGTTCATAGTATCCCGTTCCTTTACTTTTACCGATCGAAGCCAAAGCCTGGAATTAACCGTCCATTTTTCTCTTAATACTCGAAAACCTTATTTCTTTCTCCTTTAAGTCCCTTATTAACACACACATGATTTATCCTAAAATTGTTCACGCCTTAGGACTTAATTCAGTTTTACTCATACTAGTGTAAGATGTTCTTCTGACATTTTTACTTCATAAAAATATTCCACTTTAAGTAAATTACCAATTTACCCTTTGTTTACCACCAAATTGACACTTTAGTCCCTTAACAAGTATTATTTCTCAAAATGGTTATTAAGTTTCCAACTTAATATATAAAACACCTTTAGCCATTTTAACACTTGTTCGATACCACAATATTACCCTATCACCACACTTAACACTTTTACACCTTGAATATATAACTCACACCTTCAAAGGATAAACTCCGTTTTTCACACATTCTTTAAGGACCATATTCCAATTTGTCTTATATCATGTTTAGACCGGATCAAATCTTCCCTTACCTTGTTCACCTATTTGTTATCATATTACTACAAGTTTATGTGCATGAGAAAGTGGGCTTTAGTTTTCAAAAACCCTCTTTCATGGTTTAAACATACATTCATTCTAGAATTTATACCATTTGCAACAAACACGCTTTTTCCTTTTATTCTAAGAAGAATAATAATTGCTTACAATTTATTCCATAAAATGCCCATTATTCTTTTATTAGAAAATACACTTGAATAGCATTTTCTACATTTTTATTCCTTGAAAAATTCCATTATTTTCTCTTATTAGAAAATATGCTATAATAACATTTTCTTACATTTTTATTACCATAAAAATGTCCATTTTCAGTTTTTTTAGAAAATACACAAAAATAATATTTTCTTACATTTTAATTACCATAAAAATGTCCATTTTTAGTTTTATTAGGAAATACACACAAACAATATTTTCTTACATTTGTATTACCATAAAAATGTCCATTTTCAATTTTATTAGAAAATACACACAAACAATATTTTCTTAGATTCTTATTCATAATAATCATACCCTTAACATGAAATACTAGCAAGACTATAATATACATCAAATAGAGTCTTAAATGTAAGAGTAAATTATCCCACCTTAATGAGTCTAATATGATGGCAATGAATATGGGTGACTCCCCCACCCTCAAAGGTGGCCCTAAAGGGAGTCACAAAAGCTCTACCATGCAAGATCCAAATCCTCCCAGAGAACCCCATTAAAAAAAACCCTTCAAATACCTCCAATAACACAATCATCTTCTTTCTCCAAGAATATCCTCATCAAAACCCTCAAATAATGGCTACTATATATTTCATGTCTTATCCTTATAAAATGGTGAGATTAATTATTTTGGTGTGGGTGTATCTTGAAAATTCTTAATTGGCAAAGGTAGTATAGGAGAAAAAGGGAAGGGGGTATGAACTCTTTGAGAAATATTGAGAACAAATGATTTTCTCTCCCTTCCATTTACTACTTACGTTCCTAACTTATAAACAAAACTAAGATCTCACTTGTTCTAACGACCCGCACACCTGTTGTCATCCCCATTGTCAGGCCCAAAGGGCTAACATGAGAAATGAAATTAACAGCCCATGGTTTGATAGCAAAGTGGCAGAGCTGGTGGATGATCATACGGACCGTGCTTCTCTTTTAATCACAAGGCAAATACCCATAAGACAAATGACATACATCACTTATTTCATCCTCCACAAGTTGACCTAGAATATGGATTGATGACTATACAACTATCAATGTATGATCGGTGTAGTTTGTCACTGTTATTCAAATGACTTTCGACTTCATTCGAACGCTTCCAGCGTCGTTCAAACAACCCCTTCCTCGTTTAAGTGACAGTACCCATATAACATTCTCGTTGTTTCCACGCTGACTCCACTGGCTTCTAACACATTAATATCTCTTAAGTTTCTTAACTTAATTCAATCATTTTTCATTGTTTCCATATATACCCCTAGTAGTTTCCATCTTTTAATAAGGGCATACAAAACTTATCTTCCTAAAACTTCTATAACACTTACGTAAGACTCTTATAAAATCCATAATTCAATTAATTTTCTTCAATTCTAACTTACACCCCATCATATATATTCCACATATATAGTTAGACTAATTTATTGGGCAGGATATTACACTACCTATAAAAAGGATGCCATAATTGTCTTGCACGACCTTATTCATAAAGAGATCAAGGTATATGTGGACGATATGATCATAAATTCCAAGACTCAAGAAGGTCACATTCCTACCCTTCGAAAGTTTTTCGAGCGATTGTGAAAGTACCAGATGCGGCTAAATCTGTAAAAGTGTGTTTTCGGTGTCATTAAGGGGAAAATCTTCGGGTTCATGGTCAGTGAGAAAGGAATTAAAGTGAATCCCCAAATTGAATCCATACTTTAGATGCCACTACCCCGAATGAAAAAGTAAGTCTGAGGATTCCTGGGTAAATTGTAATACATCGATCATTTCATCAGCTAACTGACCTGCATCTGCGAACCCATTTTAAAACTTCTCTAGAAGGATTCAACCAAGGTCTAGGATGAGTCCTACCAATAATCCTTTGATGAAATTAAGTGATACTCACTCGGCCTCTGGTACTCATGCCTCCACGGCCAGTCTCCCCCTCCTCCTGTACTTCTCTGTCATTAATATTGTAGTAGGAGTTTATTGGCCCAATACATTGAATAATACCATAAGGAAAGATACATCTACTACACTAGTCAAAAATTGGTTGGGAACAAAGTCAATTACACTGCCATGAAAAAAGCATGTGTCGCCTTAGTATGGGTCACACAGAAGTTATGGCACTACATGCTTGCCTTTACCATATGACTAGTATCTCGAGTGGATCCCATTAAGTACCTGCTGAAGAAACTCGCTCCGTCAATCCGAATGGCCCATTTTTTTATTGCTAGCCGAGTTCAATATTGTGTATGTCATGCAGAAAGCCATGAAAGGGAAGGCCATCTTCAACTACCTCGCCGATTTCCCTATGGTAGAAACTGATGTTTGGATATCTGAATTCCTAGATGAAGATATTCTCTGTGACTCTTAGGACGATCTCAGACGGAAGATGTTATTTAATGGAGATGATAATAAGAAAGTATACAACATTGGAATACTCCTGATCGCCCCCGATGACTCCCTCACACCTATTGCCATTAAGCTAGACATACGTTGCACCAAAAATATGACCGAATATGAGGCATGGACCCTAGGCCTCAAGATTGCCCAAGAAAGGTATCTATCACCTAGACATTTATGGGGACTCTACCTTCATTATTGGCCAAATCCTTAGAAGGTGGCAAGTCATAGAAGAGAAGATCATACCCTTCCACACCCACTTAGAAGATCTCGCCTCCCAATACAAAGATGTCACCTTCCATTACCTTTCTACCTAAAAAAAAGTCTATTTTATGCCCTTATAACCCTAGCCTCCATAGTCGACATGCCCGAGGGAATAACAATGGTCCCTTTCTTGGTTCAAGAATAGGTTATGCCCCCCACTGTTACCACATTGAGCTCATTATCGAAAAAGACCCCAAATGGCTTGATTATGGTACCATGACATTTGGCACCTTCAAAACTATGGTAAATATTCTCGAGATGGAGATAAAAAAATATTGTGTGACCCTTCACAAACTGACTACCTAGTACACCATTCATGACAAAGCACTTTTCAAGAAAAACTTTGATGAAATTCATTTGCATTGCATAACAGGGATTGATATTGAAATGATGATGCAGAAGATCAACAGCGGGGAATGAGGGACCAACATGAATGGTCACATGATTGACAAGAAGATCATTCATTAAGGGTACTATTGGACAACCATGGTTCAAGGCTTCAATGCCTATGTTTGAAGATGCCTCTAGTGCAAAATTTTTTCCATTCTCCAACATTTACCTCCTAGGGAATTATACAACAAGACTTCTCATTGTCCCTTTTCCACCTGGGGCATTCTCATCATAGGGAAGGTCACTCCCAAATAATCAAAGGGTTATGAGTTTATCCTGGCCGCCATTGATTACTTTACAAAATGGGTCAAAGACAAGTCATACGCAGTGCTGAATGCCAAAAAAGTGACCAAGTTTATCAAAAAAATCATCGTTTGCCGATACAGGGATCCTCATGAGTTAGTATTAGATAACAGACTCCACTTCGAAGCTGAGGTCATAAAATTGGTTGATGAGTGTAGGATTCAGAGACACAAGTCTTCTCATTACCGTTCCCAAAACAATGGTGCTGTCGAAGTCGCCATAAAAACCCTCAAAATAATAATCAATAAGATGACCAAAAGTTGGAAAGGCTGGGCCAATCGGATCCCAAATTCCCTTCAAGGCTATCGGTTCTCTATTAGAACACCTACTGAGGCTATCCTTCATTCTCTAGTATAAGTCATGAAAACATTTCTCCCCATTGATCTAGAATTACCTTCCCTATGTGTCATGCTCAAGAGCAAAGTTAACGAAGAAGATTGGCATCAGAGCTTCTATGACGAACTTTCACTCTTGGATGAAAAGATACCTAAGGATCTATACCAAATATAGGTGTACCATCGCTGGATAATATGATCATTCAATAGGAAAGTAAAGTACCACGGTGTCCAACAAGGAGACCTTGCCCTAAATAAAATTATAAAACCTGTTTGGAATCCCAGAGAGAAGTTCAAACCTAATTGGAGAGTCTCCTACATCATGAAGAAAATCTTGTCAGGTGGCACTATTGTGCTCACAAACCTCGATGGAGAAGATATGATGCATCCAGTCAATCTGGATCATCTCAAGAAATTATACCCTTAATTTGAATTCTCGGTGGATTCTTCTTCTTCTCACTCCCTTTCTATTTTCTTGAAAATCGTCATTCCGCCTACCTAGAACTTCGTGGGACCTGATCCTCTTCAAACAATTCTTTTTAAAATGAAGCTCCCAAAATTTCAAAACCCTCATAGGTACGTAGGCAACCCATACGGCACACATGGGTGTTGTCCTTTCTTTTTTACAAAATGCTATTCTTTTCTAACCTCCGAGAACAATGATCCATCTCATCATTTACATGAACAAAAGGATTATGTATGCCTTAGAAGTTGGTATAGATAATTCAAATGTGAAACTCATTAAATGACACAGAAAAATATGTCAAATTCATTTTTATTTCAAATTAAGGAACATAGCCATTGTATGAAATATCAGCCGAGGGAGTCAAACAAACCACCCCCTTTCCAATAACGAAACAAGCTACCAAATAACCTACCCGGTCTCTACCAAATAACCAGTTTCATAGAAAAACCCTAAAACATGTCAGATACCAAAACAAATTAGCTAAAAATTTCACTAGCTTCACAAATGTTTCCCCTAGCTACACAAATGCTTCCCTCAACGGCTAGACGACCCTGCCTTGTCATTGTGACACCCCGCCTAATTAAATACCGGGCGATCACTCCTTTATTAAATTAAAATCAAGGTGAACAGTTGGTTCATTCTTAGCATCACTGTCGTAAAAATAAACTTTTCCAAATTAACACCCTAATTAATTAAGCTAAGTGTCAAAAACCATTTTTCAACATTTCTAACTAATTTTATTTTTAAAGAAAAATTATTTTATTTAATTAGTAACAACATTTTCAATAAGTAAGAATCATACAATAATTAAACCGGAACATAATCCAATTACTATAAACATTCAAAGTCCCAACATTTAAAACTTAAAGTAAAACATCCATACTGAAATAAATCCCATAGTAACAGTACTAGGAATAAATGAAATACAAATGTCCCAAATAAACAGATAAATAGTGGAAAGGGCGACACATGCCCAATAAATGAGTATGATAGATGTGGAATCACGTAAACAAAGTCGTCTATGCAAGTGGCCTGCAACTCCCACCTAAGCTGCAGCACGTTCCTTTCAAGGGATCCTAGGCAAGACGCCCCTGTGGCTGGGCACCTGTAATACATACATATATATACAAGAGAGAGAAAGAGAAAAAGAAACGGGTCAGAGCCCGATAGTGTGTTTGATTTAAAATACGTTTAGCAAGTATTTAAATTGATACAAGCCAATGCAACAACATATTAGTGCGGCACTCTCTTGAGAAATTCTCACATCTCTTCTAATGTGCACACCTATCGCACTAACCTTCTCAACGGTTTGTCATATCATTTATCGTACTAATCTTCCCAATGATTTAACTTATCTTAGATTACTCGTAAGATTCAAAATTTCACAATTCAATTGTTTGAAAAGAATATTTCAATTAGTAACCAAAGTTCTCATTTTGACTTTATTAATCAATAAAGTTTTCCAATTTAATTTTATACTTTCTCAAAGCAAGTATTTACAATTTGAGTCATCAACCATGTTCTACATATCAAATCACAGTAGGTAGTTCCAGATTTCAGAATTTCATATATATATATATTAACTCCTCGAAAATATATATATCATAACAGCACCCCAAATAATAACTATGGTGCGGGCATACTCTACTATCCAAACCCCATATCACTCACATTAAGGGGAATACAAATTCGGAATCACTCTCGAATTGTATTAACACATACTCAAATAATATTGAGGCGAAGTATAGATTCCAAGTCTCTTAAGACCGTCTGAACTATCACTGCGATAGCCTGTACCAAGGATACCTATACACAAACAATATGAGGCGAAGCATAGATTCCAAGTCTCTAAGAGGAAAGCACATACCCGCATCTCTTAGGACCATCTGAACTATCATTCCGATAGCCTGTACCAAGGATATCTATCTTCTAGGGTACAAGTCAATATCCCCCATAAAGGTCCCATCGAGATAAGACTGTCCTAGCGCGAAAACCTCAGGGATAGCAAGTAGCGTGGGCATGATTTTCACACATAGATAGTATATGCATACACAGTCATATAACTATACTAATATTACCATATCAATACTGGGTAAATTCTCAATTCCCATAATTATGTCATTCGCATTTATTTCACATTATATAGTTATCACGTATAACCATTCACCTATTACTTTAATTTGAGGAACTTTTCCACTTACTACGTAACGCTTCATGGATTATATCCCCCCAATTATAAAATTCAGTAGGTATACACATTTGTCCCAAAGTAACTCTCTTACGTGTCTCTCTCTTTAAATCATAAATTTACCGACCCTTATGTAATTCTCCCAAAATACAATCTTTGCCCGACATCAAGGGTCCCAAAATCTATTCACATGTCCTACTGGTCTTCCCTATCTCCCAAAACATTTTATTAAGGATGCCCAAGAATTATCTCACAATAAAGTGAATTTAACTCATTTAAAAAGGAAATAAGAGTCTGCCAGGAGGGGTCGATCGATCGAGGCCTGGGGCTCGATCTATCGAACCTTCGAACGATCGAATCTCTGGGCTCGATCGATAGATCAAGCAGGTCTGCGAAAACTGGAATTCTGCAGTTACGGGTTTCATCTCCCAACTTCAAAAATTTCCATATTTTCTAATTCCAAACGTCTCAAAATTTGCACTACTAACATCCTAACATGATATCATACATTTCCTACGTAAAGCATGTCAATTTACGTCACTAAACATGGATTAATCATGCCATAATTCATTTAAATATTCAAGAACCCTAGAAATCTCTAAATCATGGTTCCAATCTGTTTTTCCAGAAATTACTTCTTATAAACATCATAATTTCGTGGGTAAATTCCTCTACATGGCAAGGGTTTCCAGAATTATCATTTAAACCATAACTACATGCGATTCCTATCTCAAATCTTAAGTTTTCTTCCATAAAACTCATCCTAATCATTCCTACACTAATATGAAAGATGCATCAACGAAATAAGCAAGATAAACACTTACCTGGGATTTTTGACGTTTTGGTTTGCAGATGATTTCGGTGTGGTTGCGTAGTCCGTTGCGCGATCTACGCGTTGGTGGTGGTGGCGGCGCAAACGGATGACTTTTGGGGCCTTGGATTGCCTTGGAAGCTTTCTTCTTCCCTCTCCTATGTCCGTCAATTGTGTTTGAGTTTTCTAACCCTAGATGACTAACCTAAATGGCTGATATAGGTTTCTGATTTTCGTGGGTTTAATTACCCATAAATGTGAAATGTCCAAAATGCCCTTCCGGGGTACCACTTAGGCCTAAAAACACCCCGAGACCCAAACTAAACCCCTGGGTACATTTTTCTGACTATCTCGACCCTTTCGGACACGTTGGCGCACTCAAAACGACCATACAAACGACTTATAAAATATTCACTTTTATTTATCAATAATTAGTCCCGACGCGACACGGGCGCGTCCCGACTCAAATTTTCAAAATTGCCATTTTATTCACTCGTGACATTCAATATAACCAATATTACATATTACTTTGCTCATTAGTAATATTCAACAAATTTCCCATAATTACTAACTCTCGTCACGTTAATAATTATAACATAATTAATTTCCGGATTTTTATTAAATAATTAACTCACATTAATTTTAATAAATCCCCAAATTAATATAGCATAAAAATACAGGGTTTTACAGTCATCTAAGTTTCCCACCCCTGATTAACGTTCCATATAAATTCCATGAATTAATACGCATAAAAAAGCCTGGCCAAAACCATAAGACCTTCCTCAATGGTGTCGAAAGCCACAAACCACCTCTGACCAGTCTTCGCTTCCAAGATCTTTCTAACTACCCGCTTCCTTAACCACTTCATTTAGTCGCCAGAAACATGCCAAATCCCTTCTATAGATTGTGACGGATAGGTAAATGGCCGACTGCTGCCGCAGGTATCCCAGTATCATCCGTAAAGATTTAGTCAAGTCCTCCATCAAGAAAAAGTTCATTGTGAGATGAGACACTATTTATTCCCACCCAGCTTCTTGCATAAGCTGCCAAAGGAAATAAAAGGAAGTATATCGGAGGCCAACCAGTTGCACATACTAATACTCTCATAGTTGCAAAAGAGGCTGCAAGTATCCCCACCATGGCACCTACCAATGAAGACATCGGGCCTAGTGCTCCACGAACCAGTAAACCCCGCTCTCTATTGAATGGATGAAACTAAAGAAAGTTTGGACAATAAATTAGGCACACATGACAGGGATACTCAAGAGGGGCCTCCAGGTGAAACCTCCCTACAATCCACATAAATAGCGTCATCGGGATCCCCCTCTAAAAATTGAAATGTCCCTCTTTCCAAGCATTGAGACCATTTAAGGACTCCATCGCTGCCACCACCGCAGGAGGACTGCAACACTAAGACATTCACATCACTATCATGGCCACTTAGGGATTGACCATCAAGTGTCCCATCACTAATAACATCCTCGCAGTTAGGCCTAAAGCAATAGCTCTGGAAAAGACACCATGAACAAATTACCTGTGATGCCACCGGCTGTATAACCATCGGAAGAGAAATAGTCCTTCCATGAACCAATGGTCTATTTGTCGAAGGGGAAATATGGAATACCTATGCCAAAGACGAGACAAATTAGGCATAGTCATCCAAACACTAGGGCTAATCCCCAACATTTTCAAAAATACCTCATAGGTAGGACAAGCCTCATCCAGGCTAAACTGGAAAAAATGATCCCTAGGGTACTAGAATTGTACTGTCGCTATTAGTAATTTTTTTTATGGCCCGATTTCTCCATAAAGAAACTAGACGTAAGATAAAAGTGTCATAGTCAACGTTGTAAAGGAACTTGACCTCTAAAACTTCGAGATAAGAAAATAATTCTTCGTACATTGGAAGAGACATTTGAGAAAAGAGAAGGAAAATACAAAAGAAATAAGTTTGGTGGTGAAAATAACACATCCACTGACTCTCTTTTTATACACAAAAACCCTTACAAAAAAAAGCCATTCAGACTTGTATTTAACGCTCTGCCTTATAGAGTACCATAGGTATACATGAAAGTGCAATAAAAGCCTAGAAGTGATTTGACTTGACTCTTTTATCGTTAGGAAGGTCAAGGGGTATGCCGATCAGCAAAACCCCCCATTTTAGAAAATTCCATTTTTCCTCTAAAAAGATAAAATTGAAAAATTATTACATTGAAAAAGGTTAACCCCCGTGTTAATTCATTTTTACGCTCCTTTTTAACATTCCCCCTTTTTACTTTTATACTCATCTTTATCTTTGTATATATAATCTCATAAGAAAATTATGTGCATGTAGATTAAGCCACTAAATCAAGAAAAATAACAAAAAATAATGCATTTTTATATATATATCCTTTCTCTGAAAGCATTACATTTTTGTAGGTAGAAGAAAATGAAAAAAAAGAAAAAAAGAAAATACAACGGGACTTCGCCTAAACCCTCTCTCTCTCACAACCTCTCCAATCATACTGTCAGCCCCCACGACACACACGCTTTCCTCTACGATGGGTGGTGAACCCTCCACTCCAAAAAATGGAATTCTCTCCAGTAGTAGTCGCTGATACCACATAGAAAGTAGCAGACTTCTTTACATAGGCGGACATAGAGGCCATCCAGTCCTTGATATCCCATAGCTAATTTGTCTGCACTCTCACAAACTGCAAAGAAAATATAAAACAACAAAAGACAAGCGTATCAGTAAAAGAGTAAAAAATAAAGTGGTAATAGGAAATGGAAAAGAAAAAAGAGATAAGTATACTTCATGCCTGAGATCCTCATTCGTAAGCCCCGTCAGCCCGTATAACGACGCATGTGGATGAGGGTCATGCTCAATGACTCCCCATTACTCAATCAAAAATTATAAGAAGGAGTGACCTAAATGAGCAGAGCCTCCTCCATTGCTGTCGTCGTGCCACCTCTCGTACTGTGGGCTGATCCCGCTGTTACACTGGTACGCCTCCTAGAAGCAGTGATTGGCGGAGGCACTCCATGTCATAAATTCAAGAGGGCATCAACCAACTCGTCATGAAGTCTAGATAATTATAACTCACCGTCATAGCCATTAGTGTGTGTAGGGCTCGCCTATCATCACTGATTCCCTAGACTCATCAGATATCTCCCTCATCCAGCTCATATACATAAGGGCACTAATGATGGGACCTTACCTCATCCTCCACTATCTGCCTCACCACCCTTTCTCCTAGGTACTAGACGTACCCAAACTCATGCACCATCATTCATCGTATTTGCGCATGCATGCCAGTAACCCCCGTGTCCCACAAAGACACCCCTAGGGGTAGAAGTTCAACTGCATCCCCAATAAAGAATCAGTTTCCACTCAAGAAATAAAGATGCCAAGAAGAACTCAGAAAGGACAAAAGTTGACCTGATCGCTTGTTAGGTTATTCAACACCTTCTGCATGTCCTTTAGAGATAAGGACTAGTTCAATCGCTATTGGACTTCCGCCCCCAAAACATTCATTAGTAGTCCCCCAAATCATGATCCTTCAGGGACATCAACCCTGCATTATGCCCAATCACATCTTAGAACCACATTTGTAAGAAGACATAAATTAGCAAAGAGATAATAAAAGGACTAAGAGAAAATAATGCAAAAAGAAATAAACCTAAGATTAGCTCCAGAATATATATGGCCCCTATAAAAGTCTGCTGGTAGCACCGTCTAAATGCATCCAGAAAAGTGTAAAGGGATGCCAAGGTGAATCTCCCCTAGTCGTACATAGGCACGTTAGAAATAGTCCTCAGATACGGTAAAAACTAAAGAGGGACAACTTTGCCTCCAATTCCAGCCAAGAACCTCCTAAGAATACGCAAAATAAATTGACAGGTTATTTTCCTCACCCACCTCTCATCCGTCACATCCACCCATCTCCTAAAAAACCACCTCCTTCAAAGCAAAAATTCGAATAAAATCCCCCGATAAGATTCTACCCATATACACCAAATCCATAGCCATCGCCTCTGTCGTGACCCTCAGAGTTTGGTCTTCCACGATCTTGAATCCCTATCAATCCATCCCCATCAACTACTGGAAATCAATGGGAGTGACAGTCATTTCCCCGAATCCCAAATGTAATTTTTGGGTAGTGACCCACCATCTCTCCCCAAGATCACACAGCACCGCAGAACAATGTAGTGTCACATCCAATGCCTTTGCCAATAGGCCGAACACGGCATACGACACCACACAATGTACAATAACATGGATCTTATCCTAAACCCCCTTCAACCTAGTCATCCCCCGAGGCTGAATGCTAGAAGGAGCTATGTCAGTATGCAAAAAACCCAAAAGAAAACCCTTCATTAACACAAGAAGAGAATAGAGAAAAATGAATTGGAAAACCAAAAGTCACCATATTTATATAACCACTGGGTTTTTTCACTTTTGACAAACAATGGTGTGCAGGCTCCCAAACAAAATCCGCTCATCAACGACTAGCTTAGACGAGTTAAATGCATTCTTATTGCCCAACGCAAGGGGCACAACAGATTGCCACTCTAGCCCAACCCAATCATCAATTGCTAGCCACTCATTATTTTAAGCATCACCTGAAGTGCCAACCATTTAAAGTCTTAAAGAAGAAAGGACTTAAAAATGACTCTTAAGGAGATAAAATAAGAGATTCAACCACTTAAAGGTGTGAAAAATGAAGAGGGTTGCCTCCTTTATAAAGAAGGCTAAGGGGCTTGTCAATCGAAAAACTCCTTCCCTTGCCGGTCAGCAACTACCTTTTCTTCTTCCTAAAAAAGCCCATAATTCTATGCCCTATGCCGGTTGGCACCTCCTTAGGGTGTCCTATCGGTAATCAACTCCAATTTTCATCTTAAAAATGCCAAAAAAATCGAAAAATGCTAAAAAAATTCCCCAAAATTCCTCGAATTCCTTGAAAACATAAAAACTTATTTTCTCTAAAGAAAATCATGTTTAGATCATCAAACCATTTAAAACACTCCAAATTCCCAACAGGATTAACCCTTACACTCTTGTTATCAACATACTCCCAAGAAAACCAATGATAAAATTCCCTAATAGGAACCATAAACCTACACAATCCCTAGCGGAATCTCAATATAACACATTTCCAAGGGGAACCAAAAGTACGCCTACACCCAAAATTATTTACATTTTACCTATAGAAACTATTCCTCATGAATTATAACTTAAGTCATCAGAATTGACCTCAACCCACATAATCGGTTGCTAAAACTTTAGGTCTTGAAAATTGACCCGAGCCAGTAGAATCGGTCGTCATAACTTTGGGTCCTCCGATTTGACCTCGGCTAGTAGAATTCATAACTTATGGTCCTCAGATTTAACCTTGGCCCGTAGAATCGATTGCTATAACTTTAGGTCCTTAAAATTTACTTCGATCCACAAAATTAGTTGCTTCAACTTTAGATTTTTAGAATTGACCCCGATTCGTAGAATTGGTCATCATAACTGAAGGTCCTCAGAATTGACCTCGACTCATAGAATCGATCCTCACAACTTGAGGTCCTAGGAATTAACCTTGACCCACAAAATTGGTCATCACAACTCAAGAACCTCATAATTGATCTTAGCTTAAAGAATCGATTGTCATAACTTAAGGTCTTGATAGTTAACCTAGGCTCGTATAATCAATCATCACAACTCAAGGTCCTAAGAATTGACCTTGGTCCACAAAATCGATCGTTATAACTCAAGGTACTCACAATGGACCTAGGACCACAGAATCGATCACCATCATTAAAGGTCCTTAGGACCAACCGTGGCCCATAATACCAATTGTTACAACTTAAGGTTCTCAAAATTGACCTCGGCCCACAAAATTGGTTGGTTTAACCTTAGGTTCTCAGAATTAACCTGAGCCTATAGAATCGATCAACACAACTTAAGGTCCTCAAAATAGACCTCGACCCACTAAATCAGTCCTTATACTCCTCAAGGTCCTTAGAAATAACCTCGACCCACTGAATCGATGATCCCCATCCACCAGCTTCGTAGAATTGATCTTAACCCTAAGAATCGGTCCTCCTCGTCCGCTAGATCCACAAAATTGACCTAAAATTCTCGTCCCCAATGTTTATGTTTTGCATCTCATTCGACGGCCTTCACTTGTTCCAAGCTTAACCGTCAAGGGGATCTCTTTAGACACCCCATCCTAGGACCCCAATAAGATCCTCTTTAGGTCCCTGACACTCACTCATTAACCACAAAACCTAGGTCATACGCCAAGTACTAATCTGGAGGTCGACGAGCACTCTCGAGTCCCGTTTGACTCCGTTCAACTCTCCCATTTGAGAAAAATCTTAATGAATCTTTTAAGGGCTCTAAATCCAGTTTCCTTATGATCCATTCCATATGTGAATCAGACTTATGGTCCGGATGAATGATCCATTTTACCCTAAAAATTGATTTAGAGGTCACTGAGCGTTCTTGGGCATCGTTTGTATCCAGTCATCTTGACGCGACTAAGAATGTGTCTCAGAAGTGTGTACTCTCTAGGCTCAAGTGAAAGCCTGTCACTCAAGTAATAATCCGATAAGTCGGGTATCGATCCTTAGGGAAATAATACGAATGGAGTCGTAACGACGTTGGACAGACGAAGTAAACCTAACTTTGACTCTAAAGAAAAGGAAAAGGTGATTTGATTTGCAAAATAACTACAACTATATGCACTTTTGAAAATGATTAACTAATGAAATTATGAAAAATAATGCGATGCAATTACTCTAATGCAGAATTAGTAATGATTTGACTAAAATTTAAACTATGAATGGAGAAAGATAGGTCGGGTTACAATCCCCCACGCCCTAGTAATTCACTTCGTAAGATAATAGATTTAGAATTAAAACTTTAAATGAATTTGAATCTTTAATACTCTTAAGTATTACATATATGAGGGATCGTAGCCCGCACAGTACGTAAGCAAATCTTGAATTAAAATTCAGCTTTTATTTCTCCTAAGTATTACACATATGAGGGATCGTAGCCCGCATAGTATGTAAGCAAAGGTTGAAATAAATTAGTATCGTATGAACTACGATACAATTCATCTACGGTTTTAATTACGACATCTATTTCCACTATCGTGAATTACATCGGATGGGATTCATGCACCCCAACTCGTGGAAACTTAGCCAGAGATATGAAAACTGGAAGAAAACACGTTTGGAATGAAAGAAAACATTTTTACTACTGAATGAAGATGAAGAGTGATGAAATTGCTATTAGAAAAGTAACTACTGCAATAATTAAAACAAGAATCAGAATGGTATTACTTGAATTGCAAAACTATAAGCAAACTAGGGTTTCTTATTCTTCTTCTTCTCTAAAACTGATTACAAAGCTTCCTTAACGAATCAGAAGCCTCCTACCATGTCTAGGAGGAGTTTACAATTTATAAGCTACGAATAATAAGAGTTTCAACCATGGAGGATTCTAATTTTCCAAGTGGATAAGTTTAAATTTCTGAAAACAGAACCGATCCTATTAAGGGGTTTAGTTAGGTTCCATCTTTGATAGCCTTTATAGAAAGTTCTTCGAGCATTAGATCGGTTCGTTTTTCCTCTTCTTCAATTTGGTTCCATCTTGAAATTACTTTACATGAAGTTTTCCAGGTATAGGTTCGGTTCGTTTTCTTTCCACTTCGATTCGGTTCCATCTTTTTAGTGCTTTACAGGAGCTTTCCCAGGATGGGATCGACTCATTTTATCTCCCTTAGGTTCGGTTCCATATTTTCAGTAACTTTCCTCCTTGTATATCCTTGAAGATTTTGGTATGGAATTCAGATTAGGATGCTGGTTCTTCCTAAACACTAAATACCTGTAAAATAGATGGAAAATACACAAAACTCAGTGTACTCATTAGAAACTTGTCAATAGAAATGATATGATATAAATCCACTCAAATTACACTTTGTAGAGCGATAAAAGCCTCTAAATTAAGGGGATAAATGGGAAGAATTTATGCCTAATCAAACCCCCATAACTTAGAACTGTGATCATCCTGATTAATGTAAAAAGAATCAAAACATGGTCTAACTCGAAGATGGGATATAATACCTCTTTCGTGGGTGAACGATTGCATTTAGCATATGCAACAAGCCTTGAAACCCCTAGGTTACCCTAGTAGGACGAGTGGTGTATCGTGAGGGTTTGCAGAGAATATACCCACAAAATCCGACTAAAAGGAAACTCAAAATATGCAAAAATTGTATAATTCAAACTTTTCCAGAAAATAGTCATCATCATTTCATGTTCAAGAGTCTCAAATCATAGTGCGTGTGTGCGAAGTCGGAAATTTAACCGCTAATTTCCACCGATTGACCATTACGTTACTTATCCGAAAATTCATTTTGATTTCAAAATCTAACGAAATGCTCTCACAAACGAATCACTCGAAATGTGGCTATTCTCTCGGTATGCATGACTTATAAGAGTAAATGTACTGGAACCAAGTTCATGCATACAAGTAGAAAGACAAAAATTTTATGGTAACCGGATCTCATCATTGGATTACGGTTATAAGAAAGCGGGAACATTGCCTCTAATTCATATTTTTGATTTCTTTTATTATCTTTTTGTGTATTTGCTCTCCACGCGGTAACCAATTTTGCATAAAGGACCCGGTTAGGAATTTTTCGGGTTAAAGGTGTATTGGGTAAAATGAGAATGGTTGGGAACTTCAGAATTGGAAAATATTCTTATGATGTCCATTAGTGCTTTTTCGGGTTGTGCTCATTTTTTTCTTGCCCCTTTTTTTGCACTTTCCAACTTAATTTTTGATTATCACTTTTCACAATTTCGGGCCAATTGGGGTTTTTCGGGTTGTCAAACGAAAGGGAAAAATTTATTTGGCTCAATTTGGGTTACAAAAGGGATAATTTTTCGTTACTTTTTCTGGCCAATATTTTTGGGTAACAAACGAGGGCCTACTTCATTCTCCAAAACACTAATTGTATTACCATACTCATTTTGAGATGAATTAAGTTTAGAGATTTGTTTTGGCACGTGTTTCAAGGCAATATCACACACATTTTCTATAACCGATCAAAGTGAAAGGATTGAGATCCTCGACGACTTAATGGATGCTGAAAAGATCTTTTGAGTTAACAATTAACTCGGATTAATTTAAAAGTTTCACAAAAATGAAAGGCTCGAATCTCACCGGGGTTGTTAATCTCCACATTTATTAGTTAAGTCGCCTAGGTTCACTCAATTTCCATCTCTGGTCAATTTCGGCTTTGTGTATTATGTTTTTACAATTTGAGACTTTAAACCGACTTTTAATGATATTTTCAAAAAATTTGAATTCCAATTTTTATACATTTTGAAAAAAATATTTTTGGGTTTTTCAAGATTTTATGATTTTTTTTTTGAAATTTCTAGGCATTTTTGAAAATTTGTGTAGTTTTAGAAAGACGCACTTGTGACCCCCCCTAACTTCGACTTTTTCATTGTCCTCAAGAAAAAGGACTAAAATCTAACTCAAAGCAAATTAAAAGTGCGAGAAAATAAAGCAAATAAATGAAACAGAAATGCAGAATTTTTATAGAAACTGAACAACTGTGTTACAAAAGGTAGGGTAGAACACACAACCAATAATGTTTAAACAACCAACACAACACACAAACAGAAAGGGCTTCATTGGGGAGGCGCATTTGAGGGATCGGGTGTGCTGGGATCATAGGGATCATAAAAGAAAGTTGGGGGTGGTCCACCGAAGTTGAGCTCATATAGATGGGCTTGTAGTTGGTGCATCATGCTTGTGTCCCTGTGATAGGCATCTTGATCCCTTTGATAGGCCTCTTGATCTCGATTGTATTGGGTGATGAACCCGTCAAAACGGGATTCCACCGCTGTAAGGTGCCTATTGAAATCCGTACCCGGGGTCTCATAGTCCGAGTTATCATCCTCGTCATATTCTTCTTCTTCTTCAGCCCCACCCATATCGACGTCATCAACCGCTAGCTCTTCAACATGGATCTCCTCCTCGACCTCTAAATTAACCACCTCCCGGGCTGGTCGATGGGCAACCCTATGATGGGCACTCCGAGTGCGTGACACTTTCCTAATGGGTTTCGGGAGGCATGGGAAAGCGTGAGGTGGCTGGATACCAGCGTCGGCAAGGAGGAAGGTTCTGAGGCATGCATAAGGGAGGGGAGGTGCACATTTTTCCTCCCAGGCTGTGTAAAGAATATCGGCGTAAAGCATGCGGTCCAGATTGAGGGTGAAGTTTGGGTAAAAAAGGTGGTACATGAGGGTCGCTTGGCGAGGGAGCATCGCGGAGTCGTTTGAGGTTTGAAGCAAGTTGGCACACACTATATGGAAGGTGATGCGCTCCTTATTGTTTAGGCGTCCCACGGGGAAGGTAACCCTTTCCCAAATATTGTTGGGAGCAAGACGGTCAATGAATTGCTATTTGGGAATGGTGGGGGCATTGGTTGGGGTCATAGATTTTTTGGTGGGGCACGCCCTTGGTAGCAAGTTAACGAGCGAGACTGGACAAGTAAAACGGGATGGGGTAGCCATCGATAAAGGATTAGCACTCGAACTCGCCCGTGCGTACGAGAGAGCCATAGAAAGATCAGACTTCATCTGCCCACACTACATTGTGGGGTTCTTGGAGGTATTACACCCACCCCCTCCTGCTGAAAAGGTAGGTGACTGAGCGGGGAAACTCGTCCCAATTGACGATGCGCTCAATGTGCAATTGTCGGGACATGCTAAATTTTTTTTGCACCATAAGCGCTCCATGTGGGAGCGGTATTCCCCATTGCTGTTGGGAAGAATCTTGATGGACATATATTTCGAGGGAAGAGTGGGATTTGCCATGGAAAGATTGGGGAATATTAGGAATGAGAGAGTTAGGGTTGTAGAGAGGGAGGATAGAGATGAGGTGTGAGGGAAATGGTAAGATATAGGTGGGTTTTATAAGTGGTGGGGAGGGTTGTGGGGAAGGACTTTGGAGGGAAAAGGAGAAGGGAAGTTTGGAGGGAAAGGGGGGATGAATGGAGGGAAAGGAGGGGATAGGGGGAGGGATGGTCACCTCAGGAAGAACCAAAATCGCAGAGACTGAACCGATCCGGTTCAGGGGAAATTCGGTTCGATTCTATTTTTTTTATTTTGCGATATATCAAAACCGAATTGATCCGGTTAGGGGATTCGGTTCGGTTCCATCTCAGGCAGAACCTTCTTTCTGGAACTGATGGACTCGAATCCCACACCCTCGAATTTTTGGACACCTTCTCACTCATACTCCCACTTGTATTTCTAGATACCCTCATGAAGTGCGTGTTGGTGCACGTGATCCTAACCCTGACCTCACGTAACCTACTTACAGACTCAAGCTAATCTACCGACACTCAACTACTATACACAAGAATTCACTCCATACGCGTCGGGGATGCGTTGACCTCTCAACTCAAGCTCATTTGACCCCGTAAATGGGGTTCGATAACCAGTTGGTGTCGATATCTTCTACGCACTCCTTAGTATATAGCTTGAGGCACTGTCCATTGACTTTGAATGCATTTCCCCCTTTTGAATCTTCCAACTCTATCGCTCCGTGGGGGAATACTCTTCTCACAACGAATGGACTAGTCCATCGGGATCGCAATTTACCCAGAAATAGATGAAGCCGGGAGTTATAGAGGAGCACCTTTTGTCCCGGTTGAAACTATTTTTGTCGGATAATCTAATCTTGCGCTAGTTTCATCCGGCTTTTGAAATCTTGTCATTCTCATACGCATCATTGCGTATCTCCTCTAACTCATTTAGTTGAAGCTTGCGAGCTTCACCGACTTTGTCCATATCATAATTTAATCTCTCAATGGACCAATATGCTTTGTGCTCCAACTCAACAGGAAGATGACAAGTCTTTTCATACACAAAGAGGAATGGGGACATTTCGAGTGGGTTCTTGTATGCGATACGGTAGGCCCATAACGAATTGTTCAATCGACAGGACCAATCTTTCCGGTCGGGATTGACGGTCTTCTCTAGTATGTGCTTGATTTCACGATTTTCCAATTCGGCCTATCCATTCATTTATGGGTGATAGGTCGTTCCAACCTTGTGAAATATGAAATAATTTCTCATGAGCTTCTCGAATGGCCCGTTGCAAAAGTGCGTGCTATTATCACTAATTATCGCTTTCGGAGCACCGAAGCGAGAAAGTATGTGTTCCTGTAGGAATTTTATCACCACTTTATTATCATTAGTCTTGGTAGCTATAACTTCCACCCATTTAGAAACGTAGTCTACCGCGACAAGGATGTATAGGAACCCAAAAGAAGGGGGAAAAAGGCCCAGGAAGTCAATACCCCAGCAGTCAAAGATCTCAATAATGAGTATCGGGGTTAATGGAATCATGTCTTTTCGGGTAATCGCTCCCATCCTTTGACATCTATCGCAAGATTTTCAATAATTTCTCACATCCCAAAATATTGTGGGCCAATACAAACTGCATTGAAGAATTTTTGCGGCTGTCTTTTTCACGAAAAAGTGGCCTCCACATGCTTCCGAATGATAAAATTTGATGACTTTTGGGATTTCGTCATCCGGTACGCATCGTCGGATGATCTAATCAGTGCAATATTTAAAAATAAATAGATCATCATAGAATACATGCGCGACCAAGTGATGAACCTCTTCTTATCTTGCGGTGTCCAATCGGGAGGGACGAATCCCGTGACAAGATAGTTCACCATATTCGCAAACCAGGGCAAAGAAGAGGTGGCAAAAAGTTGCTCATCCAAAAAATATTCGTCTATGAGTTTAGGATCACTAGGTACGTCAGATGAATGCCGTGATAAGTGGTCGGCAACGACGTTTTCTACTACTATTTTGTCTTTAATGGAGAGATTAAACTCTTGTAGGAGTAGGATCCACTTTATGAGATGCGGCTTTGCGTCCTTCTTCGTAAGTAGATATTTTAATGCCACGTGGTCGGTGAAGCAAGTGATGGGAGAACTGCTGAGATAGGACCAAAATTTGTCGAGAGCGAATACTACCGCTAGTAACTCCTTCTCCGTGGTGGAGTAATTGAGTTGTGGTTCGATAAGGGTTTGACTAGGGTAATAGATTACATGAGCCTTATTATCTTTTCTTTGGCCCAAAACATCCCCTATCGCATAATCGCTAGCATCACACATAAGCTCGAATGGCAAGGACCAATCCGGAGCTTGCATAATGGGAGAGGACACAAGCATGTTTTTTCAGTTTTTCAAAAGCGCTTTGGCATGCTTCCGTCCACTCAAATGGGGTGTCCTTCATGAGGAGATTGCTTAAGGGTCTAGCGATGACGCTAAAGCCCTTAATGAACCGTCTATAATACCCCGCATGGCCCAAGAAGGAGCGCAAATCTTTTAGCGATTTAGGTGGAGGTAGATCAACTATGATATCTATTTTCTCTCGATCGACTTCGATCCCTTTGGATGACACGATGTGGCTAAGAACTATACCCTCGATTACCAAGAAATGGCATTTTCCCAATTTAGCACTAAGTTCTTTTCCACACATCGGGCAAGTACTTTCTCAAGATTAGCTAAACATAGGTCGAAGGAGGTGCCAAAAACACTAAAGTCATCAATAAACACCTCTATCCCTCTCTTAACCATGTCACCGAAGGTCGCCGGTGCATTACACAAGCCAAATGGCATACGTTTATATAAAATGTTCCAAAGGGGCAAGTGAATGTTGTTTTCTCTTGATCAAGTACATCTACCTCAATTTGGTTATATTTGGAATAACCATCTAGGAAGCAACAATAAGGATGAACCGCCACTCTTTCAAGCATTTGATCGATAAATGGCAAGGGTAAATGGTCTTTCCTAGTTCCCGCATTGAGTTTCCGGTATTCAATGAAAATACGCCATCCAGTGGTGGTACGTTGGGGGACTAGTTCTCCCTTGGCATTTTAAATCACAGTCATGCCCGACTTCCTCAGGACGACTTGAATGGGGATCACCCACTTGCTATCCGATATTGGGTAGATAATCCCAGCATCCAATAGCTTTATCATTTCCGTCCTCACCACATCTTTCATCATGGGGTTTAGCCGTCTTTGCATTTCTCTCGAGGGATGAACATCCTCTTCGAGATGAATCTTATGGGTGAAAATAAGGGGGCTTATCTGAGAAGAGTATGCACGTGCGTTCAAATGAGAAAATTATATATTAATCACCTTTTAACCCAAACAAACCCTAAACATGCAACAATATGTAATTGAATAAGATAATAAACTAAGCAAGAACATTCAAACACATGCTTGTGGGAAAAAATCCCCCAAAGGGGCAAAACCATTTATTTTCATTATAATATTGTAACTGTACAATTTCGGATTATAATGAAAATACAAGTGACTAAGAATTACCCTCAGGTGTCGGATTCTGTAGTCGGCAGCTGGAAATATCCCTTTCCAGGAGGGCTGCAATGAAGAAGAAGAACAGTCTTCTCCACAAGGGTTGAACAACAACAAAATTGTGTTCTAGGGTTCCAAAAGATTCACAAAAGTAATTGGGATTTTTGTGTGTGAATCAAAAAGATGTTTGGCACATCAAAAATTGAAGTCTTGTTGTGTTTGAACTCTTAAAAATGTTTTCTCAAAGACTTAAAGAAATACACCATCGGAATAGTTATATATATAGGAAATATGAGATGGTGGTTAAAAAACTCACGGAACTGTTCTAACTTATCCCAGGAGGACCGGTCTGGCTAGGAGGCGAATCGGTCCGACCTCGGATCGGTTCTTTTAAAATATGGCTTTATCGGTTCGCTAGAAGTCCGGGGTATACTGGACAAAGCAAGGCGGATCGGTCCGGGTAGAGGGCGGACCGGTCCGGAGGGGGATCAGTCCGGTATAAAGGCGGACCGGTCCGGCTTCCTAGAAAACTAAAAAACTTTTAAAAGCCTCATTTTGCTTGAAAAAACTTAATTCTAATTTTTATAAAAAACATTTTATAAAAATTTCCCAATACTAAATATGAACTTTAAGGAACGTAAAAACAAAATTTTACCAAGATCATTCTCGCAGAGGCTATGATATTGAAAACACTTTGATATTCAGATCCGTTGATGTAGATGCGATCTTGAGTTTCTTCAACGGTGTAACGGCGTACGACATACAAATTGACAATGGAAAAAAATGTCCTTACATTATCCCATTTATATCAGCTATACACCAACCAAAAGCATCTTGGTGCTTCCTCAAAATCTTTAATAATTTACGCTCCTGCTCTTCGTCTAAGCTAGAGGAGACAATGAAAGAGGAAATGTCTCACTTTCACCTAGGAAAGAATATTTGACATTGGAGGGTAGTTTCTTCAATTCAAGAGTCGGGAATGTGTTTCTAGAGGGCACCATGCGTGCTTCCCTTGGTGGTAACTCTTCGAATCGAGAAACCCAATTAACATCTCTCGCGTACTCGTCCGACGCTCTCTTATAGAGTAAGCCTCTCAACTCCTCTATCTCCCTCTTAAATTCGGTATAGGCACCCCACTCTCATGATTAGAAGCTAGGAAAAATTCTAAGGCATCTCCACAGTAATTTTCCTCTAAGTGTTCTTCTACAACCTCCTAAATTAAACTCACCGCGTGAAGATCATCTTCTTCCCTACTTGTTGGGCTATGTTGAAGATGTTTGTTTCCAAAGTCATATTCCCAAAAGTGATTTGCATCTGCCCATTTCTAGTATTGATCACTGCATTAGCCGTAGCTAAGAATGGGCATCCAAGGATGATAGGAACATGATTTTTCAAGGCGAAGGAGGTATCCGTGTCCCAAATGAAAAATCTACCAGGAAGTAGAAAGTGTCCACTTGGACTATCACGTCCTCAACTATACCCCTTGGTATCTTCACGATTTGATCCGCTAACTAGAGAGTGATCCTTGTGGGCTTAAGATCACCCAGATCAAGTTTCCTATAAATCGAATAACGGATAATGTTGACACTTGCTCCCAAATCGAGTAAGGCTTTTTCGAATTTGTTTTCTCCAATGGTGCAGGAAATGGTGGGGGCATCGGGATCTTTATACTTAGGGGGGAGATCATTAAGAAGTACAGAACTCACATTTTGTGCTAGAAACACATTCTTCTTTACCTTCATCCTCCTCCTGACTGTCAACAAGTCTTTTATGACTTTTTTATAGGATGGAATTTGCCTTACTGCATTGAGGAAAGGTAAATTCAACTTCACGTTCTTAAGTACTTCTTGCACTTTTTCACTTATGGTCCTATTATGGGCAGGAACTAATCTTTGAGGAAATGGTGCCATAGAGCGTGGTTTCACTACTACCTCGGGTTCACTAGTGTCTTCTTTATCACTCTCTTTCAAGGGGATATCTTTGGCCTCTTTCGTGTCGGGCAAAATCTCCTTGTCTTTGGTTGCGTCGTGTGTAGGAGGTGATAAATCAATGACTCTTCCACTACGGAGAGTGGTCACAGCTTGATATTGCTCCTGATGTTCTGTAAAGGTAGAGCTAACACTAGTTTGACCTTGGGGAGGTCTTTGGTCCTGGGTAGGAAACTTGCCCTTCTCTTGGATACTCAATGATGATTGCAACTTTGAAATATTCGCATTTATGTCATTGATCATGCGCTCATTTCTAGCAGTGGTTGCATTCTGGATAATGATGAATTGGTTTATCTTATCTTCGAAATTTATTCGTGGTGGAGTGATATATGGCCCCGGAGGTGGTGGTTCCTGCACATGTCCTTGCATGTGTGGTTCTTGTTAAAAATGCTATGGTGGAGGAGGGGGAACATGTGAATTAGGATTCATCGCAGCATTTGGTTGCCCATATCTAAAAGCAGGATGGTTTTTCCATGAAGGATTATAAGAATTCCCATGCGGTGCACCAAAATTACCCTTAAATCCTCCTATACCACTCACTTGCTCTTGAAGCATAACTTTATAGGAGGGTATCATCGGGCATTCCTCTGTTGAATGTCCTGCCTCACAAATGGCACACACCTTCTCAATGGGGTTCAGGATGGTTCCAGTTGGTCCTCTTGCACATATCTAAAGTATTTCTGGCATTCCTTTCTCAAGTATATCGAGTCGATTGTACGTCATAGTATTATTTTCTACGTGAAATACGCTGGACGCCGATGGAGTGATGGTTATTTGGCAAGTTTGATTATGAGTGCTATGGTCAGATGTATCCTATGCTTGGGTAGTCTCGACGACGTACCTTAGGTGAAGCTCAACATCGTTGGCGTCTAGGTCGACAAAGGTACCATCACACATGGTTTCAACGAGTAATTTGAAATATATATTCAGCCCATTATGGAAGAAGGAAATGATTTGCAATTTATCGAATCCATGATGAGGGCACGGAGTGATTAACTCGTTAAACCACTCATAACATCGATCAAACGACTTATTTTCTTATTGTCGAAAGGTTTAAATTTGAGCCTTGATGGAGTTCGTTCGATGTGTAGGAAATAATTTCTTGAGAAATTTAGATTGCAAATCGTTCCATGATACAATCGAGTTTGGAGGTAAAGACCATATCTAGGTCTTAGCCTTGTCCTTTAGTGAGAATGGGAAGAGTTTGAGGCGGATCACATCTTGTGTGCAAGTTTGATCATTGAGGGTCTCGCACCGATACTCAAATTCCCGGATGTGGAGATATGGCTTTTTAGATTCCATTCCATGGTAGTGGGGAAGCATCTGGATCATCCTATTCTTAAAGCGAAATTGCCCTGCATTATACGGGAGTAGAATGCATCCCGGAGTGATAGTGCACTCGGGATATAAGATTTCTCTCAAAGGGCGGTACGGGACCTCTTCCTCACCTACGGCTGCACTATCGTGTTGTGACATGGCTCTCTCACTTGATGACTCTGTATCCTCACTTGGTATACTCAGAGCGTGCTCTGTGGTGTGTCCTAAGCGGGATGTCGGAGTGTTACTTGCAATTGAGTGTGGAGGCTTGGGAGGTGGGACCCAAAATTATGGAACGTTTGGAGTGTGAGGGCTGTCAGGGTCGTACTCAACTATCATGTTTTCATGAATGCTGGTTGGAGTATTTTAGGGAGTTAGAGTGAGTTTGCTATTTTTCATGAACAGGATTATGAGAGATGATGAAGAATTCTTTTTGTGCTTTTAATTTTTTTTTATGTTTTTGGATTTTTGGAAATTTTTGGTCAAAGTTTGAGATTGACTGGATCTAATCCTAAGTCTACCTACTTCCCCAACAATGGCGCCAAAAACTTGACGCGACTAAGAATGTGTCTCATAAGTGCATACTCTCTAGGCTCAAGTGCAAGCCTGTCGCTCAAGTAATAATCCAATAAATCGAGTATCGATCATCAGGGAAATAGGATGAACGGAGTCGTAACGACGTTGGACAGACGAAGGAAACCTAACTTTGACTCTAAAGAAAAGGAAAAGGTGATTTGATTTGCGAAATAACTACAACTATATGCAATTTTGAAAATGATTAACTAATAGAATTATGAAAAATAATGCGATGCAATTACTCTAATGCAGAATTAAGAACGATTTGACTAAAATTTTAAACTATGAATGGAGAAAAATAGGTCGGGTTACAATCCCCCACACCCTAGTAATTCACTTCGTAAGATACTAAATTTAGAATTAAAACTTTAAATGAATCCGAATCTTTAATACTCCTAGGTATTACATATATGAGGGATCGTAGCCCTCATAGTATGTAAGCAAAGGTTAAATTAAAATTCGGCTTTTATTTCTCCTAATTATTACACATATGAGGGATCGTAGTCCGCACAGTATGTAAGCAAAGGTTGAAATAAATTAGTATCATATGAACTACGATACAATTCATCTAAGGTTTCAATTCCTACATCTATTTCCACTATCATGAATTACATCGGGTGGGTTTCATGCACTCCACCCCGTGAAAACTTAGCCAGATATATGAAAATTGGAAGAAAACACATTTGGAATGAAAGAAAACATTTTTACTACTGAATGAAGATGAAGAGTGATGAAATTTCTATTAGAAAAGTAACTACTTCAATAATTAAAACAAGAATCAGAATGGTATTACTTGAATTGCAAAACTATAAGCAAGCTAGGGTTTCTTATTGTTCTTCTTCTCTAAAACTGATTACAAAGCATCCCTAACGAATCAAAAGCCTCCTCCCATGTCTAGGAGGAGCTTATAATTTATAAGTTAATAATAATAAGAGTTTCAACCATGGAGGATTCTAATTTTGCAAGTGGATAAGTTTGAATTTTCAAAAATAGAATCGATCCTATTAAGGGGTTTGGTTCGGTTACCTCTTTGACAACCTTTACAGAAAGTTCTTCGAGCATAGGATCGGTTCATTTTTCCTCTTCTTCGGTTCGGTTCCATCTTGACATTACTTTATAAGAAGTTTTCCAGGTATAGGTCCGGTTCGTTTTCCTACCACTTCTGTTCGGTTCCATCTTTGTAGTGCTTTACAGGAGCTTTCCCAGGATGGGATCGATTCATTTTCTCTCCCTTAGGTCCGGTTCCATCTTTTGAGGAACTTTCCTCCTTGTATATCCTTAAATCTTTTGGTACAAAACTCGGATTGGGATGCTGGTCCTTCCTAAACACTGAATACATGCAAAATAGATGGAAAATACACGAAACTCAGCGTACTCATTAGAAACTTGTCAATAGAAATGATATGATATAAATCCACTCGAATTACACTTTGCAGAGCGATAAAAGCCTCTAAATTAAGGGGATAAATGGGAAGAATTTTTGCCTAATCACATCTCTTCAGCTTGTTAAAATCTCAATGAATCTTTGAATGGCTATAAATACCCTTTCCAACGGTCCATCATATTTGTGAATCAGCCTTATGGCTCAGACAAATAACCCATTTTACTTCGAAGTGTCATCAGGAGCTTCTAAGCCCCGTTTTACCATAGTCAACTCTCCAAAGAAAATGAAGCTACATGAAATCTCATAGGTAACTAAATTCCCTTTCCAATGATTCACCCTGTACACTAAATGACCTTATGGTTAAGATGAACAATTTATTTTCCTTCAAAACCTCCTATCCAGAGACCATTGATCGCTTTCGAGCCCTCTTTGACTTCAGTCAACTCCCGAACCCCGATGTGTCTTATTGGATTCTCTAAGGGCACTTAATTACCTTTCAATGGTCTACCCTGTGTATAATTCAAACTTATAGTTTGCATCTTATGCCCATTTTTTAA
The DNA here is from genome assembly GCA_949130495.1 of Sambucus nigra. Classification (NCBI taxonomy): domain Eukaryota; kingdom Viridiplantae; phylum Streptophyta; class Magnoliopsida; order Dipsacales; family Adoxaceae; genus Sambucus; species Sambucus nigra. Next base: position 302,017,601 of record OX422215.1, on the reverse strand, counting down.
AATACCTATTTCGGACTGCCTATAAGAATCCCAAGGACCCTGCTTATCGGCAGTGTGCCTAAGGTTTTATGACGATAGGCAGGCCAAGACCCCTATTGATCTACACCCCCTTTGTCCCTATAAATAGAGGACATGCCCTCACCTTTAGGGAGACACTGGAGACCTATCTTAGAAAGTTGGAGAACATTTCTCTAAAATTCAAAGCCTTTCCCTTTACCAAAAAACCCATTTTCCCACATTTCCTTCCATCACTTGGTTATCCACCCCACCTCTTCATACCATTTATATACCATTTCGAGATAATCACATTCGCATCTCAAAATAACCAATAAGCATTCATAAGGAGGTCAACTTCTTATCCTTTTCTCTAGTTTTTCCTTTTTAGTATTATTTATCTTATTTTCCCTTTTATATTTTTTTTCATTGCATCGCATCGCATCCATTAATCTCTACTCTTTATTAGTAGTATTGCACATAATTTGTTTTCATAAAAAACCCCCAAAAGAAGAAAAAGAGGGTTTATCTAAATTCGAAAAGAGCGGTTTTCATTTCACACTCTCACTCTTAAAAGTGCATTTTCTTTACACACACACACACACATAAGCGAAATCCCCTATTTGGCTTTATTGATTGAACCCCACCCTATGCTATCTTTGAACTACATGGAGTTTGATGCCTCTTGGAATGTGTAGGCATATAGGGCCAATCTCGAGATTTGAGTTCACCTTTACTCATTTTTATATGTTTCTTTCATATTATATTTATATAATAAAGAGCAATCATGTTTTCACTATTCATAAGTTGAGAAGACACTTCATGGTTTAGATCCAAGCTAATAAGTCACAAAGTGGAGGGCGTGATCAAAATTCTCACCATAAGCTTGTGACACCCCTCCTAATTAAATACCGGGTGATCAGTCCTTTATTAAATTAAAATCAAGGTGAATGGTTGGTTCATTCTTAGCATCACTGTCGCAAAATAAATATTTCCCATTTAAACAACCTAAATAATTATGCTAAGTGTCAAAACAATTTAAAGTCTACATTCAATTAATTCCGTTGTAAAACCCTTTTTTTTAAACATAAATCATTTTGAATAACACAAATGATAAAGATACCAATCATCCAACGAACCATGCCAACTACATTACTCAAATCCAAATAATTAACTACAAACCACAGATAAAGTGAGAGATAAAATGATCCCTAATGAAAATAGAGTATTGAAATGATAGAATTATGAAATCCCTATCAAGTCTAAATAAGTCTAGAAATGGGCGTCACATGCCCTTTCTAAAAGAGTTAAACAGAAGTTCGAGGAACCAAAGGATGAAGCGTCTACTGCAATGACCTGCAACTGCCACACAAGCTGCAGCACGTCCAGTCAAATGATTCCACACCTGATGCCCCTGTGGCTGAGCACCTATAATATATATATATATATATATATATATATATATATATATATATGCAAGAGAGAGAAAAATGACAGAAAACGGGTAAGAGCCCGAGTGTAAAACAATTTTAAAAGTAGTTTAGCAAGTATTTTAAATGCTTACTCGATAATATAACAACCATGTTAGTACGTAACACTCTCTTGAGAATTCTTACCTCTCATCTAGTGTGCACGCCTACCGTACTACTAAACCTCATAAGTATATCTAATTCGTCTCCCATACATTCTATTTCGAAAAGTCACAAGACTATGATTTTAGTTTAGAGATCAGACTATTAATGATTATTTACGTCCTTTATGTATTTCTCCATACTATTACAAAGTTCCCGAACACTTACTATAAATAGGGGCGTTTATAATATTTTACTACTTGTACGCATAGTAGAAGGATACCATATATACGTATATATATTAATCACTTATATAATATATATACTATCGGCACCCCACATAAAATCTATGGTGATGTCATACTCTACTATCAAGTCCTCGTATCTCTCGTACTAAGGGAAATACTAGTTCAGAATCACTCTCGAACTGTATTAACACAATACACACAAAATAGAGGCGAAGCATAGTTCCAAGTCACTAAGAGGTCAGCACATACCCCTCACATCTCTTAGGACCGTTTGACTATCATTCTCAGATAGCTTGTACCAAGGAATCCTATGTTTCAGGGTACAAGTAAATATCCCCCATAAAGGTCCCATCGAGATAAGACTGTCTCGGCGTGACAACCTCCGTGATAGCAAGTAGCACGGGTATGATTATACACAAATATAATATAGATATATACACATGCACTAGGTCATATATATAAATATTCTCATTTTCCAATTAGATTCTCCCACTACCCATAATAATATATTAACCGTGCGCAATACAAATTTACCCAATTTTTACGCATAAATAACTCATCTCATTTTATTCTCAATTTTAATCATTTCGCAATTACTTCTCGTCCCTCGAAGTAATCTATCTTCCTAAGGGTCAATTAAGTAGGTACACCCTCTCTAACATACTGGTCTAAGTCCTCTATAAACCTCTCAATTCCATAACTATTGTGCAGACGATTTCCAATATGTTTTAAATCCCCCGTTAACCCATGGTTTCATCCCATATAAAATTACGTTCAACGGAAATATACTTAGACCCTACTGGTCCTATTCATGACCCATTATGCTCTTTAAATAACATTCAAAGGTTCCTATGCATTTTATCCGAATTAAATAAAAAGTGGAAAAATATGCAATTTCCAGGAGGGGTCGATCGATCGATCAAGTAGTTCTTGCCCAGAAACTGTTAAACCAACCAACGGATTTCATCCAAGAAATTTCTCCAAAACACCATTAATGATTCCCAAACTACCAAACAAGTTTACTACTGATTAAATATACCTATATACATGATTTCCTACGTGAAGCATGCACACATTCATCAAAGATATCGGATTAAAGGGATAATTCATCATAATTATCAAAAACCCTAGTTTTGTATTAAATTTCCAAATTCTCATTCTTCTTCCAGATTTCTTCCTATTAAAACCATTACAAATTCATGGGTATTCCTCTACATATGACAGGGTGTCCAGATTTCATGATTTACTCCCAAAACATGCGATTTAAGTCTTCTAAATTATATGATTCTTTCATAACACTATATATTCTTAATCCTAATCTAACATGGATGAATATTAACTAGGAATTTGCAAGATAGATACTTGCATTAATATGGTAGGTCTGATTCCATGAGTTTGACATGTATAGGCTTGATTCCCTCGCCCTGATCTACGTTTTGGTGGTAGTGGTGGTGCAATTGGGTTGGTTCTTGGCCTTGGATTTCTTGGAAAGCTTTTCCTTCCTTCCTCTCACTGCCGTTCTAACTTTTTTTGAGAGTGTTAACCCTAGAAGACTCTTTTAATATCTGATATTAATGTCCCAATTTTCGTCATTTAATTAAGGCCTAATTTGGAAATGACTAAATTGCCCTTCTGGGGTGCCGGTTAGGCCTCAAAACGCCCCAAGACCCAAACTAAACCCCCGGGTACACTTTTCTGACTATCTCGATCCTTCCAGACACGTTGGCGCACTCGAAATGATGATATGAGTGACTTATAATTTATTCACTTTTTATAATAATAAATTAGTCCCGACACGACACAGGCGCGTCCCGACTTAATTTCCATAATTGTCATATTATTTATTCGTGACAATTTTAATAAATTAAATTCTACATATTACTTTACTCATTAAGTAATATTCAACAAATTCCCAATAATTACTAACTCTCGTCACGCTAGTAAATGTTTAAATCATTTCCGTATTAATATTAAATTAATATCTCAATTTAAATTTAATAAATTCCCAAATTAAAAGTCATAAAAATACGGGATATTACAAAGCTCTACAACTCACCACACCTAATATTTTTAATTTATATGACATTTATAATTTTAACCTACTAAAATTTACTTTCTCCCTCACTTTCCTTTTAAAATTTCATTATCATTAAAAAACAAAGGGTATATTAGTAATACATTAAAAAAAGGATAGTTCTCTCTCCGGTTCACTTCCCCAAACTCTCAAATTCTTCCAATCCCCAAATGAAACCCTACCATTTCCCTCTAACTCATTTGCAATTTTCCACTCCACCTCCTCTCAACCAACTCGACCTCCATTCAATCTCCCTCCCACTACTATTGACACGTGTTTTTACAGTTGGGTTTAGGATAAAGATGATTTTGGTTTTTTTAATTTATGTGTCTATGATTTTCTTATTAGATCTTTGATTTTTTTTTTTCCAGATCTAAGAATATTAGATGTTGTTTAGTGACTCTCCAGTTTGGGTTCAAGGCATATCTGTTTAGTAAGTGAAGACACTTTATGTCAATATTTTTCTAATGTTTGGGGTAGAATGTTATTCAAGGTTGAAATAACTTTTTTTTCGAATTTTTTTAGTTCAAATAGGGCTTTACATTTTTTGGTATGTAATTTTTTGTTCAAACCATTTTGTGTTTTTGGTGTATTTCTGTCTCTCCTATTTTATTTTATTTGAAACACTAATATTTGGTGAAATTAGTTTAGATATAGTCTGTCATTGTTGTTTCACTTATTCAGTGTTATACTTGATATTTTAAAAGCATGTTGCTTTAGATTTAGAACAATATCTAGACATTGATTGATCTTGTTCTTTTTGGTGTGTGTGAGTAGGTCAATGGTTAAGCAGTAGGATGTCGATGACGCTGCTGCTGCAACAACACAGTGTCCACTCATTAGTTGCAAGCGGATGCAGTGGCCACTCATCTATTGATAATGGTTTCATTTAAGTTGTTAACCATGATTTGGGGTTATATGTAGAACACATATGGTTATGTGTTTTGAAAATCTTTAGTTTTGTCTAAGAAATTATGAATAAAGCGGCTACTTTCTTGAGACTTTTGAATTGATATATGTTCATATTTGACATTTGTGCAACTTAATTATAGGTGTTTGGAGAAATTCCTATGTGATTGGCACTAACGTCACTCGAGTTTTCAACCACAAGGTTCGTCATCAACTATTGAATTTGTTAGTTGTTTTAATTAATTTTTAGAGATTTAAAACTAAGTTTTAAGATGAATCTACGTTGGTTTATATTTTCATTTGATTTTGATTGGTTTGATATGCAGAAATTTTGTCAAGGTAGTAACGTTGTCTCCAAAGTATGTTGTGTGGCCAAATACTGGTGTCATACATCCTTGGTCCTCATGTATAATAAGAGTTACCCTTCAATCTCAATGAGAGTACCCTCTCGATATGCAATGAAAAGATAAATTTCTTCTATAGAGCACCATAGTGCCTCCTCATACTGTTGTTGATGACCTTACACAAGATACTTTTAATAAGGAATGTGGGAAAACATTATAGGAGTGTAAGCTTCAAGTTTTGTACATCTCTCCTCACTCAGCTTTTGAAATGTCAAAAGAAGGCTTCAAACAAACTTCTTATGCAAACTCTAATCATTTTTTGGTTTTCTAAATTACTACTGAGTTTTGACTGAATTATTTATCGATATTATGATTTCTATATATAGTTGTTGAAACAGTTTATTCATTATAAATAACGGGCTTTTGTTAATTAGAAATTCTTGGTTTTTGTTCTCTTAATAGTATTCGTGATAATGAAGGAGTTTGATATGCTTAGGAGTGGTATGCATTCTCCCTTTCAATTTACTCATTTACTTTTTTATATTATTTTGTGTTATTAATTTTCTATGTTCTTCTCTGTTCCGGTTCATATATTTGGTGGTTCATCTTCCAAATGTCGTAAAACTACATGCAGTGATGCATATTCAGTTGGTTTGGTCAAATACCGAGATGCATACCCATTTGGTGTGGACTCTAGCTGATGTAGAAGTCATTCAGAGCTTCCTTTATTGAACTCTCTTAAAATGAAGTTGTCTATTCTGTTGGGGGTGGCCTGAATGAATCTGGAAATCCAATTAAGTTACTTCAATGTGTGTTTCAAATAAATGTTGTTACTAACAACAAACGAGAAAATGGATCTCCATTAGTCAAATAAATTTTGTTTTTCAAATTTCTCATGAGCAAAGTGAGGAATGGTAAGAGAAAGTTAAAGTTTATTAGTGGAATTATTGAGTTTATTTAGTGTTTTATACAGTGGAATTGTGAAAAAGGAGAGTGAAACTATGCTACCTTTTTCCTCTGCTCAGGTGAAAGATAATAATGAAAACATATTTCTATTCTCAATGTTAGATTGATCATCTATCATGCAGCAAGTGCACAAGTTTCTGGGAAGGACCATGTGCTGAATCATCTAAGCATCCTAGCAACATGTTTCACCCACCCTGAAATCAGTATGGTCGAATTTACAGAGCCTCAAGCAAGAGAAAAAATAGCAAAGGAGGGAGATTACTTCCATTCAGGTTCTTATTTGAATTGGATTGTTTGATCATATTAATACTGCAATTTCTTCCAAAAATATGATGAAAATAATTGATCAGGGGAGTTGGTGAATATTATTGGGTGGTTATTGAATAGATTTATTTATTAGAAGTCGACAGTTTAAGCGGATAGGAAAGTGAAATAGAGGTACACGATATCGATGAAGTTTAATTTTGAAAAGGTTTACGAAAATTGGTTTGTTTGGTTTAATAATAATTTTTTTAAAGTTAATGTTATATTACAAATGGGAGCCAATTCTTTATTATACTAGCCCTAAAACAATCACTAGATGGAAAACACATAATAGTTGGGAAAATATCCAGAGAATGGAAATCATCAAGCGACTTTGTAGAGTTCAAACAGATAAAGATGATATGCCAATCCACGATTTGAAGATAATATGGGAGATAGTCAAAGGTTGACATCACGTTCTATTGCAAATGTTGTAACACTGATACTCAATTTTGTTATGCATTGAGTGACAATTTTATATTATTGTGCACCTCCTTTCTAAATGATAAATTAGGAGCTACTAAAATGATAACTTAGGAGATGAATCTAATGTGATATGCAAGAAATGAATTGATCATTACTGAAAAATTAAAGGAGGCATGTATTTATAGGCACTGTTGGTGATTTTCCAACCAACAAATGTGTTTTTTTTTCAATAGACTTGGTAACGAACCAGGATTCTCATGATTTATATATTCTAATTCTGAGGTGTCTCTGATATGCTTTTTTATTGATGCGCGTGTTATACATAACAATCGCACTGACTAGTTCAAGTAGGGCGTATCTATCGATTGAAATTATTTTGTGGTAATGATTATCCAGATACCCCGGCAACTGTAAGGTTCCAAACCCGGATACACATGAACTGTGTTAATTAGGAAACTGGTGTGGTTGAACCAAGTCATTTCCCATGCTTGATGATTGGCAAAGGGAGTACACAATGGAAGATGTATTAACTCAATTGAAGTAATAAATGATGTCACTGCAGAATTGAAAACTAGCTTAGCCACCTAAAGGCAATGAAGAATGAAGACTGGACCAAAAAGGATTAGTGCTGAAGTGTAGTATTATGCAGGTGAGAGAACAAAACAGAACAAACATGATAATGTGTATATATAGTATACATTACCACCTTCTCGGTATAGTTATCTAATATTTATGTTTGTATTTGAGAAAGATGAAAAACATTCATTCTCCATCTTAGTATTGTTGTTGTATGTATATTTTGTTCATGACTTATGAACTAAATTGAATTTCTTTCTACATTCTATTCTCTTTGATGTTCAGAACAAAACGAACTTATGGCCTCAAACATTTCGCTCAAATTATCAACATTGAAAATATTGCAAAAGTTTTCAAATTATAGCTTATTGATTTTAATTGTATGCTCAGAAAACCGTATAGTTTAAAGGAATTCCATGTTTTGCAGATAACAATTTTTGTGTGATGAGAAGGTCAGTAGAGCATTGATCTGAAGGAGGGGTTTCGGGTTTTAGAATTGACCCCTGATCTTTTCAAGCCAATTGTAGAACCTACTTCTAAAGCCATTCATGATTTTTCTAAGCCGTTGATTAATATGATGAAAGCTGCCAGGTGGGACCTTGATGCGGTAGAGAACTCAATTGAACCCAACATCGTTTAAGCTTAAGAGGGGCCATAAGAAATACGGATTTGAATCCCATATTTTCCAAATAATGTTCAGTGGGTTTCAGGAAGAAAGCTTCTGTAAAATCTGAGAATCTTACAATCACTAAAGATAGTTTCTCCCGACACTATCTTGCGCTTAGAGAAATGGACCCGCTAGAATTCCATAGGCCAAAATCCAGGTTCTAATTTTGGGAAATTTTTTCGTAGAAGATATTTAATAGTCGTTCATCCAAAAATGGGGTGGGGGTGATTTTTTAGAAATTTGGATCAGTGGAACTATGTAATGGTTGCAACTCTTTCTCTTTATGAAGATCCGGGTATAATTGGTGGTTTTATTTAGTTAGAAAAAATGATTTAGTAGGTGGTTTTGTGTTTTTACAGTGGACATTTTCTCTCTTAGAAGATTCGGGTTTAATTTTTAGATCCATGTTCTCTTTCCCACTCTACTAATGGTGTTGGGTTAATATTTGGATTTTTTCATTCAACTTTCTCATTTTATTAGCTTTGGTTGTTTTTATTAGTTCTTACGTTTGGAGAAGTTGATAATGAGGATAGGACCTGTCATTTACTCTGACTGTAGGAAAGAATAGAAATGGATTTATGTTTGGATATATGACACGAATTGATCTATTTGGGAAAAAAGGATGCTTGAAAATAAAAAAAATGCATTGTTATTACAACGCAATGGACTTGAGAACCAACAGGAGTGATGTGTCAATGAAGTAAAAGTTCTTCATCCGAATATTTATAGCATCATGTGTGATGTGAATGCCTTATAGGCCATGTATTAAAAACACCTCATTGTTAACACAATTGTATTGTTAAAATAACTTTATGAATGGAGTTAGTATTTGATGCCTCTGATGTTGTTAAAGTATTGTTATTTGAGTAGTTTTTTTTCATAAACACGATGGACAATCCTATCCTATAAATAAATGAAACTTCGTCCAAATGTTCTAAATTGTTTACACATTTGTGTTGTTAAAAAAAATTATGACCTAAAATGTTTACATATACACTACGTTGGGTTCATTTTTGGTCTTTAAAATAGGTGATTAGTCTTATAAACAAAGAAAATTTTGTCCAAAACTTCTAAAATAACGCACATTTTTTTATTATAATAGAAAATATTTTACAAATAAAATTAGTCGATTCAATACTTTTGAAGTAGTCGTCGTGCCTTCAAAAAAATGGACCAGAATTGATACTATAATACAAAACTTTTATGACTTGCGATTGATACTTTGGGAAATTGTTGTCGTGCCTTCAAGCACGGGCATACCCTAGTGTATATATATATATATATATTCCTTATGAATGTCATACTCTTACATACTTGTGTTTCATCCAATACACACATTTGCTCTTTTATAGCGACTTGTGATTTGGCAAACAGTCATATTATATTTTGAACTATTATTTTTAGGAACATTCCTAAGGATGGAGTCAATATGTCCTTTTCCATAACACGAGTTGAATGATTCCATTCTCCACATATATTATACAAATGTGCACACGCTTCACAACATCTCAGAGGAAAGGATTAACATTTTCTCATGAGAGACCAAAAGGGCGGGATGGGTGCCTAACACCTTCCCATTCTTTAACATAGTCCCCGGATCATCAAACTACGTCGTTTCACAAGAATTTGTATTGGTCTTGATGTTGTTCTCTCGAGGCAACGACATTATTTTTATTTTGTTGAGAAAAATTGGCTGGCGAATTTATCTCTTTATATTATCCCCCACAAATGACGACAGTCGAGCACCCCAAAAAGGCGCACGACCTCTGCCCGATGGAGGGAATTCGACCCCGGGATGGACATAAGTACCATTCTAAGCATTCATAAAGAATCAAAAAAGAAAAACTGGATATAGACATGTTGCTTCCGCGAATTCTATGTTTTTAATGGTAAGTAAGGAGTAAAAATAAATATAACAAATAAATTAAAGGCAACATAAATAAAAAAGGTTCTTATTAAGGAGATGCCTAGCATATTATTACATAGTTGTTTCCTACAATAATAAAAAAATTCATAATTATTCTTACATACCATATATAAGGTAAAACTTGTAGAAAACATTCGGGAATTATAAGAGCTGATAAGTTACGGTGTAGATATTCTAATGAGGACTTCCATCCTTGTCTGCAACTATCCATACGTACGTAGCCGAAAATATTTTTCGAGGTAATATGGAATAAAAGTCTAAACGTGCAGGAGGTATCTCATCTTCCACAGGTTCGTCATCCATTTGGAATGAAAACAATTAAATAGACATTCTAAGTAGATAATTTTTATTTCTATACAAGGTACGGGAGAAAATGTATTGTTAGAGAGTAACTGGATTTAAAATTGATGTTATAAAAATTTGGAGACAGACTGAAATATCATAGAACTGTTAGGGGTATACTGAAGTCTAATTATATGTAAATGAATAATATAGTGGAGTGTAACCGGATCAGTTGTGTATCAAGTCACCCAAGCTATTACAAGATAATCCACAAATTATAAGTTATCAAGGATTCAGTTATGTAGACATACCGTTATAATATCGTCCAAAGCATATCATACACTTGAACAGACAATCCCAAATTGTTGGGAAATAATATTAATAATGGTTCGACACACTTAACTAGAGTGAAACTCATTTAGAAACTTTGACCTTAAATTTGAGATGTTTAAGGAATCCAAATGAGTTGGTTCCTAAATGAAAATTGCATTATTTTTGAAAAAGAAGCCAACCATATTGCTTTTAAAAATTTTGGTGGGCTAAATTGAGCTATTGGGTTTTTGTAAAAATGGTAAAATTTTGAACAAACATAAGTGGCTGAAAATTATGATTCTCATCCCGACATTATAAGTATTTTGTTATAAATTTAAAATGTAGCAAAACAAGCTTGGTTTGAGGGATTTTGGTCGAGTAAAACTTGTGAATTTGTTTTCTGAAAATTCCAAGCCCTGAAACTTTAAGCTTTGATTTGAGGTGTCAAAACCGATTATTAGTTCAATTAAACTATGCACCTAGGTTCCTAAGAAGCTAAGCTTAACTTACCTCACTTTAAAACGAGTTCAAAGTTAAGGAAGCAGAATACACCACTGAATCTCAAGCTTTAATGGAGTTTTCTAGTTTTTGAGCTATTTTAATGCATACACACGTTAACTAACACATGTAAATGAATAATTACATTATAAATACATGTAGAAACATAACCAAATTAAAGTAACAATCATTCAAGAAAAAAATAACAGAAATGCAAAAACTCTAAAAAAATTACATTAAAAAAGCTCTCAGATGGGACTAGTTTTTACTGAGGTGAATGAGGTTATTTATAGGGTTTGTGGAGAGGTTTATATTGGTAGTTTTGGAGGTAAAGATGGGGCTGAATTTTTACAAGTTTCACCAAAGCTTATGTGGATGGTAAATGGGTACGCATGGTACTCCACATGGCACATGCCATGTTGTCAGTCCTGTTGAGCCCATGTCAGCAAGGTAGTATGCTTAAATAAGTTTGGGTTTTGGTTTATGTCCTTGGATAGTTTTGTATAGAATTAGGGGCTTTAAAGTTACTTTATAAATGTTTACGAGTTAATGTGAAATTATGTGAACTTAATGGAGTTGGGTTATGATATTACTACAAAATATAAGTCATTTGTCCAAACTTCGATTGAAAGTTGGGTTTTAATTGGTATGTAACAAAGTAAGTTAACTTAATTCTTCCTTTAGGGGTATTTTGGTAAAAATCTAGGATTTGTTTGGAATTATTACCTTCCAGAGGGACTAAAGGTATATTTAGAGTGGTTTATTACAAGACATATAACTATCCATCAATTTTGGTACTGTAATGCATTCCCATAATATCTATAAAGTTGACTGTCAAGGCTTCAACACGAGTGTCCTTAGTCCCGAAATGTATAATCCTCAATGTTAATAACAAGTATAAAGACAATGAATGTATGACCGAAATTGGGATAAGTCATAACTATAAGCATACCTCTATAATTTTAGATACCTTTTACATTTATCCTACCCCATGATCCTAGATAGTACATGCATCTAAATTCACAATCCCAAGTCAATCCCATAATTAAGTTTTATCCTTCACAAATGATTACAACCAAGGGGTTCATAAGCCCTTATGGTAAACAAATTTGAGATAGATAAGATGTACAAAAAGTCTAGAAGCATGAATTATAACATGTGCCATAGAAATATGCTATTACTAAATTTGTCAAATTAACTAAGGCATAACCCTGCTACTTTTCGGGATCACTCGCACGCACCAGGTATATTCTTAGGTCATCCCAAGCCTGAGGCCATAACATAAGCAATGGATGAATCTCCATGTGTACCTATCACTCATATAGTCTACCATACCCAAGGCTGAATGATGAAATCTCCCCGTCAATACATCTCAGATGAGATTACCTAGAAGGGTGACCTAGGGGTTATATGACCAAGGCTCACTCGTCTACTCACCGAGGCACCATCGCAATTCGCATCCTACATAGCCCCATGACGGAATCCCATTTGGCACGATATCCATGAGTACACACTTGGTTTGCATTTTACAAATGTAACATAATAAATGAGATTCTCATAACACAAAGAAATGAAGACAAAATCTAGGAATTATACATTTTAGTAATATTACAACGTTAGGTAAATAATGAATTTATGACATATTTATAAACCTATGAACCACCCTAATAACATGATTTACTAAAGTTAAATATATTCAAATACAAACCAAAATTAGCCCCCCAAATCCAAAGTTCTAAACCATTAACCCTAAAGCCAAAATGTCAATTAATTGTCAGCAAGGTTCTAAAAAATGCGGGGCGTGATCGAGGCCAAGCCTTAAGCCTTAGAAGCCTAGGCGAGCCTTAGGCGTAAAAAGGCGTTTAGGCCTTCTTAATATATTTTAATATTTTTAACCATGAAAAGGCTATTAAAATACTAAAATTGTACATATTATAAAAATATGTCTGAATATTTGCAAATTAAAATACTATTTGATTATTATGGATGAGACAATGGTTCAGTTTGTAAAAAAATTCTTTAAATGGCGATATCGTTTCACCAAAACATTGTTGTTTATAGAAAAAAAGTGTGCCTTAAGGGTTTTACCAAGAATAAGGCATAAAATATTAAGGTGAGGCATTTCTCCCAAGCCTCAAGCCTAGGCGTGCCTAGGCAGAGCCTAGACGGGTTTTTTAGAACAGTGATTGTCAGTATCAGTCGATCGCTTATCTATCGATTGACCGCCCCAAAAACTAAAATACGGACTTCATATTCCGCAATGCAATAAAAATTCTAATTAATATTGGCTCAAAATTTGATAGGCATGGTCAAAATTAGGATTTATAGTGGTATAGATAGGCACAGTCTAAACTATGATCAATCAGATAAATATTTTAATTAAACTTGCCTCAAAATTTGATGAAGAAAAATGGACAAAATCTTCGAGAATTATCTCCTCTTTTTTGAGTCTTCTTTTTCTAAGTTGTAATATCCCCAAATTATGTTTATATGTTAAATGGCCCTCTCAATGACTCATTAAAATCTATTTAAAATGAAATTCGGCTTGGGCCTAGAATATGCCCTTAAGTAACTTGACCAAATTAACCCTCAACTAGTCTAAAAATCCCCCGATACATTATACTAACCCAATAGGCCCAAATTACCTTATTTAAAGTTAAACACCATTATTTTAAATGTTACCAACTCTCATAAATCATAAACCTTATGAACAATATTAATAAATGTCACACATAAAAAATAATAACCAATTTAAGTTAAAAAATCACTTAAGTCATAATTTATTATTTTAGGTGTAAAACAACATTATAGTTGACTACTTCCTAGTCATTGGAACCCGACACTGAGGGAATAATCCAAAAAAGAAAACCTTCAATATCACACCCTAGACCAATCCATAGTTTCCCATAATATGCAATTACGTTCAAAATATATATTATTGTTTTATTGTGTCTTGATTTCCAATTGATTTGTATTACATATATGTATATCTACATATATAGTGATGTCACAGGTTGTGAGCACACAATATATATTTTATTTTAGTATATAAAAATATGAGGTATTACAGTTAATTTATATGGGCCGGTCCATGTCTTAGTCCACTTGGAGGTTATTTTTTGGGGTTAAGACTAATTAGGAGACTCTAAGAGCATAATTTATGATTTCCTCATTATGTTTATAGTTTGGAATTTTTCATTACACCACTACACTATCATGTAAATTCTCAAAAAAGATTCAATAAAAGACAAAGTGACCGAACACATATATCGAAGATCTAAGAGTTAATATTCTCACTATGACATATGAAGGATGTATATGAGGTTGATTTTGTGTAAACATTATATTCAGGGGTATTTTACATATTTTTGGAACAAAAATTATTTTCCAAAAGAATTTTTGAAACAAAAAAATACTTTTTTATGAATATCGTTATAAAGAGATTGAAGGTCTTTCGAATGAGTTAATACAACTCATTGACTCGCCGTTTGAACGAGCTTTAAACCATCATCTTTCCTCTTCGCTCTGAAAAGTCATTATATCTGTCTTTCATACGATTTTGTGATGGTTGTTCGAATAAGGTGTAGTTCATTTAAATAAGCAGATGGAGATTTTGTCTTTCAGTTAGTTTCATTCTCTATCCTTTCAATCTTATCCCTGTAAGAGTTTTTAATCTATGAAAGAGGTATGAGTCTGCACTTATTTACAAGCATTTTTTAAAACTATTTTGTGATCAGACACGTTAGTTTTCCAAATACAAACCCCTTTGATATTTTATGATCACTTTATCAAATACAAAAGAACATATCACTTGTTAAAATCCATGTAGAGGTCATTTTTCACCGCTGAAGATAGGAAAGGAATTTCCTAACGCTGATCAATGGACACCAAGCTAAGTGGAGCTTTCTTTGGAACATTGTTGGATCTGCATAAATTTTTGTTATCAATAAGGAAGGGGATCGAACTACGATAATTAGTAGTGTCTAAGTTTGTAATTATGTCTTAGTTGTCTGTAATACCTTAGTGGAACAGTGATGAAAAGGGTTTTCTCCAAAAGCATTTTTCCTCATATTTCGTTTGGTTGTTTATTTTTTAGATTTAGATTCAATATCTTGCAAGCTTAGTTTTTCCTAATTAATAAAGATAAAGTTGGATTAAAATTGAACTTGGCTTATTTGTGATCTTGTTTACAAATTATACCATTGACAACATGACTAGACCACTCTGCTCATTTTTTTAAATCAATATCATACCTTTTTTCTTTAAGTTATTTAGATGAATACTAGTGGTTATATGGAGAATTCATACAATAAGCAACATATGTTTGATGTCACTAATTATGCTTATTGTAAATATAGAATGACATCGTCTCTAAAATCGACTGACGAGTTCATTTGGATCAGCATCGAAAGGGGGTGGACTCCTCCTACAGTGACTAATAAAAATGCCATTAGTCTCAATCCAGTCACAAAATAGACTGAAGATGACATTAAATTAAGTAATTTTAACTCTTGAGGTTTGAATGCAATTTTTGGTGTTTTCACACCCGATGAATTTCTTCACATCATGATGGGTACAAGGTCTAAAGAATCTCTTTGAGTAAGATGTTTGTTTCGGTGGGTAAGGAAAAGAAC
The DNA here is from genome assembly GCA_949130495.1 of Sambucus nigra. Taxonomy (NCBI): domain Eukaryota; kingdom Viridiplantae; phylum Streptophyta; class Magnoliopsida; order Dipsacales; family Adoxaceae; genus Sambucus; species Sambucus nigra. The sequence goes on along the minus strand of OX422215.1, from coordinate 302,001,870 downwards.
AAATTGACCAACAAAGTGGCTAGTTTTATGAGAGATCTTCAAGCATACTTAGAGATTAATGAGAAACTTGAAGACTATAATTCCTAGCTCGATAAAGATCTTGAACATGATCGGGAGGTTAAAGTCACTTTAGAGGACACATCTAAGAAAGTTGGAAAAATGTTCCTAGGTCATGCTTTAGGTTTTAAAGAGAGGCGTGGCATAGGTTACAATAATGGATCCACTTCTAATACCACACCTGAATCGATTTTCAAGTTTATGTTAAATATTTGTAGACCTCCACCTAACCCACAAAGGAGAACTCCTCTTAGGCATTATAACCAAGGTCAATCCAAAAAATCTATGTTTGTACCCATTCGAAACGAATATGTCACCTTAAGGAGTTTTGTTACAAGCTAAGAAGAGTCTCTCATGCATATGTTCCCACACATCGCTATAGCGACGTAGCTAGTCTTAGAGAGTAAGTTGATTTTATAATAAATACTTCTAAATATTTAAAGGAATAATTACAGAGGATGTTTACGCCTTATGAGAACACTTCCAACACAATTACTAGTGCTAACAATGATAAAGGCCTTAGTTGATGATTGCTGAATGGCGTCTTGGCTGACATGAGTCAGGCCAAGATGAGCATATGACTAGACTAAGGAAGTCTTAGTTGTTGGGAAGTAAGATGAGACGATACATGTATGTTTATGGCGGTGGTCTATGGTCTCAGCCTCATACATGGACAAGACCGATACTACTTCTTAACGAATCTCTTGAGAAAGGTGGGCTCGATAAGGTCGGTCGAGGCTGAGTCCATGGAAGTGAAGAGGGTACACTTTGGCACATTAGTAAGAAAGAGGTTACCACCAGTTGGGCAACTGAAAGTAACAAAAAGGACCTTATTGTTGATGTTGATCTTAACGTTCAAGATACTTTTGAATGGCATTTTGATAGTGGGTTCTCAAGGTACATGACCAATGATAAGTTTGATTTTTCCAGCCTTGTGGATCTTAAGGTAAGAAAACTCACCTTTGGGGATGGGACTAGGTGCATCGTTTTAGGATGAGGTTCTATGGAGATTTCTGAATTTCCTAAGCCCATATAATGTGTTTTATGTCAAAGGGTTAAAGGATAATTTAATTATCACAATCCAACTTTGTGATTCTAACCTTGAGGTAAAGTTTGACCGGTCAGAATATAATGGTTATGATTAATCGGGTAAACATTTACTATAATGTGTGAGGATACTGACAATTTCTACGATATCATTCACAAATTCGCTTTAGCGTGGGATAATGCTAAGGTCACCACCATGGACCTTTGGCATCAATGGCTAGGCCACGTCAATTTTTGAAATCTTGTGAAGTTAGTTTCAAAAGACCTTGTTCATGGATTAACATTACTTGGAAAATCAACTTCCTCAGTTTATGATCCTTGTAAACAAGGGAAATAAATCAGGAGTCCCCACAGAAGTTGAATAGTATTACCATATCACATGTTTTAGAGTTGATACACATGGATCTTATTGGTCCAATGTGGACCGAGATCATTGATGGTAAGAAGTACATTTTGTTGAAGGTTGATGAATTTTCAAGATAATACATTTTGGTATTTCTTAAGGAAAAGTCCAATGCTTGTGAGTTACTTATAACCAAGTTTCGTCTAATTCAAAACCAACATAATGTTTCCATCAATGGATTAAGCGGTGATAATGGTACGAAGTTTATCGATACTGGTGTTGGTGTATATTATGATGATTTAGGGATCAAACATGATTTTTTGGCAGTAGGAATGCCTACAAAATGGGATTATAAAGAGGAAAAATAAGACTACACATGAGATAGCATGATACATGCTCCTTGGTAGGAACATGTCTAAACGATTTTGGGTGGAGGTCATTAACACCGCATGATGAATAAGGTTTATCTTCATCCACACACACTTCAAACTCCATATGAGTTATGGAACGGTACAAAACCTAACCTATCACATTTATGAGTTTTTGGGAGTCCTTGCTATATCCTTAGAGATAGAGATTACTTAGTGAAATTCAACTCTAAAAGTGATGGGGAATATTTTGAGGATATTCATCAGCTAGTAGGGCCTAAAGGGTGTATAACCTTAGAATCTCTAAGATCATGTAATCGATAAATGTTATGATTAGAGATGATGCTTCAACTACATTTACTGATAACGATCTTTCATGTGAGAACAATGCACCCCGACTGACGATCCCATTATTCCCAACACCACCACGATGAACCTTGCTCTTAAAAAATAGGATCCACCCTTTTGTGTTCGAATTAGTCATGACCCTAACGACATACTTGGTGATCCCACACTAGGTTTCAAAACTTGCGCTCAACTAGAGAATGAGGTTAACTACTTTTGCTACACTTCCATGGCAGAGACCAAAAATGTGAATGAAGCACTCAAGGATGAGCAATGGATAAATAATATTCAAGAAGAGTTGCTTCAATTTTGTAACAATGATGCTTGGAAATCACTCCCAAAACTTAGTGTGACTGATATGGCTTGTACCAAGTGAGTGTAAGAAAAGAAGATGGATGATAATTGTTTTTGTTGCTCAATGTTACACATAGATTCAAGGTGTAGACTTTGATGAGAGATTTACTCCTGCGAATACGATTGATTTCATACGCTTACACTAGCCATAGCATGTCATCTACGGTTTAAGATATACAAAATGTATGTAAAACTTCCTTTCTCAATGACATTCTTCAAGAGGGGGTTAACGTGACAATCAAAGAGGTTTCATGGTTTGAAGCAAGGACTCCATGCTTAGTATAAAAGGATAATTTTTTATCTCTTAGCTCATGGATTCAAGAGTGGGGAAGTTGATATGTCATTCATTAGGACAGATACTAGTGCTATCTTACTTACCCAAGTCTACTTGGATGACATAGTATTTAGATCCACGTGTTCCCAATATACTCACACTTTTGAGGAATAGATAAAGAATGAATTTGAGATGAGTATGGTTGGTGAGCTTACTTTCTTCCTAGGTCACTAAGTGTGTCAACTTGAGAATGAGATATTTATATCTCAATGTAAATATGCTAAGGGATATAGTGAAAAAGTTTGGATTGGACTCCGCTAAGCACTTTCGCACAACCATGAGTTCATTGACAAATCTTAGAAAATACAATTTAGGTAAGGATGTAGGGGAAAAACTCTATAGGACTATGATAGATAGTCTTATTTACTTGATCTATAGACATATCGATATTGCCTTTAGTGTTGGAGTTTATTCACGGTACTAAGCATCACAAAAATAGTCACATTGCTTTCACTTAAACATATCATAAAATACGTGAGTGAAACTCTTTCTTATGTAATTTGCTTTTTTTATATTGATAACCATTTGTTCTCTTATTCGGATGTCGATTGGGTCAAGGATGTTGATGTTTGTAAAAGCACATCGAGTGGATGCTTTTACTTTGGGACTGCTCTTGTCTCATGGTTGTGAAAGATGACAAACTCAATTTCTTTATCCATTACAGAAGCCAAGTACATAGTTGTCGAGAGTTGTTGTACAAAACTCTTATGGATGAAGCCTAAGGATTAATATGGGCATGATGACTATTTATTGTGATAATACGAGTGCAATCCACATTTCTTGTAATTTGGTAAAACATTCTCATACGAAGCACATTAGGATTCTTGATCGCTTTATTTGTGAACTTTTTGAGGAGAAGATAATTCCTTGATCTTTATGATTACAGAACATCAATTATTCGACTCTTTCACTAAACCTTTAAATGGACTTCGATTTGAGGATCTTTGGAATTCTATAGGTATTTGATCCATTGATTGATTTTGGGAATAACTTTTAGTTCAAGGTGATTTTAGTATTTTTATATTTTATCCCTATAACTAGAATGTACATAATTTTGTATGCTTTTGTATTATCAAGATTATAAATGGAACAAATCCAAAAAAAAATTCTTTTCTTTTAGAAAAATTTCATAAAAATACAAAAATATTTTATTTTGATAAAACAATTTCAAATATCTAAAAACATTTTTGTATTTTGTTTTACACTGTATATGGTGTTGGGAAAAATAACTTGGGATTGATATTTAAATGAGAAAAAATTTCAGACCTAGTGATCTTTGATTAATCATGCATTGAAAAGAAAACAATAACTAGGTTTAAAGATTAGTGTTAGGATTTCAAGAGTTCATACCATAGTGAATCTTGTTGTGATTCGTATACGAAGAAATTATTTGATCAACATGATATTTCTTCCTATCCAAGGTCTCCAAAAACCTTTCTTACCTTTTGTAATGCCTATATCTTTAGTGTATGACCCTCCCCAAAGATGGGTAGGTATGTGGGCACCTTTTGAGATGAACGAAATTCTTTATGAGTGAAAGTGACTAGTGTTTTCTCTCTCCCGTCTTAAACCGTAATGAACCATAGCTGATATAAAAAACTTTCCCACACCCTTATATACAAGTAAAAAAGGTAGGTTTGGGCCAAATTGAATTTCTTGAGTGTCTTGGCCTAACTACTTCGGTATATGGACTACACTAGGGAGACAAGACAAATGATTAAATTATCTCCAAATAAATACTCAAAAATCCCGATTACATTACCGTAATCACTTTCTTTATCTATTTAATCATGAATTAACTCCACTAAATAATCACGACTACACTCTAATTTAATTATGTATAAAATCACTCGAATATATTAAGGTCTTATTTGAAAAGTTGATTATGGTACAAAATATGATTCCCCAGGTTAAGAGTTCGATATTTGCTTGGTCAAATCAATTTACTATTAATCATGTTCAACCAACATTTAATCAATTTCTTGATTCTTAGACATAACTTATTTTCTACTTCGCCAAGATTATCAAATAATTCACTAGACATGTTTTTCTTAGTGGAAACAAAACATATAAGTCTATCAAGGGGTATTATAATCTACGGTATCCCTTGGATGTGGATTCCTTTGAATTATGATCTTAGACTTGCTTACACAACTATCACCCAATATGCAGAAATCATTTAACCTGATATTAATCAGTTCTCACCTATAGCAATCAAATTGATAGTTGTGCAAGCATTCTAACCCTCACCATATTCTGGATTAAGAATCTATGCACCCTTATCTAATGGTGTGGGATTTTTGAGTCTAATCAAGATAGCCTTTGGACTCAAATATCATGGGTGGACCTGTTCAATACAATCCTAGGATGAATAGATCACAATCATCTATTGAACAATAAAAAAAGTTCTCGAACCATTGAACATACTTCCCTAGTTTAAGATGAACTACTAGGATAACATCACAACCATTCTTATAGAGTGTCAACTCCCTATCTAGGTTGCAAACTTTTTAATAATGTTAAAATTGGAATTCTAATATCCATGTGATCAACCCGAAGTCAAATCACTAGAATTCCTACTAAGCTCTATTGATCGACACGTCTATAATATATTTAAACCAAATATAAGTTATTAGTGTAATCGTGATTCTTATTTCAAAATTAATTGACGCACCTTTACATAAAAGTAACCACCGTAAATGGTTTTAAGAATAAAATCCCAACATATAGATGTACATTTAAGATGTTTGAATCAAATTTTTTTTCCATCATTCACATGACTTAATCATGGTGTTATTCTACTTGGATACATAAAAATATGGTTCTTAATAATGCATGTTTAACATTGCTTCGTTCATTATTGATTACTACCTTCATGCTAGACTCATTATATCTCATTGATTGCACACACTTTGCATGCACTTTGGAACATTACACTTACTTGTCATATGCTAAATAAGTCGTTCTCATCTCAGTCATACTTGATAACAAACTAAATGTATTAGGAACCAATTGTGCATGTGAAAATCACTGCCGATTTTTTTTTACCGAAAAATTGATTAATAAAAGTTTAAGCAATGGAAAGGAGATACGAAATAATCAGTCGTCTTTGCGTTAAAATCCACCAATAGTAAGAGCCCATAAGATGAATTCAACACATAAAAATAGAAGTTACATGGTCAAATTTATTTCATTGTTGCTTTTTTAAACATGAGCAATATGATTTCTTTAAAACATTTAAGAGTCTATTCTTAAAACGTGAGATTTTAACATTTTTTGAGTTGTAGATCAATGTGTTCGTTCGATTGAAAAAAATTCAATCGTTTGAATTTATTGATTTGAGAAGCATTGAAATTCAAGTCATTTTGTATGAGTTGAGTCAATTTCATGTTGTTTAATAATATTTATGTTGAATTGATTACTTTCTTTATAAGTGTATCTTTGACTTCATTCACCGTCGCTATGTATGCCTCTGTTGACTTTTCCATGCATTAATTTCACATATCGACATTTTATTTCCATTATTTAGATGTTTTCATTCTACTGCATAGTGTGTTTGTTTGTATTTATGACTATATTTTTATACTCAAAAATTTTAAAAATTCCAAAAATATCTTGTTGGTTTGTTGAAGTTTCATCCCATATGCTCAACTGTATATACTTTGTGATGATATTTCGAATTTGTATACTAGTGATGATAACTTCTCAGGCTTAGATTATAACCATTTTTCTATTACGAACAAAAAAGGGGATCACATATTAGGGGGTATTTATTTTTTCAAACTCCATGCATCACGTTGTTTTCTTTTCTTCATGTGTGTAAGTATTTTCCACATTGATGATATCATGGACTACACGATGAATATTTTCAATAGAGAAAAAGTTGCAAGTGCCTTTTCCTTTTTAGGTTTGGGAGGGACATTAATTGAACTTTTCTTGGGGATTTTTTTTTAATTTTGTGTTTTGTACCAAAATAACCAATGGAAAGATTTATGAGAGCATAATTTATTATTTGATCATTATGCTAATAGTTTGTCATATTCTATTACACCGCTACACTATCATGTACATTCTCAAAAATCTTAAATCAAAGACAAGCTAGTGATCAAATGCATCAATATTTGATATCATCACTACAACATATAAAGAAGGTATATGAGGTTCATTTTTTGTAAACATCGTATTAAGCGATATTTTACAAGTGTTTGAAACAACAAAAAGTTACAAACATTTAAAAAAAATTATTTTATGCATCTCGTTAAAACAATATTGAGGTTCGTTCGAACGAGTTAATACAACTCGTTGGATAGTCGTTCGAACGAGCTTCAAATGTGAATTTTCCCCTTAATTCTGGAAAGTCATTCGATCTCTCTTTCATATAAGGTATAGTTAATTTGAATGAACTGACATGGATTTTTTCATATAGTTGGTTTCAAACTTAATATTTTAAAGCTTATCTCTTTAAGATTTTTTAATCTATAAAAGAGGTATGAGCTTGCACTTGTTTGCAAGACTTTTATTACAAATATTGTGATAAAAACTTTGGTTTTACAAATCCAAATGCCTTGGATATTCTGTTATCTCTTTATCAAACCCAAAAGACTATATCACTTGTTTAAATCTCTGTGGAGTTTATTCTTCACCACTTAAGATAGGAAATGGGTTTCTTGAGGATGATTGATGGACGTCGAGGAAAATAGAGGTTGTCGTGGGGCATCGCTGGATCTGCATCGCTTTCTATTATCAACAAAGACGGAGATCGAACTGCGATACTTAGTTCTATCTAAGTTTGTAAGTGTGTCTGGGTCATTTGGGTCGTCTATAATACATTAGTTGAACAGTTATAAAAAAGGTTTTTCCCGAATGGGTTTTTTCCTCATATCTTGGGTGGTTGTTCGTTTGTTCGAATTAGATTCACATCTTGCATTCTTAGTTTCACCTAATTAATCAAAATAAAATTGGATTAACATTGAACTTGCCTGTTTGGGACCTAATTTACAAATTCTACCGTTCACTGTATAACCAGACCATTCGGTATGGTTTTTTAGGGCCTAAGCCTAATTTCAGGATTAAATATTAGAATAACCTAATTATCTAAACCTATTTCACATAATACAATTAGAGAGGAACCCAAGCAATTACGGAGAGTGATGGAGAATTCGGTTTTGAAGAATTAGGGGATTTTGGAATTTGATTATAATAATCAATTTAAGGTAGTTCTATTTTGTATAAGCATATAATTAGATTTGTGTTATAGTAATACTAGTATGTTGGAACCTATTAATTAAACTCATATCATTTGATTTGTATTCGTAATTAAACCTAATTTATTAATTATATCACATAATAAACCCTAGTTTATGTATTGAAGAATTATTGTATTTTGTTAAAGAAATAACTAATTAATCTACGAATCCATGTAATCTGATTTTAAAATCATTAAAAATGAATCTTATTAATTTTAGTTTATAAATACTTCAGTTTATTTTGATAAAGGATTAGAATTCATAATATTATTACATTAATTTTGTGTGGAACATGAACTTAAGGATACCTTTATAAATTTTAGAATTAAATTATTAAATGTGTTTTTATAACCTAAAAAGTATATAAACTTGTTGATAGCTATTTTATGATGTTTATCTATTAAGGATATTGTTTATTATTATTATTATTATTATTATTATTATTATTATTATTATTATTATTATTATTATTATTATTATTATTATTATTATTATTATTATTATTATTATTATTATTATGCAGAGGATTTTACGTTGATTTGGTTTGGGTTTACCTGCTATTAATGGGCTGGAATGACCTTAGAAGTTATAGTGGGGAATAAATTCAACTTGAGGGCGAATCAATTTGGTTCAGTAGATTGGCTTAGAGAATTTTCATAGGGTCTTTTAAGTGGGGATTCTAAATTAGTTTAAAATTTTACTCCTAGATATGTTAAATTATTTAATATCCAATAGGTTTAGTGATTTGTATTCTATGTTTAATAACCTAGGTGTTCATGTTAAGGCTCATATAATCAATTAATATTTAATATGTACAATAATTTAGAATGAACGAGATTAATTCATGACCTTAGTATAAAGCCGATTGAGAAATTATTTGATTTATGTGTAATCATGCTGGGTATGTGTGTGTTCATTGGTATTCTACTAGGAGGGTTTTGATGGGAGCATATGACATTGACCGAGCTGGGTGCCCTACTGATTGAGACGAGTTTTACCTAGGTACCCATCCACTGAGTTTGTACAATATGACATGATCGTATCATACATCCTTAGGTATGGGTTCGTGTGTTTGGTCTGAGGGAGTAGTGATTTCTCTTTGATGTTGCTATGAGGCTGAGAGATCATATACATATACCTAGAAGCGTCGTAAGTGATACCTAAGGCATTATAAATAGTCCTTCGCACTTTTTTTTTTAAGCTTGAGCACTACTCCTTCTGGTATTCCATTCTTAGAATTCTAAATATATACAAATATATGCATGCAAATGCATTTTTTTAACAACTTTAGCTGGTGGCTCAAAACAGGTTTAGATTTCGAAAAAAAAGGTTGTAAGTTTATAGGTTTTAGATTTTGAAAAGGAAAGTTTTGTAAGTTTATACATACAATTCTAAATCCCAAAACATCATTTAACACTTTATAGATTTTAAGTTTTGAAAAAAGGATTTCAGTGCAATATCGAGTTGTTCGTAAGTTTTTTTGATACTTTTCCGGATCTTACTTTTTTTAACTAAAATAAATAAAAATGCATTTGTAACTTTGTATATATTTTGTCAAATCTATTTTCTTTTTTAAATCTAAATGAAACTTTTGTATTTTTTCAGATCAATACAAATATATACAAAATAAAACTTTATTTAACAAACATTGGTATATACAAATACATACATACAAACGTATTTTTTAGATCTAATAAATTCTTATCTTTCGAATGGAATTTTTTTAACTAAATCTTTTTGTAACAGTTTTTTTGAACATTTGTGTTATTATTTTTCTAATAAATCTTTTTTTAGATTTAACAAATTCTTTTTTTAAAAATAAATAAACTCACTTGCTAATGGAAATCTTTTTTTTTCAGATTCTAACAAATTCTTTTTTGTGTCGTGTTGTTGGGAAAAAAGATGACTCCTACTGAGAATGGGGATGACCCAAAGTCTATGGAGTCAGTTATGATGGGTAAAAGACTCAAAGACACCTAGGGCAAGGTGTAATTATTATGGGACGACTTAGGCGTGTGATTCTAAGAGAATGGAACCCATAATTTTATAATTGTCATAATGAATAAATGCAAGGTCTACCAATATAACAATGCTGAACCATTTTTGGAATCAATATTGAAATCATGTTGAAATATTGATGGAATTAGGACACTTTTGAGGCATTTTTTTTAAATTTGTTGCATATAAATAAATTATTATTAGTTGAATTTAAATGAAAAATGATTAAAAATAAAATGAGAAAAATATTAAAAAATATCAGCCTTCTCAAAATAGATTAAATTGAACCGGCCTTATCAATATCAGGCCTATCAGAAACTGGAGATCAAACCGAACCAACCCTGTAAAAAATAGACCCTGATCGCTTCGGTTAACTGATACAACTGGTTTGGTTTCGGTTAAAAATAGACAAAACTGATAAAATCTACTCGACTTAGAAAATCCTAAAACCGAACCTACCGATCAACCCGTGCACACCCTTTAGAAGAAGTTGTTAGAATATGTTACCTCTCATTGTATGAAAGGGTCGGTAGCTAATGTTGATCAAAGATGTCTGATAGAAGAAAAGGATGGTGGCTAAGAGAAGAAAGGGTCGGCTAAGATAAGAGAGGAAAACAGTTTATGCTTTGTGGTTGAGAGAAGAAAGAAGAAAGTGTTAGGTTAGGTTAGAGTGTTTTTTATTTTTTTGTTTTGTTTTTTCTTTTCCTTTCATCCGTGTTTTTCTATGTTATATATATTATATAATATATAAAATAATATATAATAAGTAGAGGAGGAGTTTCGTTCGGTTCTACCCGGGCCCAATGTGGTCCAATTCAAAAACCTAACTGAAGCTATTAATTTTTATCCTGCTTAAACTATTCCAACCTAACTTTAGAAATAAAATAGTCCGATATCATCAGTTCAGTTTGGTTTAATCGATTCACCAGTTTGGTCGATTTTTCTGCACATCCCTAAATACGGGCTTTATTCAGGTTTGGAATCAAAATCGCATGTTTATTTAAATTTTCTTGGTTAGGATAACTTAAAATCAACTTAAATATTCGAGGAAGATGGATTATTATTATTATTATTATTATTATTATTATTATTATTATTATTATTATTATTATTATTATTATTATTATTATTATTATTATTATTATTATTATTATTATTATTATTATTATTATTACTACTATTATTATTAATATTATTAATATTATTACTACTAATACTACTACTACTACTACTACTACTACTACTACTACTACTACTACTACTACTACTACTACTACTACTACTACTACTACTACTACTACTACTACTACTACTACTATTATTATTATTATTATTATTATTATGGATCAAATGTAGTTACATTCTCATGCAATAGACTTGATAGGTTTAATTTTATTTGTGAAAATATTTTTACAGGTCCTAAGTTTCTGTTACCACCTCACATATGATTACTCCCAATTGGAGATTCTCCCGCACTCGGTTCCATCTTCTTTCTCTATTCCTAGGATGTAGGTATCGATCTTATAGCTCACTTTTATTTTAGCATTTTCTTTTAAATATTTAGACGTCGTTTTTATGCATTCCATCATGAGTTGGATTTTGTCTTGAGGACTATTTGTATTGATGCCGATTTTTTTACTAAGCGATTATACGCTAATTTATTTTAGTTATTTATATACCAATGTTGGAGACTATGTTACATTATGGATTGAATGGTATCATTGATGTGTCTCTTATTTATTCATTATTCTATGTTTAGTTATGTTAGCATTTGAATTGTGATATATAGTTCAATCATGCTTAGAATATTTCTAATTTCTTTGAATCTTGTACTATTTATGCTTAGAACCAATAAATATATTTATGAATTTAATGGGGTATCACATTTTACGCGATTAATTTTAACCCACTTAATTATTCTCTTTACTTAATGTTACCCAGAATATTTACCTTACATGCTTGAATTTGTGTTTAAAAATTATTCTCAAAATTTACAACATACCTTCGTAATCACATTAATTTTTTCGTACTAATTAAACATCAGAGCCAATATCAAAATAATTAGCCCAATAAAATGCTACAATGCACAAAACCATAATGATTTTATTATAATTATCAGTAGACCATTATAAAAATTTGGGTTATTACACCCCTTCTATGACATTAGCACACTGAATTCTACATTTTCAATTATTATTAGAGAACCGTTTCTCTTTAGGGCTTCACATCCCGAGTTAGATCCTTGTGTGCTATTTTTTGATTTTGTGCCTTACTTGCATTTTCCTTGCTCTAGCTTTGCTTGTGTGACTTGTTGATCATTGTTTTTAAGTGATAATGGATTATAGAATGTTATAATAAAAGGGAAAATTTCTAATTGGGTCAATTTGTATGTATCATCTTAATTCCAGATAAAACACTTTGATTTGTAGGATTGAAGTTGTAATTGTGACCTTTCAAACCTGTGACATTTTTTGTTGAAGACATAGCAGCCAAGTCAAAAGAAATCACATCTTATGTCGTGTTTCGTGCCTCGTATCATCATCAATATTCCAAGGATCTCTCAAGTATGAATGCTTATATTATGTTGAGCCTTGGAAATTTATTTTTGAGTGTTAGAATTTTTGCAAAGGTAATTAAAAATGACTTCATATTTTTTCAAGAAAAACATTTTATTTTTTCCAGGTCGTTCGAGCAAGATTTTGGGTTTCTTAGAATGACTTCTAACTGTAATAATGACTTTTAAAATGGGATTAGTTAGAATTAATTGTGATATAATTGGAAATTAATCTGGATTTAAATATTACTCGAGAATAAAGTAATATGTGATTTATGTTGAATATTACCTACTGATTAAAGTAATATATATGATTATGAATTTACAATTGATTATGACTTTATAAACTTGTTGCGAATTATGTGTACGACAATTATGGTAATTAAGTCGGGACGCGCATTTGAGTCGTGTCGGAATTATAATTCAATGAAATAAAAGTGAATTATTATTATGTCATCCGAATGGTCATTTTGACTGAGCCAAAGTGTCCGGAAGGGTTCAAATAGTCGAAAAAGTCTACTTGGGTGTTTGATTTGGGTCTCGGGGCATTTTGGAACTAAATGAACACCCCGGAGGGGTATTTCGGTCATTTTAAAAGGGAGGCGATTAGTAAACGCGGAAATTGGGTTTTATTATATTAGTGAGGAGATTAGAGAGCTTAGGTTAATTCACCAAAAATAAGAGGAAAAGGTTTAGGGGAGATTGAGAGACATTCTATGGGAGAAGAAAAGACTTTTCTAGGAAACCAAAGGACAACCACCTTGCACCACCAAGAGCCACCACCACCACTGCCGAAAGTTGGCCAGAAAAGAGAGGACCACTAGTTGAGTATCATCCCCAATGGATTAGACCTACAATATAAAGGCAAGTGATTAATTATTGCAATCTTAGCTTTTATATTGTCCATGTTAGGATAGTTAGGAAAATTATGAAAAGTTGCATGACCAAAGATAAATTTATGATAATTTTAAATGGATATTTGAAATGGATATTATCTAGGAGTGATCTCTTTTGATTATAGAATAAACTCCATGAATTTTATATTATCTTGTGAAGAAATCTTGGATATACACTCTTATTGATGATAAAATAAAAAATTAGAGTTCTTGAGAATAAAATGGAAATAGAGTAAATTGATTAATGTTAATGATTTTTAAATAATTTTGGATACATTAGAACTTATCCATATATGATGGTATATGATATGGATTTCATGAGATTAAATTGGGAATCATTTGGTGAAGAAGAATTAGAGTTTATATGATGTTCATGGAAAAATATAAAATATGAGTTTTTCTGGAAATAGTATGTTTTAAATCCAAATTTCTTGATGAATTTAGGTTGTTTGATTATTAGAGATCAATTATATATCTTGGTATATCATATGGGATAAATTGTGGGGAGTTTGGGATTATTTGATATGGATTTTTATGATTAAAAAGTATGAAACCCGTAGGAAAAACAATGCAGAAATCTGGGCAAATAACTGGTCAATCGATCGATCGACCAAAAGCATCGATCGATCAACTCCCCTGGAAATGTGAAATATTTTTCTTTTTAATTGTTGATTAAATCCCAAACTTTGAGAAATCTTTGGTGATGATTTATTGAACATATTGGGACTTAGAGAAGGGCAGTAGGATATACCTAAGACCCGAAAAATATTATTTTTTGGATTTTTGAATGAGGGGAAATTAACGAGTGTTAATTAAACGAGTTATTATCGAGACTTATGTTACTTAGGATTTAAATTGTATAAATGATAATTTAAGGTTGGGACCAGTAGTAAGAGAGTTATTAATTACCGGTATAACCTTAGGAATAGGTTGGATTAAGCCTAAGAGATAGAATGAAGGGTTAAGAATGAATTAAGGGTTATCGAGAATTAAACCTAATTAAAGATGAGTTTAATTCATAAAGTTCTGGAAGTTGTGATGACATGGACAAGTAGGGTGTACACATTTACCTATTGAATTAGGTTAAGGAATACATATTTAATCTTTGAGTAATGAGTGAGGCTCGAGAATATAAAATAAAGAAGTAAAGTCATAATCTTTAATACGTAGGATTTGATAGATAAAAATAGTACGTATGGGAATTATCATATGGTTGTGTGAATGCCTTATGGATGTTATATTTATATAGGTGTGATGAATACCTATATTATTATTTGTATGTTTGACATACCTACCCTACTTTCTATCGGGGTGGAGGTTTCGCGTTGTGGACGGTCTTATCCCCTGCGCCCATTTGGGAGGATTTTAGATTCGTACCCTGAGCATAGGATCTTGTACACGTGCTATCGATGTATATGATAGTTTCGATAGTTGAATGGGAGCATAGGTATGTGCATGACCCATTTGTCTAGGGAGTATGCTCGCCTCCAATGTATTTGTGTTATGATATGATTCGTGAGAGACACCGAATCAATAGTCTTCTATACAGTGACATTATGTATCAGGACATGATAGCAGAGTATGCATGCGCCGAAGCTGTGACTGGGACGGTGCCGTATTAGTATATATAATTAGTGTAATATTATATATATAGTTGTAATGTAATCTAGTGTGTGACATTGTAGATATAGAGATGTAATCTTCGGTGTGAAATTGTAGATTAAAAATATAAACTGTGATTTAATCTAGTGTGTAATGTTGTAGATGGAAGTAAATAATGAAATCTGAACTGAATTAAGTAAGTGAAAACTTAATTCCAAGGTGGTAAAAAGACTAGTTCATATTAAATAAAAATGAATATGAATAATTAATGTACGTATTATATGGAAAATACAGGAATATGATATGGGTTAGAATCATAGTGATATTAAGGCTAGTTGAGGGAACCTTAACTTGGAGGATAATAAGATACGATAGGTGCGCACTCTAAATGAGAGGTGAGAATTCTCAAGAGAGAGATCGAGAAACTAACATGTACATAATAAATGCTTAATTGTAATTGTTGAGAACTTGCTATTTTTAAAATCTTTTACAATTGGGCTCTGACCCGTTTCCTTGCATATCTCTTCTTTACTATATCTTGTACATCAGGTATCCAGCAGCAGGGATGCCACACATAGATTATGGATGTTTTGATGGATTATAGCTACTAGCAGATATGCGGATTTTGTTTAGACGCTTCCTTTCTATTGATTCACTCACTGTAGCATCTAATTCATTTAGGGCTTGTCGCCCAGGATTCTAGAGGTTGTAATTATTTATATAAGCATTGTGGATATCAGTTTTATTTAGTGTAATTGTTATAATTTAACTAGAATGTTATTTCAGTCACATTTATTCTTATTGTACTTAATTTAGTGGTGATGTGTTGTTGCATATTATTATTACGTGTCGTGGAATGGTTTTAGTTAAATTAAAAATGGAAAAAGTTTTTGACACTTAGCTTAATTAACTATTAGGTGATTAATAAAGGAATTGTTATCGACAGTGATGCTGAGAATGAACCAACTACATATTCTGATTTAATTAAATAAAGGACTGATCACCTGATATTTAATTAGGCGGGTTGTTACAAGTGGTATCAGAACATCAGGTTCTAGTGTCTTTAGGATCTATGCGATTTACTACGTTTCAGCATTGTGTTTTTTGATGTAGAGCCCTATTATTATGATGTTGAATTCTTCTGCGTATTTCGACTTATGTTCTCCTGCCATGAAGTATGTGAGATGTAATGCTTATACGAGTTCGGTCGGGAATCGTGCGCCAAACACTTTAGGACGACTAGCAAGAGCCATTAGGAGGACAGCAAGAGGAGGACTTAGCCAAATATATAGATTATTTTGGAAAATGGTGTTGGACATAGAAACCATCACAATTTTTGTTTGGGCTAAGATCATTAAGGAAGTATCTTGGGAGCTATAGTTTCCTAAGCACCATCATAGTTGATGGTTGTGCCATTCTTAACTCACCCAACACTGTATGTGAAAGGTGAGGTAATCGTACGGACTCTTGTGAAGGAATAAATTCAAAGACAATTGTGAAGGGTGAAGTGTAGTAACACCCATTATTTGAAAAATTTCTAGTAAATTTTTTCTAGGAAGAATGAACTTAAGTGATGAGAGTTAGACATCACATATAAAGAACATGTGTGAAGCTGGAGTAAGAATTTTAGGTATGGTTCGATAGAGAAATCGTTCATTTGATGTTTTAATCAGGATATGAATGGAATTTTAAACTTATCTCTTATGGGTAAGAAATAGAGAAGTAACTTATTCAACGAACTCCTTACCTTAGGAAGAATAGGGTACATAGAAGATAAATAGAGTCCATTGTGTGAAAGGACTCGTGAGTGAAATACTCTAGTGTGAGTGTAAATGTGACGAAAACCACTAGGATTAACGTCACCAATAAATTTGATAATGCTTCCAAATGAAGGGGAGCTAGAAGGGTTAGGAAACCTAGCCGAAGGCAAGATTGAATTCAATATTGTTAATATAACATCACCGGAAGGTGTACCCAGTAGGGGAACCATTTAAAGTGACATGATTAAACCCCTAATTAGTGGTGATGAAATCAGCCAACACTAGTGTGGTCAACAAAGTATCCCATAGGTCTCATTTTGGTTGGTATTGACTTCTCGTTAGAAGTCTCATTTTTATCTCGTTCGAACGAAATGTG
Source organism: Sambucus nigra (assembly GCA_949130495.1). Lineage (NCBI taxonomy): Eukaryota > Viridiplantae > Streptophyta > Magnoliopsida > Dipsacales > Adoxaceae > Sambucus > Sambucus nigra. The sequence continues at coordinate 301,984,590 of OX422215.1, read as the reverse complement.
TCTTTCAAACGAGACTGCTTTTGATTCGAAGGGCCAGATAAGTTTTACAAAAATTAAAGTTTTCTCTTGGAAGTTTTTCTTCAACTCCCAACTACTTTTTCCCAACCATTTATATAGTGCAGGATTACAATTTTTTGAGAGACGTTTTCAACTTCAAAGTGTGAGAAACCTTTAGAAAAGTTGAAGAGTGCTTTTTATCTAAACTCGTGGTTTAACATTCAAAACAAAAACCAAGTTTACACCTAATTATTTTATTATCCAAACTACTACATGATATATGTTTGAGATCAAGTTTTGCCAACGGGTTTATCATTACCTACATCATTGAGGATTGTTTCTTGTGGAGGATTTGTGTTAATTGGTATACATATGGTGGAATCTGTATGCTTGATAGTAGTTATGTCCCATTGTTGGGATCCTATGTTGTCATTGGGTAGAGGTTGAAGGAAAGAATATTGTGACACCCCGCCTAATTAATCCCGGGTGATCAGTCCTAAATCATGTTAGAAAAGGTTTCTCAGTTGGTCCATTCTTAGCATCACTGTCGTCTTTTCAATTACAAACCACCTAAGTGAGAAAAGTAGACTGGTGCCAATTTTTATATCTTTAAATTAATTAAAACTCATGTGGAACATAAAATAATACACAATCACAATTAACTAAAATAACCATCCACAATTAAAATACTTAACCGAATAAACCATCGGTCCAAATAACCAATACAAGTAAAGATAAGAAGAAAATTTTTAACAAGTCTAACACATGAACTGTGAGCGACATGCTCAGATAACTGCTAGAAAATTCCTACACAAACGAAAGAAGGAGGCGTCTATCAAAACCCCGCAACATCCACATGTGCTGCAGCAAAGGATACCTGGAATAGAGTCAATCTTGGCGCCCTTATGATTGGACACCTAAAAGGTTTTAAAAAAAATTTATAGCAAGGGTTAGTACCCAAAAACATTTGAAAACATTTAACAAATGATTAACTTGCAGTAATAAATAAATATGCATGCTCTTCATATTTTAGTTAGTGCCGTACTCTCTTGAGGACTTCCTCACCCCTCCTCTAAGGTGCACTACTAACGCTTCCATTTAATTTACTAGGTCCTATGCTCTTGACCCAATACTTATTTTAACCCTTGAAATTTTCCTACACTAAATGAGTATGCCTTAATTCATGATTTTTAAGTTATTATAAACATCAACTTAATTAAATCATTACCCGTTTTAATTTCATATAACATTCACACCCGTTATGCACATAACACATTTTTCACTATGTATTAATTATCCCATATATAATTATCTACCTAATTATATATCTAATCATTTTACAGTATTCAAAAACATACTAAAATAACATTTAATACAAACTTTTGACCGAGTAAAAATACTCACAAAAATATAAATTTTCCCAAGTGCTATCCCACTAGGTGTATTCACATAGCCTAGTTATTCGAGTTAGATTCGCTCACTAACTTAGTTTAACATACGAATTTGGAGGCGGTCATATTCCTTCCTTGAAAGTGAGATTCCCCTCACCCATATAACGGACGCTATGACCTGGGATTGTACTCGCCCTACTCCTCAAGCTAGGGGATTCATCCACTACGCGCAACCTCCCCCTATAGGACTAGAGTATATACTAATAATATCCAATCACTGATATTAATGCACACACACACACTATATATATATATATATACTGTCACACCCCGTACATATGTATAAATATAAAATATCCCGGCTACACCATGTACACAATCCGTAACATAAGCCTAGTTAATTTATTAAGAGTTTATGGTCCAACTCTAATCATTAATGAATTCACACATTAATTAATTAAGTCACCTTTGGTGTCGCCCCCACCATAAAATTGGACTTAATCTCGTAGTCCTAATCAACCTCACCCGAGTCTAAATCCCCGACTCTCAAATTATTTATCCTTTACCTAAATAAGGTTTATCTCTCGGTATTCCTCAACCATCATCCCCGTACTTGTTTTTCAAATATGTTTAATCCTTTCGAACTCTTCCCAAAAATTTAACCTTAGTGTATCACCTAATTTCTCCAAAACCCGACGAATTTAAATTATGATGTCACACTAAGTCGTCTCCAAATTCTAATTAATTTTATTCACCATTAATTAGATTTAAAACCCATGTATAAATTTCTCACCAAATTAATTCATGGAAAAATATTAAATTAAATTTTCTTTATATAAAATAAAACTGGGCGAACTGTCAAAATCTGCCGACCTTCGATCGATCGACCCCAGACCTTCGATCGATCGATCGAGCAGGTCTTCGTCTCCTTCGCAAAGACAGATTCTGCCATGGACGAGTTTCATAACTCCTTCTACCAGCAATCTCAAGCTTTCTCAACTATAATACAAGTTAGGAACCTTATTAGGGACCTCCAAAATGCCCTCTAACGTTATTAATTCGTCCATTAACTATAATTTCTGAATTTGGGGAAATATTCATCTTTAATTCCTTACCCATTTACATCCCGAATACCTTCACCAAATTCGTTTCTAATTATCCAGATATCATCCTACCAGATATGTGTCAATTTATAATATCAGATTTCTATAAGAATCCTCATTCAAATTCGTAAATTAGATTATTATTTTCAAAACCTCATGTTTATGCCATGAACACCCAAAATGAATTTTGATCAAACACATCACATGAATATGAATTACAAAACAGATTCAATACTATTGCAGGCTATCCACTTGCCTTAGGCTTCGTAGTGTCTGATTCGGAGATGAATTTCCAAGGTTGAAGACGATCCTTGTTAGCTCTCTAGTGATCCCAAAACTGCCTTTAACTACTATTAGGGTTCCTTAATACACTTAGCCTTTTCTAAAACTCTATCAGCCGTTTTATTATTCCTCCCAATTCCTCAATTTACCTAATCCCGTTTTTTGCCTAATAGGCCAAGCCCAAGTGACCCAAACGCCCCCGTGTGGGCCCGGCTATGTCTAAAAATGCCCCGTGACCCGTTTACTACCCCCGGATACACTTTTCCGACTATCTCGGCCCATCCGGACTCAAGCGTACACTTATAATTGGCATTAGAATTAATTTATAAAAATAGTTATCCCCTCACCCCTTTAGTCTATACCGACTCCTGGTTAAGATAATTGCATACACTGTCATTAATACTCGAAATGACTTAAATAAATAATTACTATTCACTTAGTAAATAACTTCCCGTAAATATTAACCATTTACTCCTCGATTAATATTTAAATAAAATTTCCCTAATTAATTCAATTAAATTACGACTCACAAGTAATTTTCAATTCCCGAATTAATTAAATATTTAATGCATGAAAAATGCGGGGTGTTACATACTCCCCCCTTACAAAGGAATTTTGTCCCCAAAATTAGGTCATACCTATGATGAAAAGTTCTGGATATTGCTCCCGCATATCCTCCTCCCGCTCATAGGTAGACTCGTCAATGTTGTGATGACCCCACTGTACTCTAACGAGTGGAACAACCTTGGATCGTAATTTCCGCTCGCTACGGTTTAGGATAGCCACCGGCCTCTCCTCATATGAGATGTCTGGCTGTAAATCAATTTCTTCGAGTGGAATGTGCCAGAAGGCCCTCTCACTCCTGCGATATTTCTTCAGCGATGCTACATGGAACACGTCGTGTATCAGCTGAAGATGCTCCGGTAATCCCAGCCTGTAGGCTACAGGCCCCACCCTCTCGATAATAGGGAAAGGTCCCACGTACCTCGGTGCTAGCTTACCCTTATTGCCAAACGTCATCACCCCTTTCATGGGGGACCCCCTGACCAATACCTGATCCCCAACCTCTAACTCCACGTGTCTCCGTGAAGCATCAGCGTAACTTTTCTGTCTATCCTGAGCTATCCGAATCCTCCCTCAGATCAGCTCTATCTTGGAAGATGTCTCCTGAACAATCTCCGGCCCCAACAGTTTGTTGTCCTCCACCTCTAACCAACAAGCGGGTGAACGACAAGGTCTCCCGTATAATGCCTCGAATGGTTCCATGCCGATCGTGAATTGGTAAGAGTTATTATACGCAAACTCTACCAGAGGAAGATATTTCTCCCAACCTCCCCCAAAGTGTAGTATACACATTCTGAGCATATCTTCCAACATCTGATTGACTCTCTCGGTCTGCCCGTCAGTCTGTGGGCGATAGGCTGTACTCAAACGTAACTCCGTGCCCATGGCCTCCTGAAAACTCTGCCAAAAATGAGCCACAAAGATCTTGTCCCTATCCGACACAATATTAATTGGTACCCCGTGCAGTTTAACAATCTCCGCTATGAATAGCTGTGCATAACGCATCGTCTCAAAGTCTGTGCGAACCGGTAGAAAGTGGGCCACTTTGGTCAACCGATCCACAATAACCCATATGGAATCATGACCCTTCTGTGATGTCGGTAACCCTGTAATGAAGTCCATAGAGATGCTCTCCCACTTCCACACAGGAATTTCAAGTGGTTGTAGCATCCCTGATGGTCTCTGATGGTTAACTTTCACAAGATGACACGTGGCACATTTCGAAACAAACTCTGCTATGTCCCGTTTCATCCCTGCCCACCAATACTGCCTCCTCATATCTTGATACATCTTATCCCCACCGGGATGTACCGCGAATCTCGACCCATGAGACTCCGTCATAACAGCGTGCCTCAATTCTGCAGCCTCTGGCACAATCAACCTCCCATTATGGCGTAAGCCTCCCTCCGAGCTGATCGAGTAGCCCTCTGCTCCCTCAGCTAGCAACTGGCTCACCCTATCCCGACAGGTCTGATCCTCTGCCTGAGCCCTCACAATTCGCATAATGATCTCGGGTGTGATGGATAATGCTGACATGCAAGCCTTGGCTACATCATCCTCGTATCGAAGTTCTCTCCACTTCGCTTTCCAGACTTCTGACATTTCCCCAGTCGGTCTCTGACTCAATTCATCTTCCACCACATTAGCCTTACCAGGATGATACTGAATATCAAACTGATAGTCTTTCACAAATTCTAGCCATCGCCTCTGTCTCATATTCAAATCCTTCTGAGTGAAGAGATACTAAAGTGATTTGTGATCCGTGAATAGCGTGAACTGCTCCCCCAGGAGATAATGTCTCCATATCCTCAAAGCAAAAATGACTACTGCTAACTCCAGGTCGTGAGTGGAGTAATTACTCTCGTGGGGCTTTATCTTCCTGGACGCATAAGCTATATCCCTTTCCTCCTGTTGAAGCACACCCCCAAGTCCCTGTAAGGATGCATCAGTGTAAACCCGATACTCTAATCCTCCTTTCGGCAATGCAAGCACGGGTGCAGATGTCAACTTTTCCTTTAACTCGTCAAAGGCTAATTAACAGTGATCATTCCAAGTGAAAGGTACCCCTTTCGGGGTAAGATTCGTCAAAGGGCCCGCAATCTTTGAGAATCCTTTGATGAACAGTCGGTAAAAACCGACCAACCCCAGAAAACTGTGCACTTCTGTCGGTGTCGTGGGCTGTCCCCACTCCCTCACCGCCGATACTTTACTTGGATCCAACGTAATACCCCGGTCTGACACCACGTGACCAAGGAAATGGACCTCCCATAGCCAAAATCCACATTTACCAAATTTGGCATAGAGTTGGTGATCCCGTAATGTCTGTAACACTATATGTAGGTGCTTTGCGTTCTCCTCCTCGGTACGCGAGTAGATCAGGATGTCATCAATGAACACGATAACAAACTGATCGAGAAACTCCCTGAATACTCTGTTCATGAGGTCCATGAATACTGCTGGTGCATTGGTGAGTCCTAATGGCATCACCCTGAACTCGTAAGATCCATACCGCGACAGGAAAGCGGTCTTCGAAACATCTTCCTCTCGGATACGTAGTTGATGATATCCTGACCTTAAGTCGACCTTAGATAAATAAGACGCCCCTCTCAACTAGTCAAATAGGTCCTCAATCCTAGGCAACGGATACTTATTTCGTATCGTGGCCTTATTCAGCTATCTATAGTCCACGCATAACCGTAGTGAGCCATCTCGCTTTTTCACAAATAACACCGGTGCACCCCACGACGATGTACTCCATCGTATAAAACCCTGACCCAGAAGCTGCTGAATCTGCTCCCTCAGCTCACGCATCTCTGAAGGGGCCATACGGTATGGGGCCTGAGCAATTGGCCTCGTCCCCGGTGCTAAATCGATCACAAATTTGATTTCCCTGCTAGGTGGCAACCCTGGTATCTCCTGAAACACATCCTCAAAGTCTCTCACCACTGGGATTGAATCCAATGGAATAGCAACCTCCTGTGAGGTTTCCTCCTCAATGTAATACAAGTGTGTGCGTGACCCTCCCTCGGGTAGTGGCATTGCTATTAAGAACATCTCCTGCCCTGGAATGGAGAACACGATAGTCCTTTCGTAGCAATCCACCGTCGCCTGATAACCTGCCAACCAATCCATACCCAAGATGACATCGTACCCCTCCATATCTAACACTAGTAGGTACGCTGCTAAACTAAGTCTCCCGATCAAAATGTCCACACCCCGACAAATCGAGTGAATCGTAGCCCCGCTCCCAACTGGCGACTCTACACACATCCGAAGACCTCCCGCGGTCTCTAGTAGTCCGGCCCGTTTAGCAAAATTTAATTTAATGAATGAATGTGATGCTCCCGTATCAAAGAGAATACTACCCTCATAACCATGAATCAGAAACATACCCTCAACTGCTGGCGGTGCTTGCTACGCCGGGGAATTAGGAACATCCCGGACGTTATACACACGTCCGTAGTGCATCTGCTCCTGCTGAGGTGGGGCTGGTGCTGCTGGTGCTGCTGGTGGTAATTGCCCCCGTTGCCCCTGTTGGGCCTCCTGCTGTTGACCTCTGCCCCTCTGTGGGCATTACCTCTTGAAATGTCCTGGCTGGCCACACACAAAATAATGTCTCTAACCATCCCCCTGTCGTTGGCCCTGTTGGCCCTGACGCGGCTGGCCCTGGCCCTGCTGGCCTCCCCTATTGTTCCCTTGGCCCTAACGGCCCTGAGGAACCTGCTGCTGCTGATTCGGGCTAGGCTGCCCCTGCCTGAACCCCTGTCCTCCCTGTCAGAAACCACTAGGATTAAACTTCTTAGCCTGATATCCTTGCTGACTACCCGCCTGCTGCTGAGCACCACTTGTGTCACTACTAGTAATAGCCTTGCCTTATTGGCTCGGCTCCCCTGTTCGCTTGCTCCCCTTCGCATGGAAGCAATGGCCCTGGCAGTGTACAAGTGCGTCATTAACGACGTCTGTATACGTTACTAACGCCGAATTCCCAATCAAGTGTTGCCTGATTCACCTGGCTAAACCGTCCATAAACCTCGATTTCTTCCGCTCCTCATCGCTCACCTCATTTGGCACAAAGTTTGCCAAACGGTTGAACTCTTCCTCGTAGTCTGCCACTGATCGGTCACCCTGAACTAAATCACTGAATTTCTTCCTCATCTCAGTCTCTACTGCTGGTGGAAAGTATTTGCGATCGAACCGCACCCAAAACTCCGCTATCGGCATCAAGTCTCGCTCCCCGACGGTGGTAACTGACTCCCACCACTGTAAGGCTGCCCCTGATAGACGAAAGGTAGGAAGTATCTGCTTCTGTACCTCGGTACACTCTAGCATGCGCAGATGGCGCTGAATGTTCTTCTTCCAGTCACAAGCCTATATCACATCTGTACTACCCCGAAACTCAGGTGGGTGACCCTTTTGAAAGGTCTCCCTAACTCTCTGCCAAGATGGTGGCCCCACTGGAGCCTGAAATGCTGGTGCCACTGGAGGCGGTGCCTAGGGATATGGAAAGTGAGCTTCCATAGCTCTCATTGCTGTTTCGACCGCCTGGGCCACTATCACTGTCACCTGAGTAGTGGAAATCAACTCGGGTGGGGGTGGTGGTAGCGGTACTTGTGGCTCCTGATGAGCCTCCCTGATTTCATCCCTAGCCTCAGCCCTCTCCACTCTCAGTCTCCTCGGTGGCATCTAAAATAGATTAAATCACATAAGTACACAGTTTATGCAAAAATATTCACCGCAGAAAATACTATATCTCATAAGCGAAAATGAGTCAACAGTCCTAATCATAGGGCTCTACAATGAATGAGTGCTACACTGAAATGTAGAAAGCCACACAGATCCTAAGGACACTAGAACCTGATGCTCTGATACCATCTGTGACACCCCGACTAATTAATCCCGGGTGATCAGTCCTAAATCATGTTAGAAAAGGTTTCTCAGTTGGTCCATTCTTAGCATCACTGTCGCCTTTTCAATTACTAACCACCTAAGTGAGAAAAGTAGACTGGTGCCAATTTTTATATCTTTAAATTAATTAAAACTCATGTGGAACATAAAATAATACACAATCACAATTAACTAAAATAACCATCCACAATTAAAATACTTAACCGAATAAACCATCGGTCCAAATAACCAATACAAGTAAAGATAAGAAGAAAAATCTTAACAAGTCTAATACATGAACTGTGAGCGACATGCTCAGATAACTGCTAGAAAAATTCCTACACAAATGAAAGAAGGAGGCGTCTATCAAAACCCCGCAACATCCACATGTGCTGCAACAAAGGATACCTGGAATAGAGTCAAGCTTGGTGCCCTTGTGGTTGGACACCTAAAAGGTTTTAAAAAAAATTTATAGCAAGGGTTAGTACCCAAAAATATTTGAAAACATTTAAAAAATGATTAACTTGCAGTAATAAATAAATATGCATGCTCTTTATATTTTAGTTAGTGCCGTACTCTCTTGAGGACTTCCTCACCCCTCCTCTAAGGTGCACTACTAACGCTTCCATTTAATTTACTAGGTCCTACGCTCTTGACCCAATACTTATTTTAACCCTTGAAATTTTCCTACACTAAATGAGTATGCCTTAATTCATGATTTTTAAGTTATTATAAACATCAACTTAATTAAATTTTTACCCGTTTTAATTTCATATAACATTCACACCCGTTATGCACATAACACATTTTTAACTATGTATTAATTATCTTATATATAATTATCTACCTAATTATATATCTAATCATTTTACAATATTCACAAACATACTAAAATAACATTTAATACAAACTTTTGACCGAGTAAAAATACTCACAAAAATATAAATTTTCCCAAGTGCTATCCCACTAGGTGTATTCACATAGCCTAGTTATTCGAGTTAGATTCGCTCACTAACTTAGTTTAACATACGAATTTGGAGGCGGTCATATTCCTTCCTTGAAAGTGAGATTCCCCTCACCCATATAACGGACGCTATGACCTGGGATTGTACTCGCCCTACTCCTCAAGCTAGGGGATTCATCCACTACGCGCAACCTCCCCCTATAGGACTAGAGTATATACTAATAATATCCAATCACTGATATTAATGCACACACACACACTATATATATATATATATATATATACTGTCACACCCCGTACATATGTATAAATATAAAATATCCCGGCTACACCATGTACACAATCCGTAACATAAGCCTAGTTAATTTATTAAGAGTTTATGGTCCAACTCTAATCATTAATGAATTCACACATTAATTAATTAAGTCACCTTTGGTGTCGCCCCCACCATAAAATTGGACTTACTCTCGTAGTCCTAATCAACCTCACCCGAGTCTAAATCCACGACTCTCAAATTATTTAGCCTTTACCTAAATAAGGTTTATCTCTCGGTATTCGTCAACCATCATCCCCGTACTTGTTTTTCAACTATGTTTAATCCTTTCGAACTCTTCCCAAAAATTTAACCTTAGTGTATCACCTAATTTCTCCAAAACCCGACGAATTTAAATTATGATGTCACACTAAGTCGTCTCCAAATTCTAATTAATTTTATTCACCATTAATTAGATTTAAAACCCATGTATAAATTTCTCACCAAATTAATTCATGGAAAAATATTAAATTAAATTTTCTTTATATAAAATAAAACTGGGCGAACTGTCAAAATCTGCCGACCTTCGATCGATCGACCCTAGACTTTCGATCGATCGATCGAGCAGGTCTTCGTCTCCTTCGCGAAGACAGATTCTGCCGTGGACGAGTTTCATAAAACCCTAACTCCTTCTACCAGCAATCTCAAGCTTTCTCAACTATAATACAAGTTAGGAACCTTATTAGTGACCTCCAAAATGCCCTCCAACGTTATTAATTCGTCCATTAACTACAATGTCTGAATTTGGGGAAATATTCATCTTTAATTCCTTACCCATTTACATCCCGAATCCCTTCACCAAATTCGTTTCTAATTATCCAGATATCATCCTACCAGATATGTGTCAATTTATAATATCAGATTTCTACAAGAATCCTCATTCAAATTCGTAAATCAGATTATTATTTTCAAAACCTCATGTTTATGCCATGAGAACCCAAAACGAATTTTGATCAAACACATCACATGAATATGAATTGTAAAATAGATTCAATACTATTGCAAGTTATCCACTTGCCTTAGGTTTCATAGTGTCTGATTCAGAGATGAATTTCAAAGATTGAAGACGATCCTTGTTGGCTCTCTAGTGATCCCAAAACCGCCTTTAAATGCTATTAGGGTTCCTTAATACACTTAGGCCTTTCTAAAACTCTATAAGCCGTTTTATTATTCCTCCCAATTCCTCAATTTACCTAATCCCGTTTTTTGCCTAATGGGCCAAGCCCAAGTGACCCAAATTCCCCCGTCTGGGCCCGGCTATGTCTAAAAACGCCCCATGACCCGTTTACTACCCCCGGGTACACTTTCCGACTATCTCGGCCCATCCGGACTCAATTGTACACTCAGAATTAGCATCCGAATTAATTTATAAAAATATTTATCCCCTCACCCCTTTAGTCTATACCAACTCCCGGTTGAGATAAGTGCATACCCTGTCATTAATACTCGAAATGACTTAAATAAATAATTACTATTCACTTAGTAAATAACTTCCCGTAAATATTAACCATTTACTCCTCGATTAACATTTAAATAAAATTTCCCTAATTAATTCAATTAAATTACGACTCACAAGTAATTTTCAATTCCCGAATTAATTAAATATTTAATGCATGAAAAATGTGGGGTGTTACAAATATCGTCAAGGCTTGAGAGGGAATTGAGCCATTATGCAAGTATTCCGTCGTGTCCTTTTGTAAATTCGTACTTAGTGGACTTGTGGATGGGCCGTTCAAGGTTTTTTCCGTTGTGAGTTTTTCTCATACATAGTGGTGTTATGGTTGTTATTTTATCTTTCAATTCACATTTATATGCATGATTAGGTTAAAAAGATAAAATTAGTTTAACCACAAAATTGACTTAATTGGTGCTTAATTAATTTGGGTTGTATTGGTTTAAGAAAAAGTTTATTTTGGCAAAATTCATGTTTAGCTTAGTTTATGATAATTTGAACTTGAATTGAAGTTTTGTTTAAGAAGAGAAAATTCTATTTGTAGATATTTAAAATTTAAGAAATTCCATTTTCAAATTGGTATCAGAGCATACAATATAATTTGGTGTAACAAATCGCTTTTAGAGCAGGTCCACTAAATTATTGTGTTAAATCCTTTTAGGCTTGAATAGGAAAAATTTATCATTTTTGAAGTTTCCTTTTTTGTGGTTTTAACTACATGTACTAGAAAGCATATATGAGGTCATCACTTAAGTCATTAGATGGGGGTTTGGCAATTAGTTATTAAAGGTTGGTACCCACTAACGTGTTTAGAAGGAGAAGTTCGTATACCCATAGAAAGATAGATGAGGATGATCTTAAGGTAGCAAATTTCAATTCTCATGGTTTAAATTCTTTTTTTAGTCATGTCACACCGGAGGAGTTACATTGTATTATGACATGTCAAATATCAAAAGAGGCTTGGGACACATTCCAACTTGAAGGTACTAGTGTTTTTAAGGCTTCTAAACTCCAAAACCTCACCACTCAATTTAATTAAAATAGATGAGGGTAAAATCTTCGATGATTTTTATGATAAATTGTCCGATATCATTAACTCATCTTTTAACTGAGGAGAAAAGATATCGAACAACCGTGCCATAAAGAAACTTTTGAGGTCATTACCCGAAAGATTCAATCCCAAAGTGACTATTTTGAATTCTTAAGGCACTTAAACTCTATGAAACATGAAGATCTTATAGGTGACTTACAAACCTATGAACTTCACATGTTTAGCTCCAAGGATGTTAAATATAAGGATAAGGGCATAACTTTGAAATCTCGGAAGGAGGAAACACCCATTTCACATGATGAGGCTTGCATCGACTCAAATGATATGGTAATGTTTTATAAGAAGTTTAGAAAATTTCTTAAGTTTAATAAAGAGAAATTTAAAAATGATTATAAGAAATTCGAGAAGTCTAAGTATAACAAAACCAAGAAACCCCCTAAAAATTGAAATGATCTTCTTAAAAGGGATGAGTCGAATAGATATTTTGGTTGTGACAGTTATAGACATAGGGTAGCTGAGTGTCCCACTAAACTAAGGAAGAAGGGAAAGGAACATATTTCATATAATGCCACCCTTAGTGATAGTTGATAGTACAAATATAGCACCCTGTCGCGGATGGTACTATGCACTGCACATGTTTATATGTTGCGGCCCTTCTTAACATAGGGTGAGACCCTACTCAACACGGGGTGCGGCCCTACCAAATGCAGGGCGCGGTACATGCCACCCGCCATTAAGATTACGTCGTGGCACTACCCAGTACAGGGTGAGGCACCTATTGGCTCTAGCCTTTGGCAGGGCGCAACACCCACATTGCTTGCCTTACAGGCCACATCCCTCTCTATTACAACAATTCAGATTTTATATACGTCACGTGCCCAGAGCATGTGAGCATATCTCCCATAAATAGAGGACCACACCTCAAAATAAGGGACCGATTCCTCTACCTTAGGAATATTCTACAACACTTGGCAAAGCCTTACTATACTCTCTCTGGATACAACCTCGACATATAGCTTGGGGGTTATTCGCCTACATCTCTGCCACCTCTCTAGGGCAACAAAATCCTTAATACTGCCATGTACTATCCTTTATTCTCATACTTGTACGCCTCGTTAGGCACAATTATATTGTACAATGCAACGCATATGATGAGAATGGAGCAACACAGTGGACGTAGGCCTATTTTAGAGACTGAACCACTCTATATCTTATTTTCTCTTTATTTACTCGCTTTGTTTATTTATTATACACTTTACTCTTGATTTGCTGGTACGAGAACGACAAGTGGACGATTTCTTATATCATCAATCTGGTGCCGTTTATGGGAAACGAGATATTTTAATCGTGTTTCTCTATGTTTCGAGTTCTTAAACACTTTATTCTATTCATGAGGATTCTCTGGATCATCATCCCATGAGTAAATTTTCGTTATTGAACTCAGTTTTACATTTACACCCTTGAATGGGTATTTTGTATATTTAGATCTGCTTTTGGGTCTTCATCTCATGACCTTAGATATGTTCTACATACCCCTGTGATATTATTCCATTTAGATAATGCTGAAAAGCATGACGGGATTTAGCCCCCGAAAGGTGAATGATTAAGTAAGGATTGTGTTTACTCCCTTTTTGTTGTTCTTTGCCTATAATCTAGGGTTTATCATTAGAATTGTGCCATTTTGTGCACCAAGCAGTTATTCTCTCGTGGATAGGCCCTAGTAGGCATGCTCTCCATGAGTTTCGGGAGAAATAAATCAGTTTCTGGGTTTCAATTTTGGGATCGTCCCTTCATTGCTTAGGTAGGGATGCAGCAGGATAGTTCAACTACCTTACATGCCGCGGCCTCTACTGAGGCAGTTATATTACATAAGCCTCAAAACATCAAGGCATAGACTCAGGTGGTTTCCAGCTCAACCTTGATGAATATCATCCAAAGGCCATGGCAGTGCACGTATGTGCCATACTAGCCGCGGCCTCAGCAGTAATACCATGTAGCAATAAAAATGCTACACCCCCATTTCCTACTTGGTTACTCGAATATTCCTGAGATTACTCACTTCTGTTAGTTTTGTCTCAGATTATATATACTTTGTAAAGACTAACAAAAGCAGAAATGGAGGGAGAATCCAGCAAGAGCACATAAGTCAAAGATGAGATTGTGCATATGTACAATCACCTCAACCACCTCTATGACAGTCATGACTCACTCCAGACCCAGGTCAATTATTTGACCCAGAGGGTCCTAATGCTAGAGGTCACGACCTCACCCAATGTGGGTGCGGCACCCAGAATCGGTGCTGTCGCCGCCCCAGAAGTTCCACCCAAGGAAGTGCACGAGCTAAAAGCACTGGCCGTAGAATGCATGGCCACGACTAGGGTCCTAAAAAGGAGAATGGAGAAGGCATAGAAGAAATCTGAGGCCTACACTCCGTTGGCCTTACCGATTGAACATATCTTTGAGTTCATCAAAGAAGGCAAGCTGTTGAGGTGGCCAGAAAAGCTGAGAGATCCACCCCACAAGAGGAACAAAGCTACTTGGTGCAAGTTCCATCTGGACCATGGCCACGACACTGAGCAGTGCTATGCACTAAAGGATAAAATTGAAAGGATAATTGGCCAAGGGATGTTGCGGAGGTTCCTCAAAGATGTTTAGGGGATGAAGTCTAGTCTCACAGATCGCATGCCCATTTTTCACGCTTATGTATTATATTCCATATATCTCTACTTACACGTGGCAACTCTTCTTATGATGTTTTAAACTAAACTTTGTATTATCTTTACAAGGTCATATATATATATATATATATAGTTATATGAAATCAAGTTCACTTTTATAGTTCCATATTTTGATTCTCATTTCCATGAAATGTTATCTTATAAAGACCATTTTCATCTTAAACAACCATATCTCGATTGGAGATAATATGCTAAATCTGGAATAACAGATTATCTCAGAAGACTATTATTATTTTGGGAAGCACCTATAGAGGGGTTGCCTTCTTAATTAGCTCACAAGTTCCCCTCACATATGCGCAACTATATCTTATCATATGATGATCATATTCACGAAAGCATCTGAGGATTCAAGGAGCTCTTATTAGCCACAGGGGCTTGCGATGCCCGTTCTCTGCTACCGGGATGCTGTAATTAGCCACGAGGGCTTACAATGCCTGTTCTTAACTTTTAGGAAGTGTCATTATCCACGAGGGCTTACAATGCCCGTTCTTAGCTTTCGAGATGCGTCGTTAAGTCAGGAGACTTGTAATATCTTTCTAGGGATGGCTTTATATATGTCCATAGTTGTGGGTGGTTTAATAATATAACCCAGCCTGGGGAGGCTTGAAAGTATCCCGTATATTAGCTATGGGTGGCTTAATAACATAACCCAGCATGGGGAGGCTTGAAAGTATCCCATATATTAGCTATGGGTGGCTCAATAACATAACCCATCTTGGGGAGGCTTGAAAGTATCCTGTATGTTAGTTGTAGGTGGCTTCATAACATAACCCAGCCTGGGGAGGCTTGAAAGTATCCTGTATGTTAGCTATGGGTATCCCATATATCTACAAAGTCCCATGTTCAGATGGAAGGGCTAGAAGAGTGCAGTAGCCCTATCAATACAATTGTAGCCATTAAAGCGACTAAGTTGATGTGGTAATGACTTGGATTTAGATCCAATTGAAGAGACTAGAGGAAAGCCATGAGAGTAAGTTGTTGTTTTACTGTAATAAAAAAAGCATGCCAAATCTACAAAATCTCCTAAAGGCTAAATATACGGCCGTAACTATTAAATGAATCCAGAGCGACGAAGGCAAGCAGTGCAGTTGACTTGCCGCGGCCATGATCAAGAACCACTATTATAATGATCCAGTTGTAAGGTGCCGCGGCCTACATAAAGTGCACGTGGTCATCTACGATACAGTGCCGCAGCCTTAAACTAATTCAGGGTTCTTGCTTAGTTGAAGTACCAACGCATTGGAAGAAAAATCATTGGGTGGCCGCAATCTTAATTAAAATTTCAAGCCGCAGCCTTGGCCATTCTTTATATTCCATATTGGTTATGGGATGACAAAAAATAACTATATGATTCAAGTGGCCAATCCACATCAGAGCGCCGCGGCCTTAAGTTATATTCCATTTTGGTATCTAAATAGGGCCGCAACCCATGACCCATACATTTTCAAGAAGAAAATGCGTAATTCAAGGAAGCAAAACATTCATTCAAGTATCAAAGAAAGCAAAGTAGAAAAATAAGAAGCTATTAGAAAATGAAGGGAAAATAATCCAGAAAATATGGCCACATCCTTTATTAATATTATCATACAGACAAAGAGGCTGCAACCATTACAAGGAGTTAAAATAATAGGAGGGACGCAATCCTGTATTAATGATCAATTCAAAAGTTAACATAAGTTCAGGAAACTGCATCATCATGCTCATCTCCTTCATCACCATCCGCAGCGGTCTCAGTTTCTTCATCCTCAGCAGTTGCCTCAACCTCTATCCTTAATCAAGCTTTCTCTTTAGCCATGACCTTGATCTTAGCTATGAATTTTTGATGCTCAGCATCACCAAGTCCCCAGGCAAGAATGGTCTCCTTAGAGTCGATAAAGTTTTTTATGACCCTATGCCTAAGTTCTTGGTAGCCGCGGAGGTAGGCCCTGTTATCGATGAGGTAAAAGTCCCTAGAGCCCTTGAACGACTCCATAGTACTGTCAATGGAAAGTTGAAGGGATTCGACATGGTCTAGGGCATCTTGGGCAGACTTGGCCTCTAGCTCCTCATACTTCTTTTAAAAAAGCCCGAGCTTATTACTGGAAGTTTCTGTGGCTAGTGCAGTTTTCACGGTCTGAGACTGGGAGACTTTGAGGGATTTCGTGGCCTGCTTAAAGTTTTCCTCCGCTTCTTCTTTGGCCTTGACTTCCGCTTCTAAATTCATTTGAGCCACGACTGCAGACTGCTTTCTAGCTTCAAAAGAGTAATTTCGTGCAACCTCCAAGTCATCAATGTGTACCCTCTTTGTTGCCTCTTTTAGTTTGTAGAGGGCCTCGTATTTCCTCTTTTGATCCACTATTACGTCCACGGCCTGAAAAGAGAAAGTTAGGATAAAAGTATGGAATGTTAAATTAAAACTGAGAAAACACTAGCACTTACCCTCAAAAGGATATGGATACCACAATCCTCTAGATCTTCATGATCTTCATCCACCAACCTGTCAAGGTCTGCAGCGTTAAGGGCTCTCTTCATACTTCACACAACCTTCGTGGTACTATCCCATGAGGACTTCAGGTCAGGATGTCTTAACTGTGGCCACGGTAGACCATCAGGACCAGCTCTAGCACGGCACTGAGGAGGTGCAAAGTTGGCATTAACAATAACAACAGATGGTGATGGTGGAGAAGTTGAATGGATAGGGGCGTCCGATATGGACATCAAACCTGCTGCAGCCAGATTGGCTCTAATATCATCATTGAACTCAATTTGGGGTTCAACAAGGTTGGTTTTTACCGCGGCCAGATTTGGGGTCGCGGTAGGAAGACTTCGAACTTCTAAAGGGGCCGTGGCTGGAGCCTTTATCTTGGACCTTTTCCTTTTTTTATGCCTCTCAGTATTATTAAGTACGGTTGCATCCTCATCCATTTTTGCTAGCTGGGCAACCAATAATTCCCTATCAACTTCCTCACCTGAAAGAGGGAAAGCAATAGTAAATATTTGAAGTTTCAACATAAGTTACCGCGGATAAAGACTGATGATCGGGTTATTACCTCCCGCGGGCATATCTTTTGGAATGGACTTACTAGGAAAGACCCCTGCTTTAAAAATAGTTGTAGACATTATAAGGTCACTGAATTTCTTCTCTTCAGCAGGAATGACCGCGGCCTTGGCAACTCTTTTATCTTGCCTCCCGCTAAGTTGCAAGTTGTCAAGAACTACATAAAAACACTTCAAAGGTTAGTAGAGATTAATAAGAAACTACAAAGAGGGGATGCGGCTATTAATTAAATACCTAGCTTAGAAGGGGACCCCCATTGCCGTGACATTCGAAATGACTTCTCCCTCTCGTTCTCCTGAGGGAGAATCTCCCAACCTTCTCCCGAGATGTAGAAGTACTACCCCTTCCAGTTCTTTACACTGGTCAACCTCCCAGAGTAAAGGGTCTCGTCCTTACCACGGACATAGGAGTAGTAGTACCCAGCGAACTTCACAAAGTTTTCCTTCGGGCAATAAAAGTGAAAAAATTCCGCAAGAGTAATATCTTTTTTGAATTGATTCTCCCAAAGCACGACCGCCGCAAGGATGGCCCTCCAGCCATTGGGATCTAACTATGCTGGTGCTAGTTTCATGATTTAAAAATTTCATCTGATGGGAACAGGAACTGGCAGCCGCAACCCATAAATAAAGGCATGAAGTGGAAAACATACCCCATCATTAGCAAGTCCCGTGCACGGTCTTTAGTTCGTGGCAGGTGCTGAGCACATCAAGTTTTCTGGAAACTTGAAGGCCTTAGCTACCTGGTCAACCCAGTCTTGGGTCATGATGCTGCGGATATCAAGCAAAGCTAGGGATCTCTCAGCCCTTGCAGATGGACCAGTTGGTTCATCCCTAACATCAACAACACCCCTTGCCATGACATCACCTTCCACATCCATTGGTCAGTTACTAGAGTTGGCTTCCTCTTCCATCCGAGTGGTCTCAGAATCCTTCCTAGAAGCAGAGTCCACGGAGTCTGAGTCTAATACTATGCAGTTGGGTTAATTCTTCAGTTGTCAAGGCCCTATTGACTTCAGAGGAGGCACGGAAGGAAGTTCAGGAGGAGAGGCTCCAAAATTCTTTGTCCAAAAGCCTCTCAAAAACTCATCTGGGTCAAAGCTCATATGGGTGCAGCAGTAGCTGAAAAGCACAAGCCGTAGTTAGGTGACACAGCCAGTATGGTATTGAGGCCTCTTAGAGCCCACGAAAGGTTTAATAGAATATTAAGATGAACATGAAATATTGAGGCCAAAAGGGCAAGTGTGGGGTTTGAGCCCCAAAAGACAAACATCACCGCGGCACATTGATTGTTGGTTTTACAGTGCCGCGGATACTCACTCAAATGATAGCTACGGGATAAAGAGCTACGGAGTCTAAATCTAAGAACTTAAGGAGTTTCATCCATCGTTCACCACAAGCCACGGCTAGGGATCAAATCAAGGAATATTTGAAGGATTAAGTGAAGCCCTAGATTACTAAATGGGTACTTCATCATTCTGTGGCCATTCACTCAAATAGCTAAGTATCTAATGTTTATTCGTTTAAAGATCAAAGACCTAGAATATGAAGAATTCATCCATAAAAATCAAGAACAGTTATTTAATTTCAATACGATTTAACTCAAATGCAGTCCATATGATCCAAAGAACCAATCGGCAGCAACTATAATTATTTATCATTCATGTGTGTTTGATTCTAGGGTACTGGCAGATTATTCAATCAAATACGAATTCTAGGGTATTTGTTCGATGAGTTGGGGTTCTTTTCTTAGAAATAAAAAAATCTAATACGAATTCAGGAAAGTAACAAGACATGATGCACAAAATCAGAAGACATGAAAACAAATTATGAACTGCAAAAGCTATTTAAAAAGGAGTGGCTGGAAAATTACTTGGAAATGAAGAAGATCGGTGATGAATAGCCTCAAACCGCCTTAGCACCACCACACACAGCCTTGGAAGATTGTTGAAAAATGCAAGAAGACAGGCATGCAGGAACTCACTCTCGATATGCTCTCAAGGATTTGGAAAATGTAATGAAGTCCACGGCCTGAACAATTTAAATAAGAGAGCGTAAAAGATGAATCGTCGCCTTGGAAGTACCGCGGCACCTGAGAAGACTGAACTAAGCCGCAGAACCAATCTTAATCTCTTGGCACTATGGCTTGGGGGCTTATTGATAGTACAAATATAGCACCCTGTCACGGATGGTACTATGCACTGCACATGTTTATATGCCGTGGACCTTCTCAACATAGGGTGCGACCCTACTTAACACGGGGTGCGGCCCTACTAAATGCAAGGCGTGGCACATACCACTCACCATTAAGATTACACCGCGGCACTACCCAGTACAGGGTGCGACACCTATTGTCTCTAGCATTTGGCAAGGAACAACACCCACAATGCTTGCCTTACAGGCCGCATCCCTCTCCATTATAGCAACTACAGATTTATATACATCACTTGCCCAGAGCACGTGAGCATATCTCCCATAAATAGAGAACCACACCTCGAAATAAAGGATCGATTCCTCTACCTTTGGCAGATTCTACAACACTTGGCAAATCTTGCCATACTCTCTCTAGATACAACCTCAACATATAGCTTGGGGGTTATTCGCCTACATCGCTGCCACCTCTCTGGGATAACAGAATCCTCAATACTGCCACGTACTCTCCTTTATTCTCATACTTGTACGCCTCTTTAGGCACGATTATATTGTACAATGCAACGCATATGATGAGAATGGAGCAACACAGTGGACTTAGGCCTATTTTAGAGACTGAACCACTCTATATCTTGTTTTCTCTCTATTTACTCGCTTTGTCTATTTATTATACACTTTACTCTTGATTTGCTGGTACGAGAACGAGAAGTGGGTGAAAGTAAGAAAAGTATGGTTTACATGTAAATTCCAAATGGGGATTTCTCATCACATTTTCTCTCACTAAAACACCTTTTTCCACACCTGCATATATAATGAAAGTCCCCGGTTGGATTTATGGGTTAATCCCCATCTCGTATTGTCTTCGAACTGCGTGGAATTTTATGATCCTGGGCTACATAGGCGTCTTTGGTAAATCCCTAGACTCGAGTCCCCCCATATACATTTGTTACTTTGTTCTTATCTCATATATATATATATATATATATATATATGCTTGATTCTATCTTATCCTATTTACGCAATCATTCTTCTATAAAAACTTGTGAATAAGAAAACACTTATAGCATACTTTTAGTTACTATTTTTGGAACACTCTTAAGCATGACCTCACTATGCCTTTATCCATGATGCGAATCGAGCGATTCCATCCTCTATTTATATTATGTACATAAGCACACACATCACGGAGTTTAACATGAGAAGATTAACACATTCCCACGAGAGACCAAAAGGACGAGATGGGTGCCTGCCACCTTTCCATTTCGTAACTTAGTCCCTAGACCCTTTAACTACTTAGTTTCACAAGCATCAATATTATCCTTGATGCCGTTCTCTTGAGGAGGCAATATTTCTTTTGTCTATTTTGTGCAAAGTAGGCTAGCGACTCTATCTTTATATATCATCCCATATCGACTACGATCGAGGTCCTTGATGATGGACGCAATATCATACGTACTCCAAAAAAAGGGGAAGGAATAAGGGATCCTTCTCGGGAGATAAAACCCTTGGACCCCCAGAAAACCCTCGAGATGGCCACAAAATAAAAATAAAAAAATTGCCAAAGGCCAACATAGTTTAGTTTGTTTGATCTCCCAAGAGAAATAGCTTCAAAAGAATTAAGAAAAGAAAAGAAAATATGTAACATGTTTATCTTTTGAGGGTGTTTAATTAAAGATCAATGGGTGCACAATGAATCCTAGTTATGCTTATTTTGCCATGACGTTATTGATTTGTAAAATCAATAAAATTCCAGGCTTTTGTACATTATGCTCATTTGTTCTTTGAGTTCACTTTATCTTGTCACATTAGGCTAAATCAAAGTTAATAAAGTTTTGCGATCAAATAGAACTCCTTGAACATGTTTAAGTGATTAGGTCATAATTCTTTTGTATCTCCTTCACACCCCTTTACTCTGTTTACCACATTTGATTTCGACACATTTATGCCATATGCGTGTGGAAAGCTTATCGTTCTTAGTGTCTTGTGTTGTGTTTATACCTATGTATATGTGCTTATGTGTGTGTGTATGTGGTAAAAGGTGTTTCAGTGTGAGAAATTGGCCTTACAGTTTGAACGAACGATTCGTTTTCCTTCGAGAATTTCCTATCTAGTGACCAATAGGTGCTTTCGAGCTTCATTTGACCTCTATCAACTCCCAAACCTAGGAGTGGCTCAATGGATTCTTAAAGGGATCTGAATACCCTTTCCAATGGTCTACCCCGTGCGCAATTATGACTTATTATTCACATTTTACAACCATTTTATTGAAAAACATGCCTCAGACAGCCCAATGGCAACCATAGGACCCCGCCTATTGGCAGCGTGTCCAAGGTTATATGATTATAGGCAGGTTTAGGACCATGCTGATCGGGACCCCCCATTGGCCCTATAAATAAAAGACCATAACCTCACTTTGAAAGACCCATGAAAGAATTCTCTTAAATTTTGAGTTGTTCCCCATTAAAAGCCCATTTCCCACGTTCCTTCCATCCTTTTCATACTCTTTTGATTAAATTCCCAACATTCTCCTCAAACCACCCTCATCTTATCGTGAGATCAGGGCATTGACAATCAAGATCCACTTCAAGTCTTCTTAAGTAGGTCTAATTCTTCCCCTTTGTCTTAAATCCTCTAATTTTTGCATTAGTTACTTCATTTTCACTTTAGTACTTTACTTCATTACATCACATATCTTAATTTCAAACTTTTATTTATTAATATTTGCACATACTTTATTTTCAAAAGAAAAAACCAAAAACAAGAAAAAACATGTTTACTAGTGAATTCCAAATGGGGATTTCACATCACATTTTCTCATATACTTTGTGTGGTTTTTACACCTATGTATATGTTCTTAAGATTCATTGATATATTTTCATATTTATACATATGGTATCGTTTGTTTTGAGTCTTTGCTTTTTCATCTAGTCCTTTTATGTTTTTTTACATTTCATTACCTATCTTGTTGCGATTTTTCATTGGTATCCCATGCTCATTTTGGTTCATTCTAGTTTATATCATTTTGCTATCGCATCATAGTTGATATATGTTGTTCCTCATATGAATTAGTTGTTCTTTTGTTGCCAAGTTGCTTCATTTTTTTATATCACTCTACACCATTGCATGAAATATTAGTCTTTCCTTATGCTTATCTCTTGTTTCATTTACGGGGGAATTATTTTATCTGGGGAGAAATTATTTTTTTATGCACCGTTGTGTTTGTTTATTCCTAAACAAAAAGGGCGGGGGGGGGGGGGGGGGGGGGGAAATGGTATCAAAATATTTTCATTTGGAGAGATCTAACTTAGGGGGGAGACGTCCTTTCTTAGGTAGACATTGTTAGAAAAAGGGGGAGGATTTAATTATGCAATTTATAGTGTTATATTCTCTATGACTTTATGGTGTCTTTAAGTTTGCATGTTTTCTATTATGTGGCAAAGCATTTTTAGTGTGTTCAAGTGTGCATCTTTGCTATCGTGCAGTAATGTTTTTATACAAGCAAAGCTACTCAAAATATGTGTCAATCAAGCATCTGTATTTTTTTCTTTTGGGTTGGAATTGAGTATTTTAGATGAGCTTGACGGACTATAGGGTTTTTATTTTTTGTTTTGTCCAAGAATAGCCAAAGTGGGAGATTTGTAAGGATAAAGTTCTAATTGAGTCAATTTGTATGTATTGGCTTAATTACATACAAAACACTTTGATTCATAGGATAAAAGTTGTAGTTGTGACCTTTAAAGCCTATGAAATTTTTTGTTGAAGACGTAATGGCCAAGTCAAAAGAGATCCCATCCTATGTCGTGTTTCATGCCTTGTATCATTATCAACATTCCAAGGATCTCTTAGGTATGAATGCTTATGTTATGTTGAGCCTTAGAAATTTATTTCTGGGCGTTAGAATTTTTGCGAAGCTATTTTAAAATGACTTTATATTTTTTCAAGAAAATTATTTTATTTTTTCTAGGTCGTTAGAATGACTTTTCCAGGTCGTTCGAGATTTGGGGTTCTTTTGAATTACTTCTAACAAGGTCTCTTTTTGGTTTGTGTTGACTTCTCATTAGTCGTTCAAACGAGACTACTTTTCATTTAAACCATTAGAGAAGTTTCTGAAAAATTGCAGTTTTCTCTTAGGAGTTTTTCTTCAACTCCCCCTTACTTTTTTCCAACCATTTATGTAATGTGGGATTACAATTTTTGTAGATACTTTTCCAACATTGAAGTATGAGAAACCTTTAGAAAAGTTCAAGAGCATTTTTCTTCTAAACTCATGGTTTAACTTTCAAAACAAAAGCCAACTTTACACACAATCATTTTATGATCCAAGCTACTACATGATATATGTTTGAGATCAAGTTTTTGCGTCTGGTTTATCATTATCTACATCATTAATGATTGTTACTTACGGAGGATTCTGTGTTCATTGGTATACATATGGTGGACTTCATGTGCTTGATGGTATCTATGCCCCATTGATGAACTCCGAGACATAGGTGGACTCCTATGCTGTCACTAGGCTAAGGTTGAAGGAACGAAGAGTGTCAAGTCTTGAGAGGGCATTTAGTCATTGTAAGTATTATTTTTTATCCTTTTGTAATTTCATACTTATTGTACATGTGACTGGATCGTTCAAGGTTTTTCCTAATAGGCGAAATATCACAAGATCATGAAAATGTGTTTTAAATTGAAAAAATTGAATGATAACTTATACTAATCCCCAGTTATTTGAAACTAAAAAAACTTCCTTAATTGAGAAACTTGATGATTCTAGACAAATTGTCACTCAAAGAGATACCGTAAAAGAAAATGTTTAACATTTTGAAAAACAAAGGTGTGAGGTATTTTAATTTACTTGTGTTTTGGAGAAAGATATGAACACTTTGAAAGAGGAAAATGAATCTTTCAAAAATTAATAAATTCATAGTGAATGTGTCTTCGAAAAGTTTAAGTTTTCTGAAAAAGAGAAACATGACTTTATTTTAACACTTGAAAATATTGTTATGATAAGTAAATGCTCTCATAAAACCCGCCAAGGGGCAAAACCCGTATTCATGATGTATAAAACCAAAACAAGAGAGAAGGATGCTAATACAAAACCCCTCCAGAAAACTACTTCTACTACCCCCATACTACACATCTCTGCCAAAATGTCTAGAAATATAGTAATATATACGTTTTTACTCTCCTTATACCAATCCAGTAGAGTACTCATAAATAAGTAATGTAGTCTATGATGATAAACTTCAATCCCTTCAAAACACCTTCAATTTCTTTCTTGCCAAATTGTCCAAAATAGACAGTGTGGGATGAGCCTCCAAAACTGTTGAGTAATAGGTTAGGACTTGAGTATATTGGCCTTTAAATCCTATGACGTGCCTAATTGAAGACATAGCAGTGAACTTTCAAAGACTACATCATCATGTTGTGTTGAGTACCACGTTTTGTCTTAAATAATTGAAGAATCTAAAAAGGCTATGGATGGATTTTAGTTTGATTCCTGGATTTGATTATATTTTTATTCTAATTTTCATAAAGGTTTTTATAAGATTTTCTTTTATTAATGTCGTTCGAACGACTCTTTAGTCTTCATTTGAACGAGATGCAGTTGTTCATTTAAACGAACTTCAAACAAGCATCAAACGAAATTTCTCTATTAGTAGAACCAATATTGTTTGAAGTTCATTAGAAGTTGGTTCGAACGAGATGTGTTATTCCATTCAAATGAACTCCTATTTTTGTTCGAACTAGATTCCGTCGCCTCGAAACCATCTTTTCTATAAATAGGGATGTAGGGAACTTTTTGTGTTGAGAATTTTGGGTAATCACTTTCTAATTAGAATCCAAAAGCCTCCAATCCCAAGTTTTATCCAAACTCTTTGAGATTCGAGTTTCAATATTTATATGATTTGAGATCTTGTTTGGCATTAAGGTATAACTCATCATCATCTTTGTTTCAGTATGTATCGTACAGAGGATTTTTTTCTTGCTATTTACACATAAGGGACTTTGTGTTTGTGGTGTTGCGATGAAGAAGAGGTGAATTTGTGTTCCAAATCTGTAGATAGTAGCTGAGCCTTATTGGTGGATATCTAGGTGTGTGTGGACTCAAATAATGTGGCAATTGTGCAAGTGGAATCTTATAAGTGTCACTATAGAGAAGAGGTTGAAGATCGAAGACGCGTCATGGTTTTCGAGGGCGTATTCATTGTGTAATTCATTTGTCAACTTTTGTAATTCCTTATCATAGTGAATTTCTGTGACTGTGACGTTCGAGGTTTTTCCCATTGTGGGTTTTCCTCGTACATTGATATATGGTGTGATTTATCTATTTTATCCTTTTATCACCCCAGATGCATACTTTAGGATAAAGATAAAATTGGCTACTCTATTTTAACATAACAATCGATTTAAAATTAGTGCAAATCGTAATATGGGTTTATTCTATTTAAGTTTAATATTTAATTTGAAAAAAATTAGGATTGGTTATTATTTTTACCACTCCGTATTAGCATGCTTTCTCATATTGGTATTAGAGCAGGAAACTAAGTTTTTGTGTTATATCCTTGTTTAAGAATGAATTTTTGTGGTTTTTATGTAGAGGGTCAATCATATTCTACACTACCTTTGTTTGATGGGTCTAACTATGGGTATCTGAAAATGCATAAGAAATCATCACTTAAGTTGATAGATAAGAGGGTATATTGAGATTTTGTTAAGGATAGTTCCCCATACACAACCTTAGCTAGTGATTATGGGATATCCAAACCCAAAAATTCATGGAGTGAGGAAAAGCATAAATTAGAAAATTACAAATCTTGTTGTTTAAATGCTTCATTTTGTGCACTGACACTAGAGGAGTCATGCCATATTATAAAATGTGAAAATTCTACAGAAGCTTCGAACATACTTCAACTCACCCATGAAGGTACTAATGGTGTTAAGTCTTTAAAATTACAAAGCCTCACCAATTAGTATGAAACCATTAGGATGGAGGATAGTGAATCATTGGATGAGTTCTATGCTAAATTGTCTAATATTGTGAATGTGACACCCCACTTAATTAAATCTTGGGTGATCAAGCCTTATTTTAATTTAAACAGGTTTCTTAAATGGTTCATTCTTAGCATCACTGCCGAAAGCTTTTTAATTTACTAACCACCTAAGTGAAAATAAGCGAGTGCCAAATTTTATCTTCTTTAAGCTGAACAAATACTCCAAACAAACACAATGTAATTCTAGTAATATTTAAAACAGTTGCATAAAAAACTAAATGCAAATAAAGTCTTGCCGAAAATCACGGCCAATAAAAGACAATTCAAAATCCAGAATCAGAATAACTGTAAAAGTAAATATAGGACAACATGTCCTAACTACGAATACTAAAACTGAGATCCTGTACTAGAACTGAAAAAGGGGAAGCGTCTAAACAATCCCTGCAACATCCATATGTGCTGCAGCTCCCAAATCCCTGGAATGAAATCATGCTGGGTGTCCCTGTGGTTGGGCACCTAAAAGGTTTAAAAAAAATTTACATAGCAAGAGTCAGTACTCAAAACATTTGAAAATATTTTGCAAGCAGTTATCACAATTGAGTTATTGATTACACATATTAAGGTTTCGCAAAAACTCCCTTGAACTTCCTCACCTCTCTTCTATAGTTCATGTCTAACGAGGATACTTAGTTCACCTAGTTATACCACCTATAAGCATAGGTAACTTATTTACTACTCGTTATCCTTATTCTTGTAATAATTACATCACGCTATAAATTATTACTAAGTTATTTACAATTCATATCATTATCTACTATTCTCAATCTGTAGATTATGCAAATAGAATACATTTTATCACACAATCATGTATTTAATATCAGTCATCACTAATATATCATTTTACCACACATAAAGGACTCTTGGTTCGAAATGATTCATCGACCCCAAGTGAGAGTTGGTTCAGAATGATCCATCGACCCCAACTATTTGAAAATATATATATACACATATTCTGGTTCGGGACTCTTTCATCGCGACACCAATTTAAGGTTTGGTTTAGCATTTTACATCGACCCCAAACATATAATAACTTTATATTAGTTCGGAATGTCTCATCGACCCTAACATAATTAAATCATGCCCGTACGTAATATATTTTACTTATATTCACCGTACTCATTAATTTACAATTTATTTCACTATTGCATTTATTCGAGTATTCACGCAACTCTAAGGGCCCTAGTTAGCCCTCCCTTAATTCAGTAGTTAAGTTAAATTTAATCTACTGGTATTTTTTCGAAATTTACTCTCACTCTTCCCGTAGCTAAATTCTCACAATCCCAACATACGGCTCAATCCATCATTCTCTCGTCGGTCCATTTCTCCAAAATTCCCACTCAATCATTTATGAAGAAATCTAACGGTATACCTACTTGTATTTATGAAGTCTCCTCATAGGTAAAATATCATCACTAAGGTTCCCATTAAGCAATGGTAATTACAAGGAAATTTATTCACAAAATTCTCTAAAGTCCAGCCAGGGTCGATCGATCGATGGGATTTGGTCGATCGATCGACTGCTTGATTGATCAACATTAAAGGGTCGATCGATCGATCAAGCAGTGACATACCTAGTTCGTCTTCTTCATGCGGGTTTCACCATTTTTATCTATCTATCTATCTTTGATGATAACCCACCATATTTGCAACCAACAATTTCTAATCATTCCTACATGTTCTGGGATGATTACTACCGATTTAAAACAACAGAATCATTATAAATCTTGGCCAAATTAACTAAAAATCTTACTAATATTCAAGAACCCTAAAAATACATTCTTTACATCTTTCATCATAATTCCAAATTTTTAGTTCGATTCAATCACCGAGTTTTCTATGATATCAGAATATTTGGAGATCCAAAAATGTCCTACATGCAATCCCTACCAATCATGGATTATAATCAATTGTTTTTCTCCTAAAAATATCATAAAAACCATGTTCTTCATAAAGCTTAAATATGGGTATTATAACTAAATTTATTTTGAAAATAACCACTTGCCTTATGATTTGTACGGTCTGATTTGTGGTTGTTGATGATGGTTGATGATTTTGATCCTTCAATCCTCCTTCTCAACAAATTTGTGGTGAAATCTCCTTAGAATTCCCCCTCCTTCCTTCTTTTGCCTTAGGAAATTGCTTCTCTCTCTTCTCTAATGGCTATGGTGTATTTTCTTTCTTTCTAAACCTAGCCTCAACTCTTATAATCTGATTTAGGGTTTCAAAATTCGTAGGTCTACTTACCCATAAATGTAAAGAGGCCAAAATGCCCTCGAATGGTCCCGGTTTAGCCCGAAAATGACCCGACACTCAACTTGTACCCCCGGGTACACTATTTTGACTAATTCGACCCCTTCGGAATCATCTGTGGACTCTAAATTATCGTTTGAGTCTCTTAAAATATTTTTCTAATCTCATCTTCAATTTTTTGTCTACGCGTGACCCTCGGTTGAGATAACTCAGGTACATCCATATAATCACTAGACCGTACATATCAACATTAAAAATTTACTACTCACGTTTAGTATTTTTTTTTAATCGTCATATTAATCTTTATTAACATTATATCACATTAAATTACTCTTCTCACGTAATTTAAATAAAACGTATTTTATCACATTAAATTACTCTACTCACGTAATTTAAATAAAACGTATTTCCCTAATTATGCAGAATTCCTAAGTATTTTCCTAATTATGCAGAATTCCTAATTATGCCGAATTATGGGGTATTACATCCTTTCCACTTTACAAAAGGAATTTCATCCTCAAAATTAGAAAATACCTGTTGTGAATAATTCTGAATATTATTCTCGCATATCCTCCTCCCGTTCCCAAGTAGACTCATCGATATTGTGATGTCCCCACTGTACTCGTACTAAGGGTACCACCTTGGATCATAGTTTGCGCTCACTACAGTCCAAAATAGCCATGGGTATTTCTTCATACGAGACATCTGGCTACAAATCGATCTCCTCCAGTGGAATGTGCCAGAAGGCTCTCTCACTCCTCTTGTATTTCTTCAGCGATGCCACATGGAATACATCGTGTATTCGCTGAAGATGCTCAGGGAGTCCCAATATGTAAGCTACCGGTCCCACCCTCTCAATGATAGGAAACGTCCCCACATATCTCGGTGCTAATTTCCCCTTCTTGCTAAACCTCATAATCCTTTTCATAGGAGATACCCAAATTAACACCTGGTCGCCCACATCTAGTTCCACGTGTCTCCTACCGGCGTCATCATAACTCTTCTGCCTATCCTGAGCTATTCGAATACGTCCTCGAATCAACTCTATTTTGGAGGAAGTCTCCTGTATCATCTCTGGCCCCAATAGTTTGTTTTCCCCCACCTCTGACCAACAGGCGGGAGAACGACAAGGCCTCCCATAAAGTGCCTCGAATGGAGCCATGCCGATAGTGAATTGGTAAGAGTTATTATATGCAAACTCCGCCAAAGGAAGGTATGGCTCCCAACCTCCCCCAAAATCTAGGACACACATCCTCGGCATATCCTCCAACATCTGGTTTACTCTTTCGGTCTGACCGTCCGTCTATGGGTGATACGCCGTGCTCAACCGTAAGTCGGTGCCCATGGCCTCCTGAAAGCTCTGCCAGAAGTGTGACACAAATATCTTGTCTCGGTCAGACACAATATTAATAGGAACTCCATGCAGCTTAATGATCTCCGAAATGAATAGTTGCGCGTACCGCATCGTATCATAATTCGTACGAACCGGTAAGAAATGAGCCACTTTAGTCAGTCGATCCACTATTACCCATATGGAATTGTGACCCTTCTATGATGTTGGTAACACGGTAATAAAATCCATTGAAATACTCTCCCACTTCCACACGGGAATCTCCAGTGGTTGTAGCATCCCTGAAGGCCTCTGATGGTCAACTTTTACGAGCTGACATGTAACACACTTTGAGACAAATTTTGCAATATTTTATTTCATACCTGACCACCAATATAATCATCGCATATCCTGGTACATTTTGTCCCCACTTGGATGTACCAAAATTTTTGACCCGTGTAACTCCGTCATAACGGCATGCCTTAAATCATCATCTTCGGGTACTATCAGCCTACCATTGAACCGTAGTCCGCCCTCTGAGCTGATGGAGTAGGACTCTGCCCCCTCGACCAGTAACTGTCGTACTTTGTCCTGACAAAATGGGTCTTTGGCCTGTGCCCTCACTATCCGCATGACACTCTCGGGAGTGATAGCTAAAACTGCCATGTATGCTCTAGCTATCTCATCCTCGTGTCGAAGTTCACTCCACTTCGCCTTCCAAACTTCTTCCAACTCCCCAGTAGGTCTTCTGCTTAACGCATCTGCCACCATGTTAGCCTTACCAGGATGATACTGTATATCAAATTGGTAGTCCTTCACGAATTCTAGGCACCTCCTTTGCCTCATATTCAGATCATTCTGAGTGAACAGATACTGTAGTGAATTATGATCCGTGAATAGAGTGAACTGCTTACCCAGAAGATAGTGTCTCCATATCCTCAATGCAAAAACGACCGCTGCCAACTCGAGGTCATGGGTGGGGTAATTCTTCTCATGTGGCTTAAGCTTTCGGGACGCATAAGCTATAGCCTTCTCTTCCTGCTATAACACACCCCCAATCCCTTGTAAGGGCGCATCAGGATAGACTCGGTACTCCACTCCGCTCCTAGGCAAGGCAAGAATGGGTGCTGATGTCAACTTATCCTTTAATTCATCAAATGCTAACTAACAACTGTCACTCCATACGAAGGGAACTCCCTTCCGAGTTAAGTTCGTCAAAGGTCCGGTAATTTTTGAGAACCCCTTGATGAAGCGACGATAATAACCGGCCAACCCCAAGAAATTGCGAATTTCGGTCGGTGTCGTGGGCTATCCCCACTCCCTAACCGTCGATACCTTACTCGGGTCAACAACAATGCCTCTGCTAGATACAACATGACCTAGGAACTGAACCTCCTGAAGCCAAAATCCACACTTCTCAAATTTGACGTACAACTGATGGTCCCGCGATGTCTGTAGAACCATTCGTAAATGTTTAGCGTGTTCCTCCTCCGTGCGAGAGTAAATCAGAATGTCGTCTATGAATACAATCACAAATTGATCCAAAAACTCCCTGAATACCCTGTTCATGAGATCCATGAATACTGTCGGCACATTAGTTAGCCCAAACGGCATCACTCTGAACTCGTATGACCCGTACCGTGACAGGAAAGCGGTCTTGGGTGCATCCTCTTCACGAATGCGCAATTGGTGGTAACCCGACCTCAAATCGATCTTTGAGAAGTATGTATCCCCTCTCAACTCATCAAATAATTCGTCAATCCTCAGTAACGGATACTTATTACGTATAGTCACATTGTTCAGCTCTCTGTAATCCACACACAAATGAAGTGAACCATCCCTTTTCTTTACAAATAACACCGACACACCCCATGGCGATGTACTCCATCGAATGGAACCCTGTCCTAATAGCTGTTGAATCTGTTCTCTCAGTTCTTGCATCTCCGAAGGAGCCATGCGATACGGTGCTCTAGCAATCGGCCTCGTCCCCGATGCTAGGTCAATAACGAACTCTATCTCCCTGATGGGTGGTAACCCTGGTATTTCCTGAAAGACATTCTCAAAATCCCTCACAACTGGGCAGAGAAACGATAACCCCATGTGAGGTCTCCTCCTCAATATAATATAAATGAGTTCGCGATCCTCCCTCGGGGAGTGGCATTGCTACAAGTAACATCTCTTGTCCCGGGATGGAGAACACGATAGTCCTCTCATAATAATCTACCATTGCCCTATAATGCGCCAACCAATCCATGCCTAGGATGACATCATATCCCTCCATATCTAGCACTAGTAGGTTCGCCGCTAGACTCAATCTCCCGACCATAATGTCCACACCCTTACAAATTGAGTGTATAAGGGACCCACTACCCATTGGGGACTCCACGCACATAAGATGAGTGTGAGATGTTGCTAATAGGCCGACTGCCCGTGCAAATCTAGTGGCAATAAACGAATGCGTCGCCCCCGTGTTAAACAAAATACTATCCTCAAGTCCATGAATAGGAAACATACCCGCAACTACCGACGGTGCTGGAGGTGCTGGCTGAAATGGAATATCACGGACGTTGAACACACGTCCGTACTGCATCTATCCTGGCTGTGGGGCCTGTACTGCTGCTGGGGCTAACGGAGCCTGCTGCCCCTATTGGGCACCCTGTTGTTGTGCCCTGTCTAGCTGTGGATAATTTCTACTCTTGTGATGCTGCTGGCCACAAGTGAAACACTGACCCT
This sequence comes from Sambucus nigra, assembly GCA_949130495.1. Taxonomy (NCBI): domain Eukaryota; kingdom Viridiplantae; phylum Streptophyta; class Magnoliopsida; order Dipsacales; family Adoxaceae; genus Sambucus; species Sambucus nigra. The sequence goes on along the minus strand of OX422215.1, from coordinate 301,951,304 downwards.
GAAACTGTCTCTGCCCTTAGCCCTGTTAGCCCTGACGTTATCCCTGTCGACCTTGGCCTTGCTATCCTCCATTTTGGTTCCCTTGTCCCTGTCGGCCCTGAGTAATTTGTTATTGGGGACCCCGCTAGCCTTGCCTTTCAAAGCGATGCCTCCCGTGCTTAAACTTTTTGGCAGAGTTCCCCTGTCGGGAATCCTGCCCTAATTGGCCTACTGTTTGCTGCTGTGGTGTGCTACTGTCACTACTTCCAACTACTTTGCCCGGTTGGCTAGGCTCACCTCTCTTATTTCCCCTTGCATGAAAGTGGTGGTCCTGACAGTGTAGTAGAGCGGCATTGACGACATTTGTATAAGTCACTAACGTCGGATTACCGATCAAGTGTTTCCTGGTTCTCCAGGTCAAGCCATCCATAAATTTTGACTTCTTCCTCTCCTCATCGCTCACCTTGTTTGGCACAAAGTTGCAATCACCCTGAACCACTTCGTTGAATTTCTTCCTCATCTCTGACTCTACTGCTGGAGGGAAATATTTGCGGTCAAATCACACCCAAAACTCAGAAATTCCCATAGTGTCCCTTTCCTCGGTGGTGGTAACTGACTCCCACCACTGTAAGGTCGCTCCTGACAGACGAAAAGTGGCTAGCATTTGTTTTTATACCTCGGTTCACTCTAGCATGAGCAAGTGGCGCTGGATATTTTTCTTCCAGTTGCACACCTCCACTACATCGGTACTACCCTGAAACTCGGGTGGGTGTCTTTTCTGAAATGTCTCTCTGACTCGCTGCCAAGTAGATGGTCCTGATGGAGCCGGAACTACCAGTGACAGGGGAGGAGGTACCTGAGGTTGAGGAAAATGGTCTTCCATGGCCCTCATGGCTGTCTCGACTGCCTGAGCCACTATCACTGCAACATGAATAGTGGAAATTAACTCGGGTGGTGGTGGTGGTATCGGCACCTGTGGCTCCTGATGAGCCTCCCTCACCTCATCTCTGGATTCATCTCTCTCCGCTCGTTGTCTCCTTGGTGGCATCTGAAATAAGATTCAAATTGTATAAGTACACAGTTTATACAAAATTTAAGAGCAAATGTAAGATCTTGCAAAAGCAGATATTGAATCAACAGTCCTAATAGTAGGGCTCTAATGCAACCAAACGTTACGCTGAAATGCAGTAAGCCGTACAGATCCTATGGACACTAGAACCTGATGCTCTGATACCATCTGTGACACCCGACCTAATTAAACCTTGGGTGATCAAGCCTTATTTTAATTTAAACAAGTTTCTTAAATGGTTCATTCTTAGCATCACTGACGAAAGCTTTTTAATTTACTATCCACCTAAGTGAAAATAAGGGAGTGCCAAATTTTATCTTCTTTAAGCCGAACAAATACTCCAAACAAACACAATGTAATTCTAGTAATATTTAAAATAGTTTCATAAATAACTGAATGCAGATAAAATCTTGCTGAAAACCACGGCCAATAAAAGACAACTAAAAATCCAGAATTAGAATAACTGTAAAAGTAAATATAGGACAACATGTCCTAACTACGAATACTAAAACTGAGATCCTGTACTAGAACTAAAAAAGAGGAAGCGTCTAAACAATCCCTGCAACATCAACACGTGCTGCAGCTCACAAATCCCTGGAATGAAATCATGCTGGGTGTCTCTGTGGTTGGGCACCTAAAAGGTTTTAAAAAAATTTACATAGCAAGAGTCAGTACTCAAAACATTTGAAAATATTTTGCAAGCAGTTATCACAATTGAGTTATTGATTACACATATTAAGGTTTCGTAACAACTCCCTTGAACTTCCTCACCTCTCTTCTATAGTGCATGTCTAACGAGGATACTTAGTTCACCTAGTTATACCACCTATAAGCGTAGGTAACTTATTTACTACTCGTTATCCTTATTCTTGTAATAATTACATCACGCTATAAATTATTACTAAGATATTTACAATTCATCTCATTATCTACTATTCTCAATCTGTATATTATGCACATAGAATACATTTTATCACATAATCATGTATTTAATATCAGTCATCACTAATATATCCTTTTACCACACATAAAGGACTCTTGGTTCAGAATGATTCATCGATCCTAAGTGAGAGTTGGTTCGGAATGATCCATCGACCCCAACTATTTAAAAATATATATATACACATATTCTGGTTCGGGACTCTTTCATCGCGACACCAGTTTAAGGTTTGGTTCGGCATTTTATATCGACCCCAAACATATAATAACTTTATGTTAGTTTGGAATGTCTCATCGATCCTAACATAATTAATTTAGGTAAAATTCTCTTAACCCAAACTTTTATATTATTTAGTAGGTACACACCCGACCTATCAAATCATGCCCGTACGTAATATATTTTACTTATATTCACCGTACTCATTACTTTAAAATTTATTTCACTATTGCATTTATTCGAGTATTCACGCAACTCTAAGGGCCCTAGTTACCCCTCCCTTAATTCAGTAGTTAAGTTAACTTTAATCTACTGGTATTTTTTCGGAATTTACTCTCACTCTTTTCGTAGCTAAATTCTCACAATCCCAACATACGTCTCAATCGATCGTTCTCCCGTCGGTCCATTTCTCCCAAATTCCCACTCAATCATTTATGAAGAAATCTAACGGTACACCTACTGGTATTTATGAAGTCTCTTCATAGGTAAAATATCATCACTAAGGTTCCTATTAAGAAACGGTAATTACAAGGAAATTTATTCACAAAATCATCTAAAGTCCAGCCAGGGTCGATCGATCGATGGGATTTGGTCGATTGATCAACTGCTCGATCGATCGACATTCAAGGGTCGATCGATCGATCAAGCAGTGACAGACCCAGTTCTTCTTCATGCGGGTTTCACCATTTTTATCTATCTATCTATCTTTCATGATAATCCACCATATTTGCAACCAACAATTTCTAATCATTCCTTCATGTTCTGGGATGATTACTAACGATTTAAAAGAACAAAATCATTATAAATATTTCCCAAATTAACTAAAAATCTTACTAATATTCAAGAACCCTAAAAATACATTCTTTACATCTTTCATCATAATTCCAGATTTTTAGTTCGATTCAATCATCTAGTTTTCTATGATATCAGAATATTTGGAGATCCAAAAATGTCCTACATGCAATACCTACCAATCATGGATCATAATCAATTGTTTTTCTCCCAAAAATATCATAAAAACCATGTTCTTCATAAAGCTTAAATATTGGTATTATAACTCAATTTATTTTGCAAATAACCACTTGCCTTATGATTTGTTGGGTCTAATTTTGTGGTTGTTGATGATGGTTGATGATTTTGATCCTTCAATCCTCCTTCTCAACAAATTTGTGGTGAAATCTCCTTAGAATTCCCCCTCATTCCTTCTTTTGCCTTAGGAAATTGCCTCTCTCTCTCTTCTCTAATGGCTATGGTGTATTTTCTAACTTTCTAACCCCAGCCTCAACTCTTATAATCTGATTTAGGGTTTCAAAATTCGTAGGCCTACTTACCCATAAATGTAAAGAGACCAAAATGCCCTCGAATGGTCCCGATTTAGCCCGAAAATGACCCGACACTCAACTAGTACCCCGGGTACACTATTTTGACTAATTCGACCCCTTCGAAATCATCTGTGGACTCTAAATTATCGTTTGAGTCTCTTAAAATATTTTTCTAATCTCATCTTCAATTTTTTGTTTACGCATGACACTCGATTGAGATAACTAAGGTACGTCCATATAATCACTAGACCGTACATATCAACATTAAAAATTTACTACTCACATTTAGTAATTTTTTTTAATCGTCATATTAATCTTTATTAACACTATATCACATTAAATTACTCTTCTCACGTAATTGAAATAAAACGTATTTTATCACATTAAATTACTCTACTCACATAATTTAAATAAAACGTATTTTCCTAATTATGCAAAATTCCTAATTATGCAGAATAACGGGGTATTACAGTGAACTCGTCGTTTAACTTGGGAGAAAGAATACCCAAAATTCATGTAGTTAAGAAAACATTAATCTCTGGAAGATTTAATTCAAAAGTGACAGTTCTGAATTACATTTTGTACTTTACAAAAGTGGAAGAGCTTGTAGGTGATCTTCAAACTTATGAGCTTGACATATTTTACTCCAGAAAGATAAAAAAAGATAAGGGAAATCCTTTGAAAGCCCAAAAGGAGGAAACATGAGTTTTGGATGATAAGTCTGGCATCAATTCCGATGATTTGGCCATGTTTGCAAAGAAGATTAGAAAATTTGTCAAGTTTAAAAAACAATCAACAGTTGTAAAGAAGTTTTAGAAAAATATGCCTAACAAGGCCAATCAATCCCTTAAAAAAATATAATGATAATTTTAAGATGGATAAATAAAATAGATACTTTGAGTGTGAGAGTTATGGTCATAAGGAATCTGAAGGAGGATATGAAAGCAAAAATGTATAATGCCACCCTTAGTGATAGTGATCCAAAAGAGGAACATGATTCCCCCAATGGGCACAAGTACACTATGTTTATGGCTAGTCATGCAAGCCGTGATGAAAAATAGTCCCATGAAGATAATTTTAAGCAAGACGCTTTCGAGGAAATTATTCGTGATTCCCATGTGAGTGATGGTAGAGAGAGTAGATATGAATAAGAAGATGAGGAGAGTGAACTCCAAGTTGCCTTTCGTGAGTTGTATGCGGAAATAATTAAATTGAAATAGGTAAACTTACAGTTATAAGATAGGTTAAAAGAATTTTACATAGGTAATAATGAGAGTTTTGATTGAGTACCTTAGGTCATGTGAGAAGATTATTAGGGAAAAGCTTGCATTTGTTAAGGGAGAGCGAGATAAACTTGGGGGATTAATTGAGATTTTTAAGAAAATTCCTTAATTTTTTGAGAGTCTCATTGTTTACTTGAGTCTAGGATAGTTGACCTATAAGAAATATTACGAGACTCGAGTCATGTCAAATTTGATTTGGATTCAAGGTCGAAAAATATCTAAATCAAATATGACACGTGTTGGGATTGCATTTTTTATTCAAAACTATTTTGTTACTAATGCCAAAATCATGCTTTTGATAGAGTTAGTTATTACAAGGAGCATTAGAAAAGGTCAACCTATGGGTAACATTTCATGTGTCCACACGTGTACACATTGCAGTAAGAAAGGCCTCCCTAGGAAAATTTGTTTTGATGTTAGAAATGGTCCTAGAAATTAAGTTTAGAGTCACCGCGGTTCCCAAACCCTTAAAGCATCACATCACACCTACGTGTGTTAGGAAATCTGATTTGGAGGGTTTACATGTTAGACTTTTTGATTCTCGAATGCTTGCGCATGATACTTCTCATGCTATATCTATTGGTTGATTGTGTTTGAATGTCTACATACATTAGCTTTTGTACTTCGTTTTAAATGTTATTTCTAGTTTCTATGTGGCTTGAGTCTTTTGTAGTTTTATTTTTCTTCTATTGGGTCTTATTAAGAAATATACGAAAAGATTTTGGTTGTCTTTTGAGTTTCTTGTGATAAATTGGTATCATTTAAAAAAAATTAAAAACTCAAAAATATTTTTGGTTTATGTGTAGTTTAGTTTTATGCGTTGCATATTGTTGTGTTTGAATCAACTCCATGTGATTTTGGCATTTGATTGTGATTTTTCAAAGCTTAGATTATTCTCAATCATGCTTTTATGGAGTTATTCGACTTTGATTTTCTTAATGGATTCACTTTGAATATTCCTCTACACACAAATGCACAAGATCTTTTAAATTATAACTTCCCATGTTATATTTTAGCTAAGTGATATTTTCTTCTGTCAATATTTTCTTCTACATATCTGTTGAATATGGGGATTTATTCATGCGAGAATCATTGCTCGTGAGTATGTTTATTTTTATTGAATATATGAGAGTGAACTGGAAAGGGATAGAAATGATCAAATCTACTTTACGAGAAAGCTATCGTTGAAAGAGACTAAAAATGAGAGTCAAGATGAAAAGATTAAAGGCCAACATGTTTGTTTGATTTTCAAAAATGGTATTTTCAAAACATTGAGTGAAAAATATGATATTTTTTTAGCTTTTGAGGGTGCTATAGTTGAAGATCAACGGGTTTGCACAATGAAACCTAGTTATGCTTAACATGTCATGACGTTATTGATTTTTGGAATCATCAAAATTCTAGGCTTGTGTGCATTGTTCTTGTTTATTCTTTGAGTTCGCTTTATTTGTCACTTTTTTCTAAATCTTAGTTTGATAAATTTTTGCGGTGGAATAGAACTCCTTCAACATTTTTGAGTGATTGGGTCATAATTCATTTGTTTCTAGTTCATGCCCCTTCATTCCATTCCACATGTTTAGACACATCGATACTATGCTTGTGTGTAAACCTTATGTGTTTTGTGTCATTTTGTGGTTGTTTATACACACACACACACACACACACACATACACACACATCCCCATACACGGTGCGTGTGTGTGTGTGTCACTAGTATATTTTACGTATTTATATACATGGTATCGTTTATTTTGAGTAATTTTTTTTGTACTTAATCCATGTTTCCCATATGATTTATCTTTGAATCACATTAGCGTGCAATGTGATCATGTTGGTATCTCTTGCTGATTGCTTATATTGGTATTCCATGCTTAATTGGTTATTCAAGTTGATCATTGTTTTGTGCTTGTATTTCCATGGTGTGTTTTTCTACACTTTACACCATAACAAGATATTATACTTTCTTTCATAATTTCAATTGGTATCATATGTTATCGCTTTTTTTTTTTTTTTTGGGGGGGGGGGGGGTATGTTTTATGGGGAAGAAATGGTTTATTATGCATTATTTATTTTCCTATTCTTGAACTAAAAGGGGAAGACATAATATCTTTCACTTTAGTTGTAGGAGGAGTTACTTATCTTAGGGGGGGACATCTTACTTAGGCGGGGATCATTAGACATGGGTAAGTTTATTCATACACATATCTATATTGTTTATATATTCTCTTCTCATTTGAAGATGTGTTTAAGTGTGAAGGTTTGCGACAGAAGAAAAAGTTTACATGCGTGCAAAGTTACTCAAAGTATGTGTCTGTCAAGTCTATACCTTTTCCTTTAGGGTTTGGGATTGAGTCCTTTAGACGTTCTTGACGGCCATTGGTTTTTATTTTATTTTTGTCCTAGAATAGCCAAAGGGGGATATCTATAGTGATCAATTTTTGATAGAGTCAATTTGTACGTATTTTGCCTTATTCCTTGTTTGGACAAACTATTAAGTCATAGGTTATGACTTGAGTATGTTGACCTTTCAAGGCTATGGCTTGTTTTATTAATGATGTAGAGCAAAAGTTTTAGAGACTACATCATTGTGTCATGTTTAGTGCCATGTTTAGTCTTCAACATCTGAGGAATGTCAAAAAGGTATGGATGGATTTTAACTTGATTCGTGAGTATCATTGAGTGTTTGTTTTATATGTTTGAGGCTAAGTTTCATAAAGAATTTTTTATTGATAATTTTTTTTAAAGTCATTAGAATGACTTTATAGTCTCTGTTCGAACGAGATGTAGTTGTTCATTTAAATTATCTTCAAACGAACATCGAACGAGGTTTCTTTGATAGCAGAAAAAATATCGTTTAAAGCTCGTTAGAAGTTTTTTTGAACAAGATGAGTTGTTCGTTCCAACGAGTTTGGTTTTGGTTTTAATGCAAATGATATTTCCTTTTAACTAAGTCTTGCTTTCGTTCGAAGGATATTTCTCTGCCTTGAAAATTATGTCATGGTGGGAACTTTTTAAGTTGAGTATTTTGGCAAAAATAACTTTCTAATCAGAATCCAAGAGCTTCTAAAGCCTATTTTCACCTAAACCCTTTGAGATCCAAGTTTAAATCTTTATATGCTTTGAGATCTCATTTAGCATCAAGGTTTTACTCATCATCATCTTTATTGAGTATGTTTTATAAGGTGAATTCCATGTTTTCTATTTAAACACACTAGTCTTCATGTTTGTGGTATTGTTGTGAATAAGCGGTGCACCCATATTCCAAATACATAGAGGGTATCTGAGCTTTATCGATGGATAATGAGGTGTATGTTGACTCACACATTGTGAAAGTTAGATAGGTGGACTCCTGCGTGTCACTGTGGAAGATAGGTTGAAGATCGAAGACACGTCAAGGCTTGCAATGGCATCGATTCATTATGTAAGTCACCTGTCAAATTTTGTGATTCGTTATCAAAGTGAATTTACGTGGCTAGGTCGTTCAAGGTTTTTCTCATAATGGGTTTTCGTCGTACGTCGGCGTGTTGTGTGATTTATCTATTTTATCCCGCTATCACCTAAATGCATGCTTTAAGAAAAGATAAAATTGGTTAATTTGTTTTAAGACAACAATCAGTTTGAAAATGGTGCAAAGTGTAATTTTGGTTTATTCTGTTTATGTTTAATATTTAATTGGAAACAATTAAAAATTGGCTATTGTTTTAACCACTCCATGTTACAATGCTTTCTCATATATATACATAACTAGAGGCATCACTTCGAGCTTAGTCTAAATAAACACCAAAGAACCCCATGTTACGGTAAAACCCCGTCTTTGGTATTGTTCCCTTACTCCCAAAGAATCAGTATGATCTAAAATGCTAAATGTTAAGTTATAAAATAGTGCTATAAGGAATTTTTGAGGCTTTCAAAATTCATCCTTATATAAAATATACACAAAGTCTACAACTATGAGGAAATCCAAAACGAAATGCTACCCATATACACTTCTCCTAAGAAAAAGAAATAGAAAACACCTCGCATCCCAAGTGGATCGTCATAGTAGACAAACTCACTAAGGGATCCCTATAGAAGGACATCACCGTGTTTTTAGTCAGAGGGAACATCAAAGAGGATTCTTGACCATTCAAAAATAAAGAAATGGATTGTATCTTCCTCCAAACGTCAATAAAAAAGATGAGACTGTCTAAAAGAAAACCCTAGCATTCCATTATTATCATAAGAATGACAATCCAACTTCAAAGTTACATCAGAAGGCTCCTATCCTATCACAAAAAGAAGAAAATGGGGTTTCAAACTCCCCCCTTTGACATTCATTCAATACAATTTTGAAGAAGGGTTTCAGACTGATTATGTCCACACTTTTGCCATTCATGCATAAAATAAAAGCCAAATAAAAATGAAAATATACCATCGAAAAGGGGAATCTCATTATTTTTATACATCGATGTATGAAACGACAACCCTCATACACAACACAAATGCATCAGGGATCCTCACATTCCTTATAAAGGAATATACTAAATATATTTACAAAATCCAAAAAAATAAAAAAACTACAAAAAACATATTTTTAGGAGGTTACATCAAATCTCACCTATTATCCAACACGAGGCCTCTTTCCAGAATGACCATCAGGACGATCCTCAGATGCATCTTCTAAATTTGGCACTCTAGGCCTCACACCCAATGCAAATATCTTGGCATGATAGGATAAATTTCTCGAACCTAAGGCCAAGTAGGTTGATAGCCGAAGATAGTTCTTGTCAGCATCTTTAATAGCCTCAATGATAAATTGGCATACAGACAAGTGGTATGGTAACTAGTGTGACAACATCTCCCTCAGTTGAGACGCATTGACCAACACATGTTGAAAGTTTGCAAAAACATAAAACTCAGTGAAAAATTGAGATGAAAAATTAAATGCACAAAAGGGGGAACTTTTAAAAAACTCATGCCATTCAAAAAATGGGTGGGATCCAAAGATGGCTACAACCTCCCAAAAGCCAAGCCGTATTAAAGAATATGTACCACTTGGTCTTCCCCATGAAGAACCACTATGAAGGCAAATGGTAGAATCATGAGCATACAAATACTAGCCTGAGATTCCATTAAAGATAGAGTAGCGGAACTCAAGTAAAGTGAAATAACATCCCGGTCCATTATTGGTATTATAGGCATTAGAGAAGATGCTCTTGTTCCCACTGGAAGATTCTTCGATAATGATAATGAGGCATCTCGTATACCAAAACTTGAGCTGTTTCATCTATACATAATGACTAGAACCACGAGGACTATATAAGTAATAGGTACTTGGAGGAAGTAACAAAATTAGCGCGGGGAGAAAAATTGCGAGAGAAGATAAGGGAGACTTCCCATATATGGAAGCCCAAATGTGCATTATATACATTAAGGGAGATGAATCCTTCTGTCATTCAGTTAATCTCCCCCCCCCCCAATCCAACTGTTGTACGGAATATTCCCCTAGATCGACGCGAGCAACATTTTTCCATATGGTTAAAATCTTAAAATCCAACTTTCGACCCTAGGGTTTTCTCCCCCTTCAGACTGTAATACCCTGTATTTTTATGCATATTATTTTATTATTAAAATATGGAAATTAGTTATGTGTGATTGGATTAGATAATACTTGGTCAAGTGTCAGGAAATTATTAAATAACTAAGTTGTTTGTTATTCATTTTGTTATATTTAGTTATTGGCTATTGGGACATGTAAAATGTCCATTTATAGTTTAAAATGATGGTTTAAAGATGAACTAGGTTAGTATAAGGCTTATAAAGGTTTTAAGTCACTTAGAGTTGTTTTTGGGCTCTTTTAGGTGAGGCCCATATGGGTCCAAAACCAATTTTAGGATTAAGGGGTTCTAAGAGGTCATTAAGTATATCATATTATCACAAGCACAATAAGGAAGCACTTGAGGGGCTAGAGACAGAAAGAACCAAGAGGAAAGGAGGATTTGGGAGATTTAGGGATTTATTTCTCAATCAATCCATAAGGAAAGTTTTATATAGAATATGATTATGATTATATATGTATTACTATTGTATCAATTCATTGAAAATCTAAATAATATTGTGAAAATCTGATTTTTTTTATAATTAATTAGTTAATTTTCATAATTAACCAAATCTAGTAGTTAATTAGGTTAATATCCCATTCATAATGATTGATTTATTCATGAACTTGGATTAAAACAAATAGATGTAAATTTGAATTTGTTTTATATTGTTAATAACAAAAAAGTCCTATGTTTACTTGTAAAAATCCATGGATAGATCTAGCATTCTTGAATAGAAATTGGGCTTTTCTTTAAATCTTGGAGTAGATTTGGAATTTGGTATTGGAAATAGGTTCAATTGTGTTAATGATGCGTTCTTATCATTTTAATGTTGGTTGTGTGCTTGGGTGAATTTTCAGGTTCATTAATGGAGGTTGGAGAGAGAAAATGGGGTTGAATTGAAGAATCCCATAATAAGAAGAATTTGGGTTGTTCTGAGAGGAGCGATTGATTGCCACTTGGTCATCGATCGATCAATAGTAGCAGGTTTTACCTAGTTTATTCTTTTGCTTGGTTAGTTGTTTTTTTAGTTTTGGGACTTAGGGTTAGGTTGTTTGGCCTTAAGTGTTCCTAGAATGGATACAAATTATAATGATGTGAGATTTTTAGGGTAGGTCCTTGGGATTGTTGGAATAATAGTTAAATTATTAGTTTAAAAATGGGATTATACTTGGTATTGGACCGCAGATTACAAAACCATGAGTACACTGGGATGTGATTAGGAATTAGGAAGTTATAAATGAATGGATTATTAATCGGGATATAAGGGAGACATTGTGATGGTCATGTTGGGATATATTATTTGTGCGAGACTACATATTATATTAAAAAACTCTAGGGAAGGGTAGTTATTATAGGTGATGGTTTCATATAATTTAGACTTTCATTGATACCAAGACGTGATGCCTTGGGAGATTAAAGTAGGTATAATTGATATTGCAATTACTTGATATTTAGATTTTAGGGTACGCCAGTATGAGACTATGCCTAGATTTAGGAACTCGAAAGGTTAGGATTAATATATTATGGGATGAATACAAGTTTATATATGTATTATACCTTTTAATGTTGATGACGATAGTAAGAATCATTAACATTGGGTCAGTATGGGTATGTGATTTACCTTATGCTATTTTTGAGGGTTATGTATGTGTTTACTTTAACCCATTAATAGGGGCCATGCATATATTTTTTTTAACTCATTAGTGAGGGTTGTGATTACTTTCGTGTTTTATGTGCAATGAATACCATGTGTGAGTTCTCATTGGAAGGCATACTAAAAAGGATTCCATGATTCGTCACATGCGACACAGATTGCGTTAGTACCCCGGTGAGTAGATGAGATCTTCCTTGGTCATAGTTTATGCATGGGTCACACCTCTAGGTACCCGTGATCGAGATGGGATTTGAGGATATTTCTTTCGTAAGTCTTGGGTATGGTAGGCTTTATGACAGATAAGTAGACGTGGTGATTTATCCTTTTTCATGATGAGATCTTAGGTTTGGGATGACCTAAGGCTATGATAGTATGTGCGAGAGATCCCCAAAGTCAATAAGAGTAGGCCTTCGTTATGTTTAGGTGCAAAAGATGCTAATTTATTTGTAAATGCCAAGAGTTGTACCTTTATATGGATGTTAGGCATAAGTAGAGTATTTCTCCTATCCTATGTGATGATGGTGTGGTGGTACAAGGTATAGTTGTGCCGATTTACGTGTTATAATAGACTTATATGACCTATAGTAGGGTTCTCTACCTACATACTTATGATGCATATTTGTGCATTACATATACTAAATACGTGTATATTATATTGTTGGCATGATATAATGTAACACCCCATGATTTTAAAATTGGTAATAATTTAAATAAATTCGAAAGAAAAAAATATAAATTTTTGGATTTAATTATTTTTTGCAATTTAAAGTGTTGTATTTTATTAATGAAAAATAGGATTTTAATCGGAATTAAAATCGTGGAAGAAATCGGGTTTTTATTTATATTTACAAATTTTTGGGCGTCTTGGGGCACCTGATCAGAATGGATCGATTCAACCTGGAGGGCAAATCGATTCGGAATAGTCAGTGTTGGCAAGTTTAAGGATTTGTGAAGATTTTAGGGACCGTTTGATAGCCTTGAAATTCCAAGGCAAATTGAGAAAAGTTGGAAAATTTTGAAATTTTCTAGCTTTTAGACTGTCTGATAGCCTAAATTTGTTTTCCAGGTACAACACACCTTAAGCACAATTTGCTACCTTTGGGTGGAATCCAATTCTTTTTTTTGGGGAGGGGTCAGGTTTTTGTTTGCCACCTTTGGGTGACACATCACTCAAAACTAATTTTTTTAAAACTTTATATATTTCATAAATATATATATATATATATATATATATATATTGTATACTGCTTATATTTCATATATGTATATATTTCGTATATTTATATATATTTGATATATTTTGATATTTCATATATTTTTATATATATGTAATATATATTATTATAAATATAAATTATATAATATACTAAATATAAATAATAACTATTATAAATATAAATATAGTAAATATATATAAATATATATAATATACTATGATATGCCCAAAGTGTACCTGACAGCTCGAAGCCACCAACTCGGCCAGCATGAGCGCCGAGGTAACAAGGGCTCAAGGCTGATGACTAGTGATCTCGTACGAACATAAGTTCGGCTACGGCCAACGTTACTCGTAACCCCACCATCAGGCATCAACCTAGGTCCTTCTAACTCATTGGCAGAACTATCCATCAGGTCGTCCACAGCTGACATCATATCTACCTCTAACATCAACCTCGATCGGGAATAAACCGAGGCCAACAAGGACTCGTGGGTTCAACCACCTTTCATCGTCATCATCGGACCAGGCCTACATTACAACTATACTTGCCTAACCCCGGCCCAGGCCGACGTTTCAACTCCTCCTGTCTTACCTCGGCCGACCTACCTAGCCGAGATTATCATGACTAACCTTGATTTAAGCAACAATCAAACTTCACCAACCTCGTACTGTTCCAGGCCGAGGTTGCACCAGTCAGAGACAGGGCCGAGCATTTATAAGCATATGCAAGGATAGGAACATGAGGAAAAAATCAGTTAAAACTAAATCAATCCCCTCACGTTGGGGAATATGTCATCATCATTCTCTACATATGACAGTGACAGATGTTTTCATCAGATTGGCTAGATCAACACACACATGCTCATTGCATGCATGGGGGGTATATTACACCCCCAAACACTATATATGCATGTCTTCTCCTACCTTGAGAAGGATACGAAAGACACACCCTAGATGAAACTCTATCAAATTATACAATAGAGAGAGAAAGCTTGAGAGTTTGTATCCATGGCCATTAGAGCCTTCATTCAGTGATATTACTCACACACACTCATAGTGGACATAGGCTAGATTGGCTGAACCACTTATGTTCAAGTGTTCATTCTTTTCTCCCCACCTCCTTCTACATACATACTTATATACACATTCTCTGGTGCTGCCGTTGTCATCACTAATTTGAGCTTATAAACACCTTGAAGGGTGGTGCTATTTCTAGCATCATCATTTTGACGCCGTCCGTGGGAACAAGAAGCTGTCTCTTCCTCTTTTTCCGCTTACCCTCGCTGGGGACTCTGGTGGTGAACCAAGCCTCACCCCTTGCGTGGAGCTGTTTCACCATTAAAAGAGGTCCCTTAAGGTATTAAGCTCATTTTCTTCATAAGCTCTTCAGTTTTGACACATGTCACCGGAGTTTCCACCACCTCCTCTGCCGTCTGGTGTTGGAGGACCTAGTTCCAGCCAGGCACCACCCTAGTCCGAAATGACTGAGGTGGATGCGGCCTTGAAGTCTTTGGCTATGACGCAATAAGTGATGAAGGAGTAATTTGCATAGCTCAGTCAAAATATGATGAGGCCACCTTGGGTATCACCAAAGATGATTACTCTGGTGGCTGCACAACCCCATCCTGAAGCCAGGGGACCACCCCAGGCACCGCGAAAAGATCAACCTACTCCTCATCGTAGGAGGGACGTTGCTGAACCTAGGTGTTTACGCCTGGGGAGGAAAGGACACCCTTGCGTAGAGGATAGGTATGATGACATAGAGGTAGAAGATGATCCAAAAGACTGTTGGGAGCTGTATGAGGTCTCGAACAACACTTTATGTCCTATCCACCAAAGCCGATGTTATGTGGACAAAAGAGATGGTGGTGCTCAACAGAGAGGATCAACTTTTGATCGCTTGAGCAGAGGGTCAGCCTTTGAAAGGCTCGTCCCAATAAATGACCTGAGGCAGAGGTTATCCAGGTCAAGAAGTGCGATAGGGTCACAAAGGGAAGATGGGGAATGTTGGCCTCATCAGGGCTGACACCAACATGGACAACCCCATAAAGGCCGAGATAGGGATCAAGAGGAGGTTAACAACCGACGTTGTGCTGCGGTTGGGAACCCTCAGTCCACCCCTTGGAGGTGGCTGGGGATAACCTCAGCCGGGACGACATTGCAAGGCCATGGAATGACTCCATCCAATGTCTTGAAGAAAAGATAGGGTACCTCATCAAAAGTCGAGACCCACTACAAAGAGGTTTCTCAGAGGGCTACCCCTTCGTGGCCAGGATAGTGAACTTTCTAACCCCTGCTAAATTCAAAACACCTACTATGTCTCCTAAGTATGATGGTAGTACCAACCCAGTGCATCATATTGAGATGTACCAGTCTGCATCAAACATTTATTCAATACCACAGGAGATAAAGTGTCAGGCCTTCTTTGAGACTTTGACGGGAGCTGCACACATCTGGGTTACCTCTCTTCCGAAGAACTCAATTGAGAACTTTAAGGGATTGGATGAATGGTTCATTCACAATTTTTATTTTTGGGTAAGACCTCAAAATAAGACCACCCATCTGTTGTATGTCAAGCAAGGAAAAAATGAGAGCCTAAGAGACTACATTACTAGATTCAACAAAGAAAAATTGGAGGTTGAAGATTATGAAGAGAATATTGCCATGATAACCCTCATTGGAGGACTCCAGAAGGGAAAGTTTCTATGGAAGCTTGTAGAAGACCCTCCCAAGTCCATGGCAGAGCTATTGGAAATTGCAAGGAAGGTCATGAATGCTGAAAAGGCCATGGCCGCAAAGTATGAGGATGAGAACGAAACTGGCAGCGATAAATTCCAAAGAAAGAAAGATGGAAAAAAGAGGTCTGCCAATGATAAGTTTGCACACTATGCTCCTCTAACTATGAGCTACGAACTCATCCTCAATGAGATCAAGAATGATCGATCGGTGAGATGGCCGGAGAAGCTGAAGGCTCCTCCGCATAAGAGGAACAAGAACTTTTGGTGCAAGTTCCACAACCATGTGACAGACATGTGATTTCATTTGAGGGATGAGATTGAGAAGATGTTAAAGTCCGGAAAGATGAGGAAGTATGTCGATGGTAAGTCTCCTAATAAGGGAAGAGATGACCCTAAAAAGGGGATAAATGATATATGTCGAGATGATACCCCAGCAAGAAGAGGCGATGACTCAGACGGGGATGATGAAGATAATCAAGACCTCCCACCAAAAGATGACAATGACCCTATGAAGAGGGTTAGAATGATCTCTTTCGGTGTTAGTACCATATATGGAGGACTAACAGGGGGTGGCTCCGAAGTAATCGACCGTAAAGCTTATGTAGCAGAGGCTAAGTCAGTAACCAAAGCAGAAGTTGTGAATCTGGCATCTTCAGAAGCAAAGAAGAAGAGGAAGAAGGTAGATATGGATACTCTCATAGTTGGATTCTCCCTATTCTCCCGACTCGACTTAAAAGGTATCCTAGCCCCACATGACGACCCTTTGGTAATTACAACAAGAGTACATGGGTGTGAGGTACATAGAATCCTCGTAGATGGAGGAAGTTCAGTGGATGTAATGTTTTTGCCATGTTTTAAGAGCCTAGGCCTCAGTAGAGCTAGGATAATACCCTATCAGGTTCCATTGATTGGCTTCAGTGGTGAAAAGGTCCATCCATTGGGCATGTATGAGACGGATGTACGAATGGGAGACGAGTGGCCTAAAAGGTTGACCCGAAACATCAATTTTTTGTTATGGATGAAAATGTCTTCTCGTCCTATAATCTCATCATAGGAAGAGTAGACCTTAAGGAGTTTGAGGCCGTGCCATCGACGGTCCACCAAATGCTAAAATTACCGACCCCCTATGGGGTAGGGGAAGTGCAGGGTGACCAGACTACGGTACAAGAATGATACTTCAACTCAGCGAAAGAGAGAGAGGCCCATAAGAGGGAAATAACCACATATAACATTTATACACTTGATCTTAGGGATGAAACAAAGTTGAAGAAAGGAGAGGCCGTGGAAGAGGTAGAATCCATCATCCTCAATGAGGATGAACCAGGAAAAATTGTCCAAATTAGCAAGGCCTTAAAACCAGAGATCAAGGAAGAGCTGATAAGGTTTTTAAAGAAGAGGCATAGTGTTTTCGCTTGGATCCACACAGACATGCAAGGCATCGACCCGGAGGTTATGTGCCACAAACTTCACGTTGCAGAAGATACTAAGCCAATCAAACAAAGATGAAGAGTTTACTCTAGGGAAAAGTATGATGTCATCAGGGAAGGGTTCAAAAAGTTAGAAGAGGAAGAATTCATTAGGTAGGTCATATCCCCAGAGTGGTTATCAAATGCCGTTATTGTGCCTAAAGCCAATAGAAAATGAAGGATGTGTGTAGACTTCACTGACCTGAACAAGTATTTCCTAAAAGATAGTTATCCCTTACCTTGAATTGATTAGATGGTAGATGCCCCGGCAGGGCATGAGATTATGAGCTTAATGGACGCATATTTAGTCTATAATTAGATCTTTATGGATGCTGAAGACTCAGAGAAGACAACCTTCATCACAGACAAGGGGACGTATTGCTATAAGGTCATGCCTTTCGGCTTGAAAAATGCAGGGGACTCGTATCAATGTCTTGTAAATAAGATGTTTGAAGATCAAATTGGTAAGACCATGAAGGTGTATGTAGATCATATGTTGACTAAGATCTTAAAGGCTGCACCCATGTAGCAGACTTGGAGAAACTTTTAACACCATGGACTCATACAGGATGAAGCTCAATCTCTCCAAGTGTGTCTTCAGAGTAGGAGCTGAAAAGTTTCTTGGATTCATCGTCAACCAGAGGGGGATAGAGGCCAACCGCAAAAAGATCAAGGCTTTGCTTGATATGAAGACACCAAGAAGTATAAAAGACGTTCAGAGGCTAATCGGAAGAGTAGCTGTGCTCAATATATTTGTTTTTAGAGCCACGAACAAGTGTCTTCCATTTTTCAAGGTGCTTAGAAAGGCCTTCGAGTGGGACGAAGAGTGTGATAATGCCTTTAAGAAGCTCAAGTCCTACCTTGGATCCCCTCTGCTTTTATCCCGGCCTATCATGGGGGAAAAGTTAAATATTTACATAAGAGTCTCAGAGTCAGCTATAAGCACAACCATAGTACGGGAAGAGGTTGGGGTATAAAGGCCTGTATACTTCAATAGTAAGGACCTTCAAGGGTCTGAACAGAACTATCCTCGGATGGAGAAGTTGGCCTATGCTTTGATACACGCCTCTAGGAAGATGAAACCCTATTTTTAAGCCCACTCTATGGTCATCCTCACGAACTCCCCATTAAGGCAAGTCCTCCACGAGCCTGAGAAATCAGGAAGATTGATGACCTGGGCCATCGAGTTGGGAGAGTATGACCTTATCTATCAACCCAGGGTGGCTATTAAAGGGCAGGCACTCGCAACCTTTGTTGCCGAGTTCACATGGGAAGAGGCTAATGTTGAGAATAATCTAGAGATTACAGAGGGATCAAACAGTGACGTTTTTGAGACTCAAAAAAGGTTGTGTCCAGCAGGGACAGAAATAGAATAGCTGAGAATGAGGAAGATAGGTACCTCTTCAAGCAAGGAACCCTGTCAGAGGGGAGATTCTCTTAGAATGAAGATATTGGATCCTCTATGTTGACGGGTCTTCTTACAAAAGTGGAAGCAGTGCAGGGCTGATACTAACAGCTCCAGGTGGTACATACGTTGAATATGCACTAAGGTTCAACTTCAAAGCATCGAACAATGAGTCAAAATATGAGGCCTTAATTTCAGGCCTTTCCTTGGTAAAAGCCCTTAGAGTTGGCTGACTCCTACTTCATAGTGACTCGAGGTTGGTTGTGAACCAAGTACTTGGAGCATATGAGGCTAAGGATGAAAGGATGATAAAATACCCGAAGAGGGTAAGAATGATCCTAGAAGGCTTCGAAGAAGTGAAGATAAAGAGGGTATCTCGACAAAACAACAGCTATACAGATTCACTAGTAAGGTTGGCTTCAACGATAAGGACATTCATCAGAAGGACTGTACCAGTCGAGATCCTGCTCAAACTTGCCATTGAGGAAGAATAGATTGCCAGCTCTTGACTTAACCTGAACCAAGGAGACTCATAGATGGACTCCCTCATCAGATATATCAGAGATAGAGAGTTACCGGAATCAAAGCTAGAGAGGAGGAAATTGAGGTACATAGCTACAAAGTTCTCAATAATAAGATATGTCCTATATAAGAAAGGATTTTTGCTGCCTCTCATTAGATGTGTCCATCCCACAGAGCTCCCCCGCATCTTACATGATATACAAGAGGGTTCTTGGTCCAGTCACATAGGAGGAAGACCTTTAGCTAAGAGGATAATTATGCAGGGATACTGGTGGCCGACCTTGGCTAAGGACGCTGCAGCCTATGTGAAGAGGTGCGCCAAGTGCCAGAGATTCTCCACTATCCCCCATCAACCTATGACATCGATCAGTTCCCCTTGGCCATTTGCAGTATGGGGGATTGACTTGGTGGGACCACTGCCAAGAGCTGAGAATAATTACCGATTTCTGATAGTAGCGATTGGTTGCTTCTCCAAATGGGTAGAGGCTGAGCCGATGATCACGATTACAGAGCAGAAAACCTTCCATTTATCTCAAAAGAGCATCATATGAAGGCATGGTCTTTCGAACACCCTAATCTCAGACAACAGAACCCAGTTCAAGAATTCTTCCTTGGAGAAATACTGCAAGAGAGTTGGGATCAAGCAATTTTTCTCTTCTTCGGGCCCACCCCAAGTAAATGGGAAGGCCGAAGTCATGAACCGAACAATCCTCGATGGGATTAAGAAGAGGTTAGAAGAGGCCAAGGGGAGATGGATGGAAGAGGTTTATGCAGTATTACGGGGATATAGAACAATGGCAAGGACACCAACGAGGGAGACCCCATTTATGTTGGCACATGGCTCAGAAGCCGTCATACCTACAGAAGTAGGACTCTCCACTCACAGAGTTCAAGCCTACGATCTCGAGAAGAATGGGGAAGAGAGAAGTCTTAACCTAGATTTGATTGAGGAGAGAAGGGAAGACGCTGAGATCAGACAGGTAGCCTACCAGTAGAGAATAATAAAGTTCTACAATCAAAGGGTGAAATCAAGACCTATAGCAGTAGGAGACCTGGTGGTGAAGAAGACGTTGTAGAAGACAAACAAGCTTCACCCAAATTGGCGTGGTCCTTACAAAGTTATCGATGAGGTTGTACCCGGTACCTACCGGCTAGAAAATCTCGAGGGGGAACCTTTCTCCAACTCATGGAATGCTGATCACCGGAAGAAGTACTACATATGCTGACTGCAATTGTTTCTATATAAATGTATCATGCCATGAAGAGAATATTAATGATAAGAGAAGTTCCTGTGTTAATACTTTGTTTGAATTGATTGTATGATAAATTTATGAGGGTAACATCTTAGTTTGATGACCTCAGACCTTAAAAATCATAATTTGGTGACAAGGTCTGAGGTGAAACATCATATTTGGATGACCTCAGACCTTAAACATCATTAATTTGGTGAAATTTATGAGGGTAACATCTTAGTTTGATGACCTCAGACCTTAAACATCATAATTTGGTGATAGGGTCTGAGGTCAAACATGATATTTGGATGACCTCAGACCTTAAACATCATTGATTTGGTGAAATTTATAAGGGTAACATCTTAGTTTGATGACCTCAGACCTTAAATATCATAATTTGGTGACAGGGTCTGAGGTGAAACATTATATTTAGATGACCTCAGATCTTAAACATCATTAATTTGGTGAAATATATGAGGTAACATGTTAGTTTGATGACCTCAGACCTTAAACATCATAGTTTGATTACAAGGTCTAAGGTGAAACATCATATTTGGATGACCTCAGACCTTAAACATCATTAATTTGGTGAAATTTATGAGGGTCACATCTTAATTTTATGACCTCAGACCTTAAACATCATAATTTGGTGATAGGGTCTGAGGTGAAACATCATATTTGGATGACCTCAGACCTTAAACATCATTAATTTGGTGAAATTTATGAGGGTAACATCTTAGTTTGATGACCTCAGACCTTAAATATCATAATTTGGTGATAGGGTCTGAGGTGAAACATCATATTTGGATGACCTCAGATCTTAAACATCATTAATTTGGTGAAATTTATGAGTTAACATGTTAGTTTGATGACCTCAGACCTTAAACATCATAGTTTGGTTACAAGGTCTAAGGTGAAACATCATATTTGGATGACCTCAGACCTTAAACATCATTAATTTGGTGAAATTTATGAGGGTAACACCTTAGTTTGATGAACTCAGACCTTAAACATCATAATTTGGTGACAGGGTCTGAGGTGAAACATCATATTTGGATGACCTCGGACCTTAAACATCATTAATTTGGTGAAATTTATGAGGGTAACATCTTAGTTTGGTGACCTAAGGCCTTAAACATCATTAATTTGGTAAAATCTATGAGGGTAACATCTTAGTTTGATGACCTCAGACCTTAAACATCATAATTTGGTGACAGGGTCTGAGGTGAAACATCATATTTGGGTGACCTCAGACCTTAAACATCATTAATTTAGTGAAATTTATTTGGGTTACATCTTAGTTTGATGACCTCAGACCTTAAACATCATAATTTGGTGACAGGGTCTGATGTGAAACATCATATTTGGATGAGCCCACACCTTAAACATCATTAATTTGTTGAAATTTATGAGGGTAACATCTTAGTTTGATGACTTCAGACCTTAAACATCATAATTTGGTGATAGGGTCTGAGGTGAAACATTATATTTGGATGACCTCAGAACTTAAACATCATTAATTTGGTTAAATTTATGAGGGTAACATCTTAGTTTGATAACCTCAGACCTTAAAACATCATAATTTGGTGATGGGGTCTGAGGTGAAACATCATATTTGGATGACCTCAGACCTTAAACATCATTAATTTGGTGAAATTTATGAGGGAAACATCTTAGTTTGATGACCTCAGACCTTAAACATCATAATTTGGTGACAGGGTCTGAGGTGAAACATTATATTTGGGTGACCTCAGACCTTAAACATCATTAATTTGGTGAAATTTATTTGGGTAACATCATATTTAGATGACCTCAGACCTTATAACCATGAATTTGGTGATAAATTACAAGGGTAACATCAAAGTTTAATGATGAAGACACCATTACATTGAGGCCTCAGACCTTAATACACACCATTGCATGACATATAAAATCATTCATAGAACATTCATCAAAAGAAGCAAAATTCCCTAAAGAGGATTATATAACATGAATTTAAGAATTACAAGTCAAAATGCGCAAGAGAATGTTATTAGAAGGTATGAAGTTACAGATGAGAAACTAAAATTACAAGTAAGGCTTCACAAATTATGTTCTAAGTGTCTGCAGCCACAGGGTTGGTAACCTCGGCCTGATTATTTTGGCCAACATTGGTAACCTCTACCCCATCATCTTGAGGATTGACATCCTTAGTCTGTGTAGCTTCTGGATGGGCAGTCTCTACAGGAGCAACAGCTTCTTCCTCAACCTCTTGTAAGGCCTGACCAAAATAAGGGTTACCGTAGTTGGGACCAATGAAGTCTGAAGTTGCTAGGATCCCTGACTCTTTCTCTTTCATGGCTGCCCATTTACTAGTGTCCTTAACACCTCTTTTTAGGTATTCAAAGCCAAAGCTAATATATTCTTCAGAGACCTTGTAGTCAGCCAAGATCTTCCCTGAAGCGTCCTCAACGGTAGCTCTCACTGTAGTATCAACCTTTTATTAAAGAGCTTCATCCTTTTCCTTCATAGCAGAGGTATGATCCTTCTAGAGCTTAGCAATGTCCCTGTCCCTCTGCTTCACTTTACTCTTAAACTCAGTCAAATCTACCTTTAGATGTTCCACTTTAGCATTTAGAGCAGCCTCCACATTCTGGGCCTCTCTTCCCTTTTCAATCAGGGGTAGCTTCCTTAGGGTCTAGTCAACAAATCGGTGCATGGACAGGATACGTTGCAACACAAAGTCAGATGTACGAGATTAAAACAACCCAATTCAAGGACGACGTTACACTTGGATCCAAGAAAGTTAAAATCTATACCTGGATAGACATGTGAGCGTAAAACTCAGCTAGTAGGGGGTATTAATGGAGAGTAGAAAACAGTTATCTACATCGGTCATCGCAGAGCCGATAGCATCCATCGCCATCAGACCATGACTAATTAGGATATTAATGATCTTCAACTACTCTAAACAAGCATCAGTGCATCATTAGATGAGATGGGGATGGCGCAATCGCTCTTTTGGGATTTGATTTGCCTCTGATCCTTTGGGGCAGCGGTGAAGAATTTCCTCTTCTTTGTAGCGTCAGCCTTAGAAGTGCCGACATTCTGCTTTTGTTGGGGAGGATGAGGTGCATTAAGCCCAACTTTCTTCACCAACTTGATCAGGCTTGGAGCACACATCTCCCACAAGTCGTCTGATATACCTTCGGGGCATTCTACAAAAAATATGTCTCAGTTAGTAAATCAGAGACATTAAATATTAGAGGTACAACTTAGAAAAATAAACACTTACGAAGCTCGCCTAAAGGACTTCCCCCAGTCCAGTTTCAAAGAGGTAGTAGGGGGTCATTAGATGCTCGTACTTGACCTGATAACCAAGCTCCTCTTGATCTTAAAGGTCTTTGACCTTTTGTAGGTTATCCTGGCTTAACCCAGGGTCAGCTTTGGTAGCCAGTGACAGTTTTCCCCACCTCAGAGGGGTCTTCGGCTCTAGAGATGAGGATGGGACACAAGTACCAAATTCCCATGCCCCAAAGATGAAGAAGTATTATAGTTTCCAATTATGATTTGAGGTTTGGGTAATAAGCAACATCTTTTTATCCGACTTCCTAGCTAGGAAGTGGTAATAGCTTGGATGATTTCTGCCAGAGGATGGCACGTAGTGAAGACCCTAACAAGAAGGTTTGAGTGATGGACTTACCTCCATAGGACGATGGTTCCAATCATCACCCTTCAAGCATTCGGGGATAATTGGGAAGGGGCCATGTTAATATGGGATAATATGGCCCTAATTATTGGATGGATGGGGAGATAAAAATATCTGCTCATATACGTGGATTTCCCCATCTCGACCACCAAAGGCCCTCTTATCCCTCAGAGGTCTCCTAAGTTTGATAGAACGTCTTATGGAATAAAGGTGCCTAAAGGCTAAGAGGTTAAACTCATTGAAAGTGCTCTTTATCTCGGCTGCCTCCGAGACATCAATGTCACTCTTATGACCATCATCTTCGTCCCTGGTGACGTCGGCCTGCGTAGGCGTAGGAACACCATTAGGGAACCTCCGAGTGAACCCAACCCCTGTGGTGACCGATAGAGGAATAACATCAATAGGTGGTGGGAAAACACACTCGACCCCACAACTTCAACATTAGAATAGGTCCGTGAGGTGTTGGAACCGTTATAGGACGAGGCACGACTTTTAACCTCGGCCTGATCAGGGGCCTAATCTTGACTAATGGAGAAAAACATTTCCTCTTGGAATGAATCTATAGACATAGGGTCTGAGGTGGATGACTCATACTCAAACATGGGAGATGGATCAATTATATCCTCTGATGACTCAACAGTCTCGGCTGGTTCAGGGTATACCAGCTTCAGAGGTGGGGGAAAGATAGGTATAAGGGGAAAGGCCTCAACCCTACGAGCTTCCTCTTGGGCTCGTTCAATTTGCCTAATCTTTTCTAAAGTCTTCTCTCTAAGAGAAGGGAATTCTTCTAAGAGTTAATAAAGAGGTCTGAGAATAGGAGGGCGACCTTACACTTGGGGCCCAAAACCAAAAACAAACAACTTGACTCAACCTAACTAAGGATCAAAACCTGGTTTTTTGGTCAATTTCAAATCAAGAATAGTCCACCAAAAAACTCATACGACCACCAAAAAATGCCAACAGTCACCGGAAAAATGCAAGAAATAGAGAAATAAGGCTGAAAATGGAAAGACGAGATGGAAATAGTACCCGAGGAAGTGCGAGATGAAAAAAATGAGGATTAAAAACTAAGGAAAATCCCAAAACTCAGCAACGGTAGAGCTCTTAAAGAGAGAGGGAGCACATGGATCTCAGGCGGGAAAGTGAGAAGAAATGGGGAGGAAAAAGAGAGAAAAGGGGTTTAAACACCCTAACCACGCTGGCACAAACCCCAAGGCCCATCATTGCCTTGGGAGCCCAAAAGGCCATCATCATTACACTTGCCCAGCATGCAATGCACTTCAGTAATTGACACTTATCAAAGAAAGATTGGCACAAAAGGAAGAACAGCCTCGGAGTTGCTTACCCCTTAATCACCTATTTACAGGTAACTAAGGGCTAGGGGTGATTGATATGCCCAAAGTATACCTAACAGCTCGGAGTCACCAACCTCGGCCAGCATGAGGGTCGAGGTAACAAGGGCTCAAGGTTGATGACCATCGATCTCGTACGAACATAAGGTCGGCTACGGTTGATGTTATTGGTAACCCCACCATCAGGCATCAACTGAGGTCCTTGTAACTCATTGGCAGAACTATCCATCAGGTCGTCCACAACTAGCATCACATCTACCTCTTACATCAACCTCGGTTGGGAATAAGTTGAGGCCAGCAAGGACTCATGGGTTCAACCACCCTTCATCATCATCATCGACCCAGGTCGACGTTCCAACTATACTTGCCTAACCCTGGCCCAGGCCGATGTTTCAACTCCTCCTATCTTACCTCGGCTGGCCTACCTAGCCGAGATTATCATGACTAACCTCAGATAGAGCAACAGTTAGACTTCACCAACCTCATACTCTTCCAGGTCGAGGTTTCACCAGTCAGGGATAGGGCCGAGCATTTATAATCATATGCAAGGATATGAACACGTGTACAAAATCAGTTGTAATCGAATCAATCCCCTCACGTGGGGGAATATTTCATCATCATTCTCTACATGTGACAGTGACAGATGTCTTCATCAGATTGGCTAGATCAACACACACATGCTCATTTCATGCATGGGGTTTACATTACACCCCCCAAACACTATATATTCCTGTCTTATCCTACCTTGGGAAGGATCCGAAAGACACACCCTAGCTTAAACACTGTCAAATTATACAGTAGAGAGAGAAAGATTGAGAGTTTGTATCCATGGCCATTAGAGCCTTCATTCAGTGATATTACTCACACACACTCACAGTGGACATAGACCAGATTGGCTGAACCACTTATGTCCAAGTGTTCATCCTCCTCTCATCACCTCCTCCTAAATACATACTTATATACATATTCTCCTGTACTGCCATTGTCATCACTAATTTGAGCTTACAAACACCTTGAAGGGTGGTGCTATTTCTAGCATCATCATACTATACTAAATATAAATATATTAATACATATGATATACTAAATGTATATAATATACTATAAATGTAAATATAGTAAATATATATAATGTACTATCCTAAATATAAATAATAACTATGCTAAATAAAAATATAGTATATTATAATATATATATATATATATACACTAGGGTATGCCAGTGCCTGAAGGCACGCTGAAAATTTTCAAAGTATATAATCTAAAAACAACAAAAATTTAGAAAGTAATCGCAAAACGAAAAAAATTCCCAATAAAGGCACGCACTTAATTTTCAAAAGTTTAATATCATGTATAATATAAATAAAAATTGTTTTATATATTAGAAGTGTAGATTTTCAAAATATTGAATCGTCTAAATTTAAGTTCTAAAATTTCTTTTTTACAATACAAATATGTGAACAATTTTTTTTAAAAAAAGGGCAAAGTCCCCTTTGTTTATAGGACTATCCACCCTGTTTGGAAAATAAAAAATAAATCAAACAAAACAAATAGTCCGTTTTGGACCTCGTATAAGCATATGATTTACACCAAGAGCATGGCACATGTGTCGACATTTAAATGTGGAGTTTCACGCCTAACTAAGACCATTTTTAATAATAGTCCATATTGGACAATAATAATAGTCCATTTAGTTTTAATCGTTATAGAGTAGTTGAAAATTTTACACACGAAAAGAGATCAACACATTTATTCGAAATTGACATTTTTAAAGACATATGTCAGAATTTTCTTTCATGGATGTTTATAAAAAAACTTTCGTTATTTATTTTAAAAAATGAACGTTATTTTTATTCAAATAAAATTGACGTTATTTATATTAAACAAAAAAATTGGACATCATTTTTTTAATAAAAACTCGGCAAATTAATCGGGTCATTAGGGATCGGGTTATTCACGTGACATTTATACAATGACACGATTAATTCATAATTTTACTCGCGTTATTCATGTCAAATAGTCTTTTAATGTAATGTGAAAATTATGAGTCATGTCATTCTTGTCGTGTATTAAAATAAAAAATATAGTAATGTATTAAAGTCAAAGCATAGTTTCTTACAAAAAAAAATATTTTTTTAAAAAAGTTATGTTTTATAAAAATTTGAAAAAAAAACGTTTTAAAAAAAAAGTATAGCTTATAGTCCTTATACTAAGTTTCGTCGAGTGTTTAGTAAAATCATGATGTAAATTTGTTTTTTTAATATAACTAGTGTCAACTTTTGTTGAAATAAATAATGAAACATTTTTTTTCATTCACGCTCATTTCAATAAATAATTAGTATAAAGATCAAAATATATAGTCTACAAATTTTTTTATTCACGCTCATGTCAATAAAAAATTAATATAAAAATCAAAATATATAATCTGACCCAACTTTTTTTTCTAGGTATGAATTTTGTTTACACATCAACTAAAGAACAAAGTGGAAATATTATAAATGCAAATTTTATAACTATTATAAATGCAAAGAAAGTGCAAAAATGAAAAGAATATTCCTGAGTCTCATTACCCTTTTTCTTACATTTCTGACTATTACAGTCTCCTCTTTCTTGTAAATTTTTTGAAATGTGAGTTATTTCTTTGATTTTGACGCTACCATCGTGAGATTTTCTTTTCTTTATCATGCATTTACACTCTCACATAAACATATATATACATAAGGGTGTTAATTTCTTTCGTCTGATATGTGTCAGCCGTGGGCATGGCCATAATACTGTTGAAAGAATGATTTACCCATCTAAATTGTTAGTACAATTTTGGTCCCCATGCCTATATCTAACAACTACTCCCTACTACCTACTACCTGATGTTCCATGCCTATAGCTGTTAGAAGATTTGATAGACAACAAATGGTTTTGGGGTCTTATATGTATGTCAACTAATTACCACCATTCTTTACTTGAGTTTTGTTGAAAACTTTTTAGAAGCCTTTACAAAAGAACATGTTATTTTCTATTAGGAGCTGTCCGAATTAGGAGTTGATTTTATTAAGTGTTTTGTAAAATTATTTAATGTTTTTAGAAATGTTTTTTATAAAATGTTTCGTCAGTAACATTCTTTGCTTTGAGTTTGGTTAGAAACTTTTTAGAAACCTTTACAAAAGAACATGTCATTTTTTGTTAGGAGCAGTCCAAATTAGGAGTTGATAAAATTAACTTTTTTTATTTGAAAATTCATTTTTCGTAAGCTGAAATTCCTATTAAATATTTATTTTTTTGCGTCAAAAATATTTTTATTAAGTGTTTTGTAATGTTTTTTATAAAATGTTTCGTTAGTTTTAAAATGTCATTCGGCCACATCCTTTACTGCATCGGGTGATTAAAACATCTGACAAAATCCATTATCAATTATTTGTAGATCTATCTTGATTCATTGGGCAAAATCAGTAGTAACATTACCTTGGATTGTGTGACAACACTATTTGAAGATCTATGATTCATTTGAGTATTTTATATTTTTTTGATCCCTCCTATCTTTTGCCCCTAGACTACCTTCCATACTACAATACTTTTTTGTGGGGCTCGAGGCCAATAAATCATTACCCCCCATAATTTGTTAGGTAAAAAGTCAACCTAATCCAAAATACTAAAAAATTATAATTATTACCCTCTAATAAATTACTTATATGCTACCTTAAAATAAGGCATATTAGAAATGAAAAATAGGTATTTGAAGAATGCTTGCACAAAAAAGTATAATTACTTAATAAAGTCTAGCCTAGAAATAACAATAATTTTACTACTATATTTTACAACAAAATACAGAAATTTGTAGAAAGCATATTCCTACACAATCAAACTGTGAAAAAAAAAGAACACTGAAAATCTCAAATCACTCATTTCAATTGTGCTTATTCTAAGGAAAGGTTAAATTTTTAAATGTTGAACTATAATATTAGAAAAAAAAAACTATAAGTGATAAAACAGTTTAGAGAATTTCTTCATTTCTTTAAAACATATTATATGGTTTGGAACAATTTTTAAGTTTTGTTAAAAACACTAAATAAATAAAAACATTTTAACTTTGGGTAAAAAAACTAACTAAATAAATAAAAACTATACAATTTAACTATATTTTTTTGAAAAAACAAAAACTATTTTTTTGTTCTACATTCTTTTAGTTCAGTAACCTTTAAAGTGCAAAATTCTACAATCCTACGTTATTTTCTTTTTGTCAGAGTATATAGTAATCATCATTGGACAGTACGACTTTATAATATACATTTATTTACATCATGTTTGGACAGTTGTAGTACACCTCGAGCCATGTTCAGACGTCTCTTTTATGCCTTGGTCAGTCCCATCTTATGGCCTAGATTAACATACATAAAAAAAACTCAACTCCCTCTACTGCCTGCAAACCCATCCAACACAGTATGACGAATATAACTTGCAAACATTAAAAAAATAGTAAAGAACAAACTTATACCCATACATTAAAAAATAGCAAAGAATAGCTCAAACCCATAAAATGGAGAACAACTGCTTCTAAAGTGGATAATAACTGCTTCTAAAAAAAAGAAAAAGCTCATACCCATCTGATACGCACATAAATGTACAGAAATTATGAGACAACAAACTTATTTAGGTTCGAGAAGGAAAAAAAAATGGAGAAAAACTGCTTCTAAAGTGGGTTGAGTAATCAGCACATCTGTGGTAAAAAATAAAAAATAAAACCAGTCAATGAAATCTGCAACCCACCGATTTAAATCTCAGTAGATCTGAAAGAGCTAAGAATAACCAACACATCTGAGTTAAAAAAAATAGAGAAGCTTGAATACCACATTTAGCAGAACACGTTATAATGAAACGGCATGGCCAAATCTGATTTAAAACTCTACAAACCTGTACATCATCAGGTTTCAATCAGATGGAGAGAAGATAAAGAAAGATAAAGTTTAAACAAATTTCGTATCACAGACACAGAGATGTGGAAAAAAACATGTCAACCAAAAAGTTTTTTTTAAATAAAAAAGCAAAGATTATTAGGTTTTTAAACCTAAATAGTTTAAAAAGCATACAGATATATGTTAACTCTAAAGTTATACAGATATATGGGAACTAAAAAGATTATATGTTAACTCTAAACAATTTTAAACCACGAACAAACCTGAATAGTTTTAAACATTTTAAAACTATCTCAAGTTCATACAGATATATGTTAACTCTAAACATTTATAAACCACGAACAAACCTGAATAGTTTTTCAAATCAGATGGAGAGAAGGTATACATCAATAGGTCTTGATCTACAAAAATAAACATGTTTACCTCTAAAGTCGGTCAAAGCTTCTTCCATGCCTATAAAGTCGGTCAAAGCTTCTTCCACAAACAATCGTGAACAACATTACACAGATATATGGTGATCTAAAAAAATAGAGACAAAAAAATTCAAGATCTGGAAATTTTAGATCTCAAAACACGACTCCAAATCAAAATAAGCAAAAACATCATCTATAAAAATGGAAACCAAAGATCACCATATATGCCACAAGTACTCTAGAGTTTACAGGACCTGGGCATCCAATCTTGGTTGAGATTACTTACCGGTGATAGCTCCGGAGTATTGCGTCAGGCTTCTTACACATTGAAAGGGGACGGAGGTGAAAGGGGGAAGAGGTGAAAGGGGGCGGACGTGGGCGTATTTTGTTTTAGTTCCAGTGTATTCTATTTTAGATCGACCGGTTGTGGATCTCAATTTGGAGAGCTGTGAGGAAGGTGGAGGTGAAAGGGGGCGGACAGTTGTGGAGCTCGGAGGGTTAGGGAGGCCGAGGTGGACAGGGGGAGGAATAGTGAGTATCTCAAAGAGAGAGAAAGCGAGAGATTTGGTTACAAAAATATAGATTCGGTGGGTTTCAAAGAGATGGGAGAAATATTGAGTGTCTCGAGCCTTGCGCTCTCTTCTGAAATAGTTTACCTCGGGCCTAGCACGTTGCAATGACTTATCTGACCAAAGAGTCATCCCAATATCAAAGAAAAGAGGCAGTGAAGAAAAAAATGATGAAGTAATTTTGACCATACTATCCTCAATTTTAAATTAAAGTATAAATTTGGTAGGTAAAAAAAGAGAAAGAAATCAAAGAATTGAGGGGGAAAATAGAAAATGCAAAAAAAATTCAAATAGATGACATCATCGTTGAAGCTTATGACATACATAAGTTTCCTACTTTATTATATAGATATATATATTCCGTAAATAAATGTTTCACATTTATATCCATTTTCCAACTTTTGTGTTTGATAGAAAATGTGGAAAATTGATGATTTTCCAACTTCTATCAAACGAACACATGTTGGAAAATATTCATTTGCCTTGGAATTGTTTGCCCTAGAAACAAATTCCCTAGAATCATTTGCATTGTCCGAGTTTTCTATCAAACGGACCCTTATGTTAATGACAACTCCAATCTTTTTCCATAATAAAATGACTCGGGGTTACACTTTTCCACTAACTTTTCAACCAGAAGACTTCTACATCTTTACCACATTTTATCTATAAACCCTAGCCCCAAATTTAATCAAGATTCAACCCAAGTTTTAGGTGATTAATTGGTGTTTTCTCAAGATTGTTCAAGAAAAATTATTTCTTAATTTTTTGAGAGGAACACAACCATCTAATTAGAATTTTTAACCGACTTTTTAGCAGGCATGAATACTTATATTTTCTCTCTTTGTATTATGTGTTTTAAATATCTCCTAAACATTAATTTACATATTTTTCTTAAAATACGTTAGTAACATTAATTAGGGAAAGTGAAATCTAATTTGGGATTGTTTTTGTGAAGAATCTTAATATGAATTAAGACTTGTAACCCTTGTGTGCCTAGGGTAGAGATTGAATTTTTGGTTAATATGGGGGGTAGGTTTGCATGTAGAAACCATAGTGATTTTATTTAAATGAAAAAAGGACGTGTGCACTTATATGAAACTATGTGGGTATCACCAAAGTAAATTATTGTTGTGTGCGCCCTAATCTGGCATGATGTTGAAATTATAATCATTATATAAAATAAATGGTGTTAATTACAAAGATTGATTGAAAGAATTAAATTGGATTTAAAATGCGATCGCATGAGAAAGTCATATAATTGTTGATAACTTTGAAATGCCCAAATTATTTTTCTGATTATAATTATCGTCGCGACGATGACGAAAATTTTGGGTAGTTAATCACCTAAATTTTAGGAGTAATTGATAGATATGGGACTAGTGGGTATGCCTTGGTTGTGGTTAATACTTTCTAGGTATGAGACTAGTTAGTGTACATTTTTACGGGTGGGATACTCTTAGGTGGGCCTGATTTTGGTGTCGTTCCATTGATTGGATAGCCTAGGCACGGGACTAAGAAGAGATAAATGATACAAATTCATCCTAGAAAATAGGATAGGACATGTTTGTGCTTTGGAGACTTCTTTGTATGGAACTAAGGGTAGACTTGAGGTAGTATGCTCTATAATAGGGTGGGGTTGTAAAAAATAATGAGGAAATGAGATAATGAGATTTGAGAAATTGGGGATTAATACCAAAGATAATAAACAAGTATTAAAATGGATTTACTTACCGAGTATGTGCAGGGCTAACATAATATGGGCCGACTGACTATAACGACATGGATTTGTGTTGGCATTATGATTATGTGGGGGTTGACAATTAAATAGGTCAATTGGATATAATGACATGTCATGCGTGGAACCTCACGAGGATGTGCAAAACTGACAGAATACGGGATGTCTGACAATAGTGAGAGGAATGGATGTGATGATTAGAACTTAAGCGTGCCAAGAGTGTGTGAAGGACCGAAAAGGGGTCGTCTGGCAATATTGGTGTCGCATGAATTAAAATAATTGGTTAAATAAATTAAGTACGGATAAGAATAAAATTGTACATAATAATGCTAATGGAATATTTGGACTCACACGTTAGGGTAGATCAGTCATATGATAGCAAGTGGTAGTTTACGTTTATTTGCATATTATAAATTATCTCATTAAATTAAAATAGTCTATTGTGGTGTTTAATATGTATAATTCTACTGTCTGGGTTCATAGACCCTAATTGGAGAGAGTATCTTGTATTCATGCGATGGGCTCTGACCCATTACATTGACTATGGAGAGTATCTTTATTCTTGCGGTGGGCTTTGACCCATTGCATTGGCTAACATTTCAGGTATAGCACTGGAGTAGCTGCAAAGGAGTGATTGGAGATATTTTGGAGGTGTAGCTGGAGACTTATTTGTTTTAGATGCCTTAGTTTTTTAGGTTTTATTTTCTATTCCTCCTCATTTACTATTAGGCTCTTATTATGGTTTGGTGGGCCAATCGGTTCCACGATTTTTATAGTTTAGTCAATTGTTTATAGTTTGATCCTTTTATTTGAGATTATAATTATTTGGAGCTGGATTTAATCTGGAGATTAGCATGGTGATGGATTTTAATATTACATGAATGGTTATTATTATTGGATCAAATTAATTATTATCTCGTGGAATGAAGTTTTTTATATGTCTTATATCTATCACATGCTATGAATGATATTTAATTTAGTAACGCTCGATGTAGTTTTGGTGGTGGCCGATGCCAGAATGCGCGGGGTGTTAAAGATGGTATTAGGTCTCGTAGGTTATGAGTCCGTTTTAGCTTTCGCGTTGCTTATCTTTGATTCCTTTTGATGATTTGTACTCTTAGTTATTTTGAGTCTGATGCTATTTTGTTCCTATCTTTTCAGATGACGAACACTAGGAGGAATGTAGATAGAAGAGAAGGTTCTGTGTTTGGTTCTCCCAGTTATGAGAGGCCGAGGCAGATTATTTTGGATGCCGTGGAGTTTGCGGCTATTGTGCGTGAGGCCACGGTGACCGATATTAAAGTAAGGAGACAAAGGTGGGTGTCTTTAGAGGCAAAACAACAGGGTACACTCGCTTCAACTTCGGATAGGATGAGGGCCAACTTCCATTAGGGTAATCCTCCCACATTCCCATGGGGTCTGACCCAATGGTTGCTCACTAATGGAGTACATACATGGAGTGGAATTTAAGGATGGTGGACTACACAGATGTGCAAAAATAGATGTTGGCTATGTTCAAGCTAACAGGAGATGCATTATAGTGGTGGGAGAGTGTCACCACATAGGAGGATAGGGATGACCTAAATCATGGAGATTTTTTTAAAAAGTTTAATGATAAGTATTTCCCGTATGCAATTATGAGCGTGAAGAAGAGAGGATTTTTAGACTTAGAGTAGGGTTCGAAGTCAGTTGCTGAGTATGAGAAGAAATTCATAAATTTGTTGATATTTCTACCAGAAGAGGTAAATACAGAGGTGAAGAAGATGGAGTGCTTCATTAAGGGTTTTCCTTGGTCTATTAGACATATGGTGTTGGGGAACCAACATACACTACTTACACCCAGTTGGTGGATGTCGCGTTGTTGTTGTGGCAGGAAAAAGTGAACTACAAAATGAATTTGGGGAAGGGACATGAGTTGAATGGTCAAGGAGGAGAGAAAAAGGTTCTCAATGACCAGGCATAGAAAAGACAGCTAGCAAGTCAGGAGCATCTAGGCAATAGTGTTCTCTAGAGTCCTCCGGGATAGGGGTAAGGACCATCGGGGGAGCAAGTGCAAAACATGTAGTATGGACCTTTCAGGGTCTCATGTTTCAGTTGTGAAGAAATAGGGCATCGAGATTCTAGGTGTTCAAAGGCCCAGGACCAATTGGCTAATGGAACACAGGGACAATAGGGCCAAGGGCCTCCAACACAGATAGCACCAAGTGTACTGGGAGCGCCAGCGGCACCAGCAGTAGCAGTAGTGGGTAGGTGCTACATGCTTCGAACTCGGGAGCCTTAGGAAAGGCAGGCGCCGCAGAAGCCACGATGTGGCTAGTGAAGTAGCACAGTTCATATTTTTTTAGATAATTATATATACTTATATATATATATAATTTTTATCGTGGGGATACACGGTTAGGATTTGGTGTATGTGCGCTTAATTGTGGTATTCTATGGGTAGGCATATGTGAGCCTTATTTTATTTTGCGTATTTATGCTTCGCCGAATTTCGAGGATGAAATTCCCGTTCTAGTGGGGAAGTGTGTCCCGTGATTTTAAAACTAGTAATAATTTAAATATATTTGAAATTCGAAAAAAAAAATAAAAATTTGGATTTAATTATTTTGGCAATTTAAAATATTGGATTTTATTTATGGAAAATAGGATTTAATCGGAATTAAAATTCGGTTTTTTTATATATATCAATTTTTAGGTGTTTTGGGGCACCTGGCCAGACCGAATCGATTGAGACTAGAGGGCGATTCGAGGACGAATCGATTCGGAATGGTTAGTGTCGGCAGGTTCGAGGATTTATGAGAAGGTTAAGTTAATTACAACTCTAATATTTTTCCATATTAAAATAACTCGGGGTTAGACTTTTCTAAACACTTTTCACTAACTTTTCAACCAAAAGACTTATACATCTTTACCACCTTTCATCTGCAAACCCTAGCCCCAAATTTAATCAAGATTCATCCCAAGTTTTGAAGGCTTAATTTGGGTTTTCTCAAGATTGTTCAAGAACAAGTCTTTCTTAATTTTTCGAGAGGAACACAACCATCTAATTAGAATTTCAACCAACTTTTCATTAGGCATGAATACTTATATTTTCTCTCTTTAGTATTATGCCATTTAAATATCACCTAAATATTAATTTACATATTTTTCTTAAAATACATTAGCAGCCTTAATTAATGAAAGTGAAATTTAATTTGGGATTTTTTTGTGAAAAATATTAATATGAATTAAGACTTGTAACCCTTGTGTGCCTAGGGTAGATATTGGATTTTTGGTTAATATGGGGGTAAGTTTGCATGTAGAAACCATGTAATTTTATTTAAATGAAAAAGGGACATGTGCAATTGTATGAAATTATGTAAGAATGATCAAAGTGAATTATTGTTGTGTGCACCCTAATCTGGAATGATGTTGAAATTATAATTGTTGTATAAAATAAATGGTGTTAATCACAAATATGGATTGAATGAATTAAATGGAATTTGAATTGTTATTGGATGAGAAAGTCGTATAATTGTTGATAAATTTGAAATGTACAACTTATTATTTTGATTATAACTATCATCACGGGGACGACGAGAATTTTGGGTAGTTATGATCTCAGCTAAATTTTAGGAGTACTTGCTAGGTATGGGACTAGTGGATATGCCTTGGTTGTGGATAACACTTTTTAGGTATGGGACTAGTTAGTGTAAGTTTTTACGAATGGGATATTCTGAGGTGGGGATGATTTTGGTGTCGTTCTATTGATTGGATAGCCTAGGCGCGAGACTAGGAAGAGACAAATGATAGAAATTCATCCTATAAGATATGATAGGACGTGTTTCTGCTTTGAAGACCTCTAGGTATGGGACTAGGGGTAGACTTAAGGAAGTATGCTCTATAATAGGGTGGGGCTTATATAAAATAATGAGGAAATGATATAATTAGAATTTGAGAAATTGAGGATTAATACCTAAGATAATAAACGGGTATTAATGCTGTGCGAGTATGTGCATGGCTGATAGAATACAGGCTAACTGGGTATAGCAATGTGGGTGTGTGTTGGCGTGATATGTATGTGCGAGATGGCAGTTAAATGGGCCAACTGTCTATAGTGATGTGTCGTGCATGGAACCTCACAATTTTGTGAAGAACTGACAGAATAAGGGTTGACTGGCTATAGTGAGGGGAATGGGTGTGATGTGTAGAACTTTAAGCATGCCAAGAGTGTGGAGGAACGAAAAGGGGTTTACTAAACATATTGGTGTCTCATGAATTGAAATAATTGGTTAAATAAATTAAGTAAGGATAAGAATAAAATTGTACATAATAATGCTAATGGAATATTTGGACTTACATGTTAGGGTGGATCAGTCGTATGGTAACAAGTGGTAGTTTTCGTTCATTCGCATGTTATTAATAATCTCATTAAATTAAAATACTCTATTGTGGTGTTTATTAGGTGCAATTCTACTGTCTTTGTTCACGGACCCTAATTGGGGAAAGGATCTTGTATTCATGCGGTGGGCTCTGACCCATTTTGTTGACTAACATTTCAGGTATAGCGCTGGAGTAGTTGCATAGGAGTGATTGGAGATATTTTGGAAGTACAGCTGGAGACTTATTTATTTTACATGACTTTTTTGTTTAGGATTTATTTTCTATTTCGTCGCATTTACTATGAGACTCTTAGTATGGTTTGGTGTGCCAATTGGTTCCACAGTTGTTGATTGTTTATTCCGATGTTTACAATTGGATCATTTTATTTGAGATTTTATTTATTTGGAGTTGTATTTAATCTGGTGTAACAACCCTCATGTTTGATAGCGTAGTTTATATTTATTTACTATGTGTAGTAATTAATTATAAAATGATAGATGTTGAGTAAATATTAATTTAATATGGGAAAGGTTAATATTTACTGAAATGTTGTATGATTACCTGATGAGTAGGTAAAAATATCCATGTGGTGATTTATGGTGTCATAAGATATAAAATGACATTTTGGTTTAATGAGAAACCAGAACTTAAAATGAGTTATAAAATTTTCAAATGATAATTTGGAGGGTGTAGTTAGTCCCGGTAGGTGCGAGACAATCAAAATAAGTGCCATATTGCATTTTGGAATTTTGGGCACTTTTGATTGGTTATAGCTTAAGTGCAGTACGATTTATTATATCGCGTATTAGACATTTAAGTGGGCTCTTTAGAATTAAGCCCCATTTTATTTTCCCCATCCCATTTCTATTCTTCCATTTTACAAAATTGAGCCCTAGAGAGAGAGAGAGAGTATGAGAAAGAAGAGAACTTTGGAGAAAAGAGAGATTGGAGCTTGGATTGTTGCCTCCACCAAATCAAATCTGAATTTGCAATATCAAGGCAAGTTATCTACTTGCTATTATATGATTTAAGGAGAATAATTAGTGGTGATAGTTATGAATTTGTTGTGTTTAATCATTTTAGGGTTTTGTTGGATTTGTGGGTATTAATCCTTGGAAATTGATTTGGATGATTAATATTGTAAATGATGGTAATTAGACATGTTTGTGATGTATTAGTTCCATTAAATGATATGGGATTTGGTTGTTGGAAGAAGAATGGAGAGTTTTGGGTCTAGGTCTGCAATGACCGGTCGACTGCGTTTCTCAGACCGGTCGACCGGGCCTTCGGGAGGGGGCACGCTGCTTTTTTTCAAAGGCATAAAATTAAGGCGCGGTCGACCGCGTCCCCCTTACCGGTCGATCGGACCTGCCGAAGTGAGCTTTCTGCTTTTATTTTTAAGCAAAAACTTGAGGCGCGGTCGATCGCGGTCCCCTTACTGGTCGACCAGTCCCCTGTTTTCTTCCCAAAGTTTTACTTTTGCTTTTAAATCTTTTCTTTTCATAGGGACTTAGGAACCTTCTTGAATGAAGTAAACTTTGGCTTTTAGAGTCCTAGTTGAGTCTAGTTGTCACCTTAGAGTGGAATGTATTTCACTTGGGGTTAAGTCCAAAAGGGGGAAGGGGGTGTTCCAAAGTGATGTTTAAGCATCACTCTTTTTGTTACTTCTTAATAGGAGGATAGGGGTTGTCGGCCCATGTTTGGAGACTTAAGGGCTTATCAATATTTTATGAACTTTGGGGACTTGTAGGATCATATTGATCATTTGGAGATTTAGTCGGGACTTGTATTTTGAGGAATATTAATGACGACATTCGAGGGGAATTAGGTTCAACTAAAATGAACCCAGTTGTTTAATGATGATAGGTTCGAATAAAAAGAACCAAACACATGGATATTTGAAATGGAATTTGGTGATGGTAATTGAAAATGAAAATGAGATTAAAATGGTAAATGTTAATTTACTGATTACACACCTCTCTAAATGACATCATAAGGGAAGTTCGCGCGCTTGGTGATGCCCCCTGGCTAGTGAATGCAGGGTGGATATAGTCCTAGGCCGTATGCGGGGTTTTTATATGTTTTCTGCGCTGGTTAGGGGATTCCGGGTGTGGTCCTGACTTTCCCGCAGGCATATGGCCGCTTCTCGACGTTGCGTTATGATCCCAGGTTGTCTTGTATAGATAGGCCCTGGAAGATGATGGTTATTTAGGGGCGCGCCCAGTGGGGAAACTCGGAGGGGCGGTCTTAGAATCGTTATATGTATATGAATATAACTTTTCTGCATCAAGTGGGACTTGATGGATATATGCCATAAAGAGCATGATACGTGCCATAAAGAGCACGGGAATGAGATTAATGAGATATGTGCCATAAAGAGCACTTGATATTAATGGTATTCCTAATAAGGAATGGAAAGATGAAACGGTAAGATAATTAACTATGGAAGTTAATAAATGGTTTTATTCCTATTAAGGAATACAAAAGGTAATGGAAATTTGATAAATGAGGAAAGGTTTTAAATTTAAGTTATTAATTTTCTTTCTTTTATGTAAATGACATTTCATTTCATCATTTAGTTAAATTGTAATGTAAATTTATCATCCTTATCATTTATACATAACTGTTCATTTCTATCATGCTTTTTATTTCTTCTGGTGATTATAACCCGACCCTGACCGGTTTACTTTCCTTGTTGTGTATATGATTGTATACGCTTAGGTGCTCCCCCGCAAGGATGCCAATTTTGATGTTCCCATTCCTTTTCTTTCGACGAGCTGTAAGATTTTGCGGGTTATTACAGGACATTGTATTAGACGTTCTCATCTTTGTATTCTAGATGTGATCGGGTCTTTTTATTCGGGCTTGTGGCCCAAACTTTTGTATTTGATTAATGGATGTATTATGTAAGATATTTAATTTGTTGTACTTAGTTGTATGTTGCTGGGGATCGATAGCCTATTCGGCCCTGCTGTTTACTTTCATCTTAGTTGTATTATATTTATTCGTGTGGAATTCCACTTGCTTATCAGATGGGGTTGTTTTAATTTAAATTTCTTAACTGCACATTTTAAATTTCTAAACTTTTTGGCAACCTGTTTTCTGATGTATTGGGTGGTTTTCCCGTATACTCAGTTTATATTTTGTGATGATGAGAATGATATCCATCCATGATTCCTTTTAGATTTGAGTATCGGGCTGGCCACCCCTTATCTCGGATCACGGGTTGTCACATCTGGAGATTAACATGGTGATGGATTTAATATTGCATGTATGGTTATTGTTATTGGATCAAATTAATTACAATCTTGTGGAATGAAATTTTTTATATGTCTCATATCCGTCACATGCTAAGAATGATATTTAGTTTAGTAACGCCCGGTGTAGTCTTAGTGGTTGCCGACATCAGAATGCGCGGGTTGTTACATATAGTCAAATGTGTATAGTGGTTCTTTTATAAGAAGTACCTTAGGGTTTGAGACCTTAGTACATCATGTGACTTCTATTGAAAGAGTTTAACCTTTTATAGTTAAAGATAAAGTTTAAAAAATGATTTGGTAAAATTTTAATCTCATGGGTAGTTAAAGGTAGAGATTAAAGAATGGTGTTTTAGTTAAAGGTAAAGATTATAATTGTGGGTTCGGGATTTATAACCGCATGATATTTTAGGTAGTTAGGGTGGGTAGATAAGAACTTAAAATATGTGTGGTTATGATGTGGGCCTGATTCAATTATAATCCTACTGTACACAAGCTTGTTGATTACATTTTTTTAGGAAACTATCTTATATGTTCCTATTGCGGTAGTTCTTATTGACGGGGGTTCGTCATTGGAGCATCTCTAGTGAACCCATTTATTACTCCTAGGATTGTTGAAGTTGAGCAATTGTAGCTTATTCTATTATTGTACTCTTTTATTTTCAGTTAGTTTATACTTGTATACTTAAATTCAAAGTTAGAATTTTGTATAGGAATATTTTATATTCAGATATGGCTTTGTTGTACTGGTAAGGATTGGTATTAGAGTTAATATTATTCTAGTTTAGTATTTATTTATCTTGTAATTGTTCATTTGGTTCTGATTATTCTTATGCTAAGAATGTTACCAAAAGTTTGTTATGCCCTTGATTTTTATATTAGGCATGATCAACCTTTTTATGGATTTGATGGTGTGTCACATTTGGTATCAGAGCATCCAAGGTTCTAGAGTCCTAGGGATATTAAGTGTGTCCGTCACTTTTCTAAATTGCGTTCTTTCACTATATTATAGCTTTATTTTTTAGGGTTTGTATTCTCGAATGATAACCATTGAAGAAAGAGGTTTTACGTCACTATTTCCTAATGAAAAACTCATATTGACTAAGTGTATTGGGAGTGTTCCTTATTTGAATTTTGCTGGTGAAATGTCCCAGGCATGAGGTCGACTCTAGCCGAGAGTTAAAGGCTTTTGGATGTGAGACCTTTAGCAAGTGCTTAGCCTATGGTTTGAGTGGAAATTTTTCACTCATGATCTGTAACAGTGTAGAATTTTTTTTTTGAAAACCTCATTTGTGTAAACACATAGTAGCCAGTATGAGGGGGAGTTAAACTATCTTTCTCTTTCTGCACTGGGAAATATTGATATGGAGGAAAAGGAAGATGTCCAAGTTATCATTAAGTACAAGGAATAATTTTTAAGTTCGTAGAAAACTTACGTGAAGAGTTTGTCAAGTGTTACTAGGTAATTCACTATTCACCACTTGTGCTTAGATGGTCGAAATAGACCTCTTACATCATTAAAAGAGTTATAGTTATTAAGGGGATAGAGTCCCTAATATTTTTAAGATTAACGCTAAAGTGGGCCGAAAAAGTTGAGACGGTGTAGTGTTGACCTATATAGTGATACCTCACCAATTGAAAGAATTGCATAGGAGTAATGGAGTCAAAGAGGTTTCCAAGAGTAGACGATGTGATCTATTTTGGCCAGAAGGTATAGAGGAATTATGTCCAGAAGATCCATGACCTATGAGAGCAAGGCAAATAATGCGAGTTTTAGCAAAAATGAACAAAGAAGTAAGTTCAACAGGGCCGCTAGTGGGGCCGTCATTTAGATAATTCCTTTAGAGATAGGTGTTACGCTTGAGGAGAGTGAGCCCACCTAGTTATTTAATGCCTTAGTGGTGATAATTTTTTGGGGGTACATTCGAGGGATGGTTATGGGTATGTTTATGGCTCGCACATATGAGGTTGTCTTAGACATCAAGGATTTGTTATTCATTATTGTGACACCCCGCTTACTAAAATAAGAGGTGTCCAGCTCGATACTCGAATAATAACAGGAATAATAGATGGACCATTCTCAGCATCATAATAATATAATAAGTATAGGGGATAACCACCCAATATTTTTGAAAAATGGGTTGTCAAATTTTTTTTGTAAGTTAATGAAAAGCATATAAACAATCCAATATGAAAAGCAAGTGGATAAAGATAAAGATCAATAATTATAATCTCAATCACATATAACAAAACAACCGAGTAAGCTGTCGATTGACAGACATAAATAATTAGGTTACACCGAGTATTAAAGTATGAAATTTCATAATATCTTACAAGTACAAAACATAGCCTACACGCTCGAACTTTTAATCGATCATAACTAGAATACAAAAGAGGAAAGCATCTATATCAAGATATCCCATAACATCTGCAAGGTGTTACAGCTCCATGACACTAGAATGGAAATGTCAATACGGGCGTCCTTGCGGTGGAGCACCTGGGCGAATATAAAATTCAAGTAAAATAAATAAATAGAAAGGGGTCAGAGCCTGGTTTAATATGACTAGCAAGTTAATAAAGTGTTTGATAGTTATGGACAATTTAATTAACAGGAATGAGCTAATTACGATCATCAAAATACTGATAAGGAATCTAACATCTCAATTTAAAAGTCTAACCTAACTCAGTTATAATGACAATGATCATAATTCAATTTATGCTAGATAAACTGAATAATGTCATACTTATAGAGGTTTTAATTCCATTCTTACCTCATTTCATTTCATCGCTCCTTTTTCTCATTAGGAATCAATTCAAAGCAACTCTTTCACATAATGCTTTACCGTTTATACAAGTTCCACTTTATTAAGAACAATTATATTTCTCAATATATAACGATTCTAAGACCGTCCTTCTGAGTTTCCCCACTGGACGCACCCCTAAATGGCTATCATCTTCCAGGGCCTATCAAACAAGACAACCTGGGCATCCTATATCGTATGACATTGGGAAGTGGCCATATACCTGCGACAATGAGTCATAACCACACCCGGAATTAACTCACTTCGCACAATAATCACATACCATATAATAACCGGTCCTATGGCCGAGGGCTATATGCACCCTACATTCACTAGCCAGGGGACTTCACCTCATGCTCATAACTTCCGCTATGATAGCATTTAGAGAGGTGTGTATATACATATTTTCATTCACACTTTATTCTCATTTCAAGATATGCATTGTGATTTACCAGGAACCACGATCATCTAATGGTATCATTATAGATTTCAATGGTTTATGAGTCCTCAATTTAGTCTCCGAGATAAAATGACATCACTATAAGCCACCAAGTATAATACACCTTAATCATGTCCCTAAAGTTTCGTAGTTATATGATCCGACATCTCCTAATCTCAAATTAGCTTGATAAGGGAAGAAACTACCTTAACATCGATTTAAAATTCCCAGTGTAAGTCCCATCTATTACTTTTCTAATATAGGGAAGTTACTTAACTAATATAAGACTCTACGACACTAATTTTACTTCATAAGAGAAGGTTCCTAGGTCCTAAGTCTAAAAGAAAAGGGTTAAAGTTATTTTAGAAAAATCACCTAAAACAGCAGGAATTCTGAATCGATTCGCCCTGGCCGAATCGATTCGGTCTTGAAGCGAATCGATTCTGATGGTCCGAATCGATTTGGTCAAAAGAACCCAACATTCTGTAACCTGCCGAATCGATTCGGACATACCGAATCGATTCGCTCATCACAGACCTGTATCCTACCCCTTTAATGAATCGATTCTCTAGGGGCGAATCGATTCACCTGGGCCAGAAATCCCAATTTCGGCTATGGTGTTTAAAGCCCCAACTTTTACCAAACTCAGATCTGACCACAACAACAATCTTTAATCCAACCCCAAATAATCATAAATGCATCCTAACTACTATAATTCCTACAATAACTATAAATGAAATTTATTTACCCTAAATCATATTTTAGCAAGTA
This sequence comes from Sambucus nigra, assembly GCA_949130495.1. NCBI lineage: Eukaryota > Viridiplantae > Streptophyta > Magnoliopsida > Dipsacales > Adoxaceae > Sambucus > Sambucus nigra. Next base: position 301,906,386 of record OX422215.1, on the reverse strand, counting down.
AGAAGCTTTCCTTAAGCAGAAATCTTGGATTTCTTTCTAGTAGAAGCAAGATCAAACTCCAATCTTCAATTTTCTTCTTTTTCTCTACAATTCCCTTCTTCTCTCTTTCTCTCTAAGTTTAGTAAGTATATAGTTATGGAATAAAAGGTTTTGCAAGACATAACCGTGTAATTAACATTAGTCTCCCTCTTTAAATGCTAAGACACCAATAAAATGATTTGTAACTACACAATATAGTCACAATCACTCAAAAGTGCCCGGAACCCAAAAACACAATATGCCACTTATTTTGACTATCTCGACTATTTCGGGACTAACGCTCACTATAATTTGACATCTGAAATAATATAATTCATTTTAAGTTCCAACTTCATTTAAACCATAATTGTTGTTTAAAGCACGACGGCACCATGAATCAAAACACAATGCTATTTACATTCTCATAACAATAAATATGCAAGAATCTAGTAAATATTATCTTTTAACTCACCTAAATAATATTTACTCCATTATCCAATATTTTGTATAATGACCTCACATGGCATATTAATATAAAATCAATTACTCAAAAATAAGGGTTATTACACTCTCCCCCCCCCCCCCCCCCCCCTTATAAGGGAATTTTACCCTCAAAATTAGGCTTACCTTGCAAAAAGAGGTGGATACTTTTCTCGCATATCGTCCTCACTCTCCCACGTTGATTCCTACGCATTGTGATGACCCCATTGAACCCGAACTAAGGGCACCACTCTAGATCTTAGTCTACGCTCCCTGTGATCTAAGATTGCAACTGGTTGTTCCTCATATGAAATATCGAGCTGTAATTCGATATCATCTAAAGGAATGTGCCAGTGAGCTCCTTCACACCTTTTGTACTTTTTCAAAGATGAAACATGGAACACATCATGAATCTGTTGTAAGTTCTTCGGTAAGGCAAGTTGGTAAGCGACTGGGCCTACTTTAGCAATAATAGGAAAATGTCCTACGTAACACGGCTCAAGCTTTCATTTCTTCCCAAATCGCTTTACACCCTTGATTGGAGATACCAGCACTAAAAATTGATCTCCAACATCTAAATCCACATGCCTTCTATTAGCATAGGCATAACTCTTTTGACAATCTTGAGCTATCCGGATGTGATTACGAATAAGTTCAATCTTTGAAGAAGTGTCCTGGATCATTTTAGGTCCAAGAAACTTATTATCCCCTACCTCCAACCAACAAGTAGGTGATCTACACGGTCGGCCATACAATGCTTCATAGGGTGCCATTCCAATAGTGAATTGGTACGAATTATTATAAGCAAATTCGACCAAGGGAAGGTATTGTTCCCAACCTCCTTTAAAATCAAGCACACACATTCTAAGCATATCCTCCAACATTTGGTTGACTCTTTCTGTCTGCCCATCTGTTTGAGGGTGATAGGAGGTACTCAACTTCAATTCGATTCCCATAGCTTCTTGGAAACATAGCCAAGAAAGGGAAACAAAAATTTTGTCTCGATCCGAGACTATATTATTGGGCACCCCATGGAGTCTAACAATCTCTGCAATAAATATCCGGGCATAATGAGGAGTATTGTAGTCTATACGCACCGGTAAGAAATGTGCCGACTTAGTTAAGCGGTCAACGATAACCCAAATGGAATTATGGACGCTTTGTGACGTTGAAAACCCCGTAATAAAATCCATTGAGATGCTTTCCCACTTCTGTACTGGTATTTCCAAGGGTTGTATCCCGTCGTTCGTTGATAATCTACCTTCATCAGCTGACAGGTGGTCAATAAAAGGAAACAAATTCAGAAATGTCCCATTTCATACCCGCCCACCAATATTGACGGTGCATATCTTGATACATTTTGTCCCCACTAGGATGTACTGTAAACTTGGACCCATGGGATTCTGTCATCACTGCTCGTCTCAAGTCTCCTTCATCAAGGACCACAAGTCTCCCGTGAAAACGTAATCCACCCTGAGAATTTATGTTGTAGGATTCCGCTCCCCCATTTAACAATTAGTGTATACAGTCTTGACAACTTTTGTCCCTACCTTGTGCTTCAAAAAACCTTGCCACTATAGTAGGCGTAACGGTCAACACCGACATAAATTCCCTAGAAACCGCATCTTCTTGGCTAAGCTCCTTCCATTTAGCCTTCCACACCATGGCTAACTCCCTTTTGGGTTTTTGACTCAACACATCTGCCACAACATTAGCCTTACATGGGTGATAGTGAATATCAAATTGGTAGTCCTTTAAGAACTCTAACCATCGGTGCTGTCGCATATTTAGATCTTTCTAGAAAAATAAATAGTGTAACGATTTGTGGTCCGTAAAAAGACTAAATTTCTCCCCCAGGAGGTTATGTCTCCAAATCTTCAAAGCAAAAACCACTGCAGCAAGCTCCAAATCAAGAATCAGATAAGTCCTCTCATGGGGATTTAGTTTGCAAGAGGCATAGGCAATAGCTCACTGCTCTTGTTGGGACACACCTCCCAACCCTTGCAGAGATGCGTCCGTAAAGACCAAATATTCTAACCCTGGTCTCAGTAACACAAGCACTGGAGCGGAAGTCAACCTATCTTTCATCTCATCAAAAGCTAGCTGACATGAGTCATCCCAAACAAGCCTCACCTCCTTCCGAGTTAAATTTATCAAAGGGCTAGAAATCTTAGAAAGACCCTTGATAAATCTACGATAATAGCCAGCCAAACCCAGAAAACTATGAATTTCAGTAGGTGTCGTGGGTTGACCACATTCCTTCACCGCTGCAACCTTACTCGGGTCTATAGAAATACCATCAACGATAACAATGTGGCCCCAAAACTGCACTTCCTGAAGCTAAAAACCGCACTTCTTAAATTTGGCATAGAATTGATAATCCCTTAGGACCAACCGTAAATGTTTCGCATAATCGGCTTCAAACTGAGAGTAAACTAGGATGTCATCAATAAACACAATAACAAACTGGTCTAAAAATTCCTGAAACACTCTATTCATAAGGTCCATAAACACCGCAGGAGCATTGGTTATCCCGAAAGGCATAACCAAAAATTCATAGGACCCATATCTAGTCAGGAACACAGTTTTGGACACATCATGTTCTCGTATCTACAGCTGGTGATACCTAGTCCTTAAATCTATTTTGGAGAAGTACGACGCTCCCCTAAGTTGATCAAATAAATCATCGATCTGAGGCAGTGGGTATTTGTTCATGATGGTAACTTTATTTAACTCCCCGTAGTCAACACACAACCGGAGAGAACCATCTCTCTTTATCACAAATAAAATAGGAGCTCCCCACGGAGATGTACTACGCCTAATAAATCCCTGTTCTAACAACTTCTGAATCTGATCCCTTAATTCCCTCATCTAAACAAGAGACATACCGTACGGAGCTCTAGAAATTAGTCGCGTTCCCGGTGCTAAATCAATTACAAACTCAATCTCCCTACTTCGAGGTAAACCCAAAATTTCTCGAAAAACATCATCAAAATCTCTAACAATCGGAATCGATTATAAGGAAACTACTACATCATGAGAAGCTTCCTCCGCACTACAATACAAATAAGTTCTAGAACCTCCCTCAGAATGAGGCATAGCAACTAAAAACATCTCTTGCCTCGGAATGGAAAATATTATAATCTTTCCATAACAATTTACTATCACACGGTACTTCACTAGCCAATCCATATCCAAAATTACATCAAACCCGACCATATCAAGGACGAGAAAATCGGCCTCAAAACACAAATTACCAATATTTATTTATATTCTTTTGCAAATAAATAAAATAAGTGAACCATCACCCATAGAAGGCTTAACACTAGTGAAAGTACTTTTCACAGATTTTGTTAGCTCCATGGACTGAGCAAAAATTCTAGAAATAAATGAGTGTGTCGCACCCGTATCAAACAATACACGACCCATGTGACCATGAATGGGAAACTTACCCTCAATAGCTGGCGGAGTTGGCGGGGCCGATGGAAGCATAGCATCCTGTATGTGGTATACACGCCCATATTGTAGTTGTCCTTATTGGGGAGGAACGACTGGGTTAGGCACCGGGGGTGGTAATTGTGTCGGCTGATGCTGTGGTACCCTAAGAAACTGTCCTCTAATTATCTAAGGACACAACTTCTTATAATGAATCGGCTCCCCACACTGAAAGCAACGACCCATCATACTTTCTTGAGTACGGCCCCTATTCTTTCTAAACTTCCCAAAACCTTGGCCCGGCTGGCGTTGACCCCCATTGTTACCCCGATCTACTTGTTGCTGTTGCAGGGCACCTTGACCGTGCCTGGAACCACCAATACCAAAATTAGATCCACCGAAACACTGTCTTTTGGAAAAGTCTCCTTGTTGGTCATACCTTTCTTTTTATTTACCTCCCAATAATTAGGACGAGGGTAGTTCTCCTCCTACAGCACCATTTCCCCCTGGCTTACTTGCTTGCCCCACAACTAAAGCTTTCTTAGTACCTTGGACAGACAACCGATGTTATTGACAATGGAGTAATGCGGCATTCATCACCTCCCCAAAAGTTTGCAAAGAAGGATTACCCAGCAAATGTTGTCATATCCTCCAATGAAACCTCCAATAAACTTTGACATTCTCCTCTCCTCCGGAGTCACCTCATCTGGCACAAAACTAGCCAAACGAGTGAATTCCTCCTCATAATCTGCCACCGAACGTTCACCCTGAACTATATCTTGAAGCTTTCTCCTCATTTCCCTTTAGACGGCCAGAGAGAAATACTTTCTATCAAACAAGACCCAAAAGTCAGTGATAGTCATGGTGTCTCTTTGCTCTGGCGTGGTCATTGACTCCCACCAATGCAAGGTTGCTCCAACTGTAACAACCCGCCTAATGGGATACCGGGCGATCACTCCTATATCAAATTAAAACAGGAGTCACATATGGATCATTCTTAGCATCACTGTCGAAAATACATTTAATTACTAATATCCTATTAGGCGACCGTTAAAAACTTTTACTTAACTACTATTTTTAAACCATTAAAATAAAACATCCACAATTTAATGCGTAAATGAAACTGAAAGGAAAATGAAATGAAATAAAATAACCGAACACTCGGTTCAAATTATACAACCATATCGAATGATGTATAAAAAAATAAATAAATACAGTTGGACCATTGCCTCGAATGTTTATACAGTACCTCCTATCTAGAGCACAAGAGAAGAAGTGTCTACCCAAAACCCGCAAGCATCCACAGCTGCTGCAGCAGACGTCTGACTCGAAGGAAATGCCATCCAGGCGTCCCTGTATCTGGACACCTATATATATATATATATAATATACAACAAGAGAGTAAAAGTAGATAAACGGGTCAGAGCCCGAATTTTGAAAATATTTTGCAAGTGCATAAATGCTTTTTTTTTAGAAAAATAGTTTTATCTCATATTTAAATTGGTATCGCACTCCCATGAGTTACCCCTCACCTCTCCTCTAGTAGTGCACACTTAACGCATCCTAACAACATACCCTAGTCAAGCTATTCTTGCCTAACTAGTCTAATTTACCCATCTACTACCTACCCTAGATAGTCAAAGTGCTAAGGGCTAAACTTCCCTCCATTCTCAACACTGCACTAAGTTCGTGCGTGGGGTGTCTCGCAAAGCGAAATCCAAACAAGGAGCCCCCCGATACACTACTACTTGGCAGGGTTAATGGTAGAGATCCATTAGGCCCATAGCACGCACAAATGTATAAATACATATATATATATATATATATATATATATACACACATCTACAATATATGTCCGGATAATATCTCCCGGACTGAGGTTTACCAATATTAATTATATCTTATAATACACATCCGGATATACCTCCCGGACTGAGGTGTATTCTATACTCATATCAAAACATTCCATTTCCCTTCTCATATCCAGGAAATGTATTTAAAAGACAATTCATTAGCATGAATTGCTTTATCATAACATATATCTTTTTAAAAGCCAATTTTATTATCATAAAAATGCTTTTACTTTTTAAATCATCCCATTTCCCTTTTTATACTCAGGAAATGTACCCAAAGCCATTTTCATTATCATGAAAATGATTTGGTAAAATCATATGTTTCCACATCCCTTCTTCCATCCGGGAGTGTTACCGAAGCCAAACCTTTATCCCATTTCCCTTTTTATACTCATGAAATGTAATTAAAGCCAATCCATTATCATAAATTGCTTTAATAAATCTAAGACCGCCCCTCCGGGTTTCCCCACTGGACGCGCCCCTAAATGGCTATCATCTTCCATGGCCTATCAAACAAGACAACCTGGGAACCTAACAACGTCGGGAAGCGGCCATATGCCTGCGGGAAAGTCATGGCCACACCCAGAATCCCCTAACCAGCGCAGAAACAAATATATAATCGCTCATATGGCCTAAAGGACTATATCCACCCTGCTCAATAGCCATGGGGCTTCACCATAACGTGCGCAAGTTCCCTTATGATAGCGATTTAGGGAGGTGTGTAATCCATATTTTATCAATTATGAAAAACATTTCTCTTTCCATTTTGAAAATATTCATTTTTATATTTTCAAAATCATTTCCATCATATCATATATATATACCTTAATCACATAGTATATACATATACCATATATTCCTCCTAGAATATATAAACGGCCATAATGGACTATAGCATCTAGCGATGACCAATAATCCCAAAGATTCCCTCAAGGAATCATAATCATGCATTTATATAAGCGTGATACTAAACCCAAAATATTAACAATTACCTTAATCCTCTCTTAAGGATTTATTGGATATCTCCAATTATACCATCTTACATTTAGTGAATATATACCTATATTCCCAAATTTCATCATAATCCTCTCCTAGGATTCACTCAACCAATATCAATATTTCTATATTTTCCTATACTCATAAATCATATAGGCCTAAAAGCCCAAAACCATAACTTAGGGATTTATCATTCCCGAACCTCGGAGTTCATTTCCATGAACTCAAGGACCACCTCTAGTCCAATTAATCACTTAAAGTTCCCAACATAATTTAGTAACCCTAAACCATTAAATTCAATTTTCCTCGAAAATATCGATTAAGGGTTATACATTTAAAACCCTCACTTTACCCTCCTAATTTCTCTTAATTCGTGGACCATATAGTCCTAATAGACTCCTTATGTTATCACATAAATGACCCCGAATCAATTAGAATTGGAATTCACCCCATCCAATTCACCCTAAGAAAATTGCCTATTTTCAGCAGGGGTCGATCTATCGACCCTTGGCCGTCGATCGATCGATGGTTCGATCGATCGAGTCCCCATGATCGATCGATTGATCATGTCGGGCAGCTTCTTCTCCGAGAAGCTGTTTCGGCCATGGAAGCTTCCCCCAAGCTTCCATCTCCTCACCCAACGGCCTACAACTTCTACCAATAACAAACACACTTATAATACGGGTTCTAAACATCCTAGAACCTGAAATCACCCAATATTTTCGGTTAATTTCTAAATTTCTCCAATTATCAAATTTTAGGGGTTTATTCGTTTTAACTCCCAAAACCCCATTTTTATCCACGAATACCCAACCCAAAATCATTTGGGTTTGTTATACCAACAATGATATGAGATATTTATGCTTAAAAATAAATAAAGCAAGTAAACACTTGCCTCATGGATAAAATTCGACGTCCTCGAGCCGAATCCCGCGTAGGCTGGCCGGAATCTCCCCATTTTCCTCTTTTTCTCTCCTCGTCTCTCTCTTCTCTCTCTTCTTTCTCTTTTCTCCCCCTCTCCTTCCCTTTATAAGGAGAAAAGGATTAAATCCCTTAATACCCCCAAAACGACTCGTTTATTCAATTACGAGCCTATTTAACTCCGAAATTCCTCGAAACTCAATTTTGATAATCGGACACTCTTTTTCGACTATCTCGGACATTCTGAGACTCATGGCGTAGTCAAAATTCCCATCCGAGGCACTTGACCGCAAATCATTATTCTAACCCATAAAATTTAACTGCGGGTTTTCTCATTAAAATCTCACCTTGTGTCGCTTTACTCAACATCGACATATAATTAAAATATTTCGACCTATATAGTCCCAAAAATAATCACGACATTTATCAAAAATCATTCAATCCTCAAAAATCCCAAAAATTACTATTTAGGGAAATTCTCCAAATTACCAATTTATACTTAATTATGGGAATTAATCGTCTCCAAAAGCGCGGGTAACTTATACTTAATTATGGGAAATTCTCCAAATTACCAATTTATACTTAAAGATGAATAATTATAATCTCAATCACATATAAGAAAACAATCGAGTAAGCTGTCAGTTGACAGACATAAACAATTAGGTTACACCGATAATTAAAGTATAACATTTCATAATATCTTATAAGTACAAAACATGGGCTACATGCCCGAACTTTTAATCGATCATAACTAGAATACAAAAGAGGAAAGCGTCTATATCAAGATATCCCATAACATTCGCAAGGTGTTACAGCTCCAAGACACTAGAATGGAAATGTCAATACGGGCATCCTCGCGGCGGAGCACCTCGGCGAATATAAAATTCAAGTAAAATAAAGAAATAGAAAGGGGTCAGAGCCCGGTTTAATATGACTAGAAAGTTAATAAAGTGTATGATAATTATGGACAATTTAATTAACACGAATGAGCTAATTACGATCATCAAAATACTGATAAGGAATCTGACATCTCAATTTAAAAGTCTAACCTAACTCAGTTATAATGACAATGATCATAATTCAATTTATGCTAGAGAAAGCAAATAATGTCGTACTTATAGAGGTTTCTATTCCATTCTTACATCATTTTATTTCACCGCTCCTTTTTTCATTAGGAAGCATTTCAAAGCAACTCTTTCACATGATGCTTTACCATTTATACAAGTTCCACTTTATTAAGAATAGTTATATTTCTCAATAAATAACAAATCAAAGACCATCCTTTTGAGTTTCCCCACTGGACGCGCCCCTAAATGGCTATCATCTTCCAAGGCCTATTAAACAAGACAACTTGGGCATCCTATATCGCATGATGTCGGGAAGTGGCCATATACCCGCGACAGTGAGTCATAACCACAACCGAAATTAACTCACTTTGCACAATAATCACATATTATATAATAACCGGTCCTATGGCCGAGGACTATATTCACCCTGCATTCACTAGCCAGGGGACTTCACCTCATGCGCATAACTTCCCATATGATAGCATTTAGAGAGGTGTGTATATACATATTTTCATTCACAATTTATTCTCATTTCAAGATATGCATTATGATTTACCAGGAACCACAATCATTTAATGGTATTGATTCGTATCGAATATTGCATATTTCCGCCCGTTATCCTTATGCATTCTAGCGCTTTTACGGTCCTAAATGCCTATATTTATGCTCATTAACCAGACAACCTTGGATTTGGATAGATACATGTTTTGCAGGGGTTATTTGTGCTTTTGTAGGTATTGGAACGCTAAAAGTGAGGATCCGTTGCATTTCGGAGAAGTTTCGTCGCTGGACGCTACTTCAAGGGCTTTTTAGTCAATTCACATTTCTTATTCGGCTCTTGGAAATTCCACGGATACGTAGTTCATTGAGTTAGCATCGCGTGGCCACAAACGGTGGGTCGTTTGGAGTTCGGACGAAGAAGCTAGGCTCGTTTCCGTAATGGACCTTTTCCCCCTCATCATGGACCAATTGCAGCCTGAAAACAGAGTACCGGTCGACCGCATACAAGGGACCGGTCGACCGCGGTTTCAACTTTTGCCATGGGAAGGAGACAGTATGCTTTGGCTTAAGGGACCGGTCGACCGCGCCCCTGCGACCGGTCGACCGGTAGTGCCAGATATTTTGGGCTCTTTCCTCTTTCTTTCCTTTTTCCCTTATCTTTTCCCACTTACTATATAAACCCATTTTTGGTTTTAATATCAGATATACACGATTTTAGGTTAGTTTAGCTTAGGGTTTGGGGTTTTTGCTTGGTTCTTCTTCATTTCTCTTTGGTTTGACACCCCATTTGGATTGTAAGTTGACTATTCATCTCCCCTACCATTTGAATATAGTTGTATTTCTTCATTTCTTGCTTTCTAGTTAATTTACAAGCTTTCTAATTTAGGTTTTCTTGCTTTATTTACATGCTTTGATTTACACGCTTTCTAGTATAGATTTACCGCGTTTATTTACCGCTTTCCATTTATCGCGTTTTTAAAATGCTTTCTAGGTAACTTAAATTAGGTTGTGTTTGAATTGAACTCACTCGGGTTGACGCGTTGCTTTTCTTTGGTGATGGAGTTTACGGGTCTATTTCGGGTGCGTTGTCCTAGTTATTACGCCTAGGAGATTTGACGGGGCATATCATGTATGTCCCGTGCTTACGACCTTTTCGCGCGTAATTTTCGGGATATTTGTTGACGCCAAAATCTTATTAGGCTTTTATGATGATTTAGGGCGTAACAACCCTTGATTTAATTAACTGTCGAAACGAGATGCATTTGTAATAACTCGTCGACCCATGTAACCATTTTATACTAATTAACTCGGGTGAGGGATATTCGACGCAACCTATAGTTTTACTCGCTTTCATAATCTAGTTTCAATACCATTTCCTAGTTAATCATTTACCTTTATGCATCTTTTCTTTTAGTTTGTAATCATCTTTTACACTTTTATTTCAGAATATTAAACCACTTAAATTCTAACAACTTGTCCCTGTGGATTCTCGATACCCGACTTACCGCTCTACTTGCCCCGCAAGTGTAGTTGTAACTTAGGTTTTTGTATTGAGTTGGCGAAACGAAAACAACGATTAGCGTCTTTACACGCGCTACTTTTCGCGCTCAATCAAAATGGCGCCGTTGCCGGGGATGAGTTTGTTTTAGCATTTATTTGATTTAGTATTTCATAGTATTTTCTTTCTATTTGTATTATTTGCTAACCTTTTTGCAGGACTTCCACATTTGAGCACTTAGAAACGCTCGAATTTTTCCCGCGCTCATTTACTTCGTGGAATCCGCCACTTCGAGCCATTTTTGGGGTAAGCATGTCTTATTCCAATTCTTTCGGTAATCCTTGTTATAATTCTCAAAATTCTAGGCCTATGACTTTCGGTGAATACTTAGAATCCCAAAAATTTGCAAATTCAAATATTACTTTGGGCGAGTATAACGAAAGTCAAAATTTAGGTTATTGGAATTTTGATGATGATGATAATGATTTTGGGCCTTTACCTCCTTATAATAGGAATTTTGAAACAAATTGCAATAGTTTTCAAAATTCCTATAATAATGAGTTTTCGTTTAAGTCCGATGGCAATTTTCAAAATTCCCATTCTAATGCATCCGGACCTCGACCTATGACATTCGGTGAGGGTTTGCGTATGTATGAAAATGAGAAAATTGAAAATCGTTATCGGGAAGAAAATCGTTCGTGGGAACATGAGTTGGATTTATTATTTGAGTCCGGCGACGATTTTGCTTCCGAGACTTTTGAAGTCGAGGAATGTTTTGAACCAAATGAAGTACTTGTACCTACTTTGGAACAAGCCATTCTAGACTTTGCCCATCTCGTAATAGATATTGAAAGTGAGGATGAAAATGACGTAATATCTATTTGCAATGAAATGATTTCTTCTTTGGCCCCCAAAGAAGAACATTTCATTGAAAATGATATTATTTCCTTTGAAATTCCAACTTCATGCGATGATGATTCATCTCATGAGTTTGAATTTCTTTCATCCCCATTTTCATTCTCTATTACCCCACCGGAACAAGTACCCGATGATTCGGTTTCGAACTTTAATGTTTTAAACCCTATCGCCGATGAGGAGTACTTGATCAAGTCGTCCTCCACGATCGCATCTTTGCCTTTGTGTGCGCCACCTCCTATTCCAACTTCAAAATCTTTGGGAGGATTTTCGGCTTTTCTCGGTCCCCACTTGTTTTTGTCACCCGCCTTATCCAAACCCCCCATCGTCCCTCCAAAACTTTTAATTGGCGATGGTTCATTTCTTCCGCCTTACACATGCCTTCCGTTGTTAAAACGGAATTCATATTTTTCGGAAGGCATGCTTGTATGTGAGGGTACACCGGTTATCCTCCAAAGTCAAATCATTTTCATGGTGGACCCTCACCTATTTAGACTTCTAGTGTACAGTTAGTGTGAAGTCTAAATAGTAGGTTGTATATAGTTAGCTTTTTATTTTTTCTTTCCTTTTTAATTTAGTTTAGTGTAATTAGTTAACTTTTATTATTTGTTTTTGCTATGCTCGGTACTAACTTGTTTTGTAGATTCTTTGGACTTGTTCTTATGGGGATCGCTCCACGTTTGGGTAATATCGCTATTTTCCTCTCTTTGACTTGGTTCTTAATTTACATTGAGGACAATGTCAAGTTTTAAGTTAGGGGGTGTGGGATATTCTATCCATTTCTTATTTTAGTCCATGTTTTTCCTCACATGTTAGTTACTTAGTATGCTTTTCTTAAAAAAATTAAAAATTTCAAAAAGATTTTCTTTATTTTTTTTCTTCTCCTTTTTTGGGCATTTTGCCTTTGTTTCCGATGATAAATTTCAATAATTGCCCGATCCAATTGACAACCCAATGATGCATGTTCTCGATTTTGGAAGTTATTAGACTTTAGTCTCGATTATTGATATTATGAATAACTTCATGAATTAAACTTTAATCCCGTGAGCACATGCACTTTCCTTGCTTTATTGATTTGGTTTAAGATTTTTATAACTCGGTAATCTTTTGTTGCATTGTATATACTTACACCGAGTAAGCTTTGTACCTTTCGTCGTTTGTGAGTGTATACACTATTCTTTTCTCATTGAAAACGTTGAATTTGTTGGTAATCTCACTATTCTTTCATTTGACCGTTCATTAATTGAGTTCATACTTGAAATGTGTTACTTGAGCATGATTTTCATATATTGTTTTGATTCGAGAATTGCGTAAACTTTGTGAAATGATCATAGGCCATCTTTGTTATATCACCCATATTAGCCTTGACCTCACCCTTATATGTTTACCCTCGTTAACCCCTTTGAGCCTAAATATAGCCTTTCATTTCGTACCCCATTCCCATAACCAACTCTACATTGGAGTTATAAACCATACATACACTTTCCATACCTTTATTTGGAATGTTACTTGGGATTGAATTATGTGGTTGTGATGTCGGTTGCAATTTAGGCATATGAGAGTTTGATAAGTAAAGAAAAGAAAGTAGTGAAAAAAGTGAAGAAAAAGAGAAAGCAAAAAGCAAAAGAAAACAAAAGAGAAAATGAGAAAAATAAGAAAAGAAAAAGAAAGAGAAGTTTGTATATGTTGTATATAGTTCAATAAGCTTTGATTACTCTCCCCATTGATATATCTAATGCCGTTTTGGAACTTGTTTTCCAATTTTGATATTGCCCGCATTTTCCCATTATCCCGAGTTTTCATTCCGAACACTTTGAATCCGTACATACATTCCCTCGTTTGGTACTCTAAGCCTAGCCTACATTATAACCCTATACAAGTCCTATGTGATCTTAGGTTGATGTAATTTAAAAGTCATAATAGTTGTGATAATCTGTGAAAATGCATTTCGCCTCTTTTAGTGTGCGGTATCCTTTCATTGAGATTACATTTTTCAGTTTATATATTGCGTTCTTCTTTTGTGACATGTGTGCGGCCTAGTTTCCATTTACATTTACTCTTTAGCCCGCATGTTCGGTGTGTTACCTCCCTGTTTCGAGTGAATTTGCTTGATGAGCGTAATGCCCGTGAGGATTGAATATATTCTTGCTTTAATGTTTATCCGGTTTATTTAAGTTTTTTCCAAATCATACTTTTCATGTGCTCGCTCCCCTCCCACATTTAAGGTTTCAATTCTATGAGGTGCATTCTATAATGTTAATGATTCGGACTTTTTCGTGAATTCATTCACTTTGCTAATAATGCATATGAAATCTTTTTCGCTTTTGTTGGGCTTGTCGCATGTTGGTTTGGGCATATTTTGAGGAAACCATATGATGTTTGTGGGTATCATCCCTGAAAACCCTCACGAGACGACACTCGTCCACTAGGGTAACCTAGGGGTTTAACGGCTTATTGCATATGCTAAATGCAATCGTGTTCCCTACGAAAGTGGCAATTATATTTCGATGCATATATACATTTTGTACCGCCCTCTGTGGTTTGGTTTTCTTTGTTTCATTACTAGGGACTAGCAATGTGTAAGTTAGGGGGTGTGATTCGTATCGAATATTGCATATTTCCGCCCGTTATCCTTATGCATTCTAGCGCTTTTACGGTCCTAAATGACTATATTTATGCTCATTAACCAGACAACCTTGGATTTGGATAGATACATGTTTTGCAGGGGTTATTTGTGCTTTTGTAGGTATTGGAACGCTAAAAGTGAGGATCCGTTGCATTTCGGAGAAGTTTCGTCGCTGGACGCTACTTCAAGGGCTTTTTAGTCAATTCACATTTCTTATTCGGCTCTTGGAAATTCCACGGATACGTAGTTCATTGAGTTAGCATCGCGTGGTCGCAAACGGTGCGTCGTTTGGAGTTCGGACGAAGAAGCTAGGCTCGTTTCCGTAATGGACCTTTTCCCCCTCATCATGGACCAATTGCAACCTGAAAACAGAGTACCGGTCGACCGCATACAAGGGACCGGTCGACCGCGGTTTCAACTTTTGCCGTGGGAAGGAGACAGTATGCTTTGGCTTAAGGGACCGGTCGACCGCGCCCCTGCGACCGGTCGACCGGTAGTGCCAGATATTTTGGGCTCTTTCCTCTTTCTTTCCTTTTTCCCTTATCTTTTCCCACTTACTATATAAACCCATTTTTGGTTTTAATATCAGATATACACGATTTTAGGTTAGTTTAGCTTAGGGTTTGGGGTTTTTGCTTGGTTCTTCTTCATTTCTCTTTGGTTTGACACCCCATTTGGATTGTAAGTTGACTATTCATCTCCCCTACCATTTGAATATAGTTGTATTTCTTCATTTCTTGCTTTCTAGTTAATTTACAAGCTTTCTAATTTAGGTTTTCTTGCTTTATTTACATGCTTTGATTTACACGCTTTCTAGTATAGATTTACCGCGTTTATTTACCGCTTTCCATTTATCGCGTTTTTAAAATGCTTTCTAGGTAACTTAAATTAGGTTGTGTTTGAATTGAACTCACTCGGGTTGACGCGTTGCTTTGCTTTGGTGATGGAGTTTACGGGTCTATTTCGGGTGCGTTGTCCTAGTTATTACGCTTAGGAGATTTGACGGGGCATATCATGTATGTCCCGTGCTTACGACCTTTTCGCGCGTAATTTCCGGGATATTTGTTGACGCCAAAATCTTATTAGGCTTTTATGATGATTTAGGGCGCACCAACCCTTGATTTAATTAACTGTCGAAACGAGATGCATTTGTAATAACTCGTCGACCCATGTAACCATTTTATACTAATTAACTCGGGTGAGGGATATTCGACGCAACCTATAGTTTTACTCGCTTTCATAATCTAGTTTCAATACCATTGCCTAGTTAATCATTTACCTTTATGCATCTTTTCTTTTAGTTTGTAATCATCTTTTACACTTTTATTTCGGAATATTAAACCACTTAAATTCTAACAACTTGTCCCTGTGGATTCTCGATACCCGACTTACCGCTCTACTTGCCCCGCAAGTGTAGTTGTAACTTAGGTTTTTGTATTGAGTTGGCGAAACGAAAACAATGATTAGCGTCTTTACACGCGCTACTTTTCGCGCTCAATCAGGTATCATTATAGATTTCAATGGTTTATGAGTCCTCAATTTAGTATGTGAGAGAAAACGATGTCACTATAAGACGCCAAGTATAATATAACTTAATCACGTCCTTAAAGTTCCACAGTTATATGATCCCACATCTCCTAATCTCAAATTAGCTTGCTAAGGGAAGAAACCACCTTAACATCTATTTAAAATTCCCAAAATAAGTCCCATCTATTCCCTTTCTAATATAGGGTAGTTACTTAACTAATATAAGACTCTAGGACACTAATTTTACTTCATAAGAGAAGGTTACTAGGTCCTAAGTATAAAAGAAAAGGGTTAAAGTTAAGTTAGAAAAATCACCTAAAATAGCAGGAATTTCAAATCGATTCGCCCTGGCCGAATTGATTCGGTCTTGAAGCGAATCAATTCGGATGGTACGAATCGATTCGGTCAAACGAACCCAAAATTCTGTAACCTGCTGAATTTATTCGGATATACCGAATCGATTTTCTCATCACAGACCTGTATTCTACCCCTTTAGCGAATCGATTCGCCTGGGCCGGAAATCCCAATTTTGGCTATGGTGTTTAATGCCCCAACTATTCCCAAACTCATATCTACTCACAACAACCATCTTTAATCCAACCCAAAACAATCATAAATGCATCCTAACTACTACAATTCACACAATAACTATAAATTTAAGGATTTAGGGTTCACACACTATAATTTCCCTAAAACCTCATATTTGTTCAATTGATTCCAATACACAACCATCAATACAATTTATTCACCCTAAATCATATTTTAGCAAGTAAGAAACTTACCTTATTAAGAAATCTTGGATTTATTTTCGGTAGAAGAAAGATCAAACTCCAATCTTCAATTTTTTTTCCTTTTTCTTCTTTTTCTCCACAATTCCCTTCTTCTCTCTTTCTCTCTAAGTTTAGTAACTATATACTTAAGAATTAAAAGGGTTTTCAAGAAATAACAGTGTAATTAACATTAGTGTCCCTCTTTAAATGCTAAGACACCAATAAAATGATTCGTAACTACACAATATAGTCATAATCAGTCAAAAGTGCCCGGAACCCAAAAACACAATATGACACTTATTTTGACTATCTCGACTATTTCGGGACTAACCGCGCCCTCTAATTTGAAATCTAGAATAGTATAATTCTTTTTAATTTCCAACTTCATTTAAACTATAATTTCCTTTTAAAGTAGGACGGCACCATGAATCATAACACAATGCTATTTACATTCTCATAACAATAAATATGCAAGAATCTAGTAAATATTATCTTTTAACTCACCTAAATAATATTTATTCCATTATCCAATATTTTATACAACGACCTCACATGGAAAATTAATAGAAAATCAATTACTCAAAAATAAGGGTTATTATAATTATTAGTAGCGTGTTATATGATTATGAAGTAAATGGATTTCCTTTGAGCTTTACGTATTTGTGGTTACCCTTGCTGGGAGGGGGGTAATTTACGTGGTGATTTTAGAGACATTATAATTTATTTTTTGTCTTGGTTTCAATCGATTTTTTGACTTTTAGATGAGGTATCATTATGTTATTAGTAATTTTTTGTGTATAGCTATGTTTTTCTCTTATATTGTCTACCGAAGATAAGATTTTATATGCCATTTTGGGGCGGATTTTTGATATGGGTTGTTATGATTAGTCTAAGGTTGAGGTCGGGCACACTTGTTTATGTATGATTGTGAGAATATTGAGGGAATTATGATCGCGTAAAGGTGTTACCGATAGTCCGAGACTTTTCTCGTCACAAAAAATAAACTACGCATGCAATCTACCACTGCAAGTAAGGAAAAATCCCTTTTTAGGGAAAAAAACATATATTTCATCACTTTTGAGATTTTACAAGACTTTTGACTTATATACTACTTGATACACCCACATGTATAATGTGTAGTGTCTTCAAAATTTCTAAAAGAAAATGGCTCAGTCCTGAGTCATCCACAGATGGTTGTCCGCCCTCGATATCCACTGATTCAGCCTTCAACCTTCTTCCTTCAGCCGTGAACCATTTGATCACAAAGTCAGACACAGAGATATCTCTCGACAAATGTGTATATAGTATACAAAACTTTCTAGGGTTTCAAAAAGATTCACAAAACTATTTTGGGCTGCAAAGTTGTGAATTAAAAAGTGTCTGGAGACCCAAAAGATGGAAAAACTTTTGTAAAGATACTTTGGTTAAGTTTTTTTTCTAAAATCCCATCGAGAAATGCAAAAGATGAATTTATAGACACTGCATAAATTTCGAGGCGGCGGTTCATTCGAATGAAAATTCAAGTGGTTCGAACGAGATTGGCATCTTATTAGAATGAAGACACATGTCATTTGAATGAGATAGCCAACTCATTTGAACCGGGATCAAACGACCTTCTAATGAATAGAAATAATATTGCCTCGTTAGTAGTTGATTTTTAAAACTTTCAAAAAATCCAGTTTGAACAACAAAGACAAGTCACTCAAAGGAGGCATCAAACAACAAATTATGAATAATTTGTTGGATCTAACGAGGCATCAAATGAATATAAAGTTCTATGTTGGATCTAACGAGGCATCAAACAACAAAGACATGCCGATTTAGTTTGAACAAGGTTCAAAAATAAAAATAAAAATTTAAAACTTTCAAAAAATCCAGCCTTGATTTTTTCATAAAAAATATATCCCAAAAAAATTATGAATAATTTTAAAATCCTAAAGTTTTATACCTTTTTGAGATGTAGTGAAGTCTTCAATCTCGAAGATGTTGGAGTTCGGTTCATCATGACAACACGTATCGGTGTGTAATGGGATTTCCCAAATATGCCAAAGTGCAAATAAAACAAATAAACAGCCTAAGCTAAAATATTTTCCCTTACAAATCTCCCCATTTGGCTATTCCTGTAAAAAACTAACCGAAACACAAAATACAAAAATTACCCCTCTATGACAAAAATCCTAATACCCTTCCTAAGCCCTAGAATGGAATCTCATAAATAAACTTTGTCTTCAATATCCACTTGTTCTTATTGATCTTACCTTGGTCACTTTATCTTCATGTTGTGCAATATGTTCATCGATGCCTACACACATGGAACAAATAAAATACCCCATGATGCATCGAGTTTCAAATAGAAAATAAAAACAAAACACATAATGCAATTTTTTCCATAAATAAAGCTCATCACCGAATCTCCCCCTTAATTTGTTCTCCCCTTTTTTTTGTCAAAAATAAACATAGGAGTAGAAAATAAACATTAAGTAAAAGCATCACATAGAAGAAGTAAGATATCATCACATAGATATATGAACAATGCACGTGTAATGATAATCTCAAAGGTATCACCAACTATTTTTGAAAATTTTCAAAATTTTCAAAAAGGTGTAAATATTACAAATACAACACGATAACATATATAATATTTGCAAAATATACCAAAGAAAATAAGTGACATATATATAGGTATAAGTGACCCCAAAACTCTAACACAAAACACATAAGATTTACACACTAGCATAATATCGATGTGTCAAAACATGTGGGATGGAATGAATGGGCGTGAACTAGGTACAAATGACTTCTGACCCAAACACTCTAATATGTTGAAGAAGTTCCAATTTATCGCAAAAATTTATCAAACTAAGCTTTAGCCTAAAGTGGATAGATAAATTGAACTTCAATGAACAAACAAGCATAATGCACACAATCTTAGAAAATTTACGATTCTACAAATCAATAGCATCATGAAAAATAAGCATAACTAGGATTCATTGTGCAAACACATTGATCTTGACCTAAGCTCCCTCAAAACATAAATATATTTCATATTTTATTTTCTTTTCTATATTATTTTGAAGTCATTTCTTTTAAATGATTGAAGAAACTAAACTACGTTGGCCCCTTTTCGGCAATTTTTCTATTTTTATTGCCTTTAATCTTTTTATCGGGCTCTTTCCAATAGTGTCTTTCACACAAAGGATATTTTCTCATTTCTTAGCCCTTTCTCGTGCACACTCATATTTTTTCAATATTAATCAAACATTCTCACGGGCAATGGTTCTTGCATGCACAAATCCCCCATAGTCACAAAACATGTAGATGACAAAATTGATGGGAGAACATCTCTCAAAGATCAAATATACATGTGAATTTAACGATAAAAAATCTCGTGCATGTGTGTGCAGAGGCATATACAAAATTGAATTCATTCAGAAAATCAAATTCGAAATAACTCCATGTAAAAATGGTTAAGAACAATATAAGTATCTATAATCTAAACTAAATGTCCTAGACACATGGAAAGTATAGAGTGAATTTGATTCTAATACACTGTTGATGTCCAAAAATGGATGGGGTCTAAATTTATAATCACAGATAAATAAAGATAAGGAAACAAATAAACACACAAGAAACCAGGCTATTAAAGTGGTTCGATAATAAGAAGAGCCTATGTCCACTGTTGGTATTATTTCAGGTGATTCCAATATCTCAGTATGGGGTGTGGTTGTGCTTGGTTAAATGGTCCTCTTGAGCTAAGGGAGAAAATGCATATATACTTGTTAGGAAACCAAGAGATGAAATTCCTTTGTATTTCGAGGCACTTACATCTATATACAATAAATAAGACTCTTGATATTCAGTTTTGGTCGCCATTCCATCCGAGTAACTTCTTTTATTCCCGATCGTTCACTTTCGGGGTGTTAGTCGGAATTCTATCCAACTAAGCTTATTTGAAACCCACCAAGATAACTCAATGTCCACATAGGAGGACCAGTTTCTAATTTTCATTGGTCCGCATAGGAGAGTAATTCTTACACACAACAAAATCCCCCAATGTTCCATGCTTGATGATTGATCGAAAGTATAGAATTTGTTCAAAATGTTGCTCGGCATGATATCTGAGAGTTGGTTGCGGGCTTGTAAATGTTTTCACTACTACTTTTGATAATGGAATTTTTGTAAATAATTCAACTTTATCAAACCACCTAAGGGTATACTAGTCCTTTTTCACACTAGGAAGCATGAAAATGTCGATAGTGGAAATGTTCATGCAGTTAATCATTTTGTTTTTATTTTTGAGGCAACCTAGGAAAAGGACGGAAGTTTTCCCTATGTTTTTATCTACCTCAAAACTTCAGACTTAAGCTATCTCTTTCTTCTCAAGCTTTCTCTCATTTCTGATCAAACTATTTGTCGTTCTTTATATGGCCATCCCGAATATATCCTCCCATCTCTCTTCTCCTCCCAAGTGGGTTGGGGGGGAATGGGAATAATGGTCTCGCACCCTCTATGATCTAGGAATGCTTTGGCCATTGTCGGTGTGGGATGAATGCAAAGAGATGGAGTCACCAACCTATTTTTCAAAAAATAGGCAAAAGAACATGTCTCTGCCTCGAGAGAGCGACATCGAAGACATACTGATGCTTACAAAACCAATAGTTCAAAGATTTGGGGGTTAAGTTACAGAATGGGAAGGTGTTAGGCACCCATCCCTCCCTTTCGGCCTCTCACGGGCTTGTGTTATGGTCTTACTTTATTTATCCATGAAGTGTGTGTGTGTGTGTATATATATACGAGATCGGAATTGCCCAACTCATACCATGGAAAAGAGAGAGTGAGGTGATCCATAGGAATGTTCCCAAAATAGTACTTAGAAAAAATACAATTTATGTGTTTACCGAAATATTAATCGCTATAATGAAACGATAATATATGATGGATAAAACACTAATAAGAATTAAAAACATCATATGTTTTAAAATAATGTATGGATGAAAAGGATGAAAATGCGAAGATGGGACAATTTGGGAAAATTGGAAAATTTGGTAATCGAAAAATTAGATTCGAGTTTGGAATTTTAATCCGAAACACCTACGTAGCCAATAAAGGCATAAAAGTTCATGTAGTTTTCATGTGGCATATGGGTGGGGGTTATCCCATGGATTCAAATGGGAATTTGTTATATCTCTGTGTGTGTAGAAAATGTGTTTTAGTTTTGTGAATTATGATGGATAATCTTGCTGGAATTTATAGATGTAACCCTCGTTTTGTTCGCTTTGTTTTTTTTTATAGAAAATAAAGTATGTTCAATATAACTAATAAAAAGATGAAATGTTAATGAGTATGAAGTAAAGTAAGGACTAAATTATTCATTTAATGTAATTAATTTGAAAATAAGAAATTTAAAGGGAGAGAGAAATGCTTTGGACCTTCTTTGAAGAATTGAAACTTGATCTTGATATTGGATGAACTCCCTTGAGTGTTGAGATGAATGTTGGATGGGAAAGAATGAGATTTTTCCAAATTGGGTAAGAAAAGGATGGGAATGTAAGAAGGAAAGGAAATTCACATAAGGAAACTTCATTGATTATAAGAGAATGTTATTAAGATCACTGATGATGATGGATCTGATGTGTGTTTTGGGAGTGAGATCATGCCCTCTATTCATAGGGTAAGGGAGGTGTTGATCGACTTGGTCACAACCCTTCCGATTGGCAGGTAACCCTAGACACGTTGTCGATGGGCAGGGAAATGGACCTACAATCGACAGTCTCATATAGATTTTTTTAGAAAAGCGATATGTGAATGAAATTCATTGATCCAAATCATGCATGGCCATATCATGAAAAAGGTAATTAAGAGACCTTTAAGAGTCCTCTAGAGCCCTCGTTGTCTGAGAGTTGACTTTGGGTCAAATGTGGCTCAAAAGCCCTTGTCGGTCCTTTGGACGGGAGATCATCGGACGAAAATGGATTGTTCGCCCGAACGGTGAGTCAGAATCGCGCACGAGTAGAACTTTGGAAAGGTTATGAGGGGTGCTTCCAAATTCCATAGAGCTTTTCTCAGTTTGAAAAGTTGACATTGGTCAAGCGTGGCCCGAAAATGCCCAGTGACCTTTCGAAGTAAAATGGGTCGTTCGTCCATACCTTAAGGTTGATTCATGCATGGAGTGGACTATTAGAAAGGATATTTAGTTCCCTTTAAAGATTCATTCAGTCTCGTTCGATATGGGAAGTTGACCTTGGTCAAATGGAACCCGAGAGCACCCAATGGCCTTCGGATCAATTTTTAGGGGAAAATGGATCGATTATTCGAATAGTTATATGATTTGACACACGAGGTGGACTGTTGGAAAGGGGTTTCAGTGAAATTAAAAGATTCAAAGATATTTCTCTCTAATGATGATGTTGATTGGGTTCGAATTGGGACTCGAGAGCGCTCGGTGGCCTTCAGATCGATTTTTGATAGTAAAATGGTCCGTTCGTCCAAACCATTATGCTGATTTGCCCACGCGGCAGACCATTGGAAAGGATATTTATATCCTTTTGAATATTTTTTGATCTTTCACTCTCACGATAGAGTTAATCAAAGTTCCAAGAGCGCCCTATGGCCTCTAGATCGGTACTCTGAGTATGACCTAGGGTTTGTGGTGAAATGGGGAGGTGTTAGGGACCTAAGGAGAGACTTAGGGGGTCCTATAATGTGGAGTCTATAGAACCCTTATGGGTGAGCTTGGAACATGTGAAAGACATCGAATAGACACCACATGATGTTTTGGAAAGAGGTTGATTCTGCAAACCTAAACGAAAAAGGATGATCATTTCAGAAGGTCGAGATTGATTCTGAGGACCTAAGGAAATGCTAGGGATGGACGATTCTATAGGTAGAGGTTTATTCTAAGGACGTAGGGTAGGGAGCGACCAATTATGAGGGCCGAGGTCAATTTAGAGGACCTAAGGCAGGGAGCGACTGATTCTGCAAGCCAAGGTCAATTCCGAGGACCTTAAGTTAAATGACCAATTCTGCGAGTCGAGGTCAATTTTAAGGACTTTAAGTTGAAATGAACAATTCGACGGGTCGAAGATAATTCTGAGGGCTTAAGTTAAAACTACCAATTCTATGGGCCAATGTCAATTCTGAGGACCTTAAGTAGGGGTAGGTGATTCTGAGGGTCGAAGTCAATTCTGAGGGCTTAAGTAGAAGAGATCAATTTTGAGGGCTTAAGTAGAGATGAACAATTTCGAGGGTCAAAGCCAATTCTAAGGGCTTAAGTAGAGGTGACCAATTTTGAGTGTCGAAGACAATTCCGAGGGCTTAAGATGGGAGTGACCACTTATGAGGGTCAAAGCCAATTGTGAGGGCTTAAGTAAAAGATCACCAATTCTGTAGGTCGAAGCCAATTCTGAGGGCTTAAGTACAAGATGACTAATTATGTCGATCGAAGCTAATTCTGAGGGCTTTAAGTAGAGGTGACCAATTTTAAGGGTCGGATCCAATTCTGAGGGTTAAAGACAATTCTGAGGACTTTAAGTAGAGGTGACAAATTTTGAGGTTCGAAGCCAATTTTGAGGGCTTAAGTAGAGGTGACTAATTCTAAGGGTCGAAATCAATTCTGAGGGCTTTAGTTGTAGTTTTCTTTTAGAGACTCCATTGGGGAAAATATATTAATTCGAGGATTAGAGGTATCCTTGATGGGGAATTTTTCTTCAATTTCCGAGGTGTCCTTTAGAGACGTTCCTGGGGAGATATCCAATTGATTTTGGGAATTAGTGTTCCGCTGGTGAGGTAAGTGTTCTGCTGGGGAAATAAGTGTTGTATACAAATTGATTTTTTGGTTAGGCAAGGTTCTAAAATTCATTTGGTAATTTTAGGAATTTTTTGGGGAATTTTTCAGTATTGTTTTGGGAATTTTTGTACAATAATTCAGGGAGGTGCCAACCGATAGGGTGTAGGAGGTGATAAATGGTAGTGGCACGGTATTTTAGACTACCTCAAGTAGTTGAAGGGATAGTGCTGATCGGTAAATTCTTCTTTCCTCTTGAGACCACTTTTCTTCGATGTCCTTTTTTTGATATTGATTTTATATTGGGGATCTTGCAGGTGACCTTCTATGCCCGGGGGATGACCATCTAGCCCACATGGGAGATTGGGGGAATGCGCTACTGCAGCATCTGCTGGGGCATGAGTTTGGCTACTCCTGGTATCTAGGGGAGGCAGTAGTCCGGTAGGTGGTGGAGGACGAGATGATGGTGCCATATGCAAGGCCCCCGATATATATGAGGAGAGAAAGGGAGATGTCAAAGGACGCGAGGGCGGCGGTGATCAGCGAGCCTTATTCATCATATACTGACACGGTAGAAACTTTTAATTACTTGAACTTTGTGTCAAGCCTGTTAATGTTACCTAGCATATATGACATTCATCCCCTTCCCCCGGCGGGTTCGAGTTGACTAGTGGGATCTTCCCACAGTGCATGTGGTGCATCGACATTGATAGTGGCGATGACCTCAGATGTTTCCTTTGTGTGATTAGCTCCTCTATCTTATAATATCCAACGATCAGATGGAGTGTCAGTGCGTATGCTGCATCATCCCATTGCGATGGACCCAGAGGAGTTAGGGCTGACGGAGGACATTTTTCACCCAGCAGTATACTTTTCATTTCTTTGTCTTTGATTTTTTTGATTCCTTTCTTTGCCTCACACTAACTGATTTGCGCTTTTCTATTTTTTCTTGCAGTAGGTGTCAACCAACTGGCTGAGGGATATTCAGGATTGGGTAGCTTTTACAACGGCTCATATTCGGGAGCCGATCCCGGTTCCTTATTTTTTGGTGCCATATGCCTCATCTGAGGAGGGGTTTGGTCCGGGGAGCATTGTTATGTCATCTCGTCACCGGGGAAAGAATGCGTACCGTATGGATGGAGGTTCTTAGAGATAGAGAGAAAGAGAAAGTGAGAAATAGATCGAATGTAGGTGAAGGTAGGTGAAAGAGAGAGAGAGAGTTTGGGGGGTTCGGGATGAGTCCAGTTTTCTTTTGTGTGTTTTTTTTCCAGCAAGGCAAATGTAATAAAGCAATATCTATACAATGAAATGAAGTTTTTGTTAATTTTTTCCCTTTAGTGACTTAATGCATATGCACTTTTTACTTTGATGCTGAGACCGTAAAAAGGATTTAAAATAATTTGAGAGATTTTTTTAAAAAAAAACAGGATAAGTAAAAATATAAGGAGAGGGAAATTATGAATTCCTTAGAATAAAAGTTATTTTATTGAGTTTTTGATTTTTACAGAAAAGGAAAAAGGAAACTTTCCAAAAATAGGGGGTTGCCAACCCTACATGCCCCTGGTCCTGCCTATCACTATGCCAGTCTAGTCTAATCAACCCGAGGCTTTGATTACACTTTCCTTAATTACTTGGTACTTGGTGGGGCAGTTTTCCCTCTAAAATTTGCATGATTTTTATGTTTAGTTGAGGTTTTCCAAATATAAATAGGGGTAATGGTGAAGAATTTTCTTCACCCCTCCACATTTCTTCTCTTTTGCATTCTTTTTGCTTCTTATCTCATCATTTTGCAATATGGCTCTTCCCAAAAGTATTGAATTTTCTACTTACCTAAAAAACTTAGAGGTGTTGTTCTCATACAATGTCGACTACAATTCTTTCAACATGCGTCGGGTTTCATTATAGGGCAGTTGGCCTATTGAATGGAATATATTGATGGTAGTAGTTGAATTTTGGTACCTCGAAGGCCATGTCTTTCTCTTTGTCTTATACAAAGTCTGATGGACTTGTGAAGAGTTATGTGCCATATTGGGGATAAATCCTAGTGTTACGACAGCGACACCTGAATTTTCCCAGTCTCCTCAGGAGATGATAGCGAGACTTCTCCATATCTCTCCCTCAAAAGCTCGATCATTGGTTATGGGAGGAATGATCTTTCTCCCTATTGTTCTTCATGTTGTGCATTTGTAAGATGTTGGCAATGTGGGCTATGCCAGAGCCGTCATTTTGGGCTTAATTTAAAAATTACTATTGGTGACTAGGGAACTGTTGGTGGACCCACAACTTGTACCCATTACTTTATGGATGTTATACCATTATAATCCTATGATGGTGATATTGGTGGGGACTCTAAATGGTTTGGATGCCTGGCGGTAAGTCCGTTCTGAGTTATTGAGGGGTAGCCCCATTATGCTATTTATGTGGTTTTCAGAGAGATTCTGCATGGCGGTCCCTCCTAAATATCCATTGGCAACTATGACAAACTTATTTTATCGCTACTTTATTAGTGTGGGCTTTGATATTGAGAGTTGGGAGAACTGGTTTATGGATCACGGGGCTTGAGTCTTTCATTAGTCAGTGCCTTGGTGGGGAGAATTTTTGCCCATTCTATAATTGGGGGAATGCCAGTATGTTCAGTTTGTTGGCCTCCGACAGACCTCTTTCTACTTTCCCTGGCGGATCTTACACCAATTTGGGTGGGAGAAGATTGTTCCACCTCGGACACTAAACTTCTTTCCCAGGAAGGATTTGACAGAGCACATGTGCATGCGGCTAGGATCTTTGTGGGAGAATCATTGATCGTTGACCCGTCTATCCCAGTATGTTGTTAGAGCCTGATATGTTTTGGAGGATTATATGAAGTGGTTGTGGAGGAGGGTAGTTCACAAGATGCTGGCTGTGGAGATTCGATAAAGGTGGTTTATCATATCTGACACCACAAAGGGAGGTGTTGTTGTTTTCCCTAGGCTGGTCCGGGATTATTATTCCATGGATCACCTGCAACATTATATTTAGGCAGGGGAGGTTTGGAGACCCTAGGATCTGGATGATGATGGGGCCGGTTCCTCTGGCAGCTTTAGGTAGAATCCCTGAGGAATTTATTTGTGAATCTTTGTAAGGGTTTGGTCATGTATGGGAATAAATTTGGAAGGGTTGTTTTAGGAGTAGTTCATTTCAATGTTTGTTTATGTTTAGTTTTAGGAAAGCAGGGTAATGTTGGCAAGAGAAGCTATTTTGACTCCCTATGATGATGTGATTGTAACTGAATTTTCATTATTGAAATAAAGAGAATTTTAATTATATTGTTGTGCCTCTATGATTATTTTTGCAATTGAATTATCTATATCAATCACTAAGGCATACATAATCCTTTTGTTCATGTAAATAATAAAAATGAAATGTTGTTCTCGAGGATAAGAAAATAGTAGTGTTTTGTGAAAAAGAAGGGGAATGTGCTCATGTAAATCATATGAGTTGCCAATGTGCCTTTAGGGGTTTTGAAAATTTTCTGAGTTTTATTTTTGAAAGAATAAAGATTTTTAGAGTATCAGACCCCACGCAGTTCTGAGTAAAAGGAAATGAAGATTTTTTTAGAATAAAAGGGAGATAAGAAAAGTCATAGCGCGTCGAGATTAAGGGTAGAATTTCTTCAGACGGTCCAGGCTGACTAGACATGCCATTACTTCCCCCATCGAGGTCGGTAGGGAGAATACTTGTATCTTTGAATCCCATACTTGTCGACCACTTTTGTGACTTCTTCTTCGAAATGTAACTTGGTGTTTTGATAATATCTCGTACGGAACCCCATAACGGCAGATGATATTTTTTCAGATGAACTTGGCCACCTTTTTGTCATTCAGTACTGCGTATGATTCGACTTTGACTCATTAGGTGAAGTAATCAATGGCAACCAAGATGAATTTGTTCCCATGAGAGGTTTTGGGTGTAACTTTCTCTATGATATCATTGCCCCATATGAAAAACCACCAAGGAGAGGTAATGTTGTATAATATGGAGGCATGTGTTGAAGGTTGGAAGATTGCTAGAATTTAAGGCGTCTCTGAACATAGGTGGTTAAATTTTGAACCATGGTAATCCAGTAGTAACCTTGTTGGATGATTTTCTTAGCAATCATATGGCCATTCATATGGGGTCCGCACTCCGCACTATGGATTTTCTGGATCATCTCTTTAATGTCATCCCCTGCGTTGCAATGCAAATGGGTTCCATTGAAGTTGCTATTGAATAGTGCTTTATCGCAGATGATGTTTTGGACAGCCAGTTTGCAAATGGTTGCTTGGTCTTTCTTATTATAATCTTGGGGAAATCTACCATGCTTGTGGAGGTCCCAAATATCATAGTACCAACAATCGGCTATATCGAGATCTTCTCCTGTGACGAGCTCAATGTTGTAGCAATGGGTGTGTTTAGCTTGCTTTTGGACTAGGAATGTGTCCATTGTTATTCCTTCAGGCATGTCAACCATGGATGCTAAGGTGTCAAGGGGACCGACTAGGTTATTCTTTGCTTGGGGGGCAGGTAGTGGAAGGTGATATCTTGGAATTGGGAGGCCAGCTCTTCTAGGTGGGTATGGAAGGGTAAGAGTTTATTCTCATTGACTTTCCATCTTTTAAGTACTTGACTGATGATGATGGATTAATCCCCATAGACATCTAGGTACCAAATTCATTTCTTGAGAGAGAACCTAAGGCGTACCGTGCACGACTCGTATTTAGTATGTTGTTGGTGTAGGGAAAATCCATCTTGATGGCAATGGGAGTGTGAGATTCATCAGGGTAAATTAGGAGTATCTCAATGTTGGTGGTGCCATCAAAGAACATTTTCCATCGAAGGTCTTCTTTGGAGGTACAAAGGATGTTCTCATTCGGGAACTCAAAAATCCAAACATCGGTTTCTTCCATACGGTAGTCAGGGAGGTACTCAGATGGATCTTCCTTTCATGTCTTTTTGCATGACATATACAATATCAAATTCAGCTAGAAGAATCATCCATCAGGATATTCAGCTAGACAAGGAAGGTTTCTCGAGTAGGAACTTAATGGGATCCATTCCTTACAATAATTCGATGGGAAAACCGAGCATGTAGTGCCATAATTTTTGGGTGACCTAGACACGGGCAATAATTTTTTTTCCAAGGTAGTATAATTAACTTTGTACCCATCCAACTTGCAATTGGCATAGTAGATGTATCTCTGTTTATGGTATTCTTCAAGGTATTGGGCTAGTAAAGCCCCAACTACAGTATCCGTTATGGTCAGGTATGAAAGAGTTGGCGCTTGCGTTCAATTAAGAAATAATATAATAAACACCTTTTAACCCAAATTAACCCTAAACATGCAACTAGGTGTGATTGAAACAATATGAAATCATGCAAGAATTACTCAACACACAAAGTTTAAGGAAAAATCCCCCATAGGGGCAAAACCATTTGTATATCACTATAATTTGTAAGAGAAACGGCTTACAATCGGATTACACTGAAATACAAGTTTTTGACTAAGAATTACCCTCAGGTATCGGATTCTGTAGTCGCGGCTGGAATTATCCCTTTCCAGTAGGGCTGCAATGAAGAGGAAGGAGCGGTCCACTTCACAAGGGTTGAACAACAGCAATGGTGTTCTTGAGTTACCAAACTTGATTCACATAGATATGAAAGATGTGTGAATCTAAAAACCTAGAATCATAGGACTCAATAGGTGAAGACTTTAGGGTTGATATGCTCTGAAAAACGTGGGAAAGTCTTATCGAAACCAACTACTGATCGTGGTTCAAATAAGGAGTCAAAACCCTAAAAAATCTGCTACACGATCTGGCAGAGTTTATCCAGGGCGAACCGGTCCGGGCCTTAGGCGGATCGGTCCGATAGCGGACCGGTTCTTTTAATTTGAAGCTGATTCGGTTCGCATTCGGTTCGGGGCTCACTGGCTTCAAAGTGCTCAGCGGATCAGTCTGGGGCAGTCCGGTTCGGGTCTCAGCGGATCGGTTCTTTTTATATAAAGGTGGATCGGTCCGGAGTAGTCAGAAGTGGATCGGTTCGTTTTAATTTCAGGCGGACCGGTCCGGCTGACTGGATTTCTGAATTCTTCCGTTCTTTTGATCTTAGGATTCCGTTGATGATGAATGGACTTTGAATCTTTGCAACGGTGTTACGACTAATGACATATACAAGTATGTTGGACAAAAATGTCCTTACAAATCTCCCCCTATGTCTATGCTGGAACAAACATAAAAAATCGGAATTATCTATAATCACAATGCCTATACAAATCTACCCTTCCATGAACCCAAAAACTGAAAGTGGTACAAATGACTAAGGCTGCATCGTTTGTTCTTCGAATCTTCAGAAATCTCACCGCTTTTCTCATCAGGGTGTGCAACATGGGATTATCAAAAGATGTGCCTACACACATGAGACAAAGCAAATACCAAGTGACGTATCGAGTTTGAAATGAGATAAACATAAAAATATATATCAATTTAAGATGATATTCTCAGAATTTCAAAACTCCCCCATAATCAGATAATTCATTATCCCCCTTTTTATGATGTCCCCAAATAGACAAATGATAGAAATAAATCAAGCAATCAAGTACCGGGGTGACACAAGGAATAAAATCACACTATGAATGAACATAAAACAACCAAGTCGGTGATAGCGTAAATGAATGGGTGTGATCACAAATTCGATAGGAAAATCAAAGCATACAAACATTACATATGAGCATGATGAATATTGGATATTCCTAACGAATGAACTCAAATGATTCCTTTGGTGTAAAAGATTGGAAATATAAGACATTGACTATATCAAATCTACAAATCAAAGCTCAAAGTGATTTCTACACCAATAACGTCCAAAATGATTTTCATGCTTTTTCAGGACTTTCAAGAAAGTGCAAACCCGTTTTTATTCTCCAACCAAACTCCCTCAGATTTATATTATAATAGAGGTATACTAAATTCTCAAACTTTGGAGAATTGATGGTGAAACCTAAATGGCCCAGATTTGGCATGAATTGCTTTTTATTGCCTTATCAATTTTTTCGGGCTCTTTTAACCTCTTAGGACCTCGGATATTAAAATTCCTCCATTTTTAGGTCATTTTTAACGGTGGCTTTTGCGCAAAGGATAGGAATCAACTTTCGCATCCCCTCCCCGTTATGAAAATATACACACAGTCTCACCAAAATGGTTTGTTACATGCAATCCAATCTTGTCAAGTTTTATCGTATATTGTACATTGTATAGACATAATTGAGATAGAAACACTCAAGCCAATATGTGATAGACAAGTGCAATAATCAAATATAGCCGTGCATGTGTGCATTAAAGGATATAGGAGTCAAACATGTAGGAAGATATCACTGATTACATCTCAAGGATTCCAATCAATGTTAAGCACATGGATGAAATGATGTAGCGTCTCAAATCTCTACCAAACAGTCACATGGATATATGAAATGAAGTTGTGACTTGGCTATCTTAAATGCTCATCCATAAAAGAAGTAAAATACAAAAATCTTTTTAGATTTTTCAAAAATTTTGTCAAAATAAAATCTTTTTGTGCTTTTCTTAAAATTTTTCTTAAAGGAAAATCTTTTTGTATTTTTTTTTTCAAAAAAAATAAATATAAAAAGAAATAAGAATAAAACAAATTTGTACAACTAAGCAATGGTACATATAAAACAGACTAGCAATAGGAAGCATATGATATGAACATGAAGGAGCATCCTATTCTAGACATAGACCAACCCCTCAGTCAACTGTGCAAATCCCTAAAGATTTCCTAAGACTCTCAAATCTAAGGGCATCTAAAGGTTTCGTGAAAATATCGGCTAACTGACGGTCGGTAGGGACAAAACTCAGGGATACGATTTTCTCTTCAACTAACTGACGTATAAAGTGCTCACGTATCCTGATGTGTTTTGTGCGCGAATGCTGAACTGGATTGCGGGATATGTGTATCGCGCTCGTGTTATCACAAGAAATGGTCATGGTGTCCTGTGATATCCCATAATCCTCCAGCATTTGCTTCATCCACAAGAGTTGTGTGCAACAACTCCCTGCGGCTATGTACTCAGCCTCCACAGTGGACAAAGAGATGGAATTTTGCTTCTTGCTCAGCCAGGAGACAAGAGCAGAACCAAAATAGAAACACCCACCAGAAGTGCTCCTACATCCATCTACATCCCCAGCCCAATCGGCATCCGAATAGGCGGACAGACGGTCATCGGTATCAAAGGAATACCAAATCCCGTATGAGAGAGTCCCACTTACGTATTTAATAATACGTTTTAGAGCAAATAAATGTGACTCTTTTGGAGATGCCTGATATCGTGCACAGACTCCAAAACTAATGGTGATGTCGGGACGACTGGCAGTCAAGTAGAGGAGACTACCTATCATACTCCGATATAAGGTTTGCTCTACATCCTTGCCTAAAGTGTCCTTACTAAGCTTGGTAGTGGTACTCATAGGTGTACGTGCATGCTTAGCGGAGTCTAAACCAAATTTCTTCACTAGGTCTCTAGCATACTTGGATTGGGAGATGAACATCCCATCCTCTAACTGACGAACCTGGAGACCAAGGAAGAATGTAAGCTCACCAACCATGCTCATCTCAAAATCACTTTTCATCTCCTCCTCAAAGTGGTGAGCATGCTGGGAGCATGTGGATCCAAAGACTATGTCGTCCACATAGACCTGGGCAACCAAAATAGCATCGTCATCTCTCCTGACGAACAACGTCATATCTACTCCCCCTCTTTTGAAGCCACGAGCTAAGAGATAGGAAGTAAACCTCTCGTACCAAGTACGGGGTGCTTGCTTCAAACCATACAAGGATTTCCTCAGATAGTAGACATGCTCAGGTTGCTGAGGGTCTTCAAACCCTTTTGGTTGTTCCACATAAACCTCCTCCTGTAGAATGCCATTCAGAAAGGCACTCTTGACATCCATTTGATATACCTTGAAGTGAAGATGACATGCGATGGCGAGTAGAAGACGGACGGACTCAAGCCTCGCAATAGGAGCAAATGTCTCCCCAAAGTCTACACCCTCTATCTGTGTGTAGCCTTGAGAGACCAACCTAGCCTTATTTTGGATTATGGTACCATTTTCATCCATTTTGTTCTTAAAAATCCACCGGGTACCTATCACATTAATCTCACTAGGTCAGGGGACAAGTTCCCAGACATCATTCTTTTTAAACTGAAGTAACTCATCCTGCATAGCAGATATCCAGTGTTCATCATTGAGTGCTTCTTTATGGTTCTTGGGCTCGACTTTGGACATGTAGCAAAGATGGCTAACAACGTTCTCTAGCTGAGCACGAGTCTTGACCCCTAGAGTGGGATCACCAACAATGGCAGAAGGGTCATGACTCTTGCGAACCCAAGCAGGTGTGTCCCCTAACACAGGAGTAGGGTCCACAGAGTGTGAGAGAGGAACAGGTAAATCACTGTCAGAACAATCCTCATTCTCACACTGAAGGTTAGGATCAATAACCGTCAAAGGTTCTTCATCTTGCACAGTAACATTTATTGATTCCATAATCCTAGAGCTCGTCAGGTTAAATACCCGGTACGCTCTACTATTCGATGAATATCCTAGAAATATTCCCTCATCGCTCCGGGAGTCGAACTTTCCTAATTGCTCTCTATCCCGTAGGATGAAGCATTTACTCCCAAAAACACGAAAATAGGCCAGGTTGGGCTTCTTGCCAGTCCACAACTCATAAGGTGTTTGTAGTGTGTGTGGACGCAAATAAACCCTATTCACCGTGTGGCATGCAGTAGACACTGCCTCTGCCCAAAATCTCCTAGAAACTTTACGACCTAGAAGCATAGATCTAGCCATCTCTTGGATCGTTCTATTCTTTCTCTCAACAATCCCATTTTGCTGAGGAGTTCTCACAGGAGAAAACTCATGTTTGATCCCAAGGCTATCACAATAAAGATCTACTTTTGCTTCCTTAAATTCAGTGCCGTTGTCACTACGTATCCTATTAATAGTGACTCTGTGTTGATTTTGCAAGACACGACACTTGGTCGTTAAAAACTCTACAGCATCGGATTTCTCTCTCAAAAAACCTACAATGGAGTATCTAGAGAAATCATCCACCATCACGAGAACATATCTCTTACCACCTATACTCTCCGTACGAGTAGGACCCATAAGATCCATATGTATCAACTCAAGAATACGGGAGGTGGTAATGGAATTCAACTTCCTATGCGGACTACGAATTTTCTTTCCCAACTGACAGGGTCCACAAATCGTGGAAGTTGGCTTTTCGAGAGATGGTAAGCCACGTACTAGGTCTTTCTTAACAAGACGAGTCAAATCTCTCACGTTCACGTGACCTAGACGTTGGCGCCACAGATCCATAGGAGTGATCGTGGCGCTGTTGCAGACAAGTGAGGATTTGGGCTCAGTCCCATAACAGTTATCTTTTGTCCTCACCCCTTGCACTAATGGTTTACCGGCTTGATTATAGACCTTACAAGCTTCCCGGTCAAACTTTACTGCAAAGTCATCATCGCACAGTTGGCTGATGCTGAGGAGGTTTACTTTTAAACCTTTGACGTACAAGACATTTTCTAGCTTAGGAAGTCCTGGTAACTCTACAGTACCTCGTCCTACAATGCTAGATTTACTCCCATCTCCAAAAGTAACTCTCCCATCATCATACTCCTCAATCTGAGTAAAAAGGGAGACATCACCTATCATGTGTCTAGAGCATCCACGGTCAAAATACCTCTGAGAGGTATTATGTGCTTTGAGAGCAACATGAACAATAAGGGCCTTTTTCTCTTTCTTAGGAACCCAAGAATAGGTAACCTTTTGTTTACCGTTGTTGTTGTTGGTTTTAGCCGAATGCGGGAATCATTTACTGACGGTGAGGACAGTCGTCGAAATTCCTCCATCAAACTCTGTGATGTGGCGGCTAGAAACTCAACTTGCTCTCTCAGACTAGCAAACTTATCAGTATGATGTGGAGGAACAAAGGTACATCGTGTCTGACCAAATCTATAGCAAAACTCCCTAAGGTGTCCATTTCTTTTGCAATGGGAGCAAAAGGGCACAGCATTAGGAGGATCTTGGTTTGCTTTTCTTGGTCGAACTCTCCTTCTTGGTTTTTGATGACGGCCAAAAGGAGTTGTAGTAAACTCAGGAATTGGTCCCGGTGCAATTTGAGACGTGGAGGCACCATCAAAACCAATTCCTTGCCTGTCACAAAAACCTAAAGCGGGACCGAGGAGCATCTTTCCCATCTTCCCAGATCTGTCCTCGATTTGTACCTTGACTTTCCTAGCTCTCTCAAGGTCATGAGTAAGCTGAGCAACAAGGGCTTCAAGTTTCTTCTGAGTCTCTATGGAGGAATGGAGCTCACTAGTAAGACTAGCCACTTGTTTAGTCAAGTTCGATTTCTCTTTCTCAAAACTGCTCTCTTTCTCTCTAAGAAAATTCTCTTTACTAACCCAGGCAGACTCTCTCTCTCTCATGGCGGTGCAGGTGGAGGACTCTCTCTCTCTCGTCTCTTCTAACTCTTCTTCTAACGCGGTGATCCTAAGAACTAACGCCTTGTTACGTTTTTAGTTTTGAAAGACTCATTATATAACTCGGCGTAGGCGCGTTGAAGGTTACTCTCGTCCTCACTACCTTCCTCCTCCCCCTCACTTTCTTCGCTCTCATTATCGAGGTGTCCCTGTGAAGCATCATCCTCATCGTCGTGAGGAGAACTAGGAGTATTCACATGACTAGCCATGAACGCGGTGAAGTTACGCTCATGCAGTGACTCATCTCCCGAGTCCACCGACTCGACCTCACTGTCGTCACTAAGGGTAGCATTTAGGACAGATTTACCCTTTTCCCTATTCAGACGAGTGGCACACTCAAACGCTCTGTGTCCCTTACCGTCGCACTCAAAACATCTTTCACTTTCTTTCAGAGGAGGATTTTTGGAATCTTTTTCATTTTTCTTTTCAAACTTATTTTTCTCAAATTTCTTTTTATCTTTAAAATTGCCATTTTTCTTAAATTTGAGAATTCTCTTGAAATTTTTTGCGAAAAGAGCCAAATCATCCAAGTCAAAATCGCACTCAGAATCTGACGTGTCAGTCTCTCTCTTTCTAGGTGACTCTACTCTCTTTCTAGCTGACCCCTCACTCCTTCTCTCTTGGGCTTTAAGTGCAATTCCCTTATCTTTAGATTTAGCATTTTTAGGGAACATATCAATTTCATAAGTTTGCAAATCTCCTACAAGTTCTTCCAATTTTAGCGTATTTAAATTACCCATAGAATTTAGCACAGTGACTTTAGGGATAAAACGCTTAGGCAAAGAACGAAGAATCTTTTTAACAACTCTAGCATTTGGAATTTGTTCACCAAGATTAAAACTAGTATTCACAATGTCAGAAAGTCTAGCATAAAATTCATCAAAGCATTCAGAATCATGCATGGTGATTGTTTCAAATTGAGTTGTCAAGTTTTGCAACTTAGACTCTTTCACAGCATTAGTTCCTTCATGGGTGAGTTGTAAAACATCCCATGCCTCTTTTGACGTGGTACACGTCATTATGCGTTTGAACTCATCAGGTGTGACAGACCCAAAAATAGCACTTAGACCTTTAGAATTAAAACATGACCATTTAATTTCTTCATTAGACCAAGAAATGTCAGGTTTCAAGTTGGTCACATTATCAACAGTCACGGTGGGAGGAGTCCACCCTCGTTCAACCAAAATCCAGACACGTTCATCAATGGCTTTTAAAGCCGACCTCATACGGGCTTTCCAATAAGCATAACTTGTCCCGTCAAAAATAGGCATTTTATTATATGACTTCTCCATTTGAACACGCACTTTTTCAAAAATCAATTTTTTCAGAAAATGGATATCTTAGAAAAAATTTTGCGAAAAAAGGAATACGCGATAGATTAGCGTAACCTGCTCTGATACCAATTTGAAAGAGTTGGCGCTTGCGTTCAATTAAGAAATAATATAATAAACACCTTTTAACCCAAATTAACCCTAAACATGCAACTAGGTGTGATTGAAACAATATGAAATCATGCAAGAATTATTCAACACACAAAGTTTAAGGAAAAATCCCCCACAGGGGCAAAACCATTTGTATATCACTATAATTTGTAAGAGAAATGGCTTACAATCGGATTACACTGAAATACAAGTTTTTGACTAAGAATTACCCTCAGGTATCGGATTCTGTAGTCGCGACTGGAATTATCCCTTTCCAGTAGGGCTGCAATGAAGAGGAAGGAGCGGTCCACTTCACAAGGGTTGAACAACAACAATGGTGTTCTTGAGTTACCAAACTTGATTCACATAGATATGAAAGATGTGTGAATCTAAAAACCTAGAATCATAGGACTCAATAGGTGAAGACTTTAGGGTTGATATGATCTGAAAAATGTGGGAAAGTCTTATCGAAACCAACTACTGATCATGGTTTAAATAAGGAGTCAAAACCCTAAAAAATCTGCTACACGATCTGGCAGAGTTTATCTAGGGCGGACCGGTCCGAGCCTTAGGTGGATCGGTCCGATAGCGGACCGGTTCTTTTAATTTGAAGCTGATTCAGTTCGCATTCGGTTCGGGGCTCACTGGCTTCAAAGTGCACGGCGGATCAGTCCGGGGCAGTCCGGTCCGGGTCTCAGCGGATCGATTCTTTTTATATAAAGGCAGATCGGTCCGGGGTAGTCAGAAGCGGATCGGTTCATTTTAATTTCAGGCGGACCGGTCCGGCTGTCTGGATTTCTGAATTCTTCCTTTCTTTTGATCTTCGGATTCCGTTGATGATGAATGGACTTTGAATCTTTGCAACGGTGTTACGGGTAATGACATATACAAGTATGTTGGACAAAAATGTCCTTACAAGGTATAGGAGTAGGGGAAGACCAGGTTGATGTGACATGAGTACTGGAGGTTGGGCTAGGTATTGCTTGATTCAATCAAAGTCTTCTTGTAAAGCTTCATTCCAAACCTTAGTGGAATCCTTTCGAAGGAGTTTAAAGATGGGTTCACAAATAGAGGTCAACTAGCTGATGAACCGACTGATATACTACAATTTTCTAAGGAATCCCCCGACTTCCTTATCCATTTGGGGTGGAGGCATGTCGAGTATAGCTTTCAGTTTGGAAGGATATGCTTCTATCCCCTTATCACCAACCATTAATCCCAAGATCTTTCTTTTGGTAACGTCGAAGACACATTTCTGTAGGTTAAGTCGCATCTGATATTGTCATAGTCGCTCGAAGAACTTTAAGAGGGCGGGAACATGAGCTTCCCTAGTCTTAGACTTTATAATCATACCATCCACACAGACCTCAACTATTTTATGTATTAGATCGTGCAATATGGTTGTGGAAGCCCCTAGTAGGTAGCCCTTTCATTTTTAGGCCAAACAGCATAACAGTGTAACAGAAGGTTCCCCAAGGGGTGATGAGTGCGATTTTCTCTTGATGATCCAGGTGCATATTAATCTTATTATATTCAGGAAACTCATAAAAAAATGAATTAAGAGCATAACTAGCGATGTTGTCCACAATCATATAGATATTGGGTAGTGGGTAGTTATCCTTTGGAGAGGACTTGTTCAAGTTTCTATAGTCAATGCACATATGAACCTTTACTACGGATTTCGGCACTGGTATGATATTGGCTAGCCATGTATGATATTCAATAACATTAATGAAACCCATGTTCAACAGTTTGACCACTTGTTCCTTAACCTTAAGAGACCATTTGGCGCGGAGATTTTACGGTTTATGTTTGATCAGTTTGCATTATAGGAGAGTTGGAATCTTATTCTTAGCTATCTTAGGATCAAAGTCGGGCATGTCATCGTAGGACCATGCAAAGACGTCCATAAATTCCCTCAATAATTACTCAAGTTATGCACGCTCTTGCTCGTTGAGGCTGGACCTTATCCTAATCTCGCGCAGTTGGCTACTAGAATCAAGATTTATAATAACATTTTCATCTTTATTAACTTGAACGCGGTTATGTTGTTTATTATTAACCTTATTAAGATCAGTTAAGAATTGTTCATTTGCAAAATCATCATTAACAAGAGTTTGATTAGAATCAATACATTTAATATATGGCACAACAAGATACTCAAAATGTTTGTTTATTTCATTATTGGGAAAAATAGCATTTAGAACCTCATTGAAGGAGGTCTTGATTACATCAAAATACGGAAGATCAACAAAAGAAGGGGAAATTGGATAAACATTTGGGTTGGGTTGTATTTCAAAGGGTGTAATAGGTATAGCATGCCAGTTTAGGAGAGGTGTATCAGCAGCTTTGAGTAGGCAGGATGGATCCAATGATGTAGCTCTTAATTGGATTATGCAGAGTGTCACCCCAGTGTCTAAAAATAGATTGAATCCTCAAAGTCACTTCCCTTCAGAATCTCCAATATTAGCTACAGTCTCCTTAATAAGCGGTCGAACATGATGCTGGGAACTTTCGAACCACAAGTGGTTATCTTGGAAAAATATCTCCATTCATTATTTCACTTTCTTGTCCACATGATAATATTACAGTTCAGGAAAGCCGTAAAAGGGGAAATCTTCACCGTATCTGATGAATCTTCTATTCAAGGAATCTCTTGAGACAGTCTTGGCACTTTTTAGCATTTTCTTCAATCGAGGTTGGCGGAGCATCTTGAGTTCCTCTGCTAATGGATGATAGCCCAATCCGTAAGGAGGAAAGGCTTTCTTTAATACAATGGGTTCAAGTATTCCTTGTTGTTGTCATCCCAGCCCAAGTCTGGTCATGAAGTGCATGTTTTTGAACATCAGTATCACATTGACATTGCTATGAGGGTTATACTCCGGACAAACCCTATCTTTGAAATTATCCCCTGTTGGGAGTAGAAGTTGTTCGACTCAAAAACTTGACATAAGCGTATCATTCGCCCCATGTTGTATCTCTAGTAATGAATCTCTAGTCTTGCATTCTCAGCATTGTCGTCATCACCCAAGATGGTTATAACCTACCCATTGGCAAAGAACTTTAGTTTTTAATAGAGGGAAGAAGACACGCCCTTGATACTATGGAGCCATGGTCGTCCAAGCAACATATTAAAACAAGTTAGGATATCGATGACTTAGAATTTAATAATGGGATTTATAGGGTCAACCCCTATAGTAATCTTTATGGATCCCATCAATTCTCGACGAGTATTATCATAAGCGCACACTACGATAGAGGTTAGAGCAAGGTCGCTCACTTTCAATCCCAAGAAATTGAGAGTTTTAAACGGGAAAATATTAGGAGCTGATCCATTATCAATAAGAGAAGGTGACACGGTCTTTCCTATGACTTAGACATAGATATTGAGAGCATAGTTGTGATTTGAACCAATCTTTGTGATTTCTTCTTCGTAGAAGAGAAGAATTATAGTAGAGATTAGGGATCTGACCAGATTCACTACTTTTTCTGGAGTGGTGGAAGGAGGGACTGTGGGCCTAGTGAGTAGTTTGATCAAGGAATTTCGGTGTAGCTGGGAAAACATAAAGAGTATCCATAGAGTGATGTTAGCTTGGGGTTTCTTCAACTAATCGAGTATATTTCTTTCCTCGAGGTTCATTTCTAGCATATGAAGATTCTTGACACCTTTTCTCTTATCGATTACTGATGATTGTGGGTTTAGAGCTTGGTATTGCCTTCATGATCTAGTCATATGGTTCACAGAAGAGGGGAAAAATAAAAACCC
Source organism: Sambucus nigra (assembly GCA_949130495.1). NCBI lineage: Eukaryota > Viridiplantae > Streptophyta > Magnoliopsida > Dipsacales > Adoxaceae > Sambucus > Sambucus nigra. The sequence goes on along the minus strand of OX422215.1, from coordinate 301,865,226 downwards.
AATTTACTTATCTATCTCGAGTTATTCATACACCTTGTTGATTTCTCCTAGCATCTCCACATATGTTGACCATTGAGCTAGTCTTTTTTATGCTTTGCTCTTCATCGGAACTATCGAATTCGCCCCGCCATCCGATGGAAACAACATCATCTTTCCATGAGAAGTCAATACACTCTGCAATGTTAATGGCCTCTTCGTATATATCCTCCCATTCGTTGGGGAGATGTATAAGTGAAGGAACCAGGTTCCCTTATAGTTTTAAAGTATCAAGTAGTTTGGTTATACTGCAAATTTCATCGGTCTGTCAGAATAAGTCTACCATGATTTGGACCACATCACTTAAAATGACTTCATCGGGAGGTACCACCCAATTATCTGACTCTTGAGACCATTTTTGAGCTTCCAAGAATAGTGCATTGAATCTCTAGCAGTCGATGGTCATTTTGAAGGGCAATTTCAGCCTGAACTCTAGGAGTTGGTTCAATATTACTAACAATTACATATCTTTTTCTCCAGAATGGGTACGGATAGTAATGAACGCTCTAGTACGAAGTGACAGAGCCTGATCAATAAATAGGTAGGATGTAGGAGAAAATATCATAAAACTTAGAGGGGTTTAGGTGAATATATGGGTATGATGGGTGATTTATTGGGTATGATCTATGTAAATGGATCAAATTTTGAGTCTTCTTCTAGGAAGATGGCATTTGTATGATTTGGGATTGGATTGTGAGTAGTGTTTGTTTTAGGATTGGTTGGTGGGGTGATGATACCCCGGTTAATCAGACCTTGGATTACATTTTAGAGGTGAAAACATTGATCTATGGTATGGCCGACACTTTGGTGAAAATCGTAATGGGCATTAGGCTTGAAATTTTTGGGAAGTGGGTTTGGTAATGGATGAAAGTCAAATGGATTGATAATATTTGACTTAAAATGGATTGGTAAACTTTGGAGAGAGGAGTGTGAAGCTAGGTGTATTCCTTTTCTACTGAGTTAGGGCAGCTTTCTGGTGCCCATGAAGTGGTAGGATGAGAGATGTTAATGATGGTTCAAAATATGGTATTGGATGTCTTCTCATACTTTCTTAGAGTGAATTATCTGGATACTTTCTTCAGCTCCACTTCAGTCTTGGAAAAATTTATTCGATCTCTACTCCTGTCCTCCCATGGTCGCTCGAACATGGGGTAAGAAATTCTTCTTCATGATGCTAACTTGCTCCTCTTCAGAAGGCCGATGGGTCATGGTGGCTACTTTCTCTTACCACCTAGCTATGAAGTTACTGACTGATTCCCTAGGATTATGTTTGAGAAGTTCTAAATCATTATGGGTAATCTATAACTCTTCGTTATAATTTTTCCGTGACATGAATTTGCGGGAAACATCCTCCCAACTACAGATCCTGGACTCCTCGAGAGATAAAAACTAGCGAAGAGCACTGTCCATCAAACTCTGTTGGAATAATTGGGTTATTATTTCCTCAGAGGCAACTAGGAGAGTCATGGCTCGGTTGTAACTTTGAAGAGGAACAATTAGGGGTCCACTACCCCCAAACTTCTCAATATTGGGCATCTTGAACTTTTTCGGCACCCTTACTTTAGGATAGGGAGACATAAGGGTGTAATCCATGTAGATCCCAGAGATTCGGACTTGGTAAACATCTTGAGGTCTTCCTTAACCTTGTTCAATTCTTCCTCCTTCGAATCAATAGTTATGGTTAGGTTAGACCCTGACTGGGAAAGATTTGGCATAAGTAGCTGGGCTGGCAGCGGCACATTAGTAGGAGGTGCACGTGGAGCGTGTTGATATTCCTCGGGGACCCATATGGGCTTCGGTGCAGGCAGACCCATAGCGCAAGGGAGGAGGACCTTGGACTCTTCGATAATAGGGGACCCAATTTTGTTTTATCCCGTGAACCTCGGTTTGAAGGTTATCTATCTTGGTAGTGAGTTAGGCTAGAACCGTCATCAAATATAGTTGCACATTCGGTACTTGGTCTGTGTTCTCCATAAAAAGTGGATGAAGATGAATTTCATACTCAAGGGAAGTAGCCAGGGAACTGATAGAGCCTCGGTACAGTTTGACGAAAGACCAAAGCCAATAGGGAGCCAGACCAAGGGACGGGTATGCGATTGACCCGAGAAGGAGATAAAATTCCAATTTATTTTTGAAAGAGAAAGGAAAAAACTATTATTTTTTAAAAGGACGATTTTTTTGACATTTTTGGAAAAGTGGAGGACAAAATGTTTTTTTGGGTAAAAAGGAAGAAAAATATTTTTGGCAAAAGGAAGAAAAAAACTGATTTGGGTATTTTTAATAAAATAGAGAAAAAATGTTTTTGACACTTTTGGTAAAGAAAGAGGAAAAATGTGAAAAAATGGTCACAGCATGATTATTATTATTATTATTATTATTATTATTATTATTATTATTATTATTATTATTATTATTATTATTAGTAGTAGTAGTAGTAGTAGTAGTAGTAGTAGTAGTAGTAGTAGTAGTAGTAGTAGTAGTAGTAGTAGTAGTAGTATGTTCTCACTCATATTAGGTTTACGTAAATGAAAAAAGGAATGTGTAACGGGACCCGAGATTGGGAAAATTGGGTTTGAAAAATATATAAAAAACATGGCTGGACTTGTTGCCAGGGACGGTCCCATTTTAACAAAGATGAAATCCTACGAAAATTTGGGCGGCATGCTGACCCGTCATTTCGGCAGAGTTTCAGGTAAAAATTGGAAAACTAAATATGAGTGCCCTAGGTTTGACACCTATATGAGGGTATGCAGTTGTTAGGTTACTTGTAAGGGTTCCTCCTTTTGCCATGACTTCCACAATATATGTCTTTCTTTTGAGGACAATCGGTACGTGTGCACAAGCCATTTGATATACCTAAGTGTAAGTAAATTTCCTCATTATATACCTCGTGGGGACAGTACGTGTGAGAGAGAATTCGATATACTCGGCGTACGTGAATGAGTTCCCTATGATATACCTCTCGTCATGACTTCAGTCAAGCGTTACGATGCGGGGGGAATCATTCGATATATACCGAATGTACTTGGCTAATGCAAGGTGAGAACTATATCGCTTAGGCTAAGTGCGACTTGTCGGACTAGCGCCCATCACGAAGTGACCCCCCAGTTACGGAACAAAATTAGGTCAATAGCCATTCTCTTTGGTGATGTAGTGTGCTAAATGCATTATTCTTGATTGGCATATTATGGAGAGAGTATCTTTATTCGGCATGATGAGAATTATACTAAGTAGGGGAGAATGTACAATTACAAAAAGTAAATCTAGCATGGAGCATGAGGATTATATTCAGCGTGGATATGTGAGAGTGAGTGATGTGTGAATATCTACAAGTGAGTGTGTGGCAGTAAACCTAAGCATGGGTTAACTACGAGTGGTGTGCAACAAGTGTGAGTGAGCATGGATGTATACAAGTGTGATTAGTGTAGGTGTGTGTTAGTGACACCTAAGCATGGATATTCTAAGTTGTGTGTGCAACATGGGGATATAAGTGATCCGAGGTGCACATAGTGTGAAGTGTACATGGAGAGTATCTATAAGTGGGTGAGTGAATAGTGATATAAGCACGAGGTATATATGTGAAAGAAATAATAGAGGAGAAAAGAGGGAACATATAGGTAGGTGCATACTCAAACAAGAAAATAATAACACCCATGCAAACATAGTCTAGCCCTCTTATGAAAATCTTCCCCGACAGGGTCACCACTATGGCCATCCGGAATATATACTCCCATATCTCTTCTCTCCTCCCAAGGTGGGTGGGGGAAAGGGGGAATAAAGGTCTCATGCCCATTCTGATCTAGGAACACTTCAGCCGTCATCAGTGTTGGGTGAATTCTAAAAGATGGAGTCGCCAGCCTGTATTGCACAAAACAAGCAAAAGAACATAATGCCACCTCGAGAGTGCGGCATCGAAGACATACTGTTGCTTAAGAAACCAATAGTTCAAATGTTCGGGGGCTAAGTTATGGAATGGGAAGATGTTAGGCACCCATCCCACCCTTTTGGTCTCTCATGGGCTTGTGTTATTATTTTCCTTTATTTATCAGTGAAATGTGTGTGTGTGTGTGTGTGTGTGTGTGTGTTTAATGTAGATCGAAATCTCCTAACTCATACCATGGAAAATATAGAGTGAGGTCATCTATAGGAATGTTCCCAAAATAGTACTTAGAAAAAATACGATTTAAGCGTGTACAAAAATATTTATCGCTATAATGAAATGATAATATATGTTTGATAAAACACCAATAAGGATTACAAAGATAATATGTATTAAAATAAATTATGGATGAAAAGGATGAAAATGCAAAGATGGGAAAATTAGAAAATTGGAAAATTTTAAAAATTGGACTCGAGTATAAAATTTTAATCTAAAATGCCTATGTAGCCTATAAAGGAATCAAATCCTACGTATTTCGCATGAGGAATAAGGGTGGGGTTTATCCCATAGATTCAAACGGGAATTTTTTTATCTGTGTGTATGTAGAAAATGGGTTTTAGTTTTGAGAAATTGTGATAGATAATCCTGTTGGAATTTATAGGTGTAACCCTCTTTTTGTTTGTTTTGGATTTTTTTTATAGAAAATAAAGTACGTTCAATATAACCAATAAAAAGGTGAGATGTTAATGAGTATGAACTAAAGTAAGAACTAAATTATTAATTTAATGTAATTAATGTAAAAATAAGAAATTTAAAGAGAGAGAGAAATATTGTGGACCTTCTTTGAACAATTGAAATTTGATCTTGATCTTGGATGAACTCCCTTGAGTGTTGAGATGAATGTTGGATGAGAGAGAATGAGATTTTTCCAAATTGGGAATGAAAAGTATGGGAATGTAAGATGGAAAGGAATTTAGCATAAGGAAACTTCGTTGATTGTAAGAGAATGTTGATCACTGATGCTGATGGATCTGAGGTGTGTTTTGGGAGTGAGGTCATGCCCTCTATTCATAGGGTAAGGTAGGTTCTGATAGGCATGGTCCCAGCCCTGGCAATGAGCAAGTAACCCTAGACACACTACCGATAGGTAGGGAAATGGACATGTCAATCGGTAGTCTCGTGGAGATTTTTCTTAAACAAATGGTCATAGAATGCAATCCATTGATCCAAATCAGGCACGTGGCATATCATTAGAAAGGTAATTTAGATACATTTAATATTCCTTTGGACCACTCCCAGATCAGGGAGCTGACTTTGGGTCAAATGTGGCTCGAAAGTGATCATCGATCCTTTGGATGGGAGATCATCGGATGGAAATGGATCGTTTATTCGAACGGTGAGTCAGAATCACATATGGGGATGACCGTTGGAAAATTTATGTGAGGTACTTCAACATTCCAAATAGCTTCACTCGGTTCAGAAAGTTGATCTTGGTCAACCGGGGCCTGAAAGCACCCGGTGACCTTTCGGAGTAAAACGGGTCGTTCGTCTGTATCGTAAGACTTATTTTCACATAGGGTGGACCGTTGGAAAGGGTATTCAGTGCCTTTTGAAGATTAATTTAGTCTCATTTCAGATGAAGAGTTTACCTTGGTCAAACGGAGCCCAAGATCACTCGATGGCCTCTAGATTAATTTTTTGGGGGAAAAGAATCATTTGTCCGAACAATTATGCCATTTCATAAATGGTGTGGACTTTATTAAAGGGGTTTCAGTTCCCTTTGATGATTCAAAAAGAATTTTCTCTGACAATGAAGTTGATTGGGGTGGAATCGGGGCCCATGAGTGCCTGATGGCCTCTAGATCAATTTTCATTAGTAAAATGGTTTGTTCATCCGAACCGTTATGCCGATTCGCACATGGGGTGGACCCTTGGAAAGGGGATTCAGATCCCTTCGAATATTCATTGAGATTTTGATCTGATGATAGAGTTGATCAGAGTCAAACGGTCTCGAGAGCGCCCGATGGCCTCTAGATCAGTACTCAGAGTATGACCTAGGATTTGTAGTGAAATGGAGAGGTGCTAGAGACCTAATGAGAGACTTAGTAGGTCCTAGAATGTGGTGTCTACTTTTCCTAATCTTTTAGGATTTCTTTTCCTTCTTCTTTTTCTATTTGAATTTATTTTCTTCCAACCATGGTGGTGTATGCAGTAAATGAACATTCTCTTCATGAATTTTGGGTAACTACGAAAATTCCCAATTGGGTGAGTATCGAGGTTGTAGATGGTCCCATCGATTTTCTATCTTTGTAAGAGGGACATTGGATCCCAACTCTTTTTATAGATGAGTGTAACATAAACTTCCCCCCAAACCAGCTTTTTCTTTATTTCAGTTAATACTTTGACGTTGTTTTAGCTAGGACAACCCTCAATACTTGGAGAGTAGTTAATGGGGTAAATTGGCTCAATGAGATTTATGGGACACGAATTGGGATTCTTAAGTTGATGTTTTGCTATAAGTCGAGTACCACTTATGATAACACTTACTATTTAAAAACTAGGTACGCCAATAGGGCATTAGGTTTTAAAATCTATGATTCGAATAAAAACTATTGAGACCATGGGATAGTTGTAAAGAACTGATAGTATGCTCCCCTTCCTGAGGGGGAGAGATACAATAGACTCAAATGTCCGGGCCCCCAAGTAGGGCATGAGATTGATGGTAAAGAATTTTGACTTTACTTCCACTTTTCTGTATACTAACTGTTTGATGAAATGTCGACTTGTGATGTTATATTATTCTTGTGCAGAGGAAATTAAGAAGAAGTGTCCCAAAGATGGAGACATCAATATCAACGACCTCAAATACCTGTGGGCTATCCAATAAAAGTTTGGTGAGGAATACCTCAGAGCAACTTCTATTCTGTTAGATTACAAGAGCTCGATAACCTCTTTTGTTGATCGCCCAACTGTCACCTTGCCTCAAATTCCCATTCTTTTAGATGAGGAACTTATTTCCACATCCTCTGTTGCTGAGTCATCTGGAGTAGAGCTTGCCCAAGGAGGAACTTCTTCTTCGCTGGAGTGTCTTGACATTACTACCATTCCCACTTCACCTGCTATAGAGATAGTGAAGATAAAGATTTCAAATTTGTTGATTGGGTTTGGGTTTCCTACTCCTTATTTCCCAAAATAGCACTGCAACTGATAAGAGGCCTCAAGTCCTCACTACTGAAGAAGCCAAAATCACTGAACCTCAATTCAAGAGGTTGAAGAAAGGTATACCAATCACATAAGAGTTAGTCGAGAAGTCTTTTACTGAGCAAGGAATAATTAACGATGCCTCTATGGAGATCTACCCTGGAATGGCCAGGGGTTTAATAGAGGTTCGTACTTTTTCAGCATACGGGTCGACGACAGCCCCAATGACTAGGGCCTGAATATTTAAGAGGGTTATTAAAATAATTAGCATTTCCAAGTTTACAACTCCCCTATTTTCTTTTCATAATATTTATTGCCTTTCTTCTATAATGATGTAACACACTTATTCTATTATAGTTCTTGGCAGACTTCAACCAAATGCTGGATAAAAATGACCAACTAAAGGCATCCTCGAATGATGTGGAGGAAGCTTTTGAGGGTTTACAAAAATCCTAGAAGGCCTCTAAGGTATCATTAGAGAGAGAGAAACCTGACAGGACAAGGTTAAAGCTATAGAGGATAGGGATAAGGAAATAAAGGTCCAATAAAAGGCTACCCATGAGAAGCTGACCCTGGCTGAGAAAAAACTAACAGATGCTGAGAACAGGGTAAAGGCTGCTGAAGACAAAACTTCCACTCTAACTACTGATAACATTACTCTTAAGGAAAAGGGCAAGATGGACAAATAAAAGGCTTTTAATAAAGGATGGGGTAAAGATTTTAATGGAGGGGCCATTCAAACAGGTTTTGCAAATAATTTATCCTATAAGGAGGGTTGGTTAGAGGCTTTAAAGGAGGTCGACACCCAGGCAAACTTTGAGTTATTTTGACATAACCCAGAAACTCCTCCTAACTTGGATAGGGATTTTGATGATGAGAAGGGTTCTTAGGAATCTTTCATAGTTCTTGCAGACACTATCGACCTTCCTGTTGTTGACTAATATAAGGACAGTGAGAAGGAGAAGGTTTAGGTAATTTCATTTAGTTTATTTTTTGCAACTTCTATTACGTATTTTCCATTTCTACTTTTTTATAATGGGGTCAACTTTGTATATCTTGATTTATCAATGAAATGACATACTTTTGTTCAATCTTTCCATCTTTCTTCTGATGTTAATTGCTTATTTGACTCACCACTATTTATCTTTCTTAGTTGGTCTCATATACTTATATTCATACAATTCTAGTTTGATGCCCGAAAAAATGTAATCGTTTATGCTGAATCTGACCTATTGAGGCGATGCAAGTGTCTTCTTGAGGTTGGTCATTTTACTATAATTAAAGAAGATTTAGTGGGATTTATCAGCCCAGATGCTTTCAACCATGTGAAAGGTAACTATGCTTATCTTCACTGTCTTCTGGATAGAGTAGTGGCGAACAACGCTGCCGATTATGAAATGATTGAACAATAGCAACAAGACCACAAACTTTTTATAGCATCGCTTCATTCTGATTATGAATCAAAATACAAGGTCTTGAGCGAAGGTTGGGGTTTTGATAAGAAGGTTCAATATATAACTTCTGCCTTGAATAAAAAGGAGATTGTATTAAATAAATAGATGAAAATGCTTGGGTGATTACTGTGCTTCTGGAGAAATAAAATAATACCTTTAGGAATTAATTTGATAGTCTGAATAACTTAGGCAATACTAGGCCATATGAAGGAGTATCCTTTTTGGAGTTGGAAAATGCTAGACTCCTAGAAGAGCTAGAGAACCTGAAGAAGACGAAAAATAAATATGGCTAGTATTATAGACAATTCATAATTGCCCGACTAACTATGGATGAAGAAAGATCCAATAAGACATTAGACGACCAAGATGCATTACTCTAGGAAAAGGATAAGTCTATTAGAAAAATCCAAGATAGGGTTGTTCGATTAACTCTCCACTTCCATAGTAACCCAGGGTTGTCTCGACGGATGGGTACTTATTTGGATAAACACGTGGAGTAGGCTTGGTCGGATGGGTATAAATGGGGTTGGTTGAACTTTCTTGGATTATAGAAGATACCCGAGGGAAATGAATTATGGAATTGTCATGATCCAATAATGTTGTATTATCCCCATCCACCTTTCAAAATTGATGTTAGCTAGATTCAACCCGATGCCATTCCTCAAAGTTTAATAAAAAAATATATTACGAATTATGGCTGGGAAGGAGAGGAGGAATATGTTCATCACCCACATTTACTAGATCGACTAAGAAGTAGTAGACATACCAAAATGAGGGATTTTAGATCTAATACTCTACTGAGAACCCTTGATGAGCCTCCTGATGGAATGAGCAAAGTTGAAGGAAAATGCCTTATATGATAGGATTGTATTGCCTGCTTTTTAGATATTTACTTTATAACACACAATTCATGGGTGGAAAATGAAGTTATTTTTCCTAATTTATAGTTTTGAACCCTTGTCATATTTATTTAATCTTATGATTGGTAATAATCTGATTGCCGACTAGGTAATTTGTCTAATGATTAGTTATTAGGTTTGTCGATTAAGTACTCTGCTTAAATGATAAATGCTTCATTCATAGTTGAATCTATTTGTAATGCCTTAGATTCGACTAATGCACTTAGATAAAACTAAAACTAGTTTTGGTGAACTAAGTTTTTACATTAGTTATTAGTGGCGACCATGTGTATTAGGAATGTATAGTTATTCCTGTGTTTAACTTGGTCGGGTAAAACCTCTTCTATTTAACTTTAAGTCATACATGAAGTTTTACTAACTTCTTATTCTTGATTGGTCGAAGACGAAATCATACATGAAGTTTATAAATAATCTCAAACTGAAATTTTTCTAACTTGAAAAAGTTTGAACTTTTCTAAAGTTAGAAAATATTCAACTTTTCTAAAGTTTGAATTAATACTAAATCTTAGAATGAATACCCTTTCTAAAGTTAGAAAAGTTTTGAATTAGAAAGACTTCCAGAGTAAAATTTTTTAAAGTTGGAAAAGTTAGAACTTTTTTGAGGTTGGAAAATTTTTGAAATAGAAAGATTTTCAGAGTAAGTTGGGAAAGTTTGAACTTTTATGAAGTTAGAAAAGTTTGAATTAAGAATTAGACTTAGAAAAGACTTAGAAAAGTTAGTTACTAGATGTATCACACAATACTCCGAAAAGAAAACATAAAAAGGAAATATAATTATTAGAAAGTTGTAACTTTATTAAATTGAATGATCGATTAAATCAAAACAAAATTACTGATAATATTTGCAAAGGTGATTGGCGTTCCAGGGATTCTTAAATTCTTAGCCTTCTAGTGTTTCCAGTCAATATGTTCATGTTCACATTATTGTCAAGATACGAAATCGGACGTGCCAATTCGACTCCAACTTGTTTCTCTTCTGGATTACCTTCTTAAGTACCAAATCTTCTTGTTTTAAATTGGTCGGCTTGACCCTCCGATTGTAGGACCTAGCAATCCTTTATTGATAAGTAGACATTTAAATTACAGCATTCTCTGTGACTTCCTCAATCATGTCTAGATCTAGTCACCTCATGAGATAACTTTAAGGGAGTTGAAATTAAGCACTATGTGAGTCGGAAGACCTATTTCAGCTCATACCACTACTTCACTGCCAAAAGCGAGCATGTATGGAGTCTCCTTTGTTGCTATTCTTGGTTGTCCTATAAGCCCAAACGACACTGTGCAACTTATTGATCCAATTTCCTTTTACAATATCTAATCTCTTCTTCAATCCATCAAGAAGAGTCATGTTAGTAATTTATATCTGACCATTGCACTATGGATGTCCAGGTAATAATTAGAGTTTTTGAATTCCAGATTGGATGAAATATTCCTCAAACTCATCACTATCAAACTGGGTACCATGGTCGGTGATAAAAGCATAAGGCATCCCATAATGACATATGATTTTCTTTCATATAAACTAAATATCCTTTTGATAAGGCATATCCACCTCCACCAAATTGGTAAAGTAATCTACTATTACAACCAAATACGTGAACCATTCTTTGGTGGTAGGCAATGGTCCGATAAAGTCTATTCCCCAAATAGCAAACGACTAGGGAGATGTGATGGGAGTTAGGGTAGTCCCTGGTTTTCTGTGGATAGTAGAATTTTGTTGGCACTTATCACACTTTTTGGCAAAATAAACACAATTTTCTTTCATCATCGGCTAGTAGTTGCCCTGCATGGCTATTCTTCATACCAATGCTCGGTCGACTGAATAAGCTATGCATAAGCCTTAATGTACTTCTTTGATCAGATCATTTACTTTAGCTGGATGAAATCAAAGAAGTAAAGAGATAATATAGACCCTTCTATATAGAACACCCTTCTCCAAAACATAACTAGATTCTTTGTATCTCATCTTTTATCTTCTTTCTAGTCGACTAGTAACAAGCCTCTTTTAATGTAATCCTTGATCAGATATATCTAAGAAGGACCCATTTTTGCAAAGGTTATACTGTCGACCTCCACATCAATACTTGTATGGGTGATAATTTCTACTGGAATAGTTTATCTAAGCTTTATTTGAGTCACTGAGGCTAGCTGAATGAGGGAAGCCACTCAGGAATTCTCCACTATTAGAATCTTGACCATCTTGACTGCCAAAAGTGAAGAGATAAACTCCATAACCTTATTCAAATATCTTACCATTATTTCTCATTTAAATCCATATATCTGAAGCAAGTGGTGGACAATAAGTTGAGAAGCACTATACGCAATCACCTGCCGTCACCTAGTGATGAGGATAGTTGCAAGCGTGTAATTAATGCTTCATTATTGGAAGCTTGAAACTGAAATCTCAAAGCATATTCCACATCTAAATCGTTTGGAGTTTGATAATGAGTCCAGTACAACTGCTAGTTGCGCATGAAGATAAGTCTATAAATAATTTCCAGACTAGATATCATTGTTGAAGTCTTCCTCTAACATCACTCCATGTCTGAATATCTTATTGCTTTGTTCATCCAATTACTGGGCACTTTCTTGAGTAGCTGATGATTCTGGTTGGTTAGTGACAATCTCTAAATGCTTTGGATCTAAGCTATCTCTAAATGCTTTGGAGCTAAGCTATCTTCTGAAGAAGTCTGCTCAGTAGTAAAACTTATATTATTTGTCACCTCTGTACACGCGAACTCTACAATGAAATCTACCACCGCTTTCCATTTTATTGCAGTTTTTGGTTCATGAAAAATATCATAATCCCCAAGTTTAGTTGACTAACACATCAATATTCTCAACTTTTCAAAGCTTGTCATAAAGGCAAGTTAGTGTATACCATAATAATCTGGTCTTGGAAGTAGGTCTCATTCTTCTACAGGCTTTAATAAGTGCAAGTATCATCTTCTGTAAGCATGGATACCCAGTTTCTGATCCTTGGAATGCTTTACTGGTGTAGTACACCAGCTTAAGAACTCCACACTCTAGTCGGATCAAAATCGAACTAATATCTAACTCAAAAACATCTAAGTACAAATACAACTTTTCTCCCAAATCTAATCGGGAGAGGAGTGGTCGAGATCCGAAATACTTCTTCATCTCCATAAAAGCGTTCTCGCACTAGACATTCCACTCAGTTTTTTTAGCACTTTAAAGAAATGGAGACTTTTATCTATTGCTCGGTAAATAAAATGATTTAGAGTTTCCACTCTTCCAGTCAGTTATTACACGTCCTTCTTGCTGGAGGGGACTAAATCTCCATTAAAGCCTTTATTTTGTTAGGATTGGCTATAGTTCCCCTTTGGTTGACATTATATCCCAAGAACACTCCTTCTTATACATCGAATATACACTTGGTCAGGTTTCCCTTTATTTGGTTCGAGTTAGTCAAATGTCTGAGCCAAGTCTTTGAAGTGGTTGGTGATAGCCTTGCTCTTGGTGAGCATGTCGTCCATATACACCTCCATATTTTTGCCTATATATTCTTCAAATACTTTGTTTACCAATCTCTAGTATGTTGATGCCACATTTTTTAGCCCAAAGGGCATAACGTTGTAGCAATATGTTTCTCAACTATTGATAAAGGAAGTTCTCTCTTTGTCTTCTAGTTTTATTTTGATCTGGTTGTACCCAGAGTAGGCACCCATGAAATTGAGTAACTCATTACCTGCAGGTGCATTTACCAAGTGATTAATCATTGGAAATGGAAAATGATCCATTGGCCATGCTTTTTTGAGGTCTGTAAAGTCTACACACATACGCCACTTATCATTCTTCTTTTTAACCATTACCCGATTGGCCAACCAACTAGGATATTTTATATCTTCTATAAACTAGGTTCTCTATAATTTTTCCACTTCCTCTTGGATTACCATATTTTTCTCGGGATTGAAAACTCTATGTTTTTGCTTGATTGGATTAAAGTCCTATAGATGTTGAGCTCATGAAAGATGAAATTGGGATCAATCCCTAACATATTTTCATGACTCTAGGCAAACACATTCTTCCTTTATATAAGGAATACAACCAATTCTTATTTAAGGTAAGGGGTTAATCTTGAACCAATTTGAGTCATCCTTTTTGGCCTCTCTTCATCAAGCACAATAATCTTCATTGCTTCCATAGCATGTCCTTTCACTAGATCTTCTTCCTATCGAGAATCCATAGTGTCAATGTGATAGGTGGTAGTGCTTTTCAGGAGTTTTTACTGGTCATTTGAGGTATAGCGGCATTCCCTAGCTTCCATTGGTTGCCATTGACTATGTCGACTCCATAATTGGTAGGAAACTTCATGAACTAATGCAAAGTATATGGTACTACCTCTAACTTATTCATTCCCACTTTACTAAGAATTATGTTATAAGCTAAAGGGACATTTTCATCAATCACAGAGAAATGAATGCTTTCCAACTTGATTGTTTCGAAGGGATACTTCATTTCTCCTCAAAACCCTATGAGATGCCTTTGATATTGTTCTAGCTTACTATCTCGTAGCCTTAGGCTATGTAAATAGTTGTAGAACATGACATCTGCAGAACTCCCATTGTCAACCAGGATTTTTCCCACTCTCCCATAATGAACCCTACACGTGATAATAAGTGGGTCATCATGACAATAAAGTACTCCGCTTAAATCATTCTTGGAGAAACTGACCACTAATCTATCCTTGTTGAATTTCCTACGCCAACCATATGAGCATTCATACATGTTAAATATGTCTTATAATAGGATAAGATTTGGCTAATTTAGATAATCAGATCTCTCAGCAAGCTCATCTCCCCCACTAGTATTTCCTCCTACAATGAAATGACAACCTTAAGAAATCATTCCTTCCTGCACTTCAGGTTCCTCAATCTTTTTCAAAAAATCAGGATCATCCTTATAACTGTTATTACATGATATTTTTGTGTCATCCTTTCCTCGTTCAGGTGACTTAGATCTTCTTCCAGTGTCTCGACTAACATTTCAATCAACATATTTAGTTAACTTTCCTCCCCGAAAAATATTCTCCACTTCATTCTTTAGGGCGATGAAATTATCAGTTGTGTGCCCATGATTTCTGTGAAAATCATAATATTTGGATTTATCTCTCCGGTTAGGAGTTACTTTAGCTTTTCAGGCCAATTTAAGTCTTTGCTACCCTTGATTTCCTCCAATATGTGAGGGACACCTTTGATGAGCCATATTTCTTGATTTTGTCAACCTTCTTATCTTTTTCATATTTCTTGATCAAAGTCTTATAGCTTTCATTTTTCACCTCTGGAGTTTCTTTAGCATCCATAACTTCCTCAGCGTTGATAATCTTCCAAGCCTTAGCCATCAACTCTGTCATAATTCTGGGAGGATTCTTTATTAGAGCATAGTAGAGATCTGTAGCAAGAAATCCACTCATTAATGTTGCAATGGTGGTCTTCTCTTCATTATCTACCACCTTTAGTTTGTCATTATTGAAGTATGTGATGTACTCCCAATTACTTTTTCTAGGTTTTTAACGCACATTTAAAAACTAAGTGACACTTTTGATCGCCTTAGCTCCCAAAAAGAAATTATCAATAAATAGCTCAGCTAACTGATGGAAGCTTTAAATTTTACCTCTAAGAAGGTTATTATTCCATATCTGGGTTGGTCATGTGATGGAACTAGAAAGGTCCCTGCAATGCATTTCATCGGAGACAAAATAGATATCAGCAACAGTAACTTGATATTGCTCAATATGGAGGAATGGATCAGTTTTCCCATCATACATGGGAGTAATAACGGGTGTCTTGAATTTAGAAGGCGCGAGATAGTCCATAATATCCTGAATGAAAGGGGATCCCTTCATAAAACTTCTTTCCAAAGGATTATGGGTTTTGGCCATTTCTCTCAGCCGATCTTCAAGTCGTTGCATGGATCCTTTCCAGGAATGTTCTTCTGATTTAGACTTTGTTGAAGCAGCTTTGTGTGACACCTCGCCTAGTAAAATACTATGTGATTAGTCCTATATCAAATTAAATAGGAATCTCAAATGGTTTCATTCTCATCATCACTATCGAAAACCAAATTAATTGCTAATAACCTATTAGGCATGGAATCTAATTTTAAACTTTTTAACTAAAGTGCACAATAAAAATCCATCCATATAATATATACAAAACAAATGATATGAATAAATGAATAAATAACCGATAACTCTCGGTAAAACATTTATACAAACAAGTTGAATGCGCGTAAAATAAAATCGCTATAAATAAAATAAATGACATCAGTTGGGAAACATGCCCGATTATTACAACAGTACCTCCTATATAGATCATAAGGATAGAAGTGTTTAAATCAATTTCCTTCCAACATCCACAGTTGTGGTAGCACGCCTGACTCGAAAGAATAGTCATCCAGTCCTCATTATGTCTGAACACTTAAAAAGCATACAAAAGTAAAAAAAAGAAAAATAGATACGTGTCAAAGCCCGGATTTTGAAAATATTTTATTAAGTTCTTAACATACTTTAATACTTAAATATGTTATTCTCCATATTTAAACTGGTGCCGCACTCACATGAGATACCCCTCACCTCTCATCACATAAGATACCAATATATATATATATATATCCATGCCTATCTCTCGTGGCATTATCCTATAATCCAAATATACCAATTTATATAAATCAATAAGTATACACACAAATTATTTTAATCCCATAAGTATTCACTCTCTTATGATATGATTCTCACATTTCTTATCTCTGAATAATAGCGTTTCACGTCTACCTAATATTCTTATATCATCCTATTTGCACCTTAGGATATTAATTATACAAATTTCTATTCGGTATATGTATATATTCTATCCATATATAATCAACATATATATTCTACACGCATAAATATATATACAAACCTGCTGAATAATTCCTTAAATGTCGTTCATTCCAAACATTCTTAAATTTAAACCTCGGATCTTTCCCACTAACCTGAGACTTATACATCCCCCATCTACTCTTTTAGACGTCCTCGCACTCTATTTAGGATCCCCTAATATCTATCTCCAAAATAAATTCATCTTCAATCCTTTTTAGACAAAGAAAAAACTTTTTGGTTTTCTTCCAAGACCGGACCGATCCGGCTCCAAACAAAAGGAATCGGTCTGATACCCCCATAAACGAATCGGCTCGATATTTCCAAAAATGAACCGATCTAGTCATAAACGAACCGATCCAGTGATCCTCAAAACGAACTGGTTCGATCCCTACTGTTTCGGAAGTTCATCATCTCCAACTCTAAATAATCATTCTAAAACTCACCCAACTCAATTTCTAGGGTTTCTAACATCACCCAACATCATTATATATATCTACACACTATGATTTACTAAACGCACTAATTAATTTATGGGATTCCTCAATTTATTCTAGAATTTAGCCCTAACTCTTATTAAACCCACCATTTTTATTTCTTCCAATTTTCTCACCAAAGATTTTACCATTAAAATGGATTCAAACTTTGATTTCATATATAATTATTATCTCAACAAAATCATATGAAATCATTCCCAAAAGTCCCATTTTTGATTCAAGAATTCCAACCCAAAAATCATAATTTTCTCACCAATTATGATATGATCAATAAACACAGTTAATAATTTAAAGCAAGTTAAACACTTGCCTGGTTGGATAAATCCGACGATCTCGTGCCGGAATTGGAGCTTGGCCGGAAATTTTCTCTTTTTCTCCCTTTCTTTCTTCCTTCCTTTCTCTTCTTTCTCCTTTATTTCTTTTCTTTCTCTTTCTATCTTTCTCTCATGGCTTATGAAAGAGAAATGAGGGTTTATCCCTTATTAAACCCAAAATTGACACGTATACACCAACGTGACTCCCTACTAATCCAAAAAGTCTCCGGAACCCAAACACTAACCCTAGGTACTCTATTAAGACTATCTCATCCCTTTCGAGACCAACCGTGCACTCGAAACTCCCATCCAAGTCACTTAATGAAAAATTTCGTCTTAACTCAACGCATCTCCACACGTGTTTTTCGCATAAAATAACAGCACCTCTCGCTTTTATTCACTTGCGACATGAAATATATTTAGTCCATCTTATTTACTTTAAATTCTCAATTTATTAAACTACACACACTGATGTAATATAATTATCCATAAAAGTATAGGGCATTACACTTTGGTGGATTTACTATGCATATGTGCTGAGATCTCTTCCTAAGAAGTCTATTCGGTACACACAGAGCCTCTTAGGCTAGCCCTAGGCCTCATGGATCCCTCTTTGTGCTCGCGAGTTCACTCGTGTTCTCTGTAATGGCCTCTGTTTGCTCAGGGACCCAAGCGATTGAAGGCAGATTACTTACTCAGCCGCTTCAACATGCTTGGCCGCTCGTTGTAAAAAGATCAACTATCATAGTAATCCGTTGATCATAATGAGAATGTTTCTCCAAGAAGATATGATATATCACGTGAAGATCTAGAGCAATGACTTCTCTCATTTTTGGCTTGTGTTGATGGCATGTATCTCATGGAAGGTTCATTAGTAGAATTATCTTGCAACGTACGAGCCAATTATCTAATTGACTCCTACATGGCTTCCTGTACCTTAGCAAGGTTGAGCAAAATTCCCTGAAGATATGCCACACTTAGGGGAGCATATGGATCTAGATTGTTACCTATAACCACAAGTCTTCGCTATCCAAAATGAACAAAAGAGATAAAAGGGCTAGAGAACGATGACAAGGAGTCATTCCCATAGACAATGCCAATATATTGATGTCTAAAAATGGATGGGGTCCAAATTCACTATCATATATAAATAAAGATAAGCAAACTGGACAAACACATAAAAAACCAGTCTTTTAATGCGGTTCATCTATAATAAGGACCTACATCCACTGATGGTATTATTTGAGGTGATTACAATAGCTCAGTATGGGGTATGATTGTGTTTGGTTGAATCATCCCCTTGAGCTAAGGGAGATAAGGCATTTATGTTGGTTAGGAAAGTAAGAGATATAATGCCTTTATATTTTTAGGAACTTACATCTGTATACAATAATTAAGACTCTTGATATTCAGTGATGGTCTCCATTCCACTCAAGTAACTTTTGTTATTCCTGGTCGTTCACTTTCTAGGTGTTTCTGAAACTGGCCAAGATAGCTGAATGGACACATAGGAGGACATGTGTATACTTTTCATTGGTCCATATAGAAGAGCAATTTTTACATACAACACACACCAATATGCCATACTAAATGTGTAAAACTAAAATACACAAAACCAAAAATCTTTTTGTATTTTCCAAAACAAATTATCGAAATAAAATATTTTTGTATTTTTCCAATATGACTCAATAAAAAAAAATATAATACAAAAGATACACATGCCATAACACTAACAAATATATATCATGAAGAACGACTAGAGTATGAAGAATAAAAACATGCACACAATCACCTATAAGATATAGCATGTGAAGAGTCTTGTGAAATCATACTAGAATCGAACAGTAGAACATTTAGCACCTCAAAAAAAGATTTCCTAACCAAATAGATATATGCTTAACGTGTCCGGTTTTGGGAACCAAAGAACACTAGACTTCAACTTCCTTGGACCTCTTAAAAGATCATAACTAAATTTCCTGAGGTGACCTTTCTTACCACAATGTGAACATATGTAAACACGATGAATGGTACCTATGGGTTGACATTTCGTAACCTCCTTGGATGCGGTTGACGCTCTAAAACAAACAATGATCTTTGCTTTGACACTAGAAGCATTAAAAATATGGGAGGCAATACCATTATTATCAAAACTACTAGAGTCTTTTAAATTATCTTTTAACTTCAAAATTTTAGACTCAAGCAAAGAATTTGACTCTTCAAGTTTTAGGTACTCCTTATCATATTTTCAATCATTCCTATATGGTTATGTCGCTCCCCCTCAATGGAAGCGAATTTATCCCTAAGAGTCTTCTCATGTTCTCTCAAATCATTAATTAATTTATCGTTATCCTCATCAGCACATAAACTATCCTTAAAAATTTAGATTCCTCTAATTCTTTTCCTAAAACCCGAAATCTATCATCACTCCCTTTATTGGAAAATTATAAAACTTTAAAATCATGATTCATGTCTACAAGCTTCTCACGAAATAAATCTCTTTGAGTTTGAACAGTTTGCAAAAATTCCATTGTTGCTTTAAAACAAACAAAAATTCAGAATTTTTAATTCTTTTAGCATACTTCAAATTCAAATGAGATAAAATTTTACTATGGCTATCTATCGAGAGAAAAATAAATCAACACAAGAGAGATGAATAAACAACCACCCTAAACATCATTAAACAACGATCTACTCGATAAATTAGTACAACCCGCTCTGATACCACTTGAAAGGGATGGTATCAGTGAGAATAAATCTTTGATAAATCGAGATCACACGTGCCAATAGCTCTGATACCACTTGAAATAGTGGAATACTCCGATACCACTATGTTAGCGTGTGTGGACATGCTCGGTTAGGATGGTCACAAACAAAAGTATTATTTTTGTATTTTTATCAATTTAATTCCAAAACACATAAATATCATTTTAAACAAATTTTGATCTTTGGTACAACTTTCTCTAATAACACTTGAAAGAGTGGAATTCTTTGGTATCACTATGTTAGCGCATATGAACACGCTCGGCAAGGAAGGTCACAAACATAAATTTTATTTTTGTATTTTTATCAATTTAATTCCCAAACACACAAATGCAATTTTAACCAAATTTTAATCTTTGATTAAATTAGATATGCATATGATTAAAGTTCCAATCACAAAAGATAAACTACGCATGCAATCAACCACTTCAAATAAGAAAAAAATCCTTTTCAGGGCAAAACCTATATTTAAGCACTTTAGAGAGTTTTATAAGACTGTTGACTTATAGACTACTTGATACACCCATAAGTATAACACGCAGTGTCTTTAAAATCTATAAAGAATATGGCTTAGTTCAGAGTCATCCAAAGGTGGCGGCCAACCCTCAGTATCCACCTATTCGACCTTCCTCCTTCTTCAGCCTTCTTCCTTCAGTCGTTATCACTCGGATAAAAAATTCACCCATAGAGATCTCTCTCCATAAGTGTGTTTATAGGATACAAAAACTTTTTACGTGTTTAAAAAATATTCACAAAACTAATTGGGGATGCAAAGTTGTGAATTAAAAAGTGTTTGAAAATCTAAAAGATGGAAAAACTTTGGTAAGGATATTCTAGTTATGTTTTTTCCAAATTCCCATGAAAAATTAACTCAAAATAGGTATTTATTAATGTTGCACAAATTTCAAGGCGACGACTCGTTCGAACAAAAACCCAAATCATTCGAATGAGATTGGCATCTCGTTAGAATGAAAATGATGTCATTCGAATAAGATAGCCAACTTGTTTGGACCATGATCAAACAACCTTCTAAAGAATTGAAATAGTGTTGCCTTATTAGTAGTTCATTCGATGTTGGATATAACAAGGCATCAAACGACAAATACAAATCGTTCTAATAAGATGTTAATCTTGTTTGAACGAGGTTAGAAAGTAATTTTTTTTTATTTTAAAACTTTTAGAAAATCCCTCCTCATTTTTTTCATAAAAATACATCCCAAACAAAATTTTGAATAATTATAAAATCCTAAAATATTTATTCCTTTTTGAGATGTGGGGATGTATTCAATCTCGAAAATGTTGGATTTTAGTTCATCGTGGCGGCACGTGTTGGTTTGTAACGGGATATGCCAAATATGACAAAATGCAAATAAAAAAAATAAACAATTTAAGATAAAATATTTTCGCTTACATATGGGACCATTTGTGGCTACCAGAGTTGAGTGACCACATTGATTTGAGTTATGACTTAGAAAGTTATTAGCGTGTGGGTGTTTAAAAATACCTTGGAGGATAACGGGTCCTTAGTCGAGTGTGTGGACTTTGACAAAATAGGCTAAGGAATTTTTGAACAGGTGGAGGTGTGTTCTGGAGCTTTAGGCGTATTGTGGAAAGTGTGGAACTCAAGTTCTAATAGAGAGTAGGCAACCTGAGAGTAGTCAACTTATCATCATTAATGCACGTGATATTTTCGTGTACAAGATGAAGAGAGTTCTTGAAGGACTAGTTGGTGTTCAACGATTAGACTAGTTCGTTAAAGATACCTAAACCCAATTTTTGATGAAAGAGACCTAGGTGTGTATTAGTTCATAGAGCATATATTCATTTATGGAAGGATGCTATGGGTGGGATATTCTTACATTTTGAATAGGTATATAACTAATCAAATTTTGAGAATGAAATTTCATAATTAAGAGGGGAAGAATGTAATCCCCGAAGATTTATGCATATTATTTAATTAATTAAATTGTAAAAGATAATTAAGTGTGCTTATTGTGACTAGTGATGTCACTATATATATTATTATTAGTTATTTAAGTTGGATTTCAATTTTTATTTAAGACACGGTGATTAATTAATTGAATTAATTCATATTAGGACTAGCATCAAGAAATTATTAAATAACTAAGTTGTTAGTCATTTATTTAGGGTATATTTTGTTATTAACTTTTGGGACATGTATAATGTTTGTTTATAGTTTAAAACGATGGTTTAAAGGCCTATTGGGTTAGTATAAGGATCGAGCGGGATTTTAAGTCACTTAAAGTTATTTTTGGCCTCTTTTAAGTGAGGCCCATTTGGGACTCATGCTCAGTTTCAGGATTAAAGGTTGTAAGAGGTCATTAGGTATCTCATTTTATAACAAACACAATGGGGAAGCACTAGAGGGGATAGAGAGAGCACCAAGAGGAAAGGTTGATTTGGGGGATTTAGTGATTGATTCCTCTATCAATCCATAAGGTATGTTCTATATAGAATATGACTATAACTGTTTCTGTGTTAGTATTGTATCTATTCATTGAAAATCTAGATCATATTATGTTTATGATGTGTTTTAATCATTTGACGTTGGTTGGGTGCTTAGATGAAGTTTTTTGGTTCATTAATGGAGGTTATAGAGAGAAAATGGGGGTTGAAGATGAAGAATAATATCAAGCACATAGTTCCAATGGAAATCCTATATAGGTCGGCCCTAGAGGAAGAAGACAACGGGGTTGAATTTTTCTTGAACTTTAATTTAGGAGATACATGCATGGATCCACTAATTAAGTACGTTCGGGATGGAAAGATCTAATATTTAAAGGGTGAGAGAAAGAAGCTCATATACAAGGTAACAAAATTCACTATCATCGAAGATTTGATACACATATATGTTCACCCTTCAGAGGTTGGCTATGTCTTACAAGATGTCCATGAAGGTTCATGCATAAGTTATATAGGTGGATGGTCTATTGCCAAGAGGATTGTTACCCATAGTTAATGGTGGCCGACACTCTCGAAGAATGCATCTAATTACATGAATGAGTGTGATAAGTTCCAAAGATTTTCTAGTATCCCTCATCAGCCTCACCAACCACTCTCGTCTATCACCGCACTATGGTCGTTTACAATTTGGGGAATTGACTTGGTGGGTCCTCTCCCAAAGGTAGCATGTAATTACCAATATTTAATCGTGCCTATTGATTTTTTTTGAAGTTGGTAGAGGCCGAGGCAATGATTTACAATACTGAGGCAAAGACGTTAAAATTTATCTGGAGGAACATCATTTGAAGGTATGGCCTACCCCACACCTTAATATCAAATAATGGTAAGAAATGCAAGAAAAGTTCTTTGGAGGCATACTGTGGAAGAGTCGACATAAAATAGTTTTATTGGGCACCAGGCCAACCACAAGAAAATGACCAGATTGAGGTCACAAACCTAATGAGACTTGATGGGATCAAGAAAAAGCTGGAGGACGCAGAGGGTTTATGGAAAGAAAAATTGCATGGGGTCATATGGGCCTATAAGATGACTGAGAGGACGTCGACAAGCGAAACGCCATTTATGCTTGCCTATGGGTCTGAGTCAGTCATCTACCGAGCTTGGATTCCCCAGCTAAAGAGTTCAAACCTATAATCCCAATGCTAATGAAGATGAGAGGAGGTTTGGTTTAGATTTGATTGAATAAAGATCAGAGGATGTTGAAGTCCAACGTTCGCTTATCAGATACGATATTTTTTATTTTGTCCTTATCTTTTAGCCAAAACAATTTTATGTTTTAGGTACTCTTCTAAATGACATCTATCCTATATATTTAGTCATTATAACTCTTTTTATTCAGATTTAATTAATGTAAAAACTCCTCATCAAGGAGGAACATCTAGGAGAAGAATTTAAATAATTTTCACCTTTAATTCAAGAGCTTTTTCGATTTTTCTTCATTCTTTGATTTCTTCTTGCATGGTTGTGTTCTTCAATCTTGGTAACTTTAAATTCCATCACTTTTATCATTCTTTCCTTATTTTCAAATACTTGTTAATGGATTATTGTGTAGTTAATTATAGTTACACCATCCTAGGATAGATTTTTTAGGGGTTGGGGTGCATTAACCGAACCCGATGTGGTTTGCATGTGTGTAAAATTAGTTTCCTGAATTAAATAAATGATCGAATCATGGTGTGTAGTGATCACAACCATCGTAAGACTGTTGATCTTGTTTTACCTAGGTAACCGAGATGCTTAAGAGTGTGATGCGAGTGCAGCTATAACGATAACACTTTATTCTTACTTTTGATTATGTATGGTGCGGGCTAGTACCATCATATATATAATGCTTGAGATTAATAAAGACTGGATTTAATCAGTTATCTAATTCATAACTAGTCTTATACCCGGTAAACATACAAGGAGCTGGGGGATTGTGTCCCTACCTTAATTTTCCAATTAGTTTTAGTTAACTTCTTTATTTTCCCCCCTTTTTCTTTCTCACCCCATCACCATCTTTTACACTTTATTTTTGAAGTAATAAATCAATTAAAATATATCAAACATACCCTGTGGATTCTATACTCAGACCGCTATACTCCATAAGAGTATAGTTAAAGATTAGTTTTTTTTTGTATTGTAATCACAAGCCGATGACAATGGTTAGCGTATTACACGGACGCTCAATTTTCCACTCGATCAAAAAATGGCACCGTTGCCGGAGAGTGTTTTGTTATAGATTATAATTGATTTATTATTTCATAAGATTTTTTTCTTTTGTATTTTTTTTTGTTTTAACCTTTTTTGTAGGCTTGCACAATTGAGTGCCAAGAGATGTTGAATTCTTAGTTGCAAACCTCTTTACGTGGATTGTCTGTCTACAAACTATTCGACAATCATGTCTTTTTATAGTGAGTTTGTAAATTATAATGGTTCATATGGGAATAGTTTTCAAACTTTTAATTTTCAAGAATCTCCGACTTGACCTATTAAAATGGGTGAGTGGTTTTTAATTCATGAATATGAAAGGCTTAAAAACAAATATCAGGAAAAATCATTTTTTGGGAGCAAGAGTTCGATGCATTATTCGAATCCAATGACGACTTTTCTTTTGATATTTTTGAAACTAAATAACATTTTCAACCAAAAAAGGAATCTGAGGTTCTAGAGCCAAGGAATCCTACTCGGGAAGAAAGGATGCTTTTTCTAATAAAAAATTACTCTATTTTCTTTCCACCCATAGTGCGATCGATAGTGGTCTTGTTACGGAAGTGCTCTCACTTTGCGATGATATGCGTTCTAATTTGGAAAACAAAGAGGAGGTTGAGACTTGTGTGTCACCTCAAATTTTTGAAGAACATCTCATTGACAGTGACTCGTTCTCCCTTTAAATTCAATATCCAAGTGATGACGAATCACTTGAGGTTGAATTTATTTCATCACCATTTTCGTTCACCATTATTGAATCATTAGAAGTACCGCTAGATTCCTATGAGTCAGTTGAAACTTTTGAAATGTTTAAACCTTTTACCAACAATAGCTTTTTACTTGAATTGTTTTCCAAGATAGACTCTTACTTTTTGTGTGCTAGCTTCCAATCTTACTTGAAAAATCTTTGGAAGGTGATTCTATTTTTCTTGGATCCCAATTGTACTTGTCCCCCCTAGCATCTAAATCCCCCATCATCATTTTAAAAATTTTAATTGGTGATGGTTCATTTTTTCCATCTCACACATGCCTTTGTTGTTCAAACAAAATTCTTATTTTTCGAAATGCATGCATAAAAATGAGGGTACACCGATTACCCCTCAAAGTCAAGTTATATTTTGGGTGGACCGTCAAATTTGTAGACTTCTAGTGTATAACTTATTAGAAGTTCAAATCATAGGTCGTACATAATTAGCTTTTTTTATTTGCCTTTTTTTTATAGTTTAGAGTAATTAGTTAAAGTTTTTGTCATTCTTTTTGTTATGCTTGGTTCTAACATGTTTTGTAGATTCAATGGACTCGTACTCATTGGGGATCGCTCCATTTATGTAATATCTTTATTTTCCTCTCTTTGTGTTATGTTCTTAATCTGCATTGAGGACAATGCAACGTTTAAGTTAAGGGGTGTGGGATATTCTTCCCATTTATTGTTTAGTTTCATTGATTCGATCACATGTTCTTTCCAAGTGTATTTTTTTTAGAAAATTTCAAAAATTTCCAAAAAAAAGTGAAAAAAGTTTGAAAAGGCCAAAAATATTTTTCTTTAAAATAAATAAAAATTGGAATTTAAAGTTTTCAAAAATATCATTAAAATTCGGTTTAAAGTCTCAAATTGTAAAATTCAAATGCACAAAGACAAAATTGACCAAAGATGAAAATTGACGAATTAATGAATAAGTGTGGAGATTAACAAACCCAATGAGATTTTGAGCCTATCATTTTTGTTAGTTTATAAATCAATCTGAGTTAATTTTTAACTCAAAGTTCTATTTAGCATTTACAAAAGTCGTTGATGATCTCTATTTCTTTTTTTTATCGGTTATGGAAAATATGTGAGATGTTGTCTCGAAAAGCGCACTAAAATATCTCAAAGTAAATTAATCTCGAGACACATATGGTAAAGCAACTCGCATTTGGACAATGAAGTAGGCCCTCATTTATCACCCAAAAATATTAGCCATAGAAATTTGTGAAAAATCATCCCTTTTGCAAACCCAATTGAGCCGAGTAAATGTTTCCCTTTTCATTTGATCAACTCGAAACACCAAATTAGCCCGGAATTCTGAAAATGAAAAATTCAGAAATTTTGTCCAAAAAGGTGAAATAAAGGGGTGAGAGAAAAATAGAAAATGCTCAACAAAAATAGCAAGAAAAGAAAATTAGAAAAAGAAGAGAAAAAGAGCAAATGCTCGAAAAAGCACCAACGCACATCACAAGAAAATTTTCCAATTCAAAAAATATCCAACCATCTCCTTTTACCCCTTATACCTTATAACCCGAAAAAGTCCTAACCGAGTCTAAATTGCGAATTTGGTTACCGCATGGAGAGCTAAGGCACAAAAAATAATAAAAGAGATTAAATGTGCGAGTACGAGGCGATGTTTCCATTTTCCAATAACCGTATTTTGATGACGAGATCTGTTCACCATAAATATTCCGTCTTTTAAATTTGTGTGCGTGAACTTGTGTTCCATTATATTTTCTCTTTATTTCACGCGTACCGAGAGAATATGCACATTCCGAGTGATTCGTTTGTGAGAGTATTTCGTGAGCATTTGAATCAAAGCGATTTTTTGTAAAGTAACGCTGTGATGAATAGGTGGAAGTTAGCAGTTCAATTTTTGGTTTCGCGCACACACTATAATTTGAGACTCTTGAATATGAATTTACGGTGACCATTTTTGGGGAGTTTAAATTGTACAATTTTTAAGAATTTTTATTTTTCTTTAAGTTAATAACGAATTTTGTGGACATATTCAATGAAAACCCTCACGAGACACCACTCGTCCTACTAGGGTAACCTGGGGGTTAAAAGCTTGTTGCATATGTTAAATGCAATCGCTTGCCCACGAAAAAGGTATTCTATCCCAATAATGTTTTAAAGGGTACTTAACTCACGATCTTATGCTTTTACATTGCTCGGGACGCGCCAAGTTTTAAGTTAGGGGTGTTTGATTAGGCATAAATTCTTCACATTTACCCCCTTAATTTTGGTATTTTTATGATCTGGTGCAGTGTTAATAGCTTGAATTTGTCTCATATTTATGTTACTAACCCTTTTTGGCAATTATTTCATATTTTTTTTTATATCTCTTATGTGTTTTAGAGGCATTTCATGCAAAAAGTGCGAGAGAGAACTCATAATACTGAAAGAAACTAAGAAATGGGGAGTTGAAGGGTATTTTCGTAATTTTTAAGCCATATTACGGAGGTGGGGAAAACTAGAAAATTTAAGATCTCTAAATTACAAGAACATTGGAAAATACAGCACCTCAATCCAAGTTAAGGTGAAGAAGTTATGCAAGTTGAAGATTGAGAAAGAAATCTCAAAATATCTAAATGAAAAACAAGGGAGATCCGGACCTATTAGTAATAAAAGGTCCGGACCGATTTGACCATTTGCCACGCTCCTGATCCGTTACAAAATTAGTCACGCTTTCCAAGTGTGACAAATTTCTAGATATGAGATTTTTATTTTGTCCTTATCTTTTATCCAAAAGAGTTTTATGTTTTAGGGACTCTTATAAACGACCTTTAGCCTATATATTTAGTCATTAGGACGATTTTTATTTAGATTTCATTCATGTAAAAACTCCTAATCAAGGAGGAAAATCTAGGAGAAGAATTTACATATTCTTCACCTTTAATTCAAGATATTTTCCAATTTCTCTTCATTCTTTGATTTCTTCTTGCATGGTTGTGTTCTTTAATCTTGGTAACTTTAAATTCTAGAAATTTTATCATTCTTTCCTTATTTTATCATTTTTCTCCTTTTTCCTTTCTCGCCCCATCATCATATTTTACACTTTATTTTTGAAGTAATAAATTAATTAAAATCTATCAAGCATTCCCTGTGGATTCGATACCCAGACTCACCACTATACTCCATAAGACTGTAGTTAAAGTTTAGGTTTTTGTATTATGGTTGGAAGCTGATAATAATGATTAGCGTATTACACAGACGCTCAGTTTTCCACTCTATCAGACCCCCCTAGACGAGTCATCCTTTCGTCTCTTTTTGGATTATAGGGTGAGAATATGTGCATCATCGGTGGGCTCCTTACTTTTCCTTGAAGCCTCGAATTGGTCGGGGCTGCCAGTTGTGAACTTCTTACTATGGTCAGGCGGTGTGGGATTCTTGCCCATCTTACACAACATATTAGCAAGACTTGGTGCTTCCAGTTTCCAAACCTCCTCTGTTGTGTTGTCTGGATGACCTGTAACAAGTAGATGAGATTAATATAGGTATAAACATTAAGGGACAACATAAGAGTTGGATAAATGTTATTTACATAACTTAGGGAGGGGATCAACCCCAGGCCCATATTTTCCTGAAAATATGGAGTCATTAATGGATCAAACTCCACCAGACCAGCTTCTTTCCCTTGATGGCTTACTTCGTCTATCTTGTAGCGGGCATCAAAACTCAGGCAGGGGTCAAGTTTAGTCAACATTGAAGTTTTGGCCCATTTTGAGGGGACACTTGGCTCTGAGGCACTACAAGCAATGTTGGAGTCGAACTCCCAATCTCCCGACACAAAGAATTATAGGGATTTCCAATGTTGGTTATTGGATTGGTTAACCATCGGGACCTTTTTTATGGTTTTCCTGGCTGTAAGATGATAATAGCTAGGTTGAAACTTTGTACAAGACACGTTGTCAGAGGAAATCAAATTTTCAAGAATACGTTTGTTTAAGTGGAACGATTTGCAATCCAAGAAAGATATCTCCAACTTCGAAGGCCTCTTCTCATTTGATGTAATACATTCTGAAATAATATCCCCCAACGCCACCGGTGATGGCTGCAAAAAATTTGGGATGGCTTGGGCTCTTATGCTCTTCGTCTAGTGCCGAAAATTTATTTTTACAAACTATCTCTAGAATAAATTCTTTTCTTCCAACCACAGAATTAAGTTTTGCCAACCAAATATCATCACATATTCTCACCAGATTCAGGTTCAATACCCAAGACTTAGTCAACCCGGATTCTCCAAAACTCGTTATTTCAATCCAAATTTATCAAACCAGAACTTTCCAGAATAAAGTCCATAATATGACCCAAGAACATAATATTCATAAAATGGTCCAAGAAAAAGATGGTAGAAATTGTGATATTTGTGGTGCTGCTGATGAAGATAATATTAATCATAATATGGTCCAAGAAGATGGTTATAGTAATGATAATTATGTTGAGGTTATGTACATACTTAAGAGATTGATGTTGAAACTAGGGTTTGCGTGGGATCCTGATTCGAAACCCATTTCAAAAGCTAAAGGTTTGCATGAAGTTAAGGGTGCATTGGAACTTATAGAATATTGTGATAAGACGGAGGAGTTATGCCCTGTTTGTTTGGATGAGTTTGCAAGAGGAAGCGAAGTTTCAAGAATGCCTTGTTTGCATGTGTTCCACAAACACTGCGTATATCAATGGCTGCGTAAAGAGTGTCCGTGCCCCATATGTCATTCTGTTTGCACCACCTTTGTATGATTGTTTTGTATCATCTTTATCTTCTTTTACCATTAATGTTAACTAATAGGTCGTTTGATTGCATGACAGATATTGTAAGAAAATTAGGCTTACAGATTTTCATGTGTGTATCAAATAAATGTGTCAAGACTCTTGATGATTTTCATGTGCTTTTTAATCATGTTTAGCTATACAGATTTCAGTTTTGTAGAAAAAAAACAAGACACGTTGTCACATGCCCAAAATATGATAACTGGAAGGTCGACTGAGTCGGGTTAGGCCAATCCCCTAACTGGCCAGGATAGCTCATATAGTAGGGTAGATCCGTAGTCTTAACCTAACCCTAAATATTTTATCGTAAACTACTATCTCGCCATCTTGTCCATCAAATTCTCTTTCATTATCGGTCAAAATTCTCATGTGAATGGATAGTTTATTGCTCTATAGGTGTCTCCAAATCAGTAGGTCAACCTCTTTCATGGTTCTTTGGAAGGTTTGGTCATAGGAGGTATCATGTGGATCCTCATCATCGGTATTAGTGTAGTCTTCAACTTCAACAGTTAGTACCCAACTAAGAAACATCTTGACAAAATTCATTGTAAGGAATAATCAATGATGGAATAGCCACTTGGGGTAGTGGATATAAAATAATGGCTCATGTCTCCTCAGCATCCAAGGAAATAGGAGACTTATTACAGTTTCTAGACTCAACAACCTCTGAATCATTGAGACGAGACGAGGGAACATCCATGGCCTACTCAAAGGAGTCCACCCTATTTGACTTCTCAAAAGAAGAAAGATTGTATCCCTGAGAATACGACACTACTTTGGACCCCTAGGACGATGTTCTAGACATCACGTCACTGTCGATTTCAATATTAATGGGATCAAATGACTTAGTGGGATCAAATGACTTAAGGTACAATCGAAACAAGGCGGGACAACTATATCCAAAGGAGTTGGGTTGATTGGAAGTGTTTTCTCGGCCTTATCCCTACGATTTGTATTGGCCTTATCTTCATCCTTACGTATCTCTATGTAAATCCTTTCCCTAAGAGGTGGGTATTGTTAACCTAACTCATAGAGTCTCCTCTATATCCAAACAAGAATGGGTTTTGACTTGGTTTGACTAATGGATAAAAATGGAAACTTAAGCATTTTTGAATAAGTGACCAAAAGCTAAAAGGGAGATCGTCAGAGAAGATGACTGGAAGCTCATCGTAAAACTCTATCGGCGAATAAAAAGGATCCCTAACCTAAAATCTACCTAACCAATGTCTCATCTGCCTGAAACACTCAAGAGAACCACCGAAATAACCCTTGAACAACATAAAGAGGTCACCAAAAAAAGCAAAAAATTGTCAAAAATTGAAAAGATTGAAAATAAAACAATCAAGGGTTGACCATAAAAAAGAAGGAAGCTAGTGGGTTGCTTGAGGAAGACGATCGTTTAAGGAGAAAGATGAATCCTTAGAGATCACTGAAGATCCCTATTCAAAGAAAGAGAAACGGGGGTTTTAGAGTTGTATAAATGGCTTAGAATGGGAGAAGTTTTGGCTTTGAAGAAAGATAAGTCTTTTTTTTCGTATTTTAGTGAGATAATGATTGCACGCATTTTCCCATAACGTAATCATTAGGGTACAAAGCCCTAGGAAGGCCTGCAACTTCCACAACTTTCCCCATACACTAACATATGTGACTTGTGACATGTATCACCTCAAGTACGCCTAGCTAACATCCACGCCTGGAACATTGAAAGGATACCTCAACCTCAACCAAGATGGTTCACATTCTAATTACACCCTATGATACTAGGGGGTCAGCCGACTATACCCCTCAGCCTTCCACTCACATTGAAGACTAAGGATTAGGGGTTATTGATATACATAAGTCTAGTCTCATCCTATACTAGACTCAACCCAGCTCAATAACCCCAGTTTAATATCCATGAAATCTACTTGTCTAATGGGCCAACAGATCAGAGGCCCACCTCCATGAGTCTTGGGCTCAGAGAGCTTATCCTCAGCAGTTACACTCAATCAACGGATCTCATTCTCTAGTTATAATTATCTTATCTCATCTCGACCCTTCCAAGTGTCAGCCTTACACCCTACTAACAAGTGGAGACCATATCGATTGTCCTGAGACAATCTTCTTAGCCTTATAGTTGTGAAAGAGGGGTCCTTACGTGTGTGTTTCAAATCAAACCAATTTTTACCAAAAATTCTCCAACTTTTAATTTGCACCAAACCAACTTGTGAAAAACCAATTTTGACTTTAAACAAATTTTATCTTGATTAATCCTAAACATGCATATAGTGATTAAAGTAAGTAAAATAAATTAAAGTAAAGAATACTCACAACGCCAGATGTACGAGGAAAAACCCAAGACGGGAAAAAACCTCGGACGGCCCAAGCCAAAAAACCACTATGAATGTGGAATTACAATGACCAGACAAAAGAATCACTCAACGACTTGATCCCCACGGGTCTTGATCCTCTTCTAATCTTTAACCACTCCTCTCATAATGCCCATGCAGAAAGTTTGTGACACCCCGCCTACTTAAATACCGGGCGATCACTCCTTTATTAAATTAAAATCAAGGTGAATAGTTGGTTCATTCTTAGCATCACTGTCGTAAAAATAACCTTTCCAATTTAAACACCCTAATTAATTAAGCTAAGTGTCAAAACCTTTTTAGACATTACTTTCCAAATTCTATTTATAACTAATGATTTAAAACTTTACATAATTCAATATTAACGAATCACACCACAATTATCCTAGAACATATAATCCAAATAATTTAAACATTCAACAACTAAATCCCAACATTAACACTTAAAGTAAAACATCCAGACAGTAATAAATCCCAAAGTGACAATACTAGAAATAAATGAATCACAATGTCCAATAAAACAAATGGATAATGGAAACGGGCGACACATGGCCAACGGAATAAATAAGCTAGGAGTGGAATAAAATATATGAAGTCATCTAAGCAAGAGGCCTACAACTCCCACCAAAGATGCAGCGCGTTCTTTCCAAAGGATCATATGCAAGACGCCCCTATGGCTCGGCACCTGTAATATATACATATATATACAAGAGAGAAAGGAAAATAGAAACGGGTCAGAGCCCGATAGTGTAAATGATTTAAAATTTGTTTATCAAGTATTTAAAATGTTTACAGGCCAATGCAAAAACATATTAGTGCGGCACTCTCTTGAGAAATTCTCACCTCTCTTCTAATGTGCACGCCTATCGCACTAATCTTCCCAACGGTTTATCTTATCTTAGGTTACTCATAAGATTTAAACTGAACACTTTAATTATTTAAGAGGATAATTTCATTTGATCACATAGTTCTCATTTAAACCTTATTTGCTAATAAAGTTTCCCAGTGTCCCATTATACTTTTCAAAATAAGTATTTCCAAATTTAAATCGTTATGATTCATTTCCTACTTACCATAAACACAATAGGGAGTCCCAAATTTTAGAAATCCATATATATATTAAATACTCGTATAATATATATACTCTAATAGCACCCCACATAAAAATTATGGTGCGGGCATACTCTGCTATCCAATCCCCATATCACTCGTACTAAGGGAAATACAAGTTCGGAATCACTCTCGAACTGTATTAACACATACACAAACAATATTGAGGCAAAGCATAGATTCCAAGTCTCTAAGAGCATAGCACATGCCCCCACGTCTCTTAGGACCGTCTGAACTATCGATTCGATAGCCTATACCAAGGATTTCTATCTTCTAAGGTACGAGTCAATATCCCCCATAAAGGTCCCATCGAGATAAGACTGTCCCGGCGCGGTAACCTCAGGGATAGCAAGTAGCGCGGGCACGATTTGCACACATAGATAGTATATGCATAAACACAATCATATAACTATACTACTATTACCATATCAAATTAGGTACATCTCATAACCCATAATTACGTCATTTGTCCTTATTTCTCATAATTTAGTTATCACGTATAACCGTTCATTTGTTACTTTAATTTGAGGGATCATTCCAACTTAATACGTAACACTCATGGACTCTATCCTCCCAAGTGTAAAATTCAGTAGGTACTCATCTATTATTCCATCGTAACTATTTCACGCGTCTCTCCCTTTAATACACAACCCCATCGTCCCTTATGTGTAAGCATCCCAAAAATGTAAATATCGTCTTAGATTAAAGGTCTCATAGTTATTCATAAGTCCTACAGGTTTCCTTTACCATCCAAAATATTTTAATAAGGATGTACAAAGATTTCTACACATTTAATTTGAATTTAACTATTTCAAATGGGAAATGTGAGTCTTCCAGAAGGGGTCGATCGATTGATGGCAAGAGCTCGATCGATCGACACCCCTGGTTCGATCGATCGATCAAACAGGTATACGAATTCTGCAGATTAACAGTTACGGGTTCAAACATCCAACCTCAACCAAATAAAGATTTTTCACACCCAAACTCCCTAAAATTCGTACTACAACCAGTATACATCCATATTATACATCTTCTACGTAAAGCATGCAAATTTTCAACAATAATTATGGATTAATAGTCCAAAACTCATATCAATCTCAAGAACCCTAGAAATTTCTTTAACATGGTTCTAATTAGTCTTTTTCCAGAAATTCTACTCCTAATTCATCAAAAATTCATGGTTAAGTCTCTACATATGAAGGGGTTTCCATATTTTCATTCAAAACATTACTACATGCGATTTTTCCTATCTCCAATATGGATTTTCTTCTATAAAACCCATCCTAATCACCATAGGCTAACATGAATGATGCATTAACGAAAATAAGCAAGATAAATACTTGCCTGGAAATTTCAAAGTTCTGGTTTGTGGACGAATTTGGTGTTGTCGCGTTTCCCATCGCGCGATCTACCCGTTGGTGGTGGTGGCGGCGGTGTAACCGGATGGATTTTTGACCTTGGATTGCTTGGAAAGATTTCTCCTTCCCTCTCCTATGTCCGTTCTAATGTTTTGAGTCTGCTAACCCTAAAGGACTATTCCAAATGGATGATATAGTCTAATAATTTTCGTGGGTTTAATTACCCAAAAATGCAAAATGACTAAAATGCCCTCCCGAGGTACTAATTAAGCCTAAAAATGACCCGAAATCCAAACTAAACCCCCGAGTACCCTTTTCTGACTATCTCAACCCTTCCGAACACTTTGATGCACTCGAAATGACCATACGGATGACTTATAATTTATTCACTTTTATTAATCAATATTTAGTCCCGACGCGACACGGGCGCAACCTGACTCAAATTTCCAAAATTGTCATTTTATTCACTCTTGACATTTAATAGAACCAATATTATATATTACTCTACTCATTAGTAATATTCAACAAGTTTCCCATAATTACTAACTCACATCACGTTAACAATTATAAAGTAATTAATTTCCAGATTTATATTAAATTAATAACTCACATTAAATTTAATAAATCCCCAAATTTATAAAGCATAAAAATACGGGGTAATACAAAGTTCTTCTTCCACGATACCTGTCCACAACACATGCGTCCACGTTTGTCTCGGTGTCCACCGAATGGCTTTGATACGTCTACAATGTCGAACAAGAAGTCCTTCTCTTTTTTTAAGGACACACGTCTCCGATTGAGTGTCAATTTAGTGTTGGCTCAATTTCGATAAAAAAGAATTGAGTCATAGGATAGAGTTCAAGTTTATCCATTCAAGCCTATGACGTGTTAGTTGAAGACGTAGCGCTAAGATTAAAGCTTCATCAAATGACGAGTTTGTTGTGCCTCGTTTCTACATCTACAATATGTGTTTCGTTTACTCCTAAGGTATGAATGCATTACATATTTATATAGGAGCTTGGAATAATTTTAATTGGGTGAATTTTTATTTTAAACTTAGCTTTATTTTCAGAAGGTCTCCTTAAAACTTTAATCTATATTTTCTGGGATAAAAATTAAATTTTAAGCTTTATGTAAGTTCGTTCGAAATTGTCGTTCGAACGAGATTTTCGTTCGAACAAGAATGTCTTTCGAACAAAAATGTCGTTCGAACGAGTTTCCCAACGAGTTTTCCCAACAGGTCACTAGAACTTCGTTAGAAGGGTCATTCGAATGAGATTTCATTCGAAGAAAATCTAGTTCAAATGAGATTTCCAGCGGGAAAATTAATTGGCAATTTTTGATCTCTATCCCACTACTTTTTCCCCACTAACTTTTGACAGACTTAATATGTGCGGCAACCAACCTTTTCAAACAAAATTTTTCATATTCTTCCATCTCCTAGAGAGAGTTTTGAGAGTTTAACTTTTCTATGAAAAGGTTCATGGTTTAAGTGTTTTGCTTTCCAAGAAAATCACCCTAAAACACTTTTGGTTTACACCCATATTGTTTATTCCAAGTTTCCATATAAATATCTTTCTTGGAGTGTTTCGCACCGGGTTTACTCTACCAAATTGTAGAGTTCATTTGGGTTTGCTTCTACATCCCTCAAATAAGAAGTCTCATTGTTTTGTTGCGGCATTCTCACATGGTGAAAGGCACCATGTGTGGTTGACGGTGTTCCTAAAGTCTCATTAGTGAATTCCAAGGTTCTGGTGGAGTTCCGGGATTGTCGGCTTGGCAGAGGTAGTTAGAAGAAGACGCGTCGGGGCTTGAAGGAGTTGAGTCGAGTGTTGAAAGTTATCTTTCTTGTATTTTTAAATTCCATACTTAGTGGACTTAAGTCTAGGTCGTCCGAGTTTTTTTCCCATTGTGGATTTTTCCTCGTACATCACGGCGTAGTGATTTATTTGTTTATTTTATCTTATGGAAAATTCACCGTAGATGCATGCTTAGGTAGAAAGATAAAATCTGGTTTAAATCACTACTTATTTAATTTAGTGCAAATTTAAATTTGGGTACATGGTAATTTAATTCAAGTCATCGTTTAATTTGTTAAAATTGGGTTGGACTATTTTTGGTAATATTGAAAATATGACTTAGGCAAATTTCTAGGACTTGGACAAAATTAAATTGTTTAAGTGAAATATCTTTTGTGTTGATTAATCTAATTTCACTTTGTGTTTAAGTTTAATTTTAATTTAAAAAGAAATTAAAATTTGTTATTTGTTTGTGTTTATTTGAACCATCTCGCTTATGCATCTTTAAAAGTAAAAGATTTTAAAATTGGGGGCCTCGTGTTCCAACAAGTGGTATCAGAGCGGGATCGCTAAATTATTGCATTTAAGATCCTTTAAATATTTTTGGCTAAAATGGAATTTTCCCCATTTTTAAAATTTCCTATTTTCGATGGTTCTAACTACGCGTATTGGAAAGCGCAGATGAAATCGGCACTAAAATCTATCAATGAGAGAGTTTGGTTATCTGTTGTTAAGGGGTGGTCCCCACCTACACATTTAGTAGATAATGAGCGTGTTCCCAAACCCGCCGAGAGATGGACTGAGAATGAATTTAAACTATCTAATTTTAATTCTCGAGGTTTAAATGCCTTATTTAGCGCGGTCACACCGGATGAATTCCATCGCATTATGACGTGTGAAACCACTAAAGAAGCTTGGGATGTTTTATAGCTCACTCATGAAGGAACTAGTGTTGTAAAAGCTTCGAAACTCCAAAACCTTACCACTCAATTTGAAACCATAAAAATGAATGATAAAGAAACTTTTGATGAATTTTATGCTAGACTTTTTGATATTGATGATTCATATTTTAATTTGGGAGAGAAAATACCCAACAACCGTGTAGTAAAGAAAATTTTGAGGTTTCTACCCGATAGATTCATTCCAAAAGTGATTGTGTTAAATTATTTACCCACTTTACCCTCTACGAAATTAGAAGAGCTCGTAGGTGATTTACAAACCTATGAACTAGATATGTTTCCCTCCAAAACTGAAAAGAAAATTGAGAAGGGCGTTGCTTTGAAAGTTCGAAAGGCAAAAAAACAAGTAGTAGAGAGTGAAAGTGATAGTGACTCGAAAAATATGGCTATGTTTGGTAGAAAGTTTCGAAAATTTCTTAAATTTAATAAAGATAGATTTAAAAATGATTTTAAGAAATTTGAGAAATCTAAGCATGACAAAGCCGATAAGATCCCTAAAACTTCTAATGATAATGTAAATAGGGACGAGTCAGATAAGTGTTTTGGTTGTGAAGGATATGGCCATAGGGCTTTTGCGTGCCCCACTAAACTAAGGAGAGAGGGTAAGACACCAATTTCCTATAATGCCACCCTTAGTGATAGTGATAAGGAAGAGGGACTCGATTCCCCCATTGAGCGCAACTTTACTGCGTTCATTGCTAGCTATTTTAGTGATAGTGAGGAATCATCCAATGGTGACATCTTAATTCATAACACTTCTGAGGCCCTTGTTTGTGAGGCTATAAAAGATGATGGTAGTGAGAGTGGAGAAGAAAGAGAGAGTGAAAATGAAGAAGAGGTTGATGTGAGTGAACTTGGAAAAGATTTTCAAGAACTTTATGAAGAATCTGTTAAATTAAAAAGAGCTAATTTGAAGTTAGATGCGAGTTTATGAGAGCGTGTCAAGGTCGTTGATGATAGTGTATTGGTTGAAGACCTTAGGACACGTGAGAGGACTCTTCGAGAGAAGCTTGAATATATAAGGCGAGAGAGATAGCCTTAGAGGTTTAATGGAATCAATGAAAAAGGATCTTCTCAAGTTTGAAGAGAGAGATGTTGTGTTAGAGTCTAGAATTTTAGAATTAGAAAATAAATTAAAAGACTCTAGTAAAGTGAAATTTGATTTTGAGTGTCGTTTTGAAAAACTAGATAAAATCTTAGGCACGGTCCAAATAAAAAATGACACTTGTGGTTTACGATTCGATACTTGTAATGAATCAACTCATAAAGCTGAAACTAATATTTTTTAGGAGAATCTCTTAGGAAATCCTTTAGAGATCATTCCTTAGGTAAGTCTTTTCGCCGAGTCTTTAGGTGCTCACATTGGAGTCGAAAAGGTTATCTTAGGAAATTTTGTTTTGATCTTAAATGAGGTCCTAGAAAATCCCTATGTGAGGCAACCGAGGTAGCCAAGATTTCTACACCCCGAGATCGTCATTCTTCATTAGTTTGGGTTAGGAGATCCGACTTGGTAGCTTTACAAGATAGGGTTTTTGATTCTCATTTACTTTTACATGCTTCCTCCCTTGCAAAATCTAAAGGTTGAATTTGTTAGTTTTATTTGCATACTTTAGGTTTTGTACTTCATGCTAAATTATAATGTTATTTGTATGCTTCTTAAACATTTTCTAGTCTATGCTCCATGCTTAATCACATGCTAGAATAATTATTTTTGTTTATCTTTTGTATTATACTTCCTTCATTTTATTTTGCATTAAATGAAAAATACAAAAGATTTTGTGTATCTTTGTGTTTTACCTTTTTAGTAATTTAAGATTAATGAAAAATACAAATGATATTTATGTGTATTTTGAGTAAATATTTTTATTTTTGGTTAAAAGTTTTAAAAAACTCAAAAAGATTTTTTTTTTGTGTGTGTATTTTTGTTTGACACACTCTATGTGGCATACACTTGTGTTAGAATCACTTCTTTTTCTCTTTCATGTGGCTAGAACTTTTGGTTTAGATTGTCAATCGTCCTTATTATGTTCTTTACCATGCTTACATGGAGTAGTTGGATTTTGTGTTGATATAATGGATCCTATTTTTATGTGCCTCAATTCACACATGCACGAGCTCACTTGAAATTTTAACTTCATATGTATATTTGAGCTTTGTGAGGTGTTTTCCTACCAATTTAGTCATCTACATATTATGTTACCTAGGAGGACTAGTTCATGTTAAAATTCTTTGCTCGTAAAATTTGTGTGAGATATAAAAAATGATATATATATGAATATGCACGGGGAAGGTCTCCAAAAGTAATAATCATCCTTTGCGAGTAAGACACCGTTTGTTTGGACCTAAAAGAAATACGTTGTCCAAAGGCCTAAAAGAATAATGGCATTAAAAGAAAATAATTGCCAAGGCCTATGTTTAGTTTGATATTGTCATTCCAAATTTAATATGCTTAAATTGAGGGAGATTGGATGGTATATCAACGGTTTGCACAATGTCCATTTATTCTAGTTGTACTTTCAATGTCATGACTCTATTGGTTTGTAGAATCATCAAAAGTCTAGGCTTGTATGCATTGTGTATGTTCATTCATTGAGTTCAATCTATATTGTCACATCAGGTTATATTCAAAAGTGATGAAGTTTGCAATCAAATGAGATCTCCGTTAACATATTTTAAGTGATTGGGTCTAAATTTAATTATTGCTAGTTCACACCCCAACACTTCAGTTTCCATATGACGCATTTTTGCCATACGAGTGTGGAAGACTCATATTATATTTTGTGTGTGTCATTTTGGTGTTTATATCTATATATGTGTACCTGGGTCTTTTTGGCATATACTATGTATACATATATTTGATATTATTTGTTTTTAACTCTTTCCCTAGCTAGGTAGTCCATTTATGCTTTAATTCATAATTGGTACCTATTTTGTTGCGTAGTTTGTTCGATATCTCATGCTTAGTATCTTACTTGTCAAATTGGTATCATTTTTTTTGGCGCATCATCATTGGTATCTTTTACCCTTTGTATGGATTAATTATGCTTTTGTTGCCTATATGCTTTCATTCTTTTATGACTCTAAGCATCATGTTTAAATTAGTTTTTTTTATCCTTTGTCTATTCCTGAACAAAAAGAGGGAGAATGATAGGGGAGAAATGGTATCTAATCCTATTGTAATCTTATCTAAGTTTAGGAGATTTAACTTAGGGGGAGAGCGCTATCTTATTAGGTTGATCATAATCGATAAATGGGAGAATTAATTTAGGGGGAGTATTTAATTTATATGCATTTAATATTCTTGATATTACCTATGCGTTTGATAGTTTGCTTAAGTGTGAAGGAATTCTTCTAAATATGGCAACTTTTATCGTCGGCAAAGATATTGATCCTTAGGTCTTTGAGTCAAGCTATGTATTTTTTATTTTGTGTGGGATATTTTTTAAGTCTAGTAGAACTTGACGACCCTTTAGGATTTTTGTTGGTTTTTGTCCCGGAATAGCCAAAGGGGGAGATTTGTAAGGACACAAGTCTCCGATTGAGTATCAATGTAGTGTTGGCTCAATTCTGGACAAAAAGATTTGAGTCATAGAATAGAGTTCAAGTTTTTCCATTCAAGACTATGATGTGTTAGTTGTAGACATAGCGGCCAAGATTAAAGCTTCATCAAATGCCGAGTTTGTTTTGCCTCGTTTCTACGTCTACAATATGTATTTCGTTTACTCCTAAGGTATGAATGCATTACATATTTATATAGGAGATTGGAACAATATTAATTGGGTGAATTTTTATTTTAAACTCAGGCTTATTTTCAGAAGGTTTCTTTAAAACTTTAATACAAAGTTTTTGGGCTAAAAATTAAATTTTAAGCTTTATGGAAGTTTGTTCGAAATTATCTTTCGAACGATTTTTTCATTCGAACAAGAATGTCGTTCGAACGAGTTTGCCAACAGGCCACTGAAACTTCGTTAGAAGGTTCGTTTGAACAAGATTTTGTTCGAATGCAAATCTCGTTCGAACGAGATTTTCGGCGGGAAAATTAATTGGCAGTTTTTTACCTCGATCCCACTAGCTTTTGACAGACTTAATATGTGCGGGAACCAACCTTTTCAAACTAACCTTTTCATACTCTTCCATCTCCTAGAGAGAGTTTTGAGAGTTTAACTTTTCTATGAAAAGGTTCATGGTTTGAGTGTTTTACTTTCTAAGAAAATCACCCTAAAACACTTTTGGTTTACACCCATATTGTTTATTCCAAGTTTCCATATAAATATCTTGCTTGGAGTGTTCGGCACTGAGTTTACTCTACTGAGTTGAAGAGTTCATTTGGGTTTGCTTCTATATCCCTCAAAGAAGAAGTCTCGTTGTTTTTGCTACGGCATTATCACATGGTGAAAGTCACCATGTGTTGTTGATGGTGTTCCTAAAGTCTCATTGGTGAATTCCAAGGTTCCGGTGGAGTTTCGGGATTATCAGCTAGGCAAAGGTAGTTACAAGAAGACACATCGGGGCTTCAAAGAGTCGAGTCGAGTGTTGTAAGTCATCTTTCTTATAATTGTAAATTCCGTATTTAGTGGACTTAAGGCTAGGGCCGTCCGAGTTTTTTTTCTGTTGTAAATTTCGTACTTAGGGGACTTTGGTAATATTGAAAATATGACTTAGGCAAATTTCTAGGACTTGGACAAAATTAAGTTATTTAAGTGAAATATCTTTTTGTGTTAATTAATCTAATTTAGATTTGTGTTTAAGTTTAATTTTAATTTAAAAAGTGTGACAACCTGCTCTCCAAAATAAGGAGTGGCTAACCCAATACTCCAATATAATAGGAATCATAGATGGAATCATTCTCAGCATCACAATAAAATATAGAGTATCCAGGATAACCACCCAAAATTTTAGAAAACGGGTTGCCAAAATTTTTGAATTTAAAGTTAAAGAAAGAATTTAATCAACCCAAATCCTGAAATGATAGGGGAAAACCCCAAGATATACATAAATAATAATAACAAGAATACACTAAAAGATCGAATATGTTACCGGTCAACAAACTTTATAACAACATTTAAATAATTTCATTAATTTATACAATACATTTCATTAGACATTTACAAAAGCTTGGGCCCCTCGCTCGAATAAATAACTTGATCTCAACTAGAATGCAAAAATGAAAACGTCTATAACAAATGTGTCCCGTAATACCCGCAATGCATCACGGCTGGTCGAGGACCTCAGAATAGGGATTTAAATAAGGCATCCCTGCGGCGAAATACCCGAGCGGAGACAAGGTGCATATGCAACAATAAATGTAAATGGGTCAAGGCCCGGTTCTATATGATTACCAGATGAATAACGAGCATGACAGTTATGAATGATGAATCATTACAAGAGAGATATACAAATCTAGCTACACAATTTAAAACATAAACTAAGCAGGAAGATAAAACAAGTAACATTAATCTGAAAATTCATCATGTGCTCCAATTATCTCGTATATCTTTTTCCTTAACAGGAATAGATATATATTCACAATTTTATGCTCTTTATGGCATTTTTATCTCACTTTTACATTTTGTAAAAATCCTTTCCTTATCAGGAAAATAATCATTTTCAAATGCTCTTTGTGGCATTTATATGTGCTCTTTGTGGCACTTCATCATGCTCTTTATGGCATATCTCATACATCAAGTCCCACTTGATTATGAATTGTTATATTTATATACATATAACGAATATTAAGACCGCCCGCCCCGGTTTCCCCATTGTGCGCGCCCCTAAATGACCATCATCTTCCAGGGCCTACCATTAAGACAACCTGGGCACCTATAACGCAAGACGCCGGGAAGGGGCCATGTGCCTGCGGGGTAGTCAAGACTACACCCGGAATATCCTACCCATCGCAGAAAAATATACAACAATAAACGCTCACATAGCCTAGGACTATATCCACCCTGCATTCATTAGCTAGGGGGCTTCACCTCACGCGCAGACTTCCCTTATGATGTCATTTAGAGAGGTGTGTTTAAACCATTTATTTACCATTTACTTACCATTTTCAAAATCAAGTAAATTATCATTTACCAGTTTCATGATTATGTAAATTATCATTTTCTAAAATCAGTACCATTTCCATTTCATTTCATTTCCATGTATATGTTTCATTTTATCCGAAACCATTAACATTTACTTTTTGTAAATAATACATACGATAAATTATATCGTTGCTACAACCTCAAAGGAATGACTGAACTTTCAATTTATTCTCCCAACTTACTTTTATGGTGTTATTATAAACCATCAAAATTAATGTAGCTCCATTGAGCTCCAAAAGTCTCCCAAACATAACTTTAGGAATCCTTGTTTCATACTAGTTAACTTGAAAAAGGATGCCCTAACATCAATTGGCATATACCCTGAAAAGTCCCCACATGACCCATTCCTTGTGTAGGGAAAGTACTAACTCAATTATAGCCTTAGGACACTTACTTTACTTCCTTAAAGAAGGTTACTAGGCCCTAGAATTAAAGAAAATGAACTGGGACTAAACTAAGGAAATCACTCAAAAATGCAGGGCTTCCGAATCGATTCGGCCCAGCCAAATCGATTTGGGTTCAGGAAAGCGAATCGATTCGGTCAAGAAAACCTGACTTTCTGCATGATTTCCGAATCGATTCGGACCATCCGAATCGGTTCGGTCGACCCCGACCTGAAAACTGTCTCAAGGCGAATTTATTCGGCCAGGCTAAATCGATTCGATTCTGCAGATGCCTAATTTTGTCTTAAGGGTTATGAACCCTAATTCTCCCAAACCTCAATCACTTCAATTTTTCCCACAACCAACAACATTTATCTACCCAAAATCATCCCAACATGGTTTATAACTATTATAATCCACAATTTTATCAACAAAACTAAGATTAGGGTTTAAATACCATAAATTACATTTTTGATCTCCAAATTCATGTACATAAATATCACACGATTTATTCATCTTAAATCACATATTAGCAAGTAGAAAACTTGCTTT
Organism: Sambucus nigra; assembly: GCA_949130495.1. Classification (NCBI taxonomy): domain Eukaryota; kingdom Viridiplantae; phylum Streptophyta; class Magnoliopsida; order Dipsacales; family Adoxaceae; genus Sambucus; species Sambucus nigra. The sequence continues at coordinate 301,820,494 of OX422215.1, read as the reverse complement.
GGGTTGCAAATTCATATTTCTTTGGTGTAGATTCAATCCAAGCTCCAATTTCTCTCTTCTTTTCTTCTTTCTCCATTTTTCTCTTCTTCTCTCTTTCTCTCCTTTTCTCCCTATGTTTAAGACACAAATTAGGGAATTAAGGGAATTTAGAAGACTAAACCGTGGCTTAAGTTAAAACTCCCAACTCAAATGGTAAACACCACATTAAAATGACTCCCGAATACGCGTATAAGCTAAAACCAAATAAAAGTACCCAAAACCCAAAAATACAATATGGAACTTATTTTGACTGTATCGCACCTTCCGAGACTGACTGCACCCTCTAAACTGGCATCCGGAAATTTTATAAATTATTTCCAATTCCAATATCATTTGTACCATAAGGTCCTTTTTTTTAAAATACATGACACTATAAACATACATCCTGATGATATTTACTTTCACATATAGTAAATATACATCAATCTAGTAAATATTAACCTTCAAGTCATTAAATTAATATTTACTCCAGTCCCCACATTTTATATAATTACCTTATGCGGTAAAACTAATATAAAATGAGCCTCCCAGAATCGAGGGTTGTTACATACTCCCCCCCTTATGAGGAAATTTTTCCCCCAAAATTCGGGCGTAGCCCAATCTCACAAAGGGTATACTACTTTAAACTAGGATTCTACTATCCTAAAAAAACCCTTGTTATCGCAACATCCCAAAAGGACTAGGACTAAGGCCAATTCTATCGATCTCAGTCTACCTCCTTTATGCTCTATCATAGCACAAAGCGTTCCTCACTAACTATCGATTATAGCTTCCTATGGCGGAAGACGATGCCCAAATGACTCGGTACAATTAGCCTAACACCTAGAACCATGTTACATCTCACCTCAGGGCACCCATACCAACTCTAAGTGGCATAACCCCAACGCTACTCAACTTTCCCTCTCATTGATGTGTCTCTTCAAGGCGTATGGCTCAAAAGCTAAATCTTTAAAGAAATGTCCCTAGACCACTCAAAGTCCAAGGAATATATTACCCGTTGGTTCCATCCAACGAGTACACGAATTACTTAACCGACCACGCTAGGCTACTCACGATGCCATGCCTTAGAAAATGATCCATAAGGTCATTCAATAACCTAATGTTTGTACGGGAATCTCTATCCATATAATTACTGCTCCTATCTTCTATGTATTCCAAGGCGTCTTCTCGAGATATGCCTTTCGGCCATAAGTCAATTTCCTCTTATTCATCCATCCACTTTAGGGTGGTAGGATATACGCCATTTCCATACGGTTCCCATTACTTTATGGAAACTTTTACCAAACCTTCGACACGAATATCTAGTATCGTTCCACCCTATTTTAATAGGAACCTCCCACGGTTCTACCATTCCTCCATCGAGAATGGGGCGTACTCTTCTACATGTAGTCCGTCCATAATGGCCGAAAATGCAACAGTCTGGTCAAACGATCAACAATTTTCTCAGATAGGATCATGATCAGAACGGTGCCGGCACTTTAATGAAAACGTCTATGAATATACCCTTCTTCACTTCACCACTACTCTTCTTCACGCGAGTAGGTGAAATGGTCAATCATAGACTAGAATGTTCTTGCTATAAAGTCTCCCTAGTCATGTTCGTTTCATTTGGCTTCCTCTGCCATCACTAATTTCTCCGATGAGTTTTCTACTCGATGCACCTACTACCCCAATCTCATTCCCTTAGCGAATGAGAAAAATCCAATCAATGGTCCGTCATGGACTTCGTATATCAACTCAAATTCTTCCACGACATATTGCAGCAACTTGTTGCTTGCGAGAAAGACCAAATTTCTGACCAGGAAGTAATGCCTCATCTCTTTCAGGCGATCACTACCACAATGAGTTTCAGTTTAAGCGTGGGATAATACTTCCCACAAGTTTAAATTTGTGAGACGCATAAATAATGGGTTTATGCTCTAGTATTATTTCTCCCCAACCTGGCAGAGACTTGTTCATTAAACCTACTCTCGAGCTCACTATTATGGGCTCAGGAGTGAAGGTCCGCCCATCCATTAACTCCCTGTAAGTGAAGTCGCCACGTAATACCACATCTAAGAAAGGCCTCATCTTCTTCGGCCTAAACTACCAAACCTCTCGAGACCCCATAATCTCGTTCCTAGGGATCTAATCCCTTATAGAGTTAACCCATAACTAATTCGTGGTCAACTCCTTATCGCCTTCCAAATATAATATCACATACCCTAGAGACCTAATGTTCTAATAAGACTAAAGTCTATCTATACATATACTATCTAAATCGTAAGCACATAATACTAAATATATCCCTAGTGCCCAAGACCTTACTCAACTCCCGACATTAGCTCGGGGGTTCATGCGTGGGACGTCTCGCCGAAGCAAAATCTAGACATGGAACCCTCTTGTTACACTACTACCTCGCATTGTCGGTCATTAAGATATGATGGTCTAAGACACATGATCGGGATTGGTAAATGTCTAACTTACAATTCTACTAACAAGATTTTACTTATGTGTTTTACCATTGCATCTTTAAAGATTAAATTAACCAGACATTCACTTTCTGTGAAGTCTTACAAACTTTATCCCATAACATATATACATATTTTCAAATAGTCTTCTTATTAAGGCATAACCCGAAGTCTCAAATCGACTTCGTATCTCAGTCTCCCTCACATCGATCAGAGGAGAGAACTATATCTAGTGCTTCTATCTCGCACTTTAATAGCCCTTAATCACTCTTCTACGTGATTCTCGGCTAAACCTTTCAACCCAACTCCTAGCAACAGAAAAAAATAAAAGAAAGAAAAAGAGTAGCGCCTCTCCACTCATAACATCGTTAAGTGTTCATGCGGCGGAGTGTCTCGCAAAGAGAAATCCAAACAAGGAACCCCTCCGACACATGCCTACTTAACTAGTTGGTCCTGGAGATAAGCGTAACATGCATAAACAAGACAAATGAACAATCAAACACTCACGCAAGATAACACAACAAATAAAAAAAAATCTCCTACCTACCTCGATCCACCTCTATAAAGTCTCAACCTGTATCCAGGAGAATTATTATAGAACAACTAGTTCCATTTTGAACTGGAAGTGAGATAGCCTTGCAATTTATTTTCCTGCTATCACCCCGACTAAGCCAAAATGTCTTTACTCGTATAATATACATAAAATAAAAAAGAAATGGCATCTCTCCACTCCCAACATCGTTAAGGTTCACGCGTGGAGCATCCCACAAAAGCGGAATCCAAACAAGGAACCCCTTTATGCATTACTACTTAACTTTGTTGGTCGTGGAGATATGTCATAACATCCATATGCAATGTAAACAAATAGTAGAACATTCAAACCAAGTAACACATATGACACATATACATTTAAAATATCATCACTCGCTTCATAACGAGTGAAGAAAATATGGAACTTCCATACCATGGAAGTCACATCATTACACTTCTATAATAGCGTCAATACAACTATAAGCTCGATACACACACCCGAATAGAGAGCAACCACAATACTACTCTATCATATTATGGGGGAATGCACCCCCCCCCCCCCCACTAATAAGGTGGAATTCCCACCAACAATTTACGCCAATCATTCCGGGTCAATACTAATGGCTATCAGACTCCATATTCGAGCCTTACACGAACCAACATTATTTCCATCAACTCCCCAACTAGGCACTTTATCTTGGCCCTTGTTTTCTACTCAACAAAATTTAAAATGAGTGGTTCTACACTCCAGATCATAGCCATTATTCTGACTCTGGCTGACAACAATTGCCCATGTAGTCCCTCTTACTTTCTTAGTAAAAGAGGACACGCTCTCGACCTCCCCTTCCTCAGTTCAATGAAACCTCCCCAGACGGAAGTCCACCGAATGGGGTTTCATGATCATTACTCCATCAGAAGTGTTAACGACACTTATTCTGGAGCCTATCATTTTATGGTGCGCGGTCTCCCTAACCGTACAACACTTTATTCATTATCGGTCTTTAACCGAGCATTGTGTGACATTCGAGAATCCACCTTCTCCTTAGTCCAGTTTTCCCAGAGAAAATCGCTGTTGCAAGTATCCACCGGGCTTCTCGAGGGGCCAAACTTCCAGCACCCATGAATATGGTGACCACATTTTCACCATCTCAACACTACTCCTACGGGTGAAGGATTTTCCCCCGTCCTACTCCAGGGCACTTCTCCACTTCAATTTAACATCGCTTGAAATCTCAAGCTTAGTACCACTTTCTACTTATCGCGGTACTTGAGAAAACTACATCAACTGAAATTAGTAGCCATAGTAGCAAGATAAGAAAATGCTACAAAAAGGGAGCAACCTCCAAAGCGGTCCTCATCCCCGACCATAATTTACAGTTCTAAAAAATCCATCTCATGACGCCCTTCTTCAATCGACCTACTGTTCTCACACGAATGCGCAAAATATTCTATAAGTTCTACCTCATGGCAAAAGAACGAGACCTCACTAAACAAATCAACGATCTTAATCCTAAGGCTCTATGTCAAGTCAAAAGCAACGCTGAAACTTAAGGCATCCACACAGAATCGTAAGGACTCTAGAACCTGATGCTCTGATACCATTTGTGACAACTCGCTCTCCAAAATAAGGGGTGGCCAGCCCAATACTCCAATATAGCAGGAATCATAAATGGAATCATTCTCATCATCACAATAAAATATAGAGTATCCAGGATAACCACCCAAAATTTCAGAAAGCGGGTTGCCAAAAATTTTGAATTTAAAGTTAAAGAAAGAATTTAATCAACCGAAATCCTGAAAAGATAGGGGAAAACCCCAAGATATACATAAATAATAATAACAAGAATACACTAAAAGATCGAATATGTTACCGGTCAACAAACTTTATAACATCATTTAAACAATTTCATTAATTTATACAATACATTTCATTAGACATTTACAAAAGCTTGGGCTCCTCGCCCGAATAAAAAACTTGATCTCAACTAGAATGCAAAAATGAAAACGTCTATGACAAATGTGTCCCGTAATACCCGCAATGCATCATGGCTGGTCGAGGACCTCGGAATAGGGATTTAAATAAGGCATCCTTGCGGCGAAATACCCGAGCGGAGACAAGGTGCATATGCAACAAGAAATGTAAACGGGTCAGGGCTCGGTTTTATATGATTACCAGATGAATAAAGAGTATGACAGTTATGAATGATGAATCATGATAAGAGAGATATACCAATCTAACTACACAATTTAAATCATAAACTAAGCAGGAAGATAAAACAAGTAACATTAATCTGAAAATTCATCATGTGCTCCAATTATCTCGTATATCTTTTCCTTAACAGGAATATATATATATTCACAATTTTATGCTCTTTATGGCATTTTTATCTCACTTTTACATTTTGTAAAAATCCTTTCCTTATCAGGAAAATAATCATTTTCAAATGCTCTTTGTGGAATTTATATGTGCTCTTTGTGGCACTTCATCATGATCTTTATGGAATATCTCATACATCAAGTCCCACTTGATTAATAATTGTTATACTTATATACATACATCGAATTCTAATACCGCCCGTCCGGGTTTCCCCACTATGTGCGTCCCTAAATGACCATCATCTTCCAGGGCCTACCATTAAGACAACCTGGGCACCTATAACGCAAGACGTCGGGAAGCGGCCATGTGCCTGCGGGGTAGTCAAGACCACACCCGGAATCTCCTACCCATCGCAGAAAAATATACAACAATAAACGCTCACATGGCCTAGGACTATATCCACCATGCATTCATTATCCAGGGGGCTTTAACTCACGCGTGGACTTCCCTTATGATGTCATTTAGAAAGGTGTGTTTAAACCATTTGTTTACCATTTTCAAAATCAAGTAAATTATCATTTACAAGTTTCATGATTAAGTAAATTATCATTTGCTAAAATCAGTACCATTTCCATTTCCATTTCATTTCATTTCCATGTATATGTTTCATTTTATCCGAAACCATTAACATTTACTTTTTGTAAATAATATAACTTATTATTCGAAGCCATACGATAAATTATATCGCTGCTACAACCTCAAAGGAATGACTGAACTTTCAATTTATTCTCCCAACTTACTTTTATGGTGTTATTATAAACCACCAAAATTAATGTAGCTCCATTGAGCTCCAAAAGTCTCCTAAACATAACTCTAGGAATCCTAGTTTCATACTAGTTAACTAGAAAAAGGATGCCCTAACATCAATTGGCATATCCCCTGAAAAGTGCCCACATAACCCATTCCTAGTGTAGGGAAAGTACTAACTCAATTACAACCCTAGGACACTTACTTTACTTCCTTAAAGAAGGTTCCTAGGCCCTAGAATTAAAGAAAATGAATTGGGACTAAACTAAGGAAATCACTAAAAAATGCAGGGCTTCCGAATCGATTCGGCCTAGCCGAATCGATTTGGTTTCAAGAAAGAGAATTGATTCGGACCATCCGAATCGATTCGGTCAAGAAAACCTGACTTTCTGCATAATTTCCGAATCGATTCGGACCATCCAAATTGGTTCGGTCGACCCAGACCTGAAAACTGCCTCAAGGCGAATTGATTCGGCCAGGCCGAATCGATTTGATTCTGTAGATGCCTAATTTTGTCTTAAGGGTTATGAACCCTAATTCTCCCAAACCTCAATCTCTTCAATTTTTCCCACAACCAACAACATTTATCTACCCAAAATCATCCCAACATGGTTTATAACTATTATAATCCCTAATTTTATCATCAAAACTAAGATTAGGGTTTAAATCCCATAAATTACATTTTTGATCTCCAAAAGCATATACATAAATATCACACAATTTATTCATCTTAAATCACATATTTTCAAGTAGAAAACTTGGCTTAGGGTTGCAAATTCAGATTTCTTTGGTGTAGATGCAATCCAAGCTCCAATTTCTCTCTTATTTTCTTCTTTCTCCATTTTTCTCTTCTTATCTATTTCTCTCCTTTTCTTCCTATGTTTAAGACACAAATTAGGGAATTAAGGGAATTTAGACGACTAAACCGTGGCTTAAGTTAAAACTCCCAACTCAAATGGTTAACACCACATTAAAATGACTCCCGAATACGCGTATAAGCTAAAACTGAATAAAAGTGCCCGAAACCCAAAAATACAATATTTCACTTATTTTGATTGTCTCGCACCTTTCGAGACTAACTACACCCTCTAAACTGGCATCCGGAAATTTTATAAATTATTTCCAATTCCAATATCATTTATACCATAAGGTCCTTTTTTTTAAATACATGACACTATAAACATACAACCTGATGATATTTACTTTGACATATAGTAAATATACATTAATCTAGTAAATATTAACCTTCAAGTCATTAAATTAATATTTACTCCAGTCCCCACATTTTATATAATTACCTTATCCGGTAAAACTAATATAAAATGATCCTCCCAGAATCGAGGGTTGTTACAAAAAGAAATTAAAATTTGTTGTTTGTGTGTGTTTATTTGAACTACCTCGCTTTCGCATCTTTAAAAGGAATTTGTTTTTGAAAGTGAAATATTTTAAAATTGGGGGCCTCGTGTTCCAACACTTTTCTTCACCGCAAAACCCGGATGTTAAAGTATAGAACAAACCTTCTTAGTGAAGCAAGATCACATAAACATATAGTAATGATATCTCGGATCTTTGGAAACTTTAAGAATGTGTTTAATCTTTGAAACCTTAGAAAAACATGTGCAAACAAGTTTCTGGATCATAAACTGTTTTTCCAGAATGTACACTTTTTAATTATGATGAAAACACGCTTTAAATAGGAAAACATCACCACCTCAAAAACTGTGTCGCTCGAACGAGATCAACTTTTCGTTCGTGCGACATGGCTATCTCGCTCGAACGAGCCAAGTTGTCGTTTGAACGATGCGCGTGTCAGTTTGACTTTTCTTTTAAAATGATTCTTCAAAAGAAATCCAGTTAAGTCAAACTCTATTTCTAGCTTATCAGAATAAAACGAAGTATAAAACCTTTAAAACACTCTTAAAACATTTTTCTTTATAAAATTACATCCTTATCTTTTATAAAAATAATTCCGAGCGCCATTAATTATACGCATTCATACCCGTGTGATCTCGAAATGCAATTAACTTCAAGACGAATAAACTTGCACCAATTAAACTTCGGCATGATTAATTCTCTGAAGCTTTGCCGCAACTTCTTCAATTTCTTCAATACGTCATAAACGAAGTGGGATCGTGACAAAATAAAATCTCCCTATGACATATTACAAACCCAGTTTTGTTCACAGAATTAAGTCAAAATAATACAGGGACTCAATTGGAAATTTATGTCCTTAAAAATCTCCCCCTTTGACTATTCCAGGACAAAACTAAACCAGTGAAATGCCTAAACCAGGCCGTCAAGCCGTATGATGCCTAAATCCCATCCCATAAACCAAAGTAAAAAAATACAAGATACGACTAGAATATGTAGTACCGGAAAGCATGAACTGTCTGAATGTGATGTAGACTTGAAATCTCGAATCGCTGAAGCATACCTACACACATGAAACAGAAAAACAAATACCCAGTGAAGTATGGTGAAATAAATGAAACCAATATATATATATATATATATATCCAAATGATAACATTTTTACAATAGATACCAATATGAATAAACTCTAAAAAATCATTTGTTAAACAATTGTGCAACAAAATGATACCAATTTATGCTACCAATTTGTAATACCAATTTGTAAAATATGTAATAAAAAACATTCTCAACAAATCTCAAATATCTCCCTACATCACATACATCTCTCCCCCTTTTTTTCTCGAATAGACAATCCGGTGAAAAGATAAACAAATCAATCAAGTATCTAGTATGAGAATATACCAATTAAAAATCGCTAGATAATCATGAAACAACCAGCTAAATATGATCAAGTAATGATAAATTAGTATATAGTAGGCCAATGAATCACACAAAGAATACAACAATCTAATCAGGTGTGGTAAACGAAATTACATGAAAAATATCAATATGAGACAATAAAACCTGCATATAAATCAGTCAGTCCAGAAAGCTTATAACAGTACCAAAAGATATACCATTATAACCAAAGGACTGCAAACAAGGAGAAGAAAACATTCCCAGACTTTATCACACCCCGCCTAATTAAACCTTAGGGGATCAAGCCTTATTTTAATTTAAACAGGTTTCTTAAATGGTTCATTCTTAACATCACTGCCGAAAGATTTTTAATTTACCAACCACCTAAGTGAAAATAAGCGAGTGACAAATTTTATCTTCTTTAAGCAGAACAAATACTCCAAACAAACACAATGTAATTCTAGTAATATTTAAAACAGTTGCATAAATAACTGAATGCAGATAAATTCTTGCCGAAAACCACGGCCAATAAAAGACAACTCAAAATCCAGAATCAGAATAACTGTAAAAGTAAATATAGGACAACATGTCCCAACTACGAATACTAAAACTGAGATCTTGTACTAGAACTGAAAAAGAGGAAGCGTCTAAACAATCCCTGCAACACCCACACGTGCCACAGCTGCCAAATCACAGGAATGAAATCATGCTGGGTGTCCTTGTGGTTGGGCACCTAAAAGTATTTAAAAAATTTACATAGCAAGAGTCAGTACTCAAAACATTTGAAAATATTTTGCAAGCAGTTATCACAATTGAGTTATTGATTACACATATTAAGGTTTCGCAACAACTCCCTTGAACTTCCTCACCTCTCTTCTATAGTGCATGTCTAACAAGGATACTTAGTTGACCTAGTTATACCACCTATAAGAGTAGGTAACTTATTTACTACTCGTTATCCTTATTCTTGTAATAATTACATCATGCTATAAATTATTACTAAGATATTTACAATTCATCTCATTATCTACTATTCTCAATCTGTAGATTATGCACATAGAATACATTATATCACACAATCATGTATTTAATATCACTGATCACTTATATATCCTTTTACCACACATAAAGGACTCTTGGTTCAGAATGATTCATCGATCCCAAGTGAGAGTTGGTTCAGAATGTTCCATTGACCCCAACTATTTAAAAATATATATGTACACATATTCTGGTTCGGGACTCTTTCATCGCGACACCAGTTTAAGGTTTGGTTCGACATTTTACATCGACCCAAAACATATAATAACTTTATGTTAGTTAGGAATGTCTCATCGACCCTAACATAATTAATTTAGGTAGAATTCTCTTAACCTAAACTTTTATATAATTAAGTAGGTACACACCCGACCTATGAAATCATGCCCGTGCGTAATATAGTTCCGGTTGGGCACCTTGTTGTTGTGCCCTATCTGGCTATGGAAAATTTCTACTCTTGTGACCCTGCTCGACACAAGTTAAACACTGACACTGAAACTGTCTCTGCCCTTGGCCCTGTTGGCCCTGACGTTGGCCCTGTCGACCTTGGCCTTGTTGTCCTCCATTTTAGTTACATTGGCCCTGTTGGACCTGAATAACTTATTGTTGGGGACCCTGCTAGCCTTGTCTGTCAAATCGATGCCTCCCATGCTTAAACTTTTTGGTAGAGTTCCCCTGTCGGGAATCCTGCCATAACTGGCCTACTATTTGCTGCTATGGTGTGATACTGTCGCTACTTCCAACTACTTTGCCCGGTTGGCTAGCCTCACCTCTCTTGTTTCCCCTTGCATGAAAGCGGTGGTCCTGACAGTGTAGTAGAGCGCCATTGACGACATGTGTGTAAGTCACTAACGCCGGATTTCCGATCAAGTGTTGCCTGATTCTCAGGTCAAGCCGTCCATAAATTTTGACTTCTTCCTCTCCTCATCGCTTACCTTGTTTGGAACAAAGCTATCCAAGAGGTTAAACGCCTCCTCATAGTCAACAACTGAGCGATCACCCTAAACCACTTCGCTGAATTTCTTCCTCATCTCTGACTCTACTGCTGGGGGGAAATATTTGCGGTCAAGCCGCACCTAAAACTCAGAAATTCCCGTAGTGTCCCTTTCCTCGGTGGTGGTAACTGACTCCCACCACTGTAAGGCCTCTCCTGACAGACGAAAAGTGGCTAGCATTTGATTTTGTACCTCGGTGCACTCAAGCATGCGCAAGTGGCGCTGGATATTTTTCTTCCAGTTGCACGCCTCCACGACATCGGTACTACCCTGAAACTCGGGTGGGTGTCCTTTCTGAAATGTCTCTCTGACTCACTACCAAGTAGATGGTCCTACTGGAGCCTGAACTACCGGTGCCACGGGTGGAGGTACCTGGGGCTGAGGAAAATGGGCTGCCATGGACCTCATGGCTGTCTCGACTGCCTGAGCCACTATCACTGCAACCTGAGTAGTCGAAATTAACTCGAGTGGGGGTGGTGGCATCGGCACCTGTGGCTCCTAATGAGCCTCCCTCACCTCATCTCTGGCTTCATCCCTCTCCGCTCGTTGTATCCACGGTGGCATCTGAAATAAGATTCAAATATAAGTACACAGTTTACACAAAATTTAAGAGCAGATGTACGATATCGCAAAAGCGGATATTGAATCTACTGTCATAATAGTAGGGCTCTAATGCAACCAAACGTTACGCTAAAATGCAGTAATCCACACAGATCCTATGGACACTAGAACCTGATGCTCTGATACCATCTATGACACCCCGCCTAATTAAACCTTGGGTGATCAAGACTTATTTTAATTTAAACAGGTTTCTTAAATGGTTCAGTCTTAGCATCACTTTCGAAAGCTTTTTAATTTACTAACCACCTAAGTGAAAATAAGCGAGTGCTAAATTTTATCTTCTTTAAGGAGAACAAATACTCCAGACAAACACAATGTAATTCTAGTAATATTTAAAACAGTTGCATAAATAACTGAATGCAGATTAAGTCTTGCCGAAAACCACAGCCAATAAAAGATAACTCAAAATCCAGAATCGGAATAACTGTAAAAGTAAATATAGGACGGCATGTCCCAACTACGAATACTAAAACTGAGATCTTGTACTAGAACTGAAAAAGAGGAAGCGTCTAAACAATCCCTGCAACATCCACATGTGCTGCAGCTCCCAAATCCCAGGAATGAAATCATGCTGGGTGTCCCTGTGGTTGGGCACCTAAAAGGATTTAAAAAATTTACATAGCAAGAGTCAGTACTCAAAACATTTGAAAATATTTTGCAAGCAATTATCACAATTGAGTTATTGATTACACATATTAAGGTTTCACAACAACTCCCTTGAACTTCCTCACCTCTCTTCTATAGTTCATGTCTAACGAGGATACTTAGTTGACCTAGTTATACCACCTATAAGAGTAGGTAACTTATTTACTACTCGTTATCCTTATTCTTGTAAGAATTACATCATGCTATAAATTATTACTAAGATATTTACAATTCATCTCATTATCTACTATTCTCAATCTGTAGATTATGCACATATAATACATTTTATCACACAATCATGTATTTAATATCACTGATCACTAATATATCCTTTTACCACACATAAAGGACTCTTGGTTCGGAATGATTCATCGATCCCAAGCGAGTGTTGGTTCGGATTGTTCCATTGACCCCAACTATTTAAAAATATATATATACACATATTCTGGTTCGGGACTCTTTCATCGCGACACCAGTTTAAGGTTTGGTTCGGCATTTTACATCGACCCCAAACATATAATAACTTTATGTTAGTTAGGAATGTCTCATCGACCCTAACATAATTAATTTAGGTAAAATTCTCTTAACCTAAACTTTTATATAATTAAGTAGGTACACACCCGACCTATCAAATCATGACCGTACATAATATATTTTACTTATATTCACTGTACTCATTAATTTACAATTTATTTCCCTATTGCATTTATTCGAGTATTCACGCAACTCTAAGGGCCCTAGTTACCCCTCCCTTAATTCAGTAGTTAAGTTAACATTAATCTACTGGTATTTTTTTGAAATTTACTCTCACTCTTCCCGTACCTAAATTCTCACAATCCCAACATACGGCTCAATCGATCGTTATTCCGTTGGTCCATTTCTCCAAAATTCCCACTCAATAATTTATGAAGAAATCTAACGGTACACCTACTAGTATTTATGAAGTCTCCTCATAGGTAAAATATCATCACTAAGGTTCCCATTAAACAACGGTAATTACAAGAAAATTTATTCACAAAATTCTTTAAAGTCCAGCCAGGGTCGATCGATCGATGGGATTTGGTCGATCGATCGACTTCTCGATCGATCGACATTCAAGGGTCGATCGATCGCTCAAGCAGTGACAAACCCAGTTCGTCTTCTTCATGCGGGTTTCACCATTTTTATCTATCTATCTTTCATGATAATCTACCATATTTGCAACCAACAATTTCTAATCATTCCTACATGTTCTGGGATGATTACTAACGATTTAAAACAACAAAATAATTATAAATCTTGGCCAAATTAACTAAAAATCTTACTAATATTCAAGAACCCTAAAAATACATTCTTTACATCTTTCATCATAATTCCAGATTTTTAGTTTGATTCAATAATCTAGTTTTCTATAATATTAGAATATTTGGAGATCCAAAAACGTCCTACATGCAATCCCTACCAATCATGGATCATAATCAATTGTTTTTCTCCCAAAAATATCATAAAAATCATGTTCTTCATAAAACTTAAATATGGGTTTTATAACTCAATTTATTTTGCAAATAACCACTTGCCTTATGATTTGTAGGGTCTGATTTCGTGGTTGTTGATGATGGTTGATGATTTTGATCCTTCAATCCTCCTTCTCAACAAATTTGTGGTGAAATCTCCTTAGAATTCCCCCTCCTTCCTTCTTTTGCCTTAGGAAATTGCCTCTCTCTCTTCTCTAATGGCTATGGTGTATTTTCTTTCTTTCTAACCCTAGTCTCAACTCTTATAATCTGATTTAGGGTATCAAAATTCGTAGGTCTACTTACCCATAAATGTAAAGAGACCAAAATGCTCTTGAATGGTCTCCGTTTAGCCCGAAAATGACCCGACGCTCAACTAGTACGCCCGGGTACACTATTTTGACTAATTCGACCCCTTCGGAGTCATCCGTGGACTATAAATTATCGTTTGAGTCTCTTAAAATATTTTTCTAATCACATCTTCAATTTTTTTGTCTATGTGTGACACTCGATTGGGATAACTCAGGTACGTCCATATAATCACTAGACCGTACATATCAACATTAAAAATTTACTACTCACATTTAGTAAAAAAAAAATTAATCGTCATATTAATCTTTATTAACATTATATCACATTAAATTACTCTTCTCACGTAATTTAAATAAAACGTATTTTATCACATTAAATTACTCTACTCACGTAATTTAAATAAAACGTATTTTCCTAATTATGTAGAATTCCTAAGTATTTTCCTAATTATGCATAATTCCTAATTATGCAGAATTACGGGGTATTACATACTTCCCCTCTTACAAAAGGAATTCCATCCTCGAAATATGAAAATACCTGCTGTGAATAATTCTGGATATTGTTCTCGCATATCCTTCTCCCGTTCCCAAGTAGACTCATCCATATTGTGATGTCCCCGTTGTACTCTTACTAAGGGTACCACCTTGGATCGTAGTTTTCTCTCACTATAGTCCAGAATAGCCACGGGTCTTTCTTCATACGAGACATCTGGCTGCAAATCGATCTCCTCAAGTGGAATGTGCCAGAAGGCTCTTTCACTCCTCTTATATTTCTTCAGTGATGCCACACGGAATACATCGTGTATTCGCTGAAGATGCTCAGGGAGTCCCAATCGGTAAGATACCGGTCCCACCCTCTCAATGATAGGAAACGACCCCACATATCTCAGTGCTAATTTCCCTTTATTGCCGAACCTCATAATCCCTTTCATAGGAGATACCCGAATTAACACTTGATCGCCCACATCTAGTTCCACGTGTCTCCTATCGGCGTCAGCATAACTCTTCTGCCTATCCTGAGCTATTCGAATACGTCCTCGAATCAACTCTATATTGGAGGAAGTCTCCTGTAGCATCTCTGGCCCCAATAGTTTATTATCGCCCACCTCTAACCAACAAGCAGGAGAACGACAAGGCCTCCCGTAAAGTGCCTCGAATGGAGCCATGCCGATAGTGAATTGTTAAGAGTTATTATATGAAAACTCCACCAAAGGAAGGTATGGCTCCCAACCTCCCCTAAAATCTAGGACACACATCCTCAGCATATCCTCCAACATCTGGTTTACTCTTTCGGTCTGACCAATTGTCTGTGGGTGATACGCCGTACTCAACCGTAAGTCAGTGCCCATGGCCTCCTGAAAGCTCTGCCAGAAGTGTGACACCAATATCTTGTCTCGGTCAGACACAATATTAATCAGAATTCCGTGCAGCTTAACGATCTCCGAAATGAATAGCTGCGCGTACAACATCGTAACATAATCCATACGAACCGGTAAGAAATTAGCCACTTTAGTCAGTCGATCCACTATTACCCATATGGAATCGTGACTCTTCTATGATGTTGGTAACCCGGTAATAAAATCCATCGAGATACTCTCCCACTTCCACATGGGAATGTCCAATGGTTGTAGCATCCCTGAAGGCCTCTGATGGTCAACTTTTACGAGCTGACATGTAACACACTTTGAGACAAATTTTGCAATATCTCATTTCATACCTGACCACCAATATAATCGTCGCATATCCTGGTACATTTTTTCCCCACCTGGATGTATAGAAAATTTTGACCCGTATAACTTCTTCATAACGGCATGCCTCAAATCATCATCTTCAGGTACTATCAGCCTACCATTGAACCGTAGTCCGCCGTCTGAGATGATGGAGTAGGACTTTGCCCCCTCGGACAGTAACTGTCATACTTTGTCATGACAAAATGGGTCTTCGGCCTGTGCCCTCACTATTTGCATGACACTCTCGGGAGTGATAGCTAGAGCTGCCATGTATGCTCTAGCTATTTCATCCTCATGTCGAAGTTCACTCCACTTCGCCTTCCAAACTTCTGCTTACTCCCCGATAGGTCTTCTGCTTAATGCATCTGCCACCACGTTAGCCTTACCAGGATGATACAGTATATCAAATTGGTAGTCCTTCACGAATTATAGCCACCTCCTTTGCCTCATATTCAGATCCTTCTGAGTGAACATATACTGTAGTGACTTATGATTCGTGAATAGAGTGAACTGCTCGCCCAAAAGATAGTGTCTCCATATCCTCGATGCAAAAACGACCGCTGCAAACTCGAGGTCATGGATGGGGTAATTCTTATCATGTGGCTTAAGCTTTCGGGACGCATAATCTATTGCCTTCTCTTCCTGCTATAACACACCCCTAAGCCCTTGTAAGAACGCATCAATATAGACTCGGTACTCCACTCCGCTCCTAGGCAAGGCAAGAACGGGTGGTGATGTCAACTTATACTTTAATTCATCAAATGTTAACTGAAAATTGTCACTCCATACGAAGGGAACTCCCTTCGAAGTCAAGTTTATCAAAGGTCCGACAATTTTTTAGAACCCCTTGATGAAGCGACATTAATAACCAACCAACACCAAGAAACTGCGAATTTCGGTCGGTGTCGTGGGCTGTCACCACTCCCTCGTCGCGATACCTTACTCGGGTAAACAGCAATGCCTCTGCTAGATACAACATGGCCAAGGAACTGAACCTCCCGAAGTCAAAATGCATACTTCTCAAATTTTGCATACAACTAATGGTCCCGCAATGTCTGTAGAACAATTCGTAAATGTTCAGCGTGTTCCTCCTCCGTGAGAGAGTAAATCAGAACGTCGTCTATGAATACAATCACAAACTGATCCAAAAAATCCCTGAATACCCTGTTCATGAGATCCATGAATACTACCGGCGCATTAGTTAGCCCAAACGACATCACTCTGAACTCGTATGACCCGTACCGTGACAGGAAAGCGGTCTTGGGTGCATCCTCTTCACGAATGCGCAATTGGTGGTAACCCGAACTCAAATTGATCTTTGAGAAGTATGTAGCCCCTCTCAACTGATCAAACAAGTCGTTAATCCTCGGCAACGGATACTTATTACGTATAGTAACTTTTTTTAGCTCTCCGTAATCTACACACAGACGAAGTGAACCATCCCTTTTCTTTACAAATAACACCAGCGCACCCCATGGTGATGTACTTCTTCGAATGAAACCCTGTTCTAATAGCTACTGAATCTATTCTCTCAGTTCTCGCATCTATGAAGGAGCCATGCGATACGGTGCTCTGGTAATCGGCCTCATCCCCGGTGCTAGGTCAAAAATGAACTCTATCTCCCTACTGGGTGGTAACCGTGGTATCTCCTTAAAGACATTCTCAAAATCCCTCACAACTGGTATTGAGTCCAGAGAAACGACAACCCCATGTGAGGTCTCCTCCTCAATATAATATAAATGAGTTCGCGACCCTCCCTCTGGGAGTGGCATTGCCAAAAGGAACATCTCTTGTACCGGGATGGAGAACACGATAATCCTCTCATAACAATCTACCATTGCCCTATAATGCACCCACCAATCCATGCCTAGGATGACGTTATATCCCTCCATATCTAGAAGTAGGAGGTCCGCCTCTAGACTCAATCTCCCGACCATAATGTCCACACCCTTACAAATCGAGTGTATAAGGGACCCACTACCCATCGGTGACTCCACGCACAAAAGATGAGTGACAGCTATTGCTAATAGGCCGGTTGCCCATGCAAATCTAGTGGAAATAAACGAATGCATCGCCCCCATGTCAAGCAAAATACTACCCTCAAGTACATGAATAGGAAACATACCCACAACTATCGGCAGTGCTGGAGGTCCTGGATAAAATGGGATATCACGGACGTTGAACACACGTCCGTACTGCATCTGTCCTGGCTGTGGGGCTTGTACTGCTGCTGGGGCTAACAGAGCCTGCTACCCCTATTGGGCCCCTTGTTGTTGGGCCCTGTCTGGCTGTGGATAATTTTTACTCTTGTGACCCTGCTGGCCACAAGTGAAACACTGACCCTGAAACTGTCTCTGCCCTTGGCCCTGTTGGCCCTGATGTTAGCTCTGTCGACCTTGGCCTTTCTGTCCTCCCTTTTGGTTCTCTTGGCCCTGTCAGCCCTAAGTAACTTGTTGTTGGGGACCCTGTTAGCCTTATCTGTCAAAGCGATGCCTCCCGTGCTTATAATTTTTTGTAGAGTTCTCCTGTCGGGAATCCTGCCCTATCTGGCCTACTGTTTGCTGCTGTGGTGTGCTATTGTCTCTACTTCCAACTACTTTGCTCGGTTGGATAGGCTCACTTCTCTTGTTTCCCCTTGCATGAAAACGGTGGTCCTGACAGTGTAGTAGAGCGGCATTGACGACATCTGTATAAGTCACTAACGCCGGATTGCCGATCAAGTGTTGCCTGATTCTCCAGGTCAAGCCATCCTTAAATTTTGACTTCTTCCTCTCCTCATCGCTCACCTCGTTTGGCACAAAGTTAGCCAAGCGGGTAAAATCCTCCTCATAGTCAGCAACTGAGCGATCACCCTAAACCACTTCGCTGAATTTCTTCCTCATCTCTGACTCTACTACTGGAGGGAAATATTTGCGGTCAAACCGCACCAAAAACTTAGAAATTCCCATAGTGTCCCTCGGTGGTGGTAACTGACTCCCACCACTATAAGGCCTCTCCTGACAGATGAAAAGTGGCTAGCATTCGTTTCTGTACCTCGGTGCACTCTAGCATGCTCAAGTGGCGCTGGATATTTTTCTTCCAGTTGCACGCCTCCACTACATCGGTACTACCCTGAAACTCGGGTGGGTGTCCTTTCTGAAATGTCTCTCTGACTCGCTACCAAGTAGATGGTCCTGCTGGAGCCTGAACTACCGGTTCCACGGGAGGAGGTACCTGGGGTTAAGGAAAATGGGCTGCCATGGCCCTCATGGCTGTCTCGACTACCTGAGCCACTATCACTACAACCTGAGTAGTGGAAATTAACTCGGGTGGGGGTGGTGGTATCGGCACCTGTGGTTCATATTGAGCCTCCCTCGCCTCATCTCTGGCTTCATCCCTCTCCGCTCGCTGTCTCCTTGGTGGCATCTAAAATAAGATTCAAATTGTATAAGTACACAGTTTATACAAAATTTAAGAGCAGATGTACGATGTCCCAAAACCGAATATTGAATCAACAGTCCTAATAGTAAGGCTCTAATGCAACAAAACGTTACGCTGAAACGCTTTAATCCGTACAGATCCTATGGACACTAGAACCTGATGCTCTGATACCATCTGTGATAGCCCGCCTAATTAAACCTTGGGTGATCAAGCCTTATTTTAATTTAAATAGGTTTCTAAAATGGTTCATTCTTAGCATCACTGCCGAAAGCTTTTTAATTTA
Organism: Sambucus nigra; assembly: GCA_949130495.1. Classification (NCBI taxonomy): domain Eukaryota; kingdom Viridiplantae; phylum Streptophyta; class Magnoliopsida; order Dipsacales; family Adoxaceae; genus Sambucus; species Sambucus nigra. The sequence continues at coordinate 301,801,045 of OX422215.1, read as the reverse complement.
CGAACCACTTAAGTGAAATAAGCGAGTGCCAAATTTTATCTTCTTTAAGCAGAACAAATACTCCAAACAAACATAATGTAATTCTAGTAATATTTAAAATAGTTGCATAAATAACTGAATACAGATAAAGTCTTGTCGAAAACCACGGCAAATAAAAGACAACTCAAAATCCAGAATCAGAATAATTGTAAAAGTAAATATAGGACAACATGTCCCAACTACGAATACTAAAACTGAGTACCTGTACTAGAACTGAAAAAGAGGATGTGTCTAAAAAATCCATGCTACATCTACACGTGCTGCAGCTCCCAAATCCCAAGAATGAAATAATGATGGGTGTCCCTGTGGTTGGGCACCTAAAAGGTTTTAAAAAAATTTACATAGCAAGAGTCAGTACTCAAAACATTTGAAAATATTTTGCAAGCAGTTATCACAATTGACTTATTGCTTACACATATTAAGGTTTCGCAACAACTCCCTTGAACTTCATCACCTCTCTTCTATAGTGCATGTCTAACAAGGATACTTAGTTCACCTAGTTATACCACCGATAAGCGTAGGTAACTTATTTACTACTCGTTATCCTTATTGTTGTAATAATTACATCACCCTATAAATTAACTAAGATGTTTACAATTCATCTCATTATCTACTATTCTCAATCTGTAGATTATGCACATAGAATACATTTTATCACACAATCGTATATTTAATATCAGTTATCACTAATATATCCTTTGACCACACATAAAGGACTCTTGGTTCGGAATTATTCATCGACCCCAAGTGAGAGTTGGTTCGGAATGATGCATCGACCCCAACTATTTAAAAACATATATATATACATATTCTGGTTCGGGACTCTTTCATCGTGACACCAGTTTAAGGTTTGGTTCGGCATTTTAGATCGACCCCAAACATATAATAACTTTATGTTAGTCTTGAATGTCGCATCGACCCTAACATAATTAATTTAGGTAAAATTCTTTTAACCCAAACTTTTATATAATTTAGCAGGTACACACCCGACCTATCAAATCATGCCCGTACATAATATATTTTACTTATATTCATCGTACTCATTAATTTACAATTTATTTCACTATTGCATTTATTCGAGTATTCACGCAACTCCAAGGGCCCTAGTTACCCCTCCCTTAATTCAGTAGTTAAGTTAACTTTAATTTACTGGTATTTTTTAGGAATTTACTCTCACTCTTCCCATAGCTAAATTCTCACAATCCCAACATACGGCTCAATCGATCGTTCTCCCGTCAGTCCATTTCTCCAAAATTCCCACTCAATCATTTGTGAAGAAATCTAACAGTACACCTACTGGTATTTATGAAGTCTCCACATCGGTAAAATATCATCACTAAGGTTCCCATTAAGGAACGGTAATTACAAGGAAATTTATTCACAAAATTCTCTAAAGTCCAGCTAGGGTCGATCGATCGATGGGATTTGGTCGATCGATCGACTACTCGATCGATCGACATTCAAGGGTCGATCGATCGATCAAGCAGTGACAAACCCAGTTCGTCTTCTTCATGCGGGTTTCACCATTTTTATCTATCTATCTATCTTTCATGATAATCCACCATATTTGCAACCAATAATTTCTAATAATTCCTACATGTTCTGGGATGATTACTAACGATTTAAAACAACAAAATCATTATAAATCTTGGCCAAATTAACTAAAAATCTTACTAATATTCAAGAACCCTAAAAATACATTCTTTACATCTTTCATCATTATTCAAGATTTTTAGTTCGATTCAATCATCTAGTTTTCTATGATATCAGAATATTTGGAGATCCAAAAATATCCTACATGCAATCCCTACCCATCATGGATCATAATCAATTGTTTTTCTCCCAAAAATATCATAAAAATCATGTTCATCATAAAGCTTAAATATGGGTATTATAACTCAATTTATTTTGCAAATAACCACTTGGATTATGATTTGTGGGGTCTGATTTCGTGGTTGTTGATGATGGTTGATGGTTGATGATTTTTATCCTTCAATCCTCCTTCTCAACAAATTTGTGGTGAAATCTTCTTAGAATTCTCCCTCCTTCCTTCTTTTGCCTTAGGAAATTCCTCTCTCTCTTCTCTAATGGCTATGGTGCATTTTCTTTCTTTCTAACCCTAGCCTCAACTCTTATAATCTTATTTAGGGTTTCAAAATTCGTAGGTCTACTTACCCATAAATGTAAAGAGACCAAAATTCCTTCGAATGGTCCCGGTTTAGCCCGAAAATGACCCGACACTCAACTAATACCCCCGGGTACACTATTTTGACTAATTCCACCCCTTCGGAATCATCTGCGGACTCTAAATTATCGTTTGAGTCTCTTAAAATATTTTTCTAATCTCATCTTCAATTTTTTTGTCTACGCGTGACACTCGGTTGAGATAACTCAGGTTCGTCCATATAATCACTAGACCGTACATATCAACATTAAAATTTACTACTCACATTTAGTAATTTTTTTTAATCGTCATATTAATCTTTATTAACATTATATCACATTAAATTACTCTTCTCATGTAATTTAAATAAAACATATTTTATCACATTAAATTACTCTACTCACGTAATTTAAATAAAACGTATTTTCCTAATTATGCAGAATTCCTAAGTATTTTCCTAATTATACAAAATTCCTAATTATGGAGAATTACGGGTATGACAGACTTTCGTTCAAACGAGCTAGGGATGTCGCTCAAACGAGTCTTTGCGTGACATGGTAATATCGTTCGAACGACTTCTCGCGACAGGCCAAATTTTCCTAGTTTCCCAGAAATATCATAAATTTTTGCTCGGTGAAATTTTTTTCAGAACAATCACACTGGAATGGTCTGACAGCAGCAAAATAGTGCTAAAATAGTGAGCTTTTAACACAAAATGCAAAAATGCATAAAAACTAACAATGTGAGTTACATGCAAACATGGTACCAATGTGCTCAATCATGGACATGGAATGAAAGGTCATGAACGATCCAGAAGCTCCATTTGATAGAGATAAATCATCAAACTTTATCATAGCCATATGACAATTAAAGTGTGGGCTTAATGAACTAAAGATACTACCTGCACACAAATCCAAAATTTTGACGATTCCACAAACAATAGCGTCAAATTGTAATGTTTCAACATTAGGATTAGTTGTGCAAACCCGTTTAATTTTCTCCAACCAAATTACCTCATAAATATATACTTTTTCAAGTTCTTTTGAGGTTTACAGCATTCTCAACTTAGAGAAAATCTTATTGGCCTTTTTTCTTAGCATATTATTTTTTCTTTTGGGCTCTTTTAAACGGTGGCTTTCACGGTGAGTTAATTTTGAACTCTCGCAGCCCTTTCTCATGAATCACTCATCATTTTGTTAATTAGGTACCAATTCAAATCCTCACGGTAAACGATTCTTACATGCACACTTCTCCTTAAGTCTACTTACGCATAGATGACAAGATTGAGATAAGAATGCCTCACTAAATTCAAATATGCAAGAGAAGTCAAACATCCATATAAACTCGTGAATGTGTGCAACGTTGACATATATACAAAGTCGAATCAAAATGCATATCAACTTAGAAACAACCCCATATAGACAATGGTTAAGATCATTCTAAGCATCTATAATAATGACCAAATGTCCTAGCAACGTGGATAATGAAATGATGGGGGGGGGGGGGGGGGGGGTTTCCAAGCACACCAATATGACACATAAAACATGTAAATTCAAAAACAAAAATCGAAATTTTTTTTGGCTTTTCAAACATATTTTAACTCAATTAAAAAAAAAATCTTTTTGTTTTTTCAAAAGTTTTCTCAAAAACAAAATCTTTTTGTATTTTTCAAATAAGACTCAAACAAATGAAAAATATAATACAAAGAGATAAATAAGTCATTATACTAGCAATGGATATATCATGAAGCAAACTAGCATATGAAAAACATGGCAACACTATCATCCTTTAGATTTAGCATGGTAAGAATCAAGTGCACCCAAACGAGAATCATGAAGTTTTATTCCTAAAGCAACTAAATCCGATTTCCTAACCCAAGTAGGTGTAAAACGACGCATGGGGGTTTGGGGACACTACAAAAAAAATTGCTTTTTACTACGGTGCTCCAATCGTCTCAAAAAGTCCTTTAGCCGTCTCAAAAGCCTTTTGTGATGCCATTTGAGACGGCAACGGAGCATAGTATTAGACCCCCATTCTAAAAGCTTTTTGAGACGACATAAGTTGTCTCAAAAGTTCTTTTGAGACGGGAAATACGCCGTCTCAAAAGGTTATTTCTTATAGGACCCTTTTGAGACGGTAAAAAATCCTTCTTTTAAATATTTTTTTAGAGACACCAACATACGTCCCCAAAGAGTTTTTTAAGATGATAACTTAACCATCTAAAAAAGTCCCCATTTATGGAACCCTTTAGAGACGGCAAAGAAGCAATCTTTAATAATTTTGGCACTAAAATTATAATTTCATCCATTCCATTCCATTATATACTTTATATGATTATAAACAAAACCTCTTAAAAACAATATGACATATTTGACATCCCATTTCAACATATAACATATAATTTTCCATTCAATTATAATTAAAACTCATACAAAGAAAAAATACACAATTTAAACATTGCGTCCAACATATATCTCTCTATACAATTTCACTCATCTCATTAGAAAAAATACATAAAAAACCATCTATCCCTGGCATAAAATGATTCACGCAAAGTAAACTCGCAATCTTCAAGCATACGACCTCCATCAAAACGACTCCAATATCTTGCCTTGTCCACAAAAGGTTTTCACCTGCAATAAATTTATTAAGTGTCGGTTACCTTAAACAGAGAAGTAATTTTTTTAATAGTTGCTATAGATGACAATCTTTAAAAACCTTATCAAATTTGTATATCTTCGTATTATTAACTTTTAAAAATACTTAATATTTTTTAAAAAACATTGGCAGAGTCTCCTTTATTTATTCATGAAACCCAACCTGTTTAAACATAAAAATTAACTGAAAAAAAGAAAGAAATGGCCACAACTTTTTAAAAAACTAATACAAATAAAAATACACATTAAAATTCCTTTTATCGTTGGACAACATAATGAACAAAATTTAACTTGAATATGTCTCACCCCTGCTTGTGGTTGAGAGCAAGACTGAAGAGGACGTAAGCGACAAGGTCTTTGTTCGAGAGAATAGATGCACAAGCTCCAATGGTAAAAGTCTCAAGTATACGTATAACAAGTCCTCGTGTGATAGCAAACTTCTTGCAATAAATGGGATACAAAACCCAATTAGCTATGGTTCTGAAAAAGTCAAGAAACATTAACTTGATTTAGATACTTGGACAATACTTGTTTAAAACCCAATACAAAAACCATCTCCAAATATGTCATGATTATATAAATATAAAATAAGAACAAACACTAAAAACCTAGTTGATTTAACTATTTAATACTTAACGGACTGCTTACATTGTTTAAAATTGGTGGTTGCCACAGTAGGTTTGAGATGGCGCTTAATGATATCGAGTCATGAAATTGGTGTTTGCCACATCATCCCCTGAACGAAAGAGAAAAAATATTCATGAACCAGCTACAACTCGTAATTATCTGCTAAACTGATTACAATATAAAAAGTTTCGCAAATATGTACCCAAGCCTGCACGAGAAGTTGCTACATATAATGACACATGCAACTAAAATAAACAAATATTCGATAAACTATTATTATGTGAAATATAATATCAAACAAGTGTGATAATTGTGCTCAATTTCATATGTGGAAATTTTGCCAAGATCTCTTCATTAGTTGTGGGAAGAATCTGCCAGAACCGGATTTTTTGGTAGCCTTATGATATATGATATTAATGCAAGAAATGATTTGGATTCTGATTTCGAATTAGAATGTCTATAAACTCGGATTAATGGATCAATTTGATTTGGCACTGACATATTGTCTTTTATATGTTGTTTATACTCTATTAACTTTTAATATACATTACATTCTGATATATCCTTATTTTATTATGTTATATTAGTATATAGTATTAAATTACAGGAACATATAACACAAATAACTTTCAAGTATCACTCTAGAGCTGCTGCAATAACACCAGCTTTATGCAAAAAAAAGTGATCATTTGTTCACTTTAGAGCAACTGCAATATCACTCTAGAGTTGTTCTTTATAGCCCCATTAAAAGAGGCTCACACCGAGGATGGATTGATCCCTAATGCTTGGTTAGGATAAATTGACATTCCTACAGCTTTGGAGCAATGAACGTTTAACTAGGATGAATCTGAAATGAAACAGGGCAAAACTCAAGAAACTAATGAAACCAGGTCTGAACTGTACACTATCAGGTCCAAACCAAGTATGAGAAAAGGGGAATTATGAACCCAGATTGTCTAGGTTTGAATCTCATGTGTTTCTTATTAACTTTGGGTATGTTGGGGATATAAAGATTGAGGGACTTTATCTGATAAGCAAACCGACTTGTGTTTTAAATTGTGAACTTAAATCGTGATCAAGCATCTCCCTTGTGTTGATTCACCAATGTAAAATCAAGAGAGATGAATCTTTCTTATGTTTTGAAAGCCTTCAATGAATTCTCTTCTTAATACTGTAATTGATAGTTCAAACATGGGGGCAAAACCCCTTTATTCCTCTTTAAAAGAGGCTGAATTTTAAAATTCAGTGTCTAAACAACTATTCGTTCTGTCAACCTATTATGAGGTCCCATCGACTGCTCCCTAACCATTCATTCATGGGGTCAACCATAGCTACTTTACCTTATAGCTGTTCATTCGGCAAAATTTATAGCCCCGTTAAAAGCGGCTCACACCAAAGCGATCGCAGCGAGAATGACAGTTAATTTTATTATGAATCATGGCTAGTCTATAACCTATTTTGAGTGGTACTGCATTCATGTAATGCACACTTTATTGTGGAAAATGGAGGAAAAATTATTTCAGCTAAGTGACACTCCTCGTCCACTGCCACAAATTATTCCAAGAGCGTTGGTCCATCCAAATTGTTAAAAAATTCATCTTTAATACTTACGTGATTGACTTTCCAGAAGACATGGGCGTTAGTAAGGCCTTCTGTGTCAACAATCTCACCCGCTATACATTTTGATTATACAATCAATGAAGGTGATATTGTTCGTCTCCAACACATGCTCATTTGATGGATGAAATCGAAGATGACGTTCATGAATTAGTTTCAACTAGAGGAGGGTTATCAAACGTATCTTATCAAATGGAAAGGATGTCCATTAACGCATTGCACAAGGATTACTGATAACGAATTTCAATGCTTGTAAGATAAATTCCATGCTTTTAACTCGCCGGGATCGAGTTTCTTTATAATTAAAAACTATACAAACAATATATGTAATGCTCAAAAGTTCATACAATCATCCAAAACCTAGTATTACATTCTGAATAAAGTACTGCATCATTTTAAAAATATTCATTGAATCACAAAGTACCACATCATCCAAACAAAGTCAGACAACCCAAATAAATACATAATCATCCCAAATACATGAAAAAAATTAAATTGACAAGCAAATGTGATATTAAAAGAGTTTCCCTCATCCAACTTAAAGAAAATTGAACACAAAATCAAAATAATTAAATAAAGAATCTAGTGTAAGGTCTTATGAGACGCAAACAAATAGAAATGTGGTCGAATGTTAAAAATATACATGAACCATGCGATTCATGTGAAGCAACGTGTAGCTAAACTACAAATAAATAGATATGTGGTGGAATGTTAAAAATAAAATTCAATATATGCAACTATTTCAATAGATAATTCTTTTTGCCTTTTTTGCCTTATGAGACACTCTGTCTCTTTTCCTTTAAACAAATATACTTTGAAAAATGGGGTGATGATAGAAAAAGCACAAATCGAGGGTATATTGCATAAAATAGCATTAAATAGCGTGAAATAGACAAATAGCTGAACAATAGCATGAAATAGCAATAATGGGGCAATAACGTGAAATAGTGCACGCGGTTTGCGACAGACGCTATTAAAAATGCATAATATTGTGTTTTAGTGGCAAAAAAAGTAATAGCGCGCAATTGCACGCAATTTAAAACATTGTCAAATACTAATAATTGGATTTGGAGATGAAACATCACGAACAAAATAAAACACTTTTTTATTTAGGATGTACTCGAATTCTCTTCCAATCGCCGAGTGTTTCTTGCGAAGGAATATGAAGCCACAAAAATTCTCTTGTTATGTTTGTAAGAATTGTCTCAATTCATTGGAGCACATCATTCACAAATGTCCAATTTCATTGAAGGTGTGGGGCCTTTGTGGACTATCTGAGAAGGGCATAACTAAAAGCAGGGGAAATGAAGGATAGGCTGGAAAGGAACAAATGTTTGAGAACAGTTGTGTCGTAGCTTGGCCTATTTGGCGGAATCGCATCCTCGTGTTCCATGGGGAGCAAGAGAAACGTTCAAAACCGATGCAAATATTAAGCCTTTAAGAGAAGGAAAAAGGTCCTGGTGACAAAAAACATTCGCAATAGATACGAGCACCAGTTGGGACTCTCATAATCAATTTCGCTGCGCCTAAATTTGAAGAGTAAAACTGATAGCTCGGGACCGTTTGTTATGGATCTCTCTAAAAGAATTTTGAAATCGCTTGATTCTGAACATACATAACGTTTGTCAGCACATATAGGGTCCCTTTTACCACAAGGATCAATCATTCACACCTTATAAAATGAAGAGTGGGCTACAAATGGAAGTATTATAGAAGCAGTAAAAAATTTCTAGGATGGGCCAACGTGCTACATTTCCTCTATTAGGAGTAGAGGCAATGTGCCATCTCATTGTTTGGCTCTGTATGCTGAGAACATTTCTCATTACACAATATGGGAGGTGATGCCTCTAGTTTTTTTGGAGGCTTATTTTCTCAATGATGTAATCGAGTGTTTTGATAAATGAAATTCAGTCTGCTGTCAAAATAAAAGAGAAAACACAAATGTGCAACTAGACCTGTTAACGTGACATACTGGGTCCATATAAGAAATTTCTCAAAATATACCCGATTCATTAGAGCCATGTATAGTTTGTGACATACCGATTTCGTCTCATGGTAAAATCGTGTATTCACTATCCATACCACTATCATGCCATGTATGGCGAATTTCATGTCACTCAGTTGTGTTCATATGACTGACAGCTAAACTCGTTATGACCCAAAACTCGTCAGGAGTTGATCCATTAGGTGATAATTTCATGTTATGTCTCATTTTTTCATGAGTCAACTTGATCTAGTACAAAAGTAAGAACCATTGTATTATCTATAAATAGAACGGAAGTGAAAATTCATTATATTATACTCTATTTGCACCAAGTGCATCACTACAACATCCACCTGCATAGAACTTCAATTCATCGCAAGTGTTAACAAACTCTTCAATTCATTAAATTTTGATGATTTCCAACAAATGTTTCGAGTCATTTGACCATCTATAAACCCCCGAGAATAGATTCTCTAGAAATACTAAAGAACCTTTGACCATATCAAGCTCACATGCTTATTCACATCACACTACCTCGTATAACTTTTAAATGCCTATTAAACCCGAAAAGAAAAAGACACTTGTGACATTGTCTTTAACTAGAAATCTTCATTGTGTAAACCTTGAAATACAGGAAGATGTTCCTAACTTGAGAAACATACTTCTCTCAATTCCAGAAGACAAATACATAGCAATGCAACGTAGAGTAAAGATGGTCCAGCAGCATTTCCTTTGACATAAAAATCCTGTCAAGTATGACTTATTTCATATGACCCTTTACTCCATTTGATTATTTAGCGACAAGGTGATCTACCATGTTAAGACCGTATCTTTTGTTATTGTTACAGGTGAATCTCTTTATTTGTTGGAGAATATTGTTCATGAGAAAATAATGAAATCTTAATATATCCTACACCCCCCCTGATACATATGTAAGTGTTGACCAACTCATTTATTTTTAATATCCCTGATTTTGATGGAGTGTGTACTTTAAAATTCTATCTTGTTTTAGATCATTGTGCATTTGGTATGATTCTATATTATATTACATTTTATGTTTGTTAAGAATTTTGTACTCTTACTTGTATAAATTACTAAGGAGGTTTTTCCATCTTCCAGAAAAGGCACTCCTAATTAGATAAGAAATTGATCATTGTATTATTGAAGATACGGTCGGACACCACCACATTTGCACTTCCCATATTGGAATGTGTATAGGCATTATTATTAATGTTTACAGAAATTGATCATTGTTAATTCGTTCATGTATTGGTTTTGGCAATCGGATATGAGACCACCACGAAATGTGTACATGCATTATTTTTTTTAACTAGTTGGTCCATTATTCAGAATGAATGGCCATAGAAACATCCAAACAGTGTGGCTTACAATATTGAGGGATATAGTCTTTAAAAATAATATGAAAAATGTACTGCCATACTACCGCATATGTATACATGACTAGACATTGTAGTCCTCTTAGATTCTATCATTAATTAGGTCCATAGTTTCATATTGTTCTTTTAAGGAACATTTAATAAAAAGTTTTGTATTTTTCACTATATAATTTTCATACATCTCTATATATGTTGGTAAATTGATATTATTTATGTTGAATCCCCAATCCACTGTCCGTTAACAAGACTTGTACATTATTCTCACTAAATTGCATTTCACTGAGATTGTAGTTTATTGAATGGTTCAAAATATGTAAACAACCATGGAAACTAAGTTATTTAATTGATACAAGTTGGTAGATGGTCCTTAGTGTCCCTAGGGTACAAATAGGACTCTCTTAACAATTAGGCTACGCTTGCTAATCCACATATCCCAACTTACTCCCACTTACACTAGCACCTGTACAAGTCATGAGTAGCTTGTTTCAGCCTAATTAGTGGACATTTATTGTTTGACTTTTTTAAATGCCAAATCAGTTCGACATGCCACACGACATGTTAGAGTAGTGAAGTATGGATTTCGTGTCCGCGAGAATATTCGACACGAGCACGTCACCTCCTAAGAGATGTCCATGCTTCATAGGTCTCCAATACATAGTTATTTGAATGTTAAGATTTACCATTTGATATGGTGTTGGATAACATTGGAGATTTTTTTATGGTGATGGATGTGGGTATTAATTTATTACATCGCATATACTACAAATTAAATCATAATCGAATAATAAATCAAATTAATGGCATAACCTACTTCCAAAGGACATGAATTAGATGATCAATATAAACAAGCATATCAATAACCAAACTAGTAAACAAATATTATGATATGTTAATCTAAAAACTATACTACAACAACCAATTAACAATCTGGGTTTTCAATTGGCTCACCCTCAACCTCCTATCACCACTATAAATCAATCCAAGTTTTCAATTGGCTCTCCCTCAACATCGTATCATCACTACAAATCATATGTAATGAAATTAATGATCTAGCTCAATAATTAAGAATTATAATTACCTCTTACATGTGCCAATTCAGTGTTGGAACTTGAATGTCCGAGATTAGCTACTTAATATCACGCAAGTAGTAGCTCCATATCAAATATCCATAAATGAAAAACATGTGTATCAAGGATGGAGCCAAATATGAAAAACAAACGTGCTTTTGCACAAACTACCACAATCTACATACTTGAACTATTTCCGTCTTAAAAAAAATGACAAAAATGGCGAGGGGGGACATTAATAAATTTTCATTTAATTTTTAGTGCAACCTATTTTCATAAATAATGTTTAACCTCTCCCAAAAATTTTTTGGTCTGATGTTGCTCAAGTAGCTCCGTAGCGTGCCTGCAACAGTGGAACATTGCTATTCATGTTGTTAAATTAGGTGCTATGTTTATGTATATAAACATGAAATTTTCAAATGGTTGAACATGATTTTTTCAAATTCAGATTACTATTCATGTTGTTAAATTAGGCGCGTGCGCGCGCACACACACACATATATATATAATTAAAGAACACTAAGAAATTCCAGTGTTATATTGTAAAATTAAATCGTTTAAGGGTGTATGAATAATAAGAGGAAAAGTTAAAAGAATGAAGTTATTACCTCACTTAATTTAAATGCATGTCTTTTACTTACGATTTAACCGTCATTATGAAATACTGAACTATGTTAATTTTAATAAATTAACTTCACAACTACTTTTTGTTTTTTAAATGCAAGGTAGATGAAAATATGTATGTATGTATGTATGTGTGTGTGTATATATATATATATATATATATATATATATACACACACAAAAAAAAAGTATAAAAATATAGTTATATGTCATCGTATCTTTGCCATGTCGTGTCCTTCTTTTTAGGTTTCCTCTGTAAGTGTGTCCATGTCGTGTCGGGCATGACACACGTATCCGTGTTCATGCTTTATATTCCCATGAGATGCTTGGATAACATGGATGTTTTTTTCCACGGTGACGCATGTTTGAATTAATTTGGGTCCATCACATACATCACAAAATAGATACATAATCGAATAGTAAATCAAATTAATGGCATGAACTACTTGCTAAGGACATGAATTAAATAATAAAAACAAACATATCAATAATTCTAACTAAAATTCACACAAACAACTATACAAATATTTTCATAAATTAATCTTAAAACTATACTACAACAACTAATTGACAATCCGAGTTTTCAATTGGCTCACCCTCAACCTCCTATCACCAATACAAATCAATCGAGTACAAAACTAATGATATTAATCAATGACCAAGAATTAAAATTACCTTTATTCGTATCAATTCGCCAATAATAGTTTGCCTTCCTACAAAAAAAACACAAATAGATAAATGACGATACAAAGTGAATATGGAAATTTTCAAACATCAGTTGAAATAAACTAATAATTCAAACATAAGTCTTCACTACACAACATGACAAATCCTCAACAAAAAAAAATAGAAATTGCACCCAACACGGGTATATGTGTAACATGGGTGATGATGGGGATGAAATGCGATTTACCTCAGTTTAACAGTGACAGATGGACGATGGGGATGAAATGGAATGGGTAATGGCCAATGGCGAGGGCTGGAACTAGGCTAGAGCGACTAGGGCTAGATAGCTAGGGAAAGGGGAAGACAGGTGCGATGTGGGTGAAGAAGAAAAGAACTGACCGATGTTCCTTTTTGTGTGTCTTTTACTTTCATTTTTTTTTATTTTCTAAGGCTTAGAAGAAGCGGGAGGCTAAAAATTTACGAGAGAGGGAAACAAAAATTCTTGAAGCCGTCTCATATGGTATACCTTTTGAGACCGCTACTCATTTGCAGTCTTTTTAGATAATACTTTTTTAGACGGGAAATAAGAGCTGTTTTAAAAAGTATAGTTTTTAAGATAGTTAATTTTTGTTGTCTTAAAAGGTCAGTTTTAGAGACCCAATTTTTTACTGTCTCAAAAGCCTACGTAGTAAAAAGAAATTTTTTTTGTAGTGTGAATCAGGGCAACTTTGTTCCTAAACTTCCTAGGAGCTTATCTAAGGTCGTAACAATAACGCCTAAGGTGACCTTTCCTACCCCAAAACGTGTAAGTGTAGCGATGGTGGGAATGATTACCTATATGTGGACCTTTTCTACCTTCCTAGTTTTTCTCACACGTGCGGGGGGAATGGGAACAACTCTCTCATCAAAACCTATACCTCCCCTATCTCCCTTAATTTGGATGATGCCTAGGATCTTATCTAACTTCTCCAACCTAGCCTCCAAATCAAACTTAACTCTAGATGAGTCTCTCAATATTTCCTCCAACTCATGAATCCCAGACTCGAACAAATGCCTAGACTCCTCAAACTCTAAAATCTCATTTTTCAAAGACTCCATCAAACCACGGAGATTATCTCTCTCACCCTCGACATACTCTAATTTCTCCCTAAGAGTCTTCTCTCGTCCGGAAGATCCTCAGTCAAACTATCATTATTTCCTATGGCACGCTCATTCAACTAACTTACAATTTTGCATTTGCCTTTTTCACCTTAACCATCTCGTCATACAACTCATTAAATACAACTTGTAATTCTTTCACATCTATCTCATCTTCCTCACTCTCTTTACCCTAACTTACATAGGATTCACTCAAAACATCCTCGAAAGTGTCATTCACATGAGAATCGTCGTCGCTCACATGGCATGCCATAAATGCAACAAAGTTACTCTCAATGGGGGAACTTTCTCCCTCTTTTGGATCACTATCACTTAAGGTGCCATTATATGCAATAGGTTGCTTTCCTTGTTTCTTAAATCTAGTGGGACACTCGTTAACTTTGTGACCGTACCCTTCACACCCAAAACACTTATCCGACTCATCTCTCTTAAGCTTCTCAAACTTATCCTTAGAGGTGGGATCAACTTTGTTGTTCTTGAATTTTTCAAATTTCTTGGCATCTTTTGATTGCTTTTGAAACTTAATAAATTTTTTAAATTTCTTTGCCAACAAAACAGCATCTTCAAAATCAGAAACAAAATCGGAATTCGAAACTTTAATTTCCTCCTTTTGGGTTTTCAAAGCAAGACCTTTTTCTTTCTTAGGCACTTGCTTGGAGGTACTCATGTCGATTCTATAGGTTTGTAAGTCACATACAAGATCTTATAGTTTCGTCGACTCTAACTTACCCAATGAGTTTAAAATAGTCACTTTCGCATCAAACCTACTAGGCAATGACCTAAGTATTTTCTTAATGACATGGTTGTCAGGAATTTTCTCACCTAGGTTAAATGACGAGTTGACAATATTGGACAACCTAACATAAAACTAATCAAAAGTCTCACTCTCTATCATCCTAATTATCTCAAACTGTGTAGTAAGATTTTGAAGTTTCGATGCCCTAACCGTGCTAGTGCCAAAATATCCTAATCCGCTTTTAATGTTTCACAAGTCATAATTCTATTATATTCTTCAGGTGTGACATGTGAAGAAATAACGTCCAAACCCTTAGAATTGTATTGTGACAGTCCATGTTCAGTTTCGGTCCATGACTCGAGAGGCTTTAAACTAGTGACCTCACTTATAACAGTGACAGAGGGTGTCCAACCTTTCTCAACTGCTAGACACACATGCTCATCAATAGATTTTAACGTACTTTTCATTCTTATCTTCCAATAAGTGTAATCAGTGCCATAAAAATAGAAGTTCGAACAAATTCATTATTTCAAAAATTCATCTTTGAAAACAAACGGGATCACAAAACAAATAAATTATGTTTTCTATCTCGGATACCAATTTGAAAAGGTGGTCCTTATCTGTGTGTTTCAAATCAAACCAATTTTCATCGAAAATTCTCCAACTTTTAATTTGCACCAAACCAAGTTCTGAAAAACTAATTTTTACTTTAAGCCAATTTTATCTTGATTAATCCTAAACATGCATCTAGTGATTAAAACAAGTAAAGTAAAATAAATTAAAGAATACTCACAATGTCGGATGTACGAGGAAAACCCCAAGACGGGAAAAAACCTCGGACGGCCCGAGTCAGACAATCACTCTGAATATGGAATTATAATGAACAGACAAAAGACTCACTCAATGAATCGATCCCCATGGGTCTTGACGCTCTTCTAATCTTCAACTATACCTCTCACTTTTCCCACGTAGAAAGTCCTTCTTCCACGATACCTGTCCACAACACATGCGTCCACGTATGTCTCGGTGTCCACCGAATGGCTTTGATACGTCTACAATGTTGAACAAGAAGTCCTTTTCTTTTATTCAACGCAAAACCCAGATGTTCAATGTAATACCCCGTAATTCCGCTTAATCAGGAAAATACATTTTTGTTTTATTTAAATTACGTGAGTAGCGTAATTTAATGTGAGTTTTATTTAAATGACGTGAGTAGAGTAATTTAATGTGATTAATGAGAGTTTTATTTAAATTACGTGAGTAGAGTAATTTAATGTGATTTGATACGTTTTATTTAAATTATGTGAGAAGAGTAATTTAATGAGATATAATGTTAATAAAGATGAATATGACGATTAAAAATTTAATAAATATGAGTAGTAAATTTTTAATGTTGATATGTATGGTCTAGTGACTATATGGACGTACCGGAGTTATCTCAACCGAGTGTCGCGCGTAGGAAAAAAAATTAAGGATGAGAGTAGAAAAATAATTAAGAGACTCAAACGATAATTTAGAGTCCACAGTTGATTCCGAAAGGGTCGAATTAGTCAAAATAGTGTACCCGGGGGTACTAGTTGAGTGTCGGGTCATTTTTGGACTAAACCGGGACCATTCGGGGGCATTTTCGTCTCTTTACAATTATGGGAAAGAAGAACTACGAATTTTGAAACCCTAGATCAGATTATAAGAATGGAGGCTAGGGTTAGACAGAAAGATATACACCATAGCCATTAGAGAAGAGAGAGATATACAAATTCCAAAGGCAAAAGAAGGAAAGAAGGGTTATTTTAAGGAGATTTCACCACAAAGTTGTTGGGAAGGAGGATTGAAGGATCAAAATCATCAACCATCATCAACAACCACGAAATCAGACCCTACAAATCATAAGGCAAGTGGTTATTTACAAAATAATTGAGTTATAATACCCATAATTAAGCTTTAGTAAGAACATGATTTTTATGATATTCTTGGGAATAAAACAATTGATTATGATCCATGATTGATAAGGATTGCACGTAGGACATTTTTGGATTTCCATGTATGTTGATATCATAGAAAACTAGATGATAAATTCGAAAGAAAATCTGTAATTTGGATCAAAGATATAAAGAATGCATTTTTAGGGTTCTTGAATATTAGAGAGATTTTTAGGTGATTTGGCCAAGATTTATAATGATTTTGTTCGTTTTAAATCGTTAGTAATCATCCCAGAACATGTAGGAATGATTAGAAATTGTTGGTTGTAAATATGGAAGATTATCATGAAAGATAGAGAATTAAAAATGGTGAAACCCGTAGGAAGAAGATGAACTGGGTCTGTCACTACTTGATTAATCGATTGACCCTTGAATGTCGATCGATCGAGCAGTCGATCGATCGACCATATCCCATCGATCGATCGACCCTGGCTGGACTTTAGAGAATTTTGTGAATAAATTTCCTTAATTACCGTCGCTTAATGGGAACCTTAGAAATGATATTTTACCTATGAGGGGACTTTAAAATTACCAGTAGGTGTACCATTAGGTTTCTCCATAAATGATTGAATTAAAATTTTGGAGAAATGGACTGACGAAAGAACGATTGATTTAGCCGTATGTTGAGATTATGAGAATTTAATTACGGAAAGAGTGAGATATAATTCCGGAAAGAAAATACCAGTAGGTTAAAATTAACTTAACTACTGAATTAAGGGAGGGGTAACTAGGGCCCTTAGAGTTGCGTGAATACTCGAATAAATACAATAGTGAGATAAATTGTAATTAATAAGTACGGTGAATATAAGTAAAATAGATCACGTTCGGGTATGATTTGATAGGTCGGGTGTGTACTACTAAATTATATAAAAGTTTGGGTTAAGAGAATATTACCTAAATTAATTATGTTAGGGTCGATGTGACATTCCGAACTAACATAAAAATTATAATATGTTTGGGGTCGATGAAAAATGCCGAACCAAACTTTTAACTGGTGTCGCGATGAAAGAGTCCCGAACCAGAATATGTGTATATATTTATATTTTTAAATAGTTGGGGTCGATGGATCATTCCGAACCAACTTTCACTTGGGGTCGATGAATCATTCCGAACCAAGAGTCCTTTATGTGTAATAGAAGGATATGTTAGTGGTAACTGATATTAAATACATTGTTGTGTGATAAAATGTATTCTATGTGCATAATCTACTGATTTAGAATAGTAGACACTGAAATGAATTGTAAATGTCTTAGTAATAAATTATAATGTGATGTAATTATTACAAGAATAAGGACAACGAACAGTAAATAAGTTACCTACGGTTATGGGTAGTATAACTAGGTAGACTAAGTATCCTCAATAGTTACGTACTATAAAAGAGAGGTGAGGAAGTCCAAGGGAGTTCGGTGAAACTTTAATATGTGTAATCAATAACTCAATTGTGATAACTGCTTGCAAAATATTTTCAAATGTTTTGAGTACTAACTCTTTCTATGTAAATATTTTTAAAGACCTTTTAGGTGCCCAGCCACAGGGACACCCAGCATGATTTCTTTCCAGTGATTTGGGAGCTGTAGCACGTGTGGATGTTGCAGGGATTGTTTAGACGCTTCCTCTTTTTCAGTTCTAGTGCAGGATCTCAGTTTTAGTGATCTTAGTTAGGACATGTTGTCCTATATTTTACAGTTTATTCTTATTATAAATTTTTAATTGTCTTTTATTGGCCGTGGTTTCGGCAAGACATTTCCTGCATTCACTTATTTATGTAAACTATTTTAGTATTACTAGAATTGAAATGTGTTGGTATGGATTATTTATTCTGCTTAAGAAAGATAAAATTTGGCACTCGTTTAATTTCACTTAAGTGATTAATAAATTAAAAAGGCTTTCGGCAGTGATGCTAAGAATTGACCATTTAAGAAACCTGTTTAAATTGAATTAAGGCTTGATCACCCAAGGTTTAATTAGGCGGGGTGTCACAGATGGTATCAGAGCATCAGGTTCTAGTGTCCATAGGATCTGTACGGCTTACTATGATACAGCGTAACGTTTGATTGTATTAGAGCCCTACTATTAGGATTGTTGATTCAAAATTTCCACTAATGCGTTATCGTACTTCTACTCTTAAATTTCGTATAAACTGTGTACTTATACAAATTGAATCTTATTTCAGATGCCACCAAGGAGACAGAGAGCAGAGAGGGTTGAAGCCAGAGAGGAGGTGAGGGAGGCTCATCAGGAGCCACAGGTACCAATACCACCACCCCCACCAGAGTTAATCTCCACTACTCAGGTTGCAGTGATAGTGGCTCAGGCAGTTGAGATAGCTATGAGGGCCATGGCAGCCCACTTTCCTCATCCCCAAGTACCTCCCCCTGTGGCATCGGTAGTGCAAGTTCCAGCAGGACCATCTACTTGGCAGCGAGTCAGGGAGACATTTCAGAAAGGACACCCACCCGAGCTTCAGGGCAGTACCAATGTGGTGGAAGTGTGCAACCGGAAGAAAAATATCCAGCATCACTTGCGCATGCTAGAGTGCACCGAGGTACAGGAACGATGCTAGCCACTTTCCATCTGTCAGGAGTGCCCCTACAGTGGTGGTAGTCAGTTACCACCACCGAGGAAAGGGACACTTTGACTATTTCTGAGTTTTGGGTGCGGTTTGATCGCAAGTATTTCCCTCCAGCAGTGGAGTCAAAGATGAGGAAGAAATTCAGCGAAGTGGTTCAGGGGGATCACTCAGTTGCTGACTACGAGGAGGAGTTTACCCGCTTGTCCAATTTTATGCCAAACGAGGTGAGCAATGAGGAGAGGAAGAAGTCCAAATTTATGGAGGGCCTAACCTGGAGAATTAGACGGCATTTGATTGGTAATCCGACGTTGGTAACCTACACAGATGTCGTCAATGCCGCTCTACTACACTGTCAGGATCACCATTTTCGTACGAGGGGAAATAAGAGGGGTGGGCCTAGCCAACCGGGCAAGGTGGATGGGGGTAGTGGCAGCAACGCATCACAGCAGCAAACAACGGGTCAGATAGGGCAAGATTCTCGACAGGGGAACTCTGCCAATAAGTTTAAGCACGGGAGGCATCGCTTTGACCGGCAGGGCCAGCAGGGTCCTCAGCAACCAGTCCCTCAGGGTCGACAGGGCCAGGGTAATCAAAATGGGGGACAACAAGGCCAAGGACGACAGGGCCAACAGGGCCAAGGACAGAGATAGTTCCTGGGTCAGTGTTTCACTTGTGGCCAGCAGGGTCATAAGAGCAGAAATTGTCCACAGCCAGACAGGGCACAACAACAAGGTGCCCAACAGGGGAAGCAGGCGCCATTAGCCCCAGTAGCAGTACAAGCCCCACCGCTAGGGCAGATGCAGTACGGGCGTGTGTTCAACACCCGTGATATTCCATTTCAGCCGGCACCTCCATCACAGCCGGCAATTACGGGTATGTTTCCTATTCATGGGCTTGAGGGGAGTATTTTGGTTGACACGAGGCGATGTATTCATTTATTTCCACTAGATTTGTACGGGCAACCGGCCTATTAGCGACAGCAGACACTCATCTTATGTGTGTGGAGTCACCGATGGGTAGTGGGTCCCTTATACACTCGATTTGTAAGGGTGTGGAAATTATGGTCGGGAGATTGAGTCTAGCGGCGGACCTCCTAGTGCTGGATATGGAGGGATATGACGCCATCCTAGGCATGGATTGGTTGGCACATAATAGGGCAATGGTATATTATAATGAGAGGACCATCGTGTTCTCTATCCCGGGACAAGAGATGTTCCTTGTGGCAATGCCACTTCCCGAGGGAGGATCGCGAACTCATTTATATTATATTGAGGAGACCTCACATGGGGTTGTCGTTTCTCTGGACTCAATCCCAGTTGTGAGGGATTTTGAGGATGTCTTTCAGGAGATACCAGGGTTACCACCTAGCAGAGAGATAGAGTTCGTTATTGATCTAACACCAGGGACGAGACCGATTGCCAAAGCACCATATCTCATGGCTCCTTCGGAGATGCGAGAACTGAGAGAACAGATTCAGCAGCTATTAGGATAGGGTTTCATTCGATGGAGTACATCGCCATGGGGTGCGCCAGTGTTGTTTGTAAAGAAAAGGGATGGTTCACTTCGTCTGTGTGTAGATTACAGAGAGCTGAACAAAGTTACGGTACGTAATAAGTATCCATTGCCGAGGATTGACGACTTGTTTGATCAATTGAGAGGGGATGCATACTTCTCGAAGATCGATTTGAGGTCAGGTTACCACCAATTGCGCATTCGTGAAGATGATGTACCTAAGACCGCTTTCTTGTCGCGGTACGGGTTATACGAGTTCAGAGTGATGACTTTTGGGCTAACTAATGCGCCGACAGTATTCATGGATTTAATGAACAGGGTATTCAGGGAGTTTTTGGATCAGTTTGTGATTGTATTCATAGACGACATTCTAATTTACTCTCGCACGGAGGAGGAACACGCTGAACACTTATGAATGGTTCTACAGACATTGCGGGACCATCAGTTGTACGCTAAATTTGAGAAGTGTGGGTTTTGGCTTTGGGAGGTTCAGTTCCTATGCCACGTCGTATCTAACAGATGCATTGTTGTTGACCCGAGTAAAGTATCAGCGGTAAGGGAGTGGGGACAACCCACGACACCGACCGAAATTCGCAGTTTCTTGGGATTGGCCGGTTATTATCGTCGCTTCATCAAGGGATTCTCAAAAATTGCTGGACCGTTGATGAATCTGACTCAAAAGGGAATTCCCTTCGTATGGAGTGACAGTTCTCAGTTATCATTTGATGAATTAAAAGACAAGTTGACATCAGCTCCCGTTCTTACCTTGCCTAGGAGCGGAGTGGAATACCGAGTCTATACTGATGCGTCCTTACAAGGACTTGGGGGTGTGTTAGAGCAGGAGGAGAAGGCCATAGCTTATGCATCCCGAAAGCTTAAGCCACACGAGAAGAATTACCCCACCCATGACCTCGAGTTGGCAGCGGTTGTTTTTGCATTGAGGATATGGAGGCACTATCTTCTAGGCTAGCAGTTCACTCTGTTCACGGATCATAAGTCATTGCAGTATCTGTTCAGTCAGAAGGACCTGAATATGAGGCCAAGAAGGTGGCTTGAATTTGTGAAGGACTACCAATTTGATATACAGTATCATCCTGGTAAGGCTAACGTGGTGGCAGATGCGTTAAGCAGAAGACCTACCGGGGAGTTAGCAGGAGTTTGGAAGGCGAAGTGGAGTGAACTCCAACACGAGGATGAAATGGCGAGAGCATGCATGGCAGTTCTAGCTATCACTCCCGAGAACGTTATGCGGGTAGTGAGGGCACAGGCAGAAGACCCATTTTGTCAGGACAAAGTACGACAGTTACTGGCCAAGGGGGAAGAGTTCTACTCCATCAGTTCAGAGGGTGGACTACGTTTCAACGTTAGGCTGATAGTACCCGAAGATGATGATTTGAGGCATGCCGTTATGACAGAGTCACATGGGTCAAAATTCTTGGTACATCCAGGTGGGGACAAAATGTACCAGGATATGCGACGAGTATATTGGTGGTCAGGCATGAAACGAGATATTGCAGAATTTGTCTCAAGGTGTGTTACATGCCAGCTCATAAAAGTTGACCATCAGAGACCTTCAGTGATGCTATAACCACTAGAGATTCCTGTGTGGAAGTGGGAGAGCATCTCAATGGACTTTATTACTGGGTTACCAACCTCACAGAAGGGTCACGATTCCATATGGGTGATAGTGGATCGTTTGACTAAGGTAGCCCATTTCTTATCGGTTCGTATGGATTATGATACTATGCGGTACGCGCAGTTATTCTTTTTAGAGATTGTTAAGGTGCACGGAGTTCCTATTAATATTGTGTCGGACCGAGATAAGATATTTGTCTCACATTTTTGGCAGAGCTTTCAGGATGCCATGGGAACTGACTTACGGTTGAGTACGTCATATCACCCACAGACGGACGGCCAGACGGAAAGAGTGAACCAGATGTTAGAGGACATGCTGAGAATGTGTATTCTAGATTTTGGGGGAAATTGGGAGCCATACCTCCCTTTGGTGGAGTTTTCATATAATAACTCTTACCAATTCACTATTGGCAAGGCTCCATTCGAGGTGCTTTACGGGAGGCCTTGTCGTTCACCCGCCTGTTGGTTAGAGGTGGGGGATAACAAGCTATTGGGGCCAGAGATGATACAGGAAACTTCCTCCAAAATAGAGTTGATTCGAGGATGTATTCGAATAGCCCAGGATAGGCAGAAGAGTTATGCTAATGCCAGTAGGAGACACGTGGAACTAGATGTGGGCGACCAGGTGTTAATTCGGGTATCTCATATGAAAGGGATTACGAGGTTCGACAAAAAGGGGAAATTAGCACCGAGATATGTGGGGCCATTTCCCATCATTGAGAGAGTGGGACCGGTAGCTTACAGATTGGGACTCCCTGAGCATCTTCAGCGAATACACGATGTGTTCCATGTGGCATCGTTGAATAAATACAAGAGGAACGAGAGAGCCTTCTGGCACATTCCACTGGAGGAGATCGATTTGCAGCCAGATGTCTCGTATGAAGAAAGACCCGTGGCTATCCTGGATTATAGTGAGCGCAAACTAAGATCCATGGTGGTACCCTTAGTGCGAGTATAGTGGGGACATCACAATATGGATGAGTCCAATTGGGAACGGGAGGAGGATATGTGAGAGCAATATCCAGAATTATTCACAGCAGGTATTTTCTAATTTCGAGGACGAAATTCCTTTTGTAAGAGGGGAAGTATGTAATACCCCGTAATTCCACTTAATTAGGAAAATACGTTTTCGTTTTATTTAAATTACGTGAGTAGAGTAATTTAATGTGAGTTTTATTTAAATTACGTGAGTAGAGTAATTTAATGTGATTAATGAGAGTTTTATTTAAATTACGTGAGTAGAGTAATTTAATGTGATTTAATACGTTTTATTTAAATTACGTGAGAAGAGTAATTTAATGAGATATAATGTTAATAAAGATGAATATGACGATTAAAAATTTACTAAATGTGAGTAGTAAATTTTTAATGTTGATATGTATGGTCTAGTGACTATATGGACGTACCTGAGTTATCTCAACCGAGTGTCGCGCGTAGGACAAAAATTAAGGATGAGAGTAAAAAAATAATTAAGAGACTCAAACGATAATTTAGAGTCCACAGTTGATTTCGAAAGGGTCGAATTAGTCAAAATAGTGTACCCGGGGGTACTAGTTGAGTGTCGGGTCATTTTCGGACTAAACCAGGACCATTCGGGGGCATTTTCGTCTCTTTACAATTATGGGAAAGAAGACCTACGAATTTTGAAACCCTAGATCAGATTATAAGAGTGGAGGCTAGGGTTAGACAGAAAGATATACACCATAGCCATTAGAGAAGAGAGAGATACACAAATTCCTAAGGTAAAAGAAGGAAGGAAGGGTCATTTTAAGGATATTTCACCACAAAGTTGTTGGGAAGGAGGATTGAAGGATCAAAATCATCAACCATCATCAACAACCACGAAATCAGACCCTACAAATCATAAGGCAAGTGGTTATTTACAAAATAATTGAGTTATAATACCCATAATTAAGCTTTAGTAAGAACATGATTTTTATGATATTCTTGGGAATAAAACAATTGATTATGATCCATGATTGATAAGGGTTGCATGTAGGACATTTTTGGATTTCCAAGTATGTTGATATCATAGAAAACTAGATGATTAATTCGAAAGAAAATCTGTAACTTGGATGAAAGATATAAAGAATGCATTTTTAGGGTTCTTGAATATTAGAGAGATTTTTAGGTGATTTGGCCAAGATTTATAATGATTTTGTTCGTTTTAAATCGTTGGTAATCATCCCAGAACTTGTAGGAATGATTAGAAATTGTTGGTTGTAAATATGGAGGATTATCATGAAAGATAGAGAATTAAAAATGGTGAAACCCGTAGGGAGAAGATGAACTGGGTCTGTCACTGCTTGATCGATCGACCCTGGCTGGACTTTAGAGAGTTTTGTGAATAAATTTCCTTAATTACCGTCGCTTAATGGGAACCTTAGAAATGATATTTTACCTATGAGGGGACTTTATAATTACCAGTAGGTGTACCATTAGGTTTCTCCAAAAATGATTGAATGGAAATTTTGGAGTAATGGACTGAAGAAAGAACGATCGATTTAGCCGTATGTTGAGATTATGAGAATTTAATTACGGAAAGAGTGAGATATAATTCCGGAAAGAAAATACCAGTAGGTTAAAATTAACTTAACTACTGAATTAAGGGAGGGGTAACTAGGGCCCTTAGAGTTGCGTGAATACTCAAATAAATACAATAGTGAAATAAATTGTAATTAATAAGTACGGTGAATATAAGTAAAATATATCACGTACGGGTATGATTTGATAGGTCGGGTGTGTACCTACTAAATTATATAAAAGTTTGGGTTAAGAGAATATTACCTAAATTAATTATGTTAGGGTCGATGTGACATTCCGAACTAACATAAAAATTATTATATGTTTGGGGTCGATGAAAAATGCCGAACCAAACTTTTAACTGGTGTCGCGATGAAAGAGTCCCGAACCAGAATATGTGTATATATTTATATTTTTAAATAGTTGGGGTCGATGGATCATTTCGAACCAACTTTCACTTGGGGTCGATGAATCATTCCGAACCAAGAGTCCTTTATGTGTAATAGAAGGATATGTTAGTGGTAACTGATATTAAATACATTGTTGTGTGATAAAATGTATTCTATGTGCATAATCTACTGATTTAGAACAGTAGACACTGAAATGAATTGTAAATGTCTTAGTAATAAATTATAATGTGATGTAATTATTACAAGAATAAGGACAACGAACAGTAAATAAGTTACCTACGGTTATGGGTAGTATAACTAGGTAGACTAAGTATCCTCAATAGTTACATACTATAAAAGAGAGGTGAGGAAGTCCAAGGGAGTTCGGTGAAACTTTAATATGTGTAATCAATAACTCAATTGTGATAACTCCTTGCAAAATATTTTCAAATGTTTTGAGTACTAACTCTTTCTATGTAAATATTTTTAAAAACCTTTTAGGTGCCCATCCACAGGGACACCCAGCATGATTTCTTTCCAGTCATTTGGGAGCTGTAGCACGTGTGGATGTTGCAGGGATTATTTAGACGCTTCCTCCTTAGTTTTAGTATTCTTAGTTGGGACATGTTGTCCTATATTTACTTTTACAGTTTATTCTTGTTATGGATTTTTAATTGTCTTTTATTGGCCGTGGTTTTCGGTAAGACATTTCCTTCATTCAGTTATTTATGTAAACTGTTTTAGTATTACTAGAATTGAAATGTGTTGGTATGGATTATTTATTCTGCTTAAGAAAGATAAAATTTGGCACTCGTTTAATTTCACTTAAGTGATTAGTAAATTAAAAAGGCTTTCGGCAGTGATGCTAAGAATGTACCATTTAAGAAACCTGTTTAAATTGAATTAAGGCTTGATCACCCAAGGTTTAATTAGGCGGGGTGTCACATTCAAGTGTAGAACATACCTTCTTGGTGCAGCAAGATCACATAAACATATAGTAATGATAACTCGGATCTTTGTAAACTCTAAGGATGTGTTTAATCTTTGAAACCTTAGAAAAACATGTGTAAATAGGTTTATAGATCATAAAATGTTTTTCCAGAATGCACAACTTTTAATTTTGACGAAAACACGCTTTAAATAGGAAAACATCCCACCTCAAAAACTGTGTCGCTCGAACGAGATCGACCTGTTGTTCGCGCGACATGGCTATCTCGCTCGAACGAGCCAACTTGTCCTTTGAAAGACGCGCGTGTAAGTTTGAATTTTCTTTTAAAATGATTCTTCAAAAGAGATCTAATTAAGTCAAACTCTATATCTAGCTTATCAGAATAAAACGAAGTGTAAAACATTTAAAACACTTTTAAAACATTTTTCTTTATAAAATTACATCCTTATCTTTTATAAAATCAATTCTGAGCACCATTAATTATACGCATTCATACCCGTGTGATCTTATAATTCAATTAACTTGAAGACGAATAAACTTGCAGCAATTAAACTTCGGCATGATTAATTCTTTGAAGCTTGGATGCAACGTCTTCAATTTTTTCAATACGTCATAGACTAAGTGGGATCGTGATAAAATAAAATCCCCCTATGACATATTACAAACACAGTTTTGTTCACGGAATTAAGTCAAAACAATACAGGGACTCAATCGGAAATTTATGTCCGTACAAGTTGCCTGCTTGAAAGACCACCTTCTTCAGTCTTGGATCAACGGGGACCATTAGAGCTGACATAAGCACTTCATATGGCACACATGACTTGTGCATCATCAGTCCACATGGACTATACCGCTATAACAAATCTTCCACACACCTGAGGGAATATTTCATCATCATGACATACTTGTGCCAGGGATAGGTGGCTAGATACTATTGGTTGCCTCATCTCATGCATACATGTTGCATGCTTGGGGGCGCACCGTGCACCCTCAAGTCTATACATACATTCTTCTTCATTTACAAGGATCAAGTAAATTGTAAACCTAGCTAAACTCTATCAAATTGTAATCAAAAG
Source organism: Sambucus nigra (assembly GCA_949130495.1). Classification (NCBI taxonomy): domain Eukaryota; kingdom Viridiplantae; phylum Streptophyta; class Magnoliopsida; order Dipsacales; family Adoxaceae; genus Sambucus; species Sambucus nigra. The sequence continues at coordinate 301,773,674 of OX422215.1, read as the reverse complement.
AGAGGGAAAGCTTGAGAGATTGTATACATAACCATTAGATCCTCATAACAATACATATGCTACAAACGTTTCACATTGGAGTAGGCCTATTGGCTAAACCACTTTATATTCCTGTGTCTTATCCATTCTCTCATCTTCTTCTTAATATTTACTTTCCTGCATTCATATATTACTCCATTATTAACTAAGCAGGATCTTGAGCTGTGTACAAATTTAAGTAGTGATTCCCAGCATCATTATGTACCATGTCATAAACCTAATCCCATTCAAGTCCCGAACCCTAAACCTAACCCCACCTAAGTCTTCGAGAGAAACCACCGCAAAAGGACACTAAAAAGGACCAAAAATAGATTATATAAAAAACTTTTAGGGTCTAATTTAAAAAAAAATTGATTATAAAAATTCCCAAAACTATCTCCACGAGCTTTAGCTTATTGGAAAAAAGGCCTAGAGCCCCTTAAACTGATCAGTAAATGTCATATCAAAGTGTGTTATCTCAGCTGCCCATGTGGTAGACTTATTTAAAAATAACATCTCTCATCCTTCTATCAAATGACATAAAGACTCTCCCAGTTCCTTATAAATAGAGGCCCTTGCCTTTTATTTTAAGCACTTCAAAAATACCAAGAGCACCTCGAAAATAACTAAGAGCCTAAAAACCCGATTTTCTAACTTTCTTCCCCCCGAGTGTTCGAGGTACTTCATATCATTCTAAAAATTTCAAGGGATCTTGTACTTCAGAAAAGTCATTTTCTCCTAAAAAGGAAATCTCGTAGTTGTGTAAAGTCGCTTCTGAGTACCAAAAAGGGTCAATGAGAACGCGTGTAATATCGATTTCAATTAAATTCGCAAGTTTTCAAGAACCCTTATTTAATTAGCGTCTACTTTTAAACCAAATAAAATCAACCCTTAAACGTGCATCTAAATCAACCCATCAAATATAAAGCATGCGACACAAAGTTAAGGAAAAATCCCCGAAGGGAAAAACCTTTTATTTCTAGAACTTTAAAGAATTTACAAGACCATTGACTTACATACAACCTGATAATCGTCCACAAGTGTAACGCACGGTGTCTTCGGTAAACCTTCAAAGCAACGGCTAGAAACAGTGTGACACAGAAATACTCGCAGGTGTCGGTTCCTATGTCGGCGGCTGGAAGTTTCCCTTTCCAGGAGGGATGCAATGAAGAAGATAACGACTTCTCCACAAGGGTTGAACAAACCAAAGTTGTGTTCTTGGGTTACACAAAAAGATTCACAAAGGTTTGACAATTGTGTGAATCAAAAAACCTAGAGTCTTAGGCTCAATAGGTGAAGACTTAGAGTATTTAGGACTCTGAATATTGTCTTGAAAAGTCTTAAAGAAATACACCATCGGAATAGTTATATATATAGGAAATATAAGATGGTGGTAAAAATAGTTACGAAACTGCTCGAGTTTATTTCAGGCGGACCGGTCCGGCTTGGGGGTGAATCGGTCCAATTGACCGGATCGGTTCTTTTATTCTGAGGCGGATCGGTCCGATTGTGACCGGATCGGTTCTTTTATTCCATCTTCATCTGTTCGCAATCGGTCCAGTGTATACTGGATCTGCAGCAAGCGGATCGGTCCGGTTGAGGGCGAATCGGTCCGTTGGCGGATCGGTCCGGTAGGGAGGCGGACCGGTCCGACTGTCAGACTTGATTCCTCTTCTTCTTTTGATATTCGGATCTGTTGATGAATGTATGAATCTTGAATTTCTTCAACGGTGTAACGGCATGCGACATAATAAATTGTTAATGGACAAAAATGTCCTTACAAATCTCCCCCTATGTCTACGCCGGTACATACATAAAAACAAAACATCCGAATTATCAAACAACTAAAAATGCCTATACAAATCTACCCTTCCATGAACCCAAAACTGGAAAGATACAATTGAATAAGACTACAGCGTTTGTTCTTCAATTCTTCAGGAATCTCAACACTTTTCTCATCAGGGTGTGCAATCCAATGATAATCCATGTAGTACCTACACACATGAGATAAAGAAAAATACCAAGTGACATATTGAGTTTGAAATGAGATAATATATGATAAAAACATAAGCAACATCTCAAAAACTCCCCCAAAATTCAAACTCCCCCATAATATGATAATTCTTTCTCCCCCTTTTTATGATGTCTCCAAATAGACAAATGCGAAGAATGAATCAAATAAGCAAAATTGGGGTGTCACGGTATACAAAACAGGGCATCAAACAATATGGTAAACGTGCTCTTGCAAGGAGATGCTCAAACAAAACTTCACAAACTATTTTTGAATTTTTCAAATTTTTCATACAAAGATAGGATACCAATTTGAACAAATATGATACAAAAATCACACCATGGATTTAGACTCAAACAACCAAGTCATGGAAACGGAATGAATGGGTGTGAACACATTCGATAGGTAAATCAACTCAATCAATAATATGTGCACGATGCATACGTGTACTCCTAACGAATGAACATCAAATGTATCCTTAGGTGTAAAAGTTTGTTGAATTTAGATGACATCGTCTTATGCAAATCAACAAATCAAAGTCAAATGATTTCCACACCAATAACGTCCAAAACTATGTAGCACATTTTCAAGGATTTCAAGGACGTGCAAACCCGTTTTAAATTCTCCAACCAAACACCCTCATATATATTTTCTTTTAGAGGTGATCTAAATTCTCAAACTTTGGAGAATTGGTGCAAAAACCTAAATGGCCCCTTTTTGGCATGAATATCCTTTTATTGCCTTTAAATTTTTTCGGGCTCTTTTAACCTCTTTAGACCTCGGATAATAAAATTCCTCCATTTTTAGGTCCTTTTTAACGGTGGCTTTTGCGCAAAGGATAGATGATTACCTTTCGCAGCCCCTCCCCGTTATCAAACAAATCACACAAACTCACAAAACGGTTTTTATATGCATAATTTCTTTATCAAAATTATCGCGCTTGGTTCGTTTTAAGGACAGGATTGAAGTGAAAACACCCAACCAACATGTGATAAGACAAGCACAATAATAAAAAAAATTCGTGCATGTGTCCAATAAAGGAAATTATGAGTCAAACATGTAGGAAGTAACACTTAAATGCATCTTAATGACTCCAAACATTATAAAGCACATGGATGAATTGACATATTGTCTCAAAACACTATCAAATAGTCACATGAAAATAATGGAATGAAGTTGTGACTCGGTCCTCCAAAGTGTTCATCCATAAACGGTGCAAACAAAAAAAACAAAAATCTTTTTGTATTTTTCAAAAAAATTCAAAAACAAAAATATATACAAAAAGTACACATGTCATAACACTAGCAAACACGTATAAATCATAAAACCACAACTAATGTATGACAAACATGCAAACACAATCATCTATATGATATGGCAAGAAAAGAGTCATGTGCAAGCAACCGGGAATCAACTTGTCTAAAACCTAGTGCCTCTAAAAGTGATTTCCTAACCCCAAATAGATGCAAAACATCGTGCGGGGGCTTTGGGAACCACGGGAACACTAGACATAAACATCATAGGACTTCTTCCAAGATCAAAACAAAAACGCCTAAGGTGACCTTTCCTACCACAATATGTACATGTGTAAACGGGTGGAACAACACCTAAAGTGCGATCTTTTATAACATCCTTGGAATTAGTTGACCCTCTAAAACAAATAATGGTTTTGTCTTTAGGACTAGAAGCATGAGAACAAGATGAGCCATTACCATCACAATCAAATCTACTTGAATCGTTTAAATCATTTTTCAACTTCAAAATATTTGATTCAAGCAACAAATTAGACTCTTCCCAAGACAGGGATTGCTTTTTCAAATTTTCAACAATTTCTAAAAGTGTATCCCTCTCCCCCTCAATTAAAGCAAACTTTTCCCTAAGAGTCTCTTCACGTGCCACAAACTCATTGATTAAAATATTTCTTTCATATTTGGCACAAACACAAACCATCGAATTTTTAAGGTCCTCCAAATCTTTTTCTAAAAATAGGACCCTTTCATCACTCTTCTTTTTGGCAATTTTCAAAGAATCAAATCAGTACGCAAATTACCAAAGTGCTCACGACAAATATCACTTTGAGTTTGAAACGTATGCAAATATTCAATCTTACTTTTAAAGAGAGAATTTTCTTTTTCCAAAACTTTAATTCTTTTGCAAAGATTCAAATTCAAACTTTTTAAATTTTCAGCACGGTCGCGAACTTTTTCAAAAATAGGCTCCTCATTAAATGGGTGTTCCATTGAAAAATTGAGATTTTTCACAAAATTGATTTTTCAAAAAAAAAAAATCAATATCACACGATTTTGCGAAAAATAGGAATACGCAATAAATTAGCGTAACCTGTTCTGATACCAATTTGACGAAGTGAGAAGTCAAATTGTATAAAAAAAAAGTAAATCCTTTAAAAAACCGGATCACGCGATAAATTAGCGTAACCCGCTCTGATACCAATTTGACGCCGTGAGAAGTCAAATTGTATAAAAAAAATAAATCCTTTAAAAAAAATAGGATCACGCGATAAATTAGCGTAACCCGCTCTGATACCAATTTGAGAACGCGTGTAATATCGATTTCAATTAAATTCGCAAGTTTCCAAGAACCCTTATTTAATTAGCGTCTACTTTTAAACCAAATAAAATCAACCCTTAAACATGCATCTAAATCAACCCATCAAATATAAAGCATGCGACACAAAGTTAAGGAAAAATCCCCGAAGGGAAAAACCTTTTATTTCTAGAACTTTAAAGACTTTACAAGACCATTGACTTACATACAATCTGATAATCGCCCACAAGTGTAACACACGGTGTATTCGGTAAACCTTCAAAGCAACGACTAGAAACAGTGTGACACAGAAATACCCGCAGGTGTCGGTTCCTATGTCAGCGGCTGGAAGTTTCCCTTTCCAGGAGAGCTGCAATGAAGAAGAGAATGGCTTCTCCACAAGGGTTGAACAAACCAAAGTTGTGTTCTTGGGTTACACAAAAAGATTCACAAAGGTTTGGCAATTGTGTGAATCAAAAAACCTAGAGTCTTAGGCTCAATAGGTGAAGACTTAGAGTATTTAGGACTCTGAATATCGTCTTGAAAAGTCTTAAAGAAATACACCATCGGAATAGGTATATATATAGGAAATATAAGATGGTGGTAAAAATAGTTACGAAACTGCTCGAGTTTATCCCAGGCGGACCGGTCTGGCTTGGGGGTGGATCGGTCCGATTGACCGGATCGGTTCTTTTATTGACAGGCGGATCGGTCTGGTTGTGACCGGATCGGTTCTTTTATTCCAGCTTCATCGGTTCATAATCGGTTCGGGGTATACTGGATCTGCAGCAAGCGGATCGGTCCGGTTGAGGGCGGATCGGTCCAGTAGGGAGGCGGATCGGTCCGGTTGTCAGACTTGATTCCTCTTCTTCTTTTGATATTCGGATCCGTTGATGAATGTATGAATCTTGAATTTCTTCAACGGTGTAACGGCGTGCGATATAATAAATTGTTAATGGATAAAAATTTCCTTACAGTCAAACCTCGTAACAAATAAAAAGAAATATTCTAGTCGAAGCCGAGCCAACATGAAATAGAAAGATCTAAAAGTCAAGACTTCTAGACCAAGATGTCCCCAGCTGACAAAACACGAGAAAAATGAGACATTCTCTCTTCAAAAAGTCTACTTTCGCAAGGGTGAAGAATCTCTACACAAATTTTGAGGACATACCCTTTATATATTGTAATAAATTATACGTATCGGTGTATTTAATTTAGATTAACCCCCTTTTAGGGAAGCTAGTATACAATTTACAACATTTATATTTTAAAGCCCGATTTTTAACCCAACATCTATGTTAATTGAGTTGACATACTCATGTGTTGAAACAATCCCAATCAAATGCCATAACGACATTACAAAACATGAAAACATACTTTTCAAAATCGTTCTAAGGAAAGTGTCCGTGAGCCGTGTCAATCTGAAACATTACATCAATCCAAAGTCTAAAATTCGACTACTCCCAGTGCTTCTCCAATTAAATAAAAACCATCCATGTGGTAGCAACCGAATATTTTTTTCATATACAAATAATCGTTAGACGTCATTCTTTGATTAGACATTATTTCAACATATAAATATATAAATCTAACACAAAAAAATTCTATATTAAGGGCAAGGCTCCATAAACACAATAAATTTGAATATTGTATACCTGGTATCTTGTCGGCTACACATGTAAATATACCCCATTTGTTGAAACTACATTGGATTTAGTCCTAAGTCTCCTTGGGGCCGTAGGCGTTATATCAAGCTAAACTCCTAAAGCCCAATTGTAATATTAATTCCTAAGGGTGCCTCCATATCTAGTCTTACATCCCTATTTATAACCCAAAGCCTCCTATCTAATATCCAACATCGTTGTTGGAATAAAGTTTGATTTTATCTCAAGTCTCCTTGGGTACGGAGGCTCTATATGGAATGAAACTCATGAAGCTCAAGACTTATAATATGTGTCTCGGCATATTATTTCTTAGGGATGCATCCATCCCCATCTGACTTCTTCCTCACCCCCATAGACAAGGATGTTTAAAAGATTACATCCTTAGTCATACACCTCCAAACTAATCTGAAGGACAACACCTTCTGGGTAGTAATCAACCAATTATTATAAGGCTATATGCCAATGTCAGACATCTTTGGGTCCATTCTCATTATGATATTCAATAAACAAGCCCTCAACCATCCAATCCAAGTCTTACACTATAACACATATTATGTTAGATCACGTGAAAAGTCAAACTATGTAGGATTTGATCTTGTGGCCACACGAGTACATAGGCACAATATTAAGTCCTTATGAGGTCAAGACTCAACAATATGTCTCTCGATATGTTTTTTCTACCAAGATGCACCTATCTAATAACTCTAATACCTTACATATACATAACTAAAATGAGATATCAAATTATCTCAATGCGAAGATATATAATATACTCAATCGCTCAAATGCATACTTATGAATTATCCAACAGATATGCACACGTCCCCCCTCCCCCATGTAATCTATGAATAATTTAAAATGAGATATCAAATGTAGCACCCCGTAATTCTGCTAAATCCTAAATTACGTAAGTAGAGTAATTTAATGGGATTAAATACGCTTTAATTAAATTACGTGAGTAGAGTAATTTAATGTGATTAAATATGTTTGATTTAAATTACGCGAGAGAGTAATTTAATGGGATTAAATATGCTTTAATTAAATTACGTGAGTAGAGTAATTTAATGTGATTAAATATGTTTGATTTAAATTACGTGAGTAGAGTAATTTAAATAGATATTATGTTAATAAAGATGAATATGTGTTATAGAAAATTTACTAAGGTGAATATAAATTTTCAATGTTAATATGTACGGTCTAGTGACTATATGGACGTACCGGATGTAACTTGACAAAATTAAGGATGAGAGTAGAAAAATATTTACGAGACTCAAATGATAATTTAGAGTCCACGGTTGATTCCGAAAGGGTCGAATTAGTCAAAATAGTATACCCGGGGGTACTAGTTGAGTGCCGAGTCATTTTAGGGCTAAACCGGGACCATTCAGGGGCATTTTGGTCTCTTTACAATTATGGGAAAGAAGACCTACGAATTTTTGTAACCCTAAATCTGATTATAAGAGTGGTGGCTAGGGTTAGACAATGGGAGTTACACCATAACCATTAGAGAGAGAGAGAGAGGCAAAATCATTAGGCAAGAAGGAAGGAGGGATCATCTTAGGAAGATTTCACCACAAAGATTGTTGGGAAGAAGGATTAGGGCACCAACATCATCAATCATCACCAACAACCACAAAATCAGACCCTACAAATCTTAAGTCAAGTCGTTAATTGCAAAATGATTGAGTTATAATACCCATGCTTAATCTTGAGGAAGAACATGATTTTTATGATATTCTTGGGAACAAACAATTGATAATAATCCATGATTGATTAGGATTTGCATGTAGGACGTTTTTGAATTGCCAAGTATGTTCATATCATAGAAACTTGATGAGAAATTCGTATGAAAATCTGGAAGTTTGATGAAAAATATAAAGAATGCAGTTTTAGGGTTCTTAAATATTAGAGAGATTTTCAGTGAATTTGGCCAAGATTTATAATGATTTTGTTGTTTTAAATCGATAGTAATCATCCCAGAACATGTAGGAATGATTAGAAATTGTTGGTTGTGAATAAGATGTCTTATCATGAAAGTTAGAGATGTAAAAATGGTGAAACCCGTAGGAAGAAGATGAACTGGGTCTGTCACTGCTCGATCGATCGATCGACCCTTGAATGTCGATCGATCGAAGCAGTCGATCGATCGACCCTGTCTGAACTATAGAAAATTTGTGTAGAAATTTTCTTAAATGCCGTTACTTAATGGAAACCTTATAATTGATATTTTTCCTATGAGGGGACTTGGAATTTACCAGTAGGTGTACCATTAGGTTCCTCCACTAATGATTGAGTAGGAATGTTGGAGAAATGGAATGATGATAGAACGATTGACTTAGCCGTGAGTTGAAATGGTTAATTTAATTACGGAAAGAGTGAGACTTAATTCCGGAAAGAAAATACCATTAGGTTAAAATTAACTTAACTACTGAATTAAGGGAGGGGTAACTAGGACCCTTAGAGTTACGCGAATACTCAAATAAATACAATAGTGAGAAATTGTAATTAATAAGTACGGAGAATATAAGTAAAATATATTACGTACGGGTATGATTTATTAGGTCGAGTGTGTACCTACTATATCTATATAAATAGGTTTGGGTTAAGAGAATATTACCTAAACTAATTATGTTAGGGTCGATGTGACATTCCGAACTAACATAAATTTATTATATATTTGGGGTCGATGTTAATGCCGAACCAAACTTTGAACTGGTGCCGCGATGAAAGAGTCCCGAACCAGAATATGTGTTTATATTATTATTTGTAGATAGTTGGGGTCGATGGATCATTCCGAACCAACTTTCACTTGGAGTCGATGAATTATTCCAAACCAAGGGTCCTTTGTGTGTAATAAAAGAATATAGTAGAGGTAACTAATATTAAATACATTGTTGTGGGACCAAATGTTTCTATATGCATAATCTACAAATTGATAATAGTAGACAATGAAATGATATGTGAATGTCTTAGTAATAATTTTGGGCATAATGAAATTATTACAAGATTAAGGAAAACGAACGGTAAATGAGTTAACTAAGGTTATGGGAAGTATAACTAGGTAGGCTAAGTACCCGTGATAGTTACGTATCACGAAAGAGAGTTGAGGAAGTTCAAGGGAGCGTGCGAAACCTTAATATATGTAATCAATAACTTAATTGTGTTAACCGCTTGCAAAATATTTTCAAATGTTTTGAGTACTAACTCTTGCTATGTAAAATTTTAAAAACCTTTTAGGTGCCCAGCCACAAGGACACCCAGCTTGATTCATGTAAGAGATTTGGGAGCTCCAGCCAGTGTGGAGGTTGCAGGGATTGTTTATACGCTTCCTCTTTTTCAGTTATAGTGCAGGATCTCAGTTTTATTATTCTTGTTGGAACATGTCGTTCCACCGTTTCTATTACAGTTTATTCTAGTTATGGATTTGTAGTTGTCTTTTTGGACCGTGGTTTACGGCAAGATTTTAAATGCTTTCAGATTATTTTTTATACTGCATATTCATATCTAGTTTTGGTAATGTGTGGTTTGGTTTATTTTGTTGTTTAAGAAAGATAAAATTTGGCACCCGTTTTAATTTCATTTAGGTGGTTAGTATTATTTAAAAAGGCTTTCGACAGTGATGCTAAGAATGAACCATTTAAGAAACCTGTTTATATTAAAATAAGGCTTGATCACCCAAGGTTTAATTAGGCGGGGTGTCACATCAAACTATCTCAAGATGGGTCCTCCTAAACATATCCCTATATACAAAATTTCATAACACATACGAACTTGCAAACACATCTACACTAATTATAACAGAGATGCATGTAACACTCCGTATTTTTATAATTTGGAATTTAATTATTTCGAGATTTTTTATATTACACGCGTGCAGTAATTTAATTTAAAATGGAATATTTTGTATTTATTAAATATTAATCGGGAGAGATTGATATTAATATTTATGTGTTAAATTCACTAAGTGTGTGTAGTAAATAAAATATGGTCAATTATTACTATGTCGTAGTGAGTGAGAACGATGTCATTTTTATGGTAACTCAACCAATGTTATGAATAAATTATTTTCAGGTCGAGATAGGAAATTAATTATAGTGACTCTAATGGAGATTTTGAGTGCACAGTTGATCTGCAATGGGTCGAAATAATCAAACTTAACTACCCAGTGGTAGTAATTAGGTTATGGGATCTTTTTAGACTAGTTGCAACCCATTCGAGGGCATATAGGCCATTTTTCATGAGGAGGTAAACCTAAATATGGGATTAAGTTGTTTAAAATGGACATTAGGGTTAGGAGGTCAATATTATGCACAATAAAAACATCATAGACACTTGTGGTGAGAAAAGAGAGAAGGAAAAACCTAAGGAAGATCTAAAAGGGAGAAACATGAGAGGATTAAAGGATCTTTTGGGGATAAAATCTTCACGCATTGAAGGAAAATCAGACTCTACGTTATGATTAAGGCAAGTAATTAACTTGCCTGATTTGTTATGCATGTAAATTCAGTTCATATCATAGTAGGTGTAAATTTAGTTCATATCGTAGTAGGTGATATATTGTCTTTTAGAAGACTTTTGGGAAATGGGATTTGTGTTAAAATATGGTATTTTGGGTGATAAGTAGTGTAACAATTGCTCAATACATATTCTGAAAATAAATCCAAACATAAAGATTTAATCTTGAATGAGAAAGTTAAATATTAGAGTAATCTTGAGAATAAATTAAGCAATCATGCAACTTCTTGAATCTAGATTAGATCCCTTGAATTTGATTATGTTTTGAATGTGTTGTATGGATTTATATATGTAAAGAGATTAGTTTCATGTATATGATTAGTGGAGGATGGAAAATTAAGTTGTGAATAGGTTCACCTAAATTGTGGTTGAAAAAAATAGGTAAAATCTCATCATCACATGCAGGTCTAGGTTTCTTCCCCGATCATAATCGATTCAGTCTCTTAAGCGAATCGATAGGACGTGGCAGATAGATTCGGCCTTTGAAGAGATCGATTCGGCCCCTGGGTCAGGATGAGTTTGGGATCGGGGATGGATTTGGCTAATTTTCAGAAGTTCATACGAGTTAGTATGACTGTGTTTTGGCATTCGTAGAATTTATAAAAAAAATAGAAACGTTTCCCTATTTGTCGGAGAAGGATTAAATTTACTAAATGGAAAATTCTCTAAAGAGTGACTATAGAATGATTTACATGTTGGATGACCATCAATATAGGATAAGTATGGATTAATACTTTTGGGGTAGCTATAGAATAATTATTACTATGGCGTGAATATCAGATAATAGGTAGTCGGGTTTAGACCCGGAATGAGAGGCTAGCGTTTTAAGCGATAGGCACGTTTTAATCAGATTGAATTGACATATATGTACGGGTATAGAGATGGTATATATATGAATAAAAATAATATCTATGTGCATGATATTTATGTTAAACATACTCATCCTAGAGGATATGCTATCAGGGAGGTTGCACGCTATGGGAGGTCACTTTGGAAAATACTAAAAAAGGTAGTATCGTTACCCTAGGTCATAGGTTATGTGCATGCCCATGTGATGTAGGGTTGGAGTGCCGTGGAATAATGTTGTATGGTTATGACCATGGAATTAAGGCCATGAACGCCTCCAATGTTCATTTGTAATTTTTGGGTTCGGTGGTGAGATCTTGACCCAGCTGCCCAGAATGCAGAGGACATTATTCGAGCATGATAACATGCTAGTGGGCTCTTGTTCAAAATGTGGAGGAAATTTGTGAATGCGATTGCATATATTATGAGCGAAATATATGTATAAATGTATATGTTTGACATGTCTATGGAACGTATATAAGAGTGTAGTTAATTATATATGGGCTTAATACGTTAATAGTGAACATTGATATATAACTTGGTTAAAGATATAAAATCATTAATGATTAAATAAGCTAGGGAGAGATATATCTATGAAATGAACGATAGACAATACTCTGGGTTAGAATGGTTTATTCGCGAGGTTTACAATAGGATTAGTTAGACGAGGTAGTGTAACTAGGAGGGTTAATATGCATGGGATAAGTGTGTATAATAATTGAGAGGCGAGGGGTAATCTCATGAGAGTAGGACATCGGCTTAAATATGGAAAGCTTTAATGCATATTTATTTACTGCCTCTTAATTACTTACAAATATATTTCAAAGTTTTCGAGCTTTGACCCGTGTCAAAATATTTTCCAAAAACTTTTAGGTGTCCATCCACAAGGACGCCATGGATGATCACTCTTTCCAGGGATATGTAGCTGGAGCGGATGTCGAAGCTTACAGAATTAAAGAAGCCGCTTCATCCATTGATTCTTAAACTATACTATATTTTAGTTATCCGTTGGGCATATTGACCCTTTATTTTGTACTCAATTATTTTTAGTTATTTATTGCATCTAGATATTTGGATTGCATTTTGGTAACCGATAGTTTATTCGGCACCTAATTTCATATTATGCATTTCGACTTCCTCATGTGGTGTGGATTGTTTATTTATTTTTATACTCATTGGATTATGATTAAATGGTTTTATTTTGGTGTGTTAATTAAAGGTTAAAATGTGACATTGCTTGTTAAGTAATTGGGTAGTTAGTAACTAATTTACTTTTGACGATGATGCTAAGAATGAGCCATATGAGACTACCATTTTATTTTGGTAGCGGGTTGGGCAGCCATTATTTTAATAGGTGGGGTGTCACAGATGGTATCAGAGCATCATTTTCTAGTGTTCTATAGAATTTTTTTGGCTTTTTACATTTCAACATAGCGTCCTTTGATATAGAGCCCTATTTTTAGGACTGCTGGACTCATATTTGTGCGTTTACATATTTACGTTCTTCTGTCGATTGTTTTGTATTTGACCATGAGCTAATACAATTTTGATTCGATTTTAAATGCCTCTAAGGATATACGTTAAGAATAGAGCGAGTGCTGGGGAGGAATTCCCATAGGGGAACATTACAGCAATAGAGGTGGCCGACACTATGGCATAGGCAGTTAATGCAGAGATGACTGCAATGGCACAACATTTTTTCCAGACTCAGCCATAGCTTCTAGTGGAACCAGTCATTTTGGTCAAACCGTGGCCATCCTATTGGAAGAGAGTGAGGGATACATTTCAGAAAGGGCACCCACCTAAGTTTCAGGGAGCTCATATGTAGTCGTTTCTAGTCAGTAAAAGAAAAACATGCAGTGCTACCTCTGTATGGTTGAGTGCGGTGACACTTAGAAGAATATTGTGGCAACATTTAATCTAGTGGGTGAAGTTTTACAGTGGAGGGATTCAATCATCACTTATGATAAAAGAGATACTATGATGATCACTGAGTTTTGGGGGTAGTTGGACCGCAACTAATTTCCTTCGGTGATTCAAATACAGATGCAAAGGAAATTTAATGAGGTGGTACAGGGAGATCGGTACGTAGCTGAATACAAGGAGGATTTTACCCATTTGGAAAACTTTGTGCTCTATGAGGTGAACAATGAACAGAAGAAATTACTTAAGGTCATGGATAGACTTACCTAGAGGATTAGGTAGCACTTGCTTGGTAACCCGGTGTTGAAGACTTATACGGAGGGCTTCAATGCCACACTACTACACTACCATCACCATCGCTTACATATGGAAAGAAGTAAGAGAGTGGGAAAGACTAGTCAGAATGAGAAGGTTGATGGGAATGATTCTAGTGGGGCATAATAGCAGTGGGTGAGCAGGTAGGACGGGCGAGATTTCTAATAGGGAAATTCAGTTAGATTCGGAGGTTTTGAACTAAATATTATGGGTTTAGATAAGGCCAGGAGGGCCCTCCTTATCCTCAATAGAAGAAGAAGGTTCCCAAGGGCCTTTAGGGCTAAGGGAATATTGAGGGCGACCAACAGGGCCAACGATAGGGATAGTCTCGATAGGGCCAAAGGCAGGGAGGCTTTACTATTTATTATTTTAATAGTGGATATATGGGCCATCGAAAGAGGTATTGCCCACATCCAATCAGAGGACCACTGCAGGGTGCCCAACAAGGGCAACAAGCACAGTTACCACTAGCATCACCCGCTCCACCAACTACAACGCAGCAGGGGAAGTTATAATTTGGATGTGTTTATAATCTTTGAGATGCAGTTATACCTCAGGCGCTGTCAGTAGTAGAGGGTCTGTTTAGTATTAATGTGAACATTGGTAGGGTATTATTTCATATGGGAGACTCACATTCATTTATAGCCACAAGATTTTCACACGCAGTCAGTCTACTAAAGATAGCCAACATTCTTTTTATGTGTGTAGAGTCACCTTTGGGTGTAAATCCCTTATACAATTGATATGTAGGTGTAGATATTGACATTGGAAGATTATGTCTAACATTTGACCTACTAGTATTAAATATGGATGGATACGATGTTATTTTGGGCATGGATTGGTTAGTCGGGTATAGGGTGATGGTGAATTGTTATGGGAGGATGATCGTATTCTCCATTCTAAGGGAAGGAGATGTTACTCATGGCGATGCCTCTTCCCAAGGGAGGGTCGATTATGAACCTTTATTATATTGAGGAGGAGACTTCAGAGGAGGTGGTTGTACTCTTTGATTTTATTTCGATTATGAGGGGATTTTTTGACATTTTGTAGGGGATAGCCGAGTTACAACCCAGTCGAGAAATCAAATTTTTGATTGATTTAGCACTTATAATGAGGCCAATCACACGTGCACCATACCGTATCGTCCCATAACAAATGCAAGATTTGAGGGATTAAATTCAATATCTCTTTGGGTAGGTATGTATTAGGTGGAGTACATCTTCATGGGGTGCACCGATGCTTTTTATGAAGAAAAGAGATGGATCAATTCATTTATGTCTAGACTACCAAGAGATGAATAAGGACACAATTTGAAATAAGTATTCATTGCCTCGAATCGATGACATGTTTAATTAGTTGAGAGGAACATCAATCTTCTCTAAGATAGATTTGTGAACATTGTAGCACTAATTACGTATCATGGAGGATGACGTTCCTAAGACCGCATTCTTGACACGGTATGGATCGTACCAGTTCAAGGTGATGTTATTTGGGCTAACTAATGCATTATCAGTGTTCATGGACCTTATGAACAGGGTATCCAGGGAGTTTCTGGACCAGTTCGTGATTGTGTTCTCCCACTGAGGAGGAGCATGCAGAGCATTAATGTTTGGTTGTGTAGATTTTATGAGATCACTAGTTGTACTCTCCAAGTTCGAGAAATGCGGATTTTGGCTAAGGGAGGTGCAGTTTTTGGGGGACAATGTATCGAATAAGGGAATTTCTGTGGATTCAAATAACGTATCGACGGTGAGGGAGTGGGGACATCCCATGACACCAACGGAGGTTTGGATATTTTTGGTGTTGTTCGGGTATTATCGTCTCTTCATAAAGGTCTTCTCAAAGATTGTAGGTCCAATGACTAATCTGACTCATAAGGGGGTACTGTTCGTTTGGGATGACTACTGTCATTTAGCTTCTAACGAGCTAAAAGATAAATAAACTTTCGTGCTCTTGCTCTCACTTCCTAGAGAAGGAATGAAGTACCGTGTTTTCATATATACATATATGCAGGGACTTAGGGGTGTATTACAGTAGGAGGATAGGGCTATAGCTTATGCATCTTAAAAGATTAAGATCCATGAGAGAAATTACCCCACACATAACCTAGAGCTAGCGACAGTTCTATTTGCCTTGAGGATTTGGAGTCACTATATTTTGGGTGAGAGGTTCACCTTATTCACGGATCATAAGTCACTATAGTATTTGTTCACGCAAAAGGATCTGAATATATGACAAAGGTGATGATTATAGATTGTGAAGGATTATCAGTTTGATATTCAGTATCATCCTGGTAAGGCTAACATGGTGGAAGATGTGTCGAGTCGATGGCCTGCTAGAGAGGTAGTAGAGGTTTATAAGTTGAGGTGGGGTGAGCTTTGACATGATGACGACATAGACGAAGCTTTCATGTCAGTTTTAGCTATCACACCTGAGATCGTATACGGGTAGTGAAAGCACAAGGAGGGTACCAATTCTATTAGGACAGGGTGAGGAGAATTCCTACTCGATCAATTTTGAGGTAGGATTATGATTTATTAGGAGGCTTATTATTTCGAAGGATGCGTATTTGAGAAATACAGTGATGACTAAGTCTCATGGGTCGATGTTTATAGTACATCCTCATGGGGATAAGATGTATCAGCATATGTGCAGGCAATATTAGTGGTCAGGGATGAAGCAGGACATAACAGAGTTTTTTTCGAAGTGATCTACTTGTCAGCTAGTGAAGATAGACAACCAAATGCCGACAAGGATGTTTCATTCACTTAAGATCCCAGAGTGAAAGTGGGAGAGCATCTCGATGGACTTCATTACTGGGTTACTGACATCATAGAGAGGTTAGGACTCCATTTGGGTAGTTGTGGATTGGTTGACTATAGTGGCCCATTTTCTACTAGTTGATACAGACTATTCGATAAGGAAGTATGTGCAGTTGTTTATTGTCAAGATTGTGAGATTACATAGGATGCCAGTTAATATCATTTCTAATAGGGACAAGATTTTTGTGTCCCATTTTTGGAAAATCTTTCCAGACGCTATGGGGATGGATTTGCAATTGAATACGGCGTATCATCCTCAGATGAATGGGAGACATGCTCAAGATGTGCACACTTAACTTTGGGGGAGGTTATGAGTAGTACCTTCCATTAGTGGAGTTCGCTTATAATAAATCCTACCAGTTTACCATCGATATGGAACCATTCAGGGATGCATACGGGTAGCTGAGGATAGGCAGAAAGGTTACGAGAATGCATATAGAAGGTTCATAGATCTAGATATAGGGGATTAGGTCTGGGTGTGTGTCTCCTATAAAAGGAGTCGGGACATTCAGAAAGAAGGTAAAGATAGAGACAAGGTATGTTGGGCTTTTACCGATAATTGAGAGAGTGAGAGGACTCTCGCTTATAGGTTGTGTTTGTCGGAGCATCTATAGAGAATCCACGATGTGTTTCACATGTGGTCACTAAAGAGATATCAGAGGAGTAAGAGCGCCTATTGTCACATTCCATTGAAGAAGATAGATTTGCAGCTAGATTTCTTATATGAGGAGAGACTGATTGATATTCTTGATCGTAGTGAGTGTAAGATGCGATCTAAGGAGATGTTCGTGGTTCGAGTTTAGTGGGGGCACCATAATACAGACAAGTAGACATGGAAACGAGAGGATGATACGCGAGAAAGTTTTCTGGGCTTTTTGACACATGTATGTTTTAATTTCAGGGACGAAATTCCTTTATAAGGGAGGAAGTATATAACACCTCGTATTTTTATAATTTGGAATTTAATTATTTATGGCATTTTTAAATTACACACGTGAAATAATTTAATTTAAAATGAAATATTCATAATTATTAAATATTAATTGGGAGAGATTGAGATTAATATTTATGTGTTAAATTTACTAAGTTTGTATAGTAAATAAAATACGGTGAATTGTTAGCACGTCGCAATGAGTGAGAATGACGAGATTTTTTTATGACATCTCAACCGGGGCTTATGAGTAGATTATTTTAAGGTTGAGATAGGAAATTAATGTGTAGTGACTCGAATGGTGATTTTGAGTGCACGGTTGATCCGAAATAGGTTAAAAAATTCAGAATTAAGTACTTAGGGGTAGTAATTGGATTATGGGAGCTTTTTAGACTACTTAGGACTATTCAGGAGCTTATTGGCTATTTTACATTAGGCGGTAAACCTAAATACGGGATTAAGGGGTTTAAAAGGTGATTGGGGTCCAAAGGCAGTTATTATACACAATTAAAACACACCAGAGGCTTGTAGTGAGGAAAAAGAGGAGGAAAGGCTAAGGAAGACCTAAGACGGAGAAAAGTAAGAGTATTAAATGATATTTTGGGTCTAAAATCATCAGACATCAAAAGAAAATCAAACTCGACGTATTGATTAAGGCAAGTAATTAACTTGTTTGTTATTTTATGCCTGTACATTCAGTAATATCATAGTAGTTGATGTATTTCATTTTAGAAGACTTTATGGGAAATGGGATCTATGTTAAAATATGGGATTTGGGGTGATAATTAGTGTAACCATTGTTCAATATTTATTCTAAAAAATAATTCCCAACATAAAGATTGAATCTTGAATGAGAAAGTTGAAGATTAGAGTAATCTTGAGAATAAATTAAGCAATCAAGAAATTTCTTGAATATAATTTTGACCCCATGAATTTGATTAAGTTTTAAATGTGTTAGGATGGATTTATATATTAAAATAGATTATGTACATGTATAAGATCAATGGAGAATGAATAATTGAGTTTTGAATTGATTTATCTAACTTCTTGATTCTCTAAAGAAGGAATATTTAATGATTTCCATGTTGGATGACTATCAATATAGGATAAGTATGTATTAATTATTTTAGGGTAGCTATAGAGTAACTATTAGTATGGTGTGACTATATGATAATAGAAGTATGAGTTTAGACTCAGAATGAGAGGCTAATTCTCTTAGCGATAGGCACGATTTAGTCAGATTTCCATTGATATATATACAGTTATAAGGACAGTATATATACAAATAAGAATACTATTTGTTTGTATGATATTTATGTGAAACATACCCATCCTAGCGGATATTCTATCAAGGAGGTTGTGCGTAGTGGGATGTCACTCTGGCAAATCCCAACAGAGGTATTATCATTCCCCTAGATCATAGGTGTTGTGTATACGCATGTGATGCAGGGTTGGAGTACCGTGGAATAATATGGTATGTGTTGATGTAAAAAACTAGATTATATCTAATTAATCAATCATAGATAAATAAGACAAAGGATTTTTAAAGTGGTTCGGCCTTGTGAGAATGGCTTACGTCCACTGTTTTGTATTGTTGACTATTTGCCTTGAATCTCGATAATAGGTTTACCATGAGATCCAAAGTCCCATTCTTATGAGGAGGTTACAATGTATTCATAGCATTGAGGTTGTATATATGAAAGGATAATGCTCTATTATCTAGTAGACATATACATCGGTACAATAATAATGCACATTTAATGCGTAGTTGTCTTTTGATTCTCTTGGTTTGGATGCTCTGCACGCTAAGTAGATCGAATCGCTTAAGTTGCTCAGTATGCTTAAGTTGATCGGTATGCTTAAGTTGCTCGGTACGCTTAAGTTGCTCGGAGCGCCTGAGTAGCTCGATGACAGTATATTGTTCGTTGAAAGTATTTGTATTTGCCACATAGATTGACACGTGTCTTCAAGTGATTGGTCCATGTTAGTAGACTAAATTTGGTATCAACAGAAGCCCTTAATGTTTCACAGTTGAGGTTAAAGGAGAGTGTGGAACATTTTTCTTGAAAACTGCTTGGACTACTGGTCTTCATGAATTTTAGGAAGATTTTCATTGTATATAACTCCTTTTTGAGTGCATAACATCAAGCTTCATAAATATTTTGAATTTTCACGATCACTTCGATATTTGTGCCTTTTTCTTGTTTTAGCCACCGGAAATGAAAACGTCTTCCCTTGTAATCATTGCTTTTCTTTATTCCTGAGGTAAAGTATTTAAGTGTGACATAAATCCTATCGTCTTTCACTTTTCAAATCTGTATCCCTGAACTCTTCATTTTCTCTCATCTAGTGCCTTTGTTCTTTCCCTCGTTCATTGTCAACAGATCTCTCTTTCTTCTGTAAGATTTTCTTCCCTCTTCTTTATTTACTTTATTCACCATGGTTTATCTTGTTGAATCGTTGGATAAATTTCGGTCTGAGTTTTCAATCCCTTCGTGGGATAGTTTAGAAGAACTTTCTTATCCTTCTAATTTATTTTCTTTGGCAGAGGGACACTGGTTCCTAAGTCTTTTTGTAGTTGAGTGTGGCTTTTCTTTCCTGCCAAATCCCCTGTGTTTGGAGTTTTGCCAATATTTCGATATTGTACCTGCAAGAGTATCTCCAAACACATGGAGGGTAGTTAATGGCGTATATAGGTTGAATCAACTTCATGGAACTCGTTTGGGAATTGTGAAAATTATGTATTATTTTAGATGGGTTACCAATGACACTACTTTATATTTAAAAACTAGGTTTTCGAATAGAGCTTTGGTTGTCAATCTTCCCGATGCTAGTAGGGACTATTTTGATCATGGGGTTGTGATGAAAAATTGGCGACACCTTCCATTAAATGGAAATGATGTGTACCAAGGTCCCAGGTGTCCACCTTATGGCAATGGGATAGGTTGTTTTTATTTTTGAAATCTTGTTTTCTTTCTATTCGATAAAATGCATCACTAACATCTGATTTTGTTTGTTACAGTTGACAGTAAAAGGAAGCTTCCAAAAGAGACTGATGTTAATATAAAACATTTAAAACTTATCTGGGGCTTGCATCAATCAATTGCTGGGGATCACATTAGGTATGCTTCTTATTTGTTGTGATACAGAAGCTACACTTCATCTTTGATTACTCGTCCTGTGGTGGTTGGTCTTGACCATATGCCAACCTATGAAACCAGTGTGGAAGGTTCTTATTCTAACTTAAGTACTCCCATTACTGATCTAATGAAGAAGAGGAAAGCTCCCGCATTTTTTGACAAGTCTGCTTTTTTCCACTGAGGAGGCAAAGAAAAACAAACGAGATGTCCCAAATGAGGGGACAAAGAATATAAATGTACCCCCTTCCACTTCTGCTAAAGAAGCTGGCAAGAAGACCTCTGTGCCTCCGAGTGAGACTGTTGTCATCTCACCTTCGAGTGAGACTGCTGTCATCTCACCAATAGAGACATCACCTTTAATTAAAAGTGCTCTTGCTCCTTTGAGGAGATTGAAAAGAAGTTCTACTGAGAGACCGGTTGACCCTATCTCTCAACCTTCAAATGTTGAAGGTAATATTCTAGCTCTTATTCCTTCGAGCTCTTCCATGGGCTTTATTAGAACTTGGACTGTCCCAGAATTCCAAGGCATTGAAGATAACTTCTCTCGTGAGAGAATTAATACTTTGGCTGCTCAACACATTACGTCCGTAAGTATCGTTAGCCTGAGTCCTTTATTTCTAGTACTATGTTCATATATTGAATTACAGTTCTTTCTTTTTTCAGCTTGTGACGTGTTTCAATAGTATTTTGAAAAAAGATGAAGCCATCAGGGCTTCCACCTCCTCGAGTGGGGTAGAAGAAGCTTTTGCTGGATGAACTCAATCTTTGAAGGAATCTCGTCAGAAGTATGAGGAAGACAAAGATTCTTGGGAGAATCAATTCAAGTCTATTGAAGCAAATTGAGATCAAGCTATGACTGCCTCTAAAGAATTGGAGAAGAAATTAAAGGAGGCCGAACAACATAATACTTAGCTTGAAGTCAAGCTTAAGTCTTCCGAGGAAAATGTCGCCAAGATTCAAGATGATGAGCGACATAAGATAGAGGTAGAAGAAAAACTAAAGTCTGTCAAGGAGCTCCTTAGATAAAGGACCTCCTCGGAAAGAGCAAAAAGGAAAGTTGCTGTTAAAAAATCATTTAGTACTGGTTGGGACAAGGGTTGGAACAAGGGCCTGGAAGTTATGCATTCTCAAATGGAGTATGCCAGTGTTAAATATTTTAGGGATGGATGGGTAGCAACCTTGAAGAAATTGAAGGTTAATGACAATTTTGAGTTGTTCCAGGAGCATACTCATGGCCCTCCTGCCTCTCCCGAAAAAGAAGAAAAAGATGAAGCTACTTCAGATGAATCTTCTATGATTACAGGAGATGTGGTCCCTGTTGTTGCTGTTGTTCAAACTTTCGAGAAAGTCCAACAGGCCAGCACATCTACTGAGCAGCTACCACTGGTCTCCAAGCAACTAACCCCTTTATCCAAACTGTTTGAAGAAGTCGTAGGAAATAAGGAGAATGTGTAAAGTTTTTCGGGTTTTTGTTTATTTATTCTCCTGGATGTAACCCTGATATGTGTTTTCCTTTATCATGATGAATAAAAAATGAACTTTTGTTGTTCTTCTGGGATTTCTCTTTTACTTGATCTGTTTGCATCATTGTTGATTTTGTTTTTCATTTTCTCTTTGCTAGTTTGTGGCCAGGATGGAAATTTTATCAGCTCATGATACATAGTTGATGAGGAAATGCAATGACTATTTCAAGGCTGGTCATGCAGACTTTAGTGAGACCCAAATAATTAACATCCTCGGACTAGATGCCTCTGAACAAGCAATTGATGCTTACCAGTACTTGAAGTTCCTACTTGATCGTGCTATAGCCAACAATTTGGGTTATTACAAAATGATTGAAGATCTTTAAGGAACAATCGAGGAACTTCAACAACAGTACAAAGAATACACTACACTTTTGCATCAAGGTTATGAGAGAAAATACCAGCAACTGAGTGCGGACAAGGGATATGACAAGTACATTTCAGCTCATGAGAAAAAGGAAAGTGTGTTAAAGCTTGAGATTGAAGAGCACAGACATATTTCCAAGCTGATGGAGAAAGAAAATATCATGTTGCAGGAAGAAAATAAACAACTCAAATTTGCTGCTTCTTCTTCTTCGGGAGCCTTGGTCCCAATGAATGATGATGGTTTTTCCTTTTTAGAAGTAGAAAATGCTAACTTATGGGATGAGTTAGAAACTTTGAAATGAATAGGACCTTCCACACCTACTCGTGGCCGAGCAAGGTCTTCTTCTCGTGGACGAGGAAGGGCTAGTCGAGTTACTATTGATGAAATGAGAACTCAGTTGGCCTTGGAAAACCAATCCGTTCAATTGATGGTGAAGAATCAGGCTTTGGCAAACGTGTTTAAGAAGATTCAGAGTTTCACTGACCAACTCTACAATCAGAGTTCTTCTCTGAAAAGTAAAGAAATTCTTGTGAAAAATCGCCACAAGAAAATTGAGAGATTAGCTTATCAATTTCACAAACAACCAGGGAATTTTGGATGGCTGGGTATAATGAAGCTCTGTATCATCTTGATGCTTCTTTGCAGCAATCGAACAACGAAGGATATAAGCAGGGGTGGTTGAATGCCTTATGTGTTCTAAAACTGGAGCAAGGTCATTTCTTATGGTATTATTATGAACCTAGAGTGCTTGATTTACCTGTCCTTCCCTTTAAACTTGACCTTACTTGGATCCAGCCCGTGCCATCCCTTGGATTTTGACCTCCAAGTATCTCGAGGATTATAGCCTCCATTCAAACTTTGAGATATCTCATCCAGAGCACTTTCTTGATCGACCATCCCCAAGTAATGTCAGAATGCTGCGAGATATGAAATTTACAAATTCTCCTTATGCCTTAGATGATCCTCCAGCTGGGGTGGAACCTGTTTCAAAAGCAGGGGGAAAGAAACTTATAGAATAGGACATTTTTATGTAATGAATCAAACATCATATCATATGTAATATGCGTGGTTTTAATAAAGAAATGTTTAGTTTCTTTTACAATTTCATTTCTTTGTAGAATGCATTTGTTATTCGTTGGTGAATATATATATATATATATATATATATATATATATATATATATATAGAGAGAGAGAGAGAGAGAGAGAGAGAAGGATGTTTTGTTTTTGGAAAATATCCCATTTGTTGTTTGATTATAGTGACTTGTCACTCTTTGGGCCTAAGAAATGGAATGATTTTCATCCCATGTTCTTGATTAGTTGTAGTAATCTCGTTTGGATTACCTTATTGCCTAGAGAGTGGATGCCTCGGGAGGTCATCCATCTTCTTGCCTAGTTTGGTACCAACCAACCGGAGTTGGTGGTTATTGAGTTACCGACCAGTCGAATTTGGTGGTAATGAGTTACCGACCAACCGGAGTTGGTGGTTAATGAATTGCCGATCAACCGGAGTTGGTGGTTATGAGTTTCCTACCAACCGAAGTTGGTGGTTAATGAGTTGACGACCAACCGGAGTTGGTGGTTAATGAATTGCCGACCAACCAGAGTTGGTGGTGAATGAGTTGCCGACCAATCAGAGTAGGTGGTTAATGAGTTGTTGACGAACCGAAGTTGGTGGTTAATGATTTGCCAACCAATCAAAGTTAGAGGTTAATGAGTTGTCGACCAACTAGAGTTGGTGGTCAATGAGTTGCCGACCAACCGGAGTTGGTGGTTTCTGCTCTGGATGTATGCTTGTGTAGTGCGTAGCGCTAATATTTCGAAAAAAATCAACAAAGGAAGAAATATGGGCAAAACATCACTTTATTCATATTGAAAGAAATGTGTTACATAGGAATTTTAACTATTGATAGTATTTGCGTAGATGCTCTGCAGTCCATGCATTCTTGAATTCTTCTCCCTCCAAAGATTCAATTTTGTATGTCCCAGGGCGAACAACTTTGGTTACTCTGTAAGGTCCATGCCAGTTGGCCTCCAGTTTGTTAAGCTTTTGGATCACTTTCTTCAGCACATAATCCCCTTCTTTCAAATCACACTTCTTCACCCTTTTGTTGTAGAACAAAGTTGTTCGTTGTTGATATGTCGCATTCCGATTGCTGCTTCTTCCCTAACTTCTTCAAGAATATCCAAGTCTAATTACCTCATTAAGTCACTTATAGGAGAATTGAAATTAAGCACCCTATGTGTCGGTAGACCCAATTCAGTAGGTATGACAGCTTCACTTCCAAATGTCAACATGTATGGAGACTCTCAAGTTGTTGTTCGTAGTGTAGTACGATAAGCCCACAATACACAGTGTAGCTCATTAATCTAATTTCCCTTTGCATCATCTAGACATTTTTTCAAACCATTCAGTATGGTTCTGTTTGTCACTTCAGTTTTCCCATTGCTCTGGGGATGGCCTGGCGCGGAGTGGATCTTCAGTACATTGGATTGATGATAATATGCAGCAAATTCCTCGTTGTCAAATTGGGTTCCATGGTCAGTAATGAATGCATGTGGGAGACAATATCTTCAAATGACACTCTTCCAAATAAACTGATAGACCTTGTCGTATGTCATATCAATAAGAGGTTCAGCATCCACCCATTTGGTAAAATAATCCACAGCAACCACGAGGTATTTGAATCTTCCTTTGGTTGTTGGGAGTGGCCTGACCAAGTCTA
Organism: Sambucus nigra; assembly: GCA_949130495.1. NCBI lineage: Eukaryota > Viridiplantae > Streptophyta > Magnoliopsida > Dipsacales > Adoxaceae > Sambucus > Sambucus nigra. The sequence goes on along the minus strand of OX422215.1, from coordinate 301,748,329 downwards.
TCCCCCACATGGCGAATGGCCAAGGGGACGTAATGGGTGTTAACAATGCTTGGGGAGTTCTTTGGATGGAAGAGAAGCGTTGGCATTTATCGCACTTTTTAGCATAAGTTGCGCAATCCGCTCTCATCATTGGCAAGTAATACCCCTGCACTGTTATTCTTTGTAGAAGTGTCCGACCTGCCACATGGACTCCACAAGACCCTTCGTGAACTTCTTCAATCAAGTCTTTAACTTTGGACGGATGGACACATATTTGTAGTGCTGCTATGACGCCTCTTTTATAAAAAATGCCACTGGTCACTTCATAATGAGCATCTTTAAACTTCAGTTTCTTGGCCGCGAGTTTATCAGGTGGCACAATCCCTTCTTTCATATAGGCCCTGATGGGATCCATAAAGGATGGTCCCAAGTCGAGGGCAATGAGGTTCATCATCAAGTCTTCATCTACACTCCGATCTACTAGGATTTCTATTGGGATTGTTCTTCATAGCTCGGCGCGTGTTGCTGATGCCAGTCGGTCTAAGACGTTAGCTCTTGCATTCTCTAATCTAGGTATTTTGATTAACTGAACTGGAGTAAAAGTAGAGACAACCTCCATAGCCTTTGCATGATACTTAACCATTAGTTCTCCCTTCGCTTCATACACTCTGAGAATTTGATTTATGATTAATTGTGAATCACTGAATACAATGACCTGCTCTGCATTCATGGTTTTGGCCAGACATAGACCCACGATCATAGAGCCTTTGTCTGTTGCTTGTGACACAAATCTGTTAAGTGCTGCAACTCGCCCTGTGAGACTTTGCACTTCCTTCTTCGTAGTTGGAGATCGTAGTTCCAATAGGGCTTTGATCTTTTCAAGGCTTGCCTCAATACCTCCTTGGTTAATAATATACCCGAGAAACATACATTCTCGCACCCCAAATATGCATTTGGTGGGATTCAACTTCATTTGATATTTCTTTAGTTGATCAAAGGTCTGACCTAGGTGAACTAGATGGCCAACATCTTTCTTGCTCTTCATCAGCATATCGTCGACATAAATCTCCATGTTATGACTGATTTGCTCTGCAAACACCTTATTCATCAGCCGCTGATATGCTGCACCTGCATTTTTAAGTCTGAAAGGCATAACATTATAGAAATAAGTTCCCCTTGGGGTGATCAAATAGGTATTTTCCCTGTCCTCAGGTTTCATTTTAATCTGGTTATAACGAGAGTAAGCATCCATGAAACTATACAACTCATGGCTCGAGGTAGCATCCACCAGTTGATCGATTCAGGGCAAAGGAAAATGATCCTTTGGGCATGCCTTATTAAGATCAGTGAAGTCTACACACATCCTCCACTTGTTATTTTTCTTCTTTACCATCACCATATTTGCTATCCAATCAGGATATTTAACATCCTCAATAAAAAAGGCTTTCTGTAGTTTCTCTACTTCTTCCTGTATAGTTTGATTCTTTTTTGGGCTAAACACCCTTCTTTGCTGCTTCATTGGCTTGATCTCCTTGTTCACATTGAGTTCGTGGCACAGGAAACTCGGGTCTATCCCTGGCATGTCTTAATGACTCCATGACAAAGTCTATTTTCTTTGCCTTAGAAATGCTATCAATTCTCGTTTTATCGCTACATCCAATGACGCACCAATTTAGGTTGTTCGTTCTGGGTGTTCATCATCCAGAACGATATTTTTGGTAGCTTCCATGACCTGGACCTTCACGAGCTCAGACTCATCTCTAGGGTCTAACGTTTCAATCTCTGCATCCTCCATTTCATCCACTTGATAGGTAGTAGTCTTATTCCGGGATTCTTCTCGTTCTTCATGTTCGGCAGATGAATAGTAGCATTCTCGAGCTACTTTCTGGTCGCCTTTCACAACTCCCACTCTAAAATTAGTTGGGAATTTTAAACATTGATGTACAGTAGATGGTATTGCCTTGAACTTCTTTAGACCTACCCTTCCCATGATGATGTTGTAAGCTGATTGGACATTTTTATCCATTACGAAAAAGCATACTCTTTCTGTTCAACAAGAAGACCATGTACCAATAAGAATATCCAACTTGATCGTCCCAAGTGGAAAAACATTTTTGCTAGTAAAACTGAGGAAGGGCCTATGATATGGCTCCAACTGGGCTAACTTCAGATTCAAACTATCAAAGCATGGGTAGAATATGATATCTGTCGAGCTACCATTATCCACCAGTACTCGTGAAATCATCACTTCCTTTATTCTCATTTTGATCACCAATGGGTCATCATGAGGATATAGCACACCTGCCAAATCATTCTTAGAAAAGCCGATGACCAGTTTGTCCCTATTCACCTTTCTCGGGAGATCAGCTTCAGCCAAGTTTATTCGTTGTATGTAAGAGCAAGATTGGGCCTCATTGAGGTAAGCTTTCCTCTCCACAATCAGATCTCCACCTCCTTCATCTCCACCTATAATGACATTACATTCAAATGATCCAAAATGGATTGAAAATACCTCACACTCTGGATGTCTTGGTCTTTTAGGGAGGTCGGGATCATCTTCGTGATCTTTCTTCTTGTCTTCTTTTACTCGATGTGGAGATTTTGATCATTGCCTTCCTCTGTTGTTGGTTTTCCACCATTTTGGCGATCAACATATTTAGTTAGTTTTCCTCGCCTGATGAGTGCTTCAATTTCATTCTGAAGAGCTATGCAATGTTTGGTTGTGTGGCCGTAATCTTTGTAGAAATCACAGTATTTAAACTTGTCCCTTTTGTCAGGATCTGCCTTCATTTTCTCTGGCCAGGTTATCTCCTCGCTATTCTTGATCTCTTCTAGAATGTGATTTATGTCCACCTTCAAGGGAGTATAATTCCCATACTTCCTCATCTGCTCCAGCGCTTGCTTACCTTTCGACTACATGTTGCCACCATTATTCTTCTGATCTTTTTTCTCAGTTTTACCAGCCTCAACCTTGGTTTCCTTAGTGTCTGTATTCTTTTTCACGGTCATGGCTTCCTCAGCGTTCATGATTTTGGTTGCCTTTTCCATTAGTTCTGCCATGGTCCTAGGCAGATCTTTGGCCAAAGTATAGTACAACTTGTCTGGTAATAGTCCACTCATCAGAGCAGTAATTGTTGTCTTCTCCTCATAATCAATTACTTCAAGTTTCTCGTTATTGAAACGAGTAATATAGTCCCTGGTAATCTCGTTTGTCTTCTACCTAACACTCAGTAAGTTTGCTACTTATTTAACTAGTTTCGCTCTAAAATTGAAATTCCCTATGAAAAGCTCTGCCAGTTGAAGAAAAGTTGCAATCTTCCCCTGAGGAAGGTTGTTTTACCATATCTGGGCTAACCCGGTGAGAGTTCTTGAAAATTCCCTACATCTTATCTCATCTGCAACCGCGTAGATATCGACATTAGCTTGATATTGTTTTATATGAAGGACAGGGCCAGTTTTTCCATCGTATTTAGGCGTCACCATAAGAGCTTTGAATTTTGATGGTGTGGGAAAATCCACAATTGCCTGTATGAATGGTGTCCCTTGGATAAAATTTCTTTATAAAGGATTCTTGACCTTATCTATTTCCCCTAATCTATCCTCCAACCTTTGAATAGAGCCTTTCCATGCATCATTTCCCACCTCGAGCCTATTTGTTCGAGCGATTGATCGCGTTTAGTTTTCCTCTTAGGACCTTTCATTACGGGTTGTTGGGAGTGATTGGGAAAAGCCTTCCCTTTTGTCGGATGGTCGTCGAGAGTTCCTCGACGCAATCCTAGGAGGACTTTTCTTCCTCCTAGAGCCCAATCGATCAAAAGGGGAGACTCTGCTGAACCTTTCTAGAGCATAAGTGTATATGTGTGACATTTCTAGTGAATATGCATAAGTGTATATATATATATATATATATATACATTAATCGGCACCGTTGATAAATAATTGGAGTAAAGTTATAAATTAATTAATGATTAAATAAGTTAATGAGAGATCACTACACCAAAACTGGCGATTGGTCACGACCAAAATCCCTGACCAAAGCTGTGGGTCGCGGACTTGGTTCGTGACCAATTCGGGCGTGACCATTTTCGTGGGTCGCGGCCCAAGTCCGTGACCAAAAAATGGTCACGACCGAGAGGTGTCATGGTAGATGGTCGCGGACTTTGGCCGTGATGGGTCGCGGCCCTCATCCGTGACCCACAACCGTGACAAATTGGTTGCGGCCAAAGGTCGTGACCCACAACCGTAACAAAAAAAATTTTAAAAAAATGGTCGCGGCCCTTATCCGTAACCCACAACCGTGACAAATTGGTCGCGGCCAAAGTCCGCGACTCATAACCGTGACAACAAAATATAAACAAATTTGGTCACTGTCCTCATCCGTGACCCACAACCGTGACAAATTGGTCGCGGCCAAAGTTCGCGACCCACAACCGTGATAAAAAAAAATAAAAAAAAATTGGTCGCGGCCCAAGTCCGTGACCCACAACCATGACGAAAAAAATGGTCGCGGACTTTGGCCGCGACTATTTTTATGCGTGACGAAAAATATAAATGGTCATGGAGACCATGACCATATTTAACTATAATTTTTTTAAAAATGTATTTTTTCGTCCAATCCTAAAATTGGGGGTCCTGTGAGTGCACCATCAGTTGCTACGTGTAACGTTTGACGCGTACGAGGTGTTACAAATATTTATTATTGGCAAAACAATAAAAAAATCACAAATTGCGAATTGAGAACGTTGTTAATAAACAAATATATATACAAACTTATAAATATTACACGTCTTAATAATTCACAGACCAAAAAAAATTGGGCAGAGTTTCTTGTATTTTCTTGACATTCCAAAACTTGTAAATGTAAAACCTACTTATTGTTAATCCCGCACGGCCATAAAATTCAACAATCAAATTATAAAAGCCCGCACGGATGTAACATAAGAAACAAAATCCTGAATGTCCACAACATATAAACAATCTTCATGCTATTGAACATTGCCTCCTTCGTTTGTTCTGCGTGCAAAAATCCTACAAATGATAGGATACATAAAAAAAAAAATCAGTAACCAAGTAGTTTTACAAAAAATTTAATCAAGCTGAAAAATTGCATATATGAGTTAAAATTATCAATAACCAAGTAGAAATATTCAAATTATCATCTTATTATCAAATTGGGAGACCCGCGGCTGCGGGGTCAGTTCCTACGAGTTACATTTGTCTCGTGGGAGGTGTTGCTGCCACCCACGGGGACGGTCGGGGGTTGTTTCGAGTTTTCACCCTCAAACGAAATGTTTTTAAGCCTAAGTCTACAAATATGAAAATTATCATCGTACTCTCAAACCAGGAGTCCCGTGACTGCGTGGTCAGTTTCTACGAGTTACATTGGTCCCGTGGGAGGTGTTGGTGCCACCCATGGGGCCGTTAGGGGGCTATTTCGAGTTTTCACCCTCTAACGCCATGTTTTTAAGCCTAAGTCTAAAAATATGCAAATTATCGTCGTACTCTCAAACCAGGAGTCCCGCGGCTGCGGGGTGAGTTACTACGAGTTATATTGGTCCCGTGGGAGGTGTTGGTGCCACCCACGGGGACGTTCAGGGGCTGTTTCGAGTTTTCACCCTCTAATCCCATATTTTGCTTAAGTCTAGAAATATGAAAATTACTGTCATACTCTCAAACCGGGAGTTCTGCGGCTGTGTGGTCAGTTCCTATGAGTTACATTGGTCCCGTGGGAGGTGTTGGCGCCACCCATGGGGCCGTTAAGGGCCTGTTTCGAGTTTTCACCCTCTAACGCCATGTTTTTAAGCCTAAGTCTAAAAATATGCAAATTAGTGTTGTATTCTCAAACCGGGAGTCCCGCAGCTGCGGCGTCAGTTCCTACGAGTTACATTGGTCCCGTGGGAGGTGTTGGTGCCACCCACGGGGACAGTCGGGGGTTGTTTCGAGTTTTTACCCTCTAACGCCATTTTTTTAAGCCTAAGTCTACAAATATGCAAATTACCGCCGTACTCTCAAACCGAGAGTCCCGCGACAACGTGGTCAGTTCCTACGAGTTACATTGATCCCGTGGGAGGTGTTGGTGCCACCCACGGGGACCGTTCGGGGGTTGTTTTGGGGTTTCGCCCTCTAATGCCATTTTTTAAGCCTAAGTCCTCATATTTTCAAATTATCGTCGTATTCTCGCACCGAGAGTCCTATGATCATGTGATCAGTTCCTTCAAGTTACATTGGTCCTGTGCGAGGTGTTGGTACCTCTCAGGGGACCGTTTGGGGGCTGTTTCAGGGTTTCACCCTCTAATACCATGTTTTTAAATCTAAGTCTAGACATTTTCAAATTATCGTCGTATTCTCAAACCGAGAGTCTAAAATATTTTCAACATATTATCCAACAATTAAACCCATAATTATCACGTACTCCTTCTAACACACTATCCAATAACTAATAATTATCCAACAGCCAAGCCAAACGAAACCAATATTTATCCCGTACTCCTTTTATCATCTAAAAGATTTAATAGATAATGCATATCAATTATATAACTAATTTAGTTAAAGTAAAGAGTACCTGGTATGTAATGAAGAACTGGTATGCAATTATTAGATCTGTAATATGGAAACAATGTGTAATGAAGAAATGGTATGTAAAATTAAAGAAAGTACCTCACAAAACCCCTGAAGAATTATTAGTTGCGTATAATATGTCTTAGATTTACACAAATACATACAAATTGAAAACTGAAAATGTTGGAATAAAGCATACTAGATTGAAAAGTTTTTGACAGGGGTAGGTATGGTGAAAAGTGAAAATGTTATTGAAACACACATACATATAAGTTGAATAAAGCATACTAGATTGAAATGTTTTTCATAGTTTCTCTAAATTATCAGCAACCAAAAGAGAAAAAATTATTAGAACTGATCTATCTGAACTCATAATAGAAGCGAAAAGAAAGTTAAATTCACCATTAAGCACATTCTCATACAAGTTATCTAATACAATTACCTGAAGAACCTTGTAGATACACGCTTTTCACTACACTAAATCCTGCGATATTTGCTAACACCCTTTAACTTCATCTTCTTCCTAAAATCAATGAACAACATATTTAAGATAACAACAAATTCGAAAGTGAAAACAGTGAAAAACATATTCAATATAACAGGGCATAAATCAAATAAGTAATAACCCCAAAATCCCGTCTCAACATCCTTTGTCAAAATCCCACAATCTGGAGACTCGGTAAGAATTGCTACAATGTCCATTAAACATAAACATTCAGCCCACTAAATTTCAATAATAATAACAAAATGTTGACTTCAGACAATTACCCGAATAATAGCTCTGCCCATTACTTTAAGAGCAATGTCGTCGGATCCTTTCTCCTACAAACGAAAACATTATCCAATTGCATAAGCTTCAAAATAGAGAAACATAAAGGAGTACAAAATAGTCATTTAAATCATATAAACAAATTACATTTGTAGCATAAAAACATGTTTGATCCAAAATACATTTTCTAGGGGCTTGAACAAGAACGAATAACAATTACAGTCAATTAACCAAAAGGCTTCATAATATATTTGACATATGACGGTATACACAGCATAACACGTGTTCATTTTAATAAGACAATCTGAATCTCACGTGGCAAAGTGACACTCGTAGCATAATAACATTAACCATAAAAAACATGTTTTTTTCCAGCATTGGTTTGTTATTGAATTTAATGAAACACAACAAGGACATAATACATAGCACAACTAGTGTAATTATGAGGATATATCTGCCCTCAACTTCTCTATCCTCTGGCCACCATAAAACCACTCTTATTATAAAATTCATGTATATTACAAAAATTCATGTATATATTATAAAATTCCTCGTACAAATTATAATTTTTCCAATAAAAAATCATGTATACTTTACAAATTTTATCCTATACAGGATTGAAAATCGAGTATACATTACAGTTGGCAAATGTTTTTTGTTAAGTGAAATTTCTACATAACTCCTTATTGTCGCAGGTATAGTAGAATGCATAAATACGTTATTGACAAAATGTAGTCAATGAACGGTCGTATACAAGTTTAGTTTATGAATGATAGCGTAGCTACATACAAAATATGAATACAATTTCAAATATTTGGCCCATAATGTAAGAATAATTGTAAATAAATTTGGTAAAAGAAAAAGGTTTCCAGATCGTAACCTCTGGGGATTTCACCCATCCTCTGAAAGTAATATGCAGGTCCAAAATGCGACTGTACAAAACTCAAGACATAGTGCGGGGTAGATCAGCACCTCCTTATTTCTGTCACACTCCATTCTTGGGTGTTCTGTCAGACTTGGAGCTGAAGGTCATGGATATGTCTCAAACCTTCTTGCTGTCTCCGTCATTGAAGCCTCCGGCCACCACCATCATAACAACCCGAACAACACTTGGTCCGGCTGAAACCCTAACCGAAATCTCCGGTTCCACTTGGTCGATTGAATGAAAGAAAGGGAGGGGAAGGAATTAAATGAAATGAAGGGTATAGCAGGAGTTATGTTTTTCAGATTTAACATGGTCACGACTCTGGCCGTGACCCACGAGTGAAACAAATTAATGAAATTATTCAGCCCACCATTTTGGGTATGGTCACGGCCCATAGTCGTGACCCACACCAATAAATGGTCACGGCCCCAAGCTTTGACCCTTAATTTGTGGTGCGCGACCCTCTTTCATCCTCCTGGTTCTCGAATGAGGTATGGTCACGGTCCATAACCGTGACCCACACCCAGAAATGGTCACGGCCCTATGTAGTGACCCTTAATGTGTGTATTCTCTTCTTCGTTATGTCGTGGGTCACGGACCTAGGCCGTGACCCACCCGCGACCAAGCTTGGAGGGAATTTTGGCGCAAGTTTGGCGCCAAGATGGTCACGGCCTGGTCATGGCCCAAATCCGCGACCACTGTGGTCACGGACTTGGGCCGTGACCACTTCCCGAGAATCAATAATTTAGTGTTGTAATACATATGGTCACGCCAAATATTGAGTGGGTCACGGCCCAAGTCCGCGACCATCTGGTTGCGGACTTGGGTCGTGACCATTTGCAGGATTTGGTGTAGTGGATATAGCTAAGAAACGAACAATAGACAATACTCATGTTAAAGTGGTGTATTGGAGAGGTTTACAATAGGACCAGTTAGATGCGGTAGTGTAACTAGGCAGGTTAAGATATATGTGCAACACTAAATTAAATATGAAAAGCTTGCTGCATATTTATTCAATACATTTTAATCATTTGCAAATATTTTCAAATGTTTTGGGCACTGACCCATATCAAAATATTTTCCAAAAACGTTTAGGTGTCTAGCCACACGAACGCAATGGATGATCACCCCTTCCAGGGATATGTAGTTGTAGTGGATGTGGAAGCTTACAGAGTTCAGAGTATTCACTTCATTTATTTCTTCTTAGACTAGGCTCTATTTCAGTAATCTGTTGGGCATGCTGCCCCTTTATTTTGGACTTGGTTATTTTTAGTTATTTATTTCATCTTAATATTTGGATTGGATTTCGGCAACCGATTGTTTATTCAATACCCAGTTTCATATTATGCATTTCGACTTCCTCATGTAATGTGGATTATTTATAAAGTTTTATGCTCGTTGGATTGTGATTAAATTGTTTTATTTTGGCATGTTAATTAAAGATTAAAATTTGACATTGCTTGTTAAACTAATGGGTGGTTAGTAATTAATTAACTTTCAACAGTGATGCTGAGAATGAGTCATATGAGACTACCATTTATTTTGGTAGTGGTCTAGCCACCCATTATTTTAATAGGCGGGGTGTCACAATGCACCCATAAATGAACTTTCTATCTGTCCTTAACCAGTAAAGAATATCAAATTATGTCAAAATCGATCCCTATCGCACACTTACATCCATACTAACGACCACTTGTTGTATGAAAACAAGCACCGAGTCATGCATAAATAATCTTATATACCGTCATAGGTTGAAGTGATGTTCTTACACGTCTCACTAATAACTTTTTCCAACCTAAGCACCTCTCTATGTTTAAGGAATTATCATCATAAGGTCTCTAAACATGTTCTTAAAATTAACTAAAATGTAATCAACTAATGTAAAGAGTAGTATTAAGCATAAAATTAATGAAGAATAAAGACAAGCTAGGTGAGTAATACCTTTCCAACTCATAACTCGGTTCCTGAACCTACACTATAAGAATCTATTGACCAACCATAAAAATAAATCCATCCTTAGCATTGTCCCAAAATGGCTTGGAATAATCTTTTGTTTTCTTTTGTATAAAACAAATTGGATACTTTGATCAAATAACCAAAACCCCTTAGCAAACAAAACACACTTAGGACCAGGCATAAGAACAAGGGGTGTGCGACTCAAATTGTACATGGCCTCAAACATCTTCCAGGATCAAGTCACCGAGTTCAACCTCGGACTGATAACCTGGCCTTAGGGGAAGGTGACAAATTGGGATTCAAGCACTCCCACACCCACCATTGCATAAATTTCCTCTCCCCCATGCTTAGGACCCATAATACCATATAAAGTAACCTATAGAATTGCCCGCCAAATGAATGAGTAGTAAGAACCATGAGTTTTTCACAAAGCTTAAAGAATGAAGGACAAAGGGAAAGATTTAAAAACATATCTTGTTCTTATAATAAGATCATGATTGTAATCTAGTATGTGTGCTTTAGAAAGTAAATCCAATGGGTACTTCTTTTGTTTTAAATGATGACCATTGGGGTTTTTAGCAACTTTAACACCCAAGAAATAGTTAAGAGAGATGAGATCTTAAACTACAAATCGTAACCTCAAATACTTGATGCGATAAAAAATGATAGAAGACTTACTAACATTGAGGACTATGTCATCCACATATAATAGAAGAATAAGAACACAATCTGAAGAGCCATAAATAAAATATAACTATATGTTGTACTTCTATTGAACCAATACTGAAGAAGAAATGAGCCAAAATGGTCAAACCATTCTCTAGGTGCCCGTTTAAGACCATATAAGGCTTTATGTATTAATACACATAATTCAACTTCAATGGATCAACAAATCCTTGCAATTGATGCATATAGACGTTTTCTTGAAGAATTCCATGAAGAAAATCATTTGAAATATCTAATTGTTTCATTTCCTATGATAAATACAAAGCCAAGGTTAACATAGTTCAGACTATAGTGGTCTTAACAAAAAGACTAGAAGTGTCATGATAATCAATTCCCTTCATTTGATGATACTCTTTGGCTATAAAATGAGCCATAAACTTGTGGATTGTACTATATGCCTTTTTATTGATTTTGTAAACCCATTTATTCCCTAAAATGTTCATGCTAGGAGAAAAAGGAACTAAAGAGCATGTATTGTTTTTATGTAAAGTAGAGAATTCCTAAGCCATAGTTATACACACTTTTGAGTCTTTGAAAGTAACTTTAAAGGATGTGGGTTCAGAATATTGATCAACCACATGAAAAAATGACTGGGTAATTGAACGCTTGAATTTAACATTTGTGATGAAGCATGGAAAATACTTGGATTTGACATGAAAATAAGATACAAACAACCATTACAGTAGGTGAGAGTGATGTATCACAAGGCTAAGACAAACCGACAATTGGAGTAATAGGTGAAATATAGGAAGGAGATGAAATATGTGGAGGAGAAAAGGCAAGGACATGTGGTAATGGAAATGAATTAGGTGGAGAGTAGGAAATGTGTGGAGGAAAGGAAGCAGGTACATAGGATGTTGTAGATGATGGGGACAAGTTAAAAACTTTAAAGGGTAAACGGAGAGTTTTATGGGGAAAAAATAAGTTGAAGTAAAGATATTTGTGGAATTTAGATTTTTAAATGTTCTTTATTCATTTATCTACCATATATACATGTTTTCTCATCATAATTATCATAATCATTATAATTATATGTCCTCTAAGATTTTAGGGCACAAATGTTTAAGAATGCAAAAGAAACCTCATAAAATCATTTTAATATTGGAGTGACACTTAATTAGACCCATTTATGTGTTTTGTGGTAGTTATATCTTTATTCTTCTCCATGTTGTGATTTTAACATCTGTTATCTACTTGAGACAAAAAGCGAGAGAAAGAACATCATTCTAGGTAGTCATTATGCTTGAATTTTATTGATGATATCCTATTTTTATATGATTTATTAATATCCATTATATCTTACACTTGTACTTTTGAGTTTGGTCTTTCATAATTTATGCAGAAAACCATAAGAAGTTGTTGGGGTAATTGATGCAAATTTGAGTCATGTATTTTTATTAGGATTTTGGGATGGGTAGATAAGTAATAGTAATTGATCTATAGGACTTAGGATTTTATTCTTACCTCAGAGTATCCATGATATACTCAAAGAGTATTGTCAAAAATATCCAAAGAGTAGATTGAAACACCCTAAATAGTTGACCTACTTGAGTCTACATTATTTAAATGTTTCAACTAATTGGATATTTTTTTCAAATGCACTTTTAGTTTGAGTTCATTCCATTTTGTACATCATGTAATGCTACTCAACTATGCAAGACTACTCAAGCCGTAAGACTCGCTCAATGCACAAACACCATGTGGATGCACGTATTGAACTTGACACATTTTAGGCACTCATGCATTTCTCTAGTCATTAATTGATATTATGTGTCTAAAATAATTTATTAAAGTGAAATTTTATTAATTTTTGTTTAAAATTAATCTAAATTTTAAATTAATTTTTAAACAAACTTTTTTTAATTAAAAATGTCATTTGTGAACAAGCTTTTTAAAGAAACGCATCTTGTTCTTTCACTCGCTCTCATATCTCATGTATTTTTTAGATCATTGATAAAGATGTTATCTTATGGTCATATTCCTTAATCGGTGTAAAATGATGACAATCCGATTGGGTAGCTTAGATCGAGAAATAGTTTTTGAATCTTTAATTAATAGGCATCCCATTTATCATATTAAGAGGTGTAAGTTGGGTTCTTTTAGAGATATATTTTACTTGTAGCATATTTGTATTGCATTCAACCCTTTGTTCATCTTTATTTGGCCAGTTATAACTTGTCTTTATCCCAGAAGGATTTTATGACACACCGCCTAATAAAATACCGGGTGATATGTCCTATATAAAATTAAACATGAATCTTAAATGATTTCATTCTCAGCATCACTGTCGAAAACTAATTAATGACTAATAACCGATTAGGCCTAGCGCCAAATTTTGAACTTTTTAATCTTTTTAACTTAAATGCACAATTTAAACCATTCATACAAGAATATAAACATCAATTAAATAAATGAATAATAACTGATAACTCTCCATAAAACATAATACAACCATATCGAATAGGCGAAGGATAAAAATGCCGAAAATAAACTAAAAGACAACAGTTGGGAAATATGCCTGAATATTACACCAGTACCTCCTATCTAGATCACAAGGATAGAAGCGTCTAAACAATTTCCTGCCAACATCCATAGTTGCGGCAACAACGTCTGACTTGAAAGCATAGTCATCTAGGCGTCCCTCTGTCTGGACACCTAAAAAGTATTCAAAGTAGAAGAAAAAGAAAGATAGATACCGGTCAGAGCCCAGTTTTTGAAAAACTTTTTAGGAAGTGCTTAATATACTTTAATATATAAAATATGATATTCTCCACATTTAAACTGGTGTCACACTCACATGAGATACCCCTCACCTCTTATCTAACAGTGCACACCTAACGCATTTATTTTAAAACACCCTAGTTAGCTAACCAGCCTAACTAGCACCTCGTAAAACTCCCAAGTCACCATACTCTAACACGTACCCCACGTAATAAAAAGTATTCTAAGCTATCGCCTAAGCTTATACATTACAATCTCTCATCTATAATTCATCCTCACATTATGAATAACTTTCACTAGTTATAACACTATCCCCATTTTAGTGTTATAATATCATATATAATCTTCTCATCTTTATATACGTATATCACATATTTTATTTCGGATTTTATACTCCCGGATGATCCAGAAATTATTCCATTTTTCATTTTTTCCTTATATATATGTGTTCACATCTCATATATATACAATATACTATACACATCCAGTATATCCATAATTATATCTCACAATCTATATAAGTATAATAACCATCCCTCAGAGCTATAACATAATGGATGCAGTCTTTACAATGCTATCATTGTCCAGGCAGAACACACATCGACTAGGGAAACGGGGACGAAATTTGAGACCGACCCCAAATCCAAATCACAACGTATGGTAAGCGATCATAGTTTCTCACTTAAAATGAGAACGAAACATACCCACCACATCTCACCTCTGATAAAAATCACACAATATATAAATGGACGCTACGAACTGGGGACTATACGCTCCCTGCTATTCAAGCTAGGGGCCTTACCCACATCGTTCAACTTCCCATGATAGTACTAAGGGGGTATGCTTCAAATAAATATATCAATGACACACAGATATATTTAAAATAATATCATATATATATCACATCAAATCCGGTTATCATGCATATCTCTCATCGCACTAGCCTATACTCCCGAATATATCACTTCGTATAGATTAATAAGTATACACCCAACTTATTTTAATCCCATAAGTATTCACTCACTTATGATACTTCTCACATGAATGTATATTCGCGAATATTAGCTTATCAAAACTCTCTAGTATTCTAATTCCATCCTACTCGCACATTCTGATATTATTCACATATACTATCGGTATATATACTCTACATGCATACAAATATAATTACTTCCCAAAATAATTTCTAGAGTGTTTTTTATCCCAAAATACTCCTTAAATTCATACCCGGGATCTTATTCACACTAACCCTAGATTTATACTTCACTCACTTCATAACTTAGAGATCCTCACACTCTATTTAGGATCCCCTACTATTCATTTACAAAAGGAATTCTTCTCCACTCCCTTTTCATCCAAAAAAAATCTCTAAAAATTTTCTACCAAAACCGAACTGAACCCATGGCCGAAAAAATGAATCGATCGGGTTTTTAAAACACGAACCGAACCAGTAACACCAAAAATGAATCTGTTTGGTTCCAGAGAAATAAAATGAATCGATCCACATCCGGACTGGTTCTATGTGAACAGTTTTTATTCTCTATGAGTTTATCTTCTTCTACACCTCCAAAAATACTCCAACACTCATCTAACCTAAAATTTATGGTCTCCAACCTCACCAACCATCAATATATTCATGTACACACTAATTTATTCTTAGGATTCATCAAGTGAATTAAAATTTAAACCCCATCTTAATTAAACCCTAGTTTTTACTCAACTCTTCCAACTTCTCACAACACATTACACCATTAAGATGGATTTTAACTCAGATTTTATATAGGATTATTATCACATCAAAATCATATGAAATCATCTCCCAAAAACCCATTTTTGTGCAAGAATCCCAAACCCAAAATCTTATAGATTTCACACCAACTATAATATGAAAAATAAACACACTTAAATCATTAAATCGAGTTAAACACTTACATGGTTGGATAAATTCGATGACCTCGTGCCGAAATCCCCCAGAGCTTGGCCGGAATCTCCTCTTTCTTCCATATTATTATTTTCTCTTCTTCTTTCTTTCTTTCCTCTTTTCCCTTTCTCTCGTACCCTTATGATAGATAAATAAGGGTTTATCATCTTATTAAACCCAAAATTGACTCGTATACACAAATACGAGTCCCTACGGATCCAAAAAGTCTCCGGAACCCAAACACTAGCCCTGATTACTTTATTTGGACTATCTCGGCCCTTTCGAGACCAACCGTGAACTCTAAATCTCCATCTGAGTCGCTTATAAAAAAATTCACGTCTTAAACCCAACACGTCTCCACACGTGTTTTTCGCATACAATAGCATCACATGTTGTTTTTGTTCACATGCGATACGAAATAAAATTGTCCATCTCATTTACTTTAAATTCTCAAATTATTAAATTACACCCACTCATCTAATTTAAATATCCATAAAAGTATAGGGTATTACATTCTCCTCCCTTACTAGGGAATTTCGTCCTCAAAATTTAGACAAAACTGATACCAAGACTCGGGATTTTCAACAACACCACATCCTATAGTACCCAAAATCAAATCATACTAACATAAGGGTCACTCCACTATACACTCGCTAGTGGCACCCACATGTCTAGAGGTTTAACCACTATAGCCACAGCTTTACAACAAGCTTGTTTAATTTTCTTCATACTGATACACTACGTCAGTCATAAGCTCTCACCTCTATAATTTCACATTACACATTGTGTTTCTACCAATGACATCCATATAAAATGAGCATATAATTCACTGGCTCTATCACCTTAACACTATTGGTAGGCCACACATCACTAAGTGACAGCTTTTCGTGTTCGCCTTAACACAACATTCCCATCCTAAGGGAAACTACAAGAAAATCTAACCACTCCTGCCAGTCCTTCAAATATATTTTCATGGTGACGTAACTCTTATGATGCTCAAAAGTTACCCTAAAATAGTTTGGGATTAATTCCCCTCTCAACAATGGACTCTAAATCGCGTTCGATCCAAAAGTCTATTTATTCGCTCAACTCCAAACAACCAGAGGGAGAATGAACAGGCTTTCCCACACAAAACCTTAAAATCTCTATTGGAGGTGGGGTTTAAGGATATCATTCTGATTTACAACAATATTGGGCAGCACCTTGCACCGGTGCAATCCTTTTTGCCAACCTATCTGCTCATTCCATCACTGGAATCATGAGCTTGAAACAAAATTTTATGGTTAATCATCTCGAACCACTTATTCTCATCTGTAAATGATGCACCTGGACACAATCTCACTATGTCTCACCCAACACCAATTTTCCCACTTATAATATCTCACATTAAGTGGTACTTCATACTCCCCTTCTTCCTCTGGGGTGCACCGAAGTCTTGGCCCTTGCAGTTTTTCTCCACATGCGCACTTCTAGGACCTTTTTCCTTATCGACATCAACATTCTATTTAAGCACAATCTACAATAGTTTGACTTACCTCTCCTCAAGAGATATCCTTTTAAATGGCCTCCCACATCCTTTAAACCCATCTTGGTTGTGCCAACTCTTAATGCACACATATACTTTGATTATCGTCCTTCTCTCACGACGTTCAATCCATCATACCATGCTAACTTGTTTATAACTTCCCCACATGCATATATTCCTCACACTTATTCCTACGTCCTCCTATCTCGGACGATTCTAAACAAAATAACCAGGGCGCCCATACCCCCTATAATCGGTGCATATTTACATAACACTGGAAAACTTATACACATTCCTCGAAGCTTACCTCGCATTCTCGATGTTGCTATAACACATGGGTATTCTCAATCACCCCATAAATTGAAATTTTATTTCTCCTTATCATCGTTCCATGCTTTAACTCATGGGGAGAAGAAAAATTTCCAATGCACTCTCACGGCACTACTAGCTCCACTGGCCTTATAACAAATAATAGCTCTCTCAGCTGAGAATATTTTCTCCACACATTCATAAATTTAATTCAAAACTGATACTCTAGCATCTATTAACATCTTTCTACTCATGACTTTTACCACAATTCATGCATATCTCATCCTGCAATACAACTCAAACGAAGAACATTCCCCAAATGCGCTGTCACTCGGCATTAGCGGTAATCAAATTCTATAAACTTCAACACACATAACCAGGACTTTCAAAATCCTGTCCCGAGACATATAAATATAAATATCAACTTCCACGTCTCTAAAGGAGTAATATAATAATGTGCTCTCCCTATCACCAAGTTCTGAGCACTAAAGATAATAACGAGCTAAATCTCTCCGCTCAATAATAAATCCAATATACCTCAAATCACAACAATAAAATCCCTACTCACCGGGATTAAATAGCTCAAGACAACCGTACTCTTAGAACTATCTATCATAGTAGAATATAAATGCGAGCTCGACCCTCTTTCAGATAAGACATTGGCAAAACAATCCAGCCTCCCCTAGAACAACAAACACGATAGCCTTGCAATATCAGCCCACTATCGTTCTGACCAGTCTATACTTCATACTCGTATAACACATCACTAGAATGAGTAATTCCAATTAAAATATACCACTATGCCTACATCCGCATCCCCATGGATAAGACCAAAAATACCGCTATACCATAGAAAATATATAAACATAATAATGTTATCTATATATGCTAAGCTCGTCTCACACGTGAATCTAGTTATAATCAAGACATCGTGACTCACTCGTGTCATAAAAACCATACCTCATTCACCTGAGGTTAAAACTCATTTTCCTACCTTGCCAACTGTCGTGGCTGCTCCAATGGTTCTTGGACATGACACGCCTATCCGAACTGAACCAAAGATTATCTTAATTATTGCCCCGGCTATGCACTATACTCTTCAACCTTTTCTCGCTTTGGGAAAAAATAATATATGTGGTCCTACTGCCCACATAAAAAATACCTCTTCATATATTCCACTTATCTTCGGCCACACTGGACGTATTAGGTTTATCCTTTGTCTTGGACCCTGGTGGCCTCGACCTTTACGGCCATCCTCATTGTTCCATTAGTTATATTGGCCCTAAGAAATACACTACTAGCCTTACCAGTCCTAACTGAATCCGTTATCACTCTGTAAGAATTCAGTTAACGGAATCATTTAAATGGGTCCCCTGATGGGTCTCCCCTTATGGTGTTTCACTAGAACCGTTACATCCAGTCTTACTTCTTGACTAAATACTTCAACGCTTTTATCTCCCTTTATATATAAGAATTTATATCTTCATTGTTAAAATATGACACAGTCTCCATCTGCTTCGGCCATCCAAGCAGAATTTCCTTTAAGTGCTGGTAACTCCTCTCACGAGTCCATTACCCACTTAAGAGTTCTCTTCTCCAATGTACCTACCTCACCCGATACAAAATTCTCTAAAAACTTTTTTTTTTTGCATAATTTGGCCTCTTCCTGACTTTCTTATGATAAGTTCGGAACTTTATTCACATCTCTTTCTGAACAACAGATGAAGGAACTCACGGTCAAACCATACCTAAGATCCTTCCATTGGCATACTATTTCACTTTTCAAATGTGGTGATTAACTCCCACCACTACAACACTACTATATGCTAAAGCCTCTTGGTATCTAACATCCATTGTCTAACACACAAAATCTCTGCATATACTAACATTCCAACGGGTGGTCCTCTTCTAAGGCCCCTATGACGCTCTCTCCCATTTTAACCATGTTGGGTGAGTCTAGTTTAGCACAACTTTCTTTTATAGTGGTACTTGAAAATATATAGTGCATCCTAAGAATCCTTACAGTCCCATCTTCCCGAGCAACAATAGGGGTGACCTCAACTATGGTCATCGTCCCCAAAATACTTTACAACTTCAACTGAGCCCCGCCTCTTGCTATTCTCACAACGGTCCTCAACGGTCGTCCTCTGCGTAATCGTCATATGAAGCACACCCGAACGCATATATGATTCACTAATATATATATATATATATATATATATATATATATATATCCAAGTAGGAGAACGAAATCTCACCATAGGAATCAATAATCCTAAACATAGGGCTTTATATCAATTAGAAAGCAAAGTTGAAAGTGTAGTATGTTCGCACAGATTCCTAAGGACAACAGATCTGATTATCTGATATCACATGTGATACTCCGCCTAATAAAATATCGGGTGATCAGTCTTATATCAAATTAATTAGGAATCTCAAATGGTTTCATCCTCAGCATCACTATCGAAAACCAATTAATTACTAATAACCTATTAGGTCTGACGTCAAATTTTAAACTTTTTAATATTTTTAACTTAAACGCACAATTAATACCATTCATACAAGAATCAAAACATCAACTAAAATAAATGAATAATAACCGATAAGTCTCGATAAAATATAATACAACCATAACGAATAGGCGAATAATAAAAATGAAGAAAATAAACTAAAAGACAATAGTTGGGCCATATGCCCGAATATTACACCAGTACCTCCTACCTATATCACAAGGATGGAAGCATCTAAAAAATTTCCTTCCAAAATCCATAGCTATGGCAGCAACGTCTGACTCAAAAGAATAATCATCCAGGCGTCCCTATGTCTGGACACCTAAAACGTATACAAAGGATAAGAAAAAGAAAAATAGAAACGAGTCAGAGCCCGGGTTTTGAAGTTTTTTTAGCAAGTTCTTAACATACATTAATAAATAAAATATGATATTCTTCATATTTAAACTGGTGTCGCACTCATATGAGATACACCTCACCTCTCATCTAACAGTGCACACCTAACACATGTATTTTAAAACACCCTAGTTAGCTACCCTGCCTAACTAGCACCTCGCAAAACTCCCAAGTGACCATACCCTAACACGTACCCCGCGTAATATAAAGTATTCTAATCTATCGCCCAAGCGTATACATTATAATCTCTCATCTATAATTCATCCTTACATTATGAATAACTCTCACTAATTATTACACTATTCCCATTTAATGGTTATTATGTCGTATATAATCTTCTCATCTCTATATACGTATGTCACATATTTTATTCCAGATTTTATACTCTCGAATCATTCATAAATTATTCCACATTTCATTCTTTCATTTTGTCTGTATATATATATATGTATTCACATCTCATATATATAAAATATACTATACACATCCAGTACATCCATACTTATATATCGCATGCTATGTAAGTACAATAACCATCCCTTAGAGCTATAACTAAATGGATGATGTCTCTATAATGTTATCATTGTCCAGGGAGAACACACATCGACCTGGGAAACCAGGACGGAATCTGACACCGAACCCAAATCCAAATCACAGCGTATGGGAATCAGTCATAGTTCCTCACCGAAAATGAGAACGAAATATTCCCACCACGTCTTACCCCTGATAAAAATCACACAATATAAAAATGGACGCTATGATCTAGGGATTATACGCTCCCTGCTCCTCCATCCAGGGGCCTCACCCACTCACCCACATCGGTCAACTTCCCATGATAGCACTAGAGGGGTATGCTTCACATAAATATATCAATCACACACATATATATTTATAATAATATCATATATATATATATATATATATCATAACAAATTCGGCTATCATGCCTATCTCTCGTGGCAATAGCCTGTACTCCCGAATATATCAATTCATATAGATTAAGAGGTATACACACAACTTATTTTAATCCAATAAGTATTCACTCACTTATGATACAATTATCACATGAATGTATATTCCCGAATATTAGCTTATCACAACTATCTAGTATTCTAATTCCATCCTACTCGCACATTATGATATTATTCACATATACTATCGGTATATATACTCTACACGCATACAAATATTATTACTCGCCAAAATAATTTCTTGAGTGTTATTTATCCCAAAACACTCCTTAAATTCATACCCCGGATTTTATTCACACTAACCCGAGATTAATACTTCACTCACTTCATCACTTAGAGGTCCTCACACTCTATTTAGGATCCCCTACTATTCATTTACAAAAGGAATTCTTCTCCACTCACTTTTTGTCCATGAAAAATCTCTAAAAAATTTCTACCAAAACTGAACTGAACCTATGGCCGAAAAAACGAATCGATCGGGTTCTTACAAAACAAACTGAACCAGTAACACCAAAAATAAATCGGTTTGGTTCTAGAGAAATAAAATGAACCGATCCACATCCGGAGTGGTTCTATGTGAACATTTTTTATTCTCTATAAGTTTACCTTCTTCGACACCTCCAAAACTCATCCAACCTAAAATTTATGGTCTCCAACCTCATCAACCATCAATATATTCATCTACAAACTAATTTATTCTTCGGATTCATCAAGTTAATTAAGATTTAAACCCTACCTTAATTAAACCCTAGTTTTTACTCAACCCTTCCAATTTCTCACAAAAAATTACACCATTAACCTGGATTTTAACTCAGATTTCATGTAGGATTATCATTGCATCAAAAGCATATGAAATCATCTCCCCAAAACCCATTTTTGTGCAAGAATCCCAAACCCAAAAGTTTTCACACCAACTATAGTATGAAAAATAAACACACTTAAATCATTAAAGCAAGTTAAACACTTGCCGGGTTGGATAAATTCGACGACCTCCTGTCGAAATCCTCTGGGGCTTGGACGGAATCTCCTCTTTCTCTCATTTTCTTCCTTTCTCTTATTCTTTCTTTATTTCCTATTTTCTCTTTCTATCGCTCCCCTATAACTGACTCATATACACAAATGCGAGTCCCTACTGATAAAAAAGTCTCCAGAATGCAAACACTATCACCGGGTACTCTATTCTGACTATCTCGGCCCTTTCGAGACCAACCGTGCACTCAAAATCTCCATTCGAGTCACTTATAAAAAATTCACATTTTAACCCAGCACATGTCCTCATGTGTTTTCCGCATACAATAACATCACCTGTCACTTTTGTTCACCTGCGACATGAAATAAAAATAGTCCATCTCATTTACTTTAAATTCTGAAATTATTAAATTACACCCAATCATGTAATTTTAATATCCATAAAAGTACGGGGTATTACAACTTTGTGAAGGGTGGTGATATTCCGACCTCAAAATAATCTCTAAAACACCATAGAATAAAAAAATACCTGTTCTACTATCAAACACCACAAATTTAACATTTTTAATTTTATTAAAAATTCTATAATACCCTTTCACATAATGACAAAAATTTTATTCTCTAACTATTACAATAACAAAAATTTCAAAAGCCTAAACAAACTCCTCTGTCTCCTGATTCGGCACGAATATTGCATTTATTCACCCATTATACTTATGCATTTTAGCTCCCTTGGGTAATTTAATTGCTATATACATGATCGTTAACTATACAACCTCTATTTTATATGTTTACATTCTTTGTGAGGTATAATTGAGATTTTGTAGGTATTATGGTGCTTAGCGTGAAGTTCGATCGCGTTTTGGTGAAGTTTCGTCGACAAGCGCACATGCAAGGGCACATTCAAGGGCATTTTAGTAATTTCATCATTTGAGTTTATTTCCCAATGTCTTCTTGTAAGTTTTAAACCTCTTAGTTATTTTCACGTACCTTCCGACCATTATTAATTCTGATTTATAACGAAGAAGTTATGGCATTTTTCGTATGTTGGTTCAGAATGAAGAATAAAACCTGCTAGGGGCGAATCAGTTTGGCAATTTTTTCGAATCTATTCGAAATGTATGAATGTCTTCAAATGACTATTTTTTGAGGGGGTTTTGGTAGGGTATTTAAGGGAAAACTTTTCATTAAGTTGGAACATCATTTTATACTTAATATATACGATTTTTAGGGCTTGTTTTTAGGAGCTTTGGCCCTTCTCCCCCTTCTTTAGGATTATTCCCATTTGTATGAAAGCTACTATTCATTCATAATCCTCCTTTAATTAATGCTTTATTTCTTCTTTTAAGCTTTATTCTCTTGATTTGTGAGTTATTGTGGTTTAATTATTATTTTCCTTTGTTAATTAGTTGTTTTACTTATTTTAATCATGTATTGTCCTTAGTTTAAGGGTTGGTGTAATTTCTCCGCCATTAATGGGCGTCAAACTTCGAAAGTTAGGTTTTGGGTAAAATTTCATTCAATTGAAACCTCATGTATTAAAGTTGGAATATTACTCATTTCACTTTCTTTGTCATGCAACGTTAGTGTTTAAAATTATATTCCAAAATTAATCCATGCGTGACCATTTTTGATTAAATATTTTATCTCGCATTTTTGGGTTAGATCTCTTCATGAGTGATGTTTACAATTAATTGAATATGCTCGGTTAAATTGCTTTCAAACCAAAATTCTACTTACGCGTTGTTTAGCTCATGTTAGGGATGTGATCCTGACTCTAATTTTATTAATATTATTTACTTAACTTTTTATTTCCTTTTTTTACTTTTAAACCATCACAACCTTTTACACATTTATTTGAGAAATAATAAATCAATTAAAGTCTATCAAACATTTGGTCGAGTGGAAAAACCAAGCGTCCGTGTAAATACGCTTGTCGTTGTTATCAGCTTCCAACCTCAATACAAAAAACCTAAACTTGTAACTACACTCTTAAGGAGTATAGTGGTGAGTCTGGGTATCGAATCCTCGGGGAGTTAGGACGTGTGAACGTGAAGACAAAGGTAAGACTATTAACCCTACATTAACTCTAAAAATAAATAAAAAGATGATTGAGATGGGAAATAACTAATTAACTAAATTCACACTAAATTAAACTACTGCATTAACTATGTGAGTAAAATTAACTAACTAAGAATGACTTAATAAGAATGAAGGAAAAATAGGTTGGGAATACAATCCTCCAATCCTTAGTAATTACTTAGTAGAATACTAAAATTATAAAGTAAAATTTTGAAGGAATCCAGTCTTTATAGATTCTAAGCATTACATATATGAGGGAACTAGCCCGCATCATATGAAATAAAAGGTAAATATAAAGCAGTGTAGAACAATTCCACTTGCATAGTATTCTTAAACATCCCAAGTACCTAGGGAAAGAGAGATTAAAAGATCTACTATGTTCGTATAATTTCCCTACATAATTCGGTCAATTTTTAATTCAAACTCTATTTTCAACATGGGTAATTTACCTCAGGATGGGTTCATTCATCCCAACGCTTGGAAATTTAGCTAGACATGGTTTTGTTAGATGAAAACAAAACTATAACTATGCATGGAATCATAGATCTAAGAAACATAGCTTCAAAAGAGAATTGCAAAATAATTGAGAATCGAATTGAAAATAAAATAGAGAAACAAATAAGAGAATTGAAACTGATACTTGGATTGAAGATTGAAATTTTTAACCACAACTTGGAAAGAGAATTGAACTTGAATGCTCCTTTTCTTCAAACTTACAAACTAGGGTTTCTAAAATATGAAAGTGTCTGTCCGAAAAGAACTCTCTCTCTCTTCCTCCTAGGGTTTTCCCTTTTATATATCTCAAAAATTAATCTTCCCATGCCTCTACACGTTTTAAAACTAATAAAAAGGAATTATACAAGAAATTTCAAGAGTTGAAACTCTTCAGCTTCCAGAATTAATTTCAACTTTGACTTTCTGTCTCTAACTTTAAATGGGCATAACTTCTTCATCGTAGCTTGGATTGGGGTCACGTTTTTTCCAATGTTCTTGTAATTTAGATATCTTCAACTTTATAGTTTTTTCCACCACCGGAATATATATGTAAAATTACGAAAATGCCCTTCAACTCCTGATTTCTTAATTTCTTTCACTGTTTTGAGTTCTCTTTCGCACTAATTTGCATGAAATACCTGTAAAATACATGAAAGATACACAAAATACGAAATCCTTGACAAAAAGGGTTAGTAGCATAAATATAAGACAAATCCAAGCTATTTACAATGCACGGGATCATAAAAATATCAAAATTATGGTTATAAATGTGAAG
This sequence comes from Sambucus nigra, assembly GCA_949130495.1. Lineage (NCBI taxonomy): Eukaryota > Viridiplantae > Streptophyta > Magnoliopsida > Dipsacales > Adoxaceae > Sambucus > Sambucus nigra. The sequence goes on along the minus strand of OX422215.1, from coordinate 301,722,742 downwards.
AATTTATGCCTAATCAACATTCGCTGTGGATTTTCAATACCCGAACTGACCGCTATACTCCATTTGTTGAGTGTAGTCATAATTTATTTTTTAGTAATAATTTATGTTTTGTGTATTGAGGGCGGTGAACCTAACAACGGCAGTGTCCTTACATGGATGCTCAATTTTTACCGCATAAAAATGATGTCATTATCGGGGTAGTGTTTGTTATAGATTGTAGTTGATTTATTATTTCGTAATATTTTTTCCCTTTGTATTTGTATTATTTATTTTAGCCTTTCTTTTTTACTTGTGTTAAATTGGTTTTGAGAAATTGAAACTTTGGTGCTTGTCGCTCTTTTCTTGAATTTCCTATTTTGAAATGTCTCCCCGTAACTCTTTTAATAATTTTAATTGTTATGCTAATAGTTCTCAAGGTTAAAATCCTAAGAATATGCATGAATGCCTACAAATTCTTGATGATGAGTGTATTGAGTGTGAAATTCAAGAATTTATAAGTAATCTACTATCGCCTTTGGACGAAACTTTGCATTTAAAGGAATCCGTTAGCTATGGCTAAACCTCACAAAAAGATGTTATGCCTTCTTGTTGGTTTAATCATGAGTTAGATTTTAAGGAATTGAATTACCAATTTGAGAGTTCTAACTCTTGGTTTGTAGAAATAAAAACTTGATGAGTTCAATTCTTCTTTCGCATGCTCGATTGAGGTTGAAACTTTCATTTCACCTCCACCCACTTTTGAAGAAGAATTGGTTGAGAGTGATCCAAGAACTTTCAAATTTCATCCTCTTATTATTTATTTCTATTGTATTGAGGTCCTTTATTTCCTATGTTCCCCGTTATTAGATAACCATTAACATTATCGCAAGAATCAGATGAAAGTCTTAAAAAATTTAATCCTATTCTTGATCGAGAGTGTTATTTTGAGATGCTTCATCTCATGGGATTTTCTCTTTCACTTGACCCACCTCCCCTTATAATTGAAAAACCTTGGGGAGGTGATTTTAATTTTCTCGAGATCAATGTGGTCTTATCCCCCTTAGCATCCAATCCCCCATCGTCCCCCAAAAACTAATAATTAGCGATGGTTCATATCTTACACCATACACATGCCTTCCATTATTCGAAAATAATTCTTATTTTTTGGGAGGTATGCATTCAAAGGAGGGTACATCGATTATCCCTCAAAGACAAATCGTATTTTATTTAAACCCTCAAAAAGTTCGACTTCTAGTGTATAGTTAGTTAGAAGTTAAAATTATACGTCATAAATAGGTAAATTTTTATTTTTTCTTTGTTTCCCTTTTCTCTCTTTTTAATCTTAGTCTTGTATAATTAGTTAGACTTTTTGTTATTATTTTTGTTATGCTTGGTACAAACTTGTTTTGCATATTTAATGGACTCGTACTTATCGGGGATCGCTCCATTTTGGGTAAAATCTTTCTTTTCCTCTCTTTATGTCGTATTTTTGATTTGCATTGAGGACAATGCAATATTTAAGTCAGGAGGTGTGGTATATTCTATCCATTGTTTACAAAATTCATTGATTTGATCACATGTTCTTTACTAAGCATGCTTTTTTGTAAAAAAATTGTTAATTTCAAAAATATTTTCTTTCTTTTTTCTCCTTTGTTGGGCCTTTTGCCTTTATTTATAAGGATAAATTTCAATAAATTCCCGATACAATAGACAATTCAATGATACATGCTCTCTATTTTTAAAGTTATTAGACTTTAGTCCTCAAATAATTGATATTATGAATAACTTCATGGATTAAACCTTGAACTTCTAAGCACATGTGATTTTCTTATTTTATTTATTTGGTTTAAGATTTTTATTGCTGGGTAATCTTTTATTGCATTGTATATACTTACACAAATGAGATTAGAGACATACCTTCATATGTGAGTGTTATACACTACTCTTTCCTCATTAAAGTCGTTAAATTCGTCAGTAATCCCACCATTCTTTCATTTGATCATTCATTTATTGAGTTCATTTATGAAATGCCTTACTCGGGGAATGATTTTCAAAGTTGTTTTGACTCAATAATTGCATAAACTATAGGAAATGGTCATAGGACATCTTTGTTATAGCACCCATATTGGCCTTGAGCTCACCTTATATATTTCCCTACTCAACCCCTTTGAGCCTTAATATAGCCTTTCATTTTATAACCCAAAATCCAATAACCAACTCCGCATTGGAGTTATAAACCATATATATCACCTTACATACCTATGTTTGGAATGATTCTTGGGATTGAATGATGTCCGTGTTACGTGATTGCAATTAAGCATGAGAGAGTGAAAAAGTGAAGAAATAAGTGAAGTGAAAAAGAAAAGACAAAGTGAAAAAACAAAAAAGAAAACAAGAGAAAAAGAAGAAAACAAAAGAAAAAGAAAGTTTGTATATGTTGTATATAGAGTTCAATTACCTTTGTTTACTCTCTCCATTGTTATATTCAATGCTTGTTATGGAATTTATATTCCAATTTTGAAATTTCCTATAATTTTCCATTATCCCAAGTTTTCATCCCCGAACACCTTTGAATCCATACATATTCCTTTAATTTCCTAACCCTAACCCCAAACCTATATAACAACCCTTGGCAAGTCCTCTGTGATCCTAGGGTGAATTGAATGCAAATATTTTAAATAATTGAGATAATCCGTGAAAATGAATTTTTCCTCCTTTAATAACGACATCTTTCATTGAGATTTCAATTTTTTCATTTTTTATATAGAGTTTTTGAGACGTGGCATGTGTGTGGCCTTGTATCCATTTACATTTACTCTTTATGCCTTCATGTCCTGTGTATTACCTCCCGTTCTGAGTGATTTCATTTGTTGAGTGTAATGTCCAGTGAGTATTGACTACATATGTATTCTTTAATGTTTATTATCTGGTTTATATAAGTTTTTCCAAATCACATTTTGCATGTGCTCGCTCCCCTCCAAATTTGAAGGTTTCAATTCTAGGAATTTTGTTCTATAATGTTAATAACAACACACTTTTGTGTGAATTCGTTCACTATGCTAATAACGTGTTTGAAATCTTTTTTGTTATTATTGGTCATGTTTCATGTTGATTGGGCAAGATTTTTGAGGAAACTTTGATGTTTGTGGGTTTCATCCTTGAAAACCCTCACGAGACAACACTCTTCCACTAGGGTAACCTATGGGTTTAACGGCTTATTGCATATGCTAAATACAATCTTTCGCCCAAAAAAGAGGATTTTATCTCTTTTGTATATATATACTATCTTGAAGTTTACTTTTAGTTCTTCTTGCTTTCTATTTCATTGCTAGTAACTAGCAATGTGTAAGTTAGGGGGGGGGGGGTGATTTGGCACGAATATTGCATTTATTCACCCTTTATACTTATGCATTTTAGCCCCCTCGGGTACTTTATTTCCTATATATATATATATAAATATATATATGCTCGTTAACTAGACAACCATTATTTTATATGTTTACATTCTTTTCAAGTTATAATTGAGCATTTGTAGGTATTATGGTGCTTAGCGTGAAGTTCGATCGTGTTCGGGGGAAGTTTCGTCGACAAGAGCACATGTAAGGGAACATTCAAGGTCATTTTAGTAATTTTAATGTTTGATTTTTTTGCCCAATGTCTTCTTGAAAGTTTTATCCCTCTGAGTTAGCTTCGCGTAGCTTTTGACCGTGCCTAATTCTGATTTATAACAAATAAGTTATTGCATTTTCCATACGTTGATCCGGAATGAAGAATGCAAATGGACTCAACCATTTTACTGAATCGATTTCGAATGTCTGAATGACCGCAAATAACTATTTTTTTAGGGGCTTTTGGTGTGGTATTTAAAGGAAAACTTTATGATAAGTTGGCACATCATTTTATACTTGATATAGATGATTTCTAGGGCTTATTTTTGTGTGCTTTGGCCCTACTACCCTTCTTTGGGTGTATTCCCATTTGTATGTAAGCTACTATTCATTCATCCTCTTCCTTTAATTAATGTTTTATTTCTTTGTTTAATATTTATTCTCTTAATTTATTTCTTTGATTTATTAGTTGTTGTAGTTTAATTCTGTTTTCCTTAGTTAATTAGTTGTTTTACTTATTTTAGTCATGTATTGTCCTTAGTTTAAGGGTTGAGGTCATTTCTCTGCCATTGATGGGCGTCAAGCTCTGAAAGTTAGGTTTAAGTGAAATTGCATTTAATTTAAACCTAGTGTATTAAAGTTGGAATATTATGCGTTTAAATTTCTTTGTCATGCAACATTAGTGTTTAAAGCGATATTTAGAAATTAAGCCACATGTGACCATTTTTTATTAAATGTTTTATCTCGCATTTTTGGGTTAGGTCTCTTCATACGTGATGTTTATAATTAATTGCATATGCTCGGTTAAATTTCTTTCAAAGCAAAATTATAATTACGCGTTGTTGAGCCCATGACGGGGATGTGATCTTGACTCTCGTTTTATTGATATTGTTTACTTGATTTTTTCTTTCCCTTTTTTCCTTTTAAACCATCACCACCTTTTACACTTTTATTTGAGAAATAATAAATCAATTAAAGTCTGTCAAACATTACCTCTGGATTTTTTATACCCGGACTAACCTCTATACTCCATTTGTTTAGTGTAGTCATAGTTTAGGTTTTTTTATCGCGGGCGGTGAACCTAACAACTACAGTTTCCTTACATGGACTCTCGATTTCGACCGCATCATCTTCCAAACATGAATCCTTTTTCCACGGCTCAAACCCTCAAAACCAAACATATTTTTTTCAATCCAACCATGTTTCTATACTAAAAATTGTGTTTGTCAAGGTTTGTGTGGTTGTTTTCTGCATTTTTATAGCTGAACAACAACAATAATGACCATGGATGATAGAAAACCCAAAGATACAAAGGCTGAGTTTAGATTTCACTCCCATATTGGACTCATTTGAGGTACTAAACATTTACACACATTGAATTTAATCATTACACACCAAGAAATGTAAGAAAAGAATAAGAAAAAAGCATTTTAAAAAATAGTTATTATGGATTCCCATGGTCACCTGTAACCAGAGAAGATGGTATCTCACGATTTACCTTTGCCGTGGTACATCACATTACACATCTAACTTAGGTTGTGGTTTTCATGGCTTACCATGTCCATGGTAGACTTATTCACGATTTACTTTAGCCATGAATACAAGGATTTCACGATGAAACTTGGTCGTGGTAATGTTATCACGATTCACTAAATTTATAAATATTAATTGTTTATATTTATATACAATTGCATCTCGATGAATCAATATTAAACTCAATTTATTAGGGGGAGATTGATAACCTTGTCATACCAAGTGATGGTCAGACATTGATTGACAGATCATCATTTGGTACCACACCACTTAAGGGGATTACGGGTGAAGAATCCACATGTGAGCAATATACTTTTGAGCATCTAGTGGTGAAGACATAATACAACCGGCCTTTGCTTGTTAGATAAATTTCCACGAATAACTATATCAACGGTAATTTCCAATGAAAGATTTAAGATAACTAGTGAATATTACACAATGTGTTATAAATATTAAATATTTTCTTCAATGTAGGATGTATGTATGGATACGAGAATTTCTCAACATGCCATTCGTCAAGACCATACCACCAAATTCACTACCGAAGAGGTTTTTTTCATTCATTTATAAGTTTGAGATTTTAGTCATATTTACTAATTTTTTATTTTCAATATTTACAGATATTCATGAATCAAATCTAAAATGGTAAAATGGTGCCAATTGTTTGGGCTAAAAATGAATGCTATCATGATTATACTCAAATATGAGAAGGAGAAACTGGGAAGAAAACCTCGTATAATTCTGGGATATGAAAGAAGCTCAATTGATAAATGAAATAAGGAGGAGGAAACTAAAAGGAAGAGAAAACGTAATGCTGGCACCCGCAAGTGTGATTGTCCATTTAGACTTAAGGGTATCCCAATGGAAGATAGTGAGTGGGGTGTGAAAGTAATATGCAATATACATATTCACAAGGTCTTTGATTATTTAGTTGGCCAACCATATGCCAGACGATCAAACACGAAATAATGAGATGTCAAAATGTAGAGGGTTTATCTTAATATTTGTCCAAAGGAGGTTCTACACACATTGAAATAAAGGAATCCTTACAATTGATCATCGGTAAGAACCGTGTACAATGCGAAACACAAGATGAAAGTACGAGAGCGTGATAGGAGAAATGTCATGTAATAAATCATGCATTTTCTTTCCAAAAAGCATTACATACATTGGCATCAACGTCAAGAGCATAATGACATTATTGAAGACATATTTTTGGAACATCCGACATCTGTTTTACTTGCCAATTGCTTCCCTTCTATACTTATGATTGATTACACTTGCAAAATAAACAGATAAAATATGCCTTTGTTTGAGATGATTGGGGTTACCTCTACTGGTCAATCATTATGTATTGCATCTACATTTTTGAAGTGTAAGAAGGAGGAGAATTTTCAATGGGAATTAAAGCATTTGAGATGTCTCTATAAGCTGGAAGCTTTGCCTGGGGTCATAGTGTCCAATAGAAAAATATCATTCATGAATGTCACAAGACAAATATTTCTGAGTGCCAAGCTTATATTATGTTTATTCCATGTCTAGAAGAATATTTAAGTAACTTGTTTGAAAGATGGATTCAAAGACCCGAATACAAATTCCTTTATGTTTGGATGGATCGACATGGTCAAGTTCAAAACTCATGTGGAATATGATAGAGCATGGTCATGCTTTCTTTCAACTTGGAATCAATAATGTCCTCGTATGATTTCATACTTTAAAAATAGTTGGTTGTCGTATCTTTTTATGAATGCCCATCCATGGATGAATAATATTCAGCATCGCCGGAACCCCACCAGGAATAGGGCCAAGGGAACCCATGCACAATTGAGAAAGTATTTGTTTATCTCTAAGGGGCATTATCCATGGTATGGAAAGGAATGGATGCACTACTTGAATTTCAAGAAACTCATATTAGATTAGAATTCAGACAGTCTTTGCAATCAACAAAGCACACCCACAACGAACCATTACTATGAGAGATACATGGATGAGCCCCCCACCTTGATCTAGATTTGATACCACGGGAGATAGATTGTATGAGGATGGTTTTATTTGAATTTGTGGATAATACTCAATTAACAAATATTGCGTGTGAGCACAACAGTTATACAATCTATGGCCTTTTGTGTACTTGTGAATTGGCCGGATGGGAGAAGATGGGTGACCCCATTACATCATGGGTATTAGACAATCATTGGAAGAATCTTTCTATATTCCCTAATGTCCTAATATTTTGGGATCTTAATTATACACCCGAGATAATTTTATCAAAGAAGAGATGGAATGAATTCGGGAAAGTCGAATAATAAATGATGAAAGAGAAACTAATGGAGATTTCTCAACGATCTTACACATCGTTGATGGAGCCCACTTCAGTTAAGGCAAAGGGGAGACCAAAGGTCTTAAAAAAATACATCTGCCAATATAATCACATGTGAGTGGGAAAAGGATCCTCCAAATATATATGAGCTTTGTGGAAAGAAGTTAGAGGCGAGGGCACCTTATATAGCTAAGAAATTGGATTTGTGATCTACTTACAAGAAGTTACATATGAGGCATGTTTCAGAGTTATTTCTATCATTTGTGGAGGAAATATATATATGAAGTAAGGTCGGATGGTAATTGTGGTTTCACCGCCTTGGCGTGGGGCTGGGTATTGAAGAATAACTTAGTCACTCTCATGTTATGCATAGTAAAATGTTGAGTGGGCTACATTGGGATAAGGAATTCTATGCTTCTATCATGACATCATATACCATCGATGAGTATGAAAGTAGATTGAACATTTCAAGCATTCTGTCACGATAAGTCATTGGTTCATAATGACTGAGTTTGGATATCTAGAGGAGAATGCTCTGAAAGTAATGGTAGTGTTATATCAGAGATCCAATGCTAAAATTTTGTGTCGTTTGATGAGGGACCAAAACTGATTCAAGAGGATAACACAATATTTTACTTATTGAACATATCTAATTGTCATTGGCTGACCATGAAGTGCACCAAGTTTTGTTCCATACCCTCAATTACATCATATTATAAGTCAAAGGCATCGGTTGATGCAATAGGATGGGAAGATCTATTCAAGCAATGTATGTTTATATTCAAGGAAATTTGTTCGAAATAGGTAGCGACAAGGGACGAACCGGTTTTGATGTAATCGAATGATGAAGTTGATTTGACCAAAACGTGATTGATCAATGGGATATTGTAAATTTTTTTAACATAATATATAAAGCAATATGTGGGTTGGAGATTGTATTTTTTGTGAATGATTATGACAAACAATTTGGTCAAATATGAAATGTTGAAAAGTTAAATTAATGTTTTTATCTAAATGTTGGATATACTATATTTAACACTTTTAATTATATTTGATATGAATGTTGAATAATCGTGTTAGATATGAATGTTTGAGATGAGTGTTGGATATAACTACGTTTAACATTTGTAATCATGTTAGATGTGGAAGAGAATTTTAATAAAAAGAAAAGGGTTTCCTATGGTCTACTATGGCTGTGATTGCATAGAACAGTTTATGTTGGTTGTGGGGCACTCACTATGGTCTGAGTTAATAGTGAAATTGATCCTGTGAATTTTTCCAAAAATTCCATGGGTATCTTATGGTCTGCCATAGTCTTTGGAATTCATACTACAATTTAGGATGGCCATGGGAGGCCCATCATTGTTTGAGTTAGCCGTGAACTTTATGAAGTGATTATCCAAAAATACTAGGAGTTTCCTACGGTCTACTATGTCCATGCTAATGCATACCATGGTTTAGGATGTTCGTGGAAGACTCACCACGATCTAAGCTAGACGTGAATTCCATTCAGTAATTTGCCAAAATTTCCAAGGCTTTCCTATGGTCAACCATGGTTGTGGTAATGCATACCATATTTTAGTATGGTCATGGGGAACTCACCATGGTATGAGTTAATCATAAAATTGATCTAATGATTTTCCAAAAATACCAATGGTTTACTACGGTCTACCATGGCCATAGGATTGAATACCACGGTTTAGTTTAGGTGTGGGTCACTCACCACGGTCTGAGTTAATCGTGAAATTCATGCAACGATTTTCCAAAAATACCAAGGATTTAATATGGTCTACCATAATCATGGTAATGTATACCATAGTATAGTATGGTCATCGAAGAATCACCATAGTCTTAGTTGGTAACCATACATACACCTTTCGTACCTTCGCTTGGAATGTTGCTTGGGATTGAATGATGTGGTTGTGTTGCGATTGCAGTTTAGGCATATGAGAGTGAGAAAAGTAAAGAAAAAAGTGAAGAAAAAGAGAAAGATAAAAGCAAAGGAAAACATGAAAAAATAAGAAAATAAAAGAAAGAGAAAGTTGTAAATGTTGTGTATATAGTTCAATAAACTTTGACTACTCTCCCCATTGTGTTATTTAATGCTTATTGCTCGCATTCTTCCCATTATTCTAAGTTTTTGTTCTGAAAACTCCGTATATACTTTCCTTCATTTCGTACCCTAGACTAACCTACATTACAACCCTATTCAAGTCCTATGTGGTCTTAAGTAGATGTAATTCAAAGGTTTAAATAGTTTTGATAATCTATGAAAATACATTTTGCCTCTTTTTTGTGCGATATCTTTCATTGAGATTACAGTTTTACATTTTATATATAACACTCTTCATTTCTCACATGTGTGCGCCCTAGTTTCCATTTACATTTACTCTTTATGCTCGCATGTTTCGTGTGTTACCTCCCTATTTTGACTGAATTCACTTGATGAGTGTAATGCCCGTGAGGATTGAATATATGCCTTCTTTAATGTTTATCCAGTTTATATAAGTTTTTTCCAAATCACACTTTGCATGTTATCACTCCCCTCCCACATTTTAAGGTTTCAATTCTATGAGGTGCATTCTATTAATGATTTCAGACTTTTGTTTGAATTCGTTCAATGTGCTAATAATGCGTATGAAATCCTTTTCACTATTGTTGGGCTTGTCGCATGTTAGTTTGGGCTTATTTTGAGGAAACCATGTGATGTTTGTGGGTATCGTCCCTAAAAACCCTCACGAGATGACACTCGTCCACTAGGGTAACCTAGGGGTTTAACGTCTTATTGCTTACACTAAATGCAATTGAATCGCCCGTAAAAGTGGCCTTGTGCTTTTTTTTCATACTTTTATACTATCTTCTGCTTTTGGTTTTCTTATAGTTCTTTTCGCATCCTATTTCATTGCTAGGGACTAGCAATGTGTAAGTTGGGGGTGTGATACGACGCAAATATTGCGTATGTCATCCCTCGAACCTACACATTTTAGCCCCGTCGGGTGCCTTAATCTCTATATTTAAGCCTGTTAACTAGACAACCTCGGTTTTTATTGTTAACATGCTATATGAGGTGTAATTGGGCTTTTGTAGGTATTTAGGTACTAAGTATGAAGTTCGGACGCATTTCACTCACATTCTGTACGCAACTGCACGTTCAAGGGCATTTTAGTCTTTTCATAGATTGGGCACCTGTCCCAACATCTACACGGGAGTTGTATCCTTCCTCATAAGTTTCGCGTGGCCGTGAACGATGCACGCATCCGATCCCTAATGAAGAAGTTACGCCATATCTAGGGGAAGAGAAAAACAAACCAACCAAAACAGGAGGAATAAGTGCAGACCTGTAGCCATCGATCGATCGATCCTTCAGTTTTGGCCATCGTGGGGAGACAGTGGGCATGATTTTCAACCATTGATCGATCGATTGATCCCCTGTTTTCTGCAGATATTTTTCCTTTTCTTTTCTAATTTTATTCCACTTACTATATAAACCAATTTTTGTGTATATATCAAATATAATTCGTTTTAGATAGTTTAGGTTAGGGTTTTGGGGGTTTGAGAGTTATTTCTTCTTCCTCAATTGGTTTGACACCCATTTGGGTTTGTAATTGGTACTTTCATCTTCCATCTCCTTTAATATAGTGTGTATTTACTTATTTCTTTCTTTGTAGTTAATTTACATTCTTTCATTATTAGGTTTACATGCTTTCTTTACTTATTTTCTAGTGTAGTTTTATCGCGTTTATTTACCTCTTTTCTATTCTGTGTTTTTAACATGCTTTCTAGCTAATTTAGTCTTAGTTGTGCCAGATTGAACTCATTCGGGGTTAACATGTTGCTTGGCTTTAGTGATGGAGTTTACGGGTCTATTTCGGGTGCATTATCCTACTTATCATGCCTAGGGGATTTGGCGGGTCATATCATGTATGTTCCGTGCTTACGACCTTACGTACGTAATTTTCGGGGTATTTGTTAACACCAAAATCGGATTAGGCTTTTATGCGAATTTTGGGGCGTGACAACCCTTGGTTCAATTAACTGTCGAAACGAGATGCATTTGTAATAACTCGTCGACGCATGTAACCATTTTATACTAATTAACTCGGGTGGGGGATATAGTTTTTACCCGCTTTGTTAATCTAGTTTCAATACACAAGCCTAGATTAATATTTCCCTTTTTGCATCTTTTCCTTTGTGTTCATATTTATCTTTTACACTTTTATTTAGGAGTATTTAATCCTATAAATTCTAGCAACTCGTCTCTGTGGATAATTTTGATACCCGACTTAACGCTATATTCACCCATTGAGTGTAGTCGCAATTTAGGTTTTTGTATTGAGGCGATGAAATGAAAATAACGATCGGCACTTGACAAGGGTCGCTTTTTACCCTCGATCACAATGGCATCGTTATCGGGGATGAGTTGTTTTAGACTTTATTTGATTTAGTGTTTCATAGTATTTTCTTTCTATTTGTACTTTTTGCCTAACATTTTTCTAGGACTTCTACATTTGAGCACTTAGAAATGCTTGAATTTCTCTTGCGCGCATATCTTTGTGGAATTTGCCATTTCGAGCCAGTTTTGGGGTAAGCATGTCTTATTCTAATTCTTTTGGTAATCATTGTTATAATTCTCAAAATTCCCGTAATCCATGGACTTTCGATCAATACATAGAGTCCCAAAAAATTACAAATTCAAAAATGACTTTGGGCGAGTATAATGAAAGTCAAAATATAGGTTATTGGAATTTTGAGGAGGATAGTAATGATTTTTGGCCTTTACCTCCTTATAATAGGAATTTTGAAATGAATTGAAATAGTTTCTAAAATTCCTATAATAATGAAGTTAAGTTTAAGTCCGATGGTAATTTTTGAAGTTCCCATTTTCAAGTATCTGCACCTCGGCCTATGACTTTTGGTGAGGGCTTGCGTATGCTTGAAAATGAGAAAATTAAAAATCGGTATTGGGAAGACAATCATTTGTGGGAACAAGAATTGGATTTATTATTTTGAGTTCGAGGATGATTTTTCTTCCAAGACTTTTGAAGTGGAGGAATGTTTTGAACCAAATGAGGACTTTGTGCCTACTTTGGAACAAACCATTCTCAACTTTTCCCATTGTGTAATAGATATTGAAAGTGAGGTTGAAAATGATGTAATATCTATTTACAATGAAATGATTTCTTCTTTGGCTCCCAAAGAAGAACATTTCATGGAAAATGATCTTATTTCCTTCGAAACTCAATCTTCAAGCGATGATGACTCATCTCTTGAGTTTGAATTTGTTTCCTCCCCATTTTCATTTTTTTGTTATCACACCGTAACAAGTACCCGATGATTCGGTTTCAAACTTTAATGTTTTAAACATTTTTGCCGATGAGGAGTACTTGCTCGAGTCGCCTTCCATGATCGCATCTTTGCCTTCATGTGCTCTACCTCCCATTCCAATTTCAAAATCCTTGGGAGGATATTCTTCTTTTCTCGGTCCCCACATGTTCTTGTCACCCGTTCAATCCAAATCCCCCATCGTCCCTCCAAAACTTTTAATTGAAGATGGTTCCTTTCTTCCGCCTTACACATGCCTTCCGTTGTTCAAACATAATTCATATTTCTCGGAGGGCATTCTTGTATGTGAGGGTAGACCGGTTATCCTCCAAAGTCAAGTCATTTTTGCAGTAGACCCTCAACTATTTAGAGTTCTAGTGTATAGTTAGTGTGAATTCTAAATAGTAGGTTGTATATAGTTAGATTTTTATTCTTTTTATCTTTTCCTTTCTTTTTAATTTAGTGTAGTATAATTAGTTAACTTTTTTATACTTGTTTTTTCAATGCTCGGTGCTAACTTGTTTTTTAGATTCTTTGGAATTGTTCTTAATGGGATCGCTCCAGTTTTGGGTAATATCGCCCTTTTCCTCTCTTTAACTTGGTTCTTAATTTACATTGAGGACAATGTCAGGTTTTAAGTTAGGGGGTGTGGGATATTCTATCCATTCATAGGTAGTGTCCATGTTTTTGCTCACATGTTAGTTACTTAGTATGATTTTCTTAGAAAATTTAAAATTTTCAAAAAGATTTTATTTCTTTTTTCTCCTTTGTTGGGCATTTTGCCTTTGTTTCCGTTGATAATTTTCAATAATTGCCTGATCCAATAGACAACCCAATGATACATGTTCTCGATTTTAGAAGTTGTTAGACTTTAGTCCTCAATCATTGATATTATGAATAACTTTAGGAAATAAACTTTAATCCCATTAGCACATGCACTTTTATTGTCTTATTGATTTGGTTTAAGATTTTTATAACTTGGTAATCTTTTGTTCCATTGTATATACTTACACCGAGTAAGCTTTGTACCTTTTGTCATTTGTGAGTGTATACGCTATTCTTTCCACTTTGAAAATGTTGAATTCTTTGGTAATCTCTCTATTATTTCATTTGACCGTTCATTAATTGAGTTCATACTTGAAATGTGTTACTCGAGCATGATTTTGAAAGTTTGTTTTCATTCGAGAATTGCGTAAAGTTTATGAAATGATCATAGGCCATCCTTGTTATATCACCTATATTGACTTTGACCTCACCTTATATGTTTCCCCTAGTTAACCCATTTGAGCCTAAATATAGACTTTCGTTTCATCACCCAAATCCCATAACCAACTCCATATTGGAGTTTAATCCATACATACACCTTTCGTACCTTTGTTTGGATTGTTGCTTGGGATTGAATGATGTGGTTGTGTTACGGTTGCAATTTGGGCATATGAGAGTGAGAAAATAAAAGAAAAAAGCGAAGAAAAAAAGAAAGAAAAAAGAAAAAGAAAACATGAGAAAAATAAGAAAAGAAAAGAAAAGAAAGAGAAAGTTTTAAATGTTGTGTATATAGTTCAATAAACTCTGACTACTCTCCCCATTGCTATATTTAATGCTTATTTCCCGTATTCTTACCATTATTCCAATTTTTCATTCCAAACACTTTGAATTCGTATATACATTCCTTCATTTCGTACCCTGGCCTAGCCTACATTACAAACCTGTTCAAGTCTATGTCATCTTAAGTAGATGTAATTCAAAGGTTTAAATAGTTTTGATAATCTGTGAAAATACATTTCGCCTCCTTTATGTGCGATAGCTTTCATTGAGATTACAATTTTACATTTTATGTATAGCGTTCTTCATTTGTGACATTTGTTCGGCCAAGTTTCCATTTACATTTACTCTTTATGCCCACATGTTCCGTGTGTTACCTCCCTGTTTTGAGTGAATTCACTTGATGAGTGTAATGCCCGTGAGGATTGAATATATGCCTACTTTAATGTTTATCTGGTTTATATAAGTTTTTACCAAATCACACTTTGCATGTGCTCACTCACCTCCCACATTTTAAGGTTTCAATTCTATGAGGTGCATTCTATAATGTTAATGATTTCGGACTTTTGTTTGAATTCGTTCAATGTGATAATAATGCATATGAAATCCTTTTGGCTATTATTGGGCTTATCGCATGTTGGTTTGGGCTTATTTTGAGGAAACCATGTGATGTTTATGGGTATCATCCCTGAAAACCCTCATAAGACGACACTCATCCACTAAGGTAACCTAGGGGTTTAACGGCTTATTGCATACGCTAAATGCAATCGAATCGCCTGCGAAAGTGGCCTTATGACTTTTTACTATACTTTTATACTATCTCCTTCTTTTGGTTTGCTTTTAGTTCTTGTTGCATCCTA
Source organism: Sambucus nigra (assembly GCA_949130495.1). Taxonomy (NCBI): domain Eukaryota; kingdom Viridiplantae; phylum Streptophyta; class Magnoliopsida; order Dipsacales; family Adoxaceae; genus Sambucus; species Sambucus nigra. The sequence goes on along the minus strand of OX422215.1, from coordinate 301,707,578 downwards.
TTTCATTGTTAGGGACTAGAAATGTGTAAGTTAGGGGTGTGATACGACGCAAATATTGCATATTTCATCCCTTGAACGCATTTTAGCCCCCTCCGGTGCCTCAGTTGACCAGGAAACCTCGGTTTTTATTGTTAACATGCTATATGAGGTATAATTGGGCGTTTGTAGTTATTTAGGTACTAAGTATGAAGTTCGGACGCATTCGGCTCAAGTTTCGTATGCAATCGCGCGTTCAAGGGCATTTTAGTCTTTTCACAGCTTGTGCACCTGGCCCAACATCTACACGTAAGTTTTATAACTCCTCGCAAGCTTCGTCTGGCCGTGAATGGTGCACGAATCCGATCCCTAACGAAGAAGTTACGGCATTTCTAGCGGAAGAGAATGATAAACCAACCCAAACAAGAGGAATAAGTGGAGACCTATAGCCATCGATCGATCGATCAAAAGGATCGATCGATTGATCCTTCAGTTTTGGCCATCGTGGGGAGACAGTGGACATGATTCTCAACCATCGATCGATCCCCTGTTTCTACAGATATTTTGCCTTTTCTTTTCTTTTTCCTTTTCTTTTCTAATATTATTCCATTTACTATATAAACCCATTTTTGTGTAAATATCATATATAATTCGTTTTAGATAGTTTAGGTTAGGGTTTTGGGGGTTTGAGAGTTATTTCTTCTTCCTCAATTGGTTTGACACCCATTTGGGTTTGTAATTGGTACTTTCATCTTCCCTCTCCATTAATATAGTGTGTATTTACTTATTTCTTTCTTAGTAGTTAATTTACATGGTTTCATAATTCGGTTTACATGCTTTCTTTCCTTGCTTTCTAGTGTAGATTTATCACGTTTATTTACCGCTTTCCTTTACCGCATTTTTAACATGCTTTCTAGCTAATTTAGTCTAGGTTGTGCCGGATTGAAGTCATTCCGGGTTGACATGTTGTTTGGCTTTGGTGATGTAGTTTACGGGTCTATTTCGGGTGCGTTGTCCTAGTTATTATGCCTAGGGGATTTGACGAGGCATATCATGTATGTTTCGTGCTTACGACCTTGTGTGCGTAATTTTCGGGGTATTTGTTGATGCCAAAATCGGATTAGGCTTTTATGCAAATTTAGGAGTGTGACAACCCTTGGTTCAATTAACTGTCGAAACGAGACACATTTGTAATAACTCGTCGACCCATGTAACCATTTTATACTAATTAACTCGGGTGAGAGATATTAGACGCAACCTATAGTTTTTACTCGCTTTGTTAATCTTATTTCAATACACTTGCCTAGATTAATATTTCCCTTTTTGCATATTTTCCTTTTTGTTCATATTTATATTTTCCACTTTTATTTAGGAGTATTAAATCCTATAAATTCTTGCAACTCGTCTCTGTGGATATTTTCGATACCCGACTTATCGCTATACTCACCCGTTGAGTGTAGTCGTAATTTAGGTTTTTGTATTGAGGCGGTGAAACGAAAACAACGATCGGCACTTGAAGCGCATCACTTTTCACCCTCGATTAGTATGATTCTGAGCCAATATAGATATGATTAATATTGGTGATTGAGGTGTCATTCTGAGCCAATATAATCAATAACTACTGGTGATCGAGGTGGGATTCCGAGCTAGAATATATAAATCACTATTGGTGATTGAGGTAGGATTCTGAGCCAATAATCCTTTTTGTGTGATACGCGTATGTGATTATAAAGTATGCAATTATAGTATATATTATGGGTGAAATATATAATTTATGATTATTCTACTTATGAGTGATAATAGCCTGGCAGTTATTATATATAGATATATATCTTAAAGGCAAATTAAGTGGAGAGACTTAATTAACGGAGTAAAGATAGATCGTGAAAATCTGCGAAACTAAACTAAGTAGTGAGACTTAATTATAAAGATTGAAATATATCATATGTGAAATGTTACATGAAAAATAATCGGCACATGAGTGATGTTAATAAATTATGTACTGTATGGGCGGTATGGAAACTTAGATGTGTATATAAGTTCAGTTGGATACTTTAGTCTAGTTTGTTTGGGTAGTATAGCTAGGTGGGATAAGTATAGAACGTTAGGGGTGCAATATAGATTAGAGGTGAGGAAACTCAAGAGAGTGTACTTGAACCTAACATGTGTAATCAATAACCAAATTTTATTATGATAAACGCTTGCTAAATATTTTTAAAACTTTTTGAGTACTAGCTCTTGATATAAAAATATTTTAAAAACCTTTTAGGTGTCCAGCCATAGGGACGTCGGTCTTGAAGATTGCATTCTAAGGACTCGGAGTTGTAGAACTGTGGAGATGACAGGATTTGAGTAAACAATTCTTCCTTTCAGATCTAGTGTAGGATCTCAGTTTATATTCCAAGTATGTACATGTTTTCCATGACAGTTTGCAGTCATTAAGTCCTTTTGTTATTATGGAGTATTTGGTTTTGGGTTTTAGCCGATGGTTTAGTCGGTAAAACTTTATTCATTTATATATTATGATGGTTGGACTCTAGGATATTGTGAATGTTTAATTTAGTTTTTCTTCATTGTTCATTTATCTGTTTCAAGGAAGGATAAAATCTGGTCCGGTCTAATTTCACTTAGGTGGTTAGTAATTAAAAAGTTTTTGACATTGATACTAAGAATTAGCCATATGAGGAACCTGTTTTAATTTAATAAAAGCCTGATCAACCTGTGTTTAATTAGGCAGGGTGTCTCAGTAAACTTTTCTGAGAAGCCATCAAATTCTCAAGTACCATTTTCTAGGATGTGAGTGATCCTTAAGGTTTTAAAAATGTTGAAAAAAACTTTGGCTTAGTCAAACCTCACAATGAATTTTTGAGATATTCACCCAAGTCTCTCAAGAACAAATATATAAATATATTATCTCTAAAATAGAGGTAAAAGTATTTTAATCTTCAATAGGATTTATGATTAATTATTGTAAACAAATACCTCCAAAATACAAAAGAGAACAGTGAAGAAGTAAACTACGACTTTAATCACTAAAGTGTTTAAAGTAAAAGCGTAATTTCTTTAAGAAATACCTCTTGACCAAATCTTTTTTTCACTCTAAGAAAATTTCTTAAATAATTCCCTCTCTCTAAAGTTTTTGACAATGATTATGATAAATTATGTCACTCTCTTCATTAATATTATATTTCTCCACAATTGTAGTGAACAAGTAGCACAAGGGTGTAGGGTGATCTTATCATCAATATCTTATACTTAAGTGTTTAAATAAGGCAATAAATATATATGTGAGAAAAAATTTCAAGGTTTCTCAAAGAAAATCAAAAGATCTTTAGAAAAGATCCCTTACATGGATAAAGGTGGCAAGCCGCGAAGTAGTGTCACGATTATGCACATGTCTTTGACGCGAACTGTCCGTGATGGGGGAGGTCTCATATAAAACTTAGGAATTTGAAGACATATATAAAAAATTCCACAACTAGCAAAAAGAATTCGTGATCATGAAGAAAATCTTTGCTGACGCAACTAAGTTACGAGAGAGACCAGAACATTGGAAAGGCAAAAAAAACTATATAGTTTCAGAAATACTTATTCATTAACTTGAAATTTTAAGGGTTTTCGACGTTGGTCTACATAACTTTTCTATAGATTTTGGGTTGTCTTCGATCTTTCTCAAATTTGTTGTATTCTCTTTGTGGTTTCCTGGATTATTTCAGGACCAAACTATTTATTATTTTCGGATTCTATCCATTATAAGTTGATATACACAATCTTCCGTATAAAGATTAAAATGGAGCAACTTTAATACTAGTCTGATAACTATTGTTATATGAAAATTAAACAAGGTTTAAATACACATTCCAATTGTCAAAAATATCTAACATACAAGAACGTAGCATATCCTCTAAAGTTTGGATTGTACGTTCTGATTGTCTATCCATTTGTGGGTGGATGCGATACTTAAATGAAGTTTAATACCCATTACAGTTTACAATGCCTATAAAAACTTTTCAACAAAAAGGGAATCTCTGTCTGAAATGATGGATAAAGGAATTCCATGTAACAAAATAATTCCTCGAATGTAGAGCTTGCTAAGCTTTTGGAATGAGTTGGTGGTCTTCAAAGGTAGAAAATGAGGAAATTTGGTGAGTCGATCTACTATTACCCAAATGAAATTATATCCTTGGGACGTACGAGGTAGTCCACTTAAAAAATCCACGGTAATATGGTCCTATTTACACTAAGGAATTGTAAAGGGTTGGAGGAGTCCACTAGGATATTGGTATTATGTCTTTACTTATTTACAAGTAAGAGATTTCCTAATAAAATTCTCGATGTCATTTCTCATATTTGTCCACCAGTATTGGTTCTTCAAAGCATGGTACATTTTCGAAATTCTAGGGTGAATCATAAATTTTGAATGATGAGCTTCTTGTAATATTTCCTCTCGAATAGATGCATCATCAGGCTACGCAATAATGTTTAAAAAATTCACGAAAGTGGTATCAATTGAAGGTTATGTTTCTCTATGGTAGAAGCAATATCAGAGGAAATTAAAGTTTGGATTCTTCTTACTGGACTTTAACTTAAATCTACGGCTACTACATTGTCTTTGCCTAGATGGTAACTTAATTTAAATTAGTGATCTTCCAAAAATTCCATCCAGTGTCGCTGTCTTAAATTCAGGTCCTTTTGGGTGTAAATATATTTCAAACTTTTATGATCAGAAAAGACTTGGAAATTTACACCATAAAGGTAACAATGTGAATTTGTTAATGCAAAAACTATAGTGGCTAATTTAAGATCATGGTCATCATAATTACATTCATGAGTTTTGAGTTTGCATGACCCATACTGTATAACTTTCTCATTCTGTATTAACACGCATCCTAACCCTTGCAATGAAGCGCCGGTATATACATCGTCGCTTAAGTTATTAGAAGGAATATTGAGGATAGGAGTCGTGGTTAACTTATTTTTCAACAATTGGAATGATTGATTGGATTAATTATTCCATACAAATGGAACTTTATTTCTATTTAGCTTTAGATGGGGAAGAGCAATGCAAGAAAATTCTTCTATAAAATGACGGTAATATCTAGCTAATCCTAGAAAAAAATTTATTTCAATAATATTGGTAGGATTTTTTCATTTTAAATGGATGAAAGTTTGGCTGGATCGACTTGGATTAGATTTTCAGAAATCATATGTCCTCGAAAATTTATTTCCTTTATTGAAAAATCACATTTGTTCTTTTTAGCATATAACAGATGGTTTCTAAGAGTACTTAAGTCAGTGTCTAAATGTTGTTCATGTTTTAATGGATTCGGGGAATAATCAAGAATATATTCAATAAAAATGATAACGATTTGGTTAAGAAAAGTTCTAAAGATTCTATGAATTAGATCCAAAAAAGTTGCAGGTGCATTGGTTAATCCAAATGACATTACGGTAGATTCAAAATGTCCATAATGAGTTTGAAAAGCAGTTTTCGGAATATCTTCTTCTCTACCACATAATTGATGATAACTAGATCGTAAATCTATTTTATAAAAGACCTTTTATCGTTGAAGTTGATAAAATATATCTCCTATTTGGGGTAAAGGATACTAATTCTTAATAGTTATTGAGTTCAGTTTATGATAGTCTATGCATAATCTAAAGCTTCCATCATGTTTCTTGACAAATAATATCGGAGCTCCCCAATGAGATTAACTTGGTCAAATAAAACCTTTTTCCAAGAGGTCATATAATTGGGTACGGAGATATCAAAGTTATAAAGGAGACATTCGATACGGAGGTGTTGGAATCGGAAGTGTATTAAGATAAAGATTGATACTAAACTCAATTTATCTAGAAAAGGGGTAATTATGGTAATTCTTTGGGAAAACGTCTTCGAATTATTCCAACAGATTTGGAATTAAAGATGATATTCGGATTTGGAAACTTGAGAGTTAAGATGGACCTGATCCTTGAAATAAAAAAAGAACAATTATCTTCAATTTAAAAAACAAATACTTCGCATGACAATCGATATAAGTATGGTATCTTGACAAAACATCCATTCCGATAATAATATTGAAACCAGAAATATCTAAAATTATCAAATTAATAAGGAGTCTTCCTAGACCATGCTAAATTCTACAATTACTATAACCTTGCATTGGTGAATTGATTTCACATGTTGGTAATTCAATATGCCATAGAGTAGTTAAATATGTATGTAATAATCGCAATAATTTATCTAGTCTAAGATTGATAAAAGAATGTGTTGAACCTAAATCAGACAAAATATGTGTAGGAAAATGTTGAAAAAATATCATACCTTTTATCATGTCATGAGAATTTTGTGTAAGAAGTGTAGAATAATTCTTTCCATGACGCAGGATTGGCAGAATTCCTTTAGAAGAATTTGGCTTAGGTTGATTTTAGATAGGACGATATTATGGATTTTGAGAGGGCTTGATTAACTAATGATGGATTGGAATAGATTTTAACTTAGGACACTATGGACGGATATGTCCTACTTCATGACACTCATTACAATAGATTGCTGAACGTGTTATGTTAGGATGAACCTGGGAATAAACTTGTCGACTTGAATTTGAATAAGGGTGAGGTCGAGAATGAGGTGGGGTTCTAACAACATAATTATTTTTTGTAATAGTGGGAGAAGATCGTATTATGTTATAAGAATCATGTTCCACAATTACCGCAATGTCTATAAGTTAAGAATACTAACGAATTTGTAAAGGATCAATCGAATTCTTAACTCTCGAATGTAATCCTCTTTCAAATTGATTGCATTGATTTACCTCGGTATCTATATTCTCAAGTTCATAACGATACAATTCGATAAATTTGGCCTCATATTAGGCTATCGATAGATTAGATTTCTATAATCTTAAGAAGTCAACAGTTCGTTGATATCGCTTAGTCTTGAGAAAATACTTTTTGAAGAAAATCTCCTCAAATTGCTCCCAAGAAAAATTAACAAAATTTTGGTTACATGACACTATTTTCCATAAGAAATCAACTTCATCTTCAAATATATAGGCTGATAAAGTTACTCAGAGATTAGTATCTATACCTACTCCATTCTGAATTTTCAGAATCAGATGTTTCCATTTCTCAACTTCACTAGAACCTGTCTTTCCAAGAAAAGATGGAGGTCGTTGTCTCAAAAATTCTTCATGGGAATCCATCCTATGAATTTCTTTGGAATTATCCTCTGGAGTACGACGAGTAATCTGTTATTGTCAGGCTAAAGAAGTTAGTTCCTAAAGACATCGCATAATTTCTTCAGTTTCAGTTCCAGCAAATGGAATTTCAGTACTAACCGTCCTAAAATATAATAAAATAATTTTAATAATAAGAATCATAAACAAAGATATGTCACAAGCCTATTATGTTATACTAGATAAGTTATACGATACATCAGAGTTATATATCACAAACTATTACTACATTAGTGTAGCTTTAGTAGTAAGTTAATCTCCAAAGGTTCAGTATGACACACTATCTATAATACTTTGTTATACCTATTTACACTAGGAGACAAATTTTAACTTGTATTTTTAGGTAGGAACAACTGCTTCATTACTGGAATTGGATTTGGGACTGACTAAATAATCTCTCTGATCCGAAGAACCATCAGTAATACCAGGATAATATTCACCATGTACTTCGCCATTTGATTTGGCATCGGGGCACATAGGTGGAGTCGATGAATTATTTGCAAGTGCAAGATTTATGGCTTCTTAAACGATTATTGGACCATTCACGTAATCATCCACCTTCCTCATAACTTGCATGTTGCCCAAAACTCTATTTGTTATCTCTAATATTTTAACATCACTACTCGCGCCTGCCCATTCCTCCTCGACTGCATGAATCATCTCTCATAATTTTGCAAATGCCTCCTCTCAAACCCTGGTTTCCCAGCTATTGTTTGGATCAATGTTTACATTGAATAAAAATGTGACCCACGCATCCATGCTGCAAAATGGAGTTACCATTTAATAATAGTCATAAAAGAAGTTTACAAAAAAGATAAAATAACTAATATCTTATTTCATTTATCGAAAAGAATGCTAATCCGAAGACATATTTAAATTTAAAACATGCTTTGATACCAACATTGTCACACCATGCTTTTTGGTATTAATGAACAAAAAGTGCACATAAATCAGTGAATCAAAGTTAAGGAGGAATAACGTGACTTTATTCATTATTAAATTAGTTTATATAGCATAATACCACCGTAGGGGTGAGTTACATTCTTTTAGTACAATCTACAATGTAGAAAATTGAAAAACGCCACTCTTTGCTCCCATCTGTCTTATTCTCTTCCCACATAATCACATACGCAAATAGGTGATGGGTATTTGTCTCTAATAGGGAAGAGATATTATCCTCTTTTTTCGGGTTCATCTAGAGGAAAAAAGAATTTGAACAAATATGGTAAGCAGGTTCTACTAATTCTATAACAAATATATGTATAGATGAGAGTTGGAGTGTGTATAGAATCAGTGTTTTAACAACACTAAAGAAATAAAGATGATAATCCAATACTTATCAGTTTATAAAGAGCATTTAGGTTCTTGAACTAATAATCCCATACTTATCAGTTCATTGAGAAAATAAAGCTCATTACCAGTTCATTAAGGATCATGTAAAGAAAGTCAGGGATCTTTGACCTAATAATCCCATATTTATAGTTCACTAAGGGGTATAGAAAAAAATTAAGTCATCAGTATAACAAAAATAATAATAATAATCAACCCAAAACCTTTGGAGAAAAGTAACCGACTAGTCACACAATTAAAGTGTCACTCGTACATATATAGCAATAAATCTAGGCTCCAAATTATCTGAGGACATTATTCCAGGTAGAAAGTTCTATGGGATAACATGTCAGTCTATTTCCTAGTTAATACTAACTCTTATAAAGTAAATAATGGCACAAAAGTGCTTGGGTGAACTGAATCAATAAGGAACATGATATCAGTTATTAAGTGACAAGGGTTAAATTAATCCATATTCAAATTCAAATATCGATGATATTCAATAAAATATTTAGTATGGCAATATTATAACATAGACACACTAAGAGTAAATAGGAGTTATCAAATAGTGATATCAATAGCACTATGCCAAATACGCAAAGTTTACTATTGAAAAGGTAGGAAAAACCTATTTGCTCGGTATATCGGTCGGCTTCATATATCACAAGAGGATATCAGGAGGAGATGGTAATTGACTTTTTGTATACAATGTTTGGGTATGTAAGTATTTGGGATTAGGATAGTCAGTTTATACATAAACTGTATCTTTTAAAGTTTTAGGGGACTTTAAAATATTGTAACTAAGATCACTTTTGATCTTTAGTGAAAGAGACTTTTTGTCTTAAAATATTTTGAAGTATTCATAGACAAAGTTTGGGGATCAAATTTATAAGTTGAAAAAGTCAAGAGGGGTCAAATTGTAAAATTAAAAAATTATTCTTCAGTTAAAACCTCATTTTTTTCATAACTGAGGCTAGGTTAATCAAAACATGGATTTACCTTATATCATTTTTACCGAAAAAATAAAATAAAATATTTGAATTTTTTTAGAAAATTCTTATTAGCCACGCGTCCTCACCCGCTAGGTCAAGGTTTATTATCAAAAAGTTCATTTTCTTCCCCTCGATAGTTGACTTTAGGGTTTATGATTTTTGACCTTGAATAACTCCTTCATTTGTAATCCACTTAGGACGATTTCTTAACAAACCCATCCTATTGTTTCACAAGGAATCCGAATATTTAACTTTGTTGGATTGAGATGCAGTATATCTCAAGCAAGTTCCATAACTATGTGTTTTCTGAAAATTTGACTTAACATTCGTGGATTTTAAGGATATATCAGGGATTATTATGAACATAGTTTATTTTCTGCTATGTATAGGAGTAGTTTGGTTTTAATTTCAAAGGTTGAGATGGATTATACATGGATAATTTCAAGTTTACAGTTTTCTTGTTCAAAATACACTTTTAATCGATTTGAGCTCATTAGGCACATTTATGGTATTTGATCATTAAACTCGAGTTCTTGAAGTTCTAATGAAGATACTCAAAGCAACAAGAGTTTTGACATATATTTGGAAGTTCACCATTGAGACTCAAGCTTTAATGCTGGAAACTTCATCTTTTTCACCAAGTGCTTGTTTACTACATAGAATTTCCTATTATTTTGAGTTATTCTACCATTATAACAACACGAAAAATGATTGAGATAAAAAGAACTGAATATAGTGCATAAAATCATAGAATACATATTCAGAGTGAAAATTTTGAGTTTCAAAACTTCTGTTTGAATGTGTTTTAACTAAGGTTTTCATGGGGTATTTAGAGTACAGTAACAGGTTGGTTCATTGGTTGAAAAAAAGTTGTATTTGAACTATTATAGTAGAGTTTTCAAATTTGGATTTTGTTCCTCACATGTGTGCATGGCGCACACGTGATTCTTGGTTGTTTGTGCTTAAGTGGGAGCCTATTTGGAAAGGGGGTTTAGGATATAAAAAAATATTAGGTGTTTGGTCGTTGGTTGGTCTCGGATATACACTTATAGCTCTAAAAGTACATTTTTCATAAAGTATAGGGGTATTTTTTCAATTTCGAAATTTTTAAAGGGCTAAAATTGTAATTTTGTGTTAGTTGAAGTCTAAAGTATTAATTTGATATAAAGTTGAGGTTTAGGAGTGAAGTATAAGTCGAGTTATGCTACTTTGTAATTTTTAGCGGCTATTTTGTAATTATAGAGACATCATGGGGTCTAGGTCAATTCAATAATGTTGTGGGGCATCAAGTATAGTTTTTTTATTCTTGGAAGAATTTTGAATTTGAATACTTTATAAGGGATGAAATAGTGGCCGTTAGTTTTTAGGGTTGGTTTTGAAAATCTTGATTATTACATAAACGGGTTAATAGTAAACGGTTACGGCTTAAATAGCTAGTGACAGTTATTAGAAATAAAGTAATAAATTATAAAAGGTGATTGTGGAATGAAATAAGTGGAGTAAAGTTATATATTAATATGTGATAATTTCATGAGATATTGATTAAGCAATTGTGAAAGATAGTTAATGAACTAAAGGTAGATACTGTACTTGGGCCAAGATAGTATAGTATTGATGTGTGTCAAGGCTTGTTAGGTGGGGAAGCATAACTAGGCAGGAATATGTATATTCTAGGTGCGCGCTTTAGATAAGGGGTGAGGGGTGACTCAGAAGAGTACGCTACGGTTTTATTAATATAATAAGGCTTGACAATTTCATTTATGCATCTTATACAGTGGAAAAAATATTCTCAAAGGTTTTGGGCTATGACCCGTGTCAAATCTATTTTCGAAACTTTTAGGTGTTCAGCCATAGGGATGCCAAGGATGATTACGATTTCCAGGGACTGATAGCTGCAGCAGATGTGGAGGCTTGCAGGATTCAGAGTAGTCGCTTCCTTTATTTCTATCTGTCTTTGTTTTCTAATGCATTTGTTGGATGGGCATGTTGTCCTTTTTTATTTAGACTTATGCATTTCAGATTCTTTTAGACAATTGAATTTCATGTATCGGTTTTTTACCCAATGGTTTATTATGGGACTTTATCCACTTATCTCAGCTTTAGACTTTACTTGTGGGTTTATTTATATTGTTACTATGTATGGATTTCTTTATCATGTTGGATGTTAATGAAAGATAAAATTTGACCCTTCTTGTTATATTAATTAGGTAGTTAGTAATTACTAATGTTTTACAGTGATGCTAAGAATAAACCATATGAGATTACCATTTTAATTTGGTAGAGGGTTGGCCACCCATTAATTTAATAGCTGGGGTGTCACAGATAAACTATAAGATATGATATGGACATCTCATGGTTAAAAGAATGTACCATATGTCCAAGAAGAATTGCCTGAACCCGATGGGGTGCAACTGGTGAATGATTCGCCCCTACATCGTACTTTAAACGACCTAATTGATGATGCATACGGAGTCCACCATCATCAACACAACTAGTCTAGGAATTCAGATAAAGTTCATTATGATCAAGTTAATGAAAAAGTTGATGCTGGATTATTCAAAAATCGATAATTCATACGATTGAAAGCTAATAAGGCAAGACATTTGTATAAAAATTACGATGTAGATCACTCGATATTGTATAAAATAATTAGTTTTCATAATTTGAAGAGTGAATATGGTTTTTCAGGAAACAACATAACCAACATTCTTAAGTTGTCTAAAGACGTTCTTCTGAATGAGAACATGTTACTAGAGCTATGATACCGTTTGTAAAGCCCTCAGCCAGATTTATGTGTTACCCGTAATTAAACTGATCTGACCTGAGCATTAGGCCTGAAGTGCAATGAAACAACATATATAATGATGTTAGTCCAGCTTTATTTTTAATTAGCGTTTCACTTGTTTAGCATGCGATTCCAATTTCAAGTCAAACTACATGAGGGACCCATCGGAAGCACCCCCAGAGTCCAAGCATATATATCTACAAACGTAAAATTAAATAAAAATACTTACCGACGTAACGCCCTCAAAATATGAACCCGCACCCAACTTGCCATAACAAAGACGAGGGTGTGAGCCAATGTCCAATGGAAATATATAAAATATAGTACATAAATGAACATCACAAATAAGACTCTTAACACATCATACTTACATGCATATGCAACTACCTTGTACACACACACACACACACACACACACACACACACACTCTATAGGCATGAACTGTTTTACCTCCGAAAATCCAATTAATTTACATTAATCTCATAAAGGACACCTTATCTCTTAACTTGAAATTTATACCTTTATTTAACACCCGCAGTTAAATGTTTGAAAGAATCACACTAAACTTAATCGAATATAATTTTTATATTGAAATTGTGCTTTTTATTTAAACAATATATTTTAGTATATTCATTTGAAAGTCACTCTTTAAACACACCCGAACACTGTGTTAAAAAATACTTTATTACCCTTTAGATACCTTTCACAACACACCCTTGTATTAATTATGGTTAAACCATCTTAGGTTTCTCTACTCACCCGTTTAACCATTATACTTTACCGTTTCCTTACTTTATGGATACTTATTAATTTACACATTTCTTATCCATTTTTACCTTTATTGGAACATTTATTAATTCATTAAAGTTAGGTTGTCTTGACAAAATTTCACCACACAACCCTATTCTTTATATTTTCCTTATTCCTTTATCTTACTCTCCAAATCTTCTAATAAAGCGTGTACTTTATCGGGCTCCACACCGCCGACGATGCCAAGGTATACTATGACCAGTGGTTTTGGGCCTTTCATCCCAGGGCCATGGGCCTCCTCTATTACCCCGGTATCATTAGAGTTCCCTTATTGTGTTTAAATATTTTACAATATACACATTATTCCTTCTTTACCATTTTACTCGGTTGAAGCCAAACCCGAGGTTTCACCCCAACTCAAATTACACTTTAAAATTATCATTTCATTAACTCTGATTTTTATTCCAAAATGATATTCATTTAGGATCAATTTGTTCAACTCCCTTTCCAACATTTTATTTCATTCAAATGTTCCACTTTTGAGTAAAATAACCATTTTACCCATTTGTTTCCAAACGCACCCTTTACTCCATTTCACAAGCGTAAATTTTCCCCAAAACACTATTAGGTTACTCACACTAACTCCTTTAGTTTTTTAACATCTTAACACCTTTCTAACCATGGAGTAACATTCATATCAAGTTCAAACTCTTTATTTTATTATTTTCTTTTCCAACCCATAAGTATTAATCTTTCAAACATTGTTAAGTTACCCACACCAACTTCCCAATATTTAACCATTAACACTTATCAACCACCTATAGTAGCCATGTTTTTAAATTAGATATTTCTTTTTTTATTCTTTATTCAAGAAACCTAATTACACTTAAATACTATTTTTTTAAGAAAAAGACATTTTCGTTTTACCAATAAATGTAGTCGTACAACCTTACATTCATCACACCCTTGACCTCTTTTCCACACACTTTGAAGATTAAAATTTGTACTTTTTTTATTTCTTGTTAAAACCCACTAAAACCTTGTTTAAACTTATTTATGTGTTCATTATCAAAATACTGCAAGTCCACACACATGAGAATATGTATTTTACTTTAAAAATCATATTAAATGGGTTAAACATACATTTCATTCTAGAAATTCATAATATTTTCAAAAATGCACTTTCAAGTCATAAAATGAATTTTTACTTCTTTCAAACTCAACAAATGTCCATCTTTTATGCAATATACATTTTTGCAAGAAACTTGAAAACATTATTTCACCAATGTTATTTCATAAAATATTTAACATCTATTTTCTAGAATATACATAAATTTCATAAAATAGCAACTTTAATCTTCCAAAACTTTGAAATATTTACTCATCCACTATTTCCTAACAAAATAACATTTTAACAACATTTTTATTCCATAAAAATGTTTAATATTAATATATGAGAAACAATTATTTATTCTTGTTCATCCTACTCATGCAATCTAACAACAAGACTACTAGTAATGCAAATAGAGTCTTAAACAATAAGGATAAATTTTCCCACCTGAATGACTTCAAATTATGGTGATAATGTTGGTGTGGGAGAAGAAACCCACATTTCAAAAGGTGTATTCAAGGGTTTACCAAAGGCATCCTCCAAAATGGTCCATATGTGTTCCATTTAAGCTCTCAAGCCAAAGACTCGTTCAAACTCCATGAAAGATTCCATCATCTTCTCCAAAAATCCCCCAACGCTTCTTCAAAATTCGTAGCTCTACTTCAAAAATTGAGGAAATGAGTGTTGTGGGCTTGAATGTGATGAAATACTATAAGAAAGTGGTGGTTTGTGGTGGTGAAATGGTGGTGAGCTAGTGGAGAGATGCCAACAATGGTAGAAGACTTCTCCACCTTCTCTCTCCCTATTTCATCTTCTTCCATGCCCAAATTTCCCAAACTAAGCCT
The DNA here is from genome assembly GCA_949130495.1 of Sambucus nigra. NCBI lineage: Eukaryota > Viridiplantae > Streptophyta > Magnoliopsida > Dipsacales > Adoxaceae > Sambucus > Sambucus nigra. Next base: position 301,692,551 of record OX422215.1, on the reverse strand, counting down.
TATAAAAAAACCAAAAGAAACCAAAAATATCACTTTTGCCCATATGGGCTCGGCAGATTTTGACAACTCAAAGACTCAAGGTAAAAAACGTGGCAGTGCATAAGGGCAAGTTAGATTTTACATTTTCAATGCACGTTGTTCGAACTACATGAGCATATTCCCAGTGACATGTCCCCTGCGTTCGATATATGGCTTCAAGCGACCTTCGCACGACACCGGTTCTTGTTTCTAAAAACACCCTATGTCGTTTAAATGACCCCTTTCTACTGATTCTTTAATTTCCTGTAATTTTGACCCACAACCTCCAATAATTATCATCAAACCACACTTCATTTCAATTTATACAAAATTTAAATGAAATATTAGGGCAGGGTATTACAAACTTTCCTCCTTGGGGAATTTTGTTCCCAAAATTCTTGATTCGTCAATCGTTAAACTTACGGGGTTCACCAACTTCTATTTTAAGCCATAGAAATCCTACAAGATAAAATAATCAAATTTCTCAATTCTAAGGTCACACTGCGCGCCCCCACATGGGGTTCGTCACCAAATAACCTACATGGGACATGTTCTAACGCTCACCATCTCTCTAACCATGAATGTCGCATAATTGACTTCGAGTCTTCGCTCATATGATGATCATGTACAAATAATTTCTAACACTACCTATGCTAGTACCCAAGGCATGCCGGTGCCTCCATGGGCCACTCTCCATAGCGATCAACACTCATGTAATGTGACTCGTAATACAACCAATCATCATATTCGTCACCAATGACAATCCCATCTTAGTACTACACATCCCACGTCCCATAACTCTTCAAGCTATTCTGACTACACAATTCACATGAGCTTTTCAATAACCTACTATGCTAATTTCTCACTCCAAGAAGTCATATTCTTACCACCTAATCACCGTTCATTCATCTTACAACTCCTATTGTGTCACTGGCGTCTCACCTTTAAGCACTCCTTAGAGCCTCACTCTAATCCACTCACTGTGGCAAAGCAATATGGCATGTTGAGTTTCCCCTCAATTTTTAACATTATACCGTATCCTCAAGTCGTCATTCCGCTCTTTGTAATAATAGGCAATGACTACCGTGCCGACCAATCTATAGGTCATTAATCCTTATAAAAACCAATACTACGAGTAAACCATGTGGCCAAAAGTACAACCACCCGTACATAGAACTTTATACAATAACAAAGATACCTACTATTGGGCACATCCACTTATCGAGTTGCATTGACGGTACCCTTTACACCTCCCTCTACTAGGCCAAATCGTGCCACACCATAACATGACACCAATCCTAGTTACCACATATGTGAGAATACTAATCCCCGATTATCGACCGATAGGAATACACAAGAGTTCGAAGGAACATTCAACCGTTTGAGAAATTCCACCTATAAGCCTACGACTATGATTTATGAAAGTGAATCTATGCCACGTGATAGAGGCTATTTGACTCATTCCTGATGTTCTCATCGAGTACTAACCCTATCCACATACCCTGTCTTGGGTCACTAATCGTGATGAATAAAATCACACTTATTCATTCTCGTAACACAAAAGCAGCTTACATACCTTTAGTCCTCTGGGGATTCAATGAACAACTTCCCTCCTTAAGAGTAAGGCCCTACCCATCGCAACCTTAGAACATATAAACCACTCTGATTCGTAGATGACTTGCACCCTTACCTACGTTGACCTAATTCACTTACCACCAAATTCTCATGTGCGTTGCTCAGTTTCAAAAGAGACATTTGTGACACCCCGCCTAATTAAATACCGGGAGATCACTCCTTTATTAAATTAATTCAAGGTGAACAGTTGGTTCATTCTCAGCATCACTGTCGAAAAATAAAACTTTTCAATTTAAACACCCTAATTAATTAACCTAAGTGTCAAAACCATTTAAACCTTTATTCCAATTTTATTAAATCCGGTTATAAAACCTTGAACCATTAACGTCTAAAGAGTCACACAATAAGTAGAAGAATAAAATGAATATTCAAGAGTTTACCCAATAATAATAAATCCCAACATTAAAATACTAAGGAAAACATCCTGACATTAACAATCCCGAAATAAAGATACTGAAATTAAAAGAATTACAATCTCTGACAATACCAACTAATTAATAGAAAGAGGGCGACACATGCCCCTGCTAGATAAAACTGAACTAGGAGTATAATCAAATGGATGAAGTCGTCTAAACAACCGGCCTGCAACTCCCACCTAAGTTACAGCTCGTTCCTGCCAAAGGACCCTATGCAAGACGCCCCTGTGGCTGGGCACCTGTAATATATACATATATATATACACAAGAGAGAAAGAGAAAAGCAAACGGGTCAGAGCCCGATAGTGTATATGATTCAAAAATTCGTTTAGCAAGTATTTAAATTGATTACAAGCCAGTGCAACAAAATATTAGTGCGACACTCTCTTGAGAAATTCTCACCTCTCTTCTAATGTGCACACCTATCGCACTAACCTTCCCAATGGTCTATCTCGTCATATACCACACTATCTTTCCCCAATGATTTAACTTATCTTAGGTTATTCGCAGGATTTACAACTGAACAACACAAGTATTTAAAATGTAAGATTTTAATTTGTAACCAAAGTTCTCCTTTTAACTTTATTAATCAATAAAGTTTTCCAGTGTCATATTATACTTTCTCAAAACAAGTATTTATAATTTGAGTCATCAACCATGTCCTACATATCAAATCACAGTAGGCAGTTCCAGATTTCAGAATTTCATATATATATATTAACTACTCGTATAATATATATATATATCATAACAGCACCCCACATAAAAACTATGGTGTGGGCATACTCTGCTATCCAATCCCAATATCAATCGCACTAAAGGGAATACAAGTTCGGAATCACTCTCGAATTGTATAAATACATACACAAACAATATTGAGGCATGTAAGGACACAAATTTCCAATTGAGTCCATATATAGTTTTGGCTCAATTCCGGAAAAAAACATTTATTCATAGGATAGTATTTAATTGTAATATTCTCAAGCCTATGAAGTGTTTGTTGAAGACGTAGCGGCAAAGAGTATAAAGCTTCATCAAATATGTCAATTTGTGTGCCTCGTTTCTACGTCATCAACCATAGTTCCATGCTCCCAAGGTATGAATGCAATATTATATATATAGGAGCTTGGAACAAAGTTTATTGGGTGTTAGGTTTTGTAAAAACTGTGTTTTAATTTTCAGAAAGAATTAAATAAAACTTTAAAATAAGTTTATAAAGTTTTCTGGGCTAAAATTGAATTTTCCAAACTTTCTGGTTTTTCGTTCGATAGAGTCGTTCGAACGAGATTGTCGTTCGAACGAAAATGTCGTTCGAACGAACTTGCCAACGAGTTCCCATATTAGGCCACTGACATGTCGTTCGATATGTCGTTCGAACGAACCTTCTGTTCGAACAAAATATCCAATGAGATTCTAACGAGTTCAATCTGGAATGTCGTTAGAAATCTCGTTCGAACGAGATTTCGTTCGAACGAAATGTCGTTTGAACGAGATGCCAGGCGGGAACAGTTTTTGGCAATTTTTTGGCAGTTTTGCACCCACTTCCCCACTTGGTTTTTACCCAACTTTTTCAGTCCTTAATATGTGCGGGAAGAACATTTTCCAATCTAACTTTTCCATACCATTTTCATCTCTTAGAGAGAGTTTGAGAGCAAATTGTTTTAAGGAAAATGTTCATGTTTTGAGTGCTATTTTTCAAGAGAAAATACTTTATCACTCTAGTTTTACACCCATATTGTTTATCCAAGTTCACATATATACATATCAATTTCTTGGAGTTTGGCACCGGTTTATCTCTTACATTTCAAAGAGAAGTTTTGGTTTGCTTATACATCCATCAAAGAAGAAGACGTTTTGTTGTGATTCTACCCACATGGAGAAAGGCACCTTGCTCGGGTGACGGTGTCCATATAAATTCCCATCGGTGGATTCCGAGACCGCGATGGTATTCCAAGGTTATTCGCTAGGAAGAGGTTTCTACAAGAAGAAGCATCGGGGCTTGAGAGGAATCGAGTCGAGTGTTGTAAGTCTATCTGTCTTGTACTTGTAATTTCGTATCTAGTGGATTTGTGGCTAGGGACGTCCGAGCTTTTTTCCCGTCTTGGGTTTTTCCTCGTACATCGCGGCGTAGTGTGATTGATTTATTTTATCTTGCTTAAGTAACGTAGAACGCATGTTTAGAATAATTCAAGATAAAATTCGTTTTAAATCATCACACTCATTTAATTTGGGAGTTATATTAAATATTGGGTATAATTTATTTAATTCAAGTCATTTGCTAAAATTTGGTTTCGCCTAACTTCGGAATATTGTTAATTATGACTTAGGCAAATTTCTAGGGCTTGGATTAATTAATTGGTTTAAGTGAATATATTAATTGATTAATTTTACTTCACTTGGTGTAATTTTAATTTGTTTAAGAAATTAAAATTTGGCATTTGTTTATTTTGTGAACCATCTTTACGCTTCCGCATCTCGTGTTTACATAAAAGGAAATTATAACTTTGATTTTAATTGAGAAAAGCTCTCCGGGGTCCCACAAGGCGAAGCATAGATTCCAAGTCCAAGAGGTCAGTACATACCCTCACGTCTCTTAGGACCGTCCGACTATCGATCCGATAGCCCGTACCTAGGATTTCTATCTTCTAGGGTACGAGTCAATATCCCCCATAAGGCATACGAGATAAGATCGTCCCAGTGGGGTAACCTCCGGGATAGCAAGTAGCGCAGGCATGATTTTCACAACTATACAATATATGAATACACAATCATATAAATATACCACTTTTCTTATATCAATTTAGGTTTATCCCATAACCCATATTCACAACATTTATCCTTATTTTCCCATTATTAGTTATCACGTATAATGGTTCGTTTCCCACTTTAATTCGAAGGGTTTCTCCAACTTACTACGTAGCCCTCATGGACTCTATCCTTCCAAAGGTACAATTCAGTAGGTATTCATTTATGTTCCAACGTAACCCTCTTACGTGTCTATCCCCTTTAATATATACATACATTGTCCCTTATGTAAAATATCCCAAAAATATAGATTTCGCCTTACATTAAAGGTCTCTTATTCATTGATGAATCCTACTGGTCATCATTAACTCCCAAATCATTTTAGCAAGGATGTCTAAGGAGTTTTCTTCATTTTGAATGAATTAAACAATTCTAAAAGGGGAACTTAAGTCTGCCAGTAGGGGTCGATCGATCGAGGTCTGTGGCTCGATCGATCGAACCTTCGATCGATCGAAGGTATGGGCTCGATCGATCGATCAAACAGGTCTGCGGAAATCTGCAGATTTGCAGTAATGGGTTTCATCTTCTATCCTTCACCAAATCCATATTTTTCAATCCCAATCGTCCCAAAATTTATACTACTAACATTATATCATCATACCAGAAATTTCCAACGTAAAGCATGTAGATTTCTATCACTAAACATGGATTAACAACACAAAATTATTATAATTATCAAGAACCCTAGAAATCTCTTAAACATGGTTCTAACAAGAATTTTCCAGAATTTCCTTCTTGTAAACATCATAATTTCATGGTTTACTCCTCTACATGACAAAGGGTTTCCAGAATATCATTTAAGTCATCACTACATGCAATTTCCTATCTCAAATTGGGTTTTTCTTCCCTACAACTCATCCTAATCATTCCTACACTAATATGAGTGATGCACCAATGAAAATAAGCAAGATAAACACTTGCTTGGGATTTTTGACGTTCTGGTTTGGTGCCGAATTTGGTGTGGTTGCGTTCCCCGTCTCGCGATCTACGCGTTGGTGGTGGAGGCGGTGCAAGCGGATGGATTTCGGGCCTTGGATTGCTTTGGAAGCTCTCTCCTTCCCTCTCCTATGGTCGTCACTTGTCTTTGGTTGTTCTAACCCTAGAAGACAACCTTAGACATCTTATATAACCCTTGAAATTTCGTGGGTTTAATTACCCAAAAATGCAAAATGACTAAAATGCCCTCCCGGGGTACTAATTAAGCCTAAAATAGCCCCCGAGACTCAAACTAAACCCCCGGGTACACTTTTCTGACTATCTCGACCCTTCTGAACGCGTTGGAGGACTCAAAATGACCATACGAACAACTTTTGAAATATTCACTTTTATAAATCAACATTTAGTCCCGACACGACACCAGCTCGTCCCGACTTAAATATCCATTTTTGTCATTTTATTCACACGTGATAATATTATAAAAATAAATCTCATATATTACTATACTCATCCAGTAATATTCAACAAATAACAAATTTCCAATAATTACTAACTCCCGTCATGCTAGTAAATATTTAAAACAACATTCCGGATTAAAATTAACTTAATTGTCTCAATTAAATTTAATTAATCCCTAAATTTAAAAGCCATGAAAATACGGGGTATTACATACTTCCCCCCTAATAATGGAATTTCGTCCCGAAATTCGGAAAATAAGGCCTACCAGGTAGCACAATTCTGGATATCCTTTTCCGTACACAAACTAACTACACATTACGGCGCTCAATCACTATAGCCCTTTCTTCACAGCAACATTGTTTTACATTCTCATTGGAGACACTTTACATTGTGCTCCCAACCGACAACATTCGCATAGGTCACGCCTATACATTATAAATTTCATTATCTCACTATCATTAGGAGGCCGCACCTCACTACATGACAAATACTCGAATTTATTCATACACAAAACTCCTATTCTGAGAAAATTATACGAACATTTGATCACTCTTGCTCGCCTAAAACAGTCGTGGAATTCTAGCACAGTTATCGGATGTTCTCTCGACCGATCCAAAAACCCTGATTATCTACCCACCTCTAAGCATACGGAAGGATAGTAGTCAAGGTTCTTCCATAACAAAACCTAAATAGGAACCTCGTAAGTGACAAACTGGTACGAGTGCTTCTACAGAGCATTCCTGAAATCATCATATCAAGATTCCAAAATATCCTTCATGTGGCTCCACAAATCTTTAATTACCATGCGCCCATTCCCTGGCTACGGGTGATACATCCTACTTGAAACGAAACCTTATCTCCGCTGGTTTCTGAAATTCCATATCAAAGGTGGGATTCACTAATCTCATCCTGATTTAGAAATTTATACTGCGCCGGATCATGCACTGGCGCGATCCTTCCTTTCAAAGGAAGTCTGGGGCATACTAGTTAATATTGTAAGTCAGCTTAAAGGAGTATCAATCACCTCCTTCTAGGCGACTTTATTCACATGTTCGGGATGAACCTTTGATCTTGTTTTGAGGATGGCAACCCATCCAAGAACTGTACCGACTTTACCGACCTCTTCCAAATTCAGGAATTGTAGCTAAACACAAAATTCTTTGGTTGATTCTCCTCTTTCAACCCAACCTTACCCATGGGCGGTGCATGTAGAGACTATCACTACGTCCCGCTAAATATCGATTCTTCCATGAAATGTCTCACATTAAGTGACACGTAATACTCCCCTTCCTTCCTTGTAGTATGCCGAAAGTTCCACCCGTGCTCTTCTCTCCACTAAGCGCACTTCGGGATCTCTTATACCATACCAACATCATCACCCTTTGTATGTGCAAGTCGCTCTCATACTTTCCTATTAACAACTCCGCTCCGAGTGTTGTTCATAATCATTTAATTCTGTTCCATTGAATACTCTTCTTAAATGACTTCCCACAGTCTTCCAATTCAAATTTGGGTGTGCTATTCTAATTACACACCTATGTATGGATTATCGCCCCTCATGTGACGTTTAATCCACTATATCACTTCCACTTCATTCTGTTAGCCCCACAAACACATTTTCCACACGTCCATTGCCACACCCCTTCATCTCGGACGAGTTTTAACATCAGTTAACCAGGATGTCTACACACCCTATAAACCGGGCATACTAGCATAAGCATCACATACGCTCCATACTCATAAACAAATTCTTTGTTTTCCCTGGTGCTTGCAGCGTGATTACAACACTTTAATCACCCTAAAAATCAAAATTTTAAATCTTCCTTATTACCATTCCTCCCCCTTAACTCGTGGTGACAAAGCAAAACTTTCAATGCTTTCTTACCACACAACTGACTCCAATGGCTTTAAATCAAAATTCAACTTCCAACTTACATACATAATTACTTGATCCCATTTCGACCAGGGTACCGAACTCATGGAATAGTGACCAAACGTCTCCCTATTTCCAACCTTACACTAAGTTTCATGCGTGGGCCTCGCAAAGCGAAATCCAAACAAGGAACCCCCCGATACACTACTACCTAGCATTGTCGGTTATCGAAATCCGTTAGGTCCCCCATCCATAATATATACCCCTTTATTCCGTCCCTTGACAAAAAAGTTACAATTTCTCCCGTAATTATGCTTAACAAATAACGTTTCACTAATTGCACTATTGTTCAGTATAGGTTTGTGGTAATAGCATTCCATAAACCTCGAATACTTACAATCGGAATTCTCGAAATTCCTTTCCCTAATAATAGGGGTATAAATATTAACTCCCACATCTCTAAAGGATAAATATAACAATGCACTCTTCCTATCACTAAGTCCGGAGTGCTAAACATAATACTGAGTCAAATCTTTTTGCCCAACGGTAAATCCTGATACATACGGAATTATACTAACAAAGTCTGGCATCGAATATCTCGAGCCCACTATCTCCTCCGAAGTCTCTAGGATAGATTATATAAGTGCGAGTCCAACCTTCTTACAGGTAAAGCCTCGCCAAAACAAAACGTAAAACATGTTGCGCTAATGCAACCACTCCGATAGTCTTGCAATAAATGCCCACTATCGTACTAACCATTTCTATAACATTTTAACAAAGATAATATCATACTCGTGTATCGCATCACTACAATGAGTAGGCTCAATAAAGTGCAAAACACTATTAATATACACATTCATCCTCCGCGGATAGCACTAATGAAAAATCCCGCTACACTAGGGAAAAATATATCACATAATAATAATAACGTTTAAAATGATATGCATTAAGTTCGTCTCACATGCTAATCTAGCAAGGAACAAAATATAGTGACTTGCTCGTGTCACATAAACACGCCTCATCCTCTAAGGATACAACTTATGCTTCTACCTTGTCAATCGTCTTGACTGCGCAAATGGTTTTCGGACGTAACACGTCTACTCAAACCAAACAAAATTTCTTTAATCGTTGCCTTTTACTAGGCACCGTATTCTTGTCCTTTTTCTCACTTTGGAACATATTATCGCAAGCGATCTCACTCCGCACAAAGTACCTCAACACATAATCCAGTTACCACCTGTCCTACTAACCAGGTTAGGATTGTCCTTCTCTCGGACTTTAGTAAACTCGATTACTGTTAACCATCCCGGTTGTTCCCTTAGCTTTCTAGGCAATAAAGATCCTGTTACTATCTATAATAGTACTTACTGAATTTACCATCACTTGGTAAGAATTCCATTATCCGAATCATTTAAATGGATCCCCTGATGTATATGCACATCCCTTTGTGGTGCTATATCACCACCCTCGTATTCAGTCTTATTCTCGACTAACTTCTTCGATCCCTTTAAGCTTCCCACACAAGGAGCATTATCATCTTTATTGACAAAATACAACATTGTCAACCTCTGAATCAGTCGTCCATCAGAATTTCCTCCTCGAGTATTATCAATTATTATTACGAGTTGGTCTCCCACTTGGAGTCGTTTCTTCCACTAGTATCTACCTCTTTCGATACAAAATTTTCTAACGATTAGGATTCATATCCACAATTGGACTTCTGTCATGCCCTCATGTGATGAGTTCAGAACCACGTTTGCTTCTCATCCTGAATAGTTGAGGAAGGAACATACGGTCAACACTGTACCTAAGGTTCTCATACAGGCATAGCATTCCACTTCTAAAATTGGTGGTTGACTCCAACCATTATAACTTCGTCCCGAAAGCCAAGAAAATTTCCTATAAATTTTCACTTTCAATTTGCCACAATCCATACTATATCTAAGCCTTTGGATACTTTACCTCCTTTGGTAAAGACACATAATTTCCGCATTTCTAGAATTTCCCACTGACAGTCTCTACACGTTTTTGTAATACGTTGGGTAAGTTTACCCTCGCACCTCATTTGACTATAACAGCATTTGGAAATCACTGTTGTGCCTTAGTCGCCTTTCTAGTCTTGGCTTCTCGTGCCATAATGGAGGTGACCTCAACTATGGTCATCATCCTCGGAAATATTTTATAATCTCAACTGAGCCCTGCCTCCTGATATACACTTAACGGTCCTCTTCTGACATCCGTCATCGCTTGGCACATGCACATATCCGAACAAAATTAGAATTCACTAATGTATACACATTATAACAGGAGAATGAAGTCTCGTTTAAGGAATCGACAATCCTAAACATAAGGCTCTATATCAAACAAAGCAACGCTGAAAGCATAATAAGCCGTACAAATCCTAAGGACACTAGAACCTGATGCTCTGATACCACCTGTGACACCCCGCCTAATTAAATACCGGGCGATCATTCCTTTATTAAATTAATTCAAGGTGAACAGTTGGTTCATTCTCAGCATCACTGTCGAAAAATAAAATTTTTCCAATTTAAACACCCTAATTAATTAACCTAAGTGTCAAAACCATTTAAACCTTTATTCCAATTTTATTAAATCCGGTTATAAAACCTTAAACCATTAGCGTCTAAAGAGTCACACAATAAGTAGAAGAATAAAATGAACATTCAAGAGTTTACCCAATAATAATAAATCCCAACATTAAAATACTAAGGAAAACATCCTGACATTAACAATCCCGAAATAAAGATACTGAAATTAAAAGAATTACAATCTCTGGCAATACCAACTAATTAATAGAAAGAGGGCGACACATGCCCCTGCTGGATAAAACTTAACTAGGAGTATAATCAAATGGATGAAGTCGTCTAAACAACCGGCCTGCAACTCCCACCTAAGCTGCAGCTCGTTCCTGCCAAAGGACCCTATGCAAGACGCCCCTGTGGCTGGGCACCTGTAATATATACATATATATATATATATATACACAAGAGAGAAAGAGAAAAGCAAATGGGTCAGAGCCCGATAGTGTATATGATTTAAAAATTCGTTTAGCAGGTATTTAAATTGATTACAGGCCAATGCAACAACATATTAGTGCGACACTCTCTTGAGAAATTCTCACCTTTCTTCTAATGTGCGCACCTATCACACTAACCTTCCCAATGGTCTATCTCGTCATATACCACACTATCTTTCCCCAATGATTTAACTTATCTTAGGTTATTCGCAGGATTTACAACTGAACAACACAAGTATTTAAAACGTAAGATTTCAATTTGTAACGAAAGTTCTCCTTTTAACTTTATTAATCAATAAAGTTTTCCAGTGTCAAATTATACTTTCTCAAAACAAGTATTTATAATTTGAGTCATCAACCATGTCCTACATATCAAATCACAGTAGGCAGTTCCAGATTTCAGAATTTCATATATATATATATATTAACTACTCGTATAATATATATATCATAACAGCACCCCACATAAAAACTATGGTGCGGGCATACTCTGCTATCCAATACCAATATCAATCGCATTAAAGGGAATACAAGTTCGGAATCACTCTCGAACTGTATAAATACATACACAAACAATATTGAGGCGAAGCATAGATTCCAAGTCCAAGAGGTTATTACATACCCTCACGTCTCTTAGGACTGTCCGACTATCGATCTGATAGCCTGTACCTAGGATTTCTATCTTCTAGGGTACGAGTCAATATCCCCCATAAGGCACACGAGATAAGATCGTCCCAGCGTAGTAAACTCCGGGATAGCAAGTAGCGCGGGCATGATTTCCACAAGTATATAATATATGCATACACAATCATATAAATATACCACTTTTATTATATCAATTTAGGTTTATCCCATAACACATATTCACAACATTTATCCTTATTTTCCCATTATTAGTTATCACGTATAATGGTTCGTTTCTCACTTTAATTCGAAGGGTTTCTCCAACTTACTACGTAGCCCTCATGGACTCTATCCTTCCAAAGGTACAATTCAGTAGGTATTCATTTATGTTCCAATGTAACCCTCTTACGTGTTTCTCCACTTTAATATATACATACATTGTCCCTTATGTAAAATATCCCAAAAATATAGATTTTGCCTTACATTAAAGGTCTCTTATTCATTGATGAATCCTACTGGTCATCATTAACTCCCAAATAATTTTAGCAAGGATGTCTAAGGAGTTTTCTTCATTTCGAATCAATTCAACAATTCTAAAAGGGGAACTTAAGTCTGTCAGGAGGGGTCGATCGATCGAGGTCTGGGGATGGATCGATCGAACCTTCGATCGATCCAAGGTTTGGGCTCGATCAATCGATCAAGCAGGTCTGCGAAAATCCGCAGATTTGCAGTTATGGGTTTCATCTTCTAACCTTCACCAAATCCATATTTTTCAATCCCAATCATCCCAAAATTTATACTACTAACATTATATCATCATACCAGATATTTCCAATGTAAAGCATGTAGATTTCTATCACTAAACATGGATTAACAGCCCAAAATTATTATAATTATCAAGAACCCTAGAAATCTCTTAAACATGGTTCTAACAAGAATTTTCCAGAATTTCCTTCTTGTAGACATCATAATTTAGTTGTTTACTCCTCTACATGACAAAGGATTTCCAGAATATCATTTAAGTCATCACTACATACAATTTCCTATCTCAAATTGGGGTTTTCTTCCCTACAACTCATCCTAATCATTCCTACACTAATATGAGTGATGCACCAATGAAAATAATCAAGATAAACACTTGCTTGGGATTTTTGACGTTCTGGTTTGGTGCCGAATTTGGTGTGGTTGCGTTCCCCGTCTTGCGATCTACGCATTGGTGGTGGAGGCGGTGCAAACAGATGGATTTCGGGCCTTGGATATCTTTGGAAGCTCTCTCCTTCCCTCTCCTATGGCCGTCACTTGTCTTTGGTTGTTCTAACCCTAGAAGACAACCTTAGACATCTTATATAACCCTTGAAATTTCGTGGGTTTAATTACCCAAAAATGCAAAATGACTAAAATGCCCTCTCGGGGTACTAATTAAGCCTAAAATAGCCCCCGAGACTCAAACTAAACCCCCGGGTACACTTTTCTGACTATCTCGACCCTTCCGAATGCGTTGGCACACTTAAAATGACCATACGAACAACTTTTGAAATATTCACTTTTATAAATCAACATTTAGTCCTGACACGACACAGGCGCGCCCCGACTTAAATTTCCATTATTGTCATTTTATTCACACGTGACAATATTATAAAAATAAATCTCATATATTACTATAATCATCCAGTAATATTCAACAAATAACAAATTTCCAATAATTACTAACTCCCGTCACGCTAGTAAATATTTAAAACAACATTCCGGATTAAAATTAACTTAATTATCTCAATTAAATTTAATTAATCCCTAAATTTAAAAGCCATGAAAATACGGGGTATTATAACATTAACCTTACCGTGTCCTTTGACAAAGCGAGATTGCCTCCAAGCTTACTTTTAGGTTCTACCCAAACTGATTTTCTGTGGAGACCACACCAGTCTCCATTGGCATTCTAAGGGTAGCAAGTACCATAGAGGACCTGCCTTTTAATAGGTATCGACTTTGTAGACACCATATTATAGGACCCCCTAAGTCTCTCCTTAGGTCCCTACCACCTCTCCATTTCACTACCAAACCTGGGTCACACTCCGAGTACCAATTTAGAGGCCATCGGGCGCACCCGAGCCCCATTTGACTCTGGTCAACTCCATCGTTAGAGAGAAATATCAATTCATATTCGAAGGGCTCTAAATTCTCTTTACAATGGTCTGGCTCATGCGCAAATTGGCATAACAAATCAGGCAAACGAACCATTTTATTAACAAAAATTGATCTAAAGGCGACCGGGCACTCCCGTGCCCCAATTTGACCAAATTCAAATTCATCATCAGAGTAAAATCTCTCTGAATCTTGGAAGGGAAGTGAAACCCCTTTCCAGCTGTCTACCCCATGCATGAAACAACATAACCGTTCGAACGAATGATCAGTTTTCCCTCAAAAATTGATCTGGAGGCCATTGGGCTCTACTGGGCTCCACTTGACCAAGTTCAACTCTTCAGATCAAAAGATATTGAATGAATAATTAAAGGGCACTGCATACCCTTTCAAATGATCCTCCCCATGCATAATTCTAACTTACGGTGCGAATGAACAATCCGTTTTACTGCAAGACGTCACCGGGCGCTTCTGGGCCCCGGTTGACAAAGGTAAACTTTTCGAATCGAGCGAAGCTCTTTGTAATGTTTAAGTACATCACCTAACATTTCTAATGGTCTTCCCCATGTGTGATTCTGATTGACCGTTCGAACGAACAATCTATTTTCGTCCGACAATCTTTCGTCCAAGGGTCGACGTGCACTTTCGAGCCACATTTCACCTAACGTCAACTCTCAAAATTAGCCTCGACCCAGAATTAGCCTCGACCCTCTAAATTGGTCCCTAAGATTTCCTTAGGTCCTCAGAATTAGCCTCGACCCTCTAAATTGGTCAACCTCATCCCTTAAGTCCACAAAATTGATCTTTTTGTTAAACATCACGTGGTGTCTACTTAATGGATTTCACTTGATCCAAGCTCATCTATTACCAAGATCTATATACACCACATTCTAGGACCCCCTAAGTCTTTCCTTAGGTCCCTATCACCTCCCAATTTTTTTAAAAACCCTAGGTTATACTCCGAGTACTGATCTAGAGGCCATCAGGCGCTCCCCGGTCCCGTTTGGCTCTTATCAATTCTATCTTCAGAGCAAAAGCTCAATGAATCTTTTAAGGGATCTGAATCACCTTTTCAACAGTTTTCCCCATGCATGAATCGTCATAATAGTTCGGGCAAACGAACCATTTTACTACCAAAATTCGATATAAGGCCACCAGGTGCTCCCGTGACCCGATTTGATGACATTCAACTTCATTATTACAGAAAATTCTCATTAAATGTTTGAAGGGCACTGAAACCTCTTTCCAACGGTCTACCTCCTTCATGAAACATCATAACCCTTTGGATGAACAATCAATTTTACACCGAAAATCAATTCAAAGGCCATTGGGCGCTCCGAGATCTATTTGATCAGGGTCAACTCTTCAGATCAAATTCTACAAATTTAATCTTTAAAGGGCACTAAATATATTTCCAACGTTCCACCCCGTGCGCGATTCTGACTTCCTGTCTAAACAAACGATCTGTTTTACTTCGAGAGGTCACTGGGCTCTTCCCGACCCCGGTTGACCAAGGTTAACTTTTCGAACTGAGTGAAACTCTTTTTAAAGTCTAAGTACATCACCTATCCTTTCCAACGGTCCACCCCATGTACAATTCTAACTTATCGTTCGAACGAATGATCCTCTTACGTCTGATGATCTCTCGTCCAAAGGACCGACGTACGCTTTCGAGCCACATTTGACCCAAAGTCAACTCCCAAACTTGGCAGAGGTCCAAAGGAGTCTTAGAGGTTTCTGAATTACCTTTCTAACAATATGCTCGTGCGTAATTCGGATCAACAAATTGAATTATGTGATCATTTTTTAGAAAAATCTGCACGAGACTGTCGATTGTCAGGTCCGTTTCCCTACCAATCGGTAGTGTGCCAGGGGTTAGATATCGATTGGAAGGTCTAGGTCCATGTTGATCAGCACTTCCTTACCCTATAAATAGAAGGCGTGACCTTACTCCCAGAACACACCTCAGATCCATCAGCATCAGTGATCAGCGAAGTTTCTTCCTGTGAAATTCTATTCAAGCTTTCATTCCCATATTTTTCATACCCAATTTGGAAAAAATCTCATTCTCTTTTATCCAATCTTCCTCTCACATTCAAGGGAGTTCATCTAAGATCAAAGATCACGCTTCAAAGAAGGTCCAAATCCTTCCCTCTCTCTTTAAATTTCTTATTTTTGCATTAAATACATTATAATTATAATACCGTTCTTACTTTAGTTCATACACATTCTCACATTTTATTAGTATATTAAACATATTTATTTTCTATAAAAAAAAAAGCAAAATGAGGGTAACGCCCATAAATTCCGATCGGGATAATCCACCAAACTTTTTCAAAACTAAAACACATTTTCTACACACACATACAATAAAATCCCGTTCGAATACATGAAATAAACCCCACCCCTACACCACATGCGAACTACGTGGACTGTGATGCCTTTATAGTCTACGTAGGTGTCTCGGATTAAAACTCGAGACTCGAGTCCAACTTTACAATTTTCCATTCTTTAATTTTCCTAAAATCCCCAATTTTCGCATTTATCATATCTTGTTTTATTATACATATTATGTTTAGAACCCTTGTTAGCGTTTTATCCAACACAGATTATCGGTTCATTATAACGATCAATATCACGATAAACGTATAAACCATATTATGTATATATTATTTTGGAAACATTTCCTATGGATGACCTCACTCTATCTCTTCTATGGTATGAGTTGGGCGATTCAAATCTCCATTATATATGCACTCACACACACATCATGGAGAAATAAAGGAAATTATAACATAAGCTCATGAGAGACAAAAAGGGCGGGATGGGTGTCTAACTCCTCCCCATTCCGTAACTTAGTCCCCAAACTCTTCAAACTATTTGTTTTGTAAGCATCAGTTTCTCTTTTATGGCGTTCCCTTGAGGTGGTGACATGTTCTTTTTGCCTATTTTGTGCAAAATAGGATGGAGAATCCATCTCTTTACATTTACCCCACATTGACTATGGTCGAAACATTCCTAATTCAATAAGGGCACGATACCTTTCATTTATCCTTTCTTTCCTCATTCCCATTTGAAAAGAAGGAGAGAGATAATAAGGGAGACTCTTTTTGATCAGGATGGCCATAGTCTTGGATGGATGTGTTTATAACTAATCCATACCTTACTGAGACTATCCTAGCATATACTGTTGACACGCGCCAACATTTTATCATGCTTCGATTTCACCCACCTTTGTTTCCATTTCAAATATCCACCCGAAGTCATCAACCTAACTTGCGAATACATTTTCTAGTACATCTCGAAATCGAGTGTCATAACACCAATACTATCTATTTCATGACATCCGAGCATTATGTCCATAATGACACATGCTATCATCTTACCATAGGGATTACACTCACCTATTTGTTCCCATTGGGGAAACCACACTTGACATGTACACTACTTGAATCTTCTAAACCCTGACCAACAATCTAAGATCACCACCTGATCCTCAACAGATTCATTACTAGGATGTTAATTCTCCTTCATACCAAACTTAACTAGTCTCCTAAGGACACAACATATTCTATGTAACAGTCCTATAGACCCGATAAGATTTCATCATCCATACCCTTATCGTTATAGGTCTTCTCCAGAAACCTTTCAACAGTGACATCATGATTACTTGGTGTTTGCAAATACATTAGTCCATGATCTTCATCATGTGGTGAATCTCGGCCATATAACACCTCAGGTCATGGCAATAAGTCAACGTCTGTTTCCAATGATGCCACACATAATTAATCATATTGACACCCCAAAATGCCTATAAAGTACTCTCACACTAGGATTACCTCGCACTTATCCATTACTTTGGCATCTATAACGAGCCATTATACTTAAATAATGATATTATCTTTCATCCAACGATTGTGGCCATAAGCAACGCACAAACACCATAATTAATACTACTTAAGGATTACGGTAGGATACAGGATGTCACCTACAACCTATAAACCTCTAGGTCTATATCACCAACATCACTAAAGATACCACTCATTGAAATCAAATTACATTTTTTAAAACTCCATCGTAGAATAATACTTAGAGTTCACTCATATATCTCCTCAACCATCATTGTTGCATACTTATTTAGTTTTCCCGTAACTCTCATAATACCCTATAAGGTACAACTTTCAGTCAAGAATCACTAGGGCACGTACTCATAACGATACTATATTACCGACTTAGACTGAGTACACATCCCAAGTGATGACCAACACGATTCATCATGCCTACTAAAGTACTCACCCATGAGGATATCATCATATCAACTAAGACTGAATGTACCTAACCTCAAACTTTAACCCATAAAAATTTACATGCTCATCGACTACCCACCGATTACGATATTATCGCGAGGCTTTAAATTTTCCTAACTATATTATGGGCATTAACCAACCTTAAGCCCCACACATAGGGGTTATGTACATTTTAATCATCAATCATCATTGTTTAGACATGATGCCCTAACTATCTACCCTCATCGTTGACCATACGTAATTCGTTCCACTTGCAAAATGGGCGTCATCTCGTTCCATTAAAATCCCAAAATATTCTACGTTATAAAAAATTTAGCACAAGCACCTCACACTAATAACCACGGTGTCACAACTATTGGCTTGCAAGGACACCCGTAAATTACTAACATATAATCAGAAGCGCATAAGTGATTTAACAAATATTAGTTCGATCGTGTTACACCTGACACTAACTTACATGTTGTGCTAGCCTATTTTACTTTATCGTCGAGAACATGAACTAAACCGTCCCCAAAACCAACATGACTGACCCAAAACCAACACCAACATCAAAAGACCCACTACCGACCTCACTAAGTCACTCCCGAAAGGAACCTTGAACCTAGAGATTTAATTCCATTAGTAATGCCCCGGATCGGATTTATGGGCTACCCGTAGTCAACCCGATCCAAGCCGAGCGTTAGGTGTGAAGTCTAATGAAACAATCTATATAATGCTATAAGTCGAGTTTTATTTTTAGTTAACTTTTCACTTGTATAGCATACGATTCCAATTTTAAGTCAAACTATGTGAGGGACTCGTGGGAAGCACCCTTGGAGTCCAAGCATATAGAGCTACTAATGTAAAATTAAATAAAATACTTCCCTTTGCAACATTCTCAAAATATGAACCCGCACCCAACCAGCCGTTAGAAAGACGAGGGTGTGAGCCAATTCCTAGTGGTAATATACAAAATACGGTATAAAAAAAAATGGAAGAAAGAAGACTCTAACACATTATACCTACGTGCATATGCAACTACTTTGTATATACACACACACACACACACACACACACACACACACTATATGCATGAACTGTTTTACATCTGAATATATTGTTTTAGTTCGATTAATTTACATTAATCTCATAAAGGAATCCTTCTCTCTTAACTTAACATTCATACCTTTATTTAACACCCGCGGTTAAATTCTTGAAACAGCCACAATATATTTAACTGAATCCCATTTCTTTATCAAAATTTCCCTTTTTATTTAAACAATGTACTTTTGTATTTTGATTTGAAAATCAACATTTCAACACATGCGAACATAGTGTTAGAAAATACTTATTTACTCTTTTAAAACCTTTCACAACACTCCTTTGTGTTAATTATGCTTAAAACTTCTTAGGTTTCTAAACTCACGCATTTGACCATGATACTTTACAGTTTCCTAACTTTATGGACACTAATTAATTTACACATTTTACATATTTCTTGTCCACTTTAACCTTTACCGGAACATTTATTAATTCATTCAAGGCAGGTTTTCTTAACACAATTTCACCACACAACCCATTTCTTGACATGTTACTTATTCCTTTATCTTATTCTCAGAATCATCCAATAAATCGCATAGTTTAACGAGATCAACATCATCGACGACGCCACAATATACTCTGGCCAGTAGTTTTCATTTTCACCCTAGGGCTCTGGTCCTTCCTTAGTTATCCCGATGTCATTCAAGTTCCTTTTATGTGTTTACACATTTTACAATATTCACATTATTCTTTCTTTCCCATTTTACCCGATCGAAGCCAAACTCGGGGTTTCACCCCAACTCAAGTTACACTTTGAAATTCTCATTTCATGTCCTTTACACTTTAACTCTAATTTTTAATCCAAAATCATATTCATTTATGACCAATTTGTGTAACACCCTTTCCAACAGTTTTCTTTCATAAAAGATGATCCACTTTTAAGTAAAATTACCATTTTACCTGTTTGTTTCCAAACTCACCCTTTACACCATTTCACAAGTGTTAATTTCCCCCAAAATACCATTAGGTTACTCACACCAACTCCTTAAGTGTTTTAACATCTTAACACCTTTTTAACCTTGGAGTATCATTATTCTCAAGTTGGAAAACTCTTTATTTCATTATTTTCTTTCCAAATCCATTAGTGTTAATCTTTCAAACATTATTAATTTACACACACCAACTTCCCAATGTTTCCAACACCTTTAATGACCATCTTTCCAAATTAGGCATTTCTTTTCATTATTTATTCAAGAAAATGAATTACACTTAAAGACTACTTTTATAAGAAAATTCCATCTCCCTTTTATCAATTCATGTGGTCTTACAACCTAACATTCATCACACCTTTGACCTCTTTTCCACACAGTTCGAAGATTATAATTTCTACTTTTATTATTTCTTATTTAAACCAACTAAAATCTTTTTAAAACTTATTTATGTGTTCATTATCAAAATACTACAAGTCTACACATATGAGGAAATGGATTTTACTTCAAAAATCTTATTAAATGGGTTAAACATACATTTCATTCTAGAAATTCATAAAACTTGTAAAAAAGCACTTTCAAGCCATAAAAGATATTTTTCTTTCTTTTAAACTCATCAAATGTGCATCTTTTATAAAATCAACATGTTTGCAAGAACTTGAAAATATTATTTAACGTATGTTTTAGAAAATCAATTATCTTTTTTAAGCATTTTATTTCATAAAATGTTTAACATCCATTTTCTAGAAAATACATCATTTTCATAAAATACCAACTTTAATCTTCCAAAACTTTGGAATATTTACGCATCCTTTATTTCGTAAAAAAAATAACATTTTACCAACACTTTTATTCAATGAAAACATTCAATATTAATCTACTAGAACCCATTATTTATTCATGTGCATCCTACTCATGAAATCTAATAACAAGATTGTAAGAAATGCAAGCAGAGTCTTAAACAATAAGGATAGATTTTCCAAACTCAAAGACTTCAAATGGTGGTAAAAAGGTTAGTGTAGGAGGAGCAACCCTCACCTCTAAAGGTGGCCTCAAGGGGTTACCAAATTCGTCCTCCAAAATTCTCCATATGTGTTTCATTTAATCTTTAAAGCCAAAGACCCCTTCAAACTCCACGAAAGCTTCCTTCATCTTCTCCAAATCCCCAAACACTTCTCCAAAATTCGTAGCTTCACTTCAACAATGGAGTAAATGGGTGTTGTAGGCTTGAATGTTATGGAATATTAGAAGAAAGTGGTGGTTTATGGTGGAGATAAGACAATAATGGTGAAAGACTTCTCCACCTTCTCCCTACTTCTTCCACCTTCTCCCGTGCCCAAATGATAGAAACCAGGACTTATAAAAACTCTAAAGACACCAAAAATCCTATTTTTCCCATCTGGGCTGGCCAAATTTTGACAACTCAAAGATACAAGGGCTAGAAATGTGACAGCGCACGAGGGTAAGTCAGTTTTTACATTTTTGAAGCACGCCATTCCAACGTCATGGGCCTCATTCAAACGACATGTCCATCTCGTTCGAGGTATGGATTCAGATGACCTTTGTGCAAATTAGGACATAAAGCAGTGAGATCTCACTCGAAGGTCGTTTGAACCTCAGCTTTAAGTGACCTTCACACGACACCGATTTTCCCTTCTAACGACACCCTATGTCGTTTGAATGACCCCTTTCTACTAATAACTATATTTCCTTAAATTTTGACCCAAAACCTCCAATAATTATCATCAAATCTCACTTTATTACAATTTATACACAATTTAAATGAAATATTAGGGTAGGGTATTACACATTTGATTCTCATAAGTGTGAGGAACTCACACTTAAAGCAATGGTATTGTGGGCGATTCATGACTTTTCTGCATATGAAACCTTTTCTTGTTACAATTTTTATGGTTATTATAGTTGTCCCATTTGTGGAGGAGGAAACTTAATCCATTCGTCTAAAGCATCGTGGTAGGATATAGTATGCCGCCTGTCATAGATTTCTGCCAAACAATCACCCTTTTAAGAATGACAAGTCTAAATTTTTACTTGCTAGTCGTAAGTTTCAAATGCAACTAATTTGGCTTTTTGGTTACCAAATGAAGGAGAAGGTGGCAGTTAAAAATTTAGGCAATAAGTTTGTAAGAAAACACCCTCAATTTGTAGGCTAAAAGTGAAAAGCTAGGGAGGATTCGAAAGATCCTATTAAAATAAAGGCATAGTCTAGATGGTTAATGTTATTTGACTTGTGGTATTGGCAATGTACTCATCTCAACTCAACAAATCTTTTTCTAATTATTTGGGGTCGGCTACATGTATCCAATTTTTTCATTTCATTCTATTTACTGCAATATCTTCGGTTAAACCATATGATATCATGTCCCTTTTTATAATATCCCACCAAGTAAATTTCGGCCTACCTCTACCCTTGCATTACTATCAATACTAACTAAATCACTCTTCCTTATTGGGACATACATTGGTCTACACTTGATGTGTATAAATCATCTAAGTCGATTTTCTCTGGATTTATCTTCTATAGGATCTACTTTTACCATTACATGAATTTATTCATTTCTAAATTTTTTTGCTTTTGAGTTTTACAACAAATTTATCTTAGCATTCACATTTTTACCACACTTATTTTTTGGACATTTTATTTTTTGGCCTCCCAACACCCTGTCCCATTTAACATGGAGGATCTAATAACCATCCTATAAAATTTTCGTTTGAACTTTAAAGGTATAAGCTTATCCCACAATATGCTGGTAGTAATTCTAAACTTAACCCACTCCGCGTTAATCCTATGAGTAACATCGTCACCAACATCGCTATATTTTTGGATGATTGAGCCTAAATAACTAAATTGGTTATTTTTAGGTATATCTTAACCCTTCAATTTCACCACTTCCCTGTTTGTCATCCTATTACTAATAAAATTGCACTCCACATATTCCATTTTAGTCATGATTATTGTAAATCCCATTGATTTTAGAGAATGTGCCCATAATTCCATTATATCAGTAATCCTCGTTTTAGTCTCATCCACTAAAACAATATCATCTGCAAATGGCATACACCACGACATCTCATTTTGTATTTTCCATGTCAACTCATCCATAATAAGAACAAAGAGATAAGGACTTAGTGTTGATCCTTGGTGTAGACCTACAATAGTTGAGAATTCACTACTTTTCCATCTGATGTTCTTACTATAGTTATGTCCCCATCATACATATCCTTAATCACATCTATATATCTACGATTCACTCCTTTTTTATATAGAACCACCGTATTATATCTCTTCGTATCCTATCACACATATTTTCCAAATATATAAAATCCATATGAAAGTTCTTCCTTTTCTCACTATACCTCTTCATTAATCTCCTCAATAAATAAATTGCTTCCACTGTTGACCTCCTAGGCATAAACCGAAATTAATTCTCAGATATTGTTGTTTTTAATCTCAATCTATATTCAATTATTTTGTCCCATATTTTTATTGTATGACTCATTAACTTAATACCACGATAATTTGAACAACCTTTTACATCATTTTTTTATATATAAATAGGTACTAAAAACTCTTTCTCCATTCATCGAGCATCCTATTAATCATTATAATTCTACTAAATAATTTTGTAATCTAAGACATTCCTTCCTCGCCTAAACACTTTCAGGCCTCAACAAGGATACCAGATGGTCCAAAAGTCCCCCTTGTTTTCATCATTTTAGAGAAATTCTAACCTCTATTGTCCTAATTATGCAAAAAAAAAAATTATTGAGTCCTCCTAAGTTCCTCTATATATAATGTATTCACATATTCTCCATTAAATAATTATTCGAAATAGTTTTTCTATATTTTCACAATCTCATCATCTTTGATTAGGTCTCTTGAATCAGCACTTTTAATAAAATTAACATATTTTTGTCCTTAAGTTTAGTAAGCTTATAAATTCTTTTTTCACCTTCTTGTGTTCCTAATTTGTATAATGATCATCATATGCCTTTAACTTATCATATCTTACTATTTTTTTATTATACTTATGAATTTTAATTGATCAATTAATAAAAGTATGGGTGTGTAATTGCAAATAATTTAAAGTTAGGGACTTATTTATATTTTATATAATATAAATAAAGAATTGATCATAAAGGAGAATTGTGGTATAAGATTAAGGGCATGATAGTAATTAGATATTTCCTAGGGAAAAGTTTATGTTTAAGGGTAAATAAGTAAACAAATCAAATAAAATAGATTGGGGTTCTAATGAAAAAATCCGACGATAACAACATCTGGCTAAGGCCGCTATTAATTCCTTTTAATCAAAATAATTGAATTGAATTTCGAGTTCAGTATGTCTTTAATACAATTGAAATGAAACATTAAGACTTTATCCTTTATTTGAATGTTCATGAATTGAGTTAGGAGTCGACTTCTATTTTGATATTGAATTGAGAATTACAATTCTATTATTAAAATATCTTAATTGGAATAATTATATGACAATTCTTCCTCCACCTAATTTGGTTAATAAGATGTTAAAATTTTAGAGACAAATCCATCTCTTAGTTACAATATGATGCTAAAGTTAAATTAACTCCTCCTACATAATTTTCAATTTTAAAGGATTGAAAAAACTCATGGAAGTTACATAATCCTAACATTAAAACTCCTAAAGGATAAAAAGGTAAAACGTTAATGGGTATTAGTTTTTTTTTTAATCTAGGTATTGTTGATAGATTTCTTATGATGGATATGGACCTCATGGACTATAACATTTAAAATGTTAAAAAGACAAAGTTATTTTTAAATTTAGCCTCCGTTTATATTACATGTCTTTTTGTCTCTAAGAATATTAGGAAGATAAAATAATTAAAAGATGAAATATAATGTTTAATAAAAGAAATAGATATCTTAGGTATCCTTAAGGTTGTACTAGTTATCCCTTCATTTATTAGAACTAGTGGGACATTTTCTATATTCATAAATTACACATTCTAAAGGAAATTAACACCTATAAGGATGAGTATAAAAGTTGAACTAATAACTGTGGATTTATTATTTATATGCAAGATTTCTAGTTTTATTACTTGGGTGGGTATATTTTATCTTGTTGTGGTTAGTATAACCCCGTATGTTGTTTCAGGTGCTCCAATTTATCCTAGTTAGGTTTTTTACTCAAGCACCCTATCATCCAGTCCAATCGCCAGCAGTTTTGGAGATGTAGGTATTAAACCTATTATTGGTTTTATTTATTTTATGATTCGAGAGATGCTATGTTTACTTTATACTTTAACATTGTACTCCGTTTTGGGATTTTGTTGTTTGGATACGTTAGAGATATTAACATGTATTCATAATGGAATATTTTGTCAGATAATTTTACTTTTATTTCTATTCAGTGATGGTGACTGACTCTTATAATTTGTATAAGAATATTTTAGGATTTCTCATGTCGTACTCTACTTTGAATCATTGTTATTCATTGCTTCTTACTTTATGATAAGGATAAAATATCATTATTTTAATAACATGTAAGGATTTAATAAATAGACTTGATCAACCTAATTATTAAAATATACGAGATGTCACAGTTGATATCAGAGCATGTTCTTAGGCAACGTAGGATCCATTGGTCCCTTCTAGTTGTTCACATGGCATTCTTGGATATGTTCATTAACGTTTTACTCTTATCGCAAGATTCCTAGTACTTATAAGCACTGTGTTTGATATTATAGATGTCGCTAAATAGGAACGATCGTTCCACAACACATTCTGCCTAATGAATCCTAGTCCTTGCAACAATAGTACCAGCTACACCGATACTACTAAATCCAATAAGCTCATCTCCGGATGCTCAAGGCATTTTATTTTTCGAGCTTAGTAGATTTTAAAGTTGATATTTGAGGCAGTGCAGGTAGGGTTAGCCGCGGGTAGGCATGAGATACCACTAAAGGCACCATTACCAGCTTCATAGGCTCCCGTCGTAGATTAGGAGAAGATCAGGGGAAGCATTTATGAACAATGGTCTACTGACATTCTCAGGACCTACAGATTAGCTAGTGCCACTATAGTGGCATTAGGATATTAAATGCCACCTCAGGCTCCTATTTGTCTCGGATGTCCAGAAGCAGATTCTAGCCCTTTTTTGACTGATCGATGATGCTCTCTAGTGGTAGGAGAGTGTGATTACTATCGAGTAGAGGGATCAATTGAACTATGTTGAGTTATTCAGAGGTTTAATGAAAAATACTTCCTCGATTCCATTCGGACATAGAAGAATATGAAGTTTCTTTTTCTCCAGCAGGGGACTTGTACCGTTATCGATTACAAGAAATAGTTTACTAATTTGTCACTATTTCCTACAAATGAGGCGAATAAAAAGAAAAGAAGATTGGATGTCTTGTGAAGGGTCTCATCTACCCTATATGATATATTTAATGGAAAATTTGGCATACACTACGAATTCCTGAATTATGGATGATGCACTCATTCTTTATACCGACCGTACTGAGCAAATGAAGAAGTCTAAGAAAAGGGGCCAGACAGGTTATCCCAAGACTAATAGAGGATGCAATGATTATCCCAAGGGAGTTTTAGGCCAACGAGGCCAAATGTCATGGAAGAAGTACTGGTCCAATCAACAAAGGCCTCAATAGGGTGGCTAGGACATGAACAACAATAAGGGAAGAGCGGTAATACCTCCCAATTATAGTCTTTATTTGTTTTCTTTAAGTATAGTGGAATTTTCCATTTAAAGAAAAACAACCCAAATGGGGGAAAGCTGGTTCAATAGGACCAATTTAGTCAGGGCCAATAGGGTTAGTGTCGATAGATCCATTAGGGCTAGTATAGGTAAGGTTAAAAAGGCTAGTGGTAGAAGGGCTTTAGGCCCAATTATCATCAGTAGAAATAAGGAAACACCAACTACTAGTTCTCCCAACGCCGAGGCAATAGGCACTAATCACACTTCCTGCACTAGTCACAATGCCTTAGCCTCAACCTCAGTGATAATATAGTAGGGTCAAAGGATAATCAGTCTCCTATTTAGGTAGTTAATGGTATGTTCTTTATTCATGGAACTTTCGTGAAGATTTTATTTGACATGGGGGCTAGATGCTCTTTTATTGCACTACACTTTATGGGTATTTCGAATATGATTCTGACTACATATGCTAGAGTTTTATCTATATCTATTCTGCTAGGTGTACCCATTATTACTACTAAGACTTCTGATGGGATATGCATTGTTATCAATAGGCTACATTTCGTATCCAATTGGCTTGTTTTAGATACCCACACATATGGTGTTATTTTGGGGATATATTAATTATGTACCTATCAGGCTCATATTGACTTTGTCAGTAGGGCTGTTATATTTTCTATATCGAGCTAGGACATGTATGTAAAGGATATGACTAGGCCAAAGGCGTGGTACTATCCATTTATATTTTATTTATGAGGAGTCGTAGTTGGATACCACAATGTCCTTAGATATGATTCCCATTGTTCAGGGGTTCCCGAATGTGTTCGATGATATTTTAGGTTTACCATCTAATTGAGAGATTGATTTAGTGATATATCTAACATTGGGAATGAATCTGATATTTAAATCAATGTATTATATGAACCCTATGGAGATGAAGGAGATTAAATATCAGATTAAGGAGTTATTAGAGTAGGGTTGCATTCATCATAAATCTTCAGCTTGGAATTTAACCATTTTGTTCGTGAAGAAGGATAACGGGTCTTTGAGGTTGTGTATCGATTACTGGGAGATAAATAAAGTGATAATGAATAATAAGTAGCCACTACCTAGGATTGATTATCATTTCTATCATTTAGATGTAGCTTCATTCTTTTTAAAGATTAATTTGAGATGTAGTTACCATTAGATGATGGTAGGAGAAGAGGATTTGTTTGAGATAACTTTCTTGATTAATTATGGATCTTATAAGTTTTGAGTAATGTAGTTTGGGTTAATGAATGACCCAATATTATTCATGGACTTGATGAATAAGGTGTTTTGACTGTATTTGAACTATTTTATCATAGTCTTCATAAGTTATATTTTAATCTACTCATCAATGGCTAAAAACATGCTCGATATTTATGGATTTCACTCCAGACATTAAGGGATCATAAACTTTATACAAAGTTCTCTAAATGTGATTTCTGGAGGAGGGAATTAAAGTTTTTTTTCTATTTCATGTCTGATAAGGGATCATCAACGTATACCAGTAATGTGTCAGGCATGTTGGATTAGGGACAACCCATGATACCTATCGAGGTCTATATATTTTTAGGTTTGGTCAATTTTTATAGGAGATTCATTAGTGGTTTCTCGAAGATAGTTGGGATAATGACTTAATTGATGAAGAAAGGTTCCCCATTCTTTGGGAGTGGGAAGTGTTAACATAGATTTGACACTTAAGGAAATATTAACTTCTGAACAGGTTCTTGCTTTACCTAGGAATTGAATGTTATTTTTAGTTTACACCAATGCTTCTTCATATAAATTAAGTGGGTTTTTGATGTAAGAAGATATATCAATCGTATACGCCTCTTGGAAGTTGAATCTATATGAGGTTCATTATCCAACTCATGATTTGGAGTAGGTAGCTATTGTATTTGTGTTTCATACATGGAGGCACTTAGTTTGGGGTGAGAATTTTAGGTTCTTCAGGGATCACTATAGTCTATAGTATATGTTTACACAAAGTGATCTGAATACGAGGCAACGTAGATTGTTTGAGTTTATCAAGGATAATTAGTTCATGATACAGTACCACCTAGGAAAGGCTAATGTAGTAGTAGATGCATTGAGCCAAAGAGCCAGTGATAGCCTATCAGCTCTTCAGATGGCTCGGTGGGGTTCACTGGTAACGTTTAGTGAGTTGACGAAGGCCTTTATGTGGATTCTCATAGTGACTCCATAGATTGCGATATGGGTGACCAAAGGACAGTCACAAGATATGATGTGCAAGGAAAATGTAACAAAGATTCTCGCTATCGATGTACCATTATTTTCAATAGGATCCGATGGTGGACTTCTTTATAAGGATATATTGGTTGTACCCTCAGACGTAAAGTTAATACGAGCCATTATGGGGGAGACACATGGGTAAAGATTTGGGGTATGTTTAGTAGGTATAGTATGGAGAGGGATGTGTCAGAGTTCATATCTAGATGTAGTACTTGTCAGATAGTGAAGGTGGACCATTAGAATCCATTCGGTATGCTTCAACCTCTACTCATTCCTGAGTAGAAGTGGGATAGCATATGCATGGATTTCATCATAGCGGTACCTTTGATTCCTCACCAAGATGATTCTATATGGGTGATAGTTAATCACCTTACGAAGGTGACACACTTTTTGACCATTCGTACTGATTATTCGATTGAGCATCTTACAAGTTTGTATGTTGCCAAGATTGTCTATTTACATGGGGTTCATTGTCGATCTTTTGAGATCAGAACCTACATTTATGGCACACATTTGTGAGAGATTCTAGTAGACCATGGGAACTAAGTTGCACCTTAGCATGCATACCATCCCCAAACGGATGGACATATAAAGAAGGTAAATCAAGCATTGGAGGACATGCTATAAACATGTGTGATGGACTTCAAAACTAGTTGGGAAATACACTTCCCGCTGGGGGAGTTTACGTATAATAACATTAACTAAAATTCCATTTCTTTGGAACCTTACGAGGAACTTTATGGGAGACTGTATTATCATCAGTATGTTACTTGGATCCAGGTGAAGGTAGACAATTAGGGTCGGAGTTCATCTAAAAGATGACTAAGAAGATCAAATTGATCAGGGAGCGGATTTAAATTACATAGGATAGACATAAGTGTTATTTAGACAAAAATACGAAGCCTATGGAGTTTGAGGTACGAGAACATATACTAATTAGGGTTTCCTCTGTGATAGGGGTGATGATATTCGATATGTTAGATAAGTTAGTGACAGAATATACTGGGTCAGTTATGATCATGAAAAAGGTGGGGAAGGTTGCATATCGATTAGCATTTCCACACCACTTGGATCGGGTGCATACAATTTTTCACGCATTCTTACATTACAGGATTTTATATCCTAGGGTTGCCTATCATCATATTGGTTTAGAGGAGATTGAGTTAAACTCAGATGCATCATATAATGAGCAAACAATGAGTATATTGGATAGGAGGATTCAGAAGTTGCATTCCAAGGAGATACTATTAATACATATACATTGAAACCACCATAATGAGGAGGAGTCCACATGGGGCTACAATGATTTGATGAGGTAACAATACCCAAATTTTTTTGGAGCCAATTATAAATTTTTTATTTATGAATGTTGAGAACGAAATTATTTTTTTAGATGGGAAGATTGTAATAACACTCTAGACAAATAATTAAATATGAAAATTGGGAGAATTTTAAAATAATTATTTTAATTGGAAACTTAGATTTTATATAATTTAATTTTGAAAAATAAAATTTTATAAGAATAATTGAACTTGAAATGAAATTTATTAAAATTATGAAGTTTAACTGAGTAATTAATAAAGTATGGGTGCATAATTGTAAATAATTTATAGTTAGTTTTAACTTCTAAAATTAGTATATAGATTTTTGGGCTTAGCTATAATATACTAATAATAAACAATAACATATAAAGAAATTACCACTACCCACATGGCAATTTGGGATGAATAGATGGGGTTGAGATATAAAGAATGAAACTAGAGATTAATGTAGTTCGACCTAATGTTGTGCCTGCAACACTACTAATTATGTGTATTTCAATGGGGAATATCCATGAAAAAGATTATTGCAGGCTCTCTAATTTGTTTTTAGGGTTTTGCCTATATCCATCAGGTGGAATGTATTTCGATCCCTTATTCTATGGGATTTAGTATTATTTATAGGTTATTTATGAGAGTGAGAGAGAGTGTGTAATGAGATGAGTGTCATTCCTTTATAGGTTAGGCAGGTGCACCATTTACAATGATATTATAGGATATTCAAGAGGTTATTACCCATTTATGGGGAAAGGTATTTTATTATCCCCCACTTGTGTGCATGATGTGAGTGCTATAGACGTTACCTTATCCTATGGTACATGCCTTATTTAACGGAGTTAATTAATGGTGTTGACAACAATGATCCAGTCAGGCTAATGCAAATGCCTGTGATGTTAGGGATGACCCAAATTTTAAAGGTCGAGCAGAGTAGTGGCTGGGCCGACTTAATTATTGTTTTCGATCAGGTTTAATAACCGAGACGAGTTATTTCCAGAACCTTCTAATGACATGTGTCACTATCTAATTATTCTATTCAATGTCCCATATTTTGGGTACACTAAAATCCCCCAAGACTTTACTCATGATTGGAACTTATAACATATTTTTCGAAGTGTTAGGCCTTTTAAGTATTTTATAGATGAATTGCATAAGTGAAGTGCTAATATGAGAATGTCCTTGTCTTCTTGAACTCTAATCATACTTAAATCTCTTCAAAAGTTATCTTGATCATACTTAAATATCCAAATTATCTTGTGATATTTTCTTTGAAAGTTATCTTGGACACATGTTAATGTTGTGGAGTGTGTTAACCCCCAAGCGTGAGTTGCCTTTCCTAGGTATGACATTTTGTCAACTTACTAGCTTCTTGGAACTTGAGATGGTCTTGCTAGTAGTTTACTCTTATGATTATCTGGTCGTCTATTGGCTACCTGATCTGCTTTAACCCGAGGTGACTAAATATGTGAGGATATATCCCTGCATTCATCAATTATGGTCGGATCTTGTCATCCATGTGACTGTATTAGATTTCTCAAATTTAATAAAATCTTTGTTTGTGTCATGTTCGAAGATGATATGTTCATTTTCAAAGTTTCTATCGGACAAGCTTCTATACTTTAATGAATTTTTCATTTTCTCTAGGTCACATGCAAGAAATTTCTCATTAGGGAGATGAATCTGTTATGCCAATGATCTGCTAGGCCGGATTTACCTTTGAGCTATGTTCTATAGAAGTCTGCTCGTCTGGTCATACCGTTGAGCTCTATTTCAGAGAATTTTGATCAGCTATTTTAGAGCTAAGATCTCTTACCTAAAAGTCTGTTTGACTGACTTTGTTACTAAGTTCTCTTCCATAGATATCTGCTCGACTAATCTTATTATTGAGATATCTTCCGTAGAAGTCTGCGTCATGACTCAATTGACTTTACTGCATCATAAAAGTCTTCTTAGGGTTGATCTCTTTTCTATAGAAGTATGCTTAACTGGATTTATTGTTGATCTCTCTTCCGTAGAAGTTTTCTCTGCTGACTTTTACTGCTAAGCTCTCTTTCGCAGAATTCTACTCGATGAATTTTTCTTTTTATGTGAATTCTGTAATAAAATTGACCACTACTTGTACCTTCATTATTGTCGTCGATTCATATTGGATGTCATAATCTCCTAATTATACTACCTAGGACATCATTCTTCCTGATTTCTCAAGCTTATGATCAACCTAAAGTAGAGGCAGATCCTTATAGAAGACAATGGTGTGCGCTTTGGAAATAAAAATTCATTCTAATGGAGGCCTCAATTAGGTCTAAGGCTACTTTATCCAACCCAAGATATTGGATATTCTTTCTATGGTATGCCACACTGGTGTAAGCGTCGGGCCTCTGTATCCTTGTTTCTTATCGAATCAATTCAGAATAAATTGACGACTCGTATATGACCAAATACAAATAAAGCTTCTTACCCAAAATTGGCATTGATAACATTAGTGCAGAGCCCAAATATCACATCGACTCTAGGATTGCAATGTCATATTTGTCGTTTCGAAGGTCTTTTGTATCACCTTGAAGAATGGAAGACAATTATCAGTAGCTTTTTAAATAAAACTTTTCAATGAAACCATAACTCCTGTTAGACTCTGAATCTCCTTTTTATTTATTGGGACTGCAATAGCTAGAGGGGTATGCTCATCATTTCTCTTTGGCTTATCAGCCTACTTATCATTTGGCTCTTTCTTCTTTGTACTCTTGCTTGTATTGGACTTGGGATGAATCAACTCCTTAGTAGACATAGTCTCTTTGGCATTCACAATATTACCTTCTTTATCTAATAAATCAGTTATTGTTTAAGGTGGATTATTATCCATCACCTAATAAACTTTCCCAGACAATAAACCACCCATCAATGCAGCGATTTCCATATTCTCGTCATAACTCATAGGGTGGTGATGAATTTGTGGGTAGTCTCATCGGTTTTTTAATGGACGCTTAGTAAATGAGCTATCCTCTCGCCAGGTTTGGCTATAAAGCATAAATTACTGACCACGAGATCAGTGAGAGCTAAAATTTTAAGATATTTCCCCATGATAAAATGTTGTACCAGATCTGTGAAGACCCTATGATCGTACTAGATAATACTCGGCATCGCATCTCATTAGGAGATGGGTAGATGTTGATACTTTATTAATATTGGTCCATGTGTAATATTAGATCGGTTTCACCATCATACCTTGGGTCATGACTAGTGGCTTGAACTTTGCAGACGTAGGATAGACCACAATACATGGAGTGAACATAGGCCCTTTATTAAAACCTCTCTGTAAGGGATGTTTTGCTTTATCAATCTCTACTAAGCGATCCTCCAAACGTTTAATTGACCCCTAGAAGGTTTGGTAGTCATGTTTGGCTTTAACTATAATTGACTTACTTGATCAGTCTCAACTTTCTAATGATATCTCTCTTTGAGATTTTACTTGGCTCGGGATGCTCAACATGTGATCATACTAGACTTGGCCGAGAATTCTATTCTTCTTATGATAAACCTTTATGGATCTTCTTTGTGTTATCTATGCCCTTAGGCTCTCTTCGATATCACTCTCTTACTGCTCGCATGCCCAAATGATCAAACACATATCTTCTACTCAACTTTTCTAACATGCTCGATCTCTCCTCAAAATAGGTCTTTAGTCATCATAACTAGCTATCCTAAGGGACGAGGTCACCTCTGGGCGGTATGACCTGTCATCCCACGATCCAGAGTTCCATGATCTACGCCTTTCATCGTGTAAACCCAAATTTATTCTCCTCGAGTTCCCAGTGTCGGATCATGGTATGTCTATCTGTCTCTGCAAGGGGGCCCAACCAAGAATGTTTTTGTTAATTTATTTATGATTTCCTACATTGCTTATTGGACTCTATCCAGGTTCAATAGTATTACCTATACGTCTCTCATACTAACAGGTGTTGAGGGAAAATTTCCCTCTACTGCACGGCTACTTTACAAGTTTTCTCCCTTTTCCCAAAATTTGTAGAAAAATAGAGTATCGGGGATATAGAAGACATAACGCACCCAAAATTAAATCAATAGAGTTATAGGCTGAATAAAAAAATTGGGATAAATGGATTAGGGAATTTTCACTACAATTTAAATGGATTTGTGAATAAATAACGGTAGGAAACAACAAATGGCTTGTTGATTTCCCAGAGACGGCACCAATGTGTTAATGTCTAAAACTTGTATATGAGTTTTGGGCCTTAGCTATAATATACTAATAATAAATAATAATATATAAAGAAGTTACCACTACCCACTTGCCAATTTGGTATTAGTAGAGAGTGGTAAGAGATAAATAAGGAAACCAAAGATTAACATAGTTCGGTCCAATGTGGGGCCTACGTCCACAAGGGAAGCACTGATTATGTGTATTTCAATGGGAAATAGGAATAGAAAATACGATTAGAAGGTCTCAAATATTTCTTTAGATTTTTTCCCATGTCCATTAGGTGGAATATATTATAATCTCGTATTTTGTGGGATTGAGTGCTATTTATAAGGTATTGAGAGAGAGAGAGAGAGAGAGAGAGAGAGAGAGAGAGAGAGAGAGAGAGAGAGGGGGGGGGGGGGAGGGATGGAGAGAGAGAGTGTATTGGTACATGTGTCATTCCTTTGTAGGTTGGGGAAATACAACTTTTATGGTTATATAGGAAGATAGTCAGAGGTTGGTACTCACATATTAAGGATGGCATTTTACTATACCCCACTTGTGAGCATGATGTGAGTGCTAGTGTTGTCACCTTATCCTCTGGTACATGCCTTATTTAAAGGTGTTAAGTAATTATTTTGAATTATATGAGCCATTCAGGCTAATGCAATCGCCTATAATGTTGGGGACAACCCGAATTGCATCGGTCGACTAGTATAGCAGATAAGCCGACCTGATTACTTTTATTGACCAGGTTTAACAACCAAGCTGAGATCTTTAAAGCACCTTCTTATGATATGTGTTACAATATGATTGGTCTATTCAATGTCGCATATTTATAGTACATCAGTTATGAATTTATTTAGTATATATAGAAACTAAATGAAGAAATGATCATAAGGGGAATTATGGTGTGAGGTTAAGGGCATGATTGTAATTAGTGATTGTTTAGGGAAGAGTTTAGTTTTAAGTGTAAATAAGGAAATGAATAAAGTAAAATAGATTAAGGTTCTAAATAAAAATATTCATTAATATGAGCATTGGCTAAGGCCGCTATAACTGGTGTGCCTAGCCACTATAGCGGGTGCATAAGGATGCTATAGTAGGAGTGGTGCATATAAATAAGCATGCATATTTTTTACACCAACTTCTTCTTTTCTCAGTTCTCCTTTCTCTTCCATGTCCCTCTACATCATTTCTCAACAAACCCTATTGTTCCATTATACCAACACACAATTAACCTGAAACCTTAATCCAATTTCCCCCCAATTATACATTTTCAAACATAAAAATATATCCTATAATAGGAAAAAAAATTGTATTTTTTTGGAGAGTATATTGGAGTCAACTTGGTACACTTATAATGAGCATTTAGGTAGGCAATTCAACTATTTTTCAAGAATTATTTCTTATACAATTATTTCAACACTCTTGTGGATTGTTTTTCATCAATTGAGGTAAGATAAAACTACTTCCTTATCTCCTGCAATAAGTAATAATATATACCTTAAGATATTTTCTAAATTGTAAAAATTGTTTAGATACAATTAGGTTTAATTATCATGCTTATCATGATTTCAAGATTCATGCTTATGTAAGCAAATGAAAATACTTCGATTCATGAATTCATATGTTTGTTAATTCAATTTCATCAAAACAATTGAATTGAATTTTGATTTTATTATGTTCTTAATCCAATTGAAATAAAAGATTATGATTTTATCCCAAGAGTGCGAGTGCTCGAAATGAGATAAGTTTTTTTTTATTTCTTTGTACAGGTAAACAAATAACACATAATGTTTATGTGACAAATTATTTACCAGATAACTCATACCAATTTTTTCTGGATTATTAGGTGCTTTAATTTTATTGCAGAAGGGGTAAGCAATATTAAACATTACCAATGCGTATGAGGAAAGGCCTACAACGGGAAAAAACCTTGGACCGATAGAATGACAAGTGTACTATGATCGATTAGAAAATATTTACCACCAAATTATTCGTAGAGAGCGCAAACAACTGGAGAACACTAACAACCTCACCTGGTTTTGGTCATCAACTAATGTCGTTATGTCCCCCTGCCAAAATTTTCTTTTACAAAATAAAAGAAACTTTCTTCTTTTTAAAGTTTGAAGAAAAAATACTTTCGAAGTTCTTAAAAGAAATACGAGAAGCCAAAAATATATTTATAATTCTTAGGGCATGAGATTCCTAAAAGTTGATGGTAGTTTTAAGGTGTTTGGCTAATGAAAAGTATACTCACAAGTATTTTTATGATATCAAAAATATTAAAGTCTCTCAGGAACAAATTTTTAAAAAGTTTGTTCAAATTTTGAGAAGAAGCAACAAAACTTCATATGATTTTAAATAGAAATAATAGCAATGGATATCTCAATGACACTAAAATAAGCTTGAAGAAAAAATCAAGTGAATAGTGAATTTCAACATATGTTTTTATCTTTCTAAAACTAAAGCTTTCATAAAAACAACCCTAATTTATGTTGGAGAATAAGATCACATTAAGTAGCCAACAATATTTAAATGAAATTGTGGAGACATTACTTCCATGGTTTGGAGGCTTCTTGTGCACACAACATAGTCAAAAGAAAATTTATGTAAAACATATGGTTGAAAAGGTAATTTGCACAACGTTTGAGACCAAAAAGTTCTTGAAAAAGGCATTAGATTTTTGTCAGACTTAACGCTGAATATACCTAAGACCTATGTCACCACAACGATGCAATTCCTTACTATAACGACGTAAACGTGACAAGGTTGTGTTGATGACCAGATTTTTCACGGACTAAGTTTTTGTACATAGAGCATCTAGCAAAGTAAAATTTCGCAACAGCGACCCAAGATAAATTTTTGAAGATAGTTTAAAACATAAAAAAAGTCTTCTAAGTATAAAACATTCCATTTTCAAAGTATATTTATTTAAGAAAACTATATGGCATATGTTTGTGGCAACACTCGAAACACGGCCTGAAGCACACACTATAGTTTAACACATTTATTAATTTAAAAAAAAATGAATTTGAGTTATGTTAAACCATGGGTGTCCTATGTCATATAAGTCCTTTTACCGTATGCTAAAGGGCCATTCTCATAGATATGGAAGTAAATGGTATTAAGATGAAGTTAATGAAGTCTGGCATTCTCGTAGATATGGAAGTGAATGATATCAAGATGAATTTAATAAAGTCCGCTGAATAATACTGATTTTTTCTTACGACATGGATATGTCCATTGGAGGGGATTTTTGAGTTTAAAATGGTCCATATGCTAGTGGTGTCATAATGTATAAGATGGCTACGTGGGATGGTTAGTCGATGATGGATTCATCTTAATATGTAAGGATATGAGTGATGTGAAGAAATTGTGTTATAAACATTTTGATTATTTTAAGAATTTTATGGCTAGTGACGGCCTTGGTTACATGAAGTTAGGTATGGTCACGTATAGTGTTAGCGTAGTGACACTATTAGGGTGACTTGTGATAGTAGATCATTATTGACATTGTTAGATGTTTAAAGGTTTAAAATTGATTAAGCATTCTATTGGATTTAAGGATGGGCAGAGGGTGTCATAAGGTATGTTTGAGAAAATATGATGTTATTAGCGTTATTGGATTGATTAACTTAAAGGATTGGTATGACTCTTGGAAGGGGTGAACCTTTTGTTAGAATTGTCAAAAATTGAGATTTTTTTGGTTAGCCGACTGAGCTAGGAAATAGTGTATCGGGAGGGTTCCTTATTTGGATTTTGCTTGCGAGACGTCCCACGCATGAAGCTTAGTAAGCATTGCGACTTGAGAGATAATGGGGCTCTAGGATGTTTAGTGTAAAAAGTTAGAAATTACTTATGTGGAGATATAATGCATCGAGCGGTGAGATATTATATGAGTTAAGATCAACATGACCAAGGAATGCAGCGTCGAGTGCACTTACGGGTGTCCATGCCACTAGTTGAATGAGTGGGGGAATCTCAATGAGAGTTTAGTCGCGGTTAGTAAGGTATTAGGGGTTACTTTTACTTTATAGTCACGAATTATATATGTGGTTGAGTTTGGTGTGTAAATATGTGATATTTGTGTCTATGTGTGTGTGTGCGTGCACATGGTATAAGGTGTATGGGTGTCCCAATCATGACACACTATGGTAGGCATATGTGAGCATTTTTCTTTTATCTCGTAGGATATGTGTATGAACTAATTGTTTATAAGCCTGTGATATTTGTGTGGATTACATTTTGACGTTATGCTTTAGCGAATTATGAGGACGGAATTCTGTTATTAGGGGGAAGAATGTAATCCCCGTATGTTAATGGACTATAATTTTTATTTATTAAGTGATCAATAAATTAATAAACGGGGCTAATTATTACTTGTGTGGATTAGTAATAATAATTGGCATAATTTAGATGATAATTGAATATTCCATGCAGTGTGATTTTTTTAATAATTAATTATATGATTGTGGGCTTTGGGTACGCGTAAAATAATTAAGTGTACCGTTTTATTGACGTCATGATATATTGCTATGGGTTGTGGGTAGTATCATTTATACTGGACTCTATGGTAGCATGGATGTCCGTTTATATATTTTTTTCACTTTAAATTGGTCCCGTGGATAGTTATACCTTTAGGAGTGATTTTGGGCCATTCCAGGTAGCACTTTAGGCTCCTTTAAGGGACCGAAAATAGGTCTTAGTAAGAGTTGTGGAATTAGATTTTTAAAAGGGTTTTAAACCACATCATTTAGGTATTTCTATCAACTAAATATAAACATGGTAGCTATAAACACTCAGAATAAGTTAGGCAAGATTGGAGAGGAGAAAGCAAGGGAAATTCAAGAGGAGTTCTATAATCTTCCAATATAAGGAAATAATTTTCTTACAATATCATTAGTAACGCGTTTATTAATTTATAAGCAAGATTTCTCATAAAATTTTGGGTTTTAATTATAATGGAGAATGATTTACATCATGGTTTATGATTCAGAATGATTATTATGGTGACAATAAATCTCAACACAAAAATAATAAGCAAATGCAATCACCAGAATAAATAAAGAACACAAAATAACTGCAATCACACACGATACAAGATATACGTGGTTCGGCAAAATGTCCTACATCCACGATGGAGTTCTCTATTTCTTATTTCTCTTTTCTCTGGTGGAGTGTTTATAATTACGTCCCCTTTGCCCCGGGTTGAGGGTTTAATATATACATTCCATTTTTTGGAGAGTGGGGTTGTTGGATTCCTCCACGTTAGCCCATAATCCCTAGAATATCTCTAGAGATATTTTAGGGGTTGAATTGGTCATAACTGAATCAGTTATGAATGAGGCATTTAGACTTTGGGCCGAACTTAATCGGGTTACTCATCTGGGCCGGAATAGTTAATCGAGGCACCCATAATTTCCCCTAAAATTTTTAGGTCGCAATTTTGGGCTCAATAATTTTAAATAATAGCCTTAATGTCATTTTTATGAATCGCGTAGTACTTTGAGATTGAAGTGTCTTTCTTGAGTAGATTTAGGCGCCAGATTTTCTTCGTTTCCTCTGTGTCATGATTGAAAGGGTTTAAAATAGTTTGGAGAAGCCATTTCATGACGTAACTTAAAACTTCCTTGCATTCTCAAGATTTCTCC
The DNA here is from genome assembly GCA_949130495.1 of Sambucus nigra. NCBI lineage: Eukaryota > Viridiplantae > Streptophyta > Magnoliopsida > Dipsacales > Adoxaceae > Sambucus > Sambucus nigra. Next base: position 301,652,129 of record OX422215.1, on the reverse strand, counting down.
CACTTCTTACTGTGCTTTGTTACTTCGAGGTCTCATCTTTTGCCTTTGAGCTTCTTCCTTGTCTTCTCATCTTTTATGCTTGTGGATTTGCATCATATCAAGTTGATTCTCACTTTGTAAGTTCTTTAAACTCCTTATCTTTTGTTTTTTTAATGGAATTCCATCATTATAGATACTAACATTTCTCTTTTCTGATGGAAAAAATAGGCAATAGGTCGACAACTGAATTTAGGAAGTTTTATAATATTCCAAATTGGGTAGACAATGAATGCTCCCCTGTTCCTCATAATATCAGAGACATTGAGGATGGTCACGGGACACATGTCCTTCTGTTGTCCCAGGGGGGTCTTACTTTTCCCCAAAATCACTTCTTTTTGCATTTATTTAGTTATTTCTACATAGTTCATGCACGGTGTTTGCCAAATGTTTGGAAGATTATCAATGGTGTACATAGAATTAATCATCTCTATGGAACCAATCTAGGTCTTGCTGAAATTTTCTATTGCTATTATTTTTCCCGAACAAGCTCTAGTCTCCTTTATCTCAAAACTAGGAGTCCTGACAGGGTGTTTGTAGTAAATATACTTGATTCCCATAAGGACTACTGGCACGAGGGGTTTGTTGCCAAAAACTGGCAGTTCCCTCCCCAAACTGAAGGAGCAAGGTACATGGGACCTGAGATTCCCTTTTATAGGGAGGAATATATAGGTAAGCATAACCCTTATTCTGCTCGTGGATTTTCTGTTATTGTACTGTCTTGCTTATATTTCCCTCTTCATCTTTTTTAGCAAAGACAAAGAACACTGAGCCTTCTCTTCGTGAGATCCGAGCTACTGAGCTGGTCAAGGCTTGGAAGATTAGGGAGTACTTGGCTGATGGTGAGCATCCGCGATTAGACGTATTCTTTTTGGAGTACAAGAACATCAGGTTCAGCTTCATTGCTCGACCTTTGGATAGTGTCCCTCAGCTAGATATCACAGAAGAAGTTGTTGCTGACCCAATTCAATTAGGTGAGCAGGAAAGCAGTTCGAGTGAAGAGAGTGATGGAGATAACAGGGGTCCATCTGAAGGTGATTATAGTGAGGAGAACTCAATCAATGAAGAATCTTCAAGTTCGGAGGAGGGTTCTGGAGGTTCAGAAGTTCCAGATGACTCAAAGGATTCGGAGAGCTTAAGAGAGGAAAATATGGCTACCCCTAGGAAAAAATTGATGTGGGAGGATCATAAAGACAATGTGTTGCTTGATCGTAGGTTGAAGAAGCATAAATTTGGGAGTGAGGATACTGCCAATGGCTCTCAGACTGCAGCAGGAGAGGAAGAAGAAAGAGGATGCATTGGCAAAAGAGAGAGAGAGAGAGATAAAGAAAGAAGATGAGAGGAAGCAAAAGGAGAGAGAAGAATAAAGAAGAAGTGAGGACCAAGGCAGGGAAGTCTTTGGTGCCCATACTTGCCTTGGCTGAGGAAGCTTTTGTTGCCCTCTCCCCCCCAGTTGGCTCTGGTAGTGCTCGAGAGAGCAGTTTTGCCAGCTAATCGCCAGAGGTTGATGGGGACTGATTAGTTAGCCCTGAAGGCAAGTCAGGGGCTAGACTTGGTAAGTCTATCTTTTTCTTCTCTATTTTCATAGCTCTTCTTTTGATGTCTCTTTTTTTAATGTTATTTTTTCTTTCTGCCGTTCGTATCTAATTTCATCGTTCTCTATCATAGCCGCAATGAGTTGTCAAGGAAGAATGCCGAGCTGGAGGCAAGTTTGAAGGCTACCAGTGTTACTCAGAAGAATTTTGACCTTACCTTGGCCAAAATAACCAGGAAAAGGAGACGACGTCCAAGGAGCTTAAGGAGCTAAAAGGAGCTGAGGCAGTCTTACGACTTAGTCTGTATGAGCAAACTGGCGGTGGTGGAGGAGAATAAAGTCCTTATTGAGAAGGTGAAAAGGTATAATCCGAGCCTGCCACCCTCAAATAGAGTTCTTATAACGATGGATGGGTCACAGCGTATGAGAATGCTGAGACTCAGATTGGCTATATTGGTCATCTCAACTTCAAGAAGGGTTGGGATAAAGCCTTAATCATTTTTGAGGTGGATATTGATTCCCCCTCTCTGACGGGCATGACCTATCCCCAAGCCTATTGTGGAGGAGGTACCTCCTCCTGCTACCAATGAAGGTGCTTTAGCTGTCCTGACCCCTTCTGTTGATGCTTCATTTGATTAGGGGATGACGGCAGCTCCATCTAGGGGAGGCGTGCCTGGTACTACCACAGATAAGGGGAAATAACTAGCGTCCTCTGAGCAGATTGAGTTTGTCAGCTATTCTTATTTAGGGAGATTTTTTGTATTTCTTGTATTTTAGTTGTTCTATTATTTTTGCTGACGTACTTGAACTTTCTTTTAATGAAATGAAATTCTTCTCCCTTTCGTGTACTAATTTATTTATTCTTAACTGCTTATGTGGTTTGTAGCTCATTAATGTTGAGGAATATAATCCTAACCCTCTCAACTAGGAAAACTTCTTGGTCCTTATGCGAGGAGCAATCGAATTCACCGTGCTTTTATAAGAATTTTCAAGTCTCTTAGGTCAAGTAATTAAGAGTATAAGGACCAGTCAGAGCTCATTTCCAAGCTGAAGGAGAGGCTCCAGGAGATGGAGGAGGTTAGCGCTTCTGTTCAAGAAGAATTAGATGCTTTGAAGGCCAAGATTCTGGATGCCTATGAAGTTAATCAAGTTGGAGAGGTACTTCAACAAGATAATGATGCTTTAAGAAGAGAATTCTCGCGACTTAAGGAGAACGTATCGAGCATTGTCCCTCAAGTTGTGTGTGGTTCCTCTTCTTTGGTTGGCCCACAAAATTGTACTGATAACAGTGGCCCATCTAGGGAGATTGACGAGCTTCGAGGTGATGTTCGCAGGGTTATGTGATAGTTGCTGGTCTTCAGAGAGATGTTACTTAGCTGAGGCACCTGTTCAAGAAAGGTTCTTGGTGGGTGTGGGCTAATAATTATGATTAGGGTTGGACCGATGCTTCGACGAATTTGAGGGAAGTCGAAGAGCTATCTTTTATTAAAGGATGGTTGAGTGATCTTAGGGAGTTGTAGGTCCCTAAGAACTCTGTCCTCTAGTATCATCATGAGATATCCCCCTCAACTTTGATGTCGAACCCATATAGGAGGGATGATCGATGGGTTCCCTAGATGCCATCCCAATGAAGCTCGTGGAACTAGATTTAAACGAATTCGAGGAGGAATTATCTCCTCACCCAGATGATGGCCGAAGACTGCAAGTGGCTGACTATCTTGCTCAGTGACCTAATCCTTATTAGGATTTATTTTACTCAGCATATGTAACTCTTTGTATGTGTAATGATGTAATAAAATATTTATGTTTTGGGTGATTCGCCGACTAAGCATGTGTTGTGCATTTTTTACTTTATTGAGTTCTTGTTCAACTATCTTGGGCTCTTCTAGCCAACTAAATTTGATATAGGCAAAGTTGGTTTGTTGAGTGAGTATCTCCCCAGTCCAGTATGCTTACAGGATACCATTCCGCCTCACCTTACCTTTTAAGTTGTTTCGTCCCACTTCCTCAAGCCTAAGTGTGGCAATGGCGAGGACACACCTGGTGTTGGATGTTTTATCTGAGTAGGATTTTTTAGCCAAATATTATTAGCGACCAACCTGGGTTGGCCATGTTGCCTAAGGGTCCCCTGTAGGGATTCATATATTGCCAAGGGCAATGCTAGGAGGTCATTCGCATTTGATGATGAAAGCCTGAGGAAGGTCATACCATGCTTCATATGTTAAGAGGGGAGCCTGTAACTTGGAAAAGGTGCATGAATTATAATGTAATTGAGAAAAATCAACACATTATAGAATGCCACTGCCAAAAAAATATTTATTAATCATAAATGAATTGAAACTTTCAACATTGGGTTAAAAAGGAACAAGGAAAAACTAGAATTAGAATTTCTTCAAATTGGTTGCATTCCAAGCTCTAGGTATCCCTATGCCCTCCAGCGTTTCTAAGTGATAGACTCCTTATAGGTCGTCCCTTATCTCCTTGAATGGTCCCTCATAGTTTGTCCCTAGCTTGCCATCCGATGGTTTTACAGCGCTGCCAAGAACTTTCCTTAGGACGTAGTCCCCAACTTAGAATGCTATTGGATTTACCTTCTTATGGTTGTGCCTTTCTCGCTATTGCTGATAACCTGCTATATTCACAAGGGCCAACTATCTTCGTTCCCCAGCTAGGTCAAGTTCAGTAAGCAATACTGCATCGTTCTGGCCTTGGTCGATGAGGGTGGTCCTCATGGTAGGGAGTATAACTTCCAAGGGGATGATTGCCTCCATACCATATGTTAGTGAGAATGATGTTTCCCCAGTTGATCTTCATGGGGTAGTGTGGTAAGCCCATAGGATATGGGGTAGTTCATTTACCCATGCCCCTTTGGCTCGCTCCAAACGATTTTTCAATCCATCAATAACTGTTTTATTGGAAGTTTCAGCTTGTTCGTTGCTCTGAGGGTATGCCACAGAGCAGAAGTAGTTCCTTATCCCGTGGCTGCTATAGAATCCTTAAAAGAGGCCAATTTTAAACTAGGTTCCATTTCCAGTGATGATGGCCTTGGGGATCCCAAAATGAGTGAAAATGTTCCTCTATGTGAATCTTATCATGTTCGCGTATCTAATGTTTGGCAGCGGCTCTAGCTTTATCCATTTGGTGAAGTAGTCTGTTGAGACTAACATATACTTGCAATTACCGATTATGATGGGAAGAGTGCCTATGATGTCCATTCCTCATTGGGTGAAAGGCCATGGGGTGGTTAGTGACTTCAGGTCACTAGATGGCTGGTGAAACATAGGATCCTGAGGTTGGCATTTTTTCATTTGTGAGCATAAACTCCAACTTCTTTCTGCATGTATGGCCACTAGTAGCCTTATTTCATTTCTCGAAAACCTAGCGACATGCCCCCAATGTGACTCCCACAAATTCCCTCATGGAGTTTGTGCAGAACTTGCTCGACGTCCTTCGGGTGAACACATTGGAGTTAAGGACCAGTGAAATATCTCTTGTACAGTTTGCCCTCAGAAGATAAGTAAAAGTGAGTAACTTTGAATCTTATCTGATGAGCGATCTTTTTATCGTCTAGTAGTGCATCGTCCTTCAAATAATCCCTTAAGGGGTCAATCCAACTAGGGGTTGTCTCAATCTGGAGGACATGTCCCACGCTTTGCAGCTCGCCAATCTTGTTCATATTTGGCTGGGAGAGGAAGTCAATCAGAATTATTCTCTTTAAGTCAGAATTGATTGTTGAGCTTAAGGCTGCTAGGGAATCAACGTGGTTGTTCTGTCCTCTACGGAACCATTGGACGCTAACTTGTTCAAAGTTGGCCATAAATGTTTCCACCGTAACGAGATAAGCTGCCATCCTCTCATCTCTAGCGTTGAAATCGCCATTTATCTAGTTGGAGACTAATTGTGAGTCACCAAACACTTGAAGTTGCTTTGCCCCAAGTGCTCGTGCTTTTTGTAGGCCTGCAATCAGTGCTTCGTATTCTACTTCATTGTTGGAGGCTTCAAATGCAAGCCTGATTCCTTTCTCGAGTATTACGTCCACGATGCCTACTCCTGCCCCTTTGGAATTGGAGGCTCTATCAACGAATAATCTCCAGACGCCCGAAGCTGGGGTGACTTCACTTGGATGAATGATTGGTCGCAAGAATGTTCTCCGATAAATTCAGTGATGAAATCCGCGAGGACCTACCCTTTTAATGTTTTTCCTCGGTTGAAACAGAAAAGTCAAATTGACCAAGCTCGATCGACCATTTTGATAATCTTCCTGACAGGTCTACTTTCCTAAGGACTACTTTAAGAGGGTGGGATGTAAGTACGATGATGTAGTGGGCTTCGAAGTAGTTCTTTAGTTTCCTTGAGGCTACCAAAAGTGCAAAGGCGATATTTTCTAGTGGTAGGTATCGTTGTTCAACGTCCAAAATAGTCTTGATCGTGTAATAGACTATGTTTTGGATCCCCATTTTCTCGCATACCAATGCAGAGCTCACAGCATGACTGGATACTACAAGGTAAAGGTATAGAGAATTATTCTCTTGAGGGATTACGAGCAAGGGTGGTTTGTTGATGTAAGCTTTTATCCCCTCTAATGCCCTCGAGCTATCCTCGTTCCACTCCACATCTTTGCTTTTTTCAATAACTGGAAGAATGGATGGCACCTTTTGAACGAGTTTGAGATGAACCGATTTCGGGCGGCAAGCATCCTCGTGAGATTCTGCACATATCTTATCATACGGGGGGGATTTACCCTACTGATTGCATTAATCTGGTCTGGGTTAGCTTCAATACCTCTCTTGCTGACCAAATACCCAAGAAATTTTCCTGACTGGAAACCGAAGGAGCACTTACTTGCATTGATCTTCATTCGGTATTTCTTGAGTATTTCGAAGGTCCTTGATAAGTCAGAGAGGTGGTCTTCTTTAAGCTTGCTCTTGAAAAGAATATCATCGATGTAGACCTCCATAGTTCTTCCCATTTGGTCTTTAAAGATTTTGGTGACCAACCGCTGATAAGTTACTCCTGCATTTTTTAGCAGCAATATAATCCAACTGTGGTGATGAATGTTATTTTGTCTTGATCTGGCTCATGTAAAGGGATTTGGTGATACCCGGAGTATGCGTCTAGGAAACATTCTTTCATGAGCTCTTGTGGCATCCACCAACTGGTTAATCTTTGGGAGAGGAAAACTGTCTTTAGGGAAAGCTCAGTTAAGGTTGGTGAAGTCAATGCAGACTCTCCACTTTCCATTGCTTTTCGGAACCACTACTGGGTTGGACAGTCACTTAGGGAATTGAATTTTTCGTATGGATCCTACATCCAGTAGATTTTCCACTTCCTTCTCCACAGCCTTAGTTTTCTCAGGTGTAGTTCATCGTGCCTTTTATGCGATCGACTTGAAAGTCGGGTCAATGTTCAAACGATGACAAACCACAGTGGGATCAATTCCAACCATCTTGTAGGGTTCCCATGCAAAAACATCCAAGTTATTTCGCAAAAGTACTATCAGTTCCTTCTTCTCTCGATCTATGAGAGAGGCTCCAATAAAAACATCATATCTTTCTTGTCGCCTCTGGATGCGACTTCCTCCAGGTTCTCAACGACCCGCTCAGAGGGGAGGATCCTGATCTACTCCACTCCAGGTCTTCCATATTTTAGTTGCTATTTGGAAGGTATCAAACCTTCATGTTCTTCAACCATCTCATTTGCTTTCTCAACTTTCTTTTCTGGTTTGGGATGGATGGCCACTATAAAGCACATACTCCCCATTGCTTAATCCCTATGGATCTCCACCACTCCTCGTTCATTCATACATTTGATCTTCTGATGGTAGGTAGACTGGACAGCCTTCATCATGTGCAGCCACCCTCTACCGAGGATGGCTTGGAAGGATGAATCAATATCAACAATGAGAAACTCGATAATTTTGGAGATGTTTCCTGTCCTTACGGGTAGGACAATCTTCCCCAAAGGGATGGTTATTTTTCCAGCGAACCTAACCATAGGAACAGTGGCTTCCTTCAAGTCGGCGACACTTAACTTCAACTTTCTGAATAGGTCGAGGTACATTACTTCAGATGAGCTACCTTGGTCGACGAGCAACCGGTCGATGTCATAGTTAGATATCCTAAGTTTAATGATCAATTCATCATGATGTGGTATCCTTACTCCCACTAAGTCCTCATCTGTGAAACAATATGCTTGTTGTAGTCGACATCTTCAGCTCGCTGATGCTTCCCAGCTTTTATTTTGGCCGGATCGATCTGAAAAGCTTGCATTACTACCATAACTTTTTCAATTCCATTCGAGCTGCATTTCCCTAAATTTTCTTTAGGTCGGATGCCCCATGAATTAGAGCGAACTCATGGTCGATGTCCTCCTCAAGAACATTGTCGGGTCTCCAATCTCCATTGATATCTACCTTCTTTGCCTTTTTCTCTATGAACTCGTTCAAGTGCCCTGCTTGGGTTAGCTCCTCAAGGTGAGACTTGAGAGCTTTGTAATGCTCCATTTTGTGCCCGCCCTCCTTATGGAATGCACTTGTAAGTGTGTTGTTCCTCTTTTATGGGTCTCCACCCGTCTTCCTGGGCCACTTAACGAACGGTTCGTCTTTGATCTTATCCAGAATCTTATAGATTGTCTCCTTAAGAACTGTGTTTACTGCTTGAAATGATTTTGAGGCATTGTTATTATTCCCATTCTTAGGGCCTCTCTTGCCCCCATTATTACTTCTTTTCTTTTGATTCTCAGTTTTGTTGCTACCCTTGCCGGCGAACTTAGTGCGAACATTCTCCCCTGCACTGAGATGGGTCATATCTTCAATTTTGGCATATTTTTCAATACGAGCCATTAAGTCGTCAATGGTCGTGGCCACCTTCTTAGTGAGGGACCGGTGCAAGAGGCAGGAGATGGGTAAACCAATCTTAAAAGACGCCATGGCGACCTTCTTCGAGCAGTCCTCGGCCTCGTTGAATAGCTCCCAATATCTCTTCGTATAGTCTTTGAGGCTCTCCTGGGGAATTTTCTTCAATGTCAATAAAGCATTCATCCTATTTGGATGGGAGCTGCTGGCAATGAAGCAAGCCATAAAGAGCTCTACCAGGGACTCAAAGCTTTTGATGGATCTTTGAGGGAGTTTTTCGAACCACTTTTGGGCCACATCATGCAATCTCGATGGAAAGATCCGTCACATCAACACGTCCTTACGGTTCTAGAGGGTCGTGTCCTTCCTGTACTTCCAAACATGGTCGATAGGATCGATCTTTCCATCGTAGATCTTGAATCTGGGCATCGTGAACTTCTTGGGAGCTTCTTCTTCAATCTCCCTTAAAAAGGGGGATTTCATCTGGGTCTTGAAAGCTCGCTTGGCTATCTCTCTGGTGGACCTGGCACCATGATGTGCTGGGTGTCAGTCCATTTCTCTCCGGACCAAATTTCATATGTCGTTATTTCCTCGGCCAGGGTTCTTGTAATGGTGAGCCGATTGTTGTTTCTCGGGCAAGTCAGCATCTGACCCATTCCCTCAAATCTTTGAGATCCGCATCCAGGACTCCTTCGTCGACTGCGAGATCTTCTCGCCTGAGGGATAGGAGTGAGATAATGACGTTGCCTTATGCTATGATGAATTTCCCTCTCTATCTTCTCCAGTTTTCTCTTGAGGCGAACCTTCTCAGCTTCTTGTTTGCTAGTAGCTTCCTCTTACTCTTGGAGCCTGGCCTCATAGGCGTCGATCATCCTGGAGACTTGCGTGGACCTGGTTGGTCCCTTACTTTATTCTGAAGCTTGCCGTTCTGGGCGAGGCCTAGGATTTGAGTGTTGAACTTTAGATTTAACCTTGTGAGGGTCAGGTTTCTCTTGAATGTCCCCTGCTTGAGGGGCATTGCTACTGTGACTAGACATTCTAGGTTCTTATTAATGAAGGCTTTCTTAAAGGAAGAACAAGCGTTTCCCATAGACGGCGCCAATTGTGGTGACAATAAATGTCAACACAAAAATAATAAGAAAATGCAATCACCAGAATAAATAAAGAATACAAAATAACAAGAATCACATACGACACAAGATATACGTGGTTCAACAAATTGTCCTACGTCTACGGTGGTGTTCTCCATTTCTTATTTCTCTTTTCTCCGGTGGAGTGTTTACAATTACGTGCCCTTTGCCCCGGGATGAGGGTTTAATATATACATGCCATTTTTCGTAGAGTGGGGGTGTTGGATTCCTCCACGTTAGCCCGTAATCCCTAGAATATCTCTCGAGAGATTTTAGGGGTTGAATTGGTCATAACTAAATTAGTTATGAACGAGGCCATTAGACTTTGGGCCGGATTTAATCGAGCTACTCATCTGGGCCGAAATAGTTAATCGAGGTACCCACAATTATGATTAATAGTAATTAATCCTACTTTGAAAGTTAAGACTTTGGAGATAAAAATCAAAATCAAGATTGAATAACTAGTGGAAATTCCGTTATAATACATATTTAGGTTTGTAGTTACTTTTTAATCAAATCCATGTTTAATAAATCTTGAATTGAAATATATTAGGGATTTATAAATTATTCTTGACGAATTTAGGGCTAATGTGATTCTTGATTGAAATCGTGTTGAAAACCCTTGTTTATGATTAGTAATCAATATTATTCTTTCCCCTAGATGTTAGTTTTAGGTTCCTTATGATTGGAATTCGATTGTAGACCTTATTGGGGCTTCAATGGATATTTTTAAGGAGTTTTAGGACTGATTTTCGTAGTTGGGGATGAAGTATAACTACTTTCTCATTTGAATGGTGTTCGAATGAAGCGCCTTTCTCATTCAAACAAGGTGTCTTTTCCATTTAAACGAGGTTTTTTTCTCGTTCGAACGAGGTACCCTTCTAGTTCAAACTTTTGAAATTTGTCCAACTCATGCATAATCGAAATATGAAGGCGTGTTCATTGAAATTATATATGATTTTTAGTTAGGACTTTCCTTTAGGATTACTACACCTACTTTAGTGATGGATCAGACTTGTTTACTATTGAGGATAGTTATGAGGGTTAGAGATATGGCCCTTGTACAATTATACTTACATCCACTGTTAGGATTTTGTTAAAATAGGTAAAAGCGTGAATGAGCAGTATCCTATGGTCGTATGTATTTATCAGGATTAGAGAGTAATGAGTTAAAGTGTTTGGTAGAATTAATTCAGGTCTTGAGAGGATATAAGCCATGAAAACAATTTAGTAATCAAATGAGTAAATATATATGTATGTCATGAAATAATGTGTGTGCATATATAGGGATAAATGTATTCATAGTTTAGAGACACAATACACTAGGAGTCGAATTTAACAAGGATTAGAGTTGATGATCCAAAGAAGGTAAAGAATAATCCTATGTTTAGGGATTTAGATGATTTGGGCTACGCTTGAGTGCATGAGATACCCTATTTAATTATATATGTTTGACTTGGTTTCGAGTGATTGTAAACCTAATTAAAATAAGGATCCAATGATGTGGTTATTGAGATGTTTGGGTACGCTTGAGTGTACTCTTTATCCTATGATTATATATAAATATATATATTGTCTGTGTAATTATGTGGACATATCTGTACTCGTGGTGAATCTATCGATTGGGGGTTGCGTTCGACATCAGGACCAAGTACCACGCATCAATTGGGATGTGATAGGAAACAGTTGAGGACATTATTTTAGATCATATGATTAATGATCACTGCTTTGTGATGAGATAATTAGGATAACATGATCCATATACATATTCTGGGTATGGGTATGGGCGGTAGATGGTGGCATTGTGCACTGATGTGTGTGTTGTTTAAGCCCATTAGGTGAGTTACTGTTACGAAATTACCGATAGAAGCACGAGATAGACACTGAAGGTAGATGTCTTCATGTGCTATATATATATATATATATATATATATATATATATATATATATATATATATATATATATATATATATAGTTGTGTTGCTCATAACTCTCCATAACCCAAATTCTATTTTCTCAGAGTTTTGAATTTCTTTATATAAATAAAATACACGTGTGATCACTCCATACTAAAATAACTTCTCAAGTTATGGTCACCTAAAATATCTCCCAATAAACATATGTGTCTTTTATATTTGAAACTCCCCATATCAAAACAACTAAACTCGTCGCATATTTCTCCCCTCCTCTCACCTATATCCCCTTCTCTCCCCTTACCTAACTGCCTACCTATACTTCCATTTCCTAGCACTATTTTCCCTTCTCTTCAACCGGATTGTAAAATTCCAAGTAAATCCATTGTGGCCATCGTCTACAGTCTCCTTCACCAGAAATACGAGCCTCGTCCAAGTTTTAATGTCCGATGGCTGAAATAACATCATAGGCACATAAACCATCATTTCTTCATTATAAAAATCGTCTACTTTAGCAAAAATCATTTCTTCATTGTAAACATCATGGACTTCCCCTACGCAAGTGTGAGATGAGTTACAAATTGGAGAGAAAACACCCAAATAAAATAGATCGGAGATACAAAAAACACATATTAGATAGGAAAAACTCAGATCGATGATAACCCGTCTATTTCTATTTTTGAAAGCTATAACCTTTTTTGTCTTATTATTTTTCCGCGTTAACCATTTTCATGAAAGAAGACAGTGGTGGGCCTATATAGAAAATTGTATATCAAGGGGTATTTTCAAGAATATGTGATGTCTAGATGCATGTTTAATTATTTACTTTTATATATTTTTTTAATGATATGTTCTGAATTTATTTTTTATCTCTATGTTTTCAAGATATAAATAGCAGTTCTTTGTTGGTTCCGTGTTAGTAGTGCGATCAGGGTTTGATGCTACTCTTCTTTTTTTTCCATTTTTGCAATAGAGATATGCATTTTCATTTTTTTCTCTCTCTCTCTCTCATGTAAACCCCTAGGGTTTGCATGGTAGCTAGATCTTCCTCCATTATGGAGGTAGAAAACCTTCCTCCCGATCCATCTAAATCTAATCTCCTTCCTAATTCTCAAAAACTTCCTGTTCCTTATCTTTCTAAATCCATTGCTGAAATAATGGGAGCCTCTAAATCATTTACTATTTCCTTGCATGAAGTTACATCATTCAAGGGAGAACTAACTCTTTTTCTTGAGAATGATTATCTTCTTAAGCTTTCAGTTCCTTTCACGTATTAATTGGTAGGGAAGTTCACTCATGGTCGTCCTCATGTGGAAGACATAAGGAAAATGCTAACATCCATGGGATTAAAAGTTTATTTTTATGTTGGGTTTCTAGATAAAAAACATGTCATGATCATATTATTTCACGAAGAAGAATTCCTAAGACTCTGGATGAGATCAACATGGTATGTCAACAGATTTCCTATGAGACTGTGCAAATGAACATATGATTTTCAACCTGATTGCGAAACAACAATAGTATCTGTTTGGGTAAGTCTTCCTCTTTTGCCTATTGCTCTATACAATAAAGAAAGCCAATTATCGATTTGTAGTGCAATAGGGATCCCTTTGAAGATGGACGGTGCTACTGCTTCCCTAGGCACACCAAGCATAGATAGAGTTTCTATTGAAGTTGATTTGAGTAAGAACATTCTCAATAGAATATGGATTGCAAATAAAGAAACTTACTTGGGATTTTGGCAATATTTCGAGTATGAATACCTTCATCTTTATTGTTTCAATTATTCTAGAAAAGGCCACAAAGAAGAAGCTTTTGTCCTTAGAGGAGAAAATAAAGTCAGTGTTGAATGTTCCAAAAAACCTATTCCATTGATAAAGGAAAAACAGAGAACTAAAGAATTGGTTTTCAAAACTTTCAAGGAAAATTTGGAGAAACCATCAGCTAAAACAATAGATATTCAAGAAGCTAGACTCAACATTCCCAATTCTAAAGTTTATGTTCAGGTCATTGAAGATCATCAATAAAAGTTTACAAAGTTTTTTTAAGAAGAAAATCGCAAGGGTAGAATATCCTAATAGAGTTCCCAATGAAAACAAATTAGTTAGAGAAGAAAAGTATGTTCAGTTAGCAGTGGAAGACAATGTCAATGATGTAGTAGGTGCAGTGGAAGATGATCAACAATTAGTAAAAGAAGGTGAAATCTCAGATTCCCCAAGAATAGATTATAATTTAATCACTCCTTCTAAATCCCCCAAGGCAATGGGGGTAATGGTCTAGGAAAAATCTAGTGCATAAGGTGGAGTGGAAAGGAAGATGGTCAAAGTCAATCAGGGAAGTTCAAGATACAAATGCCCAATTTTTAAGGGGGGAACCAAATCAATCAAAATTTCGAAGCTAAAATAGAAAAAAGGTGTTGATAAGAAAGAATCCGTGCCAAATACTAGACTTCTTAGGTCTGGTACTAAAACTTCATCTTTAAGTATATCCCAATGACCAGAACAATCATTTGGAATATAATAGGGCTTTATAAAAAAAGGAGATTTAAATAGAATAAAGAGGTTTATTAGAATATATCATTTGTCAGTGATAGTTATATTAGAGCCAAAGCTTGAAATTCAAAAGATGGAATCGTTTAGACTAAAGTTGGGATTTCATACTGCCTATGATAACTCAAATAGTAAGATATAGTGTTTTGCTATAGAAGAAATAAATTGTCAAATTATTTCTAAAATGGAACAATGTATAAATCTTTCTTCCATTATTAATAACTCTGAGCTCAGATCTTCTTTTATTTATGAAAAGAATACTAAGGTGAAGATAAGAGATTTTTAGGAATATCTTAATATCAATTTTACTTCAACTCCTTTGTTTATTAGGGGAGATTTTAATGTGGCATCTACTAATTTTGAGAAGTCAAGAAGCAATGGTATAAATGTAGGGGCAGTTATGGAGTTTTGGGAATCTATGGAAATGAATGAGATATCTAACCCTGGTTTCATAGGATCGAATTTCACTTGGTTTAACAAAAGGGAGGGAGTTGATAGAATTAGGTGTAGACTTTATAAAATATTTGCTAATCAGAATGCTCTTCAATTAGGTTTGATGGAAGTTCATCACCTAAATAGACTCACATCAGATCATTGTCCCTTATTACTCTCAGTTAAGAATACTCTTGAGGTGAAACACAAAACATTAAAATTTCAAATCTTCTGACTTGAATCTCCAGAAATTCAGTCAGTTGTATCTCAAAATTGGAACTCTACTTCCCATTCCAATCCTCTTATCTCAATAAGCTTAAAATTCAAATGGCTTATATCAACTCTTTCTTCTTCGAGTAGACTTAAATTTGGAGATATTTTGAAGGAAGCTAGATTGGCAGAGGATAACCTTTTAGCTAAGGAGATGGCCTATCATATTGATCCTTCTGAGCTTAATAGACAGAACCTCTCTTTAGCTCAGGCTTGGAGTATTAAGGAACTGCAGATCAAAGATATATTCTGGAGACAAAAAGATCAGGATAAATGCATTAGAGAGGAGGATAGAAACACTAACTTTTTTCATAACTCAGTCAATGCTAGAAGGAGACAGGTGGTGATATCAGAGATTAAAGATTCAGAAGGGGAAATCCAAAATAATGAGAAGTCTATCCAAGATGATGCAGTTTAATTATTTAAGGATCAATTCAAACCAGAAGAAGGTCCCCTTATTTCCATGTATGATACTTTCTTGGAGGTAATTCCTAATCTGATGTCCTCTGATCCTAATTCTAAATTGTGTTCAGTGCCTGACAAGAGTGAATTTTTTTAAGTAGTTAAACAGTTGTCCTGGCACAAATGGATTTCATGGTGTATTCTTTATAAAGTTTTGGGATAAAATAGAGGTTGAAGTGGTGGATGCTATTCAGAGTTTTTTCTTAAGTGCTTCATTACCTTTGAACATTACTTATACTTTAATAGCTTTGATTCCTAGAGTTCAATCTCCTAAAAGTTTCTCATATTTTAGACCAATTAGTTTCATCAACTTCTTCAACTAAATTCTCTTAAATAGGTTAAGTATTATTTTTCCTCATATCATTTCTCTAAACCATAGTGGGTTCATAAAGGGAAGGGATATGTTGGAAAATGCTATGTTATCTCAAGAGATGCTTTTAATGATTCACTCAAAGAATTTTAGAGGAAATGTAGTCCTAAAGCTAGATTTGGCAAAATCATATGAGAGGGTTTCATGGATTTTTTTGATTCATATTATGAGGAGGTTTGGGTTCTCTGAAACTTGGATTGATTTGATGTGGAGGGTTATTTCTAATTGCTAGTTCTCAATAATCAATAATGGGTCTTCTTGTGGTTTCTTTAATGCTTCTAGAGGTCTGAGGTAGGGTGATCCTCTATCCCCTAGCCTATACATCATTATGTCTAAGACTTTCTCTAGGAATTTGAATTTTCTTCTTCCTAATCTTCATGGTTATAAGATTCTTTTGGGCTATCCTTAATTTAATCATCTTGCTTATGCAGATGATGTCATTATTTTTTCTTCAAGGGCTTCTAAGGATTTAAACTCCATTATGAAGATAATAAAAGAATATGAAAGAGCAGCTGGCTAAAAAATTAATATATCTAAGTCTCAAATCTTCGTGTCCAAAAAGCTTGTCCCTTCTGTTGTCAATAAAATTAAAAGAATCACTGGTTATACTATCAGATTTCTTCCTATTTTGTACTTGGGATGTCCTTTATTTGCAGCTAAAAAGAAGATTGTTCACTTTGAATATCTTATTCAAAAAGTCAGAATGTCTCCCAATGGATGGAAATCTAGATACCTTTCATTGGGTGGGAAGCTAGTTTTCCTCAAAAGTGTTCTAACCACAATCACAATACAGACTATAGCTGATGTTAGCCCTCCCAAGCAAGTTCTGCAAAATTTGGAAGATTTCTTTATAAGGTTCTTTTTGGGTTCTCATGATGGTGTTTCAAAACATCACTAGTGTGGATGGAACATTATCTTTATGCCAATCAAAGAAGGAGGTTTTGGGGTTAGGAAGCTTGAAAATATCATTAGAGCTATGTCCATTAATCTTTGGTGGAATTTCAGGTCTGGTAACTCTTTATGGGCACATTACTTGAAGGAAAAATATTGTAGGAATGCTCATCCTAATGCTGTCAGGCCTAAAACATTTTCCAACACTTCGAGTAGAATGTGAAAAGTTAGATCAGAGGCTGAGGAGCATATGAAATAAATTATGAGTTTAGGTGACATTGACTTTTGTTGGGATAATTGGTTGGAATCAGGACCTATTGGTGAAGAACTCAACATTCCCAAGAATTTTAAGATTAAAGAGTTTTAGTTGGATGACAAAAGGTGGGATCTGGACAGACGTAAAATATTTTTCCCCTTGAAACTTATCCAAGAAATTACTCAAAGTAAAATTTGGAATTTGGGGAAAGATTATTTGGTATGGACAGCTTCTAATTGAGGGGATTTTTCTTTTTCAACTGCCTAGAATATTACAAGATTTCATTCTCCTATTTATAGATCAACTCAATTCATTTGGGATTCTATTATTCCTCTTAAGATGTTTGTTTTACCTTGGAAAATCCTTCGATGTCTTCTTCCAACTGATTGTAAGATCAAATCCGTTGGGATTAAAGGCCCTTCTAAATGTGTATACTGTATAAAAAGCAAAGAAGAGACAGCTGGGCATTTATTATCTTCTAGTGAAATAGAAAGTAAAATTTTGGATTTCTTTGGTGCTAAGCATGGTGTTCTGAGTCCTAATGGATCTGTAAGTCAAAGATTCATATCTTGGTGGCTTTGTTCCTCTTCCTCTGATAATTCAATGTTCAAAATCATCCCCATTCTTATTTATTGGAACATATGGATTAGCATAAATTGGACTCAATTTGAAAACTCCTTCATGTTCTTTCCCAAAATTATTAAGAGTATTCATAATAGTTTTCCTATGCTCTGTACTGGTCCAAAAAAGCCTAATTTAAAAATTCTTCTAGTTCAGTGGTCTCTTCCTCCAAAAGACATCTTTAAGCTGAATGTTTATGGGAGTTGTTTGGGTAATATTCGTAAAAGTGGTTGTGGAGGGGTCTTGAGAAACCATATAGGTGAATTAGTTTGGTTCTTCTACAAATAATTAGAAATAAAATCAAATTTAGAAGCTAAAGCAGATGCAGTTCTTCAAGGAGTTACATTCCATCAAGACCTCAAAAACCATGATCTTATTCTCGAGTCAAACTATAAAATTTTGATTGATGTTCTTCTAAAGAAAACTTCATGTCCATGGAAGATTCAATGGCAAGTGGATCAAATTCTCTCCTTAATTTTAAAATTCAAGTGTAGCTTCATTCATGTTCACAGAGAGGCAAACATGGGAGAATATTTCTTGTCTAAGATTAGTAGCATACAAAATAAATCTTTGATGTCTCATAATCTTGGTCTTCTTCCAAATAAAGTCAAAGGCATTTTAATATTAGATAAATTTCAGATTCCTTATTTAGGACGGTTTCCTTATAATTTCTTCTGGTTTCAATCGTTTGTAAGCCATGGTGAGGGATCTTTTCACCAATATTATTTAATAAATTCTTTCTTCTGGAAAAAAAGGTATACATTTTCACTTTTGTCTACTGAAGCTTCATACTCTTATTATAAGGGTAAATAGACAACAAATACATACACTAAAAATGCTCCGAGAAAACCCAGATATGAATTAGTTTCCCTTACTCCTTTGTGTCCCCAATTTGAAATATGCAGCTTCTTCATAAAATTTTCCCCCAAACAAGATGTATGTATACCATATTAGTATTAAACTTCCCAACATTCTCTCATATCTAGTCTTAACAACGATTACCAAACGTTAGTAAGAATTTTTTTGTCATGGAAGAAGATGTTAAATAAGGGGCAATTGGCAAAACTGCTTTGCAAGACAAACTGTTTCCACGACTTCCATGCAATTAGACTTTTAAAACTATTCTGAGTATAATATTTCATTTTATCGGCAATCTGAGATTATGTTAAGAAGAAAAAATGCACAGTTATGTGTTTGTGTGTGTGATATAATGTGTCAATGTGTGTGTGAGGTTTAGAAGTGGGTGGATGTGTTTTCGTATATATGTTTGCGCGACTGTAATACTAACATTTACTCTGTCATGAGGGCTACGTAGATTAAAAAATATATAGTTTTAAACTCTCTGTATGTTTTTTGTTTGAACTTTTGTGGGCTTTTATGGGTATTTGTTATGTAAGTGTGTGGGTAAAGCATCCCAGATGTAATGATTCTTTCTCTTTATCTCCTATCCAACTATTTTGGTTGCATATAACTACCATATATATGATAGTTTCTATTCTCTACCTTCCATATAACTGCCATATATTTTGTGAACCATATATTTTACTTACATAGTGTGATTGGTTAATAGATAAGGGTGTTAAGGCTCACTTCTTCATTAGTCTCTTCACCGTTAATGCTCACTTATTCATTATTCTCTTTAAAGTTAATAGACAGGCTTGATGTTAGGTGTTTGCATTTAAGGGTTTTTGCGCTCACTTCTTGCATTTTGACTGGATGTTAGGTGTTTGCTTTATGTTTACGCTTTAAGGTTTGTTTACGCTTACTTCTTCATTAGTCTCTTTATTTTTACGCTTTAAGATTTGTTATACAGTATCCTATTTATTTTCTTTGTTTTCTACGGGGGACAATGAATAAATGGCCCTACTAAAAAAGTAGGGGTCATTCTTGGTTCGGTTTTCTTCAACTCTATACACCTCCTCAGGGATACCTATGGATTATGGATTGACTAAACTTCGAAGTGAGTGATTTTGACATAGATTTTCCTTCACTACATATAAATATTCTAACTTTTTTTAAAAAAATTTATTAGAAAATTAGATATCATTTGAAGAGAATGTTGACAATAATTCTTCAACATTAGATAAAACCATTTCATATAATTTTTTTAAAAAAAATTCTTATAAAATTAGTGATGCAATTTCTCAATTTTCTACATATTGTTTTGTTCATCCCGAAAACTTTCAATGGTTTTCTTTGGTTGACTTATTTTTCATTGCTTTTGTCCTTTTTTCAATCGAAGTTGTTCTTTTGTCAATAATAATTTTTGTGCTGATTTCTTTCTCTAAAGCAGCATTTTTTTTAATTTTATGTTAGAACTTTGATTCCCATTAACAGTTGTCTTTTTTCCAATTTGTTATGTAATGTTGTATATTCAAATTTTGACATTTTTTTTTGGGATTTCACAATAAATGCATTTTGATACTCCATTTGAAGATACTAAGAGGGTTATATATGTCAATTCCTTACTAGATTTCTTTATTAATTGATCTATCTGACACACTTTCTGTCAGATAGTGTAACTAGAACAGTGGGTGGTGCTTTATAGTTTTAAAACTTATGTTTCTTTCATTTTTTTCGCTGCTATTATTGACTACTTATTTTAAGATATAATTGTCCTAGTTTCAAATATTATTTGTTTGTTTGTATTAATTGCAATTTAAGTACACGGTGCTTCCAATTTCACCTCTACTTTTTTGTACAGTACACAATACTTATGGAAGCAAGTAGATGTATGCTCCCACTACTCCAAACATATGTTCAAGCCTTTAGTACCTTTTGTCATGTTAATTCTGTTTTGTATTTTCTCATATCTGAGTTTACAAGATTCTTGAAAAAAATGCACTATTAGACTTTAAATAAAGACATTCTGATATATCTTAAGTATCATTTTTTTATCTCGAGTATGTCCGAAGTGCATTGGAGTACTATACTTTTTGGTACATGTAAGAAATTTAAATGCATTGGGGACATAAATATAGGTTTTTGGACAAAACTTGGATTGCATAATGGATCAAATGTATATATTTCCATTGTCATGGGCATTGTTTAGGTGTGTCAAAGATGCATGACACACATTAACGATGCTGGAAATAGCACCACCAGGTAAGATGTTGACAAGTTTAAACAAGTGATAATAATGACAGGACAAGAGTATAATGTATATAATAGAGTGGGTGAGGAAAATAGGATGAACACTTGTATGTAAGTGGTTCAGCCAATCTGGCCTATGTCCACTGTGAGTGTGTGAGTAATATCACTAGATGAAGGCACTAATGGACATAGACACAATCTCTCAAGATTTCTCTCTCTATTGTGTAAAATGATAGAGTTTTAGATAGTGTTGAAATTATGGATCCTTTTACAAGGTAGAGGATGACCTCTATATATAGAGCTTGGGGGGTGTAATGTACCCCCAAGCATGCAATGAGCATGTTCATGAGGATCGAACCAATATAAGAATGAAACCTGGCTGATCCTAAGTAAATAATTATGACCTTAATATTCCTTCATGTGGAGGGGATGATTCGGTTATAACATATTTGTCCACGTGTTCTGAACCATACATATGCATCTAAATGCTCGGCCATGTCTTTGATTGGTAGCAACCTCGGACTGGACAAGTACGATGTTGGTGAAGTCCAACCATTGCTTTATCCGAGGTCAATATCCACGATGACCTCAGCCAGGAGGGCTGGCCGAGGTTAGGTATGAGGTAATTGTAATGTCGATTAGGGCCGATGATGACACTGGAAGATGATTGAACCCATGAGACTTTGTGACGTCGTCCGATGCAGACGATGATGTTGGCAGTTACTTGAGCCCCTAAGACTCTGCTGACCTTGGCTGATGGCAGCTGGGGTTGATGTATGAGGGGTCGACCTTATGAGAAATGGCATTGCTGATGGTTGTCATAAGATTTTGTCACGTCGGCTATGAGACTGGCCGAGGTTAGTTACTCTGAGTAAGAGGGTGTACTTTAGGCATATCAATCACCCCCTAGACCTTAGTCTTTTATACAATTAGATGACTGAGGGGTATGCAATTAAGGCTGAGGCTGGATTTCTTTGGGTGTCAATATTTCCTTGCCACATGTCACTTACTGAATTGAGTAGAGTGCTTATCAAGGCATGACGATTCTGATTTATCCTTTAGGTTCCCAAGGACAGTGATGGACCATCAAAATTCACTCCTCGTCATCACATTTGGTTTAAAAACCTTTTTTTCTTTAATTCTTCTCTTTCTTCCCACATTCTTCCCGCCTTATCTTTCTCTGCAACTGCAACCTCCTCAAGACCTCCATTGTTGGCTTCCATTTGAAGGTCTCCTTTGCTTCTAAACCTCTTCTCCACTATTTTGCAACTAGTCAGGTACCATTTCCACCTTTTTTTCCATTTTTATATTAGAGGTTGTTTCAGCCAGAAACGACCCTCTTTTAGGTTTCTGGTGAACCTCCGGTCACCTTCTCCGATGAAATTGCTCTTGAGTGTTTTTAGTGTTATTCATTAGAAACTTTCTAACTTTCCTTTTTTATCCTTAGTTTTGATTGAACAAGTTGTTTGCCTGTTTGTGGTTTTGGGTCCAAGTGTAGTGTCGTCTCTCTTATGCTCAGACCTCTGTACCAACTCATAGAAGAGTTCCCATCTCCTAGTGAGAAGACCTTTGAGAAAATTAAGCAAATAGAGTTATCCCAAGAGGAAGCTCATAGGTGTGACACCCCGACTAATTAAATACCGGGTAGCTACTCCTTTATAAAATTAATTCAAAATGCCAAGTTGGCTCAGTTAATAGCATCACTGTCGAAAACATTTTATTTTTACTAACCACCTAGTATTTAAAAAGCAAGTTGCCAAATTTTAATTTAAGTCTGATTAACATGCAACAAGATTAATGAAGAAACAAATAACACCATTCACCATACTGAAGTAAAATGAATAACCATCACAATAGAAATAAATAGAGTCTGGAGGAAACCCCTCACTACAATCCCATACTGAAATAAATAACTGAAACTGAAATACTACATGCTAAAGTCTGAAAACTGAAATGTATAAAAGATGCTCTAAATAGAAATGGGCAACATGCCCTACAACTGATAGATAGTGACTCTAGAATCCAAAAGATAGAAGCGTCTATAAGTAAATCCCTGTAGCTTCCACAAACATCTACAGCTCGTCACCTGAATGAGAATCCTATGCTTGGTGTCCCTGTGGCTGGGCACCTAAAATGGTTTTACAAAGAAAAAGATTTGAAAAGCAAACGGGTCAGAGCCCGAATGTGTTATATTTTAAAAACCTGCAAGTGCTTTAAAAACATTTAAAACATTAAATGCAAAGTACATGTTAGGACGTGCACTCACATTATATTCTCACCTCTCGTCTAACTGTGCACTCCTAACGCAAGTACCCATCTATAACTATCCATACTACTAGCTAAGTGGCAACGTATCTAGCTAGACTGCCAAAGGTTCTACTCATAATACTTGGTTCCCTTATCATATAACGCTCTTAATTAAATAGGGTTTAGTTTAACTCAGATACTCAATATACACTATATATATCACTATTAGTCAACTTACTATATAACTCGAAACAACACCGTAATATATTTTCAACATTAACATGAGGATTCCCATTAATATAATGTATATTATTCATCTCATAAATATACAATACAAGCACCCCGCAATCTAAGCTGTAGTGCACACATACTCTGCTATCCATCCCGGTACATCACGTACATAAGGATCACATATTCTGAATCTCTCAGGAATAGTTCAGATAACACACATCACAAATAGTGGAGGCGAACACAGTCACCATCACATGGGTCACGCACATACCTACGCTCCCATGATCATGCAGACTTATTAATATCACAATAAGTCCTTCTATGACCTATGTTCATCAAGGTACCAGTCTATATCCCCCCCGTAGGCACACAAGGATTAGAGGGTCCTAAGCGAACGCAAACCTCCCGTGATAGCAAGTATGGTAGGTATGTCATACACACAATCCATATACCAATACTAAGTAAACACACATCTTAGTAATATCGTATTTTAATAAGGTATACTCTACATCTTAATACCATTATTCCGAATCCATATATTTCAAGTATCCCGATAATTTATAATTTAAATGGTCGACACGTCTCACGTCATAATTCCTTAAACTTAAAACCTATCTCAAATAGACTATTAAGTCTCCCATAATTCTCACATATGACATCTTTATACCTAAGGTCTTTGCTTCTGCCCCAAACCTTATTTCATCAAATTACAAAATTTTACACTATTAACCCAAACGTTATCTCACTTATCGAATTTCAATAATCTAGAAAAATTCCTCGAATTGCATTCTAAATAAAGTCCACTATAATAATCACACCTACTGGTCTTCTTTAAGGGTGAGGGTGTTCATAAAGTCTCTAAACATATCCTCCGAGGGTTACTACCATTAAAACCAAATTAAGGAAAACTTCACTCATTCTGGGAAGGTCGATCGATCGACCTATGAATATCGATCGATCGATTGAGTCGATCGATCGACTGATGAATGTCGATCGATCGATCAAACAGGTATGGCTACGGACTGCTTCGTTTTACAGATTTGAAAACATCCCAAAAATTATTTTTAAAGCATGATTCTCTAATATAACGATATAGTAATGCCATATAATCATCCTACAACATTTCTAACGTCCATAAATCAATATTTCAACAACTAAAGACTACATATGGATCAATCTTCATCAAAAACCTAGTTTTCCCATTTTATCTCAAGAACATTCATAAACTTCATCTTAAATCCGTTTTTGGTATAACAAAAGTCAGTAATTCTCTTAATATAATCTTCCAGTAACATTCTACATGCAACCTATATCCCAAAATTTAAACTAATAACTCCAATCTTATGGGTTTTTCATTATCTTCCAAGAACACACAAAGTTTTTGAATAATCTAACATGGAAGGAGCATTCTCCGAAATTTAAATGGAATAAATCACTTGCCTTGATTGTCTCTGGATTTGGTGTTGGATTTGTAAGCTCTTTCTGCAGATTTTCTGCAGAATTCGTCCTCTTTCCCTTCCTCTCTAAGCTTTCTTCTTCCAAAGGTGGCTATGGTGGCTAGGGTTTCCTTTGGGAGAGTTGGAAGACTAAATGATAACCTACGTAGCTTTCTAGGTTAATAAGGGTTGGTTATGGGCCTAGTGGGTCTTATCCACATCAGATTTAATTAACCAAATTTTCGTCACTTTTAATTCCTCAAAACGTGAAATTACCAAAATACCCTTTAAGTTGTCGGTATGGCCTAAAAATACCCCGGGACCCAAACTATACCCCCGGCTAGTGTTTTCTGACTATCTCGACCCTTACGGACGCGATGGCGCACTCAAAACGACCATACGGATTATAGATTTTAAATTCACTCTTATTATCAAAATATTAAACCGTGACGCGGCGGTCCCACGCGTCTCAACAAAAAATGTCGTATGTAAATCCCACGACAAATTTTATAATACCAAGTTCATATATAATCATATATGCACCTAATCAAATACCAATTCGCATCTCATTAGTATTTATAACCCGGATTAATTTCCAATTAATACGCATTTAATTAATTAATCCCAAAAATAAATATAGCCAAAAGTACGGGGTATTACAATAGGGATGAGGCCTTTCCTCTCAGACCTATATTTCCTCCACCTTTGAAACTTATCTACCCTGAGCCAGCCGAGCCTGCTGAGCCTAAAGAGGTTCCTGTGGACCCAATACCAATGTTTGAGTTATCCTCCTCAGCCTCCATGTCTGTAGACTCTTTTCAAGAGGCTATGGATTATTCTCCTAGGTAGGGTGAGGTCCCTGAGGAATCTGAGGTTTCGATCCGTGCCTCGTCTCACCAAGGTGCTAGCACCTCACATAGGTCTTTTGATGTTGAAATAATAGGGCCAAGTGTGTCCATTCCTCCCATAATTGATGCCATTCCTTTATCAACTGCCACTGGGGCTGAATTTGCTCAAAGGTTTCCGGGTGGTGCCCTTGCACCTGCCCAGGGTGACATTGCTGGGGGTGTTGATAATGGCAAGGAGAGTGATGTTGATACGTCTGAGGCATCCAAGATTGAGAGATCCATCAATGAGTATGACCTTCTTTCTTTTAGGCACCTCTACTCCATAAACTCTTCCATCGTCCTTAGGAAACCTCTGAGGGATGAGAGGGACTTTAATGACCGAGACGGAGATATCTGCATTTATGAGTAGATGTTTAAATTAGGTTTTTTCCTTCCTATCCACCCTTCCATCATAGTTATACTTTCCCATATTAATCTAGCCCATACCCAATTATCCCCTAATGCTTGGAGGGTCATGATTTGGGCCATCATCCTTTAGAGGGTTGTCCACCACTCAGACCTTCCAGTAAGGGTTTTCACTGGTTGCTATGTGCCCTCCTCTGCTAAAAACCACCCTAGCTATTACCACTTCTTAGCTCTGAAATCAGAAAAGAAAATATTGTTGGTTACCCAAACTTCAAACCATAACTGGAAACCTCGGTATTTCTTTGCTTTTGGGGCATGGGAATTTGGTCCAAATGAAGCCTCTGGCACGTCAGTTCCAAGGATACCTTTGAGATGGGGGAAGGTTACCCTTGCACCTAAAGTCAAACTTGGACTTAGCCAGGATAATTACCAAAAAGTTTAGGATCTTCGCAATCAGGGTGAGTAAGGTCATCTTGTAAAGTATGAACATCTAATGACCCCCTATTACCTCTCTCATACAGTCTTGAGGGTGGTCCTTTGGGAGATCTTCGTAAGTCTAAATTTTTCATAAGTTATACCTCTTACTTTTTATATTTTTGACTTACTAAATCAGATACTTATTTTTTGCAGAGGGATCTGAAGGCATTTCAGACGACCTTTGGGAAATGTTTGCTCCAGGCCTTGTGAAGCTGATGCAAAAGAGGAATGGCAAAAATGTACCCCCTTCTACCACCCAAAAGAACGTCGTCACATCCCAGGCCGATGGTACCAAGAAGAGTAAGACCACAGCTGACCCGGTTCATCTGTGGCCAGGCAAGACTCATAAAGGGGATCATGCCATTCCCATCTCTACAGACGATGCCATGGTTTCTCATCTTTCTCAATTGAAGATCAGTGATAGCCTCATTGGCCATAGTCTAAAGGCTACCGATGCTATCGGTGCAGTAATGATTGGAGAGAATAAGCATTTCTTACGCTCCTTGGACATCCCGTTACTGATCGAGTTTACTCTTCACAAATCAATTCAGGTATTAGTTTATGTTCATTTTCTCTCCTCAAGTGTAACCTCGGCTATTTTATAAATTATATCTCATACGCTTATACATGTAACCTTCTACTATAGGGTATCTTATCCATGCATCATTTTATTGATTGGACCCTAAAGAAGATGACCCTCATAGAGAAGGGTCATAAAGCTAAGAAGGTCCAAGCCTCTTCGAATACAGAGGTTTAAAGGATGAAGGAAGAGTTGAATGAGGTTGACAAGCTAAAAATGGTTGTCCAATAGAGGGAAATGGACATGGCCAAGCTTAAGAAGGCCCACGACATAGCTCTGAAGGCTAAAGATGGTGCCCTTCAGACTAAGGTGGATGCTTTAGTCAAGGCTGCTTTAGAGGACGTTGTAGAAAAGATCATTGAAGGTTATAAGGTCTCTGATAAAATTGTCTTTTTTTGCTTTGAATACCTTGAAAGAGGTATCAAAGCAACTGGCAAGTGGGAATCCTCTAAGTAGAAAGAGTTACGGAGTCTGACTGCCTCAGACTTTGAGGGTCTTAGCTTTGGTGACCCCTGGTTTTCTCAGGCATTGCAAGAAGTTGAGGAAGCCGATGCTACTCCAGCTGAGACTACTCCCTTGGAGGTTACTGAGACTGAAGATGCTGGTCATCAGGATGACGGTGTCGAGGTGATAAATGTCGGCCTTGACGACACGAATGTAGCTGTAGAGACTTGGCCCTTTTTCTTGTGAAGATTTAAAAATTATAATTTTGATTTCCTTTCTTGTTTGTACCTCTTAGATTTTGTGAACTCTGATGGTATCTTGGTATATCTAATTTGTAACTCTCTTGAATGTTTTTTAATGATAATCATTAATCCCATCTTCTTCAGATTCTATTGCTTCTTTCGATGTTATGCTTGAATGTCTTACTTCTTAAACTCTCACCAAATTGATGATGTTAACCATCTGAGGTCCCCAAATTATGATATTTCACCTCATTTTTTCACCAAATAAACTATGTTAAAGGTCCGAGGTCACCAACTTATGATGTTTCACCTCATATTTCACCAAATTAATGGTTTTTAAGGTCCGAGGTCACCATAATATGATGTTTACCCTCATAAATTATCAATAAACTAATGATGTTTAAGGTTTGAAGTCACCAAATCATGATGTTTCACCTCATATTTCACCAAATTAATGATGTTTAAGGTCTGAGGTCACCATCATATGATGTTTACCCTCATAAATTATCACCAAACTAATGATGTTTAAGGTTTGAGGTCATCAAATCATGATGTTTCACCTCACCTTCCACCAAATTAATGATGTTTGAAGGCCCGAGTCACAAAATTATGATGTTTCACCTCATATTTCACCAAATTAATGGTGTTTTAGGTCTGAGGTCATCAAATCATGATGTTTCACCTCACCTTCCACCAAATTAATGATGTTTTAAGGTCTGAGGTCACCAAATTATGATGCTTCACCTCATATTTCACCAAATTAATGGTGTTTAAGGCCTGAGGTCACAAATTATGACGTTTCACCTCATATTTAACCAAATTAATGGTGTTTAAGGTCTAAGGTCACCATATTATGATGTTTCACCTCATATTTCACCAAATTAATGATGTTTAAGGTCTGAGGTCACCAAAATATGATGTTTCACCTCATACTCAATAATAAATGATGTTAAAACATAATGTAACAAAGTATCAACAAAACATTGCTATATTTTCATTAACATCCTTTACATAAACTGGTATATGAATTATAAAAAAGATAAGAACTGCAACATCATATGTAATATTTCTTCAAGTGATCTGCATTCCAAGGTTTGGAGAAAGGTTCCCCTTCTAAATTTTCTATGCAATAGGTACCAGGAACAACCTTATCAACTACTCTGTAAGGACCATGCCAGTTTGGATGGAGCTTATTTGATTTTTGTAACGTCTTTTTTAGGGCTAGGTCCCCCACAACTATAGGCCTTGATTTCACCCTCTGATTGTAGAATTTCGCAGTTTTCTACTGGTATGTTTCCTGTCTTATCTATGCATCCTCTCTTCTTTCCTCAATCAAATGAAGATCAAGTATTCTCTCTTCCCCATTCCTCAGAGGGTCATAGGTCTGAACTCTATGAGTGGGAAGTCCTACCTCTGTAGGGATGATAGCCTCTGAGTCATGGGGTAACATAAATGGAGTCAGTCCCGTTGGTGTCCTTGTTGTGGTCATGTAGGCCCATAACACGGCACATACGTCCTATATCCATCTCCCTTTGGCCTCTTCCTTATTGTAACAACCTGCGTAATTTTGGGTTATTTTAATTAATTTTTGGAAAATGGAGGAAAATAAAGTTTTTCATAAAATTATTTTTATTGCTCAAATATGTTGGTTATTATTTTTAAAGGCGAGAATTTCAAACAGTTTCGAAAATGTAGTTAAAACGGATTTTAAAATGATTTTTAAATGTTTTTAACTCTTGGAGTTGTTTTGACTTCCAACTCTTCATTTCTTTACCTTATTTAAAGGAGTCTTTTGGATTCCAACTCTTCATTTATTTGCATTATAAAAGGAAGTCGTGGGCAACCCTTTTAACCTACTTTTGGCACAAATTTTGGCAACAAATATATTTTATATTCCTCTTCTTTTTATATACACATTGACCCTTGAGATTTGTAAGTTCCAACCTTAGATTAGAGGTGTTCTTGGGGCTATTTTGTTGGAGGTTCATGGAGGATCTTTTGAGTTGATCTTGAGTATGTGATCGTTGGTTTCTCATCATGGTTTGAGGTATGGGGTTTTACAAAATATGCTCCTTAAATCTCTCGAGAGTTATTCCGTTGATTTCATGTTTAATTGAACTCATATTTGAATTGATAAATTCATTCAAATCTGGAAAATAATTGTTGAAATTATTTTGATTCATGTGGTATCATTATATTGTTAATGAGCACGTTGTCATGAGATTTTAATATGGCACGGATGTTGGGCACTTGCCAAAATTCCTGTTTCCCGGGCTATGGCTTGATAAAGCATATACGGATGTGGTGAGGCCTGGTGACCCGGTTAAAGTGTTGCTGAGAAATTATATTGATAAATGCTTTGAGATTTTCTTTTTGATTTGAATATTCGTACTCGTGTTGTTACGTTTTATTCATTTCTAATCCGTATTTGTTGAGCATAATTCCTGTCGTATTGTGTACTTCCCCATATTTTCTTTTAGTGGTAGGTTAGCATGGATTGGGACGCTATGGACCAATTGGGATATTTTTAGCGTGGATTATTTGAGAAGAATTTTTAATACAAGTTGGAATATTTTTATTATTTTGATGTATAGAGCTTTGGAGATTTGTATTTTTATTCGAGTTAGATAGTTGTAATTTTAATTCGAGAGACTTGTTGTAATTGAAGAGATTGAGATTAGTGGATTTATATTATTGTGGGTTTATTTAGATGCTCTATACCTTATCACTTGTGGATTTGGATTTATTTTATCGCATTAGCGCTCCGTTCGCTCTCCCCGGGCGGGCGGGGTGTTACACTTATCCCATCAAGAATTGTTCAGTTTGTGACCTCAGTTTGACCTTTTGCCAGGGGTCATCCAGGAGAAGATAAGAACTACTTGATCCCTACCCATTCGCAGTATTTTTCTAAGGAAGCATTCTTTAACTAGGTTCTATTGTCTGAGATGAGGGTATTTGGAAGACCATATCTGCATATGATGTTCTACCTAATGAATTGGAAGGTCTTATGTTCAGTGATGATGATCATTTTCTCATCCTTTACCCATTTGGAGAAGTAATCAATTGCCACTATTAAGAATTGATAGTTATTTGTAGCTCTTAGCAAAGGTCCTACCAAGTCAATGCCCTATACTGTAAATGGCCAAGGTGAGATGATAGAAGTAAGAGGTTGGTGTGGTTGATAAGGGATGGTGGAGAATATCTAACACTTGTCACACTTCTTCACATAAGCATTTGCATCTTTAGCTAAGGTCGGCCACTAATACCCCTGAGTAATTATCCTCTTAGCTAAAGGTCTTCCTCCTATGTGGATGTAACAAGAGCCCTCGTGCACATCTTGCAAGATGTGTGGAACCTCTGAGGGGTGGACACATCTGAGGAGAGGGAGTAGGAACCCTTTTTATACAAAATATCTCCTACGATTGAGAACTTGGCAGCCCTGAACCTCAACTTTCCCCTCTCTAATTTTGACTCTAGTAGGTCTTCATATTTGATGTATCTGATATGAGGATCCATCCATGAGGCCCCTATATTCAAATTGAGGCAAGGTCTGGCAACCTCTTCTTCTTTAATGGTCGTCTTGAGCTAAATTTCAATGGGTACTATTCTTTTTATGTCCATCCTTATTGCTGAGGCCAACCTTGTGAGTGAATCGGATCGACTGTTGTCTTATCGAGGTACCCTCTTCATCTTCACTTCCTCAAAGATTTCTAGCATCATTCTCACCTTCTTCAGGTATTTATCCATCCTTTCATCTTTGGCCTCATACACTCCGAGGATCTGGTTAACGACTAATCTTGAGTCACTGTAGACTAGGAGTTGGTCATCACTAAGGGATTTTGCCAAGGAGAGACCTGCTATTAATGCCTCATACTCTGATTCATTGTTTGAAGCTTTGAATATGAACCTCAACGCATATTTGATATCGATACCATCTGGTGCGGACACTATCAGCCCCGCTCCACTTCCATTTTCACAGGACGACGCATCAACGGAGAGGTTCCAAATAGCTTCATTTAAAGATAAGTTTCCCTATGATATAGTCCCTTGCTTGAAGAGGTAACTGTCTTCTTCATTCTCAACCATTCTTCTGGCTTTGCTTAACTTAACCTCGTCCAGATCTTGAAAGAGATTTATGTCTGGTCATCTACATCCTCTTGATTGATCTCACTCTCAGCCTATTCCCAAGTAAACTCGGCTACAAAGTCGGCGAGTGCCTTCCCCTTGATGGCAACCCTGGGTTGATAAACAATGTCATATTCCCCCAACTCGATGGCCCAAGTCATCAGCCTGCCTGACTTTTCAGGCTTATGGAGGACCTGTCAGAGTGGGAAATCAGTGAGGACAACTATAGAGTGGGCTTGGAAGTATGGCTTCATCTTCCTAGAAGCATGTATCAGAGCATATGATAATTTTTCAATGCCAGGGAAATTTTTTCAGACCCTTGAAAAGCCTTACTATTGAAGTATACTAGCCTTTGTACTCCATCATCTTCTCTTACTATGGTTGCACTAATGGCTGATTCCGAAACAGCTAGATATACATATAACTTCTCCCCCAAAATGGGTCTAGATAAGAGTAGGGGAGACCTGAGGTAGAACTTGAGCACCTTAAAAGCCTTTCCGCATTCCTCATCCCATTCGAATTCCTTTCTAAGCACTTTGAAAAAAGGAAGACACTTATCTGTATCTCACGAGATGAACTTGTTAAGTGAAGCAACTCCTCCGATTAACCTCTGAACGTGTTTGATAGATCTGGGTGTCTTCATTTCTAGCAAGGCCTAAATTTTCTTAGGGTTGTACTCTATTCCCCTCTGATTGATGATGAATCCTAAAAAATTTCCTTCTCCTACCCTGAACACACACTTGGTTGGGTTGAGCTTCATCGTGTATCTGTCCATGGTGTCAAAAATTTTTTCAAGGTCGGCCACATGAGTGATAACCATCAGACTCTTCATCAACATGTCATTCACATATACCTCCATGGACATGACTATCTGATCTTCGAACATCTTATTTACAAGATGTTGATATATAGCCCCTGCATTCTTTAAACTGAAGGGAATAACCTTATAGCAATAGGTCCCCTTGTCTGTGATGAACACTCTCTTCTCTGAGTCTTTCGAGTTTATGAAGATATGATTATACTCGGAATAGGCATCCATGAAGCTCATGAGATCATGTCTTGCCGTTGCATCCACCATCTAATTAATACGCGGCATGGGGAAAACTGTCTTTTGGATAAGACTTGTTCAAATTAGTGAAATCTATGCACATCCTCTATTTCTCGTTAGCTTTTGGCACGATGTTGGTGTTAGATAACCACTCAGGGTATATGACCTCCATGATAAACTTAGCCTCTTCAAGCTTTCTGACCTCTTGTCTGATGACATCATACTTCTCCCTTGAGTACACCCTTCTTCTCTATTTGACGGGCTTGACATCTTCTACCACATTGAGTTTATAGCACATAATCTTAGGATCAATACCTAGCATGTCTCCATGGCTCTAGGCAAAAACACTTTGTCTCTTCCTCAAAAGCTTCACCATCTCTTCCTTGATCTCATCTCTTAGGGCTTTGCTAATTTGGATGGTTTTTTTCGGCTCATCCTCATTGAGGACAATGGATTCTACCTCTTTCGAGGTCTTTCCCTTCTTGAGATTTGTCTCATCTCTAAGATCAAGTGTGTCGATGTTGTATGTGGTTGTTTCCCTCTTATAAGCCTCTCTCTCTTCTGCAGAATTGAAGTAGCATTCATGTGTTGATGTTTGGTAACCTTGCACTTCCCCTAACCCATAGGGAGTCGATAATTTTAGCATTTGGTGGACCATTGAAGGGACTGCCTCAAGCTCCTTGAGGGCTACTCGTCCTATGATGAGGTCGTAGGCTGAGAAGACGTTTTCATCCATCAAAAAGAAATTGACTTTTCTGGTCAACCTCTTAGGCCACTCATCTCCCATTCTTACATTTATCTCATACATGCCCAATGGATGAACCTTTTCTCCACTTAAGATGATCGAGGGGTGATGGTAAGGGACAATCCTAGCTCTGCTGAGGCCTAGGCTCTTAAAATATGGCTAAAACATTATGTCTGCTAAACTTACCCCATCAACGAGGATTCTCTGCACCTCAGACCCATGCACCCTTGTGGTAAATCTACACAAAAGATATGGTTGAAAAGGTGATCCGCACAAAGTTCAATGCCAAAAAGTTGTTGAAAAAAGGCATTAGGTTTTTTTTCTTCAGATTTGTCGCTATACATACCTACAAACTTTGTCTTCATAGTGTCCTTGCAATTACGAAATTCCTCACTACAGTGACGCACCTCCAACAAGATCGTGCCAGTGATCGGATTTTTCACATGCTGAGTTTTTGCGCATAGTGCGACTAACGAAGTAAAATTTCGTTGAAGCGATCCAAGAAAAGTTTTCAAAAATATTTTACAATTTAAAAAAAAAGTCTTTTAAATATACAATATGTCCTTTTCAAATTATGTTTATATAAGAAAGCCATTTTGCATATGTATGGGGCAAACCTCAAAACATGGCCACACACACACACTCACACACACATTAGTTTAATACATTTACCAATTTGAGAAAATCCAGTTTGAGTTATGTTAAACCATGAGTATAGAATGTCATCTAATTCCTTTTACCTTATCTTGAAGTTTCATTATCATGGATGTGGAAGTGAATGATGCCATGATGAAGTTAGATAATCCGTTGAATAAGTCTTAATATAAATTTTTTTGAAACAACCTCTTGGAATAGAGACACAAAGTGGGTTTTGATCAATGGAATAAGACGAACTAATCCTATGGGCCTCAATAGTATGATGCATACTCTTACATATCCTTTATTTTAAAGTTCATGAATTGAATTAGGAGTAGACTTCCCCTATTAATATTGAATTGAGATTTAGAATTATATTACTAATACGTAAGGATTAGAATAGTTACATGATTCCTCCACCTAAATTGCCTATAAGGATGTGAAAGTTATAGAGATAAATCCTTCTGTTAGTTAGAATATGATGCTAGAATTAAATTCAATTCTCCTCCCTAATTTACAATTTTAAAGGATTGAAAACTCTCATGGAATTACATAATTCCTACATTAAAACTCCTCCAAAGGATAAAAAGGTACTAAGTCGATGGATATTAGTTTTTTTGGTTGAAGTTAGGTATTGTTGATAGATTTCTTATGATGGGCATGCACCTCATGGATTATAACATTTAAAATGTTAAAAATACAAAGTTACTTGTTAAAGTTAGCATCCATTTATTATAAATTTGTTATGGAAACTAATCATTTTGGGAAGATGAAATGATTAAAAGATGAAATATAATATTATATTTAAAAAATAGACTTATTAGGTATCCTTTGGGATAATACTATGGGATGGGTATGGATGCTTTAGTGTTTTTACATAACTCGGGTTAGAGTCATGGTCTTTCTATATTGATTTGTTATATGGGGGTGGGAAGAGGGGTGTGCTAATTATATTTGGAAGCGGGAAGAGGGGCGTGATGATTTATAGAGGCGGACAATGGGGTGTGTCAGTTCATTTTGTATGTGCCAGATAAAAATGGCAGACTTATGTGCTAGTGTATAGTGCGTGATATTGATTATCAATTTAATTCGCAAATTTCTAATTTTACACTTATTTAATTAGAGTCAATCTTTGATCCAAATAAATTACACCCTAATCATGCATCTATGAGATATAAATTAAATATACAAATTCAAACAATCAAAAATATTTAGGTTCTGGAAAAAAACCTTCTGGGTACAACCTTTATTTCACTGTATAATGTAAATCGCAATTTTACAAATTACACAATGAAATATGTAATGAATTTACCGCAACAAACTCACATATACCGCAACCTATCAACCAACAAAAATCCCCTCGAGAACCTCAACGACCGCACTCGCCAGCAAGCAGTTCCCGCAAGAACCACCAATAAACAGTAAAGATGGCCCTCCACAAACATAAAACTTCCAAGAAGTATTTTGGGCTCTACAAATGATTCACAAAAGAATTAGGATGTTTTGGTGAATCGCAAGCTAGGTCCTAAAAGATGAAGACTAAAAGTCTGCCAAAAATCAATTTTCGTGTATCAAAAGTCTTCATGAAAAAAGTCTTCAAAACAGGTATTTATAGCTGATAAAAAATCTTGAGTCGGCGCATGTCGCTAGATGTCATTCGAATGACATGTCCGTGTCATTTGAACGACATATGATGTAGTTACTAACGACCTTAAAAATAACCTTTTAAAAACCAAAATATTATGAGTTCATTTGAACTAAACAACGAATAACCCTTCAAATGACATTGCATGACATTGCCTTGTCGTTTGAACGATTGGAGCAAGAAAAATATTATCTTTAAAAATCTCACCTACGGGTCTTAAATAATTAATTTTGACTTAGAAGGAATGCCTCGATTTAATAAAAAAAAGTTTCAAAAAATATCCCAATACTAATTAAAGCATTTACGAAACTTAAACACATTTTTTATGAAATTATTCCTCATGTTGCGTATATGTTGAAGATATTTGAAAATCATATTTGTCTTCATGAACGCGGAACATAAACTTCTTCGACGGTTGTAGTGGTATATGACACACTCTATAAACTATGGACTATGGGAAATATTTCCTCACTATTCTCCCCTTATGTCTATGCCAGCACAAAATAAAAATATCTGAATTATCAATCCAAATTCCTATATAATTCTAATACCCTACCATGCAACCCAAAAGACGAAAATATACTAATAATGCAAGTCTTCAAAAATCTTCAACTTTAATTCTCTTAAAATCAAATCTCTTATCTTCCTTAAGTCTCTTTTATGTGCTTTCCAAATGATCATCAAAGTCCTACACATAATAAACAAAGAAAATACATTCGTCACGTATCGAGTTAGAAATGACATAACATAAATCAAGTATCAAATCAAGTAAAATCTCAAATCGCCCCCCGAATTCAAACTATCACTCCCCCATAATTTATAATTCGTTCTCCCACTTTTTATTTGTCCGAAATAGACAAGGAAAAGAGCAGAAAAATAAATAATCATGTAGTCTCATAACAAGCATAGCAAATAGCAAAATAATTATGCTCCTGAAAGGATAAACTCAAAAGGATCCACAATCTCTTTTTAATTTTTCAAATTTTTTCAAGAAAATAAAAATTTACAAACACAACACACACCATGAATTTACATTAACATAATGAAATCGTGGAAACGGAATGAATGGGTGTGGACTAATTCGATAGGAAAATAAACTCAAACAGCCATAACAAATGTGCACGATGAATATGGATACTCCTAACGAATGAACTCAAAATCGTCCTTAGTTGTAAACAATTATTGAATTCAAAAGAAAGCAACTCAATCTAATCGACAAATTAAAGTCTAAAATGATTTCCAGACCAATAACATCTAAAACAATGTAATGCTTTTTCAAGACTTTGTTAGGACGTGAAAACGCGTTGATATATATTAAATAAAAATCCCCCATATACAAAATTGATTACATTTCTCTATTCAATTATTTTCTTTTGAATGATCATATCAAATTAAACTAGTTTGGCCTTGGCTACTTTTTACAATGCCACACTTTTTTTTTGCTCTTTTCAAACACATGGACCTTGGCTACTTTTTCAATGCCACGCTTTTTTAGGTCCAATTTAAAAGGTGGATTAATCGCAATTGACATGTGTTCCTTTCGTAGCCTTTCCTCGCGTTCACTCATCATTTTTCATATTTAAACAAATTCCTCACGGGAAACGATTCTTACATGCACTAGTTTCATTGTCAAGTTTTATCGCATATGGTTTGTTTTAAAGACGTGATTGAGATGAATCGACCAACATGTGATAGACAAGCACAATAATAACATAAATCTGTTCAAGTATGCATTAAAAAAATCATGTGTCAAACATATATAAAGTAATCTCAAATCTCATCTTAATGACTCCAAACATTACAAAGCACATGGATGAAATAATGTATCGTCTCAAAACAATATTAAATAGTCACATGGATATGGAATTATGTTGTGACTTGTTCATCCTAAATGTCTATCCATAAACGATGTAAAATGAAATACACAAATCTTTTTGTCTTTTTCAAAAAATTTATCAAAATAAAAACTTTTTGGCTTTTTCAATTTTTTCTCAAAAAAAATATAAAATCGTTTCGTATTTTTCCAAAAATTTTCAAAAACAAAATCTTTTTGGGTTTTTCAAAAAACATATCAAAATGGAAAAAGAATAAATACAAAAGTGGTACACACTAGTAATAGGTAAAAAATATCATCATGAAAATCATACTACGCTACCAAACAAGTCTAAACCTCAACCATTAGGTACGGAGAAGTTTTCCAAAGGTGGTGACATCCTACAAAAAACATCATGTTGACATCCTGATATTGCCTCCTTCCCCTGTGGGGAAAGGGAGGGGATGAAGGTCTCACACCCTCTTAATATAGGAGAGCTTCGATCATCGTTGGTGTGGGGTGAATGTAAAGAGATGGTGTCGCCATCCTATTTTGCACAAAACATGTAAAAGAACATGTCACTGCCTCGAGAGAGCGGCATCAAAGACAAACTAATGCTTATGAAAGAAATCGTTTGAAGGTTCGGGGACTAAGTTATCGAATGGGAATGTGTTAGGCTCCCATCATGCCCTTTCGATCTTTCATGGGCTTGTGTTACTTTTTTCCTTTATTTCTCTGTGAAGTGTGTGTGTGTGTGTGTCTGTGTGTAATAGAGATCAAAATTGCCCAACTCATACCATAGAAAAGGAAGAGTGAGATCATCCACAGGAATGTTCCCAAAATAATTTTAAAAAAAATATGATTTATGCGTTTATCGCGATAGTGGTCATTATAATGAAACGATAATATATGTTTGATAAAACGCCAATAAGAATCACAGATATAATCTATATTAAAATAATGAATAAATGAGAAGAATGAAATGCGAAAATGAGAAGATTTGGAAAATTGAAATTTTGGAAAATTTGAAAATTGGACTCGAGTCTCGGTTTTTAATACGAAATGCCTACGTAGCCTATAAAGGCATCAAAGCCCACGTAGTTCGAATGTTGAATAAGGGTGGGGTTTATCCCATAGATTCGAATGGAAATTTATTATATGAGTGCGTATAGAAAATATATTTTCGTTTTTAGAAATTATGATAAATAATCTTGTTGGA
Organism: Sambucus nigra; assembly: GCA_949130495.1. Lineage (NCBI taxonomy): Eukaryota > Viridiplantae > Streptophyta > Magnoliopsida > Dipsacales > Adoxaceae > Sambucus > Sambucus nigra. The sequence goes on along the minus strand of OX422215.1, from coordinate 301,613,577 downwards.
ATTTCAAAGGTGTAACTCTTGTTTTTTTTTTTTATAGAAAATAAAGTATGTGAGATATAACTAATAAAAAGGTGAGATGTTAGTGTTCATGAACTAAAGTAAAAACTAGACTATGAATTTATGTAGTTAAATGCAAAAATAAGAAATTTAAAGAGACAAAGAAGGATTTTGGACCTTCTTTGGAGAATTGAAGTTTTATCTTTATATTAGATGATATCCCTTGAATATTGAGATGAATTTTGGATGTGAGAGAATGAGGTTTTTGCCAAATTGAGTATGAAAAGGATGGGAATGTAATATGGAATGGAATTTCACATAAGGAAACTTCGTTGATTGCAAGAGAATGTTGTTGAGATCACTGATATTGAAGGATCTGTGGTGTGATATGGGAGTGAGGTCATGACCTCTATTTATAGGGTAAGGGGGTGCCGATCTGCATATCCCTTTCCCTGTGGATCAGCATGTAACCCTAGGCACACAATTGATAGGCAGGGAAATGGACATGTCAATTGGCAGTCTCGTACGGATTTTTTCAAAAAAATAGTGCTAGGATGCAATTCGTTGATCCAAATCACGCACTGGGAATACTATTAGAAAGGTAATTTGGATACATTCAAGAGTCCTTAGGATGATCCGAGTTCAAGGAATTTAATTTAGGTCAAATGTGGCTCGAAAGTGCTCTTTGGTCCTTTAGAATGGATATATTTAAATGAAAACGGATCGTTCGTCCGAACGATAAGTCTGAATTGTGCACAGGGCGGACTGTTGGAAAGGTTATGTGAGGTAATTCGACATTCCAAAGAGCATCACTCGGATATAAAGATTGAATTTGCTCAACTGAGGCCCGGAAGCACCTGGTGACCTTTTGGAGTAAAATGGGTCATTCATCCGTACCGTAAGGCTGATTCACGCACGGGGCAGACCATTAGGAATGGTATTTAGTGCCCTTAGAAGATTCATTCAGTCTCATTAGATATGAATAGTTGACCTTGGTCAAATGGACCCCCCGAGAGCCTGGTGGACTCTAGATTAATTTTTGGGGTAAAATGAATCGTTCATCCGAACGGTTATGCCGTTTCATGCATGTGGCAGACCGTTGGAAAGGGGTTTCAGTGCCCTTATAAGATTCAAAGAGATTTCACACTGATGATGATGTTGACTGAGGTCAAAGTGGGTCTCGAGAGCATTTAATGGCCTCCAAAGAAATTTTTGACAGTGAAATGGTTTGTTCATCCATAATATTATGTCGATTTATGCACGGGGTGGACTGTTGGAAAGGGGATTCATATACCTTCAAAGATTCATTGATATTTTGCTCTAATGATATAGTTTACTAGAGTAAAACAGGACCCGGGAGCGCCCAGTGGTCTCTAGATCAGTACGGGGTGAATGACTTAGGGTTTATAGTAAAATAGGGAGGTTCTAGGGACCTAAGGAGACACTTAGGGGGTCCTTCAATATGGTGTCTATATAGGCCCTTGATGGGTGATCTTAGACTAAGTGAAATACGTCGAATAGACACCACATGATGTTTTTGGAAGGAGGTCGATTATGTGAACCAAAAGGGATGAGGACGACTGATTTAGAGGGTCGAGGCTTATTCTGAGGACCTAAGGAAACATTGGGGATGGACGATTCTACCGGCATAGGTCAATTATTGAGGACCTAGGGTAGGTATCGAACAATTCTAAGGGTTTAAGATAGGAGCCACCAATTCTGTGGGCTGAGGTCAATTCTGATGACCTAAGTAAAGATGACCAATTCTGAGGGTTGTAAATAATTCTGAGGGCTGAAGATGGGAGAGAACAATATTATGGGTCAAGGTAAATTTTGAGGACCTAAGTGGGGAGCGACCAATTCTGATGGTTAAAACCAATTTTGAGGGTTGAGGTCAGTTCTAAGGAACTTCAGTAGAATGACCAAATCTGAAGGTCGAAGCTAATTTTGAGAGCTTTAAGTAAAAGCAACCAATTCAGAGGATCAAAGCCAATTCTAAGGTCTCAAATAGAGGCAAACAATTCCTCTTGTCGAAGACAATTCTAAGGGCTTAAAGTAGAAACGAGCAATTCAGAGGGTTGAAGCCAATTCTGACGGCTTAAGTAAAGATGACCAATTATGAGGTCGAAGCCAGTTCTCAGGTCTAAAGTGGGAGTGACCAATTTTGATGACCAAAGTTAATTTTAAGGACTTGAAGTTTTTCTTGTGGAAATTTGGAGACTCCACTAGGGAAGAGGTATTAATCTGAGGATTTGGCGCATATTTGTTGGGGAATTTTTTTTATTTATGTGGTGTCCTTTGGAGACATTGCTGGAAAGATATCCAATTGATTTAAGAATTCCGCTGGGGAAGTAAATGTTTCACGGTGGAAGTAAGTGTTCTGCTGGGGGAAGTAAGTGATATATAAAAAAAAAAATTGGTGAAAAAAGGTTCTAAAATTCATTTGGTAATTTTTGGAATTTTCTAGGGATTTTTTTTATGATTTTGCGGCATTTTGGGAGAAGTTTTGTACAAAATTTGAGGCAAGTGCCGATCGACAGGATGTAGGAGGTGTCGAACGGTAGTGGCATAACCTTTTGGGCTTTTTCGGGCAGGTGGAGCGACAGTGTTGATTGGTATGGTATTGAAGCTACCAATCGGAATGACCCTTAGCCTCCTATGAAAAGGGGAGAGATTTCCTCATTTGTTATGGCTTCTATATCTTCTTTATTCTTCTGTTCTTTTCTTCAAACTTTTCAAGCGTTCCAAGATAAATAAATAGTGGATTTTTCAACAATGCAGTCCACATGGCGTGGTTGAATGTTGACGAGTGGGCACATTTGGAGTGGCGAAAAAGGGTGCCCTTATTTCTAGGTAGTGAGAATGCTTTTGACTCATTCAAGTCGATTGCAAACGAGTGAATTCTTTTGCGTGAGACGGCGTGCCACTGATCTTCTTGGGTGGTGTTCCCGAGAGGCTATGTAAGTGTTAATGGCCTTTGGCATTTCTTGGTATATTTCCCTATTTTTTGAATTTTGACAAGGGTTTTTCCTTTGGCTTTAATAGACTGATATCTCTGGGTCGAACCTGCGTTCTCGAAGGACGATGGGGTTCAAGGATGTCTGGGAGCACCTTCCATTGGTGGTGCAATTGGTGGTGTCATCAGTCAGTTTTGGCATATTGGCATCTGCACTGGACGAGATGCCTTGTTCGACAACCATTCTTTAAGCTTTGGGGGGAAAGGTGGTGGCACACCACCAATACAATGCATTTTGGATTTGGGGAGATGACGATGACTCCCATCAATGTGCAACAGCTACTAGGGTTGGACTGTGAAGGGGCCCAGATAGAGGTGGATCGGACTTTACGGGTGATGCCAACAGTAGTCATTCAAAGGGTAGTTTCTTGTTTGCTTCAAATGAACCCGTAATATCTTGGTTTTAAAAAGGTCATTTTTTAGGTCATTAGTAACGACATCAGATGTCATCCAAATGACTTCTAACGACATGCGTTTTCTCATGATTTTTTATCATCTATAAATACATGTTTTGAAGATCTTTTTCATTAAGACTTTTGATACATGAAAATGGCTTTTTGGAAAACTTTTAGTCTTCATCGTTTAGGGTTAAAAATGTTATTTTTTATTCACCAAAACATCCCAATTCTTTTGTGAATCATTTATGGAATCCAAAATACTTCTGGGAAGTTTTATCTTTGTGAAGTGCCATCTCTACTACTGATTGGTGGTTCTTGCGAGATCTACTTGCTAACGAGTGGAATCGTTGAGGTTCTCGAGGGTATCTTTGTTGGTTGATAGGTTGTGGTTTATGTGGGTTTGCTGCGGTAAATTCATTACATATTTCATTATGTAATTTGTAAGTTGCGATTTATGTTATATAGTTAAATAAAGGTATTACTCGAAAGGGATTTGTTCATGAACCTCGAGATTTGTGATTGTTTGAATTTCCCTATTTGATTTATTCCACACAGATGCATGATTAGGGTGTAATTTGTTTGGATCAAAGATTGACTCTAATTAAATAAGTTTAAAATCAGAAATTTGCGAATTAAATTGATAATCAATATCACGTACTTTACAAATTGGTATCAGAGAAGGTTCCACTAATTTATTAAGTGATCCTTTGTTTTGCAAAATTTTTATAATATTGATTTTTTTTAAAATCTGATTTTGAAAAAAAATTCACAATTTTTTCGATGGATAAGTTATATAATTGGATGTCTATCTTTGATGGAACTAATTATGCCTATTAGAAAGCCCGCACGAAATTTTCATTAAAGTCTATCAATGAACGTGTTTGGACTGTTTGTGAAAGAGGGTTGACTCCTCCCACTGTCACCGTTAATAATGTCACCAATCTCAAACTCGTGTTGGACTGGACTGAGGATGATTATAAATGGAGTAACTTTAACTCCCGTGGCTTTAGCGCAACTTTTATATCCATCACACCTGACAAGTTCTGGCGCATCATGAGGTGTACCACATCAAAGTAAGCATGTGATGTTCTTCAACTTACACATGAAGGCACAAATGCAGTGAAAGAATCTAAATTATAAAATTTAACTACTCAATTTGAAATAATAACTATTCTTAAATCTTAATGTTTAATTGATATTTGTGTTCGTTTGTATGATATTGTCAATACTAGTTTCAATCTTGGTGAACATATTATTGATGCACGAGTAGTTAAAAAGATTTTGAGATCACTGCCTAAGCATTTTATCCCTAAAGTCATCGTGTTGAGTTCCTTAGTAAATTTGAGCAATCTTAAGTTAGAAGAACTAGTAGGAGACCTCCAGACATATGAAATTGATATATTTCCTGACACAGTCACCTAAGGATAGAGAGATAGAACTTAAGGCACAGTCGAGAAAAGTGAGGAAGTGTCCAAGAGAGAGAAGAAAAATAAATATAAAGTTTGTGAGTCCGAGTGTGAGGACAAATTTGATTTTAATAATGTGTTCGTGCTTGCTAAATTTTCTAAAAAGTTTCTCAAATTTTCCAAAGAAAATTCATCCAATAAAAATATTATTAGAAAAATAAAAATAAAGGAGAGGTCAAAGAGAACGGTGAAAAAGAGAAAGAAGAAGAGGAGAGATGTTTAGAGTCCGAGATTAAAGAGAATAAATCGTTTGAATGTTCCACTATGCTAAAGAGAAATGGAAAGAAAGTTATTATGCCAACAACCCTTAGTGATAATGATGAAGAAGAATGATTCTGGGGATGAGTTATCACATGGTATGTGTGTCTCATTTATGGAAAGTCACATGTGCACACCTAGTTTGTCCCAAGACGATGAGAACATTTGTGTACGTGACATCATCGATGATGATTTGAGTGTTTGAAGAGAGTGTGAAAGTGAGGTTGAAAGTGAGGGTGAAAGTGAACTCCAAAGAGCATTTAGAGATTTGTATGCTGAGCCCTTATAGACGAAAAAGTTGAATAAGGAGTTAGGTCTTAAGATGTTATATTTGGAGAGAGATAGAAGTTTTGAGGGGATTTGAGGCATCGTGAAGTTAACTCGAGAAGGTGAAGGTTTATTTGAGTGAGAAGTTGATCGTCATAGGTCTAGAAAAAAGTTAACTTAAAGCATGTGTTGTCCAACTAGAGATAAATCTTGAACGATCTCGTATGGTAAAGGTTACTATAGAGGATACATCTAAGAAGGTAGTAAAAATACTCCTTGGTCCCGCTTGGGGTTTGAGAGACTAGGAATAGGTCATGACGGTGCATACACTACCCATATTTCACCTAAGCCGGTTCCTAATTTTGTGATAAATCCATATGGCTCTCAACCCAACCCACCCAGGCGACTTTTTCCCAATAGGAGAGAGCGTCCTAGACATTTTTTGAGAGGTGTTCCTAGGCCCGTGTATGTTTCTATGCATTGCAAAACGAGAGGACACCTTAAGGAATTTTGTCTTAAGTTGGGTAGTGTGTAACATAGAGTTTTCCATGTGTTTCCACACTTGCACCCACACACATGATACTTTTCCTGCTCCGAGAGATTACATGAGAGAGTTTGCACATATTCGAGAGCAAGTTAAGTTTTTAGTCAAGAGTTTACATTTTATGGATGTGTATACACCACATTCTTGGACCCCCTAAGTCTCTCCTTAGGTCCCTATCACCTCCCCATTTCACTAGAAACCCTAGGTCATACTCCGAGTACCAATCAAGAGGCCACCGGGCACTCCTGGGCCCTGTTTGACTCTAGTCAACCCTATTGTCAGAGCGAAATATTAAGGAATCTTCGAAGGGCTCTGAATCCCCTTTCTAACGGCTTGCCTCGTGTGTGAATCGCCATAATTATTAGGATGAATTGACCATTTCACCACCGAAAATTGATTTAGAGGCCATCGAACGCTCTCGGGCCCCAATTTGACCTAGTCAACTTCATAATCAGAGAAAAATCTCTTTTAATCTTCAAAGGGAACTGAAACCCCTTTCCAATGATCCACCCCATGTGAGAAACGTCATCATCATTCGAATAAATAATCATTTTTCCCTTTGAAAATTGATCTAGAGGCCACCGGACACTCCCGGGATATATTTGATCAAGGTCATCTCTTCAGCTCGAACGAGACTAAATGAAACTTCGAGGTCACTGAATTTCCTTTCCAATGGTCCACCCCGTGCATGAATTTTCCTTACGATAGGTACGAATGACCCATTTTAGTCTAAAAGGTCATCAGGCATTCTTGGGGCCCAGTTGATCAAAGTTAACTTTCCAAACCGAGCAAAGCTCTTTAGAATGTTTAAGTACCTTACATAACCTTTCAAAAGGTCTTCCCCATGTGCGATTAGGACTTAGCGTTCAGACAAATGATCCATTTTTATCCGACGATCTCTGATCCAAAGGACCGATGAGCGCTTTTGAGAAATGTTTGACCCAAAGTTAAGTCCCAAAGGCCCAAAGCACACTATAACGTCTCTGAATTAACTTTCTAAAGGTATGCCCCATGCGCGATTTGGATCAACAGATTGCATTTTGCGAACATTTTTTCGAGAAAATATGCATGAGACTGTCGATTGGCAGGTCCATTTCCCTGCCCATCGACAATGTGCCTAGGGTTACCTTCCAATTGGCATGGCTAGATCTATGCCGATCGGTACCCCCCTTACCCAATAAATAGAGGTCATGACCTCACTCCCAAAGCACACCTTAGATCCATCAATATCAGTGATCTCAACAACATTCTATTGCAATCAACGAAGTTTTCTTATGTGAAATTCCATGCCATCTTACATTCTCATCTTTTTCATACCCAATTTGGAAAAATCTCATTATCTCACATCCAAAATTCATCTTAACATTCAAGGGAGCTCATCCAAGATCAAGATCAATCTTCAATTCTCTAAAGAATGTCCAAAATCCTTCTTTATCTCTCTTTAAATTTCTTATTTTTGCATTTAATTACATAAATTTATAATCTAGATTTTACTTTATTTCATACACATTAACATCGCACCTTTTTATTAGTTATATTGCACAAACTTTATTTTCAATAGAAAAACCCAAAACACACAAAAAGTGGGTTACACCTATAAATTCTAACGTAATTATCTATCACAATTTCTCAAAACTAAAACACATTTTCTACACACAAACACATATAATAAAATCTCGTTCGAATCTATGGGATAAACCCCACCCTTATGGTGTATGTGAACTACGTGAACTTTGATGACTTTATAGGCTACATAGGCGTTTCGGATTAAAATTCGAGACTCGAGTCCAATTTTTCAATATTCTAATTTCCCAATTTTCCCAATCTTCCCATTTTTGCATTTTCATCTTTCTCATTTATACATTATATCGGTGATTCTTATTGTCATTTTAGCCAACATATATTATATTTTCATTATAATAACCAACATCGCGATAAACTCATTAATAATATTTTTTTAATATTGTTTTGGGAACATTCCTATGCATGATCTCACTCTACCCTTTCCATGTTATGTTTTGGGTGATTTCGATCTCCATTATGTATACACGCACACACACTTCAGAGAGAACTAAAGGAAAACAGTAACACAAGCCCAGGAGAGACCGAAAGGACGAGATGGGTTCCTAACAGCTTCCCATTCCATAACTTAGCCCCCGAACCTTCAAACTATTGCTTTCATAAGCATAAATTTGTCTTTGATGCCGCTCTCTCGGGGCGTCGACATGTTCTTTTCCTATTTTGTGCAAAATAGGTTAGCTATTTCATCTCTTTACATTCAACCAACACAAAATATGTCCAAAGCTCTCCTAGAGTAAGAGGCTGTGATACCTCCATCCCCTTCCCCCCTCTAGGGGGAAGGAGGCGATATCGGGAAGGCCACAATGGAGACTCCACGGGGATGCATTTTTCATAAGAGGGCTAGACTCTATTTGAATGGGTGTTTTTGTTTTTTTTCTTGTGTGCATATGCACCTATCTGTATGTTACTTTTTCCTCTTTTATTTCTTACACATATATACCTCATTCTTATGTCACTACTCACTCACACAGTTGTAGATACTCTCCATGTACACTTTACAGTACTTACACATGGGATCACTTATATCCACGTATTTCACATGCCACTTAGAATGATCATGCTTAGGTGTCACTAACACACACCTCCACTTATCACACTTGTATATATCCATGCTCACTCACACATGTCACACTACATGTGTAGTTGATCCATGTTTAGATTCACTACCACACACTCACTTATAGGTAGTCACACTCACTCTCACACACCCATGCTCAATGTAATCTTCATGTTCCGTGTTAGATTTACTTTTCATGATATTTGTACATTCTTACCTATTAGTATAATGATGATTATTCCAAATGAAGATACTCTTTCCATAATATTCTAATCAACAATTATGCATTTTGCACACTACATCACGAAAGAGCATGGCTATTGACCAAATTTTATCCCGTTACTAGGAGGTCACTTCATGATGGGCATTGGTCCGGCAGGTCATAGTTTGCCTAAGCGATATGACTCTCACCTTCCTTTAGCAAAATACCTTCGACGTATATTGAACAGTTCGCCCCTCATCGTATTGCTTGATCGAAGTCATAATGGGAGGTATATAGCAGGGAAATCGTTCACGTACATTGAGTACATTAAATTGGCTCTGACACATATTGTCCCCACGGGGTATATAGTGAGGTAATTCACGTACAAACATGTATGTCAAATGTCTTGTCCATACGTACCGATTTCCCTCAAAAGAAGACATATATCATGCAAGTCATGCCAAAGGGGGGAACCCTTACAATTAACCCAAGAATTGTATACCCTCATATAGGTGTCAAAACTAGGGCATTCATATTTAGTTTGTCGGTTTCTACTCGAAACACTACTCAAATGATGGGTGGCATGCTGCCCAAATTTTCGTGCAATTTCATCTTTTTTTTCAAATAGGACCCTATCCATGAGCTTGTTAATAAGTCCAACCATGTTTTTATATATTTTTCAAACCCAATTTTCCAAGGCTCAGGTACCGTCCGAAATTTATTTTTGCATTTAGATCAAACTAATAGAAATGGGAACATCATAAACATAATAATAATAATCATGCTGAGACCATTCTCTCATTTTTTTCCTCTTTCTTTACCAAAAGTGTCAAAAATATTTTTCCCCTTTTATCAAAAAACCAAAATCATTTTCCCTTCCTTATACTAAAAATATTTTCCCTCCTTTTTTTTACCCAAAACATTTTGTCCTCCTTTTTTTTCTAAAATGTCAAAAAAAAATTCGTCCCTTTCCAAAAAAATAACAGTTTTACCCTCCTCTCTTGCGAAAATAATTTTGAATTTTTCTCCTTCTCAGGTTGATCGCATACCCGAACACTTGGCCTAGCTCCCTATTAGCTTGGGTCTTCGATCGAACTACCTCGAGGATCTGTTAGTTCCCTCACTAATTCCTACAAGTTAGGAATTCATCTTCATTCGCTTTCCATAGAGAACATAGAACAAGTACCGAATGTGCAGCCAGATTTGATGACGGTTCTAGCCCAACTCACTACCTGGATTGACAACCTCCAAACTGAGGTTCATGAGATATAATAAAACCGGGTCCTTGTTCCAAAAAATCCTGAGGTACTCTTCCTTCACGCTATGGGTCCTCCCATACCTAAGCCTATTTGGGTCCCCGAGAATATCAACACCCTCCACGTGCACCTCCAGTTAATGGGCCACCACCAGCTCGGCTCCTTTACTAAATCTTACCCAGTCGGGGGCCAACCTACCCATGATCGTTGATTCAAAAGAATAAGAGTTGAACAAGGTCAAAAAGGATCTCAAGATGTTGACTCAGAAGTTCAACCAAGTTCGAATCTTCAGGAACTACATGGCCTACACCCATATATCTCCCTATCGTAAAGCAAGGCTACCGAAAAAGTTCAAGATGCCTAATATTGAGAAGTTCGAGGGTAGTGAACCCCCAATTATTCATATCTAAATTTACCACCGATCCATGACTCTCATAGGTGCCTTCGAGGAAATAATAGTCCAAATATTCCAACAGACCTTTAAGGACAACACTCTTTGTTAGTCCTTATCTCTCAAGGAGTTCAGAATCCATAGTTGGAAGGATGTTTCTCATGAATTCACATCACAGTATACGTATAACGAGGAATTGGAGGTTACCCGCCATGATTTAGAACTGCTAAAAAACTGAGGAATGTGTCAGCAACTTCATAGAAAGATGGAGAGAGAGGGAGAGAAGCCATCATAACCAACTGACCTTTCGAAAAGGAGAAAGTTAGTATCATGATGAAGAACTTATTTCCCCATGTCCGAGCGATGATGGGAGGGCAGTACTACCCTCATTTTCGAGCTCTTTGATAAGCAGGAGTAGATATCAAAGAAAGTCTTGCCAAGACAAATTTTGAGCCGAAGAATGTATTCGGAGTGTTCATTCCCAGAAATAATGAAAAGCCCACCAATATTGTAGTTTCAGCCATCAATAACATCTCTCATCCTGCCACTTCATGGTCACCCTAAACCTCCTTAACCTAGTCAGAAATGAATATACCTAACTTCATGCTCCCCTCTCCAAAGTCTATAAAGCCCTTTTAAACCAAAATCTTTTCAAACCATTGGACCCTCGTCCATTACCAAACCCACTTCCCAAAAATTTCAAACCAATTTACCAATGCGATTTTCATCAAAGTTTCGGCTACACCACTGATCAGTGTTTCCATCTTCGAAATCTAATCCAAGGTCCGATTGACTGGGGTATCATCGCCACACTAGCTAATCCTAAACCAAATACTACCCATAATCCACTCCCGAATCATACAAATGCCATCATCCTAGAATAAGAGCCAAAATTTAATCCATCTACCCAGATTGTACCCAGTAAATCAGCCATTATACCCATATATTATCCTAAATCCCTCCAAGTTTACCCATATTTTCACTTATATCCTACCTATTTTTCCAATCAGGCTCTATCACTCCTTACTAGAGCATGTATTATTGTTCGTACTCGTTTCGAAAGGAAAGATATGGAGTTATCAGTAGTATTGAACAAGCTTCTAGAGTTTGGGCTAAAATTTCCTTCCAAGATGACCATTCACTGTCAGAGATTCTGTACACTATTCCTGGATGCTCAAAAATGGGCTTGAGAGTCAGATAATTCAGTGGCACCTATCGATGAAGTCAGTTTTGATGATGTTGTCCAGATTAATGTAGATTTATTTTGATAGAGTAGTGAAATTTGCAGTATATTCGAGCTATTTGATGCTTTGAAACTACAAGGGCGCCTAATTCCTTCACGTATACAACTCCCTGTTGAATGGGAGTAATTATACGAAAAGGCCTTTGAGATTGTGGAGTGTATTGACTTCTCGTGGAAAGATGATGTCATTGCCACTGGAAGAGGGGACGAATTCGATAGTTTAGATGAAGATCAAAGTCCAGAGAAGACTAACCCAATAGTTAGCATACGTGGAATGATATCGTTTAAGGAGCTTCTAGGAGAAATCAACAAGCTTGCTAAACAACCTGAGATAGATGAGGAAACGGGGTTTCTATTTTTTCCCTCTTTTATTAACCATGAGACTAGATTAGGGAGGCGTTAGCAAGTTTTGAACTCGCAATCATCAATAATTGACAAGGGAAAAGGTGTTGAGAATCTTCTTATACCGAAAATGACCCTCGAGGAGAGAAAGATCCTCGGTCAGTTGAAGAAAACCCAAGCTAACATCACTTTGTAAGGAATCTTTATATCTTCCCAGCTGCACCTAAATGCCTTGATCAAACTATTTACAGGGCCCACAGTCCTACCATCCACCATGCCAGAAGAAGGAGTGAATTTGGTCGGATCTCTAACCTCTACTAAAATGCTCTCCTTCTCTGAAATAAGAAATCCCTAAGTTTGGACTAAATCAGAACATGCTCTCAATATCTATGTCAGTGTCATGGGAAGGACCATACCACTTTTGTTTGTCAATAATTGATCAACTCATAATGTTTGCTCGTTGAGAACCCTCAATTTCTTGGACTAAAAGTGAGCAACCTACCTCCAACCTCTATCACGGTGCGTGCTTCTGATAATACCTAATGAGAATTGATGGGATATATAAAGCTTACGATAGGGAATGGACCTATAAATCCCATTATTTAATTCCAAGTCGTTGACATTCCAACTTATTTCAATATATTGCTTGGACGATCATGGCTCCATAGTATCAAGGGTGTGTCTTCTTCCATACATCAGAAACTGAAGTTCCTCACCAATTGGCAAGTCATCACCATCTTGGGCGATGATGATAACATCGAGAATGCAAGCACCAGTAATCCAGTAGTAGAGATACAACATGGGACAAATGATATGCTTCTATCACGTTTCCTAGTCAAACCGCTTCTGCTCCCAGTAGGGGACAATTCAGAGATAGAGTTTGCCCAAAACATAACCCACGACAACGTCAATGTAATACAGATGTTCAGGAACATGCACTTTATGCCCGAACTTGTCCTGGGACAACAATAACAGATGATACTTGAACCCCTAGTATTGAAGAAATCTTTTCCTCCTTGTGGCCTAGGTTATCAACCATAAGCAGATGAACTCAGAATGCTTCGCCAACCTCTATTAAAGAGAAGGATAGAAAGTGCCAATACTGTCTCAAAATATTCCTTGAACAAACGATTCATCATAGAGGGTGAATATTTCCCCTTTTATGGATTTCTTGAACTGTGGTATTATCATATGGATAAGAAGATAAAACCAGGAATGGAGATCTTTTTCCAAGGCAGCTGCTCATGGGCCAAAAGATCCCAACATCATATAAAGACATTCATTGAGGAGAATATAGCTTCTACTAGAGATTCCGAGGTAACTGACCCCGAGGATTCATTTAATTTATAAACACTGAGGCTAACACTTTGTATGATCCACTCAAGCACTACATAATCAGATCCGTCCTGCCTGATCAAATCTACTGATATACCTCTCCTCAATTAGAATACTGTGTCCATTCTACCTGCTAAAATGCAACCCAACCCTGATGTTTATCCTATTTTCTCTTCTTTTATTGTTCCTAACTATTCTAATGTAGTCGATGCCTCCTTCGATGAGGTTCTCAATGCTATTTTTACCAATAATGAAATAAACAAAGATTTTGAGTTTCTTATTGTGCCTTACATTAATTGTCTTGATTCTAATCAAACTCTTGATGATGATGATTTTGCAAATGAAAAATTCTTAAATAAGGTAAATAATAAACAACATAAATGCGTTCAAGTTAATGAAGATGAAACTATTGTTATTGATCTCAGTTCTAGTAGCCAACTACGCTAGATTAGGATAGGGTCTACCCTTGACGAGAAAGAGAGCGCACAACTCGAAGAATTACTGGAGGAATTTATGGATGTCTTCGCATGGTACTATGATGAAATGCTCGGCATTGATCCCGAGATTGCTCAACACGAGATTCTAACTCTCCCAAAATGCAAACTGATCAAACAGAATCAATAAAAGCTCTGAACCGAATGGTCGCTCAAGGTTAAGGAAGAAGTGATCAAACAGTTAAATATGGGATTCATTAGTGTAATCGAATACCCCATATGTCTAGCCAACATCGTACTCATGATAAAATCTGAAGGAAAGGTTTGCATGTTCATTGACTAGCGAGACTTGAACAGAGCCTCTCCAAAGGATGATTACCCTCTACCCAATATCGACGTGATTGTGGATAATTCGACCAATCATGCTTTTAAGTCATTCATTGATGGGTTTTTGAATACAATCAGATCAAGATGGACCCAAATCATCAAAAGAAAACTACATTCATCACCCTTGGGGAACTTTCTATTACACCGTCATGCCATTTGGTCTAAAAATGAAGGGTCTACCTACCAGAGGGCTTCCACAACCATCTTGCATGATTTTATACACAAAGAAGTCGAGGTATACATTGATGATATGATTATTAAGTGTAAGACTAGGGAAGGTCATGTTCCCTCTCTCCAAAAGTTCTTCGAACGACTATGGAAATATCACATGCAGCTTAACCCGCAGAAATGTGTTTTTGGAGTTACCAAAGGAAAGCTCTTCGGATTCATGGTTAGAAAAAAAAGGATTGAAACATATTCTGCCAAGCTAAAAGCCATACTCAAAATTCCACCACCCCGAACAGAGAAGGAAGTCCATGGGTTTATTGGAAAATTATAGTATATCAGCCAGCTCATCGATTAGTTGATACTTATCTTTGAACCCATCTTCAAGCTCCTCCAAAAGTATTCAACCAATGTTTGGAATAAATCTTGCAAAGAAGCCTTTGACCGAATCAAGCAATACCTAAATCGACCTCCGGTACTCATGCCACCACAGCCTAGCCTTACCCTAATCATATACCTGACTATAACAAACACCACAGATGGGGCTTTACTAGCCCCATACCTTAAAGAATTCGCAAAGAGAGAGCCATATACTATGCCAGTTGCAAGTTGGTCGGGCATGAAATGAACTACACTACCTTGGAGAAAGAATGTGTCGCCCTTATCTGGGTCACCCAAAAATTAAGGCACCACATGCTCGCCTTTCCTATCAGACTTATATCCCGAATGGATCCCGTCAACTACCTACTGGAAAAACCATCCTTGTCTAACCTAATGGCCCAATGGTTAATGATTCTAGCCAAATTTGATATTATGTATGTCACGCAGAGATCCATTAAAAGAAGATCCATCTCTGACTACCTCGCTAACTATCATATGGGAGAAACCTATGTTTGGATTTATGAGTTCTTGGATGAGAATATCCTTTGTACCTCCAAAGAAGACCTCCGGTGGAAAATATTCTTTGACGGCGTTGCCAATAAGAAAGGGTATGGCATTAGGATAATCCTAATTTCCATTGATGACACTCACACTCTCATTTCCATTAAACTAGATTTTCCCTGCACCAATAACATGACCGAATACGAGGCATACACATTAGGCCTCAAAGTCACTCTCAAGAAATGAATTTAATACCTAGATGTCAACGTGGATTTAGACCTCATCACTGATCAAGTACTCAAAAGATGGAAAGTCAATAACGATAAACTCTTATCGTTCCATGCCCACCTAGAAGAGTTGGCCTCCCATTTGTAGGATATCACCTTCCACTACCAGCCCCGAGCAAAAAATAACCTAGTTAATGCCCTTGCTACCTTAACCTCCATGGTTGACATGTATGAAGGAATAATAATTCCCCATTCCTAGTCCAAAACCAAGATAAACCTACCCACTTCTATCATATTGAGCTCATCACGGAAGAAGATCCTGTCATAGTTGATTATTGGTACTATGATATTTGGCGCCTCCTCAAGAATTGTAGGTATCCCTAATTTTTTTATAAGAAAGACCGAGAAACTCTATATAAACTGGTTACTCAGTACATCGTCTGCGATACAGCACTATTCAAGAGAAATTTTGATGGAACCCATTTACACTACATCGCAGGGGCTCACATTAAAGAGATGATGCAAAAAATTCACAGTGGCGAGTGCGGAACCCACATGAATGGCCATATGATCTCAAAGAAGATCATCCTATAAGGTTACTATTGGACTACCATGGTTTAGGATTGCATCGTGTATGTTCGATGATGTCTTAAATGCCAATAGTTTTCCAACCTCTAGCACTTGCCCCTATGAGAATCGTACAACATGACTTCTCCCTGGTCATTTTCCACATGGATCATCGACATCATAGGTAAAGTTACACCCAAGGCCTCCAATGAACATGAATTCATCTTCGTTGCCATCAATTACTTCGCCAAATGGGCTGAAGCCGAGTCCTACGCATTCCTATATGCTACAAAAGTGGCCAAGTTCATTAAAAAAAATATCATCTGCTGATATGGAGTCCCACATGAGCTAGTGTTATAAAATAGGTTAAATTTCGAAGTAAAAGTCATAGAGGTGGTGTCAATGAGTATGCGATTCAGAGGCACAAATATTCCCCCTACCGACCTCAAACCAACGGTGCAATTGAAGCCACTAATAAAAACCTCAAAGTAATCATTAGCAAGATGATCGAGGGTTATCGATATTGGGATGGTCAAACCCCTTAAGCCCTATGGGGCTATCTCACTTTAGTTTGAACATATATTGGGGCTACCCCTTACTCTTTGGTATACGGTATGCAAGCAGTCCTGCCCGTTGAGCTAGAAATTCCTTCACTACGCACCATGCTTGAAAGAAAAGTCAGCGAGGAATATGGGCATCAAAGTCATCTTGACGAGTTGTCACTCTTGGATGAAAGAAGACCAAAATCTCTATATAATATACAAGGATACAATCACCGAATAACACGATCATTTAATAAGAGAGTCAAGGACCGTGGTGTTCGAGAAGGGACTTAGCCCTTAAATAAATCAAAGAATCCATATGGGATCCAAGTGGGAAATTCAATCCCAATTGGAGTGGCCCCTACATTGTGAAAAAGATCTTATTCGGTGGCGCCTCTATGATCACCAATCTCGATGGGGAAGAGATGGAGCCTCCAGTCAACCTGTACCGTCTCAAGAAATTCTACACCTAGTTTGAAATCTTGACGTGCTATGCTTCTTCGCATCTCCCTTGTATTCTAAAAAAAATTATTCATATCCCTCTACTCAGAACTATGTGGGGCCTGATCCTCTAAAAATCTTTAAACTTTAAAAAATGAAACTCAAAAAAATTTCAAAATTCCCAGAGGTATGTAGGCAGCTCATACCCTTCACATGAGCATGCCCCCCTTCCTTTTCATAAATTGCTATTCTTTTTTTATGTCCGAGAACAAAGGTTCATTTTTATCATTTACATGAACAAAAGGATTATATATGCCTTAGCGATCGGTATAGATAATTCAAATGCAAAAAACTCATCAAGAGGCATAAAAATATAATTAAAATTTTCTTTATTTTATTGATGAAATTTCCAGTTACAAATACATTGGCATATGGAGTCAAACAACTTCCCTTGCCAACCTAACATTATTTTTCCTAAATAAGACAAACTACTCCTAGATAACCTTCCAAAAAGTTATTCCATCCAGAGACATAACCATACACGTCACAAAAGATTCATAAATAAATTCCTAAGGATCCTACCCCCAGCTGCCAGAAGAATCGGACCCATCATCATCATCATCATCATTATCATCATCATCATCTACATCATGGGGTCCCCAAACCTCCCCTTCCTGAGTAGAATGCCACAGGCGCTCCATGGAACGGTAATCTCGAACCAGCTTAGGTAAAAAATAACATATCCATCCATGGTGTCAGATATGGCGAACCACCTTTGCCCGATTTCCACAACCATCATTTTAGCAACTACCCTCCTCTATAACCACTTCATGTAGTCCCTGGAAACTTTCCAGACTCGGCTAACAGACTGGGAATGGTGGGTCGATGGTCGATGATTCTCCCACAGAGAGCCCAATCACATGAGCAGATGCTCTGTCAAATCCTCTATGAAAAAGAAGTCCAGTGTTGGAGGTAGCACAATCTGCTCCAATCCAAATTGACGCAAGAGCAGCTAGGGAAAGTAGGAAGAGGTCTGTCGGAGGCCAACCAACCGAACATATTAGTATTCCAGTTCTAGAATGGGCTGCAGTCCCCCCGTGAAGGCACTAAACAATGCAAACCTTGATCCTTGTGCTCCATAAACTAGTTATCCCATCTATCGATATCCAGTCCTACGTTGATAAGGTAGTAAGAAAAGAAGTTCAGCACACCTGCCAATGGATATTCATGAGGGACCACTATATGGAATCTCTCCGAAAACCACATGAATAGCATAACATGGCTACCTATCAGGAGTCAGAATGGAATTTATGTTAGGCATCCAAACCATTAAGAGTCTCCGCTAGTATTACTACCGCAGGACTGTGATGGTACGACATCCAAGAAGTGATGGCTGCAAGTTGTGGGTTCTTCAACTATTTCCCAATCACCAATAGTAATTTTTAAGTCAACCCAATAACTACGGCTCCAACATAGCCCGCATCACCAACATCCTACAGATTCACATAATGTAGCACAACCAAGAGAGAGATCATTCCCCCTATAACCAATGATCGAGCCGCTGAGGGTGAGATATGGAGAAGTCTTGCTAGCAGCTCCCGAGGAGATCGAGAGAATTTAGGCATAGCCATCGTAATGTTGGGATCTATCCCCAACATGGCAGAGATCTCCTCAAAAGTCGGACAGACTTCATTCAAGACAAAGTGAAAGACATGGTCCTTAGGTTACTAGAATTCTACCGTTGCCATCAGCATGTTCCATTCAATAGATCGATTGCGCCATAATGAAACTCGATGCATGTTGAAATCATCGTAGTCTATATTATATGAGCACATAGCCTTTAAGTTTTATATGTAAGAATCAAATTTAACACTTATGGGGAGAGACATATTGCAAAATGATAAGATAAGAAGCGAGAAGTATGCAAAAGAAAAGAAATATGGATAGGTGAAGGAAATACTCCACCATTATCCCTATTTATACTTGGAAAACTTAGCCAAAGACAAAAGTCCCACAAATCATAGAGGAAAACATTCCCCACCAAGGACTAAGTATTAAAAGTGCAATAAAAAGCTTTGGGTTGATTAGACTGGACTAACTAGTCGATAGGTAGGACAAGTGGTATGCCGATTGGAAACCCCCTATCTTTGGACAGTTCTCTTTTTCCTTTTTTTTTCAAAAAAAAAAACGCAATAAAATTAATTTTTATTCTGAGGAATTCAGAATTTCCTCATCCCTATATTTTTACTTATCTTGCTTTAAGGTAAATTTTCACTCGAATCCTTTTTACGGTCTCAGTAGCAAAGTAAAAAGTGCACATACATTAAGTCACTAAAGTAAAAAAATTTAATAAAATCACATTCCATTGCATATATATATATGGCTTTATTACATTTTGTCGTGCAAGAAAACACAAAAATAGCGGAACTCAACCCGAACCCCCAAGCATACTCTCGCTCCCTCTCCTTCACCGACATTCTTTCTTTTTCTTCAATTTCTCTCTCTCCTCATTATCTTTCTCTCTCTCTATCTATCTATCTAAAATCCTTCGTCCTTGCAATATATGCATTTTCCCCGACGATGAGATAACGAGCCTCTGCTCATAAACTAAACCCCTCCTTAGACGAGGCAGATGACACGAAGCATGTCACACCCCAAACCCAATATCCATACTAATCATTTGTTATTAGAATAATTGGATCATAATCTCAAGCCCATTGTAAATATAATTCATTTATAAAAAAAATCATGTATAATAAACATAATCATGTTCTTTGTACCATAGCGTAATTAACATCAGAGTCATAATTAAACGAACATGTTATACTAGGATTGACTATGATTAAATAGTACAATGATCAAATCAACCCATGCTAACTCAATATATAAGATGTGCGAGTGTAGTAAAACCTCAGTGTGACAATGACAAAATCCCCACGTCTAATCCCCAAAACCTTATAACGGTACAACTCTCAAATCACCGATCATATGATATCCTAACTGGCAGCGTACAAACCTGAAAATGTTAAAATATAAACCGTAAGAATTAATCTTAGTGAGGTACTCCTTCCTTGAAAGGAAATAACAGCTCTTTATCATATATGTGGATATAAAATCCAAATAATCCTGCCCTGCTATAAAATAGCAATATTATATCAAATATCTAGATGTAAAATCCAAACAATCCTTACTTACAATGAAATGACAATTCTATATCAAATATGTGGATATATAATCCCTCTAATAACAATTTTATATCAAATTAGTGGATATGAAATCAAAAAAATCCTGCCCTGCTATGAAGTAACAGTTTTATATCAAATATGTGGATATGAAATCCAAACAATCCTGCCCGTTGGCAATAACAAATCCTGGAACATAAGTTCCAACAAATCCTTATTATAAGAAAAATAAAATTATTAGATCTTTGTCCAATTCCAATCCTGGATCATAAGATCCGAACAAATCCTGGATATTTTAATATCCAAACAAATCCTGAATACCGAAGTATTCAAATCAATCATGGGTCATATGACCCAAACAAATCCTGGATATTTTAATATCCTTTAAACCAATCCTGGATCATAAGACCTAAATAAATCCCAGAAATTTTAATATCCAAACAAATCCTGAATACTGAAGCATTCAAACAAATCTTCTCTTAGAGCTATATCCATATTTATATATAAAACAAATCACAAGTACACTCACCTTGGCAACTTATCAGGCTTTTCCTTTTCTTTTGTTTGGCACTTGTTCAACCGGTTATTATTCCCTTCCTATCATTCTTACACTATTAGTATCACCATAAGAATATCAAAAATCCAATTAATATCTCAAACATAACTCAATTCATAAGCATCATATGATTATATTCAAATCATTTATTATAAGTGAAATTTCATCCAAATTCATGTTAATACATTTGTCATATCCAAATCATAGACCAAAAATATATTCATTTATTCTTAGTAATTCAATCCTTATCATATTATTATTCCAATTCACAAGAAGGTACATCATTTCAAGTTTCCTAGAGCAAGATATGCCAATTTCTTTACTACATAGCAAATCTTCCCTATAGGCTCTTTTATCGTTCATTCAACTTCCAGGAATTTTCATAATTTTTCTACATCATAAATTTCTATGATATTTCACCCAAAATCATTAAGCATATTACAAAAATACAAAATTAAAGTTTCATAATTTTTAAGGTTCATTTGCTATGTCAAGAAAAACATCGAACACATGGTGAGCATACTTTCACCCTTCGGGGAGATTTTATACCTGAACTTAAAACTCTCACCAAAGATTCATTTCTTGGTATTTTCACATGATTTTTGGATATGTCACAAATATATGAGTATATTTTAATCTCAAATTGGAATAAATCAATTCCAGTAAGTATACAAAAAGATATGGAAGGTTGAATAAACAAGGTTACTAAACGAAGTAATTTTAAGGGTTTGTACATTCAACTTAACTTAAACTTGCATCTAACATAAAGGGCTGAAATTTTTGTAAAAAAAATGATGATTTAAATCATCTAAATCAGTAATATAAGAAAAACAATAACATTTGGGTTTAGTATTACCTTCGGGACTTTTACGTAATTTCTACGGATTTTTCTCCAAATTTTCTCCTCACTTTCTTCCTAAACTTTCCAATTCTCTCCTCCTCTCAAGCCAAACTCTTTAACGGCTGAGTTATGCTGAAGGAGCATCTTATTTCAAGCCTTTAAATTCGGCAAAAACCAACCTCCTTCTTTAACCAATCAAATCCCACCATTTGTTAGCCTAATAAGACGAAATATCATTTAACGAATGGACAAATTTGTCCCTACTTCGTAATTCCAGCATAATTTCTCGCTAGGACCTCCGTTTAACACACCATTTATCGTGTTACAAACCTAAATAATATATATATAACTATATAGTTTTCTCCTCATGTCAATTGTTATGTTATAAAGGTCAAAACTAATCTTAAACATGAACATTCCTACCGAAAACTTCAAAATTTTATATTTGTAACTAATTCAATATTTCATTCTTTATGAAGGTAGGGTTAGACTAAACATAATGACTTAAAATTATATATACTAAAAACATATTATCCACATCACATAAGCTAAGCATGATTTAGGCATAATTAATCATAATTATATTTGGGTTGTCACAAAGCAAGACGGAAGCGGGATAGAGTCCCAAATATGAGGAGTCGTAGAAGCCACCCAATCCCGAATATCTCTCAGCCCAGTGGTCGGTGCCCGAATGTAATTTAAGAATGATAGAAAAGAGAAAATCAGTCAGTATGATGCATAGAAAGAAATGAAAAAAGCAAAAAGTAAATAAAAGAAAGGTACACCGTCGGCTGAAGGACATCCTCTATCCACCTCAGCTCCACCGGGTCCATCGCATTGGGATGATGCATCATATGCACTAACCCTCCATCATAACATCGGATGTTATAAGTAGGGGGATACAACCGTACAAATGGAACCTCTTATGTCATGGCCACTACCGATATCGATGCACCACCTGCATTGTGCTCAGACCCCACCGGCCGACTCGTGCCCCTACTAGAGCCCGAGGGGGGAAGAGGCATAATGTCATATATGTTGGGAGGAATCATCCAGTCCGATACAAAATCCAGGTAATCATAGGTCTCCACCGTGTCGGTATGCGACGAATAAGGATAGTCGACCATCGCCGCCACCCTCGCCTCCTCTAGCGTCTCCCTATCTTACTTCATGTACATTGGGGGCCTCATAGGTGGTACCATCACCTCCTTATCCACCACCTATCGGACTAATATCTCCCCCAGTTACCAGGAGTAGCCGAACTCATGCGCCAGCAGACGACGCAGCTGTACGTTCCCCCTAGTCACCCCCGTGTGCTGGATGTCCATCCCCCAGGGATAAAATGTCACTAGAAATATCCCCAAAAGAAAATCAATATCTGAAAACACCATCAAGGAAAAGTGTTCTTAAAGAGAAATAAGATGTAATACTCGTATTTTTATGGAATTTAATTATGGGATTTATTAAATTAAATTGGGATAAATTGATTTAACATTAATCCAGATTTTAAAATAAATATTTACTAGCGTGACGAGAGTTATTAATTATATGTTGAATATTACTAGATGATTAAATTAATATATGAGAGTGAATTTATTAAAATTATCGCGAGTGAATAATACGACAATCATAGAAATTAAGTCGGGACGCGCATGTGTCGTGTCGGGACTAAATTAAAAGAATAAAAAGTGAATTAATTTTAAGTTATCTGTATGGTCATTTTGAGTTTGCCAATACGTCCGTAAGGGTCGAGATAGTCAGAAAAGTGTACCCGGGGGTTTATTTTGGGTCTCGAGACGTTTTTAGGCCTAATCGATAACCCGAAAGAGCATTTTGGTAATTACCAATTTTATGCCTTATTTATGGGCGAAAATTGAAGTGTTATATCTGATGAGAGTTAGATCCCATGAGGGTTAGAAACATTAGAGTTGTAGAGAGTATAAGGAAGAGAGAATGATTCAAAGGAGGAGAGCCACCAACCCTATACCACTCTCATCAATTCCACCACCAACGCGTAGATCGAAAGAAGGGGATTGTTCCCATACCATTTTAATTCGTTAGATCAGACCTTTGATTTCCAAGCAAGTATCTATCTTATTGTTCTTTAGTTGATAAAACATCCATGCTAGTGTAGGAATTAATTAATTTATATCTTCATGAAAATAATGTTATTAGGAGATTATTATTGAAATTTTAAAGTAGAAACCATGCTAGGATGAATATTTTATCATATATAGAATGTTATCCATGAAATTCGATACCCACTAAAGATAGAAATCTGGAAATTAAATGAATTCTTGAGAAAATTTGATGAATTAGGGTTAAATGATCATTTCTTGAATTAACCCATTTGATGACTAATCTTGAGGAATTAATGAATGTTTTACGTTAGAAATCATCCATGTTGGTTTATATAACGTTCATGATGTTTGGTTAGGATTTTGGGACATGTTAATGGAGTTTTGATGATTTAAGTTGGAAGAAACTAGTAGGCTTAATTTGCATAATTCTGGGCAAGACCTTCTTGGTCGATCGATCGACTCAAGAATGTCGATCGATCGACTGGATCGATCAATCGACTCCTCCTGAAAATGGAAACTTTTTTCTCCTTTTGAATGTTAATCCAATCCGATGTGTAAGGACCTTTGGACATAATTTATGTATCATAATGGGACTTGAGGAGGACCAGTAGGTCATAAGTAAGGTTAGGATAATACGACTTGATATAAGATTTAACCATGGGATTTCGAGGGTGTAAATTGAACAGGAAATTGTGCGTATAATCGAGAAGGACTTGGACTAGTAGGGTAGTGAGGGTACACCTATTGATTTTAGATTTATCAAGAGGATACACCTCGAGAGTCGAGAAATACTTAAGGATTTGCGAAAATTGAGAAAATAAAAAGAGTGATTTAGTTATACGTAGAACTAGGGTGTTATATGCCACGTATGGTTCGAATATATTATGGGTCGTGGGCATACCTAGATGAATAATTAGAATATATATATAGGTGCATGTGTATATATAATATTGTATGTTTGTATAATCATACCCGCTCTACTTTCTATCACAGAGGTTCCGCGCCGAAATAGTCTTATCTCTACTGGACCTTTATGGAGGATATTGACTTGTACCTTAGAACATAGAATCCTTGGTACAGGATATTCTAGAATGATAATCAGACGGTCCTAAGAGATGTGAGGTATATGTTGACCTCTTAGTGACTTGGAACTATTCTTCGCCTCTAATAGGTGTGTTTTACGTTAGTACAGTTCGAGAGTGATTTCGAACTAGTATTTCCCTTCTTGTACGAGTGATACTGGGACTTGATAGCAGAGTATGCCAACACCATAGACTTTTGTGGGGTGCCTTACTAGTATATATTTTATGGGTGATAAATATATGTACCTATGATTAATCTACTGTGCTTGTAAGTAGATAGAATTGAATAATTAATATTAAATGAGTTAAGTGGTCGAGATCTCAAGTCTGAATAGAGATGAATATAACTGGCTAGGAAAATTCATAAGAAAAGGTTATCAGATATAAACTATAGTCATGAGATTTCTTGAGTTAGGCTTGGTGAATGAAAATTGGGTTAGACTAGTTAACTGGGTTAGACTTAACTAGGTTAATTCGGTAGTACGTTAGGCATGCACACTAGTTGAGAGGTGAGGATTCTCAAGTGAGTGTCGAGATACTAACATGTATATAATATCAACTGATAAGCATTTAAATACTTGTTAAACTATTTCTAAAGTTGTTTTACACTCAGGCTCCGACCCGTTTCCTGTTATCTTTTCTTCCTCTTGTATATATATATATATTACAGGTACCCAACCATAGGGGCGTCATGCCTAGATCTTTGGACCATTGACGTGCTGCAGCCAGTGTGGACGACATCGCCACTCTTCGCCACCAAAAAACCCTCCCAACAATAACAGAATAAACTAATGGGACATCTGTCGCACCTGCAGCCCGTCAGCCTCGTCGATTCGTCGACTCAATAAAACCTCCTTCAAAAGATAGAGACGGATGGAGTCCCCAGAGACTATCCTCTCCACATCACCCAACACCGCCTCCACATTGCATGCCATTAGAAGTTGTCGTTTGAACAACATTTCCTTGTCATTCGAATGACATGAGCAAGAAAAATATTATTTTAAAAAACTCGCCTATAGGTCTTAAAAATATTATTTTTACTTATAAGGAATGCCTCAGTTTTATAAAAACAATTTTGAAAAATATTCCAATACTAAAGTAAAGCACTTATGAATCTTAAACACATTCTTTATGAATTATACCTCAAGTTACGCATATGTTGAAGATGCTTGAAATTCGGAGCCGTCTCGATGAACATATGAACGTGAACTTCTTCTACGATTGCAGTGGTATACGGCATACTCTATGTAAATTATTGACTATGGAAAATATGCCCTTACAACTAGTGAATGGGGGTTAGTCAAGGGTTATTTGGTGTACTAGTGACCCAGTAATATATGTGGTTTAGTCACGGTTTATAAAGTGCTATAATTATAATATATATGTATTTGGGGTAAATTTCGATTATGGTATTGTGGATATTGTATATACTAGTTATCTCTTCATTTATGGGAACTAATGGGGAATTTATAAATTCATAAAATACACAGTCTAAAAGAAATTAAAACTGATAAGGGTGCACTACACCAAAACTGGCGAATGGTCATAGCCAAAATCCCTGACCAAGAATGTGGGTCATGGACTTGGATCGTGAACATTATGTACGCGACCAATTTCATTGGTCGCGACCCAAGTCCGTGACCAATCAGGGGTCATAGCCCTAAGGGGACACAACAAATGGTTGAGGATTTGGGACATGATCCACACCACGATGGGAAAGAAAATGACCTCGACCAAAGTTTGTGACCCCCAACCGTGACAAAAAATGGTCATGGACAAAGCCCGTGACCCACACCACGATGAAAAAAAAAGGAAAAAAAAGGTCTTGGCCAAAGTCCATGACCCCTAACCACAATGAAAAATGGTCGAGGCCAAAGTTCGTGACCCATATCGCAACCATTTTTTTCGTTGTGGTATGAGTCACAAACTTTGGTCGCGATCATTTTTTTCGTCGCGATGTGGGTCATGGACTTTGGCCACGACCATTTTTTGTCACGATTGGGGTTCATGGACTTTGGCCGCGACTATTTTTATGCACGACGAAAAAAATAAAAATGGTCATGGACAAAGTCCATGACCATATTTAGCAATAATAAAAGAAAATTGGGTTTTTTTGGGTCCAATCCTAAAATTAAGGGTCCCGTGACTAAGCGGCTGGTTGCTACTTGTTACGTTAGGCGCGCACAAGGTGTTACAAATATTTATTATTGGAAAAATAAAAAAAATCACAAATTACAAATCTGGAGCATTGTTAATAAACTGATATACATACAAACTTAAAAATATTATACGTCTTAATAATTTACAGACAAAAAAAAATAGGCAGAGTTTCCTTTATTTTCTGGACAATTCAAACCCTATTAATATAATACCTGCTTATTATAAAGCCCGCACGACAATCAAATTATAAAAGCCCGCACAACCATAAAACTATAAAAGCCCGCATGACCGTAACACAAAAAAACATAATCCTTAATGTCAACAACATTATATAAACAATCTCTATCTTGTAAATCATTGCCTTCTTCATGTGTTGCACGTGCATAAAAGAAAATGATACAATGTTATCCTACAAAAAATATGATGTAAAAAAGAAATGATATTAGTAACCAAGCTGAAAAATTGCATATACGAGTTATAATTATCATCATATCAGTTCCTACGAGTTACATTTGTACTATACGAGGTATTGGTGCCTCTCACGGGGCCTATTAGGGGTTATTTCGGGGTTTTCCCCTCCAAAGCAATGTTTTTAAGACTAAGTCTAGATATTTTTAAATTATCATCGTATTCTCAAACTGGGAGTCCCATGATCACGCGTTCAGTTCCTATAAGTTACATTGGTACCGTCCGAGGTCGTTTGGGTTTTTTTTTCAGGATTTCCCCCTCGAACGCCTTGTTTTTAAACCTAAGTCTAGATATTTTCAAATTATCATTGTATTCTAAAATTGGGAGTCCTGTGATCATACGATTAGTCCTTACGAGTTACATTGGTCTCGTGCGAGGTATCGGTGCCTCTCATACAGCCGTTTGGGGCTCTTTATGGATTTCCCCCTCTAACGCCATGTTTTTTAAGCCTAAGTGTAGATATTTTCAAATTATCATCATATTCTCAAATCGGGAGTCCTGTGATCGCGTGATTAGTCCTTACGATTTACATTAGTCCCATGCGAGGTGTTGGTGCCTCTCACTATGCCATTTGGTGGCAGTTTAGGAATTTCCCCCTCTAACGTCGTGTTTTTAAGCCTAATTCTAGATATTTTCAAATTATCATTCTATTATCAAACTAGGAGTCCCGTGATCATGCCGTAAGTCCCTACAAGTTACATTAGTCTCGTACTAGATGTTAGTGCCTCTCACGATGACTATTGGGGGCTATTTCGGGGTTTCCACGTCCAATACCATGTTTTTAAGCCTAAGTCTAGATATTTTCCAATTATTTTTGTATTTTCAAATTGGGAGTCTCGTGATTGCACGATCAGTCCCTACGAGTTACATTAGTTCCGTGCGAGGTGTTGGTGTCTCTCACGAGGCCTCTTTAGGGCTGTTTCGAGATTTTTCCCTCCAACACCGTGTTTTTAAGCCTAAATCTAAATATTTTCAAATTATCATCGTATTATCAAATCGGTATTCCTGTAATAACGTAGTTAGTTCCTACGAGTTACATTGGTCCCGTGCGAGGTGTCGGTGCCTCACACGGGGCCATTTAGGGGTTGTTTCAGGATTTCCCCCTCTAACACCTTATTTTTAAGCTTAATTCTAGATATTTTCAAATTAACATCGTATTCTCAAACTGGGAGTCTTGTGATCACGCAGTTAGTCCTTCCGATTTACATTGGTCCTTTGCAAGGTGTCGGTGCCTCTCATGTGTCCATTTGGCGCTCTTTCTGGAGTACCCCCTCTAACATCATTTTTTAAGCCTAAGTTTAGATATTTGCAAACAATCGTCATATTCTCAAATCGGGAATCTCGTTATCGCACGATCAGTCCCTACGAGTTACATTGGTCCCGTCTGAGGTGTTGGTGCCTCTCACGAGGCCTATTGGCGTCTATTTCGAGGTCCCCTCCAACGCCGTGTTTTTAAGCCTAAGTCTAGATATTTTCAAATTATCATCATATTCTCAAATTGGTAGTGCCATGATCACGCGATCAGTCCGTACGAGTTACATTGGTCCCGTGCGAGGTGTTAGTGCCTCTCACGGGGCTTATTGGGGGTTATTTCGGGGTTCCCTTCCAACGTCGTGTTTTTAAGCCTAAGTATAGATATTTTCAAATTATCGTGTATTATCAAATTGAGAGTCCCATGATTATGAGGTTAGCTCCTACGAGTGACATTGGTCTCGTGCAAGGTATTGGTGCCTCTCACGAGGCCTATTGGGGGTTGTTTTGAGGTTCCCCCCCCCCCCCCCCCACCCCAACGTCGTATTTTTAAGGCTAAGTATAAATATTTTCAAATTATCATCATATTATCAAACTGAGAGTCCTTTGATTACGCGGTCAGTCCCTACGAGTTATATTGGTCTCATGCGAGGTGTCAGTTACTCTCACGGGGCCTATTGGGGCTTGTTTCGGGGTTTCCCCTTCCAACGTCATGTTTTTAAGCCTGAGTCTAGATATTTTCAAATTATCATCGTATTCTCAAATAAGGAGCCCCATTTTTGCGTGGTTAGTCTTTATGAGTTACATTGGTCCCGTGCGAGGTATCGGTGCCTCTCACGAGGCCTATTAGGGCCTGTTTCGGGGTTCCCCCTCCAATGCCTTACTTTTAAGCCTAAGTCTATATATTCTCAAATTATCATAGTATTCTCAACTCAAAAGTCCCGTGATCGCGCGGTCAGTCCGTACGAGTTACATTGGTCTCGTGGTGTTGGTGTCTCTTATGGAGCCTATTGGGGAGTATTTCAGGGTTTCCCCCTCCAACGTCGTATTTTTAGGCCTAAGTCTAGATATTTTCAAATTATCAACTTATTCCCAAATCGAGAGTCCCGTGTTCGTGCGGTCAGTCCCTACGAGTTGCATTGGTCTTCATTCGAGGAGTTGGTGCCTCTCACGGGGCCTCTTGGGGCTATTTTGGGGTTCCCCCCTCCAACTCCGTGTTTTTAAGACTAAGTCCAGATATTTTCAAATTATCATCATATTATCAAATCGGGATCCCCATTATCGCGTGGTTAGTCCCTACGAGTTAGATTCGTCCCGTGTGAGGCGGGCAAATAAAAATGAGGTGCTTATTTTACTTTTTTTTGGAAATATATGGTCACGCCCTAGAGCCGTAACCCACCATCGCAATCCATTAGTTCACCATCCTATTGTTGGAATAATGAATGGTCACGACCTACAGCCCTGACCCCATGCGCAAACAACAACATATATGTTGTTGAGGGATGGTCACGGCCCATAGTCGTGACCCACACCAAGAAATGGTCACGGCTCCCATTCGTGACCCTATATGTGATTGTTTTGGGGCTTCGTCATGCCTATGGTCATATTACAAGTCTTTGACCCATCTGCGACCAAGTTTGGAGGAAACTTAGCGCAAATTTGGCGACAAGATGGTCACGCTCTGGTCACGGCCCAAGTTCGTAACCCATAGTGGTCAGGGATTTGGTCTGTGACCACTTCCAAAACATCCTTGACTCATTGTGGTAGTGAATATAGTCATGCCAAAAATTGAGATGGTCACAGCCGAAGTCTACAACCAGCTGAGCACGAACAAGGGTCGTGACCAACTAGGCATGACCATTCGCAGGATTTAGTGCAGTGGTGGGTATAATAGTTGAAGTAATAAATGTTAAATTATTATTTATTCGTACGATTGCAAGTTTTATTACTGGAGTGCGTAAATTTTATCTTATTATAGTAGGCCTAACCCATCGTGTTATTCTAGGTGTTCCAATTCATCTAACTTAGCTTTCTTACTTGATCCCCTAATCATTCATTTCAATCACCATCAGTTTTGGAGGCGTAGGTTTTGAATCTATTACTAGCTTTATTTATTTTCTGATTCGAGAGATGCAAGGTTTACTTTATCCTTTGGCATTGTACTCTGTTTTGGGATTTTATTGTTTTTATGTTGGAGATATTAGAATGTATTCATGATGGAATATTTTGTCATATAACTTTATTTTTTTTATATTAAGTGGTGGTGATTGACTCTTAGCATTTGTATATGACTATTTAAGAATTTTTCATGTCATACTTTACTTCGAATCATCATTATTCATCACTTATTCCTTCATTCTAAGGATGATATATAATTATTTGTACAACTTTGTAAAAGTATGCATAATACTCATTGTGCCCCATAGGATTGGTATTGTCTTATTCTGTCAACCAAAACCTACGTTGTGTCTCTAGTCCATGAGATTGTTCTAAAAAGCTTCAAGTCAAGACTTATTCATCCGACTTCATCAACTTCATTTCGAGTATCATTCGCTTGTACATATGTGAGAATGCCACTTTAGGTATGGTAATGGACTTAGATGACATAATACATCCTTATTTTGGCATAAATTAAATAAAATTTTCTCAAATTTGAAAATGTGTTAAAAGTTGTGTGTGCGTATTTTGGACAATTTGAACAAATACATTATGCAATATACTTTTCTCATAAAAAAAACTATGTTCATAAAAAACTTGCATTTTATGTGTGTATTTGAAGTATGAGTGTTCTTGGTTGAGAAGAAATATACTTTGGGTATTTTACCAAAAAAAATTCAAATTCTTGGATGGAAAAATGCATTCAAATTTTTTGTACAAAGGGGAAACTTGTCTTACCACAGTTTTGCTACAGCGACGCATTGCCCCTCAATAGAGATAATTTTTCAGTGGCACTATTTTGTCCATGTTCATATTCTCTAGACAATGGCGCAACCTGTCTCACCACAATGATGGTTTCCTTCATTGTAAGGAAAGCTTGTCGACTGTAGTCCTTATCCACGTATAAAAATTCCTTCTTCTTGGTGTGACCTAGATCACCTCAAGTTCGCTGCACTGATTCATTGGCACACTGCAACGATACTACTGCAATGATGTCAAATCAAGCATAAAAATTGAATATGACCAAAAGATTACATTTTAAAACGTGATATTCTTTTCTTCTACCATATGTTTTCTCCCCTTGGGGAGGCAACCTATTTTGTGTAATTGAAAATAATTTAAAGGTTTTGGAAGCTTGTCTCCAGATGTTTGAAAAACAATACTGCTATTTAGCTCACTATCTTCTTATTTACAATCTAGGGTTAAGATTTTTAGAAAGATTCACATTGTTTATCAAGCTAAAGAAATCAGATTTTCTAAAAAGAAAAAAACTTCTTTGTACTTTTGAGATATACCTTATTATCATTCTACTTCTTAAGTTTTTACAGTTTGATTACTTCTCTCAAGTCTCGAACAAACACTTTGTAAAACTAGTTCTTGAGAAACCTTAAATATTTTTTATATCTGAAAAATACTTTGTGAGTTTATTTTTAGCTGCTAAACACTTTAATATACTTCCCTCAACCTTTAGGACCCTCACAACCTTTAGTATCCTTTCGATCTCTTGATGAAAACATTCAAATATAACTTTAATAATAAACGTTATATATTATAGGGTCAATTGCGAAAGAATATATAAAAAAAGAATCATCATTATATGTTGGGAACATAATCAAATATAAAGTCTTAAGGGGTTCAATTCTCATGGCAAATGAGTGGTCTAGGAATTTTACGAGTTTAAGGATGAATTGAATTTTGAGAACCCTAAAGTGGTCAGACTCACCAATCTGGAATACGAGAACACAGTTCGTTATGTCATTGAATCAAAAGATTGAGTTTAATATTGGAGGGAGTAAGTACCTACATATATAACATATTTTTTTTTTTCATATGTGTATTTTCCAAACTACTATTTAAGTTCAATAGTTTTATGAATAGTATAGGAAGTATAAGAGCAAAATTTCCAAAAATCATATGTCAAAAGGTTTAATAAACGCAATGAGTGATTTTAGGTCATGGGTATCAAAAGAGAAAATTGTCACATCTTTTGTTGTACTTATGCACGTGTTTCAACATACCCTTATATAAATACACTAATAAAAGAATATTTTAGCAATAGGTGATGTCTCTTCAAATGTCCCAGAATTTGTGCGAAGGAGTTTAAAAAATCCCATCCAAATTCTTTTGATTTCATCTCATATTCATGGGAGAAAACAATATAGACACAAAATAACATAATTTCAATTTCTACCTTGACCTTTTTTATGTCTATCAAATCAATAAGAATATGAAGGATACGGTACTGACCTATTAAGGGATTTTCCATCATATACTGGAACTAGAATACTTAGATTTCAAAGAATTTGTATTCTATTATGACTGGGTGAAGGTCAAGGACACTGCTAATGGTTGTAAAGTCGATCCTGCCACAGAACTTATCATGGTAGATTTACCAAAGATTAAGAGTAAAGATCATATGGTTGATGAGTCGTTTGTTTGTGACCTTTCAAAAATCGAAGAAGATATTCTACTCAAATTGCATAAATGATGACAGTTACTCTATTATTTTGCATACACTAAACGGTTTCACTACTCATGCAGATAGAATAAAGGCCCCTATAAAGTTAGAGTATTGTAAGACCCTAACTTTTATTTTTATTTTAATTGAATTATTTCTGTGTCAAAAAGCATTTTATGGACTATTAATAAAT
Source organism: Sambucus nigra (assembly GCA_949130495.1). Taxonomy (NCBI): domain Eukaryota; kingdom Viridiplantae; phylum Streptophyta; class Magnoliopsida; order Dipsacales; family Adoxaceae; genus Sambucus; species Sambucus nigra. The sequence goes on along the minus strand of OX422215.1, from coordinate 301,580,150 downwards.
TTCAAGACATTCACTACCCGTACATATGTTATGTAATATGAAAATAGGGTTGACACGTTTACTTTCTCGTTCGAAATAGATTTTTTTTCATATAAAGCAGAGATTAGAACGAATTTAAAACATATTATTTTTAATTATTAATTAAATTATTGTGTGTAGAAATTAACGTAATCCAAAACTAATGTCAATGCAAAAAAATATAGAAATGTGTCCTACACATTCCAATACTAATTTATTGTTGGATGAAATTTCAAAAATTATAAAAAATTATACCCAAAAAAATTATAATTGAGTGCTAACGACATACGTAATTATCCAAGCAACAGTGTACTGACTGTAGACCTGTCAAAATACACGATAACCCGTTAACACGACACGACCCGACACGAAATTATAAGTTAATGGGTTTACCCTTATTGGGTTTGGGTCATTAACGGGTTGACACGGTAGACCCGTTAACACTAACGGTTCGGGTTTGGAAATTTACCTGTACCCGTTTTAACCCGTTTCTACCCGTTAACACCCGTTAACACTAACGGGTACTATAGGGTCACCCAACCCGTACCCAATAACAATAACCATTAAAACCCATTATTTCTAAATCTTTAAAGACTAACGGGTGCTATAGGGTCACCCAATCTATACCCAATAAAAATTACAATTAAAATCCATTATTTTTAAAGTATTGAAGACTAACGGGTATTATAGGGTCACCCAACCCGTTACCCATTTCGACCCGTTAGGCTTAATGGGTGTTAACGGTTTGGGTCGTGTACCCGTTAATATTAACGGGTCGTGTTTGGGTATTGTTATTAGACCCGTTAGGCTTAACGGGTCGTGTACGGGTTAAGGGTGTTTTCACCCGTTAACCCGTTAACCCGACCCGTACACGACCCAACCCGACCCGTTGACAGGTCTAACTGACTGTATAGCTTAGGAACACTATAAATAGTCGCTAGTACCTATAGAAAAAATTTCACCACATTTTCATTTGAAACAAATGAGTTTATTCTCACTGTCTCTCTCTCCAAAGAAAATTAAGTTTTGAATCCTTGCGCCTCTTATTTCAACAATTAAAGTGCCAAAGCTATTCCTACAGAACCTCTACTCCTCCATCAACATAACCCACGAGGAGAAATCTCAAACCCCTACCCATATCCTCTGAAACCGAAGAACCATTGGACCTCTCTTTCCCGATCTCAATCACCAATCAAAACTGTCGTCGACTCGTCGCCCTCTTCTCCTCTCTCCACTACCTCCGGCCGAACTAGAGTCCATTTTTCCCATCTATTCATTTCTTTTTTTCATTTTTCTCTCCCTTAGTTGCCATGGGAATAAATCTTAAACATTTTTTGTATGTGTGCATGTGTAAACATGCGTGTGTGTGTGTGCGCAAAATCGAAGCTCCGGCCTGCCAACCATGGTCGGGGACCTCCGTACCCACTTTTGGTTCATTGGTCAACTACAATTTCATTTTTTTTATTTCCCTTTTCTTTATATATATATATATATATGTGTGTGTGTGTGCGCGCGCGCGCGCGCGCGCCTGCCCAAATGCAAGTTCCAACTCAGTCTCGTTGGATGATTTTTCGTCACAACTCGGTTACAACTCGGCTAAATTTTGGGGATATTACCAATTTGATATTTGGAATTGGAGAAATTAATTGGGATGTTCTTTATTTATTTTGAGTTCGTATTTATACTCAGTTACGTATGATTTTTCATAAACACGGATCCCTAAAAACGTACGAGTAATCATATTTTTTTAAAAATGGGTATTTGATCCAATGTCCATTTTATGTTAAAAATATATTTTAACGAGTTATAATACCAAGCGACTCGAGGTTATATCGCACTTATAATCTGAGACTATATTATGAGTCATGTTGTGATAATGCAGGTGTTGATCTGTTTATTTAGTTGTGTTGGTTAATTTTTGAAGTGGCACGACCACTGGATTATTGTCCAAATAAGGGGGGGGGGGGGAATTTTCAACTTTTTTCAAAAATTATTTTGTGTTACGAATAATATATTAACCATAAATCTCAACTTTTGGCGAATCAAAAGTAATATTTTATCAGGATAAAATTTATTATTTATTCAAATTGAAATTATATTTAAACAAATCGAATCGTTTGATTCCTTGTAATGATTATTTTCTGAAAACTCTTATTATGTCAATTTTGAGATACCTGCTATTTATTTTTCATCAACAAACGAGAACTATTATTTTAGTAATGTAATTACTGAAAATGTGTGAATTCTATTTTATATATATAACAAGTTATAGCCTTATCTCTCCGACCATTTTGAACATATTACGTATAAACCCATCAATATAGCTTGAATTCGTAGAAGTTATTAGTAATTAGTCAATGTAATATATATATATATATATATATATATATATATATACATATATATCCGACCCATAAACAGAAGATCGTAATTCAAATTATATATGGCATTCATATAGAATAAATTCGATTCATATTTACCCAATGATGTATGATATCACAAATCCAACCCATTCTTCTAAAATTACCGATATACCTACTCTGATTTGAAACCCTCGAGTACAAATGACTACGGAAACTGGAATGTAATGATGAAAGATCTATGAATGACAACATAAAGCTTGTAAACCGTAAGTAGGTTTTTTCTACTTTTTCAGTATTATACTTTGTGTATTTGGAATACTACTATCGATATCACTACATGATAGCCACATTTACTCTGAGTATGTAAATGTTATTATACTTTCGTATTACTTATTTTGTTAACCATCTTTAGTATTTGAGTTATCACTAGTATTTAAACGTAAGTATCAATTTTTACCATTCTCACCTGATAACTGTTATCATATACCTTATTGATTCAGTTTTCCCATTGCATTTTTGTGCTATTTTTACTATAAGCATCAATATCAACTAGGAAGTAGACTGACTTGTTGTCCCACAAAACTTTCTACTTACCATAATAGTCTCAGATGATTGAGAGCCATGATTATTGCTACATACGTATGAGTGACACTTAGCTAGTGTGTCTAGATGGTTACTTTTCCTTAAATGTTTTAGGTTGATTATTGATTATTATCATGGTTTTACGGATGTCTTAATTACTTCTATACCCCTTAGTGAACTGGTAAGTATTGGATTATTAGTTCAAATACCCTCGAGTTTCTTTACATGATCCTAACTAAACTAGTAATGAACCGTATTTCTTAAACGGACTAATAACTATGAAATTATGAGTTTCAACATTTTGATATTTATTACCAGGAACCATTGTTCCATCACATTTTCTACAACACTGATTTTCTTTACATGACCCTTACTGATCTGGTAAATATGGAATTATCAATTCATACTCCTTGATTTTACTTAAGGATTATTAGGACAAAAATAATTATGTCCACTTTATTTATTAATTTGATAAACACGGAATTCTATACACATTCCAAACTTTCTTTATATTTATACTTGTTATAGAACTGGTAGAGCCTATTCAACAATTTTGCTGATTCATTTCCTTGGGGTTACTTTGCACAAGTACTAATAGGAAAAGACAAATGCTTCAGGAATTACACTGCAACAATTTGAGATATGCAAGGAAATCATAGAAAAATAAGACTTTTAAACTAGAGAGTAGGACAGTTTAGCTTTTATAAATTCTTAATTAGCATAGTATGCGTGGCTCAATTTTGATTTAGTATTATCGGAAGGAAATATTTTCCCCGAGAAATCAGGGTGTGACAAGGTGGTATAAGAGCCAAGCTTAAGTAAGCTTATATGGGACCAAAGTTAGGATTAAGATTAGGAAAGTTTCCTAAAGTTGGAAGGATAGTAAGAATGAAATTCTTAGACATGCATCGGGAATATTAATCTTTAAGTTACATGATAAAAATATGAGATAGTAGGATATTTCCTAGGGAAATATTTTAAAGGATGGAAGTATAGTTAAAGGTTGATATGATTACGAGAAATATTCTGAAATTATAATTTTAAAATTATGATCGAGGCACATACTTGACTTTTATTGGGAAAAAGCATTAAGGATTTAGGATTATCAAGATGTGATTGAGGATTTAGAGATATACTATTAAAATTTAACTTCTGAAAGGGATTTTATACAATATACTCTGATTTTCTGTATATACAACATAATTCTTTTGTCTACCCGATTCACTTGACCCTCCTCTCGAAATGATTTACTTCATTTGGAATTCCGAAAAAGTTTCATCTTTGAAAGTTATCACAGTTTTCTATTGCCTTTTGTGATCATTTTTTGCATTGTACTCTCGTTGTGTTGTATACTACTCCAATTAGATTACGAGACCAGATTGCTTATGTTAGGCGGTACCTGAATAAGATTATATTGGATAAATTATGAATGAATCTTTGATGAGCATTGTAAAAATGTCTTTATAAGAAGTAGAAATATCAAAAATGTTAAGTTGAATTGTTTTACTCTTTAGAACATAACGGCATCACTTATTAAATTATATTCCAAAAAACAAATTCCAAAATTCTACCCAACCATGATATTGAATTATGATTAATAAACCACTACTATCGTAACCATTATCAACTATTTTTCGAAGTTACAGTGACTAAGGATATCGCTAAAAAATTTATTATCTCCAGAAAGAGTATGGAATTTATAGCGAAACATAATTTCTTATCCATAAACAACTATAATAGTTATGATCAGATGGAAGTTTATCTAAAACCCTTTATATGATTTTGGCACCACGAGTGTATTGGTTTCATAATTCATATTTTTAAAGAAACTTTACTATGAAACCTAGACAATCTTGTCAAACGAGCAATATAAATTTTACCCATGGTAGGTGATTATGATTTTACGAAATGCTCATATCATTATGTGATAAACCCCCAACACTTTATGAACTCTTTTTTGAGGTTCGGAATATGTTACGCTTGATGTGAAACTTAAACCCCTATGTTAATCTTGGAACCATATGTTCAAGTTAACCTGATTCTATTGAATATTTTCTTACATAGAATACAATATAACCAGGAAACAAACTATCGTTATACCCACAGTAGTAGTATTTGTCTTTAGGACTCAGATTATCAAGTGCCTAATTTTAATTGTACCTATTTTCGGAGTTTTGGTTTGACCACGTTACTATATATCTAGTTATCTGGATTGATTATCTCCAATTAATTGGATTGATTGATCTCCAAAAGTTTTGGATTGATTTGTTATTGTATTTCTATTTACCCTAAGCTTCTATAATAGATAATTATATGTTATCTTGTTTAGAAACCATTCGCAAACTTAACTTTGTAAACATGATATCTTAATTCCAGTAGCATCATCCTATGAAGTATGGAATATTAATTTTGATAAATTATTATTATACCTACATAATATCGCCAAAAATATTATTCGAAATAAATTATTGTTAACCTTAATCAACAAGACATTTATATCATTCCACGATTTATTAGAAACCCTTAGACTCGGAGTATTCATTCGTTCCTTTATTTAATGACCTAAGAAACTATTGGGAAGATACAACAAACTTCAGAAAGACTTAAGACAACCAAGATATGTTGGATCCTTTAGTTCTAGAAAGTTCATTAATTTTATGACCTATTGGTTAGATTTACCCCTCATGTGTTACATGTATTCTAGTTGAGCCGATATATTATAAACCCAATATATGTCAACTTTATGATTGCACCGACAACTTACCTTTTGAATTTAAACTTTTGCTCGAACTTTAGACTCTCGTTACTCCTTTTTGTTATCCTATTGTTAATCCTATATAGTTCATGATACTTTCACAAAATCCATCAGTAAATGTTCTTAGAATCAAGAAAGAATATTTTGGGTTAGATAATTATTAAATTCAGAAGTATATTTATGTTGCTTCCCGATAAACTTATTCGAAATATAGTACCTTATGACTCTCTAGAATTTCAAGTAGTGTATTGTGACCATTTAAGTTGATAGACATTCCTATTTATCCTTTATGCTATCTTTTGCATAAATATAAGAAACCATAAGTCTGAAATTATATGATAAGAAATCCCATGGTGAGTTTGGATTATAAAAGTTTGAGATACATTTTTATGCAAGGAAAGTTGAATTTAAGGCGGAAGAGTGAATATAACTTTGAGGATTATTGTTTTAAATTAGATAAACCATCCCCAACAGTAGACGCTATAGCGAACACTTTAAGTTGAAACCCGTTGGAAGATTTAACGACGTAATTTCTTAGACTATTGTTCATACCATATAATCATATGATTTACACTACCTCATAATTTTCATGTTAACCAACTAGTATTTCTTACCCAACCTTGAGAAAGCCTAACATATAATAATCACTTCCAGATCTCCTCATGCTGTAATCTTAAAGCAAAGATCAGACTCGATGATTACCAAGCGTTAGGGAAACAAGTTAGATTACATGTACCTAAGGAATTTCTTTTGATCCCGAAATGGAAATAAGATCACATACCCATGGATTTTATTTATAAACTACCATGTATATACCAAGGATGTAAATCGATATATGGATGATATTAGACAAATTCACCAAATTTGTTGTTCACTTCAAATTGAGAATTGTTGTTCATTAAAAAAAGCTCAGTATTCAGATTCATAATAAGATTATTGACATAAATAACCTAGTTAATGTACATAAGAAGATCAAGTTACCTCGAATGTTGGAAAAGGAGGATAATACCCTTTCTTTTGTGACACATTGATCATATTTTGGCATATGTAAGATTGAACATCATTATGATCTCACGTTATCTTACCATTATTACATAAATTATTTCTAAAAAAGTTTCAATCCTTATTGCTATGACTTTATAAACGTTAGTACTTGGATTCCATATACTTCAAATAGTAGTATCATTATGTTGAACGATAACAGGGATATCAACATTTTCCCTGTAGTTGTATAACTATACTCATATTATCTTAAGTGAACCACTTCTATCTATCTAGTCCACAAATTAGCCCAAAATTTTAGAGTATATCCATAATAGTTTGATATACATTACATAACCAATTATCTTTATATATTAATCATAGATTCCATGTGATGAATTCTACAACATTTGATACCATACCAATTATGATCATGTGAACCTAGTCACCGATCAGATAAAAAAATCCTAGTTGAAATCCTAGAAATTATCAGAAGTAAAAGTAGTGACTTAATGGAATAGTCAAATCTTGTAGACATAACATTTTGGTATTACGAAAACATTGCATTAAGATACTTGATGCAGTTTCGTTCTATAACTGAAATCCTAAGGAAACTTCCATACATAAGTATTAACGACAATGAATAGTCGATGATTCTTTTTTTATTAAATAAGCACATGACTTCACAACTGTAGTAATTCCCGAGATTGTCCACTATTTATAAAGATGTTAAATAAAAGAAATCAGCGTTCTACCACCAAGTTTGGAATTGAAACTTCTAATAGTAAACATGTTACTCTTAATATACAAAAGAGATACCTTTCTATAAGAATCCTACAGATTATTGAAAACCACAACTTACAATAATGTTATAAGATAACTCAACATGAGTAAACTATCGACGTACTTTCTCGAACAGAAGTTATATTTTCACTTACCTACGATACAAACGATGGTTGAACGTTTCAAACCTGCACTATTCTCTTGCCGACACTATATTTTATATAGTAAGGTATCGTTATTTCCTCAATTATATACAACCTACAACGAATTTTACCAATACCACCATCTTGATAGTGTGAGATTATTGAGATATGACCAAACTTTATATAACTAGACGATATGTAAAACTTCGTTACGTAAACCTATGCGACAATAGACGACACATGCAAAGCTTGTAAAAATGCTGATTAATTAGATGAAATTCCCATTGTTCTAATCCTAAGCTATGTCAAGTACTTATTATACGATAATGTCGTATAACCTGCAAATAATAGAGGAATGACGTGAAGAAAATCATCAAAGTTATACAATAGATTTACAAACTCGAACAAATGTGTTATCATATTATAGACGATGTGAATACCACAAGTATTAAAACTCTCGGAATGTAGGAAATTTTGAGGACAATTTTTTTTAGGTGGGTAGAAGGTAAGACTCTGACTTCTATTTTTATTTTAATTGAATTATTTCCATGTCAAAATGCCTTTTATGGACTATCAATAAATATCGCGACATTTATGACTCATACATATGTTGTATAACATGAAAATAAGGTCGACACATTTATTTTCTTGTTCAAAATAGAATATTTTTCATATAAAACAGAGATTAGAATGAATTTAAAGCATATTATTTTTAATTATTATTTAAATTATAGTGTATATAAATTAGCGTAATCCAAAAGTAATGTCAATGCGAAGAAAATACAGAAACCTGTCCTACACGCTCCAATACTAATTTATAGTTGGATGAAATTTCAAATATTATAAAAATTATACCAGAAATAAATTGTAATTGAGTACCAATGACACTCAATTACGTAATTGTCCAACTACCTGTGTACGTGCATCTTAGGAATACTATAAATACATGCTAGTAACTATAGAAAAAATTGCACCTCATTCTCATTTGAAACAAATGGGTTTATTCTCTCTCCCCTCTCTCTCTCTCTCTCTCTCTCTCTCTCTCTCTCAAGAAATTTAAAAGTTGAAGCGTTGCTCTTCTTATTTCAACAACTAAAGAGCTAAAGATATTCCTAAAAAACCTATGGTCATCCATCAACAAAACCCATGAGAAGAAATCTCAAACCCCTTACCATCTCCTCTCTGACCCAAGAACTTCCATACCTCTTCTTCTTGAGCTCAACTGCTGACCAGAATCGTTTTTTCCCTCTTCTCCTCTCTCTACCACCTCCGTCCGAACTAGGGTCCATTTTTTTGCTCTATTCATTTCATTTTTTTCATTATTCTCTCTTCTATGTGTCATGGGAATTAAGCTTAAAGCTTCTATGCGTGTGTGCGTGTGTGTGGAAAAGTGAAGCTTCGGCCTGCCAACCATGGCCGATAACCTCTGTACCCACTTTTGGTTCACCGACTTGCTACAATTTCATTTTTTTTATTTCTATCTCTCTCTCTCTCTCTCTCTCTCTCTCTCTCTCTCTCTCTCTCTATCTATCTATCTATCTATCTATCTATCTATCTATCTATGTATCTATCTCTATCTCTATCTCTGTATATATGTGTGTGTGTGTATATATATAGAGGAAGGCCCACCTACATCATGCACTATACATCACACCGTACATAACACCTAATTATAGGGCCTAGAAAACCTTTTTTCAAATTTTATATTTCTCCCTTCAAAATTAACCTTCCAATCAACACATATGAAAAAAAAATTAGGTCAAAATACATTTTGTAGCTATTTTTAAAAAATCCACAAAAAACTGCTAGCACAGACCCTTATAAATAAGGTATTTTTAGCAGTTTTTTGTGGATTTTTTAAAATAGTTACAAAATGTATTTTGATCTAATTTTTTGCATATGGGTTGATTAGAAGGTTAATTTCAAGGGAAAAATATAAAATTTGAAAAAAAAAGTTTTTTAGGGCCTGTAATTAAGCGTGATGCATGGATGATGTATAGAGCATGATGTAGGTGAGCCTTCTCATATATATATGCTGAAGTAGCAGTTCCAACTCAGCCTCATTGGATGATTTTTCGTCACAACTTGATTACAACTCGGCTTAATTTTAGGGATATTGTCAATTTGGTATTTGGATTTGGAGAAATTAATTGGGATATTTTTTTGTTATTTTGAGTCCCTATTTATAATCAATTACGTATAATTTTTTGTAAACACGTACCCCGAATACGTACGAGTAATCGTATTTTTTTTTCTAAAAATAGGTATTTGACCCAATGTCCATTTTCTGTTAAAAATATATTTTAATGAGTTATAATACCAAACAACTTGAGGTTATATCGCTGTTATAACCTGAGATTATATAATGAGTCATCTTGTGATTATGCAGGTGTTGGGCTGTTTATTTTGTGGCGCTGGTTAATTTTGGAAGGGGCACGACCACTGAATTATTGTCCAAATAAGTGGGGGAATTTTAAACTTTTTTCTAAAATTATTTTGTGTTCCGAATAATATATTATCTTACTAATATATTCGAGTAATGGAAAAGAAAACCATAAATCTCAACTTTTGACGGATCAAAAGTAATATTTGATTCGGATAATATTTTATTTGAATAAAAAAAAGTTATTTATTCAAATTAAAATTATATTTAAACAAATCGAATCGTTTGATTCCTTTTAACGATTATTTTCTGAAACTCTTATTATGTAAATTTTAAGATACTTGATATTTATTTTTCATCAACATACGAGAATTATAATGTTAGTAATGTAATTACTAAAATTGTGTGAATTCGATTTTATATATAAAACAAGTTATAGGCCTATCTCTCCGACCATTTCGAACATATTACGTATAAACCCATCTATATAACTTGAATTCGTACAAGTTATGAGTTATCAGTCAAGGTAATATATTTATTCGACCCATAAATGGGAGATTGTAATTCGAGCTATATACGAAATTCTTATAGAATAAGTTTTATTCATATTACCGAATGATGTACGATATCATAAATCTAACCCATTCTTTCAAAAAACACCGATATACTTACTAGCATTGAAACCCTTGAGTACAAAAGACACGAAAACTGAAATGCAACAATAAAGGATCTCTGAATGACAACGTAAAGCTCGTAAACCGTAAGTAGGTTTTATTTACCTTTTCAGTATTATACTTTGCGTATCTGAAATAATGATATTGATATCACTACATGATAGACACATTTACTCTGAGTATGTGCATATTATTATACTTTAGTATTACATATTTTGTTAACCATCATCAGTATTTGAATTATCACCAGTATTGGAAGCTAAGGATCAATTTTAACCTTTCTCACTTAATAACTGATATCATATACCTTATTGATTCAATTTTTCTTGCACTTTTGTGCCATTTTTACTATAAGCATCACTATCTAGGAAGTAGGCTGACGTGTTGTCACATGGAACTTTCTACTTGCCCTACTAGTCTTAGATGGTTGAGAGTCCTTATTATTGCTACATACATATGAGTGACACTTAGCTAGTGTTCCTAGCCGGTAACTTTTCCCCAAACGTTATTAGTTGATTATTGATTATTATTATTATGGTTTTACTGATGGGTCAATTACTTCTATACACCTTAGTGAACTAGTAAGTATGGGATTATTAGTTCAAAGATCCTTGAATTTCTTTATATGATCATAACTAAACTGGTAATGAATCGTATTTCTTAAATGGACTAATCACTATGAAATTATGAGTTCCAACATTTTGATATTTATTACCAGGAACCATTATTCCATTATATTTTCTACAACACTAATTTTCTTTACTTGAACCTTAATGATCTGGAAAATATGTAATCATCAGTTCATACTCCTTCATTTTACTTAAGGGTTATTAGGACAAAAAAAATTGCTTCTACTTTATTCATCGAGAAGGTGGTGAGACTCCATGGGGTGCCTTTGAATATAGTTTTCGACCGAGACAAAATTTTCGTTTCCCACTTTTGGAAGAGTTTCCAAGAAGCGATGGGGACCGAATTGAGGTTAAGCACTCCGTATCATCCTCAAACAGATGGCCAAACAGAATGGGTAAACGAAATGTTAGAGGATATGCTTCGCATGTATATGCTTGACTTCAAAGGTGGTTGGGAACAATATCTCCCATTTGTTGAGTTTGCTTATAACAACTCTTACCAATTCACAATTGGAATGGAACCTTATGAAGATTTGTATGGAAGACCGTGTAGATCACCTGCTTATTGGTTGGAAGTAGGTGATAATAAATTTTTTGGACCTGAAATGATCCAAAATACTTCCTCAAAGATTGAATTGATTCGGAATCGCATTCGGATAGCCCAAGACTGTCAAAAGATCTATGCCAATGCGGGTCGGTGACACATGGAATTGGAAATTGGGGACCAAGTCTTGGTTCGAGTGTCGCCCAAGAAAGGCATCAAGCATTTCGGTAAGAAGGGGAAGCTTGCGCCACGCTTTGTTGGACCTTTTCCAGTTATTACGAAGGTGGGTCCAGTGGCATACCAACTTGCTTTACCAGAACCATTGAACAAATTCATGATGTATTCCATGTTTCCTCCCTAAAGAAGTATCGGAGGTGTAAAGGTGCGTTTTGGCACATCACTTTCGAGGATATTGATTTGCAACCCGATGTTTCATATGAAGAACAACCGATTGCTATTTTAGAGCATGGGGAGCGTAGATTAAGGTCTTGTGTGTTGCAATTGGTACAGGTTCAATGGAGTCACCATAATTCCAAGGAATCAACGTGGGAACGCGAGGATGACATGCGGGAAAAGTATTCGCATCTCTTTATACAAGGTACGCCTGAATTTTGGGGACAAAATTCCCTCATAAGGGGGGAGTATGTAACAACCCTCGCTTTTTAGGTTCTATTATAGATTTAATTTGCTAGATATAGTGATTAGATATAAAGATGTTGATATGTGGAGTAGGTATTAATTTAAGAAAGAAAAATTAATATCTACTATGATGTTGCATATTTACCGTATGTAGAAGTGAATTTTACTATGTTATGTTTTGTAATGTCATAGGATTTAAAAATGACATTTGGTTTAAAATGCAACCGGAACCTAAAATGAATTATAAAATCTCCAAATGATAATTTGGAGGGTGCCAATAGTTCCGGGAGGTTCCAGATAGTCAAATTAAGTGCCATGTTGTATTTTGAGGTTCCGGGCATTTCTGACTGGTAGTAACTTAAATGAGTAGTTGCGTATTATTTTACCGCGTATGAATCACTTAAGCTGGAAATTTGGACCCAAGCCACGAATTCTGTCTTGAACTAAGTCAATATTCCCCTAATTAGATTGGTAAACCTAGAGAAAGAAAGAGAAGAAGAAACCTTGGGAGAAAGTGAGAGATTGAAGCTTTGGTGATTGTTCTTGCATACGACTTCATCAAAATCTGAACTTGCAAGCTTGAGGCAAGTTTTCTACTTGCTATTTTATGATTTAAGTAAAGTAATTTTCATTGATAGTTGTTGTTAAACATGGTTTAAGAAACTTAGGGCTTTTAATTGATTTATGGGCTTGGAATGTTGAAGATTGATTTGAATGGTTATTTATGGTGAAATTTTGGTTGTTGGATGTAATTACACTCAATTAGTAGCAATAAATGATAAGGGTTTGGGTTGGTTGAGTTTGGAAGAGATTAGGACTCTAAGAATCCATAGCCAAAATTTGCAAAATTTGCAGGACCGAATCCATTCGGCTCTTGGCCGAATCGATTCGCATAGAGGTAGTGTCCAGGTCTGGTGAACTGAATCCATTCGGTCATCCCCTGAATCGATTCGGCCGTTGTGCAGAATGTTGGTTTTCCTGATCGAATCGATTCGACTAGTCCGAATCGATTCGCTTGTCTGGCCGAATCGATTCCCCCTAGTCCGAATCGATTCGGAAGGCCTGCATTTTTCCTTTGTTTTTCTTTTGAATTTTGACCCCCTTTCTTTAGGATTATGACCTAGGACCCTTCTTGAATGAAGTAAACATAGGATCCTAGAGTTTTAGTCAATTTTTGGTCGTTACCCTATAGTTGAATGGGATCACTTGGGGTTAATTCAGGGGTACCCTAAGTGATGTTTAGGCATCACTTCTCATTTTGGGAGATGGATTGGAATATAAAATTCTAAGCCCATATGTGGAGATTTTAGAGGCCTTTTTTAGGTATATAAAACCTTGGAGTTCATAAGATTTTGGGAGATTGTTTGGAGAATAATTCGGGACTGAAATGTACGATGAAATTGAATAAGAAATATTCAAAGATGACTGTTTCAAATAAAATGAAACACATGTGATTAACGGAAATGAAAAATGAAATTTAATCAGTAATTCTTAAATTACTTAAACACACCTCTCTAAATGCTATCATAAGGGAAGCTCGCGCATGAGGTGATGTCCCCTGACTATTGAATGCAGGTTGACTATAGTCCTCAGCCATATGCGGGGTTTGTATATGTTTGTCTGCGCTAGTGAGGTAATTTTGGGTGTGGTTATGACTCACTTGCAGGCATATGGCCACTTCCCGACGTGCATTATGTTCCCAGGCTGTCTTGTATAGATATGCCCTGGAATATGATAGTCATTTAGGGGCGCACCCAGTGGGGAAACTCAGAGGGGCGGTCTTAGAAACGTTATATGTATAAGAATATAACCTTTCTAACTCAAGTGGGACTTGAGGTATGTAAATTGCCATAAGATATGAAATGGTAATTATATTCCTGTTAAGGAATGGAAAATGGAAAGATATGATGAAAGATATATTCCTATTAAGGAATGGAAAATGATAAGATATGAGAAGAAATTAGATTAAATTTAATTTTATTTCTATTGCTTAATCTAATAACTGTTAGAAACCTATATAATGGAATCATCACATTTTATGATTAGGTTGTAAGATTCTCATTTCACATTATTTATCATTCATTGTCCATATCTATTGTTGATGTAAAAAATTAGATTGCTCTAATTATTCAATCACAGATAAATAAATAAGACAAAGATTTTTAAAGTGGTTCGGCTAGGAATAAAGCCTACGTCCACTGTTATGTTATTGCTGAGTGTTTGCAGAATTCTTGATTACAAGTTCTCTCAAGAAATTCCGGTCCCCTTTGAATGAGGATGATACAAGGTATTTATAGCCTTGAGGCTGTACATGAAAGGTTCGATACATTAAATGACATACATATGAAAGGGTAATACATTTAATGCAGAGTGCGTGCCAAGAATATAAGCATTCAATGAATATCTGAACTGTTGATTATCTGGCAATTAATGATACGACCGAGATGCAGCTCGGACCGCCATAGCTGTTCGCTGATCAGGAGTTCCTCGGAACATTAAAGTACCTCGGTGCGTTAGAGTTCCTCGGTGCGATAGAGTTCCTCGGTGTATTCTCGTTTCTCGGAAAGAGGCATAGTTGGTCGGGAAATGATCTTCCTCGCTGCTATTGTGCCACGTGGATCGACACGTGTCTTCGTATTATTCGTCCACATCAGCATATTAATTTTGGTATCAACAGAAGCCCCCAATGTTTCATATTTCGAATTTTGAGGAGTATGTAACATTCTTTCTCGGTATATGGCAATATTAAATGACCTTCCCGGGTTTCAGGAACATTGTATTCAAATTTCCTTCTTATTTCGCTGTTTTCCGCCTTTTTTATAAGCGCTTCGATATTCGTGCGATTTTTGTCCTTTTAGCCGCCGAAAGTTCAGTAGTTTCTTTTTGGTAATCATTTCTTTCGCCGCTTCCCAATGCAAAGTATTTAAACTTCTTTGGTAACCATACCGTCGTCTACGTTTTCCATTTTCTGCATTCAAGCTTTCTATTCTCTTCTTCTCCCTTGTGCGTTCGTCCTTGTTTCCGTTCATTGCCGACATACCTCCTTTCTTTCTGTAAGATCTTCTTCCTTTCTTCTGTATCTCTTTTATTCAATATGGTTTATATTGTGGAGTCTGTTGAGAAATTCCGTTCTGATTTTTCCATTCCTTCGTGGGTAACTCTAGAGGTTCTTTCTGAGCCTTTAGATTACTTTCGATTGGCTGAGGGACATTGGTTCCCCAGTCTTTTTGTTGCTGAATGTGGTTTTTCCTTTCCACCAAACCCATTATGTCTTGAGTTTTGTCAATATTTTGATCTTGTTCCTGCAAAAATAGCCCCCAATTCATGGAGAATAATTAATGGGGTGCACAAATTAAACATAACTCATGGGACTCGTATTGGGATCCCTGAAATTATGTTTTGTTATAAATGGGCTGTTCTAGATAATATTTATTATTTAAAAACTAGGTATCTGAATAGGGCTCTTGTAGTTAATCTCCCTGACTCAAATAGAGATTATTTTGAGCATGGGTTGATCATAAAAAATTGGCAACATGCGCCTTTAGCTGGGGATGAAGCGTACAACGGTCCCAGATGCCCCCCATATGGCAATGGGATAGGTTTATTTTTCATTTTATTTTACTTGTAAAATTATGCTTTCATCATGTTTGATAAAATGTATGACCGATATTTCATTATGTATCTATTTGCAGTTGATAGCAAAAGAAAAACTCCAAAGGAATCAGAAGTGAATATTAAACATCTGAAACTTATCTGGGGTTTGCATAAGACGATTGCTGATGAGCATATTAGGTCTGCGTCATATTTGCTACAGTATAGGAGTTACACAACCTCTTATACTGCTCGCCCTGTTGAACCAGCTTCAACTCCAGAAGGTTCATCTTCAGATTCTCATATCCCTTTATCTCAAAGAATGGGCAAGAAAAGAGCTCCTCCTGCTCTATTTGATGAAATTTCTTCTGCTGTTGGAGCCAAGAAAGGCAAAACTGATGTCCCAGAAGGGACTAAAAAAGTAGATGCTGGGTCCTCCAAAGCTGCCGAGAAGCCCCCAGTGGCCCCGAGCAAGAAAAATGCTCCTGCTGATGTAATTACAATCTCTCCGACCAAGACTTCTTCCTTGGTTGATGCTGCTGACCCTCCTTTGAAGAGATTGAGGAAATCATCCTCAGTTAATCTTGCTGGAACTGCATCTTCTCTACCCGCTGGTGGTAGTAGTGTTTCAAACATCATTCTTCCGAGTTCTTCAATGAGCTCAGTTATACCCGAGGTTCTCGGGGTTGATGAAAAAATTCCTAGGGATACACTGACATCCCTAGCTGCTCATCATCTTTCTTCAGTAAATTTCTCATACCTTTGGTCTTTCTTTCTTTTTTTTGAATTCTTGTATTTGTGTTGACTTTATTGTTTTTCTTATCTTTCAGCTGGTGAACTGCTTCAATACCATCATGAAGAAAGATCAAGTTATTAAAGCTTCCAGTTCCTCGTCCGATGTTGACGATGCTTTGTTGGGTTTAGCCCAATCTGTAAAGGAATCTCGCCAACAGTATATCGAGGAGAAAACTGTTTGGGAGAAAAAGTTGGCTATGGCTGAGGCTGATAAGATGAAGATGGCTGAAACCTCCAAGAATTTGGAGGAGAAAGTTAAGGTTTTGGAGGTTAAACATCAGGAATCTGATGATAAGTTGAAGAAGGCAGAGGAAGAATTATCTACTCTGCGAGATATCAAAGTCAAGAAAGAGGAATTGGAGGTGAAGCTCTCATCGGAGAAGTCGAGCAGAAAAGTTGCAATCAAGAAACATTTCAGTATTGGTTGGGAGAAAGGATGGGAGAGAGGGATAGCTGCAATGACATCCCAAGTTCAATATGGGGAGTTGAAATACTTCCATGATGGCTGGGTAGCTGCTCTGCAAGAGCTAAAGGTCCAAGACGATTCTGAGCTATTCCAACAGCATCTCCCTGGTCCTCCTCCACCAATTGTGGAAGAAGAAGAAGATGAGCCTGCCTCAGATGAGTCTTCTATGGCTATGGTCGATCAAGTTTCTGCCTCTCAACCCTCTGCCACCGAGGACGTTTCTTCCATGCCTCCTCCTCCCGAGAATATTCCTACCGATCAAGTTGTTGTTACCACCGAGCAACCCAGCTCCTCGTCCCAGCCTCCCGAGAAAGTCTTGGGGGACAAGGAAACGGTGTGAAGTTGTTCGGTATCATTTCTGTATTCCCTTGTAATCGAATAATGTAACTTTTTGATGATCTAATAAGATTTATCTTTGCTCATCTCTGTTGTTGATAACTTGTTTTTGTTGATTGTTGTCTCTATCTCGTCTTTAGTTTGTTGCTAGAATGGAATTGATCTCTTCACATGATACCGAGCTGATGCAACAATGTCACCAATACTATAAGGCTGGTCATACAGGCCTTAGTACATCGAAAATTGCTGATATCCTTGATCATGGTGCTTCAGAACAGGCTATTGAGGCTTATCGGTACTTGAAAGATTTACTCGACCGAGCTGTGGCCAACAATGTGGCGTATTACGAACTGATCGAGGAACTTCATGGTTCCATAGAGGATCTCCAAGGTCAGCACAATGAATCAATGGCTTTGTTACACAAAGATTATGAAAATAGATACCAACAACTTTCTTCTGAAACAGGCCAGAAGAAGATCATTGCTGCATATGATATTAGGGAAAGGACCCTAAAAGGTGAAGTTGAAGCCTGCAGACAAATTGCCGAGATCCTGGAACAAGAAAATAATAATTTGCAGAAAAAATTGGCTCAATATGAATCTGCTGCTTCATCTTCTACTGCATTAATACCAGTTACTGATGAAGGCTTCTCATTCTTAGAGGTCGAAAATGCCAAACTAAGGCAGGAGCTGGAGGACTTAAGAAGATCTGCCATTTCTGGAACTGCTCGGGGATGAAGAAGAGGTTCTCGGGGGCGAGGAAGAACTGTCGAGGAGCAAAGTTCTCCAGTTGCTTCTCGGAGCCGATCAAGAGTTCTCAGTCGCAATGTTGAAGAGGCTCGTACCCAATCCACTTTAGAAACTCAAGCATTCTAGTTAAACATCAAAGATCGGGCCCTATCAGAAATGTCCAAGAAGAATCTATCCTTGAAGGATCAACTTACAGCGACGAAATCTGCTCTGCATAATAAGGATCTTTTTGCCAAAAGCCTTCATGAACAATTGGATAGATTAACCTTCCAATTCCATAAACAGCCAAGAGAATTCTGGATGGCAGGATATAATGAAGCCCTTGTTCACCTGGATGCTCGTATTGAACATGCCAACAATGAAGGTTACAAGCAAGGATGGTTAAACGCACTGGGTGTGTTAAAATTGGAGCAAGGGCATTTTTTATGGGACTATCATGCTCCATCATTATTAGACCTGCCTGTACCACCTTTCAAATTGGATATGGCATGGATCCCAGCTCGTTCCATTCCTCGCAGCCTAATTTCAAAATACCTTGGTGATTATAGCCTTCATTCCCAAGTTGAATTATCTCGTCCTGAGCATCTTTTGGATACACCTTCTGTTATGAACGTCAGAATGCTCAGAGATGTTAATTTCATCAATTCTCCCCTTTGCCTAGAAGACCTTCCTGCCGGCGAGGAACCTGTTTCTAAAGCACAGGGCAAAAAACCAATAGAATAGTAATATCAATGTAACAATTAGTACATTCTTGTATCCTGTAATCTTATTTTAAATTTAATGAAAGAATTTCATTTTCTATTTGCCAATTTTGCTATTGTCTTGTGTTTATCAAACACCTTTATATTTGTACATATGTATCTATGTATCTGTTAAAAAGATAACATTATTGTGCTAACCAGCAACCAACTTAAAAAATTACAAGTATCAAAGTTGTTCAATCACTTAATAAAGTAAATTGTTCAAACTGTTACCAACCAACCAAGGTGGATAAATAATGTTTGTCGACCAACTACAGTTGATGGGTTTTTATCCCCGACCAGCTATACTTGGTTCAATATAAAGATGCGTCCGACCAACTAAGATCAATAATTTGTCCTCGCCGACCAACTACAGTTATTGGGTTTTTATCCCCGACCAACTATACTTGGTGTTTTTTTTTTGAATATTTTGTTCTTCAAAGAACTCTTTGTAATAATATTACCTCCCGACCAACATAAGTTGTAATATGAGAGTATATTTTTATCTTACCAACCGTAATTGATCACGCTGGTGTAGCTGGTGTACCTTTTAACCAAAGGAATATTTTTTGCTCCTTAGAGCTGTCCTCCTAACCAAAGGAGGTTGGCTACTTATAGCACTTTTTCTCCGTAGAGCTGTCCTCCTAACCAAAGGAGGTTGGCTACTTATAGTACTTTTGCTCCGTAGAGCTGTCCTCCTAACCAAAGGAGGTTGGCTACTTATAGCACTTTTGCTCCGTAGAGCTGTCCTCCTAACCAAAGGAGGTTGGCTACTTATAGCACTTTTGCTCCGTAGAGCTGTGTTGGCTACTTATAGCACTTTTGCTCCGTAGAGCTGTGTTGGCTACTTATAGCACTTTTGTTGTGTAGTGTATTACACTAGTATTCCAGGAAAAACTTTCAACCAGAAAGAAAATGGCGAAACATCCTCGTTTTATTCATAATGAAAGAAATGCTTTACATTTGACATCACTGATAATACTTGCGCAGGTGTTCAGCATTCCATGCGTTCTTAAATTCCTCTCCTTCTAGAGTTGCTATTCTGAAAGTTCCTGGTCGAACAACCTCTGTAACTCGGTAAGGTCCATGCCAGTTTGCTTCCAGTTTATTCTGCTTCTGAATGACCTTCTTTAGCACATAATCCCCCTCTTTTAGATCACATTTCTTTACCCTTTTGTTGTAAAACAGAGTTGTTCGTTGTTGATAAGCAGCATTCCTAATGGCTGCCTCTTCTCTGACTTCTTCGAGCATATCCAAATCCAGTCTTCTCATCAAATCACTGATCGGAGAATTGAAATTTAACACCCTGTGTGTCGGTAGGCCCAACTCGGCAGGTATCACAGCCTCACTTCCAAATGCTAGCATATATGGTGATTCTCCTGTTGCTGCTCGGGGAGTTGTTCGGTAAGCCCACAAAACTGACTGTAGCTCATTAATCCAATTTGCTTTAGCCTCACTTAACCTCTTCTTCAACCCATTTAGTAATGTTCTGTTCGTCACCTCAGTCTGTCCATTGCTTTGGGGATGGCCTGGTGCTGAATGAAACTTCAAGACATTCGACTGATGACAATAGGCAGCAAATTCTTCATTATCAAATTGCGTTCCATGGTCTGTGATGAAAGCGTGGGGGAGACCATATCGACAAATGATATTCTTCCATATGAACTGATACACCTTCTCGTACGTCATATCAATTAGTGGTTCAGCTTCCACCCACTTAGTAAAATAGTCTACTGCCACGACGAGATGCTTGAACCTTCCTCTGGTCGTCGGCAGTGGTCCAACCAGATCAATTCCCCACATGGCAAATGGCCAAGGTGATGTTATGGGTGTCAACAATGCCTGTGGAGTTCTTCGGATGGAGGAAAAACGTTGGCATTTGTCACACTTCTTAGCATAGGCTATACAATCAGCCCTCATCGTCGGCCAGTAGTATCCCTGTGTCATTACCCTTTGCAAAAGTGTCCGACCTGCTACATGAGCACCACAAGATCCTTCATGAATTTCTTCAATCAATTCTTTGACTTCTGATGGATGCACACATCTCTGCAAACCTGCCATAATTCCTCGTCTATACAAAACACCATTAGTTAACACATACCGAGCAACTTTACACTTCAATTTCTAGGCAGCTAGTTTGTCCTCCGGCAATTCTCCTTCTTCAATGTATGCTCTGATAGGATCCATCCAAGATGGTCCTAAATCAAGGGTAATAATCTTCACCGTCAGATCTTCTTTTATGCTCTGACTTTCTAATACTTCAATTGGTATTGTTCTTCGCAGCTCGGTGCGCGTAGCTGACGCTAGTCGGGCCAATGCGTCTGCTCTAGCATTCTCCATTCTCGGTATCCTCACCAATTGAATAGCATCAAATTCTGTTAATAACTCCATCACTTTTGCATGGTACTTCACCATTAACTCTCCCTTCACTGCATATATTCCCATCATTTGATTCACAATTAATTGAGAATCACTGAAAACAATTACTTGTCGTGCCTCCATAACTTTCGCCAAATGAAAACCTGCTATCATAGCCTCATATTCAGCCTCATTATTGGAAGCTTTGAATTGGAATCTCAAGGCATACTCCATGTCAATATCATCTGGAGAGTTTAAAACAATCCCTGCTCCACAACCAGCCGTGCAAGATGATCCATCTACATATAATCTCGATGTATGTTACTCGTCTTCAAATTTCTTATCTGTTAGAGTTCCTCGGTGAAATATCATCTGTTTTCTTTCATCATCCCCGGGTATCCTTCGTTCCTCGTCGGTCATTTGTTCGCGCCCTTCTACCAACCGGAGTTGGTCGGGGTTTGAATATGAAGATTTTTCTACATCCACAAGTCCTTTTACCAACCTTGGTTGGTCTGGATCTGTGTCTGTTGAACCTGTATTGTCCACAGGTAGGTCAGCAAGCACCTTTTGCTCCTCGGGGGTATCAGGGTATGTGAACTCTGCTATAAAATCTGCCACGGCTTGCCCCTTCAATGATGATCTGGGTTCATACACAATATCATATTCACCGAGCTCTATTGCCCAGTACATCAATCTTCCTAATTTTTTTAGCTTGTGAAGGTCTTGTCTTAACGGCATGTCGGTATACACAATGATGGTATGGGCCTGGAAGTATGGCCTCATTCTTCTACTTGCTTCAATTAACGCCAGTGCCAATTTTTCCAGCTTTGGATATCTGATTTCCGCACCTCGGAAGGCCTTGCTTGTGTAATAATTTGGCTTCTGGACTCCATTCTCCAATCTGATCAACGCCGAGCTAACTGCATTTTCTGATACTGCCAAATACAGGTACAGCTTCTCTCCAGTTATTGGCCTAGACAACAATGGTGGGGCTCCCAAATACTTCTTCAAATCTTGAAAGGCTTTCTCACATTCATCAGTCCACTCAAAACTTTTTCGCAGTGTTTTGAAGAATGGGAGGCATTTATCAGTTGCTCGGGATACAAATCTGTTGAGTGCTGCAACTCGTCCGGTAAGACTCTGCACTTCTTTCCTCGTCGTCGGAGATCGCAGCCCTAAAAGAGCCTTGATCTTTTCTGGATTTTCCTCAATACCTCGTTGGTTGACGATGTATCCGAGGAACATTCCTTCTCGTACTCCAAAGGTACACTTCGTCGGGTTAAGCTTCATCTGGTATTTATCCAGCTGATCAAAATTTTGACTCAAGTCAATCAAATGATCTGCAGCTCTCTTGCTTTTGGTGAGCATGTCGTCGACATAGACCTCCATATTGCGGCTGATTTGTTCGGTAAAAACCTTGTTCATCAACCGCTGATATGTTGCACCTGCATTTTTTAAACCAAAAGGCATAACATTATAACAATAAGTTCCCCTTGGGGTAATAAAAGAAGTACTTTCCCTGTCTTCTAGTTTCATTTTGATCTGGTTCTAGCCAGAATAAGCATCCATGAAGCTGAGTAGCTCGTGTCCCGAGGTAGCATCCACTAGTTGATCAATTATGGGCAATGGAAAATGATCTTTTGGACATGCCTTGTTGAGATCAGTAAAATCAACACACATTCTCCATTTGTTGTTCTTCTTCTTTACCATCACCACATTCGCCAACCAATCTGGATATTTCACATCTTCAATGAATTGGGCTTTCTGGAGTTTCTCGACCTCCTCTTGTATGGCCTGGTTCTTCTCGGGACTAAACACTCTTCTTCTTTGCTTCACAGGCTTGATCTCCTTGTTCACATTGAGTTCATGACATAAGAAGTTTGGATCTATTCCTGGCATGTCTTCATGACTCCAAGCAAAAGTATTCTTCCTGTTTCTCAAGAAAGTTATCAACTCCTGTTTTATTGAAACATCCAACGACGATCCTATCTGAGTTACTCGTTCAGGATGTTCGTCGTCCAGGATAACAATTTCTGTAGATTCCACAACCTGCCCCTTTACGAGTTGAGATTCATCCCTAGGGTCAAGAGTTTCAATTTCTGTACCTTCCTCCACTTGGTAAGTAGTAGTCTTTTTCTTTGACTCTTCAAGTTTCTCTTACTCGGCAGACGAATAATAGCATTCCCGAGCTACTTTTTGATCACCTTTCATAATTCCAACTCCAAAATTCGTTGGGAATTTCAAACACTGATGTACTGTAGATGGAACTGCTTCGAATTTCTTCAATCCAACTCTTCCCATGATGATGTTATAGGCTGACTGCACATTCTTATCCATCACAAAGAAACGTATTCTTTCTGTTCGACAAGCAGGCCAAGTTCCGATGAGTATATCCAACTTGATCGTCCCAAGTGGAAAAACTTTCTCGCCAGCAAAACCCAGAAGGGGTCTGTGATAAGGTTCCAATTGAGATAATTTTAAATTCAAGCTATCAAAGTATGAATAGTACATGATGTCTGCCGAACTACCATTGTCTACTAACACCCTCGAAATGATCACATCCTTTATCCTCATTTTGATCACCAAAGGATCATCATGAGGGTAAAGAACACCTGCCAGGTCGTTTTTTGAAAAACCAATCACTAGCTTCTCTTTGTTTACCTTCCTCGGACGATCATCCTCGGCCAGGTTTATTCGCTGAATGTATGAACAAGCTTGAGCCTCTCCGAGGTAAGCTTTTCTTTCTGCAGTAAGGTCTCCTCCTCCTGCATCTCCTCCTGTAATAACATTACAATCAAATGACCCAAAACGTATGGAAAATACCTCTCGTTCAGGTTTCCTTGGTTTCTTGGGAAGATCGGGGTCATCATCTGGATCCTCTTCATGGTCCCTTCTCTTTTTCTCCTCTGCACGACGAGGAGATCTAGATCTCTCTCTAGTTCTATCATCATTCTTCCTTTCACCTCTGCGATCTACATACTTTGATAATTTTCCTCTTCGGATGAGTGTTTCAATCTCGTTCTGAAGGGCTATACAATTTTTTGTCATATGGCCATGATCTTTGTGAAACTCGCAATATTTGTCCTTATTCCTCAGGTCGGGATTTGTCTTCAGTTTCTCCGGCCACTTGATTTCCTCGTTATTCCTGATTTCTTCCAAAACATGATTAATACCCATTTTCAATGGAGTATAATTATCATACTTCTTTAGGACTTCCAACTTCATCCTGTTATTCCTGGAATGTTTGTCACCACCATTACCTTTATGATCTTTCTTCTTAGAATTGTCGACCTCCACTTTAACTTCTTTATCCATATTCTTCTTCGCAGCCATAGCCTCCTCGGCATTCATGATTTTGGCCGCCTTTGCCATCAACTCTGACATATTTTTAGGTGGATCTTTGGCCAAAGTGTAGTACAGCTTGTTAGGCAGCAAACCACTCATCAGAGCAGTGATTGCTGTCTTTTCTTCATAATCTATGACTTCCAACTTCTCGTTATTGAAACGAGTTATGTAATCTCTAGTACTTTCACCTGATTTTTGTCTAACACTTAGCAAGTGTGCTACTCGCTTTACCGGCTTTGCTCCAAAACAAAAATTGCCAATAAACAACTCAGCTAACTGAACAAAAGTTAAAATCTTACCCCGAGGAAGATTATTGTACCATATCTGTGCAGATCCGGTAAGAGTTCCCGAGAATGCTCTACACCTCATCTCGTCGGGGACAGCGTAGATATCTGCAGCAGCTTGGTATTGTTCTATATGAAGTACGGGATCTGTATTTCCATCGTACTTGGGGGTCACTACGGGTGCTTTGAATTTCGACGGTGTAGGGAAATCCACAATGGCTTGTACAAAAGGTGTTCCTTGAACAAAAGTTCTCTGTAAGGGGTTCCTCGCCTTAGCCATTTCTCCCAGTCTATCCTCCAACCGTTGAATGGAACCTTTCCATGCTTCATTCCCTTCCTCGGATCGCTTAGTCCGAGCAACTGATTGCTCTGACGTAGCTTCCTGAGATTTATCTCGACGAGTAGTTGGTCGCGATTGTGCAGATCCTTCTCTCAAACCTGGTGGTGGTCGAAAACTTTTTGATGGAGCCCTAGGTGGACTCATGTTCCTCCTTGGTCCTAACCGACTGAAAGGAGACACCCTGCTTAATCTTTCCAAAGCGCTAGTTCTCTCCGGAGAAAGAGTGATACGTTGATCTGTATCCGCAGCCCGTATCGATGAAGTTCGCCCAGGTTGATAAGAAGAATCATTAGACTCCTCATTGCGATATGACCCAGTACGTCTAGATTGCGATTGCCTATGATCACTCCTTTGCCCTGAATAGGTAGGTGCACCGCCCTGAAGAGTTTGAATGAGTTGCCTCATAGATTCTTGCATGGCGGTTTGTCCTTGAGCCAGATTCGTCATAATTCCAGCCAGATCTGGGGATGCAGATGGATTTGGAAGATTTCCAGTATTTCCAACATTTCGATTACTGGATTCTGGATTATCTGCCATTGGTGATAAATGATTTTTATGAAAAACGATAATAACAGTCGTTTCCCACAGACGGCGCCAATCTGTTGATGTAAAAAATTAGATTGCTCTAATTATTCAATCACAGATAAATAAATAAGACAAAGATTTTTAAAGTGGTTCGGCTAGGAATAAAGCCTACGTCCACTGTTATGTTATTGCTGAGTGTTTGCAGAATTCTTGATTACAAGTTCTCTCAAGAAATTCCGGTCCCCTTTGAATGAGGATGATACAAGGTATTTATAGCCTTGAGGCTGTACATGAAAGGTTCGATACATTAAATGACATACATATGAAAGGGTAATACATTTAATGCAGAGTGCGTGCCAAGAATATAAGCATTCAATGAATATCTGAACTGTTGATTATCTGGCAATTAATGATACGACCGAGATGCAGCTCGGACCGCCATAGCTGTTCGCTGATCAGGAGTTCCTCGAAAAATTAGAGTACCTCGGTGCGTTAGAGTTCCTCGGTGCGATAGAGTTCCTCGGTGTATTCTCGTTGCTCGGAAAGAGGCATAGTTGGTCGGGAAATGATCTTCCTCGCTGCTATTGTGCCACGTGGATCGACACGTGTCTTCGTATTATTCGTCCACATCAGCATATTAATTTTGGTATCAACATCTATCATATTTCTTACTCTTCTGGGAATAATATATAAATCGGGCCCTGACCCGTTCATTTTTCCATGTTGTGCATGTGTTGTATCCGCTCAGGTCTTCCTCCGCAAGGGCGCCCGTTATGATTTTCCCACTCTTATGCTTTTGACGAGCTGTATGACCTCGTGGATTATTACAGGATGTTTGTTAGACGCCTTCATTTTTGGAATCTAATTATGATCGGGTCTTTCATTCGGGCAAGTGGCCCATCTTTTGTTCATGTTAATGAATGTAGTATATAAAATAATGAATTGTGGAAACACTTTGAATGTAACTGTGGACCGACAGATTATTCGGTGCTTTCATTTTATGTCGTTTGATATTTATCTATATGTTTCTTTGAAATTCCACTTTCATCAGATTTAGGTTGTTTAATTTATTTCTTAAATCTTTATTAAACTAAAAATTTTGACAACCTGCTTTCTGATTTATGGATTGGTTTTCCCGTATACCTATTTTATTGTTATGATGCTGAGGATGATATCCATCCATGGTTCCGTTATGTCGAGGTATCGGGGTGGCCACCCCTTATTTCGGAATGCGGGTTGTCACGGATGGTATCAGAGCATCAGGTTCTAGAGTCTTTTGGATCTTTGTTGACTTGTCGCATTCTACCGTAGTGTTCTTTGATAGAGAGCCTAATGTTAGGAATGCTTTGTTACTTATGCTTACGATCTTCTGCAAAATAGATTATTTTAAGTAGAATTCTAACTCTATTGTTTCTCCATCTCAAATGCCGCCTAAAAGTGGTCGCCCGACAAGACGCAATAGGATCTTAGATGAGGATGTTGTTCCTCCTCCACCTCCACAAGGAACATTCAATGCCGCGGATGTGGCGAATATAGTGGCTTAAGACGTTAATGCGGTCATGACAACAGTGGGCCAACAAGCTCCACAGGCTGAACAGAGAGCGCCAGATGCCCAAGTTCCTATCGGACCTTCTCCGTGGGAGAGAGATAGGGAATCTTTTCTAAAGGGTCAACCCCCGAAATTTGACTAGAGCTCGGATGTTATAAAGGCGAATCAATGGAAGAAAGATATACAACGCCATCTACGTATGGTGGAGTGTGGTGAGGATAGAAAGCAAGTCCTTGCTACTTTTAAACTGGTTCGGGCCGCATTGCACTGGTGGGAATCCGTGACTATGCTAGAACAGAGGGATACAATGTCGATCTCTGAATTCTGGGTTTTATTCGATCATAAGTACTTTCCTCCCGCAATTCAAGGGGAGATGATAAGGAGGTTGCAGGACCTTGTTCAATGGGAGAGGTCAGTAGCGGAATATGAGAAGGAATTCACCCGGTTAGCAAGTTTTGTGCCGAATGAAGTGACCCCCAAAGAAAAGAAAGTTTCGAAGTTTATGAGAGGGTTGAACTGGAGAATCCGGCAACATTTGCTGGGTAATCCGACTTTACAGACTTTTGGGGATGTGATGAATGCAGCTCTATTACATTGCCAAGAGCATAGACTATTTTTTCAAAGTGGTAAGAAGACCTCCGTAGTGGGGCAAGCGGGAAGGCCGGGAGGTACTGGGACCTCGTCCCAACCTTCGGGCAGTAAACAGAAAGAAAGGGATCCCCAACAGGGGGACTTGTCGAAGAGGCAGCGTTCTGGTGGGTTTAATTCGGGGAACCATAATAATAGCCACGGTCAGGGTGCCCCACAACAACAAGCAGGCCGTGGTGGTCAGGGAGGTAGAGGCCAGCAGGGCCAAGGTGTGAATCAGTTTAGAAACAATCGTGGTCGAAATGCAGAGAATATGATAGGTCGGGGTTTTCATTGCGGGGAAGCGGGTCACTATAAGAAGGAATGTCCTCAGTTGATTGGGGGACAGTTTCCTCGAGCTCCACAGCAGCCGTACATTCAATTCCCTCCGCAGGTGCCTAACACAGTTACTCCTCCATAACAGGGTCAGTTACATTATGGTAGGGACTACCATATTCAGGATGCTATGCTTCCACCGGCTCCACCTGCACCGCCAGCCATTGAGGGTAAGTTCCTTATTCCGGGACATATGGGTCGTGTTTTATTTGATACTGGTGCAACGCATTCGTTCATTTCTAGGAGCTTTGCTCAGACCACTGAGTTGATTAAATAAGCTGAAAGAACTTTTACTAGTGTGGAGTCATTTATGGGTGATGGGTCACTCATCTTCTTTATTTGTAAAAATACAGAAATCTCTCTCGGTAATTTATGCTTTGAGGCCGATTTACTCATCCTGGACATGGTCGGGTATGACGTGATTTTGGGTATGGACTGGCTTATGAAATATCATGCTATAGTAAATTGCTACGGGAAGAGTATAGTCTTCTCCGTTCCGGGACAAGAAATGTTCCTGGTAGTTTTACCTCATTTAGAGGGGAGTACTAGTACTTATTTGTATTGTATTGCTGAGGAGACTTCTAGGGATGTAGTTGTTCCCTTGGATTCTATTCTGGTTGTGAAAGATTTTGAGGATATTTTTAGGAAATACCGGGTTTGCCTCCTAGCCGTGAAATTGAGTTTGTGATTGACTTAGCGTCGGGAATGAGGCCTATTGCGAGGGATCCATACCGAATGGCTCCTATTAAAATGAGGGAGCTAAGAAATTAAATTCAAAAGTTGTTGGAGCAGGGATTTATTCGGTGTAGCACATCGCCCTGGGGTGCTCCAGTGTTATTTGTTAAGAAAAGATATGGTTCTCTCCGGTTATGTGTGGACTATAGAGAATTGAATAAGGTCACCATCCGGAATAAATACCCTTTACCTCGTATCGATGACTTATTTGATCAACTCCGAGGAGCGATGTACTTCTCCAAAATCGATTTGAGGATGGGGTATCACCAATTGAGGATACGGGAGGAGGATGTATCCAAGACTGCCTTTCTAACAAGGTACGGGTCCTATGAGTTTTTGGTTATGCCCTTTGGACTAAACAATGCCCCCGCTGTATTTATGGATCTCATGAATAGGGTGTTTCGGGATTTCCTGGTCCAATTTGTTATTGTGTTCATCGATGACATTTAAGTCTATTCTCGAACGGAGTCTGATCATGCTATCCATTTAAGGTTGGTCCTACAGAGATTACGGGACCATCAACTGTATGCCAAGTTCAAAAAGTGTGTCTTTTG
Organism: Sambucus nigra; assembly: GCA_949130495.1. Classification (NCBI taxonomy): domain Eukaryota; kingdom Viridiplantae; phylum Streptophyta; class Magnoliopsida; order Dipsacales; family Adoxaceae; genus Sambucus; species Sambucus nigra. The sequence goes on along the minus strand of OX422215.1, from coordinate 301,550,326 downwards.
GTTACAGGAGGTACAGTTTTTGGGTCATGTGGTGACGTCCCAGGGTGTATCGGTGGATCCGGGCAAGGTAGCTGCGGTGAGGGAGTGGGGTCAGCCCACGACATCTACCGAGGTTCGCAGTTTTCTGGGTTTGGCGATTTATTACCGTCGGTTTATTAAGGGTTTCTTTAATATTGCTAGCCCTTTGACCAATTTGACCCGAAAGGGAGTGAGATTCGTTTGGGATAGCTCTTGCCAGGATGCATTTGATGAGCTTAAAGATAGATTGACTTCGGTTCCGGTCCTTGCATTACCAAAACTGGGATTGGAATATCTAGTCTTCAACTATGAATCTATTCAAGGATTAGGAGGTGTACTTCAGCAAGAGAGACGAGATATCGCTTATGCTTCCCGTAAGTTAAAGACCCATGAAAGAAACTATCTGGTGCATGACTTAGAACTAGCCGCAGTTGTCTTTGCCCTGAAGATATGGAGGCATTATCTCTTGGGAGAGAAGTTTAATCTTTTCACGGACCACAAATCGATGCAATATTTATTTTCACAGAAGGACTTGAATATAAGACAGTGCCGATGGTTAGAGTCCGTGAAAGATTATCAATTTGATATTCTTTATCATTCGGGTAAGGTGAATGTTGTAGAGGATGCCTTGAGTAGGAAGCCCGATGGAGAATCAGTTGAGGTTTGGAAAGCTAAATGGAAGGAACTCAGTCAGGAGTATGCGGTGGTGAGAGCATTCATGTCGGTGATGACCGTTACTCCTACCATTGTGGCAAGGGTGGTAGAATCTCAAGGAAGGGATAAGGGGTGTCTAGACCATATTCGCCGATTGCTGTCCGAGGGAGCGGAGTCCTACTCAATTTGTTCTGAGGGTGGATTACGCTTCTGTGGAAGACTCATTGTTCTGAAAGAAGCTCATGGGTTTAGGTTCACGATTCATCCTGGTGGGGACAAAATTTATCATGACATGCGTCGTCAATATTGGTGGCTTGGTATGAAGAGGGATATTTCTGAGCTCGTGTCCCAATGCACTACTTATCAACTGGTCAAGATCGATCATCAAAAACCGACAGGTTTGTTGCAATTGTTAGAGATCCCGGTGTGGAAATGGGAAAGCATATCGATGGATTTTGTTACGGGCTTGCCAAGATCACAAAGTGGATGTGATTCTATTTGGGTAATTATCGACCGCTTGATAAAGTCGGCACACTTCCTACTCGTGCGGACAGATTATGACACTGCTCGGTATGCCCGCTTATTCATCGAGGAGGTGGTGAGACTCCATGGGGTGCCTTTGAATATAGTTTCCAACCGAGACAAAATTTTCGTTTCCCACTTTTGGAAGAGTTTCCAAGAAGCGATGGGGACCAAATTGAGGTTAAGCACTTCGTATCATCCTCAAACAGATGGCCAAACAGATAGGGTAAACCAAATGTTAGATGATATGCTTCGCATGTGTATGCTTGACTTCAAAGGTGGTTGGGAACAATACCTCCCATTGGTTGAGTTTTCTTATAACAACTCTTACCAATTCACAATTGGAATGGCACCTTATGAAGCTTTGTATGGAAGATCGTGTAGATCACCCGCTTGTTGGTTGGAAGTAGGTGATAATAAATTTCTTGGACCTGAAATGATCCAAGATACTTCCTCAAAGATTGAATTGATTCGGAATCTCATTCGGATAGCCCAAGACCGTCAAAAGATCTATGCCGATGCGGGTTGGTGACACATGGAATTGGAAATTGGGGACCAAGTCTTCGTTCGAGTGTCGCCCATGAAAGGCATCAAGCGTTTCAGTAAGAAGGGGAAGCTTGCGCCACGCTTTGTTGGACCTTTTCCAATTATTGCGAAGGTGGGTCCAATGGCATACCAACTTGCTTTACCGGAATCATTGCAACAAATTCATGATGTATTCCATGTTTCCTCCCTAAATAAGTATCGGAGGTGTGAAGGTGCGCTTTGGCACATCCCTTTCGAGGATATTGATTTGCAACCCGATGTTTCATATGAAGAACAACTGGTTGCTATTTTAGAGCATGGGGGGCGTAAATTAAGGTCTCGTGTGTTGCCCTTGGTGCAAGTTCAATGGAGCCACTATAACGCCAAGGAATCGACGTGGGAACGCGAGGATGACATGCGAGAAAAGTATCCGCATCTTTTTATACAAGGTATGCCTGAATTTTGGGGACAAAATTCCCTCATAAGGGGGGGAGTATGTAACAACCCTCGCTTTTGAGGTTCTATTTTATATTTAATTTTCTAGATATAGTGATTAGATATAAAGATGTTTATATGTGGAGTAGGTATTAATTTAAGAAAGAAAAGTTAATATCTACTATGATGTTGCGTATTTACCGTATGTAGAGGTGAATTTTACTATGTTATGTTTTGTAATGTCATAGGATTTAAAAATGACATTTGGCTTAAAATAAAACCGGAACCTAAAATGAATTGTAAAATCTCAAAATGATAATTTGGAGGGTGCTAATAGTTCCGGGAGGTTCCATATAGTCAAATTAAGTGCCATGTTGTATTTTGAGGTTCCGGGCATTTCTCACTGGTAGTAACTTAAATGAGTAGTTGCGTATTATTTTACCGCGTATGAATCACTTAAGCTGGAAATTTGGACTCAAGCCATGAATTATGTCTTCAACTAAGTCAATATTCCCCTAATTAGATTGGTAAACCTAGAGAAAGAAAGAGAAGAAGAAACCTTGGGAGAAAGTGAGAGATTGAAGCTTTGGTGATTGTTCTTGCATACAACTTCATCAAAATCTGAACAAACAATCTTGAGGCAAGTTTTATACTTGCTATTTTATGATTTAAGTAGGGTAATTTGCATTGATAGTTATGGTTATACATGGTTTAAGAAACTTAGGGCTTTTAATTAATTTATGGGCTTGGAATGTTGGAGATTGATTTGAATGGTTATTTATGGTGAAATTTTGGTTGTTGGATGTAATTACACTCAATTAGTAGCAATAAATGATAAGGATTTGGGTTGGTTGAGTTTGGAAGAGATTAGGAGTCCAAGACTCCATAGCCAAAATTGGCAAAATTTGCAGGACCGAATCCATTCGGCTCCTGGCCGAATCGATTCGCATAGAGGCAGTGTCCAGGTGTGGTGAACCGAATAGATTCGGTCATCCCCTGAATTGATTCGGTTGTTATGCAGAATGTTAGTTTTCCTGACCGAATCGATTCGACTAGTCCAAATCGATTCGCTTGTCTGGCCGAATCGATTCGTCCTACTCCGAATCGATTCGGAAGGCCTGCATTTTTTCTTTGTTTTTCTTTTGAATTTTGTCCCCCTTTATTTAGGATTATGACCTAGGACCCTTCTTGAATGAAGTAAACATACGATCCTAGAGTTTTAGTCGAGTTTTGGTCGTTACCCTATAGTTGAATGGGATCACTTGGGGTTAATTCAGGGGTACCTGAAGTGATGTTTAGGCATCACTTCTCATTTTCGGAGATGGATTGGAATATAAAATTCTAAGCCCATATGTGGAGACTTTAGAGGCCTTTTGTGGTATATAAAACCTTGGAGTTCATAAGATTTTAGGAGATTGTTTGGAGAATAATTCGAGACTTAAATCTACGATGAAATTGAATAAGAAATATTCAAAGATGATGGTTTCAAATAAAATTAAACACATGTGATTAACGGAAATGAAAAATGAAATTTAATTGGTAATTATTTAATTACTTAAACACACCTCTCTAAATGATGTCATAAGGGAAGCTCACGCATGAGGTGATGTCCCCTGACTATTGAATGCAGGTTGACTATAATCCTCGGCCATATGCGGGTTTTGTATATGTTTTTCTGCGCTAGTGAGGTAATTTTGGGTGTGGTTATGACTCACTCGCAGGCATATGGCCACTTCCCGACATGCGTTAGGTGCCCAGGTTGTCTTGTATAGATAGGCCCCGGATGATGATAGTCATTTAGGGGCGTGCCCAGTGGGGAAACTCGGAGGGTCGGTCTTAGAAACGTTATATGTATAAGAATATAACCTTTCTAACTCAAGTGGGACTTGAGGTATGTAAATTTCCATAAGATATGAGATGGTAATTATATTCCTGCTAAGGAATGGAAAATGGAAAGATATGATGAAAGCTATATTCCTATTAAGGAATGGAAAATGATAAGATATGAGAAGAAATGAGATTAAATTTAATTTTATTTCTCTTTCTTAATCTAATAACTTTTAGAAACCTATATAATGGAATCATCACATTTTATGATTAGGTTGTTACATTCTCATTTCACATTATTTATGATTCATTGTCCATATCTATCATGTTTCTTACTCTTCTGGGAATCATATATAAATCGGGCCCTGACCCGTTCATTTTTCCATGTTGTGCATGTGTTGTATCCACTCAGGTGCTCCTCCGCAAGGGCGCCCGTTATGATTTTCCCACTCTTATGCTTTTGACGAGCTGTATGACCTTGTGGATTATTACAGGATGTTTGTTAGACGCCTTTATTTTTGGAATCTAGTTATGATTGGGTCTTTCATTCGGGAAAGTGGCCCATCTTTTGCACATGTTAATGAATGTAGTATATAAAATAATGAATTGTGGGAACACTTTGAATGTAACTGTGGACCGACAGATTATTTTATTCTTTCAATGTATGTTGTTTGATATTTATCTATATGTTTCTTTGAAATTCCACTTTCATTAGATTTGGGTTGTTTAATTTATTTCTTAAATCTTTATTAAACTAAAAATTTTGACAACCTGCTTTCTGATTTATGGAGTGGTTTTCCCGTATACCTATTTTATTGTTATGATGCTGAGGATGATATCCATCCATGATTCCGTTATGTCGAGGTATCGGGCTGGCCACCCCTTATTTCGGAATGCGGGTTGTCACAGTATGATCTTGATAATAACCCTAATTTGAAGGATGTTTTACTTAATTTAGATGAAGATTAAGTTTTGATACATTATTTTTATTTTTATTTACTTAATCCTTGAATGTATGTATGAAATGACCCATTAGAACAAACATTGAGTAAAACAACCTATTTATGAATCGTCTTCTATTATAACTGTTAAGATAATGGTTATGGAATGGTAATTCTTACACAATCGTCATGATAACATGACCCAAATTTAGAAGTTAATATTATTGGTAATTTGATTAATGTGCTCACCGATCCAAACAGTGAAGACAGAATCTTACTAGCATAAATAAAGTGTTGTTCTGAGGGGATTAATCCTGTTAGGGCATCAAGAATGGATCTAATCAATATTTTTCTCAATCTCTCACTTAAAATCCAATACATAACGTTGTTTTAGCCAAGCCTATAAGCCCATTTAATAGCTTGCGTGTCAAACGAAGGGTTCCAAAATTTGGGAATGTTATTATTTTGTTGAGAAACTTGGTATTTAACATGGGTGCTTACTAATCTAGTTTTAATGTTTGTGAGTAACCTTGAAGGTTTCTTCAATATATAACTCTTCCAATTCATTTGTAATTTCAATCTTAATAAGGTTATGTCATAGTTTTGTTATGAATCTAGGAACCCCGAATGAGTTAAACTGACTATATCGTGCAAAAAAAGTTCAAGGATACTCATACAAAATAAAAAGTAAATTTTTTAGTACACTTATTAAATACTAATTGTCTCGACAAAACAGTCACATTCCCAATTTGTGAAACCCATAGGTTGAAACTCAGCTATTAAAAGGGCTTATATTCTTGGACAAAAGAAGGGTATATATAACTATAATTTGACCAAGCCTACAAGCTTGGCTAATCACTTGTGTTTCAATCGATTGGTTACACACAAAATCGATTAGAACCACTCTTGATGCTTGTATAAGATTAATACCCTCTGAATAACACTTTGTTGATGTTACCAAGATTTTGGATTTAGTGTTTGGATCATTGAACACATTAATCAAATTACCAAGAGGACATTAACTTCTAATTTTGTCTCGTGTTATAACTACATGAACTTTGATGAAATTTTTGTCTACATAGGCATCCCGAAGTCATTTTGGAATTCAAGTACGTTTTTCAAATTTCCTTTTCTTTATCTTCATATATTATCATCTATTTCATGTAGTTAGCATCTTCTACTCATATGGCTAGTTCTCTTCCATTTATTACTTTGTCGCGCACATTTGAGTAATTTTTACTTATTTCTTTACTTTATTCTTAGTAGTCTTGGTAATGTTCACTCACTATTTCCATGACATGGATATGATGGTTCTATTCCTCACACATGTGCACACTCTTTGTTGCTCACATCAATGCACTATGATGAATAAATTTGTTAAGATAATGATACAGGTTTGGTAGTTATGATAGAACCAACACACTAACACGCTAAGACCGTAATTATTTTCTTATAAATTATATTTAATACACTTTGCAATATTTATAACTTTGGGCCAAGACTATAAGCCCTGCTAATATCCTCATTTCATACGACTGGTTCCACAAATTAAGAATGTGATTGGTTTGTTGAGAAAATTGATATTATTCAAGTGTACTCACAATTCTAATTTTAGTTTCGTGTGAGTACTATTAAAGTGTTTCCTAGGGGATTTACCCGTCGAACTCATTCGATATTTTAATCTTAAAAGGGTAATGTCATAGTCTTGTTATGAAGCTGGAACCCTGAATGAGTTAAACCGGTTAAACCTCTAAGAAAAAAATTCAAGGGTACTCACACAAAACTAACACTGGATTTATGAGTACAATTGATCAATACTATTTTTCTTAACAAACAATCACATAACCAATTTGTGGAACCCGTTGGGTGAAACGCATGTTATTAGGTGGGCGTTTTTGTAATGTTAGAACTATTTGGACTTTTATGCCATATTTGGCCATGTAGTTGTCACTAAGTCAACTTTAGATTCAATCCTTTCTTAGGATTTTGAATACTTTGAAATATTTACAGCTCTAGTTGGGTGGACGCAGATGTCGATTACAACGAGATTGCATATGCCTCGGGATGGACCATTTTGATAATTTTAATATTATTAGTTTTGGAATCTTGTAATTAATTTTATGTCATGATAATTTTAACATTATTTTTTTTTATTGTTGTATTAGTTAGCTCTATAATAGAATTGCATGCAAGTTTAAAAACATATGTTTAGATGTCTAATCATAGTAAGATTGCATATGTTTATTAATCATAGTAAGATTTTTACATTTTTTTTTTATTTAGATGTGATAAAATGTAAATGTAATTTTATTTGTCTTGTTTAGATGAAGGAGTTGGATGGAAAGTCGTCATATCAAATTCATGAGATCAATGAACTTCAACATGAGTTCATTGAATTTATTCATCCTTATATGATATGATTTGGAGCACTTTGTCGACACAATTTTGAGAAAGCCAAAGGAGGATCGACGCATTTACGCATGGTTTTTTTATGAACAATTTTTTGGAGACATTTTGTTTAATGATGCACATAGTGGGTATATCTAGCTATAATACATGTAGTAGGTCATTATTTTTTGTGAATAATTAATGTAGATGGTGGGTATATATATTTGTGCCCCACAAGTTTTTATATGAACAAATGACTTGGTTTGGTTCATTTTAGGTGTACGCACGTGACTTCAAATACAAAAAATTCCAAGACTGTTTTTATGTTATTGTAAATTTTTATTTGTGTTTAGATTTATTTGTCAACTATGACGTTAATATTGGTTATTAATTTTTTTATTATAAGTTTAATTTATGAGAGTTTATATTAAACCCTCATGTGATGAAAATTTTTATGACCTTTTCAAAATTTTGAAAACTATTTATCATGACATATTTTAAATCAAATATGGCATCTTATAGAGTATATTATGACCCTTTTTTATAGTAGATATGACAGTTTTTAAAAAAAGTCATATATAATCGTTACCTAATATGACACTTTTATGGGTATCAATTATGACATCCAAACTTATGATGCTTTTTAATGAAAAATAAAACGTCATAAAATGTATTTATGACATTTAAAAACGTCATAAAAAGTTTTTTTTTCTTGTAGTGCATGTACATTATTTTTTTGGAAGCAAACAAATCAAAATTATTTTTTAAAATTAATTTATTATTGGCCACGATCCAAAAATGTGACCAAATTCATGACAATTTTCATAGGTTAAAAGGTGATCACAGTTATAAGACCTGCGATCACGACAGAGAGTCACAATTCATGACCGTGATCATTCAATCAAACTTTATGACAGGTGGTCATGGTTTAGAACAACGACAATGTCACCTATTTTCATGGCAGTGGTCATAGTTCATGACTCTAACCAGTAAATTACGGTCACAACTTGGGTCATGGTTATGAGCCATGGCTATTGATCAGGTTTATAGACTGTGACTATATCCGAAACATTAAATAATGGAAGGCGGCCGTAACTTTTGATTTGGTTATAGTTTTTTATCGCGACCCTCAAAATGGTCATCCTTAAAATTGTCATGGCAAATACTGTGATTAATGTAGTTTGTCACGGTCCAAAACTGTGACAATTTCTGGTTTTGGCAAAGTAAATAGTGGTAGATAGAAAACGTTGGATAAGGAATCAACCACATGATAGAGCCTCATCCTATAAATGTTTCAACAAACCCGAATTGGAGAAAATACAAATCACCTTTTCAAATAAGATTCAATTAATACTTTGTAACATTTCAGTTTATTGTGGAGCCTTTTGGATAATAAAATGTTAAATAATACCCTCATCCTGAAAATACTTGTTAAAAGGATTATAGTAGCACTCACTACCGTGATCCGACCTACACACCTTGATTCTGATGCTAGTCTGATTCTCCACCACATTCTTTAATTTAAGAAATACCTCATAAATTTTGTCTTTGTGTTTCATGATAAATATCTAAGTACTTCGGATAAGTCGTCAATTAATGTCACGAAGTAATGACTACTTTCAAAATATATTTTTTTATAAGGATCTTAAACATCCATGTGAATGTAATCAAGTATTTCCTTTATGCAAGGAATCGTTATATCAAAATTGACCCCCACTTTCTTCTCAATAACATAGTGCTCACAAAGACAAACTTATAGATTTTTACACACATTATCGACCCTTACTTACTCAACATGATCATGTCCTTCTCCTCAACATGCCCAACAAATTTATTCCAAAGATTAATGGAGTATGGATTTGCCTTTTTCTTTCTCCATATTTGAGGCAAAACTTTCCACCATGTTACCTTAAATTAAGTTAAGATTTCCCTCATTTGTTACCCTTATCACCCCCAAGGTACCCAAGACAACCTTTATTATTCCTTCCCCGAGTATAAACTTTCATCTTAAAATCTAAAGTTCATAAAAAATCAAATTTATCCTCAGATCTGAAACACATCGGACATTCGTGAGACTATGATTCACTCCATAATGAATCTTCATCTTTATTTTGCTTTCACCTACAACCATGTTCATTACCCATCAAGACTTTACCTCCATCCACATCTATAAAGGTAAGAGAAAATCCCTATTCGGGAACATATGGAAAGAGCACACCGAGTCTAAGATCCACTTATTTGATGAGATTTCCCTTGAAGTTTTTTTTATAAGAAAATGAAATATATAGACTGCCCGCCAATGGGGTCGAACCTATATACATGACGTATACAAGACAACAAAAGCGAAAAACCCACGAAGATCCTTTTCCAAAAAAACTTCGTAATCTATAAATCTCTCTATATATCCTCGAGGAAGTTTAAAAAATAGGAAAAGTTGTGTTATATCTTTCCTTACCATATCAACAATGTGCTCAGAAGAAAGTAACGAATACTAGATGGTGTTTATTCCTTTCCTTCGAAACATTTCGCATTACTCTCCTACCACGTCTTCGAGAATATAGAGTTAAGGACCATTCACCAAATTTTCCTAACCGCCTTCCAGCCTTTTTGGGGATTCTATGCCTCTAACAAAGCCTTCACCGACTTGGGCAATATTCATGGAATCCTTCTTATAGATACAAAGACGTCCCATAATCCCATCATCACCCATCATTGCAATAGTAAATTATTAGTCATATCTTCCTCTTCCTTATACAACCAACACCAACTAGCCATCAAGAATTTCCTTTTTTGTAAGCCCTCAGTCGTCAATATAGTCTGCCTCATCATGATCCACATAAAGAACATGACTTTCGGGGAACTTTAGACTTCCAATCTCTCTCCATGGAAAATTAGTGTCCTTATTTCCATCACCTCTCAATACGGAGTAGTAATCTCTAACCGTGAAGACCCCCTCTTTACCAGCCACCCTCCTTAACTTGTATTCCCCATTCAATAGCCTAGAAGCCGGCCCTGACCACTAAAAATGCATCTTCCTCCTCTAACTCCCAGTCCCATAATCATATTCTAAATTTTAGGTCCCATACGACTTACTCCCCAATCATTGTCATGTAATCAGTAACCAACCTATCTTAATCTCCTCCAATGCTCAATATCCCTAGGAGTTGATTCTCCAAGGAGCCATTTTTTCCCCATTTGTCCTTCCAAAACCTAATCTGGCCACTTCTTCCTAACTAAAATGTTATGTATCCAGAGAAATCCTCCCACCCTTTTTCAATATGCTTCCATAGCCTCACCGCATGAGCCAACCACCCCACTCCTGGACCCTATACAAGAAGGGAACACACCCTTACTGCCTCTACTCTCCTCTATAATATAGTCTCCTTGCGAGAAAACGTCTACAACCACACAACAGTATTTAAAATCCTCTTTATCACTTATCCATAGGAAATCTCTCATCATCGCCTTGCGCACTGAGCATGCAAACGCTAGAATAGATAGGAAGTAAGTTGACAAACTTGATAATATAATTTTTATCAACCTTAACTCCCCTCCTTTAGATAGATATTCATCCGGCAAACCTCCTTATCACTCTTTTTGGAATCGGGTCCCATATATCTTTATTCTTAAATTTATCCCTTAATAGCAATTCGAGGTAAGTAAAAGGAAGCGAACCCTCTCCACAACAAATTGTCTCATCCAGATGACCCACACTTCCAATGCCCCTATATAAATCATCATACATTTCCCCACATTGATATAGAGTCCTGACAACACCTCAAAGCACAATAACAAAAGTCTCAAAGAACTCACTTTCCCTACTTCTGCATCACATAAAATAATTGCATCATCTGTAAATAAGAGAATCCTAATCGAATTTGCACTCGGATGGCCCACTATTAACCTTTGCCAACCACTCACCCCATCATCCTACTGAATGCTTCCATGACCACTATGAAGAGAAATGGGGAAACGGGTCTCCCAAAAAGAGGCCACGCGAGCTGTGAAAATATCCTCCTGGAACCCCATTAATCAACACAGAGAATCTAATAGAAGATATACAACTCGTAATTTATAATATGTGAGTTCTTGTTGAGAATTAAGTGTCAAAAGAGGCGTGACCCCTTGTCAAGATGGAAATTATGGCTAGGAGACAATAATTGACAATAGTAAATGCTAGTCTCGAGTCAACACATTCAAGATATGAAGCTCCTATATTAAATTCATTCTTTTGACATAAATGTTATAACAAAACAATCAATGATAAAGGTCCCACGGATCACTTGGTCGGAGGGAGTGGATGCAAGAACCTTCAAGGCAATAAAGGTAAGGCAGCAACCTTAGAAATACACTCGATGACTAGGATGGACTACATAATTAATATCCTCTCTATAAACTCTCGTGTATGGAAGTATTTTTGGTAGGGATTCCTGATGCAGAAAAGAGTTCGACCCTTTCCCGTTATACTATTCTAGGTATTTATATGTGAGGAAGGTCATTCGAGTGACCTTCCTGTAATTAATGCAATTGACACCCGTATTACTTTACGAGTCTTGTGCATTTAATGACAAAGATATTGCATTAAATAAGATAAATACACTGGTTTAGGTGGGAACACTGTTTGGGCTCTCAGAGTTGTAAGCGCATTAAATGATATGTGACATGCCAGTTGTGGACTTACCATCCTAGTAATATCTTAACTCAAATGATATTTCATCGAGTTCTGAAATATTAGTCGGGCTGACATCAAAGAAGTTGGTAAACTGTGCTCTATGCAAAATGTGTTGTCACGTCGCTCAAAAAGGGTAGTTCATCTACTTGGAAGGTTGATCGAGCTACAAGTCTCGCAAACAGCCTATAATGTATTTGTGAATACATCAAGTTAATTTTCTAGTGTATCTATTTAGTACTGGGGAACCTCGAGTGGGTTCCCATAGATGGTATCTCGAGACAACATTGAGTTGTGCTGTGTATAAACTAAGGTTTTACCTAAGTACCATAAAGGAGTTGGTCTCTTATAATGTTTCCTTGCACCCAATCCTCCAAACTAGATCCCTGCGAGATACCCAGAGTGAGGTTGTTCGATAAAGCATGAAAGTTCTCCCATATACTGCCATGCATGGTCCCTCAAGGGTACCGAGTAACCTCACATCTTTACAATATAATCTTTATATTTACAGAGATAGCCAAATACCAGTACAGCAAAGCTCTTATTACAATCATAAATTCTCCAGGTTTATCTTGCTAACTTGGTATTTATCGTGTATCCTTCGAGGAGCCTATCTCCCTTCGAGGGACGAGGGACCTTTTTCATGTGTTTACTCGAGCAGCCATCTCTAATATTTGTTGTAAAGTGTTTGTGTTGTTATAATCCTCTTTAGGATTGGACCTCCTTCTATATAATCGATTGACACCACCTCGCTCCAAATCCCACCATCTCTACTAAATATAGGACAAACCCCCAGTTAACATAATCATATGCCATTTCAATATCTAACTTACACGTGATACCGACTTCCTCACTTCTTAATCTGGAATATGCACTCATTAGCCACTAACACCGCATCAAAGATTTGCATCCCTCCTACAAAAGCATTTTAGAACTCTGAAATAAGCATTCCAATGACTCTACTAAGCCTAATCGATGCCATATTAATAAGTAACTTATAAGCACTCCCGATCAGACTTAAAGGTTTGAAGTCATGGATATCGATGGGCCCCCTTTATTAGGAATCGGAGTTATGAACGTCGCATTCAGTCTTCTCACGAAATAGCCATTGTCATGAAAGTCATAAAATAAAACCATCACCTCCCCTATCACAAATGACCAACAATGCTGAAAGATGGACATAGTGAATTCATATGGGCCAGAGGCCTTATCTCCATTTATGATCCTAACACCTTCATGATCTTCTCCTCCTAAAAGAGCTTGTCTAATTTCTGAGCATCATCCCTGGAAATTACTCCCATTTTGGCTTCTTTTAGGGAGGGTCTCCACGATTTCTCCTCTATATACAAGCCCTTATAAAATTGATAGAGAAAGCCCCTAACCTCATTAACATACTCAAACTCTTCCCCTCCCACTGAGATCTTCCAAATATGATTAAAGTGTCGATGTGAATTCGTTGTTTTATAAAAGAATTTGGTGTTCTTACCTCTCTCCCTCAGCCACAATGCTTGGAATTTTTTCCTCTAACTAATCTCTTCCTAAATCAATCTTCTCCCTATCTCAACTTTTATCACCCCACTCTACAAATTATCCTCCCTTGAGATCCCCTTCTCCCTTCCTTTTCATCTAATATCCCAATCTCTCCCATATACCTTGTTGTAGTTTTCCTAAAAATCCTAAACACCTCCTTATTCCACAACTTGATATCTTCCTTAAGGAGTCTAAGCTTCCTAGACAAAATAAATCTAGTATTTCCGTACACATCATAACCTTGCCACCACTCCCTGACTCGATCCCTAAAATCCTTCTCCTTTAGCGACATGTATTCGAACCTGAATGGGTTTCTACCACTCCTCTACTTCCACACTCTAAAATAATCGGCTATGATACGATGTTACCCTAAGAAAGAAATACTTTGTTAACCCTGGAAAGTACTCCTCCTAATATTATGATATAATAAATAGTTCTATCCGAGATAAGGACGGGTTGTCCCTATTGCTAGACCATACAAACGATCTGTCGGCCAACGTTAGATCCATCAATTCCATATCATCAATAAACTCTGAAAAATCCGTCATGTATCTTTTAGTTCTCCCTCCTCTACTCTTTTTTGAGGAAAATCTCACCATATTAAAGTCTCCCCTACACATCAAGTAACTCCCCACAAACTACTAAATTCTATTAGCTCCTCCCAATATCCTACCTATTAGCATCTTCTAGCGGCCGATAAGTCCTAGAAAATATCCATTTGGATCCATACTAAACATTCCTATATAAACAAGACAGTGGCCAATTCCTCCAATACTCTACACCAATTCAATGATTCTAGAGTCCCATATGATAATTCCACTCGACATACCCATAACGTCCAAGCTATACCACTCAATCCTCCTACCTCCCCAAATTGATTTAGTTATTTCTCCACTCACATGGCTTAACTTAGATTCCCAAAGGAATAAAATGTCTGTCCTCCAACTAGTAATTACAACATTAATAATACCATGCTTCTCAGCATTGTTCAGACCCATCATTTTCTATGAGATTAGACGAAGCTTCATAGGGTATCTTCTCCTTCCCCTCCCTCCTTCTGTCTCCATCACTTTCCATCTTATTGATTATTGAATAAGAGAACTATCCCACCTCTCCCATCACTTAATTCCCCTATCTTCTCCTCGTATTTTATTAAATAACATTAGTTCATCACTCTCACTCCCCTTATAGTTACCCCCCATAGTTTTACTAAATCCTCCGACCATATCCTCCACCTACCCCTCCAGATAGTCATACCACCCCTCCCCTCCCACCTCTATTTCCACTATCCTTATTTTCCTCATCCAACCAGTCCTTCGTGTTTTTCTCCATTGAGTTTTCATACTCATTATTATTCTTTCCCATATTTAATTCCATGTCCCCCATCGATACCTCAATATCCATATAAAATTTGGAATTATTTAATTCCAAGAAATTGATATACTTTCTCCTCCTATTTGTCTCCTTCCTCTCTCTTCCACCCTTGGTCGGGGTACTACATATCTGGTAAGTACCTACCCTCCTCATCCAACTTGTTTCTCCTATGTCAAAAGTAAATAATACCCATTTATAATTTTTTTCTAAATTTTCTTTAGCTACAACAATGGCTACTTTATCTCCACAGTCTCCTCCTGCTACTTAATAATCTTTTACGATCTTTCCTCCCTCCTTTAATTTTGTTTTCCCCTCGCCAAGCCCCTTTTTTCACTGATTTACATGAATTAATATGTGCGCTGACATTTTTCAGAATCATCATAGAGTTCCCATAATGTAACTTTTTGTGTCCTACTTTTTTGACAAATTCTTCCAGATGCACTTGCCTAAAATGCTCCACTGGGGACAGTGATGGAGCCATGTTGTAGGCTGCCTGGGCACTTGCCCAGGCCATCTTTTTTGGGAAAAAAAACTTATTTTGGGTCATATGTGAAATATACCAGAAAACACGGCAAAAGTTAAAACCTCAAACAATATATATCCCAAAAACTTAACTTACATATATTGAAAAGGATGTCTTTGATTGCATTTCTAATGACACAATTGTGGATCGCTTCCAGAAGATGAAAAGCCGCAGAGGGAGATTGTAGAATTTTTAAATCTAGTATGATGTATTTTGACAACTTTCTACTTTTGTATGAGAATATCAAGATATGCTTATCTATTTCTTAGTAATGAATTGTTATTGTATTCAATTTTTATTTATTTTAGTTGTAATTGTCTAAAAATATAAATTATCAATTAAATATTTATAAAAAAGTAAAAATAAGCCTAAAAAAAATTTTGGTGGCTACCGCCCCCGAACCCCGTTTATGCATTATGCCCCACCAGCCCTTAATTCCTTACTCCGCCACTGATTGGGGACCGACCCATTTGGCCTAATAGACCCACTTAGTTCTTTTTTTTTTCTTCTTACTATTTACCCATGCCTTCTTCCCATGCACTTTTATTGTCTTCCATGCTATTAATAACACAAGACCCACTTCCTCTATTTTTTAGTCCCGCGCTTTATTTGCTCAGAGATTTTCCCTACCTTTACATTATCCTCCATGCTGTTATCCCCCATTTTATCCCTTGCTTGTAAGACTATGTCGGCAACCCCATTCATATCCTACTCGGTCCCTCCAACGACAACCATTGCCCCTCCTTCCTCGACCACCTACCCCCCCAACTTTCCTTTTGTCACTGACTTCCTGTGAAACTAGACTCATTTCGAGTAGGGGCATATACCAAATAGTCCCTCGAACTTTTTTTAATACACATTTAGTCCAAGCATTTTAATTTTGCACCAAAAAGTCCTTCACCATACCAAAAAGGCTTTACCATGCCGCTGGCGCGGACCATTAAAAATAAGAGAATAAGGGGATTTTTGGTACAAAATAAAAGGCTTGGACTAAATGTGTATTAAGAAATGTTTAAGGGACTTCTTGGTATTTGAACCTTTCGAGTATTTTAAGCTCATCGCAATTTCTAAAAATAGAGAGACCCGCTTGCATTTTAAGCTCATCGACAATGTCACCCGTGGTTTCAACAGTGTTTGCATAATTTATACTTTTGGCTATAGTCTCTCCAACCTCATCGATATAATTGCTTTTTCAAACCGAGCTACTTCTGTCTTCGTTTGCCTGAGCTATGGCCTTCTCCTTGTTGCATCTTCATACAACCTCGCAAACTGCCCCATTCACTAGTTCCTCCCCAGGCTTATCCCCTCCGATGGTCTTCCAACCTTTATTTGGTTCCTCCCTATGGTAATGTCCATCTTCGTTGTCATCCTGACCTCTCTCGCCATAGTAGTAACACTCTTGTATTTAATTTAAAACTATCAAGACAAAGGCCCATCCACTAAGTTGATCTTATGTAATACCCCATAATTTTGAGAGCTTTATTTTCGAATATGGTATATAATTTTAATAATATTATTATTTTATTAATTGGGATATTGATATTATATTTATTTTTATTTGAAATGAATCGAATATTTAAATTAAAATTAAAATTATTTTTGGAAATTTTGTAATGGTTTAAATATGTAAAGTTGACAACTTTGAATTAAAAGGCAATATAGTAATATAGGTCACCTTAGGCACCAAGCTAGGGTTTGAGAGATAGACTATATAAGGAATATTATGGGTAATTATAAGGAAAGGGAGATGAAAAGAGAGGCTAAAAACAAAATCCAAAGAGGCAAAAACGAGTGGAATGAGAAGAGCCAATTTGAAAGGTTTAGATCTTCTTTTTGAGGGCAATGGGATGAGATTTGAGAAAAACTCAAAACACATATCTGACTCAATTTTTCGTGTAGAATCCAAATCTGAAGTCGGATTGGCAATTCAAATAATTTTGGATCTAATTTTTATGGGTTTTTAAAATAGGACTATATGGGGTTATCTCGTGTTGGGGCGAACATGATGTGATTATTTTCGCGAGAGGAACGTGATGGTGCGATCAGATTCTGAGGTTGAATTTATGTGGCGATTCATGCAATGATTTTAAGGTATGGGGTTTTACATAATATGCTCCTTAATCGCGCGAGTGTTATTCCCTTTGAATTCTTGTGATTATTGAACTCATATTTGAATTACTAAATTCATTGAAATCTGGAAAAATAATTGTTGAATTATTTTGATTCATGTGGTATCATTATATTATTGTTGAGCACATTGTCATGAGATTTTAATATGGCACGGATGTTGGGCACCTGCCAAAATTCCTGCTTCCCGGGCTATGTCTTGATAAAGCATATGCGGATGGGGTGAGGCCTGGTGAACCATTGATGTGTTGTTGAGAAATTTATTGATAAATGCTATTGAGATTCACATTTGACTTGAATATTCATACTCATGTTGTTACGCTTTATTCATCGTTAATATATTTGTTGAGCATCTTTCCTGTCGTATTGTGTACTTCCCCATAGTTTCTTTTAACTGGCAGGTTAGCGTGGATTTGAGCGCTATGAACCAATTGGGGTGATTTTAGAGTGGATTGTTTTGGGAAGAATATTTTCTTGAAAGATTTGTATTTATTTTTTTTATGTATAGAGCATTGGAGATTTGTATTTTATTTTCGAGTTAGATGTTGTAATTAATTCGAGAGATTTGTTGTATTTATTTGAAGATTGAGATTAGTGGTTTCTTTTCTATTATGGGATTTAGATGCTCTATACCTTGTTATATTGTGAATTAGTTTAGTTTTATCGATATTAGCGCTCCGTTCTGCTCTCCCTGGGCGGGCGGGGTGTTACAAATGGTATCAGAGATTAGGTATACGACAACCCTTGGGTCTTGGGTATTAGGTCTAGCATGCGGGTTAGATATATTTTCTTTGGAGATAGAAAATTTTTAAGAATATGTTAAGCGTCGTGGTTAGGATGTTTAAAATTAATTTGAGGACTTTAGTATGATATTTTTGGGAAATAGAATCGAGTAGCAATTTTTTGAGTATTAGGTTTTGTTGAATTTCCAGGACGAAATTTCTTTTCAAGGGGGAAGTATGTAATACCCCATAATTTTGAGAGCTTTATTTATGAATATGGTATATAATTTTAATAATATTATTATTTTATTAATCAAGATATTGATATTATATTTATTTTTATTTGAAATGAATCGAATATATAAATTCAAATTTAAATTATTTTTGGAAATTTTATAATGGTTTAAATATGTAAAGTTGACAATTTTGAATTAAAGGGAAATATAGTAATATAGGTTAGCTTAGGCACCAAGCTAGGGTTTGAGAGAGAAACTATATAAGGAATATTATCGGTGATTATAAGGAAAGGGAGATGAAAAAGAGAGGCTAAAAACAAAATCCAAAGAGGCAAAAACGAGTGGAATGAGAAGAGCCAATTTGAAAGGTTTAGATCTTCTTTTTGAGGGCATTGGGATGAGATTTGAGAAAAACTCAAAACACATATCTGATTCAATTTTTCGTGTAGAATCCAAATCTGAAGTCGGATTGGCAATTCAAATAATTTTGGATCTAATTTTTATGGTTTTTTAAAATAGGACTATATGGGGTTATCTCGTGTTGGGGCGAACATGATGTGATTATTTTCACGAGAGGAATGTGATGTTGCGATCAGATTCTGAGGTTGAATTTATGTGGCGATTCATGCAATGATTTTGAGGTATGGTGTTTTACATAATATGCTCCTTAATCGCACGAGTCTTATTCCTTTTGAACTCTTGTGATTATTGAACTCATATTTGAATTGCTAAATTCATTGAAATCTAGAAAAATTATTGTTGAATTATTTTGATTCGTGTGGTATCATTATATTATTGTTTCTTACGTTGTCATGAGATTTTAATATGTCACGGATGTTGGGCACCCACCAAAATTCCTACTTCCCGGGCTATGTCTTGATAAAGCATATGCGGATGGGGTGAGGCCTGGTGAACCAATGATGTGTTGTTGAGAAATTTATTGATAAATGCTATGGAGATTCACATTTGATTTGAATATTCATACTCGTGTTGTTTCGCTTTATTCATCGTTAATATATTTGTTGAGCATCTTTCCTGTCGTTTTGTGTACTTTCCCATATTTTCTTTTAGCTGACAGGTTAGCGTGGATTTGAGCGCTATGGACCAATTGGGATTATTTTAGAGTGGATTATTTTGGGAAGAATATTTTCTTGAAAGATTTGTATTTATTTATTTTGATGTATAGAGCATTGGAGATTTGTATTTTATTTTCAAGTTAGATGTTTTAATTAATTCGAGAGATTTGTTGTATTTATTTGAAGATTGAGATTAGTGGTTTCTTTTCTATTTTGGGATTTAGATGCTCTATACCTTGATATATTGTGGATTAGTTTAGTTTTATCGATATTAATGCTCCGTTCCTCTCTCCCTGGGCGGGCGGGGTGTTACATCTTAATACTTCTCTTTAATGACTCTTACCGCTTAACTAACATCATGCCCACTTCAACTCCTTCCTCACCCGAGTATCTTTATACACCTTAATAAACCCACCACACTTTTCTCTAATATCTTTACAGACTTCACCCCCTTCAAATGGAGGGGGAGTCCCATTACGTGAATACACCTGTTTTTTGACTTTCGTGATGACTTTTTTGCACATGCTAAATGATTCCACCTTTGTAGACACAACTGTTCTCCATGAAATATCCATATCTTGCCTTCCAATATCATATCCATGTCTTTGACTGATGCGAGAAACAAATAGTAACAGAGAGGAATGAAGACTAAGTATTTGCACTTCCCCATTTGGTTTCCACCTCTCCTTGTTCTTCATCTTTTCAATTAACGGTGGCAACATCTCTATAGTGCCCACTTGTACAATCAATGCTCTTTGAAAAGAAATGACCCTCGCAGGGTAGGAGTCATCATGCATAATGAGGCCAGTCCTCAGCGTCAAGTCAACTCTGATATTAATGGGAGAAAATGGCCAAGCCCCCACCTTAGTAACTTGAAGATAAGACTTATCTTTAACCACGCTCTTCATGACAATCACTTTCTTAATACGTATATTCTTCCTTTCTTGGGTTGAACCAAGTAGGGTTATAAATCTCAAGCTTCACTATCTTTCTTTAAAAGAAAAACTCAGATAAAATAATTCAAATGAAATATTTTTACATTGGAGCAACATATGGTAAAATAGCCAAATAACCCTTAATTAAATCGACTTTTCGCACCCATTCGTTGCCAAGATAACAACGTGTTCAATGTAACCACGAGCTTCAATACACCAAAGCAAATCTTTATTGGCCGCCAAGAAGAAAACCTTCCCCGGTTGCCAAATTTGAAACCATGAAATCTTAACTTTTTGAATAAATTTTATGGCAATAACCGAGCCAACAAAGCATCCTCAAAATCTATGTCGAGAGTGAATAACCAACGAAAATATTTTTGGGCTGAGAACCAAGCCAATATTTACAGTAGTTATATAGCAGGTAATTCTAACTATTCTTATAATTCAAATGTTTACAACTTTAATTAATGGAGGTTTGTGGAAAGGTTCAATCTAATTCAAAGTGTATAAAAATAGGACACTCCACGTAATTTTATAAATTTAGTACATGTACTAAAAACAATATAAAAATGATCAATATGCCATTCGAAAACTCCTATAAAAAAACATCAAATTTTTAAAAGTTCATAACTTCAAATCTACAAATCCAAAATTCACAAAATTCATATATTTGAAATCTAATAATCGAGATCTATCCAACAACACCCATATTTTATATTTTTTGACAAAAAAAATTGAAATGGATAAAGTTACTATTTCACAAAAAACTCCATTTTTTCCAACGAAAACTCTATTTTTTCACGTGAAAAAACTTTATTCTCCGACGCTAGCAATGGTGCTGCTGGCGCGAACCAAAAAAATGAAAAAAATAGATGAAGGGATAGTGAAATGAGGAGAGCGAAACAATTCGGCGAGAATTCTGATGGTCTTCGGCGAGTATTTCGACGTTCTGACGAGGATTCCGGTGGGTGGGATGGGGTGGGGTGGAGGTGGGATTATGTGTTTATTTTTAGAATGTGTTATAAATGAGTATGACTAAAGGTATAAATATAAATACCTCTTTAACTAAAACAAACAAAATTACCTATTTTGTATACTCCTAACTCTAAAGGGACCAAACAAATAAATGCTATTGTACCGTAGAGACTAGATTTATAAACCCAAAAACCACTGTACTAAAAATTAAAATATAGGAAGGAACATGATCCTGACTTTAATTCTCTATTAATTAATTGGTTTTAACATTTAGGGAAAATTATGCATTAACAAAAGGGGTATATACCAAATAGTCCATCGAACATTTTTTAATAGACGTTTAGTCCATGCCTTTTTTATTTGCTCCAAAAAATCTTTCACCTTGCCGCTGACATGAACCTTTAATAATAATAGAATATTAGTTAAATGGATGTTTGAAGGACTTTTTGATACAAAATAAAAGGCTTGGATTAAATGTGTATTAAAAAATATTTGAGGAACTTTTTGGTATTTAATCCTTAACAAAAAGGAGAAATACTATATATACCCTTTTTTATTATCTAGCTAAACTGATTGAAGGTATAATTCACATTATTTCATTACAAATACTAATCAATGCATGTTTGATACGTCATTTGAGTATTAAAAAAAAGTAAGTAAAAAAGAATCTATATTATACCTCTAATAAAATATTATTAGAGATGTAAATGTTGAACCCTTACAATTAATTATATATTCTCTTTATTCTAATCCTTATATTGCATTTAAAGTTCCATTCACTGAGATAGTCCTCCATCCCTTCCCATTCCTCAAACCGCGACCTTTCACAATTCCTCTCTTTTATGTAAGTAATAGAAAGTAAGCTCTCAAAATACACAAGACTCCAACAAAAGAAACAACTCAATATTGATGGGAAAGGGCAAGTGTAACACAGGTTTTCACCCTTCATTTCCTGTCAACACATAAACTAGATGTATGAACCACATAGTTTATATATTCATATATAAATATATAAATCGAGTTGGGTTCCTAAAATATTGTTGTGTACTTTTTGTTATGTATAAAAAATTTCAGACTGATTTTTTATTGTGTATATCTGGTACACCTATATTCATACAGCAGCTAGACAAGTACTTTGGTATTGAGAAGTACTCCAGATACCTGTCTCCCATATTGATAGAAAGGACGATTGACAGGTGAATACTATTTTTTGCTATTATTTCTTATATTTGTTTTAAGAGCTCCGAAAAAATCCTATAATGTTCAAAATATTATTGTGTTGCATATTTTTTGCTCTATTTTATTAAGTTGTGGTGTTTTCTTGGAGGATATGGCCGCAAACAGAACAATTAACTGTATTGCTGTGTTTTTTTGTTGATATATTCAATAAAGGAACAATAAAATGTTCAAAATATTGTTGTGATGTGTATTTTTTGCTTTGTTTTAATTGTATTGTTGCATTTTTTTTATTGAAATAGATATTGCTATCCACTTGCACCCAAGTTCTTGAGAAATACCAGGAGTCTGATGATTAGTATCACTGATCTTATTATTTAGGCATATATAAGTAAACTGTGTTTTTTAATAAGTAAATGATATATAAAACCAAACGCTAAGGGAGCGAACCCGTATACAGGAAGTATACAAATAGCTAGGCTATAAAATAAAAAGACAGAAAAATCAAATCAAACCCCTACAAGATAACAGCCAAGCTACATAACAGAGTGGATCTCCTCGATAAACTCGAGAAACTCCCAAGTCGTGACTGCAATCTTCTCCTTTCACCAACTAAGCAAAGTTCTCAGAAATAAATAACGAAGTCTCGCAGGAGAAGTTTCAATGTTTTCAAAGAATCTTGCATTCCTCTCCTTCCAAACCGTCCAAAAAATGTAATGAGGGACAACCCTCCACACCCGTTTTTCACCTAGCCACCCCTTTAAAGGTCTCCGTGCCTTTAAGAGCTCTCTCACAGACTCGGGCATGACCCAAGTGATACTAGTAAGGGAAATGAAGATGTCCCACAGACCTCTCGTCGCCCTACAGTGAAGAAGAAGGTGATTAGTCTCCTCCTCAGCCTCCTTACATAGCCAACAACGACTAGCCATATAGTACCTTCTCTTCTGGAGCCCCTCTAACATCAAAATGGTCTGTCTAGTCGCAGTCCACATGAAGAATCGGACCTTCGGTGGTGCTTTGACCTTCCAAATACTCTTCCAAGGGAAACGCCCTCTGTAGATCCCTCTACCGCTCAGAATCAAATAGTAACCTCTGACCAAAAACACCGCTCCCCTCCCCCTTCCAACGTAAGGAATCCTCCCTATTAGTCGGACGAGGGGACGATCCCAACCACTCATAGAACAAATCCTCCTCCTGAAGCTCCCAGTCCCAAAGCCTCCTTCTGAATTTTGGATTCCACCTTATAACTCCCCCACTAACAGTTATGTGGTCAGCAATCAACCCCTCCTGATTCCCACCAAGGTTGTAGATCACGGGAAAGAGTTCCTGAATTGACCCCGGATTACCCCACTTATCCTTCCAGAATCTGATCTTATCGCCCCTCCCCAAAGAAAACTCTGTGTGACCAGAAAACTCCGCCCACTCCCTTGATATATGCTTCCATAATCCTATGCTATGAGCTAATGCCCCCACCACCGTCCCCCACCCCAGTCGAGAGCAACCCTATCTAGCTCCAATAACTCTCCTCCACAACTTATGTTCCTCCCGCGAGAACCTCCATTGACATTTCCCTAAAAAAGCTCTATTAAATAAAGACAAGTTCCTCCCCCCCCCCCCCCCCTCCTCAATGGGTTTACATACCTCCTCCCATCCAACAAGGCTGTGCTTAAACCTATCCTTAGTACCTCTCCAAAGAAAGTCTCTCATCATCTTCTCCATCTTTCGGCGAACCACATAAGGCAAAGGCATAATGGACATGAAATAAGTAGGCATGCTAGATAATGTGCTCTTAATCAGAGTCAGTCTCCCCCTTTCGAAAGAAACCCATTCTTTTAACACGCCAGTCTTCTACGTATTCTCTCCAAAACCAATTCCCATATAACTGAAGACTTAAACCTAGCACCCAGAGGTAACCCAAGATAAGTATTAGGTAAGGAGCCAGTCCTACAATCCAGGATGCCGACAAACTCCATAGCCGCGCCCTTACCCCCAATCGAGATCAGTTCACACTTGCTTGTATTAATTCGAAGACTCGACACCGCCTCGAACCAAATAAGGAGTACCCTCAGAGCACGCACTTGCCTCCGATAAGCGTCATAGAAGACAATCGCATCATCCACAAATAGGAGATGGGGGACCATGACCCGATTCGAACTTGAGTTCCCAAAAGTAAACCCCTTTATCCACCCAGTTGCTACCACCCTCTCGATTATCCGACTAAATGCTTCCGTGACTATGACGAATAGGAAAGAGGATAACGGATCTCACTAACAAAGCCCACGGGAACTCGCAAAAAAAAACTCAGGCACCCCATTAATTAGACCAGAGAACCTGGTCGTCAAAACAGACCTTCTCATCCATATATACCATCGATCGCCAAAATCCATCCTCCTCATCAAGTACAGAAGAAACTTCCAATTAACATGATCATACGGCTTCTCAATGTCGAGTTTACAAGCTAAACCAGGCGTCCCACTCCTAAACCTGGAATCCACACATTCATTATCCACCAAAACTGCACCAAGAATCTTCCTACCTCCCACAAAAGTGTTCTGAGACTCAAAAATCAAAGGGTCAATGATCTTCCTCAGCCTAAACGACAACCTCTTGGCGAGAATCTTGTATATGCTCCCTATCAAGCTAATGGGTCTGAAAGCTCTGATATCAAAGGCACCCTCCCTCTTAGGGATCAAAGTGATAAAATTCACATTCAACCTAGGAACAAAGTATCCCCTGTCATGGAATTCATCAAATAATGCCATCACATCACTTTTGACAGTGGCCCAATAATGTTGAAAGAAATCCATCGAGAATCCATCGGGTCCAGGTGCCTTATCCAAACTCATCGACTTGAGTACCTGCAACACCTCTTCCTCAGTGAATATGCCCTCGATACTACCAGACTCGGATGCGGAAATACTCCTCAACTCTTCCCGTCGAGGGATGGACGACACACCTCCTCTTCCCTGAATAAATCCTCATAATAATGACCAATGGCCCACCTCACCTCTCTTTTGTCATCAAACACCTCACCCCCTACTGCAATTTTACCGATGTGGTTACTGGGACTGTGTGAGCTAGCATCACTGTGGAAAAACTTGGTGTTCATTCCCCCTCTCACAACCATAATGCCCTGGATGCCTCCAACTAATCTCTTCCTCAATGAGCCTAATCCCGATCTCCCCTTTCTTAACCTCCCTAACTCTCTTTTCCTCCTCCAAGAGACCGAATCTCCCTTCATTCTCATCAAGTCTCCTGACCTCCTCCATGTACTTAGAAGTAGTCAATCTCACATTCCCAAATACCACTCTATTCTAACATTTAATATCTACCTTAAGTAAGCCCAATTTTGCGGCCAACCAAAAACTGGCATTTCCCTCCACTTCGTACCCGGACCACCAATCACCAACTCTGCCCATAAAATCTGGCTCCTTGAGCCACATCTTCTCGAACCTAAACGGTGAGATACCTTCTCTCCAAACCCCACACTCTAAAAGTAAAGGACAATGATCCGAGGTGACTCTAGCCAAACAAAACTGGACCACCCCAGGAAAGTGCTCCTCCCACCATTTGGAACTAAGAAAATGGTCCAGTCGAGACATGGAGGGCCTATTTATAAAACTTAACCAAGAGTACAATCCTCCCTCTAACGAAAGATCCATGAGCTCCATCTCGTCAATAAAATTCAAAAAGTCTCTCATATAACTGTCAAATCTGTCGTCGCTACTTTTCTCCATTACAAATCTCACCACATTGAAATCCCCCCCATACAAATGGGGACCTCCCACACTCTACTCACTCCATCCAATTCCTCCCATAACTCCCATCTTCTGGAGTCTTCAACTGGCCCGTAAATCTCCGAGAAACTCCAAATAAAACCATTTTCCAAATTTTTGAACATGCAGGAAAGGGACCATCTCCCACTCAATCTCCCCATCAGATCCACCAGTGCGGAATTCTAAAAAATCACTACCCCTTCCGAAGCACCCTCAGCATCCAAAGTCACCCATTTCACCCCCCCACCCCCCCCCCCCACCCCCCCAATCTCCCCAAATGGATCTAATGCAACTTTCATCCATATAACACATCTTAGTCTCCTGTAAACACAAAATATCGGGTTTCCACCTTGTAATTGCCCCCTACCACCCCGCATTTGGCAATGTCAATCAACCCCCTAGCGTTCCACTAAATAATACGGAGTTTCATTGGATTGGGAAAAATTAGACCACCCTCTCCTCTCCCACCCTCACCCCCTTCCCAACCCTCACACCACCCTCAATTTTTTCGAACAACTCCCATGCCTCTCTCTCACATCCCTTAAAAATAACTCCCGAGTCTATACTAATATCTCCTACCATGTCCTCCCTCTAACCCACCGGGTCCTCGTCCCACCTTACTTCCTCGCTACCCCTCTCATTCCCCTCTAGATTTGGAATCACGATGTCCTCCCACAATCTAGAATTATTTAGAGACTCAAAATTCGACCCTCCTCCCTTTACTAACCCCCATATGGCATAATGTTACCATGAAATGAATAGCACGCCTCACCACTCGATGATGTCATTTAACTCGCCACCACTACAACCTTGTAACTATCCTTTGGCACCTTAGGTAAATCCCGACCTATCTTACCCTTTGCCTTACGTTCCAGAATTGGCAACTTTTTACCGCTCTTACCCAAATCCTTGCCTTTGTTATCATTTTTCCCGAATTTCTAAGGGTCTTACAATTTTTAATACCTAACATAGCATTTTCGAGATACACGCCTTTTGTACTTTTCTGGTTAGGTTTTGCCCCTGAGGCTCCGACCCGCCTTTTAGAACCCCTCTTTTAAACACCCTCATTACGTAAATCCACCACCAAAAGATCTTCATTTAACACAGGCATAAAAGTTCCCCATCCTCCCGAACAATGTTCTCCGACGTCGTAGCACTATATATACCCAAGTCAACATCCAACCCAACCTCTGACGCTAACCCATGCTCCGCAAAATCAACCACCCTCAAATACTCGCCTAGACCAACATTTAAACTAACTTCCTGTATAGCAGGAGGATGTGATGTACTTTCTAAACTCTCTATACTTTTCTCTTTGTCAAAGGTTTCACTTCAAACTTTTGCTTCTTCACACTCATCACACTCACTTGTCCCCACGTCCAAGTTACCATCCTTGGTTTCTTTTTCCACATCCACAGACCTATTAAAGCAATCACCAACAAAACCTACACCTGATACCTGCCTTTTCACACCAACAAAAATCTTATGCTCAAGATTTTCACCCACAGGGGACGGGACAACATTGGTACCTATCGCCGTTTGATTTAACTTTTCACAAAGAACCTCGCCAACTTTAGCCCCCTTTAACCCCAACCGGTCCCCATCAACTAAACTGACACCCTTACTCCTTCCACTGCCCACAATGCCATTCGCAGCCTGCTTCATCAATTCCAAGGAACCGGAGTTACCCTCATTACCAGAATAGGAGGATGAATGTTGTTTCTCAGGTGCGACTGAAAAATTTGACGACTTGTACATCATAGTGCGCTCAGTACTTTGTACAGCTTCAGCACCATAAAAACATGACTGAGAATCCTCACATACGGATAAAACGAAAACCCAACCCCCAACACCTATGGTGATTTGAGTCGGAAGTGAATCCTTCCCATATACTAGTATTCTAGACCAACGAAACTCCTCCACTATGAAGTTAGCATGGTCAACTCTGATAAAGCCCCCAAACTTTTCCTCAACAGCTTTAAAAACTTCTTCCCCCATACATGAAGGGGAAGACCCATCACTCTAATGCACCTTTTACCTTGATCACATGACCGTTCATGGAACCCGAACAACGGATGCCACCTTTGAAACTAGACCGGGTCTCCCTCAAAACTTCCATCTCTGAATCCCCAACACCCTATCCGCTTCTCCTAATAAAGCAAACACGAACAAAAATAAGGATGAGTTGAGTACTTTGACTTTTATTCCGCCCATTGGTTCCCATCTCGATTCCGCCCATAACAAAACCTTCTCCTTTATCGGAGGAGAGCTCTCCGAGCTATCGAAACGTGCCACCACCTCTCTTTAAAAGAAATCTACTCTTGAAAGACATGAGTCATCTCCCACGATCAGGTCAGCTTTGAAAGTATTATCATCTGAGATGATAATGGTCAAGAATGACCAAGACTCCACCTTAGATGTCTGCAAATATGATCTACCAGCTACAACCTTCCCTCTCATGTTAACAACCTTGGAAAAAATATTACAAGAGACCACAAGTTCCACTGACCTGAAGGCTTCATCCGCTACCGCCCACCCCTTTCCCGGTGAGCACTCCGGTATTAGAACATGAATCCTCGAGGTAGCTCTTTTAACGACAATGTTGAAGCAAACATTCCTTCCCTTCCCAAAAGTGTAAGACATGATCTTTCTTCCCGAATAATGCCTCATCTGGAAAAAAAAAATTCGACAAGGTTAGTAGCCTTCCAAAGACAATTACTTAGCCATAGGACCTCTCCCTTGATGAGAGTGACATCCTTTACACCTGTCTGGTTAGAACAATTGAATCTAAATTGGTGCCCACTACCAACTCTCTCCAAACTTAGCCCAAAAGAGCACCCTCCGGTAAGAAAACACACCATTGCTTTGCCCTTTGCGGAATAAAACGGAGAAGTAAACTGTGTTATTGTTTCTAGATTGTAAGGTGACGCTATGTGTATTAAGTTTGGTCAGAAATGTATGCTTTCTATTTAGTTGTGGATTGCAATATGTATTATTACCTTACAAATATTATTTTAATTAATAAATATTCTATACATATCAAATTTTACTTTAATTATTTTGCAGGACAAAGGAATACATATTAAGGATTGATGGAGTTATATTCATCTAGATTGATGAACACATTTTCCAATTTTAATATTTTGTTTACTTTTATGATCAAAACGTTTTCTCATTTCAATATAAATTTAGTTACGTTTCCTATTTACAAATATTTATTCATTTTAATCTTTTTTTACAAATTCATTAAACTACATTCACTACACCAAAAATAGGAATCTAACACGATTTAAAACTGTGCCAGATCAAATCTGGCACGATTTTGAACTGTGCCAGAATCAGGTGTTCCAAAATGGCAATTTTTTTCTGGCACGGCTCAAAAGTGTGCCAGATTCAGTCAAACAGGAACACTTCTGGCACACTTTTAAACCGTGCCAGAATTTGATATTTCTGGCACACTTGTGGCACAGTTTTTAATTGTGCCAGATTCAGCCAAACAGGAACACTTCGGGCACACTTTTAAACCGTGCCAGAATTTGATATTTCTGGCACACTTTTGGTACAGTTTTTAAATGTGCCAGATTTAGAACAGTTTAAAAAAATTTGGCACAATTCAAAACCGTGTCAAAGTATCATACACTTTTGCCACGGTTTTGAACTGTGCCAAATTTTTTATAAAAAATTTTTAATTATTTGAAAGCACAAAATTCACAAATTAATAATGTACATACAAACTTCAAAATATTACAAGTTTTTAACAGTTCACAGGCCCAAAAAAATTGGGCAGAGTTTTCTCTATTTTCTGGACATTCCAAAACCTGTTAGTACAAAACCTGCCTAACATAAAGCCCGAACGGCCACAAAATATAACAATTAACTAACAAAAGCCTGCACGGCCATAAAAGACAACAATAAAACAACAAAAGGCCGCCTGGCCATGAAAAAAAAATGGAAATATGAATAAACCCCTTGTTGTAAACCATTGAGTTCTCTGTGTGTTCCACGTGAATAAATGCCAACGATAAACTGTTATCCTGCAAAAAAAAATAGGATACAAAAAAGATATGATATTAGTAACCCAATAATTTACAAAAAAAAAAATTTACTCAAACTAAAAAACTACATATATGAGTGTAAATTATCATCATACTCTCAAACCGTGAGACCCAGGACTACGCGACCAGTTCCTAAAAGTTACATTGGTCCCGTGCGAGGTGTTCGTGCCTCCTACGATATCGTATGGGGGCTGGTTTGGGTTTTCACCTTTTAACGTCTTGTTTTTAAGTCTAAGTGTGATTTTTGCAAATTATCGTCATACTCTAAAATCGAGAGACCCGAGACTCGCGGTCAGTTCATACAAGTTACATTGGTCACGTGAGAGCTGTTCGTGCCTCCTACAGGGTCGTTTGGGGGCTGGTTTGCGTTTCACCCTTTAACGGCTTGTTTTTAAGTCCAAGTTTGATTTTTGCAAATTATCGTCATACTCTCAAATCGGGAGACCCAGGATTACTTGATCAGTTTCTACAAGTTATATTGGTCACGTGCGAGGTGTTCGTGCCTCCTACGGGGTCGTTTGGGGGCTGGTTTGTGTTTTCACCCTTTAACGGCTTGTTTTTAAGTCCAAGTGTGATTTTTGAAAATTATCGTCATACTCTCAAATCGGGAGACCCAAGACTATGCGGTCAGTTCCTATAAGTTACATTGGTCTTGTACGAGGTGTTCGTGCCTCCTACGGGGTCGTTTGGGGATTGGTTTGAGTTTTCACCCTTTAACGGCTTGTTTTTAAGTCTAAGTGTGATTTTTGCAAATTATCGTCATACTCTCAAACCGGGAGACCCGGGACTACGCGGTCAAATCCTACAAGTTACATTGGTCACGTGCGAGGTGTTCGTGCCTCCTAAGGGGTCGTATGGGGGCTGGTTTGGGTTTTCACCCTTTACCGACTTGTTTTTAAGTCTAAGTGTGGTTTTTACAAATTATCGTCATACTCTCAAACCGAGAGACTCGGGACTATGCGGTCAGTTCCTACAAGTTACATTGGTCCCGTGCGAGGTGTTCGTGCCCCCTACGGGGTCGTATGGGGGCGGGTTTGGGTTTTCACCCTTTAACGGCTTGTTTTTAAGTCTAAGTGTGCTTTTTAAAAATTATCATCATACTCTCAAAAAATGGGAGACTCGGGACTACGCGGTCAGTTCCTACAAGTTACATTGGTCCCGTGCGAGGTGTTCGTGCCTCCTATGGGGTCGTATGGGGGCTGGTTTGGGTTTTCACCCTTTAACGGCTTGTTTTCAAGTCTAAGTTTGATTTTTGCAAATTATCGTCATACTCTCAAAAACCGGGAGACCCGGGACTACGCGGTCAGTTTTTACAAGTTACATTGGTCCCGTGCGAGGTTTTGGTACCTCTTACGGGTCATTTGGAGGTTGCTTTGGGTTTTCACCCTTCAACGGCCTATTTTTAAGTCTAAGTGTGATTTTTCCAAATTATCGCCATACTCTCAAATCGGGAGACCCGGGATAATGCGGTCAGCTCCTACAAGTTACATTGGTCACTTGCGAGGTGTTCGTGCCTCTTACGGGTCCATTTGGGGAATGATTGGGGTTTTCACCCTTTAACGACCTCTTTTTAAGTAAGTGTTATTTTTTCAAATTATCGTCATACTCTCAAACTAGGAGACCCGGGACTACGCGGTCAGTTCCTACAAGTAACATTTGTCCCGTGCGAGGTGTTCGTGCCTCCTACAGGGTCGTTTGGGGGTTGGTTTGGGTTTTCACCATTTAACAACTTATTTTTATGTCTAAGTGTGATTTTTGCAAATTATCGTCATACTCTCAAACCGGGGGACCCGGGACAACGCGGTCAGTTCCTACAAGTTACATTGGTCTCGTGCGAGGTGTTTGTGCCTCCTACGAGGTCGTTTCGGGGTTGGTTTGGGTTTTCACCCTTTAATGGCTTATTTTTAAGTCTAAGTGTGATTTCTACAAATTATCGTCATACTCTCAAACCGGGAGACACGGGACTATGCATTCAGCTCCTACAAGATACATTGGTCCCGTGCGAGGTGTCCGTGCCTCCTACGGGGTCGTTTGGGGTCTGGTTTGGGTTTTCACCCCTTAACGGCTTGTTTTTAAGTTTAAGTGTAATTTTTTCAAATTAACATCATACTCTCAAACCGAGAGACCCGGGACTAGGCGATCAGTTTCTATAAGTTACATTGGTCCCGTGCGAGGTGTCCATGCCTCCTACGGGGTCGTTTGGGGGCTGGTTTGGGTTTTCACCCTTTAACGGCTTATTTTTAAGTCTAAGTGTTATTTTTGCAAATTATCATCGTACTCTCAAATCGGGAGACCCGGGACTACGCGGCCAGTTCCTAAAAATTACATTGGTCCCGTGCGAGGTGTTCGCGCCTCCTACGGCGTCGTATGGGGTTTGTTTGGGTTTTCACCCTTTAACGACTTGTTTTTAAGTCTAAGTGTAGTTTTTGCAAATTATCGTCATACTCTCAAACCGGGAGAACCGAGATTATGCGGTCAGTTCCTACAAGTTACATTGGCCCCGTGCGAGGTGTTCGTGCCTCCTACGGGGTCGTATGGGGGCTGGTTTTAGTTTTAACCCTTTAACGACTTATTTTTAAGTCTAAGAGTGATTTTCTCAAACTATCATCATACTCTCAAACCGAGAGAACCGAGAATACCCAGCCAGTTCCTACAAGTTACATTGGTCACGTGAGGGGTGTTCGTGCCTCTTACAGGGTCGTTTGGGGGCTGATTTGGGTTTCACCCTTTAACGACTTGTTTTTTAGTCTAAGTGTGATTTTTTTAAATTATCGTCATGCTCTCAAACTGAGAGACCCGAGACTACGCGGTCAGTTCCTACAAGTTATATTGGTCACTTGCGAGGTGTTTGTGCCTTCCACGGGGTCGTTTCGGGGCTGGTTTGTGTTTTCACACTTGAATGACTTATTTTTAAGTCTAAGTGTGATTTTTGCAAATTATCGTCATACTGTCAAACCGGGAGACCCAAGACTACGCGGTCAGTTCCTAAAAGTTACATTGGTCCCGTGCGAGGTGTTCGTGCCTCCTATGGGGTCGTTTCGGGTCTGGTTTGAGTTTTCACTTCTTAACGGCTTGTTTTTAAGTCTAAGTGTGATTTTCTCAAATTATCATCATACTCTCAAACCGGGAGACACGGGACTACGCGGTTAGTTTCTACAAGTTACATTGGTACCGTGCGAGGTGTTCATGCCTCCTACGGGGTCGTTTGGTGGCTGGTTTGGGTTTTCACCCTTTAACGATTTATTTTTAAGTCTAAGTGTGATTTTTGCAAATTATCATCATACTCTCAAATCGGATGACCCGGGACTACGCGGTCAGCTCATACAAGTTACATTGGTCACTTGCGAGGTGTTCGTGCCTCTTACGGGTCCATTTGGGGAATGATTGGGGTTTTCACCCTTTAACGACCTCTTTTTAAGTAAGTGTTATTTTTTCAAATTATCGTCATACTCTCAAACTAGGAGACCCGGGACTACGCGGTCAGTTCCTACAAGTTACATTTGTCCCGTGCATGGTGTTCGTGCCTCCTACAGGGTCGTTTGGGGGTTGGTTTGGGTTTTCACCCTTTAACAACTGGTTTTTATGTCTAAGTGTGATTTTTCTAAATTATCGTCATACTCTCAAACCGGGGGACCCGGGACTACGCGATCAGTTCCTACAAGTTACATTGGTCTCGTGCGAGGTGTTCGTGCCTCCTACGGGGTCGTTTGGGGGTTGGTTTGGGTTTTCAACCGTTAACGGCTTGTTTTTATATCTAAGTGTGAGTTTTCCTAATTATCGTCATACTCTCAAATCGGGAGACCCGAGACAACGCGTTCAGTTCCTATAATATACATTGGTCTCGTGCGAGTTGTTCGTGCCTCCAACGGGGTCGTTTCGGGTCTGGTTTGAGTTTTCACCTCTTAACGGCTTGTTTTTAAGTCTAAGTGTGATTTTCTCAAATTATCATCATACTCTCAAACCGGGAGACACGGGACTACGCGGTTAGTTTCTACAAGTTACATTGGTCCCGTGCGAGGTGTTCATGCCTCCTACGGGGTCGTTTGGTGGCTGGTTTGGGTTTTCACCCTTTAACGATTTATTTTTAAGTCTAAGTGTGATTTTTGCAAATTATCATCATACTCTCAAATCGGATGACCCGGGACTACGCGGACAGTTCTTAAAAGTTACATTGGTCCCGTGCGAGGTGTTCGTGCCACCTACGGCGTCGTATGGGGGCTGGTTTGGGTTTTCACCTTTTAACGGCTGGTTTTTAAGTCTAAGTGTGATTTTTGCAAATTATCGTCATAATATCAAACCGGGAGACCCGGGACTACGCGATCAAATCCTACAAATTACATTGGTCACGTACGAGGTGTTCATGACTCCTACGGGGTCGTATGGGGGCTAGTTTGGGTATACACCCTTTAATGACTTGCTTTTAAATTCTAAGTGTAGTTTTTGCAAATTATCGTCATACTCTCAAACCGGGAGACCCGAGACTACGCGGTCAGTTCCTACAAGTTACATTGGTCCCGTGCGAGGTGTTCGTGCCTCCTACGGGGTCGTATGGGGGTTGGTTTTGGTTTTCACCCTTTAACGGCTTATTTTTAAGTCTAAGTGTGTTTTTTGCAAATTATTGTCATACTCTCAAACCGAGAGACCCGAGAATACGCAGTTAGTACCTACAAGTTACATTGGTCACGTGAGAGGTGTTCGTGCCTCCTACAGGGTCGTTTGGGGGCTGGTTTGGGTTTCACCCTTTAACGGCTTGTTTTTAAGTCTAAGTGTGATTTTTTTAAATTATCATAATACTCTCAAACCAGGAGACCCAAGACTACCGGGTCAGTTCCTACAAGTTAAATTGGCCCCGTGCGAGGTGTTCCTGCCTCCTACAGGGGTCGTTTGGTGGCTAGTTTGGGTTTTCACCCTTTAACGGCTTGTTTTCAAGTCCAAGTGTGATTTTTGCAGATTATCGTCATACTCTCAAACCGAGAGACCCAGGACTACGCGGTTAGTTCCTACAAGTTACAATTGTCCCGTGCGACGTGTGCGTGCCTCCTACGGGGTCGTATGGGGGCTGGTTTGGGTTTTCACCCTTTAACGGCGTGTTTTTAAGTCTAAGTATGATTTTTAGAAATTATCGTCATACTCTAAAACTAGGAGACCCTGGGCTATGCGGTCAGTTCCTACAAGTTACACTGGTCACGTACGAGGTGTTCGTGACTCCTACGGGGTCGTTTTATGGCTGGTTTGGGTTTTCACCCTTTAAGGCCTATTTTTAAGTGTAAGTGTGCTTTTTGCAAATTATCATCATACTTTCAAACCGGGAGACCCGGGACTACGCGGTCAGTTCCTACAAGTTACATTGGTCCCGTGTGAGGTGTTTGTGCCTCCTACGGGGTCGTATGGGGGCTGGTTTGGGTTTTCACCCTTTAACGGCTTGTTTTTAAGTCTAAGTGTCATTTTTACAAATTATTGTCATACTCTCAAATCGAGAGACCCGAGACTACGCGGTCAGTTCCTACAAGTTACATTGGTCACGTGAGAGGTGCTCGTGCCTCCTACAGGGTCGTTTGGGGGCTGGTTTGCGTTTCACCCTTTAACGGCTTATTTTTAAGTCTAAGTATGATTTATGAAAATTATCGTCATACTCTCAAATCGGAAGACCCGGGACTACGCGGTCAATTCCTACAAGTTATATTGGTCACGTGCGATGTGTTCATGCCTTCTACGGGGTCGTTTCAGGGCTGGTTTGTGTTTTCACCCTTTAACGACTCGTTTATAAGTCTAAGTGTGATTTTCGCAAATTATCATCATACTGTCAAACCGGGAGACCCGAGACTACGCGATCAGTTTCTACAAGTTACATTGGTCCCGTGCGAGGTGTTCGTGCCTCCTACGGGGTCGTATAGGCACTTGTTTGGGTTTTCACCCTTTAACAGCTTGTTTTTAAGTCTAAGTGTGATTTTTAGAAATTATCGTCATACTCTCAAAAACCGGGAGACCCGGGACTACGCGGTCAGTTCCTACAAGTTACATTGGTCCCGTGCAAGGTTTTGGTGCCTCTTATGGGGTTGTATGGGGCTGGTTTGGGTTTTCACTCTTTAACGGCTTATTTTTAAGTCTAAGTGTGATTTTTGTAAATTATCACTGTACTCTCTAACCGAGAGACTCGAGACTACGTGGTCAATTCCTACAAGTTACATTGGTCACGTGCGAGGTGTTCGTGACTCCTACAGGGTCGTATGGGGGCTGGTTTTGATTTTCACCCTTTAACGGCTTGTTTTTAAGTCTAAGTGTGATTTTTAAAAATTATTATCATACTCTTAAATCGAGAGACCCGATAATACGCAGGCAGTTCCTACAAGTTACATTGGTCACGTGAGAGGTGTTCGTGCCTCCTATAGGGTCGTTTGGGGGTTGTTTGGGTTTCACCCTTTAACGGCTTGTTTTTAAGTCTAAGTGTGATTTTTTAAAATTATCACCATACTCTCAAACCGGGAGACCCGAGACTACGCGATCAGTTCCTACAAGTTATATTGGTCCCGTGCGAGGTGTTCCCGCCACCTATGGGGTCGTTTGGTGGCTGGTTTGGGTTTTCACCCTTTAACGGCTTGTTTTGAAGTCCAAATGTGATTTTTGCAGATTATCATCATACTCTCAAACCGAGAGACCCGAGACAACGCGGTCAGTTCTTACAAGTTATAATTGTCCCGTGCGAGGTGTGCGTGCCTCCTACGGGGTCGTATGGGGGCTGGTTTGGGTTTCCACCCTTTAACGGCGTGTTTTTAAGTTTAAGTATGATTTTTAAAAATTATCGTCATACTCTAAAACCAGGAGACCCGGGGCTATGCGGTCAGTTCCTACAAGTTACACTGGTCACGTACGAGGTGTTCGTGCCTCCTACGGGGTCGTTTTGGGGCTGGTTTGGGTTTTCACCCTTTAAGGCTTATTTTTAAGTGTAAGTGTGATTTTTTCAAATTATCGTTATACTCTCAAATAGGGAGACCCGGGACTACACTGTCAGTTCCTACAAGTTACATTGGTCTCGTGCGAGGTGTTCGTGTCTCCTATGGGGTCGTTTGGGGGTTGGTTTGAGTTTTCACCCTTTAACGGCTTGTTTTTAAGTCTAAGTGTGATTTTCTCAAATTATCGTCATACTTTCAAATCGGGAGACCCGAGAATACGCGATCAAATCATGAAAGTTACATTGGTCACGTGCAAGGTGTTCGTGCCTCCTAAGGGGTCGTATGGGGGCTGGTTTGGGTTTTCACCCTTTAACGGCTTGTCTTTAAGTCTAAGTGTGGTTTTTGCAAATTATCATCATACTTTCAAACCGGGAGACTCGGGACTACGCGGTCAGTTGCTACAAGTTACATTGGTCCCGTGTGAGGTGTTTGTGCCTCCTACGGGGTCGTATGGGGGCTGGTTTGGGTTTTCACCCTTTAACGGCTTGTTTTTAAGTCTAAGTGTCATTTTTGCAAATTATTGTCATACTCTCAAATCGAGAGACCCGAGACTACGCGGTCAGTTCCTACAAGTTACATTGGTCACGTGAGAGGTGCTCGTGCCTCCTACAGGGTCGTTTGGGGGCTGGTTTGCGTTTCACCCTTTAACGGCTTGTTTTTAAGTCTAAGTATGATTTTTGAAAATTATCGTCATACTCTCAAATCGGGAGACCCGGGACTACGCGGTCAATTCCTATAAGTTATATTGGTCACGTGCGAGGTGTTCATGCCTTCTACGGAGTCGTTTCAGGGCTGGTTTGTGTTTTCACCCTTTAACGACTTGTTTATAAGTCTAAGTGTGATTTTCGCAAATTATCATCATACTGTCAAACCGGGAGACCCGAGACTACGCGGTCAGTTTCTACAAGTTACATTGGTCCCGTGCGAGGTGTTCGTGCCTCCTACGGGGTCGTATAGGTGCTTGTTTGGGTTTTCACCCTTTAACAGCTTGTTTTTAAGTAAGTGTGATTTTTAGAAATTATCATCATACTCTCAAAAACCGGGAGACCCGGGCCTACGCGGTCAGTTCCTACAAGTTACATTGGTCCCGTGCAAGGTTTTGGTGCCTCTTATGGGGTTGTATGGGGCTGGTTTGGGTTTTCACTCTTTAACGGCTTGTTTTTAAGTCTAAGTGTGATTTTTGTAAATTATCGCCGTACTCTCTAACCGAGAGACTCGAGACTACGCAGTCAATTCCTACAAGTTACATTGGTCACGTGCGAGGTGTTCGTGACTCCTACAGGGTCGTATGGGGGCTGGTTTGGGTTTTCACCCTTTAACGACTTATTTTTAAATTCTAAGTGTAGTTTTTGCAAATTATCGTCATACTCTCAAACCGGGAGACCCGAGACTACGCGGTCATTCCTACAATTTACATTAGTCCCGTGCGAGGTGTTCGTGCCTCCTACGGGGTCGTATGGTGGCTGGTTTTGGTTTTCACCCTTTAACGGCTTGTTTTTAAGTCTAAGTGTGATTTTTAAAAATTATCATCATACTCTTAAATTGAGAGACCCGATAATACGCAGGCAGTTCCTACAAGTTACATTGGTCACGTGAGAGGTGTCCGTGCCTCCTATAGGGTCGTTTGGGGGATGGTTTGGGTTTCACCCTTTAACGGCTTGTTTTTAAGTCTAAGTGTGATTTTTTTAAATTATCACCATACTCTCAAACCGGGAGACCCGAGACTACGCGATCAGTTCCTACAAGTTATATTGGTCCCGTGCGAGGTGTTCCTGCCTCCTATGGGGTCGTTTGGTGGCTGGTTTGGGTTTTCACCCTTTAACGGCTTGTTTTCAAGTCCAAGTGTGATTTTTGCAGATTATCATCATACTCTCAAATCGAGAGACCCGAGACAACGCGGTCAGTTCTTACAAGTTATAATTGTCCCGTGCGAGGTGTGCGTGCCTCCTACGGGGTCGTATGGGGACTGGTTTGGGTTTTCACCCTTTAACGGCGTGTTTTTAAGTCTAAGTATGATTTTTAGAAATTATCATCATACTCTAAAACCAGGAGACCAGAGGCTATGCGGTCAGGTCCTACAAGTTACACTAATCACGTACGAGGTGTTCGTGCCTCCTACGGGGTCGTTTGGGGGCTAGTTTGGGTTTTCACCCTTTAAGGCCTGTTTTTAAGTCTAAGTGTGATTTTTGGAAATTATTGTCATACTCTCAAATCGAGACACCCGAGATTACACGGTCAGTTCTTTCAAGTTACATTGGTCACGTGAGAGGTGCTCGTCCCTCCTACAGGGTCGTTTGGGGGCTGGTTTGCGTTTCACCCTTTAACGAGTTGTTTTTTAGTCTAAATCTGATTTTTGTAAATTATCGTCATACTGTCAAACCGGGAGACCCGAGACTACGAGATCAGTTTCTACAAGTTACATTGGTCCCGTGAGAGGTGTTCGTGCCTCCTACGGGGTCGTATATGCGCTTGTTTGGGTTTTCACCCTTTAACAGCTTGTTTTTAAGTCTAAGTGTGATTTTTTGAAATTATCATCATACTCTCAAAAACCAGGAGACCTAGGACTACGCGGTCAGTTCCTACAAGTTACATTGGTCCCGTGTAAGGTTTTGGTGCCTCTTAGAGAGTCGTATCGGGCTGGTTTGGGTTTTCACTCTTTAACGGCTTGTTTTTAAGTCTAAGTGAGATTTTTGCAAATTTTCATCGTACTCTCGAACCGGGAGACTCGAGACTACCCGATCAATTCCTACAAGTTACATTGGTCACGTTCGAGGTGTTCGTGCCTCCTACGGGGTCGTATGGGGGCTGGTTTGGGTTTTCACCCTTTGACGGCTTGTTTTTAAGTCTAAGTGTGATTTTTGCAAATGATCGTCATACTCTCAAACCGGGAGACCCGAGACTACACGGTCAAATCCTACAAGTTACATTGGTCACGTGCGAGGTGTTCGTGCCTCCTACGGGGTCGTATGGGGGCTGGTTTGGGTTTTCACCCTTTAACGGCTTGTTTTTAAGTCTAAGTGTGATTTTTACAAATTATCGCCATACTCTCAAACCGAGAGACCCGACAATACGCAGTCAGTTCCTACAAGTTACAGTGGTCACATGAGAGGTGTTCGTGCCTCCAACAGGGTCGTTTGGGGGCTGGTTTGGGTTTCACCCATTAACGGCTTATTTTTAAGTCTAAGTGTGATTTTTTTAAATTCTCATCATACTCTCAAACCGGGAGACCTGAGACTACGCGGTCAGTTCCTACTAGTTATATTGGTCCCGTGCGAGGTGTTCCTGCCTTCTACGGGGTCGTTTGGGGGATGGTTTGGGTTTTCACCCTTTAACGACTTGTTTTTTAGTCTAAGTTTTATTTTTGCAAATTATCGTCATACTCTCAAACCGGGAGACTTGGGACTACGCGATCAGTACCTACAAGTTACATTGGTCACGTGAGAGGTGTTCGTGCCTCCTACAGGGTCGTTTGGGGGCTGGTTTTCATTTCACCCTTTAACGACTTGTTTTTAAGTCTAAGTGTAATTTCTCAAAATTATCGTCATACTCTCAAACCGAGAGACCCGGGACTACGCGGTCAGTTCCTACAAGTTATATTGGTCACGTGCGAGGTGTTCGTTCCTTTTACGGGGTCGTTTCGGGGCTGGTTTGTGTTTTCATCCTTTAACGACTTATTTTTAAGTCTAAGTGTGATTTTTGCAAATTATCGTCATACTCTCAAATCGGGAGACCCGAGACTACGCGGTCAGTTCCTACAAGTTACATTGGTCCCGTGCGAGGTGTTCGTGCCTCCTACGGGGTCGTAGGGGGCTGGTTTGGGTTTTCACCCTCTAACGGCTTGTTTTTAAGTCTAAGTGTAATTTTTAGAAATTATCGTCATACTCTCAAAAATCGGGAGACCCGGGACTACGCGATTAGTTCCTACAAGTTACATTGGTCCCGTGTGAGGTGTTCGTGCCTCCTACGGGGTCGTATGGGGGCTGGTTTTGGTTTTCACCCTTTAACGGCTTATTTTTAAGTGTAAGTGTGATTTTTGCAAATTATAGTCATACACTCAAACCGAGAGACCCAACAATACGCAGTCAGTTCCTACAAGTTACATTGGTCACGTGAGAGGTGTTCGTGCCTCCTACAGGGTCGTTTGGAGGCTGGTTTGAGTTTCACCCATTAACGGCTTATTTTTAAGTCTAAGTGTGATTTTTTTAAATTCTCATCATACTCTCAAACCGGAAGACCCGAGACTACGCGGTCAGTTCCTACTAGTCATATTGGTCCCGTGCGAGGTGTTCCTGCCTCCTACGGGGTCGTTTGGTGGCTGGTTTGGGTTTTCACCCTTTAACGGCGTATTTTCAAGTCCAAGTGTGATTTTTGCAGATTATCGTCATACTCTAAAACCGAGAGACTCGGGACTATGCGGTCAGTTCCTATAAGTTACAATTGTCCCCTGCGAGGTGTGCGTGCCTCCTACGGGGTCGTATGGGGGCTGGTTTGGGTTTTCACCCATTAACGACGTGTTTTTAAGTCTAAGTATGATTTTCGGAAATTATCGTCATACTGTAAAACCAGGAGACCCGAGGCTATGCGGTCAGTTCCTAAAAATTACACTGGTCATGTACGAGGTGTTCGTGCCTCCTACGGGGTCGTTTGGAGGCTGGTTTGGGTTTTCACACTTTAAGGCATGTTTTTAAGTCTAAGTGTGATTTTTGCAAATTATCGTCATACTCTCAAATCGGGCGACCCGGGACTACGCAGTCAGTTCCTATAAGTTACATTGGTCTCGTGCGAGGTGTTCGTGTCTCCTACTGGGTCGTTTGGGGGTTGGTTTGAGTTTTCACCCTTTAACGGCTTGTTTTTAAGTCTAAGTGTGATTTTTGCAAACTATCGCCATACTTTCAAACCGGGAGACCCTGGACTACGCGGTCAAATCCTACAACTTACATTGGTCACGTGCGAGGTGTTCGTGCCTCCTAAGGAGTCGTATGGGGGCTGGTTTGGGTTTTCACCCTTTAACAACTTGTTTTTAAGTCTAAGTGTGGTTTTTGTAAATTATTGTCATACTCTCAAACCGGGAGGCTCAGGACTACGCTGTCAGTTCCTACAAGTTACATTGGTCCCGTGAGAGGTGTTCGTGCCTCCTACGGGGTCATTTGGGGGATGGTTTTTGTTTTCACCCTTTAACGGCTTGTTTTTAAGTCTAAGTGTGATTTTTTCAAATTATCATCATACTCTCAAATCGGGAGACCCGAGAATACGCAGTCAGTTCCTACAAGTTACATTGGTCACGTGAGAGGTGTTCGTGCCTCCGACAGGGTCGTTTGGGGGCTTGTTTCCGTTTCACCCTTTAATGGCTTGTTTTTAAGTCTAAGTGTGATTTTTTAAATTATCGTCATACTCTCAAACCAGGAGACCCGGGAGTACGC
Organism: Sambucus nigra; assembly: GCA_949130495.1. Taxonomy (NCBI): domain Eukaryota; kingdom Viridiplantae; phylum Streptophyta; class Magnoliopsida; order Dipsacales; family Adoxaceae; genus Sambucus; species Sambucus nigra. The sequence goes on along the minus strand of OX422215.1, from coordinate 301,507,472 downwards.
GGTCGGTTCCTACAAGTTATATTGGTCCCGTGCGAGGTGTTCTTGCCTCCTACGGGGTCGTTTGGTGGATGGTTTGGGTTTTCACCCTTTAACGGCTTGTTTTCAAGTCCAAGTGTGACTTTTGCAGATTATCGTCATACTCTCAAATCGGGAGACCCGGGACTACACGGTGAAATCCTACAAATTACATTGGTCACGTGCGAGGTGTCCGTGCCTCCTAAGGGGTCGTATGGGGGTTGGTTTGTGTTTTCATCCTTTAACGACTTATTTTTAAGTGTAAGTGTGATTTTTGCAAATTATCGTCATACTCTCTAACCGGGAGACCCAGGACTACGCGGTCAGTTCCTCCAATTTATATTGGTCACGTGCGAGGTGTTCGTGCCTTTTACGGGGTCGTTTTGGGGCTGGTTTGTGTTTTCATCCTTTATCAACTTATTTTTAAGTCTAAGTGTGATATTTGCAAATTATCGTCATACTGTCAAATCGGGAGACCCGAGACTACGCGGTCAGTTCCTACAAGTTACATTGGTCCCGTGCGAGGTGTTCGTGCCTCCTACGGGGTCGTAGGGGGGCTGGTTTGGGTTTTCACCCTTTAACGGCTTGTTTTTAAGTCTAAGTGTGATTTTTAGAAATTATCATCATACTCTCAAAAATTAGGAGACCCGGGACTACACGATCAGTTCCTACAAGTTACATTGGTCCCGTGCGAGGTTTTTCGTGCCTCCTTCGGGGTCGTATGGGGGCTGGTTTTGGTTTTCACCCTTTAACGGCTTGTTTTTAAGTCTAAGTGTGAGTTTTGCAAATTATCGTCATACTCTAAAATCGGGAGACCCGAAAATACGCAGTCAGTTCGTACAAGTTATATTTGTCACGTGCGAGGTGTTCATGTCTCCTACGGGGTCGTTTGGGGGCTGTTTTGGGTTTTCACCCTTTAAGGCTTGTTTTTAAGTCTAAGTGTGATTTTTGCAATTTATCGTCGTACTCTCAAATCGGGAGACCCGGGACTATGCGGCCAGTTCCTACAAGCTACATTGGTCTCGTGCGAGGTTTCCGTGCTTCCTACGGGGTCGTTTGGGGGTTGGTTTGAGTTTTCACCCTTTAACGGCTTGTTTTTAAATCTAAGTATGATTTTTGCAAATTATCGTCATACTCTCAAACCGGGAGACCCGGGACTACGCGGTCAAATCCTACAAGTTACATTGGTCACGTGCGAGGTGTTCGTGCCTCCTACGGGGTCGTATGGGGGCTGATTTGGGTTTTCACCCTTTAACGGCTTGTTTTGAACTCTAAGTGTGATTTTTGCAAATTATCGTCATACTCTCAAATAGGGAGACCCGGGACTACGCGGTCAGTTCTTACAAGTTACATTGGTCCCGTGCGAGGTGTTCGTGGCTCCTACGGGGTCGTATGCAGGATGGTTAGAGTTTTCACCTTTTAACGGCTTATTTTTAAGTCTAAGTGTGATTTTTGTAAATTATCATCACACTATCAAACTGGGAGACCCGGGACTACGAGTTCAAATCCTACAAGTTTCATTCGTCACGTACGAGGTGTTCGTGCCACCTACGGGGTCGTATGGGGGTTGGTTTGGGTTTTCACCCTTTAACGGCTTGTTTTTAAGTCTAAGTAACATTTTTAGAAATTATCGTCATACTCTCAAAAACCGGGAGACCTGGGACTACGCGGTCAGTTCCTACAAGTTAAATTGGTCCCGTGCGAGGTGTTCGTGCCTCCTACGGGGTCGTATGGGGTCTTGTTTGGGATTTAACCCTTTAACGGCGTGTTTTTAAGTCTAACTGTGATTTTAGAAATTATCATCATACTCTAAAACCGGGAGACCCGGGACTATGCGGTCAGTTCCTACAAGTTACATTTGTCACCCCCGAGGTGTTCGTGCCTCCTACGGGGTCGTTTGGGGGCAGGTTTGGATTTTCACCCTTTAAGGCTAGTTTTTAATTCTAAGTGTGATTATTGCAAATTATCGTCATACTCTCAAATCGGGAGACCCGGGAAAATGCGGTCAGCTCCTACAAGTTACATTGGTGACTTGCGAGGTGTTCGTGCCTCTTACGGGTCCATTTGGGGACTGATTGGGGTTTTCACCCTTTAACGACCTATTTCTAAGTAAGTGTTATATTTTAAAATTATGGTCATACTCTCAAACTAGGAGACCCGGGACTACGCGGTCTGTTCCGACAAGTTACATTTGTCCCGTGCGAGGTGTTCATGCCTCCTACAGGGTCGTTTAGGGGTTGGTTTGGGTTTTCACCCTTTAACAACTTGTTTTTAAGTCTAATTGTGATTTTTGAAAATTATCGTCATACTCTCAAACCGGGGGACCCAAGACTACGCGGTCTTTTCCTACAAGTTACATTGGTCCCGTGCGACGTGTTCGTGCCTCCTACGGGGTCGTTTGGGAACTGGTTTGGATTTTCACCCTTTAACGACTTGTTTTTAAGTCTAAATCTGATTTTTGCAAATTATTGTCATACTCTCAAACCGGGAGACCCGGGACTACGCGTTCAGTTCCTACAAGTTACATTCGTCCCGTGCGAGGTGTTCGTTCCTCCTACGGGGTTGGTTTGGGTTTTCACCCTTTAACGGCTTGTTTTTATGTCTAAGTTTGATTTTTACAAATTATCATCATTCTCTTAAACCGAGAGACCCGGGACTACGCGGTCAGTTTCTACAAGTTACATTGGTCCCGTGCGAGGTGTTCTTGCCTCCTACGGGATCGTTTGGGGGCTGGTTTGGGTTTTCATCCTTTAACGGCTTATTTTTAAGTCTAAGTGTGATTTTTGCAAATTATCATCATACTCTCAAACCGGGAGACCCGGGATTATGCGGTCAGTTCCTATAAGTTACATTAGTCTCGTGGGAGGTGTTCGTGTCTCCTACGGTGTCGTTTGGGGGTGGGTTTAAGTTTTCACCCTTTAACGGCTTGTTTTTAAGTCTAATTGTGATTTTTGCAAATTATCATCATATTCTCAAATCGGGAGATCCGGGACTACGCGGTCAAATCCTACATGTTACATTGGTCACGTGCGAGGTGTTCATGCCTCCTACGGGGTCGTATGGGGGCTGGTTTGGGTTTTCACCCTTTAACGGCTTGTTTTTAAGTCTAAGTGTGGTTTTTGCAAATTATCGTCAAACTATCAAACCGGGAGACCCGGGACTACGCGTTCAGTTCCTACAAGTTACATTCGTCCCGTGAGAGGTGTTCATGCCTCCTACGGGGTCGTTTGGGGGCTGGTTTGCGTTTCACCCTCTAACGGCTTGTTTTTAAGTCTAAGTTTGATTTTTTCAAATTATCGTCATACTCTCAAACTGGGAGACGCGGGATTATGTGGTCTGTTCCTACAAGTTATATTGGTCCCGAGCGAGGTGTTCCTGCCTCCTACGGGGTCGTTTGGGGGATGGTTTGGGTTTTCACCCTTTAACGACTTATTTTTAAGTCTAAGTTTAATTTTTGCAAATTATCATCATACTCTCAACCCGGAGACTTGGGACTACGCGGTCAGTTCGTACAAGTTACATTGGTCCCGTGCGAGGTGTTCGTGCCTCCTACGGGGTCATATGGGGGCTGGTTTGGGTTTTCATTCTTTAACGGCGTGTTTTTAAGTCTAAGTGTGATTTTTAGAAATTATCGTCATACTCTAAAACCGGGAGACCCGGGATTATGCGGTCAGTTCCTACAAGTTACATTGGTCACGTACGAGGTGTTCGTGCCTCCTACGGGGTCGTTTGGGGGATGGTTTGGGTTTTCACCCTTTAAGTCTTGTTTTTAAGTCTAAGTGTGATTTTTGCAAATTATCGTCATACTCTCAAATCGGGAGACACGGGACAATACGGTCAGCTCCTACAAGTTACATTGGACACTTGCGAGGTGTTCATGCCTCTTACGGGTCCATTTGGGGACTGATTGGGGTTTTCACCCTTTAATGACCTATTTTTAAGTAAGTGTTATTGTTTCAAATTATCGTCATACTCTCAAACTAGGAGACTCGTGACTACGCAGTCAGTTCCTACAAGTTACATTTGTCCCGTGCGAGGTGTTCGTGCCTCCTACAGGGTCATTTGGGGGTTGGTTTGGGTTTTCACCCTTTACCAACTTGTTTTTAAGTCTAATTGTGATTTTTGAAAATTATCGTCATACTCTCAAATCGGGGGACCCGAGACTACGCAGTCCGTTCCTACAAGTTACATTGGTCCCATGCGACGTGTCCGTGCTTCCTACGGGGTCGTTTGGGCTCTGGTTTGGATTTTCACCCTTTAAGGGCTTGTTTTTAAGTCTACGTGTGATTTTTGCAAATTATCGTCATACTCTCAAACCGGGAGACCCGGAACTAGGCGTTTAGTTCCTACAAGTTACATTCATCCCGTGCGAGGTGTTCGTGCCTCCTACGGGGTCGTTTGGGGGATGGTTTGGGTTTTCACCCTTTAACGGCTTATTTTTAAGTCTAAATGTGATTTTTTCAAATTATCGTCATACTCTCAAATCGGGAGACCCGGGACTACGCGGTAAGTTTCTACAAGTTACATTGGTCCCGTGCGAGGTGTTCTTGCCTCCTACGGGGTCGTTTGGTGGTTGGTTTGGGTTTTCACCCTTTAACGGCTTATTTTTAAGTCTAAGTGTGATTTTTGCAAATTATCATCATACTCTGAAATCGGGAGACCCGGGACTACGCGGTCTGTTCATATAAGTTAGATTGGTCCCGTCCGAGGTGTTCGTGCCTCCTACGGCGTCGTATGGGGCTGGTTTGGGTTTTCACCTTTTGACGGCTTATTTTTAAGTCTAAGTGTGATTTTTGCAAATTATCGTCATACTATCAAATCGGGAGACCCGGGACTACGCGGTCAAATCCTACAAGTTTCATTGGTCACGTACGAGGTGTTCGTGCCTCCTACGGGCTCATATGGGGGCTGGTTTGGGTTTTCACCCTTTAACGGCTTGTTTTTAAGTCTAAGTATGATTTTTACAAATTATCATCATACTCTAAAACCAAGAGACCCGTGACTACGCGGTCAGCTCCTACAAGTTACATTGGTCACGTGAGAGGTGTTCATGCCTCCTACAGGGTCGTTTGTGAGCTGGTTTGCGTTTCAACCTCTAACGTCTTGTTTTTAAGTTTAAGTTTGATTTTTTCAAATTATCGTCATACTCTCAATCCGGGAGACCCGGGACTACGTATTCAGTTCCTACAAGTTATATTGGTCCCGAGCGAGGTGTTCCTGCCTCCTACGGGGTCGTTTGGGGGATGGTTTGGGTTTTCACCCTTTAACGACTTATTTTTAAATCTAAGTTTGATTTTTGGAAATTATTATTATACTCTCAAACCGGGAGACTTGGGACTACGCGGTCAGTTCCTACAAGTTACATTGGTCCCGTGCGAGGTGTTCGTGCCTCCTACGGGGTCATATGGGGGCTGGTTTGGATTTCACCCTTTAACGACGTGTTTTTAAGTCTAACTGTGATTTTTAGAAATTATCATCATACTCTAAAACCAGGAGACCCGGGATTATGCGGACAGTTCCTAGAAGTTACATTGGTCACGTACGACGTGTTCGTGCCTCCTACGGGGTCGTTTGAGGGATGGTTTGGGTTTTCACCCTTTAAGGCTTGTTTTTAAGTCTAAGTGTAATTTTTGCAAATTATCGTCATACTCTCAAATCGGGAGACCCGGAACTACGCGGTCAGTTCCTACAAGTTACATTAGTCTCGTGCGAGGTGTTCGTGCCTCCTACGGGGTCGGTTGGGGGTTGGTTTGAGTTTTCACCCTTTAACGGCTTGTTTTTAAGTCTAATTGTGATTTTTGCAAATTATCATCATATTCTCAAATCGGGAGACCCGGGACTACGCGGTCAAATCCTACATGTTACATTGGTCACATGCGAGGTGTTCGTGCCTCCTACGGGGTCGTATGGGGGTTGGTTTGGGTTTTCACCCTTTAACGGCTTGCTTTTAAGTCTAAGTGTGGTTTTTGCAAATTATCATCATACTCTCAAACCGGGAGACCCGGGACTACGCAGTCAGTTCCTACAAGTTACATTGGTCCCGTGCGATGTGTTCGTGCCTCCTACGGGGTCGAATGGAGGCTCGTTTGGGTTTTCCCACTTTAACGGCTTGTTATTAAGTCTAAGTGTAGTTTTTACAAATTATCGTCGTACTCTCAAACCGGGAGACCCGGGACTACGCGGTCAGTTCCTATAAGTTACATTAGTTTTGTGCGAGGTGTTCGTGCCTCCTACGGGGTCGTTTGGGGATTGGTTTTAGTTTTCACCCTTTAACGGCTTGTTTTTAAGTCTAAGTGTTATTTTTTTCAAATTATCATCATACTCTCCAACCGAGAGACCCAGGACTACGCGGTCAAATCCTACAAGTTACATTGGCCATGTACGAGGTGTCCGTGCCTCCTACGGGGTCGTATGGGGCCTGGTTTGGGTTTTCACCATTTAATGGCTTGTTATTAACTCTAAGTGTAGTTTTCACAAATTATCGTCATACTCTCAAACCGGGAGACCCGGGACTACGCGGTCAAATCCTACAAGTTACATTGGCCACGTGCGAGGTGTTCGTGCATCCTACGGGGTCGTATGGGGCCTGGTTTGGGTTTTCACCATTTAACGGCTTGTTTTCAAGTCTAAGTGTGGTTTTTGCAAATTATCATCATACTCTAAAATCGGGAGACCCGGGACTACGCGTTCAGTTCCTACAAGTTACATTGGTCCCGTGCGAGATGTTTGTGCCTCCTACGGGGTCGTATGGGGGCTGGTTTGGGTTTTCACCCTTTAACGGCTTGTTTTTAAGTTTGAGTGTGATTTTTGCAAATTATCATCATACTCTCAAATCGTGAGACCCGAGACTACGCGGTCAGTTCCTACAAGTTACATTGATCATGTGAGAGGTGTTCGTGCCTCCTACAGGGTCATTTGGGGGCTGGTTTGCGTTTCACCCTTTAACAGCTTGTTTATAAGTCTAAGTGTGATTTTTTTCAAATTATCGTCATACTCTCAAACTGGGAGACTGGGGACTACGCGGTCAGTTCCTACAAGTTACATTGGTCTTGTGAGAGGTGTCCGTGCCTCCTACGGGGTCGTTTGGGGATTGGTTTGAGTTTTCACCCTTTAACGGCTTGTTTTTAAGTCTAAGTGTTATTTTTGCAAATTATCATCATACTCTCAAACCGAGAGACCCAGGACTACGCGGTCAAATCCTACAAGTTACATTGGCCACGTGCGAGGTATTCGTGCCTCCTACGGGGTCGTATGGGGCCTGGTTTGGGTTTTCACCATTTAACGGCTTGTTATTAACTCTAAGTGTAGTTTTCACAAATTATCATCATACTCTCAAACAGGGAGACCCTGGACTACGCGGTCAAATCCTATAAGTTACATTGGTCACGTGTCAGGTGTCTGTGCCTCCTACGGGGTCGTATGGGGTCTGGTTTGGGTTTTCACCCTTTAACGGCTTGTTTTGAAGTCTAAGTGTGATTTTTGCAAATTATCGTCATACTCTCAAATCGGGAGACCCGGGACTACGCGGTCAATTCCTACAAGTTACATTAGTCTCGTGCGAGGTGTTCGTGCCTCCTGCAGGGTCGTTTGGGGGTTGGTTTGAGTTTTCACCCTTTAACGGCTTGTTTTTAAGTCTAATTGTGATTTTTGCAAATTATCATCATATTCTCAAATCGGGAGAGCTGGGACTACGAGGTCAAATCCTATAAGTTACATTGGTCGTGTGCGAGGTGTTCGTGCCTCCTACGGGGTCGTATGGGGGCTGGTTTTGGTTTTCACCCTTTAACGGCTTGTTTTTAAGTCTAAGTGTGGTTTTTGCAAATTTTCGTCATGCTCTCAAACCGGGAGACCCGAGACTACGCGGTTAGTTCCTACAAGTTACATTGGTCCCGTGCGATGTGTTCGTGCCTCCTACGGGGTCGTATGGGGGCTGGTTTGGATTTTGACACTTTAACGGCTTTCTGTTAAGTCTAAGTGTGATTTTTTCAAATCATCGTCATACTCTCAAATCGAGAGACCCGAGACTACGCGGTCAGTTCCTACAAGTTACATTGGTCACGTGAGAGGTGTTCGTGCCTCCTACCGGGTCGTTTTGTGGGCTGGTTTGCGTTTCACCCTTTAACGGCTTGTTTTTAAGTCTAAGTGTGATTTTTTCAAATTATCATCATACTCTCAAACTGGGAGACCCGGGACTACACGGTCAGTTCCTACAAGTTATATTGGTCCCGTGCGAGGTGTTCCTACCTCCTACGGGGTCGTTTGGGGGCTGGTTTGGGTTTTCACCCTATAACGACTTGTTTTTTGGTCTAAGTGTGATTTTTTGCAAATTATCGTCATACTCTCAAATCATTAGACCCGGGACTATGCGGTCAGTTCCTACAAGTTAAATTGGTCTCGTGCGAGGTGTTCGTGCCTCCTACGAGATCGTTTGGGGGATGGTTTGGGTTTTCACCCTTTAACGACTTGTTTTTAAGTCTAAGTTTGATTTTTACAAATTATCATCATACTCTCAAACCGGGAGACCCGGTACTACGCGTTCAGTTCCTACAAGTTATATTGGTCTCGTGCGAGGTGTTCGTGCCTCCTACGGGGTCGTTTGGGGGTTGGTTTGAGTTTTCACCCTTTAACGGCTTGTTTTTAAGTCTAAGTGTGATTTTTGCAAATTATCATCATACTCTCAAATCGGGAGACCCGGGACTACGCGATCAAATCCTACAAGTTACATTAGTCACGTGCGAGGTGTTCTTGCCTCCTACGGGGTCGTATGGGGGCTGGTTTGGGTTTTCACCCTTTAACGGCTTGTTTCTAAGTCTAAATGTGATTTTTGCAAATTATCATCATACTCTCAAACCGGGAGACCCGGGACTACGCGGTCAGTTTTTACAAGTAACATTGGTCCCGTGCGAGGTGTTCTTGCCTCCAACGGGGTCGTTTGGGGGCCAGTTTGGGTTTTAACCCTTTAACGACTTATTTTTAAGTCTAAGTGTGATTTTTACAAATTATCGTCATACTCTCAAATCGAGAGACCCGAGACTACGCGGTCAGTTCCTACAACTTACATTGGTCCCATGCGAGGTGTTCGTGCGTCCTACGGGACCGTATGGGGGTCTGCTTGGGTTTTCACCCTTTAACGGCTTGTTTTTAAGTCTAAGTATGATTTTTAGAAATTATCGTCATACTCTCAAAAATCAGGAGACCTGGGACTACGCGGTCAGTTCCTATAAGTTACATTGGTCCCGTGCGAGGTGTTCGTACCTCCTACGGGGTCGTATGGGGACTAGTTTGGGTTTTCACCATTTAACGACGTGTTTTTAAGTCTAACTGTGATTTTTAGAAATTATCGTCATACTTTAAAACTGGGAGATCCAGGACTATGCGGTCAGTTCCTACAAGTTACATTGGTCTCGTGCGAGGTGTCCGTGCCTCCAACGGGATCGTTTGGGGGATGTTTTGGGTTTTCACCCTTTAACGACTTGTTTTTAAGTCTATGTATTATTTTTGCAAATTGTCATCATACTCTCAAACCGGGAGACTCGGGACTACGCGGTCAGTTCCTACAACTTACATTGGTCCCGTACGAGGTGTTCGTGCCTCCTACGGGGTCGTATGGGGGCTGGTTTGGTTTTCACCCTTTAACGGCTTGTTTTTAAGTCTAATGTTATTTTTGCAAATTATCATCATACTCTCAAACCGAGAGACCCTGGACTACGCGGTCAAATCCTACAAGTTACATTGGCCACGTGCGAGGTGTTCGTGCCTCCTACGGGGTCGTATGGAGCCTAGTTTGGGTTTTCACCATTTAACGGCTTGTTATTAACTCTAAGTGTAGTTTTCACAAATTATCGTCATACTCTCAAACTGGGAGACCCTGGACTACGCGATCAAATCCTACAAGTTACATTGGTCACGTGCGAGGTGTCCGTGCCTCCTACGGGGTCGTATGGGATCTGGTTTGGGTTTTCAACCTTTAACGGCTTGTTTTGAAGTCTAAGTGTGATTTTTGCAAATTATCGTCATACTCTCAAATCGAGAGACCCGGGACTACGTGGTCAATTCCTACAAGTTACATTAGTCTCGTGCGAGGTGTTCGTGCCTCCTGCAGGGTCGTTTGGGGGTTGGTTTGAGTTTTCACCCTTTAACGGCTTGTGTTTAAGTCTAGTTGTGATTTTTGCAAATTATCATCATATTCTCAAAGCGGGAGATCCGGGACTACGCGGTCAAATCCAATAAGTTACATTGGTCACGTGCGAGGTGTTCGTGCCTCCTACGGGGTCGTATGGGGGCTGGTTTTGGTTTTCACCCTTTAACGGCTTGTTTTTAAGTCTAAGTGTGGTTTTTGCAAATTTTCATCATGCTCTCAAACCGGGAGACCCGAGACTACGCGGTTAGTTCCTACAAGTTACATTGGTCCTGTGCGATGTGTCCGTGCCTCCTACGAGGTCGTATGGGGGCTGGTTTGGATTTTGACACTTTAACGGCTTTCTTTTAAGTCTAAGTGTGATTTTTTCAAATCATAGTCATACTCTCAAATCGGGAGACCCGAGACTACGCGGTCAGTTCCTACAAGTTACATTGGTCACGTGAGAGGTGTTCGTGCCTCCTACCGGGTCGTTTTGGGGGCTGGTTTGCGTTTCACCCTTTAACGGCTTGTTTTTAAGTCTAAGTGTGATTTTTGCAAATTATCATCATACTCTCAAACTGGGAGACCCGGGACTACACGGTCAATTCCTACAAGTTATATTGGTCCCGTGCGAGGTGTTCCTACCTCCGACGGGGTCGTTTGGGGGCTGGTTTGGGTTTTCACCCTATAACGACTTGTTTTTAGGTCTAAGTGTGATTTTTGCAGATTATCGTCATACTCTCAAATCGGGAGACCCGGGACTATGCGGTCAGTTCCTTCAAGTTAAATTGGTCTCGTGCGAGGTGTTCGTGCCTCCTACGAGATCGTTTGGGGGATGGTTTGGGTTTTCACCCTTTAACGACTTGTTTTTAAGTCTAAGTTTGATTTTTACAAATTATCGTCATACTCTCAAACCGGGAGACCCGGGACTACGCGTTCAGTTCCTACAAGTTATATTGGTCTCGTGCGAGGTGTTCGTGCCTCCTACGGGGTCGTTTGGGGGTTGGTTTGAGTTTTCACCCTTTAACGGCTTGTTTTTAAGTCTAAGTGTGATTTTTGCTAATTATCATCATACTCTCAAATCGGGAGACCCGGGACTACGCGGTCAAATCCTACAAGTTACATTAGTCACGTGCGAGGTGTTCTTGCCTCCTACGGGGTCGTATGGGGGCTGGTTTTGGTTTTCCCCCTTTAACGGCTTGTTTCTAAGTCTAAATGTGATTTTTGCAAATTATCATCATACTCTCAAACCGGGACACCCGGGACTACGCGGTCAGTTTTTACAAGTAACATTCGTCCAGTGCGCGGTGTTCTTGCCTCCAACGGTGTCGTTTGGGGGCCGGTTTGGGTTTTCACCCTTTAACGACTTATTTTGAAGTCTAAGTGTGATTTTTACAAATTATCGTCATACTCTCAAATCGAGAGACCCGAGACTACGCGGTCAATTCCTACAACTTACATTGCTCCCATGCGAGGTGTTCGTGCCTCCTACGGGGTCGTATGGGGGTCTGCTTGGGTTTTCACCCTTTAACGGCTTGTTTTTAAGTCTAAGTATGATTTTTAGAAATTATCGTCATACTCTCAAAAATCGGGAGACCTGGGACTACGCGGTCAGTTCCTATAAGTTACATTGGTCCCGTGCGAGGTGTTCGTACCTCCTACGGGGTCGTATGGGGACTAGTTTGGGTTTTCACCCTTTAATGGCGTGTTTTTAAGTCTAACTGTGATTTTTAGAAATTATCGTCATACTTTAAAACTGGGAGATCCGGGACTATGCGGTCAGTTCCTACAAGTTACATTGGTCTCGTGCGAGGTGTCCGTGCCTCCTACGGGATCATTTGGGGGATGTTTTGGGTTTTCACCCTTTAACGACTTATTTTTAAGTCTATGTTTTATTTTTGCAAATTGTCATCATACTCTCAAACCGGGAGACTCGGGACTACGCGGTCAGTTCCTACAACTTATATTGGTCCCGTACGAGGTGTTCGTGCCTCCTACGGGGTCGTATGGGGGCTGGTTTGGGTTTTCCCCCTTTAACGGCGTGTTTTTAAGTCTAAGTGTGATTTTTAGAAATTATCGTCATACTCTAAAACCGGGAGACCCGGGATTATGCGGTCAGTTCCTATAAGTTACATTAGCTCTCGTGCGAGGTGTTCGTGCCTCCTACGGTGTCGTTTGGGGGTGGGTTTGAGTTTTCACCCTTTAACGGCTTGTTTTTAAGTCTAATAGTGAGTTTTGAAAATTATCATCATATTCTCAAATCGGGAGATCCGGGACTACGCGGTCAAATCCTACATGTTACATTGGTCACGTGCGAGGTGTTCGTGCCTCCTACGGGGTCGTATGGGGGCTGGTTTGGGTTTTCACCCTTTAACGGCTTGTTTTTAAGTCTAAGTGTGGTTTTTTCAAATTATCGTCATACTCTCAAACAGGGAGACCCGGGACTACGCAGTCAGTTCCTACAAGTTACATTGGTCCCGTGCGATGTGTTCGTGCCTCCTACGGGGTCGAATGGGGGCTCGTTTGGGTTTTCCCACTTTAACGGTTTGTTATTAAGTCTAAGTGTAGTTTTTACAAAATATCGTCGTACTCTCAAACCGGGAGACCCGGGACTACGCGGTCAGTTCCTATAAGTTACATTGCTCTTGTGCGAGGTGTTCGTGCCTCCTACGGGGTCGTTTGGGGATTGGTTTTAGTTTTCACCCTTTAACGGCTTGTTTTTAAGTCTAAGTGTTATTTTTGCAAATTATTATCATACTCTCCAACCGAGAGACCCAGGACTACGCGGTCAAATCCTACATGTTACATTGGCCACGTGCGAGGTGTTCGTGCCTCCTACGGGGTCGTATGAGGCCTGGTTTGGGTTTTCACCATTTAACGGCTTGTTATTAACTTTAAGTGTAGTTTTCACAAATTATCGTCATACTCTCAAACCGGGAGACCCGGGACTACGCGGTAAAATCCTACAAGTTACATTGGCCACGTGCGAGGTGTTCGTGCCTCCTACGGGGTCGTATGGGGCCTGGTTTGGGTTTTCACCATTTAACGGCTTGTTTTCAAGTCTAAGTGTGGTTTTTGCAAATTATCATCATACTCTGAAACCGGGAGACCCGGGACTACGCGTTCAGTTCCTACAAGTTACATTGGTCCCGTGCGAGATGTTTGTGCCTCCTACGGAGTCGTATGGGGGCTGGTTTGGGTTTTCACCTTTTAACGGCTTGTTTTTAAGTTTGAGTGTGATTTTTGCAAATTATCATCATACTCTCAAATCGTGAGACCCGAGACTACGCGGTCAGTTCCTACAAGTTACATTGGTCATGTGAGAGGTGTTCGTGCCTCCTACAGGGTCATTTGGGGGCTGGTTTGCGTTTCACCCTTTAACTGCTTGTTTATAAGTCTAAGTGTGATTTTTTTCAAATTATCATCATACTCTCAAACCGGGAGACTGGGGACTGCGCGGTCAGTTCCTACAAGTTACATTGGTCTTGTGAGAGGTGTCCGTGCCTCCTACGGGATCGTTTGGGGATTGGTTTGAGTTTTCACCCTTTAACGGCCTGTTTTTAAGTCTAAGTGTTATTTTTGCAAATTATCATCATACTCTCAAACCGAGAGACCCAGGACTACGCGGTCAAATCCTACAAGTTACATTGGCCACGTGCGAGGTGTTCGTGCCTCCTACGGGGTCGTATGGGGCCTGGTTTGGGTTTTCACCATTTAACGGCTTGTTATTAACTCTAAGTGTAGTTTTCACAAATTATCGTCATACTCTCAAACTGGGAGACCCTGGACTACGCGGTCAAATCCTACAAGTTACATTGGTCACGTGCGAGGTGTCCGTGCCTCCTACGGGGTCGTATGGGGTCTGGTTTGGGTTTTCACCCTTTAACGGCTTGTTTTGAAGTCTAAGTGTGATTTTTGCAAATTATCGTAATACTCTCAAATCGGGAGACCCGGGACTACGCGGTCAATTCCTACAAGTTACATTAGTCTCATGCGAGGTGTTCGTGCCTCCTGTAGGGTCGTTTGGGGGTTGGTTTGAGTTTTCACCCTTTAACGGCTTGTTTTTAAGTCTAATTGTGATTTTTGCAAATTATCATCATATTCTCAAATCGGGAGAGCCGGGACTACGCGGTCAAATCCTATAAGTTACATTGGTCACGTGCGAGGTGTTCGTGCCTCCTACGGGGTCGTATGGGGGCTGGTTTTGGTTTTCACCCTTTTACGGCTTGTTTTTAAGTCTAAGTGTGGTTTTTGCAAATTTTCATCATGCTCTCAAACCGGGAGACCCGAGACTACGCGGTTAGTTCCTACAAGTTACATTGGTCCCGTGCGATGTGTTCGTGCCTCCTACGGTGTCGTATGGGGGCTGGTTTGGATTTTGACACTTTAACGGCTTTCTTTTAAGTCTAAGTGTGATTTTTTCAAATCATAGTCATACTCTCAAATCGAGAGACCCGAGACTACGCGGTCAGTTCCTACAAGTTACATTGGTCACGTGGGAGGTGTTCGTGCCTCCTACCGGGGTGTTTTGGGGGCTGGTTTGCGTTTCACCCTTTAACGGCTTATTTTTAAGTCTAAGTGTGATTTTTGAAAATTATCATCATACTCTCAAACTGGGAGACCCGGGAATACACGGTCAGTTCCTACAAGTTATATTGGTCCCGTGCAAGGTGTTCCTACCTCCTACGGGGTTGTTTGGGGGTTGGTTTGGGTTTTCACCCTATAACGACTTATTTTTTGGTCTAAGTGTGATTTTTGCAGATTATCGTCATACTCTCAAATCAGGAGACCCGGTACTATGCGGTCAGTTCCTATAAGTTAAATTGGTCTCGTGCGAGGTGTTCGTGCCTCCTACGAGATCGTTTGGGGGATGGTTTGGGTTTTCACCCTTTAACGACTTATTTTTTAGTCTAAGTTTGATTTTTACAAATTATCGTCATACTCTCAAATCGGGAGACCCGGGACTACGCGTTCAGTTCCTACAAGTTATATTGGTCTCGTGCGAGGTGTTCGTGCCTCCTACGGGGTCGTTTGGTGGTTGGTTTGAGTTTTCACCCTTTAACGGCTTGTTTTTAAGTCTAAGTGTGATTTTTGCAAATTATCATCATACTCTCAAATCGGGAGACCCGGGACTACGCGGTCAAATCCTACAAGTTACATTAGTCACGTGCGAGCTGTTCTTGCCTCCTACGGGGTCGTATGGGGGCTGGTTTGGGTTTTCACCCTTTAACGGCTTGTTTCTAAGTCTAAATGTGATTTTTGCAAATTATCATCATACTCTCAAACCGGGAGACCTGGGACTACGCGGTCAGTTTTTCAAGTAACATTGGTCCCGTGCGAGGTGTTCGTGCCTCCAACTGGGTCTTTTGGGGGCCAGTTTGGGTTTTCACCCTTTAACGACTTATTTTTAAGTCTAAGTGTGATTTTTACAAATTATCGTCATACTCTCAAATCGAGAGACCCGAGACTACGCGGTCAGTTCCTACAACTTACATTGGTCCCATGCGAGGTGTTCGTGCCTCCTACGGAGTCGTATGGGGGTCTGCTTAGGTTTTCACCCTTTAATGGCTTGTTTTTAAGAATAAGTATGATTCTTAGAAATTATCGTCATACTCTCAAAAATCAGGAGACCTGGGACTACGCGATCAGTTCCTATAAGTTACATTGGTCCCGTGCGAGGTGTTCGTACCTCCTACGGGGTCGTATGGGGACTAGTTTGGGTTTTCACCCTTTAACGGCGTGTTTTTAAGTCTAACTGTGATTTTTAGAAATTATCGTCATACTTTAAAACTGGGAGATTTGGGACTATGCGGTCAGTTCCTACAAGTTACATTGGTCTCGTGCGAGGTGTCCGTGCCTCCTACGGGATCGTTTGGGGGATGTTTTGGGTTTTCACGCTTTAACGACTTATTTTTAAGTCTATGTTTTATTTTTGCAAATTGTTATCATACTCTCAAACCGGGAGACTCGGGACTACGCGGTCAGTTCCTACAACTTACATTGGTCCCGTACGAGGTGTTCGTGCCTCCTACGGGGTCGTATGGGGGCTGGTTTGGGTTTTCACCCTTTAACGGCGTGTTTTTAAGTCAAAGTGTGATTTTTAGAAATTATCGTCATACTCTAAAACCGGGAGACCCGGGATTATGCGGTCAGTTCCTACAAGTTACATTGGTCACGTACGAGGTGTTCGTGCCTCCTATGGGGTCGTTTGGGGGGACGGTATGGGTTTTACCCTTTAAGGCTTGTTTTTAAGTCTGAGTGTGATTTTTCCAAATTATCGTCATACTCTCAAATCGGGAGACCCTGGACTACGCGGTCAAATCCTACAAGTTACATTGGTCACGTGCGAGGTGTTCGTGCCACCTACGGGGTCGTATGGGGGCTGGTTTGGGTTTTCACCCTTTAACGGCTTGTTTTCAAGTCTAAGTGTGGTTTTTGCAAATTTTCGTCATGCTCTCAAACTGGGAGACCCGAGACTACGCGGTCAATTCCTACAAGTTACATTAGTCTCGTGCGAGGTGTTCGTGCCTCCTGCAGGGTCGTTTGGGGGTTGGTTTGAGTTTTCACCCTTTAACGGCTTGTTTTTAAGTCTAATTGTGATTTTTGCAAATTATCATCATATTCTCAAATCGGGAGAGCCGGGACTATGCGGTCAATTCCTACAAGTTACATTGGTCACGTACGAGGTGTTCGTGCCTCCTATGGGGTCGTTTGGGGGGACGGTATGGGTTTTACCCTTTAAGGCTTGTTTTTAAGTCTGAGTGTGATTTTTCCAAATTATCGTCATACTCTCAAATCGGGAGACCCTGGACTACGCGGTCAAATCCTACAAGTTACATTGGTCACGTGCGAGGTGTTCGTGCCACCTACGGGGTCGTATGGGGGCTGGTTTGGGTTTTCACCCTTTAACGGCTTGTTTTCAAGTCTAAGTGTGGTTTTTGCAAATTTTCGTCATGCTCTCAAACTGGGAGACCCGAGACTACGCGGTTAGTTCCTACAAGTTACATTGGTCCCATGTGATGTGTTCGTGCCTCCTACGGGGTCGTATGGGGGCAGGTTTGAATTTTCACACTTTAACGGCTTTCTTTTAAGTCTAAGTGTGATTTTTGCAAATTATCGTCATACTCTCAAATCGAAAGACCCGAGACTACGCGGTCAGTTCCTACAAGTTACATTGGTCACGTGAGAGGTGTTCGTGCCTGCTACCGGGTCGTTTGGGGGCTGGTTTGCGTTTCACCCTTTAACGGCTTGTTTTTAAGTCTAAGTGTGATTTTTGCAAATTATCATCATACTATCAAACCGGGAGACCTGGGACTACGCGGTCAGTTCCTACAAGTTATATTGGTCCCGTGCGAGGTGTTCCTACCTCCTACGGGGTCGTTTGGGGGCTGGTTTGGGTTTTCACCCTTTAACGACTTGTTTTTAGGTCTAAGTGTGATTTTTGCAGATTATCGTCATACTCTCAAATCGGGAGACCCGAAACTATGCGGTCAGTTCCTACAAGTTACAATGGTCACGTGAGAGGTGTTCGTGCCTGCTACCGGGTCGTTTTGGGGGCTCGTTTGCGTTTCACCCTTTAAGGCTTATTTTTAAGTCTAAGTGTGATTTTTGCAAATTATCATCATACTCTCAAATCGGGAGACCCGGGACTATGCGGTCAAATCCTAAAAGTTACATTGATCACGTGTGGGGTGTTATTGCCTCCTACGGGCTCGTATGGGGGCTGCTTTGGGTTTTCACCCTTTAACGGCTTGTTTTTAAGTCTAAATGTGATTTTTGCAAACTATCATCATACTCTCAAATCAGGAGACCCGGGGCTACGCGGTCAGTTTTTACAAGTAACATTGATCCCGTGCGAGGTGTTCTTGCCTCCAACGGTGTCGTTTGGGGGCCGGTTTGGGTTTTCACCCTTTAACGACTTATTTTGAAGTCTAAGTGTGATTTTTACAAATTATCGTCATACTCTCAAATCGAGAGACCCGAGACTACGCGGTCAGTTCCTACAACTTACATTGCTCCCGTGCGGGGTGTTCGTGCCTCCTACGGGGTCGTATGGGGGTTGGTTTGGGTTTTCACCCTTTAACGACTTGTTTTTAAGTCTAAGTAAGATTTTTAGAAATTATCGTCAAACTCTCAAAAACCGGGAGACCTGGGACTACGCGGTCAGTTCCTATAAGTTACATTGGTCCCGTGCTAGGTGTTCGTGCCTCCTACGGGGTCGTATGGGGGTAGTTTGGGTTTTCACCCTTTAACGGCGTGTTTTTAAGTCTAACTGTGATTTTTAGAAATTATCGTCATACTTTAAAACTGGGAGACCCGGGACTATGCGGTCAGTTCCTACAAGTTACATTGGTCTCGTGCGAGGTGTTCGTGCCTCCTACGAGATCGTTTAGGGGATGGTTTGGGTTTTCACCCTTTAACGACTTGTTTTTAAGTTTAAGTTTTATTTTTGCAAATTATCGTCATACTCTCAAACCGGGAGACTCGGGACCACGCGGTCAGTTCCTACAACTTACATTGGTCTCGTACGAGGTGTTCGTGCCTCCTACGGGTTCGTATGGGGGCTGGTTTGGGTTTTCACCCTTTAACGGCGTGTTTTTAAGTCTAAGTGTGATTTTTAGAAATTATCGTCATACTCTAAAATCGGGAAACCCGGGATTATGCGGTCAGTTCCTACAAGTTACATTGGTCACATACGAGGTGTTCGTGCCTCCTACGGGGTCGTTTCGGGGATGGTTTGGGTTTTCACCCTTTAAGGCTTGTTTTTAAGTCTAAGTGTGATTTTTGCAAATTATCGTCATACTCTCAAATCGGGAGACCCGGGACTACGCGGGCAGTTCCTACAAGTTACATTAGTCTCGTGCGAGGTGTTCGTGCCTTCTATAGGGTCGTTTAGGGGTTGGTTTGAGTTTTCACCCTTTAACGGCTTGTTTTTAAGTCTAAGTGTGATTTTTGTAAATTATCATCATATTCTCAAATCGGGAGACCCGGGACTACGCGGTCAAATCCTATAAGTTACATTGGTCACGTGCGGGTGTTCGTGCCTCCTATGGGGTCGTATGGGGGCTAGTTTTAGTTTTCACCCTTTAACGGCTTGTTTTTAAATCTAAGTGTGGTTTTTGCAAATTTTCGTCATGCTCTCAAACCGGGAGACCCGAGACTACGCGGTTAGTTCCTACAAGTTACATTGGTCACCTGAGAGGTGTTCGTGCCTCCTACCGGGTCGTTTGGGGGCTGGTTTGCGTTTCACCCTTTAACGGCTTGTTTTTAAGTCTAAGTGTGATTTTTGAAAATTATCATCATACTCTCAAACCGGGAGACCTGGGACTACACACTCAGTTCCTACAAGTTATATTGGTCCCGTGCGAGGTGTTCCTACCTCCTACGGGGTCGTTTGGGGGCTGGTTCGGGTTTTCACCCTTTAACGACTTGTTTTTAGGTCTAAGTGTGATTTTTGCAGATTATCGTCATACTCTCAAATCGGGAGACCCAGGATTATGCGGTCAGTTCCTACAAGTTACATTGGTCACGTACGAGGTGTTCGTGCCTCCTATGGGGTCGTTTGGGGGGACGGTATGGGTTTTACCCTTTAAGGCTTGTTTTTAAGTCTGAGTGTGATTTTTCCAAATTATCGTCATACTCTCAAATCGGGAGACCCTGGACTACGCGGTCAAATCCTACAAGTTACATTGGTCACGTGCGAGGTGTCCGTGCCTCCTACGGGGTCGTATGGGGTCTGGTTTGGGTTTTCACCCTTTAACGGCTTGTTTTGAAGTCTAAGTGTGATTTTTGCAAATTATCGTCATACTCTCAAATCGGGAGACCCGGGACTACGCGGTCAATTCCTACAAGTTACATTAGTCTCGTGCGAGGTGTTCGTGCCTCCTGCAGGGTCGTTTGGGGGTTGGTTTGAGCTTTCACCCTTTAACGGCTTGTTTTTAAGTCTAATTGTGATTTTTGCAAATTATCATCATATTCTCAAATCGGGAGAGCCGGGACTATGCGGTCAAATCCTATAAGTTACATTGGTCACGTGCGAGGTGTTCGTGCCTCCTACGGGGTCGTATGGGGGCTGATTTTGGTTTTCACCCTTTAACGGCTTGTTTTTAAGTCTAAGTGTGGTTTTTGCAAATTTTCGTCATGCTCTCAAACCGGGAGACCCGAGACTACGCGGTTAGTTCCTACAAGTTACATTGGTCCCGTGCGATGTGTTCGTGCCTCCTACGGGGTCGTAAGGCGGCTGGTTTGGATTTTGACACTTTAACGGCTTTCTGTTAAGTCTAAGTGTGATTTTTTCAAATCATCGTCATACTCTCAAATCGAGAGACCCGAGACTACGCGGTCAGTTCCTACAAGTTACATTGGTCACGTGAGAGGTGTTCGTGCCTCCTACCGGGTCGTTTTGGGGGCTGGTTTGCGTTTCACCCTTTAACGGCTTGTTTTTAAGTCTAAGTGTGATTTTTGCAAATTATCATCATACTCTCAAACTGGGAGACCCGGGACTACACGGTCAGTTCCTACAAGTTATATTGGTCCCGTGCGAGGTGTTCCTACCTCCTACAGGGTCGTTTGGGGGCTGGTTTGGGTTTTCACCCTATAACGACTTGTTTTTAGGTCTAAGTGTGATTTTTGCAGATTCTCGTCATACTCTCAAATCGGGAGACCCGGGACTATGCGGTCAGTTCCTACAAGTTAAATTGGTCTCGTGCGAGGTGTTCGTGCCTCCTACGAGATCATTTGGGGGATGGTTTGGGTTTTCACCCTTTAACGACTTGTTTTTAAGTCTAAGTTTGATTTTTACAAATTATCGTCATACTCTCAAACCGGGAGACCCGGGACTACGCGTTCAGTTCGTACAAGTTATATTTGTCTCGTACGAGGTGTTCGTGCCACCTACGGGGTCGTTTGGGGGTTGGTTTGAGTTTTCACCCTTTAACGGCTTGTTTTTAAGTCTAAGTGTGATTTTTGCAAATTATCATCATACTCTCAAATCGAGAGACCCGGGACTACGCGGTCAAATCCTACAAGTTACATTAGTCACGTGCGAGGTGTTCGTGCCTCCTACAGGGTCGTTTGGGGGTTGGTTTGAGTTTTCACCCTTTAACGGCTTGTTTTTAAGTCTAAGTGTGATTTTTGCAAATTATCATCATACTCTCAAATCGAGAGACTCGGGACTACGCGGTCAAATCCTACAAGTTACATTAGTCACGTGCGAGGTGTTCTTGCCTCCTACGGGGTCGTATGGGGGCTGGTTTGGGTTTTCACCCTTTAATGGCTTGTTTTTAAGTCTAAATGTGATTTTTGCAAATTATCATCATACTCTCAAACCGGGAGACCCGGGACTACGCGGTCAGTTTTTACAAGTAACATTGGTCCCGTGCGAGGTGTTCTTGCCTCCAACGGGGTCGTTTGGGGGCCAGTTTGGGTTTTCACCCTTTAACGACTTATTTTTAAGTCTAAGTGTGATTTTTACAAATTATCGTCATACTCTCAAATTGAGAGACCCGAGACTACGCGGTCAGTTCCTACAACTTACATTGGTCCCATGCGAGGTGTTCGAGCCTCCTACGGGGTCGTATGGGGGTCTGCTTGGGTTTTCACCCTTTAACGGCTTATTTTTAAGTCTAAGTATGATTTTTAGAAATTATCGTCATACTCTCAAAAATCGGGAGACCTGGGACTACGCGGTCAGTTCCTATAAGTTACATTGGTCCCGTGCGAGGTGTTCGTTCCTCCTACGGGGTCGTATGGGGACTAGTTTGGGTTTTCACCCTTTAACGGCGTGTTTTTAAGTCTAACTGTGATTTTTAGAAATTATCGTCATACTTTAAAACTGGGAGATCCGGGACTATGCGGTCAGTTCCTACAAGTTACATTGGTCTCGTGCGAGGTGTCCGTGCCTCCTACGGGATCGTTTGGGGGATGTTTTGGGTTTTCACCCTTTAACGACTTGTTTTTAAGTCTATGTTTTATTTTTGCAAATTGTCATCATACTCTCAAACCGGGAGACTCGGGACTACGCGGTCAGTTCCTACAACTTACATTGGTCCCGTACGAGGTGTTCGTGCCTCCTACGGGGTCGTATGGGGGCTGGTTTGGGTTTTCACCCTTTAACGGCGTGTTTTTAAGTCTAAGTGTGATTTTTAGAAATTATCGTCATACTCTAAAACCGGGAGACCCGGGATTATGCGGTCAGTTCCTACAAGTTACATTGGTCATGTACGAGGTGTTCGTGCCTCCTATGGCGTCATTTGGGGGGACGGTTTGGGTTTTACCCTTTAAGGCTTGTTTTTAAGTCTGATCATGATTTTTGCAAATTATCGTCATACTCTCAAATCAGGAGATCCGGGACTACGCGGTCATTTCCTATAAGTTACAATAGTCTCGTCCTAGGTGTTCGTGCCTCCTACAGGGTCGTTTGGGGGTTGGTTTGAGTTTTCACCCATTAACGGCTTGTTTTTAAGTCTAATTGTGATTTTTGCAAATAAGCATCATATTCTCAAATCGGGACACACGGGACTACGCGGTCAAATCCTACAAGTTACATTGGTCACGTGCGAGGTGTTCGTGCCACCTACGGGGTCGTATGGGGGCTGGTTTGGGTTTTCACCCTTTAACGGCTTGTTTTCAAGTCTAAGTGTGGTTTTTGCAAATTTTCGTCATGCTCTCAAACTGGGAGACCCGAGACTACGCGGTTAGTTCCTACAAGTTACATTGGTCCCATGTGATGTGTTCGTGCCTCCTACGGGGTCGTATGGGGGCAGGTTTGAATTTTCACACTTTAACGGCTTTCTTTTAAGTCTAAGTGTGATTTTTGCAAATTATCGTCATACTCTCAAATCGAAAGACCCGAGACTACGCGGTCAGTTCCTACAAGTTACATTGGTCACGTGAGAGGTGTTCGTGCCTGCTACCGGGTCGTTTGGGGGCTGGTTTGCGTTTCACCCTTTAACGGCTTGTTTTTAAGTCTAAGTGTGATTTTTGCAAATTATCATCATACTATCAAACCGGGAGACCTGGGACTACGCGGTCAGTTCCTACAAGTTATATTGGTCCCGTGCGAGGTGTTCCTACCTCCTACGGGGTCGTTTGGGGGCTGGTTTGGGTTTTCACCCTTTAACGACTTGTTTTTAGGTCTAAGTGTGATTTTTGCAGATTATCGTCATACTCTCAAATCGGGAGACCCGAAACTATGCGGTCAGTTCCTACAAGTTACAATGGTCACGTGAGAGGTGTTCGTGCCTGCTACCGGGTCGTTTTGGGGGCTCGTTTGCGTTTCACCCTTTAAGGCTTATTTTTAAGTCTAAGTGTGATTTTTGCAAATTATCATCATACTCTCAAATCGGGAGACCCGGGACTATGCGGTCAAATCCTAAAAGTTACATTGATCACGTGTGGGGTGTTATTGCCTCCTACGGGCTCGTATGGGGGCTGGTTTGGGTTTTCACCCTTTAACGGCTTGTTTTTAAGTCTAAATGTGATTTTTGCAAACTATCATCATACTCTCAAATCAGGAGACCCGGGGCTACGCGGTCAGTTTTTACAAGTAACATTGATCCCGTGCGAGGTGTTCTTGCCTCCAACGGTGTCGTTTGGGGGCCGGTTTGGGTTTTCACCCTTTAACGACTTATTTTGAAGTCTAAGTGTGATTTTTACAAATTATCGTCATACTCTCAAATCGAGAGACCCGAGACTACGCGGTCAGTTCCTACAACTTACATTGCTCCCGTGCGGGGTGTTCGTGCCTCCTACGGGGTCGTATGGGGGTTGGTTTGGGTTTTCACCCTTTAACGACTTGTTTTTAAGTCTAAGTAAGATTTTTAGAAATTATCGTCAAACTCTCAAAAACCGGGAGACCTGGGACTACGCGGTCAGTTCCTATAAGTTACATTGGTCCCGTGCTAGGTGTTCGTGCCTCCTACGGGGTCGTATGGGGGTAGTTTGGGTTTTCACCCTTTAACGGCGTGTTTTTAAGTCTAACTGTGATTTTTAGAAATTATCGTCATACTTTAAAACTGGGAGACCCGGGACTATGCGGTCAGTTCCTACAAGTTACATTGGTCTCGTGCGAGGTGTTCGTGCCTCCTACGGGATCGTTTAGGGGATGGTTTGGGTTTTCACCCTTTAACGACTTGTTTTTAAGTTTAAGTTTTATTTTTGCAAATTATCGTCATACTCTCAAACCGGGAGACTCGGGACCACGCGGTCAGTTCCTACAACTTACATTGGTCTCGTACGAGGTGTTCGTGCCTCCTACGGGTTCGTATGGGGGCTGGTTTGGGTTTTCACCCTTTAACGGCGTGTTTTTAAGTCTAAGTGTGATTTTTAGAAATTATCGTCATACTCTAAAATCGGGAAACCCGGGATTATGCGGTCAGTTCCTACAAGTTACATTGGTCACATACGAGGTGTTCGTGCCTCCTACGGGGTCGTTTGGGTTTTCACCCTTTAAGGCTTGTTTTTAAGTCTAAGTGTGATTTTTGCAAATTATCGTCATACTCTCAAATCGGGAGACCCGGGACTACGCGGGCAGTTCCTACAAGTTACATTAGTCTCGTGCGAGGTGTTCGTGCCTTCTATAGGGTCGTTTAGGGGTTGGTTTGAGTTTTCACCCTTTAACGGCTTGTTTTTAAGTCTAAGTGTGATTTTTGTAAATTATCATCATATTCTCAAATCGGGAGACCCGGGACTACGCGGTCAAATCCTATAAGTTACATTGGTCACGTGCGAGGTGTTCGTGCCTCCTATGGGGTCGTATGGGGGCTAGTTTTAGTTTTCACCCTTTAACGGCTTGTTTTTAAGTCTAAGTGTGGTTTTTGCAAATTTTCGTCATGCTCTCAAACCGGGAGACCCGAGACTACGCGGTTAGTTCCTACAAGTTACATTGGTCACCTGAGAGGTGTTCGTGCCTCCTACCGGGTCGTTTGGGGGCTGGTTTGCGTTTCACCCTTTAACGGCTTGTTTTTAAGTCTAAGTGTGATTTTTGAAAATTATCATCATACTCTCAAACCGGGAGACCCGGGACTACACACTCAGTTCCTACAAGTTATATTGGTCCCGTGCGAGGTGTTCCTACCTCCTACGGGGTCGTTTGGGGGCTGGTTTGGGTTTTCACCCTTTAACGACTTGTTTTTAGGTCTAAGTGTGATTTTTGCAGATTATCGTCATACTCTCAAATCGGGAGACCCAGGATTATGCGGTCAGTTCCTACAAGTTAAATTGGTCTCGTGCGAGGTGTTCGTGCCTCCTACGGGATCGTTTGGGGGATGGTTTGGGTTTTCACCCTTTAACGACTTGTTTTTAAGTCTAAGTGTGATTTTCTCAAATTATCATCATGCTCTCAAATCGGGAGACCCGGGACTACGCGGTCAAATCCTACAAGTTACATTGGTCACGTGTGAGGTGTTCGTGCCTCCTACGGGGTCGTATGGGGGCTGGTTTTAGTTTTCACCCTTTAACGGCTTGTTTTTAAGTCTAAGTGTGATTTTTGCAAATTATCATCATACTCTCAAATCGGGAGACCCGGGACTACGCGGTCAGTTTTTACAAGTAACATTGGTCCCGTGCAAGGTGTTCTTGCCTCCTGCGGGGTCGTTTGGGGGCCGGTTTGGGTTTTCACCCTTTAACGACTTATTTTTAAGTCTAAGTGTGATTTTTACAAATTATCGTCATACTCTCAAATCGAGAGACCCGAGACTACGCGGTCAGTTCCTACAATTACATTGGTCCCTTGCTAGGTGTTCGTGCCTGCTATGGGGTCGTATGGGGGCTGGTTTGGGTTTTCACCCTTTAACGGCTTGTTTTTAAGTCTAAGTATGATTTTTAGAAATTATCGTCATACTCTCAAAAACCGGCAGACCTGGGACTACGCGATTAGTTCCTATAAGTTACATTGGTCCCGTGCGAGGTGTTCGTGCCTCCTACGGGGTCGTATGGTGGCTAGTTTGGGTTTTCACCCTTTAACGGCATGTTTTTAAGTCTAACAATGATTTTTAGAAATTATCGTCATACTCTAAAACTGGGAGACCCGGGACTATGCGGTCAGTTCCTACAAGTTACATTGGTCACGTACGAGGTCTTCGTGCCTCCTACGGGGTCGTTTGGGGGATGGTGTGGGTTTTGATCGTTTAAGGCTTGTTTTTAAGTCTAAGTGTGATTTTTGGAAATTATCGTCATACTCTCAAATCGGGAGAACCGGGACAATGCGATCAGCTCCTACATGTTACATTGGTCACTTGCGAGGTGTTCGTGCCTCTTATGAGTCCATTTGGGGACTGATTGGGGTTTTCACCCTTTAACGACCAGCTTTTAAGTAAGTGTTATTTTTTCAAATTATCGGCATACTCTCATAATAGGAGACCCGAGACTACGCGGTCAGTTCCTACAAGTTACATTTGTCCCCTGCGAGGTGTTCGTGCCTCATAGGGTCATGTGGGGGCTGGTTTGGGTTTTCACCCTTTAACAACTTGTTTTTTAGTCTAATTGTGATTTTTTTAAATTATCGTCTTACTCTCAAACCGGGGGACCCGAGACTACGCGGTCAGTTCCTACAAGTTACATTGGTCTCGTGCGAGGTGCTCATGCCTCCTACGGGGTCGTTTGGGGCCTGGTTTGGGTTTTCACCCTTTAACGGCTTGTTTTTAAGTCTAGGTGTGATTTTTGCAAATTATAGTCATACTCTCAAACCGGGAGACCCAGGACTATGCGTTAAGTTCCTACAAGTTACATCGGTCCCGTGCAAGGTGTTCGTGCCTCCTACGGGGTCGTTTGGGGGCTGTTTGGGTTTTCACCATTTAACGGCTTGTTTTTAAATCTAAGTGTGATTTTTGCAAATTATCATCATACTCTCAAACCGGGAGACCCGGGAATACGCGGTCAGTTTTTACAAGTTACATAGGTCACGTGCGAGGTGTTCTTGCCTCCTACGAGGTCGTTTGGGGGCTGGTTTTGGTTTTCACCCTTTAACGTCTTATTTTTAAGTTTAAGTGTGATTTTTGCAAATTATCATCATACTCTCAAACCGGGAGACCCGAGACTACGCGGTCAGTTCCTATAAGTTACATTGGTCCCGTGTGAGGTGTCCGTGCCTCCTACAGCGTCGTATGGGGGCTGGTTTGGGTTTTCACCTTTTAACGGCTTGTTTTCAAGTCTAAGTGTGATTTTTGCAAATTATCGTCATACTATCAAACCGGGAGACCCGGGACTACGCGGTCAAATCCTACAAGTTACATTGGTCACGTGCGAGGTGTTCGCTCCTCCTACGGGGTCGTTTGGCAGTTGGTTTGGGTTTTCACCCTTGAACGACTTGTTTTTAAGTCTAAGTGTAGTTGTTGCAAATTATCATCATACTCTCAAACCGGGAGACCCAGGACTACGTGGTCAGTTCCTACAAGTTACATTGGTCCCGTGCGAGGTGTTCGTGCCTCCTACGGGGTCGTATGGAGGCTGGTTTTAGGTTTCAGCCTTTAACGGCTTGTTTCTAAGTCTAAGTGTGATTTTTGCAAATTATCTTCATACTCTGAAACCGAGAGACCCGAGAATACGCAGTCAGCTCCTACAAGTTACATTAGTCACGTGAGAGGTGTTCGTGCCTCCTACAGGGTCGTTTGGGGGCTGGTTTGCGTTTCATCCTTTAACGGCTTGTTTTTAAGTCTAAGTTTGATTTTTCAAATTATCGTCATACTCTCAAACCGGGAGACCCGGGACTACGCGGTCAGTTCCTACAAGTATTATTGGTCCCGTACGAGGTGTTCCTACCTCCTACGGGGTCGTTTGGGGGATGGTTTGGGTTTTCACCCTTTAACGACTTGTTTTTAAGTCTAAGTTTGATTTTTGCAAATTATCGTCATACTCCCAAACCGGGAGACTTGGGACCACGCGGTCAGTTCCTACAAGTTACATTGGTCCCGTGCGAGGTGTTCGTGCCTCCTACGGCGTCGTATGGTGGCGGGTTTGGGTTTTCACCCTTTAACGGCGTATTTTTTAGTCTAAGTGTGATTTTTAGAAATTATCGTCATACTCTAAAACCGGGAGACCAGGGTTTATGCGGTCAGTTCCTACAAGTTACATTGGTCACGTACGAGGTGTTCGTGCCTACTACGGGGTCGTTTGGGGGATGGTTTGGGTTTTCATCCTTTGAGGCTTGTTTTTAAGTTTAATCGTGAATTTTGCAAATTATCGTCATACTCTCAAATCGGGAGACCCGGGACTACGCGGTCAGTTCCTAGAAGTTACATTGGTCTCGTGCGAGATGTTCGTGCCTCTTACGGGGTCGTTTTGAGGTTGGTTTGAGTTTTCACCCTTTAACGGCTTGTTTTTAAGTCTAAGTGTGATTTTTGCAAATTATCGTCATATTCTCAAATCGGGAGACCCGGGACTACGCGGTCAAATCCTACAAGTTACATTGGTCACGTGCGAGGTGTTCGTGCCTCCTACGGGGTCGTATGGGGGCTGGTTTGGGTTTTCACCCTTTAACGGCTTGTTTTTAAGTCTAAGTGTGATTTTTGCAAATTATCATCATTCTCTCAAACCGGGAGACCCGGGACTACGCGGTCAGTTCCTACAAGTTATATTGGTCCGCTGCGAGGTGTTCCTGCCTCCTACGGGGTCGTTTGGGGGCTGGTTTGGGTTTTTACCCTTTAACGACTTGTTTTTAGGCCTAAGTGTGATTTTTGCAAATTATCGTCATACTCTCAAATCGGCAGACCCGGGACTATGCGGTCAGTTCCTACAAGTTACATTGGTCTTGTGCGAGGTGTCCGTGCCTCCTACGGGATCGTTTGGGGGATGGTTTGGGTTTTCACCCTTTAATGACTTGTTTTTAAGTCTAAGTTTGATTTTTGCAAATTATCGACATACTCTCAAACCGGGAGACTCGGGACTACGCGGTCAGTTCCTACAAGATACATTGGTCCCGTGCGAGGTGTTCGTGCCTCCTACGGGGTCGTATGGGGGCTGGTTTGGGTTTTCACCGTTTAACGGCGTGTTTTTAAGTCTAAGTGTGATTTTTAGAAATTATCGTCATACTCTAAAATCGAGAGACCCGGGATTATGCGGCCAGTTCCTACAAGTTACATTTGTCACGTACGAGGTGTTCGTGCCTCCTACGGGCTCATTTGGGGGATGGTCTTGGTTTTCACCCTTTAAGGCTTATTTTTAAGTCTAAGTGTGATTTTTGCTAATTATCATCGTACTCTCAAATCGGGAGACCCGGGACTACGCGGTTAGTTCCTACATGTTACGTTGGTCTCGTGCGAGGTGTTCGTGCCTCCTACGGGGTCGTTTGGGGGTTGGTTTGAGTTTTCACCCTTTAACGGTTTGTTTTTAAGTCTAAATGTTATTTTTGCAAATTATCATCATACTCTCAAATCAGGAAACCCGAGACTACGCGGTCAAATCCTACAAGTTACATTGGTCACGTGCGAGGTGTTCGAACCTCCTACGGGGTCGTATGGGGGATGGTTTGGGTTTTCACCCTTTAACGGCTTGCTTTTAAGTCTTAGTGTGATTTTTGCAAATTATCATCATACTCTGAAACTGAGAGACCCGGGACTACGCGGTCAGTTTCTACAAGTTACATTGGTCCCGTGCGAGGTGTTCTTGCCTACTACGGGGTCGTTTGGGGGCTGGTTTGGATTTTTACCCTTTAACGACTTATTTTTAAGTCTAAGTGTGATTTTTGTAAATTATCATCATACTCTTAAACCGGGAAACCCGGAACTACGCGGTCAGTTCCTATAAGTTACATGGCCCCGTGCGAGGTGTTCGTGCCTCCTGCGGCGTCGTTTGGGGGTTGGTTTGGGTTTTCACCTTTTAACGTCTTGTTTTTAAGTCTAAGTGTGATTTTTATAAATTATCGTCATACTATCAAACCGGGAGAACCGGGACTACGCGGTCAAATCCTACAAGTTACATTGGTCACGTGCGAGGTGTTCGTGCCTCCTACGGGGTCGTATGGGGGCTGGTTTGGATTTTCACCCTTTAACGGCTTGTTATTAAGACTAAGTGTAGTTTTCACAAATTATCGTCATACTCTCAAACCGGGAGACCTGGGACTACGCGGTCATTTCCTACAAGTTACATTGGTCTCGTGCGAGGTGTTCGTGCCTCCTACGAGGTCGTTTGGGGATTGGTTTGAGTTTTCACCCTTTAACGGCTTGTTTTTAAGTCTAAGTGTTATTTTTGCAAATTATCATCATACTCTCAAATCGGGAGCCCCAGACTACGAGGTCAAATCCTACAAGTTACATTGGTCACGTGCGTGGTGTTCGTGCCTCCTACGGGGTCGTATGGGGGCTGGTTAGGGTTTTCACCCTTTAACGGCTTTTTTTTAAGTCTAAGTGTGATTTTTGCAAACTATCGTCATACTCTCAAATCGAGAGACCCGAGACTACGCGGTCAATTCCTACAAGTTATATTGGTCACGTGAGAGGTGTGCGTGCCTCCTACAGGGTCGTTTGGGGGCTGGTTTGCGTTTCACCCTTTAACGGCTTGTTTTTAAGTCTAAGTGTGATTTTTTCAAATTATCGTCGTACTCTCAAACCGGGAGACCTGGGACTACGCGGTCTGTTCCTACAAGTTATATTGGTCCCGTGCGAGGTGTTCCTGCCTCCTACGGGGTCGTTTGGGGGTTGGTTTGAGTTTTAACCCTTTTACGACTTGTTTTTAAGTCTATGTATGATTTTTGCAAATTATCGTCATACTCTCAAATCGGGAGACCCGGGACTACGCGGTCAGTTCTTGCAAGTTATATTGGTCCCGTGCGAGGTGTTTGTGCCTCCTACGGAGTCGTATGGTGGCTTGTTTGGATTTTCACCCTTTAACGGCTTGTTTTTAAGTCTATGCGTGATTTTTAGAAATTATCGTCATACTCTAAAATCGGGGGACCCGGGACTCCGCGATCAGCTCCTACAAGTTACATTGGTCATGTGCGAGGTGTTCGTGCCTTCTACGGGGTCGTTTGGCGGCTGGTTTGGGTTTTCACCCTTTAAGCCTTGTTTTTAAGTCTAAGTGTGATTTTTGCAAATTATCGTCGTACTCTCAAATCGGGAAACCCGGGACTACGCGGTCAGTTCCTACAAGTTACATTGGTCTCGTGCGAGGTGTTCGTGCCTCCTACGGGGTGTTTTGGGGGTTGGTTTGGATTTTCACCCTTTAAAGGCTTGTTTTTAAGTCTAAGTTTGATTTCTACAAATTATCTTCATACTCTCAAATCGAGAGACCCGAGACTACGCGGTCAGTTCCTACAAGTTACATTGGTCACGTGCGAGGTGTTCGTGCCTCCTACAGGGTTGTTTGGGGGATGGTTTGCGTTTCACCCTTTAATGGATTGTTTTTAGTCTAAGTGTGATTTTTGCAAATTATCGTCATACTCTCAAATCGGGAGACCCGGGACTACACGGTCAGTTCTTACAAGTTATATTGGTCACGTGCGAGGTGTTCGTGCTTTCTACGGGGTCGTTTGGAGGTTGGTTTGTGTTTTCACCCTCTAACGACTTGTTTTTATGTCTAAGTGTGATTTTTACAAATTTTTGTCGTACTGTCAAACCGGGAGACTCGAGACTACGCGGTCAGTTCCTACAAGTTACATTGGTCCCGTGCGAGGTGTTCGTGCCTCCTTCGGGGTCGTATGGGGGCTGGTTTGGGTTTTCACCCTTTAACGGCTTGTTTTTAAGTCTAAATGTGATTTTTAGAAATTATCGTCATACTCTCAAAAATCGGGAGACTCGGGACTACGCGGTCAGTTCCTACAAGTTACATTGGTCCCGTGCGAGGTGTTCGTGCTTCCTACGGGGTCATATGGGGCTGGTTTGGGTTTTCACCCTTTAACGGCTTGTTTTTAAATTTTAAGTGTGATTTTTGCAAATTATCATCATATTCTCAAACCGGGAGACCCGGGACTACGCGGTCAGTTCCTACAAGTTACATTGGTCCCGTACGAGGTGTTCGTGCCTCTTATGGGTCCGTTTGGGGCTGGTTTAGGTTTTCACCCTTTAACGGCCTATTTTTAAGTCTAAATGTTATTTTTGCAAATTATCGTCAGATTCTCAAATCGAGAGACCTGGGACTACGCGATCAGTTCATACAACTTAATTGGTCCCGTGCGAGGTGTTCGTGCCTCTTAAGGGTTTGTTTGGAGGTTGTTTTGGATTTTCATCCTCTAACGGTTTGTTTTTAATCAATTTAGAACGTTTATTGATTTTAAAAATTTTTGACATAGTTTCATTTCTTTATTCGTGAAATCCAACATGTTTTAACATTTAAAATAAACTCAACAGCAGCAGCAAATTCCAAAACCAAACCACCAGCGAATCCCTTCCACCAATTTAACTAAATAAGCTCATAAAGTAAGTCATTTTACGTTTGGCTACATGTTGCCGATATTTTAGGCCATTTTTTTATTTAATGCTGCAACATTTAAAGAGAATTTGAGACTTTGAGACTAACGAGATTTCATTTGTATTTTTATAGCCACCCTATGAATTCTTCGCGCCTTAACTTCTCGAAAGTATCCCATTTGGTCCAACAATGTCTGGAAATTCTGAAATCATCAACTAACTTCTTCGAATTCTCATCAAATGAATCAATCCTCTTGTACTTTGCGTAGTATTGGGTGGAGATATTGAATAATTTTGAGGGGCATCTCGAAGTACAAATCAATCGCTGACAAGGAAAATATAATAAAGATAAAGAGATACTCTTAACGAACCAATCACATAAATTTAAGCTAACTAGGAAAGACAAAACACAAGTGAAATAGACAAGTGAGTGACAGTATGTATAAGAAAAATAAGCAATAAGTTATCATAAAAGATATCTTCGCCACCTAATACTCTCAACCTACATTAGCAAATTAACATAGTCCTTATTTTGAGTTAATCAACTACTATATAAAATATATATTCAGTAATCTAACCAAGTAGTGCTTAAAGATTAAGCAATTGGGTACAAAGGTAATTAAGGCTTTAAAATCTAATAGCTCACTAATGGACAACAATAACCAAACAGTAAGAACTTGTATAACCAATAGAGTACCTTAGTTCCTCAGTATGTTGCAGCTCAACTATCTCAAGCTGAGATTGCTTAATAATATTTTTCAGAGCACCAACCTGCATAAAGAAAATTGACACCTCGGTCAATAAGACATAAGAATTCAAGACACAAGCCAACAATTGTTTTTACCAAAGTACAAATTTCATCATCCTCATACTTAAGAGCTAGAATGTTTTCATCCCCAAGTTCACACGAACAAAGGTGTATTCTCAAAACACCCTCTGGATATAACCTATGTCAGTGCCACGATTATAACTATTCTTAGTGTACGAATGTGATGTGTACAAAATAAGCGGTAATTACGTAAGGGGTGCTAATAAAAACTAATTTGGTTCCTACAGTGTGCCAATAAAAAACCAAGTCTCGCTCTATTCCGCTTCTGATCTATACACACATGTTATGCCTATTAACATTTTCTCATAATAATGTACTCAACTCTCAACAAGTAGCTATCGAGTACAAAGATTGAAAATTTCCACAGTCCGGTTAAACTCAATTCAAATTTAAAACTTCTCATGTGTTGCTAAAGATTAGGTATAATTGTTATCTCCATTGTGTATATATGTATACCCAACTCGGCTGGAATCAATTGAATACTATCGAGACAAAAACAAGTCAGTTTCTTTAACAGCAAAACTATTATGGTATCAGATGCATAAATTATTTTTTGAACATGCTCGCACTAATATTATGTTTCCTCTAAACCTGCTCGTACCAATGGCCTCCTCATCAAACAGAAATGGTGATAACTTCTGCTCATCTCCTACATTGAATTTAAGTCACGCATATCACTATATTTCTATCAAACTGACAAATAAAAATTAATTTTATTGGACAACTCAAATTGAGCCTTTCTCAGTGGTCAAAATCACCTACTTTTATTGATTGTAGTCGATGCCCATCCGAATCAGCAGCAATAAAACTCTTTCTCAAAACATCACTGTATTTCCAAAACCCTAGGCTCTACCACCGTTGGTGCTACCGGAGCAACCACACGAACGTCGCCGCTCTTCTTCTCCTGGTCGTGGTCGCAATCCCCTTAGTCGGATTAGGATTAGGATAAGGGATTTGCGTGTGAGAGAGAGAGAGAGAGAGAGAGAGAGAGAGAGAGAGCGGGAGGAGATATTCCGAGAGGAGAGAGAGCGGAAGAACAAAAATGATTGAGGGGTTAATTTTTTTTTAGGATATTTATATTTTAGTGAAGTGTTCTCAATTTTGGCACACTTTTAAATAGTGCCAAAATTTGACGCGGCTTAAAAGTGTGACAGATTATTATTAAACCGTGCCAAAATTTGGCACAGTTTTAAGCTGTGCCAGATTTTTAATATCAAAATGCCAAATTAATATTTTTGGTGTAGTGATTGCGATTACAAATCTTCCTTCAATATTTTTACTTCATTGCTATATGAAAATACAATTATTTTTATTTAACTTACGTTATATTTTGTTTTTCACATAGCGCGAATTGCTTGCTTGTATCCCTAATATTTCTCAAAGGAGAAAGAAAAAGCGAGATTAAATGATGTTGTTTTTCTTTTTATCGTATGATATTAAGTGAAAAGAAATGCGGCAGTAGACGACGAGAAATGATGTTCCGCCAAATGAGCAGCTTTTCATGAAACAACTAATACAAGTGAAGTGATGATACTAAAGGGCTTTAGTCGTGCACTTAGCTCGTGTGTTCCGTTTCATATTTTTGTTTGTATTCTTATCCTTGCTTGTCACCTTTTCTCTTAACTTGTCGTCATATATATAATATCATCTCATACCATCCTCGAGCTTCCATGTCTTAAAAAAGAGTAGGGATTTGAAGTTAGATCAATGGAGAGACTACTGCTCATATCTGTCTTTATCCTTGATAGCCTTCTAGTTTCAGGTTTTGCCCACAATGTTCCAGCAATTTTTGTATTTGGAGATTCAATATTTGATGCGGGTAACAATCATTACAACACGAACTGTACTGCCCAAGCTGATTTCCCTCCGTATGGCTCAACTTTCTTTCATCACTCCACTGGAAGATTCACCAATGGTAGGACAGTTGCCGACTTCATAGGTGAACTCTCTAACTCTCTCTCATCACGTGCATGTGCATGCGCACACGCGAAATCTTCTAAGCTTACCTAAAATAGGCATCACTTTTGGGGGTAAATAAATAATTTTTGAACCAAATCTGGGTGACACGACCAAGGAGATCATATCCAGCAAAATTTAGTTGTAAAATTGAATTTGAAATGATTGAGATCATCTCCACTACAAAAATTCATTCATTATAATCTCCACAAAATTCGATTTAGCTCTTAAAAAAGAGATCCATTATATATATATATATATAAATATATATATATATATATATGTGTGTGTGTACCCGCGCGCGCGCATATACATATAACTTGAATCCCGTGTCAAAGCATTAATTCATTTTGGGGCTCCCACGTGGTCATGATCATTTTGTTTGTCATTTCTAAAAAATTAGCTGTAAAATTACACTTCAAAAAAAAATTGAGCTAGGGTCCAAATATATTTTCTACAACGTTTCCGTTCTCTTAAATGTTATGTGGCCAAAATAGTGCCTTCTGTAATTTAGAAAAAAAAAAA
This sequence comes from Sambucus nigra, assembly GCA_949130495.1. Lineage (NCBI taxonomy): Eukaryota > Viridiplantae > Streptophyta > Magnoliopsida > Dipsacales > Adoxaceae > Sambucus > Sambucus nigra. Next base: position 301,471,690 of record OX422215.1, on the reverse strand, counting down.
GGCAGCCTTGAATTATAATTCCAAAAGTTATGCTGGGTCAAAAAGTAATATTTACAGCGTTTTTTTTTGTTTTTTTCTGTAAGCGTGCAGTTATTTTGTAAAGTAAAAAAGCTATTTTGTATTTGTAGCGTTAAAAGTTGTTCGTGGACACAGTGCATAATGAATGACACATGAATTGCGGAATAAATAAGATTACGTTTGTGCTTTTCTTTACAATTAGGAAAGAGGTAACTGGTAAGTTTATATGGTTGTAACAAGATATACAAAATCTCATCCCTGAGTAGACTTTACATGGTTATAAGATTGCTTAGAAAAAGGATATACTCTTGCCAAAGTTGAAAAGGCTAATCCCAAAGTTATCAAAATATATATATTTTAAGCGGGATGATAATTTTTCTTAGGGTCTGTTTGGTTCGTGATGAAATACTTTTCACCGTGTTAAAAGTAAAAGGTGAATTATTAGTGAGGTGATTTTGTTTTCACCATCTCCGTTTGGATGGTCGAGTTTTCACTAGATGAAAATTTTAACTTTTTCACCATTTGTTGTTTGGATGGTCAAGATTAATATGATGAAAAAATAAAATGACCATTTTACCCACATACTTCAAATGCATATAACTATTTTGATTTTCATCACACAAGTGTCAATGGCCATTAAAAAATATGCATTTATCCCAAACTAAAATTTGACATAATCACCCCCCCCCCCACACACACACACAACTAGTCATATTTCGCTACGCAAGACAAATAAGAAAAAAAACAATACCAATTAAAAATAAAGTCCTTATTAAAAAAGAAAACAGTCCCAATTTAAAAAAAATATTCCAACAATGAAAAAAAACTGTCATTTGTAAAAAAAAAATCACAGTTAAAAAAAAAGAATCAACTATAAAAACAGTAGTCCATAATAAAAAAAAAAGGTTCTCAACAATGAAAAAACAGTCCCAAATAAAAGAAAAGTTTTCAACATTGAAAAAAAAGCAATCCCAATTAAAAAAAAAGTCCCAACTATAAAAAAAAAGTGTTCCAATTAAAAGAATTAAAAAAAAAATAGTTCCCAACTATGAAACCGTCCCAATTAGTAATTAAATTCTCAACACATTACCATGCACCAAACAAATATTCATTTTTTTATTTTTTTTATGGGAATAGATATTCTCACACCCTCTATATGTTCCCCCACACCCTTTGAATAATAAATGACAATTGCGCCCTTAAATTTATAAAAGCAAAATGTCCAATTTTTTCACCTCCAACTAAAATAATTACATTTGATAAAAACAAAAAAATTATATTTTCAATAAAAAAAATTGTTTTTTATAAGTAATAATAAAAAAAACTGTTTATAAAACGTAAAATCTTATCTATTTGTTTTATTAAAAAACTGTATATAAAACGTAAAATTTATTTTTCTTAAGAAACTCTTTTCTTAAAAAGTGTTTTATTTTTTATTTACAAATTTTATTTTTGGTTAAAAACTGTTTTTTTTTACTATATTAAAAATAATCTTTTTACTATTTTTAAAAAATATTATCTGCGGCAGCGGTATGTATAGGCGGTCTGACCACCTATACATACCCCTGGCGCGGAGCATTTTTGTCTAATATGTTGGTTCGCGCCAACGGTATGTATAAGTGGTCGAACTGCCTATACATATCGCTGACGCGGACCATTTTTTTGTATAGTAAAATGATTATTTTTAAAATAGAAAAAAAAATAGTTTTTAACTGAAAAAATAAATAACGAAACAATTTTTTTAAATAAATAAAAGAAACAGTTTTAACTAGAAATGATAAAAAGAATATCAATTTTTTAAAATAAATAACGAAATAGTTTTTTTATCAACGTCCATTTAAATAAAAAGTAATATGTTTTTTTATAAATAACATAATATTTTTTAAATGAAAAAATAACTTTTATAATTTTTATATTTTCAGAATATTAAAATTTTAATTTTCTAGAATATTAGGATTTTTATTTTCAAAATATTATGTTTTATTTTTTTCTTAATATTACCTTTTTTTTTAAATAATAGATTTTTGGGCAAAAGATTATATTTGCTCAAATCATATTTGCATAGAGGGTCTTTTGATCTTTTTAGTATTTAAATATTAAAAAGGGTGTGGGGAAAGACATAGAGGGTGTTGGAATAGCTATTCTATTTTTTATTTTTTATTTTAATTTTTAATTATTTAAATTATTTAATTTTTTTTTTTAATTTTTTAAAATAAAAAATGAAATTTAGAAAAAAAATATTTTTTTAAAATGAATATTTGATGATCGTATTAATTGAGAGGGAGAAATGAATGTGTGATAATTGTAAGTGGAAATAAGAAAGGTTACTTTGGTAATAAGATAAATTTCATTGTTTTCACCTGTTAAATTATTCACTTTACCCATGATTTAAAATGGTTAAAGTTTCATCTCACTTTTCACCATATTCATTTTATTTCACCGTGTTAAATGCTCAATCAAACACATATTTTACCTAGGTGAATTTTATTTTAACGCGGTAAAAAATATTTCACCACGAACCAAACGACCCTTAGAATCATTCTCACGCTACCTTGAAATTGGAACAATTAATACATACCGATGTATATAATCGGTGTTTGGAAAAATATTCATTGCAGCTCAGTTTCTTGGTGTTGGTTTACAAAAACCATTCCTTGAGGCACAGCTTGAAATTCTTAATGGAAGTAGGAAGGGTTATCCATCCAACGGTATCAATTTTGCTAGTGCTGGCAGTGGATTTTTACAGGGAACAAATAACGCTTTGGTAAGAGAACGCTTATTTTCAGTGTGATGTGGTAGTATTCTTTTTTCAATAGAATAAAGAATAAGACAAAATATTGCCAAGTAAACTCTATACTCGTATAGACATTGCATACATTTGAAATGGTGATTATTTATGATTTGATTTGTATATGAATATTTTTTTATACTACAAACCTACTGATATGTGCATCTGTGGGACATTCAATTTATATTTGCACCCGAGATGCTTTAAGCAACTGTGCGAAATATAAAAAACGATCAAATGAGTATTGTTAAGCGTATTGATAGTATGTTTTTTAAGGGCAAATGTTAAAGATCTAATTACTGAATGAATAAGGCGAGACAAGCACCAAATAAATCAATCATGTTTATTTGTGTTTTAAATGCTGCTTATTTATTTACATGTACAAGATCTTTAACACGCACCTTAAAGCTCATGTTACAAAAAGCCATACTACATTCACCAAAGTTTTTGATAATATATTTAACCAGGTACGGTGACTGTGTGGGATTTGTATGGATCTGCTTCAAATCAAGCAATACATATGAACAAGTTTTTTAACCATTTATATGTATTAGTTTTATTACCATATACGTAAATAATTGCAAACTAATCATATCGGATTTGTCGAGCTTCATGTTCAAGAATCAGGCAATCTTTTCTAAAAAATCTATGAATTTGATTTTCAGCATTTATCAACTATATTATATTTATAGCGAATATAAATCAGCAATTATTTTCCTTTTCCAGTTAGATGTTTCTATCATGATGCAACCGGCATGTGTAGGGCTAGTCGTGGGGTTGAGTCCTTGAGATCATTATTATTATAATACCCATGCAAAAAAAGGAACCGATACTTGATATAGATGACATCTCAAATCAAGTTGGACAACTATCATGACAAATCTACCTTTTCCTTTTTTCATATTGCCATGAATAACTGAATGTGGTTCTACTTTTTGTAGAGGATTTGATGACCAGTTTTGCGTGTACTCTTTAATAATTGGGGTTTATGCTTGTAGTTTCTGCAGTCAGTTACTTTTAATACCAACATTCGGTCTGAGGTATATTTAACGGGTATTATGACAATAACACCCAATTAACTTCACAATTAGACTTTTTTCATCATTTTGTTTTTCTTTAGAATTTGTTCATCGAAACAGATGAAAACCCTTAGTCGACCTATCAAACCGTAAACGGTATTCCACTCCCTTAGACTATAAAAAAACCCGTTATCTTTAGAGACCATTTGACATATCCCACTTTTTGGTTTTAATCTAATATAACTATTTAAAGATGGTGTCTCCAAAAAGGAGGCTATCACGCGACAAATTTCTATTAATCACCCTTGAGGATAAACATTTCAAAACAAAAAGCTCAAAATAACAAGACTCCCCTAATCTATATTTCCTATAAATATCTCCTTCATCATCATCCTTACCCAGACTTCCTCTTCAACTCCATAGCAATGAGCCCACCTGAAAATACACTAGCAATATTCCCATGTTCAATCATCATAACATCAACTCCATTGGAGAAATCTGGTACGAATCGTCAAAACATAAGTCCCCCATTAGAGAAAAATGGATTTCAAATTTATGAGTACCCAAACTCCTGGCCCTTCAAACGACATGTCGGGTCTCAAATCTAATGATATCAAGGTCCAAATTAAAGATGCCAATGTTGTAGTCATCTCATAGGAGAGGTCTTGATAAAAAATAAAAATAAAAAGCCCCTCGAGTACGTGAAGATGGAAAGACAGACCGAAAAAAACTAATGAAGAAGTTCGGTTTGTCGAAAAATGATATCATGTAAGATCGTCGTCATGTTTTAGAACAGAGAGTACGGTAATCATCCAAAAGTTTTTGCGGACAAAGCCCAGGAAACCTCCCCCTCCGATTTATTGTATTTCATACCCATTTAACGACTCACGTGGCACTCTATATTTTCCAATTCAAATTTCCCTCTTCATTAGGATTCTTTTTTTATTTTTTTGGTATTTCATACTTCTATATTGTTGATAGAATATGAATATATAAGGTTATTTCAGTTAATAAAACCTTTTCCATGTATTCAACTAAATAACTAATTTCTTATGTTTTATAAGATTTTATCTGGCACAATAGAGGCAAAGAAATTAAACCCCTTCAGAACATTTCTTATACTACTTCCATAATGGATTTGTTTCTGAAAAGTGTTGTTGCTATATATACTAATAGTTGAATGGATAAAAAAATAAAATGCTCTCTCTCTCTCTCGCATCTATATTGTAATTTTTTGAACAAGGACATAGACAACGTGACAACTATTCATGTTTGTAAAAAGGGATGATTTTTGGTAGATCACTACGTATCTCTCTATCTCGATTTTTTAAAGTTATATTTCATCCTTTTATGAAACCAAATTTTCCCTAATATAATTACAAATGACTCACCACCTAGCCCGCGCATAGTGCGGGGCTACAATCTAGTAATTATCTATATTTTTTATAAGTAAATGATTAAATAAGACAAACCTGCCCAACGGGGCAGAATCTCGTATACAGGAAGTATACAAAGCAAAGACGCGAAGGGGCGAAACCCAAAACAAACTAGACAAGCCCCTGGAACTCCTCCAAAAACTTAAAGAAGAGCGACAACGATGAATCATGCCTTTTCCTATACCAAGTAAGAAGAAGGCTTAGAAAACTGTGCCGAACCCGAGGAGGATCGATCTCGACCGCCTCGAAACATCTCTTATTCATCTCCTACCAGATGGTCCAAAAAAATACCATAAGGGACCATCATCCAGACCACCCGCGGGCCAATCCAACCCCAAGGCCTCCTTCAAGCAGCCATCAGTTCGCACACCATACGGGCATAACCCAAGCAATATGGCATAAAGAAAAAATCACATCCCAGAGCCCCCTAGTCACCTGACAGTGTAGAAGAAGGTAATTAGATGTCTCATCCTCCCTTCTTACATAACCAACACCTACTAGCCATCCTCCTACCTTTGTTCCCGAAGCCCCTCAATATTCAAGATGGCCCGTCTGGAAGCAGTCCACATAAAAAAGCTAACCTTGGAGGTGCTTGACTCTTCGAAATGGCCTTCCATGAAAAAGAAGCGCCCCCACGACCCCTCAACCTAAGATATTAACTCTTAACTGAAAACAGACCCTCCTGAGAGCCCCCCCCCCCCCCCCACCTCAACCCATCTGCCCCCAAATTCCGAGTTGGTGCCAATCTCAGCCATTCAAATAACTCCTCCAGCTCCCAATCCCGGAGTCCCCTCCTAAACTTCGGATCCCACACCCCACCAGCCCCTACCCTTCGCCTATGGTCCTCAACTAACCCGTCTTTGTCATTCGCAATACAAAACATTCCCGAAAAGAGATCCTCCAAAGAGCCCCCGGCACCCTATTTATCCTTCCAAAACCTAATACGGCTCCCACTCCCGAGCTGGAAGGAGGTGAGAAAATAGAACCTCCCCTAGCCAAGCGCAATATGCTTCCACCACCCCACCCCATGAGCAGAATGCCCTAAAATAGGACCCCAACTATATGGACCCGCCCCATACCTAGCAATCACCATTTTCCTCCACAATCTGTCTAATTCCCTATTAAAGCGCCACAGCCACTTCCCCAGTAAATCCTTATTGAAATGGACTAAACTCCTTACCCCAGCCCAAACCTTTTTCAACGGCATGCACACCTTATCCCAACTCACCAAGCAATACTTGAACTGATCGTCATTCCCTTTCCACAGAAAGCCCCTCACCAGCTTGTCAAGCCTATCGCTAATGGACCCGGGTAACGGAAGAACAAACATAAAATATGTTGGGTGGCTAGATAAAATGCTTTTAATCAACGTCAGTCAACCACCTTTGGACAGATAGTTATGCTTCCAACCTGCTAACCTCCGTTGAACCCTTTCAAGAACCGGATCCCACATCGAAGAGGACTTAAACTTAGCCCCAAGAGGAAGGCCAAGATAAGTAGTAGGTAGAGAACTGACCTCACAACCAAGAACACTTGCTAAATAACCCACATTTCCCACCTCACCCACGACAATCATATCACTCTTCCTGACGTTGATCCGTAAACCCAAAACAGCCTCAAAACACACTAGAAGCAACCACAATGACCTCACCTCATCCACAGTCGCCCCACAAAAAATAATAGTATCATCCGTAAACAGAAGGGGAAAGACCTCAACTGAATGAGTAGTAGAGCTCCCGATTAAAAAACCTGATAGCAAACCACCTTCCACCGTACGACTCATCATCTGAGAAAATGCCTCCATAATCACGATAAAGAGAAAAGGGGACAACGATTCACCCTGCCTAAGACCCCGCGATCTCGAGAAGAACCCCTTAGACACCCCATTAACAAGTACATAGAAGTTGATAGAGGAAATACACCGCTTCATCTACCTGCACCAACGCTCCCCAAACCCCATCCTCCTAAGCAAATAAAGAATAAACACCCAACTCACGTGATCGTACGCCTTCTCGATATCAAGCTTGTAAATAATACCAAGATCCCCACCTCTCAACCTGGATTTGATGCACTCATTCTCTACTAGCACAGCATCAATGATCTGGTGACCACCCACAAACGCACTTTGACCATCCGAAATAAGAGGATCAATCATATTTCTAAGTCTAACCGACAAGAACTTAGAGATGAGCTTATACATACTGCCGACCAAACTAATAGGCCTGAAATCCCTCACATCCGTTGCCCCCCCCTTTCTTAGGAACTAAAATAATGAACGTGGCATTCAGACTCCTCAGAAAGTAACCCCTATCATAGAACTCGCTGAAAACAGCCATCACATCCACCTTGAGAATCTCCCAACAGTGATTGTAAAATTCCACGGTGAACCCGTCCGGACCAAGCGCCTTATCACCGCACATCGACCTCAGGGCCTGAAAAACCTCCTCCTATGTGAACATACTCTCCAACTAAACCAGCTCGTCCCCAGAAATGCTCGTCACTGGAAGCCCATCGATCTTTGGTCGCCACGGCTCTGTGACACCCCGTCTAATTAAATACCGGGTAGCTACTCCTTTATGCAATTAATACAAAATATCAATTTGGTTCAGTCTTAGCATCACTGTCGAAAATATTTAATTGATTACTAGCCACCTAATATTTAAAAGAGAGATGTCAAATTTTATTAATTAAGTTAACAATTAACCAATCAATTAAATCATCATCCAATAATCGCATGAACAATCTTATATGAATAACCAACGAAATGAAATAAACTGAGTCTGGAGTAAACACTCCAATAATAATACCAGAGTAAAATAAAATCCCGATACAAGAGTTTGAATAAATAAACCAATATCTGAAATAATAAAAGTCTGTAATTACAACCTCTAAATAAGAATGGGCAACATTCCCTGACTTATATGAATGACTCTGAAGGAATCAAAGATAAATGTGGATGCGTCTAATACCGAGATCATGTAGCTTCCACAGTAGCTACAACACGTCTTCAGAATGAAACTTTTATACTTGGCGTCCCTGTGGCTGGGCACCTAAAAGGTTTTTACAAACAAAATAGATTTGGAGGAAAACGGGTCAAAGCCCGAGGTGAAAACAGTTTAAAAACATAGCAAGTGTTTAAATTACAATATTAAACAACACATATATTAAACATGTTAGTTAAGTACTCTCACATGAGTTTCTCACCCCTCAACTAATGTGCACGCCTAACGTATTACCCTTAACCTATCCTGGTTATGCCGCTAACTCTGTACCACTTCATGTCTTCACATTCTAATATAGGGTGTCTACTTGTATTACCCAAATATTCCATAGTTATATCCCACATTCACATTCATTAAATTACTTATCTCAAGTGTTATTTAAATTCTCACATTCTTAGCCCATTCAAATATCTTAGTTATTCACATCTACTAAGCAACAGTGAACTAGTCACAAGTACATATATAAATCACTCTCAGTACATAAATACTTATATGGCACCCCTATACGAAGTTGCGATGCACGCATACTCTGCTATCGAATCCCAGGGCATCTCGTACATAAGGATTACGTGTTCCGAATCACTCAGGAACCGTTACAATACAATCACACATAGTGGAGACGAACATAGTTCACATACCCATGGGTCACGTACATACCTACGCTTCCATGGTCAGCTGACTTATCACCTCACAAATAAGTCATTCAGAGTCCTATGTTCTTAAGGTACCAGTCTAAATGCCCCCGAAGACACACAAAGATAAGACGGTCCTTTCTAAAAAATTAACCTCCCGTGATAGCAAATATGGTAGGTATGTCATACACATAATCATTCATATAATAAGTATTCACACAACTTAGGTAATCATCATTTTAATATAGGTATATTCCATCCCCATATTGTATGTCACACATATAATGATATCGTCTCATTTATTCTACACAATAGATTATAACGCGATGATTCTCGACGTATAGCTCCGAGTACATACCCTATCCCAAAAAGGCTTACTAAGTCCCCCGCTAGTATCTAAGGTTATCTTAGTATTTAAAGTTTCCACCGTTTAGTCTTTAACCTCAAATTATAATTGGAGCAAAAGATATTCATGTTCTCATAACTTACAATCGTACCTCACTAGTCGGATATTCGTAAGTTTACCACTTAACCTCAATTAAATCTAATAATTTTTTGGGTTTCAAATACTATCCTACTGGTCTTCCCTAAGTACCAATGTGCTCAATAAATCATCACTAAAGAGTTCTAAAGGTTGGAAGTTATTCAATTATTTAAAGGAAAAGTACTTCACTTTTTCTAGAGGGGTCGATCGATCGACATGCTTGGACCGATCGATCGATTAAGCAGTTATCTGCCCAGAATTTCTTTGACAGTTACGGGTTCTTCCAATTTTACACCCCAAATCCTCCATTACAAAGTCCCAAACTCCCAAGAAAGTTTACTAATCATCATATTAACATATTAGCATAATCTTTAACATATTAGAATCATTAAATCATCATGGATCATCAGTTTCTTGAATCAAATCACCCAATTTTCATAAAACCCCTATTTCTTCTATTTCCTTCAAGATCTTCATATAACTTAACATAAATACATAATTTACTATGCATGGATCATGGTTTCATAACTATTATATTCCCAAAAGTTTATCTACCTGAAGCTTACCCATATTCAACGTTTAATTCTCCAGTTTGTCAATTATTTTACTTATTTACGATAAATCATCAAATCTAAACTATCGTGTAAAATATATTCCTTGAATCTTTGCAAGATAAATCACTTGCCTCTTATTAGAAGTTTTTGATCTTTTGATGAAGATATTGGCTGGTCCTCCCTCTCTTTTCAATCACAAATCCGGTGATGGTGGTGGTGTATGGAGGTTATTTGCCCTTGGAACTCTCTTGAAACCCTTCTTTCTTCTCACGTTGTTCTCTCTTGTGTTTAACAGTTAATGGCCCTTATAAGCCTAAGGGTTTTTTGATATACAAAACTTAATTTTCGTAGGTTACTATTCACTAAAAATAGAAATGACTAATATACCCTCCCAAGTTGCCAGTTTGGCCTAAAACTACCCCAGAACCCAAACTAAACCCCGGGGTACACTTTTCTGACTATCTCGATCCTTTCAGACACGTTGGTGTACTCAATATGATCATACAGATGACATAAAAATAAATTTCTTTTAAATCCATTAAATTGAGTCTTGACACGCGCGTCCCAACTCAATTTTCGAAACTGTCATATTTTCAAATCACGACAATTTTAATAAATTCAATAATCATATATTACCATAATCACTCAGTAATATTCAACAACATTATTATAATCAAATACTAACTCTCGTCTCACTAGCATTTAAATCCGGATAAATTTCCAATTTATTATCCCAATTTAATTTGATTAATCTCATAATTAAAAGAAATTTCATTTAATAAATCTCATAATTAGAAGCCATAAAAATACGGGGTATTACAGGCTCCTCCTCCGTATACAACATGTCAAAAAAATGATTGATCTTTCTACGAATCTCACTCTCCTCGGCGAACTCCACTCCTCCTACTACCAGCTTCCCGATATGGTTAAAGCGGCGATGGGAGTTAGCCACTTAATGAAAAAATTTAGTGTTGTTGTCCCCTTCCCTAAGACAAAGATCCCTGGACTTTTGCCTCTAACTCACCTCCTCCTGAATCAGCCGCTTCCCCACCTCGCTTTTTTCCTCAACCATCGCCACCCTTTCTGCCCCCGACAGATCGTCCGCCCATTTTTTTCATCAAGAGCCCAGATATCCTCCAAAATATTATCCATCACTCCCCTCACATTGCCAAACACATCTTTGTTCCACTGAATGATATCCCCCTTGAGTCGAATCAGTTTAGTCGCAAGTCTGTAGCTCGCATTCTCCTCCACCTCATACCCCTGCCACCACTCATGCACCTTCCCAATAAAATCCTCCTCCTTTAACCACATATTCTCAAATCTAAACGGGGTCCTCCCCTCGTCCCCCGCTCCACACTCCAACAAAATAGGTGAGTGATTCGAAAGTCACTCAAGGCATGCAAGATCGAGTTTTCCCCCTAAACTGCTCCTCCCAGTCAACCTGAATCCATAAAACTAAAAACTTTTCATATGTTTTAAAACGATTATGCTTATTCAAACTCACAAAAAGGATAAGTAAGCCCAGATTTACCAAATTTAAATATGTCCAAAATCATGGTTTTATGCATCTCTTTCTAACCCCACCCGAACTCCTAGATTTGGCAGTGACCTTACGTTACCTGAAACGTAAACATAGAAACCATGAGAAAAATAGATCAGTAAATGCATCACTACTACACTACAACACAAATTTAAATGCAATACATCATATCTATGTGATAATAAGCTTATCCTGCCCATATTGCATAAAATTTAATGCAATAAATCATATCTATGTGGTAATATATATACACTTATTCGTCTCATTCATAAAGAATGACCAATTTTATACTTATCCGACTCATTCATAAAGAATGACCAATTTTATACTTATCCAGGTCATTCATAAAGATTGACCAATTATATACTTATCCGGCTCATTCATAAAGAATGACCAACTTATCCGAATCATGATTCATATACCCTGTCTGCAATAAACAATTCTCCCCCATTCCTGGTCGAGGAGTAACCCCTTGTCTTTAATAGACAAATCTCTCCCATTCCAGGTCGGGGAGTAACCTCCCATTTCGGTAAACCGAAATGAACAAATTCATATTCAATATTATTCTGACCATATCCATAACCATGTATAATGCATCTTACCAATAAGTGATATTCAGATCATATCCATAACCATGTATAATACATCTTACTAGTGACTAATATTCAGATTGTATCCATAACCCTGTATAATACATCTTACCCGTGAGTGATATTCAGATTATATCCATAACAATGCGAAAAGAACAGTTTCATATTCATAACATTATGATCATATCCATAACAGTATACCAATACCTTTTTCCATTGAGTACACTCACCTTGGCCACTTCTTATTTGATAAAAAGAACTTTTCAGTGTATTTTTCGTCGTTGCTTGAAAAGCTCCTCTAGTCAAAATCCTCAAATACCTTCAAAATAATATCAATCTAAAGTGTTGAGGTAAGTAAGGGTATCAATCCACATTAAGGGGGTAAAGCTAGAGACAAACTCAATTGTAATTCAATTTTTAATTTCTTTTTGGAATTTTTCTTTTCTATTTTTTTAGCTTTTCAAATATTAAAATAATTTTTGGTGAGAAGAAGTGAAATATTACTAAACTAAAATGAAAAATGAAAACAACTAACTAAAAAAGGACTAAAAATAATGAACTAAGTCTAACACTAAAATATGAGATAAATGAGGTAAATAAATGTGAAAACAATCAAGGAGTGGTATTACACCACAAATTTTAGCTATTCTAACTAATTAATTTAATTAATTGAATTCTCCCAAATTAATATCAAAATTACAAATCAACTCTCATTGCAAATGTAATTTTAATAGCAACCTTTTAGAAAATTAAGTTTAACGCCCCACAACTCTAGAAAAATAGATCTACACTCCTTTTAATTAATCACCCACTAGGATCGATCGATTAAAATTTATGTAAATCTTAGAAAATAAATTTAGAGTTGAAATTCAAGTAATAATACCCCACTTAAGAAACTCCTATCTCTAGTTTGAATCTAAAATGGGTATTATAACTAGAATTCATTTACCCTCTCTCGAGACGTAAACTTAAGGGTGAGAGATCAAAATTAATTTTCAAAGGGAATTTTCAAGTACTCAAACTAATTAAACTAAAATAACATCAAATAAGGGTTCACCCCACCACTTGAAAGGGGATTTAGCCTAACATGGTATGAAATTTGACAATTTAATAATCAAAGGCATAAAATAAATGAGAAGAAAGGAGAACAATCAAACTCAATCTCTTGAAGTGAAATTGAACTCTTATTTCCGTGAAATCAAGCACCATCCATCTAATATGAACATCCAAAAATATCAATTCAATATAATACTCAATTGAATTACTCATAATTTATCCTCACAAATCTCTAAAAATAAAAATAAAAACTATTTACAAAGTATTTTTCTACCTCATTTATTTTCTACTCTAATTATCTCTCTCTAGAATTCTCTCTACAAATTGATTCATCTTCAAATGGAGTCTTTATCTTCTTTTCATAATAGGTATGGAGCTAGGTGTAAAAATGGGAAGACAAGGGTGCAAGATGTTGTATAAGGTGTGGGTGAGGGTTAATTTAGGAAAATGCACAAATGTGCATGAGTTGTGTAAGGTCATGTGGGAAGTGAGGTGAGGGAACAAAATCTGATTTGGTAAAAGGGGCTTTGGGGTAGGATGGGAAAATGGTTTAAAAAGGGTTTTAATTGACATGTGGGGACTTTCGTTGTCTTTGGTATTTGTTTGTTTGGGTTTAGCAGGTGAGAGATAAAATCGTGGGGCTTTTGAAAAGGATTTGGATATATGGTTTGAAATGGGTTTGGGGGGTTTCATGGGTTAAAGGTTGGGTGGAGTAGAATTCGGGTTTGGGCTTCGGGTATGGAAGGTGAAAGTTTGGCGGGTGCACCGGAGATGTGGGTGCCGCCGTGGGTATGACAGTGGTCGGAAGGATCCCAGTACAACCCATGGACATGCAACCCTTCATTCCTATGGTTCATCCTTATTATCGTGTAATATTTCAAATAATAAATATTCTATTACAAGACTAACTTCTTATATTTCAGTTCTCCAACTTTCATTCAATATTTCAATTCATAAACATCATATTACAAGACTAGCTTATTATACAACATCTTCTCATCTTCCATTCAATACCATATACATGTGTTTGACTTTAACTAAACATACAATGACCTTAGCAAGTCATTTATTCAACACAATTACTTTACAATTATAATCTTACCCCAATCCTTAATAACATGATTGTCTTATGCAACATCATTAATTTACTAACTTTACCAGTTTTCATAACCTGGATGTTAAACGTAACATCACCACTTAAAACCTTAACCATGACTATCAGCCCCATAATACTTTTCTAATTATTATGTGTCTTATTTCTTTCAAATAACCTGTACAAACACCTTAATGTATCACATTATAGTATTCCACATAGCACATTATCCTTATACATATTTCTAGTGACTCATTATAATGTCAAACATATCTTTATATGACATACCCTTAGTGATAACGCATAGGCACAATGACAAATACAACTCAATATTCACCCAAACCAGTTGTTAATATTCAAATCCGACTAGCATCTTTCTCAGACTTATACACAACACATATTCTTAAAAGGACTCCTCAATATTTTTAAACTTTCAACTCCTAGGCACCTCGCCTCAACTTTACTATTCGTTTAAGTATTGTAAAACATCACAAGAGTCATATCCACTACATAGACTCATACTATTAAAGAAGTACATCTCAACTCCCATTACTCTTTTCTTCTACTTATTATAATCCATTATGAACCTATGTTCAGATCAATTATGATAGATTATATTTCAAACCATTTCACATATTAACTTTAAACATATACAACTACTAATCTTCTCACTGCACCTTTACTATGTGAATCTTCATTTTATTCACCCTCTAATAATTTAAGTCCCATTATAATCATATAATAACAATTCTTCTCACTTCTTGTCCTTTAGTAGGATATGGGTCCATGTACATCACTCTCCCATACAAATGAGGAGTGCACCCATTCATGGCTTAGTACGTAACACGACTCAAGTCCATATATACCAGTATAAGAAGATATCAATTCCAATACTTTACAATTTTTCTTACCACCTTTTATCTTTAAAAAATTTCTTCAATGACGTGTTTGTCCATACAACATATAAAACAATGCAATGATTCATATTAAAATACTTGTATTCGTTATCATCCCCGAATAAACCTTAGCATCTTATTTCCTTTCCTACAAGATCCTTGCATTTCATATCCCTTGCAACAATATATATGTATAACTGACAGATGTTAGTCAACAAATCCAATTTAAAGATTAACATACTTATTTGCATCCTTTACCATCGAATACTTATGACTCAAGACAATTTCGACGTCCACTGCCAAATCTAGGCGTTTCTAACTCCAGAACGTTTAAAAATTAGGCTTTAATACCAAAACTGACACACCCCAACCCAGTTACTTATAATCAAGTTTGAAAGTCAAAGTGAGTCAAATCATGATTCTCCTAACCAAACCATAAACATAATTATCCTTTTTTTAGTCATCAACCTGAATCCATAAAACTAAAAACTTTTCATATGTTTTAAAACGATTATGCTTATTCAAACTCACTTTAAGGATAAGTAAGCTCAGATTTACCACATTTAAATCTGTCCAAAATCATGATTTTATGCATCCCTTTCTAACCCCACCCGAACTCCTAGATTTGGCAGTGACCTTATGTTACCTGAAACGTAAACATAGAAACCATGAGCAAAATAGCTCAGCAAATGCATCACTACTACACTACGACACAAATTTAAATGCAATACATCATATCTATGTGATAATGTATAAACGTATCCTGCCCATATTGCATAAAATTTAATGCAATAAATCATATCCATGTAGTAATATATATATATATATACTTATCCGTCTCATTCATAAAGCATGACCAATTTTATACTTATTTGACTCATTCATAAAGAATGACCAATTATATACTTATCCGGCTCATTCATAAAGAATGACCAATTTTAAACTTATCCAGCTCATTCATAAAGAATGACAAATTATATACTTATCCGGCTCATTCATAAGCAATGACCAACTTATCTGAATCATGATTCATATACCTTGTTAGCAATAGACAATTCTCCCACATTCCTAGTCGAGGAGTAACCCCTTGTCTTTAATAGACAAATCTCCCCCATTCCGAGTCGGGGAGTAACCTCCCATTTCGGTAAATCGAAATGAACAAATTCCTATTCAATATTAGTCTAATCATATCCATAACCATGTATAATACATCTTACCAATAAGTGATATTCAGATCATATCCATAGCCATGTATAGTATATCTTACTAGTGAGTGATATTCATATCGTATCCATAACCATGTATAATACATCTTACTCGTGAGTGATATTCATATCATATCCATAACCATGCGAAAAGAACAGTTTCATATTCATAACATTGTGATCATATCCATAACAGTATACCAATACCTTTTTCTAGTGAGTACACTCATTTTGGCCACTTCTTGTGTTTTTCCCTTACCTTCGGCTGGCACTGGTTCAACCAGATCTTCTTCCCTTCCACACATTCATTCTTACAATATTAGTATCATCATAAGGATATTAACAATTAAAAATATACTTAAACGTAACTCAATTCATAAGCATTATATGATTCCATTCAAATCCTTTATCAGAAATGAAGTTCCATTCAAATTCATCTTACGATATTTAACATATCCAAATCATAACCCAACATACTTTAATTTCTTCTTAGTAATCCAATAATTATCATATTAGATTTCCAATACAAAAGACGTCACATTATTTCAAGTTTTCTAAAGCAAAATATGTCATTTTCTTTACCACATAGTAAATTTGTCCTATAGGCTCATCTATCTTCCAGTCAACTTCCAGGAATTTTCATAATTTTTCTACATTATAACTTCATATGATATTCCACCCAATCTCAAAAAGTAAATTTAATAATACAATATAAAAGTTTCATAATTTTTAGAGTTCATTTGCTATGTCAAGCAAAACGTCGAACACATGGTATGTGTACTTACTCTTTGGGAGCGGATTTTATACCTGGAGTTCAAACTATCACCCAAGATTCATTTATTCGTATTTTTATATAATTTTCGAATATGTAATGTAAATAGGAGTCTATTTTAACCTCCAACTGGAATTTCTCAATTCCAGTAAGTATACAAAAACTTATGAAAGTTTGAATACACAGAGGTTCTAAGCGAAGCAATTTTAAAGGTTTACACGTTCAACTTTATTTAAACTTGTATCTTTTCGTACATATACACCAAGGCATGAAAGTTCAATAAACAATCAATGATTTCTATCATTACAATCAATAATACCAAAACAATAACAAGATTTATGCGTAGAATTACCTTAGGGACTTTTTCGTAATTTCGTACGAATTTTTTATAATTTTTCTCTTCACTTTCTACTTCTCGAGCTTCCCGATTCTCTCCCCTCAAGCCAAACTCTCTCATGTCTAATTTTGGCTGAAGGAGGAGGTCATTTCAAGGTTTTAAAGTCGGCATAAGTCACCTCCCCTTGGTTCAATCAAAACAAAACACTTGTTGTCATAATAAGACAACATATCGCTTAACGAATAGACGAATTTTCCCTTGTTTTGAAATTTTGGTATAACTTCTTGCTCGGACCTCCGTTTAATACATCGTTTGTTGTTTTACAAACTTAACTCACATATCCACAACTATCTAGTTTTAACCTCATGTCAATTGTTATATTATAATGGTCAAAAGTAGTCTCCAATATGAACATTCTTACCAAAAATTTCAAAATTTTGTGTTTGTAACTAATTCGATATTTCAAGCTTTATGAAGCTAGGATTAGACTAAACATACTAACTTAACATTATGTACACTAATACCACATTATCCATATCCCATAAGGTAAGCATGATTTAAACTCAATTTATCATAATTATATCTGGGTTGTCACACGTTTTTTTTTCTCTCCTTACTTAAAGAGACATATTAAATAGATATAATAATTATATAAGTCAGTTTAGTAAATTTTATTTTTATATTATCAAGCAATTATTTTTCTACAATCAAAACAATTAAAAACATGAAACATTATTTTAATAAATAGTTTATTAAAAATTTTGGTAAAAACAGATTTTTTTTAATTCAATTTATTAAGTCAAATAAGTTTTTCCTCTAAGAAAAAGAGTTTTTATTTTCTTTGTTTTATTTTTCTTAAATAAAGAAAAACCTCTATAAAAAAAATTCTTTGCTTTCATTCCCTCTATTTAAAATAAATAATAAACGAAAATTTGAAAAACAACAGTTTTACTCCCCAGTTTTTATTTATATAATAAATAAATATATAAGCTAATACTTATCAACTTATTTTCTATTAAGAAAAAAAAAAAATTTAAAAATATATTTTGGAAACTGTTATTTATGTTTACGATTTTAGTGAACATTGATATATACTACGCCACCCGTGTTTTCCTGACTACACAACGACGACGTATATAATATTTACATTGTTATGGAGAATTCATATTCTATTTAGGATTTGTTGGTTTTAGCTCTCCTATTTTTTCAATTTTGGTTTATTTAAAAATTTGCCATTTTGGCTCAAATCTATAAATACAAGTGTTATTTCTAGGTTTTGAGGGAGAACAACAGTGGGCATATTTGAGAGCTAATCAAAGGCAAAGAGAGATAGATAGCTAATTTGAAGGGTGAGTTCTTGTGAGGTTGTGAGTGACTTTCTAAGAGAGATAAATTGTGTGTGTGTGTGTATAACCTTTGGGTTCCTCCATTTATCGATAGAAAGAAGAAATACTCCTTAGTGGATGTAGCCCAAATTTGGGTGAAAGACGGTATATCGTTGTTGTTTTGCTTTGATGATTGTTTGTATGTTCTTATTATCTCTTCATTGATGCTTGGTTGAATTGATTGGGAGTTTGCACACTAGTTCATTTTCGGAACAAGGTTTTGGGTGTTTTCCGCACACCAAGTGTTTGATAAAATTCCCGAGTGAGTTTTATCGTCTTGGTCGCTAGAGATAGTCTTGCTTTAGCGCAACAAATGGTATCAGAGCTTTGGTTGCATTGTTTGTCCGGTATTTTGGTTCGAGGTTGAATCAATTTTGGCAATTTTGGCGTAGCTTTTGTTTTTGTTCCAAATGACGGAAAATGTGGAGAGTACTCGAGAATCAACCTCTACGAGGGGAGGCTTTAAGAGATGGGATCTGAGTTATGGATCGAGTGGTTCAATCAAGATGGACATGAAGGCTTTTGATGAGAAGATCAAAATTGGGTTATGGCAAAGACGAATGCGAGGTGTTCTTGTCCAACAGAGGTTGCAATTAGCATTGTTGGGGGTAGAGGGATGACCGGTAGGCATGACCGATGCCGAGTGGATTGACATTGATCAAAGAGCGGCTTCATGTATTGAGATGCTTATCACGGATGATGTGTTGAATAACATGATAGCGGAGACCACGGCTAAAGGCCTGTGGGGTAAGCTAGAAGAGATTTATTTGGGAAAGTCGTTGTCAAATAAATTGTTCCTCAAGAAGAAACTCTTCAAGCTTGAAATGAAGGAGGGTGAGGATATGATGAAGCATATCAACGTTTTTAATGCCTTAATAAATGACCTGAATCGGATAGACGTTAAATTCATTGAGGAGGATCGAGCATTTTTGTTGCTTGCATCATTACCCGATTCATACGAGCATTTTGTGACCACTCTCATGTTTGGGAAGTCTACGCTCCGGTGCAATGAGGTTTTGCAAGATATTCAATCTCATGTCACGATGAGAAAGAAGGAAGGTGGAGGTGACGGGTATTCCCATAATGAAGGCCTTACGGTGAGAGACGGAGGTGGGCAATATGGCGGGAGGAACTCCAACCGAGGATTTAATGACAATAGTAGGTCTAGATCGAGAGGTGTTGGTGGTAAAGGGACGAAATGCTACAAGTGCCGGGAATGGGGTCATATGATCCGAGAATGCCCTTTGTGGAACGACAAGGTTAAGAGGAAGATTGATATCGAGAGGGCAACGGTAGCGAGTGCGAATTATGAAGATGAACTTGGAGAACTTCTCATAATCTCTAAGGTTAACTCTCTTTCCCAAGATGATTGGATATTAGATTCAGGATCGTCGGATCACGTTTGCTCCAAGAGGGAATATTTTGAGACTTTTACGGAAAATGAAAAAGGTTCCATATCTTTGGCTAACGGGGAGAAGGTTGCCGTTGAGGGTGTCGGGATGGTGAAACTCAAGATGTTCGTTGGGGTGGAGCGCACTTTGGGTGGTGTGGCCTATGTCCCAAAGTTGCGAAAGAATTTGATATCCATTAGCCGTTTGGATTCCAAGGTTTGTCGGGTGTCGGTGGCGGGTGGAGTCTTGAAAGTCACACGCGGGTGTATGGTCCTAGCGAGGGGAGAGGAGAGAGAGGGGTTGTATCGTCTAAATCAGACTTCGAGGAAGACGGGGAAGCGGTGTGCACAAGTGATCGAGCGTTCAAGTCATGTCTCGTTTGTGAATAAAACGGAGACATTGGGTGCTAGCTTTCCGAGAGTAGACGATAGTGATGGGAGAATACCTACTAGTGGAAGGGATGGATCGAAGTCCCCCTCTGGGGCCAACGGGTGATGTTGACTCGGTTTAGTTGCACACATGCATTGGCTGATTGGAATCGAGGAGGTGTAGGACCGTGATGGATTCGAGGTGTGTGTAGCTAGTTCAAGGAGGGCCGATGAGTTATTGTTTGCGAGCATTGGCAAACGGGAGTTTTTCTTGACAAAGACTTGGTACATATTTCGAGGGTGAGATTTTGAGGGTATGAGAGGTGAGGAATTTTTCCTCTCATCCGTGGTTATTTCTCATAGTGGAAGATGGTGTTGATGTGTTTAAATGTTTCATGTAAAGAGGGTGTATGCTATATGTATTGTGTGGGGGTGTACTCACCGGGTTACATGAGGAGCGAGATTCACCGTATGGTTACATGGGAAGCATTCAGATGCATGAGATGGATTCTTAGTTTAGAACTTGGTTCCTCGGAGGGTGGAGTCGTTTGGAGTCTTGGAGTGAAGACTTGCGATATCTCACTTCATAGTTGAAGTTTGGGGTGGCTTAGCGTCGGGTGGAGTGTATTGGCTTGTTAGACGTTGGGATGATCTTCGAGCGGATTCGATGTTTGTATTCTGAGTTTGGTTGGATCGTGAGGATCGCCTGGGAGAATCGCATTAGCTTGGTAAATGGTGGGACGGTCTTCAAGAAGGTTCGATTTCAGCATTCTAGAGATTGGTTGGATCGTCAGGATCGCCAAAGTGGAGTTTGTTGGTTTTGGCTCTCCTATTTTTTCAGTTTTGGTTTATTTAAAAAAATTTCATTTTGGCTCAAATCTATAAATACAAGTGTTATTTATAGATTTTGAGGGAGAACAAGAGTGGGCATATTTGAGAGCTAATCAAAGGCAAAGAGAGATAGAGAGCTAATTTGAAGGGTGAGTTCTTATGAGGTTGTGAGTGACTTTCTAAGAGAGATAAATTGTGTGTGTGTGTGTGTGTGTGTATAACTTACCTTTGGGTTCCTCCATTTATCGATAGAAAGAAGAAATCCTCCTTGGTGGATGTAGCCCAAATTTGGGTGAACCACGGTATATCGTTGTTGTTTTGCTTTGATGATTTTTTGTATGTTCTTATTATCTCTTCATTGATGCTTGGTTGAATTGATTGGGAGTTTGCACACTAGTTCATTTTCGGAACAAGGTCTTGGGTGTTTTTCGCACACCAAGTGTTTGATAAAATTTCCGAATGAGTTTTATCGTATTGAACGCTAGAGATAGTCTTGCTTTAGCGCAATAGGATTACAGTAAACAACGGATAATAGGTTGCACAAATGATCCTTTTAGCATGACACTTGGTCATTTTAATATTCCAAAAATAGTGGGTTATACCTAACATTCAGTTCAACAAAGAAAAACATCATCGACTTCCATTCCTTTCTTTATAAAAAAAACACCACCACATTATTACATTCTTATCTAAAAATACAATTACCTTAAGATCTTGCCACATTAATATTATAGCTCTCTCAGTAAAAAATAATAACAGTAATAATTTTTTCAATGAAAATCATATTATCCTTATTGTGTTTAGTTCTTTTGGTCACATTTTAGTTATTGAAATTAGAGTTTGTTACCATGGGAATCATGGGAATACTTAATAATCGTTAAACGCACCATTAAAATAGTGAGCAAAGATTAAATATGAAAATTAAATGGTTGATAAAGTTAAAATATTCCAAAATTTAAAGTTAGTATTTAGTCTTTAGCATTTAGCCCATATCCAATTGTCAAATATAATCAATACATAATGGTTACATCGATACATGTATTATATTTTTCAATTAAGTATTAATTTTTTGATGTTGATCTAATTAATAACTAAAATCCAAATTTATGTGAATATCAATAGATTTGGTAATATAATTTCAAAGTGATCTCTTATTGTGGAAATAACCCAAATGAATTGTGATGGGAGTTTAGGGTTTGTGTTACAATCTGTCAAGACAGAAATTTGTAATTTCCATATACTCTCGTATTTTATAGATGTTTTTTTTTATGCTCATTTAGGCTTTCGAGCCAAATCATGTAAATCTTGTGATCGTTTTATTTATTGTATCACTTTGATTCATTTATTTCGACTAGCTGTCTCCATTTGAGATCTTTGTTGCACAACAAAAGGATTGTAACCTCATTTTAGGATTGGTCATGCTGCCACAAAACAAATTCTTTTAATATAATATTATACATATCATATTTTTTCATCAAGATTATATTTCAAATGTATTAAATGATTGAACCTATAATTGAAATACAACATTTAATGCATTTGGAACAAGGGCGGAGCTAGAGGTGCGCACACTAGAGTTGTAGCCCACCCCACCCCACCTCACCCCAAAAAAACAGTTAGGTCTTAATATGCTTTCTTTTAACTTAACAAACTTAAATTTGGACATTAGTCCACCCAATCTCAGTACACTGGATTTTGGGATATGAGTAACGATTTTCTGAGCACATTTTTTTATGGAGCATATACCAAATAGTTCCTCGACCTTTTTTTAATACATGTGTTAGTCCAAGTTTTTTTATTTTGCATCAAAAAGTCCTTCACCATGCCAAAAAAGCTTTACCATGCTGCTGGCACGGACTTTTAAAGATAAGATAATAAAGAACTTTTTAATACAAAATAAAAGGCTTGGACAAAGTGTGTATTAAAAAATATGTGAGGGACTTTTGATCCTTTTTATATTCTCTGCCCACTTTCTCTTTTTGTCAATCTATGGATTTACCACAAAGATTACAATACACCCACTTACCAATGTCATACAAATGCCTTTTGATCATCACACCAAAATTCATTATTTTAATATAGTGAGATATGTTGGAATTATTATTTAATTATTTATTAATTACAAATTTTGGCAAAATTTTGTAATTATAAATTAAATAAAATTTTTCCCCTATTAATGTGGTCCATATAAGGTGACAAATTTGATTATAAATTATTGGACAGAGGTATTTTTCGATCACTGTTTGTCAAATTTATGTGGTGATTGCATGAAGAAATAAAATATCCTATAAGAACTAATAATATTCATATATATTCTTCTTATTCATGTTTATAATATAATACAAGACACACTGTGTCAACCTCTAATTGACCAAGAAAAATAATTGTTAAACAGACAAAATTTATACAAATACGTGCGAAGTAAAAATAGTCTTTCATTGGCAGTGGTGAAGCCGGGATTGTAAGTTAGTGGGTGCGAAACATGTTTGACGTATCTCGGGGGTTCGGGGGCGGGAGCCCCCGAGGCGATTTTTTTTTTGAGTTATTTTAACTATATTGGGCATAAATCTAGTACTAAAGAAAATTTATATAAGTTATTTTATAACTATATTGGGCATAAATCTAGTACTAAAGAGAATTTTTTTGGGTTTTTTTTTTAGTTATTTTTGAGTTATGGAATTAAATTAATCTAACAGTTTTATATAACATAAATCAGAATTAATTTATATAATAGTTTTATACTACTTTTTCGAATTAATATAACATAAATCAGAATTAATTTATTTATATAACATAAATCAAAATTAATTCAAGTTTTATAATACTTTTTCGAATTTTTTGTTTTCCAACATTTTTATAACCAATAAATATAACAACATTAAGAGTGCTTTAATAAATAAATTAACAACAAATAAGAATGTTAGACAAATTAAAAACAAATAAACTAATAAAAGAAAATAAACTAACAAAAAATGTGAACACATAACAAGTTGTTAACAACACACCTTGATTTTCCGGCGACTGATTTTTCGGCGACAGTGGCGGCCGGCCGGATGCTGTTTGGGGTTAAGGGGGTTAAGTGGCTTAAGTGTTTTGAGTTTTGGGGTAATGAAAAAGTGGGTTTGGGGGGAAGGGAATGAAGAACTGGAAGAAGTGGGTTTAGTGTTTTTGGGAATGAAAATAGGGGCGGCTGCTCTATTGTAGATGGAGAGTTAAGTTTCGAAAATTATAATTTTTAACCCCAACATTTAAGTTATTACACATAGGTATATATATAAAAAAAAATCCAAAAATTCAGTGAGTGCGTCCGCACCCACTCACACCAGAGTAGCTCCGCCCCTGTTCACCGGTATTAGACCTAGACGCGAGAGACCTATATTTTATTTAAGAAGGGATGATGTATGAATAGATGTTGTGTCCAAACAAAAAACAAAGAACGTACAGATGTTGTGTCCGAAAAAAAAGAATGTATAGATGCTTATGTGAGACCATAACGATTTAAAATCGGTATGCCCTTTCTTTTTAAGATAATATCATCAATTTGACAACCACATTAAGCTATGATATATAAATTGCAATTCTAGAAATTTTGAAAAGTTATTTTAAATAATATTTAAAATGATATTCAAATGTATTAAACTATATTTATAATTACTCTTCAGTGAATAGATGAACACCTTAGAATTATGTAACTGTGAATAAAATTTAATGTCAAGGAGGTGAATTTCACTTCATTACTTTTATGTGCATTAAAAGGATTTCATCATGAATAAAACACACAATAGACAAATTTGTTGTAAGGTCGTCATAGTATTAGCCCATTCCTACGAGAAATCTTGACTCCGCCCTTGATTTGGAATTCACTAATACACCGATAAATAAACGTGATAAACATAAAAAATTTCATTCTCTTACTGCTCCACATTTTATATAAGTGGAAGATAGCTCAATGGGAAGAAAGTTAACTTTTCTTTTTTACTCTACTCGATTGTAAAAAGAATTTATTTATTTCAGCCAAATCTAGGCTTATTCGACTTTAAGCCCTTATTTGAGTATGTTACATGACAGGGGGTGACACCCATCCAAGCCCAGCTGAAACAGTTCCAAGCACTAATAGACCAAAACCACATAGACAGACAACTGGTTCAACAATCTCTCATCTTCTTGGAATCTGGCTCAAACGATGTTTTCAATTACTTCATCCCATTCGATACCCCCACACTCACCCCAGATGCTTATGTCCAATCCATGCTAGCAGAGGTTAGGCACTTTGTGGACCTAGTTTACAAGCTTGGTGGTCGTCGCTTTGCCCTATTTTCACTCGGTCCTGTCGGTTGTGTTCCTGCGAGGGCACTTCTTCCAGGTGCACCAGTCGATAAATGCTTTGGGAAGATGAATAAAATGGTGAAGAATTACAACTTGGGTTTGGAAAATTTGGTCAAGATTATGCCTACCAAGTACAATGGTGCAGTTGGTGTTTATGGTTCAGTGTATAACACTGTTCAGCTGTTCCGATCCATTCCAGCGCGCTATGGTAATTTCCAATCACTTTTTTCAATGTACACCTAGTATAGATTAATAATACCTAATGAGTGTGGTCGATGTGTGAGATTCGCATCATATTTATTTAAAACATTAATCAATACATAACTGATACGTTAGAGAGCCGCCTGATTTAAGAATACTATTTGAGTATTATTATTATTATTATTATTATTATTATTATTATTATTATTATTATTATTATTATTATTATTATTATTATTATTATTACCTCACAGCAAATTTTGTTTTGAGGTTTGAGAGTATAGATTAATACCTTGCGGAAGGGTGAATTTTAGATATATACATATTTTTTTAATTTTAACTTTTGAATTCAAAGAAAGTGTACTTTTGTTACTCGATTGGTGGGTGACATATTTTATGACACACATGAGTAGTCTACAAAAAGTTACTACACAAACATGTGTCAATATTCGGATAAACTCGAACACTAATTATAATTACAAAAAATA
Organism: Sambucus nigra; assembly: GCA_949130495.1. Classification (NCBI taxonomy): domain Eukaryota; kingdom Viridiplantae; phylum Streptophyta; class Magnoliopsida; order Dipsacales; family Adoxaceae; genus Sambucus; species Sambucus nigra. The sequence continues at coordinate 301,445,275 of OX422215.1, read as the reverse complement.
TATATAATTAGACCTCTTTTATGAACAATTAATAGAAAACACGTGTTTGTGGAGTAATCTTTTGTGAATTGTTATGGAGCCTAATTTATTCTTCAGGTAATATGTTACTCATTCATTCTCAAATTCAAATTTACTACTTCAAACTTCAAAGTCAAACTTTTGAAAGAACTAATGTATTTAAGGTAAAGATCAGACCTTATTAATTTTTTTAATATAATTTAGGATATATTGATTGTTTTTCGCAAAAGAAAATGATAGAGGTGATACTTGGGGACATTAATTGAGGACAATGGACATGTATCTTATTGTCATTTTTGAACACTTGAAATGAATGTGTCTCGCTATAAATATTTCCTAATGAACATAAACATGCCTCCAGTGTTCTAAAACGACATCCCCCAAGTGTCTATCACAGTATCACTCTTTTCGGAATTTGATTCTGAGTTTGAGATGTCCTTTATGTGTTCCTTAGTTTGTTACTAAGAGTAATATGCCTTGTGCTCCCTATTAGTGTATAATTGACCCTGCAGCATTAGTATTTTCATTACTAATAATAAAAATAACTGATTGCATCCAACACAGGTTTTATTGAATATCATTGAGAAGTTTATCACTGCTGATTAGTAATATTACCTTAACAATCTACTAAACTATACCCCCTTTTAAATATAAATAACTATGATGGTGAAGAAGAAACATATAGATCGTCATGTTTTGACTAGTGTTATTTTTTTCCAACTAATCCTTCAAAGTCCCATTTGATGCGGCAGATAACGAAATGTGTAAGATCAGTGGAGAAGCCAGAATTCATGTTAAGTGGGCCAACATATAAATTTAAAATACAATCTTTAATAATAATTCAAATTAAGTTAATTTATGATTATTTTTAATAGGAGCTACACTATAAACTAAATTATATTCCTAAATGCTACATTGTGTTGGTAAAATTTGTCAAAAATGACTAAATTCTATTAAAATTTTAAACGGCATCCTATGCAATTTTCAAAAGTTAGGAGGGTGTGGCCCCCTTAAAAGTGATTGGTTTAAGTTGAGAAAAAAATTATTTTATTATAAAATAACTTTAATCGGATACTACCCTCAATTATATGTCTTGCCAAAAAGTAAATGGGAGAGTATCATATATTTTGTTTTCTTTTGTCTATCAAACGGAAAGAAATATTGTTTTGCAATGTCTTTTTAAATCGATCTATGTATATGTATGTCTAACTAACTACTCAATGTTGTTGTTACTACTCAATGTGTCAGCTCAGGAGGTTTTGAGATATATTATTGATTAGAGAAATTGTGCCTTTTTCTTTTCATAATAATAACTTGACAGGCTTCTCCAATGTATCGGGGGCATGCTGCGGCGACGGAACTCTGAGAGGAATTGTGCAGTGTGGAAAGGAAGGTTACAAGCTGTGCGAAAACCCTAATCAGTTCTTGTTTTGGGATTACTTCCATCCAACAGAGCATACTTACAAACTCATCTCAAAAGCATTATGGGTTGGAGGACAATCCCGAATTCGACCCATAAATTTGAAGACTCTAGCCAACATTACCATCACTCGTGATCCACAGCCCTAATATATTTATTTTTAGGAATAAGGAAGAATAAATAATGAACCATTCACCATATGGAGGATTTGCAAACTATTTATGCATATTAATTTCATCATATTTTCGGGAGTTTGTTATCCATGTTAGTAAGAGGAACCTAAGTCACTAGCTTGTCTTTTTTATCATGTTTACTGACATTTCTTTTCATTAACAAATTTCTTGTACAAGACTTTAACCAACTAACTTAATTTTTTATTCAAAAAACATTTAAATTAAATGATTGGATTAAGATCCAAATTACATTCTTGAGTTTAGTTTAAAATGAAAAAAAAAAAAAAAAACTATTTAGATCTAAGGCACGATTGGTTAAATTAATACTAAGTTTAGTTTGTTGGAAATTAATGTTAAGTGTCGAAATTAATTATTTAATTTCAATTGTATTAAATTCCGAATTTCTCATTTATGTAGTCTTAATAAATGTCTGATAATTAATTAGGAATGTGATAAATAAAAATATTAAAAGATTGGATAAATCTTATCCGTTAGTCACATAATGTTTAGTGGCATTAGTGAGAGAGTAGAAAAGAGTTCCACCGCCACTAGGATTTCGGCACTCTTTCCCTTATAAATAGAGACCTCTACACTATCTAGAGTCATCTCATAACATACTGTTTCTAAGGAGGGAGTTCGAAATTCTCATTATTCGTATTTTTTCACAAATATTCTGGGCATATAAGAGAGTAATTTCAAGAAGGGATTCAAAGGGTGCTTTGATAGAAACATTCTAGTCACCTTATTCCAATCAATTGCAATGGACAAAGGTTAGTTTTGATCATAGTTATAAAGAATTTACGATTTTGTGATTGCATGAAGATTAAACATCCCGGATTCATGACAAAACTATTTTTTTTACACGATGTAACATTATGGTTTATATTCGGTATTATGATTGTCAAAACAGTCTTGATTAACATGTGGTATCAGAGCTTTCGGTTTATAATCTCATGTTTTTCTTTAATGAAAAATTCTTTATAACAGTTCTGATCTTTGATCTTTTGCATCTTGAAATCTAGAATTTTTCCTTTTTATGAATCTGGAAATCTGAAAATTTTGTTTTGAAAAAAATCTGAAAATATGGAATTTTGAGCAATCTGGTAATCATACACTAATCTGGTGTTGATACCAAATTTAGTCTACTGACATGGCTCAATTGAGTGAAGACACGTGGCAATCTACGTGGCAACAACAAACACTTCCGGACAACACCTTAACTCCGAGGAACCATACTGCAACGAGGAACTCTGCTTCCCCGATCAATTCAGACGCTCCGACCAACAAGAACTTTACAAGGAATTTTTTAGTACCGAGGAACTTTTAAGTACCGAGGAACTTTTGAGTACCGAGGAACTTAGGCGGTCCGAGCAGCTTAGGCCGTCCGAGCTGCACCTCGGACAAAGCATTAATAGTCGGATAACCAACAGATTGACTGCGCATTAAATGCTTATTATTATCATACATATGTATACGCTTAAGGGGCATTGAATGTATTACCCTTTCACATTACAGCCTTAGGGCTATAAATACATTATATTATCCTCATTGTAGGGGGACCGAAATTTCTTGAGAAAACTTGTAATCGAGAATTCCCAAACAGTCAGCAATAACAGAAACAGTGAACGTAGGCCATTCTTATAAGGGTGAACCACTTTAAAATTTCTTTGTCTCATTTTATTTATCTGTGATTAAATCATTAGATATAATCTGATTTTTTACATCAACAGATTGGCGCCGTATGTGGGAAACGACTGGTAACATTGTTTTTCATCAAAAACAATTCATCACAAATGGCTGATATTTCAGAACCCAGCAATCGAAACGCTGGAAGCCCTACAAATCCATCTGCTCCGCCCAATATTCCAGATCTGGCTGGAATAATGACAAATCTGGCCTAGGGCCAGACAGTCATGAAAGAAACTATGCGACAACTCATACAAACCCTCCATGGCGGTGCACCAACCCATTCAGGACCGCAAAGTATTCAAAGAAATACCCGTTTACCTTCTTCGCGTACTAGGCGCACCGGTTCATATCGTACTGAGGAGTCTGAAGATTTTTCCTATCAACCTGGACAAACTCCGTCGGTACGAGCCACAGATACTGAACAACGTATCACTCTCTCTCTAGAAAGGACTAGTGCGCTAGAAATATTAAGCAGAGTATCTCCTTTTGATCGATTAGGTCCTAGGAGGAGAAAAAGTCCTCCTAGAGCCGCATCGAGGAGTTTTCGACGACCATCAGACTTAAGGGAAGGATCTTCCCAGTCGTGACCAGTTGCTCGTCAAGATAGATCCCAGGAAGCCACATCAACGCGATCAGTTGCTCGAACCAACAGGCCCGAGGAAGGAAACGATGCGTGGAAAGGCTTTATTCAGAGACTAGAGGATAGATTAGGGGAAATGGATAAAGCCAAGAGCCCTCTACAACGAACTTTTGTTCAAGGAACACCTTTTGTCCAGGCCATTGTAGATTTTCCAACACCATCAAAGTTCAAAGCACCTGTTGTGACCCCTAAATATGATGGAAAGACCGACCCTGTCCTTCATATAGAACAATACCAAGCTGTAGCCGACATCTATGCTGTTCCAAATGAGATGAAATGCAGAGCATTCTCGGGAACTCTTACCGGATCTGCTCAGATATGGTATAATAATCTTCCTCGGGGTAAGATCTCAACTTTTTTTCAACTGGCCGAGTTATTCAATGGGAATTTCTGTTTTGGGGCAAAGCCAGTTAAACGAGTAGCGCATTTGGTAAGTGTTAGACAAAAAGTCGGTGAAAGTACCAGAGATTATATAACTCGTTTTAATAACAAGAAACTCGAAGTCATTGATTATGAGGAAAAGACAGCGTTTACCGCCTTGATGAGTGGACTACTGCCCAACAAGTTGTACTACACTTTGGCCAAAGATCCACCTAGAACCATGTCAGATCTGATGGGAAAAGCGGCCAAGATTATGAATGCCGAGGAGGCTATGGCTGCGAAGAAGAATATGGATGCCAAAGAAACCAAGGTGGAAGGTGATAAAGCTAAGAAGAAAGAGCATAAGAACAATGGTAGTGATAAACACTAAAAAAAAAGGTCGTCATGGGAAGTATTGAAGAAATTTGATAATTATACTCCTTTGAAGAAAGACATCAAACATGTTCTAGAAGAAATCAAGAACAACGAGGAATTAAACTGGCCAGAGAAAATGAAGGCGGACCCTGACAGGAGGAATAAGGCAAAATATTGCGAATTTCCCAAAGATCATGGCCATATGACCAAAAATTGCATAGCTCTTCAGAATGAGATTGCAACACTCATCAGACGAGGAAAACTGGCAAAGTATGTTCATCGAATGAATGAAAGAAGAAACAACGACCGAACAAGAGAGAGGTCTAGATCTCCTCGTCGAGCAGAGGAGATCAAGAAAAGAGACCATGAAGATGATCCAGAAAACGACCCCGATCTTTCCAAGAGACCAAGGCAGCTAGAACGTGAGGTATTTTCAATACGCTTTGGGTCATTTGACTGTAATGTTATTACAGGTGGAGATGCAAGAGGAGGAGACCTTAGTGCAGAGAGAAAAGCTTACCTCTGTGAGGCACAAGCTTGCTCATACATTCAACGAATAAATCTAGCTGAGGAGGATCGCCCGAGAAAGGTAAACAAAGAGAAATTGATCATTGGTTTCTCAAAGAACGACCTCGCAGGTGTTCTATATCCTCATGATGACCCATTGGTGATAAAAATGAGGATGAAGGAAGTGATGATTTCAAGAGTACTGGTAGATAATGGTAGCTCGGCAGACATCATGTTCTACTCATGCTTCGACAGTTTAAATCTAAAACTATCTCAACTGGAGCCTTATCACAGACCCCTCCTTGGTTTTTCTGGTGAGAAAGTTTTTCCACTTGGGACGATCAAGTTGGATATATTCATTGGTACATGGCCTTCTTGTCGAACAGAAAGAATATGCTTCTTCGTGATGGATAAGAATGTTCAATCAGTATACAATATCATCATGGGAAGAGTAAGATTGAAGAAGTTCGAGGCTGTACCATCTACGGTACATCAATGCCTAAAATTTCCAATAAATTTTGGAGTAGGAGTTGTGAAAGGTGATTAGATAGTAGCTCGGGAATGCTATTATTCATCCGCCGAGCAAGAGGAACTGGAGGAATCAAGGAAAAAGACTACTACCTATCAAGTGGATGAAGGTGCAGAAATTGAAACATTGGATCCTAGAGATGAGTCGCAACTCCTGAAGGGTCAAGTGGTGGAAGCTACTGAAAACATCATTCTGACGACGAGCACCCTGAACGAACTACTCAAGTAGGCTCGTCATTGGAAGCCTCATTATAACATGAATTGATAACTTTCCTAAGAAGCAGAAAGCAAACTTTTGCATGGAGTCATGAGGATATGCCCGGGATAGACCCAAATTTCTTATGTCACGAGCTCAATGTGAATAAGGAGATCAAACCTGTGAAGCAGAGAAGAAGAGTATTCAGTCCCGAGAAGAATCAAGCTATACAGGAGGAAGTCGAGAAGCTCCAGAAAGCTTGCTTTATTGAAGAAGTTAAATATCCAGACTGGTTAGCAAATGTGGTGATGGTAAAAAAGAAGAACAACAAATAGAGGATGTGTGTAGACTTCACCGACCTCAACAAAACATGCCCAAAGGATCACTTTCCGCTGCCCTGAATTGATCAACTAGTGGATGCTACCTCGGGACACGAGCTGCTGAGCTTCATGGATGCTTATTCTAGTTACAATAAGATTAAAATGAAACCTGAGGACAGGGAGAGTACTTCTTTCATTACCCCTAGGGAACTTATTGTTATAATGTTATGCCTTTTGCTTTGAAAAATGCAGGTGCAACATATCAGCGGCTGATGAACAAAGTGTTTGCAGAACAAATCAGCTGCAATATGGAAGTCTTTGTTGACGATATGCTGACAAAGAGCAAGAAAGCTGATGATCATCTAGTTGACTTAGGCCAGACCTTTGATCAACTAGATAAATATCAAATGAAGTTAAACCCGGCGAAGTACATATTTGGAGTACGAGAAGGCATGTGTCTCGGATACATTGTCAATCAGCGAGGCATTGAAGCTAACCCTGAAAAGATCAAAGCTCTGTTAGGGCTGCGATCCCCAACGACGAAGAAAGAGGTGCAAAGTTTTACAGGACGAGTAGCAGCACTCAACAGATTTGTATCGCGAGCAACTGATCGATGTCTCCATTTCTTCAAGACGCTCCGAAAAACTTTTGAGTGGAATGATGAATGTGAGAAGGCTTTCCAAGACTTGAAGAAATATTTGGGAGCACCTCCACTGTTATCCAGGCCAGTGATGGGAGAAAAATTATACTTGTATCTAGCAGTGTCTGAGAATGGAGTTAGTTAGGCATTGATAAGAATGGAGAATGGAGTACAAAAACCAATCTACTACACAAGTAAGGCCTTTCGAGGAGCAGAGATCAGATATCCAAGGCTGGAAAAATTGGCACTAGCATTGATCGAGGCAAGTAGAAGAATGAAGCCATACTTCCAGGCTCATACTATAGTAGTATATACTGATATGCCATTGAGGCAAGCCCTTCATAAACCAGAAAAATCAGGAAGATTGATGTGCTGGGCAATAGAACCTTGTGAACATGATATAGTTTATGAACCCAGATCATTGCTAAAAGGACAAGCGGTAAAAGATTTTATAGCAGAGTTCACCTATCCTGATACCCTCGAGGAGAAAAAGTTATTCGCTGATCAACCTGTGGATGTTACAGGATCATCAAATACAAGCCCAAATTAACTTAGTTTGGTAAAAGGGCAAGTAGATGTTACAGAATCATCAAATTCAAGCCCAGACCAGCTTAGGTTGGTAAAAGGGCAAGAAAAGATTATCGACGAACAGCAAGAAATATTAGGAGATGGTGAAAGGAAGCAACAAATTTTCCACCGAGGAACTCTGTCAGATCAGAAATTTGAAGACGAGTTACCTATATGGAGTCTGTATGTGGATGGTTCATCCTGCACTACAGGATGTGGCGCAGGGATAGTTTTGAACAGTCTGGACGAGGTCGACATGGAATACGCCCTACGTTTCCAATTTAAAGCTTCGAATAATGAGGCTGAATATGAAGCCATGATTACAGGTCTTAGTTTGGCAAAAAGCATGGGGGAAGAACAAGTTATTGTTTTCAGTGACTTGCAATTGGTCATAAATCAAATGATGGGAGTATATGCAGCCAAAGGAGAATTAATGATCAGATATCATGCAAAGGCAAAGGAATTGGTGTCAGAATTCGCTGCTATACAACTTGTCAAAATACCAAGAATGGAGAATGCAAGAGCAGACGCCTTAGCTCGATTAGCATCAGGTACTCGTACCGAGCTACGAAGAACAATCCCAATTGAAGTTTTAGCTGGTCGGAGTATAGATGAAGATCTGACGATAAACTTTAATACCCTCGATTTAGGGTCATCATGGATGGATTCCATCAGGGCATATATTGAGAAAGGGGCATTACAAACTGACAAACTTGCAACCAAGAAACTGAAGTTTAAGGCTGCTCGTTATGTACTGACTAATGGTATTCTATACAGATGAGGAATTATAGCAGGTTTACAAAGATGTGTGCATCCCACCGAGGTGAAAGATTTGATTGAAGAGGTCCATAAAGGGTCCTGTGGAGCCCATATAGCATGTCGAACACTTTTGCAGAGAATGATGACTCAAGGATACTACTGACCGACGATGAGAGCTGATTGTATAGCCTATGCTAAAAAATGCGACAAGTGTCAGCACTTCTCCTCCATCCGAAGAACTCCCCAAGCATTATTGACACCCATTACTTCCCCTTGGCCATTTGCCATATGGGGAATAGATTTGGTCGGGCCACTGCCAACGACAAGGGGAAGATTTAAGTATCTCGTAGTCGCTGTGGATTATTTTACTAAATGGGTTGAGGCTGAGCCTCTCATTGATATGACGTACAACAAGGTGTACCAATTTATTTGGAAGAACATCATTTGTCGATATGGACTTCCTCATGCCTTCATCACAGACCATGGAACACAATTTGACAACGAGGAGTTCGCTGCCTATTGTCATCAGTCAAATATCTTGAAGATCCACTCGGCACCAGGCCATCCTCAAAGCAATGGACAAACTGAAGTGACAAACAGAATGCTGCTGAATGATTTGAAAAAAATACTGAATGACGCGAAAGCAAACTGGATCAACGAGCTACAATCAGTGCTATGGGCTTATCGAACTACTCCCCGAGCAGCAACAGGGGAATCTCCATATATGCTAGCATTTGGAAGTGAAGCTGTTATACCCGCTGAATTGGGTCTCCTAACACACAGAATACTGAATTTTAATTCCCCTGTCAGCGATTTAATGAGAAGGTTAGACTTGGACATGCTCGAGGAGGTTAGGGAAGAAGAAGCCATTAGAAATGTTGCTTACTAGCAACGAACAACTTTGTTCTACAACAAGAGAGTGAAGAAGTGCGACTTGAAAGAAGGAGACTATGTGCTAAAGAAGGTGATTCAAAAGCACAACAAACTGGAAGCAAACTGGCATGGACCCTACCGAGTTAAGGAAGTTGTTCGACCAGGGACATACAAAATAGAAACTTTAGAGGGGGAGGAGTTTAAGAATGCATGGAATGCAGAACACCTGCGCAAATATTATCAGTAATGTAAACTCTCATGTAGTGCAGTTTCATCAGTATGAATAAAGTGACAATGTTCTGCCCAGTTCTTTCCTTTTATTGGAATTTTTTTGCGGAATATTAGTGCTACACACTACTCAGCAAAACTCGGATCAAATCTATTCCCGAAAACGCCAACTAAGGTTGGTCGGGAAGTAAATCTATTCCTAAAAATGCCAACTTAGGAAGTAAATTTACTCCTAAAAATGCCAACTTGGTTGGTTAGGAAGTAAATTTATTCCTAAAAATGCCAACTTGGTTGGTTAGGAAGTAAATCTATTCCCAAAAACGCCAAGTAAGGTTGGTCGGGAAGTAAATCTATTCCTAAAAATGCCAACTTGGTTGGTTAGGAAGTAAATTTATTCCCGAAAATGCCAACTCAGGTTGGTCGGGAAGTAAATCTATTCCTAAAAATGCCAACTTGGTTTGTTAGGAAGTAAATATATTCCTAAAAATGCCAACTTGGTTGGTTAGGAAGTAAATCTATTCCTAAAAATGCCAACTAAGGTTGGTTAGGAAGAAAAACTATTCCAAAAAGTGCCAAAGATTGGTCGGTAAGAAAAAATCACTAACTATGGTTGATCAGGTATAAAACCCCACTAACTGTAGTTGGTCGAGAAGAAAAATTTACCGACCTTGGTTGGTCAAAAACATTTTATGAGTACGAGAAAGTGATCGAGCAAAATTTTTTATACTCGTGACTTTTTAAATTACTACCAAGTTGGTCGAGAAACAAAGTATCATCAATTTTGGATAGTCATCAAATGATTACCACAAATTCAAGATAGTCGACAATAAGTTTTAACAAACTCCAGTTTATCGACAAATAGCACAATGTTGTTATCTTTTTAACAGATATACATTCACGGATGTAAAGTGTTTTATAATTACAAGACAATGGCAATCAAGATTTGTAAATAAAATTATTTCATTAAATGTAGAACAAAATACATCAAGAATGAAATACAAATTTATTACATCAAGAATCTTATTCTATTGGTTTCTTCCCCTCTGCTTTTGAAACAGGTTTCTCGCCAGCAGGTGGATCATTCAAAGCATGAGGGGAATTTATGAAGTGAAGATCTTTAAGCATCCTGATATTCATCACATGTGGTCGATCTAGTAGGTGCTCGGGACGAGATATCTCAACATTGGAATGGAGATTGTAATCGCCAAGGTATTTGGAAATCAGACACCGAGGGATAGCCCGAGCAGGGATCCAACTCATATCAAGCTTGAATGGTGGCACTGGTAGGTCGAGCAGCCCAGGATTATGGTAATCCCACAGGTAATGAACCTGTTCCAGTTGCAACACACCTAAGGCATTCAACCATCCCTGTTTGTAACCCTCATTATTTGCATTTTGGATACGATCATCCAAATGGTAGAGAGCCTCGTTGTAGCCAGCCATCCAGAATTCTCTGGGCTGCTTGTGGAATTGATATGTCAATCTTTCCAGTTGCTCGTGGAGATTTTTTATAAAGAGTTCTTTATTCTCATAGACAGACTTTTGCGCAGAAAGCTGCTCGTCCAGACTCCTGATCTTCTTAGACATCTCAGCCAATGCCTGGTTTTTTGCCATCAGTTGGAAGGCCTAGTTCTCTAGAGCAGATTGAGTTCTCTGTTCCTCGACAGGAATTCGAGCAGCTCTTGCTCTTCCCCGAGGAGCTCTTGCTCGTCCTCGAATAGATGTAGAAGGCTCAGACCTCTTCAAAGTTTCTAACTCGTCCCTCAGGTTGGCGTTTTCGTCCTCCAAGAAAGATAATCCCTCATCGGTCACTGGGATCAAAGCATTTGAGGTGGAAGTTGCAGACTTCAACTGAGACACCTCTCTTTGCAGGTTATTATTTTCTTGCTCTAATAACTCAGCTATCTGTCTGTGCTCTTCGACCTCGACCTTCAAAGTTCTCTCCCTCACATCGTAAGCAGCAAACCGTTTATCGTATCCCTTATCGGCACAGATTTGCTGATACTTCTTCTCGTACCCCTCGTGCAAAAGAGCAGTAGATTCCTTATATTGTTGCTGAAGCTCTTCAAGAGTGCCTTGTAGATCCTCAATCATATCATAGTATGCTATGTTGTTAGCCACTTCACGATCGAGTAGGCACTTCAAATACTGATAGGCTTCAATTGCTTGCTCTGAAGCACCTTGACCGAGGATGTAAGTGATTTGAGTTGCACTCATGTCTGTATGACCGGCTTTGAAATACTCATTGCATTGCCTTAATAGTTTTGTATCATGAGCAGACAATAATTCCATCCTGGCCAGAAACTAGTAAAGGAAGAAAAAGAAATAATTAATAAGAGTACAAACAGAGCATAAGGAAAAGAATTAACAGTATGCATAAGCAAAAGTTTAAATTTTATTACATCATGAAGGAGCAGTACAAAGTTCAGAATTACATTTGACAAAGAAAAATAAAATAGAGAGAAATCCGAACAACTCTACACCTTTTCCTTATCTCCCAAAACTTTCTCGGGAGGCTGGGACGAGGAGGTAGGTTGCTCGGATGGAACAGAGGGTTGATCGGGAAGTGCTGGAGGTTGCTCGGATGAAGTAACAGGTAGATGAAGTTCCTCGCCAATGGGATGGATAGCTGGGGGATGAGAAATTTGATCTCCCATCACCATGGAAGATTCCTCAGAGGCAGCTTCGTCCTCTTCTTCGTCTTCAGGAGTTGGAGGGGGACCCGGGATGTGTCGCTGAAATAGTTCAGAATTTTCATCAATTTTTATTTCTTGCAGAGCAGCGACCCATCCATCTCTAAAGTATTTGAGGCTGCCATATTCCACTTGCGACATCATGGCAGCCAAACCTTTATTCCACCCTTTATCCCAGTCGACGCTGAAGGATTTTTTGACAGCCAATTTCCTTTTTGTCTTCTCCGAGGAAAGCTTCTCGAAAAGAAGATTGTCAGCGGCCTTCAGTTTATTCTCAACTTCCTCCTTCTGACGACTTACTTCCCGAAGTTGACCCAACTCCTCCTCAGCAGTCATGAGCTTATTTTCAAGCTCCCCGGCATTTTTGAGCTTCTCTTCTAGCTCTTTATTCTTCTTCTCCAAATCATTTATTTTTTTCTCCAACCCCTTGGAGACCTCAATAACCTGAGCCTTCTCCTGCTCAGTCGAAGTAAGCCTTTTCTCCCAAATTGCCTTATTATCATCATATTTCTGACGAGAATCTTTCAGAGACTGCGCCAGGCCCACCAAAGCTTCCTCTACACCAGACGAGGAACTTGAAGCTTTAATAGCTTCATCTTTCTTCAGAATTGTATTAAAACAGCTCACCAACTGTGAAAAGAAAACAAAAGCAAGTCAGTGCACAGAAGGAAAGAATGAAAATTTAAGACTATAGGACTTACATAAGCAATGTGACGAGCTGCTAATGTGGTAACCGTGTCCCGAGAAAGGTTTTCTTTAATACCTTGGATCTCGAGAATGATCCAAGTCTTCACCGAGTTCATAGCAGAACTCGGGGGAACAAAAGTGGGAACACCACTAATCGGGGGCTGAGAGATGGATTTAGCCAAATTGATAGAGGAGCTTTTCTTCAGTCTCCTCGGAGGAGCATCAACTTTCTCGACTAACGATGTAGTCTTAGTCGGAGAAATGGCAATCACCTCGCTTGAAGCAGCAACCTTGCTCGGGTCCACTGGGGGCTTCTCGACATCCTTCGCAGGAGCATCCTAAGGAGGTGCATCAATTTTCTTTGTCCCCTCTCCTGGGACATCAAGCTTACTTCTCTTTGCCTCTCCAGCACCAGAGGCAGATTTCTCAAAAAGGGTAGGAGGTCTTCTTTTCTTCATCCTTTCACTCAAAGGAATATGTGACTCAGGTGAAGAACTTGTAGAGGCCGGTATTAGTTCTGTGTCGCTTATCACCAGACGAGCAGTAAAAGAGGAGGTGTAACTCTTATACTGCAGCAAATATGAAGCTGACCTAATATGCTCGTCGGCAACAGTCTGATGCAAACTCAAGATAAGTTTTAAATGCCTTATATTAACGTCTACCTCTTTTGGAGATTTTCTTTTGCTGTCAACTGCAAATAAATCAAAATTAAAATATCAGTGGCACATTTTATCAAACACAAAAGAAGCATAATTTTGAAAATAAAATAAAAACAACCTATCCCAATGCCATAGGGAGGACATCTGGGAACCTGGTAAACATCATCTCCAGTTAATGGAGGGTGTTGCCAATTTTTCATAACAACCCCGTGCTCAAAGTAGTCCCTATTGGCATCTGGGAGATTGACCACTAAAGCTCTATTTAAAAACCTAGTTTTTAAGTAAAAAGTATTATCGCCCACAGCCCATCTATAACAAAACATAATTTTAGGAATTCCTATACGAGTTCCATGAATTTGATTTAATCTATAAACACCATTAACTATTCTCCACGTATTGGGGGCTATTCTTGCAGGAAACACGTCAAAGTATTGACAGAATTCCAGACATAGAGGGCTTGAGGGAAAAGAAAAGCCACACTCAGCAACAAAGAGACTGGGGAACCAATGTCCCTCAGCCAAACGAAAATAGTCTGAAGGCTCAGAAAGCTCTTCCAAAATAACCCATGAGGGAATAGAGAAATCAGAGCGAAACTTATCAATCGATTCTACAGGATAAACCATGATGAAAGAAGAAAATCTTAGAGGAAACGGATGAGTCTGTTGACAACAAATGATGAAAGAGATGAACGCACAGGAGAGAGAGACGATGGAAAACTCAAAGAGACAAATTTGAAAAAGTAGAAGACGATGGGATTTTCGGTAATGTTTAAATACTTTGCCTTAGGAAAGGGTAAAAGTAATGATTACAAAAAGAGACAGTTACGTTACCGGCGGCTAAAAAGACAAAAAGGGCGCGGGAATCGAAGCGGTTAGAAAAATTCAAAAAAGATCGATTCTACGAATTTGGAAGAAGAAATAAATACAAAAGAAAATATTCCTAAGTTTCAGGATAACCATTTAAAACTGCCATATTTCGAGAAAGAATGTTCAACACTCCTCAAATTTCGAACTATGAAACATTGGGGGCTTCTGTTGATACCAAATTTAGTCTGCTGACATGGCTCAATTGAGTGAAGACACGTGGCAATATGCATGGAAACAACAAACACTTTCGGACAACACCTTGACTCCGAGGAACCATACTGCAACGAGGAACTCTGCTTCCCCGATCAATTCAGACGCTCTGACCAACAAGAACTTTACGAGGAATTTTTGAGTACCGAGGAACTTTTAAGTACCGAGGAAATTTTGAGTACCGAGGAACTTAGGCGGTCCGAGCAGCTTAGGCCGTCCGAGCTGCACCTCGGACAAAGCATTAATAGCCGGATAACCAACAGATTGACTGCGCATTAAATGCTTATTATTATCATACATATGTATACGCTTAAGGGGCATTGAATGTATTACCCTTTCACATTACAGCCTTAGGGCTATAAATACATTGTATTATCCTCATTATAGGGGGACCGGAATTTCTTGAGAAAACTTGTAATCGAGAATTCTCAAACAGTCAACAATAACAGAAACAGTGGACGTAGGCCATTCTTATAAGGGTGTACCACTTTAAAATTTCTTTGTCTCATTTTATTTATCTGTGATTAAATAATTAGATATAATCTAATTTTTTACATCAACATCTGGAATGGTAATTCGAATTTTTATTATGCGTGATATTAAGAACGAAATTGATGCATACAGTTCTTATCTTATGATAATTGTTCCATTATTGTTCAACCCCTTTTCATATTATTAGAACCCTAATATGTCGTTAGCATTATTTTATTGTTTCAAGTTGTGTAATCGTTCTGAAAAACACTTTAATTAATCATGATAAGAAAACGAATCTATTTTTAATTAAGATTAATTAAGTGAAAACTATGATTTGACGCAAAACAGATTTCGGGAGAATTGTTTTTTTGGCGCAGTGAATAGTGTTTGTCCAAATTTTTGGTGTCCGGTTGACTTGAAACTTGGTAGGTTGACTGAAAACGTGCCAACGATTGAATTTCACTGCCTTTGACTGTGATGTAATGTGTTTTTTGGCGATTCGAGTCCCTTAAGGCCCTCAAAACCGCATTTTTGCCATTTTAGAAAATAATCTTGGGGCTTATAACTCTTTACAGAAAATTGATATTAACGTTCCGCAAAAAGTTTTGGTTTTCTTACTTGTTTTACTTCTATTCCATTGTGAAAACTCATTTTTGGCAAAATTCATGTATTATGTGTTTTTACTATACCTGGACAATTCTGGTTTTTTAGGCATTTAAGCTGCTATTGGTATCTTTGTAATTACTTGAAGATTACATATTATAGTTAATATTTAATGCATGATTAACTGTATTTAAGTTGGGACATGTAAGAGGTTATTCATTTGAGTTAAGTCAAAGGCCAAACACAGGCTGAGATTGCATGTACGAATAATACACTTACATTCATTAAAGATTTATTCTAATGTCAGTTATAAAATTGGATTGAGGCGCAACACATGCTAATATCTGAATTGAACAACATTAGAACTGATTTTATGAAAACAGAATAGTTGACATTAAGTCCATTAATCATGGTATTAAATGTTTAGGCAACAAACACAGATGTCAAAATTATGGGACCGTGATAAATGAATTATAGTGTAGTATATCTTTACAATCTGAACATTATGTGATGATTAACACAGATTTCGTGATATTCAGATTGTAAATAAAATATGCCAAAATTTTTAGTCAACAATTCAATATTCAACCCTTGCAATTTTTGTTATGTGTGAAAATTTAATTTGTGAACATTTTTATTAATTGCAGTTCCCCTTAATATATATTCGCAATCTCAGTCCTATTTCAAATTTGATGGAACTAATTTTTCTGAATGGAATAAGCAAATTGAGTTCAGCCTAGGGGTTCTTGACCTGGACATGGCAATTATGTGTGATGAACCCGCTGCTATTACTGATACCAGTAAGGAGGATGAAATTGATGTCCATGAAACATGGTCTCGATCTAATAGGATGGACCTTATGTTTATGCGAATGTGCGTTGATGCTAACATTAAGACCTCCCTACCTAAAACTAAGAAAGCGAAAGAGTATTTGAACAACATTAAGGAACGCTTTCGCACTGCTGATAAATCCCTTGCTGAGAAACTGATGGCTGACCTAACCATTATGAGTTTCAATGGTACTCGGGCCATGAATGAACACATTATAGAGATGACCAATCTGGCTGCTAGACTTAGAGTTTTGGGCATGACAGTGGATGAGTCTTTTCTTGTCCAGTTCGTCCTAAACTCCCTACCTCCTGAGTATGTGCTTTTCCAAATCAATTACAACACTATAAAAGATAAGTGGAATGTAAATGATTTGCAAAGCATGTGGTACAGGAGGAAGGAAGGCTTAAGCAACAGAATGGCCATGTGACTAAGGAAC
Organism: Sambucus nigra; assembly: GCA_949130495.1. Taxonomy (NCBI): domain Eukaryota; kingdom Viridiplantae; phylum Streptophyta; class Magnoliopsida; order Dipsacales; family Adoxaceae; genus Sambucus; species Sambucus nigra. The sequence continues at coordinate 301,428,523 of OX422215.1, read as the reverse complement.
ATGTGGAAAATCTTACAGTCAAAGGAGTTGGTTTTAAGAAGAAATTCTACAAGGGAATTAAGAAAGATCCTGGGTCGTCTCATCAAGTTGAACTATCAACTACTTCTGTGAAGAAGGAAAAGAACGACAAGTGTCACTTCTATAAAAAGAAGGGCCATTTCTAGAGGGATTGTAATAAACAAAAGACCTAGTTCGAGAAAAAGGGTAAGCCCTTTTATTTATGTTTGTTTCGAATCAAACCTTATCAATGCTCCTTCTAACACTTAGTGGATTGATTTTGGTTCTATGTGTCATGTTTCTAATTTGATGCAGGGCTTCACTTCAATCCGCAAAACAAATCCAAATGAGCATTTTCTCTACGTGGGAAATAAAGCGAAGGCTAAAATAGAAGCTATTGGAGTCTTTTGACTGATTTTAAGCACTGGATTTATTTTAGATTTGCAAGAAACTTTTTATGTTCCCACAGTTTCTAGGAATTTAATTTATGTTTCCAAACTTGCTTTACACGATTTTGCGATTATATTTAAGTACAATGGTTTTGGTTTGGTTAAAATTTTAATAATGTTGGTTCTGGATTTTTATTAGATGGTTTATATCAATTGAATCTTGAAAATAATTTTTCTGAAACCATTGTGACCCTGCATCCAAATGTTGTTACGAAACGTACACTTAATGATGAAAAATCTGCTTATTTGTGGTATAAAAGATTAGGGCACATATCCAGGCAGAGAATTGAAAGGCTCATTAAATATGGAATACTCCATAACCTAGATTGGGCCAATTATGATGTATGTGTGGACTGTATTAAAGGAAAACAGACCAAACATACAAAGAAAGGAGCCACAAGAAGCACCCAGCTACTTGAAATAATATATATAGACATATGTGGACCTTTTGATATTCCATCCATTGGTGGAGAGAAATACTTCATCACCTTTATAGATAATTTTTCACGTTATTGCGTTTTGTACATGTTGCATGATAAATGTCAGCCTGTGAACGTCGTTGAAATATACATTAATGAGGTTGAGAGGTAACTAGGTAAAAAGGTAAAAATTATTAGGTCTGATACAAGTGGTGAATATTATGGTAGATATGATGAGTCGGGGCGCCCTGGCCCATTTGCTAAACTCCTAGAAAAATTAGGTATTTACGCCCAATACACAATGCCAGGATCACCTTGGCAGAATGGTGTAGCTGAAAGGCGTAATCGTACCCTTATAAAAATGGTTGGAAGTATGATAAGTAGGACCCAATTGCCAAAAATTTTGTGGACACGTGCATTAAAGATCGCTGTACACATCATAAATAGGGTTCCTAGTAAGTAAGTTTAAAAAACCCCTTTTGAACTTTGGAAAGTATGGAAACCCTATTTAAGGTATTTACGTGTGTGGGGCTACCCAACGGAAGCTAGAATCTATAACCCTCATGAAAAGAAATTGGATCCTAGGACATTATCATGTCATTTCATTGGGTATCCAGAAAAGTTGAAGGAATATAAATTCTACTGTCCAAATCATACAACTAGAATCATAGAAACTGGAAATGCTAAATTCATTGAAGAAGGTGAAGTAAGTTGGAGTATAAAAGAAAGGGAGGTAATCATTCGAGAAGTCGGAATATAAATTCCTATACCCAGAGTTCATAACATACATGTTGTTACCAGTCAATGACCTAATCAATAACAATGAACAACAAGTGAATGATCAACCAACTGAACAACCACATAATGAGACTATAACCGATGAAACTTTTGAAGCACCACAGAAAAGGAGATCGAAGATTCCGGATGATTATGTGGTATACCTTCAAGAGACCGAATTTAACATAGGGAATATTAATAATCCAGTTTCTTATGAAAAAACTGTAAATAGTGATGATTCCGATAAATGGATTAATTCCATGAATGAAGAAATAAAATCTATGAATGACAACAAAGTTTGGGAGTTGGTCGAATTTCCAGAAGGACAAAAACGAGTTGGGTGCAAGTGGATCTTTAAGACCAAACTTGACTCAAAAGGCAATATCGAATGACATAAAGCTAAACTTGTTGCCAAAGGTTTTAATCAACGAGAAGGCATTGATTATAATGAGACCTTCTCTCCGGTTTCAAAGAAGGACTCATTAAGAATCATATTAGCATTGGTGGCTCATTATGATTTGGAGTTGCACCAAATGGACATAAAAATAGCTTTTCTAAATAGGAGTTTAGAAGAAGAAGTCTACATGGCACAGCCACAAGGCTTCATAAAGGAAGGAAATGAAAACATGGTATGTATGTTAAAGAAGTCAATATAGGGTCTAAAGAAAGCTTCTCGTCAATGGTACATTAAGTTCCACGATACCATTACATCCTTTGGGTTTAAGGAAAACACTATTGATCGGTGTATATACCTGAAGATCAGTGGGAGTAAGTTTGTGTTTTTAGTACTATATGTTGATGACTTCTTATCGCCAGCAGTGATCTTGGTTTATTAAGTGAAACCAAGAAGTACCTTTCTAAAAACTTTGAAATGAAATATTTCGGTGAGGATTCCTTCGTGATTGGGATAGAAATATCTCGGGATAGATCACGAGGAACGTTGGGATTGTCTTAGAAAGCTTACATTAACAAAGTTTTAGAAAGATTTGGCATGCAAAGCTGCAATCCCATTAGTGTTCCACTTCATAAAGGGGATAAGTTCAACTTAAGTCAGTGTCCTATAAGTGATGTAGAGCACATGAAAGGCATGCCTTATGCTTCGTTCGTAGGGATCTTGTTGTATGAACAAGTCTGCACTAGGTCGGATATCAGTTTTGCCGTTGGGATACTAGGCAGATATCAAAGCAATCCGGGGATTTACCATTGGAAAGCTGCAAAGAAAGTGTTGAGGTACCTGCAAGGGACCAAGGATTACATGCTCACATATCGTAAGAGTGATCAACTTGAGGTGATTGGTTATTCAGACTCATATTTTGGGGGATGCCTTGACAGTAGGAAGAGCACTTCAGGTTATATCTTCCTTATGGCCGGAGGAGCCGTTTCATGGAAAAGTACTAAGCAAAGCGTCATTGCATCATCTACTATAGAGGTTGAATACGTAGCTTGCTTCGAAGTCATGGATTATGGCTGTGAAACTTTACTTCGGGACTTAGAATTATGGGGTCAATATCTAAGCCACTGAAAATTTATTGTGATAATGTCACAGCATTTTTCTTCTCGAAGAACGATAGGTATACTAAGGCTCCTAAGCATATTGAGATGAAATACCTATCAGTTAAAGAAGAAGTTCAGAAATAAAGAGTGTCAATTGATCACATTAGTACGAGTGATAACATAGCAGATCCTCTTATGAAAGGACTATCTCCGAAGACCTTTATGGAACATGTCAAAGAGATGGGTCTCAATTAGTTAGATTATGATTGTTATTTTGGCTTAGTTGTTTGACACTATTACTTGAATTCAATAAAAGTGTTTCTGATTTCTATTATTTTTGTCTTTTGTGAATGCATGCATATAATTATGAATTATTGTTGACAGAAATAGTCCTTATTCAAAAGGACATTATTTAAAGGCTTAGTTGAATGAAACATTGGTGTTGTGGTACATGGAAGGAACGATGCTCAAGAATAGCATGGAACCGCCATGACTCGCATCCGTTAATCATTTGATTTAGCAAATTATATTTATCAATGATTGTGCACCTTATGATACCTAATCTAATTATACGGATTATTAAGACCAAGTGGGAGACTGTTGGAAATTAATGTTAAGTGTTGAAATTAATTATTTAATTTCAATTGTATTAAATTTCGAATTTCCCATTTATGTGGTCATAATAAATGTCAGATAATTAATTAGGAATGTGATAAATAAAGATATTAAAAGATTGGGTAAATCTTATCCGTTAGTCACATGACGGTTAGTGGCATTAGTGGGAGACTTGAAGAGAGTCCCACCACCACTAGAATTCCGGCCCTCTTCCCCTTATGAATAGAGACATCTACACCATCTAGAGTCATCTCATAACACACTCTTTCTAAGGAGGGAGAGAAAATCCGAAATTCTCATTATTCGTATTTTTTCACAATATTCTGGACACATAAGATAGTAATTCTGGGTTGTTCAAGAAGGGATTCAAAGGAAGCTTTGACAGAAACATTCTAGTCACCTTATTCCAATCAATTGCAATGGACAAAGGTTAGTTGTGATCATAGTTATAAAGAATTTACGATTTTGTGACTGCATCAAGATTAATCATCCTGGATTCATGATAAAACTATTTTTTTACAGGATGTAACATTATGGTTTATATTCGGTATTATGATTGTCAAAACAGTCTTAATTCATATTGAAAACATGCAGAGTATCAAACACAACAATATAAGTTAAATTAAGGATTATTTTGAGTTTTTCCCCGCTTTTGTGATCAATTTTGTAATACACCTCCACTTTTTTTAAAATTTACAATGCACTTTCATTTTGTTAACTTTCCATCCAAATCGTTAGTACTATTTGCATTTTGTATTTTTCCCCAATTTTATGATCAGCTTTGCGAAAGACCCCAATTTAAAAAAATCATTTCAGCCTCAAATTATTAGCAGTCCAATTTTTTTTATATATATAAAAAAACTTCAACGGAATATGTTTAAAAAATTCGAAACATTTTCAAAATTATTGAAACAAGTCTAAAAAATAAAAGTTTTGGAATAAAATGAAAAGGAAAAAATTCTAACGGATATCTATTAAAAAGTCGAAATAGCATAACTTTTATTTTAAAAGGTCATTGACTAACGATTTAAGCTAACGAACGGTTTTAACGGTTTAAGCTAACGAATGTTTAACAACTGTATCCTTTTTATCAAATGCCTAAAATATCCTTGATATCTATTTTTAAAATCCTAATATCCTCGCGCACTCTCTCTCTCTCTCTCTCTCTCTCTCTCTTCCACTCTTCATTCTCCCTCTTCTCAGCCACGACGCCCCTCTCTCTCTTTCATTAAGGTTTCAAAAACCCATCTTTTCATCTCCCCAAATAATGGAAAAATGCAAGTGTTCAATAATGATATGTATATAGAAAGAGGGCTTATGGTTATCTCTTCCTTTGCACTATTTTTGTCCTTAACGATATGTATATAGAAAGAGGGCTTGGGTTGTGTTTAAGGAGAATAGAACTGGGTTTAAGTCTACTTGGTTAACTTGGATTTCTTGACGATTTGTTTGGGATGAGCTGAGTGTGTGCGGTTAATCTAGATTTGTTGACGATCCCCGGGGATGAGGTGATTTTTTTTTTCTGAAAATAATTTGTGGAAAACGTTTTTTTTTTGTACAAAATCATTTTAATTGTTGGATTTTTTTTCTCGAAATATTTTTTTTTAACTGAAATCTTTTTTATTTTTTATTTTTTTGCTAGAAATCATTTTTTTTGTCGAAAACATTTTTTTTGTGGAATTATTTATTTAACTAAAATCAGTTCTATTTTTTATTTTTACGCTGGGATTTATTTATTTTTGTTTATGGAAATCATTTTTTTGGGTAGAAAATATTTTTTGGCATGAACAGATTTTCTTAGACATATATTTTTTGAAGTCATTTTTTTTAATTTCAATTTATTTTGGAGTTTGGGTTTGATGGTCGGAGTTTTGTTAGTCGGAGTTTTTTTATATCATTTTGTTGGAGTTTTATTATATTTTATTTTATCAAAAATCATTTTTAAAATTGATTTGGAGTTTTATTTTATTTTTATCAAGCGAAAAACATTTTGTTTCAAAAAATAATTTTATTAAATGAAAAACATTTTTTTTCTAAAAATAATTATTTTTAAAATGAAATCCGTTTTATTTTCATATATTTTTGACTGAAAATTATTTTTTTCCTGGAAATACATATTTTAATTGAATTCAGTTTTATTTTAATATTTTTTTTGGCTGGATTTTTTTTTTGGGAAACATATTTTCTTTTTTACTTAAGTCAGTTTTTTTTTATGCTCGAATTTATTTTTTTTTTGTTTATGGAAAACATTTTTTGGGTGGGAAAATTTTTGTTTTGTTGAAAATTATTTTATTTATATATAAAACACCAGTATATATATATATATATATAGAGAGAGAGAGAGAGAGAGATAGAGAGAGAGAGTCCGGCTCTCATACAGACCTAGTTTGCGGATCTAGTTTACGGACCTACTACCGTCCAAGAATTAACTAGGGACCACTTCGTCTTTTATATTCTTTTATCTTCTTCTAAGTTTTAGGTAATAGAAATTTTTACCCCAATAACTTCTAACGTCTTTAAGCTTTATCTAATTAATCTGGGAGTCTAAGAGAAGTTTCAGAACTGCTACTTCTACGACTTCTTCCATTACTATCGTACTAAAATTCTGAATAGCGGGGATTATCTATATAAATATTTTCCTCAGGGAGTCTGGCAATCGCAAGCGGTTTTCATGGAAAATATTCTAGTCTTAAATACCTTATACGGTATTGCGGGTTTATTAGTCTAATTTCTTTATATATCTGATTAACAATATCAATTATATCGTTATTTATAAATTCGTCTAAATTATTATCACCATAGGTTGACAAAAATCTATGACAAGTTCTAGGGACAGCTGTTTTTACGTTTTTAAGGAGAGGACGGATTCCTCCGGCTCTAATTAAAATAGCTTTGGTTTCTTCTAGCCTTTTTCGTCTAATAAATTTTAATAAGTCTATATTGTCTTCAAGTGTTCTAGTGTATTCTTGATATTTTTCAAGTCTTGACAGTTCTTCTGCAAAATCTTCGGTTCTTAATTTTTGTCTAAAGAGATCACGAATCCCTGTTCCAATTATTTCTATTCTAGGTACTTCACGTACTAACCACTCAATAATCTGGTCTATATATTTAAAAGTACCACCTCGTATATTAAAGAAGATTGTATAAGTTCTTTATCTTTAAGGTCTGTAAGAGTCCAATCTTGGATTTCTCTAGTCAAGTATAAACTTGTTTGATTAACAAATTTTAAAAAGTCTGTAGTGATTTATAGGCTCATGCAAGATTCTTTTAAAATAATAATACGTAAAATAGTTAAGGGTTTGGTTTGAGTTATACCTTCCTTCTGGTCTGCAATATCTTTATCTTCCTTTCTTCTTCTTTTCAGCTTTGTTACTATTCTTCTCTGGTCTCGGCCTCCTACAACTCTCTCTTTATATGTCGCACCTCAATCCACTATTTTGGCGTTGTACCGATTTCCTGCTTGTACGCCTTTACGCCTAACACCCACCTGGCTAACGGCTCACGATAAATCAGCACCTGATGGTGATTCAATAGTATAACACCTTGTGTGCTACACCAGAGGTTCCACACAATAGTCCTCTATGAACAGAAAGTTAGAGATAATTTGGAAAATAATAACAACTCAGCATAAGAGAAGAAAATACTTTTATTGCATTGCATTAGTAATTACAACTCTCACCATTCCCCTAACTATATGGGAATTACTCACTCATATACATATTATTCTCTACAAGCTTACACACTCTTTCTCACTTCTAAACTTCGATTTCTCAAAACAAACTGGATTCTCCCTTTTATAGCATAAGGGCACTACATATGACTTGATATTGGAGGCTAAAAGATAATCGGTTAAAGAGATATAAATTATTAAAGTATATACTATTTGCTTTACATAAAGTAAATCTGTCATCTAGAAATAATTCTATCCTAACGTCTTTGTGAGGGTCTCTTTCTTATTTATGAAAAGAAGCTTTCTGGGGGTCCGTGTGGGGCATGTCTGAACTGTCTTCTTCTTCATGCTGCAACGGAATCTAAATGGAGTCTTCGGTCTTTAATAATTCGTTGATTAGGGTGGGCCCTTCTCTGTTCTGTCTTCGTCTTCTTCTGCTTCGTCTTTATCTTCGTCTGGTCGAGCATTATTATTAAAGAATTCATCAATGAGGCCCACAATTCTAAGGCTAGCTGGCAAAGCTATCTCTAGCATTTCTTTGGCTTCTTTCTTGAGCCTTCCATTGAATGGCTCATCAGCTTGGATTATTAGGTCTTCTTTGTGGTAGGACGTGTACCATCTGTCTTCGCCTATCAACAATTCCATAATTTTTATTGTCTCCATAGCTTGAGCAATCTGGAGCTTGGACTTATCAATAGTTAGGTCTTTAGTTTCGTCTTCGGATAGAATTTTCACATCTTCGAATGAATAATTAGAAAAATCTAATGAGTCTGAATCCCTCAACTCTCATTCCTCTACAAGAACTTGGAGCAATCTGTTATATCCTGGCAAACAGGGGAAGGAAATCTTATACCTTTTTAACGTACTCATGGACTATTTTTCCAAGAGTAATAGAGTCTTTAATATAGTTTATCTGAACGAGTCCAATGAACCCGTGGTCTGCAATAGCTATATGATCTATATCTGATTTTCCAAAAAGATATATTTTTGGAACGTCTTTGAACAAACCTCTAATCATTAAAGTATCTCCATTTATTTCTGATAATAACATATTGAAATGATCAATAATGTTATTAGTTTCGTTTTGAAAGTCTTCTGCAAATGGGAGATTATTATGACCAAACGGTATAACGATCTTAGTCTTAAAAGTCTTTTTCTGATAACAAAAATTATCAGTTGGTATAATTTTATAGGATTCTCCAAGGTTCTGAGCATAAGTCTGTGTCTATGGTCTAGGAGTAGAAGTCCAACTAAGTTGGGTTACTGCAAGTCTTTGGAGTCTCATGAATCTAGCAACAGCTACCAGATTCTGCTTGAATTCTATCCAAAATCTATTTTTGACATTCCACCAAAGGGCGTCTATGAGAGTATTTTCATCTTCTAAAAATTGTCGTCTAAATTTGACCAAGTATGGATATCTTTGAGCAGGTCTATATTGAGGAAAATACATTTCCCCAATGAGTCTATTTTGAGCAACAATCTCTTGTCTATATTTTCCTAGAGGAACCAAGATATCATCAAAGTTCTCTGGGATTGGTCTTTCTTGAGAGTCTTGAATATGAGTATGTCTTTGCGTTACACCAAAATTTGGTCTTACACGTCTAAGATAGTCTGCAATGTCTTCTTTGTTCAGCCTATTAGTTCCGGAGGAACTTATGATGTCTAGGTCTTCTGTTTGTAACATAAAACATGAAATCATATTAGTGTTAGAAAACATTGGTTCTCTTGATATAATGTCTGGAATGGTATTTTTACTTCCCTTAATATGTATAACAAAGAAGTCATAACCATTAAGCATTTGTTGATATCTAATAAGTCTATTAGTCCTTTATTTGGACAAGTCTAAATCTCTGAATTTCACTGCATAAGAAGAGTGAGTATACACAGTAAAATATTTAGGTCTAAGAAAAAGCATATATTTTTCTATTGCCCTTACTATGACTAAAACTTCTTTTTCATGGGCAGTGTATCTTGTTTCTGGGTCTGTGAAGGTTCCAGAACTATATCTACAAAGTTTCTTCTTTTTTGTATGATGATCAATGACAAAGTATACTGCTCCCCATTGTTTATCAAAGGCATCTGTTTACACTATAAACTGATTTTTTTCATTAGGCAGTTCAAGTCAAGGAATATTCTTGACTGTATCTTTAATTTATCTTATGACTTCAAAATCATCTTTAGTCCAATAAAAATGATTAGTTTTGGTTGTTCATTTTAATTTGGCAGTCAATCTTTGTCTTTTTGAAGCAAGGTTTTTAATAAAGTCTGCAGCACAATTAAGCAATCCTAAAAATGATTGTAATTATTTTCTATCTTTAAGTTGGTCTGAAAATTCAAGAATCTTTTTAGTTATGTGTTCTGCTAAGGATAATGTTCCTTTATGAATATGCATTCCCACAAAGTCTATATCAGTCTGAAATAATTGCATTTTCCTTTCGGAAATAACAATACCATGTTTATCTAATTTTAAAATAATATTTTTAAGATGGTCTACATGCTCTATCTTAGTCTTACTGGATACAAGAATGTCATCTATGTAAACAAGACAAAATTCAGAATAAGGTTTAAATATATTATCCATTATTCTTTGGAATACTTGAGGAGCATTCAAGTATCCAAATGGCATTACTAGCCATTCGTATTTTCCTTGGGGCACACTAGAGGTTGTCCAAGTAATACTGTCTGGGTGCATCTTAATTTTCCAGAAGACTGATTTGCAATCAAACTTACTGAATATAATTCTATCTTCAATCAAATTGATTAAATTATTCTTGTCTGGTATCTTATAACAATCAAATTCACAATTCTAAATAAGTTGTCTATAATCTATAACCATGCGTCTTTTTCCTCTTTTCCTTTCAAATTCGTTTTGAACATAGAAGGCGAGGCTATTATGTCTACTTTTACTTTCTCTAATAATGCATAACTTAGGCATTTCATCTATGCCTTTTTTGAATTCTTCTCTGTCTTCTTGTGAGTATACTTTCTTATAGGTTCCACCATTAATAGTGGCGTATGGGTTAATAGGGACAATTTAACAATAACGTTGGTCTTTATCCCACTTAGCAATGTGATTTTCTCCTAAAGTATGCTCTACTAATTGCCTAATCTTTTCTTTTTCTACTTCTATATCCATTTTCTTCTGTTTGGATATAGCTTGAACTTATAATAAGGTGTGTTGGGCTTGATCTAAAATGTCTTGTTGTATAAGCGTTATTTGCTTATAACACTTTTGGTCTGGACACTTACATGCTTTTTGTAAGAGTTTAGTGATTTCTAGGTCTTCTTGTTGGGTTGTAGGTCTAGGTCCACCATGCTCAGCTGAAGAACTCTGATGTTTTAGGGGTCTATAATTGGGTTTGACCTGCATAAGGTCAAAGGCAGTCTTGTGATCTATTAGAGGGGATTTAATATTAAATTCCTCTTTATCACTAATTAATATCTTATCGTTATACTGAGTATAAGGATGATAGTTACTAATAAAGTCTTGTCCTAAAATAAGGTTTCCTGTGAAACTAGGACGGGGATCCATTATCTAAAAACGATGATTAATAGTTTTGTTGGTCTGATTTCCTAATTTAAAATAAATAGGAATAGTCTAGAAATATAAGGTAAATGGGTCTCCATTAACCACTTTACCATATATTTCTTGAATACTTTCTAAAAAATAATCTTTAGGGAAGGCATTAGCCTGGCAAATAGTCTGAGAGCATCCTATATCTATAAAAGCTGAAAGTCTTTTAGGATAATCTTTTTGTTGTATAAACATTTCTATAAAACAAGCATGTGGTTTAGTAGAAATTCCTAAATTGTTATTTTCTAAAATAGATATTCCTTTATGAGGTTTATCTATAAGATCTAAGGGTATTAGGTCTTCTGAACTACTATCAAAGCGGTATCCTTTTAAATCATAGGAAATTCCCTTTCCTTTTAAGTCTTCATTTTTTTGCAATCTTTTGGCTATATTTCTATCAATGTCTTGATAATATGTTTTAATATCTAAGTCTATTTGAGCGTCATACTGGTTAGTATAAATTGCTCTAAATCTAGTTCAACAGCGGTTTTTATGGTAGTGTAATTGACAAATAACACAAACCACAAATAATTTTGTCTGTATAATCTCAAAGAATTCTACGCATCTAAAGTCTTTCTTGCTACATTTCATTTCAAATGTGAAATAATGTCTTTCATCAAAGTAACATCTAGGTATATAGGTTAGTAACTCAGGATTACTAACTGTCCATCTTTTCTTTAAAAAGGGATTTAATATACACTTATACCAAGCTTCTTCAAAGTCTATATATTCATTATTTAAATTGTCTTGATTAGTTTGCATCATATATAAGTCTAGAGTATCCTGAGAGTCTTCATACTCATCAGTATCACTATTATAGTCTTTCGAGTCACTATCTGTATATGATTATAGATACTAGTATTATCGTCATCTTCTATGTCTGATATTTCTATAGCATATAGGATATATAATTCTTCTTGATCTGCATAGTATAATATTGTATTAATAATCTGAATACCTTCTTTATCTTTTTTATTAGGGAAGTCTTTAGCAAAGTGTCCTTCTTTGTCGCAAGTCCAACATTCTTTGATGGCAGTCATAGATTGAGCTACTTCTTTTTCTTTCCTATAATTAGGAACTTTCTTGTACTTATTAGTGTTCTTCCTAAAATATCTTCTTTGGTTAAATCTATTTTTCTTAGTCTTAGAGTTCTTTTCTCTAAAGGTAGTAGATGGTCTAAATCTATATTTCTTTGGAAATCCTAGAGGTCTTGTCTTAAACTTCCTGTGTTTCCATTCTATTTTTTTTTTTTAATTTCTTAGATTCACTTCCACATCCCCATTGGATTGGCACGATGTCTCTCTCGTCTTTGATTGGAGGGATCTGCTTGAAAGTCTCTTCTATCAACTTTACATGGGTTATATCACATCTCTTAGATATGATATGGTCTTTGGCGAAATTGATTCTTTCACCAAGGGAGTTATTCTTAAATCCAGTTATTCCTGGCCAATTCCTATATTCATTAATTAGGATTTGTCTTGTGGCTAGTATCTTCCTAAAGTATTCATCTTTTAAGGTCTCTCCAAATTCTTTAATTTTATAATATAGTTGTTCATAATTGTTGTTAAATTCATTGATCTTATCTAGTTTGCAAATGCTAAGGAGGGATAACTTAGTTTTTGCTAGGTCTTGTTCATTGATTTGAGCTAAATGTCCAGCTTCAATGAATTCTGATGTAAACAATTGAATATATTCTTCAATTGATCTTTCTTCTAGGTTCTCTTCCATCTTTTCAATCTTAGCTAAGGAGTCTTCATCTGTAGCCTTTCTTAAACTATCTAAATAATCTTTTGCAATACCTTTAATGGATTGCTCAGTGTATTGTTTACATTAACTTGCATCCCATTGTTCATTAGATGCAAAACACATGTTCATCTGATTATGCCATTCTTCTAAGGACTTCTTCCTATCTTGGACATTGTCTAAGTTAAGGTATATCCCAACTGGATTTATGGTTTGGCTTGTCATAGTCTTAACGGGAGTAAAACTCTTGTCACTAGTTGGAAAGTCTTTTATATAATCAGGTTTGGTCTTTACTACAGTGCTTGAGTATATAGGAATATTTATTCCTATTGGTTTACTAAAAGGTCTAGGAGCATCTTCTAGACTACTACTACTTCCTATCTCTTTCTTATTAGGTTCTACTTGTGTAGCTTATATTAGTCTTTCTTATCCTTCTTCTATGAGTCTAAGATTTCTAAGAAGTTGTTTAGTATTCTTAGATTCTTTTAATTTTAATATACGGTCTTGAGCTATCATATTAAATATTTCCCTTTCTTGAAATCTAACATAATGACTTTTCTTAAGGTGATCTTTAAATGTCTTCATGTCCAATTCTGAGGGTTCATGTCCAAAGTTTTGGATCCTAGATTTTTCTCTAACTAAGTCTTTGTTTTCAAATGATATTCGAGGTCTAGTTATCGGGGCTTGTTTTAGTAAACTAGAACTAGTCTTACTACTACATTCTCCTTATGAAGGATCATTGATTATGGCTTCTCCCATATTCCTAAATCTAACTTCTTCAGTCTGGATATTCTTATTGATAATATTAGGAGGGTCAAACTGGATAGTAACATTTCTAGTGACATCATCTTGATTAATAAACAAATGTTTATTCTGTATAGTCTTAGTTTCTTAAAATTCTGGCAATTTCCAAAGGGTCATAACTTTTTCTTTCATAGGTCCAGTATTCCTAATACTGTAAGTATGATTGTAGTCTGAAACATTGGTTCTAACTAAGATTTCTTCATTAAGTCTACCGCTAGAAATTCTTGATTGCATTCCTTCACAAGAAAATTGGGAGAACTTCACATATCTTTGGAATTCTATATTTATATTAGCGTCTGGGAAAATATAGTCTTCATAGCCATTAGCATATAAGATTGACTTAAAATATTTGGTTGTATCTACAGTTACTGTAAATGCCGGAATGACATTAAAGTATTCTATGTTGTTTGACATTTCTAATTGGGATATCCCGATAAGGCTTTTCTCAAAATCTTTCCATATTTTATCTACTAAACAACATAATATGTTGATATTATTCTGAGGTCTATGTAATCCTTGGATTCTTGCTTGAAAGAGTCCAAAGGTTAGGAATTGGTACTTCCTATCAGTTCCTCTAAATCTAAGCCATTATGAGTTAAACACTTGGAGCTCAGTATAGGATTTGTCTAACACATGATTTCTACAATGATAGGTCATGTTATAATTAGGGGTCTTGGGAGTGGCACCTTCTTTAAACAATTATGTGTATCTAACAGCTAGAAGTTGTCCATTATGAATGGAATCTTCAACGATCTTCCAGTCAACTTCTCTCTATTCTTTCCATTGGAGAGGATTGGTGAAATTTTGCTCCTTCCACCATGTTCTAACATTAGAGGATGAATCCTTAAGTCTTTGGAGAATACAATTACTTTGTCCAATATTTGGGATAGAGCTGACTATCTTACTACTCTTATTTAATCCGTCATTTATGACTCTTCTACCTATGGTCTTCCTTTCTCTAGTTTCTATAAGAGGGGGTTCTCTAAATTTACAGGTGGTTACCTATTTTTGTTCAAGTATTTTTTCAATTCTTTCTAAGAAGTCTGAATAATATTTTTGTCTTTTTATCTGACTAAGGATTTATTCTTTAAAAATCTTATTCTCTTTTCTAGTCTTATCAGAAATTTCTTCATTATGTCTGGCTAGAGAGTTAACAAGGGATTTGGCAACATTTGTAATATAGTCTTGTATTTCATTATCTTCTTCTTATTATTTCATAGATCTAATTTCTATGGATTCTACGTTTTTTCTATTTTATCAAAATGAGTTAGACTAAAAGGAGAGTTTATTTCTGGTTGGGAAGGTTTATTATATACAACCTTAATTCCCTGAATAATTTTTTCATATTTATATTTTGGTTCTCCCATGTTTAGTCTAAGTTCATTAATAATACCATCAATTCTAGATTGGTTATGGCCTTCTATGTTGTTAAGATAATTTGCTAAATTTTGTTGGAATTTAACAAAGTCTGTATAGAAGGTGGTTAATCCTTATGTCTTAGCTTTTAAATCTAAATGCAAGTCTTTAACAAATTTACTGTTATAGTCTTGGTTAGCTACTATGGATGTAGAAATTAAATTTAATCTTTCTAATATGAGTTTAGTTGCTTTAGCAGCGTTGACAATCTCCTTTTCATTTATCTTATAATAAAATTTGTCATCATTTTTCTTTTCTAAAATTCTTTGGTAAAAATCTGCTAAGGTCTGAATGGAGAGGTCTCTTGGTACCTCATTCCAATCTGATCTAACTATCTCCATTAGGAAGATAACTATCTAATCTAGGGATAAGCTTAGCTTGTACTTTGGTAACTTTAATTAACTCACTGTCTTGATTTTTAGTTAAAGTTTTAATTTCTAAAATGTCTTTGTTAAGGACTTCTATATGATTAGTCTTAATATTTATTTCTTGTAGAACTTGTACTAGGTCTATTGAGATTTTGTTATCTATTTCTAATAGTCTTTTAGAGATATTTTTTACTTTTATTTCTAGGGTTGGAGTGTCTTTTATTAATTGTCTTAATATAAGGAGTATACACTTATTTTGGTCTATTATACTATTTATAGCACTGGCAGTAACTTGTCTACTATCTGTGTGTTTGAATGGGATATGTTCAGTATGTGAACAATCGTCTATATGTGAGGTTAAGTAACCTACTGAGTCTAAATCAGTTATGGGTAGAGGTTGGTAGTCTGGGTTGGTTCCAAAAATACCTTTGTAAATGCGAGGGATAAATTCCAAGGTCATTAAAGTCTTTTTACTAAAAGTCTAAAATGAGCGTATTATGGCTCTGATACCAGAATTATGGTTTTGGTCGGAATTCGGTGAGATTCTAAAACTTTTTAAGGTCTTGATACCAATTTGGGTCTAAACTATAAATATTTTAAATATATAGTCTTGAAATAAGGTTTTAATATAAGACAAGAGGGGACCGTTAAAGAATATAACAAAAAGTCTTTGGGACCACGAGGGGACCACTTTCGGGATAAGGACAAAGTTCGCACGAAAGTCCTCACGGTTGAGTCCGCACCAGAGATTATTCCTATATATATATATATATATATATATATATATATATATATATATATATATATATATATATATATATATAGAGAGAGAGAGAGAGAGAGAGAGAGAGAGGGGGAGGAGGAGGAAGGCTCACCTACATCATGATGTATATATCACACCATACATCACAACTAGTTCTAGGTCCTAAGAAACCTTTTCTCTAATTTTTTTATTTTTCTCTTGAAATTAACCTTCTAATTAATTCATATTCAAAACATTAGGTCAAAATATATTTTTTAGCTATTTTTAAAAAATTCACAAAAAGTGCTAGCGTAGACCCTTATAAATAAGGTATTTTGAATAGTTTTTTTATGGATTTTCTAAAAATAGCTACAAAATGTATTTTGACCTAATTTTTTGAACATGAATTTATTGGAAGGTTAATTTCAAGAAAAAAATTTAAAAAAATTAAAAAAAAATTTTAGGACCTACAACTATGTGTAATGTATGGATGATATATTGAGCATGATGTAAGTGAGTCTTTTCATAAATAAATATATATATATATATACACTAGCGGATCCCCGTGCCTAAAGGCACGGCAAAAATTTTCAAAGTACGTAATCGCAAAACGGTAAAAATTTCGAAAGTACTTAATCGCAAAACGACAAAATTATTATTCTCCAACAAAACATCGCGACAGGAATTCTTGAACATATAGAACACTCTTGTGACATGTATGATGAAACAGGTCATAAAATAAAAAAGAACTAAATATAAAGCACTCTTATTACTTTATAACCAAATAAAAAGGAAAAAAACGCTCCTCACTCTCAATTTACACAAATAAGAATGTGCATTAAAATTTAACTAAATGTCATCCTAAAAAAATCACCGTCTATTTTTTACGGTGTTTTTAAGCCAACACCACTTTTTTATATACTCCGAAAAATATTTTTTATAAACTCCGCAACGAAATCTACTTTTTTTTACTTGGTATGAAAACAACCCAAATAAAATTCACATTATGAAAAATCTTTTTGTAATGAAAAACAAACACGATCTAAAGAAAAGTGACACGACACTACATGACATGAAATAAAAAAATTTACCTATGTCGAACACGACCCAAGTAAAAATGAAACAATAAACAATATTTTTTTAACCAAAAATGAACTTGACATGACACGACATGTAAAAAAATATTGTTTTATATGGACTATGTTCAAGATATGTAAAAAATATTATTTTATAGGTGGTGCCTCTATTACTTGGGTCGCGTTCAGGATATGTAAGTGCACAGCTCGACAACTTCTTGACCACATACCTATACACACCACATGTGTAACAAGTTCTCAATTTATTGTATAATTTATTAAATATACATGTTGACCTATTTATTTTGTAAATTTTGAAAATCATAATCAAACACACCACAAAATCGAAAGTTAGATAACTATAAAAAAAATCAGTGACTACAATAAAAATGAAATAAAAACTTATATACCTAAAACACACAAATTACCTTCAAAACATCAAGTGTAGTATCTCTTATAACTACAATAAAATTTTAACAAACCAATGATACTTCTAGACCCACCTAGTTCTAAATGGATACTCACACATAAACATGTCATTAGTGAGCTCTATAAATGGTTCTCTTAAAAAACTTTCATACAAAGAATATGTTCACACTAACAACAAAAGAAACTCTTAGCCCCAAAAATATATTGACAGTATTGTTCTAACCTAATTTTCAACTGCACAAATGACAAAGGGTCGCCTAAATAAATGCAACAGATATAGAGGGCAAACATAAAGGTAGAATAGGCATTGATAGATTACATATGAAAAATAGAAATTGTAAATTTGATCTTAGTCATCTCCTGCATAAAAGGTTGAATTTCAAAACATATGGTAGAAAGACACTAATTTTCACTTTAACTAGTAACTCTACAATAAAAATATAAACAAAATGTTAGATCATTACGATTCCAAACAATCTAGTTACTGCATATATATAATGACAATGGAGCTAAAAAGACACGAATATTATAAATGTACATCTCAAACCACAAAATAATCAGTGTGTACAACATACACGCGATTTGATTTTCGTTCACTATTTTCAATTCAAATTCACAGTAGCTATTCATTCCTCTTACAATGATCCTGCAATGAAAATTTCAAAATTATAACTATTCTTAAGTTGATATCATAATTAAGCCCAACACTCATATAATGAGCTTCGAAGTAAAAATCGTAGGATTGATATGTAATTATGGTTTTACCAACATAAGCTAAATGGAAACAAACCGTATAACAACTTAAAACTGATAAATGAATTATATGCTAGCAAGAGATATCAGTTGAGAGATGTGAGAGCTAGTGTATCACCATCTATAGAAAATTTGGAGAAAATTTGATCCATAAGTCATAAGAGGAACTACTAAAATTGGGTTGGGAGTTTTTACTAAAAAATAGTATCACAAGGAAAACATCTGTAAAATGCTAGCACATCACAATAAAATAATAAAATAAATGGAAATAAAGAAACATATGGATATACCTGATTGTACAAAACATCTGCAATTCATGTACAAATTTAAATAAGAACACAAAAAGAATAAAAACATGAAATATGAAATTTTCAAACTTCTTACCTTTTTCCGCAATATCACCAAGAAGTTAAGGATGTATCAGCTCCCCCCCCCCCCCCCCCCCCCACAAAAAAAAAACCCTAAATTATAGGGAAAATAACCCCAAATAATTCAGGCATGGAGGATAACTCGAAAAATAATTGTTCATGCCTTAGAGTGTGAGAGATATGAGAAAAGATTGCACGTCGTCCTCCAACACCAACAAATAAGGGTAGAAAATAACTTAAAACTGAAAAAAGTAATCATAAAACTTAAATCCAAAAATAAATTTGTTGAAAAATCTTGAACTTTGTAAATGCCTAAAATTGGATGGAGAAAAATAAAACAAATCCTTAATCAAGATTAAAGCTAAGTTCCCAAAAATAATAGCCCAAAAAAACTAAAATTTGTATACCCACATCGAAAACTCGTATAAAAATTCCCAAACCTATATGTTCAGAATCAACCATACGATCTAGACGGAAAAGATCTATAAAAATACAAATACCGAGACAAAAATCTATCAAATCCATACCAAAAAATAGCAACTCTAAAATAGATATACTCCAAAACCTAAAATCTTAAGGGGGGGCAACCTCAAACCCAGACCAAAATCTATCAAATCCATACCAAAAAATAAAAACTCTAAAACAGATATACCCCCCAAAAAATAAAAATAAAATAAAATAAATTTGAATAAAACCCCTTCAAATACATAGAGAGAGTGAGAGTACCGTCTTCGATGATGAGATGAAAAGAATATTAGAACGACAAAAAGAAAAACAATATATATGAGACAAAAACTAAACAATCTTAGATCTATACAAAAATATTTATAACCTTAAGGAGTACCTCTTGATTTGTTAGAAACTCTCAAACAATTAGGGTCTGGGGGTTTGAAATCCAAAAAACTCGTTTAAACCTCTCCACTCGTGATCGGTGATAAACCGGTGATTCTTAAATCGAGTTTAGTAAAGATGGAGTTGAGATGATAGATCGTGGGTACATAATGTAAGAGAGATAGAGAGAGAGTTTACCTTAGGTTTCTGTATTTGCATAATGGAAAGGGGGAAGAGGTAGAATGATGATGAAGGGGCGTCGGCCTCTCTCTTGGTAATTTTGTACCCTTCAAATAAAAGTGGAAAAAATGGTAAATCTAGGTCATCTTGGTTGGGAGAGGACAATAACGTTGGATCTGAGTAACAAATGCTAGTCGGTGGCCATGTCGAGGTCACTCTGCATGAGGAATTTGTCGGCGTTGTAAGAGGGATCGGTGAATTGGTCGCAAAGGGTTTGGAGGAGAGGGTTTTTGGACCAGTGAGGGAACACACAAAGTTCGTTGGAGAGAGAAAACTGAGGGCAAGATAGTGAGTGAGAGAAAATTAGAGATTTTGTGAATGACGTGTTAAAACTTTTGAGCGGGATAATGAAATTGAAGAAATTATCTCAGTGCTTTATTTTCTCTCAAACAATCTGGGACATTATTCTAGTGTTACATTTTTAGGATTCAAAAACCATGGTGTGTGTGTATATATATATATATATATATATATTAATGTATGCGATGGCTAAAATGATCTTTTTAGTTAAAAAAAAGTTGGTCCACTAATGGTTAAGTGAGTCAAATAATGATTTTCGTTAGTTTCGAACCCCAACAAACTAATACAGAAACTAACGTACCCCAAGTCCCAATTATTATAAACAAATGTACCCCAAGCAGTAAATGACCCTATATAAAACACAACTATTTGAAAAAAAAACTCTTTTGAGTGTTTTGAAAGCTGTTTTTTAAAATAAAAACTCTTTTTATACCTTTTTACCAAAAAAATACTATTTTTGTTATTTAAAAAACTGTTCTTTCCATTCCTTCGAAAACTGTTTTTATATAAAAAAAATGTTTTCGTTGCAAACAACTTTACATTATTAGACTTTTTTATTAAAAAGTAAATTTGCGCTCATTAGAAAAAAATACACTTTATTTATTAGTTTAACAAACAATTTATCATTTTCATAAGACGGTTAACCCGGTATAAAAAAATAGATTCTTCTATAAAGAAAAAAACTATTTTTTGAT
This sequence comes from Sambucus nigra, assembly GCA_949130495.1. Lineage (NCBI taxonomy): Eukaryota > Viridiplantae > Streptophyta > Magnoliopsida > Dipsacales > Adoxaceae > Sambucus > Sambucus nigra. The sequence continues at coordinate 301,407,763 of OX422215.1, read as the reverse complement.
AAAAAAAAATTGTTCTTTTTACAAGAAACTATTTTTTAAAAACTAAAAAATGTAATTCTTTTTTAATAATTTTTTAATTGTTTGAAAAATATTTGTATAGTTTTCCCAGTTTTTATAGAAAATAGTTTAAAAAGTTTTTTAATTGTAGTACAACTTTTTTAAGTCACATACATTATTTTATACTATTTTAACTCTTTTATATTAAAAATGTACTTATTTATATTTAATTTTCTAATTGTTTTCTATAAATAAAAATTGAGTAGAACTTATGAATGTCAAATTATAATTAAAAATAATAATTTTTAATATCAAAATGGCTATTTTATTGAAAAACTTATTTTTATAACGGACATGTATTTTGACATTATTTACTTATTTGAATTTATAATATTCCAACTTTTTAATAGATGTCGATTAGAAATTTTTCAATTTTTTTTCCATTTTTGGGGGAATTTTTTTCTATTTTTTTTTTAAAAATGAGTTTTTTAAACATATTCCGATGAAGTTTCTTTATATAAAAAAATTGGACTGCTAATAATTTGGGGCGAAATGATGTTTTTTTTTAAATGGGGAGCTTTTGCAAAACTGGTCAAAAAAGTAGGGGGGAAATGCAAAATGTAAATGCCACTAACGGTTTGGATGAAAAGTTAACAGAGTGGGGGTATATTGCAAATTTTTAAAAAAGTGGCGGTGTATTTCAAAACTGGTCATAAAAGCGAGGGAAAAACTCAAAATAACCCTAAAATTAATTATTAGCTTTAACTTATATTAAATTATTGTAGATTAAAAATAAAAAAATATTTCCAATTGTCTTGAGTTTGTTGAAATGTGTGAACATATTCAATATCGGATTTGATTAAATTAAATATAAATTAACTGAAATTACAAACTGTATTTTATTAATTAGAATTTAAGCATCATACTTACATATCATGTCTGCAATAAATCATATCCATATAATAATGTATAAACATATCCGGTTCATTCACAAAGAATGATTCAACTTTCTGAATCATGACTTACATATCCTGTCTGCAATAGACAATTCTCCCCCATTCCTGGTCAAGGAGTGACCCCTTGTTTGTAATTGACAATCCTCCCCCATTCTGGATCGGGGAGTAATCTCTCATTGTGGTAAACTGAAATGAACAATTTCATATTCATAATTTTCTGATCATATTCATAACAATGTACATCTACATCTTTCATGTGAGTACACTCACCTTGGGTTCTCAACTATATGTTTATGTTTCCCTCGGGTGGAGCTGAACCTGGTGGATTAAATCTTAAACCTGTAAATCTAACCAAATCAGTATTGTATTAAAATCATATTGATATATTTATGTAACTTTCAATTATTACAACTACAATATAACTCTATTTAAGTAGAATTCCATGAAACTTGAGTAACGATGATGCGATAGTATTTATGTTAATAAAATTGTAAATATTCATCCCTAGAAAATACTTTGTAAGGAGTTTATAAATAAAACCAAATAAACAGAATAGTATACTTAGCAATATATATAATCATGGAACATATACTCAAAATAACCTTTGAAAGGAGGAGATAAGAATATTATTTCAAGGGGTATCTAGTATGGTATCAAATTATTGTCCTCTATTCTTAACCATTCTAAATTCATAAATTGTGCATATATAGGTGTCCAACTTTATCAATATGAAAACATATATGAATATACTTTCCATTACAAGTTATGGTGTAATTTTCCAAGCTTCTTAGAGAAAGATATAACCATTTCTTTACAACATATTTAATCCATCCTACAAGCTCCCCCATTGTTCAGTCAACTTCCAAAAAAATTCATAATTTTTGTACATGATAACTTTATATGATTTTCACCCATTTTCCATATACATACTGAATAATACAAAATTATAGTTTCATAATTTTTAGAGTTCATTTGCTACGTCAAAAGCTTTATCAAATTCAGAGTATATCTAGACGCATTATGCATATAACAATTATGTATCAACTTATAACCATCACCAAGGTATAATAATAAGGAGTTTAATTCTAATTTTTTGATATTCTTTGCATATATGGGTCTATTTTTGTGACAACCCGGATATAATTGGGCACATGGATAATGTGTATTAATATATAATACTATTTTATTATGTTTAGTCTAATCCTAACTTCATAAATCACGAAATATTGAATTAGTTACAAACACAAAATTTTGAAGTTTTCGGTAGGAATGCTCATGTTTGAGACTAGTTTTGACCCTTATAATATAATAATTGACTTGAGGTGAAAAATACATAGTTGTAGATATATGAGTTAGGTATCTAACCAACAAACGGTATGTTAAACGAAGGTCTGATCAAGAAGTTATGCCGAAACTACAAAGCAGGTGAAAATTTGTCCATTCGTTGAATGATATTTCGTCTTATTAGTATAACAAATGGTGGATTTTGATTGCTTAAGGAAGGAGGTGAGTTTGGACGACTTTACACCCTTTATATTACTTCCTCCTTCAGCCAAAACTCAACCATTAAAGAGTTTGGCTTGAGAGGAAGAGAACTGGAAAGTCGAAGAAGAAGAATAATTGAGGAGAAAAATCTGTGGAAATTTATGGAAAAGTCCTTAAGGTAATTCTATATGTAAGTCTTGTTATTTTTCTTGTGTTAGTGGTTGAAATGGTATAAATCATAGATTTTTTATATAACTTTCATTCCTTGGTTTATATTTATGAATAGATGCAAGTTTACGCAAAAATTGAACATGTAAACCCTTAAAATTGCTTCGGTTAGGACCTTGTGTAGTCAAACTTATATATGTTTTTGTATACTTACTAGAATTGAGTAATTACAATTGTAGATGAAAATATGCTCATATATGTATAACATATCCTAATATGAGGTCAAATTACCAAGAAATGAATCTTGGGTGATAGTTGGAAGTTTGGGTATAAATTCTTCCCCAAAAGTGTAAGTACGCATATCATGTGTTCGATGTTCGGCCTGATATAGCAAATGAACTCTAAAAATTATGAAAGTTTAATTTTGTATTATTAAATATGTTTATTGATATTGTATGGAATATCATATAAAGTTATGATGTTGAGAAATTATGAAAATTCTTGAAAGTTGACTGAACGATGGATGAGCCTATAGGGCAGATTTGTTATGTATTAAGGAAATGGGCATAACTTGCTCTAGGAACCTGAAATGATGTTTCGTCTATTGCATTGGAAACCTAATATGATAATAATTGGATTAACAATAAGAAATGAAAGCATGTTTAGTATATGAGTTGGATATGTTAACTATCTTAACATGAATTTAGATATCAGTTCATTTATGATAAGTGATATGAATGGGATCATGTGATGCTTATGAATTGAGTTACATTTAAGTTACTCTTTGGATTGTTAATATTCTTATGATGTTACTAAGATTGTAAGAATGATAGGAAGGAAAGAAAAACTGGTTGAACAAGTTCCAGGCAAAGGCAAAGGAAAAATCCCATTAAGTTACCAAGGTGAGTGTACTTATTGAGTTAAATATGTATATGATATGGGTGGTTATTGAGTTGAATATGTTTACATATATGATATACTTATTGAGTTGAATATGGATATGATATGGGTGGTTCTTGAGTTTAATATGTGTATAGATGTGATATGCTTACTGAGTTGAATATGGATATGATACGGGTGGTTATAAGTTGAATATGTGTATAGATATGATATACTTACTAAGTTGAATATGGATATGATATGTGTTGTTACTGAGTTGGATATGGATATGGTTACTGAATTGATTATAGATATGATATGTGGTACTTACTGAGTTGAATATGGATATGATATGTGTGGTTACTGAGTTGAATATGGTTATTATATGTGTGGTTATTGAGTAAGATATGGATATGGTTACTGAGTTGATTATAGATATGATATGTGGTGCTTACTGAGTTGAATATGGATATGATATGGGTGGCTATTGAGTTGGATGTAGTTATGATATGTGTGGTTACTGAGGTGAATATGGATATGATATATGTCGTTACTGAGTTGGATATGGGTATGGTTACTGAGTTGAATATAGATATAATATATGGTACTTACTGAGTTCATTGTAGATATAATATATGGTACTTACTTAGTTGAATATGGATATGATATGTGTGGTTACTAAGTTGAATATGGATATGATATGTGTGGTTACTGAGTTGAATACGGATATCATATGTGTGGTTATTGAGTTGGATATGGATATGGTTACTGAGTTTATTATAGATATGATATTTGGTGCTTACTGAGTTGAATATGGATATGATATGGGTGGTTATTGAGTTGAATATAGATATTATATGTGTGGTTACTGAGTTGAATATGGATATGATTTATGTGGTTAGTGATTTGGATATGGGTACGGTTACTGAGCTGATTATAGATATGATATATGGTACTTACTGAGTTGAATATGGATATCATATGTGTGGTTAATGAGTTGAATATGGATATCATATATGTGTTTACTGAGCTGGATATGGATATGGTTACTAATTTGATTATAGATATGATATGTGGTACTTTCTGAGTTTAATATGGATATGATATGGGTGGTTATTGAGTTGAACATAGATATGATATGTGTGGTTACTTATTTGAATATGGATATGATATGTGTGGTTACTGAGTTAGATATGGATATGGTTACTAAGTTGATTATAGATATGATAAGTGGTACTTACTGAGTTGAATATGGATATGATATGTGTAGTTACTGAGTTGAATATGGATATCATATGTGTGGTTACTGAGTTGGATATGGATATGGTTACTGAGTTGGATATGGATATGATATGGGTGGCTATTGAGTTTAATATAAACATGGTATGTGTGGTTACTGAGTTGAATATGGATATGATATATGTGGTTACTGAGTTGGATATGGGTATGGTTACTTAGTTGATTATAGATATGATACGTACTACATACTGAGTGGAATATGGATATGATATGGGTAGTTACTGAGTTGATTATGGACATGATATGTGTAATTATTGAATTGATTATGGATATGATATGTATGTATTCTAATGAGATGTTATGGCTTATCAACATCCAAGAGATGTTATGGCTTATTTATAGCCAAGAGATGTTATGGCTTATTAATAGCCAAGGATGTTATGGCTTATTTATAGCCAAGAGATGTTATGGCTTATCAACAGCCAAGAGATGTTATGGCTTATCAAAAACCAAGAGATGTTATGGATTATTTATAGCCAAGAGATGTTATGGATTATCAATAGTCAAGAGATGGTATGGCTTATCAACAACCAAGAGGTGTTATGGCCTATAAATAGCCAAAAGATGTTAATAAAATTAAGATGTTAATATAGCACTTTTACTATATAGGGATGTAGTACATTCACTAAGTTTTTTTTACTCATGGTTTTATATGTTTACATTTTCAGGTTTGTATACTGCCAGCTAGGACAACCTATGATCGGTAATGAGGAGAGTTGCACCATTAGAGAGGGGTGAGGTTTAAATATGGGAATTTGTTATTGTAAAACTGATGATTTTACTACACTCATACATTAAATATACTGAGATAGAGTAGTTTAATTTTATGAGAGTACTAGTTAATCATAGTATGGTAGGTTTTCTTAATTATGACTCTGATATTAATTACGTTATGATACAGAGAACAGAATTACATTAATTGTATACATCATAAATGAAATCTTGAAACGAATTATATTTTGAATTGTTCAATATTATGATTTAATTACTATGAAAGAAATTATTATCACTGATATGGGTTTGGGGTGTCACAATTAGAGGTATCAGAGCAGCTACATTATAAATTCTGGACGTGTGTGACGGTTAAATGGAAGTTGTTGGATTGATTTGATATTATTGAATTGTTCATGTACTAACCAATGATTTAGTATTATATACTATTTGTGTTGGCTACTATAACTCTGTTATGAAAGTTGGAAGCTCGGGCATGGAACAAGCCATTGGTTCCAGGCTAGGTGGACGACTATTTACAATGTAAGTGGCTCAGGTTACTTTGAGTGTGGTGACAGGTAAGCAAGTGAAAGTGGATCATCAAAAATTTATGGAGAAGGCATTCCATGGAAGAATCTACATCGTAAATAGAGGATAGAATGACAATGCGTTATTCGTAATTGTTTGATTTGAACGACCAAGGTATGTCAATTTTAAGGACAAAATTTCCTAACGGGGGGAGAGTTGTGACAATTCGGATATAATTGGGCACACAAATAATGTGTATTAATATATAATATTATCTTATTATGTTTATTCTAATCCTACCTTCATAAATCATGAAATATCGAATTAGTTACAAACATAAAATTTTGAAGTTTTCGGTAGGAATGTTCACGTTAGAGACTAGTTTTAACTCTTATAATATAATAATTGACTTGAGGAGATTACTATATAGTTGTAAATATATGAGTTAGGTTTGAAACCAACAAACGGTGTGTTAAACGGAGGCCCGAGCAGGAAGTTATGCTGAAACTACGAAGCAGGGGTAAATTTGTTCATTCGTTAAATGATATTTCGTCTTATTAGTATAACAAATGATGGATTTTGATTGGGTAAGGAAGGAGGTGAGTTTGGACGACTTTATACCCTTTGTATTACCTCCTAATTCATCCAAAACTCAACCACTAAAGAGTTTGTATTGAGAGGAAGAGAAGTAGGACGCCGAAGAAGAAGAATTGAGGAGAAAAATTGGAGAAAAATCTGTGGAAAATTATGAAAAAGTCCTTATGGTAATTCTATATGTAAGTCTTTTTATTTTTCTTGTGTTACTGATTGAAATGGTATATATCTTAGATTTTTTATATAACTTTCATGCCTTGGTTTATATTTATGAATAGATGCAAGTTTACGTAAAAATTGAACGTGTAAACCCTTAAAATTGCTTCGGTTAGGAACCTTGTGTAGTCAAACTTCTATATGTTTTTGTATACTTACTGGAATTGAGTAATTATAATTGGAGATGAAAATATACTCATATATTTATAACATATCCAAATATTAGATAAAAATACAAAGAAATGAATCTTGGGTGATAGTTGGAAGTTTGGGTATAAAATCTTCCCCAAAAGTGTAAGTACGCATACCATGTGTTCGATGTTTGGCCTGACATAGCAAATGAACTCTAAAAATTATGAGACTTTAATTTCTTATTTATCAATATGTTTATTGAGATTTAGTGTATATTATATAAAGTTATGAGGTAGAGAAATTATGAAAATTCCTGGAAGTTGACTGAAAGATGGATGAGCCTATAGGGCACATCTGCTATGTATTGAAGAAATGGGCATAACTTGCTCTAGGAACCTGAAATGAAGTTTTTTCTGTTGTATTGGAAACCTAATATGATAATAATTGGATTAAAAATAATAAATGAAAGCATGTTTAGTATATTATTGGGATATGTTAACTATCTTAACATGAATTTAGATAGAACTTCATTTATGATAAGTGATGTGAATGGGATCATATGAAGCTTATGAATTGAATTATGTTTAAGTTACTCTTTGGATTTTTAATATTCTTATGATGTTACTAATATTTCAAGAATGATAGGAAGGTAAGAAGAACTGGTTAAACAAGTGCCAAGCAAAGGCAAAGAAAAAAACCCAATAAGTTGCCAAGGTGAGTGTAGTTACTAAGTTGAATATGGATATGATATGGGTGGTTATTGAGTTGAATATGTGTATAGATATGATATACTTACTGAGATGAATATGGATATGATATGGGTGTTATTGAGTTGAATATTTGCATAGATATGATATACTTACTGAGTTGAATATGGATATGATATGGGTGGTTATTGAGTTGAATATGTTTATAGATATAATATAGTTACTGAGTTGAATATGGATATGATATGTGTGGTTACTGAGTTGGATATGGATATGGTTACTGAGTTGATTATAGATATGATATGTGGTACTTACTGAGTTGAATATGGATATGATTTGTGTGGTTACTGAGTTGAATATGGATATCATATGTGTGGTTACTGAGTTAGATATGGATATGGTTACTGAGTTGATTATAGATATGATATGTGGTGTTTACTGAGTTGAATATGGATATGATATGGGTAGTTATTGAGTTGAATACAGATATGATATGTGTGGTTACTGAGTGGAATATGGATATGATATATGTGGATAATGAGTTGGATATGGGTATGGTTACAGAGTTTATTATAGATATTATATGTGGTACTTCCTAAGTTGAATATGGATATGATATGTGTGGTTAATTAGTTGAATATGGAAATCATATGTGTCGTTACTGAGTTCGATATGGATATGGTCACTGAGTTGATTATAGATATTATAAGCGGTACTTACTTACTGAGTTGAATATGGATATGATATGGAAGGTTATTGAGTTGAATATAGATATTTTATGTGTGATTACTGATTTGAATATGGATATGATATGTGTGGTTATTAAGTTAGATATGGATATGGTTACTGATTTGATTATAGATATGATATGTGGTACTTACTGAGTTGAATATGGATATGATATGTGTGGATATTGAGTTGAATATGGATATCATATGTCTGGTTACTGAGTTGAATATGGATATGATATGGGTAGCTATTAAGTTAAATGTAAACATGATATGTGTGGTTATTGAGTTGAATATGGATATGATATATGTGGTTACTGAGTTGGATATGGGTATGGTTACTGAGTTAATTATAGATATGATATGCAGTACTTACTGAGTGAAATATGGATATGATATAGATAGTTACTGAGTTGATTATGGATATGATATGTTTAATTATTGAGTTGATTATGGATATGATATGCATGTATTTTGAAGAGATGTTATGGATTATCAATAACCAAGAGGTGTTACGGCTTATTTATAGCCAAGAGATGTTATTATTTACTAACAGCCAAGAGATGTTATGGCTTATTTATAGCCAAGAGATGTTATATCTTATGAACAGCCAAGAGATGTTATGGCTTATCAACAGCCAAGAGATGTTATGGCTTATCAACAACTAAGAGATGTTATGGCTTATTTATAGCCAAGAGATGTTATGGCTTATCAATAACCAAGAGGTGTTATGGCCTATCAACATCCAAGAGATATTAATAAAATTAAAATGTTAATATAGTAGTTTTACTATGTAGAGATGCAGTACATTCACTGAGTTTTTTTTTACTCATGGCTTTATATGTTTACATTTTCAGGTTTGTATACTGCCAGCTAAGACACCCAATGATCGATAATTTGGAGAGCTGCACTGTTAGAGAGAGGTGGGGGTTAAATATGGGAATTTCATTATTGTCACACTGATGATTTTACTACACTCATACATTGGATATATTGAGATAGAGTAGTTTAATTTGATGTGAGTACTAGTTAATCATAGTATGGTAGGTTTGCTTAATTATGACTCTGGTATTAATTACGTTATGATACAGAGAACAGAATTAGATTAATTGTATACATCATACATAAAATCTTGATACGAATTATATTTTGATTGGTTCAAGATTACGATTTAATTACCATGAAAGAAATGGTTAGCACTGATATGGGTTTGGGGTGTGACAATTTTCATCTCTAACTGAAATTACTTAATTCCAACAAGTATACAAAAATATAGGCAAGTTTAAATACAAGGGAGTTCTATACAAAGCAATACGGATTACACATACCACTTATCTTACTTATAAACATATACATACAAATACAAAGGAGGATTTAATTTTAATCAATAATTGATGATTTCTATACTTTCAATAATATTAATCCAAGAATAAGAAAATATTAACACATAATTATACCTTGGCAACACTTTTATGATTTTCTTGGAATTTTTCCTTGCTTTTCTTATAACTTTGTCCTGCTTAAGCTTCTCCTTTCTCTCTCATTAAGACAATACTCTTCAAGCTTAACCAAGGCTTAAAATTTATGAAGAAATAGATGATATCAAGAGGTTAAAGTCGGCCAAACCATTTTCCCTCTCCAACTAATCAGATTAAAACATTTGGTGTACTCAAAGACTAAATGACACTTAAAGGATGGATGACTTTGCTCTCAATTCGTAAATTCGGTATAACTTCTTATTCGGACATCCATTTGACAAACCATTTATTGCGTTACAAACCCAGCTCGGATATCTACAACTATGTAGTTTTTACCCTGACCAAATTGATACATTTTAAGGGTCAAAACTAGTCTCTAACATGAGCATTCCTATCGAAAATCTTAAAATTTTGTTGTTTATAACCAACTTGATATTTCATGATTTTTGAAGGTACTATTAAAATAAAATATAATAACCTAACATTATATATATTAATAAAATATTATACATATCAAATACGGTAGAGATAATTCAAATATACTTTATCATAGTTGTATTCGGTGTTGATGCAAAAAACTAGACTAGGCTAATTAATTGATCACAGATAAATTTGAGTAAAAGAGACAAAAGATTTTTAAAGTGGTTCGTCTCAAAGAAAGAGCCTACGTCCACTGTAGAGTATTGCTTTGTGCTTTGTTCAATTGTCTCTTATTTCATCTCCCTTAGATGTAGGGTTTACAATGTATTTATATCCCCCGAGGGGTGTACAAGTGTTAGAATATCAAAGGATGGAATGTCTTTATATCGTAGACATTTTACATCTGTACAATCATTTATGTATACAACTATTGGCGTTTTACTGTCATTGTTGGTCGGTCTCCCTAATGTTGGTCGGACTTCAATGAATGGTTGGTCGGCATCCCTCAGTAGGTCGGCACATCATCCCTGCTAACCATGATTATCCTTATGCTATATTGCACGTGTCAGTATCCGATTGGTTCACATAACAGGATAATTTTTAGTATCAACATAAGCCCTCAATGTTTTATGCTTGAAGTTTTTACAAAAGTGTGAAACATTTAGCTCTTAAAAGTTTCCTGGGCAATAATTTTAAGCTTAGTTGGCTGTCGACTTCCCATACTTGTAAAAATTATGACTTTTCTGTGGAAGTATAATGAGAATGGCATTTTTTTAATTATCCACACTGACTTAATGAATCTTTTTTGGGTAAAGTCATTTTTTCTGCCTTTAGCCGCCGCCAGTTCAATCGACGCTGCCTTTTAATCATTATTTTTCCCATTTTTGAGGCAACCTATAAATAGCGAAAAAAACCACAATCTTTTCTTACCTCAAATTTTCTGAGCGTTTTTGGCTATTGCGTCTTCAAGCTTTATTTTTCTCTCTTATGCGATCATTTTTCGTCCTTCAGTTGTTTTTGAATCCTTAATCTCTGTAAGAAGTCTTTCTCTTTTCTTCTATTCTTCATCATAGTTTACTCTATAGATTCTCTTTATGAATTAAGAAATGTATTTAAGATTCCATCTTGGGTTGATATGGAACACGCTACTTTGCTTGCTGATTTTTTCTCACTTCCTGAGGGTCACTGGTTTCCCTCTATCTTTATAGCTCAGTGTGGTTTTACCTTTCCTCCAAACCCATTTTACCTTGAGTTTTGTCAATATTTGATGTTGTCCCAGCAAGGGTAGCCCCCAATACCTGGAGGGTCGTAAATGGAGTATATATGTTGAATCAAATATATGGAACCCATCTAGGAATTCCAGAAATAATATTTTTTTATAAGTGGGTGATTAGCGACAGCACTTTTTATTTAAAGACTAGGGTTATAAACAAAGCGTTAGTAGTCAATCTTTCAGACTCCAATAGGGATTTTTTTTAGCATGGAGTTGTTGTAAAAAATTGGCAATACGCCCCTTTGACTGGGAATGTTGAGTACCAGGGGCCTAGATGCCCTCCTTTTAGCAATGGGATAGGTTATTCCTCATTTAATTGTTCTGTGTATAGTTATTTAAATTTAATACTAATTGCTACTCTATAAATTTTGATTGCAGCTGATTAGAAGATAAGGTGTCTAAAGTAGAGTTAAGTGAACCTCAAGGAGTTGAAATTCATTTGGGGTCTTCATCAGAGGAATGGCGAGGAGCACATTACAAGAATACGATTTCTTCCTTTGTTGCTCGTCCCCTAATAGGCACTCATTCCCCTGTAATTAACCTTGAACAGGAACCCCTTTCTACCTCCTCAACTGCTGCATCTAGTAATGGTGATCTTGCTGCCCACTCCCCATCTTCCTTGGATTCAAACTTACCTCTTGTCACTGCTATTGAAAAAAGGAAATTTCCCAATATTTTAGGAGATATAGCTGCCAATTACCCTTCTAAACAAGCTGATGAGGGGGTAAAAATTAAAGATGAAACTGGGAAGAAAACCCTAGTTAAGAAAATTGAAGAGAGCCTATTGAAAAGAATAAGGAAAGGGCTTCCTTCTAAGTTAGTGGAAGGTTCTTCTACCCTTCCTGACCAGCGAGAGTTGGTCGATATATCTTCTTCTGCCTCTCCAGTGATCCTTGGACTTGGATTGGTATGATAACTAATAAAGTATAGGACTTTACCAGACCACAGGGGTGCTGCAGCTGTACTACCTCATTCCAAAAGTTCTAACAGGGCTGCTCAAAGCCTTGCTCGAGTATATTATTTTATTTTATTTTATTTTTTCGTATCTTTATTTCTTCTTCCTAATACTGACTTTTCTTGTTGTCTTTGTGCAGTTCCTCATTGACTTCAACAACATGGGAAAGATAACCCTTTGAGAGCTTCTTCTGGGGAAATTGAAGAGGCTTCTAATGATCTGAAAAAGTCAGTGCTTGATTCCCAATAAGCACTGGCCAATGAATAAAAGAAATGGGAGGAGAATGTGAAAGTTATTGAAGGAGCTGCTGAAACTGCTCGAGGTCTAAATGATAAGTTATAGAAAGACTTAGATGCTGAGAAAGTTAATACTGCCCAGCTATAGAAGGATTTGGATGTTGAGAATGTGAAAAGAACTAAGGCCAGGGAGGCTAACTTCAATAGAGGCTAGGATAAGGTCATTAGAAAATTAAGTTTGCAAAGAAGAAATGCTTTAAGGATGGCTGGTCAGCTGCCCTTTTGGAGGTTGGAACTCCAAAAGACTCTGAGTTATTCTTACGACATGATCATGGGGCCCTCCAAACATGGACGATGAAGTTGATGATGATGGGGGTTCCAGTGAATCCCTTATGGTGATGGAGTCTACGGATTAACACCGAGATATTAATTCTTCTTCCCTCTCCATAGTTAATCCTCCTCCTTCTTCTGCCCCTGCCTGTACTTCAACTAATCCTGAGGCAGATAAGAAGAAGGTGTAGAACCGAGAAGCTTTTTATTTCCCTTTTTCAGTATTTGTTCTTTTTGAAGATGTACCTATAATTTCCCCTTCTATTAATGAAAAGAGAAATGTTTTCATTATTGTGCTTGTATTTTTCGAAGCTCTGCACCTTGTTGATTGATTATTTTCTTCTTCCTAATAGTTTATGGATAAATTGTAACAATTCTCATCTACTGACTCTGATCTACTCCAGAGGTGTAATGATCTTTTTAAAGCTAGTCACTTGTCTCTGACTAAGGCCGACGTACTGAAGTTGCTCGGGGAAGGGGTATTTGATCAAGCCAAAGAGACCTATGTTCATCTGAAGTGTCTTCTTAATCGGGTAGTGGCCAATAATTTTGCCTACTACAAAATGATTGAAGAGATACAGGAGGACCACAATGAAGTTAAGTCACATTTTCATGAGGATTATGAGAAGAAGTTCCAGGCCCTGAGTGAAGGTTGGGGCTATGAGCAAAAGTTAAATAAATTTACCTCCTATTTTCGAAGGCAAAAATTCCTGCTTAATCGTGAAGTGGAGGAAGCAAGGGCTATTGCTAATCTTCTGGAGGAAGAGAACAAAAATTTGAGAGGTGAACTTAATTCCTTAAAGTCATCCACTGTTGTTATTGCTACTACGGATGAGGGTCATTCATTCTTAGAGGCTGAGAATGCAAGGTTGAGTGAGGAGTTGGAGGCCCTGAAGAAATCAAAACCTACTTCTTCATATTCCCGAGCTAGAGTTAAACATGGCCGAGGTACTACATAGGAAATCAGGACCCAACAGACCCTTACTAATCAAGATGCATAGTTAAAAGATAAAAATTTACCATTACTGAGATGTCCCAAAAGCTACAGACCTTGACGAAGCAACTATCCACTCAATCTTCTCAGTTACAAGCTAAGGATAGAGTGTTGAAGAAACTGCATCACCAGGTGGAGATATTGACCTTCCAATTCCACAAACAACCAAGGAAATTTTGGCTAGAAGGGTATAATGAAGCTCTGGGGCATCTTGAGGACAAGCTTCAACATGCTAAGAATGGGAGCTATAAATAAGGTTGGATGAATGCTTTGACAGTGATGAAGGTGGACCAAAAAAACCAACTGTGGGACTGGTATAATTCAGGATTACTTTACCTTAACGATCCCCCTTTTAAATTAGATGTCAATTAGATTCCTGACCGAAGTATTCCTCAATGCTTTATTTCAAAGTACCTGGGAGATTATGAGCGTCATGATGAAATAGAGATCATCCTACCTCCTCACCTACTTTATCATCCCACTAGAAGAAATACCAGAATGCTTTAGGATTTTAACATCATTAATTCTCCTTACACTTTAGATGATTCTCCCGCTGGAATGGATCATGTTTCCAAAGCTGAAGGGAAATGTCCTGCAGAATGAAACTTTGTACTTTATTTTGCTGACACAGTTATGTAATATCTTGTGTTAAATGTGTAGGATTAATCCTTTCTTTATCATTAGTTCTATTGATACACTTAGATTAAAATCTAAATTGAGTATCAATTACTAATAAATGCAAATGGTCTACTAGCCTACTTAGATTAAGATCTAAATTTAAATCTAGTTAGATGAATATATAGGTTCTACTGGCATACTTAGATTAAAATCTAAATTTGGAGATAGTTACCCATGTGTCTCCAAAGGTTTTACTAATGCATCCAAGTGTTATGTTTTTGCATCAGATACCAGTGGTGTGGCCAGGAGTATGTGGAATATATGCTTACATTCCTCTTAAGGAATCTTTTACAATGTTCTTCCTGCACTTTCCCCAGTAGGATAAAGATCTTGTTTTATCCTTATATTTGTGGATCAAGTTTTTTGAGGACTTAGCGTCCTATTGCCTTGGACTTTGTATATCAGCGATCGAGCAACTTACTGCTTGTACCAAGCAACTCTCTTGTATTATTGTGTTATGTTGAGCATCTTTCAGGGAAAGATTTACTTAATGAGCAATAATTTTAAGTTTTTATTGTCACTTTAGCTATAGTAGTGCATAGCACTAGTACTTCCAAAAAAAAATCCACAACAAAAATTAAAAGAAATGATGATTTTATTAATATTGAAATTTGATTTCAAACTGATTACAACATCATTGGTAATATTTTCTGAGATGCTCTGCATGCCATGGGTTTTTGAATTCTTCGCCTTTCAAGGTTTTAATTCAATAAGTTCTAGGTTGAATGACTGCTAAAATACGGTATGGTTCATGCCAATTATCTTCAAGCTTGTTATTTTTCTGTAGCACTTTCTTCAGCACATAATCTCCTTCATTCAAGTTGGTCGGTTTCATCCTTTAATTGTAAAAATAGGCCATTCTCTGTTACTAGGATTCATTTCTTAGGGCAACATCTTCTCTTACTTCTTCCAGCATATCTAGATTCAACCTTCTCATTAGGCCACTTACAATAGAGTTAAAATTTAAAACTCTATGGGATGGTAAACCCAGCTCGGAAGGTATGACGTCTTTAGTCCCAAATGCTAACATATATGGGGATTCTCCAGTTGCTATTCTTGAGGTTGTTCGGTATGCCCATAAGACATAAGGTAGCTCATTTATCCAGTTTTCCTTCGCATCATCAAGCCTTTTCTTCAACCCATTAAACAAAGTTATGTTCGTAACTTCAATTTGTCCATTACTCTGCTTCTCGAAAAGCCTTACTGGTATAGTATACAGTTTTTGAACTCCATTCTCTTCTCGAATCAATGCATAACTCATGGCTGACTCGGAAACAGCTAAGTACAGGTACAATTTCTCACATGTGATTGGTCGGGAGAGCAATGAAGGTGACCCCAAATACTTTTTTAATTTCTCAAAAGCTTTTTCTCATTCTTCTCTCCATTCAAAACTTTTTTTGAGTACCTTGGAGAATAACAGGCACTTATCTGTAGCTTGGGATATGAATCTGTTCAGTGTTGCTACTCGTACAGCCAGCCTTTGCACATCTCTCTTGCAAGTTGGGGATTACATTTCAATTAATGCCTTGATCGTATCTGGATTTTCTTCAATTCCCCTTTGATTTACTATGTACCCAAGGAGCACTCCTTCTTGCACTCCAAAAATGCACTTGGTCAGATTTCTCCTCATCTGGTGTTTTCAAGTTGATCAAAAGTCTGGTTGGGTTCGGCGATGTGATCAGACGCCTTTTTTCTCTTTGTAAGCATATTATCCATGTAAACTTCCATATTATTTCCTATTGTCTCTTCAAAAACCGTATTGACCCGCCTTTGATATGTAGCACCTGCTTTTTTCAAACAAAAAGGCATAACATTATAACATTATGTTCCTCGGGGAGTGATGAAAGAAGTTCTTTCCCTATCTTCAGACTTCATTTTTATCTTGTTATAACCAGAATAAGCATCCATAAAGCTGTGTAGCTCATGTACTGATGTATCATCCACGAGTTGATCTATTTGGGGCAATTGAAAGTGATCCTTTGGGCATGCTTTATTTAGATTTGTGAAATCTACACACATTCTCCACTTGTCTTTCTTCTTTTTTACCATAACTACATTGGCTATCCAATCTGGATATTTCACTTCATTAATAAAAGTTGATTTCTGAAGGTTTTCAACTTCTTCATGTATGGCTTGGTTCTTCTCAAGACTGAACACTCTTCGTCTTTGCTTTACTGGTTTAACTTCTTTGTTTACGTTGAGCTCATGGAAAAGAAAATTGGGATCTATCCCAGGCATATCTTCATGACTCTAGGCAAACACATGTTTTTTATGTCTAAGGAAAGTTACTAGTTCTTGTTTAAAAATAAGATCCAGCGTTGTCCATATCTGAGTGGTGCGTTTTGGTTTATTGTCGTTTAGCACAATACTTTCAGTTGCTTCCACAATCTGTCCCTTTACCAATTTTGTTTCCTACCTTGGGTTTAAGGTTTCAACCTCAGATTCTTCATTAGGTTCTTTGTCAGATTCTTCTTAATGTATCTACTTGGTAAGTAGTGGTTTTCTTCTTTATTTCTTCCAACTCTTCTTGCTCGGCAGAAGAGTAGTAGCACTCCCGAGCTACTTTCTGATCATCTTTTACAATTCCCACACCAAAGTTAGTAGTAAATTTTAAACACTGATGTACAGTGGAAGGTACTTCTTTAAACTTCTTTAGCCATACTCTTCCCATGATTATATTGTAAGATGAATGGACATTTTTATCCATTACAAAGAAATGGATCTTCTTTGTTTTACTGGATGGACATGTGTCGATTATCACCTCCATCTTAATTGTTTCTAAAGGAAAGACTTTCTCACCTACAAATCCTATTAGTGGTTGATGATAAGGCTCTAATTGGCTGAGTTTAAAATCCAAGTTGCTGAAATAAGGATAAAATATGATATCCTCTGAGCTATCATTATCCACTATTACTTTAGAGACAATGATTTCTTCCTTTTTAACTTTGATTACCAGTGGGTCGTCATGAGGTTACGATACTCTTGAGAGATCATTTTTAGAGAAACCAATTACCAATTTGTCTTTATTAACCTTTCTTGGTCGATCTTCCTTGGCAAGGTTGATCCTCTGTATGTACGAGCAAGTTTGTGCCTCATTGAGGTAAGCTTTTCATTCTGTTGTATGATCTCCTCCTCCTGCATCTCCACTGTAATCATGTGGCAATTAAAAGAACCAAAATTGATACAGAATACCTCACGTTTTGGTTGTTGAGGCTTTTTAGGGAGATTAGGATCATCATCATAGTCATCTTTATGAGTTCTTTTCTTCTCCTCTCTGGGCTTGCAATGAGATTTTGATCTATGCCGAACTCTTTCATTATTCTAACGATCAACATACTGATTCAGCTTTCCTCATCAGATAAGAGTTTTAATATCATTTTGAAGAGCTATGTAACGTTCTGTCGTGTGACCATGATCCCCATGGAATTCACAGTACTTAGTCTTGTCCCTTTTGGTCGGGGAATTTCTTAACTTATCAGGCCAATGTACATCTTTATTATGCTTGATTTCTTCCAAAATATGGGGAATTCCCATGGCTAATGGTGTATAACGGTTGTACTTCTTGAGTCGCTCCAAAACTCCTTTTGTTTTGATTCCCTGTGTTCTTTGGGGTCTTTATGATCTTTCGTATCATTTTTGCCATCAACTTTTTTGCCTGAGCTACGCTTGGCTACCATTGCTTCCTCGGCATTCATGATATTTGCTTCTTTAGCCATTAATTCTGACATTGTCTTCGAAGGGTCTTTGGCATGAGTGTAATACAGTTTCTTAGGGAGAAGTCCACTCATAAGGGCGATTATTACAATCTTTTCCTCATAATTAATAACTTCCAGTTTCTCGTTATTAAAATGAGCGATGTAATCTCTTGTGCTCTCTCCTTCTTTTTGTCTCACATGAAGCAAGTGTGCCACCCTTTTCATAGGTTTTTCTCCAAAGAAAAAGTTTCTAATGAATATCTCGACCAGTTGGCTGAAGCTAAAAATTTATCCCTGAGGAAGACTATTATACCAGATTTGGGCAGATCCAGTAATAGTTCCAAAAAATTTTGTACACTTCATTTCGTCGGGACCGGCATAAATGTCAGTAGCCACTTGATATTGATCTATGTGAAGAACTGGGTTAGTTTTTCCATCATATTTGGGTGCTACTACTAGAGCCTTAAAATTTGCTGGAGTTGGGAAATCCACAATTGCCTGCACAAACGGAGACCCTTTTACAAAACTTCTTTGCAATGGGTTTTTATCCTTCCCTATTTCTCCTAATTTGTCTTCGAGTCTCTTTATGGAGCCTTTCCATGCATCGTTGGAAGCACCAGATCTATGAGTTGCAAGTTTGTTATTTGTTGATCTTTCTTCCTGAAGTTGTTGTTCGATCCGAGCAGCAGTTCTTCGAGCAATTGATCTAAACTGGGTTGTGTCTTCCCTTTGATCAGATGGTCATCAGATGTTACCTAACATTGCCCTGGGAATATTTTGTTCCTCCTGTGTCTCAAACGATCGAAGGGAGAAGCATAGATTAATCTCTCTAAGGAAACTGGCCTTTCTGGAGAATAAGATTGGGTGTGGAAAGATTCTGATGTCCTGAGCAATGAATTTGACCTTGGATGGTAGGAGACATCCCTTATCATTATTGATTGGTTGTGTCATCCACCTCTTGGTGGGGTGGTGGCATATTTCCCTGAGCAGATAGAGTAGGTGCCCCAGCTTGAAGAGTTTGTGCAAGTTGCCAAATAGTATCTTGTATAGCCTCTTGGCCTCTTGGAAGACTGGCCAAAATTCCAATTAAATCATTTGCAAATGGAAGAGCGAAAAGGGCATGCGGAATTCCTTTGTTCCTGAGATGTGATTCAGGAATATCAGCCATTTAGATGTCTGAATGAGTGAGATCAATTAGAAATATCATTCCCATGGACGACGCCAATTTGTTGATGCAAAAAACTAGACTGGACTAATTAATTGATCACAGATAAATATGAGTAAAAGAGACAAAAGATTTTTAAAGCGGTTCGACTTAAAGGAAGAGACTACGTCCACTATAGTGCATTGCTTTTGGCTTTGTTCAATTGCCTCTTGTTTCGTCTCCCTTGGATGTAGGGTTTACAATGTATTTATATCCCCCAAGGGGTGTACAAGTGTTGGAATATCAAAGGATGGAATGTCTTTATATCATAGACATTTTAAATTTGTACAATCATTTATTCATACAACAGTTGGCGTTTTACTGTCATTATTGGTCGGTCTCCCTAGTGTTGGTCGGGCTTCAATGACAGGTTGGTCGTCATCCTTCAGTAGGTCGGCATTTCATCCCTGCTGACCATGATTATCCTTATGCTATATTGCACGTGTCAGTATCCGATTGGTCCATATACCAGGATAATTTTTAGTATCAACATTCGGATTGTCACAAATCTCCATCCTTTCAAGATTTTGTCCCCGAAATTTAATATAAATGTCACTTACCAAACTATTTGGGATACTATTTCCTCATGCTATCCTCCCTTTCCCAAGTTGATTCTTTAATTCCATGGTTCCTCCACATCACTTTAACTTAGGGAATAACTTTTTTCCTTAATACTTACTCCTTATGATCAAGAATTTCCACCGGTTCCTTAATGTACAACAAGTTTTCTTACAATTTAACTGGTTGAGTTTTCAATTAATGCGATGGATCTTCCAAATACTTATAAAACATCGATACATGAAACACATCATGTAAACGAGACATGTCTGAAGGTAATTCCAATCTATATGCTAGGGTCCTAACTCTTTCCAACACTTCATATGGACCAGTGTATCTTGGACTTAGCTTCCCATTCTTACCAAATCTCATGACACCTTTCCAAGGTGAATTACGTTGGAATACTAAATCTACCTCTTGAAATTACAATGGATACTTTCTTTTATCTGCATAAAATTTTTGCCTACTTTATGTTATTTTTATAAGTTCCCGAATGATTTCAATCTTTTCCGTTGTCATATTTATCAATTCAAGACCCAAATTTTATTCTTTCACTTACTTCATGCCAACACAAAGGCGTTATATGTCTCTTTCCATATCAATCTTCGTAAAGACCCATACCAATGGTAGACTGATAACTGTTATTATAAGAGAATTTCATCAATGGAAAATGATCATCCCAACTTTCCTTAAAATCAAATACACATGCTCATAATATGTCTTTTAATATTTGAATCATCCTTTTTGATTGTCCATTTGTTAGCAGATGAAATGCAGTGCCGAACTTCAAGCCGGTTCCCATGGCAGTGAGTAAATGAGGCTAAAATTTAGAAGTGAATTTTGGATCTCTATCTGATACAATTGATATCGGTGCATCATATAAATGGATAATCTCATCAACGTATATACGTTCATACTTATCAATGGTGTATGTAGTCTTAATAGGAAGAAAATAAGTTGACTTTGTCAATCAGTCAATAATCACCCAAATAGAATCATGCCCCTTTATGACCGTGATAATCTTATTACAAAATCCATCATAATATGCTCACACTTCCATTCCAAAATAGGCAATGGTTGCAATAATTCTATCGACTTCTGATGTTCCTCCTTCACCTGTGATAAGCACCCAAAAGTGTTTAATGTATGCCCCAAATAGATGCAGTTTAGTCTCTCGTTCTCAATAAAACTGGCCTTATGTTCATATTTGTACATTTTGTTGGTCAATATGCAGTTACGGTATCGAATAGTGCTAAATCGAAGTAATTAAGACAAAGTAGTTGTCAAATGCATTCAATGAAGAAAATCAAAGTGTGTGCGAAGTCAGAAGTCCCTTTATAAGCTTGCCCAGATCAATACCAATTCCTAAACCCTTTTTCGTACCAAACGTAAGCCTAAACCGAGCCTAACTCATCCCCTGAGCCTCATTTGTGTTTAGTTTGTACTTGTATATTTTTTTAGATTTTTATTTGAGTCGTGCACATATTTGTTTTTATGATTTTTATATTTTATTTGCATGCGTATAGTTGTAAATATTAGGTCCCGTGTATTTTCAATTTATGCCAGAGAGTTTTTCTAATTTTATGTAAATATAATAGGTGTGCGTATTTATTACATTTTTATTTATTTTATTTTATTTGTTTTTGGTTTTATTAGTTTAGTTTTTATTTGAGTCTTTTTTTAGTTTATAGGTTAGAATTTAATTTTTAGTTTTGCTAGATTTTATTTTTTTTATTTTTATTAATTTTATATTTTTAGTTGAGTCGTAAATAATTATTTTAGTTTCACTTAATTAAGTTTACTTAAGTTAGTACAAATTAAACACACACGCGCCCTAGCTCCATACACACCCAGACACCCTAACACCTCTCTAACCCACATCCACATCCCATGTACCTCACCTACACCAAATATACCCCACTCCTTATTTCAAAGCCCAACCACATGATTCTCTTTCCTCTCTCCATCATCTCTCCCATATTCTTTATTCTCTCTCTTCTTACTCCATAACCAACACTTACCAAGACCATTCCCATACCCTCTACAACCCATACCTTTACCCCACCTGCCTTAACCCATTTACCTATCTTCGACAACCCATTACCCAACCACCCCGAACCGGCGACCACCTGTCCAAAAGCCACTGCCTCTTTACCCAAGCCAAGATCCTCAAACCCCAGAACTCCAACCCATTACAACTCATCCTACCCCTTAACTCGTAACCACCTGTCAAACCCACAAAATTGGAACCCTCAAACCACCCATTTGATATATATCAAACCCATGTGTAATAAAAAAAATAAACCTCTCTCTCTCTCCTAATTTTTAAAACTCCCTCCCAAATAAACCTTTGACTTAGCCAAATAAATCCCAAAAATCTCTCCACCAACAAACCCAACTTCGTGGCTTATAAAAAAAGGGGGGGCACCAGCTCATTAGGGATATTATCTTAGACTAACATTTTCCATAGAGTTATTATTTTACAGTCTAGAAGAACATAAAAAAGGTTTTGAAAAAAAATTAGTGTAGGTTTAGAGAATTATTTAGGATTATTTTTTTTTTTTTTATTGTAATCAAATGAGACTATTTATGGGAAGAAATTGGATGCACTTGAAGAAATTAATTGGACAAGGAGACTTGTTGTGAATTGTGTTTCTTTCTCTCCATTTCAATGTCATTTAACTTATTAAAGATTGTATATGATAATATGGGAATGTTTGGCTAAATACCCCGTTCAAGTGGTTGGATGAAAACATGTGCGATGTTAATTTAATTAATTAATTTATTTGCTCGTTATATTTCTAGGAAAATTAATTTTGAAATTGTCACATTTCAATTTATGCTTAGAGAGAGGGTAAATTTATTTCAATATAAATTTTATGTTTAATTTTGGAATCAAACTAGAGATAGGCTTTTTCCTAAATATGACATTATATTAGAAGTGTTAACTCGACGTTCCGATTCAAGGATTCATATATTTTTTAATAAATTGATCTTAGCGGGTGATTTATTAAAGGGAGTCTAAATCTAATTTTTTTAGAGTTGTGGCACTTTTAAATTGGTTTTCTAAAAAAGATATGATTAAATTTATATTTGTAATAAGAGTTAAATTGTAAATTTAATATTGTGTCAAAATATTTTAAACTAATAAATTAGTACATTAAAATAATGAATCATGCGGTGTAATCCCAACTCTTTTACCTTCTCACACTTATAAAACTCGGTTACGTGTCATTTTTTCACTAGTTTATTTAGTCACTTATAATTTTTATCATTTTTCATTCCCTTGAAATTGTTTTAAAAATATAAAACAATAATATAAAAAATTTAATTAAAAAAATGAATTAGTAATCATTCACATTATTTATTTTTTCACATTGAAAGTTGGATTGATACCCGTACTTACTATTATACATGTTGTCCAACAATTTTTTTGTAGGTAACTCGAGGGATTTCGAGACTTAGCTTTTGAAGACAATGACCACGCATATGCAAAAGGCGAGTTATCAACCCGCTGGCATACTAAACATTTAGCTACAAATTTTGCAATCTCACGTTTCATATTGTTCCACTAGTAATACTCTTTCAAATCTCGGTACATTTTGGTACCTCCAGGATGCATAGAGTAAATAAAACTATGTGACTCTTCTAATATATCCTTCTTTAAGGATGGATCATTTGGTACACAAAATCTGTTTTTATAAAACAAAGATTCATCATTCTTAATTTCAAAGTCACTATCTTTACCATCCTGAACTTTTATGTTTCTTATTCTCAAGGAATGTATCATTAATCTGCAAATTTTTAATGTGTTCTTCCAATAGAGGTCTCACTGTAACAAGTGTCAATAACCCTCCTACTTTTGACAACTTTAATTCAATCCCCATCAATGTCGAGTCATGAATATTTCCATCACGTGCACATTGTATGCGACCAAGAGTCCCTAGTGATTTTTTACTCAAAGCATTTGCTACCACATTGGCCTTAGCAGGATGATAATGGATGGTACAGTCATAGTCTTTAATTATCATTATACAATGCCTCTATCTCAAATTCAATTCTTTTTGTGTAAACAAGTATTTCAAATTTTTGATGATCCATAAATATCTCACATGTTTATCCATACAAGTAATGTATCTACAACTTCACAGCAAAAATAATGGTAGCTAGATCCAAATCATGTGTAGGGTAATTTCGTTCACGTATCTTTAATTGTCTAGAAGCATATGTGACTACTTTCCCATTCTGCATAAGAACACATCCTAATCCTTGAAATTAAGCATCTGTATTGATCACAAAAGACTCATTCCCACATGGAATAGTAAATATATGAGCTAAAACCAATAGATTCTTCAATTCTTTAAAACACCTCTCGTATTTTTCATCCCACACAAATTTCAGTTCTTTACGAGTCAACTTTGTCAACGGTAACACTATTGATTAACATTCTTTAATAAATCTACGATAGTAACCTTTCAATCCTAGAAAACTCCTAATTTCTGTCACATTTGTTGGACTCTCAACAATGTCTTCAACCTTATTTAGATCAACATATATCCCATTCCCCGAGATGATATTCCCTAAAAACACAATTTCATTTAATCAAAACTCACACTTGTTGAACATAGCAAATATTTTCTTCTCTTAAAATCCATAATACAAGGCTCAAATGTTTCTCGGGTTCCCCCATACTCTGTGAGTAAATCAACACTTCATCTATGAACACAATCACAAATGAATCAATGAAAGGGTGTAATACCTGGTTCATAAGATCCATAAAAATTATTGGGCATTAGTTAATCCAAATAGCACCACCAAAAGCTCATAGTGCCCATATCGAGTTCGAAAAGCAATTTTGGAAATATCACTATCTTTTATTTTCAATTGGTGGTAACCCGATCTCAAATCAATCTTTGAAAACTCTGTGGCCCCTTGTAATTGATCAAACAAATCATCGGTATGAGGTAGTGGGTAATTGTTTCTAATGGTCACTTTATTCAGCTGCCGATGATCAATACATAATCGCGTTCTTTTCACAAATAACACTGGGGCTCCCCATGGTGAAATACTAGGCCAAATAAAACCTCTAGTTATCAGATCTTGTAATTGAACTTTCCAATTTTATCTCTATTAGTGCCATTTTATATGAAGTGGTGGAAATTGGACCAGTACCTGTAACTAATTCAATGGAAAACTTTACTTCCCCATCGGGCGGCAATCCTGAAAACTCCTCTGAAAATACATTGAAAAATTCGCTAACCACTCGTATATCTTCAATTTTAAGTGTATCTTTGCTATTATCAACCACATAGGCTAAATAACCTATACACCCTTTACTTAACAACTTCCTGCTCTTAATTTCTGATATAAGACAAGTAGTAAGAACATTCATTTCTCCTGTAAACCAGAATTCAGATTCACCGGGTAGATGAAATGTAACTTTTTTTCGAAAACAGTCAATAGAAGCATGATATGATGATAACCAATCCATCCACAATACAATCAAAATCCCTAATATCCAACGATATCAGATCAACATATAAATATCGCTCACAAATTTGTAAGACACAATCTTTATAAACATGCTCAACCGAAATTACACTTTCCATTGGGGGTAGAAATATATAAAGCACAATTGAGAAATGAATATGGTCTACCCAGATATGAAATAATAGGTAATGCTTCAAATGAATGCATAGATCCAAGGTTAACGATCACATATAGATATGTATTTACATATAAAGTTTACCTATAATAATTTTTGGTGTAGCATGAGCATCTTGCAACATCATCGCAAACACTCGCCCTCCAGCCTTCAATCCACTTGCTTATCCTATGCCTATTCCTCTAGTTGTACTATTTGGATATAATCCTTTAGTAGGCCTCATAGTACTAACTAAAACTATTCATGCTAATATAAGATAATTCTTTTTCAGATGACCCTTCTGATGGCATTTAAAACGTTCTACATTCAGTACTGTTGGGCAATTTCTCTTTATATGAATTGATGTCCGACAAAAGAAATAAGTATTTTGATTTCCTTATGCTGAAACTCCTGAACCTCTTCCACTACTAACTTCACCCCTTTTCGAACTACTTCCCATACCCCTACCATACTGAAATTTCGGCACCCCAAGACTTAAATATTCTGTATCACTGCCTTTTTGATAATTCGAATTGAATTTACTTCTCTTCACACTTTGTTCTCGTTTCTCTCTTACTTCATTCACATACTTTTCTAATAGCATGGCTTTATTCACCAATGTTGAATAATTTATAGTCTTTAAAGATGACAACCTTGATTTAATGGCCAATTCTAGTCCATCATGGAATTGACTATACATGTCTTCCTTATTATGTATAAACCTTAAGGCATACCTAGATAAAGCTGTAAGTTTAGTTTCATATTCTCTGATTGTCATCCCTCCCTGATTCAACATAAAATATTCTTTCTCCTTTGGTTTTTGATACATAGGAGGAAAATACTTATCATACAAAGCTTTAACAAAGGCATCCCATGAGATCGCATTACCACCTCCTGGAGTAAGCAATAAATATTTGGTGGGCTCCCACCAACACTTAGCTTATCCTTTCAGCATATATGTTGCTAAGGTTACTTGTTGATTATTAGGCATCCTAATTACCCTAAAAATAATACCAATCTCTTTAACCCATACTTCTACCTCGGTAGGATCAATTGCTCATTCAAACGATGGTGGATTTTTCTTAATAAATTTTTCGTGTGAAGAATTCCTCTCTTCCCAGTGTATTACCTCCTCAGCCCTATCCAATGCTTATGCTTCTATTTGCCTAGCCTGTGGTTCTTCCATCTAAACCATAAACCTAGATTTATGCTCTACAATCAAAGTAATAGTACATGCCATTTTTTGCATATTTGTTAATAGTTTTGGCTCAAGTTCTACATTTATATGAAGAGGTTATTCAACCTCCGCTTCTGCTGGCATATTAGCATCCTCATATTCTACTCTCACAATACCATTCCCTTGTTCCATTATTTTAAATCTGAAATAAATTAAAGATATAACCATATACATATATACATATCTTCTCTAATATAGTCATTAATATAAAACAAAGCATATTTCTTATATTCGCTGCCAAATCTCAACTCTTCTAACTCTAGAAGCTCTAAAACCTAGGTTTTGATAACAAAAGCTGAGAACCCGCTACCCAGTTACTTGTAATTAAGTCTTAAAGTCAAAGTTATTCAAATCATAATTCAATTAACCAAACCATAAACACGAGTCTTAATTTTAGAGTCATCAATGGATATCTATTAACTAAAAACTTTTTACAACAATAAAATTCTTATGCTCATACCAACTTGCCTGAAGGATATGTTGACTTAATGACATCATTTACATTAAACCAAACTCATGGTTTTACTCATTCCTTGCTAACCCAACCCATCCTCCTAAATTTGGCAGTGAACTCTCGATACGTGAAAAACATAAACATAGGATCCATGATTAAAATAACTCATTGAATGCATCACTACTACACTATTGCATAAAATTAAATGCAGTAAATCATATCCATATAATAATGAATAAATTAATCCTCTCCATTAATAAAGAATAATCCAACTTTCCAGATCATGATTCACATATCCTATAATAGATAATTCTCCCTCATTCCTGATCGGGGAGTAACCCCTTGTCTGTAATAAACAATCCTCTTCCATTCCGGGTCGGTGAGTAACCTCCCATTTTTATTTTATTTTATTTTTTTTGAAAATAAAGATATATATAGATAGAGATAAAAGCAGGGAATCGCCCCCCGCTAGTGGCTTACGTCAAGTATGAGTAATATGAGCACCTATGCTAGAGAAAGCCTCTAAAATATCAAAACAATAAGAAGTTTTGGGGTCCTTTAAAGTAGATATACAAAAAGGCATCATAATATCACCACAAATGAGTTTCACAATAAGAGATTCCTGCATTGGGATACCTTCAAAGTTGGATTTG
The DNA here is from genome assembly GCA_949130495.1 of Sambucus nigra. Lineage (NCBI taxonomy): Eukaryota > Viridiplantae > Streptophyta > Magnoliopsida > Dipsacales > Adoxaceae > Sambucus > Sambucus nigra. The sequence goes on along the minus strand of OX422215.1, from coordinate 301,379,554 downwards.
TTCCTCGCACACCACAGATGCCAACAAATGAAAGCTGGAATGATACGACATGGAATGCTTCTAATTTTTTCACCCTTTGATTTAGTCCACCACTTCATCAAATTTCCATTAAAGTTGGAAGAAGTATACCTTAAGCCAAGAATATTCAAGAATCTTTTCCAAATAGCTTGAGCAATAGTACCATTCCACAAAAGGTTTTCTCTATCTTTTATCCAGGGAGATGCATAACATCTACATTTTGAGACCAAAGGGATATGAAGGCCTCTAATGTATTCATCTATTGAAATCCGTTTATGGAGAAGCCGCCACATAAAAACCAAAATTTTTGTGGGAATCATCGTATTCCAAATAAGAGGGAAAGAACGTTGAATACATCATTTCTCCCTCACTAAAATGCCAAGTGGAATTGATAGAGAATTCACCATTATTTGTCAAAAACCACTTCTCGGTATTAAAGTCAAAATTGTCTGAAATGACCTCCCGTACATTTTGCATTCTTTTCCATACAAGAGAAGAAACTGAAGTAGATCCTCTAAAATTGTGACTTTCCAACTTTTTGTATTTACTATGCATGAAACGGGACCATAAGAATGTAGAATTCAAAATTTTCCATCATAAATTATGAGTATAAGCCAGGGATAAATCAAATATTCATCTCAAATTAATGCTACCTTCTTCTTTCGTTTTGCAAATATCAGACCAATCTACCCATTGAAATTTAAATCTATCTTCTTGTTTAACCCATAAAAATATTGCTAGTAGTTTATTAATGTGAGTGAGCACCATACCCAGAGGATTAATAGCGTCTAAAAGGTGAAATTGCATGGATTCCGCCACAGATTTGATGAGAGTTAGTCTACCTGCTTGAGAAATATTTTTAATGATTCCAAAGTTGAGTTTCTCCACAAGCTTGTAAATGAATGGAGCAAAATAAGATTTCAGTAAACCAAAATGAACAATTTTATATTCATAATTTCCTGATCATATCCATAACAATATACATATACATCTTTCCAGTAAGTACATTCAGGTTGGGTTCTCAACTATATGTTTACATTTCCCTCGGGTGGAGATGAACCTAGTGGATTGGATCTTGAACCTGTAAATCCAATCAAATAAGTATTGAATTCATTTCTAAGTATCATATTAATATATTTATGTAACTTTCAATTATTATACAACTACAATATAACCCTATTTAAGTATAATTTCATGAAACTTGAGTAATGATGATGCGGCGGTATTTATATTGATAAAATTATAAACATTCAACCCTGGAAAATACTTTGTAAGGAATTTATAAATAAAACCCAATAAATATAACATTATACTTATGAAGATATATAATCATGGAACATGTACTCAAAATACCCTTTGGAAGGTGGAGATAAGAATAGTCTTTCATAGGGTATCTAATATGGCATCAAATTATTGTCCTATATTCTTAACATTCCAAACTCATAAAGTGTGAAAATACAGGTGTCTAACCTTATCAATATGAAAAAATATCTAAATATAATTTTCATTACAAGTGGCGGTGTAATTTTTAAATCTCCCTAGAGTGAGATATATCCATATCTTTACAACATATTAAATATGTCCTACAAGCTCCATTATTGCTCAGTCAAATTTTAAGAATTTCATAATTTTTTTGCATGATAACATTCCATGATTTTTCACTCATTTTTCGTATCCATACTGAATAATAAAAAATTAAAGTTTCATAAGTTTTAGAGTTCTTTTGGTATGCCAAAAGCTTTGTTAAACACAGGGTATATCTAGACGGATTATGCAAAAGACAACTTTGTATCAACTTACAACCATCACCAAGGCCTAACCACATGGATTTTAATTCTAATATCCTGGTATGCTTTGCATATATGAGTCTATTTTTATCTTGAACAAGAATTACTCAATTCCATTAAGTACACTAAAATATATGCAAGTTTTAATACAAGGGTGCTCTATACAAAGAAATACGGCTTACACATACCACTTGTCTTACGTATGAACATATATATACAAATACAAAGGAGGAGGAAATTTTAATTAACAATTGATGATTTATATTCTTTCTATAAGTATAATCCAAGTATAAAATCAGATTAACACATAATTATACCTTGGCAACACTTTTATAATTTTCTTGGATTTTTTTCCTAACTTTTCCTTTAACCTTTCTTCCTTAAGCTTCTTCTTTCTCTTTCATCAAGCCAAATATTCTTCAAGCTCAATGAAGGCTTAAAATTGATGAAGAAAGAGTTTATATGAAGAGGATAAAGTCAGCCAAACCAGCATCCCTCTCCAACCAATCCAATTTAAACATTTGGTGTACTAAGATGATATACAACTTAATGGATAGACCACTTTTCCCTCGGTTCGTAAATTTGGTATAAATTCTTACTCGGGTTTCTGTTTAATACACCGTTTATTGTGTTACAGACCTAACTAAGATATCTACAACTATTTAGTTATTATCTTGACCAAATTTTCACATTATAAAGGTCGAAACTAGTCTCCAACATGAACATTCCTATCGAAAATCTTAAAATGTTGTTATTTATAACCAACTTGATATTTCATTATTTTTTGGGGCACAATTATAATAAAATATAATAAGCTAACATTACATATATTGATAAAACATTATCCATATCATATAAGATGATCATGATTGAAATATAATTTATCAAAGTTGTATTCGAGTTGTTACAAACTCTCTCTTTTATATGGGGAAGACCAAAAATGAATGGTGGTGACAAACTCTAATTATAAAGAATTTTCGGTGTCTAAAATTTAGTGAGGAACAATATATATATATATATATATATATATATATATAGAGAGAGAGAGAGAGAGAGAGGTGAATTTATGTGTTTTCGGAACATATGCATGTATGTTCTAAAAGTCACAACTTCAAGAGACACAACTTTTATAAAACGAAGGGACATAACCCTATAAACATGCAATAATTCAGACACAACACTGCCAAGAATAATTGTCTGAAACATTTTGCAAATCGGGCGTGTTAAAACAGTTTACTGTGTCAAAAAATAAAGGGCCAATTGATTCTAAATTTTTTTCAAAGGTCGAATATCCTAAGACTATGACCCAGGACCCAGACCAAACAAGCGATGCGTGCGCACATGTGGGATTTTGGGTTGAAGCTCCAACCATGCATAGTGTAGGCCTTCTCTCCTTTAAAGGGTTGGGATACCCCAAGGTCATCCATGCCTTTAGTCCATCTCATGAGTAGATAAACTATTTGGTTTTCTTCTAATTTTTATATGTGGGACTAACCCACTTCACCCACCTAAACACTTGTTCACCCACTTCAAATGAGATACTTTGAGGACAATTTCTCATTCACCTCTTAACGAGTTTGAACATGTAAATATACCACCTTTAATGTCCTTGGGGAGAGGAACGCATTGATACGAGGACCCGTCCCAAATGATGTGTGGGTTCCACTTTTATTTGGGCCCAAAGTTAACTCATTTCATGTTTAAGACTATTATCACTACACCAAATTAGGTGAACGGTCACGGATCTAGGCCATAACTTGGCCCATGGATAGTAAATTCGAGCCATGATGAAAATAAGCATGACCAAAAATAGGGGTCACGAACCAAATCCCTCACCAAAAGTCATGGTCACGGATAATGGTGTGAGAGTGCAAGGTCACAGATTTAGGTCGTGGTCACGAACCAAATCTGTAACCCACCCATGACCAACATCATACCTTTGTCTCAGCCCACAGCCGTGACTTCACTTTACACCTGTCCAAATATGATCATGTTCTAGAGTCGTGACCATACATTCCTCTTAACTTGGTCAGGGCCAATAGCTGTGACCAGCCTCCACACCTTTTTTAGCCTAGTCACAACCCAGAAACATGCTAATTTTATATCACGAAAAAAATAATAAACATGGTCATGGACCAAAGCCATGTCCATATTTAACTTGAAAAAAAAATAATGGGTTGTTTCGGGTCATATCGTACTCTTGTTTCCAGTGATTATAACCATGCCTCATTTTTCCTGAGAAAAATATACGAAGGCGTGAATTACAATCCTACAAATAAGGGATCTAATTAATTGATAACTATTTATTCTAACATATGAGGTATAAGTATATATTAGTTTAATTAATTAAATATTTGATTCAGCATTACCCTTCTCTTAACCCCGTGCATGTTAGATCTCACTGAGGTGTAATCCAACAACATCCCGCCATAAGTGTTAAGACACATTTTGTTAGAGTTTATTATGGGAGATTCTAAAATTACATGTGTATTGTCAATGCTACAAATCTAACATACCATCCAATAACCAAACTAGCAAACAATAATTAACCTGTACTACTTCTATCATCTACATGATAAAACACATCTTAATAATCACAATATCTCGCTAAAGTAGGGTCATTTATCATTAAACATATACATGAAGATTAGGGTTTCAATTTTAATTAGGGTTAAAATAAATAAACATAAACATATACTTGAAGATTAAGATTTCAGTTTTATCTAAGGTTAAAATAAATACACATAGACATATACGTGAAGATTAGGGTTTCAATTTTAGCTAGGGTTAAAATAATTACACATAGACATATACATGAAGATTAGAGTTTGAATTTTAATTGGGGTTAAAATAAACAAATATTAACATATACTTACAAATTAGGATTTCAGGTTTAGTTAGGGTTAAAGTAAATACACATTAAAATATACTGGAATATTAGTATTTCAATTTTAATTAGGTTTAAAATAAACACAAATTAACATATATATAAAGATTAGGGTTTCAAAACTTTTTAGGGTTAAAATAAACACCCATTAACCAATACACACATACATATACACACACACATTGCATATATACACACACATACACATAATATATACACACACATTTTAGACAAACACACATATATGTGTATATATACACAGTACATATACAAACACACGGATTATACACACACATATATATTTACAAAAATAAATACACATATACACACATAAATACACAAATACAAAAATAATTAAAAATCTTACCTTTGAGATTGAGAGAGAGAGAGAGAGAGAGAGAGAGAGAGAGAGAGAGAGAGAGAGAGAGCAGTCGGAGTCCAATGGTTTTTTAGAAAGAGAGAGAAATTTTGGGTGAAAATGAAGAGGTTGCTTAGGGGTTTTAGTATAAAGACCCTGGTCATGGCCCAAAGTCGTGACTCAATATCGTGACCATATTTTTTCCACGTCAGCAATCGTGACCATGACATTAAATTAGCACTAGTCACGACCCTTAATCGCGACCTATAACCGTGACCATTTTGAATTTGTCACGGCCTAAAGTCATGACCCTATTGGATGGAATTTTGGCACTGGTCATGGACATGGTCATGACCTTAGTCTGTGACCACATTTGGAGGGAATTTTGGCACGACTTTGGAACCATGATGGTCATGCCTTCGTCTTAGATGAGGGTTATGACCCACATGGTCAAGGATAAAGGTCGTGACCATCTCCATCTAGTTCCATGACATTTTAGGTTCAAGGAACTGGTCACACATTTATTGGATATGGTCATGGCTTGGGGTCGTAACCACCTAGTCATGGATCAAATTTGTGACCACCATGCTGTGACTATGTGCCTAATTTAGTGTAGTGTATTTCCCAACAATCTCCCACACAAATGAAATTGAAAATAAAGTCCAAAAAATAAATGCAAACACTATAAAGAGTTCATTTGGAAATTCAATGATCGGGAGAGGTAACTTACAATTAAGATTCTTCCCTAGCGAGAGTCTATCATATTTACTAACTAAACAATGAACATGACGTTTTTAACTGTCAGCCATTTGTGTAAACCAAGACAATAAATCTTACAATTTATTTTTGCATATAGTTAGTTCTCACATTTGTGTTCATTTTGGTCCTGAACATTCCTAGGTCTCATGAGTGCTTTGGAGAATCAAGCCTTTGAGATTCACATAGAAGAGACTCCACTTCATATTCATGTAGGTGATTCCCCATTAAGAGTAACATGTAGTATCCCCACTTGTTTAACAAGTTATCGGGATCATTAAAAGCATTGCTTATCATATTATACAACACGCTGCACTTCTTGCATCATAAGAATGGACACAAGATATAATCCCCAAAGTGTAACTAAATAAACGTCCACAACTTTATCGTCCCATTAAACTATATTTTTGGATCTCCAGTAAACTAGGCTGGGTTGCCATCATGAGCACTTTTTATAGGATTTCAATCTCATTACCCTTTATGTTGAATAAACTTGCTCTCTTGGTAAAGGTTTTGTAAACACCTCCTCTAAATTATTCTTCGACTCTACAAAGCCGATGGAAATAATTTCATTAGAGATAACTCATCTAATGGTATTATGTCTACGTAAAATGTGTCGATAATTACCATTATACACAAAATTCTATGCCCTTGATATCGTCTCTTGATAATCACAATGTATAGCAATGAGAGACTCAAATTTTGGCCAAAAATGGATATCCTTAAAAAATGCTGAAGCTATTTAACTTCTTCTCCTTCTTTGTCTAAAGCAATGAATTCAGACTCCATTGTTAATCGATCAATGAAAGTCTGTTTTGAGGATTTATAATGTATGAATCCACCCACCAAGGTGAATATATAGTCCCTTGTGAATTTTGGCTCCTCCAAGTTCGATATCCAATATGCATCACTGTAGCCTTCAACTGCCGCAGGCTACATTGTGTAGTGTAACCCATAATTCGTAGTATGACTTAAGTTATTTAAAACCCTTACTAATGCTTCCTAATGTTGAGTCCTGGGGTTATATGTGTATCTACTTAATTTTCTTACAATAAGGAATATCGGGTCTTTTGCAATTCATACTTTGCATTAGACTCCCAATAATTGGAGAATATTCCCATTATTCCTTTTCAAATGATTCTCTATTGAAAAATGTGTTCTAGCAACTACATCTTTATATTTTTCAAAATTGTTGAGCATATTTTAATTTGATAGGATTGGGATAAAATCAAATCGTTCTAGGTTCTAATGATCTTTATGCCCAAAATGACATCTTCTTTCGAGAGTCTTTCATATCAAAATTTCTTGTTCAACTTTTTTCTTGGTATCAATTATTATGTCAGTACTATTTCCTATGATTAACATATCATCAACATAGAGACAAATAATTATGTATGCATTATTAATTTTTTTACCATAGAAGATTATATCACACGCATTAATTTTGAACTCATTAGTCATCATGACGTTTTTAAATTTCTCATTCCATATCTAGGAATCTTGTTTCAATGCCTAAAAATATTTCACATGTGTCATGATTTCTTCTCTTATCCTTGGGTGATAAAAACTTTAGGTTGTTCCATATCAATTTATTTTCCTAAGTCACCATTTAAAAAGGTTCTTTTAATGAACATTTGGTGAATTTTGAGATTATATAAGGCTGCAATGGAGATTAACATCCTAATGGATGTTATACTAGTTGTCGGGGGATATGTGTTAAAGAAGTCTAATCCTTCCTTTTTCCAATATCCTTTAACAACCAATATTGACTTATATTCTATCAACAGAACCGTTGGGTTTCATCTTCCTTTTGAACATCTATTTATTCCTAATAGGTTTATTATCGGGTAGGAGATCCACCAATTCCCAAATATGATTCTTTATTATGGATTCAATCTAACTATTAATAGCCTCCTACCAATAAGGAGTTTCAATAGTAGATATTGCTTTTCCAAGTTTAAGACTCATTTTCTAATACATGAGTTAGAAAGCTAGGATCGAAGAATGTTGAAGTCCTATCCCTCTTACTAAGTCTAGGTTCAAACACTTCATAATCATCAATATGCTTGGGATTAGGATTATTACAACTAGATGCAATATCATGCGATCATTTATGATTAGACACAATATCTTTGTTACAAGGAAGAACATCTTCAAAAAAATTAGTATCACGAGATTCAAGTGTAGTATTTTCATGTATATTTGTGATGTTAAATTTATGAACTAAAAATATATGTGTGCTATTATTATTAGCATACTTGTGAAAAAAAAGCCAATTGTTTTAGACCCTAATTTAGTTTTTTTAGGAGGAGGTATAACCGCCTTAGCCAAACACTCCCACACTTTTAAATATTTGTATGAAGGAATTTTACCTTTTTAAAATTCATATGTTTTTTTATGTATTTTCTGTTGAGGAATTTTATTAAGTATATGATTTGTGAAAATTAAACCGTTCCCCCCAAAAAAAAAAATTAAGGGGTAACCCAGAGCTGGAAAGCATTACATTAATCATGTCTTTCAATATTTTATTTTTCCTCTTGGCAATTTTATTTTCCTAAGGAGTGTCGGGTGTCGTCATTTGGTGTATTATATTCTGTTGTGCATAAAATTCATCTAAACCTTAAGAATATTCTCCTCCTCTATAAGATTTTAGTACTTTAATCTTTTATGAAGTTGATTTTCAACTTAAGCTTTATAAAGAGTAAAAATTTCAATTGCCTCATCATTCTCCTATTTTATTAATAAAATGTGTGGGGGTTCATTCTCTCTTCCATAAAAAAATAGAGTAAGCACACATACCAATATCTAGCGCAACCATCAATAAATTTTATAAAACATTTTAACCACCTCTAGTTTGAATATGCTTCAGATCAAATATGTCATAATGAATAAATTCTAAAGGTTCAGTGCTTCTTATAACAGATTTAAAAGGTTTTTTAGAAAGTTTAGATTCAATACAAACTTCAAATATATATGTATCATCAATATCAAAGTTCGTGAACTAAACCAAATTTAATTAATCTACAGATGGATCCATAATTAACATTCCTTAACCTATATGCCAGACATTAAATGAATCAAACCTATAGGAAAGATATTTATTCTTATTATCATTAATAATGGAGTCATGGGTTACATTTAGTCTAAATAACCCATCACTCAATTACACCTTTAACATAAACATCCCACCCTTGTTGAGTATGAATTTTTCCAATTCAAAGACGAATTTAATCTCTTCGTACTTAATAGTGATATGGACACGAGATTCTTGCGAATTTCTGTAAAATAAAGTGTATCATTCAAACTAAGAGTTAATAACTTTTTGGTAGCAAGTTAATCCACTTTTTTTGGAACGGATGTGGTGTGTTGCTCTAGTGTCGACCCACAAATCATTGGAATTTTCAACCATGTTGATTTCAAAGAAACTAAAAAAGATTCTTCATTTTATTAACCATTTGTGAAATAATGTCTTGATCATAATTAGATTAGGAAGGTTCCCCTTGTGGTTACAACAGTCTTGAGCACAGTGACCTAACTTCTTATAAAACCAACATTCACCTTAATTTTCTTGAAATCTTTACCCTTTGGTCCAGAGGGTTAAATATTCCTTAATTCTTTTTGCAAGAGTTGTATCGTTTTGACTTTGATTCGTTTTCCTCCGCTACATTGGCCTTTGCCACCATAATACTTCCATTTCCTTTCCTCTCAGTATTTTTTTTCTGTCTTCTTTCGTTCTGAAATGAATCATCAAGTTCTACAATTTAATTTCTTTATGTTTATATTTCAAATAATTCTTAAAGTCTCTGTAACTATGAGGGATTTTTTTATATAATTATCGCTACTTGAAATGACTCGCTTGCCTCCGGAATGAATTTTATGAAGAATTATTTGAATTTCTTGAACTTGACTAAGAATAGTTTTAGAATCCACCATTTTGAAATCTAATAACCCATCATTGACAAATTTTTTATGTCCGATGTCTTCCTTTTATATTTTTTATCAAGGGATTAACACAGTTCTTTTGATATTTGGATTGGACTATACAAATTATATAGAGTATTCTCCAATCTAGGGAGAATATAATTGTGTAAGGATATATTTTATAATATCTTTTTACATTTTAGTATGTCGTATACCACTACAACCGTCGAAGACTTATTCAAGTTCAATCATGCGTCAAGACAGATTCGAATATGAACGTTCTGCAACATTCAAGCCTCCGCAAGATGAATTTTGGTAAGGTTGTATTTCGGTTACTTTACGGTTCACTTAGCGTGTTAGTTAATTTTTCTAAAATATTTTCTAAGTGTTGAAGCGGAGTTTTTCGTCAAATAATTTTTTCTAAGTGTTGAGGCAGTTTTTTTTTATCGAAATAAAAATTTAATTTTTAATCAGCTCGTTCAAGCGAGATAAGATAGTCGTTCGAGCGATAGAGTTATGTCGCACAAAATCATTCGAGCGATGGCCTGTTTCGTTCAAGCCAGATATTAATTTTGTTCAAGCGACGTGCCACCTTAAGTTTTTTATATAAAGCGTGTTAAATCACTCAGTTTTCGTTAAGAAGAGTTGACGTTTTTCATTTTGCATAAATTGCAAACCAGTAGAATTATTTGTCTTCTTTATTTTGGGTTCAAATCCTTTTGTTTTCAATTCACAAATCATCCCAATCTTTATGTGAATTTTTTTGGAACCCAAGAACAAAATTTTGTGAAGTTTCTCTGGTAGAGAAGATCTCTACTGCTGATCTAGGTGCCACTTGAGGGAGGTGTTGGGCTGACATGACTGCGTGTCAAAGGGAGTAATCGTGGGTGTTCTAGGACTGATTGGACTACGTGTCTTTATGGATCTTCCAAGGTATATTCATTGTTGATTTATCTTGCATCCTTTGAGACTTTGTTGTGGTAAATTCTTTGCAGATTTTGTTTGTGATCATTGTGAGTATTATTAGTGAAATAAAAGGTTTTTCCCTTCGGGGATTTTTCCTAAAATCTATCAGCCAGCAATTCATATATGTTTGTGTTGGCATGATCCACTACACCTAAATGCATGTTTTAGGGGTGAATTAAATTGGATTAAAAATTGACAAAGATTAACTTGGAAATTTGCGAATTAAGTTTAATCAGTATCACACACGGCATTTACAAATTGGTATATAATTAGATACACTAACTTATTATGTATTCCAATTTCCCAAAAGTTGTGTGATATTGATTTTGTTTGAAAAAATATGTTTTCTGAAAAATCGTAATTTTTCCAATGGATCACTCATATAATCGGATGCCCATTTTTTATGGGTCTAATTATGCCTACTGGAAAGCACGTATGAAATCACAGTTAAAGGCCACTGATGAGTGCATTTGGGTAGTTTGTGAAAGAGGCTGGACTCCTCCCACTGTCACCGTAAATAATATCACTACTTTAAAACCCGTGACAGAATGGACTGAGGACGAATTTAAATGAAGCACTTTTAATTCATGTGGGCAGAGTGAAATTTCTGGTGCCATCACTCCTGAGGAGTTCCGACGTATTATGACATACACCGCGTCAAAAGCAGCGTAGGACATTTACAACTTACCCACGAAGGCACAAATGCAGTCTGAGAGTCTAAAATTCAAAATTTAACTACTCAATTTGAAAGAATTATCATGCTTGAGACTGAGTGTTTTGATGAGCATTATGCACGTTTGTCTAATATTGTCAATACTACTTTCAATCTTGGTGAGCAATTCCTGACACACAAGTGGTTAAAACTATTTTAAAATCGTTGCCTAAACGTTTTATCCCTAAAGTGACTATTTTGAATTCCTTGTGTAATTTGAGCAATTTAAAATTGGAAGAGCTGGTAGGAAACCCCCAGACATATGAGATTAATATGTTCCCCGATACTGTCAAACCTAAGGATATAGGGATAGCACTTAGAGCCCAGTATAGGAAGGGAAAGGAAGTTTCCAAGAGCGAGAAGAAAAAGAAAGTGAGGATTTGTGAGTTTAAGTCTGAGTACGAGTCTCATTTTGATATGGCCATGCTTGCGAATTTTTATAAAAAAATTCTCAAGTTTTCAAAAGAAAATTCTTCCGATAAAAAGTTTTTGAGAAAAATAAAAGAAAAGATGAGGCTAAAGAGAGCGGTGAAAAAGAGGGTGAGAAAGGGGAAGAAGAGAAGTGTTTTAAGTGTGAGTATAGGGGGGATAGAGATTTTTAATGCCCCGCTAAGCTAAAGAGAAAGGGAAAACAGATTGCCTTTTTAATTGCCATGCCAGCCACTCTTAGCGATAGTGAGGAAGGGGTGAAAGATTCCAGGGATGAGTCTTCACATGGGAAGTTTATTTCCTTTTTAGATAGTCACGTGAGCACACCTACTTTATCCCATGACGATGAGGATACTTGTACATGTGAGACCCTCGAGGATGATTTGAGTGTTTCTAGCGAATGTGAAAGTGAGTACGCTAGTTAGGGTGATAGTGAGCTCCAGATCGCATTTAGATATTTATATGCCGAGACCTTAAAAATGAAAATGATAAATAAGGAATTAGGTTTTAAGGTGATTGATTTGGAGATAGAGATTGAGAGTTTGAGGGTTTTTGAGGTGAAAGAAAGTCAACTCGAGAAGGTGAAGGTTTGTTTAAGTGAACAGTTGATTGCTTTAGATCGAGAAAAGAGTGATTTGACCAACACGGTGTCTAGTCTGAAGACACGTGTATCCCAACTTGAGAGTGATCTCGAACGTGCCTAGGAGGTAAAGTCCCTTTATAGAACGCGTCTAAGAAGGTTGGAAAGATGGTTATCAATCCCGTTTTGGGTGATGTTGAGAGACTAGGAATAGGTTATGAAGATGCGTCCACTTCACATGTTGCCCCCGATCCATTTCTCAAGTTTTTGATTGATCCATATGGCTCTCGACCCAATCCACCTAGGAATCCTGTACATGATAGAAGAGTGCGGAGGAGACATTTTGAGAGAGGTGTACCTAGGTCTGTTTATGTTTTTCCAGAAGAGAGGACACCTGAGGGAGTTTTGTTTCAAGTTGGGTAATGTGACACATTTTGCTACTATACATGTTCACACACATGCGCCCACAAATGATGCTCCGGATTATTACACGAGAGAGTTTGCACAAATTAGGGAGAAGGTAAAGTTTTTATTCAAAACCTCACATGATTTGATGGATGTTTTTCATAGGATGTCACCACCTTTGGAAAACTCCACCGCACCTAGCGGATGAAGTTTAGACTTATTTGCTAGCATAGGGTGATTTTCATGATGATATTATATGTCTATTGCTAGTGTGTACCAATTTTGTAGTTATATTTTCTATTTTTAATATATTTTTTGAAAAACCAAAAAGATTTTTTATTTTGAAAAAATACAAAAAGATTTTCATTTTTTTGAGGAAAAATTTAAAAAGATTTTATTTTGATAAAATTTTTGAAAAAGACAAAAAAGAGTTTTGTATTTTATTTACACCATTTATGGATGGACACTTAGGATGACCGAGTCATAATTTCATTCCATGTCCATATGACTATTTGATAGTGTTTTGATATGCATCATCATTTCATATTTGTGCTTTACAATGTTTGGAGTTATTGAGATGTGATTTGTTGTTACTACCTAGATGTTTGACTCATGACTTCCTTTAATGCACACTTGCACAGATTTTTTTGACTATTGTTCTTGTCTATCACATGGTGGTCGATGTATTTTCATCTCAATTTATCTTTAAAATGAACCAAATGCAATAAAACTTGACAATGAAAGTAGTGCATGTAAGAACCGTTATTGTGAGTTTGTGTGATTTATTTAAAAAATAGGGAAGGGCTAAGAAAGGTACTCATTTATCCTTTGTGATTAATCGACCATTTAAATCGTACATAGAAAATGTATAGCAAAAAAATAAAAACCAAGGTTCAAAGTGGTTGGAAAGAGGCCGAAAATATTTAAAGGCAATAAAAAGAAAAATATACCGTAATGGGCCAATTTAGTTTTGTTTCATCACCTCAAAAGAAAAATAAAAAGAATTATTATTTATGAGGGAGTTTGGATGGAATATAAAACGGGTTTGCATATCTTGACAAAGTCATTAAAAAGCATTACATAGTTTTAGACGTTATTAGTGTGAAAATCATGTCTGGCTTTGATTTGTCGATTAGATTAAGACATTGTCATCTAAATTCACATTTTTTCGACACCTGAGGACGATTTTGAAATTCATTCGTTAGGAGTACACATATTCATCGTTCATATATGTTATGCGTGATTGCATTTATTTGCCTATCGAACGGTTCACACCTATTCATTCCATTTCCATGATTTGGTTGTCTTAGTATAAATTCATGGTGTATGATTTTTGTAAAATTATTTTTACATTTTTGTATGAAAAAATTGAAAAATAAAAAATAGTTTGTGGACATCTTTGAGGATTCCTTTGCATGAGCGTAGTTTTGGTTCATGTTTGCTATGCATATTTGTCGTGACACTCCATGTTTTATTTATTCTTTTCCTTGTCTATTTCGGATAAATAAATAAAAAAGAGAACGAATTATGATTTTATGGGGGAGTTTTACATTATGGGGGAGATTTGAGATTTGATTAGTAATGTTTTGATGTTATGTTTATCTCATTTCAAACTCGATGCATAACGAAGGTATTTGCTTTCTCTCATATGTGTAAGTACAAAATTGAAGATCAATATTTTGCACACCCTGATGAGAAAAGCTTATATATCTGAAGATTTTTCAAGTTGAAGTTTTTTGAAGAAAAGTTTTAGGCTTACACTTTTTATACCTTTTCAGTTTTGGGTTCATGGGAGGGTATCAGATTTGTATAGGAATTTTGAATTGATAATTCGGATGTTTTTATTTTGTACCGTCATGGACATAGGAGGGAGATTTGTAAGGACATATTTTATAAGTCATGTTTACATTTTAGTATGTCGTATACCGCTACAAACGTCAAAGACTTATTCAAGTTCAATCATGCATCAAGACGACACGAATATCAACGTTCTTCTACATTCAAGCCTCCGTGAGATGAATTTTGGTAAGGCTGTATTTTGGTTATTTTACGGTTGTCTTAGAGTGTTGGGATAATTTTTCAGGACTCCGTGAGATGAATTTTGGTAAGGTTGTGTTTTGGCTACTTTACAGTTCACTTAGAGTGTTGGGATAATTTTTCAAAAATATTTTCTAAGTGTTGAAGCGGAGTTTGTCGTCAAATATTTTTTCTAAGTGTTGAGACGGAGTTTTTTTAACGAAATAAAATTTTAATTTTTAATCAGCTCGTTTGAGCGAGATAAGCCAGTCGCTCGAGCGACAGAGCTATGTCGCGCAGTCGTTCGAGCGATATCCTGCTTCGTTCAAGCGGCATACCAGTTCGTTTAAGTTTTTATATAAAGCATGTTAAACCACTCCGTTTTCGTTAAGAAGACCTGACGTTTTTCAATATGCACAAACTGCAAACCACTAGAATTCTTTGTCTTCTTTATTTGGGGTTCAAATTATTTTGTTTTTAATTCACAAATCATCCCAATCTTATGTGAATATTTTGGAACCCAAGAACAAATGTGAAGTTTCTCTTATAGAGAAGATCTCTATTACTGATCTTAGTGCTACTTGAGGGAGGTGCTAGGCTAACGTGATTACGTGTCAAAGGGAGTACCCGTGGGTGTTCCTGGGCTGATTGGAATGCGTGTCTTTGTGGATTTTTCGAGGTTAATTCATTTCTAATTTAGGTTGCGGTCTATGAGAGTTTGATGTGTTAAATTCTTTGCAGATTTCGTTTCTATTCATTGTGAGTATTATTGGTGAAATAAAAGGTTTTTCCCTTCGGGTATTTTTCCTTAAATCTGTGAGTCAGCAGTTCATATTTGCTTGTGTTGGCATGATCCACTACACCTAGATGCATGTTTTAGGACTGAATCAAATTGAATTAAAAATTGACATCGATTAAATAAGGTTAACTTGGAAATTTGCGAATTAAGTTTGATCAGTATCACACACGGAATTTACAAATATAATTGCAATATAAAAATCATAATATTTTCATTCATCAATTGCAATAACAATTTCAGTATTGAAATCATATATTAATTTTGCGACTTATTCCCTTAAGAACTTTGCCAAATTCAATGTTGTCAAATAAAAAAATAATAATTTGTTGTCAAAGTTTGAATTTTATTTCTTCAAACCTCTCCAGTTTTTCATGACGGTTCACATTAGGATTAATACTTTTTATGAATTTGTTTCATAGGAGAAAAATAATTATCTTAAGTTTGTTGAAATGTGTGAACATATTCAATATCAGACTTGATTAAATTAAATAATAAATTGACAAAAATAACAAATTGTATTTTCTTAATCAGAATTTCAGATACAAATTTACAGATTTTGGAAATAATATTTCACAAATGCGAGACTCGTGAATTTATCGATCTACTATTGGACAGTATGTCCTTAAGACAATTACGTCCCCATTATAGTACTGAAGGATCTTCGAACGATTGCTTCCCAAGGTACAACGATCTCACAATGTTAAAGTAGTACTCCAATACAGGATGATTATGAACTAATTTTCTATGAATAACTCTCTATTTTATATGTAGCCACAGATGAGTATATATATATATATATATATGTGTGTGTGTGTGTGTGTGTGTGTGTGTGTGTGTGTGTGTTTTCAAAACATATGCAAGTCTGTTATAAAAGTCAAACTTGAAGAGACAATTTTTATAAAATGATGGGACACAACCTTATAAACAACCAACAATTCGAACATTAAAATGCCAAGCATAATTGTTTGAATAATTTTGCAAATAGGGCAGGTTAAAATAGTTTACTAGGTCAATATATAAAGGCACAATTAATTCTGACAAATAATTTCAGATAGGCCCAACTTATTAGAAAAAATTCAGAATAAAATTAAATAAAATGTGGCCCAAAAAGAAAGGACAACGCCTAAGCCCCCGGGCATAAGCTTGATGAGCTGGCAATGACAACTGCACTCGCACGTGTGTGGGATTTTGGGCCAAAGTCCAAACCATGCATATTGTAGGTCTTCTCTTCTTTAAAAGATTGGGATACTCCAAGGTCATCCGCCTATAGGCCATTTCATGAATACGTATAATACTCACTTTTCTTTAAAATTTTGAATCTCAAACTAACCCACTTCACCTAACTAAACACTAGTTTACCCACTTCACATATGGTACTTTGATGTCAATTTTTCATTCACCTCTTAATGGTTTTGAACATATAAATATACCATGTTAATCTCCCTGTGGAGAGAAACATGATGGTATGTGGACCCGCCCCAGATTATGTGTGGGCTCTACTTTTATTTGGGCTTAAAGTTGACCCATTTCATGTATAAAACTATTATTTTACAACAAAATTCATACTGAGTTTAGTTTATATTGAAAATATGAAGAATCTCAGACAAAACAATATAAGTTAAATTAATTATCACGTTTAATTTATATGAAATGAGTATAGACTAAAAATAAAAAAATATCTTCAAAATGAACACTAATATATGCATAGATTCAAAATTTAGAGTATACATATGGAGAGGTTCAAAAGTGAACATAAAAGATGAACATTTTAATGAACTAACAAAAAACACATAGCACCCCATTAATTTAATTCCTTGTTGTAATTGGTCCACGCCAGCGGCAACGGACACGCGTGTGATACGCGTGTTTTTAATATTCACACACACATGACAAACCTTACCCCCTACCCCCTAACCCTAACCCCACCCACCCACCCACCCCAAAAAACACTTGCTGCTATCTTATTGCCGAGTAGTAAAAAAACACGTATGTTTCATGAACAAAATATTGACTAAAGAAGGAGTATTAGTCTTGTGTTCGAAAGAAAAAAGTGAGATTAGACAGCAACATCGATCTATATCAGTCTCGCAATGACTGATTCTATGTTGCGTTCTGATCATCTTAACCTTGATGAAGTGCTGAAAGCCTGCATGTATATTTTATGTGTTTTATTTCCATCATGTTGATTTTTTTATAAATTTTAAGCCATTGGGTTTGATCTTACTTCCAATCGTATCACTATTTTCCTATTGGTCAAATTGACTATTTCTTAATTGTTTAAATCTGATGGTTAATGATCTGCCAACAGTGAATATTTAAAAAAACACTACAACCAACACGGGCAAATGGGGGTGGGTTGGGGGGGGTGGAGGGTAAGGGGGTCTCGTGTCACACGTGTGTCCATTGCCGCAGGCGCGGACCATTTACAATATAGGAATTTAAATTAATGGGTTTGTTTGAGTTTTTTTGTTAATGTTCATTAATATGTTCATCTTTTATGTTTACTTTTGAACCTCTCCCTACATATATATATATATATATATATATATATATATATATATATATATATATATATATATATATATATATATAGTGATTCACCATCGCTGACTGATCATATACATGACAAGATTCCTGATTTGCAATGTAAGTGAGTGATTCAAGTGAATGGTGTTGGTAAATGGAAAGAAAAATTAAATCTAACATAAATAAATAACAAGTAAGAACAAAAACTAACTTTGTAAATTTCACTTGAAACCCTAGTTTTAGTGGTTGGGCTATGCGATTGGATTTAATTGAGCGAAATTGGGCCTTTACATATGAAAGTAACACAACACAAAGAAATAAGTTTGTAAAGAGCATGCCTTTATTTTGAAAATGATAGGGTAGGGTTGTATGATTACATACAGGACCTTTTAAAATTGGGGTCTATAGAGAACCTATTTTTAAGACCGACAATGTTATTAATTGAGGATGCCAGGACCGTCTACAGACCTTAACATCACCAGATGACCCCCTAATTGGACGAGGGATGGGATTTATGGCGATAATAATGATGAGACATTATGTATAGTGGTTCATCTCACCAGAGAGGGATTATGTTCACTGTGAATATGTTATCTCTTTGTATATATCCCCTGGTGATGAAGACTACAAACATGATAAACCTCATACTTAATGTTAAGGTTATCTGAGGCTGCTAAAGTTACTGTAATGGATAATGAACCCTTATGTTGGTATACTTTATATATTGCGATTAAAAATCACATCAAAGAGTTTTATGGAGAAATCGGAAAATAAAATCATAAATTAATTTTAAGTCTACGGCTCAAAATTAAATTATTACCTCATATGATTATCGCAAATATGAACCGCATGCGTGAATTCCAAATAAATACTGCACAATAAAAATAAACAATATTACCTCCATTGTTTATAAATTCGTCGTAGACGATTCTTGGGTTGAGTCGTGGACTAGGTCGCTCTCTTTAAGACGTTTCGCGGCTCTACCCTCTTTGTGCAGGTAGTCTACAGTCACACCGTCCCCAGGATAAAACAAGCCCAGAATCACCTCTGTATTGTATAACCATGCACCGTAATTATATGTCTTCTAACACCCATTCCAAATTAATTGCTTAATACCGAAATTTTAGTTTGAAGAGAACAAACTATTCTAAAATATTTTAGGGGAATAAATATTCATGAAGAAAATATTTTCAGTCTTAGAAAGAGAGAATAGTGATTTCCAAAACACTCGATTTTTTTTTCTTTCTTCCAAAACTAAACTCAAGTTTTTTTTTCATTTCAAAACCACACTTGAGAGCTTGTTTTGTTCTTGTTCTCTCTACATATTTTTCTTTGGCCAGATGAGCCAATCTTCTTATAAAATGAAGGCAACAAAGTGGTACTCAAGTGGGAGAGTGTGTGTCATTATTTTTCCTCTCTTTTAGACAAAAATTGAGAGATAATTATGGCTAGTGGGGATAGTAGATAAACAAGTGGGTGCCTTTTTTTTTCTTTTTGCCGAAAGTGGAGAAAGAGTGGGTAAACAGTTGGGTAGTGGGTGCATTATTTCTTTTTCTTTTTGACAAAAATCCCACATGTATTTTTAAAATACAATTCTGACAACAATCCCCCACTTTGGATTTTAAAAACACAATCATCGGTAACAATCACCTACTTGTAAATTTTGAAAAATTATTGAGCAATAATAATTAATAGAATTGTGCATAAGCAAAGGTGTCTTTCGACTTGAACCTTTACGTAGTAAAGATGATTCAGATTATACTAGAGTAACTCGTAGTTTTGAACTCTATCTCTGACAACATCCCACACACAACCCTATTTGGGTGTAGTCCTCAAGCCAGCAAGTTACGGCCATGTGCTTCTATCCCAGTATGTGAACGCTCTAGGGAATTTGCCCAAAATTACCATAGGAAGCGGCCATACTTCCACATCCACATAGGTGAGTCTATCAAGGATACTCCCGTAGCTAGGTACCCCACTCAAAATAGAGATATAGATCTTCATTAAGAGTTATAATTAACTCAACCTTAACTCGCTTCAGGATATCATGCTCCATAGGGATGGACTCGGAGTAAAACCCCGTAAATAATAATTAGCATGATTCAACCCATATCACTGTGACTTGTTATTACCCTTTGAACCTATTTCTTGGTATCTCCAGTCTATAGGTTGGGTTACCACCACAAATGATTCAATATCAACGGGCTTTAGTTCGATCCCTTTCTAGATGTTAAACACCTTCTCCTGCACTAGTACTTTCGTTAAAGGATAAGTCAGGTTCTATTCTCATCAGCCCGATCATAATCCACACTCACAACTCATTAGTTTTTAAATTCTCAAACTATGTTGTGCTTACGACATATTTGTCGTTCTTTTCGTTATGATAACGGCTCTAAAATTTTACAATAGCCATGGTTCTATTGTTGTGGATAAAATGACTGTGCCAGTCTCTACCGTAAATGGTATCTTATAATATGTCTTTTAACCTTTCATTTACTCAGTATCCATAGCTATTGGTATCACCATATACTCCATCGTTAATTGTGCCAACAATTAATATTTCTGGGAGTTCCAAAAAATAGCAACATAATATGTGTTAAACACATATCCATTATTGATTCAGAATCAATTCTAGGTTCTTGATTTTATCAAAACACATAACCTTTCTCAGTAGCATAAGAATTCACTTTTTAATTATAAACCTTCATAGTACTCCCATAAACAATTATTCCAAGTCAATTGTATTTAGTAGCTCAATTGAGACTACTTAAGATGTTCGCATTTTCATCTTTTCTTATCACTATATATAGTGTTCTTATACTTGGATCATGTGGAGTACAAAATGGTTCATAATAAGAATATATCTAATAAATAGATATTCTTGTATTTCAATGTACTCGATCAATTAATTGATCCATATAGCCTTGTAATATTAACAAGTACTATTCTTGTTTCATTGAAACTCTTTATGCTAACACTTTGACTTATCATGAATTTGATTTTCTAGGCAACAAAATATTATAACCAAATATTAGTTAATCATTCTTGCATAATAAATAAGAGTGCATTCATATTTCAACATGCTTAGTGATAAACACGATTCATAATATTCTCAATTCATTCTCATTTGATAATTTATCAAAATATCATGCCATTTATTGGTGCCTTCCATATTAATTTTCCAACTTCAAGTTGGTCCGTGTAAGTTCCCTTACATAGGTCACCATCCGAAAAATAATATTATATATATTTAGTTTTTAACTCAACATCATATATAATATCAATGGCATTCAAATTAAATGAAGCTTCTTCATTTTCATGAGAATAATTTAATGTGCATCATGTATAACTTAGTTATATTGATGAATTTCAGCTATTAAACAAGGCTTATATTCATAAATGATAATTATCTCAATATTCCTTCAAAGGATGTGTATACACCTCATTATCTTATAGTTATAAGACAAGTCAATTATAAACTAATTTCTAGTTTATTCCAAGGAATTCAATCAATCATTTATGACATGACTTCTCTAAGGATTTTTCGAACCCTTTTCAATAACATAAGCAAGCTTTTATTTTTAACTCATAACTCAAAAAATAAGAGTTCTCTTGAACACCAAAGTTTCAGATTCTATTAAATGTTCTTTAATTATAGTTGAGAGGTACTTGTTTGAGTGCCCCCACTATTCTCTAGGTATAGCATTGAGAAGCAACATATAATGTGCCCCCACTATATCTTCAATTCATAAAATAAAATCTAAACTTGTGAGTTTCAACATTAAATAAGAATTAATCTTATTTCTTAAATAAATAAGTGCTTAATGTCATCATGCATAGCCGAATCAAAAAATAGATTTTCATGTGTCTGAAAATTACATATAGATTATACAATCTATTTCATAAAAAATTATAATATACAATTTTTCACAATGTGTAAAATAATACTGCGTATTAGAGTTTAAACCTCTATTCCAAATCAAAGCATACGGTCAAAATAATTTTACCGAATTAAATTATTTCTACACGCGTATGAAGCACACCAAATTGAGTCCAACATAGTAGAATACAATTTTATTGTATACCTTTTTCAACTCGTATAAATGAATAATACAAAGAATTATTCATATAAAATTCTAGCGGTTGCACTCCAAACTCAAATATTGTATAAGTCATTATACAATTTCTTTGAAATTCATCTTCCATAAATTTGAATCCAAATTTTTCTAAGTACTTCATAAATTCTTGAATAAGAAATTTATAAAGGCATCAAAATATTTTGAATCCGTTGGGAACACGACATGATACATTTTTTAAAAAAATGTTGTCCAAAATATTGGTTCAAACGGAAAAACTTCAAGTTTGAAATTTCACCACGACTAAACCGCTTATTGAAAATTTATGAAATTTTTCAGAATTCATCCTTTATGAGTCTAGTCTTATCCAAAATTGGAATCACTTAAAAATATTAAGTACAAGTGAAGATAAACTTGTTTTACTACAAGCTATCCAAAAAATTCAGCATTGCACATCTCATTTGTAAAAATCATAATAAAAGATATACAACTCTTTTTTCAGAAATTCCAAAGCCCAAAATTTATAATCTCAACAAACTACATGCATGCCAAAATTAGCAAAATTTCAGTCTATATATCTTCAAATAACTAAGATGATATTCCAACATAATTCATAACAAAAATTTCAGTTTTTTTTTCTCATCATCGATCACTTTAGTGTGGTTGAAAAATATCAACTACACTTTCACATAAACACTTCAAATATATTTGAACAAATTTATTTTGTACTAAACATAGCGCAAGGCACAAATTTTTATAACTTACCCTTCGAATCCATATAACAAATGTTCATTTGTTTTCATATAACAAATTTTCATTTGTTTCCAAATATCAAATTTATAATTTGATTCCATATAACAAATTTTTAATTTGTTTTCTTAACCACAAGTGGCTCAAAATATATTATCCAAAAAATAATATACAATTCCATTTCCAACAATAACATCTTATGTGAAATAATATTTCACATTCATAACTAGAAAATAGGATTGACCTATTTAAAAGTTTTCCATGAAGGGGTTCATTTTTGTTCAAATTATAATTTCTCACGAAATTATTGATCGATTTCGAATTGACCAAAAATACTAAAATTTATATATCTACTTCACAAAATATAACATTTAGGATGTTCGGGGGCTAAACGGTCATTTCTAGAAGTAAAGGTCAAAATTATAATTTCTAAACATAGAAACTTAGTTGGCCTTTTTTCATTTCGACATCATAAAAATAATCATATACGCCCATAATATTTATTTTTCGGTCTCCATGGTAGACATAAAACGTCTTAAAATTGTTGGTACACTTTATATATTGCGATTAAAAATCACATCAAAGAGTTTTATGGAGAAATCGGAAAATAAAATCATAAATTAATTTAAGTCTACGGCTCAAAATTAAATTATTACCTCATATGATTATCGCGAATATGAACCGCATGCGTGAATTCCAAATAAATACTGCACAATAAAAATAAACAATATTACCTCAATTGTTTATAAATTCGTCGTAGACGATTCTTGGGTTGAGTCGTGGACTAGGTCGCTCTCTTTAAAACGTTTCGCGGCTCTACCCTCTTTGTGCAGGTAGTCTACAGTCACGCCGTCCCCGTGATAAAACAAGCCCAGAATCACCTCTGTATCATATAACCATGCACCGTAATTATATGTCTTCTAACACCCATTCCAAATTAATTGCTAAATACCGAAATTTCAGTTTGAAGAGAACAAACTGTTCTAAAATATTTTAGGGGAATAAATATTCATGAAGAAAATATTTTCAGTCTTAGAAAGAGAGATTAGTGATTTCCAAAACACTCGATTTTTTTTTCTTTCTTCCAAAACTAAACTCAAGTTTTTTTTTCATTTCAAAACCACACTTGAGAGCTTGTTTTGTTCTTGTTCTCTCTACATATTTTTCTTTGGCCGGATGAGCCAATCTTCTTATAAAATGAAGGCAACAAAGTGGTACTCAAGTGGGAGAGTGTGTGTCATTATTTTTCCTCTCTTTTAGCCAAAAATTGAGAGATAATTATGGCTATTGGGGATAGTAAGTAAACAAGTGGGTGCCTTTTTTTTTTCTTTTTGCCGAAAGTGGAAAAAGAGTGGGTAAACAAGTTGGGTAGTGGGTGCATTATTTCTTTTTCTTTTTGACAACAATCTCACATGTATTTTTAAAATACAATTCTGACAACACCTTATGATGCAAATGTTTGACACCTATGAGCATATATAACTCGCTTAACTCTCAAGGAGACTAAAGATAAGACACCCACTAAGTATGCAAGACATCTCTCTCTCTCTCTCTCTCTCTCTCTCTCTCTCTCTCTCTCTCTCTATATATATATATATATATATATATATATATATATATATATATATATATATATATATATATATGTGTGTGTGTGTGTGTGTGTGTGTGTGTATAACCCCTTAAGCTTTCCCTAACTCCTGTATTTATAGAAAACATATATAGACATACAATGAGGAGTGACGTCAACTAGTAGGCATCCATGCCCCTCTGTCTTCTAAGAGTAAAGAATAGGATTTTGTTTTGGTGAAGAGATTTCGGGTTATGCCTCTAGTTAGTGGTAGCTTTCATTGTGATTAAATGCATCAAGAGCATTATACGTAGTTGAAAGTTAGATTTTCTATTAATGGAACTATTAACCCAAGGTATATCAAAAAATAAAATAAATCGTCTAAGTCTTTCTGAACATGCTTAAGAAATTTTTACCAATTTTAATTTTGATTAACCTAATTACTAAGTTAACATGAAAGATAAGTTTGGTGATAAACAATAATCACAATCACACGAGAAATGGCAATGTATGAGGAAAACCCAACTAGGAAAAACCTCAGATAGCCAAGCCTAGACAAAACTCACTATAGAAAGGGTTTTACAAAAGACACAAACTCCTCAAGACTGTGCAGATGAATGTTTTCACACATTCCTCTACAACACTGCGCAATCCAGCATAAGTTTCACAATATCTCCATGGCTCGGACTCCTCTGATAACCTAAACCATCACCCACTTGTGTGGAATCCACCTCACGAAAGCATGTATGATGAAGAGTTCTACGGCTTAATCTTAAAATATAATCAAAATAAATGATCTCGTATTTGGATATTAGGTTTGGAAAATAGTTTCAAATTTGAAGGCTCAAAAAAATTTTTGCAAAAGGAGGCTACTCTCAAATAGATGGTTGACTAACTTTTTGAGAGAATAGTCATTTTGAATAGGTCAAAATCATTTTCCAAAAATTTTTGCCATTCGTTCGAATGAGAACAGTCTCATTTGAACGACTTCACGTATCTCATTGGAACAAGGGCAAAAGTTGTTCAAATGACAATGTCTTTTTGTTCGAACACCTTTCTAACAAAGCTTTCAACGAGTTAAGTTCTACTAAATAGAGATCCCCTCATTTGAAAGTCGTTTGAAGTATGATCAAATGATAATATCTTCTCGTTTGAATCTCTTTTGAACGAGAATGGCATCTCGTTAGAACGACAGAAAATAAATATTTTTTCTTCTAAAACCTTTTAAATGATAATTTGCCTTAGGAAAATATTTTGATCATAAAAATTCATATACCTTTCGATCTAGAGAAATGTGTAATAAGTTTAAACAAGTAGATTTCAGTATAGTTGCTTATGTGTCTCGATTCATAGGATTGAGTAACAAATCTACGAAAATCCTATAATCTACGTGTTTTGACTAACGGAATAAGCCAATACATACATAAGACTCAATTGGAAATTTTCCTTTACTAATATCCCCCTTTGGTTATTTCGGGACAAAACATGAGACAAAGTGAAAAATGTTAATCCAAGCCGTCAAGCCACCTTTTCCCATCCCAAAACCCCAAAAAAGGGCACAAACAACAATTCAACATCTCAATATTCCATTGTGTAGCTTATATTGAAATTCTGAAGGCAAAAATGTACACACACGAAGCAATAAATACCTATTATATATGGGAGAATAAAAATTAATAAACATGAAGTAAAAAAATTCCCCCTACATTCAACAACTGTCTCCTCCTTTTCAAAAAAGACAAAGGGATAGGGTAAGAAATTAAACTACAAATAAGCACACGTGTATGGATAAATGAGAACAATAATCACATTGCGCAGACATAAATGTGATAAGAAAATCATGCAACATAATGAAGGATAATTATGCAAAATAAGTGACCATAAGCATCAAACCATAAAGTAGGATACAATATGAATCGATAGATATGATAGAAAACCATAAGCTTCATATAAACATAAAGAGATACAGAGTAGATAATAAATCGACATGAAGCAGATAATAGCCATACACCATATTCTTGGAGCATAAAATACATTTGGAATTGTCTGAAAAGAAAATACAAATATATCCAACAACAACGTCAGTATATCCTAAAAAATACTGAAGTGCTCATAAAAAATCAACTCCATGAGGGAAGAGGTAAGTTATCACCAGTCCTATCCTGTTCCATATAAGTTATCTCCTCACCACTGCTCTGCGCGTCTCATCTCCTTAATATGGGACATCAGAAGAGACTCTATCGTAATCCAGTGCATATTCAGATCTCCATTATATATACATGAACACACACTTCACAAAAAAATAAAGGAAAATAATAACACAAGCCCATGAGAGACTGAAAGGGCAGGATGGGTGCCTAACACCTTCCCCTTACGTAACTTAGCCCCTGAACCCTTTGAACTATTTGTTTCCTAAGCATCAGTTTGTCTTTGATGTCGTTCTCTTGAGGCGGCGACATGTTTTTTTGCCTGTTTTGTACAAAATAGGCTGGTGATTCCATTTTTTACATTTACCCCATATCAACGATGGCCAAAGAGTTCCTAAATCAAAAAGGGCGCAAGACCTTTCATCTCCCCTTTCTTTCCCCATTCCCCTTTGAGAAGAAGAGGAGAGAGAGAGAGGAAGGGAGACGCATTTTGATCGGGATGGCCACATTGGAGACTCCGCTGGGGACTATTTTCATAAGAGGTGTAGACTCTGTTTGCATGGGTGTTTTATTTTCCTCCTTGTGTGAATATGCACCTATCTGTATGTTCCTTTTTTCATCATTTATAATTTCTTTCACATAAATACTTCATGCTTATATTGCTACTCACTCACACACTTTTAGATACTCTCCATATACACTTCACACCACATGAACCTAGGATCACTTATATCCACATGTTAAACACACCACTTAGAATATCCATGCTTAGGTGTCACTAGCACACACCTCCACTTATCACACTTGTATATATCCATGCTCACCCACACTTGTCACACACCACTTGTAGTTCATCCATGCTTAGGTTCACTACCACACACCCACTTGTAGATAGCTACACATCACTCACTCTCACGTATCCATGCCTAGTATAGATTTACTTTTTATACTTATACAATATCCCCTACTTAGTATAATGCTCATCAATAAATATACTCTCTCCATAATATACTTATAAAGAATAATGCATTTTGCACACTACATCACCAAAGAGCATGGCTATTAACCAAATTCTGTCCCATAACTGGGGGTCACTTTATGATGGGCGCTGGTCTGGCAGTTAGCCTAAGAAATGTGACTCTCACCTTCCATTGGCCAAGTACCTTCAACGTATATCGAATGGTTCCCCCCGCATTGTATCGCTTGATCAAAGTCATTACGGGAGGTATATCGCAGGTAACTCATTCATGTACATCGAGTATATGGAATTTGCTCTTACATTTACTGTCCCTATAAGGTATATAGTGAGGCAATTCACGTACACTCAAGTTTATCAAATGGCTTGTCCATACGTACCGATTGCCCTCAAAAGCAAGACCTATATTGTGGAAGTCATGCCAAAGGGGGTAACGCTTCCAATTAACCCAACAACTGCATACCCTCATATAGGTGTCAAACCTTGGACACTCATATTTAGTTTGCCGATTTCTATTCGAAACTCTGTCGAGATGACGGGTTCGCATGCCGCCTAAATTTCTGATAAGGACTACTGGGATCATAGATTCCTTATTAAGAATTGAGAACACTTATTAATTCCATAGGGGCCATTATGTTGGTCCATGATGATAAGTCGGATGAGTTTTGGGGTTCACATGCCACATTTCTTTGTGTATATGTAGTTGTAATAGATGGTCTATAATTCTTGTTTTATACTTGTGTTTGATTTTTAATCGTAAGAATAAGGAGATCAGGTAAGACGGGGTTAATTTCATCGATTGGAAGAAGATTTGGATGCTCAAACAAATAGTAGGGGAGGTCGATCACCCTCGTATTTTGTTGTGTTGCTTTCTTTTCACTCAACCATCACATTATTTGTTCCTAGGCCAGTTGATGGGTAGCCTGAGATCCGTGAAGGATATGCAGAAATCGTATTCCAATTATTATCCCTTTGTCAAACAGTACAGCTGGTAGGACGTCTAGTATTGCCTTGGATCATACTTCTAGTTCATTTAAGTCATTGGACGTCGATTTGATTCCCTCCGCTAACAACCCTTATGTTTCTAACAATAAGTTTCCCAAGAGATATGTCCCCATTATGATGGGGAAAGTTCTCACTAAGCCTACTTTTGTTTGGGGATAGATTAGGAAAGATATTGAGGTTTCATCCACCCTCATAAACCTGTATGACTCTCCACGGAAATAATTTGACTTCCCTAAAGAAGAACAAGGTTGATGAGGTTGTCGACAAAAAAGTAGGAGATGCCTCCAAGAGGGGAAAGGAGGTCATTGGTGACTCTATTGTCTCTTTGGTTGACTTTTGTATGGACCTTCTTGGTTGCACCATTTTTTCTCGTGATCGGGTGACCATTATCTAACTTAAGAAGGATGAGATCATCCTTAATGTCACCCAAACTCTCTCTTTTGAAAGTGTTCTAGAATATCCCTTTTTTTAATTCCCCATGTCCTTTTATGCTCTCTAACACTTATGTTTTTTACTTCATTGTGTGTGATACCCTATAAACTCCATAAATAGATTGATCAGTTCTAATATAAAAATCACAGGAGTCAAAAACAATTAGTAACATTATAAGTATGAACGAGATAAATAAAACTATATAAGTAAAGATAATGCTCAACAATAAAGTGCAAGATAAATTAAAGCATCTTTGATATCATCCACATAATAATTGAACAAAACCTCTAACTTTGGACTATAATAATCTCAGTAGTCCAATATTCAACTCTGAACAATTACACCATTATAAATAAATGTATGTCTTACAATATGTGACTCGAAAAAGGTGTATAAATACAATTGCCTGTAAAATTGAAATATAAAATAATATAAGAATGTAAATGAGATGTAATGTGCGACAATATCCTAAGAAATGATAAATAGAACGAATGGAGGAGAAACTTCTCCAACGAATAGCACAGGTATGTGGCGGCGGCATAAAACCTGTAAAAAAGGTTTTGCAAAGAGGATTAAACCTATCAAGTCTACAGTGCATCATAATATAATTACATTTAAGCCAAAATAATAATAACATATCTTCCTCCAATATTTAAGTTGATTTTAAGTTATTCCAACTCAAACAGCATGAATAAGCATGCATAATAATCCAAATCCTGAAAGGTATTCACATTATATAAATTCATATTTAATTAAGTATTCTTTACTTTAACAATTTTAAGTCCATCTTTTAATTAACCACCTATTATTATAACAGCAATATTTTACTTTAATAGTGTTCTCTTAATTTAGGAGTAGTCTCTTATTTTAACACTCTCAAGTTAAGTTTTCAGATATTCATCTCTAGCGTTTCAAACATTAATATTCCCGAGTCATGGCTCTATTTATATGTCTTTAATATATTTTATTTCAACATTCTCGAGTCATAATCTCATGGGTACACATCCCTAGTATAAACATATCTATTGCAATTATCCTAGAGTAGAAACTAATAAAATATCACACAATCCAGAATGCTAGTGAGTTTGCTCAACTCACATCAAATCATATGGGGCACCCGCAGCCCGAAAATAAAGTGCAAAGGCGTAACCCTATTGCCTTAGTGGATCACTCGTAACACTATTATTTATAGGTTTAGAACATCCCAACCCTATAGTCTCAAAACTACAACAATAAGGGAAATCACTATGCCATCACACCAAACGCAGGGGCCCATACCCAAGGCTATACGAGAGAATCCAGCCCCATTGTCTCAACTCGGGAGAGGAATACCTAAGCACATAGGATCGGAATAGATAGGACCTAGGTAGAGCCCAGGAATACCGAGCGTGGTCAACGTTGTATGTGCCACAATAATTCCTTTTAGTAGGTTACGCACGAGTATACACACACACCATGTATGACTGCACATAAAGAAAATACATCGATAATAAAACCCTACTCAAGGTTTGCATGTAATCTTGGATGTTATTATTCGCGTTTAACATTAATTATTTACATAAAATGTAACCCGAACTCCAAAGGTTATTAAACTAGGAAATATCCCACAACCTACTGATTAGAAACTTGTTTCGAACATACAACAAACCTACTCTATGGTTTATAAATTCGATCTAGTTTATTATTTAATTTAAACAATCGCTAAACGCTAATCAGTGTTATGAATTTCAACCCAAACCCAAAGGTCTCTAAACTAGGTCTTATTCCCAAAAACCTACTTCCCTTACGTTTAATTAAATCTAGTTATATTCCCCAAACTAGCCTATCTTTGATACACCATGAAAACCCCCAAACTGAACCACACTGAGCATGGCCCTCGGGCCTGGTCGATCTGAGCTTGGGCCGGATCGATCCGACGAGCCAAGTGGGGTGCTCTTCTTCTTGATTTCCTCTCTTGCAACCATAAACCAAAAACTTCAACTCCTACAGCCTCTATACCTCAAAATTAGCACATCTCCTCCATATTATATAAGTGTTAGTAAGATGTTTATTCAATTTTTAGTGATTAACAACTCATTTATATATCTAATATCTTAATTTATAAAAGAAACCATAGCTTCATGTTCTGCACAAGATTGATTCAATTAACCTACAAATTCTCATCAATTATCTTGATAACATTAAGGTTTTACATATTATAACAAGTATGATTCACATTTAACATATCGTAAGTCTGATCACAATTATTCAAGGCTTAATTTGTTGATTAAATAACAAAGTTACATAATTTTTTCAAATACATAAATAAGGTTTCTATCTTATTAATCAAAATTATAACTTAAGGTTTGATTATGAACTAAAATCATATTATTAGATTATCTTCATAAATTTTAACATATTAGTATTATTCTAACACAAACCTAATTACATTCGTAAACAAAATAGACTTGCCTTGGGATGATTATAGAATCCATTCCCAAATCTCCAAGCCAAATCCCTAATTCTCCAAGCTAGGGTTTCCTCCTCCTCTTCCTTGGCATCTAGGGATCTTCCAATATATTTTAGGTTATGTTAATTAGGTTAATAAAATACGCAAACCCAAATTTCGACTTGGGCAACCCAAATGGCCCCAACCCGTATGGCCCAAAACAAGTTACAAGTGGCCTAAAACTTTGCCCAATACACATACCAACCTTATAGAACAAAATTTGACTATAATAAGCTTAAAGTGGACTTTCTAAACATCTCACGAACCAACCCTAAGGTTACCTTGTTCTACAAGTCAATCATCTTAATGAGTTAATTAATTATCTCGTTAAATTTATTAATTAGTCGATACGCATAAGTTAAGTTTAAATCTTAATTATTAACTAATTAAATTATGACTCGGTATTATAAGAACCTACTTCACAATCGGTGGGACCCGATGCCGAGGGAATAATCCAAATAAGGAAACCTTCAACGCCTAGCCACTCCATAGCCTTCCATAATATTGTCTCATTTAAATATTTATCTTAATGAATTGTAATGAGTTCGCCAACATTTATAGCGATAATAGTCCAAACAACACACAACTCAATTACGTACTACAACATATGTAACTCTCAAAGTCATATCTCAATCTTCTAAATGACATATCAAAAGTCCAACATCTTAAATTGAAGATGTGTGTTAAAACCATAAGTGTTCACTCTAAAACAAACCTAGAGGGGATGAATAGGTTTGATTGCAAAATATGGATAATTTTTTATTCAATTTGAACTTTCTTTCAATTTCAATTAACCTAGCACATGGAATAACTAGGTGATTTGGTGAAAACTTTAGATCAATAACATAAAGAGATTAATTACGCAAATCTAGTGAAATAACTAAAGTTAAGCTCCTAGTTCCAATTTTAGCCAATTACATAAGATCTAGTTGTGATCTACAGTGTGTGATCAAAGTGTGCAATTGAACAAATAACAATTGGAATCAATTTAAAAGACATATTTATAAGCAAAAATCCCCCATCATGGGTAAAAAAATCTCGACGCACTCCAATTTATATCACTACTTGAAAAGACTTTTATACAAAGTAAGAAAGTACCACTCACTCATGCCCTCACAAGTAGTTACCTATGGGCCTTGAACTTTTCCCCATAGAAGATAGAAATCCACCTTCAGCTCCACAAAGCAAATGAGAAATTTACTTTTCTTCTTAGAATCACGCCTTGCTCCAATTCCTCCAATGAATCAAAGCACCTCCATTTTTTATCTAGGAATGATAGATCATGCGATTCAAAGTGTAATAGTTTTAATTGAATAGGTTAATATAGATCTAAACCAAAAGCACTCTCAATTCTCTCACAAAATCAAATATCAAGTCATATTTTAAGTTTTAAGAATTTTGGAGGGAACAAGTGAAATTTGGTAATAAATAAGCAATGAAGAGATATCAACCTCGAAAATACACTCAGAATTGTTTTTAAAATATGAGATTTTTAGATCTTTTGAAATGGGAGGGAAATAACTTATTTATAGAAAATTTTTGAAAAAATGCTATGCCATGCAGACTTTCGTCGTGTGCACGATTTCAACCAGTGTTGAAACCTTGGCGCAACCGTGCGCATGGGTCCAAATAAGACCGTGCAAACGGTTTGAGGCTAGAAATCACAAATAGGCCTCAAACTTTGTGCTTTAAGTTAGGTCACTTCCTCAAATGGTTTGCACAACACTAGTGAGTAAAAATATCACTTGTTCATCCAATTAAAAGATACATTTTGAAAAACGTGCAAGTGTGGATAGCTTTGAATTCAATTCACAACTTCAAATTATGTGACAACGGGAGTCTTTTGTTGTAGAGCGGATTGCATAATCTTCAAGTTCAAAAGTCAATT
The DNA here is from genome assembly GCA_949130495.1 of Sambucus nigra. Taxonomy (NCBI): domain Eukaryota; kingdom Viridiplantae; phylum Streptophyta; class Magnoliopsida; order Dipsacales; family Adoxaceae; genus Sambucus; species Sambucus nigra. The sequence continues at coordinate 301,346,062 of OX422215.1, read as the reverse complement.
TAATCCAAATGAACACGCCTCACTCTACGTATCAAGCATATGTGGCTTGAATGACTCAACGACTTGAATGTTTTGTCACAAAAATTAGTCAGCTTTAACATACAACAATTTGTAAGGACATTTTTGTCCATTATCAATATGTATGTCGTACGTTGTAACACCGTTGAAGAAATTCAAGATCGCATCTACATCAACGGATTCAAATATCAAAGCGTCTTCAACATCATAACCTTTGTGAGAATGAACTTGGTAAAGTTTTGTTTTTAAGTCCCTTAAAGTGTCATACTTAGTATTGGAAAATTTTTATAAAATGATTTTTTTATAAAAATAAGAAGTAAGTTTTTTCAAGAAAAATGAGGTTTTTAAAAGATTTTTTATTTTCTGGTAAACCGAACCGGTCCGCCCATATTAAAAACGAACCGATCCGCCTCCGGACCAATTCGCTTTGCATCAGAACCAGTATACCTCAGATCACAGGCAAACCGAAGAAGCCTCTTTCAAAAACAAACCGATCCGAGGTCGGACCGATCCGCCTCCAAAAGCGGATCGATCCGCTTAAATTCGATCAGCTCCGTAAGATGTTTTACCACCAATTCATATTTCCTATAAATATACCTATTTCGGTGGTGTATATTTCAAGTCTTTGAGAAAACGTTTCTAAGAGTTCGAACACAACAAGACTTCAATTTTTTGATGTGTCAAACATCTTTTTGATTCACACACAAAAATCCCAATTACTTTTGTGAATCTTTTGGAATCCTAGAACACAAGCTTTGCTATTGTTCAACCTTTGTAGGGAGATCTTTGCAACCGAGGGCTGCATGTCATTGCTGAGGGAGTCTCTACAAAGTGTTATGGCTGCATGTCATTGAGAAGAGCTGCGGTTCTTCCTTTATTATTTGGGATGCGAGTCCTTGGAGGGTGCTGCGTGTATTCTCTTGCTGAGTTCAAGACTGTGTGTCTTTATGGGTTGGCTGCGCGTTGATCCATTGCAGATTTCTCTATGTAATTGTAAGTTGCGATTTATATATTCATAGTGAAATAAAGGTTTTACCCGAAAGGGTTTTTTTCCTGAAATCTGTGTCTCAGCATATTTTTGTGTCACATGCTTTCTTTATTTATGGGTTGACACACACACCTTAGATGCATGTTTAGGGGATGAATTAAATAAAGGTTGATTAGAAACTTGAGAATTCAATTTAATCAATTATCACACCGCCGTTATTCGTGTTTTTTATATTGATATCAGAGCAGATTACGCTAATTTATCGCATATTCCTATTTTCCGCAAAATCGTGTGATATTGATTTTTTTTTAAATCAGTTTTGTGGAAAAAAAATCGCAATTTTTCCAATGGAACGCCCATTTAATGAGGAGCCTATTTTTGAAATAGTTCACGACCATGTAGATAATTTAAAAAGTTTGAATTTGAAACTTTGCAAAAGAATTAAAATTTTGAAAAAAGAAAATTCTCTCTTTAAAAGTAAGATTGAATATTTGCAAGAGTTTCAAACTCAAAGTGATATTTGTCGTGAGCACTTTGGTAATTTGTGTATTGATTTTGATTATTGGAAAATTGCCAAAAAGAAGAGTGATGAGAGAGTCCTTAGTTTAAAGAAGGAATTAGAGGACTTAAAAAAATTCTATCCCGTTTGTGTCGTCGAGGATAAAAAATTAATCGATGATTTTACGGCACGTGAAAAGACTCTTAGGGATAAGTTTGTTTTAATTAAGGGTGAGCGCGATAAACTGTTAAGTTTAATTGAAAATTTGAAAAAGAAATCCCTGTCTTTGGAAGAGTCTAATTCTTTGCTTGAGTTAAAAATTTCGAAGTTATAAAATAATTTGATAGTGATGGTAATGGCTCATCGTGTTCTCATACTTCTAATGCTAAAGCCAAAACCATTATTTGTTTTAGAGGGTCAATTAATTCCAAGGATGTTAGAAAAGATCACACTTTAGGTGTCGTTCCACCCGTTTACACATGTTCATATTGTGGTAGAAAAGGTCACTTTGGGAGATTTTGTTTTGATCTTAAAAGAGGTCCTAGGAATTCGAAGTCTAGTGTTTTGTTGGTTCCAAAACCCCGTGTCGACGTGTTACATCTACTTGGGTTAGGAAATCACTTTTGGATACGCTAGATTTTAGAATAGTTAATTCTCATTTGCTTGCACAGGATTCTTCTCTTGCCATATCATATAGATGATTGTGTTTGGATGTTTGTCACACACTAGTTGTGGTTTCATGATATATATTTGTTAGTGTAATGACATGTACTTTTTATATATATTTTATGTTTTGAAAAATACAAAAAGATTTTATTTTGACAAAAATTTTGAAAAATCCAAAAAGATTTTTTGTATTTTGTTTGCACCGTTTATGGATGGACACTTAGGATGACCGAGTCACAACATCATTCCATTATTTTCATGTGACTATTTGATAGTGTTTTGAGACGATAGGTCAATTCATCCTTGTGTTTTATAATGTTTGGAGTCATTAAGATGTAATTTAGTGTTACTTCCTACATGTTTGACTCATGATTTCCTTTATTGCACACATGCACGGATTTGTTGATTATTGTGCTTGTCTTATCACATGTTGGTTGGGTGTTTTCACTTCAATCCTGTCCTTTAAAACGAACCAAGCGCGATAAATGTTGATAAGAAAATTGTGTATATAAGAACCGTTTGTGTGCTTTGTTTGAAAACGGGGAAGGGCTGCGAAAGGTTCTTTTGGCCTTTGCGAATACTAAGCCACCGTTTAAATTGGACCTAAAAATGGAGGAATTTTATTATCCGGGGTCCAAAGAGATTTAAAAGAGCCCGAAAAAATTTTAAAGGCAATAAAAAAAAAATTCATGCTAATTATGGGCCATTTAGATTTTTGCTCCAATTCTCCAAAGTTTGAGAATTTAGATTACCTCTAAAAGAAAATATCTATGAGGGAGTTTGGTTGGAGAATTAAAACGGGTTTGCACATCCTTGAAATGTTTGCAAATGCGCTAAATAGTTTTGGACGTTATTGGGGTGGAAATCATTTTGACTTTGATTTGTTGATTTGCATAAGACGATGTCATCTAAATTCAAAAATCTTTTCACCTAAGGATACTTTTGATGTTCATTCGTTAGGGGTACACATATGCATCGTGCACATATGATTGATTGAGTTGATTTTACCTATCGAATGTGTTCACATCCATTCATTCCATTTCCATGACTTGGTTGTTTGAGATTAAATTCATGGTGTGATTTTTGTAGCATATTTTTTTTTCTCAAATGGTATCTTATTTTTGTATGAAAAAACTGAAAAATCAAAAAATAGTTTGTGCATTTGTTTTTGAGCATCTCCTTGCAAGGACACGTTTACCATATTGATTGATGCCTTGTTTTGTATACCGTAATACCCCGATTTTACTTATTTGATTCATTCTTCTCATTTGTCTATTTGGGGACATCATAAAAAGGGGGAGAAAGAATTATCATATTATGGGGGAGTTTGAATTTTGGGGGAGTTTTTGAGATTTAACTTATGTTTTTATCATAAATTGGTATCTATGTTTATCTCATTTCAAACTCGATATGTCACGTGGTATTTGCTTTGTCTCATGTGTGTAGGTATGAAGATTGAAGATCAATATGTTGCACACCCTGATGAAAAAAGCTGTGAGCCTTGATGATTGTTGAAGATTGAAGAACAAACGATGAAGATTTAAACATTTGTATCTTTCCATCTTTAGGGTTCATGGGAGGGTAGATTTGTATAGATCATTAGTTGATAATTCGTATTTTTTATGTATGTACCGACATAGACATAGGGGGAGATTTGTAAGAACATTTTTGTCCATTGTCAATATGTATGTCGTACGCCATTACACCGTTGAAGAAATTCAAGATCCCATCTACATCAACGGATCCGAATATCAAAGCGTCTTCAACATCATAACCTCTGCGAGAATGAACTTGGTAAAGTTTTGTTTTTAAGCCTCTTATAGTTTCATACTTAGTATTGGGAAATTTTTATACAATGATTTTTTATAAAAATAAGAAGTAAGTTTTTTCAAGCAAAATGAGATTTTTAAAAGATTTTTTATTTTCTGGTAAACCGAACCGGTCCGCCCATATTTAAAACGAACCGATCCGTCTCCATACCAGACCGATCCGCTTTGCAACAGAACCAGTATACCCCGGATCGCAGGCAATCCGAAGAAACCTCTTTCAAAAACGAACCGATCCGAGGTCAGACCGATCCGCTTCTGATAAATTCGATCAGTTCCGTGAGATGTTTTACCACCAATTCATATTTCCTATAAATATACCTATTTCGGTGGTGTATTTTTCAAGTCTTTGAGAAAACGTTTCTAAGAGTTCAAACACAACAAGACTTCGATTTTTTGATGTGCCAAACATCTTTTTGATTCACACACAAAAATTCAAATTACTTTTGTGAATCTTTTGGAACCCTAGAACACAAGCTTTGCTATTGTTCAACCTTTGTAGGGAGATCTTTGCAACCGAGGGTTGCGTATCATTGCTGAGGGAGTCTCTACAAAGTGTTATGGTTGCGTGTCATTGAGGAGAGCTGCGGTTCTTCCTTTGTTGTTTGGGCTGCGAGTCCTTGGAGGGTGCTGCGTGTATTCTCTTGCTGAGTTCAAGACTGCGTGTCTTTGTGGGTTGGCTGCGCGTTGATCTATTGCAGATTTCTCTATGTAATTGTAAGTTGCGATTTATATATTCATAGTGAAATAAAGGTTTTACCCGAAAGGGATTTTTTCCTGAAATTTGTGTCTCAACATATTTTTGTGTCACATGCTTTCTTCATTTATAGGTTGACACACGCACCTTAGATGCATCTTTAGGGGTTGAATTAAATAAAAATTGATTGGAAACTTGAGAATTCAATTTAATCAATTATCACACAGTCGCACTTTTCACAATTACAATACAAAATATTACATTTTCACAAATCACAAAATGACATATCGTATGTCATATGAAACAACAACTCATCAATATCTAATAATCAATTTAACAATTAAATAAAAGCCATAAAAATAGGGGTATTATGTGGACTTCTACTTCATTGGTGGATAGGGATACCAACCAGACCAAAAAAGGCCTCCAAGTTCGATCAAGACATGGAGGCCCTACAAAAATTTCTCGGCGTGGCACAACTCTAGCCGGGCAAAAAGGAACGGGTGCACAAGAGAAGTCCATTACAAAGGTTACCAAGGAGGCGAGAAAGGTGGCTGGAGACAATGTCAAGCTTAAGGCCGACCTTGTCTCCTCAGTCGAAACCTGAAGTCGTCAAGAAAATGCTCGGCTAATTGGCAAGAAAAATGTCACCTTTAAGCTAGCATATCCAATTATCATGCAATAACCGATTATTTATATTTCAGTTTGAATGTGCCTCCTTCGATTACAAATTAAGAACTTACTCTCATACTCCGAGTCACCATCATTAAATCTCATAACACATTTTACCTTTTGTAATGAGACGGTATGAAGTTCAAAAAAATTTCCCACCAAAATTTTGATAGGATTGATAAATATATATGCTGTCATTATCAGTACGTATACAGCCCAGGGTTCGTTCAACCAAAGGGTACCTAGTGACTGTTGGATGGCAGAGCATTTTGCCGCCCACAACTATTGAAAGAGAGGACATAGATCGTTATAGAGCAGTGCAAGTGGCATCAAGTGTGCCAAAATGTGACAATTAAAATTTTAGAGCAAAGGAAAAACAAAAAAAAATATTGAAGATAATAAATATAAAAGATTTTATTAATCACCTGAAGGGAGTGGTCAGGTGATCGTAAGCAACCATCATGCTTGGAAACCATTGGCGCGACGATAGAAACTCTGACATCAGCTTCAATTGCCTCATTTTGGCAAATCTAAGAGCAAATTAGTTTCATATTTACCCATTTTTTTAACCAAATATTAGTTTCCTTAATGCTTTGAAGTAGTGTTTTCGCTGAAACCATCAAGCAAAAACGCAAAAATGTTATTTTACATAATGCTCTAAAGATGTGTTGTGTATAACAAGTATTCTAAAACTTGTCTATTGAAACTTGTACCACCACAAGAATTACGATGAGATTTTGCAGAGACGTATTTCAAGACCATCAAGATACTCTTAGAAAAGTAACTCAGCACAGCATCCACCCCTTTTACAATATTTAGCCGCTAAATTGTTCCAGCCAACATTATTATACAGATGTGCAGTGTGTTTCATTAATATATGAACTCATCAAGTATACAAATGGAAATATAGAAAAAACAACACGCTATACACCTTCTAAAATATTTAGCCGCAAAATTGTTCCAGCCAGCATTATTATACAGATGCGCAGTGTGTTTCATTAATATATGAAATCAAGTATACAAATGGAAGTATAGAAAAAACAACACGCTATACGTACAAATACTGTTGAACATAACCCCAGCAATTCTCATACTAAGTATTACACAAACCAATGAACTTGCTAAGAAAATACCTATCTATTGCGAATGGTAAAATAGGAGACAATAATAAACAAAAAAAGAAACAACAGTTTGACCCATGTTATGGAGGGAAAAAAAGTATAATCATTATTATTTATAGTAGCCACTCTGGTGAGGAGGATATGGAGATTGAGACTGAGGTGGAAGGGTATAAGGAGGCCGAGGAACAGACCCCGGTTGCTGAGCTGGAGCATTATAGTATGGGCCTCGCCATCCTGGATAAGCCGGCTGGCCATACTCGTGGGTGGCTGGTGGCTGCTGGTGAGGCTGCTGAGGTGGATAGTGGTAAGGAGGCTGCTGATGTGGCGGTCCATAAGGGGGAGGGGCCTGAGCATAACCCGGCATTGGCTGCTGCTGAGGCGGCGGCTGCTGAGGTGACGGCTGATAGTAAGGTGTTTGGGGGCGAGGAGGGTTTGACATATTTGCAGAGTCTATCAGCTGTTGAGGTGGGGATCTTTGAGGTTGATGAGTGGGTCCCACTGAAGGGTAATTGTAGGCACCCGTGTTCTTATTTTCCTGAAAACTGAGACCTGCCATTTGTCTATGTACGTCATCTATCATTTCGCGGCACTGTATGTTTCTCGTCATCACAAAATCACTGCACTGCTGCTTTACATTTGTGATTGCATCCTGTTTATTAATATTTCATTTTAAAATACAAGAAGGAAGTCGATCAGAAAAATCGGTGCAAATGAGCAATTTATTTAATTAGCATGATACAGTCATGTCATTGGACAGTGAAAAATTGCATACCTGAAGAGTAACGTAGAACTTCAGTCCTTCATTAATGTTCTCCTTGATTTCTCGGAATTTGACTATGGCAGCTTCTATCTGCTTATAGCACTTCTCACGAGATGCTAAGAAATTGGGAGAAGCAAACCGAAAATGTTGAAAGTGGAACATCAGCAAAGTATTGAACATAAGAAGTATCTCTAAAGGTTGAACAGAAAAGATATAAAAACAAGGTAAAAGGCAACAATATAAACAAATTGTAATCAGTTAATCTCATTTGGGCCACACCATGCTATGGACGTTAAGAGAAGCAGGACTGCATGAGCAACCGGATGCTAAACAGGTCCTAACTATGAACAGAAATTTCAAAGTTCCTAAAACACTCTTAATAGGGTCGATTTGAAAATGAAAATACAATGTGAGGTCAAGTTTCTACTGAGAAATATCCCTATTAGAACCAAATGTGTGTGCGTGTGCATGCGTGAAGCACATTCATGACTATAACGAAAATAATGTACCTAACCACCAATCAAGATTCAAAAATGAAATTAAAGATGAAAATAGAACATTTGTGTAACCAATGAATGACAAATAGAAGAAAGTTATGGCAACACATGATCCAATATTTAAAACTACTAACCTTTATAATCTTCAATGTTAAAGACAGCAGCAAACTGATCGTTTTGAGCCTGAACACAAGAAAGATCACTTCAAAGGAAGTCTCCAATGGAATGGTTTTGAAACCAATAAAAATAAAGAGTGACCATTTAATACAATTTCAAACATGAAAGCATTAAAAGGCGTCAACATCAACCATAAAAGATTCATATTGATGCAATAAAATTACGTCTGTAAAATTAGCTACGTATTACAGAAATAGGAAACATTCTGACTGATGTGTACATCCACAATTGGTGAAACCCCAGTGCACAATAACAAAAGGTGGGAGAACTTTATTTATCGCAATACGGTGACATGGTGGGTCCACATTTTACTTGTGAAATGAATGCATAGGTTGATATCGCCAAACTTTTGCCTAACCGAAATGATTAATCCAATTTGGATGTTGAGATTGTTATATTTAACCACGCAAGGGTGGTGCAGGACAGCAAAAAAATGGACCTACACTAAGCTGATGACAAGAAATAGAGAATCTGCTCCAAGAAGGAACTGAAAAGAAGAAACTAACTATAAGAACTACTAATTAAACTAAATCTCAGTAATTAATATTCATCATTCATCAAAGCTGTCTTCAATAAAGAAGATTACAATTATTTATAGGCTAACAATCCTACTAGGACATAAATATTAAGGGATAAATACTAAAAATATCTTAATATCCTAAACGTAATCAATAAATCTCTAATAATTAATAAATAATATAATATTAAATATGTCTTCATCCAATTCTTTCTCATTCTTTGTAACCCAATAAATGTTTTATTGAGTTGGACTTCACTAAATAGATGTACGTTTGGGTCTAATTTGTTTTGGTTTTTTATTAAATTGATAGAATTTATGTAAAATATGAGTATTTAAATTAGTTAAAATTTATCTAGTAGTTATTAGAATATTTTAATAACAATCAATTAGCTAGTACTTCTCCCACTAATGTAGTGCTCACAAAATATTTAAGAAAAAGTTACCCCACAAGCACATGTGGATGTGTTTGATTAGATGAAAAATAAGTCTCATTTGTGAGTAGTTTCCTCCCAATTAAACAAGACCACGAATGTTAACTAATTATCAACTTATATATGACAATATTTTACCTAACCAAAATGTTTCAAACCATTGGATACAGGGTTCCAAGTAAAGGCAGAAACCGCGACGATACGACCGAGTTGACTAGGTATCGATACCCACCGATCCTATTCCGAGTTACGAGTTGAGTTTTTGACGTTTTATGAATGAATCGGCCCATATCCACAATATCTCGATAGTATCGTCTCATTTTGGCGATATCCAGGTATTATCAGGCGAGACGGGATAAGGCAACGAGCCTCAGCCCCTCTCCCTGAACTTCTAAGTCACTCATTCAAACCTCGATTTTGCATTTGTGTCACGATCGAAACAATCTCATTCAATCAGAGCATAGTCGATTATGTTGCATGGTCGCGAATAGGACCATGCGAATAGGGTTTATTGGTTAAATCTCTCTTTTCTTTTATTACGACAAAGGTCATTCCCCATTTAACCCTCTTTTGTATTTACTTAAATTGTATTTACTTGTATTTATACGCACAATTATTTCTCTCCTTAGAATGCATCTACTTTAAATATATGTAAAAAAAATGCATCATTATTGACTTAGAATATATTAATTATCGTTAATTACTTAATTATAGGTACTATTATTAAATTTACGAAGAATATATTACTTAAAATATATTGATTAAGTATCATTATTTACTTAATTAAGAACAAGTATTATTATTACATCTATGAAAAATATAAAATGGATTTAATGGATTATAATTTGCAACTTTTTTTTGTAAAAATTTATGTAACTCCTCTATGAAATTTTGTGTCTAATTAAATAGTTTTTCTTACTTATTATTGAACATGAGTGCAACACATATCCGTATAAGCAATTAAACCATGTTATGCATATTGAATGATGATTTTGTACTTATCTAATTGAGCCATATTTTTATTCTTATTTTTCTATAATTTTCTATATTATTTTCAAAAAGTTTGGGTTCTCTAAATAGTGTATCGTTGCGTATCGCCAGGTACCGAGATACCGAGACCGAGTTATGAAATGAAGGTCCGAGTCAGAGACCAATACTACGACCTTGAACCATGATTGGATATGCTCTAGTAGTGAGTCTGGAAGCGGCAAAGACAACTAGTTATAGTCCTTCACAAACCTATCAACTTAAAGGGGAGAAAACACTCGTAACCAGGACAAATATAAATTTTTGCTCCAGCATATCATTTTGTATTGCATATGGACCTTTATTATTTTCGTCTTAATGCATTATGTGTGTCCACCCACTAAATGCCTTAATTTGCTATTTTATTTTAAGGACTTCAACAGCAGCAGAAATGTGGGAAGCACAGAAACTTTTCAATAGGCTAAAAATCTTCTCTACAATGGAATAAAACACCTGCCTGTCAATGGAATTTCTACACTCACAGAGTTCTTCCTTACATCCAGCTAAGAATCAGAAAAATTGTCTAACAGCAGCGAATACCAAAAAATTAATCAAGCAGGCAACCATGGGAACATTTAACCACCTAAGCGTGGATCGATTCGGTGCATTATAAACGTATGGTTACATGGTATGCTATTGTGCCCGGTACATGGAGGGTGGGCTTAGCCTGGACAGTGTTTCAGTTTGCAGTTCGTTAATCTTTTCGGTTATTATAAAATGTACATAGTATACCCAAACACACCTCATATTTTTCTTATTTAAATTAAGTTTTTGTGACGTAAATGAGCGGTCATATGGAAAATAAAAAGATGATTTAACTCTCATCTCAACTCACTCTCAATGCCTCAAAAATGTAGGAATACCTCAAATGAGGCTATATGGGGAGTATTTATAGGGAACGAGAGGCTTCTCGAAGTTGTCAGCCAAGTATGAGTTGTCACGAGATGAGCTGTCACGAGTTGCCATGACAACTCATCTATGACAACACTAACTAATGGAACCTTCTAGAAACTTCTATCTCAACCCTTGCTACTACTAAAAAAATGTACCAAAAATACTAAACAACTAATAAAAAGAAAAATACAATAAAATAACAAAAATGCCACTCAAGTGGGTATGTACTAAAAATAGCCTCTAAGCTTCTCAATTCACATCATTCTCCCCCACTTAAAACCAAACTCGTCCTCAAGCTTTCAAAATTGGAGTCGAATGAAAAATACCCAAAATATATATCCGGAGAAAAAATTTCCAATGGTGCCCCGGCGATCGTGACGGAACCCACCGATTTCTCCATTCTATCATCCTCTTCTTCGATTCTCTTCGTCTCTGCTCTCTTTTCTTTTCTGTACAATATGCCTTGTATTTATTTCTTGTTGGGACATCACCTCCTGGATCGAAAACAAGCCTAGGGTTGCGAACCTTTAGACCAACCCCTCTCAAGCCATGATTGACCCGATCTGGATTCACTGCGGCACGTCGGAGTACGAGGAGGGTCGCCGGAGTTAAAACGATGGCGGGGATGACCGATTCTCCCCCTTTTATCATCGTTTTCTTGTGTACCTTCTTCTCTCTCTTCATCGAGACCCTAAGACCAAACTTGGGTCGCGAGCCAGAATGCCTCATCGCCTCTTTCTTCTTTTTCTGAGGTTTGACAGAGAATTTTTAGGTGGGTTTAGGGTTCCGTTGTGATGGTGTGACCGAGGGTGAAGGGGAGGGAATGGTGGCGAGTGAAATTAGGGTTTTGGGTGGTAGTGGGAGCAGTGTGAAGGCGGCTCGTGGATGCGTCGGGTGGAGGAAGGCGAGCCTCAAAAGCGTTGAATTGTGCTACGAGGCAGTTTAAAACCTCCTCGAGCCTATTGGTGGGCGAAACGGGAGCAAACCTCTTCTTAGGTCCCATTTGTTGTCGTCTACAATAACAACGACAACAAGTGGATCCAACGAGGCTCTAATACCAATTGACGTAAATGAGCGTCAAACGGAAAATAAAAAGATGATTTAACTCTCGTCTCAACTCTCTTTCAATATCTCAAAAATGTAGGAATACCTCAAATGACCACTACATGGGGAGTATTTATAGGGAATGAGAGAGGCTTCTAGAAGTTGGCAGACAAGTATGAGTTGTCATGAGATGAGTTGTCTATGACAACACTAACTAATCGAACCTTCTAAAAACTTCCTTATCGACACTTGCCACAACTAAAAAATGTAACAAATATACTAAGCAACTAATAAAATGAGAAATACAATGAAATAACAAAAATGCCACTAAAGTGAGTATGTACTAAAAATATCCTTTAAGCTTCTCAAATCACATCATTTTGCATTAGGCAATTAGTATTGAAGTAAATAAGTATTTTAATATATGCTCAGGGTGGAGCAAATCAATAGAACTTTCTAACATATATATGTTTCTTTGTTTGCCTAGGTGGTGAAATCCTACTATTAAAGATTCAATGCACACAAGCCTAATAGCTAATCGACCTTAATCATTGATTAAAATGAACGTCACACACACACAAAGAGGCAGGCAAGATCGCGGTTCGGCAATGTGCCTACGTCCACGGGGGTGTTCTATGATTTCACGAAATACTTTTGGAATTATATCTCCCCTTTTTGCCGGAGGGAGAATGGGAGGAGGGGTGGGTCTAGGTTTACATTATAAGGGGAACTTCCCAGGTTCCTCCCTCAACCACTGTAACAGTTATCCTCAATTGATCAACTTTAACTCCTCATTTATTCTCGTAAGTTAGTTTCTCCATGGAATTTATCCACGGGATCATGAATGCCCATTGGATTGGCTAGCAACGTGCTTTTTCCCACGTGTTACAAATTATTTTCCCTCGCATCTTCGTTATTTTCTTCTCTTTAAAAGAAAAGTTGGGCACAAGTGACACTAGAGTAACATAAATGGATACTCTTGAGATCATAGTTGTCAAAATTGTACGATTCGCGAGTCGAATCGTACGATTCGATTCTCATATAAATCGATTCAGCTCGAGTTGAGAAATGTCTAGGGTAAAAAAATAGGGAAAAATTGGCGATTCGGAGGAGAGAATCGTGAATCAAAGCAATTTGCAATTTGGGTCCAATTCGTTTTCACCTGATTAGAAAACGTTGTCGGTCTTTTTTTCTCTCTTGTTACCACACGTGGGTCTTTTTATTTATTTAAAAAAAACTGTTAACAAAGATTACCTTTTATGAAAGAGAGTTTTAGAGAATAGAAAGTTCGAAAAGTCCGAAAAGGGAAAATCCAACTCCTAGTGTTGCGATTGTGCTCGGTCTCCTCTCCTCTCCTCTTCAATCATGTTTTAAACCTTAGGCTAAGGTTCAATCTTTTTCTCTTGGTTGTTCCAAGGCTTCTCTTGGCTTCTCTAAGGTTTGTTTTTATATTATATTGTATTGACTTTATTATTATATGATATATTTATATTGTATTATTATATTTCTTGTGTTTAATCTTTATGTATCACATTTCTAACCATTTGAGATAATATATTGTTGTGTTTGAATTTTAACATTGTAGGTGGTATTATTGTTAATATTTGGTCATCAAAATTGTTAAGAAAAAAAATAACAAAGATAATGATCCCACTTGGGCTCAGTTTTATTTCAATGAAACCATGTCCTATATAAGTTTCAGTCATAATATGTTTTATTATATTTTCTAATGTGTATTCACGATTCATAGGGTTTCTGATTTACGATTCGATTCACGATTTGACAACTATGCTCGAGATCAAGAATGTGGTACTTACGGAGGGAGAGTATCCGGTAACATTTAAAAAAAATAAGGAATTGCTTAAAGTAAAATCATGAGATAGCAGGGGAGAGTACCGTAACGTTCCATAAATATAAGGAATCGCTTTAAGTAAAATCATAACAAAAGAGCTAAAAGTAATTAACTCTAATTCTCAAACATATATATGCACGAACTAGGGCGTGCTCATGTATGAGAGAGAGAGAGAGAGAGAGAGAGAGAGAGAGAGAATATGTCATACACAAAATACAGACCTGAATTTGTAGCAACAACTGTTCTTGTGCCTCAATATTTTGACCAATATCCTCACAAATTTGATCATACTTAGCTATTTCCTTTCTGAAAAGATCCTCGTAGGAGCCTGTGGATGTCATCAACTTTGGCAGTATATCATCCTATATCCAAACCCAACAAAGTACACACCAAATGTGAGAAATAGTATTCACAACTACTGGAATAAAAATATGCTAAAAGCACCTAATAAGCATGATGACTCAATCTTTATCCAATGCAAACGCAAGGGACCAAATAATCAACACAAACGATCTGCAGATACAATCATAACAGTTCATCATGACTCTGTGTAACAGATAACTCGGTGATAGTGAGTGTAAAAGACCACTCACTGATGTAAACAGAAGCAGAACAAATACAACAACATACAGAAATACAAGTTTTGCTCTCTCATTCACTCATTCTCCAAAATGAAGTGATTACAATGATTGGCCAAAAGCCTTATTTATAGTCTAAAGGTATCATGCCAGCTAAGACAGCCTAATAGCAATGCTACATGCAGGAACTTTTAGGGGCGTTCGGAGAAATACAGTTTAGATTTTTATGCACTGCTTTTTCAACCTCACTCTATATGTATCTCCCCTGTACTGATGCTGTAGTGTACTTCTGGTCCACAGTTTCTCTGCATTAGTATTTATTTTTTGGTTATTGATAAATTATCTCACATTTCTGATTTTAGAAAAACTAACGACTATCAATGCTGCTCTTTCATTCCAGAAAACCAGGGAAGTATATATTCAGGACAACTGCAATTATGAGGGAATGTAACCAAGGAAATGAAATTTTGAAGTAAAATCCTTGAGATGAGTTGATATCAGCTCACCCAGAAGCCTCCTTAATAGTCAAATTCATTTGATAAACTATTTACGAAAAGATAACAGCAAGATTGGATTCAAATCTAGGATAACGCATGCCATCAATAGATCCTGGTCGCAGATTTTCTAGCTATATGACACGCAACATAGATTCCACACAGCTATATAGACACCACCACCCCCAAAAAAAAAAAAAAAAAAACACCACACAAGGAAAAAGAGGGAGAGTTCTAGCCAAAATTCAAATGGCAAAAAAATGAGATAACATTGTTATGTACAAACAAATATGAGCACCATAATAAAGTCACGATACAAAGCACCAAATCAACAAGCATCGCTCTCATGAGATATATTGAACCAAGAACATCCTAGTCTCGTACCCCAACTGTAGAGAAGCAAACTTAATTATTTCAAAAAAAAAAATCCATAACAATCCCAATCCTATCATTAAGTTTGCATACAATGAGAGCCTGGGAAAATGAAATCATTAGCTTTGAGAGAAATGTTCAAGCAGACTCATATCCCTAGGACAATGCCCATTTCTGACCGGAACCAACAAAGCGGTGGAAGAAAAGAGCACTCATGTCAAAGTCAAAACCTCTTGACCGTGTTTAACCTTCATTTACCTGATAGGATCACATCTCTCAAAGGGTCTTAATCAATACTTGCCAGTTATGAACCAAAAGTCCCCCCCACCCCTCAACACACACAATATAATAATAATAATCTCACACTAAAAAAAATCACAAAAAGAAAGACTAAAATCAAGGAGTCATAAAAGATCAAGAATCTAAAACCCAATCTTACAAGTATAATTTAATGTAAAAGAATATTTTGTTCAAAGAGTTGTGCATATGGCCTGCAATAACTGTAATACCCGTATTTCTATATGCATTATTTAAATGTGAAAATTGGTAAAAAAATTAATTAATTGTGTGTGTTTGTTGTGATAGTAGATGTCATTATTTATATTTTTACGTGTTATTTGATTCGTAATGGAAATCGGACTTAATATGGGGTAATTTGTTAATTAAATAATTGATATTTGGCCTTGTACCGATTGATTATTAAATTACAGAGTTATTAGCTACTTGATTTGGCATATTTTGTATTCGGCTTTTGGGACGCTTAGAATGTTCGTCTTTATCTTAAAATGACAGTTTTTAGGCCTATTTGATTGGTATTGGGCTTGGGTAATGTTTTAAGTCAATTAGAGGTGATTTTGGGCGCTTTTAGGTGAATTCCATTTTGGATCCAAGTACAATTTCGGGATTAAAAGGTTGTAGTGAGTCATTAAGGATCTCTTAAGTCACATATTACAATTTGGGAGGCACCTTGAGACTAAAGAGAAGGAATTTCAAGAAAAGAGGAGGAATTGGGAGGATCTTGGCATAGTTCTCTCCACAAATTTAAATGAGGTAAGTTTATTTAGAATTTGATTATAGTTTCTTTTGCGTTAAAATTATATCTATTCATTGAAATCTAAACTTAATCTAATTATAAATATGATTTGGGATTAAATTAGTTAATTTGTAATTAACTTAATTGTGTAAATAACCACGTTAATGGCATAATCTGAAAATTGGTTGATTTCATCATGAATTCGAGTTAGGACTGTTATATAATTGTTAGGACTTGGTTATCTATTGTTAATCTTGTAAAAAAACCATGTTAATAGAATCATTCCATAAAATTCTAAGTCAATTGAAGAAGTTGATAAAACTATGGTTCTTGTTTTTAAATCTGAAATCTTGGCAGAAACTAGTGAAATTGTCGTTAGAATTAAGTTTCAAGCATATATATTTAGTGGTTTTGTTGTTCGATTGTTGGTTGGAGGTTGGATGAAGCTTTGGAGGTCATTAATGGTTTTAGAGAGAGAATTTGGGTTTTGGAGGAGATGTATCATGTCACAAGAGGAAGTGCAAGAGGAAGTGCCAACTTTCTGGAGTGATCGATCAATCGACCCCAGACCATTGATTGATGGATCCTCCCAGGTTTGGCCTGGGCTTATGGTTTGGTTGGTTGGTTTTTGTATATTGAGGATAGTTGTTCGATGGCCTTTAGTATAATCATTCAAGCAAGGACATATGAGCATTGGAAGTTGAAGGTCTTAAATTTTGTATACGGGGTAAACGCTTATATATTAACCTTTAGATTTCTTATAATTGTAGAATAAGGTGAATATTAATATTTTAAAGTTTTGAATTTGGTGATTTGTTAATTGGGTATTTTGACCTCGGGTTCGTTTGATGGGGTTAAAATTAAATATGAGGTTTTAGTTGCCAAATTCGAGAGTAGGATGAGTGTTTATATGGGGTTTTGGAAGATTAGAGTTATTTGATCGGGCTGGTTAGGGTCTTTGTGAGACTTTAGTTGGGCGCGTATCCTTTGGGGAGACTAGGATTAAGTCAAAAAACCTATAGTGGGGGTAATTAGTATATTCAATGTTCATATATAAGTTAAGTGTGGATGATATCTAGACGCGGAACCTTCGGAGATCAGGCTAAGGTTATATGAGAGTGACTATAATTCTCGTGCGTGTTTTCTAGTGTAAGTTAGGTGTGAGACTATACCTAAATTTGAGAATTCTGGGAGTTAGGGCGAATGTGGTATGGATCGATGTTAGATTAACATTAAACTGTGTTTTACTTGTTATGATTGTGATGCCAAGTGTGACCCAGTAGCGTTGGGTCTATATGTATGTGTTTACTTCAACCCGTTAGCGAGGGTTATATTTGTTTGTGTGTTTTGGGTGTAATGAATGCCATGAGTGAGTCGTCGTAGGTGACGTACTAGAAGGGATACCCTTTATGGGGAGCGTACGACGTCGATCGCACTGGTACCCGGTGATTAAGACGGGATTTACCTTGGTCATTTTATCCCGGACACTACTGCCTACGTACCTGTGTCCTGATGGGTAATACACATGAGTTGTCATCGTATAGTCACTAATATGTGACTGATGGTCATCGTATACGATTTGGTACAGTAGTCTATACGGTTAAAGAGAAAACGTAATGATTATCCCTTGTTGATGCTTTCGAATTATATGCTATGAAGCACGGACACTTCCTCGAAGGCCCCGTACGAGTGTCGGACACTCAAAGGGCACGGACATGCTTCAAAAACGACTTGGACACGTGTCTGACATGCCACGTGGCGTGTCGGGCTTAAAAGTCATTTAAAAATTATTGGACACTGCTGAGACACGTAAGAGACGCAGATGACTAAAAATAGAATAACTTTAAAAAAAGAGGGGCAGAAAACATAAGAAGTTATAAAATAAAATGGGGTAAGTTTTTAATTTTAAAAACTTAACTCTGTTCGACTAAAGTAGGTTTTTTCTCAAAACCCACGAATATCTCAAACATCAACAAGCTCAAAAACTAAACTAGGGTTTTCTCTCTGCACCATACCTCTCACCTCTGCCGACAGCCTCCCCCTCTTCTCCGGCAGTTTCTTCACTCAGATCCATCAACGGAAGTCTTCTCCTCTCCTCACCAATGACACCACACATCTGTCGGTAAGTTTTTTTTTTCATTTTTGTACTTCTGATTTTGCTACCACACCACTACTTCTGCTTTTGCTACCAAACTTATAACTTCTGGACTTCTTCTTTTGTTACTCAAAAACTGAGCAGCTTTTTCTTTCCTCTGTTATGACTTTTTTTTCTCTTCTTTTCTTTTTCTCATCTGTTTAATCTTTCTTAATATACTATGTTTGTCTCTGTTTAATCTATGTTTATATTCTCTGTTTATTTTTGTTTATATAAATTCTATTTAATATCTGTTTGTTTATATAAATTTTGTTTGTTGGTATGGGATTTAGTATTATAGGGATGTTTAATGTTTAGAATGGATTTAATACTCTTAATGCTTATATGTTTAATGTTGTTCGTAGTATGAGATTAGTATTAATGTGATATTTCATATTTTTTATATATAAAAATAATTATAAAAAATATTTATTTGATGTCGTGTCCCCCGCCGTGTCGTGTCCTAATTTTTTTAGATTTGCCGAGTCGGCGTGTCCGTGTCATGTCGGACGCGACACGCGTGTCCGTGCTACATAGATTATAGGTGTGGGACTATCTATAACTGTCTAGTACGCATAAGTGATCCCGAAGATAATAGGGATAGGCCTTCGTTATGTGCAGGTGTGCGAGTAGCCCATTTACCTGTACATGTTGGGGATTGTACCTATGCGTGGATGTTAGGCGCAGAGATCGTCTTTCCCCTACCATATATTTGTTGCGATACTAGAGATAGTTGTACCGAGTTATGTGTTATACTAGAGATGTATATGATGTATAGTAGGGATGCATACTACTTATATGTTTATGACTCGGGATTCTTGTATCCTATATTCTAGAGGTGTATATTACAATGCGGCATGAGATCGTCCTGCATTGAGAGGCTTAAAATATAAGACCACTAGTAGTACCATAGTTATTTGACGAGACGTACTTTAGGTTTGAGACCCCCGTACATTATATGATTCATAATGTAAGATATTAACCTACAGGTTGTACCTTGGTGCGATGGCAAGTGCCCTTGCCCAAGCTATGGTTGGTCTGGGGTTCGAGAAATGGGAGCAACATCTCCATATATCGGGATAAGGTCAGTCAACATCCACCTCTACCAGACCTTGCAGTTAAGCGGGAGCCTTGTGCACTGGGTACAATCTTTTTTTAATGTAAGAGATTAACCTAATATCATCGTGATAGTAAAGAATAAAGAATTAAGAGACAAAATTTATTCCTATGGGCGGGTTGGATAACTAAAAACTTAAAATCAATTTAAGACGAGAGGAAGATGCATAGTTATATTGCAGCTCAGATTCAGTTATAATATTATTTTACATAAACTTGTTGTTTACGTTGTTGATTTTGTTTTTATGGGTCTTAGGTCGTGGTTCCTATCGTAGACTTGGGATGTTCGTTGGAGCAATATCTCTAATGACCCACGATCCATCATTCCTAGGGTGTAGGCATTCTGTAGTGTTCTTCCTCTAACCCTTGGAGTTTTTTATCTCACTAGTGGGTTGTATTTCAATTATTCTTTCCAAGTCAGAGATGGCATAAGATATATTTGTATTTGAAAGTTGGATTATTATATTCGCAATGATTAGTATAAGAGGTGATTTTATTTCGTTCGGCATTTGTTATCTCTCATTATATTACTTGTTGAGTTTTATGTATTTCATCATGCTAAGCATGTTACCAAATGTTTTTTTTTCCCCGTGATTTTTATGTTAGACTTGATCAATCTATTTACGAATTTTACGGAGTGTCACACTAACCCAAATCAAAGGGAAGAGTGATAAATTTAAAAGCAATATTCCTAATAGATTTTTTGGCTTTAGTCCCATCTACAAAGATGTATTTAGTCTCCACTCCCATGTGTTTTTAGAATTGTAAAAGGTCTCATAACCACCCAAAATCGCCTATAACTTCCCTGTAACCACACCCATCCTGCTTTTTGTAGATAATGACACTTGTCCCATATAGGACCAACAATTAAAAAAATAAAAACATGGGAGTGGTGACAAATAAATCATTATAAATATGACTAAATACTTAAGATCCCTATTCCTAAAGGGTACTTCAAGCCGCCTCACATTTCTAGAGCAATGTCTATCACTTGTCAATGTCATGCAATAAAAAGGCTACAAAACTACAAATGAAGCACACACCTTCCTCTTCATCTCTTTAAGCATGTCTTCAAGTCCTGCCCTCTGAGCACCAAGAATCTCCAATTGCCTCTGAAACAATAAACATGAAGATTTAAGAGACTGCTAGAAATACTTCGTTAATGATGTCCAATAACAGATTCATGTTAATAAGGTCAAGTAAGAGTCCTTTCCAATGATATTGACTCAAAATCAAAATGGAGAGGCAAAGATATATTTCAGTCTCTATATTCTAGATTCACTGTAAATTTGGAGTCAAACAAAACATATATTATTGATGTCTTTAGAAGCTATATAATTCTTTATTTTTACATACATCAACCACGTGCATCTAAACTAATTAGATTCACTGAAGACGTAAAATATCTTAATAGAAGATCCGGAAAAGTGTGAGCTCTCGCTCTTATCTTCTTTATATATATTATATAAATACCATATATCATGTACATAATTGTCTAATCATATCGCGTTCACGTATCAAAAGTTTATGTCCTACGAACCAGAAATCATGTCATGAATCATATCGTAAGATTATGTCAAATATATGGAAAATGGTAAATAATGTACAAAAATATGTACAAAAAATGCCTTAAATTAAATATTAAAACATATTATTATGTAAAATCAATTTTTTAACATAATTACATAATCTAATAATAAGCCACTGGCTTTCATAACAAACGATGTGAGTTAAAACCCTAACACTCGCAACATAAATACATAATCTACCAATCATCATAGATTCATAATAAATAACATAAATAGTTATGAGAAGGGAGTTAAAGGGAAGATGATCGAAACACACGCCCTGCAAGGCTGCAACCCAAATTAAACTATATTTTACGTTTAATAACGAACAAAGTTCACAATCTTGCGACAAAAAGTAAATCACAAGTAAAATCAGAATTCATTGTGATTCTCAATTCGATCAATATAAATCATTATTGTCATGTTTACTTTTGATTTTGTAAAAACTTCAGATTCTTAACCGGATACAAGATTCTATTTAGATATTAACGAACAGAACCGTGAATCATACCACGAATTGTAAGATTCACTATGATTTATGTTCATTTAGGATTAGCTACATGAATTGAACTGAATGAGCAATGAACCGCGAATCATATCGTGAATCAAATAATGATGATGAGATTCTAACAACTATGGTCATGTATATTTAAGCTTTTGTGTTTGCTAACTTGTAAAAGCTTATAATTCAGTACCTACCACATGCAATGAGCACGAAATCTTCTTTTTTTCAATACGCATCGTGAACAAGAAATCTAACACTAGAACTCCCAAAATATTTGCGATGTTTTGTTTGTTCAATTATTCTGATTGACAAGCTTAATGAAATCAACCTTGAAAGGTGCAAAGGTGATAATTACAAACCAATCTTGATGTCTAAACAAGAGCTAAGTGTCAAATGTGTATACATTCAATAACATTAGCCCCACTGAGCTAGCATCAAAATTGTAGTATTTGTCCATCCACAGCAAATCGAAATTACGTCAACTTAAGGGAAGAAAATATGTATTTTCAAAAATAACTCAGCTCAACTTAAACAAGCCTTGGTCCTAGTTAACGATCAAATAATTAATATAACAGAAAACAGATGACTATTCATCAAAACAAAAATATACTAAAACGTAGTTTCCAGGATGCGCATGGTTCAAAGTCTCGATTCCGAGTTGACTCGGCCTCGAGGCCCAGCGTTACGAATCCGAGTCGCGATTCAAAAAAAATTTGAATCAGTAAAATATCGCGATATCTCAGTGAATCTGACATATTGGCCGAGATATCGGCCAAAACCGAGAATAAGCTGAGATGAGTATTTACAGAAAAAAAAAAAAAACAGGGAGAACAACATAATTGAAATCAACATGCCATCTTCTTCTATATTTTGTTTCAATTTCATCATCTTCTTCACCAACCGTTCTGTAAGCCGAAACCCTAGTTTCCCCTCTTTTGTAAGTCGACCCTCTTTTGTAAACCCTATTCTTTATGGGTTTTGTTTTATGAATACTGATCGTCTCTTTTTTTAAGTTTAAGCATTTTTTTTTTGTTTTAGACTACACGAGTTATATTCCTTTAGCCGGCCCTCATTTTTGTTTTTTCCCACTTATTTGCACGGACCACTATTATTATGTACCAGATTAATTTTTTTTAAAAACTCTTGCACAATATAACTTGTTTAGGTATTTAAAAATAAAAAATATAAAAAATACAAAAACTGTTTTGGTTTTAAAAAAAACTTTAATGTTTAGAATTCTTAAAAAAAATGTTTTGTATTAAAAATATTTAAATTCTTAAAAAATGTGCAACAAAAAATATTTAGAATGCATAAAAATAATGTTTTTGTGCAAAAAATGTTTAGAATTTCTAAAAATTCCAAAAAATAATGTTTTGTATAAAAAATGTGCACCTCAACTCAACTCAACAAAGCGTTTTCCCAATTATTTGGGGTCGGCTACATAAATCCTATTTTTCCATTCCATTTTGTCCAGTGCAATATCTTCGGTTAAACCACATGTCATCATGTCTTTTTTTATAATATCCCACCAAGTCAATTTAGGCCTACCTCTACCCCTTGTGTTACCATCAATACTAACTAAATCAGTCTTCCTTACAGGAGCATCCATTGGTCTACACTTGACGTATCCAAACCATCTAAGTCGATTTTCTCTCAATTTATCTTCTATAGGAGCTATTTTTACCGTTTCACGAATTTGTTCATTTTTAATTTTATCCTTTCGAGTTTTACCACAAATTTATCTTAGCATTCGCA
The DNA here is from genome assembly GCA_949130495.1 of Sambucus nigra. Lineage (NCBI taxonomy): Eukaryota > Viridiplantae > Streptophyta > Magnoliopsida > Dipsacales > Adoxaceae > Sambucus > Sambucus nigra. The sequence goes on along the minus strand of OX422215.1, from coordinate 301,322,819 downwards.
TCTCCGCCACACTCATTTTCTGCACATTTTGTTTCTTGGTTGCCCAACACTCTGTCCCAAATAACATGGCTGGTCTAATGGTCGTCCTATAAAATTTACCTTTTAACTTCAAAGGTGTACGCCTATCACACAAAATGCCGGTAGCACTTCTCCACTTAACCCAGCCTGCTATAATCCTATGAGTAACATCATCACTAACTAATATCTCCATCTTTTTGGATAATTGATCCTAAATAACGAAAAATGATCATTTCTAGGTATCTCTTGACCCTCCAATTTCACCACATCTCCATTTGTCCTCCTATTACTACTAAAATTGCACTCCACATATTCTGTTTTAGTTCTGCTTATTTTAAATCCTCTTGTTTCTAAAGTTTCTCTCCACAATTCCAACCTAGCATTAATCCCCATCTTAGTCTATATCATCTGCAAATAGCATACACCATGGCACCTCATCTTGTATTTGTCCAGTCAACTCATCCATAACAAGAACAAAGAGATAAGGACTTAATGCTGAACCTTGGTGTAGACCTACCATAATTGAAAATTCACTATTTTCTCCGGCTGATGTTTTTACTGTAGTCATCGCACCATCATACATATCCTTGATCACATCAGTATATCTGCGAGTCACTCCTCTTTTATGTAGAACCCACCATATTATATCTCTGGTATCCTATCATACGCCTTCTCCAAATCTATAAAAATCATATAAAGATCATTCGTTTTCTCCTTATACCACTCCATTAATCTCCTTAGTAAATAGATTGTTTCCATTGTTGGCCTCCCAGGCATAAACCCAAATTGATTCTCAGATACTGTTGTCTTTAATCTCAATCTATATTCAATCACTATCTCTCAAAGTTTCATTGTATGATTCATTAACTTAATACGACGATAATTTGAACAACTTTGTATGTCCCCTTTATTTTTATAAATAGGTACTAAAACACTTTTTCTCCATTCATCGGGCATCCTATTAGTCATTAAAATTCTATTGAATAATTTTGTAAGCCATGATACTCCATCCTCCCCTAAGCACTTCCAAACCTCAATAAGGAAACCATCTGGTCCTAAAGCCTTTCCTATTTCATCTTTTTTAGAGCAATCCTGACCTATGTTTTCCTAATTCTGCGGAAAAATATATTTTCTCGAGTCTCCCTAAGTTCCTCTATATCTAATCTACTCCCATTATCTCCATTTAATAACCTCTCAAAATAGTTTTTCCATCTTTCCATAATTTCATCATCTTTGACTAGGACTCTCGAATCATCACTTTTGATACACTTAACGTCATTAAAATCTTTTGTTTTCCTATCCCTAAGTTTAGCAAGCTTATAAATAAATAAATAAATAATAAAAAATAAAAATAAAAAAAATTTTGCACCCAATTCTTAAAAAAAATGTTTGGAATTTCTAACCAAGAAATTGTACAATGGTTGTAATAAATAATAGAGAATTAGTACACATATTATTAAAGTTATGAAATTTATGGAAAAAATGTTTGTTATTAGATTCTAAGTGTCATTACATTATTTTCTATATTAATATTAGTTTATTATGAAATATTGAATCTAACAAGTACACCGCGCTTCTGTATAACCAATTGTACAATGCAATGCATACTAAAGGATTGTTTTAAATGTACCTGATTAGTCCACATTGTTAATCTTATTTTTTTTTAAATTTTCTATAATTTTTCGGAATTTTTTACGATCTCTAAATAGCCTATCTTTGCATATCATCCGATACCGCGACCGAGTTGAAAATAAGGTGTCCGAAACCGCAACTGATACCGAGACTTTGAACCATGATGATGCGATTGGGTTATGATGAGGGATAGGAAAAGCATAAGATCACTTATTATATCTACAAGACATCACACTGCTTGTAGCCTCAAAAATAATTTACCAAGCTCTGCTTCAGGGCCCCCAATATAGCATCTTCATTGGCATCCAAAGACATCATTGGCCTTCCCAAGGTCGGTAGGGCAGATTCAATCTGGCAAAAGAACAAAATCAAATAAGTACTGCACTCTTATTAGTTTCCTATGGTAAAAGGATAAAAAAAAGATGCAAAATCAGTATATTACATGATTTACAACTCAAAATGGGGGGAAATGAAAGATTGATGATGCAGTTCATGCCGCCCAAAACTAAGTAGCCAATACAAACATAAAATGATAAATCAACTGTAACAGACATCTTGTTGATTAACCATGATCTTTTTTGGCAACATAAACAAAACAATATAAATCAACGAAGATCTAAATTGGCAATGCAATATCATAATAAATCAACGAAAAACACTGAACATTCTATAGAAGGCTCTTAATCTGCTGTATAGTGCAAAATCGATATATATTAAAACAAATAATTTAAAAAACATACCGGATGGCGGTCAAGGATTGACATGAGCGCTGAATGATCTCTTACCGAACGCTCTATCCGACCATCACTTTCTGCAGCTTGCTTCAGATTTGCTGCAAACCTATTTAACCTATCCTGCAAGTTCTTTGTTAGAGTACTAGATTGAGCCCTGGTCCACCGTGTTCCAAACTGGGTTCTAAACTGCGCATCTTCTGTTGCTTCTTTCTGCAAGAGCTCTTCAGTCTGGACCAGCAGTTCATTGTTTACCCTCCTCAAGTCTTTAAGCTGCTGCAGCTCAGCTTCTAAACCAGCTGGGCCCCCACTGATTTGCACTGCTTCCACGTCATCTTTAAGAGCTGTTGGCAGGGTCGAATTCCCTTCCAAAGCAAGAATTGAGTCGGGCAAGTCCATTTCCCTTAGCCTCACTCGGGTAAGCTCACTCCCTTGCTGCAATATCTCAGCTTGTGTTCTAATGATCTCATCAACCATTTCAGTGTACCTAGAGAGAGCCTTTGCACTGCTGTCAGGAACTAGACTTGCGAACATCTTCTCCTTGCTAGCATCTAAAACCTCATTCATTGGCATCGACTTCACCATTGAAAATGCGGGAATAGGTGCTAAAGAACTAGCCGGGGGTACCCTCATGAGGTATACTCTATCATTCTCCTTAACAGCTCTCTCCAGATTACGAGTTAAGTTGCCTTCCAACTTATTAATTGCATCCAAAAGCTGCTGTGCAGCCCCCTTAGAGGATGACTTTTTCGTCTCGGATAAAGCACTAATCCCACTCTTCAACCGTGCAATTTCCTCAGCAATCTCTTCTTTTTCATGGAGCTCTAAACCATACCTATAGCAAGCTTCACCATAAAACAAGGCCGCCTTTAGCTGGATATGCGATAGCCATGCCTTGTCAAAATGCTGGTTGAGAGGCGCAACATTAAGTGCTGCTAGAGCTTCCTCATAATAGAGCCCAACCTGCAAACACGTACATTTCAAGTCATTTTCAATGGATACAAAATACTTTTAAAAAAGTAATAACATAAGTAGCAAAGCCAATGAGATACGGTCACTTAATAGGTCGAGCCATAAGGCCTAAAATGGCTATGACATGTGTTTCAATGTACTTAAATTACATTTTTACAGCAATTATGGATTATGATAACTGGAATCAACGTCATCATTCTTCTTAGTATTTCGCATATCTAGTAACTGAACCAAAAAAGCATGGAAACAAGTGATATTGCAGCAATTTAAATGCAGAATTAAACAAGGAACGAAATTACCCAATTAGGAGCCGAGACCGAAAAATATAAGAAATTCGGAACTGGACAGTCTAGAATTATGGCTGAGTCGCGAACAATGTCGCTCTCATTAAGGTGTTTCGCGGCTCTGCCTAAAGTGTGCTAACAGTCTTAATAGCCTTGTCACCCCAGAATAAAACAGCGCCAAAAAAATATGAAACGGTAGCACGATCTAGATTCATTCAATCAACACCCAATCTAAAATATATCTTTTGCTCGATTCTGTGTAGTATAATTAATCTCGGGGAAGATTAATTATTTTTGTGGTATAATAATTATCCAGGGATGAATAATTATTTCTGTTCTGTGTAGTATAATTAATCTCGGGGAAGATTAATTATTTTTGTGGTATAATAATTATCCAGGGATGAATAATTATTTATGTTTCGGTATAAAAGGTATAAAAAAAAATCTGAGAACTGTTTGTAATCTGTAAACTGTGAGTAAAAACGGAGGTATCAGCCTCCTTTTATTGCGAAAAAATAGTGACGTTAATGCGCACACAATGTGGAGAGAACGCTGGAAAAAAGTGGGCAAGTGGAAGACTTTTTCAACAGTTATAGAAGTCGCGTTTTTAAAAAAAACATTAAAATATAATTTTTAAGGCCCAATAAACGTCAATTTATTTGTCCAAAAAATTAATTCTTAATGAACCCAAGCCCAGGACCCGGCACGGCTGGACGGACGGCGGTGGCAGGGCGCGTGCGTGACTTGGCCCAATAAGTCTCCCACCCATATACACAAAACATTGAATGTCCAAAGGGCTTACCCTTTAGACTCACAAAAAGGATATATTAACACAACCCATTTTCTCCAACCCACCGATGTGGGACAAGTGCTAAAAGCGCTCTTCAATATTTTGCATTCTAACAGCAGTGTTAATTAAGAAAAGAATACGGTATGAACAAAATGCTATACATTATTATGAAGAACCAAATAAATGGCATACAAGTCTTTGTAGTACATGGACGTCAAAATAATGTGACTAATTGCAGTTTTCTAACAGATACAATCGCTTGGAAATGTTAATCAATTAGAGACACTGGCCTAGAAATGTTAATTAAAATATAGCGAATTCATAGAAATAGTGGACAAACCTGTCTAGAAATTTTGGCACAAACACCAGGAGTACTCCCTTTGGCAATAGTATTCTCGAAAACGCACTCCTGAGCTTGAGCCAACATAAGCCTCTCCAACATCCCCACACACTCAACCGAAAGATCCACAGTGGTGGAGCTCCCCATGGACGCCTTGGTGGCGGCGTTATCCCTCAAATATGCAAAGGCCCCCGCCCCAGCAATAAAGGAGTGAGAAGCCTGCCTTCTTCCCTCAACCGAACCCCGATCGAACGACAAGCCCATCTGACTATGCACCGAACCCAAATTAAACAAGACAGCCGCTTTCTCCAAGTGAATGTTCTGCTGGGACGCCTTTTGTTTGTTTTTAAAAGCGTCGTGCCAGACGAATGTGAGGGTGTTGATGTGGTCATTGTCGGGGGAAATGGGGAAACGGGATTCGACGGCGGTTAGGGCTTTGAAGTAGTTTTGGAGGAGGTCACGGCGGGAGGTGAGGGAGTCGGCGGGGCGTTCGAGATCGGAGCGCATTTGTTTGAGGGATTGGAGGTCGTCTTCGAGGTTTTGGGCCTCGCGTTCGGAGTAATTGAAGGCGATGTAGTTTCGGAGGGGGCGGTAGATGTCGAGGGGGGTTGTTTTCTTTTCGTAGATGGCGAGCATGATGTTCGTCGCCGATGATGACGACGAAGAACCGGCCATTACTGTTTCTGGATCGGATCGAATGGAATTCAGTATCACAATGCTCAGTCAATGGAAATGTTGGTTTCGTTTCTTAGTTGGAAAGGAAGCTACGGGAGAGGACTTCGGTAGTTTAACTTCTCGTGATGACTATGCCCCTCACCCTCCGGATACGGACGATTTCAGCTCATATCATATTATTTGTTTTTTGGAATTTACATTTAGGTTCTTGGTAACAGTTATTAAATATTTAAGAAAATTTATAATTAGGTCCATTTATTATGCACTTGCGTAAATTTATACAAGAAGAGAATTAGTGGAGCTAAATATTTAAAATTTATTTATGAGGGACCTAAGAGTACTTTCCCCCTTTTTTTTTTACCTTTCAAGTGATTCCTCGCTTTTAAACATGTAAAACAATTAGGCGCCATTTGATACCAACGTTTAATCGAGCTTTGGCAGTTTTTGAGGTGAATTGAGATTGGTCCTGATTTCGATTCTCAGTACTGTTAAAATAATGTTTGGCCAGTGGAAGTAACGAACCGCTAACGTTAGTCGAGATGCGCTTAAAGTTGATTCGGATACCACGTGATATGATAAAAAAAAATTGATAGCAACATTTGACATAGCAAATAAGAAATCTTTCTCATTTTTCAACTTTTAGTTGCGTTTTATAGCATTTATTTTTCCCGAAAAATAATCACAACTACACTCCAAAAGAATGGAATTCCACGAATCCAATGACTTGAAAATTAATTCCACCCTCTTCTATCAAAGAGGGCCTTAGGGTCCTATTGCTATGACTTATTTGTATCAGAACAAGTGTCATAAATGATGGTAAACAAAGATTTTATTTATTATTTTATATTTTTTGATAGTTTTTATTTGTTATAATAAATTTTACATGGATATTATGTTCACATTCATGACTTGTCATTCTTTTGGTAATTTGTGAACAAATTTTACTTACCTATAGAAAATAATAAAAATTTCTCATAAATTTGTCATCATTATGAAAATTATTTTTTTTAAACATGTAAATCTCGGTTAAAAGTTTTTTTATTTTTTGTTAAAAATTATTTTTTAAATGTTTTTTATTTTTTGTTATAATTATTTTTTAGCTAAAAACTCTTTTTTGAAAAAAATGTTTTTCACTAAAAATAATTGTGTTAAAAATATTTTTCTACAAAAATAAAAAAAAAAAGTTTTTCACTAAAAAATATTTTATGTTAAAAAACTGTTTTATTTTTGTCAAAACTCACTTTTAGAGTTAAAATTTATTTTTCATTAAAAATTATTTTTTAAATATTTTTTAATTTGCATTATAACTGTCGTTTTTTTTGCTAAAATATTTTTCACTACAAGCTGTTTTTTTGTTGAAATTGTTTTCCTAAAAAAAATCGTTTTTCATTAAAACAATTGTTTTCTTTTTGGGTTAAAAACTATTTTTTTAATGTATTTTCATTACAAACTGTCTTTCTTCAAAAACTATTTTTTCCTCATTATAAATTGTTTTATTTTTTAAGAACTGTTTTTTTTTCATTGCAAGTTATTTTTGTATTAAAATTATTTTTTAGAAAATATTTTTTTTGTTAAGATTTTTTTTCCGGTTAAAAGTCAATTTTTTATATATCAATTTGTTTTTCATTTGTCACTTTTACCATTAATTCTATTAAATATCTCACTTTTGCCACTGAAAAATTGACGTTATCAAACAACCCTAACATTTTTACCATAAAATTTACCATGAAAATTTTTGTCATTTCATGAAAACTTTTGTCATACGTCCATTTGCCCACTTTGCAACCAACGGACCCTTACAGCCATATCATATTATAATTCTTCTTTCTATATTTAAATATAATTTTATTAAAAAAAAATTATTTAGCACACTTATTTTTAAATATTAAGGGCTTGTTTGATTTGCAACAATAATTCTATTTTCTATGTTTAGATACAATGTGTGTGGCACACTTATATTAAATACTGAATCATAATATTTTTGTGTTATAATCAAATTTTTCAGAAAACGGCAAAAGGGTGTTTTCTAAATTCTTTTTTTTTTAGCTCAAAATTATTCATTTTTTAATAATTTTATGCATTTATTCCTTAATATATGATATACGCACATAAAACTTTAATATGTGCATAATTCTTATATATATATACACACAAAATTACATATATTTAGATTTTATTAATTATATGATGTACTAAGATCCATATGTTAAATAATATTATCAATGGATACATGATACTTATTGTGAGCATAAGAAATATCACGATAAATATTCACGAAAACAATCACAGAAATATAATATAAAAACACACACACAACAACGCTATACGTGGTTCGACAACTTGCATACGTTCACGGAGAGACTACTATTTTATTATAGTGTCTCTCAATGCTCGAGATTACATCCCTTTATCCGGGTCAGGGTTTACAACTTATAAATGTTAATATAAGAGATTGAGTTATACAAGTAACTCAATGTAGTCGTGGATAATTAATGATGTCCCTAAATATCTCCTCTGAGATTGTTGATAACCGATTTGAATTTATCCACGAGTCTTTCAGTGTTTGTAAAATACACGAGCCGTTAATAAATATCGAATTTCGGTTGGGCAGTCCTCTATACAACTTGGATTGGTCGGCTACTCTCCTCGGCCAAAATAAATGGGTCCTCATAATTTCCCCTAAAAAATTTGGGCTTGTGAGTCTGGGCCAATAATTTTTAACTGAACTAAAGGCCTATAACTTGAAATTTTCATTCTTGCAACCGGAGTGGCATTTTTGTAGATCTAATGAACTTGTGAGGGTACGCTTGTCTTGAGCCAAACACCACGGCATATTTGTAGTTTCTTTAAATGAGTGAGGGTGTCGTCGTCCGAGCTAGATGAAGCGCCAAAAGTCATCCTGGGATGTTGTGTTCATCATTAGCATTGGATTTCAAACCGGAGATACATCTCCTCTGTCAGCTCAGTTCTCACTTATTTTTTCATCGTTAAGTTTTCTAGAGTTCTTTTTCTTCAGCGTTCTCTTTCTCTTCAGAGCTTCATTAATTCTTGTAAGTTCAGCTCATCTTTTCTTAGTTTTCCTCTTCATCGAATTGTTTAGCAACTGTCTTTAGGGTTATTCATTTGTTGGATTATCCATAGCGACGTTAGATCGCAAATCATTAGTTGAATTTAGAAAAACTTATAACATTCCAAACTGGGTAGAAATCGACTGTGCCCCCTCTCTAAAGATGTCTGTGACAGCGAAAGAGGGTACTGGATTCACACCTTCTTGATAACATAGGGGGGTTTGACATTTCTACCAAACCCTCTCTTCCTTAGATTATTCAAATACCTCGATATTATTCGTGTCTAATGTGCCCCCAATCACTACACCAAAATAGGTCAATTGTAACGGGCAAAAACAGTTACAAAAAATATTTGCAACGGATTAAATCCGTTAAAAAATTGGCGTTATTTAGTTTACTAACAAAATTTGTAACGGGTAAAATCCGTTACAAAATTAATATTCGTAACGGATTAAAACCGTTGCAATTTATTTTGTAACGGATCTGGCGTTGGTACACATCACATATATTAGTAACGGATTTACTAAATTGTAACGGTTTTAACCCATTACAAATATAGAATTTGTAACAGATAAAACCGTTACAAAATACATCTTAACGGATTTAGAGTGTTATATATATGTAGCATATGTTTTTATTTGTAACGGTAAAAGTCCGTTAACAATATCATTGTATTTTTAAAAAAATATTAATTTCTCATTAAACAAATATATATGAATAGACTTGTAATAACTCGCGTGCTCAACCAATGGCAATGCAAAACCAATGCCCACAAATTTCATTCAAGACATAATTTAAAAATACACGTGACAAAATGAATGATACTACATTTCGATGATATTAAACCAATCTAAAACTATAATTCATTTATAACCATTACAATTTCCAAAACAAGATGTAGTATAATATATACCATCTAGCTTTTAACCACAAAATTGAAACGAAGTATAACATTTCTACACGTATTATTCTCCCAAAAGTACTCTTCATTATATTCCTTGCAAAAGTAGACTGAATTCTCCCGAAATTAATCTTCATATTTTCCAATAAGAACCTGTTGAACAAAATCAACCTTAGTAAATGTGTAATCATAAATAAGTAAATAACACAAAAGACTAGTACATTCTCATGCCATTGACACATGTGTAATCTTATTGGTGAGTAATCAATACACAAAAAATGGCCATAGTTACTTTAGCATCGTTTGATGTGTTTGTACATAAATCTAGATCGTTAGGCGTTGGTAGGGAGTCCATATATTTCCATGAATATATCTTATATATTTTCTTTGTTAAACAAGTGGAATAGCAACTGATGAGAGGACTGTCAACCGGTCATGTTGAAGTCGTTTGTCTGCAGATACGAATTATAGTTCCCGGATACTTCCATTTTCCTGATCAAGTGGTCCATTCCCGCATTTATCAATTTAAAGAGCAATAAGAGCATTTGACCAAAAAAGGTTTCTCATTAAGGTGAGATGATATTTCATATATTCTTCCCTGGAGACAGCTAGCAAGACGAGAGATATATTCAAAAGTCTAAGTGCGAATTCCATGTGCAGTACTAGTTTGCTGTAAAATATATTGACCGACCGCTAAATCATACTTATAGTCAGGTAGCTTATAAAGGTAAAAATTAACAAAAAAATATACATCCTTACACAAGAACTTCATTCGAGTTTAAGGCTTGTAAGGACAATAAACATTATTGCAAGAAGTTAGCCGAAGATGTGAGATGGAATGGTGGCTCGTGTCTTATACACAGATGAAATTTAAAGAAAACTCATTGAATTTGGGAATCCTATACAACGGAGAAAAGAAAAGGCGATCACGTCCAAGCTTTTAAAGAAAACTTTGAAGAAAAAAGGCAGAGAAGGTTCAACAACAAGCTTTAAGGGCTCCTAACATGTCCGCATAAATTTTCCACCCTTAAGCAAAGAGAATGAGAATTTCAATTAAAATAAATATAATCTTAGGACTCATGCGTTCAGATCTAAGTCACACAAATTTTTCTAATTTCGTCGAAGTTATTAGCAAGTGTGAAGGATCCATTGTCTTCATAATTAAGGATGAGAGAGGTGGAAAATAATTTATTTTATTGGGTGGCTGTACTACTCCACGGTGTAAAGGATGGTTATAAGAAACTGCAGTCTTTAAACCTGACCTAGTTCTATTAACGTTACAAAAAAAAACTCAATTCATTTGTAGAGTGCATGTTACTACTTTTTATCTTTCTTTTTTAAGGTTAGGTCTAATCCCACATGACCCGTGGTGTATAGTTGCATTTCAACTGTTCACGTCAAGCAAGGCATTACTCTTAATATTCCCACAAGAAATTTGAGAATTTAGTATTATTTTTAATATTAATGAATTGGGTTTATACTCGCAGAAATATTCACAAGATGGAAGAGTGGGATTTACTCCCCACTAGTTCTGTTTTAATTAGGGATATTTTTGGTATAACATGAGTGAAAAGTGATTTGGTTAACAGTCAATGAGCGAATCCATCAAAATGCGGGTCAAACCCCAATAAGTGAAAATTATAGGAGTCACTACACCAAAATGGGCAAATTGTCACCTTTCAGCCGACCAGCCTTGTCAAGGTCATTGACCGTGACAAAAAAACACGCGTTTTATGTCACGGTCATTGACCTTGACACGACCGTGACAACTAATTGTCACGGTCATTGACCGTGACAAGTCCGTGACAAATTTAATTATCACGGGCTTGTCACGGTCAATGACCTTGACACGACCGTGACAACTTTTCCAGCAAAAACCCTTTCCCCCTTCTTTTTTCCCTCCCACCGTTCCCTCCCTCTCTCTCTCTCTCTCTCTCTCTCGACGCTGCTCTCTCTCTCTCTCTACTTTCAGGTCCAATTTCTCTCTCTCTCTCTCTCTTCCATTTATATATATATTTGTGTGTATATTTATGTGTGTATGTGTATATATATATATGTGTGTGCGTGTGTGGGGGATGGGGCGGGGTGGGGCAGGGTGGTGGAGGGGGGCAGGGGGAGGGGGTGGTGGAGGGGGCAGGAGTGGGGTGGGGTGCGGTGTGTATGTGTGTGTGTGTGTGTGGTGGTGTGTTTTGGGGGAGGGGTGGTGGAGGGGGTGGTGGAGGGGGGCAGGGGGTGGGGTGGGGTGGGGTGGGGTGTGTGTGTGTGTGTGGTGGTGTGTGGTGAGGGAGGGGGTGGTGGAGGGGGGCAGGGGGTGGGGTGGGGTGGGTGGGTGTGTGTGGTGGTGTGTGGTGGGGGAGGGGGTGGTGGAGTCCACTTTTGGTGTGTGTGTGTGTGTGGTGTGTGTGTGTGTGTGTGTGTGGTGGTGTCAATAATTTTTTTACAATAATCAAATACTGTAGAGTCCACTTTTGTTATTGTTTGTCAATTTATAAAATATTGCACATCCACGGACTATTATAGAATAGTGAGTGTAAATACGAGTCTAACCCATGAAAATTTATTAATTTTTCATTCAAAATAGTTGTGATTGTCCAACTAAACGAAATGAGTTTAAAGAAGAGATGAAATATTCCTAAGCTAAAACAAATAAAAATGCAAATACGAAAGACATAATCAAGTGTACGAGTAAAAAACTGGCGTTCGATTCATTATCCACATTTTACTAATAGTGTACAATAATTTAAATTTGTCGTTCCTGATTTAATAACTCAAATAAAGTGACCCTCATGTTTAATTCAAAAAATAATACGATTAAGTTCACAATAACATTTAACGTCTCTAAATTTAGACACCTAAAATTTCTAATACCTTAGAAAGTTCATTTTGAAATTTCAAAGTACACTCTTTAAGTATGGACTATCAATTAATTCAATAAAAGTATAACCCATTGAAAAGTACTCACGCTCAAAATAAGAAAAATAAGTTTTCAAACACAGTCGAAGGTGTAAAACACCCTCATGCCATTTTAAATGAATGTCGAATTTCTAAAGCTCTTAGGAAATATTGAAAAATAAAAACGAATTTAAACTACACACAATATTAATCAAAAACAATAAATTTCACATGGTCCTACTAAATAAATTAAGCTAGTATAATTAAAGAGAAAATAAAAAAATGCAAGAATGAATAATAACTTTTATTAAACAAACTTACAATTAAATATGTATTGATGTAAAAAAATTAGACTTGATCTAATTTTATAATCACATATAAAATATATAATTGTAATGGTAAATTCAAGAGAAAGTGATTTTTTAAGTGCTTCGGCTATGTAAGAAAGCCTACGTCCACTGTTGTTGTATTGATTTCAGAGGTTACAAAATGCTAGGTACTCTTACAAATAAGAATATCCCAAAATCCGTTCTACCTTGCCCTTGATGAAAAGGATAAAACATAGTTATAGTGATCCGGAGGTCAAGGGTTGGAATTCCAAGAGATGTAATGCTTTTATACATTTATAATCACGATTCATTCCACTAAATAATCATGATTGCACTCAAATTTAATACCCTCTTGGTTAAATAAATTTTCGATACCCTATTGGTTAAATAAATTTTCTACTAACCGATTTTAATGAATATCTGATCAATTCCTTGATTCTAAAACTTAATTCTATAGGATTATAAAATAGTTCATCGGTCGGGTAAACAAAACATATAAGTCTATCAAGGGGTGGAGGGGGTGGGGTGTGTAGGGGTGGGGGTGGTGTGTGTGTGTGTGTGTGTGTGTGTGTGTGTGTGTGTGTGCGTAGGTGCGTAGGTGCGTAGGTGTGCGTGTGTGTGTGGCGGTGGGTGGGGGTGGGGGTGGTGGGTAGGGGTGGGGGTGGGGTGTGTGTGTGTGCGTAGGTGTGCGTGTGTGTGGCGGTGGGTGGGGGTGGGGGTGGTGGAGGGGGTGGGGTGGGTAGGGGTGGGGGTGGGGTGTGTGTGTGTGTGTGTGCGTAGGTGCGTAGGTGTGCGTGTGTGTGTGGCGGTGGGTGGGGGTGGGGGTGGGGGTGGGGCACCCATTTAATAACTCTTTGAATATTTGGAAAAAACATAATATTACAAAATTGAAACGAAATGGTATTGACGGAACTTACACATACGTTATAATATAGATGGGACATTTTTTTATCTGTACTATTAATTCAATTAATTCAATTAGGTAAAACGAAATGTGTACTATTAACATTTTTTTTATCTGTACTAATAACATTTTTTTACAGCAAAAATATCTCCTTCAGATGTTAAGGCGAAGATGATGATGTCGTCTGGGTTCGGTGGTAGCGGAGGCGACAAGGGCTCCTCCGCCGCTAGGCTCCCCAAATATGGAAAATTTGGGATTACCGTCGAAAACAAGTCGGAGCTTTTAGCGAGATCCCTCGAGCTGCTAAAGACGGTCATCGGCCCGGGGTTTATGAGTTGGAAGGAGGTGCCGTATGAGCTCAAGTTAGCTGTTTGGGCGGCACTACAGGTAATATTTATATGAATATTTCAATTTATATTTATATTTATATTTATTCGCAACTAACATTGTATTTGTTGGACAGGAACAATTCAACTTGGATCCAAAGCTACGCGATTCCGTCTTGGAGCAGTTGAGGGAGCAACACAAGACGTGGAAGAAAAATATGCGGTCACGGTACTTTGGAAAAACACGAGAGTCCATTTTACAATGGCGCGGATCCGTCCCGCCCAAGGAGCCGATCTCATTGGCACAATGGCAAAAGTTCATTGACAATGAGATCGAGGATCGACAATTGACATCTCGCCAATCGGGGAGGGAAAATCGGGCTAAAAAGACGGACGTGCACTACTCCGGCCGGACCTCTTACGCTGAGTTGGAGCATAGGATGCAGGTAAGATTTAATTTATCTTACTAATTTTACTTTACTCTATTTTACTAATTTTGGATATTAATTTTACTAATTTTACTAATTTTACTTTACTCTATTTTATTTCAGGGGGTAGGGAGTGGGCCAGGGGGTAAGCCACATAGGCTCGATACTTATGTGGCTCTTCGAACGAAGAAGGGGAAGGACAAGGAGGTGTCCCCGAGCGTCGCGACCACGAATGTAAGTAATCCGACAGTTTAATTATTGTTAATTATGTTATAATTTTTTAGTTTACTTATTTTACTAATCATGTGTTTTTTGTCGTTTCAAGCAAAGCTTAAGGAAATGCATGAGTCGCAGTCTGATGCCGACAAGGCATCTTTGTCCACAGACGCACTCAGCCAAGTGCTTGGCTCTGATCGCAAAGGGAGGACAAGGGGAGTGAGCTCGCGGGTGGCCAAATCGAGGATCATCGGATTAGAGACGAGCGACACCGGGTTGGCTCGAACGGTGGATTCACACGACGCGAAGCTGTCCCGTTTGGAGGCGACGGTCCAAGATATGTACGCATTCATGAAGCGTACGTTGGGTGGAGACCGTAAAGGGAAAGGGAAAGGGAAAGGGAAGGAGAAGGCGGTGGAGGAGGAGGTGCGGGAGGACGAGGCGCAGGATGACGAGGATGTGGACCTCGCTGCTTCTTCACCGACACGTTCGTACTTCGACGATCCACTTCCCTATTTGACGCCCTCCAACAGACCATTTTCGACAATTGGTTGGCCGAGCGTGTTCATATTGGACGTATTTGATGGCTAGCGGATAGGGCGGGGGTTGAGGGACCCGAATATCGTCGAGGGTGGAATAGTCCATGGATGTGTGCTTCAAGAGATGGAGTCCAGGGTGCTCGTCACGCATGTCATACCCGGGAAGGAGAACTCCCTATTGTGGTTGCGCGAACAATGCGGCACGACGTATATTAGTGGGTGCGTCAATTCGTGTGTCGTGTGGCCTACTCACCTCCTCAGTTTTATCCAAGACACGTAGTAACATTATTTTTAAGTTTGTCCATTTTAATTAAATTTGGATTATATCGTCATGTATATTGTTTTTACTTTGAATATTTGGATTATACCGTCATGAATATATATTTGCATTATCTTTAGTTTGTGTTGGATATATGATGTTTGGAACGGGTACAAATATACTGCTGGGCAGTGGCGGTGGCCATACTGCCCAGCAAATTTTTTTTAAATTCTGCCCAGAATTGTCACGGTCATTGACCGTGACAAGTCCGCGACAAAAGTTGTCACGGACGTGTCACGGTCAATGACCGTGACAATTGTGGTCGCGGCTTTATCACGATTTATAACCGTGACAAACGTGTCACGGTCATTGACCTTGACACGACCGTGACACAAAACGCGAGTTTTTTGTCAAGGTCAATGACCGTGACACAACCGTGACAAAAAAAGTTGTCTCGCCTCGAAATGTCACGGTCATTGACCATGACAAGGTGAATTTGTCAAGGTCAATGACCTTGACAAATGGGCAGATTTGGTGTAGTGAGTTTGACTCGATATCGAAAAATTAATAGGTATCAAACCCAAAATAACCCAAAAATCTTTTTGAAACAGAATTCACCATCGATCCTGTAAGTTTGCAAGTTTTCACTGTTGCATTAATTGAGTGCGTCGAGAGATTAATCACGATTGTTAATTTCAGATCGATCCTATAATGATCTAGTTCAAAAGGAATTCTTAACATTTCTTTCCCACCTGTTCAAGTACCTTAAACGGATAGAAACACTTTGACATACAAAAATATCGGAATCATAATTACTAGTCAGGGTATATAAAAGTAAAAGAGTTGAACTTCTTGCATGTAATCAAGAAGCAAAATGACACCACCTATAAATCCTATGTATTTTAATAATCAAAATTTCAAAAGAATATTTATACCGTCTACAGATTGGACGAATTCCGTATATCTTCTAAGCTTTAGACGTTTTGACAGACTCATCTTTAGATATAACTTGCACAGTAAATAAAATTCATTTGATTCTGTTAAGCAAAAAATAATAAAAGCGAACCACCAATAGAGACCAAAATCAAAGGTCACTTACCGCAGTACCACTGCAATGTATATCCAACAAAACTCTATCAGCCGTGTTTTGACCCAAAATAAACATATTGGCCAACTGGTCGAGGACTCTCCGCCCGAAAGTTCCAAACTGCTAATTCATAGGGTCTGGTCTAATTATGTAGTCCCATATATCAAACTTAAATTTTTCTTTTTTAGGTCGATAAAAATAAGGCCGAGCTTGGGCACACCTTTTCAAAACCAATCACACCCGGACCGAGGCCCGAATATATAATAATTAGTATTAATTATATCTATAGTATAAAATAGAAAATAGAAACTATAAAGCATAAACAACTAGAACTTAGAAGCAAATATGAGCTCCCAAATTGCACATCGACATGTCTCTTGCTAGTGCCGAACATAAGTACAAGTAGGGTTGTGTAAGCCGAACCGTCTTAAAAAAACACCGGCTTCGTACTGGTTATTTGAAATCTTGTAAATTATATTACACAGTGGCGGGCCTGAGCAGAATTGGTATTTAACATCTCATAAATGGACGTACTTACAATCAAGATAATAAAACCAAATGTAACCTGATAATTTATTTGTAGCCTGCTTCGAAGTTGCTGTTGCGATGTCATTCTTCACAAACCATTGTGTCAAAGAAGACAATTTCCACCTCAGGAATTTTAGTGTTTTATCTTTAAATTCTTCAACAGGAGATATATTTCTAATTTCTCACATGCCCAATACTGCGAACATACAAAAAATAAAATGATATTAATAATTTTATTACCTAGGTATTCATAATGGAAAGTACAAGTGATTTGATCAAAATACACGCAAAATTAAACGTGTACTTTGCAAATTTTACAATTGTATTTTGAAAGTACATGTGATTTTTACAAAGTTTACGTGTACTTTGTCAATATAAGTTCACGTGTACTTTCTAAAGTACATTTATAATATTGACAAAAAATATAACTAGTGTATTTTGTAAAGTAGAAGTGTACTTTATAAAACAAAGTACACTTGTTATATTTATAAAACATAGTACACGAGTACTTTGTAAAATATAAGTGTACTTTATAAAAATACACGTGATATAAGACCCGTATTTTCAAAATACACGTTAAATTAATACGTGTATTTTGAAAATAGAAGTTAAAATATCATGTGTATTTTGAAAGAACACGTCTTATATCACCTGTAGTTTGAAACTTCACTTTTACTTTATAAAGTACACTTGTATTTTGAAAGTATACTTGTGTTTTACAAAGTACACGCGTACTATGTTTTGTAAATATAACAAGTGTACTTTGAAAATACACTTGTTATATCACGTGTATTTTCAAAATACACGTGCAAATATCAAGTGTATTTTCAAAATACACTTATTATCACGTGTATTTTCAAAATACACGTGAAAATATCACGTGTATTTTCAAAATACACGTGAAAATATCACGTGTATTTTCAAAATACATGTGAAAATATCACGCGTATTTTCAAAATGCACTTGTTATCATGTGTATTTTCAAAATACACGTGTATTTTCAAAATACACATGATTTTTATTAAGTACACGTGAGTATTGGTATGTAAAATTTGAAATATTAGGATGTTTTTCGCTCACCATAAGGAAAATGACACATCCAGTAACTGTGCTAGGTTTTGAACTTGCTGATTTGTCAAGTGAATGTATGAGAAACTCATGAACAGCAGATGCCCAATCATACTTATTCACTTCCTCAATATTGTCTATGTATTTCAACCAAAATTCTGTAAGGGTGAAGTTTGAGTTGGAGAAAAATAATGTATTCAAGAAGCGGAGACACACATTTTTTACAAAATCAGCAATGCCTTTATCTGTCTCCAATTCAACTGATTTCTTCAAACCATTCAATATTTCTGACTTTCCTATTCATTTTGTGAAGTATCGTGCTTGTACTCCATGTTTTTTAGCAGTATTCGATCGCTTTTTCAGTTCTATTGATTTTAAACCCTCAACCAGTGGTATGCCAAATATTTCACTTATATCTATTGGCATTATTGCAATCATACTCTTCATACGAAAACTTTTGGTTTCCGTATTACACAGCTGGATAATTGATAAAATATTTTTGTCCGTCTTCTTGTGGTCCACTTCTACTACTTTCTCACTGTAGTAGGCATTGAAAAGCTCCCAAAATGGAGTCTTCTTAAGAAGTTCAATATGGCTATTGTTTATTTTATCTTTAATCTGATGAAAATTATGGAGAAAGCTAATAATATTTGATCGATATTGGTCATTCTTCTTTGCAAGACGTTTAGATTTTAATGCCACACTAGGACTAGAATTGGAACTGGAACTGGATGAAGAACTATCATCGAAACTGCTCTTTTTTTGTTTCTTTCCTCTTCTTGCCTTTATCTTCATCCCCATTATATTGATCAATAAACAAAATTTAAATTACTAACCTATAATGATATGTACAAAAAATAAAATACATGCGAATTAGAATAAAACATAGACTAAAATAATAAAATACAAGCATATTTAATAAAAGTACATGCAATATTCTCACAAACGATTTATACAAGTCTCAACAAAATACATGATAAAGGCGATAATATATATCGTCAGTTTCACAGTAATACCTAACAGAGGTTGTTCGACAAGTCAAAAATCAAGATTCTCTATTCCTAATATATTCAGTAAAGAAGTGATACAATAGTTGTATGCTAAAAGCTCCAACATTATCAACTTAAGCAATACTGCTCAATTCGTTTAGCTAAATCCTTCGCTTTCGATTCAGTTATTTGAAGCTATTACACATCAAAAGTACAGTAAATGTCTTCATAGCAATAGTAGAAACCAAGTAACCTTTTAGCTCTATCATTGATGCGAAGGAGAAAATAAATTTCGTCATCATTAGTACTGCTGACTGTCAATGTGAAAGGTTTTGTATTGTTAAGATCTTCGAATGTGCAAGCAGCAGTTTTGTAGTTGAACATGCTTGATCGTATGATTCCTAAACAATAACACAACAATACAAAATAGTACACTCATAAAACACATTAGTACATAGATATTGGATTGAACAAATTGAATTTCAAAGGGCGTGTACTTTATGAATTTTTTGCGTGTACTTTCAACAAAATACACGCAAAAAATGAAAAAGTACAGGCAATAATACTGATTACAAGCTAATAACATATCATTCAAATGCCGCTGGCGTGGACCAAAAACACTCCTAAATATTAACACTATAATAATACTTCTTACAAACTCATGGAATATCATTCAAATGCCGCTGGCGCGGACCAAAATAATATAGGATTGATCAAATATGGATTTAAAATATATATTTTATAGAGTACACGTATAAAACATAAAAGTACACGCATATTGAATTGAAAAATTCAATTTCAATGTGCGTGTACTCTGTGTATTTTATGTGTACTTTTTGATAGTACACGTAAAATACACATAGTACACGCAAAACACTCGATAAATGATGTATGCAGGAGGAAAAGTACAATGATGAAATACATATATCTAACATGCAAAAAGTGTGTTTTGCAATTAAAATGAGGGAAACAAATATATTTTTTCATATCATGAAGAAGAAGAACGTGATTTCATCAACCCATGTATCTACAAATTTATATATATGAGAACACCAAATACAAAAGGACAAACAGGTGATAAGAGAATGTATACATACTTGTTAGTGGTGTTTGGATGAATTTGAATGAGAATGTAAAATTCTCGGCAGAACTTCAACGATTAGGGTTTGATCGAAGAGCGTTAGGGTTTTGATCAAAGAGAGTTAGATTTTTTATCTCAGAGAGTTTTTGGCGCTTCGATCAGGAGTATTTATATGATGTTGTTGACCGAAATTTGATTGAGAATGAGATTCATTTTGGGATTTTGATCGAAGAGATGGTACGAATAAGGTTTTGATTCAAGAGAGAATACAGTGTTTTTGGCGCTTTGATTTATGAAAAGTGCGTGTTTGTTTTAATTTCGGGGTATTTATATATTGGACCTAATCATTTAAAATTTGTTGGGCCTGGTTTTTTTATCCAAAATTGTTAGTCGAAGGACTAGACCGTAAAAGCCCCTTTTTTTAGGCAATTTACATTTAGGTCCCTTGGTAACAATTTTTAAACATTTAAGGACAATTTACAATTAGGTCCACTTGTTATGCCACTAGCATGAACTTGTACAAAAAGAGAATTAGTGGACCTAAGTGTTTAAAATTTGTCAAAATTCCTTTAGTGTTTAAAATTTGTTTGTGAGGGACCTAAGAGTACTTTACCCCCTTTTTTTTTTTACCTTTCAAGTGATTCCTCGCTCTTAAACATGTAAAACAATTAGGATCCATTTGATACCAACGTTTAATCGAGCTTTGGCAGTTTTTGAGGTGAATTGAGATTGGTCCTGATTTCGATTCTCAGTACTGTTAAAATAATGCTTGGCCAGCGAAAGTCACGAACCGCTAACGTTAGTCGAGATGCGCTTAAAGTTGATCCGGACACCACGTGATATGATAAAAAAAATTGATAGCAACATTTACCATAGCAAATAAGAAATCTTTCTCATTATTTAGCTTTTAGTTGCGTTTGATAGCATTTATTTGCCTAAAAAATTAATCGCAACTACACTCCAAAAGAATTGAATTCCAGGAATCCAATGACTTGAAAATGAATTCCACCCTCTTCTATCGAAGAGGGCCTTAGGGTCCTATGGCTATGACTTATTTGTATCATAACAAATGTCATAAATGATGGTAAACAAAGATTTTATTTATTATTTTATATTTTTGATAGTTTTTATTTTTTATAATAAATTTTATATGGATACTGTGTTCACATACATGATTTGTAATTCTTTGGGTAATTTGTGAGCAAATTTTACTTACCTATAGAAAATAATAAAAATTTCTCATAAATTTGTCATCATTATGAAAATTATTTTTTTTAAAACTTGTAAATCTCGGTTAAATTTTTTTTTCTATTTTGTTAAAAATTATTTTTTAACGTTTTTTATTTTTTGTTAGAATTATTTTTGGCTAAAAACACTTTTTTGAAAAAAAAATAAATTCACTAAAAATAATTGTGTTAAAACTATTTTTCTAAAAAAATAAAAAAATAGTTTTTCACTAAAAAATATTTTATGTTAAAAAACTGTTTTATTTTTGTCAAAACTGTCTTTTAGAGTTAAAATATATTTTTCATTAAAAATTATTTTTTAAATATTTTTTAATTTGCGTTATAACTGTTGTTGTTTTTTGCTAAAACTATTTTTTCACTACAAGCTGTTTTTTTGTTGAAATTGTTTTCCTAAAAAAATTGTTTTCTTTTTGGGTTAAAAACTATTTTTTAATGTATTTTCATTGCAAACTGTCTTTCTTCAAAAACTATTTTTCCTCGTTATAAATTGTTTTAATTTTTAAGAACTGTTTTTTTCATTATAAGTTATTTTTGTATTAAAATTATTTTTTAAAAAATATTTTTTTGTTAAGATTTTTTTTCGGTTAAAAGTCAATTTTTTTATATATCAATTTGTTTTACATTTGTCACTTTTACCATTAATTCTATCAAATATCTCACTTTTGCCAGTGAAAAATTAACATTATCAAATAACCCTAACATTTTTACCATAAAATTTGCCATGAAATTTTTTGCCATGTCATGAATTTTTTTGCTAGTGGCAAATGGGCGGTTACGGGCGGTTACGGACGGGTTAAAAATGGATATGGATAAATTTGGGCGGGTCAAAAGCGGATAGGGCATAATAATTTGGGCGGGTTTGGTCGGGTTAAATCTGAGTTGGGTCGGGTCAAACCCGGATCGGGTCGGGTTGACCCGCTATTTTTTTTTTGAAAAAACAATTATTATACCATATAAAAATAAATATGGAATAATAATTTTGAAAAAAAATATACAAGTAAATACTTGAATAAAAAAAAATCTTTTAACTCTTTAGTAATTTGAGTTTTATTTTTGTGAGGGTTCAAAACCATTTTCACCCGCTAATGACCCGCCAACAAACCATCTTATTGGATCGTTCAAACCATTTTGACCACAAACACAATTAATGGGATTCAAACACATTATTTTGGGTGGATTATGGGCGGTTTCATCCTCAAGAGCCCATATTGCCAGCCCTACCAAACGTCAAATTGCCGACTTTGCAACCAAACGGACCCTTACAGCCATATCATATTATAATTTTGCTTTCTATATTTAAATATAATTTTTATGAAAAAATTTGTTTATCACACTTATTTTTAAATATTAAGGGCTTGTTTGATTTGCAACAATAATTCTATTTTCTATGTTTAGATACAATGCGTGTGGCACACTTATATTAAATACTGAATCATAATATTTTTGTGTTATAATCAAATTTTTCAGAAAACGGTAAAAGGGTGTTTTCAAAATTCTAATTTTTTAGCTCAAAATTATTCATTTTTAATATTTTTATGCATTTATACCTTAATATATGATATGCACACATAATACATTAATATGTGCATAATTCTTATATATATATACACACAAAATTACATATATTTAGATTTTAATAATTATATGATATACTAAGATCCATATGTTAAATAATATTATCAATGGATACATGATACTTATTGTGAGCATAAGAAATATCACGATAAATATTCACGAAAACAATCACAGAAATATAATATAAAAACACACACACAACAACGCTATACGTGGTTCGACAACTTGCATACGTTCACGGAGAGACTACTATTTTATTATAGTGTCTCTCAATGCTCGAGATTACATCCCTTTATCCGGGTCAGGGTTTACAACTTATAAATGTTAATATAAGAGATTGAGTTATACAAGTAACTCAATGTAGTCGTGGATAATTAATGATGTCCCTAAATATCTCCTCTGAGATTGTTGATAACCGATTTGAATTTATCCACGAGTCTTTCAGTGTTTGTAAAATACACGAGCCGTTAATAAATATCGAATTTCGGTTGGGCAGTCCTCTATACAACTTGGATTGGTCGGCTACTCTCCTCGGCCAAAATAAATGGGTCCTCAAAATTTCCCCTAAAATTTTGGGGCTTGTGAGTCTGGGTCAATAATTTTTAACTGAACTAAAGGCCTATGACTTGAAATTTTCATTCTTGCAACCGGAGTGGCATTTTTGTAGATCTGATGAACTTGTCAGGGTACGTTTGTCTCGAGCCAAACACCACGGCATATTTGTAGTTTCTTTAAATGAGCGAGGGTGCCATCGTCTGAGCTAGATGAAGCGCCAAAAGTCATCCTGGGATGTTGTGTTCATCATTAGCATTGGATTTCAAACTGGAGATACATCTCCTCTGTCAGCTCAGTTCTCACTTATTTTTTCGTCGTTAATTTTTCTAGAGTCCTTCTTCTTCAGCGTTCTCTTTCTCTTCAGAGCTTCATTAATTCTTGTAAGTTTAGCTCACCTTTTCTTAGTTTTCCTCTTCATTGAATTGTTTTGCAACTGTCTTTAGGGTTATTCTTTTGTTGGATTATCCATAGCGACGTTAAATCGCAAATCAGTAGCTGAATTTAGAAAAACTTATAACATTCCAAACTGGGTAGAAATCGATTGTGTCCCCTCCCTAAAGATGTCCGTGACATCGAAAGAGGGCATTGGATTCACACCCTCTTGATAACATAGGGGGGTTTGACATTTCCTCCAAACCCTCTCTTCCTTATATTATTCAAATACTTCGATATTATTCGTGTCTAATGTGCCCTCAATCACTACATTAGAATATGTCAATTGTAACGGGCAAAAACAGTTACAAAAAATATTTGCAACGGATTAAATCCGTTAGAAAATTGGCGTTATTTAGTTTACTAACAAAATTTGTAACGGATAAAATCCGTTGCAAAATTAATATTCGTAACGGATTAAAACCGTTGCAATTTATTCTGTAACGGATCTGGCGTTGGTACACATCACATATATTAGTAACGGATTTACTAAATTGTAACGGTTTTAACCCATTACAAATATAGAATTTGTAACAGATAAAACCGTTACAAAATGCATCTTAACGGATTTGGAGTGTTATATATTTGTAGCACATGTTTTTATTTGTAACGGTTAAAGTCCGTTAACAGTATCATTGTATTTTTAAAAAAATATTGATTTCTCATTAAACAAATATATATGAATAGACTTGTAATAACTCGCGTGCTCAACCAATGGCAATGCAAAACCAATGCCCACAAATTTCATTCAAGACATAATTTCAAAATACACGTGGCAAAATGAATGACACTACATTTCGATGATATTAAACCAATCTAAAACTATAATTCATTCATAACCATTACAATTTCCAAAACAAGATGTAGTATAAGATTTACCATCTAGCTTTGAACCACAAAATTGAAACGAAGTATAACATTTCTACACATATTATTCTCCCTAAAGTACTCTTCATTATATTGCTTGCAAAAGTAGACTGAATTCTCCCAAAATTAATCTTCATATTTTCCAATAAGAACCTATTGAACAAAATCAACCTTAGTAAATGTGTAATCATAGATGAGTAAATAACACAAAAGACTAGTACATTCCCATGCCATTGACACACGTGTAATCTTATTGGGGAGTAATCGATACACAAAAAATGGCCATAGTTACTTTAGTATCGTTTGATGCGTTTGTACATAAATCTAGATCGTTAGGCGTTGGTAGGTAGTTCATATATTTCCATAAACATATCTCATATATTTACTTAGTTAAACAAGTGGAATAGCAACTGATGAGAGGACTGTCAACCGGTCATGTTGAAGTCATTTGTTTGCAGATATGAATTATAGTTCCCGGATACTTCCATTTTCCTAATCAAGTGGTCCATTCTTGCATTTATCAATTTAAAGAGCAATAAGAGCATTTGAAGAAAAAAGGTTTCTCTTTAAGGTGAGATGATATTTCATATATTCGTCCCTGTAGACAGCTAGCAAGACGAGAGATATATTCAAAAGTCTAAGTGCGAATTCCATGTGCAGTACTAGTTTGCTGTAAAATATATTGACCGACCGCTAAATCGTACTTATAGTCAGGTAGCTTATAAAGGTCAAAATCAACAGAAAATATACATCCTTGCACAAGAACTTCATTCCAGTTTAAGGCTTGTAAGGATAATAAACACTATTGCAAGAAGCTAACCGAAGAAGTGAGATGGAATGGTGGCTCGTGTCTCATACACAGATGCAATTTAGAGAAAACTCATTGAATTTGGGAATTCTATACAACGGAGAAAATAAAAAGCGGTCACGTCCAATCTTTCAAAGAAGCCTTTGAAGAAAAAATGCAAAGAAGGTTCAACAACAAGTTTTAAGCGCTCCTAACATGTCCGCAAAAATTTTCCACCCTTAGGCAAAGAGAATGAGAATTTCAATTAAAATAAATATAATCTTAGGACTCATGCGTTAAGATCTAAGTCACACAAATTTTTCTAATTTCGTCGAAGTTATTAGCAAGTGTGAAGGATGCATTGTCTTGCTAATTAATGATGAGAGAGGTGGAAAATAATTTATTTTATTGGGTGGTTTTACTACTCCATGTTGTAAAGGAGGGTTATAAGAAACTGCAGTCTTTAAACCTGACCTAGTTTTATTAACGTTACAAAAAAAACTCAATTCATTTGTTGAGTGCATGTTACTACTTTTTATCTTTCTTTTTAAGGTTAGGTCTAATCCCACATGGCCCGTGGTGTATAATTGCATTTCAACTGTTCACGTCAAGCAAGGCATTACTCTTAATATTCCCACAAGAAATTTGAGAATTTAGTATTATTTTTAATATTAACGTATTGGGTTTATACTCGCAAAAATATTCACAAGATGGAAGAGTGGGATTTACTCCCCCACTAGTTCTGTTATAGTTAGTGATATTTTTTGTATAACATGAGTGAAAAGTGATCTGGTTAACAGTCAATGAGCGAATCCATCAAAATGCAGGTCAAACCCCAATAAGTGAAAATTATAGGAGTTTGACTCGATATCGAAGAATTAATAGGGATCAAACCCCAAATAACCCAAAAATCTTTTTTGAAACAGATTTCACCATCGATCCTGTAAGTTTGCAAGTTTTCACTGTTGCATTAATACAGTGCATCGAGACATTAATTACGATTGTTAATTTCAGATCGATCGTATAATGATCTAGTTCAAAAGGAATTTTTAACATTTCTTTCCCACATGTTCAAGTACCTAAGTACTGACTAAACCTTAAACGGATAGAAACACTTTTACATACAAAAATATCAGAATCATAATTACTAGTCCGGGTATATACAAGTAAAAGATTTGAACTTCTTGTATGTAATCAAGAAACAAAATGACACCACCTATAAATCCTATGTATTTTAATAATCAAAATTTCAAAATAATATCTATACCTTCTGCAGATTGGGAGAATTCCGTATATCTTCTAAGTTTTTAGACGTTTTGACAAACTCATCTTTAGATATAACTTACACAGTAAATAAAATTCATTTGATTCTATTGAGCAAAAAATAATAAAAGCGAACCACCAATAGAGACCAAAATCAAAGCAGGTCACTTACCCCAGTACCACTGCAATGTGCATCCAACAAAACTCTATCAGCCGTGTTTTGACCCAAAATAAACATATTGGCCAACTGGTCGAGGACTCTCTGCCTGAAAGTTCCAAGATGCTAATTCATAGGGTCTAGTCTAATTATGTAGTCCCGTATATCAAACTTAAATTTTTATTTTTTAGCTCGATAAAAATAAGGCCGAGCTTGGGCACACCTTTTCAAGACCAATCACACCCGGACCGAGGCCTGAATATACAATAATTAGTATTAATCGTATCTATAGTATAAAATAGAAAATAGAAACTATAAAGAATAAACAATTGGAACTTAGAAGCAAATATGAGGTCCCAAATTGCACATCGACCTGTCTCTTGCTAGTGCCGAACATAAGTACAAGTAGGGCTGTGTAAGTCGAACTGTCTTAAAAAAACACCGGCTTCGTACTGGTTGTTTGAAATATTGTAAATTATATTACACAGTGGGGGGCCTGAGCAGAGTTGGTATTTAACATCTCATAAATGGACGGACTTACAATCAAGATATTAGAACCAAATGTAGCTTGACAAAATGTGACATTTATTTGAACAGAAGAAAGTTAAGATGTCAAAGCTGGGGGAATGTCATTGTTAGAATTTTCTTAATTACTAGCTCAAATAATAATAATAATAAGTCATGAAGCTAAGTAATTCTATCCCAGTTGAAATGATGAGATGTTGAGAATTATTCCACAAAAGAAACAATTCAAACGGAATAACAAGAGACAATTCATTCTAGAAAATTGAAGGAACACTTGAAAAAAAAACTAGAAGATATACTTAAAAGAAATAGCGTACTTTTGGTTACAATATCCATATCTACAATGTCTAGCGAGTTAAGAAAGTGAGATAACGGGGGGAAATTAAATCATCCACTAAATGTTATTTATGAAAATTAGAAGGAAAAAAAAGCAGTAAATGTAAAACCTGCAAGATCGTGATGAGAAGTGAGGGATTTATGCAAATCTACAAGTTGTTGACAAATGGTGGCATAAGCAGCGATATGCTTACAGAGGATCTCGAATTGTTCAACTGTCATTACCTTCACAAACATCCCATTCTGATTGTTCGCATTCCCATTCCCACCACTAATTTCTTCCTGTTGTCATGACCAATCCATCATCTTTTCATTTACACACACACGCCCAATCTCTCTTTTCTATAGTAAGAAAATCTTCCTTGAATCTAAGAGACCATGACACCAAATTTTTTTTTTTAAAAAATGTACGAATTGGATAGATAAGAAAGGCAATGCCAAATTGCTCAGCATTGTTCTCCATCACTAAAGAATTCATATCAAACAAATATATATATATATATATATATATATATATATATATATATATATATATATATATATTGTTGAAATAAAAATTTATGGCACACTAAATAAAGGTTATATACCCTAGAAAATGATCACACCGTGTCAAATTCATAAGATAATATATAGTAGATACATTAAACTGATAGTATTAAAAATGTATAAAATAGTTCTCTTATCTACTTGATGCTCTTATATACTGGAGAATACATCTTATACACCTAATAAAGAGCAGAAGAGGTAGCTGTTATATAGATTAATTATAATAAAAAAAATTACACAGAGATATTATAACAATTGTGAACAAAGTGTCTATTTTAGGCTTCTACGGACAAAGTGTCCCCTGTCAGGCTTATAAGTCTGCATGAAATTTCCAGCATTGTACTAACCTAAAAAGAAACTGTAATGTAATCCTATAATTCATTACATTACCATACCATGCCAAGTGGGAGAACCACCATCCCCCATGTCTGACTAATTTTTTTCAAGTGAGTTTAGAATAATGTTAAACATTCCAAATGTTGAAAGAGTTGATAATAACACCCCTACCTTGACCATCTACCATAGTTTGTTGTGTCGTGTGCAAATTAAAGGTCTATATGTACCAGTCAAATGCTTTAAGAGACCTACATAATACAGAGTTTCAAAATTATAACTAATATTTGAACTCTAATAGTTTACACAGTGATGTATTTTGTTTGCCTTTATTAACATTAATTTTAAGAAAAACATTTTTTTTCTGAATTGGAAATGAAACAGATGAGTGTCTTAAATGATGAGATGAAAAACAAATTGTCCTGTTTTATTTATATTATCAATATTTAGGATCTATTAACTATAGTACATATGAATTCATTGTATGTACAGATAGCGAAGGCTGTATATCAATGTACAGATAGTGAAGGGTGGATATTAACTATAGTTTTTTATTTAAGATAGTGTTCCTAGTATTAAACAACTCTATATGTGTGTTACAGATAGTGAAAGGTGGATATCAATGGATAAAATATCGCCAAAAAGTCACCAGAGACAACCCTTGCCCTCGAGCTTACTTCAAATGCTTATTTGCTCCTACTTGTCCCTTAAAAAAGAAGGTGAGGAAAAAACACTAAACATGAAAACCCTAAAGCAATACATAAGTAATCCTATTAATTGAGTTTAGTTTTTTCTTTTTGTAACTTCTCGGGGTCTAATTTCATTTTTCTTATTCAGGTACAAGCGGAAGATCAATCTATAGTGGTGGCAACTTGTGATGGGGAGCTTAATCATCCAAATCCGTCAAGACAAGAGGCGAGTTCAGCATCCAATCGTAGCGCGAGACTTCACGCGGCCTCCCTGACCTCATCGAGGCCCATAATTACATTTGATTTGACAAAATCTAAAACCAACAACGATGCCAAAGTTCCTAACCGAAGTGTTTAATCTTAGTAAGTGGTCTGTCACTTCGCCATATATAACAAACATGAGTTTGTTATATTACAAATATACTATTCCCTCCGACCCAAATTAATAGTCGCCATTTGAAAGTTGGAAAATTTTATACTCCTAAATGGCTAATATGATCCGTTATTTGGCTGTAGGCTAAGCCGGAAGAGATCTACCATATATAAAATTAAATTCAATTATAATTACTTAAATGAGTGAAAAGTTAGAACATACTGCTGGAATTGTTTATGGAATAGTATTACTGGGACTATTTAACCTAAAGATTATGATGAGAGAGCATAAGGCAAAGTTGAGCCTCTTAAGTCATAAGTCGATATTTGAAACCGAATAAAAAATGATACAAAACTACCATCATGAAGGGGAATGACAACCATTTAATACCAGCCTATTGGATGCGTATAACTTCTTATGTTTGCCAGTGTATGCGATTATGGACTTTCACAGGAAGACTAAATAACTAAGTACAATAAAAAATAATTAACTAGAACGAAGAATACTAACATGTCTAGTCCAAATAATGCAACATTTTTTGCCTCCTTCTCTTTACTAACACATGTTGCAAACCATCCTCGTCCGAAACATTTTTTATACAAATGGTTAGCTTGTAAAAGCGATATTATATTAGAAGAACCCCATAACAATGAGTCCAAAGAAAGCTGCAAAATCAAAATCATTGTTGTAGATTCCATTATCATTATTACCCAATGTTAGAAAAAGACACATTAAGATGTTGATGAATTTAACAAAACACCAAAATGAAGTACTGACATACTCTACGATGATGCTTTATTAAATCCTAATAACGCTCAAAATTAACAAACTCCATTAGTTCTTCTTCATCATCCGATTTTTTAGTAAGCCAAAAATATCGTGAATCAGAATCGCGTATGAAATAAAAAAGTGCGTGGCCATCAAATCTGCCAATAGTATAAGCAATAAGAACTGTAGATGAATCCTTCTCCAACCACAAAAAAATTTATAAATAGAAAGGAAATCAAATAATACCAGTCAATGAAATTGTTCTATTTCCCATTCCAAGTTATTCTGATACATAAACAAAAGGTTAATTATTGATATGAAACTTACACGAGTATAGAACTATAACTACGGTCCTAACCTGGATTTGAGAAAAATGAGTTTAGTAATCGTATAGACCTTGGTGGTCCTGGGTGGCTTGGTAGAGATCGTTGTCACAGTAGGTGCGGTAACGAGATACGACGATAAAATGGCTAAACTTCTTGGTTCTACATTTTCCATTCTAACGTTCCAAGAATGTTAACACATTTTCGCACTAGCCTTCTAGGAATTCATACGGTCAAGCAACCCCTTAAGTAATTAAATTATCTGTGTTTCAAAACCAGCAACAAATTACAAAGAGTAGCTGAGCTGACTATCTTGAGAATCTTTTTGTCAATATTTTAAGATCAATACAAATTCTCACATCTCATTCTTTTACCCTCACCAATTTAACCATCCTAACTTTCTGTAGGAAGGTAATCTACTTGTTCTTATACTTGCTATTGTAAAAGGTCATATCTTGTTGATTGATTATATATATGTATATGTATATATTTGCACATGTTGCATAAATGCTCAGTCTAAATGTTCCAATGGTAATGAAATTAACAACTCATATTTGGTGATATTGTAATTTATTTTGAGAGTGCTGCTAGACAAGCAGGGGAAAGATAGCACACTCTTATCAAAGTAATAAACATATGTCTAGTATTATATAGTAAACCATTATCAAACATATTGCTATTGAGAGGAAACGTTAGTAAAAGTATAAAACAAATAAGATAAATTAAAGTGGAACGAAGATAAAAAAATATCCAACCAAATGGCGAAGATTTAATAGTTCTCACCTGAAAGAAGAGTTAAAGAGTTATTTTTATTTAGGTCTGTGACTTTAGATTGTGGCCCTCATATTTTGGTTTTGTTTGTGTAATTGGACATCAATGTTCTACATAGAAACTGCAAAACATAACATAACATAATCTTGTAAAAAATTTAGAAGTGATTGAAAACAAATTGACTCGCTTTACAAATGAATAGATTGTTTCCAAAGCAATTAGTGAAGCGCTTTAATAATTTTATTTTACACTTTATTGATTTCTAATACACCACGCACCATTGAAACAAAAATATAAACTAACTTTTATTGAAATTGATACATATGCCCACCTTACCTTCATCCTTAGCACAAACCCACACAAAAATATGATTTTAATCAAATTGATAAACCTTTCAAGTCAATTTTAAGTAGCAACCTTTTCCTCTTACAACTTCATAGGGCAACTGCCGAATTGTCACATAAGAATTTGTTTAAACCTTGAAGAAAGTACTTTCGCCATCCCGTGAATAAGAAATTTTGGCATTAAGGGTATCTATTTTGCTAACAATTTGTACATACTAGATACCAAACTAAAGAGTATTAAATCTTTAAATTTCAAAGTTGAAATTTTATTTGGTATCAAGCGTAAAAGTGTGGCATTAGTACAACCATTAATGCCCCAATTTCACAACATTTTTTCTTTTTCAATAACCCCTCAGTTCTTTCCATGAGCTTAACAAAACAAATATACAATTGGCAGAACGTAACATATAAATGAAGTAACGTATATAATCGACACGATGCTATGATATGTATAAAATGGAAGACGAAAAATAAGGGTTATAAATCTAAAGCAAAAATAAAAGCAATGATGAACTCATGAGGTCGTGATTTAATCAAAATACACATGAATACATACAAATGTAAATGATACCCACACACATACACACAAGGAATTAAAATCACAGGCAAATATTCACATATATAAATTAAATAAAAAAACTTCAATAGATAGATATGAGAGAGAGAGAGAGCGCGCAAATCTGCTGTCATCGAAGTGAATGAGTCACCCACCAACGTCGAGTGAGGAGGTTTCTGCTAACGTGATGGGATATTTTAGGGTTATTGGTTTTGTAGGAGATGAGGGTAATGGAGTAGAGAGATGAAAAAAAATGGGGGAGCGGGAGAACACCCGCTTTTTTTACCTAAGGTTTATATACTTTTTTTTTTTGGGGGGGGGGGATAATACCAAAACAAGAATTAGAAAAAGAAAAATTATATATTTCTAACGGATAATTTCATGTTATAACGGATTACACATGTTAGAGATTACTAACGGTCTATATCCGTTAGTAATGAAAATTTTGGTCCGTTAGCAATATCACATTTTGGTGTAGTGAATGTCTGGAAAATCGTTAATAGGGTTCATAGGATAAATACACTATGTGGGACAAAATTGGGTGTTGTTGAGCTCTGTTACTGCTATGTCTAGTCGCGAACCAATGATGGTGTTATATACTTGAAGGCCAGGAAAGTTAATAGGGTCCTGGTGGTAAACCACCTAGATTATCACAAGAATTACTAGGGTCATGGGTTTATTGCCAAAAATTGGCAACATCTTCCTCTTCGTGAGGGCGAGAGACACCGGGGCCCTTTGATTTCAATTTTTTGGAGGATTACATAGGTCGCTTCCTCTTTTCTTCAATTTACTTACTATTTATTTCTAATTTTCATCCTCTTTTCTGCAGTTCATGCCAAAAATCAAGATCTTGACCTGAGTGAAGTTGATGTTCCTAAACTTCTGAAGGCATGGAATATTAGGGAGAGGCTTTCTGACGATGAACATCCAAGGTTGGCAGCCTACTTGCTAGAGTATAAAAATACGACAAGTAACTTCATTGCTCAATCGGTCGACAAAATTCCTAACTTAAAGGCTCCAGAAGTTGGTCCCTATGATCCAATTATACTATAAGAAGAAGAAGAGGAAGAGGGAGAGGAAGAAGAGGAAGGATAAGAAGAAGAAGAAGGAGAGGAAGAAGAAGAATCAGAAGAGGAAGGAGAAGAGGAAGATATGGCTCCCCTAATAAAAAAAGGCTTTTAAGGCTTGATGATGATGAGGATCAGACAGTCTTATCGGATTGGATCGAGTCTTTAAAGAAGTTAGGTGTGGATTTCCCTAGGGTGAGTGGTTCTAGCCCAGGAGCCATGGGGAAAGAGAAAGAGAAAGAGAATAAAAGAGAAGAAGAGATGAAGAGAGAGAGAGAGAGAGAGAGAGAGAGAGAGAGAGAGAGAGAGAGAAAGGAAGAAAGAGGAAGAAAAGAAGAAAGAAAAAGAGAGGAAGAGGAAGGAGACCAAGAGAAAATTAGTCTTGAAGGCCTATGTAGTCCCCTTCCTCATTGTTGAAACTAAAGGGGCTAGCGTGGGCAATACCTCTTCCTTTGCCCCCGATCTGCTAAAGGGAGTTGTGTTCGCCATTAATCGCGAGTGTTATTTAAAGTTGGGGTCATCCCTGCTCGCCTTCAAATCTGCTCAGGGGATTGCCTTGGTAACTTTCTTCATTATTGCCTTGAATGATTTCTCTTCTGCATTTTTCCTTCTTTGTATTAACCTGTTGTTCTTTTTTCTATGCAGTTTTTATCTAAATTCACAACCCTACTAGTTGACCATGCAGATCAGTTCAAAGGCAAACAAGAGCTGAAAGATACTCTAGAAAAGTCTAAAAAGGCTTTTGTTACTGCTCGCCTGGCATGGAAATAAGTGAGGGAAAGGTCGGCTAAGGCCTATGCTAACTTAAGACGTCACAAAAGGTGGTGGTTGCCGAGAAGGAAAAGCTGGCGAAGGAGATCCAAAGTCTGTCTGGTAAAGTCCTGAAGCTGGAGAAGGAGCTCCCTCGCGAGAAGGAGAACAACGACCTCAAGGGCTGGAACAAAGCACACGATGACACCGAGCTCTATCTTGCTTATGCCAAGAAGGTGTCCTTTAAAAAAACTCTGGGACTAGGCCTTGGGAGCTGTGGGAGCTCCTGCTGACTCTGAGCTCTTTGGCCTTCATTATCCTGGGCCCAAACCCTTTGTGGAGGAAGAGCGAATACTGGTTAGCCTGACGGTCGGCCATACTAAGGGCATTGCCTGCTGAGGGCGAAGTGGATGTTGTCCAGGAGCAGAGAGTTACTGATAAGGGGAAGGCAGTGGTTGAAGTCGAGCAGGTGAAGGAATAGAGCTTCTAAATTAGGAGTCTCATTTTTGTAAATTATTTAAAGCCTTGTAATTTTTCTTCGTTGCTTTGACTGTGCTGGCCTTTAGCTCCCTTTTATTAATGGATGAAAGAGAAATTTCTCTACTCATATCAAGTTGCTCTCTCCATCTATACTAATATTCATTTATTATTTTACTTGTTGTGCCATTTGTATCCTGATAAGGACTACACTCCCCCTAGTTCACGGGTGGGGATGATCATTAGGCCAAATATCAATGTGAAATCCAACAAGGCATTTGTGAAAATCTATAAATCTATGAGGACAAGGATGAGGATGAGGATGAGGACCGAACAATATAAAGATCAGTCTGAACTGGTCGCCAAGCTGAAGGACGATCTTTAAGTTATGGAGGATATCGATGCTTTAATCCAGGATGAGGTAAATAATATGAGGACCAAACTCATGGTGGCCAATAAAGTGGGCCAAGCAAGTAAATTCCTCCAAGTCGAGAATGACGCTCTGAGGAAGGAGGTTGTTGAACTAAAAGGTGATATCTTAAGAGCACACATGATTGTTGTTAATCTCCAGAGAGATGTCACAAGGCTGAGGAACTTGTTCAGGATGGGTCCTCGAGAAGCCTGGGCGGATGGTTACAATGCGGGTTGGGCCTATGCCCCAGTAAGGTTGAAGAAGGAAGAGGACCTAGCATTTGCTCGTGGGTGGTTGAGTGCCTTTAGGGAGATAAAGGCACCTAAGGAATCCGACCTTAGGTACAAATACCAAGTTGAGTGCGCGGCCTATTGTCATAACCCTTTTTCAAATGATGATAGGTGAATCTCGATCGATGTTATCCTTGCCCAAATCTTGGATAATTACCCTGAAGACGATGTGGGGGAGTTTGCTCCTAACCCAAATGATGGTCGAAGTGCGTGCATTACAAGTTACCTTGCTCACCATCCTAAGACGTCTTATGTGTTTGTATATTTTGGTCTTGACGTGATTATAATTCCCAAATTTGTCAATACAAAGCTTAATTTATTAACTTTTTCCATATTTTGAGCATGTGTTGACTAAATATAAGTTAATAATTGTTGCTTATATTTGAACTGAAAAGAGATATTGCTCGTTAATTACTTAAAATCTTTATCGACAAATAATATTATTTTACCATCTTAGGCCTTTTGCTATTTAAATGGGCCAGTACTTAGGTTTGATCATTTTGGGTCTTTCAACCAACTAAATGATAATGAGAACAAGTGTTAGCCATTTATTATTATGTATTTGAACATTCTCCCAGTCCAATATGCCTTAGCAGAATCATTCCGTCTACTTTACCTTTTAGATCGTGTTGTCACATTCCCTTAGGCCTAATTGAGATGATGGTGAGAATATACCTGGTCGATGGGCCATCCGCCTAAGCAGGCTTTTTGCGACCAACCTGAGTTGGCTTTGCTGCGTAAGGATCCTCTGTATGGCTTTTATTATTGCCGGGGCAATTTATGAGGTCTGTTGTGTTTGCAATATATACCTAAGGGTCGTAGTAATTGAAACAATTTTATTTAATTTGTTATAATTACTGCAAATCCTGCTCTACATGTAAGATTCCTTGATTGAAGCAAGTTGAAGAACTTGTTGTACCCCGGGAGTTTTATTATACATGAGGGAGTTTCAATTGGAAATGGTGCATGATACTGAGATGCGATCAAGAAATTCTAAGCAGCCAATATATAATATCAAAGTACGAGAGCCAACTGGACTTTATTCATTGAATGATAACTTACAAGCGTTATAAGTTTGAATAAAAATTTGCATAAACTAAATACGCTAATCAAAAGATAAAGAAGACTAAAAGTAGAATTTCTTGAGATTGGTTGCGTTCCATGCTCTTGGTATCTCCCTGCCCTCCAGCGTTTCCAAGTGATATGTTCCTTGAAGGTCGTCCCTTATCACCCCATAAGGTCCTTTATAGTTTAGTCCCAGGTTACGATCTAATGGTTTTATGGCAGTGCCGAGGACTTTCCTTAAGACATAGTCCCCTACTAGAAACTTTCTCGGATTGACTTTCTTATAGTACTATTTAGCCAGTTGTTGCTGATAAGAAGCCAGCTTAATCATGGCCAGTTCTCTTCATTCGTCTGCTAAGTCAAGTTCAGTGCATAGTGCATCATCAGTAAGGCCTTGATAGACCAGAGTGGTTCTCATAGTAGGGAGACCTACTTCCAACGGAATGATAACTTCCATTCCATAAGCGAGAGCGAATGGTGTTTCCCCAGTTGGTCTTCTATGAGTGGTATGGTAGGCCCATAAAATATGAGGAAGCTCATCCATCCAGGCACACTTGGATCTTTCCAACCTCTTCTTTAGTCCATCAAGCATGGTTTTGTTGAAAGCTTCTGCCTGATCGTTACTTTGGGGATACGCAATAGAACTTAAGTGGTGCTTGATGCCATGCTCATCATAGAAACCTTAAAATAAGCTGCTTTCAAATTGCATGTCGTTGTCAGTGATGACAGCCCTTAGTATTCCAAAGCATGTTATAATGCTTTTTCAGATGAACTTGGTAATGTCAGCGTCTTGAACGTTCACAGATGATTCTATCTCTACCCATTTGGTAAAGTAATCTGTGCCAAACAGTAGATACTTGCGATTTCTAAATGCAGTATGTAGTAGTCCCATGATATCTAGTCCCCATTGCGTGAATGGATATGGGCTTGTCCGAGATTTCAGGTTGCTAGCTGGCTGGTGGACCATAGGGGAGTGTTTCTGGCATTTTTCACATCTGTAAACATAAGTGCCTGCATTATTTTTCATGTGAGGCCACCAGTAACCTTCTTAAATTGCTAGAAAGGCCAATGACCTCCCTCCTGCGTGACTCTCGTAAATACTATCATGAAGTTTGCTAAGCACCTACTCGATGTCATATGGGAGAACGCACTGGAGGTAAGGTCCTGTGAATGATTTCTTATAGAGCCATCCCTTACTTGATGAGCCAATATCTTGTCATCAAGTAGTATGTTGCTTCATAGATAGGCGACGATAGGATCCATCTAACTGGGTGCCTTCTCTGTAAGGAGGACTTCCTCGGCCACGACTATCTGATTAATGCTTAGCTAGGCGAGGAACTCTACCTGGATGTTTTTTCTTATATCAGAGCTCGCTACTGAGCTTAAGGTTGCTACCTTCTTAAATCATACCATAAGTCCTCTTACCATGATGAGGTATGCTTTCATTCTGTCATCATTTGCGTTGAAGTCTCCACTTACTTTCTTGGAGACCAGTTTAGAATCGTCGAACACGTTGAGGCACTTTACCCCTGACAGTTGGGACTTATGCAAGCCAGTGATCAGTGCTTCGTATTCAACTTTGTTGTTGGAGGCCTTTGAAAGAGTATGCACTTGCGTTCAAATAAGAAATTAAATAGTCAAGCTCAGTTTTAACTCAATTAAATCCTAAACTTGCATCTAGGTAAGATTGAATAAGATGTAAAGCATGCCAGAACATTCAAACACACACAAATGAGGAAAAATCCCCCAAAGGGGTAAAACCATTTATTTCACTATAATTTTGTAAAGTACAATTTACACGAATTACAATGAAATACAAGGGTGACACAGAATTACCCTTAGGTGTCGAATCTGTAGTCAGCGGCTGGAAGTTTCCCTTTTCAGGAGGGCAGCAATGAAGAAGAAGGTCGGTCTTCTCCACAAGAGTATGAACAGAAAAAATGTTTGTGTTCTAGGGTTTTAAAACGATTCACTAATGATTTGGAAATTTGTGTGAATCAAAACATGAGTTTGGAAACTCACAAAGGTGAAGACTTTGAGTTTATGAATTCTGAAAATCGTGTGAAGAAGTCTTCTGAAACCAACTCCCCGTAGTGGGTTTATAAAAGAAGTCATGGCCCTAAAAAATCTCTGCATGATCTGTCTGAGTTTATCCCAGGCGAACCGATCCGGGACTGAAGCGGATCGGTCCGAGGGGGCGAATCGGTTCTTTTAAATTTGGCTTTATCGGTTCGCTACCGGTCCGGGGTCTACTAGATTTTCAACAAGCGGATCGATCCGGATGAGGGGCGGACCGGTCCGGGGTCGGATCGGTTCTTTTATTTTGGGCGGACCGGTCTGGCTGTGCAGAATTCTGATTCCTCCTCTTCTTTGATATTCGGATCCGTTGATGACGATATGAATTTTAAATTTCTTCAATGATGTAAAGACGTACGACATAACAAATTGATAATGGACAAAAATGTCCTTACAAATCTCCCCCTATGTCTATGCCGGTACATACATAAAAACCAACATCCGAGTTATCAAATTACAAAGTGCCTATACAAATCTACCCTTCCAAAACTGGAACGATACAAATGAATAAGACTTCATTGTTTGCTCTTCGAATCTTCAGGAATCTCAACGCTTTTCTCATCAGGGTGTGCAATCCAATAATAATCCATGTAGTACCTACACACATGAGACAAAACAAATACGAAGTGACATATCGAGTTTAAAATTTCAAGTTTAAAATTTCAAAACTCCCCTTTTTATGATGTCCCCAAATAGACAAATGAGAGAAATAAATCAAAAAACAAAGCAAGGGTGTCAGATGGACTAAATCACACCATGAATAAACACAAAACAACCAAGTCGATGATAGCATAAATGAATGGGGGTGATCAAATTCGATAGGAAAATCAATGCATACAATCATGACAAATGTGCACGATGAATATCGGATACTCCTAACGAATGAACTCAAATGCTTCCTTTGGTGTAAAAGAATGGCAATATAAGACATTGGCTTAATCAAATCAACAAATCAAAGCTCAAAGTGATTTCCACACCAATAACGTCCAAAACTAATTTCATGCTTTTTCAGGACTTTCAAGGAAGTGCAAACCCGTTTAGACATTTTCCAACCAAACTCCCTCAGATTTATATTTTGAATAGAGGCAATCTAAATTCTCAAACTTTGGAGAATTAATGGTGAATCCTAACTGGCCTATATTTGGCATATATTTCTTTTTATTGTCTTGAATTTTTTTGGGCTCTTTTAACCTCTTTGGACCTCGGATAATAAAATTCCTCCTTTTTTTAGGTCCTTGTGAACGATGGCTTTTGCGCAAAGAATAGATAATTACCTTTCGCAGCGCCTCCCCATTCTTAAACAAACACTTAGTCTCATAAAAAAATGGTTTTTACATGCATTCTAATCTTGTCAAGTTTTATCGCATATTGAATGTTGTATAGACAGAATTGAGATGGAAACACTCAAGCCAATATGTGATAGACAAGTACAATAATCAAATAAAGTTGTTCATGTGTGCAGTAAAGGATATATGAGTCAAATATGTAGGAAGATATCACTAATTACATCTCAAAGACTCCAAACAATGTAAAGCACATGGATGAAATAATGTAGCGTCT
Source organism: Sambucus nigra (assembly GCA_949130495.1). Lineage (NCBI taxonomy): Eukaryota > Viridiplantae > Streptophyta > Magnoliopsida > Dipsacales > Adoxaceae > Sambucus > Sambucus nigra. The sequence continues at coordinate 301,282,618 of OX422215.1, read as the reverse complement.
CAAATCTCTATCAAACAGTCACATGGATATATGAAGTGAAGTTGTGACTTGGCTATCTTAAATGCTCATCCATAAAATGTGCAAAACATAAATCTTTTTGGATTTTTCAAAAATTTTATCAAAATAAAATCTTTTTGTGCTTTTCTCAAAAAAAATTTAAAAGAAAATATTTTTGTATTTTTCAAAAGAAATATAAAAAGTAAAAAAAAAATACACTAGTGATACAATCTAGCAATAGGAATCAGAGGATATGATAATGACAATGCATCCTATGTGAGACACGGACCAACCCCTCAGTCAACTGTGCAAATCCCCAAAGACTTCCTAAGACTCTCAAATCTAAGGGCATCTAAAGGTTTCGTGAAAATATCGGCTAACTGACGGCCGGTAGGAATGAAACTCAGGGATACGACCTTCTCCTCAACTAATTGACGTAGGAAGTGCTCGCGTAACCTGATGTGATTTGTGCACGAATGTTGGACGGGATGGCAGGATATGTGAATCGCGCTCGTGTTATCACAGGAAATAATCATGGTGTCCTGTGAAATCCCATAATCCTCCAACATTTGCTTCATCCACAAGAGTTGCGTGCAATAACTCCCTGCGACGATGTACTCAGACTCCGCAGTGGATAAAGAGATGGAGTTTTGCTTCTTCAACCAAGAGACAAGAGCAGAACCAAAATAAAAACACCCACCAAAAGTGCTCCTACAGCCATCTTCATCCCCGGCCCAATCGGCATCCGAATAGGCGGACAAACGGTCATCGGTATCAAAGGAATACCAAATACCGCATGAGAGAGTCTCACTCACGTATTTGATTATACGTTTTAGAGCGAGTAAGTGTGACTCTTTCGGAGACGCCTGATATCACGCACAGACTCCAACACTAAAGGCTATGTCGGGACGATTAGCAGTCAAGTAGAGAAGACTACCTATCATACTTTGATACAAGGTTTGCTCTACGTCCTTACCTAAAGTGTCCTTACTAAGCTTGATAGAAGTACTCATAGGTGTACGTGCATGCTTAGCAGAGTCTAAACCAAATTTTTTCACGAGGTCTCTAGTATACTTGGATTGGGAGATGAACATCCCATCCTCTAGCTGACGAACCTGGAGACCGAGGAAGAAAGTAAGCTCACCTACTATGCTCATCTCAAACTCACTTTTCATCTCCTCTTCAAAGTGGTGAGCATGATGGGAGCATGTGGATCCAAAGACTATGTCGTCCATATAGACCTGGGCAACCAAAATAGCACCATCATCTCTCCTGACGAACATCGTCATATCAACTCCCCCTCTCTTGAAGCCACGGGCAAAGAGATAGGAAGTAAGCCTTTCGTACCAAGCACGGGGTGCTTGCTTCAAACCATACAAGGCTTTTCTCAGATAAAAAACGTGTTCAGGGTGAGTAGGGTCTTCAAACCCTTTTGGTTCTTCCACATAAACCTCCTCCTGTAGAATGCCATTCAGGAAGGCACTCTTGACATCCATCTGATATAACTTAAAGCGCAGATGACATGCGGTGGCGAGTAGTAAACGGACGGACTCAAGCCTCGCAACAGGAGCAAATGTCTCTCCAAAGTCTACACCTTCTATTTGTGTGTAGCCTTGAGCGACCAACCTAGCTTTATTTCTAATTATGGTACCATTTTCATCCATTTTATTCTTGAAAATCCATCTGGTACCTATCACATTTGTCTCACTAGGTCGGGGACAAGTTCCTAGACATTATTCTTTTTAAACTGAAGAAACTCATCTTGCATAGCAGATATCCAGTGTTCATCCTTGAGTGCTTCTTTATGATTCTTGGGCTCGACTTTGGACGTGTAGCAAAAGTGGCTAACGACATTCTCTAGCTGAGCACGAGTCTTGACCCCAAGAGTGGGATCACCTAAAATGGAGGCAGGGTCATGACTCTTGCGAACCCAAGAAGGTGTGTCCCCTGTCACAAGAGTAGGGTCCAAAAAGTGTGGGTGAGGGACAAGTAGATCACTGTCAGAATAGTACTTATCCTCATACTGAAGGCTAGGATTAATAACCGTCAAAGGTTCGTCATCTTGCACGGTGACGTTTATTGATTCCATAACCTTAGAGCTCTTTAGGTTAAAAACCCGGTACGCTCTACTATTCGATGAATATCCTAGCAATATTCCCTCGTCACTCTGGGAGTCAAACTTTCCTAATTGCTCTCTATCCCGTAGGATGTAGAATTTACTCCCCAAAACATGGAAATATTCCAGGTTGGGTTTCTTGCCAGTCCACAATTCATAAGGTGTTTTAAGTGTGTGTGGACGCAGGTAAACCCTATTCACCGTGTGGTATGCAGTAGACACTACCTCTGCCCAAAATCTCCTAAAAATATTATGACCTAGAAGCATAGATCTAGCCATCTCCTGGATCATTCTATTCTTTCTCTCAACAATCCCATTTGCTGAGGAGTCTTCACAGCAGAAAACTCATGTTTGATCCCGAGGCAGTGCCGTTGTCACTACGTATCCTGTTAATAGTGACTCCGCGTTGATTTTGCAGGACACGACACTTGGTCGTTAAAAACTCTACAGCATCGGATTTCTCTCCCAGAAAACCTACGATGGAGTATCTGGAGAAATCGTCTACCATCACGAGGATATACCTCTTACCACCTAAACTCTCAATACAAGTAGGACCCATAAGATCCATGTGAATCAGCTCAAGAACCCGGGAGGTGGTAATGGAATGCAACTTCCTATGAGGGCTCCAAATTTTCTTTCCCAACTGATAGGGTCCACAAACCATGGAAGTTGACTTTCCAAGATATGGTAAGCCATGTACTATGTCCTTTTTGGCTAAACGAGTCAAATCTTTAACGTTCATGTGACCTAGACGTTGGTGCCACAAATCCATAGGAGTGATCGGGGCGTTGTTGCAGACAAGTGAGGAAGTAGGTACAGTCCTATAGCAATTATCCTCGGTCCTCACCCCTCGCACTAAAAGTTTATCGGCCTGATTATAGACATTACATGCGTCCCGGTCAAACTTTACTGCGAAGTCATCGTCGCACAGCTGACTAATGTTGAGAAGGTTTGCTTTCAAACCTTTGACGTACAAAATATTATCTAGCTTAGGAAATCCTGGTAACTCCACAGTACCTCATCCCATAATGCTAGACTTGTTCCCATCTCCAAAGGTGACTCTACCATTCTTATAATCCTCAAGGTGGGTAAAAAATGAGACATCACCTGTCATGTGTCTGGAGCATCCACTATCAAAATACCACTGTGAGGTATTATGTGCTTTGAGAGCAATATGAACAACAAGAGCTTTATTATCTTTCTTAGGTACCCAAGAAGTGGTAACCTTTTGTTTGCCCTTGTTGCTATTGGTTTTAGCCAGAATGTGAGAAGTATTTAAAGTGTTTGCTGACGGCAAAGACATCCGTCGAAATTTCTCCATCAAACTCTGTGATGTGGTGGCTAAAAACTCAACACGCTCTCTCAGACTGGAAAATTCATCTGTATGACGTGGTGGAGCAAAAGTACGTCGTGTTCGACCCAAACTATAGCAAAACTCCCTAAGGTGGCCTTTTCTTTTGCAATATGTACAAAAGAACACAGTATTAGGCAGACCTTGGTTTGCTTTTCTTGGTCGAACTCTCCTTCGTAGAGTTTGGCGATGATCATAAGGAGTAGTAATGAACTTAGGAACTGGTCCAGGTGCAATTTTGGATGTGGAGGCACCATCATAAATAATTCCCTTCCGATCACCAAAACCTAAAGCAGGGCCGAGAAGCATCTTTCTCATCTTCCCAGATCTGTCCTCGATTTGTACCTTGACTTCCCGTGCTCTCTCCAGATCATGAGTAAGCTGGGTAACAAGGGATTCAAGTTTATTTCGAGTCTCCATGGAGGAATGCAGCTCACTCGTAAGACTAGCCACTTGTTTAGTCAAGTCCCCTCTCTCTTTCTCAAAACTACTCTCTCTCTCTCTCTAAACAAACTCTCTTTCTTAACACAGGCAGATTCTCTCTCTCTCAGGGCGGTGCAAGTGGAGGACTCTCTCTCGCTTTTCTTAAATATTCCTCTAAGCCGGTGATCTTAAGAACTAACGCTTTGTTACGCTTTTTAGTTTTAAATGACTCAGAATATAACTCAGCGTAGACGCGTTAAATATTACTCTCGCTCTCACTTGAACCATCCTTCCCCTCACTTGCATCGCTCTCACTGTCGAGGTGTCCCTGTGAAGTAGCATCCTCATCGTCATGAGTTGCACTAGGAGTACTCACATGACTAGCCATGAATGCGGTGAAGTTACACTCATGCGCTGACTCATCTCCCGAGTCCACCGACTCGACCTCACTGTCGTCACTAAGGGTAGCATTAAGGACAACCTTGCCCTTTTCTCTATTCAGACGAGTAGCACACTCAAAAGCTCTATGTCCCCTACCATCGCACTCATAGCATCTCTCACTGTCTTTCTTAGGAGGGTTTTTAGCATCTTTCTCATTTTTCTTTTCAAACTTATTTTTCTGAAAATTCTTCTTATCTTTAAAATTTCCACTTTTCTTAAATTTGAGAATTTTCTTAAAGTTTTTAGCAAATAGAGCCAAATCATCTAAGTCAAAATCACACACAGAATCAGAAGTTTCACTCTCGTTCTTTCTAGATGACTCTACTCTCTTTCTTGCCGTCCCCTCACTTTTTCTCTCTTGGGAATTAAGTGCAATTCCCTTATCTTTAGACTTGACAGATTTAGGGAACATATCTATTTCATAAGTTTGTAAGTCTCCTACAAGTTTCTCCAATTTTAGCGTATTTAAATTACCCATAGAATTTAGCACAGTGACTTTAGGGATAAAACGCTTAGGTAAAGATCGAAGAATCTTTTTCATAACTCTTGCATTAGGAATATGTTCACCAAGATTAAAGCTAGTGTTAACAATATCAGATAGCCTAGCATAAAAATCATCAAAACATTCAGTTTCAAGCATGGTGATGGTCTCAAATTGAGTTGTTAAATTTTGCAATTTAGATTCTTTCATAGCATTAGTTCCTTCATGGGTAAGTTGCAAAACATCCCATGCCTCGTTTGACGTGGTGCAAGTCATGATACGTCGGAACTCATCAGGAGTGATGGATTCGGAAATAGCACCCAAACCCTTAGAATTAAAAGAAGACCATTTAAATTCATCTTCAGTCCAAGAAGTGACAGGTTTTAAATTGGTCACGTTTTCAACAGTGACGTAGGGAGGTGTCCACCCTCTTTCAACTAAAATCCAAACCCTTTCATCTATGGCCTTCAAAGCCGACCTCATGCGGGCTTTCCAATATGCATAGTTAGTACCGTAAAAAACTGACATTTTATTATATGATTTCTCCATTGAACACGCACTTTTTCAAAAATCAATTTTTCAGGAAATTGATATCTTAGAAAAATTTTGCGAAAATTAGGAATACGCGATAGATTAGCGTAACCGTCTCTGATACCAATTTGAAAGAGTGTGCGCTTGCGTTCAAATAAGAAATTAAATAGTCAAGCTTAGTTTTAACTTAATTAAATCCTAAACTTGCATCTAGGTGTGATTGAATAAGATGTAAAGCATGCAAGAACATTCAAACACACACAAATGAGGAAAAATCCCCCAAAGGGGAAAAACCATTTATTTCACTATAATTTTGTAAAGTACAATTTACACGGATTACAATGAAATACAAGGGTGACACAGAATTACCCTCAGGTGTCGGATCTGTAGTCAGCGGCTGGAAGTTTCCCTTTCCAGGAGGGCAGTAATGAAGAAGAAGGTCAGTCTTCTCCACAAGAGTATGAACAACAAAAATATTGGTGTTCTAGGGTTTCAAAACGATTCACAAATGATTTGGAAATTTGTGTGAATCAAAACATGAGTTTGGAAACTCACAAAGGTGAAGACTTTGAGTTTATGAATTCTGAAAATCGTGTGAAGAAGTCTTCTGAAACCAACTCCCCGTTGTGGGTTTATAAAGAAGTCATGGCCCTAAAAAATCTCTGCACGATCTGGCTAAATTTATCCCAGGCGGACCGATCCGGGACTGAGGCGAATCGGTCTGAGGGGGCGGATCGGTTCTTTTAAATTTGGCTTTATCAGTTCGCTATCGGTCCGGGGTCTACTGGATTTTTAGCAAGCGGATCGGTCCTAATGAGGGGTGGACAGGTCCGGGGTCGGATCGGTTCTTTTATTTTGGGCGGACCGGTCTGGCTGTGCAGAATTCTGATTCCTCCTCTTCTTTGATATTCGGATCCATTGATGATGATATGAATTTTGAATTTCTTCAATGATGTAACGGTGTATGAGATAACAAATTGATAATGGACAAAAATGTCCTTACAGCCTTAAATCCCAATCTGATTCCCCGTTCGATGACGGCATCTTCCAGTGTGATGAGAACGATTCCTACTCCTTCCCCCTTAGAATTGGAAACTCCATTCATGTAAAAGGTCCAGTCCTTAGATTGTGCTTCCTCATTTGTTGACTACTTTTCTCCTTATTGGTCAGTAGGCTGGTTCCTCATAAATTTAACGATACAATCTGTTAAGACTTGTCCCTTAATTGTTGTTATTGATTGAAAGTGGATATTGAATTTGTTGAGCTCCACCGATCACTTTGAGAGTCATCCAGAGAGGTCGGCTTTTTGAAGAACAGTTTTGAGGGGGTAGGAAGTGATCACCCTTATTGAGTGAGCTTTAAAATAATGTTTCATCTTTCTTGAGGTGACCACCAGTGCATAAGCAAGCTTTTTTACGGGCAAGTAATGTTATTATGCATCCAGAAGTGGCTTGTTAGCATAATAAACAAGATGTTGTCCTCCTTATTTTTTACATACCATAGTCGAGCTCATGTCATGGTCTGATAGTGCGAGGTACAGATACAATGGGTCTCCATCATCAAAGGCGATTTGCTAAGGTAGGATTTGATCTCCTCCAAAGCTTTTGAATAATTATCGTTCCATATGAGGCCTTTGTCCTTTATCAAGAGCTGAAAGAATGGTCAACAGCATTCTGAAGATTTGGAGATAAAGTGATTGAGCACCACGAGCATACCTGTGAGCCTTTGAATATCTCGTAACGTTTGTGGAAGCTGGACCTTAGTGATCGCGTCGATCTGATCTGGATTAACCTCAATTCCTCTTTTACTGGCCAAATAGCCTAGAAACTTTCCTTAATAGACACTGAATGATCACTTAATTGCATTAAGTTTCATTCAGTATTTCCTAAGGATATCAAAGGTTCTAGTTAAGTTCGTGAGGGTCGTCTCTGTTCTTGCTATTGACTAACATGTCATTGATATAGACCTCAAGGGCATAGTCTTGTAACAATATAACCCAACGGGGGTTATGAAGGACGTTTTGTCCTTATCGGGGCCGAACAGCTAAACTTGATGGTACCCTAAATAGGCATTCAGAAAACTCATCTTTCATGTGTTGCCATAACGTCAACCAACTGATCGATTTTAGGCAGTGGGAAGTTGTCTTTGGGACATGCTCTGTTGAGATATGTGAAATTAATATAGACCCTCCAACTATCGTTACTATTTCGTACCACTACTGAATTGAATAGCTACTTGGGGAACCGAACTTCCCTAATTGATCATGCATATTGTTGATGTAAAAAATTAGATAGCTCTAATTATTCAATCACAGATAAATAAAATGAGACAAAGATTTTTAAAGTGGTTCAGCCTTATAAGAATAGCCTACGTCCACTGTTATGTTATTGCTGAGTGTTTGGGAATTCTCGAGTATATGTTCTCTCAAGAAATTCCGGTCCCTTTGAATGAGGGTGATACAAGGTATTTATAGCCCTTAGGCTGTACATGAAAGGGTTGATACATTAAATGATATACATATGAAATGGTAATACGTTTAATGCAGTGTGTGCGTCAAGATGATAAACATTCAATGAATAATTGAACTGTTGATTATCTGGCAGTTAATGCTACGGCCGAGATGCAGTTCCGACCGCCTTAGTTGCTCGTTGATCAGGAGTTCCTCGGAGCGCTAGTGTACCTCGGAGTGCTGAAGTTTCTCGGTGTATCCTCGTTGCTCGGAGAGAACATGAGTTGGTCGGGGAAATGAAACTTCCTCGTTATTATTGTGTCAAGTAGATTGACACGTGTCTTCATATTATTCGTCCATATCAGCATATTAATTTTGGTATCAACAGAGGCCCCCAATGTTTCATATTTCGAACTTTGAGGAGTATGGAACATTCTTTCTCGGTATATGGCGATATTAAATGACTTTCCTGGGTTTTAGGAGTCTTTTCTTCATATTTGAATTTCTTTCAAATTCACAGAATCCGCCTTTTTCGAATTTTTATGAGTGCTTCAATCTTCGTGCATTTTTGTCCTTTTAGCCGCCGGTGGCGTATTAGTTTCTTTTGTGTAATCATTTCCTTCGCAGCTTCCCAAGGTAAAGTTTTTAAACTTCTTAGGTAACCATACTGTCTTCTACCTTTTCCAATTTTCTGCATTCAAGCTTTCTGTTCTCTCTCTCTCCCTTGTGCGTTCATCTTTTCCTTCGCTAGTTGTCCGCTCTTCCTTTTTCCTGTAAGATTCTCTTCTTTTCTTCTGTATTTCTTTTATTCATTATGGTTTATATTGTGGAGTCTGTTGAGAAATTTCGTTCCGATTTTTCCATTCCTTCCTGGGTAACTCTGGAGGTTCTTTCTGAGCCTTTAGATTATTTTCGATTGGCTGAGGGACATTGGTTCCCCAGTCTATTCATTGTTGAATGTGGATTTTCTTTTCCGCCAAACCCCTTATGCTTAGAGTTCTGTCAGTACTTTGACGTTGTTCCTGCAAAAATAGCCCCCAATTCATGGAGAATAATTAATGGGGTGTATAAATTAAATCTAACTCATGGAACTCGTATAGGGATTCCTGAGATTATGTATTGCTATAGATGGGCTATTTTATATAATGTTTATTACTTAAAAACTAGGTTTTTAAATAGGGCTCTTGTAGTTAACCTCCCTGATGCAAACAGAGATTATTTTGAACATGGGGTGGTGATTAAAAATTGGCAATATGCCCCCTTGGTTGGAGATGCAGTATACCAGGGTCCTAAATGCCCCCCATATGGCAATGGGATAGGTTTATTCTCATTTTCCTTTACTTATGAAATTATGCTTTTATCATATTTGACCAAATGTATGACTGATATTTCATTATGTATTTATTTGCAGTTGATAGAAAAAGAAAAACTCCAAAAGAATCAGAGGTTAATATTAAGCATCTGAAACTTATCTGGGGTTTGCATAAGAACGTTGCAGATGAGCACATCAGGTCTGCATCATATTTGCTGCAGTATAGGAGCTATACGACTTCTTATACTGCTCGTCCTGTGATTAGATCTGTTGAGCCAGCCTCAACTCCAGAGGATTCTTCTTCAGATTCTCACATCCCTTTAAGTCAAAGAATGGGCAAGAAAAGAGCTCCCCCTGCTCTATTTGATGACACTACTTCTGCTGCTGAAGCCAAGAAAAGCAAAATTGATATCCCAGAGGGGACTAAGAAGGTGGATGTTGCGCCTTCCAAAGCTACCGAGAAGCCCCCAGTGGCTCTGAGAAAGAAGGTTGCTCCTGTGGAGATGACTGCTATCTCTCCGACCAAGAGCTCTTCCTTGGTTGAAATTACTGAAGTTCCTTTGAGGAGATTGAGGAAATCGTCCTCAGTCAATTTGGCTAAAACTGCCAATCTGACTGAAACCATCTCTTCTCTACCAGCTGGTGGTGTTGGTGTTCCAACCATCATTCCTTCGAGCTCTGCCATGAGCTCGGTAAAAACTTGGATCATACCCGAGGTCCAAGGAATTGATGAAAAGATTTCTAGGGATATGCTGACATCCCTAGTTACCCGTCACCTTGCTTCAGTAAATTTCTCACACTCTGAATTTTCTTTCTTTCTTTGAATACTTGTATTTTTGTACTAACCTATCACTTTTTCCTTTGTTTAGCTGGTGAATTGTTTTAACAACATCGTGAAGAAAGATGAAGCAATTAAAGCTTCCAGCTCCTCGTCGGGGGTAGAGGATGCTCTGCTGGGTTTGACCCAATCCTTGAAGGATTCTCGTCAGCAGTATAGTGAGGACAAAGCTGTCTGGGAGAAAAAGTTGTCAATAGTTGAAGCTGAGAAGGTGAAGTTGGCTGAGACCTCCAAGAGTTTGGATAATAAGGTGAAAAGTTTAGAGATTGAGCATAAAAAATATGACGACAAGCTCAAGAACTTTGGAGAGCTTGAAGATAAGCTGAAAAAGGCAGAGGAAGAGTTGTCCGTCCTGCGAGATGTAAAGCGCCAAAAAGAAGAATTGGATGTGAAGTTAAAGACTGCCGAGGATCTTCTATCCGAGAAGCTCTCCTCGGAGAAACTGAAAAGAAAGCTCGCAGTTAAAAAATCCTTGAGCGCTGGCTGGGATAAAGGATGGGACAAAGGGATTGCTGCGATGACATCCCAAGTACAATACGGGAAGTTGAAATACTTTCGAGATGGCTGGGTAGCTGCCCTGCAGGAATTGAAGATCAAAGACGACTCTGGGCTATTCCAGCTACACCTCCCTGGTCCTCCCCCACCAATTGTAGAAGAAGAAGAAGATGAGCCTATCTCTGATGAATCTTCCATGGCCATAGGTGATCAAGTCCCTGCCTCTCTACCTTCTGCCAACGAGGACATTTCTTCCATGCCTCCTCCTTCTGAGAAAATTTCAACTCCTGCTGATCAAGCTGCTATTACCACCGAGCAACCAAGCTCCTCGTCCCAGCCTCCCGAGAAAGTCTTGGGAGATAAGGAAAAGGTGTGAAGTTGTTCGGTATCATTTCTATCTTTCATTATTTGTAATCAAACAATGTAATCTTTTTATGATCTAATAAAATACATCTTTGTTCATCTCTGTTGTTGATGATTTGTTTTTGTTCACTGTTGTCTTCTTTTCATTATTAGTTTGTGGCTAGAACGGAACTGATATCTGCACATGATACAAAGCTGATGCAGCAATGCCATGAATATTATAAGGCTGGTCATACAAATTTGAGTGTATCAGAAATTGCTGACATCCTTGGCCATGATGCTTTAGAACAAGCAATTGAGGCTTATCGGTACTTAAAGGATTTGCTTGACCGAGCTGTGGCCAACAACGTGGCCTACTATGACTTAATTGAGGAGCTTCATTATTCCTTAGAAGATCTACAACATCAACACAATGAATCAACAGCTTTGTTGCACAAGGAGTATGAAAATAGATATCAACAGCTTTCTTCTGAAACAGGCCATAAAAAGATCCTTGCTGGATACGATGTTAGGGAGAGAACCCTAAAAGGTGAAGTTGAAGCCTGTAGGCAGATTGCTGAGTTGCTGGAACAAGAGAACAATAATTTGCAGAAAAAGTTGGCACAGTATGAGTCTGCAGCTTCATCTTCCACTGCTTTAGTACCGGTTACCGATGAGGGTTTCTCGTTCTTAGAGGTTTAGAATGCCAAATTAAAGCAAGAATTGGATACTCTGAGAAGATCTGGTATCTCTACTACTGCTCGGGGACGAGGAAGAGGGTCTCGTGGGCGAGGAAGAGCTGTTCAAAATGTTGTCGAGGAGCAAAATTCTCCACCTGCTCGGAGTCGATCAAGAGTTCTCAGCCGTAATGTTGAAGAATCTCGTACTCTGTCAACATTGGAAACCCAAGCGTACCAACTGAACGCCAAAGATCGGGCTTTATTTGAAATGTCCAAGAAAAATCTATCTTTGGAAGATCAACTTACTGCAACGAAGTCTGCTTTGAATGATAAAGATGTTTTTGCCAGGAACCTTTACGAGTAACTAGAGAGAATAACTTTCCAATTTCATAAACAACCTCGTGAGTTTTGGATGGCAGGCTACAATGAAGCCCTTTGTCACTTGGATGCTCGTCTTGAAAGTGCCAATAACACAGGTTATAAACAAGGATGGTTGAACGCCCTGGGTGTGTTAAAGCTAGAGCAGGGCCATTTCTTATGGGATTATCATGCTCCTGGACTACTAGACTTGCCTGTACCGCCTTATAAACTAGACATGGAGTGGATCCCAGCTCGTGCCATTCCTCGGAGCTTAATTTCAAAATACCTTGGCGACTATAGTCTTCATTCTCAGATTGAATTATCTCGTCCCGAGCATCTCTTGGATACACCTTCTGTGATGAACGTCAGAATGCTCAGAGATATTAATTTCATTAATTCTCCTTTTTGCCTGGAGGATCCTCCTGCTGTCGAGGAGCCTGTTTTAAAAGCTAAAGGAAAGAAACCGATAGAATAGGTTTTTCAATGTAACAGCTAGCACATATATGTAGCTTGTAATTTATTTCGATTTTAATGAAAGACTTTCATTTTCTGTTTGCAAATCTGTATTGCTATTGTTTTGTGTTTATCAAACATTTTTACATTTGTGAATATGTATCTGTTAAAAAGATAACAATATGGTGCTGTTCATCAACCAACTTAGTAATCAAAATTACAAGTATCAATGTTGCTCAATCACTTAATAATAAAGTAATGAGTATAAAATGTTTAAAATGCTTCCAACCAACCAAGGTTGTTAAATTGTGTTTGTCGACCAACTACAGTTGATGGGTTTTTATCTCCAATCAGCCATACTTGGTAAATTTTTTTCATAAAATGTGTCCGACCAACCAAGGTTGATAATTTATCCTCGTCGACCAATTACAGTTTTGATCACCGACCAACTATACTTGGTTCAGTTTGGAATTCTTGTATTTTCTGGAATGATTTTACTTTCCGACCAACATAAATTGGCATATTTTGTTTCTTAACCAGCCAAAATTGGCATTTTTAAGAATGTTGTTCTTGCCCTCTTACCGATCAGAGTAGGTCATGAGTTTGAACTATCGGGTTCTTTCGAACTATCTTGTCAACAAGCTCTTTTACCAACCGGAGTTGATCACGCAAGTGTACGCCTCCTAACCAAAGGAGTATAATTTGTTCTCGCTATTTTACCAACCGAAGTTGATCACGCTCGAACTATCAGGTTCTTTCGAACTATCTTGTCCACAAGCTCTTTTACCAACCGAAGTTGATCACGTAAGTGTACGCCTCCTAACCAAAGGAGTATATCGGGTTCTTTCGAACTATCTTGTCCACAAGCTCTTTTACCAACCGAAGTTGATCACGCAAGTGTACGCCTCCTAACCAAAGGAGTATATCGTTTGTTCTCTCCCTTTTACCAACCGGAGTTGGTCGTGGGTCTGAACTATCATCTTCTTTTTGCTGTCGAGCAGCGTAGTGTACAACACTAGTATTCCCCGAAAAACTTTCAAACAAAGGAGAAAAAAATGGTGAAAACATCATCGTTTTATTCATATTGATGGAACTGTTGTACATTTTACATCATTGATAATACTTGCGAAGGTGCTCAGCATTCCAAGCATTCTTGAATTCCTCTCCTTCTAGAGTTGCTATTCGGTAAGTTCCTGGTCGGACAACTTCTGTAACTCGGTAAGGTCCATGCCAGTTGGCTTCAAGCTTATTGTGCTTTTGAATGACCTTCTTTAGCACATAATCCCCTTCTTTTAAGTCGCATTTCTTCACCCTTTTTTTGTAGAACAGAGCTGTGCGTTGTTGGTAAGCAGCATTCCTAATGGCTGCCTCTTCTCTAACCTCCTCGAGCATGTCCAAATCTAATCTTCTCATCAAGTCACTGACTGGGGAATTTAAATTTAACACTCTGTGTGTTGGGAGACCCAACTCGGCAGGTATTACAACTTCACTTCCAAATGCCAGCATGTATGGTGATTCTCCAGTCGCTGCTCGAGGAGTTATTCGGTAAGCCCACAATACTGATTGTAGCTCATTAATCCAATTAGCTTTAGCTTCACTTAGCCTCTTCTTCAAACCATTTAGTAGTGTTCTGTTTGTCACCTCAGTCTGCCCATTGCTTTGAGGATGACCTGGTGCTGAATGGGTCTTCAGGATGTTTGATTGTTGACAATAGGCAGCAAATTCCTCGTTGTCGAATTGTGTTCCATGATCTGTGATGAAGGCATGAGGGAGACCATATCGACAGATGATGTTCTTCCAAACGAACTGGTATACCTTCTCGTATGTCATATCAATAAGCGGCTCAGCTTCTACCCACTTAGTAAAATAGTCCACTGCAACGACGAGGTACTTAAATCTTCCTCTGGTGGTCGGCAGTGGTCCAACCAAATCAATTCCCCACATGGCAAATGGCCAAGGGGAAGTTATTGGTGTCAACAATGCTTGTGGAGTTCGTCGGATGGAGGAAAAACGTTGGCACTTGTCACATTTTTTAGCATAGGCTATACAATCAGCCCTCATCGTCGGCCAGTAGTATCCTTGAGTCATTACCCTTTGTAAAAGTGTTCGACCTGCTACATGAGCTCCACAAGACCCTTCATGGATCTCTTCAACCAATTCTTTCACTTCGGAGGGATGTACACATCTCTGCAAACCTGCCATAATTCCTCGTCTATATAAAATACCATTAGTTAATACATACCGAGCAACTTTATACTTCAATTTCTTGGCAGCGAGCTTATCCTCTGACAATTCTCCCTCTTCAATATATACCCTGATGGGATCCATCCAAGATGGTCCTAAATCAAGGGTAATGACATTCATCGTCAGGTTTTCATCTATGCTCCGACTTTCCAGTACTTCAATTGGTATTGTTCTTCGCAGCTCGGTACGAGTAGCTGATGCTAGTCGGGCCAGTGCGGCTGCTTGTGCATTTTCTATTCTGGGTATTCTGATCAACTGAATGGCATCAAATTCTGCCAATAATTCCATCACCTTTGCATGATATTTGACCATTATTTCTCCTTTAACCGCATATGTTCCCATCATCTGATTCACAATCAATTGAGAATCACTGAATACCATCACTTGTTGCGCTTTCATAATTTTTGATAAATTAAGACCTGCTATCATGGCCTCATACTCAGCCTCATTATTGGAGGCTTTGAATTGGAATTGCAAAGCATATTCCATGTCAATCTCGTCTGGGGTGTTCAAAATAATTCCTGCCCCGCAACCTGCTGTGCAAGATGAGCCATCTACATATAATCTCCATATGGGCAACCCGTCTTCAAATTTATTATCTGACAGAGTTCCTCGGTGAAATATTTGTTACTTCTTTTCATCCTCCCCTGACACTTTTCGTTCCTCGTCGACCATCTCTTCTCGCTCTTTTACCAACCGGAGCTGGTCTGAGCTCGAAGTTGATAATCTTTCTTCATCCATAAGTCCTTTTACCAACCGAAGTTGGTCTGGATTTATGTCTGTTGATCCTGTAACATCCATAGGTTGGTCAGCGAGCAATTTTTGTTCCTCGGGGGTATCAGGATATGTAAACTCTGCTATAAAATCTGCTACAGCTTGCCCTTTCAATGATGATCTGGGCTCATACACAATATCATATTCACCGAGCTCTATTGCCCAGTACATCAATCTCCCTGACTTTTCTGGCTTATGAAGGGCTTGCCTCAGTGGCATGTCGGTATAAACGACGATGGTATGGGCTTGAAAATATGGCCTCATTCTTCTACTTGCTTCAATTAATGCCAATGCCAATTTCTCCAGCTTTGGGTACCTGATTTCCGCACCTCGGAAAGCCTTACTTGTGTAATAGATTGGTTTCTGGGCTCCATTTTCCAATCTGATCAATGCTGAACTGACTGCATTCTCTGATACTGCCAGATACAAGTACAACTTTTCTCCTGCTATTGGCCTGGACAACAATGGAGGTGCTCCCAAATACTTTTTCAAGTCTTGAATGGCCTTCTCACATTCATCAGTCCACTCAAAAGTTTTTCGAAGTGTTTTGAAGAATGGGAGACATTTATCAGTTGCTCGGGACACAAATCTGTTGAGCGCTGCAACTCATCCTGTAAGGCTCTGCACTTCTTTCTTTGTTGTTGGAGATCGCAACCCTAAAAGAGCTTTGATCTTATCTGGATTTGCTTCAATGCCTCGCTGGTTGGCAATGTACCCGAGAAACATTCCTTCTCGTACTCCAAATGTGCACTTCGTCGGGTTGAGCTTCATCTGGTATTTATCCAGTTGATCAAATGTCTGAGCTAAGTCAACTAGATGATCTGCAGCTTTCTTGCTTTTCGTCAGCATATCATCGACATAGACTTCTATGTTGCAACTGATTTGTTCGGTGAAAACCTTGTTCATCAGCCGCTGGTATGTCGCTCCTGCATTTTTCAAACCAAAAGTCATAACATTATAGCAATAAGTTCCCTTAGGGGTAATAAAAGAAGTACTTTCCCTGTCTTTAGGTTTCATTTTGATCTGGTTGTAGCCAGAGTAAGCATCCATGAAGCTGAGCAGCTCATGTCCCAAGGTAGCATCCACTAGTTGATCAATTCTGGGCAATGGAAAATGATCCTTTGGGCATGCCTTGTTGAGATCGGTGAAATCAACACACATTCTCCATTTATTATTTTTCTTTTTTACCATCACCACGTTTGCCAACCAGTCTGGATACTTCACGTCTTCAATGAATTGGGCTTTCTGGAGCTTCTCGACCTCCTCTTGTATAGCCTGATTCTTCTCGGGGCTAAATACCCTTCTTCTCTGCTTTACAGGCTTGATCTCCTTATTCACATTGAGCTCATGACATAAGAAGTTTGGATTTATTCCTGGCATGTCTTCATGACTCCACGCAAAAGTTTTCTTCCTGTTTCTCAAGAAAGTTATCAACTCCTGTTTTATTGAAGCATCCAAAGTAGAACCTATCTGGGTTACTCGTTCAGGGTGTTCGTCGTCCAGAATAATATTTTCTGTAGATTCCACCACCTGTCCTTTTACAAGTTGGGATTCATCTCGAGGATCCAGTGTTTCAATTTCTGTACCTTCATCCACCTGGTAGGTAGTAGTCTTTTTTCTTGAATCTTCAAGTTCCTCTTGCTCGGCAGACGAATAATAGCATTCCCGAGCTACTTTCTGATCACCTTTCACAACTCCTACTCCAAAATTTATTGGGAATTTTAAGCACTGATGCACTGTAGATGGAACTGCTTCGAACTTCTTCAAACCAACTCTTCCCATGATGATGTTGTAGGCTGACTGCACATTCTTATCCATCACAAAGAAGCGTATTCTCTCTGTTCGATAAGCAGGCCAAGTTCCAATGAATATGTCCAACTTGATCGTCCCAAGTGGAAAAACTTTCTCGCCAGCAAAACCCAGGAGGGGTCTATGATAAGGTTCCAATTGAGATAATTTCAGATTCAAACTGTCAAAGCATGAATAGTACATGATGTCTGCCGAACTTCCATTGTCTACCAATACCCTTGAAATCACTACGTCCTTCATCCTCATTTTGATCACCAGAGGATCGTCGTGAGGATAAAGAACACTTGCTAGGTCATTTTTTGAAAAGCCAATGACCAGCTTCTCTTTGTTTACCTTCCTCGAACGATCATCCTCGGCCAGATTTATTCGCTGAATATATGAACAAGCTTAAGCCTCTCCGAGGTAAGCTTTTCTTTCTGCAGTAAGGTCTCCTCCTCCTGCATCTCATCCTGTAATGACATTACAATCAAATGACCCAAAACGTATAGAAAATACCTCTCGTTCTGGCTGTCTTGGTTTCTTGGGAAGGTCGGGGTCATCATCTGGATCATCTTCATGGTTTCTCTTCTTTTTCTCCTCTGCTCGATGAGGAGATCTAGATCTCTCTCTAGCTCGGTCATTATTTTTTCTTTCACCTCCCCGATTAACATATTTTGACAGCTTTCCTCTTCGGATGAGTGTTTCAATCTCGTTCTGAAGAGCTATGCAATTTTTGGTCATGTGACCATGATCTTTATGAAACTCGCAATATTTATCCTTACTCCTCGAATCAGGGTCTGACTTCAGTTTCTTTGGCCATTTTACCTTCTCGTTGTTCTTGATTTCTTCCAAGACATGATGAATACCCATTTTCAAAGGAGTATAATTGTCATATTTCTTCAAGACTTCCCATGATGATTTATTATTTCTGGAGCGTTTGTCACAGCCATTGCCCTTATGCTCTTTATTTTTAGACTTGTCGACGTCTACCTTGGTGTATTTATCCATATTCTTCTTTGCAGCCATAGCTTCCTCGGCGTTCATGATTTTGGCCGCTTTTGCCATCAACTCTGACATAGTTTTAGGTGGATCTTTCGCCAAGGTGTAATACAATTTATTAGGCAACAACCCACTCATCAAGGCGGTGATTGCTGTCTTTTCTTCGTAATCTATGACTTCCAACTTCTCGTTATTGAAACGAGTTATATAATCTCGAGTGCTCTCACCAGATTTTTGTCTAACACTTAACAAGTGTGCTACTCATTTTACTGGCTTTGCTCCAAAACAGAAATTGCCAATAAACAATTCGGCCAACTGAAAGAAAGTTGAAATCTTACCCCTAGGAAGATTGTTGTACCATATCTGGGCAGCTCCAGTAAGAGTTCCTGAGAACGCTCTGCATCTCATCTCGTCGGGAACGACATAGATGTCGGCAGCAGTTTGATATTTCTCTATGTGAAGAACAGGATCTGTCTTTCCATCATATTTGGGGGTCACTACAGGTGCTTTGAACTTTGACGGTGTAGGAAAATTCACAATGGCCTGTACAAAAGGTGTTCCTCGAACAAAAGTTCGTTGTAGGGGGTTCTTTGCTTTGGCCATTTCTCCCAATTTATCCTCCAACCGTTGGAGAGATCCTTTCCACGCTTCATTTCCTTCCTTGGGCCTATTAGTTTGAGCAATTGATCGTTCTGAGGTAGCTTCTTGAGATCTATCTTGACGAGCAGCCGGTCGTGATTGTGCTGATCCTTCTCTTAGATGTGATGGTTGTCGAAAACTCCTCGACATGGTCTTAGGTGGGCTCCTATTCCTCCTAGGGCCTAATCGACTGAAAGGAGACACCCTACTCAGTCTTTCTAAAGCACTGGGTCTTTCTGGAAAGAGAGTGATATGTTGATCAGTATCTGTAGCCCTTATTGACGAAGTTCGCCTAGGTTGATAAGAGAAATCATCAGAGTCCTCATTACGACGTGACTCAGTACGCCTGGATCGTGAAGAAAGTAAATAAGTTTGCCTCTGACCACTTTGCTGTCCTGAACGTGCAGGTGCACCACCATGAAGGGTTTGTATGAGTTGCCTCATTGTTTCTTGCATGGCGGTTTGTCCTTGAGCCAGATTCGTCATAATCCCGGCTAGATCTGGATGTGCAGAGGGATTCTGAGAATTTCCAGTATTTCCAGCATTTCGATTGTTAGATTCTGGATTATCCGCCATTGATGATGGACGATTTTTGGTGAAAAACGATAATAACAATCGTTCCCACAGACGACGCCAATCTGTTGATGTAAAAAATTAGATAGCTCTAATTATTCAATCACAGATAAATAAAATGAGACAAAGATTTTTAAAGTGGTTCAGCCTTATAAGAATAGCCTACGTCCACTGTTATGTTATTGCTGAGTGTTTGGGAATTCTCGAGTATATGTTCTCTCAAGAAATTCCGGTCCCTTTGAATGAGGGTGATACAAGGTATTTATATCCCCCAGGCTGTACATGAAAGGGTTGATATATTAAATGATATACATATGAAATGGTAATACATTTAATGCAGCGTGTGCGTCAAGATGATAAACATTAAATGAATAATTGAACTGTTGATTATCTGGCAGTTAATGCTACGGCCGAGATGCAGTTCGGACCGCCTTAGTTGCTCGTTGATCAGGAGTTCCTCGGAGCGCTAGTGTACCTCGGAGTGCTGAAGTTCCTCGGTGTATCCTCGTTGCTCGGAGAGAACATGGGTTGGTCGGGGAAATGAAACTTCCTCGTTATTATTGTGTCAAGTAGATTGACACGTGTCTTCATATTATTCGTCCATATCAATATATTAATTTTGGTATCAACACATATGAAGGTTCCCTACTTCGTTCTCCACTACTTTAGCCTTCTCGGGGGCTATTCGGTGAGCCTTTTGAGCGATCAACTTAAAGTTCGAATCAACATGTAAATGATGGAAGGCTATGTTGGGATCAATCATTGACAAGTCATATAGTTCTCAAGTAAAAATGTATAGATTGCTTCTCAAGAAGGTAATCAATTCTTTCTTTTCGTGATCGGTGAGCATGGTTCCTATCAGGAACTTTCTCTTTGGCAATATGTCATCGACTTTCAATAACCCTATTAATGGAGTGTACCCTGGTCTCCTCCACCCCTGATCGATCATACCGTAATTACTATTTTTCTAAGTGTGACTTAAGAGCCTTGTAATTTTCGATCCTGTGACCGCCCTCCTTGTGGAATGCGCATCCCAGTGCATTATTATTCTTCGTTGGGCCACCACCCATCTTCTTGGGCCACTTAATGAATGGTTAGTCTTTGATCTTGCTCAAGATCTTGTATATAGGTTCCTTGAAGACCGTGTTAATAGCCTAGAATGCCTTTGAAGGATCAACCTTGTTCCCATTCTTAGAGTTGCTCTTACCCCCATTCTTGTTCCCTTTATTTGGAGTGCCATTATTATCTCTTCCTTTGGTTACCTTTGCTCGATCGTTATCCCCTACGTTAGAGTGAGCCACGTCTTCCACTTTGGCATATTTCTCAATACGAGCCGTGAGATCATCTATAGTGCTAGTTTTTTTCTTAGTCAGGGACTGGTGCAGCAAAGATGTGGTCGGCAGACCAATCTTGAAGGATGCAATAATTACTTTTTTCGATCAATCCTCCCCTTTATTGAAGGCTTCCCAATACCTTTTGGCATGATCACGAAGGCTCTCTTGCGGTTTTTTCTTTATCGTAAGCTGTGCATTCATTCGCTTGGGATGGGAGTTACTAGTTATAAAGCAATCAGTAAAAGCCTCTGCTAGGGCCTTAAAGTTCCTGATCGACCTGTGAGATAGCTTCTTGAACCACTTCTATGCTACGTCATGTAGTCTAGAAGGGAAAATTTAATCATCAATGCATCGTTGTGGCTCCATAAGGTCATCGCTTATCTGTACTGCCGAACGTGGTCTATGGGATCTGTCTTTACATTATAAATTATGAACTTGGGTATTATAAACTTCTTTGGGGGGTCCTCTTCTTCGATAGTGCGTAAAAATTGTGAGTGTAAGATGTGAGTGCGGATTTGGGGAAGCACAGTGTTGAGTGTGTTTTAGACTTGAGCAACTTGGTTGTGCCTACGTATCCGTCTCTTTTGCAGAATCAAAGTCAGCGTAGTTCGTGGGTCCATATGATATGCCAAAAAACTCGATTTTTGGTGGTTTTAGTGGGTTTAGTGCGCGGGAGGTACCAAATCCGGCTATCCGTCTCCAAACGCCCCTATACCATATAGAATACGTAAAACACATAATGAAACTATGAAAGTTTGCTCGTCACTATCGAACCCGTTACGGAGCTCAAGAGGTTCGTGGGGGAGAAATGTTAGATTTCCTCTCCTTACTTTGCCCCCAAGACCATCATCCTTCAAATGAGGGGGGAACCCTTTTTTTTTTATAGAAAAAATGTCTCAAGTGGGCTTGACACATGTCATGTTTTCTGTGGAACCAAGTGTCTAATATTAATGGTGCCACTTGTCACAATATATGTGGTGGGATCTTGAATGAACAAATTAAATCATTACTAGAGTATTATCTAGTGTAATTCATCAAAAGCGGAGTATACGCAATATATTAAATCGCGCGTAATAATATCTCAGCCCATGTAGGGTCTGGATTGTAGAAAACTTGATAAATCATAAATCAATATTTAATCAAATATATGGGGATTAATTTATTAGAGTGTCGGTCGTTAATTTATTTAACCTCACTCTACATTTACCCCCTCGTACGCATAGTTGGTGTGTTGATGCTTCGACTGAGACATATCAACTGTGTGTACGAAATAATTGTTTAACATGTTTCAACTAGAAAATCATCATATGACCATGTTTGGTCTGTTATCATGCATTTATATGCATATATCATTTGTATATAATTTTGAGGGCTATCTTTAATGCCTCTGCTTTTCATTTTTGGAGAAGTATTTTGGGGGTTGCCCCCATTCCTCTCTAATGAGCATGTCTCCATAATTTTATTGTGGTTTTAGAATTTTTTGAACAATAGACTTGCTAGATGTACATGCCCGAGCAACTAATTGGTGGTTTATCTAAGTATAGTGGATCTTTTGCAATCATAAGTGTAAGGACACAAATTTCCAATTGAGTCCTTTGTAGTTTTGGCTCAATTCAGAACAAAAATGTTTGTGTCGTAGGATAGAGTTTTTGATCATCCTTCAATCCTATGACATTCTAAAGTTGAAGACGTAGCGACCAAGTTTAAAGCTTCATCAAAATGACGAGTTTATTGTGCCTCGTTTCTACGTCATCAATAATGTTCCGTTTACTCCTAAGGTATGAATGCATTTTATAAATATATATAGGAGCTTGGAACATTTTTAATTGGGTGAAATTTTGTTTAAACTGTTGTTTATTTTTAGAAAGATTTTATTAAAACTTTAATATATAGTATATAAAGTTTTTGGGCTAAAAATCGAAATTCAGACTTTCTGAAAGTTCGTTCGAATTGTCGTTCGAACGAGTTTGTCGTTCGAACAATAATGTCGTTCAAACGAGTTTGCCAATGAGTTCCCAAATAGGCCACTGGAATGTTGTTCGAAGTGTCGTTCGAATGAGAATGATGTTCGAACGAGATTTCCAATGATATTTCTAACGAGTTCACACTGGAACTTCGTTATAAGGCTCGTTCGAACGATTTTTTTTGGAACAGTTATTTGGCAGTTCTGAGCAGTTTTTTCCCACTTCTTTTCCCACTAACTGTTTACCCGAATATTAAGTGTGGGAACCAAGTTTTCTAACTTAAGTCTTTCACATCTTTCCATCTCCAAGAGAGAGTTTGAGAGCAAAATTTCAAAAGGAAAAAGTTCATGTTTTGAGGGTCTAACTTTTCAAAGAAAAATCATTTAACACTCTAGTTTACACCCATATTGTTTATTCCAAGTTTCAATATATATATCATTGCTTGGAGTGTTTGGCACCAGGTATTACTCTACCGTTTGAAGAGTTCATTTGGGTTTGCTTCTACATCCCACAAAGAAGAAGAAGTTTGCGTTGATTTACCCACTTGGAGAAAGGCTCCTTGTTCGGGTGGCGGTGACCATAAAAAGTCCGATCGGTGGATTCCGAGGCAGCGGTGGAGCTCCGTGATTATTCGCTAGGCGGAGGTGTATACAAGAAGAAGCGTCGGGGCTTGAGAGGGATCGAGTCGAGTGTTATAAGTCTTACTGTCTTATATTTGTAAAACCATACTTAGTGGATTTGAGGCTAGGGCCGCCTGAGGTTTTTTCTCATACATCACGGCGTAGTGATTTATTGTTTAATTTCATCTTTCTATATCACCTAGAGCGCATGATTAGATAACAAGATATAATTTGGATTAATCACTACTTGTTTAAATTGGTGTTAAATTAAATTTGGGTAATGTGTAGTTAATTCAAGTCATTAATTTAATTTGATAAAATTGGGTTTGGCCTAACTTGGTAATATTGAAAATATGACTTAGGCAAATTTCTGGGACTTGAGTTAATTAATTGTGTTTAAGTGAAATTTAAATTGTGTGTGTGTGTTGTCATCATATTTCACTTGGTGTAATTTTAATTTGAAAAGAAATTAAAATTGGCGTATTTGTTTAATTGAACCATCTCACGCTTTCGCATATTTAACAAGGAAATTATCTTTTTATAGTATAAGAATTTTAAAATTGGGGGCCTTCACACTTTTCAATAAGATCAAAACTTGTCAAGAGTACTCGATCGAGCAACCATAAAGGTCCTTCAAGTAAATTTGGACTTTAAGCATGCTCGAAAATCAGGGTCTTTAAATGTGTCTAGTAATATAGGACTTTCATCTCCCTTAAAAGGGTTATGCCTAGTAATATAGGACTTTGATCTCCCATAAGTGAGGGTCAGGCGCACCTAGTAGTGTAGGACTTTAAATCTCACTTAAACGAGGGTCAAGCGCGCCAAGTGATATTGGACTTTAAATCTCCCATAAGCGAGGGTAAGGCGCGCCATGTGATATTGGACTTTAAATCTCCCATAAGCCATGGTCGGGCGCGCCAAGTAATATTAGACTTTAAATCTCCCATAAGCGAGGGCGTGCCAAGTAATATTGGAATTCAAATCTCCCATAAGCGAGGGCCGGGTGCGCCAAATAATATTGGAATTTAAATCTCCCAAATGCGAGGGTCGGACGCACCAAGTTATATTGGATTTTAAATCTCCCATAAGCGAGGGTCAGGCGCGCCTAGTAATATAGGACTTTGGTGCCCAGTAATATAGGACATTTATGAGAGCTTTAATGCACCGCTTTGGGTGACTTACTACAATACTGGCAAGGTTTGTGAGGACTACAATGCACCTATGTGGGTGACTTACCACAATGCTAGTAGGCTTGTGAGAACTATAATGCACGCACCTCTATGGATGACTTACCATAATACTGGTAAGGTTTGTGAGAACTATAATTCACCTTTTGAGGCAACTTACCACAATACTGGTAAGGTTTATAAGAACAATAATGTACCTCTGTGGGCGACTTATCATAATGCTGGTAAGGTTTGTGAGAACTATAATGCACCTATGTGGGAGACTTACCACAATATTGTTAAGTTTTGTGAGAACTATAATGCACCTCTGTGGGTGACTTATCATAATACTGGTAAGGTTTTTTATGCAAACTCTATATCTATACTCCAGGTTTTGCGAACAATTTGCTTGCCCCCTGTCGCTTTGCTGGAAATAATGTCATACAGTTAGTGCTATATGTGATCCAACCGGTGGCTATTCTTGATCAACTCTGATGTTTCGTTTGGAGATGCTTCATCAATGATGGTCGTTCTGGGACCGAATTTGAGCATGCTTGTCACCTATGTTCACGTCTAACTATAAGTGGTACATCATATAATACTTTCCCCCCTCTTTACTTTGTTTTATCTCTTATCCTCAAGATAAAGTAAAGTAAAGAAAAATATAGCTATTAGTTACAACACAATCTAAGATTTGAAAGAATTTAAATACATTTCACGGGGTATTTGTCCCCGATTTAAAAAATCTCTTGAGCGTTTGGCTTTGACATTTATAAGGCCTGATATAATTGGTTAAGCTCGATTTTTGATTGTGTGCGTTCAATATCTGCAAGGATAATAAATCATCTTTGATTCTGGCACAAAAACCATTAGTAACTTGTGAGGCATATTATAATGCCATATATAATCATGTGGGGTATATCTTGCCTCCTTTATTTTATTTTACGTTAATAGAATAAAATAAACTCAAAATCGTGCCTCGAGGAATCATAAAACATATTTTCATGTGCAATTTCATGATGAGAGTTTGATATGATACAATAGGCAATTCATATTTTTTCAATCTCATTTTTATAGCATAAGATGATAGAGTGCATATACATCATGTGGTGAGCTATTTATCTCATGCCCTCGATATTTTATCAAAGCTGAGAAGACTCAGAAGTTATGGGATCTATTTAAATCATATGCAGAATAATTCAGTTGGTAATCATGCTAAGTCACCTCGAGGTGAATAATAAACACCAATTTTGAATTTTCATGTAACCAAAATCACAGTATGAATAAAGTATACTTCAGCATAAATTGAATACAGGGTAGCGCACAATGTTGCTTTGAGCGACCATGGATGAGGTTTCTTAGAAGGTTACTTCGAGCAACCGTGACTGAGGAAGCTCAAGCTACTATGAATGAGGCAACTCGAGGCACTATGACTAAGGCAACTCGAGGCACTATGACTGAGGCAACACGAGTCACTACGAATAAGTCAGTTCGAGGCATTATGAATGAGGAAGCTCGAGGCACTACGAATGAGGCAGCTCGAGGCACTATGAATGAGGTAGCTCGAGTTCTAGGTTTGAGCAAATTGCAAAGTTTTCAGCAAAAATATTATTTTGCCTAGGTCACTCTAGAAAATATCCTTTTTGGTAAGGTTGTTCGAAGGACGCCATTTTTGACATGTTTGCTCAAATCTACTATTTGACAAGATTGCTCAAGTACGTGTTCGTACTAAATCGTTAAATGGTCTTCCTCGAGACAACATAAAATAGTTCACGAAACTTCAAGGCCTATGTGATTTTTTCAGAAATAAATGCTTTTCTACTCGAATAACTCGAATTTGTGCGAGGCTACATATATTTTTATTTTAAGCTTTGAAGAGCATTTTTCGGGGTGTGTAAATAAAACACGTAGAAATTAAATAGCATAACATAAGAATGAAAAGTGATACCCTTTATTTGGCCTATTTTTTCAATATCATATATCAATAATATTTAGCATCGGTTAATTGTCAAATTGTTGAAATGACAAATAATTAACATTGTGCATAACTTAAAAAAAATATTTAAAGTGTGGTTCATTGCCACTGTACTCGGCCCCTGTTTTAGAAGGGAATACCCCTGAGAATAAACCCTTAAGATCTCTTTACTTTCAAAACAAAACACTGTAACTACCTTGGAACTTGGAGTCCTATTTATTATGGGATTCGTACTACCTCGCGTTCCAACACATCTAAATAGGTCCAATATATCTCATTTAATCAATACAGGGGCTCATATCTCATGTTTCTCACAGTTTTAAGAAAAGACGGAGGTGGCTCGGGTGGAACCACCTCATGTTCCGGCTCCCGATGCATTTGCTCAAGAGTAAGTAGATATCTTTTTGTTTAAATCCAAAGGTCGGGTTAAGGGTGAGAATTTTTTGTTAACTTGAACTTGGCGGGCGACTGATTTATCACCGGGGGTTAATCGAATTTCAATGGTGGCTTGGAGGTCGAGGATGTTTCTCAGAACTATGTAAGATCCAGTTTTCTTACCTGGAGATCAAGGCCATCGAGGATGTATAACCGTAGTGACTCACAAATAGAATATGCTCATAGATCACACGAGGTGGATCGGAAATACCTGTTCGGAGTTTTTTTTGTTCAGATTACCTCTTCGGAGGTTAAGCCTCCTCGGGGGTACCTGTTCGGAGACCAAATTGGTCGGAGGTCAGGTTGTTCATAGATACTTATTCGGATGTCAGGTTGCCCGAAGTTCAAGGATCTTACTCAGGTCTGATCGTTTCATGGCTTCTCGGAGCGAGTTCCCTCGGGGGTCAAGATTGTATCTCGGGTTATGGCTCCTCGGAGGTCACATGAGTTGCTCAAAGGTTTTGATTTGGTTGTTGGGGTTTGAACATATGTTGATTTGTACTCAAATGTAAAACAATGGTGATTTTGTTTTAATGCCCATTCCATGCAAGATCATTTGGAAATATTTGTTCCGCTTTGTACTTGCACATGGTCAGTTAGTTCGGGTTGTCCGAAGTGACTTTGGTTTCTAACCACATTTCGTACGACATATTTAAAACGAAGGTAAATAATTGATTTGAGCTCTTTAGTTTCAAGACAACTTGTAAGTTCGGTCGTAAATCCCCCATTTTTTTTGTTATGTTATGAACTCGACGGTGAATTAGTTTCAAACCTTTATGGTGGTGGGTCATTTTATAGAAACGTTGGTATGGGGTGGAGCACTAGAGTTCGGGCTTAGAATTTTGCTGGATTTTATGTAGCAGGAAGGATTTCTAATGTTCCCACATGTGAACGTGTGGTCTCATCAACAAATTTTTAATAGTTTGAGAATACATGACCCAATGTCATATCTGTCAAAAGTAAATATTAGTCTGATTTTGTGTGGATGCCAAGTAATGTACAAAGTTTAATGTGACCTAAAGCTTAAAAAACAGTCATTTGTTTGACAAAAGTATATGTTTATATTCATTTAATACGATCAAGCTTTTATACATGTACCAAGGCATATCTCTAGAGTTTTTTTTTCAAATCAATGTTGTAGTAGCTACAACTAACACAATTTTTTTTGTATATATCTCAATCCTATTAATGAGAAATCATTATAGCTGTCAATAATCTTTTATATTATTTATTAGCAAATATGGGCATTATATCACATGAGGTGTATTCATTGCAATCAATTTATGAAAATGGATGTTAAAGTTATATTTCGACTTAACCTTGAAATAATCAATATATAATATTTTTCAGTTAAGATTTAGTAATATGCATCATGCCAATTCATGTAATAAGAGAAGATTAAATAATGAGATATATCAAGATGCTTATCTGAAATGGGATGTCTTTGACATCTTCATCACTCTCGTTGAGTTCTCCTAGAGTGCGCACGAGGCATTATGCAACCGGAATCACGAATACCTCTCTAGTGGAGTCGCCAAATATAAGATGTGAGTGCAAATTCAAGGAAGCATCGAGTTGAGCGTATTTTAGACTTGAGAAACATGGTTGCACCTACGTGTCCATCTGGTTTGCGAAATCAAAGTCTGCGTAGTTCGTGGGTCCGTATGATACGCCAAAATACTCAATTTTTGGTGGTTTTGGTGGTTTTAGTGCATGGGGGTGCTAAATTCGGATAGTCGCCTCCAAACGCCCGTATACCGTATAAGATTCGTAAAACACGTAATGAAATTATGAAAATACGCTAGTCACTATCGAACCCGTGATGGAGCTCAAGAGGTTCGTGAGGGAGAAGTGTTAGATTTCCTCTCCTTACTTTGCCTCTAAGGCCATCATCCTTCAAATGGGGGGGGGGGGGGGGGGGAGGGGGACCCTATTTTTTATAAATAAAGTGCCTCAAGTGGGCTTGACATGTGTCATGCTTTCTGTGGAATCAAGTGTCCAATATTTATGGTGCCACTTATCACAATATATGTGGTGGCATCTTAAATGAACAAATTAAATCATTACTAGAGTATTGTCAATGTAATTCATCGAAAGCGGAGTATACGCAATATATTAAATCACGCGTAATAATATCTCAGCTCGTGTAGGGTATGGATTGTAGAAAAACTTAATAAATCATAAATCAATACTTGATCAAATCTGTGGGGTTAATTTATTAGAGTGTTGTTGTTAATTTAATTAACCCCACTCTACAGTGAGTACAATAAATATCACAATAAAGATTCACGAAAACAATCACAAAAATAGAATATGAAAATAAACACACAACAACGATATACATGGTTCGACAACTTACCGAAGTCCACGGAAAGGTTACTATTTTATTATAGTGTCTCTCAATGCTCGAGATTACATCCATTTGTCCCGTGTCAGTGTTTATAATTTACATATGTTAACATAAGAGATTGAGTTGTACAAGTAACTCAATGTACTCGCGGATAATTAATGGTGTCCCTGAATATCTCCTCTGAGATTGTTTGTAACCGATTTGAATTTATCCACGAGTCTCTCAGTGTTTGTAAAATACACGAGCCATTAATGATTATCGAATTTGGGTCGGGCAGTCCTCTATACAACTTGGGTTGGTCGGCTACTCTCTTGGGCCAAAATAAATGGGCCCCCACACTAATCTATAGTTTTATACATGTATTATTAATGTATGGAATAATATAAAATATACATATAGTGCATAAGTATTAAAAAATATTATTGATGATGCTGAGATTCCGCACCACCAGATAAGTGATATTGAGCTCAAGCAGTAGCAGCCATGGAGATGTATAAGTATATAGAAGGGGATGAGTATAAGAGGAAATAAGACAACGATGTATAATGGTTCAACCAATTTGGCCTACATCCACTGTGAGTGTGTGATCCACTAAGTATGGGCACTAATGGCCTTGGATACAATGCACATAACCCTATTTCTCTCTCTACTGTGTGTGTACAAGCAGAGTTTTAGCTAGGGCTACTGTTCATGGATCGATCCCCTGTAGGGTTGTAGATGACAAGTATATATAGGTCTTGGGGGGTGTAGTGTACCCCCCAAGTAAGCATGGTGCATGTGAATAACGATCTAGCCAATCCCCTGTTGTCACCTGTAGATGCCAAATGATGACATAATATTCCCTCACGTGAGGGTGTGATTTTGTTATAACGGTCTGCCACGTGCCATATGAGTCTCACGCGCACTGTTCTACGCGTCTCCCAAACCACGCGCTGTCATGATGTCACCCTCGGCCTATCAGCCGAGGCCGAGGGCAAAGTTTCTTCCAGTAGTGAGCCTGACCCAGTTCTGCCCTCGTACTGTCGTACCCTCGTAGGGTCGGCTAAAGCCTGGCGAAGGGTCGGCCCCTCGTACTGTCTTCTGAAGCCTGGTGGAGGGTCGGCCCCCCGTACTGTCGTCTGAAGCCTGGTGGAGGGTCGGCCCCTCGTAGGGTCGTCTGGGCCTGGTGGAGGCCAGCTGGAGCCTGGTGAAGGGTCGGCCCCTCGTAGGGTCGTCTGTTTGGGAGATAATCTTCAGCCAGGCCAAGGATATAAACGGGTATATCAATCACCCCCCAGCCCTTAGCCATAGGTGCTATTGAGATGGCTGAGGGATATTGTTGAAATTGGGATGCGTGTATGATTAGTTAGGTGAGTGACACATGGGCAGTTACTCATTGCTATTCAAGTTTCCAAGGCATGACGGCTGCACACTTGCATGGGGCTTTGTGCCCTAATTATACCCTTCTCGGCAAATGTGCCCATTTATTGCCAGGGTATTTAAGAGTTTTTTAAACTCTCTCTCTCCAGCTTCTTCTTCTTCGCGCCCAAGTCTATTCTCTCTCTAGAGCCAGTAAGCTTTGCCACTTGCAGCCTTCGTTTCGTCAGGTCTCAGCAGCGTTACTCACCCTCGTTATCAGGTATTCTCCTTCATTAAGAGCTTTCCTTTGTCTTCAATTCGATTTGTTTTTTAGGGCCATAGGGTTGCATTTTCCTCGAGTTCCCCATAGCTTTTTCCGATGCCTTCTCCGGTTAAAGGTTCTTGAACGTTCTTGACAAAAACCTTTGAGTTTTTTTGTTTAATCCAAAAGTCAAACCTGGTCAATTCCCCACTTGTTTGTAGCTGAATTAGCCAAGTCTAGTGTAATTTCTCTAAGTGTAGAGTCGTCCCCTTAATGCTTAGGAGGCTTTACAGCTTAGTATCTGAATTCCCGTCCTTGAGAGAGAAGCTCTTTACTGAAATCAGACGAATAGAGGAAGAGGAAGAGGAAGAGAGGAGACGAGGGGCCGTCCCTAATTTGGTACGACCCATCTTTCCCATTCCTCTTGCCACCATAAGACCATCTGAATCTTCTGAGTCTTGTGGGTCGTCACCTCGTCCTGCCGAGACACCCAACCCAAGTGAGATGGACGAGAGAGTCTCCTCACCAACTGGTGCTGGAACTTCTGGTAGAAGGGACGCACCTGACCTTAGTCCAGGCCGAGAGGCCGAGGGTACGGCCCCCTCTGAGGCTGTCCCTGTGACAACCCTGTCCCCCAATGCCTTCCAAGTGGCTTTTCCTCAGGGTCCTCCTGCAGGTGGTGAGGGGGAAAGATCTGAGGACGAGGACGATGATACAGATGATGAGGTTGATACCTCCCACGCCTCGTCCTTTATCTCCTCTGTTAGGGATCGAGATCTCCTGATATGGAGGCATATTTATGGAGTGCCCTCTGGGGTGACTATGAGGGTTCCCTCTGAGGCTGAGAGGGTTTTTGATTGCCAAGAGGGAGAGGTTGCAGTCTACGAACAGATGTTCAAGGTTGGAGTCAGGCTCCCTCTGCACCCTGCCATTGCAGATATTCTGGTTGCCCTCGGCGTTTCCCCCTCTCAACTTCCTCCCAACTCTTAGAGGACGATCTTGGGCTATATTTCCTTGTGGAAGAATTCCTTTACCGACGAACCCTCTGCTGACCTATTTCTGGGCTGCTACAACATCACCTCCTCGTCCAAGCAGCCTGGATATTATCACCTGGGGGCAAGGAGGTCTGAGAAGAAACTCCTCCATGTGGCACAAACTTCCAACCATGATTGGAAGAAGAGGTTTTTCTTTATCTCCGGGGAGTGGGAGCCCATTGCCGATAGTCCGAGGGTCCCCAGGAAGTGGTCTAACCCCTCCATGAAGGCCATATCAGACCCTGGACTTAGTTTGGAGGAGAAGGATATAGTAGACTATCTGAGAGGGCGAGGGCGAGGGCGAGGGCGAGAGGGTGAGCTTGCAAAATTCGAAGACTTGATGACCCCTCGATTCCTTAAAGAAGCTGGTCTGAGGGTCGGCCCTCTGACAGAACTATGTGAGTTATACTGAACATTTTCCCTTCTTTACTTATTTTTGAAGTGTTCTCTCTTTGTCTCTGAACTTTTCTGACATGTCGTCCTCTTATCAGATCGTCCTGCAGGTACACCAGACTATCTTTGGGAAATGACAGCTCCCAGCTTACTGTCTGGATTGGCCAAGAAGAAGGGGAAGGAGCCTCAGCAGGCTCCGAGGAAGACAAAGGCCGCTGGGCCGACAGTGGTGGAGCCGACCACTTACAGTAACAAAAGGAAGGAGCCTGAGGGCCCAGTTGAGCCTCGACCTGATTCTCGGACGAGGGCCAGAGTCGACGCCTCTGAGGGGACGACCTCTTCGTCCAGCATGGGGGCCTTCTGGTCTCAAAATCTGGCCCATCTGAGGGCCGACCCCTCGTCACTGATCACGAACTTGCGGGCTGCCAAGGCCTCGATGTTCTCTGCTCCGTCGGCCTCTGACTTCGAGTTCTTAGCAAAGATGCCTCCTGCTAAAGTGTACGACTATGGTCTGCACTCCCTTGCTCAGGTATTGGTCTTGACCCACCTCCTTAATTTCATTCTTTCGCTAACTGTTCCCTCGGCCCCTGTTGATATCTGTTCATTTTTCGTGCAGTCTATTTGTGCCCTTACCTCAGCCACCAAATGGATGGCCGAGAATCAGATGAAGTTCCATGAGGCCGAAAGGGCTATTCAGCATGAGGCTATCTTGCAGACAGAGCTTGATACTGCGAGGGCTGAGCTTGAGAGTGATAGGACCGAGCATGCTAGGGTCCTAGATGAGCTGATGAGGCAGCACGATGCCGACTTGCAAGCCAAGGACTTGATCATCAAGGATAGGGATGAGGCTTTACTGAACATGGAAGTCAAGCACAAGACTGATCTGGAAGCAGCCATCAAGAAAGCTGAGGCCGACGCTGTTGAGGCTTATAAGACTTCAGACGAATTTCAGGGCTTCGGCCTTGAGTATCTGGAAAGGGGGATCAGGACGGCCTGCCGATGGGTCGTCCTTAAATTCGGTGATGTCGTCTCGTCGGTTCGTCCTTCACTGGAGGGTGTTCAACTGGACGACCCCCTAATTGCCGAGGCCCTCAACCAAGTGGAATCCCAAGTTCAGGTCGAGGGGGTCGGCACTTCTGAAGATCACCCTGTTCTGGTTATTGAGGAGACCGTCCCCATAGATGTAGAGGCCTTGCCCTCTGATGTCGTCCCATAGGGTGGCTGCCTGTAGCCCATACCCTTTTAGTGTATTTTTGTGCTTTGTATTGTAAAACGCTTGATATTTTATGTTGTCAATACCATCGTCTCTACTTCTACTGTCTTCCATAATTGCTGTCTTCCTTATTTAATTCTATTATGGTTTGCTCATTGTTGATGCTACTAACCCCTCCCTCGTCTTTTTTGAGGACCAATGTGGGGTCGTCCCCTCATGTGGCCCCATTATAGCCGAGGGTTCAAGTAACCAAATTAATGATTTTTAAATAAAGTCTCCCTCGTCTTTCTTGAGGACAGTGGTGGGGTCGTCCCCTCCACTGGTCCCCATTATAGCCGAGGGATCAACTTTCCCATTTAATGGATTTAATGAAGTCTTCCCTCGTCTTTTTTGAGGACAGTGGTGGGGTCGTCCCCTCCACTGGTCCCTATTATAGCCGAGGGATCAACTTTCCAATTTAATGGATTTTAAAGTCTTCCCTCGTCTTTTTTGAGGACAGTGGTGGGGTCGTCCCCTCATTGGTCCCCATTATAGCCGAGGGATCAACTTTACAATTTAATGGATTTTAAAGTCTTCCCTCGTCTTTTTTGAGGACAGTGGTGGGGTCATCCCCTCCACTGGTCCCCATTATAGCCGAGGGATCAACTTTCCAATTTAATGGATTTTAAAGTCTTCCCTCGTCTTTCTTAAGGACAGTGGTGGGGTCGTCCCCTCCACTGGTCCCCATTATAGCCGAGGGATCAACTTTCCAATTTAATGGATTTTAAAGTCTTCCCTCGTCTTTTTTGAGGACAGTGGTGGGGTCGTCCCCTCCACTGGTTCCCATTATAGCCGAGGGATCAACTTTCCAATTTAATGGATTTTAAAGTCTTCCCTCGTCTTTTTTGAGGACAGTGGTGGGGTCGTCCCCTCCACTGGTCCCCATTATAGCCGAGGGATCAACTTTCCAATTTAATGGGTTTCTGTAGATGTTTCCATGCGTGCTAGGACTGACAACAGGATGAGGGAAACACTGATATTTCTCATTAATTTTCCAAGTGTTCTGTTGGAGCAACTCTCATTACAATTATGGCCTTTCAAGACCTTACAACAGTACTGATAGTATTTCTTCAAATGATCTGCATTCCAGGGGTTGGAAAAAGGTTCCCCTTCTAGGTTTTCTAGTCTATAGGTCCCTGGGACAATTTCATCGATGACCCTATATGGGCCATGCCAATTAGGATGGAGCTTGTTGGGCTTTTGCCAAGCCTTCTTGAGAACCAAGTCTCCTACTGCTATAGGTCTCTGTTTCACCCTCTGATTATAAAACCTTGCGGTCCTCTGCTGGTAGGAAGCCTTCCTTATGGACCCTACCAGCGTCCTCCTTGCTTCCGCGTTTCCCTAGGGGTCGTACATTTGGACCCTATGAGTAGGAAACTCGACTTCGGTGGGGATGACGGCTTCTGATCCATAGGCTAGCATGAATGGGGTCTCCCTGGTAGAAGTCCTCACTATCGTCCTGTATGCCCACAGTACGGCATGTAACTCTTCGACCCATCTTCCTTTTGCTTCCTCAAGCCTCTTCTTGATTCCATCTAGGATTGTCCTGTTTGTTACTTCGGTTTGCCCATTGGCCTGAGGTCGGCCTGGGGTGGAGAAAAATTGTTTGATATTTACCCTCTCACAGTACTTCTGCAGAGAGGAATTCTTGAACTGCGTCCCGTTATCTGAAATGAGGGTGTTGGGCAGACCATATCTGCATATCACATTTTTCCAGATGAACTGGAAGGTCTTCTGCTCTGTAATTGTGACCATCGCTTTGGCCTCTACCCACGTTGAGAAGTAGTCAATCGCTACAATGAGGAACCGATAGTTATTAACTGCTCTTGGTAAGGGCCCTACCAGGTCAATCCCCCACACTGCGAACGGCCACGGAGATGTAATGGAGGTAAGTGGCTGATGGGGTTGATGAGGGATGGTAGAAAATCTTTGGCATTTATCACACTTTTTTACATATGCTGCGGCGTCTTTCCCCAAGGTTGGCCACCAGTAGCCTTGGGTGACCACCCTCTTCGCTAAGGATCTGCCCCCGATATGGCTTGAGCACGATCCTTCGTGCACATCTTGCAAAATGGAAGGGATTTCTGAGGGGTGCACACACCTAAGTAAGGGGAGCAAAAACCCCTTTTTGTACAAGGTGTCTCCAATGACAGTGAATTTTGCAGCCCTGTACCTCAGCTTCTTCCTTTCCTTCCTTGCTTCTGGAATCTCACCCTCTTTAATGTATTTGATCAGGGGGTCCATCCACGAAGCTTCTTGAGAGACATTTAGGCAATTGCCAAGTGTTCCCTCAGCGTCCTCAATAGTTGGCTGAAGCAAAATTTCCACTGGGACCGTCCTCCTGATGTCTGTCCTAGTCGCCGAGGCCAATCTCGCAAGGGCATCAGCACGGCCGTTGTCTAGCCTGGGTATCCTCTTTAATTTTACTTCTCTGAAGCCTTTCAGTAGTGACCTCACCTTCTCGAGGTATCTAGCCATTCTCTCGTCCTTAGCCTCGTAGGCCCCTAGTATCTGATTCACCACTAGCCTTGAATCACTATGGACCAGAATCTGGCCGACACTAAGAGACTTGGCCAAGGAGAGGCCTGCTACTAAGGCCTCATATTCGGCCTCGTTGTTGGAGGCTTTGAAGTTGAACCTCAGGGCGTATTCGACGTCTGTGCCATCGGGTGCTGACAGTATCATTCCAGCCCCACTTCCGCTGTCACAGGAGGACCCGTCAACGAAGAGGCTCCACAGAGTCTTTCCCTCTGAAAAATTTCCCTCAGAGAGGGACCCCTGTCTAAAGATGTACCTTCCCTCTTTGTTTTCAGTTGCTTTCCTTCTAGCGGTGCTTGTCTCAGCCCTATCTGCGGGTGTGTCAGCGGGTCTATCTTCTGTATCCGTCTTCCCGAGAGTCTCACCCTCGGCCTTATCATCTTCCCAAGTGAACTCAGCCACGAAGTCTGCCAATGCCTGCCCCTTAATGGCCGTCCTAGGCTGATACACAATGTCAAACTCCCCCAGCTCTATAGCCCAGACCATCAACCTACCTGATTTTTCTGGCTTGTGTAGGACCTGCCTAAGAGGAGAGTCGGTGAGGATGACCATTGTATGGGACTGGAAGTACGGCTTCATCTTCCTCGAGGC
The DNA here is from genome assembly GCA_949130495.1 of Sambucus nigra. NCBI lineage: Eukaryota > Viridiplantae > Streptophyta > Magnoliopsida > Dipsacales > Adoxaceae > Sambucus > Sambucus nigra. Next base: position 301,246,080 of record OX422215.1, on the reverse strand, counting down.
ATGGATCAAGGCATAGGCCAACTTCTCCATCCTCGGGTATCTTTGCTCTTGAAAAAGGAGGATCCCCGGGGGTTTTTAATAATGGCAAAATTAAAATATAATTTCCTTTTAAATAAATGCGGAAGCGAATATAAGAGATGGTTCAACAAATAAACAAGGCCGGGTTTTAATATCTTAAGAGACAAATTAAAACAACATAATTCAAGTCCTAGAATTCGCCTAAGTCATGATTATTCATTTAAAACAAAGTTAGGCGATACCAATATTAGCAAATGACTTGAATAAATCAAATTAACCCAATATTTAATTTAAGTCCCAAATTAAATGCATGTGATTGTAAAACCAAATTTTATCTTGAAATTAATCTAGCATGCGTTCTAAGTGATATAAAGCAAGATAAAATAAACAGTCACACTACACCGCGATATACGAGGAAAAACCCACTAACGGGAAAAAACCTCGGGACAGCCCTAGCCTCAAATCCACTAAAATCGGTATTACAAAATACAAGACAAAAGACTTACTTCCTAAACTCGAATCCTCTCAAGCCGTGATGCTCCTTCTTGTATCAACCTCCAATTAGCGGATAACCAACGGAGCTCCACCGTGGTCTCGGAATACACCGATAGGACTTTAAACGGTCACCGTCACCCGAACATGGAGCCTTTCTCCAAACGGGTAGAATCTCAACAAAGGTCTTCTTTGTGATGGGGTGTAGAAGCAAACCCGAAACGTCTCTTGAATTCGGTAGAGAAAACCGGTGCCAAAAACTCCAAGTAAGGATATGTACATATATAGAACTTGGAATAAACAACAATGGGTGTAAACTAGAGTGTGTATGAATTTTCCATTAAAAATTAACACTCAAAACATGAACATTTTTCCTAATTAAATTTGCTCTCAAACTCTCTCTAAGAGTTGGATATGGAATGGAAAAGTTAGGAAAAGTTATCTTGGAAAATGTGTTTCCCGCACATAATATTGCATGAAAAATGTTGGTTGAAAACCAAGTGGAGGAGTGGGGAAAAACTGCCAAAAAATTGTTCCCGCTGGAAGTTCGTTCGAACGAACGTGATTCTCGTTCGAACGAGACTTCTAACGAGTGACCAGCCTGGGATTGTTAGAGGTTCGTTAGATACCTCGTTAGAACGAACCTTCGTTCGAACGACATATCGAACGACTGTCCAGTTAGGGTCGTTGGCAAAACTCGTTCGAACGAACCTGGTTCGAACGACAAAACTCGTTCGAACGACATTTCAAACGAACAAACAGAAAGATTGAAAAATTCGATTTTGGCCCAAAAACTTTTATAAACTTTTATATACTTATTTTTAAGTTTCTAATTGATTCTTTCTGAAAAATAAAATGCAGTTTTAATTCACCTAACACCCAATACAAATTGTTCCAAGCTCCTATATACATATAAATACATTCATACCTTGGGAGCATGGAACCTAAGTTGATGACGTACAAACGAGGCACATAAACTACGGCATGTTGATGATGCTTTATACTCTTTGCCGCTACGTCTTCAACAAACACTTCATAGGTCTTGAATATTACAATTAAATAATATCCTATGAATAAATGTTTTTGTCCGGAATTGAGCCAAAACTATAAGAGGACTCAATTGGAAATTTGTGTCCTTACAAATCTCCCCCTTTGGCTATTCCGGGACAAAAACCAAACAAAAATCCTAAAGGGCCGTCAAGCTCTACTAGACTCAAAACATAACCCGCCCAATCTTGACTCAACCCAAGGATTAAACTCTTTGCCATAGAAAGATGCCGCTATAGAATAATTCCTGCACACTTAAGCAAACTCATCAAATGCATAGGGAATATCAAAATATTAAATGCAATTTTTAATTAATTACTCCCCCTAAATTAATTCTCCCTTTAAACACATGACCTACTTAGAAAGACGTCTCCCCCTAAGATAAATCTCCCCCAAACGAAGATACGATAATAATAGGATTAGATACCATTTCTCCCCCTATCATCATTCTCCCCCTTTTTGTTTGGGAATAGGCAAAGGATAAAGAACTAAGAAACAACAAGCGAAAGCTTAAAGTGATAAGATATGAAAGCATATGGGCAATTAAAAACAAGGCAAAGACAAACAAATATCATATATATATATACTAGAAATATATCAATGAACCACTTGTATATATATATATATATAGCTATAAACACACACATGACACAAAATACAATAAGTTTGCACACTCGTATGGCAAAAATGTGTCATATGGAAACGGAAGTGTAGGGGTGTGAACAAGCAACAATTAAATTTAGACCCAAACACTTAAGAAACGTTCACGGAGTTCTCATTTGATTGCAAACTTCATCACAGTTAAATATAACCTCATGTGACAATATAAAGATTGAACTCAATGAACAAACATACACAATGCATACAAGCCTAGCATGATGGTGATTCTACAAACCAAATAGAGTCATGACATTAAAGACAACTAGGATAAACGGACATTGTGCAAACCGTTGATATACCATCCAATTCTCCCTCAATGAGCATATATATTCTTTTGTTTGTGAATGAATATATCAAACAAACATAGGCCTTGGCAATTGCTTTCTTTTAAATGCCAAATATTCTGTTTTTAGGCCTTTGGATCACGTATTTCTTTTAGATCCAATCAACGGTGGCTTACTATCGCAAAGGATTTAATTCATCCTTTCGGAGCCCTTCCCCGTGCATATATTAATTTATCATGTTTTCATTTTTTCGCACAAATCTCACATGCAACGGATTTTGACATGCACTAGTCCTCCTAGGTCATAGATATGTAGATGACTAGATTGATAGGAGAACACCTCAAAAAGCTCAAATATAACATGTGACATTAAGATTTCAAAAGAGCTCGTGCATGTGTGAATAGAGGCATATAGAAATAGAATCTATTTAAACAATACAAAATCCAACTACTCCATAAAATATGGTAAAGAACATAATAAGGATTGAAAATCTAAACCAAAAGTTCTAGCCACGTGGGAGCGTAAATGATGGGATTCAAACACAAGTATATGCCACATAAAGTGTGTCAAACAAAAATACACACCAAACAAAATCTTTTTGAGTTTTTAACATTTTTAATCAAAAATAAATATTTACTCAAAAGGACAAACAAAAATCATTTGTATTTTTCATTATGCTTAAATGAAATAAATAAAACACAAATGATAAATAAAAAATCTTTTTATATTTTTCAGTTAAATCAAACACAAAATATAATACAAAAAGATAAACAAGTCATGATTTCTAGCATGAGATATGAAAATAGGCAATGACTAGAAAATGACTAAACAAGCATACATTTAGCATATGAATATATCATGAATTACAAACGCTAAAGTATGCAAACACTAACACATTTATCCTTTAGATTTAGCATGGGAGGAGGCATGTGTAAGTAAATGAGAATCAAAATCCCTATTTTGTAAGGCAACCAAGTCGGATTTCCTAACCCAAATTAATGAAGAATTACTATCTTGGGGTGTAGGAACGTTAGCTATCGTGGTTACTTTACTATGGGATTTTCTAGGAATTCGTTTAAGATCTAAACAAAATTTCCTAAGATGACCTTGTCGACCACAATGTGTACAAGTAAGAGCATGTCGAAAAGATTTATCTAAGGAGTGATCATTAAATGCATTCCTAGAAGATTCTCCTAAAACATTGGTTTTGACTTTAGGGTTAAAATCATTACAAGAATTGAAGCCTAAACCAAAAGTGTCATTTTTAATTTGGACCGTTCCTAACATTTTATCTAGTTTTTCCGAACGACTCTCCAAATCAATTTTGACATTACTAGAATCTTTTAATTTATTTTCCAATTCTAAAATTTTAGATTCTAGTAAAACATTTCGCTCTTCAAAACCAAGAAGCTCCTTTTTCAAGGATTCCATTAAACCCCTAAGGCTATCTCTCTCGCCTTCTACATAGTTAAGCTTCTCTTTAAGAGTTCTCTCATGTGTCCTAAGGTCTTCTATTAAGGAACTTTCATCAATGACCTTGACACTCTCTCTTAAACTCGCTTCTAACTTCAAATTAGCTCTTTTCAATTTAATAGATTCTTTATATAATTCATGAAAAGCATTTTGAAGTTCACTCATATCAACCTCATCTTCATTTTCACTCTCTTCTTCTTTTTCACTCTCACTATCATCAAAAATAAGAGAATCATGTACAATGACCTTGGAAGTGGCATGTGCTATAATTTCATCATCCGATGAGTTCTCATTATCACTCACATGTGCCATAAAAGCCACAAAATTTTTCTTAGTGGGGGATTCGGGCTTCTCTTCCTTATCACTATCACTAAGGGTCGCATTATATGAAATGGGTCGTTTACCCTCTTTTCTTAGTTTAGTGGGGCACTCAAAAGCCCTATGGCCATAACCTTCACAACGAAAACATTTATTAGACTCGTCCCTATCAATATTTTCATTATTAGGTTTAGGGATCTTATCGGCTTTAGAAATCTTCTCGTTTTTATCATGTTTAGAAGATTCAAATTTCTTAAAATCATTTTTAACTTTATCTTTGTTAAATTTAAGAAATTTTCTAAATTTAAGAGCAAACAAAGCCATATCTTCCGAGTCACTATCACTATCGCTCTCTACTACTTGTTTAACCTCTTTGCGGGCTTTTAAAGCAACGCCCTTTTCAATTTTCTTTTCAGTTTTAGAGGGAAACATATCTAGTTCATAGGTTTGTAAATCACCTACAAGCTCTTCTAATTTCGTAGAGGCTAAAGTGGGTAAAGAATTTAAAACGGTCACCTTTGGAATAAATCTATCGGGTAGGGACCTTAAAATTTTCTTTACTACACGGTCGTCAGGTATTTTCTCTCCCAAGTTAAAGGATGAATTAACAATATCAGAAAGTCTAGCATAAAATTTATCAAATGTTTCTTTTTCATCCATTTTGATAGTTTCAAAGTGAGTAGTGAGGTTTTGGAGTTTAGAAGCTTTAACGACACTCGTTCCTTCATGAGTTAATTGTAAAATATCCCAAGCTTCTTTAGCGGTTTCACACGTCATAATATGTCGGAATTCATCCGGTGCGACAGCGCTAAACAAGGCATTTAAACCTCGGGAATTGAAGTTTGCTAGCTTAAACTCATTTTCAGTCCATCTATCAACGGGTTTGGGAACATGTACATTTTCAATTAAATGTGTTGGTGGGGTCCAACCGTTAACAACAGACATCCAAACACGTTCATCGATAGATTTAAGTGCCGATTTCATTCGCGCTTTCCAATACGCGTAGTTAGAACCATCAAAAATAGGAAATTTTGAAAATGGGGAAAAATCCATATTTAGCCAAAAAGTAAAGGATCTTTAACGAAATAATTTATCGTTTTTGGCTCTGATACCAATTTGAAAGAGGAGGATCCCCGGGGGTTTTTAATAATGGCAAAATTAAAATATAATTTCCTTTTAAATAAATGCGGAAGCGAATATAAGAGATGGTTCAACAAATAAACAAGGCCGGGTTTTAATATCTTAAGAGACAAATTAAAACAACATAATTCAAGTCCTAGAATTCGCCTAAGTCATGATTATTCATTTAAAACAAAGTTAGGCGATACCAATATTAGCAAATGACTTGAATAAACCAAATTAACCCAATATTTAATTTAAGTCCCAAATTAAATGCATGTGATTGTAAAACCAAATTTTATCTTGAAATTAATCTAGCATGCGTTCTAAGTGATATAGAGCAAGATAAAATAAACAGTCACACTACACCGCGATATACGAGGAAAAACCCACTAACGGGAAAAAACCTCGGGACGGCCCTAGCCTTAAATCCACTAAAAACGGTATTACAAAATACAAGACAAAAGACTTACTTCCTAAACTCGAACCCTCTCAAGCCGTGATGCTCCTTCTTGTATCAACCTCCAATTAGCGGATAACCAACGGAGCTCCACCGTGGTCTCGGAATACACCGATAGGACTTTAAACGGTCACCGTCACCCGAACATGGAGCCTTTCTCCAAACGGGTAGAATCTCAACAAAGGTCTTCTTTGTGATGGGGTGTAGAAGCAAACCCGAAACGTCTCTTGAATTCGGTAGAGAAAACCGGTGACAAAAACTCCAAGTAAGGATATGTATATATATAGAACTTGGAATAAACAACAATGGGTGTAAACTAGAGTGTGTATGAATTTTCCATTAAAAATTAACACTCAAAACATGAACATTTTCCCTAATTAAATTTGCTCTCAAACTCTCTCTAAGAGTTGGATATGGAATGGAAAAGTTAGGAAAAGTTATCTTGGAAAATGTGTTTCCCGCACATAATATTGCATGAAAAATGTTGGTTGAAAACCAAGTGGAGGAGTGGGGAAAAACTGCAAAAAATTGCCAAAAAATTATTCCCGCTGGAAGTTCGTTCGAACGAACGTGATTCTCGTTCGAACGAGACTTCTAACGAGTGACCAGCTTGGGCTCGTTAGAGGTTCGTTAGATACCTCATTAGAACGAACCTTCGTTCGAACGACATATCGAACGACTGCCCAGTTAGGGTCGTTGGCAAAAATCGTTCGAACGAACCTGGTTCGAACGACAAAACTCGTTCGAACGAAATCTGGTTCGAACGAAAAAACTCGTTCGAACGACATTTCAAACGAACAAACAGAAAGATTGAAAAATTCGATTTTGGCCCAGAAACTTTTATAAACTTTTATATACTTATTTTTAAGTTTCTAATTGATTCTTTCTGAAAAATAAAATGCAGTTTTAATTCACCTAACACCCATTACAAATTGTTCCAAGCTCCTATATACATATAAATACATTCATACCTTGGGAGCATGGAACCTAAGTTGATGACGTACAAACGAGGCACATAAACTACGGCATGTTGATGATGCTTTATACTCTTTGCCGCTTCGTCTTCAACAAACACTTCATAGGTCTTGAATATTACAATTAAATAAAATCCTATGAATAAATGTTTTTGTCCGGAATTGAGCCAAAACTATAAGAGGACTCAATTGGAAATTTGTGTCCTTACAGCTCTGCCCCCTGGAGTGCCTTGCTGTTGAAATACACAGGCTTCTGTATTCCATCTTCGTCTCTCACAATGGCTGCGCTGATGGCCGACTCTGAGATGGAGAGGTACACGTAAAGTCGTTCACCCTGCACGGGTCGTGACAGCAGCAAGGGAGACCCTAAGTATGATTTTAGCTCCTTGAAAGCCTCATCACACTCTTCACTCCATTCGAAGGCCTTCCTGAGGATCTTGAAGAATGATAAACACCTGTTTGTGGCTCTTGACACAAATCTGTTCAGGGCAGCCACTCTCCCTGTAAGCCTCTGAACGTCTTTAATGGACTTGGGGGTCTTCATCTCAACAAGGGCCTTTATCTTTTCAAGATTGGCCTCGATGCCTCTTTGGTTGACAATGAAACCTAGGAACTTCCCTGCCCCGACCCCGAAGACACATTTGGCCGGGTTAAGCTTCATCTGGTATTTGTCCATCGTGTTAAAGGTCCTTTCCAGGTCTTCCACATGGTCCTCTGCCTTCAAACTCTTGGTCAGCATGTCATCCACGTAGACCTCCATGGACTTCCCAATTTGGTCTTCGAACATTTTGTTTACGAGGCGCTGGTACGTTGCCCCCGCATTTTTTAGACCAAAGGGCATGACCCTATAGTAGTATGTCCCCTTATCAGTGATGAAGGCAGTCCTCTCCGAGTCTTCAGGGTTCATGAAGATCTGGTTGTACCCTGAGTAGGCATCCATAAAACTCATGAGCTCATGGCCTGCAGTAGCGTCTACTATCTGGTCAATGCGGGGGAGAGGGAAGCTGTCTTTGGGGTAGTGCTTGTTGAGATTAGTGAAGTCCACACACATTCGCCACTTCCCGTTGGCCTTTGGGACAATGACTGCATTGGACAACCACTCAGGGTAGATGACCTCTCTGATAAATTCAGCGTCTTCCAATTTTTTGACCTCATCCCTGATGACCTCGTACTTCTCTCTAGAGTAAATCCTCCTTTTCTGCTTTACCGGCTTCACTCCCTATACCACATTGAGCTTGTGGCACATGATTTCAGGGTCGATCCCCGACATATCTACATGACTCCACGCGAAGACGCTCCGTCTTCTCCTTAACAACTTGATGAGGTCTTCCTTGATATTGGGCTTCAGAGACTTGCCAACTTGGACGGTTTTTCCCGGGTCATCCTCATCGAGGATGATGGGTTCTACCTCCTCGGCGGCCTCTCCTTTTTTGAGCTTCGTCTTGTCCCTGGGGTCTAGGGTATCAATGTTGTAAGTGGCTGTAGCCCTCTTGTGCGCCTCCCTTTCTTCAGCAGAGTTGTAGTAACATTCTCTCGTTGTCGTCTGGTTTCCCTGAACTTCCCCCACCCCGTAAGGGGTTGGAAATTTGATCATCTGATGGACTGTAGAGGGCACGACTTCAAACCCTTTGAGGGCCACACGCCCCAGTATGATGTTGTAGGCCGAAAACACCTGCTCATCCATCACAAAGAAACTGACCTTCTTGGTGAGCCATCTCGGCCACTCGTCCCCCATCCTGACATCAGCCTCATACACTCCAAGGGGATGAACCTTTTCCCCACTGAACCCAATCAATGGATGATGGTACGGGACGAGTCTAGCACGACTGAGACCTAAGGCTTTGAAGCACGGCCAAAACATCACGTCTCCAGATGAGCCCCCATCTACTAGGATCCTCGGCACCTCGCATCCGTGCACCCTGGTAGTGATGACGAGAGGGTCATCGTGTGGGGCCAAGAGGTCTTTGAAGTCCATTCTTGAAAATCCCACTATCAGTGTGTCCATATCAACCTTCTTCCTTTTTTCTGACTTGCCCTCCAGAGAAGTCACGTGTACCGTCTTCGTCACTGCCTTGGCCTCAGCCACATGGGCCTTCCTGTCGGCGACCTCAGACCCTCCTCCTGCAATACCCCCGGAGATCATTCCCACTCCGAGCGAGATCATATTAAGCCTCTTAACAGGGCCGTGGTCGTCTCTCGGCAGTAGGTCAGGGTCGTCCTCATCATCAGAAGGGTCGTCCCCTCTTTTCTGAGGACCTTCTCTGCATGCGTCGCCTCGCTTCTTTCTGGGGTCGTCCCCTCGGCCCCTCTTTAAGGCGCCTTTGTCGACGTACTTTCTGAGCTTCCCTTCCTTTAGCATCTTCTCAATCTCATCTTTCAGAGCAAAGCATTTGTCCGTTACGTGGCCGTGGTCTTGGTGAAACTCACACCACAGGTTCTTATTCCTCTTCCCGGGGGCTGCCCTCAACTTCTCGGGCCACTTCAGGGATCGGTCACTCTTAATCTCATTGAGAATCTGTTCACAGCTGACCATCAGAGGGGTGTACCCCGCGAACTTGTCATCCGAGGACCTCTTCTTCCCCTTTTTGTTCTTCTTGGGGTATTTACTCCCACTTGCACCTCCTCTTTCATCCTCATATTTTGCAGCCATCGCCTCTTCGGCGTTCATCACCTTTCCTGCTGTTGACAACAGCTCGGCCATCGTCCTCGGAGGGTCTTCAGCAAGCTTCCATAACAGCTTCCCCTTTTGGAGTCCTCCAATCAGGGCTGTCATAGCTATGCTCTCCTCACAGTCTTCCACCTCCAGCTTCTCTTTATTGAATCTGGCTATATAGTCCCTCAGACTCTCACTCTTCCCCTGCTTAACATAGAGCAGGTGTGTGGTCTTCTTCTCTGGCCTCACCCCAAAGAATAAATTATGGATGAACAGGTCGGCCATCTGCTTAAAGTTTTCAATGGAATTTTTTGGAAGAGACGTGTACCAGACATGCGCAGCCCCTGTCAAGGTACTAGAGAAGGCACGACACCTCATCTCATCTGAGATAGAGTATATGTCTGCCGCCGAGTGATACATCTCCACATGGTGGACGGGGTTGGTACTCCCGTCATACCTTGGGGTGACCATAGGTGGCTTGAATTTTGATGGCATGGGGAAGTTGACTATCTTTGCCACAAAGGGTGAGCCTATGGTGTATACCCTCTGAAGAGGGTCTCGGCTCTTCAATATATCACCAATCTTATCCTCTAGCCGCTGGATTGAGTCATTCCAGGGCCTCACGGGGTCGGCCTGGCCGATGTTATCCCCTGCTTCCTCTCAGAGGTGGACGGAGGGTTCTGCTGCAGCAGGCCTGTGTCAGCTGTTTACTTCCCTTTGGCCATCATCTCGTCCTCGGGGTCGGCCATCTGCTGCCTCCCTCTTGGATCTCGCAGCGCTTCTTGGTCTGGACAACTGTTCCCGCAGGTCATTTACTGGGCCTAGCCTCTCAAAGGCCGACCCCCTGCTCAAGCGATCAAAAGCGGAGCCTCTTGGACGATCATCAGGGTTTGGTCTCTCACACTTCCCTCTACTGTCCTGGAGGGGTCGTACAGTATTGTTGGAGACCTCATAGGGTTCCCAGCATTCTATTGGGGCTTCCTCTCCCTCCAGATCGTCATACCTGTCCTCAGGGAAAGGGTTTCCTTGCCTCCCCAGGCGTAAACGCCGGGGGTCAGCAACATCCCTACGCCGCTGAGGGGGTGGTAGGTCTTTGCGTGGTGCCTGGGGTGGTCCCCTGGGCTCATGCTGCCCTGGAGCTGCTGCCGGAGTAATCATCTCAGGTGAAACCCCTGGTGCTCTCAGTATGTTCTGGCTTAGAGCTGTGAACTGCTCCTGCATCATCCGCTGGCTTGCTGCCAGAGACTTTAGGGCTGCCGCCACATCAGCCATCTCAGACTGGGGTGGCGGCTGACTGGAATTGGGTCTTCCCCCCTCATCCGACGGGGGAAGTAGTGGCGGTGGCATCTCAGGTGCCATGTGCTTGAGCTATGAAAAGTTGAACTGAAGAAAATACTGGTGAGCTTGAGAACCTTAGTGGGTCTCTTTCAATGGTGAAACACCTCCTCTCAGAGGGAGTGTTGGTTCACCACCAGAGTGCCCAGTGAGGTCAAGCTGTACAAAGGAAGAGATGTCTTCTCGTTCCCACAGACGGCGCCAAACTGATGATGCTGAGATTCCGCACCACCAGATAAGTGATAGTGAGCTCAAGCAGTAGCAGCCATGGCAGCCATGGAGATGTATAAGTATATAGAAGGGGATGAGTATAAGAGGAAATAAGACAACGATGTATAGTGGTTCAGCCAATTTGGCCTACATCCACTGTGAGTGTGTGATCCACTAAGTATGGGCACTAATGGCCTTGGATACAATGCACATAACCCTCTTTCTCTCTCTACTGTGTGTGTACAAGCAGAGTTTTAGCTAGGGCTACTGTTCATGGATCGATCCCCTGTAAGGTTGTAGATGACAAGTATATATAGGTCTTGGGGGTGTAGTGTACCCCCCAAGTAAGCATGGTGCATGTGAATAACGATCTAGCCAATCCCCTGTTGACACCTGTAGATGCCAAATGATGACATAATATTCCCTCACGTGAGGGTGTGATTTTGTTATAACGGTCTGCCACGTGCCATATGAGCCTCATGCGCACTGTTCCACGTGTCTCCCAAACCACGCGCTGTCATGATGTCACCCTCGACCTATCAGCCGAGGCCGAGGGCAAAGTTTCTTCCAGTAGTGAGCCTGACCCAGTTCTTCCCTCGTATTGTCGTACCCTCGTAGGGTCGGCTAAAGCCTGGCGAAGGATCGGCCCCTCGTACTATCGTCTGAAGCCTGGTGGAGGGTCGGCCCCCCGTACTGTCGTCTGAAGCCTGGTGGAGGGTCGGCCCCTCGTAGGGTCGTCTGGGCCTGGTGGAGGCCAGCTGGAGCCTGGTGAAGGGTCGGCCCCTCGTAGGGTCGTCTGTTTGGGAGATAATCTTCAGCCAGGCCAAGGAAATAAACGGGTATATCAATTATCAATTCATGAATGTATATAATTAAATTGTGAATTATACATGCAATATCATAATATAGACATATATATAGACATATATATGTATTTATATATTTATGTATGTATGTATACATTTGTATTATATACCTATGTTTATATATTTTATTGTCAAACACATTATATAAATACCTCATTAAATATACATAAATATATAAACATACATACATATGTATAAATACCTTATATGTATAAATGCAATATTATACATTATATAAATACCTCATTAAATATACATAAAAACACATTATATATTTATGCATTTATGATGTATGCATGTATATATGTATTTATGTATTGTGGGGACCCATTCTGTATGGCCCATGAGAGTAGCCGACCAGCCTGGATTGTCCAAAGCGCTGCCCGACCCATATCAGAATTTAATTTACTTGTATGTATATTAAACACATTAGAACACTTACGGATATATTCAAAGTGGTTACCAACAATCTCGGGGGAGATATTTAGATATACCACGAATTATCCACGTGTTAATTGAGTTCCTTGAACAACTCAATCTCTCACTTTTATGTACCTATAAATTGTAAACCCTAACTCGGGACAAAGGGATGTATTCTCGAGAATTGAGAGATACTTGAATAAAATAGTAACCTCTCCGTGGACGTAGGTAAGTTTTCGAACCACGTATATCGTTGTTGTGTGTGATCTTTACTTTCTATTCTTTGTATTTTGTGGAATTCTATTGTGATAATTTATGTACTCACAATTGGCGCCGTCTATGGGAACCAATTTTTATTCCTGTGAAAACCTTCACAAACAAAAAGCCTGCGATGTCTCACCATAACATCAATATTACTCAGGTTGGCGATGTGCAAGAAAGCCCAGTTCCACCTAGGGTCAGGTCAGAGATTCGCTAGCATACAAACCCCAAGTTTCGTTAGGAAAGGCAACCTTTTGAAGAAAGTCAAGGATCACCCAGATCTCCTAGTTGGTCGATGCTTATGAAGCCAAGATTCTAGAACAAGAGGAGGTAACGCGCCTCTAGGTCAAAGATAATGCTCGCCTCTAGAGGCGACCTAAGGGAATGAAGAAAGATCTCCATAGGGACACAAAGAAATGTCGTGATAGGACTCCCAATTCTCAGGTGAGTAATACTTGAAGTCAAGGGAGGAGCTTCAGGAATGACAAGGATAAAAATGAACGTGGAAGATCAGAGCATCGTCGATCGGAGTGTGGCCAGTCAGAGAGATACCACATGAGTAACGATCGACAAAACGAAGACAATACGAATCTGGTTCGTGGATAGATGGACTAATATATAGCCCACTGTAGAGCCAGGTCCACCAGAGAGCTAGCCACGAGGTCTCTCAATACTCAGATGAAATTACCTTTCTCAAGGGCGATCAAATAAGAGGAGCCCCCAAAGAAGTTTGTCATTCCCAGGTCAAGATTTACGACGGAAAGACAGATTCCATTGACCACGTTTGGTAATATTAATAAGCAATGACCTTGTGGAGCCATAATAATGCACTAATGTGCCGAATTTTCCCTTTTATCCTACATGATGTAGCACATAAGTGGTCTGAGAAGCTGCCTCACATGTCGATTAGAAATTTCAAGGCTCTAGTAGAGGCCTTTATTGCTCGCTTCATAACTATCAACTCCCACCCTAAGCGGATGGATGCACTTCTTACGATGAAAAAGAAGCCATAAGAGAGCCTTTGAGATTATACTAAAAGGTATTGGGAAGTCTTCAATGAGGTCTAGGACTTCTCTGAGCAAGTTGCCATAGCATCTTTCAAAATTGGTCCATCGACCACCTCTTTGCTGCACTAGTCCATAACTAAAAAAGAAGCCAGCACCATTGACGACCTCATGGATAGTATTTAGAAATACGCCAAGGTGGAAGATGTGGTTCACTCTAATGTAGGGGACAACAGTCGAGCAAAGGCAAATAAGGAATAAAGAAGATTGATACTCTAAAGAAGAGAAACAAGAATGGGGGCAAGAATGGCTCTAAGAATAGGAACAAGGTTGATCCCTTCAAGTCATTCCAGGTTATTAACACAGTCTTTAAGGAACCCATTTACAAGATCCTGAGCAAGATCAAAGACCAACCATTCATCAAGTGGCCCAAAAAGATGGGTGGAGAACCAATAAAAATAAATAATGCGTTGAGATACACATTCCACAAGGAGGGCGGCCACAAGACTGAAAATTATAAGGCTTTGAAGTCATACTTGGAGGACCTGGACCAAGCTGGTCACCTCAACGAGTGCATAGAAAAGAAAACAGAGAAGGTTGCAACCAATAGTGACCAGATTTCGAACAACCTCCTTGACGATGATATGAGACATGAGTTTACGGTTATTTATGGAGCATCACGTCTTAAGCAAATCCAAGAAAATGCTATTCGAATGGAGTTAAAGAAGGTTTCTGTTGTCATAGGGGTATTTTAGATCGACCTCGCTAAAACTCAAGCTGGTAAACTTCGGCGACTAGAGGACGTCTACTATTCCAAGCATATTATTTTCACCGAGGAAGATTTTATTGGGTCAGAACCCCACATCATGATGCATTTGTAATTACCCTTAAAATTATCAATTAGGACATTAACAAGTTGCTTATTGACCAAGGGATCTCGTCAGAAGTGATGTACCTGGAGTTGTTCCACAAGATGAAGTTGAACATCGCCGACCTCAAGGAAGATACAATTTCATTAGTCGGCTTTTTAATAAAAATCACAATGCCACTGGGAAAGATAGTCCTGCCAGTTAGGACATGCAACATCTCAAAGCTAATTGAGTTCTTAGTGGTGGACATTGAGTCCCCATTTCACGCCATATTAGGCAGAGGCTGGCTGTATGCCGTGAAGGCCGTACCATTCACCTACCACCAAAAATTGAAGTGTGCTACTGATCGGGGCGTGGTCAATATTCGTGGTGACCAGGCCATTACCAGAAAGTGCTTCATCGCGACCATTCACCCAAAGAAGGAAAAGAATATGGAGATAAATAATGCTCAAGAGGAAGCCCAGGAGGTATACCCTCCAAATAATAACTATGGTATGACCGACCAGGGGTGGAGGATACCAAGGTCTACCCCGCTGACAGGGTTGTTGAAATCTTGGAAGAAGTTGGGGCCGATGATAACTTGCCAAAGAGAAAATTTCTGATCAAAGCCACCCTCTCTGATCAAGAGAAGAAAGAACTGGTTGATTTTCTCAAAATCAATCTAGATCTTTTCGCTTGGGAACCATATAAGTTGCCAAGGATTGACCCTATCATAGCCTGCCATTGCCTTCACGTCGATATGACTTTCAAACTGATAACTCAAAAGGCTCATCGAATAACCCTTAACAAGGCTAAAGTGGTGGAGAACGAAGTAGGGAAGCTACTGGATACAGGATCCATTAGAGAAGTTCAATTCCCCAAATGGTTTTCCAACCTAGTGGTGGTACAAAAGAGCAATGACAGTTTGAGGGTCTGTATTGATTTCACGGATCTCAACAGAGCATGTCTCAAAGATAACTTACCGCTTCCTAAAGTAGATCATTTGGTTGACGCTATGATGACGCATAAAAGGATGAGTTTCCTGGATGCCTACTGAGGCTACCATCAAATTCCTTTGTTCGGACCCGATCAGGATAAAATATCATTTATAACCCCCATTGGGTTATATTGCTATAAGGTTATACTGTTCGCTTTGAAGAACACAAGGGTAACTTATCAGAGACTATTCACGAAGATGTTCAAGAGACAGATGGAAGACATGATGGAGGTCTAGATCGATGATATGCTAGTCAAAAGCAAGAACAAGGGTAACTACCTCACAGACTTAGATAGAACTTTTAAGATCCCCAGGAAGTATCGAATGAAGCTTAATGCGAGTAAGTGTTCATTCGGTGTCCAGTCAGGAAATTTCTTGGGCTACATAGTCAGTAAAAGAGGAATTGAGGCCAATCCAGATCAGATCGATGCTATCACTAGAGTCCAGTCTCCTCAGACATTGTGAGATGCTCAAAAGCTCACTGGTATGCTCACGACACTCAATCGCTTCATCTCCAAGTCTTCGGAATGCTACCGACCATTCTTTCAGCTTTTGAAGAAGGACAAAGGCCTCATATGGAATAATGACTATTTAAGAGTTTTAAAAAACATCAACTCCTACCTTAACAAGCCACCCCTGCTGGTGATTCCAAATGATGGAGACCCACTGTAGCATTATCTTGTAGTATCAGACCACGCTGTAAGCTCCAACCTGGTGTGTGAAAAGGAAGAAGGTTAACAACTGGTTTATTACACCAGCAAGGCACTTCTGGACGCAGAGCAATGGTACCTTCCTATGGAGAAACTCGCCTATGCACTGGTGGTAACCTTGAGAAGTTGAAGCCTTACTTTAAAGCCCACTCAATAATCGTAATCACTTCCTACTCCCTCAAAGTTGTTCTACCAAAAGCCGACCTCTCTGAACGACTTTCAAAGTGGTCGGTAGAGCTTGAGAGATTCGATATCCACTTCCAACCAAGAACGGTAATTAAGGGACAAGTCTTAGCAGACTTCATTGCTGAATTTATAGGAGATCAACCAATCGACCAATTGAAAGCAGAGTAGTCAATAAATGAGGAAGCACGGTCTAAGGACTAGACCCTATACATTGATGGAGACTCCAATTCTAAGGGGGAAGGAGTAGGGATCGTCCTCATCACTCAAGAAGATGCTGTCATCGAACAAGGAATCATATTGAGATTTGAGGCCTCCAATAATAAAGCTGAATATGAAGCACTAATCGCTGATTTACGTAAGGCCCAACTCCTAGGGCAAAGAGCCTCCACATATTCAGAGACTCCAAATTGGTCTCCAAGAAAGTAAGTGGGGACTTCAACGCCAAATATGATAGAATGGTGGCTTACCTCGCTGTGGATAGAAAACTTATGGCTGAATTTGAGAAAGTGGACATTCAATAGTTCCCCCGGGTGCAGAACAACCACATTGACACCTTAATAACCCTGAGATCGGTAATTGACTCTGACTTAAGAAGAACTATTTAAATAGAGTTCCTTGAGCAACTAAGATTGAACAAACTGTCATAGCCGAGCAAGTCCTCATAGAAAAGGCTCCTAGTTGGATGGATCCCATTATCACTTATCTACGGAGGGACATATTGCCCGACGAAAGAAGGTCAGCCCATCAAGCAAGGGTCAAGGCTACTCGTCTAGAAGGGAAACCTTATAAGAGGTCATTTACTAGCCCTTATCTCCAATGCATTCACCCATATGACACCAAGCAAGTGCTTAGCAAACTTCATAAGGGCATTTGTAGGAGTCACGCAGGAGGAACATCGTTGGCCTTCCGAGAAATTAAGGAGGGGTACTGGTGGCCTCATATATAAAAGGATGCAGGCACTTACGTTTGCAAGTGTGAAAAATATCAGAAGCATTCTCCCATGATCCACCATCCCGCTAGCGACTTGAAATCACTAACAAGCCCGTGGCTATTCGCCCAATGGGGAATAAACATTGTGGGTCCATAACCTACCGCTTTTGGAATCAGAAGTATCTGTTACTCGACACAGATTACTTCACTAAATGGGTACAGGCAGAACCACTGGAGAATATTCGTGACTCAGATATGACCAGGTTCATCTCGAGAAACATTATAACACGCTTTGGGGTACTAATAACTATCATCACCGACACCGACACGCAATTTGAAAGTAGTTTCTTTTAAGGTAGCTGTAATGAACATGGTATCAAACACCACTTCAGTTCTGTAGCGTATTCCTAAAGTAATGGACAAGTAGAGGCTTCCAATAAAACCATGCTCGATGGACTGAGAAAGAGGTTGGAAAGAGCTAAAGGTGCCTGGGTAGACAAGCTCCCTCATGTTCTGTAGGCCTACCATATCACTCCCAGGGGATCAAACGGAGGAACACCCTTCGCATTTGCTTACGTAATGGAAATAATTATCCCACTTGAAGTAGGTCTCTCAATTATGAGAACTACCTTAGTTGACCAAGGCTTTAACGATGATGCCTTACACACTGAGCTTTACTTAGCAGACGAGCGAAGAGAGCTAGCCATGATCAAGCTGGCTTCCTACCAATAGCGACTGGCCAGGCAGTACAGTAAGAAAGTCAATCCAAGTAGGTTTCTGGTAGGAGATTACATACTAAAGAAAGTCCTTAGTAGTGCCATAAAACCATCAGATGGAAAACTGGGACCAAACTGGAATGGACCCTTAAAAGTAATCAGGAACGACCTTCAAGTAGCATATCACTTGGAAATGCTGGAGGGCGGGCAGATACTAAGAGCCTGGAATGCATCCAATCTCAGTAAGTTCTACTTTCAATCTTTTTTATCTTTTGTTAAAAAAAATTCACTTTCAAACTTATGTTGGCTATTAAATAGTATCCAATGAATAAAGGTTAGTTGACCCTCACATTTTGATATTATACATTGGTTGCTTAATTTTTCTTGATCGGATCTCACTTATACGCACCTTTTCCAAATGATAACTCCTTCATTCATAGTTGAACTCGTGGATTACATTAAGTTTCTCATCTTGTTTCAATCAGGGAATCTCATGTGTCGAGCAGGGCTTGCAGTAGTTATAATAAGTTAATAAACGTGTTCCAATTACCACAACCCTCAGGTCTTTGTTACAAATGCAATAGACCTCATGATCTGCCCCGACAATAACAAAAATTATACAGGGGATCCTTGGGTAAAAAAGCTAACTTAGGTTGGTACCCAACTTCGTTGGTTACAAAAAGCCTGCTCGGGTGGATGGACCATCTACCAGGTACATTCTTGCCATAATCTTACTTAGGCCTAAGGGAATATGATGACATAACCTAAAAGGTAAAGTAGATGGAATGATAGAGCTAAGGCCTATTTGACTAGAAGAATGTTCAAATACATAATAACACGTGTCTAACACTAGTTCTTAAAACGATTTAGTCCGTTAAGAAGCTCAAAGTGATAAAACCTAAGTACTAGTCCACTTGAACAATAAAGGGCCCAAGATGGACAACCAGTATTATTTAGTTGACAAATATATTAATCAGCTAGTGAGGAACAAATCTTTATAGTTCAAGCATAAGCAATAAATTATTAACACGTGTTTAGTCAACACATGCTCAAAATATGGAAAAAGGTTAATAACTAAAGCTCTTTATTAACAAAAGTATGAAATTACAATTACAGTGAAACCAAAAATACATAAGGACCTACGATGACCCAGGATGGCGAGCAAGATATTCTGCAACGAGCGCTCTTTAACCATAATCCGATTTCGGGATGAGCTCCTCCATGTCTCCATCAAGGTCTTACTCTAATAGTTAGACAAGGATGGTGTCAATCGGGATCCATTCTTCATCTTTCGAGAAAGAATTTTGGTGATAAGCTGCACACATTCGACCTGGTACTTATACCATAGTTTGAATTACTTGGGCGTCTTCACCTCCTGACTCTCGAGTAAAAGAAGTTTCATGTGACTCCTTGAGCCTTGTTGGAGCATCTGCCCAGCCAACGTTGTAACCTTTTTCCCAGGCTTATCAAGATCCTATTTTGAACAAATACCTCAGCCTCTTGACATCCTCCTTGAGCAAGACCACAAACGCTTTTAGCCCAGTAACCTCCATCCTTAGAAAGTTGTTCTCAACCCGAAGCATTTCACTCACTTGGATGACTTTTATGGTCTCCACGAGTTTGGCTCTCAGAGCATTCACCTCATCCAGGACTGAAGCCCCCATCTCTTTCTTGGCTTGAAGATCATCCTTTATCTTGGCGACTAGTTCAGACTGATTCTTATACTGCTTTGTCCTTTCCCTCAAGGACGTACAAATTTTCACAAATGACTTGCGAGCTTTCTCACTAATGTTATTCCCAAGGATCATCCCTAAACGTGAGTTAAGGGATATGTAGTTCACATCAAACTACAAACAAACATCAATCAAATAATCAAAGCATCTGTATATGGGGAAGGAGCAAAAAAGGCCATAAGCATAATAAAATTCTCTTGTCATTGATATATAAGGGGGCCGATGGCCAGTACAGTCATAAAAATTAAAAATTATAGGACTACGAGGACATAAAATATCAGTGTAGAAGGAAAAAAGAAAATCCCTTGTCTATATGCCTCGTTCTTTCCCCTGCTCAACCTCGATAATGGCCTTCCCCTTGTCAGTGGCCCCTGCTCCAGACCAGCATCCATACCGACCTCAGTTGAATCACCCTTAACATGATCGACCAACTGACCAGCTCCTTCTTCTTCTTCAAAAGGGCCAGGCCCAATAGAATGGAGATTAAACAACTCAGATCCAGTAGGGGCCCTCACCGCTTTCAGAGCATGGTCCTAGCTTTTCTTAAAGGCCACTTTCTTCCCGTAGGCGAGCTGAAGATCGGCCTTGTCATATGTTTTGTTGAAGCCCTCAAAATAGCTAACGTCCTTCTCCTGAGAGAACCCCTCCTTCAGCTTTTGGATTTTACTGGACAGTTTTTGATTCTCTTCAGCCAGATCTTCCTTTTGGGCGACCACCACCTTTTAGGACTCCTCAACGTCAGTAAGGGCCTTCGCTGACCTCTCCTTCTCTTGCTACCATGATAGGTGAGCAATAAAAAAGGCCTTATTCTCCTTTTTTAGAGCATCTTTCAACTTTTGGGCACTTCTGGACTTATTGGCATAATCGTCCAAAAGGGTGGTGAAGTTAGATAAAAACTGCACGGTCAGAATAAATGACGAGTCAGTATGAAGAAGGAAAGATATAAAAAGAGCAAAAAATTACAAGAAATCAAGAAGAGACTTACCATGGTAATCCCCTATTCAGACTTAAGGGCAATCCAACCTCGCATAACTCTCGCTATCAGTCGCGATTAGTAGATTAGGGGCAAGGGAGTGGCAATCACCAACGCTGACCCCCTCGGCTCCAGAAGTAAAAGAGGGCCTCAAGACCAACTTCTTCTTGTCCTCTTCCTTATTTTTTTCTCTCTTCCTCCTTCTCTCTCTCTCTCTCTCTCTCTCATTTTTCCTCTTTTCCTCCTTGTCTCTTTTTTTCTCTTTCTCTTTTTCCTTCCCCTTGCCAGACGGGCTTGAACCGCTCGATCTAAGGGAGCCAATCTCAAAAGTTTTTAAGGATTTCAGTTGATTAGAAAAGTCTATCTGATCTTCATCACTGTCCAGCCTTAACTTCCTCCTCTTGATCAAGAGAACCGTATCTTCTTCTTCTTCTTCTTCTTCTTCTTCTTCTTCTTCTTCTTCTTCTTCTTCTTCTTCTTCTTCTTCTTATTATTATTATTATTATTATTATTATTATTATTATTATTATTATTATTATTATTATTATTATTATTATTATTATTATTATTATTATTATTATTATTATTATTATTATTATTATTATTATTATTATTATTATTATTATTATTATTATTATTATTATTATTATTATTATTATCCCTTCGTATATTCTTTTTTCACTCCCTCTTCCTCCTCTCCTGACTCATCTTCTTCCTCTTTTATCACGATTAGGTCAGAAGGACCAATCTCAGGAGCTTTTAAGTTTAGGACCTTATCGACTGGACGGGCAATAAAACTGGTGGCCGTATTCTTGTATTCAATAGATAGGCCGCCGACCTTAGGTGTTCGCCGTCAGGTAGCATTTTCTTGATATTCCAAGCCTTCAGAAGCTCATCAACATTAATCTCACTTATGTCAGGCTCCTGATTTATAATACGAACTACAGAGTAATAAGAGAAGTACATTAGCTAAGAGGATAGAAGTCAGAAAGCAGAACTGCATAGTCAGAGAAAGAAAAGAAGAAACGAACTATTTGGTCCTCTCCAAAATATGAAATTATAGGTAACCGGTGTCGTTCGCCCTCACGAGTAGGAGGACGTTGCCAATTTCTAGAAATGAAATCATGTTCCCAGTAATCTTTATAGGTGTTAGGAAGGTTCACCACCAGGATCCTCTTTAAATACATATTGCCACCACACATAGCAGTAGCAGATCTCAACAATGTCCAATTTTACCCCATAAAGGGTATTTGTTCTATAAACTCCATTAACTATCTTTCATACGTTAGGGGAACACTGGGTTGGCACAATTTTAAAATATTTGAAGAACCTAGGAATAGGTGGTTTTGGGGAAACATTAAACCCTTCTGGGTTATCAAGAGGGTGTGAATACAGTGTCCTCCTTCAATGTCATGAACATTTCGAGAAAAAGGGGTATAATCGATCTCCACCCAATTAAGAATATTATATGACTTTCTAAACTCGACAACAAAATTATTGTCAAGTTTTTCCATGGACGCACTAAGAGAAGAGCAACCCTAGTTACAATTACAGAAGAAGAAAACTAGGAAAGTGAAAGACTGAGAAAGAGAGAACTGAAACTTACAAGGATTGGCGA
Organism: Sambucus nigra; assembly: GCA_949130495.1. Lineage (NCBI taxonomy): Eukaryota > Viridiplantae > Streptophyta > Magnoliopsida > Dipsacales > Adoxaceae > Sambucus > Sambucus nigra. The sequence goes on along the minus strand of OX422215.1, from coordinate 301,223,775 downwards.
AGCTCTAATGAAAAATGATGCTGAATAAGAGAGGCTCTGGAACACTTAGCAATGAAGTAAGGAATTCGAACTGAAATGACAAAAGATATGAACCTCTGGTTTGAAACCCAATGCCAATGATGAACACGACATCCTAGGACGATTTTGGCATTTCATATTGCTGCTCGGACAACTGCGCCCTCACCCACTCTCTAAAACAACAAGTATGTCATGGTGTTTGGCCCAAGGCAAACGTATCCCTCTAAGTTCAGCAAATCTACCAAAATGCCATGGCGATAATAGAGATAAATCTTTCAGCTTATGGGCCTTTAATTCATTAAAAATTATTGGCCCCAGGTTCACAAGGCCAAAACTTTTAGGGGTAATTGTGGGGATCCATTCCGTATAGCCCATGAGAGTAGCCGACCAACCTGGATTACCTAAAGCGCTACCTAGCCCAAATTAGAATTTAATTTACTTATATGTATTTGAAACACATTCGAAATCTCACGGATATATTCAAAGAGTTTACCAACAATTTTGGAGGAGATATTTAGGTATACCACAAATTATCCACGTGTTAATTGAGTTCCTTGAACAACTCAATCTCTTAATTTTATGTACTTATAAATTATAAACCCTGCCCGGGACAAAGGGATGTATTCTCGATCATTGAGAGACACTATAATAAAATAGTAACCTCTCCGTGGACGTAGATAAGTTGCCAAACCACGTATATCATTGTTGTTTGTGTGACCTTTACTTTATGTTCTTTGTGATGTTTTGTGGAATTTTATTGATATAATTCTTGTACTCACATGTATATATTCATGTTTCATGTATGTATGGAAGTTTTATGTATGTATATATATATAAACACACACACACACACACACACACACACACATGTGTAATATAAATATACATGTTTGTCAATTTTGTCAAATTTTCAGTAAACTGTAAATAAAAACGAGTTTACCATATGCGCACCAATAACTATAAATAAAAAAATTGAATTTTAAAAATGTATTTATAAATAGTGGTTAAATCGAGTTTTTTGAATACATAACCAAACGGGCCCTGAATTATAATATTTTTGTGTTATAATCAATTTTCACAAAACAACAAAATGTATTTTAAAATTTTTATTTTCTATTTTTTCAACCGCAAATCATCCATACTCTATGTTTTTATGCATTTATACCTTAATATATAATATACATATACAATATATTAATATGTCTATAATTATAATTAATAAAAATTATATATGTGCATTTACACAAATTTACGTACATGTATGTATTATTTATTTCTACAATATACTGAGATCTATATGTTAAATAATATTATCAATACATACATGATACTTATGTACAATTTTATACATGTTTATATATATATATATATATATATATATTAAATAATATTCTCAATTCATACATGTATATATAGTTTATTGTGGATTATATAAACACACACACACACACACACACACACACATGTATGAATAAACACACACACACACATTAAATAATATTCTCAATTCATACACGTGTGTGTGTGTGTGTGTGTTTATATAATCCACAATAAACTATATATACATGTATGAATTGAGAATATTATTTAATATATATATATATTTGTCAATTTTTTAGAAAATAGAATTTAAAAACAAGTTTACCAAATGTACACCAATGTTTATAAATACAGAAAAATAAATTTAAAAACTGTGTTTAAATCAAATTTTCTCAATATATAACCAAACAGGCCTTAAACATGTAAAATAATTATTCATCCATAAAACATGTTTAGTGAGAAGCCTCTCATTAATTTCAATTATATTTTTCTCGATAAATTTGCCTTTGATTCTTATTTTGCTTTTTTCTATACAAATTTTAAAATAATATCTCCCAAAATGTAAGTGTGTTATTTATATATTTAAAAAGCTCTCGACGATATCTATCAAAAGAGATCCATAAAAGATATTTAATTTAAAGTTTGAAATTTTCATCGGAGCATTGCCTAGGTCACCTATATGTTGTCAGGTAGTCGTCGGTATCGCCGGAGTTGACTGGATTGTCGTCGGAGTTCACGATGTGTCATCGAAGTGTCGACTCTTTTTTTTTCGGTTCTCATATTTTAGTCCCATTTAAAATACTTTTAATTGTAAAAGTCCTAAAATAATAAGAGCCACTAACTAAGGGTTCGTTTGATTACTTGTTATTACCGTGTTTTTTGTGTTATAATTGAGAAACCAGTTTGAAAGCTTGTTTAGCTAAATTTTCACAAAACACGGTTTTAATTTTGTGTCATAAAATTTGTATTTAAATCACGATATTTGGAAAATAGGTGGTAGGTATTTTCTGAGTTCACGGGCAATTTACAATTAGATCCACGTGTTATGCCACTAACGTGAACTTATATAAGAAGAGAATTGACGGACCTAAGTGTTTAAAATTTGTCAAATGTCTTTAAGTGTTTAAAATTCGTTGGTGAGGGACCAAGAGTAGTTTCATTATTTTCAACAACACGCTTCCTCATTTTCGTTACTTCTCTCAGTCGACTCCCATCTTTTCCAACTAAACTACCAAAACTCACAATCTCCCCCCAATAACTCTGTTAGTCCTCTCGTCCTTTCCTTTCAACACCATAACTCCACAAGCCCTCCCATCTTTTCCCTCTCAACCACCATAAAAATCACCATTATTTCTCACCTACCTCTATTACCTCCCTCACCTGAAATAATAACTATATAAACCAAGCTCACTCGCCTTTATCAACCCACCAAAAACCTTTGAATGTACATGGTGTGTAGAATAAGATCGTAATGTCTCCTAAAAGCGATGCCCCTTCCCTCCGATCAAAGAAGTGCAAATTATCCGACGATAATTTCTCGGCACATGTTTCGATGGGATATCCCAAATTTTTTATTTTCCAGATTTTCATCTTCCGTCTTTTTCATCCGACGTCCCCCTTCCCATTTCAAATTGTTGCTGGAAGATTAAGATTTATCATCAACCAAGATTGTTGATGAAGGATTATGATTTATAATCAACCAAGATTGGTGTTAAATGTTTTTATATACTAATATTGTTATATGTTGCTGTTGGATTAAATGAATAACAATATGGAATCGTCTTTGGATAATGATAGTTGAGAGGTTGAGACATTTATGGCACTTCAGTTGCTATTATCCCAACAAAAATTGCCTTATCATTCGTCTGCTCTCACAAGTGTTAATTATATAAAATAGTTACTTGATGGACCCGTAGGCAAGTGCCAAAGTATGTTTCGTATGAACCAACAATGCTTTCAGGATGTTTCGTTAGGGCTTTATGTGATTTCTTTGTGAAGAGTAACTACATAGACGAATCACTAAACAAGCATGTACCCATCGAAGAGTCCGTAGTAATATTCGTGTACGTTGTTGGTTAAAGTCATATGGATAGAGTTGTTGCATATCGCTTTCAACATTGAACATAGACAATTAATCGACATTTTAAAATGGTGTTGAAAGCGTTGGCAAGTGCAACCACAATTTTTATTTCCCCTCCGCATGATGACATTGTACCTCAAAGAATTGCAATGAATATCGATTACTATACACGATTTCAAGTATTTTGTTCTCTCAATTCATATATGTAATAGTTGCTTCAAAGTACGATAAGTTGAGATCCATTTTCTACTTTGAATATAGGGAGCGGTTGGTGTTATCGGTGGGACTTTGGTCGATGCATGTGCGCCTAGTAATACACATAATACTTGTCATTCACGAAAAGGCAACGTAGCGCAAAAGTTATGGTTGCATGTAATTTATTATGAGTGGGAAGGAACTGTCGATAATTCTCACGTTATTCTAACTGCCTTACAAAATGGCCAACTACCCCCTACACACCCCCTAATCGTAAGTATTTTTGGATATGTGCATTTTTTTGTTTATTTGAGTTTTGTAAATTATATAATTTTTGATTTCTTTAACAGATAAATATTATATTGCGGATATAGCAATATGCTCAAATTTTTAGCATCATGCAGAGGTGTGCGTTATCATTTGCAAGACTATGGAAATAAAGAACTCGTTGGTTTCAAAGAGTTGTTTAGCAAGAGGCACGTTAGACTGAGAAATGTCATTGAGAGAACATTTAGGGTGTTTAAGAATAGATTTATTATTTTCAAGTATATGACAAATTATAAACCGACTCGGTAGGCTTTAATGGTTAACGCATGTTGTGCATTGCGTAACTTCATTCGCACACATTCGAACGATGGCAGTTTTTTTTATAGAATTTGAAATGAAGATTTATACCTACCTTAGATTATGAACAATATGGCTAGAGTGTACATGCATTGGACATGACACGAACACAACATAATCGGACGGATAGGAAGAGAGATCGTATTGTCACGACAACATGGACTGCACATGTGCAACCATAATTTATTACTATAATTTGGTTGAAATCTATTGTTTAAACATTTTTTGTGAGCTTTCAAGTTGAAATGTATTGTTTAGACACTTTTTTATGAGCTTTAAAGTACCACCGCAGTTATATTATTGTTGTTGTGAAGTTATTATTATTGTTTTTTCAAATTCAAAAGAATTCCACATTAATTTATAAAAAAATGCTATATTTTAACTAAAGTTTGTCGAACGCAGTTTGAGGTTATAAAAAGCTTGAAAATAGCTTTATTTTTTTTCCCTTAAAAAAATAGGATTTAAAATAATTTTTTAGGAAAAACAAACAAACAAACGAGACATAAGTCTCATATATATAGCTATTATAACATATCGACCATAGCCTCCCCCCCTAAGTTACACAAATAACTTGTGCCTATGCTCACACATTACACCTTGGAAACCCACTTTCTTCTGACAGAACCTGAATCGTTCAATAGAGAATCAATCAGAACTTTCAAAGCTTCAAAGCATTGAATAATCGTAATCACTAGTAGCTTTAAAGCTTCCAAGCTTAAATCGTATTGGTGGAGAATTCGAAAATGTAATCGTGAATCATTAAATAAGTTAGAATGTTCTTTCATTATGTTATATTCAGGGTTTAACTTAACAGACAATCAATCCGAAGTTATTTTTAACTTCATTTCGTGATTTTTGAATTGTTTCATGAAAATTTAATAAAATGTAGTGGAAACGTCATCTTTCCCTAATGAATTGATGTAGTTTTTCATTTTGATCAAATATAATTATACATTAAACGTATTTAGGTTTTTATTTCTAATATATTGATCTTGTTATTTACTAGTTTACTTTTAATGTAAATCGATTTTGTTTCACATTTTTTTATGAACAATCTCAGTCATAGTGACATTTACTCTAAGCTACCTTGTTCTTGTTACAAACAAATCAATTTTTGAAGTTAATATTTACATGCAAATAGTAACTCCTAGTTATATATACTTACATGAAAAACTGTTGTTGTAATATAGAAAATGATTACTTTGAGAATCAAGTAAACTATACTTCGACTCTGTTCATATATTAAAAAAACTTTATTATAAATTTTTACTTTGTCATAATGCTACATATAAGGTTTTTCAACATATATATATTTTTGTTTTTTATATATTCATCTTGTTATTTAGTATTTTACTTTGAATGTAAATTAGTTTTGTTTCAAATTTTTTAATGAAAAATCTCAACTCATATTGCACATTTACTTTAATCTCCTTTATTTTTGTTACACACAAATCAACTTTTGAGGTTAATATTTACATGCAAATATTAACTCCTAGTTATATATACTTATATGAAAAAAATGTTATTGTAATATAGAAAATGATTACTTTGAGAACAAAATAAACTATACTCTGACTCTGTTTAAAATGTTCATATATTTAGAAAAACTTTATTGTAAATTTTACTTTGTCACAATGCTACATATAAGGGTTTCAACGCATATATTTTTTTTTAATATATTCATCTTTTTATATAGTATTTAACATTGGATGTAAATCAGTTTTGTTTCATATTTTTTGATAAAGAATCTCAAGTCATAGTGCACGTTTACTATAACCTCTTGTGTTATTCTTATAAACACAAACCGTTGAAGTAAATATTTATATGCAAATATGAATTCCTAGTTATATATACTTACATGAAAAAAAAATAAGTTGTTGTTACAAAGGTTATAATTACTTTCATACCAAATTAAATTATGTTGTAACTATGCATATATTAACTCCTAGTAGCAGATAAAATTGTTGTTAATTATAATTTGTCAAAATTGTAAACATATGTTGAACTACATATTTAGTACAGTTACTTTATCAATAAAAATATGTTCATTTAAAGGTACATGTAATAAAATCCAAAGTATAAATAAAAGAAAAATTGTTATGTTGAAATAACTGTTTATATTACTTTGTCTATTGTTAGAAAATTTTATAATACGTTAAAGTCACTATTTACTTTGAATTATTCTAATTTTCAAATTCATTAAATTACATTAAAGTATATATATTTACTTTGAGTTACTATTTCATTTACATTTTTTTTATAATTATTTATATTATTAACTGGTCAAAGATGTCAAGAACTTACTGGCCCAATAAGTTTATTGATGATAATGTTGAAGACACGCCAAAGATGCCAGCAATAAAAAGGCGAAGAAAGTTTGTTGAAGATCATGTTGACGACAAAGGGCTTCATAATCAAGTGAAGGAAATGAAGGTGACTTATATTAATACGCTTGTGGGAAATCAATCAATCCTAACAAAATAAATCAGATTTTCAAAAAGGATAACTAAGGATTTGAAAAAACTACCTTTTTGGTCTTTATTTAATTCCTTGACAAAAACACTTGGATGTGAAACCCATCACAAAATTGTAATACCCCTTGATTTTAATGATTTTTAAAATGGATTATATTTTAAATTAATGAATTAATTAGATTTTATTATTAATTAATTCATTGGGGTTTTATCCGAATTGAGGATATTAAAATTATGATTCTGAATATTACTTAAAGATATTTAGGTAATATATGAATATGATGTTAGTGATATTGCGGTGAGTTATTAATTTAGTAATTTGAATTTTTAATCGGACGTGGTATGAGACGTGTCGGGACTAATTTGTTAAATTAAAAAGGAAACTTAATTTTACATCAACCTTATAGTCATTTCGACTGTGTCGTTGCATCCAGAAGGTTTGAAATAGTCAGAAAAGTCTATTTGGATGTTAGTTTTGGGTCTCGGGTCATTTGGAAATGAAAAGACAACCCAAAAGGGCATTTTGGTTATTTTTACAAGGGGGATGAATAGTGATTTCGGATTTTGTCCTATTATAAGTATTTGGAGATTAGTTGTACGTGGGTTATTCATCTCTTCTACTCAAAAGTTGAGAAGTCATCTTCTTAGAGAGAGTGAAAGGTTGCTTTGGAAGATAGAAGCTTGCTTGGAAAGGAGGAAAACCGAAGGTCACCACCACCCACCACCACCGGAAGTTGGCTGGAGAAAGGGAGAACCACCTGTGATATACTACACCAAAGGATCAGATCTTCATTAGAGGCAAGTGTTTGATAATGGCAATCTAAGTTTGTATATTGTCCATGTTAGAATAGTTATATAAAGAATGATTTTTCATGTTTGGAAGATGAAAGGATAGAGTTGTTAATGGATTTCTAGAAATATGAACATATATAGGAATCAAACTCATGTTGTAGGTAGATAGTGATCCACAAAATAATCATAAATCTGTTGAAGAAATTCTAAAAACCATGGGTGTGTGCTTGAAGATATCTAGTATATAATTTTCTGGAAAAAGAGGTTAAACATATGCTTTTAATCCAAACTCTTGATGATTCTAGGATGTTTAGATCATTATAAATTGTTCACATATGTTGATATATCATGTAGTAAGGTTTATAAGGAATTTGGGAAGTTAATATGAAGTTTTGGATGATAAAAAGTGATGAAACCCGTAGTAGAAGAAATGCAAAAAACTGGGCTGGTATCTGGGCGATCGATCGATCGACCCCCTGCCTTCGATCGATCGATCGACCTCCCCAGAATTTGTGAAGTTGTTTCTTTTAATGATTGTTCTTATCCCAAACCTTTTGTATATCTTTGGTGATTATTAATTAGATATTATGGGACTTAGAGAAGATCGGTAAGCCCTAGATAAGGTTTGAATTAATTTGATTGGGATTTAATTGATTAGAATGATGTTAATTAAATTGAAGAAATTTCAGTTGCTAGATTCATGTGTTGGATTCTAATTGGTATGCATAAGGATTAAGGATAGGTCCGGTAGGGGAGATTTAATATAACACCTGGGTAGCCTTACGGTTACAATTTGAATATCAAGGACTGAGTTTAAGCTCATGATTGATTTTTGCAAGGATTGAGTGTAATACAAGCACTTAGAGGTATGGCTCCTGGATAGAGATGGGAGTTTAGATCACATTTGGTTGAAAGAGGAGATGAGGTTATACCGATCGCGTATTTGAAGTTGACGGACCTCCACGTCCGACAAAGTTAAGTAGTAGTGTATTTCAAGGGTTCCTTGTTTGGATTTCGCTTTACGAGACGTTCCGCGCATGAACCTTAACGACGTCGGGAGTGGAGAGATGTTATAGGACGCGAGGATGTTGGTTTTGTTGATAAGTAATATAGTGTGAATAAAATACTATAGACTATGAGCTATGTGATGATGGTATTCAATCCTAGTTGATAGAAGATGTGTTTGTAAGAGAGTAGAAACTATTGGTTTTAACCCTAATTTAAGGGAGAGTTTAATTCGTGGTAATTCGGAAGATATGATGATATGGACCAGTAGGACATTAGTGATTTCTTACTGAATAAATATGTTGAGGAAAACCCATTTGAACCTTGAGTAATGTGTGAGGCTCGGGGATAATTAAATGAAGGAAGTAAAGTCATAATATTTTAATACGTAGGATTAAAGAGATATGATGCTACGTATGGGAATTATCTTAGGGTAGTGGGATTACCTTGTTGATATTATATTATAGGTATGATAACGCATATTTTATTGATTGATGATTATGTGTATGACATACCTATCTTACTTGCTATCGACAAGAGTTTTGCGCGTGAGGGCAATCATATCCTGATGAATCCATGTGATCTTTGATTTGTCGCTCGAGAACATAGGTCTATGAAAGACTTATCGGGGAGTTGATAAGTCCGCTGACTGTGGGTATGTAGGTATGTGCGTGACCCATGGATATGAGAACTATGTTCGCCTCCAATTTATGTGTTGATGTTTGTGGTTCGAGGAATCCTTACCGAGCCTTTTATCTCCTATTCGGTGACCAACAATGATGGGACATGATAGCAGAGTAATTCATGCACCGCAGCTGTGACTTGGGGTGCCGTATTATATATGTATATATATATAATGAATTGCATGAATATGTATATAGTGGTTAAATCTATCTACTATGTGATAATTGTAGATAACGGTGAATTGAGAAAAGAATTAAAATAAGTTAATGAATATTTATTGAAGAGATTAATTCATATTATTGAGAAAAGTGTATGAATAATTATATAACGTATGGTATGGGACATACGGGGTTATGATAAATGATAGAATCATATTATGGAATTAGTGAAGAGGAACCATTAACTAGGAGGTTAATAGGAAACGTTAAGTGTGCACTCTAGATGAGAGGTGAGGTTAGCAAGTGAGAGTGGGATACTAACATGTACATTATAAATGCTTTATTGCACGTGTTAAATACTTCCTGTTTTAAAAATCATTTTCACATCGGGCTCTGACCCGTTTCCTTGCATATTTTCTTTTCTATTGTATCTTGTATATCAGGTGTCCAGCAGTAGGGACGTCAACCTTAGCGGATTATGAAGAGATATGGAGCTATGGAGTTTTGCTTAGACGCCTATCTTCATTTGATTCACAGTATTCTTATAGTTAGGGCATGTCGCCCAAAGGATTTCAGTTATCACTTTCTATCGGAGTCATATACTCTTGTACTCGTGTCGTTTTAATACATTTAATATTGTTGGGATTATTGTATTGGACTGTTATGTGGGAATGTTTTTTCCAATTACATTTAAATTCTTTTGTGTTATCGGTTCGGTTATTTGTGTTGTGTTATTCGTAAACTAAAAATGGATTTTGTTGAATTAAAAATTGGAAAGCTTTTAACACCTGCTTAATTGGGTGTTGGGTGAGTTGTAAATGTTTTCGACAGTGATGCTAAGAATGATCCAACTGTATATTCTGTTTTAATTTGGTATGGGACTGACCACCTGATATTTAAATTAGGCGGGGTATTAGAAAAATATGACAAAAATGTGAAAAGTATCATATCAACCTTTGATGAACAAATTTTTGAATTTTAATGGCATCAATTCTTGAGTAAGATATTACTGTTGAAAGTTATGACACTAGTTGAAGTGGTAATTAGAATCAAAGACTTTGAGAAATTCTAACATATCTCCTCATTGAGCACTATGGCTCAATCTTCCCAAAGAGTGATGATGATCCTTTCTCCCCTGTTCATAAATTATGTATCATGAAGAATAAATTATTTGATGTCTTATCTTACTTGTCATTCTCTAGGTGTATAACTCTTCTATCAATCATTCTCCCTTTAAAAAGTTGATTGTTCAATAGTGTGATGCTTGTCATGTATCCCCAAACATCTGTAAATTTAAAATGTACTATAAATTGTTATTTTATGGTTGTGAATGCATGTACAAAGAATATGACGAAATATGTACCTGTTAGATGAGTGTAATTATCAAGATGGCTATGCAAATCATCAAATTCCACGAAGAGGAAACGATGTTTAGGGATTATCAAGTTGTCTTTCTATGATTGTTTGATTGAAGTCGATGGTATGAACTAAAGTATGATTTCTTAAGGTACGGGCATGTAACTCAGTTTGTTTTCTAACACCCTGATTTTGTTACAGAGTAGATTTTGCCTTCACAAATGTGATTTGAAAAATTCTGAAGTAAGTAACTTCGAATACAGGTATGGATGACATCACCCTGTGAGAAAGACAAAAATCATTATATTTAAATAAAACATAAATTGAAGAAATAGATAAATGCAATTAAGTGTTGAATTGGACTTGAAAACAATATACATTGAGTAAAGTAATGAAAGATATTACATTTTCATCAATTAACAACATGTCGTCAGAAATGAGTTCGTTATTCTTTTTGAAATTTCTTGACTCCCATGTTTGAGTCAATTGTACTTTTAGTTTCCAATAATCTTTTCCCATTCGCAACTCTCTAATCATATTGTTGTCGTTAACCTTGGACATTATGGAGCTGAAATAATATTAGAATTAATTTGCATTGGAGTAATAGAATAAGTATGATATTTATATACGAGACATTAAAGATGTGTTAGATAAACAGTTAAAGCGCGGTATGTAAAGTGATAGGCTGGGTTTCACCGCGGCGCGAGGGTCACCTGCACGCCGACCATTTTATATTCGACTCACTAACTCTATAAAAATACCTAAACTTATGACTACACTCAACAGGTGAGTATAGCGGCCAAGTCCGGGTATCGAAAAATCCACAGAGACGAGTTGCTAGAATTTATTTGGTTTAATACTTCTAAAATAAAAGCGTGAAAGATAATTATAACAAAAAGGAAAAGATGCAAAAAAGGGAAAGATTATACTAGGCGAGGCAAAATTAAGTTAGATTAATAAAGCGAATAAAAACTATAGGTTACATGGGATATCCCTCAGCTCAGTTTAATGCGTATAAATGGTTACATGGGTCGACGAGTTATTAAGATCGCGTCTCATTTCAACAGTTAATTAAATCAAGAGTTGTGACACCCCTAAATTCGCATAAAAGTCTAATAAGATTTTGGCGTCAATAAATACCCCGGATATTATGCACGCAAGGTCGTAAGTACAGAGCATACATGATATACCCCGTCCAATCTCCTAGGCGTAATAACTGGGATAACACACTCGAAATAAACCTATAAAACTCTATCACCATAGCAAATCAACGCGATAAACACGAGTTAAGTTCGATCCGACACAACCTAGGCTAATTTAACCTAGAAAGTATGAAATAAACGCGGTAAATAAATGCAGTAAATCTATACTAGAAAGCATGTAAATAAACGCAATAAATCTAAACTAGAAAGCGAGTAAAAATGTGGTAAATGAAGAAATAAAAACATTAGAAACTCGGTTTGATAGAGAAAATGGAGGATAGTATTCTACACAACCTCGACGGGCAAAACTTCGGAGGGAGAAAATGGCACACTCCTCAAACTCTCCAAACCCTAGCTTACCTCTCTAACCCTAAATATGGAAAATGAACTATTATTACAATATATCTCTAAAGAATGAGATAAGCCATCTATTTATACAAAGTTACAAGAAAAGAAAAGAACTAAACGAAAAAAAAATGAAAAGGAAACAAGTTGGCAAAAATCTGGCAGGGTCGATCGATTGACCCAAAACGTCGATCGTTCGATCGAGCAAGGCCAAACCTTTTGTCTCCTTCGCAAGGCAAAATCTCAAACCGAGGTTGACTAGGGTCCCAAGTTCGATCGACCGTCACTCTGTTTCTTGGCCTTCTTGGTTCATGAAGAGGGGGAAAAGTGTGCAAACCGATATGGCCATAATTCCACCATCTGGACTCCAAATAAAGCGTCGTTTATGGACACACGATGCTAACTCAACGAACTACGCGTCCGTGGAATTCCCATGAGCTGGAGATGAAATGTGAAGTGAATAAAATGCCCTTGAAGTAGCGCCCGACGATGAAATTTCTCCGAAATGCAACCAATCTTCACTTTTAGCGTTCCAATACCTACAAAAGCACAATTAACCCCTGCAAAGCATCTATATATCCAAATCCAAGGTTGTCTGGTTAATGAGCATAAATACAGGCATTTAGGACTGTAAAAGTGCTAGAATGAATAAAGATATAAGGCGGAAATATGCAATATTCGATACGAATCATAAATCAAAAGTATACTAGGTGATGAGGAGCAGAGTAAATGGTTTCAATAGTAATACATTTTATTTTTTATACAATTTTTGTTTGATACATGTAGTAAACATTTACTCTAACTCATACCTCTGATAATACTCGGTAAAATGGTATCAAATTGTATCTTTACTTTTACTATTGAAACCAAAAACTTGGTTTGATATTAAAAGTAAATCATTACTTTAATAAGATATCATCAAAGTAAATCTTTACTTCAGGTTTGATAACAAAAAATCTTAGCTGTAATATTCAAAGCAAATATTTAATTTTAATAATTACTTTAATAAGATGTTTTCAAAGTAAATATTTACTTTAAATATTTCATTATTGCTATTTGCCAATACTGTTTTTACATTTATAAATTATATTTTTACACATAATATTACAAATACGTTCTCTAGGTAAACACATAATAACTTCACCTCACATTGCAGGAAAATGAATAAATCGGTCATGAATTAAGGGATGTTCGAGAAACTATTGAAGCAGATGAAAAAAAACGCAACGAGGAGGACAATATTGGGCCTTAGAACTTTATTACTAATGATGTTAAAACTGAATCAGAGATCGCCAATTTGCGTTAGTATAAGAAATAGGTGGAGATGGACAATGAATGCCTTCTCTCGAAGAAGGAAAAATTAGAAAATAATCTCCTCGAGAAAGATAAAGAATATACGCTTCTATTTGATGATATTATTTTGCTGCAGATTGAGCAAAATGAAGCTCAAAAGGAGAATATCAAAATGTTGGTTGTGAAATAACCTGAGATAAATGTGTTGTATTGCTATAGCATAACTCAATAGCAAATCCAACAACAAAAACACTAATGATGAGGTTTTGACTCTTAGAGAGAGTTTAAAAAATTTACGAAACAAGTTTCAAGAAACTATGAAATACTTTAATGAGGAATTGGAATTAGGGGTGGCAATTCGGGTTAGTCGTGTCATTTTTGGGTCGCGTTGATTTTTATTTGAGTATAAGTTTTGGGTACTTTTAAATTTATACAAGCTAATCGTGTCAAGTTCGGGTACTTTCAGATTATTACCATAAATGGGTTATCGTGTCAAAAATTGCCAGCCCTAATTGGAATTAAGAGACAATACAATGAGAAATTTTTAAAAGGATATCAAAGAAAAGGAATCAGATAAGAATAAAGCGGAGGATGAAATTTATGATCTCTTGTTCAATAGAATAGACTCTCATATCAATGATGATTCAGAAAGGGTTGAACATGTTGTGCCAATTGGATTTATCTAACATGTTGGTTCCAAAAAAATTCAAAGAACGAATTCAAAAATTCTGATGGGTTTGTTGTATTAGCACTTGTCGCCTCACCACACATAGAGACCCGATTACCAAAAAAATAACACATAAGAGAAAGGCAAAGGAAGACATGGGTTTGACCCAGTCACCCGAAATAATAGCACATAACAGAAAAGCAAAGGAAGATATGTTGTAAAAAATAGAGAATGAAGACACACCAACACATCTCGAACAACTGGAGAGATCAATGATCTTAAGGATAAAAAGAAAAAGTAATAGGAAAGATAAGAAGTTGGGTTATTACATATACCCTTCCGTTAGGAATGTCCATTATAGAAAGCAATAAGAGCTAGCACAAATTCGACCAAAAAGGAAGAAGTTATGAATGTCGAATTGCAACAAAACAAATAAAACAATAAAGGAGTAAAGAAGATGAAATTGAAGGTTGGGGTTTTGACCAAAAAAGGACCAGCTGCAAAATATCAGTGAAATAATATGTTAAATTATCCAAAGGAAACAAATAACTCAATTAACATGAGATAAAAATTTCAAGATATCATAAAATTAGGTTTACCTAATTTTACTTTAAGTTATTTTATTTTGTTCTGAATTAAATATAATTGCTTGTAGTAAATATATACTTTAATTGATTCTTCGTTTGGTAGTAATAAGATTCTCTGTGAATAAGTTAAGATAAATATTTATTTTGATCATTTTAATTGAATTATTGTAAATCCTAAATTTCAGTAAATGTTTACTTTGAATATATGTATTTTCATTGCCTTTTAAAAGTGTTAATAGGCTGTTGGGCTCTTATATGGAAAATGGTGTAAAAAACACAAATCAATCATTTTTAAAAATTTTAAATTTAAAGTTCAATTAAACTAGTTACCTAAATCAAACTTATCACCAGTTTTAAACAAGTTATGATTAAACAAATTAATCAATTTTATCTTAAACTAAACATGCATTTAGGTGAGTGTAGGATAAAATAAGTAAATCAACCACAACGGTCGATGTATGAGGAAAACACAAATAGGAAAAAAACTCTGACGGCCCAGCCACACAAATTCACTATTTATGGAACTACAAATAACACGACAATAGACTTACAATACAGACTCGAAGCCCTCGCAAACCTTGAAGCTTTTGTTACTTGAATCTTCGCACAACGACACGCAAGAGTTCACTTGCATACTGCCATAACGTGTGAGTCCACACACGTTTCGGTATCCATCGAACAACTCAATAACCATCACACACGAAGTCCATCTTATGTAAACACATCAGCATATATAGAGTCCATCGTAACGAAACAATTCTCACAAAGATGTGGAGAATAAACCTTGGTGCCCAAAACTAAATATCAAAGCATAATAAAAAGAATCTTGGATCTAAAAATTATTTTGGAGTAAACTAGGGTTTGGGTAAAATCAGATATTTTTTTCATAGAGTTTTGGAACTCAAAGAATAATTTTTTCTCTCTAATGAAACAACTACTCCGCATACCTATTTATAAGAGGTTTTCCAAAATCAAGTAAAAGATGAAAAAGAATTTGAAAAATCTCGAAGTTTAACATATCGTTCGAACACGTATCCAACAAGCTATCAATTTTTTTTTTAGTAATTGTCAAAGTTGGTTCGTTCGAAGTTCGTTGGAACCTATTTTAATCAGTTACCATATCTCGTTTGAATGACATACCACAACTCTTTCTAATGAAGTCACGAGAAAAATATTTTTCTTTTAAAAAATATTAAAAGAAGGTAAAATCTTTTTAAAAGATTTAATAACAATATTATAAAATCCTAACCCCGATCAAAATATTTATGCAACTACACCCGAGAGATCCACGAAACATGAAGATAGAAATGAGCACGAAAGACAACATGATGATGCAGATTTATAACTTGACTGCTACCTCTTCAAGAAATCACGCCATAGGCTTGAACGCTTAACTCACTCAAGTACTAACCTAAGACTCAAATAGTTTTATTCAAACACAAAATGAAGACAAAATACTTACAAATTGACTCTATTCGTAATTTTGTCCTTATAAATCTTCCCGTTTGGATATTTCGGAACAAAACCAAAATTAAAAACTCCTATAGGCCCTCAAGCTCATCCCAGACTCAATCCCAAACCCCAAAAGAAAAAAGTACAACTCGACTGACTCCTAAACCTTGAGCAGCTTCACTCGCTTGTAAACTTTGTCGGATGTTGCAAAACTGTAGACTTAAACACACCTTCAAATGCGAAGAGAATATAACAATATGTAGAATCTCCATAAGAAAAAAATCCCCCTATGTCTAACGATCCCCACCTAGGTAAGACGTATCCCCCTAAGATAGAGATCTCTTCCTAAAACTAAAGTGAAGGATACAATTTCTCCTATTTTTTATTCAAGAATAGACAGAGAAAGAATGCATAATAAACTATTTCTTCCCCATTAATAATTTCTTCCCCCAAAAGTGAGAACATGTGATATCAATTTGAAATATAGAGGAAAGAATAATATCTTGCAATGGTGTAAAGTGCAACAAACACAACATGAAAACACCATCACAAATAATGCAAACAATTATCAATCAATACCAATATTTATGCAATAAATGTTACGAACTTGAATACACAATGGAGCATGAGATACCAATGTATAAAAGCAACAAAAGATACCAATATTATCATATAACATGCCAATTTGATTAAAAATTAAAGGACATGGCAAAATGGATTAAATTCAAATGCAAATACTCAAAACAAACGATACCATATATATAAATATGAAAAATATGCCAATGACGCACGTGTAGATATATATAGACATAAACGACCACAATATGACACATAACACATAAGCGTTACACACTAGCATAGTATCGATGTGTATAAACATATGGGATGTAGTGCTTGCATGAACTAGGAACAAATCAATTATGACCCAATCACTAAATAATGTCTAAGGAATTCTATTTGACTACAACCACAATGCACACTAGCCTAGAAAATATTGATGTGTCTCAAATCTTAGGTCAAATATGAATTAACTATGACTTATTGTGCAAGCCCATTGATCTTCAACTTATAACACCCTCAAAATCATAGATATATCATTTTTTACTCATTTTGAATATACCAATTTAATTGAGGAATTAATGAAACAAAATTTTGGCCTTGGAAATATTTTCTTTTTTTTGCCTCTTAATTTTTTAGGCTCTTTCCAACGGTGTCCTTTCACATAAGGAATATTTCTTTCTACATAACCATTTCACGTGCACACTTATATTTTGAATAAAAGTACAAAATCGCAATGGTTCTTAAATGCACAAATTTCCAAATAAAATATATATGTATAATGACAAGATTGTTAGGAGAACACCTCACTTATCTAATGTAACGTATGAAGTTAAACTCCAAAAGAGATCGTGCATGTGTGTGAGGAGGCATATCCAAAGTGACTCCATTAAGCAAGTCATTTTCAAACTACTCCATGTAAGCATGATTAAGAGCAATCTAAACATGAAAAATCATAATTAAATGTCATGGCCATATGGAAACATGGAGTGAAATGGATTCAAACACACTAATATGCCACACAAAATGTGTAAAACTAAACTACTCATAAATCAAAAATATTTTTTAGTTTTAAACTTTTTTCAAATTGATACTAATTTAACAAAAATAACTCAAAAGATAAACGAAATATTTTTGTATATTTAAATAAGACACAATAAATGAAAAATTAAAATACAAAAGACTCAAACCACATACAACTAGCAAACACATATATCATGAAGTAAAAAAGCTAATGCATGTAAACATGTGAACACAATCAACCATAATATATAGCATGGGGAGAATCCTTTGCAAGCTTTCAAGAATCAACCAGTCTAACATTTAATCCCTCCAAAATCGATTTCCTTATCAAATAGATGAATACCAAATGCATCGGGTTTTTGGGAACCATGGTGATACGATGTCTAGACTTCTTAGGACCTCTTCTAAGATCATAACAAAACATTCTAAGGCAACATTTTCTACCACAATGTGAACATGTGTAAACACGAGGTAGACGACTTTTGGGTTGACCTTTTCTAATGT
The DNA here is from genome assembly GCA_949130495.1 of Sambucus nigra. Lineage (NCBI taxonomy): Eukaryota > Viridiplantae > Streptophyta > Magnoliopsida > Dipsacales > Adoxaceae > Sambucus > Sambucus nigra. The sequence goes on along the minus strand of OX422215.1, from coordinate 301,205,438 downwards.
CTTGGGCAACGATTTACACTCTTAAATAAACGTTGGTATTGGCTTTCATAGTGTAAGAACTCGAATTATCAAAACCAGTGCCAACACTACATGAGTATCTAATATCATCTTTTAACTTTAAAATTCTAGACTCAATCAAACATTTAGAATCTACTAACGTTAGGGACGCTTTCTTCAAATTTTTAATAATACTTAGAAGGTTTTCTCGCTCCCCCTCAATGTAAACAAACTTATACCTAAGAGTCTTCTCACATGCCTTCAAAATGTTTAATGTCTACCTATTTATCATTATCCATAATGGAACGTACATTAACCTTAGCCTAAAAAATCTTAGAGTTCTTTAATTTTATATCTAAAACCCGGACTGTAATATCACTATCTTTCTTAGAACCTCTAAATTTTTAAAATCACAGTTCATGTCAATGATATTCTTATGAAGGATATCTCTTTGAGTTTAAAAAGTTTGCAAAAAATCAATTACAGCTTCAAAATAAAATTTTATTTTTCAAGAAATTTAATTCTTTTTGCAAACTTCAAATTTAAAAGAGTTAATTTTTTAGCACGGTTATGTACCTCATTAAACTCTTATCAAATATCAAAATCATCATCATCGCTAAACACATCGGATAATTTATCACTAGGGTAACCCATTGAGAAAAATAGATAAACTCTAGAGAGAGAGAGAGAAAACAACCTATCCTAAACCAACATAAAACACGGGTCAACACGCTAACTTAGTGTACCTACTCTGATACCAATTTGAAGGTGCTTTTTGATTGTAAGGTTGTAATATGGCAAAACGGTGCAAAACAAACAAATCAACTATTTTAAAAATTTTCAATTATAAAGTCCAGTTAAACTAGTTACCCAAATCAAGCTTATCACCAGTTTTAAATAAGTTGGGATTAAACAGATTAAAAATTTTTATCTTAACCTAAACATGCATCTAGCTGCATGCTGGATAAAATAAGTAAATCAACCACACCACCAGATGTATGAGAAAAATCCAAATGAAAAAAATTTCGTTCAACCCAGCCACACAAATTCACTATGTATGGAACCAAAAAGAACATGCTAGTAGACTTACAACACAGACTCGACGCCCTCACAAGCATTGATGCTCTTCATTCCTTTAATCTACTCACAATGACACGCAAGAGTTCACTCGTGTACTTCCACAACGTGTGAGTCCACACATGCCTCGGTATCTACCAAATATCTTAACAGCCGTCACACACGAAGTCCATCGTATGTAAACACATAACCATATATAGACTCCAGAGAAAAAAAAAATTCCACGATGGTATGAAGAAAAAACCTTAGTACCTAAAGCTATATCTCAGAGCATAATAATATGAATGTGGATTAAAAAACTATTTGGGTGTAAACTAGGGTTTGTGTAAAACTGACGAGCCATTTGGTAGAGTTTGGAAACTGAAAACATAAGTTTTTCTCGCTGATGAAACTACTGATTTGTACTCCTATTTATAGGATTTTTTTTAAAATCAAGTAAGGATGAAATTTTTTTTGGAAAATATCAAATTCTTAAAAAATTCACATGTTCATTCGAAAGACTTTAGACCTCATACGATCGAAGTATAGCATCTTGTTCAAACACGTATCCAACGAGCTATCAAATGAGATTCCAATGATTGCCAAAGTTGGTTCGTTTGAAGTTCATTGGAACCCGTTTTAATGAGGAACCATATCTCGTTCGAACGATAAACCATAACTCGTTCTAACGAAGTTGCGAGAAAAATATTTTTCTTCTAAAAAATATTAAAAGAAGATTAAATTATTTTAAAACATTTAAAAATAATTTTATAAAATCCTAACACACAAATACAAAATCTCCAAGGATTAAAATATTTACGCATCCATACGTGAGATATCCTTGAGATATGAAGATGAAAACTAGCACGAAACATGACACAATGATGTAGATCTTCTAACTTGGCCACTATGTCTTTGAGAAACCATGTTATGGGCTTGAAAGGTCAACTCACTCAAGTCCTAACTTATGACTCAAATATTTTTGTCCAAACACGAAATAAAGCCAAAATACATAAAAATTGAGTCTATTTGGAAATTTGTCCTTACACCTCTCACACTGAGCATACCATAAATATTTACTATACCAATAACTGACATTATATATATGTTTGTGACTATTTAATTTATAAGCACATTGTTTACGAAGGATAATATGAGGATTTGATAATCTTAAAAGATCTCATTGAAATTCTTGATGAATATTGGATTGGAATATATGTGAGTTAGAAAACTATTTTTTATTTAGCTACTTAAAAATAAAAAATCCTTAAATTTCACTATGTTAACTTCTATTTTTAAAAATGCACAAATAACAGGCCATTGACGTGTATGCCCATTTGTTGAAGAAAGAAGAAATTAAGTGTAATGAAAAGTTTCCATTACAAGATAATGGAACTCCATTATTCTTCACAAGCATGTGTTGGGTATGAAAGTAAATTAATAAAACAAACGAAATTGTTAATCAAACATATGTGACCATTTTGTCATATTTTTTTTATTAATATCACTTTTCTTTCTACCACATCCAATAGTGTGTGGAGAAATTAAAAAAGTTTTACATTGACGATAACATCATTGAAGTGGCTTGAGAAATCGAAAAATTTACTCATTCCGATCAATTCAGCAGTTAATAAACAAAGCAAGGATGGTTATCACTACCACTTGCTTGTTTATGAAGGGATGTGGACGCATTACAACCCCATGATATTTCGAAAAGGTTGAGAGGACATATATTTATCTGTTGCAAAGTTAATGGTAAGTTATAAAATAGATAAATGTTTATATTAACTAATATATACTAGTTTCAAACTTAAATTTCATTTTCATTTTCATTTTCATTTACATAAAATACATTAATCGTACTTCATTAAAGATCAGCAAGATAATTATGATGAGAAGAGGCATAAAGGGGAAATAACAGATAATGTTCTCATTTTATTTATACAAGATTTTATATGGGATTTAATTTAGGTTGGGGAATATCCTTAACAACCTATGCCTTCGTAAGTATTTCACAATACATAATATTAGTAAAGATTTACTTAGTGTAAAGATTTCTTCTATGTTTTACTCAAAGAAATACACAAGTTTATTTTTTAACTATTTTGTGCATATAAAAGCTTTCATAGTAAATATTTACACTAAGTATTATAAAAGCGATATAGAAGAATCAGTTTGCAAAAAATCTTAACAAGAGTGTTTTCATTATTAAGTCATCTCATAGGTGGAATTTGTGAAAAACCATAACAAGTGTGTTTTCATTATTAATTCACATCATAGGTGGAGTTTACGAAAAATCTTAACATAGTGTGTTTTCATTATTAAGTCACCTCGTAGGTGTGAGTTTATGAAAAAGACTTAACAAGTGGTTTTCATTGTTAAGGAGTCATATTTTACTTTTCAAATATTCATTTTAACAGGCATAAGGACAAGACTTATGCAAAAAAATTGAAAAGGAATAAGTTACCTCAATAGCATGAGAAGGAGTAGTAACTTCAACAACCCTATGGGAGAGTCAATAATATGTGCATGGAGAAGAAACCTCGTCATGATTTGGACGAATCAAATAACAGACTCATGCACTAAAAAACCTCGTTGTGATTTAAAAGAGTCAAAACATGTGCATACACTGATTAATCGAGTACAATGAAGTAGTTATTATGTAAAATATAGAAACCAAATTCTAGGACCCCCTAAGTATTTCCTTAGGTCCCTATCACCTCCCCATTTCACTAGAAACCCTAGGTCATACTCTGCGTATCGATCTAGACGCCATCGGGCGCTCCTGAGCCCCATTTAACTCTGGTCAACTGTATAGTTAGAGTGAAAGATAATTTAATCTTAGAATACCTTTGAATCCCTTTTCCAATAGTTTGCCCCGTGCGAGAATCGACATAACGGTTCAGAAAAATGAACCATGTTACCACAAAAAATTAATCTGGAGACCACCGGGTGCTCTCGAGCCCCGATTTGACCCCAATCAACTTCATTGTCAGGGAGAAATATCTTTGAATCTTCTAAGGGAGCTTAAAACCCTTTCCAACGGTCTGCCCCATGAATGAAATGGCATAACTGTTCAGACGAACGATTCATTTTCCCCCAAAAATTAATTCGGAGGCCACCGGGCGCTCCCGGGATCTGTTTGACCAAGGTCAAATCTTTAGCTCGAACGAGATTGAATGAATCTTCTAAGGGCACTCAATAACCTTTCCAACGGTTCATCACATGCCTGAATTAACCTTATGGTACAGACGAATGACTTGTTTCACTTCGAAAGGTCACCGGGCACTTCCAGGCCCTGATTGACCAAAGTTGACTCTCCGAACCGAGAGAAGCTATTTAGAATGTTGGAGTACCTTGCATAATTTTTCTAATGGTCCACCTCGTACACGATTCTGACTTACCATTCGGACGAATAATTCTTTTCCGTTCGACGATCCCCCGTCCAAAGGAGCGATGAGTGACTTCGAGCCCCGTTTGACCCAAAGTCAACTCCCGGACCCAGGGGAGGCCCAAAGGACTCTTTAAGGTCTCTGAATTAACTTTATAATGGTATGAACCGTGCACAATTTGGATCAATGGATTGCGTTCAACGATCGTTTTTTCAAAAAAATTTGTACGAGACTGCCGAGTGGCAGGTCCATTTCCCTACTTATCTGTAGTGTGCCTAGGGTTACATGTCGATTGGCAGGGCTAGGGCTATGTCAATCAGCACTCCCTTACCCTATAAATAGAGGGCATGACCTCACTCACAAAGGACACCTCAGATCCATCAATATCAGTGATCTCAACAACATTTTATTGGAATCAGCGAAGTTTCCTTGTGGAAATTCCTTTCCATCTTTCATTCCCATACTTTTCGTACCCAATTTAGAAAAATATCTTTCTCTCTCATCCAACATTCATCTTAACACTCAAGGGAGTTCATCAAGGATCAAGATCAAGCCTCAATTCTCCAAAGAAGATCCAAAATCCTTTTCTCTCTTTAAATTCTTTATTTTTGTATTAGTTACATAAATTCTTAATCTCGATTTTACTTTAGTTCATACATATTAATATATCATCTTTTATTAGTTATACTGCATATACTTTATTTTCTATAAAAAACCAAAAACAAAGGAAAAGAGGGTTACACCTATAAATTTTAATGGGATTATCCACCACCATTTCTCAAAACTAAAGTACATTTTGTACACATACACATATAATAAATTCCCATTCGAATCTATGGGATAAACCCCACCCTTATGCCGCATACAAACTATGTGGACTTTGATGCCTTTATAGGCTACATAGGCGTCTTGGGCTAAAACCCGAGACTCGACTCCAATTTCTCCAATTTTTCAATTTTCCCATTTCGCATTTGCATACTTTTCATCTATACATTATTTTATATACCATATTTGAGATCCTTATTGGCGTTTTATCCGACATATATTATCGTTTCATCATAATGACTATTATCTCGATAAATGCATACATCGTATTTTCTAAATATTATTTTGGGACCATTCCTATGGATGACCTCACTCCATCTTTTTCATGATGTGAGTTGAGTGATTCTGATCTCCATTTATATATACACGGATACACACTTCACAGAGAAATTAAGGAAAATAGTAACTCAAGCCCATGAGAGACTGAAAGGTCAGGATGGGTGCCCAACACCTTCTCATTCCATAACTTGGCCCCCGAAACTTCGAACTATTGGTTTCGTAAGCATCAGTTTGTCTTTGATGGCGCTCTCTTGAGGCGATGACATGCTCTTTTGCCTATTTTGTGCAAAATGGGTTGGCGATTCCATCTCTTTACATAATCCCACATCAACTATGACCAAAACGTTCCTAGAGGAAGAGGGCGTGAGACCTTCTTCCCCTTCTTTTCCCCCAATTGAGAGAAAGGGAGAGATCCGGGATGGCCACAGTGGCGACTCCGCTGGGGACTGACTAAAGTGGTTTAGACTCTGTTTGCATGGGTGTTATTATTTACTTGTGTGATTATGCACCTACCTGTATGTTCCCTTTTTTCTCATCTATTATTTTTGCACATATATACCTCATGCTTATAGCACTACTCACTCACACACTTTTAGATACTCTCCATGTACACTTCACACTACTTACACATAGGATCACTTATATCCATTTGTTACACACACCACTTAGAATATCCATGCTTAGGTATCACTAACACACACCTCCACTTATCACACTTGTATATATCCATGATCATTCACACTTGTCACACACCACTTGTAGTTGATCAGTGCTTAGGTTCACTAACACACAATCACTTGTAAATATTCACACATCACTCACCATCACATATTCATGCTTAGTGTAATCTTCATGCTCCATGCTAAATTTATACTTGTACATTCCCTATTAGCATAATGTTCATCATGCCAAAAAAATAAAATACTCTCCCCATAATATGCTAATCAAGAATCATACATTTTGCACACTACATCACCAAAGAGCATGGTTATTGATCAAATTTTGTCCTGTAACTGGGGGTCACTTCGTGATGGGCGTTGGTCTGACAGGTCATAGTTAGCCTAAGCGATATGACTCTCATGTTCTATTGGCCAAGTACTTCGACTTATATCGAAAGGTTCCCCCCGCATTGTACCTCTTAATCAAAGTCATAATGAGAGGTATATCGCAGGGAACTTATTCACGTACGTCGAGTATATCAAATTTGCTCTCACACGTACTGTCCCCACGAGGTATATAGTGAGTCAATTCACATGCACTCAGGTATATCAAATGGCTTATCCACACATACCGATTACCCTCAAAATCAAGACGTATATCGTGAAAGTCATGGGGCATTGGGGGAAACCCTTCCAATTAACCTAACAACTTCATACCCTCATATAAGCGTTAAACCTAGGTCACTCATATTTATTTTGTCGGTTACTACCCTAAACTCTGCCAAAATGATGGGTCGGCATGCTGCCCAATTTTTTTGCACGATTTCATCTTTTTTAAAATGAGACCCTGTCCATGAACCTGGCAACAAGTCCAACCATGTTTTACATATTTTTTAAACCCAATTTTCCCAGGCTCGGGTACCATTCGACATTTTTTTTTGCATTTAGGTAAATCTATTACAAGTGAGAACATAATGATAATAATAATAAATAATAATAATCATGCTGAGACCATTTTTTTTCTCATTTTTCCTCTTTCTTTACCAAAAGCGTCAAAAACATTCCCCCCCCCCCCCCTTTTATAAAAATACCAAAAGCATTTTCCTTCCTTTTCTTATAAATGCCCAAAGCATTTTCCTTCCTTTTACCATAAATATTTTTCCTCTTTTTTACCCCAAAACATTTTATCCTCCTTCTTGCCCAAAATGTCAAAAATATTTTCTTCCCTTTCCAATAAAGTTTTTCCCCTTCTCTTTCAAAAATAAATTTGAATCTTTTTTCTTCTCAAGTCAATCGCATAACTGACCCTTGGCCTGGCTCCCTATTGGCTTTGGTCTTCCATCGAATCGCCCCGAGGCTCCGTTAGTTCCCTCGCTACTTCCTTTGAGTCTGGAATTCATCTTCATCCACTTTCCATGGAGAACGCATACCAAGTACCGAATGTGAAACCAGATTTAATGACGATCCTATCCCAACTCACTACCAAGATTGACAACCTTCAAACTGAGGTTCATGAGATGCAACAAAATTGGGTCCCTGTTCCCCAAGATCCCGAGGTTCTCTTCCCTCGTGCTACGGCTCTGCCTGCACCTGAGCATATCTGGGTCCCTGAGGAATATCAACGCACTCCACATGTCCCCCTGATAATGGGCCACCGTTAGCTCAGCTCTATATATCGAATCTTGCCCAGCCTGAGGCTAACATACCCATGATCATTGATCCGAAAGAAGAAGAGTTGAACAAGGTCATGGAGGACACCAAGATATTATCTAAGAAGTTTGACCTAGTTCGAATATACGGGAACTACATGGATTAAACCTATATGTGTCCCTATCCTAAAGTAAGGCTTCCAGAAAAGTTCAAGATGCCTAACAATGAGAATTTCGGGGGTATGGGACCCCCAGTTGTTCATCTCCGAAGTTACCATCGAGATATGACTCTCCTAGGTGCCTACGAGGAAATAATGAACCAAATGTTCCAACAGACTTTAAAGGACAACGCTCTTCGCTGGTTCTTATCTCTCGAGGAGTCTCAGAATTGCAGTTGGGAGGATATTGCCCGTGAATTCATGTCACAGTACAAGTATAACGAAGAGTTGGAGGTTACCCGTTGTGACTTAGAACTTCTCAAACATAATCTCGAGGAATATGTCAGTAACTTCTTATCAAGGTGGAGAGAGAAAGTAGCTACCATGACCATTCAACTTTTTGAAGAGGAACAAGTCAGTATTATGAAAAAAAACTTCTTACCCCATGTTTGAGCGATGATGGGAGGATAATACTACCCCCATTTCCTAGAAGCAGGAGTGGAGATTAAAGAAAGTGAAGAGGTTCACTATGATGAGGGGGTACTTTTTTTACTGCTATATCGGGAGTTACTCCATGTATTGCTTGACGTAAAATAGATAGTGGATTTGTTTCTGTCTTTTGTTGAATCTTTTTCAAGGCTCGATAGATAATTTGATAAGCCTATTATTTTTTTTCGTGTTTCAAAATACGGTTAACCAACATGTTAACTAATCGATTACGATAAATTGGATCGGATTTTGCAGTTTTTTCTTCTGCAGTACCTCGACGTGACATGAGCGTGAAAGGGGTTTAAGAATCAATTTTCTTTTTATAAGGGATAAAATCAGTTATTTTGGATTTTTACCCCATATTGTAGGGTGTATCTCGAAAGATATGAAAGATCTCCCTCCAAGCCGTACATACGACTTTCATCGAATACGGCTCAGGTTGACTTTCTGGTTATTAGCTAAGATTATAGCCAGCTTAGCCCTCCCGTTCCTCGATTACACTCAAGCAAAACACATATTTACACAACCAAAAGAAAGATATGTGCTCACGAATTGGATTTGAACCAATATCTGCCCTATCGGGCGACTTTCCTCTTAGTCGATCGCGATCCCACCCACCCTCCTTACAAAATGTTTAGCCAATGATGCCTTTCACTTTCAGACAATTCCTCGTGCATCAAAAAAATTATAAGTTGAGTCGAATAAAGTATCCAGACAATTCACTCCCAGAAAGTATGAAAAGCCTGCTAATATCACAGTTTCAACCATCAATAACATTTCTCAGCCTGCCACTTCATGGGCACTAGAAAGACACCTTAATAAATAGGAATACACAGAGCTTTGCGCTCCCCTCTCCAAATTTTTCCAAGCTCTTTTAAGCCAAAATCTTATCAAGCTACCAAACCCAATTCCCCAAAATGTTAAACCAGATGCCCATTGTGATTTCCATAAAAATGCTGGACATACCACTGATCAGTGTTTCCACCTCCGAAATGTAATCCAAGGTCTGATTGATCGGAGTATTATCACCCCACCAGCCAATCCTAAGCCAAACACTACCCACTATCCACTTCCAAATCATACAAATGCCATTTTCCTAGAATAAGATTAAGAATTTGATCTATCTACCCAGATTGTACCCAGTAAATCACCCATCATACCCATATATTCCCCTAAACCCCTCCAAGTTTGCCCATATTTTCTCCTGCATCCTACCTTTTTTTTTTCCGATCAGGCCCTGTTACACCTTATAATAGAATGCATTGTTGTTTGTATCCATCTAGGAGAGAAATATATGGAATTATTAGTAGTATTGAACCAACTTCTAGAGTTGAGGCTGAAATTGCCCTCAAAGATGACCATTGACTGCTAGAGATTCAATACACTGTTCTTGGAAGCTCGAAGATGGGCTCGAGAGTCAGTTAATTGGTTGGTACCTATCAATAAAGTCAGTTTAGATGATGTTGTTCAGATTATGGAAGACTTATTCCGACAGACCAGTGAAATTTGCAGTATGTTCGAACTACTTGATGCTTTGAAACTGTAAGGGCGCCTGGTCCCTTCACTTCTACATCTCCCCATTGAGTGGGAGGATCTATACGAAGAGTCCATTAAGGTTGTGGAGTGTATTGACTTCTCGTGGAGAGATGATGTCATTGCCACCGGATGGGGGGGGTTAAATTTGATAGTTCAGATGAAGCGCAAAACCTAAAAAAGACTAGCCCAGTAGTCAATATATGGGTAATAATATCATTTGAAGAGATGCAAGGAGAGATTAACAAGGTGGCTTTACCACTCGAGATAGATGAGGAAATGGGGTTTTTGTTTTCCCCTCTTTTAAGAACCATATGACTAGATCGGGGAGGCATTACCAAGTTCCAAACCCTAAACCATCAGTAATTGACAAGGGAAAAAGTGTTAAGAATCTTCCTATACTAAAAATGACCCTCAAGGAGAGCAAGATACTCAATCAGTTGAAAAATCCAAGATAACATCACTCTATGGGGACTCTTTATGTCTTCCCAATTGCACCGGAATGCCGTGATTAAACTACTTACCGGGCTCACAGTCCCTCCTTCCACCACGTTAGAAGAAGTCGTGAATCTGATCGGATCTCTAACCTCTACTAGAATGCTTTCCATATCCGAAGAAGAAATCCCTAAGATTGGTCCAAGTCATAATTATGCTCTCAATATCCCTGTCGAAGTCATGGGAAGACCGTCCCGCTTTCATTTATCAATAATGGATCAGCTCTTAATGTTTGCCCGTTGAGAATCGTTAATTGCTTAGGAAGGAAAGTGAGCAACCTTGATCCAACCTCTGTCGCGGTGCGCGCTTATGATAATACTCGTTGAGAGGTGATGGGATCCATAAAGCTTATAATAGGGACTGGACCTATAAATCCCATTGTTGAATTCGAAGTCATCAATATCCCGACTTGTTTCAACCTGTTGCTCGGATAACCATAGATCCATAGTATCAAGTGTGTGTCTTTTTCCCTCCATAAAAAAATATAGTTTAGGTCATTACCATCTTGGGCGACGGTGATAATACTGAGAATGTAAGCATCAGTAATTCGGTACTAGAGATACAACATGGGCAAATGATATGCTTATGTCAAGTTTTCGAGTCGAACCGCTTCCACTCCCAGCAGGGGATGATTTCAAAGATAGAGTCTATTCAGAACACATACCTCGTAGAAACATCAATGTGATGCAGATGATCAAGAACATACACTTCATGCCCGGACTGGGGCTGGGACGACGATAACAGAGGATACTGGAACCCATAGTACTGAAAAAAGCCTTTCCTCATTAGGATTTGGGTTATCAACCATCAACAGAGGAACTCAGAATGCTCCACCAACCTCGGTTGAAGAGAAGGCTAGAAAAGGCCAAGATCGTCTCAAGAGATTCCTTTTCCAGAGATTCCATCAAAGAGGGTGAAGATTTCCCCTTTTGTGGCTTTCCCGAACCATGCTATGATTATACAAAGAAGAAGATGAAACCAGGAATGGAGATCTTTTTCCAAGATAGCTACTCATGGGCAAAAAGTTCCCAGCATCATAGGCGGCTACTCATTGAGAAAACTATAATTTCTACAAGAGATTATGAGGGAAGTGACTCCGAGGACAGTGAGGCTGACACTCTGCATGATCCACTCAAGCGCTACATCATCGGATCCATCCCGCCTGATCAAAGCTACTGATGCACCTCTCCAAAACTGGAATGTTGTGCCAGTTCCACCTATCGAAATGCAACTCGACCCATATGTTTATCCCATTTTCTCTTCTTTTGTTGTTACTCCCTATTTTGATGTAATCGAGACCTCCTTCGACGAGGTTCTCAATGCTATTTTTCCTAATAATGAAATAAATGAAGATTTTGAGTATCTTGCCGTGCATTACATTAATTTTCTTGATTCTAATCAAACTCTTGATGATATGATGATTTTACAAATGAAAACTTCTTAACTGATCTAAATAAAGTTAATAACAAATAACATAATCGCATTCAAGTTAATGAAAATAAAACTGTTGTTATTAAACTCGGTTCTAGTAGACAATTGCGTGAGATTAGGATAGGTTTACCCTTGACGAGTATGAGCGCGTACAACTTGAAGAATTACTGAAGGAGTTTGTATATGTGTTTGCATGGTCCTACGATGACATGCCCGATATTGATCCCGAGATCGCTCAACACGAGATTCCAATGCTCCCAGAATGCAAACCGATTAAATAGAAATTGCGAAAGCTCCGTACCAAATGGTCACTCAATGTTAAGGAAGAAGTGGTCAAACAGTTGAATGTAGGCTTCATACGTGTGATCAAATATCCCAAATGGCTAGCCAACATTGTACCCATGTCAAAATATGGAGGAAAGGTTCTCATGTGCATTGATTACTGGGATTTGAACAAGGCTTCTCCGAAGGATAATTACTCACTACCTAATATCGACATGATTGTGGACACTACAGCTGGACACACTCTCAAGTCATTTGTTGATGTTTTTTTTTGATACAACCAGATCAAGATGCACCCGTAACTTCAAGAGAAAATTGCATTCATTACCCCTTGGGGAATATTCTGTTACACCGTTATGCCATTTTGTCCCAAAAATGCAGGGGTTACCTACTAGAGGCCTACCACAACCATCTTGCATGATCTGATAAACAAAGAAGTCAAGGTCTACATAGAGGATATGATTATCAAGTCTAATACTAGGTAATGTCATGTTCCCACTCTCCAAAAGTTATTCGAGCGACTATGGCAATACCCAATGAGACTTAACCCACAAAAATGTGTTTTTGGAGTTACCAAAGGAAAACTCTTGGTATTCATGGTTAGCGAAAATGGGATTGAAGTAGGTCCTGTCAAACTAAAAACCATACTTGGGATGCCACCACCCCGAATGGAAAAAGGAAGTCCGGGGATTCCTTAGAAAATTATAATATAACAGCCGTTTCATCAGCCAGTTGACTTCTATTTATGAACCCATCTTCAAACTCCTGTGGGAATCAACTAAAGTTTAGAACGAAGCTGTCCAAGAGGCCTTTGACCGAATAAAATAATAATTAACCCGACCTCTAATACTCATGCCACCATAGCATGGTCTTCCCCTACTCCTAAACCTGACCGTAATAGACACTACAGCTCGGGCTTTGTTAGCCCAATACCTTGAGGAAACCCACAAAGAGTGAGCCATCTACTACTCTAGTCACAAATTGGCCACGTACGAAGTTAATTACACTGCCTTGGAGAAAGCATGTGTCACCCTTATCTGGGTTACCCCAAAATTACGACACTATATGCTCATTTTTCCTATCAGACTTGTATCCCGAACGGATCCTATCAAATACCTACTCGAGAAACCTGCCTTGTCTAGCCAAATGGCCCAATGGTTAATGCTGCTAGCCGAATTTGATATTGTGTATGTCATGCAGAAATCCATAAAAGGAAGAGCCATCTCTGATTACCTCACTGACTACCCTATGGAAGAAACCGATGTTTGTATTTCTGAGTTCCTGGATGAAAATATCCTTTGTACCTCCAAATAAGGCATCCGGTGGAAAATGTTCTTTGACGACACTGCCAATAAGAAAGGGTATGCCATTGGGATAATCCTAATTGCCCCTGATGACTCTCACACTCCCATTTCCATCAAACTTTATTTTCCCTACACCAACAACATGACCGAATACGAAGCATGCACGGTAGGCATCAAAGTCACTTTCAAGAAAGGAATTCGATACCTAAATGTCTACGGGGATTCAACCCTCATCATCAGTTAAGTCCTTAGAAGATGAAAAGTAAAGGATGAGAAAATCTTACCCTTCCATGACCACCTAGAAGAGATGGCCTCCCGTTTCCAAGATATCGCCTTCCATTACCTACCCCCGAGCAAAGAACAACTTAGCCGATGCCCTTGCTTCCTTAGCCTCCATAATTAACATTCCCGATGGAATAACAATGGCCCCCTTCCTAGTCCAAAAATAAACTAAACCTACCCACTGCTAGCCCATTGAGCTAGTCACCGAAGAAGATCCTGATATAACTGATTACTAGTACCATGATCTTTAGTGCCTCCTCAAGCACGGTAAGTACCCCCAAGATTCTAATAAGAAGGACCGAGCAACCCTCCGCAAACTGGTTTCCAAGTACATCATCTATGATAAAGCACTGTTCAAGAAGAACTTCTATGGAACCCATTTACACTGTATCGCAGGGGCTGACATTGAAGAGAAGATGCAGAAAATCCACAGCTGGGAGTGCAGACCCCACATGAATGCCATATGCTTGCCAAGAAAATCATCCAACAAGGTTACTATTGGATTACTATGCTTCAGGATTGCACCACCTATGTTTGAAAAAGCCTTAAATGCCAACATTTTTCCAACCTCCAATATTTGCCTCCATGAGAATTATACAACATGACTTTTCCCTGACCGTTCTCCACATGGGGAATCAATATCATAGGGAAAGTTACAACCAAGGCCTCCAATGGGCATGAATTTATTCAGTTTCCATTGATCACTTCACCAAATGGGTTAAAGCCGAGCCATACACAGTTTTAAAGGACAAAAAGGTGTCAAAGTTTATCTGAAAAAATATCATCTACCGATATGGGGTCCCGTACGAGCTAGTGTCTGACAATGGGTTACATTATGAGGCAGAAGTCACAAAATTGGTTGACGAGTATGGGATTCAGAGACACAAATCTTCTCCCTACCGACCTCAAACCAATAGTGCAGTTGAAGCCGCTAATAAGAACCTCAAATCCATCATCAACAAAATGATAGAGGGTTGACAAGATTGGGCCGATCGGATCCCTTACGCCCTTTAGGGCTATCGCACTTCAGTTTTAGCATCTATTGGGTCTACCCCTTACTCTCTAGTATATGGTATAAAAACAATCCTACCCATTGAGCTAGAAATTCCTTTACTATGCATCATTCTTGAAAGCAAAGTCAGTGAGGAAGACTGACATCCGAGGCATCTCAATGAGTTGTCATTCTTGGACGAAAGGAGAATGAAAGCCCTATATCATATACAAGGGTACCATCGCCAAATAAACAATCATTCAATAAGAAAGTCAAGGACTGTGGTGAGGGAAATTCAATCCCAATTGGAGTGGCCCCTACATTGTGAAGAAGATCCCATCCGACGGCGCCGCTATGCTCACCGATCTCAATGGGGAAGTGGACTGTCCAGTCAACCTGGAACGTCTCAAGAAATTCTACCCTTAGTCTGAAGTCTCAGTGCGCTACGACTCTTCTCACCTCCCTTCTATTCTAAAAGTCAAAAAAACAATTTTCATTTCCCTCTACTCAGAACTACGTGGGGCCTAATCCTCTAAAAATCTTTTTACTTTCAAAAATGAAACTCAAATTTTTTTCAAAACTCCCAGAGGTACGTAGGCAGTTCATATGCTTCATATGAGCATGCCCCCCTTTTTTTTTCATAAAATGATATTCTTTTCTTATCTCCAAGAATGACGGTTCATTTTCATCAATTACATGAACAAAAGGATCATGTATGCCTTAGTGATTGGTATAGATAGTTCAAATGCAAAACATCATCAAGAAGCATAACAATATAGTTAAATTTTTCTTTATTTCATTTATAAAAAAATTATGTTACAATTATATCGGCATAGGGAGTCAAACAACTTCCCCCGCCAACCTAACCTTATTATTTTCATAAACATAAAACAAAAACAAGCCTAAATACTCCTAAACAACCTTCCCAAATTTATCCCCATACAAAACCAAACGCCTTTACAAATATTCACAAATAACCCCCCCATGGATCCTACCTGTAGCTGCCAAAAGAGCCAACCCCATCATCATCTACATCTTGGGGTCCCCAAACTTCTCCTGCTTGGATGGAATACCGAAGGCGATCCACAGAACGGTGAGCCCGGACCAGCCTAGGGAAAACCACAACACCTCCCTCCATGGTGTCAAACATGGCATACCATTTTTTCCCTGTCTCCTCGGCCAATATTTTAGCCACTACCCTCCTCCACAGCCATTTCATGTAGTCCCCGAAAACATGTTAAACTTTACCAATAGAATAGGAGGGATGGGTCAACAGTCGACGATTATCCCACAGAGAGCTCAACCGTATGCGCCTGCGCTCTGTCAAATCTTCCACATGAAAGAAGTCTAGTGTTCGAGGTGGCACAATATAATCCCACCCAAATTGATGTAGGAGCCGCCAGGGAAAATAAAAATAAGTCTGTCGGAGGTCAACTAACCGAACATACTGGTATTCCCCCAGTTCTAGGATGGGCTGTAACTCTCCCCACCAAGGCACTAACTAATGTAAACCTCGAGCCCCGTGCTCCACAAACAAGTTCTCCTAGCTCTCGATATTCCTGTCCACACTGATAAAGTAGTGAGTAAAGAAGTTTGGCATAATTTCCAAGGGATATTCAGGAGGGACCGCCATACGAAATATTTTTGATAGCCACATGAATAACATAACTGGGCTACCCCCAGGAAGTCAGAACGACCTTCCCGCCAAGCATCCAGACCATTCAGATTCTACGCCATTATCATTATCGCAGGATTACAATGTTATGACATCCACAAAGCGATGGCTACAAGTTGTGGATTCGCTAACATGTCCCTAGTCACCAACAATAATTTTGAAGTTAAGCCAAGGACGACGGATCCGGCACAACCCACATCACCAACATCTTGTAGATGCACATAATTTAGCACAAATAAGAGAGAGATCATTCCTCTCGTAACCAATGATTGGGTCGTAGAGGGTGAGATATGGATAAGTCCTGCTAATAACTCACAAGGAGACCGAGAAAATTTAGGCATGGCAGCCGCAACACTGAAATTTATCCCCAGCATGGCAGAGTACTCTTCATAAGTTAGACAGTCTAAGACAAAGCGAAAGACATGGTCTTTGATCTACCAGAATTATACCGTCACCATTAGCATATTCCATTCAATGGGCCGATTGCACCATAAGGAATCCCGACGCATGTTGAACACATCGTAGTTTACATTATATGAGCACATAGCCTCTAAGTTTTCGAGGTAAGAATCGAATTCAAAACTTTTGGAAAGATACATATTGCAAAATGATGAGACAAGAATCAAGGAGTGAGGAAAATAATGGAAATATGGATGAGTGAAGAAAATACTCCACAATGACCCCTTTTCATACTTGAAAAACTTGGCTAAAGACAAGGGTCCTACACAATTCGGAGGAAACCCTACCCTATCAAGGACCAAGCTATTGAAGAAAGTGCAATCAAAGCCTTGGGGTGATTAGACTGAACTGACCCGCCGATAAGTAGGACAAGGGGTATGCCGATCAGCAACCCCCTATTTCTAGAAAGTTTCCTTTTTCCTTTTTTTTTTGAAATCGAAAACTCATTAAAAATATTTTTTATTATAAGGAATTCAGAATTTGAATTTCCTTCTCCCTATATTTTTACTAATTCTCTTTTAAAATAAATTTTCCACGAGTTATTTTAAATCCTTTTTATGGTCTCAGCAACCAAAGTAAAAAGTGCATATACATTAAGTCATTAAAGCAAAGATAAATGAATAAAATCTTCATTATATTGCATATATATTACTTTATTACATTTTCCTTGTAGGAAAACACAAAAACAACGGGACTCAAACCGATCCCCAACATTCTCTCTCTCTCTCTCTCTCTCTCTTTATTTCTTTCTCTCTCTAAGACCCTCCGTCCCTATGATATATGTGCTTTCCTCAGTGACGAGAGGATGAGCCTCCGCTCACTGATCCAAACCCCTCCCCAGATGAGGCAGACGACACCAAGCAAGGAATTGGGATCGAGTCCCGAATGTGAGTTGTTGTGGAAGCCACTCAATCCCAAATTTCCTTCCACATGGTAGTTGACACGTGGACATATTGTAGAAAAATAACAAATCAGTCAGTCTGAGGAAAAGAAGAAATTAGAAAAATAAAAGTCAAAGAAATAAAAGGTATACCTCCTGCTGAAGGACATCCTCTGTCAACCCCAACAGCTCCGTTTCCATCTCATTAGGGTGATGAAGCATACACACTGATCCTACATTAGACCCTCGAAGGAAGGGGGAGCCAACCATAGAAACGGAAACTCTGATGTTGTCCCTGCTGCCGATGTCGACGCACCACCTGCATTGTGGGCAGACCCCACTGGAAAACTCGTACCCATACCAGGGATTGTAGGGGAAAAAGGCATAACGTCATATATAATGGGTGACATTATCCAGCTCGACATAAAATCCAAATAATCATAGGTCATCGCCGTGTCGGTATACGATGAGTAAGGCTCGTCGACCATCGCCGCCACCCTTTCCTCCTATGATATCTCCCGCTCTCGCCGCATATACCTCGAGGGAATCACAGGTGGCTCCATCACCTCGTCCTCCACCACCTGTCGAACTACTTTCTCCCCCAGATACCAGGAGTATCCAAACTCATGCGCCAACAAACGACACAGTTGAATGTTCCCTCCAGTCACCCCCATGTGCTGGATGGCCGTCCCCCAGGGATAGAAGGTCACCTATAAGATCCCCAACGGAAAAATAAATATCTGAAAAGATCATCAAGGAAAAATGGTCTCAAGCAGAAAGAAGAATTTACCCAATCGATTGTCAGGCCATTCAAGACTTGACGCACCATTGCCAAAGAGAGAGATCGCCTAGACTGCCAGTTGGGCTTTTGCCATCGGTACTTACGGTAGAAGTCCCCAACAAACTCATCCTTCAAACTATTAATTGGGAGTTAAGCCCAATCACCTCATAGAACCACGTCTGCAAAGGACAAGGGTCGTTAATCAAAAGAAAGCAATTAAGGAATCAAAGATAAAATTCATAAAGAAAAATGCACATGCATAAAGGAAAGAATACCTCCAAAAGATATGTGGCGCCAGTAAAGGTCTGACGGGAGCACCGATTAAATACATCCAAAGATGAATAAAGGGTTGCCAAAGTTAGGCTCCCCCAGTAAAAAATAGTGATATTCGAAAATAGCCTCAAATATGGCAAAAACCACAATTGGACGACATCACCACTTGTCATCATAAAAATCCTCCCAACAACAAAAGAATAAACAAACGAGCCATATGCCACACCTGTAGCCGGTCAGTCTCATCGATCCGTCGACTCAACAAAACCTTCTTCAAAATAGAAAGATGAATGTAGTCCCCTAAGACTATCCTCCCCATACCACCCAACGCCGCCTCCACCATCGCCGGTGTCACCCACAAAGTCCGGTCCACCTCTATCTGGGCCCCCTAACAGTCCAGCCCTAGTAGCTGCTACACATTTATAGGAGTCACTATCATCTCCCTAAATCCAAAATGCACGGTGTGGGTGGTATCCCAATTTCTCTCCCCCTAAAGCGTAGAGGACATCCGTCGAACGAGGCATCTCATCCAATGCATATGCCAAACTTCCAAAGCCGACTGATGAAACCAACCAGCACACTACTGGTGAAATGTGCTCCTAGATGTTATTGAACCCCGTCGTCCCCCGAGAACACAGGCTCAATGTAGATATATCAATTTGTCAAAGCCAAAGGAAAAACCCTTGCCAAAATTCAGAAAAAATACATAGACACTAGGGTTCACCACCCTAGAAGATTGATGGTGCGCCTGCTCATGCGAAAGAGTCTGCTCATCCGCAATCAGATTGTATGAGTAAGAGGCATTCTCATTACCCAACACTAGGGTCACCCTAGCCCGCCACTCTAAATGTGCCCAGTCGTCAACACTCAACCACGCTATGTGGACCGCACTGCTTGAAAAATCTTTCATTTCTTAGTTTTGGCAGAGAATAGAATGCTAGAATAGTTCATAGAAAGGAAAGCAGAAGATAGAAGATCTGAAAGTGTGAAAAATGAAGAAATCTTGCCCCTTTTATAGGAGGCTAAGGGGCATGCAGATTGGCAGTCCCCGACCATATACCGATCGACATTGTTCCTTCACCTGCTCGAGGTAGTCCAAAAGACTGTACCACTACCGTTTGGCACCCCTACACCCAACGATCGACAACTTTTGAAATTTTGTACAAAAATTCTCAAAAAATACTAGAAAATCTTGAAAAATCCCCCCCCAAAATCCTAAAATTACCAAATGAATTTTAAAATCTTTTTCACTAAGAAAAACATTTTTTCAAGCCTCTCAAATCCCCAACCGGATTAATACCACATTTTCCCCAAAATTACTTCCCCAAAAGAATTCTCAAATATAATTGGATATTTCCCCAGCAACGTCTCCAAAGGACATCCCAGAAATCAAAAAATTCCCCTGTAGGGCTATACGCAATCCTCAGATTAATATCGTTTCCCCGGTGGAGTCTCCAAACTTGCCCAAGAAAATTATGCCCCACAACTTACTTAAGGTTCTCAGAATTGACCTAAGCCCTCAGAACTGACTTCGACCCTTAGAATTGGTCACCTATACTTAAAGCCCTCTGAATTGGCTTTGACCCTCAGAATTGATCGCTTCTACTTAAGCCTTCAGAATTGACTTTAACCCAAAGAATTGGTCACCCCATCTTAAACCCTCAAAATTGTCTTCGACCCTCAGAATTGGTCTCTTATACTTAAGGTCCTCATAAATGGCCGCTCCCTACCATAGGTACTTAGAATTGACCCCGACCCTCAGAATTGGTCACCCCTACTTAAGTCCTCAGAATTGACTTCAACCTGCAGAATTGGTTGCCTCGACTTAAGGTTCTCTAAATTGACCTCGACCCAAAAAATTGGTCACCTCTACTTAAAGCCTTCAGAATTGGCTTCGACCCTCATAATTAATTGCTTCTACTTAGGCCCTCAGAATTGGCTTCAACTCGTAAAATTGGTAACCCCATCTTAAGCCCTAAGAATTGGTTTCGACCCTCAGAATTGGCCACTCCTACTTAATGTCCTCAGAATTGACCTCGACCCTCAGAATTGATCGCTCCCTACCCTAGGTGTTCACAACTAACCTCATCCCTCAGAATTGGTCACCCTCACTTAAACCCTCAGAATTGGCTTCGACCCGCATAATAGGTCGCCTAGACATAAGGTCCTCAGAATTGACCTCGACCCGCAGAATTGGTCTCCTCTACTTAGGTCCTCAAAAGTGACCTCGGCCCACATAATTGGTCCCTCCTAATTAGTTACTCATAATTGACCTCGCCCCGCAGAATTAGTCACTCCCACTTCAGCCCTTAGAATTGGCTTCGACCCTTAGAATTGGTCGCTCCCATCTTAAGCCCTCAGAAGTGGCTCCAACCCTCAGAATTAGTCTCTCCCCACCCTAGGTCCTCAGAATTGACCTCGGTACATAGAATCAACCATCCCCAGTATTTCCTTAAGTCCTCAGAATAGGACTTTACCCTCTGAAACGATCATCCTTGTCCTTTTAGGTCAGGGGAAATCGATCTCTTTCTCAAAATATCACGTGGTGTATATTTTGACCGATTTCACTTGTTACAAGATCAACTATAGAGGAGATATGTAGACACCATATTATTGTACCCCCTAAGTCTCTCCTTAGGTCCCTATCATCTCCCCATTTCACTACAAACCCTAGGTCATACTCACAGTACCGATCTAGACGCCATTAGGGTGCTCTCGGGAACCATTTGACTTCGGTTAACTCTATTATAAGAGAAAAAGATGAATGAATCTTCAAAGGGGTCTAAATCCCCTTTCCAATGGTCCACCCCATGCACGAATTGTCATAACGGTTCGGACGAACGAACTATTTTACCATCGCAAATCAATCTAAAGGCCATTGGGTGCTCCCGGGCTTGGATTTGACCCCTAAACTTCATCATCAGGGTAAAATATCTTTGAATATTTTAAGGCCACTGAAACCCCTTTCCAACGGTTCACCCTGAGTGTGAAATGACATAACTGTTCTGGTGAACGATTCGTTTTCCCCCGAAAATTGATTCGGAGGCCACCAGGCGCTCTTGGGCTCCGTTTGACCAAGTTCAACTCTTTATCTTAAAAAATAATGAATGAATATTCTAAGTTCACTGAATATCCTTTCCAACGGTTTGCTCCGTGCACGAATCATCCTTATGATATGGACGAACGACCCATTTCACTCCGAAAGGTCACCGAGAGCTTTTGGGCCCCGATTGACTAAAGTCAACTCTACGAACCAAGAGAAACTATTTGTAATATCATATTAACTCACATAACCTTTCCAATGGTCCACCCAGTGCACGCTTTTGACTTACCGTTCGGACGAACGATCCATTTTCGTCCGATGATCCCTCATCCAAAGGACGGACAAGCGCTTATGATCCCATTTTGACCTAAATTCAACTCATGAACCTGGGGGTGGCCTAAAGGACTCTTGAAGGCCTATGAATTACCTTTCTAAAGTTATGGCTTGTGCACAATTTGAATCAACGGATTGCGTTTTACGACCATTTTTCTAGAAAAATTTGCACGATACTGCCGATTGGCGGGTCCATTTCCCTGCCTATCGGTAGTGTGCACGGGGTTACCTGCTGATTGATAGGGCTAGGGATTTTTTTATCGACACCCCCTTACCCTATAAATAGAGGGCATGACCTCACTCCCAGAGCACACCTCAGATCCGTCAATATCAGTGATCTCTACAATATTCTCTTACAATCAGCGAAGTTTCCTTGTGTGAAATTTCTTTCCATTTTTCATTCCCATCCTATTCATACTCAATTTAAAAAAAATATGATTCTCTCTCATCCAATATTCATCTCAACACTCAAGGGAGTTCATCAAGGATCAAGATGAAGCCTCAATTCTCTCAAGAAGGTCTAAAATCCTTCTCTCTTTTTAAATTCTTTATTTTCACATTAGTTACATAAATTCCGAATCTAGTTTTTAATTTAGTTATATTTCACACACTTTATTTTCTATAAAAAAACAAAATAAAGAAAAAGAGGGTTACACCTATAAATTCCAACGAGATTATCCACCGGTATTTATCAAAACTAAAGTACATTTTCTGCACACACATATATAATAAATTATCGTTCAAATCTATAGGACAAACCTCACCCTTATGACTCATACGAACTATGTGGACTTTGATGCCTTTATAGGCTACGTAGGTGTCTTAAGCTAAAACTCGAGACTCGAGTCCAATTTCTCCAATTTTCCAAATTTTCAATTTTCGCATTTGCATCCGTTTCATCTATACATTATTTTATATATCATATTTGTGATCCTTATTGGCGTTTTATCCAACACATATTATCATTTCATCATAATGATTAATATCTCAATAAACACATACATCGTAATTTCTAAATATTATTTCGAGAACATTCCTATGGATTACCTCACTTCATCTTTTCCATGATGTGAGTCGGGTGATTATGATCTCCATTTATATATACATGCACACACACTTCACGGAGAAATTAAGGAATTTAGTAACACAAACCCATGAGAGACCGGGCGGATGGGTGCCTAACGCCTTCCTATTCTGTAACTTGACCCCAGAACCTTTGAACTATTGGTTTCGTCAGCATCAGTTTGTCTTTGATGCCGATCTCTCAAGGCGTCGGCATGTTCTTTTACCCGTTTTGTGCAAAATAGGCTGGCGACTCCATCTCTTTATGTCACCCCATATCGACGACGACCGAAGCGTTCCTAGAGAAAAAGGGCACGAGACCTTCTCCATCCTTCTTTTTCCCCCAATTGGGGAGAAAAGGAGAGATCCGAGATGACCACATAAACCATACCAAATACGTCCACTAAGCTTGGTTGAGAATGATAAAAGAGAATAATGAAGTAGTTACTATGTAAACCATAATAATACTTACACCAAGCTTGATTGAGAATTATAAAAGAGAACGAGGAAGTAGTTATTATGTAAACCATAATAATACTTCCACCAAGCTTGGTTGAGAATGATGAAAATGAAGAATGAAGTAGTTATTATGGGACCATAATATACTTCCAAATAGCTTTGTTGAGAATACTTAAAGAGAATTATGAAGTGGTTATTATGTGCCCGTGATAATACTTTTTTTACCAAAGCAAAGTTACGAACAACCATAATAAAATTGTGGATGCATGTTCATTTAAATAGGAATGGGGGCAACACTCACAGTGCATCATTCGCATGAAAATAATGACCACGAGGTCCTTCAGAATAACCTATGAGATCAAAGACTAAAAAAAGGAGATATGGGGTTGATGTATATCATATAAATGAGATATGAGATTGAAGTATATCATAAATTAAAATGAGATATGAGATTATTACCCATGATCCACAGGTTGATCCAACATATCAAACTGACTATAAGTGTTTCGTACATACACTCGATATGTTTCAGCGAGGCATCGACACATCAACTATATGTATGAGGGGGAGAATGTAGGAGGGGATTAATGATAAGCCTCTCATTTAATTATTAAATGAGATTAGAGATGATTAATATTGATAAAGGTCGATATGTTTATGCGACTGAGGTATTATTATGTGCGTCCAATATATCGCGCGTATTTGTGTATTATTTATACATTAATTAGGCAATATTCTAGTATCGAGGGTGCAACTTATGTTATGGCGCACATACCATCCAAAAGAGAACACGTGTCACCACAGGTTGTTTGACACATGTCTCCAGAATAAATTTGACATGTGGCAACCCACTTGGGTTGGTTTTTATTATAAATAGACTTCATTTCCTTACATTTGAGGAGAGATATTCTTGGGAGAATAAGAGTTATTTATCGTCTTATGAGTTTTTAGAGAGAGTTTTAGAAAAGAGTTTTGGAGGAGACTTTTAGGAGTTGTGTTGAGAAGAGTTTTAATGGTTGTGTTGAAATTAGTTTTTAGAGTTGTTGTTGATAAGTGTTTTACCACCTCCCACCTCTCTGAGAAACCACCACAATGAGTTTTTCGACGAATAGTATGAATCAACTAACTACGCTGACTTTGATTTCGAATATGATGGATACATAGGCGCAATCGATGTTGCTCAAGTCAAACACGTACCAAAATTGGATATTTATCCATATTAAACTCCCCTCTTACGCGCACACACACACACACACACACACACACACACACACTGAGAATTAGAATTATCTTCTACAGTGGTAAATAAGGATATTTGTTCAAAATAAGTAATTACTTTGAGCACAAATATTTAACTTTAGACTCAGAGTAGATGGTTGATGTGGATTGATTTTCTAATTTTAATTAATATTTTACTCATTAAACTTGTATACAATCAGAAAATAGTTTATGGTAAATAACTATATTGAATTATTCTAAAACAACAAAAAATATTAACATTTATTAAAAAATTTACAGGGTTTATTATGGTGATGTAGTTTGCTATTGCATAGAGTACATCTCAAAGCATGAGTCTGTTGCTTGTGAATTTTCAAATGAAGATATGAGAAGATATTGTGCAAATATCATTGAGAAGGTACTTGAAGGAACTACTGCATTCTGAAAATATTACAAACGAAAATTGATAGATATTCTGTAATTTATACCATACGACTTTTATTCAACTTTAAGCTTTAATTGTGGATTTCTTATCATTTTGTAAGACAGTTAAATGTAGTATATGTTATAAACTTATTGATACTGACTTCGAAATTACTTTGGCTATTAAAACTTCACATGTGAGTGTGTCCAAGAAAACCACATTTGTTGTCGTTAGTTATAGTAATTACATTATAACTCATTTGACTTCAATCTGACATAATTTTAACTAATATTTCAAGTTTACTGTTATTTGCCTAATATATTTTATTTTCAATACAAAAAATTAGAGCACATATTTTTATTAAAAGACAAATCTGTGAATTGAATATATATAAACAAAACTTAAATAACCCCAAAAGATTAAGGGTATGTATTTACACTGAGATGATCGGTTACTGGAATACAATTATAAACATTTAAAACAAATATTTACTTTAACTAAATTTGGCTTAGAGTTAAACAAAAAAGAGTTCAACGTATATATTTAGTTTGAATTTATCTTTAGAAATCCTTACATAGATGAGTCTCTGTTGTAATATTTTTTACAAAAACTTCCCAACTTGAAACTTAATTAATTTAAAAAATACATTTTTACACATATCTACTCTCTTCACTACTTCTTTAATTTTTGCCTCGACTTATATTTTATAACATAATTATTCATACAAATATTCGAATAGGCAACTACCATTTTCACATAACTGTCTGACTAATTTATGTATAGAAGTTTAAATCGGTCAAATTAACATTGTGGACATATAAAATTCTGCAATAACGCAGTCACCCTTTTCACCACTTCCATATTTCAAAATTTGCACAAATTTATGTACATTATACTAACAAAACTTATTTAAACTATTTATTTACTTTGATTTTCTCCCTGGCTAGAGTTTTTGCATTTAATTCAAAGTAAAACTTTACTCTAACTTAATCTCCTTTCCTATCAAGGTAAAATCTTTCAACATGTATATTTACTTTGAGTTGTTTTGTGACCCTAATATATTAAAAATAACTCAAAGTAAGTATTTACAAAAATAAATATAGTAAGTAAATCTGCATAACTATAGAAAAATTAACACATAATACGAAAAATTGAAAAATAGAAGTTGATATTAAGAATTTTAATTGTCTTTTATTTACAAAATATCTTCGAGGTGAAACTTGAAATAAAAACATTATACACAAAATAAAGACCAAAAGAATCCAATTTGTAGACACCCTATCCAAGGAGCCCCTAAGCACCTCCTTAGGTCCCTAACACTCACTCGATTATCGTAAACCCTAGGTCATACACCGAGTACCGATCTAGAGGCTACCGAGCGCTCCCAATCCCTATTTGACTCTTGTCAACTCTCTCTCTTGGGAGTAAGCTCAATAAATCCTCAAAGGGATCTGAACCCCTTTCTAACGGTCCACCTGTACGAGAATCGACCTTACGGTTCAGACGAACGACCTATTTTACTCTGAAAACTAATCAAAAGGCCACCGGGCACTCTTGAGCCCCATTTGACTCCGATAAACTTACTCGCCTCAGCGAAATATCAATAAATAATCGAAGGGCTCCGAATCCCCGTTCTAACAATCTACACTGTGTGCGAATCGGCCTTACGATTCGGACGAACGACCTGCTGTACTCTGAAAACTAATCTGTAGGCCACCGAGCAATCTCGGGCCCTATTTGACTCCGATCAACTCTCTAGCTTGATCGAAGATCAATGAATCTTTTAAAGGATCTAAATCCCCTTTCTAACGGTCCACCTCGTGCATGAATCAGCCTTACGGTACGAATGAACGACCCATTTACCCCGAAGGGTCACCGATCACTTACGGGCCTCGTTTGACCTTGGTTAACTCTCCGAACCAAACAAAGATGAATGAAATATTGAAGAACAGTGAATACCCTTTCTAATAATCCATCCCGTTCAGGAATTGACCTTATGGTTCGGACGAACGATCCATTTTCCTTCGAAAACTTTATGTCTAGTTACCAATGGGCGCTTTCGGGCCCCATTTGACCTTGGTCAACTTCGAAGCTGGGAGGGGCTAGATGGATTCTTAAAAGGATCTGAATACCCTTTGCAATGGTTCTTCCCGTGCGTGATTCTAACTTACGGTTTGCATTTTACGACCATTTTTAAAAAAAATCTGTTCCGGACTGCCAAGTGGCACTCAAGGGACCCTGCCTATCGACCGTGTGCCTGAGGTTCCATGACTATAAGAAGGACTAGACCCCTACCGATAGGCAGTACCCTTGGCCTTATAAATAGAGGCGATGACCTCACTTTGAAAAGCACCCCTAAACATCCCTCTCAGCAAGTCAGAGAACATTCTCTCGAATTCAGAGCAATTCCCTTTCCTAAAAAAACCATTTCCCCACACTTTCCTTCCATCACTTTCATACCTCGCTTGGTAAATTCCCCTCACCTCTCCATAGCACATTCATACCATCGCAAGATCAGCATACCTACATCCAAGATCAATATCAAGCATTCACAAGGAGGTCTTATTCTCCATCATTTTATCTAATTCTCTCTTTTTAGTATTACTTGCTTTATTTCTACTTTATCATTTTGTTTCATTACATTACATCACATATATTAATCTTAAACCTTTATTAGTAGTATATTCATATACTCAATTTTCATAAAAAACCCAAAAAACAAGAAAAAGATGGTATCCGTAAATTTCAAAAGATTGATTCCCATCTCTCACTCTGACTATTAAACCATATTTTCTCTATATACACACATAAGAGAAATCCACCATTTAGATTTATGGATTAAATCCCACCCTATGTTATCTTCTAACTACGTTGACTTTGATGCCCTATGGGCTACGTAAGCGTCTTGGGTTAATCTCGAGATTTGAGTCCTCCTTTATGCATGTTTATATGTTTCCCTCCACTACACCAAAAAAGGGTTTTTGTCACTTTTTATCCACAAAGGGTTGTCACAGTAAAAAACATTGACAAAAAATTATGGAGACATTGTAAAGATCTTTGATCATAACAACACCTTGTCACGGTCAAAGACCTTGATCGTGACAGGACCGTGTCAACTAAAGAAGATTAAAACCCTACTAGTATAGATCTGTTTGCCATTTTTCAAACAACACAAATCTCTCTCTCTCTCTCTCTCTCTCTCTCTCTCTCTCTCTCTCTCTCTCTCTCTCTCTCTACTTTGTTCAAACGATTTGTTCCAACACAAAAATCCATCAAAATCCAATTATTCCTGCTTTGTTTGTGCGAGTTATTGCATTGCACTAGGGAGTTCATGACAAGGCTAAATCCTACCACAAATCGATTAAACACAAGCCTAGGTTCAATCGATTTATTCCAAATTGATTTCATTCCCAATACCCAATCAGGTCTGATTTCATCCCTAATCGATTATTGCTACTGATTTAAGGCTAGAATTCAAGTTTTGTTCATTTGGGTACTGATTCCAGTTTTGTTTTGCAATTTGTTTCAAGGTTTTAAGGTTTTCTTCCAATCGATTTTAGCCCTAATCAGCAACACTAGGTGACATTAAATTACTTTACTCATATTAATTTTTTACCAGTGAATTTACATGAAAAAACCAGGGCTTGTGTTGATTTTTTTAAATTAGATATTTACAATATTATTATAGTTAATTTGTGCCAAGACTAGGGGTCAAGGTAGAAACTTTGAATGTTGTTTTAAGTTTGCCACCAAACAATAACATATTTGTGTTGATTTTTTAATTAGTTTTTACTATATTGGAGTAGTTAACTTTTGC
Source organism: Sambucus nigra (assembly GCA_949130495.1). Lineage (NCBI taxonomy): Eukaryota > Viridiplantae > Streptophyta > Magnoliopsida > Dipsacales > Adoxaceae > Sambucus > Sambucus nigra. The sequence goes on along the minus strand of OX422215.1, from coordinate 301,176,192 downwards.
CAAAAACTAAAGCTCAAAGTAGTAACTTTGGATGTTGTTTTAATTTTTCCACTAAACTGTAGCATATTTGTGTTGATTTTTTTCCTTAAAAAGTAATTTTCATTATATTACTGCAGTAAATTTGTGCTAAAATGACAGTATCTAATTTATTTTTTATTTCTTCAATTTCCTTAATTTTTGGCTGTGATTCTGTCAAATAGTGATCATATTATTGTTTGTCAAAACTAAGGCTAATAGAGTGATGCCGACAAGGCATCTCTATCTACGGACACACTAAGCCAAGTTCTCGGGTGGCATCACAAGGGTCGTACTCGAGGGGTGAGCTCTCGAGGCTCACCAGGATTACGCCGAGAAACACTGGGCTGGCACGCAAGGTGGACGAGTTAGCGACCAACAACGCCGAGAAGTTTGACAATTTGAATAGAATAGTGGATAAAATATATTTGTTTGTCAAGCGTACTCTTAAAGGCCAGGTTGAGTCCAACTCGGGGAAAGGTAAGGAGAAAGTGATGGACAAGGGGACCACTGATCCGTCTTTCACATCCTCACACTCACTGATACCCCTCTCGTCTCCATATGAAATATTTTCCACCCCCACCCATACCCCCCAGTCCAAGCCATTTACAGTAATTGGTCGAGATAGAGTGTATATAGTAGATGCACAGGGTGGCGATAGAACAATTAAGGGGTTGAGGGATCCGGATACACACCCAGGTACCTTGGTGCAGAACCGTCCGTTGCAAGCACACGAGGCATGGTTCTGCGTCATGAAAGTGTTTGTGGGAAAAGAGAATGAACCCATGTGGTTGAACAAATAGTGCGGAGATGATAAGGAATGAACAATTTGTAATAATTTGATATTATTTGTTTAGTATTTGATTATCATGAATATTGAATGTTGTATTAGTGTTTGATAATGACTGAATGAATATTGTATGGCCTAGTTCCTTATTTATATTTGAATGTTTGTTGCTGTTATTTATTAAGAAAATATGTCATATACTTGCTGCAATAGGTGACAACAAGTGATAATATACTGCTAGGCAGTGGCAGTGGCCATAGTTCCCAACAATGTTTTTTATTGCTTCCCAGATTTGTCACTTAATTTGACCGTGAAAAGTCCTTGATAAAGATAACTCGTCACGGTATTTGACCTGACATGTCCATGACAAGTTAATAACTGTCAAGGACATTCATGGTCAAATTCTGTAACAAGTTGTCCGCGTCACGATTTTTGGTCGCGACACATCCGTGATAAGAAAAAACGTGTCACAAACCTTGATCGGGACACGTCCTTGACAAAAAAATTTCACCCCTTACATGTCACGGTCTTTCACCATGACAAGTTTGACTTGTTAAGGTTTTTTACTATGACAAGTTTGAATTGTCAAGGTTTTTGACCGTGACAAGTTACCTGTTTTGGTGTGTGTATATATAAATATATTCTTTATGAGTTCATATTCGCGTACGCTTATGTTTTATCCTATATACACATTCGCTCTTCCATGATGACTTATGATTAGGTAAAAACTCTTATTATATTTTGAATTATTATTTTCGAGAACACTCCTAAGGATGAATTCATTCTGTCCTTTTCCATGACGTGAGTTGAATGATTCCGTTCTTCACTTATATTATGCACATGAGCACACACTTCACAGAGTCTAACATGAGAAGATTAACATAGTCCTATGAAAGATCAAAATGGTAGGATGGGTGCCTAACACCTTCCCATTTCGTATCTTAGTCCCCAGACCTTTGAACTACTTGGTTTCGCAAGCATTCGTATTGTCCTTGATGCCATTATATCTTGAGGCGACGACATTTCTTTTGCCTATTTTGTGCAAAATAGGCTGGAAACTCTATCTTTACACATTATCCCCCACATTGATAAAGGTCAATCGCCCATAAAAAGGGCGCAAACCCCGCGCGAGTGCTGAAGGGAATCCGAAAAGGAACGCCCCCGGATAGCCATAGTTGTGACTCTGCTGGGGATTTTGATTTCAAGAGGACTATACTCTATTTCTACATGGGTGTTATTCTTTTCTGCATGTGTGCATATGCTCCTACCTGTATGTTCCCTTTAATCCTCTACTTACTTTTTGTACATATGCCTCATGCTTATATCTATCATGTTCCCTTCCTATATATATATATATATATATAACTTTTCATACACTTTACATACTTGTATATACTCTCCATATTCACTTCACACACATACACTTAGCTTCACTTCTACTCACATGTTCCACACACCACTTAGATGATCCATGCTTAGGTTTTAATAGCACACATCCAAACTTCTCACACTTGTATCTATCTCCATGCTCACTTACACATATCACACACCACTTGTAGTTGATCCATGTATAGTCTCACTATCACACGCACTCCCTTGTATATATTCACATGTAACTCACTCACATGTATACATCCCCATCATTATGCGTAATATAGTCTCTATGCTTCATGATAGATTTACTTTTCATGATATTTGTATATTTTCCTTCATTAGTGTAATACTCCCTTTACTCATCATGTAAATAAAAGATTCTCTCTCTCCATAATATACTAATTAAGACTCATGAATTTTTGCACACTTCATCACCAAGAGCAGGGAAATATTGACCAAAATTTTATCCCATACTAGGAGGTCACTTTGTGATGGGTGATGGTCCTGTGGGGCGTAGTTAACCTAAGTGATATGACTCTCACCTCTCATTTGCATCGTAACTTCGACGTATATCGAACAGTTCCCCTCGTATTGTACCACTTGGCTAAACTCAAAACGGGAGGTATATAGCAGGGAACTCGTTCACGTATGTCGACTACATCGAATTCGCTCTCACACTTACCATCCCCACGAAGTACATCGTGAGGCAAATCAAATGGCTTGTCCATAGGTACTCATGAATGATTTCCCTTATAGTCAAGAGGTATAGCTTGGAAGTCATGCCAAGGAGGGAACCCTTCCACTATCCCAACATGTGCATAAACCTCATATAGGCATCAAACCTAGGGCACTCATATTTAGTTTGTAGATTATCGTGCGAAACTCTGCCAAAATTTTGGGTCAGCATACCTCCCAATTTTTTTCACTATTTCCCTTTTTTAAAAAATGAGATCCTATACGTGGGCCTGGAAATAAGTCAAACAGTGTCTTATATATTTTCAAACCCTATTTTCCTAGGCTTTGGTCCTGTCTGGCATTTTTCTTGCATTTAGGCAAACCTAATACAAGTGAAAACCTAATAATATTAATAATAATCATGCTGAGGATCCTATCCTTTTCCCTTCTTTAAAAAAAAAATACCAAAAATATTCCCCCCATTTTCTCAAAAATACCAAAAACTTTATCCCTATTTCCTTCAAAAATAAATTCGAATCGTTTTTCCTCTTAGGTCGGTCACATACCCAATTTTTTCCTAGCTCTCTATTGGATTCGATCTATTGTCAAACCACCCCGAAGCTCCACCGCTTCTTTTGTTACTTCGTACGAGTTTAGGATCTACCTTTATGAGCTCTTCATGGAAAACACTAACCAAGCACTAAATGTTCAGCCAGATCTGATGATCGTCCTATCCCAACTCAGTGCCAAGATTGACATCCTTCAAACCAAGGTTCAAGAAATACAGCCACACCGAGCCCAAATTCTTTAATAACCCGAGGTTCTCTTTCCTTGTGCTATGGGTTAACTCACTCCTGAGCCTGTACGGGTCCCGAAAGAGTACCAGGATGTTTTGCGTGCCCTACCTACCAATGGACCATCACCAGCTCAACTCCCGATTCCAAACCTTGCCCAACCGGGGGCTAATTTGTCAGTACATGTGGATACCAAAGAGGAAGAACTGAACAAGGTCAAGGATGACCTCAAACTGTTGTAAAAAAAGTTTGACCAAGTAAAGATGTTTGGGAACTATATGGATAAAACTCATATTTCTCCTTATTCCAAATCAAGACTGTCAGAGAAGTTCAAGATACCAGACATCGAGAAGTTCATGGGGAGGGGACCCCCAATTATGCACTTTCGAAGCTATCACCGATCCATGACCTTTCTTGGTTCCTTCGATGAAATAATGGCCCAAATGTTTCGACAGACCTTAAAAGAAATTGCCCTTTGATGGTTCCTGCCTCTTAAAGAATCCTGAATTCATAATTAGGAGGATGTTGCCCGAGAATTCTTATCTTAATTTAAGTGCAACGATGAGTTAGAGGTCACATGTTGAGACCTAAACCTGCTTAAACAGAACCCTGGGGGATCAATCAGTAACTTTATTGAAATGTGGTGAAAGAAGGCTGCTACCTTGACCAACAGGCCTTCCGAGGAGGAACAAGTCAGCATTATAAAGAAGAATTTCTTACCCTATATCCGAGAATCTATGTGAGGACAATACTACCCGCATTTTTTAGCCCTCCTAGAGACTGGTGTGGAGAATGAAGAAGGTGGAATTTGAACCGAAGAAGGTGATTAGACAGTTCACCCCCCGAAAGTATGAGAAGTCTGTTAGTGCTATAATATCAACCATCATCAACATATCCCAACCCATAATTTCTTAGGCACTCGAAAGTCCTCCCAATCCTGCCAGAAAAGAATACACCGAGCTCCATACTCCCATGTTCAAAGTCTACCAAGCTCTTCTAACCATAAATCTCATTAAATAATTAGGATCTCGACCATTACCAAATCCATTCCCTAAGAACTTCAAGCCTGATGTCAGCTGTAACTTTCACCAATTCTTAGGTCATACCACCGACCAATGCTTCCATCTCAGAAATGTGATCCAAGGCCTGATTGATCGAGGTATCATCTCCCCACTAGCCAATCCTAAACACAACACTACTCACAACCCACTTCCAACACATATAAATGCCATATTTCTAGAAAGTGACCCAGAGTTTGACCCATCTACTCAAATCATTCCCATCAAAGCACCCATCATCTCCATAGTCTCACCTAAACCTCTCAGGGTTTGCCCATCCTTCCTCTTTCACCCCACATGCTTCACTGGACAAGATTTGTCACTCCTTACTATCGCCTACATTAGCATCTACACCCGATTTGAGCCGGAGGCATGGAATTATCGGCTGTGTTGAACCAACTCCTAGAATTTGGGTTGAAATCACCCACCAAGATATCTATACACCACTAAAAATTCAAGGACTTATTCATGAAAGCCCGAAAGTGGGCTCGAGAATCAAACGAATAGATAATGCCTGTTGAAGAAGTCAGTTTAGATAATGTGGTACAGGCTGATATGTTTCGCTAGATGAAGGAAATTTGCATCATCTCTGAGTTGCTCACTACTTTGAAACTACCCTTGACTCTTGCACTTACCAGCTGAGTGGGAAGACTTATATACTAAAGCTGTTGAGGTTGTCGATTGTATTGATTACTCTTTGAAAAAAGGCATAGTCGCCACTGGATGGGGGGATATCTTTGATAGTTCAGATGATGAGTCGAATCATGAAGAAGCTAGTCCAGTTTCCATCTTGTGTGTAATGATCTCCTTTAAGGATTTATTTGGGGAAATCAACAAAGTGTCCACATGAGTCTGAGATAGATGAAGCCACGAGTTTCTTATTCTTCCCCATCTTGGTGAACCACATGACCCGATCAGGGAGATACTAAAAAGATCCTATTCCTCATGCAATTAAAATAAACAAAAGAAAGTGTGTGGTCGAAGAACTTCCAATGCCAGAAATGACCGTTGAGGAAAGAAAAGTCCTCGATCAACTTAAGAAGAGCTAAGCTAATATCACCCTATGGGGGACTTTTCATGTCCTCTTAGCTATACTAAAATGACCTGATAAAACTCCTCACAAGACCCTCCCTCTACTACTCTTAAAGAAGCGTAAATATAGGTGGATCCCTGAACTCTTCCGGACACCTCGCCTTTTCTAAATAAGAAATACTTATTTCGGCCCTAATCACAGTTATGCTCTCAACATCTCTGTCGAAGTCCTAGGGAAGACAGTCCCACTATCATTAATTTATAATGGATCTGCTCTCAATGCCTATTTGCTCAGAACCTTCAACTGTCAATGATCTCACTCCCACCTCTGTCGTCGTGCACGCTTATGACAACACTCACCGAGAAGTAATGGGTTTCGTAAAACCCACACTAGAGGATGGCCCTATCAATACTCTCATAAAATTTTAAGTTATTGACATACCTGCTTGCTTTAACCTACTCCTTGGTTGTTCATGGCTCCATAACATCCGAGGGGTATCCTCTTCTCTTTATCAAAAGATAAAGTTATTTGCCAAAGGTCAAATCATCACACTTTTAGGGAACGATGACAGTATAGATAGTGCTAGCACAAGTAACCAAGTATTGGACATTTATCACGGGACCAATGACATGCCCTTCTTTGATTTCAAAATTGATTCGCTCCTGTAAAATAGGCGTTGTGCTGCGTGCGATATCGAATTAAAATAAATGCGCAAATTCCAACTACAAACTTATTTAATTAGAGTCAATTTTTGAATCAAATTAATTCAGCCCTTAAACCAATATCTAAGTATGTGCGTGTGTCAAACCAACATAAACACAAATATGCTAACTCACAGATTTCAGGAAAAATCCCCTCAGGGAAAAACCTTTTATTTCACTATAATTTGTAAATCATTATTTACACGGATTATAATGAAATCTGCAATAAGTTTACCTAAACAAACCTACATAGACGCGCAATCTAGAGTCGGCAATGGATTCCATGCAGCGAACCCATACAAACCACAGTCTAATCTTCAGCAAAGATCCACATGCATCGAACCTCAATGACCTCAGTCTTTTGGTGTAGGACGCACTTCACAAAGGTTGAACAATAATAAAGTATGTTCTTGGGTTCCAAAATAATTCACATAAACATTGGGATCTTGTGAATTAAAAACAAAAAGGTTTAAGAAACTAAAAGTGAGAATACATATGTTTTTCCAGTAGAAGTTTCATCACAATTTAAAATCGCAAGTCTTCTTAAGAAAAAAGGAGTTGTTTAACACGCTTAAACAGAAAAAATTAAGGCGGCAGGTCGCTCGAATGAAATTGAATATCGCTTGAACGGTTATAGGAGTCACTCGAAAGAAATTGAATCTCGCTTGAACGATAACACGCATCGCTCGAATGAGCTTTCCGCGAGATGTCATGTCGTTTGAATGACATAGGCTGTCGCTCGAATGAGCCATTAAATAAATATTTTTTCTTTTTGTTTCTCGAAAATGCAGCGCTATAAAACTTCAAAAAATAATTTTGAAAAAAACTTAAAAACTCCGCTCCAACACTTAGAAATTTTTTGATGAAAAATATTCCCAATATTCTAAGTGAAATGCTAAGGAAAAAAAAACACAACCTTTACCAAATTCATCTCGCGGAGGATTGATTGTTGAAGAAACTTGATATTAGGATCCGTCTTGTTGCATATGTGATCTTGAACGTTCTTCGACGGTTATGGGGGTATACGACATACTAATTGATAACGGACATTTATAAACTTATGTCCTTACAAATCTCCCCCTATGTCTATGTGGGTACAAAATAAAAATATTCGAATTATCAAAACATAAAATGCCTATACAAATTTAATACCCTCATGAACCCAAAAATGAATAGGTACTAAACATGTAGATCTCAAAAGTTTTCTTCAAAGTCTTCAACATAAAATCTTCAAGCTTTTCTCATCAGGATGTGTACCATATGATCTTTCATTGTTGTACCTGCACACATGTGACAAATCAAATACCTCGTAATGCATAGAGTTTGAAATGATATAAAAATACACCAATCATCATAATCAAATCTCCCCCGTAATGCAAAAAATCCCATAATTCGTTCTCCCCTTTTTATTTGACCAAAATAGACATGGAAATGAATAAACAAATCAAGCATGGAGTTGTCACAATTAAAGTGATACTCAACCAAATTTCTCAAACTACTTTTTATTTTTTAATTTTTTCAAATAAAAATTAAAAATAATATTACAAAAATCACACACCATGAATTTACACCAAGACAACCAAATCATAAAACAGAAGGAATGGGTGTGAATATATTCAATAGGCACATCAACGCAGTCAAACACAACATATGTGCACGATGAATATGTATACTCCTATCGAATGTATCTCAAAATCGTCCTTAGCTGTTAAAAGTGTTGAATTTAAATGACATCGACTCAATCCATCAACACATGAAAGTCAAAAGTGATTCTCACACCAATAATGTCTAAAACTATGAGTGCTTTTTCAAGTTGCTGTTAGGACGTGCAAACCATTTTTTCATTTCTTTCCATCCAAACTCCCTCATAAATAATAATCATTATATTTTTCTTTTGAGGTGGGCCCTTTTTTGCATATTTATCTTTTTATTGCCTTTAAATTTTTCGGGCTCTTTTAAACGGTGGCTTTCGCGATGAATTAATTTTATACTCTCGTAGCCCTTTCTTGTGATCACTCATCATATTTTGTTGTAATTAAATTCCTCACGATAAACGGTTTTTACATGCACTACTTCCATTGTTAAGTTTTATCGCATATGGTTCCTTTTAAAGACATAATTGAGATGACAACACTCCGACAAATATGAGATAAACAAGAACAGTAATCAAACAAATCCATGTAAGTGTTCATTAAAGGAACTTATGAGTCAAACATGTAGGTAGTAACAACTAATCACATCTCAATGACTCCAAACATTGTAAAGCACAAAAATAAAATGATGACGCATATCAAAACACTATCAAATCATCAGGTGGATATGGAATAAAATTGTGACTCGATCATTCTAAATGTCCATTCATATACGGTGTAAAAACAAAATACAAAACTCTTTTTGTCTTTTTGTTAAAAAAATTATCAAAATAAAATCTTTTTGTATTTTTCAAATTTTTTCTTTAAAAAAACTTATACACAAAAATACATACTAGCAATAGGAAAAAGTAATATCATCATGCAAATTAACCCATGCTAGAAAATAAGTCTAGACCTCAATCGGCAGGTGCGGTGGAGTTTTCCAAAGGTGGTGATAGCCTACGAAATACATCCATCAAGTCATGTGAAGTCTTGACCAAAAATAGTACCTGTTGCGTAATATGTGTGACACCCCGAATAATTAAATACCGGGTATCTACTCCTTTATTAAATTAATACAAAATGCCAAGTTGGTTAAGTTCATAGCATCACTGTCGAAAACGTTTTAACAATTACTAGCCACCTAATATTTAAAAAGTGAGTTGTCAATTTTAATTAAATCCGATTAACATACAATAAGTGAATGATGAAATGCTAACATAACCACCACAACATAGTCACAATAGAATAACCATTAAATAATAATGAGTCTGGAGGAATACTCCTCACAACCATCCGAATACTAAAATAAATAAATACCAAGTCTGCATCACTAAATTAATTACAACCCAAAGTCTGAAATAACTGAAAAAGTAAGATGTCTCTAAAAGTAATGGGGAGACATGCCCAACAAATGAGAAAATCTGATAATGGAGTCAAGATCGAGAATGGAGGCGTCTACTGTCAAGGTCCTGTAACTTCCACAGCAACTACAACACGTCACCTGAATAGAACTCCTATGCACGGTGTCCTTGTGGCTGGGCACCTAAAAGGTTTTACAAAAATAAATTTGAAAGAAAACGGGTCAGAGCCCGATTGTGAAAATAGTTTAAAAATTTGCAAGTGTTTAATATCATTAAACAGTGAATATAAAGTACATGATAGTGTGTGCACTCACATGAGTTCCTCACCTCTCAACTAATTGTGCACTCCTATCGTACCCGTACCCATTCTAGTTATTCCCATATCTAACTAGTCCGATACAAAATCTAACATTACTATACGATATCCAATTAAATTCTCAACATCTTCAATTTTAACAGAGTATTATGCCTTGCTACACAGTTTCCCATATTAGTACTACTAATTACTAAAGATCTTTCATTTTCACTTTACAAACCGTTGCTGTTATTTATACTCACATATATTCTTGACAATTCATTTCAATTAATAGTATATTATTCTCATCATAACTATACAATACTAGCACCCCGAGACTAAGCTGCGGTACACACATACTCTGCTATCCAATCCCGGTACATCACGTACATAAGGACCACGTATTCCGAATCTCTTAGGAATCGTTTCTTTAAACAACAATCACAAACAATGGAGGCGAATATAGTTCACATCACATGGGTCACGCACATACCTACGCTCCCATGATCAGCAGACTTATTAACTTCTCAATAAGTGCTTCTCTGACCTATGTCCTCGAGGTACCAATCTAAATCCCACCGTAGGCACACAAAGATTAGATGACCTTGAACGAAGGCCGACCTCCCATGATAGCAAGTACGGTAGGTATGTTATACACAGATAACTACATATACTAAGCATTCACACATCTTAGATATCACAATATTTTATTAGTGGTATACTTCTCGTTCTTATACCAACATTTAGTGTTATACAACTCACAAGTCCCCGGTTTATATGTATTTAAATTATCAACTCTTCTCACGTCGTAATTAGGTACTCGCTTCCCAATCCACAAATGTCATCCGGTTTACTACAAGATTCTAAGTTTTACTCTTCAATGTACCCCAATCTCCCAACTATACCCACTAGTTAATAAGGGAAGGTTATCTCACCATTTAAATAAGTTTACGGGATACTAGAAAAAAATTCAGGCCAAAAAGGCCATTCTGTCAACTCGTTAGAAGTCTCATTCGAACGAAAGGCTTCGAACGAACTACTAACTCGTTAGAAGGGATACTGTCATCTCGTTAGAAGTTCGTTCAAACGAGGTCGTTCGAACGACCTGGGCAGGTCTTCTAACGAGATGACAGATTCAGCCCAGAAATTCTTAAATCCGTTTTTCTATATTCCTCTCTTCTCTAAATCCACACTTAGGTCACCTCAATAGCACTTTAATGATTCTAAACCACTCCAAATCCTCTTAGGTCGTTTCTTAACATCTTTATGGGTTCAATTACTCTAAATTAACATACAATTTACATAAATTCCCAATTTCTCATTCCAAACCCTATGAACATAAACCTAGAGTTTAAGTGCAATTATAGACCCCTTATTAATCCGTTTTTAGATCATTAAAAGTTATGTCTTGTATATTGAAACCGTCCATTTATCACTCTACATGCAAATCCCTACCCAAAACCACAAGTTTCACAATAATTCCATTTGGGTGTTCTTCATCAAAATTCCAAGATATAAACAGTTTTCTACACTACACATGGAGGAAATATTCAATGCAAATAACGACATCAAAACACTTGCCTTAGATTGTTCTTCAGAATTGATGTTGGTGAATGAAGGTTGATTTCTCCCCCTTCTCTACAGATTTTCTCCCAAGGTTGAAGATGGTGGTTGGAGGTTTCTTTTAGAACTTCTTCAAACTCTCGTATAACTCCCGTAGCCCTCTAAATCACCTAATGATGATAATGGGATTATTGGGTTCATAAATAATATAAAATAAACCTCTAAAATTCGTGGGTTTTAATTCCCATATTTTTAAAATTACCAAAATACCCTTCTAGGTTGTCGGTATGGGCCAAAAATGCCCTGGGACCCAAACTAAACCCCCGACTAATGTTTTCTGACTATTTCGACCCTTCCGGACACGTTGGCGCACTCAAAATGACCATTCGATTGATAAAAGTATAATTTACTTTTTAATTTAAATAATTTCATTCCTGACACGATTGTCACGCGCGTCTCAACTAAATTTTCCAAATTGTCGTATTTCTGTCTCGTGACAATTTAAATACTTAACAATACTCATGTATTACCATACATACTCGAAAATAATAATTTTAACATCATAATCAAATATCAACTCATATCTCGTTAGTATTTATACCTGGATTAATTTCCAATTATTTCTCATTTAATTTAATTAATCCCTTAAATAAAAATCAATAAAATTACGGGATATTACATACTTCCCCCCTAATAACAGAATTTCATCCCGAAATTCGGAGCTAAAGAGTACCTGGTAAAAACAACTCTGGATAACGTTCGCGCATCTCATCCTCACGCTCCCATGTGGACTCCTCGGCATTATGATGCCGCCACTGAACACGTAATAATGGTACTATATTCGACCTCAGTTTCCGCTCGCTGTGGTCCAGAATAGCAATCAACCCCCCATCGTAGGAACTATTGGGCTGAAGATCGATGTCCTCCAAAGCAATGTGAGTATGGCCCAAATCATCCCTAAGATATTTCCTTAGCGAGGAAATATGGAACACATCATGAATCCTATGCAAGTGCTCCGGTAACCCAAGTCTATACGTAACTGGCCCAATCCGCTCGATGATAGGAAATGGCCTCACATATCTCGGTGCCAGTTTCCCCTTCTTCCCAAAATGCATAATCCCCTTCATAGGAGATACTATGAGTAAAACCCGGTCCCCCACTTTGAATTCTCTTAAGAACCTCTTGGCATCGGCATAGCTCTTCTGCCGGTCCTGAGCTACCCGAATGCGACTCCGTATCATCTCTATCCTTGCCGAAGTATCCTGAATCACTTCCGGCCCAAGGAGTTTGTTGTCCCCCACTTCTAAGCAACATGCTGGGGAACGACAAGGTCTACCATACAACGCCTCAAATGGAGCCATACCAATGGTGGACTGATAGGAGTTATTATAAGAAAACTCCACCAGTGGAAGGTAATGCTCCCATCCTCCACCCCTAAAGTCTAGGATGCACATACACAACATGTCCTCTAATATCTAATTTGTTCGCTCGGTCTGCCCATCAGTCTGCGGGTGATAAGCTGTACTCAACCGCAATTCATTGCCCATGGCCTCCTGGAAACTCTCCTAAAACCGTGAAACAAATATCTTGTCTCGGTCAGACACGATATTTAGAGGCACTTCGTGAAGTCTCACTATTTCAGGAATGAAAATCTGGGCATACTGTCTCGTAGTGTAGTCTGTCCTTACGGGTAAAAAATGAGCAACTTTGGTCAACCAGTCCACAATTACCCATATGGAGTCGTGACCCCTTTGTGACGTAGGTAACCCCGTGATAAAGTCCATGAATATGCTCTCCCACATCCACGTTGGAACCTCTAATGGCTGTAGAAGTCCTGCCGATCTCTGATGATCCACCTTTACTAGCTAACAAGTGGCGCATTTAGAAACAAACAGGGTAATATCTCTCTTCATCCCGCTCCACCAATACTGTCGTCTCATGTCTTGGTACATTTTATCCCCACCAGGGTGTACCGCGAACCGTGAGTCGTGCGACTCTGTCATCACCTCGTGCCGCAAGTCTTCCCCTTCCGGAATGACCAGTCTCCTATTGAAGCGTAATTCCCTGTCTGAGTTAACAGTATAGGGCTCGGCTCCCTCTGCTAGTAATCGAACTATCTGCTCCTGACAGAACGAGTCATTTGCCTGGGCCTTTACCACTCTCATAACAATCTGAGGTGTAATAGTCATCACAGACATGAACGATCGGGCCACTACATCCTGGTATCCTAACTCCTTCCACACCTCGGCCACCTCATCTACTGGCCTACGGCTCAACGCGTCTGCTACCACGTTAGCCTTTCCTGGGTGATATTGGATATCAAACTGATAATCCTTCACAAACTCAAGCCACCGTCATTGACGCATATTCAACTCCTTCTGCATGAAGAGGTACTGTAGAGACTTGTGGTTCGTGAACAATCAAAACTTCTCCCCCAGGAGATAATGTCTCCAAATCTGAAGGGCAAATACAGCTGTCGCTAACTCCAAATCATGGGTGGGGTAATTCTTCTCGTGAGTCTTAAGCTTACGGGAAACATAATCTATGGCCTGACTCTCCTGCTGCAATTCACCTCCAAGTCCTTATAAGGACGCATCGGTGTAGACTAGATACTCAACTCCCGGTCTTGGCAATGCTAACACAGGTGCTGAGGTCAACTTGTCCTTCAACTCATCGAATGCCAACTGACAGGAATCGCTCCAGATGAATGGCACACCCTTACGAGTCAGATGTGTCAAAGGAACCGCTTTCTTTGAGAAACCCCGAATAAACCTCCTGTAGTATCCTGCTAGGCCCAAGAAACTACGGATTTCAGTCGGTGTTGTAGGCTGTCCCCACTCCCTCACCGTGGATACCTTCCCCGGATCAACAGATATCCCTCGGTCTGAAATGATATGCCCCAGAAACTGAACCTCCTTCAGCCAAAACCCACACTTCTCATACTTTGCATAAAGCTCGTTCTGATGTAGCGTCTGCAAAACCTGCCTCAAATGATTGTCGTGCTCCTCTTCTGTCTGGGAGTAAACTAGGATGTCATTAATAAAGACGATGACGAACTGGTCTAGGAACTCTCTGAACACCCTATTCATCAAGTCCATAAACACGGATGGAGCGTTGGTCAAGCCAAAAGGCATAACTCGAAACTCGTAGGAACCATATCTCGTTAAGAAAGCAGTCTTCAAGACGTCATGTTCCCTGATACGCAACTGATGGTATCCCAATCGCAAATTAATCTTTGAGAAGAAGGAAGCTCCTCTCAGCTGGTCGAATAAGTTATCGATTCGGGGCAACGGATACTTATTCCGTATCGTGACCTTATTCAACTCTCGGTAATCTACACATAACCTCAATGATCCATCCCTCTTCTTTACAAACAACACAGGGGCACCCCACGATGAAGTACTCCTCTGAATAAACCCCTGACCCAATAATTGTTCTATCTGATCCCGTAGCTCTCTCATCTCTGCTAGAGCCATACGGTAAGGTGCACGGGCAATAGGCCGAGTGCCTGGCATCAAATCGATTACAAAATCTATCTCTCTACTCGGAGGTAGTCTAGGTATATCCTGAAATACATCAGCAAACTCACTAACAACGAGTATCGCATCGAGTGGTATCACCACTTCCTTAGAGGTCTCCTCCTCTGTATAGTACAAGTGAGTGGACAATCCTCCCTCAGGGCGAGGCATCGCCACTAAAAACATCTCCTGCCCAGGAATGGCAAAGATAATACTCCTACTGAAATAATCAATCACGGCTCGATACGCAACTAGCTAATCCATACCAAAAATCGCATCGTACTCAGTCATCTCTAATACTAACATATCAGTGGGTAAAGTAAACCCCCCGATCTCTATACCCACACCTCTACAAATAAGTGAAATCACAGAACCCCTACTCAACGGTGAATCTACTCAAATGATCGTGCTCTCTGCAGTGTCTAACACCCCAATAGTGCGTGCAGATCTCATGGCAATGAAATAATGTGTGGCCCCCGTGTCAAATAAAATACGCCCCATAGTCCCCTAAATAGAGAACATACCCTCAATGGCCGGTGGATCCTGTGGGGCCCTGCCCCTATCAGGTCAATCCTGGCATTTGTGGCCAATCTTGCCACAAGTGAAGCACTTCCCTGGGAAATTTCCCCCTCGTTGTCCCTGCTGCCCTCGGCCCTGATGGCCATTACCGTTCCTACCTTGGCCATGCTGGCCCTACTGAAACTGCTGCTGTTGACCATTCTAACCCTACTGACCCTGATGGCCGTTCTGACCCTGATGGCCATGTATGAAACCTCCCTGACCACTCCTAATACCTCCAGATCTGAATCTTTTAAAATCCCCTTATTGGGAACCCTGATCACTCTGCCTATGCTGACCCTGAGCAGATTGTGCCCCGCTGGCACCATTTCCCCTTGTCCTGCCCTGATGACTGGACTCTCCTGATCTCTTACTCTTATTCATGTGAAAGCGGTGATCCTGGCAGTAAAGTAGTGCCACGTTAACCACATCATAATAAGTGGCCAACGAGAGATTACCCAATAAGTGCTGACGGATCCTTCAAGTCAATCCATCCATAAACTTCTGAATCTTCTTCTCCTCAATCGGAATCACATCAGGAATAATGTTCAAGAGATTAGTAAATTTGGCCTCATACTCGGCCACTATCTTCCCCTCCTGCTTGAGGTTCATTAACTTCCTCCTCATTTCAGTGTGAGCAGCTGATGGAAAATATTTTCTGTCGAACCGCACCCAGAACTCCTGAATAGAAAGGGCGTCCCTCTCCTCTGCGGTGGTAATGGACTCCCACCACTGCAATGCAGATCCTACTATCTTAAAATTAGCCATTATCTACTTCTGAACATTTGTGGACTCGTACATCCTTAAGTGCCTCTGAATGTCCTTCCTCCACTGACTGGATACCACAACATCGGAGCTACCTGCAAACTCCGGAGGGTGTGCTTTCTGAAAAGCATCACGAATGTGTTCCCAAGCAGACGGGAATGCATGAGCCTAAACTGGTGCAACTACCGACGCCTAGGATGGTGCCTGCTGTACAACTGCTAGAGCGACATTCACCGCTTGGGCTACAATAGCTGCAACCTCTGCGTCATTCATAGTGCCCTGAACTGGTGCAGGCTGTGGCTCTGGATGTGCATCCCTAGGAACTCACTGCGCACGTCGTGGAGGCATCTGAAATGAGAGTAAAATCTTATAAGTTCGCAGTTATTATCTCAAAATAGCTGGAGAGAGAAGCATACATAAAAGAATACAATAGTCCTAAAATCTAGGGCTCTATATCAAAAAAAGCTCAACGAAAACATAACAAGCCGTATAGATCCAACGACACTAGAACCTGATGCTCTGATACCACCTGTGACACCCCGACTAATTAAATACCGGGTAGTTACTCCTTTATTAAATTAATAAAAAATGCCAAGTTGGTTCAGTTCATAGCATCACTGTCGAAAACGTTTTAACAATTACTAGCCACCTAATATTTAAAAAAGTGAGTTGTCAATTTTAATTAAATCCGATTAACATACAATAAGTGAATGATGAAATGCTAACATAACCACCACAACATAGTCACAATAGAATAACCATCAAATAATAATGAGTCTGGAGGAATACTCCTCACAACCATCCGAATACTGAAATAAATAAATACCAAGTCTGCATCACTAAATTAATTACAACCCAAAGTCTGAAATAACTGAAAAAGTAAGATGTCTCTAAAAGGAATGGGGAGACATGCCCAACAAATGAGAAAATATGATAATGGAGTCAAGATCGAGAATGGAGGCGTCTACTGTCAAGGTCCTGTAACTTCCACAGCAGCTACAGCACGTCACCTGAATAGAACTCCTATGCATGGTGTCCTTGTGGCTGGGCACCTAAAAGGTTTTACAAAAATAGATTTGGAAGCAAACGGGTCAGAGCCCGATTGTGAAAATAGTTTAAAAATTTGCAAGTCACCTCTCAACTAATTTTGCACTCCTATCGTACCCGTACCCATTCAAGTTATTCCTATATCTAACTAGTCCGATACAAAATCTAACATTACTATACGATATCCAATTAAATTCTCAACATCTTCTATTTAACAGAGTATTATGCCTTGCTACACAGTTTCCCATATTAGTACTACTAATTACTAAAGATCTTTCATTTTCACTTTACAAAACGTTGCTGTTATTTATACTCACATTTATTCTTGACAATTCATTTCAATTAACAGTATATTATTCTCATCATAACTATACAATACTAGCACCCCGAGACTAAGCTGCGGTGCACACATACTCTGCTATCCAATCCCGGTACATCACGTACATAAGGACCACATATTTCGAATCTCTCAGGAATAGTTTCTTTAAATAATAATCACAAACAATGGAGGCGAACATAATTCACATCACATGGGTCACGCACATACCTACGCTCCCATGATCAGCAGACTTATTAACTTCTCAATAAGTCCTTCTCTGACCTATGTCCTCGAGGTACCAATCTAAATCCCCCCGTAGGCACACAAAGATTAGATGACCTTGAACGAACGCCGACCTCCCATGATAGCAAGTACGGTAGGTATGTTATACAGAGATAACTACGTATACTAAGCATTCACACATCTTAGATATCACAATATTTTATTAGTGGTATACTTCTCGTTCTTATACCAACATTTAGTGTTATACAACTCACAAGTCCCCGGTTTATATGTATTTAAATTATCAACTCTTCTCACATCGTAATTAGGTACTCGCTTCCCAATCCAAAAATGTCATCTGGTTTACTACAAGATTCTAAGTTTTACTCTTCAATGTACCCCAATCTACCAACTTTACCCACTGGTTAATAAGGGAAGGTTATCTCACCATTTAAATAAGTCTACGGGATACTAGAAATAAATTCAGGCCAAAAAGGCCATTCTGTCAACTCGTTAGAAGTCTCGTTCGAACGAGGTCGTTTGAACGAAAGGCTTCGAACGAACTACCAACTCGTTAGAAGGGATACTGTCATCTCGTTAGAAGTTCGTTCGAACGAGGTTGTTCGAACGACATGGGCAGGTCTTCTAACGAGATGGCAGATTCAACCCAGAAATTCTTAAATCCGTTTTTCTATATTCCTCTCTTCTCTAAATCCACACTTAGGTCACCTCAATAGCACTTTAATGATTCTAAACCACTCCAAATCCTCTTAGGTCATTTCTTAACATCTTTACGAGTTCAATTACTCTAAATTGACATACAACTTACATAAATTCCCAATTTCTCATTCCAAACCCTATGAACATAAACCTAGAGTTTAAGTGCAATTAAAGATCCGTTATTAATCCATTTTAAAATCATCAAAAGTTATGTTTTCTATATTGAAATCATCCATTTATCACTCTACATGCAAATCCCAACCCAAAACCACAAGTTTCACAATATTTCCATTTGGGTGTTCTTCATCAAAATTCCAAGATATAAACAGTTTTCTACACTACACATGGAGGAAATATTCAATGCAAATAACGACATCAAAACACTTGCCTTAGATTGTTCTTCAGAATTGATGTTGGTGAATGAAGGTTGATTTTTCCCCTTTCTCTACAGATTTTCTCCCAAGGTTGAAGATGGTGGTTGGAGGTTTCTTTTAGAACTTCTTCAAACTCTCGTATAACTCCCGTAGCCCTCTAACTCACCTAATGCTGATAATGGGCTTAGTGGGTTCATAAATAATATAAAATAAACCTCTAAAATTCGTGGGTTTTAATTCCCATATTTTTAAAATTACCAAAATACCCTTTTAGGTTGCCGGTACGGCCCAAAAATTCCCCGGGTGCCAAACTAAACCCCCGGCTAATGTTTTCTGACTATTTCGACCCTTCCGGACACGTTGGCGCACTCAAAATGACCATTCGATTGATAAAAGTATAATTTACTTTTTAATTTAAATAATTTCATTCCTGACGTGACTGACACGCGCGTCTCAACTAAATTTTCCAAATTGTCGTATTTCTGTCTTGTGACAATTTAAATACTTAACAATACTCATGTATTACCATACATACTCGAAAATAATAATTTTAACATCAGAATCAAATAGCAACTCACATCTCATTTGTAATTATACCCGGATTAATTTCCAATTAATTCTTATTTAATTTAATTAATCCCTTAAATAAAAATCAATAAAATTACGGGGTATTACAATATGTGCAAACTATTTTGTGTAATCCTCCTAAGCATCAGGTGTGGGTGCGTGTGTGTGAACATGTGTAGTAGCAAAACGTGACACATGACCCTATTTAAAACAGAACACTCTAAGGTTTCCTCTCTTCTTGCAATGCGTGAAAACATAAATAGGTCTAGGAACACCTCTCACAAAACGTCTCCTACGCGCTCTCTTATCAGGTATGGGAGGCCTAGATGGGTTGGGTTGAGAGACATGTGAATCAAATACTAAAGCGGGAACCGTCTTAGGTGCAACATGTGAAGTGGATGCACCTGTAATACCCCGTATTTTTATGCTATATTAATTTGGGGATTTATTAAATTTAATGTGAATTAATTATTTAATAAAAATCCGGAAATTAATTATGTTATAATTATTAACGTGACGAGAGTTTGTAATTTTGGAAAATTTTTTGAATATTACTAATGAGCAAAGTAATATATAATATTGGTTATATTGAATGTCACGAGTGAATAAAATGACAATTTTAGAAATTTGAGTCGGGACGCGCCCGTGTTGCGTCGGGACTAAATATTGTTAAATAAAAGTGAAAATTTTATAAGTTGTTCGTATGGTCGTTTTGAGTGCGCCAACACGTCCGGAAGGGTCGAGATAGTCAGAAAAGTGTACCCGGGGGTTTAGTTTGGGTCTCGGGGCGTTTTTAGACCTAATTAGTACCCCGGGAGGGCATTTTGGACATTTTACATTTTTGGGTAATTAAACCCACGGAAATTAAAGGGGTTATATCAGATGTCTAGGTTATCTTCTAGGTTTAAATCAATTCTAAAATTTAGAACGGCCATAGGAGAGGAGAGAAGAGAGCTCTCAAGTCATTCCAAGGCTCAAAAGTCACCTGTTTGCACCGCCACCACCGCCAACGCGTAGATCACGAGACGGGGAACACAACCACACCGAATTTGGCACCAAACCAGAACACCAAAAATCCCAGGCAAGTGTTTATCATGCTTATTTCGTTGATGCATCTTTCATATTAGTTTAGGAGTGATTAAGAATGAATTATATGGAAGAAAACCCAATTTGAGATAGGAAAATTCATGTAGTTATGGTTTAAATGATATTCTGGAAACCCTTTGTGATGTAGAGTATTAAACCACGGAATTTTGATGTTGTATAAGAAGGAAACTCTGGGAAAAACAGATTAGAACCATGATTAAGAGATTTCTAGGGTTCTTGAATTTTAAATGAATTTTGGCTTGTTAATCCATGTTTAGTGACGTAAATTGACATGCTTTACGTAGGAAATACCTAATTTGATGATATAATGTTAGTAGCCTAAATTTTGGGACATTTGGGATTGAAAAATATGGAATTGGTTGAGGTTAGAAGATGAAACCCGTAACTGCAGGACTGCAGATTTCGCATACCTGCTTGATCGATCGATCGAGCCTAGAGCTTCGATCGATCGAGCCCCAGACCTCGATCGATCGACCCCTCCTGGACGACTCCTATTTCCCTTCTTAAATTAGTAAATGCAATTTATTGTGAAATAATTCTTGGATACCTTTGATAAAATGTTTTGGGTGATATGGAAGACCAGTAGGACATATGAATAATTTCGGGACCTTTAATGTCGGGCGAGAATTGTATTTTTGGGATAATTACATAAGGATCGATGAATTTATGTTTTAAAGGGAGAGACGCGTAAGAGAGTTACGTTGGAACTTAAATGAATACCTACTAAATTGTACTTTTGGAATAATAGAATCCATGAGGGTCGCGTAATGAGTTGGAAAATCATTCGAATGAAAGATAGGAACGAACAAAAATACGTGATATTAAATAATCAGAAAAATAAGGACAAATGTCGTAATTATGGACTTTGAGATGTTCCTAAATTTGTTATGGTAATAATAGTATAGATATATGATTGTGTATGCATATACTATCTATGTGTGAAAACATACCCACGCTACTTGCTATCCTCGAGGTTACCGCGCTGGGACGATCTTATCCTGTGTGCCTTATGGGGGATATTGACTCTTGCCCTAAGAGATATATATCCTTGGTACAGGCTACCGAAATGATAGTTCAGACGGTTCTAAGAGACGCGGGTATGTGCTTTCCTCTTAGAGACTTGGAATCTATGCTTCGCCTCAATATTGTTTGTGTATGTGTTAATACAATTCGAGAGTGATTCCGAATTTGTATTCCCCTTAATATGAGTGATACGGGGTTTGGATAGTAGAGTATGCCCACACCATAGTTTTTATTTGGGGTGCTGTTATAATATATATATTATACGAGTAGTTAATATATATATGAAATTATGAAATTGGAACTGCCTACTGTGATTTGGTAAGTAGGACATGGTTGATGACTCAAATTGTAAATACTTGTTTTGAGAAAGTATAATATGACACTGGAAAACTTTAAGTGATTAATAAAGTTAAAATGAGAACTTTGGTTACTAATTGAAATCTTACTTTTTAAACAATCGTATTGTTCATTTTTAAATCTTGCGAATAACCTAAGATAAGATAAATCGCTGGGGGATATTAGTGCGATATATGTTAAATAATCCGTTGGGAAGGTTAGTACGATAGGCGTGGAGATTAGAAGAGAGGTGAGAATTTCTCAAGAGAGTGTCGCACGAATATGTTGTTGCATTGACCTGTAATCAATTTAAATACTTGCTAAACGAATTTTTAAATCATACACACTATCGGGCTCTGACCCATTTCTTTTTCTCTCTCTTTTGTATATATATGTATATATTACAGGTGCCCAGCCACAGGGGCGTCTTGCTTAGGATCCCTTGGAAGGAACGTGTTGCAGCTTAGGTGGGAGTTGCGGGCCACTTGCTTAGACGATTTCATTTACTTGATTCCACTTCTATCATTCTCAGTTATTGGGGCATGTGTCGCCCTTTCCACTATTTATCTGTTTTATTGGGACATTTGTATTTCAGTTATTTCTAGTACTGTTACTTTGGGATTTATTCAGTATGGATGTTTTACTTTAAATTTAAATGTTGGGATTTCGGATGTTGAATGTTTAAATTAATTGGTTCATGTTCTAGGATATTTGTGGTATGATTCTTACTTATTGGAAATGTTGTTAATAAATAAATAAATAATTTTTCTTTAAAAATAATTTGGAAAGAAATGTTTAAATATGGTTTTGACACTTAGCTTAATTAACTAGGGTGTTAAATTGGAAAATTTATTTTTTTCGACAATGATGCTAAGAATGAACCAACTGTTCACCTTGATTTTAATTTAATAAATGAGTGATCGCCCGGTATTTAATTAGGCGGGGTGTCACAGCACCGTCATGACCTATTCCTAAACTCTCACTGCTACCCAAAATGGGATTGAGAATGATCTTTACTTCCTTCTTAGACATGTTCTCTAAAGTGAATTTAGCCTTCAGGGCGTGCTTAAGATCTCTCTCTCATTGTGACATACGGGTTATAAGTTCACTTTTTTCCCGGCCTAAAGCTATCAACTGTTCACTCAATGAAACCTTCACCTTCTCGAGTTGACTTGCTTTTGCCTCAAACTCCCTCAAAACTTCCAACTCTCTCTCCAAATCTCTCACCCTAAGACCTAATTCCTTATTCAATTTTTTTAAGGTCTCGACATACAAATCTCTAAATGCGATCTGGAG
This sequence comes from Sambucus nigra, assembly GCA_949130495.1. Taxonomy (NCBI): domain Eukaryota; kingdom Viridiplantae; phylum Streptophyta; class Magnoliopsida; order Dipsacales; family Adoxaceae; genus Sambucus; species Sambucus nigra. The sequence goes on along the minus strand of OX422215.1, from coordinate 301,153,050 downwards.
CTCACTATCACCCTCACTCTCAAACTCGCTAGAAAAACTCAAATCCTCCTCGGGGGTCTCACATCCACAAGTATCCTCATCGTCGTGGGACAAACTAGGTGTGCTCACGTGACTAGATAAAAAGGCAATAAACTTTCCTTGTGAAGATTAATCCCCAGAATCTCTCACATCATGCTCACTATCACTAAGGGTGACTTGCATTGAAACCTTCTTCCCCTATCTCCTAAGTCTAGTGGGAAACTCAAACGACTTATGCCCTTTGCCCTTACACTCAAAACAAGTTACTTTTTCTAAATCTCCCTCACCATCTTTCTCTTTATCACCACTTTCTATGGCCTTGTCTTTCTTTTTCTCAAAAAACTTTTTATTGGAAGAATTTTATTTAGAAAGTTTGAGAATTTTTTAAAAATGCTTTACAAGCATGGCCATATCAAAATCAGACTCGGACTCACAAAAACTCACTTTCTTTTTCTTCTTAGACTGGGCTTTAAGTGTTATCCCTCTATCCTTAGGCTTGACAGTGTCAGGAAACACGTCAATCTTATTTGTTTGGAGGTCTCCTACCAGCTCTTCTAATTTCAGACGATTCAAATTACCTAAGGTATTTAACACAGTCACTTTAGGGATAACGTGTTTTGGTAGCGGTCTTAAAATATTTTTAACCACTCGTGCATTAGGTACAGGCTCACCAAGATTAAAACTAGTGTTGACAATGTCAGACAAACGTGCATAAAAGTCATCAAAACACTCAGTCTTAAGCATGGTAATCATTTCAAATTGAGTAGTTAAATTATGAATTTTAGACTCTTTGACTACGTTAGTGCCTCCGTGGGTGAGTTGAAAACATCCCACTCTTTTTTAGATGTGGTGCATGTCATAATATGTCGAAACTCGTCGGGGGTGATGTGTCTGAAAATTGCACTAAGCCCACGTGAATTAAAAGTTCTCCACCTAAACTCATCCTTAGTCAAGTCCAACACAGGTTTTCAATTCGTGACATTATTCGTGGTGACAGTGGGAGGAGTCCAACCTCTTTCACAAATTAACCAAACTCTTTCATCTATTGCTTTTAAATGTGATCCCATGTGGGCTTTCCAGTAAGCATAATTAGACCTGTAAAAAAATGGCAACCGATTATATAAAATTTCACTTGGAAACATTGCGTCAATTTTTAAAAATATGATTTTGCGGAAAAAAATCAATATCACACAATTTTTGCGAAAAAATAGGCATACACAATAAATTAGTGTAACCTGCTCTGATACCAATTTGTAAAATAGGCGATGTGCTGTGTGCGATATCGATTTAAAATAAATGCAAAAATTCCAACTACAAACTTATTTAATCAGAGTCAATTTTTGAATCAAATTAATTAAGCCCTTAAACCAATATTTAGGTGTGTGCGTGCGTTAAACCAACATAAACACAAATATGCTAACTCACAGATTTCAGAAAAAATCCCCTTAGGGAAAAACCTTTTATTTCACTATAATTTGTAAATCACAACTAACACGGATTACAATGAAATCTGCAATAAGTTTACCTCAAAAAACCTACATAGACGCGCAACCTAGAGTCAACGATGGATTCCACACAACGAACCCACATGAATCGCAATCCAATCTTTAGCAAAGATCCACACGCAGTGAACCTCAATGACCTCAGTCTTTCGGTGTAGAGACGTACTCCAAAAAGGTTGAACAATAGCAAAGTATGTTCTTGGGTTCCAAAACAATTCACATAAACATTGGGATCTTGTGAATTGAAAACAAAAAGGTTTAAGAACCTAAAATTGAGAAGACATATGTTTCTGCTGTAGCAGTTTCGTCACAGTTGAAAATTGAAAATCTTTTTAAGAAAAAGGGTGTTGCTTAACATGCTTAAATAGAAAAAATTAAGACGGCAGGTTGCTCAAATGAAATAGAATTTCGCTTGAACGGTTACAGGTGTCGCTAAAAAAAAATTGAATCTCGCTTGAACGATGACACGCATCGCTCAAACGAGATTCACGCGAGATGGCATGTCATTTGAACGACATAGGCTGTCGCTCGAACGAGCAATTAAATAAATATTTTTTCCTTTTCTTTTCCTAGAAAATGCAACGTCTTAAAACTTAGAAAAATAATTTTGACGAAAAACTTAAAAACTCCGTTCCAACACTTAGAAAATTTTTGAGGAAAAATATCCCCAATATTCTAAGTGAAATGCTAAGGAATAAAGACACAACCTTTACCAAATTCATCTCGCGGAGGCTTAATTGTTGAAGAAACTTGATATTCGGATCCGTCTTGTTGCATATGTGATCTTGAATATTCTTCGATGGTTGTAGTGGTATACGGCATACTAATTGATAACGGACATTTATAAACTTCTTTCTTTACATCTCCCCCTCCTAATAGGGGATAACTTCAAAGACCGAGTATGCCTAAAGTACAACCTTCATGGTAATGTTAATGTCATTTAGATGTTTAAGAGCATGCACTTTATGTCTGGAATGGGTCTAGGATGATGACAATAAGGAATTGTTAAACCCATAGTACTAAAAAAGGCCTTTCCTCGAAGTGGCCTGGGTTACTAACCTTCACCGACTAAACTCAAAGCGCTCCACTGACCGCGATCGAAAAGAATCTTGTAGAATGAAAAGACTATTTCAGGAGACTCTTTGAACGAAATATTTGTCAAGGAGGATGAATACTTCTGCTTTTTTGGATTCCCTAAACCATGGTACAACCATGTTAAGAAGAAGATAAAATCGGGGTTAGAAATCTTCTTTCAAGACAGTAACTCATGGGCCAAAGATTGCAAACATGAAGTGCAACCTCTCATCGAGCAACCATGGCAATTACCAACGACTCTGAGGAAAGTGATTTCGAAGAATCTTTCGACTTGTAGACACTGGGCTGAGCCTCTACATGATTCGTTCAAATGCCACGTCGTCGGACCCATTCGCTAAGATCACGACTGCTGACATGCCTCTCCTCAATTGGAATGTTATCCTAGTCCAGCCTGCTCAGATATAACCCAACCCTGTGGTTTACCCTATCCAGGTCTCTTCACCTATTATTGTTTTTCCTTTTCCTGATATCAATATAACTGAGACCTCTTTTGATGAGGTTCTCAATGCAATTTTTCTTAAAAATGAAATAAATGAGAATTTTGAGTATCTTGTTATGCCTTACACTAATTGTCTTGATTATGATCAAACCCTTTATGATTATGATTTTATAAATGAACAATTCTTAGCTGATTTTAATAAGGAAAATAATAAATAATATAATCGCATTTAAATTAATGATGATGAGACCGTTGTTATTAATAACTATTTTAGTAGCCACCAGTGTGAGATTAGGATAGGGTACACCCATAATGAGCATGAGCGTGCATAATTTTAAGAGGAACTAAAAGAGTTTGTGGGCATCTTTGCATGGTCCTACGATGGCGTGCTTGGCATTGACCCAAAAATAGCTCAGCATGAGATCTCGATATTCTCAGAATGTAGGACGATTAAACAAAAGCTAAGAAAACTCCATACCAGATGATCGCTCAAGGCCAAAGAGGAAGTGGTCAAACAGTTGAACGTGGGTTCCATTCGCGTGGTTAAGTACCCAACATAACTTTCCAACATCGTCCTCGTGCCGAAGACGGGTGGAAAAGTTTACATGTGCGTCGACTAATTGGGATTTGAATAAAGCATCCCCAAAACACCATTATGCATTACTTAACATCGACATGATCATGGACAATATGACCAGTCATGCCCTTAAGTCCTTTGTAAATGGATTCGCCAATTATAACTAGATCAAGATGCATCCTAACCATTAGGAGAAAACATCCTTTATCATCCCATGGGGAACTTTCTGCTATAGTGTCATGCCATTCGGACTCAAGAACGCTACTAAAGGGCTGCCACAACCATCCTACATAACCTTATTTATGAGGACGTCAAAGTATATGTGGATAGCATAATTATTAAGTCTAATACTCGAGAAGGTCATATTCTCGCAATTCAAAAGTTCTTCGGGCAGCTACGATAATATCAGATGCGACTAAATCCATAAAAGTCTACTTTTAGCGTCACGAAAGGAAAACTCTTGGGATTCATGGTTAGTGATAAGGGAATCGAAGTAGACCCTACCAAGCTGAAAGACATACTTGAGATGCTACCACCACAGATGGAGAAGGATGTTCAAGGATTCTTGGGTAAACTATATCACATCAGTAGGTTCATCAGCCAACCGACTTATATTTGTGAACCTACTTTCAAACTTCTCTGAAAGGATTTAACTAAAGTCTGGAATGAGGCCTACTAAGAAGCCTTTGATCGAATCAAGCGATACCTCACCCAACCTTCAGTGCTCATGCCTTCGTAGTCAGGTCTCCCCCTCCCCTTGTACTTGGCCATCATAGATATCACAACAGGGGATTATCTAGCCCAATACATTAAAGAATCCAGCAAGGAAAGATCCATATATTACTCTAATAAAAAAATGGCCAGATATGAAGTCAACTACACTGCTTTGGAGAAAGTGTGTGTCACCCTATTTTGGGTCACACAGAAGTTCCGGCACCACATGCTTGCCTTTCCTATCAGACTAGTATCTCGAATAGATCCCATCAAATACCTACTAAAAAAATTGCTTTGTCCATTCGAATAGTCCGTTGGTTAATGTTTTTAGCTGAATTCGATATTGTGTACGTCACGTAGAAAGCTGTGAATAGGAGATCCATCTCCGACTACCTTGCTGATTACCCCATGGAAGGAATCAATGTTTGGGCGTCTGAATTCCTAGATTAAGACATTCTATGAACCTCTCATGAGCACCTTAGATGGTAGATGTTATTTGATGGAGTTGCCAACAAGAAATGATACAACATTAGGATACTCTTGATGGCCCCTGATGACTCTCACACCCCCATTTCCATCAAGCAAGACTTCCCTTGCACTAATAACATGACTGAATAGGAGACATGCACTATAGGAATCAAGATCACCCTCAAGAAAGGTATCAAGCAACTAGACATTTATGGGGACTCTTCCATCATTTCCGGCCAAATTCTCATAAAATGAAAATTCAAAGACGAGAAGATCCTACCCTTCCATGTCCATCTAGAAGAGCTTTCCTCCCAGTTCAAAGATGTTATCTTCCTCTACCTTCCTCACTTAAAGAGCAGTCTAGCTGATTGATGATAAGCAAATATTGCGTATTTCATCCCTCGAACCTACGCATTTTGGCCCCCTCGGGTATCTTATTCCCTATATTTACGCTCATTAACCAGGCAACCTTGGATTTCTACGTTAACATGTTTTGCAGGGGTTAATTAAGCTTTTATAGGTATTTGGATGCTAAGTGTGAAGTTCAGACGCATTCCACTCGATTTCCATACGCGATCACACGTTTAAGGGCATTTTAGTCTTTCCACAGCTTGGGCACCTGGCCCAACATCTACATGGAATTTTTAACCCTTCTTGCAAGCTTCGTGTGGCTGTGAACGGTGCCCGATTTCGATTCAGAACGAAGAAGTTACAGCAATTTCAGCAGACGAGAAATGCAAACATCCCAAAACAGCAATGCAGAGGGCTCATACCTGCTTGATCGATCGATCGATCCTTCTATTTTTACAAATCGTGGGGAGATAGTGGGCTGGGATATTTACCATCGATCGATCGGTCAAAGTGATCGATCGATCGATTCCCAATTTTCAGCTGATATTTTGGCTTTTCTTTTCTTTCTTCTTTTCTTTTCTTATTCATTTACCACTTACTATATAAAGGTTTTCTGTAGTAATAATCTAAAAAGGAAGCATTAGAATAGATTTAGGATAGTTTAACTTAGGGTTTGGGAGTTGAGAGGTCATTTCTTCTTCCTCATTTGGTGTGACAACATTTGGGTTTGTAATATTGATCTTTTCTTTTTCCCTCTCCATTAATATAGCTTGTATTTCATTAATTCCTGCTTTCTAATTAGATTTACATGATTTCTTTACATTTTTTGATTTAATTGCTTTCTAGTGTAGATTTATTGCGTTTATTTACCACATTTATTTATCGCGTTTTTAATATGTTTTCAAGCTAATTTAAATTAGGTTGTGTTTGAATTGAACTCACTCGGGTTGACGCGTTTCTTGGATTTGGTGATGGTGTTTACGGGTCTATTTCGGGTGCTTTGTCCTAGTTATCGCTCCTAGGAGATTTGACGGGGCATATCATGTATGTCCCGTGCTTACGACCTTTCGTGCCCAATTTCTGGGGTATTTGTTGACGCCAAAATCTTATTAGGCTTTTATGCGGATTTAGGGGTGTGATAACCCTTGATTCAATTAACTGTCGAAATGAGACGCAGTCATAATAACTCATCGACCCATGTATCCATTTTATACAAATTAACTCAGGTGAGGGATATTCGATGCAACCTATAGTTTTACTCTCTTTTTTAATTTAGTTTCAATACACTCACCTAGATTAATATTTCCCTTTTATGCATCTTTTCCGTTTTAGTTTGTAATCACCTTTTACACTTTTATTTCTAGAATATTGAATCATATAAATTCTAGCAGCTCGTCTCTGTGGATATTTTCAATACCCGACTTACCGCTATACTTGTATTACACGTGTAGTCGTAACTTAGGTTTTTGTATTGAGGAGGTGAACAGAAAACAATGATCAGCGTTTGACACGCGCTACTTTTAACCCTTAATCAAAATGGCGCTGTTGCCAGGGACAAGTTTGTTTTAGACTTTATTTGATTTAGTATTTTGTAATATTTTCTTTCTATTTGTATTATTTGATAATCTTTTTGCAGGACTTCCACATTTGAGCACTTAAAAACGCTTGAATTTTCCGCGCGCATCTACTTTGTGGAATTCGCCACTTCGAGCCATTCTTGGGGTAAGCATGTCTTATTCCAATTCTTTCGCTAATCATTGTTATAATGCTTATAATTATCGTAATCCTATGACTTTCGGTGAATACTTAGAATCCCAAAAATTTTTAAATTCAAATATGACTTTGGGCGAGTATAACGAAAGTCAAAACTTAGGTTATTGGAATTTTGATGATGATGACAATGATTTTGGGCCTTTACCTCCTTATAATAGGAATTTTTAAACGAATTACAATAGTTTTCAAAATTCCTACAATAATGAGTTTTCGGTTAAGTCCGATGGTAATTTTTAAAGTTCCCATTTTCATGTATCCGCTCCTCGACCTATGACATTCGGTGACGGCTTGGGTATGTATGAAAATGAGAAAATTGAAAATCGTTATGGGGAAGAAAATCGTTGTTAGGAACATGAGTTGGATTTATTATTTGAGTCCGACGATGATTTTTGCTTCCGAGACTTTCGAAGTCGAAGAATGTTTTGAACCAAATGATGACTTTGTGCCTACTTTGGAACAAACCATTCTTAACTTTACCCATTGCATAATAGATATTGAAAGTGAGGATGAAAATGATGTAATATCTATTTGCAATGAAATGATTTCTTCTTTGTTCCCCAAAGAAGAACATTTCATTGAAAATGATATTATTTCCTTCGAAACTCAATCTTCATGCGATGATGATTCATCTCATGAGTTTGAATTTCTTTCATCCCCATTTTTATTCTCTTTATCACACCGTCACAAGTACCCAATGATTCAGTTTCAAACTTTAATGTTTTAAACCTTTTCGTCAATGAGGAGTGCTTGCTTGAGTCGCCTTCCACAATCGTATCTTTGCCTTTTTGTGCGCCACCTCCCATTCCAATTTCAAAATCATTGGGAGGATATTCGTCATTTCTCAGTCCCCACATGTTTTTATCGCCCGTTCAATCCAAATCCCCCATCGTCCCTCCAAAACTTTTTATTGACGATGGTTCCTTTCTTACGCCTTACACATGCCTTCCATTGTTAAAACGAAATTTATCTTTTTCGGAAGGCATGCTTGTATGTGAGGGTACACCGGTTATCCTCCAAAGTCAAATTGTTTTTGCGTTGGACCCTAAGCTATTTAGACTTCTAGTGTATAGTTAGTGTGAAGCCTAAATAGTAGGTTGTATATAGTTAGCTTTTTATTCTTTCTTTCTTTTTATTTTAGTCTAGTGTAATAGGTAATTTTTAGTTATTTATTTTCACTATGCTCGGTACAAACTTGTTTTGTAGATTCTTTAGACTTGTTCTTATGGGGATCGCTCCATTTTGGGTAATATCGCTCTTTTCCTTCTTAAACTTGGTTCTTAATTAATATTGAGGACAATGTCAGGTTTTAAGTTAGGGGGTGTGGGATATTCTATCCATTCATTGGTAGTGTCCATGTTTTTGCTCACATGTTAGTTACAAAGTATGCTTTTCTTAGAAAAATTGAAAATTTCAAAAAGATTTTCTTTATTTTTTCTCCTTTATTGGGCATTTTTGCCTTTGTTTCCGATGATAAATTTCAATAATTGCCCGATCCAATAGACAACCCAACTATGCATGTTCTCGATTTTAGAAGTTATTAGAATTTCGTCTCACTTATTGATATTATGAATAACTTCATGAATTAAAATTTTATCCCATGAGCACATGCACTTTTATTGTTTTATTGATTTAGTTTAATATTTTTATAACTTGGTAATCTTTTGTTGCATTGTATATACTTACACCGAGTAAGCTTTGTACCTTTCGCCGTTTTGAGTGTATACACTTTTCTTTTCTCATTGAAAACATTGAATTCGTCGGTAATCTCACTATTCTTTCATTGATCGTTCATTAATTGAGTTTATATCTTGAAATGTGTTACATGATCATGATTTTCATATATTTTTTTGACTTGAAAATTGCGTAAACTTTGTGAAATGATCATAGGCCTTCTTTGTTATATCACCCATTTTAGCCTTGACCTCGCCTTATATGTTTACCCTCGTCAACCCCTTTGAGCCTAAATATTAGCCTTTCGTTTTATAACCCAAATCCCATTACCAACTCCAAATTGGAGTTTTAAACCATACATACACTTTCCATACCTTTGTTTGGAATGGTACTTGGGATTGAATGATGTTTGTTATGATGTCGGTTGCAATTTAGGCATATGAGAGTTTGAAAAGTAAAGAAAAGAGATGTGAAAAAAGTGAAGAAAAAGAAAAAGCAAAAAGCAAAAGAAAACAAAAAAGAAAACATGAGAAAAAGAGGAAAAGAAAATAAAGAGAAAGTTGTAAATGTTGTATATAGTTCAATAAGCTTTGATTACTCTCCCCGATGATATATCTAATGCTCGTTTGGAACTTATTTTCCAATTTTTGAAATTTCCCGCATTACCCATTATCCCAAGTTTTCATCTCCGAACACTTTGAATCCGTACATACATTCCTTTCGTTTCGTACCCTAGCCTAACCTACATTATTACGCAATACAAGTCTTATGTGATCTTAAGTTGATGTAATTTAAAAGTTTAAATAGTTTTGATAATCTGTGAAAATACATTTCTCCTCCTTTAATGTGCGGTATCTTTCATTAAGATTACAATTTTTCAGTTTATATATAGCGTTCTTCATTTGTGACATGTGCTCGGCCTAGTTTCCATTTCCATTTACTCTTTATGCCCGCATGTTCCGTGTGTTACCTCCCTACTTCTAGTGAATTCGCTTGATGAGTGTAATGCCCATAAGGATTGAATGTATGCTTGCGTTAATTTAGTATCCGGTTTATATAAGTTTTTGCCAAATCATACTTTGCATGTGCTCTCTCTCCTCCCACATTTTAAAGTTTCAATTATATGAGATGCATTCTATAATGTTAATGATTTCGGACGTTTGTTTGAATTCGTTCAATGTGCTAATAATGTGTATGAAATCCTTTTTTTTATTGTTGGGCTTGTATCATATTGGTTTGGGCATATTTTGAGGAAACCATGTGATGTTTATGGGTATCATCCCTGAAAACCCTCACGAGACAACACTCATCCACCAGGGTAACTTGGGGGCTTATTGCATACGCTAAATGCAATCGAATCGCCCGCAAAAGTGGCCTTATACTTTTATACCATACTTTTGTACTTATCCTGCTTTTGGTTTGTTTGTAGTTCTTGTTGCATCCTATTTCATTGCTAGGGACTAGCAATGTGTAAGTTAGGGGGTGTGATGATAAGCAAATATTGCGTATTTCATCCCTCGAACATACGCATTTAGCCCCCTCGGGTATCTTATTCCCTATATTTATGCTCGTTAATCATAAAACCTCATATTTCTATGTTAACATGTTTTGCATGGGTTAATTGAGCTTTTATAGGTATTTGGATGCTAAGTGTGAAGTTCAGACGCATTCTACTCGATTTTCATACGCGATCGCACATTCAAGGGCATTTTAGTCTTTTCACAGCTTGGGCACCTGGACCAACATCTACACGGAAGTTATAGCCCTTCTCGCAAGCTTTGCATGGCCATGAACGACGTGCAATTCCGATTCAAAACGAAGAAGTTACGGCAATTTCAGCGGACGAGAAATGCAAACATCCCAAAACAACAATGAAGGGGGATCATACTTACTTTATCGATCGATCGATCAAAGGGATCGATCGATCGATCCCCTATTTCCAGCTGATATTTTGGCCTTTCTTTTCTTTTCTTTTCTTTCTTCTTTTCTTTTCTAATTCATTTCCCTCTTACTATATAAAGGTTTTTTGTTGTAATAATCTAAAAAGGAAGCATTAGAATATATTTTAGGATAGTTTAGCTTAGGGTTTGGGAGTTGAGAGCTCATTTCTTCTTCCTCATTTGGTGTGATAACATTTGGGTTTATAAGATAGATATTTTCCTTTTCCCTCTACATTAATATAGCTTGTATTTCATTAATTCTTGATTTCTAATTAGATTTACATGCTTTATTTACATTCTTTGATTTAATTGCTTTCTAGTGTAGATTTATTGCGTGTATTTACCGCGTTTCTTTAACATGTTTTTAATATGCTTTCTAGCTAATTTAAATTAGGTTGTATTTGAATTGAACTCACTCGGGTTGAAGCGTTGGTTGGCTTTGGTGAGGGTGTTTACAGGTTTATTTCGGGTGCGTTGTCCTAGTTATTGTGCCTAGGAGATTTGACGGGTCATATCATGTATGTCTCATGCTTACGATCTTTCGTGTGCAATTTTCGGGATATTTGTTGACGCCAAAATCTTATTAGGCTTTTATACGGATTTAGGGCCATGACAACCCTTGATTCAATTAACTATCGAACCGAGACGCAGTCGTAATAACTCGTCGACCCATGTATCCATTTTATACAAATTAACTGGGGTGAGGGATATTCAACGCAACTTATAGTTTTACTCGCTTTGTTAATCTAGTTTCAATACACTCGCCTATATTAATATTTCCCTTTTATGCATATTTTTCATTGTAGTTTGTAATCACCTTTTACACTTTTATTTCTGGAATATTGAATCATATAAATTCTAGCAGCTCGTCTCTGTGGATATTTTCAATACCCGACTTACCGCTATACTTGTATTGCAAGTGTAGTCGTAAATTAGGTTTTTGTATTGAGGAGGTGAACAAAAAACAACGATCAGCGTTTGACACACGCTACTATTAACCCTTGATCATTGATGCTTTGCAACCCTGGTCTCTATGGTCAATACGCCCGAGGGAATAACAATGGCCCCTTTCTCGGGTTCGAAATAAGCCATGCCCCCTCACTGCTACCACATCGAGCTCATCAGCAAGGAAGATTTTTATATAAACGAGTTATGGTACTATGACATTTGGCACCTTCTCAAACATGGAAGGTATCCTTAAGATGTAGATAAGAAAGACCGCATGACCCTTCGTAAATTGGTTTCCCATTACATCATCTGCAATAAAGCGCTTTTTAAGAGAAACTTTGATGGAGCCCATTTGCATTGCATAACAAGGGATGATATTGAAGGAATGATGCTGAAAATCCACAATGGGGAATATAGGTCCCACATAAACGGTCATATTCTTCCCAAGAAGATCATCCATCGAGGGGACTATAGGACCACCATGGTTTAATATTGCACTGCTTAAATTCGAAGATGCCTAAAAAATCAGCAGTTTGTTAATCTCCAACACTTACCTCCCTGGGAACTATACAATATGACCTCTCCCTGGCCCTTCTTTACCTAGGGAATTGACATCATAGGGAAGGACACTCCTAAATGTTCTAATGGTCATGAGTTCATCCTAGTCGCCATTGATTACTTCACCAAATGGGTCAAAATCGAGTTATACGCAGTGCTGAATACCAAGAAAGTGGCCAAATTTATCAGAAACCACATCATTTGTCAATACAGGGTTCACCATAAGTTAGTATCAGATAACTGACTCCACTTCAAAGCTGAGGCCGTAGAACTGGTCGATCAGTACCGAATTCCGAGACAAAAATCTTGTGCCTACCAACTTAAACCAATAGTGCTATCAAAGCCGCTAATAAAAGCCTAAAAACCTTCATCTGGAAGATGATTGATAGTTGTAGAGATTGCGCCGATCGAATTCGATACACCCTCTAGGGCCACAGAACTTCAATCAGAACACCTACTTGGGCTACCCCTTATTCTCTGGTATACAGTATGGAAGCATTCCTACCCTTTGAGCTAGAGATACCTTTCCTGCGCATTATGCTCGAAAACAAAGTCAGTGAAGACGATTAGCATCAGAGTTGATTTGACGAACTATTACTCTTGGATGAAAAAAGACTTAAAGCTCTATACCATATATAAGGGTATCATCGCCGGATAACACGATCATTCAATCGAAAAGTCAAGGACCGCAGTATCCAGGAAGGAGACCTTTCCCTCAAGGAGATAGTAGAACCTGTCTGGGACCCCAAAGGGAAATTCAAACCAAATTGGAGCGGCCCCTACATTGTGAACATGCTCACAGATCTTGATGGAGAAGAGATGACACGTCTAGTTAATCCGGCCCGTCTTAAATTTTTTTACCCTTAGTTTGAAATCTCAGCGCGACACGACTCTTCTCATCCTCCTTCTATTATAAAAGAATCTCTTTATTTCCTCCTACCTAAAACTACGTGGGATTTGATCCTCTCAAAAAACATTTCTTTTCAAAATTAAATTTATGAAAATTTTCAAAACCCCCAGAGGTACGTAACAGCCCATACGCCATACATGGGCACGGTCCCCTTCTTTTTCACAAAATGCTATTCTTTTTAAACCTCCAAGAATGGAAGTTCATCTTATCATTTACTTGAACAAAAGGATTATGTATGCCTTAACGATTGGTATAGAATGTAAAACTCATCAAGAGGCACAACAAAATTTGATCAAAATCATTTTTATTTCTATTGAAGGAATATAATCGTTACATGAAGTATCAATGAAGGGAACTAAAACAAACCACCCCCTTTTCACTGACAAAACCATCTTAAACAAACCCACCTAATCCCTACCAGTTTCAAAAAAATAATCTTTAACCCCACAGGAAAACCCCCCAAAATTACCCTAAACACAAATTATCCCACCTCCACAAAATGTTACCCCAGCTTCACAGACATTATCCTCAATGGTCAAACGATCCCGCTTCATCATTATTATCGGCCCTCGGAGGTCCCAAAGTCTCCTACTCCTAGTTAACACTTCGTATGCGCTCCATGGAGTGATACTTTCTAAAAAGCTTGGAAGAAAGCATAATACCCTCCTCCATGTTGTCGAAGGCAACAAACCACCTTTACCCAGTCTCTTCCTCCATAATTTTCTCCATTCCACAACCACTTCAGGTAGTCCCCAGACACATGCCAAGCCCCTTCCACAGATTGTGACAAATGGGTAGACGGCCGATGGTGCTGCCACAAGGACCCCACTATCATCCGTAATGATTCAATCAGGTCCTCCAGCAAAAAGAAGTTCGTTATGCGAGGAAGAACTATTTTTTCCCACACAGCTTGGCACAGAAGAGGCTAAGGGAAATAAAAGAAGGCCTAACGGAGGCCAACCAATCGCACATACTGGTACTCCCCTAGCCGTAAAATAGGCTGCAAGTCTCCCTACCATGGAACCAACTAATGAAGATACCAGGTTCCGTGCTCCACATACCAGGTTAATCAGCTTTCTGTCAATGGGCCAAAACTGAAGAAAGGTCGGACAAAGACATTAGGCACACCTACCAAGAGATACTTAGGAAGGAACGTCAGACGAAACCTCTCTTCAAGCCATATGAATCACATCACCAGGCTCTCCCTCTAAAAATTTAAAAGGACCTCTTTCCAAGCATCGAGACCATGTAAGGTCTCGGCCACCACCACCACCGCAGGACTATAATGGTAAAACATCCACACAACTATCGTGGCCACTTGGGGATTAGCTGTTAAGTTAACCATCACCAATAACATTCTCGCATCTAGTCCTAAGGCAACAACTCCAACAAAGCCATCACAAGTATAGTCTCTCTAGCACACCGAATTTAGTACAACCCAACAAAGGCAACAAGCTCCACTTTACATCAAGCTTTCTATCTCCTCATCCATATAACAATAAATCCTCCAAGGCCTTCCTCTATCCAAAAATTTCCAAAAACACATTTTTCTCAAAATAAGTCCCTTCAAAGGGAAGATTTTCGAAACCAATCATCTAAGGCCTTCCTCTACTCAAAATTTCCAAAAAACACAATTTTTCCACTTTTTCTCAAAACCACAGCAACAAATTAAAAGGGCATGTAGAGTAAGCCACTAAATCAAGATAACAAAATTAAAAAGTTTCATTTATTTTGTCTTTTTGAGTCTCTTTTCAAGTACAAAGCTGCTAAATTGAGAATACAACATGGTCAACGCCAAGCTCCTCCAGTCAGAACAATGAATCTATAAGAAAATCTCAAAAGGAATGAACCAAAAATGGATGTCACCTCATCTTTCGCACCACTCCATTCCCAAGGTACCAGACGCACCCAAACTCATGTGCAAGCAACCTCCTTATATATACTTGCATACTTATAACCCTCGAGGCCCCCAAAAGAAGACTCCAAGGATGTAAAGTCACCAACATCCCCAATGAAGAGTCAATATTCCACTCAGAAGCAAAGTCTTAAATCCACAGAAAGGACGAAAGTCGACGGTAACTCTTCCTCTTCCTCGAAAAGCCTAGGTATCCATGCCTTATACCTATTGGCACTTCCCAGGCCTAACTATCGGCAGTCCCTCCAAATTTTGTATAGAAAATGCCAGAAAAATCCAAAAATTACCTAAAAAAATCCCAAAAAATATTTAAAATCCATGAAAATATGGAGCATTATTTTCCCTCAAGAAAATCATTTTTGGAGCACCAAACCCCTTATTAACTATCTAAATCCCCAACTGGATTAATCCTAGACTCTTATCCCCATCAAACTCCACAACAGAACTAATGATGCGTCCGCATCTAAGTATACTATAATTCCCCAATCGGTCCTTTAAAAATAAATATTTCAAGACAACACCATCCCCAGTGGATTCAAAAGCAAACCTGCACCTGAAATCATATACAGTTTCTCTAGCGGGATTATCCCCCTCCAAGTCACAACTTTAGATCCTAAGAATTGATCTTGACCCTCATAATTGGTCATCACAACTCAAGATTCTCAAAATTGACCTTGCAAGATTCTAAGAATTGACCTCGGCCCTCGAAATCGATCGTCATAACTTTAGGTCCTCAGAATTGACCTCGACCCCTCAAAATTGGTCGTCACAACTTTAGGTCCTCATAATTGATCTCGGCCCTTAGAATTGGCTGTCACAACTTTAGGTCCTCAGAATTGACCTCGACCCTAAAAATTGGTCGTTACAACTTTAGGTCCTCAAAATTAATCTCGGCCCCCAAAATTGGTCATCACAACTTTAGGTCCTCAGAATTGACCTCGGCCCACAGAATTGGTTGTCACAAATTTAGGTCCTCAGAGTTGACCTCAGACCTCAAAATTGTCATCACAACTTTAGGTTCTCAAAATTGACCTCGGACCTCAGAATCAATCGCCATAACTTTAGGCCCTCAGAATTAACCTCCACTCACAGAATTGGTGATTACAACCTCGAACCACATAATTGTTCATCCCAGCATAACTTTAAGTCCTCAGAATTAACCTTAACCCTCTAAATCAGTCATCATCATCATCTCCTTAGGTCCTCAGAACTGACCTTGACCCACTGAATCGGTCATCTTCATCTTCTTAAGTCCTCAGAATTGATCCCGATTCGCTAAATTGGTCACCCTAGCCCTTTGGAATCAACCTTAACACCTCCTTGAACCACTAAATTAGTAATCCTTGTCCCATTAGGTCCTCAGATCTGACCTCGACTCTCTGAATCGGTCATCCTTATCCCCTAGGTCTGCAGGATTAACCTAAAATCCTCTTCCCTAACGTTGATGTGCTGTCTATTATTCGACGATCTTCACTTGTTCTAAGCTCTTCCATCTAGGTACTCAATGTAGACACCCCATAATAAGACCCCCTGAGTACCTTCTTAGGTCTCTAGCACTCACTTGATCATCGTAAACCCTAGGTCATACTCTGAATATTGATTTAGAGGCCATCGCGGGCTCCTGAGCCTTATTTGACTCCGATTAAATATATCGCTTGTGTGTCATCTCAATGAATCATTGAAAGGCTCTAAATCCACTTTCCAATGGTCTGCCCCGTACACAAATTGGCCTTACGGTTCAGATGAATGACTGATTTTACTTTAAAAAACTGATCTAGAGGCCACTAGGCGCTCTCGCGCCCCATTTGACTCTAGTCAACTTACTTGCCTAAGAGAAAGCTCAATGAATTATCTAAGGTCTTCGAATCACCTTTCCAATGGTCTACCTGGGCCCGAATTAGACTTACGGTTCAAACGAGTGACGTGTTTTAATCTAAAATCTGATCTACAGGCTAATGAGGATTCTCGGCCCCCATATGACTCTGGTCAACTCTCTAGATTGAGTAAATCTCAATGAATCTTTGAAGGGATTTAAATCCCCTTTATAAAGGTCTTCCCCATGGACGAATCAACCTTACGATATGGACGAATGACCTATTTTACCATGAGGGTCACCGGGCGCTTTCGGGTCCTGTTCAACCTTGGTCAACTCTCCGAACCGAACAAAGATGAATGAAATATCTAAGGACACTGAATACCCTTTCCAATGGTCCCTCCCATGAACGAATCGACCTTACAGTTCAGACGAATGATCCGAGTTCCTCCGAAAACTTCATGCCTAGTGACTAACGGGATCTTTCGGCCCCCATTGGACCTCGGTCAACTCCTGGACTTGGGAGTATTTAAATGGATTATTGAAATCAGGGGTGTTTAAAAAATCGACTGAACCGACGGACGTCGAACCGCCTTATTCTTGACATTTTTTTTGTTAATCGGTTCGTTCCCATTTTTTTTAAAACCGACTAAGTCGGTCCGATCCTCAGGTTTTGAGTTGATATGGTCGATCTGGACGGACCCGGATCGATAATAATTATATATATATATATATATATATATATATATATATATATATATATATATATATATATATATATATATATATATATATATATATATATATATATTATTTAGTGTTTTATGTATTTTATGCTGCTAGTATCAAATAAACCCTACACTTCATTTTATCTCATTCTCTCCGCCGTTCTTTCTCACGCAACAAATCAAAAACAAAAAATCTCTCCTTCTTTCACTAAACTCACGCACGCATGCTGTGATTTTGGCCCACCCTCTCTAGGCAGCGTTGCTGCTACCCCACCCCACCATTTCTCTCCTTACCGACTAGGTGTGTTGATAGTGTATATATCTGTTATGTTTAATCTTAACTACACTATTGTAACATTCTCAATGTTATATGCGTTTGCGTTTTATACAAATTAGCGCTTATTTATTTTGTGTGCCATCATCATAAATTTAATTTATTGATTGCCATTCTCAATGTTAGTGTCCTCTTGATTAGTGTTATGCATATGTTTATATATATAGATATATACTGTTTATACATATCCATGTGTTTTTTGAATGATTAATTCATTAGAAGATTTATGATTTACAGGAAAGGAATTGTGTGTGTGGGGGGGGGGGGGGGGGATTATTAGTGGTGCTGGAGAAACTAAGCTTCAACTTCAGCAACTAAGGTTTGTCATTGACACTACTTCATTTACTTTCGATAATAATTGAAAAGCTCTATCGATTTTTTTGTTTTTTTGATGAAAATGGAGAATAGTTTTCTGCGATAGTAATTCATTAATTAATGTTAGGACCAACAAACTAAACCGAATCGACCCTATAAAAAACCGAACCGAATAGGGTCGGTTAACTGACATTATTGGTTCGGTCCAAAAAAAACTTCAAAATCAAACCAGACCGGACCGTGAACACCCCTAATTGAAAGGATTTGAATACCCTTTCCAACGGTCCACACCGTGCGCAATTTTGACTTACGGTTTGTATTTTACGATCGTTTTTTCGAAAAACTTGTTCCGAGCTGCCAAAGGGCACCGCAGGGACCCTGCCAATAGGTAGTGTGTCTGAGATGCTATGCCAATAGGCATGATTAGACCCCTGCCGATTGTCAGTCCCCCTTGACCAATAAATAGAGTCCATGACCTCACTTTAAAAAATATCCCTGAACATCCGTCTCAGCAACTCAGGGAACATTCTCTCGAATTCAGAGTTACTCCCTTTTCTAAAAAAACCATTTCCCCACAATTCCCTTCCATAACTTTTATACTTCACTTGGTAAAATTCCCCTCACCTCTCCATACCACTTTGATACCATCGTAAGATTAGCATACTTACATCCAAGATCAATATCAAGCATTCATAGAGAGGTTCAATTCTCCATCCTTTTTTTTAATTCTTTTTTTTATCATTACTTGCTTTATTTATACTTTAGCATTTTGTTTCATTACATTTCATCACATATATTAATGTCAAACCATTGTTAGTAGTATTTTCATATACTCTATTTTCATTAAAAAAAATCCAAAAAATAAGAAAAAGAGGGTTTATCTATAAATTCCAAAAGAGGGATTCTCATCTTACACTCCCACTTATAAAACACATTTTCTCTATACACACATAAGAGTTATCACTCGTTTCGATTTATGGATTAAACTCCACCCTATGTTATCTTTGAACTACATGGACTTGATGTCCCATGTAATACATAGGCGTCTTGGATTAATTTCGAGATTTGAGTCCTCCTTTATTCATATTTATATGTTTCCCTCCTATCATATATATATATATATATATATATATATATATATATATATATATATATATATATATATATATATATATATGTGTGTGTGTGTGTGTGTGTGTGTGTATTAATGAGTTCACATTCTCACATGTTTGTGTTTCATCCTATATACACATTATCTCTTCCTTGATGACTGATGATTCGACAAACACTCATATTATATTTTGAATTATTATTTTCGAGAACACTCCTAAGGATGAATTCACTCCATCCTTTCCCATGAAGCGAATTAAATGATTCCGTTCTTCACTTATATATGCACATAAGCACACACTTCACGGAGTCTAATATGAGAATATTGACACATGCCCATGAGAGACCGAAAGGGCAGGATGGGTGCCTAACACCTTCCCATTCCGTAAGATAGTCCCTGGATGTTTAAACTACTTGATTTCGTAAGCATCAGTATTGTCCTTGGTACTGTTCTCTCAAGGCAGTAAAATTTCTTTTGACTGTTTTGTGCAAAATAGGCTGGCAACTCTATCTCTACACATTATCCCTCACATTAACGATGGCCGAGCGCTCAGAGAAAGGGTGCAAACCCCGCGTGTACTTCGGAGGGAATCTGAAAAGGGAGGTCCCAAGATGGCCACACAACTACATAATTATTTATGAAATACTCATGAATTGACTCTGTGTAAGAATGCCTATAATGATGTCCTAATATTCCATCATGGTTGCATCTAATACACCTCCTGTCTTCGTCACCCTGGAGGGGATCCTCTTTTTCTTTTGCCTTCCCGGAGGTCGTTTGCAAATTGATGGCCATCATCGACTGTATATTCCCTACTAAATGTAGCTATAGGTGAGATTGCATAAAAGTATGTTTGTAAAATCTTTTCAATTGAATAACAATCGCCCATATGTAAATAAAAACATTTTCCACTTTTTTGTATTGTTATGATAACATGGTGACATGGGAACCCAATAATCTCCCCCTTTTTTTTACAAGAACATGTTCGATTCAATGTGTTCACACTGAGTGGACGTTTCGTCATTACCTCAAATACGCACTCATCTGATTTGATAGTAGTATGGGTTTGTCCAATCTTTAAAGTCTCTTGTAGACGATGATCATCTTAAGGCACAACCAACACTTTCATACTTTAGTGTTGTCCCTATGTTTTGCACTCATTTTCATTACTTGTCATTGTATGGTGTCGACAATATTTATAATTGGAAGGTGCCTAACATTGCGAATCCATGAATTAAATGACTCTGAAACATTAGAACACATTTCTCCATACCCCACTCCTTTAAAAAAGGCATTACTCCAATTTTGCTTTGGAATTGTCACTAAGACCCCTCTTACCCTCTCACCACCTTCCTTAAGTAGCGACATGTAGTATTGTCTTAAATGGCCTATGTTGGTGTATACGCACATAACACAAATAACTTTATAACCCTCTCCTTTACAATATAATTCATCTCCAACACCTTATTCCTTAAATTACACTTTAAATGATACAAAGAGTGGGCATGGTATCTATGTGGGAAAATAGTTGGAAAAGATTAGACAATGTCATTATTTATAATCGAAATAAATGTGAATACTTGTGATTTCGAAAGAACTTCTCCCAATTATACTAGAAACCACTCCCAATTATCATCACTCTCTAAGTCGACTATAACAAATGCTATTGGGAACATACCTACAAAAAACAAAAAATTCTTCACAATCAGATTAACTATAACTCAAAAAAACATTACATCATGTTAAAATGCTATTTCATTGAATAATATCCAAAGAGTACAGTAAACAATATGTTTTGTATACAATCAATAACTCACAATAAATATTTACTTTTGTGAATGTCGTCTGAGATATCAATTTGAATAAATTTGCCAGTTTCCAATTTACACTTATTTAATTAGAGTAAATTTTAAACCCAATAAAATCATCCCTTAAACATGCAACTACGTGTGTGCGTGTGTCAAACCAATAAACACAAATATGTGAACTCTCAGATTTCAGGAAAAATCCCCGAAGGGCAAAATCTTTTATTTCACTATGAATTAAATCATAATTTACAATCACAATGGAATCTGCAATAATTTTACCTCAGCAAACCTACATAGACTCTCAGCCTAGAGTCAACAATGGATTCCAAGAAGCAAACCCACACGAACTGCAGTCTACTCTTCAGTAAAGGAACACCTTCAAGTAATCCTCAATGACGCGCAGTCAATCAGCCTAGTACCATAAAAGGCACCTAAATCAGCATTATAAAATTCCAGGAAAATATGTCTTAGATTCCACAAAATAACTCACATAAAAGTAATTGGGATTTTGTGGATTGTAAAACAAAAGCATTGAACCCTTAAATGGGAGATGAAACCTTTATACCTAATGCAGTTATCGAAAAAAAGTTAAACTCTCTTAAAAGTATTCTGATAAAACTAACTTCTCTGAATAAAAAAAGTAAGTTGAATGCCCTTTATATAGAAATGATTAAGGCAGCAACTCGTTTGAACCAGAAGGATCGTCGCTCAAACGAAGTTGCATCTCGCTACGATCATAGCTGTCGTTCGAACGAGAAAGCATCTCGGTTGAACTAGCCTGATCTCATTCCAACGAAATCGTCATCAATCCCAAGGTCCGCTACAGGACTTAGAAAAAAACTCTTAAACTTGAAAACCTTTCTTGAACGAAAACTTAACAGGTATGATACATAAAACCTTTTCGAAAGAAAAACTTTATAAAAACATTTTTTTATTATTCATAAAAACTTTCCAGCCCTTTTTTAAAATATCCGAACACTTTTAATATGAAATGCAAATGGACCTTAAACATATTCTTACCAAAATCATCTCGTTGGGCTTGAATGTTTAAGACCACCTGATATTCAGATCCGTCTTTTGTAGATGTAAACTTCATCAATTCTCCGACGACTTGTAGTGGTATACGACATTCTTAATTGTGATGGACATTTACAAAATTATGTCCTTACAACTTTAATAATGAATGACTTTACTGAACATAATTTTTTTTAATCTAACATATGAACTTACAGTAAACATTAACATCAAGTTAAAATACAGCAAACAACATGATTTATACACAAAGAATAACGAACAATTAATATCTACCTTGCCAATAAATTACTTTACCGAACATAAACATTTAATGTAAGATATGTATACTCACATTTTATTGAAAACATAAAGCTGTGATATTTTCCTTGATTTGCATTTTTTTCGAGTGGCTGCTAGAAGAGTACCTGATAAGGTGCGTAAACTTCAAAAATATAAAGTATATTGTTGGGTGTTTACTCCCTATACAAACAAATACCAAAACTTAGCACACTAACTATGGAGTGTAGCGGTAAGTAGGATCGAATCCAGAGGGAATTGCGGTTTGAATTCAATTAATTTATTACTTCTCAAATAAAAGTGTAAAAGGTGGTGAGTGAGTAAAGAACTAAATTAGGCGAGTAATGAAACTAGATTAAAAAAAATGAATAAAACTATATATTGAGAATTGTATCCCTCACACGCACTAAATAGCATAAACGGTTACATGCAAAGAAAAGCGTTAACAAAATTTATCTCATTTGGACAATTAATAAAACTTAGAGTTGTCACCCTCTAAATTCTCAGGAAAGCTTAATTTGTGTTCGATGACAATGACTATTCTCAAAATTACACATGAAAGGTCATAAATATAGCACATACATGATATACCCCATTAAATCTCCAAAGTGCAATACTAAGAACAAGTAACTTATTAAAATTATCCCAAACCCATCACACCATAGGAGCACAACTAGCTAACCCATGTGAGTTCAACAATCTCAACCTAAATTAAATTACCTACCAAGCATGGTGAATAATATGTATTTAATGAAACCTATCGATGAAGCGAGAAACCTAATTAGTCAAAGCAATAACCTAATTATTAAAGAAATAAATAATAAGAAGAAAGCTTGAACTAATTAGGTAAGAAGATAAATAATAACATATAAATGCTAAAAATGGTAAACCATGGTGGAAGGTGGAGAAGCTCCCAAAATCATGCTACAAACCCTAAATATCATATGAAAACTAAGCTAAAAGCCTAGATATTTGCTAAAAACCAATTCACTTGCTATTTACTGCAAGTGGTAAAATTCAAGAAAAAGGAATCAAACAAAACAAATATCTTCAAAATTTTGGCATTATCGATCGACGAATGAAATTGATCGATCGATCGATTAAAGTAAAAATTGCCCACTGTCTTCCTTCCATAAAAAAATCGAATCATCGCTCGATCGTTCAATTTTAATCGATCGATTGATAATCTATTTCAAGCCCATGCATTTGCCTGAAAAATAAAGAAAACACTCCACGGGAAAATGGTCATAAATCGATCGTTAGGAACCGAATTGATGCACTGTCGGTGGGTATGCAAAACTAATTTAAATAAATACAACTTGTGTGAAGAGTTTGGGCACGAAGCTCGAACATTAAAATTACTAAAATGCCCTCGAAGTTGCGTACTACATTAAAACTTTCTTGAAAAGTACCAATTGCATCGTTAAGCATTCTGATACTCACAAAAGCTTAGATAAACCTAGAAAAGCATATATATAATGAAAACAAAGGTTGTACAATATTTGAGATTAAATAAAGGAATTAACATACACAATTATGCTAAAATGCATAAGTATAACGAGCAATAATATACAATATTCCTGACATATCGGTACGCTTATACCTATTTTTCATAAATGTCCCATAAAAAAAATAAAAGGACAACAATGATTAAATCCAACAACTTTAATAGGTCTCATCAACAGCTTGACTTGAACGCGCTCTTTTATTTCCAATGACATTATATTTGAACTCATTCGAGAATGATTACTTGTTCTGCAAACTACCCCACAAACTTGCTCATTCATCAATTCTCTTACATGGAAAAGCCATTCTTATTATCTACCTTACCATGCATATTCCACATACATTATGTTGATACTCTATTATTGTATTCTGCCGTCACTCGAATTTTATCATTGTTAAGAAACCAAATCCAACCTCAATAGCGTATTTCCTTAACACATTACGAAATTCAATAAGAACACCTTCAAAATTTTATCCTATATTTATCCCAACCCGCTGAAAATAATGGTCTATTAGATTGCTTTGATAAAGGTCGTAACAATTCATCTCCAAAATCAAAATCGGTTGTTTCTTTAATTCCATCACTATCAACACTGTTCTAAACAACTTCACCACAACCAAATATAAATGACTTAGTTGATATCAAAACATTAACTAATTGAACGCCATGAATTTTATAATATGCTAATAAAGTAAAAAAATATTCATCAAAATCATACTTATATATCGGATGTCCTCCTAACTTATATGACAAACATACACACTCATTTTCAATCTCTAATCACCTACGACACATGCTGCCTAGCAATTTGTACAGGTTTGTAGTTATTTTCACTAATGGAAATTTGATGTTTATATTTACTTTAAGTTGATGTATATGGAAATGTATTGACGAGAAGTTGAATTATGTGATAATTGAAGGAACTATTTTATTTAAGTTGAGTGTGTATTAAGTTGTCTACAATGATATAGAATTTTAAATGTAATCTTGTTTGAGAATTAATGCATTTAGTTTAAGTTTTTATATTTACGAGAATTTTATTATGTAGTTTCATATAGATATTAATGTTTGATGCTTATTGGACTGTACGTGTCATATATAGTTGATTGATTTATGATTTTATTTTTTGTTGTTTTTTACCTTTCTATATATTTTAACATCAGGCGAAAAGGGATTCAGATGTGACCTTGTTCTGCACATAGGTGGATATCATTGTTGCATTGAAGTTAAGTGAAAATACAACTTTGGAATGAACATAACCTAAAGTAAAATATTAGTTCAACACATATAATAAAATCAAGGTTCTAAGCCTTAAGCCTTAGAAGCCTAGGCGAGCCTTGGCGTAAAAAGGAGTGAAAAGGCATTTAGGCATTTTTAATATATTTTAATATTTTTTACTATGACAAGGCTATTTAAAATACTAAATTGGTACATACCTTAAAAATATGTCTAAATATTTGTAAATTAAAATATTATTTTTTAAAATAAAAATAAAAAATAAAAAAATTGCGTCTTTTCACGCCTTTACTTCTAAAAAACTTGCGTTTTTTCACGCCTTACCCCCCAAAAATGCACGTTTTTTCACGCCTTACCCCCAAAAATGTTGACCACCGTTAACCACGCCTAGGGCCAAAACTTGGCGTATCTAAAAAGCCTCCCGCCTAGGCGTGCCTTGGGGCATTTTTTAGAATACTGAATAAAATCATATGACTTGACAACCTTACATACATTGATTTGATATACATGCACAACTTAAAAAATATGAATGAAATCAATTCATCTTCAAATTAAAGTAAACTATAATTATCAATGAAATACATCAAAATCCCAGAGAGAGAGAGAGAATGGATCCTATACAAACCACCCTTGGGGACCATTTTTTTTAAATAGTAAAAAAATATTTTTTAGTTGATTTTTTTGTATGATATTTGAACATTTTAGGAAACCCCTTAAAAAATAACCTTAAAATATTTTTTTTTGCTATTTTAACAAAATTGGTCAAAATATGTGAGTTTTAAGGTGCATGATTTGATCGATTTTTTTAAAATAGCAAAAAATAAATAAATTATTTTGAGCTAAATTATTAGTGGTTCCTGAAAGTTTAGAATACCATCCAAAAACAATAAGATCAATTTTTTTTACTATTTAAAAAAGTTTGGACATGTGGTATGCACATGATCCTCTATGTGTGTGTGTGTGTGTACACACACCTAACAAAAATTTGAAAAACTCAAAAACCTATGCATTGGACTAAAATACCAAACAGTCGAAATAGAAAAACAACGTTACAAAGATTAAAAAACATATTGGTTTCTTTTAAATTTAAAATTCGACTATAAAACCTTTTAGAAAAACTAAAAAAATCTATAACACAGATCTATAGACTGTGCAAACCTAATTCGTATAAAAGATGAACAATCTATACAACAACACAAGCTTAAACACACAATTAAAGATAGAAAAGCCATACTTGTATGGAAGTAAAAAACTTTCGAAGAATAAATCACAGAAGTTCCATAAAAGAACGAAGAAAATATGATCGACGATTATCAATCTGTGTAAAAAATCATCAAAATCTCCATTTTTCATGAGAAATATATGGGAGATACTACATGTAACTATGGAAACTAAACGAAGTCTAAGCGCTGATAGGAATAGGGTATTTTAGTACTTATAATAAAATGAATTAAATACATTTAGGTTGGAGAGAGGACTAGAATCATGCACAAAAACGTTAATGGAACTTTTTAAATGTTTGATCTCTAAAGTAGGACTATTATAACAAAGCCTTTTTTTTACTTAACACTAACGGTGTCAATTTAGAGACGACATGAAAATATGACGAGGAACAACCTTAAATTGACATGATGTGTCATGTTTGTGTTGATTGTTTTTACATAAAGTCGTATGGTGTCGTGTCGTGTTCATGTCAAAATTATGAATCGTGTTAGTAGTGTTATAATGTCCTATCGTGTTAATCGTGCTTTTATTTGGATTATCGTGTCTATTTATGTTTAATTTAGTGTAAAATTTAAGAAATTGTGTTATTCGTGTCGTGTCATGTCGTGTTTCTGTCAGCAAAAAATACGAATTCGTGTCGTGTCGTGTTCGTGATTAAAAAACCTTATCGCGTAGGCCCAAAACACATTAAAAAAACACGAATTGTCACCCCTACTTAACACGTGCACATTTATGTACACATATTATGTTTTTGTATACATTAACATATAATGTATACATTAAGGGTGTCAGAAAAAATATGTTAGTAGAATAGACAGTAAAAATATTATTGGTGTGGATTAAATTAGAAAGTTCCCCAAAAATGTATTATTGTATCTATTTTTTAGTGGTTAATACCGATGAGAAATTTACCAGATCTAGTTTTTTTATGAAATATAAGTGTTAATTAGCATAAAATAAAAAAGTACAAACGGTCCAACACGGGAGTGGTAAGACAACCATTCAACTCAACACTACAAACACATGCTTTAAACGTACAAACTCATCCTATATACACCAATATCCAGTCCAAAACAACATGCCTAATGTAAACCACAACCAAACTAACAGCATCATTATATCCATATATACTCCATTACTTACTACCTTAGCTCTATAAAAGATACCACAACTACAAACCCTAACTAGCTAATCTCCAACAGTCAAAACATAAAATGGATCACTCTCCACATCATAATATATTACTAAATGTATATGCCAAATCCAACAAAATGGGTGATAAACATAATTAATAAAGGTATTTGTGAAACCGAATAGTAAATTTGTAGTTATCTATTGATCGTAATTTATGAATTTAAAAAAAGTATAAACATATTAATTATCATAATCAATAATTTAGAAAATGGGAAAAAGAGTACGTTATTATTGTGCCGAGAGTGACTTTGAATTTGATGAAATTGATACTAATTATGATAGTGACATTAGTAAACGTTAAACGATAATTATGAACAATATGATGATAGTGGAACCATTAATGTTAATGATACTTTAGGCAATGGAGAATTACCACTTTTATCTCAGATAAGTGATTAATATCACATGTTAATGTTGATGGAGACAAAAGAGGATAAGAGTGATATTGAAACCGAATCAATTATAAATCGTGAATTTTTGACGGGATGTGAATTTAGTTATTTTACAAAATAATATCTTACTCTTGTTTGATGGATTATCTTCTTCAATGGAACTATTTATCTAAAATGACCAGTATCTACTACTTCTTTTACATGTAACCCTAAAACTTTGTTTGTTTTTACTTTGACATTTGAATTAACACTATAATGTCATGTCCACATTTTAACATGTTTGTGTAAATTGAAATGAGTTTGCTTAATTGAGTTGAATTGAGTATGATATGATGAGTCAATTGACGCACTCTAATAAACTCTATCATGATGTCTAGTTTTATTCATTTTGTTCCTTAGTTGAAAGGAAGCTGCGGATAGGATTGTGGAAGTTTAGTCTTGATTTGATATCGATGAAGGAAAATTGAAAGGAAGGAAAATTAGGAGAGATGATTTTTCATTCACATTATAAGGAAATTATTATTCCCTCATCTTGTTTGGTAGAGAGGAAGGAAAATAAGAGAAAAAACCATAAGGGTGACTTGGTTATGTGTTTTTAAAATTATTTTTTATCTTTAAACCCAATTATGTTTATATTTTGTGTTCGGTATACATGTCCTAAAAACCTCGTGTTAAAAATGTTGTGCTTATACCTTGTTTTCTAAAAATAACAAAATGTTGTTTTTAAAAACTTATTTTTCAATTCAGAATCGTTCATTCTATATTTTCAAGCTTTTATACTTAAACATATATTATAAAACATAATATAATACTTTTAATATGCATATATGTATGATATACAAGTATTATCAAACTAAATGTTATGTTGAGATTTATATATTAAATTACATTATCAATATATAAATGATATTTATTGTAGGGTACACTAATGATTAGTACCAAATTTACCCACAACTATGAATGTAATAAGAAAAAGGACACAAGAACATATGTGGTTCAACAATGAGTCCTACCCAAGTCCACGGGAAAGGGAAACAAAGATTATTTTATTAACTAGGGAGAAGGATGACTTGGAGTAATAGATAATGCTAGTTGAGAGTCCAAGTCGTGGGTACAATATTATACAATATACTTTTCCTTATAATTTATTTATAGATACAAGGGTCTTATTTTACATAGAATGTTACCAGAGCATTCCTAATGGAGTCGGGCTCTATCTTAAGCCGTATATCATAGGTTGTTGATTTGTAATATGATTGTACTCAGTCATCTTCACCGTTATCATTTATAGGTTCATCTTATCTGGTTCATAATTTATGGGCAACTAGGGTCCAAAGTGATTGGATTATTTGAAATGGCATGTGTAGTGCCACATGGGTAGGCGACACATATCCCATTCAATTGCCCCAATAAACTAGGGTTACCGGTCTTTATCCTCGTCATCTTAGTTCTATATATGTTTATCATCCACGTGTGCTATGGATTTTCTCATCAAAACCTCATTAACTTCCACACATCCCACTTATACTCGGTGGGAATGCAATAATGGGAATATTCTCACATAAACCCCATACTTAAGGTTACGTTCGTCAGTGTTTGGGTTCCCCCAGGTAATCATTGGGCATGAAGTGCATGGTTAAGGGCCGTGACAATGTGTATCTCTTCCAGAAAAGGTCTTCCCTTCACGTGCCTCTTTAGTTTCTTGCTTGAAACCAAAGATAAATCTTATTCTTCCATTTTCTCTATATTTTCTATTTCATTGTAGATAAGCCTTTTCTTTTTGTTTTTCCAAAAATCTTTATCTATTTTTAAATATTTCACCCTGACTCCCTTAACACGCTATATCTAGGCATCTGAGGAAGTATGGGGATACTTATGAGAATGATTTCGACAAATTTCATACTAGGTATAGCATTTGAATCACACTTGATGAGGAGGACCTTGTCAGTTGCAATCACTAGGGGGGGATTTCCTCCTCCAAACATTACTAGTAGAGGTACTCCTAATTCATGTAATTTTAACAATTCAGTCCATTGGAAGTTTCTTTCGTATTGTAAAGGGCAAAGTAGCCATAAACCAAATTTGTGGCCCTAACCTAGGCTTGCATGAGATCAGGTACTTCTATGACCTTCAGACTTCACTTCGGTCTAGAACCTACCACTTCCAAGTTGGGGACAAGTACCATAATTTGGTTATATGGTTTACCAGGTCCTAAATGGACAGACATATAAAACATATTAGAATTTTTTGGGCGACTATGCAGATCTTCCTGTGCCGGTTGAGGTCAAATCTCTTATTATATTACTTAATATTCATTTCAATTTTTATTAATATTACTTTTCCAATTTCTAATATATCCTCCCCTTTTATATATGCAAGAGGAATTCGAAAAACTACGAACTCAACCTCACCGACCATAAAAAAGTATGGGATTGGCTAAATCTCCATGAAGTATCATTTTCTTGGAGAGAAAATCACATACTTTTTGGATACGAACTCACTGTTGCGTCAATCAAGAATTTTACTATTGTTCCTCTTGTAACTGCAGTGAATTACACCATGTTCACTAACTCTTCCATCTGTAAGACCATTCCCATCTTTAACACAAAAGTAAGAAGAATATATGTAGGCATGGCTTCATCTCCAACATATGCTCGACTGATTTGTAGAATACCAAATCGGATCAAAATCAAGGACATGTCCGAGACGACAGCCTTAACCTAATATTTTTATGAGGCAGTTGACATATACAATCGTCTTTCGGAAGAGTTTAATGAAAAAGAGGACTCTACATTTCCTCTCCTCCCCAAATAATTTTAAGAAATAACAGCATGACGACACGCTGTTAACTTTGACGCTGCCAAACCGAGTTTAAAATAAGGGTGACGAGACCGACCAGGCTGCCCTCCAGGGAGAAAGAGGTGAGAGAGAGAGAAAAATGCAAAGAAGGCTGAAAAGAAAAGGACATGCAAGACCTCACTGGTTCACCCACTAGAGGGAATAATTTTCTTGTGGTGATTGAACCTAGGCTGGCAGGGTATCCGCCTCCTTCTTCATAATTTCGGGTCAACCTTGAACAATTACCTTTTTGAATGGCAAGGAGCCCGTCACCATTAATGACTTAGTGTATCAGAATTCCAACACTAGTTTATCCATTTCATTGGTCGCCACGATACCCCAGGACTCGTCGACATTAAAAAATTCCCAAGCTGATCGCCTTTACAAGGAATGTATCCATTACATGGTGTGTGTGATAAGTCACTTTTATTGTATTTCTAACCCAGTTAATTTGTACATTCTAGCATTCCCGCGTGTGCAATTTTCGGTTCTTATGCTCATTTATCAACTAACCCCCATTTTGGTGATATATATATATATATATATATATATATATATATTCTCGAAATATATTCTCGAAATATGCGAGTGAGAGCATTATGAAGACAATGCATAAGTGCAAAATGCCAAATAATATATTCTCGAAATATACACTCTTATATGCCTTGTGACAGTAAATGGAATATGATGCAATACTATCCACAAAAACAAACGCTTGGAAGATTGATGATTCTCATGCCAATAGCGTCATTAAATCAAAAGCAATATGGATTGATTATGCAAAACCATTGTTCTTCAACCTATGTCTCCCATCAATATGAAATAAGCTCTTGAATTCTTTTGATTTTGAAAGAGCAACAATACTATCATCAAAATGAAAAATTAGCCTTGGCTATCTTTTTGATGCCACAATTGTTTTAGGCTCTTTTACATTTTTGCAAATGGTGGCTATTCACGCAAAAACATTTTGCTTTTTGCTGCCCGTGTCCATTGCTAAGCACAAATAAATCGGATGAATATAATGATCATTTAACAAATTCGGGCAATGGTTTTACATTCACAAGATCGATTGCTCATAAAGGGGTGACAAAATTGATACGACAACATCGCACTTCACTTAGAGTATGCCAAGTGATGTAGATAATCGCGCAACTTCATGAAGAGTGTGTGCAAATAAGGCAATATTATGAGGTAATCACAGTGAAATATATCATAAACAAGCATCAATGCACACAAGCGAGTTAAAGTTTGGATTACATCTCATCGAAAGCCATGTGGACTTGGAATGAGATAGAGAGCCAAAAATATCATACACATTACTTATATGGATAAAAGTTTTATAAAGGCCATTCTACTATAAACAAAAAAAAGGAAAAGGTTTTTGAATTTTATAAAATATATAGACAAGGATAAATCTAGTTCATAGGTATAAAAATAAACATGAAAAATAACCTAAACTAGATGCCCGAATCCGAACTCAATCAATGGAGCAAACCCCAATGAAATTCCTAACGTTTTCAAACCTAAGGGCATCTAGAGGTGGTAAAGATATCAGCCAATTGTTGATCGCTGCCTACGAAGCTTAAGGAAATAATTTTCTCTTCAACCAAGTCACGAATAAAATGCTCACGGATCCTAATATGCTTGGTTCTAGAATGTTAAACGAGATTACGGGAAATATGAATTGCTCTTGTATTATCGTAATAGATAGTCATAGTGCCTTGAGAAATGCCGTAATCTTCCAGCATTTGTTTCATCCAAATGAGTTGAGTGAAATAACTCCCGGCGACTATGTATTTGTCCTCTGCCGTGGACAAAGAAATATAATTTTGTTTCTTGCTCATCCATAATACAAGTGAACTTCTAAAGTAGAAACAACCGCCATATGTACTTTTGCATCCATCAGCATCTCCTGCCCAATAGGCATCCAAATATGGCGATTTACAATCATTTGTGTCAAAGGAATACAAGGTCCCAAAAGACAGGGTCCCACTAACATATTTGATAATACGGTTAATGGTAAGTAAATGGGACTCTTTTGGGGTGGCTTGATAATGGGCACAAACTCCTACACTAAAAGAAATATCCGTATGATTAGCAGTTAGATAAGGTATACTACCTATCATATTCTTAAACAGAGTGTGCTCTACATCCTTTCCTTCAGTGTCCTTACTATGTTTAACCGATGAACTCATTGAAGTACGTGCATGCTTAGGAAATTCTAGTTTAAATTTCTTCACAAGGTCTTTAGCATACTTATTTTGGGATAAAAATATTCCACTATCAAGTTAACGAACTTGAAGACCTAGGAAGAAGGTAATCTCACCGACCACACTCATCTCACATCTTGCATTTCTTTTAAAAACAATTGAGTATGTTTATCACACGTTGAACCAAACACTATGTCGTCAACATACACTTGTGCAACTAAAATAGATTTCTCATCACTACGAAAAAATAATGTCATGTCTACTCCCCCTCTCAAAAAGCCACGAGAAAGGAGATAAGAAATGAGCCTTTCATACCAAGCACGGGGTGCTTGTTTCAAGCCATATAGCGCTTTCTTTAGAAAGAAGACATGATTAGGATTCTTCGGGTCCTCAAACCCTTTAGGTTGTTCAACATAGACTTCTTCTTGAAGAATACCATTTAAAAATGAACTTTTGACATCCATTTGATATAATTTAAATTTAAGGTGACATGCTATGGCTAGTAAAAGGAGAACCGACTCTAACCTAGCAAATGGAGCAAAAGTTTCTTCAAAGTCAACACCTTCTATTTGGGTGTATCCTTGGGCAACCAACCTTGCTTTGTTACGAACAATGACACCATTTTAATCCATTTTATTTTTAAAAATCCATTTGGTACCAATGACGATAGTATTAGAAAGCCTAGGGACTAATTCCCAAACATCGTTTTTCTTAAATTGAAACAATTCTTCTTGCATGGAATTAATCTAATGTTCATATTTTAACGCTTCATTAAAATTTTTAGGTTCAATTTTAGAAGTATAGCATAAATAGGTAACTTCATTTTCTAATTGAGCCCTAGTCTTGACACCTACCTAGGGATATCCTATTATTTTTGAAGGGTAATGACTTTTACGAACCCAAGGAGAAGGATCATTTCTCTCAGTAGTGGGAACAACCAAGTCAGTGTGAGACTCAATAATTTCTACACCGAGAACACCATCACACTCACATGACAAATCTTCCCGATTTTCAATAAATGTGGACGGAGCATCGTCTTTTATTACAACATTTATTGATTCTATAAGTTTTAAACTACTTAAGTTGAAAACTCTAAAAGCTCTACTATTTTGAGAGTATCCTAGGAAAATACCTTCATCACTCCTTGAGTCAAAATTACCTGGGAGTTCTCTATCCCGAAGGATATAGCAAGGACTACCAAAAACTCTAAACTAGGCCAAATTTGGTTTCTTACTAGTCCACAATTCATATGGCATTTTGTTAGTTTTAGGATGCAAAAAAACCCTATTTACGATGTGACATGTGGTGTTAACCGTTTCAACCCAAAACCTACGAGGTACATTCCTTTCCAAGAGCATAGATCTTGCCATTTCTTGGATCATTCAATTTTTCCTTTCAACTATACCATTTTGTTGTGGTGTTTGAACGATCGAGAATTCATGCTTAATTCCTATTTCATCACAAGTCATTTACACCGGATTCCTTGAATTTGGTTCCATTATCACTCCTACAACTATTTATGGTAACACCTTGTTGATTTTGAAGAACTCTATATTCAACAGTGAGAAAATCAACAGTTTTAGATTTTTCTCTTAGAAAACCTACTATGGAGTATCTTAAAAAATCATCCACCATCACTAAAATATATCTCTTTCCTCCTATGCACTCGGTACGAGTGGGGCCCATAAGGTCCATGTGTATCAATTCTAAGACACTAGAGGTAGTTATTGAGTTCAATTTTTTATGTGTATTCTTAATTTGCTTTCCTAATTGACAAGGCTTGCAAATAGTGGAGGTTGGTTTTCCTAGAGATGGTAAACCTCGAACTAGCTCTTTTCTCACTAAACGATCAAGATCTATAAAGTTAACATGACCTAATCGTTGGTGCCAAAGATTGGCAGACGAGGCTTTTGCACTATTGCAAACTAAAGAGGACTTAGGAACTATTCCGTAGCAATTGTCACTAGTTCTCACATCTTGTAAAATAACCGCACCCAATTTATCATATACGGTGCACTCCGATTGACTAAACTTGACATCAAGATTTTCATCGCATAACTGGCTAATACTTATCAAATTTTCCTTGAGACCATCAACATAAAGAACATTTTCAAGTTTAGGAAACCCAAAAATTTCAATAGACCATCTACCCATAATTCGAGATTTGCTTCCATCCCCAAAGGTGGCCTTACAATCTTTATAATTTTCAAGAGTGGTAAACAAAGATTTGTCACCGGTAATATGTCTCGAATAACCACTATCAAAGCACCATTGGGAGGCATTGGGAGGTATTTTGAGACTTAAATGCAACATGAACAACAAGCACTTTATTGGTCTAATCTTTCTTAACCCAAGCTTGAGTTGTATTCTTCCCTGGGTTGACTCTAGTATTTTGGTTAGAATTATATCCTTCGACTTTAGAGGACATTGAAAACTCTTCCATTATACCTTTAGATGTATTAACTAGATACACAACTTGGCTCTTAAGACTAGATAAGGAGCTATAGTGTTGCTTAGAAGTTGTGAAATAAGAGTTCTTCCCAAGCTTGTAACAAAAATCTCTAAGATGACCCCATTTGTGACAATAAGTGCACACATAGAGTTGTTTTGGAGTCATTTTTGAAGATTGCTTAGGTGGACTTATTTTAGGTAAATAAAGTTTAGGTGGATTTGATTTGGTAACAAACTTAGTTGCGGGTTCGAATTTGTGATTAGGTAGTAATTGTTTCAATATTACTCGATAATTTAGTATCTTTTAACATCTCGAATAAAGTAATCGCTCTTGAATTATCTCTTTCCATGCTACCGACCCTTCTATATAGTATTGCGAGTTTTACTCTTTTTCTAGCTATTTTACAGGTATTTATTACTAAGGAAAGAAAGGAGAAAGTCAAAACAAAAGAATAAGTAGAAGAAGAAAAGTCAGAAGGGCAAAATCATAATTTCCTTTCGAAATTCGGAAGAAGACCCAACATGAAAGTTGAAGATCTCAATTCAACTAATGCATAGGAATAAACGACGTCCAATTTCAAATTCCAGGGAAGAAGTTACAGAATTCTAAAGATGAGATAAATTGAGGAGATATTGAAGATAATTTAAAGATCAAAAGCGGATTGATCCCTTTTCCAAATTATAAGGACCGGTCCGACCCTCTAAACCTTCTAGAAAAAATTATAAAGTGAACCGATCCCTTTTCCAAATTTAAAGGACCGGTCCGTCTTCCTAGAACTCACTGGAAAAATTGCCATAGCGGACCGATCCCTTTTCCAAATTAAAGGGATCGATCAGTATTGGGAGGATGACCGATCCGCCATTGAAGACCTGGACCGGTACGCCAAGGATAAACTTGATTTTTCTATTTCGATTTTAGAGTTTGATTTAGCTACAACTCTGGATTTTTCGTGATGTGTTTAATCTCTAGTCATTGTTAGACATAGGAGTTCGATTTTAAGGTTAGCTAAGTAGGAGTAGAGGGTTTTTGTAGTAAAAAACCATAGTTTTCAATAAGAAGCATTGGTGTAAGGATTCAAGCTTTCAATTTTTACAATTCAAGTAACATCTTTTCCTTTAATTCCGATTTCTCATTAGGTTTAATTACTGGTTCTGAATCTGAAAATTACTTTCCGACTAGTTTCTTTAGATTTAATGTTTTCTTCCTTAAAAACCATGTCTTTCCCCAATTTCATTATGTCTGGCTAATTTTCTAAGGGTTGGGGTGCATGAACCCCACCCAATGTAATTCACGATAGTGGAAATAGAATTTTGAAATAAAATCTTAGGTGAATCGTGTCGTATAACTGGTATAACCATTGTAAGACTTTTGATCTCGTTTGCCCGAGGTAACCGGGATGCTTAGGAATACGACGCAAGTATTGGTTAATGCGATACTGCTTTAATTCCTCCTTTTCTTACATACTGTGCGGGCTATGATACCTCATATATGTAATACTTAGGAGCACTAAAGATCAGGTTTTAATTCGTCCTTTGCTTAAATATTGTGCGGGCTACGATCCCTCATATATGTAATACTTAGGAGTATTAAAGACCGGGTTCATTTAAAGTTTTAATTCTGAATCTAGTATCCTATGAAGTGAATTACTAGGGTGTGGGGTATTATAACCCGACCTATCGTTCTCATTTCGTAGTCAAAATTATCATCAGCTTTTCGTTTAATTAGAATAATTGCATTTCATTTAGTCGTAATTTCATTAGTAATCATTTTCACCTTTGCATTTAGTTATAGTTATTTCGTAACCCAAATCGCCTTTTCCTTCTTTTTAGAGTCAAAGCTAGGATTTCTCAATCTTTCCACTGTTGTCACGACTCTGTTCGTCCTTTTTCTTTGAGGATCGATACTTGACTTATCAGATTATTACTTGAGTGATAGGCTTGCACTTGAGCCTAAATAACACGCTCACTAGACACATTTTTGGTCGCGTCAATTTGACTTTGGATGACTCTCCTTCTTCATATCCTATACCCTTTCTCTCTTGATAACCATTATCCTTATATCCTAGAACAGGACCTAGAAATAATTTTCCCATTCTTCCTGAATTATCTTCAAGTGTGACTTTGACTTCACGAGAGGAATCGAGATCTTTTTTAAGTTGGACAATTTTAGCTTCAAGAGATTTTCTAATCTCTAAATACTCATGAAGATCTTTGTTGACACCTTTAAAGGAGTTAATTAAGTCACATTTTTCTTTACGTACCAAGATAATCTTCTCAGAAAGAGATATCTTAATTGCCTCGAGTTGACTAACTAAAGTCGCCTTCTCCTTCAGTCTTTTTAACTCCTTTTCTAAAGTTAAAACTTTAAAGGTTAATCTTTTATTTACCTTTTGAATACGAAGAGACTCGGTGTATAGTTAAGAATAGGCAGATTGCAATTCACTCTCATCTACTTCACTCTAACTTCCTTTTTCATCACTACTTGTTGATTGAGTGGAAGTAACCTCAAGATCATGCTCAAAATTTTTAACATTAGGGGGTGACTCACTTGAATCACTATCATGACTTGCTATAAAGGTAGTGAAATTATTTCTAGATGGGGTAGAGTCATCATACTCATTATCACTGTCGCTTAGAGTAGCATTGTAAACTTCCTTTTCTTTACCTTGTATCTTAAGTTTAGTAGGGCACTCAAACGCTCTATGATCACGTCCCTCACACTGAAAGCATCTCTCTGAATCATCCTTTTTAAGGTTGTCTCTCTTAAACTTCTTAGGTTCTTGATTATTAAAATTTCTATTACATTTGTTTTTGTTTTTCTTAAATTTTGGTTTTTCAAATTTTGAGTTTTTCTTTTTGAACTTGAGAATTTTTTAAATTTTTTTAGCAAATAGGGCTATATCATCAGGATCGATATCAGACTCAAACACTTCTTATTTCTTTACTTTCAAGGAAACACCCTTATCTTTGGTTTTGTTATCTTTGGGAAACATATCTAATTTATATGTTTGAAGATCACCAACAAGATCTTCAAGTTTTAAAGTATTTAGATTTCCTAAGGAATTAAGAACTATGACTTTTGGAATGAACCGCTTAGGAAAGCATCTAAGTATTTTCTTAACAACACAATCTTCAGGGATTTTATCAACTAAGTTAAAGCAAGAATTAACAATATCAGATATACGAGCATAAAACTCATCAAAAGTTTCAGTTTCTTTCATGGTGATTGTTTTAAATTTAGTGGTTAGGTTTTGAAGCTTAGATTCTTTAAATGCACTCGTTCCCTCATTAGTAACTTGTATAATGTTCCAAGCATCCTTAGAAGTTTCACAAGTCATGATACGATGAAACTGTAACAACCCGCGTAATTTTTGGGCTATTTTAATTAATTTTTGGAAAATGGAGGAAAGTAAAGTTTTTGATAAAATTATTTTTATTTCTCAAATATGTTGGTTATTATTTTTAAAGGCGAAAATTTCAAACGGTTTCGAAATCGGAGTTAAAAAGGATTTTAAAATGATTTTAAAATGTTTTTAACTCTTGGAGTTGTTTTGACTTCCAACTCTTCATTTCTTTGCCTTATTTAAAGGAGTCTTTTGGATTCCAACTCTTCATTTCTTTGTATTATAAAAGGGAGTCGTGGGAAATCTTTAACCTACTTTTGGCACAAATTTTGGTAGCAAGTATATTTTATATTCCTCTCCTTTTTAATTATACTTTGTCCCTTGAGATTTGTGAGTTCCAACCTTAGATTAGAGGTGTTCTTGGGGCTATTTTGTTGGAGGTTCTTGGAGGAGATTTTGTAGATCTTTTGTGTTGATCTTAAGGATGTGATCGTTGGTTTCTCATCATGGTTTGAGGTATGGGGTTTTACACAATATGCTCCTTAAATCTCGCGAGTGTCATTCTCTTTGAATTCTTGTTAATTGAACTCATATTTGAATTGATAAATTCATTGAAATCTGGAAAATAATTGTTGAAATTATTTTGATTAATGTGGTATCATTATATTGTTGATGAGCATGTTGTCATGAGATTTTAATATGACACGTATGTTGAGTACCCATCAAAATACCTATTCCCGGCTATAGATTGATAAAGCATATGCGAATAGGGTGAGGCCTGGTGACCCATTGATGTGTTGTTGAGAAATTATAATGATGAAATGCTATTGAGATTCGCATTTGATTTGAATATTCGTACTCGTGTTGTTACGCTTTATTCATCACTAACATATATTTATTGAGCATCTTTCCTGTCGTATTGTGTACTTCCCCATATTTTCTTTTAGTTGGCAGGTTAGCATGGATTTGAGAGCTATGGACCAATTGGGATTATTTTAGCGAGGATTATTTGGGAAGAATTTTTAATACAATTTGGAAGATTTGTATTAATTATTTCATTGATGTATAGAGCATTTTTATTCGAGTTAGATAGTTGTAATTTTAATTCGAGAGATTTGGTATTTAATTTGAAGAGATTGAGATTTGTAGTTTCTCTTTTGTTGTGGGATTTAGATGCTCTATATCTTGTCACTTGTGGATTTGGATTTATTTTATCGCATTAGCGCTCCGTTCGCTCTCCCCGAGCGGGCGGGGTGTTACAAAAACTCCTCGGGAGTCACGACACTAAATAATGCATTAAAACCTTTAGAGTTAAATTTGTATAATTTCAATTCATCCTCACTTCAATTATCTATAGGTTTTAAAACAATTTCACCATCAAGGATCATAGTAGGACGGGACCATCCTCTTTCAACAACAACCCAAACATGTTCATCAATTGATTTTGGGGAAGATTTCATACGTGCTTTCCAATAGTTGTAATTAGTTACATCAAACATATGTGGTCTATTAGATGAAAAACTTTCCATATAACCTTCAGGATTCATCTAAATAACTTTTAGACACTAGATTTGATACCAATTTGAAGTTGTAAGGTTATATGAACTGAGGTTATTTCGTAGATTACACACACTACACTTATAAAAATTCGCTAAGTAGAGAAATATTCCAATTTTAACATCCTTTGCAAATTAGTAAATTAGCATGAACAATTATCAATTAAAGTGATGGGATATTTAAGTTGATTAAGAGATATAAAATTAGCTAAATTTTATCCTTTTTATCCTACACATACATTTAGGTGATTAAATGATATAAAATAAGAAATCATAACCACAACGCGCCGATGTACGAGGAAACCCCAAATGGGAAAAACCTCAGACGACTGGGCCTAGATAAATCCACTACCAATAAAGGTTTTATAAAGGACTCAAAATACTTACAGACTTGACTCACTAAGACATGCTGATGCCGTCTCCTCTACCTCCGTTTGTAATACGCGAAGCTCCAACACATTGCACAACACTGCTCATGTATCGGTATCCATCGAGGGCCAAAGAATCGTCTCCAAACAACTAGGACGCAAAAATCCACTGCATATGTCCATGATGAAATTCAGGTTGAAAGCATGGGGTTTTGGTTCATTCAAAAATCAAAATTGTGTTGGAGAGTTTTTTTATAAAAAGGAAGACAAGAATTCTTCTTTTGAAATGTGCAAGTTACTTACTTAAAAACTGTATTTTCGTCCACTTTATGATACTGGGAAAATAGTGGACCAAAGCAGTTATGCAAAATAACTACAAAAAAGATTAATTTTTTCTTATAACTGACAAAACTCGTTCGAACCAGGTCATTCAGATGAATTCGTTCGAACGAGTTTTCTAACGATAATCCAGTGCAATATACGGGAAGTCGTTAGAAATCTCGTTAGAACGAATTCGTTCGAACTATAATTTTAACGAACCTTCTAACGATATGTCAGTGTATGCAAGCCAGGTTCGTTAGACTCAAGTCGTTCGAACGACCTGGACAGACTTCGAACGGAAATTTCATTTTCTTCCAAAAATGTTTTAAAATTAATTTTGAAAATTTTCATAAATATTTTAAGTGAATTAAAATTAGTTGAATTTGGGTCATATACTTTTTGGGAAAAGAGAATGGAATGAGATTTGCTGAAGCGTGAAAAATCGGATGCCCAAATCTTTATGGATGATAAATGTGTGACTTGTTACGGCCAAAATTATTTTGTCCAATGGAATAGCCAATACTACAAATGACTCGATTGTAAATTTGTCCTTATACTTTCATGAGATTTTATTTTTCACTTTTATATATCGGTTGTCATTGATGACATGTGCGCAACTTTATTTCCTTTTACGATTAGTCATTATGCCCACATATCCCGTGTGTGTTACATCCTATTTCTGTGCGTTTTCATTTGTTGAGTGTAACAACCGGACATGACTTGAGTATGCATGCTTTTGCGTTTACATGGATTTTAAAAGTTTGCCAAATCTAATTACCACATGTGTCCGCTTTTTTTTTCATTTCCATGGTTTCAATTTCTATAAGTTACTTGTTTAATGTCGATAATTGCCATCTTTAGTGTGAGCTTTGTTCACTTTGTTGTTAAATTATGCTTCTTTGATCATTGTTGAGCTTCACATTGGCTTTCGATTTATCATTGTATGAGTTGACTTGATGTTTTTGGGTATCATCCCTGGAAACCCTCACGAGACGACACTCGTCCCCGAGGGACATCTAGGGGTTTAACGGCTTATTGCATACGCTAAATGCAATTGTTCTCTCGTGAAAGTGGAATTTTCCTTTTTTGTACATTTTTCTCTTGTTTTGATTTTATTTATGGCCCTTGTTTATTCATGCTTCATTGCTCGGGACTACCAATGTATAAGTTAGGGGGTGTGATAAGTCACTTTTATTGTATTTCTAACCCCGTTAATTTGTACATTCTAGCATTCCCACGTATGCTATTCCCGGTTCTTATGCTCATTTATTGACTAACCCTCATTTTGGTCATATATATGTTGTGTGTTCCTTATTTCAGTTTTTATAGGTCTCGGGAATGCAAATGGTGAAGTTTGGATATGTTCCGAAGAAGTTCCATTAATAGCTGCATCTTCGGGGGCATTTTAGTAAATTCAACATGGGGTTTTGGTCCTGATATCTTCACGGAAGTTGTATCCCCCCTTCTCATCTACGCGTGGCCTCTGACGATGCATGAATCCAATCTAGAAAGAAGAAGTTATGGACAATTTGGTGAAACCTTGGTAAAATAAAGCAAAAAGGAAAAAACTCATTTTGAAAGCAGGACCGAAACGATTTGGCCCTTGTCGAATCGATTCAATTGTTACCAGTGCATCAACTTCCCTCATGCTAATCGATTCGGCCCTTACCGAATCGATTCGGTTCTGCATATTTTTTTATTTTTGTTTCCTTATTAGTAGTTTGTCATTATGGATAGATTTTTGGTTTTTCCTTCATTGGAAGATATTGTTTTTTCTTGGGATATTTGTTGGATATATAAAAAATCTCTTCTCTCTCTTAGGTCAAGACTATTTATTGCTTTCACCTACATGTAAAGATTTGATTACTACAAGTTAGTTGTGTTTAATGCAATCTTTGTTCACCCATATCTTTCTTACTTTCTTTATTAGCTTTAATTTCATTTATTACTATATCTTATATTATTGTGTGGTTAAACTAGATGACTTGTTTAAGTATGTTGTTCCTTTGCATGTTTAGCTTAGTTTTCGTGATGTGTAGCTAAATTTAAGGTTAAGGATCATAATCCCACCTAGGATGCTTGAACTTCATATTTAGGGTTTGGTTTATAGTTGCTCTAATTGAACTTCATGTGTTGGTATTGGAGTCTCCTATTTTATTAACTCTCCTTGTCATGAAAGGGGTAGTTTTTGATGCTTTATTACTCCCCCAACCCATTTTAGAAATAAATAATTAACTCTAATCCTCCATTGACGAGTTTAATCTCTACATGGTTGATGTTCAGATCTAATTAGTTATGCTCAATTATAATTAATTTGAA
Organism: Sambucus nigra; assembly: GCA_949130495.1. NCBI lineage: Eukaryota > Viridiplantae > Streptophyta > Magnoliopsida > Dipsacales > Adoxaceae > Sambucus > Sambucus nigra. The sequence goes on along the minus strand of OX422215.1, from coordinate 301,109,791 downwards.
TCAAGAACTATCATCTTTATTAGCGAATCCAAGGTGGGAGAATGATCATTAATGCCTTTTTTTATCTCTTGAACTCAAGCTTAACTTAGTTCGTGTTGGTACATCTTTGTAGTAGCTTCGATATTTGTTAACTCTACGCATGATAGTTTAGCGTTTAATCACTATGACATTTTCAAATAGTTAAATCATTTTTTATACTTTCATTTTGTGACGTTTAAAGAATATCCTTTATCCTAATCTTATTTTCCTAGGAGTGTTCAATCCCTGAGGAATACGATCCCGGTCTTTCTCGGTTACTACTTGTTGCCAAAAAAATGCACTTGAATCATACACTCTTTAGATCACACCAGTATGTAAGTTCATTTAAAAGTTATTATTTTGTTTTACGAGTTTGAGAGATCCTCCATATGCTAACTGACCATTTTTATACTTGTATTTACAGACCGTGCAAGCTCTGCATGAGAAGACCAACCGAGATTATCGTCTAGTGACCACAAATAGTATTCTTCATGATTAAGCCAACATCATGAATAATTAACTTACTAATGACAACAAGATCATCGATATGTCCGACAAGTTAAAACAGGCAACCAATAACAAGGAGACTCTAATGAATGAGGTGAAGTTCTTTAGTTGGAATACAACATGGTGGATTCGCATCTTACCGAGGTGAAGAAGAATTATGCCTTAAATACTCTAGATAAGTTGATCCTTCAAATACATAAGTATTCCCTTGTCGTCAATATAGAATAGAAGAATGAAAAGGCCTTTTCCAACAACTTTAAGGTCGGTGTTAGAGAAGTGGATTTGCAACTCGACTATCACGATTTGATTGCATTTAACAATAGGTGGATCATCGGCCTCAAAAAGTGTAATGTTACTAAAGGCGACCCAACCTATCTTGAGCCCCCACCCCCTCTGTTGAGAAGCCAGTAATTGGTGATGGTGAAGGTCGATGTCTGGCCAAATAGTCGATCAACTAATGAATGGGGCTATAGTTGAGCCTACTCTTATTAGAGGGCAGATTGAGAAAGTCGTTGAGGTCGCTAAAATTTATGGTATGTCACATCTAGCACCCTAGCATATAGGGTCTGGGCTTTTATTTTGATGAAAGCCTTTTTTCCATTAATTAAATATTTCTTTATGTTTTATGCCTTGATTTATTCACATTTGTATGAGTATTTAAGATCTTTTCATAAAGTAATATCTCTTATAAACTTTAAGTGAGTTAACAATTATCATTAACATAATTAATCCATATAGGGTAGGTCCATGACCGACTCTACCTCCCTATAAAATTTTAATAATAATTTAACATTCTTATTAAACATATCATTTAATCAATGAAGGGTATGTTTTTGACTGACCCATTTACTTGTAATAAAATAGGATAATAAGTTAACATCATTATAACGTGTCATTTAACTGGTGGAAGGTAAGTTTGTAACCGACTCCACTTGCTTATAATGAAACTGGATAGTAAGTTAACATTCTTATCTAACTTATCATTTAGTATGTGAAGGGTAGGTATGTGAACGATTCCATATTTTGAGCAGAAGTCTCTGAAGTCCCGATTATCAAATTGCGTCCAATTGTTAGATATTATCGCCTTAGGGTTACCAAACCTTTGTGATTACGTTTCTCCAAACGAATCTTTTAATTTGGACTTCATCGACATGATTTAAATACTCAACTTCCACCCACTTAGAGAAGTATTCAGTTGTAGTTATAAAGAACTTTCGATCACTTGGAGCCTAGGGAAGGGACCAATAATATCCATATCATAGTGGATGAATTATAAGCGGATTCAGGTGATCCACCGGTTGCTTGATAATAAGTGTGAAGTCTTGGCACTTGGGACATTTTTGGATGAAATGAAATATGTCCTTTTTCATAAAGGGCCACAGTTGCCTTATAGGATCGCCTTATAGGACAAAGATCTTCCACTTGTGTGGGTGCTGCAACTGCCCTTGTGTATTTATTTGAAGAATCTTTCTACTTGGTATGAGTGAATGCAGATAAGTAGGGACCTGTGAATGATTGGTGATATAGTTTTCCCTCTACGGTGAAGCAAAACATCGATGATTGAATTTTTAACTTTTGGGCCTCCTTGTTATCATGGGGATCTCTTTGTCTTGTAAGTAGGTGATCATCAGGTTCATCTTACTTGAGGCTCGATTGATCTCCATGATAACTGCCTGTGACTCAGGTTCATCAAAACTAGGTCGGTGGATATATTCAATATCAATTGTCCTTTTAAGATCAGTGATAATTATTGTGGCCAGTGTAGTTAAGGCATCAACATGAATATTGCAGTTACTTGGTGAATTTTCGATCGACATCGACATGAAGGGTTTGAGAATATTTATGGATTTATTCTAGTATGTACGTATTATAAGATCTTTTGATCTGTACTCCCAGCTCAATTGATTAGCAATCAAGTGTTAATCATAGTGGATGGATATGTGTTATACCCTTGTAATAATTGCTCTTTTGAGGCCAATAATTATTACCTCATATCTAGCTTCATTACTTAACCCTTTGAATCCTAGTCGGATGGCTTCGGCGATGAAATATCCTTGTAGAGTGAGGAGGATAATTTCAACATCCGTTAATCATTTATTAGATGGCCCATCAACAAATAATTTCCACTTAGAGGATTAATCGGTATGTTCCAGGTTGAACATCTATAGGAGCAGATTGGGTTAAACAACCTCTTCTTTTAGGCTTCCCTAGAACTCAGCTATAAAGTTAGCCAAAAAATTTCGATTAATGGGAGTTCAAGGTTCATAAATAATGCCAAAATAGGCTAATTACAATTACCACTTAGTCATCATGTTTAAAAGTTTGGCCTTTTTTACAACTTCTTTAAGTGGGAAGGAAGTTGAGACGACTATTATATAAGCATCAAAGTAGTGTCTTAACTTCCTTGACGACATCACAAATGGCAATGATAACTTCTCGATATACATATATCTCCTTTAACATCCAAGGAGAGTGTGGATAACATAGTAGATTAACTAATACTCTCCATCTTTTAGTCAGACTACTGCTTTATTAGTTGTGCGTTGGGAAACAACAAGGCACAAGTAGAGCTTCTTACTAGTGACCAATGTTCACAGCAGAGGGTGAGATCCCAAGTATCACTTAATTTTCTCTAGTGTTTCATCACATTCCTTCGTCTTGATCATTGTGTTAACTTTATTCAATGTCTAAGGATGATCTGGATACGAATTGGTTAAACGGGGACAATAATCTTGTAAGAAATTGAATATCCCTGATCGTGATTGGCTTTTTTATTTCTTATAAAGCTTTGATCTTGTCAGGATTGACTTCGATACCTCTTTGAGTAACGAGGTATCCTAATAATTTTCTCGAGATTTCCCTAAAGGCATAACATAGAGTTCGTCCAATATTTATCGGTGTAAGGACAAATTTCCAAGTAGTGTCTATTTATATGTATTAGCATTATTCTGAACAAAATCCAATTTGAGTCATAAATAGATTTTTACTTGTCACGATTCCAACACAGTCTATGGCATGTTGTTTGAAGACGTAGCGGCTAAGCTTCAAGATAGATTATGCTGTATTTATTGGTACACGTTTCACGTCTTCATATCACATTGCATTCCGAGATACTCTCAGGTATGAAAACATAATGTTTACGAGATTTGAAAAGTGTTTTAAGGACGTTATTTTGTTTAAAAATGATTTTAAAATGTTTTTAAAAGGTTTTAACTTTGTTTATTCCGAGATAAACTCATTTTAGAGTCGTGTAGATCTTTCCATTGAGTTTAGAAGGATCAAACAACTTTAATAGTAGTTCAAACGACATGTGACTGTCGTTCAAATAACATGGACATCTCGTTCTAACGATATGGATATATTATTCGAACGACATACACATCTCATTTTAATGACTTTCCAGCTTAAATTTTTTTATTTAAGGCAGTTTCTTCTCGGAATTTTGAGTGTGTAGAACCAAAATTATAGAAAAAACAATTACGTTTTTATCCACTGGTTTATAAAGATTTTTCAAGTCTAAAAACATCCTTTGTGTTTAAGGATTTGATATTTCATATACATATGTAATAGAGATATCATATTTAGCACTATCTAGAGTTTGTTCATTCTTTGAACATTATTTCATCGAGTTTTACGGTGAAGAAGCGGTGGACTCCAGTTTTTGAATTACAGACGGTTACCAAAGCTGCATCGATGGATACCGAGGCGCACGTGGACTCGAGTGTTGTGGACCTGGCATGGAAGGACTTTTGCGTTGCACTATGGAGGAGCGTTTGGAACATAGAATTGCGTCTAGGCTTATGGTGTATCAAGTCATTAAGTAAGTCTACTGTCCGTACTTTGTAAAATCATATCATAGTGATTGTCTGGCTTAGGTCGTCCGAGATTTTTTCTCTTAGTGGTTTCCTCATACATCGGCATTGTGGACTTTACTTAATTTACTTGCTTAATCACCTACATGCATGTTTAGGATTAACAACATAAAATTGGGTTAAGTAAAATTAGTTCACAAAATTGGTGCGAGTTAAAATTGGAAAAGTTAATTTAAAAAAAAATTATTTTCACCTAAAATCACACATAGAAAAAGGGGCATACAAATTGGTATCAGAGCTAGAAGCTTTTTTATTATGTGTAATCCCGTGTGCTTAAAGGTATGAATTTTGGAAATTTTAATGCGTTTAGAACTCCTTTTGTTGATGGCACTAATTATGCTTTTTGGAAAATGAGTATAAAAAGTGCACTTAAAGCTATTGATGAGCGTGTTTGGTTAGTGGTAGAAAAGGGTGGTCACCACCGGCCACGAGAGATGGAGAGGCCACTAGTTTAAAACCTATTGAGTCATGGACTGAAGACGAACATAGACCTGTAGTTTATAACTCTAAAGGTTTGAATGTTATTTCCTCGTCTATCACCCCGGATGAGTATAATCGTATTATGACGTGTGAGACGTCGAAAGAGCTTGGGATGTTCTTGCACTCACTCACGAGGAAACTAGCACGGTTAGGGTGTCTAAACTTCAAAACCTCACTATCCAATTTGAGACGATTGGAATGTTAGAGAGTGAGACGTTTGATGAGTTTTATACTGGATTGTCCCATATTATCAACTCATCGTTTAACTTGAGAGAGAAAATAACTGACAACCGAGTTATAAGGAAAAGCTTAATGTCGTTGCCTAGTTGATTTGATAAAAAAGTTACCATTTTAAACTCCTCGGGTATGCTTAAATCAACGAAACTAGAAGATATTGTAGGTGACTTACAAACATATGAACTTGACATGTTAACCTCCAAGCAAGTGCCAAAGAAAGAAAAGGGCATTGCTTTGAAAGTACAGAAGGAGGAGACTAAAGTTTCGAATGATGATTCCAACACCGACTTCGAAGATGTAGCTTTATTGGAAAAGAAGTTCAAAATTTTTATTAAGTTCCAAAAGCAATCAAAAGATGCCAAAAGACTTGAGAAGTTAAATAACAACAAGGCGAATCACGTCCCTAAAAATTGAAGTGTGAATGATAAGAGGTATAAGTCGGATAGGTGTATTGGTTGTGAGGGTTATGGGCATAAGGTAGTGGAGTGTACCAATAGATTAAGAAGGAGGGCAAGAAACTTATAGCATATAATGCCACCTTAAGTGATAGTGAACCAAAAGAGGGAGAGATTTCCCCCATTGAGCGCAACTTTTTGGCGTTTATGGCATGTCATGTGAGCGACAACGATAAATCTTCTCATGAAGATACTCATGTGAATGACACTTTTGAGGCTGTTTTGTGTGAATCCCAAGTGAGTTAGGGTGAAACTAGTGAATAGGAGGAGATAGATGTTAGAGATTTGAAAGTTGACTTTTATTATTTGTATGAGGAAGCGGTAAAGGTGAAAAATTGAATTTCAAATTGCAAGCTAATTTGAAAGAGCGTGCCTTAAAAAATAATGACGCATTGATTGAGGATCTTAGGGCACGGGAGAAGACTCTCCGAGAGAAACTAGCATTCGATGGAGGCTTTGAAGAAAGAGATTCTTGAGTTTGAGGAGTCTAGGTGTTTACTTGATTCTAGGATTAGTGAGCTTGAGGAGAGATTGAGATACTGGAGTAAAGTGAAGTTTTATTTGAAAGCAAGGATGAAAAAGTTGGATAGGATTTTAGACACCATCCAAATCAAGGATGATAAGTGTGGTACAAGCTTTGATGATCGTATTGCACCCATTCCCAAAGCCAATACCAATTGTGTGAGAGAGCCAACTAGAAATGTTAAGAGATGTCCACATTTAGGTCACATTCCTCGCCGTGTTTTCACTTGCACTCATTGCGGTAGGAAGGTTCACCTTAGATGTTATTGCTATGACTTTAATAATGCTCCTAGGAAGTTTAAGAATAAAGTCATTTCTGTTCCCAAAACCCCTATACGTCATTTCACACCTACTTTGGTTAGGAAATCAGATTTAGTGGCATTTGGAATTAAACTTCATGACTCTCGTTTTCTTTCACATGATACTTCTCATGCTAAATCTAAAGGATGATTGTGTTAGCCATGTTTGTCATACGCTAGTCTTTTCTTCATAATATATATCCTGCTAGTGTTATGACATGTGTATCTGTTTGAGTTATATTCTTTCATTTAAGTTTTATTTGAAAAATACAAAAAGATTTTTGGATTCACATATTTTTGAGAAAATACAAAAATATTTTATTTTTTTAGGTCAAAAATATGTTTCAAAAAACACAAAAAGATTTTTGATTTATTTTTATCATTTTATTACCCATGTGTCTAGGACATTTGGTCATAATTATAGATGCTTAGAATGATCTTAACCATTGATTAATGGGGTTGTTTCAAAGTTGATTTGCATTTGGATTCGACTTTGTATATATGCCATTACACACATGCATGAGATTATATGAATGTTTGACTTCTCATGCGTATTTGAGTTTGGTGAGACGTTCTCTTCTCAATTTTCCATCTATGCGTAATAAGACTTAGGAGGAGGTGTGCATGTAAAAACCATTTGACGTGAGGATTTATATTGCTTAAATTGAAAAAATGATGAGTGTTCACAGGAAAGGGCTACGAGAGAATAATAATCTCGTCGTGAAAGCCATCGTTTAAATGAGTCCAAGAAAAAATTAAGGCAATTAAAAGAAACATATGTAAAAAATGGGGCTAATCGGATTTCTCTAAGGTGAGAAAAGTAGAAACCTCAAAAGAGCTAGAAAAAGAAAATATGAATATAAGAGGTTGTTCGGATGGAAAAATAATAACGGGTTTGCACCATGAATCCTAATGCTGAAAAATCGTGTCATGACGCTATTATTTGTTGAATCGTCAAATTTTTGGATTTGTGTGCATGTTGTTTGTTTAGTTCATTAAGCTCAATATATTAATTTTCACATATGGCTGAAACTTGGTTTGATGACATTTAGCTATCAATTGAGCTTCTTGATCGTTTAGATGTGTTCAAGTTGTGATTCATTTGTTTTATTTCACGCCCATTCATTCCATATCCATGTTTGAGCACATTGATACTATGTTGGCATGAAACTCATACTTGTTTTATTTTCCTTTTTTGAGTCTATTTTGCTACTGTGTTGATTTTCCAGTTGCTGTTTCTATGAAATTTTTTCACTGGGCAAATCCTGCACATTTTTAGAGATGTGAAGCAAAAGTTTTAAAGTCGTTCAAATGACTTTTGGATGTCGTTCAACCGACATATCCATGTCGTTCGAAGACTAGATCAAGCGACCTTAGTAATGAGGTGTTAAAAGTGTCAGGTATGGTAATTTCTTAGGTCATTTTTAGGGTCATTAGATAGATGCTTCACGCAACCATACATTATTTTAGGTCGTTTCTTGCATCAATTTAACGAGAGCTTATCTCGTTCATAGTTGAATTTTTGAGTTTTCGTTATGTTTTGTACCTATTTCATATATGTGTTGATCTTACACTATTTTGGTACAACTGGTCAATTTACATGCAATCTCTACTGCTTTTTCACGCTTGATTCTTCTACTCATTGATTTGTGTAGTCACATCATTCCTGATTTTGCTGATTCACTTTGCGTGACTGTTTGCTTACTACGATTTGGTATCTTTTGATTATTTTTATATGGCTATTCATGTTTATCTATATATGATCATTTGATTATTATCATTCTAGATATTCAGTTGTTTATCTTTTTCTCTGGTTGTCTATTCGAGAGAAAAGGGGGAAAGATGATATGTGATGTAGGGGGAGTTTTGTTTGTTGAGCACATTTATTTATCATTTTTCTAGTATTATTTTACAAATTGGTGTCATATGATTTTCTCACATATTTAACAAATGGTTTGTTTTTACAATTTGGTATTATAATGTTTTATATCATTTGTACCTCCATACTTCACATGGTATTTGTTTGTTTCGTGTGTGTATTGATTATTCAGAGATTGGGGATTTTGCGATTGCATCACATGAAGACAAGTTTATGCCGTCGGTCCGACATTTGTTTACTAGATCGTGTCATGTATTTTATTTTTGGGTTTATGGTATGGTATTTAAGACTTTTGGTTTGACGACTCGGCTTAGGCATTTCACTATTTTGGTTTTGTCATGGCATAACCAAAGGGGGAGATTCGTAAGGAAAAATTTCCAAGTAGTGTCTGTTTGTATGTATTGGCATTATTATGGACATAATCCAATTTGAGTCATAGATAGATTTTTACTTTTCACGATTCCCACACAGTCTATGATGTGTTGTTTGAGGACGTAGCATCCAAGCTTCAAGATAGATCATGTCATGTATATTGGTGCACGTTTCACATCTTCATATCACATTGCATTCCGAGATACTCTCCGGTATGACCGCATAATGTTTATGGGATTTGAAAAATGTTTTAAGGATGTTATTTTGTTAAAAAATGATTTTAAAATGTTAAAAATATTTTTAAAAGGTTTTAACTTCGTTTATTCTGAGATAAAGTCATTTTAGAGTCGTGTAGATCTTTTTATTGAGTTTAGAAGGATCAAATAACTTTAATAGTTGTTCAAACGACATGTGACTGTCGTTCAAATGACATGGACATCTAGTTCTAACGAGATGGATATATTGTTCGAACGATATACACATATCATTTTAACGACTTGCCAACTTAAGGTTTTTTAGGTAAGGCAATTTCTTCTCAGAATTTTGAGTGTGCAGAACCAAAATTATAGAACAAACAATTACATTTTTATGCACTGGTTTGCAAAGGGTTTTCAAGTCTAAAAACATCCTTTGTGTTTCAAGATCTGATCTTTCATATACATATGTAATAGAGATATTGTGTTTAGCACTATCTAGAGTTTGTTGATTCTTTGAACATTATTTCATCGAGTTTTGTGGTGAAGAAGCGATGGACTCCAATTTTTAAATCGTAGACGGTTACCAAAGCTGCATCGATGGATACTGAGTTGCACGTGGAATCGAGTGTTGTGGACCTGGCATGGAAGAACTTTTGTGTTTCATTATGGAGGAGTGATTGAAGCATTAGATTGCATCAAGACTTGTGGGATTTAGAGTCATTGAGTAAGTCTACTGTCTGTACTTTGTAAAATCGTATCATAGTGATTGTCTGGCTTGGGCTGTCTGAGATTTTTTCCCTTAGTGGGTTTCTCGTACATCGGCGTTGTGGATTTTACTTTATTTTACTTTCTCAATCACCTACATGCATGTTTAGGATTAACAAGATAAAATTGGGTTAAGTAAAATTAGTTCACAAAATTGGTGCGAGTTAAAATAGGAAAAGTTTGTTTTTGGAAAAATTATTTTCACCTAAAATCACACATAGAAAAAGGGGCATACAATCGGGCTTATTTTGGTTTCCTTCACTCCCGTTCGTGTTCCTTTCCATTTTTATTGGGGATGGTTGCCCTTCGAGTCATCATGATCCCGACTCTTATTTGATTGCGCTTAATTTTATTTGATAGCATCAACAAAAATAACTATGTGTTGTAGCTTGATCATCCCTAACTTTGATGATTTTGATCGATCACAAATGTCATCCTATGATGACGTGAAGAAGGCAAGACTCTCATTGAGTGGAGCCAAGCCCTGCCTAGAATGACATTATTGGGCAACTTCAACTCAATAACTTAAAACTCAATCTTGTGATTCAGGGGGGCGACCCTTAATGGTAGCTTAGTCATGCCCAATTATGTTTTTACATTTCCATTGAATTCGTTAACTTTTGTATCCAGATCCTGGATATTGAAGTTAATTTTCTAAAGTAAGTTGATGTAGATTAGACCAATGAAGAATCTGGTAAAGTGGAAGAAGAAACATATCATGAGGGATATCCCCTAAAAGTAGCAACTAAATCACAAACGACTTGAGGTAGAGTATACGTAAGTCACCCCTTCTGAATGGATGTTAGAGACTTAGGATGAATAAGAATTTGATCCCGATCACCCATAAAGGAAATTCCTCATCGACAGTTTACCTACTAGTCAATAAAAATAGGAGCTAGTAAATTTCCTGGGGGAGAACCATGACATTTTCACTTGAAAATTTTATGACATGCCCGAAAGTAACTAGTAAATTATATGTCATAAGTTTCACATAGATATATCTTGGTCTTCGATCTAACAAGAGGCTCACCAAACTACGCTCGAGAAAATTAGGGTAGTCAAGGAAGAGGTAGGGAAAATTTTGGAGGCAAGAATAATAATGAAAAATTGAGAGTGTGCATTGACTTCACTGATCTAAGTAAAGCGTACCCCAGAGACAATTTTACTCTCCCAAAAAATGATCGATTGGTCGATGTGACGATGAACTACAACATATAATTTTTTGGATACATATTATGGATACCATCAGATTCCTTTATTTGGTAAGACCCAGAGAATACACCGTTCAAAACCACACTTGGTTTGCATTGTTATATAGTAATGCCTATGGTTTGAACATTGTAGATTTTACTTATCAGTGACTTATAACTAGAATGATAAAATAAGAGCTAGGAAATACCACATAGGTGTGCACATACAACATGTTAGTGAAGATCTAGAACTTTAACCATTTTCTTAATCTTAAGAAGGACATCGATATCCTTCGGCATTACGTATGAAACTTAATGCTTACAAATGAGTTCTTAGGGGTACCAAATAAACTAGAGACGAATCAAGGCTAACCCCTACTAGATCTAGGCCGTATAATCCCATCAACCTTCGACCACCACCCAAGAAGTTTAGAATCTTACAAGAATGCTTTCCGCCCTCATTCGGTTCATTTCAAAGTCTTTTGAGTGTCCAACGGCCATTTTCAGGTACTAAGGAGGGATGGAAGAATGTGGAACAATGAATGCTCTTGTAATCCCCCATATTTCTATGCAGTATTTAATTATAAAATTAACTATAATTGTAACCTGTGACATGTGATGTCACTATTCATATTTCATATGTGCTATACAATTCATTTTTAAAATCGGACTTAATACACGGTAATGCATTAATGAAATATTTGAACGTGACTGTATATTATGAGCGATTATGGAATGGTCAAGGACTAGGTGTTGTGGTTTTTTTTTTATTTAGATTAACCCCTCGATGTTAGGTCCCATCGATCGTGAAGTTGTTTGTTATAATGTTATGGCGCACTTAACTACTTAATAATTAAATAATTTACTTTATGGCTCGTACCGAATAATATATTATTTTATTGAGATAATTAATTTATTAGAATATCTCATATTTTGGGTTGGCATTTGGGACATTTATAATGTCCATTTTTTACTTAAAATAATATATTTTAAGTCGATTTGGTTATTATATGGTTTGGGTAGATCTTTGGGCCATTTGGAGCGATATATATGGGCTTATTGGGTTGAGGCCTATATGGGGCCTAACGTTAATTTGTGGGAAGATAAACAAATAGGTCATTAGACTAAACCTAAATCACATTATGGATTATTGAGAAAAGGCTAAGGAGAAGAAGAGGCAACAAGAATTGGGGAGATTAGAAGATAGAAAGCTTGTATTTCACCCTTATTGTCTAAGGCAAGTTTACATAGTGTAGGAATTTAATTGTTTTTGTGTTAGAATAATGATTATACATTTCAATCTAAACTAATTCATGTACTAATTCGATTTTATAATCAAATTCCTAATTTTGGAATTAAATTAATGGTTAAATTAAGATTAAACTTCATGTTAATGATAAAAGTTTATTTTATTGATAGATATCCTGATTATGGATTAGAATCTGATTATAATTGTTGGAAACAAATTCATTGTAATGAATCAAGTAAAACTCCCTTGTTTAATTCGAGAATTGGTGTCAATCTGAGATTAATTTGTAAAGTTATGAAACTAGGGTTCTTAAGTTCATACTCTAAAATTTATCCCTTAAATTAATGTTATAATTATTTAAAACATGTAGATATACGATAGTAATGATTTTATAGAACTTATATATGAAGGAGATGAGTTGTTGATGATTTTAGAGACTTTTAGGATTGGTTTGAATTGGTTTTTTTCCGCCATTGTTATGCTGTTGGAAGGCTTCACTCGCACAAGGGAAATTCGATTTGCACTAGGGGTGAATCGATTCGCACCAGGGGCGAACCGATTCGGCTCTGTTTGGGAGAATTTCTTTTTGAGGTTCTTTAGGGATGTGCATTGGACCTAGTTTAATTATTTCACTTGGAGGGTTAATGAAATAGTTAAAATACCTTAGTAATCAGTAGGGTAATTGATGTATATCATTAAGAAGAAACCTAGCGAGCTTGGGGTAAAAAATTATGGATATTGGTCATGGTTGGACTTTAAACTAATCAGGCAAGAGGCTTTGCTAATGAATCCCTATGATTAATTTAATTGAAGTGCAAGCATACCATTTGTGATTAAGAGGGATTTATTTATGGGGTGGGTACGACATCGACCGCGCTGGTGCCCTGGTGATAGCGACAGGCTTACTTTGATCATTTTACCCCAGGTCCTACTGCTGATCCACCCGTATATAGAGGGGGTATAAAATGGGTGTTATTTGTTTAGTCTTGGGTATGAAGGTCTATACGAATTACCTGAAGGTGTAGTGACATATTCATTTGTTGATGCTTTGAGGTTATAGGTATATGACAACTTATAACTATGCCTAGTATGCACGAGTGATCCCCGAAGGCAATTGGGATAAGCTTTTATATTTATGTGCGGGATCGTTTGTAGGCCATTTACTTGTATGTGTCGGGGACCATAATTATGTGGATATTAGACCTTGAGTTTGTATTTACCTAAGTTGAGATTATACTAGATATGTATACTTTGGAATTTATTGTGGAGTCATTTGATTATATTGTAAAGGGGGTGATTTCCTATAAATTATAAGTTGATACCTCGATATTTAAAATTCTGAATATGAGATGGTTCACACAAATACCAAAATCAAAATTTCCTTCAAAATAAATAATTAAGATTCCCAGTTCAAGTTCTGCATTTTGCTAAACAAACTAAAGCATGCATTTTGCCAAATTAAATATTGCAGCTTGAATTTTATTAAATTAAACTTACCCAAAATATTAAATTAGTACCAGTTTGAACAAAGGTTGTGATTAAACTAATTTTTATCTTATTACCCCTAAGCATGAGTCTACATGATGAATTTGCTAGATAAAAATAAACATACCACAACATCGCGATGTACGAGAAAAACCTACTATGGGAAAAACCTTGGATGACCCAACCACAAGTCCACTAGGTATGGTTTTACACAAGACATGGAAAAAGACTTACTTCCTTGACTTGCCTTTCAAGCCTTGACACTTCTTCGTTCTTCTACCTCCGCCTAATCGACAACTCCGGAATCCAACGCAGTCTTAGAATCCACCGATGGGGCGAATCAACCGTCAAAACATATGAAGGCCTTTCCAACGTATGTACACCACGAATCTTCAACAAAACGGACTCCTCCATAGGAAACTCTCTTTTTGGGATGAGAAAAATACCCGGTGACAACAATGGTGATCTCAAAGCAAATACATGTTTTGGACTTGAATCAAAGCAAACAATGGGTGTAAAAACTTGGTTTTGTTCTAGAGATTAAATCATTTGATTAACAAATACCAAGGAGACTTTTTGATAAAGGTTTTTGATCTCAAGAGCAATTAGAAAGTATGGAAAAGTATCATAGAAAACTGTGTTCCTGCACATATTAAAAGTGGTAAAAACAAAGTGGGGAAAGTGGGAAGTTAAATTGAAAACTGCCGAAAAACTGTTAAAAATCGACAGGTCGTTCGAATGAATTTTAATGTCGTTCGAGTTACTTTGTTTGAATGAGTTTACCAATCAGAAAAAAGGATAAAATGCCAAATCTCGTTAAATGTCTCGTTAGATATCTTATTTGACCGATGTCATTCTAATGACCTATCTAACAAGAAAATCGAAAAAATAATAAACTTTCGTTCAATATCTCGTTTGAACAATGTCGTTGGAACGACCTACATTATCTCGTTCGAACGAGATCCTAGTGTCTTCTAACTACATTAAAAAAATATTTTTCTTTAAAAAATAAAAACTCATTTTCAACATAAATTTTGTAAAAAATATCATCCCCAAAATAAATTCCAAGTCCCTATATATATTAATGCATTTATACCTTTAGAGATCATGAATAAAATGAAATGTTGATGACGTAAAAGCTTGGCACATAAACCGGCAATGATGTAATCTTTAAAATCTTGGCTGCTTCATCTTCAACTCAAACTTCATAGGCTTGAAAGGATATGACAAACTACTATCCTATAAATCAATTAGTTTTGTCAGGAATTAAGCCAATACTACAAATTGACTCAATTATAAATTTGCCCTTAAAAATCTCCCCCTTTGGCTATTCCGGGACAAAACCCCAAATAAAAAATCTCATGGGTAGTCAAGTGCTTCTAAAAGACACATAACCCTTCCAAAATTAAAGATGTAGACGCTTGACTAAACACATGGGATACAATACTTTGCCGCTTTAAAATGTTGCCACTGAAGATGAAAACCTAAACACTTAAGTACACCATAAAACGCATAGGGAATATAACAAGATAAATAACATAATTAAATACTCTACCTTTGTCAAACATGACCTACTTAAGAAAGCGACGTCTCCCCCTAATTTAGATCTCCCAAGCTTAAAGGTTTAGATACAATTTCTCCCCCTTTTTGTTCAGGAATAGACAAATATTATGCATTAAATAACCTATTTCTCCCCAATCAAATCAAATATTCCCCCTAAATGAAACAAGGGAAAGGAATAATGGAAAAATAAGTATATCATGCAATGGTGAATAAAGTGACTAAAATAATAAAGAACATCATGTGGTTTAACCGAAGATATTGCGCTAGACAGAATGAAATGAAAAAATAGGATTCATGTAGCTGACCCGAAATAATTGGGAAAAGGCTTTGTTGAGTTGAGTTGAATAATAAAGCACGTAGCATGAAAGCATCTAATCCAACACAAAAATTAATAAATACCAACTATGATGCAATAGAAAAATGATACCAAATAGAATAATCTAATATAAGCAAGAGATATCAATCGCAACAAGAAGAATATATATTTTAACATGAATCATACATGGATTGGATAGCAAGGCAAAGACTCGAAAACAAAAGGAATACCATATATATATATATATATATATATACACACACACACAAAAGATACCAATAACGCGCACACACACATACATAGGTATAAGCACCCCACACGACACAAAATACATTAAGCTTTTCACACTCATATGGTAAAAATGTGTCAAACTAATATGTGGTAAACGGTAGTAAAGGGTGTGTACTAACAACAAAATATGTAAGACCCAATCACTTAAACATGTTCACGGAGTTCTTATTTCAATGCAAAACTTTATTAAACTTAAATATAGCCTCATGTGACAAGATAAAGTGAACTCAAGGAACAAACATACACAATGCACACAAGCCTAGAATTTTGATGATTCTACAAACCAATAGAGTCATGACAAAAGAATCATAACTAGGATACATTGTCATTGTGTAAACTCGTTAATATATCCATCCAAACTTCCTCAAACATAACGATTATTTTCTTTTTTTTGAATGTTCATATCAAACACAACTACTTTAACCTTGGCTAATTTTAACAATGCCACATTTTTTAGGCCATATTTAAATGGTGGTTATTAACCCGAAGTAATTTTGTCTTTCGCAACCCGATTCCATCGATAAACAGATACACCAGATATATATTTTTCTTTTTTTTTTTAAATCTGAGAAACGGTTCTTATATACACAAATCCTCTATAGTCATAGCAACATGTAGATGACTAAATTTATAGGAGAACATCTCACTTAGCTCAAATATACATGCGAAGTTAAAGATCAAATGAGCCCGTGCACGTGTGAATCGAGGCATATAAAAAAGAATCCATTAAGTAAGTCAACGTCAAACTACTCCATACAAGCATGATAAAGAACACTTTAAGAATTGAAAATCCTAACCAAAAGTTCTAGCCACATGGAAGCGAGGATGATATTGGATTCAAACACAAGTATACACCACATAGAATGTGTAAAACTAAAATACACAAAAAAATATAAAATCTTTTTGAGTTTTTTGAATTTTTAACCAAATACAAGGATAACCCAAAAGACAAAACAAAAATCTTTTTGTATTTTTTTAATAAGACCTAGTGAATGAAAAAAATTAAAATACAAAAGATAAACATGTCATAATTATAGAAAAATTTACATAATGAAACATAGACTAGAATATGACAAATAAACATATAACTAGAAAAAATATATTATGTAGCACAAAAACTAGTGTATGTAAACATGCAAGCAATTACCCATAAGATATAGCAAGTGAGGAGTCATGTGCTCGCATGTGAAAATCAATCGTTCTAAAAATCATACGTGCTTTTCGGTACACGTATTGAGAACCATCAAAAGTAGGAAACATAGAAAATGATTTTTTTTCCATATTATCCCTAAAAAAATCCTTAATAATCAGGATCACGCGATAAATTAGTGTAACCCGCTCTGTTACCACTCGTAAAGGGGTGATTTTCTCTAAATTATAAGATATGCTTTGATACCTCAATATTTAAAATTCTAAATATGAGATGGTTCTCACAATATACCAAACTTAAAATTTCCTTCAAAATAAATTATTAAGATTCCCCAATTTTAATTTCTACAAAATTAAAATTAAACTCAACCATACATTTTTTTTTCTTTCAAACAAAAATTAAATAAACCCGATTCAAGTTCTACATTATGCCAAACAAGATAAAGCATGCATTTTTCCAAATATTGCAACTTGAATTTTATTAAATTAAACTTATCCAAAATATTAAATTAGTACCAGTTTGAACAAAGGTTGTGATTAAACTGATTTTTATCTTATTACCTCTAAGCATGCGTCTACGTGATGAATTTGCTAGATAGAAATAAACATACCACAACATCGCGATGTACGAGAAAAACCCACTATGGGAAAAACCTTGGATGACCCAACCACAAGTCCACTAGGTTTGGTTTTACACAAGACATGGAAAAAGACTTACTTCCTTGACTCGCCTTTCAAGCCTTGACACTTCCTCATTCTTCTACCTCCGCCTAATCGACAACTCCGGAATCCAACACAGTCTTAGAATCCACTGATGGGGCGAATAAACCGTCAAAACATACGAAAGCCTTTCCAATGTATGTACACCACGAATCTTCAACAAAACGGACTCCTCCGTAGGAAACTCTCTTTTTAGGATGAGAAAAATACTCGTTGCCAACAATGGTGATCTCAATGAAAATATATATTTAGGATTGGATCAAAATAAACAATGTGTGTAAAAACTTTGTTTTGTTCTAAAGATTATATCATTTGATTAACAAACACCAATGAGACTTTTTGAGAAAGGTTTTTGCTCTCAAGAGCACTTAGAAAGTATGGAAAAGTCTCATAGAAAACTGTGTTCCCGCACATATTAAAACTGGTAAAAACAAAGTGGGGAAAGTGGGAATTTAAAATGAAAACTGTCGAAAAACTGTCAAAAAATCGGCAAGTTGTTCGAACGACCTTGTTTGAACGAGTTTACCAATGAGAAAACAGGGATAAAACACCAAATCTCATTAGATGTCTTGCTAGATATATCTTTCGAACGATGTCGTTCTAACGACCTATCTAATGAGAGGCCAGAAAAAATAATAAATTTTCGTTCAATATCTCGTTTGAACAATGTTGTTTAAACGACTCGGGTTATTTCATTCGAACGAGATAACACTGTCTTCTAACGACATTAAAAACTCACTTTTCTTTAAAAAATAAAAACTCATTTTCAACATAAATTTTGTAAAAAATATAACACCCAAAATAAATTCCAAGTCCCTATATATATTAATGCATTCATACCTTTAGAGACCTTGGAAAAAATAAAATGTTGATAACGTAAAAGCTTGGCACATAAATCGACAATGATGTAATCTTTAAAGTCTTGGCCGCTACATCTTCAACTCAAATGTCATAGGTTTGAAAGGATATGACAAACTACTATCCTATGACTCAATTAGTTTTGTCCGGAATTAAGCCAATACTACAAATTGACTCAATTGGAAATTCGACCTTATATATATTATATTGATAAGGTTCACAATAAATCATTGGGTTCACTTGGGATTGAGATTAGAATTGCATGATGTATTTAGGGTAATTTGGGTTAGGTTAAATTAAAAACAACTAAAATATGAGAGGAAGATGCATGATTATTATTGTAGCCAAAATTAAGTTAAATTATTACTCTTTGTAGACTTGTTGTTAACGTTCTTGTAATCTATTTTTAGATCCTAGGCCACCGTTGCAACTGAAACCTTGATTCTCACTTGCATTCCTTTCAATTGTTACCCTTATATAGGAGGTAGGTGTCGAACCTACATGCTCATTCTGTTTAGTTCTTTTATATTCCCAGTCGAGTCAGATTATTGTGTTAGTTGTTATTTATGTTGGAGTTGGTTTACATTGGAGATAGTTTATATGTCCTGTGATGGATTGTATTTACTGTTGGTTTATGGTATCAGAGTTTATGGTTTTATTCCTAATATAATATTTGTTAGCTCTTTATTACATTGGTTCATTTTATAGTCATGCTTAGAATGGTACTTAATTGATTAGACTCTTGTATTATTTATTTTTAGACCAAGTCTGTAACTATAGAATTTATAGGGTTTCATAACTCTACAATGATGAAAGAAATCAGAAATTACATGGAATGTACATGCCTAGACAGACCCCAACCAAAGGGAAACGTTATATATGAATTTTTCAATATCCAATCACGGGGCATGCTCAACACTAGTTCGTAAATAAGCAAAGGGGAAATGACGTATTTATTATGTCAGCAAATTACTGAGTCATGGAGAATAAAGATAACTCCCCCTCAAGAAGTTTGTGTACTCATTGGGGGTGGCACAGAGAAAACTAAAGCATTAATTTAAAGGCCAACCTATCATAGTGCTGACCTCCTCTTCGACCAGAGTAGTATTGTGAAAGCCCGACCTCTCTATACGTATGTCCAAGTGGTTGGTGGAATTGTGAATAGGTTTGATATTTACTATCAGCCTAGAACAATAATTAAGGTCCAAATCTTGACCAAATTTATAGCAAAATTTGCATTTAGGAACCTTTAGCTGAGCCCAAACATTGCTGCTAATGATGAATTATGCAATGATCAAGGTGATGGGTGATAATTAGAGGTAACTCATAAATAAACATTGTTCATTGATAGGGATCCAATTCATGGGATCAGGAGTGTGGATAGTTTTAGTCACTACCAACAGGGAAATCATTAAACAAACCAACGAACTTAGTTTTGAAGCATTCAATAATGAAACGTAGTATGAGGCACAACTAGGTGGGTTAAGAAAAGCCTTGTTTTAGGTCAGCACCCACATAAAAGTATTTTGTCACTCAAGAATGGTCTCCAATAAGATATCACGAGGATATAATATGATAAATAAATGCTCGTCGACCTACCTAAAAAACACACATGAGTTGGTCATGCAGTTTCTAAACCTACACATTCCACCGTTCTTACAGGGAAATAACAACCACATAGATGTCCTAGTGACCCTTGCTTTAGTAGTCAACTCCGATCTCATACTTTCCATTCAGGTTGAGTGACTAAGTCGGTCGACCACATAAGAGGATGGGTAAATAACAACCACATAGATGTCCTAGAACGTATCACTAGATATCTGGGGGAAAATGTGCTCCTGAACAACATAAAGGAGTTTAATAAGCTCAAGATTAATGCAATTTGGTTCTAATTGTACCTTGAAGGAAATTTATAACGATGATCTTTCATGGGTCCTTATATAAGTGTGTACATTTGGACAATATGAATGTGGTAATATACTAACTCCATTATAGGATTTGTGGAATTCATTCTCTGGATTGGTCGCAGGCCTTTTGGACAATCAAGAAAGGATAACAATGTCCTTGTATATAATAAGATTCCATCAAGTATGTTTAAAAGTGCGAGAAGTTCCAAAAGTTCACCCTAATACTACAACATTCAACCGGTGATTTAAACCCACTAACTAGTCCCTAACCATTCGCCTAATAGGGGTGGGATATCATTAGATCGTGGCCTACAAAGCCTATCAATCGAAAGTATTTGCTAGCCGACACATACTATTTTATGAAGTGGATTGAGGTTGAGCCACTATCAAACATTAAGGACATGGACATGATTAGGTTAATTTGAAGGAACATAATAACTAGGTTTAGGATCCCATGGAATATAATACAGACAATGGGACTCAATTCAAAAGTAAACCATTCCAAGAATTTTATGGTGACCATGGAATTATGAATTTCTATCGCTTAGTGGCTTACCCACATAGCAATGGGAAAGTAAAAGATTTAAACAAGATAGTGTTTACACTATATAATTACCGCCTAATGAGAGACTCCTAAGTATTATTACTAAAAGGAAATTATAGTCGATTAAAAGTGTGGGATTAATAATAAAAGAATCTTAAACATTTGACACATATTAGGAATTTAGACATGGATTAAAAACTAAGCAACATTTATAGGAACATTAATGTACCTAGGCGAGAAAAACTCAAATGGGAAGTTTATCACAAAAATTGATTTAATCGGTGCGAAGTTTCAATTTGGGTTAATCTGGTTAAGTTCAATTTAATTTGAAAAAAAATAAAAATTTGGGTTACTTGTTTTTAGATCATCTCCATATTAGATTTTAACATATAGGACTTTCAAGGCAACGTACGATTAGAATTCATAATGGCACGAATGTGGAAGAGTGGCATGGTAAAGCCAATAGTCCACTAATTAACTTTTTCCTAAAAATTAATTAGTGCGGGGAGTATGTTTAAACCATATAATTACCATCCAATGAGAGATTGCCACGTCTTATTACTAAATGGAAATTATAACCGAGTGAAATACATGGGATTAATAACAAATGAAGATTATATATTTGACATATGTCAGGACTTTGGATGTGGATTAAGCACTAAGCAACACTTATAGGAGCTTTAATACACATAGGCGAGAAAACCTCAATTGGGATGTGTAACCACCCAACAGTTACAAGGGAAGTTACATCGCATGGCAAGAAACTCTGTAAAAAAGTGATGAGAAGATAAAGAAAGAAATGACTCCCTCACCAAAAAACTATATTCACTCGTTTTATCCTTTATTTTCTTTCGTTTATTTACCGGATGTCTTTCCTTCGAAGTAGATTGTAATTTTCTTTTAAGTTTATTAAAATTTTCTTGCCTTTAAATTTGATCTCTTTTACTTTCTTACTTTACATTTAATAGTGTAATCCTTTACTTTATCTCATTTAGTTCTCTTTAATTCCAAATATTTTTCGTCTTCTTTGTTATAGTTAGTTGTAGTAATTTAGCACTCATATTAAAGTTTTTCCTAAAGGACTCATAAGTCTTCTTAATTGAAGCATCGAACGGCACATAATCATCAGATATTACCATAGGGCTAAGATATTTTGGTTGGCAAGGCCACAACCTTTCGTGGAACGCTCTTAGTTACAATTACACCCATTAACCAAGACGAGTGAAAAATACACAAATAGGTGTAACAATTTATGCTAGCTAAATTGGCTCAACTAACCAATATGTTACCACTTTGGAGAAAACAATGATTGGAATAACTCACTTGTTGGGACCAATTTCCCATAGTAATGATTTAAATATACCAACGATTCCCAGAACCGACAATATTCACAATACACCAGTTGTTGGTGCACCCACAATTACCCAAGACCAATTGATCAGCCAACTGAACGCAGTTATTTATCATCTTAAAAACATAGTGCAAAACATTATCTATATGGTCACTGCAATCACAAGAATGTTGTCTACACACACTAACGTAGTGTCTAATGGTCAGGGATATGCACCATAATTTGGTGTGAATCCAATGACTCAATCAATATTTTCTATCCTACCTATTTTAAACCTAGCATGGGTGAAACCAACTTTAGAAACAACCTAAGTATAGGAGGATACCCTAACACCACTAGTTTAGGTACCAATAATCAAATTGAAAGTTTAGAACCGCCTAATACCTACCAACAGTTGGGATACAATAACCCAGTAGGGATAACATCTCTCCCAGAGGTGGGGAGAACTATATTACTAATAAATGAAATAAATTTAGACTTCCTAGGTGCTTCGAACAATGGAATCATTAATAACCCCCTGTTTGAACAAGAACTCGGGGGGTTAGGGAACAACAAGTGGTTTAATAACCAAATCTCTCAAGTGTCTCAGCCCATGCCTTATAAGGAACAATAAAATGTTCCCCCAAAGGTTCCACCACTGTTGGTGCAACTAGTTCCCATAGAAAATCAGATAATTATCCCCAAAATACGAAATTATGTGTGTGGGAGGGGGGATGGTAGAAATGAAATTATGGATATCATCCATGAAATATATGGACCAATGTCTTGGGGATACAAACCCCAGTTTATAAGAAGCCATGTCATGAGTGGATATATAGGATAACAGTTCTAAAAGGTTTCAAGTTCTCAACCTTTTACATTTTTCTAGGAGATGGACGACAATCCATTGTAGAACATATTATTAGGTTGACTAGTCAATGTGCATATGCTGGAACTAATGAGTATCTTAAATTCCATTTATATTTTAGTCCACTCAATGATGCAGCCTTATCATGGTTCAGAAGTTTGCCACCCAACTCTATCCAAACATGGCAACAAATAGAAGACATGTTCCATGCACAATACTTCCACTTTGAGCCAGAACTCTCTATGGCTGATTTGGCTAGGTTGAGAAAAAAATTAGATAAAAAATTAATTGTCTTCATAAATATGTTCAAAATGGATATAAATAAATGCAAAATAGTCCCACCTGATTCTAAATTTGTAAAATTAGCACAAAATGGTTTAGAGTTTAGACTTCAAAAGAAATTTGACACCACTGGGTTAAGACATTTGGTGTAACTAATTGCCAAGGTATTTAGATATGAAGATATTCTAGAAGAGAGTACAAGAGAAATACCTATGCTTTCAAGAAATATTATAAAATCCTAACATCGAAATAGTTGTTGTTGAGGTTATAAGGACTAAAACTATAATTTGTGAACGATTGGTTCGAAAGGACTTAACGACAGAGTCTTTTGCCCTTGAGTTAAATGGATTACCAAAAAGTATTGATTTGACATTTCTAAGGCTGATGAGATCTTTGATTATCTCAAAATTCTACAATGTTAAAATCAAGATGCTAAATATCCAAATGAGATTAAAGGAAACAAATATTATAAATGGCACAATATTTTCTCCCATTCAACTGATGCCTATTTTGCGTTTCACGGCGGGATTCAAGAGTTGATAAGGAGAGGGAAACTTAAATTCCTTGACAAAGAATAAACCACCATGTGTGTGTACGATAACCCATTCCCCAATATTAAAGAAGTGGGGAAAATATTCAATCTGTTCTTTTGTTTACAAACAAATGAAATGTTGAATTTAAATGAATACTAAGTCTAAATCAAAGGTTTAAAAGCCTGATAGGGCCGAGAATGCAGATCAAAAGATCATGAAATAACTATGAATTAGGCGTGGGGAACACTACGCAGAAATGTGCCAGTTTGTGTCTTCGAAAGAAAAAAAAAATTAAAAAATAACAAGAAGGGGAGATATGACAAGACCCCAATGGTATAGTTACAAGAGGAAGTTCAAAGTAAAGTTTTTGGCAAGGTGATACCATTTATCGATCCTTACTATCCTCAAGGGGATGCTAAGATGCTACGAAACAACCAATACATCAGGCCTTGATTCAAAGAGGCCAAGTCACATTAGTATGCAGAGAATCCAGTGCCATGAAGATCCTAAGATCAATCCTAATGGTAAAAAGGGTGCTTGATTAGTTTGTTATCTGAAACCTAAAGGTGGCACGATAGTTTAATGACATGCCAAAGAAGCTAAGGGTGATAAAATCGCAGCAAGTGGCACCCAGGATGTGACATGTAGTGCAACAACCAAAATAAAAAATAAGAGAACCAAAAGCAGTGATTTCCTAGTCCCAATAAAAAAGGATCCAAAACGCTCCTTTAGTAACAAAACTTTACCGATACTAAAAAGATTAGGAACATAATTTTTCCGTTAGAAAAAAGGCATGGGACACGAAATTAGTAAATCATTTTAACATTACTAATAATAATGGTAAAATTCTGTTACTAATTCTAAAATTAACAACAGTAATTAACCATTACTAATTCTGATTTACTAGCGGACTTTTGTGTTACTATTTTAACCTTATTACACCCTTTTTTGTAACACTTTTGTCTGATTTTATAACGGTAAAGGTCCGTTAGTAATATAAATACTTATTTAAATTTTTTTTAAAGATCCAATATCCTTAATTTAAACAAATTCAATTATTCTTATAACACTATTGAAATCCTATGAATATATACTAAAAAAATCCACATAAACGAGGGCACTATAGTCAATATTTACATTTTACATTAGCCTCCACTCTTTATTTACAAAAGAAACTTAAACCAAACAAGTGAAACATCATAATTCAATCACCCCAAAAGTTACTTTATTTTCATACATACATCCAACATAACATTCTAAAACAATCATCCCAAAATGATATGTTTTTATATTATAACCAATCAAATGAAAAATAGAAAAGAAGTCTGTTGTTGTTGACTATCAACTTCTGTTCTATTACATGGCCATCAACGTCGCAACCCGCAACACTGGAAACTTGACGAGGATCGAAAAAGGACATTCTATCAAAAAAAATAAAATTATCATATTAGTTTAGTACAAAAAATTATCGTATTAGTCATACAAATTAATTTAGTACAAACAATTATCCACTAGTAAAATTAATTGCACAAACACTGAAAAGAAAAATTACACAACACATACTACCCGACAACCGTCTTTAAAATGTTCATTAGATAACCTAATGTTATCCTCTTTTATAACTTTCCAACACTAATTGAAAAAATGCATTGGGAAACCATTAGGTGAGAGGTGTGTAGCTGATTTGAATCCTTCCCACCCAAATGCCTAAATCTGATGTTAAAGGACATTGATATATGAACAACCAAATAACTCCACATTGAGATATGAACAACCAACAGTGAGATAGCATTATTACCAATCATCAAGGTCAGATTTAACAATTTGATCAAAATAACTTTGGGCATGACCAACATACTTGTACCTTTCCTCCAGTGTCGTACTTGAATCAAATTGTGAAACATATTATGAAAATCTATATGAGCTCTGGCGATTTATACAACAGCATAATTTTTTTTAATAATGCATAACTTAAAACAACATAGTATACATTAACCACAAGCTACTCGGGCCGAAGCTAATTGGCTAAACATTAATTTTCAACCTTCATAATCTTCCTAACCTTCAAATACAAAACCACGACAAGCCAATACACACCCAAACATTAGAAAGATAAGGTTACACTATAGAACATAAAGTCTATTAGGAGAAGAAAAAAATATCAAATAAGTTACCCAGGGGGAAGCTACTGCTCCTAACAAATTTCAAAGTATAAGTATAACAAAAAATTTCATAGTTGAAGTAGTATGCTAAAAAGGAATTTGCCTACAAGGTTCTACAGAAGACAACAATAAGCATTTTCCATACCTTAGAGCTCCATGCTTACTTGGAAAAGCTCGACGATTCATTTGGACTCCACCACTTTCGCCAAATTTATTGAATTCAAGGGTGTTGAAATGTCTTTCCAATTCAATTAGCGGATTGGTCAAATTCCGTAACATGATAGGAATTAAGTCACGCACTCAATCTCAAATACAAAAAAACACAACATTAGTAAAAAACATTAGGACCCACCTAATTTACTTCTAAAATATGCCTTTGCTTCAACTCAAATTCAGAGTTCAAATATGCTTACTTGTATGTAAATGATATTAAAATATAATGGACAAATACACTTTATAGAAACCCCCATCCCCCCTTTTTTGACTGTCTAATTTGTAAGAATATGTCATAAATCTAATTAATCAAGACTAAATTCAAGATAGAAACGTGACATACTCTTTTATGCCATAAATATGCGAAAAATAAAGAACAGTTCCACTGTGACAAGAATCAACAATTGCATGAATTTTGATACAGTGATCGAGTGGCCTAATAATGGTGACATTGATTGCATTATCACTAATCATTCCTGGCTTGATTTTATCCACTGCACACATTGTTACTGATGTGTAACTTTCCATGGAGTCTGCATACCGGATATTAGGTATATATTGATTCAACGGACCCAGATAATAACTAAAAATAATGCTCTTGGGGGTGACTCGTGATTATATGCCGGTTCGATGAATACAAACAATAACTAGAGTCCGTTATAACTATATATTACTCACCGACGAATCTGAATGCATATTCACAAACTAGTGCCTTCTACCAACCACCAGCGCGCAAAGACGATCATCAACTGCTTGCTAATTCCTTCCTCTGCACCCATCTATCTGCTTGCTAGTTCCTTCATTCCCAACACAAAACTATTAGCTATGACATCCACTACAAACGATTAAGTTAGTAGTGCCCAACTCACGTTTTCTGCTTCCACTGATAACTTCAGGTATGAAATCTAACTTCTCACCTCTCCCCCTCTATCGCTTGCATTTATTCCTCTCTCCAATTCCACGAATTATATTTTTTTTCATAACATCTGAAATTTCATTTTGACGCGTCCCACTGGTACTATTGTCTTCATGATAGTTTATTGTGTCATAAGGGTATCGCTCTTCAATATCAACAGTCTCCTTCCTCACGATGTCAGCATTATTTTCCTTTCCACTTCTCCTTCAAAAATAAGTCCTGCCTTTAGTTTCTTTATAGTAAACCCGAATTGCAAATCAAACCAAATTCAATTTCAATAAAAAACAAATGAGAAAAACTAACTCCAAATCTGCAAATGTAGGGCACAAGTTGAAAAACATCCATAATTCTTCAGAATTAACTTAGTAGCTCAAATGTTTGTGTAATTGTTGTAGCATATCCAGATTTAGTCATGTAGCTTCGGACTCACACTCAAATCATTAAAACATAACTTGAGTTGATTCAGTTCCACTTTCGCAAACAATCTAGTAGGAGCAATTATTTAAATGAAAACTAAAGGTAATATATGCAACAAATTTATCATAAATTTCTTTACGATAGAAGTTGTACACGATGTATCTCTGTATGCACAATTCTTAGAGTCATATTTAGACTCATTCAACAGGCATAACGGAAAGGGAAATCAAAACACCAATATAAAGGATGGGAAAAAACGACAAGAGTAACAAACATAAATGCACAATGTATATTCCCCATCAAATTTTGTCCATGAAAAATGCAAGGGGGTGTTAAACACATGTTAGGTGGTCATGAAACTAAATTGACACTAAACAAAAAGAGAAACAACAGAACCAATAAGAAGATTTAACACATACCGAGTACGAGCATCTGCGTTTGCTTACAACTACACCATCATTAGATATAATATTGCCCTAGAGGCACTGTTCCCAATTTCCACAAGGTCTAATTTTCATTCTGCATTACATAAATGATACATTTAGTCTCTTTGGCTGAAAATGGAATCATTTTGCTGAACAAAATTAAACATATGCTTACCTTTCCCTCCTCCTTTATTCGGGATTGGGATCGACAATGCTCAAATAAATATTAGCATTGGAGGAGTTAAAATGGGGTTTTACAATAAAAAAATAATGAAAATTAAGTCTAAATCAAATATAGATAGATTCAAACAAAGTTCACAACAAAACATATTGCAAATTAAGTCCAAATATAGATATCTTAAACAAAGTTCACAAAAAAACATAATGCAAACTAAGTCCACATATAGATAGCTCAAATAAAGTTCACAATATAAACTAAACATATTTAAACCAACAATCCAACCAAATCAAATATCCCTCCCAAGACTAGGTCGAAAAAAGTGGATTTGCCATTTTGAGGAGCATCAAACAACCTAGCATCCAAATTTATCACTTCCTCCACATATACTTTCCTCTCCCTGACTCCAACTCACTTACCATGACATATATCCTTTGTTGCATTTTATCACGACATACCCCTTTGGTAATTCTTCATTATACCTATCAAGCAAGATAACTTTGGGATTATTTGTAGGAGAAGGTGTGGTCATGCAAAAAAGATGAGAAGCGGATGCAAAAACATTATCCAAATTTTGAGAGAGATTCCCACGCAATAAACTTATATTGGATGCATGCTCACTTATCGGTGTGACTGGTGGACATTTTTCGTTTTGAACGTTGAAGGCATCAACCAAACTTTGTATATCACCCGATGAAAAAAAGGATCAAACAATAGTAAGTTAATATCTATTATATCTAAATAGCTCTATTTAATAAATGAAATTATATAAAATACATATATACTAGAATTTATGTGTTATTTTCCTTAAATCTTCTATTGATGAAAGAGATGATATCTTCCTTCAATGTATCTGCATCATTATTTGCCTTCTTTTTTTGTTTAAGTTTGGCCTTTATCACCCCTAATTGCATCAAATGCTTCTTCAAAATAAGGGGAAAAACTGCACAAACTCCTCCCTTTTTCTCCTTCCCAAAAACCTCTATCAATTCATCGTTCTCTATGCATTGGCTCTTGCTACTACCCTCTCCACTCTCTCTCTTTCTTTCTCCACCGCATCCTTTACTTTATCCTATCAAATGATGGTTATAAATTAGAATGAGAAAATTTCATTAATAAACGTAATGAATAGTACTAAAAATACTGTAGTTTTTGATGTAAATACGCATATAATAAAGCTTAGCACTGTTTAGGACATTCCCCATTTTGGTCTCGTGTCCCGCAAGCCATGTATCTATTCGCGTTAATTCTTATCTTGGGTTAGATTTAACCTACAATTTAAATATCACATGTTATACACAAAAATAGTGCTGATAATTGAAAAAAAATTATGATACATACCATTTCATATTGCGAAGCAGCATAGGTGTGATGCCCAAGTGCATGGGAATATTCTAAATTGGTTTGATCTTGGAACTTTGAATATTTAATGACTTATTTTTTTCTTTACTTTCTTTTTCACAAAATAATCTCCATATGTTGGGATCAACACATTTCGATAGGACTCCAGGATGGTCTTCGGTAGGCAAAAAGATCTCTTATTATTTTTATTTGTCCTAAGCTGCTTTGTAAACCTTTTCTCCATCAGCGGGCGGGCTATCTCCGACTCAACAACTAACTAAAATCCTACCATTAAAGCATTCCAAACATCATCTTTGTAATTTTCTGGCATAACTCTCAAATCTTCGTAACTAATCGGGATATAAGATCATCGACATGAGTGCTCCATCTCCCACTCCACGGACCGACTACACTCCCATCCACCTAATGGTGACCATTATTTTACCATCTTAAGGCATATATTGTAATTTTTTAGCCTTTTTATCCATTTATTCCTGCTTCTTTTTATTTTCACTTGAAGTAGGTTGCTTCGAACCTTTATCGGCTAATTCTTATTGGGGAGTAGATGATATTTGTTGCGGTGTTGATAACATTTGTCGCTTCGAACCACCACTTTAGCTTGAAGCCATAACGTCCAATACAGTGCTGCCAAAACAAAAAATAGATGCCAATAATGGAACTAACAGTCATAAAATAATATGAATTGAATTATCAAATTACCACATCATTAACATATTGATAGAGATACATATAAAAATCACAAGATGATATCTTTGAAATCACAACATCCTACATTCAACGGTTAGCATACCACCAATAAATTTATATATTAGCAATGGGATAAAACAAAATGTAGTCATGATGGAAAAACAGAAAAACTTTCAACGGTTATAATATCCAAAAGAAAATATTAAAACAAATAAATGGAGTCGTATTGCTTGAGAAAACTTTTCAAATGCAGTTGGTCTTCAAGAATTAATTGGAAGACTATTGGTATCTCTAAGTCATCCATTTGACTCTTCAATCTCTGCGGTGAATGTATAACAACCCACTAATTGGGATTTTTAAGATGTTTCGAACAAAATACTTGACTAGACTCGGATGCAAGAATGGTAGGCTCGTCATACTCATTATCAAGGCTCTTAAACTTATCAAAATTTCCCATCACTAAGTTGGAGTCCAGACAAAGCTTACAACCATTAGTCTTATCCTCCACTCTCACCCAATCACAATAAAACACCACCTCCTTAAATAAGGTATAGTCCATCTCAATAATTTCTTTGATAATTTCATACACATAGTCCAAGTATTTGTGAGATTCTTATAACTTTTTCTAGCTCAAAATTGTGTCCATGCCTTCAAGCAAACACCTCTATCCTGTGTGACAACATTATCGTCATGACACTTAGGAGATAATACAAAACATTTACATGATACTTTTTATATGTTTTAGCCTTGAATTGCATCTCTTGAACTAATCATTACAATGTTTCATTTGTCTTCGTCTCTCCTGATTTCAGCAACTGTTTGATGCAAAAAAATCATAATTACTACAATGTTTCATTTCTCATCATACTTAATGGAAAGATTAATAAAAACATTAGTAATTATATAATCACCTTATAGGATAACCAAGGGATAAAAGAAGTTTACTTCTACACTTCTGTCATTTCAATCCCATTCCCTTTAGCACGAGACACGGATTTCAGTGATGCTTCATACTCACTGCAATATGTAGTTTGATATGAGTAATTATAACTCAAGATGCTAATTATTTATTAACTATAATCAAAAGAAAGAACTCAAACCTATATTACTCTTGAATTCCATCGACATTAAGTCAAAATAATTCCCATCGATGTATTTATTGAAACTGTACGGGTCCCAACGTTATAGTCTTATCATCAAGCAAAGACCCTTCATCAGAGAACTCTTCACCTTCCTCCAAAAAGGCTTCACGTGAGCATTTATGATTTCCATCGGATGGATTTGGCATGTACTCCATGCAATATCTAATAGATTCAACAACAACATAGGATTCTGTAGTGGAACCGTCAACATACCGCTTATTGCTGGGTATATCTTTGAAATATTTCATTGTCCTATTTGTATAAGGTAGTAAAAATTAATAATAAGCATTATTAACTTAAATGGTGCATATTTTTATATTAAAAGATAAAAAATCACCTTTCGAAAGCGTCCCTTGGTCCACAAACAAGGGCTTCATCTACTAGATGCACAGTGAGATGAATGCTAATATAAGAAAATCTAGTTGGGAAATATTTTTCCAACACACACAATGCTTTAACAACCATGTATTTCCGAATCAGGACATTGGAGCACAACATGTTAAAGGCAAACTTAAATGTTGGATTGTTCTTCTCAAATCTCGATGTTTCGGAAAGGCATTTGGAGTAACACAGGTAACAGATGTTCAATTATGACATGATAATCATGCGACTTTAAAGAGTGAAAAGACGGCGGACTAAAACTTACTATATTGCCCAAGTTAGAGAAAAAACTTGTAAGAAGCTTTAAGTCCTTCAAAATTTGGCAGAATTGCCTTTTTTCTTCTTTATCTAAGATAAATGGTGCTGTTGGTTTTATCGTTTTTCATGTGCGTCCATCAAATTGAAGACATTAACCGCTGTATATGCCCATATCCTTCATATACAATCGCCCCTTTTTAGTATCCTTTGTTTTATTATCATCAAGAATTGTGTTAATTAAATGCTCTGCAACATTCTTTTCGATGTGTGTCACATCAAGGACATGTCAAACTTAATGATATGACCAGTATTCCAAGTCAAAGAAAATGGAGTTTTATACCAAGCTTCTTTAACTTCAACATTGTTAGTCTCATTAGCATTATTAGACTTTCTCTTCTTAATGGGAACTTTTAAGACTTTTCCAGGTAGATACTTTATATTTCTTAACTTCTCCACAAGTGCATCTCTGTTTAGTCAAATCGGGGGACATCCAACTTCTTGTGTCCTAAGTCCCGAACCTTTACCACTCCTGAATGGATGATCGCTTTTAAGAAACATATGATAATTTTTGTAAACTATCTTCATGTTGTGTTCTAGACGAATGGATGGAGTGTCATCGCGACAAATAGGATGTGCTTTGTAACCATGTGTTACACACCCCGATAAGTTCCCATATACGGGAAAATCATGAATCTCCCACATAAACATAGATCTCCACGTAAAAGGTTGCATTTTGTGTATGTCAATAGTTAGAAATCCTTATTATAATTGCTTCAACTGATCTACTAATGGTTATATAAAAATATCAACGTCTCGACATGATGCCTTTGGCCCAGGAATCAGTAAAGATAAAATTTGGAACTCACGCTTCAAGCACAAAGAAGGGATGACATTATAAGGCACGGTTATGACAGGCCAGTAACTGTAACTATTAGACTAAATACCATGGGATTGAACCCATCTGTTGCTATTGCAAGCCAGACATTGCACCCTTCCTCGGAGAAATTGGGCCATCTACTTTTTAGCATTCTCCATTGGGATGAATCACAAGGATGTCACTAATAATCCCATGAACTTGTTGACCGATGTTTCCATGTCATTTCATGTGCTATCCAAGGTAAAATATACAATCTCGCTTGCCTTGGAATTAAAGGGAAATGTCTTAACACTTTCATCGGCTCTTTTTATAATCGTTTCCCTTTATTTAAGGTCACTGCATATCTCGATTGTCCTCACTGAGGACATTCCTCCAAATCTTCCTTATATAGAATACAGTTGTTAATGCAAGCATGAATGTAATTTTCTTTCATCCCTAGGTCTTTCATCACTCACTTCATGTGCGAATATTTTTCTAGTAATGTGTTTCCTTTTGGAAGCCACCTCTTTAGGACCGACAAGAGAGAGGTCACGCTATTTCCCGACCAATGAAACCGCCTTTTCAAATTATGCAATTCCATAATTACAGAGAGAGTAGTATCGGGACCCTCACATGAATGGTACAATTTCTCGATCGCTAATTTATTATATTGATTATACTTTTCATTGTCAACATACAATTTTTCAGAGAATCCTTTCTGGCCGGGTTCTACACAATGTTGTTTGTGCACTCCATTACACGCGTCAACTAAGTTTCGCAACCTTTCATTCTCATCGTTATCAGCTTCATCATGTCCTTCACAATCAATAGGTTCTACTACGGGACATGTTAGGTTCGATGATAGTGTTTCACCCTGCAAAACCCACTTAGTATATGTTCTGTCTATACCATGCATTATCAAATGACCCTTGATATCTATCGTAGTGAAACACTTCTTTTTTCGACAGTTAACACATGGACAAGGAAAGATAAAAAACTAATGGCCATTGTTTGCAATTGTAAAATTAAGAAAAGACGCAACTCCATTTGTGTACACCTCACTTATTCTATTCCTCTCATTCATCCACTCTTTGTTTAATGTTTATGCCATTTTGCACTACAAAAAAAAAATCATGGTTTACACGCAAGTTATATGACAATATACAAAAAACAAAATTATTGATACACACATAAGTAAAATCATAACTAGAACATTTAATTTTTTAAGAGGGGGTGAAATATGAGGATGGTACCAATTTAATGTCTATTTCTCAAAATGGGTTATCCAGAAGATTGTTCTGGACATCGAACAATCATTTTATCACAAAATAAAAGATTTTGAATCTATTTATTCAATATTTTTTATGGATCTGATTAACAGTATAATTTGTTTTAATATGATTAAAAGTAGGAGAGATCTATCATTTATTCCCTAACAATAGGATTGAATCAATATTCATAAACCCTTAATCATTTGTTTGGCTAGAACAGGTTATTATGCCTCCTTATTTAAATCCAGAACAAAACCGATTTCGAGTAGCAAACTTCGCATGAAATATTATCCTAATCTTATGGTTCCTCATATCTAACCCATGAGTAACCAGATGGAAAGTTCTTCCCGAAACATACACAACCATGAGTAGAATTTGATCAAATAGTTAATACTCAAAAGACAAGAGTCCACACCTGATGTACGAAATGCAAAACAGAGGGACTTCCTAGTAAATTGTTTTTGTAAAATCAACAAAAGATTGCAAAAAATAAAAAACACACAAAAGAGAAACCAAACTAAAATTTTCACATGCTTTTGGTTACAAAGAAATTTCTAAACGGGTTAAAGGGCATATAAGTTGCAAAATGTACAATAAAATTTTCACACTTATCTATATTTTGGCGGGGAAATTTTGTTGTCAATTTTATAAAATACTGCAAGTGCACGGGCTATTATAGAATAGCGAGTGTAAGTACGGGTCGAACCCATAGAGATTTGTCAATTTTAACTTTTAAAAGAATTACAACTATCCAACTAGATCAAATGAGGTAGACATTAATTATAAACTACACTAAATAAAAGCATCTACGATAAATGAGAGTAACACAAGAGATTTGTAAACAATTAGGAAATAATTAGGATTCAGGATCCCTTTATCACGCAACCATACACGTCGTTCGAACGACGTCCAACAATTTTTTATCCGTTAGTGTGTGGTTCGTTGTAAATCGTTGATCCAAATTTGGTCAGCTCATGGGCCCGACCATCTGAATGAAATCGGATGTTTTATTGGCTTATGTTTAATAAGTCTTTATAAATATCAAAGGAAGGGAGAAACTTAAGATGATAAAGTTGGTTTCTATAAACACCTCACCATTGGATTAATGTGCAGTCGATTGGAGAGTTGATCCATACATGATATGAAAGGGATTGTAGATGATAAGGTCTCTTATTTGGGAGAAAAACGCCTTGGCTGGACTATAAGAGAAAGAAGAGGGAAGAAACAAACACAAATGCCTTCCCCTTATTTATTTAACAAAAGCTCACAGTTCTCTCCTACTCCATCCACTATTTTATTTCAGCACAGTGTAGTGCCTACACCCACATATATATACTCGATTATCCCATTTGTTTAGATTGATGAATAATATTAGATATTTGAGATAGTGTATTCTGAAAGGTAGATGAATGTGTTTATTGGAAGTTGGGAAATGGTTTTTATGGGGTTGATCTTAAAGGAATAATATGAGTTGTTAAGCATTCTTGGAGGCTATTTGATGGAGATTTTGTGACTGCATTTAGCGCCACCTTTGGACCGGGGGGGGGGGGGGGGGGGGGGAGTCACCCATCTTCACCACCACCACCACCACCATCTTTGAGACCATTTAGGTGGGAATAATCTACTCCTTTGATTAAGACTTTTTTTTGTACATTGTATTCTTGTGGTTGTTGAATGATAAGAGTAAGATTATTATGAAATTATGATGTGTTTTCTTATTAAACTGAAAAATAGACATTTTTATAGAATAAAATTTTTAGAAAATATTATCTTGTGTGTTCTCTAGTAAATCCAAAAATAATCATTTTTATGGAATAAAAATGTAAGAAATGCTATTTTTGTGTATTTCTAGTGAAAAAGAAATACAAATCATATTTATGGAATAAATATGTAAGAAATGTTGTTTTTGTGTATTTCTAGTGAAAAAGAAATTATAATCATTTTTATGGAATAAAAATGTAAGAAAATGCTACTTTAGTGTATTACAACTAAAAAGAAATAATGGACATTTTTATGGAATAAAAATGTGTGATAATATTATTTTAGTGTGTTTTCTAGTAAAACAAATAATGGAGAGGTTTATGTAAAAAAATTATGGAATGATGTTAATGTTATTAAAATATTTATGGAATGAGTATTTTTAAGTTTCTTGAAAAAATGGAGACTTTATGAATAATTGGGGCTTGTTGAGTTTAAAGGAAGCGATAAGATGACCTTATTACTTAAAATGTATGTTGTTGTAACTCGAAATTTCTAGGAAGAAAAAGTAGTCTTGTGTACGGAGTGCTAATTTACATCTTAAAGGCGTTTAAGTGATAAGTGTGAAAATTGGAAAAGATGTAGTATTAGACAAGTATTAAAATGGATAAAGTGTTTAAATATTAAGTTAAAACTTAATAACCATTCTTGAAAAATAATACTTGTTAGAGGATTAAATTGCGAGTTAGTAAACAAAGGGTAAATGGGCAATTTACTTAAAGTGGAACATTTCATGTAATAAAATGTTAAAGAATGTCTTTCACTAATATGTGTGAAAATGAATTAAGTCCTAAGAAATGAATGAATTTAGTATAAATCACGTGTGTGTGGATAAGGGACTTAAAGAAGAAAAGAAATAATTTTCCAAGTGTTAATGGAAAAACGGACAGTTAAGTTCGGGTTTTAGTTGGCTTCTACCGGATAAAAGTAGGAAAATGGAATAATGTGGACATGTGTAAAATGTTAAAGACATTACTAAGGTCTCATATGCAACCGAGAATAAGAAGGAAGGGTCCGAAACTCTTGGGTGAAAATCCCTAAATCACTGGCCAGAGCATATTGTGTGAATAGCCGTCAGTGTGGAACTTGTATAAGTATGCGGTAAAGGAAGATTCCGAGAAAAGATGAAGGGAATAGGGAACATGTCAAGAAATGGGTTGTGTGGTAAAATATATTAATTCAACCTCACTTGAATGAATGTAATAAATGTTCCAGTAAAGATGAAATGGACAAGTAAATGTGTAAATCTTTTAATGTCCATAAGTTAAGGTAAAAAGGCTAAAGTAAATGGGCAAATGGGTGGTTGTGTAACTTAAGTTGTTCAACCCATAATTTGCATAATTATGAAATGAAAAGGGTTTTCAAATGACATACAAGTTTTTTCTAACACGGTGAAAGTGTGCGTTGAAATGATACTTTTCAATGAAATTACTAAAGTATGTTTTAACGGAATAAAAGGGGTAATTCCGGTAAAGGAATGGGTTGGAATAAATCAAACCTAGTGACTTTAAGTGTTGACCTGGTGTGTTAAGTAAAGTGAAGAATGCGAACTAGGAATAAAGGAAGTCTTTGCAAGATTAAGTTAAATTAATCTGAATAAGTAAGGTTTTCGAAAATACAACAGTTAATGAATTTGAACATGTATTTTTGAAAGGCATATCTATATATATCTAGATACAAATATATTTTTGCATGGATATGATTGTAGTGTGTGAGTATTCTTTGCTGCCATTCATTTCTATATTGCTTGTATATTCCCACTGGGCATAAGCTCAAACCCTCGCTTTGTTTCGGCAGGTTGGGTGCGACTTTGTTTTTTGAGGGCATTGTATAGGTAAGTATACTTTTTTATTTTACATTAGTAGATCTATTTACTTGGAGTCGGGGTGATTTCGATGGGTCCCACACATATTTTTTCTTCAAACTGGACTCGTATACTAAACAAGTGAAACGTTAATTTAAAATAAAACTGGACTAGCAACATTATCTAGTTTGTTTAATTGCACCTCACACCTAACGACTTGATTCGGACCGGATTGACCACCGGTAGCCCATAAATCTGGGTCAGGGCGTTACAAATGGTATTAGATCTCTAGGTTCAAGGTTTCTTTCGGATGTGATGTGGTGAGGTTGGTATTGGATCTTTCGACGTCGTTATGGTTGGTTCGGTCATTTTATTTTGATGCCGGTTTAGTTCGTTTCATCGACAATAAGTTTTAAGAGGTTAGCACGAGAAGTTAGATTAGTTTGAAGTGTCATACCTTCAAGCTAGTTGTATAAATAGCTTTCGCATTTCTGATTAAGTGTGTTAATAATTTACGGGCGTCGATGTAAACCAACAAGTGGTGACACCGAGGTTCATCGGGTGAGGTGTTTTATGTTCCAGTCTTTGTGGACATAGAGTCTTTAGAGATCTTGATAAGAATGAGATATCGCCTATTGGGAAAATGGCACCAAAGTGTGAATAATAAACGGTAAGGATTGATTGTTAGAGTGTCATAATTCTATAAAGGGAAATTGTGGCTTAAATTATATGTAGCCTTGGGTGTGACACACGTGAAAGGTCAATATCGATGTGATGATTAGGAAAATTAAATCCTTGGGGTAATGCCATGGTTTTTGGTAAATTTGGTGAGAATGTAAATTTGTGAGGGTTAACAGCTAGGGATAGGTGCCTTCAGCCTTAGTTAAGTATGATGCTAGCCTTGTGGGTGAGAACCTTAGTGGTTGTTAGCCGATGAATGTATCTTGTGAAACATGATTAGAGTTACGAGCCATTTGTGGCAAGGGGTTACGTGAGTGACAATTATGAGTTGTAGTGATAAGGGAGTGAACCTTAGGCAACCCATCGAGGTAGCGATTGAAAGAATAATGAAACATTTGATGAATAAGATCTTTAGTGACACCGATAGTGTATACCTGGGGGTGTACAAGTGATATGTCATGTCCTGTATCCTATAAAGAAGCCTTAGTAGTAGTAGTGATGTCGTGTAGTGTTCATTGCGACTTAGCTGGAAAGCTTATGAGTTCCTCGATTGAAATTAAGTGACTGTGTAATGTGTTTATAAGTGTTGGTCCCGTGGTGAAGACGTACTAGGCCCCTCAATTGTGGACTTGGGTTTAGTGAATCTCAATTTATGTACCTTGACTATAATGTTGATGTAGGTAATCATGATGATTGAGGTAATCTAGGGGTGAACCTGTATAATCGTGGTGACTTGGTAGTGAGTATAGGAGTTGTGATGTTTAGAATAGGACCTCTTGCAGCATCATTAGGGTGGGATTTCTCTGGGGTAATACATGACGTCCTGTGTCCTGGAAAAACCTGAGTGACATTAATTTAGAGTTCGGTGATTTTAGTGGGCATTGAGAAATAGGATCCCCGATGTCGTTCGTGGGAATGGGACTTAGTGTTCGTAGGCATTACTCGATATCTCGTATCCTACTAAAGTATATAGTTGTGTTAATTGGTAAATTGGCATATATTATGTGGGTTACATAGTAAGGCAATTCAATTATAAGGGTTGGACAATTATAAGAGATTAAAAGGTTGTGAATTAGTGAAATCACGTTGAAAGGTTCCTTGGAGGTATGTACTAAGAATTGTCTAATGAAATATTGATGCGAGGGTTAGTCATTCCCTGGTAATTGTGAGTCTAAGGTGGTGTATCATGCATTACAACGATGATAGTATCTCTTTTCAAAATCTTGGGATTTGTTGTTGCATTAAGGTTTATGTAGTGATGTCCATTTCATTGTGAAACTCAGGTCGTATAGCATATATCATGTCAATTTGTGGCAGTACTTAGGAGTTGGTGCTACGACTTTTGATCTTAGGCATGTGTCATGATATGGCCTTCGAGGGTAATTTCAAAAATGAGTTGACAAATGCTAGGTGGTGAGCCTGGGAGACTTAGAACACGGTGAGATTCAAATGGCTTTTAGAAATAGTACTCGGGATCAAGTGCTAGACTTAATTATAACACGTAAGCATGCTACCTGTATGATTAGTAGTGACTCTGTCGAGGGAAGTCATTAGGCATGAATAATGTTTGAAGGTCCAGATATCATTAGAGTAATTATGATTTGGGATCATGTAGGCGGTACTAAGGGGATAGCAATGGTTCACATTGAAACTACGTGAGCGCTGTGTTTCACTTTATGAGAGTGACCTCAAAAATTTAGGTTAGCTACCACGTGTTGAAATTTGGAGGCCTAACTGTGATAGGTTGGTGACTAATAATAAATGTCAAGAGGAGTAACTTCGTTTTGAATTATGATAGTTATGCTTACCAGTTATGGTTAGGTGGAATTAGTCCTAAGGAGGAAAGCCCGGCATCTCAGCTTCTCGAAGGAAACTTTTTTTGTGTTCCGTCCATCTGGCATGGGTGGATGATTCTTGAGTAGAACTCGTTAAGGTTAAGAGGTCAAGCCAGGGTACGTGGCAGGGCTAAGGTTCTTAGTAGGTATCGATAAAGAGTTATAAAATTCAAGTGTACGTTGTGGGTTCGCACTTCGTGTGGATCAATCCATTGTCGGAGTTGATTGTTCCCTTTTTGATGTGTCAGTCGCCTGATTCATTGCATTCCTTATGTCTCATTTGACCCCGATAATGGTAAGTTGTTAATCAGTTTGATTCAGGTGTGGCACTTCGTAAGTTCAGTGGTGAGGGGGTTAGGACTGTTGTGGCCAATACATCACGATATGTGAGTGCGCTTTCTTTGGATACATCTTTATTCTACACTAGTTTGCGTGTGCATGAGGTCTCGCATTCTTACATTTAGTTGCATGTGTTACTTGATTACTCTAGGTTAACATGTTGTTAGTTAGCCGACA
This sequence comes from Sambucus nigra, assembly GCA_949130495.1. Lineage (NCBI taxonomy): Eukaryota > Viridiplantae > Streptophyta > Magnoliopsida > Dipsacales > Adoxaceae > Sambucus > Sambucus nigra. The sequence goes on along the minus strand of OX422215.1, from coordinate 301,069,041 downwards.
TAACTAGTTACGACTTGGTCGTGTGTCCCGATATTGTGACTTGATAGCAATATGAATGTTGGAACCTGATAAACACTGGATGATAGTGTTGCACATAGTTTGAAATTTTGGAGATCTAGGAGATGATCGTTAGTATATATGCATGTTGTGATAACCAGGGTGACCCTAGGTCAGTATAGGGATCCTGTAAGAGATATTGGTTGGGTAAAACTATGAGATCAGGTGATTGTCTTAGCAATTATTGACATGTATAACGAGAAGTGTTGAGGTGGTATCAACCTAGGCTAGTCATGATCCAAGATTGTTTGGCGATGCATAGATTGTGAATCCTAACGTAGGAATGATACACGTTGATGATTGATGGGTGATATGGTGTTATTTGATGACGATCAATCATCTCAAGGTTCTTTAAATGGGCATGTTAGGCATGCTTGAGATTTTGGGCAATGAGATCTTAGGGATCGTTATGATTAAATCAACAATAGTGGTTGATTGAAGTGAAGTCTTTGAGGTTTAGGCCATGGTGTCGGGGATACTGAGGATTGGAAACTGGTCGTGGGTAACTGATAGATTGCACGGAACTAAGAATTTCGATAACGAAATTCCCTAAGGAGGGAAATTTGTTATACCTATCCCTTGGTAAATTAATTAAATCATATATATAGATTATATATGACGAGGCATAAATTAGAGTTGAAGAAAATTAATTGAATTATGGATTTTATAAAAGCCTTATACAAAGATTATAGGATTTTAGGAAATAAATTATGTATGCCTTTATTAAAAGTTGGAAACTATTGGGGCAAATGTGATAAATGAAATTATTGGATTAGGGAGTATATATATAAGAGTTATAAGATTCTTAGGAAAGAATTAATTAAATTGTGTAGGTTCCCTCTAAATTACCAGGAAATGTTAAGGAGAAAAATTGGAAAATGAGGGATGGTCATTCAAACGACCATACACGTTGTTCTAACGATGTCCACCAATTTTTTATCCGTTAGTGTGTAGTTTGTTGTAAATCATTGATCCACATTTAGTCAGCTCATGGGCCTGACCATCTGAACGAAATCAGATGTTTTATTGGCTTATGTTTGATAAGTCTTTACAAATATCAGAGGAAGAGAGAAACTTAGGATGATAAAGTTGGTTGATGTCAACACCCCACCATTGGATTAATGTGCAGTCGATTGGAGAGTATTCTATACCTGATATGGAAGGGATTGTAAACAATAAGGTCTCTTATTTGGGAGAAAAATCCCTTGGCTGGACTATAAGAAAGAGAAGAGAGGTGTGCGTTGGGAAGAAACAAACACAACTGCCATCCCCTTATTTCTTTAACAAAAGCTCACAGTTCTCTCCTACTGTATCCACCATTTTATTTTACCACAATGTAAAGCCTACGCCCACATATAAATACTCGATTATCCCATTTGTTTATATTGATGAATAAGATTAATATTCAAGATAGTGTATTCTGAAAGGTAGATGAATGTGTTTGTTGGAAGTTGGGAGAGGGTTCTTATGGGTTTGCTTTTAAAGGAAGAAGATGAGTTATTGAGCATTCTTGGAGACTATTTGGTGGAGCTTTTGTGACTCCCTTTAGGACCACCTTTTGAGGTGGGGGAGTCACCCATATTCACCATCACCTCCTCCATCTTTGAAGACCATTTAGGTGGGAATAATCTACTCCTTTAATTAAGACTCTTTTGGTGTACATTATAGTCTTGTGGTTGTTGAATGATAAGAGTAGGATTATTATGAAATTATGATGTGTTTTCTTATTAAACTGAAAATAAACATTTTTTAGAATAAAAATGTTAGAAAATATTATCTTATGTGTTCTCTAGTAAATCTGAAAATAATTATTTTTATGGAATAAAAATGTAAGAAATGTTATTTTTGTGTATTTCTAGTGAAAAAGAAATAATAATCATTTTTATGAAATAATAATCATTTTTATGAAATAATAATCATTTTTATGGAATGAAAATGTAAGAAAATGTTACTTTAGTGTATTACTAGTAAAATGAAATAATGGACATTTTTATGGAATAAAAATGTGTGATAATATTATTTATTGTGTTTTCTAGTAAAATAAATAATAAATAGTTTTATGTAAAAAAATATGGAATGAGGTTAATGTTATTAAAATATTTACGGAATGAGTATTTTTAAGTCTCTTGCAAAAAGGGAGACTTTCTGAATAATTGGAACTTGTTGAGTTTTAAGGAATCGATAAGATGACCATATTCTTATAGTGTATGTTGTTGTAACTAGAAATTTCTATGAAGAAAAAGGAGTCTATGTAGAGAGTGCTAGTTTATTTCTTAAAGGTGTTTAAGTGATAGGTGTGAAAATTGGCAAAGATGTAGTATTAGACAAGTGTTAAAATGGCTAAAGCATTTAAATAATAAGTTCAAAACGTAATAACCATGCTTGATAAATAATAGTTGTTAGAGGATTAAATTGCGAGTTGGTAAACAAAGGGTAAATGGGCAATTTACTTAAAGTGGAACATTTTATTTAATAAAATGTTAAAGGATGTTGTTGATGTAAAAAATTAGATTATCTCTAATTAATCAATAACATATAAAAATAAACAAGATAAAAGGTTTTTAAAGTGGTTCAACCTTGAAGGAATGGCCTACATCCACTATTTGTGTTATTGCTGACTGTTTACAGAATTCTCGATAATGTGTTTTACAAGAAATTCCGAGTCCCCTTACAATGAGGATGATACAATGTATTTATAGACCTCAGGCTGTCAATGTGAAAGGGTAATACATAGCTGTCCAATAGGCGTATACATCTGTATGATAATAATGAGCATTTAATGCACAGTCGATTTGTTGATTATCCAGACATTAATGCTCTATACGAGATGCAACTCGGACCGCCTGAGCTGCTCGGACCGCCTAAGTAGCTCGGTCTTCGTGAGTTGCTCGAAGTGTCATAGTTGGTCGGGGAGGTTGAGTTCCTCGAATTCAAGGTGTTGCTCAGAAATATTTGTAAGTGCCATGTATATTGGCACGTGTCTCCACTTAATTGATCCACGTCAGCAGACTAAATTTGGTATCAACAGATGCCCCCAATGTTTCACAGTTCGAGGTTGAGGAGTGTGGAACATTCTTCTCGAAATATGGCGAAATCAAATAGTCATCCTGAATTTTAGGAGTATTTTCCTTGTATTTAATTTTCCTTTTGTATTCATAGAAATCAGACTTTTTGAATTTTTCCCACTGCTTTGGTCTCCGTGCCTTTTTGTCCTTTTAGCCATCGGTAGCGCAAATGTCTTTCTTTGTAATCATTATTTTTACCCCTTCCCAAGGTAAGGTATTTAAGCGTTGCAGAACATCCTATCGTCTCTTACTTTTTCAAATCTGTATCTTTGATCTCTCCAGTTCTTCTCCATCTTGTGCATTCATTCCTTCCATCGTTCGTTATCAACTGATCTACCCTTCTTCTGTAAGATCTTCTTCCTTCTCTTTTATTTTCTTTGTTCATCATGGTTTACTTTATTGAGTCGCTTGATAAATTTCGTTCTGATTTTTCTATTCCATCCTGGGTCATTTTGGAAGAACTTTCTAGTCCTCCTAATTATTTTTGTTTGGCTGAGGGACATTGGTTCCCCAGTCTCTTTGTAGCCGAATGTGGCTTTTCTTTCCCTTCAAACCCCTTGTGTTTGGAATTCTGTCAATATTTTGATGTAGTACCTGCAAAAATAGCCCACAATACATGGAGAATAGTTAATAGAGTCTATAGATTAAATCAGATTCATGGAACCCATTTAGGAATTCCAGAGATTATGTTTTTCTATAGATGGGTTGTCAGTGACAGTACTTTTTATTTGAAAACTAGGTTTTTAAATAGAGCCTTAGTTGTCAATCTCCCAGATGCCAACATGGATTACTTTTAGCATGGGGTTGTCATGAAAAATTGGCAACATGCTCTATTAACTGAAAACGACGTATATCAGGGTCCCAGATGCTCTCCCTATGGCAATGGGATAGGTTGGTTTTATTTTATTTAGTTTTTGAAATCTTGTTTTGTTTATATTCGATAAAATACGTCACTGATATTTTGATTTTTATTTATTTACAGTTGACAGCAAAAGAAGGTCTCCAAAGGAGACAAAAGTTAATTTAAAGCATCTGAAACTTATCTGGGGTTTGCATCAAACTGTCGCTGACGAACATATCAGATCAACTTCGTATTTGTTGCAGTACAAGAGTTACACCTCGTCTTTCACTGCACGTCCAGTGATAAGTAACATAGAACCAGCACCAGTTTCTGAAGGTTCTTCTCCTGATTCGCATACTCCTCTAAGCGACAGAATGAAGAGAAGAAGAGCTCCTGCCCTATTTGATAAGTCTACCTCTACTGCTGGAGAGACAAAGAAAAGTAAGAAGGATGTACCAAAAGAAGGGACAAGACAAATTGAGGCACCTCCTCCAGCTGCTACTAAGAAGGTTGTCGAGAAGCCCCCTATGGCTCTAAGCAAGATTGCAGATGTTTCACCTCCAAGCGAGGTTATAGTTATATCACCTACTAAGACGACATCCTTGGTCGAGAATGTTCCTGCTCCCACGAGGAAGTTGAAGAAAATCTTCTCGGACAATTTGGCTAAATCCATCTCTCAGCCTTTACCTAGTGGTGTTCCCACTTTTGTTGCTCCGAGCTCTGCCATGAGCTCGGTGAAGTCTTGGATCATCCCCGAGATCCAAGGTATTGAAGATAGTCTTTCTCGAGATAGGGTTACCACCTTGGCAGCTCAACACATTGCCTCAGTAAGTATTACTACTCTAAACTTTCATTTTTTATTGTTATGTCCCTGTACTGACATACAGTTATTTTCTTTTTCTCAGTTGGTAACATGCTTTAATACTATTCTGAAGAAGGACAAAGCCATCAAATTGTCAATCTCCTCGGGAGGTGTAGAGGAGTCTTTTACTGGATTATTCCAATCTTTAAAGGATTCTCGTCAAAAGTATGATGAAGACAAAGTTGCTTGGGGAAAGCAACTAAAAGCCACTGAGCAGGAGAAAGATAAAGCTGTTGAAGTCTCCAAGAGTTTGGAGGAGAAGTTAAAAGACTTGGAAAGTAAGAATAAAGAGCTCGAAGGGAAGCTCCAAAATGTTGGAGAGCTTGAAAGTAAACTCAAGTCTGTTGAGTAAGAGTTAAACAAGCTTCGTGAAGTTGGTCATCAGAAGGAAGAAGTTGAGAATAAGTTGAAGGCTTTCGAGGAGCTCCTCAAGGAGAGGACCTCCTCGAAGAGAGAAAAAAGAAGAAAGGCTGTTAAGAAATCCTTTAGCGCTGGCTGGGATAAGGGGTGGAATAAGGGTTTGGCTGCCATGGTTTCACAAATGGAATACGAAAGCCTTAAATATTTCAGGGATGGTTGGGTGACTGCTCTGAAAGAGATGAATGTCGATGAGAACTCTGACCTATTTCAGCGACATATTCCTGGCTCCTCTACTACTCCCGGGGAAGAAGAAGAAGACGAAGCTGCTTCTGAAGAATCCTCCATGGTGATTGAAGATCAGATTTCTCATGCCCCAGTTGTCCAGACTTCCCATGAGCAGCTTTAACCAATCAACATTTTAGCTGAGCAACTCCCAACACCCTCCAAGCAACCTACAATGCCTTTCGATCAACTTACCTCTTCGTCCTAGCCTCCCGAGAAAGTTTTAGGAGATAAGGAGAAGGTGTAGCGTTGTTCGGACTTTTTCTCTTTGCTTATTTATGTCAAATGTAACTCTGAACTATGTACTTCTCTTTTATGATATAATAAAATTTGAAATTTTGATTATTCATACTGTTAATTCTCTTCTTCTTGCTCTGTTTGCACTCTTATTAATCCTTGCTATCTCTTCCTTTTACTAGTTTATGGCTAGGATGGAATTGTTATCAGCTCATAATACAAAATTACTGAGACAATGCAATGAATACTTCAAAGTTGATCATACAGATTTGATTGAAGCTCAAATCGTTGATATCCGTGGTCCAGATGCTTCAGAGCGAGCAGTTGAAGCCTGCCAGTATTTAAAGTGTCTGCTCGACCGGGCAGTGGATAATAATGTAGCATATTATGAGATGATCGAGGACCTCTAGGGCACTCTCGAGGAGCTTCAACAAAAATACAAGGAATTTTCAGCCCTTTTGCACCCGGGATATGAGAAGAAGTATTAGCAACTAAGTGCTGCTAAAAGGGTATGATAGATTGGTTACTACCTATGACATAAAGGAGAGAACTCTGAAGACTGAGGTTGAAGAGCATAGGCAGATCGCAAAGTTGCTAGAGCAGGAAAATAATAACCTGTGAGGAGAAATATCTCAGTTGAAATCTGCAGCTTCTTCCTCGAACTCTTTGGTTCCTGTCAACGACGAGGGTTTCTCTTTCTTATAGGTCGAAAATGACAATTTAAGAGACGAATTGGAGACTTTGAGAAGGACTGGGTCTTCTACTTCTACTCAGGGATGAGCAATAGGTTCTTGGGGACGAGCAAGGCTGCTCGGCTTACTATTGAAGAAGCAAGAACTCAAGCTTCTATGGAAAATCAAGCAGTTCAGTTGGTTGCGAAGAATAAAGCTCTGGCAGAGATGTCCAAGAAGATTCTGAATCTGAGCGAGCAGCTCTCTGCACAAAAGTCTACCTTAGAGAGTAAAGAACTTTTAACGAAGAACCTCCACGAGTAACTGGAGAGGTTAACCTATCAATTCCACAAGCAGCCCAGAGAGTTCTGGATAGATGGTTATAATGAAGCCCTCTACCATCTATATGATCGGATCCAAAATGCAAATAATGAGGGTTACAAACAAGGATGGCTGAATGCCTTGGGTATGCTGCAGTTGGAACAGGGTCACTATTTGTGGGATTACTATGACCCTGGGTTGCTCGAGTTGCCAGTGCCACCTTTCAAACTGGATATGAGCTGGATTCCTGCTCGAGCCATTCCTCGATGCCTGATTTCAAAATATCTCGGTGACTACAACCTTTATTCTAATTTCCAGATATCTCGCCCTGAACACCTACTTGATCGGCCCTCAGTAATGAATGTCAGGATGCTCAAAGATCTAAATTTCATCAATTCCCCCTATGCCTTAGACGATCCTCCCGCTGGTGAAGAACCTATTTCAAAGGCATAGGGGAAAAAACCAATAGAATAGGTTTCTTGATGTAACAATTTTTCTATGTATTTCATTCTCAATGTATTTTGTTTTGGATTTAATGAAAAACTTCTAGTTTTCTTTGCAATTTGTCCTTTTCTCTGGAAATATTTTGTAAGACATTTTCTAATGGATGTGCATGTATATCTGTTGAAAAGATAAAGATATTTTGTGTTATTCTAAATTGTCGACCAACTAGAGTTGGTGAAAATTTATTGTCAACTATCTGAATTTTTCTGACGACCAAGAAGAATTGGTGATATTTTATTTCTCCACCAACTATGGTGGTAGTTTGAAATACCATAAGTTTCAAGAACTTTATCTTTTTAATTTTAAGTCCTGAAATGACTTTTATTTGTTTAACCAATTGTTTTCGACCAACCGGAGTTGGTGGTTTTTGTTCCCGACCAACCTTAGTTGGAAGATTTTTGTTCTCGACCAACCTTAGCTGGTAGATTTTCTTTCCCACCAACCGTAGTTGGTATTTCTGGGAAATTTTTTATTTCCGACCAACTATAGTTGGTGGATTTTCTTCCCATCCAACCGTAGTTGGTATTTCTGGGAATTTTTTTATTCCGGACCAACTATAGTTGGTGGATTTTCTTCCCAACCAACAGTAGTTGGTATATCTGGGAAATTTTTTATTCCCGACCAGCTATAGTTGGTGGATTTTCTTCCCAACCAACCGTAGTTGGTATTTCTGGGAAATTTTTTATTCCCGACCAACTATAGTTGGTGGATTTTCTTCCCAACCAACCGTAGTTGGTATTTCTAGGAAATTTTTTATTCCCGATCAACAATAGTTGGTATTTCTGGAAAAAAATTTATTCTCGACCAACTATAGCTGGTGGATTTTCTTCCCAACCAACCGTAGTTGATATTTTTGGGAAATTTTTTATTCCAGACCAACTATAGTTGGTGGATTTTTTTCTCCACCAACCGTAGTTGGTATTTCTGGGAAATTTTTTATTCCCGACCAACTATAGTTGGCAGATTTTCTTCCCAACCAACCGTAGTTGGTATTTTTGGGAAATTTTTTATTCCCGACTAACTATAGTTGGTGGATTTTCTTCCCAACCAACCGTAGTTGTTATTTCTGGGAAATTTTTTATTCCCGACCAACTATAGTTGGTGGATTTTCTTCCCAACCAACCGTAGTTAGTATTTCTGGGAAATTTATTATTCCCGACCAACTATAATTGGTGGATTTTCTTTCCAACCAACCGTAGTTGGTATTTCTGGAAAAGTTTTATTTCCGACCAACTATAGTTGGTAGATTTTCTTCCTAACCAACCGTAGTTAGTATTTCTGGGCTTGATGCGTAGTGTGTAGCACTAATACTCCAAAAAAGTTTCAACAAAAGGAGAGAATTGGGCGAAATATCCAAAACTTTATTCATATCGAAGAAAACTGCATTACATAGAGATTAAATTACTGATAATATTTGCGCAGATGCTCTGCGTTCCATGCATTCTTAAACTCCTCTCCTTCTAAGGTTTCGATTCTATATGTCCCTGGTCGAACAACCTCTGTTATTCTGTAAGGCCCATGCCAGTTAGCCTCTAATTTATTGTGCTTTTGAATTACTTTATTTAGCACATAGTCTCCTTTTTTTAGGCCGCATTTCTTTACTCTCTTATTGTAGAACAGAGTTGTTCGTTGTTGGTATGCAACGTTTCTGATTGATGCTTCTTCTTTAACTTCCTTGAGCATATCCAAATCTAATCTCCTCATCAAGTCACTGATAGGATAGTTGAAATTCAGCACCCTGTGTGTGGGGAGACCCAGCTCGGCAGGTATAACAGCTTCACTTCCAAATGCTAGCATATATGGAGATTCTCCTGTGGCTGCTCGAGGAGTAGTACGATAAGCCCATAGTACAGAATGCATCTCGTTGATCCAATTTGCCTTTGTATCATTTAATCTTTTCTTCAAGCCATTCAACAGTGTTCTGTTTATCACTTCAGTTTGTCCATTGCTTTGAGGATGGCCTGGTGCAGAGTGGGTTTTCAATATGTTCGACTGATGACAATACGCAGCAAACTCCTCGTTGTCGAATTGGGTTCCATGGTCTGTGATGAATGCATGAGGAAGACCATATCTACAAATGATGGTCTTCCATATAAATTGATATACTCTGTCATATGTCATACCGATAAGGGGCTCAGCTTCCACCCACTTAGTAAAGTAATCTACTGCGACGACGAGATATTTAAACCTTCCTCTGGTCATTGGAAGTGGCCCAACCAAGGCAATTCCCTACATGGAAAATGGCCATGGGGAAGTAATGGGTGTCGACAATGCTTGGGGAGTTCTTCGGATAGTGGATAATCATTGACATTTGTCACAATTTTTGGCATAGGCTATGCAATCGTCCCTTATTGTCTGCCAATAGTATCCCTGCGTCATTATCCTTTGTAGAAGTGTCCGACCTGCTACATAGGATCCACAAGACCCTTCATGGACTTCTTCGATCAAGTCTTTCATCTCGGTGGGATGTACACATATCTGCAAAACCAGCTATAATTCCTCGTCTATATAGAACACCATTGGTCAATACATAACGAGCAGCTTTAAACTTTAGTTTCTTGACTGCGAGTTTATCAGTTGGCAAATACCCTTCTTCATTTTACGCCCTGATAGGATCCATCCAAGATGGTCCTAAATCAAAGGTAATAAAGTTCATCATTAGATCTTCATCTATGCTCCTACTAGCCAAGACTTCTATTGGGATTGTTCTTCGTAGCTCGGTGCGTGTGGTTGAAGCTAACTGAGCTATGACATCTGCTCTGGAATTCTCCAATCTTGGTATTCCGATTATCTGTACTGCCATCAGACTTGATAAAATATCCATCGCTTTTGCATAATACCTGATCATTAATTCTCCTTTGGCTGCATATACTCCCCGTATTTGATTTACGATCAATTACGAGTCACTGAATACAATAACTTGCTTAGCCCCCATGGTTTTTTCCAAATTAAGACCTGCAATCATAGCTTCATATTCAGCCTCATTATTAGAAGCCTTGAATTGGAAGCGCAGAGCATATTCCACATCGACCTCATCCGGACTGTTCAAAATAATCCCTGCCCCACAGCCTGTAGTGCAAGATGAGCCATCCACATATAGATTCTATATAGGTACCTCATCTTCAAATTTTTGATCGGGCAGAGTTCCTCGGTGGAATATTTGTTGCTTCCTTTTATCCTCCTCTATCACTTCTTTCTTCTCGTCGACCATCTTCTCTTGCTCGCCGATCGCCTTAAGTTGATCGGGAGTTAAATTTGATGATCCTGTAACATTCATAGGTTGGTCGGTGTACAGCTTTTATTCCTCGGAGGTATCAGGATAGGTGAATTCTACAATAAAATCTGTTACTGCTTGCCCTTTTAGCGACGATCTAGGCTCATAAACTATGTCATATTCACCAAGTTCTACTGCCCAGTACATCAATCTCCCTGATTTTTCTGGTTTGTGAAGAGCTTGCCTCAATGGCATATCAGTATACACAACTATGGTATGAGCTTGGAAGTACGGCCTAATTCTCCTACTCGCCTCGATCAATGCTAGTGCTAACTTTTCCAGTCTTGGATATCTGATCTCTGCTCCTCGGAAGGCCTTGCTAGTGTAATAGATCAGTTTTTACACTCCATCCTCCATTCTTATCAATGCCGAGCTAACTGCATTCTCCGACATTGCCAAATATAAATATAGTCTTTCCCCCATTACTGGCCTGGACAACAGTGGAGGTGCTCCCAAATATTTCTTCAATTCTTGAAAAGCCTTCTCGCATTCGTCATTCCATTCAAATGTTTTTTGGGGTGTTTTGAAGAATGGGAGGCATCTATCTGTTGCTCTTGATACAAATCTATTAAGTGCTGCAACTCGCCCAGTAAGACTTTGTACTTCCTTCTTCGTCGTTGGAGATCGTAGTCCTAACAGAGCCTTGATCTTCTCTGGGTTTGCTTCGATTCCTCGTTGGTTGATAATATATTCGAGGAACATGCCTTCTCGTACTTCGAATATGCACTTGGTGGGATTCAGTTTCATTTGATATTTATCTAATTGATCAAAGGTCTGGCCTAAGTCAATTAGATGGTCAGCAACTCTCTTGCTCTTCGTCAGCATATCATCAACATATACTTCCATATTACAACTGATTTGTTCTGCAAACACCTTGTTCATCAGCCGCTGATATGTTGCACCTGCATTTTTCAAACCAAAAGGCATAACAGTATAACAATAAGTTCCCCTAGGGGTAATGAAAGAGGTACTTTCCCTGTCTTCAGGTTTCATTTTAATCTGGTTGTAACCAGAATTAGCATCCATGAAGCTCAATAACTCGTGTCCCGAGGTAGCATCCACTAGTTGATCAATTCGGGGAAAAGGAAAATGATCCTTTGGGCAAGCCTTGTTGAGGTCGGTGAAGTCTACACACATCCTCCACTTGTTGTTTTTCTTCTTCACCATAACCACATTAGCCAACCAGTCTGGATATTTGACATCTTCAATAAAGCAAGCTTTCTGGAGCTTCTCGACCTCCTCTTGTATAGCTTGGTTCTTCTCGGGGCTGAACACTCTTCTTCTCTGCTTCACTGGCTTGATCTCCTTATTCACATTAAGCTCGTGACATAAGAAATTTGGGTCTATTCCTGGCATATCCTCATGACTCCAAGAAAAAGTTTATTTTCTGCTTTTTAGGAAAACTATCAATTCCTATTTTAGTGAGGCATCTAACGACGAACCTATTTGAGTTGTTCTTTTCGGGTGCTCATCGTCCAGAATGATATTTTCAGTAGCTTCCACCACTTAACCTTTCACGAGCTGCGACTCGTCTCTAGGATCTAAAGTTTCAATCTCTGCTCCTTCATCCACTTGGTAGGTAGTAGTCTTTTTCCTAGATTCCTCCAGTTCTTCTTGCTCGGCAGATGAGTAGTAACATTCTCGAGCTACTTTTTGGTCACCCTTTACAACTCCCACTCCAAAATTGGTTGGAAATTTCAGGCATTGATGTACAGTAGATGGTACTGCTTCGAACTTATTCAATCCTACCCTTCCCATGATGATATTGTAAGATGATTGGACATTCTTATCCATCACAAAGAAACGCACTCTTTCTGTTCGACAAGCAGGCCATATACCGATGAGCATATCTAACTTGATTGTCCCAAGTGGAAAGACTTTCTCCCCAGCAAACCCGAGGAGGGGCCTGTGATAAGGTTCTAACTGAGACAACTTTAGATTTAAACTATCGAAGCATGGGTAGAACATGATATCCGCCGAGCTACCATTATCCACTAGTACTCTTGAGATTATTACTTCCTTCATCCTCATGTTGATCACTAGTGGATCATCATGAGGATATAGTACACCTGCGAGGTCGTTCTTGGAGAAACCGATGACCAATTTTTCTTTGTTTACCTTCCTCGAGCGATTATCTTCAGCTAGATTTATTCGCTGAATGTATGAACAAGCTTGAGCCTCATTGAGGTAAGCTTTCCTTTCCACAGTAAGGTCCCCACCTCCTGCATCTCCACCTGTAATAACATTACAATTAAATGATCCAAAACGAATTGAAAATACCTCACGCTCTGGTTATCTTGGTTTCTTAGGGAGATCGGAGTCTTCTTCTGGATCATCTTCATGATCTCTTTTCTTATTTTCTTCTGCTCGATGAGGAGATCTAGACCTCTGTCTTGCTCGGTCGTTGCTATTTCTTTCATTTCTTCGATCAACATACTTGGTCAGCTTTCCTCGTGTGATAAGTGCTTCGATTTCATTCTGGAGAGCTATGCAATTTTTGGTCGTGTGACCATGGTCTTTATGGAACTTGTAATATTTGACCTTATTCCTCTTGTCAGGATCTGATTTCATTTTCTCAGGCCAGTTTAGTTCCTCGTTGTTCTTAATCTCTTCTAGGACATGGTTTATGTCTACTTTCAAAGGAGTATAATTTTGAAATTTCTTCAATACTTCACATGATGGATTTTCTTTTGATTGCTTATCACCACTATTGCTCTTATGTTCTTTCTTTTTAGCCTTCTCAACCTCCACCTTGGTCTCTTTGGTGTCCATGTTCTTCTTCGCAGCCATAGCTTCCTCGGCATTCATGATCTTGGTCGTTTTTGCCATTAGTTCTGACATGGTTCTGGGTGGATCTTTGGCCAAAGTATATTACAATTTATTGGGCAACAATCCACTCATCAAAGCAGTAATTGATGTCTTTTCCTCGTAATCAATAACTTTGAGCTTCTCGGTATTGAAACGAGTTATGTAATCCTTGGTGCTCGCACCTATTTTTTGTCTAACACTTAACAAATGTGCCACTCGTTTAACTGGTTTTGCTCCAAAATAGAAATTTCCAATGAAGAGCTCGACCAGTTGAAAGAAAGCTGAAATCTTCCCCCGAGGAAGATTATTGTACCATATTTGTGCAGATCCGATAAGAGTTTTCAAAAATGCCCTGTATCTCATCTCGTCTGGCAAGACATAGATGTCGACAGCAGCTTGGTATTATTCTATATGAAGGACAGGGTCAGTTTTTCCATCATATTTAGGGGTCACAACAGGTGCTTTGAACTTCGATGGTGTGGGAAAATCCACAATTGCCGGTATAAAAGGCATCCCTTGGATAAAAGTTCTTTGTAAAGGATTCTTGGCCTTAACCATTTCCCCTAGTCTATCCTCCAACCTTTGAATAGAGCCTTTCCATGCATCCTTTCCCTCCTGGGGCCTATTGGTTCGAGCAATTGATCGTGTTGAAGTCGCTTCTTGGGATCTATCTTATCGAGCAACTGGTTGCGATTGGGCAGAACCCTCTCTTAGATCAGATGGTCGTCGAAAGTTTCTTGACACAGCCTTAGGAGGAATTTTATTCTTCCTAGGGCCCAATCGATCAAAAGGGGAAACCCTACTTAATCTCTCCAATGCACTAGTCCTTTCTGGAGAGAGAGTGATGTGTTGTTCAGTAACTGTGGCTCCTACTGACAAAGTTTGACCCGGTTGATAAGAAAAATCATCAGATTTCTCAGTGCGATATGAATCGCTTTGCCTAATATGAGAAGAAACTAAACGGGTATTTCTTTGAACACTTCGTTATCCTGAATGGGTCTGTGCTCCACCATGGATAGTTTGCATGAGTTTTCGCATAGTCTCTTGCATAGCCGTCTGGCCTTGAGCCAAATTAGCCATTATTCCAGTCAAATCTTGGACACTTGGAGGAGCGGATGGATTTAGGGGGTTTCCAGCATTTCGATTGCTGGATTCAGGATTATTAGCCATTGGTGATGAATTGTTTTGGTGAAAAATGATAATTACAGTCGTTTCCCACAGACGGCGCCAATCTGTTGATGTAAAAAAGTAGATTATCTCTAATTAATCAATCACAAATAAAAATAAACAAGATAAAAGGTTTTTAAAGTGGTTCAACCTTGAAGGAATGGCCTACATCTACTATTTGTGTTATTACTGATTGTTTACAGAATTCTCGATAATGAGTTTTATAAGAAATTCGGAGTCCCCTTACAATGAGGATGATACAATGTATTTATAGCCCTCAGACTGTCAATGTGAAAGGGTAATACATACCAGTCCAATAGGCGTATACATTTGTATGATAATAATGAGCATTTAATGCGCAGTCGATTTGTTGATTATCCAGACATTAATGCTCTGTACGAGATGCAGCTCGGACCGCCTGAGCTGCTTGGACCGCCTTAGTATCACGGTCTTCGTGAGTTGCTCGATACAGTAAAGTTCCTCGGAGAACAAATGTTGCTCGGAGTGTCATAGTTGGTCGGAGAGGTTGAGTTCCTCAAAGTCAAGGTGTTCCTCAGAAATGTTTGTAAGTGCCATGTAGATTGACACGCGTATCCACTTAATTGATCCACGTCAGCAGACTAAATTTGGTATCAACAGATGTCTTTCACTAATATTTGTGAAAATGAATTAAGTCCTAAGACGTGAATGAATTTAGTATAAATCACGTGTGTGTGGATAAGGGGCTTAAAGAAGAAAAGAAATAATTTTCCAAGTGTTAATGGAAAAATGGACGATTAAGTCCGGGTTTTGGTTGGCTTTGACCGGATAAAAGTAGGAAAATGGAATAACGTGGACATGTGTAAAATGTTAAACACATTACTAAGGTCTCATATGTCACCGAGAATAAGAAATAAGGGCCCCAATCCCTTGGGTGAAAATCCCTAAATAACTGGCCAGAGCATATGGTGTGAATAGCCGTCAGTGTGGAGCTTGTATAAGTATGCGGTAAAGGAAGATTCCGAGAAAAGATAAAGGGAATAAGGAACATGCCAAGAAATGGGTTGTGTAGTAAAATGTGTTAATACAACCTAACTTGAATGAATGTAATAAATGTTCTGATAAAGATCAAATGGACAAGTAAATGTGTAAATCTATTAATGTCCATAAGTTAAGGTAAAAAGGCTAAAGTAAGTGGGCTAATGGGTGGTTGTGTAACTTAAGTTTTTTAACCGATAATTTGCATAAGTTTGAAATGAAATGGGTTTTAAAATGACAAAAAATTATTCTCTAACAAGGCGAAAGCGTGTGTTGAAAAGGTACATTTTTCAATGAAATTACTAAAGTATGTTTTTACGGAATAGAAGGGGTGATTCCGATAAAGGAATCGATTGGAATAAATCAAACGTTATGACTTTAAGTGTTGAACTGGTGTGTTAAGTAAAGTGAAGAATTTTAAGTAAGAATGAAGGAAGTCTTTGCAAGATTAAGGTAATTTAATCTGAATAAGTAAGGTTTTCGAAAGTAAAACGGTTAATACATTTGATTAAGTATTTTTCAAAGGTATATCTATATATATGTAGATACATATATATTTTCGCTTGTATATGATTGTAACGAGTGAATATTCTTTGCTATCGTTCGTTTCTATACCACTTGTATATTCCCACTGGGAATAAGTTCACACACTCGCTTCGTTTCCGCATGCTAGGTGCGGCTTCGTATTTTGAGGGCATTGTACAGGTAAGTGTACTTTGTTTATTTTATGTTAGTAGCTTTTTTACTTGGACTCGGATTGCTATCCATGGGTCCCACACGTAGTTTATCTTGAAACTGGACTCGTATGCTCAACAAATGAAACTTTAATTTAAAATAAAACTGGACTAGCAACATTATCTAGGTTGTTTCATTGCACCTCACAGATAACGGCTTGATTTAGACCGAGGTGACCACGAGAAACCCATAAATCCGGGTTGGGACGTTATGATGGATTTGAGGTCTGTCTTGGAAGTGAGCTCATTCCCTACTTATATAGGTTAGGGTTACTATCAATAAGAATATTACTAGCCCTGCCAATCGACAGGTGACCCTAGACACACTACCGATAGGGAGGGAAATGGACCTGCCAATTGATATTCTCGTGCAGATTTTTTTTGAAAAACGGTCATAGAATGCAATCCATAAATCCCAATCGTGCACGAGGCATAAAGTTAGAAAGGTAATTTAAAGACCTTCAAGAGTCCTTTGGGCCACTCTCGGGTTCGAGAGTTGAATTTGGGTCAAACAGGGCTCGAAAGCGCCCATCGATCTTTTGGACAAGAGATCGTCGGATGGTAATAGATCATTCCTCCAAACCGTAAGCCAAAATCGCACACGGGGCAAACCACTGGAAAGGTTATGCAAGGAACTTCGAAATTGAAAATATATTTGCACGGTTCGAAGAGTTGACTTTGGTCGAATGGGGTCCGAAACCGCTCGGTGACCTTTCAGAGTAAAATGGGTCATTCGTTCGCATTGTAAGGCTGATTCGTGCACAGGGAAAACTATTGGAATGGGTATTCAGTGACCTTCGAAGATTCATTCAGTATTGTTTGAGATGAAGAATTGACCTTAGTCAAATGGAGCTCAGGAGCGCTCGATGGCCTCCGGATCAGTTTTTAGGGAAAAATGGATCGTTCGTCCGAACTGTTATGCCATTTTGTGCACGAACCATTAGAAAGGGTTTCAGTGCCGTTCAAGGATTAATAGAGCTTTCGCACCGACGGTGAAGTTGATTGGGGTCAAATCGGGGCTCGTAGTCCTTCAGATTGATTTTTGGTAGTAAAATAGTTTGTTTTTCACAACTGTTATGCCGATTCGCGCACTAGGTGGACCATTAGAATGTGGATTCAGATCCCTTCAAACATTTATTGAGGTTTTACTCTGACGATAGTGTTAACTGGAGTCAAATGGGGCCCGAGAGATCCTGATGGCCTCTAGATCAGTACTCTGAGTACGACGGTTTGTAGTGAAATAGGGAGGTGATAGGGTCCAAAGCAGAGACTTAGGGGTCCTAAAATGTGGTGTCTACAAAGAACCTCAACGGATGAGCTTTAAATGAGTGAAAGTCGTCGAATAGACACTACATTATGTTTAGGAAAAATGGTTGATTCTGAGGACCTAAGATAATGCTGGGGATAGCCAATTTTAAAGGTCGAGGTAAATTTTGAGGAATTAAAGTGGGAGTAACCAATTCTGAGGGTCGAGGTCAATTCTAAGGATCTTAAGTAGGGAGCAACCAATTCTGAGGATCGAGGTCAACTCTGAGGACCTTAAGTTGAAGAGACCAATTCTGAGGGTTTAGGTCAATTCTGCGGATCTTAAGTGGGGAGCAACCAATTTTGAGGGTCGAGGTCAATTCTGAGGACCTTAAGTGGGAGCGACTAATTCTGAGGGTCGAGGTCAATTATGAGGACTTAAATAGGAGCAACCAATTATGAGGGTCGAGGTCGATTCTGAGGACCTTGAGTGGGAGCGACCAGTTCTGAGGGTTGAGGTTAATTTCGAGGACCTTAAGTAAGGGTGACCGATTTTGAGGGTCAAGGTCAATTCTGAGGACCTTGAGTGGGAGGGTCGAGGTAAATTTTGAGGACTTAAGTAGAGAGCGACTGATTTTGAGGGTTGAGGTTAATTCTGAGGACTTCAAGTAGGGGCAACTAATTCTGAGGGTCGAGATCAATTATGAGAACCTTAAGTGGAGAGTAACCAATTCTGAGGGTCGAGGTCAATTCTGAGGACCTTAAGTTAGAAGCAACCAATTTTGAGGGTCGAGGTCAATTCTGAGGGACGACCAATTCTGAGGGGCGAGATCAATTCTGATTACCTTAAGTGGGAGCGACCAATTTTGAGGGTCAAGGTCAATTTTGAGGATTTTGAGTAGGAGCGGCCAGTTTTAACGGTCGATGTCAGTTCTGAGGATCTTAATTCGGGCATAGCTCTCTTGGGAAATTTTGAATTTTCCTTTTTTGAGAACACTAGGGAAGAGACACCTATATGGGTATTATTCCTTTTATAAGAAGAGCTTAGTCTGGAAATTCCAATTGGGGAGATAATTGATAACTTGAGGTTTTGGGATTCTGCTGGGGAATAAGTTGTTGGGGATAGATGACTGATTAAGGCTTCTTGGGGAAATTTTGGAATTTTTTCGGGAAAAAGTTTAATTCGAGAATTCCTGTTGGGGAGATGGGGAGCTCTGATGAGGAAGAATTTGATTTCTACCAAAGATGAAGTTTTTTCGAGATTCTACTGGGGAGTTGGAGTGGATGCATTGATTTTTAGGGTTTTAAGCTGGAGATAAAATGTGGTATTAATCCATTTGGGGATTTGAAGGAATATTCCAGTATTCATTTGGTAATTTTAGAAAATTTTCAGGAAATTTTTGGTATTTTCTTCGTTATTTGAACGAAATTTTAGGCGGTTGCTGACCGACGGGTCGTAAGAGTTGCCAAATGGTAGTGGCACAATCTTCTGGGCTGCCTAGGGAAGGGGAAGGGATAGTGCCAATCAGTGGGTTCAGCAGCTGCCAGGGATTGATTTTGAGGGTTCGCAGATAAAGGTGAATCGTATACTGAGGGTGACGCCATAGGATTGCTAAATCTCTTTTGGGGATATAGGTGACCTTTTACCCTTAAGGGCCCACTCTTTGGGATTTTCTTGCAGATTCCTCACTGACTGTGGGAGGTTGGTGTTTGACCATATTGCCTGCTTGATGTAGCGGCATTGCACCTAAAAAGAGACTCAAAAAAGGAAAAAAGAGATGCACATTTTGTTTGATTATCTTGATTTAGTGGCTTACTCTCTATGCACTTTAATTTGCTTATGAGTTTTTTTTTTGAGAAAAAGTAGGAGAATGTGTTTTTGGAAATTTTTGAATATGTTTGGAATAGAAGACGGCCTCGGAGGCCTGGTTGAGAAAGATCTTCCTTTTTCAAGGGATTTATTTTGAGACAAGATAAAAAATGAGTTTTTTAGAGTTTTTCAGTAAAGGAAGGACTTGGAGGCTTGGTTGGTATATGGATGAGGGGATATAAATCTTTGTTATAAAGTGGAGCTTTTTGCCTCCGTTGGACTGAGATGAGATTGTACTGATACTGGAGATCTTGCTTTGGGCCTTACTTCGAGGCAATTGTTAGTGATCGGGGATCTGATGGTGGACCCTTAACTAGTTTCCATTACAGCGTGGATGTCATATCATCGCAATCCTGCGATAGTGATATTGGAGGAGACCCTGCACGATCTAGATGCTTGGTGGGGAGGATGTTCTCATTTTTTAAGAGGAAGACCAATTATGCTGTTCATGTGGTTAGCTGAGAGATTCCATTTTGGCGGTCCCCCTAAACGTCCATTGGCAATTGTGCCGAATTTTTTCACCCGCTATTTCATCAGCTTTGTCCAGGCTATCGATAACTTTGTAAACTGATTTATGGAGTATAAATCACGATCTCTGCACTAGTCAGTGGCTTGGTGTGGGGAGTTACAGCCCATTCTGAAACTGGGGGAATACTGGTGTGTTCGGTTAGTTAGCCTCTGGCAGACCTCCTTCTATTTCCACTGGCGTCTCCCATGTAAAGTCAGATGGGAACAGATTTTTCCTTCCCGTACCGTGGATTTCTTTCTTGTAGAGGATTTGACTGAAGGCATGCGCTTGCAGTTGGGATATCCGTGGGAGTATCATCGACCGTTAGCTTGTCCTTCCCAATTTTTTGGCAAGGTTTCGCATGTGTCCGGAGATTATATGAAATAAATGTTGAAGAGGGTGGTGGCTAAAATCTTGGAAGAGGAGACCGGGAAGATATGGTTTGCCATGTTTCACACTGGGGGTGCATAGTGGTTTTCTCTAAGATGGTCCAGGATTACTGTTCCATGGAGTGCCTTCGGCATACCATCCAGGCAAGGGATGT
This sequence comes from Sambucus nigra, assembly GCA_949130495.1. NCBI lineage: Eukaryota > Viridiplantae > Streptophyta > Magnoliopsida > Dipsacales > Adoxaceae > Sambucus > Sambucus nigra. The sequence continues at coordinate 301,048,674 of OX422215.1, read as the reverse complement.
TTGGGGTCCTCAACGAGCAAATAATGATGGGGCTTGGTCTTTCGACATCTATGGATAGGGTCTTTTGTGAAGCTGATGACTATTTATAAATTTTTTGTATGATTGGGATGTGTTTGGTTATTTTTGGTAGGTGGGAATAAATTGAGGAAGGTTGTTTAGTTTTTTTAGGATTAATTTGGATTGGTTTTGTTTTTAAGACAGTTAGGTTGGGAGGGATAGTTGTTTACGCTGATATTTCCTATCATGTCGGGTTTTCCCAAAATGGAATAAAAAAGGAATTTAATTATTTTATTGTTCCTCTTGATGAGTTTTACATTTGAATTATCTATACTAATCGCTAAGGCATACAAAATCCTTTTGTTCCTGTAAATGATAAAATGAATTGTCGTTCTCAGGGATAAGAAAAGAATATCATTTTCTAAAAAAGAAGGGGACCGTGCCCATGTAAAGCGTATGAGCTGCCTACGTACCTCTGGGAGTTTAAAGATTTTTGAGTTTCATTTTAAAAGTAAAAAGATTTTCAGAGGATCAAGCCCCACGTAGTTCTGAGTAGAGAGAAATAAAGATGTTTTTAGAATAAAAGGGAGATGAGAGGAGTCGTAGCACATCGAGATTTTATACTAGGGGTAAAATTTCTTGAGATGGTATAAGTTGATTTGACGTGCCATCTCTTCTCCATTAAGGTCAGTGATCATAGCGGCGCCACTGGACAAGATTTTTTTCTCGATGTAGGCGCCACTCCAATTTGTCTTAAATTTCCGTTTGCGGTACCAAACGGGTTTTATAATATCCTTAAGGGATAAATCCCCCTCTCAAAAACCACGGTCCTTGAATCTCCTATTGAATGATCGTGTTATCCGATGATGGCACCCTTGTATATTATATAAATCCTTTAGCCTCCTTTTGTCTAAGAGTGATAACTCATCAAGACGGTTCTGATGCCAGTCTTTTTCCTTAACTTTGCTTTTAAGCATGACGCGTAGTGAAGGTATTTCTATTTTAATGGGTAGGATTGCTTTCATACCATATACCAAAGAGTAAGGGGTGTCCCGAGTAGATGACTGGACTGAAGTGAGGTAGACCCAGAAGGTGTAAGGGATCCGATTGGCCCAATCTTGATAACTTTTGATCATCTTGTTGATGATGGATTTGAGGTTCTTATTGGAGACTTCAGCCACACTGGTGGCTTATGGTCGGTAGGGAGAATATTTGTGTCTCTGAATCCTATACTCGTCGACTAATTCTGTGACTTATGCCTAGAAATGTAACTAATTGTCTGACATTAGCTCGTGTGGGACCCCGTATCGGTAGATGATGTTCTTTCGAATGAACTTGGATACCTTTTTGGTATTCAGCATTGCGTATGACTCGACTTTGACCCACTTGGTGAAGTAATCAATGGCAAACCGAATGTACTCGTTCCCATTGGAGGCTTTGGGTGTAACATTCCCTATAATATCGATGCCCCATGTGGAGAATGGTCAGAGAGAGGTCATGTTATATAATTCCCATGGAGGCAAGTGTTAAAGATTGGAAAACTGTTAGCGTTTAAGTCATCTCTGAAAATAGGCGGTACAATCTTAAACCATGTTAGTGTAATAGTATCCCTATCGAATAATCTTCTTAGCGAGCATATGTCCATTCATGTGGGGTCCGCACTCCCCGCTATGGATCTTTTGCATCATGTCTTTAATGTTAGCCCCTGTGATGCAGTGTAAGTGGGTTCCATTATAGTTTCTCTTGAACAATGCTTTATCACAGACACTGTACTAGGTAACCAGATTGCGAAGGGTTGCTCGGTCTTTCTTATTGGCATTTTGGGGGTACCTATTGCACTTGAGGAGGTGCCAAATATAGTAATACTAGCATTCGGCCATATCAGGATCTTCTTCTGTGATGAGCTCAATGTGGTATTAGTGGGTCATTTTAGCTTGCTTTTGGACTAAAAAGGGGCCATCGCTATTCCATTGGACATGTCGACCATAAATTCTAAGGTAGCATGGGCATCGGCTAAGGTGTTCCTTGTTCGGGGCAAGTAGTGGAAGGTGATATCTCGCAACTAGGAGGCTAGCTCTTCTAGGTGGGCATGTGAGGGTAGGAGTTTACCGTCTTTGACTTTCTATCTTTTAAGGACCTACCGATGATGAGGGTGACACATGCTTTCTCTAAGGCAGTGTAATTGACTTCGTACTCGACCAATTTGTGACTCTTTATGAGATTCTTCAATGTATTGGGCTAATAAAGGCCCAACTACGGTGTCTGTTATGGTCGAGTATAAAAGTAAAAGGAGACCAGGTTTCGGTGGAATGAGTACCAGAGGTCGGGTTAGATACTGCTTGATTCGATCAAAGGCTTCCTAACAAGCTTCGTTCCAGACTTTGGTCGAATCCTTCCATAGGATTTTGAAGATGGGTTCGCAAATTGAAGTCAACTAGAGGATAAACTGACTGATATACTATAATTTTCCCTATAATACCCAGACTTCTTTCTCCATTCGGGGTTGCGACATTTTGAGTATGGCTTTCAGTTTTTCCGGATATGCTCAATCCCCTTCTCGCTAACCATGAATCCAAAAATATTTCCATTGATAGTGCCAAAAAAATATTTATGTGGGTTAAGCCACATCTAATATCACCACAGTTATTCAAAGAACTTTCGGAGAGTAGGAACATGACCTTCTAGAGTTTTAGATTTGATGATCATATCGTCCACCTAGACCTCGATCTCTTTGTGTATTAGATCATGCAAAATGGTTGTGGAAACCCTTTTGTGGTTAGCCCCTGCATTTTTGAGGTTGAATGTCATAAATGTGTAATAGAAGGTTCCCCAAGGGGTGATGAATGCAGTTTTTTCTTGATGACCAGGGTGAATCTTGATCTGGTTATTTCATTCTTGGGAAAACAGTTATTTCATTCTTGGGAATCTTGATCTGGTTATTTCATTAATGTAAGTCACAACAAGATACTCAAAATCTTCGTTTATTTCATTCTTGGGAAAACAGTGTTGAGAACCTCATCAAATGAGGTATTGATTACATTGTGATCAGAACAAGGAGTAACAACAAAAGAATAAGAGATACGATAAACATCTGGGTTGGGTTACATTTCAGTAGGTGATACTAGTATAGCATTTTAGTTGAGGAGGGGTGCATTAGCAGTCTTGATCAGGATGGATGGATCTGATGTTGTAACATCTGAGTGGATGATGCAAATTATCAGTCCCAGTGTCTGTAAATAGAAAGTGTCTTCAGAGTTACTTCCTTCGAAAAGCTCGGTACAGCTGCAGTATTCTTAATGAGTGGTTGTACATGATGCTAGGAACTTTCGTCCCATGAGTAACTATCTTGGAATAAGATCTCTATCCCCATCTTTATCTTCTTGTCCACATGATCATACCACGGTTCGAAAAAGCCACAAAAAGGAAAATCTTCACCCTCTTTGATGAATATTTCGTTCAAATAATCTCCTAAAACAGTCTTGGAACTTTCTATCCTTCTCTAAAACCAAGGTTAGCAAAGCATTATGAGTTCCTCGGATAATGGTTGATATACCAGGCCACATGGAGGAAAGGCCTTCTTCAAAACTATGGGTTCTAGTAACCCCTGTTATCGGTATCCTACCCCAGTTCGGGCATGGAGTGCATATTCTTAAACATCTGTATTACATTGACATTGTCATGAGGGTTGTGATCTCAATAGACTCTATCTTTGAAATCATCCCTCGCTTGGAGTGGAAGTGATTCAAATCGAAAATCGTACATAAGCATATCATTCACCCTATGTTGTATCTCTAGTACCGAGTTATTGGTGCTCTCATTCTCATTATTATCATCGTCGCTAAAGATAGTGATGACCTGCCCTTTGGCGAAGAATTTCAATTTCTAATGAATAGAGGAAGACACCCCTTTGATGTTTTGAATCCATGGGAGACTGAGCAGTAGATTAAAATAAGTCGATATATCGATGACATGGAATTCAGTAACGGGTTATATAGGGCCAACCCCTACTCTAAGCTTTATGGACCCCATCACCTCTCGACGAGTATTGTCATAAGCAAACACCATGGTGGAAGTTAGAGCAAGGTCACTTTTTTTCAAACCTAATCAGTTGAGGGCCCTTAATGAGCAAACATTAAGTTATAATCCATTGTCGATGAGTGAAAGCAGGAATGTCTTCCCCTTCACCTCGACAGAGATATTGAGAGCATAGTTGTGATTTGGACCCAACTTAGGGATTTCTTCCTCAGAGAAGGAAAGTGTAATACCCCGTATTTTTATGCTATATTAATTTGGGGATTTATTAAATTTAATGAGAATGATTATTTAATAAAAATTCGGAAATTAATTATGTTATAATTATTAACGTGACGAGAGTTAGTAATTATGGGAAACTTGTTGAATATTACTAATGAGCATAGTAATATACTATATTGGTTATATTGAATGTCATAAGTGAATTAAATGACTATTTCGTAAATTTAAGTCGGGACGTGCCCATGTCACGTCGAGACTAATTTTGTTAAATAAAAAGTGAATATTTTATAAGTTTTTCGTATGGTCGTTTTGAGTGCGCTAACGCGTCCGGAAGGGTCGAGATAGTCAGAAAAGTGTACTCGGGGGTTTAGTTTGGGTCTCGGGGCATTTTTAGGCCTAATTAGTACCCCGGGAGGGCATTTTAGTCATTTTACATAATTGGGTAATTAAACCCACGAATTTCAGCAACCTATATCAGCCATTAGGTTAGCCTCTTAGGGGTATAATATCGAGAAATCAAGTGACGGCCATTGGAGAAGAGAGGAGAGAGCTCCAAGGCAATTCAAGGCCAAAAAGATCTAGACTTAGCCTTTTTCAGTGCTTCAAGGCAATGTAATCTTCGCTCGGGAAGAAGATCTAGACTTAGCCTTTTTCAGTGCTTCAAATTATTCCCTTAACTTGACATTTTCAGCCTCCAAGAAAGAATTTCCTTCGTCGGTAGTAGAATCGGTAATAGAAGAAGACTTCATGGCATTTATCTCATCATTTAAATTATTGTTCTCCTCCTCCAAAAGTTTGGCAATGGCTCTGGGTTCCTCCACTTAACGGTTGAGTAAAACTTCCTATCTTCGAAAGTGAGAAGCATATTTTTCCATCTTCTGTTCAAAGCCCTAACCTTCACTTAAGGCCTTGTACTTCTTCTCATAGTCAGCATGCAAAAGAGCCTTGGACTCCTTATGGTCCTCCTGTAGCACTTCAATCATTTCATAGTAGGCAACATTACTGGCCACTGCCCGATTAAGAAGGCATTTCAGATGAAGGTAGGCTTCCTTGGCTTTCTCATACACACCTTCCCCGAGCAACTTCAGTAGCTTTTACTTGGTCAGAGATAGATGACCTGCTTTAAAAAGTTCATTGCATCTCTTGAATAGCTCGGAGTCAGTAGATGAGACGTATTCCTATTTATTCATGAACTATTAAGAGCAAGAAGAATATCCAACCAATTATTGTGTGTAAAATGTTGAGAAAAGATAAGAAAAAGAGAAAGAAGATTTCTTTTCATTAATAAATTATCAAGTGCAGATACATCAACAAAAAGAAAAGAAAAATTACTATGACAGAAGAAAAGAAAAATAAAGGTTGTGCAGACAGATATACACCTTCTTCATGTCTAGAGTAGGATCAACAGAAGTAAAGGCAGGAGCAGGTAGAGATGGATGGCTATTAGTTGGAGGAGTTAGGGAGTCAACAACTTGGTATCGGTCGACAGAATCCAACACCATAAGGGATTCACTTTAACCCCCATCGTCTTCAATCTCCTCATCCATGTTAGGAGGAGATCCTGGGTTATGTTTGAGGAAGAGTTCAGAATCCTGAGGGGTGCTGACCTCCACCAGGGCTGCCGTCTAACCATCCTTGAAGAATTTCTTCTTTGTAAATTCAATTTGAGAAGAAGCATCCCTAATGGCTTTGTCCCAATCCTTGTTGAAGCCAGCCTCCCTGGACTTAGCTCTTTTGGCCCTCTCTGCAAAGACCAGGGCCTTCTCACTATGCAAATCCTTTTACACCTTGGTAATCTTAGACCTCTATGTAGTGACCAAGGCCATTTCAGCATTTATGGCTTTTTTCAGATTAAAAACCAGGCCACGGGCAGCCACTACATCTTCTTCTATAAGTTTTATTTTTTCCTCCCATTTTCTCTGCTCATTGGACAATGCCTTTTGGGAGTCAAGCACAGTCTTCTTAAGCTCATCAAAAGCTTCTTGAACCTCATGAGAAGAAGAAAAAAAGGCATCATCCTTCTCCACCATGTTGTTGAAGTCAACAAGAAATTGCAGAAAGAAAACAAGGTGAGTTAATATAAAAAATATCAAATAAAGAAATAAATAAGGCAAACGAAATTACCAGAGTTAGGCTTTGAGCAGCCCTTTCAGAACTCTTTGATCGGGGAAGTGCATCTGCAACACCCCTCTAGTCTAGAAATGTACCAGACTTTATTAATTGTCTGGTCAAACCAGGACCAAGAGCCACTGGTAAGACAGAAGAAGATAAATCAACCAACTCATATTGGTCGGTGTTAACTGAAGACCCTTCTGTAAGCCTAGAAGGGAGTCCTCTTTCCAGCCTCTTGAGGTGGCTTTCATCAGCTTTCTCAGTTGGGAGCTTCTTCCCAGCATCCTCCTTATTAGATGGGGGCTTCTTCCCAGCATCATCCTTATTCGATGGGGGCTTCTTCCCAGCATCTTCTTTATTTGTGGCTCCATCAACAGCTTATTTGGAGGAGACAGTAGAAGCTATGTCACCCAAAATATTAGGAAACTTCCTCTTCCCCATGGTAGCAGCAAGAGGTAAATCTGAATCTAAAGAAGAGGGGGAAAAACAACAGGTTCACCACTTCCAGATGCAATGGAAGATGATGAGGAGATATGGTCTTGGTCAAGGTCGATTAAAGGAGAGGGTGCAACAATAGTTGGGCAATCAATGAAGGAGGTGATGGTGTTCCTATATTGTAACAAATATGAGGCTGATCTGGTATGCTCCTCCCCGACTTTTTAGTGAATTCCCCAGATGAACCTCAACTCTCTAAAGTTGATATCACCCTCTTTGTGACACTTTCTTTTTTGATCAACTGCAACCAACAAATTATAGAGAAAGAATTAGTATTATCTTTAACAAAAAATATATACAAGTCAAAACATTTAATCAAAAATAACATATCACATTACCAGAAGGTGGGAACCTAGGCCCCTAGTACTCATCATTCCCAGTCAGAGGAACATATTGCTGATTTTTAACAATTACTCCATGCCTGAAGTAATCTCTATTGGAGTCAGGAAGATTATCTACTAATGCTTTGTTCATAGCCCTATTTTTCAAATAGAAAGTGGTATCACTAGTTACCCACTTATAGCAAAACATAATTTTTGGGATCCCTAGATGAGTCCCATGGAGTTTGTTTAATATATATACCCCATTAACTACTCTCCAGGTATTAGGGGCTACCCTAGATGGAATGACATCAAAATATTAGAAAAATTCAAGACAAAATGGGTTTGGGAGAAAGGTAAACCCACATTCAACAATAAAAATGGAGGCAAACTAGTGACCCTCAGCTAATGAAAAAAGTTCAGCGGACAAACTGGGATGTTCTAGTTCTACCCATGAAGGGATATTCCATTCATTTTTGAATTCATCAAGAGAAGTAACAGGATAAACCATGATTGATGAAGAAGAAAAGGAGAAAGGAAAAGATTCTTTCAGAATTTAAGGATTCAGCAAGAACTGAAGAACAAAGAACGATCGCACAATAGAGAGAGAGAGAGAGAGAGAGAGAGAGAGAGAGAGATTGAAGATACAACGGTAGAAATAACTCAGAAAGTTTGAGGTAAGAGACGATCGTGGTTTTTCCCGCCATTATAGGTTGTTTCGAAAATTAGAAAGGTAATGATTAAAAGGAAACACCGATTGAACTATTGGCGGCTAAAGACAGAAAATACATATTTACCCAAAAACGATTTGCTAAAGTTATGGATAATTACAAAAATACCACACACATTATGTGCCGATACTTAAAGTCATTAAATTTACAAGTATGGGAAGTCGGTAACCGAGCAAGCCTCAAAATTGTTGCCCGAGCAACTTAAGAGGTAAATGTTCCATACTCCTGTAAAAACCTCAAGCATGAAACATTGGGGGGATTCTGCTGATACCAAAAATTATCCTACTACATGGACCATTCATGTATGAACACGTGTTATTCATCAGGGTATTAATACAGGTCAGCAAGGATGAATCACCGACCAACTAAAGGAATGCCAACCAACAGGTTAAAGAAGCCCAACCAACACGAGGAAGACCGACCAATAATGACAGTAAATTGCCAATAGTTGTACATATTATTAACATTGCACACATGTAAATGCTTATGTCATAAAGGCATTCTATCCTTTAATATTATGACTCTTGTACACCCTCAAGGGGCTATAAATGCATTGTAAAACTTACATCCAAGGGACATGAAAAATGAGACAAGAAGCAATTGAACAAGCCCAAAGCAATACATAACACTGGATGTAGGCTTTTCTTTTAGCCGAACCACTTTAAAAATTCTTTATCTCTTTTACTCATTTTTATCTATGATCAATTTATTAGATCCGTATAGTTTTTTGTATCAACAACCATGTTTGCAAAAAAATTTAAAAAATTTCTCAATTTTGAAAAATAATCGAAAGATGAACAAAATTTTGAGAAAAGAAAATTTAAGAAGGCAGTAAAATTCCTTAAAAACTATAATGATAATTTTAACGAGGATGAGTCGGATAAATTCTTTGGGGGTAAGGGTTATGTACATAGGGAAATTGAGTGTCCCACTAAGATAAGGTAGGAGGGCAAGAAACCAAAAGCATACAATTCCACCCTTAGTGATAGTGAACCAGAAGAGGAACTCGATTCCCCCATTAAGTACAACTACACCGCGTCCATTAAAAAAGTACCACTTAAGTTGTTTAATTCAAGCTTAGATAGTATAAATGGCTCCGAACAGTTTTTTAAAGAAACTCTTTTCTTAAAACAAACAGCTAACATAAGATGTGTACAAACAGAGTTATGAACGAGATATTTAAGGTATTATGTATCCAAGTTTTGAAATCCAAAACTAAAATAGTTTTAAATCATCACGAAAATAGAAGGTGATGAGAGGAAGATTAAGTACGCAAATGCAAAAGATTTTAACATGGAAAAACCCCACCCAATTGGGGAAACATCCACGGAGGTCTCTATACTTTAAAACAAAAATCAACTAAAATAGAGAAACACATTACAAAATATTTAACAATATAAACACACAATCAGACCTAATCTAAGTTCAGAATGTTACCAACTCCTCTGGATTATTTTGGCTTCTCCCAATGCTCTAATGTTGTAGATGTTCTGTCAGCTTTGTAATTCCACTCCTTTTTAGCTTTACGTCGACTCTTAAAGTCCAAAATCTCTCTACCAACACCTTTTAGTGTTTTAGTGTGAAAGTTTGTGATGTGATGTTCCTAACACATGCATGCAACTCACACACACTTATTACTGACGTAATGATTATCAAATTACAAACAGGGTTCTAATATGCAATAGAGATTTCCAAAATCAGTTTGATCGAAACTCTCTGACTTTTTTATTTTTAACTTTATCCGCTGAACAAGATGGAATCTTAATATATAAAAGAGCTAAGATCCTAAACATTTTCTTTATTTGAAAATGTACACTTATTTCACAAAATGTAAAATATATTAAAGTGTAAATACCCAATCAAGATCTCAACTAGATTTAAGTCTGAATATTCTCAGAAACTAAAATCAGAATTGATTTTGTTGGTTTAGGTTTTGAAAGCAACATAAATGTTTTAAAAATAACCAACAAAATTGATTTCTCAAAAGAAGAAATAAAACTCAGTAATATTTACGTGATATGTATCAATGAGTCTCAAATCTCAACTTTCTATGAAAGAAAATTAGACCAGGACTACGTAACTTAGTTTGACAAGAGATTAAGAACTAGAAAGGATGGATCTTCTCAAAACTCAAACTAACTCAACTCACAGAAGGGTTTTCAGGTGAGAATTTGGCCGAAGTTATTTTAGGGTTTTATTCTCTCTCTCTCTCTTTTCTCTCTTTTTTTCTCCCAGAGGTGAAATGATCCAAAGATTGTAAATGTTGCACAAATGGGTTCTATTTATACAAGAGCAAGGAAGGCTCTGGAAGGTCGAAGTAAATCAACGATCAGGATTGAATTTAAATTATTGAAGTAAATCTAATGGATGATGAAGCACCGCTATTAAAAACACTCTCGTTGGTTCAAAGGATTAACATATGGATCAAGTTATAAGACATGCAGACCACAGATAAGATTAATCCAACGGTGTAACTAAAGTCTCATAAATGTGAGGTAAAGAAAACATAAATATAGTCGTTATAATACCAACATGTGTAAGGTTACGATCAACTAAGAAATGCGTGTTTTTGAAGTTAAAAGAATTCAATTTTCCTCCACAATATTATCTAGTGCTTTCGGATTCTACCCAAGCAAAGTTTTAGGAACTTATGGAAATTATAAAACAGCCTCAAAACATTATAAAACCAATTTTAAATGTCTAAAAATTATTTTAAAAATTCCTAAACCTTATTTTAAATATCCCAAAAATTATAAAAAATCATGTTGATGGGATTTAACAGACACACACACACACACACACATATTATGAAGTATGCAACACATACATGCAATCCTAGGTGAGGTGTTGGAGTTCTACCTTTAGGAACTTTATAGGAATTCAAATGATTAGTCTGAAGGCTTTTTGGTAGACTAGGATATGACTCAATTTTGTCACTATTTCCAAACTAGATGATCATCTATATAGTATAGACTCAAGTGAGTCAAAGATATAGGGTGCTTCATCCATGACTAGTCATTCGAACTATGATAAAAAGTCTTTCAATGAAGATAATTTTGTGCATGACACATCCAAGGCTATGCTTGCTAGTTGAATCCCATGTGAAAGGTAATGAATAATAATAATAATAATAATAATAATAATAATAATAATAATAATAATAATAATAGTAATAATAATAATAATATTAATAATAATAATAATTATTATAGTAGTAATGATAATAATAATAATAATAATAATAATAATAATAATAATAATAATAATAATAATAATAATAATAATAATAATAATAATAATAATAATAATAATAATAATAATAATAATAATAATAATAATAATAATAATAATAATAATAATAATAATAATAATAATAATAATAAGAAGAAGAAGAAGAAGAAGAAGAAGAAGAAGAAGAAGAAGAAGAAGAAGAAGAAGAAGAAGAAAAAGAAGAAGGAGGAGGAGGAGGATGTTAAACTTCAAGTTCATTTTCGTGAATTGTATGAGGAGATAATGAAATTAAAAAAGGCAAACTTGAAGTTAAAAGATAAGTGAAAATAACGTGCCATAGGGAATGATAAGAGTAAATTTATTGATGATCTTAGGGTACGTGAGAAGCATCTTCATAAGAAGATAGAGTATGTTTGGGGGGAGAAAGATCACCTTCGTGGTTTGATGGAGGTTTTGAAGAAGCACTCCCTTGAGTTGGAAGATTTTTATCATTTTCTCGAGTCTGGGATAGTGGAATTAGAGGAGAGATTAAAAGATTCGAGTCATGTTAAATTTGATTTGGAATCTAGGCCAGAGAAGTTGGATAAAATGTTAGGTACCGTTCGAATCAAAGATGACCATTGTGGGATTGACTTCGATGATCCAAGTGCTTTCATCACTAAAGACAAGACCTTGCTTTTGAGAGAGGCAATTTTTGTTGGGGATGTAAAAAAAGGTCCTTAGGTAACACATGTGCACGTTGCTGTAGGATATGTCACCTTAGACTTTTTGTTTCGATCTTTGAAAAGGTCCTAGTAAGTCTAATTATTGTGTTTCTCCAAATCCAAGACCGTCACGTTACACCTATGTGGGTTAAAAAATTCGATTCAGAGGCGTTAAATGATTGACGTATTGATTCTCATATGCTCTCGCATGATTCTTCCCATGTTATATCTTATGAGTGATTATGATTTCATGTTTTCATACAATAGCTTTGTGCTTCACGTTATACGTTATTACTAGTTATATGATGTTTTGAGTCTTTTGTATTTTATTTTTCTTTTATTGGGTCTTATTGAGAAAAATACAAAGAGATTTTATTTGTTTTTTGAGTTTGTTTTTCATTTGGTGTTATAAAACATTTGTAAACCCAAAAATATTTTTTCGTTTATGTGCAGCTTGATTTTACACATTTTTTGGGCATATCGATGTGTTTGAATCCACTTAATTCAATATATCCTTGTGGCTAGGACATTTGATTATTATTTTCAATGCTTGAACTATTCTTAATTATCATTGCATGAAGTTGTCCAACTTTGATTTACTTAATGGATTCACTTTCATATGCCTCCATACACACATACACGAGCTCGGTTGGATTTTAGCTTATATGTCACATGACCTAAGTGAAATGTTTTCCTGAAAATATTATCATATATATATATATATATATATATATATATATATATATATATATATATATTTGATTATGGGGAATTTGTGCATGTAGTAATAATTGCCCGTGAGTTAATTTCTTTATTGAAACATATGACTGTGCATGGGAAAGGGCTGCGAAGGGAGAAATCTTCCTTGCGTGAAAGGCCACTGTAAGGAAAATTTTCAATTGAGTAAATTTGTATGCATTGGATTAATTCTAGACAAAAAAATTTAAGTCATAGGTTAGGCTTTTCATGTTGACCTTTCAAGTCTATGGCGAGTTTCATTGAAGATGTATGGACAAAACTTCAGAGAATATACATCGTGTCGTTTTCGTGCCACATTTTATCTTCATTTTTTTAGAATCTATCGGGTATGAATTCATATGATTTTTTATCCTTGGATTTTATTTTTTGGGTGTTTTTCTTATAAATTGTTTATAACCGTTTTTAAAAGAATTTTTATTATTTTAAAGTCATTCGAACGACTTTATGGGTTTTGTTCAAACGAGTTTAGTAGTTCATTCAAACGACCATCAAATGATATTTTTCTATTTACAAAACTAATATCATTTGAAGCTCGATCGAATATGATTCGAACGAGTCGGTTGTTCGTTCAAATGAGGTATTAGTTGGTTCGAACAAGTTTACAGTTTCATTCAAACGAGGTCTTATTTTCATTCGAATGAACTTTCTCGAAAAATATGCTACCTCAAAAAAGGTATTTTCTATATAAAGGGGTCCAAGAATTTGTTTTTTGAGAGACTTTTCGAAAAAATCATTTTCATGTACATATTCTAAAGCTCCCAAATCCTAGCTCCACCCAAAGTGTTCAAGATCCAAGATTCGTCATTCTATTTGTTTTGAGATCTTGTTTTGCGGGCACCAAGAAGTTTATTCTCTGAATCTTTAGTGACATAATTTCATGCGGAGGATTTCGTATTCGATTTTCTATTTACACATGGTGAACTCCGTGGTGTGGTGTTACAGTGAAGAAGCAGTGCATCTATATTCCATATCTGTAGATGGTTGCTGAGCCTGAATCGATCGATACCGAGGCATGTGTGGACTCACACATTATGGCAACTTGCGTGAGTGGACTATTGCATTGTGTTACGGAGGAGAGGTTGAAGATTGAACAATTTCAAGGCTTGCGAGGGCGTCGAGTCTGTATTGTAAGTCTACTGTCTGTCTTATGTAATTCCTCATCATAGTGAATTGAGTGGTTGGGTTGTTCACATTTTTCCCATTGTGAGTTTTCCTCATACATCGAGGTGTTTTGGTTTGATTTATTTATTTATTTATTTTATCTGCAATCACATATATGTATGTTTTAGGTTAAGATAAAATTTGGTAAATTGATTTACCATAATGACTTGGATTAAAATCGGTGCATAGTTTTAATTTGGGTTAACTTGATGAAGTTTTATATTTAATTTCTAAATATTAAAAGTTTGACTTTTGTTTTTTAGATCATCCCTTTGTACATCCTAGCGTGACTTTAAAATTGCCATCAGAGTGGGTTCACTAAATTATTGTGTAGATCCGTTTTTTGTGCTGTTTAGGGTGCTCTGTTTCTTTCTCTCTCTCTCTCTCTCTCTCTCTCTATCTCTATCTCTCTCGTGTTTGTTTGTTAATATTTCTCTTGATGGATTACCATAATGATAAGTTATCCGATGCATTTAGCGATGGAGACGATTTTGATATTTGAGATGAGTATAATAAGCTTCATAACCGTACTGAAACATTATCTCTTGTGAATTTGAAGTTTGCAAAAACAATTAAAATTCTTGAAAAAGATTTTTTTTAAAGAAAAAGTTGTATTTTTGCAAACTTTTCAAACTCAAAGAGGTATGCCTTCGTGAGAATCTCATGGATATGGATCGAAATTTTAAAATTTAAAAGTTTCTACGAAAGAGAGTGAGGATAGAGTTCGATTTTAAGAGAAAGAATTAGAGGACTCTAAAATTTCTAGGGTTAATGAACGTTGCATCGAGGTTAATGATAAATCGATTAAAGATTGGAGAGCATGTGAGAAGGCTCTTAGGGATAAGTTCGCTTGCATTAAGGGGGAACGAGATAACCTTCTAGGAATAATTAAACATTTATAGAAGGAGTCTCTAATGTTTAAAGAGTCTAATTATTTGCTTGAGTTTAGGATTTTGAGGTTAAAAGATGATTTGAGAGACTCAAATAGTGTTGGTTGTGTTGTTACTGGATTCCATAATTCTAATGCTTCCATTGCTAAAGCCAAGACCGTCTCTCATTTTAGAGGGCCAATCACAGCCAGGGTGTTATAAAAGGTCAACCTAATGGTCTCATTCCTCATCGCATCTACACATGCACCTAATGCAGTATGAAATGTCACCTTAGGCATTTTTACTATGATCTTAGAAAAGACCCTAGGAAGTTGAAGTTTGGTGTCTCCATGGTTCCCAAAACCTGATACATTAAGTATTAATCTATTTTGTTAGAAAATCGATTTTGGAGGCGCTAAATGTTAGACTAGTCGATTCTCGCATGCATTCACATGACTCTTCACATGATATATCTTATGGGTAATTGATTGTATGTTTGCATACACTAGCATTTGTACTTCATAATATATGTATTTTCTAGTCGTATATGGTTTGAGTCTTTTGCATTTTGACTTTCCTTTTATTGGGTCTGATTGAAAAATAAAAATACAAAAATATTTTGTTTGTCTGTTGAGTTATTTTTTTTAAATTGGTATCAATTTGAATTTTTTTTAAAAACTCCAAAAAAAAATTTTTTATGTGTAATTTAGTTTTACACATTTTGTGTTACATATTGGGGTATTTTAATCCACTTCATTCCATGTTTCCACGTGGCCAAGACATTTGATTATGATTTTCAATGATTAGATTGTTCTTAATCATGCTTTCATGGAGCTGTTTGACTTTGATTTACTTAATGGATTCACTTCGTATATGCCTCCATATACACATGCACAAGCTCTTTTGAATTGTAAGTTCACATGTTATATTTGAGCTAAGTAGGATGTTCTCTCATCAATCTTATCATCTGCATATATGTTGACTATGGGATATTT
This sequence comes from Sambucus nigra, assembly GCA_949130495.1. Lineage (NCBI taxonomy): Eukaryota > Viridiplantae > Streptophyta > Magnoliopsida > Dipsacales > Adoxaceae > Sambucus > Sambucus nigra. Next base: position 301,033,046 of record OX422215.1, on the reverse strand, counting down.
GTGCATGTAACAACCGTTGCCCACGAGTTTGTTTGATTTTTATTGAAAATGTAGGAGGTTCACGGAAAAGGGTTGCGAAAGGATCAAATCTCCTTTGCGCGAAAACCATTATTGGCAGGAGCCTAAAAATTAGAGGAAAAAAGAAAAGATTAAAGGCCAACAAATTTGTTGGTTTTAATTTTTAAAAATGATATCTTCAAAAGAATTGAGTGAAAAATATATGATATGTTTTTAGCTTTTAAGGGTGTTATAGTTAAAGATCAACATACTTGCACAATGAATTCTAGTTATGCTTATAATGTCATGATGTTATTGATTTGTAGAATAATCAAAATTTTAGGCTTGTGTGCATTGTGCTTGTTGTTTGAGTTCACTTTATCTTCCACTTAAGGCTACATCTTAGTTTGATAGAGTTTTACGGTCAAATAGAACTCCTTAAATTTTTTTGAGTGATTGGATCATATTTTTTTATTTCTAGTTCACGCCCATTCATTCCATCCCACAATTTTAGACACATCGATATTATGCTAGTGTGTAAAGCTTATGTGTTTTGTATCAGTTTGTGGTTGTTTATACCTATATATATGTGCTTGTGTGTCGTTGATATATTTTTCACACACACACACACACACACACACACACACACACACACACACACACACACACACACATATATATATATATATATATATATGGTATCGTTTTATTTTGAGTCTTTGCGTTTGTATTTAATCCATGTTTACCATATGCTTTATCTTGGGATCAAATCAGCATGCTATATGATCATATTGGTGGTTTTCATTGGTATCTCATGATTTATTGTGTATTCAAGTAAGTTTCATTTATTGCATCAATATTTGTATTAATTGATCATTATGTGGATTATTTGTGCTTGTATTTCCATGTTGTGTTTTGTTACGCTTTACATCATTACATAATGTTATTCTTTATTCCATAAATTTCAATTGGTGTCTTATGTTCTCCCATTTAAGGGAGAAATGGTTTATGGGGGAGAAATAGATTTATGCATTCTTACTTTGTCTATTCCTTAATAAAAAGGTGGAGAAATGGTATCTTTCACTTTAGTGTTAGGAGGAGATCTTTATCTTAGAGGGAGACGTTTTACCTAAGTAGGGATTATTAACCATGCGGAGACTTTATCCATATGCAATTTATATTATTATACATTATCTTTGCATTTGAAGCTATGTTTTACAATGAATGTTTGAAACAAGTGGAAAAATTTACAAGAGAGCAAAGCTACTTAGCGTATGTGTCTGTTGAGCGTATGTACTTTTCCTTTTGGGGTTGGAGACTGACTCTTTTATAGAGATTGATGGCCATAGGAGTTTTGTTTTTGTTTTTATCCTGGAATATCCCAAGGGATAGATTTGTAAGGAAAATTTCCAATTGAGTCAATTTGTATATATTGGCTTAATTTTGAACAAAACATTTTAAATCATAGGTTAGTCTTTGTATGTTAACCTTTCAAGCCCATGACGAGTTTGATTGAAGATGTAGTGGCAAAGCTTCTTAGATTACACATCATGCCATGTTTGTCTCGTCTTTCTAAGGATCTCCCCGGAATGAATGCATATAAATTTTGATAATTGGAAGTTTATTTTTTAATATTTGTTCTTTATAATTTGTTTGGAGCTGTTTTTAAAAGATTTTAAATGGAATTTTTTTTTAAAGTCTGTCGAATGAATTTATGGGTTTAGTTCGAATGAATTTAGCAGTTAGTTCAAACGAACGTCAAACAAACATCAAATGGCATTTTTTTGTTTATAGAACTAATATCGTTTGAAACTCGTTCAAAGTTGGTTCGAACGAGGTCCGAGTTGGTTCGAATGAGTTTATAGTTTCGTTCAAACGAGGTCTTGTTTTCATTCGAACAAACTTTTTTAAAAAACATCCCGCCTGAAAAGTATGGTTTTAATATATAGGGGTTCATGCATTTGTTTTTAAAGAGACTTTTGGCAAAAATCGTTTTCCTATACATATCCAAAAGTTCTTATACCCTAGTTTTACCCAAATATTTATGATCCAAGTTTCATCATTTTATATGCTTTGAGATCTTATTTTGTGAGCATCAAGAAGTCTATTCTTTTCATCTTGATTGAGAACCCTTTTGTGCGAAGGATTTCGTACCTGATTTTTTATTTACACATAGTGGACTCCATGGTGTGGTATTGCAGTGAGAAACATTACATCCGTGTTCCATATTTGTAGATAGTTTCTGACCTTAGATAGGTGGATACCGAGGCGTGTATGGACTCACTCGTTGTTGCATCTTGTGTGGGTGGACTCGTGCGTTGCACTGTGGAGGAGAGGTTAAAAATTGAAGAGAATTAAGGCTTGCGAGGGTATCAAGTCTTTGTTTTAAGTCTATTGTCTGTCTTGTGTAATTCTTAATCAGAGTGATTTGTATGGCTGGGACGTTCGAGGTTTTTTCCCATTGTGGATTTTTCTCATACATCGGCGTATTGTGGTTTGATTTATTTATTTTATCTGCTATCACCTAGTTGTATGTATTAGGTTAAGATAAAATTTGGTAGATCGTTTTATCACAAAAACTTTTATTAAAATTGATGCATAGTTTTAATTTGGGCTAACTTGTATAAGTTTTATAATTAATTTGAAAAAATTAAAAATTTGACTTTTGTTGTTTAGACCATCCCTTTGTGTTGCCTAGCGCGACTTTCATCCACCGTTAGCAAGAGCCTAAATATTAAGAGGCAATAGAAAATAAAACATTTCCAAGGACAAAATTTGTTTCAATAATTCTTCGATTGTATTAGTATCTTCAAAATGAGTGAGAAAAAGAAAAGATTGAATATCTAAAATTTTAAGGGTGTTATAAGTTGAAGATCAATGGATTTGCGTAATGAGTCCTAGTTAATTCATGTTTGACGCTATTGATTTGAGAATCATCAATATTTTCTAGACCAATGTACATTGTGCTTGTTTGTCCATTATGAGTTAACTTTATTTGCCATTATAAGGCTAAATATTTATTTGATTGAGTTAATGCGGTCAGATAGAACTCCTTGGACACTCTCACTACAAGAAAACTGGGCTTTAGCGACGTTTTATAAACGTCGACGTAAATTTTAAAAACGTTAGGAAAAGCATTCCCAACGTTTTTGAAAAATGTCGGTATATCCATAGTCGGGAAATACACGTCGTTTATGAAAAACGTCGGATATATGTTTATGACGTTTTTTGCAACGTTTTTTAACCGTCGCTAATTTTTCAACCTTTTCAAAAAAAACGTCGGGTTGTGGTCAACGTTTCTCCAAAAGCGTTGGGAATTTTAAACTATATATTAACACACACTTAATGTTAACTAACTTTTCCAATACTATAATCCAACATTTTTTGTAAAGAACAACCATATAATATAAAAATTATAAGTTTAATTATAAACTTATTGCCTACTTTTAACTTTAGATGAAGACATCAAATTTCTCAAACTAAATATATATTCAAGGAGACATCACTAATATTATAATTGATTCCTCAATACATTATCTATCAACCAAAGAGAAGTAGGTACAATAATAATCAATCATCCCAAAACAAAATGAAGAAAGTGTATCTTCAACCATCCCAAACAAGTTGTCTACTAATAAGACAAAAAATTGCACCAAAACATTCCAAACAAAATATGAACATAAACTATGATAAATAAATGCTAGAGTACTATTTAAAATAGTCAAAAAGTTATCGATGACCATGAACATGATAAAACCACATGCAAAAGGAAAGAAAATAAGTATTAAAAACTAAATAAGTCAAATATAAAAGTGATATGCAATAAAGAAAAATGAAAAGTAGTTAGGGACTTACTTCCCAAGTCAAACGTTTCAATTAGTTAGTATTTTTTGCCTTATTCGTCGTCATCCACTCCAAAAATTGATCAAGGGAATAATTGGAAGAGGGAATAATTAGATTCAATATTTTCAAATCAACGACTTGTATGAGAAAACCTAAAAATATTGATATATATATAACAACAATAAATTTTCAATTATAAAAGTACTAAAAAATATAATATATTGGCAAAACATATTACCATATAGCTTGTGAAGTTTGTGATCCGACCCAAATAAAAAATGTAAGCCTCATAATGTAGGCTTAGTTACACGCAGATTTTACAAACCATAAATAAAAGTCGTGTTATTCATTTTCATCACTTATAAATTTGAAAACAAAATCAATAGAGTTTCCTTTATTTATTCATGAAACCAACCTGTTTTAACATTTAAAATTAAACTCAATAACAACAGCAATAACCAAATTGAGCCACCAATAAATCACTTTCACAAATTTGAACATTGAGAACCTCATGAATTAGTTTCATCAACACAAGTTCAATGGATTAATGTCTAACTTAAAAAATTAATTTCCAAATAGTTACATCGGCCCGCACGGCAAAAAAATGCAGAGACTACGTAAAATTTACTATGATATAAAGCCCCAAAGCATAAAGTTCTCATACTTTTGTGTACTATATTGTAATACCCCGTATTTTTTGGTGCATTTAATATTTAATTAATTAGGAAATTCTAAATTACTAGTGTGTTTTAATTTTAAATGAATTAATTATGGCAAAATATAGTTAAATATTAATCGGGGAGTAAGTGGTTAATATTTAGGGGGATTTAATTACTAAATGAATAGTAATAAATTATTTACGTCATTTCGAGTATTAATGACGGGGTATGCACTTATCTCAATCGGGAGTCGGTATAGACTATAAGGGGTGGGGAATAAGTATTTTTTTTATATTAATTCGGATGTCAATTCTGAGTGTACAGTTGAGTCCGGATGGACCGAGATAATCGAAAAAGTGTACCCAGTGGTAGTAAACGGGTCACGGGGCATTTTTAGACATAGACGGGACCACACGGGGGCATTTGGGTCACTTGGGCTTGGCCCATTAGGCAAAAAACGGGATTTAGGTTAATTGTTAAATTAGAGAAAATAAGTAAACGGCTGAGGTGAGTTTAGAAAAAGGCTAAGTGAGTTAAAGGACCCTAATAGCAGTTAAAGGCAGATTTGGGATCACGAGAGAGCCAACAAGAGTCATCTTCAACCTTGGAATTCATCTCCAAATCAGACACTACGAAACCTAAGGCAAGTGGATAACTTGCAATAGTATTGAATCTGTTTTTCAATTCATATTTATGTGATGTGATTGATTAAAAATTCGTTTTGGGTGTTCATGGCATAAACATGGGATTTTGAATACATTAATCTGATTTACGAATTTGAGTAAGGATTCATATAAAACCTGATATTTATAAGTTGATACATATCTGGTAGGATGATATCTAGACAATTAGAAACAAATTTGATGAAGGAATTTGGAGTGTAAATGGGTTAAGGGTTAAAGATGAATTTTGTTCCAAATTAAGAAATCGTAGTTAATGGACAAGATAATAATGTTAATGGACATTCTGGAAATCCCTAATAAGGTTTCTAACATGTATTAATGCTAAGAGGGATTTAGGTTAATGGTAGAAGAAACTAGGGTTTGAGAAATTTCGTCCATGGCTGATTCTGTCTTCGCGAAGAAGACGAAGAGCTGCTCGATCGATCGATCGAAGGTCCGGGGTCGATCGATCGAAGGTCGGTAGAATTTGGCAGATTCGCCCAGTTATGTATATAAAAGGGAATTTATATAATAATCTTTATGTAATTAATTATTGAGAAATTAATACATGAGTTTTAATCTAATTAATCGTGAGTAAAGTTAATTAGGATTTGAGGGAATTTTTGGGTGACACGTCATGATTAAAAATTTGGGAGTCGGGAATTTAGACTCGGATGAGGTTATTTCGGGCTACGAGAGTAAGTCCAATTTTATGGTGGGGGCGACACCAAAGGTGACTTAATTAATTGATGTGCGAATTAATTAATAATTAGGGTTGGACCATAAATTCTTAATAATTTAAATAGGCTTCTGTTACGGATTTAGTATGTAGTATAGCCGGGACATTTTATATTTATATATATACGGTGTGTGATAGTATATATATAGTGTGTGCATTAATATCAGTGATTGAATATTGTTATTATATACTCTAGTGCTATAGGGGGAGGTTGCGCGTAGTAGATGAATCCCCTAGCTTGAGGAGTAGGGCGAGTATATTCCCAGGTCATAGCGTCCGTTATATGGGGTGAGATGCATCTCACTTTCAGGGAAGGAATATGACTGCCTCCAATCGTATGTTAAACCAAGTTAGTGAGCGATTCTGATTTGGGTAACTAGGTTATGTGAATATACCTAGTGGGATAGCACTTTAGAGAAATTATATTTTGTGAGTATTTTTACTCGGTTGGATATTAGTATTAAATGTTGTTTCAAGTATGTTTGTGAATACTGCAATATAATTTAAATATATAATTAAGTAAATAATTACATATGGGATAATTAATACATAGTGAAAAATGTATTATGTGCATAACAGGTGTGATGGTATATGAAATTAAAAAGGGTAATGATTTAATTAAGTTGATGCTTATAATAACTTAAAAATCATGATTTAAGGTATACTCAGTTAGAGTAGGTTAAATACGAGGGGTAACATAAGTGTTGGGTCAGGAGAGTAGGGCCTAGGTAAATTAAATGAATGCGTTAGTAGTGCACATTATAGGAGGGGTAAGGAAGTCTTCAAGAGAGTGCGGCACTAACTAAAATATGAAGAGCATGCATATTTATTTATTACTGCAAGTTAATCATTTGTTAAATATTTTCAAATGTTTTGGGTACTAACCCTTGCTATAAAAAAAATTAAAAACCTTTTAAGTGTCCAGCCACAGGGACTCCAGGATTGACTCTATTCCAGGTATCCATTGTTGCAGCACATGTGGATGTTGCGGGGTTTTTTATAGACGCCTTATTCTTTCATTCGTGTAGAGACCCTTTAGTAGTTATCTGAGCATGTCGCTCACATTTCATTTATCAGTGTTAGACTTGTTGAGATTGTCTTCTTTTCTTTACTTGTATTGGATATTTGGACCGATGGTTTATCCGATTAGGTATTTTATTTGTGGATGGTTATTTCAGTTTACTATGATTGTGTATTATTTTATGTTCTGCAGGAGTTTTATTTAATTAATTGAAAGATAAAACTGGCACCAGTCTACTTTTCTCACTTAGGTGGTTAGTAATTAAAAAGACGACAGTGATGCTAAGAATGATCCAACTGAGAAACCTGTTCTGACTTGATTTAGGACTGATCACCCGGGATTAATTAAGCGGGGTGTCGCATATATATACCCTTAGACAATATTTACATTGGAATTTAATTTTATGGTAATAGTGTAAACCGTCATCAACTTACCCGATAACCTTCTCCTTCACGAACAATATGAAAATCCAACTAATCCACGTCTGAAACAAATTTACGTTTACATTCAAAATCCAAATGATATAATTAGTCTTTGATATACGGTGATAGAAAAGTTGTTTGTTATTTTACTGTCATCCTCATCTCATGTTATCTTATCATGTTATCTGCATTAACTTCATTCAATGTGTACTAAAACGATTTGTACCTACATTAATTATAACTTGCTTAATTTACTTCGTGATAATCATTTTTAACATACTTATTATTTTCGCAAAAATTCAACAGAGTTTCTGTTGTTTATTCATGAAGCCAACTTGTTTTAACATTTATAGTTACCTCAACAACAACAACAATAGCCAAATTAAACCACCAATAAATCCCTTCCACCAATTTCAACATTGATAACCTCATAAATCAGTTCCATCAACACAAAAGTTAAACGAATTTTTTAACCTATTAATCGTGACATTAGCACAGGTATAACTAGTGTATATATCATGGATATTATATGAATCAAACAATTAAATATTAAGTAAGGCACTTACTTTAAAATTTTCCAGCAAATATACTGACCTCACAATAGTTCCGAACTTGAGATCATGATATGATTTGTGATGGTTCCTTCATTGAGGATTGCCAGCGGCATTGAGATTAAATCTTGGATGTCAATGGTTGCACTGCGGCGATGCTACAAGATCGACATTGGCGTTTCCAGGAACCCAGCAATTAGAATACACAAAATATTATATGTAATACATAAAATTAAGCAATTGTACTCAGACATCCAATAATTGATAAAAGTTGATTTATCTAGCGCTTAAAGAAACGTCACCCATAGAATGCAAACAAGACTTCATAAAATCCCGTATATGAGGTTCAGGTATGGCAGGGTTGGCTTCTACATGCTCCTGTTGCTCAGGGGTTGGCATAGCTCCTCGAATGTGTTGGGTTTGAGATTTACTGGTCGTTATGGTACTGTATAAAAAAGAGCCCATACCTTGGTCAAATTATTAAACACAATGCACTATCATAACATTTTAAATAAAAAATAATATGAAATAAAGATTCAAACAAAAAAAATATAAAATGGGGAAAATAGAGTCAAAAGGGTTTAACTTTCTTCAATATAATTTCTAACATGGTTTCCAATAATTGAAAATAGAAAATGAAATAGGAAAAAATAGTACCACATCTTTAGTTCTATATATAATTTGAAATCAAACTCCCCTGATCATAATAGTACCACATCAATAGGTTATTTAAACTCAAAGTAACGAAGTGTAAATGTCCAAAGCACAACCAAATTATAATATGCAGGATCCCAGTAATTAAACAGAGTGCCAAACATCTCTCTAATTAATAATTTCATACCTAATGACACGGTGCCCTTAATGTTTGCACAAACTTTTTCGCACACACTGGGTTCATTTTGCTACACGTCGTATGAGAAAAGTGATACTAATTAAACAAAACAAAAAATAGAAAGATCAAGCTAAATATGTCCATAAGCACAATTAGGACCTGCATTATCATAAAACATTTTAATAATAAAATCCATTCTGATGAAGGGTAAATACCACTATGATGAGGACACACATAATGATTTTTTTTTGCTTAGAAGATATAACCAAAGGAAAAACTGGGATTGTGTATCATTTACTTTCTAAAACTGAACAAAATTCGTGTATAAAAACTGAGATTTTGTATAAAACTTTACATAAGAGTAGCATTTTCCTTTTTAAAAGTGAACAAGGTCATGTGCAAGTATGAGATTGAAACCAAATCTCCGAGCAATAATCATTGAAATATGTGAACTCAATTAAAGAATCAAATATCACAACACATGTGTGTGTGTGTGTGTGTGTGTGTGTGTGTGTGTGTGTGTGTGTGTGTGTGAGAGAGAGAGAGAGAGAGAGAGAGAGAGAGAGGTACCTTCAACCTCGCTGACTTCGACAAATGTCTACACCACTATTGTGTCTGCATAATGTTCCTGCAATAAAATAGAGTTGCATAATCAACATGAAAAGAATTAATATTTTTCAATATAGTTTTGTGATAAAAAATTTTGTTGTGAACAATTACTGTATGCAGTTATGTTTATAGAAATTTGGAGCTTGTCATATAGAATCATTAATGAAAATAGTAGTTATATAAGTGATATCTCTGGGAATTTCAGAACTTGAATGATGTAAAATTGATATCAGTAGTTCTATAATTATTTTGTTCTTTAATTCAAAGATTTATAATTGTTGTCTATATTTATATAACTTATGTATAACTGATATCCAAGTTATATAACTAATATCGCTGGAATTTCATGACTATTTCAATGATATAACTCATCTTAGGAGTTCTGAAATTCCAAGATAATGTACATCTAAAATTAGATAATGTTGATAATAAATTATTTCTAGTGAATGTTAGATGTCCGAATAAGAAATAAGAAAAACGTAATTTCAGTATTTATGACATTCCCAGCTAAGTTTCTAATAGTGCATTTGGTATATTCATAATAGACAGAGTTAAGAAAATTTATCATTCAATCATGAAACTTCTTCTATGTTTGGATTCAAAGTTTTAATAAAAATGTTCACACAATTATCATGTTTACTCTCATTTCAAGTAACTAACCATGATCTTACATTGAAATTAAATAACATAGCAGCAACAATGAAGTATTTAAGCAAACAGTACAAAAACATAAGTAAAAACAGTGAAGCTAAGAATAGCAAGAGCCGAGCTCTGCATACCTTAGGAGTTTGTTGACAAATGTCCAAAATTTGTAAGGAATTAAATAATGGACCATTGTAATAAGGTATGAATGGCACCTAAAAGTTGAGATTATTATAAACCATTTGAATGTTAAGCAGGTGTCTCTATAAACATTGGAATGGGTGCATACTCCCGTTCATATATTTACTCCCAGTTATGATTATGAGTATCATACCTGATGTCGTAGTCAAAATTTGAATACGGCCTGGAATTGTTTGGAATTCTATGAATTACCTAATCATTAATGGTTTCTTAATTTATGTATTCAACAGCAGTTATGCGCATGGTTTTATTTACACCTCAAATGAAATTTGTGATGTCAAAAACTCCAATAAAGAAAGCATAACCCAAACGCAGTTATTCTACTGAACAATTGTATTGCGTATGTTTATATCATACCATGGAAAATAATGAACTGGACAACATCTATTATGATGAATTGTCAAAGCTTATAGTATTATTCCAGAAGTATATAGTGGAGTTTTAATGTTTTTAAATTTGAAAAGTAAATACATAGAATTGTTCCGCACAATTGTACGATCCAAATTTATTTTAAATCTGAAGCAATGCAGTTTAACAATTTCAAACGCAGCAGGTTGAATCGAAATAAATTCCACTTATTTGTTATCCGTGGAATTCAGCCTTTGTGTAGATCCAGATCTGACTTAAATCCCAATTTGAACTAACTTCTCAATCCAAAATACAATCTGGATTTAACAAAGTTAAAAAATGACATAATTTTTTCATTCAAAACGTAATAGTAATAACACGGAAAACAAACATTTTATCATAAAAAAGTGATAATTATTTAATTCATGAAGCTACACATAACATAGCATTATTCAATACAGTGTAATTATTGATAAAAACTATTTTCATGAAATAAAAAGAAATTCATATTCATCGGTTTTTATTCATCAAAACTTATTCAAAACATTGGAAGAGTTAAAAATCATAATAAGGAGAGTGATGCATGGGCCCTCTTCTGTAAGGCCATTTGGAGTCACCCGAATAGCTGAAATCATTAGCCTGAGTGATTGTGAAGAAATATGAAGGGTTGCCTCTCATAATTGTGGAAATTGGGGAGCTCCCGTGTTCAAGGAAAAATGGTTATTAACTGGAAGAAGGTTCATGATAGCCTCAATTGGCAACTGAGCTACAATTCCATGCTTGAACATGTGAATGTAATCTTGTTGAGTTTTATTGACCTATCGTTATACCTAAAGCACAGTTTCATGTACTATTGTGTTTTTCATGATGGTTTTCCTATCAAACGAAAAAAAAAGTGGATCAACTTTGGGTTGCAGAGGGGTTTATTATAGAAAGAAAAAGAATGAAAATGTAGGAGGTGAAAGAGGACTAACTCATGGAACTTATCTTTCGAAGCATGATCCATGTCACTGAAATTAATGATGGCAGGAGGGTGAAGACATTTAGAGTTCATGAAATAATGCGAGAAGAACTAATTGTGACAACATTAGACTAAGAGAATTTATGCACAACATATGATGGTAGAGAGTTAAGGCTATAATGGAAATACCAGCGCCTAGTCTATAACAGAGGTGAAAGCTTTCGACTATGCCTAACTATGTTAGACCTTCTTCGCTCTTTCTTCGTCTTTGATATAGATTCATGCCTGTCATCGACATCAGACTAAGAGAATTTCTGCACAACATATGATGGTAGAGAATTAAGGCTATAGTGAAAATACCAAGAGTGTAGTCTAAAATAGAGGTGAAATCATCCAATTATGCCGGACTATGTCACACCATCTTTATCTTTTCTTCGTCTTTGAAACAAAATTATGCTCGTCCTTCTCTTAGTGTGACGACATCAGACTAAGAGAATTTATGCACAATATATGATGGTAAAGTGTTAAGGCTAGAATGAAAATACCATATGCATATTTTAAAATAGAGGTGAAATCATCTGATTATGCCGGACTATGTCACACTATCTTCATTCTTTCTTCGTATTTGAAACAAATTCATGCTCGTCCTTCTCTGAGTGTGACGACATCAGATTAAGAGAATTTTTGCACAACATATTATGGTAAAGAATTAAGGCTATAATGAAAATACCAAGTGCCTAGTCTAAAATAGAGGTGAAATCATCTGATTATGACCGACTATGTGACGCTATCTTCACTCTTTCTTCGTATTTGAAATAAATTTATGCTCGTCATTCTCTGATTGACATATCATTAAATTTTAAGTTAGTAAGGTTCCTTAATCTATCAGGTGTGTCTATTGAAATAATACTTGACATGTTGGTTGGGTTGTTTAATTTATTGTACTTAAACTTATGGAAAAACAAGGTTATAAATATTCCCAACTCAGTGGAGAGTCTAAGAAACCTATAAATGCTGGATATCAGGAACACCAGTGTGGAGGAGCTACCAAGTGGGATATCAAACATGCCAAATTTAAGACATCTATTTTTGTGCCGTAATAAAAATAAGGACACCGAAACATCAAGTTTCCAATGTGGCAAGTAGGTTCAAGCAAGAATAGGGAAAATACGAAGATTACAAACTCTATCATGCATTGAAGCAGAAGAAATAATCCAAAAGATTGGAAATTTCTAAGTCAGACAGTGATTATTAAAGCTCCATCATGATTAAATTCTAAATTATACTAATGATGCTTAAATGCATATAATAGATTCTATACAGAGCAGTGTTTCTATTCACAACATTCATTCTAAAATAATAAGTCACAAAAACTCATTCAAACCAAGACATCATAAAACTCAATTCCTCCCATCATTTCAGTGTAAAACATGTATATATGGGGAGATGACCATACATCCATTTTAATTGAATAAATAAGTATAAGAAACACATACATAAACATATTGTTCACATTACAATATTTAAGTTCTTTTTGTAAAAGAGACATTGTTATCCGTTTCTATTTTTTTATGTGAATTTCACAAGAAAAATATTATATCCTAGTAATAGTTGATTACAACAAATATTCTTCATATATGTTTTACCACTCAGATGTGAAGTACGAAAAAATGAAGGATGCATTTTTATTTACCTGACAAAGAGAAAATTGAAAGCACGGAATGAGAGTTTCACTTCAATTATTTAGTCTTTGATTTCTCCAAGTCTCTTGAGACGTACATGAGTAAAGCATAAAAAAATATTTTTACCCTAATCGTAACTTTACGAAATTATAGTGAGATATTTGTGTTTACCTACAAACTTTAGAGGTTTTTGTCATTATCCCTTGATGTAATATAATATAATTTTGTTCAAAATGTCTGAATATTTTACTTATAATGTACATTACTCATAATTTACAATTATGGATTACAATCGCATCAATCCAAATAAGGGAAAATTTTATTCTGATTAAGAAAAGATGTAATATTACATCTTAACAATCTACAGCTTTAAATAATTAGGTTTAATATCCATAACAATAAGCAAAGCATGACGAGAAATGAATTTAAAATATGACTAGCTCCCTTGTTAGATACAAATAGAGATCAATATACCTTTCATCAAAGCTCAAAAGTTTGAATTTTTTAAAAATTGAGACTAGAATGCATAGCAAAGATAGCTATGTTTTAAGTTTCATCTTTTTACCTTTTATTGTACAACAACATTACCCGAAACAGAATCAACAAATAACATTATCATTTGATTGTCGTGATTTTCAGAAATTCATTTCTAAATGATTTGAAGAAATGGATAGATTTGTCCTTAAACTAAGACTTCTCTCCATCTGATTGAGTTGGTGGTGGCCCAGGAATAGAATCAACAAATAATATGATGAAGGTTTCACCAATTCTGACAGAACGAGAGTGAAGGTTAGGGTTTGGAAATAAGATGAAAGCGGAGGTTTGGAGGGAACAAAAAAATAACATGAAAGTAGTAAGCCATCTACGGGGGAAACAAATCTAATAATCGATGTTTTTATTAAAAAGGGTGAGAAATAACCCACGTTGTAATAGTTTGACGCTTTACACAAACGTTTGAAAAATTTTCGACATTTATTTAAAATCGTCGAGAGCTTTCCAACGTTTCTAAATAAACGTCGGCAAATCCTATATAAACCAACGTTTTTCAAAGCGTCGAAAAAAAACGTCGCCATATCCAAGTTTTCTTGTAGTGTCTTGAGTGATTGGATCATAATTATTTTGTTTCAAACCCCTTCACTCCGTTTACCACATGTTGTTTAGACATATTTATGCCATACAGCTATGGAAAGTTCATTGTGTTTAGTGTCTTTTGTGGTGTTTATATATACGCCTTTGCATCATTTACATATTTTTCATATTTTTATAAGGTATCTTTTTCTTTAAGTCTTCACGTTTCTAAATAATACACTCATTCAAGAAAAGGATAGTAGGCTCTTAATAGATGAACTTTCATACGATGCATGGTTATTAAGATGAGAACATGCTATAATGTACAAAGCACTAAATGATGAGCAATTAAATGTTCGCAATCATGTCTTAAGCTTAGTATACGAAAGAAAAAGAGTATTTTATTTTGTCTATAGCCCAGGTGGAACAGGTAAGATGTATTTGTACACGATCATTCTTACAAGTTTATGTTTAGAGGGAAAGATAGTTTCGGTGGTTGAATCTCCAGGCATTGCATCGTTATTGCTACCTGGTGGAAGAACCACTCACTCGAGGTTTAATATACCAATTGATATCCATGCTGAATCAACTTGCGATGTTCATTAAGGAACTCATCTTGCAAAACTCATTAGAAAAACATGTTTAATTATTTGGGATGAGGCTCCTATGGACCACCGTCATCCATTTAAAGCCATGGAAAGAACCTTAAGAGATGTAATAAGGTTTGATGATGAAAAATCATTTTAAAAACCTTTTGGAGGAATTATAGTTCTTTTGGGCGGGGATTTCTGACAAATGCTATTTGTTGTGCATAAGGGAAGGAGAGAAGACATCGCACAAGCATTAATTAACAAATCAAAGCTCTGAAATTTGTGTCACATATTTAAACTAAGGAAAAACATGAGGATATAAGATTCAAATTCATTCAGAGAATGTGTCCTTGCACTAGGAGATGGGAGACTAGTAACTGAATTATTCGAAGATGAAGACTACCCTTCGTGCATAAAAATACCTGAAGACTACCTTATCCCTCATTTAGATGACCCCATTTCTAATATCGTCTCAAGTGCATACTCGATCTAATCAACAAATATAAAGATTCATATTTTATCAAGGATTGATCTATTCTTAGTTTGACAAATCATATGGTTGATAATATTAATGCTTACGTCTTAAACGTTATCCTAAGAGATTCTAAAACATATCTAAGCTCAGATTCCATATGTAAGGCTTCTGAAAACATTCAAGACCAATATGTACTTTTCCTTGTTGAATTTTTAAATAGCTTGAACTTCCCAGAACTCCCAAATCATAACTTGGAATTAAAGATCGACTCACCGATTATGCTACTGAGAAATATAAACCAGAGCACAGGGATTCGCAATGGAATAAGATTGATCATAACACAACTATCTCCATTGGTGAACGAGGCAAAAATTATCACAGGGTAAAATATAGGAACAAGGGTATTCATCCTAAGAATAATTATGTCGATAATAGACTCAAAATGGACATTTATTATGAGAAGACGCCAATATATAGTTTGAATTGCATTTACATACCCAATGCCAATATATATATATAATAATCAACAAAAACCAAGGCCAGGCACTTGATCAAGTCTCCATTTATATACCCAAATAGGTCTTCAGACACGATCAACTATATGTGGTTATTTCACGAGTACAATTACACAAAAAATATTATATATGACAAGGTTCTTTTATCTATATCAATAGGTACAATTACCTAAAACATAGAGTTGTAAATATTATCAATTTTTTCATGTCTTCCTCTTCTACCTTACATATGTCTTATAATAATTGTTTTCCCAGAAAATCCAATTGAATCATGAGCTGAATAAAAAGAATTGAAGCTCTAAGAAAGGGGAGGGATGATTGGAAAAGAACTGTTTGTGTGGTGTGAAAATGGGAATGCGGAAAAAAAATATATTGATAATGAGAGACTCTCCATTGATGTGCTGTTACTTAATGACCAAGTAAAGTAATTTCAGTAATATCATTTAGATTTATCTTATAATATTGTGCCTCAATACTACTAAAATAAGATTTAATAGAATACAATATTTACATATTTATGATTTGTAGGGTGACTCAATACATGCTATTATGCTGAAAAACTTATTTGGAAAATTCAAAAATATTCCAGAGGAAGGCAAAGTCTATACAATTGCAAACTTTAGAGTTGTGGAAAATAAATACAGCTACAAAGTTTCATCACACCGATTTATGATTGAGTTCATACCATTATCTAAGATACTACAATGTCAAAGAGAGAACTTTCTCTTCCCACACATCATTTCCAATTTGTTGAATTCAAAGAACTCGCGTTAAAATTAGGCAACGATACATACCTCATAGGTAAATAGTATTCATAATTCATTTTTTACTTAGTAAATATGCATTTACTATAATTTTAGATCTATATAACCTTTACTTATATCCTTCACAGATGTTTTGGGCCTCTTGACTAACATGTCTCCTATTGAGGATCAGCCTGCTAAGGGTTTAATAGTTAAAAAATAGTTCTATTGCTAGAAAATCTAATGTAATTCATTTTCCTATACTAACACTGTCTTCTAACTTCCGCTGCTGTATAAAATAACCATTTTTCATTTTTGGCAAATAAAATTACTGTAGCACTACAGGGGCGAAAAGATTTCTATCACTTTGTGGGCCTAGAAAACATCACTGATAAATGATGAATCATGCCATTGATTCTCGAACCATTTGGTAGTAGTCGTTATGTTAACAATAGTCAAGCAGTTCAGAGGTAATTAAAATTGAACGTGCTTCTTTTTCATATCCATCACAATTACAAAATTGTACTGATAATAAAAATCTTCTTCTACCATTTATTACATAGAAGATCTTTCACTTTCGTCAACAAACACAATAAAAATTTATATACACCCAGATATTCTAGCTATTGCAGAATTTAAAGCCAAATAAGTACAATCCATTCTCTCTTTCATCCTACACGCAAAAAATCATAGCTTCGGCTAATCTTCTTACCTATGAAGAATGAAAAACCAAATTTCGATTGTTTGCCATATTATATGTGTGCTTGCTAGGTCATTTATTTGACGAATTATGGAAGGCCAAATGCCCGCATATATAAAGTCTTCATCGGGTTCATATTAACAGTTACCCTTCATACAGTGAAATTTTATTCCATAAAGCACATCATAATCTTTAACGAATGCTCACTTTTCAGCTGTTATGTCTACTATTTAATTATCAAATAGTACAGAATTAATAATAAAATAATAATTACAGAATTAAAATGAACTTAAAGAAAATAAAAGAACTTACTTGAATTTTTAAAAAAATAATAAAATAGACAAGAAATTCGAGCCATGTGTTATCCCACAGTGTCCTTAAGACAAATTTATTCCCTTCAAGTGCTTAAGGTTAATGAGCAATTCTCTCTTAAGATAGAATGGATATTCGAATTAAACAAGTAGCACAACAATGTGAAATCCCATTGAACACAATTCTGTGTGTTTACTCAACCAAACAGTATGTCAAATGGATGCAGGAATGCATAATTTATTTTCTAGGAATAGCAGCATTTTGGGATGGAAAAAATTAGAGAGGGAATTATTTCATTGGTTTAAAAACGGAGAGAAGCATTTGTATTTATAGTAAAGCAAGTGACTGTTCAAAATAACTGTCAAAATAGTTAAACGAATTTAACTGTTAACTGTTGGCAATAACTGCCAATAGTTTATTAATTAATTAATTAATTTCGTAATTAATTAATAAAGCCCAGAAAGTTAATTTAAATCGGACCAAAAATTTAAGAGATTTTTATAAGCCCGAGCTCGAGCCGAACTGAGCCGACCAGATGGACGGACGGAGCACGCGCGCACGTGTGGGCTTTTGGCCCAAGCCCAACACATGCATAGTGTAGGCCATCTCCCCTTTAAAGAGTTGGGATACCCCAAGGCATCCAAGTCTTAGTCCATTATTTGGGTTTTATTAACTCATCATTTTCCCACTACTCTTCCAATATGGGACAAGAGTTAAAACATACCTAATTCATTAACTTTCATTACTTTATGAGTCACTTTGGGGACATATTTATCATTCATAACTTAATAAAATTGGACATGTGAATATATTACGTTAATCTTCTTTCGAAGGAGAACGCGTTCGTGTATGCTCCCATAATTATCGTAGTGTGGGTCCCACCTAAATTGGAGCTCAAAGTTGCTCAAAATTCTGTCCAGAAAGTTCTGGACAGCTTTTAAGTATTCACATTAGTCCCATTTTTCCAACAATCCCCCACATGAATGATATATCACTATAAATAAAACAATATAGATGCTAATGCAGACATAGGTTGAGTAAAATTGAAGATTTATTGCATCAAAAGAAGTAGCCTAGTGGCCTTGAACTTTCCTTAGTGATGTACCATCGGATTTACTTGGTTAATCAGTAGACTTCACGTCTTTGAATTGTCAACCATTTTTGTAAACCTAGTCAACAGTACTCATATAATAATTCTTCAACACAATTGGTTATAACGTTTGTGTTTATTTTGTCCATGAACACCACTTGGTTCCGTGAGTATTTTAGAGAATTTTCCTTTCATTATTCTCATAGAAGTGGCCTCCTTCTTATTCACGTAGGTGACTTCCATAAAGAGTATCTTGTAATACCCCACTTAGACATACTAAGATATGGATGTCATTAAAAGCATAACTCGTCTTAATTTCGTGGAAGATGTGTACTGTATCATCTTTGGAATGGATAGGATTAAATATCCTCTAGTGCATACTGAATACAATGTAGTTCGGTTTGCCCATTGAACCTAGATCTTGGGATCTCCAGTCAGCTAGGTTGGGTTTCCCCTATATCGATTCTTATTTATTTATAGGCTTTAGACCCATTTCTCTCGATGATCTTTCAACCTGCTCTTAGTTTAAACCTTTCGTTAGTGGATTCGCTATATTGTCTTTTGACTTTACACAGTCAATTGAGATAATTCCATTTGAGAGAAGTTGTCTGATGGTATTGTGTCGACGATGAATATGTCGTGACTTTTCGTTATGCGTGTGATTTTGTTCCCTTCCAATCGCCGATTGAATATCGCAATGTATAAAAATTACGGGCATAGGTTTTGACCAATTTGGAACATCCTTTAAGAAATTTTGAAGCCATTTATATTCTTCTCCATCTTTTTCTAGTGCAATAAATTTGGATTCCATTGTCAATCTAGCAATGCACATTTATTTTGAGGATTTCCAAGATATGGCTGCACCTCTAAGGGTAAACACATACACACTCGTAGACTTAGAGTCTTTTGTATCAAATATCCAATTTCCATTGCAATGTACTTCAAGAACAATTGGATATTTTGAGTAAAGTAGCCCATAGTTTTGAGTGTATTTTAAATAATCCAAAACTATTAATATTGCCTTCGAGTGATCTCTCTCCGGATTACTCGTAAATCGACTTAGCTTACTTATTGAGTATGCTATGTTCGGTCGTGTATAGTTCATGATATACATTAAACTGTCGATAATACGAGAATACTCTAGTTGAGATATGCTTTCACCATTATTTCTTGCTAGATGTAAATTTACATCTACAGGTGTCTTGGTAGGACTAATATCATACTTCTTGAATTTTTCAAGTACTTTCTCTATGTAATGAGATTAAGATAATATAATTCCATTCGATGTTTTAGAAATTGTAATTCCTAATATAACATCAGCTATACCCATATCTTTCATGTCAAATCGACTACTTAACATTTATTTTGTAGTTTTGACAATTTCCAGGTTACTACCCATGATAAGCATATCATCAACATAGAGGCACACAATGACATATCCATTTTTAATATATTTAAAATAAACACATTTGTCGCATTCATTAATATGAAGCCATTTGATAACATTGCATTATCAAAATTTTCATGCCATTGCTTGGGTGCTTATTTTAATTCGTAAAGTGATTTAACAAGCTTACATACTTTTACTTCTTGTCCGGGAGCCTTCAACCCTTCAGGTTGCTCCATATAAATTTCCTCATCAAGTTCACCATTTAAGAATATAGTTTTTACATCCATTTAATGTATGTCAAGTCCATTAATAGTAGTTATTTCTATTAACATCCGAATTGACGTAATTCTTGTTACAGGTGAATATGTGTCGACGTAATCCAACCCTTCCTTTTGCCTATAGCCTTTAGTTACAAGTCTAGCTTTATATTTATCAATTAATCCATCGCCCTTCAACTTCTTTTTGAAGATCTATTGATAACCTAACGGTTTTGAACCTGGTGGAAGATCCACTAGTTCCCATGTGTGATTTTGTAATATGGATTCAATTTCACTATTAATTGCTTCTTTCCAATTAGAAGCATCGCGTAAGGATATGGCTTCTTTGTACGACTGAGGTTCATTTTCTAGCAGATATGTTAGAAAATTCGAACCCAAAGAAGTCGAGGTTCTTTCTCTTTTACTACGTCTTGGTTCATCCTCTATTGGTTCAATAGGTTGATGACTACCACTTGTAGTAGCTTGATTTGTCTTTTTAGAAGGACCAGATTCTCGGGTCATGTTATACGGGAATTCATTTTCAAAAAATAAAGCGTCCCTCGATTCAATAATCGTATTTACATGAATATCCAAAATCTCATATTTACGAACTAAGAAATGATATGCACTGCTATTAGTAGCATAATCGATGAATACACAGTCAAGGGTCTTTGGTCCTATTTTTACCTTTTTAGGTTTAGGAACCATCACTTAGGCTAAGCACCCCCACACTCGTAAATATTTATAGAAAGGTCTTCGACCTTTCCATAACTCATAAGGCGTTTTATGAGTTTTCTTGTGTGGTACTTTGTTAAGAATATAATTAGCAAATAATAAGGCTTCCCCCACAAATTTTGTGGAGCTCCCGAACTTATTAACATAGGATTCATCATTTCCTTCAATGTACAGTTTTTGCGTTCAGCAATTCCATTCGACTGAGGAGAATAAGGAACGGTGATTTGATGAATAATTCTATTTTTGGAACAAAATTACTCAAATGGATATTCATACTCACCTCTAGGGTTGGCAATTCGTTCTAATGGGTCGTGTTTGGGTTTGGCTCGACCCGCCCCGACACAATTTTATCTGGCATGAACACGACACGACCCACTAGCGTGTTTTTTTTGCTAGCACGAACACGACCCGTTAGTAACACGACCCAACACGATAAAAAAATTGTGCCAGTTTGGCACAATTGACATGACTTGACACGATAACCCGTTGGGCTAATTGAAGATTGGTTCTTTTTTTACACGAGATGGAGTTTCTTATTTGGGCTAATTAGGACATAATTGGGTTGTAATTGAGACACAATTGGGTTATTTTCTTATCGTGTTGCAATTGGGCTAAAACGGGCGAATTTTGAGCCAATTTCGTATCATATTTTTTACACGAACACGACATGACCCGCTAGTGGGTAAAAAAAACTTGGTCCGAACACGACATGCCATTTTAATTTCGTGCCAATTTCGTGTTGGGTCGTGTCGTGTTATCGTGTTCATGCCCGAAGTGCCAACCCTATTCACCTCCTCTATCACTCCTAATAGCCTTTATATTTTTTCTTAATTGATTCTTAACTTCATTCTCATATTGTTTAAATGCATTAATAGCCTCATCTTTACAATGTAATAAATATACATAGCAATATTTTGTGCAATCGTTAATAAAAGTAATAAAATACTTTTTCCCACCTCTAGTTTGTATAAATTTTAAATCATAATTCACATTAGTCCCATTTTCCAACATCAACTACGTGGACAACATACTCCACCCTTTCAGCCAATGTATAATCTTTGTAAAGTTGAAAACATGTTAGTCTTTGTTTTTTGTTCGGATAAATTCTATCAAATAACAAAATAGGAACATCAACCAAAAAATCAATCGCTAAGCCGTAAGTTATCCTAAAACTCTACATAACACAAAAAGGGGTAGGCAGTCTATCTCGATACCAAAAATGCAATGTTCATGCTAAACCCTAATGAACACCTCACCCATGGTCTGTCCAATCTCAAATATAAACATAAATTTTTTGTCCATAATATTACATACCTATTTACTATCTTGTTTATGTGGAAAATCTTAAAGAAGGCAATTTTTTAGAAAACTGGCCTACATAATATGAAAACATAAGAAAAACATCGAGACACCTACATCAAACACTACACCAAATCTTTCGAATTGTCATGGTCATTGATCTTGACAAGTTGGACTTGTCAAGGTCAATGACCGTGACAATTCTGGGGGTGACAACTTTTGTTGTCACGGACTTATCACGGTCATTGACTGTGACAAGTTCATTAGACTTGTCGCGGTCCTATCACGATCCTTGACCTTGAAAAGTTTTCACGGGTAAGGACCGTGACAAACCCATGAAAATGTTAAAAAAATGTCACGGTCAATGACCGTGACAATTCTGGGCAGAATTGAAAAACAATCTACTGGGCAGGTTGGCCACTGCCATTGCCCAGCAGTATATTTGTACCTGTTATAGCAACGTTGTACCTGTTCAAGCATCATATATCCAAATAAAATATGAGATAATGAAAATATACATTCAAAATAGAGACAATATGCATCAAGATATAAACCAAATATAATTCAAATGTACCAACTTAAAAATAATTCAATTCAAATAATATCACTACATGTCTTGGGTAAGGTTAAATCTGAGGAGGTGAGTAGACCACACGATATACGAATTGACACACCCATTGATATACATCGTGCCGCATTGTTCGCGCAACCACAATGGGGAGTTCTCCTTCCCGGGTATCACATGCCTGTCGAGCACCTTAGAATCGATGTCTTGAAGCTCACGTTCATGAACTAGTCCACTCTGGACGATATTTGGGTCCCTCAACCCCCGCCCTATCTACTGGCTATCAAATATGTCCAGTATAAACACACTTGGCCAACCAAGTGTCGACATCGGATGGTCTAAGGGATCCATATATGTAAGTGGATGATCAAAGTCCGCATGTGTCGGCGAGGAAGTAGCGAGGTCCACATCCTCGTCATCCTGCACCTCCTCATCCTCCTCCTCCACCTTCTCCTTCCCTTGCCCCTTGCATTTTTCGCCCAACGAACGCTTCATGAATGAGAACATATCTTGGACTGTCGCCTCCAAACGGGACAGCTTCGCATCATGAGAGTCAACCATTCGAGCCAACCC
Organism: Sambucus nigra; assembly: GCA_949130495.1. NCBI lineage: Eukaryota > Viridiplantae > Streptophyta > Magnoliopsida > Dipsacales > Adoxaceae > Sambucus > Sambucus nigra. The sequence continues at coordinate 301,009,565 of OX422215.1, read as the reverse complement.
GGTATAGCCCGTCTCCAATCTGATGATCCTAGATTTGGCCACCCGCGAGCTCACCCCCATTATCCTCCCCTTGCGATTAGAGCCAAGCACTTGACTGAGTGCGTCTGTGGACAAAGATGCCTTGTCGTCATCAGACTGCGACTCATGCACTTCCTTAAACTTTTCCTGGAACGACAAAAAGCACATGATTAGTAAAATAAGTAAATTCATAAATTATAACGTAATTAAAAAAAAGTAAACTGTCGGATTACTTACAATCGTGGCCGCGACGCTCGGGGACACCTCCTTGTCCTTTCCCTTCTTCGTCCGAAGAGCCACATAAGTATCGAGCCTATGTGGCCTACCCCCAGGGCCACTCCCTGTCCCCTGAAACAAAATAAAGTAAAATTAGTATCGGCCCCACAAAGTAAAATAATGCAGAATATTATATTTATGTAGTTATAAAAAAATTAAATCTTACCGTCATCCTGTGCTCCACCTCACCATAAGACTTCCAGCCGAAGTAGTACACCTCCATCTTTTTTGCCCAGTTTTCCCTCCCCGATTGGCAAGATGCCAATTGTCGCTCCTCGATCTCATTGTCAATGAACTGTTGCCATTTTGCCAATAAGATCGGCTCCTTCGGCGGGACGGATTCACGCATTCGGATAACGGACTCTTGTGTCTTTCCAAATGTGACACCCCGCCCAATTAAATATCGGGTGATCAGTCCTTTATAAAATTTAAAACAGAATGTTCGGTTGGTTCATTCTTAGCATCACTGTCAAAATCATAATAACTTATTTAATCACCTAATATAATTAAGCCAAGTGTAAAAACATCTTTCTTATTTATTTAAAACCATTTTTAATTACCAAACCAAGTAATTTAATATAAAACATCCACGCACAATTAATTAATACAAATACTAAATCAGAATCGCATATTGAAATAAATAAGACTGGATAAAACATCCCAGTTCAAAACACTAAACCAAACCAATAGTACCCATCAATCCAAATGAAAGTAAACGAGAAATAGAGTAAACATAATCTCTGAAACTGTCTAAGGAAGGGGCGACACATGCCCTATAGAAAATGTCATAATGAATAGGAATGAAATAATTGAAGTGTCTAAATAAGGTCCTGCAGCTCCCATAACAGCTACATCATACCACACAATCTGAAACTCTAAGCCTGATGTCCCTGCGGCTGAGCACCTGATATAATACATATATATAGCAAGAGAGAGAAGATGCAAGAAACGGGTCAGAGCCCGATGTGTAAAAATATTTGTTTAAGCAAGCATTTAAAAATTGCAGTAAAGCAAGTATTAATTACATGTTAGTTCGAACTCTCTCTTGAGATTCTCACCCCTCTTCTAATGTGCACGCCTAACATGCATCTAAATTTTCTCCTTAGCTATACCTCCCAATATAGCTAGTCTGAATCCATCTTAATAGTATTTACCCTCACTATTAGTATGCCCGTATCGCCCATTCAATACGTTAACCAATTAGCCTATGACGAAAAGATAATTAATACATTTTTTGTTTCCATAATAAGTCAAATATTCGATTAGAATTTTCTTAACAAATTTCCATGCCCACATTCATTAACATTCCCACTAGATTAATTTATAATTCTCATACATATATACATATAGTCACTTCTTCCCTATATATATATATATATATAACATGATACTGCACCCCCGGGCTATATCCCATTAGTGCACCTAGTCAACATACTGTACCCCCGGGTTATCACCCTTTAGTACACTTATTTAGATAATCTTGTACCCCCGGGTTATCACCCATTAGTACACTTACAATATGCTTTTGTACCCCCGGGTTATCACCCATTAGTACATTTATAATAATAAGATTTTCACACCCCCGGGTTATCACCCATTAGTGTCTTTAATAATAACAATACATAATAGGTATACACACATCCTATTATAATAGATAGATATTTCCCCTCACCTACATATATGCTTCTCTAACGCATATTGATTTCAACATTCCTCACTAGTTATTTGGATTATTATCCCTCTCGTAATCTCTACGGTGTGTTCTCTCCGTACCTAGTTTATTAAAGTATTTAGTTCCCCATACTTCTTTCAAAATCCTACCTTACATAAGTTTATTATTTGGAAAATATTTCTCTCATTTCTGAACTGATAAACTCAAAACTGGGTCCTAAAAGAAATCTTCAAAATTCCACTCTGTTACTCGAACGAGGTGGCAAGTCGTTTGAACGACTGCCACATGTCGCTCGAACGACTTCGAGCGACTTCGCGCGAGAATTCCCTGTTCGTCCCCTACCTTGGTTTTCCCAATGTTTTCCACCAATTTTAACCTCAAACCTTCTCAATCAACACCCCAAACTCCAAATAAATAGTTCTACATCGACCCCCATCAATAACACATGATTTCTAACATCCTAGAATCATCAATTTATTACGAATCATTCATAAAACGTGAAATCCCCAATTTAATTTTATCAAAACCCTAGTTCTTCCAATATATCTTCAAGAAGCCATTATTTCCAGATTTGTTCTACATGCAAATTCCTCAAAACGTAATTTCCAGTCTACATACATTAAGGGTTTCGATCTAATTAATTACAGAATTTATTTACGCAATCAAATTCCTCAATTTCACCATTTTTATCACCTACAACATAATCCAACAATCCTACACTAACATGAATCAGATTAATACCGAAATACAACAAGTTATAAACACTTGCCTTGAGTGAGTAGTCTGATTTCTGGATGTTATTGGTATAGGTGTGTTCCCCTCGTCCCGATCTACACGGTGGTGGTGGTGGTTGTGCACGGTGATGTCGATTTAGCCCTCTTCTCTTGGCAAAAGTTTTCCCTCACACTTCTTATGGCCGTTCTTGCTTTATCTATCTTTCCAACCCTAATGAAAATGTTTTGGCTGATAAATAAAGTCCTAATTTTCGTCCATTAATTAGGCCTAAAAATCCAATTTACCATAATGTCGTATTATTATCTCTTGACAATTTATCAAAGTGTATAGTTCCATATTACATATCTGACAGTAATTTTAAACTAATAAGTATTAACCCTTAGCACGCTAGTTAATATTTATTTTTATTCAATCCGGATAAATTGACAATTTAATTCTTCACATTTAAATTTAATTAATCCCGTTGTAATAAACAATCCTTTAATCATTTAAATCATAAAAAATGTGGGGTATTACACCAAAGTACGGGGTCCACATATTTTTCTTCCATGTCTTGTGATGCTCCCTCAACTGCTCCAAGACGGAATCGCGTAGCTTTGCATCCAGGATGAATTGTTCCTGTCCAACAAATACAATGTTAGTTGCGAATAAATATAAACATAAATATAAAATGAAATTGAAATCAAAATTGAAATTGATATATTCATATTCATATAAATATAAATACATTACCTGTAGTGCCACCCAAATAGCTAACTTGAGCTCATATGGTACCTCGTTCCAACTAATGTACCCCGGGCCGATGATCGTCTATACCAGCTCGAGGGATCTCGCTAATATCCCCGACTTATTCTCGATGGCCATCCCCAATTTGCCATATTTAGGGAGCCTAGGGGCCGAGGATCCCTCATCGCCTCCGCTACCACCGAGCCCAGACGACATCATCATAACAAGCATCATCATCCTCTCCTTAATACCTGAAGGAGACATTTACTATAACAAAATGTTATTAGTACAAATCAAAATGAATTAGAAGAAGACATGCAAATATGTACAATTACTACAAATAAAAATGAATTGTTACTGTTAAACATACCCACCCCCATCCCTGCCCCCTCCCCCCTCCCCCCTGCCCCACCCCCTTCCCCCACCACACATACACACAAACAACCCCATCCCCTACCACACACACACACACAGCCCCACCCCCCACCACACACACACACATGAACATAAACACGCACACACAAACACACACGCACATATATGTACAAATCAAAATGAATTGTTACTACAAATATGTACAATTACTACACACACGCGCGCACACTACACATCCCCACCCCCACCCCTACTGCCCACACACACGCACACTACACGAGTGAAAATGATAAAGTGCAAATCAATTAAAAGCATTAAAAATGGATGTTTCGGTACAAATTGGAATATTTATTACAAATTGAAAAATTGTTTAAAATTTGGGTTATCATAAAAAATGAATTGATATTCGGTAGGATCAGCCAAGTCATCCACACATTCAAGACCGCATTTTTCTGTAATATACTTAACAGCTCATGCACATTGTTACGATTTGAGAAAAAATCGGCAGCATATCCCCGTAGTTCTCTAAGTACATGACGTAGATTGGCAAGTGTGAGTGTTATTTCAATTGCTCAATTGAAATAACAGTCACACTTGTCAATCTAGTATTTACCTAGAGAACATTAGGATACGACTGCAGAACTTCCTTCAAAAGTAACAACTTTAAGCCACTAAGAATATTATACAAAAATTATGCAGTCCCAAACTGTTCAAACGGGACAATTCGAGAGATCTCATTACAGGGGTAATGACTCTTAAACGGGTCTAAGGGCTATTGAATGCGTACGCATAAGAACTAGAAGGCTAGTATCTATGCACACTATATATAATTTCAAGTATTTTCATTTAAGTATCATACTATATTTATATATATTGTTCGATATACAAAGTAATTTTCAAAAAAAGTTGAAAATCCCACCCCCATATAGACAATAATCCAGTGGTCATGCCACTTTTAAAATTAACGAACCCAACATCGATCGACTATAATCCAACTGCAACGTCAACAACAAATATGTATCCCGTACTCCTTCTAATTCATCTACTCAATTAATTATTTTCATCAATGAAACTAACAATTATTAATTTACTAATTTACAACGAGGGGCAATCCTACTTTCATAATTAATCATATATTAATTTACTAATTTACAATGAGGGGAAATCATATATTAATTTACTAAAAAAATTAATAATCAATCAATTCGTTTACAAGGGACACTATGCACAAACGCGCACATACACGCACACTACACACACGCGCACATACAAACACACGCAACCCCCCACCCCCACCCATCCCTGCCCCCTCCCCCCTCCCCCCTCTACCCCACCCCTTCCCCCACCACACACACACACACCCAGTCCCACTCCCCTCTCCCCCACCCACCACACACACGCACACACACACACAAACGCATATATATATACACACACACACACACACACACACACACACATATATATATATATATATATATATATATATATATATATATATATATATATATATATATATATATATATATATACACACACACACACACACACACACACATGTATATAAACGGAATGGAGAGAGAGAGAAACTAACCTGAAAGTAGAGAGACAGAGAGAGAGAGAGAGAGAGAGAGAGCGTAGAGAGAGAGAGAGAAAAAAGGAGGGAAGAAATCGGTGGGGGAAAAAAGGAGGGGAAATGGCTTTTTGTGGAGAAATTTATCACGGACGTGTCACAGTCCTTGACCATGACAATATTATAAGAATTCTCGCGGTCATCGATCGTGACAAGTCCGTTACAAGTGCTGTTGTCACGGACTTATCACGGTCAATGACCGTGACAAGACTTTGTCACGGCCTTATCACGGTCATTGACCGTGACACAAAATGCGTGTTTTTCGTCAAGGTCAATGACTGTGACAAGGATAGCCGCTGGAAGGGTCGGATGTAGTGAAACTTCTTCGATGAAAAAAACTTTCTCAACAATAGTAGAAGGAACAATAGAAGGTTGGAAATAATAAGTGGCAGCCATCCAATTCCAATGTAGCTGGACTAAAACTAAATACTTATAAGAAAGACCAAATGACTCCCGCTTATGCAAAATGCATCAGAGAAAACTCAAGCAACATGGCACATCATTTCCCGACCAAAAAAAAACGAACAAGGGTTTTGGTTAGTATTATTAATTGTATTCATAAAAATCTACAACTATTTTAATTTAAACATAAACGTATTGGTTATTCGCCCACTCCGCGCCTCCCGCCTAGACAATTCCTAGAGCGCCTTTAAAAATACCGATCGTAATAAAAATAATACCATCGTAAAAGTTTTCCATATACGATTATGACCAGCTAGTTGTGTGGGCTTACAAATAGTCCAATTTAATAATGTCGTCTGTTGGTGTAAAGCGAAGATGTATGAGGCGGGTAAGATAAGTACCGCGATTCATCTCCTTCAGCCACACCAACTATATCTATATTATTCCACATCTATTAAAACTTATTTCAATTTAAATTCAGAATTAAGACATCATAAAATATAAAGTGACTTCTTTTTTCACTATCTTTGACGCTGATTAGGAAACTGTTCAAAACTATTCTAAGATAAAAGCTTCCTAAATAGCTATGCAAAAATATCCTAAGCCATATAGCTTCCTAAACTTATGTTAACATTCCAACTACTCCGTGAATGGCCTATGATCTTAAGCAACAAAGATCAAAGTCTATCCAACCGCACATTCAAAATTCTTTTGATAAAAACATTGCATTAATTTATCCGTCAAAATTATTTCGCCAAGAGCACGATAGCATACCATTGATGTATTACAAAATATCTTTTATTTTTGACTTTTATATTTGTATAAGAATTGTCTTCCCAAATATAAGAATTGTCTTCACGAAAGTTTTTATATATTTGCTGTAAGAATGCTATATTTGCAATTTGAGCTTCCAATTACCATTATGAGTGAGTATGTTTATTGCTGATTTATCTCGGGGTTTTATTTTTATATACTTTTTGCACTTTTGGGGTGTTATTTTGAATATTGTGCATTTGTGCTTTTTGAATGACTGGGGTAAGCTTTGGTCTAAATTATTTTATGTTTTATTATATGGCTGCAAATATGTCTATATCACAATAGAGTATAATAAAATGTTATTCTTAAAAGTTTGGTCTTCATCTGAGAGAGATTTATGCACTGAAATATGTTGACTTTCTTGCTTCGTCGCTTCAGTTTGAAGTCATAAAAGGATATTTTACGCATCTCTCTATGCCAGTCATCTATCTAACCTGACAAGGAGGTTTTTCCAGGTCAACTTTTATATCTCACCCCTATTTCTACAATTAGTTGAAGGTGTCTTGGAAAATGCATCGAAAGAAGATCTGGATAGAAGATACATATATGCTAGCAAAAGGGCACTAATTGAATTAGACTTTCCCGATGCTTCTTCTCTCCGATCCCCTCTTTAACGAATTAACTTTTTTAAGGAGTAACTCTTTAACATCTTATTGTCAAAACGAATCTTCACTATATTTTCACTTGTGACGAAAGCATCCCTCTCACGACTCAAACTGTTGGAACAATTTTTGGCTCGCAACAGCTCAAATGGGTGCCCCCCCCCCCCCTCTTTGCTTACAATGCGGTCTCTTCGCCTTTAGTTAGAAATAAAAGTAGAAGGCGTCGTTTTCCCCACACTTCAGAGAAAGTGCATAAGGAGTGAGAAATTAACAAATCTATGTTGAACATGATCATAAAAAGCATAATATCTACTGTTTAATAAATATGCATAGTGACATGTTGAACTTCTTTTCTTTTTTTATTTATATATGTATAATATAGTATGTCATTGCATACTATCATCAGAATATGAAATGTTTTGGAAAAAAGGTTTTTATATATTCAATTTAACCAGTAAGACCTATATATTTCACCTAATTCCCCATATTGTCATAATATTAAAAATAGACTAAATAAGGAGGTACGTAAAATAGTGTCAAAATATTTTTGCATTAGTAAAAGATGAACTACCAATAATGATTTGTAATGTTCTACTTACAATTTCATTTACATCATAGTGTAAAATCATTAAAACGTAATTAATTTTTACATTATTTAGGCATATATCATGCACTCTTTTCCTTTAGTTATTGATAAGGCAAAGTAAGAAAAATATTTGTAAATGAATAAAGATTTCTTATTAAGTGAATCTTGTATGCATTGGACTTGATCTAGATTGAATGTTAAAACTACACTATGGATTTATTGTTATTCCACTATTGGGTCTCCATTAAACCCCTGCCGTGAAAATACTCTACACGTTTCAATGTTAACTGATAGAACACTCCAATCTTGAAGTGCCATCGCCACCCTAGAGGAATTACAAGTTAGGAATTTACAAATAATTTTCTAGTTAGTTTTTATGTTCATGTAAAACATAATTACGTGAAACTTTATACTCATGTATGTATGGAAGTGATCTATAAGAAATTACCCCATAATTTTAAGTTTCCTTATCAAACCTTAGCATTATTTAACCTACTTTATAACTTTTATATAGGAATCATATCATATACTCATAACTATTTTCCTACTATTTCATTTGACATTTGTGGGGAAATTTTGCAACGTATGGTCTATGATTCCAAATCAGCCTTAAATAGTATGTCTTGAATGGGGCCCAAGATCCTTAGTATCCAAGACTCATATATATTAGCAAATTTGTTTGAAATATCCTTTGTAGTATTTATGTAAGACTACATTTAGACGATTTTTATACTTAGTTAATTATTGGAAGACTGCTTTTGTTTACGACGAGGAAGACTCAAGCAAATCTTTAGCTAAACAATAGAAAATCATTGTTGATGGTAACGACCCCAAATTGATCTTCAATAGACTTTAAAGTTAAAAAAAAATCAAAAATGGGAAATATCAAAAGTCAGATTTAATTGATTTTTTTAATCGTTCACCATAGTTTGGATATACATTTGATTTGTCTTTGTATTTTTGGATGTTTATTGTTAGTGTCAATGTTTTGAAGTTTTGCACAATGACATCTTTTTTGTTACTGACTGTTGTATTTCATTTACTTTTATACAGATAAATCACATCTACCTTCTATGCTTGATAGTGTTGTTGATTCTCTGTGTGATTTACGTTCGGTGAAAATCATTTTACAAGATCAATGATCTGGATCTTATCTTAGAGGTTTCTTTAAAGATATCATCTGTTTATACGTCTCACCATTGTTTTAGTTAGATACTTAGCTGGAACTAATATATGACAACAAAGTTCAAAAGAAAATGGTCAAATTGATTTTCTTCTAAAAGTTTATTCATCCTCGGTTTATGGTTAGTTAATTCCAAAATCTTTGGTTGTTTTCAATTTAAAAGTGTTACAACCTTTTACCTTTGTTACAAATAAATAGATTATATTTTTGTAAATAATGATTACAAATAAACCACAATAGTAATATAATTAAAATATGCATATTTGTTCATTTGTCCAGTGATAATGAATGTTTTAAAGAATTTGTTTATCTCTTATAGAGCCTAAATGAGAATATAATTGTACACTGATTGGTGATGTAAAAAATTAGCTTGCTTCTAATTATTTAATCACAGATAAATATAAATGAGACAAAGAATTTTTAAAGTGATTCAGCCTTATAAGAATGGCCTACGTCCACTATTTCTGTTATTACCGAATGTTAGAAATTCTCGATATGTGGTTCTATCAAGAAATTCCGGTCCCCTTGAATGAGGGTGATACAATGTATTTATAGCCCTTAGGTTGTACATGTGAAAGGGTAAACAATTAATGCCCCTTAAGCATATACGTCTGTATGACAAGCATTCAATGAATAGTCTAACTGTTGATTATCTGGCAATTAATGCTCTGGTCGAGATGCAGCTCAGACCGCCTTAGTTGACCGACGTTCAGTAGTTCCTCGGAGCAATGAAGTTCCTCAGAGCGAAGAAGCTCCTCGGTGTACACCTGTTACTCGGAGTGTCTGACTTGGTCGGAGAAGCAAAGTTCCTCGTTGCTAAAGTGATTTATAGAAATGTTTGCATGTGCCTCCTAGACTGACACGTGTCTTCCTGTGACTCGTCCATATCAGCATATTAATTTTGGTATCAACAGAAGCCCCCAATGTTTCATAGATCGAAATTTGAGGAGTATGGAACATTCTTTCTCGGAATATGGCAATTTTAAATGATCCTCCTGATTTTTAGGAGCATTTCCTCCGTATTTATTTTTCTTTCCAAATTCGCAGAATCCGCCTTTTTGAATTTTTATAAACGCTTCGAACTTCGCGCATTTTTTGTCCTTTTAGCCGCCGGTAGCGTAATATTTTCTTTTTGTAATCATTTCCTTCACCGTTTCCCGAGGCAAAGTATTTAAGCGTCATAGACAATCCCATCGTCTTCTACCTTTTCCAATTTCTGTTTTCGAGTTTTCCATTGTCTCTTTCTCTCTTGTGCGTTCATCTTTTCCTCCGTTCGTTGTCAACAAATCTCCCTTTTTTCTGTAAGATCTTCTTCCTTCTTCTTTATTTATTTTATTCACCGTGGTTTATCTTATTGAATCTCTTGAGAAATTCCGTTCTGATTTTTCAATCCCTTCTTGGGTAACTCTGGAGGAGCTTTCTGAGCCTTCAGATTATTTTCTCTTGGCTGAGGGACATTGTTTCCCCAGCCTCTTTATTGCTGAATGTGGATTTTCTTTTCCACCAAATCCTTTGTGTTTAGAATTTTGTCAATACTTCGATGTTGTTCCTGCAAAAATAGCCCCCAACACATGGAGAATAGTTAATGGGGTGCATAGGTTAAATCAAACTCATGGAACTCGTATAGGAATTCCTGAGATTATGTTTTGTTATAGATGGGAAGTTCTGGATAATACTTTTTACTTAAAAACCAAATTTTTGAATAGAGCTTTAGTAGTCAACCTCCCTGATGCCAATAGGGAGTATTTTGAACATGGGGTTGTTATTAAAAATTGGCAACATGCCCCTTTGGTCGGAGACGAAGTATACCAGGGTCCTAGATGCCCTCCCTATGGCAATGGGATAGGTTATTTTTATTTTAATTCATTTCTGAAATTGTGCTTTCATTATGTTTGATATAATGTGTGACTGATATTTCAATGTGTATTTATTTGCAGTTGATAGCAAGAGAAAAGCTCCAAAAGAATCATAAGTTAATCTAAAGAATTTAAAACTTATCTGGGGCTTGCATCAGAAAATTGCAGACGAGAACATTATGTATGCTTCATATTTGTTACAGTATAAGAGCTACACATCCTCTTTTACTACTCGCCCTGTGATTAGCATTACTGAACCAGCACCAGCTCCTGAGGACTCTTCTCCAGAATCTCACATTCCCTTGAGCCAGAAAATGGGCAAAAGAAGAGTTCCTGCTATCTTCGAGGAGGTTGCCTCTGCTGGAGGTAAAAAGAAATAAGCCTAATGTCCCAGAGGGGACAAAGAAAATAGATGTTGCTCCTTCTGCTGCATCCAAGAAGGTTGTCGAGAAGCCCCCAGTGGCTTCAAGCAAGAGTGATGCTCCTAAGGAAGTAATCACCATATCCCCGACCAAAAGTTCTTCCTTGGTTGAAGCTGTTGCAGTTCCACCGAGGAGGCTGAAGAAAAGCTCCTCGGACAATTTGGCTGAAACCATCCCCCAGCTCCCAGTTAGTGGTGCTAGTGTTCCAACCATTATTCCCCCGAGCTCTGCGATGAGTTCGGTAAAGACTTGGATCATTCCCGAGGTCCAAGGAATTGAAAAGAATCTTCCTCGGGATATGCTTACATCTCTAGCTACTCTCCATATTGCTTCAGTAAGTTTCTCTTATTCTGAACTTTCTTTCTTTCCCTTAATACATGTATCTCTGTACTGACTTGTTGTTATTTCCTTTTTTCAGTTGGTGAGCTTCTTTAACAAAATTGTAAAGAAGGATGAAGCAATCAAAGCTTCTAGCTCCTCGTCCGGTGTAGAGGAAGCTTTAATAGGCTTCACCCAATCCTTGAAGGATTCTCGTCAAAAATATAACGAGGACAAAGCTGATTGGGAGAAGAAATTGGCTTTGGTTGAGGCAGAGAAGGTGCCTCTTATCGAGGTCTCCAAGGGGTTGGAGAGTAAAGTGAAGGATTTAGAGGGAGAAAATAAAAAGCTTAACGAGAAGCTCAAGAACTTTGGTGATCTTGAGAACAAGCTTAAAATGGCTGAGGAAGAATTAACCCTTCTGTGAGAGGTGAATCGCCAGAAGGAGGAGGTGGAAGTTAAGTTGAAGTCTACCGAGGATCTTCTATCCGAGAAGCTCTCCTCGGAGAAAATGAAAAGAAAAATGGCTGTGAAGAAGTCCTTCAGCACTGGCTGGGACAAAGGATGGAATAAGGGGGTAGCTGCAATGATGTCCCAGGTGGAGTATGGCAGCCTCAAATACTTCCGAGATGGCTGGGTTACTGCTCTTCAGGAGTTGAAGGTTGATGAGGGCTCTGAACTGTTTCAACAGCATCTTCCTGGTCCCCCTCCAAATATTGAAGATGAAGAAGAGGACGAAGCTGCCTCCGAGGAGTCCTCTATGATTATGGGTGACCAAATCCTTGCCCCACAACCTATTCAGCTAGTCAACGAGGAGCTTTCATATCTGCCTGCTCCATCTGAACAACTTCCAGCTCCTTCCGACCAACTTTTTGTTCCCACCGAGCAACCGGGCTCCTCATCCTAGCCTCCCGAGAAAGTCTTGGGAGACAAGGAAAAGGTGTGAAGTTGTTCGGTATTTGTTTTATTTTCTTTTGTCATATTGTACTCTGAACTTTGTAATCTTCTTCTTATGATGTAATAAAATTTGCCTTTTTTGTTCATCTATGTTGTTGACACTTTGTCTGCACTCTTATTAACTCTTTCCCTCTCCTCTTTATTAGTTTATGGCCAGAATGGAATTGCTGTCTGCTTATGACACAACTCTACTGAGACAATGCAATGAATATTTTAAAGTTGGCCATACCGATTTGGACAAGTCACAAATTATAGACATCCTTGGTCGAGATGTTTCAGAACAGGAAGTTGAGGCCTATTAATACTTGAAATGTCTTCTTGATCGTGTTGTAGCCAATAATGTGGCTTATTACGAAATGATTGAAGACTTACAAGGTACTCTTGATGAGCTTCAGAAGCAGTATAAAGAATCTTCAGCTCTTTTCCACGAAGGGTATGAAAAGAAAATCAAATAACTCAGTGCTGAGAAAGGCTATGACAAGGTACTTGCTGGTTATGAAGTGAGAGAGAGGACTTTGAAGACTGAAGCCGAAGAGCACAGGAAAATCGCTGAGCTATTGGAGCAAGAAAATAATAATTTGCAAAAAGAATTAGCTCAGTTGAGGTCTGTTGCTTCCTCTTCAAATGCCTTGGTACCAGTGACCGACGAAGGGTTCTCCTTTTTAGAAGTTGAGAACGCCAAATTGTGAGAAGAATTAGAGGCTTTCAGAAGAGATGGCCCTTCTACTACTGTTTGGGGACGGGGAAGAGGTTCTCGGGGTCGAGCAAGAGTTGCTCTGAGTGCTGTCGAGGAACAAGGTACTCAACCTGCTCGGGGACGACCAAGAGTTTTTCGTCCTACCATTGAAGAAGCTCGTACTCAAGCAGCGTTGGAAAACCAGGCATTCCAATTGGTGGCAAAAAATCAGGCCTTGTCTGAAATGTTCAAGAAAATACAGAGTTTGGAGGAGCAACTTGCTGCTCAGAAGTCTACCTTGGAGAGTAAATATATTTTTGCCAGAATCCTTCACGAGCAATTAGAGAGACTAACTTTCCAATTCCATAAACAGCCTCGTGAATTCTGGATGGCAGGCTACAATGAAGCCCTTTGTCATTTAGATGCTCGTATTGAGAATGCTAATAATGAAGGCTACAAACAGGGATGGTTGAACGCTTTAGGTGTACTGAAACCAGAGCAAGGTCATTATTTATGGAATTACCATGCCCCTGGGCTGCTCGATCTACCAGTTTCGCCTTTCAAACTTGACATGAGATGGATCCCTGCTCAGGCCATTCCTCTGTGCTTGATCTCAAAGTACCTTGGTGATTATAACCTTCATTCACAGGCAGAATTATCTCGTTCTGAGCATCTATTAGATACACCTTCTGTAATGAACATCAGAATGCTTCAAGACCCTAACTTCATTAATTCTCCCCTTTGCTTGGAAGATCCTCCTGCTGGCGAGGAGCCTGTTTCAAAAGCACAAGGAAAGAGACCATTTGAATAGGGTTTTTGATGTAATGGTCATTTATACATTTCATAATCAATGTATTCATTTTTGAATTTAATGAAATACATATAATTTTGTTTGCAAATGTTGATTGCCATTATCTTGCAGTTGTAAAATAGTTTTCATTTATGTATGTATCTCTGTTAAAAAGATAATATGATTTTGTCGATCAACTATAGTTGATTAAAACCTGTTGTCGACTAACTTAACTGGATATCTGTTAAAAAGATAACAACATTATGTAATTTGTCGACCAACTATAGTTGATTTAAACTTGTTGTTGACTAGCTTAAATTTGTAATAATCATCTGGCTGACCCAAAAATAATAATATTTTGCTTCTCGACTAATTAAAAGTCACAAGTAATAAACTTTTAACTTGGTAATATTCGTAAAATGTTTCCGACCAACAAGGGTTGGCATCTTTTGATTTTCTACCAATATAACTTGGTGAATTTTCTTTCCCGACCAACTTTGGAATTTTTTGTAAAATATAATTTTCTTCCTAACCAATCGGAGTTGGCATTTTTCTTGTTCTTTGTCGACATCATTTCTTGCCCTTTTACCAACCTAAGTCGGTCTGAGCTCGAATTTGATGATTTTGTCACGTCCACTTGCCCTTTTACCAAACTAAATTGGTCTGAGCTAGTGTCTGTCACATCCACTTGCCTCCTAACCAAACCAAGTTGGCATTTTTAGGAGTATGATTTCCTAACCAACCGGAGCTGGCATTTTTAGGAATTTTTTTGCCTCCTAACCAAAGGAGTATGGTTTCCTAACCAATCGGAGCTGACATTTTTAGGAATGTCTTTCCCTAACCAAAACAAGTTGGCATTTTTAGGGATATTTTTACCTCCTAACCAAAGGAGTATGGTTTCCTAACCAACCAGAGCTGGCATTTTTAGGAATGTCGTTCCCTAACCAACCGAGGTCGGCATTTTTAGGGATATTTTTGCCTCCTAACTAAACGAGTTGGCATTTTTAGGAGTATAGTTTCCTAACCGACCGAGGTTGGCATTTTTAGGAATGTTGTTTTTACTGCTGAGCAGCGTAGTGTGTAACACTAGTATTCCCCGAAAAACTTTCAATAAAAGGAAAGAGGCTGGCCAAATATCATAATTTTATTCATACTGATGGAACTGCTTTACATTTTACATCACTGATAGTACTTGCGTAGGTGTTCAGCATTCCATGCATTCTTAAACTCTTCTCCTTCTAAAGTTGATATTCGGTAAGTTCCTGGTCGAACAACTTCTGTAACTCGGTAAGGTCCATGCCAGTTTGCCTCCAACCTATTGTGATTTTGAATGACCTTATTTAGCACGTAATCTCCTTCTTTTAGATCACATTTCTTCACCCTTTTATTGTAGAACAGAGCTATTCGTTGTTGGTAAGCGGCATTTCTAATGGCTGCCTCTTCTCTAACCTCCTCGAGCATGTCCAAATCCAACCTTCTCATTAAGTTGTTGACTGGGGAATTGAAATCCAGCACTCTGTGTGTTGGGAGACCCAACTCAGCAGGTATTACAGCCTCACTTCTAAATGTCAGTATATATAGTGATTCTCTAGTTGCTGTTCGGGGAGTAGTACGATAAGCCCACAATACTGATTGTAGCTCGTTAATCCAATTGGCTTTAGCCTCACTTAGCCTTTTCTTCAAACCATTTAGCAATGTCCTGTTCGTTACTTCAGTCTGTCCATTACTTTGGGAATGACCTGGTGCTGAATGGAGCTTCAAAATGTTGGACTGATGGCAGTAAGCAGCGAATTCCTCGTTATCAAATTGCGTTCCATGGTCGGTGATGAATGCATGAGGAAGACCATACCTGCAAATGATGTTTTTCCATACAAATTGATATACCTTCTCGTAGGTCATGTCGACGAGAGGCTCAGCTTCAACACACTTAGTAAAATAATCCACTGCGACGACGAGGTATTTAAACTTTCCCCCGGTCGTTGGCAGTGGTTCGACAAAATCTATTCCCCACATGTCAAATGGCCAAGGGGAAGTGATAGGTGTCAACAATGCTTGTGGAGTTCGTTGGATGGAAGAAAAACGTTGGCACTTGTCACATTTATTGGCATAGGCTATACAATCAGCCCTCATCGTTGGCCAGTAATATCCCTGTGTCATTACCCTTTGTAAAAGAGTACGACCTGCTACATGAGCTCCACAGGACCCTTCATGGATCTCTTCAATCAATTCTTTCACCTCGGAGGGATGTACACATCTTTCCAATCCTGCCATGATTCCTCGTCTGTACAAAACACCATTAGTTAGTACATACCGAGCAGCTTTGAACTTCAATTTTTTGGCAGCGGTAATTCTCCCTCCTCAATATATGCCCTGATGGGATCCATCCAAGATGGTCCTAAGTCAAGGGTGATAAAATTCATTGTCAGGTCTTCATCTATGCTCCGACTTTCTAACACTTTAATTGGTATCGTTCTTCGCAGCTCGGTACGAGTAGCTGATGCTAGTCGGGCCACGGCGTCTGCTCTTGCATTCTCCATTCTCGGTATTCTGATCAATTGAATGGAAACAAACTATGATACCAACTCCATCACCTTTACATGATTCTTGATCATTAATTCTCCTTTAGCTGCATATGTTCCCAACATCTGATTCACAATTAATTGCGAATCACTGAATACAATAACCTGCTGCGCCTCTATAGTTTTTGCCAAATTAAGACCTGCTATCATGGCCTCATACTTAGCCTCATTATTGGAAGCTTTGAACTGAAATCGTAGTGCATATTCCATATCGACTTCGTCTGGGATTCTCAAAACTATCCCTGCTCCACATCCTGTGGTACAAGATGTGCCATCTACATACAACTTCCAGATAGTCAACTCGTCATCTAATTTCTGATCTGACAGAGTTCCTCGGTGAAATATTTGTTGCTTCTCTTCACCATCCCTTGAGTTTTCTTGTTCTTCGTCGACCATTTTTTCTTTCCCTTTTACCAACCTGAGTTGGTCTGAGCTCGAATTTGATGATCCTGTCACATCCACTTGCCCTTTTACCAACCTAAGTTGGTCTGAGCCAGCGTCTGTTGATCATGTAACATCCACTTGCCCTTTTACCAAATTAAGTTGGTCTGATCCAGTGTTTGTTGATCCTGTAGCATCCACAGGTTGATCGATGAGCTGCTTTTGCTCCTCGGGGGTATCAGGATAGGTGAATTCTGCTATGAAATCTGCTATTGCTTGCCCTTTAAGCAATGACCTGGGTTCATAAATTATATCATATTCACCGAGATCTATTGCCCAGTACATCAATCTCCCTAATTTTTCTGGCTTATGAAGGGCTTGTCTCTATGGCATGTCAGTATATACCACTATAGTATGGGCCTGGAAATATGGCCTCATTCTCCTGCTTGCTTCAATTAATGCCAGTGCTAATTTTTCCAGCTTTGGATACCTGATCTCTGCACCTCGGAAAGCATTACTTGTGTAATAAATCGGCTTCTGGATTTCATTCTCCATTCTGATCAATGCCGAGCTAACTGCATTCTCTGATACTGCCAGGTACAAGTACAATTTTTCTCCCATTACTGGCCTGGATAATAGTGGAGGTGCTCCCAAATACTTCTTCAAGTCTTGAAAGGACTTCTCACATTCATCATTCCACTCGAAAGTTTTTCGAAGTGTTTTGAAGAATGGGAGGCATCTGTCAGTTGCTCGGGATACAAATCTGTTGAGCGCTGTAACTCGTCTTGTAAGGCTTTGCACTTCTTTCTTCGTCGTTGGAGATCGCAGACCTAAAAGAGCTTTGATCTTTTCTGGATTTTCTTTAATGCCTCGCTGATTGACGATGTACCCGAGGAACATTCCTTCTCATACTCCAAATATGCACTTCGTCGGGTTCAGCTTCATTTGATATTTATCCAGTTGATCAAAGGTTTGACCTAAGTCAACTAGATGACCGACACCTTTCTTGCTTTTTGTCAGCATATCATCGACATAGACTTCCATGTTGCAACTGATTTGTTCGGTAAAGACCTTGTTCATCAGCCGCTGGTATGTCGCACCTGCATTTTTCAAACCAAAAGGCATAACATTATAATAATAAGTTCCCCTAGGGGTAATAAAAGAAGTACTTTCCCTGTTTTCAAGTTTCATCTTGATCTGGTTGTAACCAGAGTAAGCATCCATGAAGCTGAGTAGCTCGTGTCCCGAGGTAGCATCCACCAGTTGATCAATTCGGGGCAATGAAAAGTGATCCTTTGGGCATGCCTTGTTGAGATCGGTGAAATCAACACACATTCTCCATTTATTGTTTTTCTTCTTTACCATCACCACATTTGCTAACCAGTCTGGATATTTAACATCTTCAATGAATCACCCTTTCTGGAGTTTATTGACCTCCTCTTGTATAGCTTTATTCTTCTCGGTACTAAATACTCTTCTTCTCTGCTTTACAGGCTTGATCTCCTTATTCACATTAAGCTCATGACATAAGAATTTTGGATCTATCCCTGGCATGTCTTCATGACTCCATGTAAAAGTTTTCTTTCTACTTTTGAGGAAAGTTATCAATTCCTGTTTTATTGAGGCATCCAACGACGAACCTATTTGAGTTGTTCGTTCAGGGTGCTCATCGTCCAGAATGACATTCTCTGTAGCTTCCACCACCTTTCCTTTTACAAGTTGAGATTCATCTCTAGGATCCAGTGTTTCAATTTCTGTACCTTCATCCACTTGATAGGTAGTAGTCTTTTTACTTGATTCCTTAATCTCCTCTTGCTCGGCAGATGAATAATAGCATTCCCGAGCTACTTTTTTATCACCTTTCACAACTCCTACTCCAAAGTTTGTTGGGAATTTTAACCACTGATGTACTGTAGATGGAACTGCTTCGAATTTTTTCAAACCTACTCTACCCATGATGATGTTATAGGCTGACTGCACATTCTTATCCATCACGAAAAAGCGTATTCTTTCTGTTCGACAAGCAGGCCATGTTCCAATGAATATATCCAACTTGATCGTCCCAAGTGGAAAAACTTTCTCGCCAGCATAACCCAGGAGAGGTCTGTGATAAGGCTCCTGTTGAGATAACTTTAAATTTAAACTGTCAAAACAGGAGTAGAATATGATGTCTGCCGAGCTACCATTATCTACCAGAACTCTTGAAATCATTACTTCTTTCATCCTCATTTTGATCACCAAAGGGTCATCGTGAGGGTATAGGATACCTGCGAGGTCGTTTTTTGAAAACCCAATGACCAACTTTTCTTTGTTTACCTTCCTCGGACGATCCTCCTCGGCCAAATTTATCCGTTGAATATATGAGCAAGCTTGAGCCTCATAGAGGTAAGCTTTTCTTTCTGCAGTAAGATCTCCTCCACCTGCATCTCCACCTGTAATAACATTACAATCAAATGACCCAAAACGTATTGAAAATACCTCACGTTCCGGTTGCCTTGGCCTTTTGGGAAGATCGGGGTCATTTTTGGTATCATCTTCATGATCTCTTTTCCTGTTCTCCTCTGCTCGACGAGGAGATCTAGACCTTTCTCTTGCCCGGTCTTCATTTCCTCTTTCATTTCTACGATCAACATACTTTGACAATTTTCCTCGTCTAATGAGTGTTTCGATCTCATTCTGGAGGGCTATTCAATTTTTAGTCATATGATCATGATCTTTGTGAAATTCGTAATATTTAACTCTATTCCTTCTGTCAGGGTCTGCCTTTATTTTCTTTGGCCATTTTAACTCCTCTTTGTTCTTAATTTCTTCCAAGACATGGTTGATACCCATCTTCAAAGGAGTATAATTATCAAACTTCTTCAAGACTTCCCATGACGGCTTATTTTTGGATTGTTTGTCACCACCATTACCTTTATGCTCTTTCTTCTTAGCTTTGTCGACTTCCACCTTGGTTTCCTTATCCATATTCTTCTTCGCAGCCATAGCCTCCTTAGCATTCATGATTTTGGCTGCTTTTGCCATAAACTCCGACATGGTTGTAGGTGGATCTTTAGCCAATGTGTAATACAAGTTATTAGGCAACATCCCACTCATCAAGGCGGTGATCGCTGTCTTCTCTTCATAATCTATGACTTCTAGCTTCTCGTTATTGAAACGAGTTATGTAATATCTAGTACTCTCACCAGCTTTTTGTCTAATGCTTAACAAATACGCTACTCATTTTACTGGCTTTGCCCCAAAATAGAAATTTTCAATGAATAACTCGGCCAGTTGAAAGAAAGTTGAAATCTTACCCCGAGGAAGATTATTGTACCATATCTGAGCAGATCCAGTAAGAGTTCTCGAGAATGCTCTACATCTCATCTCGTCGGGGATAGCATAGATGTCGGCGACAGCTTGATATTGCTCTATGTGAAGAACATGATATGTCTTTCCATCATATTTAGGGGTCACCACAGCTGCTTTGAACTTTGACGGTGTGGGAAAATCCACAATGGCTTGGACAAAAGGCGTCCCTTGAACAAAAGTTTGTTGTAGTGGGTTCCTCGCCTTAGCCATTTCTCCCAATCTATCTTCCAATCTTTGAATAGAGCCTTTCCACGCGTCGTTTCCTTCCTCAGGCCTATTGGTTTGAGCAATTGATCGAGCTGATGTGGCCTCCTGAGATCTATCTTGACGAGCAGCTGGTCGTGATTGCGTTGATCCTTCTCTTAGATCTGATGGTTGTCGAAAACTCCTCGACATGGCCTTAGGAGGACTCATATTCTTCCTAGGGCCTAATCGACTGAAAGGAGACACCCTGCTCAATCTTTCCAGGGCACTGGTCCTCTATGGAGATAGAGTGATACGTTGTTCAATATCTGTGGCTCGTATTAACGAAGTTCGCCCAGGTTAATAAGAGAAATCATCAGATTCCTCATGATGATATGAATCAGTACGCCTGGATCGTGAAGAACGTAAATGAGTTTGCCTCTGACCACTTCTTTGTCCTGAATGAGCAGGTGCACCGCCATGAAGGGTTTGTATGAGTTACCGCATGGTTTCTTGCATGGCGGTTTGGCCCTGGGCCAGATTTGTCATTATTCCAGCCAGATCTGGAACGGTTAGGGTTGTGTTTCGGTTGGATCGGATAAGCACGTTTCGAAAAAATCGGCAAAAAAATCGGCTTGCCGAAGTCGAATCCGATTTTTTTCGAAAATGTTTTATTTTTCGAATTCGGAATTTTTGGCAAAATCGAAATTTTCGGCAAAATTCGGAAATTTAGAAATTCGGCAAAATTCGGAAAATTCGGCAATTTTCTAGAAAAATACTTTGGAAATTATTTCGGAAAACAGTTCGGAAAGCATTTCGTGGCAAAATTGGAAAATAGTTCGGAAAATATTTCGGAAAAACAATCAGAAAATAGTTCGGAAAAACAATCGAAAAATAGTTCGGATAATATTTCGGAAAATAATTCGGAAATTCGGATCGAAACAAATTTCGGAAATTCGGATCAGCAAAAATCAAAAATTCAGAAAATAAAAAAATTCCGATTTCCGATCCGATTTTTTTCGAAAAAAATCGGAAATCGGAAATCGGCAATAAAAAAATCTTTCCAAAATTGGAAAAAAATCGGATCGGAATTCGGAAAAATCGAAAAATCGAAAAAAAAACACAGCCCTAGGAACGGTTGATGGTGCAGAGGGATTTGGAGGGTTTCCAGCGTTACGATTGCTGGATTCAGGATTATCAGCCATTGATGATGAATTGTTTTTAGTGAAAAACGATAACAACAGTCATTTCCCACAGATGAAGCCAATCTGTTGATGTAAAAAATTAGATTGCTTCTAATTATTTAATCACAGATAAATATAAATGAGACAAAGAATTTTTAAAGTGGTTCAGCCTTATAAGAATGGCCTATGTCCACTGTTTCTGTTATTGACGAATGTTAGGAATTCTCGATATGTGGTTCTATCAAGAAATTTTGGTCCCCTTGAATGAGGGTGATACAATGTATTTATAGCCCTTAGGCTATACATGTGAAAGGGTAAACAATTAACGCCCCTTAAGCGTATACGTCTGTATGACAAGCATTCAATGAATAGTCGAACTGTTGATTATCTGGAAATTAATGCTCTGGTCGAGATGCAGCTCAGACCGCCTTAGTTGATCGACGTTCAGTAGTTCCTCGGATCAATGAAGTTCCTTGGAGCGGAGAAGCTCCTTGGTGTACACCTGTTACTCGGAGTGTCTGACTTGGTCGGGGAAGCAAAGTTCCTCGTTGCTAAAGTGATTTGCAGAAATATTTGTATGTGCCTCGTAGACTGACACGTGTCTTCCAGTGACTCGTCCATATCAACATATTAATTTTGGTATCAACAGTGATAATATATATTTACTTAATAATTATAATATTTCCTCTCTATGCTTCTCTCAATGTTTTATGATATTTACATACGCTTTGATATCTTAACTTTATTTAACTCATGTATCATAATATTACACATGATCCGGAACGAAAAAAGATCCTTATTTTTCTCCACAAATACAATAAAAGGTGAATCTTTCCAACGTACAATTTCAAGCGAATGGAAAACTATTGAGGATCGTTTAACACTACGTTCAGAGTCACCAAATGAGGCAATGCATTACAAACAAACGATTATGATTTTCATATAATTTATTTCTAAATTTGTGATAAACGTTCTTTACAAAGCAAAAAATCACCTGAATAGATGAGCACGTTGGTTGGTATTATGCAGCTTGCAACCAATGCAACAAAAAATTGAAACAAAATAAAACAGTATTCTGGTGTGAAACATGCAACAATGAAGACCTCATGCATACATGTGACACCCCGACTAATTAAATACCGGGTAGCTACTCCTTTATTAAATCAATACAAAATGCCAAGTTGGTTCAGTTAATAGCATCACTGTCGAAAACATTTTAATAATTACTAACCACCTAGTATTTAAAAAGTAAGTTGCCAAATTTTAAGTTAAGTCTGGTTAACATGCAATAAAAGAATAATGGAAGAGTCAACATAATCCATTCACCATAATGAAGTAATGAAATAACCAACAAATAAATATAAGAGTCCGGAGGAAAAATTCCTCACAACAATCCCACAAATGAAATAATAACATAAGTCTGAATCCTGAATTAATTACATGCCCGAAGTCTGAATAACTGAAATAAATGAAATGTCTCTAAAAGAAATGGGCGACATGCCCTACAACTGATAAATACTGAATATAGAGTCAAGGTAGATGAAGCGTCTACAAGAAAGTCCTGTAACTTCCACAAACAGCTACAACTCGCCACCTAAATGAGGATCCTAAGCATGGTGTCCTTGTGGCTGGGCACCTAAAATGGTTTTTACAAAAATAGATTTGAAAGCAAATGGGTCAGACCCCGAAAGTGGAAATCATTTTAAAAACAACAAGCGTTTTAATAACATTAAAACATTAAATGCAAAATACATGTTAGGACGTGCACTCACATGAAATTCTCACCTCTCGACTACATGTGCACTCCTAACGTACCGTACCCATCTACATGACTTACATCACCAACCCAAACCGTAATAAGTTATACCCCTTACTACTCGATTCCCATATTACATTCTAGCGTTATCAAATAAATAAAGGGCTTTACTTAAACTCAGATTCTCAATTAGTAATACAATTCACTATCAGTTAACCCGTTATGTATTTCTCAAAACATTACCATAATATTATTCACAATACCAATCATGAAAGTTCCAATTAATTAAGTGTATATTATTCACGTCATAAATATACAATACAAGCACCCCGAGACTAGCTGCGGTGCACACATACTCTGCTATCCATCCCGGTACATCACGTACATAAGGATCACGCATTCCGAATCTCTCAGGAATCGTTCTCAGATAACAACATCACAAATAATGGAGGCGAACACAGTCACATCACATGGGTTACGCACATACCTGCGCTCCCACGATCAGCAGACTTATTAATATCCCAATAAGCCCTTTCTGACCTATGTTCATCGAGGTAACCAATCTAAATCCGGGCAACACAAGGATTAGAAGGCCCTAAGCGAACGTAAACCTCCCGTGATAGCAAGTATGGTAGGTATGTCATACACATAAAATCAATACATACACTAAGTATTCACGCATCTTAGTAATCACCATAATATATATTGGTGGTACACTTCTCATTCTCGTACCGACATATAATACTACACAATTTATACGTTCCCGGTTAATATAATAAATTAGGTCGTCAATAGTCCTCGCATCGTAGTAGACACTCACGTCCTACTTCATATTATCCTTTAGGTTCAAACTACACTTCTAGGTTTGACTCCTCATTATCTCCCAAACATCCCAAATAAATCGATTAATCCTCAAGGGAAGGTTATCTCTACATATATACAAGGTTACGGGACACTCGGGATCAAAACAGGCTAAAAAGCCTAAACTGTCAACTCGTTCGAAGTCTCGTTCGAACGAGAGTTCATTCGAACGAAGTGGGCTTTCTAACGAGGTCTCGTTCGAATGAAGTCATCGAACGAACTTCACCCTCGTTAGAAGTCAAAGGTCAACTCGTTAGAAGCTCGCTCGAACGAGCTCGTTCGAATGACCTGGGCAGGTCATCTAACGAGTGGCCAGTTTCGTGCCCAGATTTTCCTTAACTCGTTTTTCCAATTTCTCTTCACCTCTAATCTCACCTAAATGTCATTCCAACAATGTTTCATGGTATCTAATCCTTCCTAAACATGTTTCAACAGTATTACAACATTTATATGGGTTCAAATCACCCTAAACTACATCAATTTATCAAATCTCCAACATTTATTTTTCAAATCTCAAGAACATGAACCCTAGAAAAATCAAGTCATTCATAGACATATCTAAATCCGTTTTTATGATGTAAAAGATGTATTTTCATCTGACTAATCATCCTATCAACGTTATACATGCAATTTCCTCAATAGATTTTTAAATCTCTACATCCATTTAAATGGGTTTTCATCATCCTCCAAGAACAATACAATTCTGTCAATTTCCTACGCATGGAAGAAGCATTCTTTGCAAAATAATGAAATTAAACCACTTGCCTTGTGTGTATCTCTGAATTTGATGTAGATTTGACGAACTATTCTCTCTTTCTGCAGAATTCCTCTCTCTACAAGCTTTCTTCTCTAATGGTGGCAATGGAGGCTAGGGTTTGTCTTAGGAACTTTTGGGGTTAATTCTAATAACCCCCGTAGCCCTCTAATCAGATAATGGCTGGTAATGGGTTAGTGGGTCATTTAATTTTCCATTTAAAACTCCTAAAATTCGTTAATCAAAAATCCCAAAATTCTAAAATTACCAAACTACCCTTATACGTTGCCTGTATGGCCTAAAAATGCCCCGGGACCCAAACCAAACCCCCGGCTAGTGTTTTCTGACTATTTCGACCCTTCCGGACGCGTTAGCGCACTCAAAACGACCATACGGTTTATAAAAATAAAATTCACTTTTTAATTATCATAATTATATTCCATGACGCGACTGTCACACGCGTCTCAACAAAATTTCCAAATTGCCGTATTTCAATCTCACGACAAATTTCATAATTCAATATTCATAAATAATCATATATGCACATTATAATCAAATACCAACTCGCATCTCGCTAGTATTTTAATCCAAATTAATTTCCAATTAATACGCATTTAATTCAAATAATCCCATAAATAAATATCATAAAAATACGGGGTATTACATACTTCCCCCCTAATAACTGAATTTCGTCCCGAAATTTGGAACTAGAAAGTACCTGGTAAGAACAACTCTGGATAACGTTCGCGCATCTCGTCCTCGCGCTCCCATGTGGACTCCTCGACATTATGATGTCGCCACTGAACACGCACTAACGGAACTATCTTTGATCGCAGCTTCCGCTCACTTCGATCCAAAATAGCAATCAGCCCCTCCTCGTAGGAGCTATCAGGCTGGAGATCGATGTCCTCCAATGCAATGTGAGAATGAGCCAAATCGTCTCTAAGATATTTCCTTAGCGAGGAAATATGAAATACATTGTGAATCCGATGTAAATGCTCAGGTAACCCAAGCCTATACGCAACCGGTCCAATCCTCTCAATAATAGGAAATGGTCCCACATATCTCGGTGCCAACTTCCCTTTCTTCCCGAAATGCATAATCCCCTTCATAGGAGATACTCTGAGCAAAACCTGGTCCCCCACTTGGAACTCCCTGAAGAATCTCTTCGCATCAGCATAGCTCTTCTGCCGATCCTGAGCTACCCGAATGCGACTCCGAATCAATTTTATCCTTGCCGAAGTATCCTGAATCACTTTCGGCCCAAGTAGTTTGTTGTCCCCCACCTCCAACCAATATGCTGGGGAACGACAAGGTCTACCGTACAACGCCTCAAATGGAGCCATGCCAATAGTGAACTGGTAGGAGTTGTTGTAAGCAAACTCCACCAGTGGAAGATACTGCTCCCATCCACCCCCAAAATCAATGATACTCATACGTAGCATGTCCTCCAATATCTGGTTTGTACGTTCAGTTTGCCCATCGGTCTGCGGGTGATACGCCGTACTCAACCGCAATTTCGTGCCCATGGCCTCCTGAAAACTCTCCCAAAATCGTGAAAAAAATATCTTGTCTCGGTTAGACACGATATTTAAGGGCACACCGTGAAGTCTCACTATCTCTGAAATAAAGAGCTGGGCATACTGTCCCGTAGTGTAGTCTGTCCTTACGGGTAGAAAATGAGAAACTTTGGTCAACCTGTCCACAATTACCCAAATGGAGTCGTGACCCCTCTGTGACGTAGGCAACCCCGTGATAAAGTCCATGGATATGCTCTCCCACATCCACATCGGGACCTCCAATGGCTGTAGCAGTCCTGTCGGTCTATGATGATCCACTTTTACTAGCTGACAAGTGGCGCATTTTGAAACAAACACGGCAATATCTCTCTTCATCCCTCTCCACCAATACTGTCGTCTCATGTCTTGGTACATTTTGTCCCCACCGAGATGTACCGCGAACCGTGAGCCGTGCGACTCATCCATCACTTCGTGTCGCAACCCTTGTGAGTAGAAAAGCCCGGAACGGGGCCTTCTATCTATTAATCTATTACTGGACCCAGGAAAACCCTCCCTATCAATACTTCCTTGCTATCCAGGGACAAAAATGAGTAATCTAACCCTTATTCCTCTCCTTCCGGAACTACCAATCTCCCATTGAAGCGTAACCCCCCGTCTGAGCTAACAGTATAGGATTTGGCTCCCTTTGCGAGTAATCGAACTATCAGCTCCTGACAGAACGAGTCATCTGTTTGTGCCTTTACCACTCTCGTGACAATCTGCGGCGTAATAGTCATTACTGACATGAATGATCGGGCCACTGCATCCTGGTGTCCCAATTCTTTCCACTTGGCCTTCCACACCCCTGCCACTTCATCTGCTTGCCTACGACTTAACGCGTCTGCTACCACGTTAGCCTTCCCCGGGTGATACTGGATATCAAACTGATAATCCTTCACAAACTCAAGCCACCTTCTCTGCCTCATATTCAACTCCTTTTGCGTGAATAGGTACTGTAGGGACTTATGGTCCGTGAACAATCGAAACTTCTCCCCCAAAAGGTAATGTCTCCAAATACGAAGGGCAAATACAACTGCCGCCAACTCCAAGTCATGCGTGGGGTAATTCTTCTCGTGAGGCTTTAGCTTACGGGAAGCATAAGCTATGGCCTGACTCTCCTGCTGCAAGACACCTCCAAGTCCTTGTAAGGGCGCATCGGTGTAGACTAGATACTCAACTCCCGGTCTCGGTAATGCTAACACAGGTGCTCAGGTCAACTTATCCTTCAACTCATCGAATGCCAACTGACAGGCATCACTCTAGATGAATGGCACACCCTTACGAGTCAGATGTGTCAAAGGACCCACAATCTTCGAAAATCCCCGAATAAACCTCCTGTAGTATCCTGCTAGTCCCAAGAAACTACGGATTTCCGTTGGTGTCGTGGGCTGTCCCCACGCCCTCACCACGGATACCTTCCCCGGATCAACAGATATTCCCCGGTCGAAAATAATGTGTCCCAAAAACTGGACCTCCTTTAGCCAAAATCCGCATTCTCATATTTTGCATACAGCTCGTTCTGACGTAGTGTCTGCAAAACTTGCCTCAAATGCTCGACGTGCTCCTCCTCTGCCTGGGAGTAAACCAGAATATCATCGATGAAGACAATGACAAACTGATCTAGGAAATCCCTGAACACCCTATTCATCAAGTCCATAAACACTGCTGGAGCGTTGGTCAAACCAAAAGGCATAACCCGAAACTCGTAAGATCCATATCTCGATAAGAACGCAGTCTTCGAGACATCCTCTTCCCTGATACGACACAGATGGTATCCCGATCGTAAATCAATCTTCGAGAAGAAAGAAGCTCCTCTCAACTAGTCGAATAGGTCATCGATTCGAGGTAACGGATACTTATTCCGTATCGTGACCTTGTTCAACTCTCGGTAATCCACACATAATCTCAGTGAACCATCTCTCTTCTTCACGAACAACACAGGGGCACCCCACAGTGAAGTACTCCTCTGTATAAACCCCTGACCCAACAACTGCTCAATCTGATCCCGTAACTCCCTCATCTCAGCTGGAACCATACGGTACGGTGCGCGTGCTATAGGTCTCGTATCTGGCAATAAGTCTATGACAAATTCTATCTCTCGACTAGGGGGTAGGCCTGGTATCTCCTAAAACACATCTGAGTACTCCCTGACAACTGGGATCGAATCTAAAGGAATCACAACATCCTTAGAGGTATCCTCCTCTATGTAATACAAATGAGCGGTCGAACCTCCCTCTGGGCGAGGCATCACCACTACAAACATCTCTTGCCCCGGAATGGCAAAAATAATGCTCCCACCGAAGCAATCAATCATGGATCTATAATCAGCGAGCCAATCCATCCCGATAATCACATCGTGCACATGCATATCTAATACCAACATATCTGCAGGTAATACCAAACTACCAATTTCTACCCCCACTCCCCGGCATATAAAGAAAATAAGCGACCCATTCCCCAATGGTGAGTCTACACACGTCACTGTGCTCTCTACTATGGCTAACAACCCTAAGGCTTTCGCAAAATGTGTAGCTATAAAACAGTGCGTTTCCCCCGTATCAAACAAAACCCGACCCATAGTACCATGGATAGGAAACGTACCCTCAATAGCGGGTGGTGCCTGCGGAGCTGCTGCCTGGTGGACGTTATAGACACGTCCATACTGTAACTGTCCCTGCTGCACAGGAACTGCTGGAATGGCTGGAAGAGCTGGCACCTGGGCTGGAGCTGGGAGGGCTGGTGGAAAAAGTGGCCTCTATGGCTCATGTCGAGGACCCTGCTGCTGCTGCTGCGGGGCCCTGCCCCTATCAGGACAGTCCTAGCATTTATGGCCAGTCTTGCCACAAATGAAACACTTCCCCGGGAAGTTCCCCCCTCTCTGTCCCTGTTGCCCCCGGCCCTGGTGGCCGTTACCGTTCCTCCACTGGCCCTGCTGAAACTGCTGTTGACCATTCTGACCCTGTTGGTTCTGATGGTCGTTCGGACCTTGATGGCCCTGCCGAAAACCTCCCTGTCCGTGCCTAAAATTTCCTGACCTGAACCTCTTGTTATCCCCCTGCTGGGAACTCTGGTCGCCCTGTCTCTTCCCCTGAACAGATTGTGCCCCATTGGCACCATTCCCTCCAGTCCTGCCCTGATGGCTGGACTCTCCAGATCTCTTGCCCTCAGCCATGTGAAAGCGGTGATCCTGGCAATGGAGCAATCCAGCGTTAACCACATCAGAATAAGTGGCTAACGAGAGGTTCCCTAACAAGTGCTGACGAATCCTCCATATCAACCCGTCCGTAAATTTATGTATCTTCTTCTCCTCTGTCGGTATCTCATCCGGAACAATGTTCAGAAGATTAGTGAATTCGGCCTCATACTCGGCCACAGTCTTACCCTCCTGTCGAAGGCTCATCAACTTCCTCCTCATTTCCGTATGAACAGCTGACGGAAAGTACTTGCGGTCGAATCGCACCCAGATGTCCTGAAGAGTGAGAGTGTCCCTCTCCTCCACGGTGGTAATAGACTCCCACCACTGCAGTGCAGACCCCACTAGCTTAAAGGTAGCTAGTATCTGCTTCTGAACCTCAGTGCACTCGTACATCCTCAAGTGCCGCTGAATATCCTTCCTCTACTGACTCGAAACTACGACATCGGAGCTACCTGCGAACTCCGGTGGGTGTGCTTTCTGAAAAGCATCTCGAACACATTCCCAAACATACGGGAATGCATGTGCCTGAACCGGCGCGACTATTGGCGCCTGAGCTGGTGCCTGCTGAACTACGGCTAGTGCGGCATTTACCGCCTGGGCCACAATGGCTACAACCTCGGCGGCATTCATTGTGCCCTGAACTGGTGCGGGTTGTGGTTCTGGAGTTGCATCCCTGGGAACCCTTCGTGCACGGCGTGGAGGCATCTGAAATAAGAATAAAGTTTATAACTTCGCAGTTATAAACTCGAAATAGCTGAAGAATGTAGCATATACAAGAGAATACAACAGTCCTAAAATATAGGACTCTACATCAAAGAAAGCTCAGCGGAAATATAATAAGCTACAGATCCTAAAGAACACTAGAACCTGCTGCTCTGATACCACCTGTGACAACCCGACTAATTAAATACCGGGTAGCTACTCCTTTATTAAATCAATACAAAATTCCAAGTTGGTTCAGTTAATAGCATCACTGTCGAAAACATTTTAATAATTACTAACCACCTAGTATTTAAAAAGTAAGTTGCCAAATTTTAAGTTAAGTCTGGTTAACATGCAATAAAAGAATAATGGAAGAGTCAACATAATCCATTCACCATAATGAAGTAATGAAATAACCAACAAATAAATATAAGAGTCCGGAGGAAAAATTCCTCACAACAATCCCACAAATGAAATAATAACATAAGTCTGAATCCTGAATTAATTACATGCCCGAAGTCTGAATAACTGAAATAAATGAAATGTCTCTAAAAGAAATGGGCGACATGCCCTACAACTGATAAATACTGAATATAGAGTCAAGGTAGATGAAGCGTCTACAAGAAAGTCCTGTAACTTCCAAAAACAGCTACAGCTCGTCACCTGAATGAGGATCCTAAGCATGGTGTCTTTGTGGCTGGGCACCTAAAATGGTTTTTACAAAAATAGATTTGAAAGCAAATGGGTCAGACCCCAAAAGTGGAAATCATTTTAAAAACAACAAGTGTTTTAATAACATTAAAACATTAAATGCAAAATACATGTTAGGACGTGCACTCACATGAAATTCTCACCTCTCGACTACATGTGCACTCCTAACGTACCGTACCCATCTACATGACATACATCACCAACCCAAATCGTAATAAGTTCTACCCCTTACTACTCGATTCCCGTATTACATTCTAGCGTTATCAAATAAATAGAGGGCTTTACTTAAACTCAGATTCTCAATTAGTAATACAATTCACTATCAGTTAACCCGTTATGTATTTCTCAAAACATTACCATAATATTATTCACAATACCAATCATGAAAGTTCTCATTAATTAAGTGTATATTATTCACGTCATAAATATACAATACAAGCACCCCGAGACTAGCTGCGGTGCACAAATACTCTGCTATCCATCCCGTTACATCACGTACATAAGGATCACACATTCCGAATCTCTCAAGAATCGTTCTCAGATAACAACATCACAAATAATGGAGGCGAACACAGTCACATCACATGGGTCACGCACATACCTGCGCTCCCACGATCAGCAGACTTATTAATATCCCAATAAGCCCTTCTCTGACCTATGTTCATCGAGGTAACCAATCTAAATCCGGGCAACACAAGGATTAGAAGGCCCTAAGCGAACGTAAACCTCCCATGATAGCAAGTATAGTAGGTATGTCATACACATAAAATCAATACATATACTAAGTATTCACGCATCTTAGTAATCACCATAATATATATTGGTGGTACACTTCTCATTCTCGTACCGACATATAATACTACACAATTTATACGTTCCCGATTAATATAATAAATTAGGTCGTCAATAGTCCTCACATCGTAGTAGACACTCACGTCCTACTTCATATTATCCTTTAGGTTCAAACTACACTTCTAGGTTTGACTCCTCATTATCTCCCAAACATCCCAAATAAATCGATTAATCCTCAAGGGAAGGTTATCTCTACATATATACAAGGTTATGGGACACTCGGGATCAAAACAGGCTAAAAAGCCTAAACTGTCAACTCGTTCGAAGTCTCGTTCGAACGAGGCTGTTCGAACGAGAGTTCGTTCGAACGAAGTGGGCTTTCTAACGAGGTCTCGTTCGAATGAAGTCATGGAACGAACTTCACCCTCGTTAGAAGTCAAAGGTCAACTCGTTAGAAGCTCGTTCGAACGAGCTCGTTCGAACGACCTAGGCAGGTCTTCTAACGAGTGGCCAGTTTCGTGCCCAGATTTTCCTTAACTCGTTTTTCCAATTTCTCTTCACCTCTAATCTCACCTAAATGTCATTCCAACAATGTTTCAAGGTATCTAATCCTTCCTAAACATGTTTCAACAGTATTACAACATTTATATGGGTTCAAATCACCCTAAACTACATCAATTTATCAAATCTCCAACATTTATTTTTCAAATCTCAAGAACATGAACCCTAGAAAAATCAAGTCATTCATAGACATATCTAAATCCGTTTTTATGATGTAAAAGATGTATTTTCATCTGACTAATCATCCTATCAACGTTATACATGCAATTTCCTCAATAGATTTTTAAATCTCTTCATCCATTTAAATGGGTTTTCATCATCCTCCAAGAACAATACATTTCTGTCAATTTCCTACGCATGGAAGAAGCATTCTTTGCAAAATAATGAAATTAAACCACTTGCCTTGTGTGTATCTCTGAATTTGACGTAGATTTGATGAACTATTCTCTCTCTTTCTGCAGAATTCCTCTCTCTACAAGCTTTCTTCTTTAATGGTGGCAATGGAGGCTAGGGTTTGTCTTAGGAACTTTTGGGGTTAATTCTAATAACCCCCGTAGCCCTCTAATCAGATAATGGATGGTAATGGGTTAGTGGGTCTTTTAATTTTCCATTTATAACTCCTAAAATTCGTTAATCAAAAATCCCAAAATTCTAAAATTACCAAACTGCCCTTATACGTTGCCGGTATGGCCTAAAAATGCCCCGGGACCCAAACCAAACCCCCGGCTAGTGTTTTCTGACTATTTCGATCCTTCCGGACGCGTTGGCGCACTCAAAACGACCATACGGTTTATAGAAATAAAATTCACTTTTTAATTATCATAATTATATTCCATGACGCGATTGTCACACGCGTCTCAACAATATTTCCAAATTGCCGTATTTCAATCTCACGACAAATTTCATAATTCAATATTCATAAATAATCATATATGCACATTATAATCAAATACCAACTCGCATCTCGCTAGTATTTTAATCCGGATTAATTTCCAATTAATATGCATTTAATTCAATTAATCCCATAAATAAATATCATAAAAATACGGGGTATTACAATACACCTCGGTAAATTGTTTCTAACAATATTAATTTATCATTTTTTAATTTATACTTTATAACAAACTACTAATCCTCATAAACAGGTACGAAATCCAAATCAGTGTCAAAGATAGTACAACTTGCACAACATTTGTCCTTTTTAATAAAGAAGGTGAAACTTTAATTCAAGTATCGGTTTCAGAACTTGCACAATTCAAAAGGAGGTTCAAGCATGATTTTTCCTCTTACAAATTTACTTTAATAAAATTTGATCAATAAATTATATATTTATTTATAGTAACTTTATTATTATTTCCAGTTGACAGAAGAAACCATTCCAATGGTCAGCAACAAAGTGATCGATACATCATACATTTTTCGCCTGAAGCTCAACAATTACAACTTAGTCCATGGTTATGAAAACTACATGATCTCCAACATTTTGAGCAATAACATTATGGAACACAACACAGAACATAACATCACCAATCAAACGGTAACATATAATGAATTACAATTTATTTACAAATACCTAGATTTATTTCCTTAATTCCAATTCACTCTAATGTAAATAACAGGAAAACGAGCTCATCAAGTTTAGTCCCGGTATTATTATTCTCAATGAAGGTGAAAGCAATAGTCAAGGAATTCCACAGTCAACTCCAACTTCTCTTTCCGTAAAAAAATCTCTGATATGAATGAGATCGACAACGAACACTGTTTAAAATAGATGAAAATTGTCAAGTAATTCGAAAAAATTTAACAATGCTTCTCAATAATATACTTCATACATTATTTAAATATGTTATTAATTTATATTTCTTATTACGTATTTGCAGGAATGTTGATGAAAGGAAAAAAGAAGTGACATTATATCTTGAGTGGATAATAAAATAAAGGATGTAAATTAGTTGCTTCATGAATTGCTGATACAATAAATAGTTATATAAACACCTTATCTGGTAGGTTTTTTCGTGTTGTTATGTCGTTATATTTGTTTGATATATTTTGAAATCACAAATAATTGAAGTTTTTAATCAAGTTGAGATATTAGTTTAACATATTTTACGCGTTTGCAATTTTTTGAATTTAAATCATGCTTTGATGTATAGCTCGCGTATCGCGTGGATTTCAATTAGTTGTAAGTTAAAATGTCCTTAGTTTTAAAGATGCTTCTCGAAACGAAGGTTTAAGTAAAAATTATGGTAACTCCCCGAGTGGGTGTTACCAAACCAACACCCAAAGTAATCCTCACCCTTAATTTCATTAAATGCTGAAACAATCTGATCCACTAATCAATTGCGAATCTAAGACATTAACTTAAACATATTTTTTTAACTGATTTTATCAAAAAAAAAACTCATATCATGTCTTACTTAACACATTAGATAGAACCTAAAACTGATTTTATAAAAAAAAAAAAAAAAACTAACCCCCCAAAAGATATAAAACTGATTTTAACAAAAAAAAATTATTACTGAAAAAATTTATGTCATGTCTTATCGTGTTTTAATTAGGTCATGTTCGTATTTGATAAAAAATATTGTTTTTTGTCACATTTAATTGGATCGGATTCGAGTTATTTGAATTTAGTCATGTTTGTATTTTTTTTTTTAAAATGCAGTTTTTTTTGTATAAAAAATACAAATTTTAATAAAATTTCACTCAAATTTACAAAATTAGTGAAATATCAATCTAAAATAAATTAATATATTTAAAAAATTATCATTGACCAAACTCATTCGTGCAACTCATATGTGTTTTAAACTTTGAATTGAAAATGAAGGCATGGCTTTGGCTTTGGACAAGGGATGAACGGCCTAGATCGACTTCGGTATTGGCTCGGTAAGCCGACCATTACTCTTTTAAGTAATGAATGAGAAGCTGTTGACTGGTACTACAGTTGTAGTAAGGAAGCCAGGAAGAAATGGGGATTGTCTCCCCGTTGGTACAATGAATGTGAGAATCTACCAGTGAGTTAAGTAGTAGTGACAAAGCTATTATATGTCAATTACTATTTTATCCCTAATATGTTAAGGTGTTATTAATTTTTATTTTTTAAATCTGAATCTGAATCAGATTTAATAAATATAAAAAAATATTTATTTCTTTAAATGAATTTGAAGTTTAAATTAGTCTAAATATATTTATTTAAAAATATATTTAGATATAAAAGTAAATATATTTTTTAAATTTACATTTTAAATTTCAAATATAAACTTCAAATTTAGATGAAAAAATAAACCCAATCTAAAGGTAAAGGTGGTTGAAGACCCTGCTAGGCATACAAAAACCGGGGTAAAAGTGGAAAATAATAATTTTGTATAGTCGTCGCCGTCAGGTTGGGAGAGAAACACTGTTCTGACTTTGAATATTCCAAATGCCGCAGTCTATTTTTACTTGTGTACTTGAATTCGGGTTTTGGTTGCCCCCATAAAACCCCTCTCTCTCTCCTCGCTCTTCTCCACAACTCATTGTCCAATAATACCTATCTATTAGAGAGAGAGAGAGAGAGAGAGAGATTATTCTCTTCACTCTGTTGTTAACTGGAATTCGTAAGCGTTCCATTTTGTTTATAGAGACAGATAATTTCCTGTGCCGAATATTATCGCAAACATGGAATCAGGGTCTATCACAGTGTCACCGTTTGACATGGTGAGTGCAATTCTGAGAGGACGTAGCATAGAAACGTTCAACCTTACGTCAGCCTCAGATTATGGAAATTCTGTATTTCCGACGCCCCAGGTTATGGGCGGTAATACAGAACCGCTGATGATGATTTTCACAACATCATTGGCAATACTCATAGGATGCATCGTCGTTTTGGTTTGGCGGAGATTGTCTGGTAAGAGACCCGTCGCCGTCCAGGCTCCCAAGAAGCTGGCTATTCCGAAAGTTGAACGGATTCATACCCATACCCATGTCGACGATGGTAAAAAAAAGTTGGTAACAATATTATTTGGCTCACAGACGGGAACCGCTGAATGTTATGCCAAGGTAGATTTTTTGGTATTTTTACTTTTCTGTAAATTTGTAATCGTTGTTTTTTCTATATTGTTTGACTGATGGAATTTATCTTGTTCAGCAATTTGCCGATGAAGCTAAAGCCCGCTATGAAAATGCCGCATTTAAAGTTATCGATTTGGTGAGTTTTCACTCTGGGTTTTCTCTTTTACCCCTACGTGAATTTGTTAATTTAGATGTTTCTAATCAAATGGGTTAATGATATAACAGGATGACTATGCAGTTGATGATGAGGAGTATGAAGAGAAGTTGAAGAAAGAAACTTTAGCATTTTTCTTTCTAGCTACATATGGAGATGGTGAGCCAACTGACAATGCTGTGAGATTCTACAAGTGGTTTACAGAGGGAAAAGAACAAAGAGGGGAATTCTTTAAGAATCTTGTGTACGGAGTGTTTGGTTTGGGCAATAGGCAATATGAGCATTTCAATAAGATTGCGATAGCTGTGGATGAGAACATTGGTGAGCAGGGTGGGAAGAGGCTTGTTCCGGTGGGGCTTGGAGATGATGAAAAGTGCATTGAAGATGACTTCACTGCTTGGAGAGAGTTAGTGTGGCCTCAGTTGGATCAAGTGCTTCGTGGTGACCATGACGATACTACAACTACAACTACAACTGGAGTTGCTACTCCTTATACCGCAGCTGTTTTGGAATACAGGGTTGTATTTCATGATGACAAAGCAGATACATCTTTACTAGACCAGAGCTTCAGTAAATCAAATGGCAATGCTGCTGTCTATGATGCTCAACACCCACAAAGAGCAAATGTGGTTGTGACACGGGAGCTTCATACCGCTGCATCCGATCGCTCTTGTACTCATCTGGAATTTGACATTTCCCACACTGGACTTAGGTTAGTTGATCTTCTAAATACTAGTTAGTGCACTGTTTCTTTATAAACCTGCTTTTTCATTGAAGTTAACTACTGGAATATAATTGTGCAAAATTTATGTGAACTATCTAAAAAAAATTCAAATAAGTCAAGAAGACATTTGAAAACAATTTTGGCTGACTTTTTTTTTATGACACCTACAGAGGCATATTTAAATATTTTTCATGGTTTGGAGACATTTGAAACTTGGGGACCTAATTGCAGTCAATATAATAATTGACAGTTATATTTGCAATTTGCCCTTGATTCACTCTTGTCCCTCAAGTCTTCTCTAGTTGTCTGTGTTCATTGGCTTGCAGTTGTCTGTTATCTAATGGAGGATTTTTTTTTATCTGTGTTCTTCTGAGTCGATTTTTTGTTAGTCTAATTGTTTTCTTTCTTCCTCCACAGCTATGAAACCGGGGATCATGTTGGCGTCAACTGTGAGAATCTCATTGAAACTGTGGAACAGGCTGAAAGGTTGTTAGGTGTATCACCAGACACTTATTTCTCAATTCACAACGACAAAGAGGATGGAACCCCACTTAGTGGAAGCTCTTTGCCACCTCCCTTCCCGCCCTGCACTTTAAGAACTGCACTTGCCTTGTATGCAGACCTCCTTAGCTCTCCAAAAAAGTCTGCTTTAAATGCTCTAGCTGCTCATGCTACTAATCCGTGTGAAGCCGATCGGTTAAGGTATCTCGCATCTCCCACTGGAAAAGATGAATATGCTGAGTGGGTGGTTGCAAATCAGAGAAGTCTCCTTGAGGTGATGACAGAATTCCCATCGGCCAAGCCCCCACTCGGGGTTTTCTTTGCAGCAGTTGCCCCACGCTTGCAGCCCAGGTACTACTCTATATCATCCTCATCGACAATGTCGCCATCTAGAATCCACGTTACTTGTGCATTAGTCTATGAGAAAACACCCATAGGACGAATTCACAAAGGAGTGTGTTCTACATGGATGAAGAATGCAAACCATTGTAGCAGCTCGACACAGATATTTATTAGGCAATCTAACTTTAAACTACCCAATGATACTAAAGTGCCTATTATCATGATTGGCCCTGGCACTGGATTGGCTCCTTTTAGGGGGTTCCTACAAGAAAGATTGGCTCTGAAGGAAGCTGGAGCAGAGCTAGGAC
Source organism: Sambucus nigra (assembly GCA_949130495.1). Classification (NCBI taxonomy): domain Eukaryota; kingdom Viridiplantae; phylum Streptophyta; class Magnoliopsida; order Dipsacales; family Adoxaceae; genus Sambucus; species Sambucus nigra. The sequence continues at coordinate 300,970,873 of OX422215.1, read as the reverse complement.
CTTCCATGTTGTTCTTCGGATGCAGGAGCCGAGAAATTGATTATATTTACGAGGACGAGCTAAACAACTTTGTTTCTACCGGTGCACTTTCTAAGCTGATTGTTGCGTTCTCACGCGACGGTCCCACAAAGGAATACGTGCAGCATAAGATGAACGAAAAAGCCTCGGATATCTGGAATATGATTTCCAAGGGAGCATATGTTTATGTTTGTGGTGATGCCAAAGGCATGGCCAGGGATGTCCACCGAACACTCCTTACCATTGCGCAAGAGCAAGGATCTCTAGACAGTTCTGAGGCTGAGAGTATGGTGAAAAACTTGCAAATGACTGGGAGGTATCTCCGTGATGTCTGGTGATTATAGTATTCAGTGATTATGGTATTCAGTGCAACCGTTGGTGGACGAGGAGAAAATCAGAGCCATTGCATCAATTATACTTGCTGAGACCAATTTATTTGAGATGTAAAAACTCAAATAGGTCGGGATGGAAACTAACAGTTGGTTCCCAGCATAATTAATTAGAGGGAAGTGTGTTGTCATACTGTCCTATTTATTCTTTTTTTAGTTATTGTCATGAGCACTTTTTTTGTTCAAGTAATTTGATTGATTATTTGTAATACAAAAATTGGGAATAAATTTATTATTTGTCACTACAAGAGTTGGAAATATATGCACAAACTGAACCCATATTCAGGTTATTCTACTACATTCCTTCACATAATTCCCTCGAATCAAATCATCTCACTAATCTGTTCCATGCTCTCTCCTCTAACTAATATAATTACATGAGCTAACAAGTAACATTTTATTAAATTAATAATTCTCTAATTCCCTTAGTCATGACATTCCCTCCTTCGTGTTGATTATGTTTAACCAAAGTTCCTAGAGTACGTGTTGTGTTTCGAAGTAAGAGAGTTACAAAAGGATTAGCTTAGAATAATGAATCGTTATGAGAAATTCAGCTGTAGCACATGGAGGAAAATTGACAAAAATGCTAAAGAACAGCAAAAGACTTGATACATTTGCACACGCGTAAAAGTAATAGGGTCTCTCCTCAATCCATTCTCAACCTTTCATTCCCATTGATATTCAAAATTAAAACGGAGTAGAAGAGGGAGGCCTACTAGACCCGCACTAAGGTAATGACTCTAGTAAGGCATAATCAACCAATTATCTTGGTTGACATTAACTTAGGAAGGACATAAATAAATTGATAAACATGGAAAATAAGCCAAAAGACCCGAAAACCTTCATTTTAATTACACATCACTATATACAACAGAAGATGGCTGACATTTCAGCTCCATCCCAACCCCTTCAATAAAAAATAAAAAATGAAAAAGGATAAGAAAAGAGGAAGAGCTGAAGCCTATCATCCAAAAGATCCTCCGAGAACTCTACCTACCAAACAATAGGAATTATTTAGCTTGTAGGCACCTCTCTGTTTTTGGAAAAGATCCTCATACAAATGTGTAAAGGTATAAATCTTGAACTAAAAGCTCTGATACCAATTTGAAAATGCGTGATATCGATTATTTATTTAATTCGCAAATTTTCAATTTTAAACTTGTATAATTAGAGTCAATCTTTGATCAAAATTTTATTAAACCCTAATCATGCATATATGTGGATAAATTAAACATGCAGTCACAAATCAAGCGACAAACAAGATTCAGGAAAAAAAACCTTTCGGGTAAAATCTTTTTATTTCACTATCTAACGTAAATCACAACTTACAACTACATAGCAAAATCTGTAATGAATCTCCCACATAAAATCTATATAGACCACATCCTAGCACCAACGGTGAATACCATTGAGTATCTACAATGACCGCAGTCGTCAACAAATAGCCCCCGCAAGAACTATCAATCCAACAATAGAGAAATCCTTCTCTACAAGAGAAACTTCAACAAGAAGTGGTTTTGGGTTCTAAACGATTCACAAAGTATATGGGATCTTTTGTGTGAATCAAACATAAAGTTGTGACCTAAAAGTGAAGACTAAAATTCTGTAGATTCGCAGTTTTCGTTTGGCAAAAGTCTTAATGAAAAAGTCTTCCAAAATAGGTATACAAAAATTTGAGGCTGCGGAGGTCGTTCGAACGACTTCTCAATGTCGTTTGAACGACATTGGATGTCGTTACTAACGATCTAAGAAATGACCTAATAAAACACAAAACAGTACGTGGTCGTTGGAAGCAATAAAGGAACGACCTATCTTGTGACCTATCAAACGACATGTGATGTCATTAGAAGGGGTCGTTTGAATGACAAGAGTGAAAAATAAATATTTTAAAAAGCTCGCCTCCAGGTCTTCCAAAAATTATTTTTACTTAGAAAAATGCCTCGTTTTGATTAAAAACAGTTTCGAAAAATATCCCAATACTATCGTAAATCAAATTCGAAACTTAAACACAATTCTTACCAAAATCAATCTTGTAGATGCTCGTTGTTGAAGAAACTTGATATTTGGATTCGTCGATTTGAACAAATGATCGTGAGCTTCTCTCGACGATTGTAACGGTATACAGCATACTCTATTTAAAATCAGGACTATGAAAATTATGTCCTTACAAATCTCCCCCTATGTCTATGCCTGTACAAAATAAAATCAATTCGAATTATCAATCAAATGCCTATACAAATCTAATACCCTCCCATGAACCCAAAAGTGGAAAGATACTAAAAATGCAAGTCTTCAAAAATCTGCAACGTTAAATCTCTTCAAATCAAATCTCTTTGCTTTCATTGCGCCTCTTTTTATGTGCTTTGCAAATGATCATCAAAGTCCTACACATAATAAACAAAACAAATTCCTTCGTGACGTATCGAGTTTGAAATAAGATAAGCTTAAATCAAATAAAGTTAAATAAAAAATCTCCTAATAATTCAAACTCTCACTCCCCCGTAATTCATAATTCGTTCTCCCCCCTTTTATTTGTCTGAAATAGACAAGGAAAAGAATAAATAAAAATAAATGCGGAGTGTCACTACAAATATAAATCAAGTACACTCGTTCAAGGATATACTCAAAAGGTTTTCACAATCTCTTTTTGATTTTTCAAATTTTTTCAAGCAAAGCTAATTTAAAAAAATAACATACACCATGAATTTACACTAAGATAACCAAATCGTGAAAATAGAATGAATGGGTGTGAACATATTCGATAGAAAAATCGACTCAAACATTCATGACAAATGTGCACGATGAATATGGATACTCCTTAAGAATGAACTCAAATTGTCCTTAGGTGTAAAAAATTGTTGAATTCAAATGAAATTGACTCAATCTAATCAACAAATCAAAGTCCAAAATGATTTCCACACCAATAACGTTTAAAACTATGTAATTTTTTTTCAAGACTTTGTCAGGACGTGCAAATCCATTGATTTATTTCCATCCAAACTCACTCCTATATAATAATGATTATGTTTTTCTATTCAACTATTTTCTTTTGAATGATCATATCTAACTAACATTTTTTGACCTTGGCTACTTTTTACAATGCCACACTTTTTTTGCCCTTTTTCAAACGGTGGCTTTCATGCTAAGGTTATTTGCTTATTTCATAGTACTTTACCGTGTACACTCATCATATTTTCATATTAAACAAATTCCTTACGGGCAACGGTTCTTACATGCACTACTTTCATTGTCATGTTTTATCGCATATGGTTCATTTTAAAGACGGGACTGAGATGAAAACACTTCGAGCAATATGTGATAGACAAGCACAGTAATCAAATAAATCAATGTAAGTGTGCATTAAAGGAAATCATAAGTCAAACATGTAGAAAAGTAATCTCAAATCTCATCTTAATGACTCCAAACATTATAAAGCACATGGATGAAATAATGTATAGTCTCAAAAGACTATCAAATAGTCACATGTATATGGAATGCTGTTTTGACTTGGTCATCCTAAATGTCCATCCATAAACGGTATAAAAAGAAATACAAAAATCTTTTTATCTTTTACGAAAGTTTTATCAAAATAAAATCTTTTTGGCCTTTTCAATTTTTTTTCTGAAGAAAATAGAAAATCTTTTTGTATTTTTTTTTAAAATTTTTCAAAACAAAATCTTTTTGAATTTTTCGAAAAATATATCAAAATGGAAAACATAAATACAAAAGTGGTACACATTAGCAATAGGCATAAAATATCATCATGAAAAATATCCTATGCTAGCAAATAAGTCTAAACCTCAATCATTAGGTCCGGAGGAGTTTTCCAAATGTGGTGACATCCTATGAAAAACATCCATAAAGTCGTGTGAAGTCTTGACTAAAAGCTTAACTTGCTCTAGAATGTGTGCAAACTCTCTTATGTGATGTGTGGGTTTATGCAAAGTATCATATGTGGGAGTGCGTGTTGGATCACGTAACGTAGCAAAACGTGGCAAACATTTGTGAGACACACTTCCCAACTTAAAAAAGAATTCTATAAGTGTCCTCTCTTCTTGTAATGGGTATAAACATACACGAGCCTAAGAAAACCTCTCTCAAAATATCTAGGACGCACTCTCCTATCGAGAACTGGACACCTAGGTAGGTTAGATTGAGAGCCATGTGGATCCATCATAAACTTGGGAATCGACTCGCACTACACCAAAATGGTCAAATTGACACCCTTCAACCGGCCAGCCTTGTCACGGTCAGTGACCGTGGCAAAAAACACGCATTTTTTTGTCACGGTTTAATGACCGTGACAAGGCCGTGACAAAGATTTATCATGGTCATTGACCGTGACAAACCTTATAAACTTGTCACGGTTAAGGACCGTGACATGTTCGTGACAATTCTGTCATTAAAAAAACCTTTCCCTCTTTTTTTTTCCCACCGATTTCTATTCCCTCCATTTCTCTCTCTCTCTCTCTCTCTTTAAGCGATTGCACTCTCTCTCTCTACGATTTTGGTACGTTTTCTCTCTCTATTTCTCTTCCATTTGTGTATATGTGCGTGTGTGTATATATGTGTGTGTAAATGTGTGTGTGTGTGGGGGGGGGGGGGAGGGGTGTATATGTGCGTGTGTGTATATATATATATATATATGTGTGTGTGTGTGTGTGTGTGTGTGTGTGTGTGTATGCGTGTGTGTGGGTATGTGCATGTGTGTGTAAGTATGTGTGGTGGGTTGTGGTAGTGGGGTGGGGGGGGGGGGGTAGGGGATGGGGGGTTGTGTGTGTGTGTATATGTGCATGTGCTTGTGTGTGTGGTGGGGCAGGGGAAATGGGGCGCGGGGTGGGGTTTGTTAATATTTTTTAATTAAATTTTTATTGGTTTATTAGATATTGCCCCTCATATGCAAGCAGTGCCCCTTGTAAAAGAATTGATTGATTAAATATTGATTGGTTGTTAATTTTTTTTGTAAATTAATAATTAGTGCCCTTTTCATAAGCAAGTAGGATTGCCCCTCTTATTTATATTTATATTACAAAAATATGAGGTCTTGAATGCCGAATTTAAAAATCTAATATAAATAAGACATAATTAAATGAAAGATACTATAAATCTAAGTTTTGTTTATACAATACATGAATATACACTTCTTACCTTTAATATGTGATTGGTTGTGGTAGCTGTGATGGGACCTAAATACAAAGAGTGAATGGGTGAGACAAATAGAATGGGAGATGTGTTTCGTAGAGGTGCTAATGAATTTGTGAAATACGCAAAGAGATGTAATAATGATGAAGAGTTTTCGTGTCTGTGTGCTAGGTGTAAGAATGGTAAGGTGTTTGAGTGGAAAACCATTGAACTACATTTGTTAAGATGGGGTATGCAAGCTATTTATCGATTTTGGAGTTTTCACGGTGAATTGAAAGTTTCTTTTGTCCCCGAACAATCTTCACAACAACCTTTACAACAACATTCAACAAGTAGAATAGATGTAGAAGGGGACGGCGTAGATCATAATATGTTAGAGGATTTAGTTGATGATGCGTACGGAGTTTATAAAGCGGAGGAGAATGAGGTTACTGATGATGTACGAGGTTCAGGTGCTCGTGAAGATATCACGATAAACCTTGACGATGACTACCACCCAACCGTTGTCCTCTGGATGTGAGAAAGATCAAACAAATTTACATGCCATGGTTGGTTTGCACAGTTTGAAGACGCAATATGATTTTTCTGGCAATAGCGTGATAGGAATTCTGAATTGGGTGAAGAGCTTACTACCCAAGGAGAATATGCTTCCAAATAGCTATCCTGTTATGAAGAATAGTTTGAAAGGTTTGGGAATGAAGTATAAATTGATTCATGCTTGTGTGTATGATTTCATACTATACCGAAAGGACTATGAAAATCTCGATCGTTGTCCGGTATACGATGAACCTAGTTACGTTCAATCTACTGGCAAGGAAGGCATAAGCTCAAAAGTGCCTCAAAAGGTAAGGAGGTGTCCCCAATTATCGCGTCTACGATTGTAAGTAATCCGATAGTTTACTTTTTGTTAATTATGTTATAATTTTTTTATTTACTTATTTAACTAATCATGTGCTTTTTGTCATTTTAGGCAAAGCTTAAGGAAGTGCATGAGTTACAGTCTGATGCCCACAATGCATCTTTGTCCACAGACACACTCAGCCAAGTGCTTGACACTGATCGCAGGGGGAGGACAAGGGGGGTGAGCTCGCGGGTGGCTAAATCTAGGATCATCGGATTGGAGATGAGCAACACCGGGTTGGCTCGAATGGGGGACTCGCATGAATCGAAGCTGTCCCGTTTGAAGGCGACAGTCCAAGACATGTTCTCATTCATGAAGCGTTCGTTGGGCGAAAATCGTAAGGGGAAAGGGAAGGAGAAGGTGGTGGAGGAGGAGGTGCAGGAGGATGACGATATAGACCTCGCCGTTTCATCGCCGACACGTGCGGACGCTGATGATGAAGTCCCTTATTTGGCTCCCTTCGACCGACCGATGTCGACACTTGGTTGGCCGAGCGTGTTTATACATGACATATTTGATGGCCAGCGGATAGGTCGGGGGTTGTGGGACTTGAATACCGTCCAGGGTATGCCAGTTCATGGACGTGTGCTTAAGACATCGAGGCCAAGGTGCTTGTAACGCAAGTGATACCCGGGAAGGAGAACTCCCCATTGTGGTTGCGCGAATAATGAGACATGATGAATGTACAAGGGTGTATGAATTCGTATATCGTGTAGCCTATCCACCTCCTCAAACCTACCCCAGGCATATAGTGACATTATTTAAATTGAATTGATTTAAGTTGTTACATTTGAATTATATCGTGATGTATATTGTTTTGAATGTATATGTTCATTATCTCTATTTTATTTAGATATATGATGTTTGAACAAGTACAACGTTGTTATAACAGGTACAAATATACTGCTGGGCAATGGCAGTGTCCATACTGACGAGCAGATTTTTTTTTTAATTCTGCCCAGAATTATCATGGTTATTGATCGTGACAATTTTTTATTAAATGTCACGGATTTGTCACGGTCTTAGACCGTGACTAATATTATTGCAGTCGCAGACCGTAACAAGTCTAATGAACTTATCACGGTCAATGACCATATGACAAGTCCGTGATAAAAAAAGTTGTCACCCCTATACTTGTCACGATCATTGACCTTGACAAGGTTGACTTTCCACGGTCAATGACCATGACAAGTAGGCAGATTTGGAGTAGTGTTGGGTGCAACATGGGAAGTAGACTCACCATTATATCTTATTCCTAATATCTCAAAATTACCCAAAGCGAGACTGAGTAGCATCTTTCCAACATTCTTAGATGTATTATCTATAGTAATCTTGATCTCCCAAGCATGTTCGATATCTCTCTCGAGTTGGGACACATGGGATTCAAATTCACTATTTTTTCGTCCTAAGACGATCAACTGATCACTTAAAGAAACCTTTCACCTTCTCAAGTTTACTCGCTGATGCCTCACATCCTCTACAAAATTATTTCTCTCTCTCTAAATCTAACACCTTAAGACCTAACTCTTTATTCAACTTCTTCGTCTTTAAGGTCTTGGCATGTAAATCTCTAAACACTTTTTGGAGATCACTTTCACCCTCACTTTCAATCTCTCTCCCACACTCACTAGATACACTCAAATCATCATCGGGTCTCTCACCTATACATGTGTCCTCATCCCCGTAATCATTCACCTCATTATCACTATCACTAAGAGTGACTGCCATAACAATTTTCTTGCCCTTTGTCTTTAGCATAGGGGGACATTCAAATGCTTTGTGCCCTTTTCCCTTGCACTCAAAACATCTCTCCTTAGCCTCTTTCTCACCGCTCTCTTTGGATTCTTCTTTCTTTTTATTTTTCTCAAAAATCCTTTTATTGGAAGAATTTACTTTGGACAATTTGAGAAACTTTTTAAAATTTTTAGTAAACTTGGCCACATTATTAAAATCAAACTCTCCCTCAGACTCGAACTCACAAACTCTCTCTTTTTTCTTCTTCTCTTTCTTCCTAGACACTTCCTCATCCTTTTTAGATTGTGCCCTAAGTGCAATCCCTCTATCCTTAGTAATAACGATTTTGGGAAACATGTCGATCTCATAAGTTTGAAGGTCTCCTACGAGTTATTCTAAAATAAGTGTATCTAACATCTTTGAAGAATTTAAAACAATGACCTTAGGAATAAAATGGGATGGGAGTGACCTCAAAATCTTTTTAACAACCCTTGTCTCCTCAATTTTCTCACCTATATTAAAACTCGTGTTAACTATGTCTGATAACCTAGCATAAAAATCGTCAAAATGCTCGGACTCTGACATGGTGATTTTCTCAAACTGGGAGGTCAAATGTTATAATTTATATGCCTTAACTTCATTGGTACCCTCATGTGTCAACTGGAGGATATCTCATGCCTCTTTAGACGTGGTTCACGTCATAATACGACGGAACCTGTCACGGCTAACAACTCCAAAAATAGCGCTAAGGCCACGGGAGTTATAGGTATTCCATTTAAAATCATCCTCAGTCCAATCAGACACAAGTTTGGGATTTGTGACATTTTCAACGCTGATAGTAGGAGGAGTCCACCCTCTTTCACAAACAATCCAGACACGTTCATCAATAGCCATTAAATCAGATTTCATGTGGACTTTCCCAGTGGCATAATTCATGCCATCAAAGACGGGCAGTCGATTATATAAGTTCTCTATAAAAAAGATTGCAGAATTTTTAAAAATCAGATTTTTAAAAAAAAATCGATATCACAAAAATTTTGCGGAAAAAGAATCACTCGATAATTTAGAGAAACCTACTCTGATACCAATTTATAAAGGTATAAATCCCGAGATAAAATCTCTGATACCAATTACAGAATGTGTGATATCAATTATTTATTTAATTCACAAATTTCCAATTTTAAACTTTTTTAATTAGAGTCAATCTTTGATCCAAATTTTATTAAACCCTAATCGTGCATCTATGTAAATAAATTAAACATGCCATCACAAATCAAGTGACAAACAAGATTCAAGAAAAAACCCATTTTAGGTAAAATATTTTCATTTCACTATCTAACGTAAATCGCAACTTGCAATTATATAATAAAATCTGCAATGAATCTCCCACAGAAAATCCACATAGATCGAAGCCTAGCACCAACAGTGAATACTATCGAGTATCCCCAATGACCATAGTCATCAACAAAGAGCCCCAGTAAGAACTATTAATACAGCAGTAGAGAAATCCTTCTCTACAAGAGAAACTTCAACAAGAAGTGGTTTTGGGTTCCAAACAATTTACAAAGTATATGGGATCTTTTGTGTGAATCAAAACCAAAGTTTTGTGCCCTAAAAGTGAAGACTAAAATTCTGCTGATTCGTAATTTTCATTTGGCAAAAGTCTTAATGAAAAAATCTTCCAAAACAGGTATTTATAGAAAAACAAAACATTTAAGGCTGCGGAGGTCATTCGAACAACTTCTCAATGTCATTTGAACGACATTGGATGTCGTTACTAACGACCTAAGAAATGACCTAATAAAACACAAAACAGTACGTGGTCATTTGAAGCAATAAAGGAACGACCTATCAAATAACATGTGATGTCGTTAGAAGGGGTCGTTTGAACGACATTTCCTTGTTGTTTGAACGATATGAGCGAAAAGTAAATATTTTAAAAATCTTGCCTACAGGTCTTCCAAAATTTATTTTTACTTAGAAAATTGCCTCATTTTGATTAAAAATAGTTTCAAAAAATATCCCAATACTATCCCAAACCAAATTTAAAACTTAAACACAATTCTCACCAAAATAAATCTTGTAGATGTTCGTTGTTGAAGAAACTTGACATTCGGATCCGTCGATTTGAACAAATGATCGTGAGCTTCTCTCGATGATTATACCGATATACGACATACTCTATGAAAAATCAGGGCTAGAGAAATTATGTCCTTACAAAATGAATCACAAAATTAGACTGCTTAAAGTAGTCATTATCAGTAAGGCAGTCAACCAAGCTCAATAATATACCCATTTCTATCAATGATATTTCTAGCCTTCCACAACATTTGAGCAATACTCCACGGCTAATACACTTTCTTATGCAAAGTAAGAACTGTTGGAATAAATTGTATAAAAAATAACTTATTTGAGGTAGCTTTGAGGTTAATTCTAAGTGGGACCCACATGTCAAAAGTGATTAAGGAATGATTCTAAATGGCGATCCTTATCGAGAGCAGAACAACGAGAGCCAAAATGATTAACTAATGAATGAAAAATTTGGACTCAGAGTAACCCATTGGAACAAAAGCTATATAGTGTAGCTAGTGTAGAAGTTTTTATCCCACGTTGGAAAAGTGTGGAAAAGTCTTGAAGTTAATATACCCAAAGTTGGGACTAGGCATTGGATGCCTTGGGGGTATCCCAACTCTTTGAAGGGGAGAGGACCTAAATTATGCAGGGTTGGGATTTGGGCTAAAATCCCACACACACGTGCCCCGACACCGCTCATCCAACTCGTGCTCAGGTCGTGGGTCTTTCCTTAATCAATATTAACTTTTTGGAAAAAATTTAATATTGCTTTTGGGCTTAAATTTTGGGCATGTTTTGATTTTTTCAACCCGAATCAGTTTTAATTAATTAATTATTATGCTAATTAAAACATGGTCATTTTATTTAGTTAGTTAATTAAAAACGGAATGTAATCATAACCATTGGAAAAGTTACGACGGTTCATTATTAAATCAAAATCTTTGAAGGGTTATGACTGTTTTGAACAGTCAACACTTCATGGCTATAAATAAATAGCCCCTGCCTCAGTTTTTCGACTAGAAATTCCTCCCTTCTACAACATCGTCCCTTATGAAACCCAGAGAGTTTATCACCATTGTTAGTTCGTGGAACCACCATATTGTAGTGCTTCCTGTGGTGGTTGAATACCGCTTCATCCTGGGAGACAGACGCCCATTATTCAAGCTGTAAGCACCATAAGCGGGGGTAAATTCTATCTTAAGGAGATATTGTTCAACATTCGACTCAGTCTTAAATTTGTTACGTGGTTTTAACAATCATGAACTATAAATGTTCTTGCTTCTATTTTATTCTTCAACATCATATTGTTTTGTAATTCGTTCTTTTTAATTACAGTTTAGAATATTATTTTTTACAACAATGTCTATTTTATTATAGATAAAATAACAATCTTAAGACATAATTGTTTTTTTGTGTTTACTAATTTTAATATTAATACAATATTATAATTTTTTTTATAGTCTGGAATTTATAAAAATGTAATTTTTGTGTTAATTTTTTTATATACAAAACGTTTTTATAATCTGAATTTATATTTCATAAGTTGGTTCTCTTTTTTTTTTTTTTAAAACAGAACAATGGCTACTGAATCCTCTGAAAATGTGGAATCAGTTCCTAAAAAATAATGTGGAAGTTAGTGTTTCTACTACCGTTCCTACTACTATTCCTACTCATTCAACTCATGGGGAAAAACTCAAAAAGTTTAATGGTATTGATTTTAAACGTTGGCAACAAAAAATGTTGTTCTATTTAACTACCATTAATCTTTATTACTGAAGATGCTCCCATGGTTAATGAAAATAAAACGGATAAGACAACTTTGCTTGTCATAGAAGCATGGAAACATTTGGATTTTATTTGCAAAAACTATATCCTTAATGGTTTGGAAAATACAATTTATATTATTTATAGTTCAATCAAAATCACTAAATTGTTATGGGAGTCTTTGGATAAAAAATATAAATTGAGGATGTCGGCATGAAGAAATTCATGGTCGGTAGATTTCTCGAGTATAAAATGATGGATTCAAAGACTATCATAAACCAAGTCCAATAGTTTCAATTAATTTTTCATGAAATACTTGCTGAAAATATGGTCATAAGTGAAACATTCCAAGTTGCTACAGTAATTGAAAAATTACCTCCATCTTGGAAAGATTTCAAAAATTATTTGAAGCATAAACGCAAAGAAATGGGACTTGAAGATTTAATTGTTCGATTAAGGATAAAATAAGATAATCGTAAATTTGAAAAGAAAAAAGGTAACCATGTTATGTCGACAAAAGCAACTGTCGTTGATGCCGGGTGCAAATTCAACAAAAATAGGAAGCACAAAAATGAAGGCACAAGTCAACAAGGAAGTGCTAACAAGAAGTTTAAAGGAAAATATTTTAATTACTACAAAGAAGGTCATAGGGCCAAGGATTGTCGCAATCTAAAAAAATAAGAGAACTTGAAGAAGAAAGCAGCACAAGCCAACATGACAGAAGTTGATGCATTGTCTGATGATATTTATAACATGTATTTCTCCACGGTTGTCTCCGAAATAAATTTAGTGGGTAACACCAAAGAATGGTGGATTGATACAGTAGTTACACGACATGTGTGCTCGGATAAAAATATGTTTACAAACTACCAACCAATGGCAAATGGGGATCAACTATTTATGGGAAACTCTTTATCCTCGAAGGTTGAAGGCCAAGGCAAAGTCGTGTTAAAAATGACATCAGGAAAGCATCTCGCCCTCAACGGTGTGTTACATGTCCCTGACATTCGTAGTAATCTTGTTTCTGGATCTGTTTTGAGCAAGAAAGGATTTAAGCTAGTCTTTGTTGGAGATAAATTTGTACTCTCCAAAGATGGAATGCATGTAGGTAAGGGCTATATGTGTGATGGGATATTCAAAATGAACGTCATGAATTATGTACCAAAATATAGTAATAATAAAAAAAATATAATAATAATAATAATAATAATAATAATAATAATAATAATAATAATAATAATAATAATAATAATAATAATAATGATGATGATGATAATGATGATGATGATGATGATGATGATGATGATGATGATGATGATGATGATGATGATGATGATGATATGATATATTCTACTTATATGATTGAGCTTATGAATGTTTAGCATGGTAGACTAGGACATGTTAATTATAATACTTTAAGTAAAATTAATTTACTTAGAATTAATTCCTAAATTTAGGATTGATACTAGTCACAAATGTGAAATATGTGTAGAAGAAAAATGAACTAGAATACTTTTACATTCAATTGAAAGGAGTAGTCTATCTTTAGATTTGATTCACACCGATATATGTGATTTAAAATTTATTCAAACTAGAGGTGGGAAAAAGTATTTTATTACCTTTGTGGATGATTGCACTAGATTTTTCTATGTCTACTTATTAAGACGAAAATATGAAGCGATTGAAGCTTTTAAACAATACAAGATGGAAGTTGAGAATCAACTTCCTATAAAGATTAAATAATTAAGAAGCGATAGAAGTGGTGAATACGAATCTCCTTTTAAGGAAATATGTTTAGAGAATGACATTATTCGTTAAACTACCATTCCTTTCTCTCCTCAATCCAATGGAATTACGGAAAAAAAATCGATCTTTAAAAGAAATGATGAATGCTATGTTAATAAGTTTGGGATTACCCCAAAACATGTGTGTGTATGTGTGTGTGTGTGTGGGGGGGGGGGGGGGGGGGGAGCGTTGCTTACGGCTAATTACATACTCAATAAGTTGATTCATAATAAAACGAACAAGATACCTTATGAATTGTGGAAAGGGGACAAGCCTTCCTATAAATACTAAAAAGTGTGGGGGTGTATTGCAAAAGTACTAGTTCTTGAACCAAAAAAGGTGAAAATTGGTCCGAAGACTATTAACTGCATATTCATTGGCTATGCACACAATAGTAGTGCATATAGGTTCCTTGTGCATAAATTTGACATTCTAGAAATTGATGAAAATACAATTATAGAATCTAGGAATGCGTCATTCTTTGAAAATATCTTTCCTGATAAGAATGTATAAAAGATCAGTTCTAAGAAAAGAACTCTTGAAGTTATAGATGGTGAACCTCGAATAATTATTGAGGAGGAACCTAAACAAAGCAAAAGAGCTAAGATTTCAAAATCTTTCCGTCCAAATATTCTTACGTATATGTTAGAAAGAAAAACTCAAGCTGTAAAGGAAGCTCTATCCACTCTAGAAGGTTCATATTGGAAATAAGCTATTAATAGTGAAATTGAATACATGATGCAAAATCATACATGGGAACTGATGTATCTACCACCGTGAACAAAACTATTAGGGTGTAAATGGATATTTAAATGAAAAATGAAAGTTGATGGAAATATTGATAAATATAAAGATAGACTTGTAGTTAAAGGCTACAATAAAAAGGAGGGAATATATTATTACGACACTGATTCACCTGCTACAAGGATTACATCCATTATAATGTTAACTGCATTTACAGTAATAAATAATTTGGAAATACACCAAATGGATGTGAAAACGACATTTTAAATGGTGAATTAGATGAAGATATATATATATATATATATATATATATATATATATATATATATAGGTTTCTATCTCTTGGAAATGGAAGAAAAGTATGTAAACTTGTGAAGTCACTCTATGGGTTACAACAAGCACCCAAAAAATGGCATGAAAAACTTGACAATACAATGAAGTCAAATGGCTTCATGATAAATGAATGTCACAAATATGTTTATGTCAAAAGCAATCAAAGGGGACATGTCATTGTATGTGTATATGTAGATGATATGCTAATTATTGGTAGTAATAATGATGTCATTAATGCTACTAAACAAATGTTGATTAGTAGATTTGAATTGAAAGATATGGGTCTAGCACATGTTATGCTACGAATTAAGATTACTAGAACGTCCGAAGGACTAAGTTTGTCTCAATCTCATTATGTTTAGAAAATCCTTCAAAAATAAAATAAATATGAACAGACTCCAATAAGAACACATGTATACTCAACTCTTCACCTAACAATAAACAAAGGTGAACGTATATCTCAATTAGAATATTCCTGTATAATTGAAGTTTGATGCATTTATCAAATTGTACTCGACCGGATATATCATACTCTATAAGTAAGCTAAGCCGATGTACGAGTAATCCTAGAAAAAACCATTGGAAATCATTCGTAAGAGATCTTAGATATCCTAGTTACTCTTCAAAGAATGGAGTGCACTACAAAAAAATATCCTTATGTACTTAAAGGATACAGTGATGAAAATTAAATATCCGATTGAAATGATTCAAAATCCACAAGTGGATATGTGTTTACTATCGGGGGTACAGTCGTGTTTTGAGAATCCTCTAAGAAAATGTGAATTACAAGATCCACTATGGAATCCGAATTAAATGGTTTAGACAAAGCAGAAGAAGAAGAAGAATGGATATGAAACTTCCTTAAGGATATTCTAGTTTGGCCAAAGCTTGTGCCACTTATCGTAATACATTGTTATAGCCAATCAGCGATTGGAAGGGCACAAAATAGTAACTAGAATGGTAAGTCACGACATATACGTCATCGACATGAAACTATTAGATAATTTCTCTCAAATGGAATTATTTTCGTTGACTATGTAATGTCAAAGGAAAATATTATAGATCCACTAACAAAAGGTATACCTAGAAAGCAAGTGACAAGTTCTTCCCGGGGAATGGGACTAAAGCCTGTTAAAAATGAAAAAAGAGTCGCTTTAATAGAAACCCATTCTAAATGACTGGAGCTGCCAAGAAATAGGTTCAAAGGGACAAACTAGTTTTGTGTGACTTAGCACTGATAAAGTTAATTACTTCATTCAATTCCTAAGATGAGTCAGTGCACAACCTTTCGCGTGTATTAGGATAAACTATGTTTTTAATGATTTCTAAATTTTGGATATATTAGTCAAGTGTATTATTAGCAGGATACTCTTCTTAGAAATAACTTATGTGAGTGAGAAGGGTCCGCTTCTATGAGAATGATGAAGGCTAAATTCTCTAATGCACTCATGAAACTAAGAGGTTTCCAAGGCAAAAATGGGCATAAAAATGAGAACTAATAAGTTTGGAAAGGCATTGTGTGAATTTTATTATCTCAGTTTACACTAAAAGGTTAATCAATTCAAGACATCTCGTTCATTGATCGGCTAGTAAACTCGATAGTATTTCATAAGAAAATATTCCAGGCCACAAGCTATCTTTTCGATGCAGTGTCTTTCCTCGATTCTCTCTCTATACTTGTCTCTATATCCGTTTAATTCTTTTCACCCAAATTTCATTCATGTGGGGGTTTGTTGGAATAAATTTTATCAAAAACAACTTATTTGAGGTAACTTTGAGATTTATTCTAACTGGGACCCACACATCAAAAGTGACAGGTCAATGTACCTACGCAATCATTGTCGAGTGGAGAATGAAGGGTACATTCATATGGTCAAAACTATCAAGGAATGAATGATAAATTTGGACTCAAAGTAACCCATTGGAACACAAGCTATATATTGTAGCTAGTGTTGAAGTTTTTGTCCCACATTGGAAAAGTATGGAAAAGTCTTGAAGTTAATATACCCCAAAGTTAGGACTAGGCATTGGATGCCTTGGGGGTATCCGAAATCTTTGAAGGGGAGCGGACCTAGATTATGCATGGTTGGGCTTAGGGCCAAAAGCCCATACATGCGCATGCCGTCGCAGCTCGTCCGGCTCGTGCCCGGGTCGTGGGTCTTTTTTGAATAAATATTAGTTTTTTGGGCAAAATTTAATAGGACTTTTGGACTTAAATTTTGGGCATGTTTTGATTTTTTCAACCTTAATCAGTTTCAATTAATTAATTATTATGCTAATTAAGACGTGGAAATTTTATTTAGTTAATTAATTAAAAATAGGATGTAATCACAACCATTGGAGGAGTTATGATTGTTCGTGATTAAATCGAAACCTCTGAAGGGTTATGACTGTTCTAAAGAGTCAACACTTCATGGCTATAAATAAACAACCCATGCCTCAATTTTACCACCAGAAAATTCCTCTATTTTTAACTTCGGCCTTCTTGAAACCTAGAGAGTTTATCACCATTGTTAGTTCATGGACCCACCATATTGCAGTGCTTCCTATGGTGGTTGAAGACCGTTTCATCCTAGGAGATAGACACCCATAGTTCAAGACGTAAGCACCATAAGAGGGGGAGAATTCCGTCTTAAGGAGAGATTGTTCAACATTCGATTCGCCTTGAATTTGTTACGTGATTTTAACAATCACGAACTATAAGTGTTCTTGCTTTTATTTTGTCCTTCAACATCATACTATTTTTTACTTTGTTTTTTTAATTATAGTTTAGAATATTATTTTCTACAACACTATTTATTTTTTTATAAATAAAAATAAGAAGAATAAACAATTAAGAATTTATTGGGATTTCGATATTAACTTAACCCTTTCAACACAAACTTTCGAAGCATACAACAAAACCCTGATTTAGGCCACATTATTTCCAATATCCCATATTAGCTAATGGAATCCAGGACACCCATTTTGGATGGCCGTAGAGCATCAGTCGCAATGTAATCTAAGTTGGGAAACTGAGTTTTTATGATTTATATGTTAACTTTGGTGGGCAAGTGAACTTGATCCTGGAGAACTTGGTGGGAAAATGAACTTGATCCTAGAGAACTTGGTGCATTATCCACTTGTTGAACATCTTGATCTTATACATTCTCTATATCAACTATGGTTGAACTCTCCACTTGAGTAACATTAATCCATTTTTGTGCTTATGCTTCATTAATTTACCTCTCTTCTCATTTTGGATGTGGGAATAGAAAATCACTACAAGAAAAATGGTTATTAGGGACGAGAATATTTGGGATGGTTGTGTCATTTGTCCATTAAAAGGACCATTTGGGATGGATTTTAATTAATGACCCTTACAGTATATGTATTATTTTTTAATTGGGACGGTTTATATTTACCTTCCTTTATGTGAGTGAATTTTAGCGCCTATTTTTTATGTGCAATTATAAACCACGAATTTTAATAACCGTTACACTTGAGTCATTTTATACTACGAATTTATAAAACCGTCTCATTTGATAAATTACAAAGGGGGCAGACTTTAAAAATTGTCTCATTTAGATCATTTTATATCACAAAAAACCGTCCCATTTGGTAAATTGTAAAAGGAACGAAAGGAAAAACATCCCATTTGATAAATTATAAAAGGGACCAAAGGAAAATCATCATATTTGATAAATTATAAAAGGGACATAAGGAAAACTGTCCCATTTGATAAACTAGGTCTTTTATCCCTCTTTTCATTTTCCCTCTCTTGTAAGGAAACTATTTGATAAATTAGGCCCGATCTAAAAAGTCTCTCTTCTCCATCTGTCTTCTCGATAATCTACTATGCCAGCTTTTCCCCTCCCCCTTCCCCATCCTATCCCTTCCTCTATCCCTGCCCGATCGGTGCAGACAGTGACTCATCTTCTTATCAGCAAATCGATTCGCACACATGCGAATCGATTCTGGTATGCAGGATTTCTATTTTTCTTCCTATTTACCAGTTTGTCATTATGGATAGATTTTTCGGGGTTTTATCCTTGGTTTTTCCTTCTTTTGAGGATATAAATTACTTGGGATATTTCGTTGGAAATAGAAAGCACTCTCTTCTCACTCATAGGTCAAGACTATTTATTGCTTTCACTTATATGTAAAGCTTTGATTACTACAAGTTAGTTTTGTTTAATGAAATCTTTGTTCACCCATATCTTTCATACTTGCTTTATTATCTTTAATTATCATTTATTAACATATCTTGTATTTTTGTGTGTTTAAACTAGATGACTTGTTTAAGCATGTTGTTCCTTTGCATGTGTAGCTTAGCTTCCATGACATGTAGCTAAATTTAAGGCTGAGGATCGTAATCCCACCTAGGATGCTTGAACTTCATATTTAGGGTTTGGCTTATAATTGCTTTAATTTAACTTCATGTGTTGGTATTGAAGTATCCTAGTTTCTTAACTCTCCTTATCATGCAAGGGGTTGTCTTTGATTCTTTACTACAACCCCAACCAATTTTAGCAATAAATAATCAACCCTAATCCTCCATCGATGAGTTTAATCTCTACATGGTCGATCTTCGGATCTAATTAGTGATGCTCGATTAGAATTAATTTGAATCAAGACCTATCATATTTATTAGTGAATCCAAGGTGGGATAATGATTCTCAATCCATTTTTGTTTCTTGAACTCAAGCTTAACTTCGTTCGTGTCGGTACATCTTTGTAGTTATTTCGATATTTGTTAACTCTACGCATAATAGTTTAGCGTTTAATCACTATCACATTTTCAAACAGTTAAATCATCTTTTACACTTTCCTTTTGTGGCATTTAGAGAATCTCCTTTAGCCTAATCTTATTTTCCTAGGAGTATTCAATCCCTAAGGAATACGATATTGGTCTTGACCGATTATTACTTGTTTGGATTGATTTGCACTTGAATCAAATACACTCTTTAGAGCACACCAAGTTTTTGGCGCCGTTGCTGGGTATTGGCACCAATTTTAGGTTTTAAAATTTCTCTTAATACTCATACGTTCCTTGTAGTCACCATGATAACACGGTTTCCAAAAACCAATCCAAATCCCATAAATGCAAGATGCGAGTTGTAGAAATCTAAATCATATCCTAGAATCCTTGTCGTCTAGCGAACATTCAGATTATTGTTGACCATCTCCAACTCCTTCCAATTCAATCTTTTCTTATACAGGAGCCCACTTCGGGCCCATGACTATGGTCAATAATGTAAGTGATCATGGTAGTCAAAGGGAAGTCGAGCCTCCCTATCAACCCATGAGAGACTACTTGCAACCGGAGAGGATCAACTCTCGTTCATGTATCATCTTCCCTTATAATGCTTCTCAATTCCATTTTCGTAATGAAATGATTCAACGTCTTCCAACCTTCCATGGAATGGAAAGTTAGCAACCTTATTTGTATGTCCATGAGTTTGAGGAGGTTTGCGCTACATTTAGTGATTAAAATTATCCTTTTAACGTAACCCGTATCAAACTTTTCCCATTTTCCTTAAAGGACAAAGCCAAAACTTGGCTTTGGTCCTTGTCTCCTAATTCAATAGGTAGTTAGCGCGATATGCAAGCACAATTTTTAAAGAATTTTTTTCCCAACGCATCGCACCAACGCTAGAAAATGGCAAATTCAAACCTTCGCTCAAAGCGAGGGCGAGACCTTCGAGCGATGTTGGGATAGATTTAATGAGCTACTCCATAAGTGCCCTCATCACAACTTCGAGAAATGGATATTAATCTCCTTTTTCCATAATGGCCTTACCTTAAATGCAAAGAAAATGGTGGAGACGATGTGCTCCGGGGAGTTCTTTGGACTTGAACCGGATGATGCGTGGGAACACTTAAAATATTATGCCAAGACGACCCAAGCTTGGGACACCTCAGACCCTAGCAAGGCAAATTTGAGTTCATTCGCTTTGACTGCCTCAATCCATGGGATATATAACCTCGCCGAAGGGGATGATATGTCCTTAAGAGTAGCTAAACTCACTAAGCACATCAGGTCCATGGATTAAAGGAATCGAGAAACCGCTAATCCTTCCCCATCCCACATAGAAGCGTCATATGCCATATGCAACGTGGAATATCACTCAACGAAGGATTGCCTATAATTTTGGCTTACAAAGTGATTTTTCATGATCAAGAAAATGCTATGGCCACATACAAGAAGCAGTTTATAACTCCTCTTGGAGAAGGGTACAATCCATCATGGAGAAACCACCCTGGTTTCTCTTATGACAATCCCAACATGCTCAAAATCCACCTCCCCCCAATTATCAAAATCCACCACCGCCTCAGAATTACCAACAACCTTATAATCAACTTCCTCCTCCCTAAGTTCAAATGCAAGTTCCCCCTTCGGGACCTAATCCTCCTTCTATACCCCCGTATGCTCACCTGAATAAGAGGAGCCTCGAAGAAGCTCTTCAATCTTTTATGAATTCTCAACAAGCCACAAATTCAAGGTTTAAGAAAGAAATTTCAAAGCTGGCCTCATAATTGAGTATCCAAGAGAAGGGAAAGTTCCCTTCTCAACCCAAAAGGCCCGTTCGGCAACATTGTGTGACCGATGCTTCGAATCCCCCTCCTGACTAAGCAAAGGCTATTATCGTTCTACGGAGCGAGAAAGTTGTTTATATATCTATCCCTCCTCCCAATCTCATCGTTAGTAAGGAAGTCTTGCCCAACCCAATAGAGGTCTAAGACGCTTCCTTAAAAGAAAAAGTTGAGGAACCTCAAGTAGAGATGAAAGTGATTCCCAAGTGTCCCATTCTCGTGCCTTATCCACAAAGGCTCATTCCTCCAAAGGGAAATGTTAATAATGCGAACATCCTAGAGATGTTCAAACAAGTGAAAATTAACATTCCCCTTTTAGATGCTATTAAACAAGTTCTCGCTTATGCCAAGTCCTTAAAGGACTTGATCACTATTATGCGGAGGTTATTTGTGAGGAAGAAAACATTTTTGGCTGAAAATGTTAGCTCGATAATTCAGTCCGAACTAACTCCTAAGTACAAAAACCCCGGTTGTCCCACTATATTTTGTGTGATACGTAACTTTAAGATCAAGCAAGCTTTTCTCGACATAGGCGCGATTGTGAATTTATTACCATACCATGTGTATGAACAACACTGTTTTGGAGACCTTTAACCCACCAAGATAACCCTCTAATTAGCAGATCGCTCCGTTAAGGTACCGAGGGGAGTTGTAGAGGATGTCCTAATCCAATTTGACAAATTCTATTTTTCGATGGACTTTGTGGTTTTGGACACTCACCCGATTTCTCCGAGTAGTAACACTACTCCCATCATCCTTGGTCATCCTTTCCTAGCAACTTCTCATGCATTAATTAACGCTAGGAATGGACAAATGAATCTCACATTTGGAAACATGACTTTGAAGATGAACATTTTCAATGTTGCAAAGAAAATGGGTGATGATGATGATGTCCAGGAAGTTGACCTATAGAATAGGTAGTTCCAGAGAATTTCGATGTTACTTATTTCTCAAATCATTTGGAGGGGTGTTTGGTGAACTCAATTTACTTGTAGAATAACTATTCTCCGTATGATGAAGAATTCAAGTTTATGAGTTTATTATTAGATGAGGATGAGAGGATTGCCGATGTGAATTGGTGTTCCACTTTTGAGGACTTACCTCCTCGAGACTCATACGAGGTGCCCTCGAATGTGCGATTTACCAAGCTTGATCTTAATAAATTTCCCTCCGAATTAAAGTATGCATACTTAGGTGATAATAACACATAACCCGTTGTTGTCTCATCTATCCTTGATGAGGGTCAAGAACAAATGTTGATGGACTTGTTAAAGAGGTATAAGGGTGCTTTAGGGTGGACCATTGCGGATTTGAAGGGAATTAGCCCTTTAATTTGCACTCATAAAATCCATTTAGAGGAGGATGCAAAGCCCTCCTGTGAGATGCAACGTAGGTTAAAAAAGAAGGGGTCAGAGCAAAGGTGATTAAGCTGTTAGATGCGGACATTATATACCCCATATCAGACAGCAAATGGGTGAGTCCGATACATGTGGTTCCCAAAAAATTAGAGTCACGTTTGTCGCGAATGCGAAGGGAGAATTGATAACCAAACGCACCACCACTGGGTGGAATATATGCGTAGATTATTGGAAACTAAATGTCATGACCTTGAAAGATCATTTCCCCCTTCCTTTTATCTGAACAAATATTGGAACGTGTTTTCGGCCACCTTTTTTATTGTTTCCTCGATGGATATAGTGGGTATAGTAAAATCGAGCTTGATATTCACATTCCCCTTTGGGACTTTCGCCTATAAACGAATGCCTTTTGGATTGTGTAATGTGACGATGACATTCCAAAGGTGCATGCTGAATATGTTCAGTGATATGGTAGAGAGAGGTTTGGAGGTATTTATGGACAATTTTAACGTCTTTGGTTACTCCTATGACCATTGCCTCTCTATCCTTGAAAACTTTTTGTCTAGGTGTGTGGAGAAGAGTCTCGTGCTAAATTGGGAAAAGTGCCATTTCATGGTCGTAAAAGTGATTATTCTCGGATACATAGTGTCCTTGAAAGGTATTGAGGTTGATAAGTCTAAGACTGAGGTCATTGCCAACTTACCCTCCCCAAAAACCCTCAAAGATGTGAGGTCATTCCTTGGGCATGAAGATTCATAAAGGATTTTAACTCCATTGCTAGGCCTTTATGTAATCTCCTCCCTAAGGAGACCCCATTCGAATGGAGTGATGAGTGCCAATTAACTTTTGAGAAGTTGAAAATCATGCTTACCACCACTCCCATTATACAAGACCTTGACTGAACTTTACCCTTTGAGTTGATGTACGATGGGGAAGTGTTACGATAAAGGAGCGATAAAAATCTCCATGTGATTTACTACACGAGTCGAACTCTTAACGGTGCACAATTGAACTATTTGACCACCGAGAAAGAGTTACTAGAAGTTGTATATGCCTTGGAAAAATTTCAAGTGTACTTAGTGGGATCTCTCATTGTTTATTTTAATGATCACGCGACATTAAAATACCTTCTTTCAAAGATGGACGCCAAACCACATTTGATAAGGTGGGTGCTTTTACTCCAAGAGTTCAATTTGATTATCAAGGATAAAAAAGAAGTAGAGAATGTCATGGATGACCACTTGCCGCGTTTGACATTCGAGACACCCCAAAGACCAACTCCCCATTATTGAGGTCTTTCCGGATCAATAACTATTCTTCTCTTTCTCTCTGCTGTGGTTCGTTGACATTGTGAACTACCTCATGGCGGGTTCCATTCCATCCCACTGGACCCCTCAAGATAAGAGGAAGTTTTTTGTATGGGTGCGTAGGTTTTTCTTTGATGATCCCTACTTGTTTAAAATTTGCGTGGACCAAATCATCCAAAAGTTCATTCCCGATGAAGAGATTAAGAGTGTTATTCAATTCTCCCACTCGTAAGAGTGTGGAGGCCATTTTTCTTCGAAAAAAACCGCTGCAAAGATTTTCCAAAGAGGATTTTACTGGCCCACACTCTTCAAGGATGCACACGAATTCTGCATTTTGTGTGAGTGTTGCCAAAAATTAGGAGCCATAACTCATCTAAACATGATGCTAATGTCCCCTATAATTAAGATTAAGGTGTTCGACTATTGGGGCATTGATTTTGTGGGCCCCTTTCCCCTTCTTTTGTCAATATTTACTTCGTAGTGGCGGTTGATTATGTCTCTAAGGGGGTGGAAGAGATAGCGTCAAAGACCAATGATCATCGAGTGGTGGTAAAGTTCCTTAGGGAACACATACTTTCGCCTTTTGGTACTCCAAAGGCAACCATTAGCAACAACGAATCGCATTTTTGTAATGCTCCATTTTTGAACCTTATGCGAAAGTATGGGGTTGTTCATAAAATTGTAACAACTTACCACCCTCAAACTAGTGGACAAGATGAGTTGGCCAATCGAGAGATTAAGCATATCCTTGAAAAGACGGTCAATCCCGACCGCAAGGATTGGTTCCTGAGACTCACTGACGCATTATGGGCGTACCACAGTCCCTATAAAACTTCCCTTGGAATGTCTCCCTTTAGGCTTGCGTATGGAAAGCCATGCCATCTTCCTATCAAACTTGAGCATAAGGCCTATTGGGCGATAAAGAAGTTGAACTTTGACTTGGACAACGCTTGAAAGACTCCAACTTGAAGAGTTGGAGGAGATTCGAAATGATTTGTACGAGAGTGAGAGAATTTATAAGAAACGGGTGAAAGAGAGACACGATAAAATCATATCTCGAAAAAAATTTCACCCTGATCAAAGAGTGCTTTTGTACAATTCTAGGCTCCATTTATTTTTGAGAAAGTTGCGATCGAGATGGACAGGTCCGTTTATGGTTAGGACCGTTTATCCTCACGACACGATTGAGATATAATACCCAAAAGATGCTAAACGATTTAAGGTGAATGGTCAATGCTTGAAACCCTTTTTAGAGACATTTGACCCTTCTTCGGAGTCAATTCCATTGTCCGACCCCATTTACAGGGCCGAATAGGACTCTCAAAATCGCAGTTTTGTACCGAGCAACCCCCGACACGTGTGGGGTTGCATAATTGTTATCCCGAACTAGTTAAATATCTTAGTTATATCATTTAGGTCCAATATATCCAAGAGACAACAACCCAATATTTGAATCCAATGAGAATTGTGAACAGTTAAGTAGAGAGTTTGGAAATCAATTTGCGAATCGATTCGATGGTTGGCAAAGTGTTAGGTCCCCATTTGCTAATCTATTCGCACACCTGTGAATTGATTCTCTTCCTTCCAGTTGCCAATTTCACTATTTAGCGAATCGATTCTCACACTTGAGAATCGTTTCAGGTATCTACAATAAAAAAGTAGAACCATTTGGAATCGATTCGCACACTTGCGAATCGATTCGCTCCCAGGCAGCCTCCCAAGTTCAAACCTAGCAAATCGATTCGCACACCTACGAATCGATTCAGTTTCCCAGCCTTTCAAATTCTGCCTTGATTCATTTCACCTCTTTTTACTCTATTCATTCCCTCTCCCTTATAAGCCCCACGTTTCCTCTCACTTTCCCACACTTCTCCCTACTCATTTTCTCTCTAATCCTCAGAATACTCATCCAAGGTAATCATCTCAAGCTTAATTTATAATGTGATTTCAATAGGAAATTAGTATGCCTTGTGTTTAACCTAGGGGATATCGATTATATTTGCTTATTTTGTTTGTGATTCATTAAAATGCTAATTGCTTTCCACTGAATTTTCAAAATATCTAACAAATACAACTTTTGATTAATGTTTTGTTGATTAAGTGTATTTGTTGTTTTTTTTTTCAATCAATCATAGACATTATTCTCCCTAGTTTACAGACAGTGCACACCCAATGTTCGATAAAATGCCCAAGTGCGTAGGTTGAGCCTAACTGTACCATTTTGTCTCTGTTTCTCGAACATTCACACTAGTTGTCTCGTGTTTGAGAGTGTGGCCATCCCCCGATCCTCGCGACGGGTGGGCGCGTAAGGGAGGATCCTAGGTCCCTCGTGTCCTTCTCGGGAGTGCTTCGGCCGACGTCATTTGGGTGAGGTGAAAAATGTAGAGATATAGAGTCTCCAGTCTATTTTACTCAAAACAGACAAAAGAAAGGGAGCCATCCCGAAGGACAACATCCAAAGACATACTGATGCATACGAAACCAAAAATAATTTGAAAAGGGTCCGGAGGCTAAGTTACGAAATGGGAAGGTGTTAGGCACCCATTTCGCCCTTTCGGTCTCTCATAGGTTTTTACTGTTTTCCTTTATTTTCCTCGTGATATGTGTGCACATGTATACATAGTGGAGATAAGAATCATCGACTTGCACCATGGAAGAGGTAAAGCGAGTATCCGTAGGAAGGTATAGAAATATTAGAAAATAAGATTTACGCGATTATCTTACGTTGACCATTATGATGGAACGATAACGCATGTGGAATAATACGCCACTAAGAACAAATATATGTATATATATATATAATATAAGAGAGTGGAGTTTAGAGAAAATAGAAAATGAGAGAAAAAGTAAAAATAGGACTCGAGTCTCGGGTTTTACCCCGAGACGCCTACGTAGCCTATAGAGGCATCAAAGTACACGTAGTTCGCATGAAAAATGAGGGATGGGGTTTATCCCATAAATCCAACCGGGGTATTCTCTTATTTGTGTATGTGTAAAAAAAGTGTTTGAGTTGTGAGAAAAATATAAGAATTTTCGTTTAGAATTTATGAGCAAAACCTATTTTTCTTGTTTTTTGGGGTTTTTATTTATATGAAAATAAGAGATGTGCAATAATACTAAATAAAAAGTATATCTGGATGTGTGAAATGAGATAATGAAAGTGCTAAGTAATAAAACAAGTTATTGCGAATTTATGAGAATTTAAGGAGAGAGTTGAGAAAATTGGACCTTCTTGAAGATCTTCAGCTTAATCTTGAATGCTTGATAGCAACCCTTAGACTTGGATGATGATAAAGGGTAGTGAATTCACCAAGTTTGATGAAAATGATGATGAAAAGTAAAGGTTGGAAAGGGATTTGGATGTGGAAATCGCGCTGACTTAGAGAGAGGTTTTCTGAATTTGCTGAGAGTGATATATCTTAGATCTGGGCTCCCTTGCAAGTGAGGTCAGACCTCCTTTTTATAGGCCCAGGTCATTGTCGATCAGCATAGCCCTATTCCTACCAATCGGTAGGTGCGTTTAGGCACACGGCCGATAGGCAGGGTCTGGGACCTGCCGTTTGGCAATGTCTTTCAGGCCTTTTCAGAAAATCGGTCACAGAACGCAAATCGTTGATCAGAATCGTGCATGGGGTTTACCATTTTAAAGATAATTCAGAGACATTCGAAAGTACTTTGGACCTATCCCAGGTTCGGGAGTTTACTTTGGGTCAAATATGGCTCAGAAGCATTCGTCGGTCCATTTGACGGGGAATCGTCAGACGCAAACGGATCATTCATCCGCATGGTAAGTCTGAATCGTGCATGGGGTGGATCGTTTGAAAGGTTAGGAGATGTATTTTGACATTTCAAAGAGTTTGATCCGGTTCGGGGAGTTGACTTGGTCAAACGATCTCTAGAATCATTCGGTGACCTGTTGGAGTAAAACGTATTGTTCGTCCGTACCGTAAGTCAGAATCTCCCACGAGATGGATCGTTGGAAAGGGGTTTTAGTGCCCTTCAAAGATTCATTTAGTCTCGATCAAGTTGAAGAGTTGAATTAGGTCAAATAGAGCTCGGAAGCACCCGGTGGCCTCTTACTTGAGTTTCAGAGGAAAACAGGTCATTCGTCCGCATGGTAAGTAAGAATCGCGCATGAGATGGAACGTTGGAAAGGGGTTTCAATGACCTTCAAAGATTCATTCACTCTCGATCGAGTTAAAGACTTTGACTTTTGGTCAAATGGAGCCTGGGAGTGCCCGATGGCTTCTAGGTCAGTACTCGGGGTATGACCTGGGTTTGTAGTGATAAAGGGAGGTGTAAGGGACGTAAGGAAAGTTTATGGGGTAAGAAAATGGGGTGTCTACAGAGCCCCTCGACGGGTGAGTTTGGAACAAACGATAGCCATAAAATAGACACCACATGATGCTTTTGAGGAAGGATGACCAATTCAGAGGGTTGAGGCCGATTCTGAGGACCTAAGGGAGCGAGGATGACCAATTCAGAGGGTTGAGGATGATTTTGAGGACCTACAGAGTGTGATAGGGATAACCAATTCAGTGGGTAGAAGCCGATTCTGCAGGCTTAAGTTGGGATGATCAATTCTGTGGGCTTAAGTATGAGATGACCAATTCTGCAGGTCGAAGCCAATTCTGCGGGCTTGAAGATGAGGTGACCAATTATATGGGTCGAAGCCAATTCTGTGGGCTTAAGTTGAGATGACCAATTCTGCTGGTCGAAGCCAATTATGCGGGCTTATGTAGAGATGACCAATTATGCGAGTCGAAGACAATTCCATGGGCTTGAAGATGAGGTGACCAATTCTGCGGGTCGAAGCCAATTCTGCTGGCATAAGTTAAGATGACCCATTCTGCGGGCTTATGTAGAGATGACCAATTCTGCGGGTCGAAGCCAATTTTGTGGGCTTATGTAGAGATGACCAATTCTGCGAGTCGAAACCAATTCTGCGGGGTTGAATATATGGTGAGCAATTTTGTGGGTCGAAGCCAATTCTGTGGGCTTATGTAGTGATGACCAATTCTGCGGGTCGAAGCCAATTCTGCGGGCTTAAGTAGAGATGGCCAATTCTGCGGGTCGAAGCCAATTCTGCGGGCTTATGTAGAGATGACCAATTCTGCAGGTCGAAGCCAATTCTGCGGGCTTAAGTAGAGATGACCAATTCTGCAGGTCGAAGCCAATTCTGCGGGCTTATGTAGAGATGACCAATTCTGCGAGCTTAAGTAGAGATGACCAATTCTACGGGTCGAAGCCAATTCTGTGGGCTTATGTAGTGATGACCAATTCTGCGAGCTTGAAGATGAGGTGACCAATTCTGCGGGTCGAAGCCAATTCTGTGGGCTTAAGTAGAGGTGACCAGTTCTGCGGGTCGAAGCCAATTTTGCGGGCTTATGTAGAGATGACCAATTCTGCGGGTTGAAGCCAATTCTGCGGGCTTATGTAGAGATGACCAATTCTGCGGGTTGAAGCCAATTCTGCGGGCTTATGTAGAGATGACCAATTCTGTGGGTCGAAGACAATTCTGCGGGCTTATGTAGAGATGTTCTTGGGGAACTTTGCTGGGGAGATTTATCTTATGGTTTTGTTTTGGGCTAGGGAGCCGAATGCTGTGAAATCTTTTGCATCCTCTGAAGGAAAAGCCAAAATTCCACTGGGGAGATTTAGGTGGCCCAGGGTTTGGATGTATTGCTTGGGGAAATTTGAGGCCTTTGGGGCATAGGGGTGATCTTTAGAGATCCTCTGGGGATGTTGCCGGGAGGAGTTTTACTTGGTTTTTGAGAGTTTCGCTGGGGAAATAGGGGTTCTGCTTGAGGGAGTGCAAAGTTTTCTTGATGAATATGTTCTAAATCCTTTTTGGGTTTTTTAAGAATTTTTTGAGAATTTTTCAGGGTTGTCTGGTATTTTCTGGGAATTTTTGTACGAAATTTAAAGGGGGTGCCGGTCAGCATGGTTCAGAGGGTGCCATTCGGCAATGGCACGGACTTTTGCACTGCCATTTGTGGTTCTTGCCGTATTTAAGGATGTTTTCGAACATCCCTCTCTTTGATTGGGGGAGTCTGACTTTAGCGACCCTCTATTTTTCTTTCAATGCATTCAGCCGGTGCTGCCGACAAACTTTTACTGGAGCCACGTATCTCCTTGAGGTATTCTTTAATTTGCACATTTTCCTTTCATGCATTCACATTTTCCTTATGCGTCTCTTTTTTTTTTATTGTGAATTCCTGTCTTTGGTAGACGTGGTTCTATGCGGTGATTGGGTGCAATACCCAGCTGATTGCCTTGAAGGACAATACTTTTGGGGACCTCTGCCGATTGTATCGATGGTGCAAGGCCAATCGGTAGTCAAAAGGATCTCTCTTTGGAGGCGGTGCGTTAGGTCTTGAATGGCCTGACCAGTGGTAGGGTAAGACTCTTTCTTTTTAGTCTTGATTTTTGCACATTCTGATTCTGTATTGACTTACGTCTACTAGGGATTTTCAGGTGACTTTTTACCCTTGGGGGATAGCCATTCAGGATGCATGGGTCGATCGGGGTGAATGCGCAGACGAGGCATTTGTTGGCGCATGAGTTCGGACATTCCTAGTATCTGGAGGAGCGGGTGGTTCTGCAGATTACGAAGGAGGAGGTGTTGGTGCTACCTATGCAGCCTCCTATGTCTATGAGGCGAGAGCGGCTGCTGCTGGAGGATGCGAGGATCGCGGCTATAATCAGTGAGTCCTACTTATTTTACACTGATACCGATGCACCGTATGACTATATGGACTTTGTGCGAGCTAGTTGATGGTGCCCCAGTATATATGATGCCTTGCCCTTCCCTCCTATGAGTTCGAGTCGGGCGGTGGGGTCTTCCCATAACGGCAGTGGTCCGTCGACGTCTACGACGGATGCGAATTTAGAGGTTCCCTTTGTTCGATTGCATACTCCTTCGTACAACATTCAGCGGTCTGATGGAGGGATGGTTCCTATATTACACCGTCCTCACGCGATGGATCCAAAGGAGTTGGGTTTGACAGAGGAGGTTCTTCATCCTGCGGTATACCTTCTTCCTCTTTTTGGTTCCTTTTCTATTTTGATCCATCTTTGATACTGATTTTGCCTTCTTCTTGCAGCAAGTTCGTGTGTCGACCACTTGGTTGAGGGACATCAGAGACTGGATATCTTCGGCGACTGCCCATATTCGGGATGCGGTCCCAATTCCTTCTTGCTTGGTGCCATCTGCTTCGTCCGGGGAGGACTCTGGCTCGGGTAGTGGTGGTGCATCATCTCGCCGTAGGGGAAAGAGAGCGCGTCGTAGGGGTGGAATCTCTTAGAGAGAAGGGTGAAAGGTAGGTGAGAGAGAGAGAAAATGTGGGTTCGAGTTGAGTCCTGTTTGTTTTTTTCTTTTCTTTTATTTCCTACAAAATTTGATGTAACACAAAAGAATATATATATGCAATGCAATGGGATTTTTTTATTATATTTTGGTAATGGTGAGTGATTGCATGCACATGCGCTTTTTAATTTGCTGTTGAGACCGTAAAAAGAGATATTTTTAGGATTTTGAAGGAAGGTTTTAAAAATGAAAAATTATATAGGGGTGGAAGAGGATTTTTAAAATTCTATTGAGAATATCAATTTATTTTTATTGTGCTCCTGATTTTGACAAAAGAGGAAAAAAGAAAATTTCTAAAAATAGGGGATTGCCTATCGGCAAGACCCTTGTCCTGCCTATCAGCAGTCAAGTCCAGTCCCATCAATTCAAAGTTTTTAATTAGTGCCTCTTCAGCTTCTTGTACCTTGTGGGGTAGGATTCCCTCTGATTTCTGCAGGGGTTATGTCTTTTGTGAGGGTTCTCAAGTATAAAAAGGGGTAAGGGTGGAGTGTTTTCATCACACCTTCACATTCTTACTTACTTGCCTACTATCTTTTAGTCATGAAAGATGGCTCTCCCTGGTAGCATTGAGTTTGCTAACTACCTCGGAGCCTTGGAAGCGATGTGCTCTTATAATGTTGACTATGATACTTTTAGTATGCGTCCGATTTCTTTGTGGCGCAATCGGCCTATTGAGTGGAATATGCTGATGTCGGTGGTACAGTTTTGGTACCCCGAAGACCATGTATTCTTCTTTGGGTTGGATGAAGTTTGTCCTACCTATGAGGAATGTTCTGTCATACTGGGGATAAATACCAGTGTTGCTGCGACTTTACCCGAATTTTCCTATTCTCCCAGGGATTTTCTGGCCGAGCTTCTTCGTATTTCACCTTCGATGACTAGATCACTAGTTGCTAGAGGAATGATCTCCCTCTCGGTGGTGTTTCAGTCCGTGCATTTGTGGGAAGTAGGTGATGATGGCTATGCTAGAGACGTTGCTCTGGGTTTGGTTTCAAAATTGCTGCTGGTGACTGGAGAACTGCTGGTGAATCCACAACTTGCAGCCATTACTTCATGGATGTCATGCCATCGCAATCCTGCAGCGGTGATACTAGAGGAGACCCTGAATGGTCTGGATGACTGGTGAGAAGGTCGTTTTGACTTCCTGCGAGGTAGTCCCATGATGCTGTTCATGTGGTTATCTGAAAGACTCCTCCTGGTGATTCTTCCAGAATATCCTTTATCGGTTGTACCCAACTTCTTTTCGCGTCACTTCTTCAGCGTTGTCTTGGATATTGAGAGCTGGGAGAATTGTCTTGTGAAGCATGGGGCTTGAAATCTGTACTTATCAGTGCCTTGGTGGGGACAGTTGTTGCCTATTCTGGAGCTAGGAGAATACTCGTATGTGCGTCTGGTTGGTATCATCCAGACCTCTTTTTATTTCCCTTGGTGGCTTCTGTACCAATTTGGCTGGGCACAGGTCGTGCCACCTCGAACACTAAATTTCTTTTCGTTAGAGGATTTGACCGAGCGTCTGCACCTGTGGCTTGGATCTTTGTGGGAGAGTCGGCGTCCGTCGACCCGCCCCTCTCAGTCTATTAGGAGAGTTTGGCATATCCCTGGGGATTATATTAAGTGGTTGTTGAGGAGAGTAGTTAGCAAGATGTTGGCAGTGGAGACTGGACAAAAGTGGCTTGTCTCTTTTAACACCATGGAAGGAGGTGTTGTGGTTTTTTCGAAACTGGTTCGAGCTTATCGGTCCATGGAGTGTCTGCGACACTCTATTCAGGTAGGGGAAACTTGGGGACCCCAGGATGCAGATGATGATGACGGAGCGGGCTCCTCTGGTAGCTGTGGGTAGGATGGTTTATTTTGTAATGGGGAATAAATGTGGGGATTTTATTTGGTTTTTTTAAGAAGGTAGGGGGAGGGAGTTATCCGTTCCTTTTCTTATGTAATATGTACCGTAATTTCTTATTAGTGAAATAAATAAGTTTCTGATCATCCAGCTATGCCTTTCGATGAATTTTGTGTTGTTTGAATTATCTATACCGATCACTAAGGCATACATAATCCTTTTGTTCAAATAAATGTTAGAATGAACTGTCATTCTCGAAGGTAAGAAAAGAATAGTATTTTGTAAAAAAGAAAGGGTCGTGCTCATGTAAGGTGTATGAGCTGCCTACGTACCTCTTGGGTTTTGAAATTTTATACTTTGTTTGAAAATGGTTATTTGCAGAGGATCAGGCCCACGTAGTTCTGGGCAAGGGGAAATGAAGAGATTTATTTTTTATTTTTTTTAGAATAGAAGGGAGACGAGAAGAGTCGTAGCGCGCTGAGACTTTGGACTAGGGGTAGAACTTCTTGAGATGATCCTGGTTGACTGGACGAGCCATCTCTTCCCCATCTAAGTTGATAAGCATGGCGGCACCGCCGGAAAAGATCTTTTTGATAATGTAAGGGCCGCTCCAATTGGGCTTAAATTTCCCTCTGGGGTCCCAGATGGGTTCTATGATTTCTTTGAGGGCTAGGTCCCCTTCTCGGACACTGCGGTCCTTGACTCTCTTATTAAATGAAAGCGCTATTCGGCGATGGTACCCTTGTATGTGGTAGAGTGCTTTTAATCTCCTTTCGTCTAGGAGGGTAAGCTCGTCAAGACGGTTTTGGAACCAGTCTTCTTCGTTGACCTTGCTTTCAAGCATGACGCACAACGAGGGTATTTCCAGCTCCACAGGTAGGATTGCTTCCATACCGTAAACCAGAGAGTAAGGAGTAGCTCCAGTAGAGGTTCGATAGCCCCAGAGGGCGTACGTGATCTGGTCGGCCCAATCTCGATAGCTTTCGGTCATCTTGCTGATGATGGCTTTGAGGTTCTTATTGGTGGCTTCAACTGCACCTTTGGTCTGAGGTCGGTAGGGAGAAGATTTATGTCTCTGAATCCCATACTCGTTGACCACTTCTGTAACTTCTACCTCGAAATGCAACCCGTTATCTGATATTAGCTCATGCAGGATCCCATACTGATAGATGATGTTTTTCTCAATGAATTTGGCCACTTTCTTAGCGTTCAGCAATGCATATGACTCTTCTTCGACCCATTTGGTGAAGTAATCAATGGCAACTAGGATGAACTCATGCGCATTGGAAGCCTTCAGTGTAACCTTCCCTATGATATTGATGCCCCAGGTGGAAAACGGCCAGGGAGAGGTCATGTTATATAATTCGCATAGAGGCCAATGCTGAAGGTTAGAGAATTGTTAGCATTTGAGGCATCTCTGTACATAGGCGGTGCAATCCTGGGTCATGGTGGTCCAGTAGTATCCCTGTCGAATGATTTTCTTAGCAAGCATGTGATTGTTCATGTGGGGTCCGCATTCCCCGCTGTGGATCTTTTGCATTATCTCTTCAATGTCTACCCCTGCGATGCAGTGCAGATGAGTTCCATCGAAGTTCCTTTTGAGTAGTGCTTTATAATAGATGATGTACTGGGCAGCGAGTCTTTGAAAGGGTGCTCGATCTTTCTTATTGGAACCCTTGAGATACCTATCATGCTTGAGGAGGCGCCAGATATTATAGTACCAACAATTGGCTAGATTGGGATCTTCTGTAGTGATGAGCTGGTAGCAATGGGTTGGTTTGTCTTGCTTTTGAACTAGGAAGGGGGTCATAGTTATTCCTTCAGGCATGTTGACCATGGAGGCCAAGGTAGCGAGGGAATCGTCTAGGTTATTCTTTGCTCGAGGTAGGTAATGGAAGGTGACATCTTGGAATTGGGAGGCTAGTTCTTCTAAGTGGGAATGGAAGGGTTGGAGTTTCTCATCCTTGACTCTCCATTTTTCGAGCACTTGACCGATGATGAGGGTGGAATCCCCGACGACATCTAGGCATCGAATACCTTTCTTGAGAGCAACTTTGAGGCCTACTATGCATGCCTTGTATTCATTCATGTTGTTGGTGCAAATAAAATCCAACTTGATGGCGATGGGAGTGTGGGAGTCATCTGGGGTGATCAGAAGTATCCCAATGCCATATCCCTTCTTATTGGCTGTGCCGTCAGAGAACATTTTCCATCGAAGGTTGTCTTGAGCAGTGCAAAGGATGTTTTCATCTGGGAATTCAGATATCCATACATCAACTTCTTTTACGGGGTAATCAACGAGGTAGTCAGAGATGGATCTTCCTTTTATGGCTTTCTGCGTGACGTACACGATATCGAACTCGGCTAGGAGCATCAACCATCGGGCCATTCTGCTGGATAAGGAGGGTTTCTGAAGCAGGTATTTGATGGGGTCCATTCGGGATACAAGATTTATGGGGAAGGTGAGCATGTAGTATCGTAACTTTTGGATGACCCAGACAAGTGCGATACACGCCTTTTCCAAAGAACTGTAGTTAACTTCGTACCTAACCAATTTATGACTGGCATAATAGATGGATCTTTCTTTGCAGGAATCTTCAAGGTATTGACTAGCAAATCCCCAGCTGCAGTGTCAGTTATGGTTAGGTATAGGAGAAAGGGGAGACCGGGCTGTGGTGGCATGAGTACCAGGGGTTGGGTCAGATATTATTTGATTTGGTCAAAAGCTTCTTAGCATGCCTCGTTGAAAACTTTAGTTGAATCCTTTCAGAGGAGTTTGAAGATAGGTTCGCAGATGGAGGTTAACTGGCTGATGAATCGACTGATGTATTATAATTTCCAGAGGAAACCTCGGACTTCTTTCTCTGTTCGGGGAGGTGGCATCTCAAGTATGGCTTTCAGCTTGGCGGGATATTTTTTTATCCTCTTCTAACTGATAATGAATCCCAAGAGTTTTCCCTTTGTAATGTCGAAGACGCATTTCTGTGGATTGAGTCTCATCTGATACTGTCGTAGTCGTTCGAAGAATTTTTGGAGAGCTGGAACATGACCTTCTCTAGTTTTGGATTTGATAATCATATCATCCACATAGACTTCAACTTCTTTGAGCTATTTCAGGATCAATGCCAGGCATATTGTCGTAGGAGCATGCGAAGACATCCACGAATTCTTTTAGCAATTCTTCGAATTGTGGACGCGCATGCTCGTCGAGGGTAGTCCCTATCCTAATCTCACGCAGTTGGCTACTAGAACCCAGGTTAACAACAATAGTCACTTCTTCAGTACCTTGAACGCAGTTATGTTGTTTATTATTAACCTTATTTAGATCAGTTAAGAATTGTTCATTTGCAAAATCATCATCATCAAAGTTTGATTAGAATCCAAACAGTTAATATAAGGCACAACAAGATACTCAAAATCTTCGTTTCTTTCATTGATAGGAAAAACAGCATTGAAAACCTCGTCAAAAGAGGACTCGATTACATTTGAACAAGGATAGACAACAGAAGAAGAAAAGGGGTAAACATTAGGATTAGGGGAGATGTCATCAGGTAGAACTGGCACAGTATGCCAGTTGAGGAGAGGTGTATCAGTAACATTAATCAGGTGGGATGGATCGAGTGATGTAGTGCCTGAATGAACCATGAAGAGTGTTAGCCCCAGTGTCTGTAAGTTGAAGGAATCTTTGGACTCACTTTCCTCAGTCTCTTCGATATCTTTGATGAGCGATTGTACTAGGTGTTGGGAATTTTTAGCCCATGGGTAGCTGTCTTGGAAAAAGATCTCCATTCCAGGCTTCATCTTCTTGTCTGTATGGTCATACTATGGTTCTGAAAAGCGGCAAAGGGGAAGTCCTCACCCTCTTTGATGAATAGTCCATTCAAGCAATCACTGGGGATAGTCTGGACATGGTCTAGTCTTCTCTTTGGTCAATACTGGCAGATCATTCTGAGCTCTTGCTCTGACGGTTGATACCCCAAACCACAAGGAGGGAAAGCCTTCTTTAGTTCAATGGGCTCAAGTATCCCTTGTTATCTTTGCCCTAGCCCCAGTCCGGGAATGAAGTTCATGTTTCTGAACAACTGAATCACATTGACATTTCCATGAGGGTTGTATTCTGGACAAACCCTTTCTTTGAAGTTGTCCCCTGCCAGGAGTAGAAGTGGTTCAACTCGAAATTCGGATAGAAGCATATTATTTGACCCGTGCCGTATCTCAAGAATTGGACTGTTGGTACTTGCACCATCGACATTGTCGTCGTCGTCCAAGATGGTAATGACCCGTCCGTCGACGAAGAACTTTAATTTGTGATGGAGTGAGGAAGACACGCCCTTGATACTGTGGAGCCAAGGTCATCCTAGCAATAGGTTAAAATAGGCTGGGATGTCAATAACTTGGAATTCAATGACAGGGTTTATAGGTCCAGCCCCTATTACAAGCTTTATGGATCCCATCACCTCCCAATAGGTATTATCGTAGGCACGCCCAGCAACGGAGGTTGGAGCGAGGTCACTTTCTTTCAGGCCTAAACATTTGAAGGTTCTCAGTGGGTAGAAATTCAAGGAGGATCCATTATCGACAAGAGAGAGTGGCATGACCTTCCCCATAACTTCGACAGAGATGTTGAGTGCATGATTGTGGTTTGGCCCAATCTTGGGGATTTCTTCTTCAGAAAAGGATAGCATTCGGGTAGAGGTAAAGGATTTGACCAAATTTACCGCTTCTTCTGCTGTGGTAGAAGGAGGAACTGTGGGTCCAGTGAGCAACTTGATCAAAGCATTTCTGTATAGTTGAGAAGACATGAAAAGTCCCCATAGAGTGATCACTACAAAAAAAGTAGTTTTTAGGATCGAGGTTTTTAAGACAGCTAAATTTAAGTATCTAAAGCATACTTTTTGAGATGGAAATAATCAACTGTCTTAAAAAAAAAGTAATTAAAACCCCTTATATTACCCGTCTTATAAAGTCACGTTAAGAGACAGATTATTACTTGCCGTCTCAAATAGTATCAAGTATTTAAAACCCTTATGCTCCCCGTCTTATAAAGTCTTCTTAAAAAGACACATTATTGTTTGCCGTCTCAAATAGTATCTTACTATTTGAAATGGATAAAAAAATTGACTCCCTCCTCAAAATTTTCCTTCCCGCTTTAACGTTCTATTATCATTAAACAAAAAAGAAGGCAAGAAAAAAAAAAGAAATTTCATCTAACCCCCGAATCCTCTCTATGCTCCAAAAATCCCCCCCCCCTTCTCTGCTCCAAAAATCCCCTTGCCCCTCCGCCCCCACACCCCTCCGCATCCTCCTCCACGCAGCTACTTCTCAAGCTACTTAATTGCTATCATATTTAGGGCTCAATATTAACGATTGTTTTTGTTTATATGATTTACATAGGCCCGGCTATTGGTTTTGTCGAAGAGGAGCGACCTTCCTCTCCCTCCCCTCCATAGTGCTTCCCTGCTATTGGGCCTTCCAAGTTCCTCTCCCTCTGCCCCTGCCAGTGCTGCCAGTGCCGAAGAAAGAAGTTCTCTCTCTCTCTCGTCCGGGTCTCTCTCTCTCGGGTTACTGAGTTGTAGCAGCAGCAAGCAGGTAACTTCTTTCTTTTTATTTTTTATTTTTTTTCAATTCAATATTTATATTGATAAATGATATATATATATATATATATTAACAATTGTTCAACATTTTTTTCGAGTTAAATAATTAAATGATTAGAATTTTTAAATTAGTATATTGTAAAAATTAGTAAATTGTTGTTTTGGAATATATTTTCAAGTTTAGTGTAATTAAGTTGAAATATTGTCATTGTTATTTGAGATTTAGGGTAATATTATTATGTTGAGGTATTTTTAAAAACTTTTGGAATAAAATGAGAGCTAAAACTTTGTTAATATTAACCTTAAAACTTTTAGGTTTAAAAATTTTCAAAATAAATAATAACCACACCCCAAAAAAATCGCCTCGGGGGCTCCCGCACCCGAACCCCCCATCTTTGTTGAAAAATTTCGTACCCCCTAACTGAAATTCCTAGGTCTGCCACTGGCTATATTGCCAAAAATATTCCAAAAACTATATTGCCAAAAATACAGTTTTTGATAATTTGTAAATACTCTCCCTATGTCACACAAAGAATGTTGAGGCTGCAAAAAATTATTCAAAAAGAATACAAAAACATAACGTATGTAGCTTCTCAAGGTTGTTCCTTTATGTGATTTTGTTTGAGTATCGTATATGGGTTAACTATTGATTAGGTTTCGTATTTATACTAGATCGAAATATTGCAATGTGATTGTATAGTGAGATTCTGGGAATGGTGGTATTTATGCATTTTCAATCTGAGCGAAATATTATATTGTTTGAGTATCGTATATGGGTTAACTATCGTAGTTTTTTTTAGTTTCAATCTGGGCATTGTGATTGTACAGTGAGATTTTACATCAAATACAACCCCCGTAATTTTATTGAAACCAAATCAAAATTTGACTTGATATTTGGGGATAACCCTAAAAAAATATTATTAAAAAATAGGAAACCCCTAAAAAAAATCAGGTCAGGGACTCCTATCAGCACCGCCAGACCTTTTACATACTATTATCAGCATCTTTTTGAAGATGTGTATAATTTTTATTAATTTGGAATATTTTTAATAGATTCAAATGTGATGAACTACTAAGTATATTTCAATCTATTTATAGATATTAGGAGGATAATGTGTATAATTTTAATTACACATTTGTCAAATGCTAAACTATTTTCATAGTAAAACCATGATTGATCGTGTTGTGCTAATACTTAATTGCTAACATTTGTCAAATGCTAAACTATCACCTCGATTTATTTCTTTGACTATAAATTTGAAATTTGTAGAATGATTGATTATGTTTTTGATGAATATAAGGTGATCGATTAGTTTTCTTTCTTTAAAGTTGTGGTTGGTTTGAATAACACAATTTGAACAATGAATGTATATCTAGTTAGGTGTATTTAGTTTGAATTTTGTTCTCCTCACTTTGAAAAATTCGATTATTGATATAATTAGTAGGAGACCTAACATATGACTTATGAAAATAATCCCTCTTTTTGTAAGTTAAACAACCATGTGTTTAGTAAAAGTGATCCCATACTTCATATCAATACTTTAATTGAGGTGTTGAATTATATTGTTATTTTTTATAGCTTGTTCCCCCTTTTATGCAATAATCTCTTTTGGAATTCATGTTTGTCATTATTAATATCATCTTCTCATCATTTTGTTTTGCGAAGACATTATCAAGATTTTTTCTTATTTATGAGAGATCACCTTGAGATGTTTGGTTTCGACAAAACTTATGAGGTTTAGATTTTTCACGGAGAAACTTTTGGAGTTTGAAGTATACTGTGTTTAATTTACAACAAACATATTAGAATTTTAAGTATATTATGTTTAATTAACATTTAAGATTATGTGTAAACTAAAAGAATATCAATGATGATATGAGTAGGAGCAACAAGCTTGGCCAATGGACTAGTGATGGTAGTGGGGCTGCTAAGTCTTAAAATAATGTCTTAAGCTTTTTAAATTCATATAAGGCCATTTTTCTGGATCCAAAAATGGTATTTGCAAAAGTACACTGCAACAATGGTCATTAGATAGTACTTGCTTAATAATTCAATTTAGAATCTGCAAAGGTTTTATACGCTGCTTGGAAAGTCAAAATTTTTGCAAGATTTTCCTTACAGTATGCATAGGAGGAAGAGAGGCCTTAACACCAAGGCAATGTCATTCGGATGATGCCTAGAACCAAGTAAAAGTTATTCGGGCGATGCCTATCACCAAGGCAATGTCGTTCGGGCGATGTCTAGCACCAAGGCAATGTCTTTTGAGTGATGCCTATAAATAAGGAAATGCCATTCGGGTGATGCTTATAAACAATACAATGTCAGTCAGGTGATAGGTAAAACACAGGCAAAGTTGGTCGAGTGAAGCCTAGCACCAAGGCAAAGTCATTAAGGTGATGCCTAGAACAAGGAAGTATGGTCCAAGTGATGTGTAACACATAGACAAAGTCAGTTGGGTGATACCTAGCACCAAGGCAAAGTCGTTTGGGTGATGCCTAGAAACAAGGCCATATTGTTCGGGGTGATGCCTAGTACTAAGGCGATGTCGTTCACGCAATTTCATTCGGGTGATTTCTAGAAAGAAGGCAATGTCAGCTAGGTGATGCATATAATATCAGTAAAGTTGGTCGGGTAATGCCTAGCACCGAGGCAAAGTAATTTGGATAATGCCTAGAAATAATGAAATGTAGGTCAGGCGATGCGTAGCACATAGGAAAAATTGGTCGGGTGATGCCTAACACCAAGCAAAAGTCATTTGGATGATGTCTAGAAATAAGGCAATGTCGTTGCGATCATTCCTAGCACCAAGGAAATGTTATTCGGGTGATGCCTAGAAATGAGACATAGTCATTCGAGTGATGCCTAGAAAGGAGACATAGTCATTTGGGTGATGCGTAAAAGCAAGGCAATGTCTAGAACCGAGGTAATGTCGTCTAGGTGATGCCAAGATACAAGGAAATATTGTTTGGGTGATACCTAAAAACACGACAATGTTGGCCCTATGATGCATAGAACATAGGAAGTCAATGCTTTTGTTCCAACATCTTCTCAAGTTCTTGCAAATATTCAGCTCTAAATCCCGTATTAACTTTCCAATTCGCATCGATGGATAGGTCTCGCCTACATATCAAAATCAGTGTTCTAAAAGGCCCACATAGGTGGCGCCAATGCGCGCCTAGGCTCCTAATGCTTGATGCTTGACCTCCACGCATCAACCACGCCTCGCGCCTTTTA
Organism: Sambucus nigra; assembly: GCA_949130495.1. Lineage (NCBI taxonomy): Eukaryota > Viridiplantae > Streptophyta > Magnoliopsida > Dipsacales > Adoxaceae > Sambucus > Sambucus nigra. The sequence continues at coordinate 300,928,711 of OX422215.1, read as the reverse complement.
GAACCTTGAAATTAATACAATGCATTTTGGTTAGAGAATTCAACACATTACATTCCAATAAAATGCGTCAAATGTAGTCTATGCATTTATGTTTTTAAAATCACCCTTCTCAACACTAAACAAAGCCTCAACTGCATTAAATAAAAGATAGCACCAAGAATTGCAACTGTATTGTAATGTATGTAAATCAAGCTTTACAAACAGAGAGTATTGTAAATTAAAACTGAGACTAACAGATCTGAAACAAAGAGTAGTTTCTCAATACTAAACTACTATATTGGAATGTTGGTTGCTTCTCACGTTTTTTGAGATCATCTCTTCATGTCAACATAAATGCAAATTTATACCTTTTAATATCTGAGCATGGGAACCAATCCAGCTTTTACATGAAATTTGATGTACACAAATTATATGAGATTCAGGAGTGCATAAGTTATTCATACACCAGTGTTAATCAGATAACTCAACGTTTATACATCAGTGAATAAGCTATTCATATAAAAAAAACAATTGACATCCATTGAGATCAATAAAATTAGCATAATTTTTAAAAGCAAACACTAAATTATATGAAAATTAACAGTATACAGGGAAATCTAAGATTCAAAATCCATTGATCCCAGAAAATGAAAAACACCATATCCATTGCATTTAAAACAAATAAATTCACAAAATATAAGATTTAAACCAAAAATCAAGGGAAAATACTTACCTAAAACAAAATAGGTAGCTCAAGAGAACCTCTAATTGAAGACTTGGCGAACTGAAGATCCAATCCTATTAAAAAAAGTTTGAGATGAAAGCTTCAAATTTGATTAAAATTTAACACTAATAACTGATGACTTAGTGTTTATGAAAATAATAACAATTTGTTCTAAGTTAAAAATATATGAAAACAGAGATTTGAATTTCTGAAATCTAAAAAGAATGATTAGAGATCTAAATTTCTTTCTCAAATGGTATTTGCATTTTTTAGAAAACAAATATGTCAACTGCAAAATTCTAAAAAGTACTTTTTGTTAGAAAGGTTTGAAGTATACTAAATGGATTTTCAATAGTTTTATTTTCATATCAAATGTGATTGTCATATTGCCATACGTCTACAATTAGACCTTCTACTGTTGCATCTGAGATGTATAAGAAAAACTTTGAATGTATTATAGTATATATAAGAAAAAAAAATAGTTTCCATCTGTTGGCTATAGGTGAACCGTTATATAACAGAGTTATATAACGTTATTATATAACTTTGTTTGATAACAAAGTTATATAACTGTTATACAACTTTGTCATATAACTCTATTATATAATTAGTTTTATAACAGTTATATAACTAGTTATATAGCAATTATATAACTGTTATATAACTTTGTTATATAACTGATGATAACTTCCTAAACGAAAAAAGAGAGAAGAGATAAAAAAGAAAAGCTCGTTGATGTTCTACTTGAAGCAAAAATATTGTTTCAGCAGTGGGGTAGTTTTTCCCTCTTCGATAATTTCTGTAGCTAGTTATTGATTGAAGTGGGGTTTCTAACTTTTAGTTATTCAAAGAAGGATATGCCATATTTCATGTTTTCGTGATATAAAAAAGAAACTTATATTGCAATAAAAAGCAATCCTCTGTGCCTGCCATTTTCTGCAGGACCATCATTCTTCTTTTCAGTATCGACGTCTTTTGGCCCATCATTAATTTCATTTTCACCATCTGTGATAATTTTATCCTCGATATTTTCATTGGTTGTCACAACACCATTTTGTTCCTTGGAATGGACAGTTGAAATACTCTTGCCCAAGTCCCAAACATAGAGAGAGGAAGCAACAAAGTTTTGAAGAGTTGGTAATGCGGCACCTGGAAGAAAAATGGAACAAATGCCTACACTTCAGAAGAAAAAAAAAACAGAGATCTGCACTTTTAGTTTGTACTACATTCATTCCAAGTATCTCTAACTTCAGTTTTTAAAACATAATTAACAGTTTTACAAGATGCGAATGCCACAACATCAACCACACAACAATCGTCTAGAGAAGGTGAATTACTTTCCCATATTAATAAACTTAAAGGAAAAAAATGAATGCCTACTGACATACTTTCTTTATGCAGAAGAAAGAACTATTTCGAGTAGTGACATTGATGATCAGTACGAAATGGATGAGTTCATCAAGATAGATGCACCGAAAGTAGAGGGTGTGTCACATGTTGCGACACTTATGCATATATGTTACAGGTGATCTTATTCATACATTTCATTTTTTATAATGCTAAATACAATTTTCAGATTATATAAGTTATTGGAAACTTATTTTAATCAAAAGATTTGGCAAGGTGACCAAAGCCTTCTTCTCCGGGGAGGGTGTGTGTTTCAGCAATATGTGGTCGATAATTACGTGAAGATAGAAACATAAAAATTGAGATGGATCCGTAATCACCAAACTAACATTAGATCTAAACTATGCCAAATGTTGCTTTCCTTTTGAGGTTCTTGCTGCCAGGCAAACATAGTGATTGTCATAATAAGGATTAATTAGTGTTTCCACCCGTCTTTATTGGGTATAAAATTTCTATCGCACCTTTGGCACTTGGGAATGTTAATGCTTGGGTGAACAGATTCCATTCTGACACGAAGCATTCGATGGGTAAGTATGATGTGATAAATTTTTGGAATTCAAAGTTATATGAGTGATTCCCAAGTTTTTATACGGTACCTATTGAATATGAAGTTCCTACTATGAATAATTCCCCTATTCGAATTGTTCGTTGGATGATCAACTTCGAGTATTCTGGCGGCTCGTATTGATGAGTTGGGTAGGTTTGAATTTAGACCTTATGTGAAAGATTGTGTGTATAGGTATTTTTTTGGAGATGTAGATCAAGAATTTGTTTACAAGAAGCTTAATGATTCAGCTATTTGGAAGGCTTTGAATATCAATGCCCTAGATTTGTTTTGTTACTGGTCAGTTGCCTTTTAGTATTGACTAGGGTGAGCGGTTGTTATATATAGTCCTCATGGGGTTATAAGGAATTTTGGTTATGATCATAATCATCATGAATCTCATATTCCAAGAACTTTAAAGGATACTTATGAATCTTCATTTAATATCTTCATATATAGTGGTGCAATGTATACATGTCAAAAGTTGTCATTTATGGATTGAAAAATCAGTCTGTGTCCAAACAGACATCTCAAGTGTAAGGTTCACGAGAAGAGAGTCCAGAGAGGCTGTTGGCAGTAAGAATGTTCAAACTGCTGCTTGCCCACTGCCATAACGGTAGGACTTCAATGTGAACTTGTATGATTTGGGTTGCTTTGCTTTATATGTGACTTGATTAAGGGTTCTTTATGTGAATTGTGGATAGATTTATCGCATCAAGTAAACTTCTGCTGCCCATATTAAGGTGCATGACCTGTTGATCTTTCCATATTTGAATCATATTACATAATTAGGTTCTCATTATAATTTCAAAATATTATTATTGATAAAGTAAACTAATATACACTCACATTTTACATGTAATATAAGAATAATTAAGATTCGATTGTGATAAAATATGTGCTTTTGGCTGTGATAAAATAACTAAGATTCGCGGACTTGAAGAACTGAAATTCTTAAATTTTTTGGATCTAAAGGGATGTAATGCAGTTGAAAAATCACTAGGTTCGTGAAACCTAACAAATTTAGAAGTATTGGATGCTTCTTGCCATGTAAAGTTAACTGAGATTGGGAGACTTGAGGGAGTGAAAGCCTTAAAAGTCTTGATCATTGATGAATGCAGGTTGATTGAAAAACTACCTGATTTGTCAGACCTTACAAATTTTAAAGAATTCAAAGCTATTGACTGTGTAAAACTAAATGAGATCTGTGGACTTGAGGAGCTGAAATCTTTAGTAGTGTTAGATATTTCTAGATGCAAGTCAATTGAAAAATTACCCCATTTGTCTAACTTTACAAATATAAAAGAATTACATGCTTCTGGATGTGATAAATTAACTGAGATCAGAGGAGGGTCTGAGGAACTGAAATCCTTTGAATTGTTGGACATTAATGGATGCAAGTCAATTGAAAAATGACTGTATTTGGAAAACCTTAGCGTAATAAGAATAATGGCTACCTTAGCATTTTCATTTGTTGCTATCATTCACTTCATTATTGTGAAGATATGTGACATGGTTGCTATTGTAAGATATCTGAACGTCACTCTTATTGTCCCGGAGCTGGATACAACTACCTTTTGGGCAGATCCTCATGTTAGGTTTTTCATGGTCCCGTGAGATTCATGAGTTTAGATCTTACATTCACCTCATGCTTCCATTACCTCAAAAGTTCAGACCGACTAGGTAATAAAATATAGTTCATACATGTGCTTACTTACTTATATATATATATATATATATATATATATATATATATATATATTGAGAGATTTTCAGGTGGAAAATATTCTTTTTTAAAGTTAAATTTTCAATGGTGGTGGTGAAATTTTGCTATGATGGTGGTCAGAATTTTTCTTTGTTGGTTTATAGTATTCTTAGAATCAATTTTAATGTTTAAAACAAGTTGACTACTTGTGGATTTCATGAATAAACAAAGGAGACTCAGTCGATTTAAAAAAAAAATATTAGTAGTTAGTTATTGTGATGAGAATATACTATATTGATTCATTGCACATTGTATTATTGATGAGTGGGATATTGATTTTGACATGATTGGCACTAATGTTTTTTTGCAGGTGATGATTTTTGTAGAATATGGAATGATAATCAAGGATTTTGGAGGTCGTACGCTTTAAGATTGCGGGATTACTTTGATATTTTTTTTTTGTGTTTTGGAGTATAAGAAATTAATGTATTCTTGTTGTCAAGTCGAATATTTGAACTTAGTGTTATAATTTTTATTTTATTGAATGTTTGGAGATGCTTTCAATAACTCTAACTATTGTTGAATGAAAATTATTCGTTATGTTGGTTCAAAATAATCTTATGTATTATATTTTATGATTATTCATTGTGTTGTGTTGTTTTAAATATAATTCAATTATATATTAAACTTTAGTGATAGATTTTATTGTCCACAATATATTGGTTCAAAAATTTTAAGATCCCTTCACCTCTTTTAGGATGGTTAAAACTGTCCCAAAAATATATTAAAGACGGCTATGTTGTTTTCTTAAAAAGATCTTCTAAAATAGTTACCTTTGGAGACAGATTAATTCTCGTCTCAACATCACTCTTTTGGGACAGCGCTCTTACCGTCTCAAAGGGTTATATAAAATGGTGAGCTTTTGAGACGGATTTGTTCCCGTCTCAAAAAACTCTTTTGAGACGGCTATGGTGCCACAAAAAGTATTTATAACCCCCTATCAAAAAGACCCCCCTAGACGTCCCAAATAGCGTCCCAAAAAGTATTTGAGATGGATAAACCATTTTTTAGGACTGTTATGCCACCGTCTCAAAAGCTACTTTTTTGTAGTGGATGATAGCTTGAGTTTTATTCAGTTAATCGAGGATCTTGCTCTCCTAGAGGGTCATTTATGGCATAGGAAGGGAAAATCTCTCCTCAACGCCCTTCCCTTTGTCATTGGCTGGTAGTGAGTTTAGGATCTGGTAATGCATCCCTGATCTGGTTATGGATTTACCGAAAAAGGGAAAAATATGAATTCCATTTCCTCATCGATCTCGGGTTGTTTTGCCACCTTATTTATTTCTTCTAGGAGTTCTTTGAATGATATCATTCCACACATGTCGGCTACTGGTCCAGATTTCTCAAAAGCTTCTTCTTCATTCAAATCTCCAAATTCTTCCCCCCATCCAGTGGCAATAATTTCATCTTTCCATGTGAAGTTGATGCATTCCATAACTTCAACGGCATCTTCATACATGTCATCCTATTATATGGGGATGTGTAAGGGTGAAGGGACCAGGCTCCCCTGTAGCTTCAGAGTATCAAGTAACTCAATCATACTGCAAATGTTGTTGGTTTGCCCGAATAATTCTGCCATGATTTGGACGACATTATCTAGGCTGACTTCATCGGTTGGTACTACCCAACTATCTGACTCTCGGGCCCATTTTCGTGCTTCCAAGAATAGTGTACTAAACCTTTGGCAATCAATGACCATCCATGAGTGCAGTTTCGTCTCGAACTCTAGGATTTGTTTTAACACTTCTGACAATTCCATGCTTATATTTTCATAATGGGTACAGACAACGATGCATGCTCTGGTAAGGAATAACAGTGCCTGATCAGCAAGGCTAGTAGGGTGTAGCAGGAAATATGGTAAAATTTGGAGAGGCTTAGGAGAGTATATGGGTGTGATTTGAGTTGAGGGATCGAATTCTGGGGTCTCTTTTAGAAAGATGGCATTGGCATGATTTGGAAGTGGGTTGTGAGTAGTGTTTGGCTTAGGATTGGCTGGTGGGGTGATGGTACCCCGGTCAATTAGACCTTGGATTATGTTTCGGAGGTGAAATCATTGGTCGGTGGTATGGACAATAGTTTGGTGAAAGGTGAAATGGGCATCTGCCTTGAAGTTTCTTGGGAGTGGATTTGCAATGGACGGGGATCCAAAGGTTTGATAAGGTTTTGGCTTAACAAGGCTTGATAAACTTTGGAGAGGGGAGCATGGAGCTCGGTGTATTCCTTTCGAACTGGGACAGGGCGGATTTCTGGCTCCTATGATGTGGTTGGCTGAGAGATGTTTTTGATGGTTGAGACTGTAGCAATGAAAGGTTTGTCATATTTTCTGGGGGTGAACTGTCCGGACACCTTCTTTGGTTCGACTTCTGTTATGGAAAAACCTTCCTTGATTTCTACTCCTGCATCTCTAAGAGCTCGGAAGTGGGGATAGTATTGTCCTCCCATCGTTGCTCGAACATGGGGTAAGAAGTTCTTCTTCACTATGCTGACTTGTTTTTCCTCGGAAGGCCGATTGGTCATGATTGCTGCTTTTTCCCTCCATCGGGCGATGAAGTTAATGACTGATTCCCTAGGGTTTTATTTGAGCATCTCTAAATCACGGCGTGTGACCCAAGCTCTTCGTTGTATTTGTACTGTGACATGAATTCCCGGGCTACATCCTCCCAGCTACGAATTATGGACTCTTCGAGAGATAAAACCATCGGAGGGTGCTATCCTTTAGAGTTTGCTGAAACAAGTGGGCCATCAATTCTTTAGAAGCCCCTAGTAGAGTCATGGAATGGTTATAACTTCGGAGATGAACAATCGGGGGTCCACTTCCTTCAAATTGCTCGATATTCGGCATCTTGAACTTCTCAAGTAACCTCGCTTTTGGATAAGGAGACATGTGGGCATAGTTCATGTAATTTCCTGAGATTCTGACTTGGCCAAACTTCTTGGTGAGCATATTGAGGTATTCTTTGACTTTGTTCAGCTCTTCTTCCTTCGAATCAATGATCATAGGAAAATTAGCCCCAGGCTGGGCAAGGTTTGGCATAGGAAGCGGGGCAGGCGGCGGCCCATTAATGGGAGTGGCACGTGGAGCGTGCTGATACTCTTCGGGAACCCAGATGGGCTCGAGTGGATCCATAGAATGAGGGAATAGGGCCTTGGGTTCTTGAGGAACGGGAACCTGGTTTTATTGCATCTCTCGAACCTCAGTTTGGAGGTTGCCAATCTTGGACAGAAGCTGAGCTAGGACTGTCGTGAGATTCGGCTGCACAACGGGTACTTGATCTGTGTTCTCCATGGAAAACGAATGGATTTCGAACTCGAAAGGAGTAATAGGGGAATGTACGAAACTCCGGGGTGACTTGACTGAAGACCGAAGCCAATAAGGAGCCAGGCCAAGGGCTTACGATCGACCTGAGAAGGCGTAAAATGGGATTTATTTTTGAGAGAAAGAATGAAAATATTTTTTTGACGTTTTTTTTTTCTTTTTGAGATTGGAAGAAAAAATATTTTTGGATTTTTGACAAAGAGAGGAGAATTTTCTTTTTGTATTTTTGATAAAGACATGAGAAATGTTTTTGGATTTTCGATAAAGAAGGGAGAAATTTTTTTTGGATTTTTTTTGGGAGACGGACCTCAGCATCATTATTATAATTATTATCTTCTCACTTATATTAAATTCTACTAACTGAAAAATGAAATGCCGACATGACCCGAGCCTGGAAAAGTTGGGTTTGTAATATATTTAAAGTTATGGCTGGACATGTGACCAGGATCACGGGCAGGGTCTCATTTTTAAAAATGTGTGAGAATTCGGGCGGCAGGACGACCCTGAATTTCGATAGAGTTTTGGGTGGAAACCGACAATCTAACATATGTGTCATAGGATTGACACCTATATGCGGGTATGCAATTTGGTTGGGTGAATCGGAAAGGGTTCCCCCCCTTTGGCGTGACTTCCACGATATGCGTCTTGCTCTTGCGGGCAATCGGTACGTGTGGACATGCCATTTGATATACCTGAGTTTATATGAATTTCCTCACCATATAACTCATGGGGACGGTACGTGTGAGAGCGAATTTGATATACTCGACGTACGTGAATGAGTTACCTGCGATATACCTCCCGTAATGACTTCGGTCAAGCGGTACGATGCGGGAGAAATGTTTGATATACATCGAAGGTACTTGACCAATGGAAGGTGAGAGTCATATCGCGTAGGCAAACTGCACCCTGCCGGACTAGCACCCATCACGAAGTGACCTTCCAGTTACTGGGTAAAATTTGGTCACTAATAATGCTCTTTGGTGATGTCATGCGAATCATGCATGATTCTCTTATTAATATCTTATGAGAATGTCTTTTCCGATTATGCCAAACAGGGAGAAAAGTACAAGTATCAATGGTTCACCAAGTATGGATGGATAATGCGTGTGACATGTGGATACATGTGACCCTAGGTGCATGTGGTGCGAAGTGTACATGGAGAATTTTCTACAAGTCTGTGAATATAAGCATAAGTATGGGAGATATATGGAAAAAGGAGAAAATGCAAAAAAATGAGGAAAATATGAATAAGTATAACATCCATGTAAATAGAGTCTAGCCCTCAAAAGAAAATCCCCAGCAGAGTCGCCACTGTGGCCATCCCCCAATCCTCACGGCGGGCGGGCGTGTGAGGGAGGATCCTAGGTCTCGCGCATCCCTCTCGGGAGCGCTTCGGCCAACGTCATTTTGGTGAGGTGAAAAATGTAGAGAGATAGAGTCGCCAGTCTATTTTACTCAAAATAGACAAAAGAAAGGGAGCCATCCTGAAGGACAACATCCAAAGACATACTGATGCATACGAAACCAAAAATGATTCGAAAAGGGTCTGGAGGCTAAGTTACGAAATGGTAAGGTGTTAGGCACCCATTCCTCCCTTTCGGTCTCTCATGAGTTTTTACTATTTTCCTTTATTTTCCCCGTGATATGTGTGCGTGTGTATACATAGTGGAGATAAGAATCATCGACTTACACCATGGAAGAGGTAAAGCGAGTTATAAAAATATTAAAAATTAGGATTTACGCGTTTATCCTTATGTTGACCATTATGATGGAACGATAATGCATGTGGAATAATATGCCACTAAGAACAGATATATGTGCATATATAATATAAGAGAGTGGAGTTTAGAGAAAATATAAAATAAGAGAAAAAGTAAAAATAGGACTTGAGTGTCGAGTTTTACCCCGAGATGCCTACGTAGCCTATAGAGGTATCAAAGTCCACGTAGTTCGCATGAAAAATGAGGGGTGGGGTTTATTCCATAAATCCAACCGGGGGGATTCTCTTATTTGTGTGTGTGTGTGTTTGTGTAGAAAAAATGTTTAACTTGTGAGAAAAGTGTAAGAAAAGTATGAGAATCTCGTTTGGAATTTATGAGCAAACCCTCATTTTCTTATTTTTTGGGTTTTTATTTATATGAAAATAAGAGATGTGCAATAATACTAAATAAAAAGTATACTAGGATGTCTGAGATGAGATAATGAAAGTGCTAAGTAATAAAACAAGTTATTGCGAACTTATGAGAATTTAAGGAGAGAGTTGAGAAAATTGGACCTTCTTGAAGATCTTGAACGTTGGAGAGCATCCCTTAGACTTGGATGATGATGGAGGTAGTGAATTCACCAAGTTTGATGAAAATGATGATGAAAAGTGAAGGTTGGAAAGGGATTTGGACGTGGAAATCGCGCCGACTTTGAGAGAGGTTTTCTGGATTTGTTGAGAGTGATATCTATCAGATCTGGGCTCCCTTGCAAATGAGGTTATGCCTCCTTTTCATAGGCCCAAGGCATTAACAATCGGCATAGCCTTGTTCTTGCCAATCGACTGGTGCATTTAGGCACACGACCGATAGGTAGGGTCTGGGACCTGCCGTTTGTCAGTGTCTTTCAGGCCTTTTCGGAAAATTGGTCGTAAAATGCAAACCATTGATCAGAATCGTGCATGGGGTAGACCATTGGAAAGGTAATTTAGAGACCTTCAAAAATCCTTTGGATTTCTCCTGGGTTTGGGAGTTGACTTTGGGTTAAATATGGCTCGGAAGCATTCGTCGGTCCATTGGACGGGGAATCGTCGGACGCAAACAGATCGTTCATCCGCATGGTAAGTCCGAATCGCACACGGGGCGAATCTTTGGAAAGGTTAGGATATGTACTTCGACATTCCAAAAAGTTTTATCTTATTTGAGGAGTTAACTTCGGTCAACCGATCCCTAGAAGCATTCAGTGACCTTTCGGAGTAAAACAGAGCGTTCGTCCGTACCGTAAGTCGGAATCGCACACGGGATAGACCATTGGAAAGGGATTTCAGTGAACTTTGAATATGCATTCAGTCTCAGTAGAGTTGAAGAGACTTAGGTCAAACAGAGCCCGGGAGCGCCCGATGGCCTTCTAATTGAGTTTTGGTGGAAATAGGTCGTTCGTACGCATGGTAAGTCAGAATCGCGCACGGTATGGACCGTTGGAAAGGGGTTTCAGTGCCCTTCGAAGATTCATTCAGTATCGATCAGGTTGAAGACTTTGACTTTTGGTCAAACAGAGCCTGGGAGTGCCCGATGGCTTCTAGGTTAGTACTCGGGGTATGACCTGGGTTTGTAGTGATGAAGGGAGGTGCTAGGGACCTAAGGAGAGTTTAGGGGTAACAGAATGGGGTGTCTATAGAGAGGAGTGCATGTCAGTTATGCGTATCCGCCACTTTTTCTTTCGACATACACCCCTTTGTTCCTTCCTAAACCCCTTTTCATGCTAATTAATTTTATGCATTACACTAATAGTGTCTGTATTGAATTAATTTATTTTTTAGGTTTGATATGGCTAAAAAACCCACCACCAATGCTGTGTCTGGTAGAAATGTCTTTGAATCCTTCCGATCCAAGGAGGAGCGAGACTGGTTTAGGGCGAATTTTCCGTCAAATAGAAGCATTGCTATCGAGCGCCCAATGAAGCTCAATGATTTTCCTAACAAGGTTAGCAGACATTTCCAAAAATTCCATTGGGAGGCTCACCTAGCCAAGGGGGTGACGTGAATGAAGAACATGTTAGGAGGTTTTATGGATTGCTCATCCCAATTGGGGCTGGGACTTATGAAGCTTTTGTTAGGGGCAGAAGATTGAAAATTTCAAAGGCTATTTTGTCTCGATTGTTGGGAGATGTCGACAACCCGGAGGAGTATGGTTTTCCTTCACATGACCCTCTTATCGTATTCCCAATGATGTCCTTATTGCACGTCTTGCAGAAGGTCACGTTTGGATGGGAGACTCTTTCCCTACCAAGCTAATGCCCGACTCTCACCGTTTAATTCACCTGGTAGCCGTCAACTCTATTATTCTAACTCAAACGAAGTTTGTGCATCGCTCGCCCCAGGCTCACTTTCTATACCACCGTTTGGATGCTAATTCCATTATTATTCTCCCCGCCTTAATGCTTCAAAGGATGTTGGCCATCGCTAATGATGACAAGGGATTCACCACTCTCCCATATTCTCAGCTAGTTTCAAGGATATATTCCTGATGTGAGATGCGAGGAGATGGCTCCTGATAAAATCCCGAGGCTACATTCGTCGCTTGATGATGATGCTATAGAGAAATGCTTGGGCAAGGCTTATTGGAATAGGAAGAAGCAACTCATGTTGGACCATGCAGCGGCTGGGATCCCATTTGACTTTGACGATCCATTGCCGGATCTTTCGAAGGACCCGACCCATGTTCCACACCCGATGGGTCAGGTGAGGGAGTTGACTACTAGGATGGACTCATTGTAGGCTGATTTTATTGCATATCAGGATGCTTCTCAGAGGAGATTTGCTGATTTTAGGGGAACTTACGGGCATGATTTTTCGATGATGGAGAGGGCACAAGTGGACCTATTTTCTCATTTGCGCGGGGGTGAGGATTTTATGCCTCCTTACTTGTATGATCCATATCCCCAGCATGATCCCTCTGCGCCCGAGTCTTCTAGCCGCCATCAGGACTTCCCTTAGGGGGATGCTTTTTATATATCTTCTGATGTTACTTAATTCACTTTGAAATCTGGTTTTTGAAGTTGTTTGGGCTATTTTATTTGGGTTTGGGGTTTGAAGCATTTTAGTTGTATATTTTTTGGTTTAGAAAGTTCATTATTGTATTTTATCATTTTATTTTTTTTATCCAAATGTATGCAACTCGGTATTATTAATGGAAATTCTAATTTTCTTTTTCATATTTGATCTTGTATATATCTCTCTTTTGTATATATTGCTATTTTTCGTACTAACATGTAACAGGTATGCCGTTGCGCAGTTTCCGAGTTGCTCCCTACGGGGTGATTATTTTCTAACCCCTTTTACCTTTTTATCCCTACTAAAATTGGGGGCAATGTTTCATGCAAGTTAGGGGGTATGGAATATATTTCTGTCATCGATTATCAGGTTAGTATTATTTAAAAAAAAATCTTCTTTTTCTCTCCCATATCTCCTATGATTACTTTTATAATCGGCCTACCTTATTGTATATCTATGAAGCATGCTTTGATTTATTGATTTATTAGCCTTTAGCCCGTTATTGTTTTCATTGTGAATAGCCTCATGAAATTAAACTGTGAAGCTTTGAGAATATAAACAAATAATTATTTATGATTTTGTTTAAAGCATTTCAAATTCGTAATCATAAGGCGCATGATACACCTTAAAAAGTGAGATTCGAGACTTATCGTCATTTGTGAGAATATACATATATTCCATCTCTTCCTTGAGGAATAATCTTATTAACGATCTCATTTTATTTTCATTGATTGCATATTAATTGATTTCATCTTGAAATGGACACTTGAACATGATTTTCAATGGTGTTGAGTGCCAAGAATCACATGAAACTTTAGGAAAGGATCATAGGACCTCTTTGCTATTTATCCCATATGACCTTAACCTTACCCTTACCCTTATACACCTCCCGTACCTTGATTTGGAATTACTCCCGGGATTGAATGATGTTTGTTATTTGTGGAACGCAATCAAGAAAAAAAGAAAAGAAAAATGAAAAAAAAAAGAGAAAGGAGATAAGCAAAAAGAAGAAAGAAAGAAAAATAGAATAAATGGTTCGTAGTTGCGTGTATCCCATTTCATCAAGCGCATGAAAATAAAAGTATCAGTCTCTTGTATATCATGCTTTTGGAATTCGAATTCAATTCCTTTAATTTCCCACTAATCTCATTATCCTGTGCGTTATTCCCGAATCCCATTTGCGACTTTCATTTCCCAACCCTAACCTAGCCCAAATTCTATACCCGAAAAGTCCTATTTGATTCAAAGGTTGGAAATTGGCAATATTCTGTTTAAGTGCATTTCACATCGGTTAATATGCGGTATCCTTTCATGTGAGCGACCTCGTTTCCTTTTACATTTACTCCATATTCCCGCATGTCCCGAGTGTGTTACATCCTCTTTCAGAGTGTTTTCATTTGTTGAGTGTAATAACCTGAGAGAACTTGAGTATGCATGCTTTAGCATTTACATGGATTTTGAAAGTTTTGCCAAATCTAAATTACCACATGTGTCCGCTTATTTAGCATTTCCATGGTTTCAATTTCTATTGAAGTTATTTGTTTAATGCCGATAATTGCCGTCTTTAGTGTGATCTTTGTTCACTTTGTTGATAAATTATGCTTCTTCGATTATTGTTGAGCTTCGCATCGGTTTTTGATTTATCATAGTATGAGTTAATTTGATGTTTGTGGGGGGCATCCCTGGAAATCCTCATGAGACACCACTCGTCCACTAGGGTAACCTAGAGGTTTAATGGCTTATTGCATACGCTAAATGCAATCGTTCGCCCGCAAAAGTGGTATTTTCCTTTTATGTACATATTTCTTCTATTTTGGGTTTTATTGATGGACCTTATTTCTTAATACTTCATTACTCGGGAACAGAAATGTATAAGTTAGGGGGTGTGATTAGTCACTTTTATTATATTATTTACCCCGTTAAGTTGTACATTCTAGCATTCCCGTGCATGTATTTCTCAGTACTTATGCTCATTTATTGACTAAACTATGATTTCATTATATATATATTTTGTTTGTCTTAATTGAGCCTTTGTAGGCCTAGGGAATGCAAGTTTGAAGTTTGGTTGATTCCAGAAGATGTTCCATTGATTGTCGCAATGTCGGGGGCATTTTAGTAAATTCAGCATTCGGTGTTTGATCCCTATAAGGACACAAATTTTCAATTGCGTCTTATGTAGTGTTAGCTTAATTATGGACAAAACCAGTTGAGTCATGGGACAGAAGTTTGCTCCTATCAATCCTATGACGTTTGAAGTGTTGAAGACATAGCGGTCAGAATTTAAATTTTCATTATTGTCGTGTTTCAAGGGCCATGTTTCGCATCATCAACATTATATCATTCCAAGGTCTCCAAAGGTATGAATGCACATTATATATATATATTTAGGACCTTGGATATTTTAGTTGGGTGTGAACATTTTTATATAACGACCTTTTATTTTCCAGAAAATTATTTTAGAACTTTCTATTAAAGTTTTTGGGCTTAAAAGTAACTTTTAGATTTTTTAAGATGTCATTCAAACGAACTGGGCATCTCATTCGAATGAGTTTGCCAGTCGTTCGAACGAACTTCTAAAGATAATTTCTCTATTTTTTCATTAGTAATGTCGTCTGAAATCTCGTTTGAACATAGTCATTCGAATGATATCAAAACGTCATTTGAATGAGATTTTAGCGGGAACAGTTTTTTTGGCCAGATTTTTCCCACTTTCCCCACTTGTCCACTACTTTGTACCTGATATATTTTGTGTGGGAACCAACATTTTAGTAAGGCTTTTCAGAACTTCCAAAGCCTCTTTGAGAGAAAAATACTTTTCACAAAGAGTTTCCTTGGTGTTTGTTTATCAATTTGATTATCTTAAGAACAAAACCAAGTTTTACACCCAAATATGTTTGTTTAGATTCTATCCAAGTTCTCTCTCTATATATATATCCTTGCTTGGAGAGTGTTTGGCACCGGTTTTAATTCTCTACCCATAAAGAAGACAATTTGCGTTCTTCTCTACCCCCAAAAGGAGAAAAGATTGCTGCGACTTTCTCACATGGTGAAAGGCACCTTGTGTGGTTGACAGTAGGTTGTGCCTCCATTGGTGGACTCCTAGATTCCAGTGGACTCCGGAGTTATCAACTAGGCGGAGGTGTTTACAAGCTGGAGCGTCAAGTCTTGGATGGAGTCAAGTCTGTTGTGTAAGTCTTTTATCTTGTAATTGTAATTCCATACCGAGTGGATTTGTTAGGCCAGGGTCGTCCGAGGTGTTTCCAGTTGTGGGTTTTCCTCGGACATCGTCGTGTAGTGAGATTATTTATGTTTATCTTGAAAAAATCACCTTAGATGCATGCTTAGGTTAAAAAGATAAAATTTGGTTTAAATATCACACTAGTGTAATTTGGTGCCAAAAATTTGTTTGGGTGATGTTTAATGAATTGAATTCAAGTCGACTAATTTTAATTTGATAAAATTTGGTTTGGACTATATAGAAAAATGAATTAATCATTGTTAGGAAAATTTTAGGACTTGGGTTGAATTAATTTGGTTTAAGTGAAAATTTATTTGTTAAATAGTTTAATTTCACTTTGAGTTTAGTTTAATTTTAATTTGAAAGAAATTAAAATTCGAATTGAATTTTAGTTGGAAATTTAATTGAACCATCTCATTTATTTTAAAGAATTTTAAAATTGGGGGCCTCGTGTTCCAACAATCCCGATCTCTTCACGAAAGTTGTTTCCTTAATTCTCATCTCCACCTGGCCTTTGATGGTGCTTGAATCCGATCTAGAACGATGAAGTTGCGAATGATTTGGTGAAGCTTGGGGAAAACAAAGCCAAAGCATGGACCCAAATTTTGTTGGCATGTGCGAATCGATTTGCACACCTGCAAATCGATTCGGGTTCAGACAGTGACTCATCTTCTTATCAACGAATTGATTCACACACCTGCGAATCGATTCAGGTATGCAGGATTTCTATTTTTCTCCCTATTTACTAGTTAGCCATTATGGATAGATTTTTCTGATTTTTATCCTTGGTTTTTCCTTCATTTGAGGATATAGATTACTTGGGATATTTTTTTGGAAATAGAAAACATTATCTTCTCTCTCCTAGGTCAAGAATATTTATTGCTTTCACCTATATATAAAGATTTGATTACTATAAGTTAGTTGTGTTTAATGCAATCTTTGTTCACCCTTATCTTTCTAACTTGCTTTATTAGCTTTAATTAGCATTTATTACCATATCCTGTATTGTTATGTGTTTAAACTAGATGACTTGTTTAAGTATGTTGTTCCTTTGCATGTGTAGCTTAGTTTCCATGACGTGTTGCTAAATTTAAGGTTGGGGATCAGATTCCCACCTATGATGCTTGAACTTCATATTTAGGGTTTGGCTTATAATTTCTATAATTTAACTTCATGTGTTGGTATTGAAGTGTCCTAGTTTCTTAACTCTCCTTGTCATGCACAGGGTATTTTTTGATGCTTTACTACAACCCTAACCCATTTTAACAATAACTAATTAACCCTAATCCTCCATCGATGAGTTTAATCTCTACATGGTCGATGTTTGGATCTAATTAATTATGCTCGATTAGAATTAATTTGAATCAAGACCTATCATCTTTATTAGTGAATCCAAGTTGGGAGAATGATCCTCAATCCCTTTTTATCTCTTAAACTCAAGCTTAACTTAGTTCGTGTTGGTACATCATTGTAGTTGTTTTGATACTTGTTAACTCTACGCATGATAGTTTAGCGTTTAATCACTCTCACATTTTCAAACAGTTAAATCATCTTGTACACTTTCCTTTTGTGACGTTTAGAGAATCTCCTTTAGCCTAATCTTGTTCTCCTAGGAGTGTTCAATCCCTGAGGAATATGATCCCGGTGTTGCCCATTTACTACTTGTTACGATTGATTTTCACTTGAATCAAATACACTCTTTAGAGCACACCACTATTAGTTTATTGATATTGTTTTCACAGGTTAGGTTTTATTTATTTATTTTTTGTGTAGATTACACTTTTTTTGTTTATATTTAACTATATATGGAATTTGATAATTTCTTTATCTGTATCCGTGTCCTCGAATCGTCGTGTCCAATTTGAATTGCTCTGCAATGAACAAGTTTATTTTTTATGTTGGTTATAGAACACTTTGAATTCTCATTATGGGGCTGCGTGTGATCGTTTGTTATTCAATTTAGTCATTCATTATTATTTTACTGTGGTCTAATTTTTCTTTTCAATGAACTTGTTTTTTTCCAAGCCTTATATGTTATGGTTATGTATAGTCCTATGAATTGATTGTGAACCACGCGAGGTAAAAATTACATTTTAGGAAACCCACAAGAGGATGAAACTAATTTTGCATGACTACAAGAGTAGATTAGTTCAGAACGTACAATACTAGACATCTAAATATGATTTGTTTGTGCACGACAATATAACTACCACATCGTGCATAGTGTCTTATGTATGAGATTAGTTGTAAATAATTAATGCATTTGTTTTTTATTCAAAGGGTGCATATGAACCACATGCACCAACACTTACATTTTTTGGAAACCTACACAAGTAATTGTATATGTTTTTCATAATTGGTTTTACATTTTGCATGAGTAGAACAAATCAGATGCAAGAAAGTTTTGATCCTTTTCTTCAGTTAAAAGAAAAATATTATATTTATAGATAGCTATTAATTTATGTTTTTACCATATCAAAACGTAGATTTGTATTTTAGGTTGTTTTGTAGATTTGTTTTTACCATATCAGGGGTTAGTGGACATGCAAAATCCTTCATACATGATATCTAGGGACATGACCACAGGTTATGCATGTCCACTTTAAAGCAAGGTAAATTTTTAATGATTGAGATTCTAATTATAAATTCTCTTATGTGTTGAAATAACGTGCATATATTTTGCGCTTAAAGAATTGATTTTTCACCTCTCCATTATGAAGTAATCTTATGTATTTTTAGTATACATGAATTTATAGGGCATGCGTGTTTCAGGACACCTATCCGTTTAAGTTTTGATTTTAGATAATATCCATATAAGAGGAGCCTATTACATATTTTGAATTCTAAATGAGTAACATATTGTAACCGAATGCTCTTCTTGCAACTTCTTTCCTTGAGGTATTTGAACTATACAAATTCTCATTAATTAGATAATTGTCCTACCCTTTTTTTGGGAATTGGGGTTTAGTCACCCTCATAATTTTAATTTCTTCATTTTTGCAATACGTTTGATCAAACCCAAAGAAATAAAAATATCGGGGACAAAGTCAATATCAAATAAATAATGGGGGGAAAACTCCAAATAACCCCCTCTCAATAGTAGATATAGATGTAGTGAAATATGTAACTCATAAGAGACACAAATACCTCACACGAGACCAATGTAACAAGTTGGAATTGACCGTGTAGTCATGGAACTCCCGCTTTAAAAATCTGATAATAATTTACAAATATCTATACATAGGCTTAAAAACATATAGTTAAAGGGCGAAAATGCAAAACAACCACCAAACAAACCCCGTAAGAGGCACGAACACCTCACATGGGACCAATGAAACTCGTATGAACTGACCGCATAGTCACGGGACTCCCTGTTTAAGAATATGATAATAATTTGTGAATCTCTAGACGTAGGCTTGAAACCATGCTGTAGAGGATTAAAACCCAAAACACCCCCCAAATCGATCCCGTAAAATACACAAACACCTCGCATGTGACCAATATAACTCATAAGAACTAACCTTATACTCACTGGACTCTCGATTTGAAAACATGATGATAATTTACAAATATCTAGGCTTAGGCTTAAAAACTCGTCGTTAAAGGGAGAAAACCCCAAATGGCCCCCAAACGTCCCAGTAAGAGACCGAAACACATCGCACGGGATCAATGTCACTCACAGGAACTGATCATGTAGTCATGGGATTCCTAGTTTGAGAATATGATAATTTACAAATATCTAGACTCAGGCTTAAAAACATATCGTTAAAGCATAAAAATGCAAAATAGACACCAAACAGCCCCTAAAGAGGCACGCACATCTCGCATGGGACCAATGTAACTTGTAAAAACTGACCATATAGTCACGCGACTCTCGATTTTAGAATATGATGATAATTTGAAAATCTCTAGACTTAGGTTTAAAAATCTGCCTTTAGAGGTCTAAAACTTGAAACAACCCCCCAAACGGTCCTGTAAGAGATACGAACATCGACTAATGTAACTCGTAAAAATTGACTGCAAAGTCACGGTACCCCTGGTTTGAAAATATGATGATAATTTGTAAATATCTAGACTTAGGCTTGAAAATATGCTGTTAAAAGGGGAAAACTCAAAATAACCCTCAAACAACCTCGTAAAAAGTACGATCACCTCGCACGGGACTAATGTAACTTTTAAAAACAGACCGCATTGTCACGACCCTCCTGATTTTAGACAGTGATGATAATTTGCAAATATCTTGACTTGGGTCTAAAAATAAGAAGAAAAGGGAAAGACACAAAATGACCCTGTAAGAGACACAAACACCTCACATTGGACCAATATAGCACGTAGTAACTAATCGCATAGTTACGGAACTCCTGATTTGAAAATATGATAACAATTTATAAATATTTAGACTTAGGCTTTAAACATGTCATTAAAGAATGAAAATGCAAAACAACAATCAAATGGATCCATAAGAGAAATGAACACCTTGCATGGGACCAATGTACCTTGTGTTAATGGCCTGCGTAGTCACGGGACTACCGATTTGAGAATATGATGATAATTTGCAAATATCTCGACTTAGGCTTAAAAACATGATGTTAGAGGTTTAAAACCCAAAACAACCCCAAATGACCACGTAAGATACGAACAACTCGCATGTGATCAATGTAACTCATAGGAACTGACCGCATAGTCACGAAACTCCCAGTTTGAGAATATGACGATAATTTATAAATATCTAGATTTAGGCTTAAAAACATGACGTTAAAGGGTAAAAACCAAAAACAGACCCTAAAAGACCTCTTAAAAGATACAAACACCTCGAACGGGAGCAATATAACTCGTAGGAACTGACCGATAGTCACTGGACGCCCGATTGGAGAATATGATGATAATTTACAAATATCTAGACTTACGCTTAAAAATATTTCGTTATACGGAAAAAAGCCAAAATAGCCTCTAAACGACCACGTAAGAGATATGAATACCTCACATGGGACCAATGTAACATTTAGGAACTACTCGTGTAGTCGTGGGACTCCGGGTTTGAGAAAATAATTTGTAAATATAAAAACTTTGGCCTAAAAACATGCCATTAAAGGGAGAAATGGAAAACAACAACAAAACGGCCCCATAAGTGGCATGAACACATTGAAAAGGGCCTACGTAACTCATAGGCACTGATTTCCTAGTCACGGATGAGAGTCTAGATTTGAGCATATGATGACAATTTACAAATAGTTAGACTTAGGCTTAAAAACATGCCATTAAAGGGTGAAAATAAAAAACAATCACCAAACGACCCCGTAAGAGGCACATACACTTTACATGGGACCAATGTAATACTTAGGAACTGACCATGTAGTCGTGGGACTCCCGATTTGATAATATATTAGAATTATGCTTAAAAACATTCCGTCAAAGGGAGAAAATGCAAAATTGCCACCAAGGGGCCCGTAAGTGGCAAGAACACCTCGTATGGAACCAATGTAACTTGTAGCCACAAACCGCATAGTCAAAGGACTCTTGATTTAAGAATATGATGAAAAGTTATAAATAGTTAGACTTAGGCTTAAAAATATGCCATTAAAGGGTGAAAACATAAAAGACTCATAAAATGGTCCCTTTAGAGATATGAAAACCTCGCATGGGACCAATGTAACTCGTAGGGAAATAAGCACTTAAGCATGGGACTTTCGATTTGAGAATATGCCAAAAAATTTCAAATAGTTAGACTTAGGCTTAAAAACAAGTCGTTAAAGGGCGAAAACGTAAAATGGCCCCCAAATAGCCTAGTAAGAGACATGAACACCTGGCACAGGACCAATGTAACTCACAGGAACTAATCGTGTAGTCAAGAAATTCCCAATTTGAGAATATGACAATAATTTGAAAATATCTATAGTTAGGATTAAAAATATGTTGCTGAAGGAAAAAAAATGCAAAACAGACACCAATCGGTCCCATAAGAGGTACAAACATATCGCATGGGACCAATGTAACTTACAGAGACTACTTATATAGTCACGCCACTCCCGGTTTGAGAATATGACGATAATTTGTAAATCTCAAAACTGTCTTAAAAACCTACCATTTGAGATCTAAAAATCGAAACAACCCCTAAACGGCTCCGTAACAGATACGAACACCTCGCACGGGACCAATGTAACTCATAGAAATTGACTGCATAATCACGGGACTCCTGGTTTGAGAATATGATTATAATTTGTAAATATTTATACTTAGGCTTAAAAACATATCGTTAAAGGGAGAAAACTAAAAAACCCTCAAACGGCCTTGTAAAAGACACATCACCTCACATGAGACCAATGTAACTCTTAAGAACATACCGTATTGTCACAATACTCCCAATTTTAGAGTGTGATGATAATGTACAAATAGCTAGACATGGGCTTAAAAACATGCAAAACAAGGGTAAAAACACAAAACAACCCACAAACGACCCTGTAAGAGATATGACCATTTCACACGGGACCAATGTAACATGTAGGAACTAACCACATAGTCATGGGACTCCCGGTTTGAGAACATGATGATAATTTGTAAATATCTATACTTGGGCATTAAAACATGTCTTTAAAGGATGACAACGCAAAATAACAACCAAACGGCCCCCTAATAGACATGAACACCTCGCATAGGACCAATGCAACTTGTAGAAATTGCTCGCGTAGTCAAGAGACTAATGATTTGAGAATATAATGATAATTTGTACATATCTAGAGTTGGGCTTAAAAACATGCCATTAGAGGTTTAAAACCCAAAATGACCCCCAAACGATCGCATAAGAGATACGGACACTTCACACGGGGCCAATATAACTCGTAGAAACTTATCGCATATACGATTATAATTTGTAAATATCTAGATTTTGGCTTAAAAACATGACCTTAAAGGGAAAAAACGAAAACTATCCCCCAATCGACCCCGTAAAAGAGACAAACACCTCGCACGGGATCAATGTAACTTGTAGGAACTGATTGCATAATCACGAGACACCCTATTTGATAATATGACAATAATTTTTAAATATCTAGACTTAGGCTTAAAAACATGCTGTTAGAGGTTTGAAACCAAAAATAATCCCTAAATGATCGCGTAAGAGATACAAACACCTCGCATGGGAACAATGTAACCGATAGGAACTCATCGGATAGTCACGAAACTTCCAGTTTGAGAATATGATGATAATTTATAAATATCTAGATTTAGGCTTAAAAAACATGACGTTAAAGGGTGAAAACCCAAAATAGCCCCCAAAATACCCCGTAAAATACATAAACACCTCGCACGGGACCAATATAACTCGAAGGAACTGATCGCATAGTCACAAGACTTTCGATTTAAGAATATGATGAAAATTTATATTAGTTAGACATAGGCTTAAAACCATGCCATTAAAGGGGGAAAATGTAAAAGACCCACAAAACAGTCCCATAAAAGGCACAAACACCTCATATAGAACTAATGTAACTCGTACGAACTGACCGCGTCGTCATAGGACTCCCAATTTGAGAATTTTCTAAAGATTTATAAATAGTTATACTTGGGCTTAAAAACATGCCATTGAGAGGTGAAAATGCAAAACAACCACCAAACAACCCCATATGAAGCTCGAACACCTCGCATGAGCTAATGTAACTCGTAGAAACTGATCGCATAGTCATGAGACTCCCGATTTAATAATATGAACAAAATTTGCAAATAGTTAGACTTAGGCTTAAAAACATGCTGTTAAAGGGAGAAAATACAAAATAGCCACCAAACGGCCTCATAAGTGGCACGAACAGCTTGCACGGGACCAATGTCACTCATAGGAACTGATTGGGTAGTCACTGGACTCCCGTTTTGAGAATATGATTATAATTTGAAAATAGTTGGATTTAGGCTTAAACATATTCCGTTAAAGACTGAAAATGTAAAATATTCCCACAACTATCTCATAAGAGGCACAAACACTTCGCAGGGGATCAATCTTACTCGTAGGAGTTGACCGCATATTGACAAGACTCCTGGTTTATGAATATGATAAAATTTTGCAAACAGTTAGACTTTGGCTAAAAAATATAAAAAAAATAGTAAAATTGCAAAATAGCTACCAAATGAACCCGTACGAGTCAAGAACATCTCGCACATAACCATTATAAATCGTATAAACTGACTGCGTTGTCATGGGGCTCGGAGTTTGATAATACGACTATAGTTTATAATTCTCTTGAGTTAGGCTTAAAAACACGCCTTTAAAGGGTGAAAATGTAAAAGACCCTCAAAACGGTCCCGTAAGAGGCACAAAAACCTCACACAGGTGTAATGAATCTAATGAAAATTTATAAATAGTTAAATTTAGGCTTAAGAATATGCCATTAAAGGGAAAAATTGTAAAACAACCACCAAACAGCCCTGTAAAAGGCATGAACACCTCACATGGGACCAATATAACTCGTAGGAACTGACCGCATAGTCACGAGGCTCCCGGTTCGGAATATGACTATAATTTGCAAATAGTTAGACTTAGCTTAAAAATATGCCGTTAAAGGGTGAAAACATGAAGTAACCATAAAAATGTACCGAAAGAGGCACAGACACCTGGCACAGGACTAATGTAACTCAGAGGAACTAACCGCATATTCACGGGACACCCGATTTTAGGATACGTCAAAAATTGGCAAATAGCTATACTTAGGCTGAAAAACATGTCGTTAAAGGGTGAAAACACAAAAGAGCCACAAAATGGTCCCGTAAGAGGCATGAATAGCTCGCACGGGACTAATGTAACTCATAGGCATAGTCATGGAACTCCCGATTTGAGAATATAACTATTATTTTACAAATAGTTAGACTTAGGATTTAAAACATGTTGTTAATGGGTGAAAATAAAAAAGAGCCACAAAATGGTCCCGTAAAAGGTACGGACACCTCGCACGGGACCAATAAATATAACACAAATTTGCAAATAGTTAGACTTAGGCTTAAAAATTGCCGCAAAAGGAAAAAAATGCAAAATAGACACCAAAAGGTTCCATGAGAGGCACAAACACATCGCAAGGGACCATTGTAACTCGTAGGAACTCATCACGTTGTCATGGGACTCCCGATTTGAGAATATGATAATAATTTTCAATTCTCTTGACAGGCTTAAAATCATGCTGATAAAGGGTGAAAACGGTAAAAACCCACAAAATAATCTCATAAGAGGAACAAACACCTCGCACGGGAGCAATGTAACTCGTAAGAACTCACAACAAAGTCACGGGATTCTCGATTTGAGAATATGATGAAAATTTACAAATAGTTAGAATTAGGTTTAAAAAATGTCATTAAAGGGAGAAAATGCAAAACAACCACCAAACAACCCTGTAAGAGGTATGAACACCTCGCACGGGACCAATGTAACTCATAGAAGCTGATCGCATAGTCAAGGGACTCCCGATTTGATAATTTGACTATTATTTTTTAAATAGTTAGACTTAAGCTAAAAAATATGTCATTAAAGGGTGAAAGCACAAAATAACAATGAAATGGTCCTGTAAGAGGCACAAACACCCCGCATGGGAATAATGAATATGATGAAAATTTGCAAATGGTCAGACTTAGGCCTAAAAATAGGCCGTTGAAGGGGAAAAATGCAAAATAGCCACTAAATTGCTTGGTAAGAGACACGAAAATCAAGAACGCGACTACTGTAACTCATAGGAACTCTCTGCATTGTCACGAGAATCCCGATTTGAGAATATGACTCTAATTAGAAATTCTCTAGAGTTAGGCTTAAAAGAATTCCAATAAAGGGTGAAAACATGAAAAATACACATACTAATCCCGTGAGAGGCATGAACATCTCGCAAGGGACCAATGTAATTCTTGGGAACTGACAGCATAGTCACGAGACTCTCGATTTGAGAATATGATGAAAATTTTCAAATAGTTAGACTTAGGCTAAAAATCATGTCATTAAAGGGAGAAAAAGAAAAACACCTACCAAACAGTCCCGTAAGAGGCACGGACACCTCGCGCAACATGAATTAACTTGAACTAACTATCTGCATAGTTATGGGACTCTCGATTTGAGAATATGATGAAAATTTATAAATAGTTAGACTTAGGCATAAAAACATGATGTTAAAGGGTGAAAATGTAAAAGACCCACAAAACAGTTCCGTAAGAGGCACGGACACCTCGTACGGGATAAATGTAACTCATAGGAACTAATCACATATTCACGGGACTCCTGATTTTATAATATGGGAGAAATTTACAAAAAGTTAGACTTAGGCATAAAAACATGTTGTTAAAGGGTGAAAACATAAAATAGGCACAAAATGGTCCCGTAAAATAGCCACAAAACATGAAAACATGTTGTTAAAGGGTGAAAACATAAAAACATGCTGTTAGAGGCTCGAACACCTTGCATGGGACCAATGGACATAATGAAAAATTTCAAACAGTTATACTTAGGCTTAAAAACATGTCGTTAAAGGAAGAAAATGTAAAATAACCACCAAACGACCCCGTAAGAGGCATGAACATCTTGTACGGTACCGATGTAACTTATAGGAACCGATAGCATAGTCATGCCTATTTAAGAAAAATTGACTATAATTTTCATATAGTTAGACTTATGTTTAAATACATGCCGTTAAAAGGTGAAAATATAAAATAGCCAGAAAATAATGCCATAAGAGGCACGAACACCATGCACGAGACCAAATGTAACTCGTAAGAACTGACCACATAGTCACGAGACTCCTAGTTTGAGGGTATGAAAAAATTTTGAAAATGAGTAGACTTAGGCTTTAAAACATTCCGTTAAAGAGAGAAAACACAAAATAACCACTAAACGGCCCCGTAAGAGGCTCGAAAACCTCGTTCGGGACCAGTGTAACTCATAGTAAATGACTGCGTGATCATGGGACTCTCGGTTTCAAAATATGACTGTAGTTTCCAAATTTCTAGACTTAGGCTTAAAAAATGGCAATTAAAGGGTGAAAATGCAAAAAAGCGACAAAACAATCTCGTAAGACGCACGAACACCTCCCATGGGACCAATGTAACTCGTAGGAATAGGCAACTTAGTCGCGGGACTCTCAATTTGAGAATATGATCAAAATTTACAAATAATTAGATTTAGGGTTAAAAACATGCTGTTACAAGGAAAAAAATGCAAAATAGACACCAAACAGTCTCGTAAGAAGTACGAACACCTTGCACCGGACTAATTTAACTCATAAGAACTGATCGTAAAGTCATGGGACTCTCGATTTGGGAATCTGATGAAAATTAGTAACTAGTTAGACTTAGGCTTAAAAACATGTCATTAAACGGTGAAAACGTGATAGACTCACAAAACGGTCTCTTGAGAGGCATGAACACCTCACACGGGACTAATGAAACTCATAGGAACTAACCGCGTATTCATGGGACTTTCGATTTGAGAATATGACAAATAAATTGCAAATAGTTAAACTTGGGTTCAAAAACATGCCATTAAAGGGTGAAAACGCAAAAAGAGCCACAAAATGGTCCCATAAGAAACACGAACACCTCGCATGGGACCAATGAATATAACAAAAATTAGAAACTAATTAGACTTAGGCTTAAAATATGTCGTAAAAGGGAAAAAATGCAAAACCTCCACCAAATAGCCCCGTAAGAGGCAGGAACACCTCGCACAGAAGTACTGTAGATCATAGGAATTGATCGGGTAGTCACGGGACTCCCGTTTTGAGAATATGTGACTATTATTTGCAAATTGTTATATATGGACTTAAAAACATGAAATTAAATGTTAAAAAGAAAAAATAAACATAAAATACTCTCGTAAGAGGTAGGAACACCTCACACAGGACCAATGTAACTCGTAGGAACTAACCGTGTAGTCACGGGAATGCCAGTTTGTGAATAAGACAAAAATTTGAAAATAATTAGACTTAAGCTTAAAAGCATTCCATTAAATGGAGAAAACACATAAACAACCACCAAACAACCCCGTAAGAGGCACGAACACCTTGCGCAGGATCAATGTAACTCATATTAACTGATCGCATAGTCAAGGGATACCTGGTTTGAGAATATGAACACAATTTTCAAATCTCTCGACTTAAGCTAAAAAACACATGTCGTTAAAGGGTGAAAACTCAAAAGATTCACAAAACGGTCCCCTAAGAGGCACAGACACCTCACATGGGACCGATCTAACTCATAGAAACAAACAACTTAGTTACGGGACTCTCGATCTGAGAATATGATGAAAATTTACAAATAGTTAAAGTTAGGCTTAAAACATGTCGTTAAAGGGTGTAAAAGCATGATTTATATCATTTGATCATAACTTAGGTTAAGTATAGTTTTTTGCATATCCCGCTACCATTTGATTTTAGCCAACATGAAGTTTGAAGATCCCACATCTCTAACTTTTAAGTATCTCCGCTTAATGAAGGTATAACGCAATTTAATGTTTAAATTTATTCCTTGAATTTATTTTAGGATGTTTGACTTTTATTAAAATTGGAAACATTATTTTTTATATAAAAATTTAAGTAAGTTTTTTGTATTTAAAATTTTTCAAAATGCACGGATCGCGTTTAAATGAGATCCTATTTTCGTTACAAGGTTGTTTTGAAGTTTACTTCAACCAAACATCGAACGAGGACTTGTTGTTTTAGGTCATTTTTCAAACGAGATAGCTTGGTCACTTGAACGAGGTGAATTCTCGTTAGAATGAACTGCTGTTCTCGTTCAAATGAGATTTAAAAGTTGCTTGAACTAATCTACCGCCTCAAAATTTGTTTTCTCTTTATAAATACCTATTTCATGTTTGTTTTCGTTAAGACTTTTGCCATAACCGTTTCTGCATACCTTTAGCAAAATTTTTCAACCTTTTAAGTTTAAAAAACCTTTTTGATTCACAAATCACATTCCTAAAATTTCTTTGAGTGAATCAAGTTTAAACCCTACAGTTCGTATCCTTGCATACACAGCCTTCGTAAAGAAGGCATCTCCATAGCTGACTTGTAAAACTCAAAGGGATCACTGCTAAAGATGGAGTACTACAGTTCCTGTGATTCTTACGAGGATCATTTCTGAAGGAAGGCTGAGTTCTTGTGATTCTTATGAGGATCATAGTAGTTTCATTTATAAAACTTGTAAGTCGCGATTTGTAAATTTATAAAGTGAATAAAAGGTTTTACCCTAAAGTTTTTTTTTCCTAAAACTCTGTTTCGATTACATGCTTGGTTTGATTTATGTTTCAATCACATGGTTGCATGTTGTAGGGCTAATAGAATTACAATTGGTGTGGACTGTCATATTTATTCAATAACTTAACGCCATTAGATAATTGCGCACTCTAAAATTGGTATCAGAGCAGGTTTCACCAAATTGTCGTGAGATCCTGAGTTTTCGCAAAAAAATTCTGTAATATCCTTTTTTTTATTGCAATTTTTTTTATGGATAACCTATATAATAGGATGCTAATTTTCGATAGATCGAACTACGCCTATTGGAAATCATGAACGAGATCCACTTTACAAGCCATAGATGAGATGGTTTCATTAGTATGTTAAAGAAGGTGGACTCCTCCCACGGTCATTGTTAAAAATATCAAAAATTCTAAATCCGTCTCTTCTTGGACTAATAATGAGTTTAAGTGGAGTACTTATAACTCCCGCGAACTTAGTTCTATTTCTAGAGCCGTCACCCTTGACAAGTTTCGACACATCATGATGTGCACTATGTCTAAGGAAGTATAGGATATCCTCCAGTTGGCACATGAGGGTACCAATGTTGTTAAGGTGCCTAAGCTTTAAAATTTATCCACCCAATTTTAGACCATCACTATGTTAGAGTATGATAGCTTTGATGAATTTTATGTTAGGTTGTCGAACATCATAAACACTAGTTTTAACTTGGGTGAAAAAATTCCTGAGACTAGGGTCATTAAACAGAATTTGAGGTGAATCCTTTCCAGATTTATTCCTAAGGTCATCGTGCTTAACTCAATAGGGATTTTGGACACCCTTAGGTTATAAGAACTCATAACAGACCTTGAGACTTATGAGATGGATACGTTTTCTAAAATCATTAAATCTAAGAGTATAGGGGTAGCTTTAAAGACTCAAGCTAAGAAGAAGAAAAAGGAGAGAGTTTGTGAGTCTGAATTTGAGGGTAATTTTGATGTTGATGACTTTGCCTTGTTTGCAAAAAAATTTAAAAAGTTTCTCGAATTTCTAGAAAATAATTCTTCCAATCAAAAGAGTTTTGAGAAGAATAAAATTAAGAATCAAGTCAAAGGGAGGATTGAGAAAGTGGAAGAGATAAGGAGTTTTGAGTGCGAAGGTAAAGGGCATAAGTCATGTGAGTGTCCTACTATGCGAAAAGGCAAGGAGGTTGAAATAAAGCCACTCTTAGCAATAGTTACATCGAGCCGATTAATTCAGGGTGAGAATCATCACATGAATAGTGTGTTACATTCATGGCTAGTCACGTTAGCACTCCTAGTTTGTCCCACAACGATGAAGACACATGTAAACATGAGAGCCTCGATGATGTTTCGAGTCATTAGGGAAATAGTAAGAGTGAGGATGAGATGACAAGTGATGGATAAGGGGATCTCCAAAAATCTTCTAGTGATTTATGCACCGAGATGTTGAAAACCTAAAATTTAAACAAAATTTATTTCTTAGGGTGTTAGATTTGGAGAGAAAGGTGAAAGTTTTGAGGGTGTGTGAGGTATTGGCGAGTCAACTAGAGAAGGTGAAAGTTTCTTTGAGTGTGCAGTTGATCCTCTTAGGGAGGGAGAAGAGAGACTTGACCAACACTTTCGCTAGTCTTAGAGGAGATCTTCAATCTTCATTAGGGACTCATGAAAAACTTAAAGCCCGTGTATCTCAACTCGAGAGAGATCTTGAACATTCTCGGGAGGTCAAAATTACTTTAGAGGAAATATCTAAGATGGTTTGAAAGATTCTCCTCGATCCCTCTTTGGGTAATATTGAGAGGCTAGGAATTGGTTATGACGGCGTGCCCACTTCCCATATATCACCCAAGTAGGTTCTCAAGTTTGTGTTAGATCCATATGACCCTCGAACTCACCTAGGCGTCCAATTCCATTTAGGAGAGCTCGTACTAGAAGTTTTGAGAGAGGTGGACCGAAGCCTATTTATGTTTATCCCTATTACAAGAAAAGAGGTCACCTCAAGTAATTTTTCTTTAAGTTGGGGAGAGTGCCTCATAGGTATCTTCCACGATATGCACCTACATGTGTTCCTGCACGCACTTCCACACATGCGACTCCACATGATCCCTCACATCGCATAAGAGATATGCGAGTTTTTGAGTGCAAGTAGAGTATTTTGTCAAGAATTCACAAGAATTGATGGATGTTTTCCATATGATGTCATCTCCTTTGGAGAACTCCTCCAGGCCTAATGATTGAGGTTACGACTTTTTACTCGAATAGGGTGTTTTTTTATGTTCATATCATATATCCCTATTGCTAATGTGTACTATCGCTGTACTTATATTTTTCTATTTTCATATATTTTTCAAAAATTCCAAAAAGAGTTTTGATTTTCTTGAAATTTTTTGGAAAAAGGCAAAAATATTTTATTTTTAATAAATTTTTTGAAAAATCCAAAAAAAGTATTGTATTTTTTTACACTTTATGTGGATGAACATTAAAGATGTCCGAGTCACCTATTCATTCCATATCCATGTGACCATTTTGTATTATTTTGAGACGTGACATCATATCATTTTTGTGCTATTTAATGTGTGGAGTCATTAAGATGTGATATGATGACTATTTACTACATGTTTGACTCATTGTCACCTTTACTGCACACGAGCATGAACTTATTTGAGTATTGCACGTACCTTTCATGTGTAGACTGTAATGTTTTCATCTCAATCCTTCTTTTAAATAGAACCAAATGTGAAAAATGAGATAATAAAAGTAGTGGTTGTAAGAACAAT
Organism: Sambucus nigra; assembly: GCA_949130495.1. Lineage (NCBI taxonomy): Eukaryota > Viridiplantae > Streptophyta > Magnoliopsida > Dipsacales > Adoxaceae > Sambucus > Sambucus nigra. Next base: position 300,897,004 of record OX422215.1, on the reverse strand, counting down.
AGCCCAGATTGAAAAAAAATAGAAAATTATTTATCCGGTAAATTTGGTATAATTAAAGCAATGGAATCGGGTTGCGAAAGACAAGTTGACTTTGCATTAATAGCCACCATTTGCATAAAGAAAAGATCCTAAAAGATTAAAGGCACATAAAAATAAAAACTTAGTGCCAGGCAATTTTCAAAGAACATTGATGCTTCGCTACATGTAAGCATTGATTTCTTCAAAAAGATTTGAGAGAAAAAATTCAATATGTGAGTTTTGGGGGCGTTAAGTTAAAGATCAATGGGATGCACATCCTTAAAAATATCATAAAGCATTACATAGTTTTGAGCGTTATTAGTGTGAAAATCACTCAAGATCTTGATTAGTTGAATATGTTAAGTCAATTTCACTGGAGTTCCCCATCTTTACACCGAAGGTAAACTTTAAGCTCTTGCGTTATTGTTGTCTCATTCCTCCCTGCACATGTTATGTTTGTCTATGATGATTAACCTATAAAATGTGTTCACATCCCTTCATTTCGTTTCCATGATTCAGTTATTTTTGTGTTTCTCCATGGTGTGTTGTTTTTGTAAAATTTCTTTAACATAAAAATTTTGAAAAATCAAAAATAGTTTTTGGTGTCTTTGATTATCATTGGATGATTATTCATTCATATCTTGTTGTGATTATATCTTTTTTTTCTTCGTGATTAGATTAATTTTCATGATTAGTTTCCCCTCCTTGTCTATTTCAGATAAAATAAAAGGGGAAGAACAAATTACGGGGGAGTTTGATTTAAGGGGGAGATTTTATATGCATTTGATTTGATATGTGAAACTCGATGCATCATGGGCATTTTCTTTATTTTTTGTGTGTAGGTACTTTTGGAAGATTATATTTGGATCACACTCGATGAAGACAAAGTGCCCAATAGAAGATAAAGAAGAAGTGAAGATTTGAAGACTTTTTTTTAAGACTATTGTCTCTTGCACCTATCCATTTTAGGGGTTGGGAGTGTATTAGGATATTGTATTTTGTCTTAAGGGATTTCATTGTAATTTGGATTTCGGTTTTTATGTTTGTAATGGAATAGACAAAAAAGGGGAGATTTATAAGGTCATATATTCTATCATTTGCTCATAGCTTAGGCTAAGTATAGTTTTTTGGCATATCCTGCTACCGTGTGATTTGATCTGACACGATGCCTGAAGATCCAACACCTCCAACTTTCAAATATCTCCATTTAAAGAAGGTATAATGCTAATTAGGGTTTAAATTTATTCCTCGAATTTATTTTGGGATGTTTGATTTTTATTAAAACTGGAAACATGATTTAATAACGAAGAGGTAAATCTTTAATCACATGGGTGACACATAGGTTTCGAATTTAGAACCGAATGATATTTTATGTTATTGGGTTAGGTAACTAATAACTTGAAATATGTTTACTAACCCCATGTGATAGGAATAAGTCAAGGATGATGATGATGATGATGATGATGATGATGATGATGATGATGATGATGATGATGATGATGTTAAAACACAAGAGGAAGATGTGTATTTATGATGTGGGAAAGATTCAATTATAATCATACTCTAGATAAGCTTCTTGTTTAAGTTTTCCTTTAAAAGTTTTTCTTTCAAAATTATTTTTACATGTCCCTATTACAGTAGTTCTTGTAGATGTGGGATCGTTGGTGGATCATCTCTAGCGAAGTCCCATATCTTACTCCCAAGATTATATGAGTAGAGAAATTATAGCTCATCATTTTATTGTACTGCTTTATTTTCAATTTTGTTGTATATGTCTATTTGCATTCAGAGGAGATATATGTTATTTGGTTGGTGATTGGTATCAGAGTTGGTTTTGGATTCAGTAAATATTACATTGTATTTTCTCTTTTTGATTCCTGTTTATTTCTTATGCTAAGAATGTTACTAAAAGTTTTGTTCCCCGTGATTAATATGGAAGACCTGATCAATCTATTTATGGAATTTTTGAGGTATCACATTTGATATCAGAGCATTCCTTGTTCTAGTTTCCTAGGGATATTAAGTGCACCGATCTCTTTTTTGTGTTGCGTTCTTTGGATACTTTAGAGCTTTATTGCTTAGGGTTTGTATTCCCTATAACGATGACCGTTTAGGGAGTTTTGCACCATTCTTTTTCGATGAATGATTCTGATAGACCAAGTATATTGGTAGGGTTCCTTGTTTGTATTTCTCTTATGATACGTCCCATGTATGAGGTCAACTTTGATTAAGAGTCAAGGGTTTTTGGATGCAAGACTTTTATCAAGTGCTTGTCATATGGTTAGAAGGGAAATGTTTTCACTCACCATCTGTAACGGCATTAAAAGAAAGTTTTTGAAGAATTGTTTGTGCAACCATGTGGTGGTCAGTATGAGGAAGCATTTAACTATCTTTCACTTTAAACATTGGGAGTGATTGATATAAAGGTGAAGGAGGATGTTTGCGTTATTATCTAGTACAATAAAGACTTTTTGAGTTGGAAGAAACCTTACGTGAGGGGTTTGACAGGTGTTATTGGGTAACCCATTGTTCATCACTTTCGCTTGGGTGGTTGAAGTTACATTTCTACATTAGTGGGAGAATTTTAACCATGATGCGAATAGAATCCTTAAGATTTGGAAGAATGAGGCAAAAAAAGGACCAATAAATAGATACGGTGTGGTGTGGACCTGAGTAAGGTGACCTCACAAATTTATGAACGACGTAGTGGGAGATGACCCCAAGGAGTTTCCAAGAGTTGACGATATGATTTTTCTATCTAATTGGCAAGGGGAATTCTGGCTAGTAGACCCATGACCTACGAGAACAGAGTAAACGAGGCAAATTTTAAAATATACAACCAATGACAAAAGGCCACGATGGTCACCAGTGGGGATTCCATTTTGATAGTTCATTTAAAAGAAGGTGTTAGGCTTATGGAACATGAGGCCACCTAGTTATTAGATGCCTTAGTGGTAACCAACTTTTTGGGGTACCTCTAGGGAATGGTTATGGGAACGTAAATGGCTCGCCCATATGAGTCTGGATTTTACATCGAGGATTTATCATTCTTTATTAGTATTATTTTTACTACGATTATGAGATATATGGATTCCCTCTGATATTTATGTATTGGTGGTTACCTCCGGTCGGGAGGGTGATACTCTACGCTGTTATTTTAAAGACGTGGCAATTTGTTTGTTCGGCTCGAGTTCAACCACCTTGTTGATTTTTTATGAGATATCACCATATAATAATTTATCTTGTGTGTATATTTATATTTTACTCTTATATCGACTACTGGGAGTAAGCTTTGGTCCAGGATTACTTTGGGTTGTTATGCTTAGGCTTGGAAGAAAGGGCTAGCACGCCTCTATAGGTATGGATGTGAGTAAATTATGGGAGATTATGATCATGTGCATGTGTCATCGATAGTCTGACATTCTTCTAATTTTACTTAGATAAGTATTGTATTATTACCTATGTAAGAGATTTATTTTTCCTTAGAAATGGCACAAGAAGAAAGTCCGTTGCGAGGGCTATTCATGGGATTTACTTCGTCACTTATAGTCAACATGTCGTGGGAGTATACACCATAATTTTTTATTTGCTTAAGCATTAGAGGACGACATTACTTTGAGGGAGTTCCAGAATATAGATGGTTCACTAAACGGAGGTTTAACCTCCCAGGGGAAGGTTAGGGTCAATATATGGGATGAATATTAGATGTTATGTATCAGGGACTGGTTGGACTAGTCGAGGAAAGTGTCCTCTTGTGACAATTGAAACGTGGAGAGTTATCATTTGTGGTGCAATCATGTGGAGTATATCTTGCAGACAACTCCGTAGCGCAATATAACATAGGTGTGCCATTAGTGGGTTTTTTATTGCACGAAGGGTAGTTTGTTGCGAATTGCGACGATACCTAGTTAAAGAGGGAATTATGTAGTAAGTGTGTTCACTACACCCAAATTTATTATTAAGGGTGGTTTATGACCTAACGTTGAAATTTACCAAGATTAAGTATGTATATAGTATTGGGAATAAGTCCTTTCTCCGATTGAGGACATGAGAGGGTTGCATTTTTGGGGAAAGTTTTGTCGAGGGGGTCCCCAAACTAAAGAGGTGGTTTTTACCAAGGTGCATGTTTGGAAATAATTTCCAAAGACTGTGGAATTCATAATTCCAATAGGTATTAGACAACCCAATGTGAAGTTCCTCTAAAAGGCACAGATATAGTGAGGTCAGTGTCGTTTGAACTCACCTAATCATTGTTAGTGCTTAGGATGTTTTCAGGTTTAGCATGAAGAGAATTTTTGAGAGACCAGTTATTATTCAACAATTAGACTATCTGGTTTAGATTATAACCAGACATGAGTCTTGACTAAAAAGTCCTAGGTATGTATTTAGTCGTAGAAGATAGATTCAGTTATAGCAATGGCAAGACGCCATGGGGGTAGATATTATAGATTTCTACTAGGAATATAATAAATTTGAATTTCGAGGATGAAATTCCTTGTTTAAAAGGGGAAGCATGTAATATCCCAAATTCTTATGGATATTATTTAATAATTTAAATTATGGGAATTAATTATATGTGCCTCTTGTGACTAGAGTTTTCAGCATTTATACTATTATGTTTTATTTAATTGGATCAGAATTGATACTTAAGGCACAATGATTAATTCATTTATATTCGGACTCGTATCAGGAAATTATTAAATAACTGAGTTGTTATTTATTTATTTTGGATATAATTGGTAATTGGCGTTTAGGACTCCTAAAATGTTTGTTTATAGTTTAAAACGATTTTTAAAGCCCTTTTGGGTTAGTATACAACTTGGGATTGGTTTTAATTCATTTAGAGTTATTTTTTGACTATGTTATTGAGGCTAAAGGGTTGAAAGAGGTTATTATGGATCTCATTTTATCACAAACGCAATGGGGAAGCACTAGAGGGGCTAGAGAGAGAAAGAACCAAACGAAAAGGAAGGTTTAGGAGAATTACAGATTGATTGCTCAATCAAAACATAAGGCAAGTTCTATATATAATATGATTATTATTGCATACGTGTTAGATTATATCTGCTTCATTGGATTCTAAATCGTAAAAATGTCTTAAATTTGATTTGTAAAATTTCATTGATTAATATTATAATTAACCAAATCATGTTAGTAATTAGGTCAAATCCTTTTTGGTATCGATTGATTTCCTCGTGTATATGACTTGAAATTATTAGAAAATGATCTGAGCATATTAATTATTATAAATTAGCTAAAAACCCTTTGTTTATTTGAATCAATCTAGGGAAATTCTAAGAATTGGATAAAATTAGGGTTCTTAGCTTCTGAATTTGGTTTTGTTTAATCTTAGGACAGATTTGCGATATGATGATGGAATTAGGTTATAATAGTTGTTCTGATGTGTTTTTATCAATTGAATGTTGATTGGGTGCTTGGATGATTATTTTGGGTTCTTTAATAGAGGAGTCGAAGAGAAAATTGGGGTTGATGATAAAAAAAACAATAAGGAAAAAATTGGTATATCACTGTGCTGATCGGTCAATCGGTGGTAACAATTATAGCCTAGGTGGGGGCTTTTGTGATATTGGTTGGAATTTGGGGTTTTAGGCCTAGATATATGGTTTATTAGTTGATAGTTTTTATGTACTCATGGAATATATATATATTCTTATGATTTGCATCATTGAAAATCGATTTTAGGATTTTTGAATATTTAGTAAAATCATTGATTTAAATGAGCTAAATGGAGGATTTGACATTTGAGGATAGGACTGAGTGTAGAATGGGTTTGTTAATTAAGAATTTGTAAGTTATAGGATTAGGATTATTTATCAGGATTATTATAGTCGTCGTGATTTACTTATAGATCATTTGTCCTTTGAATGAGACTCAAAGTTTAGTTAAAAACCCTTAGGGAAGAGTAGTTATTATAGTCGATAGATTTATGTGTATTAGGTGTGAATTTATACCTAGACGCGATGCCTTGGGAGATCTAAACTAGGGTTAATTAAGGTGAATATTGTAGATATGAGTATTTTGGATATAGGGTAGGGTGAGACCACCTAGAACTCGGTACCCAAGAGATAGGGTTAATATATTATGAGAAGATTGTAAGGTTATACATGTGATATACCTTTTTATAATAGCGATGCTAATGTGACCCGATAGAGTTAGGGTTGGTGTGTGTATGTGATTTATGTTAACTCGTTAATGAGGGTTATATATGTTTATGCTTTAACCCTATTAGTAAGGGTTATGGTTACTTGTGGGTTTTATATTCAATGCATGCCATGGTAAAGTGCTCGTGGCGTATCGTACTAGGAGGGATTTCATAATGGGGTACATGTTGCGCGGATCGCGCTGGTACCCCAGTGAGTAGACATGCTTGTAATACCCCGCACTTTTATGGGAAATTAAATTCGATAATTAAGTGTAATTTGGGAATTTAAGAGTTATCGTGAATAGTAAATTTTTGAGGTTTTCAAGGATTAGATGATTTTCGATGAGTGTTAATAGGGACTCACAATTGAGTAATCCGGGTGTCGTAATTGAGTTTCGAGAATTTTTGGATTAATAGGGACTCACAATTGAGTAAACGAGTCATTTTTAGGATTAATAGGGATAAACCCCTTATTTCTCCCAATATAAGGCACGGGATAGTGGGAGAAGGAAAGAAAAGAGAGAAAAGAAGAAGAGAAGAAAGGAAGAGTAGAAAAGAGGAGAGGAAAAGGATTTTTGGGCCAAACTCTGCGGGATTCGACTTGGGCCGTCGGATTTCATCCTCCAGGCAAGTGTTTACTTGATTTATTTAATTTTGAGCATGCATCTCATATCATAGTTGGTAAAAACAAACCCTAAAAGTTTTGGGTTGGGTTTTCATGGATTAAACACGTTTTTTGGAAGTTTAACAGGTAAACCCCGAAAATTATGAAATTGGAGAAATTTAGAAATTAATCGAATTTAATTGTTGATTTTAGGATATAGGATGTTTAGAACATATTTCCTCTATGTATATTTCGTTGGGTGTAGCTAGATGTTGGTGGAAGAAGGAGTAAAAATGTTTGGAGGTTTGTTAATGGCCGAAACAGTCTCACAGAAGACGATGAACAGTAACTAGCGTCATTTCCGAATCGATTCGGCTTAAATGCGAATCGATTCGGCTCTTGATCAAAACATAAAATTTGTAGATATTTTTGATACGATCGCGTGGGCACTGACTCGTACTTTTTTTATTTTTTTTGGATTTATAATGATTTTTCTACGAAAGGGTGTCCGAGATCGAAATCGTTAGTTAGAAATCAAACCTGATATTGAGAGAATTAGGGCTAGAATTGTTTAGACATAAATATTAGGGGTTCCTAAATATAGAGTGGGGACCTCTAGATAATTATTTGCGTGCAATGTAGACCTTGGGTTTGTGGAAAAATGGAATCCACAACCTATTTAAATTAAGGGTGTTTGGTGACGAATATTTCTTGGTATAAATTCAGTGGGCATTTAGGCTTACATAATTATGCGCGTAGAAAACTTAATTATATCAATTGTAGTTGCGTATATCCTGTGATACTATTAGGATGAATTTGGGAAAATGCGTATCTACATAGTGTGAATTGGTATAGTTGGAGAAATTATAGAAATCCTTAAGTCCGAATAAGGTCAATGTTATTTATCAAGTGAGGGAATACTTTTGAGTTTAGTATCGTGAGTGTGGGAATACTTGAATATTATTGATTATGAGAATCTTTGGGATTATTGGTCATCGCTATGTGTGATTGAAAATTATGGCCATTTATATTTGTTTGAGGAACAATGTGGAATATATATATACTATGTGATCAAAGTATATATATTATATGATACAGATATGTATATATATCTATGTGTGGAAGGTATATATATATATATGTGAAGCATACCCCCTCTAATGCTATCATGGGAAGTTACGGGATGTGGGTGAGGCCCCTGGCTTGAGGAGCAGGGTGCGTATAGTCCCCAGGTCATAACGTCCATTGTTATATTGTGTGATTTTCATTAGGGGTGATATGTGGTGGGTATGTTTTGTCTCACTTTCGGGGAGGAACTATGACCGCTTCCCAGACGTTGTGATTTAGTTTTGACCATGAAGTAGATGACAGTTAGTCCTATCGGTGGTCCCCATGATGGTATGTGAGTGATGCCCTGGAAGTTGATAGCATTGAGAGACCACATCCCCGAGTTATAGCTCATTGGGATGGTTATTGTACTTGTGTGTATAATACATTGCTTGTGTATTAGAACAAGATATCATATCTCTATGAGAGTAAAGAGATAAATTGAATATGAAATGAAAAAGGATTAATTCTTATTCTGGGGGATTGTATCCGGACTTAAAATGGGAAATGTATATAAAAGTGAGTATGAAAAATAAAGATGAGTATGTTATGTATATTTGTTTATACGAGTATATATATAAGTTGAGTACGGAGGGTCTGATGTATCTCGACAATCGACCTTGCCAAGTTGTAGTGTATCGGGGGCTTCCTTATTTGGATTTTGCTTTGCGAGACACCCCACGCACGAACATGGATTAGTGTCGAGACTGGGGAGAAGTTTAACCCTTAGTGATCCTGTTTTGAGTTTTCATTATACGAGTATATATGAATATATATATATATATATATATATATATATATATGTGTGTGTGTGTGTGTGTGTGTGTGTGTGTGTTGTGTACTGGGGGTCTAATGGATCTCGACGATCGACCATGCCAAGTAGTACTATTTTGGGGGGTGCCTTATTTGGATTTCACTTTGCGAGACATCCCACGCACGAACATGGCATAACGTTGAGACTAGGGAGAAGTTGAGACCTTAGTACTTGGTTGGCTTAGGATTTCTAGAGTTTGGGGGTGACGGATTAGTTAGGCAGCGTAGCTTGACTAGGATGTTTAGAGGGATGCTCTAGGTGTCCACTATTAGAAGAGAGGTAAGGGGTATCTCATGGGTGTGCGATACCAATTTATATATGAGATAAAACATATTTTTAATAATAAAGCATTTATGCACTTGATAAATATTTTCATAACTCGGGCTCTGACCCATTTCAATATTTTCCCCCTCTTGCTATATTATATATATATATATATATATATATATATATATATATATATATATATATATATATATTGGTGTCCCGACACAGGGACGCCTAGATGATGATCTTTTTGAGTCAGATGTTTGCTATTGCAGCTGTGGATGCGTGCAAGTTTATTTTTAGATGCTTCTATTCCTGTGATCTAGATAGGAAGCATTGTAGTCATTTTTGGGCCGAAAGCCCAACTGCATTTATTTATTCTTTCACCGCCTCTTAGTGAGGCATTCGATTTGGTTATATCATATTTGAACCGAGTGTTCGGTTACTTTATATCTTTCCAATATTATTTATTTAAACTATGTGGATGTTTTAATAGTATAGTTCGTTTAAAACGATTAGTTAAAAAAAATTGACGCCGGCCTAATAGGTTATTGGTAAATTCAACAGTGATGCTAAGAATGATCCATATGTGACTCTAGTTTTAATTTGGTACAGGAGTGATCGCCCGGTAGTTTAGCAGGCGGGGTGTCACAGATAGTATCAGGGCATCGGGTTCTAGTGTCCTTACGAATCTGTGCGGACGTACTACGCTTTCAGCATTTCTCTTGATTTGTTATAGAGCCTTAAGATAGGTATTGTTGATTCCTCTTGTGAGATTTTTTTCTCCTTCCATATTGTGAGATTATATTAATCGTTTGCGCGTTTGAAGTTCATGTGCTGATTTAGGAAAGGTGACCAAGGAAGGCCGTGATGAGGGCAACAGGAGGCGGGGCTTAGCTAGAGCAGTGAGTGGAAGTCGGAGACTAGGACCGTAGTAGATGCCATTATTTTTGTGGCATTTTCTAAGAGTTGTTGCGACGACTACTAAAGAATACTAGTTACGAGTACCCCAGTACCACTATAGTAGAGAGTGGTACTAGAGTTGAATTATCCGGTGAAGCTAAAAGTTCAAAAAGGGTCTTTGGTAAGGACCATATTGGAAATAAATTCATGCGAAGGTAGTGTAGCATTACTCAGTGGAAGTAGAAGGCTCAGAAATTTTGACTTAAAAAAGGGTATGGAAATACCCAGATGTGAAAATTGAGGAAAATTGTTCACTCGTAGGAGCAATATGGAAATGGTGGGAATGGTGATAACCATATTTGGGGGAATAGGATGTTTTGCCCCTAAAGGGATCTTATGTATAGTTTTAATCGTGGGTCCCCATGATTTAGAAAGAATGAGAAGAATAAAGTTTTAAATTATTCACGTAAGGATCGGTCAGAGGCCGACGGTGAATAAAGAGAGTTACGAACAAGTGAACTTTGTACTAAGTCAAGGTAGGTACAATGAAGAGAGAGCCCTTCCTTGGAATGATAGACTCACTAGAAAAGTGTTGTGAACACTTATGGAGAATGTATGTGTTCGAGGACCCCATTGGTGGGCATCCACCCGGGGAATTCCTTGAAACAAGGTTGTTGAGGCCGGTGGTGGAGTTTCCTTTTCATGAAGAAGTTATGGGGAACTAGTAAAGTGATTGTCAGGATCGCGGCTATGGATTCCAAGATACTGATAACCTTAAAAGGGTTAGGGTGACTCGAGATGGGGAGTGTGGTAATGTGGAGTTTATAAACATACAGTTAGTTATTGCCCATGGGAGTTAAAGGGGAAAGAGTAAGGTGTCCAGAAGGGACCTTGATTAAAGTAATTTTTGGTTAAGTTAGGGCAAGTGTACCAAGTTCGAGAACCTTTTTGACTAGCTAGGGAGATAGGCGAAAATGTAATTATGAGCTTCACCTCAATTGAAGGAGGCTTGTTCTGTGTGACGAGATTGAGTCACAATGTTTTATTACCCCTAGATTCGTGTGTGATACGAGTTTACATATAGTATCGATACCGTTATGTAGTATGTGTTTACGTGTCTTTCCACGATAGCGGGAATTTATTTTCTTTCATTCGCTGAGAAGAGCAGGTGTTAGTATTTTGAGTTTATATATCAGATTGATATTACTCATTTTGTGTGTGTTATACGAGTATGGTGTTATTTTGAGTAGAATATGATATTCATTGTTCGGGGCCATAGTAGGCTAATGATGGCAAGACTATTGTGTCTGCGATTCCAGGGTGGAACGGGTTGTTGTTGCGATGTCTCACCTGGATACAGGCTGAGTTCGCCATTATTATATGTATGGATGAAACTTCGGTGAGTAGATGTTTCTTTATCATGATTCGAGTGTGTGGAGACCTTATAAGTGTGATTTAAGGTATGCAGGGTTAATTGTTGAAAAGTGAGTTTAAGCTCATTATTGATTGCTCAAGGACTGAGTGTTAGTGCAAGAGCTTTGTGGTATGGCTCCTGGGTAGAGATGGGAGTTCAGACAAAGTTTTGTCAAAAGAGGGGATAAGGTTATCTCGGTTGAATATTTGAAGTTAAAGGACCTCCACGACCGACAAAGTTAAGTAGTAGTGTATTGGAGGGGTTCCTTGTTTGGATTTTGCTTTGTGAGACGCTCCACGCATGAACCTTAATGACGTCAGGACTGAAGATATGTTTTAGGATGCAAGAATGTTAGTTTTGTCGATAAGTCTTATAGTGTGGAGGAAGCATTATAGACTATGAGCCGTATGATGATGGTATGCTTATGGAAATATTGTTCTATGGAGAAGCACTAAAATGTTTCTCTCACCGCAAGTAAGTGGGTGAGGCAAAAGTTTGAGAAATTGATTTGAGGCTTACCGCCAGACCTTAATGAAAGGGCCAATTTTGGAAGAAGTATATTTTGGGTATGATGTTCATAACGCTTTTGCCGAGAGTGGGCGTCTCGATTAGTTAGACTTTCCTGTTCGCCTAGGTGGAAGGATAGAATAGTAAAAATGCGTTAATAGGTTAGTGAAGTAAGATTTAGGACATCCCGCTATTGTGCCTTAGGCCGTTATATCTCGGTGACCGACGACGAGAGGGAGTAGTGTAACGGGAGGGTTCCTTGTTTGGATTTCGCTCTACGAGTCGTCCCATGAATGAAAATGAGAAAATGTCGGGCGTTGAGAGGGGTCTTGGTTACCAGGGACACAATTTAGGATAGTACTATTTCTCATAGTTAGGAACGCTTCGATCTTAGAATTATTGGGTAGTGAAGCCAGTGGAATTAGTGGCGCCGATATAGAAATATTGGTTTGTTAACCTTGAGAAGAATGGGATGTTGCGGGTTAGGAAGACCCATGTATGAGTATTATGCCGAGGAAATAAGGCCAATTTTTTAGAGAGTGTGTACGTGTCAGACGTTGGTGATGGTTGTGCGGAGAGGCACGGGTTAAAAAAGGTGCATGGGAACCTTAGTAAGTTGGTTTTATATACCTCCTGAGATAGAAGGGACGTGGTATATAGAGTTGAAGATTATGTCGATAAGGTAGTATAGTATAGTATAAACCTTGTTAGAGGTGAGTGATGATGAGTATATTTTTAAGCGATATTGGGTAGTACCGTTCCACTCTGAGGCATTAGGATGTGGAGGGATTCACGATCCTAGGTTAGTGTTGGTAGTATTGGTTATATTTGAATTTCGAGGATGAAATTCCATTGTGGGGGGAGTATGTAATACCCCGCACTTTTATGGGAAATTAAATTCAATAATTAAGTGTAATTTAGGAATTTAAGAGTTATTGTGAATAGTAAATTTTTGAGGTTTTCAAGGATTAGATTATTTTCGATGAGTGTTGTATTTACTTTTGGGATTAAGTAAATAAGTCGGAGTATTTTAATTATATGTCGCAGCTGGGTAAACTGACAGAGGATAACATTTTAATGGGAATACCGCATTAAGTTGTGTGGGTTAAATTAGTGAGTAACTGTCAAGTGCCTTAGATGGAGATTCTGATTGTGTGGTGAGTCTCGGAATGGCCGAGATAGTCAATATTGAGTATCCCGGTGTCGTAATTGAGTTTCAAGATTTTTTTGGATTAATAGGGACTCGCAATTGAGTAAACGAGTTACTTTTGGGATTAATAGGGATAAACCCTAATTTCTCCTAATATAAGGCAAGAGAGAGTGGGAGAAGGAAAGAAAATAGAGAAAAGAAGAAGGGAAGAAAGGAAGAGGAGAAAAGAGGAGAGGAAAAGGATTTTCGAGCCAAACTCCGCGGGATTCGACTCGGGGTCGTCTGATTTCATCCTCCAGGCAAGTATTTACTTGCTTTATTTAATTTTGAGCACGAATCTCATATCATAGTTGGTAATAACAAACCCAAAAGGGTTTGGGTTGGGTTTTCGTGGATTAAACGGGTTTTTCGGAAGTTTAACAAGTGAACCCCGAAAATTATGAAATTGGAGAAACTTAGAAATTAATCGAATTTAATTATTGATTTTTGGATTTAGGATGTTTAGAACCTATTTAATTTGTGTGTATTTCGTTGGGTGTAGTTAGATGTTGGTGAAAGAAGGAGTAAAAATGGTTGGAGGTTTGTTAATGGCCGAAACAGTCTCGGAGAAGACGATGAACAGTAACCAACGTCATTTCCGAATCGATTAGGCCTAGATACGAATCGATTCGGCTCTTGATCATAAAATAAAATTTGTAGATATTTTTGATAAGGTCGCGTTATGGTCGACCGCGTATTTTTCTGATTTTTTTGGATTTATAATGATTTTTCTACGGAAGGCTGTCTGAGATCGAAATCGTTAGTTAGAAATCAAACCTGATATTGAGAGAATTAAGGCTAGAATTGTTTGGAGATAAATATTAGGGGTTCTAAATATAGAGTGGGGACCTCTAGATTATTATTTGAGTGAAATGTACACCTTGGTTTTGTGGAAAAATAGAATCCACGACCTATTTAAATTAGGGTGTTTGGTGATGAATATTTCTTGGGATAAATTCAGTGGGCATTTAGGCTTATATAATTATGCGTGTAGAAAACTTAATTATATCGATTGTAGTTGAGTATATCCTGTGAGAGTATTAGGATGAATTTGGGAAAATGCGTATCTACTAAGTGTGAATTGGTATAGTTAGAGAAATTATATAAATCCTTAAGCGTGAATAAGGTACAGGTTATTTATCAAGTGAGGGAATACTTTTGAGTTTAGTATCGTGAGTGTGCGAATAATCGAATATTATTAATTAAGAGAATCTTTGGGATTATTGGTCATCGCTACGTGTGATTATCAATTATGGCCATTTATATTTGTTTGAGGAACAATGTGGAATATATATATACTATGTGATGAAAGTATATATATTATATGATACAGATATGTATATATATCTATGTGTGGATGGTATATATATATATATATATATATATATATATATATATATATATATATATGTGAAGCATACCCCTTTAATGCTATCATGGAAAGTTGTGCAGTGTGGGTGATGCCCCTGGCTTGAGGAGCAGGGTGCGTATAGTCCCCAGGTCATAGTGTCTATTGTTATATTGTGTGATTTTTATTAAGGGTGAGACGTGGTGGGTATGTTTCATTTCACTTTCGGGGAGAAACTATGACCGCTTCCCAGACGTTGCGATTTGGTTTTGACCACGAAGTAGGTGACATTTAGTCCTATTGGTGGTCCCCAGGATGGTATGTGAGCGATGCCCATGAAGATGATAACATTGAGAGACCGCATCCTCGAGTTATAGCTAGTTGGGATGGTTTTTGTACTTGTGTGTATAGTACATTGCCCGTGTATGGGAACAAGATATCATATCTCTATGGGAGTAAAGAGATAAATTGAATATGAAATGAAAAAGGATTAATTCTCATTCTGGGAGATTGTATCCGGACTTAAAATGTGAAACGTATATAAAAGTAAGTATAAAAAATAAAGATGAGTATGTTATGTAGATTTATTTATACGAGTATATATATAAGTTGAGTACTGAGGGTCTGATGGATCTCGACGATCGACCTTGCCATGTAGTAGTGTATCGGGTGGTTCTTTATTTGGATTTCGCTTTGCCGGACACCCCACGCACGAACATGGTGTGACACCCCGACTAATTAAATACCGGGTAGCTACTCCTTTATTAAATCAATACAAAATGTCAAGTTGGTTCAGTTAATAGCATCACTGTCGAAAACATTTTAATAATTACTAACCACCTAGTAGTTAAAAATTAAGTTGCCAAATTTTAATTTAAGTCTGATTAACATGCAATAAAAGAATAATGGAAGGAAAACATAATCCATTCACCATAATGAAGTAATGAATAACCAACAAAGTAAATATAAATCCCGAGGAAAAATCCTCACAATAATCCCACAACTGAAAAATAATACGACAAGTCTGAATCCTGAATAATTACATGCCAAAGGTCTGAATAACTGAAATAAATGAAATGTCTTTAAAAGAAATGGGCGACATGCCCTACAACTGATAACTGATGAATATCGAGTCAAGATAGATGAAGCGTCTACAAGCAAAGTCTAGTAAATTCCACTAACAGCTACAGCTCGTCACCTGAATGAGAATCCTATGCATGGTGTCCTTGTGGCTGGGCACCTAAAATGGTTTTTACGAAAATAGATTTGAAAGAAAATGGGTCAGAGCCCGAAAGTGGAAAAAATTTTGTAAACAACAAGTGTTTTAATAACATTAAAACATTAAATGCAAAATACATGTTAGGACGTGCACTCACATGAAATTCTCACCTCTCGACTACATGTGCACTCCTACCGTACCGTACCCATCTATAAGACATCCATATCTAACCAAACCGTAATAAGTTCTACCCCTTACTACTCGATTCCCATAGTACATTCCAGCGTTATCAAATAAATAGAGGGCTTTACTTAAACTCAGATTCTCAATTTGTAATACATTTCACTATCGGTTAACCCGTTATGTTTTCTCAAAACAATACCATAATTATATTCACAATATCAACATGAAAGTTCCCAATAATTAAGTGTATATTATTTATGTCATAAATATACAATACAAGCACCCCGAGACTAGATGTGGTGCACACATACTCTGCTATCCATCCCGGTACATCACGTACATAAGGATCACGTATTCCGAATCTCTCAGGAATCGTTCTCAAATAACATCATCACAAATAATGGAGGCGAACACAGTCACATCACATGGGTCACGCACATACCTGCGCTCCCACGATCAGCCGACTTATTAACATCCCAATAAGTCCTTCTCTGACCTATGTTCATCGAGGTAACCAGTCTAAATCCGGGCAACACAAGGATTAGAGGGCCCTAAGCGAACGCAAACCTCCCGTGATAGCAAGTATGGTAGGTATGTCATACACATAAAATCAATACATATACTAAGTATTCACACATCTTAGTAGTCACCATAATATATTGGTGGTACACTTCTCATTCTCGTACCGACATATAATACTACACAATTTATATGTTCCCGGTTAATATAATAAATTAGACCGTCAATAGTTCTCACATCGTAATAGACACTCACGTCCCACTTCATATTTTTCGTTAGGTTCAAACTACACTACTAGGTTTGACTCCTCATTATATCCCAAACATCCAAAATATCACAATTTATCATCAAGGGAAGGTTATCTCTATGTCTACACAAGGTTACGGGATACTCGGGATCAAAACAGGCTAAAAAGCCTAAACTGTCAACTCGTTCGAAGCCTCGTTCGAACGAAATGGGCTATCTAATGAGGTCTCGTTCGAACGAGATTATCGAACGAACTTCACCCTCGTTAGAAGTCAAAGGTCAACTCGTTAGAAGCTCGTTCGAACGACCTGGGCAGGTCTTCTAACGAGTGGCCAGTTTCGAGCCCAGAAATCCTTATTTCATTTTTCCCAATCTTCTTCACTCCTAATCCCACATAAAAATCGACCCAACATCATTTTAAGGTTCATAATTCGTACTAAACACTCATAGGTCATAATCAAACGTTTATATAGGGCTAACTCATCTTAAACATCATCAAATCTTCAAATCTCTTCATTTATCCCCAAATTATATGAACATGAACCCTAACATTTATAAATCATCATTGAACCTACTAAAATCCGTTTTTGTTTCATCCAAAATATTATTAACATCAGAATATTCGCCTACATATAATTCTACATGCAATTCCTCATTAATATGTAAGATTCTATTTCCAATTTAATGGGGTTTTCATTAACTCCCAAGAACAATTAGATTTTTCTCAATTCCTACACATGGAAGAAGCATTCTCTGAAATTAATTGGAATTAAACCACTTGCCTTATTGGAATCTATGATTTTGGATGTCGATTTGCTGGAGTATCCTCTCTCTCTCTCTCTGCAGAATCCTTCTATCTCTCCCTCTACAAGCTCTTCTCCAATGGTGGCTATGGAGGCTAGGGTTTGTCTTAGGAACTTTTGGGTTTTCTTCTAATAACCCCCGTAGCACTATAATCAGATAATGGCTGGTAATGGGTTAGTGGGTGCTTTAATTTTCCATTTAAAATTCCTAAAATTCGTTAATAAAAAATCCCATAAATCTAAAATTACCAAACAACCCTTATACGTTGTCGGTATGGCCTAAAAATACCCCGGGACCCAAACCAAACCCCCGGCTCGTGTTTTCGGACTATTTCGACCCTTCCGGACGCGTTGGCGCACTCAAAATGACCATACGGTTAATAGAAATAAAATTCACTTTTTAATTATCATAATTATATTCCGGACGCGACTGTCACACGCGTCTCAACAAAATTTCCAAATTGCCATATTTCAATCTCACGACAAATTTCATAATTCAATATTCATATATGCACATTATAATCAAATACCAACTCGCATCTCGCTAGTATTTTAATCCGGATTAATTTTCAATTAATACACATTTAATTTAATTAATCCCATAAATAAATATCACAAAAATACGGGGTATTACATACTTCCCCCCTAATAATTAAATTTCGTCCCGAAATTCTCAACTAGAAAGTACCTGGTAAGAACAACTCTAGATAATGTTCGCGCATCTCATCCTCGTGCTCCCATGTGGACTCCTCGACATTATGATGTCGCCACTGAACACGCACTAACGGAACTATCTTTGACCGCAGCTTCCGCTCACTTCGGTCCAAAATAGCAATCGGCCCCTCCTCGTAGGAGCTATCAGGCTGGAGATCGATGTCCTCCAAAGCAATGTGAGAATGAGCCAAATCGTCCCTAAGATATTTCCTTAGCGAGGAAATATGAAATACATCGTGAATTTGATTCAGATGCTCCGGTAATCCAAGCTTATACGCAACCGGTCCAATCCGTTCAATAATAGGAAATGGTCCCACATATCTCGGTGCCAATTTCCCTTTCTTCCCGAAACGCATAATCCCCTTCATAGGAGATACTCTGAGCAAAACCTGGTCCCCCACTTGGAACTCTCTGAAGAACCTCTTCGCATCAGCATAGCTCTTCTGCCTGTCCTGAGCTACCCGAATGCGACTCGGAATCAATTATATCCTTGCCGAAGTATCCTGAATCACTTCCGGCCCAAGTAGTTTGTTGTCCCCTACCTCCAACCAACATGCTGGGGAACAACAAGGTCTACCGTACAACGCCTCAAATGGAGCCATGCCAATGGTGAACTGGTAGGAGTTATTGTAAGCAAACTCCACCAATGGAAGATACTGCTCCCATCCACCCCCAAAATCAATGATACTCATCCGTAGCATGTCCTCCAACATCTGGTTTGTACGCTCAGTTTGCCCATCGGTCTGCGGGTGATACGCTGTACTCAACCGCAATTCCGTGCCCATGGCCTCCTGAAAACTCTCCCAAAACCGTGAAACAAATATCTTGTCTCGGTCAGACACGATATTTAGGGGCACACCATGAAGTCTCACTATCTCTGCAATAAAGAGCTGGGCATACTGTCCCGCAGTGTAGTCTGTCCTTACGGGTAGAAAATGAGCGACTTTGGTCAACCTGTCCACAATTATCCAAATGGAGTCGTGACCTCTCTGTGACGTAGGCAACCCCGTGATAAAGTCCATGGAAATGCTCTCCCACATCCACATCGGGACCTCTAATGGCTGTAGCAGTCCTGCCGGTCTTTGATGATCCACTTTTACTAGCTGACAAGTGGCGCATTTAGAAACAAACTCGGCAATATCTCTCTTCATCCCGCTCCACCAATACTGTCGTCTCATGTCTTCGTACATTTTGTCCCCACCGGGATGTACCGCGAACCGTGAGCCGTGCGACTCTGCCATCACCTCGAGCCGCAATTCCTCTCCTTTAGGAACTACCAATCTCCCATTAAAGCGTAATCCCCCGTCTGAGCTAACGGTATAGGACTCGGCTCCCTCTGCTAATAATTGAACTATCTGCTCCTGACTAAACGAGTCATTCGCCTGTGCCCTTACCACCCTTGTGACAATCTGCGGTGTAACGGTCATCACAGACATGAACGATCGGGCCACTGCATCCTGGTGTCCCAATTCCTTCCACTTGGCCTTCCACACCTCTGCCACTTCATCTGCTGGCCTACGGCTCATCGCGTCTGCTACCACGTTAGCCTTCTCCGGGTGGTATTGGATATCGAACTGATAATCCTTCACGAACTCAAGCCACCTTCGCTGCCGCATATTCAACTCCTTTTGCGTGAATAGGTACTGTAGGGACTTGTGGTCCGTGAACAATCGAAACTTCTCCCCCAAAAGGTAATGTCTCCATATCCGAAGGGCAAATACAACTGCCGCCAACTCTAAGTCATGAGTGGGGTAATTCTTCTCATGAGGCTTTAGCTTACGGGAAGCATAAGCTATGGCCTGACTCTCCTACTGCAATACACCTCCAAGTCCTTGTAAGGACGCATCGGTGTATACTAGATATTCAACTCCCGGTCTCGGCAATGCTAACACAGATGCTGAGGTCAACTTATCCTTCAACTCATCGAATGCTAACTGACAGGCATCACTCCAGATGAAGGGCACACCTTTACGAGTCAGATGTGTCAAAGGACCTGCTATCTCCGAGAATCCCTGAATGAACCTCCTGTAGTATCCTGCTAGACCCAAGAAATTACGGATCTCCGTTGGTGTCGTGGGCTATCCCCACTCCCTTACCGCGGATACTTTCCCCGGATCAACAGATATTCCCCGGTCGGAAATAATATGTCCCAAAAACTGGACCTCCTTCAGCCAAAACCCGCACTTCTCATACTTTGCATACAGCTCGTTCTGACGTAGCGTCTACAAAACTTGCTTCAAATGCTTGGCGTGCTCCTCCTCTGTCTGGGAGTAAACCAGAATATCATCGATGAAGACAATGACAAACTGATCTAGGAAATCTCTGAACACCCTATTCATCAAGTCCATAAACACGGCTGGAGCATTGATCAAACCAAAAGGCATAACCCGAAACTCGTAAGAACCATATCTCGATAAGAATGCAGTCTTCGAGACGTCCTCCTCCCTGATACGCAACTGATGGTATCCCGATCGCAAATCAATCTTCGAGAAGAAAGAAGCTCCTCTCAACTGGTCGAATAAGTCATCGATTCGAGGCAACAGATACTTATTCCGTATCGTGACCTTATTCAACTCTCGGTAGTCCACACACAATCTCAGTGAACCATCTCTCTTCTTTACGAACAACACAGGGGCACCCCACGGTGAAGTACTCCTCCGAATAAACCCCTGACCCAACAACTGCTCAATCTGATCCCGTAATTCCCTCATCTCAGTTGAATCCATACGGTACGGTGCGCGTGCTATAGGTCTCGTATCTGGCAATAAGTCTTGACAAAGTCTATCTCTCGACTAGGGGGTAGGCCTGGTATCTCCTGAAACACATCTGAGTACTCCCTGACAACTGGGATCGAATATAAAGGAATCACAACCTCCTTAGAGGTATCTTCCTCTATGTAATACAAATGAGCGGTCGAACCTCCCTCTAGGCGAGGCATCGCCACTACAAACATTTCTTGCCTCGGAATGGCAAAAACAATGCTCCCACCGAAGCAATCAATCATGGCTCTATAATCAGCGAGCCAATCCATACCAATAATCACATCGTGCACTTGCATATCTAATACCAACATATCTGCAGGTAATACCAGACTACCAATTTCTACTCCCACTCCCCGGCATATAAAGAAAATAAGAGACCCACTCTCCAATGGTGAGTCTACACACGTCACTGTGCTCTCTACTGTGGCTAACAACCCTAAGGCTTTCGCAAAATGTGTAGCTATAAAATAGTGCGTTGCCCCCGTATCAAACAAAACCCGACCCATAGTACCATGGATAGGAAACGTACCCTCAATAGCGGGTGGTGCCTGCGGAGCTGCTTCCGGGTGGACGTTATAGACACGTCCATACTGTAACTATCCCTGCTGCACAGGAACTGCTGGAATGGCTGGAAGAGCTGGCACCTGGGCTGGAGCTGGAAGGGCTGGCGGAAAAAGTGTCCTCTGTGGCTCATGTCGGGCACCCTGCTACTGCTGTGGGCCCCTGCCCCTATCAGGACAGTCCTGGCGTTTATGGCCAGTCTTGCCACAAACGAAACACTTCCCCGGGAAGTTTCCCCCTCTCTGTCCCTGCTGTCCCCGGCCCTGGTGGCCGTTACCGTTCCTCCACTTGCCCTGCTGGACCTGCTGTTGACCATTCTGACCCTGCTGGTGCTGATGGTCGTTCGGTCCCTGATGGCCCTGCCGGAAACCTCCCAGTCCGTGCCTAAAATTTCCTGACCTGAACCTCTTGTGATCCCCCTGCTGGGTACCCTGATCACCCTGCCTCTGCCCCTGAACAGATTGTGCCCCACTGGCACCATTTCCTCTAGTCCTGCCCTGATGGCTAGACTCTCCCGATCGCTTGCCCTCAGTCATGTGAAAGCGGTGATCCTGGCAATGGAGCAATGCAGTGTTAACCACATCAGAATAAGTGGCTAACGAGAGGTTCCCTAAGAAGTGCTGACGAATCCTCCATGTCAACCCGTCCGTAAATTTCTGTATCTTCTTCTCCTCCGTCGGTATCTCATCCGGAACAATGTTCAGAAGATCAGTAAATTCGGCCTCATACTCGGCCACAGTCTTACCCTCCTGTTTGAGGCTCATCAATTTCCTCCTCATCTCCGTGTGAACAGCTGACGGAAAGTATTTGCGGTCGAACCGCACCCAAAACTCCTGAATAGTAAGAGTATCTCTCTCCTCCACGGTGGTAATAGACTCCCACCACTGCAGTGCTGATCCCACTAACTTGAAAGTAGCTAGTATCTGCTTCTGGACATCAATGCACTCAAACATCCTCAGGTGCCGCTGAATGTCCTTCCTCCACTGACTCGAAACTACCACATCGGAGCTACCTGCGAACTCCGGAGGGTGTGCTTTCTGAAAAGCATCACGTACACGTTCCCAAGCAGACGGGAATGCATGTGCCTGAACTGGCGCGGCTATCGGCGCCTGAGGTGGTGCCTGTTGAACTACTGCTAGTGCGGCATTTACCGCCTGAGCCACAATGGCTGCAACCTCGGCGGCATTCATCGTGCCCTGAGCTGGTGCGGGCTGTGGTTCTGGCGTTGCATTCCTGGGAACCCGTTGTGCACATCGTGGAGGCATCTGAAATAAGAATGAAGTTTATAAGTTTGCAGTTATAAACTTAAAATAGCTGAAGAATGTAGCATATACAAAAGAATACAACAGTCCTAAAATATAGGGCTCTACATCAAAGAAAGCTCAGCGTAAACATAATAAGCCGTACGGATCCTAATGGAAACTAGAACCTGATGCTCTGATACCACCTGTGACACCCCGACTAATTAAATACCGGGTAGCTACTCCTTTATTAAATCAATACAAAATGTCAAGTTGGTTCAGTTAATAGCATCACTGTCGAAAACATTTTAATAATTACTAACCACCTAGTAGTTAAAAAGTAAGTTGCCAAATTTTAATTTAATTCTGATTAACATGCAATAAAAGAATAATGGAAGGACAACATAATCCATTCACCATAATGAAGTAATGAATAACCAACAAAGTAAATATAAATCCGGAGGAAAACTCCTCACAATAATCCCACAACTGAAAAATAATACAAGTCTGAATCCTGAATAATTACATGCCAAAGGTCTGAATAACTGAAATAAATGAAATGTCTTTAAAAGAAATGGGCGACATGCCCTACAACTGATAACTGATGAATATCGAGTCAAGATAGATGAAGCGTTTACAAGCAAAGTCCTCTAACTTCCACCAACAGCTACAGCTCGTCACCTGAATAAGAATCCTATGCATGGTGTCCTTGTGGCTGGGCACCTAAAATGGTTTTTACAAAAATAGATTTGAAAGCAAATGGGTCAGAGCCCGAAAGTGGAAAATATTTTGAAAACAGCAAGTGCTTTAATAACATTAAAACATTAAATGCAAAATACATGTTAGGACGTGCACTCACATGAAATTCTCACCTCTCGACTACATGTGCACTCCTAACGTACCGTACCCATCTATAAGACATCCATATCTAACCAAACCGTAATAAGTTCTACCCCTTACTACTCGATTCCCATAATACATTCCAGCGTTATCAAATAAAGAGAGGGCTTTACTTAAACTCAGATTCCCAATTTGTAATACATTTCACTATCGGTTAACCCGTTATGTTTTCTCAAAACAATACCATAATTATATTCACAATATCAACATGAAAGTTCCCATTAATTAAGTGTATATTATTTGCGTCATAAATATACAATACAAGCACCCCGAGACTAGCTGTGGTGCACACATACTCTGCTATCCATCCCAGTACATCACGTACATAATGATCACGTATTCCGAATCTCTCAGGAATCGTTCTCAAATAACATCATCATAAATAATGGAGGCGAACACAGTCACATCACATGGGTCACGCACATACCTGCGCTCCCACGATCAGCAGACTTATTAACATCCCAATAAGTCCTTCTCTGACCTATGTTCATCGAGGTAACCAGTCTAAATCCGGGCAACACAAGGATTAGAGGGCCCTAAGCGAACGCAAACCTCCCGTGATAGCAAGTATGGTAGGTATGTCATACACCTAAAATCAATACATATACTAAGTATTCACACATCTTAGTAGTCACCATAATATATTGGTGGTACACTTATCATTCTCGTACCGACATATAATACTACACAATTTATATGTTCCCGGTTAATATAATAAATTATACCGTCAATAGTTCTCACATCGTAATAGACACTCACGTCCCACTTCATATTTTCCGTAAGGTTCAAACTACACTACTAGGTTTGACTCCTCATTATATCCCAAACATCCCAAATATCACAATTTATCATCAAGGGAAGGTTATCTCTATGTCTACACAAGGTTACGGGATACTCGGGATCAAAACAGGCTAAAAAGCCTAAACAGTCAACTCGTTCGAAGTCTCGTTCGAACGAGGCTGTTCGAACGAGAGATCGTTCGAACGAACTGGGCTATCTAACGAGGTCTCGTTCGAACGAGATTATCGAACGAACTTCACCCTCGTTAGAAGTCAAAGGTCAACTCGTTAGAAGCTCGTTCGAATGACCTGGGCAGGTCTTCTAACGAGTGGCCAGTTTCGAGCCCAGAAATCCTTATTTCGTTTTTCCCAATCTTCTTCACTCCTAATCCCACATAAAAATCGACCCAACATCATTTTAAGGTTCATAATTCGTACTAAACACTCATAGGTCATAATCAAACGTTTATATAGGGCTAACTCATCTTAAACATCATCAAATCTTCAAATCTCTTCATTTATCCCCAAATTATATGAACATGAACCCTAACATTTATAAATCATCATTGAACCTACTAAAATCCGTTTTTGTTTCATCCAAAATATTATTAACATCAGAATAATCGCCTACATATAATTCTACATGCAATTCCTCATTAATATGTAAGATTCTATTTCCAATTTAATGGGTTTTTAATTAACTCCCAAGAACAATTAGATTTTTCTTAATTCCTACACATGGAAGAAGCATTCTATGAAATTAATTGGAATTAAACCACTTTCCTTATTGGAATCTCTGATTTTGGATGTCGATTTGCTGGAGTATCCTCTCTCTCTCTCTGCAGAATCCTTCTATCTCTCCCTCTACAAGCTCTTCTCCAATGGTGTTTATGGAGGCTAGGGTTTGTCTTAGGAACTTTTGGATTTTCTTCTAATAACCCCCGTAGACCTATAATTAGATAATGGCTGGTAATGGGTTAGTGGGTGCTTTAATTTTACATTTAAAATTCCTAAAATTCGTTAATCAAAAATCCCATAATTCTAAAATTACCAAACTGCCCTTATACGTTGCCGGTATGGCCTAAAAATACCTCGGGACTCAAACCAAACCCCCGACTAGTGTGTTCTGACTATTTCGACCCTTCCGGACGCGTTGGCGCACTCAAAATGACCATACGATTAATAGAAATAAAATTCACTTTCTAATTATCATAATTATATTCCGGACCCGACTGTCACACGCGTCTCAACAAAATTTCCAAATTATCGTATTTCAATCTCACGACAAATTTCATAATTCAATATTCATATATAATCATATATGCACATTATAATCAAATACCAACTCGCATCTCGCTAGTATTTTAATCCGGATTAATTTCCAATTAATACACATTTAATTTAATTAATCCCATTATACACATTTCATTATAGGACTATATATATATATATATATATATATATATCTGTGTGTGTGTGTGTGTGTGTGTGTGTGTGTGTATGTTTTGTACTGGGGGTCTAATGGATTTGGACGATCGACCTTGCCAATTAGTAGTGTATCGGGGGGGGGGGGGGGGGGGGGGTTCCTTGTTTGGATTTCGCTTTGCGAGACACCCCACGCACGGACCTGGCATATCGTTGAGACTAGGGATAAGTTGATACCTTAGTACTTTGTTGGCTTATTATTTCTAGAGTTTGGGGGTGACGGATTAGTTAGGCAGCGTAGCTTGACTAGGATGTTTATAGGGATGCGCTAGGTGTGCACTATTAGAAGAGAGGTAGGGGTTATCTCATAGGAGTGCGATACCAATTTAAATATGAGATAAAACATATTTTTAATAATAAAGCATTTATGCACTTGCTAAATATTTTCACAACTCGATCTTTGACCCGTTTCTATATTTTCCCTCTCTTGCTATATATATATATATATATATATATATATGTAGGTGTCCAGACATAGGGAGGTCTCGATGATGATCCTTTCGAGTCAGACATCTGCCGCAGCAGTTGTGGCTGCGTGCAGGTTTATTTTTAAATGTTTCTATTCTTGTGATCTATATAGGAAGCATTGTAGTAATTTTTGGGCCGAAAGACCAACTGCATTGTGTTTCTCTTGTGCGTTTTACAGGTAAAGTATGCAAGCAGTGCGAAAGAGAAATCAAAATAATGAAGGAAAGTCTAGGAAGGCAAGTTCAAGGGCATTTTTGTAATTATGCCGCCTGATCCCGGAGGTAGGGCCTTCTGGAAAATTGAAGAGCTTGGAACAACGATAACACTGGAAAAAACGACACTCAAATCCGAGCTACGGTGAAAGATTTATGATCCCTTGAAGTTGAAGAAAAATCCATTGATGAAAGGAGGAAAACATTAAAATTTTCTAAGTGTTGGAAATGAAAAGAAGAAGGCTCAAACCAATAAGTTTTCCCGAACCACAAGGTGAACCGGTCCGAGGGGGGAATCGGGTCGGGGGTACCAGCGAACCGGTTCGAGGTGCCTGAGACGCGAAATTCTCCTCAGTTGTTGATTGGTCCAAAGAGTCCTATTATGTTACAAACTCTTATAAAACGTCTTTGTGTCTTTGTATTGACTTAGAAAACACAGTTTTGAATAGTTTTCTGAGAGAGAGAAAAGCAAGAGATTACCCTAGGAAAATAGTTTTGATTTGGTGCTTCAAGATCAATTAATTTCGGGTTTGATTTCAAGTTTTAATTCAATTTTCACTCTCTCTATTATTGTTCTTGCATGTTTCAGTATACTTTCATCATGATTTCGTTCACATGCAACGTAGATAATTTATGCATAGTTAGGTTCAATACGTTCGGCTAAATTTTTTAGGGTTGGAATGCATGAACTCAACCCGATGTGAGCGTTGCATGTGTATAAAATTAATCCTCTAAAATTATGGATTTATTAGACCATATAGCGTAGCGAACACAACCATTGTAGATCTTTGGATCTCGTTTACTTCAGGATAATCGGGATGCTTTAGAATGCAATGCGAGTGTAGATATCATGTTACCGCTTTACTCGTCCTCTGATTATGTATGGTGCGGGCTTGAACCTCATATACGTAATGCTTTGGAGTACTAAAGACTGGGTCTGATTAATCACTTAAATTTATGATTAGTTTTATACTAGCAATACACTAGGGTTGAGGGATTGTATTCCCAACCTTTTCTTCTCTTCATACTTATTACTTCATTATTAGTTATTAATCCTTGTTTAATTTGTTAGTTCCATAGTCTTAATCTAGTTTTCTTTTACTAGTAGGATTAATTGCAAACAAATAATCTTTTCGTTTTTCTTAGAGTTGAATTTAGGTTTACCGTCTGTACTTCCGTCGTCACGATTTTCTCATCCTATTTTCCTATGGAGACGATCTCGACTTATTGGGTTTATTACTAACGCGATAGGCTTGCACTTGAGCCTAGAGAGAATTCACTTTAGAGACACATTCTTAGTCGCGTCAAGTTTTTGGATCACACTTCTAGGTACCCGCGACTGAGAGGTTCTTCAAGGAGATTTCTTTTATAAGCCTTTGGTATGGCAGGCTTTATGAGTGATGGGTAGACGTAATGATTTGTCACTTTACTGTGCTGAGGTCTTAGATTTTGGATAACCTAAGACCATACCTAGCACGCGCGAGAGATCCCAAAGGTAATAATAGTAGACCTTCATTATGTGTGGGCGCAAGAGATACTCATTTATTTTTACAATCCGAAGGTTGTATTCTTGCATGGGCATTAGACATGAGTGGAGGCTTTCTCCTACAATATATGATATTGTATGGCGGTACCAGAGATAGTTATACCGGTTTATGTGCTGTACTAGTGATGTATGTGACTTATAGTAGGGATGACCACCTCCGTACTTATGTTTCGGACTTGTGTATTACATATACTAGAGAGGTGTATATTTTATTATTGGCATGACATAGTCAAATGTTTATAGACTTTAGATATAATATTATTATTTATATATATAGTTATTTGGTGAGAAAAATCGTAGGTTTAAATAAATAACACAACTTATGGTTTTAAAATAAAATAGATAAACCTAAAGATGAGAAAATCAAGTTTAAAGAATGAAGAGGTAAAGCTTTAATCATATGGGCGACATATGGGTTTGCGATTTAGAACCGCATGATATTTTAGGTTGTTGGGCTGCATAAATAATAACTTAAAATATGTTAAAATACATGAGGAAGATGTGTAATTATGATGTAGTCCAGATTCAATTATAATCTTGTTCTACATAGGCTTGTTGTTTATGTTTTCTTTTAAAGACTATTTTCATAGGCCATGTTGTGGTAGTTCTTGTAGATGAAGGGTCGTTGGAGGAGCATCACTAGTGACGTCCTATTTCTTACTCCCTGGATTGTCGGAGTCGAGAAAGTGTAGCTCATCCTTTTATTATACTCCTTTATTTTTAGTTTTGTTGTATATTTATATTTACATTCAGAGACAATTTATGTTATTTGGTTGGTGATTGGTATCGGAGTTGGTTCTATGTTGATTCAGTATTTTATTATATTGTCCTTGTTCTTTCGATTCCTATTTATGTCTTATGCTAAGAATGTTACCAAAAGTTTTGATTACCTTGATTTTTATAGTAGACCTGATCAATCTATATATGGATTTTTTGGGGTATCACAACCGCTTCCTCATATCTCGTCAAGGATGTGGTGGACACCCAGAACGAACAATGTGTACTTGTCACATCTCTTTGTCTTATCTAATTTCTTGGAATCCTTGGACCTCTCCTTATTTTCTGATATTTTTCCAGCTTGAGACTTATCATGGTTGGACTCTTTTGCTGCCATAGCCTGCTCGGTAATCATAATCTTCTATGCCTTGGCCAGGATCTCGCCATTGTGTTTGGTGATTCTTTCGCCAATGACCAGTACATTTTTCCAGTAATAATCCCCTCATTATGATTTTGATCAAGATCTTCTTATCATAGTATAATACCTTAAGATTCTTCGTGTTGAAAAGGATGATGAACTTTCTTTTCGTTTTATCCACCTATTGGCGAATGCTTAACAAATGAGCCACCTTTTCCTCAACTTTGTGCCAAAGAATAAATTATTCATAAAGAGGTTGGTTAACTATTTGAAGTTTAAAATTCTCCCTGAGGAAGGTTGTTATACCAGATTCGTGCTAATCCAGTGAGAATACTATTGAATGGCCTACATTGTATCTCATCAAGAGTATAATAGATATTAGAAGGAGCTTGATATGGCTCCAGATACAACATCAAACCATATTTTCCATCATATATGGGATTGATGACATGTGAAATGAACTTTGTAGGTTTTAGATAACCTGCTACCGAAGTTGTAAATGGATATCTTTTAATATAGCCCATTTGTAAAGGGTTCTTCATCTTTATTGGATCGCCCAATTTATCTTCCAGATGCTGAATTGACCACTTTTCAGGATTGTTCCTCTTGCTCGACCTTTACAGTCTTCTTTATTCATCCTCGTCTTTCAGCTAATCTCTCTTCCTTAATGGAAGTGAGCTCGGCACTATTCGACCTTCGTACACTTTGCCCTGACCTAGCCAAGAACTCAACCCTGCTGGTCTCATATCTTCTTGAGTCCTCTCTATAATCCCTTGGCTCTCTAGGTTCCATGTTATAGTGTTCTCGTGCAACTCTTGGGCCTAGTTTATCGAAAGAAGAATGTCTGTTCATACTTTCTAGAACACTTTTGAGTAAGTTTAATCATCTTCATATCCAGTTGATCAGATGGTGGATGATGCATGAGGCCTATAAGATTTATTATCTCACCTAGATTATGAGTATTTAAACCTAATCCCTTCCCCACATGATCTCAAATTCAACCTCACGGGTTTATTTGTTACCCTATGATAGTGCGCCTATATTATGTCCCTATATAATGCTAGAAGTGGCATTTCACGCCTCCTGTAAGAGTTTTCCTCAATTATTGGGGTAATTGGGTTCATCTTTGGCATGTTATGTCCGTCCCGATATTTGAGTCGATTGTTTCATGTTCTCCTACATATCTTCATGACTCCTATCCAACATTTCTAAGATCCCCTGCAAATCTCCCATGCCTATAGGTGTAGAGGGTGGAACCCTTCTTCAGTTTGGCTACTTTCTGTAGAAGGCGGAACCCCTCTCAGCCATTTTTAATAAAAAGATTTAAGGAATTCGAGAGAATCGAATCGAAATTGTTAATAAAAAGACTCTATCCCAACGAAACCCAGTTGAATCGGAGTGTGATTCACTGGTTTACCAGACATGGGTATCCTCGAGTTTCAGAAATTCAAAATGGTGGAAAACGTTAATGGCTAAGCCGATTCTCACAAACGGTGCCAATTTGTTATCCCCTAAAACTAATTTATTGATTTATCTTAGCTTGAGTATACAATTTATAAGCCGATAGCAAATAAGATATGTAAATTACTGAAATACTAAACTAGATAAAATAGTAGATAGATGAGAGAGAGAATAAGCACCATATTTATGTGTTTCGGCCCAAAGTTGTACCTATGTCCACAAGTCCTGTGTTTGTTGTATTGAATTATTAGTATAAATCCATGAATGAATACAATAGTGAAGATATCAAGTTGTCTATAGAACTGTAAATGATAACATTAAGGAAAATATCTCGAATTCGCAAAAGTGTGTGTGTGTTGGGGGGGGGGGGGGGTGTCATTTATAGAGAAGATAGAAAAAAAAGAGTGTCACATGGCTTGTATTTATAGGTTGGGCAAGTACACGCCTTACGTGTGAGGTAAGAAAATAATCATGAATTTAGTTATGGACACATTGGGGGAATATTTACATATCTTCCTCATGTGTGTGTGTGTGTGTGTTGCAGTACATGATTCCTATAACGAAGGTAATTAACAGTGTTGGTTGACTGCTAGCTGACTGGGTTAAATGACCTGATCAGACTGCTGGAGCTGACCAGATTACCTAGGCCAATCAGATTGCTAGCTAGGATGATCTCATTTATGCAGATGATGAATCCAAGTGTCCTCTTCTAATTGGCCCACGAGCCATACCATACTTATGGTATAACAGTCGAGGTAGTTATTTTTCCTTTTAGTGAATTGTAAACTTTGTGCCCCATATTTTAAATTGTCATATATCAGACTTAATTTACATTGCTATCTTGGTTACAAAAATACTATAAATATTAAAGTTAACCATAAACTAATTAATAGTAATTAATTAAAAAACAGATGGACATATATATATATGACTAAACTTGAAATCTGATAAATGAATATGTAGTTTTAAATTACGTTTCGTTGCGGGTCTAACGGGTATAATATCACATATAGTATAATCATAGAATATGTTTTATAATTGTATTCATAAAAATAGAATTATAATATAATTAGTTGATAATTAACTAAAATTATTATTATTTTTTGGTTTAATTTGTATATTAAATGCTACTTCCCATGTTTATTTATATTTAAAATTTTAGTTATAATTTTCAATAGCAGAGACCCCGCTACAATAAAAATTTCCTTTTTCTCTTTTTAATTTTTAATCATTATTCAGGTGACTTTACATGTATTTGGAATAAATGAAACAAGTTAAAATAAAAAACTTAAAATCTAAACAATTTCATCTATTTTAATAATCAATCAGAACTATTTTTTCATATCCAAGACTTGAATGAGTTAGTAAATTTTTTTTTAAACAAATTTCTTAAACCATTATTTTATTTAAGATATAGGATTTTATTTTCTTCTTGGATTGTTGGGAAAAGCATGATTGCAAGCTTCTCATAAGAAATATTATAAAAACACTGTACAAAAGATAACTTTTATATTGGTTTAGTTATTGTATATCACCATTAATCCAGTCATGGATTTTACTTTGTAGAATATGATAAGAAACTTACGGATTCAACATATTTGATGAGATGAAGTGAATTGACATAGTTCAAATGCATCCATCAGATAAACTTTAAAGAGGAAAAACTTTCCATTTTGTTACGATATTAGAGAGAGAGAGAGAGAGAGAGAGAGAGATAGAGATAGATAGATAGATAGATAGATAGATAGAGAGAGAGAGAGAGAGAGAGAGAGAAAATTGGATATACATGACCTATATATAGTTGAACTAAGAGTAGAATAGTGCAATGTGGTAGTACAAATGAAGTACAATAGTACATGTGTAGTACGTGTAGTACAATAATATAAAGTACACTAAGTATACTAACAACCGCCCTTAAACTCAAGGTGGCAAGATGGAAACCAACTTGAGTTTGGATACTAAATTTTGAAGATGGCCTAGAGGATGAGACTTCATGAAAACATCGGTCGTCTGATCGATGGTTGAAATTGATTGAAGCCAATGGTTCCATGGAGAAGATGTTGATGAATAAAATGGTAATCGATCTTAGTATGCTTCGTTCATTCATGCTAAACGTCATTGTGAGCAATCTGGATGGCACTATGATTGTCACAATTAATGATAGTTATCATGGAATGGCTAACACCCATGTCAGTAAGTAGCGAGCTGTAACACCTCGTGATTTTCAGTCGCCAAAATCTTTGTCAAATAAATTTCTGTTACAAAAATAAAAATTTGAATCTATTTAATTTTGGGAAGTAAAAATAAGGTTTTAAGTGGAATTTAAATTGGGATTAAAATTTGCAAATTATAACTTTTTGTATGAAAATCGAGGGAGGATCCGACCTAAGAAAAAATATATATTTAGCGGTCCGATCGAGCTAAATTTTTTTGAGCATATTTGTTTCATCTTCAGCTACATCATATTAAAATATCAGCCAATTCCAACGGCCCAAACATACATAATATTTTTTTAGTGTATGTGTTTGATTAGGACTCCAATTATTTTTGGTATATAAACATAAAATGATGGGTTTAGGACTTTTAAAACACATTTTAGCTTTCTTAAAAATCATTAGCCTCCCATAATTTCATTCTCTCTCATCTATAAAACCTATACCCCATTGAGCACAACTTTCAACCCAAGTTTTGAAGACCTAAATCAAGTTTTCTCAAGATCGTCCAAGAACACGTGTTTATTATTTTTGCAAGAGGAACGCAATAGTGTAATCAAAATTTCAAGGAAGAATTTTATGAGTTTTCAAGTGATGATTTAAAGGTACGGGGTTTACACAATATGCTCCTCCAAATCTCTCTAGAGTATTTTTATTATTTTTCAGTTATTTGTATTCGTCTTGAAATATTGTGGTATTCATTGGAATCCTAAGTGCGATTCGATTGAGATATTGCGTGTTTATTTTGATGAGCATGGTGTCCTGAAATTTTAATATGGCACTGGGAATGGTCACCCGCAAAAAGTCCAAAAGTCCAATAGCCGGAATGAGGATTTAAGAAGCCTAGGTGAGGTGGGGTGAGGTCTGGTGACCTATTGATGTGTTATTCAGAAATAAATTGGTACAATGCTCGAGTGTCGCATTGAACTCGTATACAGTTTCATATTGTTGTATTTTTCACCATATTATGTTGAACATCTATTCTTATTTTATCGTGTACTTCCCCATTCTTTTTTGTAGTGGCATGTAAGTATGGATTTGGACATTGCTGATATTTTAAAGGATATAAAGACCATAACATTTCGAGAACATTATTTTTGTATAAATTGACTGTGGAAATATTTGGGAGCTTAGCGTTATTTTGAGTGGAATTAAAACTTTAATTATTTGGAGGTGTATTCTACATAGCCTTGTTGTTAGGATACATCTTAGATTGACATGTAAATTTTGAATTGGACATTGTTCATTTTGATGACCTTTCATATTTATTTTTGAGGAATCACTACACCAAAAATGCCAATCTGGCACGCTTAGGCAAGGAGATTCTGGCACTGTTTAAAACCGTGCCAGATTCTGGCACGGTTTTATCATAATCTGGCACGGTTTGAAATAGTGCCAAAATTTGGCACGGTTTTTAACTGTGCCAAATATGGGTACGCTTTGTTAAAAAAATAACCCCCCAAAATTTGGAGTGGGGACCAAATTTTCAAGACATTCCAATCCCCTCTCTCTCTCTCTCTATCTCTCTTTCTCTCTCCCGCTCGCTCTCCTTCCCGGCTTCCTCATCGTTCTCCTCCTCGCTCTCCTTCCCGGCTTCCTCATCGTTCTCATCGTTGCTGCTACTGCTCATCATCGTAAGGTATTACATCTCTCTCTCTCTCTCTCTATATATATATATATATATATATATATATATAGATTTAGGGTTGCGATTTAG
This sequence comes from Sambucus nigra, assembly GCA_949130495.1. Lineage (NCBI taxonomy): Eukaryota > Viridiplantae > Streptophyta > Magnoliopsida > Dipsacales > Adoxaceae > Sambucus > Sambucus nigra. The sequence continues at coordinate 300,862,506 of OX422215.1, read as the reverse complement.
GGCGATTTAGGGGTTGCGATTTAGGGTTACCGATTTCGGGTACCCGATTTAGGGGTGCTGATATATATATATATATATATATATATATATATATATATATATGGGTATGCGATCTGCGATTTCTCTCTATATATATGGGTATATGGGTATGCGATATATATACGATCTGATATATATGCGATCTGCGATTTCTCTCTATATATATATGGGGTGCTGATATATATATCTATCAGTACATATATATATATATATATATATATCAGTAATATCAGTAATATATATATCAGTAAATATATATATCAGGTACAGGTAAGTTGCAAGTCAGTTGTATAATGTATCAGTTGCAATTTCGGGTACCGATTTCATTGAAACTTGAGGAAAAATCAAAATATTAAGGCTTATAGAGAAATCTAGATTTAAAAATAATTGTCACACGCGGTGTGTGTGTGTTCGTATAGTTGTATATTTTCCTTTTTATAGCCCTGTGTCTCGTTGATGAGTTGATTGTCTGTGTGTGTAGATTTGGAGGTGGAAGGGTGGAAATGAAATAAAAATGGGATTATTTCACTAAAACTTTAGGAAAAAAAGTGAGAAATAAAGGTCTATAGAGAAATTTAGAATTAGAATTAGAATTAATTGCCAAAACGCGTATGTGTGTGTGTGTGTGTTTATATATGTTTGTATATTGTCATTTTAACACCTTAGCGTCTCATCAATGAATTGTTTGTTTATGTATATATGTGTGCATGCACATAGTGTGTGTACGTGAAGGTGGAAGGGAAGAAGTGCACTAAAGATCAGCTTTTGATTGGTATGAATATGTATATTTACACATGTATGTATATACGTGTATTTATACACTTTAAATTTATTAGCTCTATGTTTGGTTGATGAAATAGTGCCAAACTTTGTTGCAAAACGTGGCCGGAATGTTGTTGTGAGCAATCACCGGGGGCTTAGGGGCATATCAATAATCGTAAGTAAGTATTCACTATATGGAATTTTTCTTTATTTTTCCATTCTTTATTTCTTTTCTTTTTATTGTCCAGTAAGAAACCATTCAATAAATTTCTGTAATTGAATTATATATAATGATGTAGTTAGCATCCATTTGGACAGTTCACTTGTGCTAAGGATTTAGTTAGCATGGATACAAAGGTAAGCTTATTGTTCATACCCTTTGGACTTGACTTCTTTCTAGTTTATTTTCTGGTTAATTTTGATCACATTAACGTATTGTAGGTCAGGATGTTAGCAGTTTATATGTAAAAGTAGCTTCAGAGCAAGGCCAAGGGCAAGGAATTACAAGTAATGTAACTTTCACATGCAGAATCCCACTAACCCGCTACTGGACAGGTAAAACTCTAGTATTATATTTTACTTCTAATAAGATATATAGTTTTATATATGTGCAGTACTTTATATATGCATGTCCTTTACTGTATATATGGTTATGGGGTTTAACACTTTTTTTTTTTAAATTACGTGTTTTCATATTTGAAGTTTTGTTATGGAAGTAAAATTAAAGTTACGTGATCTTATGCTATTAATTGAGGCGTAATTGGCTCAACTATGAGAAACTCTATAAGAATATTTACTTATTACTTGAAGCCAAAAAACAAACGACCCCATAGGAGGCACGAACACCTCGCACGGGACTAATGTAACTTGTAGGAACTGACCGCGTAATCCCGGGTCTCCCGGTATGAGAGTATGACGATAATTTGTGAAAATCACACTTAGACTTGAAAACAGGCCGTTAAAGGGTGAAAACCCAAACCAGCCCCCAAACGACCCCGTAGGAGGCACGAACACCTCGCACGGGACCAATGTAACTTGTAGGAACTGACCGCGTCGTCCCGGGTCTTCTGGTTAGAGAGTATGACGATAATTTGCAAAAATCATACTTAGACTTGAAAACAGGCCGTTAATGGGTGAAAACCGAAACAAACCCCAAACGACCCCGTAGGAGGCACGAACACCTCGCACTGGACCAATGTAACTTGTAGGAACTGACTGCGTAGTCCCGGGTCTCCCGGTTTGAGAGTATGACGATAATTTGAGAAAATCACACTTAGACTTGAAAACAAGCCGTTAAAGGGTGAAAACCCACACCAGCACCCAAACGACCCCGTAGGAGGCACGAACACCTCGCACGGGACCAATGTAACTTGTAGGAATTGACCGCGTCGTCCCAGGTCTCCCGGTTAGAGAGTATGACGATAATTTGCAAAAATCATACTTAGACTTGAAAACTGGCCGTTAATGGGTGAAAACCGAAACAAACCCCAAACGACCCCGTAGGAGGCACGAACACCTCGCACTGGACCAATGTAACTTGTAGGAACTGACTGCGTAGTCCCGGGTCTCCCGGTTTGAGAGTATGACGATAATTTGAGAAAATCACACTTAGACTTGAAAACAAGCCGTTAAAGGGTGAAAACCCAAACCAGCACCCAAACGACCCCGTAGGAGGCACGAACACCCCGCACGGGACCAATGTAACTTGTAGGAACTGACTGCGTAGTCACGGGTCTCCCGGTTCGAGAGTATGACGATAATTTGCAAAAATCACACTTAGACTTGAAAACAGGCCGTTAATGGGTGAAAACCCAAACCAACCCCCAAACTACCCCGTAGGAGGCACGAACACCTCGTACGGGACCCATGTAACTTGTAGGAACTGACCGCGTAGTCCCGGGTCTCTCGGTTTGGGAGTATGGCGATAATTTGCAAAAATCACACTTAGACTTGAAAACAGGCCGTTAAAGGGTGAAAACCCAAACAAGCCCCCAAACGACCCCGTAGGAGGCACGAACACCTCGCACGAGACCAATGTAACTTGTAGGAACTGACTGCGTAGTCCCGGGTCTCTCGGTTTAAGAGTATGGCGATAATTTGCAAAAATCACACTTAGACTTGAAAACAGGCCGTTAATGGGTGAAAACCCAAACCAGCCCCCAAACGACCCCGTAGGAGGCACGAACACCTTGTACGGGACCAATGTAACTTGTAGGAACTGACCGCGTAGTCTCGGGTCTCCCGGTTTGAGAGTATGACGATAATTTGCGATAATCACACTTAGACTTGAAAATAGGCCGTTAGTGGGTGGAAACCCAAACCAGCCCCCAAACGACCCCGTAGGAGGCACGAACACCTCGCACGGGACCAATGTAACTTGTAGGAACTGATGGCGTAGCCCCGGGTCTCCCGGTTTGAGAGTATGATGATAATTTGCGAAAATCACACTTAGACTTGAAAATAAGCCGTTAAAGGGTGAAAACCCAAACCAGCCCCCAAACAATCCCGTAGGAGGCACGAACACCTCGTACAGGACCAATGTAACTTGTAGGAACTGACCGCATCGTCCCAGGTCTCCCGGTTTGAGAGTATGACGATAATTTGTGAAAATCACACTTAGACTTGAAAAGAAGCCGTTAAAGGGTGAAAACCCAAACCAGCACCCAAACGACCCCGTATGAGGTACGAACACCTCGCACGGGACCAATGTAACTTGTAGGAACTAACCGCGTTGTCCCGGGTCTCCCGATTTCAGAGTACGACGATAATTTGCGAAAATCACACTGACTTGAAAACAAGCCGTTAAAGGGTGAAAACCCAAACCAGCACCCAAACGACCCCGTAGGAGGCACGAACACCTCGCACGGGACCATTGTAACTTGTAGGAACTGACTGCGTAGTCCCGGGTCTCCCGGTTTGAGAGTATGACGATAATTTGCGAAAATCACACTTAGAGTTGAAAACAGGTCATTAATGGGTGAAAACCCAAACCAGCCCCCAAACGACCCCGTAGGAGGCACGAACACCTCGCACGGGACCAAGGTAACTTGTAGGAACTGACCGCGTCGTCCCGGGTCTCTCGGTTTGAGAGTATGACGATAATTTGCGAAAATTACACTTAGAGTTGAAAACAGGTCATTAATGGTTGAAAACCCAAACCAGCCCCCAAACGACCCCGTAGGAGGCACGAACACCTCGCACGGGACCAAGGTAACTTGTAGGAACTGACCGCATCGTCCCGGGTCTCTCGGTTTGAGAGTATGATGATAATTTGCGAAAATCACACTTAGACTTGAAAATAAGCCGTTAAAGGGTGAAAACCCAAACCAGCACCCAAACGATCCCGTATGAGGTATGAACACCTCGCACGGGACCAATGTAACTTGTAGGAACTAACTGCGTTGTCCCGGGTCTCCCGGTTTGAGAATATGACGATAATTTGCGAAAATCACACTTAGACTTAAAAACAGGTCGTTAATGGATGAAAACCCAACTTAGCCCCCAAACGACCCCGTAGGAGGCACGAACACCTTGCACGGGACCAATGTAACTTGTAGGACCTGACTGCGTAATCCCAGGTCTCCCGGTTTGAGAGTATGACGATAATTTGAGAAAATCACACTTAGACTTGAAAACCGGCTGTTAAAGGGTGAAAACCCAAACCAGCCCCCAAACGACCCCGTTGGAGGCACGAACACCTCGCACGGGACCAATGTAACTTGTAGGAAATGAACGCGTCGTCCCGGGTCTTCCGGTTAGAGAGTATGACGATAATTTTCAAAAATCACACTTAGACTTGAAAACAAGCCGTTAATGGGTGAAAACCCAAACCAGCCCCCAAAAGACCCCGTAGGAGGTACGAACACCTCGCACGGGACCAATGTAACTTGTAGGAACTGACTGCGCAGTCCCGGGTCTCCCGATTTGAGAGTATGACAATAATTTGAGAAAATCTCACTTAGACTTGAAAACAAGCCGTTAAAGTGTGAAACCCCAAACCAGCACCCAAACGACCCCGTAGGAGGCACGAACACCTCGCACGGGACCTATGTAACTTGTAGGAACTGATCGCGTCGTCACGGGTCTCCCGGTTTGAGATTATGACGATAATTTGCAAAAATAACACTTTGACTTGAAAACAGGCCGTTAGAGGATGAAAACCCAAACCAGCCCCCAAACGACCCCGTAGGAGGCACGAACACCTTGCACGGGACCAATGTAACTTGTAGGAACTAACCGCGTTGTCCCGGGTCTCCCCATCTGAGAGTATGATGATAATTTGCGACAATCACACTTAGACCTTAAAATAGGCCGTTAATGGGTGAAAACCCAAACCGGCCCCCAAACCACCTCGTATGAGGCACGAACACCTCGCACGTGACCAATGTAACTTGTAGGAACTGACCGCGTAGTCCCGGGTCTCCCGGTTAGAGAGTATGACGATAATTTGCAAAAATCACACTTAGACTTGAAAACAGGCTGTTAGTGGGTGAAAACGGAAACCAGCCCCCAAACGACCCCGTAGGAGGCAAGAACACCTCGCACGGGACCAATGTAACTTGTAGGAACTAATTGCGTAGTCCCGGGTCTCTCGGTTTGAGAGTATGACGATAATTTGCAAAAATAACACTTAGACTTGAAAGCATGTCGTTAAAGGGTGAAAACCCAAACCAGCCCCCAAACGACCCCGTAGGAGGCACGAACACCTCGCATGGGACCAATGTAACTTGTAGGAACTGACCGCGTAGTTCCGAGTCTCCCGGTTTGAGAGTATGACGATAATTTGCAAAAATCACACTTAGACTTGAAAACAGGCCGTTAATGGGTGAAAACCTAAACCAGCCACAAACGACCCCGTAGGAGGCACGAACACCTCGCACGGGACTAATGTAACTTGTAGAAACTAACCGCGTAGTCCCGGGTCACTCGGTTTGGGAGTATGGCGATAATTTGAAAAAATCACTTAGACTTGAAAACAGGCCGTTAAAGGGTGAAAACCCAAACCAGCCCCCAAACGACCCCGTAGGAGGTACGAACACCTCGCACGGGACCAATGTAACTTGTAGGAACTCACTGCGTAGTCCCGGGTCTCCCGGTTTGAGAGTATGACGATAATTTGCAAAAATCACACTTAGACTTGAAAACAGGCCGTTAATGGGTGAAAACCCCAAGCAACCCCCAAACGACCTCGTAGGAGGCACGGACACCTCGCACGGGACCAATGTTACTTGTAGGAACTAACCGCATAGTCTCGGGTCTCCCAGTTTGAGAGTATGACGATAATTTTGCAAAAATCACACTTAGACTTGTAAACAGGCCGTTAATGGGTGAAAACCTAAACCAGCCTCCAAACGACCCCGTAGGAGGCACGAACACCTCGCACGGGACCAATACAACTTGTAGGAACTGACCACGTAGTCCCGAGTTTCTCGGTTTGGGAGTATGGCGATAATTTGTGAAAATCACACTTAGACTTGAAAACAGGCCGTTAAAGGGTGAAAATCCAAACCAGCCCCCAAACGACCCCGTAGGAGGTACGAACACCTCGCACGGGACCAATGTAACTTGTAGGAACTGACCGCGTAGTCCCGGGTCTCCCGGTTTGAGAGTATGACGATAATTTATGAAAATCACACTTAGACTTGAAAACAAGCCGTTAAAGGGTGAAAACCCAAACCAGCCCCCAAACGACCCCGTAGGAGGCACGAACACCTCGCACGGGACCAATGTAACTTGTAGGAACTAACCGCGTCGTCCCGGGTCTCCCGGTTTGAGAGTATGACGATAATTTGTGAAAATCAAACTTATACTTGAAAACAAGCCGTTAAAGGGTGAAAACCCAAACCAGCACCCAAACGACCCCGTATGAGGTATAAACACCTCGCACGGGACCAATGTAACTAGTAGAATCTAACCGTGTTGTTCTGGGTCTCCCGATTTGAGAGTACGATGATAATTTATGAAAATCACACTTAGACTTGAAAACAAGCCGCTAAAGGGTGAAAACCCAAACCAGCCCCCAAACGACCCCGTATGAGGCACGAACACCTCGCACGGGACCAATGTAACTTGTAGGAACTAACCGCGTTGTCCCGGGTCTCCCCATTTGAGAGTATGATGATAATTTGCGACAATCATACTTAGACTTGAAAACAGGCCGTTAATGGGTGAAAACCCAAACCAGCCCCCAAACGACCCCGTAGGAGGCACGAACACCTCGCACGGGACCAATGTAACTTGTAGGAACTGACCGTGTAGTCTCGGGTCTCTCGATTAGAGAGTATGACGATAATTTGCAAAAATCACACCGAGACTTGAAAATAGGCCGTTAATGGGTGAAAACCTAAACCAGCCACGAACACCTCGCACGGGACCAATGTAACTTGTAGGAACTGATTGTGTAGTCCCGGGTCTCCTGGTTTTAGAGTATGACGATAATTTGCAAAAATAACACTTAGACTTGAAAACAGGCCGTTAAAGGGTGAAAACCCAAATCAGCCTCCAAACGACCCTGTAGGAGGCACGAACACCTCGCACGGGACCAATGTAACTTGTAGGAACTGACTGCGTAGTCCCGAGTCTCCCTGTTTGAGAGTATGACGATAATTTGCGAAAATCACACTTAGACTTGAAAACATGCTGTTAATGGGTGAAAACCTAAACCAGCCCCCAAACGACCCCATAGGAGGCACGAAAACATCGCACGGGACCAATGTAACTTGTAGGAACTGACCATGTAGTCCCCGATCTCTCGGTTTGGGAGTATGGCGATAATTTGCAAAAATCACTTAGACTTGAAAACAGGCCGTTAAAGGGTGAAAACCCAAACCTGCCCCCAAACAACCCCGTAGGAGGCACGAACACCTCGTACGAGACCAATGTAACTTGTAGGAACTGACTGCGCAGTCCCGGGTCTCCCGGTTTGTGAGTATGACAATAATTTGAGAAAAGCTCACTTAGACTTGAAAATAAGCCGTTAAAGGGTGAAACCCCAAAGCAGAACCAAACGACCCCGTAGGAGGCACGAACACCTCGTACGGGACCAATGTAACTTATAGGAACTCACCGCATCGTCCCAGGTCTCTCAAACCGGGATGAGAGTATGACGATAATTTGTGAAAATCACACTTAGATTTGAAAAGAAGCCGTTAAAGGGTGAAAACCCAAACCAGCACCCAAACGACCCCGTATGAGGTACGAACACCTCGCACGGGACCAATGTAACTTGTAGGAACTAACCGCGTTGTCCCGGGTCTCTCGATTTTAGAGTACGACGATAATTTGTGAAAATCACACTTAGACTTGAAAACAAGCCGTTAAAGGGTGAAAACCCAAACCAGCACCCAAACGACCCCGTAGGAGGCACGAACACCTCGCACGGGACCATTGTAACTTGTTGGAACTGACTGCGTAGTCTCAGGTCTCCCGGTTTGAGAGTATGACGATAATTTGCGAAAATCACACTTAGAGTTGAAAACGGGTCGTTAATGGGTGAAAACCCAAACCAGCCCCCAAACGACCCCGTAGGAGGCACGAACACCTAGCACGGGACCAAGGTAACTTGTAGGAACTGACCGCGTCGTCCCGAGTCTCTCGGTTTGAGAGTATGACGATAATTTGTGAAAATCACACTTAGACTTGTAAACAGGCCGTTAATGGGTGAAAACCTAAACCAGCCCCCAAACGGCCCCGTAGAAGGCACGAACACCTCGCACAGGACCAATGCAACTTGTAGGAACTGACCGCGTAGTCCTGGGTTTCTCGGTTTGGGAGTATGGCGATAATTTTGCAAAAATCACACTTAGACTTGAAAACAGGCCATTAAAGGGTGAAAATCCAAACCAACCCCCAAACGACCCCGTAGGAGGTACGAACACCTCGCACGGGACCAATGTAACTTGTAGGAACTGACCGCGTAGTCCCGGGTCTCCCGGTTTGAGAGTATGACGATAATTTGTGAAAATCACACTTAGACTTGAAAACAAGCCGTTAAAGGGTGAAAACCCAAACCAGCCCCCAAAGGACCCCGTAGGAGGCACGAACACCTCGCACGGGACCAATGTAACTTGTAGGAACTGACCGCGTAGTCCCGGGTCTCTCAGTTTGGGAGTATGGCGATAATTTGCAAAAATCACTTAGACTTGAAAACAGGCCGTTAAAGGGTGAAAACCCAAACCAGCCCCTAAACGACCCCGTAGGAGGCACGAACACCTCGCACGGGACCAATGTAACTTGTAGGAACTGACTGCGTAGTCCCGGGTCTCCCGGTTTGAGAGTATGACGATAATTTGCGAAAATCACACTTAGACTTGAAAACAGGCCGTTAATGGGTGAAAACCCAAACCAGCCCCCAAACGACCCCGTAGAAGGCACGAACACCTTGCACGGGACCAATGTAACTTGTAGGAACTGACCGCGTAGTCCCGGGTCTCTCAGTTTGGGAGTATGGCGATAATTTGCAAAAATCACACTTAGACTTGAAAACAGGCCGTTAAAGGGTGAAAACCCAAACCAACCCCCAAACGACCCCGTAGGAGGCACGAACATCTCGCACGGGACCAATGTAACTTGTAGGAACTGGTTGCGTAGTCCCGGGTCTCCCGGTTTGAGAGTATGACGATAATTTGCGAAAATCACACATAGACTTGAAAATAAACTGTTAAAGGGTGAAAATGCAAACCAACCCCCAAACGACCCCGTAGGAGGCACGAACACCTCGCACGGGACTAATGTATCTTGTAGGAACTGATTGCGTAGTCCCGGGTCTCCCGGTTTGAGAGTATGACGATAATTTGTGAAAATCACACTTAGACTTGAAAACAAGCCGTTAAAGGGTGAAAACCCAAACCAGCCCCCAAACGACCCCGTAGGAGGTACGAACACCTTGCACGGGACCAATGTAACTTGTAGGAACTGACCGCATAGTCGTATATGCAATTTTTCTTCTTGTATATGTAACTTTTTTGCTTGAATATGACTTTTTTTAAAATGAATTGGTTACTAATATTGTATCTTTTTTGTGTCTTATTTTTTTTTGTTGGATGACATTCAATCGTTAGCTTTTATCCACTTGGAACGCACGAAGAAGTCAATGCTTTACAACAAAGGGATTGTGAATTTAGTGTCGTTAATATTCAGGATTCTATTTTTTGTATTATGGCCGAGCAGGCTTCAGTAGTTTTATGGTTTATTTTTATGGTCGTGCTGGCTATAGTAGTTTTATTGTTGACTTTTATGGCCGTGCGGGCTTTATATGGGCAGATTTTATGTTAGCAGATTTTGGAATGCTAAAAAAATAGAGGAAACTCTGCCCAATTTTTTTTTGATATGGGAACTATTAACTCTTGTAATTTTTTGAAGTTATTGTCGACTTTTATGGTCATGTGTTGCTTTATATTGGTATTGTCTCTTGTAATTTTTTGAAGTTTGTATGCACATTAGTTTATCAACAACCTGTGATATTCATAATTTGTGAATTTTCTTGATTTTGTTTCTGCAAATAATAAATATTTTTCCTACCGAATTTGGAATTTGCAGATTTTCCAGATTTGGTTCCTATTATTATTTTTTTTAATCAACTGAAAAATCTGGCACGGTTTTATACCGTGCCAAAACCGTGCCAATGCATAAAAATGAGAACGCTTATAAAATAATCTGGCATGCTTTATAACCGTGCCAAAAGCGTGCCAGAAAATAGATAATTTGGAACGGTTTTGGCGTGTGCCAAAAGCATGCCAGATTTAATATCTGACACGGTTTAAAAGCGTGCCAGATTGAAAAACTGGCACAGTTTAAAAGCGTGCCAGTTTGGAAAATCTGGCACGGTTTTAAACCGCGCCAGAAAATCTGGCACGCCTGATTCTGGCACGGTTTAAAATCGTGCCAGATTGCGTCTGGCACGGTTTTAAACCGTGCCAGTTTCCTGTTTTTGGTGTAGTGAATGTAGATGCTTTATATTGATTGTTGAGGATTTAATTTTGTTTTAATCGTAGTAGAGCCTCGATTTCCTCGGGGTGTTACTGATGGTATCAGAGCCTAAGTATGCGACAACCATCGAGTCTTTGGTTTTGGGTCTACCATACGTGCTAGTTGTGTTTCTTGGAGATATGGCATTTTTTTTTTATTAAATCCATGATAATAATTGAGGTTAGAAGTAGAATTCTTAATGTGAGTATCTTCAGAGTTGATTTTTTTAGACGAGATTTATTTTGTAGATCGTCAGTACAGATGTTAAGTGTCGTAAGTATCAATTTGATGATGTGATTTGATTTGAGGACTTCAGTATTCGATGAATTTTGGAGAGAGAATCGAGTGGTGATACGTGGGAGAGCGTAGTAGTCGTTATTTTCATAGATATATTATATATAGAGTTGAGATATATGTTGTATTTTGTTCACGGGGTAAGTGCGTGTGGGATTGGGTATATGGGCGTTTAATTTTGATATTCTATGAGTAGGCATGTGTAAGCCTTATTTTATTTGCGATACTTTACGTTTGACGTTTGCACTTCTTCGAATTTCGACGACGAAATTCCTATATTTGTGGGGGAGTATGTAACCCCCCGTGGTATTTTAGCCGTAAAAATCTTTGTTAAATAAAAAAAATTAGAAAAATAAAGTTTTGGAATCTATTTAATTTTGGTATGTAAAAAGGTTGGTATTTATATGTAAAAATAAGGTTTTAAATGGAGTTTAGATTGCGATTAAAATTTGAAAATTATAACTTTTTGTATAAAAATCGAAGGAGGATCCGACCTAAGGAAAAAATTAAATAAAAATATTTGACCATCCGCTCAAGCTAATTTTTTTTAACAACTTCGTCTCACCTTCAGCTACAACATATTAAAATTTCAGCCAATTCCAATCGTCCGATCGTCTGTAATATTTTTTTAGTGTTTGTATTTGATTAGGTATCAAATTAGTTTTGGTATATAAACATAAAATGAAGGGTTTAGGACTTTTAAAGCATATTTTAGACTTTTTAAAAATCAGTAGCCTCCCATAATTTCAATCTCTCACATCTAGAAAACCTAAACCGCATTGAACACAACTTTCAACCCAAGTTTTGAAGATCTAAATCAAGTTTTCTCAAAATCGTCTAAGAACACGTCTTTATTGTTTTGGCAAGAGGAATGCAATAGTCTACTCAGAATTTTGAGGAAGAATTTTAGGAGTTTTCAAGTGATGATTTTAGGGTATGGGGTTTACACAATATGCTCCTCTAAATCTCTGGAGAGTATTTTCTTATTTCCCAGTTATTTGTATTGTTCTTAAAATGTGATCGTATTCATTGGAATCCTAAGTGTTATTCGATTGAGATATTATATGTTTATTTATGTGGGCATGGTGTCATGAAATATTAATATGGCACTGAGAATGGTCACCTGCCAAAAGTCCAAATGTCCAATAGCCGGAATGAGGCTTTAAGAAGCCTAGGTGAGGTGAGGTGAGGTCCGGTGACCTATTGATGTGTTATTGAGAAATAAATATGTACAATGTTCGAGTGTCACATTGGAATTGTATACAATTTCGTACTATTGCATTTTTTTCACCGTTATTGTGTTGAGCATCTATTCTTGTCATATTCTGTACTTTCCCGTTCTTTTTTTAGTGGCATGTAAGCGTGGATTTGGATGTTACTGATTTTTTGAAGGATATTAAGACCATAATAATTTGAGAATATTATTGTTGTATAAATTGACAGTGTAAATATTTGGGAGCTTAGCATTACTTTGAGTGGAAATAAAACTGTAATTATTTGGAGTTGTATTTTACCTAGCCTTGTTGTTAGGAGATATCTTATATTGGCGTGTTAATTTTGAATCGGACATTATTCATTTTGATGACCATTCATGTTTATTTTTGTGGAATATAAATGCTCTATATTGATTGTTAATGATTTAATTTAGTTTTAATCGTATTAGCGCCTCGATTTCCTCAGGGTGTTACAATAGCTAAAGAAGTTTTTGGGTGGCATCAGTAACAACATGATATTCAACTTCTGTACTATATCGGGCAATAACGATTTTCTTTTTTCCATGATACGAGATAAGAGAATCACGGAGAAATAAGCAATAGCCCGTAGTAGAATGATGGTCGGTGGGGTTCCCTACCCAATTCACATTAGAGTTGGCATGAAGTTATGGGGAGGAATAAGCAGAGAAGTGAAGACCATTGAATATAATCACATTGATGTATCTGAGAATGAGAAGAACAGTAGTATAATGAGGGAAAAGGGGAGAAGAAAGGAACTGATTAATAATATGAACTGCATATGCAATATATGAGCACGTGACACTAAGGTAGACAAGATTCCCTACTAATTGTCGATACAAAGTCGGATCATCAAAAAGAGTACTACCCATAGGAGTGAGCTTGGACTTAAGATCAAGAGGAGTGGCATCGGTCTTGCTATCAGTGTGTCCTGCACGAGTGAGAAAATCTGAAGCATATTTTTCTTGAGAGAGATAATATCCATCAGAGTTAGTAGAGATCTCAAGACCAAGAAAAAAAACATCTTCAAAAAATCTTTCATTTGAACATTTGACTCAGATATACTTTCGGATATACCAAAGTGATCGTCACCGGTAATAATCATGTCATCCAAATAGAAAAGGATAAAAATAGTGCCATGGTCGGATTTACGGATAAAAAGTGCGGAGTCATGAGGACTGGATGTAAACACAAAACTTGTAGGAATGGTATTAAACTTAGCAAACCAAGAACGGGGAGCCTGTTTGTGACCATAAAGGGAACGACGAAGTTTGGAAACTTGATGAGTGGAATGAAAATATCTTACAGGTGATCACATGTAAATTCCTCAGATAACTCACTCACTAGTAAGGAAGGAAGTTTTCACGTCCATCTGAAGCAGTTCCCAATGACAAATTGCAACAACTGTAAGGAGACTACGAACCAAAGTGAGTCGATTCACTGAAGCAAAGTTCTTCACATGTCAATCCCGTATTCTTGAGTAAATCCTTTTACGACAAGGCGTTACTTATAATGACCAAGAGAGCCATGCGATTGAGTTTTAGATTTATAAACACATTTACATAAGATTACATTCTTACCACTTGGTAGATCTACTAAATCCCATATATGATTTTATTCAAGTGACTATTGTTCATCAACCATTGCCTTTTGCCAAGGAGGTTAAAGTAGCCTCACGATAAGAGTAAGGCTCATGATGAGAAAAATAGTAGAATACACATGAAAATCATGAAGAAGAATAGATGTGGTTTTAGGTCTTACACTTTTACGTAGGGGATTCGGATTGGAGACTGGTGCAGATCCATTATATGGAGCAGACGACTCGGGTGAGTTCTCAAAAAATATCTTTAGTTGAGTATCAAATGAGGAAACTAGAGGTATCAGTGGTGTAGTGGAAGTCAGTTTAATTAAGGAGAGTGTATCATGTACTAGAGGAGAGAATGGAGATAGTGGTGTAATATGTGGCGACGGATCAAGTTCAGGTGAATTGGGAAATAAGTCTATCGAGGGATTACTAAAGAATAGAGCTGTGTATGAAGGAGGTAAGTGGAATTTGGACAATGCAGAAAACATCTTACGTTCCCAGAAGACAACATGATGGGATACATGAAGACATTTAGAATAGGGATTCCAACACTTGTATCTTTTATGTTGTACCGCATAGCCTAAGAAGCAACACAATCGGGATCAAAACTCTAATTTTGAGCATTAATGGGGTTGTAGAAGAACAAAATAAGAACTACCAAAAGTTCTGAGGTTATTATAGTTAGGAGGGTGGATATGAAGACACTCGTAGGGTTTCGATTTTTAATAGTGGAAGAGGGGACATGGTTTCTAGTGTAGACGAAAGTGAGAACAATTTCTCTCCAAAAAGGTTCATGACATGAGGCAGAGATGAGAAGAGCATGAACAATGTTTAGGATATGTCGGTGTTTGCATTCAGCACACCCATTTTATTGGTAAGTGTGGGGATATGAAAGATGAGGAATAATACCATGTGCTGTAGAAAAATGATAACACGATAATCAGTATATTTAGTGGCATTGTCAGCATAGAATACCTTAATTTTATGAGAAAATTGGGTATTGACCATAGTTGCAAAATTTATGTAAAGTTGAGGAAGTTCGGAATGATTTTTCATAAGGAACAACCAGGTATAGGGTGAATAATCATCAACAAAAATGACAAAATATTTGGATTTTCCCATGGTAGCAGTGGGAGATAGATCCCACACATCAAAATATATTAAGCCAAAAGGAGCATGATAAATATAGTCACTTTTATTAAACGTCAAAGCCAATTGTTTTGCCAATAGACATGGAAGATTGTCAAATTTCGTATTATTAACAGACCCTAAGGGACCATGAGAAAGCAAAAACTTAAGACTACCAATAGAAGCATGACCCAGACGGTCATGCCACAAGCTAAGAGAAGGTGTGGAGGATACATAGGTTACTCTCATAAATGGGGTGGTGAGTGATTATGGAATATGAAGGTTTTACCTCACATCAACTTGATCACATACCTCAAGAATAAATTCTATGACTTCATAATTTTAAATAAATGATAAAGTAATATTGTAGTCTTTTCACATAGAGATGAGTAATACGGTATGAATGTAATAAAATATAATTCATTACATATATTATCTCCTCAAATTATTTTGAATATCATAATTATTTTGTAATAAACCTCAAATATAACAACCACATCAAGTGTAATCTTACGAAATGAGAAGATATGGTGATAACATAACCACCTATTAAGATTAAAGGTCACTTATACGATTAACAGCACAATTTTAGGTCTTTATTTCCTTGGACAAACCTGCTCAAAGTTTCTAACAAACTTTATAAGAAAAATGAAATTAATAAGTATTATCTCCCAACTCTCGACTATTAATGAGAAGATCAATATATATATATATATATATATATCAATTATTGTATTGATCATGACGTTATTCAGAACTTATTCACTCATTTATTTAAATGATTAATAATAGTACTACAGACTTCATATTATTCTAGTTCGATAAAGAGTTTTACTTAAGTTAATAACATATATAATTTTCATAAATCATGTCTGAAAAACTAATATATAAAAAATACTTAAAGCTTTGATTGTACCTTTGAATAATAAATAATTTATTGTATCCCTTACTATACATAACCTATGGTATTATAATATATTACCTCTATTAACCCAATTGAATGAATCAATCCATCTGCTAAATTCTTGACTAATATGAATGAAGTTTACTAAAATCATAGAATGTTCACTATTGTTTACCTTTTCTTATATATACACCACTGAAAGCCCTTAAAGGTAAGAACATTCCCTTTCCATTATTATAGTCCCCAATGACCTCAACCATCGCAAAACTTCCAATTTCAAATTATGTTTTCTTTTCAAGTTTTCAAACATTGATCATGTGTGTCCTATAGAGTAGTAAAGTCACAACACTTATACAAGCAAGGCCACCATGACCACAATTATGGTTCATTAAAGACAAATTTTAAAAATCTTCATGTCATCACCATCCTCAAATTTTGAAATTTGACCATACGCTAGTTCCGTTATAGCATTTTTAACTCGTTATTATATCAACATCACATTAATGACCACATTAAAAATTCATTATGACATTTCAAAGGATATATATACCTCTGTGCTATCTTTTTCATCAATCCACTATTAATAACCTCAATGAACAATTTCACTCTAACTTTTGATGTAGATATACCCATATCATTTTCTAGTTTACTACTCTATTAAAAAGCCTCGTATAATCTTAAATATACCTTAATAAATTTCTAATTTTGTATATTGTGCATAGTCGTTTATAAATTAATACTAATAATTAGAGAATTCCTTTGATTATTAACCATTCAAGTTATCTGGTTAAACCACTGATAACTCGATTGTCTCATAACATATTATCTCACTAATTAATCCATTCATAGACTGTGAACCTTGTAAGATAACTTTATTTACATCATAATAACCCTTAACTTCTAATAAAGATACCACATTCACATATTTAATATGTAGCATGATACTATATCCTCCTCTATTGACAAAAATGTTCTTAATATCCTATGAACATAAAAAATACCTTTTAAATATATTAGTTTCCAAACTATATCAATACAAACTTCAATAAATTGGTATAGTACTCTCCATTATGTTTATTTGTATAATATCTACCTTTACCGTAGACAACACCTATGTTACTAAAATAATCATTATGTCTCAACACCACAAAAGTCAATGTGGTTCCACCCCTATCTCATCATGAAACTATTAAATGAACATGGTCCTCTAAGTTAGTAAGGTTAATTACCTCCATAGAAAATATTAATTCCTAATGATAAATTATTTTTAGTTAACCTCAGTTTCTAACAGCACTAGTGTTAATAATTGTTACGATAACTCTTAGCCTTATTAGTTACCTCAAATCTGGATCTTTATATTTTCTCCTAAATTATATTAATAAACGCATTTCACCACTGTAACACGTACCCTACAATCCATGAGGTGGATTAGAGGGACGTTAAAGCTAATGGTTGATTAAACATTAATCAAGCTTTTTAAGGTGGATTAGGGGATGATTAAGTATCAAGAACAAAACCAAGGTTGTTAGGGAAGAAGCTCACTCGAAGAGACTCCCACAAGAAGCAAGTTTGTTCAAAGTAGCTTCAAGAACATACTTGCATTATGTAATTAGTTTATATTTGTTCCTTCTTATCAATATTTAGAATATCTTTGAAAAAATGTTAGAATACTTCCCTAGTACATGGGATGGTAAGATACCAGAGGTTTTATGGGCTTATAGAACAACTAAGTGAAAGACAATCGGTTACACCCCTTTCTCCTTATTTTTGGTGTTGAAGCAATCTTGCCAATAAAATTACAGGTACAATCTCCTAGGTACAACTTACGGAGTATAATGCTTCCTCAGAGAAGACATGTGCAATTAGAAGATTTGGATAAATATAGAGATAATGAGATGAGGCATTTCTAAATATATAGGAAGAAGATCTCAAGATCATATGACTTAATGGTAAAACCAAGGAAGTTTAAAAGGGGTATCTAGTGTGAAAAGCTTGTACAAGGCATATTATAGGTCTTTCGCTCCCAAAGTTCGAAGCTAGATGGTAGGACCTTACATAGTGCGCAAAGCTCATGATTTGTCTATTGATAGGTATCCAGAATCAAAGCATTCAATCTCAGTAACAAGTGGATCAAAATCTACCATGTTTAGAAGTTCCTCAGTTGTAACATTATTGGTAATAAAAATTATGATGGTTAATTGGGAGCATGTTCTTGAACAATCTATATATAGAGTTACCTCTTAATATACAATGAGGTTACACAACGTTAAAATAAATTCTTCCATTCATGTAAAGAAATAAGAAATAGAAAAATGAAGACAGTGAACAATGGGATAAAGGAAAAATTAAACTTGTATCGCATTCAATGTTTAAGCTTTACAAAGCAAGGGGAACTACTGCCCCAAAATACAAGGATAGAACCCCTAGTTGCTATCTAAGTCATCTATAATAAACCATGGGTTGGTAGCAATGAGTAACCTTAGATGGAGGCCTGGGAGAGAAGATACTAACTCGATCTGCTCA
This sequence comes from Sambucus nigra, assembly GCA_949130495.1. Classification (NCBI taxonomy): domain Eukaryota; kingdom Viridiplantae; phylum Streptophyta; class Magnoliopsida; order Dipsacales; family Adoxaceae; genus Sambucus; species Sambucus nigra. The sequence continues at coordinate 300,844,073 of OX422215.1, read as the reverse complement.
TTTGTTATCTCTATCATCTCATTTTCATATTCATCTGTCTCTCGCTGTAGTTTTTCCAACTCTCCATCAGTTTAGGCTAAGGCCTTTAGCATAGCTACAACCTTATCCTCATACTTTATTATTTCAGGATAAAGGGCAGTCATCTCTTTAGCCACTTCAACTTGATTCCTCGTGCTAGCTTCAAATTTTGCATAATAAGCAGGAAGGTTTATCTTCTTAAAAGACCTCGAAGTTTAGGCCAACCATGTGAGAGTAAAACTGTCATTATTTCATACTTGTACTTTACCAAGAAGCTCTTTGATCTTGGAGGAATCAAGCAAGTGCAAAGGTGTGTTCATAATTTAAGTCAATACAGTGGCAAACCCGAGAAACCAGTATGCAATCAAGATTGGTATCTCTTGACCACAACGAGGGACAAATGTAAAGGGATGAAGTTTGATCAACCAATGTATGATTTCACGGTGAATAGAATAAACAATTTGGGGGAAAATCCCTCAATAGGAGATGTCGCAGGCAACTAAAGAGTATAACCGCTCCCACGAGCAGATGGAAAAACATTTTTCTTTGAGGCCCTATCTTCTTTTGGGGGGAGATGGTTGAGCAAGATTACACTTCATCATTTTGATTAGCAGTTTGAGCGGCTGATTAATAGATTTGAGCTTTCAAAGGAGTAGGGACGCTAATAATGACCTCTTCCCAAACAAGCTCAGTGGGCAGCTAGTTCGAGGGCAAGGTTAATTAAACAGGGGTCACAACAGGCTCCTATACCACTATTAGGGTATCTCGAGTAGTCACAACCTAAAAAACAAAAAACGAGATGAGTTAGATGCAACAAATCGATCAATCTTCTACCAAATATGGTTGCTAAGTCCAAGTTTATTTTCTGAGTCACAGCTGCTCAGCTCAATATATTTGGCCAATATAAAATTCCCATTGTATATTTTGCAGTTGGTTATAAGTCTAAGTGTATTTTTCTAGGTCACACTTTCTCATCTCAATACATTGGGAAAATACAAAATTCTCATCACATATTTTTCATTAGGTGTTAAGTCTGATTGCATTTTTTTGGGTCATAACTGCTCAACTAAATACATTTGGACAATACAAAACTCCCATTGCATATTTTACGTTTGGTGCCCAGTCCAAGTGTACTATTGTAATCCCTAAATGGTTGCTAGAAAAATACACTCAGCCAGTTGGTTATTCGAAAAAAAATCTAACAGTTGGTCCTCAAACAAAATTGTGCTCATTCGTCCCTAAATGTTTGCCCGAATGAACACACTTGACCACATGGTCGCTCAAATCTTAATTTTTAACATATATCTCAAAAATAAAATATATATAGACATATATACATTAGTTTTTTGTGTAGAAGTTCCCTTAGCACTAGCTACCTCGAGGTAAGTTCCTCAGTAGCTTGCTCAAGCGCAAAAGCTTGCTCAGCCTGAGCTTCTCAATTACACTAGTACTCCCACCTTTAAGGATAGAAGGCCGAAAAAGGATAACCAACACTTTCTCATTGATGTTGGGCACAACTATTAAAGTCATGGAAGTGTTAGTTTGGGTTAGAAAGAGAGGTTGCTCAGGGGCAGCCCGCGCAGGATAAACTTGCTCTATAACAGTTGGAGCGACTGTCTATATTCAAGAGAAATCATAAACCAAAAGGAGAATGACTCATAAAAACTATAAGGAGTTACAAAAAAATAACTTACATGAAGAAAAGGTACCTCGATCTCAACTATAAGAGTAACAAAAGTACACATCATCTAAGGACTGGTTCAAGATCAAGCTCGTGATAAACACCTGAGAAACTACCCCTTACCACAAGGGGGAATCATCCACTATCGCGGGCTCATTTGTGGCGTGGGATGATTCCACCAAGACTTATTGTTATGGTAGTGGTGTTTGTTGTTCGGTAAAAGATATCTGAGGCTCCACCCTAGTGGCATTAATATAATCATTAACCTCAAAAAACAAGAAATATAAATCACAAGTTATAAAAGTGCAAACTACTATGAAAAAAGTGTGAGCAAACATCTTTTGAAAAGCTAAGGTATTCTTATAAGAAAAGGTAATGGTACCTTACGTTCAAGTGAATCGTCAATAATGGTGTAATTATGAGGAGGGGAAGATGGTTTCTCAGAGATAAACATCATCTGCAAACTATGCAATTGATGAATCAAAGGTCTCTCCTCAACTACCTCCTCCTCAACAGCATGCATGGTTCTACGAGAAGGCCTTGCGTCAGATCTTCTTCTTTTTGGGCCACTTGTACTAGCTATTAGAGTAAATAATAGACCCCTAGAAGCCAATTGTTCCTCAATGAATGTCCGAACATCTATAGCTTCATGGTCATAGATGCTCATCAAACTATCAAAAAGTTACACTACTTGATTCTCAATATTGAGGTCAACTCCTTTAGAGGGTGGCACAGCTTGTGTGCGACTGACCTTAATAGTATGTTTATTCAGCTACTTCGGCCAAAGGTTCTAGGGGAGTATCACCATCCTCACCAGCTTAAGAAGTGGATCAAAAATCTGGGAGGTCGAAGCACCTTCTTCTTGTTCTTCTAAATAGTCTGATCTATGGGTGCCATATGTGGTTGCTCGACAGTTTTTTTTAAAGAACTCGTATTACGTGTTGAATGATTAATAAAACAACCTTTCAACCCAAGCTCTATCAAGAAAATCTCTCAACGATCAAATTTACAGGCTAACAAAGAATAGTATTTTTGAACCGTACAAGCTAATTCGGCCAAAACAAGGTAAGGTATCTTATTAATTTACTACCTTTTTTACTTATTAGAGGAAATGACCATATTCCATTCATAATTTATTAATAGATCTGCCAGAGTTTTACTCAAAAAATCGCAAGCTAGAGAAAATTTGACAGGTTTCTCAAGATGGGTATGACTCCGAAGAGGCACACCCTAGTCGAAGACAAATTGAGCACCTACACTATGAGGGGAGTAAACATCATAAAAAATCTCCCACTTAATAAAAGAAAGAAGGTATGAAGGCGTTAAGACTAAAATAACCCCAGTTGAAAGATTATTTTTTACGAAAATCTCATAGACCAAGTCTATTAGTCCAGATGACTCGACAAAGAATTTATTTGTGTAATTTTGGGTTTTGGTTGAATACGGTAGAATGAAAAACTCCTTCATATTGTCAATCATGGATATAAGGGGTTTTCTACTTTGTTTATGGTTCCAATAATAGACACGAGGAACCTTTTATTCGTATGGAAACTAGTAGTATACTTGAGTGGGCAAAATTAGGACATCTTGAATAAAGAAAATAAGTAAGCAACAAAGTATTACAATAATTAGAGACTGTAAGAGGGTACTTTTGATTATATATGGAGGCTTAACCCCTATTTGAGTATGGTAATGATAATCTAACTTGGCCAAAGCTTTGGATTAATGATAAGACACACAAGCACAAACCCAATGAAGATAAACTCAGTTTAAACTCACAAAACTCTCGTGTATAACTCCGGAAATAGTAATGAACCTTAGAAGTAACTTAGCTATAGGGAGAGGTAAGTAAGCACCCTAGATACACCTTGGTAGGCAGGTATAAACACACTTAATACCCTCAAGAATCTCTGTCAAGTATTAAAAGCTTCGTAATAAGTAACAATGGTGAGTGGGTAAGCCCTCTGGTTTGCATAAACTCCCTATTTTTTGTATTCTCTCTAGTAATAACTCCTTAAACTTCTCAAAAGATCATCTGAACTCTCTAAAAAGATCTCCCTTTCCTCAAAGGTGGTTGGGGTCCTTAAATAGCCCCCCACACCACCCCCGAGGCAACTCAGTCATTAAAGACTATATAAGACATCCCTCATACTTTATGTCATGACATTAAATGCCTGATGTACTAGTTGTCTCCAAGTCATAAACATTAAGTGCCAAGACATGCCTTTTTTCCATCCACTGTGTGTCAGGGGGCTATTGTCGCAGAGGTGGCTCACCTACTGCCTGACAGCCCCAAATACCACGGTGATTTACTCAAGTGCAGGTCTGACATTGTTTAGAGGGCTAGTGACATCACCTACAGTAGATGTGACATTAAGTAGAGGGATGTTTGGTTCATAACTAAGTGCCCGATGGAACTCCAAGCTGCCCCGCCCGAGGTTCCACGGTCAGGGTCCTTCGGTGTTTTACCAGGTGGATCTAAGATGGTCAGGACAAGCCCCAATGATGCCTCACTTCTCAATCCTCCAAACCAAGTCCCTCTAAAGTTCCCACGACGAGGCCATTCTATAGAGCATTAAAGCTCTCCCAAGCCCTGCCAAGCCTGGTCTCTCACGAGTACTATTTAACCTCACACAAACTCTTTATTATTCTCGTTACAACATTACAACCGTTATAGCTTACAGTCAATATAAACAAAGATACATTCCAACTAACACAACAAGCTAAAGTATGAGTTTCCACGCCAAGCTACCTCACTGAGTTGCCACGCTTGAGCTACCTCGGTTGCTTAATCTTAAATAATATTTCCAATTAAGGAATTATCCCTAATCTCAGGATTACCTTCAATCCCCCTCTACATTTTCCCCTTCGTGGAGAGATTTGTCGGAACAAGAAATGTCTGTATGAAACTTCTCAATCCGATGAACCTTCTCTGTTTGAAAAAATTCTGGCCTTCTTTCCCTCGTTAGAACCGCAGTGATATAATCTCCTGGAAAAAGTAAAATTCTCCCCGATGTACCTGAGCCAAAGTGCCATAACTCATTGGGGCTTAGGCGAAGGGACATCGCCACTTTTTCCTCATGCTGAGCCTCTGCCGTTCTAGCTTTACTATTTGGAATTCCCCCGAAAGGCCTACTAACCTTCTCAAATACTCGTTTTGACTCCTGGTAAGTGAAATTCTCCTCGATGTAACTGTGTCACAATTTAAACAACGTTTGGACCTGTGGCGAGGGGACATCATAGATTTTTTGAACCGTTGGGACATATTTTCCGTTAGGTGTTAATGGATAAGTCTGACACCATTTTGGCACCAGAACATAAACTTGGTTAGGAAGGCAGGCCTTTCTATTCCCCAGACGTCACTTCATATTCGACGTAATGATGTCTTTTCAGCTGTCAAAACACTTCCCTAAGTGCCACATGTGCTTTTGAAATGATTATAGGCAGCTTGGCACGTGCGAGGGTGGGAAACTCAAACGACATGTTCTTAAAAGGGTTTAAAAGTTTCAAACATCTCTTTATTTCAAACCTTTCTCCTCTTCTTCTTCTTCAAGATTTCATATTTTCTCAGAGAGAGATCTTTGTGAAAAATCTGTGCGACCTCCATTGTTGCCCCATTCTTTACTCAGTCTCCTCCTTCTTTCATCTTTTGCGCCACCATCCGCGGTTGTGCTCCTCCCCTCTTGTTCTTAGCCCTTCTTTCCCAACTATATCATTCATTACTACTCTACCATGGCTTCTTCGAGTACTTCCAAGGTTTCTTCCACTACCCAGCCAGGTTCCCCCTCTGCCACTGTTGGCGTTGCCACCGCCCTTAGCGGCGCTGCCCTAGTCGCTGCCCATTAAGAGCAACTACGTTTCTATCACCGGGCGCCCATCTTTGAAGAAGATGATAAATTTTTTGAGGCATGCAAGACCTTCCATTTCTCATCCAAGTTTGATCTAGGAATATTGGGTGATGAAGAAGTTGATTCATCGAAGTGGGGCTATCTTCCACCAGAGGGAACTCTGCGTTTTTGCCTAGACCGTGGTGACTTTCCCTACTCCCATATCAACTTAGAAGCACCTGGGGGTCACCAGCCTATTTCATAGCTTGGTACACACACATGCAGATCTCCCATGCTACTAATGTTGCCAAGGTTGTCCTTCATCGTGCATACTGGTTTGGGGAGTTCACACTCTCGAAGCATAACGCGGCGCTACAAGTGCTGGTTTCTCGATGGAACACCACAACTCACACCTTTTTTGTTGCGTGGGGGGAGTTCACCGTTACACTGGAGGACGTCTGTGAACTCCTTGGGTTTGATCCCATGGGTGAGTTCACCTACCACGATGAGCCTTTGGATGCCGAAGAGGCTGCTGATCATGTTGAGCTGGATCGAATCTGCTGCACTTGCACTGATTCCTCAAATAAAGACATATTTTCCCCTCTTATCAACTATTTTTTTGAAGCCCCAACGTCGAAGGATGTCAGTGATGTAACAGGCCGCAGTCGAGGTACCTCCCTAGAACTATTAGCCTACATACTGGTATTACTTTCGTGCTTCTTTCTTACTAGAAAACCCAACGATCAGCCCAAGAGGGACCTGATAAACATTTCCATTCGTTTAGCCAGAGGGTTTAACCTACCTCTGGCCGCCATCGCCTTGGGGTCCCTCTACACCTGGCTAGATCGAATCCATATTGACATGGAACGGTCACTGGGCCATTACAACTTGGAGAATTTTGCCAACACCATCATCTTGACAGGCTTCCTCTATACCCACTTTCCTGCTGTTGCTGTGAAGTCAGTTTTCCTACCCGTGAGCGAAGGTATTAAGCCCCCATGCCTCCTATGTTTCCATAAGAAGCAGATCCGAAAGGAGATAATGGAGGTTTTTGATTGCTCAGATTCCTTCGTAATGAGGCCATACAGTGAGCGCACCTTTGCCCATAGTTGGGACTTCTTTCCTACTGCAGCCACAACGGTCAGATTTAACCGAGTTTTAGAAGATCCCTCACAAGCCATAGTGCTACTTTTCACCCCAGGGTTCCTCCCCTCTTATATTGAATGGGATTACACTTCTGAGCCCTACAATCCTGATAGATGAAGTAGGCAGTTTGGGTTCGATCAGGGGGCTCCTCGACCTGTGTTCCAAGACAATCATTCCAAGCCACCTTCGCTGAAGTATGCACTTTCTACACTTCAGCCACGATGTTCGTTGCGACATCCACCATTGATGGTCGTGTCACCCTTCCTAGTGCTACTAGGAAGGGAGACGTATACACTTCTTGTGCCACGAAGTTCCATTTGGAGCACTTGGCCATGATTCGTGAGTACATCAAGTCCCCTCCTCAATATCCCCTAGTCCTTTCCTTTTCTTCTTCTGAGATGGGTCTAAAGGGTAACTCCGTGCTTGGGGTTGAGTTTCCCTTAAGTAAAACTATTAAAGAGTCTAGCCATGAACTACCCCCTCATTGCCTAATGATCCTAACTTCCACTCCGAAACCCAAGGCCGCTGCGACCCCCAAACTACCTGTACCCAGGGCCGAAGCTACCACGGGAGAAGGGCCTTCTGAGCCACCTGCCAAGAAAACCAAGAAGTCCAAGTCTAAGAAGGCTAAGGCCCAAGGTCAAATGCAAACTCCATTAGAGGCGTTCCCAATTGCCTCCGTTACTCCTCCCATGTCTCCAGAGATGGCTGAAGAGCTGAGGAGGCGGGTGCAAACTGAGGTTGCACGAATAAATACTGAATGCTAATGGCACACAGTCGCTATTCCTCCTCAGGGTATATTCCCCACAATCGTGGTTGATCCCACGAAGCCAATGGCAAAAAGGAGAAGAATGATGAGGGTACCTGAAACTGGTGGTGCAACGTGATCTAGGAAGAAAATGTTTGGTACCAAATTTCAGAGGAAACAGACTCATGAGAAGCCTTCCTCCCCAGCTCCTTCGGCTGCTGCCTCCTCACCACCTTCACTAGTGGTTATACCCTCTCTTCTCCCTCTGGATCTGAGGTATGTGTGCATTTTTATTTCTCATTCTTCTTTTCTTGACATAGCGCTTTTACTTATTGCCTGATAACTTTGGTGCAGGGAGTCGAAGAAGCGAGGGTCAATCCCCCCAGTTCTGCAGTGAGTCATTTCGGGGGGGCATTGCAGTACCCCTTAAGCCACTAACGCCCTTCCACATTCTCTTTTGATAAGCCTCACCTATTTGCTCCGTTCATCTTCTCATCGGGCAAGGGATGCCGCCACGGGGGCTTCTGAGATGTATGACCTGCCCGGGGCAACTATTCCAGCTTCCTCTGAGTTACCCTCGGAGCGAGAGGTCTCTCTGCCCCTTGTTGTGGTCAAAGAGAGTGCCCCAAAGGTAAGTTTCTTTCCAATATTTACATCTTTTATTTGTCCCATTGGTTTATTCCATAATTCTAACATGTTGGGCTATTATAGGTGGAAGTGGCATCGTTGATAGCCAACATTCTCCTTCCTCCTGCATTGTCAAGACCCATTACTGTAGTTCCTCTTTTCAGTGCCATAACGGGGGTAAGCTAGGTGCATTTCTGTCTCTTATCCCTTTTTGGCGATTACTCCTTTTATCTAACACTTTTCTTTACATTTGCATCTTTCCCCAAGTCTTTATCCGCCTTTTGCGTTGAGTGGCCTTATCCCTTCTTAGGCCCAAGTTGATGCAGCTACTCTCGTTGGGGCATCCCTCAAAGGTCCAACATCTCCTTCTATTGATGCGGCCATGTTGGCCATAGTACCCTATGCTGGCGAGGGGAATGTGCCTACCTTTGAGGCTTCTGCAGCCGAAGGCTCCGTTAAAGCTGCTGAGGTAACAAGCCCGCCTCCCACGGTTTCTAGCATTATGGCTCCCGTGGTAATTACTAGTCTCGCTCCTGCTGCTAAGCTACTTCTATAATTTCTCTATATTTCTCAGCTTCTCAAACTCCACCTATATAGGTGACTTAATCAATGAAAACATTTGTTAAGTTTTTTTCATAAACTCCGCCTATAATGGTGACTTAACAATGAAAGCACTTGCTAAATGTTTTCTAAAAACTCCACCTACAACGGTGACTTAATAATGAAAACACTTGTTAAGATTTTTCATAAACTCCACCTATAACGGTGATTTAACAATGAAAACACTTGTTAAGATTTTTCCATAAACTCCACCTATAACGGTGACTTAATAATGAAAACACTTGTTAAGATTTTCTCATAAACTCCACCTATAACGGTGACTTTACAATCAAAACACTTGTTAAGATTTTTTTCTCATAAGCTCCACCTATAACGGTGACTAAACAATGAAAACATTTGTTAAGATTATTTCATAAACTCTTTATTTCCTCTAACTGTTTTTAGGTTGTTCAGGAGGATTCTCCACTAACTCCTTCGCCTATTGCCTCGCCCCGTCACGAACCTGTTGCTTCCGAAGAAACTAGCCATGATGATCAAGGTTCCACGACAGGTGCTGCTGTGGAAAGCGAATCTGGGTGCGAGCTTACTCTGCCTGACTTAGCTCCTCACACCTTCTGCCTGATGGTACTCCAGCGTTCTCCCTAAATACCCGCTAATCACTATTTGGATTATGAGTTATCATCCTAAAACCTTCACGGTGGACTGCCTTCATTCAAATATCTCAGTTATGAGCTATAGGCTTTAAGGCATGGCCACCGTCATTGCTGAAATTGCCAATACTCCGACTGCTGATATTACCAGACCCCTCCTAAAACAATTCCTAGGTTATCTGAGAGACTTGGGTCGTGACGAGTTTTGTTTTGACTGGCTCATTGCATATTTGAAGACTTTGAAGAGCCAGCGATTGGAAAACTAGAGGGAGCTTTTGCTAAAACATCAGGAGGATCAGCGGGTCGAGGAAGCTATGTTGGCCGAGCTAGCACCCCTCCTCGGAGCCATTGATAAGGAGGTGGAGGACCTCGAAGAAGCTCTGCGTTTAGCAAAGCTAAAATGAGAGAAACTTCTTATCGAACGTACGCAATCACAGACCAGGTTGGAAGTTTCCATTAATGCCCAACGGTCTTGCTTAGAAGCTTCTTCGGGCCTTCCTGGAGATTTCTTCTCCTCCCCAGATTTGTGGTTCCTCCTGGGTCAATGAGTTTTTATATATGTACTTTTACTTTCTTCTCATGTAATTCTTGGGCGATAGCTCCCAGTTTTGTAATGCCCTAAACTATATGAAAGGAAAAAGATACTTATTCCAATGCTATTTCTTCGTGTTACAAATGTTTACATAAATTGTGAAATACGGATTTCTATAATTCTTTCAACTCTACTTGAGGTATAATAAAAAATAACTTGCATACTCATCATAAGAAAGAACTTGTGTGTTTGTAACAACAGCCAATTACATCAGAGGTCCAACAGGACTGCCTACACATGATAAACCTTCAACCACTTATTATTAATCTTGAATGGTTTATCTTCTTCCATCTTTGAAATTAAGCAATAACCTGAGTCATAAGCCTACTTTATGATGAAAGGTCCCTCCCAATTTGCTGGAAATTTAGGTATAGGAAGCCCCCTAATATGTTTCACTGCGGCCTTCAATACGAGATCTCCCTCCACGAATTTCCTTAGTCTCACCAAGTTATCATATGTCCTGGAGAGCTGCTTCGTGTACATTTGAAAGTGTTGAATCGTATTATCTCTATTTTCGTCCAATGCTTCCAACTGCATGTGTCTATTCTTAGGGAGCATGCTGCTTCGCAAAGAATATCGAGCCGAGGGAACTTCTAACTCTATCGGGAGAATTGCCTCAGCCCTATATATAAGAGAGAACGACGTATACCCTGTAGGCTTCCTTTTAGTCATTCGATAGGCCCATAAAATGACGGGTATCTTGTCATCCCACAATCCTCGGAAATCCTCCATCGTTTTAGCTAAAATATTGACCAAAGTTTTTTTAGTCTCTTCGGCTTGACCATTTCCTTTTGGGTATGCCACCGTCGAAGTGTGATGGAAAATGGAGTATTTGTCTGTGAGCATCGTTACTTCTAAATTGACAAAAAGGATTCCATTGTCCGAAAGGATAACCTTTGGGATCCCAAAATGGAAATGATGTATTCTCTAATGAAGTTTCTCACTACTCCTGCTGTTGCCCTTCTTAGTGGTATCGCCTCGGCCCACTTTGTGAAACACTTCGTTGTTATTCGAATACATATCTTCCCCCTTAAAGAAATGTGTATTGCCCCTACCAGGTCGAATGCCCAAGTGTGAAAAGGATAAGGCGTTGCTATGGAGTGTAAGTCCACTGACGGGGCATGGATCATATTTCCATGAAGCTGGCAAGCCTTGCACTTTCAAACGAACTCAGTAGAATCTTTCTCCATCGTTGGCCAATAGTTCCCCAAAGTCATCAGTTGGTCATATAACTTAGCCCCTCCTATATGAGCTGGATTGTGCGCCTATTTGAGAACCTTGGTCGCTTCTTCCTTCATGATGAAACACAACGTCCTGTTAAAGTATCCCCTTCGATAAAGCTGCCCCTCCTGAACGTAGAATCTCAGGGCTCTTCACTAGAGCCCCACCACGTTAATTTTCTATGTTGGGATGACTCCATCTTTAATGAAGTCAATATAGGGTTGTCTCAAGTCATATTGAGCCTCCACGAAATGACATTCATCTGCCTCGAAGAATAATTGGCATTTGTCATAGTTCCATTGTAACTCGACTGCATCCTACTTCATGCTAGGCCAGAAATATCCCTCCCTTTGCATTCTTTGGTAGAGGGGTATCTCAGTTGTTTCGCAGTGCTCTCCATATGTTTTCTTCAATCTTTGCTCTGCCTTTTCTGGACCGATGCATCTCGACATCCATCCTCATATGTTTCTGAAGTAAAGCTTTCCCTGGTTGATAAAGTACTGGGCCAATTCTCTGAGCCCCATCGTCCCTTCACCAGTCTCCAGTTACCTCTTAATTTCTCCCCTCCAGTCCGCGTCCTCTTCCATTGATAAAATTGACTGTACCATCGAAGGAGCTATTCTTTTATTGAATCACGATAGTAGTTGTATGGCTCCTCATGATTATTTTATAGGAAATGGTGGCATAGTCATCTGGGTGACGGTTCATCGTTCTGGGCTGCCTCTTGATCTTGGTTCGATGGAACTAGTCAATGAGCCTCTGAATGATCGTTCTGTATGGTTCCAATCTCAAGTGTTTCAATGCGTATTCTCCATTCACTTGCTGAACCACCAAGTCTGAATCCCCCTTGATACCAAGCGAACAGATCCCTCTTCGAAGAGCCTCTAGCAATCCCAAAACCAATGCTTCATATTCTGCCTCGTTGTTAAAGCAAGGGAAATCTAACTTATAAGAAAGGCAAATCTCCTCCAGTCCTTTTGAAAGAATAACCCCTGCTCCTCCTTTATTTTCTGACGATGACCCATCGAACTGCATTGTCCATTCCTCGTTCGTTGCGTCTAGATGGTTGGCTTGCAAATTGTCTCCTAGAATATCTTCTTTGGGTGGCTCAAAGGTTCCTAAAGGGAAAATGGCCAACAGATCAGCGTAGGCCTGGATTTTAATTATGCGAGGAACCACACACTTCAAGTCATATTCGGAGAGGATAAGGAATCATCTAGCTGCCCTGCCAATCAATATAGTCCTTACAAGAAAATACTTAATGGGATCACATCTAGTTATAATATGAATTGTAAAAGACAACATATAATCTCTAAGTTTTTGCGCTACAAATACTAAGGCTAAACAATGCCTTTCTAAGCTACTATATCTGACTTCTGGCCTGTGGATGATCCTGCTGAGGTAGTAAACTGGTCGTTCTTGACCATCGATCTCTTGTGCTAGCAAAGCTCCCATGGACCTTGTGGTGGATGTGAGGCATAGCTGCAATGGTATTCCTGCCCTTGGTGGAACCATGGTATGTGGTGAGATGAGCAGCTTCTTTAGTCCGTCAAGAGACTCCAGGTGAATTTCCGCCCATTTAAACTTCGTGTTCTTTCACAGTAGTTGCATCAACGGATGTGTTAGTTCGGCTAATCCAGGCATAAATCTCCTAAGGTAGGAGACTTTATCGAGGAAACTCTTCAGCTCTTTCGTCGTTCTTGGACATGGCATTTCCAAGATCGCATGTTATTTGTCCTGGTCCATCTACACCCCTTATCGATCAACCACAAAGCCTAGGAATTTCTCGCTTGTCACCCCAAAAATGCACTTCAGCGGATTCTTCTTTAATTTAAACTTCCTGCAACGGGAAAACACCTTCCTTAAATCGCTCAGATGAGACTCCTCCTTCCTCGACTTGATGACCAAGTCATCCACATAGAATTCCACAAACCTATGAAAGAAGTCATGGAAAATGGCCATCATTATCTCTGGTAAGTCGCCCAAGCGTTCTTGAGTCCAAACGGCATCACCCTGTACATAAAGTTACCCAATGGGGTTCTGAACGTTATTTTCTCTGTATCCACGGGTTCCATCTTGATATGGTTATACCCAACATACCCATCCATGAAGCAAAACATCTCATGACCTGCCATTGCATCTATCAGGCTATCGATGGAGGGTAGAGGGAACTGGTCTTTAGGGAAGGCTCTATTCAAATCTCTGAAGTCCACACAGATCCTTATCTGGTTTTTGTCTTTCTTCCCCACTGGGACAATACTGGATAACCAGAGTGGGTGTTATATCAGTGTAATGAACCCTGCCGTTAGTAAGTGTTGAACCTCTTTTTTGATCTTCAAATCCAACTCAGGCTTGTACGTTCTTGTTACATGTTTTACTGGAATGGCTGAAGGCATCACGTTCAACTTATGACCGCTTACTTCCACATCTACCCCCTCCATCTCTGTGTACTTCCACGCGAAGACGTCTACAAATTCCCGAATCAACTCAACCAAGGCCTCTCATTTCTCTTTACTGAGATCCTGCGATATGAAGATGGCCCTTGGGTCATCTTCTTCTTTTTCCAGGTTCAACTACTCTAGCTCTTATGCATGCGGCTTCGGTCGATTCGCCATGTAATCTGGTTCCTCGGTGACTTCCTCTATAAATTCCTGTATACTGGAATTGTCTATCGCCATGCATTATCCCCTTTGATCTACCAAAAAGCATTTATATATCGGGTCGACCTCATCGTGAGCTTCCTGGGCCTCCCGTTCACATCGTTATAATCAATACACCAGCTTTCCTTCCTCGATAACGACCTTCTTGCACTGTCTATCGGTAATGGTGACTGCTTTCCTCTTCTTCTCTCTAGATGCTTCGGCCACTCTTTTTCCTGAGAACTGACTCAGCACACTTTGTCGTTGGACCTCGTGCTCCATCGGATCCACTATGGTCCTTATCCTATCTTTGAGCTTCTTCGAGATGCCTAAGGGCCGAGGGACCGCCTAGTGAGCTTCTTCGGTTATTACTCTTGCGCTATTCGCAACCTCTTTACTTTGCTCGTTCAAGGGCCCCATCCTTTCTCTGATCGAGGGAAACCATGCTCCCTCCATTCTTCTCGTTAGAACTCGGACATCCTATTCTAACTCCGTATAAAATGCGGCATCCACCAAGTGAGCTTCCTCGATAGCGTAGGGACTCTTTATAGACCTAATGGTCACCTCCGTCCCCTTGATGTTTGCCTTAGTGCATTGGTGGTATGTAAAAGGAACAAGCCCTTAGTTGTGCATCCACACCCTTCCTATTAGCAGATGATAGGAAGTTGCAATCTCTATCACGTGGAACTTTATATGGGAACTCAAATTTACCATCACAATCCCAACATTAACATACCCAATGGATTTGGAAGATTGGTCATCATACCTCGAAATTAGCAAAGGCATGGGGACTAACCTTTCTTCTGGAATATTGGCTGCATTAAAGGAGTTAAATGGCATGATATTGATGGAAACTCCCCCATCCATGAGAGTCCTTGCAAAACTAACTCCGTTGACACTGGAAGTCACGTACAATGGCCTGTTATGAGGGAATCTCATAGCCCTATCGGCATCGCTGAAGGTCACCTCTGACAGGAACCTCCTTACCAACCTGGCTATGGGTCTCTTCCATTTCAGCGAAGGGACTGCATCTTTCCTCTCAATATCTAGTATCTCCTGGGTTATTTCCAACCTTTTTTCTTTTGGAACTGCACAGTACTCTAGCCTTGGATCTTCTTCCTCGCCTTCAACGCTGTACACATCCTCCACGTCTTTGGTGCTTGCTTCATCATAGGCCAAAACTACGTTAGCCATTCCCTTGGTACAGGTCTCCAAAGCTTCTTCATACTCTTCTGTTTCTCCTCTCTCTGCCTCTTCATCGTAGGCCACCACGAGATTGGCCCCCCGTGCTGGAAGTGGGTTGTTATTAACATTTTGTGGAGGGATTTGCAACATCCCTACCTTCACGTACTTGTTAATAATTCTTCTCAGTGTGCGGGAAATTTTTGTTGGGTGCTGGATCCTACTATGAACCTGGCAGTACCTAGGATCCGCCTTCATTGGAGCATCAGGTTCCCCAACGGGAATGTCTTTTGGTTCGTAGACCGTTACACCTTGGATCATTGCACTGTAATAGCTGACAACCTCCTCCAAGATACAAGGCAATGGTAGTGGGTCCTCCCTATTTCTTCTGAACTTCCTCTTATTGTCCTTTTTTGGTGCCTTGCCCCCGTCTCCTCCATTGGTGTACCCTACCCGTGGGGGGTGAGACCTCCCCCCCACGGGTTGCATCGGCTGCCTAAACATCATGGGCACCACCACCATATAGGGCCGCACCACCAACAAAATATTCCTCACTATTTTTTAGAACGCCGAAAAAGTTCCCTCGCTCATTTCATTGATGAGATGGTAGATGTACTCAGGAAGCAACCCCTCAGCGCAATTCTCCAATAACTTAGACTCTTTGGCTTCCTCTCTCACGTCAGGAAATCTTTCCCTGAACCTTTGAACATAGTCCACCACTTCTTCCCCACGTTGTTGCTTCTCCCTACCCAGTTGGGTCAAAGTAAACTCATCTTCTGCCAGAAAGAACTTCTGGACAAACAACACATGCATCTCCTCCCACGTAGAAACATTCCTAGGAGCCAAATGGGAATACCAGGTATATGCTTTATCGGTTAAGGATTTGGAAAACTCCCTCAAACGAAGTTTCTTGTTACTGCAATGTGCCCCCAAGTGTTCGATGAAGCGCTTGATGTGCTCCTTCGGATTCGCACCTTTTCCTGTGTATTTTTCAAAAATAGGAGGAGTATAGTCCTTCAGATACGGCTCGTCATTGTACTTCTAAGGATACGGTGTTCGAAAGTCATCATAAACCGAAGCCACCTCACCAGCAAATTGCGAGGAAGCCTTCATGAACTCCAGCATCTCCTTTTACATCTCCTTTCTCATTTCTTCCATGGGTGATGCCGCTGGGGCAACACCCAATGGCACCATGGGATGGGTGCCCATTGTAGCTGGGACCAACGTCACAACGAGGGCCGTTGAAACTCCTGAGGTTCCCACTGCTGGATTCATAACAGAGGGTATGCTTGCTGGGACCGTTCCCACAACACCTGCACCTGGTGGGGCTGTTGGAGCTACCCCTGGTGTTGTTAAGGTATTAGCCTCCAATCCTCCCAGCATAGTTAAAGCTACAGGAGTTTGCAAAACCTCATAAAACCTGCTCATGAGGAGCGTGACCTGAGTGGGTCCCAACCCCGCACTCATGGAATCTTGTGTCACTCCCGGAATGCCTAACGTCATCAGAACCGGAGGTGCCTCCACTCGGGGAGACCCATCCCTTAGGGCCTCCAGTTCCCTCGCAGCTTGTTCTTCATTATGCTGGATGTCATCAAAGTTGAGCCTTCGATTAGCATTATCCTTCCCCATACTCCTTACTTAAAAGAATGCCTCCCCAGCAGAGTCGCTAAATGTAAGAGGGTACTTTAGATTATATATGGAGGCGTAACCCCTATTTGAGTATGGTAATGATAAGCTAACTTGGCCAAAGCTTTGGATTAATGATAGGACACACAAACACAAACCCAATGAAGATAAACTCAGTTTAAAGTCACAAAACTCTTCAGTATAACTCAGGAAATAGTAATAAACCTTAAAAGTAACTTAGCTAGAGGGAGAGGGAAGTAAGCACCCTAGATACACCTTGGTAGGCAGGTATAAACACACTTAATACCCTCAAGAATCTCTGTTAATTATTAAAAGCTTCGTAATAAGTAACAATGGTGAGTGGGTAAACCCTATGGTTTGCAATAACTCCCTCTTTTTTGTATTATCTCTAGTAACAACTCTTTAAACTTCTAAAAATATCATTTTAACTCTCTAAAAAGATCTCCCTTTCCTCAAAGGTGGTTAGGTTCCTTAATTAGCCCCCACACCACCCACGAGGAAACTCAGTCATTAAAGACTATATAAGACATCCCTCATACTTTATGTCACAACATTAAATGTCTGATGCACTAGTTGTCTCCACGTCATAAACATTAAATGCCAAGACATGCTTTTTTTTCCATCCACTGTGTGTCAGGGGGATGTTGTAGCAGAGGTGTCTCACCTATTGCCTGACAGCCCCAAATACCACGGTGGTTTACTCAAGTGCAGGTCTGACATTGTTTAGCTAGCTAGTGATATCACCTACAGTATATGTGACATTAAGACATTAAGTAAAGGGATGTTTGGTTCATAACTCAGTGCCCGCTGGAACTCCATGCTGCCCCGCTTGAGGTTCCACGGTCAGGGTCCTTCGGTGTTTTACCAGGTGTATCTAAGATGGTCAGGACAAGCCCCAATGGTGCCACACTTCTCAATCCTCTAAACCAAGTCCCTCTAAAGTTCCCATGGCGAGGTCATTCGATTGAGCATGAAAGCTCTCCCAGGCGTTGCTAAGCCTGGTCTCTCGCAAGTACCATTTAACCTCACACAAACTCGTTATTATTCTCGTTACGGCATTACAATCGTTATATCTTACAGTCAATATAAACAAAGATACAATCTGACTAAAATAATAAGCTAAAGTACGAGTTGCCATGCTAAGATGCCTCGCTGAGTTGCCATGCTTGAGCTACCTCGGTCGCTTAATCTCAAATAATATTGCCAATTAAGGAATTATCCCTAATCTCAAAATTACCTTCAACCCCCTCTACAGAGACGTCAAAATGTCTAACTGACCTTACAATGTCAGTGTAAGATATGACTAGCTAGGTGTAAAGAGAACCTAGTGTGATGGCAGTCAGGGGAATTTTGACCCCCAAAGGCATCCAAACGACAATATTGACTAAATCCCTCCTTGGGCAGTCATGTGGTCTCTGGGATAAGAAAATTCTAGACCGACAAATAATATGTAAGTTGGTCGCTAAAGGGTAGTCTCAAAACCCTCCCCAGTGGGGGGCAATACGATATCTTACTTGCCCTTAGGATTGGCCTTGGCAATTTTTCTCATTTAGGCAGCAGATTTATCTTCCACAAACTATATGTACTGAATTAGCTCATCGAAAATGGCCTTGTTTGATCATACGATGCACTTCTTACAATTCTGATCCAACACCATTACTTTTTTCACCTCCTCTTTAGAGGTATATTCGTCAAAGAAAGTTTCATCACCGACAACATCAAGACCTAGGACCTCACACACATCCTCCAAAGTGATGGTAAATCTACCCCTCCCTGCCACAAAGGTGTGGGGCAGGTAGATCCATCGAGAAACCATTAACCTCAAAGCATCATTTGGTTTGATCAATGTAACGTCGCCAAACCATATGGTGCTCGACAAGCCAACCTTGGATAAGATGTTGGCCTACTTGACGTGAATGTACTTCGTCCATGATTCCAATCCTTTGTACGAGCCAGTTGGAGACTCAAATTCCATGTTTGAAAAGGTTAAATCTCCACGTTCTATTATAATCGTGGTTACATCGGCACTGGGAATGTACGATCACTCATGAGTTTCTTCATTTAATTTCTCCAATAAATGGGTATTACCTCTGGCGATTTAATGATTAGGGTGAGCCCTAGAAATGGTCCAAAATCGGTCTTCGATACAGAAAAAAGGAGCACAATGGTGTTTGCACCACTGAGCTTGGCGAGGAAGGGTATTAAGACAAGCGCTCCTAGAAGAAGGAGTGGTTTTGGTGATAGGTTCTATCTCAATAGTGGTTTGAAAGGAAGAATGGTGAATAATGAGAGTAAAGGATAAAAGGGATGGAGAAATAGGCAACTATGTCTTTCCTATAGCAAAAAATTGAAAAATATGAATTTTCTCTCTCTAAAAATCTCCGGATATGTAAGTTATTGAAATTAAAGGATTAACAGAGAAGGCGCTCCCTTTTTTATAAGGGGAAATGGGTATTAAAACGGTAGGAGGTGATGTTCACGCGTGCATGGTTGTGTGTGACCACACAAAGGTATTCATCATGTTCTGTTAAAATCTGCATAGAGGCGGTTCATGTGAAAACTACACTCTATCCCTGAGTTTCCACGTGTTATGGTGTGGGAAAATGGAAGGATGCATTTAATGCAATAAGAATGATCGATGATGACCCCTTTGAGGCTAAGTTAGGATTTGACATTCCTTGGGAACTTAATATGTTTTGGGGGAAGTTTGGAAAAAAAATAAATTCATAAGTGTAAACATAAAAGTTTAAAATTACTTGAGAAGGTACCCCAGCAACTCAAATTATCAGGGCAATTATAAAAATGCTTGCTCGAACAAAATGTTCACTCTAGTATATATTCATGTGAACGCATTAGTGTTTACTAAAAATGATAACTCCCATTTGAATGAATGCTCATTTGTATGAAATTTTTTATCTAACAAATATTTGCCCAATAAATGGTTGTTCAAAATTTTTGGTATTTTAGGTTAAAGGTCACTCGAAGGAGGATGAAGAGGAAAATGTAGAGGTAGGTTAAAGCTAATGGTTGATTAAACATTAATCAAGCCAGGTAAAGTGGATTAGTGGATGATCAAGTATTAAGAATAAGAAAAAGGTTTGTCGGTAAGAATTTCATTCGAAGACACTCCCACAACAAGCAAGCATGTTCAAAGGAGATTTAAGAACATATTTGTAATACATACTTAGTTTATATTTGTTCTCTCTTGTCAATATTTGGGATATGTTGTAATAGTATTGAGATTGTTATGTACCTACAAAGGACCATGTCTGGCAAAACAGGGGATAACTTTCATGCTCAATCCAGTGACCACATTTAGGGAATCTCACAGGTACTAGGTTTGGAGGATTAAAAACAACGCAATGTTGGGAAATAACCCCAACCTCTTTGGTACACTTAGGCAAAACCTCTCTCTGATATGATCAAGTTAGTGTTCCAAAAATCTTCCCCCCCTGGTCGTGGGACCTCACTTGAGGGACCTTGTCAAAGTTGTTCGTTCGAGGAACCTTTAATAAAGAAACCTCATCCAAACAAACACATACAAACTAAAGTTACTCGAGGAACCTCATTAATCATTTTATTGACAATACAACATATCTTATTGCTACTATTTAATATCTTTTATGATGTCATGCTTTCTGACATTTGGGAGCTCAAGAAAGCTGGTACTTGAGTGAGTTCATTCTTTGGACTGCCGACCCATTTGGAAAACGTACCATCATCCCTCACAAAGGAAACCTTTGTGACAACTTGTCACATCACAATCAATCTGAATGACATTCTGATAGCCCGAATCGTATTCCCGCCCAAAAAAAATATCTCATGCACTTAATACACCACCTTTTTCATTAAATGCATAATATTTTTGGAATTTAATGCGGGCTCAGAGCATTTAATGCGGGTAAGGTCGCCTGAATGACCTTCCATTACTATAAATACTTTCACCAATCATTTGTTTCCAGAATCCTAATCTTGAATCCTGATACATGATTTCTTTATACCTAAGTGCATTATGTGAGATATTATCATTGAGTTTATCCTTTTGTTATTAAGTTCTCGATTAGTATTTATAACTAATCAATTCACTTATTAAGTCACTTTAAGGTTTCTTCCTTGCCTTTATTGCATCAAATTGCTTGTTCTTTCTCCATTCAACCAAGTTGGTAGATGATATTCATTTCATTTATTGTGTTGTCAGAGAATTTATGTTCTAGAGGCTCATTGAATACACTTTGTTACATTTAGGCCATTTATTGCAAGTATTGAAATCATTTATTGCAAGGCGAATGAATCCTCTATTATTTACGTATTAAATATCATTCTAAAGAGGTTACGCCTCGTTGATAACTAATAATATTTATCAAACCCATATCTCACACTCTTAAATTAGATTAATAAAAGAATCTCACCACTGCAACATTTACCTTACAATCCATGAGGGGTCATATTACTAAACAATTACAAAACTAATCTGTAATCAACAATTCTCCTTATCCCATTTAAGTAAAGACAATATAGTCCACCTTTCATAACTTAAATTTATTCAAATTGTATCCCCTAATATGCTTTTGAGGCCCATAGAAACACCTACTAGCTATCCTACTGTATCATTAGTAAATATTAACACTATACATAATACCTCCATCTAACTTATGTTTTAAGAAAACTATATTAACCTTCACAATCAATGCTCAACCCAAAACTATGATCTCAGATTGCAAATGACCCGTTCTAAACCTATATCCTAAGGCAAGTTCAACCTAGAGCTCTAATACCAAGTTGTCACATCCCAAATTATGGCCTTGAATTATTAAAATATTATAAATTTAGATCATGCGTAATTAATTCCATAACTCAAATTTGACAAAGATTTTTTGTTATTATAAAAATAAATAGGTAATTTTGAATTCAATGATAGACCATAATTTGACATGCAACTTATTTGACCACCTAATCTCCTACATTTGGGGTATTAAGAGCAACTATAGTACAATAAAATTTCTCCCATTATAATAATTGTCTTAAGGATACTACATATAAAGACAACATAAAGTACAAATGAACACTAAAATAAAAATAAAAAGAGTTCTCCTCTTATACACATATTTATATAAGATTTAATAAAATCAACTAACTCTAACATTGCCACCAATTGAAAAAAATATTTTGCATAGCATTATGAGTAAATTAACCCGAAGAGAAAACTCTTCCACTAAAAAATCAACTCTAAATGTACCAATATCAACTAATATAATCACCATATCACGAACTCATACTATGTAACTAATCATTAGTAAGCATATATCCACGTGAACAATAACACATTTCTCATTTAAAATCTCTTACGATACATAGGCCTCTAATGTCCATGTGAAAAATTAAATAACTGAGTTGACATGTATACTAACAACTCCTAGTATACAATGCCCTACAAACATATGCATATTTCATTTACTTTCGATAACTTTTGGTACTATAGACTATTTCAATGCACTAATTGTAGGATTATCTCAATCCTGGATGACTCAATATAAACCTTAAGTTCAAAAACAATAATAAAATATGTTAATATGATCAAAACATAAAATAATGGACAAATCCCTGTGTATAGCCAACTTATATATAACCTTTAACTACATGGATAAAATTAATCAAAAATGCATTTATCATGAGAATCGATAATAATATAAGAATTTAAAGGCTCATAGGTACTAGTCACCTATCTAATTAAAATACTTTGGAACAAAATCATAATATACTCCTTAATTTTCTCCTCATAAGAAATAAACTATAACAGTGTAAAGGGGACTTGAAGGTAGTCCTGAGATTGGGGATAATTCCCCCATTAGCAACAGTGTTTGGGATTAAGAAATCGAGGCAGCTCAGTGTGGCAACTCAAGCATGGCAACTCAGCGAGGCAGCTTAGTGTGGCAACTCATACTTTAGCTTCTTGTGTTAGTCATATTGTATCTTTATTTATATGGACTATAAACTATAACGGTTGTAATGATGTAACGAGAATAATAATGATTTTTTGTGTGAGGTCAAATGGTACTCGCGAGAGACCAGGCTTGGCAGGACCTGAGAGATCTTTCATGCTCTATTAAATGACCTCGTCGTGTGAACTTTAGAGGGACTTGGTTTGGAGTATTGAGAAGTGAGGCACCGTTGGTGCTTGTCCGACCATCTTAAATACACCTAGTAAAACACCGAAGGACCATGACCGTGGAACCTCGGGGGGAGCAGCCTTGAGTTCCATCTGGCGTTGAGTTGTGAGCCAAATAAACCACTACTTAATGTCACATCCACTTTATCTGATGTCACTAACAAGTTAGGCAATGTTATCCCTGCACTTGAGTAAACCACTGTAGTATTTGGGGTTGTCAGACAGTTGGTGAGCCACCTCTATGACAAAAGCCCCCTGACACGCAGTGGTTAGGAAAAAGGCATGTCTTGGCATTTAATGTTTATGGTGTGGAGAAAACTAGTGCATCAAGTATTTAATGTTTGTGGCATAAAGTATGAGGGATGTATTTCACAGGCATTAATGGCTGAGTTGCCTTGGGGCTGGTGTGGGAGGCTATTTAAGGACCCCAACCACCTCTGAGGAGATGATTGATTGGGCATAAATATTGTATATTTATCCCCCTAATTTCAGTACTTTTGTGAACCCGAATGATGTAACATATATGGATTTGATTCACTTTTATGCTTCTAACCTTCTTGGTGAGTATTGCGTGTTTTGTGCTTCTCCTATTGGTTTTACAGGTTAATTATGCAAGCAGTGCAAAGGAGGAAGCAAGACAGTGCAAGAAAAGCTAGGAAGGCAAGTTCAAGGGCATTTTCGTAATTTTTCAGCCTTAGTCCGGAAGTGGGTCCAACTAGAAAGTTTAAGATCTTTCAATTACAAGAACACCATAAAAAACGGCACCTCAATCCGAGCTACGATGAAAGAGTTATGACCCCTTGAAGTTGCGGAAAAATCATAGAAGAAAGGCTAGGAAGGCAAGTTCAAGGGCATTTTCGTAATTTTACAGCCCGATTCTGGAGGTGGGGACTTCTGGAAAGTTGAAGATCTCGGAACAACGAGCACACTGGAAAAAACGGCACCCAAATCTGAGCTACGGTTGAAAAGTTATGCTCAGTTGAAGTTGAAGAAAAATCCAAGAAAAGAAGAGAAAAACCAGAAAAAAATCTAAGTGCTGAGAGCAAGACCAGGCTGGTACATGCGAACCGGTTCGCTGTACCTGCGAACCGGTTCGCTGTACCTGACACGCGAATTTTGTCTTTCATTTGGATTGGTCTCCAAGTCTCCTAATAGGTTTAAAAGACTCCAAACTTGTGAGGAACGAAGGTATTAACCTAGGAGCAGCTTTTAGGGTTATTTAGAGAGAGTTTTTGATAGAAAGAAAGGGGAGGAACATCTAGGAACATCAAGGGCTAAAATTACTTCAAGAATTCATCGTTTCGGGTTTGTTTTTGCAAGTTTTAATTTAAAATTCTTATTCTTCCTTATTGTTCTTGCATGCTTTACTTTCCCATTAGATTCAACTTGTTTCCGCATAAATAATACGTATTTACATGTTTAGATTTAGTTTTATCATGAATTCATACACATGCAACGTTATTATTTCATGCATTAGGCAATTTAACATGTCCGGCTAGGTTTTTCAAGGTTGGGATGCATGAACCCAACCTGATGTGTTAGTGCATGTGTATAACGTCGATCCGCTGAATTTAATGATTAATTTAAATCGTATCGCGTAATTTCCTAAGAATTGTAGATCTTTATATCTCGTTTGCCTATGGGTACTCGTGATGATTTAGAGTACAATTTGAGTGTAATTACCGCGATACCGATTTACTCATCCTCTGATTAGGTATGACGCGGGCTTGAACCTCGTATACATAATGCTTGGGAGTACTAAATTCCGGGTTTGAATTAATCCCGAGTGATTAGGCATAAATTCTTCATATTTATCCCCTTAATTTCGGTATTTTTATGATCCCGTGCGGTGTAAATAGCTTGGATTTATCTTATATCTATGATACTAACCCTTTTTGGCAAGTATTTCGTATTTTGTGTATCTCCTATGTGTTTTACAGATATTTCATGCAAGTTAGTGCCAAAGAGAACTCAAAATAGTGAAAGAAACCAAGAATCGGGAAGTTAAAGGGTATTTTCGTAATTTTTCAGCCATAGTCTGGAGGTGGGGCCAACTAGAAAGTTGAAGATCTTTCAATTACAAAAACACTGGAAAAAACGGCACCTAAATCCGAGTTACGGTGAAGAAGTTATGCCCATTTGAAGTTGAGAAGAAATCTAAGAAAAAAGCTGTCAGACCCAAACTGAACCGAAGCTGAGAAAAAAGAACCAGTCTGCCCACTTTGTCACGCACCAGATCCGTTACGGAATTAGTCACGCTCCAGATCCGTTACAAAATTAGTCACGCTTTCTAAGTGTGACAAATTGGCAGATACGGGATTTTTATTTTGTGCTTATCTTTTAGCCAAAAGAGTTTTATGTTTTGGGGACTCTTCTAAACGACCTCTAGACTATATATTTAGTCATTAGGACTCTTTTTATTGAGATTTCATTCATGTAAAAGCTCCATAACAAGTAGGAACATCTAGGAGAAAGATTCACATATTTTGCACCATTAATTCAAGAGCTTTTCCGGTTTTTCTTCAATCTTTGATTTCTTCTTGCATGTTCTTGTTCTTCAGTCGTGGTAACTTTTATTTCCAGCACTTTTATTATTATTTACCATGTTAGGCTAGGTTTTTAAAGGTTGGGATACATGAACCCAACCTGATGTGTTAATTGCATATGTATAATATTAGTCCTCTGAATTTAATGAATTATTATGACCGTATTGCGTAGTTACACAACAATTGTAGATCTTTATATCTCGTTTGCCTCTGGGTACTCGTGATGATTTAGAGTGCAATTCGAGTGCAACTATCGCGATACTGATTTACTCATCCTCAGATTAAGTATGACGCGGGCTTGAACCTCGTATACGTAATGCTTGGGAGTACTAAATTCCGGGTCAAATTAATCAGTTAAATTTACGATTAGTTTTATACCATCAATACTCTAAGGTTGGGGGATTGTGTCTCTACCTTAATTTTTCCAATTAGTTTTAGTTAACTTCTTTATTTTTCCCTTTTCCCTTTCTCACTCAATCATCTTATTTTTTTTCTTTTTAGAGTCAAGTTAGGGTTAACAGTCTTACCTTTGTCGTCACGTTCACTCGTCCTAGTTCCCTGAGGATTCGATACCCAGACTCGCCACTATACTCCGCAAGAGTGTAGTTAAAGTTTAGGTTTTTTTTTGTATTGTGGTTGGAAGCCGACAACAACGACTAGCGTATTTACACGAACGCTCGGTTTCCGACTCAATCAAAAGTAGTTAGGAACATCAAGGGCTAAAATTACTTCAAGAATTCATCGTTTCGGGTTTGTTTTTGCAAGTTTTAATTTAAAATTCTTATTCTTCCTTATTGTTCTTGCATGCTTTACTTTCCCATTAGATTCAACTTGTTTCCGCATAAATAATACGTATTTACATGTTTAGATTTAGTTTTATCATGAATTCATACACATGCAACGTTATTATTTCATGCATTAGGCAATTTAACATGTCCGGCTAGGTTTTTCAAGGTTGGGATGCATGAACCCAACCTGATGTGTTAGTGCATGTGTATAATGTCGATCCGCTGAATTTAATGATTAATTTAAATCGTATCGCGTAATTTCATAAGAATTGTAGATCTTTATATCTCGTTTGCCTATGGGTACTCGTGATGATTTAGAGTACAGTTTGAGTGTAATTACCGCGATACCGATTTACTCATCCTCTGATTAGGTATGACGCGGGCTTGAACCTCGTATACATAATGCTTGGGAGTACTAAATTCCGGGTTTGAATTAATCGGATAAATTTATGATTGAAGTTGTCATTACACTACACTAGGGTTGGGGGATTGTATTCCCATCCTGTTTTCTCATCATTTAAGTTTAACAGTTTCAATTTAATCCTTCATTCTTAATCTAGATCATTTAGTTAGTTGCATATTTCATCATAATTCCATAATTGCATTTAGTTTAACCAATCCCAAAAAGCCAAATCAATTTTTTTCTTTTCTTTTTAGAGTCATCGCTAGGATTCCTCAATCTTATCCCGTCGTCACAATTCCGTTGTCCTTTTTCCCTGAGGATCGATACCCGACTTGTCGGATTATTACTTGAACGATAGGCTTGCACTTGAGCCTAGAGAGCACACACTTTAGATACACATTCTGAGTCGTGTCAAGTTTTTGGCGCCGTTGCCGGGGAATTAGGTAGACTTAGGTATAGATTGAGTTAATCTAAAACTTTGACCAAAAATAAAAAATAAAAAATAAAAAAATATTTGATGAGTATTACGAGGGAGATGCTGGATGAGAGCGAATGGCAAGATACAATAGATGAATTTCTTCGTAATGACCAACCATCCACATCACAGAAGTCTTCAGAAGAGAGTGAACGAAATTGTTCAAAACACACTAGAGAGAGAGAATTAGGAGATATAAGTCTTGAAGACTTTGAAAAAGAATTCGGTCCGGTGGATGAGAGCCTGGATGAGAGCCTTAACGACGAAGTCCAAGCTCTATTGGATTCATTTCGTCACCTAGAAGAAAGCGAATGGGAAGCTAAAATTGATAAATTCCTTCTTTGTGACCATCCACCCATACCACTAGAGGTCCCGAAGGCAAATGAGGAGAAAAGTTGTGGTCCATACAACTTAGAGCCCGACCCATGTGTCTTAAAAATTGAAAGAAACATAGGTGTTCCCTCCGAGTCAGCGCACGCAGACCACGCTTTGAGTCAGGATCATGAGGATCCCTTTCCAATTAGTCACGATGAGTCTCCTGGTCTATCCTTTATCTATGGGCGAGGTCCCAACTTATTCCGGTTGTTAGTATATGATAGGAAGACGGGGGTGATAAGGAGAGCATCATTCCCCGTGCAAGGGGTCGGGTGAGTTTATGGAGAGATGAGAGGTCGTCGCACCCCCGACGCGTATGGGGTGATTTTTGTTGTATTTTTGAGTCATGCATGAGTGTCATATAGTGTCTTGTTGCATTTTTCACATTTGTTTGTTTTATTTTTCCGCACTTTTCATTCGCCTTGAATTAGATTTTAGTCCTTTTTGCTTGAGGACAATGCAAAAGTCTAAGTTAGGGGGGGTCACAAGTGCGTATTTCTAAAACTTCACAAATTTTCAAAAATGCCCAAAATTTCCAAAAAAATCATAAAAATTTGAAAAATCCAAAAATATTTTTCTTCAAAATAAATAAAAATTGGAATTCAAATTTTTTCAAAAATATCATTAAAAGTCGAATTGGAGTCTCAAATTGTAAACATCCAACATACACGAGCCGAAATTGACTAAAGATGGAAATTGAGCGAAAATTGACGACTTAACGAATAAATGTGGAGATTAACAAAACCCGGTGAGATTCGAGCCTATCACGTTTTGCGAGATTTTAAATCAATCCGAGTTAATGGCTAACTCAAAGTTCTTTTTAGCGCTTAATAAGTTGTCAAGGATCTCAAATTTTTTCATTTGATCGGTTTTGAAAAATGTGTGCAATGTTGCCTTGAAAATCGTGCCAAATTAGTCTCTAAACTTAAATTCACCTCGAAACGCATATGGTAACGCAATTGGCATTGTGGACAATGAAGTAGGCCTTCGTTTGTCACCCCAAAAATATTGGCCAGAAAAAGTAGCGAAAAATTATCCCTTTTGTAACCCAAATTGAGCCAAATAATTTTCCCTTTCGTTTGACAACCCGAAAAACCCAAAATAGCCCGGAATTGCGAAAAATGAAAAAACAAAAAAATCAGAATTTAAGTCCGAAAAGTGCAACAAAAAGGGGGCAAGAAAAAAAAATAGAAAAAGAAGAAAAAAATGAGCAATAGCCCGGAAAATGCACAAACGGACATCACGAATGACTTTTCCAATTCCAACCCTCCATACCTCCTTTATTTTACCCAATGCAACCTTTAACCCGAAAAAGTCCTAACCGAGTCCAAATTGCGTAAATTGAGTACCGCGTGGAGAGTTAATACACCAAAAGATAATATAAGAGGTTAAATGCGCGAAATAGAGGCGATGTTCCCGTTTTTAAAACCGTAATCCGTTGAAGAGATCATTTCACCATAAAATTTTCGTCTTTCTAATTGCATGCGTGTATTTGCTTCCACTACATTTACTCCTTATATCACGCATGCCGAGAGAATAGCCATAATCCGAGAGATTCGTTTGTGAGTGCATTCCGTGAGAAATTGAAATCAAAACGAATTTTCGGATAAGTAACGTAATGATCAATCGATGAAAATTGGCGGTTATATTTCCGGCTTCGCACACACACACTACAGTTTGAGACTTGTAAATATGACTTGATGATGACTATTTTATGGAAAAGTTTGAATTGTACAATTTTTGCGTATTTTGAATTTTCTTTGAGTCGAATTTTGTGGGTATATTCACTGCAAACCCTCACGAGACACAACTCGTCCTACTAGGGTAACCTAGAGGTTTAAAGGCTTGTTGCATATGCTAAATGCAATCGCTTGCCCGCGAAAGTGGCATTCTATCCCAATAAAGTCCTTGAAGTGTCCTTAACTCTTACTTTCATTCTTTTACATTGCTCGGGACGCGCAAAGTTCTAAGTTAGGGGGGTTTGATTGGGCATAAATATTGTATATTTATCCCCCTAATTTCAGTACTTTTGTGAACCCGAATGATGTAACATATATGGATTTGATTCACTTTTATGCTTCTAACCTTCTTGGCGAGTATTGCGTGTTTTGTGCTTCTCCTATTGGTTTTACAGGTTAATTATGCAAGCAGTGCAAAGGAGGAAGCAAGACAGTGCAAGAAAAGCTAGGAAGGCAAGTTCAAGGGCATTTTCGTAATTTTTCAGCCTTAGTCCGGAAGTGGGTCCAACTAGAAAGTTTAAGATCTTTCAATTACAAGAACACCATAAAAAACGGCACCTCAATCCGAGCTACGATGAAAGAGTTATGACCCCTTGAAGTTGCGGAAAAATCATAGAAGAAAGGCTAGGAAGGCAAGTTCAAGGGCATTTTCGTAATTTTACAGCCCGATTCTGGAGGTGGGGACTTCTGGAAAGTTGAAGATCTCGGAACAACGAGCACACTGGAAAAAACGGCACCCAAATCTGAGCTACGGTTGAAAAGTTATGCTCAGTTGAAGTTGAAGAAAAATCCAAGAAAAGAAGAGAAAAACCAGAAAAAAATCTAAGTGCTGAGAGCAAGACCAGGCTGGTACATGCGAACCGGTTCGCTGTACCTGCGAACCGGTTCGCTGTACCTGACACGCGAATTTTGTCTTTCATTTGGATTGGTCTCCAAGTCTCCTAATAGGTTTAAAAGACTCCAAACTTGTGAGGAACGAAGGTATTAACCTAGGAGCAGCTTTTAGGGTTATTTAGAGAGAGTTTTTGATAGAAAGAAAGGGGAGGAACATCTAGGAACATCAAGGGCTAAAATTACTTCAAGAATTCATCGTTTCGGGTTTGTTTTTGCAAGTTTTAATTTAAAATTCTTATTCTTCCTTA
Source organism: Sambucus nigra (assembly GCA_949130495.1). NCBI lineage: Eukaryota > Viridiplantae > Streptophyta > Magnoliopsida > Dipsacales > Adoxaceae > Sambucus > Sambucus nigra. The sequence goes on along the minus strand of OX422215.1, from coordinate 300,813,900 downwards.
TTGTTCTTGCATGCTTTACTTTCCCATTAGATTCAACTTGTTTCCGCATAAATAATACGTATTTACATGTTTAGATTTAGTTTTATCATGAATTCATACACATGCAACGTTATTATTTCATGCATTAGGCAATTTAACATGTCCGGCTAGGTTTTTCAAGGTTGGGATGCATGAACCCAACCTGATGTGTTAGTGCATGTGTATAATGTCGATCCGCTGAATTTAATGATTAATTTAAATCGTATCGCGTAATTTCATAAGAATTGTAGATCTTTATATCTCGTTTGCCTATGGGTACTCGTGATGATTTAGAGTACAGTTTGAGTGTAATTACCGCGATACCGATTTACTCATCCTCTGATTAGGTATGACGCGGGCTTGAACCTCGTATACATAATGCTTGGGAGTACTAAATTCCGGGTTTGAATTAATCGGATAAATTTATGATTGAAGTTGTCATTACACTACACTAGGGTTGGGGGATTGTATTCCCATCCTGTTTTCTCATCATTTAAGTTTAACAGTTTCAATTTAATCCTTCATTATTAATCTAGATCATTTAGTTAGTTGCATATTTCATCATAATTCCATAATTGCATTTAGTTTAACCAATCCCAAAAAGCCAAATCAATTTTTTTCTTTTCTTTTTAGAGTCATCGCTAGGATTCCTCAATCTTATCCCGTCGTCACAATTCCGTTGTCCTTTTTCCCTGAGGATCGATACCCGACTTGTCGGATTATTACTTGAACGATAGGCTTGCACTTGAGCCTAGAGAGCACACACTTTAGATACACATTCTGAGTCGTGTCAATGATCCTTTTTGAGAGTTCATAAGTGATCACTAGAGAATTATTACAAACTGGAGAGAGTTTACTCACCCACCATTATCATTTATTACGAATCTTTTAATACTTAATAGAGATTCTTGAGGGTGATTGATGTGTTTTAGCTGCTTGCCAAGGTGTATCTAGGGTGCTTACTTCTCTCTCCCTCTAGCTAAGTTACTTCTAAGTTCATTATTACCTTCTGAGTCATACACGAGAGATCTGTGAGCTTAAACCGAATCTATCTTCATTGAGTAATATTTGAATGTCCTACGGCTAATCAATAGTGTTGCTATTTAACTTATCATTACCATACTCAAAAAGGGGTTACGCCTCCATCTTATCTAAACTACTTTTTTACATTTGGCGACTCTGCTGGGGAGGGATTATTCTAAGCAAGGAGTATGGCACAAGATAACGTTAATCGAAGGCTCAACTTTGATGACATTCAACATAATGAAGAACATGAGGTGAGAGAATCGGAGGCTCTAAGGGATGGGGTCCCTCGAATAAAGGTACCTCCAGTTCAGGCGACGACCGACATCCCTGGGGTGACACAAGTTTCCACGAGTGCTGCGTTGGGACCAACCCAAGTGGCACTCCTCATGAATAAGTTTTGCGAGTTCTTACAAACTCTGATAGCTTCGACGGTGTTAGGAGGATTTGAAGCCAACTCTTTCAAGACACTAGGGGCAGCCCCAATAGCCCCACCAATTGCAGGTGTAACGGGAATAGTCCCAGCAAGTATACCCTTTGTTGTGAATCCATCAGTGGGAATCTTGGGAGTATCAACGGCTCGAGCTGTGATGATTTCTCTAGCTGCAATGAGCACTCAGCCCGTGTTCCCGTTGGTTGTTGCCCCAGTAGCATCACCAATGGAGGAAATGAGGAAGGAGATGATGATGAAGTTCATGCAATCCTCCTCATAATCTGCTGGAGAGGTAGGTTCGGTCTATGATGACTTTCGAACACCTTATCCCTAGGAATACAACGATGAGCCCTATCCGAAGGACTATATTCCTCCTATTTTTGAAAAATACACAGGGAAAGGTAGAAACCCGAATGAGCACATTAAGAGCTTCGTTAAACACTTGGGGGCACATTGTAATAATAAAAAGCTCAGGTTAAGGGAGTTTTCTAAATCCTTAACCGATAAAGCATATACATGGTATTCTCATTTGTCTCCCAAAATCATTTCTACCTGGGAAAAGTTGCATGTTCTGTTCATCCAGATGTTCTTTCTGGCAGAAGATGAGTTTACTTTGACCCAACTAGGGAGGGAGAAGCAATGACCCGAGGAAAAAATGGTAGAGTATTATCGAATGTTCAGGGAAAGGTCCCTCGATGTGAGGGAGGGGGATAAATAGTCCAAGTTATTATAGATCTGTGCGGAGGGACTTCTTCCTAAGTACATCTGTTATCTCATTAATGAAACGCGTGAAGGGACTTTTTCAACATTCTTAAAAGAGATAAGAAATATCTCCTTAATGGTGCGACCAAATCCGGTGGTGGTGCCCATGAAGTTTAGGAAGTCGATGCAACCTGTGGGGGGAGGTCTCATCCCCCACGGGTAGGGTACACCGAGGGAACACATGGTGGAAAGGTGCCGAAGAAGGACAATAAGAGGAAGTTTGGAAGAGACAGGGAGGACCCACCACTATTTCCTTGTACGGTGGAGGAGGTTGTCAGCTGTTACAACGTAATGGTCCAAGGAGGAACTATCTATAAACCAAAAGGCATTCCCGTGGGGGAACTCGATGCGATAACAAGGGAGGATCCCAAATATTGCTAAATTCATCGGAAGATCCAGCATCCAACGGAGAGTTATTTTACACTGAGGAGAATCATCGACGAGTACATAAAGGCAGGGACTTTTCAAATCCCTCCGCAAAACATTAACAACAAGTGCAACCTAGTGTCTGTAAGTTGAAGGAATCTTCGAAATCACTTTCCTCAGTCTTTTCGATATATTTGATGAGCGGTTGTACTCGGTGTTAGAAACTTTTAGCCCATGGGTAGCTATCTTCAAAAAAGATATCCATTCTAGGCTTCGTCTTCTTGTCTGTGTGGTCATACCATGGTTCTGGAAAATCGCAAAAGGGGAAGTCTTTGCCTTCTTTGATGAATCGTCCATTCAAGGAGTCTCCTGGGATAGTTGGAATGCAGTCTAATCTTCTCTTTGGTCGAGACTGGTGGATCATTATGAGCTCTTGCTCTGTTCGTTGATACCCCAAGAGGGAAAGCTTTCTTCAGTTCGATGGGCTCAATTATCCCTTACTGCTTTTGCCCTAGCCCCAGTCCGGGCATGAAGTGCATGTTTCTGAACATCTGAATCACATTGACATTACCATGAGGGTCATATTCTGGACAAACCCTTTCTTTGAAACCGTCCCCTGCTGGGAGTAGGAGTGGCTCAACTCGTAATCCTGATAGGAGCATATCATTTGACCTGTGCTGTATCTTAAGGATTGGACTGCTCATGCTTGCACCCATGACATTTTTATCGTAGCCCAAAATGGTGATGACTCACCCGTCGACGAAGAACTTCGATTTCTGATGGAGTGAGGAAGACACGCCCTTGATACTGTGGAGCCAGGGTCGTTCGAGCAACAGGTTGAAATAAGTTGGAATGTCTATGACTTAGAATTCAATGACAGGGTTTATAAGGCCAACCCCTATTACAAGTTTTATGGATCCCATCACCTCCGGGCGGGTATTATCGTAGGCATGCACAGCGCTGGAGGTTGGAGCGAGGTCACATTGTTTCATGACTAAACACTTGAAGGTTATCAATGGGCAGACATTTAAAGCGGATCTGTTATCGACAAGAGAGAGTTGCACGACCCTCCCCATAACTTCGATGCAGATGTTGAGTGCATGATTGTGATTTGGCCCAATTCTGGGTATTTCTTCTTCAAAAAATGATAGCATTCGGGTAGAGGTCAAGGATCCGACCAGATTTATCACTTCTTCTGGTGTAGTAGAAAGAGGAACTATGGGTCCAGTGAGTAGCTTGATTGAATCATTTATGTGTAGCTGGGAAGATATGAAAAGCCCCTATAGAGTGATGTTAGCTTGAGTTTTCTTCAGTTGATCGAGGATCTTACTCTCCTCGATGGTCATCTCTGGCATAGGAAGGTTTTCAATGCCCTTCCCTTTGTCATTTGCTGGTAGTGAGCTTAGAACCTGGTAATGTCTCCCTGATCAGGTCATGTGATTTACTGAAGAAGGGAAGAACATAAATCCCATTTCCTCATCAATCTCAGGTTGTTCTGTCACCCTATTTATTTCTCCTAGGAGTTTTTCAAATGATATCATCCCACATATGCCGGCTACTGGGCCAGTTCTTCCTGAAGCTTGTTCTTCACTCGAATCTTGGAATTCTTCCCCCCATTCAGTGGTAATAATTTTGTCTTTCCATGTAAAGTCAATGCATTCCACAACTTTAACGACTCCTTCATACATGTCTTCCCATTCTGTGGGGATATGTATGGTTGAAGGGACTAAGTGCCCTTGTAGCTTTAAAGTATCAAGTAACCTGGTGATACTACAAATGTTGTTGGTTTGCCCAAATAATTTTTCCATAATCTGGACCACATCATCTAGGCTGATTTGATCGGTTGGTTCCACCCACTTATCTGAATCTCAGGACCATTTTCGTGCTTCCAAGACCATTGTACTAAACCTTTGGCAATCGATGACCATTTATGAGGGCAATTTTAGCCTGAACTCTAGGAGTTGGTTTAACACCTCTGACAATTCCATATTTCCATTTTCAGAACGCGTACGGACAGCGATGCATGCTCTGGTAAGGAGTGACAGTGCCTGATCAGCGAGGCTAGTAGGGTATAAGAGAAAATATGGGCAAATTTGAAGAGGTTTAGGAGAGCATATGAGTGTGATTTGACTTGAGGGGTCGAAATTTGGGTTTTCTTCTAAGAAGATGGCATTGGCATGACTTGGGAGTGGATTGCGAGTAGTGTTTGGCTTAGGATTGGCTAGTGGGGCGATGGTACCCCGATCAATGAGATCTTGGATTATGTTTCGGAGGTGAAAGCATTGGTCGGTGGTATAGCTAGCAGTTTGGTGAAAGGCGTAATGAGCATCGGCCTTGAAGTTTCTTGGAAGTGGGTTTGGCAATGGACGGGGGTCCAAGGGTTTTATATGGTTTCAGCTTAATAGGCCTTGATAAACTTTGGAGAGGGGAGTATGGATCTCGGTGTATTCCTTTTGAACTGGGATAGGCAGTCTTTCTGGTGCCCACGAATTTGTCGGTTGAGAGATGGTGTTGATGGTTGAGACTGCAACATTGGCAGGTTTGTCATATTTTTTGGGAGTGAACTATCCGGACACCTTCTTTGGTTCAACCTCTGTTTTAGCAAGACCTTCCTCAATTTCTACTCCTGCCTCTCTGAGAGCTCGTAAGTGGGGATAGTATTGTCCTCCCATCGTCGCTCGGACATGGGGCAAGAAGTTTTTCTTCACTATGTTGACCTATTCTTCCTCAGATGGCCGATTGGTCCTGGTATCTGCTTGTTCCCTCCAACGGGTTATGAAGTTACTGAATGATTCCCTAGGGTTCTGTTTGAGCAGCTCTAAATCACGACGGGTGACCTTAAGCTCTTCGTTGTATTTGTACTGCGACATTAATTCTCGATCTACATCCTCCCAGCTACGGATTCTAGATTCCTCAAGAGATAAAAACCATTGGAGGGAACTATCCTTCAGAGTTTGCTGAAATAAATTGGGCCATCACTTCTTTAGAAGCCCCTAGTAGAGTCATGGAATGATGATAACTATGAAGATGAACAATCGGGGGTCCAGTCCCCCCGAACTTCTCGATATTTTACATCTTGAACTTCTCGGGTAACCTCGCTTTAGGATAAGGAGACATGTGGGTGTAGTCTATGTAATTCCCAGAGATTCTGACTTGGTCGAACTTCTTGGTGAGAATTTTGAGAATCTCTTTGACTTTATTCAACTCTTCCTCTTTTGGATCAGCGACCATAGGCAGGTTAGCCACAGGCTGGGTAATGTTTGGCATCAAAAATTGGGCAGGCGAAAGCCCATTGATAGGAGGGGCACGTGGAGCATTTTGATATTCTTTAGGAACCCAAATAGGCTCGGGTGGACCCATAGCACGAGGGAATAGGGCCTCGGGCTCTTGAGGAATAGGAACCTGGTTTCGTTGCATCTCTCGAACCTCAGTTTGGAGGTTGTCAATCTTGGACACGATCTGCGCTAGGACTGTCGTCAGATCCGGTTGTATAACTGGTACTTGATCTATGTTCTCCATGGAAAGTGGATGGATTCCAGACTTAGAAGAAGTAGTAGAGGAACGGATGAAACTCTGGGGTGATTTGACTGAAGACCGAAGTTAATAGGGAGGCATAGAATGGGATTTATTTTTGACCTGAGAAGGTGTAGAATGGGATTTATTTTTGAGAAAAAGAGAAGAAACTATTTTTGGATTTTTGATAAAGAAGGTAGAAATGTTTTTAGAGATGGAACTCAGCATGATTATTACAATTATTATGTTCTCACTTGTATTTAATTCTCCTAAATGTAATACCGGACGGGACCCGAGCCTGGAAAAGTGGGGTTTTTAATATATACGAAGCTATGATTGGACTTATAACCAGGCTCACGGATAGGATCCCATTTTAAAAATGTGCAAAAATTTGGGTGACAGGTCGACCTGGAATTTTGGCAGAGTTTCGAGTTGAAACCGACAATCTAAAGTGTGTGTCTTAGGTTTGACACCTATATGCGGGTATGCAATTGGTTGGGTGAATCGGAATGGGTTCCCCCCTTTGGTGTGACTTCTATGATATACGTCTTGCTCTTGAGGGCAATCGGTACGTGTGGACAAGCCATTTGATATACCTGAGTGTACGTGAATTGCCTCACAATATACCTCATGGGGACAATACGTGTGAGAGCGAATTCGATATACTCAGCGTACGTGAATGAATTCCCTACGATATACCTCCCGTCATGACTTTGGTTAAGCGGTACGATGCGAGGGAACCGTTCGATATACGTCAAAGGTACTTGGCCAATGGAAGGTGAGAGTCATATCGCTTAGGCTAACTGCACCCTGCCGGACCAGCGCCCATCACGAAGTGACCCTCCGATTACTGGGTAAAATTTGGTCAATAACAATGCTCTTCAATGATGTCATGTGAATCATGCATGATTTTCTTATTAGTATCTTATGATGAGAATGATTTTCTTGATTATGCCAAACAGGGAGCAAAGTACAAGTACCAAAGGTACAACAAGTATGGATGGGTGATGCGTACAACATGTGGATATATGTGATCCTAGGTGCACGTGGTGTGAAGTGTACATGGAGAATTTTCTTCAAATGTGTGAACATAAGCATAAGCATAAGCATGGGATACACATGGAAAAAGGGAACATGCAGATATAGGGGAAATATAAACAAAGATAACATCCATGTAAATAGAGTAAAGCCCTCAAAACATACATATCCCCAGCAGAGTCGCCACTATGGCCATCCCCGATCCTCACCGCGGGCGGGCACGTGAAGGAGGATCCTTGGGTCCCGTGCATCCCTCTCGATAGCGCTTCGGCCGGTGTCGTTTGAGATGATGTGTAAAAATGTAGAGAGATTTAGAGTCGCCAGTCTATTTTACTCAAAACAGACAAAAGAAAAAGGGGAATCCATCCCAAAGGACGGCATCCAAAGACATACTGTGCATACGAAACCAAAATGATGCGAGAAGGGTTAGGAGGCTATGTTAAGAAATGGAAAGGTGTTAGGCACCCATTCCGCCCTTTTGGTCTCTCATGGATGTTTGCTATTTTCCTTTTTTAATTTCCTCGTGATATGTGTTCATGTGTATATATATAGTGGAGATAGGAATCCTCGACTTGTATCATGGGAGAGATAAAGCGACTCATCCATAGGAAGGTATAAAAATAATATTAGAAAATAAGATTTACGCGATTACCCTTACGTTGATCGTTATAATGGAACGATAATGCATGTGGATTAATACGTCACTAAGAACAAGTGTATAGAATATAAGAAAATTGGATTTAGAGAAGATAAAGAAAGTGAGAATAGAACTTGAGTCTCAGGTTTTACCCCGAGACGCCTACGTAGCCTATAAAGGCATCAAATTCCACGTAGTTCGCATACAAAATGAGGGTTGGGGTTTATTCCATAAATCCAAATGGGGGATATCTTATTTATGAGTGTGTGTGTGTATAAAAAAAGTGTTTTAGTTATGAGAAAAGTGTGAGAAAAATATGAGAATCCCTATTCGGAATTTATGAGCAAACCCTCTTTTCCTTGTTTTTTTGGGTTTTATTGATATGAAAATAAGAGGTGTGCAATGATACTAAATAAAACGTATATTAGGATGTGTGATATGAGATAATAAAAGTGTTAGGTAATAAAATAAGTTATTGCGAATTTAAGGGAATTTGAAGAGAAAGTTGTGAAAGTTGGACCTTATTAAAGATCTTGAGCTTGATCTTGAATGTTGGAGAGCAGCCCTTGCACTTGGATGATGATGGGGAGTGGCTAATTCACCAAGTTTGATGAAAAGGATGGTGAAAAGTGGATGTTAGAAAGGGATTGGGATGTTGAAATTGCGCACGGGGTGGACCGTTGGAAAGGTAATTAAGAGACCTTTGAAAGTCCCTTGGACCTCTCCCAGGTTCGGGAGTTGACTTTTGGTCGAATATGGCTCGAAAGCATTTATCGGTCCATTCGATGGGGAATCATTCGGACGCAAACGGATCATTCATCCGCATGGTAAGTCTGAATCGCGCACAGGGTGGACCATTGGAAAGGTTAGGAGATGTACTTCAATATTCCAAAGAGTTTGACCCAGTTTGGGGAGTTGACTTTGGTCAACCAGACCCTAGAAGCATTTGGTGACCTCTTGGAGTCAAACGGGTCATTCGTTCGCATGGTAAGTCGAACGCGCACGGGACGGACCGTTGGAAAGGGATTCCAGTACCCTTCGAACACCCAATGGGAAAGTATTTCACAGATACATATGTGAACTAAATCCTAAATAAAACATGGCCTTGTATAAACAGATTTCAGTTACATTCTTTATGTCAAAAGCTTTCTCAACAGCCTCTAGGTCCTTCACCATCATAGACGTCTTTATACATTACATATATTGGATCCGATAGGCTTTGATTCAGTCTATGGTACTTTTATTATGTCTATTTTGAGATAGGTCGATATTGTAAGCCTCATTATCATCTATAGAGTTCGATGCAATATCATAGTTCAAATCAGGGAATCCAATAGCTAATTTAACAAACGAGGTATACTCTAACTCACCATTGTATCACCCCGCCTCAACAAGATCAATAGCCTCTTAAGTGTCAGATTTACTCTCATATGAAGTAGACTCAAAGTCAACATATGAAGATTAGTCTAATCAAGATGCTGAAACCAGGGAGGAGGTAGAGGATATGGCCAAGTCATTAGCTCTAGTTATTGTCCTAGATAAGGAAACTACTCTAACTTTTATGTCATAACCAAGAATTGGTACACCACAAGGGTTGTTATCCATTAAAGTATCAACGGAATCCTCATCTGAACTCGTGGTCTTATTTTTTATTAAAATATCACTAGGACGTAAGAGTACAGTCGGCTTAAATCTAAAGGATGAACCAGGAGCCTCTAGACTACAAGGACGAGGGGAACCCTCAGCAAGAGTCATTAAGGTATTGATCACCTCTAAGGGGTATGCCTCAAGTAACTCTATGAACCTCATTCACTTCAGAGATTCTCCTCAACTAGATATTGGTTAAATTCTATGGATTGGGCGTTCAAAAACTGAAAAGTGAGATTTATGTTGTGTGATTAAAGATCAAACAAAGAGACAGGTGATGAACTTAGGGAAGAACATAAAAGAAATACCTTAAATAACAACTAATGATTATAACGATAATCAATAAACTGTTATAAATTACTAAAACCTCTTAGAAATATCTAAATAAGGAAAAGCTTACCAAAAGTCACAAAAGAAATAAAAAACTGGAAGATTAGCTTAAAAACCCTTCCAAAGATCTTAGAGAGATAAATCTAGGCTGAGAGAGTTTTAGAGTGGTCAAATGTAAATCAGAGCCATATTATATATATAGGATTAATGGATTGGTAATCACATGCTAATCGCAACATTGGAAATGTAAACGATAAAATATGAAGCTACACAAGCTACTTCAACACATTATAAGAGTTTCAATTTTATTCCATTTTTTTCAAACATATCCTAGGCCCGAGATTAAAGGATGGACATGCAAGTACACCATCCTAAGAACCCTCATCTCCTATATTTTAGGGGTCCCATGGCCCCTTCGAGTGTTATATTTTAAGGACTCTCAACTCCTTTAACTTTAACATTTGGAGGTCCCTCACAAGCTTTGGCCAAAAGACCCTCGACTACAACATTTAGGGGTCTATTAACTCCTTTGGCTTCAAAATTTGGAGTTCCCTCACAACATTTAGTCTAAGGACCCTCAACTCCAACATTTTAGGGTCTTTATCTCCTTCGGCTCTAACAATTGGACGTCCTTATGAAAGTGATCTAGTTCCCTAGGGTTTATACGGATTGAAAATATTCACCAATTTTACTAATTTATCAAAATTAATTAAACCAATTTAAACTTAATACCAATTAAACTCCAAGTGTTGTCTAAATAGTTCTCCAATTTTAGTCTTGATGTAAGCATGCATCTAGGTGATATAAGCAAGAGTAAAATAAGCAAACAACAACATGGTAATGTACGAGAAAAACCCACAACGGGAAAACCTTAGAGGTCCCAACCACACAAGTCCACTACGATATGTACAATAACAACTTAAACTTACTCAATGACTCAACTTCTTCAAGCCTCGATGAACTTCTTTTTTCTTTTTGCCTTCCTCGCAGCCATTGTTGGATGCCTTCCAGCAGCCAACCCAATGCATGGCCTTTCTTACATTTTGGAATTCTACTGATCTTACTTGCCTCTTGACTATTCTAACTGTCATACGATTTAAACATGGTCTTCACCGCTAGAAATTCTCTTACAATCTATATAGCAAACAAACTTGGTTCAGCATACAAGATATCTCAAATAGACGTTTGTATGTGAAACTTGGATCTCAAACTTTGGGTGTAAACTAGGATTTGGGAGGCTCAAATTTGTCTATAACAATCATTTTTGCAAACCTTTCCAATAAAAACTCATTGCCGTCACTCTTAAATATAGAAAACACAAAGAATGAGGTGGCACAAATATTGAGAAAACTCATTCGAATAAAATACACAGGTTCGTTTGAAAGAATTGAGCATTCTTATTTTAACGACAAAAATATTGTTTGAGCGAAACTTCTAATCTTGTTTGAATAAACATCGAATGACCTCTGAACTAAAATCTCTTGTGAAACAGAACAAACTCATATGAAGCACGTTAAATGATCATTGGAATGAAACATGTATTCTCATTTGGACCAGTCTTTGAGACTCATTGAACGACTAGTGAAATCCTGTTTGAACGAACATAAAATCTCGTTCGAACGAATTTAAAGGAAAAACATTTTTCTTTTGTAAACATTTTATGAAAAATGCCTCAGTTTAAAAAATAACACCCAAACATAAATCCAAGTATATATATATATATATATATATATATATATATATATTCATATCTAATTGAGATCCCTCAGATATTTAAGATAAAACTCAACATGAAACACGATGGGTAATCGATGTCACTTTAACTTGGCCACTATAGTCTTTAATGACACATCATAGGCTTGAAGGATAGGCCACTCAAATCCTAGCCTATGATGAAAATAATTTTTATCCAAACGAAATAAAGACAATATATATATAAATTGACTCAATCGAAAATTTTCCCTACACCTTCACAAGCTTCGGTCTAAGGACCCTCGGCTTTTATATTTGGGGTTAAATATTTAGAGTACACTCACAAGATCCAGTCTAAGGACCCTCAAATCCAACATTTTAGGGTCCCTCAACTCCTCCGACTTCAATATTTGGATATTCCTTATAAGCTTTTGTCTAAGAACCCTCAGCTCCTACATTTTAGGGTCCTTAGATTTTTTGACTTCAACATTTGGGGGTCCTTCTAAAAATTCATCCTAGTGAACCTAGGCTCATACATTTTGGGGTTCCTTATCTCTTTCGGCTTCATTATTTAAAGGCCCCTCATAAACTTTGGCCTAAGGACCATTGAATACTACATTCAAGGGTCCATGGGCTCCTTTGACTTCAATAGTTGGAGGTCCCTCACAAGATTTCGCCTAGGGACCCTAAGATCCTATATCTAGGTATCCCTTAGATCCTTAGTCTTTAACATTTGGAGTTCCCTCATGAGATTCGGCCTAAGGACCCTTGGCTCCTATATTTTGGGGTCTTTCAGCTCCTTCGGCTTTAACATTTGTAAATCCCTCACAAGCTTCTGTTTAAGGATCCTAGGATCCTAAATTTTGGGCCCTTAACTACTTTATTTTCAATAGTTGGAGTTCACTCACAAAATTCAGCCTAAGGACCCTCTACTCCTACATATTGGGTCATTCAACTCCTCTGACTTCAATACATGGATGTCCCTAACAAATTTTGGCATAAGGACCCTTAGCTCTTATATTTTAGGATGCCTCAACTCTTTCGACTCTTATATTTTAAGTACCATTAACTTCTTCGAATCCTTTATGGTTCGGCTCATAACCTCCAATATTCGACAACTATTACGAAACAGCGTAGAAGATTAAAGCCTAAGGGTAATTATTGATCCTAAACGTAGTCTCTTATAGATAAGGGTATTTATGAGGATTTTCCCCATACCTTCGACCCCATATCTTTGGCCTATACCTTCGACATCATACCCTCGGCATCATAAATTTGGCATTTGCATGGTCAGCCTAGTTATAACAAAAATTAAAAAAAGCATAGAATTTACCAGAATGGGTATTTCAAGCATTTTCTATTACATCAGCATGTGCACAAATCAATACTGCCCGTGAAGGAATAAGTCATTTATTCCACACAACTTTTAGATGGACAGGTTGCATAACCCAATTGGCTCATGTCAATAAGCATACACCATCTTATTTGGGGTGTACATTACACTCTAAGTCTCCTTTATAAACTGTATACTTAAATACTTGTTCTCTAAGTCAACTAATATTATAAAATCTTACAAAAACTCTACACAAACACATTTTAGGGAGAGAAAGTACTAAATTATAACTTGTAGAACACTATTCATAGTGAAGAATGAGTTTGCTTACAATGGATGTAGGTCAAATGGCTGAGCCACTTTAAATCTCTCTTTTGATTTCTCTTCTCTCTTTACTTGCTTTATATTTACTCTTTATATTCTTATCCAGCTTATGCTCAATTTCATATTTCACTAAGTTCATCTTTTAACTGGATTGCTGCATTTATGTGAAACAGCAACAACATTTATTTTCATAACCCTTAGAAATATAACATCATAAATATTTGTGAAATTTTCATACTATCTAAATTTTTGTTCTTGTTTAAGCCCAGATTTTATGAGATTAGTCTTATTTATTACTTCACACTAATATTCGACTAAAAATAGTAATAGGGTATAACATTAAGTCTAACTATATACCATCACATCAAAATTATCTTTCTTATTTATGGGTGGTGATTACATGTTATATACACATACATTTACTTTAACAGATTTGAAATAACAACTTAAATCTAACTTCAACACTTCATTAAAAATATTAAATCTACTTCCATTCCTACAAATAACTATAGGGCATTCATATAAGATACATTTTACCACAAAATGTTTTTTACACCAAAATAGTGAACCCAAAATTTTCAGAATTCAAAAACTAGTGGAATAATGAGGATGGAAATTGGAATGTTTGAAGAAATTCAGGAAGAGGTAGCTCCAACGAGTTCAAGGCCGTTCAAATGTGAATCCCAAGTCGTTCAAAGTGTGGATCAACCGAGGATCGAACGAGACCCAACTGCATAACTTAAAAAACTCATTAAAAGGTTGTTTGAAGACTAACTCGAATGAGAGGCCATTCTCGTTCGAATGAGCACATCATAAATTTTTAAATCGTGTTGCTCTTGTGTGTTGTCACATTTTGGGCTGTTGGATAGATGAGGTGTTGAGCTCTGGTGATCCCAGATTGGGCAAAAAATGGATTTTGGTATTTGGGGTGGTATTATAAGTCTTGCTTGGGTTTATTTGGGGTTATTTGAAGTTGGATTAAGAAAAGGAAGAAGAAGAAGAAGAGAGAGAGAGAGAGAGAGAGAGAGAGAGAGAGAGAGAGAGAGAGAGAGAGAAAGAGAAAGATAGGGCGTCTTTCCCATCCATTTTTAGTATTTCTCCACCACAAATCATCACTACGATGTAACCACCTTATTCCTAAATATTTAAGAGATGTTCTACCATATCCATGCCCTACACACCTATTTCCACCATTGTTAGGCAAAGCTATGAATTTTGGACGTGTTATTGGGGGATTTTTAGAGAAGATGAAATAGATGATTTATGGAGCTTGAAGAGGGTTTTGATGGAGTTTTCATGGAGAAAAGTTTGGTAGAGATATGCAACGTCTTTAAGGCCACCTTAGGAGGTAAGAGGTTTTTATCATCTTAGAAATTTCATCCTACCATTGTTGGAGCTCCATTTGAGGTGGAGAAAATCTACTCTTAGTATTAAGACTTTATTTTCATATTAGTAGTCTTGTTGTTAGATTATAAGAGTAAAATGCATTTGAATAAAATGATGAGTTTCAAGTACTTTGGTGTTTAAAATTTTTATGGAATAAAATGTTATAAAATGCCATTTTTATGAGGGAAAAATATGATTGAATATTTCAAAGTTTCTTGAAATTAAAGTTTGGGATTCTATGGTAATGGTGCATGTCTAGAAGTTTGATGCTGCATATTTTATGAAATAAAATATTTTGAAAATGATATTGATCATGCAAAAGGGAAGATTTTATAAAAGTTGGACATTTATTGAATTTTGAAGAAATAAAATTGTTCTATGGTCTTGAAAAGTATATTTTCGCAAGTATTATGAACTTCTAGGATAAATTGTATGTTTAACAAATTTAGTATGATTTTTGGAGTTAGAATCCATCTTCTCATGTATATAAACTTCTAGTATTTTGATGATGAACATAAAAATAAGTTTAATGAAGATTTTATTGGGTTTAAAGATGAAATAAAGAAGAAATTTTTTTTAGCCCTTAATGTATGTGAAAAAGGTGTTAGAAATGTGATAAATGTGAGGGTTCAAGACTACAAGTAGTAATAAAGAAAATGGTATTTTATTATAAAAGTAATCTTTAAATCTAATTGGATTTCTTAGATAAAGAAAGTGAAGAAATGTCTAACTCGACAGATGGTTAAAAAGGTGTTGAATAAGTGTTAATGGGTTAAATGTTGAGAAGTTGCTGCGTATAACGTAATAATATTTTGGGAGATTGGCAGTTATAAAATTGGAAGAAAATGACAAGTTTGGAAATAAATGGGTAAGATGGTAATTTTACGTAAAGTGAAACATTTTTATGAAATAAAAATATTGGAAAAGGTGTTATACAAAAAGGTCCTAAATCAACATGATTTTGGGATAAAATAACGTTAGAGTAAAAATGACAAAAAATAATCATTTTTAAAAGTGTAACACAAAGTGAGATGAAACTCCGGGTTTTGGCTTCGACCAAGCAGAAGAATAAGTGAAATAACATGGACATTTGCAAAATGTTAAAACGTATTAAGAAGGACTCGAATGACACCAGAATAATTAAGGAGGTCTCGGAGCCCTGGGGTGAAAGACCCAAAATCACTAGCCAGAGCATATGGTACGCATAGCCGGCAGTGTGGAGCTCGTTAAAGTATGTGATTATTGAATGATTCTGAGAAGAAAGTTAACGAAAATGGAACATGTCAAGAAATGGATTGTGTGATGAATACATGAAGATACAACTTAACTTGAATGAATTAATAAATGTTCTGATATTAGATAAAGTGAACAAGTAATGCAAAAATTGATTAATGTCCATAAAGTAAAGGAATGATAAAGTCAAGGGATTAAATGGGTAGTTAAGCAGCCTAAAGAGGTTTAACCCATATTTAACACAAGGGTGTGTTTAGGAAATATTTTCAATGAAAAAATAAGTATTTTCTAACATGGTGGCCCTGTGTGTTGAAAGGGTGAATTTCAACATAAATACTAACATGAATGGGAATAAATAAAAGGAGAAAGTAAGGAAAAATAAACAATTTTCCTTAAACAAAGTGTATTTATTTTAAGTATTTAACCGAGTGTTTTAAATCAAGGAGTAATGTCAAGTTAAGTAAAAAGGGAATTCTTTTACATGATTACGGTGAATTAATCAGGACAAATAATGTTTTTTTGGAATAAAAACGGTTTCATGCATGTGAGTGTGTGTATATATATATATATATATATATATATATATATATATTTGCGCACATAGATATAACACATTAGAGTCTTCTTTCTACCATTCGATTCTATACTACATTTTGTATATTTTCCACTGAGCATTCGATTCATTCCCTAGTCTTTGTTACAGCAAGTTGGGTGTGGTTCAGTATTTTGAGAGCGTTATGCAGGTAAGTACTATTTTTGGTTTTACAATAGTAGCTCTGTATGCTTAGATCCACGGTATGCTTCCCACGGATAACTCACGTAGTATAATTTAAATTAGAATTACATGCTAAACAAGTGAAATGTTATTTAAATAAAATTGGGTTAGCAACATTATATAGGTTGTTTTACTGGACTTCACACCGGGTCGGACCGAGTTGGCCACGAGTAACCCATACATCCGAGTCGGGGTGTTACAACACTTGTCATTACATTTCATGTACAGTGACATTTGTACTCACTTGAAATCTCGATTTAAAAAGTGCCTTGATCAGATTTAATTTGCCCCCTAAACTTCATAAGTTTTATATAATTTTAAACCAACATCTTTAAATTCAAATTTAAGACTTCAACCCATAAGCATTTGTCACTTACGTTAACATGTGTATAATATATAATTTTTTCCCTTCATATTTAACAACTATTTGCTATACTAATAATGGTGCATTTTGCATATAATTTTAAATTTTAATAATAAAATATCACCAATATTCACATTTTTCTTATTCAAAAATAAATAAATAAATAAATAACAATGACACATCATTGCAAATAATACTCCATAATATATAATTTGGAAATTAAGGACATTACATTATACTCTCCTTTAAAATAATTTTGTCCTCGAATTCAACATATCTAATAAATAAATATGTGAAGTACTTTACCCTCATCTATGACTAAAACATATTCTATTTTTTTCATGTTTGTCCCATTATAATTAAGTTAACTCTTTTTTTCTTATTGTGGCATAATTATTATGTTCGATTTAAGATGCTAATCGATTTTTTAATAGATATGGTCTCCTCTTTTGAACTTAATGTCATTGAGGTTTATTATATGACATTTATTGTTCAAATACGTTTTATGCATATTCACTAATTAAACCAATCCTACAATTTTTTTTAATTCAGTTCCACTAAACGGAAGTCACATGCGACATATTATGAGTATTCAGATAACTCCCCTTCTCAACAAATGAATCACCTATCTAATATTATATTAACTTAGTGTTAAATCCTCACAATGTACTTGAGGAATTATAAAATAAACATCTAAGTCAATATTAAAAAATATCTAGAATACTCAACAATTATTTAAATTATGCATTATACTCTTTTAATGTCAATCTCATTTTGACTTTTTACGCTAGAATTTTCACTATCGCAACACAACTTAAAAGAGTGACTTAAACGTGTGATTTTTGGCAACATGTAGCTATAACATTGTGTTAAGGCACCAAACATCAATATCCATACTTCCATAACTCTTTTAAAGTTATTAACAATCAGTTTTAAATCTTCAATTTCACATATTATATAGTGGACATATACAATCCCGAAACAAGTTGAATGTACTTGATAATATTTCAAAATTCAATTCACGTCACAAAACCGTACTCTCGAATAGATTAATATCATTACTCAGCCGGTAAATTTTTATATTCATAGTGTGCTTCCTTAATACCCAAATCATACTTTAAACTATCACGCTAAAAAAGGCACCCAACCTTACGGAAAATCCCAAGAGTTTGTCCCGCCTTTTGATCCTGCGCACAATAACCAGAAGAAGAAAAGGTGGTGGTTAGACCAAGATCACAAAGTTGGCCAACAAATATAAGATTTAGTGTAAGTTTGTGAATCCAATAAGTATAAAAAAAAATAGGTAACTGATGTCAAGATTGTTCCAATGTGAGTGAATGATATATGTGAATCATCGTAAGTGTAAATTATTAGTGTGTGACGAGAAAGATTGGTGGTGGAGAAGAGAGTAGGATCAGAAGTCTAATGATTATAATAGGCAAGATCGAAGAACTACGCAGACTTACCTGAAGTTATCGACAAAGAAGTATTACCAAATGGGTAAAAATCTATTTGAGAAATCCTCAAGATGATCAATCCTATTAATAGAGGCAATGAGAGATGAATTGTCAGTAGTAGAAGCACTGGATTTAGAGGGACCCACTCATGGGATCCAAGAAGTCTGGGATCGTGGATATGGGAACTTCGGGCAATCTTGGTAGAGGTGACCACCGCCCATTACATGACAAAACTTGCACACTCAAGTAAGGCAATCAATAAGAAGATGATATGTTAGCTTACTGATAAGCATCCAAAAGTGTCTATTTCATGCCCCGAATAGATGCATTTTAGTAGCTCATTTTTAATAAAAATGACCTTATGTTTGTATTTATTTATTTCTCAGGTCAATAGACAGTTGCGGTACAAATAATGCTAAATCAGTGCAATTGCGACGCAGAAGCGGTCAAAAGCGTGCATCGAAGAAATTCAAGGAGACCGTGAAGTGAGAAGTCCATTCTGATCTTGCCCTTATGTGTTCCGATGCCCCAAACTAGTCCCGAACCGAATCTAAGCCTAGACCGAGCCCAGACCATTCCCCGAGCCCCGTGTGTATTGAGTTTGTACCTTTATTATTTTTCTCGATTTTTATTTTAAGTCATTTTATTTTTTAGGAATTATTTTAGATTTAATTAGAATTTTTTAGAATTTATCTTCTATTTTTCTATTTCTTTACTTTGATTTTATTTTTTATTAATTTTTAATCTTTATTTTATTTCATTTTATTAAGATTAGTTTTTAGGAATTTATTTTCTAGTTTTACTAGATTTTAAATTCTTTTATTTTAGTTTTACTTACGATTATATTTTTTAGTTTTAATAGAGTTTTATTTTTATTTTTATTTTCATTTTTTATTAAGTGTCTTTTAAATTTTATTTTGAAATGTTAGTTATTTTAAGTTTATTAGATTTTAAGTTTTTGTTTTATTTTTTTATTTGCGTCATTTTTTAAGGGCCCAACTTAAACACATACACACATAAGCCTACACCTAACACATACCCTAAACAACCCCTAAGACACACATCCTACTAACCTACACCCACACCACTTCATCTTCTTCCCCACCTCTTTCTCTCTCCTCTCACAAAAAAAAACCCATCTCCCTCATACCCCCACCTTTTCTCCAACCAAACCCCTCACCTCTTCTCTCTCCCAACAGACCTCCATACCCGTCAGCAATACCGCCCAGCTGCCCAACCCAAAATCGCCCAACACCTGCCCGGCGACGTCCCAGCAGCACCGTCAGCGTGACTCCCCAGGCCACGATCCCGGTTACCTCGAGCCAATAACCCCGGCGCAGGCCCGTTCCCCATTACTTTCGACCTCCACTTCGGAGCCGAAATCCCCTGTCTTCCCAAACCGAACCCGCGGCGCCCCAGACGCCGTTGTCCGGCCCGATCCACCTCACTCACTGCCCCGGTCGAAACCATCCCTTATCCTTAGCCCGACCCCTTACTCCGAATACCCAAAATCGGAAAACCATATCTCCAAATCCTAGATAAACAAAGAACCCAACACCTGCCATATCCCAAAGAAATCGGCACATTCAAACAAGCCACTTAGCTGCCAAAATTATCCAAAACAAATTCCCAGAAAGTAGGCATCCATTATCATCCCCAAGCCAAAATCAAATCCCCATAAAATCTCTCCATCCAATTGAAGTCGTGGGTTATAAAGAAAGAGGAATGAAGCTTAAAAAAAGGGGGACTCTCAGTTACACAGAAAAAGAGAGGCGCAGATAGAGAGAAAAATAGTGTATATTATGTACAGTTTAGGCTTATAAAAAATTTCCAGAAAAATACAAAAAAATTTAGTTTAGCTATAGGATAATTTTTAGGTTTAGTTTCTACTCTTCTTTTTGTAATCAAGTGCTCAAAATTGTGAACAAGTTGGACGCATGCCAATGTGCATTTCAAGACAAATTTGTAGGAAAAAATGCGTATTGTATTTCTGCATTCTTTTTTCAATTTATTTCCTTCTTGACATGTTATTTATTGTTAGTTATGCACACATGAGAATGTTTGGATAAACACCCTGTTCAAGGGGTGGGATGCACTGCGAATGATGTTAGTTAAATTAATCAATTTCATTAATGTTATAATTCTAGGAAAATTATTTTTTTAACTATCACCAATTCATTTATGTAACGAGAGTTGGTAAATTAATTGAACAAATTAATGTTTGAATGTTGGAATCGAACTAGAGATAGGTTTTTCCAATAATTAAATATTAATTCGGTATTGAAATTTGAGGATTGATATTGTTTTCGTTAAATTGATCCTAGCGGGTAATTTTTTGAAAATAGTATAATTCTTAAATTTTCATTGTGTGACATTTTTAAATTAATTTTTTGAAAAGGATTTTATTAAATTTATAATTTTAATGAGAGTTGTATTATCGATGTAATATTATCTCGAAATATTTCAAATTAATAAATTGAGAAATTAAAATAATTGAAAATGCAGTGTAATCCCATCTCTTAACTTTCTCACATTATTTCACACTCGTTTACATTCTTTATTTACTCATTTAGTAATTTTAGCATTTATTAGTAAATTTTTCCCTTGAAATTGTTTTAAAAATAAAAAATAAAAAAATATTTTCATAAAAAAATTTGGAATTGCACGTTTTCACGTTAATTGTTTTACCTTGGAAGTTGGATTGATACCCGTACTTACCACAACACGAGTTATTTTTAGACAAATTTTGTAGGTACTCAAGGAAATTTTGAGAGTGGCTTTTGCACTACAATGATACATACGCAAAAAACTTCATATCAAATGGCGTCGTTGCCGCTTTCTTGACGTGGAGACATGATTGAAGACTTGTAATTTTATTTATCTTTTTTTAGTGTAGTTCTTCCTCCTCCCTCTTCCTTAGACTGGTTGTATAGGATTTTTTTAAGCCTGTGTGTTTATTTGGGGTGCATTTTAACACCATATTATTTTGTAATAATTATTCCATAAAAAAAACGAAAAGGGAAACCGGATAAGGTAGAGAGAGGGCTTCCGAGGCGAGGATTTTGAAGTCTCTCTACTTTGGGTCTGTAGGACTCCGAGGACGACTGAGATAGGCGAGATATCCCCCCGATCGACTCAACTCGGTCTTCACCCCACGTGTGTAAAAATCGTGGGAGGTACAAATTTTTTATCCTTCGCGACTCTCCTGCCAGCGAGTTAATTTTTTGTGTGATTAATTGCTCCTATGTGCTTTTAATTTCTGCATCGCACTTAAATTGAATGGTTTGATGAATTAATTTACCTAAGAATTGGCCCGGTCATTGAAACGAGAAGGGATTTCATCACCCGACTCACTCGCTTATCCAATTGTGTGCTACCCTAGTTGTCACTAAATTTAAAATCAATCAACTAGCTAGCCCCGTAGGAACACATTTTTACAATAAGTGATCACAAAGATAAATTCCGTGAATTTTCGTCACTCGCGGACTTAATTCAAATTTGACTACCCCTATCACTAATTTTGAATATAATAATTAGCTACGTGCTTATTAGGATTTTTTCTTGACTCGTGTGTGTCCAATTCCATTCTTTAGGTAGTTGGTTTTAGTTAGTTCGACCAAATCAAGAGTCCAATTTTTCCCATTTTTCAAATATATATATATATATATATATATATATATATATTCTTTTTTTTTATATTTTGAAAAATCCCCAAAAAAAGATTTGTTTTCCATATTTAAAATACCAAAAAGATTTTCCTTTTCTTATTTTAAAAAATCACAAAAAGATTTTCTTTTCTTTTGAAAAATATTTAAAAACCGAAAAATATTCCTCTTGTCATAGTCGAAGAACGTCCTTTACGGGAATACTTTGGCGATTTCACATTCTCTCGAAGTTTGTTTGATGATAAGCCCGAATCGAACCTTCATGTCTTTAACTCTCAAACACCCATTATTGATACTCGTGTGTCATCCATGCACACATCTCATCTTCCACGACCTCCGGTGATGAGTGTCAACCCATCACATGCTTCTCTGTGCACACACTGCTTTCTTAGCAATCACTTGTCCCATGAGTGTCCATTTATATTCTCTCCATCTGAATCCACCTTGGAACATGTGTATCCCTATGACACTGTTTTGTACCCACCCTCGACGTATTGTCACGACATATCTAATGTCGAGGGGTATGAGTACCCGAGCTATTCATGGAGTCCTGATCATCCTTCCATGCAATATGAATCCCAACGCCATGTTGTGGATCCTTACGATTTCCAACAGTCATCATCGCCACCTTGTGCACCTCATACCTATCAGTCCCCTTTATATGATCCTCATGCCGATCACACTTTTATCCCTCACAGAGATGTTTCTCCCGTGAATGCTACACTTGACCCTGCTCCACACACTTCATATGAGTATTCTCCACATCCTAGTGTTTCTAGCGAGTTGTGTCCACCTCACCCACCACCTCCTTGCACATCTGCTCTCGAGCGCCTCTTGCAAAAGTTCGCGCACACTCTTAATTCTCAAAATGAATCCCTTCAAAGGCTTGAACAACGATTAAATACGTTTGAGTGTGCGAACGAGTCGGATTTCACCCCAAGTCAACCCGTTATTGCTCCCGCGTGGGACGATGATGTGTCATCTTGTGCCACTGATTTTGAGTGTGACCAACCCTATCCTCCAGAGAATCTTAAAGTTGAGACCACCCCGTGGTTTGGGACCCAATTTGATAATTATGTTGATGTATCCCTTGATTATGAGACTGATCCTACACTGCCCTACCCTCTCGAACCCACCATTGCAGTTTGTCTTTCCCCTTCCATAGAATCCTTACTTATGCCCGAGCCTACACCTACTGATCCCATTGCGTGTGTTCCCAAGGAACCACTTCATCCTAGGTTAGCTCCGGCTACGAGTGCTCACCATTTTCTTGATATTGAATCCGAGATGGTTTCAATCGCTCGGGATATGGATCATGACCCACCATGCTTGACTCCCGTTGAGTCAGATATTAATGTTGATTCATCTATCTGGGATTTGGATGCCTCGTTCGATTTTTCCACCACTTTAGATGGTGACTTTCGGGTGCCTAAGTTGATCACTCCCTCGTTTATTTCCACACTTCCTCCCGCGAGTGCGCTTGAGGATCACTCCATGCCTCATGAGGAGTGTGTGTCTCCAACTCGTGAGTTAGATCATCTTCCCCCACCCTTTGTCCCACCCGATACACCCATTGTCCTTTCCACCCCACCACTTGGTTTGAACCTCGTTATTTCACCTCACCTGTTCACATCTAAGCATTTAGGTCCTCACCTACACCCACCCTCCGCCCTAGTGTTCCACGCTCCTATTTTTGCACTTTTCATTGACACCACTATCTATGAGAGTATTTGGGCTACTCTAGTCTTTCGTGACACCAATCTTATTATTTTATGCACACCACTACCTTGTGGTGTTAATTTTTTCCATCTACCGCTCCCTGGCGTGTCACGGCGCGACTGTTAACATCGTCCATTTATAGAACATTCGTGCACTTTCTCTGAGGCCCACCCTTCACTATTGCCAAACCATCTTGCCTCCCCACCAACTTGAGCATCATGCTTATAGGGCCCTTGTTGCCCTCACCTTTCGGCTCAATAAAGCCCGTGATTGATGCTTATTCTCCCATTCCTTTCCAATCCTTACCCTGATACCCACCCGCCCCTAGTCCATCGATGCTTTGTATCAAGTGATGTACTTTGCTATACAAGTGCATTGACTTCTTATAGACTTTATCCAACAAGACTGACGCTTCAGTCTTGTTTGGGAGTGATTCTCATCACCCATTTTTTTCTGCCACCCGTGCTTTCCTAGTTCCTATCCTTAGGGTGAGACTGGTTCAGTCTGGCTGAAGACGTTAAACTTAGAGCTACCGGGAGGCATCCCATCGTTCATTATTTCTGAGTATGAGTCTTATCCTATTTGGGGTTGGTGTTTCACACCACCCAATGTTTTCACATACTTTATAGACTTGTATGTATTTTTGTATCACATATGTTCTTCAGGTTTCTTCTATACTCCAAAATGCGGTACATTTCACTAGTGGTTCATTATGGTACTATCTTTCCTCCCTTGTTATTTTCATTTTTATATATGGTTTTAAACATCGAGGACGATGTTCTCTTTTGTTTGGGGGTGGGAAATTTATCAAAATCGTACCTCTTTTGAAAATTTTCAGAAACAAGGGATTTTAAATTTTTGTGCAGTTAAAAGTAAATTTTTATGATATGAATTGTCTATCATCCCTCTTTTAGTCTCGAAATACCCGTGTTCGAACCCAAAAATTGCGCTTTTTACAATAAATTAATTAATACCTCTTAAAGCGTACTTGCACCATGAATTCCTAAACTCGACAATTTTACACTATCACGTCTATAATCAAAGTTGAACAGTAACTATATTCTCAAGAGAGCTTTAAAAGATCACTCTTGAACCCGTGTGATTTGTGCTTTTCACCTTTTTTTTTAGGGTTTTTACGTATCTTCGAGTCACAAGTTGACTCAACTTTCTTTAGGTACTACATTTAGTCGTTGAATGATCTCATTATTTTTTCAAATTTGGCTTAATCACTGAGAATGACATTACTTTCGAGTTGTAAGAAACATGTGTCTTGTAGTTTGTCCCGAAAACTAAACCGATTTTTCCATACACTTACCATTTTCCCTATCACATTAACATTCACCCATTATCATTTGCCATATTACCCTTATCCATTTGTCCCAAATACCATCCATCATGGCCATCGTTTTTGAGAAAAAGAGTGTTTGAAATTTTCCATGTAAATTGTCTTCATTTGTGCTAAAAAAAATTGCGATCATAAGTTCAAATGATGAAGACAATAGTTATTCAAAGTGTGTCACACTCTTCTCAAAATACCCCATCATTCATTTCATTATTCCCTCATACCTTACATAAACCCCATTTTCACCCTTGGTAAAGTGTTCGGGAAAACAAGAAGATTATATGGTGAATAACTCGACATTCTCGACATAGTGGTTAGCATCCCTTCATGAGATCAGATTTTTTTTCATGTATCCGTCCTTTCTTATTAAATGTGTGAGACGTTTGAACTTGTTTACATTTACTTACCTCCTCACACACTAGAGAGATACACTTACCCAATTCTCAGAGAGTTCGATTCAGAGAGATATATCCGGTGAGAATTGAAGTCAGAGCTTTGATCCTATAGAGGTAATCTAAGAATTACCCTAATGACACTTAAGATTGTTTCCCATTAACACACGCTGAGTTTTAGGAAGGATTACACTTTTGGGCATTGAGTAATTTTAAATCTTATTTTGATAATTGAATACGGTGTTCCTTAATGTTCTTTTAAAGTTGGGTTGTATAGCGTTTCATCATCTACTCAGAACTGCATTTAAAGAAGTTTTTGAATTTTGTGGGTACATTCACTACAAACCCTCACGAAACACCACTCATCCTGTAGGGCAACCTACAGGTTTAACGTCTTGTTGCACATGCTAAGTGCAATCGCCAGTTCCTACGAAAGTGGCACACTTTTGGATACTTATCTTTATTTTCTCTCTAATTTTTGCTCGAAGACTAGTAATGTTCTGTTTGGGGGTGTTGTGATAAGAACCCAAAAGTGTCTATTTTATGCCCCGAATAGATGCATTTTAGTTGCTCATTTTTAATAAAAATGAGCTTATGTTCGTATTTATTTATTTCTCAGGTCAATACGAAGTTGCGGTACAAATAATGCTAAATCAGTGAAATTGCGGAGCAAAAGCGATCAAAAGCGTGCATCGAAGAAATTCAAAGAGACCGTGAAGTGAGAAGTCCATTCTGAGCTTGCCTTGATGTGTTCCGATGCCCCGAACCAGTCCCGAACCAAATCTAAGCCTAGACCGAGCCCAGACCATTCCCCGAGCCCCGTGTGTATGGAGTTTGTACCTTTATTATTTTTCTAGATTTTTATTTTGAGTCGTTTTATTATTTAGGAATTATTTTAGATTTAATTAGAATTTTTTAGAATTTATTTTCTATTTTTCTATTTCTTTATTTTGATTTTATTTTTTATTAATTTTTGTAAGAGAGTAGTCTAATTTTGGGGAAATATCGAATTTTAGCACGTGTTTGACTTGAGCAACTTCGGTTGCGCCTACGTATCCGTTATGCTCGGAATCAAAGTCAGCGTAGTTCGTGGGTTCGTACTATTCGCCGAAAAACTCATTGTGGTGGTTTTTCGGCGAGATGGAAGGTGTTGAAACTCTTCTCCAAAACTCTTTTCTAAAACTCTCTCTAAAAACTCATAAGGCAAGAAAATCACTCTTCTCTCCCAAGAAGATCTCCCTCAAATGTATGAGGGTGAGGTTTATTTATAGCAAAACCAACCCAAGTGGGTCCCCACATGTCAAATAACCTGTGGTGAAACATGTCTTATTTTAAGTGGCATGTGTCCCATAACATATGTCAAAACTCTCAATACTAGAATATTGTCTAGTTAATACGTAAATAATATACAAATACGCGTGATATGTCCGACGCACATAATAATACTCTAGTCGCATAGTCACATGGACTTTTGTCAATTTTAATCATCTCTAATCTCATTTAATAATTTAATGAGAGGCTTATCATTAAGCCCCTCCTACATTTGCCCCCTCGTATATATAGTTGATATGTTGATACAAGTCTGAAATATATCGACTGTATGTACGAAACAACTTTAGTCAATTATCATATGTTCGATCGACCTGTGGATCATGGGTAATAATCTCATATCTTAAATCTCATCTTAAGGCTTTGATCTCATAGGTTATTTCGAAGGAATTCATTATCATTCTTTTCATATGAATGATATATAATGAGTGTTGACCCCATTCCTACTTAAATGAACATGCATCCACGATTTTATTGTGATTGCTCATAACTCTGCTTTGGTAAAAAGTATTATCATGGACCCATAATAACTACCCCAGCATTCTCTTTTATCATTATCAACCAAGCTTGGTGGAAGTATTATTATGGTTTACATAATAACTACTTCGTCTTTCTCGATTAATCTTTTAGTGCATGCACATGTTTTTTTGACTTGTTTTAATCACGATGAGGTTTCTTATGCATGTACGTATTATTGACTCGATCAAATTACCACTCTTTAATGTTTTTCACAAACTCACTCCTACGAGGTGACATAATGATGAACACACATTTGGTAGGATTTTTCGTAAACTCCACCGTTAGAGGTGACTTAACAATAAAAACACACTTGTTAAGGTATTTCGCAAACTCCATCGTTAAAGGTGACTTAACAATGAAAACACACATATTAAGATTTTTCGTAAACTCCACCTATAACGGTGACACCCATAACTGTGACTTAACAACGAAAATACTTGTTAAGATTTTTGTAAAACTCCACTAATAACGGTGACTTAACAATGAAAACACTTGTTAAGATTTTCGTAAACTCCACCTATAACGATGACACCCGTAACGGTGACTTAATAATGAAAACACTTGTTAAGATTTTTGTAAAATTCCACCAATAACGCTGACTTAACAATGAAGACACTTGTTAAGATTTTTCATAAACTCCACCTATAACGGTGACACCCGTAACGGTGACTTAACAATGAAAACACTTGTTAAGATTTTTCATAAACTCCACCTATAAAGGTGACTTAACAATGAAAACACTTGCTAAGATTTTTCGTAAACTCCACATATAACGGTGACACCCATAACGGTGACTTAACAATGAAAACACATGTTAAGATTTTTGTAAAACTCCACCAATAACGGTGACACCCATAACGGTGACTTAACAATGAAAACACTTGTTAAGATTTTTTCTAAACTCCACCTATAACGGTGACTTTAACAATGAAAACACTTGTTAAGATTTTTGTAAAACTCCACCAATAACGGTGACACCCATAGCAGTGACTTAACAATAATAACCACTTGTTAAGATTTTTTGTAAAATCATTCTTTTGTATCTCTTTTCAGGAAAAGAGCTGATACCTGCTGAATGACAAAATGAGAGTGGTCCTTCGTCTGTTTGCTTCAATGACCAACTTCTCCGGACAAGTCAAGTCACAACAACCATGGTTCAACGACTTACCAATTTCATCGGGTTTTTTAGAATATAATACACTTCTAAAGAAGACTTACCACAATACTCACAAATTTCTTGTAATATGATGTCATATATGAAGGAGGACTACGACTTTGTCAATCTCTGAGTGACAACTTTTTAATCCGTCTAAAATCTTTGCGAAAGAAGTTGAAGAAACTTTTGTAATGGTCTACTTGGACATTACTATACTCTGAAGGTTCATCAATCTAACCTTGGCGTGAATGATGTCTAAGAAGCTTTAGACTACAAGCTACGTTACATCATAATATCCATTTTCCCCCTTTATTTTATTTTATCTCAAGATGAAATAAAATAAAATAAATTACATATATCATTTACAATTCCCACCCGAGAAAAATGAAAGCAACCTAATTATTACATTTCATGGAGTATAACTCAAACTATGATATCTTTGAACAATGACGTGATATTAGCGTCGCTAAATATCTGCTCATTCGGAAGCCTCTGCAAAATAATATATTTTCGACACAATAAGATAATATTTGCAAATTATTAGTACAACTCAGGAAATATCCAAGTACAATTCTCATCATGCCCCCTTTATTTTATTTTATTTGATGTAATAAAATAAAATTTAAATAAAGTTCGGGGGCATTTGTGTAATGAATCATAACCACCCATACTCGTAGGTGTATCGTGCGCAATTTAATGTCGTTTAAGCACAAGTCTTATCAAACTCAAGAGTGTGTAAAATATCAAGGTTAATTATGAATTGTAACATACTCAACACTTTCATAAATGATTCATAATTTATGAAATAAACATAAAATAATATGCACAAATTTTTCTATGAAATATCGCATAATATCCATCATACTCCATCCGAGTCGCTTTTAGTTTTATGTGATAACGTATAGAGAGATCATGCAATGAATCCTAATAGAGAACCCCAATAGTTATATCCCAAATGGTGTGGTTCATCGCGCATACATGTTATAGGTGTATCGAAAGTAATTCCCGAAGGATAAACCCTGTCTATATTTGTCTAAACTCATTGAATAATACTTCTAAAAGTTTTCAATATAATAATATATTATGTAGAAATGAAGCATCCCCTGAACATAATAACTGCATGACGTGATTTATGTTTCCCAATAGACATGCACACGGATGTTTCGAGGAAGCCCCCCAAAAATAATATATACGATTCGCCACTAAGCGTGATAAAGACATTCATTTTCAATTGTGGAGTCACGTATATCATTTTGATATTATTCTAGTCTTTATTTTATTCAAATCACATGCCACAACAATACTCATAATTGTTAATAAATAATACCCTCATGAATTGACATTAAAAAATAACATGAAACGTCAATTTAAGGGTTTTCGAAGAATCTAACTCAATCGTAATTTATTTATAATCCAATTGCCACTTGGTGAGTAATACTGTGGATTTAAAACTATGAGTAAATATACCTCTCAATATATATATATATATATATATATATATATATATATATATATATATATATATATATAATATGTATAATTACCAGAATAAATATAAAATAACCTCATTTATTCAATAATATTATAATTATATTATAATCATTTGGGTAATTCCATTAAGTGGATAGTAGCACTCGTTTCTTAATTATACGCACACACCCAACTCGTTCCAAGAGGTGTTATGTTAGAGGGAACACGTAATATCAAACATTCTTTTGTGTCTCTTTTTAAAATCCTTCCCGTGCAAGCTGGCAAACACTCTTAAAAAATAAAACCAAAAGATGAGGGATGAAAGTTCCCTGTTTGTACCCACGATGTTTTTTTTTTCTTTTTTTTTTAAAAAACTTCATCCAATTTCAAAACCCTCCGTTCGTTCATACCACCAACAGTGTCCATGGTGATTCCATCTCAGGTTGCCCGCCCCGTTTAAAGTTCCAATCTTATATTGTACAAAATAAGGTCCAAAGGATTTTGACCCTAAGCTCTATCGGAGTGTTGTCTCACTTTGTTTCCCATTTAAATCTAAGCAGGGTAACTCATATGATGGGTAGCAGCTCCTACCAGTTCGAGTTTCATCAGATCATGGTTTTTCGGAGCAAGATCCCTTTTTTTGTTATCGAGGTCCATCGAATTTTATGCTCCCACGGTGATTCTCCCTATTTCAAGATCCCACGATGGTTCGTCAGTTTTAAGCTCCCACAGGGGTGTTGGGGGGGGGGGGGGTCATCACATTTCAAGATCCCACGGTGTTTCTGTTTATATCTGCTTTTAATATATTTTTCTCTCTCAGCTAAATCACTTGCCAGTATTTTTTTGTGGTGGGTCGCTGAGTACCCAGTTAAGTGGGTTGGTTTGTTTGGAATGTCTGTTGAACTTGCCTCTCGTAGGAACAATGGTTTCTCCTGATCTTATGATGCGTCAGAGGTATATCCGACTTGAGACCTTTTTTTTTTCAAATCAGATTGTGGGTAACCATGCCCAGCAAGACCAATTTCATGTTGTGTTGATTTGGTTGTGAAACCTAGATGTAGACTCATCCCCCGACGTCGGTACCAGCTGAAGCACTAACCAAGAATCTCCAATTTGATTTGGGAATAAACATGCTCAACTTTACTAGTTTGGATATGACCATTTCCCGAAAACAAAATAACGAAACGACAATGGAGTAAGCGACCACACCGCCGGAGAGGAATAAGGTTCATCGGGGATCAACTCTAAGGTCCGATGAAGCTCAGTAGTTGAAATACATAAAGCGGTTCATAAGTGAGTTTTGTCAATAGAGATTTGATGAAGCTTAAAAAATTATGGTGACACAAAAGAAGGACATAGATCTATATTTGTATATTCTTCTTTTTACAGCCCCTATGTAGAGCAGGTAATAAGCGAGATCATGATTTGTACAACTGTTCAAAAAAATCTAGTCTGGGTCCCTGACACACAAATGAGTTTTGAAAGAGCTTATTACTTTCTTTAAATCACTATTTATTTTTATCTTTACAGCTAACATACAATATATATGTTGTAGGCAATTTACCTTTAATAAATTAATCTAACACGCAAACAGGAAAATAGACTGTATACTAGACTTGATAGGCTCGATGGTCACACTCAATACTCAGATTTTTAAAGTCATCCACGTTGTAATAAATGTTATCACATGGGTTTCGATTTAGACGTCTTGTCTCTGTAAAATATGATCTGGTCTGATTTTTATTCAGCAAAAAAAAAAAAAAATATATATATATATATATATATAAAATACCTTTTTTTCTTTTTTCAGAGCAATCGAATCTCAAAGGATGTAAGTCTATCCATGTTATATCAATGTCCAACTATATTTAGCATTTAATGCCTACACAGGGCCAATCTAAGGTTTATGTACAGCAAAAAAAATGTCATACTCATTGTTGATACCAAAATTAGTATGCTGATGTGGACGAATAATAAGAAGACACGTGTCAATCTACGTGGCACAATAGCAACGAGGAAAATTATTCCCCCGACCAACATACTCACTCCGAGCAACAGGTATACTCCGAGGAACGCCAGTCTTCCGAGGAACACCAACCCTCCGAGGAACTCCAATGCTCCGAAGAACTCTTGGACGACGAGCAACTAAGGCGGTTCGAGCTGCATCTCGACCACAGCATTGATTACCAGATAATCAACAGTCCAACTATTCATTGAATGCTTATCATCTTAACGCACACGCTTGAAGAGCATTAAATTAGTTACCCTTTCATATGTATATCATTTAATGTATCACCCTTTCATGTACAGCCTAAGGGCTATAAATACCTTGTATCACCCTCATTCAAGGGGATCGGAATTTCTTGATAGCACTTGTAATCGAGAATTCCCAAACACTCAGCAATAACATAACAGTGGACGTAGGCCATTCATATAAGGCTGAACCACTTTAAAATCGTTTGTCTCATTTATTTATCTGTGATTAAATAATTAGAGTAATCTAGTTTTTTACGTCAACAGATTGGCGCCGTCTGTGGGAACGGTTTGTTATTATCGTTTTTCACCAAAAATTATTCATCATCAATGGCGAATAATCCAGAATCTAGCAATCAAAACGCTGGAAATGCTGGAAATCCTCCAAATCCCTCTGCACCTCCAGATCTGGCTGGGATTATGACGAATCTGGCTCAAGGACAAACCGCCATGCAAGAAACAATGAGGCAACTCATACAAACCCTTCATGGCGGTGCACCTGCGCATTCGGGACAGCGAAGTGGTCATAGGCAAACCTATTTATTTTCTTCATGATCCAGGCATACTGAGTCATATCGTAATGAGGAATCTGATGATTTTTCTTATCAACCGGGCGAACTTCATCAATAAGGGCTACAGATACTGATCAACGTATCACTCTCATTCCAGAAAGACCCAGTGCCTTGGAAAGACTGAGTAGGGTGTCTCCTTTCAGTCGATTAGGCCCTAGGAGGAATAGGAGTCCACCTAAGACCATGTCGAGGAGTTTTTGACAACCATCAGATCTAAGAGAAGGATCAGCACAATCACGACCAGTTGCTCGTCAAGATAGATCTCAGGAGGCTACCTCAGAACGATCAATTGCTCGAACCAATAGGCCCGAGGAAGGAAATGAAGCGTGGAAAGGATCCCTTCAGCGGTTGGAGGATAGATTGGGAGAAATGGTTAAGGCGAAGAATCCCCTACAACGAACTTTTGTTCAAGGGACACCTTTTGTCCAGGCCATTGTGAATTTTCCTACACCGTCAAAGTTTAAAGCCCCTGTGGTGACCCCCAAATACGATGGAAAGACAGATCCTGTTCTACACATAGAGCAATATCAAGCTGCTGCCGACATCTATGCCGTCCCCGACGAGATGAGATGTAGAGCATTCTCAGGAACTCTTACTGGAGCTGCCCAGATATGGTACAACAATCTTCCTCGGGGTAAGATTTCAACTTTCTTTCAGTTGGCCGATTTATTCATCGGCAATTTCTGTTTTGGAGCAAAGCCAGTAAAACGAGTAGCACACTTGTTAAGTGTTAGACAAAAATCTGGTGAGAGCACTAGAGATTACATAACTCGTTTCAATAACGAGAAGCTGGAAGTCATAAATTATGAGGAGAAGACAGGAATCACCGCCTTGATGAGTGGGTTGTTGCCTAATAAGTTGTACTACACTTTGGCGAAAGATCCACCTAAAACTATGTCAGAGTTGATGGCAAAAGCGGCCAAAATCATGAATGCCGAGGAAGCTATGGCTGCAAAGAAGAATATGGATAAAGACACCAAGGTGAAAGTCGACAAGTCTAAAAATAAAGAGCATAAGGGCAATGGAGGTGACAAGCGTTCTAGAAATAATAAGTCATCATGGGAAGTCCTGAAGAAATTCGATAGTTATACTCCCTTGAAAATAGGTATTAATCATGTCTTGGAAGAAATCAAGAATAGCGAGGAGGTAAAGTGGCCGAAGAAACTGAGGTCAGACCCTGATACGAGGAACAAGGATAAATATTGCGAGTTCCACAAAGATCATGGCCATATGACTAAAAATTGCATAGCTCTTCAGAACGAGATCGAAACACTCATCCGAAGAGGAAAGCTAGCAAAGTATGTTGATCAGGGAGGCGAAAGAAGAAATAATGACTGAACTAGAGAAAGGTCTAGATCTCCTCGTCGAGCAGAGGAGAAAAAGAAAAGGTATTATGAAGATGATGCCGAGGATGACCCGATCTTCCCAAGAAACCGAGGAAGCCAGAACGAGAGGTATTTTCCATACGTTTTGGGTCATTTGATTGTAACGTTATTACAGGAGGAGATGCAGGAGGAGGAGATCTTACTGCAGAAAGAAAAGCTTACCTCGGAGAGGCACAAGCTTGCTCGTACATTCAGCGAATAAACTTGGCCGAGGAGGATCGTCCAAGGAAGGTAAACAAAGAGAAGCTGGTTATTGGCTTTTCAAAAAATGACCTGGCAGGTGTTCTTTACCCTCACGACGACCCTTTGGTGATCAAGATGAGGATGAAAGCAGTAGTGATTTCAAGGGTGCTGGTAGACAATGGCAGTTCGGCAGACATCATGTACTATTCATGCTTTGACAGTTTAAATTTGAAATTATCTCAATTGGAACCTTATCACAGACCTCTTCTGGATTTTGCTGGCGAGAAAGTTTTTTCACTTGGGACGATCAAGTTGGACATATTCATTGGAACTTGGCCTGCTTGTCGAACAAAGAGAATACGCTTCTTTGTGATGGATAATAATGTGCAGTCGGCTTACAACATCATCATGGGAAGAGTGGTTTTAAGAAGTTCGAAGCAGTTCCATCTACAGTACATCAGTGTTTAAAATTCCCTACAAATTTCGGAGTGGGAGTTGTGAAAGGTGATCAGAAAGTAGCTCGGGAATGCTATTATTCATCTGCCGAGCTAGAGGAGCTTGAAGAGTCAAGGAAAAAGACTACTACCTACCAGGTGGAGGAAGGTACAGAAATTGAAACACTTGATCCCAGAGATGAATCCCAACTTATAAAAGGACAGGTGGTGGAATCTACAGAAAATGTTATTCTGGACAACGAGCATCCTGAACGAGTAACCCAGATAGGTTCATCGTTAGATGCTTCAATAAAATAGGAGTTGATAACTTTCTTGAGAAACAAAAAGAAAACTTTTGCGTGGAGTCATGAAGACATGCCGGGAATAGATCCAAACTTCTTATGTCATGAGCTCAATGTGAATAAGGAGATCAAGCCTGTAAAGCAGAGAAGAAGGGTATTTAGCCCCGATAAGGATCAAGCTATACAAGAGGAGGTCGATAAGCTCCAGAAAGCTCAATTCATTGAAGATGTGAAGTATCCAGACTGGTTAGCAAACGTGGTGATGGTGAAGAAGAAAAACAATAAATGGAGAATGTGTGTCGACTTCACTGATCTCAACAAGGAATGCCCAAAGGATCATTTTCCATTGCCCAAAATTGATCAACTAGTGGATGCTACCTCAGGACACGAGCTACTCAGCTTCATGGACGCTTACTCTGGATACAACCAGATCAAAATGAAACCTGAAGACAGGGAAAGCACTTCTTTTAATACCCCTAGGGGAACTTATTGTTATAATGTTATGCCTTTTGGTTTGAAAAATGCAGGAGAGACATACCAGCGGCTGATGAACAAGGTTTTTGCCGAACAAATTAGTTGCAATATGGAGGTCTATGTCGACGATATGCTGACAAAGAGCAAGAAAGCTGCTGATCATCTAGTTGACTTAGGTCATACCTTTGATCAACTGGATAAATACCAGATGAAGCTCAACCCGATGAAGTGCACCTTTGGAGTACGAGAAGGAATGTTCCTCGGATACATCGTCAACCAGCGAGGCATTGAGGCAAATCCAGCAAAGATCAAAGCTCTTTTAGGGTTGCGATCTCCAACGACGAAGAAAGAAGTGCAGAGTCTTACAGGACGAGTTGCAGCGCTCAATAGATTTGTATCTCGAGCAACTGATAGGTGCCTTCCATTCTTCAAAACACTCCGAAAAACTTTCGAGTGGAATGATGAATGTGAAAAAGCCTTTCAAAACTTGAAGAAATATTTGGGAGCACCTCCATTGTTATCCAGACCAGTAATGGGAGAGAAGTTGTACTTGTACCTGGCAGTATCAGAGAATGCAGTCAGCTCGGCATTGATCAGATTGGAGAATGGAGTCCAGAAGCCAATTTATTACACAAGTAAGGCTTTCCGAGGTGCAGAGATCAGGTACCCAAAGCTGGAAAAATTGGCAGTGGCATTAATTGAAGCAAGTAGAAGAATGAGGCCATATTTCCAGGCCTATACCATCGTTGTGTATACCGACATGCCTTTGCGACAAGCCCTACATAAGCCAGAAAAATCAGGGAGACTGATGTATTGGGCAATAGAGCTCGGTGAATATGATATTGTGTATGAACCCAGATCTTCACTAAAAGGGCAGGCCGTAGCAGATTTTATAGCAGAATTTACTTATCCTGATACCCTCGAGGAGCAAACGTTGCTCGCTGACCAACCTGTGGATGTTACAGGATCAACAGACATGAGTCTAGATCAACTCCGGTTGGTAAAAGGGCTTGTGAATGTAGAAAGATCATCAAATTCAAACCCAGACCAACTCCGGTTGGTAAAAGGGAGAGAAGAGATGGTCGACGAAGAACAAAAAATACCAGGGGAGGATGAAAGGAAACAGCAGATATTTCACCGAGGAACTCTATCAGATAAGAAATTTGAAGACGGGTTACCCATATGGAGATTATATGTAGATGGATCATCTTGCACAGCAGGTTATGGGGGGGGGATTGTTTTGAACACCCCAGATGAGATTGACATGGAATATGCCTTGCGATTCCAATTCAAAGCCTCCAATAATGAGGCTGAGTATGAGGCCATGATAGCAGGTCTTAATTTAGCAAAGATTATGGAAGCGCAACAAGTGATGGTATTCAGTGATTCTCAATTAGTTGTGAATCAGATGATGGGAACGTATGCAGTTAAAGGAGAATTAATGGTCAAGTATCATGCAAAGGCGATGGAGTTATTGGCAGAATTTGATGCCATTCAATTGATCAGAATACCAAGAATGGAGAATGCACGAGCAGACGCACTGTCCCGACTAGCATCAGCTACTCGTACCGAGCTGCGAAGAACGATACCGATGGAGGTATTAGAAAGTCAGAGCATAGATGAAGACTTGACGATGAATGTTATTGCCCTTGATTTAGGACCATCTTGGATGGATCCCATCAGGGCATATGTTGAGGAAGGAGAATTACCGGAGGATAAGATCGCTGCCAAGAAATTAAAGTTTAAAGTTGCTCGGTATGTTCTAACTAATGGTGTTTTGTATAGACGAGGAATTAATGCAGGTTTACAAAGATGTGTACATCCCTCCGAGGTGAAAGAATTGATTGAAGAGATCCATGAAGGGTCTTGTGGAGCTCATGTAGCAGGTCGGACACTGTTGCAAAGGGTGATGACACAGGGATACTACTGGCCAACGATGAGGGCTGATTGTATAGCCTATGCTAAGAGATGTGACAAGTGCCAACATTTTTCTTCCATCCGACGAACTCCACAAGCATTGTTGACACCTATAACTTCACCTTGGCCATTTTCCATGTGGGGAATTGATTTGGTTGGACCACTGCCGACCACCCGAGGAAGATTCAATTACCTCGTCGTCGCAGTGGATTATTTTACTAAGTGGGTAGAATATGAACCCCTTATTGATATGACGTACGAGAAGGTGTACCAGTTCGTTTGGAAGAACATCATCTGTCGATATGGTCTCCCTCATGCCTTCATCACAGACCATGGAACACAATTTGATAACGAGGAGTTTGTCGCCTATTGTCATCAGTCAAATATTTTGAAGGTGCCATCCTCAAAGCAATGGACAGACTGAAGTGACGAACAGAACATTATTAAATGGTTTGAAGAAGAGGTTAAGTGAGGCTAAAGCTAATTGGATTAATGAGCTACAATCAGTATTGTGGGCTTACCGAACAACTCCCCGAGCAGCAACTGGAGAATCACCATATATGGTGGCGTTTGGAAGTGAGGCTGTAATACCTGCTAAGTTGGGTCTCCCAACACATAGAGTGCTGAATTTCAATTCCCCAGTCAGTGACTTGATGAGAAGATTAGATTTGGACATGCTCGAGGAGGTTAGAGAAGAAGCAGCCATTAGGAATGCTGCATATCAACAACGAACAACTCTGTTCTACAACAAGAGGGTGAAGAAATGCGATTTAAAAGAAGGAGATTATGTGCTAAAGAAGGTCATTCAAAAGCACAATAAATTGGAAGCAAACTGGCATGGACCTTACCGAGTTACAGAAGTTGTTCGACCAGGAACTTACCGAATAGCAACTCTAGAAGGAGAGGAATTCAAGAATGCATGGAATGCTGAACACCTACGCAAGTATTATCAGTAATGTAAAATGTAAAGCAGTTCCATCAATATGAATAAAACGACGATGTTTCACCATCTTCTCTCCTTTTATTGAAAGTTTTTCGGGGAATACTAGTGTACAACACTACGCTGCTCGACAGCAAAAAGAAGACGATAGTTCAGACCCACGACCAACTCCGATTGGTAAAAGGGCGAGAACAAACTATACTCCTTTGGTTAGGAGGCATACACTAGCGTGACCAACTCCGGTTGGTAAAATAACTAGTGGACACTGATAGTTCAGACCCACGACCAACTCCGATTGGTAAAAGGGCGAGAACAAACTATACTCCTTTGGTTAGGAGGCATACACTAGCGTGATCAACTCCGGTTGGTAAAATAACTAGTGGACATGATAGTTCGAGCGTGATCAACTTCGGTTGGTAAAATAGCGAGAACAAACTAAACTCCTTTGGTTAGGAGGCATACAGTAGCGTGATCAACTCCGGTTGGTAAAATAACTAGTGGACATGATAGTTCGAGCGTGATCAACTTCGGTTGGTAAAATAGCGAGAACAAACTATACTCCGTTGGATAGGAGGCGTACACTAATGTGATCAACTTCGGTTGGTAAAAGAGTTAGTGGACATGATAGTTCAAACCCATGACCAACTCCGGTTGGTAAAGGGGCAAGAACAACATTCTTAAAAATGCCAATCTCGGTTGGCTTGAAAACAAAATATGCTCTCAAATGCCAACTTATGTTGGTAGGGAGGTAAGATTATTACAGAAAATATAAAAGTTCCTCAAAGAATAAAATATTCCAAACTGAATCAAGTATGGTTGGTCAGGGATAAAAATCTACTAACTGTAGTTGGTCGACGAGGATAAAATTATCGACCTTGGTTGGTCGGACACATTTTATGAAAAAGACAAAAATTTACCAAGTATGGTTAGTCGGGGACAAACTCTCACTAATTATAATTGGTCGACGAGCACAATTTAACAACCTTGGTTGGTTGGAAAAATTTTAAACATTTTTATACTCATTACTTTATTATTAAGTGACCGAGCAACATTTTTTATACTTGTAACCTTTTATTATTAGATTGGTCGATGAACCACAAAGTATTGTTATGCGATCACAAATATAAAAGTGTTAGACAAGTACAAAACAATAGCAATACAGATTTGCAAACAGAAAATGAAAGTCTTTCATTAAAATTCAAAACGAATTACAAATTACATGTATACTAACTATTAAATTGAGATCCCTACTCTATTGGTTTCTTTCCCTCAGCTTTTGAAATAGGTTCCTCGCCAGCAGGAGGATCATTTAAGGTCTGAGGAGAATTAATAAAATTCAAGTCCTTCAGCATTCTGACATTCATTACTGAAGGTGTGTCCAAAAGATGCTCGGGACTAGATACCTCGATCTGAGAATGAAGATTGTAATCACCGAGGTATTGTGCAATTAAGCTCCGAGGAATGGCACGAGCTGGGATCCATTCCTTGTCCAAATTGAACGGTGTCACATGCAAGTCAAGCACCCCGGGGTCATAATAGTCCCACAAGTAATGTCCCTGTTCAAGTTTCAACACGCATAAGGCATTCAACCAGCCTTGTTTATAGCCCTCATTAGTGGCATTCTGGATACGAGCATCTAAATGGAATAATGCCTCGTTGTGCCCAGCCATCCAAAATTCCCTGGGCTGCTTATGGAATTGGAAGGTTAGTCTCTCCAACTGCTCGTGAAGGCTTTTTGCAAAAATGTCCTTATTCTCTAAAGCAGACTTCGTCGCAGTAAGTTGATCCTCCAAAGTTAGGATTTTCTTGGACATTTCAGACAAAGCCCGATCTTTTGCATTCAATTGGTACGCTTGAGTTTCCAATGTTGATAGAGTAGGAGCTTCTTCAATACTACGAGGAGTTCTTGATCGACCCCGAGCAGGTGGAGAACTTTGCTCCTCGACAACATTTTGAACAGCTCTTCCTCGCTCACAAGAACCTCTTCCTCGCCCCCGAGCAGCAGTGGAAGTACCAGGACTCTTTAAAGTGTCCAATTCTTGCCTTAATTTGGCATTCTCAACCTCTCGAAAGGAAAATCCCTCATCAGTCACTGGGATTACAGCTGTTGAAGAAGAAGCTGCAGATTTATACTGCGCTAGCTCTTTCTGCAAATTATTATTTTCTTGCTCCAGCAGCTCTGCAATCTGTCTACAGGCTTCAACTTCACCCTTTAAGGTTCTCTCCCTGACATCGTACCCAACAATGATCTTTTTGTGGCCTGTCTCGGAAGAAAGTTGTTGATACTTATTCTCATACCCCTCATGCAACAGGGCAATTGATTCATTGTGCTGATTCTGAAGATCTTCTAGGGTACAATGAAGCTCCTCGATCAATTCGTAGTATGCCACATTATTGGCCACAGCTCGGTCAAGTAAATCCTTTAGGTACCGATAAGCTTCAACTGCCTGTTCTGAAGCATCATGGACAAGGATGTCAGCAATTTATGATACACTCAGTTCTGTGTGACCAGCCTTATAATATTCATGGCATTGATGCATCAGCTTTGTATCATTGGAAGATATTAGTTCCATTCTAGCCATAAACTAATAAAGAAGAGAAGGCAAGAGTTAATAAAAAAAAGTAGACAGAGCATCAGCAATGTAGAGGAACAAAAAGAGGTGATTTTATTACATCATCAGAAAGAGTACATCGTTCAGAATACAAAGTACAAGTAAAAGAAAAACAGAAAGAGAGTACCGAACAACTTCACACCTTTTCCTTCTCTCCCAAGACTTTCTCGCGAGGCTGGGACGGGGAGCTTGGTTGCTCGGTGGGAACAATGATTTGATTGGTAGAAGTTGGGACTTGTTCTAGAGGAGCAGGCAAGGA
The DNA here is from genome assembly GCA_949130495.1 of Sambucus nigra. NCBI lineage: Eukaryota > Viridiplantae > Streptophyta > Magnoliopsida > Dipsacales > Adoxaceae > Sambucus > Sambucus nigra. The sequence continues at coordinate 300,772,646 of OX422215.1, read as the reverse complement.
CGAAATCTCCTCGGTGGCTGTCTGGTTGGGTTGTGGAGCAAAGGCTTGATCACCCACTGTCATTGAAGATTCTTCAGATGCAGCTTCGTCTTCATCCTCATCTTCAATAACTGGAGGAGGACCAGGGAGATGTTGTTGAAATAGCTCGGAGTCCTCGCTCACCCTCAATTCCTGCAAGGCAGCAACCCAACCATCATGGAAGTATTTCAAACTTCCATACTTCACCTGAGTCATCATTGCTGCTACCCCCCTATCCCATCCTTTGTCCCAACCAGTTCGAAAGGATTTCTTCACATCTGTTTTTTTCTTTATTTTCTCCGAGGAGAGCTTCTCGGACAGAAGATCCTCGGTGGCTTTTAACTTGGCCTGCACCTCCTCCTTATGACGATTTGCTTCGCGCAGAAGGGTCAGCTCTTCCTCAGCTGATTTCAGCTTATTTTCAGTCTCCCCGAAGGTAGTGAGCTTCTCGGAGTATTTCTTATTCTCCCTCACCAAGTCCTTCACTTTATTTCCCAACTACACCTTCTCTGCTTCAGATGCAGCCAGTTTCTTCTCCCATTCACCTTTATCCTCGTCGTACTTCTGACGAGATTCCTTCAGAGATTGGACCAAACCCTGGAATGCATCCTCTACTCCGGACGAGGATCTTGAAGCCTTGAGCGCTTCATCTTTCTTCGCAATGGTGTTAAAGCAACTCACCAGCTGAAAAAAGAAGGTAGTGATGAGTTAGTGCCGAGATACATATATTGATAGAAGGAAATAAGAATTTAAGATAAGAAGAGACTTACTGAAGCAATGTGACGAGTAGCTAGGGATGTCAGCATATCCCTAGGCATGTTTTCCTCGATGCCTTGGACTTCAGGAATAGTCCAAGTCTTTACCGAGCTCATTGCAGAACTCAGTGGAATAATGGTTGGAACACCAGCTCCACTAGCTTGGAGCTAAGGAACGGCTTCAGAAAAACTGACCGAGGAGGATTTCTTCAATCTCCTCAGTGGTACTTCAGCAGTTTCAGCCAAAGAACCTTTGGTGGGGGATATGGTGATCACTTCCACAGAAGTACTTCTCTTGCTCGGAGCCATTAGAGGCTTCTCGGCAGCCTTCTGAGGAGCAACAGAAGGAGCAGCATCTACTTTCTTTGTCCCTTTTGGGACCTCAACCTTGTTTCTCTTCCCATCTCCAGCAGAGGAAGACTCCTCGAAGATAGCAAGAACTCTTCTTTTGCCCATCTTCTGACTTAAAGGAATATGAGATTCTGGTGAAGATTCTTCAGAAGCTGGAAATGGGTCACTAATGCTGACCACAGGACGAGCAGTAAAGGATGATGTATAGCTCCTGTACTGCAACAAATATGAAGCAGACCTGATGTGCTCGTCTGCAACTCTTCGATGCAAATTCCAGATATGTTTCAAATGCTTTATATTAACTTCTGATTCTTTGGGAGTTTTTCTCTTACTGTCAACTGCAAACAAATACATAGTGAAATATCAGTCATACATTTTGTCAAACACAATGAAATCATAATTTCAAAAACAAAATAAGATGAAAATAACCTATCCCATTTCCATATGGAGGGCATCTGGTACCCTCATATACTGCATCTCCAACCAAAGGGGCATGTTGCCAATTTTTTATAACCACCCCATGTTCAAAATAATCCCTGTTTGCATCAGGGAGGTTGAATACTAAGGCCCTATTCAAAAATCTAGTTTTTAAATAATAAACATCGTCTAAAATAGCCCATCTGTAACAGTACATAATCTCAAGAATCCCTATACGAGTTCCGTGAGTTTGATTTAACTTATGCACCTCATTAACTATTCTCCATGTATTGGGGGCTATTTTTGCTGGAACAACATCGAAGTGGTGACAAAATTCTAAGCATAAAGGGTTTAGTGGAAAAGAAAATCCACATTCAGCAATAAAGAGGCTGGGGAACCAATGTCCCTCAGCCAAACGAAAGTAATTTGAAGGCTCAGAAAGAACCTCCAAAGTCACCCAAGATGGAATAGAGAAATCAGAACGGAATTTCTCAATAGATTCAATAATGTAAACCATGATGAATAAAAGAATAAGGAAGAAGAGCTTACAGGGAAAAAAGAGAGATCTGTTGACAACGGACAAAAAAAAGGATGAACGCACAGGAGAGAGAAAAGCTACAGAAAACTCGAAAGCAGAAATTGAAAAAGTAGAAGACGATGGGATTGCCTCTTTAGCTTAAATACTTTGCCTTGGTAAACGACGAAAGAAATGATTACAAAAGGAAACTATTACGCTAACAGCGGCTAAAAGGACAAAAAGGGCACGAAGATCGAAGCGCCTATAAAAATGCAAAAAGGCGGATTCTGCGAATTTGGAAGGAAATTCAAATATGAAGAAAAGGCTCCTAAAACCCAGGAAGGTCATTTAATATTGCCATATACCGAGAAAGAATGTTCCATACTCCTCAAAGTTCGAAATATGAAACATTGGGGGCTTCTGTTGATACCAAAATTAGTATGCTGATGTGGACGAATAATAAGAAGACACGTGTCAATCTACGTGGCACAATAGCAACGAGGAAAATTATTCCCCCGACCATTATACTCACTCCGAGCAACAGGTATACTCCGAGGAACGCCAGTCTTCCGAGGAACACCAACCCTCCGAGGAACTCCAATGCTCCGAGGAACTCTTGGACGACGAGCAACTAAGGCGGTTCGAGCTGCATCTCGACCACAGCATTGATTGTCAGATAATCAACAGTCCAACTATTCATTGAATGCTTATCATCTTGACGCACACGCTTAAAGAGCATTAAATGAGTTACCCTTTCATATGTATATCATTTAATGTATCACCCTTTCATGTACAGCCTAAGGGCTATAAATACCTTGTATCACCCTCATTCAAAGGGATCGAAATTTCTTGATAGCACTTGTAATCGAGAATTCCCAAACACTCAGCAATAACATAACAGTGGATGTAGGCCATTCATATAAGGCTGAACCACTTTAAAATCTTTTGTCTCATTTATTTATCCGTGATTAAATACCGCCCAGCTGCCCAACCCAAAATCTCCCAGCACCTGCCCGGCCACGTCCCAGCAGTACCGGCAGCGCGACTCCCCAGGCCACGATCCCGGTTACCTCGAGCCAATAACCCCGGTGCAGGCCCGTTCCCCACTACTTTCGACCTCCACTTCGGAGCCGAAATCCCCTATCTGCCCAAACCGAACCCGCGGCGCCCCAGACGCCGTTGTCTGGCCCGATCCACCTCACTCACTGCCCCGGCCGAAACCATCCCTTATCCTTAACCCGACCCCTTACCCGGAATACCCAAAATTGGAAAACCATATCTCCAAATCCTAGATAAACAAAGAACCCAACACCTGCCATATCCTAAATAAATCGGCACATTCAAACAAGCCATTTAGCTGCCAAAATTATCCCAAACAAATCCCAAGAAAGTAGGCATCCATTATCATCCCCAAGAAAAAATCAAATCTCTACAAAATATCACCATCCAATTGAAGTCATGGGCTATAAAGAAAGAGGAATGAAGCTTAAAAAAAAGGGGACTCTCAGTTACACAGAAAAAGAGAGACGCAGATAGAGAGAAAAATAATGTATATTATGTACAATTTACGGTTATAAAAAATTTCCAGAAAATACAAAAAAAAATTAGTTTAGCTATAGGATAATTTTTAGGTTTAGTTTCTACTCTTCCTTTTGTAATCAAGTGCTGAAAATTGTGAAGAGTTGGACGCATGTCAAGGCGCATTTCAAGACAAATTTGTGGAAAAAATTGCGTATTGTATTTCTACATTCTCTTTTCAATTTATTTCCTTCTTGACATGTTATTTATTGTTGTTTATGGACACGTGAGAATGTTTGTCTAAACACCCCGTTCAAGGGGTGGGATGCACTGCGAATGATGTTAGTTTAATTAATCAATTTCATTAATGTTATAATTCTATGAATTTTTTTTTACTGTCAGCAATTAATTTATGCAACGAGAGTTAGTAAATTAATTGAACAAATTAATGTTTTAATGTTGGAATCGAAATAGAGATAGGTTTTTCCGATAATTAAATATTATTTCGGTATTGAAATTTGAGGATTGATATTGTTTTCGTTAAATTGATCCTAGCTTGTAATTTTCTGAAAATAGTATGATTCTTAATTTTTCATTGTGTAATATTTTTAAATTAATTTTCTGAAAAAGATTTTATTAAATTTATAATTTTAACGAGAGTTAGATTATCGATGTAATACTATCTCAAAATATTTCAAATTAATAAATTGAGAAATTAAAATAATTGAAAATGCAGTGTAATCCCATATCTTGACTTTCTCACATTATTTCACAGTCAGTTACATTCTTTATTTACTCATTTAGTAATTTTAGCATTTATTAGTAAATTTTTCCCTTGAAATTGTTTTAAAAATAAAAAATAAAAAAATATTTTCATAAAAAAAATTGGAATTGCAAGTTTTCACATTAATTGTTTCACCTTGGAAGTTGGATTGATACCCGTACTTACCACAATACGAGTTATTTTTAGACATGTTTTGTAGGTACTCAAGGGAATTTTGAGAGTGGCTTTTACACTACAATGATACATACACAAAAAGCTTCATATCATTTACAGTAATTGCATGTCTTGAAAAAATTCCACTTTTTACGTCGGGATTTTATAGTGAACCTCTAGGAGTAGCATAAACAACTTCAGGAGAGGAGGTTGAACGAGAAGAAAGGCAAGTTTCCTCTGAGAGAAGTTCTGAAACAGCATGCTCTAGTGTAGGAAGATGATCTTTTTGAAGGAGAGAAGAGCAAACATGCTCAAATTTATCACGAAAAGACATAAGAAAGACAACTAATTATTAATGATCTCGTAGGTCTGCAAAATTAGCAACATCAGTGGGATCCTTCCAGCTAGGTTCTGAAGGGGTCAACTTGTCCGAGACAGAATGCATCCTGGAAAGAAAGTTTTTTATGATTTGTCCGGGTTATTATTTCATACGATGAAGGATTCCCAAATAGATTTGGCGGTGGTAAATATGCTAAATTGAAGGCTAATTGAGGGTGAACGGGACTTACAAAACCATATTACTCGATGGTTTATGTCCTCTCACTCCTCAAAATGATCTTCAAACTTATCGTCAGCTTCGCCAGCGGCCTGTGTGGGTTCAGTTACACGCTCGGTGATATGACGTCATAGTTTTTGGTCATTGAGAAAACTCGACATTGCCTGAGACCAGCGAATGTAGGTTGTACAATCGAGAGTGATAGAGATGGGTTAAGTGATGTCTTAGCAATTCATACCGTTGACAAAAAGAGAAAAAGTGAAATTAAGGTTCTGATTTATCAAAAACAAAGGTAAAAAATGGATTAACATCCGTAAACCCCAAAAATGAATCTATAATGATGAAAAACGGAGTAAAAATGGGCTGAAAACCCAAATAACCTCAAATAGACACAAAAGAAGGTGGGTCAGATATGCGTCAGTCCAGGTCAGTTCGCGGGTTGAAGAACAGGTCCGATATTGGTCCAAAAAAAGGGTGAGTTCATAAGTGATGGTGGCAGCAAGAGGAGAAAAGGCTTAGTGAAGGCAACGACAACTTGAGCACTGCAAGAGGAAGGCCACCTAATGCATTATAACTCTCATACCATGTTAGGATATGAGAGAGAGAGAGAGAGAGAGAGAGAGAGAGAGAGAGAGAATTGGAGGAAAGGAGATATATTGAATTAATTTTATGTGTTTCTACGAGGAGATACATGACCTATATGCATTAAACTAGGAGTATGATAGTACAATGTGATAGTACAGGGGCAGATTCAGGGGGCCAGGAGGGGCGGAGGTTCCCCTTCAATTTTTCAAAAAAAAATTACCGAGAAATTTTTTTTAAGGGTATTTTGTGTAAAAAAATAAGTCAAAGGTGATTTTTAGAGGATTTTGAAACTTGAAGGGATAGAAATGTAATAAATTTTCATTCAACTTTAAACCTAAAACCGTTTCATTTCTAACATTTCCGTTCTCTCTCATCTCTTCTAAAACTCAGTCGCCCTCACCTCTCTCGACCCCTCACCTCTCTCTAGCGTCCTCACCTCTCTCCGGCACCCTGATCTTTCTCCAATTGCTGCCCTCACCTCCTCTGCCTTGGCACAGCTTGTCACACCCCGCCTAATTCTAGCGTCGGTCGCCACCAAAACTAAGCCAGGCGTGAACTAAATAAATACCATTCTTAGCATGAGACAGATATGAGACATAAATAAATCAATCCATAAGATAAACAATTGAGTCAATCTCAAATGATCACAAATAACTAAGCGATAAAAGATCCATCACATGCTAATTCCAAAAATCCAATCTCCAATAATGATTAAATAAAATCTAAAATAATCCCAAAATAAATCCTCTAAACAACTTTGGAACCGAATGGCCCAATAAAACTCAAATGAAGTCTCATAATACGACTGGAAAAGAAAGTCTAACTAAACTATGCAATAAAGTAAATAACTCCAGCTGCACCTCCAATGATAACTCCGATAAACTTATACAGCTTCTCCAAATTCTAATCCTGAAAAAGATTAGTCAACGCATGGGTCAGAGCCAAAGCCCCGAGCAAGAATACACACTACTCCCCTCAAATAGGATCCTTGAATCCAGACAGTAGCATTATACGCAATAAATATCACAATAGAATATTTTAAGTTAAACGGGATAATTAAACGCGATAGATATAAATCACTAACTACCCGCATAAATCCCCCTTTATAAAGGCACACCAATATGATTTTAATTTCCCAAGTCCCACGATGTTAATTTCATTAAATTAACCAGCTTTTATTATATTCTCATTTTATTATGGCGGTCCTCCCGCCTCGGGTGATTTCTCCACCAAAAATACACATCCCCTCGACAAAACGCCGGCTGGCCCGTTTAAACTGTCGGCCATCGCTGATTGACGAGGTTCCACACACGACACGACATAAAACGCCGGCTGGCCCGTTTAAACTGTCAGCCCTCGCTGATTATGTCGTCAATATATTTTAATACCCGTCTTATTATCTTAGGTATTAGTTCTCAATTTCTCAATTCACAATTTATAATTTACCCCACCCTTTTATCGATGTGAGATCCTCAAAATACCCCTTAGTCCCATACCTAAGGGTCCCCAAGTTATCAATACGTCCTAACCTATGTAAAAACCCGAATTTTTTAAATGGGAATTTTTAAATTAATTTTTGGAAATCGGAGAAAAATGAAATTTTGGATTTTATAAATTTTATAATTTAAAGTGTTGATTTTTATATTTGAAAAATAAATTTTCAAACGGAATTGGAATCGGAATTAAAATGGAGTTTTAATTGAATTTTTATTATTTAGAAGAGTCCTCAAAATATAAAACTCTCTAAGAGTCCTCAAAACATAAAACTCTCTAGTAAAAATAATATTTTTAGAAATCCGACCGTCTGATCAACCTGAATTTTTGTCAGCAGTCCTGTCTCGCCGTTCTCTACAACATACTAAAATTTCAAGTGATTCCAATGATCCGATCATCCGGAATAAAATTTTTAGTGTTTGTATCCGATTAGAATTCTTTTCTTAATCAAACTCTTAACCCTTTATATATCAACTAATTCGTGGATGGACTTTTCAAAACACTTTTTCTCAAACTTTTCAACCAGAAGACCTCTCTAAAATTACTCCCTTTCATCTACAAACCATTACCCCAAGCTTATTCAAGATTTCAACCTTAGATTAGAAGGCTTATTTGGTGTTTTCTCGAGTTTGGGCTAGAACTTGATTTGATTATTTTTGCGAGAGGAACGTGATGGTGTGATTAAATTTTGAGGCTGAATTATGTGATGATTTTGAAGTATGGGGTTTTACACAATATGCTCCTTAATCTCGCGAGTGTTATTCCCGTTGTTTTCTTGTGATTATTGACTCATATTCGAATTGATAAATTCTTTGGAATCTGGAAATTTTTGTTGAAATCTAATTTTGATTCATGTGGTATTATTATTGTGTTGAGCATGTTGTCATGAGATTTTAATATGGACTGAGGTTGGGCACCCGCCAAGACTCCTTTTCCGGCTACTTGAGTATGGCGCGGTATGGTGAGGCCTGGTGACTCTGATTAATGTGTTGTTGAGAAATTATATTGATAAAAATGCTTGTGAGATTCGCATTTGATTTGAATATTCGTATTCGTATTGTGATGTTTTATCCATCGCTAACTTTTTGTTGAGCATCTTCCTGTCGTATTGTGAACTTCCCCATCTTTTCTTTTAGTGGCAGGTTAGCGCGGATTTTTGGGCGCTTTGGATTTGATTGGGATGATTTATAGCGAGGATTATTTTGGGAAGATTTTAATACAAGAGAGAAGACTTGTATTTATTTATTTTGATGTATAAAGCATTGGAGATTCATTTTAGTATCGAGACAGATAGTCATTTTAATTCGAGAGACTTGTTGTTTTAATTTGAAGAAATTGAGATTAGTGGTTTCTATTTTCATTATGGGTTTTAGATGCTCTATACCTTGTTAATTATGGATTTGATTAGTTTTATCGATGTGTAGCGCTCCGTTCGCTCTCACCCGGGCGGGCGGGGTGTTACACAGCTGCTGCTCTCCACTCAGCTGGTAAGAAAACAATCCCCTTTTTTGTGTTGTTTTGTTTTTTTGGTGACACAAACTATCAAGTTGAAAACTTTATTAGATAATGTTTTTTTGTTGCATTAGACTAGGTTTGCACACGTGCGTAGCACATTAGATATGTATATTTTAACAATGTTAGACTTCTGTAAGAAAAATGATAGTTATGTCAATTGGTTGGAGCTCAGAAAAGTCGACACTGAAATTCACAAGTAATCTTCTAATCTTTGATTTAGCAAAAAAATGCATCATTTTCATTGAGAATTAAAGCTTGTAGAGAATAACACCAAATTGTCCAAACCCATAGACTTTAATGAACTATACCCATTACAAAAGTAACATGCATAGATTCCAAGTCGAATCATGTATTTTCATTTCCTTCCTCCATCACAGTCCTCCAATGTATCCTATAAACAACATATTGGGTAGAATACTTTTCAGTTTTATAGCATAAAACATTAAAATATTTACTAAGAACAATAAACATCATTTTTTGCTTTCAAAAAAGTGTCAAATAAAGAAAAATAGTAAATGCTTTTAAAAATACACCATTCCAAATCTAATCACTTCGATTAACCTCGATAGTCATACCTACCAGAAAACATAACGGGACATAGTACCACATTAATAACCCATGTAGTTACCCAAAATGAAGAATCTGCTTAAAGATTAATCATTCTAGTGAATGTGTAAAAAATCTTACATATCATGTGGTAGATAATATATTATGAAATAAAGACACCCACCAATCCATAAAAGGAGGAGGATAAGGGGAAAAAACTCTAAGAAACGCTCAATACACTCATAAAGCATATATTATTCTGTAAACCTAAGAAAAAAAATCTTATCCTATTAAGAACTATAACTTAAATTTTTTCAATGTTGAATGCAGACAAATAATGAGTGAAATTAGAAATCTGATGTCTTACTTAATTCATTAAATAGGGTAAATAAGTAAAATGATAAAATTTAGATATTACCTTTGACATCATAGATCACTCTTTGCATTCATAATGGGACCACTATTATAGCTCGACCTAATTGCCAATTGTGAAATAAAACGTCTATACATATTGTCCTAAAATGACTAATTTTAGAGAAGAGCCCATATCATGTACTTCAGGTGGCACGGATAACACAGGGTATTTATTTTACACAAAATCAAAATATTTACAATTGAACAAACCAACAAAATACAATTTCAACCCGCTGGAAGACCAAAAAGTAGAAGATAAAAGCCCATTCCTCCACCACCTTTACAATTTCAACTCCGTGGAAGACAAAAATGTATGAGATAAAAAAAGCCTTCCCCACCATCTTGACTACTCACCTCCTTTTTTACAGGACAAAACTGAGGTTTCACCTTTATACAGACAAAGTGTATAATTTCAAAAACCACATCCTAAATTTCCATATTCTATAATGATTTAAACTATTTACCTACGGGAAAATTTAAAGCCTTAAATGTTCAATATATAATTTATCATCAACACAAATGCTTAAATTACAACAACAAAGTTACATAAATCGGTATACGAAAGCGGTAAAAAAGGGCTATAATGGGGGGAACTTAAAAGATTGCAGTCATACCTGAATAGAAGAACAACGGTACTTCTAAAAAAACACAAAAGATCAATCATCACATAAAATACATGAAAACAAATTAAGTATATAGATGCATATACTTATAGATGTTGAAATTTGTAATTTCTGAAAGGAGAAAAACCCCAAAAAAAAAACCTGTATCTAAATGGGAGTTTTTGGATGATTTCTAAATAGAAGCAATCAAGGGAAGAGATTTTCGTTTTTGACACTTCATATTCCCTAGATGAGAAGAAACTGTTGAGGAACTTGGTTGTCTTGCAGAGTGTCGTTTGGGGAATAATCCATAAAAACATAAATGAAAATGAATAGGTTCGAGTAATAGTTAGAATTTAATAGTGAGGGTTGCAGGTAAAGGGGACTTTGGAATGTTTTGGTGGGCATGGAGAGGGAGGGATGGAGACAAAACTCGAATTGATAAGATACATATGTGGAGAGAGAGAGAGAGAGAGAGAGGTGGGGATGGGTGAGATATAATCATAGAGGACAGAGTTGGAATAAGGACAATAAATGAGGGTATTCTGGACATTTATTGACATCCAAGCTTTTTGGCTCTTTTTAAGTAGTAGAGATAATGTTGTTAATGTTGATGCTTGTAAGAAAACAATCCCCATTTTTTAAAGCTTTTTAATGCTTTGATGATGTTTCTATTAATTGTTTGAGTTGCTTCAGATTTAATTTGCTATCAATGTAGATACCTATTGCAAATTATTTGATTTGCTTCAAATTTTTTATTTAGGCTCTTTAGGTATGTGTATTTTTTAATGTTTACTTGTTTTTACTTTTTATTTATAAATGATTAAATGTATATATTTACAAATGTTTAATTGAAAGTGTCTCTTGATAATTTAAATGTTAAGTTTTTTTTAATATATGACGAGACAAATTTATTTATATTTAAATTAATTTAAACTTAAATTTATAAATTGGAAAAATATTTAGGTTAAAGTAAAATACTAAGATTAATGTAGAATATTTATTTTAAAGGCTCATTTTAGTGTTGTTTATCAAAAAATGAAAATTACTAAAAAAAATCACCTCAGGGGTCACTCGAAAATTTGGCTCTCCTTGACCAAAAATCCTAGATCCACCACTGTGATAGTACATGTATAATACATTGAGTACAATAATGTAAAGTACACTATGTATACTAGGACATTTCATTGTGTTAATATTAAAAGGACATCACCCACCCATTTCAAAACACTTGGTGATTAACCCATTGAATGACCCAACTCAATTGCGCTCCATCCTCCAATTTTAGCCACCCTTTTTTTACGAAAACTAAACTTAAGCATTTTTAACATTGTTTTTACTTTTGTAGTACATTTACATGATTTTTTTGGTAAATTTTTAGGGTAGTTCTAGAAACCATCTTATACAAACCATCTTATACATCAGTTTCTAGTTGACATAATTACAAAATGGATTTTGATGTAATAAGAAATAACATGAGCCAAAAGGTATTTTAACCCATAGCATTCATAATTTCAAATTCCATCATTATCTTATTGGAATCGAAAAGAGAACATTATCATTTCGAAGTATTCGTGTTGTTGGACAATAATAAGGCCCGAGAAAGAAGAATTGGACTAAGGGTCCGTTTGTTACAAAAGTGAGAAAATGGAGAGCATGGCAAATTTTTCCATAATAAAACTTCCCATGGAAAAATTTGTGAAGGCAAATCCTATAATTTGCCATATAAGGTTGTTTTATAGGATTAATTTACTAGGTGGCTAAAGTGGGTTGTTTGATAGCATTAATGGAAAATAAAAACAAAAAATAGTTTAGAACAAACAAACAGTTTATGAATAAAAAATAGTTTTGACGAAAAAAATTTTATTTAGAAAAACAGTTTTTTACGAAAAGAAACACTTTGAAAAAAAAAACAGTTTAGAACGATTTTTTTTAAAAGAAAAACAGTTGTAAAAAAAACAGTTTCAATGAAAAAAAACACTTTTTAACAAAATAAAAACGGTTTTAACAAACAAACAAACAGTTTAAAAAACGATTTTAACAAAATAAAAATATTTTTTAATGGAAAAACAGTTTTAACAACAAAAAACAATTTTTACAGAAGAAATGTTTTTTTCAGAAAAAGTTTTTAATAAAAAAAAAATAGTTTTTTTAATATTTTTAAAAAGTATGTCAAATTTGTGGGGAAATTTTACTTTGCTATATAAGTAAGCAAATTTTGCCAACAAAAGTGGGAAAATGATGGAAAATTTGTATGTGAACATGGGTATCCATGAAATTTTTTCTATGGTCATCAAACACACAAAATAGTGGACAAATTTGTGATTTGCCACCATTGCCACATTTGCCATGGCAAATGTGGCCTATGAAACGGACCCTAAGACTATCAGTAACCAAAAAAGACTTTAAGACAGGTCAAGAATACTAGCTTCAAGCACACACACCTCCCCCAAAAAAGAGAAAAAATATCGCTGTGATATAACAAATTCAAGCCCATATTTATCGTAAAGAAATACAGAGAATCTCACACATGAATTTTGATTCTTTCAGGTGAGTACCATATGTATCAAATCAACGATCCATATTAAGTGATCTGAGCTTAGCGAAGCTCCTCGATGCCATGGGCAAAGTGGCAGTGGTCACCATATGGGTAAACCCCTGTCGCATCCCATTTGTTGCACAGCTGAGTCTTGTAGCATGGGTGGCGATGAAAACGGAGAAACTCCTCGATGCCATGGGCAAAGTGGCAGTGGTCATCCTTTAGGCAGGCCCCTGTCTCCTGCCATTTGTTGCACAGCTCAATCTTGTAGCGTGCGTGGGGAAGAACATGGCGAAGCTCCTCGATGCCATGGGCAAAGTGGCAGTGGTCACCATATGGGCAGGCCCCTGTCGGCTACCAATTGTTGCACAGCTCGGTCTTGAACACCTTTTGCTGCAACATCCATATAACTTGTCATACCACCGATTAAACATAATTTATATGAATTATCTAGTCCAATTATTTTTTTAATTACTCATATGGTAAAAAAAAAACTCAATAAACAATCCCATTTATCAAGCATATGAGTTTTCAAGTAAAATGAAAAAAAAAACTATTTTTCCAAAATAAAATGGGTGGAAAACAATTTTTCTTGTTAATAAAATTTTTATAATGTAGAATTTATTACAAGAATTTTAATGACTGTTAATTGAGTATATTAACAGTAATTTCAAAAGATATATATATATATATATATGGCGTGAAATGTTTTTATTTTTTATAAAACTATTTTATTTAATGGTTAAATAAAATATTTTTTATAAAACGATTTTTTTAATAAAAAAAACAGATAACAATTTTTTTTTAAACAATTGAAATGCTTTTTGAAAATATTTATGAAAATAATTTTTTTTATAAATAAAAGCATTAAAAACCCACTAAGGGAGCGGAATCCGTATACAAGGAGTATATAAATATGTCCATAAGTAATTCCATTACATAATTTTTTTTACCAAATGTAAATACGATTTTACAAAATACAAACAAGATTTCACAACATGATTTTACTTCGATCGTGTTTGTGCTTGGTAAAAAAAATCATGTAATGGAATTACTTATGGGTATGTTTGTATCCTCCTTGTATATGGGTTCCGCTTCCTTAGTGGCTTTTTAATGCTTTTATTTATCCAAAAATATTATTTTCATACATACTTTAAAAAAACATTTCAATTGTTTAAAAAAAATTGTTATCTGTTTTTTTTATCAAAAAAATTGTTTTATAAATAGTTTTTTATTTAACTAGTAAATAAAATAGTTTTATATAAAAAAAAAGCATTTCACGCCATATATATATACTAGCGGATGCCCGTGTCGAGGGCACGAAGATAAATTTTCCCCCGTGATAAAAAAAATTATGAAAAAATAAAAATATAAATTAAAAAAATTAAAAATATAAAAAAACTATAAAAAAAATTAAAAATGTAAATTAAAAAATATTTTTAAATATAAATTAAATTATTTAAAATTATTTCCCTTTTTAAAAATAATTACTTCCCTTTTAAAAAAATAAAAACAAAACCCTTTTTATTAAAAAAAATACTTTAGTATGACATTTCACGTATGGGCATGAAAGGGAGAAAATATCATACATGAAATGTCATACATAAAAGTGGAGATATTTTGTCAAAAACCATGCTCCTTTATTTAATATATATATATATATATATATATATATATATATATATATATATATATATATATATATATATATATATATATATATATATATATATATTGAATTACAGTTAATATACTTAGTTAACACTCATTAAAATTCTTTTAATAAATTGTACATGATAAAATGATTTTCAACAAAAAAAAAATAATTTTACGAGATGTTATGAAATTTAATTTTTTACCTAACAAAAATACGACTCAAATACAAGAGACACGACAAAAAGCAAAATCTTATTTTTATAATCAAATCCGTACACGATCCAATTAAAATGTGACCCGACACATCACGATACGTAATCTTTTTTTTAACAAGACACGATCTAAATAAAATAGACACGATACAACCCGACACAAAATTTTATTTTTTAACTAACACGACACGACATAAAATCTGATTTTATTTTATTTAACTAGCACGATCCAATTAAAACGTAACACGATACGAATGAAATAAAAAAATTTAAACCAGTGTTGAAATAAAACCTTGTGAAGTTTTGCGTGCTAGGTCATGTCGTGTTACTTTTTTTTACGTCGTGTTTATGTTACGTAAAAAAATGAGTTTTCGTATCGTGTCGTGTCACTTTTATTTGGGTCGTGTTCGTGTTAGGTAAAAATGAAATTTCATGTCGTGTCATGCTACGTTTTAATTAGATCATGTTAGTTTAAAAAATAAAAGAAGATTTATATTGTGTCGTGTCACTTTTGGAATGTGTCTGTAAAAATAAAAAGAAAATTGTGTCGGGACGTATCGGGTCGTTTTTATTTGGTCGTGTATTGTTAAATAAAAACGAATAAGATTAGACCCTTGTTTTTTTTCTAAATAGGGAACTGTTTAAAAAAATAACATAAAACACACGTGAAAGAAGGTTTGTTATTACAAAGATATTTATGTCATTTTATCATGAATTGAAGTGCTACAAGAATTTGATGGAGCGGTAACAGCGGCACCCATGAACAATAAAAAGGAAAAATGATGCTGAAAATTTTGTTACTTCAATAGTTCTTGAAATAAACGTTTGCATGGCAACCAAAATAATATTCTAAACTAAAAAATTACATCCTACTTGATATAATATGAAGTAATTCTTCACAATTCATTAGCAAATGGGGTGTACGTGCCATCGGGATCTTTGTATCTTACCAAAGTATAAATAGAGGCAAAAAATGGTAGATTTTAGTATGTTACCATTTGAGTGATGTTTTCGATCCGATTGGAGAAACGTACCAAATTTCCATTACGGCGACCCATTTGAAACGGATTACTCTCCGCCACAATTTGCAGACGACGAGAACTATCAATAACAGAAGATCACGTATACTCTGGCAGGGCTACTAGAATGTTCCTTTGATGGAGAGTCTCAGCTTCATTGACGGGTTGTAAGCGATGAGACAAACGCCAGTTGGAGCTCTCTGGTTGATCAAGAAAAGGGTTTCTCATGTACCCATTACCCATTGTCATATCTGTCTGCATTTTTGTCCATAAATAACACAAACATATTACGACATTAACATAAAGAAATCAAGATTCATGGTTCTTGTAGTTAAATTAATCAAGATTGATCACCTGAGGATATTATACGTTGCTTGGTTGTAGAGAGAAATGGAGGCGAAGAGTGGTTTCATTTTATAGTGAGAGAATGAATAGCAGGGAAGGTGTAAGGTGTAAGGTGTAAGGTGGAGACTTCACACTTAGGATATATTAATTAACGACCGTCACGTTTCACTTCTTTGAGTTGCCCTCGGCTGATTGGAATTCTTGCCTAATTTCACGAGGGCACGTTGGTCATTGTATATTTGCATTTCCTTTTTTTTTGCCATTTCTATAAAAATAATTCTAACCGTCAATCTATATATCTATCTATATTTATACTACTATAAAATGCTTTACAAGCATTTAAGGTTCCTAATCAACCAGACTATCCATGTCAGATTGGATATTTGACCTCCTATCCACGTCAAATGTCCACTTTTTCAATGGCTGGGTACAGATTCCAAAACCCCTTCAAATCAAACGTTTCGACCCATCAGCTTCAACCGTATATTCTTCTTCATGTCCAATAGACCTTTAGCTTCAAAAATAACTCCTTAAACCTCCTGAGATGTGATTTAAGATATTTTATTTGTGTATCCAAGTTTTAAAATAACGATGAATGTTGATGGAGAAGAAGTTGACAAATCTAAGAAAAAACAGGGACTTGAGGAGAAGTTAGTGTTTATGTGTTGGCGGTTGTGGATTTGCCATGGCCATGTCAGGTGCTTTCTTTAACATTTTCTTTATTTACGTTTTGAGATTTGGTTTCTTCATTTTCAAAGATTTTACCATAATCGACTGGTTTTAATTTTGGTTTGGATTTGGTTTGAAATCCACTGGGGTTTGTTTAAAATAATTTTTGAGGTTGGATTGAATCTACAGTTTTTTCTATTTTGATTTTGGGGTTGGATTTG
Source organism: Sambucus nigra (assembly GCA_949130495.1). NCBI lineage: Eukaryota > Viridiplantae > Streptophyta > Magnoliopsida > Dipsacales > Adoxaceae > Sambucus > Sambucus nigra. The sequence goes on along the minus strand of OX422215.1, from coordinate 300,755,760 downwards.
GTGATTGGATTGAATCATGAGATAGGGGTTTATGGCCAATGGTGTTGATTTTAGAAAGGAGGTTTAGTTGGAGGTGACACTGAAAATTGCAAAAAGGTGGCAATTGTGGTACCGTCTGTTGATGCAGGTGTAGCCATTTTTCTCTGGCATGTTGTTTGCTTATGAAGAATAAAAGAGGTAAACAAAGCATTTTTTTTCATATACCATTGAATAGTAATACTAACTTTCTATCTACATCGCAAAAATGCCCTTTTTTAAACGAATTAAATTAAACCATATACAACAATTAAGAACTACTTTTGTTCAAATTGCATCAACACTCCCAAAACCATAGGATTCTTTCCTAATAACATTTTTCCAAGTGTTCTAGAGGTGTTAGATAAGGTGATCCTCTGTGTCCCCCATTTCATCATTGTTGAGGATGTTCTCAGTAAATATTTAGATCTCAAGATTGGTCAAGGACTTAATAAACCTATCTCTTCTTCTAGAGATTGTCAAGCTCCGACTAATTTATTTTATGCAAATGCTATTACAATTTTTTTGTAAAGGCACTACATTATCTTTGACCAGGTCTTACAGATGTAGCTAAATCTAATATGGAAGACTAGCAAGGAAAAATTATTTATATGGCTGGATGATTTGAGCTAGTTAAATCTGTCATCATTCCAATTGTGTTGTATAGTTTCATGTCTTCTAAATGACCTGTGGTCTTATTGAAAAAATAATAAATGTGAATGAGAAACTTCATTTGGTTTCGCTTATTCATAAAGCTAAATCAATTATATTTTCATGGATGTATGTGTGCCTTAATAAATGTATAGGAGGATTGGGTGTTTGTGATGCATGCATTCTCAATCGTGATGCTTTGATTAAGTAGACCTGAACCTTTTTGTTAATATAACTCATCGTGCTGCCATATCATAAGCTAAATTCAAATTTTCCTTGTAGTTATCATCTGTTGAGTTCGATTTTTCATGGGTTTAAGGAGGCTTATAGTAATATAAATTTTAATAACAGATGGATAGTTAAAGATGATAATTCAATTATGGTCTTTCATGCTAATATGATGGGATCTTCAATTGTTGATATTCTCGGATGTGTTCCTTATGATCAAAACTTGCACTATATGAAAGTCAATGATCTTATAGTAGCTGATTAATGGGTGGTTCCTCAACATATTTCTTTTGCAATGCCGAGTCATATTATAATCCCGATAGCACCTCCATTTAATTATTTACCTTTATGTATTTATTTTTTATCCCTCCCACATTTGTTGGTCGATTGATTTCTCCACAGATCTAAATCGTCTCAAATCCCTTGAATTTTCAAAAAATGTATTTCTCTCACATATATGTAAATAAAAAGTATCCATGTTATTGACTTTAATTCATTGTTATTTGCAATCATCTTCAATTTACTATTCTAAATCCATCGTTCCTCAGATCCAAATCATGACGATAACCACTTCGACAATGCCCCACCAGAAATTGATTGTGATGACATTTGATGTAGGGAACTTGCTTACTTAGCTTTCAAAATGTGGAAAATCAATGCCCCATTATATCTTTGCATTAAAACATAATGTATCTAGACTAAAACATATCTGGATAATGTACCGGTATGGATCGGGAAGTCCCGATGGTTGGCTTGATCTCTCGAGTAGCGAACTCATTCATGGATACATACTAAAGATTTCATGAGGTAAAAGACCATGTAGTTCTTAGTGGTGGAAGGGTACAGAATTTTATGCCAAAGGGAATTAGAATTGTAACTCTCTGATTGAGTGCTTAGGGAATAGGGGTGTAATACTTGGGGTATTTTGTGTATGGAAAAGTTATTTCATTTTAAAGGTTGGAGAAGAGATGCACATAACATGGTCTATGTTTTATGTCAGGGACGACTTGATTGTACATCTACCTCTCGAGTAGTTTAAAATTAAAAACATGGTAATTATTTTTTGAATAACAAAATAGAATATTCATCGTAAATCGATTTGTACATGATGTACATGTGTCGCTGTCTTCCCAGCTAATGAACTTAAGACATTATGTAAAATGATATACTCGGAATTTACAAAATGGCAAGTGAGGAACTGAGAATAAACATAAATTTGAGTTGAGAAGTGGGACATGTATATCACTTGCCCGTCGAATAACATAAACCATAGTTTTTTTGCATTTAAGTGATGTTTGTTTTGAATATTATTGGAGAAGGGAGATTTTATCTAAAACAGTTAGCACGTTGGTTTTGGAGTGAAAATGGGGCAAATGTTAGTCAGGAAAATGTATCCGTTTCTGATCTGACCAGGGTGGTTCATGATAATAACTTGAGCAGTGAAATTACCTTGGTCAGGTCACCTTTGGAATTAGACACTACGTAACCACCCTTGACATCCTTAACAACAACGTTCTTCACATTAAACCCGACATTGTCACCACGAAGAGCCTCATGGTGCATATCAACAGATTTGACTTTAGTGGTGAGCCCAGTAGGGCCAAAGGTTACAAGCATATCAGGCATAATGGTGCCCCATCTAAACACATCCCATTGGGACAATTCCAATGCCTCCTTCACGATTTCATCCTACCTTGCTTTTAAAATACTTGGGGGTAGTGGCATCCATCTACAAGAATAGAAGATAATATAAAACACCAATCACAAACCATAAGTAATAAAAGAGGGAGTCTGGGCATATCAAAACTTAAGGAAATTTATGTTTTTTCATAAAAATATGTAAATAAATAAGATGCCATCATATTACAATGCACGAGATGGTCACGAAAGATTGAAATAGTCATCCATAGTCAATGAGATATATCAGCAAATATACCCTTATAATAATAATGATATTAATAATAATAATAATAATAATAATAATAATAATAATAATAATAATAATAATAATAATAATAATAATAATAATAATAATAAAAATAATAATAATAGTTAAATGTTGAGTTTGGAAAAAAAATTCTAAAGATTCCTCTCCCATTAAGTTAATGCATCACAAAATAACTAATAACATCTAGGGGATATCAACAAACAAGAGCGATTAAATTTTTATACTCAAAATCGCATTTCTCTACAATCGATAAGACAAATAAGGTTTCTCATAAAAAAGGACAAAATATTTGGTGCAAAAAAAGGACAAAATTTTGAAATAGGGAAAATAATTGCTTATACAGAACCTTCTTTAGAACCATGTTCAAGGACATTGCCGAGAGGAAGAACCGACGCTAATGTTACTTCAAATTCTTACAAAGGCTCTCCAAGTGGGAATCTGGTTGCTAAAACTGGGACAAATACAAATTTTCCATTCTTCTCTCCAAGCACCTTAGTAGCTGCTAAGGACAATTTCTCTTTTAACAACAAACAAGATGAACGTGGTTTTGGTTATGTTTATAAGGTAATATCCTCAAATACGATATGCATGATTACTTTCAAGATGTGTTTATTTTCATACAGGAGAGCCTGACTATAAATATATATATATATATATATATATAAAAGTTTTGAATTGATGATCAATAAGTGTACGCTAATGTGTTATTTCAGGGTGAGCTACGTAACGGGCAAGAAATAGCTTCAATATATTATTTACGAATTCGGGCTAAGGGATAGGCGAGTTCAAGAATGAAGGTACACTAATAGAAAAACTCCAAGACAAGAATCTTGTGAGGCTTTCGGGAAATTTCATTCACCAACACGAGAAAATGTTAATCTATGAATACATGCTAAATAAAGGCTTGGACTCTTTCATCTTTGGTATACCCTCATTCTTCGACTTCCAATGAATATATGTATATTAGATATACATACATAATTTGAAATTTGAAATTTGAAATCTTAGTCTAGATAGATATTGATGTAAGCGTGGCATATTCCTCCCATGTATACCCACATATACACTTCCAAATGGTATACCCACAGGTCCAATTCCAAGTGGTATACTCGCCGAGTCGAAGTAATTTGACAGCAGAACCAGATAAGATTTCGATAGCAACTGGAGTGAACATTTAACAAGTGTAGATGTAGATGTCCGCTGGTGTCAATCGATGGTTTTATTTTCGGGTATGGTATAGATGGGAAGCGTTGGGAATTATTTCTGGGTGTAAAATTTTAAATGGGTAGCATCCATCTTCCTGAGTTGAATTAGTTCTTAGTGTAGATAGTGTAGACTTTTAAGCAAATAAGGTGTATATTTTCTTTTAGTCTTTTAAACAGAAAAGACTTTTAACTTATATTTTTTACTATTTTAAATAGATAGCATTGACTGATGACACCAAGATCGTCATGAGATATTAAAATTGCTTGGTTCTAGATTGATCCCTCCCGCATCTGTCGGGTACTTTAGAAAACCAACTTGGACTCGCTTGTAGCATTTTATGACACTTGTATTTTTTTCGTCAAAGGTATTTACAAAGTTTACATTAATTTTTTCTGGCATTTGCAAAATATTAACTCCTTTTGGCTTTCCATTTTTATTTTTTACTAGTTCAAAATTTCTCAAATACTTAATTTTTTTTATTTCCCGAGTTTAATATTAATTCTCCATCCTCAGTTCAAAGTCTGATTTTTTCTTCTTTTCCGGGTAAAAGACTGTGCTTTGTGGACTTTACATTGCAGAAGTGGTAGGATTTGCAATACTTGATGTCATCTTCCAACGAAAACTCACTCGGACCCTTTGAAGAAATTGTTGATCACAAATTTAGTGTTCATTCAACTAGATGTTCATTTGTTTCTTTTCCAAATGTATAATTGTGATGGTACTATTTTTGTTGGGTTATTTTTTTATAGGGTGGATAGTCAGATAAATAGAGGAAACTCTACCCATTTTTTTAAAAAATGTCTGCACTTTTGCATCATAAACATAATTTTTGTATTATAGTGATGTTTCATAATGGTATAATTGTGATCATTATAATGTTTATTCGAGTTCCAGGACAGATTTTTTGTATTGTTATTGACTTTTTTTAACAAGGTTAACAGTGCTATATATACTGGTAACTCTTACCAAATTTAATAAATTGTTCACATTTTTGTTGTAATAAAACTCAACTTAAATTATTTACACATTTCTAGTCTTTTAATACGCATCCTTCCACTGACGTCGAAATCTAACATTTTCTGAAAGGGAAGCGTGCGCCAAAGTATTTCCGCTTTATTATACATTAAAATTCTCTTCACCTTTAGAATACACAATTATCATATTTTTTTAACTTACTCTTTTCAATCATTGTAGGAATATTGATGAAAGGAAAAAAATAATGTTGTAGATTCAATTTTAGGAGTTCCATCTTCATCAGCATATTACACCTTGTGCTACTACATTCAATTTCTACTTTATTGTCTATCTCTATGTAAAACATTGATAATGTTTGTCAACATTTGTACATTCGGTTTAACTATCATTACTACTCTACATTTTTATTCTATTGCACTTTTTTTACTTCTATTTTAAATTTCCCACTTGCATTCGTTCATTGTGCATTAAATTACGCATAAACCGCGCATCGCGCAGGTTTCCACCTAGTACTAACCTAAAATGACATACAAACTAAAAATGGGAATTAATAATCCTGAGCTTATGTTCATCCACGTGGCTCTCTCCGTGAATATACTAACATATAGAAAAATGTTGCTTTATTACCATCCTTTAGGCTTCCCAATGGGATCAACCAAAAGCCTTTCTTCCTCTCACAAATAGTCGTCAAATTAATTTCCCTCTGCTAACTTGTTAACCTTTTATCTCCTTAATCTATGTTCTTATACTTCCTCTTCTCAATAATTATTTCGTCTATATATTTATGCTGCACCAAGAATACAAAACACAATAATATGCGAGTCAAGTAATGATAAAGTGGGTAATTACTCTATCTGTTTACCTCCGGTGAGGATTTTTTTTCTTTTTTTTTTTGAACCTTCATCTGTGTTGTTTGTCTCAACTTCTGAGATTGATTTGATTTATTATGACTCCATTTATGATTACTTTTCAAACCCATTTTGGTTTGCCCGGTTCAACACCTTTTATACTCCGGCAACTCATCGTACTTCACTAATCTCTTATGTTTCCTCTTAGATTTCATCTCCATTGTTGAATGGGTCTGGTGCTTTGTTTTCTTTTCACCTCACCACTTCATCATCACAAACTATGCAGGAAAATGACTTTACTGCTAAAATTTCTAGCTTGGGGAGAGGTGGGTCCGTGATGATTTTTTTAGATTTTGAAAAAATTTCTAGAAAAAAATAATTATTTTGAGATTGATTCTTTAAATGTGTCAGCTGAGAATTTATATAAGTAGCTTGGAGATTAGTTTTGGAGGTGGGGCTCCGTGATATTTTTTCAGATTTTGGATACTTATTCTGAAGTTTTTAATTATTTATAGAAAGGATAATACTTGGGAGACTCTTGATTGGGACTTAAAATTGGGATTCATTCTTACATGACGAGTTGTCATTGGTGATCCCTTATGAACGTGGGTCCGCGCCAGTGGTACTAACCAATCGTGACATGCCATGTCAGCGAATTTCGAACCCTGGTGCCTGGGATGACCATTACCTTGAATTGGTGTGTGTGAATGTGTATTAATGTGGTGTTTGGGACATATTTTCATTTCTATTAGTGTTTGGGTACGGATAAAATTGTATAAGGTGTTTGGGAAAGCATTTCAATGATTTGGTCATTTTTTGATTTATGATGGTGTTTGGACTGATTCACATATGTATTTGTTGATTGTTGAATTTGAATTTTGTTGTTAGAACAAAAATATGGGTAGCCTTAAAAATCAATGGAGATGGTCTTAGTCACCAGAAATGATGAGTCACTTGCAATTATGTCCATCGCCTATGCCTTTTTTTAATTTTTTTGTTTTGAGTAACATCTGTTGTAAACTTAAATTAGAGACATTTGGCAATCAAATGAAATTAATTTGGTGACAAACTATAGGATCTCATAAGGGAGCCTAAAATAAGAGCATTTTATAGGATTTAAAAAATATTTTTTTTTTGGTTAAAAACATTTCGGGTACCCCTTAAAAAAATTCATCCAAAAACGATTTATTTTGGTATTTTAAAAAATTGAGTGAATATTTTTGAGTTAATTTTTTATGTGATATTTAAACAATTTAAGGGACCCATCTAAGAAAAATCAGCTGAAAATTATTATTTTTACTATTTTAAAATAAATTGGTCAAAAATATAAATTGTCACATTTAAGATTTACACATTTCGCCTTCTCATTCGAGATATATTTCGGGTAGTGGGTACTTCTCTACACCACCAGCAAGACCAACTCGGTTGGGATAAAAACAATAAGTAAGGTAAGATAATTATTTTGGATGTGGTATTGTATGATTTCTTCATTCTATAGCAAGTCCATGTGTGATTATTGAGAACTTGAATCACTATTACCTAATATTATTATCATATCTCATTGTCATTGTCTGTCCACATATCCAATTGTTACTGTTTTTCCACAAACTATTGATGACATGTTTCACCCAAGTATAAACTATGCTTTAAAAGTGTAAATATTTTCTTCCTAACTATTATGGTTTCTGATTATGTCATGTTGAATTTAATTCAAATTCATTTCACTATGAAGATTTATATTACATAATTGTGCAATTTCAATCACATTTGCTATCATTACCTATCATCATATAAACCAGAAAATGATTAATCTGCGCATCGTACGGGATTACACCTAGTACTTTTAAAAATAGGAAATTTTTAAATAACTCTCTTTATTTTTTATTTATTTACGTGAAGAGCATGTGAAATTCTTATTCGTATTTTTAATTAACAATAAGTCCATCTGCTATGTAGTTACACTTTATATGAGTACTGTAAATTGTAATTTCCTATACGTTATGATATTCAATGGACACAATTTATAGAAAAATAACGATTGCAAAAAAGAATGATGTCTCACACAAAACACAAAGCGTGCGTGATTCGATAATTTGCCTACGTCCACGGGGGGTTATAATTTGCTCGCTATTAATTAAGAACTCAGGTTGATAGAGTTGTAGTACTAATAGACATTGCAATAATGCACGTCCCATTCTCATGGGGTCAATTTAGATTTATAAGGCAGCTTAGGAGATTCTTAAGCCCCGTTAACCAGTATTACTAAGAGTTCGGACTTATCATTTGATCATGGTCAGTTGTTACAAGAGATAAAGTTAAAATAGTTCTTCTTTTATCAAAATATGATGGGATCGATCGATTGCCAAAAGGATTGATTGATCAATGAAGCTAAAACTTCCATACTGGCTTTCAATCCTTCACAAAATCAAGGGGATCAATCGATTGATGGTTCTGAAATTAGTACACTGTTATCAATTTTTAGCATACGATTATCAATTTGTGGTTAGACTTATAGGGGTCGATCGATCGATATCTAATTTTTGGGCACTTTATCTTTTTTTCAAAGACTAAGGGACTTTGGGAAAATTGTTATAACTCGATCATATGACAATGAAATGATGTGTTGCCTGAGGCCACGCGAACTAAGTCAATGAACTACTCTTCCATAGAATTCCTCCAACTGCAACACAAAGTTTGAAATTATAAAATTTCCCCTAAAGTTGTAACATGTGATGAAACTTTCCCGAAACACAACCAATTGCTCTTAAAATTATCATTAAATTTTTTAGGGAATCGATCGGCCTTGTCAAACTAGTTTTTCTCAAACTTCTTCACATCTTTCGCTTGTTTTTGAAACTTAAGAAATTTTCTAAATTTCTTAGCAAACATGGTCATCATCGGAATTGATGTCTGTCTCATCGTTCGAAATAGGCGTTTCCTCCTTTTATGATTTTAAAGCAATGCCCTTGTCCATATTCTTTGCTTTGAAAGAAAGCATGTTAACCTCATAAGTTTTAAGATCGCCTACAAGATCCTTAAATTTCGTAGAGGTCAAAGTATCTAAGGAATTCAAAACCATCTTTTTTGAATTAAATATTTCAAGAAAGGACCATAAGATCTTCTTAATTACTCGATTTTTGATAATTCTCTCTCCCAAGTCAAAAGACGAGTTCATAATATCGGACAATCTTACATGGAATTCATCGAACGTTTCACTATCCTTCATCTTAATGGTTTCAAACTGAGTGGTGAGGTTTTGGAGTTTGGAAGCCTTAACAACACTAGTTCTTCAATGGTTGAGTTGGAGTATGTCCCAAGCCTCTTTAAAATTTTCACATGTCATAATACGGTAGACCTCCTCCGGTGTGACCAAACCAAAACAGATCATTTAAACCTCGAGAATTATAATTTTCCAACCTATGCTCTTCCTCACTCCATGATTCTACGGGTTTTAATAAAATTAATCCTCCATCTTTGGTGGTTGGTGGATTCCACCCTTTAACTAATGCTAACTAAACTCACTCATATATCGTCTTATGTGTTGATTTCGTTTGCATTTTTTAGTATGCGTGATTAGACCCATCAAACATCGATCCACTAGAAACTGAATGATCCTCTAAATAAAAACCACCAAAATTCATGCCGAAATACGTATCTAAACACGATAACTTCATGTTCTAGCTATGATACCAATTTGAAAATGCTAGGCAGGTAGGTCCTAAGGTATGAGGTCACAACAACAAAGTCAAATTTAAATTTTTTCCAAATTAATTATAAAATTTTAAACATATTATATCTAAATAAAACTTACACCAGTTTTAAACCGGATTGTTGTAATAAATCAATTTACCAGATTTTATCTTCTTAACCTAAAACATACATCTAGGTCATATCAGAAAAAATAAATTAACCAATTATACAACATGCCGATTTATGAAGAAAACCCACAATGGAAAAAATCTAGGATGGTCCAGTCACATAAATCACCATGATAAGGTTTTACAAAAGACAAACATGTGACTGACTCAATGATTTGATGCCCTTATAAGCCTTGACACATCTTCAGTCTTTAACCTATCCTATACAGTGCAATGTAGGAGTCCACCTATATAAGATGCCATAATGTGTGAGCCCACACATGCCTTGGTATCTGGTGCGCCCAAAATATGGCTTGTGATTCAAGTGCAAATCTATCGCAACAAGTAATAATCAGTAAGTACGGAATCGTGATCCACAGGGATTGATACACTCCTAAGAGAACAAAATTGGGGCAAAGAGATTCTCTAAACGTCACAAAAGTTAAAGTGTAAAAGATGATTTGGTAGTTTGGAAAAGTGATTGAGATGTAATCTCTAAACTAACATACTATAGATGATCAGATGATTAATTACTAATTACGGAACTAATGAAAAGAACTAAGGTAAGCTTGAGTTCAAGAAATTAAGGGGATCGAGGATCATTCTCCCACCTCGGATTCACAAGGAAAGGGATTATAGGGCTTGGTTGAAATTAATTATAATCGAGCATAACTAATTAAGTCCGAAAATCAACCATGTAGAGACTGAACTCAACAATGGAGGATTAGGGTTTAATTAATTATTGCTAGATGGGTTGGGTTTGTAGTAAAGCTTCAAACACTAACTCTTGCATGACAAGAGAAGTTAAGAAACTATGATACTCCAAAACCAACACATGAAGTTCCATTAGAACAATTATAAACCAAACCCTAAATATTAAGTTCAAGCATCCAAGGTGGGATTTTGATCCCTAATCACAAATCTAGCTACTCATAATTAAGACTAAACTACACATGCTAGTTAACAACATACTTAAATTAGTGATCTAGTTGAAGCACAAACCAATACAAAGGATGGAATTCAATGCAAATTAAAGCTAGTGGAACAAGTAGAGATGAAGTAATTGAACTTATCTTGCATTAATCACAACTATTCAACAAGTAATCGAAGCCTTACAAGTTGGTGAAAACCATAAATGAACTTGACCTAGGAGAGAGAAGAGAGTGTTTTTGTATCTCACTAAATATCCAACAAAAGTTATCTATTTACCAAAGAGGAAAACAAGGGATAAATCCCCAAAATTCCACCAAAATGGAAAACTAGTAATAAGAAGAAAGCTGAAAATGCAGGGCCGAATCGATTCGGTGCCAAATCCGAATCGATTCGGAATTGTAGAGAATTGCCCCTGCATGAGACCGAATCGATTCGGTGGTAATGGCGAATCGATTCGAGCCTGCTGCAAAAAGAAGAGCTGCCTATATAGGCATAATTTGTCCCATGCTTCACCGAAACTTTCGTAACTTCTTCGTTCGAGGTCGGATTCAAGCACCGTCGGAGGCCACGCGAAGAGGAGAAGAAGGTCTACAACTTCCGTGAAGAAATCGGGAGCAAAACTCGAGTGCTGAAATTACCAAAATGCCCCCGACTGTGCAAGTGTCAACGGAACTTTCCGGATCAAAACTAAACTTCCCAAAATGCATTCCCGAGACCTATAAAAGCTCAATAAAGACACATACAAAGTATATATGATGAATTTAGGGGTTAGTCAATAAATGAGTATAAGAACCGGGAAATACATGCACGGGAATGCTAGAATGTACAAATTAACGGGGTATAAAATACAATAAAAGTGACGAATCACACCCCCTAACTTATACATTGCTAGTCCCGAGCAATGAAGTATGAAGAAACAAGGGCCAAAACCGCAACCAAAATATAAGAAATATGTACAACGAAGGAAAAATGCCACTTTCGTAGGCGAACGATTGGATTTAGCGTATGCAATAAGCCGTTAAACCCCTAGGTGGCCCTAGGGGACGAGTGAGGTCTCGTGAGGGTTTCCAGGGATGACACCCACAAACATCAAATCAACTCATACTATGATACTGCAAAATCCAATGCGTAGCTCAACAAATATCAAAGAAACACAATTTATCAACAAAGTGAACGAAGCTCACACAAAAGATGGCAATTATCGGCATTAAACAAATAACTTCAAATAAAAATCGAAACCATGGGAATGCGAAATAAGTGGACACATGTGGTAATTTAGATTTGGTATAACTTTCAAAATCCATACATAAGCTAAGGCATGCATAGTCAAGTTCTCTCCGGTTGTTACACTCAACAAATGAAACACTTAGAAATGGGATGTAACACACACAGGACATGCGGGCATTAAGAGTAATTGTAAAGGGAAACTAGGCCACACACATGTCATCAATGAAGAACGTAATGTAAAAGTGAAAAATGCAATCTCATAAAAGGATATCGCATATTAACCAAGAGAAGAGCATTTAAACAGATTATCGCTAATGTTCGACCTTTGAATCACATCACCCTAGGATCAAATAGGACTTTTGGGGGTATAGAATTTAGGCTAGGTTAGGGTTTGGAAAAGAATGGGATGTGTGTAGGATCAAAGGAGATTCGGGAATATCGCGCGGGATAATGGATTTAATGGGCAACTTAGGAATCGAAATCAAATTCCACAAGCAATGTATTCATGAGAGTGAGACTTTGATATTCATGCACAAGGTGAATTGGGAAACAACTAGGACTCATCTTATTCGATATTTATTCTTTTCTTTTTCTTTGATTTTCTCTTTCTTTTTCTTTGATTTTATCTTTCTTTTTCTGTGATTTTCTCTTTCTTTTTCTTTGATTTTAATCCATATAAACAACATCATTCAATCCCGGGAACAATCCCTAATCAAGGCACGGGAGGAGTAAATAAGGGTTTAGGACTCCAATGTGGAGTTGGACAAGGGATTTGGGGTTCAAACGAAAGGAATAATAAGGCTCAAGGGGGTTGACTAGGGGAAACATTTAAGGGAAAGGTCAAGGTCATATGGGTTTAACAACAAGGGCCTATAATCCTTTCCTATGGTTTCATGTGATTCGCGGGACTCAACACCATTGAAAATCATGCTCAAGTGATAAATCAGTTAGTATGCAATCAAATGAAAAGAAACTGAGATCGTCAACGAGTTCATTGACAAGAAAGAGATAGAGTAGGTGTATACGCTCACAAATGATGATAAGTCTCAATTTTCACTTTTGTAAGGGTATAGCATGCGCCTTAGAATAACGAATTTTAAACACTTTTAAACCAAATCATAAATAATTATTTGTGTATATGCTCAAAGCTTCACAGTTTAATTTTATGATGTTATTCACAATGCAAACAATAACGAGCTAAAGGGTAATAAATCAATGACTCAAAGCATGCTTCATAGCTATACAATAGGATATGCCGATCATATAAGTAATCATAGTAGATATGAGAGAGAAAAAGAAAAAAAAATTATTATTTTTGTATTTTTTTATTTTTTATATTTTTTTGTTTTTATATTTTATTTTATTTTTTTAAAAATAAATACTAACATAATAACCGGCATCACAATGGTATACCATACCCCCTAACTTGAATGAAACATTGTCCCCAATGTTAGTAGGGATAAAAAGGGAAAAGGGTATGAAAATAGTCACCCCGTAAGGAGTAACTCGAGAACCGCGCAACGGCATGCCTGTTACAAGTTAGTACCATAAACAATAATATATACAACATAGATATATACAAGAACAAATATGAAACCGAAACTGAGTCATTTCATTAATATATAAGAGTTGTGTACATGGGGCAAAATAAAACCAAAATTAGAAAATACAACAATTTTACTCTCTCCTCCCCACACTCACACAACTACCAAAGTACACACCCAACAATCCAAATAAACAACCACCCAAAAAAATAATTCAGCAGAAACGGGATCACAACGGCCTACATGTCGTCCGGATGGCGGCGCGGGGACTCGGGAGCGGGGGGATCGCGAGGGGCGTATGGGTCATAGAGGTACTGAGGCACAGAAGCCTCGCCCCCTCGGAGGTGTGAGAATAAATCCATCTGCGCCCGAGCGATCATGGATATATCGCGCTCGTACGCACCCCGATAAGCAGTAAAATCGGCTCAGAACGATGCAAAGTCCGACATGTAGGCGCCCCGAAACTCGGAGAAATCATCCTGAAGCTCATCCATTCACACCCCGAGATATGCAATGGGGTCAACAGAAGATGAGGCTGGGGGTGGGACAGGATGAGGCACAAGCTGAGGCATGTTCGGAATAGCCGGCATAGGAGCATCCGGGGCAACAGGAGCAGCAGGAGCATCCGCAGGAGCATCCAACATCCTCTTCTTCCTCCTCTCCCAATAATCCTTCCCAAGACTCTTCTCAATGGCCTTCTCGCCAAGCAACTTGGGAAGGCGAGGAATGTAGTCCGTACTCGCCACCTCACAATGCGCATCTCTACATATACGGGAAACCAACCGCGCGTACGGGAGGGTAGTGGTCCCCTTTTCACAGTAAGCGGCCTTGAGCATCCGGTGAAGCACCAATGTGGGAAGGTTTATAATTGAATTAGCATCCAATAGATGGTAGAGGAAGTGGGCCTGGGTGGAGCGAAGGACAGCCTTTGTTTGGGTAGGCGTGATGGAATTAACGGCTACTAGGTGGATGAGGCGGTGGTTGTCGGGCATAGAAGATGTGGGGAAAGTTTCCCCAGCCCAAACATTCCCTGGTGCCAGACACGCAATCAGGGTCTCATTAGTCAGCCTCCCCTCGTCTGCGCACGGGTAATTAAAGTCCTCGGGGTTATCGGCCCCAGTGAGGTGCAACGCCAAGAGAGGCTTAGAAAGAGGAATTCGCTTACCCCGCACATAAGACTCGAAAGTTCGGTCCCCAGTTGGGACGAGAGATGCATAAAACCGACGTACGTGCTCATCATTGACCTCCCCCGCCCTGGCAAGGTGTGCTTCCCAATTGAATTTCTGAAAGTAACGACGGACTGAGGCAGGGAAGTCCTCAAGATGCACAGGCCGCTCAATAGCAATAGGGCGGCCCGAAGGGAATTTAGCAATGAACCAGTCCTTTTCTTGTTTGGAGCGGAAGGATTCGAAACCTCCCTGACCCAAAATTAAGTTGGAGGAGGGCTTGGAGACCGAAGGAACCTACAAGAAAAATCAATTTGATACATACACAATTAGTGTAATGCATAAAATCAATTTAGCGTGAAATAGGATCGAAAAGGAATCGGTGGGTGTGCATCGGGAAAAATAGGTCGAATTAACGTTACCGACGCACACCGCACTAAAACAAGGGTAATTCAACACCAATGTGCGATAAAATGTGCGAAGATGAAGCATTATGGCACAAAATCTCCACAGGGGCATTTCATCGAACATCTAGTGTGCAGTGTATAGAGAGTAGGGTGTAAATGACATTCTCAATGTGGAAAACCCCCAACAAATACTCCTTAAACATCAAAGCAACATAGTTAAGTAGTATTTGTTGGTTTCTCATCACAATCAGTGGAAAAAGAATGAGTTTTATGCAGAAAACATGTGAAAATGGTGAAAATGCATTTTACCCTACTTACATACCAAATACACTAAATCAGGTATGAAATTGAATTAATAGGGTTGAATTAATACCTTGGATGAGGTTGCCCTTGAAGATGAAGCCATTGGGTTGACTAAGAGTGGAGGATAGGAATTGATATGGGAGAGGGCTGGTTCGCAGGTTAGAGAGGAGAAAGAAATAAGAAGAGGGTTATTACAGAATATGGGATTTTTAAGTGGCAGGTGACCCGAATCGATTCGGAATGTAGGCCGAATCGATTCGCGATTCTCGAATTTGAGCACTGGAAGTGATCGAATCGATTCGGTATTAATCCGAATCGATTCGGGAGAAGGGACCAGCTACTTTCTAATTACCGAATCGATTCGCCAGAATTGCGAATCGATTCGCAAAACCAAGGCTGGCTATTGGAAGTGTGCGAATCGATTCGGTGGAAAACCGAATCGATTCGGCTTCTTGGAATTCAGTTTCTGCTTTGCTGAAACATGGATTTTTGGTGGATGGTTGGATTGGGCTGCATAAGGAGGTATTTTTGGACCCCAATGATGAAATTACATAGGTACAAAGGGTCCGGGACAAAAATTTTGCACCCCGCACATGCCGGGGGATGCTCGGCATAAAAACACACAATTCCGATGTCCTATAGAGCCCCGTAAACGGGGTCGGACAATGGAATCGTGTCCGGACATGGGTCAAATGGTTCTAGGAAAGGCTTGAGACGCTGACCATTGACCTTGAACTACTTCCCATCAGATGGGTTCTCAATCTCAATTGCACCGTGATGATGGACGGTCTTAACGACAAACGGACCCGTCCACCTAGACCTTAGCTTACCCGGGAATAAATGAAACCTAGAGTCGTATAAGAGTACCTTTTGGCTAGGGTGAAATGTTTTATGGGATATGCGCTTATCGTGCCTCTCTTTCACCCTTTGCTTATAGATTCTCGCACTCTCGTACGAATCACTCCGGAGTTCATCCAACTCATTGAGTTGGAGCATTCGCTTCTTTCCGGCCTTGTCTAGATCAAAATTGAATTTCTTGATCGCCCAATAGGCCTTGTGCTCGATTTCTACCGGTAAATGGCATGGCTTGCCGTACACAAGTCTAAAGGGAGACATTCCCAAGGGGGTCTTGTAGGCCGTACGATATGCCCATAAAGCGTCAGGAAGCCGAAGAGACCAATCCTTGCGGTCGGGATTGACCGTCTTCTCTAGGATGTGCTTGATCTCTTGATTGGCCAATTCAGCTTGGCCATTGGTTTGCGGGTGGTAGGCAGTTGCAACTTTGTGTGTTACCCCATACTTTCGCATAAGAGTAGTAAACGGGGAATTACAGAAATGCATCCCGTTATGGCTTATAATCGCCTTCGGAGTTCCGAAACGCGAAAGCATGTGTTCCTTAAGGAACTTCAACATCACCTGATGGTCATTGGTTTTGGACGCAATGGCCTCGACCCACTTTGAAACATAATCTACAGCCACTAGGATGTAAAGGTTACCAAAAGACGGCGGGAATGGGCCCATGAAGTCAATTCCCCAACAGTCAAAGACTTCATGTTCTATATAGGGGGACATTGGCATCATGTTGCGACGTGTTATAGCACCTAATCTTTGGCAACGATCACATGAAACGCAGAATTCGTGTGCATCCTTAAAAAGTGTGGGCCAGTAAAGCCCACATTGTAAGATTTTTGCGGCGGTTTTCTTGGAAGAAAAGTGGCCACCACATGCCTCCGTGTGGGAGAGACGAATTACACTCTCATACTCATCATTCGGGACACATCTCCGGATGATCTGGTCGGGGCAATATTTGAACAAATACGGATCATCGAAAAAGAATCTCTGCACCCAACTAAAGAATTTCCTCTTCTCTTGAGGGGTCCAATGAGATGGAATCGAACCCGTCACGAGGTAGTTCACGATATCAGCGAACCACGGCAGACAGGAAGTGGAGAACAGCTGTTCATCCGGAAAGAATTCAGCGATGGGGAGTTGGTCCTTGGGTGCCTCCTCTTGGAGTAAGAGCACCCACCTAATCAAGCGTGGCTTGGCGTCCTTCTTAGATAGAAGGTATTTGAGCGCCGCATGATCCGTAAAACAAACTATGGGCGATCCCACGAGGTATGCCCGGAACTTATCTAACGCATAGATGACCGCTAATAACTCTCTCTCGGTGGTCGAATAGTTCAACTGAGCACCGTTAAGAGTTCGACTCGCATAGTAAATGACATGGGGTTTCTTGTCACTTCTCTGACCTAAAACAACCCCAACCGCGAAGTCGCTAGCGTCACACATCAATTCAAAGGGTAAGGTCCAATCAGGAGCTTGGATTATGGGAGCGGTGGTAAGCATACTTTTCAAAGTCTCAAAAGCTGCTTGACACTCATCGCTCCATTCGAAAGGGGTTTCCTTGGAGAGGAGATTACACAAGGGTCTAGCAATCGAGATAAAGTCCTTGATGAAACGGCGATAGAATCCTGCATGCCCAAGGAAAGACCTTACATCTTTCAGAGATTTAGGGGCGGGTAAGTTGGCAATGACCTCAACCTTTGCCTTGTCTACCTCAATACCATCTGAGGAGACGATGTGGCCTAAGACAATACCCTTAGTGACCATAAAATGGAACTTCTCCCAGTTTAACACGAGCTTTTTCTCCACACATCTAGATAAAACCTTCTCTAACATAGACAGACAATGGTCATACGAGTTGCCAAAGACGCTGAAGTCGTCCATGAACACCTCTAGACCATGTTCTACCATATCACTAAACATGCTCAACATGCACCTTTGGAACGTAGCAGGCGCATTACACAACCCGAAAGACATTCTTTTGTAAGCAAATGTCCCAAAAGGGCATGTAAAGGTAGTTTTGTCCTGATCCTTGAGATCAAGTTCGATTTGGTTGTAACCCGAGTACCCATCGAGAAAACAATAATAAGGATGACCGGACACGCGTTCCAACATTTGGTCAATGAATGGAAGGGGAAAATGATCCTTTAATGTCATTGCATTAAGTTTTCTATAGTCGATGCATACACGCCACCCAGTGGTGGTGCGTTTAGTGATCAATTCCCCTTTCGTGTTTTCTATAACGGTGACTCCTGATTTCTTTGGAACAACATGGATTGGACTAACCCATTTGCTATCGGATATCGGATATATGATATCAGCATCTAAAAGCTTAATTACCTCCGCTCTCACAACTTCCTTCATCACCGGATTCAATCTCCGTTGCATCTCACGAGAGGGTTTTGCATCCTCTTCAAGATTAATTTTGTGAGTGCAAATCAAGGGACTAATTCCCTTCAAATCTGCAATTGTCCACCCGAACGCACCCTTGTATCTCCTTAACAAGTCTATTAGCCCTTGTTCTTCACCCGCCTCGAGGCTTGATGAGACAACAACGGGATATGTCTCATTTTCGCCTAAATAAGCATATTTTAACTCGGAAGGCAATTGCTTTAATTCAAGTTTGGGGAATCGCACATCCGAGGGAACTTCATACGAATCACGAGGGGGTAAGTCCTCAAAAACACTACACCAATTAACATCATCAACACTCTCGTCCTCATCTAACAACAAGCTCATAAACTTGACCTCTTCATCATAAGGAGAATACCTATTCTCCAAGTAAATCGGGTTCACAAGACATCCCTCTAAGGGGTCCGATAAATAGGTAGCATCAAAATGCTCTTGTACCACCTCTTCTAGAAAGTCCACCTCATGGACTTCATCATCACAATCTCCCACTTGGTTCGAAACATTAAAGATGTTCATTTCCAAGGTCATATTCCCAAATGTCAGGTTCATTTGGCCACTCCTAGTATTAATCAATGCATTGGAAGTGGCGAGGAAAGGACGACCGAGGATAATGGGAGTAGTTCTACCGCTAGTAGAAGTAGGATGGGTGTCAAGCACCACAAAGTCCACAGGAAAGTAGAATTTGTCAACCTGTATGATGACATCTTCCACTACACCCCTCGGAACCTTAACGGAGCGATCCGCTAATTGGAGGGTAATTTTTGTGGGCTTGAGGTCCCCTAGACCGAGCTGTTCATCGACATGATAAGGTAACAAATTTACACTCGCTCCTAGGTCTAGCAAAGCCTGCTCAATTTTAAAGTCCCCTATCACACATGAAATGGTGGGACATCCGGGATCTTTATATTTAGGTGGTAATTCAGATTGAATTATTGAGCTAATGTTTTCGGCCAAGAAAGCTTTCTTCCTTACAAACAATTTCCGCTTAACAGTTATTAAGTCCTTTAAGAACTTAGCATAAGCGGGGACTTGCTTGATTGCATCTAAAAGAGGGATGTTAATTTTTACCTGTTTGAACATCTCTAGTATGTCAGAATTACTAACATTCCCCTTTTTCGACAGGAGCCTTTGAGGGTAAGGCACGGGACTAGGAAGCTTCGAAACCACATCCGACTCTAACGGGGCTTTCCCCTCTCTCTGTCCTAAGGAGGCATCTTCGACCTCTAATGGGTCGGGCGAAACCTCCTTAACGACGGTGGGGACACTAGGAGGGGTGGGCTTATCAACGACTTTCCCGCTCCTAAGAACGGTCACGGCCTTAGCACAATCAGAAGGGGGATTCGAAGTGTCATTGACACTATTTTGCCCCAATGCCTTTTGAGGTTGAGAAGGGAATTTTCCCTTCTCTTGGATACTCAAAGCCGAGGTCAACTTGGAGATTTCCTTTTCAAGCCTAGAATTCGTGCCTTGTTGAGAGGTCATGAAAGATTGAAGAGTCTCTTCGAGGCTCCTCTTGTTCGGGTGAGCATACAATGGTATAACCGGAGGGGGTGGTCCCGGAGGGGGACCTTGCATTTGAGCTTGGGGAGGAGGAACTTGATTATATGGTTGCTGAAAATTATGAGGGGGGGGATGATTTTGATAATTCGGAGTAGGTGGATTTTGAGAATGTTGGGGCTGCCCATAAGAGAAACCCGGATGGTTTCTCCACGAAGGATTATAGCCCTCACCTAAAGGAGTCATGTATTGTTTCTTGTAAGTGGCCATCGCGTTGGCTTGATCGTGAAGCATCACTTTATATGCCGGGATTGTTGGACAATCCCTCGTTGAGTGATCGTCAACGTCGCAAATGGCACAAGACTCCTCTACATGTGAGGGAGAAGGATGGGATGGTTCCCGAGCTTTGGCATCCATCGCCTCGATACGCTTGGAAAGTTGGGCTACTCTTAATGACATATCATCTCCTTCGGCAAGGTGATATATCCCATGGCTAGAGGAAGGTGGATTAAATGACCGGGCATTGGTTTTGCTCCCACGCTTGGGTGGTCTCGGCACAATATTTAAAATGTGCCCACGCATCTTCCGGATCCAAACCAAAAAACTCGTCGAAGCACATTGTCTCCACCATTTGTTTTGCATTGAGGGTAAGGCCATTATGGAAAAAGGAGATTAATCTCCACTTTTCGAACCCGTGATGTGGGCACTTATGGAGTACCTCGTTAAACCTCTCCCAACATCTCTCAAATGATTCACCTTCGGCTTGAGCGAAGGCTTGGATTTGACCTTTTAAAGAGTTGGTACGATGAGTAGGAAAGAATTTCTTCAAAAATTGCGCTTGCATTTCGCGCCATCTCCTAATGGAATTAGGAGCCAAGGACCAAAGCCAAGTTTTGGCTTTGTCCTTCAAGGAAAATGGGAAGAGTTTGAGTCGTGTGACATCTAGAGGGCAATTTTGGTCGCTAAAAGTAGCGCACACCTCCTCAAACTCTCTCATGTGAAGGTACGGTTGTTCACTTTCCATGCCGTGGAAAGTAGGAAGTAATTTGATCATTCCATTACGAAAATGGAATTGCGCGGCATTGTATGGAAAAATGATGCAAGACGGAGAGGTGGTCCTCTCCGGTTGTAAATAATCACGCATAGTCCTATACGAGGGGTCGGGTGCAATCCCCTGACTACCATGTTCACTTACATTATCGGCCATTGCTGTGGGATCGGAGTGAGCCCAAGTGTACGAAGAAGAGGAGATCGAACTAGAACGAGAGACAGATGGTAAAGGTCTCCAATAGTCCGAGGGCTCACTAGACGAGGGTTCACAAACAGGATTTAAATTGCTACTACTCTCGTCTTGCATTTACAAGTGCTTTTGGATTGAGTTTCTGGAAACCGTGTTGTCACGGTGACCACAGGGAACGAAGGTGTAAAGAGAATTTCTAAACCCTAAGAGAGTTGCCAATCCCCGGCAACGGCGCCAAAAACTTGGTGCGCCCAAAATATGGCTTGTGATTCAAGTGCAAATCTATCGCAACAAGTAATAATCAGTAAGTACGGAATCGTGATCCACAGGGATTGATACACTCCTAAGAGAACAGAATTGGGGTAAAGAGATTCTCTAAACGTCACAAAAGTTAAAGTGTAAAAGATGATTTGGTAGTTTGGAAAAGTGATTGAGATGTAATCTCTAAACTAACATACTATAGATGATCACATGATTAATCACTAATTACGAAACTAATGAAAAGAACTAAGGTAAGCTTGAGTTCAAGAAATTAAGGGGATCGAGGATCATTCTCCCACCTCAGATTCACAAGGAAAGGGATTATAGGGCTTGATTGAAATTAATTCTAATCGAGCATAACTAATTAAGTCCGAAAATCAACCATGTAGAGACTGAACTCAACAATGGAGGATTAGGGTTTAATTAATTATTGCTAGATGGGTTGGGTTTGTAGTAAAGCTTCAAACACTAACTCTTGCATGACAAGAGAAGTTAAGAAACTATGATACTCTAAAACCAACACATGAAGTTCCATTAGAACAATTATAAACCAAACCCTAAATATTAAGTTCAAGCATCCAAGGTGGGATTTTGATCCCCAATCACAAATCTAGCTACTCATAATTAAGACTAAACTACACATGCTAGTTAACAACATACTTAAATTAGTTATCTAGTTGAAGCACAAACCAATACAAAGGATGGAATTCAATGAAAATTAAAGCTAGTGGAACAAGTAGAGATGAAGTAATTGAACTTATCTTGCATTAATCACAACTATTCAACAAGTAATCAAAGCCTTACAAGTTGGTGAAAACCATAAATGAACTTGACCTAGGAGAGAGAAGAGAGTGTTTTTGTATCTCACTAAATATCCAACAAAAGTTATCTATCTACCAAAGAGGAAAAACAAGGGATAAATCCCCAAAATTCCCCCAAAATGGCAAACGAGTAATAAGAAGAAAGTTGAAAATGCAGAGCCGAATCGATTCGGTGCCAAATCCGAATCGATTCGGAAGTGTAGAGAATTGGCCCTGCATGAGACCAAATCGATTCGGTGGTAATGGCGAATCGATTCGGGCCTGCTGCAAAAAGAAGAGCTGCCTATATAGGCATAATTTGTCCCATGCTTCACCGAAAATTTCGTAACTTCTTCGTTCGAGGTCGGATTCAAGCACCGTCGGAGGCCACGCGAAGAGGAGAAGAAAGTCTACAACTTCCGTGAAGAAATCGGGAGCAAAACCCGAGTGCTGAAATTACCAAAATGCCCCCGACTGTGCAAGTGTCAACGGAACTTTCCGGATCAAAACCAAACTTCCCAAAATGCATTCTCGAGACCTATAAAAGCTCAATAAAGACACATACAAAGTATATATGATGAATTTAGGGGTTAGTCAATAAATGAGTATAAGAACCGGGAAATACATGCACGGGAATGCTAGAATGTACAAATTAACGGGGTATAAAATACAATAAAAGTGACGAATCAGTATCCACCAAATAGGCTCAGTAACCATTTATGGATCTGAAATAAGGATGCACCATTCTTCACCGCAATACCACACCACGGAGTCCACCATATATAAATAGAGAATCAAGCATAGAGTCCACCTCATGAAATGTATCTCTATTAAGATGATGAGAGAAATAAAATATGGTGCCCCTGATGCCTGATGCACTTTAAATTGAAAACACATTTTTTAAGGCGGCATAATTTTTGAGAAAAAATGTTCGAACGTTAACTAAGGTTCGTTCTAAAGAAAACCTTATTATGTTCAAACAAACTTCACACTCGTTCGAACGAACCAGTGATCTCGTTCAAACATACTTCGAATGACATGACCTTTGTCAAAGAGAGATACCCCATTATATGTCCATTGGAAGTTCGTTATAACAAACTTAACATCTCGTTCGAATGAATGCTTAATCCCATCTGAATAAGCAAAATACAAAAAATATTTTTTCTTCAAAAAACATGTTAAAATATCTCCAAACATATTTGTAAAAAATAAATCACCCAAAATTAAATTTCCATGGATGAAAATCATATGCATTCATACCCGAGGGATCCTCGAAAACATGAAGATAAATGTGGCACAAAACACAGCACTATGTGTAATCTCTTAAGCTTTTTTGCTACGTCTTCAACAAACACGTCATAGGCTCATAAGGTCAGCAACTCAAAGACTAACCTATGACTCAAATGTTTTGTCTCAAATTATGCCAATGCAAATAAATTGACTCAATTAAAAAAAAAAATCCTTATAATAACTGATGGGTAGACGTGGTGATTTATTCTTTAACTGTCAAGAGGTCTTAGGTTTGGGAAGACCTAAAACTATACCTAGTAGACATGAGAGATGCTCGAAGGTAATATGAGTAGGCCTTCATTATGTGTGGGCGCGAGAGATGCTCATATATTTGTGCAAGCTTGAGGTTGTTCCTATGTATGGACGTTAGACATGAGTAGAGTCTTTTTCCTGTAATATGTGATTATTGTACCGATTTATGCGTTGTACTAGTGATGTGTGTGACTTATTATAGGGATGCCCACCTGCATACTTATGTTTCAGACTTGTGTATTACATATTCTAGAGAGGTGTATATTGCATTAATGCCCTGAGATAATCAAATGTATATAAACTTGAGATATTATTGCTATATTGGTTATTTGGTGAGACGAACCATAGATTTGAGACTACAGCACAACCTATGTTTTCAAATGAAAGTGATAAACCTAAAGATGAGAAACTAATGATTAATAACGAAGGGGTAAATCTTTAATCACATGGGTGACATATGGGTTTCAAATTTGGAACCGCATGATATTTTATGTTATTGGGTTAGGTAACTAATAACTTGAAATATGTTTACCGACCCCATGTGATAGGAATAAGTCAAGGATGATGATGATGATGTTAAAACACAAGAGGAAGATGTGAAATATGTTGTGGGCAAGATTCAATTATAATCATACTCTAGATAAGCTTGTTGTTTAAGTGTTCCTTTAAAAGTTTTCCTTTCAAAATTATTTTTACATGTCCCTATTGCAGTAGTTCTTGTAGATGTGGGATCGTTGGTGGATAATCTCTAGCGAAGTCCCATATCTTACTCCCAATATTATAGGAGTAGAGAAATTATAGCTCATCATTTTATTGTACTGCTTTATTTTTGGTTTTGTTGTATATGTCTATTTGCATTCAGAGGTCATATATGTTATTTGGTTGGTGATTGGTATCAGAGTTGGTTTTTGATCAAGTAAATATTACATTATATTTGTTATTTTTTATTCCTGTTTATTTTTTATGCTAAGAATGTTACTAAAAGTTTTGTTCCTCGTGATTATTATGGAAGACCTGATCCATCTATTTATGGAATTTTTGAGGTATCACATTTGATATCAGAGCATTCCATGTTCTAGTTTCCTAGGGATATTAAGTGCACCAGTCTATTTTTCATGTTGCGTTCTTTGGATACTTTAGAGCTTTATTGTTTAGGGTTTGTATTCCCTATAACGATGACCGTTTAGAGGTTTTGCACCATTCTTTCCCGATGAATGACTCGGATAGACCAAGTATATTGGGAGGGTTTCTTGTTTGTATTTCTCTTACGATACGTCCCATGTATGAGGTTGACTTTGATTAAGAGTCAAGGGTTTTTGGATGCAAGACTTTTATCAAGTGCTTAGCATATGGTCAGAGGGGAAATGTTTTCACTCACCATCCGTAACGGCATTAAAAGTAAGTTTTTGAAGAATTGTTTTTGCAACCATGTGGGGGTCAGTATGAGGAAGCATTTAACTATCTTTCGCTTTATACATTGAGAGATATTGATATAAAGGTGAAGGAGGATGTTTGCATTATTAGCTAGTACAATAAAGACTTTTTGAGTTGGAAGAAACCTTATGTGAGGGGTTTGACAGGTGTTATTGGGTAACCCATTGTTCACCACTTTCGCTTGGGTTGTTGAAGTTACATTTCTATATTAATGGGAGAATTTTAACCATGACGTGAATAGAATCCTTAAGATTTGGAAGAATGAGGAAAAAAAAGGACCAATAAATAGAGACGGTGTGGTGTGGACCCGAGTAAGGTGACCTCACCAATTTATGAACCACGTAGTGGGAGATGACCCCAAGGAGTTTCCAAGAGTTGACGATATGATTTATTTGTCCAATTGGCAAGCGGAATTCTGGCTAGTAGAGCCACGACCTACGAGAACAGAGTAAACGAGGCAAATTTTAAAATATTCAACCAATGACAAAAGGTGACGATGGTCACCAGTGGGGATTCCATTTTGATAGTTCATTTAAAGGAAGGTGTTAGGCTAATGGAACATGAGTCCACCTAGTTATTTGATGCCTTAGTGGAAACCAACTTTTTGGGGTACCTCTAAGAAATGGTTATGGGAATGTAAATGGCTCGCGCATATGAGTCTGGATTTTACATCGAGGATTTGTCATTCTTTATTAGTAGTACTTTTACTACGATTATGAGATATATGGAATCCCTCTGATATTTATGTATTGGTGGTTACCTCCAGTCGGGAGGGTGATACTTTACGCTGTTATTTTAAAGATGTGGCAATTTGTTTGTTTGGCTCGAGTTCAACCACCTTGTTGATTTTTTATGAGATATCACCATATAATAATTTATCTTGTGTGTATATTTATATTTTACTCTTATATCGGCTACCGGGAGTGAGCTTTGGTCCAGGATTACTTTGGGTGGTGATGATTAAGCTTGGAAGAAAGGGCTAGCTCTCCTCTATAGGTATGGATGTGAGTAAATTATGGGAGATTACGATCACGTGCATGTGTCATCGATACTCTGACATTCTTCTAATTTTACTTAGACAAGTATTGTATTATTACCTACGTAAGAGATTTATTTTTTCTTAGAAATGGCACAAGTAGATAGTCCGTTGAGAGGGCATTTCATGGGATTGACTTTGTCACTTATAGTAGACATGTCGTCGGAGTATACACCATAATTTTTGAGTTGCTTAAGCATTAGAGGGAGACATTACTTTAAGGGAGTTCCAGAATATAGATGGTTCACTAAACGGAGGTTTAACCTCCCAGGGGAAGGTTAGGGTCAATAAATGGGATGAATATTAGATGTTATGTATCAATGACTGGTTGGACTAGTCGAGGAAAGTGTCCTCTTGTGACAATTGAAACGTGGTGAGTTTTCATTTGTGGTACAATCATGTGGAGTATATCTTGCAGAAAACTCCGTAGCGCAATATAACACGGGTGTGCCATTAGTGGGTTTTTTATCGCATGAAGGGTAATTTGCTGCGAATTACGACGATACCTCGTTAAAGAGGGAATTATGTACTAAGTGTGTTCACTACACCCAAATCTATTATTAAGGGTGGTTTATGCCCTAACGTTGAAATTTACCAAGATTAAGTATGTATATAGTATTGGGAATAAGTCCTTTCTCCGATTGAGGACATGAAAGGGTTGCATTTTCGGGGAAAGTTTTGCCGAGGGGGTCCCCAAACTAAAGAGGTGGTTTTGACCAAGGTGCATGTTTGGAAATAATTTTCACAAATTGTGGAATTCAGAATTCCAATAGGGATTAGACAACCCAATGTGAAGTTCCTCTAAAAGGCATAGATATAGTGAGGTCAGTGTCATTTGAACTTACCTAATCATTGTTAGTGCTTAGGATGTTTTCAGGTTTAGCATTAAGAGAAGTTTTGAGAGACCAATTATGGTTCAACAATTAGACTATCTGGTTTAGATTATAACCAAACATGAGTCTTGAATAAAAAGTCCTAGGTATGTATTTAGTCGTAGAAGATAGATTCAGTTATAGCAGTGGCAAGACGCCATGGGGGTAGATATTATAGATTTCTACTAGGAATATAAAAAATTTGAATTTCGAGGATGAAATTCCTTGTTTAAAAGGGGAAGCATGTAGTATCCCAAATTCTTATAGATATTATTTAATTAATTAAATTGTGGGAATTAATTATATGTGCCTCTTGTGACTGGAGTTTTCAACATTTATAATATTATGTGTTATTTAATTGGATCGGAATTGAGACTCAAGGCACAGTGATTAATTAATTTATTTTCGGACTCGTATGGGGAAATATTAAATAACTGAGTTGTTATTTATTTATTTTGGATATAATTGGTAATTGGCATTTGGGACTCCTAAAATGTTTGTTTATAGTTTAAAACGATTTTTAAAGCCCTTTTGGGTTAGTATACAACTTGGGATTGGTTTTAAGTCATTTAGAGTTATTTTTGGACTATGTTATTGAGGCTAAAGGGTTGAAAGAGGTTATTATGGATCTCATTTTATCACAAACACAATCGGAAAGCACTAGAGGGGATAAAGAGAGAAAGCACCAAACGGAAAGGAAGGTTTGGGAGAATTACATATTGATTTCTCAATCAAAACATAAGGCAAGTTCTATATATCATATGATTATTATTGCATACGTGTTCGATTATATCTGTTTTATTGGATTCTAAACCGTAAACATGTCTTAAATCTGATTTGTAAAATTTCATTGATTAATTTTATAATTAACCAAATCATGTTAGTAATTAGGTCAAATCCTCTTTGATTTCGATTGATTTCCTCATGTATATGACTTGAAATTATTAGAAAATGATCTGAACATATTTTTTATTATAAATTAGCTAAAAACCCTTTGTTTATTTGAATCAATCCAGGGAAATTCTAAGAATTGGATAAAACTAGGGTTCTTAGCTTTTGAATTTGTTTTTTTTAATATTAGGACAGATTTGGGATTCGATGATGGAATTAGGTTATAATAGTTGTTCTGATGTGTTTTTATCAATTGAATGTTTATTGGGTGCTTGGATGATTATTTTGGGTTCTTTAATAGAGGCGTGGGAGAGAAAATTGGGGTTGAAGATGAAGAAACCAATAAGGAAAAAATTGGGATATCACTGTGTTGATCGGTCAATCGGTGGTAACAAGTATAGCCTAGGTGGGGGCTTTTATGATATTGGTTGGAGTTTGGGGTTTTAGGCCTAGGGATATGGTTTGTTAGCCGATAGTTTTTATGTACTCATGGAATATATATATATATATATATATATATATATATATATTCTTATGATTTGCATCATTGAAAATCGATTTTAGGATATTTGAATATTTAGTAAAATCATTGATTTAAATGGGCTAAATGGAGGATTTGACATTTGAAGATAGGACTGAGTGTAGAATGGGTTTGTGAATTAAGAATTTGTAAGTTATAGGATTGGGATTATTGGTCGGGATTATTATAGTCGTCGTGATTTACTTATAGTTTATTTTTCCTTTGAATGAGACTCAAAGTTTAGTTAAAAACCTTTAGGGAAGAGTAGTTATTATAGTCGATAGATTTATGTGTATTAGGTGTGAATTTATACCTAGACGCGATGCCTTGGGAGATCTAAACTAGGGTTAATTAAGATTAATATTATAGATGTGAGTATTTTGGATATAGGGTAGGGTGAGACCACCTAGAACTCGGTACCCAAGAGATAGGGTTAATATATTATGAGAAGATTGTAAGGTTATACATGTGATATACCTTTTTATGATAGCGATGCTAATGTGACCCGATAAAGTTAGGGTTGGTGTCTGTATATTGCTTTATGTTAACTCGTTAATAAGGGTTATATATGTTTATACTTTAACCCTATTAGTAAGGGTTATGGTTACTTGTGGGTTTTATATTCAATGCCTGCCATGGGACAGTGCTCGTGGCGTATCCTACTAGGAGGGATTTCATAATGAGGTACGTGTAGAGCGGATCGCGCTGGTACCCCAGTGAGTAGACATGCTTGTAATATCCCGCACATTTATGGGAAATTAAATTCAATAATTAAGTGTAATTTGGGAATTTAAGAGTTATCGTGAATAATAAATTTTTGAGGTTTTCAAGGATTAGATGATTTTCGATGAGTGTTATATTTACTTTTGGGATTAAGTAAATAAGTCGGAGTATTTTAATTATATGTCGCAGCTGGGTAAAGCAACAGAGGATAATATTTTAACAGGAATACCACATTAATTTGTGTGGGTTAAATTAGTGAGTTGCGGTCAAGTGCCTCGGATGGAGATTCTTATTGTGCAGTGAGTCTCGAAATGGCCGAGATAGTCCGAATTGAGTATTCGGGTGTCGTAATTGAGTTTCGAGAATTTTTGGATTAATAGGGACTCACAATTGAGTAAACGAGTCATTTTTGGGTTTAAAAGGGATTAACCCTTAGTTCTCCCAATATAAGGCATGGGAGACTGGGAGAAGGAAAGAAAAGAGAGAAAATAAGAAGAGAAGAAAGGAACAGGAGAAAAGAGGAGAGGAAAAGGATTTTCGGGCCAAACTCCGTGGGATTCGACTCGGGGTCATCGGATTTCATCCTCCAGGCAAGTGTTTACTTGCTTTATTTAATTTTGAGCATGAATCTCATATCATAGTTGGTAAAAAAAAACTAAATGTTTTAGGTTGGGTTTTCATGGATTAAACGCGTTTTTTGGAAGTTAAATAGGTAAGCCCCGAAAATTATGAAATTGGAGAAACTTAGAAATTAATCGAATTTAATTATTGATTTTTGGATTTAGGATGTTTAGAACCTATTTCCTCTGTGTATATTTCGTTGGGTGTAGTTAGATGTTGGTGGAATAAGGAGTAAAAATGGTTGGAGGTTTGTTAATGGACGAAACAATCTCGGAGAAGACGATGAACAGTAACCAACGTCATTGCCGAATCGATTCGCCCTAGATGTGAATCGATTAGGCTCTTGATCAAAAAATAAAATTTGTATATATTTTCGATACGGTCTTGTGGGCATTGACCGCATATTTTTCTGATTTTTTTTGGATTTATAATTATTTTTCTATGGAAGGTTGTCCAAGATCGAAATTGTTAGTTAGAAATCAAACCTGATATTAAGAGAATTAAGGCTAGAATTGTTTGGAGATAAATATTAGGGGTTCCTAAATATAGAGTGGGGACCTCTAGATTATTATTTGAGTGAAATGTAGACCTTGGTTTTGTGGAGAAATGGAATCCACAACCTATTTAAATTAAGGGTGTTTGGTGACGAATATTTCTTGGGATAAATTCAGTGGGCATTTAGGCTTATATAATTATGCACGTAGAAAACTTAATTATATCGATTATAGTTGAGTATATACTATGATACTATTAGGATGAATTTGAGAAAATGCGTATTTACTTAGTGTGAATTGGTATAGTTGGAGAAATTTTATAAATCCTTAAGTCTGAATAAGGTACAAGTTATTTTTCAAGTGAGGGAATACTTTTGAGTTTAGTACTGTGAGTGTGGGAATACTTGAATATTATTAATTATGAGAATATTTGGGATTATTAGTCAACGCTATGTGTGATTGGCAATTGTGGCCATTTATATTTGTTTGAGGAACAATGTGGAATATATATATACTATGTGATGAAAGTATATATATTATATGATACGGATATGTATATATATCTACGTGTGGACAGTATATATATATATATATATATATATATATATATATATATATATATATATATATATATGTGTGTGTGTGTGTGTGTGTGTGTGTAGCATACCCCCTCTAATGCTATCATGGGAAGTTGCGCGATGTGGATGAGGCCCATGGCTTGAGGAGCAGGGTGCGTATTGTCCCTAGGTCATAGCGTCCATTGTTATATTATATGATTTTTATTAGGGGTGAGACGTGGTGGGTATGTTTCATCTCACTTTCGAGGAGGAACTATGACCGCTTCCAAGACGATGTGATTTGGTTTTGAACATGAAGTAGATGACATTTAGTCCTACCGGTTGTCCCCAGGATGGTATGTGAGTGATGCCCTGGAAGTTGATAGCATTGAGCGACCACATCCTCGAGTTATATCTCATTGGGATGGTTATTGTACTTGTGTGTATAGTACATTGCTTGTGTATGAGAACAAGATATCATATCTCTATGAGAGTAAAGAGATAAATTGAATATGAAATGAAAAAGGATTAATTCTTATTCCGGGAGATTGTATCCGGACTTAAAATGTGAAATGTATATAAAAGTGAGTATGAAAAACAAAGATGAGTATGTTATGTAGATTTATTTATACGAGTATATATATAAGTTGAGTACGGAGGGTCTGATGGATCTCGACGATCAACCTTGGTAAGTAGTAGTGTATCGGGGGATTTCTTATTTGAATTTCGCTTTGCGAGACACCCCACACACGAACATGGCTTAGTGTCGAGACAGAGGAGAAATTTAACCCTTAGTTCTCCTATTTCGGGTTTTCATTATATATATATATATATGTGTGTGTGTGTGTGTGTGTGTGTGTGTGTGTGTTGTGTACTGGAGGTCTAATGGATCTCGACGATCGACCATGCCAAGTAGTAGTATTTCGGGGGGTGCCTTATTTGGATTTCACTTTGCGAGACACCCCACGCACGAACATGGCATAACGTTGAGACTAGGGAGAAGTTGAGACCTTAGTACTTAGTTGGCTTAGGATTTCTAGAGTTTGGGGGTGATGGATTAGTTAGGCAGCGTAGCTTGACTAGGTTGTTTAGAGGGATGCGCTAGGGATCCACTATTAGAAGAGAGGTAAGGGGTATCTCATGGGAGTGCAATAACAATTTAAATATGAGATCAAACATATTTTTAATAATAAAACATTTATGCACTTGATAAATATTTTCATAACTCGGGCTCTGACCCATTTCAATATTTTCCCCCTCTTGCTATATTATATATATATATATATATATATATATATATATATATATATATATATATATATATATATATATATATATATATATATATATATATATATATATGTGTGTGTGTGTGTGTGTGTGTGTGTGTCTAGACACAGGGACACCTGGATGATGATCTTTTTGAGTCAGACGTCTGCTGCAGCGACTGTGGATGCGTCAGGTTTATTTTTAGATGCTTCTATTCCTGTGATCTAGATAGGAAGCATTGTAGTAATTTTTGGGCCGAAATCCCAACTGCATTTATTTATTCTTTCACCACCTTTTAGTGCGGCATTCGATTTGGTTGTATCATATTTGAACCGAGTGTTCGGTTATTTTTTCTCTTTCCTGTATTATTTATTTAAACTATGTGGATGTTTTAATTGTATAGTTCATTTAAAAGGATTAGTTAAAAAAAATTTGATGCCAGCCTAATAGGTTATTAGTAATTAAATTGGTTTTCGAGAGTGATGCTAAGAATGATCCATATGCGACTCCGGTTTTAATTTGGTACAAGAGTGATCGCCCATATTTAATTAGACGGGGTGTCACAGATAGTATCAGAGCATTAGGTTCTAGTGTCCTTACGAATCTGTGCAAATATACTACGCTTTCAGCGTTGCTCTCGATTTGTTATAGAGCCTTAAGATAGGGATTGTGGATTCCTCTTGTGAGATTTTGTTCTCCTTCCATATTGTGAGATTATAGTAATCTTTTGCGCGTTTAAAGTTCGTGTGCTGATCGAGGAAGGGTGACCAAGGAAGGCCATGATGAAGGCAATAGGAGGCGGGGCTTAGCTGGAGCAGTGAGTGGAAGTCGGAGACTAGGACCGTAGTAGAGGTCATTATCCTTGTGGCATTTGCTAAGAGTTATTGCGATGACTATGAAAGAATAATAGTTATGAGTAGCCCAGTACCACTACTGTAGAGAGTGGTACTAAAGTTGAATTATCCGGTGAAGCTAAGGGTTCGAAAGGGGTCTTTGGTAAGGACCATATTGGAAGTAAATTCATGCGAAGGTAGTGTAGCATTACTCAGTGGAAGTACTAGGGTCAGAAGTTTTGACTTAGAGAAGGGTATGGAAATACCCAGATGTGAAAATTGAGGAAAAATTTTCACTCATAGGAGCAATATGAAAATGGTGGGAATGGTGATAACCATATTCGGGGGAGAAGGATATTTTTACCCTAAAGGGATCATACGGATAGTTCTAACCGTGAGTCCCCATGATTTAGTAAGAATGAGAAGAATACAGTTTTAAATTATTCACGTAAGGATAGATAAGAGGCCGATAGTGAATAAAGAGAGTTATGGACAAGTGATCTTTGTACTGAGTCAAGGTAGGTACAATGAGCCCTTCCGAGGAATGATAGGTTCACTAGAAAAGTGTTGCAAACACTTATGAAGAATGTATGAGTTCGAGGACCTCATTAGTGGGCATCCACCCTGGGAATTTGTTGAAATAGGGTTGTTGAGGCCGGTGGTGGAGTTTCCTTTTCATGAGGAAGTTAAGGGGAACTAGTAAAGTGATTGTCAGGATCGCAGCTATGGATTCCAAGATACTGGTAACCTTAAAGGGGTCAGGGTGACCCGAGATGGGGAATGTGGTAATGTGGAGTTTATAACCGTACGATTAGTTATTGCCCATGGGAGTTAAAGGGGAAAGAGTAAGGTGTCCAGAAGGGACATTGATTAAAGTAATTTTGTTTCAGTTAGGGCAAGTGTACCAAGTCCGGGAACCTTTTTGAATAGCCAGGGAGATAGGAGAAAATTTTATTATGAGCTTCACCTCAATTGAAGGAGGCTTGTTCTGTGTGACGAGATTGAGTCGCAGTGTTTTATTAGCCCTAGATTTGTGTATGATATGAGTTCACATATAGTATCGATAACGTTATGTAGTATGTGTTTATGTGTTTTTCTGCGATAGTGGGAATTTATTTTCTTTCATTCGCTGAGAAGAGAGGGTGATAGTATTTTGATTTTATATATCAGATTGGTATTACTCATTTTGTGTGTGTTATACGAGTATGGTGTTATTTTGAGTATAATATGATATTCATTGTTCGGAGCGATCCTAGGCTAATAATGGCAACACTATCGTGTCCGTGGTTCCGTGGTGGAATGGGTTGTTGTTGCGATATCTCACCTGGATACAGGCTGAGTTCACCTTTATTATATTTATAAATGAAACTTCGGTGAGCAGATGTTTCTTTATCATGATTCGAGTGTGTGGCGACCTTATAGGTGTGATTTAAGGCATGCAGGGTTAATTTTGGAGCAGTGAGTTTAAGCTCATTATTGATTGCGCAAGGACTGAGTGTTAGTGCGAGCGCTTGGTGGTATGGCTCCTGGGTAGAGATGGGAGTTAAGACCACATTTTGTTGAAAGAGGGGATAAGGTTATCTCGGTTGCATATTTGAAGTTAACGGACCTCCATGACCGACAAAGTTAAGTAGTAGTGTATTGGAGGGGTTCCTTGTTTGGATTTATCTTTGCCAGACACTCCACGCATGAACCTTAACGACGTCGGGAGAGGAAAGATGTTTTAGGATGCAAGAATGTTGGTTTTGTCGATAAGTCATATAGTGTGGAGGAAACATTATAGACTATGAGCCGTATGATGATTGTATGCTTATGGAAATATTGTGCTATGGAGAAGCACTAAAATGGTTCTTTCACCGTAGGTAAGTGGGTGAGGCTGAAGTTAGAGAAATTGATTTGAGGCTTATAGCCAGGCCTTAATGAAAAGACCAATTTTGGAAGAAGTATATTTTGGGTATGATGTTCGTAATGCTTTTTCAAAGAGTGGGCGCCTCGATTAGTTAGACTTTCCTGTTCACC
Source organism: Sambucus nigra (assembly GCA_949130495.1). Taxonomy (NCBI): domain Eukaryota; kingdom Viridiplantae; phylum Streptophyta; class Magnoliopsida; order Dipsacales; family Adoxaceae; genus Sambucus; species Sambucus nigra. The sequence goes on along the minus strand of OX422215.1, from coordinate 300,720,585 downwards.
TAGGTGGAAGGATAGAATAGTAGAAATACGTTAATAGGTTAGTGAGGTAAGATTTAGGACGTCCAGCTATTGTGCCTTAGCTCGTTATAGCACGGTGACCGACGACGTGAGGGAGTAGTGTAACGGGAGGGTTCCTTATTTGGATTTCGTTCTGCGAGACGTCCCACGCATGAAACCGAGAAAATGTCGGGAGTTGAGAAAGGTCTTGGGTACCAGAGACACAATTTAGGATATTACTATTTCTCATAGTTAGGAACGCTTCGATCTTAGAATTATTGGGCCGTGAAGCCAGTGGAGTTAGTGGCACCAATATAGAAATATTGGTTTGTTAACCTTGAGAAGAATGGGATGTTACGGGTTGGGAAGACCCATGTATGACTATTATGTCGAGGAAATAAGGCCTATTGTTTAGAGAGTGTGTACGTGTCAGACGTTGGCGATGGTTGTGGGGAGAGGCATGGGTTAAAAAGGTGTATGGGCACCTTAGTAAGTTTGTTTTATATACTGCCTGAGATAGAAGGGACGTAGTATATAGAGTTGAAGATTATGCCCAGATGGTAGTATAGTATAGTATAAACCTAATTATAGGTGAGTGCTGATGAGTATACGGTTAAGAGATATTGGGTAGTACCATTCCACTTTGAGGCATTAGGATGTGGAGGGATTCACGATCCTAGGTTAGTGTTGGTAGTATTGGTTATATCTGAATTTCGAGGACGAAATTCTGTTGTAAGGGGGGGAGTATGTAATACCCTGCACTTTTATAGGAAATTAAATTCAATAATTAAGTGTAATTTGGGAATTTAAGAGTTATCTTAAATAGTACATTTTTGGGGTTTTCAAGGATTAGATGATTTTCGATGAGTGTTATATTTACTTTTGGGATTAAGTAAATAAGTCGGAGTATTTTGATTATATGTCGCAGCTGGGTAAAGCGATAGAGGATAATATTTTAATGGAAATACCGCATTAAGTTGTGTGGGTTAAATTAGTGAGTTGGGGTCAACTGCCTTGGATGGAGATTATGATTGCGCAATGAGTCTCGGAATGGCCGAGATAATCAGAATCAAGTATCCGGGTGTCGTAATTGAGTTTCGGTAATTTTTGGATTAATAGGGACTCGCTATTGAGTAAACGAGTCATTTTTGGGTTTAATCGGGATAATCCCTTATTTCTCCCAATATAAGGCATGGGAGAGTGGGAGAAGGAAAGAAAAGAGAGAACAGAAGAAGAGAAGAAAGGAAGAGGAGAAAAGAGGAGAGGAAAAGGATTTCCGAGCCAAACTCCGCAGGATTTGACTCAGGGTCGTCAGATTTCATCCTCTAGGAAAGTGTTTACTTTATTTATTTAATTTTGATCATGAATCTCATATAATAGTTGGTAATAACAAACCCTAAAGGTTTTGGGTTGGGTTTTCGTGGATGAACAGGTTTTTCGGAAGTTTAACAGGTAAATCTAAAAAATTATTAAATTGGAGAAACTTAGAAATTAATCGAATTTAATTATTGATTTTTGGATTTAGGATGTTTAGAACCAATTTACTTTGTGTATATTTCGTTGGGTGTAGTTAGATGTTGGTGGAAGAAGGAGTAAAAATGGTTGGAGGTTTGTTAATGGCCGAAACAGTCTCGGAGAAGACGATGAACAGTAACCAACATCATTGCCAAATCAATTCAGCCTAGATACGGATCAATTCTGCTCTTGATCATAAAATGAAATTTATAGATATTTTCGATACGTTCGCGTTGGGGCTGACCGCGTATTTTTTTGATTTTTTGGGATTTATAATGATTTTTCTACGAAAGGCTATCCGAGATCGAAATCGTTAGTTAGAAATCAAACCTGATATTGAAAGAATTAAGGCTAGAATTGATTGGAGATAAATATTAGGGGTTCCTAAATATAGAGTGGGGACCTATAGATTATTATTTGAGTGAAATGTAGACCTTGGTTTTGTGGAAAAATGGAATCCACGACCTTTTTAAATTAAGGGTGTTTTGTGACGAATATTTCTTGGGATAAATTCAGTGGGCATTTAGGCCTATATAATTATGCGGGTAGAAAACTTAATTATATCGATTGTAGTTGAGTATATCCTATGAGAGTATTAGGATTAATTTGAAAAAATGCGTATCTACTTAGTGTGAATTGGTATAGTTGGAGAAATGATATAAATCCTTAAGTGTGAATAAGGTACTAGTTATTTATCAAGTGAGGGAATACTTTTGAGTTCAGTATCATGAGTGTGCGAAGACTCGAATATTATTAGTTATGAGAATCTTTGGGATTATTGGTCATCGCTATGTGTGATTGGAAATTATGGCCATTTATATTTATTTGAGGAACAATGTGGAATATATATATATACTATGTGATGAAAGTATATATATTATATGATACGGATATATATGTATATATATCTATGTGTGGATGGTATATATATATATATATATATGTGTGTGTGTGAAGCATACCCCCTATAAAGCTATCATGGAAAGTTGCGCGATGTGGGTGAGGACCCTAGCTTGAGGAGCAGGGTGCATATAGTCCCCAGGTCACCGCATCCATTGTTATATTGTGTGATTTTTATTAGGGGTGAGACGTGGTGGGTATATTTCATCTCACTTTCGGGGAGAAACTATGACTGCTTCCCAGACATTTTGATTTGGTTTTGACCACGAAGTAGGTGACATTTAGTCCTACCGGTGGTCCCCAGGATGGTATGTGAGTGATGCTCTGGAAGATGATTGCATTGAGAGACCGCATCCTCGAGTTATAGCTCGTTGGGATGGTTATTGTACTTGTGTGTATAGCATATTGCTTGTGTATGAGAACAAGATATCATATCTCTATGAGAGTAAAGATATAAATTGATTATGAAATGAAAAAGGATTAATTCTCATTCCGTGAGATTGTATCCAGACTTAAAATGTGAAATGTATATAAAATTAAGCATGAAAAATAAAGATGAGTATGTTAGGTAGATTTATTTATACGAGTATATATATAAGTTGATTACGGAGGGTCTGATGGATCTCGACGATCAACCTTGCCAAGTAGTAGTGTATTGGGGGGTTCCTTGTTTGGATTTCGCTTTGCCAGACACCCCACGCATGAACATGGCTTAGTGTCGAGACTGGGGATAAGTTTAACCCTTAGTGCTCCTGTTTTGAGTTTTCATTATACGAGTGTATATATATATATATGTGTGTGTGTGTGTGTGTGTGTTGTGTAATGGGGGTCTATTGGATCTCGATGATCGACCTTGCCAAGTAGTAGTGTATCGGGGGGGGGGGGGTTCGTTATTTGGATTTCTCTTTGTGAGACACCTCACGCACGAACATGGTATAGCGTTGAGACTAGGGAGAACTTGGGACCTTAGTATTGGTTGGCTTAGGATTTCTAGAGTTTGGGGTGACGGATTAGTGATGCAACGTAGCTTACTAGGATGTTTAGAGGGACGCGCTAGGTGTCAACTATTAGAAGAGAGGTAAGGGGTATCTCATGGGAGTGCGATACCAATTTAAATATGAGATAAAATATATTTTTAATAATAAAGCATTTATGCACTTGATAAATATTTTCACAACTTGGGCTCTGACCCGTTTCTATATTTTCCCTCTCTTACTATATATATATATATATATAGGTGTCCAGACACAGGGTTGCCTGGATGATGATATTTTCAAGTCAGACATCTGCTGCAGCAACTGTGGATGCATGATGGTTTATTTTTGAATGCTTTTATTCTGATGATCTAGATAGGAAGCATTGTAGTAATTTTTAGGACGAAAGCCCAACTGCATTTATTTATTCTTTCACCGCCTTTTAGTGCAGCATTCGATTTGGTTGTATCATATTTGAACCGAGTGTTCGGTTATTTTATCTCTTTCTAGTATTATTTATTTAAACTGCGTGGATGTTTAAATTGTATAGTTCATTTAAAAAGACTAGTTAAAGAAATTTTGATTCCAGCCTAATAGGTTATTAGTAATTAAATTGGTTTTCGACAGTGATGGTAAGAATGATCCATATACGACTCCGATTTGAATTTGGTACAGGAGTGATCGCCCGGTATTTTATTAGGCGGGGTGTCACTGATGGTATCAGAGCATCAGGTTCTAGTGTCCTGACGAATCTGTGCGGACGTACTACGCTTTCAGCGTTGCTCTCAATTTATTATAGAGCCTTATGATAGGGACTGTTGATTCCTCTTGTGATATTTCATTCTCCTTCCATATTGTGAGTTATATTAATCTTTTGCACATTTGAAGTTCATGTGCTGATCGAGGAAGGGAGACTAAGGAAGGTCGTGATGAGGGCAGCAGGAGGCGGGGCTTAGTTGGAGCAGTGAGTGGAAGTCGGAGACTAGGACCGTAGTAGAGGTCATTCTCCTTGTGGCATTTGCTAAGACTTGTTGAGACGACTACTAAAGAATAGTAGTTACGAGTACCCCAATACCACTATAGTTGAGAGTGGTACTAAAGTAGAATTATTAGGTGAAGCTAAAGGTTCGAAAGGGGTCTTTGGTAAGGACCATATTGGAAGTAAATTCATGCGAATGTAGTGTATCATTACTCAGTGGAAGTTGAAGGCTCAGAAGTTTTGACTTAGAGAAGGGAATGGAAATACCCAGATGTGAAAATTGAGGAAAAATTTCACTCGTAGGAGCAATATGGAAATGGTGGGAATGGTGATAGCCATATTCGGGGGAGCAGGATGTTTTGCCCCTAAAGGGATCTTACATATATTTTTAACCGTGAGTCCCCACGATTTAGCAAGAATGAGAAAATGCAATTTTAAATTATTCACATAAGGATCGGTCAGAGGCCGACAATGAATAAAGAGAGTTACGAACAAGTGAACTCTGTACTGAGTCAAGGTAGGTACAATGAAGGGAGAGCCCTTCCAAGGAATGATAGGCTCACTAGAAAAGTGTTGCGAACACTTATGGAGAATGTATGCATTCGAGGACCCCATTAGTGGGCATCCACCCAGGGAATTCGTTGAAACATGGCTTTTGAGGTCGGTGGTGGAGTTTCCTTTTCATGAAGAAGTTAAGGGGAACTAGAAAAGTGATTGTCAGGATCGCGGCTATGGAGTCCAAGATATGGATAACGTTAAAAGGGTCAGGGTGACCCGAGATGGGGAATGTTGTAATGTGGAGTGTAGAACCGTACGATTAGTTATAGTCCATTGGAGTTAAAGGGGAAAGAGTAAGGTGTCCAGAAGGGACGTTGATTAAATTAATTTTTGGTTCAGTTAGGGCAAGTGTACCAAGTCCGGGAACCTTTTTGAGTATCTAGGGAGATAGGCGAATTTGTTTTTATGAGCTTCACCTCAATCAAAGGAGGCTTGTTATGTGTTATGAGATTGAGTCACGGTGTTTTATTAGCCCTAGATTCGTGTGTGATACGAGTTTACATATAGTATCGATAACGTTATGTAGTATGTGTTTATGTGTTTTTCCGCGATAGCGGGAATTTATTTTCTTTCATTCGGTGAGAAGAGCGAGTGTTAGTATTTTGAGTTTATATATCAGATTGGTATTACTCATTTTGTGTGTGTTATACGAGTATGGTGTTATTTTGAGTAGAATATGATATTCGTTGTTCGGAGCAATAGTAGGCTAATGATGGCAAGACTATCATGTCTGCGGTTCCAGGGTGGAACGGGTTGTTGTTGCGATGTCTCATCTGAATACAGGCTAAGTTCGCCTTTATTATATGTATAGATGAAACTTCGGTGAGCAGATGTTTCTTTATCATGATTCAAGTGTGTGACAGCCTTATAGTTATGATTTAAGGTATGCAGGGTTAATTGTTGAGAGGTGAGTTTAAGCTCATTATTGATTGCGCAAGGACTGAGTGTTAGTGCGAGCGCTTGGTGGTATGGCTCCTGGGCAGAGTTGGGAGTTAAGACCACATTTTGTTGAAAGAGGGGATAAGGTTATCTCGGTTGCATATTTGAAGTTCGAGGACCTCCATGACCGACAAAGTTAAGTAGTAGTGTATTGGAGGGGTTCCTTGTTTGGATTTCGCTTTGTGAGACGCTCCACGCATGAACCTTAACGACCTCAGGAGTGGAGAGTTGTTTTAGTATGCAAGAATCTTGGTTTTCTCGATAAGTCTTATAGTGTGGAGTAAACATTATAGACTATGAGTCGTATGATGATGGCATGCTTATGGAAATATTGTGCTATGGAGAAGCACTAAAATGGTTCTCTCACCGCAAGTAAGTGGGTGAGGCCGAAGTTAGAGAAATTTATTTGAGAATTATATCCAGGCCTTAATGAAAAGGCCAATTTTGGAAGAAGTATATTTTGGGTATGATGTTCATAATGCTTTTGTAGAGAGTGGGAGCCTCGATTAGTTAGACTTTCTTGTTCGCCTAGGTGGAAGGATAGAATAGTAGAAATGAGTTAATTGGTTCGTGAGGTAAGATTTAGGATGTCCTGCTATTGTGCCTTAGGCCGTTATATCTCGATGGCCGACGACGCGAGGGAGTAGTGTAACGGGAGGCTTCCTTGTTTGGATTTCGCTCTACGTGACATCCCACGCCTGAAACTGAGCAAATGTCGGGAGTTGAGAAAGGTCTTGGGTACCAGGGACACAATTTAGGATAATACTATTTCTCATAGTTAGGAACACTTTGATCTTATAATTATTGGGCAGTGAAGCCAGTGGAGTTAGTGGCACCGATATAGAAATATTGTTTTGTTAACCTTGAGAACAATGGGATGTTGCGGGTTAGGAAGACCCATGTATGAGTATTATGCCGAGGAAATAAGGCCTATTGTTTAGAGAGCGTCTACGTGTCAGACGTTGGTGATGGTTGTGCGGAGAGGCATGAGTTAAAAAAGTTGTATGGGTGCCTTAGTAATTTTGTTTTATATACCTCCTGAGATAGAAGGGACGTAGTATATAGAGTTGAAGATTATGCCGATAAGGTAGTATAGTATAGTATAAACCTTGTTAGAGGTGATTGCTGATGAGTATATTTCTCAAAGATATTGGGTAGTACCATTCCACTTTGAGGCATTAGGATGTGGAGGGATTCACGATCCTAGGTTAGTGTTGGTAGTATTGGTTATATATGAATTTCGAGGATGAAATTCTGTTGTAAAGGGGGAGTATGTAATACCCCGCACTTTTATAGGAAATTAAATTCAATAATTAAGTGTAATTTGGGAATTTAAGAGTTATCGTGAATAGTAATTTTTTGAGTTTTTCATGGATTAGATGATTTTCGATGAGTGTTATATTTACTTTTGGGATTAAGTAAATAAGTCAGAGTATTTTAATTATATGTCGCCGCTGGGTAAAGTGATAGAGGATAATATTTTAACGGGAATACCGCATTAAGTTGTGTGGGTTATATTAGTGAGTTGCGGTCAAGTGCCTCAGATGGAGATTCTGATTATGCGGTGAGTCTCGGAATGGCTGAGATAGTCAGAATTGAGTATCCGGGTGTCGTAATTGAGTTTCAGGAATTTTTGGATTAATTGGGACTCGCAATTGAGTAAACGAGTCATTTTTGGGTTTAATAGGGATAAACACTTATTTCTCCCAATATAAGGCGCCAGAGAGTGGGAGAAGGAAATAAAATAGAGAAAAGAAGAAACGAAGAAAGGAAGAGGAGCAGAAGAGAGGAAAAGGATTTCCCGGTCAAACTCTACGGGATTCGACTCGGGTTTGTCGAATTTCATCCTCTAGGCAAGTGTTTACCTGCTTTATTTAATTTTGAGCACGAATCTCATATCATAGTTGGTAATAAAAAACCCGAAAGGTTTTGGGTTGGGTTTTCGTGGATTAAACGGGTTTTTCGAAAGTTTAACAAGTAAACCCCGAAAATTATGAAATTGGAGAAAGTTAGAAATTAATCGAATTTAATTGTTGATTTTTGGATTTAGGATGTTTAGAACCTATTTAATTTTTGTTTATTTCGTTGGGTGTAGTTAGATGTAGGTGGAAGAAGGAGTAAAAATGGTTGAAGGTTTGTTAATGGCCAAAACAGTCTCGGAGAAGACGATGAACTGTAACCAACGTCATTGCTGAATCGATTAGGCCTAGATGCGAATCGATTCGTCTCTTGATCATAAAATAAAATTTGTAGATATTTTTGATACGGTCGCGTTGGGGCTGACCGCGTATTTTTCTGATTTTTTTTGGATTTATAATGACTTTTCTATGGAAGGTTGTCCGAGATCGATATCGCTAGTTAAAAATCAAACCTGATATTGAGAGAATTAAGGCTAGAATTATTTGGAGATAAATATTAGGGGTTCTAAATATAGAGTGGGGACCTCTAGATTATTATTTGAGCGAACTGTAGACCTTGGTTTTGGGGAAAAATGGAATCCACGACATATTTAAATTAAGGATGTTTGGTGACGAATATTTCTTAGGATAAATTCAGTGGGCATTTAAGCTTATATAATTATGCGCGTAGAAAACATAATTATATCGATTGTAGTTGAGTATATCCTGTGAGAGTATTAGGATGAATTTGGGAAAATGCGTATCTACTAAGTGTGAATTGGTATGGTTGGAGAAATTATATAAATCCTTAAGTGTGAATAAGGTACAGGTTATTTATCAAGTGAGGGAATACTTTTGAGTTTATTATCATGAGTGTGCGAATACTCGAATATTATTAATTATGAGAATCTTTGGGATTATTGGTCATCGCTATGTGCGATTGGCAATTATGGCTGTTGATACCAAAATTAATATGCTGATGTGGACGAATAATACGAAGACACGTGTCAATCTACGTGGCACGATAGCAGCGAGGAAGTTCATTTCCCGACCAACCATGCTTCTTTTCGAGCAACGAGGATATACCGAGGAACTCTAGCGCACCGAGGAACTCTAGCACACCGAGGAACTCCTGATCAGCGAGCAGCTATGGCGGTCCGAGCTGCACCTCGGTCGTATCATTAATTGCCAGATAATCAACAGTTCAGATATTCATTGAATGCTTATATTATTGACGCGTACGCTACATTAAATGTATTACCCTTTCACATGTATATCATTTAATGTATCGAACCTTTCATGTCCAGCCTCAAGGCTATAAATACCTTGTATCAAACTCATTCAAGGGGACCGGAGTTTCTTGAGAGAACTTGTAATCAAGAATTCTGCAAACACTCAGCAATAACATAACAGTGGACGTAGGCTTTATTCCTAGCCGGACCACTTTAAAAATCTTTGTCTTATTTATTTATCTGTCATTGATTAATTAGAGCAATCTAGTTTTTTACATCAACAGATTGGCGCCGTCTGTGGGAAACGACTGTTACTATCGTTTTTCGCAAAAATCATTTGTTATCAATGGCAGATAATCCAGAATCCAGTAATCGAAATGCTGGAAATGCTGGAAATCCTCCAAATCCATCTGCAACTCCAGATCTGGCTGGAATTATGACAAATCTGGCTCAAGGACAAACCGCCATGCAAGAATCTATGAGGCAACTTATTCAAACTCTTCAAGGCGGTGCACCTACCTATTCAGGACAACGGAGTGATCATGGGCAATCACGATCTAGACGTACTGCGTCATATCGCAATGGGGAGTCTAATGATTATTCTTATCAACCTGGGCGAACTTCATCGATACGGGCTACAGATACAAATCAACCTATATCTCTCTCTCCGGAGAGAACCAGCGCTTTGGAAAGATTAAGCAGGGCGTCTCCTTTCAGTCGATTAGGACCAAGGAGGAATATGAGTCCACCTAGAGCTCCATCGAGAAGTTTTCGGCCACCATCAGGTTTGAGAGAACGATCAGCACAATCACGACCAGCTACTCGTCGAGATAAATCTCAGGAAGCTACGTCAGAACAATCAGTTGCTCGGACTAAGCGGCCTGAGGAAGGAAATGAAGCATGGAAAGGTTCCATTCAGCGGTTGGAGGATAGACTGGGCGAAATGGCTAAGGCAAGAAACCCCTTACAGAGAACTTTTGTTCAAGGGACACCTTTTGTGCAAGCCATTGTGGATTTTCCTACACCATAGAAATTCAAAGCACCTGTGATGACCCCCAAGTATGATGGAAAGACAGATCATGTACTTCATATAGAACAATACCAAGCTGCCGCCGACATATATGCCGTCCCCGACGAGATGAGGTGTAGAGCATTCTCGGGAACTCTTACCGGATCTGCACAAATATGGTATAACAATCTTCCTCGGGGTAAGATTTCAACTTTTATTCAATTAGCCGAGTTATTCATTGGGAATTTTTGTTTTGGGGCGAAGCCGATAAAGCGAGTAGCACATTTGTTAAGTGTTAGACAAAAATCAGGTGAAAGTACTAGAGACTACATAACTCGTTTTAATAACGAGAAGTTGGAAGTCGTAGATTACGAAGAAAAGACAGCAATCACTGCTTTAATGAGTGGTTTGCTGCCTAATAAGCTGTACTACACCTTAGCCAAAGATCCACCTAAAACTATGTCCGAGTTGATGGCAAAAGCAGCCAAAATTATGAATGTCGAGGAGGCTATGGCTGCGAAGAAGAATATGGATAAAGAAGTAAAAGTGGAGGTCGACAAGTCTAAGAAGAAAGATCAGAAAGGTAATGGTGGTGACAAGCATTACAGGAATAATAGGACAACGTTGGAAGTACTAAAGAAGTACGATAATTATACCCCATTGAAAATGGGTATTAATCATGTTTTGGAAGAAATCAAGAATAGCGAGGAAATCAAGTGGCCAGAGAAACTGAAGACAAATCCCGATCTGAGGAATAAGGCCAAATATTGCGAGTTTCACAAAGATCATGGCCATATGACCAAAAATTGCATAGCCCTTCAGAACGAGATTGAAACACTCATCCGAAGAGGAAAGTTGTCAAAGTATGTAGATCGTAGAGGTGAAAGGAAGAATGATGACAGAACTAGAGAGAGATCTAGATCTCCTCGTCGTGCAGAGGAGAAAAAGAAGAGGGATCATGAAGATGATCCAGATGATGACCCTGATCTTCCCAAGAAGCCAAGGCAGCCTGAACGAGAGGTATTTTCCATTCGTTTTGGGTCATTTGATTGTAATGTTATTACAGGAGGAGATGCAGGAGGAGGAGTCCTTACTGCAGAAAGAAAAGCTTACCTCGAAGAGGCTCAAGCTTGTTCATATATTCAGCGAATAAATCTGGCCGAGGATGATCGTCCGAGGAAGGTAAACAAAGAGAAGCTAGTGATTGGTTTTTCAAAAAACGACCTGGCAGGTGTTCTTTACCCTCATGATGATCCTTTGGTGATCAAAATGAGGATGAAGGATGTGGTCATTTCAAGGGTGTTAGTAGACAATGGTAGTTCGGCAGACATCATGTACTATTCATGCTTTGATAGCTTGAATTTAAAATTATCTCAATTGGAACCTTATCACAGACCCCTTCTGGGTTTTGCTGGCGAGAAATTTTTTCCACTTGGGACAATCAAGTTGGATATACTCATTGGAACTTGGCCTGCTTGTCGAACAGAAAGAATACGTTTCTTTGTGATGGATAAGAATGTGCAGTCAGCCTACAACATCATCATGGGAAGAGTTGGATTGAAGAAGTTCGAAGCAGTTCCATCTACAGTACATCAGTGTTTGAAATTCCCAACGAATTTTGGAGTCGGAATTATGAAAGGTGATCAAAAAGTAGCTCGGGAATGCTATTATTCGTCTGCCGAGTAAGAAGAACTTGAAGAATCAAGGAAAAAGACTACTACTTATCAAGTGGAGGAGGGTACAGAAATTGAAACTCTTGACCCTAGGGATGAATCTCAACTTGTAAAAGGACAGGTGGTGGAGTCTACAGAAACTGTTATTCTGGACGACGAGCATCCTGAACGAGTAACCTAGATAGGATCGTCGCTGGATGTTTCAATAAAACAGGAGTTGATAACTTTTTTGAGAAACAGGAAGAATACTTTTTCTTGGAGTCATGAAGACATGCCAGGTATAGATCCAAACTTCTTATGTCACGAGCTCAATGTGAATAAGGAGATCAAGCCTGTGAAGCAAAGAAGAAGAGTGTTTAGTCCCGAGAAGAACCAGGCCATACAAGAGGAGGTCGAGAAACTTCAGAAAGCCCAATTCATTGAAGATGTGAAATATCCAGATTGGTTGGCAAATGTGGTGATGGTAAAGAAGAAGAACAACAAATGGAGAATGTGTGTTGATTTCACTGATCTCAACAAGGCATGCCCAAAAGATCATTTTCCATTGCCCAGAATTGATCAACTAGTGGATGCTACCTCGGGACATGAGCTACTCAGCTTTATGGATGCTTATTCTGGCTACAATCAGATCAAAATGAAGCCGGAAGACAGGGAAAGTACTTCTTTTATCACCCCAAGGGGAACTTATTGTTATAATGTTATGCCTTTTGGTTTAAAAAATGCAGGTGCAACATATCAGCGACTGATGAACAAGGTTTTTTCTGAACAAATCAGTTGCAATATGGAAGTCTATGTCGACGACATGCTCACCAAAAGCAAGAGAGCTACTAATCATCTAGTTGACTTAGGCCAGACCTTTGATCAACTAGACAAATACCAAATGAAGCTCAACCCGACGAAGTGTACCTTTGGAGTACGAGAAGGAATGTTCCTCGGATACATCGTCAATCAACGAGGTATTGAGGCAAATCCAGAAAAGATCAAAGCTCTTTTAGGGCTGCGATCCCCAACGACGAGGAAAGAAGTACAGAGTCTTACCGGACGAGTTGCAGCGCTCAACAGATTTGTATCCCGAGCAACTGATAAATGCCTTCCATTCTTCAAAACACTGCGAAAAAGTTTTGAGTGGACTGATGAATGTGAGAAGGCCTTTCAAGATTTGAAGAAGTATTTGGGAGCCCCACCATTGTTGTCTAGGCCAATAACTGGAGAGAAGCTGTACTTGTATTTGGCAGTATTAGAGAATGTAGTTAGTTCAGCATTGATCAGATTGGAGAATGGAGTCCAGAAACCTATCTATTACACAAGTAAAGCTTTCCGAGGTGCAGAAATCAGGTACCCAAAGCTAGAAAAATTGGCATTGGCATTAATTGAAGCAAGTAGAAGAATGAGGCCATACTTCCAGGCCCATACAATCATTGTGTATACCGACATGCCATTAAGACAAGCCCTTCACAAGCCAGAAAAGTCAGGAAGATTGATGTATTGGGCAATAGAACTCGGTGAATATGACATTGTGTATGAACCGAGATCATCATTGAAGGGGCAAGCTGTAGCAGATTTTATAGAAGAATTCACATACCCTGATACCCCCGAGGAACAAAAGGTACTTGCTGACTTACCTGTGGATGATACAGTATCAACAGACACAAACCCAGACCAACTAAGGTTGGTAAAAGGACTTGTGGATATAGAAAAATCATCATATTCAAACCCAGACCAACTAAGGTTGGTAAAAGGGCGCGAACAGATGACCGATGAGGAACGAAAGATACCAGGGAATGATGAAACAAAACAACAGATATTTTACCGAGGAACTCTGACGGACAAGAAATTTGAAGACGAGGTACCTACATGGAAATTATATGTAGATGGATCATCGTGCACAGCTGGTTGTGGAGCAGGAATTGTTTTAAACACCCCAGATGATATTGACATGGAGTATGCCCTGAGATTCCAATTCAAAGCTTCCAATAACGAGGCTGAGTATGAGGCTATGATAGCAGGTTTTCATTTGGCGAAAGTTATGGAGGCACGACAAATAATTGTTTTCAGCGATTCTCAATTAATTGTGAATCAAATGATGGGAATATATGCAGTTAAAGGAGAATTAATGGTGAAGTACCATGCGAAGGTGATGGAGTTATTGGCAGAATTTGATGCTATTCAATTGGTGAGAATACCGAGGATGGAGAATGCTAGAGCAGACGCATTAGCCCGATTTGCGTCAGCTACGCGCACCGAGCTACGAAGAACGATACCAATTGAAGTATTAGAAAGTCGGAGCATAGAAGAAGATCTGATGGTGAATATAATAACCCTTGATTTAGGACCATCTTGGATGGATCCTATCAGGGCATACATTGAAGAAGGAGACTTACCAGAGGACAAGCTAACTGCAAAGAAATTGAAGTATAAAGTTGCTCGGTATGTGTTAACTAATGGTGTTTTGTATAGACGAGGAATTATGGAAGGTTTGCAAAGATGTGTGCATCCATCAGAAGTCAAAGAATTGGTTGAAGAAATCCATGAAGGATCTTGTGGAGCTCATGTAGCAGGTCGGACACTTTTGCAAAGGGTAATGACACAGGCATATTACTGGCCGACGATGAGGGCTGATTGTATAGCCTATGCCAAGAAGTGTGACAAGTGCCAACGTTTTTCCTCCATCCGAAGAACTCCACAAGCATTGTTGACACCCATAACTTCACCTTAGCCATTTGCCATGTGGGGGGTTGATCTGGTTGGACCATTGCCGACGACCCGAGGAAGGTTCAAGTATCTCGTCGTGGCAGTGGATTATTTTACTAAGTGGGTGGAAGCTGAACCACTAATTGATATGACGTACGAGAAGGTATATCAGTTCATTTGGAAGAACATTATTTGTCGATATGGTCTCCCCCATGCATTCATCACAGACCATGGAACACAATTCGATAATGAAGAATTTGCTGCCTATTGTCATCAATCGAACATTTTGAAGTATCATTCAGCACCAGGCCATCCCCAAAGCAATGGACAGACTGAGGTGACAAACAGAACATTACTAAATGGTCTGAAGAAGAGGTTAAGTGAAGCTAAAGCAAATTGGATCAATGAGCTCCAATCAGTACTATGGGCTTACCGAACAACTCCCCGAGTAGCAACTGGAGAATCACCATATATGCTAGCATTTGGAAGTGAGGCTGTGATACCTGCCGAGTTGGGTCTCCCAACGCATAGAGTACTGAATTTTAATTCCTCGGTCAGCGATTTGATGAGAAGATTGGATTTGGATATGCTCGAGGAGGTTAGAGAAGAGGCAGCCATTAGGAATGTTGCTTACCAACAACGTACAGCTCTGTTTTACAACAAAAGGGTGAAGAAATGTGACTTAAAAGAAGGGGATTATGTGCTAAAGAAAGTCATTCAGAAGCAAAATAAGTTGGAAGCAAACTGGCATGGACCTTACCGAGTTACAGAGGTTGTTCGTCCAGGAACTTACAGAATAGCAACTCTAGAAGGGGAAGAATTTAAGAATGCGTGGAATGCTGAACACCTACGAAAGTATTATCAGTAATGTAAAATGTAAAGCATTCCCTTCATTATGAATAAAGCGAGGATGTTTCACCATTTTCTTTCTGGTTGAAAGTTTTTCGTGGAATACTAGTGTAATACACTATGCACACAAAAAGTGCTCTAAGGAGCCAAAAAGTGCTCTAAGGAGCCAAAAGCTCTAAGGAGCCAAAAAAGCGCTCTAAGGAGCCAAAAGCTCTAAGGAGCCAAAAAAAGTGCTCTAAGGAGCCAAAAGCTCTAAGGAGCCAAAAAGTGCTCTAAGGAGCCAAAAGCTCTAAGGAGCCAAAAAGTGCTCTAAGGAGCCAAAAGCTCTAAGGAGCCAAAAAGTGCTCTAAGGAGCCAAAAAATACTCCTTTGGTTAGGAGGCGCTCTAAGGAGCCAAAAGCTCTAAGGAGCCAAAAAATACTCCTTTGGTTAGGAAAAACAAAATATTCCAAAATACACCAATCATAGTTGGTCGGGGATAAAGACCCACTAACTGTAGTTGGTCGACGAGGACAAATTATTGACCTTAGTTGGTCGGACACATTTCTATATTTGAAATTGAACCAAGTATGGCTGGTCGGGGATGAAAATCCATCAACTGTAGTTGGTCGACAAACATTATTTATCCACCTTGGTTGGTTGGAAACAGTTTGAACAATTTATACTCATTACTTTATTATTAAGTGATTGAACAACCTTGATACTTGTAAATTTTTATTATTAAGTTGATGGACAGCACAATATTGTTATCTTTTTAACAGATACATAGATACATATGCACAAATATAAAGGTGTTTGATAAACACAAGACAATAGCAAAATTGGCAAACAGAAAATGAAAGTTTTTTTTATTAAAAATCCAGAATAAATTACAAGTTACATGAATGTACTAACTGTTACATTGAAAACCTATTCTATTGGTTTCTTTCCTTTATTTTTTGAAATAGGCTCCTCGCCAGGAGGAGGATCCTCTAGGCAAAGAGGAGAATTAATGAAATTAACATCCCTGAGCATTCTGACGTTCATCACAGAAGGTGTATCCAAGAGATGCTCAGGATGAGACAATTCAACCTGAGAATGAAGGCTATAATCACCAAGGTACTTTGAAATCAAGCTACGAGGAATGGAACGAGCTGGGATCCATGCCATGTCCAATTTGAAAGGTGGTACAGGCAGGTCTAATAATGATGGAGCATGATAATTCCATAAATAATGCCCTTGCTCCAATTTTAACACACCCAGTGCGTTCAACCATCCTTGCTTGTAACCTTCATTGTTGGCATGTTCAATACGAGCATCCAGATGAACAAGAGCTTCATTATATCCTGCCATCCAGAATTCCCTGGGTTGTTTATGAAATTGAAAGGTTAATCTATCCAATTGCTCGAGAAGGTTTTTGGCAAAAAGATCCTTAGTATGAAGAGCAGACTTTGTCGCAGCCAGTTGATCTTCTAAAGATAAGTTTTTCTTGGACAATTCAGACAGAGCACGATCCTTAGCCTTCAGTTGGAACGCTTGAGTTTCCAGAGTAGATTGTGTGCGAGCCTCTTCAACGTTGCGACTAAGAACTCTTGATCGGCTCCGAGAAGCAACTGGAGAACTTTCCTCCTCGCCAATTCTTCCTCATCCCCGAGAACCTCTTCCTCGTCCACGAGCAGTCCCAGAAACAGCAGATCTTCTTAAATCATCCAGCTCTTGCCTTAATTTGGCATTTTCGACCTCTAAGAAAGAAAAACCCTCATCAGTAACGGGCACTAGAGCATTGGAAGATGACGCTGCAGATTCATATTGAGCCAACTTTTTCTGTAAATTATTATTTTCTTGTTCTAAGATCTCGGCAATCTGCCTGCAAGCTTCAACTTCACCTTTTAGGGTCCTTTCCCTAATATCATATCCAGCAATGATCTTCTTATGGCCTGTTTCAGAAGAGAGCTGCTGGTATCTATTTTCATAATCCTTGTGCAATGAAGCCAATGATGCATTGTGTTGATTTTGAAGATCCTCTATGGAACCATGAAGTTCCTCGATCAATTCGTAGTATGCCACATTATTGGCCACAGATCTATCAAGTAAATCCTTCAGATACCGGTAAGCCTCAACTGCTTGTTCTGAGGCATCGTGACCAAGGATGTCAACAATCTCTGATACACTTAGGTCTGTATGACCAGCTTTATAATAGCAATTGCATTGTCGCATCAATTCAGTATCAGGAGCAGATATCAATTCCATTCTGGCCAAAAACTAATAAAGAAGAGGAAGCAGGAGTTAATAAATAAAAGAGACAGAGTATCAACAAAGAAGAGAAACGAAGATGTATTTTATTAGATCATCAAAAAGTTACATTGTTCGATTACAAGTAATGAAATATAGAAATGATACCGAACAACTTCACACCTTTTCCTTGTCCCCCAAGACTTTCTCGGGAGGCTGGGATGAGGAGCTCGGTTGCTCGGTGGTAACAACGGTTTGATCAGCAGGAATCTTCTCGGCAGGAGGAGGCATGGAAGAAATGTCCTCGTTGACAGAGGGTTGAGAAGCAGAGACTGGGTCACCCGTAGCCATAGAAGATTCATCTGAGACAGGCTCATCTTCTTCTTCTTCCACAATTGCTGGAGGAGGACCAGGGAGGTGTTGTTGGAATAGCTCAGAATCGTCTTGGACCTTCAACTCTTGCAGAGCAGCTACCCAGCCTTCGTGGAAGTATTTCAACTTCCCATATTGGACTTGGGATGTCATTGCAGCAATCCCTTTATCCCATCCTTTCTCCCAACCAGCACTGAAATGTTTCTTGATTGCGACCTTTCTCCTCAACTTCTCCGAGGAGAGCTTCACATCCAATTCCTATTTTTTGACCTTGATATCTCGCAGAGTTGATAACTCTTCCTCTGCCTTTTTCAGCTGGCCATCATATTCCTGATGTTTAACCTCTAAACCTTTTACTTTCTCCTCCAAATTCTTGGAGGTTTCGGCCATTTTCACCTTCTCAGCTTCAGCCACAACTAATTTCTTCTCCCAAACAGCTTTTTCGTCAACATACTATTGACGAGATTCCTTTAAAGACTGGGTCAAACCCAACAGAGCATCCTCTACACCTGACGAGGAGCTTGAAGCTTTAATAGCTTCATCCTTCTTCACAATATTATTAAAACAGTTCACCAACTGAAAGATGAGAAAGATAGCAAAGTCAATACAAAATGCAAGCTTTCAGAGAAAGAAAGAAAAACCAGAAGTATAAGAAATTTACTGAAGCAAGGTGACGAGCAGCTAAGGATGTCAGCATATCCCTAGGAATTCTTTCATCAATACCATGGACCTCGGGTACGACCGAGCTCATTGCAGAACTTGGAAGAATGATGTTTGGAACATCAGTACCACCAGCAGGTAGGGAGGAGGCAGTTTCAGACGGAGTAACTAAGGATGATTTCCTCAATCTCTTCAACGGGCGGTCAGAACCTTCAACCTAAGAGGTCTTGGTCGGAGAGATTGTAATTACATCTACAGGAGCATTTTTCTTGCTCGGAACCATTGGGGGCTTCTCTGTAGCTTTAGAAGACCCAGCATCCACTTTTTTAGTCCCCTCTGGGGCATCAGTTTTGCTTTTCTTGGCCCCAGCAACAGAAGTAACATCATCAAAGAGAGCAGGAGGAGCTCTTTTCTTACCCATCCTTTGACTTAAAGGGAGATGAGAATCTGAAGATGAACCTTCTGGAGTTGAAGCTGGTTCAACAGGGCGAGCAGTATAAGAGGTTGTGTAACTCTTATACTGTAGCAGATATGAGGCAGACCTGATGTGTTCGTCTGCAATGTTCTTTTGAAAACCCCAGATAAGTTTCAGATGCTTGATATTAACCTCTGATTCTTTTGGAGTTCTTCTTTTGCTATCAACTGCGAATAAATACATAACGAGATATCAATCATACATTTTGTCAAACATGATGAAAGCATAATTTCATAAATAAAATAAAATGAAAAATAAACCTATCCCATTGCCATATGGGGGGCATCTGGGACCGTTGTATACTTCATCTCCAGTTAAAGGGGCATATTGCCAATTTTTTATAACCAACCCATGTTCAAAATAATCTCTATTTGAGTCAGGGAGGTTAACTACAAGAGCCCTATTCAGAAACCTAGTTTTTAAGTAATAAATATTATCTAGAGTGGCCAACTTATAGCAATACATAATCTCAGGGATCCCAATACGAGTCCCATGAGTTAGATTTAATTTGTGTACCCCATTAATAAT
Organism: Sambucus nigra; assembly: GCA_949130495.1. Taxonomy (NCBI): domain Eukaryota; kingdom Viridiplantae; phylum Streptophyta; class Magnoliopsida; order Dipsacales; family Adoxaceae; genus Sambucus; species Sambucus nigra. The sequence continues at coordinate 300,701,125 of OX422215.1, read as the reverse complement.
TCTCCATGAATTGGGGGCTATTTTTGCAGGGACAAGATCAAAATACTGACAAAACTCAAGACACAATGGATTTGGTGGAAAGGAAAAATCGCATTCAGCAATAAAAAGACTGGGGAACCAATGTCCCTCAGCCAGACGAAAATAAGTTTGAGGTTCAGAAAGTTCCTCCAAGATTACCCAAGACGGGATGGAAAAGTCAGAGCGGAACTTTTCAAGAGATTCAATAATATAAACCATGATGAATAAAAGAAGAAGGAAGAAAATCTTACAGGAAGGAAGGAGGTCTGCTGACAACTAACGAAGGAAAAGATGAACGCACAAGAGAGAAGGAGAGAATAGAAAGCTTGAAGGCAGAAAATTGGAAAATGTAGAGGACGGTATGGTTACCCAAGAAGTTTAAATACTTTGCATTGGGAAGCGGCGAAAGAAATGATTACCAAAAAGAAACTACTGAACTTTCGGCGGCTAAAAGGACAAAAACTGCACGGAGATCGAAGCGCTTATAAAAAATTCAAAAAAAGGGCGGAAGCTGCGAAATGAGAAGGAAATTTGAACACAATGTTCCTGAAACCCAGGAAAAGTCATTTAATATTGCCATATACCGAGAAAAAATGTTCCATACTCCTCAAAGTTCGAAATATGAAACATTGGGGGCTTCTGTTGATACCAAAATTAATATGCTGATGTGGACGAATAATACGAAGACACGTGTCAATCTACGTGGCACGATAGCAGCGAGGAAGTTCATTTCCCGACCAACCATGCTTCTTTCCAAGCAACGAGGATATACCGAGGAACTCTAGCGCACCGAGGAACTCTAGCACACCGAGGAACTCCTGATCAGCGAGGAGCTATGGCGGTCCGAGCTGCACCTCGGTCGTATCATTAATTGCCAGATAATCAACAGTTCAGATATTCATTGAATGCTTATATTCTTGACGCGTACGCTGCATTAAATGTATTACCCTTTCACATGTATATCATTTAATGTATCGAACCTTTCATGTACAACCTCAAGGCTATAAATACCTTGTATCAAACCCATTCAAGGGGACCGGAATTTCTTGAGAGAACTTGTAATCAAGAATTCTGCAAACACTCAGCAATAACATAACAGTGGACGTAGGCTTTATTCCTAGCCGAACCACTTTAAAAATCTTTGTCTTATTTATTTATCTGTGATTGAATAATTAGAGCAATCTAGTTTTTTACATCAACAATGGCCATTTATATTTGTTTAAGGAACAATGTGGAATATATATATAGGATTTGATGAAAGTATATACATTATATGATACGGATATGTATATATATCTACGTGTGGAAGGTATATATATATATATATATATATATATATATATATATATATATATATATATATATATATATATATATGAAGCATACGCCCTCTAATGCTATCATGGAAAGTTGTGCAATGTGGGTGAGGCCCGGGGCTTGAGGAGCAGGGTGCGTATACTCCCCTGGTCATAGCGTCCATTGTTATATTGTGTGATTTTTATTAGGAGTGAGACGTGGTGGGTATGTTTTGTCTCACTTTCGGGGAGAAACTGTGACCGCTTCCCTGACGTTGTGATTTGGTTTTGACCACGAAGTAGGTGACAGTAGTCCTACCGGTGGTCCCCAGTATGGTATGTGCGTGATGCCCTGGAAGATGATATCATGGAGAGATCGCATCCTCGAGTTATAGCTCGTTGGGATGGTTATTGTACTTGTGTGTATAGTACATTGCTTGTGTATGAGAACAAGATATCATATCTCTATGAGAGTAAAGAGATAAATTGAATATGAAATGAAAAAGGATTAATTCTCATTTCGGGAGATTGTATCCGGTCTTAAAATGTGAAATGTATATAAAAGTGAGTATGAAAAATAAAGATGAGTATGTTATGTAGATTTATTTATACGAGTATATATATATAAGTTGAGTACCGGGGGTCTGATGGATCTCGACGATTGACCTTGCCAAGTAGTCATGTATCGGGGGGGTTCCTTGTTTGGATTTTTCTTTGCGAGTCACCGAACACATGAACATAGCTCAGTGTCGAGACTGGGGAGAAGTTTAACCCTTAGTGCTCCTGTTTTGATTTTTCATTATATGAGTATATATATATATATATATATATGTGTGTGTGTGTGTGTGTGTGTGTGTGTGTGTGTGTGTGTGTGTTGTGTACTGGGGGTCTAATGGATCTCGACGATCGACCTTACCAATTAGTAGTGTATCGGGGGGGTCCTTGTTTGGATTTCGCTTTGTGAGACACCCCACGCACGGACATGGCATAGTGTTGAGACTAGGGAGATGTTGAGACCTTAGTACTTTGTTGGCTTATGATTTCTAAAGTTTGGGGTGACGGATTAGTTAGGTAGCGTAGCTTGACTAGGATGTTTAGAGGGATGCGCTAGGTGTGCACTATTAGAAGAGAGGTAAGGGGTATCTCATGGGAGTGCGATACCAATTTAAATATGAGATAAAACATATTTTTAATAATAATGCATTTACGCACTTGATAAATATTTTCACAACTCGAGCTCTGACCTGTTTTTATATTTTCCCTCTCTTGCTATATTATATATATATATATATATATATATATATATATAGGTGACCAGACATAGGGACGCCTGGATGATGATCCTTTCGAGTCAGACGTCAGCTGCAGCAGCGGTGGCTGCTCACAGGTTTATTTTTAGATGCTTTTATTCTTGTGATCTAGATAGGAAGCATTGTAGTAATTTTTGGGCCGAAAGCCCAACTGCATTTATTTATTCTTTCGCCGCCTTTTAGTGCGGCATTCGATTTGGTTGTATCATATTTGAACCAAGTGTTCGATTATTTTATCTCTTTCCAGTATTATTTATTTAAACTGTGTGGATGTTTTAATTGTATAGATCATTTAAAAATATTACTTAACAAAAATTGACGCCAGCCAAATAGGTTATTAGTAATTAAATTGTCTTTCGACAGTGATGCTAAGAATGATCCATATGCGACTCCAATTTTAATTTGGTACAGGAGTGATCGCTCGGTATTTTATTAGGCGGGTTGTGGCAATGCTCTTCCTTAGTTATCTTTTTTACCACGGGATCTGATTGGGCATAAATATTGTATATTTATCCCCCTAATTTCGGTACCTTTGTGAACCCGAGTGGTGCAATTGATATGGACTTAACTCATAATTATGCTACTAACCTTCGTTGGCAAGTATTTTGTGTTTTGTGTTTCTCTTGTGTGTTTTACAGGTAAAGTATGCAAGCGGTGCGAAAGACAAATCGAAATAATGAAGGAAAGGCCAGGAAGGCAAGTTCAAGGGCATTTTCGTAATTGTTCCACCTGATCCCGGAGGTAGGGCCTTCTGGAAAATTGAATAGCTTGGAACAACGATAACAAAGGGAAAAATGGCACTCAAATTCGAGCTACGGTGAAAGAGTTATGATCCCTTTAAGTTGAAGAAAAATCCATAGATAAAAGGAGGAAGACATTAAAATTTTCTAAGTGTTGGAAATGAAAAGAAGAAGGCTCAAACCAACAAGTTTTACCATACCACAAGGTGAACCGATCCGAGGGGCAAACCGGTTCGGGGTACCTTCGAACCGGTTCGAGGTGCCCAAGATGCGAAATTCTCCTCAATTGCTGATTGGTCCAAAGAGTCCTATTATGTTACAAACTCTTCTAAAACGTATTTGTGTCTTTGTATTGACTTAGAAAACACGGTTTTGAATAGTTTTTGAGAGAGAGAGAGAAGTAGGAGATTACCCAAGGAACATAGTTTTGATTTGTTACTTCAAGATCAATTAATTTCGGGTTTGATTTCAAGTTTTAATTCAATTTTCACTCTCTATTATTGTTCTTGCATGTTTCAGTATACTTTCATCATGATTTCTTTCACATGCAACGTAGCTAATTTATGCATAGTTAGGTTCAGTATGTTTGGCTAAATTTTTTAGGATTGGGATGCATGAACTCAACCCGATGTTTGCGTTGCATGTGTATAAAATTAATCCTCTAAAATTATGGATTTATTAGACCATATAGCGTAGCGAACACAACCATTGTAGATCTTTGGATCTCGTTTGCTTCAGGGTAACCGGGATTCTTTAGAATGCAATGCGAGTGTAGCTATCATGTTATCAATTTACTCATCCTCTGATTATGTATGGTGCGGGATTGAACCTCATATACGTAATGCTTGGGAATACTAAAGACTGGGTCTGATTAATCACTTAAATTTATGACTAGTTTTATACTAGCAATACACCAGGGTTGAGGGATTGTATTCCCAACCTATTCTTCTCTTCATACTTATTACTTCATTATTAGTTATTAATCCTTGTTTAATTCGTTAGTTCCATAGTCTTAATCTTGTTTTCTTTTACTAGTAGGATTAATTGCAAACAAATTATCTTTTCCTTTTTCTTAGAGTTGAATTTAGGCTGACCGTCTATCCTTCCGTCGTCACGATTTTCTCATCCTATATCCCTGTGGAGACGATCCCGACTTACCGGGTTTATTACTAACGCGACAGGCTTGCACTTGTGCCTAGAGAGAATGCACTTTAGAGACACATTCTTAGTCACGTCAAGTTTTTGGATCACACTTCTAGGTACCCGCGACTGAGAGGGTCTTCAAGGAGATTTCTTTAATAAGCCTTTGGTATGGTAGGCTTTATGAGTGATGGGTAGACGTAATGATTTGTCACTTGACTGTGCTGAGGTCTTAGATTTTGGATGACCTAAGCCTATACCTAGCACGCGCGAGAGATCCCGAAGGCAATAATAGTAGACCTTCATTATGTGTGGGCGCAAGAGATACTCATTTATTTTTACAATCCGGAGGTTGTATTCTTGCATGGACATTAGACATGAGTGGAAGCTTTCTCCTACAATATATGGTATTGTATGGCGGTACCAGAGACAGTTATACCGGTTTATGTGTTGTACTAGTGATGTATGTGACTTATAGTACGGATGCCCACCTCCATACTAATGTTTCCGACTTGTGTATTACATATACTAGAGAGGCGTATATTTTATTATTGGCATGACATAGTCAAATGTTTATAGACTTAAGATATAATATTATTATTTATATACATAGTTATTTGGTGAGAAAAATCGTAGGTTTAAAACAATAACACAACTTATGGTTTTAAAATAAAATAGATAAACCTAAAGATGAGAAACTCAAGTTTAAAGAATGAAGAGGTAAAGCTTTAATCATATGGGCGATATATGGGTTTGCGATTTAGAACCGCATGATATTTTAGGTTGTTGGGCTGCATAAATAATAACTTAAAATATGTTAAAATACATGAGGAAGATGTGTAATTATGATGTAGTCCACATTCAATTATAATCCTATTCTACATAGGCTTGTTGTTTATGTTTTCTTTTAAAGACTATTTTCATAGGCCCTATTGTGGTAGTTCTTGTCGATGAAGGGTCGTTGGAGGAGCATCACTAGTGCCGTCCCATTTCTTACTCCCTGGATTGTCGGAGTCGATAAAGTGTAGCTCATCCTTTTATTATACTCCTTTATTTTTAGTTTTTTTTATATATTTATATTTACATTCAGAGACAATTTATGTTATTTGGTTGGTGATTGGTATCGGAGTTAGTTCTATGTTGATTCAGTATTTTATTATATTGTCCTTGTTCTTTCGATTACTATTTATGTCTTATGCTAAGAATGTTACCAAACGTTTTGATTACCTTGATTTTTATGGCAGACCTAATAAATCTATTTATGGATTTTCCAGGGTATCACATCGCTTCCTCATATCTCGTCAAGGATGTGGTGGACACCCACAACGAATAGTGTGTACTTGTCACATCTCTTTGGCTTATCTAATTTCTTGGAATCCTTGGACCTTTCCTTCTTTTCTGATATTTTCTAGCATGAGACTTATCATGGTTGGACTCTATTGCTGCCATAGCCTTTTCGACAATCATAATCTTCTACGCCTTGGCCAGGATCTCGCCATTGTGTTTGGTGATTCTTTCTCCAATGCCCTGTACATTTTTCCAGTAATAATCCACTCATTATGGTTGTGATCAAGATCTTCTTATCATAGTATAATACCTTAAGATTCTTCGTGTTGAAAAGGCTGATGAACTTTCTTATCGTTTCATCCACCTATTGCCGAATGCTTAACAAATGAGCCACCTTTTCCTCAACTTTGTGCCGAAGAATAAATTATTCATAAAGAGGTTGGTTAACTATTTGAAGTTTGAAATTCTCTCTGAGGAAGGTTGTTATACCAGATTCGTGTTAATCCAGTGAGAATATTATTGAATGCCCTACATCGTATCTCATCAAGAATATAATAGATATTAGAAAGACCTTGATATGGCTCCACATACAACATCAAACCATATTTTCCATCATATATGGGATTGATAACATGTGAATTGAACTTTGTAGGTTTTAAACAACCTGCTACCGAAGTTGTAAATGGAGATCGTTTAATATAGCCCATTTGTAAAGGGTTCTTCATCTTTATTGGATCGCCCAATCGATCTTCCAGATGCTGAATTGAACATTTTTCAGGGTTGTTCCTCTTGCTCGGCCTTTACAGTCTTCTTTATTCATCCTCGTCTTTCAGTTAATATCTCTTCCTTAATGGAAGCGAACTTGGCACTATTTGACCTTTGTACACTTTGCCCTGACCCAACCAAGCACTCAACCCTGCTGGTCTCATATCTTCTTGAGTCCTCTTTATGATCCCTTGACTCTCTAGGTTCCATGTTATAGTGTTCGTGTACAACTCTTGGGCCTAATTATTGAAAGAAGAATGTTTGTTCATACTTTCTAGAACACTTTTGAGTAGGTTTAATCATCTTCATATCTAGTTGATCCGATGGAGGATGATGCACGAGGCCTTCAAGATTTATTATCTCACCTAGATTCTGAGTATTTAAACCTAATCCCTTCGCCACGTGATCTCAAATTCAACCTCATAGGTTTATTTGTTACCCTATTATAGTGCGCCTTTATCATGTCCTTGTATAATGCTAGAAGTGGCATTTCACGCCTCCTGTAAGAGTTTTCCTCAATTGTTGGGGTAATTGGGTTCATCTTTGGCCTGTTATGTCCATCCCGAGCTTTGATTCAATTGTTTCATGTTCTCATACATATCTTCCTGACTCCTATCCAGCATTTTTAAGATCCCCTGCAAATCTCCCATGCCTATAGGTGTAGAGGGTGGAACCCCTCTTCAGTTTAGTTACTTTCTGTAGAGGGTGGAACCCTTCTCAGCCATTTTTAATAGAAATTAAAAAAAAAACATAATACCATAGCAGGAAAAATAGAGTATCATAAGCATAACAACGGTAATTGGTATTAAAGAAAATCTAAAGCATGGATATGAAAAATCAAATGGAAGATTCAAGGAATTCGAGAGAATCGAATTGAAATTATTAATAAAAGACTCTATCCCAATGAAACCCACTTGAATCGGAGTGTGATTCACCGGTTTTCCAGACATGGGTATCCTCGAGTTTTAGAAATTCATAATGGTTGAAACTGTTAATGGCTAAGCTAATTCTCACAAACGGTGCCAATTTGTTATCCCCTAAAACTACTATATTGATTTATCTTAGCTTGAGTATACAATTTATAAGTTGATAACAAATAAGATATGTAAATTACTGAAATACTAAACTAGAGAAACAGTAGATAGATGAGAAAAAGAGAATAAGCACCATATTTACGTGGTTCGGCCCAAAGTTGTACCTATTTCCACTAGTCATGTGTTTGTTGTATTGAATTATTAGGATAAATCCATGAATGAATACAATAGTGAAGATATCAAGTTCTCTCTAGAACTGTAAATGATAACATTAAGGAAAATATCTCGAATTCGCAAAAGTGTGTGTGTATGTGTTCGGGGGTGTCATTTATAGGCTGTTAGAAGATAGAAAAAAAAGAGTGTCTCGTGGCTTGTATTTATAGGTTGGGCAAGTACACGCCTTACGTGTGAGGTAAGAAAATAATCATGAAGTTAGTTATGGACACATTGGGGGAATATTTACATATCTTCCTCACGTGTGTGTGTGTTGTTGATGTCATCCAATCACACAGAACATGATTCCTATAATGGAGGTAATTAACAGTGTTGGTTGACTGCTAGCTGACCGGGTTAAATGACCTGATCAGACTGCTGGAGCTAACCAGATTACGTAGGCCAATCAGATTGCTAGCTAGGATGATCGCATTTATGCAGATGATGAGTCCAAGTGTCCTCTTCTAATTGGCTCACGAGCCATACCATACTTATGGTATAACAGTCGAGGTAGTTATTTTTCCTTGTAGTGAATTGTAAACTTTGTGCCCCGTATTTTAAATAGTCATATATCAGACTTAATTTACATTGCTATCTTGGTTACAAAAAATACTATAAATAATAAAGTTAACCATCAACTAATTAATAGTAAGTAATTAAAAAAAAGATGGGCATATATATATGACTAAACTTGAAATCTGATAAATGAATATGTAGTTTTAAATTACGTTTCGTTGCGGGTCTAATGGGTATAATATCACATATAGTATAATCATAGAACATGTTTTATAATTGTATTCATAAAAATAGAATTATAATATAATTAGTTGATAATTAACTAAAATAACTATTATTATTTGGTTTAATTTGTATATTAAATGCCACTTCCCATGTTTATTTATATTTAAAATTTTAGTTATAATTTTCAATAGCAGAGACCCCGCTACAATAAAAATTTCCTTTTTCTCTTTTTAATGTTTAATCATTATTCAGGTGACTTTACATGTATATGGAATAAATGACACAAGTTAAAATAATAAACTTAAAATCTAAACAATTTCATCTATTTTAATAATCAATCAGAACTATTTTTTCATATCCAACACTTGAATGAGTTAGTAAACTTTTTTTCAAACAAATTTCTTAAACCATTATTTTATTTAGGATATAGGATTTTATTTTCTACTTGGATTGTTGGGAAAAACATGATCGCAAGCTTCTCATAAAAAATATTAGAAAAACACTGTACAAAAGATAACTTTTATATTGGTTTAGTTATTATATATCACCATTAATCCAGTCTTGGATTTTACTTTGTAGCATATGATAAGAAACTTACGGATTCAACATATTTGATGAGATGAAGTGAATTGACCTAGTTCAAATGCATCCACCAGATAAACTTTAAAGAGGAAAAACTTTCCATTTTGTTACGATATAAGAGAGAGAGAGAGAGAGAGAGAGAGAGAGAGAGAGAGAGAGAGAGAATTGAATGGAAGGAGATATATTGAATTAATTTTGTGTGTTTCTACAAGGATATACATGACCTATATATAGTTGAACTAAGAGTACAATAGTGCAATGTGGTAGTACAAATAAAGTACAATAGTAGAGGTGTAATACGTATAGTACAATAATATAAAGTACACTAAGTAGACTAATAACCGCCCTTAAACTCAAGGTGGTAAGATGGAAACCAACTTGAGTTTGGATACTAAATTTTGAATATGGCCTAGAGGATGAGACTTCATGAAAACATCGTCGTCTGATCGATGGTTGAAATAGATTGAACCCAATGGTTCCATGGAGAAGATATTGATGAATAAAATGGTAATCGATCTCAGTATGCTTCGTTCGTTCATGCAAAACGTCATTGTGAGCAATCTGGATAGAACTATGATTGTCACAATTAATGATAGTTATCATGGAATGGGTAACACCCATGTCAGTAAGTAGCAAGCTGTAACACCTCGTGATTTTCAATCACCAAAATCTTTGTCAAATAATTTTTTTTAACAAAAATAAAATTTTGAATCTATTTAATTTTGGGAAGTTAAAATAAGGTTTTAAGTGGAATTTAAATTGGGATTAAAATTTGGAAATTATGACTTTTTGTATAAAATCAAGGGAGGATCCGACCTAAGAGAAAATATATATTTAACGGTCCGATCGAGCTAAATTTTTTTGAGCATATTTGTTTCATCTTCAACTACATCATATTAAAATATCAGCCAATTCCAACGGCCCAATCATACATAATATTTTTTTAGTGTATGTGTTTGATTAGGAATCAAATTATTTTTGGTATATAAACATAAAATGATGGGTTTAGGACTTTTAAAACACATTTTAGCCTTCTTAAAAATCATTAGCCTCCCATAATTTCAATCTCTCTCATCTACAAAACCTATACCCCATTGAACACGACTTTCAACCCAAGTCTTGAAGATCTAAATCAAGTTTTCTCAAGACCGTCCAAGAACACGTCTTTATTATTTTTTCAAGAGGAACGCAACAGTATAATCGAAATTTCAAGGAAGAATTTTATGAGTTTTCAAGTGATGATTTAAAGGTACGGGGTTTACACAATATGCTCCTCCAAATCTCTCGAGAGTATTTTCTTATTTTTCAGTTATTTTTATTCTTCTTGAAATATTGTGGTATTCATTGGACTCCTATGTGTGATTCGATTGAGATATTGCGTGTTTATTTTTGTGAGCAGGGTGTCCTGAAATTTTAATATGGCACTGATAATGGTCACACGCCAAAATTCCAAAAGTCCAATAGCCAGAATGAGGATTTAAGAAGCCTAGGTTAGGCTTGGTGAGGTTTGGTGACCTATTGATGTGTTATTCAGAAATAAATTGGTACAATGCTCGAGTGTTGGATTGAACTCGTATACAGTTTCATATTGTTGTATTTTTCACCGTTATTATGTTGAACATCTATTCTTGTTATATTGTGTACTTCCCCATTCTTTTTTTTAGTGGCATGTAAGCATGGATTTTGACGTTACTAATATTTTGAAGGACATAAAGACCATAACATTTTGAGAATATTATTTTTGTACAAATTGACTGTGTAAATCTTTGGGAGCTTAGCGTTATTTTGAGTGGAATTAAAACTTTAATTATTTGGAGGTGTATTTTACCTAGCCTTGTTGTTAGGATACATCTTAGATTGACATGTAAATTTTGAATTGGACACTGTTCATTTTGATGAGCTTTCATATTTGTTTTTGTGGAATATAGATGCTTTACATTGATTGTTGAGGATTTAATTTAGTTTTAATCGTAGTAGCGCCTCTTTCCTCGGGCTGTTACAGAAGGTATCAGAGCCTAAGTATGCGACAACCATCGAGTCTTTGGTTTTGGGTCTACCATACGTGCTAGTTGTGTTTCTTGGAGATATGGCATTTTTTATTAAATCCATGATAATAATTGAGGTTAGAAGTAGAATTCTTAATGTGAGTATCTTCAGAGTTGATTTTTTTAAACGGGATTTATTTTGTAGATCGTCAGTACAGACGTTAAGTGTCGTAAGTATCAATTTGATGATGTGATTTCATTTGAGGACTTCAGTGTTCGAGGAATTTTAAAGAGAGAATCGAGTGGTGATACGTGGGAGGGCATAGTACGTCGTTATTTTCATAGATATATTATATATAGAGTTGAGATATATGTTGTATGTTGTTCATGGGGTAAGTGCGTGTGGGATTGGGTATATGGGCGTTTAATTTTGATATTCTATGAGTCGGCATATGTAAGCCTTATTTTATTTGCGATACTTTGCGTTTGATGTTCACGCTTTGTCGAATATCGAGGAAGAAATTCCAATATTAGCGGGAGAGTATGTAACCCCCCGTGATATTTTAGCCGTAAAAATCTTTGTTAAATAAAAATAATTAGAAAAATAAAGTTTTGGAATCTATTTTAATTTTGGTATGTAAAAAGGTTGGTATTTATATGCAAAAATAAGGTTTTAAATGGAATTTAAATTGGGATTAAAATTTGAAAATTATAACTTTTCGTATAAAAATCGAAGGAGGATCCGACCTAAGGAAAAAAAGTAAATAAAAATATTTGACCGTCCGCTCAAGCTAATTTTTTTTAACAACTTTGTCTCACCTTCAGCTACAACATATTAAAATTTTAGCTAATTCCAATCGTCAGATCGTCTGTAATATTTTTTTTAGTGTTTGTATTTGACTAGGACTCAAATTAGTTTTGTTATATAAACATAAAGTGGAGGGCTTAGGACTTTTAAAACACATTTTAGACTTTTTAAAAATCATTAGCCTCCCATAATTTCAATCTCTCTTATCTACAAAACCTAAACCGCATTGAACACAACTTTCAACCCAAGTTTTTAAGATCTAAATCAAGTTTTCTCAAAATCGTCTAAGAACACGTCTTTATTGTTTTTACAAGAGGAATGCAATAGTGTACTCAGAATTTTGAGGAAGAATTTTATGAGTTTTCAAGTGATGATTTTAAGGTACGGGGTTTACACAATATGCTCCTCTAAATCTCTGGAGAGTATTTTCTTATTTCCCCGTTATTTGTATTGTTCTTGAAATGTGATGGTATTAAATGGAATCCAATGTGTTAGTCGATTGAGATATTGTATGCTTATTTATGTGGGAATGGTGTCATGAAATATTGATATGGCACTGAGAATGGTCACCTTCCAAAAGTCCAAAAGTTCAGTAGCCATAATGAGGCTTTAAGAAGCCTAGGTGAGGTCCGGTGACCTATTGATGTGTTATTGAAAAATAAATATGTACAATGTTCGAGTGTCGCATTGCAATTGTATACAGTTTCGTACTATTGTATTTTTTTCACCGTTCTGTACTTTCCTGTTCTTTTTTTAGTGGCATGTAAGCGTGGATTTAGATGTTACTGATTTTTTGAAGGATATTAAGACCATAACATTTTGAGAATATTATTTTTGTATAAATTGACAGTGTAAATATTTGGGAGCTTGGCGTTATTTTGAGTGGAATTAAAACTGTAATTATTTGAAGTTGTATTTTACCTAGCATTGTTGTTAGGAGACATCTTATATTGGCGTGTTAATTTTGAATTAGACATTATTCATTTTGATGAGCATTCATGTTTATTTTTGTGGAATATAAATGCTCTATATTGATTGTTAATGATTTAATTTAGTTTTAATCGTATTAGCGCCTAGATTTTCTCAGGGTGTTACAATAGCTAAAGAAGTTTTTGGGTGGCATCAGTAACATCATGATATTCAACTTCTGTACTATATCGAGCAATAACGGTTTTCTTTTTTCCATGATATGAGATAAGAGAATCACGGAGAAATAAGCAATAGCCCGTAGTAGAATGACGGTCGGTGGGGTTCCCTACCCAATTTACATCAGAGTTGGCATGAAGGTGTGGGGAGGAATAAGCTGAGAAGTGAAGACCATTGAATATAATCACATTGATGAATCTGAGAATGAGAATAACAGTAGCATAATGAGGGAAAAGGGGAGAAGAAAGGAACTGATTAACAATATGAACTGCATATGCAATATATGAGCACGTGACACTAAGTTAAACAAGATTCCCTACTAATTGTCGATACAAAGTCGGATCATCAAAAAGAGTACTACCCATAGGAGTGCACTTGGACTTCAGCTCAAGAGGAGTGGCATCGGTCTTTGCTATCGGTGTGTCTTGCACGAGTGAGAAGATCTGAAGCATATTTTTCTTGATAAAGATAATATCCATCACAGTTAGTAGAGATCTCAAGACCATGAAAATAAAACATCTTTAAAAAATCTTTCATTTGAACATTTGACTCAGATATACTTTCGGATATACCAAAGTGATCGTCATCGGTAATAATCATATCATCCAAATAGAGAAGGAGAAAAATAGTGCCATGTTCGGATTTACGGATAAAAAGTGCGGAGTTATGAGGACTGGATGTAAACCCAAAACTTGTAGGAATGGTATTAAACTTAGGAAACCAAGCACGGGGAGCCTGTTTGTGACCATAAAGAGCATGACGAAGTTTGGAAACTTGATGAGTGGAATGAAAATATCTTACAGGTGATCACATGTAAATTCCTCAGATAACTCACTCACCATTAAGGAAGGAAGTTTTCACGTCCATCTGAAGCATTTGCCAATGACAAATTGCAACAACTGTAAGGAGACTACGAACCAAAGTGAGTCGAATCACTGAAGCAATGTTCTCCACATGTCAATCCCGTATTCTTGAGTAAATCCTTTTATGATAAGGCGTTCCTTATAATGATCAAGAGAGCCATGCGATTGAGTTTTAAATTTATAAACACATTTACATACCATTACATTCTTACCACTTGGTAGATCTACTAAATCTCATATATGATTTTATTCAAGTGACTATTGTTCATCAACCATTGCCTTTTGCCAAGGAGGTTAAAGTAGCCTCACGATAAGAGTAAGGCTCATGATGAGAAAAATAGTAGAATACACATGAAAATCATGAAGAAGAATAGATGTGGTTTTAGGTCTTACACTTTTACGTAGGGGATTCGGATTGGAGACTGGTGCAGATCCATTATATGGAGCAGACGACTCGGGTGAGTCCTCAAAAAATAGCTTTGGTTGAGAATCAAATGAGGAAACTAGAGGTATCAATGGTGTAGTGGAAGTCAATTTAATTGAGGAGACTGTATCAGGTACTAGAGGAGAGGATGGAGACGGTGATGTAATATGTGGCGACGGATCAAGTTCAGGTGAATTGGGAAATAAGTCTATCGAGGGATTACAAAAGAATAGAGGTGTGTATGAAGGAGGTAAGTGGAATTTGGACAATGAGGAAAACATCTTATGTTCCCAGAAGACAACATGATGGGATACATGAAGACATTTAGAATAGGGATTCCAACACTTGTATCTTTTATGTTATATCACATAGCCCAAGAAGAAACACAATCGGGATCAAAACTCTAATTTTGAACATTAATGGGGTTGTAGAAGAACAAACTAAGAACTACCAAAAGTTCTGAGGTTATTATAGTTAGGAGGGTGGCTGTGAAGACACTCATAGGATTTAGATTTTTAATAGTGGAAGAGGGGACATGGTTTATAGTGTAGGCGAAAGTGAGAACAACTTCTCTCCAAAAAGGCTCACGACATGAGGCGGAGATGAGTAGAGCATGAACAATGTTTAGGATATGTCGGTGTTTGCATTCGAAAAACCCATTTTATTGGTAAGTGTCAGGACATGAAAGATGAGGAATAATACCCCGTGCTTTAGAAAAATGATAACACGAGAATCAATATATTTAGTGGCACTGTCAGCATAGAATACCTTAATTTTGTGAGAAAATTGGGTATTGACCATAGTTGCAAAATTTATGTAAAGTTGAGGAAGTTCGGAACGATTTTTCATAAGGAACATCCAGGTATAGCGTGAATAATCATCAATAAAAATAACAAAATATTTGGATTTTCCCATGGTAGCAGTGGGAGATAGGCCCCACACATCAAAATATATTAAGCCAAAAGGAGCATGATAAATATAGTCACTTTTATTAAACATCAAAGCTAATTGTTTTGCTAATAGACATGGAAGATTGTCAAATTTCGCATTATTAACAGACCCTAAGGGACCATGAGAAAGCAAAAACTTAAGACTACCATTAGAAGCATGACCCAGACGTTCATGCCACAAGCTAAGAGAAGGTGTGGAGGATACACAGGTTACTCTTAAAAATGGGGTGGTGAGTGATTGTGGAATGTGAAGGTTTTACCTCACATCAACTTGATCACAATAAATTCTATGACTTCATAATTTTAAATAAATGATAAAGTAATATTGTAGTCTTTCATAGAGATGAGTAATATGGTATGAATGTAATAAAATATAATTCATTACATATATTATCTCCTCAAACTATTTTGAATATCATAATTATTTTGTAATAAACCTCAAATCTAACAACCACATCAAGTGTAATCTTATGAAATGAGAAGATATGATGATAACATAACCACCTATTAAGATTCAATGTCACTTATACGATCAACAACACAATTTTAGGTCTTTATTTCCTTGGACAAACCTGCTCAGAGTTTCCAACGAACTTTATAAGAAAAATGAAATTAATAAGTATTATCTCCCAACTCTCGACTATTGATGAGAAGATCAATATATATATATATATATATATAATATTGATCACGACGTTATTCACAACTTATTCACTCATTTATTTAAATGATTAATAATAGTACTACATCCTTCATATTATTCTAGTTCGATAAAGAGTTTTACTTAAGTTAATAGTGTGGATACCCGAAACTAAATTAAAATTATGGGCATGGGCGAGTAGCCCAATAATAGCGGCCCAAAATCCACGCCTCTTATACCTCAAACCAATTATGATTCAGTCTCTTCCCACGTTCCCATTAAGGGGCACTCTAAGAAGAGATGGGAAACGTGGAGGAGTCCCATACCTCCACTCGCTAGAACAAACATGTATATAACAAACCCTAGGTCCGGGGAAAAGGACAAGTTGTATTCTCTGTAACCACTCTCTGGAGTATATAGAAATAACACTGACTGCACCACCGTGGACGTAGGCACCTCTTTGCTGAACCACGTACATCCTTTATTGTGTGACTGCCATTTTATCTTCCTTATTCTTACTTGGTGATTGCTTTTCTTTCATCTATTCGTGTTTCACAATAATTGTCACCACAATTGGCACCATCTGTGGGAAACATTTATCTTCCTTGAGAAAGCCCACACCAAAAAAGGAGCTTAAAATTTTTGGTCACAGTAGTAATACTCCCCAGACAGGAGATATTCAAGAATCACCTGTTCCTCGTGGGATCAGATCTGAGGTCCGACGTTCAGATCAGAGGGCTCGCTTAGAAAGGCTAGCCTCAGAAGAAAGACAAGGACCAGCAAGGTCGACACAGATATCCAGGATGATTGATACATATGAGGCAAGGCTCCACGAGCAAAGGGAGTCCTCTCGTAGACATGAGGCTGAGAATGCTCGCCTGAAAATAAGACTAGAAAGACTGGAGAGAGATCTTCATCATGATACCAGGAGACGTCCATATCGCACTCCTAGCCCTCAGGCGAGCAAGTCTCGCAGCCGAGGAAGGATCCCTAGGCGAGGATCCCAAAAGGTAGAGGGAGACGAATCAGATGAAGACCTACGAGAGCAGCTACGAAAAGCTCACCGTTACCAGAGCCCTACTCGTAGCAACGAGAACATATGAAACCTGGTTCGCAGGGAGCTGGACCAATATCCTGCCAGCCATGGTACTAGATCGACCCGAGAAATCTCTAGGCGAGATCTCACAACCCAAATTAAATCACATTTCATAAGGGAAATTGAAGAAGAAGAAGAAGCCCCCAAGAAGTTTGCCATTCCAAGTTTAAAAGTCTATGATGGTAAGACTGATCCCATCGATCACGTCAGGCAGTACGGGCATGCCATGACCTTCTGGAACCACCGGGATGCACTGATGTGACGTATTTTCCCCTCAAGCCTGTATGACGTGGTGCAGAAATGGTTCGAAAGGCTCCCCCACCGGTCCATCTGGAGTTTCAAATGCCTGGTCGAGCTCTTTACTGCCCGATTCATTACCACTAGCTCACATCGTAAAAGGGTGGATGCTTTGCTAACAATGAAGAAAATGCCTCAAGAGACCCTCCGAGACTACGCGAAGAGGTACTGGGTGTTATTCAACGAGGTCGAGGATTGTTCGGAGCAAGTGGCAGTGGCCTCTTTCAAAATTGGGCTACCCAGCTCTTCCCTTCTATACCAGTCCCTGACGAAGAAGGAGGCTATGAATATTGACGACCTAATGGCTTGCATCGAGAAGTACGCTAAGGTGGAAGATGTCACCCGCCTTAGTACAGGGGAAAACAGTCGAACTAAACTCATTACCAAGGGCAGTGACAAAACTGAGAACCAGAGGAAATAAGGGAAGAACGGGGGCAAAAATAGCTCCAAGAACGGAGGCAACAATGATATGTCAAAAGTAGTTCAGGCTGTCAACACCGTCTTTAAGGAAACAATTTACAAGATTCTCGCAAAAATCAAAGATGAGCCATTCATCAAGTGGCCTAGGAAGATGGGAGGAGATCCCTCAAAGAGGAACAAGACTGAGATGCGCTTTTCACAAAGAGGGAGGACAAAAGATTGAGCATTACAAAGCTCTTAAGTCTCACCTCGAGGAGCTAGCCTAGTCCAAGCATTTGAACGAGTTTGTAGAGAAAAAGGGAGAGAAGGTAGCTGCCAATAGAGAGGCTAGACCTGACAACGTACTTGAAGATGATGCTGGACGTGAGTTTGCAGTAATTCATGGGGCATCTGATGCCAGGCAGATCCAAGGAAATTCAGCTCGAATGGAAATGAAGAAACTTACAGCGGTGATGCAAGCTTTTCAGATCGATCCAGCAAAGTCACAGTTAGGAAAGCGTCGACGAGCAGACGACGTCAACTATAATAAGCATATTGTTTTCACAGATGAAGATCTGATGGGAGTGAGAACCCCACATCACAATGCTTTGGTCATTACCCTCATGATAGCTAACTTTGATGTCGACAAGTTTCTTGTCGACCAAGGAAGCTCATCCGAAGTAATGTATCTCAACCTATTCAGAAAATTAAAGTTAAGCGTCGCCGACCTAAAGGAAGCTACTGTTCCTTTAGTTGGCTTCGCTGGGAAGATAAATATGCCCATGGGAAAGATTGTACTTCCAGTACGCGCAGGAAATGTCTCCAAGATGATTGAGTTTTTATTGGTTGACATCGACTCTCCATACCAAGCCATCCTCGGCAGGGGATGGTTACATGCGATGAAGGCAGTCTCCTCGACCTACCATCAGAAACTCAAATATGTAACCGAGCGAGGAGTAATGAAGATTCACGACGATCAAGCGATGGCAAGAAGGTGTTTCATAGCAGCCATCTGACCAAGGCCAGAGAAGAAGGCCGATCAGCCCAGCGAGAAAGTTAAAAATCAAGAAGGTCTGACACCTTCTAAATAGAAATTAAAGTACGGAAGACCTGGAGTAGAGGAGACCAGGCTCCTCCCCTTGAAAAGAGTCGTCGAAGACCTGGTAGAGGTTGCAACTGATGATAGCGACAGTAACAGAGTTTTCTTGATTGGTGCCTCTCTCACCTACTAAGAACAGAAGGAATTGACAATTTTGTTGAGACACAACGTAGATGTTTTAGCATGGGAATCATACGAGATGCTTGGAATTGATCCTAGTATGTTTTGTCATCAATTGCACGTCAACCCCACCTTTAAACCAATCACATAGAAGGCACGACGAACTGCACCCGAGAAAGCAAAAGCCGTGGAAAAAGAGGTAGAAAAACTGTTGGATGCAGGATCCATACGGGAGGTACAATTCCTTGAGTGATTGTCCAACCTAGTAGTAGTTCCAAAAAGCAATGGGAAGTGGAGAGTTTGCATAGACTTCACCGACCTCAACAGAGCGTGCCCTAAAGACAGTTTCCCCCTTCCAAAAATTGACCAACTGGTGGACGCCACTGCAGCTCACGAGCGAATGAGTTTTCTGGACGCATACTTAGGATATCATCAGATCCCTTTATATTCCCCAGACCAGGACAAAACAACATTTATCACCACAGTCGGGCTATACTGCTACAAAGTCAGGCCCTTTGGGCTCAAAAACGCAGGGGCAACCTACCAGCGGCTAGTCACCAAGATGTTCAAAGATCATATGGGAAACACCATAGAGGTCTACATCGATGACATGCTCGTTAAAAGCAATAAGAAAGAAAATCACCTCTCAGACCTGTCAAACAACTTTGAAATCCTCAAGAAATACCAAATGAAACTTAACGTGAGCAAGTGTTCGTTCGGTGTCCAGTCAGGAAAATTTCTTGGGTACTTGGTCAGTAAAATAGGCATAGAGGCTAACTCAAACCAGATCGATGCAATTAACAGGGTACAACCTCCTTGAACAATCCGGGATGTACAGAAGTTAACTGGTATGCTCGCTGCCTTAAATCGCTTTATCTCTAAATCCTCCAAGAAATGCAAACCTTTCTTCTAGCTTCTAAAGGGAAATAAAATGGTAGAGTGGAACCTAGATTGCTCGGAGGCATTGGTCGAGCTCAAAGCTTACTTAAGCTCTCCACCACTGCTCGACATACCACAGTGAACAGATTCCTTATACATGTACCTCTCCATTTCCAGCCACACTGTCAGCTCTGCATTAATGTGCGAAGTCACAGGAATCCATCACCCCGTTTACTACGCGAGCAAAACCCTGCTTGAAGTCGAGCAAAGGTACCTACCACTGGAGAAGCTCGCCTTTGCACTAGTAGTGTCTTCAAGGAAGCTGAATCACTATTTCGAAGCTCATACTATAATCGTCCTTACATCGCACCCCCTTAAAGCAGTCCTAAGGAATGCGGATTTGTCAGGCAGACTGTCTAAATGGTCAGTCGAGCTCGGACGATTTGATATCCAATTTCAACCAAGGAACGCAATCAAGGGGAAGATCCTTGCTGGTTTCATAGCCGAATTCACAGGCGAACGACCTTACGACCCACCATAGCCAGCCAAACAAGAACAGAGCCACACGACCGAGGGTATCTAGAAATTA
The DNA here is from genome assembly GCA_949130495.1 of Sambucus nigra. Classification (NCBI taxonomy): domain Eukaryota; kingdom Viridiplantae; phylum Streptophyta; class Magnoliopsida; order Dipsacales; family Adoxaceae; genus Sambucus; species Sambucus nigra. The sequence goes on along the minus strand of OX422215.1, from coordinate 300,680,705 downwards.
TTCATTGATGGAGCCTCCAATTCAAAGGGGGCAGGCGTAGGCATCATACTTATCACTCTAGAAAATGCGATCCTCGAGCAGGGAATCAGGCTTGGATTTGAAGCCTCCAACAATGAAGAAGAATACGAGGCCCTGATAGCCGGCCTCTAGAAAGCACATGCCTTGGGAGAAAGGAAATTACAAGTGTTTGGCGACTCACAATTAGTCTTTAATCAGATCAGCAGGGACTACAATGCAAAAGATGAAAGGATGGAAGCCTACCTCGACTTAGCGAAGAAGTTATTGACTGACTTTGAGGAAGTCAAGCTCCAGTAGTTCCCCAAGGGACAGAACAACCATGCTGATGCCGTAGCAGCCCTAACCTCAGCAATCGATTCAGACTCAAAAAGAACAATCCCCATCGATTTCCTCGCTCACCTGAGCATCGACCGTAACAGCGAGCTACCAAGCATGGAGCAAGTGCTTCGAGTTGAGTTCGTACCCATCTTAATCGACCCACTAAGGGATTATTTGAAGGATGGCATGCTTCCAGATGATAAGAAGGCTGCTCACCAGATAAGAGTCAAAGCTGCTCGCTTTCACTTATCTCTTGAGGGCAGGCTATACAAGAAATTATTTTTCGATCCCTACCTCCAATGTGTTCACCCAAAAGATGTCGAGTAAGTCCTACACGAGCTTCACGAAGGAATCTGTGGAAGCCATATTAGAGGAAGATCTCTAGCTTTCCGAGCAATGAAAGAAGGTTATTGGTGGCCATATATGCAAATGGACTCTGCAATGTACGTACGCAAGTGTGTAAAATGCCAACTTCACGCCCCTATGGTTCACCAACCTGCTAGCGACCTAAAATCGTTATCCAGCCCATGTCCATTCGCCCAATGGGAGATGGACATTGTAGGACCACTTCCTACCGCCATCGATAATCGCAAATATCTGTTGGTCGCGACTGACTACTTCACTAAATGGATCGAGGCAGAACCCTTAGCGAATATCCGAGATGCAGATATGATAAGATTCATATGGATAAATATAATCACTCATTTTGGCATCCCCAGAACCATCATCACCGATAATGGAATACAGTTTGAGAGCAAATCCTTTCAGAGTTTTTACGACGAGCATGGAATCAGACACCATTTCAGTTTGGTGGCCTATCCTCAGAGCAATGGCCAAGCCGAGGCTTCAAACAAAACTGTGATCGACGGGTTAAAGAAGCAATTGAAGCGAGCTAAAGGCGCATGGTTAAATGAATTACCACATATACTATGGGCCTATCGAACCACTCCACGATGAGCAACTGGGGAAACGCCATTTTCGCTAACATACAGAATGGAAGTAGTCATCCCCTTAGAAGAAGGCTTACCAACAATGAGGTCCAGCCTTGTCGACCAGGGCCATAATGATGCAGTATTGCTCGCTGAGCTCGACCTGGACAATGAGCGCTGAGAGCTAGCACTAATAAAACTAGTGAGCTACCAGCAATAACTCGCGAGGCATTACAATAAGAGGGTCAACCCAAGGACATTCCTAGTTGGGGATTACGTCCTAAGGAAAGTCCTGGGCAGCGCAGTAAAACCATCAGATGGTAAGATAGGGCCAAACTGGGAAGGACCCTTTAGGATAATAAGAGACAATCTGCAAGGTGCCTGTCACTTGGAAATGATGGAAGGCAGAGAAATACCCCGAACATAGAATGCAGCCAATCTCAAGAGATTATATTTTTAGATCTTTCTTTTATTCTTTTGTTATGAAGCTAAAAGTTCATTTTCCTTGTCATTAATGAAAGTTATTTAACGGTTGCACTCTGATAAATGACTTATATATAAGCTTTAGCGCACATCTTTTCCAAATGACAGGCACATTGATCATTATGCCATAGCAGGGAATTGTCCCTCCTCAGGTTGTCGTTATGAAACACGAAGGACCTCTTGATATTGCCCCTAGAAATATATGAAGCCCTACAGGGGATCCTTAGTCAATGTGACTAATTCTAAACTGGTCACCCAACCTTATTTGGTTGAATAAAATCCTAATCGTATATAACATCTAACACCAGGTGTGTCCTTGCCAATTGCCACACTTAGGCTTAAGGAAGTGTGACGACACGACCTAAAAGGTAAGTGGTACACAATGGTATCTCGATGTTGTACTGGACTGGGAGGACACTTGCGTGATAATACAAACTTAGAAGATCATAAAAGATCAAGAATATGGAAATAATTTGCACTTGTTTAGTCGGCTAAATTGGCCCAAAACATAAATTTTATTAATCCACTATAGTTATAATAAATACAATACATGTTTAGTCGGTAAGTTCGCCCAAAACATTGACACAACATTGCTTCAACACGAAATACATAGAGTGGCTACTGGCAAAATCTCAATGGGGATGAGGCCTCTCAACGAGATAATCAGCCACTTGAGCCCTTCAACCATCATCAGGAGAAGGAACCAACTCTTCCTCGGCTTCGTCAGCATCTGACTCCAAAAGCTGCCGAGGGATGGCATCGATGGGTATCCACTAATCATCTCTCCGGAAGGGATTGGGCATCCGAGTGGAAGGAGACATTTTTTGGCAATACCATAGCGTAGAATTCCTTGGAACCTGCATCTCCTTCAAAGCACTCAACCACCCCCTGATGAAGGTGAGCTCCTCAAATTCTATCAGCCTCATCGGAACATCCAGCCAACCTTGGTCAAAACCATCGGCTCATACTTGCCGAGGACCTTTTTTAAACAGATGTCGCAGCTGAGTAACATCCCTTTGGAGCCCGGCAGCAATCACGTATGCTCGCTGGACATCACCGCGAAGCTCTTCCAGTTCGCTATCTGAACGCTTGGTGCTCCTGCCAGCTCACGGAATGAATGGACCAGTGGAACCTCACAGTACAAGGGGAACGTCGCTCGAGCCAGCCCTAGCTCGCGTCGATGAAGAACCTCGCAGAACAGGGGAAACATCGCTCGAGCCAACCCTAGCTTGCGTTGATGAAGAGCCTCTCAACACTGCAGGAGAAGTGCTCGGCGCGTGCTGCCTAAGACGTAATACCTCTCTTCTTAAAGCCTCATTCTCCTGCTAAAGAACTTCCCAAACTTGATTGATCTCAGAAGCCTCTAATAGCTTTGTTCTCAGCGCGTTAACCTCCTATTGGACTGAAGTACCAATATCCTCTATCTCTTGGAGCCTATCCTTCAGCTTGGCGATGAGCTCAGTTTGCTCTATAAAGCGCTTGTTCCTCAGTCGCAGAGATTTGCAGATCCTCATAAAAGTGTGACGAACTTTAGAGCTTACATCAGGCCCCAGCATCCTTCCCAATTAAGAAGTGGCAGGAATATAATCATCAACATCAATCGACTACAAGCAATAAGAGGGCAAGGGAGAGAAAAAGACAAATCAGTGCACTGAGAAAAAGAAACCTTTTCATTAATAAGGGTTAAGAGTACATCGAGCAGCAAAAAGAAAATTTACAAACAAAAAAACCAAAAGTACAATGTAATCCTAGATGATAACTAGTTAGCAACCTCAGGCTGCCCAGAGGTAGATGGCTGCTTCCCCTTGTCAGCGGCAGTAGAAGCACCCCCCTCAGCAGGGGAAACCTCTGTCGCCTGTGCAGAAGGGACCTCGACAAGCAACGCCTGGGAGATAAGATCAATGCCAGGGGAAGGGGCATCTTCATACACAGTTGGTTTTGGACCCGGGTCATGCTCGTCGAATAGAGGAGAATCGATATCAACACCAGCAGCTAAGAGGGCCTTGTTCTAACCCTTCTTGAAGTTCAGATGGCTGATGTAGCCTATCTGAACCTCGGTGTCTTCATATGTAGCAGTCCACCCAAAGTTGTATGAATCCTCCTTGATGGTAGCTGCTTGGGACTCCTTCTCCCTTAACTGCTCAGTCAGCACCTTGTTCTCCTCAGTGATAGCCAGCTTGCTCGAGCAAACTAGGTCGTAGGCTTGTCGCAGCTCTTTTAACTCTTTAACTACTGCGTCCTTCTCCTAGTTGGCTATAGCAAGAGCCAGATCGAATGATATCCGAGCAGCATCAATGACTTTAAAACCAGCCTCGAGGTCTGTACCCTTCAGCCTCAAGGCGGTATTTTCTTTCTCCAGCTCACCATTTTTTTTCACCAGCTCATCGCGAGAACGATAGAGCACAACGAAGTCGGTCACAAACTGTAAGAAGAAGAAGGCATTAGTAGAAGGAAATGATGGAATTCATTAAAATATTAGAGAAAAGAAATAGTCTTACCAGGGCTAGCCTCTGACTAGCCTGGAGGGACAGTTCATCAGACCCCAGCGCCCTTTAGCGATCAGTAGGAAGAACTGATCTCTCGAGCAGCGCGCGGGCCAACTGAGGGGAGATTGCAACAGAAGCCCCCTCAGGCAGTGCAAACATCGGGACTAAGGCCCGCCCAACCTTCATCCTTGCCTCCATCTTCCTCCTATCTTCCTCCTTCTCCCTATCCATTCTTCTCCTCTCCTCTGTCTTTTTCTTCTCCTCCACTTTCTTTCTCTCCTCCTCATTTTTTTTCTCTCTCTCTCTCACTTTCTCCTCTTATTTCCACTTTTTCTCCTGCTCCTGAGTAGAAAAATGAGAACCAGTAGCCACGGCCCCAGAGCTAGACTTTTGCTTCTTCGACCTCTGAGCGAGGAGCACATGATCCTCATCATCATCATCCCGAATTAAATTCTTCCTTGTTGGAACCATCTCCTCGCTCGAACTACTAGATGTGCTCGATGACTCTCGAGCCTCAGAAACTTCCCCACGACCAGAGGAACTGCTACTACTGGAGCTCCCTTCGCCAAAATTACAACCAACACCACCTGCGATATCGCTTTCAGAGCTGCTCTCCTCCTCATCCAATTGGATAGGATCCGTAGCAGTCTCTTCAGAGCTATCAAACTCAAGGATACTGTCCACCGGTCTTGCTATGAAAATGGTGCCAACGTTCTTATATTCGAGCAGAAAAGTAGCAGACCGGGGATGCTCGCCGTCAGCTAAAGGCTCCCTGATATCTCAGGCCTTGACCAGTTCAGAAAGACGAACCTCACTGAGGGAAGGTTCCAAGTTCTTCAACCTCGCTGAAGAAAAAATAGGAAAAGTCAGAGCAAACACAAATCAGTAAAAAAAATTAAAAAAATAGAGCAAAATCTACCTATGTATTCTTCCCCAAAGAAGGGAACAGAGTACCTATCAGCCCTCGACCCCTCAAGCTGGGGAGAAAACTGCCAATTTTTTGTAAGGAAGCCCTCTTTCCAATAGTCCTTGTGGGAATCAGGTAGGTTAACTACCAATACCCTGTCAGGACTCCTGGCTTTGAGATAGAGAACACTAGAACTAGTCCAAGAAAAAGAATAGCATAAACAGACCTCGGCGAGCCCTAACCTAGTACCATATAACTGGTTTATTCTATGAACGCAATTGATTATCTTCCACACATTGGGCGAACACTATGCGGGAACAATGTTGAAATAGCCAAAGAAATGCAAGAATAGATTGTTGGGAGGAAAAGTAAGTCCCCCCTGGGAAAGCAGCAAGACATGGATCCAATGGGCATCCTCTATCTCTCTAACGTTTCTAGGGGGAGAGGCACACTCAATCTCTACCCACTCAGGAATATTGTAAAACTTCCTAAACTCAGAGATCGACCTATTACCTATCTTTGCCATCAGGAAACCCTAAAGAAACTACAAATTCAAAGGAAAAATACAAAAAGAGGGCACATGAGACTTACAGGATAAACGTTCAACTTGAAGAATGGAGAATCACAAGCCCAAACAATGAAGAAGATCAAAAGCGATGAAAATGAAGACTGGACGAAGAGAGTGTGAATCGCTAGAGCTCACAAGAAATGGGGGAATGCTGAGAAGGTTGGAACGACGGTAGAAAAGTTACTACTCTGAATAAGACCTTGAAATATTACTAATCATAGTGCACGAGCTACGAAGCGGGTGCCTCCAGAATCAATCCTCAAATTTCGAGAAAAGTTGCACGATATGCAACCCAATCATTATGACAAATCATTTAAGTTTATTGAGCCCAAATCATGGCCCAACAAACTTAGGGGCAATTGTGGATACCCGAAACTAAATTAAAATTATGGGCCTGGGCAAGTAGCCCAATAATAGCGGACCAAAATCTAGGCCTCTTTTACCTCAAACCAATTATGATTCAGTCTCTTCCCACGTTCCCATTAAGGGGCACTCTAAGAAGATATGGGAAACGTGGAGGAGTCCCACACCTCCACTCGCTAGAACAAACATGTATATAACAAACCCTAGGTCTGGGGCAAAGGACAAGTTTTATTCTCTGTAACCACTCTCCGGAGTATATAGAAATAACACTGACTGCACCACTGTGGACGTAGGCACCTCTTTGCTGAACCACGTACATCCTTTGTTGTGTGACTGCCATTTTATCTTCCTTATTCTTACTTAGTGATTGCTTTTCTCTCATCAATTCGTGTTGCACAATAATTGTCACCACAAATAGCATATATAATTTTCATAAATCAGGTCTGAAAAACTAATATATAAAAAATACTTAAAGCTTTGATTGTACCTTCGAATAATAAATAATTTATTTTATCTCTTACTATACATAACATATGCTATTATAATATATTACCTCTATTAACCCAATTAAATGAATCAATCCATATGCAAAATTCTTGACTAATAGGAATGAAGTTTACTAAAATCATAGTATGTTCACTATTGTTTACCTTTTCTTATATCTACACCACTCAAAGCCCTTAAAGCTAAGAACATTCCATTTCCATTATTATAGTCCCCGATGACCTCAACCATCGCAAAACTTCCAATTTCAAATTATGTTTTCTTTATAAGTTTTCAAACATTGATCACGTGTGTCCTATAGAGTAGTAAAGTCACAACACTCATACAAGCAAGGACACCATGACCATAATTATGGTTCATTAAAGCCAAATTTAAAAAATCTTCATGTCATCACCATCCTCAAATTTTTAAATTTGACCATACGCTAGTTCCGTTATAGCATTTTTAACTCGTTATTATATCAACATCACGTTAATGACCACTTAAAAATTCATTATGACATTTCAAAGGATATATATACCTCTGTGCTATCTTTTTCATCAATCCACTATTAATAACCTCAATGAACAATTTCACTCTAAGTTTTGATGTAGATATACCCATATCATTTACTAGTTTACTACTCTATTAAAAAGACTCATATAATCTTAAATGTACCTTAATAAATTTCTAATTTTGTATATTGTGCATAGTCATTTATAAATTAATAATAATAATTAGAGAATTCCTTTGATTATTTACCATTCACGTTATCTTGTTAAACCGCCCAAAACATTATATACAAAACTATCCACATATAGACATCATACAAATATAGTTCTCATATAGGGTCGACCACTGATAACTCGATTGTATCATAACATATTATCTCACTAATTAATCCATTCATAGATTGTGAACCTTGTAAGATAACTTTATTTACATCATAATAACCCTTAACTTCTAATAAAGATACCACATTCACGTATTTAATACGTAGCATGATACTATGTCCTCCTCTATTGACAGAAATGTTCTTAATATCCTATGAACGTAAAAAATACCTTTTAAATATATTAGTTTCCAAACTATATCAATACAAACTTCAATAAATTGGTATAGTACTCTCCATTATGTTTATTTGTATGATATCTACCTTTACCGTAGACAACACCTATGTTACTAAAATAATCATTATGTCTGAACACCACAAAAGTCAATGTGGTTCCACCCCTATCTCATCATGAAACTATTAAATGAACATGGTCCTCTAAGTTAGTAAGGTTAATTACCTCCATAGAAAATACTAATTCTTAATGATAAATTATTTTTAGTTAACCTCAATTTCTAACAGCCCTAGTGTTAATAATTGTTACTATAACTCTTAGCCTTATTAGTTACCTCAAATCTAGATCTCTATATTTTCTCCTAAATTATATTAATAAAAGCATTTCACCACTGTAACACGTACCCTACAATCCATGAGGTGGATTAGAGGGACGTTAAAGCTAATGGTTGATTAAACATTAATCAAGATTTTTAAGGTGGATTAGAGGATGATTAAGTATCAAGAACAAAACCAAGGTTGTTAGGGAAGAAGCTCACTCAAACAGACTCCCACAAGAAGCAAGTTTGTTCAAAGGAGCTTACAGGAGATTATACAGCATTACAACCGTTATAGCTTATAATCAATATAAATAAAGATACAATCTGACTAACACAACAAGCTAAAGTATGATTTGCCACGCCATGCTGCCTCATTGAGTTGCCACGCTTGAGCTACCTTGATTTCTTAATCTCAAATAATATTTCCAATTAAGGAATTATCCCTAATCTCAGGATTACCTTCAATCCCCCTCTACATTTTCCCCTTCGTGGAGAGATTTGTCTGAAGAAGAAATGTCTGCATGAAACTTATCAATCCGATGAACCTTCTCCATGTGAAATTTTTTTGGCCTTCTTTCCCTCGTTAGAACCGCAGCAATATAATCTCCTGGAAAAAGTAAAATTCTCTCCGATGTACCTGAGCCGAAGCTCCATAACTCATTGGGGCTTGGGCAAAGGGACATCGCCATTTTTTCCTCATGCTGAGCCTCAACCGTTTTAGCTTTACTATTTGGAATTCCCCCGAAAGGCCTACTAACCTTCTCAAATACTCGTTTGGACTCCTGGTAAATGAAATTCTCCCCGATGTAATTGAGTAACAATTTAAATAACGTTTGGACCTGTGGCAAGGGGACACCATAGATTTTTTGAATCGTTGAGACATATTTCCGTTAGGTGTTAATGGATAAGTCTGACACCATTTTGGTGCCAGAACGTAAACTTGGTTAGGAAGGAGACCCTTTCTATTCCCTAAACATCACTTTGTATTCGATGTAACACTGTCTTTTCAGCTGTCAAAACACTTCCCAAAGTGCCACGTGTGCTTTTGAAATGATTATAGGCAGCTTGGCACATGCGAGGGTGGGAAAATTAAACGACAGGTTCTTAAAAGGGTTTAAAAGTTTCAAACGTCTTTTTATTTCAAACCTTTATCCTCTTCTTCTTCAAGCTTTCATATTTCCTCAAAAAGTGATCTTTGTGCGAACTCTTGTGCGACCTCCATTATTGCCCCATTCTTTACTCAGTCTCCTCCCTCTTTCATCTTTTGCACCACCATCCGCAGTTGTGCTCCTCCCCTCATGTACTTAGCCCTTCTTGCCCAGCTATATCATTCATTACTACTTTACCATGGCTTCTCCGAGTACTTCCAAGGCTGCTGCCACTACCCAACCAGGTTCCCCCTCTACCGTTGCTGGCGCTGCCACCGCCTTTAGCGGCGCTGCCCTAGTCGCTGCTCGTCAAGAGCAACTACGCTTCTATCGTCGGGCGCCTATCTTTGAAGAAGATGATAATTTTTTTAGGCATGAAAGACCGGCCATTTCTCATCCAAGTTCAATTTATTACTGTTGGGTGATGAAGAAGTGGATTCATCGAAGTGGGGCTATCTTCCACGAGAGGGAACACCGTATTTTTGCCTGGACCATGGTGACTTTCTCTACTCCCAGATCGACTTCGAAGCACCTGGGGGGTCACCAGCCCATTTCATATCTTGGAACACACACATGTAGAGCTCCCACGCCACTGATCTTGCTAAGGTTCGCCTTTATCGCGTATACTGGTTTGGGGAGTTCACACTCTCGAAGCACAACGCGACATTAGAAGTGCTGGTTTCCTAATGGAACACCATAACTCACACTTTTTTTGTTGCGTGGGGGGAGTTCACCGTTACACGGGAGGACGTCTGTGAACTCCTTGGGTTTGAGCCCATGGGTGAGTTCACCTACCACGATGATCCTCTGGATACCGAAGAGGCTGCTGATCGCGTTGAGCTGGATCGGATCTGCCGCACTTGCACCGGTTCTTCAAACAAAGCCATATTTACCCCTCTTATCAACTATTTTTTTGAAGCCCCAATGCCAAAGGATGTCAGTGATGTAACGGGTCGCGGTCGAGGTACCTCCCTGGAACTACCAGCCTACATATTGGTATTACTTTCATGCTTATTTCTTACTGGAAAACCCAATGATCAGCCCAGGAAGGACCTGATAAATATTTCCGTTCGTTTGGCCAGAGGCTTCAACCTATCTCTGGCCGCCATCGCCTTGGGGTCCCTGTACACCTAGCTAGATCGAATCCATATTGACATGGAACGATCACTGGGTTGTTATAACTTGGAGAATTTTTCTAACACCATCATCTTAACAGGCTTCCTCTATACCCACTTTCCTGCTATTGCTACGAAGTCAGTTTTCCTGCCCGTGAGCAAAGGTATTAAACCCCTATGCCTCCTATGTTTCCACAAGAAGCAAAGCCGAAAGGAGATAATGGAGGTTTTTGATTGTTCAGACCCCTTCGTAAAGAGGCCATACTGTGAGCCCACCTTTGTCCATAGTTGGGCCTTCTTTCCTACTACAGCCACAACGGTCAGATTTAACACAGTTTTAGAAGATCCCTCATAAGCTGTAGTGCTACTTTTCACCCCAGGGTTCCTCCCCTCTTATACTGAATGGGGATACACTTCTGAGCCCTACAATCCTGATTGATGCAGTAGGTAGTTCGAGTTCGATCAGGGGGCTCGTCGACCTGTGTTCCAGGATAATCATTCCAAGGCCACCTTCGCTAAAGCATGCACCTTCTACATTATAGCCATGGTGCTCGGTGTGACATCCACCATTGATGGCCGTGTCACCGTTCCTAGTGCTACTAGGAAGGGAGACGTATTAACTTCTTTTGCCATGAAGTTCCATCTGGAGTAGTTGGCCATGATTCATGAGTATATCCAGTCCCCCCCTCAATATCCCCAGTCCTTTCCATTTCTTCTTCTGAGATGGGTCTAAAGGGGAACTCCGTGCTTGGGGTTGAGTTTCCCTTAAGTAAAACTATTAAAGAGTCTCCCCATGAACTACCCCCTCATTTCCCAATGATCCTAACTACCATCCTGAAACCTAAGGCCGCTGGAACCCCCAAACTACCTATCCCCACAACCGAAGCTGCCACAGGAGAAGGGCCTTCTGAGACACTTACCAAGAAAGCCAAGAAGTTAAAATCTAAGAAGACTAAGGCCCAAGGTCAAATGCAAGCTCCATTAAAGGCGTTCCCAATTTCCTCCGTTCCTCCTCCCATGTCTCCAGAGATGGCCGAAGAGCTGAGGAGGCGGGTGCAAGCTGAGGTTGCACGAATAAATGGTGAATTCCAATGGCGCACAGTGGCTATTCCTCCTCCGGGTACATTCCCCATAACCATGGTTGATCCCACGGAGCCAACGACAAAAAGGAGAAGAAAGACGATGGTACCTGAAACTGGTGGTGCAACGTGCTCTAGGAAGAAAATGTTGGGTACCAAATCTCAGAGGAAATAGACTCATGAAAAGCCTTCCTCCCCAGCTCCTTCGGCAGCTACCTCCTCACCACCTTCACCAGTGCTTATACCCTCTCATTCTCCCTCTGGATCTAAGGTATGTGTGCACTCTTTATTTATCATTCTTCTTTCCTTGACATAGCGCTTTTACTTATTGCCCGATAACTTTGGTGCAAGGAGTTGAAGAAGTGAGAGTCAGTCCTCCCAGTCCTGTAGTGAACCGTTTCATGGGGGGACGTTGCAGTACCCCTTCAGCCACTGCCGCCCTTCCATGTTCTCCTTTGATAAGCCTCACATATTAGCTCCGTTAATCTTCTCATCATGCCAGGGATGACACTATGGGGGCTACTGAGATTTATGACCAGCTCAGGGCAACTGTTCCAACTTCCTCTGAGTTACCCTCGGAGCGAGAGGTCTCTCTACCCCTTATTACGGTCAAAGAGAGTGCCCCGCAGGTAAGTTTCTTTCCAAGCTTTACATCTTTTATTTGTCCCATTGGTTTATTCCTCAATTCTAACATGTTGGGATATTTTAGGTAGAAGTGGCATCGCTGATAGCCAACATTCTCCTTCCTCCTGCATTGTCAAGACCCATTACTGCAGTTCCTCTTTTCAGTGCCATAACGGGGGTAAGCTCGGTGCATTTCTGTCTCTTATCCATTTTTGGAGATTACTTCTTTTATCTAACACTTGTCTTTACATTTGTAGCTTTCTCCAAGTCTTTCTCCACCTTTTGCGTTGAGTGGCCTTATCCCTTCTCAGGCCCAGGTTGGTGCAGCTGCTCTCGTTGGGGCATCCCTCGAAGGTCCAACACCTCCTTCTGTTGATGCACCCATGTTGGCCATAGTACCCTATGCTGGTGAGGGGAGTGTGCCTACCTTTGAGGCTTCTGCAGTCGAAGGCTCCGTTGAAGCTGCTGAGGTAATAAGCCCGCCTCCCGCAGTTTCTACATTATGTCTCCCGTGGTAACTACTAGTCTCGCTCCTACTGCTAAGGTACTTCTATAATTTCTTTGTATTTCTCAGCTTCTCAAACTCCACCTATATAGGTGACTTAATCAATGAAAACATTTGTTAAGTTTTTTTCATAAACTCCGCCTATAACAGTGACTTAACAATGAAAACACTTGTTAAGATTTTTCCATAAACTCCACCTATAATGGTGACTTAATAATGAAAACACTTGTTAAGATTTTTCATAAACTCCACCTATAACGGTAACTTACCAATGAAAACACTTGTTAAGATTTTTCCATAAACTCCACCTATAACGGTGAATTAACAATGAAAACACTTGTTAAGATTTTCTCATAAACTCGACCTATAACGATGACTTAACAATGAAAACACTTGTTAAGTTTTTTTCTCATAAGATCCACCTATAATGGTGACTTAATAATGAAAACATTTGTAAAGATTATTTTATAAACTCTTTGTTTCCTCTAATTGTTTTCAGGTTATTCAGGAGGATTCTCCACCAACTCCTTCGCGTATTGCCTCGCCCCGTTGTGAACCTATTTCTTCCGAAGAAACTAGCCATGATGATTAAGGTTCCTCGACAGGTCCGGAAAGCGAATCTGGGTGCGAGCTTCCTCTGCCTGACTTGGCTCCTCACACCTTCTACCTGATGGTACACCAGCATTCTCCCTAAGTACCCGCTAATCACCGTTTGGCAATTAAGTAACTTATGAGTAATCATCCTGAAACCTTCACGGGCCTCATTAAAATATCTCAGTTATGAGCTATTGGCTTTAAGGCATGGCCATCGTCGTTGCTGAAATTGCCAATACTCTGACTGATGACATTACCAGACCCATCCTCAACTAATTCCTGGGTTATCTGAGGAAGTTGGGTCATAAGGGGTTTCGTTTTGACTGGCTCATCGCACATTTGAAGACTTTGAAGAGCCATTGGTTGGACAGCTAGAGGGAGCTTTTTAAAAAACATCAGGAGGATCAGGGGTTCGAGGAAGCTAAGTTGGCCGAGCTAGCACCCCTCCTCGGAGCCATTGATAAGGAGGTGGAGGACCTCGAAGAAGCTCTACATTTAGCAAAGATAAAATGAGAGAAACGTCTTATCGAGTATATGCAATCACATACCAGGTTGGAAGTTTCCATTAATGCCCAACAGTCTTGCTTAGAAGCTTTTTCGGGCTCGGGCCTTCCTGGAGATTTTTTCTCCTCCCCAGATTTGTGGTTCCTCCTGGGTCAATGAGTTTTTGTATTTGTACTTTTCCTTTCTTCTCATGTAATTATTAGGCAATAGCTCCCCGTTTTGTAATGCCCCAACGTATATGAATGGAAAATGATACTTATTCCCATGCCATTTCGTTGTATTACAACTGTTTACATAAATTGTGAAATACGTAGTTCTACAATTCTTTCATCTCTACTTGAGGTATAATAAAAAAGAACTTGCATACTCATCATAAGAAAGAACTTGTGTATTTATAACAACAGCCAATTACATCATAGGTCCAACATAACTGCCTACACATGATAAACCTTCAACCACTTATTATTAATCTTGAATGGTTTATCTTCTTCCATCTTTGAAATTAAGCAAAAACCTGAGTCATAAGCCTCCTTTACGATGAAAGGTCCCTCCTAATTTGTTGTAAATTTAGGTAGAGGAAGCCCCCTAATATGTTTCACTACGGCCTTCAATACGAAATCTCCCTCCATGAATTTCCTTGGTCTCACCAAGTTATTATATGCCCTGGAGAGCTGCTTCGTGTACATTTGAAAGTGTTGAATTGCATTATCTTTATGTTCGTCCAATGCTTCCAACTGCACGTGTCTATTCTGAGGGAGCATGCTGCTTCACAAAGTATATCGAGCCGATGGAACTTCTAACTCTATCGGGATAATTGCCTCAACCCCATAAATAAGAGAGAACGACGTATACCCTGTAGGCTTCCTTTTAGTCGTTCGATAGGCCCATAAAACGGTGGGTATCTTGTCATCCCACGATCCGGGGAAATCTTCCATCGTTTTAGCCAAAATATTGACCAAATTTTTTTAATCCCTTCAGATTGACCTTTTCCTTTTGGGTATGCCACCGTTGAAGTGTGGTGGACAATGGAGTATTTGTCTGTGAGCATCGTTACTTCTAAATTGACGAAAGGGGTTCCATTATCCGAAAGGATAACCTTTGGGATCCCAAAATGACAAATGATGTATTCTCTGATAAAGTTACTCACTACTCCTGCTATTGCCCTTCTCAGTGGTATCGCCTCAGCCCACTTTGTGAAACACTCTGTTGCTACTAGGATTCATATCTTCCCCCTCGAAGAAGTGTGTATTACCCCTACCAGGTTGAACGCCCAAGTGTGAAAAAGATAAGGCATTACTAGGGAGTGTAAGTCCACTGACAGGGCATGGATCATATTTCCATGAAGCTGGCAAGCCTTGCACTTTCAAATAAACTCAGTAGAATCTTTCTCCATTGTTGGCCAATAGTACCCCAAAGTCATCAGCTGGTCATACAACTTGGTCCATCCTATATGAGTTGGATTGTGCGCCTATTTGAGAACCTTGGCCGCTTCTTCCTTCGTGATGCAATGCAATGGCCTATTAAAGTATCCCCTTCGATAAAGCTTCCCCTCCTGAATGTAGAATCTCGGGGCTCTTCACCGGAGCCCCATCGTGTCAGTTTTCTCCGTTAGGACGACTCCATCTTTAATGAAGTCAATATAGGGTTGTCTACAGTCAGCTTGAGCCTCTAAAAAATGACATTCAGCTGCCTCGAAGAATAATTGGGATTTCTTACACTTTCATTGTAACTCGGCTGTATCCTGCTTCATGCTAGGCCAGAAATATCCCTCCCATTTCATTCTTCGGTAGATGGGTATCTCAGTTGTTTCATAGTGCTCTCCATGTGTTTTTTTCAATCTTTGCTCTGCCTCTTCTGGACCGATGCATCTCGATAGCCATCCTCATGCATTTCTGAAGTAAAGGTTTCCTTGGTTGGCAAATTACTAGGCCAATTCTCTGCGCCCCATCATTCCTTCACCAGTCTCTAGTTGCCTCTTAATCTCTCCCCTCCAGTCCGCGTCCTCTTCCATCGATAAAATTGACTGTACCATCGAAGGATCTATTCTTCGTTGAATCACGATAATAGTTGTATCTCTCCTCATAATTATCTTCTAGGCAATGGTGGCATAGGCATCTGGGTGACGGTTTATCATTCTGGGCTGCCTCTTGATCTTGGTTCGATGGAACTGGCCAAGGATCCTCTGAATGATCATTTTGTATGGTTCCAGGCTCATGTGTTTCAACGTGTATTCTCCATTCACTTGTTGAACCACCAAGTATGAATCTCCCTTGATGCAAAGTGAACGGATCCCTCTTCGAAGAGCCTCTAGCAATCCCAACACCAATGCTTCATATTCGGCCTCGTTGTTAGAGCAAGGGAAATGTAACTTGTAAGAAAGGAAAATCTCCTCCATTCCTTTTGAAAGAATAACCCATGCTCCTCCTTTTTTTCTGACGATGACCCATCAAAATGCATTGTCCATTCCTCGTTCATTGCGTCTAGATGGTTGGCCTGCAAATCATCTCCTGGGATATCTTCTTCGAGTGGCTCAAAGGTTCCCGAAGGGAAAATGGCCAACAGATCAGCGTACGCCTGGCTTTTAATTGCGCAAGGAACCACGCACTTCAAGTCATATTCGGAGAGGATAAGAAACCATCTAGCTTCCCTACCAATCAATATAGTCCTTACAAGCAAATACTTAATGGGACCAGATCTAGTTATAAGATTAATTGTAAAATACAACATATAATGTCTAAGTTTTTGCACTACAAATACTAAGGCTAAACAATGCCTTTCTAAGCTACTATATCTGACTTCTGGCCCGTGGATGATCTTGCTGAGGTAGTAAACTGGTCGTTCTTGCCCATCGACCTCTTGTGCTCGCAAAGCTCCCACGGACCTTGTGGTGGATATGAGGTATAGTTGCAACGGTATTCCTGCCCTTGGTGGAACCATGGTCTATGGTGAGATGAGCAGCTTTTTCAGTCCGTCAAGAGACTCCTGGCGAATTGCCTCCCATTTAAACTTGGTGTTCTTTCACAATAGCTGCATCAACGGATGTGTTATTTTGGCTAATCCAGACATAAATCTCCTAAGGTAAGAGACTTTACCGAAGAAACTCTTCAGCTCTTTCGCCGTTCTTGGACATGGCATTTCCAATATCGTCCGCTATTTGTCCTGGTCCATCTGCACCCCTTGTTGATCAACCACAAAGCCTAGGAATTTCTCTCTTGTCACCCCAAAAATTCACTTCAGCGGATTCATATTTAATTTAAACTTCCTGCAACGGGAAAACACCTTCCTCAAATCACTCAGATGAGACTCCTCCTTCCTCGACTTGATGACCAAGTTATCCACATAAAATTCCACAAACCTGTGAAAGAATTCATGGAAAATGGCCATCATTGTTCTCTGGTAAGTTGCCCCAGCGTTCTTGAGTCCAAACGACATCACCCTGTATATGAAGTTTCCCAATGGTGTTCTGAATGCAATTTTCTCTGCATCCACGGGATCCATCTTGATCTGATTATACCCTACATACCCATCCATGAATCTATACATCTCATGACCTGCCGTTGCATCTATCAGGCTATTGATGGAGGGTAGAGGGAACTCGTCTTTGGGGTAGGCTCTATTTAAATCTCTGAATTCCATACAGATCCTTATCTATTTTTTATATTTCTTCCCCACTGGGACAATACTGGATAACCAGAGTGGGTGCTATATCAGTGTAAATAACCCCGTCGTTAGTAAGCATTGAACCTCTTATTTGATCTTCAAATCCAACTCAGGCTTGTACTTTCTCGTTACTTATTTTACTAGAATGGCTGAAGGCATCACGTTCAACTTATGACAGCTTACTTCCTCATCTAGCCCCTCCATCTCTGCGTACTTCACGCGAAGACGTCTACAAATTCTCGAATCAACTCAACCAAGGCCTCTCCTTTCTCTTTACTGAGATCCTTTGAGATGAATATGGGCCTTGGGTCTTCTTCTTCTTTTGCCAAGTTCAACTGCTCTAGCTCTTGTGCCTGCGGATTCAGTCGATTCACCATGTAATCTAGTTCCTCGGTGACTTCCTCCACAAATTCCTATATGCTGGAATTTTCTATCACCAAGCATTTTTCCCTTTGATCTACCAAAAAGCATTCATATATCGGGTCGACCTCATCGTCAGCTTCCTGGGCCGCCCGTTCACACCGTTATAATCAATACACCACCTTTCCTTCCTCGATAACGACCTTCTTGCACTGTGTGCTAGTAATGGTGACTGCTTTCCTCTTCTTCTCTCTAGATGCTTCGGCCACTCTTTTTCTTGAAAACTGACTCAGCATGCTTTGTCGTTGAACCTCGTGCTCCATCGGATCCACTCTGGGCCTCATACTATGTTTGAGCTTCTTTGAAATGCCTTGGGGCCGAGGGGGTGAGAATCTTCGATCATTACTCTTGCGCTACTCGCAACCTCTTTACTCTGCTCGTTCAAGGGCCCCATCCTTTCTCTGATCGAGGGAACCCATGCTACCTCCATTCTTCTCATTAGGACCAGGACATCCTCTTCCAACTCCGTATAAAATGCGGCATCCACCAAGTGAGCTTCCTCGATAGCGAAGGGCCTCTTTATAGCCCTAATGGTCACCTCCGTTCCCTTGATGTTTGCCTTAACGCATTGGTGGTATGTAGAAGGAACTAGCCCTTGGTTGTGCATCCACACCCTTCCTATTAGCAGATGATAGGAAGTTTCACTCTCTATCACGTGGAGCTTTATATGGGAACTCAAATTTCCCATCACAATCCCAACATCAACATACCCAATGGATTTAGAAGATTGGTTATCATACCTCGAAATTACCAAAGGCATGGGGGCTAACCTTTCTTTTAGAATATTAGCTGCATGAAAGGAGTTAAATTGCATGATATTGATGGAAGCTCCCCCATCCATGGGAGTCCTTGAAAAGTTAACTCCGTTGACACTGGCAGTCACGTACAATGGCCTGTTATGAGGGAATCTTACAGCTCTATCGACATCGTTGAAGGTCACCCCTGACAGGAATCTCCTTACCAACCTGGCCATGGGTCCCTTCCATTTTAGCTAAGGGACTGCGTCTTTCCTCACAATATCTAATATCTCCTGGGTTATTTTCGACCTTCTTTATTTTAGAATCCCCACTTGTTCGAAGAACCAGGTGAACTTCGAGGATTTTGAAACTACACAGTACTCTAGCCTCGGATCTGCTTCCTCGCCTTCAACGATGTACACATACTCCATGACTTTGGTGCTTGCTTCATCGTAGGCCAAAACTACGTTAGCCATTCCCTTGGTACAGGTCTCCAAAGCTGCTTCATATTCTTCTGTTTCTCCTCTCTCCGCCTCTTCATCGTAGGCCACCACGAGATTGGCCTCATGTGATGGCAATGGGTTGTTATTGACATTCTGAGGAGGGATTTGCAATGTCCCTGCCTTCACGTACTTGTTAATAATTCTTCTCAGTGTGAGGCAACTTTCTATTGGGTGCTGGATCCTCCTATGAACCTGGCAGTACCTAGGATCCGCCTTCGTTGCCGCATCAGGTTCCCCAATGGGAATGTCTTTTGGTTCGTAGACCTTTCCACCTTGGACCATTGCATTGTAACAACTGACATCCTCCTCCATTGTACAAGGCAATAGTGATGGGTCCTCCATGTTTCTTTCGAACTTCCTCTTATTGTCCTTTTTCGGTGCCTTGCCCCTGTCTCCTCCTTCAGTGTACCCTACCCGTGGGGGTTGAGACCTCCCCCCCGCGGGTTGCATCGGCTACCTAAACATCATGGGCACCGCCACCGGATTGGGCTGCACCACCAATGAAATATTCCTCACTGCTTTTAAGAAAGCCGAAAAAGTCCCCTCGCGCATTTCATTGATGAGATGGTAGATGTACTCAGGAAATAACCCCTCAGCGCAAATCTGCAATAACTTAGACTCTTTGGATTCCTCTCTCATGTCAAGGGATCTATCCCTAAACCTTCAAACATAGGCCACCACTTCTTCCCTAGGTCGTTGCTTCTCCCTACCCAGTTGGGTCAAAGTAAACTCATCTTCTGCCAGAAAGAACTTCTGGACAAACAACACATGCATCTCCTCCCAAATGAAGTTTCTTATTATTGCAATGTGCCCCCAAGTGTTCGATGAAGCGCTTGATGTGCTCCTTCAAATTCCCACCTTTTCCTGTGTATTTTTCAAAAATAGGAGGAATATAGTCCTTCAGATATGGCTCGTCATTGTACTTATAAGGATACGGTGTTCGAAAGTCATCATAAACCGAAGCCACCTCGCCAGCAGATTTCGAGGAAGCCTATATGAACTTCAGCATCTCCTTTTGCATCTCCTTTCTCATTTCTTCCATGGGTGATGACGTTGGGGAAACAACTAATGGCACCATGGCCTGGGTACCCGTTGCAGCTGGCACCAACGTCACAGCGGGGGCCGTCAACACGTGCACCTGGTGGGGCCGTTGGAGCTACCCCTAGTGTTATGAAGGTATTAGCCTCCAATCCTCCAAGCATAGTTAAAGCTACTGGAGTTTGCAAAAACTCATAAAACTTGCTCATGAGGAGCGTGACCTAAGTGGGTCCCAACCCCGCACTCGTGAAAGCTTGTGTCACCCCCAAAATACCTGACATCACCGGAATCAGAGTTGCCTCCACTCGGGGATCCCCATTCCTTAGGGCCTCCAATTCCCTCACAGATTGTTCTTCATTATGCTGGATGTCATCAAAGTTGAGCCTTCAATTAGCATTATCCTGCGCCATACTCCTTACTTAGAAGAATGCCTCCCCAGCGGAGTCGCCAAATGTAAGAGGGTTCTTTAGATTATATATGGAGGCGTAACCCCTATTTGAGTATGGTAATGATAAGATAACTTGGCCAAAGCTTTGGATTAATGATAGGACACACAGACACAAACCCAATGAAGATAAACTCAGTTTAAACTCACAAAACACTTGTGTATAACTTAGGAAATAGTAATAAACCTTAGAAGTAACTTAGTTAGAGGGAGATGGAAGTAAGCACCCTAGATACACCATGGTACACACCTAGTACCCTCAAGAATCTCTGTCAAGTATTAAAAGCTTCGTAATAAGTAACAATGGTGAGTGGGTAAACCCTCTCGTTTGCAATAACTCCTTTTTTTTGTATTCTCTCTAGTAATAACTCCTTAAACTTCTTAAAATATCATCTGAACTCTCTAAAAAGATCTCCATTTCCTCTAAGGTGGTTGGGGTCCTTAAATAGGCCCCCACACCACCCACTAGGAAACTCAGTCATTAAAGACTATATAAGACATCCCTCATACTTTATGTCACGACATTAAATGCCTGATGTACTAGTTGTCTCCATATCATGAACAATAAATGCCAAGACATGCCTTTTTTCCATCCACTGTATGGCAGGGGGCTATTATCGAAGAGGTGTCTCACCTACTGCATGACAGCCCCAAATACCACAGGGGGTTTACTCAAGTCCAGGTATGACATTGTTTAGCTAGCTAGTGACATCACCTACAGTAGATGTAAAATTAAGTAGAGGGATGTTTGGTTCATAACTAAGTGCCCGATGGAACTCCAAGTTGCCCCGCCTGAGATTCCACGATCAGGGTCCTTCGGTGTTTTACCGGGTGTATCTAAGATGGTCAGGACAAGCCCCAATGGTGCCTCACTTCTCAATCCTCCAAACCAAGTCCCTCTAAAGTTCCCATTTTTAGGTCATTCGATAGAGCATGAAAGTTCTCCCAGGCCCTGCCAAGCCTTGTCTCTTGCGAGTACCGTTTAACCTCACACAAACTCATTATTATTCTCGTTACAACATTACAACCATTATAGCTTACAGTCAATATAAACAAATATACAATCTGACTAACACAACAAGCTAAAGTATGAGTTGCCACGCCAAGATGCCTCGCTGAGTTGCCACGCTTGAGCTACCTCGGTTGTTTAATCTCAAACAATATTGCCAATTACGGAATTATCCCTAATCTCAGGATTACCTTCAAGCCCCCTCTACAGAGAGTCAAAATGTCTAACTGGCCTTATAATGATCGTGTAAGTTATGCCTAGCTAGGTGTAGAGAGAACCTAGTGTGATGGCAATCAAGGGAATTTTGAACCCAAAGGCATCCAAATGACAATATTGATTAAATCCGTCCTTAGACAGTCATGTGGTCTCTGGGATAAGAAAATTCTAGACCGACAAATAATATGTAAGTTGGTAGCCAAAGGGTAGACTCAAAACCCTCCCCAGTG
This sequence comes from Sambucus nigra, assembly GCA_949130495.1. Classification (NCBI taxonomy): domain Eukaryota; kingdom Viridiplantae; phylum Streptophyta; class Magnoliopsida; order Dipsacales; family Adoxaceae; genus Sambucus; species Sambucus nigra. Next base: position 300,658,937 of record OX422215.1, on the reverse strand, counting down.
GGGGGCAATACGATATCTTACTTGTCCTTAGGATTGGCCTTGGCAATTTTTCTCATTTTGGCAGCAGATTTATCTTCCACAAAGTAGAAGTACCGAATTACCTCATCGAAAATGGCCTTGTTTGATCGTCCGATGCACTTCTTACAAACCTGGTCTAAATCGTGGTTACATCGGCACCGGGGATGTATGACCACTCATGAGTTTCTTCATTTTCTTTCTCCAATACATGGGGAGTACCTCTGGCGATTTAATGAATAGGGTAAACCCTATAAATGGTCCAAAAATGGTATTCGATACAGAAAAAAAGGAGCACAATGGTGTTTGCACCACTGAGCTTGACGAGGAAGGGTATTAGGATAAGCGCTCCTAGAAGAAGGAGTGGTTTTGGTGATAGGTTCTATCTCAATAGTGGTTTGAAAGGAAGAACGGTGAATAATGAGAGTAAGGGATAAAAGGGATGTAAAAATAGGCAACTATGTCTTTCCTATTCCAAAAAATTGAAAAATATGAATTTTATCTCTCTAAAAAGCTCCGGATATGTAAGTTATTGAAATTAAAGGATTAATAGAGAAGGCGCTCCCTTTTTTATAAGGGGAAATGGGTATTAAAATGGTAGGAGGTGATGTTCACGCGTGCGTTGTTGTTCGTGACCACACAAAGGTAATCATCATGCTCTGTTAAAATATTCATAGAGGCGATTCATGTGAAAACTACGCTTTATCCTTGAGTTGCCACGTGTTATGGTGTGGGAAAATGGACGGATGAATTTAATACAATAAGACTGATCGATGATGGCCCCTTTAAGGCTAAGTTAGGATTTGGCATTCCTTGGGAACTTAATATGTTTTGGGGGAAATCTGGAAAAAAAAATAGTTTCATAAGTGTGAACATGAAAGTTTAAAATTACTTGAGAAGGTACCCCAGCAACTCAAATTATCAGGGCAATTATAAAAATGCTTGCTCGAACAAAAATTTCACTCTAGTATATATTCATGCGAACGCATTAGTGTTCACCAAAAATGATAACTCCCATTTCAATGAATGCTCATTTGCATGAAATTGTTTATCTAACAAATATTTGCCAAGTAAATGGTTGTTCAAAATGTTCGGTATTTTAAGTTAAAGGTCACTCGAAGGAGGATAAAGAGGCAAATGTAGAGTTAGGTTAAAGTTGATGGTAGATTAAACATTAATCAAGATAGCTAAAGTGGATTAGTGGATGATCAAGTATTAAGAATAAGAAAAAGGTTTGTCGGTAAGAATTTCACTCGAAGACACTCTCACAACAAGCAAGCATGTTCAAAGGAGATTTAAGAACATACTTGTAATACATACTTAGTTTATATTTATTCTCTCTTGTCAATATTGGGTTATGATGTAATAGTATTGAGATTATTATGTACCTACAAAGGACCACGTCTGGCAAAACAGGGGATATCTTTCATGCTCAATCCAGTGACCTCATTTAGGGAATCTCACAAGTACTAGGTTTGGAGGATTAAAAACAACGCAATGTTGGGAAATAACCCCAACCTCTTTGGTAAACTTAGGCAAAACCTCTCTCTGATATGATCAAGTTAGTGTTCCAAAAATCTTCCCCCCGGTCGTGGGATCTCACTCGAGGGACCTTGTCAAAGTTGTTCGTTCGAGGAACCTTTCACAAAGAAACCTCATCCAAACAAACACATACAAAGTAAAGTTACTCGAGGAACCTCATTAATCATTTGATTGGCAATACACCATATCTTATTGCTACTATTTAATATCTTTTATGATGTCATGCTTTCTGACATTTGGGAGCTCAAGAAAACTGGTACTTGAGTGGGTTCATTCTTTGGACTGCCGACCCATTTCGAAAACGTACCACCAACCCTCATAAAGGAAACCTTTGTGACAACTTGTCACATCACAATCAATATGAATGACATTCTGATAGCCCGAATAGTATTCCCACCCCAAAAAAATATCTCATGCATTTAATACACCACCTTTTGCATTAAATGCACAATATTTTTGGAATTTAATGCAGGCTCAAAGCATTTAATGCGGGTAAGGTCGCCTGAATGACCTTACATTACTACAAATACTTTCACCAATCATTTGTTTCCAGAATCCGAATCTTGAATCCTGATACATGATTTCTCTATACCTAAGTGCATTATGTGAGATATTATCATTGAGTTTATCCTTTTGTTCTTAAGTTCTCGATTAGTATTTATTACTAATCAATTCACTTATTAAGTCACTTTAAGGTTTCTTCCTTACCTTTATTGCATCAAACTGCTTGTTCTTTCTCCATCCAACCAAGTTGGTAGATGAGATTCATTTCATTTATTGTGTTGTCTGAGAATTTATGTTCTAGAGGCTCATTGAATACATTTTGTTACATTTAGGCCATTTATTGCAAGTATTGAAATCATTTATTGCAAGGCGAAGGAATCCGCTATTATTTACGTATTAAATATCATTCTAAAGAGGTTACGCCTCGTTGATAACTAATCATATTTATCAAACCCATATCTCACACTATTGAATTAGATTAATAAAAGCATCTCACCACTGCAACATTTAGCTTACAATCCATGAGGGGTCATATTACTAAACAATTACAAAACTAATCTATAATCAACAATTATCCTTATCCCATTTAAGTAAAGACAATATAGTCCACCTTTCATAACTTAAATTTATTCAAATTGTATCCCCTAATATGCTTTTGAGGCCCATAGAAACACCTACTAGCTGTCCTACTATATCATGAGTAAATATTAGCACTATACATAATACCTCCTTCTAACTTATGTTTTAAGAAAACTATATTAACCTTCACAATCTATGCTCTACCCAAAACTATGATCTCAGATTGCAAATGACCCGTTCTAAACCTATATCCTAAGGTAAGTGCAACCTAGAGCTCTAATACCAAGTTATCACATCCCAAATTATGGCCGTGAATTATTAAAATATTATAAATTTAAATCATGCGTAATTAATTCCATAACTCAAATTTGACAAAGATTTTGTGTTATTATAAAAATAAATAGGTAATTTTGAATTCAATGATAGACCATAATTTGACATGCAACTTATTTGACCACATAATCTCCTACATTTGGGGTATAAAGAGCAACTGTAAGCACAATAAAATTTCTCCCATTATAATAATTGTCTTAAGGATACTACATATAAAGACAACATAAAGTACAAATGAACATTAAAATAAAAATAAAAAGAGTTGTCCTCTTATACACATATTTATATAAGATTTAATAAAATCAACTAACTCTAACATTGCCACCACTTGAAAAATTATTTTGCATAGCATCATGAGTAAATTAACCCAGTGAGAAAACTCTTCCACTAAAAAATTAACTCTAAATGTACCAATATCAACTAATATAATCACCATATCACGAACTCATAATATGTAACTAATCATCAGTAAGCATATAACCACGTGAATAATAACACATTTCTCATTTAAAATCTCTTACGATACATAGGCCTCTAATGTCCATGTGTAAAATTAAATAACTCAGTGGACATGTATAACAACTCCTAGTATACAATGCCCTGCAAACATATGCATATTTCATTGCCTTACGACAACTTTTGGTAATATAGACTATTTCAATGCACTAATTGTAGGATTATCTCAATCCTGGAAGACTCAATATAAACCTCAAGTTCAAAAACAACAATAATATATGTTAATATGATCAAAACATAAAATAATGAACAAATCCCTCGTTATAGCCAACTTATATATACCCTTCAACTACATGGATGAAATTAATCATAAATGCATTTATCATGAGAATCAATAATAATATATGAATTTAAAGGCTCATAGGTACTAGTCACCTATCTAATTAAAATACTTTGGAACAAAATCATAATATACTCCTTAATTTTCTCCTCACAAGAAATAAACTATAACAGTGTAGAGGGGGCTTGATGGTAAGCCTGAGATTAGGGATAATTCCCCCATTAGCAACAGTGTTCGGGATTAAGAAACTGAGGCAGCTCAGCGTGGAAACTCAGCGAGTTACGATTGTAATGATGTAACGAGAATAATAATGATTTTTAGTGTGACGTCAAATGGTACTCACGAGAGACCAGGCTTGGCAGGACCTGAGAGAGATTTCATGCTCTATTGAATGACCTCGTCGTGTGAAATTTAGAGGGACTTGGTTTGGAGGATTGAGAAGTGAGGCACCGTTGGGGCTTGTCCGACCATCTTAGATACACCTGGTAAAACATCGAAGGACCATGACCGTGGAACCTCGAGGGGAGCAGCCTTGAGTTCCATCGGGCCTTGAGTTGTGAGCCAAACAAACCTATACTTAATGTCACATCCACTTTATTTGATGTCACTAACTAGCTAGGCAATGTTAGACCTGCACTTAAGTAAACCACTGTAGTATATGGGGTTGTCAGATAGTTGGTGAGCCACCTCTATGACAAAAGTCCCCTAACACGCAGTGGTTAGGCAAAAGGCATGTCTTGGCATTTAATGTTTATGGTGTGGAGACAACTAGTGCATCAAGTATTTAATGTTTGTGACATAAAGTATGAGGGATTTATTTCATAGGCATTAATGGCTGAGTTGCCTTGGGGCTGGTGTGGGAGGCTATTTAAGGACCGCAACCACCTCTGAGGAGATGATCCTTTTTTAGAGTTCATAAGTGATAACTAGAGAATTATTACAAACTGGAGAGAGTTTACTCACCCACCATTGTCATTTATTATGAAGATTTTAATACTTGACAAAGATTCTTGAGGGTGGTTGATGTGTTTTAGATGCTTGCCAAGATGTATCTAGGCTGCTTACTTCTCTCTCCCTCTAGCTAAGTTACTTTTAAGTTCATTATTACCTTCTGAGTCATACACGAGAGATCTCCGAGCTTAAACCGAATCTATATTCATTGAGTAATATTTGAACATCCTACGTCTAATCAATAGTGTTTCTATTTAACTTATCATTACCATACTCAAAAAAGGGTTACGCCTCCATCTTATCTAAACTACCCTCTTACATTTGGCGACTCTGCTGGGGAGGCATTCTTTTAAGCAAGGAGTACGGCACAGGATAATATTAATCGAAGGCTCAACTTTGATGACATTCAACACAATGAAGAACATGAGGTGAGAGAACTAGACGCTCTAAGGGATGGGGCCCCTCGAATAAAGGTACCTCCAGTTCAGGCGACGACCGACGTTCTTGGTGTGACACAAGCTTCCACGAGTGCTGCGTTGGGACCAGCCCAAGTGGCACTCCTCATGAATAAGTTTTACGGGTTCTTACAAACTCTGGTAGCTTCGACGGTGTTGGTAGGATTTGAAACCAACTCTTTCGTGACACTAGGCGCAGCCCCACCAAGTGTAGGTGTAACGGGAACAGTCCCAGCAAGTATACCCTCTATTGTGAATCCATCAGTGGGAACCTTGGGAGTATCAACGGCTCCAACTGTGATGATTGCTCCAGCTTCAATGGGCACTCAGCCTGTGGTCCCATTGGTTGTTGCCCCAATAGCATCACCCATGGAGGAAATGAGGAAGGAGATGCAGAAAGAGATGCTGAAGTTCATGCAGGCCTCCTCGTAATCTGCTGTCAGGTAGGTTCGGTCTATGATGACTTTCGAACACCTTATCCTCAGGAATACAATGATGAGCCCTATCCAAAGGACTATATTCCTCCTATTTTTGAAAAATACACCGGGAAAGGTGGAAACCCGAAGGAGCACATTAAGTGCTTCGTTAAACACTTGGGGGCACATTGTAATAATAAGAAGCTCAGGTTGAGGGAGTTTTCTAAATCCTTAACCGATAAAGAATATACCCGGTATTCTCATTTGGGTCCCAAAAGCGTTTCTATCTGGGAAAAGATGCATGTTCTATTCGTCCAGAAGTTCTTTCTGGCAAAAGATGAGTTTACTTTGACCCAACTGGGGAGGGAGAAGCAACGACCCGGAGAAGAAATGGTAGCGTATTGTCGAATATTCAGTGAAAGGTCCCTCGATGTGAGGGAGGACGCCAAATAGTCCAAGTTATTATAGATCTGTGTGGAGGGACTTCTTCCTGAGTACATCTGTCATCTCATTAATGAAACGTGTGAAGGGACTTTTTTGACGTTCTTAAATATGATAAGAAATATCTCCTTGGTGGTGCGACCAAATCCGGTGGTGGTGACCATGATGTTTAGGAAACCGATGCAACCTGTGGGGGGAGGTCTCATCCCCCACGGGTAGGGTACACCGAGAGAATAGATGGGGGCAAGTTGCCGAAGAAGGATAATAAGAGGAAGTTTGGAAGAGATAGGGAGGACCCCCCCACTATTGCCTTGTATGGGTGAGGAGGCTATCAGCTGTTACAATGCAATGGTCCAAGGAGGAACGGTCTATGAACCAAAGGGAATTCTCGTGGGGGAACTCGATGCGAAAACAAAGGCGGATCCCAATATTTCCAGATTCATCGAAAGATCCAGCATCCAAAGGAGAGATGTTTTACACTGAGGAGAATCATCGACAAGTACATAAAGGCGGGGACTTTTCAAATCCCTCCGTAAAACATTAACAACAAGTGTCAGACCCAGTGGCTGTAAGTTGAAGGAATCTTCGGAATCACTTTCCTCAGTCTCTTAGATATCTTTGATAAGTAGTTATACTCTGTGTTGGAAACTTTCATCCTATAGGTAGCTATCTTGGAAAAAGATCTCCATTCCAGGCTTCATCTTCTTGTCTGTGTGGTCATACCATGGTTCTGGAAAATCGCAAAAGGGGAATTGTTCGCCTTCTTTAATGAATCGTCCATTCAAGGAGTCTCCTGGGATAGTTGGGATGCAGTCTAATCTTCTCTTTGGTCGAGACTGGTCGATCATTTTGAGCTCTTGTTCTGATGGTTGATACCCCAAGCCACAAGGAGGGAAAGCTTTCCTCAGTTCGATGGGCTCAATTATCCCTTGCTGCCTTTGCCCTAGCCCCAGTCCTGGCATGAAATGCATGTTTCTGAACATCTGAATCACATTGACATTACCATGAGGGTCATATTCTGGACAAACCCTTTCTTTGAAATCGTCCGGAGTGGATCAACTCAGAATCCTAATAGGAGCATATCATTTTACCCGTGCTCTATCTGAAGGATTGGACTGCTGGTGCTTGCACCCTCGATATTTTCATCGTCGCCCAAAATGGTGATGACTCGCCCATCGGTGAAGAACTTCAATTTCTGATGGAGTGAGGAAGACACGCCCTTGATACTGTGGAGCTTGGGTCGTCGGAGCAACAGGTTGAAACAAGTTGGGATGTCTATGACTTAGAATTCAACGATAGGATTTATAGGGCCAACCCCTATTACAGGTTTTATGGATCCCATCACCTCCCGGTGTTTATTATCGTAGTCACGTACAGGGGCGGAGGTTGGAGTGAGGTCGCTTTCTTTCAGGCCTAAACACTTGGCAGTTCTTAGTGGGCAGACATTCATGGTGGATCTGTTATCGACAAGAGAGAGTGGCACAGCCTTCCCCATAACTTCGATGGTGATGTTGAGTGCATGATTGTGATTTTCCCCAATTCTGTGGATTTCTTCTTCAGAAAATGATAGCATTCGGGTAAAGGTCAAGGATCCGACCAGATTTATCGCTTCTTCTGGTGTGGTAGAAGGAGGAACTGTGGGTCCAGTGAGTAGCTTAATTAAATAATTTCTGTGCAGCTGGGAAGATATGAAAAGACCACATAGAGTGATGTTAGCTTGAGTTTTCAATGCCCTTCCCTTTGTCATTTGTTGGTAGTGAGATTGGAACCTGGTAATGTCTCCCTGATCTAGTCATGTGATTTACTGAAGAAGGGAAGAACATAAATTTCATTTCCTCGTCAATCTCAGGTTGTTCTGTCACCCTATTTATTTCTCCAAGGAGTTCTTCAAATGATATCATCCCACATATGTCGGCTACTGAGCCAGTTCTTCCTGAAGCTTGTTCTTCACTTGAATATTCGAATTCTTCCCCCCATTCGGTGGCAATAATTATGTCTTTCCATGTAAAGTTAATGCATTCCACAACTTCAACGACTTCTTCATACAGGTCTTCCCATTCTGTGGGGATATGTATGGTTGAAGGGACTAAGCGCCCTTGTAGCTTCAAAGTATCAAGTTACCTGGTGATACTACAAATGCTTTTGGTTTACCCGAATAATTCTGCTATAATTTCGACAACATCATCTAGGATGACTTCATCGGTTGGTACCACCCACTTGTCTAAATCACGGGCCCATTTTTGCGCTTCCAAGAACAGTGTACTAAACTTTTGGCAATCGATGACCATTTGTGAAGGCAATTTCATAACAAACTCTAGAAGTTGGTTTAACACCTCTGACAATTCCATATTTCCATTTTCAGAACGGGTACGGACAGCGATGCATGCTCTGGTAAGGAGTGACAGTGCCTGATCAGCAAGGCTAGTAGGGTGTAGGAAGAAATATGGACAAATTTGAAGAGGTTTAGGAGAGTATATGAGTGTGATTTGAGTTGAGGGATCAAAATCTGGGTTTTTTTCTAAGAAAATGGCATTGGCATGATTTGAGAGTGGATTATGAGAAGTGTTTGTCTTAGGATTGGCTGGTGGGGCGATGGTACCTCGATCAATGAGATCTTGGATTATGTTTCGGAGGTGAAAGCATTGGTCGGTGGTATGGCCAGAAGTTTGGTGAAAGGCGCAATGAGCATCGGCCTTGAAGTTTCTTGGAAGTGGGTTTGGCAATGGATGGGGGTCCAAGGGTTTTATAAGGTTTCTGCTTAACAGGGCTTGATAAACTTTGTAGAGGGGAGTATGGAGCTCGGTGTATTCCTTTCGGACTGGGATAGGGTGTCTTTCTGGTGCCCACGAAGTGATCGGTTGAGAGATGTTGTTGATGGTTGAGATCATTAATAAAAGTAGCCACTTACTTTCTCTTCCTATTACTTTAAACTTAATCCAATGTGTATTCTTGGACTTACTATATTTAGGTGGCTTCTTTAGCAATAAGTTGTTAGTCTAAAGTGTTTTTATAGATTGTTATCAAAGATTCTCAATACCCCTTCAAAAGATGCTTTTATATGCATTGTTAGTCTCAACTATTTTTATAAATTATTGTCAATTCCCATCAAAGATTTTCTTATCCAACTCAACCCCCTGTATGTCACTCATATGACTGTTTGAAGTCCCACATTACAGTTGTACTCATGTCACTTAAGAATTTCAAATTTATGCGATTATGAGGTAGATTTATCTTTGTCCCGACACGCACACGTTACAATTGTACTCATGTAAGTAAATTGTACTCAACTATATCATTTTAATGGGTTCACATTAAAACATTAGCATAAAAGTGTAATTAGTAGTATACTTGTAGCCAATTATTATAAATATATGAATTCAGTGACTGATTAATTCTTCAACCCACATACAAAGATATGAGTATCATGTTATATACTTCAGGGATTTTTTTACTTAACAACACCAACACCCCCACCCCTTACCCCCCTCAACATGACCCCCAATTTACTTACTGAAGTCTAACACCGTTAAAAAAATACGAATCCATATTTAAACATAACCCATAAAACAAAAAAAAAGACAAAAATATCTTAAAATAATACTAAAACAATGTGACCAAACACTGCTCTTTCTCACTCCATAAATCTAATTTATACTCAAAACACACCATCTCTGTCATCGCTATTTATCTTCATTTTCCTCTCTACATTTTTCCCCTCTCCTCTCGTGTTTCTCTCTTTAGATTTGCATTCCTCACTTCTTTTTGAAAATCCACCAGCGAAGCTTTAAATTCTCTCACAATACCTTTTATTTATACTTTCGAAGACTGTATCCCAAAGCCCACACCGTACATCATTAATACTCATATTTGCAAATTATTTCATTAATTCATATTTGCAAATTCTTTCACCTCATTTGAAACACTCTAGTCCGTAGTCAGCTAAATTGACTAATCAATTACATCCTCATGAATCTCCACCTAGAATGGAGGAAACGAAGCTACCTAAATAATATCAAATTGAACAAAAACTACAATTCTACAATCACAAATCGAAAGAGGATAACAAAATTGCTAAATTTGCCTCAAGTTGACGCACTAAATTCAATAGAAACAATAATTCATATATTAAACTTTAACTCCCCAAATTTGGGCCAAAACTCAAATACCCCAAAACTATCACTTTTAGATCGATAACAAAAATTACCAAATATCCAACACATGTATATATAGATATAGATGGAGACAGAAGATGTGTGAGAGTGTGTGTGTAATTAAATATTTAGGGCAAATATTTTTTTTAGTAAAGACAAAGATGGATTTGTGGTAAATGTGTAATTTGGGGGTATTAATATGTATACTTTAACAATGTTAGACTTTTGTAAGAAAACTGATAGTTATGTCAATTGGTTGGAGCTCAGAAAAGTCGACACTAAAATTCACAAGTAATCTTCTAATCTTTGATTTAGCAAAAAAATGCACCATTTTAATTGAGAATTAAAGCTTGTAGAGAATAACACCAAATTGTCCAAACCCATAGGCTTCAATGAACTATAGCCATTACAAAAGTAACATGCATAGATTCCAAGTCGAAACGTGTATTTTCATTTCCTTCCTCCATCACAGGCCTCTAATGTATCCTAAACAACATATTGGGTAGAATACGTTTCAGTTTTATAGCATAAAACAATCATTCATTATTAAAATATTTACTAAGAACAATAAACATCATTTTTTCTTTAAAAAAAGTGTCAAATAAAGAAAAATAGTAAATGCTTTTAAAAATACACCATTCCAAATCTAATCACTTAGATTGACCTCGATAGTCATACCTACCAAAAAACATAACACGACATAGTACCACATTAATAACCCATGTAGTTACCCAAAATGAAGAAACTGCTTAAAGATTAATCATTCTAGTGAATGTGTAAAAAATCTTACATATCATGTGGTAGATAATATATTATGAAATAAAGACACCCACCAATACATAAAAGGAGGAGGATAAGGGGAAAAAACTCTAAGCAGTGCTCAATACACTCATAAAGCATATATTATTCTGTAAACCTAAGAAAAAATATCTTATCCTATTAAGAACTATAACTTAAATTTTTTCAATGTTGAATGCGGACAAATAATGAGTGAAATTAGAAATCTGATGTCTTATTTAATTCATTAAATAGGGTAAATAAGTAAAATGACAAAATTTAGATATTACCTTTGACATCACAGATCACTCTTTGCATTCATAATGGGACCACTATTATAGCTCGACCTAATTGCCAAATGTGAAATAAAACGTCTATACATATTGTCCTAAAATGACTAATTTTTTAGAAGAGCCCATATCATGTATTTCAGGTGGCACGGATAACACAGGGTATTTATTTTACACAAAATCAAAACATTTACAATTGAACAAACCAACAAAATACAATTTCAACCCGCTGGAAGACCAAAGAGTAGAAGATTAAAATCATATTCCTCCACCACATTTACAATTTCAACTCCCTGGGGGACAAAAATGTATGAGATAAAAAAAGCCTTCCCCACCATCTTGACTACTCACCTCCTTTTTTTACAGGACAAAACAAAGGTTTCACCTTATACAGACAAAGTGTATAATTTCAAAAACCAAGTCCTAAATTTCCATATTCTATAATGATTTAAACTACTTACCTACAGGAAAATTAAAAGCCTTAAATGTTCAATATATAATTTATCATCAACACAAATGCTTAAATTACAACAACAAAGTTACATAAATCGGTATACGAAAGCGGTAAAAAAGGGCTATAATGGGGGGAACTTAGAAGATTGCAATCATACCTGAATAGAAGAACAATGGTATTTCTAAAAAAACACAAAATATCAATCATAACATAAAATACATGAAAACAAATTAAGTATATAGATGCATATACTTATAGATGTTGAAATTTGTAGTTTCTGAAGGGAGAAAACCCCAAAAAAAACTGTATCTAAATGGGAGTTTTTGGATGATTTCTAAATAGAAGCAATCAAGGGAAGAAATTTTCATTTTTGACACTTCATATTCCCTAGATGAGAAGAAACTATTGAGGAACTTAGATGTCTTGCAGAGTGTCGTTTGGGGAATAAGCCATAAAAACATAAATGAAAATGAATAGGTTCAAGTAATAGTTAGAATTTAATAGTGAGGGTTGCTGGTAAAGGGGACTTTGGAACATTTTGGTGGGCATGGAGAGGGAGGGATGGAGATAAAACTCGAATTGATGAGAGAGAGAGAGAGAGAGAGAGAGAGAGAGAGAGAGAGGTGGGATGGGTGAGATATAATCACAGAGGACAGAGTTGGAATAAAGACAATAAATGACGATATTCTAGACATTTATTGACATCCAAGCTTATTGGCTCTTTTTAAGTAGTAGAGATAATGTTGTTAATGTTGATGCTTATAAGAAAACAATCCCCATTTTTTTAAGCTTTTTAATGCTTTGATGATGTTTCTATTAATTGTTTGATTTGCTTCAGATTTAATTTGCTGTCAATGTAGATACCTACTGCAAATTATTTGATTTGCTTCAAATTTTTTATTTAGGCTCTTTAGGTATGTGTATTTTTTAATGTTTACTTGTTTTTACTTTTTATTTCTGAATGATTAAATGTATATATTTACAAATGTTTAATTGAAAGTGCCTCTTGATAATTTAAATGTTTAAGTTTTTTTTAATATATGACGAGACAAATTTATTTATATTTAAATTAATTTAAACTTAAATTTATAAATTGGAAAAATATTTAGGTTAAAGTAAAATACTAAGATTAATGTAGAATATTTATTTTAAAGGGTCATTTTAGTGTTGTTTATCAAAAAATGAAAATTACTAAAAGAAATCGCCTCGGGGGTCGCTCGAAAATTTGGCTCCCCTGACCAAAAATCGTGGATCCACCATTGTGTTAGTACATGTATAATACATTTAGTACAATAATGTAATGTACACTATGTATACTAGGACATTTCATAGTATTAATATTAAAAGGACATCACCCACCCATTTCAAAACACTTGCTGATTAACCCATTGAATGACCTAACTCAATTGCGCTCCATCCTCCAATTTTAGCCACCCTTTTTTTAAGAAAACTAAACTTAAGCATTTTTAACGTTGTTTTTACTTTTGTAGTACATTTACATGATTTTTTTGGTAAATTTTTAGGGTAGTTCTAGAAACCATCTTATACAAATGAAAACACCACTCGAAATTTACTCTCCCGCTGCTAAGAAATTCCAATTACATAAGTTTCTAGTTGACATAATTACAAAATGGATTTTGATGTAATAAGAAATAACATGAGCCAAAAGCTATTTTAACCCATAGCATTCAGAATTTCAAATTGCATCATTATCTTATTGGAATCAAAAAGAGAACATTACCATTTCGAGGTATTCGTGTTGTTGGACAATAATAAGGCCTGAGAAAGAAGAATTGAACTAAGGGTCCGTTTGATACAAAAGTGGGAAAATGGAGAGCATGGCAAAGTTTTCCATAATAAAATTTGCCATGGCAAAATTTGTGAAAGCAAATCCTATAATTTGCCATATAAGGTTATTTGATAGGATTAATTTACTAGGTGGCAAAAGTGGGTTGTTTGATAGTATTAATGGAAAATAAAAACAAAAAACAGTTTAGAGCAAACAAACAGTTTATGAATAAAAAACAGTGTTTAATAAAATAAAAAGCTTTAACAAAAAATAGTTTTAACGGAAAAAATATTTATTTAGAAAAATAGTTTTTAACGAAAAAAAACACTTTGAAAAAAAAAACAGTTTAGAACGATTTTTTTTAGAGAATAACAGTTGTAAAAAAAAAAGAGTTTTTAACCAAAAAACAGTTTCAATGGAAAAAAACACTTTTTAACAAAATAAAAACGGTTTTAACAAACAAACAAACAGTTTAAAAAAGCAATTTTAACAAAATAAAAATATTTTTTACGGAAAACCAGTTTAACAACAAAAAAAAACAATTTTTACGGAAGAAATGTTTTTTTCAAAAAAAAAGTTTTTAATAAAAAAAATAGTTTTTTTTTATATTTTTAAAAAGGATAGCAAATTTGTGGGGAAATTTTGCTTTGCTATATAACTAAGAAAAATTTGCCAACAAAAGTGGGAAAATGATGGCAAATTTGTATGTGAACATGAACATCCATGAAAATTTTTCCATGGCAAATAATGGTCATCAAACACACAAAATAGTGGGCAAATTTACGATTTGCCACATTTGCCATGGCAAATGTGGCCTATCAAACGGACCCTAAGACTATCAAGTAACCAAAAAAGACTTTAAGACAGGTCAAGAATACTAGCTTTGCGCACACACACACCTCCCCCAAAAAAGAGAATATCGTTGTGATATAACAAATTCAAGCCCATATTTATCGTAAAGAAATACTGAGAATCTCACACATGAATTTTGATTCTTTCAGCTGAGTACCATATGTATCAAATCAACGACCCAAATTAAGTGATCTGAGCTTGGCGAAGCTCCTCGATGCCATGGGCAAATTGGCAGTGGTCACCATATGGGCAGACCCCTGTCGCATCCCATTTGTTGCACAGCTCAGTCTTGTAGCGTGGGTGGCGATGGAAAAGGCGAAGCTCCTCGATGCCATGGGCAAATTGGCACTGGTCATCCTTTGGGCAGACCCCTGTCGCATCCCATCTGTTGCACAGCTCAGTCTTGTAGCGTGGGTGGGGAAGAACATGCCGAAGCTCCTCGATGCCATGGGCAAAGTGGCAGTGGTCACCATATGGGCAGGCTCCTGTCGGCTGCCATTTGTTGCACAGCTCGGTCTTGAACACCTTTTCCTACAACATCCATATAACTTGTCATACCACCGGTTAAACATCATTTATATGAATTATCTAGTCCAATTCTTTTTTTAATTACTCGTCTGGTAAAAAAAAAAACTCAACAAACAATCCCATTTTTCAAGCATATGAGTTTTCAAGTCAAATGAAAAAAAAACTATTTTTTCAAAGTAAAATGGGCGGAAAACAATTTTTCTTGTTAATAATCATTTTATAATGTGGAATTGATTAAAAGAATTTTAATGAGTGTTAATTGAGTATATTAACAGTAATTTCAAAAGATATATATATATATGGCGTGAAATGTTTTTATTTTTTATAAAACTATTTTATTCAATAGTTAAATAAAAAACTATTATAAAACGATTTTTATAATAAAAAAAACAGATAGCAATTTTTTTTAAACAATTGAAATGCTTTTTGAAAATATTTATGAAAATAATTTTTTTTCATAAATAAAAGTATTAAAAACCCGCTAAGGGAGCGGAATCCGTATACAAGGAGTATATTAATATGTCCATTAGTAATTCCATTACAAATTTTTTTTTACCAAATGCAAATACGATTTTACAAAATACAAACAAGATTTCACAACATGATTTTACTTCGATCGTGTTTGTGCTTGGTAAAAAAAATCGTGTAATGGAATTACTTATGGGTATGTTTGTATCCTCCTTCTATATGGGTTCCGCTTCCTTAGCGGCTTTTTAATGCTTTTATTTATCCAAAAAAATTATTTTCATAAATACTTTAAAAAAGCATTTCAATTGTTTAAAAAAAATTGTTATCTGTTTTTTTTATTAAAAAAATTGTTTTATAAATAGTTTTTTATTTAACTAGTAAATAAAATAGTTTTATATAAAATAAATGCATTTCACGCCATATATATATACACACTAGCGGATACTCGTGCCGAGGGCACGACGATAAATTTGCGCCCGTGATAAAAAAATTTAAAGAAAAAGTAAAAATTTTAAAAAATATAAAATATAAATTAAAAAAATATTTAAAATATAAAAAATATAAATTAAATTATTTAAAATTATTTCCCTTTTTAAAAAAATAATTATTTCCCTTTTAAAAAAATAAAAACAAAACCCTTTTTATTAAAACAAAATACTTTAGTATGACATTTCATGTATGGGCATGAAAGGGAGAAAATATCATGCATGAAATGTCATACATAAAAGTTGAGATATTTTGACAAAAACCATGCTCCTTTATTATATATATATATATATTGAATTACTGTTAATATACTCAGTTAACACTCATTAAAATTCTTTTAATAAATTCTACATGATAAAATGATTTTCAATTTTTTTTTTTTAAAGATGTTATGAAATTTATTTTTTTACCTAACACAAATACGACTCAAATACAAGCGACACGACAAAATGCAATATCTTATTTTTATAATCAAATCCGTACACAATCCAATTAAAATGTGACACGACACATCACGATACGTAATCTTTTTTTTAACAAGATACGATCTAAATAAAAGCGACACGATACAACCCAACACAAAATTTTATTTTTTAACTAACACGACACGACATAAAATCTGATTTTATTTTATTTAACTGGCACGATCTAATTAAAACGTAACACGATACGAATGAAATAAAAAAATTTAAACCAGTGTTGAAATAAAACCTTGTGAAGTTTTGCGTGCTAGGTCATGTCGTGTTACTTTTTTTTACGTCATGTTTATGTTATGTAAAAAAATGAGTTTTCGTATCGTGTCGTGTCACTTTTATTTGGGACGTGTTCGTGTTAGGTAAAAATGAAATTTCATGTCGTGTCGTGTTACATTTTAATTAGATCGTATTAGTTAAAAAAAATAAAAGAAGATTTATATCATGTTGTGTTACTTTTGGAATGTGTTTGTAAAAATAAAAAGAAAATTGTGTCGGGACGTATCGAGTCGTTTTTATTTGGCCGTGTATTGTTAAATAAAAACAAATAAGATTGGACCCTTGTTTTTTTTCCCTAAATAGGGAACTGTTTAAAAAAATAACATAAAACACACGTGAAAGAAGGTTTGTTATTGCAAAGATATTTATGTCATTTTATCATGAATTGAAGTGCTACAAGAATTTGATGGAGCGGTAACAGCAGCACCCATGAACAATAAAAAGGAAAAATGATGTTGCACATTTTGTTACTTCAATAGTTTCTTGAAATAAACGCTTGCATGGCGACCAAAATAACATTCTAAACAAAAAAATTACATCCTACATGATATAATATAAAGTAATTCTTCACAATACATTAGCAAATGGGGTGTACGTGCCATCGGAATCTTTGTATCTTACTGAAGTATAAACACAAGTAAAAAATGGTAGATTTTAGTATGTTACCGTTTGAGTGATGTTTTCGATCCGGTTGGAGAAACGTACTTGATTTCCATTACGGGGATCCATTTGAACCGGATTACTCTCCGCTACAATATGCATACGGTGAAAAGTATCAATAACAGAAGACCACGTATACTCTGGCAGGGCTACTAGAATGTTCCTTTGATAGAGATTCTCTGTTTGTAGGAGATGAGACAAAAGCCAGTTGGAGTTGGAGCTCTCTGATTGATCAAGAAAATGGTTTCTCATGTACCCATTACCCATTGTCATATCTGTTTGCATTTTTGTTCACAAATAACACAAATGTCATTTTATAGTGAGAGAATGAATAGGAAGGAAGGTGTAAGGTGGCGACTTCACATTTAAGTGAGAGAATGAATAGGAAGGAAGGTGTAAGGTGCAAGGTGGCGACTTCACATTTAAGATATATTAATTAACGTGTGTCAAATTTCACTTCTTTAAGTTGCCCTCGAGTGATTGGTATTCTTACCTAATTTCATGAGGGCACGTTGGTCATTGTAAATTTTCATTTCCTTTATATACTCTAAAATAGAATACAAAGAGTTAAGGCCTCTCTTTATTTACCCTATCCACGTGGACATCATCCTATTATTAAACCCATCTTCACACCTAGCACTCCGTCTAGCAAAAAATGCCTCTCCATTTTTCATCAATAACTCCATCTCTTCACTTGCCCACGATAAACAAAAAATGCCTCTCCATTTTTCATCCATCTCTTCACTTGCTCACAATAAATGTGAAATTAAAGACAAGCTCCTGTTGTTGCAGTAATAAACAATTAAATGCAGAATTAAATTCAGGAACGAAATTACCCAATTGGAGCAAATAATTCTGGGGCAGAAAAATTATATAAGAATTCCGGAAACTGGACAGCGAAGAACACGGCTGAGTCGCGGACTAGGTCGCTCTCTTTAGGGTGTTTCGCGGCTCTGCCTCCAATTGTGCCGACAGTGTGCAGCCCCGTCACCCCCAGGATAAAATAGCCTCAAAATTAAATTACGGATTGACAGCACAAGAATCAATCCGGTCTGTATACACCCATTCTGTATTAATTGCTCGATTCTATAATTAATCTGGGAAGGAGATTAATTATTCTGGAAAAGTATTCTGGGAGAAGAAAATTTTTTCAGAACTGTAGAGAAAATTTTTGTGTTGGAAGAAGATAACTGTGTGCCAAAACCGGAGGCAACCAGCTCTTTTATGGGGCAAAAAGAAAAGATACGTTGGTAAACAACGTGGAGAAAAAACTGGAAGAAGTGGGCAACTCGGTTGAAGAAATCAACACGGAATAAACCACGTTTTAATTTTTTCGGAATTAATTACCGTTCAAAAATAATTTTTAAAGCCCAAAAACGTTAATTTATTTGTCCAAAAAATTAATTCTTAATGAGCCCAAGCCCAAGACCCAGGACACGGGCACGGGCCGGGCCAGATGGACGGCGGCGGCGGCGCGCGCGCGCGTGTGTGACTTGGCCCATTCGGTCTGCCCCACATAAACACAAAAACTTGAATGCCCAAAGGGCTGAACCTTTGTTCCCAAAAAATTGTAAATATACACAACACTTTTGAACTATCCCACCGATGTGGGACACGGAGAGAAAGCCAAACCTGTTTTGCAACTTAAGATAACAGCTGTCTTAGACAGCTGTTTTCCAACAATCCTCCACTTGCAAAACTTGAAACATTTTTTCGAGCATTAATCTATAGAATTGTGCTTAAGCAAAGGTGTCTTTCGACTTGAACCTTTACGTAGTAAAGATGATTCAGAATATACTAGAGTAACCGTAGTTTTGAACTCTATCTCTGACAACATCCCACACACAACCCTACTTGGGTGTAAGTCTAATAGCTAGCACGTTACGGCCATGTGCTTCTATCCCAGTATAGTGAACGCTTTAGGAATTTGCCCAAAATATCCATAGGAAGCGGCCACACTTCCACATTCACATAGGTGAGTCTATCAAGAATACTCCTGTAGCTAAGTACCCCACTCAAAATAAAGCTATAGATCTCATTAAGAGTTATAATAACTCATCCTCAACTCGCTTCAGGATATCATGCTCCATAGGGATGGACTCGGAGTAAAACCCCGTTCTATATTAATTAATAATCGCATGATTCAACCCATATCACTTGTGACTTGTTATTACCCTTTGAACATATTTCTTGGGATCTCCAGTCTATATGTTGGGTTACCATCACAAATGACTCATTTATCCAAGGGCTTTAGTCCCATCCCTTTCGTGGTGTTCCACACCTTTTCCCTAGCTAGTCCTTTTGTCAAAGGATCAGCTAAGTTCTGTTCAGACCGTATATGATCCACCCTCACAGCACCCGTAGAGATAAATTCTCTAACAGTACTGTGCTTACGACGTATTTGTCGTTTCTTACCGTTATAATAACGGTTCTCAACTTTTGCAATAGCCGCGGTACTATCACAATGAATCAAAACGGCTGGAATCGGTCTTTCCCATAATGGGATATCTGACAGGAGGTTTCTTAACCAACCTGCCTCTTCACTAGTAGCAGCTAGCGCTATCATCTCAGACTCCATAGTGGATTGAGCCAAAATAGTTTGTTTCTTAGATTTCCAAGAAACTGCACCACCAGCGATGCTAAATATATATCCACTAGTAGCCTTAGAATCATCAGATAGGGTGTTCCAATCTGCATCACTAAATCCTTCAAGGACAGCGGGATGCTTATTATAGTGTAATCCGAGGTTCATCGTCCTTTTAAGGTACCGCATAACCCTCTCAATAGCATGCCAATGCTCCATACTAGGTCTACTAGTAAATCTACATAGTACTCCCACAGCATAAGCTATGTCAGGTCTAGTGCAATCTGTAGCATAACGTAAGCTACCAATAATGCTTGCATAAGCATTTTGGTTTACACTGTCGCCAGTGTTCTTAAATAACTTTACACTAGGGTCAAATGGAGTACTAGCAGGTTTACAGTCAAAGTAATTATATTTCTTTAGAACTTTCTCAATGTAATGAGATTGATCCAAAGAAAGTCCCTTTTCTGACCTAGTAATATTAATTCCTAATATTACACTAGCTTCACCCAAATCCTTCATATCAAAGTTGGCACATAATAATGATTTAACATTTTCTACGGCATGATTATTGGAACCAAAAATGAGCAAGTCATCAACATAAAGACATATGATAGTGCAAATGTTCTCAACATATTTATAATAAATGCATTTGTCACTTTCATTAATTTTAAACCCATTAGAGATGACTAGGCTATCAAATTTATCATGCCATTGTTTAGGTGCCTGTTTGAGTCCATAAAGAGATTTATCTAATTTACATACTTTATTTTCTTGACCGTGTACAATAAAACCTTCAGGTTGATCCATATAAATCTCTTCTTCTAATTCTCCATTTAAAAAAGAAGTTTTAACATCCATTTGGTGTACAATTAAATCATTTAAGGCAGCTATAGCAAATAGTACACGTATAGACGTTATTCTAGTCACGGGTGAAAATGTGTCAAAAAAGTCTACATTTTCTCTTTCTCTAAAACCTTTAGCAACAAGACGTGCCTTATATTTTTCAACAGTGCCATCAGGTTTTAATTTCTTTTTAAGAATCCATTTACACCCAATTGTTTTACATCCAGGAGGAAGGTCCACTAAATGCCAAGTTTTATTTGTTTCCAAAGAATCCATTTCATCATTAATAGCCTCTTGCCATAAATCGGAATCTAAAGAAGATAAGGCTTCTCGAATAGTGTTAGGATCCTCCTCTAAGGTGTAAGCATAAAAGTCGGGACCAAAATCTTTTTCTACACGAGCCCTTTTACTTTTTCGAATTTCTAAAATGGATTCATTATTTTCTTTATTTTTATTTAAAGAAATATTAGTGGATGACTCGCCCCCACTATTCCTCAATTTAAAAGGAAATTTATCTTCATAAAAATCGGCGTCATTTGATTCAATAATTACTTGATTTTTCAAGTCATAAAATCGGTATGCTTTGCTATTAATAGCATAGCCTATAAAAACACACTCATATGCTCTACTTGCCAATTTAGACCTTTTAGGGTCGGGTATACGTACATAGGCTAAACACCCCCACGTTCTAAAGTATGACACGTTGGGCTTAATATTTTTCCAAATTTCATAAGGAGATATTTTCATTTTAGTCTTAGGAATTCTATTAAGCACGTGACACACAGTCAAAATAATTTCACCCCACCAATGTGAGGCAGCCCCGGAATTTAATAAAATAGCAACAACTAATTCAGTTAATGTCCTATTTTTTCTTTCGGCTTTACCGTTCATTTCGGGCGAATAAGGGGCAGTTTTTTCGTGAATAATACCGTGGGTTTTATAAAATTCAGTAAGTGGTCCAGAATCATATTCGGTGCCTCTATCACTACGTAACCTTTTTATTTTCCGATTAAATTGATTTTCAATTTCATTAAGGAAAATTTTAAACATGTCAAACGCTTCACTTTTATTTTTCATTAAATACACAAATGAATAATCGGAACAATCATCAATAAAAGTTATAAAATAACGTTTTCCATTTCTAGTTGTGACACCATCCAATTCACAAATATCCGAATGAATTAAATCAAGTGGTTCAGATTCTCTAAAAACAGATTTATGTGGTGTCTTAGTGATTTTTGCTTGACTACACCATTCACATTTTTCAAAATCATTTAATGATAATTCGAGAATTAATCCTAAAGTGCTCATATTTTTAACAAGTCGTTTATTCACATGACAAAGCCTAGCATGCCAAATATTAAATGAACAAGCAATATAAGCAGAAGGAGAAATTTTATTCATTGCATCAACATTCAATTTAAACATCCCATCAGTGGCATAACCCTTGCCTACAAAAATTCCATTTTTGGTCAAAGTAAATAAATCAGCACCAATAGTTTGAGTAAAGCCAGCTTTGTTGAGAAGATAACCCGAAACCAAATTTTTCCTTATCTCGGGAGTGTGAAGAACATCTTTGAGGATAATAGTCTTTCCCGAAGTGAACTTCAATTCCACATTTCCAGTACCAGCAACCTCAGTGGAGTGAGAATCACCCAACAACACCTTCTTATCTGCAGTCTCAGAATAAGTCTTAAACAGACTACGGTCATAACAGATATGGCGGGAAGCGCCAGTATCCAACCACCACCTTTCGGCACCGCTAACTATGTTGATTTCTGAAATCATAGCACATAGGTCCTCTTCGGTCAAATTCGCTTGTGCTTGTGGCACATTGCGACATTTGCGAGCCATATGGCCAGGCTTGCCACACTTGAAACAGAGAAACTGTCCCGAGTTGCTAGACTGTCCATTTCCAGGGTTCTTATACTTATTCTGAGTCTGAGTCTGATTTTTAAAATTCTGGTTGTGGCTCTTTTTCTGATTTTTCATATTTTTCCGTTTGCCTTTAAAACAAATGGAGTGTGGTTCTTTTTCTGATTTTTGTTGTTAGACACAACAAGAATTTCATCTTTATAGTCCTGTTTTCGGGATTCCTCCTCAATTCTCAATTTAGTAATTAATGACTCTAGTGAGAATTCTTTAGACTTATGCCTCAAATTATTTTTAAACTCTTTGAACAGTGGAGGCAATTTATCAATAATCACAGCCACCTGAAATTGCTCATCTAAGGCCATGCCCTCGGAAATAATTTCATGGGCAATCATTTGCAAATAATGGGTTTGAGCAACAACAGATTTGTCATCCGTCATTTGAAATTTCAAATAACGGCTGACGGCATATTTTTTAGCACCCGCCTCCTCCGTGTCATATTTTTTAAAAAGTGCGTCCCAAACATCTTTCGCAGTTTTATAATTGGCATAATAGTCATAAAGTTCGTCACTTAGAGCATTCAGAATATAGTTCTTGCACAAAAAATCATTTTCCTCCCAAGTTCTAATTGTTTTGCTTTCCTCAACAGTAGGTGGATTATTTACTACGGGTTTGTCAAATTGAACACATGATGCGACTTTTTTCGTAGTTAAATAAAATAGAAATTTTTTGCTCCAACGTTTAAAATGAGTGCCTTCATATTTGAAAGGCTTATTTAGGTTACTGGAATTAATTTCGTCCATGGAAGAATATGAAACACCTTAAAATTGTTGTTGCAGTAATAAACAATTAAATGCAGAATTAAATTCAGGAACGAAATTACCCAATTGGAGCAAATAATTCTGGGGCAGAAAAATTATATAAGAATTCCGAAAACTGGACAGCGAAGAACATGGCTGAGTCGCGGACTAGGTCGCTCTCTTTAAGGTGTTTCGCGGCTCTGCCTCCAATTGTGCCGACAATGTGCAGCCCCGTCACCCCCAGGATAAAACAACCTCAAAATTAAATTACGGATTGACAGCACAAGAATCAATCCGGTCTGTATACACCCATTCTGTATTAATTGCTCGATTCTATAATTAATCTGGGAATGAGATTAATTATTCTGGAAAAGTATTCTGGGAGAAGAAAATTTTTTCAGAACTGTAGAGAAAATTTTTGTGTTGGAAGAAGATAACTGTGTGCCAAAACCGGAGGCAACCAGCTCTTTTATGGGGCAAAAAGAAAAGAGACGTTGGTAAACAACGTGGAGAAAAACTGGAAGAAGTGGGCAACTCGGTTGAAGAAATCAACACGGAATAAACCACGTTTTAATTTTTTCGGAATTAATTACCGTTAAAAAATAATTTTTAAAGCCCAAAAACGTTAATTTATTTGTCCAAAAAATTAATTTTTAACGGGCACGGGCACGGGCCGGGCCGGACGGACGGCGGCGGCGGCGCACGCGCGCGTGTGTGACTTGGCCCATTGGGTCTGCCCCACATACCCACAAAAACTTGAATGCCCAAAGGGCTGAACCTTTGTTCCCAAAAAATTGTAAATATACACAACACTTTTGAACTATCCCACCGATGTGGGACACGGAGAGAAAGCCAAACCTGTTTTGCAACTTAAGATAACAGCTGTCTTAGATAGCTGTTTTCCAACAGCTCCTCACTGTGATTACAAGCCTTTAAAATCAAATGCCCCTTCTTTCTTTATCATCTATTCCGCTCTCTGCCACGCGACCCAGAATCGATCGAAAATGAAAGTTATTACCAAAACCTTTCGCGGCGAGGCCACCACCTACACTCGCCTCCCTTTCCTAAACACCACCGACTTCAAAATATCTTGACTTAACACTCACCCAAAGAATCCCATCAATACTATATGTGATGATGATGGAGTAGAAGATAAATTAGGATTTGATTTTCGACAAATTCTAATTATTTGAAGTAAACTCCGACAATGAAAGCCACTTATCCGACAGTGACGAGGTTAATTTCAGGTGATTCCGGCATCATAGTATTTTTTTTTAACGGTGGTTGGGTTTTGGTCTTTGTGGTTCTCTGTTTTGACGATGGAATTTGAGAGAGGTTTGGATGGTTTTGCCCTAAAAATGGTACTCTTTATCTGCTCTCTCTCTCTGCCCGTTTTGAGGGTTTCGATATTGGTGATTTTCAGACTTTGATTCAATATTAGGGTTCGATTTCAGGTTTGTTTTAAATTACGATTTTGATTTCAGAGTTGAAGTCAGATTTAAACTTATTTTGTGTTTCATTTGGTATTTTTTTTGTACAATTTTTGCTGTATATAAGAACATTAAGAAAATCATAGCTACTTCTTGATTGGGTTTGTGTAAGCGATTTAAGAGCACATCTCACACCTTTGGAGCAATGAAAATTCTTTAGGATTGTTGTTGAATATTTTCTCTGTGTAGAAACCGTTTATATTGACTCCTTATTTTAACTGTGTTTCTTTAATACTACTAAATTTGTATGGATTTTAGTAACTATAAAAAAAACTATTCGGTTACCAGGTGACTATTACTATTCGGTTATCAGGTGACAATATAAATATAGGGAGAGGTTCACAAGTGGACCAAAAGAATGAACTTTTTAATGGACTTAACAAAAAAGACTAATAAGTCTCGATTATTGGGTGCCGCTGGCGCGGACCTATTACACTAAGGAATTAAAATTAGTGGGTTATTAGTCTTTTTTGTTAAGTCCATTAAAAAGTCCATTCTTTTGGTCCACTTGTGATCCTCTTCATATATATATATATATATATAAAATATGAAGCCATCTCCCACTAACTCGAAAAAACAGATTGTTTTCTTCTCCTCCTCCATCAATATCTGCCTTGCGGGTTCTTTTCATCAAGCAGAAGGTGAGCGATGTTGACATGGAAGCGGCAGAGTGGGAGTACAAATCTGAAGAAGGGAAAGAGAGGTCTAGATCTCGACAGAGGCAATTTGAGACGTACGGTGTAATTGGTGGGCCTGATAAGGTTGGTTGGCCATCTAAAACACTGGATGGCAGTGAAAGGAGAGTTTCCCATATGTCAAGTTTAGTATAATAAGAATTCACTACAAGGTAAAAGTAACAAAGTGACTCTGTTGGGAAGATAATTTTGACTACAAGGTAAAACTATAATTATCTTCCAAAACAAAGAGTTGTAGTTTCATATGTTTTTTTTTTACTTTTTGACTCTGTTGGGAAGATAATTTTGAGGATCGAAGTGTTTTCCTGTTCAAAAAAAAAATAACGCACTTGCAACGAATGGAAGTTAAGACAGTATTCTACATTGCTAATGTTATGATTCTGCCTAAAGATTTTTGCATAGGTCCTCATCATTGTAATACCTAACACTGAAGAACAGTCATGAATCCATGAGGTGATATCTCTTATAGGTTTCACCATGCACGCATGGATCCCAAATTAGCCAAACATGCAGTTACTAAAACCAAATCCCATAATTTTTTATCCCACATATACCCACATGCTCCAACAGGTCATTTGGGTACCGTGTTGACTACTGTAGAGGAGATGGCGGGTAAGTGAGTGTGGGCAATGGGCTGTTCATTTTCTCTAAGTGAGATTATCATGAAAACCGATAAAAAAAACATTAAAAAAATTAAATTTTATTTTATTAATACAGTAAAATACTATAAATTGTTAATATTTTTAGATGATTATTATAGTCGGACTATAATTTTTTTTCTATAAAAACATTCAATTAACAATATTCGTAACATACATTTTCGCCGCGCATCGTGCGGGGTACATGCTAATCTCTATATACTCTAAAATGCTATACAAAGAGTTAAGACTCCCTCTAAGTTAAGGCCTCCATGTGGAAAGTCCTAAATATTTGCTCTCACGCCTCTTTTTCGTAATATAAGAGCATTTAACTTTCATTTCTCAAACTATAAAACCCAAACGTCCCGAGTCTCTCTGTTTGTTTACTTTCTAAACCTGACCCTTTATATCCACACATCCGTATGGTTCATGCACTACAAGAGAGGATTCGAGCCTGATAAACCTACCTACCACTTCTTTCTCTCTATGCGGCCTCTGTTGCTTCTACTCTTGGCTCACGCCCCTCTTCTCCACGAGTCTCACTCGCTTGCCACGACTCCTACCTCTTCTCAACGAGTCTCACTCGCATTTCGAGGGATTTGATTTCACACATGAATCTTGAAGTTGAGTTTTCAAAAAGGTTTCGTTTCACTTACATTTGGGTGCATTCTTCGTGAGTTCTTGGTGAGTTTGATAGATATGAAAGGTTTTTATGTTCATTTTATCTAGAAAGAACACATCTGAAAAGGTTTTTGTATGATTTCATTGTTTTTATGTGTTTAAATCATTTTTCAATTGTAGCTAATTTCATTTCTTTTTATGCAGCATAGGCAAGACCCCTGGAGAGACAGAGTAAGCCCAATAATTTGACATAGTTGTTGTCGGGTTTTTTGGTTAGAGAATGGTGTGTTATTATTCTTTATTCTTATTGAGTCTTTATTTGATTCTATCTTTTCTCAATAGATTTGTGTTTTTATTCCCCCCCCCCCCCCAAAAAAAAAAAAATATTGCTAGATGCGGAATCAACTCTGAACAATGAACTTGAAGAGCTCATATTTTTATTCGTCACAGAGTATTGATGCAAATGTCTTGCTCGTGCACTGGGTCGCAACGTTAGGGTTTGTTAACGTCTAAATCAATATCTTTAAATTTTGTATTGTGTATCTGTTTAAGTTGGGTTAGCCTTATTTACCATCTTTTCTGCATTTCATATTGTGTAAACATTAAGATATTTTGAATGAATCCACATTTTGAAGAGGAAAGTGATGTCTAATTTATTCTCATTTTTTGTTTTCCATTTTCTTTTTTTAGTTTTCATTGATCCAGAAAGTCTGTTTTAATTGTATTTGAATGTGTATTACAATATTGTCAGTGGTTGTGAATGTAAAACCAAGTAAATAGGAATATTTTCTTTGTGTGTGGTGTTAAAAATGTTCAAATTGTTGGTTTAATTAGGCCTTAGTTTTTCTCTCAGAGATGGGTAGATATGCTCGGATCATCCCGCATATACATTCTAAACTTAGTGTATTATGGGTGATTCAGGCACTTGACTGAATTTGTTGTCAAGAAAAGGCCCAAATACATTTTTTTCATGGTTGATGTACATTGCAGTAGTCATGTGGCATTTTTTACTCGATTTGTTAGGTTGAGTTGTAGATCTGGCTTCATACTAGGTTTTTGCAATCTTAGTAATATAGGCCATATATTCATTTTTATAGCGTGTTTTCACTTTTTTTATAGGTATAGTAGCGGATGAGAAAGTTGGAGTACCGTGTTTATATAAATCTACAAGTATGAGGTTTTAATGTTTTCTTTTTATTTAGTGTTAAAATTTTGTGACATTGATTTCTAGAAATGATCTCATTAATAATTAAGTGCCTTTAAATATTTTGCATTTCATGTGTATTCATTTTCCTATTATTTATCCTAAATGGAATTTATATATTTTTTAAAAAATTTATCCTTTTGTAATGGTTTGGAATGTTTGTAATTGAATATAGGTTTTGTATAACGCATTCTGTTTAACAATAGTTTTGATTTACTTCACCTATTGTTTTCATACTTTTTTTCCATTCAATACTCAATCAAGTTCATTTGAGATTGCTTATGAACATCAGGTACCTACCTATAAAACCAAGATTTTGATAGCTCTTCTTATATATAATATGTATATATGTTTATACTTACATAAAATGTTGTGTTTCATATACTGTTCGAATATGTAAAGGCTTTGTATGTTTTATATAGTTTGTATTTGTCATGAATAAATCTGCTCATAAGGCTTTGAGATGTGCTAATCGATTCAGGAATATATTTCTTTAATTATGTAATCATTAATGTATAAAGTTCATATTATATATTTGGTTTGATAATAAATATGTAATATTTTAATAATACAGGAATCGATAAATCGTAATTGGTTTGATATATAGACGTAGTGATAATTTCGTTCACAAATATCAAAACACTTTCTCCCCAATATTCTACAGGGCGGTTGCAAATCAAAGGTCACCCGACTTTTCTTCAAGTCTCTCTCTCTTCCAACCTTTTCCATTCCCTCTTTTTATTTACACGGGATAAATCCCCTTTCAATAGAACCCAACCCCATCCCCTCTCAAGTCTCTCTGATCTTCTCATTGTTTAGCAATACCTCAAGCAGTCTTGCTGAGGTTTCTTCACAGTGATGATGTCTAAGAAGTTCCAAAAGTGCCTCAATGGCACCACTTTCGGCCATCTCTACGATAGTTGTAGCGTCGCCACTTTCTAACATTAAGAGAGAGTTTAATGCACCAACTACCGTGACTTCTGAGCCTAAATAAATCAACCTTACCAAAATTGCCACAGGTACTTCCAAATAGCACTCGAAAACTAAATTGCAGAATACTTGATAGTGCTCGAAACTAAATTTTATTCTAATTATGGGATGAAAACCCTTTTGCTTGTTTGTACACCCCTTTACTAATTTTCCAACTTCTACTTTGATTTCATTTTTCAATCCATGGGCCTATGATTTTAATAGGTTAGAATTGGGGCATAGCACATGGAAATGCATAGAAACGGCTGGAAGGCATAACTGATTCTTAATTTGATATAGATGCAACTTCATAAATTCTCATTAATATTCTTTTATATTTTTTCGTTGTACGTGTGTCGTTTCATTTAATTGATTGAGTTGTTCAGCACTTCTATTTGCATTTTAGCCCTATTCTCTCTTGATCTGAGTAGCTAATGTTTAATAATTATTTCAATACAAGGTTTCATTTTTATAGACAATGAAGCGGACAATGCCGTTTGATGAGGAGGCGAATATATCATTACATGACTCTACATTTGAAGCATATAATGAAGTTTCGATTAGCATGCAGTTTTAAAGAGGACATTTTGTACTATCTATCTAAGCAATTCTGCTTCTAATTGTGGGTTGAATTACTGTATGAAAATTCAATTTTTAAGATGACAATTACCATAATGAATAAAAAAATTGAATTGAAGAATTTATCATTCAAACCATCATGCCTTGGCAATTAGCTGATAACCATACGATACTGATTGGTTACCATTTGCAGCTGTGACTTTTTAATCAACTTGAATTTTCTGCAGACATTATGGAAGATGGACAAATATAAGAGATGGCCACTTATTTCCCAAGTTCAAACAATCAAAGAGATGGAGCACCAGTGCTCTGGTTCGGTACATGGTTGAACTTGTTGAGAAGAGGGATACCCAGTCACAGTCAGTCAAGCAGAAGAAATCTTTGGGGTGATAAATGCTTCTTTTGGGGGTATAACAAACGGAAGCGCAATGTTGTCAACTCTGTTACAACCTCATTTTCAGCAAGTTGGACAGAAGATACAACATTTTAGTTATGTGGGGTAAGTACATTCATCATAATTGTGACCCGCATTTAGGGTGTTTGGGAACCTCAATTTCATATATTGGAATTAGAATGTTTTATGTACAATATATAAATAGTTCTGTTGGGCTGAAAAGAGGACTTTTTAAGAAAAATATATATTTAATATATTGAATGCTCACGACCAAAATTTAATTAATCATCACGAGATTTGATACATTATTTTTAGAAACCCTACTCTTAGTTAGAGATGTTCCAAAGAGAAAAAGTGACTTTCAATTTGAGACCGAGATAGCGACACTAATAAAGAGCATTTATTCAGCTGGATCAAGTCCTTTCAGAGAAGGATAAGATCTACTATAGGAAGAAAGAAATATCAGACTCTGGGAAATATACATAGTAATAAAATACTATTACTAATAATAATGATCATAATTTGTCAGACCCTATTGTTGATTCATTTCATGCTTTTATTATTCATAATACAGGGAAAGTAGGATGTCAATGAGAAGAAAGGACTACTGATATCTTGGTGGAAGGAACATGTTCTTCTCACCTAAGATGTGAATTAACTTTTCAGATATAATTCTGATCCTCCATAAAGTTGTGATTATTTTTCTTTTCTCTTCTCCCCCACTCTTTTTCTATTGAATATCCTGTAATTTTTACTCTATGTATGAGATGTACATTTGTCTTCAACCAGCTAAAGAATTGGGGAGAAAGTTGTATTAAACACATTCCTCGAATGAAGTATGAGCTAAACATTTTACCATTTTTAATAACAGTGACGTTAAATGGGCCACATCCAAACAAAATTAGTATGTGTTGTGGTTTTCTTCATATTTTATTGTGGATAAACATTGTAATTTACTATTTTAGAACAATGGTATCAGATGTGCCAACAGATAAACAAAAATTGTAAACTACAACCCTTTCTCTCCTAATCAATCATATCTATTATGGGGCGATTATTTCCTTGAGACGTGGTTTATGTTGTGGTGTCGAGCGCAGCAGTAGTACGACTTGGGCAACAAAACTGTTCTGTAGTCTTCCCGTGGCATTCCTGTTTTTCCTTACCTAACTGGCAGATGGACATATACTTTGTCCGCCCATTTGTCACTATGTCATTTTGCATAATGTCATAATGGATGGAGGCTATATTTTCTTTGGATGTGGAGCATGGAAAATGCATGGGTCACATATTAATATATTTTTATTTGTAAATCGAGATACAAATTATGTGTAGGTGTGTGGCACTTGAGTACTCCTTTATCAGGATGATCCAATAGTATAACTAATGAAGGAATGACAAATGCTTTACAAGTGTAGTATTTGCTACTTCATGAGTGTTGATGTTGCATCAAGAGCCATAATGTATATTTAGATTTACAAAAAAAAAGTATATTAGTGAAAAGCTATCATGAAATAAAAAGGAAAAATTAGATCATATTATGCAGCAGATATCTATTCATAATGTAGATAATTTTGGTTTAATTATAAAACTCACGAGTGGACTAGAAATCGTAAACTTATTGCACTTCAAGTTCTCATTTCTCGGCATTACTCTATACAACTTTAAGGCATCATATTGAATAATTTCCTCGCTCCTTCAAGTTGTCCCACTTTTGCATACCCAGATATCATAATCGTCTCACCCGCGCATCGCGCGAGTTTAAAACTAGTACTAGTGTAAAATGCTTTACAAGCATTCAAGGTTCCTAATCAACCAGACTATCCACGTCAGATTGAATATTTGACCTCCTATCCACGTGAGATGTCCACTTTATCAATGGCTGGGTACAGATTCTAAAATCCCTTCAGATCAAACGTTTCGACCCATCAGCTTCAACCGTATATTCTTCTTTATGTCCAATAGACCTTCAGCTAAAAAAATAACTCCTTAAACCTCCTGAGCTGTGATTTAAGATATTTTATTTGTGTATCCAAGTTTGAAAATAATGATGAATGTTGATGGAGAAGGAGTTGACAAATCTGAGAAAAAATAGGGACTTGAGGAGAAGTTAGTGTTTATGTGTTGGCGGTTGTGGATTTGCCATGGCCATGTCAGGTGCTTTCTTTAACATTTTCTTTATTTACGTTTTGAGATTTGGTTTCTTCATTTTCAAAGATTTTACCATAATCGACTGGTTTTAATTTTTGTTTGGATTTGGTTTGAAATCCATTGGGGTTTGTTTGAAATCATTTTTGAGGTTGGATTGAATCTACAGTTTTTTCTATTTGATTTTGGGGTTGGATTTGTTGATTGGATTGAATCATGAGATAGGGGTTTATGGCCGAAGGTGTTGATTTTAGAAAGGAGGCTTAGTTGGAGGTGACACTGAAAATTGCAAAAAAGGTGGCAATTGTGGTAACGTCTGTTGATGCAGGGGTAGCCATTTTTCTCTGGCATGTTGGTTGCTTATGAAGAATAAAAGAGGTAAACAGAGTTTTTTTTTTTCATATACCATTGAATAGTAATACTAACTTTCTATGTACATCACAAAAATGCCCTTTTTTAAATGAACTAAATTAAACCATAGACAACAATTAAGAACTACTTTTGTCCAAATTGCATCAACACTCCCAAAACCATAGGATTCTTTCCTAATAACATTTTTCCAAGTGTTCTAGAGGTGTTAGATAAGGTGATCCTCTGTGTCCCCCATTTCTGCATTGTTGAGGATGTTCTCAGTAGATATTTAGATCTCAAGATTGGTCAAGGACTTAATAAACCTATCTCTTCTCCTAGAGATTGTCAAGCTCCTACTAATTTATTTTATGCAGATGCTATTACGAATTTTCTGTAAAGGCACTACATCCTCTTTGACCAAGTCTTACAGATGTAGCTAAATCTAATATGCAAGACTAGCAAGGAAAAATTATTTATATGGCTGGATGATTTGAGCCAGTTAAATCTGTCATCATTCTAATTGTGCTGTATAGTTTCATGTCTTCTAAATGACCTATGGTCTTATTGAAAAAAAAAATGTGGATGAGAAACTTCATTTGGTTTCGCTCAATTCATAAAGCTAAATCTGTTGTAGTTTCATGGATGTATGTGTGCCTTAATAAATGTATAGGAAGATTGGGTGTTTGTGATGCATGCATTCTCAATCGTGATGCTTTGATTAAGTAGACCTGGACCTTTTTATTAATATAACTCATTGTGCTGCCATATCATAAGCTAAATTCAAATTTTCCTTGTAGTTATCATCTATTGAGTTCGATTTGGCATGGATTTAAGGAGGCTTATAGTAATATAAATTTCAATGACAAATGGATAGTTAGAGATGATAATTCAATTATATGGTCTTTCATGCTAATATGATGGGATATTCAATTGTTGATATTCTCGGATGTGTTCCTTATGATCAAAACTTGCACTATATGAAAGTCAATGATCTTATAGTGGCTGATTAATGCGTGGTTCCTCAACATATTTCTTTTGAAATGCCGAGTCATATTATAATCCCGATAGCACCTCCATTTAATCATTTACCCTTCTGTATTTATTTTTTATCCCTCCCACATTTGTTGGTCGATTGATTTCTCCACAGATCTAAATCGTCTCAAATCCCTTGAATTTTCAAAAAATATATTTCTCTCTCATATATGTAAATAAAAAGTATCCATGTTATTGATGTTAATTCATTGTTATTTGCAATCATCTTCGATTTACAATTCTAAATCCATCGTTCCTCAGATCCAAATCACGACGATAACTGCTTCGTCAATCCACCACCAGAAATTGATTGTGATAACATTTGATGTAGGGAACTTGCTTCCTTAGCTTTCGAAATATGGAAAATCAATGCCCCATTATATCTTTGCATTAAAACATAATGTATCTAGACTAAAACATATCTGAATAATGTACCGGGATGGATCGGGAAGTCCCGATGGTTTGCTTGATCTCCCGAGTAGCGAACTCATTCATGGATACGTACTCAAGAGTTCATGAGGTCAAAGCCCATGTAGTTCTTAGTGGTGGAAGGGTACATAATTCTATGCCAAATGGAATTAGAATTTAAACTCTCTGATTGAGTGCTTAGGGAATAGGGGTGTAATACTTGGGGTATTTTGTGTAAGTTAGTTCATTTTAAAGGTTGGAGAAGAGATGCACCGAACATGGACTATGTTTTATGTCAGGGATGACTTAATTGTACATATACCTCTGGAGTAGTTTGAAATTAAAAACATGGTTATTATTTTTGATTAACAAAATAGAATATTCATCGTAAATCGATTTGTACCATGATGTACATGTGTCGCCGTCTTCCCAGCTAATGAACTTAAGACATTATGTAAAATGATATACTTGGAATTTATAAAATGACAATCGAGGAACTGAGAATAAGCATAAATTTGAATTGAGAAGTGGGACATGTATATCAGTTGCCCGTCGAATAACATAAACCATAGTTTTTTTTTTTGCATTTAAGTGATGTTTGTTTTGAATATTATTGGAGAAGGGAGATTTTAGCTAAAATAGTTAGCACGTTGGTTTTGGAGTGAAAATGGGGAAAATGTTAGTGTGGCAAGTGTATCCATTTATGATCTGACCAGGGTGGTTCATGATAATAACTTGAGCAGTGAAATTACCTTGGTCAGGTCATCTTTGGAATTAGACGCTACGTAACCACCCTTGACATCCTTAACAACAACGTTCTTCACATTGAACCCCACATTGTCACCATGAAGAGCCTCATGGTTCATATCAACAGATTTGACTTTAGTGGTGAGCCCAGCAGGGCCAAAGGTTACAAGCATATCAGGCTTAATGGTGCCCCATCTAAACACATCCCATTGGGATAATTCCAATGCCTCCTTCACGATTTCATCCTACCTTTCTTTTAAAATACTTGGGGGTAGTGGCATCCATCTACAAGAATAGAAGATAATATAAAAGACCAATCACAAACCATAAGTAATAAAAGAGCGCATATCAAAACTCAAGGCAATTTATGTTTTTTCATAAAAATATGTAAATAAATAAGATGGCATCTTATTATAATGCACAAGATGGTCACGAAAGATTGAAATAGTCATCCATAGTCAATGAGATATATCAGCAAATATACCCTTATAATAATAATGATAATAATAATAGTTAAATGTTGAGTTTGGAAAAAAAAATTCTAAAGATTCCTCTCTCGTGAAGTTAACGCACCACAAAATAACTAATAACATCTAGGGGATATCAACAAACAAGAGCGATTAAATTTTTATACTCAAAATCGCATGTCTCTACAATCGATAAGACAGATAAGGTTTCTCACAAAAAAGGACAAAATATTTGGTGCAAAAATAGGATACTGACTTATTCTCTATCATGCAGCATAAGAAACCCTTCAAAGGGAAAACATAATGAAATGGGGAAGGGAGGAGATGAACTTAATGCAACAACAAATCATCTGCTTGACACCAAGTATGACGGCAATGAAGGCATGCTCAACACCCCAAATATTCAATATACCTTCTCTACGAGCATCGCATTTGATTTCGTTGTAAAGGAGATGATAATGGGCCCGTGTGCATCGATAAATATTAATCAACACAAAAAAATGGCCAAAGTGCCAAATTTAAGATGACATGACCTTTTCAATGGAAATGTGTACCACATATGCATGATTGGCTACAAGACATTAATTATGTCTGATCTTTAACCTATTATAATTTTTCTCCCTGTATAAATTAAATGTTCCGGACATAACTTGCATTTGATATCTAGACCCAATATCCAACGTTCTCGTTGTGTTATGCTCAATGATTCTTCTTTGTTTATCAATTATGGAAGCATACTCTTTCTCGATAAAATTCTGTAATGAGTTAGAGTTGTTCTATAAGAGTCACATCTTAGCAGGACAAATTATTCCAGCTCTTAGGTGATTGTTTCCCCACCACTCAGTGATACGAGGCTCGATTAGGGTAACATTTATCACACATATATCATCTGAATTAACATAAATTATTTCATGTATAAAATTATCTCATCCCACCTCACCATCCTGCACAAAATGGGGCCAAAGTGTATAAAGTTTATGTTGAATATCATATGGTAATCAATCTAATTAAGCATGGTGAGTCGTATCCTATTTGGAATAAGCGTCATACTGGGCTGTTAGAATATTAAGCTTTCGCTTGCTGGACTATGATTGTTGCTAAAACAAGATAGATGAAGGGGGATGAGGCCTGCCAAATTGTTGGCTTTGATCAAATTTATGATGTTAGTCCCTATCTAACCATAATGATAAAAATTTTGTTTTTCTTTATTCTTCTGGCATTAAGTAAATTTTATGAAGAATGTTTTTATGTGTACATATAGGTTGATTAAGTTAAATAGTGTTATATATTTGTACATATAGGTTGATTAAGTTAAATAGTCTTCTATTTATAACTAAGTTCAATAGTCTTCTATTTCTAACTAAGTTCAATAGTGCACTCTATTCTGATTAAGTTAATTAGTGTTCGCTGTTAAGTGTGTTGTGATGATGGACATTGATCACAAGACTCTAATTTTGAAACAGGGAAAATAATTACTTATACAGAACCTTCTTTAGAACTATGTTCAAGGACATTTCCCAGAGGAAGAACCGACACTAATGTTACTTCAAATTCTTACAAAGGCTCTCCAAGTGGGAATTTGGTTACTGAAACTGGGACAGATACAAATTTTCCATTCTTCTCTCTAAGCACCTTAGTAGCTGCTAAGGACAATTTCTCTTTTAACAACAAATAAGGTAAATGTGGTTTTGGTTATGTTTATAAGGTAATATCCTCAAATACGATATGCATGATTACTTTCAAGATGTGTTCATTTTCATACAGGAGATCCTGACTGTAAATATATATATATATATATATATATAAGTTTTGAATTGATGATTAATAAGTGTACGCTAAAGTGTTATTTCAGGGTGAGCTACGTAACGGGCAAGAAATAGCTTCAATAAATTATTTACAATTTCGAGCTAAGGGATAGGCGAATTCAAGAATGAAGTTACACTAATAGAAAAACTCCAAGACAAGAATCTTGTGAGGCTTTCGGGAAATTGCATTCACCAACACGAGAAAATGTTAATCTATGAATACATGCTAAATAAAGCCTTGGACTCTTTCATCTTTGGTATACCTTCATTCTTCGACTTCCAATGAATATATGTATATTAGATATACATACATAATTTGAAATTTGAAATTTAAACTTTGAAATCTTAGTCTAGATAAATATTGATGTAAGCGTGGCATATTCCTCCCACGTATACCCACAGATACACTTCCAAATGGTATACCCACAGGTCCAATTCCAAGTGGTATACTCGCCGAGTCGGAGTAATTTGATAGCAGGACTAGATAAGAGTTCGATAGCAACTAGAGCGTACATTTAACATGTGTAGATGTAGATGTAGATGTCCGCTGGTGTTAATCGATGGTTTTATTTCCAGGTATGGTATAGATGGGCAGCGTT
The DNA here is from genome assembly GCA_949130495.1 of Sambucus nigra. Classification (NCBI taxonomy): domain Eukaryota; kingdom Viridiplantae; phylum Streptophyta; class Magnoliopsida; order Dipsacales; family Adoxaceae; genus Sambucus; species Sambucus nigra. Next base: position 300,621,452 of record OX422215.1, on the reverse strand, counting down.
GGGAATTATTTCTGGGTGTAAAATTTTAAATGGGTAGCATCCATCTTCCTGAGTTGAATTAGTTCTTAGTGTAGATAGTGTAGACTTTTAAGCAAATAAGTTGTATATTCTCCTTTAGTCTTTTAAACAGAAAAGACTTTTAACTTATCTCTTTTACTCTTTTAAATAGATATCATTGACTGATGAAACCAAGATCATCATGAGATATTAAAATTGCTCGGTTCTAGATTGATCCCTCCCACATCTGTCGGATACTTTAGAAAACTAATTTGGACTCGCTTGTAGCATTTTATGACTCTTGTATTTTTTTGGTCAAAGGTATTTATAAACTTTACATTAATATTTTCTGGCATTTGTAAAATATTAACTCCTTTTGGCTTTCCATTTTTATTTTTAACTGGTTCAAATTTTCTCAAATACTTAATTTTTTTATTTCCTGAGTTTAATATTAATTCTCCATCCTCAGTTCAAAGTCTGATTTTTTCTTCTTATCCAGGTAAAATACTGTGCTTTGTGGACTTTACATCGCAGACGTGGTAGGATTTGCAATACTTGATGTCGTCTTCCAACGAAAACTCACTCGAACCCTTTGAAGAAATTGTTGATCACAAATTTAGTGTTCATTGAACTAGATGTTCATTTGTTTTTTTTTTCCAAATGTATAATTGTGATGGTACTATTTTTGTTGGATTATTTTTTTACAGGGTGGATAGTCCAATAAACAGAGGAAACTCTGCCCATTTTTAAAAACAATATTTGCACTTTTACGTCATAGACATAATTTTTGTATTATAGTGATGTTTCATAATGGTATAATTGTGATCATTATAATGTTTATTCGAGTTCCAGGACAAATTTTTTGTATTGTTGTTGACTTTTTTTAACAATGTTGATAGTGCTATATATACTGGTAACTCTTACCAAATTTAATAAATTGTTAACATTTTTGTTGTAATAAACCTCAACTTAAATTATTTACACATTTCTATAGTCTTTTAATACGAATCCTTCCACTGACGTCGAAATCTAACATTTCCTGAAAGGGAAGCGTGCATCAAAGTATTTTCGCTTTATTATACATTAAAATTCTCTTCACCTTTAGAATACACTATTATCATATTTTTTTAAACTTACTCTTTTCATTCATTTAGGAACATTGATGAAAGGAAAAAAAAAAGAATGTTGTAGATTCAATTTTAGGAGTTCCATCTTCATCAGCAGATTACACCTTGTGCTACTACATTCAATTTTCACTTTATTGTCTACCTCTATGTAAAGCATTGATAATGTTTGTCAACATTTGTACATTCGGTTTAACTATCACTACTACTCTACATTTTGATTCTATTGCACTTTTTTTAATTCTATTTTAAATTTCCCACTTGCATTCGTTCATTGTGCATTAAATTACTCATGAACCGCGCATCGCGCAGGTTTCCACCTAGTACTAACCTAAAATGAGATACAAACTAAAAACGGGAATTAATAATCCCGAGCTTAGGTTCATCCACGTGGCTCTCTCCATGAATATACTAACATATAGAAAAATGTTGCTTTATTCCCATCCTTTAGGCTTCCCAATGGGATCAACCAAAAGCCTTTCTTCCTCTCACAAATAGCCGTCAAATTAATTTCCTTCTACCAACCTGTTAACCTTTCATCTCCTTAATCTATGTTCTTACACTTCCTCTTCTCAGTAATTATTTCGTCTATATATATATGCTGCACCAAGAATACAAAACACAATAATATGCGAGTCAAGTAATGATAAAGTGGGTAATTACTCTCTCTGTTTACCTCCGGTGAGGAGTTTTTTTCTTTGTTTGTTTTATTTTTTGAACCTTCCTCTGTGTTGTTTGTCTCAATTTATGTGATTGATTTGATTTATTATGAGTCCAATTGTGATTAATTTTCAAACCCATTTTGGGTTACCCGGTTCAACACCTTTTATACTCCGGTAACTCATCATACTTCATTAATCTCTTATGTTTCCTCTTACATTTCATCTCCATTGTTGAATGGGTCTGGTGCTTTGTTTTATTTTCACCTCACCACTTCATCATCACAAACTATGCACGAAATATGACTTTACTGCTAAAATTTCTAGCTAAGGGAGAGGTGGGTCCGTGATGATTTTTTTAGATTTTGAAAAAATTTCTGGAAAAAAATAATTATTTTGAGATTGATTCTTTAAATGTGTCAGCTGAGAATTTATAAAAGGTGCTTGGAGATTGGTTTTGGAGGTGGGGCTCTGTGATATTTTTTCAGATTTTGGATACTTATTCTAAAGTTTTTAATTATTTATAGAAAGGATAATACTTGAGAGACTCTTGATTGGGACTTAAAATTGGGATTCGTTCTTACATGACGAGTTGTCATTGGTGATCCCTTATGAACGTGGGTCCGCACCAGCGGTAGTAACCAATCGCTACATGCCATGTCAGCGAATTTCAAACCCAGGTGCCTGGGATGACCATTACCTTGAATTGGTGTGTGTGAATGTGTATTGATGTGGTGTTTGGGACATATTTTCATTTCTATTAGTGTTTGGGTAGGGATAAAATTGTATAAGGTGTTTGGGTAAGCATTTAAATGATTTTTGGTATTTGGGCATATTTTGATTTATGATGGTGTTTGGACTGAATTCATCGTGAATTGGTGTTTGGGTTGATTCACATATGTATTTGTTGATTGTTGAATTTGAATTTTGTTGTTAGAACAAAAAATGTGGGTAGCCTTAAAAAACAATGGAGATGGCCTTAGTCACCATAAATGATGAGTCACTTGCAATTATGTCTATCGCATGTGCCTTTTTTTATTTATTTTTTGTTTTGGGTAAAATCTTTTGTAAACTTAAATTAGAGAGATTTGGTAATCAAATGAAATTAATTTGGTGACAAACTATAGGCTCTCATAAGGGAGCTTGAAATAAGAGCATTTTATAGGATTTAAAAAAAATAATTTTTTTTTGGTTCAAAACATTTCGGGTACCCCTTAAAAAAATTCATCCAAAAATGATTTATTTTGGTATTTTAAAAAAATGAGTGAATATTTTTGAGTTAATTTTTTATGTGATGTTTAAACAATTTAAGGGACCCATCTAAGAAAAATCAGCTGAAAATTTTTATTTTTACTATTTTAAAATAAATTTGTCAAAAATATAAATTGTCATAATTAAGATTTACACATTTCGTCTTCTCATTCGAGATATATTTCGGGTAGTGGGTACTTCTCTACACCACCAGCAAGACCAACTCAGTTGGGATAAAGTAAATAAGTAAGGTAAGAAAATTATTTTGGATGTGGTATTATATGATTTCTTCATTCTATAGCAAGTCCATGTGTGATTATTGAGAACTTCAATCACTATTACCTAATATTATCATCATATCCCATTGTCATTGTCTGTCCACATATCCAATTGTTACTGTTTGTCCACAAACTATTGATGACATGTTTCACCCAAGTATAAACTATGCTTTAAAAGTGTAAATATTTTCTTCCTAACTATTATGGTTTGTGATTATGTCATGTTGAATTTAATTCAAATTCATTTCACTATGAAGATTTATATTACATAATTGTGCAATTTAAATCACATTTTCTATCATTACATATCATCATATAAACCAGAAAATGATTAATCTACGCATCGCGTCGGTTTACACCTAGTACTTTTAAAAATAGGAAATTTGTAAATAACTATCTTCATTTTTTATTTATTTACATGAAGAGCATGTGAAAATCTTATTCGTATTTTTAATTAACAATAAGTCCATCTGCTATGTAGTTACACTTTATATGAGTACTGTAAATTGTAATTTCCTATACATTATGATATTCAATGGACACAATTTATAGAAAAATAACGATTGCAAAAAAGAATGAGGTCTCACACAAAACACAAAGCGTGTGTGATTCGATAATTTGCCTACATCCATGGGGGGTTATAATTTGCTCGCTATTAATTAAGAACTCAGGTTGATAGAGTTGTAGTAATACTAGACGTTGCAATAATGGACATCCCGTTCTCATGGGGTCAATTTAGATTTACATGGCAGCTTAGGAGATTCCTAAGCCCCGTTAACCACTATTACTAAGAGTTCGGACTTATCATTTGATCATGGTCAGTTGTTACACGAGATAAAGTTCAAATAGTTTTTCTTTTATCGAAAGACTTTATTAGTCACGGGCATATGCGATCGAGCACGTGATAATAAAATAATTGACCCCACAATTGCCCCCAGAGTCTATGGGCTCATTGGGGTCGTTGGGTCATCGGCTGCAAATGTTAAATGTATGACGAGGCTAAAATTGAGCGATCGTGTAAGGCAACCGACCATTGTCATCGTTTTTCCACCGCACTGCAAAAAACCTAAACTTTAATTACACTTGTTTTATAAGTATAGCAATGAGTTTGGGCATCGAATCCACATAGAGTGTTTGTTAGACTTTAACTGATTTATTACTTCTTGAATAAAACTAAAAAAGATTATGTTTTCACTAAATTAAACAAGAAGAATGGAAAATATATATTAAGAGTTATATCTCTCGCCATAGGCTAAATAGCATAAATGGTTACATGGTGAGAAAATTTTTATGAAGATTGAATGTCATTTGGACAATTAATAAAATTGAGAGTTGTCGCCCTTTAAATTCTCATTAAAGTATACTTTTCTTTTCGCGTCAACAAATACTCCCAAGATTATACACATAAGGTCGCAAACATGGCGCATAAATGACATACTCCATCAAGTTTTTCGGATGCAAAATCAAGAACAATATAACCCATCAAAACTTAGCTAAACCATCATACAATAACAAAGCTACTAAATAAATAATGATGAGTTCAATAATCTCAAATTATTTTAAATTAGCTATAAAACATAACTAAAGGCATGGTAAGAAAGAAAACAGCAAAGAAAGAAATAAAACTAGTTAATAAAGCTTGAAAATTAAGTTATGAAAGTTTAAATAAATAAGGAAGGTGGTTAATAATAACTTACAATCAAATTTTAGGAGAGAGAAATGAGAAAAGCTCTCAATATTACACTAATCTAACCCAAAACAAGAAACAAAAAAATAGATAATTTTAAGAACAATTATCTATATAGTGAAATAAATGTTTTACCTGAAAGGGTTTTTTTCTTGAAACTTGGCGTTGTCGTATTTGCGTGGTTTGATTTATTTATTTTATCACCATAAATGCATGGGTAAGATAAAAAGATAAAATCAATTTAAAATTTGCTTTCGCATCTAATATTGGGATTGTAATTTTTGTTTGAAACCGCCCTACGATTATTTCGCCTTCTCAATAATGAAAAAATAAACTCCACTTACTATTTATAGTAAGTGGATTAAACAAAGAAAAAAAAAATGAACAATATCTCAAAATATGATGGGATCGATCGATCACCAAAAGGATTGATTGATCAATGAAGCTAAAACTGCCATACTGGCTTTCAATCGTTCACAAAATCAAGAGGATCAATCGATTGATGGTTATGAAATCAGTACACTGTTATCAATTTTTAGCATACGATTATCGATTCGTGGTTAGACGTATAGGGGTCGATCGATCGATATCTATTTTTGGGCACTTTCTCTTTTTTTCAAAGACTAAGCGACTGTAGGAAAATGGTTATAACTCGATCATATGACAATGAAATGATGTGTTCACTGAGGCCACGTGAAGTAAGTCAATGAACTACTCTTCCATGGAATTACTCCAACCGCAACACAAAGTTTGAAATTATAAAATTTCCCCTGAAGTTGTATCATGTGATGAAACTTTCCCGAAACACAACCAATTGCTCTTAAAATTATCATTACAATTTTTAGGGAATCGATCGCCCTTGTCAAACTAGCTTTTCTCAAACTTCTACACATCTTTCGCTTGTTTTTGAAACTTAAGAAATTTTCTAAATTTCTTAGCAAACATGGTCATCATCGGAATTGATGTCTGGCTCATCATTCGAAATATGTGTTTCCTCCTTTTATGATTGCAAAGAAATGCCCTTGTCCATATTCTTTGCTTTGAAAGAAAGCATGTTAACCTCATAGGTTTTAAGATCGCCTACAAGATCCTTAAATTTCGTAGAGGTTAAAGTATCTAAGGAATTCAAAACCAGCTTTTTTGAATTAAATATTTCAAGAAAGGACCACAAGATCTTCTTGATTACTCAATTTTTGAGAATTCTCTCTCCCAAGTCAAAAGACGAGTTCATAATATCGAACAATCTTACATGGGATTCATCGAACGTTTCACTATCCTTCAGCTTAATGGTTTCAAACTGAGTGGTGAGGTTTTGGAGTTTGGAAGCCTTAACAACACTAGTTCTTCAATGGTTGAGTTGGAGTATGTCCCAAGCCTCTTTAGACTTTTCACATGTCATAATACGGTAGACCTCCTCCGGTGTGACCAACCAAAACAAATCATTTAAACCTCGAGAATTATAATTTTCCAACCTATGCTCTTCCTCACTCCATAATTCTACGGGTTTTAATAAAATTAATTCTCCATCTTTGGTGGTTGGTGGATTCCACCCTTTTAACTAATGCTAACTAAACTCACTTATCTATCGCCTTAAGTGTTGATTTCATATGCATTTTTTAGTATGCGTGATTAGACCCATCAAACATCGATCCACTAGAAACTGAATGACCCTCTGAATAAAAACCACCAAAATTCATGCCAAAATACGTATCTAAACACGATAACTTAGTGTTCTAGCTATGATACCAATTTGAAAATGCTAGTCAGGTAGGTCCGAAGGTATGAGGTCACAACAACAAAGTCAAATTTTAATTTTTCCAAATTAATTATAAAATTTTAAACATATTATATCTAAATAAAAGTTACACCAGTTTTAAATCGGATTGTTGTAATAAATCAATTTACCAAATTTTATCTTCTTAACCTTAAACATATATCTAGGTCATATCAGAAAAATAAATTAACCAATCGTACAACACGTCGATGTTTGAAGAAAACCCACAATGGAAAAAATCTTGGACGGTCCAGTCACATAAATCACCATGATAAGGTTTTATAAAAGACAGACAGGTGACTGACTCAATGATTTGATGCCCTCATAAGCCTTGACACATCTTCAGTCTTTAACCTATCCTATACAGTCCAATGCAGGAGTCCAACTATGTAAGATGTCATAATGTGTGAGCCCACATATGCCTCGGTATCCACATAACAGGCTCAATAACCATTTATGGATCTGAAATACGGATGCACCGTTCTTCACCGCAATACCACACCACGGAGTCCACCGTCTATAAATAGAAAACCAAGCATGGAGTCCACCTCATGAAATGAATCTCTATCAAGATAATGAGGGAAATAAACTATGGTGACCCTGATGCCTGATGCGTTTTAAATTGAATACACATTTTTTAAGGCGGCATAATTTTTGAGAAAAAATGTTCGAACGATAACTAAGGTTCGTTCGAAAGAAAACCTTATTTCGTTAAAAAAAAACTTCACATTAGTTCGAATAAACCAGTGATTTCGTTCAAACATACTTCGAATGACTTGACGTCTGTCAAAGATAGATACCCCATTAGATGTCCATTGGAAATTCGTTATAACAAACTTAACATCTCGTTCGAATGAATGCTTAATCCCATCTGAATAAGCAAAATACAAAAAATATTTTTTATTCAAAAAACATTTTAAAATATCTCCAAACATATTTGTAAAAAATAAATCCCCAAAATTTAATTTCTAAGGATGAAAATCATATGCATTCATACCTGAGGGATCCTCGAAAACATGAAGATAAATGTGGCACAAAACATAACACTATGTGTAATCTCGTAAGCCTTTTCGCTACGTCTTCAACAAACACGTCATAGGCTTGTAAGGTCAACAACTCAAAGCCTAACCTATGACTCAAATGTTTTGTCTCAAATTAAGCCAATGCAAACAAATTGACTCAATTAAAAAAATCCTTATAATAACTGATGGGTAGACGTGGTGATTTATTCTTTAACTGTCATGAGGTCTTAGGTTTGGGAAGACCTAAAACTATACCTAGTACACACGAGAGATGCTCGAAGGTAATATGAGTAGGCCTTCATTATGTGTGGGCGCGAGAGATGCTAATATATTTATGCAATCTCAAGGTTGTTCCTATGTATGGACGTTAGACATGAGTAGAGTCTTTTCCTGTAATATGTGATTATTGTACCGATTTATGCGTTGTACTAGTGATGTATGTGACTTATTATAGGGATGCCCACCTGCATACTTATGTTTCAGACTTGTGTATTACATATTCTAGAGAGATTTATGTTGCATTAATGCCGTGAGATAATCAAATGTGTATAGACTTGAGATATTATTGCTATATTGGTTATTTGGTGAGGCGAACCATAGATTTGAGACTACATCACAACTTATGTTTTCAAATGAAAGCTATAAACCTAAAGATGAGAAACTAATGATTAAATAACGAAGAGGTAAATCTTTAATCACATGGGTGACATATGGGTTTCGAATTTAGAACCGCATGATATTTTATGTTATTGGGTTAGGTAACTAATAACTTGAAATATGTTTACCGACCCCATGTGATAGGAATAAGTCAAGGATGATGATGATGATGATGATGATGTGAAAACACAAGAGGAAGATGTGTATTTATGATGTGGGCAAGATTCAATTACAATCATACTCTTGATAAGCTCGTTGTTTAAGTTTTCCTTTCAAAATTATTTTTACATGTCCCTATTGCAGTAGTTCTTGTAGATGTGGGATCGTTGGTGGATCATCTCTAGCGAAGTCCCATATCTTACTCCCAAGATTATAGGAGTAGAGAAATTATAGTTCATCATTTTATTGTACTGCTTTATTTTCGGTTTTGTTGTATATGTCTATTTGCATTCAGAGGTGATATATGTTATTTGGTTGGTGATTGGTATCAGAGTTGGTTTGCATTAAGTAAATATAACATTGTATTTTTTTATTTTTGATTCCTATTTATTTCTTATGCTAAGAATGTTACTAAAAGTTTTGTTCCCCGTGATTATTATGGAAGACCTGATCAATCTATTTATGGAATATTTGAGGTATCACATTTGATATCAGAGCATTCCATGTTCTAGTTTCCCAGGGATATTAAGTGCACCGGTCTCTTTTTCATGTTACGTTCTTTGGATACTTTAGAGCTTTATTGTTTAGGGTTTGTATTCCCTATAACGATGACCGTTTAGGGGGTTTTGCACCATTCTTTCCCGATGAATGACTCGGATAGACCAAGTATATTGGGAGGGTTCCTTATTGGTATTTATCTTATGATACGTCCCATGTATGAGGTCGACTTTGATTAAAAGTCAAGGGTGTTTGGATGCAAGACTTTTATCAAGTTCTTGGCATATGGTCAGAGGGGAAATGTTTTCACTCACCATCCGTAATGGCATTAAAAGTAAGTTTTTGAAGAATTGTCTGTGCAACCATGTGGTGGTCAGTATGAGGAAGCATTTAACTATCTTTCGCTTTATACATTGGGATATATTGATATAAAGGTGAAGGAGGATGTTTGCGTTATTAGCTAGTACAATAAAGACTTTTTGAGTTGGAAGAAACCTTACGTGAGGGGTTTGACAGGTGTTATTGGGTAACCCATTGTTCACCACTTTCGCTTGGGTGGTTTAAGTTACCTTTCTACATTAGTGGGAGAATTTTAACCATTATGCGAATAGAATCCTTAAGATTTGGAAGAATGAAGCAAAAAAGGACCAATAAATAGAGACGGTGTGGTGTGAACCCGAGTAAGGTGACCTCACCAATTTATGAACCACGTAGTGGGAGATGACCCCAAGGAGTTTCCAAGAGTTGACGATATGATTTGTTTGTCCAATTGGCAAGGGGAATTCTGTCTAGTAGAGCCATGACCTACGAGAACAGAGTAAACGAGGCAAATTTTAAAATATACAACCAATGACAAAAGGTCACGATGGTCACCAGTGGGGATTCCATTTTGATAGTTCATTTAAAGGAAGGTGTTAGGATTATGGAACATGAGGCCACCTAGTTATTAGATGCCTTAGTGGCGATTAACTTTTTGGGGTACCTCTAGGGAATGGTTATGGGAACGTAAATGGCTCGCGCATATGAGTCTGGATTTTACATCGAGGATTTGTCATTCTTTATTAGTAGTATTTTTACTACGATTATGAGATATATGGATTCCCTATGATATTTATGTATTGGTGGTTACCTCCAGTCGGGAGGGTGATACTTTATGCTGTTATTTTAATGACGTGGCAATTTTTTTGTTCGGCTCGAGTTTAACCACCTTGTTGAATTTTTATGAGATATCACCATATAATAATTTATCTTGTGTGTATATTTATATTTTACTCTTATATCGTCTACCGGGAGTAAGATTTGGTCTAGGATTACTTTGGGTAGTTATGCTTATGCTTGGAAGAAAGGGCTAGCACGCCTCTATAGGTATGAATGTGAGTAAATTACGATCGCGTGCATGTATCATCGATAGTCTGACATTCTTCTAATTTTACTTAGATAAGTATTTGTATTATTACCTACGTAAGAGATTTATTTTTCCTTAAAAATGGCACAAGCAGAAAGTCCGTTGCGAGGGAATTTCATGGGATTGACTTCGTCACTTATAGTAGACTTGTCGTGGGAGTATACAACATAATTTTTCAGTTGCTTAAGCATTAGAGGACAAAAATACTTTGAGGGAGTTCCAGAATAAATATGGTTCACTAAACGGATGTTTAACCTCCCAGGGGAAGGTTAGGGTCAATATATGGGATGAATATTAGATGTTATGTATCAATGACTAGTTGGACTAGTCAAGGAAAGTGTCCTCTTGTGACAATTGAAACGTGGTGAGTTATCATTTGTGGTGCAATCATGTGGAGTATATCTTACAGACAACTCCGTAGAGCAATATAACACAGGTGTGCCATTAGTGGGTTTTTTATCACACAAAGGGTAGTTTTCTGCGAATTGCGACGATACCTCGTTAAAGAGGGAATTACGTACTAAGTGTGTTCACTACACCCAAATCTATTATTAAGGTTGGTTTATGCCCTAACATTTAAATTTACCAAGATTAAGTATGTATATAGTATTGGAATTAAGTCCTTTCTCCGATTGAGGACATGAGAGGGTTGCATTTTCGGGGAAAGTTTTGCCGAGGGGGTCCCCAAACTAAAGAGGTGGTTTTGACCAAGGTGAATGTTTGGAAATAATTTTCAAAAACTGTGGAATTCAGAATTCCAATAGGGATTAGACAACCCAATGTGAAGTTCCTCTAAAAGGCATAGATATAGTGAGGTCGGTGTCGTTTGAACTCACCTAATCATTGTTAGTTCTTAGGAGGTTTTCAGGTTTAGCATGAAGAGAATTTTTGAGAGACCAGTTATCGTTCAACAATTAGACTATCTGGTTTAGATTATAACCAGATATGAGTCTTGACTAAAAAGTCCTAGGTATGTATTTAGTCGTAGAAGATAGATTCAGTTATAGTAGTGGCAAGACGCCATGGGGTAGATATTATAGATTTCTACTAGGAATATAATAAATTTGAATTTCGAGGATGAAATTCCTTGTTTAAAAGGGGAAGCATGTAATATCCCAAATTCTTATGGATATTATTTAATTATTTAAATTATGGGAATTAATTATATGTGCCTCTTGTGACTAGAGTTTTCAACATTTATACTATTATGTGTTATTTAATTCGATCAGAATTGAGACTTAAGGCACAGTGATTAATTAATTTATGTTCGGACTCGTATCGAGAAATTATTAAATAACTGAGTTGTTATTTATTTATTTTGGATATAATTGGTAATTGGCGTTTGGGACTCCTAAAATGTTTGTTTATAGTTTAAAACGATTTTTAAAGCCCTTTTGGGTTAGTATACAACTTGGGATTAGTTTTAAGTCATTTAGAGTTATTTTTGGACTATGTTATTGAGGCTAAAGGGTTGAAAGAGGTTATTATGGATCTCATTTGATCACAAACACAATCGGGAAGCACTAGAGGGGCTAGAGAGAGAAAGCACCAAACGGAAAGGAAGGTTTGGGAGAATTACAGATTAATTTCTCAATCAAAACATAAGGCAAGTTCTATATATCATATGATTATTATTGCACACATGTTAGAATATATCTGTTTCATTGGATTCTAAACCGTAAACATGTCTTAAATCTGATTTGTAAAATTTCATTGATTGATTTTATAATTAACCAAATCATGTCAGTAATTAGGTCAAATCCTCTTTGATTTTGATTGATTTCCTCATGTATATGACTTGAAATTATTAGAAAATGATCTGAACATATATTTTTTTATTATAAATTAGCGAAAAACCCTTTGTTTATTTGAATCAATCCAGGTAAATTCTAAGAATTGGATAAAACTAGGGTTCTTAGCTTTTGAGTTTGGTTTTGTTTAATCTTAGGACAGATTTGGGATTTGATGATGGAATTAGGTTATAATAATTGTTCTGATATGTTTTTATCAATTGAATGTTGATTGGGTGCTTGGATGATTATTTTGGGTTCTTCAATAGAGGTGTGGAAGAGAAAATTGGGATTGAAGATGAAGAAACCAATAAGGAAAAAAATTGGGATATCACTGTGCTGATCGGTCAATCAGTGGTAACAAGTATAGCCTAGGTGGGGGCTTTTGTGATATTGGTTGGAATTTGGGGTTTTAGGCATAGGGATATGGTTTGTTAGCCGATAGTTTTTATGTACTCATGGAATATATATATATATATATATAATCATTGAAAATCGATTTTAGGATATTTGAATATTTAGTAAAATCATTTGATTTAAATGGGCTAAATGGAGGATTTGACATTTGAGGATAGGACTGAGTGTAGAATGGGTTTGTTAATTAAGAATTTGTAAGTTATAGGATTTGGATGATTGGCCGGGATTATTATAGTCATCGTGATTTACTTATAGATCTTTTGTCCTTAGAATGAGACTCAAAGTTTAGTTAAAAACCCTTAGGGAAGAGTAGTTTTTATAGTCGATAGATTTATGTGTATTAGGTGTGAATTTATACCTAGACGCGATGCCTTGGGAGATCTAAACTAGGGTTAATTAAGGTGAATATTGTAGATGTGAGTATTTTGGATATAGGGTAGGGTGAGACCACCTAGAACTCGGTACCCAAGAGATACGGTTTATATATTATGAGAAGATTGTAAGGTTATACATGTGATATACCTTCTTATGATAGCGATGCTAATGTGACCCGATAGAGCTAGGGTTGGTGTGTGTATGTGATTTATGTTGACTAGTTAATGAGGGTTATATATGTTTATGCTTTAACCCTATTAGTAAGGGTTATGGTTACTTGTGGGTTTTATATTCAATGCATGCCATGGGAAAGTGCTCGTGGCGTATCATACTAGGAGGGATTTCATAATGGGGTACGTATAGCGCGGATCGCGCTAGTACCCCAGTGAGTAGACAAGCTTGTAATACCCCACACTTTTATGTGAAATTAAATTCAATAATTAAGTGTAATGCGGTAATTTAAGAGTTATCGTGAATAGTAAATTTTTGAGGATTTCAATGATTAGATGATTTTTTATGAGTGTTATATTTACTTTTAGGATTAAGTAAATAAGTCAGAGTATTTTAATTTTATGTCGCAGCTGGGTAAAGCGACAGAGGATAATATTTTAACGGGAATACCGCATTAAGTTGTGTGGGTTAAATTAGTGAGTTGCGATCAAGTGCCTCAGATGGAGATTCTAATTATGCAGTGAGTCTCGGAATGGTCGAGATAGTCAGAATTGAGTATCCGGGTGTCGTAATTGAGTTTCAAGAATTTTTGGATTAATAGGGACTCACAATTGAGTAAACGAGTCATTTTTGGGTTTAATAGGAACAAACCCTTATTTATCCCAATATAAGGCACGGGAAAGTGGGTGAAGGAAAGAAAAGAGAGAAAAGAAAAAGAAAAGAAAGGAAGATGAGAAAAGAGGAGAGGAAAGGGATTTTCGGGCCAAACTCCCCGAAATTCGACTCGGGGTCGTCGGATTTCAACCTCCAGGCAAGGGCTTACTTGCTTTATTTAATTTTGAGCATGAATCTCATATCATAGTTGGTAAAAACAAACCCTGAAGGTTTTGGGTTGGGTTTTCGTGGATTAAACGCATTTTTTAAAAGTTTAACAGGTAAACCCCAAAAATTATGAAATTAGAGAAACGTAGAAATTAATCGAATTTAATTATTGATTTTTGGATTTAGGATGTTTAGAACCTATTTCCTCTATGTATATTTCGTTGGGTGTAGTTAGAAGTTGGTGGAAGAAGGAGTAAAAATGGTTGGAGGTTTGTTAATGGACGAAATAGTCTCGGAGAAGACGTAACCAGCGTCATTGTCGAATCGATTCTGCCTAGATGAGAATCGATTCGGCTCTTGATAAAAAAATAAAATTTGTAGTTATTTTTCATACGGTCGCGTGGGCACTGACCGCATATTTTTCTGATTGTTTTTGGATTTATAATGATTTTTCTACGAAAGGCCGTCCGAGATCGAAATCGTTAGTTAGAAATCAAACCTGATATTGAGAGAATTAAGGCTTGAATTGTTTGGAGATAAATATTAGGGGTTCCTATATATAGAGTGAATACCTCTATATTATTATTTGAGTGAACTGTAGACCTTGGGTTTGAGGAAAAATGGAATCCACAACCTATTTAAATTAAGGGTGTTTGGTGACGAATATTTCTTGGGATAAATTCAGTGGGCATTTAGGCTTATATAATTATGCGCGTAGAAAACTTAATTATATTGATTGTAGTTTAGTATATCCTATGATACTATTAGGATGAATTTGGGAAAATGCGTATCTACTTAGTGTGAATTGGTATAGTTGGAGAAATTATGTAAATCCTTAAGTCTGAATAAGGTACAGGTTATTTATCAAGTGAGGGAATACTTTTGAGTTTAGTATTGTGAGTGTGTGAATACTTGAATAGTATTAATTATGAGAATATTTGGGATTATTGGTGATCGCTATGTGTGATTGGAAATTATGGCCATTTATATTTGTTTGAGGAACAATGTGGAATATATATATATACTATGTGATGAAAGTATCTATATTATATGATACGCATATGTATATATATCTATGTGTGGATGGTATATGTATATGTGAAGCATACCCCCTCTAATGCTATCATGGTACGTTTCACGATGTGGGTGAGGCCCCTGGCTTGAGGAGCAGGGTGTGTATAATCCCTAGGTCATTGCGTCCATTGTTATATTGTATGATTTTTATTAGGGGTGAGACGTGGTGGGTATGTTTCGTCTCACTTTCGGGGAGGAACTATGACCACTTCCTAGATGTTGTGATTTGGTTTTGACCATGAAGTACATGACATTTAGTCCTACCGGTGGTCCCCAGGATGGTATGTGAGTGATGCCCTGGAAGTTGATAGCATTGAGAGACCACATCCTCGAGTTATAGCTCATTGGGATAGTTATTGTACTTGTGTATATAGTACATTGCTTGTGTATGAGCACAAGATATCATATCTCTATGAGAGTAAAGAGGTAAATTGAATATGAAATGAGAAAGGATTAATTCTTATTCCGGGAGATTGTACCGGACTTAAAATGTGAAATGTATATAAAAGTGAATATGAAAAATAAAGATGAGTATGCTATGTATATTTATTTATACGAGTATATATATAAGTTGAGTACGGAGGGTCTGATGGATCTCGACGATCGACCTTGCCAAGTTGTAGTGTATCGGGGGCTTCCTTATTTGAATTTCGCTTTGCGAGACACCCCACACACGAACATGGCTTAGTGTCGAGGCTGGGGAGAAGTTTATCCCTTAGTACTCCTGTTTTGAGTTTTCGTTATACATGTATATATATATATATATATATATATATATATATATATATATATATATATATATATATATATATATATATATATATATATGTGTGTGTGTGTGTGTGTGTGTGTGTGTGTATGTTTCGTACTGGGGGTTTAATGGATCTCGACGATCGATCTTGTCAAGTAGTAGTGTATCGAGGGGGTGCCTTATTTGGATTTCACTTTGCGAGACACCCCACGCACGAACATGGCATAACGTTGAGCCTAGGGAGAAGTTAAGACCTTAGTACTTGGTTGTCTTAGGATTTCTAGAGTTTTGGGGTGACAAATTAGTTAGTCAGCATAGCTTCACTAGGATGTTTAGAGGGATGCGCTAGGTGTCCACTATTAGAAGAGAGGTAAGGGGTATCTCATGGGAGTGCGATACCAATTTATATATGAGATAAAACATATTTTTAATAATAAAGCATTTATGCGCTTGATAAATATTTTCATAACTCGGGCTCTCACCCGTTTCAATATATTCCCCCTCTTGCTATATATTATATATATATAGGTGTCCAGACATAGGGACGCCTGGATGATGATCTTTTTGAGTCAGAAGTCTGTTGCAATAGCTGTGGATGCGTGCAAGTTTATTTTTAGATGCTTCTATTCCCGTGATCTAGATAGGAAGCATTGTAATAATTTTTGGGCCGAAAGCCCAACTGCATTTATTTATTCTTTCACCGCCTTTTAGTGCGGCATTCGATTTGGTTGTATCATATTTGAACCGAGTGTTCAGTTATTTTATCTCTTTCCAGTATTACTTATTTAAACCGTGTGGATGTTTTAATTGTATAGTTCGTTTAAAAGGATTAGTTAAAAAAAATTGACGCCAGCCTAATAGGTTATTAGTAATTAAATTGGTTTTTGACAGTGATGCTAAGAATGATCCATATACGACTCCAGTTTTAATTTGGTACAGGAGTGATCGCTCGGTATTTTATTAGGCGGGGTGTCACAGATAGTATCAGAGCATCAGGTTCTAGTGTCCTTACAAATCTGTGTAGACGTACTACGCTTTTAGCGTTGCTCTCGATTTGTTGTAGAGCCTTATGATAGGGATCGTTGATTCCTCTTGTGAAATTTTGTTCTCCTTCCATATTATGAGATTATAGTAATCTTTTGCGGGTTTGAAGTTCGTGTGCTGATCCAGGAAGGGTGACCAAGGAAGGCCGTGATGAAGGCAGTAGGAGGCGGGGCTTAGCTGGAGCAGTGAGTGAAATTCGAAGACTAGGACCGTAGTAGAGGTCATTCTCCTTGTGGCATTTGCTAAGAGTTATTGCGACGACTACTAAAGAATAGTAGTTATGAGTACCCCAATACCACTATAGTAGAGAGTGGTTCTAAAGTTGAATTACCCGGTGAAGCTAAGGGTTCAAAAGGTGTCTTTGGTAAGGACCATATTGGAAGTAAATTCATGCGAAGGTAGTGTAGCATTAATCAGTGGAAGTAGTAGAGTCAGAAGTTTTGACTTAGAGAAGGGTATGGAAATACCCAGATGTGAAAATTGAGGAAAAATTTTCACTAGTAGGAGCAATATGGAAAAGGTGGGAATGGTGATGACCATATTCGGGGGAGCATGATGTTTTGCCCCTAAAGGGATCTTACGAATAGTTTTAACCGTTAGTCCCCATGATTTAACAAGAATGAGAATAATGCAATTTTAAATTATTCACATAATAATCGGCCAGAGGCCGACAGTGAATAAAGAGAGTTACGAACAAGTGAACTTTGTACTGAGTCAAGGTAGGTACAATGAAGAGAGAACCCTTCCGAGGAATGATAGGCTCACTAGAAAAGTGTTGCAAACACTTAAGGAGAATGTATGTGTTCGAGGACCTCATTAGTGGGCATCCATTCGGGGAATTCGTTGAAACAGGGTTGTTGAGGCCGGTGGTGGAGTTTCCTTTTCATCAGGAAGTTAAGGGGAACTAGTAAAGTGATTGTCAGGATCGCGGCTATGGATTCCAAGATACTGATAACCTTAAAAGGGTCAGGGTGACCCGAGATGGGGAATGTGGTAATGTGGAGTTTATAACCGTATGGTTAGTTATTGCCCATGGGAGTTAAAGGGGAAAGATTAAGGTGTCCAGAAGGGACATTGATTAATGTAATTTTTGGTTCAATTAGGGCAAGTGTACCAAATCCGGGAACCTTTTTGAGTAGCTAGGGAGATAGGCAAAATTGTTATTATGAGCGTCACCTCAATTAAAGGAGGCTTGTTCCGTGTGACGAGATTGAGTCACAGTGTTTTATTATCCATAGATTCGTGTGTGATACGAGTTTACATATAGTATCGATAACGTTATGTGGTATGTGTTTTTCTGCAATAGCGGGGATTTATTTTCTTTCATTCGCTGAGAAGAGCGGGTTTTAGTATTTTGAGTTTATATATCAGATTGGTATTACTCATTTTGTGTGTGTTATACGAGTATGGTGTTATTTTGAGTAGAATGTGATATTCGTTGTTCTGAGCGATAGTAGGCTAATGATGGCAAGACTATCGTGTCCGTGGTTCCAGGGTGGAACGGGTTGTTGTTGTGATATCTCACCTGGATACAGGTTGAGTTCACCTTTATTATATGTATATATGAAACTTCGGTGAGAAAATGTTTCTTTATCGTGATTCGAGTGTGTGGCGACCTTATAGGTGTGATTTAAGGTATGCAGGGTTAATTGTTGAGCAGTGACTTTAAGCTCATTATTGAATGCGCAAGGACTGAGTGTTAGTTCGAGCGCTTGGTGGTATGTCTCCTGGAAAGATATGGGAGTTCATACCACATTTTGTTGAAAGAGGGGATAGGGTTATCTCAGTTGCATATCTGAAGTTAACGGACCTCCATGACCGAAAAAGTTAAGTAGTAGTGTATTGGAGGGGTTCCTTGTTTGGATTTCTCTTTGCGAGATGCTCCACACATGAACCTTAACGACGTCGGGAGTGGAGAGATGTTTTAGGATGCAAGAATGTTGGTTTTGTCGATAAGTCTTATAGTGTGGATGAAACATTATAGACTATGAGTCGTATCATGATTGTATGCTTATGGAAATATTGTGCTATGGAGAAGCACTAAAATGGTTCTCTCACCGCAAGTAAGTGGGTGAGACTGAAGTTAGAGAAATTGATTTGAGGATTATAGCCAGGCCTTAATGAAAAGACCAATTTTGGAAGAAGTATATTTTGGGTATGATGTTCGTAATGCTTTTGCAGAGAGTGGGCGCCTCGATTAGTTAGACTTTCTTGTTCGCTTAGGTGGAAGGATAGAATAGTAGAAATACGTTAATAGGTTAGTGAGGTAAGATTTAGGATGTCCCGCTATTGTGCCTTTGGTCATTATATCTCGGTGATTGACGACGCGAGGGAGTAGTGTAACGGGAGGGTTCCTTAGTTGGATTTCGCTCTGCGAGATGTCCCACGCATGAAACTGAGCAAATGTCGGGAGTTGAGAAAGGTCTTGGGTACCTGGGACACAATTTAGGATAATACTATTTCTCATAGTTAGGAACGCTTCGATCTTAGAATTATTGGGCAGTGAAGCCAATGGAGTTAGTGGCACCAATATAGAAATATTGGTTTGTTAACCTTGAGAAGAATGGTATGTTGCGGGTTGGGAAGACCCATGTATGAGTATTACACTGAGGAAATATGGCCTATTGTTTAGAGAGTGTGTACATGTCAGACGTTGGCGATGGTTGTACGGAGAGGCACGGGTTAAAAAAGGTGTATGGGCACCTTAGTAAGTTTGTTTTATATACCGCCTGAGATAGAAGGGACGTATTATATAGAGTTGAAGCTTATGTCGAGATGGTAGTATAGCATAGTATAAACCTTGTTAGAGGTGAGTGCTGATGAGTATACAATTAAGAGATATTGGGTAGTACCATTCCATTTTGAGGCATTAGGATGTGGAGGGATTCACGATCCTAGGTTAGTGTTGGTAGTATTGGTTATATCTAAATTTGAGGACGAAATTCCGTTGTAAGGGGGGGGGAGTATGTAATATACCACACTTTATAGGAAATTAAATTCAATAATTAAGTGTAATTTGGGAATTTAAGAGTTATCATGAATAGTACATTTTTGAGGTTTTCAAGGATTAGATGATTTTCGATGAGTGTCATATTTACTTTTGGGATTAAGTAAATAAGTCGGAGTATTTTAATTATATGTCGCAGCTAGGTAAAGAGATAAGGGATAATATTTTAATGGGAATACCGCATTAAGTTGGGTGGGTTAAATTAGTGAGTTGAGGTCAAGTGCCTCGGATGGAGATTCTGATTGCGCGGTGAGTCTCGGAATGGCTGAGATAGTCAGAATTGAGTATCCGGGTGTCGTAATTGAGTTTCGGGAATTTTTGGATTAATAGGGACTCACTATTGACCAAACGAGTCATTTTTGGGTTTAATAGGGATAAACCCTTATTTCTCCCAATATAAGGCACGGGAGAGTGGGAGAAGGAAAGAAAAGAAAAGAGAGAAAAGAATAAGAGAAGAAAGGAAGAGGAGAAAAGAGGAGAGGAAAAGGATTTTCGGGCCAAACTCCGCGGGATTCGACTCGGGGTCGTCGGATTTCATCCTCCAGGCAAGTGTTTACTTTATTTATTTAATTTTGAGCATGAATCTCATACAATAGTTGGTAATAACAAACACTAAAGGTTTTGGGTTGGGTTTTCGTGGATTAAACGGTTTTTTTGGAAGTTTAACAGGTAAACCTCGAAAATTATGAAATTGGAGAAACTTAGAAATCAATCGAATTTAATTATTGATTTTTCGATTTAGGATGTTTAGAACCTATTTAATTTGTGTATATTTCGTTGGGTGTAGTTAGATGTTGGTGGAAGAAGGATTAAAAATTGTTGGAGGTTTATTAATGGCCGAAACAGTCTTGGAGAAGACGATGAACTGTAACCAACGTCATTGCCGAATCGATTCGGCTCTTGATCATAAAAGGAAATTTATAGATATTTTCGATACGGTCTTGTTGGGGACGACTGTGTATTTTTCTTATTTTTTTTGGATTTATAATGATTTTTCTACGGAAGGTTGTCCGAGATCGAAATCGTTAGTTAGAAATAAAACCTGATATTGAGAGAATTAGGGCTAGAATTGTTTGGAGATAAATATTAGGGGTTCTAAATATAGAGTGGGGACCTCTAGATTATTATTTGAGTGAAATGTAGACCTTGGTTTTGTGAAAAAATCGAATCCACGACCTATTCAAATTAAGGGTGTTTGGTGACGAATATTTCTTGGGATAAATTCAGTGGGCATTTAGGCTTATATAATTATGCACGTTGAAAACTTAATTATATCGATTGTCGTTGAGTATACCCTGTGAGAGTATTAGGATGAATTTGGGAAAATGCGTATCTACTAAGTGTGAATTGGTATAGTTGGAGAAATTATATAAATCCTTAAGTGTGAATAAGGTACAGGTTATTTATCAAGTGAGGGAATACTTTTGAGTTTAGTATCGTGAGTGTGCGAATACTGGAATATTATTAATTATGAGAATCTTTGGGATCATTGGCCATCGCTATGTGTGATTGGAAATTATGGCCATTTATATTTGTTTGAGGAACAATGTGGAATATATATATACTATGTGATGAAAGTATATATATTATATGATAGGGATATGTATGTATATCTATGTGTGGAAGGTATATATATATGTGAAGCATACCCCCTCTAATGCTATCATGGAAAGTTGTGCAATGTGGGTGAGGCCCCTAACTTGAGGAGCAGGGTGCGTATAGTTACCAGGTCATAGCATCCATTGTTATATTGTGTGATTTTTATTAGGGGTGAGACGTGGTGGGTATGTTTTGTCTCACTTTCGGGGAGAAACTATGACCGCTTCCCGGATGTTGTGATTTGGTTTTGACCACAAAGTAGGTGACATTTAGTCCTATCGGTGATCCCCAGGATGGTATGTGAGTGATGCACTGGAGGATAATAGCATTGAGAGATCGCATCCTCGAGTTATAGCTCGTTGGGATGGTTATTATACTTGTGTGTATAGTACATTGCTTATGTATGACAACAAGATATCATATCTCTATGAGAGTAAAGAGATAAATTGAATATGAAATAAAAAAAGTATTAATTCTCATTTAGGGAGATTGTATCCGGACTTAAAATGTGAAATGTATATAAAAGTGAGTATGAAAAATAAAGATGAGTATGTTATGTAAATTTATTTATACGAGTATATATATAAGTTGAGTACCGAGGGTCTGATGGATCTCGACGGCCGACCTTGCCAAGTAGTAGTGTATCATGGGGGTTCCTTGTTTGGATTTTGCTTTGCGAGACACCGCACGCATGAACATGGCTCAGTGTCGAGACTGGGGAGAAGTTTAACCCTTATTGCTCCTGTTTTGAGTTTTCATTATACGAGTATATATATATATATATATATATATATATATATATATATATATATATGTGTGTGTGTGTGTGTGTGTGTGTGTGTGTGTGTGTGTGTTGTGTACTGGGGGTCTAATGGATCTCGAAGATCGACCTTTCTAATTAGTACTGTATTGGGGGAGTTCCTTATTTGGATTTCACTTTGCGAGACACCCCACGCATGGACATGGCATAGCGTTGAGACTAGGGAGAAGTTGAGACCTTAATACTTTGTTGGCTCATGATTTCTAGAGTTTGGGGGTGACAGATAAGTTAGGCAGCGCAACTTAACTAGGATGTTTAGAGGGATGCGCTAGGTGTGCACTATTAAAAGAGAGGTAAGGGGTATGATATGGGAGTGCGATACCAATTTAAATATGAGATAAAACATATTTTTAATAATAATGCATTTAAACACTTGCTAAATATTTTCAAAACTCGGGCTCTGACCCGTTTTTATATTTTTCCTCTCTTGCTGTATATTATATATATATAGGTGGCCAGACATAGGGACGCCTGGATGATGATCCTTTCGAGTCAGACGTCTACTGGCTGCGTGCAGGTTTATTTTTAGATGCTTCTATTCTTGTGATCTAGATAGGAAGCATTGTACTAATTTTTGGGCCGAAAACCCGACTGCATTTATTTATTCTTTCACTGCCTTTTAGTGCGGTAGTCGATTTGGTTGTATCATATTTGAACCGAGTGTTTAGTTATTTTATCTCTTTCCAGTATTATTTATTTAAACTGTGTGGATTTCTTAATTGTATAGTTCGTTTAAAAAGATTACTTAAAAAAAATTAACGCCAGCCTAATAGGCTATTAGTAATTAAATTGGTTTTCGACAATGATGCTAAGAATGATCCATATGCGACTTCGATTTTAATTTGGTATATGAGTGATCGATCGGTGTTTTATTAGGCGGGTTGTCACAATGCTCTTCCTTAGTTATATTTTTTACCACGGGATCTGATCGGGCATAAATATGGTATATTTATCCCCTTAATTTTGGTACCTTTGTGAACCCGAGTGGTGCAATTGATATGGACTTAACTCATAATTATGCTACTAATCTTCGTTGGCAAGTATTTCGTGTTTTGTGTTTCTCTTGTGTGTTTTACAGGTAAAGTATGCAAGCCGTCGAAAGAGAAATTGAAACAATGAAGGAAAGGCTAGGAAGGCAAGTTCAAGGGCATTTTCGTAATTTTGTCGCCTGATCCTGGAGGTTGGGCCTTCTGTAAAATTGAAAAGCTTGGAATAACGATAACACTGGAAAAAGCAGCACTCAAATTCAAGTTACGGTGAAAGAGTTATGATCCCTTGAAGTTGAAGAAAAATCCTTAGATGAAAGGAGGAAAACATTAAAATTTTCTAGGTGTTGGAAATGAAAAGAAGAAGCCTCAAACCAACAAGTTTTCCCGAACCACAAGGTGAACTAGTTCAAGGGGCAAACCTGTTCGGGGTACTTGCGAACCGGTTCGAGGTGCCTGAGACGCAAAATTCTCCTCAATTGCTAATTGGTCCAAAGAGTCCTACTATGGTACAAACTCTTCTAAAACGTATTTGGGCCTTTGTATTGACTTAGAAAACATTGTTTTGAATAGTTTTTAAGAGAGAGAAAAGTAGTAGATTACCCTAGGGACATAGTTTTGATTTGGTGCTTCCAGATCAAATAATTTCGGGTTTGATTTCAAGTTTTATTTCAATTTTCACTCTCTCTATTATTGTTCTTTCATGTTTCAGTATACTTTCATCATGATTTCTTTCACATGCAACGTATCTAATTTATGCATAGTTAGGTTCAATATGTTCGGCTAAATTTTTTAGGGTTGTGATGCATGAACTCAACCCGATGTGAACGTTGCATGTGTATCAAATTAATCCTCTAAAATTATGGATTTATTAGACCATATAGCGTAGCGAACACAACCATTGTAGATCTTTGGATCTCGTTTGCTTCAGGGTAGCCGGGATGCTTTAGAATGCAATGCGAGTGTATCAATCATGTTACCGCTTTACTCTTCCTCTGATTACGTATGGTGCAGGCTTGAACCTCATATACGTAATGCTTGGGAGTACTAAAGACTGGGTCTGATTAGTCACTTAAATTTATGATTAGTTTTATACTAGCAATACACTAGGGTTGAGGGATTGTATTCCCAACATGTTCTTCTCTTCATACTTATTACTTCATTATTAGTTATTAATCCTTGTTTAATTCGTTAGTTCCATAGTCTTAGTCAAGTTTTCTTTTACTAGTAGTATTAATTGCAAACAAATCATCTTTTAATTTTTCTTAGAGTTGAATTTAGGTTGACCATCTGTCCTTCCGTCATCACCATTTTCTCATCCTATTTCCCTATGGAGACGATCCCGACTTACCGGGTTTATTACTAACGCGACAGGCTTGCACTTGAGCCTAGAGAGAATGCACTTTAGAGACACATTCTTAGTCGCATCAAGTTTTTAGATCACACTTCTAGGTACCCGCGACTGAGAGGCTCTTCAAGGAGATTTATTTTATAAACCTTTGGTATGGTAGGCTTTATGAGTGATGGGTAGACGTAATGATTTGTCACTTGACTGTGCCGAGGTCTTAGATTTTGGATGACCTAAGAATATACCTAGCACGCGCGAGATATCCCGAAGGCAATAATAGTAGACCTTCATTATGTATGGGTGCAAGAGATACTCATTTATTTTTACAATCCAGAGGTTGTATTATTGCGTGGACATTAGACATGAGTGGTGGTTTCTCCTACAATATATGATATTGTATGGCAGTACCAGAGACAGTTATACCGATTTATGTGTTGTACTAGTGATGTATGTGACTTATAGTAGGGATGCCCACCTCCATACTTATGTTTCAGACTTGTGTATTACATATACTAGAGAGGTGTATATTATATTATTGGCATGACATACTAAAATGTTTATAGACTTTAGATATAATAATATTATTATTATTATTATTATTATTATTATTATTATTATTATTATTATTTATATATATAGTTATTTGGTGAGAAAAATCGTTGGTTTAAAACAATAACACAACTTATGGTTTTAAAATAAAATAGATAAACCTAAGGATGATAAACTCAATTTTAAAGAATGAAGAGGTAAAGCTTTAATCATATGGGGGACATATGGGTTCGCGATTTAGAACCGCATGATATTTTAGGTTGTTGGGCTGCATAAATAATAACTTAAAATATGTTAAAAGACATGAGGAAGATTTGTAATTATAATGTAGTCCAGATTCAATTACAATCCTATTCTACATAGGTTTGTTGTTTATGTTTTCTTTTAAAGACAATTTTCATAGGCCCTGTTATGGTAGTTCTTGTAGATGAAGGGTCGTTGGAGGAGCATCACTAGTGACATCCCATTTCTTACTCCCTGGAATGTCGGAGTCGAGAAAGTGTAGCTCATCCTTTTATTATACTCCTTTATTTTTAGTTTGGTTGTATATTTATATTTACATTCAGAGATAATTTATGTTATTTGGTTAGTGATTGGTATCAGAGTTGGTTCTATGTTGATTCAGTATTTTATTATATTGTCCTTGTTCTTTCGATTCCTATTTATGTATTATGCTAAGAATGTTACCAAAAGTTTTGATTACCTTGATTTTTATGGTAGACCTGATCAATCTATTTATAGATTTTTCGGGGTATCACAACCGCTTCCTCATATCTCGTCAAGGATGTGGTGGACACCCACAACGAACAGTGTGTACTTGTCACATCTCTTTGGCTTATCTAATTTCTTGGAATCCTTGGACCTTTCCTGCTTTTCTGATATTTTTCCAGCATGAGACTTATCATGGTTGGACTCTTTTGCTTCCATAGCCTCCTCGACAATAATAATCTTCTACGCCTTGGCCAGGATCTCGCCATTGTGTTTGGTGATTCTTTCGCTAATGCCAGTACATTTTTCCAGTAATAAGCAACTCATTATGGTTGTGATCAAGATCTTCTTATCATACCTTAAGATTCTTCATTTTGAAAAGGCTGATGAACTTTCTTATCGTTTCATCCACATATTGACGAATGCTTAACAAATGAGCCACCTTTTCCTCGACTTTGTGCCGAAGAATAAATTATTCATAAAGAGGTTGGTTAACTATTTGAAGCTTGAAATTCTCCCCGAGGAAGGTTGTTATACCAGATTCGTGCTAATCCAGTGGGAATACTATTGAATGGCCTACATCGTATATCGTCAAGAATATAAGAGGTATTAGAAGGAGCTTGATATGGATCCACATACAACATCAAACCATATTTTCCATCATATATGGGATTGATAACATGTGAATTGATCTTTGTAGGTTTTAGATAACCTGCTACCGAAGTTGTAAATAGAGATCTTTTAATATAGCCCATTTGTAAAGGGTTCTTCATCTTTATTGGATCTCCCAATCGATCTTCGAGATGTTGAATTGACCATTTTTCAGGGTTGTTCCTCTTGCTCAGCCTTTACAATCTTCTTTATTCATCCTCGTCTTTCAGCTAATCTTTCTTCCTTAATGGAAGTGAGCTCGGCACTATTCGAGTTTCTTACACTTTGCCCTGACCTAGCCAAGCACTCAACCCTGCTGGTCTCATATCTTCTTGAGTCCTCTCTATGATCCCTTAGCTCTCTAGGTTCCATGCTATAGTGTTCTCGTGCAACTCTTGGGCCTAGTTTATCGAAAGAAGAATGTCTGTTCATACTTTCTAGAACACTTTTGAGTAAGTTTTATCATCTTCATATCTAGTTGATCAGATGGGGGATGATGCATGAGGCCTACAAGATTTATTATCTCACCTAGATTCAGAGTATTTAAACCCAATCCCTTCACCACGTGATCTCAAATTCAACCTCATAGGTTTATTTTTTACCCTATTATAGTGCGCCTATATCATGTCCCTGTATAATGCTAGAAGTGGCATTTCACGCCTCCTGTAAGAGTTTTCCTCAATTGTTGGGGTAATTGGGTTCATCTTTGGCCTGTTATGTCCGTACCGAGCTTTGAGTCGATTGTTTCATGTTCTCCTACATATCTTCCTGACTCCTATCCAACATTTTTAAGATCCCCTGCAAATCTCCCATGCCTATAGGTGTAGAGGGTGGAACCCCTCTTCAATTTGGCTACTTATTGTAGAGGGTGGAACCCCTCTCAGCCATTTTTAATAGAAATTGCAAAAAAACATAATACCGTAGCAGGAAAAATAGAGTATCATAAGCGTAACAACGGTAATTGCTGTTAAAGAAAATCTAAAGGAGGGATATGCAAAATCAAATGGAAGATTCAAGGAATTCGAGAGAATCGAATGGAAATTGTTAATAAAAAGACTCTATCCCAACAAAACCCAGTTGAATCGGAGTGTGATTCACCAGTTTACTAGACATGGGTATCCTCGAGTTTCAGAATTTCATAATGGTGGAAACCGTTAATTGCTAAGCCGATTATCACAAACGGTGCCAATTTGTTATCTCCTAAAACTACTATATTGATTTATCTTAGCTTGAGTATACATTTTATAAGCTGATAACAAATAAGATATGTAAATTACTGAAATACTAAACTAGAGAAAACAGTAGATAGATGATAGAAAGAGAATAAGCACCATATTTACGTGGTTCGGCCCAAAGTTGTACCTATGTCCACAAGTCCTGTGTTTGTTGTATTGAATTATTAGGATAAATCCATGAATGAATACAATAGTGAAGATATCAAGTTCTCTCTAGAACTGTAAATGATAACATTAAGGTAAATATCTCGAATTCGCAAAAGTGTGTGTGTGTTGGGGGGGGGGGGGGGGGGTTGTCATTTATAGGCTGTTAGAAGATAGAAAAAAAAAGAGTGTCACATGGCTTGTATTTATAGGTTGTGCAAGTACACGCCTTACGTGTGAGGGAAGAAAATAATCATGAAGTTAGTTATGGACACCTTGGGGGAATATTTACATATCTTCCTCACGTGTGTGTGTGTGTGTTGTTGATGTCATCCAATCACACAGTACATGATTCCTATAATGGAGGTAATTAACAGTGTTGGTTGACTGCTTGGAGCTAACCAGATTACCTAGGCCAATCAGATTGCTAGCTGGGATGATCTCATTTATGCAGATGATGAGTCCAAGTATCCTCTTCTAATTGACCCACGAGCCATACCATACTTATGGTATAACAGTCGAGGTAGTTATTTTTCCTTGTAGTGAATTGTAAACTTTGTGCCCCGTATTTTAAATAGTCATATATCCGACTTAATTTAAATTAGTATATTGTTTACAAAAAATACTATAAATATTAAAGTTAACCATCAACTAATTAATAGTAAGTAATTAAAAAAAAGATGGGCATATATATATATATATATATATATATATATATATATATATATGACTAAACTTGAAATTTGATAAATGAATATGTAGTTTTAAATTACATTTCGTTACGGGTCTTATGGGTATAATATCACATATAGTATAATCATAGAATATGTTTTATAGTTGTATTCATAAAAAAAGAATTATAATATAATTAGGTGATAATTAACTAAAATTATTATTATTTTTTGGTTTAATTTGTATATTAAATGCTGCTTTCCATGTTTATTTATATTTAAAATTTTAGTTATAATTTTCAACAGCAGAGACCCCGCTACAATAAAAAATTCCTTTTTCTCTTTTTAATGTTTAATCATTATTCAGGTGACTTTACATGTATTTGGAATAAATGAAACAAGTTAAAATAATAAACTTAAAATCTAAACAATTTCATCTATTTTAATAATCAATCAGAACTATTTTTTCATATCCAACACTTGAATGAGTTAGTAAACTTTTTTTCCAACAAATTTCTTAAACAATTATTTTATTTAAGATATAGGATTTTATTTTCTGCTTGGATTGTTGGGAAAAACATGATCTCAAGCTTCTCATAAAAAATATTAGAAAAACATTGTACAAAAGATAACTTTTATATTATCCTGTCATGGATTTTACTTTGTAGCATATGATAATAAACTTACCGATTCAACATATTTGATGAGATGAAGTGAATTGACATAGTTCAAATGCATCCATTAGATAAACTTTAAAGAGGAAAAACATTCCATTTTGTTACGATATTAGAGAGAGAGAGAGAGAGTTGGATGAAAGGAGATATATTGAATTAATTTTGTGTGTTTCTACAAGGATATACATGACCTATATATAGTTGAACTAAGAGTACAATAGTGAAATGTGGTAGTACAGATGAAGTACAATAGTACAGGTGTAGTACGTGTAATACAATAATATATAGTGCACTAAGTATACTAACAACCACCCTTAAACTCAAGGTGGTAAGATGGAAACCAACTTCAGTTTGGATACTAAATTTTGAAGATGGCCTAGAGGATGAGACTTCATGAAAACATCGGTCGTCTGATCGATGGTTGAAATAGATTGAAGCCAATGGTTCCATCTAGAAGATATTGATGAATAAAATGGTAATCGATCTGAGTATGCTTCGTTCATTCATGCAAAACGTCATTGTGAGCAATCTGGATAGCACTATGATTGTCACAATTAATGATAATTATCCTGGAATGGCTAACACCCATGTCAGTAAGTATCGAGCTGTAACACCTCGTGATTTTCAGTCGCCCAAATCTTTGTCAAATAATTTTTTTTTACAAAAATAAAATTTTGAATATATTTAATTTTGGAAAGTAAAAATAAGGTTTTAAGTGGAATTTAAATTGGGATTAAAATTTGGAAATTATGACTTTTTGTATAAAAATCGAGGGAGGATCCAACCTAAGAAAAAATATATATTTGACGTTCCGATCGAGCTAAATTCTTTTGAGCATATTTGTTTAATCTTCAGCTACATCATATTAAAATATCAGCCAATTCCAACGGCCCAATCGTACATAATATTTTTTTAATGTATGTGTTTGATTATGACTCAAATTATTTTTGGTATATAAAGATAAAATGACGGGTTTAGGACTTTTAAAACACATTTTAGCCTTCTTAAAAATCATTAGCCTCCCATAATTTCATTCTCTCTCATCTACAAAACCTATACCCCATTGAAAACAACTTTCAACCCAAGTTTTCAAGATCTAAATCAAGTTTTCTCAAGATCGTCCAAGACCACGTCTTTATTATTTTTGCAAGAGGAACGCAACAGTGTTTTCAAAATTTCAAGGAAGAATTTTATTAGTTTTCAAGTGATGATTTAAAGGTACGGGGTTTACACAATATACTCCTCCAAATCTCTTGAGATTATTTTCTTATTTTTCAGTTATTTGTATTCTTCTTAAAATATTGTGGTATTCATTGGAATCCTATGTGCGATTCGATGGAGATATTGCGTGTTTATTTTTGTGAGCATGGTGTACTAAAATTTTAATATAGCACTGAGAATGGTCACCCTCCAAAATTCCAAAAGTCCAATAGCCGGAATGAGGATTTAAGAAGCCTAGGTGAGGTGCGGTGAGGTCTGGTGACCTATTGATGTGTCATTCAGAAATAAATTGGTACAATGCTCGAGTGTTGCATTGAACTTGTATACAGTTTCATATTATAGTATTTTTCATCGTTATTATGTTGAACATCTATTCTTGTTATATTGTGTACTTCCCCATTCTTTTTTTAGTGGCATGTAAGTATGGATTTGGACGTTACTGATATTTTGAAGGATATAAAGACCATAACATTTTGAGAATATTATTTTTGTATAAATTGACTGTGTAAATATTTGGGAGCTTAGCGTTATTTTGAGTGGAATTAAAACTTTAATTATTTGGAGGTGTATTTTACCTAGCCTTGTTGTTAGGATACATCTTAGATTGACATGTAAATTTTGAATTGGACATTGTTCATTTTGATGAACTTTCATATTTATTTTGTGGAATATAGATGCTTTATATTGATTGTTGAGGATTTAATTTAGTTTTAATCGTAGTTGCACCTCGAGGTGGTATCAGAGCCTAAGTATGCGACAACCCTCGAGTCTTTGGTTTTGGGTCTACCATAGGTGCTAGTTGTGTTTCTTGGAGATATGGTATTTTTTTTTAATTAAATCCATAATAATAATTGAGGTTAGATGTAGAATTCTTAATGTGAGTATCTTCAGAGTTGATTTTTTTAGACGACATTTATTTTGTAGATCGTCAGTACAGATTTTAAGTGTCATAAGTATCAATTTGATGATGTGATTTGATTTGAGGACTTCAGTGTTCGATGAATTTTGGAGAGAGAATCGAGTGGTGATACGTGGGAGAGCGTAGCACGTCGTTATTTTCATAGATATATTATATATATAGTTGAGATATATGTTGTATTTTGTTCACGGGGTAAGTGCATGTGGGATTGGGTATATGGGCGTTTAATTTTGATATTCTATGAGTAGGCATATGTAAGACTTATTTTATTTACGATACTTTACGTTTGACGTCCAGTCTTCGTCGAATTTCGAGGACGAAATTCCTATATTAGTGGGGGAGTATGTAACCCCTCGTGATATTTTAGCCATAAAAATCTTTCTTAAATAAAAAAAATTAGAAAAATAAAGTTTTGGAATCTATTTAATTTTGGTATGTAAAAAGGTTGGTATTTATATGTAAAAATAAGGTTTTAAATGGAATTTAAATTGGGATTAAAATTTGAAAATTATAACTTTTTGTATAAAAATCGAAGGAGGATCCGACCGAAGGAAAAAAAGTAAATAAAAATATTGGCCGTCTGCTCAAGCTAATTTTTTTTGAACAACTTTGTATCACCTTCAGCTACAACATATTAAAATTTCATCCAATTCCAATTGTCCGATCGTCTGTAATATTTTTTTAGTGTTTGTATTTGATTAGGACTCAAATTAGTTTATGAATATAAACATAAAGTGAAGGGTTTAGGACTTTCAAAATACATTTTAGACTTTTTAAAAATCAGTAGCCTCCCATAATTTCAATCTCTCTCATCTACAAAGCCTAAACCGCATTGAACAGAACTTTCAACCCAAGTTTTAAAGATCTAAATCAAGTTTTCTCAAAATCGTCAAAGAACACGTCTTTATTGGTTTCGCAAGAGGAATGCAATACTGTACTCAGAATTTTGAGGAAGAATTTTATGAGTTTTCAAGTGATAATTTTAAGGTACGGGGTTTACACAATATGCTCCTCTAAATCTCTGGAGAGTATTTTCTTATTTCCCAGTTATTTATATTGTTCTTGAAATGTGATGGTATTCATTGGAATCCTATGTGTTATTCGATTGAGATATTGTATGCTTATTTATGTGCGCATGGTGTCATGAAATATTAATATGGCACTGAGAATGGTCACCTGCCAAAAGTCCAAAAGTCCAATAGCCGGAATGAGGCTTTAAGAAGCCTAGGTGAGGTGAGGTCCGGTGACCTATTGATGTGTTATTGAGAAATAAATATGTACAATATTCGTGTGTCGCATTGGAATTGTATACAATTTCTTACTATTGCATTTTTTTCACCGTTATTGTGTTGAGCATCTATTCTTGTCATATTCTGTACTTTCCCGTTCTTTTTTTAGTGGCATGTAAGCGTGGATTTGGATGCAACTGATTTTTTGCAGGATATTAAGACCATAACACTTTGAGAATATTATTTTTGTATAAATTAACAGTGTAAATATTTGGGAGCTTAGCATTATTTTGAGTGGAATTAAAACTGTAATTATTTGGAGCTGTATTTTACCTAGCCTTGTTGCTAGGAGACATCTTCTATTGGCATGTTAATTTTGAATCGGACATTATTCATTTTGATGACCATTCATGTTTATTTTTGTGGAAATAAATGCTCTAAATTGATTGTTAATGATTTAAATTAGTTTTAATCGTATTAGCGCCTCGATTTCCCCAGGGTGTTACAATAGATAAAGAAGTTTTTGGGTGGCATCAGTAATAGCATGATATTCAACTTGTGTACTATATCGAGCAATAACGATTTTCTTTTTTCCATGCTACGAGACAAGACAATCACGGAGAAATAAGCAATAGCCCGTAGTAGAATGACGGTCGGTGGGGTTCCCTACCCTATTTACATCAGAGTTGGCATGAAGTTGTGGGGAGGAATAAGAAGAGAAGTGAAGACCATTGAATATAATCACATTGATGTATCTGAGAATGAGAAGAATAGTAGTATAATGAGGGAAAAGGGGAGAAGAAAGGAACTGATTAATAATATGAACTGCATATGCGATATATGAGCACGTGACACTAAGGTAGACAAGATTCCCTACTAATTGTCGATACAAAGTCGGATCATCAAAAAGAGTACTACCCATAGGAGTGAGCTTGGACTTCAGCTCAAGAGGAGTGGCATCGGTCTTGCTATCAGTGTGTCCTGCACGAGTGAGAAGATCTGAAGCATATTTTTCTTGAGAGATATAATATCCATCAGTGTTTGTAGAGATCTCAAGACCAAGAAAATAAAACATCTTCAAAAAATCTTTCATTTGAACATTTGACTCAGATATACTTTCGGATATACCAAAGTGATCGTCACCGGTAATAATCATGTCATCCAAATAGAAAAGGAGAAAAATAGTGCCATGGTCGGATTTACGGATAAAAAGTGCGGAGTCATGAGGACTGGATGCAAACACAAAACTTGTAGGAATGGTATTAAACTTAGCAAACCAAGAACGGGGAGCCTGTTTATGACCATAAAGGGAACGACGAAGTTTGGAAACTTGATGAGTGGAATGAAAATTTCTTACAGGTGATCACATGTAAATTCCTCAGATAACTCACTCACCAGTAAGGAAGGAAGTTTTCACGTCCATCTGAAGCAGTTCCTAATGACAAATAGCAACAACTGTAAGGAGACTACGAACCAAAGTGAGTCGAATCACTGAAGCAAAGTTCTCCACATGTCAATCCCGTATTCTTGAGTAAATCCCTTTATGACAAGGCGTTCCTTATAATGACCAAGAGAGCCATGCGATTGAGTTTTAGATTTATAAACACATTTACATAAGATTACATTCTTACCACTTGGTAGATATACTAAATCCCATATATGATTTTATTCAAGTGACTATTGTTCATCAACCATTGCCTTTTGCCAAGGAGGTTAAAGTAGCCTCACGATAAGAGTAAGGCTCATGATGAGAAAAATAGTAGAATACACATGAAAATCATGAAGAAGAATAGATGTGGTTTTAGGTCTTACACTTTTACGTAGGGGATTCGGATTGGAGACTGGTGCAGATCCATTATATGGAGCAGACGACTCGGGTGAGTCCTCAAAAAATATATTTAGTTGAGCATCAAATGAGGAAACTAGAGGTATCAGTGGTGTAGTGGAAGTCAGTTTAATTGAGGAGAGTGTATCATGTACTAGAGGAGAGGATGGAGATAGTGGTGTAATATGTGGCGACGGATCAAGTTCAGGTGAATTGGGAAATAAGTCTATCGAGGGATTACTAAAGAATAGAGCTGTGTATGAAGGAGGTAAGTGGAATTTGGACAATGAGGAAAACATCTTATGTTCCCAGAAGACAACATGATGGGATACATGAAGACATTTAGCATAGGGATTCCAATACTTGTATCTTTTATGTTGTACCGCATAGCCCAAGAAGCAACACAATCGGGATCAAAACTCTAATTTTGAGCATTAATGGGGTTGTAGAAGAACAAAATAAGAACTACCAAAAGTTCTGAGGTTATTATAGTTAGGAGGGTGGATATGAAGACACTCGTAGGGTTTCGATTTTTAATAGTGGAAGAGGGGACATGGTTTATAGTGTAGACGAAAGTGAGAACAATTTCTCTCTAAAAGGTTCATGACATGAGGCAGAGATGAGTAGAGCATGAACAATGTTTAGGATATGTTGGTGTTTGCATTCGGCACACCCATTTTATTGGTAAGTGTAGGGATATGAAAGATGAGGAATAATACCATGTGCTGTAGAAAAATGATAACACGATAATCAGTATATTTAGTGGCATTGTCAGCATATAATACCTTAATTTTATGAGAAAATTGGGTATTGACCATAGTTGCAAAATTTATGTAAAGTTGAGGAAGTTCGGAATGATTTTTCATGAGGAACAACCAGGTATAGCGTGAATAATCATCAACAAAAATGACAAAATATTTGGATTTTCCCATGGTAGCAGTGGGAGATAGGTCCCACACATCAAAATATATTAAGCCAAAAGGAGGATGATAAATATAGTCACTTTTATTAAACGTCAAAGACAATTGTTTTGCCAATAGACATGGAAGATTGTCAAATTTCGCATTATTAACAGACCCTAAGGGACCATGAGAAAGCAAAAACTTAAGACTACCAATAGAAGCATGACCCAGACGGTCATGCCACAAGCTAAGAGAAGGTGTGGAGGATACATAGGTTACTCTCATAAATGGGGTGGTGAGTGATTATGGAATACGAAGGTTTTACCTCACATCAACTTGATCACATACCTCAAGAATAAATTCTATGACTTCATAATTTTAAATAAATGATAAAGTAATATTGTAGTCTTTTCACATAGAGATGAGTAATATGGTATGAATGTAATAAAATATAATTCATTACATATATTATCCCCTCAAATTATTTTGAATATCATAATTATTTTGTAATAAACCTAAAATCTAACAACCACATCAAGTGTAATCTTATGAAATGAGAAGATATGGTGTTAACATAACCACCTATTAAGATTCAAGGTCACTTATATGATTAACAACACAATTTTAGGTCTTTATTTGCTTGGACAAACCTGCTCAGAGTTTCTAACGAACTTTACAAGAAAAATGAAATTAATAAGTATTATCCCAGCTCTCGACTATTAATGAGAAGATCAATATATATATATATATATATATATCAATTATTATATTGATCACGACGTTATTCACAACTTATTCACTCATTTATTTAAATGATTAATAATAGGACTACAACCTTCATATTATTCTAGTTCGATAAAGAGTTTTACTTAAGTTAATAGCATATATAATTTTCATAAATCAGGTCTGAAAAACTAATATATAAAAAATACTTAAAGCTTTGAGTGTACCTTTGAATAATAAATAATTTATTGTATCCCTTACTATACACAACCTATGCTATTATAATATATTACCTCTATTAACCCAATTGAGTGAATCAATCCATCTGCTAAATTCTTGACTAATACGAATGAAGTTTACTAAAATCATAGTATGTTCACTATTGTTTACCTTTCCTTGCATATACACCACTCAAAGCCCTTAAAGCTAAGAACATTCCCATTCCATTATTATAGTCTCCGATGACCTCAACCGTCGCAAAACTTCCAATTTCAAATTATGTTTTCTTTACAAGTTTTCAAACATTGAACACGTGTGTCCTATAGAGTAGTAAAGTCACAGCACTCATACAAGCAAGGCCACCATGACCACAATTGTGGTTTATTAAATCCAAATTTTAAAAATCTTCATGTCATCACCATCCTCAAATTTTGAAATTTGACCATACGCTAGTTCCGTTATAGCATTTTTAACTCGTTATTATATCAACATCACGTTAATGACCACATTAAAAATTCATTATGACATTTCAAAGGATATATATACCTCTGTTCTATCTTTTTCATCAATCCACTATTACTAACCTCAATGAACAATTTCACTCTAAATTTTGATGTAGATATATCCATATCATTTTCTAGTTTACTAGTCTATTAAAAAGCCTCATATAATCTTAAATATACCTTAATAAATTTCTAATTTTGTATATTGTTCATAGTCATTTATAAATTAATACTAATAATTATAGAATTCCTTTGATTATTTACCATTCATGTTATCTTGTTAAACCACCCAAAACATTATATACAAAACTATCCACATATAAACATCATACAAATATAGTTCTCATATAGGGTCGACCACTGATAACTCGATTTTATCATAACATATTATCTCACTAATTAATCCATTCATAGATTGTGAACCTTGTAAGATAACTTCATTTACATCATAATAACCCTTAACTTCTAATAAAGATACCACATTCACGTATTTAATATATAGCATGATACTATGTCCTCCTCTATTGACAGAAATGTTCTTAATATCCTATGCACATAAAAAATACCTTTTAAATATATTAATTTCCAAACTATATCAATATAAACTTCCGTAAATTGGTATAGTACTCTCCATTATGTTTATTTGTATAATATCTACCTTTACCGTAGACAACACCAATGTTACTAAAATAATCAATATGTCTCAACACCACAAAAGTCAATGTGGTTCCACCCCTATCTCATCATGAAACTATTAAATGAACATGGTCCTCGAAGTTAGTAAGGTTAATTACCTCCATAGAAAATACTAATTCTTAATGATAAATTATTTTTAGTTAACGTAAATTTCTAACAGCACTAGTGTTAATAATTGTAACTATAACTCTTAGCCTTATTAGTTACCTCAAATCTGGATCTCTATATTTTCTCCTAAATTATATTAATAAAAGCATTTCACCACTGTAACACGTACCCTACAATCCATGAGGTGGATTAGAGGGACGTTAAAGCTAATGGTTGATTAAACATCAATCAAGCCTTTTAAGGTGGATTAGAGGATGATTAAGTATCAAGAACAAAACCAAGGTTGTTAGGGAAGAAGCTCACTCGAAGAGACTCCCACAAGAAGCAAGTTTGTTCAAAAGAGCTTCAAGAACATACTTGTAATATGTAATTAGTTTATATTTGTTCCTTCCTATCAATATATAGAATATCTTGGAAAAAATGTTAGAATACTTCCCTGGGACATGGGATGGTAAGATACCATAGGTTTTATGGGCTTATAGAACAACTAAGCGAAAGACAATCGGTTACACCCCTTTCTCCTTATTTTTGGTGCTGAAGCAATCTTGCCATTAAAATTACAGGTACAATCTCCCAGGTACAACTTACGGAGTATAATGCTTCCTCAGAGAAGACATGTGCAATTAGAAGATTTGGATAAATATAGAGATAACGAGATGAGGCATTTCTAAATATATAAGAAGAAGCTCTCAAGATCATATGACTAAATGGTAAAACCAAGGAAGTTTAAAGGGGGTATCTAGTGTGAAAAGGTTATACAAGGCATATTAGAGGTCTTTCGCTCCCAAAGTTCGAAGCTAGATGGTAGGACCTTACATAGTGTGCTAAGCTCATGATTTGTCTATTAAGAGGTATCCAAAATCAAAGCATTCAATCTCAGTAACAAGTGGATCAAAATCTACCATGTTTAGAAGTTCCTTTGTTGTAACATTATTGGTAATAAAAATTATGATGGTTAATTAGGAGCATGTTCTTGAACAACCTATATATAGATTTACCACTTAATATGCAATGAGGTTACACGACGTTCAAATAAATTCTTCCATTCATGTATAGAAATAAGAGATAGAATAATAAAGACAGTGAATAATGGCATAAAGGAAAAATTTAACTTGTATCACAATCAATGTTTAAGCTTTACAAAGCAAGGGGAACTACTTCCACAAAATACAAGGATAGAACCCCTAGTTTCTATCTAAGTCATCTATAATAAACCATGGGTTGTTAGCAATGAGTAACCTTGGATGGAGGCCTGGGAGAGAAGATACTAACTCGATCTGCTCATTTGTTATCTCTATCATCTCATTTTCATATTCATTTGTTTCTCGCTGTAGTTTTCCCAACTCTCCATCAGCATAGGCTAAGGCCTTTAGCATATCTACAACCTTCTCCTCATCCTTTATTATTTCCAGATAAAGGGTAGTCATCTATTCAGCCACTTCAACTTGAGTCCTCGTGCTAGCTTCAAATTTTGCATAATAAGCAGGAAGGTTTATCTTCTTAAAAGACCTCAAAATTTAGGCCAACCATGTGAGAGTAAAACTGTCATTAGTTCATACTTTTACTTTACCAATAAGCTCTTTGATCTTGGAGGAATCAAGCAAGTGCAAAGGTGTGTTCATAATTTAAGTCAATACGGTGGCAAACTCGAGAAACCCGTATGCTATAAAGATTAGTATCTCTTGACCACAACGAGGGACACATGTAGAGGGATGAAGTTTGATCAACCAATGTATGATCTCACAGTGAAGAGAATAAATAATTTGGGGTAAAATCCCTCAATAGGAGATGTCGCAGGAAACTAAAGAGTATAACCGCTCCCACGAGCAGATGGAAAAACATTTTTCTTTGAGGCAGTATATTCTTTTGGGGGGGGATGGCTGAGCAAGATTACACTTCAGCATTTTGATTAGCCGTTTGCGCGGTTGATTAATAGATTTGAGCATTCAAAGGAGTAGGGACGCTAATAATGACCTCTTCCCAAACAAACTCAGTGGGCAGCTAGTTCGAGGGCAAGGTTAATTAAACAGGGGTCACAACAGGCTCCTATACCAGTATTAGGGTAGCTCGAGTAGTCACAACCTAAAAACAAAAAATGAGATGAGTTAGATGCAACAAATCGATCAATCTTCTACCAAATATGGTTGCTAAGTCCAAGTTTATTTTGTTGAGTCACAGCTGCTCAGCTCAATATATTTGGCCAATACAAAATTCCCATCGTATATTTTGCAATCGGTTATAAGTCTAAGTGTATTTTTCTAGGTCACAGTTGCTCAGCTCAATACATTGGGCAAATACAAAATTCGCATCACATATTTTTCATTAAGTGCTAAGTCCAAGTGCATTTTTTTTGTCATAATTGCTCAACTAAATACATTTGGACAATACAAAACTCCCATTGCACATTTTACGTTTGGTGCTAAGTCCAAGTGCACTATTGTAATCCCCAAATGGTTGCTCGAATAATACAATCGGCTAATTGGTTGTTCAAAAAAATTCTAACACTTGGTGCTCAAACAAAATTGTGCTCATTCGGCCCTAAATGTTTGCCTGAATGAACACACTTGACCACATGGTCTCTCAAATCTTAATTTTTGACATATATCTCAAAAATAAAATATATGTAGACATATATACATTGGTTTTTGTGTAGAAGTTCCCTTAGCACTAGCTACCTTGAGGGAAGTTCCTCAGTAACTTGCTAAGGCACAAAAGCTTGCTCAGCCTGAGCTTCTCAATTACACTAGTACTCAAACCTTTAAGGATAAAAGGCCTAAAAAGGGTCACCAACACTTGCTCATTGATGTTGATCACAACTATTAAAGTCATGCAAGTGTTGGTTTGGGTTAGAAAGAGAGGTTGCTCAGGGGAAGCCTGCACGGGATAAACTTTCTCTATAACAGTTGGAGCGACTGTCTATATTCAAGAGAAATCATAAGCCAAAAGGAAAATGACTCATAAAAACTATAAGGAGTTACAAAAAAATAACTTACAGGAAGAAAAGGTACCTCGATCTCAACTATAAGAGTAACAAAAGTACACAACATCTAAGGACTGTCTAACTTCCTCCTGTCCTGGTTCAAGATCAAGCTCATGATAAACACCTGAGAAACTAACCCTTTCCACAAGGGGGAATCGTCCACTATCACAGGCTCATTTGTGGCGTGGGATGATCCCACGAAGACTTATTGTTATGGTAGTGGTGTTTGTTGTTCGGTGGAAGATATCTAGGGCTCCACCCCAGTGGCATTAATATAATCATTAACCTCAAAAAACAAGTAAAATAAATCAGAAGTTATAAAAGTGCAAACTACTAAGAAAAAAGTGTGAGCAAACATCTTTTGAAAAGCTAAGGTATTCTTATAAGAAAAGGTAATGGTACCTTACGTTCAAGTGTTTCGTCAATAATGGTGTAATTATGAGGAGGGTAAGATGGTTTCTTAGAGATAAACATCATCTGCAAGCTATGCAATTGATGAATCAAAGGTCTCTCCTCAACTACCTCCTCCTCAACAGCATGCATGGTTCTACGAGAAGGCCTTACGTCAGATCTTTTTCTTTTTTGGCCACTCGTACTAGCTATTGGAGTAAATAATAGACCCCAAGAATCCAATTGTTCCTCAATGAATGTCCGAACATCCATAGCTTCATGGTTATAGATGCTCATTAAACTATCAAAAAGTTACATTACTTGATTCTCAATATTGAGGTCAACTCCTTCAGAGGGTGGCACAACTTGTAGGCGACTGGACTTAATAGTATTTCTCTTCAGCTACTTCTGCCAAAGGTTCTAGGGGAGTATCACCAACCTCACCATCTTAGGAAGTGGATCAAAAATCTGGGAGGTCGAAGCACCTTTCTTCTTCTTTTTCTTCTAAATAGCCTGCTCTATGGGTGCCATATATGGTTGCTCGACAGTTTTTTTTA
Source organism: Sambucus nigra (assembly GCA_949130495.1). Classification (NCBI taxonomy): domain Eukaryota; kingdom Viridiplantae; phylum Streptophyta; class Magnoliopsida; order Dipsacales; family Adoxaceae; genus Sambucus; species Sambucus nigra. The sequence goes on along the minus strand of OX422215.1, from coordinate 300,579,833 downwards.
AAGAACTCGTATTACGTGTTTAATGATTAATAACACAACCTTTCAACCCAAGCTCTGTCAAGAAAATCTCTCAACGATCAAATCTACAGGCTAACAAAGAATAGTATTTTTAAACCGTATAAGCTAATTCGTCCAAAACAAGGTAAGGTATATTATTAATTTACTACCTTTTTTCATTATTAGAGGAAATGACCATGTTCCATTCATAAATTATTGATAGAGCTACTAGAGGTTTACTTAAAAAATCATAAGCTAGAGAAAATTTGATAGTTTTCTCTAGATGGGTACGACTCCGAAGAGGCACACCCTAGTCGAAGCCAAATTGAGCACCTACACTATGGGGGGAGTAGACATCATAAAAAATCTCCCACTCAATAAAAGAAAGAAGGTATAAAGGCTTTAAGACTAAAATAACCCCAGTTAAAGGATTATTTTTTACGAAAATCTCATAGACCAAGTCTATTAGTCCAGATGGCTCGACAAAGAATTTATTTGTGTAATTTTGGGTTTTAGTTGAATACGGTCGAATGAAAAACTCCTTGATATTGTCAATCATGGATATAAGGGTTTTTTTTACTTTGTTTATGGTTCCAATCATAGACACGAGGAACCTTTTATTGGTAGGGAAACTAGCAGTATACTTGAGTGGGAAAAATTAGGACATCTTGAATAAAGAAAATAAGTAAGCAATAAAATGTTACAATAATTAAAGACTGTAAGAGGGTACTTTAGATTATAGATGGAGGCATAACCCCTATTTTAGTATGGTAATGATAAGCTAACCTGGCCAAAGCTTTGGATTAATGATAGGACACACAAACACAAACACAATGAAGATAAACTCAGTTTAAACTCACAAAACTCTCGTGTATAACTCAGGAAATAGTAATGAACATTAGAAGTAACTTAGCTAGAGGGAAAGGGAAGTAATCACCCTATATACACCTTGGTAGGCAGGTATAAACACACCTAATACCCTCTAGAATCTCTGCCATGTATTAAAAGCTTCGTAATAAGCAACAATGGTGAGTGGGTAAGCCCTCTGGTTTGCAATAACTCCCTCTCTTTTGTATTCTCTCTAGTATTAACTCCTTAAACTTCTCAAAAGATCATTTGAACTCTTTAAAAATATCTCCCTTTCCTCAAAGGTGGTTGGGGTCCTTAAATAGCCCCCCACACCACCCCCGAGGCAAGTCAGTCATTAAAGACAATATAAGACACCCCTCATAGTTTATGTCACGACATTAAATGCCCGATGTACTATTTGTTTCCATGTCATATACATTAAATTCCAAGACATGCCTTTTTTCCATCCACTGTGTGTCAGGGGGATGTTGTCGCAGAGGTGGCTCACCTACTGCCTGACAAACCCAAATACCATGGTGGTTTACTCAAGTTCAGGTCTGACATTATTTAGCTGGATAGTGACATCACCTACAGCAGATGTGACATTAAGTAGAGGGATGTTTGGTTCATAATTTAGCACCTGATGGAACTCCAAGCTGCCCCGCCTGAGGTTCCACGGTCAGGGTCCTTCGGTGTTTTACCAGGTGTATCTAAGATGGTCAGGACAAGCTCCAATGGTGCCGCACTTCTCAATCCTCCAAACCAAGTCCCTCTAAAGTTCCCATGGCGAGGTCATTCGATTAAGCATGAAAGCTCTCCCAGGCCCTGCCAAGCCTGGTCTCTTGCGAGTACCATTTAACCTCACACAAACTTGTTATTATTCTCGTTACAGCATTACAACCGTTATAGCTTACAGTTAATATAAACAAAGATACAATCTGACTAACACAACAAGGTAAAGTATGAGTTTCCACGCCAAGCTACCTCGCTAAGTTTCCATGCTTGAGCTACCTCGGTTGCTTAATCTAAAACAATATTTCCAATTAAGGAATTATCCCTAATATCAAGATTACCTTCAAGACCCCATCTACATTTTCCCCTTTGTGGAGAGATTTATTGGAATAAGAAATGTCTGCATGAAACTTCTCAATCCGATGAACCTTCTCTGCGTGAAATTTTTTTGGCCTTCTTTCCCTCATTAGAACCGTAGCGATATGATCTCCTGGAAAAAGTAAAATTCTCCCCGATGTACCTGACCTGAAGTGCCATAACTCATTGGGGCTTGGGAGAAGGGACATCGCCATTTTTTCCTCATGCTGAGCCTCAACCGTTCTAGCTTTACTATTTGGAATTCCCCCAAAAGGCCTACTAATCTTCTCAAATACTTGTTTGGACTCCTGGTAAGTGAAATTATCCCCGATGTAACTGAGTCACAATTTAAACAACGTTTGGACCTGTGGCGAGGGGACATCGTAGCTTTTTTGAACCATTGGGACATATCTTCCGTTAGGTGATAATGGATAAGTCTGACACCATTTTGGTGCCAGAACATAAACTTGGTTAGGAATGCAACCCTTTCTATTCCCCAGACGTCACTTCGTATTAGATGTAACACTGTCTTTTTAGCTGTCAAAACACTTCCCGAAGTGCCACGTGTGCTTTTGAAATGATTATAGGCAGCTTGGCACGTGCGAGGGTGGGAAACTCAAACGACAGGTTCTTAAAAGCGTTTAAAAGTTTCAAACGTCTTTTTATTTCAAACCTTTCTCCTCTTCTTATTCAAGCTTTCATATTTCCTCAGAGAGAGATCTTTGTGCGAACTTTGTGAGACCTCCATTATTGCCCCATTCTTTACTCAGTCTCCTCCCTCTTTCATCTTTTACGCCACCATCCGCGGTTGTGCTCCTCCCCTCTTGTTCTTAGCCCTTCTTGCCCAGATATATCATTCATTACTACTCTACCATGGCTTCTCCGAGTACTTCTAACATTGCTGCCACTACCCAGCCAGGTTCCCCCTTTGCCGCTGTTGGCGCTGCCACCACCCTTAGCGGCACTGCCCTAGTCGCTGCTCGTCAAGAGCAACTACGCTTCTATCGTCGAGCGTACATCTTTGAAGAAGATGATAAATTTTTTGAGGCATGCAAGACCTTCCATTTCTCATCCAAGTTCGATCCATTACTGTTGGGTGATGAATAAGTGGACTCATCGAAGTGGGGCTATCTTCCACTAGAGGAAACTCTACATTTTTGCCTGGACCGTGGTGACTTTCCCTACTACCAGATCGACTTCGAGGCAACTGGGGGGTCACCAGCCCATTTCATAGCTTGGCACACACACATGCAGAGCTCCCACGCCATTGCTCTTGCCAAGGTTGGATTTCATCGCGCATACTGGTTTGGGGAGTTCACACTCTCGAAGCACAACGCGGTGTTATAAGTGTTGGTTTCCCGATGGAACATCACAACTCACACCTTTTTTACTGCGTGGGAGGAGTTCACCGTTACACTGGAGGACGTCTTTGAACTCCTTGGGTTTGAGCCCATGGGTGAGTTCACCTACCACGATGATCCTCTAGATGCCCAAGAGGCTGCTGATCGCATTGAGCTGGATCAGATCTGCCGCACTTCCACCGGTTCTTCAAACAAAGACACATTTGCCCCTCTTATCAACTATTTTTTCGAAGCCCCAACGCCGAAGGATGTCAGTGTTGTAACGGGTTACAGTCGAGGTACCTCCCTGGAACTACTAGCCTACATACTGGTATTACCTTCGCCCTTCTTTCTTACTAGAAAACCCAACGATCAGCCCAGGAGGGACCTGAAAAAAATTTCCATTCTTTTGGCCAGATGGTTTAACCTACCTCTGGCCGCCATCACCTTGGGGTCCCTCTACACCTGGCTAGATCGAATCTATATTGACATAGAATGGTCACTGGGCAGTCCTCCCAGTCCCGCAGTGAGACGTTTTATGGGGGGACATTGCAGTACCCCTTCAGCCACTGCCGCCCTTCCAGGTTCTCCTTTTATCATCCTCACCTATTTGCTTCGTTCATCTTCTCATCGAGCCAGGGATGCCACCACGGGGGCTGCTGAGATGTATCACCAGCCCGGGGTAACTGTTCCAACCCGGTCTCTCTGCCCCTTGTTGTGGTCAAAGAGAGTGCCCTGCAGGTAAGTTTCTTTCCAAGCTTTACATCTTTTATTTGTCCCATTGGTTTATTCCTTAATTCTAATATGTTGGGCTATTTTAGGTGGAAGTGGCATCACTGATAGCCAATATTCTCCTTCCTCCTGCATTGTCAAGACCCATTACTGCAGTTCCTATTTCCAGTGCCATAACGGGGGTAAGCTAGGTGCATTTCAGTCACCTATCCCTTATTGGTGATTACTCCTTTTATCTAACACTTGTCTTTACATTTGCATCTTTCTCCAAGTCTTTCTTCGCCTTTTGCGTTGAGTGGCATTATCCCTTCGCAGGCCCAGGTTGGTATAGCTGCTCTCGTCGGGGCATCCTTCGAAGGTCCAACATCTCCTTATGCTGATGCGCCCATGTTGGCCATAGTACCCTATACTGGCGAGGGGAGTGTGCCTACCTTTGAGGCTTCTGCAATCGAAGGCTCCGTTGAAGCTGCTAAGGTAACAAGCTCGCCTCCCACAGTTTCTAGCATTATGGCTCCCGTGGTAACTACTAGTCTCGCTCCTGCTGCTAAGGTACTTTTATAATTTCTCTATATTTCTCAGCTTCTCAAACTCCACCTATATAGGTGACTTAATCAATGAAAACGTTTGTTAAGTTTTTTTCATAAACTCCTCCTATAACGGTGACTTAACAATGAAAACACTTGTTAATATTTTTCCATAAACTCCACCTATAACGGTGACTTAATAATGAAAACACTTGTTAAGATTTTTCACAAACTTCACTTATAACGGTAACTTAATAATGAAAACACTTGTTAAGATTTTCTCATAAACTCCACCTATAACGGTGACTTAACAATGAAAACACTTGTTAAGATTTTTTTCTCATAAGGTCCACCTATAATGGTGACTTAACAATGAAAACATTTGTTAACATTATTTCATAAACTCTTTGTTTCCTCTAACTGTTTTCAGGTTGTTCAGGAGGATTCTCCACTAGTTCCTTCGCGTATTGCCTTGCCCCGTCGTGAACCTGTTGCTTCCGAAAAAACTAGCCATTATGATCAAGGTTCCACGACAGGTGCTGCTGCAAAAACTGAATCTGGGTGTGAGCTTCCTCCGCCTGACTTGGCTCCTCACACCTTCTGCCTGATGTTACTCCAGTGTTCTCCCTAAATACCCGCTAATCACCGTTTAGTAATTAAGTAACTTATGAGTTATCATCCTGAAACCTTCACGATGGACTGCCTTCATTCAAACATCTCAGTTATGAGCTACAGGCTTTAAGGCATGTCCACCGCCGTTGCTGAAATCGCCAATACTCCGACTGTTGACGTTACCAGACCCATCCTCAACCAATTCTTGGGTTATCTGAGGGAGTTGGGTCGTGACGGGTTTTGTTTTGGCTGGCTCATCGTACATTTGAAGACTTTAAAGAGCCAACGGTTGGACAGCCAGAGGGAGCTTTTACAAAAACATCAGGAGGATCAGCGGGTCGAGGAAACTAAGTTGGACGAGCTAGCATCCCTTCCCGGAGCCATTGATAAGGAGGTGGAGGACCTCGAAGAAGCTCTACGTTTAGCAAACCTAAAATGAGAGAAACTTCTTATCGAACGTATGCAAGCAGAGACTAGGTTAGAAGTTCCCATTAATGCCCAACGGTCTTGCTTAGAATCTTCTTCGGGCCTTCCTGGAGATTTCTTCTCCTCCCCAGATTTGTGGTTCCTCCTAGGTCAATGATTTTTTGTATTTGTACTTTTCCTTTCTTCTCATGTAATTTTTGGGCGATAGCTCCCAGTTTTGTAATGCCCCAAAGTATATGAATGGAAAAAGATACTTATTCCTATGCCACTTCTTTATGTTACAACTGTTTACATAAATTGTGAAATACGGAGTTTTATAATTCTTTCATCTCTACTTGAGGTATAATAAAAAAGAACTTGCATACTCATCATAAGAAAGAACTTGTGTATTTATAACAACAACCAATTACATCAGAGGTCCAACATAACTACCTACACATGATAAACCTTCAACCACTTATTATTAATCTTGAATGGCTTATCTTCTTCCATCTTTGAAATTAAGTAATAACCTGATTCATGAGCCTCCTTTACGATGAAAGGTCCCTCCCAATTTGTTTCAAATTTAGGTAGAGGAAGCCCCCTAATATGTTTCACAGCGGCCTTCAATATGAGATCTCCCTCCATGAATTTTCTTGGTCTCACCAAGTTATCATATGCGCTGAAGAGCTTCTTCGTGTACATTTGAAAGTGTTGAATCGCATTATCTCTATGTTCTTCTAATGCTTCCAACTGCACGTGTCTATTCTGAGGGAGCATGCTGCTTCGCAAAGAATATCGAGCCGAGGGAACTTCTAATTCTATCGGGAGAATTTCCTCAGCCCCATAAATAAGAGAGAACGGCGTATACCCTATAGGCTTCCTTTTAGTCATCCGATAGGCCCACAAAACGACGGGTATCTTGTCATCCCACGATCTTAGGAAATCCTCCATCATTTTAGCCAAAATATTGACCAAATTTTTTTTAGTCTCTTCGGTTTGACCGTTTCCTTTTGGGTATGCCACCGTTGAAGTGTGATGGACAATGGAGTATTTGTCTATGAGCATCGTTACATCTAAATTAACGAAAGGGGTTCCATTATCCGAAAGGATAACCTTTGGGATCCCAAAATGGCAAATGATGTATTCTCTGATGAAGTTTCTCACTACTCCTGCTGTTGCCCTTCTCAGTGGTATCGTCTCAGCCCACTTTGTGAAACACTCTATTGGTACTAGGATCCATATCTTCCCCCTCAAAGAAGTATGTATTGCCCCTACCAGGTCGAACACCCAAGTGTGAAAAGGATAAGGTGTTGTTAGGGAGTGTAAGTTCACTGACGGGGCATGGATCATATTTCCATGAAGCTGGGAAGCCTTGCACTTTCGAACAAACTCAGTAGAATCTTTCTCCATCATTGTCCAATAGTATTCCAAAGTCATCAGCTGGTCATACAGCTTGGCCCCTCCTATATGAGCTGGATTATGCGCCTATTTGAGAACCTTGGCCGCTTCTTCCTTCATGGTGCAATGTAAAGGCCTGTTAAAGTATCCCCTTCGATAAAGCTTCCCCTCCTGAACGTAGAATCTCGGAGCTCTTCACCGGAGCCCCATCGCATTAATTTTCTTCGTTGGGATGACTCCGTCTTTAATGAAGTCTATATAGGGTTGTCTCTAGTCAGCTTGAGCCTCCACGAAATGACATTCAACTGTCTCAAAGAATAATTGGCATTTTTCACACATCTGTTGTAACTCGGCTGCATCCTTCTTCATGCTAGGCCAGAAATATCCCTCCCTTTCCATTCTTCGGTAGAGGGGTATCTCAGTTGTTTCACAGTGCTCTCCATGTGTTTTCTTTAATCTTTGCTTTGCCTCTTCTGGACCGATGCATCTCGACAGCCATCCTCATGCATTTCTGAAACAAAGGTTTCCCTAGTTGGTAATGTATTGGGTTAATTCTCTGAGCCCCATCATTCCTTCACCAGTCTCCAGTTGCCTCTCAATCTCTCCCCTCCATTCCGCATCCTCTTCCATCAATAAAATTGACAGTACCATCAAAGGAGCTATTTTTCGTTGAATCACGATAGTAGTTGTATCGCTCCTCATGATTATCTTCTAGGAAATGGTGGCATAGGCATCTGGGTGATGGTTTATCATTTTGGGCTACCTCTTGATCTTGGTTCGATGGAACTGGCCAAAGAGCCTCTGAATGATCGTTCTATATGGTGCCAAGCTCATGTGTTTCAATGTGTATTCTCCATTCACTTGAAGAACCACCAAATATGAATCCCCTTTGATGCAAAGTGAACGGATCCCTCTTCGAAGAGCCTCTAGCAATCCCAACACTAATGCTTCATATTCTGCCTCGTTGTTAGAAAGGCAAATCTCCTACATTCCATTTGAAAGAATAACCCCTTCTCCTCCTTTCTTTTCTGATGATGACCCATCGAACTGCATTGTCCATTCCTCATACGTTGTGTCTAGATGGTTGGCCTACAAATCATCTCCTGGGATATCTTCTTTGGGTGGCTCAAAGGTTCCCGAAGGGAAAATGGCCAACAGATCATTGTACGCCCGGCTTATAATTGTGCGAGGAACCATGCACTTTAAGTCATATTCGGAGAGGATAAGGAACCATCTAGCTGCCCATCCAATCAATATAGTCCTTACAAGCAAATACTTAATGGGATTACATTTAGTTATAATATTAATTAGAAAAGATAGCATATAATGTCTATGTTTTTGCGGTACAAATACTAAGGCTAAACAATGCCTTTCTAAGCTACTATATCTGACTTCTGGCCCGTGGATGATCCTGTTGAGGTAGTAAACTAGTCGTTCTTGCCCATCGATCTCTTGTGCTAGCAAAGCTCCCACGATCCTTGTGGTGTATGTGAGGTATAGCTGCAACGGTATTCCTGCCCTTGGTGGAACCATGGTTTGTGGTGAGATGAGCAGCTTCTTCAGTCCGTTAAGAGACTCCTGGTGAATTGCCTCCCATTTAAACTTCGTGTTCTTTTGCAACAGTTGCATCAACGGATGTGTTATTTCGGCTAATCCAGGCACAAATCTCCTAAGTTATGAGACTTTATCGAGGAAACTCTTTAGCTCTATCGCCGTTCTTGGACATGGCATTTCCAAGATCTACCATTGTTTGTCCTGGTCCATCTGCACCCCATGTCGATCAACCACAAAGCCTAGGAATTTCCCGGTTATCACCCCAAAAATGCACTTCAGCGGATTCATCTTTAATTTAAACATCCTGCAACAGAAAAACACCTTCCTCAAATTGCTCAGATGAGACTCCTCCTTCCTCGACTTGATGACCAAGTCATCCACATAAAATTCCACAAACCTGTGAAAGAAGTCATGGAAAATAGCCATCATTATTCTCTGGTAAGGTGCCCAGCGTTCTTGAGTCCAAACGGCATCACCCTGTACATGAATTTGCCTAACGGGGTTTAGAACGTTATTTTCTCTGCATCTATGAGGCCCATCTTGATCTGGTTATACCTTACATACCCATCCATGAAGCTATACATCTCATGACCTGCCATTGCATCTATCAGGATATCGATGGAGGGTAGTGGGAACTCATCTTTGAGACAGGCACTATTCAAATCTCTGAAGTCCACACAAATCTGGTTTTTATCTTTCTTCCCCACTGGGACAATACTGGATAACTAGAGTGGGTGCTATATCGGTGTAATGAACCCTGCCGTTAGTAAGCGTTGAACCTCTTCTTTGATCTTCAAATCCAACTCAGGCGTGTACGTTCTCGTTACTTATTTTACTCGAATGGCTAAAGGTATCACATTCAACTTATGACAGCTTACTTCCCCAACTAGCCCCTCTATCTCTGTGTACTTCCACGCGAAGATGTCTATAAATTCCTGAATCAACTCAACCAAGTCCTCTCATTTCTCTTTACTGAGACCCTTCGAGATGAAGATGGGACTTGGTTCTTCTTCTTCTTTTTCTAGGTTCAACTGCTCTAGCTCTTGTGCCTGCAGTTTCATTCGATCCGCCATATAATCTGGTTCCTCGGTGACTTCCTCCACAAATTCCAATATGATGGAATTGTCTATCGCCATATATTGTCCCCTTTGATCTACCATAAAGCATTCATATATCGGGTCAACCTCATCGTCAGCTTCCTGGTCCACCCGTTCACACCGTTATAATCAATACACCACCTTTCCTTCCTAGGTAACGACCTTCTTGCACTGTCTTCCGATAATGGTGACTGTTTTCCTCTTCTTCTCTCTAGATGCTTTGGCCACTCTTTTTCTTGAGAACTGACTCAACACGCTTTGTCGTTGGACCTCGTGCTCCATCGGATCCACTCTGGGCCTCATCCTATCTTTGAGTTTCTTCGAGATGCCTTGGGGCCGAGGGACCGCCTGGTGAGATTCTTTGGTCATTACTCTTACGCTTCTCACAACCTCTTTACTATGCTCGTTCAAAGGCCCCATTCTTTCTCTAATTGAGGGAACCCATGCTCCCTCCATTCTTCTTATTAGGACCCGAACATCCTCTTCTAACTTCATATAAAATGCATCATGAACCAAGTGAGCTTCCTCGATAACGAAGGGCCTCTTTATAGCCCTAATAGTCACCTCCGTCCCCTTGATGTTTGCCTTAGATCATTGGTGGTATGTAGAAGGAACTAGCCCTTGGTTGTGCATCCACACCCTTCCTATTAGCATATGATAGGAAGTTGCACTCTCTATCACGTGGAACTTTATATGGGAACTCAAATTTCCCATTACAATCCCCACATTAACATACCCAGTGGATTTGGAAGATTGGTTATCATACCTCGAATTACCAAAGGCATGGGGACTAACCTTTCTTCTGGAATATTGGCTGCATGAAAGGAGTTAAATGGCATGATATTGATGGAATCTCCCCAATCCATGAGAGTCCTTGTAAAACTAACTCCGTTGACACTGAAAGTCACGTACAATGGCCTGTTATGAGGGAATCTCACAGCCCTATCGGCATCGCTGAAGGTCACCTCTTACAGGAACCTCCTTACAAACCTGGCCATAGGTCCCTTCCATTTCAGCTAAGGGATCGCGTCTTTCCTCGCAATATCTAATATCGCCTGGGTTATTTCTAACCTTCTTTCTTTTGGAATCCCCACTTGGTCGAAGAACCAGGTGAACTTTGAGGATTTTGAAACTGCACATTACTCTAGCCACGGATCTGCTTCCTCACCTTCAATGCTGTACACATCCTCCACGTCTTTGGTTCTTGCTTCATCGTAGGCCAAAACTACGTTATCCATTCCATTGGTATAGGTCTCCAAAGCTGCTTCATACTCTTCTGTTTCTTCTCTCTCTGCCTCTTCATCGTAGGCCACAACGAGATTGGCCCCATGTGCTGGCAGTGGGTTGTTATTGACATTCTGTGGAGGGATTTGCAACATCCCTGCCTTCACGTACTTGATAATAATTCTTCTCAGTGTGAGTCAAATTTCTCTTGGGTGTTGAATCCTCCTATGAACCTGGTAGTACCTAGGATCTGCCTTTGTTTCCACATCAGGTTCCCCAAAGGGAATGTCTTTTGGTTCATAGACTGTTCCACCTTGGACCATTGCATTGTAACAGCTGACAGCCTCCTCCACTATACAAGGCAATGGTGGTGGGTCCTCCCTGTTTCTTTCGAACTTCCTCTTATTATCCTTTTTCGGTGCCTTACCCCCGTCTCCTCCTTCGGTGTACCCTACCCATGGGGGCTGAGACCTCCCCTCCGTGGGTTGCATCGGCTGCCTAAACATCATGGGCACCGCCACCGAATTGGGCCGCACCACCAACTAAATATTCCTTATTGCTTTTAATAATGCTGAAAAAGTCCCCTCGCGCGTTTCATTGATGAGATGGAAGATGTACTCAGGAAGCAACCCCTCAGCGCAAATCTGTAATAACTTAAACTCTTTGACTTCCTCTCTCACATCAAAGGATCTTTCCCCGAACCTTCGAACATAGGCCACCACTTCTTCCCCAGGTCGTTGCTTCTCCCTACCCAGTTGGGTCAAAGTAAACTCATCTTCTGCCCGAAAGAACTTCTGGACAAACAACACATGCATCTCCTCCCATGTAGAAACATTCCTAGGAGCCAAATGGGAATACCATGTATATGCTTTATTGGTTAAGGATTGGGAAAACTCCCTCAAACGAAGTTTCTTATTATTGCAATGTGCTCCCAAGTGTTCGATGAAGTGCTTGATGTGATCCTTCGGATTTCCACCTTTTCCCTTGTATTTTTCAAAAATAGGAGGAATATAGTCCTTCAGATATGGCTCGCCGTTGTACTTCTAAGGATACGATGTTCAAAAGTCATCATAAACTGAAGCCACCTTGCCAGTAGATTGCGAGGAAGCCTGCATGAACTTCATCATCTCCTTTCTCATTTCTTCCATGGGTGATGCCGCTGGGGTAACAACCAATGTCACCATGGGTTGGGTGCCCTTTGCAGCTGGCACCAACGTCACAGCGAGGGTCGTTAAAACTCCTGAAGTTCCCACTGCTAGATTTATAACAGAGAGTATGCTTGATGGGACCGTTCCCGCAACACCTGCACCTGGCGGGGCCGTTGGAGCTACCCCTGGTGTTATGAAGGTATTAGCCTCCAATCCTCCCAGCATAGTTGAAGCTACTGGAGTTTGCAAAAACTCATAAAACTTTCTCATGAGGAGCACGACTTGAGTGGGTCCCAACCCTGCACTCGTGGAAGCTTGTGTCACCCTCGGAATGCCTGACGTCACCGGAACTGAAGGTGCCTCCACTCGGGGAGCCCCATCCCTTAGGGCATCCAGTTCCCTCGTAGCTTGTTCTTCATTATGTTTGATTCCATCAAAGTTGAGCCTTCGATTAGCATTATCATGAGCCATACTCCTTACTTAGAAGAATGCCTCCCCAGCGGAGTCGCCAAATGTAAGAGGGTACTTTAGATTATATATGGAGGCGTAACCCCTATTTGAGTATGGTAATGTTAAGATAACTTGGCCAAAGCTTTGGATTAATGATAGGACACACAAACACAAACCCAATGAAGATAAAGTAAGTTTAAACTCATAAAACTCTTGTGTATAACTCAGGAAATAGTAATGAACCTTAAAATTAACTTAGCTAGAGGGATAGGGAAGTAAGCACCCTAGATACACCTTGGTAGGCACGTATAAACACACCTAATACCCTCAAGAATCTCTATCAAGTATTAAAAGCTTCGTAATAAGTAACAATGGTGAGTAGGTAAACCCTCTGGTTTGCAAAAACTCCCTCTTTTTTGTATTCTCTCTAGTAATAACTCCTTAAACTTCTCAAAATATCATCTGAACTCTCTAAAAATATCTCGCTTTCCTCAAAGGTGGTTGGGGTCCTTAAATAGCCCCCCACACCACCCACGAGGAAACTCAGTCATTAAAGACTATATAAGACATCCCTCATACTTTATGTCACGACATTAAATGCCTGATGCACTACTTATCTCCACATCATACACATTAAATGCCAAGACATGCCTTTTTTCCATCCCCTGTGTGTTAGGGGGCTGTTGTCGCAGAGGTGGCTCACCTACTGCCTGACAACCCCAAATACCATGGTGGTTTACTCAAGTGCAGGTCTGACAATGTTTAGCTAGCTATTGACATCACCTACAGTAGTTGTGACATTAAGTAGAGTGTTGTTTGGTTCATAACTCAGTGTTCGATGGAACTCCAAGCTGCCCCGCCTGAGGTTCTACGGTCAGGGTCCTTTGGTGTTTTACAGGGTGTATCTAAGATCCTCAGGACAAGCCCCAATGGTGCCTCACTTCTCAATCCTCCAAAACAAGTCGCTCTAAAGTTACTATGGTGAGTTCATGCGATAGAGCATGAAAGCTCTCCCAGGCCCTACCAAGCCTGGTCTCTCGCGAGTACCGTTTAACCTCACACAAACTCGTTATTATTCTTGTTACAACATTACAACCGTTATAGCTTACAGTCAATATAAACAAAGATACAATCTGACTAACACAACAAGCTAAAGTATAAGTTTATACGCTAAGATAATTCGCTGAGTTGCCACGCTTGAGCTACCTCGGTTGGTTAATCTCAAACAATATTGCCAATTAAGGAATTATCCCTAATCTCCAGATTACCTTCAAGCCCCCTCTACAGATATGTCAAAATGTCTAACTGACCTTACAATGTCAGTGTAAGTTATGCCTAGCTAGGTGTAGAGAGAACCTAGTGTGATGGAAGTCAGGGGAATTTTGACACCCAAAGGCATCCAAACGACAATATTGATTAAATCCCTCCTTGGGTAGTCATGTGGTCTCTGGGATAAGAAAATTCTAGATCGACAAATAATAGGTAACTTGGTAGCTAAAGGGTAGTCTCAAAACCCTCCCCAGTGGGGGGAAATACACTATCTTACTTGCCCTTAGGATTGGCCTTGGCAATTTTTCTCATTTTGGCAGCAGATTTATCTTCCACAAAGTAGAAGTGCCGAATTAGCTCATCGAAAATGGCCTTGTTTGATCATCCGATGCACTTCTTACAAACCTGGTCCAACACCATTATTTTTTTCACCTCCTCTTTAGAGGTAGATTCATCAAAGAAAGTTTCATCACCGACAACATCAAGACCTAGGACCTCACACACATCCTCCAAAGTGATGGTAAATCTACCCCTCCCTACCACAAAGGTGTGGGGCATGTAGATCCATCGAGAAACCATTAACCTCAAAGCATCATTTAGTTTGATCAATGTAACGTCGCCAAACCATATGGTGTTCGACAAATAAACCTTGGATAAGATATTGGCATACTTGACGTGAATGTACTCCGTCCATGATTCTAATCCTTTATATGAGCCACTTGGAGACTCAAATTCCATGTTTGAAAAGGGTAAATCTCCACGTTCTATTCTAATCGTGGTTACATCGGCACCGAGGATGTATGACCACTCATGAGTTTCTTAATTTTCTTTCTCCAATAAATGGGGAGTACCTCTGGCGATTTAATGATTAAGGTGAGCCCTAGAAATGGTCCAAAAATGGTCTTTGATACAGAAAAAAGGAGCACAATGGTGTTTGCACCACTGAGCTTGGTGAGGAAGGGTGTTAGGAGAAGCGCTCCTAGAAGAAGGAGTGGTTTTGGTGATAGGTTCTTTCTTAATAGTGGTTTGAAAGGAAGAACGATGAATAATGAGAGTAAGGGATAAAAGGGATGGAGAAATAGGCAACTATGTCTTTCCTATAGCAAAAAATTGAAAAATATGAATTTTATTTCTCTAAAAAGCTCTGGATACGTAAGTTATTGAAATTAAAAGATTAACAGAGAAGGCGCTCCCTTTTTTATAAGGGGAAATGGGTATTAAAACGGTAGGAGGTGATGTTCATGCGTGTGTGGCTGCGTGTGACCACACAAAGGTAATCATCATGCTCTGTTAAAATTTGCATAGAGGCGGTTCATGTGAAAACTACACTCTATCCCTGAGGGGTCATATTACTAAACAATTACAAAACTAATTTGTAATCAACAATTCTCCTTATCCCATTTAAGTATAGACAATATAGTCCACCTTTCATAACTTAAATTTATTCAAATTGTATCCCCTAATATGCTTTTGAGGCCCATAGAAACACTTATTAGCTGTCCTACTGTATCATGAGTAAATATTAACACTATACATAATACCTCCATCTAACTTATGTTTTAAGAAAACTATATTAACCTTCACAATCGATGCTCTACGCAAAACTATGATCTCAGATTGCAAATGACCTATTCTAAACCTATATCCTAAGGTAAGTTCATCCTAGAGCTCTAATACCAAGTTGTCACATCCCAAATTATGGCCGTGAATTATTAAAATATTATAAATTTAAATCATGCGTAATTAATTCCATAACTCAAATTTGACAAAGATTTTGTGTTATTATAAAAATAAATAGGTAATTTTGAATTCAATGATAGACCATAATTTGACATGCAACTTATTTGACCACCTAATCTCCTATATTTGGGGTATTAAGAGCAACTATAAGCACAATAAATTTTGTCCCATTATAATACTTGTCTTAAGGATACTACATATAAAGACAACATAAAGTACAAATGCACACTAAAACAAAAATAAAAAGAGTTCTCCTCTTATACACATATTTATATAAGATATAGTAAAATCAACTAACTTTAACATTGCCACCACTTGAAAAAAATATTTTGCACAGCATTATGAGTAAAATTAACCAGCTGAGAAAACTCTTCCACTAAAAAATAAACTCAAAATGTACCAATATCAACTAATGTAATCACCATATCACGAACTCATAGTATGTAACTAATCATCAGTAAGCATATAACCACGTGAATAATAACACATTTCTCATTTAAAATCTCTTACGATACATAGGCCTCTAATGTCCATGTGCAAAGTTAAATAACTCGGTGGATATGTATACTAACAACTCCTAGTATACAATGCCCTGCAAACATATGCATATTTCATTACCTTCCGAAAACTTTTGGTACTATAGACTATTTCAATGCACTAATTGTAGGATTATCTCAATCCTGGATGACTCAATATAAACCTCAAGTTCAGAAACAACAATAATATATGTTAATATGATCAAAACTTAAAATAACGGACAAAGCCCTCGATATAGCCAACTTGTATATACCCTTCAACTACATGGATAAAATTAATCATAAATGCTTTTATCATGAGAATTGATAATAATATAAGAATTTAAAGGCGCATAGGTACTAGTCACCTATCTAGTTAAAATACTTTGGAACAAAATCATAATATAGTTCTTAATTTTCTCCTCACAAGAAATAAACTATAACAGTGTAGAGGGGGCTTGAAGGTAATCCTGAGATTAGGGATAATTCCCCCATTAGCAACAGTGTTTGGGATTAAGAAATCGAGGAAGCTAAGCATGGCAACTCAGCGAGTTACGGTTGTAATGATGTAACGAGAATAATAATGATTTTTAGTGTGAGGTCAAATGGTACCCGCGAGAGACCATGCTTGGCAGGACTTGAGAAAGCTTTCATGCTCTATTGAATGACCTCGTCGTGTGAACTTTAAAGGGACTTGATTTGGAGGATTGAGAAGTGAGGCAGCGTTGGGGCTTATCCGACCATCTTAAATACACCTGGTAAAACATCGAAGGACCATGAACGTGGAACCTCGGGGGGGGCAACCTTGAGTTCCATCGGGCGTTGAGTTGTGAGCCAAACAAACCTCTACTTAATGTCACATCCACTTTATCTGATGTCACTAACCAGCTAGGTAATGTTAGACCAGCACTTGATTAAACCACCGTAGTATTTGGGGCTGTCAGACAGTTGCTGAGCCACCTCTATGACAAAAGCCCCTTGACATACAATGGTTGGGTAAAAGGCATGTCTTGGCATTTAATGTTTATGGTGTGGAGACAACTAGTGCATCAAGTATTTAATGTTTGTGACATAAAGTATGAGGGATGTATTTCATAGGCATTAATGGCTGAGTTGCCTTAGGGCTAGTGTGGGAGGCTATTTAAGGACCCCAACCACATCCGAGGAGATGATCCTTTTTGAGAGTTCATAAGTGATCACTAGAGAATTATTATAAACTATAGAGAATTTACTCACCCACCATTGTCATTTATTATGAAACTTTTAATACATGACACAGATTCTTGAGGGTGGTTGATGTGTTTTAGCTGCTTGCCAAGGTGTATCTAGGGTGCTTACTTCTCTCTCCCTCTAGCTAAGTTACTTTTAAGTTCATTATTACCTTTTGAGTCATACACAAGAGATCTGTGAGCTTAAACCAAATCTATCTTCATTGAGTAATATTTGAATGTCCTACGGCTAATCAATAGTGTTGCTATTTAACTTATCATTACTATGCTCAAAAGGGGGTTACGCCTCCATCTTATCTAAACTACTCTCTTACATCTGGCGACTCTACTGGGGAGGCATTCTTCTAAGAAAGGAGTATGGCATAAGATAACGTTAATAGAAGGCTAAACTTTGATGACATTCAACACAATGAAGAACATAAGGTGAGATAAATGGAGGCTCTAAGGGACGGGGCCCCTCGAATAAAGGTACCTCCAGTTCAGGCGAAAACCGGCATTCCTAGTGTGACACAAGCTTCCACGAGTGCTGCGTTGGGACCATCCTAAGTGTCACTCCTCATGAATAAGTTTTACGATTTCTTACAAACTTTGGTAGCTTCGACGGTGTTAGGAGGATTTGAAGCCAACTCTTTCGTGACACTAGGTGCAGCCCCAATAACCCCACCAAGTGCAAGTGTAACGGGAACAGTCCCAGCAAGTGTACCCTCTGTTGTGAATCCATCAGTGGGAACCTTGGGAGTATCAACGACTCCAACAATGATGATTGCTCCAGCTGCAATGGGCACTCGGCCCATGGTCCCGTTGGTTGTTGCCCAAGTAGCATCACCCGTGGAGGAAATGAGGAAGGAAATGCAGAAAGAGATGCTAAAGTTCATGCAGGCCTCCTCGTAATCTGCTGGCGAGGTAGGTTCGGTCTATGATGACTGTCGAACATCTTATCCCCCGGAATACAATGATGATCCCTATCCGAAGGACTATATTCCTCCTATTTTTGAAAAATACATAGGGAAAGGTGGAAACCCGAAGGAGCACATTAAGCACTTCGTGAAACACTTGGGGGCACATTATAATAATAAGAACCTCAGGTTGAGGGAGTTTTCTAAATCCTTATCCGATAAAGAATATACCTGGTATTCTCATTTGGCTCCCAAAAGTATTTCTACCTAGGAATAGATGCATGTTCTGTTCGTCCAGACGTTCTTTCTGGCAGAAGATGAGTTTACTTTGACCCAACTGGGGAGGGAGAAGCAATGACCTGGGGAAGAAATGGTAGCGTATTGTCGAATGTTCAGGGAAAGGTCCCTCGATGTGAGGGAGGAGGCCAAATAGTCCAAGTTATTGTAGATCTATGTGGAGGGACTTCTTCCTGAGTAGAGCTGTCATCTCATTGATGAAACACGTGAAGGGACAATTTTGACGTTCTTAAAAGCGATAAGAAATATCTCCTTGGTGGTGCGACCAAATTCGGTGGTGGTTCCCATGATGTTTTGGAAGCCGATGCAGCCTGTGGGGGGAGGTCTCATCCCCCACAGGTAGGGTACACCGAGGGAACATATGGGGGTAAGGTCACGAAGAAGGATAATAAGAGGAAGTTTGGAAGAGACGAGGAGGACCCACCACTATTGCCTTATATGGTGGAGGAGGCTGTCAGCTGTTACAACGCAATGTTCCAAGGAGGAACGGTCTATGAAACAAAGGGAATTCCCGTGGGGGAACTCGATGGGATAATAAGGGCGGATCCCAAATATTGCCAGATTCATCGAAAGATCCAAGATCCAACGGAGAGCTATTTTACACTGAGGAGAATCATCAATAAGTAGAAAAAGGTAGGGACTTTTCAAATCCCTCCGCAGAACATTAACAACAAGTGCCAGCCCCTGTGTCTGTAAGTTAAAGGAATCTTCAAAATCACTTTCCTTAGTCTCTTAGATATCTTTGATGAGAGGTTGTACTCGGTGTTGGAAACTTTTAGCCCATGGGTAGCTATCTTGGAAAAAGATCTCCATTCCAGGCTTCATATTCTTGTCTGTGTGGTCATATCATGGTTCTAGAAAACTGCAAAAGGGGAAGTCTTCGCCTTCTTTGATGAATCGTCCATTCAAGGAGTCTCCTAGGATAGTTGGGATGCAGTCTAATATTCTCTTTGGTCGAGACTGGTGGATCATTCTGAGCTCTTGTTATGATGGTTGATACCCCAAGTCATAAGGAGGGAAAGCTTTCTTCAGTTCGATGGGCTCAAGTATCCCTTGCTGCCTTTTCCCTAGCCCCAGTCCTGGCATGAAGTCCATGTTTCTAAACATCTGAATCACATTGACATTACCATGAGGGTCATATTCAGGACAAACCCTTTCTTTGAAACCGTCCCCTGTCGGGAGTAGGAGTGGCTCAACTCAGAATCCTGATAGGAGCATATCATTTGACCCGTGCTGTATCTCAAGGACAGGACTGCTGGTGCTTGCACCCTCGACATTTTCATCGTCGCCCAAAATGGTGATGACTCGCCCATCAGCGAAGAACTTTAATTTCTGATGGAGTGAGGAAGACATGCCCTTGATACTATGGAGCCAGGGTTATCCGAGCAACAGGTGAAATAAGATGGGTTGTCTATGACTTGGAACTCAACGACATGTTTTATAGGGCCAACCCCCATTACAAGTTTTATGGATCCCATCACCTCCTAATGGGTATTATCGTAGGCACGTACAGCGGTGGAGGTTGGAGCGAGGTCGCTTTCTTTCAGGCCTAAACACTTGAAGGTTCTCATTGGGCAGACATTCAAGGCGGATCTGTTATTGACAAGAGAGAATGGCATGGCCTTACCCATAACTTCGATGGAGATGTTGAGTGCATGATTGTGATTTGGCCCAATTCTGGGGATTTCTTCTTCAGAAAATGATAGCATTCGGGTTGAGGTCAAGGATCTAACCAGATTCTTCTGGTGTGGTAGAAGGAGGAACTGTGGGTCCAGTGAGTAGCTTGATTAAATCATTTATATAAAGCTGGGAAGATATGAAAAGCCCCCATAGAGTGATGTTAGATTTAGTTTTCTTCAGTTGATTGAGGATCTTTCTCTCCTCGATGGAATCTCTGGCATAGGAAGGTTTTCAACGCCCTTCCCTTTGTCATTTGTTGGTAGTGAGCTTGGAACCTGGTAATGTCTCCCTGATCTGGTCATGTGATTTACTGAAGAAGGGAAGAACATAAACCCCATTTCCTTATCAATCTCAGGTTATTCTATCACCCTATTTATTTCTCTGAGGAGTTCTTCAAATGATATCATCCCACATATGTCGTCTACTGGGCTAGTTCTTCCTAAAGCTTGTTCTTCACTCGAATCTTCGAATTCTTCCCCCCATTCGGTGGAAATAATTTTGTCTTTCCATGTAAAGTCAATGCATTCCACAACTTCAACAGCTTCTTCATACAGGTCTTCCCATTCTGTGGGGATATGTATGGTTGAAGGGACCAAGAGCCCTTGTAGCTTCAAAGTATCAAGTTACCCAGTGATACTACAAATTTTGTTAGTTTTCTAGAATAATTCTGCTATAATTTTGACAACATCATCTAGACTGACTTCATCGGTTGGTACCACCCACTTGTCTGAATCTCGGGCCCATTTTTGCGCTTCCAAGAACAGTGTACTAAACTTTTGGCAATCGATGACCATTTGTGAAGGCAATTTCATCCCAAACTTTAGGAGTTGGTTTAACACCTCTGACATTCCATATTTCCATTTTCAGAACGGGTACGAACAGCGATGCATGCTCTGGAAAGGAGTGACAGTGTGTCTGATCAGCGAGTCTAGTAGGGTGTAGGAGGAAATATGGGCAAATTTGAAGAGGTTTAGGAGAGTATATGAGTGTGATTTGAGTTGAGGGATCAAAATCTGGGTTTTCTTCTAATAAGATGGCATTGGCATGATTTGGGAGTGGATTGCGAGTAGTGTTTGGCTTATAATTGGATGGCGGGGCGATGGTACCCCAATCAATGAGATCTTGGATTATGTTTCGGAGGTGAAAGAATTGTTCGGTGGTATGGCCAGCAGTCTGGTGAAAGGCACAATGAGCATCGGCCTTGAAGTTTCTTAGAAATGGGTTTGGCAATGGATGGGGGGTCCAAGGGTTTTATAAGGTTTCAGCTTAACAGGGCTTGATAAACTTTGTAGAGGGGAGTATGGAGCTCGGTGTATTCCTTTAGGACTAGGATAGGGTGTCTTTATGGTGCCCACAAAGTGGTCGGTTGAGAGATGTTGTTGATGATTGAGATCGCAGCATTGGCAGGATTATCATATTTTTTGGGAGTGAACTGTCCGGACACCTTCTTTGGTTCAACCTCTGTTTTAGCAAGACCTTCCTCAATTTCTACTCCTGCCTCTCTGAGAGCTCAAAAGTAGGGATAGTATTATCCTCACATCGTCGCTTGGACATGGGGTAAGAAGTTCTTCTTCACTATGTTGACCTGTTCTTCCTCAGATGGCCGATTGGTCCTGGTAGCTGCTTGCTTCCTCCACCGAGTTATGAAGTTACTGACTGATTCCCTAGGGTTCTGTTTGAGCAGCTCTAAATCACGATGGGTGACCTCAATCTCTTCGTTGTATTTTTACTGCGACGTGAATTCTCGAGCTACATCCTCCTAGCTATGGATTCTGGATTCCTCGAGAGACAAAAACCATCGGAGGACACTATCCTTCAAAGTTTGCTGAAACAATTGGGACATCACTTCTTCAGAATCCCCTAGTAGAGTCATGGAATGATGATAACTACAAAGATTAACAATCGGGGGTCCACTCCCCCCGAACTTCTCGATATGTGGCATCTTGAACTTCTCGGGTAACCTCACTTTAGGATAAGGAGACATGTAGGTATATTCTATGTAATTCCCAGAGATTCTGACTTGGTTGAACTTCTTAGTAAGAATTTTGAGATCCTCTTTCACTTTATTCAACTCCTCCTCTTTTGGATCAGTGACCATAGGTAGGTTAGCCACAGGCTGAGCAATGTTTGGCATCGAAAGTTGGGCAGGCAGCGGCCCATTGATAGGAGGGGCATGTGGAGCATGTTGATATTCTTCGAGAATCCAGATAGGCTCGGGTGGACCCATAGCATGAGGAAATAGGGCCTCGGACTCTTGAGGAATAGGAATCTAGTTTTGTTGCATCTCTTGGACCTCAGTTTGGAAGTTGTCAATCTTGGGCACGAGCTGCGCTAGGACTGCCGTCAGATCCGACTGTATAACTGGTACTTGATCTGTATTCTCCATGAAAAGTGGATGGATTCTGGACTCAAAAGAAGTAGTAGAGGAACAGACGAAACTCTGGGATGATTTGACTGAAGACCAAAGCTAATAAAGAACCAGGCTAAGGGCTTGGGATTGACCTAAGAAGGCGTAGAATGGGATTTATTTTTGAGAAAAAAAGAAGAAACTATTTTTGGATTTTTGATAAAGAAGGGAGAAATGTTTTTAGAGACGGAACTCAGCATGATTATTACGATTATTATGTTCTCACTTGTATTTAATTCTCCTAAATGCAATGTCGGACGGGACCCGAGCGTGGAAAAGTGGGGGTTTTAATATATGCAAAGCTACGACTAGACTTGTAACCAGGCTCACGAACAAGTTCCCATTTTAAAGATGCACAAAAATTTAGGCGGCAGGTCGGCCCAGAATTTTGGCAGACTTTCGGGTTGAAACCGACCATCTAAAGTGTGTGTCTTAGGTTTAACACCTATATGCGGGTATGCAATTGGTTGGGTGAATCGAAATGGGTTCCCCCCTTTGGTGTGACTTCCACGATATACGTCTTGCTCTTGCGGGCAATCGGTACGTGTGGAAAAGTCATTTGATATACCTAAGTGTACGTGAATTGCCTCACTATATACCTCGTGGGAACGGTACGTGTGAGAGTGAATTCGATATACTCGATGTAGGTGAACGTATTCCCTGCGATATACCTCTCATCATGACTTCGATCAAGCGGTACAATGCGAGGGAACCATTCGTTATACGTCGAAGGTACTTGGCCAATGGAAGGTGAGAGTTATATCACTTAGGCTAACTGCGCCCTGTCGGATCAGCGCCCATCACGAAGTGACCCTCCAGTTACTGGGTAAAATTTGGTCAATAACAATGCTCTTCTGTAAGGACATTTTTGTCCATTATCAATTTGTATGTCGTACGCCGTTACACCATTGAAGAAATTCAAGATCGCATCTACAACAATGGGTCTGAATATCAAAGTGTCTTCAACATCATAGCCTCTGCGAGAATGAACTAGGTAAAGTTTTGGATTTTACGTTCCTTAAAGTTCATATTTAGTATTGGGAAATTTTTATAAAATGTTTTTATAAAAATAAGAAGTAGTTTTTTCAAGCAAAATGAGGCATTTTAAAAGTTTTTTATTTTTTTTGGGAGGCCGGACCGGTCCGCCTCCCTACCGGACCGATCCGCCTCTGGATCGGTCCGCCCTCTACCCGGACCGATCCGCCTTGCTTTGTCCAGTAGACCACAGACCGATTGCGAACCGAAGAAGCCAAATTTTAACAGAACCGATCCGAGGTCGGACCGATCTGCATGGGATAAGTTTGAACAGTTCCGTGTGATATTTTTCCACCAACTTATTTTTCCTATATATATACCTATTTAGGTGGTGTATTTTTTTAAGTCTTTGAGAAAACGTTTTTAAGAGTTCAAACACAACAAGACTTCAATTTTTGATGTGCCAACCATCTTTTTTATTCACACACAAAAATCCCAATTACTTTTGTGAATCTTTTGGAATCCTAGAACACAAACTTTGTTATTGCTCATCTTTGTGGAGAGATCTTTGCAACCGAGGGTTGTGTGTCATTGCTGAGGGAGTCTCTACAAAGTGTTATGGCTGCGTGTCATTAAGGAGAGCTTCGGTTCTTTCTTTGTTGTTTGGGCTGCGAGTCCTTGGAGGGTGCTGCGTGTATTCTCTTGTTGAGTTCAAGACTGCATGTCTTTGTGGGTTGGCTGCGCGTTGATCCATTGCAGATTTCTCTATGTAATTGTATGTTGCGATTTATATATTCATAGTGAAATAAAGGTTTTACCCGAAAGGGTTTTTTTCCTGAAATCTGTGTCTCAGCATATTTTTGTGTCACATGCTTTATTTATTTATGGGTTGACACACGCACCGTAGATGCATGTTTAGGGACTCTAATTAAATAAGGGTAACTTGAAAACTTGCGAATTGAATTTAATCAATTATCACACTGTCGCTTATACGACATTTTTCATCTTCGGTGATGTCGTGTGAATCATGCATGATTCTCTTATTATTATCTTATGATGAGAAAGCTTTTCTTGATTATGCCAAACGGGGAGCAAAGTACAAGTACCAAAGGTACACCAAGTATGGATGGGTGATGCGTACAACATGTGGATATATGTGATCCTAGGTTCACATGGTGTGAAGTGTACATGGAGAATTTTCAACAAGTGTGTGAACATAAGCATAAGCATGGGATACACATGGAAAAGGGGAACATGCAGATATAGGGGAAATATAAACAAATATAACATCCATGTAAATAGATTCAAGCGCTAAAAACATACATATCCCCAGTAGAGTCGCCACAATGGCCATCCCCAATCCTCGCCGCAGGCGGGCGTGTGAAGGAGGATCATCGGGTCCCTCGCGTCCCTCTCAGGAGCGCTTCGGCCGGCGTCGTTTAAGATGAGGTGTAAAAATGTAGAGAGGTTTAGAGCCGCCAGTCTATTTTACTCAAAACAGATAAAAGAAAAAGGGGAAGCAATCCCGAAGGACGGCATCCAAAGACATACTGGTGCATATGAAACCAAAATGATTCGAGAAGGGTTCGGAAGCTAAGTTATGAAATGTGAAGGTGTTAGGCACCCATTCCTCCCTTTCGGTCTCTCATGAATGTTTGCTATTTTCCTTTTTTAATTTTTCCCGTGATATGTGTTCATGTATATATATATATATAGTGGAGATAGGAATCCTCGACTTATATCATGGGAGAGATAAGGCGAGTCATCCGTAGGAAGGTATAAAAATAATATTAGAAAATAAGATTTACCTGATTACCCTTACGTTGATCGTTATAATGGAACGATAATGTTTATGGATTAATACGTCACTAAGAACAAGTGTATAGAATATAAGAAAATTGGATTTAGAGAATATAGAGAACGAGAGAGAAAGTGAGAATAGGACTCGAGTCTAGGGTTTTACCCCGAGACGCCTACGTAGCCTATAAAAGCATCAAAGTCCACGTAGTTTGCATACAAAATGAGGGTTGGGGTTTATTCCATAAATACAAATGGGGTATCTCTTATTTGTGAGTGTGTGTGTGTGTGTGTAGAAAAGTGTTTTAGTTATGAGAAAAGTGTGAGAAAAATATGAGAATCCCTAAATGGAATTTATGAGCAAACCCTATTTTTCTCATTTTTTTGGGTTTTATTTATATGAAGATAAGAGGTGTGCAATAATACTAAATAAAAAGTATATTAGTATGTGTGAGATGAGATAATAAAAGTGCTAGGTAATAAAACAAGTTATTGCGAATTTAAGGGAATTTGAAGAGAAATTTGAGAAAGTTGGACCTTCTTGAAGATATTGAGCTTGATCTTGAATGTTGGAGAGCAACCCTTGCACTTGGATGATGATGGAGAGTGGCTAATTCACCAAGTTTTATGAAAAAGATGGTTAAAAGTGGAAGTTAGAAAGGTATTTGGATGTTGAAATCGCGTTGTCTATGAGAGAGGTTTTTGGGATTCGTTGAGAGCATTTTTTATCAGATCTCGGATGCTTTTGAAAATGCGGTGAAGGCATCCTTTTATAGGCCTGGGTCACTGATGATCGGCATAGACCTGGTCCTTCCTATCGACACCTTCCGATAGGCAGGGTCTAGAACCTGCCATTTGACAGTGTATTTCAGGCTTTTCGAAAAATTGGTTGTCGAGGGCAAACCGTTGGTCAGAATCGTGCACGGAGTGGACCATTGGAAAGGTAATTCTGATAACTTTGAAAGTCCCTTGGACCGCTCCCAGGTTCAGGAGTTGAATTTGGGTTAAATATGGCTGGAAAGCATTTATCGGTCCATTAGATGGGGAATCAGTCGAACGCAAATGGATCATTCGTCCGCATGGTAAGTTCAAATCGTGCACAAGGTGGACCATTGGAAGGGTTAGGAGATGTACTTTGATATTCCAAAGAGTTTGACCCGGTTTGGGGAGTTGACATTGGTCAACCGGGCCCTGGAAGCATTTGGTGACCTCTTGGACTCAAACGGGTCGTTCATCCGCATAGTAAGTTAGAATTGTGCACGGGATGGACCGTTGGAAAGATATTTCAGTACCCTTTGAAGATTCATTTAGTCTCGGTTGAGTTGAAGAGTTTGACTTTTTGGTCAAACGGAGCCTAGGAGTGCCCGATGGCTTTTAGGTCAGTACTCGGGGTATGACCTGGGTTTGTAGTGACGAAGGGAGGTACTAGGGACCTAAGGAGAGTTAGGGGGTAACAGAATGGGGTGTCTACAGTTATGAACCTAAACTACCTTATTTATGGCAATATCAACTTCTCTTACCCTCTATATGTTTTCAAAGTAGCCTCTTATCATGGTCTAATAAGGAATTCTCAGGCCCCAATAGAGTTGGAATACAAGGTCATAGGTTTATCTTTAAGCCATGATAGATCTCCCTAGCAAAAGAAAAGTTAGTAATCGTCACTTGCCTTATAGGGATTAAAGTACCCTTAGTCTTTTTGGAAGGAATAATGTCCTTCATATGCTTTTTGGAGGGCTTGCTTCCAGTTGGTTCTTTCCATTTTCTTTTATCCTTGTTAGTACGCTCACCAAGTTTCACCCAAATATCTAACCCATGATCCCTAACAAGCTTTGGGATTAACATATCCCATTATTCTTGAGTAAGACCCTTGAGGAAATTTGCTGGTAAACATAAGTCATGAACAGATTAGTAAAATATGAAGAAGGGAGACGTGGAAATGAAATGGTGATGTACAAAGACCTTTGAGAGTTTGGGGTTTGTATATGATCCTAAGCTCCTCAATCCTGGAAAGAGGACACAACTGCTTACAGGTTTTGATGCCTATGTACAACACTAAAACTAAGAGTAACTTGGTCTGCAAAGAAGGAAATATAAATTTAGTAAGGCATCATAGATGGTAAATATTACAAATAAGACTGTAAAGAATAAAATGAAAGATTAATACTACTTAAAGGAGATTTCCCCTTAATCACAAGTAGCTCTTGCGGCTCCTTGTTGTTCCTGGACTTCAAAGAAATCATGATTTCCATAAACGTAAAAATAGTTGATCTTCTAGAGGTAATTGGAAATCTAAGAAACCCTCTCAAGCTTGCTATTTGACTTAAGAGGGAAGACATGGAAATTCTTTATTGATATGAGAATGTAAACACTGCAAAATATCTCACTGGTTATATTCTCAAAGTGGATGGACCTCCAGACTATGATCGAGATAGGAATGATCTACAAGGAGTTAGGAGATAATAAAAAAGGTGAAACACCCAATGGGAAAGTATTTCACAGATACATGTGTGAAATGGAAGACTAAATCCTAAATGAAACATGGCCTTGTATAAACGGATTTCAGTTACATTCTTTACGTCATAAGCTTTCTCAATAGCCTCTACGTCCTTCACCATCATAGACATCTTTATACAGTACATATATTGGATCCGATAGGCTTTGATTCAGTTTATGGTACTTTTGTTATGTCTATTTTGAGATAGGTCAATATCGTAAGCCTCATTATCATCTATAGAGTCCGATGCAATATCATAGTTCAAAGGAGGGAATCCAATAGCTAATTTGATAAACGAGGTATACTCTAACTCACGGTTGTATAAATCCTACTCAACAAGATCAATAACCTCTTAAGTGTCAGATTTACTCTCATACGAAGTAGACTCAAAGTCAAAATATGAAGATGACTCTAATCAAGATGCTGAAACCAAGGAGGAGGTGGAGGATATGGCCAAGTCATTAGCTCTAGTTATTATTCTAGATAAGGAAACAACTCTAACTTTTATGTTATAACCAAGGATCGGCACACCACAAGGGATGTTATCCATTAAAGTATCAAAGGAGTCCTCATCTAAACTCGTGGTATTGTTTTCGATTAAAATATCACTAGGATGGAAGAGTACAGTCGGCATAAATCTAAAGGATGAATTAGGAGCCTCTAGACTATAAGGACGAGGGGAACCGTTAGCAAGAGTCATTAAGGTATTGATCACCTCTAAGGGGTCTGCCTCAAGTAACTCTATGAACCTCATTCACTACAAAGATTCTCCTTAACTATATATTGGTTAAATTCCATGGATTGGGCATTCAAAAACTGAAAAGTGAGATTTATGTTATGTGATTAAAGATCAAACAAAGAAAAAGGTGATGAACTTATGGAAGAATATAAAACAAATACCTTAAATAACAACTAATGATTATAACGATAATGAATAAACTGTTATAAATTACTAAAACCTCTTAGAAATATGTAAATAAGGAAAAGCTTACCAAAAGTCACGAAAGAAATAAAAAATTGGAAGAATAGCTTAAAAACCCTTGCAAAGATCTTAGAGAGATAAATCTAGTCTGAGAGAGTTTTAAAGTGGTCAAATGTAAATCAGAGCCATATTTTATATAGAGGATTAATGTATTGGTAATCACATGCTAAGACCAACATTGGAAATGTAAACGATAAAATATGAAGCTACACAAGCTACTTCAACACATTATAAGAGTTTCAATTTTATTCCATTTTTTTCAAACATATCCTAGTCCCGAGATTAAAGGATGGACATGCAAGTACACCATCATAAGAACCCTCATCTCATATATTTTAAGGGTCCCATGGCCCCTTCGAGTGTTATATTTTAAGGACTCTCAACTCCTTCAACTTCAACATTTGGAGGTCCCTCACAAGCTTTGGACAAAAGACCCTCGACTCCTACATTTAGGGGCCTATTAGCTCCTTTGGCTTCAACATTTGGAGGTCCCTCACAACATTTAGTCTAAGGACCCTCAACTCCAACATTTTAGGGTCTTTAGCTCCTTCAGCTCCAATACTTGGACGTCCTTATGAAAGTGATCTAGTTCCCTAGGGTTTATACAGATTGAAAATAATCACCAATTTTACTAATTTTTCAAAATTAATTAAACCAATTTAAACTTAATACCAATTAAACTCCAAGTGTTGTCTAAATAGTTCTCCAATTTTAGTCTTGATGTAAGCATGCATTTAGGTGATATAAGGAAGAGTAAAAGAAGCAAAACACAACATGGTAAAGTACGAGGAAAACCCACACGAGAAAACCTTATAGGTCCCAACCACACAAGTCCACTACGATATGTACAATAACAACTTAAACTTACTCAATGACTCAACATCTTCAAGCCTTGATGCACTTATTTTTTCTTTTTTCCTTCCTCGCATCCATTGTTGGATGCCTTCCAGCAGCCAACATAATGCATGGCCTTTCTTACGTCTTGGAATTCTATTAATCTTACTTGCCTCTTGACTATTCTAACTATCACACAATTCAAACATGGTCTTCACCACTAGAAATTATCTTACAATATATATAGCAAACAAACTTGGTTCAACATACAAGATATCTCAAATAGACGTTTGTATGTGAAACTCGGATCTCAAACTTTTGGTGTAAACTAGGGTTTGGGAGGCTCAAATTTGTCTGTAACAATCATTTTTGCAAACCTTTCCAATAAAAACTCATTGCCGTCACTCTTAAATATAGAAAACACAAAGAATGAGGTGGCACAAATATTGAGAAAACTCATTCAAATAAAATACACAGGTTCGTTCGAACCAATTGAGCATTCTTATTTTAACGACAAAAATATTGTTTGAACGAAACTTCTAATCTTGTTTGAGTAAACATCGAATGACCTTTGAACTAAAATCTCTTGTGAAACAGAACAAACTCATATGAAGCACGTTAAATGATCATTTGAATGAAACACGCATTCTTATTTAGACTAGTCTTTGAAACTCATTGAACGACTAGTGAAATCCTGTTTGAACGAACATAAAATCTCGTTCGAACGAATTTAAAGAAAAAACATTTTTCTTTCCAAAACATTTTACGAAAAATGCCTCAGTTTAAAAACTAACACCCAAACATAAATCCAATCTTTATATATATATATATATATATATTCATACCTAATTGAGATCCCTCAGATATTTAAGATAAAACTCAACAAGAAACACGATGGGTAATCGATGTCACTTTAACTTGGCCACTACAGTCTTTAATGACACATCATAGGCTTGAAGGATAGGCCACTCAAATCTTGGCCTATGATGAAAATAATTTTTATCCAAACGAAATAAAGACAATATATATAAAAATTGACTCAATCGGAAATTTTCCCTACACCATCACAAGCTTCGGTCTAAGGACCCTCGGCTTCTATATCCGGGGTTAAACATTTAGAATACACTCACAAGATCCAGTCTAAGGACCCTCAAATCCTACATTTTAGGGTCCCTCAACTCCTTCGGCTTCAATATTTGGATATTCCTTATAAGCTTTTGTCTAAGTACCCTCAGCTCCTATATTTTAGGGTCCTTAGATTTTTCGACTTCAACATTTGGGGGTCCCTCTAAAAATTCATCCTAGTGACCCTAAGCTCCTACATTTTAGGGTTCCTTAGCTCTTTTGGCTTCATTATTTAAAGACCCCTCATAAACTTTGGCCTAAGGACCATTGAATATTACATTCAAGGGTCCGTGGGCTCCTTTGGCTTCAATAGTTGGAGGTTCCTCACAAGAATTATCCTAGGGACCCTCAGATCCTATATCTAGGGATCCCTCGGCTCCTTAGTCTTTAACATTTGGAGTTCCCTCATTAGATTCTGCCTAAGGACCCTCGGATCCTATATTTTGGGGTCTTTCAGCTCCTTCGGCTTTAACATTTGTAAATCCCTCACAATCTTCGGTCTAAGGATCCTAGGCTCCTAGATTTTGGGTCCCTTAACAACTTCATTTTCAATATTTGGAGTTCACTCACAAAATTCAGCCTAAGGACCCTCTACTCCTACATATTGGGTCATTCAACTCCTCCGACTTCAATACTTGGATGTCCCTAACAAATTTCGACATAAGGACCCTTAGCTCCTATATTTTAGGATGCCTCAACTCTTCTGACTCTTATATTTTAAGGGCCCTTAAATTCTTCGAATCCTTTATCGTTCGGATCATAACCTCCAATATCCGACAACTATTAGGAAATAGCACAGAAGATTAAAGCCTAAGGGTAATTGTTGATCCTAAAAGTAGTCTTGTATAGATAAGGGTATTTATGAGGATTGGCCCCATACCTTCGACCCCATATCTTTGGCCTATACCTTCGACATCATACCCCCAGCCTCATACCTTTGGCATCAGCATGGTCAGCCTAGTTATAACAAAAATTAAAAAAACCATAGAATTTACCAGAATGGGTATTTCAGGCATTTTCTACTTACATCAGCATGTGCACAAATAAATAGTGCACGTGAAGGAATAAATCATTTATTCCACATAACTTTTAGATGGACAGGTTGCATAACCCATTTGGTTCATGTCAATTAGCATGCACCATCTTACTTGGGTGCACACTACACTCTAAGTCTCCTTTATAAACTGTATACTTAAATACTTGTTCTCTAAGTCAACTAATATTATAAAATCTTACAAAAACTCTACACAAATACATTTTAGGGAGAGAAAGTACTAAATTATAACTTGTAGAACACTATTCATAATGAAGAATGAGTTTGCTTACAATGGATGTAGGTCAAATGGCTGAATCACTTTAAATCTCTCTTTTGATTTGTCTTCTCTCTTTACTTGATTTATATTTACTGTTTATATTCTTATCCAACTTATGCTCAATTTCATATTTCACTAAGTTCATCCTTTAACTGGATTACTGCATTTATGTGTAACATCAACAACATTTATTTTCATAACCCTTAGAAATATAACAGCTAAGTATTTGTAAAATTTTCATACTATCTAAATTTTTGTTCTTGTTTAAGCCCAGGTTTTATGAGATTAGTCTTATTTATTACTTCACATGAATATTACACTAAAAATAGTAATAGGGTATAACATTAAGTCTAACTATATACCATCACATCAAAATTATCTTTCTTATTTATGGGTGGTGATTACATGTTATATACACATACATTTACTTTAATAGATTTGGAACAACAACTTAAATCTAACTTCAACACTTCATTAAAAATATTAAATCTACTTCCATTCCTACAAATAACTATAGGGTATTCATATAAGATACATTTTATCACAAAAAATTTTTTAGACCAAAATAGTGAACCCAAAATTTTCAGAATTCAAAAACTAGTGGAATAATGAGGATGGAAATTGGAAAGTTTGAAGAAATTCAGGAAGATGTAACTCCAACGAGTTCAAGTCCGTTCAAACGTGAATCCCAGGTCATTTAAAGTGTGGATCGGCTGAGGATCGAACGAGACCCAACTGCATAACTTAAAAAACTCATTAAAAGGTTGTTTGAAGACCAACTCTAATGAGAGGCAATTCTCATTTGAATGAGCACATTAGAAATTTTTTAAATCGTGTTGCCCTTGTGTGTTGTCGCATTTTGGGTCGTTGGAAGGATGAGGTGTTGAGCTCTGCTAATCCCAGATTGGGCGAAAAATGGATTTTGTTATTTGGGGTGGTTTTATAAGTCTTGCTTGGGTTTATTTGGGGTTATTTGAAGTTGGATTAAGAAGAAGAATAAGGAGAGAGAGAGAGAGAGAGAGAGAGAGAGAGAGAGAGAGAGAGAGAGGGGGGGGGGGGTCTTTCCCCTCCATTTTCAGTATTTCTCCACCACAAATCATCACTACGATGTAACCACCTTATTCCTAAATATTTAAGAGATATTCTACCATATCCAAGCTCTACACACCTATTTCCACCATTGTTAGGCAAAGCTACGAATTTTGGAGGTGTTATTGGGGGATTTTTAGAGAAGATGAAATAGAAGATTTATTGAGCTTGAAGAGGGGTTTGATGGAGTTTTCAAGGAGACAAGTTTGGTAGAGATATGCAACCTCTTTAAGGCCACCTTAGGAGGTAAGAGGTTTTTATCATCTTAGAAATTTCATCTTACCATTGTTGGAGCTCCATTTGAGGTGGAGAAAATCTACTCTTAGTATTAAGACTCTATTTGCATATTAGTATTCTTGTTGTTAGATTATAAGAGTAGAATGCATTTGAATAAAATGATGAGTTTCAAGTACTTTGGTGCTTAAAATTTTTATGGAATAAAATGTTATAAAATGACATTTTGATGAGGGAAAAATATGATTGAATATTTCAAAGTTACTTGAAATTAAAGTTTAGGATTCTATGGTAATGGTGCATGTCTAGAAGTTTGATGCTACATATTTTATTAAATAAAATATTTTGAAAATGATATTTATCTTGCAAAAGGGAAGATTTTATAAAAGTTGGACATTTGTTGAATTTTGAAAAAATAAAATTGTTCTTTAGTCTTGAAAAGTATATTTTCACAAGTATTATGAACTTCTAGGATAAATTGTATTTTTAACCCATTTAGTATGATTTTTGGAGTTAGAATCCATCTTCTCATGTATATAAAGTTGTAGTATTTTGATGATG
The DNA here is from genome assembly GCA_949130495.1 of Sambucus nigra. NCBI lineage: Eukaryota > Viridiplantae > Streptophyta > Magnoliopsida > Dipsacales > Adoxaceae > Sambucus > Sambucus nigra. The sequence continues at coordinate 300,545,974 of OX422215.1, read as the reverse complement.
AACATAAAAATAAGTTTAATGAAGATTTTATTGGGTTTAAACATGAAATAAAGAAGAAAAAATTTTCATCCCTTAATGTATGTGAAAAAGGTGTTAGAAATGTGATAAATGTGAGGGTTCGAGACTACAAGTAGTAATAAAGAAAATGGTATTTTCTTATAAAAGTAGTCTTTAAATGTAATTGAATTTCTTAGATAAAGAAAGTGAAGAAATGTCTAACTCGAAAGATGGTTAAAAAGGTGTTGAATAAGTGTTAATGGGTTAAATGTAGAGAACTTGGTGCATATAACTTAATAATATTTTGGGATATTGGCAGTTATAAAATTGGAAGAAAATGACAAGTTTGGAAATAAATGGGTAAGATGGTAATTTTATGTAAAGTGGAACATTTTTATGAAATAAAAATATTGGAAAAGATGTTACACAAAATGGTCCTAAATGAACATGATTTTGGGATGAAATAACGTTAGAGTAAAAATGACAAAAAATGATCATTTTTAAAAGTGTAACACAAAGTGAGATGAAACTCCGGGTTTTGGCTTCGACCAAGCAGAAGAATAAGTGAAATAACATGGACATTTGCAAAATGTTAAAACGTATTAAGAAGGACTCGAATGACACCAGAATAATTAAGGAGGTCTCGGAGCCCTGGGGTGAAAGACCCAAAATCACTAGCCAGAGCATATGGTACGCATAGCCGGCAGTGTGGAGCTCGTTAAAGTATGTGATTATTGAATGATTCTGAGAAGAAAGTTAACGAAAATGGAACATGTCAAGAAATGGATTGTGTGATGAATACATGAAGATACAACTTAACTTGAATGAATTAATAAATGTTCTGATATTAGATAAAGTGAACAAGTAATGCAAAAATTGATTAATGTCCATAAAGTAAAGGAATGGTAAAGTGAAGGGATTAAATGGGTAGTTAAGCAGCCTAAAGAGGTTTAACCCATATTTAACACAAGGGTGTGTTTAGGAAATATTTTCAATGAAAAAATAAGTATTTTCTAACATGGTGGCCCTGTGTGTTGAAAGGGTGATTTTCAACATAAATACTAACGTGAATGGGTATAAATAAAAGGAGAAAGTAAGGAAAAAGAAACAATTTTCCTTAAACAAAGTGTATTTATTTTAAGTATTTAACCGAGTGTTTTAAATCAAGGAATAATGTCAAGTTAAGTACAAAGGGAATTCTTTTACAAGATTACGGTGAATTAATCGGGACAAATAATATTTTTTTGGAATAAAAATGGTTTCATGCATGTGAGTGTGTTCGTGTGTGTGTGTGTGTATATATATATATATATATATATATATATATATATAGGGAGAGGTTCACAAGTGGACCAAAAGAATGGACTTTTTAATGGACCTTAACAAAAAACACATAATAACACATTAATTTTAATTCCTATAGTGTAATTGGTCCGCGCCAGCGGCACCAAATACGCGTATCGATCGATCCCCCACCCCCCCCACACGCCTCCCACCCACCCCACCCCCATGGCAGCCCTGCTGTCATAAGGGCTGCCACAAGGGCTGCTATGGTGATGGTGGGTGGGTGGGTGGGGGCGGTGGGGGGTGGGGTGGGGGGGTAGTGGGGTGAAGGTGTGGTCTCGGGTGCCGCTGGCGCGGACCAATTATACTATAGGAATTAAAATTAATGTGTTATTATGTGTTTTTTGTTAAGGTCCATTAAAAAGTCCATTCTTTTCATCCACTTGTGAACCTCTCCTTATATATATATATATATATATATAACGCATTAGAGTCTTCTTTCTACCATTCGATTCTATACTACATTTTGTATATTTTTCACTGAGCATTCAATTCATTCCCTAGTCTTTGTTACGGCAAGTTGGGTGTGGTTCAGCATTTTGAGAGCGTTATGCAGGTAAGTACTATTTTTGGTTTTACAATAGTAGCTCTGTATGCTTAGATGCACGGTATGATTCCCACGAATCCCTCACGTCGTATGATTTAAATTAGAATTACATGCTAAACAAGTGAAATGTTATTTAAATAAAATTGGGTTAGCAACATTATATAGGTTGTTTTATTGGACTTCACACTGGGTCGGACCGAGTTGGCCACGGGTAACCCATACATCTGAGTCGGGGTGTGACAACACTTGTCATTACATTTCATGTACAGTGACATTTGTACTCACTTGAAATCTCGATTTAAAAAGTGTCTTGATCAGATTTAATTTGCCCCCTAAACTTCTTAAGTTTTATGTAATTTTAAACCAACATCTTTAAATTCAAATTTAAGACTTCAACCCATAAGCATTTGTCACTTACGTTAACATGTGTATAATATATAATTTTTTTCCCTTCATATTTAACAACTATTTGCTATACTAATAATGTTGCATTTTGCATATAATTTTAAATTTTAATAATAAAATATCACCACTATTCACATTTTTCTTATTCAAAAATAAATAAATAAATAACAATGACACATCATTGCAAATAATACTCCATAATATATAATTTGGAAATTAAGGACACTACATTATACTCTCCTTAAAAATAATTTTGTCCTCGAATTCAACATATCTAATAAATAAATATATGAAGTACTTTACCCTCATCTATGACTCCAACTCTTAAAACATATTCTATTTTTTTCATGTTTATCCCATTATAACTAAGCTAACTCCTTTTTCTTATTGTGGCATAATTATTATGTTCAATTTAAGATGCTAATCGATTTTTTAATAGATATAGTCTCCTCTTTTGAACTTAATGTCATTGAGGTTTATTATATGACATTTATTGTTCAAATACTTTTTATGCATATTCACTAATTAAACCAATTCTACCATTTCTTTAATTCAGTTCCACTAAACGGAAGTCACATGTGACATATTATGAGTATTCAGATAACTCCCCTTCTCAACAAATGAATCATCTATCTAATATTATATTAACTTAGTGTTAAATCCTCACAATGTACTTGAGGAATTATAAAATAAACATCCAAGTCAATATTAAAAAATATCTAGAATACTAAAAAATTATTTAAATTATACATCATACTCTTTTAATGTCAATCTCATTTTGACTTTTTACTCTAGAATTTTCACTATCGCAACACAACTTAAAAGAGTGACTTGAACCTGTGATTTTTGGCAACATGTAGCTATAACATTGTGTTAAGGCACCAAACATCAATATCCGTACTTCCATAACTCTTTTAAAGTTATTAACAATCACTTTTACATATTCAATTTCACATATTAGATTAATATAGTGGCCATATACAATCCCGAAACAAGTTGAATGTACTTGATAATATTTCAAAATTCAATTCACGTCACAAAACCGTACTCTCGAATAGATTAATATCATTACTCAGTCGGTAAATTTTATGTTCATAGTGTTCTTCCTTAATACCCAAATCATCCTTTAAACTATCACGCTCAAAAAGGCACCCAACCTTACGGCATATCCCAAGAGTTTGTCCCGCCTTTGGATCCCGTACACAATAACCAGAAGGAGAAAAAGTGGTGGTTAGACCAAGATCACAAAGTTGGCCAACAAATATAAGATTTAGTGTAAGTTTGTGAATCCAATCAGTATAAAAAAAGAGGTAACTGATGTCGAGATTGTTCCAATGTGAGTGAATGATATATGTGAATCGTCGCCAGTGTAAATTATTAGTGTGTGACGAGAAAGATTGGTGGTGGAGAAGAGAGTAAGATCAGAAGTCTAATGATTATAATAGGCAAGATCGAAGAACTATGCATACTTACCTGAAGTTATCAATAAAGAAGTATTACCAAATGGGTAAAAATCTATTTGAGGAATCCTCTAGATGATCAATCCTATTAACAGAGGCAATGGCAGATGAATTGTCACTAGTAGAAGCACTGTATTTAGGGATCCAAGAAGTCTGGGATTGTGGATATGGGAACTTCGGACAATCTTGGTAGAGGTGACCACCGCCCATCACATGACAGAACTTGCACACTCAAGTAAGGAAATCAACAAGAAGATGATATGTTAGCTTACAATAATTGCATGTCTTGAAAAAATTCCACTTTTTACGTCGAGATTTCATAGTGAACCTCTAGGAGTAGCATAAAAAACTTCAGGAGAGGAGGCTAAACGAGTAGAAAGGGAATTTTCCTCTGAGAGAAGTTCTGAAACTGCATGCTCTAGTGTAGGAAAATGATCTCTTTGAAGGAGAGAAGAACAAACATGCTCAAATTTATCACAAAGAGACATAAGAAAGACAACCAATTATTAATGATCTCGTAGGTCTGCAAAATTAACAACATCTAGGTTCTGAAGGGGTCAACTTATCCCAAATAGAATGCATCCTGGAAAGAAATTTTTTATGGTTTGTCCGGGTTGTTGTTTCATACGATGAAGGATTCCCATAAGTTGCTATTGATTAGTGAGTTTGGTAGTGGTATATAACTTTTGAAAAAAGTCCCAAATAGATTTGGCGGTGGTAAATCTACTAAATTGAAGGCTAATTGAGGGTGAAAGGGAATTATAAAACCACGTGATTACTCGATGGTTTATGTTCTCTCACTCCTCAAGACGATCTTCAAACTTATCGTCAGCTTCCCCAACGGCCTGTGTGGGTTCAGTTACACTCCCAGTGATATGACGTCATAGTTTTTGGTCATTGAGAAAATTCAACATTGCCTGAGCCCAGGGAATGTAGGTTGTACCATCGAGAGTGATAGAGATGGGTTTGGTGATGTCTTAGCAATTCATACCGTTGACAAAAAGAGAAAAAGTGAAATTAAGGTTCTGATTTATCAAAAACAACGGTAAAAAATGGATTGACATCCGTAAACCCCAAAAATGAATTTGTAATGATGAAAAACGGAGTAAAAATGGGCTAAAAACCCAAATAACCTCAAATAGACACAAAAGAAGGTGGGTCAGATATGCGTCAGTCCAGGTCAGTTCGCGGGTTGAAGAACAGGTCCGATATTGGTCCAAAAAAAAGGGTGAGTTCATAAGTGATGGTGGCAGCGAGAGGAGAAAAGGCTTAGTGCAGGCAGCGACAACGTGAGCACTACAAGAGGAAGGCCACCTAGAGCATTATAACTCTCATTCCATGTTACGATATTAGAGAGAGAGAGAGAGAGAGAGAGAGAGAGATAATTGGAGGAAAGGAGATATATTGAATTAATTTTATGTGTTTCTACGAGGAGATACATGACCTATATACATTAAACAAGGAGTACGATAATACAATGTGATAGTATAGGGGAAAATTCAGGGGGCCAGGAAAGGCGGAGGCTCCCCTTCGGTTTTTCAAAAAAAATTACCAAGAAACAAATTTTAGGGGTATTTTGTGTAAAAAAATAAGTCAAAGGTGATTTTTAGAGGATTTTGAAACTTGAAGGGATAGAAATGTAATAAAGTTTCATTCAACTTTAAACCTAAAACCGTTTCATTTCTAACATTTCCGTTCTCTGTCTCATCTCTTCTAAAACTCAGTGGCCCTCACCTCTCTCGACCCCTCACCTCTCTCTAGAGTCCTCACCTCTCTCTGGCGCCCTGATCTTTCTTCGATCGTTGCCCTCACCTCCTCTGCCTTGTTGTAGGGTGAAGCACAGCTGCTGCTCTCCATTCAGCTAGAAAGAAAACAATCCCCCTTTTTTTTTGGTTTATTGGTTACACAACCTATCAAGTTGAACTTGAAGACTTCATTAGATAATGTTATTTTGTTTCATTAGATTAGGTGTCGTATCCGGATAGTCAATCTAAGCATTAATAAAAGTAGCCACTTACTTTCTCTTCCTATTACTTTAAACTTAATCCAATGTGTATTCTTGGACTTACTATATTTAGGTGGCTTCCTTAGCAATAAGTTGTTAGTCTAAAGTGTTTTTATAGATTGTTATTAAAGATTCTCAATACCCCTTCAAAAGATGCTTTTATATGCATTGTTAGTCTCAACTATTTTTTATAAATTATTGTCAATTCCCATCAAAGATTTTCTTATCCAACTCAACCCCGTGTATGTCACTCGTATGACTGTTTGAAGTCCCACATTACAGTAGTACTCATGTCACTTAAGAATTTCAAATTTATGCGATTATGAGGTAGATTTATCTTTGTCCCGACACGCACATGTTACAATTGTACTCATGTAAGTAAATTGTACTCAACTATATCATTTTAATGGGTTCACATTAAAACATTAACATAAAAGTGTAATTAGTAGTATACTTGTAGCCAATTATTAGAAATATATGAATTCAGTGACTGATTAATTCATCAACCCACATACAAAGATATGAGTATCATGTTATATACTTCAGGGATTTTTTTACTTAACAACACCAACACCCCCACCCCTACCCCCTCAACATGACCCCCAATTTACTTACTGAAGTCTAACACCGTTAAAAAAATACGAATCCATATTTAAACATAACCCATAAAACAAAAAAAAAAAGACAAAAATATCTTAAAATAATACAAAAACATTGTAACCAAACACTGCTCTTACTCACTCCATAAATCTAATTTATACTTAAAACACACCATCTCTGTCATAGCTATTTATCTTCATTTTTCTCTCTACATTTTTCCCCTCTCCTCTCGTGTTTCTCTCTTTAGATTTGAATTCCTCACTTCTTTTTGAAAATCCACCAGCGAAGCTTTAAATTCTCTCACAATCCCTTTTATTTATACTTTCAAAGCCTGTATCCCAAAGCCCACACCGTACATCATTAATACTCATATTTGTAAATTATTTCATTAATTCATATTTGCAAATTCTTTCACCTCATTTGAAACACTCTAGTCCGTAGTCAGCTAAATTGACTAATCAATTACATCCTCATGAATCTCCACCTAGAATGGAGGAAACGAAGCTACCTAAATAATATCAAATTGAACAAAAACTACAATTCTACAATCACAAATCGAAAGAGGATAACAAAATTGCTAAATTTGCCTCAAGTTGACGCACTAAATTCAATAGAAACAATAATTCATATATTAAACTTTAACTCCCCAAATTTGGGCCAAAACTCAAATACCCCAAAACTATCACTTTTAGATCGAGAACAAAAAATACCAAATATCCAACACATGTATATATAGATATAGATGGAGACAGAAGATGTGTGAGTGTGTGTGTGTAATTAAATATTTAGGGCAAATATTTTTTTTTAGTAAAGACAAAGATGTATTTTTGGTAAATGTGTAATTTGGGGGTATTAATATGTATATTTTAACAATGTTAGACTTTTGTAAGAAAACTGATAGTTATGTCAATTGGTTGGAGCTCAGAAAAGTCGACACTGAAATTCACAAGTAATCTTCTAATCTTTGATTTAGCAAAAAAATGCACCATTTTCATTGAGAATTAAAGCTTGTAGAGAATAACACCAAATTGTCCAAACCCATAGGCTTTAATGAACTATAGCCATTACAAAAGTAACATGCATAGATTCCAAGTCGAATCGTGTATTTTCATTTCCTTCCTCCATCACAGGCCTCCAATGTATCCTAAACAACATATTGGGTAGAATACGTTCAGTTTTATAGCATAAAACAATCATTCATTTATTAAAATATTTACTAAGAACAATAAACATCATTTTTTGCTTTCAAAAAAGTGTCAAATAAAGAAAAATATTAAATGCTTTTAAAAATACACCATTCCAAATCTAATCACTTCGATTGACCTCGATAGTCATACCTACCAAAAAACATAACACGGCATAGTACCACATTAATAACCCATGTAGTTACCCAAAATGAAGAAACTGCTTAAAGATTAATCATTCTAGTGAATGTGTAAAAAATCTTACATATCATGTGGTAGATAATATATTATGAAATAAAGACACCCACCAATACATAAAAGGAGGAGGATAAGGGGAAAAAACTCTAAGCAGTGCTCAATACACTCATAAAGCATATATTATTCTGTAAACCTAAGAAAAAATATCTTATCCTATTAAGAACTATAACTTAAATTTTTTCAATGTTGAATGCGGACAAATAATGAGTGAAATTAGAAATCTGATGTCTTATTTAATTCATTAAATAGGGTAAATAAGTAAAATGACAAAATTTAGATATTAGCTTTGACATCACAAATCACTCTTTGCATTCATAATGGGACCATTATTATAGCTCGACCTAATTGCCAAATGTGAAATAAAACGTCTATACATATTGTCCTAAAATGACTAATTTTAGAGAAGAGCCCATATCATGTATTTCAGGTGGCACGGATAACACAGGGTATTTATTTTACACAAAATCAAAACATTTACAATTGAACAAACCAACAAAATACAATTTCAACCCGCTGGAAGACCAAAAAGTAGAAGATTGAAATCACATTCCTCCACCACATTTACAATTTCAAGTCCCTGGGGGAAAAAATGTATGAGATAAAAAAAGCCTTCCCCACGATCTTGACTACTCACCTCCTTTTTTTACAGGACAAAACAAAGGTTTCACCTTATACAGACAAAGTGTATAATTTCAAAAACCAAGTCCTAAATTTCCATATTCTATAATGATTTATACTACTTACCTACAGGAAAATTAAAAGCCTTAAATGTTCAATATATAATTTATCATCAACACAAATGCTTAAATTACAACAACAAAGTTACATAAATTGGTATACGAAAGCGGTAAAAAAGGGCCATAATTGGGGGAACTTAGAAGATTGCAATCATACCTGAATAGAAGAACAATGGTATTTCTAAAAAAACACAAAAGATCAATCATAACATAAAATACATGAAAACAAATTAAGTATATAGATGCATATACTTATAGATGTTGAAATTTGTAATTTCTGAAGGGAGAAAACCCCCAAAAAAAACTGTATTTAAATGGGAGTTTTTGGATGATTTCTACATAGAAGCAATCAAGGGAAGAGGTTTTCATTTTTGACACTTCATATTCCCTAGATGAGAAGAAACTATTGAGGAACTTAGATGTCTTGCAGAGTGTCGTTTGGGGAATAAGCCATAAAAACATAAATGACAATGAATAGGTTCAAGTAATAGTTAGAATTTAATAGTGAGGGTTGCTGGTAAAGGGGACTTTGGAACATTTTGGTGGGCATGGAGAGGGAGGGATGGAGATAAAACTCGAATTGATGAATGAGAGAGAGAGAGAAAGAGAGAGAGAGAGAGGGGATGGGTGAGATATAATCACAGAGGACAGAGTTGGAATAAAGACAATAAATGACGATATTCTAGACATTTATTGACATCCAAGCTTTTTGGCTCTTTTTAAGTAGTAGAGATAATGTTGTTAATGTTGATGCTTATAAGAAAACAATCCCCATTTTTTTAAGCTTTTTAATGCTTTGATGATGTTTCTATTAATTGTTTGATTTGCTTCAGATTTAATTTGCTGTCAATGTAGATACCTACTGCAAATTGTTTGATTTGCTTTAAAATTTTTATTTAGGCTCTTTAGGTATGAGTTTTTTTTAATGTTTACTTGTTTTTACTTTTTATTTCTGAATGATTAAATGTATATATTTACAAATGTTTAATTGAAAGTGCCTCTTGATAATTTAAATGTTTAAGTTTTTTTTAATATATGACGAGACAAATTTATTTATATTTAAATTAATTTAAACTTAAATTTATAAATTGGAAAAATATTTAGGTTAAAGTAAAATACTAAGATTAATGTAGAATATTTATTTTAAAGGTTCATTTTAGTGTTGTTTATCAAAAAATGAAAATTACTAAAAGAAATCGCCTCGGGGGTCACTCGAAAATTTGGCTCCCCTGACCAAAAATCGTGGATCCACCATTGTGATAGTACATGTATAATACATTGAGTACAATAATGTAATGTACACTATGTATACTAGGACATTTCATTGTGTTAATATTAAAAGGACATCACCCATCCATTTCAAAACACTTGCTGATTAACCCATTGAATGACCTAACTCAATTGCGCTCCATCCTCCAATTTTAGCCACCCTTTTTTTAAGAAAACTAAACTTAAGCATTTTTAACGTTGTTTTTACTTTTGTAGTACATTTACATGATTTTTTTGGAAAATTTTTAGGGTAGTTCTAGAAACCATCTTATACAAATGATAACACCACTCCAAATTTACTCCCCTGCTGCTAAGAAATTCCAATTACATCAGTTTCTAGTTGACATAATTACAAAATGGATTTTGATGTAATAAGAAATAACATGAGACAAAAGCTATTTTAACCCATAACATTCAGAATTTCAAATTGCATCATTATCTTATTGGAATCAAAAAGAGAACATTACCATTTCGAGGTATTCGTGTTGTTGGACAATAATAAGGCCCGAGAAAGAAGAATTGAACTAAGGGTCCGTTTGATTCAAAAGTGGGAAAATGGAGAGCATGGCAAAGTTTTCCATAATAAAATTTGCCATGGCAAAATTTGTGAAGGCAAATCCTATAATTTGCCATATAAGGTTATTTGATAGGATTAATTTACTAGGTGGCAAAAGTGGGTTGTTTGATAGTATTAATGGAAAATAAAAACAAAAAACAGTTTAGAGCAAACAAACAGTTTATGAATAAAGAATAGTGTTTAATAAAATAAAAAGCTTTAACAAAAAATAGTTTTAACGGAAAAAACATTTATTTGGAAAAATAGTTTTTAACGAAAAAAAAAACACTTTGAAAAAAAAACAGTTTAGAACGATTTTTTTTAGAAAATAACAGTTGTAACAAAAAAACAGTTTTTAACCAAAAAAACAGTTTCAATGAAAAAAAAACACTTTTTAACAAAATAAAAACGGTTTTAACAAACAAACAAACAGTTTAAAAAAACAATTTTAACGAAATAAAAATATTTTTTACGAAAAAACAGTTTTTAACAAAAAAAAAACAATTTTTACGGAAGAAATGTTTTTTTCAAAAAAAAAGTTTTTAATAAAAAAATATAGTTTTTTTTATATTTTTAAAAAGGATAGCAAATTTGTGGGGAAATTTTGCTTTGCTATATAACTAAGCAAAATTTGCCAACAAAAGTGGGAAAATGATGGCAAATTTGTATGTGAACATGAAAATCCATGAAAAATTTTCCATGGCAAATAATGGTCATCAAATACACAAAATAGTGGGCAAATTTGTGATTTGCCACATTTGCCATGGCAAATGTGGCCTATCAAACGGACCCTAAGACTATCAAGTAACCAAAAAAGACTTTAAGACAGGTCAAGAATACTAGCTTTGCGCACACACACACCTCCCCCAAAAAAGAGAAAATATTGTTGTGATATAACAAATTCAAGCCCATATTTATCGTAAAGAAATACAGAGAATCTCACACATGAATTTTGATTCTTTCAGTTGAGTACCATATGTATCAAATCAACGACCCAAATTAAGTGATTTGAGCTTGGCGAAGCTCCTCGATGCCATGGGCAAATTGGCAGTGGTCACCATATGGGCAGACCCCTGTCGCATCCCATTTGTTGCACAGCTCAGTCTTGTAGCGTGGGTGGCGATGGAAAAGGCGAAGCTCCTCGATGCCATGGGCAAATTGGCACTAGTCATCCTTTGGGCAGACCCCTGTCGCATCCCATCTGTTGCACAACTCAGTCTTGTAACGTGGGTGGGGAAGAACATGCTGAAGCTCGTCGATGCCATGGGCAAAGTGGCAGTGATCACCATATGGGCAGGCTCCTGTCGGCTGCCATTTGTTGCACAGCTCGGTCTTGAACACCTTTTGCTACAACATCCATATAACTTGTCATACCACCGGTTAAACATCATTTATATGAATTATCTAGTCCAATTCTTTTTTTAATTACTCGTCTGGTAAAAAAAAAAAAACTCAACAAGCAATCCCATTTTTCAAGCATATGAGTTTTCAAGTAAAATGAAAAAAAAAACTATTTTTTCAAAGTAAAATGGGTGGAAAACAATTTTTCTTGTTAATAATCATTTTATAATGTGGAATTTATTAAAAGAATTTTAATGAGTGTTAATTGAGTATATTAACAGTAATTTCAAAAGATATATATATATGGCGTGAAATGTTTTTATTTTTTATAAAACTATTTTATTTAATAGTAAAATAAAAAACTATTATAAAACGATTTTTATAATAAAAAAAAACATATAGCAATTTTTTTTAAACAATTGAAATGGTTTTTGAAAATATTTATGAAAATAATTTTTTTTTGATAAATAAAAGTATTAAAAACCCGCTAAGGGAGCGGAATCCGTATACAAGGAGTATATTAATATGTCCATTAGTAATTCCATTACAGAATTTTTTTTACCAAATGCAAATACGATTTTACAAAATACAAACAAGATTTCACAACATGATTTTACTTCGATCGTGTTTGTGCTTGGTAAAAAAAATCGTGTAATGGAATTACTTATGGGTATGTTTGTATCCTCCTTATATATGGGTTCCGCTTCCTTAGCGGCTTTTTAATGCTTTTATTTATCCAAAAAAACTATTTTCATAAATACTTTAAAAAAGCATTTCAATTGTTTAAAAAAAACTGTTATCTGTTTTTTTTATCAAAAAAATTGTTTTATAAATAGTTTTTTATTTAACTAGTAAATAAAATAGTTTTATATAAAATAAATGCATTTCACGCCATATATATATACACACTAGCGGATGCCCGTGCCGAGGGCACGACGATAAATTTGCCCCCGTGATAAAAAAAATTAAAGAAAAAGTAAAAATTTTAAAAAATATAAAATATAAATTAAAAAAATATTTAAAATATAAAAAATATAAATTAAATTATTTAAAATTATTTCACTTTTTAAAAAAATAATTATTTCCCTTTTAAAAAAATAAAAACAAAACCCTTTTTATTAAAAAAAAATACTTTAGTATGGCATTTCATGTATAGGCATGAAAGTGAGAAAATATCATGCATGAAATGTCATACATAAAAGTGGAGATATTTTGACAAAAACCATGCTCCTTTATTATATATATATATATTGAATTACTGTTAATATACTCAGTTAACACTCATTAAAATTCTTTTAATAAATTCTACATGATAAAATGATTTTCAAAAAAAAAAAATTTTTTTACGAGATGTTATGAAATTTAATTTTTTACCTAACACAAATACGACTCAAATACAAGCGACACGACAAAATGCAATATCTTCTTTTTATAATCAAATCCGTACACGATCCAATTAAAATGTGACACGTCACGATACGTAATCTTTTTTTTAACAAGACACGATCTAAATAAAAGCGACACGATACAACCCGACACAAAATTTTATTTTTTAACTAACACGACACGACATAAAATCTGATTTTATTTTATTTAACTAGCACGATCTAATTAAAACGTAACACGATACGAATGAAATAAAAAAATTTAAACCAGTGTTGAAATAAAACCTTGTGAAGTTTTGCGTGCTAGGTCATGTCGTGTTACTTTTTTTTACGTCATGTTTGTGTTATGTAAAAAAATGAGTTTTCGTATCGTGTCGTGTCACTTTTATTTGGGACGTGTTCGTGTTAGGTAAAAATGAAATTTCATGTCGTGTCGTGTTACATTTTAATTAGATCGTATTAGTTAAAAAAATAAAAGAAGATTTATATCGTGTTGTGTTACTTTTGGAATGTGTTTGTAAAAATAAAAAGAAAATTGTGTCGGGAGGTATCGAGTCGTTTTTATTTGGCCGTGTATTGTTAAATAAAAACAAATAAGATTGGACCCTTGTTTTTTTCCCCTAAATAGGGAATTGTTTAAAAAAATAACATAAAACACACGTGAAAGAAGGTTTGTTATTGCAAAGATATTTATGTCATTTTATCATGAATTGAAGTGCTACAAGAATTTGATGGAGCGGTAACAGCGGCACCCATGAACAATAAAAAGGAAAAATGATGCTGAAAATTTTGTTACTTCAATAGTTTCTTGAAATAAACGCTTGCATGGCAACCAAAATAATATTCTAAACTAAAAAATTACATCCTACATGATATAATATAAAGTAATTCTTCACAATTCATTAGCAAATGGTGTACGTGCCATCGAGATCTTTGTATGTTACCAAAGTATAAACACAAGTAAAAAATGATAGATTTTAGTATGTTACCGTTTGAGTGATGTTTTCGATCCGATTGGAGAAACGTACCCGATTTCCATTACGGGGATCCATTTGAACCGGATTACTCTCCGCCACAATATGCATACGGTGAAAACTATCAATAACAGAAGACCACGTATACTCTGGTTGGGCTACTAGAATGTTCCTTTGATAGAGAGTCTCGGTTTGTAGGAGATGAGACAAAATCCAATTGGAGTTGGAGCTCTCTGATTGATCAAGAAAATGGTTTCTCATGTACCCATTACCCATTGTCATATCTGTTTGCATTTTTGTTCATAAATAACACAAATGTCATTTTATAGTGAGAGAATGAATAGGAAGGAAGGTGTAAGGTGCAAGGTGCAAGGTGGCGACTTCACATTTAAGTGAGAGAATGAATAGGAAGGAAGGTGTAAGGTGCAAGGTGGCGACTTCACATTTGAGATATATTAATTAACGAGTGTCAAATTTCACTTCTTTGAGTTGCCCTCGAGTGATTGGTATTCTTACCTAATTTCATGAGGGCACGTTGGTCATTGTAAATTTGCATTTCCTTTATATACTCTAAAATAGTATACAAAGAGTTAAGGCCTCTCTTTATTTACCCTATCCACGTGGACATCATCCTATTATTAAACCCATCTTCACACCTAGCAGTCCGTCTAGCAAAAAATGCCTCTCCATTTTTCATCAATAACTCCATCTCTTCACTTGCCCACGATAAAAAAAAAATGCCTCTCCATTTTTCATCCATCTCTTCACTTGCTCACAATAAATGTGAAATTAAAGACAAGCTCCTCACTGTGATTACAAGCCTTTAAAATCAAATGCCCTTTCTTTCTTTATCATCTATTCCGCTCTCTGCCACGCGACCCAGAATCGATCGAAAATGAAAGTTATTACCAAAACCTCTCGCGGCGAGGCCACCACCTACACTCGCCTCCCTTTCCTAAACACCACCGACTTCAAAATCTCTGACTTAACACTCACCCAAAGAATCCCATCAATACTATATGTGATGATGATGGAGTAGAAGATAAATTAGGATTTGATTTCGGCAAATTCTAATTATTTGAAGTAAACTCCGACAATGAAAGCCACTTATCCGACAGTGACGAGGTTAATTTCAGGTGATTCCGGCATCATAGTATTTTTTTTTAACGGTGGTTGGGTTTTGGTCTTTGTGGTTCTCTGTTTTGACGATGGAATTTGAGAGAGGTTTGGATGGTTTTGCCCTAAAAATGGTACTCTTTATCTGCTCTCTCTCTCTCTGCCCGTTTTGAGGGTTTCGATATTGGTGATTTTCAGACTTTGATTCAATATTAGGGTTCGATTTCAGGTTTGTTTTAAATTACGATTTTGATTTCAGAGTTGAAGTCAGATTTAAACTTATTTTGTGTTTCATTTGGTATTTTTTTGTACAATTTTTGCTGTATATAAGAACATTAAGAAAATCATAGCTACTTCTTGATTGGGTTTGTGTAAGAGATTTAAGAGCACATCTCACACCTTTGGAGCAATGAAAATTCTTTAGGATTTTTGTTGAATATTTTCTCTTTGTAGAAACCGTTTATGTTGACTCCTTATTTTAACTGTGTTTCTTTAATACTACTAAATTTGTATGGATTTTAGTATTATTGATGTTGGGTTGATATTGTTCAACTTCAAGATACTTTATGAGGAAGCTTTGTTCTTTTTTCAGATTCTTGCAAAGGTAAATCTATTTGATATTCTTTAAATTAGCTAATAAATTTATGCCAATACTTTTGTAAAAATATCAATGATTAATGAAGTTACCCGTTATTTTTTTCATTATACTTTTATCTTTTGTGGTGATAGAAATTAAAAATCCCTTCTTTTTGGCTCAGTGGTTTTTTTTAATTGTTTTAGGAGGCTCTTGATGTGAATCTGGTTAACATTGCATTTTTGTGTGTTGGAACATCAAATAGATTTGAAATGAATTGTTATCATTTGACATTTATGAATCATAATATATTGATTTTTACTAATGTTTGAAGTTGGTCTACATGGCCCAATGAAAGTGCGAAATTTATAAATTGTAATATATGGATTTTTACTAATGTTTGAAGAGGGTCTAGATGAATGGAAGGGCAAAACGTTCCCATGGACATTGTTTAAATGTTTGTGGATATTGACTGCAAGCTTATTTTTTAAATTCTACGAGTGTTTTGATCTAATTTAGTTTGTAATTTATTTATGATTTTATTTTTTTACCTAATTTATGTTTAGATTTGCCTAAATTTTTATTGGTCAAATCTCATATTGATTGGACATTTTATTTATAAAAGTTCCTTAATAAGTGAAACTTTAGAAATTTTTGGTATATGAAATTAAATATTTTTTCAAACGTTGACAACATTGTAATCAACATTGTAACATGCAAGAATATCAAAGACAAAAAGTAAACACTTAAGGTGTTAATCGACTATCAAAATCTCCTAACACGCGCTTCGCGCGGGTTTACACCTAGTATTTATATAGTTATATAGATTAGAGTTATAAATGCCATTAATGATACTCAAATTGTAATGCATTGGTTTTAAAAAACTTGTACCATAAAATCCTTTCATTTTTCAAGTGTAGACCTTCAACTCTCTTATAACTCTAATACGATATTAACTTTGCAAAATATAGAACATTTAAAAAAAAAACTATTCAGTTACCAGGTGACTATTACTATTCGGTTATCAGGTGACATATATATATATATATATAATATGAAGCCATCTCCCACTAACTCGAAAAAACAGATTGTTTTTTTCTCCTCCTCCATCAATATCTGCCTTGCGGGTTCTTTTCATCAAGCAGACGGTGAGCGATGTTGACATGGAAGCGACAGAGTTGGAGTACAAATCTGAAGAAGGGAAAGAGAGGGCTAGAGCTCGACAGAGGCAATTTGAGACGTGCGGTGTAATTGGTGGGCCTGATAAGGGTGGTTGGCCATCTAAAACACTGGATGGTAGTGAGAGGAGAGTTTCCCACATGTCAAGTTTAGTATAATAGGAATTCACTACAAGGTAAAAGTAACAAAGTGACTCTGTTTGGAAGATAATTTTGACTACAAGGTAAAACTATAATTATCTTCTGAAACAAAGATTTATAGTTTCATATGTTTTTTTTTACTTTTGACTCTGTTGGGAAGATAATTTTGAGGATCGAAGTGTTTTCCTGTTCAAAAAAATAAATAATGCACTTGCAACGAATGGAAGTTAAGACAGTGTTCTACATTGCTAATGTTATGATTCTGCCTAAAGATTTTTGCATAGGTCCTCATCTTTGTAATACCTAAGACTGAAGAACAATCATGAATCCATGAGGTGATGTCTCTAATAGGTTTCACCATGCACGCATGGATCCCAAATTAGCCAAACGTGCAGTTACTACAACCAAATCCCATAATTTTTTATCCCACATATACCCACATGCTCCAACAGGTCATTCACATGGGTACCGTGTTGACTACTGTAGAGGAGATGGTGGGTAAGTGAGTGTGGACAATGGGCTGTTCATTTTCTCTAAGTGAGATTATCATGAAAACCGATAAAAAAAACATTAAAAAAATTTTAATTTTATTTTATTAATACAGTAAAATACTATAAATTGTTAATATTTTTTAGATGATTTTTATAGTGAGACTATAATTTTTTTTCTATAAAAACATTCAATTAACAATATTCATAACATACATTTCCGTCGCTCATCGCGCGGGGTACATGCTAGTCTCTATATACTCTAAAATGCTATACAAAGAGTTAAGACTCCCTCTAAGTTAAGGCCTCCACGTGGCAAGTCCTAAATATTTGCTCTCACGCCTCTTTTTCGTAATATGAGAGCATTTAACTTTTATTTCTCAAACTATTAAACCCAAACGTCCCAAACCCTTCGTCTCTCTATTTGTTTACTTTCTAAACCTGGCCCTTTATATCCACACATCCGTATGGTTCATGCACTTCAAGAGAGGATTCGAGCCTGATAAACCTACCTACCATTTCTCTCTCTCTATGCGGCCTCTGCTACTTCTACTCCTAGCTCACACCCCTCTTCTCCACGAGTCTCACTCGCTTGACACGACTCCTACCTCTTCTCAACGAGTCTCACTTGCATTTCGAGGGATTTGATTTCACACATGAATCTTGAAGTTGGGGTTTAAAAAAGGTTTCGTTTGACTCGCATTTGGGTGCATTCTTCGTGAGTTCTTGGTGAGTTTGATAGATATGAAAGGTTTTTATGTTCATTTTATCTAGAAAGAACACATCTGAAAAGGCTTTTGTATGATTTCATTGTTTTTAGTGTTTAAATCATTTTTCAATTGTAGCTAATTTCAGCTCTTTTAGTGCAGCAAAGGCAAGACCCCCGGAGGGACAGAGTAAACCCAATAATTTGACATAGTTGTTGTCGGGTTTTTTGGTTGGAAAATGGTGTGTTATTATTCTTTATTCTTATTGAGTCTTTATTTGATTCTATCTTTTCTCAATAGATTTGTGTTTTAATTCCCCCCCCCCCCCCCCCCCAAGATATTGCTAGATGCGGAATCAACTCTGAGCAATGAACATGAAGAGCTCATATTTTTATTTGTCACAAAGTATTGATGCAAATGTCTTGCTCGCGCACTGGGTCGCGACGTTAGGGTTTGTTAACGTCTAAATCAATATCTTTAAATTTTGTATTGTGTATCCGTTTAAGTTGGGTTAGCCTTATTTACCATCTTTTCTGCGTTTCATATTGTGTAAACATTAAGATATTTTGAATGAATCCACATTTTGAAGAGGAAAGTGATGTCTGATTTATTTTCATTTTTTGTTTTCCATTTTCATTTTTTGGTTTTCATTAACCCGAAAAGTCTGTTTTAATTGTATTTGAATGTGTATTACAATATTGTCAGTGGTTGTGAATGTAAAACCAAGTAAATAGGATTATTTTCTTTGTGTGCTGTTGAAAATGTTCAAATTGTTGGTTTAATTAGGCCTTAGTTTTTCTCTCACAAATGGGTAGATATGCTCGGATCATCTCGCGTATACATTCTAAACTTAGTTTATTATGGGTGATTCAGGAACTTGACTGAATTTGTTGTCAAGAAGAGGCCCAAATACATTTTTTCATGGTTGATGTGCATTGAAGTAGTCATGTGGCATTTTTTACTCGATTTGTTAGGTTGATTTGTAGATCTGGCTTCATACTAGGTTTTTGCAATCTTAGTAGTATAGGCCATATATTCATTTTTACAGTGTGTTTTCACTTTTTTTACAAGTATAGTAGCGGATGAGAAAGTTGGAGTACCATGTTTATTTAAATCTACAAGTATGAGGTTTTAATGTTTTCTTTTTATTTAGTGTTAAAATTTTATGACATTGATTTCTAGAAATGTTCTCCTTAATAATTAAGTGCCTTTAAATATTTTGCATTTCATGTGTATTCATTTTCCTATTATTTATCCTAAATGGAATTTATATATATTTTTAAAATTTTATCCTTTTCTAATGGTTTGGAATGTTTGTAATTGAATATAGGTTTTGTATAACGCATTCTGTCTAAAAATAGGTTTGATTTACTTCACCTATTGTTTTCATACTTTTTTTCCATTCAATACTCAATCAAGTTCATTTGAGATTTCTTATGAACATCAGGTACCTACCTATAAAACCAAGATTTTGATAGCTCTTCTTATATATAATGTGTATATATGTTTATACTTACATAAAATGTTGTGTTTCATATACTGTTCGAATATGTAAAGGCTCTGTATGTTTTATATAGTTTGTATTTGTCATGAATAAATCTGTTCATAAGGCTTTGAGATGTGCTAATCAATTCGGGAATATATTTCTTTGATTATGAAAACATTAATTTATAAAGTTCATATTATATATTTGGTTTGATAATAAATATGTAATATTTTAATAATATAGGAATCGATAAATCGTAATTGGTTTGATATATAGATGTAGTGATAATTTCGTTCACAAATATCAAAACACTGTCTCCCCAATATTCTACAGGGCGGTTGCAAATCAAAATTCACCCGACTTTTCTTCAAGTCTCTCTCTCTTCCAACCTTTCCCATTCCCTCTTTTTATTTACACGGGATAAATCCCCTTTCAATAGAACCCAACCCCATCCCCTCTCAAGTCTCTCTGATCTTCTCATTGTTTAGCAATACCTCAAGCAGTCTTGCTGAGGTTTCTTCACAGTGATGATGTTTGAGAAGTTCCAAAAGTGCCTCAATGGCACCACTTTTGGCCATCGTTACGACAGTTGTAGCGTCGCCACTTTCTAACATTAAGAGAGAGTTTAGTGCACCAACTACCGTGCCTTCTGAGCCTAAACGAAGCAACCTTACCAAAACTGCCACAGGTACTCCCAAATAGAACTCGAAAACTAAATTGCGGAATACTTGATAGTGCTCGAAACTAAATTTCAATTCTAATTATGGGATGAAAACTCTTTTGTTTGTTTGTAGACCCCTTTACTAATTTTCCAACTTCTACTCTGATTTCATTTTTCAATCCATGGGCCATAGTGTGGCCATCCCCGATCCCCGCCGCGGAGGGAAAAGGATCCTTCGGGTCCCGTGCATCCCCTCTCGGGAGCGCACTTCGGCCAGCGTCGATTTGTGAGGTGAAAAATGTAGAAAGATTCAGAGTCGTCAGTCTATTTTACTTAAAACAGACAAAAGAAAAGGGGGAGCCACCCCAAAGGATGGCATCCAAAGACATATTTGTGCGTGCGAAACCAAAATGATTCGAGAATGGTTCAGAGGCTTAGTTACGAAATGGGAAGGTGTTAGGCATCCATTCCTCTCTTTCGGTCTCTCATGAATATTTGCTATTTTCCTTTATATTTCCCCCGTGATATGTGTGCATGTGTATATATAGAATGGAGGTAGGAATCCTCGACATGTATCATGGAAAAGATAAAGCGAGTCATCCGTAGGAATGTGAGATTAATGTAGAAAATAGGATTTGCGCGATTACCCTTGCGTTGATTGTTATAAGGGAATGATAACACATGTGAGATAATACACCACTGAGAACAAATGTATAGAATATAATAAAAAATTAGACAAAGAGAAGATAGAAAATAAGAAAAAGTGAGAAAAGGACTCCAGTCTCGGGTTTTACCCCTAAACGCCTACGTAGCCTATAAAGGCATCAAAGTCCATGTAGTTCGCATACAAAACGAGGGGTGGGGTTTATCCCATAAATCCAAATGGAGAAATCTCTTATTTGTAAGTGTGTGTGTGTGTGCGTAGAAAAAGTATTTTTTAGTTGTGAGAGAAGTGTGGAAAAAGTGTTAGAATCCCTACTTGGAATTTATGAGTAAACCCTCTTTTTCTTGTTTTTTTGGTTTATTTATATGAAAATAGGAGATGTGCAATAATACTAGATAAAAAGTATGTTAGGATATGTGAAATAAGATAATAAAAGTGCTTAAGTAATAAAACAAGTTATTGCAAATTTAAGAAGATTTGAAAAGAAAGGTGAGAAAGATGGACCTTCTTGGAGACTTTGATCTTGATCTTGAGTGTAGAAAAACAGCCCTTGCACTTGGATGATGATGGAGAGTGGTTAATTCATCAAGTTTGATGAAAGGTATGATGAAAAGTGGAAGTGAAAAAGTGATTTGGAGGTTGAAATCATGCTGCCTTCGAGAGAGGTTTCTGGGACTTGCTGAGAGTGATTTCCTTCTAATATGAGCTCTCCTTGAAAATGAGGCCAAGGCCTCCTTTTTACAGGACCAGGGGTCTGCCGATCGGCATTGCCATGGCACTACCTATCGGCAGGTGCCGATAGGCAGGGTCTAGGACCTACCATTTGGCAGTGCGCTTCAGGCTTTTTCGGAAAATTGGCCGCCGAGGGCAAACCATTGGTCAGAATTGTGCACGGGGTATACCATTGGAAAGGTATTTTAGAGACCTTCGAAAGTCCTTTAGACCGCTCCCAAGTTCGGGAGTTGACTTTGGGTCAAATATGGCTCGGAAGAGTTTATCGGTCCATTGGACGGGGGATCGTGCGGACGCAAACGGATCGTTCGTCCGCATGGTAAGTCTGAATAGCACACGGGGCATACCATTGGAAAGGTTAGGAGATGTACTTTGAAATTCTAAAGAGTTTGACCACATTTGGAGAGTTGACTTTTGTCAACCGAGCCGGAGAAGCATTCGGTGACCTCCCGGAGTTAAACGGATCGTTCGTCCGCATGGAAAGTCAGAATCGTGCACGGGATGGACTGTTGGAAAGGGTATTCAGTGACCTTAGAAGATTCATTCAGCCTCAGTTGAGTTAATGAGCTAACTTACGTCAACCAGAGTCCGGGAGCACCCAGTGGCCTCTAGGTCGGGTTTCGGACGCAAACTGATCGTTTGTCCGCATGGTAAGTCAGAATCGCGCACGGGATGGACCGTTGGAAATGGCATTCAGTGCCCTTCGAAGATTTATTAAGTCTCGATCGAGACTAAGAGTTTTATTTTTGGGTCAAACTGAGCCGGGGAATGCCCGATGGCTTCCAGGTCAGTACTCGAGATGTGACCTGGGTTTATAGAGATGAGGGGAGGTACTAGGTACCTAAGGAGAGTTAGGGGGGTCACAGAATGGGGTGTCTATAGAGCCCCTCGATGGGTGAGTTTGGAACAAATAATGACCGTCGAATAGACACCACATGATGCTTTTGAGGGAGAATGACCGATTCAGAGGGTCGAGGTCGATTCTGAGGACCTAAGGAGTGCGCTGGGGATGATCAATCATGTGGATCAAAGCTGAATCTATGGGCTTAGGGTAAAGGTCTGGTAACTGAGGTCAGTTCTGACCTAAAGAGTGGTGACGATCGAGGACCGAGTTCAATTCTGACCCAACTCAGGTGACGATCCAAGATCGGGGCTAATTCTGACCCAAGAGTGGTGACGACCGAGGAACGAGGTCAATTCTGACCTAACTCAGGTGACGATCCAAGATCGGGGTGAATTCTAACCCAAGAGTGGTGATGACCGAGGACCGAGGTCAATTCTGAGCTAACTTAGGTGACGATCCAAGACTGGGGCCAATTTTGACCCAAGAGTGGTGACGACCGAGGACCGAGGTCAATTTTGATCGGATTCAGGTGATGATCCAAGATCGGGGTCAATTATGACCCAAGAGTGGTTACGACCGAGGATCGAGGTCAATTCTGACCTAACTCAGGTGGCGATCCAAGACCGGGGTCAATTCTGACCCAAGAGTGGTGACGATCGAGGACCGAGGTCAATTCTGACCTAACTTAGGTGACGATCCAAGACCGGGGCCAATTCTGACCCAAGAGTGGTGACGACGTAGGATTGAGGTCAATTGTGACTTAATTCAGGTGACGATCCAAGATCGGGGCCAATTCTGACCCAAGGGTGGTGACGACAGAGGACCGAGGTCAATTCTGACTTGATTCAGGTGACGATCCAAGACCGGGGCCAATTCTGACCCAAGAGTGGTGACAACCGAGGACCAAGGTCACTTCTAACCTAATTCAGCTGACGATCCAAGATCGGAGTTAATTCTGACCCAAGAGTGGTGACGATCGAGGACCGAGGTCACTTCTGATCTAATTTAGGTGACGATCCAAGACCGGGGTCAATTCTGACCCAAGAGTGGTGACGACTGAGGACCGAGGTCAATTCTGACCTAACTTAGTTGACGATCCAAGACCGAGGTCAATTCTGAGCCAAGAGTGTTGACGACCGAGGACCGAGGTCAATTCTGACCTAATTTAGGTGACGATCCAAGATCGGGGTCAATTCTGACCCAAGAGTGGTGACGACCGAGGATCGAGGTCAATTATGACCTAACTTAGGTGACGATCCAAGATCGGGGTCAATTCTGACCCAAGAGTGGTGACGGCCGAGGACCGAGGTCAATTCTGACCTAATTCAGGTGACGATCCAAGACCGGGGACAATTCTGACCCAAGAGTGGTTGTATTTCCTTGGAAAAAGAAAAGAGTTCCACTGGGGGTAAGAATTGATTTGAGGTTCCACTGGGGATAAGAATTTGGATCTGAGATTCTTCTGGGGACCGATGGATGAGATGGGGAAGATTCGGATCGTCCTTTGGGAGAGATTGCCAGGGGCGAGTGATTCTTCTGAATTTCGCTGGGGAGAATACCATGTGATATTGTTTCGCACTGGGTAGCCGATGGCTGGAGCGGCATTGTGTCTTTGATTTGAGCGGAGGAGTTGATTGTTCGGGAGATAACCGGTTTGAGGTTGTAAACTCTGCTGAGGAGGTGATTACGTGGTCCTGGCGCATTGCTCGAGAGGTCATTCGCTTGGATTTTGAGGGTTCCGTTGGGAAAAAAGAGGTTTCGCCTAAAGGAGTGCGAAATTTTCTTGATGAAAATGTTCTGAATCCCTCCTGGGATTTTTAAGAATTTTATGAGGATTTTTCAAGGTTTTCTGGCATTTTCCAGGAATTTTTGTACGAAATTTTAAGGGGGTGCCGACCGGCATAGACTGAGGGGTGCCATTCGGTAGTGGCACATACTTTTGGGCTGCCTCAGGAAGGTAAGGGGTCAGTGCCGATCGGTATGGAAGGGTGAGGTGCCGATCGGCATAGCGCTTGGCATCCTATATAAAGGGGGCGAATCCCCTTCATTTTTCACAGCTTCTTGCCTTCTCTCTTTCTACGATTTCTCTCTGCGAATTGTTCTAACGTTCCGATCTTCAAGAAATGTCCGCCTTTGTGAGCACCGCTGTCCACCGGGAGTGGTTGACCGTTGATGACTGGGCGAATGTGGATTGGAGGGATAGGGTGCCCCTTACTTTGGGGAACGAGAATGCCTTTGATGCATTCGAGCCTGTTGCGAATGAGCGGACCTTGCTGTGGGAGCCATCGCGTCATCTCTTTTCGAGAGTGATTCCCGGCGGTTATGTAAGTAACCTGACCTTTGGCATTCCTTTCTTTTTGGGTGATGTTTCCTTCTTTCTTGACTCTTGATGAGATTTTTCCTTTTGCCAGTCTGATATTTCTTTGAAGAACATGCGTGCCCGCGGGACGATGGGGCTTAAGGATGTTTGGGAGCATCTTCTACCCGTGGTGTGATGGATGGTATCATCAGTGGGTTTTGGGAGTTTGGCGGCTGCGCTGGATGAGACGCCTCGTTCGACAGCGGTCCTATGCGCTTTGGGGGAGAGTTGGTGGGACACTACCCACACTTTCCATTTTGGCTTCGGGGAGATGACGGTGACTCCCATAGATGTGAAACAACTGTTGGGGATGGATTATGACGGGGAGCAGATAGAGGCGGATCGCTCCTTCCGGGTGAGGCCGTAGGTGGTGCATGCGTCACTTGGTGATGTGAGGAGGATAGTTTCTGGAGATTCCATCTGGTTGTCCTTGCTGAAGGATGTTTTGCTGAGCAGGGTGGTTGATGTGGAGGACGGGCTGCAAGTGAGGCAGATGGCTCGGTTATTCATCTTATTAGTGCTGGGAGGTTTCATGGTGGCATCGAGCGGCGACGTCGTCCATTTGTGGTTTCTGTCGTACCTGAGGATGTTTTCGAACATCCATTTCTATGATTGGGGGAGTCTGATCTTGGCGACCCTTTACTCTTCTTTGGATGCATTCAGCCAGTACTGCCGGCAGACTTTTACTGGAGCCACGTATCTCCTTGAGGTATTCTTTACTTTTCACATTTTTATCTCATACATTTGCATTTTCCTTTCATGCATTCGCATTTTTCTTATGCGTCTCTTTTTGCTTGTGAATTTAGACGTGGTTCTATGAGGTAATCGGGTGCAACACCCCACTGATTGCTCTGAAGGATGATACTGTTGGGGACTTCTGACGACTGTATCGATGGCGTAAGCCCAACCGGCAGTCGAAGGGATCTCTCTCCCTGGAGGCGGTGCATCAGGTCTTGAATGACCTGACCAGTGGTCGAGTAAGGTCCTTTCCTTTTCAGTCTTGGTTTTTGCACCTTCTGATTTTGTATTGACTTATGACTGCTTGGGGATTTTCAGGTGACCTTTTATCCTTGGGGGACAACCATTCAGGATACGGGGATGACTGGGGTGAACGCGCAGATGATACGTTTGTTGGCGCATGAGTTCGGGCATTCCTGGTATCTAGGGGAGATGGTGGTTCGCTAGATTGTTGGGGAAGAGGTTGTGGTGCCACCTGCGCAGCCTCCTACGTCTATGAGGTGGGAGCGATACCTGTGAGAGGATTGCGGCGATGATCGGCGAGTCCTATGAGTTGTACACTAATACGGCTGCGCCGTATGATTATATGGACTTTGTGACGATCTGGTTGATGGGGCCCAACATACATGACACCTTGCTTTTCCCTCCTACGGGTTCGAGTCAAGCGGTGGGGTCTTCCCACAGTGGTGGTCCATCGGCACATGTGGCGGCGGCGACCTCGGAGGTTCCTTTCGTGCGGTTGCACACTCCTTCGTACAACATCCGGCGGGCCGATGGAGGGATAGTGTCGATGCTGCACCGTCCTCTTGCAATGGATCCGGAGGAGTTGGGTTTGACAGAGGAGGTCCCTCGTCCTGCAGTAAACCTTTCAGTCCTTTTCCTCTTTTTGATTTCTTTTACTTGATACTGATTCTGCCTTTTCCTTACAGCAAATTCGGGTGTCGACCACTTGGCTGAGAGACATCAGAGACTGGATATCATCGACGACTGCCCACATTCGGGATGCTGTCCCTGTTCCTTCTTTCTTGGTGCCATCAGCGTCGTCCGGGGAAGACTCTGGCTCTGGTAGTGGGGGCGTGTCGTCTCGCCGTAGGGGGAAGAGAGCGCATCGCAGGGGTGGAAGCTCTTGAGAGAGAGAGAGAGAATGTGGGTTCGGGTTGAGTCCCGTTGTTTTTGGTTTTTCTTTCTATTTCCTGCAAAATGATGTAACACAGAAAACATATATATGTAATGAAGTGTAGTTTTTTGACTACCTTTTATTTTAATGATGAATGAATGCATGCGCTTTTTAATTTGCTGCTGAGACCGTAAAAAAAGAAATATTTTTGGAAATTTGTGAAGGAAATTTTTTAATTTAAAAGGGAAATTATATAAGGAGAAACCAGGATTCTTGAAATTCTTTTGAGAATATCAATTTTTATTTGAGTTTTCTGATTTGACAAAAGAGGAAAAAGGGAAATTTCCCAAAATTGGGGCGGGGGGGGGGGGGGGTGCCGATCGACAAGCACCCTGACCTGCCTATCGGCAGTTCAGTCCAGTCCCATTAATTGAAAGCTTTGATTGGTACCCTCTTCAGCCTTTAGTACCTTGTGGGGTAGGATTCCTTCCGGTTTCTGCAGGGATTATGTCCCTTGTGAGGATTTTTAAGTTTAAAAAGGGAGAAGGGTGGAGTGCTTTCCTCACACCTTTGCATCCTCATATGCCTACCCATTATCCTTTAGTCTTGCAAGATGGCTCTCCCTGGTAGCATTGAGTTTGTCAATTACCTCGAAGCCTTGGAAGCTATATGCTCTTATAATGTCTACTACGAAGCCTTCAGCATGCGTCGAGTATCCTTGTGGCACAATCGGCCTATTGAGTGGAATATGCTGATGGCGGCGGTACAATTCTGGTACCCCGAAGACCATGTATTCCGCTTTGGGTTGGAAGAAGTTTGTCCTACCTACGAGAAATTTTCTGCCATATTGGTTGTGAATCCCAGTGTTGCCGTGGCTTTACCCGAATTTTCCCGCTCTCCTAGGGATTTATTGGCCGGGCTTCTTCATATCTCGCCTTTAGCGGCCAGGTCACTGGTTGCTGGAGCAATGATCTCCCTCCCAGCGGTGCTGCAGTCCGTGCATTTACGGGAAGTAGGTGATGCCGGTTATGCTGGAGCTGTGGTTCTGGGCCTGGTTTCGAAATTGTTGTTGGTGACTGGGGAGGTGCAAGTGGACCCACAACTTGCATCCATTACTTCATGGATGTCATACCGTCACAATCCCGCAACGGTGATACTGGCGGAGGCCTTGAATGGCCTGGATGCCTGGAGAGAAGGTCGTTCTGACTTTTTAAGGGGTAGACCTGTGATGCTGTTTATGTGGTTGTCTGAAAGATTCCGCTTGTCGACTCCTCCGGAATATCCTTTGTCGGTCGTGCCAACTTCTTTTCGCGCTACTTCATCCGCATTGGCCTGCATATTGAGAATTGGGAGAATTGGTTTGTGGAGTATGGGGCTCGTGGGCTGTATTGGTCAATGCCTTGGTGGGGACAGTTGCAGCCAATTCTGGAGCGATGAGAGTATTCATATGTGCGGCTGGTTAGTCTCAGACATACATCTTTTTATTTCCCTTGGCGGCTTCTGCGCCAATTTGGTTGGGCGCCAGTCGTGCCCCCTCGGACCTCAAATTTCTTTCCAGTAGAAGATTTGACTGAGCGCCTGCGTCTGTTGCTTGGATCTCTATGGGAAAATCGGCGTCCGTCGACCCGTCCCTCTAAGTCTGTTGGGAAGGTTTGCCATGTCCCCAAAGATTATATGAAGTGGTTGTGGAGGAAAGTAGTCAGCAAAATGTTGGTAGTAGAGACTGGTCAAATGTGGTTTTTTTTATCTGACTCCATGGAAGGGGGTGTTGTGGTATTTTCGAAGATGGTCAAGGCTCATCGATCCATGGAATGTTTGCGACACTCTATTCAGGCAGGGGAGACTTGGGGTCCTCAGGATGTGGATGATGAGGGTGCAGGCTCTTCTAGTAGCTGTGGGTAGGACTCTTAGGGAGTTTATGTTGTGTAACATATGTGGGGATTTTATCTTGCTTTTTATGGAAATAAGGGGAAGGGAATTATCCATTCCTTTTTCTTATGTAATCCGTACTGTAATTTCTTATTAATGAAATAAACAAGTTTCTGATCATCCAGCTGTGCCTTTCGATGAATTTTGTATTTTGAATTATCTATACCGATCGCTAAGGCATACATAATCCTCTTGTTCAAGTAGATGTTTAGAATGAACCGCCGTTCTCGGAGGTAAGAAAAGAATATATTTTTGTGAAAATGAAGGGGCCGTGTTCATGTGAGATGTATGAGCTGCCTACGTACCTCTAGGATTTTTGTATTTTTTTTGTTTAAAAGTGATTTTTTTTGTAGAGGATCAGGCCCACGTAGTTCTGGGTAGAGGGAAATGAAGATTTTTTTTTAGAATTGAAGGGGGATGAGAAGAGTCGTAGCGCACCGAGATTTCGGACTAGGGGTAGAACTTCTTGAGACGGTCCAGATTGTCTGGATGAGTCATCTCTTCCCTTTCCAGGTCAGTGATCATGGCAGCATCGCCAGACAAGATTTTCTTCACAATGTAAGGACCGCTGCAATTGGGCTTGAATTTTCCTCTGGGGTCCCAGATGGGTTCTATTATCTCCTTGAGGGCTAAATCCCTCTCTTGGACACCGCGGTCCTTGACTCTCTTGTTGAATGATTCGCTATTCGGCGATGGTATCCCTGTATGTAATAAAGGGATTTTAATCTTCTTTCATCTAGGAGGGCTAGCTCATCAAGACGGCTTTGGCACCAGTCTACTTCACTAACCTTGCTTTCGATCATGACGTGTAGCGAAGGTATTTCCAGCTCCACAGGTAGGACTACTTCCATGCTGTAGACCAGGGAGTAAGGGGTAGCCCCGGTAGAGGTTCGGATTGAGGTTCGATAGCCCCAGAGGGCGTATGGGATTTGGTCGGCCCAATCCCTATAACTTTCGGGCATCTTATTGATGATGGCCTTGAGGTTTTTGTTGGCAGCCTCAACTGCACCATTGGCTTGAGGTCGGTAGGGAGAAGATTTGTGTCTCTGAATCCCATAATCATTGATTATTTCTGTGACTTCTGCCTCGAAGTGCAAACCATTATCTGACACTAGCTCGTACGAGACCCCATATCGGCAGATGATATTCTTCTTGATGAATTTGCCACCTTCTTGGCATTTAATACTGTGTATGACTCAGCTTCGACCCATTTGGTGAAGTAATCGATGGCGACCAGGATGAACTCATGTCCATTTGACGCCTTTGGCGTAACCTTCCCTATGATGTCGATACCCCAGGTGGAGAACGGACAGGGAGAGGTCATGTTACATAACTCTCGCGGAGGCAAGTGTTGAAGATTGGAGAAATGTTGGTATTTAGGGCATCTCCAAACATAGGCGGTGCAATCCTGGGCCATGGTGGTCCAGTAGGAGCCCTGTCGGATGATCTTCTTGGCAAGCATGTGACCGTTCATGTGGGGACCGCATTCCCCGCTGTGGATTTTCTATATTATCTTTTCAATGTCAACCCTTACGATACAGTGCAAGTGAGTTCCATCGAAATTCATCTTGAGTAGTGCTTTAGGACAGATGATGTACTGGGCGGCCAACCTTCTAAGGGTAGCTCGGTCATTCTTATTAGAACCCTCTGGATACCTACCGTACCTGAGGAGGCACCAAATATCATAGTACCAGTAGTTGACTAGTTCAGGATCTTCTGTGGTGACGAGCTCAATATGGTAGCAATGGGTTGGTTTGTCTTTCTTTTGAACAAGGAAGGGGGTCATTGTTGTTCCCTCAGGCATGTCGACCATAGAGGCCAAGGTAGCGAGAGCATCGACTAGGTTATTCTTTTCTCGGGGTAGGTAATGGAAGGTGATATCTCGGAATTGGGAGGCTAACTCTTCTAATTGGGCATGAAAGGGTTGGAGCTTTTCGTCCTTGACTTTCCACTTTCTGAGCACTTGACCGATGATGAGGGAAGAATCCCCGTAGACATCAAGGTGTTGGATACCTTTCTTGAGAGCGACCTTGAGGCCCACTATGCATGCCTCGTATTCTGTCATGTTATTGGTGCAAGGGAAATTCAGTTTTATAGCGATGGGAGTGTGGGAGTCATCTAGGGAGATCAGGAATATTCCACTGCCATATCCCTTTTTTTTGCAGCGCCGTCAAAGAACATTTGCCATTGGAGGTTTCCTTGGTCAGTGAAAAGGATATTCTCATCTGGGAATTCAGAGATCCAGACATTAGCTTCTTCTACGGGGTAATTCGCGAGGTAGTCAGAAATGGCACTTCCTTTAACGGCTTTTTTGTGTGACGTACACGATATCGAACTCGGTTAGGAGCATCAACCATCGGGCCATTCGGCTGGATAAGGCGGGTTTCTCAAGCAGGTAGTTGATGGGATCCATTCGAGATACCAGTTTGATGGGGAAGGCGAGCATGTAATGTCGTAACTTTTGGGTGACCTAGACAAGTGCGACACATGCTTTTTCCAAAGCAGTGTAGTTGACCTCGTACCCAGCCAATTTGCGACTGGCATAATAGATGGCTCTTTCTTTGCGGGAGTCTTCAAGGTATTGGGCTAGCAAAGCCCCGGCTGCAGTGTCGGTTATGGTTAGGTATAAGAGCAAAGGGAGACCAGGCTGTGGTGGCATGAGCACTGGATGTAATGACCCCACTTTTATATATAGTTTGTTTTTACACTCTTGTGTTACTTATTATCTTACAAATGCTGTATTATTAGATATGTGGTATTATTAGCTATCAATATAACAAACCCCATTTTTAATTACGAAGAATCAACTGTAAATTGGATCAAATCGAAGTCTTATGTCATATCCTAAGGCAAATAATAAGTTTTGGGGTAGAAAATATAATTTTATGAAACTTTAAGGACTAAAATAAAAATATAAAATGGGCCTTATTATAAATAAAATATTTTCAGGGACCTAAAAGAAATATTGAAAATATATGGTGTGAAATTACCAAAATGCCCTTCAGGTCCGAAATGACCCTTATACCCTTGATACCTATCCTCGACACCTCATGCTCGGTTTTGACACCTCCACCATACACGTGTCATCGTTATAGGAGAAGCCAAAACACGTGTCGTTCTTTAGAGGAGAAGCTAAAACACGTGTCGCAGTCCGGTGAAATAAGACTGCAAGATGCCTCCGTTACGCGACACGTCAACGCTGACTCCCATTGTAGAAGCTTGGTCAGCATGGACATGTGTCAGCCCCGGGATATCTTTGGAAAACTATAACTAGGGCCTTTGGGGGATCATTTGAAACTCACACCAATTCCTTGAGAATTATAGAAAGAAATAGTGAGAGAAAGTGTGAGAAAGTTTAAGAAGAAGTTCTTAGGGATATTCATCTTAAGGTAATCTTAATGTTATAATGCATCTTTATAGTTTTAATTTATTGTTTTATAACTTTACTTAGTAGTTATGCTGGTAAAATACAATAAAGAATTCACTAATCAAAACTTAAAATTTAGAACAATTCCAAGTTGATTTTACAAACTTGTTTGAAATTATACGCTTTTAAAATTGATTCTTTTTATAGAAATTGCTCGTTATTATGGAATCCGATTTAAGTAATTCCAAAGTCAGGCCTGGTGAAGTCTGTCTAGATGAGATGGTATTTAAGTGGTGCCCCTGTGACCCTCCATCTCTACTGGGAATGAATCCGGAAATGTTCTGTCTAGATGAGATGGTATTTAAGCGGTGCCCCTGTGACCCTCCATCTCTACTGGGAACCGACTGATTAGGAAGAACTATGAATTGAATCCTTTAATTACGATCAATAAGTTTTAAAAGTTAAGAAAAATGGTTTTTTAGTAATCCTTTGAAACAAGTTACTATTAAAATACAATATGTAGACTGGACCTTGTTTAGAACATATACTTAAACCTTTATCGTATTTGTTAGATTAACGTGCGATCGAAGACTCGTTATCTATAATTTCGACCTATATTTTAGGTGAGTACTCTATGCAATTTCTTGCGCATTTTGATTATATTATATTATGCAAACTATGTATATTTTGTGAAATGCTTTTATTCTCAAAATGCATCTGATACCGATGATTCCATCGTTTGTTATATGTTTATATCTCTCCATATAAACATCCGATTTGAAATCTGAAATTATTGATTCGGCCTATGGAAACTCTCTTACTATATTGGCCTTGACTACCGGGTGGAAATATTTGGGTGGTACCTTCCCAGCTGGTTTATCGCTGGTGTGCCCTAAACAAGGCGTTGTTCCAGAAATCATGATTATCTGTCTGTGATGTTATCGGGTGGAAACATTTGATAACACTATCTGTCTGGGTATTAGAGTGTACATGGCCACCAAAACTGAATAATTGACACATGCTCAATTGTTTTATCTGTTATGTTCTGAACTGTTTACTCTGAATATATATATTGTCATTTACTTTATATATATTACTTGAAATTCCTATCTCTATGTATATACCTTCTGTTCTAAATTGAATAGGTATCTATTTTCTGAAAACCTTGGAATATTTGGAGATTGAATCTCATTCGGCTTTTAGCTGACGTTGTATAAATAACCATTTTTCAGGAAATAATTAAGTTCGTGGATGGAACGAAAAAGGACTATGTTGAAGATTTAACTTTTTAAGCTCTTTTTGTTACCTTAAGTAGAAGTTTGTTTAATTAGATAGAGCATGTTTAGCTCTTTGTGTCAAGTTGTAACTCGTTGATATTTTAATACAA
The DNA here is from genome assembly GCA_949130495.1 of Sambucus nigra. Classification (NCBI taxonomy): domain Eukaryota; kingdom Viridiplantae; phylum Streptophyta; class Magnoliopsida; order Dipsacales; family Adoxaceae; genus Sambucus; species Sambucus nigra. The sequence continues at coordinate 300,512,424 of OX422215.1, read as the reverse complement.
ATGAAGTTCCCTTTAGAAAGCTCTGATGATGTAATTCTTTCACTTTCAGTATTTTACGATTCATAACCATGTGATTATACTTCCGCTACATGTATTTTAAAACAAAAAAAATTTAAGGCCAGAATATTTGATGCCTTGGTGCCATGTCAAGACACATGTTCCCTACTATTTTTGGGTCGGGGTCGTGACAGAGGTGGTATCAGAGCATAGGTTATGAACCCGTAGACTACTGAGCATAGGTTTCGAATGTTATATATTTTATGTTTCCATCCTTAGGAGATAGTATTAAAAATCTAATTTATGTGATAACCCTCCCTATGTGTTATATTATTTATAGTTGGTCTTTTAGTTTTCAATATTGATATAGTATAGTAGATCTTACGTTTGGCCATGACTGTAGAAAATGACCAAGTGAAGATCATCAATGGGAACTAGTGATTTGAGTATAGAAGGACTGGAAGGTGCATACAAGGCAATTGAAAGTCTGGCAAAGATTATGGAGCAGCAGGTGAACAATGGAGTACCAAAGAATCTTGAACTAAGTAGATGTACTATTGAACAGTTCAAGAAGTTGAATCCTCCATCTTTTAAAGGTACTCCTAACCCCACCGAGGCAGAAAGTTGGGTGATGCAGATGGAAAAGATACTCGATGTTCTTAAGTGTACCGACGAAGAAAGGGTGTCATTTGTAACATTTATGTTAGAAGGGGAGGCTGAACATTGGTGGAGAATGACTAAGAGAATACACGGGGAAAGGAATACTTACATAGGTTGGAATGATTTCTTAGTAATCTTTTATGAGAAATATTTTTCGGAAACAGTGAAAGACAAAATGGCAGCTGACTTCATGAGTCTGGTGCAAGGGAATATGACGGTTAGTCAATATGAGGCAAAGTTTACTGAGTTATCCCGTTTTACACGTCATATTGTAGCAACTGATGTTTTAAGAGAGAAGAAGTTTGAGCGTGGTTTAAGGTTGAATATTCGTAGTCGAATTTCCATCCTGAAATTAACATCATATATTGATGTCGTGACTAAGGCTACAATAGCTGAGAGGGATGGTGAGGACTACAATCGAATTAGAGATGGAAAGAGGAAGTTTGGGGGAAAAAAAGGAAAGAACCCGAATAATAGAAATTTCTTTAGGAACACATCCAATGTTGGGGGATCTAGTGATAACAAACAGTATAATAACCAAACATGTCAGCAATGTGGAAAGATGCATGGAGGACGACCTTGTTATAAGGATTCAAGAGCTTGTTTTAGATGTGGACAGAAAGGACATCAGATAAAAGACTACCCAAACCCAGCAAGGGTTCCGATAAAACCTACAAGTGCAAAGAAGGATCAAGACAGACAGGGTAGAGTTTTCGGACTTTCTGATAGCCAAGCTTCTAATGCGGTAGTGTCAGGTACACTTTCTATATGTGCACAGCCTTTTAAAGCTTTGATAGATCCTGGTTCTACCCATTCGTTCATATCTATACATGTATTAAATCGCTTTCGTAAATTGCATGAACCCTTGAATCATAACATACATGTTTCTACTCCTTCGGGTGAGTTATTGATGGGTAAATTAGTATACAAGGCTTGCCCCATAGATATTGATAGTCATAAACTATTTGTTGATTTGATAGTTTTAGACATTAAAGATTTTGAAGTCATTTTGGGGATGGATTGGTTAGCATCACATCATGCTAAGGTAGACTGTTTTGAGAAGAGTGTTACTTTCCAAATTCCTCACCAACTAAAATTTAGTTTTGAAGGAACTGGCATCATATCTCCGATGTGTATTATTTCTGCAATGCAAGCCAATAGTTTTCTTAAGAAGGGATGTCAAGGATTTCTTGCAACTGTTACCAGTTTGCAGACGATAGGGCCTAGCTTAGAAGAAATTCCTATCACTAAGAAATTTTTGGATGTTTTTCCAGATGATTTACCAGGCCTACCTCCTACTAGAAAAATAGAATTTACCATTGACCTTATTCCTGGAACTATACCAATCTCAAAACCACCATATCGTATGGCACCTTTAGAATTAAGGGAGTTAAAAGTGAAATTAGAAGACCTTTTAAACAAGGGTTTTATCAGACCAAGTATATCGCCTTGGGGTGCTCCAGTGTTATTTGTGAAAAAGAAGGATGGGACAATGAGACTATGTATAGATTATCGTGAACTGAATAAGGTAACCATTACGAATAAATACCCCTTACCTCGTATAGATGACTTGTTTGATCAATTAGAAGGTGCACAAGTATTCTCTAAGATTGACCTTAGGTCAGGTTATCATCAATTGAAGATTAAGGATGATGATATTTCAAAATTAGCTTTTCGTACTAGATATGGTCACTATGAATTTCTTGTAATGCCATTTGGACTAACTAATGCTCCAGCTGCTTTTATGGATATGATGAATAGAGTCTTTAGGAAATATTTGGATCAATGTGTTGTTGTTTTTATCGATGACATTCTCATTTATTCTAAGAGTATTGAAGAACACGAGAAGCATTTAGAGACAATATTACAAATCCTTAGGAAAGAGAAATTATATGCAAAATTAAAGAAGTGTGAGTTTTGGATGCCTAGCGTTTATTTTCTAGGACATGTCATATCCAAAGAGGGAGTGTCAGTTGACCCTCAAAAGATTGAGGCTATACTAGATTGGCCCAGACCAACTAATGTGAGTGAGATTCGTAGTTTCCTTGGATTAGCAGGTTATTACCGAAGATTTGTTGAAGGATTTTCTAGCATTGCCAAACCTCTATCTAGGTTAACACAAAAGAAGGTACAATATGAATGGTCCGAGGAAGCCGAGAAAAGTTTTCAAGAACTTAAGAATCGATTAGTAACTGCCCCAATTTTGACTATTCCTTTCGGGACGGGGGGATTTGTGATTTATAGTGATGCTTCTAAAAATGGTTTGGGATGTGTGCTAATGCAAAATGGAAAAGTAGTAGCTTACGCCTCGAGACAGTTGAAAACCCATGAGCAGAATTATCCAACCCATGACCTAGAATTAGCAGCTGTAATTTTTGCTCTTAAGATTTGGAGGCACTATTTGTATGGTGAGACTTGTGAGATTTATACCGATCATAAGAGTTTGAAGTATATATTTACTCAGAAAGAGTTGAATATGAGACAAAGGAGGTGGTTAGAATTGATGAAGGATTATGATGTAAATATTCACTATCACCCGGGGAAAGCTAATGTAGTAGCCGATGCTTTAAGTAGGAAGTCTACACCAAATTTAGCATGTCTTATTACAAGCCAGGAAGCACTGTTAAGGGATTTGAGAAGTATGGAAATAGATGTACGTATCTATAGAAAAGGAGGAATAATTGCAAACTTACAAGTACAACCCATGTTGATGGAGAGGATCAAAATTGCACAAGTAAATGACCCACAACTAAAGAAGATTAGAGAAGAAGTCATCGAGGGTAAGATAACCGAATTTGCGATGCGAGATGATATATTGAGGTTTGGAAATAGAGTGTGTGTGCCATGTGATGCCCAAATAAAGAAGCAAATTTTGGAGGAAAGTCATTACTCAAGATTCACATTTCATCCCGGATGCACAAAAATGTACAGGGATCTTCGAGAAGTATTTTGGTGGAATAACATGAAAAGGGAGATAGCGAAATTTGTATCTCAGTGTTTGGTTTGTCAGCAAGTAAAAGCTGAGCATCAGAGACCATCAGGATTGGTACAACCACTACCTATCCCTGAGTGGAAATGGGAACATATCACTATGGATTTTGTGATAGGTTTACCAAGGAGTTCAAGTGGTAATGATTCTATTTGGGTAATTATTGATAGGCTAACTAAATATGCTCATTTTCTTGCCATTAAGATTACCCATTCTTTAGAAAAGTTAGCTAAGTTGTATGTGAAGGAAATTATTAGGCTTCATGGAACCCCAATTTCAATTGTTTCTGACCGTGACCCTAGATTTGTGTCTCGCTTCTGGAAAAGCCTACAAGAAGCCATGGGAACAAAATTGAATTTTAGCACTGCTTTTTATCCTCAAACAGATGGACAATCAGAGAGAACTATTCAAACCTTGGAGGATATGCTTAGGGCATGTGCACTTGAATTAAAAGGGAATTGGGATGATCATTTACCGTTAGTGGAATTCTCATATAATAATAGCTATCAAGCAAGTATTCAAATGGCTCCGTATGAGGCACTCTATGGTAGAAGGTGTCGTTCCCCTACATGTTGGGTAGAAGTTGGGGAAAGAAAATTGTTGGGACCAGAATTGATTCAGATCACAACAGAGAAGGTGAAATTAATACAAGACCGACTTCGAACCGCTCAAAGCCGTCAAAAGAGTTATGCTGACAATCGGCACCGATCGTTAGAATTCCAAAGAGGAGACTATGTTTTCTTACGAGTATCACCGACAAAGGGAGTAATCCGATTTGGGAAGAAAGGAAAGTTGAGTCCAAGATACATAGGACCTTTTGAAATCCTTGAAAGGATAGGTGTTGTTGCGTATCGAATAGCCTTACCCCCTCAACTCTCGAGTGTGCATAATGTGTTTCATGTTTCAATGATGAAGAAATACATCCCTGATCCAGCACATATCTTAAGTCACGAGCCTCTTCAAGTTAGAGAAGATTTGACATACATTGAGCATCCAGTGGAAATCTTGGACCATAAAGATCAAATATTACGAACCAAGGTTATTCCACTAGTTAAAGTATTATGGAGGAATCATTCTGTTGAAGAAGCAACGTGGGAGTGGGAAGATGAGATAAAGGAGCGATATCCATACCTTTTTGAAAATTAATGCAAGTAAAGTTTGGGGACCAAACTTTTTATAAGGAGGGTAGGATGTAATGACCCCACTTTTATATATAGTTTGTTTTTACACTCTTGTGTTACTTATTATCTTACAAATGTTGTATTATTAGATATGTGGTATTATTGGCTATCAATATAACAAACCCCATTTTTAATTACGAAGAATCAACTGTAAATTGGATCAAATCGAAGTCTTATGTCATATCCTAAGGCAAATAATAAGTTTTGGGGTAGAAAATATAATTTTATGAAACTTTAAGGACTAAAATAAAAATATAAAATGGGCCTTTTTGTAAATAAAATATTTTCAGGGACCTAAAAGAAATATTGAAAATATATGGTGTGAAATTACCAAAATGCCCTTCAGGTCCGAAATGACCCTTATACCCTTGATACCTATCCTCGACACCTCATGCTCGGTTTTGACACCTCCACCATACACGTGTCATCGTTAGAGGAGAAGCCAAAACACGTGTCGTCGTTAGAGGAGAAGCTAAAACACGTGTCGCAGTCCGGTGAAATAAGACTGCAAGATGCCTCTGTTACGCGACACGTCAACGCTGACTCCCATTGTAGAAGCTTGGTCAGCATGGACATGTGTCAGCCCCGGGATATCTTTGGAAAACTATAACTAGGGCCTTTGGGGGATCATTTGAAACTCACACCAATTCCTTGAGAATTATAGAAAGAAATAGTGAGAGAAAGTGTGAGAAAGTTTAAGAAGAAGTTCTTAAGGATATTCATCTTAAGGTAATCTTAATGTTATAATGCATCTTTATAGTTTTAATTTATTGTTTTATAGCTTTACTTAGTAGTTATGCTGGTAAAATACAATAAAGAATTCACTAATCAAAACTTAAAATTTAGAACAATTCCCAGTTGATTTTACAAACTTGTTTGAAATTATACGCTTTTAAAATTGATTCTTTTTAAAGAAATTGCTCGTTATTATGGAATCCGATTTAAGTAATTCCAAAGTCAGGCCCGGTGAAGTTCTGTCTAGATGAGATGGTATTTAAGTGGTGCCCCTGTGACCCTCCATCTCTACTGGGAATGAATCCGGAAATGTTCTGTCTAGATGAGATGGTATTTAAGCGGTGCCCCTGTGACCCCCCATCTCTACTGGGAACCGACTGATTAGGAAGAACTATGAATTGAATCCTTTAATTACGATCAATAAGTTTTAAAAGTTAAGAAAAATGGTTTTTTAGTAATCCTTTGAAACAAGTTACTATTAAAATACAATACGTAGACTGGACCTTGTTTAGAACATATAGTTAAACCTTTATCGTATTTGTTAGATTAACGTGCGATCGAAGACTCGTTATCTATAATTTCGACCTATATTTTAGGTGAGTACTCTATGCAATTTCTTGCGCATTTTGATTATATTATATTATGCAAACTATGTATATTTTGTCAAATGCTTTTATTCTCAAAATGCATCTGATACCGATGATTCCATCGTTTGTTATATGTTTATATCTCTCCATATAAACATCCGATTTGAAATCTGAAATTATTGATTCGGCCTATGGAAATTCTCTTACTATATTGGCCTTGACTACCGGGTGGAAATATTTGGGTGGTACCTTCCCAGCTGGTTTATCGCTGGTGTGCCCTAAACAAGGCGTTGTTCCAGAAATCATGATTATCTGTCTGTGATGTTATCGGGTGGAAACATTTGATAACACTATCTGTCTGGGTATTAGAGTGTACATGGCCACCAAAACTGAATAATTGACACATGCTCAATTGTTTTATCTGTTATGTTCTGAACTGTTTACTCTGAATATATATATTGTCATTTACTTTATATATATTACTTGAAATTCCTATCTCTATGTATATACCTTCTGTTCTAAATTGAATAGGTGTCTATTTTCTGAAAACCTTGGAATATTTGGAGATTGAATCTCATTCGGCTTTTAGCTGACGTTGTATAAATAACCATTTTTCAGGAAATAATTAAGTTCGTGGATGGAACGAAAAAGAACTATGTGGAAGATTTAACTTTTTAAGCTCTTTTTGTTACCTTAAGTAGAAGTTTGTTTAATTAGATAGAGCATGTTTAGCTCTTTGTGTCAAGTTGTAACTCGTTGATATTTTAATACAAATGAAGTTCCCTTTAGAAAGCTCTGATGATGTAATTATTTCACTTTCAGTATTTTACGATTCATAACCATGTGATTATACTTCGGCTACATGTATTTTAAAACAAAAAAATTTTAAGGCCAGAATATTTGATGCCTTGGTGTCATGTCAAGACACCTGTTCCCTACTATTTTCGGGTCGGGGTCGTGACAGAGGTGGTATCAGAGCATAGGTTATGAACCCGTAGACTACTGAGCATAGGTTTCGAATGTTATATATTTTATGTTTCCATCCTTAGGAGATAGTATTAAAAATCTAATTTATGTGATAACCCTCCCTATGTGTTATATTATTTATAGTTGGTCTTTTAGTTTTCAATATTGATATAGTATAGTAGATCTTACGTTTGGCCATGACTGTAGAAAATGACCAAGTGAAGATCATCAATGGGAACTAGTGATTTGAGTATAGAAGGACTGGAAAGTGCATACAAGGCAATTGAAAGTCTGGCAAAGATTATGGAGCAGCAGGTGAACAATGGAGTACCAAAGAATCTTGAACTAAGTAGATGTACTATTGAACAGTTCAAGAAGTTGAATCCTCCATCTTTTAAAGGTACTCCTAACCCCACCGAGGCAGAAAGTTGGGTGATGCAGATGGAAAAGATACTCGATGTTCTTAAGTGTACCGACGAAGAAAGGGTGTCATTTGTAACATTTATGTTAGAAGGGGAGGCTGAACATTGGTGGAGAATGACTAAGAGAATACACGGGGAAAGGAATACTTACATAGGTTGGAATGATTTCTTAGTAATCTTTTATGAGAAATATTTTCCGGAAACAGTGAAAGACGAAATGGCAGCTGACTTCATGAGTCTGGTGCAAGGGAATATGACGGTTAGTCAATATGAGGCAAAGTTTACTGAGTTATCCCGTTTTGCACGTCATATTGTAGCAACTGATGTTTTAAGAGCGAAGAAGTTTGAGCGTGGTTTAAGGTTGAATATTCGTAGTCGAATTTCCATCCTGAAATTAACATCATATATTGATGTCGTGACTAAGGCTACAATAGCTGAGAGGGATGGTGAGGAGTACAATCGAATTAGAGATGGAAAGAGGAAGTTTGGGGAACAAAAAGGAAAGAACCGGAATAATAGAAATTTCTTTAGGAACACATCCAATGTTGGGGGATCTAGTGATAACAAACAGTATAATAACCAGACATGTCAGCAATGTGGAAAGATGCATGGAGGACGACCTTGTTATAAGGATTCAGGAGCTTGTTTTAGATGTGCACAGAAAGGACATCAGATAAAAGACTGCCCAAACCCAGCAAGGGTTCCGATAAAACCTTCAAGTGCAAAGAAGGATCAAGACAGACAGGGTAGAGTTTTCGGACTTTCTGATAGCCAAGCTTCTAATGCGGTAGTGTCAGGTACACTTTCTATATGTGCACAGCCTTTTAAAGCTTTGATAGATCCTGGTTCTACCCATTCGTTCATATCTATACATGTATTAAATCGCTTTCGTAAATTGCCTGAACCCTTGAATCATAACATACATGTTTCTACTCCTTTGGGTGAGTTATTGATGGGTAAATTAGTATACAAGGCTTGCCCCATAGATATTGATAGTCATAAACTATTTGTTGATTTGATAGTTTTAGACATTAAAGATTTTGAAGTCATTTTGGGGATGGATTGGTTAGCATCACATCATGCTAAGGTAGACTGTTTTGAGAAGAGTGTTACTTTCCAAATTCCTCACCAACCAAAATTTAGTTTTGAAGGAACTGGCATCATATCTCCGATGTGTATTATTTCTGCAATGCAAGCCTATAGTTTTCTTAAGAAGGGATGTCAAGGATTTCTTGCAACTGTTACCAGTTTGCAGACGATAGGGCCTAGCTTAGAAGATATTCCTATCACTAAGAAATTTTTGGATGTTTTTCCAGATGATTTACCAGGCCTACCTCCTAATAGAGAAATAGAATTTACCATTGACCTTATTTCTGGAACTATACCAATCTCAAAACCACCATATCGTATGGCACCTTTAGAATTAAGGGAGTTAAAAGTGAAATTAGAAGACCTTTTAAACAAGGGTTTTATCAGACCAAGTATATCGCCTTGGGGTGCTCCAGTGTTATTTGTGAAAAAGAAGGATGGGACAATGAGACTATGTATAGATTATCGTGAACTGAATAAGATAACCATTAAGAATAAATACCCCTTACCTCGTATAGATGACTTGTTTGATCAATTAGAAGGTGCACAAATATTCTCTAAGATTGACCTTAGGTCAGGTTATCATCAATTGAAGATTAAGGATGATGATATTTCAAAATCAGCTTTTCGTACTAGATATGGTCACTATGAATTTCTTGTAATGCCATTTGGACTAACTAATGCACCAGCTGCTTTTATGGATATGATGAATAGAGTCTTTAGGAAATATTTGGATCAATGTGTTGTTGTTTTTATCGATGACATTCTCATTTATTCTAAGAGTATTGAAGAACACGAGAAGCATTTAGAGACAATATTACAAATCCTTAGGAAAGAGAAATTATATTCAAAATTAAAGAAGTGTGAGTTTTGGATGCCTAGCGTTTATTTTCTAGGACATGTCATATCCAAAGAGGGAGTGTCAGTTGACCCTCAAAAGATTGAGGCTATACTAGATTGGCCCAGACCAACTAATGTGAGTGAGATTCGTAGTTTCCTTGGATTAGCAGGTTATTACCGAAGATTTGTTGAAGGATTTTCTAGCATTGCCAAACCTCTATCTAGGTTAACACAAAAGAAGGTACAATATGAATGGTCCGAGGAAGCCGAGAAAAGTTTTCAAGAACTTAAGAATCGATTAGTAACTGCCCTAATTTTGACTATTCCTTTCGGGACGGGGGGATTTGTGATTTATAGTGATGCTTCTAAAAATGGTTTGGGATGTGTGCTAATGCAAAATGGAAAAGTAGTAGCTTACGCCTCGAGACAGTTGAAAACCCATGAGCAGAATTATCCAACCCATGACCTAGAATTAGCAGCTGTAATTTTTGCTCTTAAGATTTGGAGGCACTATTTGTATGGTGAGACTTGTGAGATTTATACCGATCATAAGAGTTTGAAGTATATATTTACTCTGAAAGAGTTGAATATGAGACAAAGGAGGTGGTTAGAATTAATGAAGGATTATGATGTAAATATTCACTATCACCCGGGGAAAGCTAATGTAGTAGCCGATGCTTTAAGTAGGAAGTCTACACCAAATTTAGCATGTCTTATTACAAGCCAGGAAGCACTGTTAAGGGATTTGAGAAGTATGGAAATAGATGTACGTATCTATAGAAAAGGAGGAATAATTGCAAACTTACAAGTACAACCCATGTTGATGGAGAGGATCAAAATTGCACAAGTAAATGACCCACAACTAAAGAAGATTAGAGAAGAAGTCATCGAGGGTAAGATAACCGAATTTGTGATGCGAGATGATATATTGAGGTTTGGAAATAGAGTGTGTGTGCCATGTGATGCCCAACTAAAGAAGCAAATTTTGGAGGAAAGTCATTACTCAAGATTCACATTTCATCCCGGATGCACACAAATGTACAGGGATCTTCGAGAGGTATTTTGGTGGAATAACATGAAAAGGGAGATAGCGAAATTTGTATCTCAGTGTTTGGTTTGTCAGCAAGTAAAAGCTGAGCATCAGAGACCATCAGGATTGGTACAACCACTACCTATCCCTGAGTGGAAATGGGAACATATCACTATGGATTTTATGATAGGTTTACGAAGGAGTTCAAGTGGTAATGATTCTATTTGGGTAATTATTGATAGGCTAACTAAATATGCTCATTTTCTTGCCATTAAGATTACCCATTCTTTAGAAAAGTTAGCTAAGTTGTATGTGAAGGAAATTATTAGGCTTCATGGAACCCCAATTTCAATTGTTTCTGACCGTGACCCTAGATTTGTGTCTCGCTTCAGGAAAAGCCTACAAGAAGCCATGGGAACAAAATTGAATTTTAGCACTGCTTTTCATCCTCAAACGGATGGACAATCAGAGAGAACTATTCAAACCTTGGAGGATATGCTTAGGGCATGTGCACTTGATTTAAAAGGGAATTGGGATGATCATTTACCGTTAGTGGAATTCTCATATAATAATAGCTATCAAGCAAGTATTCAAATGGCTCCGTATGAGGCACTCTATGGTAGAAGGTGTCGTTCCCCTACATGTTGGGTAGAAGTTGGGGAAAGAAAATTGTTGGGACCAGAATTGATTCAGATCACAACAGAGAAGGTGAAATTAATACAAGACCGACTTCGAACCGCTCAAAGCCGTCAAAAGAGTTATACTGACAATCGGCACCGATCGTTAGAATTCCAAAGAGGAGACTATGTTTTCTTACGAGTATCACCGACAAAGGGAGTAATCCGATTTGGGAAGAAAGGAAGGTTGAGTCCAAGATACATAGGACCTTTTGAAATCCTTGAAAGGATAGGTGTTGTTGCGTATCGAATAGCCTTACCCCCTCAACTCTCGAGTGTGCATAATGTGTTTCATGTTTCAATGATGAAGAAATACATCCCTGATCCAGCACATATCTTAAGTCACGAGCCTCTTCAAGTTAGAGAAGATTTGACATACATTGAGCATCCAGTGGAAATCTTGGACCATAAAGATCAAATATTACGAACCAAGGTTATTCCACTAGTTAAAGTATTATGGAGGAATCATTCTGTTGAAGAAGCAACGTGGGAGCGGGAAGATGAGATAAAGGAGCGATATCCATACCTTTTTGAAAATTAATGCAAGTAAAGTTTGGGGACCAAACTTTTTATAAGGAGGGTAGGATGTAATGACCCCACTTTTATATATAGTTTGTTTTTACACTCTTGTGTTACTTATTATCTTACAAATGTTGTATTATTAGATATGTGGTATTATTGGCTATCAATATAACAAACCCCATTTTTAATTACGAAGAATCAACTGTAAATTGGATCAAATCGAAGTCTTATGTCATATCCTAAGGCAAATAATAAGTTTTGGGGTAGAAAATATAATTTTATGAAACTTTAAGGACTAAAATAAAAATATAAAATGGGCCTTTTTGTAAATAAAATATTTTTAGGGACCTAAAAGAAATATTGAAAGTATATGGTGTGAAATTACCAAAATGCCCTTCAGGTCCGAAATGACCCTTATACCCTTGATACCTATCCTCGACACCTCATGCTCGGTTTTGACACCTCCACCATACACGTGTCATCGTTAGAGGAGAAGCCAAAACACGTGTCGTCGTTAGAGGAGAAGCTAAAACACGTGTCGCAGTCCGGTGAAATAAGACTGCAAGATGCCTCCGTTACGCGACACATCAACGCTGACTCCCATTGTAGAAGCTTGGTCAGCATGGACATGTGTCAGCCCCGAGATATCTTTGGAAAACTATTAATAGGGCCTTTGGGTGATCATTTGAAACTCACACCAATTCCTTGAGAATTATAGAAAGAAATAGTGAGAGAAAGTGTGAGAAAGTTTAAGAAGAAGTTCTTAGGGATATTCATCTTAAGGTAATCTTAATGTTATAATGCATCTTTATAATTTTAATTTATTATTTTATAGCTTTACTTAGTAGTTATGCTGGTAAAATACAATAAAGAATTCTATAATCGAAACTTAAAATTTAGAACAATTCCAAGTTGATTTTATAAACTTATTTGAAATTATACGCTTTTAAAATCGATTCTTTTTAAAGAAATTGCTTGTTATTATGGAATCCGATTTAAGTAATTCCAAAGTTAGGCCCGGTGAAGCTCTGTCTAGATGAGATGGTATTTAAGTGGTGCCCCTGTGACCCTCCATCTCTACTGGGAATGAATCCGGAAATGTTCTGTCTAGATGAGATGGTATTTAAGCGGTGCCCCTGTGACCCTCCATCTCTACTGGGAACCGACTGATTAGGAAGAACTATGAATTGAATCCTTTAATTACGATCAATAAGTTTTAAAAGTTAAGAAAAATGGTTTTTTAGTAATCCTTTGAAACAAGTTACTATTAAAATACAATATGTAGACTGGACCTTGTTTAGAACATATACTTAAACCTTTATCGTATTTGTTAGATTAACGTGCGATCGAAGACTCGTTATCTATAATTTCGACCTATATTTTAGGTGAGTACTCTATGCAATTTCTTGCGCATTTTGATTATATTATATTATGCAAACTATGTATATTTTGTGAAATGCTTTTATTCTCAAAATGCATCTGATACCGATGATTCCATCGTTTGTTATATGTTTATATCTCTCCATATAAACATCCGATTTGAAATCTGAAATTATTGATTCGGCCTATGGAAACTCTCTTACTATATTGGCCTTGACTACCGGGTGGAAATATTTGGGTGGTACCTTCCCAGCTGGTTTATCGCTGGTGTGCCTTAAACAAGGCGTTGTTCTAGAAATCATGATTATCTGTCTGTGATGTTATCGGGTGGAAACATTTGATAACACTATATGTCTGGGTATTAGAGTGTACATGGCCACCAAAACTGAATAATTGACACATGCTCAATTGTTTTATCTGTTATGTTCTGAACTGTTTACTCTGAATATATATATTGTCATTTACTTTATATATATTACTTGAAATTCCTATCTCTATGTATATACCTTCTGTTCTAAATTGAATAGGTATCTATTTTCTGAAAACCTTGGAATATTTGAAGATTGAATCTCATTCGGCTTTTAGCTGACGTTGTATAAATAACCATTTTTCAGGAAATAATTAAGTTCGTGGATGGAACGAAAAAGGACTATGTTGAAGATTTAACTTTTTAAGCTCTTTTTGTTACCTTAAGTAGAAGTTTTTTTAATTAAATAGAGCATGTTTAGCTCTTTGTGTCAAGTTGTAACTCGTTGATATTTTAATACAAATGAAGTTCCCTTTAGAAAGCTCTGATGATGTAATTCTTTCACTTTCAGTATTTTACGATTCATAACCATGTGATTATACTTCCGCTACATGTATTTTAAAACAAAAAAAATTTAAGGCCAGAATATTTGATGCCTTGGTGCCATGTCAAGACACCTGTTCCCTACTATTTTCGGGTCGGGGTCGTGACAGAGGTGGTATCAGAGCATAGGTTATGAACCCGTAGACTACTGAGCATAGGTTTCGAATGTTATATATTTTATGTTTCCATCCTTAGGAGATAGTATTAAAAATCTAATTTATGTGATAACCCTCCCTATGTGTTATATTATTTATAGTTGGTCTTTTAGTTTTCAATATTGATATAGTATAGTAGATCTTACGTTTGGCCATGACTGTAGAAAATGACCAAGAGAAGATCATCAATGGGAACTAGTGATTTGAGTATAGAAGGACTGGAAGGTGCATACAAGGCAATTGAAAGTCTGGCAAAGATTATGGAGCAGCAGGTTCCCCATGGGGTGATGAATGCGGTTTTTTCTTGGTGGTCGCGATGCATCTTGATTTGGTTGTATCCAGGAAACCCATCAACGAATGACTTGAGAGCATGACTGGATGTGTTTTCCATGATCATATCGATGTTGGGTAACCGATAATCATCCTTCGGAGAAGCTTTGTTTAAATCTCGATAATCCACACACATTCGAACCTTCCCTCCTGATTTCGGTATAGGTACAATGTTGGCTAGCCACGTGGGATATTCAATCACTCGATTGAAACCTACATTCAACTGTTTGACCACCTCTTCTTTGACCTTGAGCGACCATTCGGTGCTGAGGTTTCTCAACTTTTGTTTAACCGGCTTGTAATCTGGGAGAGTGGGGTTCTCATGCTGAGCTATTTCAGGGTCGATGCCGGGCGTATCATCATAGGACCATGCGAAGACATCTAGGAACTCCCTCAGAAATTCTTCGAGTTGTGAGCGCTCATGCTCGTCAAGGGTAGCCCCTATCCTACTCTCGCCCAGTTGGCTACTAGAGCCGAGATTAATAACAACAGTCTCTTCTTCATTAACTTGAACGTGGTTATGTTGTTTATTATTAACCTTATTTAGATCAGTTAAGAATTGTTCATTTGCAAAATCATCATCATCAAAAGTTTGATTAGAATCCAAGCAGTTAATGTAAGGCACAGCAAGATACTCAAAATCTTTGTTTATTTCATTGATAGGAAAAATAGCATTGAGAACCTCGTCAAAAGAGGTCTCGATTACATTTGAACAAGGATAGGTAGTGGAAGAAGAAATAGGGTAAACATTAGGGTTAGGGGAGATTTCAAGCGGTAGAACTGGCATAGCATGCCAGCTGAGGAGAGTTGTATCAGCAGTTTTAATCAGACGGGATGGGTCCCTTGATGTAGTGCCTGAATGAACCATGCAGAGTGTCAGCCCTAGTGTCTATGAGTTGAAGGAATCTTCGAAATCACTTTCCTCAATTTTTTTGGTATCTTTAATGAGCGGTTGTACGCGGTGTGGGAAATGTTTAGCCCATGGGTAACTATCTTGGAAAAAGATCTCCATTCCAGGCTTCATTTTCTTGTCTGTGCGGTCGTACCATGGTTCTGGAAAACCACAAAAAGGGAAATCATCGACCTCTTTGATGAATTGTCCATTCAGGGAGTCACCTGGGAGAATCTGGATGCAGTCTAATCTTCTCTTTGGTCGCGATTGGTGGATCATTCTGAGCTCTTGTTCTGATGGCTGATACCCCAAGCCACAAGGAGGGGAATCTTTCTTCAGTTCGATGGGCTCAAGTATCCCCTGCTGCCTTTGTCCTAGCCCCGGTTCGGGCATGAAGTGCATGTTTCTGAACATCTGAATTACATTGACATTGTCGTGAGGGTCATATTCTGGACAAACCCTTTCTTTGAAACCGTTCCCTATCGGGAGTAAGAGTGGCTCAACCCGAAATCCTAATAGGAGCATATCATTTGACCCGTATTGTATCTCAAGGATTAGACTGCTAGTGCCTGTACCTTCGACATTTTTGTTGTCGCCCAAAATGGTGATGACTCCCCCGTCGGCGAAAAACTTTAATTTCTGATGGAGTGAGGAAGACACACCTTTGATATTGTGGAGCCAAGGGCGTCCAAGCAACAGGTTGAAACAAGTTGGGATGTCTATGTCTTGGAATTCAACGACGGGGTTTATAGGGCCAACCCCTATTACAAGTTTTATGGATCCCATCACCTCACGACGAGTATTATCGTAGGCACGCACAGCGCCGGAGGTGGGTGCGAGGTCACTTTCTTTCAGGCCTAAACACTTAAAGGTTCTCCGAGGGCAAATGTTCAAGGCGGATCCATTATTGACAAGGGAGAGTATCACGGCCTTCCCCATAACTTCGACGGAGATATTGAGTGCATGATTGTGATTCGGCCCAATTTTGGGGATTTCTTCTTCAGAAAAGGATAACATTCGGGTGGAGGTCAAGGATCCGACCAGGTTTACTGCTTCTTCTGGTGTGGTAGAGGGAGGAACTATAGGTCCAGTGAGCAATTTGATTAAAGAATTTCTATGTAGCTGGGAAGACATGAAAAGTCCCCATAGAGTGATGTTAGCTTGAGTTTTCTTCAGTTGATCGAGGATCTTGCTCTCCTCGATGGTCATTTATGGCATAGGAAGGTTTTCAATGCCCTTCCCCTTGTCATTTGCTGGTAGTGAACTTGGAACCTGGTAATGTCTCTCTGATCTGGTCATGCGATTTACCGAAGAAGAGAAAAACATGAATCCCTTTTCTTCATCGATCTCAGGCTGCTCTTCCACCCTGTCTATTTCTCTGAGGAGTTCTTCAAATGATATCATCCCACATAAGTCGGTTACTGGGCCAGTTCTTCCTGAAGCTCGCTCTTCATTCGAGTCTTCGAATTTTTCCCCCCATCCAGTGGCAACAATTCTATTTTCCTCTGTGAAGTCAATGCATTCCACGACTTCAACGACGTCCTCATATAGGTCTTCCCATTCTATGGGGATGTGTAAGGGTGAAGGGACGAGGCGCCCTTGTAGCTTCAAAGCACCAAATAACTCGATGATACTACAAATGTTGTTTGTTTGCCTGAATGCTTCTGCCATAGTCTTGACAACATCATCTAAGCTGACTTCATCGGTTGGTATCACCCAACTATTTGATTCCCGGGCCCATTTTCGTGCTTCCAAAAACAACGCACTGAACCTCTAGCAGTCGATATTCATCCTTGAGGGCAATTTGGCCCGAACTCTAGGAGTTGGTTTAAGACTTCTAACAATTCCGTACTTCCATTTTCAAAACGGGTCCTAACAACGATGCACGCTCTAGTAAGGAGTGACAGTTCCTGATCAATGGGGCTAGTAGGGTGTAGGAGGAAATATGGGAAAATTTGAAGAGGTTTAGGAGGGTATATGGGTGTGATTTGAGTTGATGGATCGAAATCCGAGTTTTCTTCCAAGAAGATGGCATTGGTGTGATTTAGGAGTGGATTGTGAGTAGTGTTTGGCTTAGGATTGGCTGGTGGGGCGATGGTACCTCGATCGATGAGATCTTGGATTATGTTTCGAAGGTGGAAGCACTGGTCAGTGGTATGGCCAGCTGTTTGGTGAAAGCCGCAATGAGCATCTGTCTTGAAATTTCTGGGAAGTGGATTGGGTAATGGACGTGGATCCATGGGCTTTATAAGGTTTTGGCTTAACAGGGCTTGGTAAACATTGGACAGGGGAGCATGAAGCTCAGTGTATTCCCTTCGGATGGGAGCAGGGCGGCTTTCTGGTTCCCATGATGTCTTCGGTTGAGAGATGTTGTTGATGGTTCAGACAGTAGCAATGGCAGGCTTGTCATATTTTCTGGGGGTGAACTGTCTGGACACCTTCTTCGATTGAACTTCTATTTTGGCAAGACCTTCCTCAATTTCTACTCCTGCTTCTCTGAGAGCTCAAAAGTGGGGGTAGTACTATCCTCCCATGGTTGCTCGAACATGGGGCAGGAAATTCTTCTTCACTATGTTGACCTGTTCTTCCTCAGATGACCGATTAGTCATGGTAACTGCTTTTTCCCTCCATCGGGCTATAAAGTTACTGACTGATTCTCCAGAGTTTTGTTTGATCTCTTCATTGTATTTGTACCGCGACATGAATTCTCGGGCTACATCCTCCCAGCTACGGATTCTGGATTCCTCAATAGATAAAAACCATCGGAGGGCACTATCCTTCAAAGTTTGCTGAAATAATTGGGCCATCACTTCTTCAGAAGCCCCTAGAAGAGTCATGGAACGATAATAACTGCGAAGATGAACAATTGGGGGACCACTCCCCCCAAACTTCTCGATATTTGGCATCTTGAACTTCTCGGGTAACCTCACTTTAGGATAAGGAGACATGTGGGTGTAGTCCATGTAATTTCCAGAGATCCTGACTTAGTCAAACTTCTTTGTGAGCATATTGAGATCCTCCTTGACTTTTTTTAACTCCTCCTCTTTTAGATCAGCGACCATTGGTGGGTGAGCCATAGGCTGGGAAATGTTTGGCATTGGCAGGAGGGGAACGTGGAGCGTGTTGATATTCCTTCGGGACCCAGATAGGCTCGGGTGGACCCATAGCACGAGGAAACAGGGCCTCGGCCTCTTGAGGAATATGAACTTGGTTTCGTTGCATTTATCAAACCTGAGCTTGGAGGTTGTCAATCTTGGCCACGAGCTGAGCTAGGATCGTAAGCAGATCTAGTTGTATGACTGGTGCTTGATCTGCATTCTCCATGGAAGATGGATGGATTCCGGACTCGGAATAAGTAGTAGAGGAGAGGATGAAACTCCGGGGTGATTTGATTGAAGGTCGAAGCCAATAGGGAGCCAGGCCAAGGGCTTGCAATCGACCTGAGAAGGCGTAGGATGAGATTTATTTTTGAGAAAAAGGGGAGAAACTATTTATGGATTTTTGATAAAAAGGGAGAAATGTATTTGGATTTTTGATAAAGATGGGAGAAATGTTTTTGGATTTTTGATAAAAAGGAAGAAATGTTTTTGGATTTTTGATAAAGAAGGGAGAAATGTTTTTGGATTTTTGATAAATAAGGAGAAATGTTTTCGGAGATGGAACTCAGCATTATTATTATGATTACTATGTTCTAACTTGTATTTAATTCTCCTAAATGCAATGCCGGACGGGACCCGAGCCTGGAAAAGTGGGGGTCTTAATACATGCAAATCTACGTTTGGACTTGTAACCAGGCTCGCGGACGGGGTCCTGTTTTAAAAATGCAAAACAATTGGGCGGCAGATCGACCCGGAATTTCGGCAGAGTTTCAGGTTGAAACCGACAATCTAAAGTGTGTGTCCTAGGTTTGACACCTATATGCGGGTATGTAGTTGTTTGGGTGAATCGGCATGGGTTCCCCCCTTTGGCGTGACTTTTACGATATACGTCTTGCTCTTGCGGGCAATCAGTACGTGTGGATAAGCCATTTGATATACCTGAGTGTACGTGAATTGCCTCACCATATACCTCATGGGGATGGTACGTGTGAGAGCGAATTTGATATAATCGTCATACGTGAACGAATTCCCTGCGATATACCTCCCGTTATGACTTCGGTCAAGCGGTACGATGCGGGGGAACCGTTCGATATACGTCGAAGGTACTTGGCCAATGGAAGGTGAGAGTCATATTACTTAGGCTAACTGCGACCTGCCGGACTAGCGCCCATCACGAAGTGACCCTCCAGTTACTGGGTAAAATTTGGTAAATATCAATGCTCTTTGGTGATGTTGTGTGAATCATGCATGATTCCCTTATTAGTATCTTATGATGAGAATGCCTTTCTTGATTATGCCAAACAGGGAGCCAAGTACGAGTACCCCAAAAGGTACACCAAGTATGGATGGGTGATGCGTGCAACATGTGGATATATATGATCCTAGGTGCACTTGGTGCGAAGTGTACATGGAGGATTTTCTACAAGTGTGTGAACAAAAGCATAAGCATGGGATACATATGGAAAAGGGGAACATGCGGATATGGGGGGAAACATAAAAAAATATAGCATCCATGTAAATAGAGTCAAGCCCTCAAAATAAATATTTTCTCCCCAGCAGAGTCGCCACTATGGCTATCCCCGATCCCCGCCGCGAAGGGAAAAGGATCCTTCGGGTCCCGCGCGTCCCCTCTCGGGAGCGTGCTTCGGCCGGTGTCGATTTGTGAGGTGAAAAATGTAGAGAGATTCAGAGTTGCCAGTCTATTTTACTGAAAACAAACAAAAGAAAATGGGGAGCCACCCCGAAGGATGGCATCCAAAGACATAATGGTGCGTGCGAAACCAAAATGATTCGAGAAGGGTTCGGAGGCTTAGTTACGAAATGGGAAGGTGTTAGGCATCCATTCCGCCCTTTCTGTCTCTCATGAATATTTCCTATTTTCCTTTATATTTACCCCCGTGATATGTGTGCATGTGTATATATAGAATGGAGGTAGGAATCCTCGACATGTATCATGGAAAAGATAAAGCGAGTCATCCGTAGGAATGTGAGATTAATGTAGAAAATAGGATTTGTGCGATTACCCTTGCGTTGATTGTTATAAGGGAATGATAACGCATGTGAGATAATACACCACTAAGAACGAATGTATAGAATATAATAGAAAATGGGACAAAGAGAAGATAGAAAATAAGAAAAAGTGAGAAAAGGACTCGAGTCTCGGGTTTTACCCCTAGATGCCTACGTAGCCTATAAAGGCATCAAAGTCCACGTAGTTCGCATACAAAACGAGGGGTGGGGGTTATCCCATAAATCCAAATGGAGAAATCTCTTATTTTTAAGTGTGTGTGTGTGTGTAGAAAAAGTGTTTTTTAGTTGTGAGAGAAGTGTGGAAAAAGTGTGAGAATCCCTACTTGGAATTTATGAGTAAACCCCCTTTTTCTTATTTTTATTGGTTTATTTATATGAAAATAGGAGATGTGCAATAATACTAGATAAAAAGTATGTTAGGATATGTGAAATAAGATAATAAAAGTGCTTAAGTAATAAAACAAGTTATTGCAAATTTAAGAAGATTTGAAAAGAAAGGTGAGAAAGTTGGACCTTCTTGGAGACTTTGAGCTTGATCTTGAGTGTAGAAAATAGCCCTTGCACTTGGATGATGATGTAGAGTGGTTAATTCATCAAGTTTGATGAAAGGTATGATGAAAAGTGGAAGTGAAAAAGGGATTTGGAGGTTGAAATCACGCTGCCGTCGAGAGAGGTTTCTGGGACTTGCTGAGAGTGATTTCCTTCTGATCTGAGCTCTCCTTAAAAATGAGGCCAAGGCATCCTTTTTATAAGCACAGGGGTCTGTCGATCGGCATTGCCATGGAACTACCTATCGGCAGGTGCCGATAGGCAGGGTCTGGGACCTGCCATTTGGCAGTGCGCTTCATGCTTTTTTGAAAAATTGGTCGCCGAGGGCAAACCGTTGGTCATAATTGCGCACGGGGCATACCGTTGGAAAGTTATTTCAGAGACCTTCGAAAGTCCTTTGTACCTCTCCTGAGTTCGGGAGTTAACTTTGGGTCAAATATGGCTCGAAAGCGTTTGTCGGTCCATTGGATGAGGGATCGTGCGGACGCAAACGGATCGTTCGTCCGTATGGTAAGTCTAAATCGTGCATGGGATGGACCACTAGAAAGGGTATTCAGTGCCCTTAGAAGATTCATTCAGCCTCAGTTGAGCTGAAGAATTGACTTAGGTCAAACAGGGTCCGGGAGCGCCCAGTGGCCTATGGGTCGGGTTTCGGACATGAACTGATCGTTCGTCCGCATGGTAAGTCAGAGTCGCGCACGGGATGGACCATTGGAAAGGGTATTCAGTTACCTTCGAATATTCATTGAGTCTCAGTCGAGACGAAGTGTTTGATTTTTGGGTCAAACTGAGTCGGGGAGTGCCCGATGGCTTCTAGGTCAGTACGCGGGACGTAACCTGGGGTTATAGTGATGAGGGTAGGTACTAGGGACCTAAGGAGAGTTAGGGGGGTCACATAATGGGGTGTCTACACATAGTATGATTTTAACAGGTTAGAATTGGGGCATAGTAGATGGAAATGCATAGAAACGGCTGGAAGGCATAACCGATTCTTAATTTGATATAGATGCAACTTCATAAATTCTCATTAATATTCTTTTATATTTTTTCCTTGTATGTGTGTCGTTTCATTTAAGTGATTGAGTTGTTCAGCACTTCTATTTGCATTTTAACCCTATTCTCTCTTGATCTGAGTAGCTAATGTCTAATAATTGTTTCAATACAAGGTTTCATTTTTATAGACAATGAAGAGGACAATGCCGTTTGATGAGGAGGCGAATATATCATTACATGACTCTACATTTGAAGCATATAATGAAGTTTCGATTAGCATGTAGTTTTAAAGAGGACATTTTGTACTATCTATCTAAGCAATTCTGCTTCTAATTGTGGGTTGAAATACTGTATGAAAATTCAATTTTTAAGATGACAATTACCGTAATGAATAAAAAAATTAAATTGAAGAATTTATTATTCAAACCATCATGCCTTGACAATTAGCTGATAACCATACAATACTGATTGGTTACCATTTTCAGCTGTGACTTTTTAATTAACTTGAATTTTCTGCAGACATTATGGAAGATGGAAAAATATAAGAGATGGCCACTTATTTCCCAAGTTCAAATAATCAAAGAGATGGAGCACCAGTGCTCTGGTTCGGTACATGGTTGAACTTGTTGAGAAGAGGGATGCCCAGTCATAGTCAGCCAAGCAGAAGAAATATTTGGGGGTGATAAATGCTTCTTTTGGGGGTATAACAAACGGAAGTGCAATGTTGTCAACTTTGTTACAGCCTCATTTGCAGCAAGTTGGACAGAAGATACAACATTTTAGTTCTGTGGGGTATGTACATTCATCATAATTATGACCCGCATTTAGGGTGTTTGGGAAACTCAATTTCATATATTGGAATTAAAATGTTTTATGTACAATATATTAATTGTTCTGTTGGGCTGAAAAGAGGACTTTTTAAGAAAAAACTAGATTTAATATATTGAATGCTCACGACCAAAATTTAATTAATTATCACGAGATTTGATACATTATTTTTAGAAACCCTACTCTTAGTTTGAGATGTTCCAAAAAGAAAAAGTGACTTTCAATTTGAGACTGAGATAGCGACACTAATAAAGAGCATTTATTCAGCTGGATCAAGTCCCTTCAGAGAAGGATAAGATCTACTATAGGAAGAAAGAAATATTAGACTCTGGGAAATATACATAGTAATAAAGTACTATTACTAATAATAATGATCATAATTTGTCAGACCCTATTGTGGATTCATTTCATGCTTTTATTATTCATCATAATATAGGGAAAGTAGGATGTCAATATGAAGAAAGGACTACTGATATCTTGGTGGAAGGAACATGTTCTTCTCACCTAAGACGTGAATTAACTTTTCAGATATGATTCTGATCCTCCATAAAGTTGTGATTATTTTTCTTTTCTCTTCTCCCCCACTCTTTTTCTATTGAATATCCTGTAATTTTTACTCTATGTATGATATGTACATTTGTCTTCAACCAGCTAAAGAATTGGGGATAAAGTTTTATTAAACACATTCCTCGAATGAAGTATGAGCTGAACATTTTACCATTTTTAATAACAGTGACGTTAAATGGGCCACATCCAAACAAAATTAGTATGTGTTGTGGTTTTCTTCATATTTTATTGTGGATAAACATTGTAATTTACTATTTTAGAACAATGGTATCATATGTTCCAACAGATAAGCAAAAATTATAAACTACAACCCTTTCTCTCCTAATCAATCATATCTGTTATGGGGCGATTATTTCCTTGAGGCGTGGTTTATGTTGTGGTGCCGAGCGCAGCAGTAGTATGACTTGGTCAACAAAACTGTTCTGCAGTCTTCCCGTGGCACTCCTATTTTTCCTTACCCAACTGGCAGATGGACATATACTTTGTCCGCCCATTTGTCAATATGTCATTTCGCATAATGTCATAATGGATGGAGGCTATATTTTCTTTGGATGTGGAGCATGCAAAACGCATGGGTCACATATTAATATATTTTTATTTGTAAATCGAGATACAAATTATGTGTAGGTGTGTGGCACTTGAGTACTCCTTTATGAGGGTGATCCAGTAGTATACCTAATGAAGGAATGACAATTGCTTTACAAGTGTAGTATTTGCTACTTCATGAGTGTTGATGTTGCATCAAGAGCCATAATGTATATTTATATTTACAAACAAAAGTATATTAATGAAAAGCTATCATGAAATAAAAAGGAAAAATTAGATCATATTATACAGTAGATATCTATTCATAATGTAGATAATTTTGGTTTAATTATAAAATTCACGAGTGGACTAGAAATCGTAAACTTATTGCACTTAAAGTTCTCATTTCTCGGCATTACTCTATACAACTTTAAGGCATCATATCGAACAATTTCCTCGCTCCTTCAAGTTGTCCCACTTTTCCATACCCAGATATCATAATCGTCTCACCCACGCATCGTGCGGGTTTAAAACTAATACTAGTATAAAATGCTTTACAAGCGTTCAAGGTTCCTAATCAACCAGACTATCCACGTCAGATTGAATATTTGACCTCCTATCCATGTGAGATGTCCACTTTTTCAATGGCTGGGTATAGATTCCAAAATCCCTTCAGATCAAACGTTTCGACCCATCAGCTTCAACCGTATATTCTTCTTCATGTCCAATAGACCTTCAGCTAAAAAAATAACTCCTTAAACCTCCTGAGCTATGATTTAAGATATTTTATTTGTGTATCCAAGTTTGAAAATAACGATGAATGTTGATGGAGAAGGAGTTGACAAATCTAAGAAAAAACAGGGACTTGAGGAGAAGTTAGTGTTTATGTGTTGGCGGTTATGGATTTGCCATGGCCATGTCAGGTGCTTTCTTTAACATTTTCTTTATTTACGTTTTGAGATTTGGTTTCTTCATTTTCAAAGATTTTACCATTATCGACTGGTTTTAATTTTTGTTTGGATTTGGCTTGAAATCCACTAGGGTTTGATTGAAATCATTTTTGAGGTTGGATTGAATCTACAGTTTTTTCTATTTGATTTTGGGGTTGGATTTGTTGATTGGATTTAATCATGAGATAGGGGGTTATGGCCGAAGGTGTTGATTTTAGAAAGGAGGTTTAGTTGGAGGTGACACTGAAAATTACAAAAAAGGTGGCAATTGTGGTACCGGCTGTTGATGCAGGGGTAGCAGTTTTTCTCTGGCATGTTGGTTGCTTATGAAGAATAAAAGAGGTAAACAGAGTATTTTTTTTCATATACCATTGAATAGTAAGACTAACTTTCTATGTACATCATAAAAATGCCCTTTTTTGAATGAACTAAATTAAACCATAAACAACAATTAAGAACTACTTTTGCTCAAATTGCCTTAGCACTACCAAAACCATAGGATTCTTTCATAATAACATTTTTCCAAGTGTTCTAGAGGTGCTAGATAAGGTGATCCTCCGTGTCCCCCATTTCTATATTGTTGAGGATGTTTTCAGTAGATATTTATATCTCAAGATTGGTCAAGGACTTAATAAACCTATCTCTTATCCTAGAGATTGTCAGGCTCCTACTAATTTATTTTATGCAGATGCTATTACGAATTTTCTGTAAAGGAACTACATCCTCTTTGACCAAGTCTTACAGATGTAGCTAAATATAATATGCAAGACTAGCAAGGAAAAATTATTTATATGGCTGGATGATTTAAGCTAGTTAAATCTGTCATCATTCCAATTGTGTTGTATAGTTTCATGTCTTCTAAATGACCTATGGTCTTATTTAAAAAAAATGTGGATGAGAAACTTCATTTGGTTTCGCTCAATTCATAAAGCTAAATCAATTATAGTTTCATGGATGTATGTATGCCTTAATAAATGTATATGAGGATCGGGTGTTTGTGATGCATGCATTCTCAATCGTGATACTTTGATTAAGTAGAACTGGACCTTTTTATTAATATAACTCATTGTGCTGCCATATCATAAGCTAAATTCAAATTTTCTTTGTAGTTATCATCTGTTGAGTTCGATTTGGCATGGGTTTAAGGGGGCTTATAGTAATATAAATTTCAATGACAGATGGATAGTTAGAGATGATAATTCAATTATGGTCTTTCATGCTAATATGATGGGATATTCAATTGTTGATACTCTCGGATGTGTTCCTTATGATCAACACATGCACTATTTGAAATTCAATGATCTTATAGTGGCTGATTAATGCGTGGTTCCTCAACATATTTCTTTTTCAATTCCGAGTCATATTATAATCCCGATAGCACCTCCATTTAATTATTTACCCTTCTGTATTTATTTTTTATCCCTCCCACATTTGTTGGTCGATTGAATTCTCCACAGATCTAAATCGTCTCAAATTCCTTGAATTTTCAAAAAATGTATCTCTCTCATATATGTAAATAAAAAGTATCCATGTTATTGACTTTAATTCATTGTTATTTGCAATCATCTTCGATTTACTATTCTAAATTCATCATTCCTCAGATCCAAATCACGGCGATAACTGCTTCGTCAATCCCCCACCAGAAATTGATTGTGACGACATTTGATGTAGGGAACTTGCTTCCTTAGCTTTTGAAATATGGAAAATCAATGCCCCATTATATCTTTGCATTAAAAGAGAATGTATCTAGACTAAAACATATCTGAATAATGTACCGGGATGTATCGGGAAGTCCCGATGGTTGGCTTGATCTATCGAGTAGTGAACTCATTCATGGATACGTACTTAAGAGTTCATGAGGTCAAAGCCCATGTAGTTCTTAGTGGTGGAAGGGTACATAATTTTATGCCAAAGGGAATTAGAATTGTAACTCTCTAATTGAGTGCTTAGGGAATAAGGGTGTAATACTTGGGGTATTTTGTGTATGGAAAAGTTAGTTCATTTTAAAGGTTGGAGAAGAGATGCAAAGAACATGGTCTATGTTTTATGTCAGGGACGACTTGATTGTACATATACCTCTGGAGTAGTTTAAAATTAAAAACATGGTTATTATTTTTTGATTAACAAAATAGAATATTCATCGTAAATCGATTTGTACCATGATGTACATGTATCGCCGTCTTCCCAGCTAATGAACTTAAGACATTATGTAAAATGATATACTTGGAATTTACAAAATGACAAGAGAGGAACTGAGAATAAGCACAAATTTTAGTTGAGAAGTGGGACATGTATATCAGTTGCCCGTCGAATAACATAAACCATAGTGTTTTTTGCATTTAAGTGATGTTTGTTTTAAATATTATTGGAGAAGGGAGATTTTAGCTAAAATAGTTAGCACGTTGGTTTTGGAGTGAAAATGGGACAAATGTTAGTGTGGCAAGTGTATCCATTTCTGATCTGACCAGGGTGGTTCATGATAATAACTTGAGCAGTGAAATTACCTTGGTCAGGTCATCTTTGGAATTAGACGCTACGTAATCACCCTTGACATCCTTAACAACAACGTTCTTCACATTGAACCACACATTGTCACCACGAAGAGCCTCATAGTTCATATCAACAGATTTGACTTTAGTGGTGAGCCCAGTCGAGCCAAAGGTTACAAGCATATCAGGCTTAATGGTTCCCCGTCTAAACACATCCCATTGGGACAATTCCAATGCCTCCTTCACGATTGCATCCTACCTTGCTTTTAAAATACTTGGGGGTAGTGGAATCCATCTACAAGAATAGAAGATAATATAAAACACCAATCACAAACCATAAGTAATAAAAGAGCGAGTATGGGCATATCAAAACTCAAGGCAATTTATGTTTTTTCATAAAAATATGTAAATAAATAAGATGGCATCTTATTACAATGCACAAGATGGTCACGAAAGATTGAAATGGTCATCCATAGTCAATGAGATATATCAGCAAATATACCCTTATAATGATGATGATAATAATAATAATAGTTAAATGTTGAGCTTGGAAAAAAAAAATTCTAAAGATTCCTCTCTCATGAAGTTAACACACCACAAAATAACTAATAACATCTAGGGGATATCAACAAACAAGAGCGATTAAATTTTTATACTCAAAATCGCATGTCTCTACAATCGATAAGACAAATAAGGTTTCTCACAAAAAAGGACAATATTTGGTGCAAATTCTCTATCATGAAGCATAAGAAACCCTTCAAAGGGAAAACATAATGAAATGGGGAAGGGGGGAGATGATCTTAATGCAACAACAAATCATCTGCTTGACACCAAGTATGACGGCAATGAAGGCATGCTCAACACCCCAAATATTCAATATACCTTCTCTAGGAGCATCGCATTTGATTTCGTTGTAAAGGAGATGATAATGGGCCCGTGTGCCTCGATAAATATTAATCAACACAAAAAAATGGCCAAAGTGCCAAATTTAAGATGACATGACCTTTTCAATGGAAATGTGTACCACATATGCATGATTGGCTACAAGACATTAATTATGTCTGATCTTTAACCTATTATAATTCAAATTCATTTCACTATGAAGACTTATATTACATAATTGTGCAATTTCAATCACATTTGCTATCATTACATATCATCATATAAACCAGAAAATGATTAATCTGCGCATCGCGCGGGTTTACACCTAGTACTTTTAAAAATAGGAAATTTGTAAATAACTCTCTTCATTTTTTATTTATTTGCATGAAGAGCATGTGAACATCCTATTCGTATTTTTAATTAACATTAAGTCCATCTGATATGTAGTTACACTTTATATGAGTACTGTAAATTGTAATTTCCTATACATTATGATATTCAATGGACACAATTTATAGAAAAATAACGATTGCAAAAAAGAATGATGTCTCACACAAAACACAAAGCGTGCGTGATTCGATAATTTGCCTACGTCCACGGGGGGTTATAATTTGCTCGCTATTAATTAAGAACTCAGTTTGATAGAGTTGTAGTACTACTAGACGTTGCAATAATGCACGTCCCGTTCTCATGGGGTCAATTTAGATTTATAAGGCAGCTTAGGAGATTCCTAAGCCCCGTTAACCACTATTACTAAGAGTTCGGACTTATCATTTGATCATGGTCAGTTGTTACAAGAGATAAAGTTTAAATAGTTCTTCTTTTATCGAAAGACTTTATTAGTCACGGGCGTATGCGATCGAGCACGTGATAATAAAATAATCGACCCCACAATTGCCCCCAGAGTCTAGGGGCTCATTGGGGTCGTTGGGTCGTCGGCTCCAAATGTTAAATGTAGGACGAGGCTAAAATTTAGCGATCGTGTAAGGCAACCGACCATTGTCATCGTTTTAACACCGCAATAAAAAAAAAACTAAACTTTAATTACACTTGTTTTATAAGTATAACAACGAGTTTGGGCATCGAATCCACATAGAGTGTTTGTAAAACTTTAACTGATTTATTACTTCTTGAATAAAAGTAAAAAAGATTATGTTTTCACTAAATTAAACAACAAGAATGGAAAATATATATTAAGAGTTATATCTCTCACCACGGACTAATTAGCATAAATGGTTACTTGGTGAGAAATTTTTTATCAAGATTGAATGTCATTTGGACAATTAATAAAATCGAGAGTTATCGCCCTTTAAATTCTCATAAAAGTATACTTTTCTTTTCGCGTCAACAAATACTCCCAAGATTATACACATAAGGTCGCAAACATGACACATAAATGATATACTCCATCAAGTTTTCCGGATGCAAAATCAAGAACAATATAACCCATGAAAACTTAGCTAAACAATCATACAATAACAAAGCTACTAAATAATCCATGACGAGTTCAATAATCTCAAATTATTTTAAAATAGCTATAAAACATAACTAAAGGCACGGTATGAAAGAAAAAAATTAAGAAAGAAATAAAACTAGTTAATAAAGCTTGCAAATTAAGTTATGAGAGTTTAAATAAATAAGGAAGATGGTTAATAATAACTTACAATCAAACTTTAGGAGAGAGAAATGAGAAAAGCTCTCAATATTACACTAATCTAACCCAAAACAAGAAACAAAAAAATAGATAATTGTAAGAACAATTATCTATATAGTGAAATAAATGTTTTACCCGAAAGGTTTTTTTCTTTGAAACTTGGCGTTGTCGTATTTGCATGGTTTGACTTATTTATTTTATCACCATAAATGCATGGGTAAGATAAAAAGATAAAATCAATTTAAAACTTGCTTTCGCATCTAATATTGGGATTGTAATTTTTGTTTGAAACCACCCTGCGATCATTTCGCCTTCTCAATAATGAAAAAATAAACTCCACTTACTATTTATAGTAAGTGGATTAAACAAAGAAAAGAAAATAAAAATGAGCAATATCTCAAAATATGATGGGATCGATCGATCGCCAAAAGGATTGATTGATCAATGAATCTAAAACTGCCATACTGGCTTTCAATCTTTCACAAAATCAAGAGGATCAATCGATTGATGGTTCTAAAATCAGTAGACTGTTATAAATTTTTAGCATACGATTATCGATTCGTGGTTAGACTTATAGGGGTCGATTGATCGATATCTATTTTTGGGCAGTTTCTCTTTTTTTCAAAGACTAAGGGACTTTAGGAAAATGGTTATAACTCGATCATATGACAATGAAATGACGTGTTGCCTGAGACCACGCGAACTAAGTCAATGAACTACTCTTCCATGGAATTCCTCCAACCGCAACACAAAGTTTGAAATTATAAAATTTCCCCTGAAGTTGTATCATGTGATGAAACTTTCCCGAAACACAACCAATTGCTCTTAAAATTATCATTATAATTTTTAGGGAATCTATCGGCCTTGTCAAACTAGTTTTTCTCAAACTTCTTCACATCTTTCACTTGTTTTTGAAACTTAAGAAATTTTCTAAATTTCTTAGCAAACATGGTCATCATCGGAATTGATGTCTGGCTTATCGTTCGAAATAGGTGTTTCCTCTTTTTATGATTTCAAAGCAATGCCCTTGTCCATATTCTTTGCTTTGAAAGAAAGCATGTTAATCTCATAAGTTTTAAGATCGCCTACAAGATCCTTAATTTTCATAGAGGTCAAAGTATCTAAGGAATTCAAAACCATCTTTTTTGAATTAGATATTTCAAGAAAGGACCATAAGATCTTCTTGATTACTCGATTTTTGATAATTCTCTCTCCCAAGTCAAAAGAAGAGTTCATAATATTGGACAATCTTACATGGAATTCATCGAACGTTTCACTATCCTTCATCTTAATGGTTTCAAACTGAGTGGTGAGGTTTTGGAGTTTGGAAGCCTTAACAACACTAGTTCTTCAATGGTTGAGTTGGAGTATGTCCCAAGCCTCTTTATAATTTTCACATGTCATAATACGGTAGACCTCCTCCGGTGTGACCAACCAAAACATATCATTTAAACCTCGAGAATTATAATTTTCCAACCTATGCTCTTCCTCACTCCATGATTCTACGGGTTTTAATAAAATTAATTCTCCATCTTTGGTGGTTGGTGGATTCCACCCTTTTAACTAATGCTAACTAAACTCACTCATCTATCGCCTTAAGTGTTGATTTCATATGCATTTTTTAGTATGCGTGATTAGACCCATCAAACATCGATCCACTAGAAACTGAATGACCCTATGAATAAAAACCACCAAAATTCATGCCGAATTACGTATCTAAACACGATAACTTAGTGTTCTAGCTATGATACCAATTTGAAAATGCTAGGCAGGTAGGTCCGAAGGTATGAGGTCACAACAACAAAGCGAAATTTTATTTTTTCCAAATTAATTATAAAATTTTAAACATATTATATCTAAATAAAACTTACACCACTTTTAAACCGGATTGTTGTAATAAATCAATTTACCAAATTTTATATTCTTAACCTTAAACATACATCTAGGTCATATCCGAAAAAATAAATCAACAAATCATACAACATGTCGATGTATGAACAAAAGACACAATGTAAAAAATCTCGGACGGTCCAGTCACATAAATCACCATGATAAGGTTTTATAAAAGACAAACAGGTGAGTGACTCAATGATTTAATGCCCTCATAAGACTTGACACATCTTTAGTCATTAACCTATCCTATACAGTGCAATGTAGGAGTCCACCTATGTAAGATGTCATAATGTGTGAGCCCACACATGCCTCGGTATCCACCGAACAGGATCAGTAACCATTTATGGATTTGAAATACGGATGCACCGTTCTTCACCGTAATACCACACCACGGATTCCACCGTCTATAAATAGAAAACCAAGAATGGAGTCCACCACATGAAATTAATCTCTATCAAGATGACGAGATAAATAAACTATGGTGACCCTGATGCCTGATGCACTTTAAATTGAAAACACATTTTTTAAGGCTGCATAATTTTTGAGAAAAAATGTTCGAACGATAACTAAGGTTCGTTCGAAAGAAAACCTTATTTCGTTCAAACAAACTTCACACTCGTTCGAACGAACCAGTGATCTCTTTCAAACATACTTCGAACGACTTGACCTCTGTCAAAGATAGATACCCCATTATATGTCCATTGGAAGTTCGTTATAACAAACTTAACATCTCGTTCGAACGAATGCTTAATCCCATCTGAATAAGCAAAATACAAAAAAAAAAAAATTATTCAAAAAACATTTTAAAATATCTCCAAACATATTTGTAAAAAATAAATCACCCAAAATTAAATTTCCAAGGATGAAAATCATATGCATTCATACCTGAGGGATCCTCGAAAACATGAAGATAAATGTGGCACAAAACACAACACTATGTGTAATCTCTTAAGCCTTTTCGCTACGTCTTCAACAAACACGTCATAGGCTTGTAAGGTCAGCAACTCAAAGCCTAACCTGTGACTCAAATGTTTTGTCTCAAATTAAGCCAATGCAAACAAATTGACTCAATTAAATAAATATCCTTATAATAACTGATGGGTAGACGCGGTGATTTATTCTTTAACTATCAAGAGGTCTTAGGTTTGGGAAGACCTAAAACTATACCTAGTATGCACGAGAGATGCTCGAAGGTAATATGAGTAGGCCTTCATTATGTGTGGGCGCGAGAGATGCTCATATATTTATGCAATCTCGAGGTTGTTCCTATGTATGGACGTTAGACATGAGTATAGTCTTTTTCCTGTAATATGTGATTATTGTACCGATTTATGTGTTGTACTAGTGATGTATGTGACTTATTATAGGGATGCCCACCTGCATACTTATGTTTCAGACTTGTGTATTACATATTCTAGAGAGGTGTATATTACATTAATGCCCTGATATAATCAAATGTGTATAGACTTGAGATATTATTTCTATATTAGTTATTTGGTGAGACGAACCATATATTTGATACTACATCACAACTTATGTTTTCAAATGAAAGCGATAAACCTAAAGATGAGAAACTAATGATTAAATAACGAAGAGGTAAATCTTTAATCACATGGGTGACATATGGGTTTCGAATTTAGAATCGCATGATATTTTATGTTATTGGGTTAGGTAACTAATAACTTGAAATATATTTACTGACCCCATGTGATAGGAATAAGTCAAGGATGATGATGATGATGATGATGATGATGATGATGATGATGATGATGATGATGTTAAAATACAAGAGGAAGATGTGTTTTTATGATGTGGGCAAGATTCAATTATAATCATACTCTAGATAAGCTTATTGTTTATGTTTTCCTTTCAAAATTATTTTTACATGTCCCTATTGCAGTAGTTCTTGTAGATGTGGGATCGTTTGTGGATCATCTCTAGAGAAGTCCCATATCTTACTCCCAAGATTATAGGAGTAGAGAAATTATAGTTCATCATTTTATTATACTACTTTATTTTCGGTTTTGTTGTATATGTCTATTTGCATTCAGAGGTGATATATGTTATTTGGTTGCTGATTGGTATCAGAGTTGGTTTTGGATTCAATAAATATTACATTGTATTATTTATTTTTGATTCCTATTTATTTCTTATGCTAAGAATGTTACTAAAAGTTTTGTTCCCCGTGATTATTATGGAAGACCTAATCAATCTATTTATGAAATTTTTGAGGTATCACATTTGATATCAGAGCATTCCATGTTCTAGTTTCCTAGGGATATTAAGTGCACCAGTCTCTTTTTCAAGTTGCGTTCTTTGGATACTTTAAAGCTTTATTGTTTAGGGTTTGTATTACCTATAACGATGACCATTTAGGGGATATTGCACCATTCTTTCCCGATAAATGACTCGGATAAACCAAGTATATTGGGAGGGTTCCTTGTTGGTATTTATCTTATGATACGTCCCATGTATGAGGTCGACTTTGATTAAGAGTCAAGGGTTTTTGGATGGAAGACTTTTATCAAGTGCTTGGCATATGGTCAGAGGGGAAATGTTTTCACTCACCATCCGTAATGGCATTAAAAGTAAGTTTTTGAAGAATTGTCTGTGCAACCATGTGGTGGTTAGTATGAGGAAGCATTTAACTATCTTTCACTTTATACATTGGGATAGATTGATATAAAGGTGAAGGAGGATGTTTGCGTTATTAGCTAGTACAATAAAGACTTTTTGAGTTGGAAAAAACCTTACGTGAGGGGTTTGACAGGTGTTGTTGGGTAACCCATTGTTCACCACTTTCGCTTGGGTGGTTGAAGTTACCTTTCTACATTAGTGGGATAATTTTAACCATTACGCGAATAGAATCCTTAAGATTTGGAAGAATGAAGCAAAAAAGGACCAATAAATAGAGACGGTGTGGTGTGAACCCAAGTAAGGTGACCTCACCAATTTACGAACCACGTAGTGGGAGATGACCCCAAGGAGTTTCCAAGAGTTGACGATATTATTTGTTTGTCCAATTAGCAAGGGGAATTCTGTCTAGTAAATCCATGACCTACGAGAACAGAGTAAACGAGGCAAATTTTAAAATATACAACCAATGACAAAAGGTCACGATGGTCACTAGTGGGGATTCCATTTTGATAGTTCATTTAAAGTAAGGTGTTAGGCTTATGGAACATGAGGCTACCTAGTTATTATATGCCTTCGTGGAAAGCAACTTTTTGGGGTACCTCTAGGGAATGGTTAGGGGAACGTAAATGGCTCGCGCATATGAGTCTGGAGTTTACATCGAGGATTTGTCATTCTTTATTAGTAGTATTTTTACTACGATTATGAGATATATGGATTCCCTCTGATATTTATGTATTGGTGGTTACCTCCAGTCGGGAGGGTGATACTTTATGCTGTTATTTTAAAGACGTGGAAATTTGTTTGTTCGGCTCGAGTTCAACCACCATGTTGACTTTTTATGAGATATCACCATATAATAATTTATCTTCTGTGTATATATATATTTTACTCTTATATCTACTACCGGGAGTAAGCTTTGGTCCATGATTACATTGGGTGGTTATGCTTAGGCTGGCAAGAAAGGGCTAGCATGCCTATATAGGTATGGATGTGAGTAAATTATGGGAGATTAGGATCACGTGCATGTGTCATCGATAGTCTGACATTCTTCTAATTTTACGTAGATAAGTATTGTATTATTACCTACGTAAGAGATTTATTTTTCCTTAGAAATGGCTCAAGCAGAAAGTCCGTTGTGAGGGAATTTCATGGGATTGACTTCGTCACTTATAGTAGACTTCTCGTGGGAGTATACACCATAATTTTTGAGTTGCTTAAGCATTAGAGGATGACATTATTTTGACGGAGTTCCAGAATATATATGGTTAACTATACGGATGTTTAACCTCCCAGGGGAAGGTTAGGGTCAATATATGGGATGAATATTAGATGTTATGTATCAATGACTGGTTGGACTAGTCGAGGAAAATGTCCTCTTATGATAATTGAAACGTGGTGAATTATCATTTGTGGTGCAATCATGTGGAGTATATCTTGCAGACAACTCCGTAGCGCAATATAACACATGTGTGCCATTAGTTGGTCTTTTATCGCACGAAGGGTAGTTTGCTGCGAATTGCGGCGATACCTCATTAAAGAGGGAATTATGTACTAAGTGTGTTCACTACACCCAAATCTATTATTAAGGGTGGTTTATGCCCTAACGTTTAAATTTACCAAGATTAAGTATGTATATAGTATTGGGAATTAGTCCTTTCTCCGATTGAGGACATGAGAGGGTTGCATTTCGGGGAAAGTTTTGCCGAGGGGGTCCCCAAACTAAAGAGGTGGTTTTGACCAAGGTGCATGTTTGGAAATAATTTTCAAAAACTGTGGAATTCAGAATTCCAATAGGGATTAGACAACCCAATGTGAAGTTCCTCTAAAACGCATAGATATAGTGAGGTCAGTGTCGTTTGAACTCACCTAATCATTGTTAGTGCTTAGGATGTTTTCAGGTTTAACATGAAGAGAATTTTTTAGAGACCAGTTATTGTTCAACAATTAGACTATCTGGTTTAGATTATAACCAGACATGAGTCTTGACTAAAAAGTCCTAGGTATATATTTAGTCGTAGAAGATAGATTCAGTTATAGCAGTGGCAAGACGCCATGGGGCAGATATTATAGATTTCTACTAGGAATATAATAAATTTGAATTTCGAGGATGAAATTCCTTGTTTAAAAGGGGAAGCATGTAATATCCCAAATTCTTATGGATATTATTTAATTATTTAAATTGTGGGAATTAATTATATGTGCCTCTTGTGACTAGAGTTTCAACATTTATACTATTATGTGTTATTTAATTTGATCGAAATTGAGACTTAAGGCATAGTGATTAATTAATTTATGTTCGTTCTCATATCGGGAAATTATTAAATAACTGAGTTGTTATTTATTTATTTTGGATATAATTGGTAATTGGCGTTTGGGACTCCTAAAATGTTTGTTTACAATTTAAAACTATTTTTAAATCCCTTTTGGGTTAGTAAACAACTTGGAATGGTTTTAAGTCATTTAGAGTTATTTTTGGACTATGTTATTGAAGCAAAAGGGTTGAAAGAGGTTATTATGGATCTCATTTTATCACAAACACAATCGGGAAGCACTAGAGGGGCTAGAGAGAGAAAGCACCAAACAGAAAGGAAGGTTTGGGAGAATTACAGATTAATTTCTCAATCAAAACATAAGACAAGTTCTATATATCATATGATTATTATTGGATACGTGTTATATTATATCTGTTTCATTGGATTCTAAACCGTAAACATGTCTTAAATCTGATTTGTAAAATTTCATTGATTAATTTTATAATTAACCAAATCATGTCAGTAATTAGGTAAAATCCTCTTTGATTTCGATTGATTTCCTCATGTATATGACTTGAAATTATTAGAAAATGATCTGAACATATTTTTTATTATAAATTAGCTAAAAACCCTTTGTTTATTTGAATCAATCCAGGGAAATTCTAAGAATTGGATAAAACTAGGGTTCTTAGCTTTTGAATTTGGTTTTGTTTAATCTTACGACAGATTTGGGATTTGACGATGGAATTAGGTTATAATAATTGTTCTGATATGTTTTTATCAATTGAATGTTGATTGGGTGCTTGGATGATTATTTTGGGTTCTTTAATAGAGGCGTGGAAGAGAAAGTTGGGATTGAAGATGAAGAAACCAGTAAGGAAACAATTGGGATATCACTGTGCTGATCGATCAATCGGTGGTAACAAGTATAGCCTAGGTGGGGGCTTTTGTGATATGGGTTGGAATTTGGGGTTTTAGGCCTAAGGATATGGTTTGTTAGCCGATATTTTTTATGTACTCATTGAATATATATATATACTAGTGGAATGCCCGTGCCTGAAGGCACGACGAAAATTTACAAAGTATGTAATCGTGAAACGGCAAAAATTTTCAAAGTACGTAATCGCGAAACAGTAAAAATTTCATTCCCCAATAAAACAATGTTATTTAAAAAACAATAGTCATACTCTCCTCTGTTTATAGGACTATCCACCATGCTTAACCAATAAAAAATAATCCAATAACAATCAAAAGTATACGTTGTTGATAGGACATGCATCATATTTAGTTCACAACAAATAATTTTTTTTAAATTATATGATGTCGAGTATACATCGTTGATAGGATCATTTCCTTTATTTAGGCAGTCTTTTAAATTAGTTTTAAAAAATTAGGCAGTTTTTTAATCTTGTATAATTAAGTAGTGGGTCCATCTTGTGTTCATTTCATTTCGTTTTGTTTCTTGCAGTGTTCTAAAAAAACGCGCCTAGGCGGCCAAGAAGCACCTAGGCGCGAGGCTTTTTAGATACGCTAAGTTTTGACCCTATGCGCAACGATGGTTAACGTTTTTTGGGGTAAGGCGTGAAAAAATGCCCGTTTTTTAGGGGTAAGGCGTGAAAAGCGCGAGTTTTTTAGAAGGCGTGAAAAAACGCAATTTTTTTTTGTATTTTAAAAAAATAGTATTTTAATTTACAAATATTTAGACATATTTTTAAGGTATGTACCATTTTAGTATTTTTAATAGCCTTATCATAGTCAAAAAATATTAAAATACATTAAAAAAGCCCTAAACGCCTTTTCACACATTTTTACGCCTAAGGCCCGCCTAGGCTTCTAAGGCTTAAGGCTTGGCGTCCACGCCTCGATCACGCCCTGCGTTTTTTAGAACTTTGGTTTCATATTATCATTTCGATTCCAAAATAGCAGTTGTCCCAATTTAATT
The DNA here is from genome assembly GCA_949130495.1 of Sambucus nigra. Lineage (NCBI taxonomy): Eukaryota > Viridiplantae > Streptophyta > Magnoliopsida > Dipsacales > Adoxaceae > Sambucus > Sambucus nigra. The sequence continues at coordinate 300,473,832 of OX422215.1, read as the reverse complement.
TCAATGCAGATAAGTTGAATTTTTAAAAAATTTGGACAAATTTCCTTTATTTATATAACTATCCACCTATTTAAGACAAAAAAAAATTAAACTATCCGCATGTTCAATGTACTACTATGGTATATTTTACTACCACACTATACAACCCAATTTTCCATTCTAATAGAAATTTTCATAACGAAAATGTACGTTTAGAGATCATAATCCCCATATATTTACAATGTTTCCTTGTGGCTGTAAAAACCCAATAAAAAACTCTTACCATATTAACATAGCTCTTCAAGTGCTTATCTTGATCGGACATCCAAGTTAATCAAAAATGAAAAAATTATTGAAGCTCCATGTATCTTTCACTTGTCATTTGTATATCTATAAATCTCATTCAGCCACTGCTTAACAGTGTAGAAGCTCTTCATCTCGGTCACATCATACTCAATAATGATCCCATGAGTACCTCTGTAGTAACTGCTCGTTAGAGTCCCAAACCGCTCCTAGCCAGCAGTATCCCAAATCTGTAGCTTGAGCGTCTTTCCATCCAGCTCCAGTCCAAATTTTAAAATCTACTCCAATGGCACTAATGTAACTATCAACAAAGGAATCATAAGATCAACATAGGAATCATAAGCGAATCTGAGAAGACATGATTTGTCAACAGAAGAGTCCCCGATTAACAAAATCTTGAACAAATAATCGTAATATAAAATAAAATACAAAAAATGTCCCATATTTTTATTCAATCGTATCCATTATGTTCCCTTATCACCGAACTTATCCAACATTTTTTGCAGCCTATACATTTTCTACAACTCCTTTAGTCTGCAAATTAAAAATTGATCAGAATAACAATTGAGTTACTCATCTAGTGTGAACATGAAACCAAATCAAAATCAATCCATTAGAATCAAACCAATTGGTTTCACAAGTGAACATTAGTTTATAATGAAAGTCCAAATTTCAAATTACACAAAAAAATGCAAACAATTTCAATTAAGAATGCAATAAGAAATGTAGATGGGCATTGCGGACCTTTACAATTTTATCGATGGTCTAGCGGACATGAGTGCATTAGTTTATGATCCTGTTAGCTGATGAAACTGATGACATCAAACCACTGATGTCACCAAATACCCAAGCTACTATCGTGCAAGTATTCAACTATCATTTTGAATTCCTAATTCGTAAAATACAAAAAAGTACTCTTGACTTCTGACACAACACTAAAAACAAAAAAAAAGTCAAAGCAGGGCACAGTTGGGAGGGAAACTTCTTGTCTAGAGAACTAATGTGAAATAGATGCACTGCGTAATGCTCAAAATAGATGTCCTTATGATGCTCAAAATAAACTACATGTCCTTGCAACAATAAAAAAAAGATGCACTACATAATGCTCACTTGATGTGAAAGAAAATCTAATGTTTCAAACTCATACAATACATAGTGAGAGAACCATAATAACTCTAAAGAAGAAAATTGAACCGAGACACCCACGTGCCTTAATTAAACATAAAACTATGCAAGTATTTAAAAGAAATTAGGGCCTATTCCAAATTCAAACCCATTGTGCTGAACTAACTAACAGAAGAAATGTCATATTTAAAATCATGTAAAGATTAAGACATGAAAAGCATTCTGGCTTAAATGCATAAAGTCGCTCATCCATATGCCATTTGGATACAAAAAACCAAAAACTTAGAGCTTCAACTAAGAATGTTTTCAAGTTATCCGCAGAAGCATAAAGTGTAAATGACGCCATGAAAAAGAATACATATAGCATACAATTCCATGAAGAATCAATCAGATAAATAATCATCCAAAAGATACATACTCTAGAACCTTTTGTAAGGAATGCACTCCCAAAGAAGTAAACACCACAAACCAGAGGCATTAATGAAGATATTGCAGAGACACGATCTACTTTTAGGATCTGTATGTAGAGAGCCTGAAAAGGAGAAAAAAAAATAATCAAAAGAATAATACAATATAATAGTGAATTCATGCAATTTCTATGGTATTTTAAGTTGAAAAAAATCATATCAATAACAAATAGTAGTCCATCAATGTAAGAAATCACTGATGTGCTATCACATTTAGAGAAAACAACCTGATAATATTATCTGATTGATAATAAGATACTGAATTGATAACAGAATTCAAAGGTATATTTTGATAACACCTGATAATATGTTTAAATTCAATATAATATGTTTTAAGTTCATGTGTTTTAACTAATATCGTAAATTCACAATGTCAAATAGAATTATCAGATTTAAAGCACGCTCAAAAAGCAAACTTATCTTAACCTCTTTTTTCAAAAAATAAATAGAATAATAAAAGTTAAACCCATCCTAATTAACCCATCCGTTTGAGTGTACCAATTAAGAAAAAAGACCAAATAGAAAAAGAAAAAGGAATGTTCTGTTACTGCTATTTCATTAGATAACTCATTGGATGACGTGAGACAGTTCTTTGTTCCCGAGCCAAAATATAAACAACCTGTTTCATAGTGAACTAATTGTGGCACACATTAAATATTCAAGACGTCCCTATATCTACCAACCTACCAAAACATAACAAAATAACTGAATAGAAAAAAAAAGGGTAAAAGGACATACTAAATGTAAGAATGATCTCTGTGTATGAATGATGTTTGCCTCGACTTGGCATTTAATTTCTACGTGAGTAACAAAATAATAATGCTCACCTTCTCATTTTGTCAAACACTTGGGGGGGCAACAAAGAGAATTTCAACTCATGTAAATAACCAAGTACATATATTGAATATGTTTGGAGAAGTTTGTATTTGAAAAGAAACATAAATTAAAGATTGAAAAACAAATATTGAACAAAAATTCAAGCGGACATCGAACATAGATAGTTTAAGAGGTTATGTACACCTACAATTGAAACTAAACTCAAGTAAAGCAGTATTAGAGACTGAAATAATATCCAAGATGGCAAATACTCCTATGACCTGTAGAAATAAACAAAAGCTTAAGTGTTTCATCACATATATATGATCAAGCACATAAGTTACGTAAAGGTAAAAACTATATTGAATTTTTTACATCATTTTCTCATCGATCCACATAAATTAGATATAATGAATATGCTACGTTAATGTTAATGCTTGCCATGTGAACTATGGCTACCAAACACTAAGAGCCCTGATAATGAATTACATGTAACCAAATAGTAATGTTAGGTTACTATAATACTTTTTCCTTATCTAAAAATTTCAACATCCACACTTTATCAATAATCCAATTTTAATTTTATGTAGTTATCCACCAATTAGAGGAACACCTTAAACTAACATTACCTCTAGGCTCTGTAAACTACAACCGTCCACTCAAAACACCACTATGAACATGATAACAAAAAAAAATATGTTTGTAGATATTACCCACACTGGTGGCAGTATCACAATTGGTCTGGGTGAAACGTAAGAATGAAAATTGACCCATACCTTTGCATATTGTTTGGAAACCTGTCAAATAGAAACTAAACAATTTAGATTTAAAATAAATATCCATCCTAAAAAGATATAGAGCATATTATGAACTCAAATTATGAAGACATATAATAAATAACAATATCCAAATATCCTAAGAAAATGCACACCCTGCACCTTAAAAGCCCCTGAAACCAAAAGGCTAAACAATCAAACTCTGCAATTCACTTAACTCGGTATGTGTATGAAAACTTCATTTAAAAAATATATGGTGTAGTTATTACCTTCAACAGATGTAAAGGCATAGCATGAATATCAAAATAATATGAACTTAAGAGAGGAATTAAGAAAAAAAAAAGCATACACTAACAGTAAGTTTTCAGCAATGCAATGTATTTTAATACTCCCTTTGGCTTCATGCCCCATAACCTCTGTAAATGTGTACCATATTGTTGGGATTACATAACTATATAAACAATGCAAACGATATTTTCTTTTGACAAATTTCAAAGAGACAAACAATTTAATAGGAAACAATTAAAATTTGCAGAAAAATTATTAAAATAACAAAAATGATGAATATATAGTCATGAAGGGGAGTGAAATATGGGGGAAAAGGACTTGATAATAGTGAGAGCATGGTGGTGGAATGTAGGTTAGAAGAAACTTTGGCATTACAATCCTTATTATAAACTTCAGAGACTACCATATTTAGCAAATATATTCAGTTTAATGCAAAGATATCTGTTCAACAAATGGGATATAAGATATTTAAATGGCTCTGATTTGATTGAATCAGACTAACTTACAAAGAGTTAGTATGTATCTTTGTACATTCATAAACTAAAAACGTTACTACCTGTCTAAATCTGAAATCAAAACATATTTTAAAATTGTTATATAGGAACCCCAAACTGAAAAAAGTATCACAAACATAGTATACATTGTACCTTCGTCATAAGAATCATATGAATTATAGCATTGGCTTTGTACCTTCTTGTCGTATGAATCATATGAATTACAGCGCAAGGCCCGGGAGCACCTAGAATCATATGAATAAACCCAATATAATGTTTCTAAACTATGGATTACAGATTTTAACTTCGATGAAGTGGATGATGATAACTCGGAGTGGTAATATACTGCAGAGAAAGAGAAAAAAAAAACATCAAAATAGCAAAAAAAATCAAAAACTGGAAGCAATCCAGGCAGATAATTTCTTCCAGTAAGAAACAATGATCCAAATCATTCTGAATCGGTCTCTTCCGTGGAGGAATATATGGATGCCAATCTGGAAATCGGACCTGTAGTATGCTGCTCGTATAGTAAAAAATCTTTGTTTAAGACGAAGAAATGTGTGTCTCAAGCTACTGGGAGCAGCTGCTGTGTCATGTGGATGTCAGGTGAGTAAATGCAACAACAGAGTATCAAGATTGGTTGAGGGGAGTGAGCCTGGGATTTTATTGGGTGCTGATGAAGAAATATAGAGGAGTCGAGTTCTTGCTTCTCATGGTGTATTGCTACAAATTGAATCAGACCTCTATTTATATTCGTAATCGGATGATAAAAATTGAATGAACTTACATAGTTCAGTGACATAGGAAATGACCCTAAAACTTACACAATTCATTAAGAAAATAGAAGGAAGAGTTCGTTAATTTAAGACTACAAAGCAATCCACTCGATATACATAGGAATAGAGAATTGACATGCTGCAGTCGGAACCGATTTCGACCGAGCCTTAAATAGGCTCCGACAACCATTCCCGTTGTGTTCCCCTCTCGTAGATTAAAGCATCAGGCCTATAATACTTTTACAATATATCAGTATACAATAAATCAGTATACAATATATCAACACAATCTAGTAGATGTATCATTCAATTGAGCACAATCTAGTTATATATTTAAAACAATATAACAATAGATGTATATATACATCCCCGAGATCATTAGTGTAGCAATAGTGGTTGTAAATTAAAATTACAATTACATGATTTGTTTAAATGGTATGAAATTCAATGAACCAAAACACACCCCAATTCAACAAATCTTTATATCATTTCTAAAATTAATCTTGAGGCCTCAAGTGGAGAAAATATGTAGTACTATGAACAATTATCATAATACCCATACCGTCTCTCGAAGTCATACACAAATTTTTGTTCATTGTGTTCATTGTGACCTATATAAAGAAAAAGATAAGAAAATTATTAATAATATTGAACACAAAACAAATGCCGTAAAAATTTAAATGCAAGACATGTATTTACCAGAGTGAAACTTGGAAAGCATTCTCGATCACCATGACTATTCTGTTCTGTTTTGTTAACTGGAATGCTCGTATAAGAATAACACTTGCCTCTGCCTGTGGTTTGGCGTACTTGCACCATGGCTGTAGTCCAAGGATAATTCACCTTGATATAAAATCGAGCAACATCCTTCATGATAAAAACCTAGAGCCTCGTGTTTGAAATTTTGGCCTTGCCAAACTCTTAGTAGATGAGGATGCTCATGTCAAAACAACTGTGGTTGCTGGAACATTCGACTATTTGGCACCGGAGTATCTAGAAAGTGGCAAGGCCGCCGATGTGTGTTCTTCCTAGGCATCGAATCTGTGATAAAAAATACCATATTTCTTAATATTAAATATCAATAAATATAGATTAGACTCAAATTAAAAAGGTCCGAGAGTAGTACTACATCATTCGCATCTTGAAGATATTTTATCTAGTGTCTCTCATATCGATAATTTCGAAATTTCTTCCCAACTTGTTTCATAAATGCATACACACAACATGAACAGCAATTTAAAACCAATCAATCAAATTATGAAATTTTTAATACAATTGAACTGTAACAACAACAAAACAACACTGGTGCAAAAATTACACCTCACTAGTCGAATGGAACTGTTGCTCCATAGTATCATCATTGGAGAAAGTCTTCCCTCATTTTAACTTTGCAAATCGATCAAACATAAGCGACCTGCTTCTATGTATTGCAAACTGGACAAATAACTTGCTTGAAATCATAGAGAACAATTTCGTGGTGATCCTTAGGGCTGCTCAAAAAGCTCGTCGCTTTGTTATGACAGTGGCATCAAGAAAAGATCTGGTTACAGGAAGGGCCTTGAATTTTGAACCGAAGCATCGTCTTCTTCCATTGATTGGATCTGGTTCCACAATCTGGTTGACGGCATATGCTTCTGTACCATCTTTCCCTAGCCCTCCAATGATAATCCTATTACCCGTCCCACCATTTATATTGCGTATATAAACATTTATCCATCGAGAATGTCCAAAATTCACTACAATTCAAGCAAATAAAAATATATTTATATGTAATGAAACCAAAAATAAGATATAACAAAAAAATCATAATTATTTCAAATGAGACAACAACAGACTTTAGAACTTATCTTTGAGAGTAAGCATTATCGTTATCACCCAAATTAAACATCAGTGAAATCAATTAAATATCTCGAACTTAAAACCCACTCATTTTCAAAATCGAAACCCTAAATAAAAAACCCAATAGCGAAACCAACTAATTAAACATCTCGAACTAAATATTACCCTAAATTACTAAAGAGCCAACATCCAACATCCAACATCTCAAACTAAAAGAAATCAAACAATGAGATTTGAAGGTTCATACCATTGATAGCAACTTAAAGGTTCAAAAAGAAAGCATACCACTTGCATTGATGGTAAAACTGAATTCACAGGTGAGACCTATCAAGCAATTAAGATAATAATTTCAGTTTGAGATATCCAAAAATCAGGGGTTCAAAAACACCTAATTTGAAGAAGACCATTAACAAAAATTAGTTAAGTTCACATTACCGCAATTTCCTTTAACAAAAAATGAAAAATTTGAATGTTCATAAATTATTTAGACACATAAACATTTAAGCTTTTACCAACTCTCCATATGGGTTCCAAAAATCTAAACAAATGAAACAATACAGAAAAATTAGAGCGAAAGAGGGAGAGAGCATACCATTTGCATTGATGGTAAACCTGAATCCATGGGTGAGACCATTGAGCAGAGTAATGCCTTTTTCGGAACCTTCATCTATCATAATAGTAAAATCAAACCAAAAATTAAAAAGCAACAAAACTTCATCATCCCCAAAATTAAAATTTGAATCATGATTTAAAAAATTACCAAAAATGAAACCAACATTTGTGAAATCCAACCAAATATAAATCAAAGCCAAAATAAAAAATTGGAAATAAAAAAAATCGAGCCAACTTTTACAACCCCTCTAACCTAAAATCAATAAATAGACCCAAAATAAAAATGAAAAGGAGTATACATGTTAAAGGTTTTGATGTATAATCAAGTCTTGATCTGCAAAATAAAAATAAACAACTAACAAAAAACAATTAGATCCCAAAAGTAAACATACAGAGATCTTAGCCGAAACAAAAATCGAATGAGTGAGAGTGTGTGTCTTTGCATGCGTATGAGTGTCTGGGAGTGAAAGAGGGGTAGGGCGAATTCGTGTGAGGGAAAGTTTGAGTTGAAAGGGGAAAAGCCAAAATGAGAGATGGAGAGAATGACGGCTAGGGTTTGGGGGGGGGGGGGGGTAAGGGGGAGAATAAGGTAAAATGATCTCAACCCTTCATTTTTGAGTGATGTGGCCAAATCATGACCCCTACTTAGCTTATGAACTTATTGAATAGTGTGAACTATTCTACTCCTTATTATATAGATATATATATATATATATATATATATTCTTATGATTTGTATCATTGAAAATCGATTTTAGGATATTTGAATATTTAGTAAAATCATTTGATTTAAATGGGCTAAATGGAGTATTTGACATTTTAGGATAGGACTGAGTGTAGAATGGGTTTGTTAATTAAGAATTTGTAAGTTATAGGATTGGGATTATTAGTCGGGATTATTATAGTCGTCGTGATTTACTTATAGATCTTTTGTCCTTAGAATGAGACTCAAAGTTTAGTTAAAAACCCTTAGGGAACAGTAGTTATTATAGTCGATAGATTTATGTGTATTAGGTGTGAATTTATACCTAGACGCGATGCCTTGGGAGATCTAAACTCGGATTAATTAAGGTGAATATTGTATATGTGAGTATTTTGGATATAGGGTAAGGCGAGACCAACTAGAACTCGGTACCCAAGAGATATGGTTTATATATTATGAGAAGATTGTAAGGTTATACATGTGATATACCTTTTTATGATAGCAATGCTAATGTGACCGGATAGAGTTAAGGTTGGTGTGTGTATGTGCTTTATGTTAACTAGTTAATGAGGGTTGTATATGTTTACACTTTAACCCTATTAGAAAGGGTTATGGTTACTTGTGGGTTTTATATTCAATGCATGCCATGGGAAAGTGCTCGTGGCGTATCGTACTAGGAAGGATTTCATAATGGGGTACTTATAGCGCGGATCGCGCCGGTACCCCAGTGAGTAGACATGCTTGTAATACCCCTCACTTTTATGGGAAATTAAATTCAATAATTAAGTGTAATTTGGGAATTTAAGAGTTATCGTGAATAGTAAATTTTTGAGGTTTTCAAGGATTAGATGATTTTCGATGAGTGTTATATTTACTTTTGGGATTAAGTAAATAAGTCGGATTATTTTAATTATATGTCGCAGCTGGGTAAAGCGACAGAGGATAATATTTTAACGAGAATACCGCATTAAGTTATGTGGGTTAAATTAGTGAGTTGCGATCAAGTGCCTCAGATGGAGATTCTAATTGCGCAGTGAGTCTCAGAATGGCCGAGATAGTCAGAATTGAGTATCCGGGTGTCGTAATTGAGTTTTGAGAATTTTTGGATTAATAGGGACTCACAATTGAGTAAACGAGTCATTTTTGGGTTTAATAGGGTTAAAACTTTATTTATCCCAATATAAGGCACGGGAGAGTGGGTGAAGGAAATAAAAGAGAGAAAAGAAGAAGAGAAGAAAGGAAGAGGAGAAAAGAGGAGAGGAAAAGGATTTCCGGGCCAAACTCCCCGGAATTCGACTCGGGGTCATCGGATTTTAACCTCCAGGCAAGTGTTTACTTGCTTTATTTATTTTTAGCATGAATCTCATATCATAGTTGGTAAAAACAAACCCTGAAGGTTTTGGGTTGGGTTTTCGTGGATTAAACGCATTTTTCGGAAGTTTAACAGGTAAACCCCAAAAATTATGAAATTGGAGAAACATAGAAATTAATCGAATTTAATTGTTGATTTTTGGATTCAGGATGTTTAGAACCTATTTCCTCTGTGTATATTTCGAGGGGTGTAGTTAGAAGTTGGTGGAAGAAGGAGTAAAAATTGTTAGAGGTTAGTTAATGGACGAAACAGTCTCGGAGAAGACGTAACCAGCGTCATTACCGAATCGATTCGGCCAAGATGAGAATCGATTCGGCTCTTGATCAAAAAATAAAATTTGTAGATATTTTAGATACGATCGCGTGGTCACTGTTCGCGTATTTTTATGATTGTTTTTCAAGTTATAAAGATTTTTCTATGGAAGGCTGTCCGATATCGAAATCGTTAGTTAGAAATCAAACCAGATATTGAGAGAATTAAGGCTTGAATTGTTTGGAGATAAATATTAGGGGTTCCTAAATATAGAGTGGGGACCTATAGATTATTATTTAAGTGAAATGTAGACCTTGGGTTTGAGGAAAAATGGAATCCACAACCTATTTAAATTAAGGGTGTTTGGTGACGAATATTTCTTGGGATAAATTCAGTGGGCATTTAGGCTTATATAATTATGCGCATAGAAAACTTAATTATATTGATTGTAGTTTAGTATATCCTATGATACTATTAGGATGAATTTGGGAAAATGCGTATCTACTTAGTGTGAATTGGTATAGTTGGAGAAATTATATAAATCCTTAAGTCTGAATAAGGTACAAGTTATTTATCAAGTGAGGGAATACTTTTGAGTTTAGTATCGTGAGTGTGCGAATACTTGAATATTATTAATTATGAGAATATTTGGGATTATTGGTCATCGCTATGTGTGATTGGAAATTATGGCCATTTATATTTGTTTGAGGAACAATGTGGAATATATATATACTATGTGATGAAAGTATCTATATTATATGATACAGATATGTATATATATCTATGTGTGGATGGTATATATATATGTGAAGCTTACCCCCTCTAATGCTATCATGGGAAGTTTCACGATGTGGGTGAGGCCCCTATCTTGAGGAGCAGGGTGCGTATAGTCCCTAGGTCATAGCATCCATTGTAGTATTGTATGATTTTTATTAGGGCTGAGACGTGGTGGGTATGTTTCGTCTCACTTTCGGGGAGGAACTATTTCCACTTCCCAGACGCTGTGATTTGGTTTTGACCATGAAGTAGATGACATTTAGTCATGTCGGTGGTCCCCAAGATTGTATGTGAGTGATGCCCTGGAAGTTGATAGCATTGAGAGACCACATCCTCGAGTTATAGCTCATTGGGATAGTTATTGTACTTGTGTATATAGTACATTCCTTGTGTATGAGAACAATATATCATATCTCTATGAGAGTAAAGAGATAAATTGAATATGAAATGAAAAAAGGATTAATTCTTATTCCGGGAGATTGTATCCGGACTTAAAATGTGAAATGTATGTAAAAATGAATATGAAAAATAAAGATGAGTATGTTATGTATATTTATTTATACGAGTATATATATAAGTTGAGTACGGAGGGTCTGATGGATCTCGACGATCGACCTTGCCAAGTTGTAGTGCATCGGGGGCTTCCTTATTTGGATTGCGCTTTGCGAGACACCCCACACACGAACATGGCTTAGTGTCGAGACTGGGGAGAAGTTTAACCCTTAGTGCTCCTGTTTTGAGTTTTCATTATACGAGTATATATATATAAATATATATATGTGTGTGTGTGTGTGTGTGTGTGTGTGTGTGTGTGTGTGTGTTTGTGTGCATTGTGTACTGGGGGTTTAATGGATCTCGACGATCGACCTTGTCAAGTAGTAGTGTATCGGGGGGTGCCTTATTTCGATTTCACTTTGCGAGACACCCCACGCATGATCATGTCATAACGTTGAGACTAGGGAGAAGTTGAGACCTTAGTACTTGGTTGGCTTAGGATTTCAAGAGTTTGGGGGTGACAGATTAGTTAGGCAGCGTAGCTTGACTATGATGTTTAGAGGGATACGCTAGGTGTCCACTATTAGAAGAGAGGTAAGGGGTATCTCATGGGAGTGCGATACCAATTTATAAATGAGATAAAACATATTTTTAATAATAAAGCATTTATGCGCTTGATAAATATTTTCATAACTCGGGCTCTGACATGTTTCAATATTTTCCCCCTCTTGCTATATGTTATATATATAGGTGTCCAGACATAGGGACACCTGGATGATGATCTTTTGAGTCAGACATCTGCTACAATAGTTGTGGATGCATGCAGGTTTATTTTTAGATGCTTCTATTCCTGTTATCTAGATAGGAAGCATTGTAGTAATTTTTAGGCCGAAAGCGCAACTGCATTTATTTATTCTCTCACCGCCTTTTAGTGGGGCATTCGATTTGGTTGTATCATATTTGAACCGAGTGTTTGGTTATTTAATCTCTTTCCAGTATTATTTATTTAAATTGTGAGGATGTTTTAATTGTATAGTTCGTTTAAAAGGATTAGTTAAAAAAAGTTTTTGATGCCAGCCTAATAGGTTATTAGTAATTAAATTGGTTTTCGACAGTGATGCTAAGAATGATCCATATGCGACTCCGGTTTTAATTTGGTAAAGGAGTGATTGCCCGGTATTTTATTAGGCGAGGTGTCACAGATAGTATCAGAGCATCAAGTTCTAGTGTCCTTACGAATTTGTGCAGACGTACTACTCTTTTAGCGTTGCTCTCGATTTGTTATAGAGCCTTAAGATAGGGATCGTTGATTCCTCTTGTGAGATTTTGTTGTCCTTCCATATTGTTAGATTATAGTAATCTTTTGCCCATTTGAAGTTCGTGTGCTGATCGAGGAAGGTTGACCAAGGAAGGCCGTGATGAAGGCAGTAGGAGGCGGGGCTTAGCTGGAGCAGTGAGTGGAAGTCGGAGACTAGGACCGTAGTATAGGTCATTCTCCTTATGGCATTTGCTAAGAGTTATTGCGACGACTACTAAAGAATATTATTTATGAGTACCCCAGTACCACTATAGTAGAGAGTGGTACAAAAGTTGAATTACTCGATGAAGCTAAGGGTTCGAAAGGGGTCTTTGGTGAGGACCATATTGAAAGTAAATTCATGCGAAGGTAGTCTAGCATTACTCAGTGGAAGTAGTAGGGTCAGAAGTTTTGACTTAGAGAAGGGTATGGAAATACCCAGATGTGAAAATTGAGGAAAAAATTTCACTCGTAGGAGCAATATGGAAATGGTGGGAATGGTGATAACCATATTCGGGGGAGCAGGATGTTTTTCCCCTAAAAGGATCTTACGGATAGTTTTAACCGTGAGTCCCCATGATTTAACAAGAATGAGAAGAATGCAGTTTTAAATTATTCACGTAAGGATCGGTCAGAGGCCGATAGTGAATAAAGATAGTTATGGACAAGTGAACTTTGTACTGAGTTAAGGTAGGTACAATGAAGAGAGAGCCCTTCCGAGGAATGATAGGCTCACTAGAAAAGTGTTGCGAACACCTATGGAGAATGTATGTGTTAGAGGACCTCATTAGTGGGCATCCACCCAGGGAATTCGTTGAAACAGGGCTGTTGAGGCCGATGTTGGAGTTTCCTTTTCATGAGGAAGTTAAGGGGAACTAGTAAAGTGATTGTCAGGATCGCGGATATGGATTCCAAGATACTAGGTAACCCGAGATGGGGAATGTGGTAATGTGGAGTTTATGACCGTATGATTAGTTATTGCCCATGGGAGTTAAAGGGGTAAGATTAAGGTGTCCAGAAGGGATATTGATTAATGTAATTTTTGGTTTAGTTAGGGAAAGTGTACCAAGTCCGGGAACCATTTTGAGTAGCTAGGGAGATAGGCAAAAATGTTATTATGAGCTTCATCTCAATTGAAGGAGGCTTGTTCTGTGTGATGAGATTGAGTCACAATGTTTTATTAGCCCTATATTCGTGTGTGATACGAGTCTACATATAGTATCGATAACGTTATATAGTATGTGTTTTTCTGCGATAGCGGGAATTTATTTTCTTTCATTTGCTGAGAAGAGCGGGTGTTAGTATTTTGAGTTTATATATCAGATTGGTATTACTCATTTTGTGTGTGTTATACGAGTATGGTGATATTTTGAGTAGAATGTGATATTCGTTGTTCGGAGCGATAGTAGGCTAATGATGGCAAGACTATCGTGTCCGTGGTTCTAGGGTGGAATGGGTTTTTGTTGCGATATCTCACCTGGATACAGGTAGAGTTTGCCTTTATTATATTTATAGATGAAACATCGGTGAGCAGATGTTTCTTTATCATGATTCGAGTGTGTGGCGACCTTATAGGTGTGATTTAAGGTATGTAGGGTTAATTGTTGAGCAGTGAGTTTAAGATCATTATTGATTGCGCAAGGACTGAGTGTTAGTGCGAGCGCTTGGTGGTATGGTTCCTGGGCAGATATGGGAGTTCATACCACATTTTGTTGAAAGAGGGGATATGGTTATCTCGGTTGCATATTTGAAGTTAACGGACCTCCATGACCGACAAAGTTAACTAGTAGTGTATTGGAGGGGTTCCTTGTTTGGATTTCTCTTTGCGAGACGCTCCACGCATGAACCTTAATGACGTCGGGAGTGGAGAGATGTTTTAGGATGCAAGAATGTTGGTTTTGTCGATAAGTCTTATAGTGTGGAGGAAACATTATAGACTATGAGTCGTATGATGATTGTACGCTTATGGAAATATTGTGCTATGGAGAAGCACTAAAATGGTTCTCTCACCGCAAGTAAGTGGGTGAGGCTGAAGTTAGAGAAATTGATTTGAGGATTTTAGCCAGGCCTTAATGAAAAGACCAATTTTGGAAGAAGTGTATTTTGGGTATGATGTTCGTAATGCTTTTGCAGAGAGTGGGCGCCTCAATTAATTAGACTTTCTTGTTCGCTTAGGTGGAAGGATAGAATAGTAGAAATACGTTAATAGGTTAGTGAGGTAAGATTTAGGATGTCCCGCTATTGTGCCTTAGGTCATTATATCTTGGTGATCGACGACGCGAGGGAGTAGTGTAACAGGAGGGTTCCTTATTTGGATTTCGCTCTGCGAGACGTGCCACGCATGAAACCGAGCAAATGTTGGGAGTTGAGAAAGGTCTTGGGTACCAGGGACACAATTTAGGATAGTACTTTGTGACACCCCGCCTAATTAAATACCGGGCGATCACTCCCTTATTAAATTAAAATCAAGGTGAACAGTTGGTTCATTCTTAGCAACACTGTCATAAAAATAACTTTTCCAGTTTAAACACCCTAATTAATTAAGCTAAGTGTCAAAACCATTTTTAGACATTACTCTCCAATTTTATTTTATAAACCAAGATTTAAATGTATACAACAGTTAAATAATAAAGAATCACAACACAATTATCCTGGAACCTATAATCCAAATAATTTAATCATTGAACAACTAAATCCCAACATTTAAAACTTAAAGTAAAACATCCAGACAGTAATAAATCCCAAGATGACAAAACTAGAAATAAATGAGTCATACTTTCCAATAAAACATTTGAATAATGGAAAAGGCGACACATGCCCCACTAAATGAACGTGCTAGGAGTGGAATCAAATAAATGAAGTCGTCTAAACAAGAGGCCTGCAACTCCCACCTAAGCTGCAATGCGTTCCTTCCAAAGGATCCTATGCAAGACGCCCCTGTGGCTGGGCACCTGTATTATATACATATATATATGCAAGAGAGAAAGAGAAATAGAAACGGGTCAGAGCCCGATAGTGTAAATGATTTAAAATTCGTTTAGCAAGTATTTAAAATGTTTACAAGCCAATGCAACAACATATTAGTGCGACACTCTGTTGAGAAATTCTCACCTCTCTTCTAATGTGCACACCTATCGCACTAACCTTACCAACGGTTTATCTTATCTTATATCGCACTAATCTTCCCAATGATTTAACTTATCGTAGGTTACTCGTAAGATTTAAAACTAAACAATATAATTGTTTAAAAGGATAATTTCATTTGATCACAAAGTTCTCATTTAAACCTCATTTGCTAATAAAGTTTCACATTACACTCTTAAAATCAAGTATTTCCAAATTGAAATCATTATTCATTTCTTACTCACCATAAACACAATAAGAAGTTCCAAATTTCAGAAGTTCATATATATATATATATATATTAAATACTCGTATAGTATATATATATATATTCTAACAGCACCCCACATAAAAATTATGGTGCGGGAATACTTTGCTATCCAATCCCCGTATAGATTGTACTAAGGGGAATACAAGTTCGGAATCACTCTCGAACTGTATTAATACATACACAAACAATATTGAGGCGAAGCATAGTTTCCAAGTCCAAGATGTCAGCACATACCCTCGCGTCTCTTAGGATCGTGACTATCTATTCGATAGCCTGTACCTAGGATTCCTATCTTCTAGGGTACGAGTCAATATCCCCCATGAAGGCCCATTCGAGATAAGACCGTCCCAGCACGGTAACCTCAGGAATAGCAAGTAGCGCGGGCATGATTTTCACACGTATATAATATATGCATACACACAGTCATATAAATATACTACTTTTATCATATCAATTTAGGTTCATCTCATAACCCATAATCACGACATTTATCCTGATTTTCCCATTATTAGTTATCACGTATAACAGTTCATCTCTAACTTTAATTCGAGGGATTTTCTAATTTACTACGTAATACTCATGGACTCTATCCTCTCAAGTGTAAAAAATCAGTAGGTATTCATTTATGTTCCAACGTAACTATCTTACGCGTCTCTCCCTTTAATACATAGTTTCCTCGTCCCTTATGTGTAAATAACCAAAAAATACAACTCTCGTCTTACATTAAAGGTCCCATAATTATTTATAAGTCATACTAGTCTTCTTCATCTCCCAAAATATTTTAATAAGGGTGTCCAAGGATTATTTCTCATTAGATTGAATTCAACTAATTTAAAAAGGGGAAATATGAGCCTGCCAGAAGGGGTCGATCGATCGAGGTCTGAGGCTCGATCGATCGAAGCTCTTGGCTCAATCGATCGATCAAACAGGTATGGCAGATTCTGCAGTTACCAGTTACGGGTTTTATCACATAACTCCATCCAAATCCAAACTTTTCATTCCCAAACGTCCAAAAATTTGTACTACTAATAGTATAAATCCATTCCCGACATCTTTTACGTAAAGCATGCAAATTTCCATTAATCATCATGGATTAACAGGCCAAAATTTATGTAAATCTCAAGAACCCTAGAATTCCTTTTAACATGGTTCTAATCAGTCCTTTCCCGAATTTTCTTCTTCTAAAACATCAAAATTTCATGGTTTAATCCTCTACATGTTAAGGGGTTTCCAGATTAACGATTCAAACCATTACTACATGCGATTTCCTATCTCAAATTTGGGTTTTCTTCCATAAAATTCATCCTAATCATCCCTAGACTAACATGAGTGATGCATTAACGAAAATAAGCAAGATAAATACTTGCCTGGGATTTTCGACGTTCTGGTTTGATGATGAATTTGTAATGGTTGCATTCCCCGTCGCGCGATCTACGCGTTGGCGGTGGTGGCGGTGCAACCGGGTGAATCGTTGGCCTTGGATTGCTTCAAAAAGCCTCTCCTTCCCTCTCCTATGGCCGTCACTTATCTTTGGTTGTTGTAACCCTAGAAGAAAACCTTAGACATCTGATATCTCCCTTGAATTTTCGTGGGTTTAATTACCCAAAAATCTAAAATGTCCAAAATGCCCTCCCGGGGTACTAATTAAGCCTAAAAACGCCCCGAGACTCAAACTAAACCCCCGGGTACACTTTTCTGACTATCTCGACCCTTCCGGACACGTTGGCACACTCAAAATGACCATATGGATAACTTAAAAATATTTCACTTTTATTAATCAATATTTATTCCCTATGCGACACAGGCGCGTCCCGACTTAAATTTCCAAAATTGTCATTCTATTCACTCGTGACATTTAATAGAACCAATATTATATATTAATTTGCTCATTAGTAATATTCAACAATTTTCCCATAATTACTAACTCACATCACGTTAATAATTATAGAATAATTAATTTCCAGATTTATATTAAATAATTCATTCACATTAAATTTAACAAATCGCCCAAATTAAGAAAGCATAAAAATACGGGGTATTACATACTATTTCTCATAGTTAGGGATGCTTCGATCATAGAATTATTGGGCAGTGAAGCCAGTGGAGTTAGTGGCACCAATATAGAAATATTGGCTTGTTAACCTTGAGAAGAATGGGATGTTGCGGGTTGGGAAGACCCATGTATGAGTATTACGTCGAGGAAATAAGGCCTATTGTTTAGAGAGTGTGTATACATCAGACGTTGGCAGTGGTTGCGCGGAGAGGCACGGGTTAAAAAAGGTGTATGGGCACCTTAGTAAGTTTGTTTTATATACCACCTAAGATAGAAGGGACGTAGTATATAGAGTTGAAGATTATGCCGAGATTGTAGTATAGTATAGTATAGTATAAACCTTATTAGAGGTGAGTGCTGATGAGTATACGGTTAAGAGATATTGGGTAGTACCATTCCATTTTGAGGCATTAGGATTTGGAGGGATTCACGATCCTAGGTTAGTGTTGGTTATTTCTGAATTTCCAGGACGAAATTTCGTTGGGGGGGGGGGGGGGGGGGAGTATGTAATATCCCGCACTTTTATAGGAAATTAAATTCAATAATTAAGTGTAATTTTGGAATTTAAGAGTTATCATGAATAATACATTTTTGAGGTTTTCAAGGATTAGATGATTTTCGATGAGTGTTATATTTACTTTTGGGATTAAGTAAATAAGTCGGAGTATTTTAATTATATGTCGCAGCTGGGTAAAGAGATAGAGGATAATATTTTAATGGGAATACCGCATTAATTTATGTGGGTTAAATTAGTGAGTTGCGGTCAAGTGCCTCAGATGGAGATTCTAATTGCACGGTGAGTCTCGTAATGGCCGAGATAGTCATAATTGAGTATTCGGGTGTCGCAATTGAGTTTCGGGAATTTTTGGATTAATAGGGACTCGCTATTGACTAAACGAGTCATTTTTGGGTTTAATAGGGATAAACCCTTATTTCTCCCAATATAAGGCATGGGAAAGTGGGAGAAGGAAAGAAAATAGAGAAAAGAAGAAGAGAAGAAAGGAAGAGGAGAAAAGAGGAGAGGAAAAGGACTTTCGGGCAAAACTCCGCGGGATTCGACTCAGGGTCGTCGGATTTCATCCTCCAGGCAAGTGTTTACTTTCTTTATTTAATTTTTAGAATGAATCTCATATAATAGTTGGTAATAACAAGCCCTGAAGGTTTTGGGTTGGGTTTTCGTGGATTAAATGGGTTTTTCGAAAGTTTAACAGGTAAACCTCGAAAATTATGAAATTGGAGAAACTTAGAAATTAATCGAATTTAATTATTGATTTTTTGATTTAGGATGTTTAGACCCTATTTCCTCTATGTATATTTCGAGGGGTGTAGTTAGAAGTTGGTGGAAGAAGGAGTAAAAATGGTTGGAGGTTTGTTAATGGCCGAAATAGTCTCGGAGAAGACGATGAACAGTAACCAACGTCATTGGTGAATCGATTCGGCTCTTGATCATAAAATGAAATTTATAGATATTTTCGATACGGTCGCGTTGGGGCCGACTGCGTATTTTTTTGATTTTTTTTGCATTTATAATGATTTTTCTACGAAAGGCCCGAGATGAAAATCGTTAATTAGAAGTCAAACCTGATATTAAGAGAATTAAGGCTAGAATTGTTTGGAGATAAATATTAGGGGTTCCTAAATATATGGTGGGGTCCTCTAGATTATTATTTGAGTGAAATGTAGACCTTGGTTTTGTGGAAAAATGGAATGCACGACCTTTTTAAATTAAGGGTGTTTGGTGACGAATATTTCTTGGGATAAATTCAGTGGGCATTTAGGCTTATATAATTATGCGCGTAGAAAACTTAATTATATCGATTGTTGTTGAGTATATCATGTGAGAGTATTAGTATGAATTTGGAAAAATGCATATCTACTTAGTGTGAACTGATATAGTTGGAGAAATTATATAAATCCTTAAGTGAGAATAAGGTACAAGTTATTTATCAAGTGAGGGAATACTTTTGATTTTAGTATCGTGAGTGTGCAAATACTCGAATATTATTAATTATGAGAATCTTTGGGATTATTAGTCATCGCTATGTGTGATTGGAAATTATGGCCATTTATATTTATTTGAGGAACAATGTGGAATATATATATACTATGTGATGAAAGTATATATATTATATGATTCTGATATGTATATATATCTATGTGTGGATGGTATATATATATGTTAAGCATACCCCCTCTAATGCTATCATGGAAAGTTGCGCGATGTGGGTGAGGCCCCGGGCTTGAGGAGCAGGGTGCGTATAGTCCCCAGGTCATCGCGTCCATTGTTATATTGTGTGATTTTTATTAGGGGTCAGACGTGGTGGGTATATTTCATCTCACTTTCGGGGAGAAACTATGACCGCTTCCCAGACGTTGCGATTTAGTTTTGACCACGAAGTAGGTGACATTTAGTCCAATCGGTGGTCCCCAGGATGGTATGTGAGTGATGCTCTGGAAGATGATAACATTGAGAGGCCGCATCCTCGAGTTATAGCTCGTTGGGATGGTTATTGTACTTGTTTGTATAGCACATTGCTTGTGTATGAGAACAAGATATCATATCTATATGAGAGTAAAGAGATAAATTGAATATGAAATGAAAAAGGATTAATTCTCATTCCGGGATATTGTATCCGGACTTAAAATGTGAAATGTATATAAAAGTGAGTATGAAAAATAAAGATGAGTATGTTATGTAGATTTATTTATACGAGTATATATATAAGTTGATTACGGAGGGTCTGATGGATCTTGACGATCGACCTTGCCAAGTGGTAGTGTGTCGAGGGGTTCCTTGTTTGGATTTCGCTTTACCAGACACCCCACACATGAACATGGCTCAGTGTCGAGACTGGGGAGAAGATTAACCCTTAGTGCTCCTGTTTTGAGTTTTCATTATACGAGTATATATATATATGTGTGTTGTGTACTAGGGGTCTAATGGATCTCGACGATCGACCTTGCCAAGTAGTAGTGTATCGGGGGGGTTCCTTATTTGGATTTCTCTTTGCGAGACACCCCATGCACGAACATGGCATATCATTGAGACTAGGGAGAAGTTGAGACCTTAGTACTTGGTTGGCTTAGGATTTCTAGAGTTTGGGTTGACGGATTAGTTAGGTAGCGTAGCTTGATTAGGATGTTTAAAGGGACGCGCTAGGTGTCCACTATTAGAATAGAGGTAAGGGGTATCTCATGGGAGTGCGATACCAATTTAAATATGAGATAAAACATATTTTTAATAATAAATCATTTATGAACTTGCTAAATATTTTCACAACTTGGGCTCTGAAACGTTTCTAAATTTTCCCTCTCTTGCTATATATTATATTTATATAGGTTTCCAGACACGGGGATGCCTGGATGATGATCTTTTCGAGTCATACGTCTGCTGCAGTAGCGGTGGATGCATCGCCTCTATTCTTGTGATCTAGATAGGAAGCATTATAGTAATTTTCGGGATGAAAGCCCAACTACATTTATTTATTCTTTCACCGCCTTTTACTGCGGCATTCGATTTGGTTGTATCATATTTGAACCGAGTGTTCGATTATTTTATCTCTTTTCAGTATTATTTATTTAAACTGTGTGGATATTTTAATTGTATAGTTCATTTAAAAAGATTAGTTAGAAAAAAATTTGACTCCAGCCTAATAGGTTATTAGTAATTAAATTGGTCTTCGACAGTGATGCTAAGAATGATCCATATACGACTCCGGTTTTAATTTGGTACAAGAGTGATCGCCTGGTTTTTTATTAGGCAGGGTGTCACAGATGGTATCAAAGCATCAAGTTCTAGTGTTCTTATGAATTTGTTCGGACGTACTACACTTCCAGCGTTGCTCTCGATTTGTTATAGAGCCTTATGATAGAGATTGTTGATTCCTCTTGTGATATTTCGTTCTCCTTCCGCATTGTGAGATTATAGTAATCTTTTGCACATTTGAAATTCATGTGCTGATCGAGGAAGGGTGACTAAGGAAGGCTGTGATGAAGGTAGTAGGAGGCGGGGCTTAGCCGGAGCAGTGAGTGGAAGTCGGAGACTAGGAGCGTAGTAGAGGTCATTCTCCTTGTGGCATTTACTAAGAGTTGTTCCGACGACTGCTAAAGAATAGTAGTTACGAGTACCCCAATACCACTATAGTAGAGAGTGGTACTAAAGTTGAATTATCCGGTGAAGCTAAAGGTTTGAAAGGGGTATTTGGTAAGGACCATATTGGAAGTAAATTCATGCGAAGGTAGTGTA
The DNA here is from genome assembly GCA_949130495.1 of Sambucus nigra. Classification (NCBI taxonomy): domain Eukaryota; kingdom Viridiplantae; phylum Streptophyta; class Magnoliopsida; order Dipsacales; family Adoxaceae; genus Sambucus; species Sambucus nigra. The sequence goes on along the minus strand of OX422215.1, from coordinate 300,451,768 downwards.
GCATTACTCAGTGGAAGTTGAAGGCTCAGAAGTTTTGACTTAGAGAAGGGTATGGAAATACCCAGATGTGAAAATTGAGGAAAAATTTTCACTCGTAGGAGCAATATGGAAATGGTGGGAATGGTGATGACCATATTCGGGGGAGTAAGATGTTTTGCCCCTAAAGGGATCTTACGGATAGTTTTAACCGTGAGTCCCCATGATTTAGCAAGAATGAGAAGAATGCAATTTTAAATTATTCACATAAGGATCGGTCAGAGGCCGACAGTGAATAAAGAGAGTTACGAACAAGTGAACTTTGTACTGAGTCAAGGTAGGTACAATGAAGAGAGATTCATTCTGAGGAATAATAGGCTCACTAGAAAAGTGTTGTGAACACTTATGGAGAATGTATGTGTTCGAGGACCCCATTGGTGGGCATCCGCCTGGGGAATTCGTTGAAACAAGGCTGTTAAGGCCGGTGGTGGAGTTTCCTTTTCATGAAGAAGTTAAGGGGAACTAGTAAAGTGATTGTCAGGATCGCGACTATGGAGTCCAAGATACTGATAACCTTAAAAGGGTCAGGGTGACCTGAGATGGGGAATATTGTAATGTGGAGTGTAGAACCGTATGATTAGTTATTGTCCATGGTAGTTAAAGGGGAAAGAGTAAGGTGTCCATAAGGGACATTGATTAAAGTAATTTTTTGTTCAGTTAAGGCAAGTGTACCAAGTTCGAGAACCTTTTTAAGTAGCTAGGGAGATAGGCGAAGTTGTTATTTTGAGTTTCACCTCAATTGAAGGAGGCTTGTTCTGTGTGACAAGATTGAGTCACAGTGTTTTATTAGCCCTAGATTCGTGTGTGATACGAGTTTACATATAGTATCGATAACGTTATGTAGTATGTGTTTATGTGTTTTTTCGCGATAGTGGGAATTTATTTTCTTTCATTCGCTGTGAAGAGCGGGTGTTAGTATTTTGAGCTTATATATCAGATTGGTATTACTCATTTTGTGTGTGTTATACGAGTATGGTGTTATTTTGAGTAGAATATGATATTCATTGTTCCGAGCGATAGTAGGCTAATGATGGAAAGACTATCGTGTCCGCGATTCCAGGGTGGAACGGATTGTATACAAGCTGAGTTCACCTTTATTATATGTATAGATGAAAATTCAGTGAGAAGATGTTTCTTTATCATGATTCGAGTGTGTGGCAAACTTATAGGTGTGATTTAACGTATGCAGGGTTAATTGTTGAGCAGTGAGTTTAAGCTCATTATTGATTGCGCAAGGACTGAGTGTTAGTGCGAGCGCTTGGTGGTATGGCTCCTGGGCAGAGATGGGAGTTCAGACCACATTTTGTTGAAAGAGGGGATAGGGTTATCTCGATTGCATATTTGAATTTAAAGGACCTCCACGATCGACAAAGTTAAGTAGCAGTGTATTGAAGGGGTTTGTTGTTTGGATTTTTCTTTGGGAGACGCTCCACGCATGAACCTTAACGACATCGGGAGTGGAGAGATGTGTTAGGATGCAAGAATGTTAGTTTTGTCGATAAGTCTTATAGTGTGGACGAAACATTATAGACTATGAGCCGTATGATGATGGTATGCTTATGGAAATATTGTGCTATGGAGAAGCACTAAAATGGTTCTCTCTCCGCAAGTAAGTGGGTGAGGAAGAAGTTAGAGAAATTTATTTGAGGCTTATATCTAGGTCGTAATGAAAAAGCCAATTTTGGAAAAAGTATAGTTTGGGTATGATGTTCATAATTCTTTTGTAGAGAGTGGGCGCCTCGATTAGTTAGACTTTCCTGTTCGCCTAGGTGGAAGGATAGAATAGTAGAAATGCATTAATAGGTTAGTGAGGTAAGATTTAGGATGTCCCGCTATTGTACCTTAGGCCGTTATATCTCGGTGATCGATGATGCGAGGGAGTAGTGTAATGGGAGGGTTCCTTATTTGGATTTCGCTCTACGAGACATCCCACGCATGAAACAGAGAAAATGTCGGGAGTTGAGAAACGTCTTGGGTACCAGGGACACAATTTAGGATTGTACTATTTCTCATAGTTAGGAACGCTTCGATCTTAGAATTATTGGGCAGTGAAGCCAGTGGAGTTAGTGGTGCTGATATAGAAATATTGGTTTGTTAACCTTGAGAAGAATGGGATGTTGTGGGTTAGGAAGACCCATGTATGAGTATTACGTTGAGGAAATAAGGCCTATTGTTTAAAGAGTGTGTACATGTCCGACGTTGGTGATGGTTGTGCGGAGAGGCACGGGTTAAAAAAGGTGTATGGGCACCTTAGTAAGTTGGTTTTGTATACCTCCTAAGATAGAAGGGACGTAGTATATAGAGTTGAAGATTATGCCGATAAGGTAGTATAGCATAGTGTAAACCTTATTAGAGGTGGGTGCTGATGAGTATATTTTTAAGAGATATTGGGTAGTACCATTCCACTTTGAGGCATTAGGATGTGAAGGGATTAACGATCCTAGGTTGGTGTTGGTAGTATTGGTTATATCTAAATTTCGAGGATGAAATTCCGTTGTAAGGGGGGGAGTATGTAATACCTCGCACTTTTATGGGGAATTAAATTCAGCAATTAAGTGTAATTTGGGAATTTAAGAGTTATCATGAATAATACATTTTTGAGGTTTTCAAGGATTAGATGATTTTCGATGAGTGTTATATTTACTTTTGGGATTAAGTAAATAAGTCGGAGTATTTTAATTATATGTCGCAGCTGGGTAAAGAGATAGAGGATAATATTTTAATGGGAATACCGCATTAATTTATGTGGGTTAAATTAGTGAGTTGCGGTCAAGTGCCTCAAATGGAGATTCTAATTGCACGGTGAGTCTCAGAATGGCCGAGATAGTCATAATTGAGTATTCGGGTGTCGTAATTGAGTTTCGGGAATTTTTGGATTAATAGGGACTCCCTATTGACTAAACGAGTCACTTTTGGGTTTAATAGGGATAAACCCTTATGTCTCCCAATATAAGGCACGAGAGAGTGGGAGAAGGAAGGAAAATAGAGAAAAGAAGAAGAGAAGTTAGGAAGAGGAGAAAAAAGGAGAGGAAAAGAATTTTCGGGCCAAACTCCGCGGGATTCGACTCGGGGTCGTCAAATTTCATCCTCCAGGCAAGTGTTTACTTGCTTTATTTAATTTTGAGCATGAATCTCATATCATATTTGGTAATAACAAACCCAAAAGGTTTTGGGTTGGGTTTTCGTGGATTAAACAGGGTTTTCAGAAGTTTAACAAGTAAACCCCGAAAATTATGAAATTGGAGAAACTTAGAAATTCATCGAATTTAATTGTTGATTTTTGGATTTTGGATGTTTAGAACCTATTTAATTTGTGTGTATTTCGTTGGGTGTAGTTAGATGTTGGTGGAAGAAGGGGTGAAAATCGTTGGAGGTTTGTTAATGGCCGAAACAGTCTCGGAGATGGCGATGAACAGTAACCAGCGGCATTGCCGAATCGATTAGTCCTAGATGCGAATCGATTCAGCTCTTGATCATAAAATGAAATTTGTAGATATTTTCGATATGGTAGCGTTGGGGCCAACCGTGTATTTTTCTGATTTTTTTTGGATTTATAATGATTTTTCTCTGGAAGGTTGTCCGAGATCGAAATCGTTAGTTAGAAATCAAACCTGATATTGAGAGAATTAAGGCTAGAATTGTTTGGAGATAAATATTAGGGGTTCTAAATATAGAGTGGGAACCTCTAGATTACTATTTGAGTGAAATGTAGACCTTGGTTTTGTGGAAAAATCGAATCCACGACCTATTTAAATTAAGGGTGTTTGGTGACGAATATTTCTTGGGATAAATTCAGTGAGCATTTAGGCTGATATAATTATGCGCGTAGAAAACTTAATTATATCGATTGTCGTTGAGTATATCCTGTGAGAGTATTAGGTTGAATTTGGGAAAATGCGTATCTACTAAGTGTGAATTGGTATAGTTGGAGAAATTATATGAATCCTTAAGTGTGAATAAGGTACAGGTTATTTATCAAGTGAGGGAATACTTTTGAGTTTAGTATCATGAGTGTGTGAATACTCGAATATTATTAATTATGATTTATCTTCGAGATTATTGGTCATCGCTATGTGTTATTGGCAATTATGGCCATTTATATTTGTTTGAGGAACAATGTGGAATATATATATACTATGTGATGAAAGTATATAAATTATATGATAGGGATATGTATATATATATATGTGTGTGGAAGGTATTTATATATGTGAAACATACCACCTCTAATGCTATCATGGAAAGTTGTGCAATGTGGGTGAGGCCCCTGGCTTGAGGAGCAGGGTGCGTATAGTCCCCAGGTCATAGCGTCCATTGTTATATTGTGTGATTTTTATTAGGGGTGAGACATAGTGTGTATGTTTCGTCTCACTTTCGGGGAGAAACTATGACCGCTTCCCAGATGTTGTGATTTGGTTTTGACCACGAAGTAGGTGACATTTAGTCCTACCGGTGATCCCCAGGATGGTATGTGAGTGTTGCCCTGGAAGATGATAGCATTAAGAGATCGCATCCTCGAGTTATAACTCGTTAGGATGGTTATTGTACTTGTGTGTATAGTACATTTCTTGTGTATGAGAACAAGATATCATATCTCTATGAGAGTAAAGAGATAAATTGAATGGGAAATAAAAAAGGATTAAATCTCATTCCGGGAGATTGTATCCGGATTTAAAATGTGAAATGTATATAAAAGTGAGTATGAAAAATAAAGATGAGTATGTTATGTAGATTTATTTATACGAGTATATATATAAGTTGAGTACCGAATGGATCTCGACGATCGACCTTGCCAAGTAGTAGTGTATCAGGGGGGTTCCTTGTTTGGATTTTTCTTTGCGAGACACCGCACTTACGAACATGGCTCAGTGTCGAGACTGGGGAGAAGTTTAACCCTTAGTGCTCCTGTTTTGAGTTTTCATTATACGAGCATATATATATATATATATATATATATATATATGTGTGTGTGTGTGTGTGTGTGTGTGTGTTGTGTACTGGGGGTCTAATGGATCTCGACGATCGACCTTGCCAATTAGTAGTGTATCGGGGGGGTTCCTTGTTTGGATTTCGCTTTGCGAGACACCCCCACGCACGGACATAGCATAGTGTTGAGACTAGGGAGAAGTTGAGACCTTAGTACTTTGTTGGCTCATGATTTCTAGAGTTTGGGGGTGACGGATTAGTTAGGCAGCGTAACTTGACTAGGATGTTTAGAGGGATGCGTTAGGTGTGCACTATTAGAAGAGAGATAAGGGTATCTCATGGGAGTGCGATACCAATTTAAATATGAGATAAAACATATTTTAATAATAAAGCATTTAAGCACTTGCTAAATATTTTCACAACTCGGGCTCTGACCCGTTTCTAAATTTTCCCTCTCTTGCTGCATATTATATATATATAGGTGGCCAGACATAGGGACGCCTAGATGATGATCCTTTCGAGTCAAACGTCTACCGCATTAGCTATGGCTGCATGCTGGTTTATTTTTAGATGCTTCTATTCTTGTGATCTAGACAGGAAGCATTGTAGTAATTTTTGGGCCGAAAATTTATTTATTCTTTCACAGCCTTTTAGTGCGGCAGTCGATTTGGTTATATCATATTTGAACCGAGTGTTCGGTTATTTTATCTCTTTCCTGTATTATTTATTTAAACTGTGTGGATGTTTTAATTGTATAGTTCATTTAAAAATATTACTTAAAAAACAATTGACGCCAGCCTAATAGGTTATTAGTAATTAAATTGGTTTTTGACAGTGATGCTAAGAATGATCCATATGCGACTCCAGTTTTAATTTGGTACAGGAGTGATCGCTCGGTGTTTTATTAGGCGGGTTGTCACAATGCTCTTCCTTAGTTATATTTTTTACCACGGGATTTGATCGGGCATAAATATGATATATTTATCCCCTTAATTTTGGTACCTTTGTGAACCCGAGTGGTACAATTGATATGGACTTAACTCATAATTATACTACTAATCTTCATTGGCAAGTATTTCTTGTTTTGTGTTTCTCTTGTGTGTTTTACAGGTAAAGTATGCAAGGCATGCGAAAGAGAAATCGAAACAATGAAGGAAAGGCTAGGAAGGCAAGTTCAAGGGCATTTTTGTAATTCTGCCACCTGATCCCAGAGGTAGGGCCTTCTAGAAAATTGAATATCTTGGAACAACGATAACACTGGAAAAAACGGCACTCAAATCCGAGTTACGGTGAAAGAGTTATGATCCCTTGAAGTTGGAGAAAAATCCTTAGATGAAAGGAGGAAAACATTAAAATTTTCTAGGTGTTGGAAATGAAAAGAAGAAGGCTCAAACCAACAAGTTTTCCTGAACTACAAGGTGAACCGGTTAGAGGGGCAAACCGGTTCGGGACACCTGCGAACCGGTTCGAGGTGCCTGAGGCGCGAAATTCTCCTCAATTGCTGATTGGTCCAAAGAGTCCTATTATGTTACAAACTCTTCTAAAACGTATTTGTGTCTTTGTATTGACTTAGAAAGCACAGTTTTGAATAGTTTTTGAGAGAGAGAAAAGTAGGAGATTACCCTAGGAACATAGTTTTGATTTGGTGCTTCAAGATCAATTAATTTCGGGTTTGATTTCAAGTTTTAATTAAATTTTCACTCTCTCTATTATTGTTCTTGCATGTTTCAGTATACTTTCATCATGATTTCTTTCACATGCAATGTAGCTAATTTATGCATAGTTAGGTTCAGTATGTTCAGCTAAATTTTTTAGGGCTGTGATGCATGAACTCAACCTGATGTGAGCGTTGCATGTGTATAAAATTAATCCTCTAAAATTATGGATTTATTAGACCATAGAGCGTAGCGAACACAACCATTGTAGATCTTTGGATCTTGTTTGCTTCAGGGTAACCGGGATGCTTTAGAATTCAATGCGAGTGTAGCTATCATGTTACCACTTTACTCGTCCTCTGATTATGTATGGTGCGGGCTTGAACCTCTTATACGTAATGCTTGGGAGTACTAAAGACTGGGTCTGATTAATCACTTAAATTTATGATTAGTTTTATACTAGCAATACACTAGGGTTGAGGGATTGTATTCCCAACCTGTTCTTCTCTTCATACTTATTACTTCATTATTAGTTATTAATCCTTGCATAATTCTTTAGTTCCATAGTCTTAATCTATTTTTCTTTTACTAGTAGGATTAATTGCAAACAAATCATCTTTTCATTTTTCTTAGAGTTGAATTTAGATTGACCGTCTGTCCTTCCGTCGTCACGATTTTCTCATCCTATTTCCCTGTGGAGATGATCCCGACTTACTGGGTTGATTACTAACGTGACAGGCTTGCACTTGAGCCTAGAGATAATTCACTTTAGAGTTACATTCTTAGTCGCATCAAGTTTTTGGATCACACTTCTAGGTACCCGCGACTGAGAGGGTCTTCAAGGAGATTTCTTTTATAAACCTTTGGTGTGGTAGGCTTTATATGTGATGGGTAGACGTAATGATTTGTCACTTGACTGTGCCGAGGTCTTAGATTTTGGATGACCAAAGACTATACCTATCACGCGCGAGAGATACCGAAGGCAATAATATTAGACCTTCATTATGTGTGGGTGCAAGAGATACTCATTTATTTTTACAATCCGGATGTCGTATTATTGCATGGACATTAGACATGAGTTGAGTCTTTCTCCTACAATATATGATATTGTATGGCGGTACCAAACACAGTTTTACCGGTTTATGTGCTATACTAGTGATGTATGTGACTTATAGTAGGGATGCCCACCTCCATACTTACGTTTCGGACTTGTGTATTACATATACTAGAGAGGTGTATATTTTATTATTGGCATGACATAGTCAATTTTTTATAGACTTTAGATATAATATTATTATTATATATATATATAGTTATTTGGTGAGAAAAATCGTAGGTTTAAAACAATAACAAAACTTATGGTTTTAAAATAAAATAGATAAACCTAAAGATGAGAAACTCAATTTTAAAGAATGAAGAGGTAAAGCTTTAATCATATGGGCGACATATGGGTTCGCGATTTAGAACCGCATGATATTTTAGGTTGTTGGGCTGCATAAATAATAACTTAAAATATGTTAAAATACATGAGGAAGATGTGTAATTATGATGTAGTCCAGATTCAATTACAATCCTATTCTACATAGGCTTGTTGTTTATGTTTTCTTTTAAAGACAGTTTTAATAGGACCTGTTGTGGTAGTTCTTGTAGATGAAGGGTCGTTGGAGGAGCATAACTAGTGATGTCCCATTTCTTACTCGCTGGATTGTCGGAGTCGAGAAAGTGTAGCTCATCCTTTTATTATACTCCTTTATTTTTAGTTTGGTTGTATATTTATATTTACATTTAGAGACAATTTATGTTATTTGGTTGGTGATTGGTATCAGAGTTGGTTCTATGTTGATTCAGTATTTTATTATATTGTCCTTGTTCTTTCGATTCCTATTTATGCCTTATGCTAAGAATGTTACCAAAAGTTTTGATTACCTTGATTTTTATGGTAGACCTGATCAATCTATTTATGGATTTTTCGGGGTATCACAACCGCTTCCTCATATCTCGTCAAGGATGTGGTGGGCACCCACAACGAACAGTGTGTACTTGTCACATCTCTTTGGCTTATCTAATTTCTTGGAATCCTTAGACCTTTCCTTCTTTTCTGATATTTTTCCAGCATGAGACTTATCATGGTTGGACTCTTTTTCTTCCATAGACTCCTCGACAATCATAATCTTCTACGCCTTGGCCAGGATCTCACCATTGTGTTTGGTGATTCTTTCGCTAATGCCCAGTACATTTTTCCAGTAATAAGCCACTCATTATGGTTGTGAGCAAGATCTTCTTATCATAGTATAATACCTTAAGATTCTTCGTGTTGAAAAGGCTGATGAACTTTCTTATCGTTTCATCCACCTATTGGCGAATGCTTAACAAATGAGCCACCTTTTCCTCAACTTTGTGCCGAAGAATAAATTATTCATAAAGAGGTTGGTTAACTATTTGTAGCTTGAAATTCTCCCCGAGGAAGGTTGTTATACCAGATTCGTGCTAATCCAGTGGGAATACTATTGAATGGCCTACATCGTATCTCATCAAGAATATAATAGATATTAGAAGGAGCTTGATATGGATCCACATACAACATCAAATCATATTTTCCATCATATATGGGATTGATAACATGTGAATTGAACTTTGTAGGTTTTAGATAACCTGCTACCGAAGTTGTAAATGGAGATCTTTTAATATAGCCCATTTGTAAAGGGTTCTTCATCTTTATTGGATTACCCAATCGATCTTCCAGATGCTGAATTGACCATTTTTCAGGGTTGTTCCTCTTGCTCGGCCTTTACAGTCTTCTTTATTCATCATCGTCTTTCAGCTAATCTTTCTTCCTTAATGGAAGTGAGCTCGGCACTATTCGACCTTCTTACACTTTGCCCTGACCTAGGCAAGCACTCAACCCTACTGGTCTCATATCTTCTTGAGTCCTCTCTATGATCCCTTAGCTCTCTAGGTTCCATGTTAATGTATTCTCGTGCAACTCTTGGGCATTGTTTATCGAAAGAAGAATGTCTGTTCATACTTTCTAGAACACTTTTGAGTAAGTTTAATCATCTTCATATCTAGTTGATCAGATGGTGGATGATGCATGAGGCCTACAAGATTTATTATCTCACCTAGATTCTTAGTATTTAAACCTAATCCCTTCGCCACGTGATCTTAAATTCAACCTCATAGGTTTATTTGTTACCATATTATAGTGCACCTATATCATGTCCTTGTATAATGCTAGAAGTGGCATTTCACGCCTCCTATAAGAGTTTTCCTCAATTGTTGGGGTAATTGGGTTCATCTTTGGCCTGTTATGTCCGTCCCGATCTTTGAGTCGATTGTTTCATGTTCTCCTACATATCTTCTTGACTCCTATCCAGCATTTTTAAGAACCCCTGCAAATATCCCATGCCTATATGTGTAGAGGGTGGAACCCCTCTTCAGTTTAACTACTTCCTGTAGAGGGTGGAACCCCTCTCAACCATTTTTAATAGAAATTGAAAAAAAACATAATACCGTAGAAGGAAAAATAAAGTATCATAAGCATAACAACAATAATTGCTGTTAAAGAAAATCTAAAGCAGGGATATGCAAAATCAAATGGAAGATTCAAGGAATTCGAGAGAATCGAATGGAAATTGTTAATAAAATGACTCTATCCCAACGAAACCCAGTTGAATCGGAGTGCGATTCACCGGTTTACCAGACATGGGTATCCTCGAGTTTCAGAAATTCATAATGGTGGAAACTGTTAATGGCTAAGCTGATTCTCACAAACGGTGCCAATTTGTTATCCCATAAAACTACTATATTGATTTATCTTAGCTTGAGTATACAATTTATAAGCTGATAACAAATAAGATATGTAAATTACTGAAATACTAAACTAGAGAAAACAGTAGATAGATGAGAGAAAGAGAATAAGCACCATATTTACATGCTTTGGCCCAAAGTTGTACCTATGTCCACAAGTCCTGTGTTTGTTGTATTGAATTATTAGGATAAATCCATGAATGAATACAATAGTGAAGATATCAAGTTCTCTCTAGAACTGTAAATGATAACATTAAGGAAAATATCTCGAATTCGCAAAAGTGTGTGTGTTTGGGGGGGGGGGGGGGGGGGGTGTCATTTATAGGCTGTTAGAAGATAGAAAAAAAAGAGTGTCACATGGCTTTTATTTGTAGGTTGGGCAAGTGCACGCCTTACGTGTGAGGTAAGAAAATAATCATGAAGTTAGTTATGGACACATTGGGGGAATATTTACATATCTTCCTCACGTGTGTGTGTGTGTGTGTGTGTTGTTGATGTCATCCAATCACACAGTACATGATTCCTATAACGGAGGTAGTTAACAGTGGTGGTTGACTTCTTGGAGCTGACCAGATTACCTAGGCCAATCAGATTGCTAGCTAGGATGATCTCATTTATGCAGATGATGAGTCCAAGTGTCCTCTTCTAATTGACCCTCGAGCCATACCATACTTATGGTATAACAGTCGAGGTAGTTATTTTTCCTTGTAGTGAATTGTAAACTTTGTGCCCCGTATTTTAAATAGTCATATATCAGACTTAATTTACATTGCTATCTTGGTTACAAAAAATACTATAAATATTAAAGTTAACCATCAACTAATTAATAGTAAGTAATTAAAAAAAAGATGGGCATATATATATATGACTAAACTTGAAATATGATAAATGAATATGTAGTTTTAAATTATGTTTCATTGCGGGTCTGATGGGTATAATATCACATATAGTATAATCATAGAATATGTTTTATAATTGTATTCATAAAAATAGAATTATAATGTAATTAGTTGATAATTAACTAAAATTATTATTATTTTTTTGTTTAATTTGTATATTAAATGCTACTTCCCATGTTTATTTATATTTAAAATTTTAGTTATAATTTTCAATAGCAGAGACCCCGCTACAATAAAAAAATCCTTTTTCTCTTTTTATTCTTTAATCATTATTCAGGTGACTTTACATGTATTTGGAATAAATGAAACAAGTTAAAATAATAAACTTAAAATCTAAACAATTTCATCTATTTTAATAATCAATCAAAACTATTATTTCATATCCAACACTTGAATGAGTTAGTAAACTTTTTTTCAAACAAATTTCTTAAACAATTATTTTATTTAAGATATAGGATTTTATTTTCTGCTTGGATTGTTGGGAAAAACATGATCGCAAGCTTCTCATAAAAAATATTAGAAAAACACTATACAAAAGATAACTTTTATATTGGTTTAGTCATTGTATATCACCATTAATCCAGTCATGGATTTTACTTTGTAGCATATGATAAGAAACTTACGGATTCAACATATTTGATGAGATGAAGTTAATTGACATAGTTCAAATGCATCCATCAGATAAACATTGAAGAGGAAAAACTTTCCATTTTGTTACAATATTAGAGAGAGAGAGAGAGAGAGAGAGAGAATTAGATGAAAGGAGATATATTGAATTAATTTTGTGTGTTTCTACAAGGATATACATGACCTATATATAGTTGAACTAAGAGTACAATAGTGCAATGTGGTAGTACAAATGAAGTACAATAGTACAGGTGTAGTACGTGTAGTACAATTATATAAAGTGCACTAAGTATACTAATAACCGCCCTTAAACTCAAGGTGGTAAGATGGAAACCAACTTGAGTTTGGATACTAAATTTTGAAGATGGCCTAGAGGATGAGACTTCATGAAAACATCGGTCGTCTGATCGATGGTTGAAATAGATTGAAGCTAATGGTTCCATGGAGAAGATATTGGTGAATAAAATGGTAGTCAATCTGAGTATGCTTCGTTCATTCATGCAAAACGTCATTGTGAGAAATCTGGATAGCACTATGATTGTCATAATTAATGATAGTTATCATGGAATGGCTAACACCCATGTCAGTAATTAGCGAGCTGTAACACCTCGTGATTTTCAGTTGCCAAAATCTTTGTCAAATAATTTTTTTTTACAAAAATAAAATTTTGAATCTATTTAATTTGGGAAGTAAAAATAAGGTTTTAAGTGGAATTTAAATTGGGATTAAAATTTGGAAATTATGACTTTTTGTATAAAAATCGAGGGAGGATCCGACCAAAGAAAAAATATATATTTAACAGTCCGATCGAGCTAAATTTTTTTGAGCATATTTGTTTCATCTTCAGCTACATCATATTAAAATATCAGCCAATTCCAACGGCCCAATCGTACAATATTTTTTTAGTGTATGTGTTTGATTAGGACTCAAATTATTTTTGGTATATAAAGATAAAATGATGGGTTTAGGACTTTTAAAACACATTTTAGCCTTCTTAAAAATCATTAGTCTCCCATAATTTCATTCTCTCTCATCTACAAAAACTATACCCCATTGAACACAACCTTCAACCCAACTTTTGAAGTTCTCAAGATCGTCCAAGAACACGTCTTTATTATTTTTGCAAGAGGAACGCAACAGTGTTTTCAAAATTTCAAGGAAGAATTTTATTAGTTTTTAAGTGATGATTTAAAGGTACGGGGTTTACACAATATACTCCTCCAAATCTCTTGAGATTATTTTCTTATTTTTCAGTTATTTGTATTCTTCTTGAAATATCGTGGTATTCATTGGAATCCTATGTGCGATTCGATTGAGATATTGCGTGTTTATTTTTGTGAGCATGGTGTCCTGAAATTTTAATATGGCACTGAGAATGGTCACCCGCCAAAAGTCCAAAATTCCAATAGCCTGAATGAGGATTTAAGAAGCCTATGTGAGGTGCGGTGAGGTCTGGTGACCTATTGATGTGTTATTCAGAAATAAATTGGTACAATGCTCGAGTGTTGCATTGAACTCGTATACAGTTTCATATTGTTGTATTTTCATCATTATAATGTCGAACATCTATTCTTGTTATATTGTGTACTTCCCCGTTCTTTTTTTAGTGGCAAGTAAGTATGGATTTGGACATTACTGATATTTTGAAGGATATAAAGACCATATAATTTTGAGAATATTATTTTTGTATAAATTGAATGTGTAAATATTTGGGAGCTTGGCATTATTTTGAGTGGAATTAAAACTTTAATTATTTGGAGGTGTATTTTACCTAGCCTTGTTGTTATGATACAACTTAGATTGACATGTAAATTTTGAATTGGACATTGTTCATTTTGATGACCTTTCATACTTATTTTTGTGTAATATAAATGCTTTATATTGATTGTTGAGGATTTAATTTAGTTTTAATCGTAGTTGCGCCTCGATTTCCTCGGGGTTTTACTGATGGTATCAGAGCCTAAGTATGCGACAACCCTCGAGTCTTTGGTTTTGGGTCTACCATACGTGATAGTTGTGTTTCTTGGAGATATGGTGTTTTTTTTATTAAATCCATGATAATAATTGAGGTTAGAAGTAGAATTCTTATTGTGAGTATCTTCAGAGTTGATTTTTTTAGACGATATTTATTTTGTAGATCGTCAGTACAGATGTTATGTGTCGTAAGCATCAATTTAATGATGTGATTTGATTTGAGGACTTCAGTGTTCGATGAATTTTGGAGAGATAATCTAGTGGTGATACGTGGGAGAGCGTTGCACGTCGTTATTTTCATAAATATATTATATATAGAGTTGAGATATATGTTGTATTTTGTTCACGGGGTAAGTGCGTGTGGGATTGGGTATATGGGCGTTTAATTTTGATATTATATGAGTAGGCATATGTAAGCCTTATTTTATTTGCGATACTTTACGTTTGACCTCCACTCTTCGTCGAATTTCGAGGACGAAATTCCTATATTAGTGGGGAAGTATGTAACCCCTCGTGATATTTTAGCCATAAAAATCTTTGTTAAATAAAAAAAATTAGAAAAATAAAGTTTGGAATCTATTTAATTTTGGTATGTAAAAAGGTTGATATTTATATGTAAAAATAAGGTTTTAAAAGGAATTTAAATTGGGATTAAAATTTGAAAATTATAACTTTTTGTATAAAAATCGAAGGAGGATCCGACCTAAGGAAAAAAAGAAAATAAAAATATTTGACCGTCCACTCAAGCTATTTTTTTAACAACTTCGTCTCACCTTCAGCTACAACATATTAAAATTTCAGCCAATTCCAATTGTCCGATCGTCTGTCATATTTTTTTAGTGTTTGTATTTGATTAGGACTCAAATTAGTTTTGGGATATGAACATAAAGTGAAGGGTTTAGGACTTTTAAAACACATTTTAGACTTTTTAAAAATCAGTAGCCTCCCATAATTTCAATCTCTCTCATCTACAAAACCTAAACCGCATTGAACACAACTTTCAACCCAAGTTTTGAAGATCAAAATCAAGTTTTCTCAAAATCGTCTAAGAACACGTCTTTATTGTTTTCGCAAGAGGAATGCAATACTGTACTCAGAATTTTGAGGAAGAATTTTATGAGTTTTCAAGTGATGATTTTAAGGTACGGGGTTTACACAATATGCTCCTCTAAATCTCTGGAGAGTATTTTCTTATTTCCCAGTTATTTGGATTGTTCTTGAAATACGATGGTATTCATTGGAATCCCATGTGTTATTCGATTGAGATATTGTATGTTTATTTATGTGGGTATGGTGTCATGAAATATTAATATGGCACTGAGAATGGTCACCAGCCAAAAGTCCAAAAGTCCAATAGCCGGAATGAGGCTTTAAGAAGCCTAAGTGAGGTGAGGTGAGGTCCGGTGACCTATTGATGTGTTATTGAGAAATAAATATGTACAATGCTCAAATGTCGCATTGGAATTGTATAAAATTTCTTACTACTGCATTTTTTTCACCATTATTGTGTTGAGCATCTATTCTTGTCATATTCTGTACTTTCCTATTCTTTTTTTAGTGGCATGTAAGCGTGGATTTGGATGTTACTGATTTTTGAAGGATATTAAGACCATAACATTTTGAGGATATTATTTTTGTATAAATTAACAGTGTAAATATTTGGGAGCTTAGCGTTATTTTGAGTGGAATTAAAACTGTAATTATTTGGAGCTATATTTTACCTAGCCTTGTTGCTAGGAGACATCTTGTATTGG
Source organism: Sambucus nigra (assembly GCA_949130495.1). Taxonomy (NCBI): domain Eukaryota; kingdom Viridiplantae; phylum Streptophyta; class Magnoliopsida; order Dipsacales; family Adoxaceae; genus Sambucus; species Sambucus nigra. The sequence continues at coordinate 300,436,090 of OX422215.1, read as the reverse complement.
CGTGTTAATTTTGAATCGTACATTATTCATTTTGATGACCATTCATGTTTATTTTTGTGGAATATAAATGCTCTATATTGATTGTTAATGATTTAATTTAGTTTTAATCGTATTAGCGCCTCGATTTCCCCAGGGTGTTACAATAGCTAAAGAAGTTTTTGGGTGGCATCAGTAATAGCATGATACTCAACTTCTGTACTATATCGAGAAATAACGATTTTATTTTTTCCATGCTACGAGACAAGACAATCACGAAGAAATAAGCAATAGCCCGTAGTAGAATGACGGTCGGTGGGGTTCCCTACCCAATTTACATCAGAGTTGGCATGAAGCTGTGGGGAGGAATAAGAAGAGAAGTGAAGACCATTGAATAAAATCACATTGATGTATCTGAGAATGAGAAGAATAGTAGCATAATGAGGGAAAAAGGGAGAAGAAAGGAACTGTTTAATAATATGAACTACATATGCGATATATGAGCACGTGACACTAAGGTAGACAAGATTCCCTACTAATTGTCGATACAAAGTCGGATCATAAAAAAGAGTACTATCCATAGGAGTGCGCTTGGACTTCAGCTCAAGAGGAGTGGCATCGGTCTTGCTATCGGTGTGTCCTGCACGAGAGAGAAGATCTGAAGCATATTTTTCTTGAGAGAGATAATATCCATCAGAGTTAGTAGAGATCTCAAGACTAAGAAAATAAAACATCTTTAAAAATCTTTCATTTGAACATTTGATTCAGATATACTTTTGGATATACCAAAGTTATCGTCACCGGTAATAATCATGTCATCCAAATAGGGAAGGAGAAAAATAGTGCCATGGTCGGATTTACGGATAAAAAGTGCGGAGTCATGAGGACTGGATGTAAACATAACTTGTAGGAATGGTATTAAACTTAGCAAACCAAGCACGGGGAGACTGTTTGTGACCATAAAGGTCACGACGATGTTTGGAAACTTGATGAGTGGAATGAAAATATCTTACAGGTGATCACATGTAAATTCCTCAGATAACTCACTCACCATTAAGGAAGGAAGTTTTCATGTCCATCTGAAGCAGTTCCCAATGACATATTGCAACAACTGTAATGAAACTACGAACCAAAGTGAGTCGAATCACTAAAGCAAAGTTCTCCACATGTCAATACCGTATTCTTAAGTAAATCCCTTTATGACAAGGCATTCCTTATAATGACCAAGAGAGCCATGCGATTGAGTTTTAAATTTATAAACACATTTACATAAGATTACATTCTTACCACTTGGTAGATATACTAAATCCCATATATGATTTTATTCAAGTGACTATTGTTCATCAACCATTGCCTTTTGCCAAGGAGGTTAAAGTAGCCTCACGATAAGAGTAAGGCTCATGATGAGAAAAATAGTAGAATACACATGAAAATCATGAAGAAGAATAGATGTGGTTTTAGGTCTTACACTTTTATGTAGGCGATTCGGATTGGAGACTGATGCAGATCCATTTTATGGAGCAGACGACTCGGGTGATTCCTAAAAAAAAGCTTTGGTTGATCATCAAATGAGGAAACTAGAGGTATCAGTGGTGTAGTGGAAGTCAGTTTAATTGAGGAGACTGTATCAGGTACTAGAGGAGAGGATGTAGATGGTGGTGTAATATGTGGTGACAAATCAAGTTCAGGTGAATTGGGAAATAAGTCTATTAAGGGATTACTAAAGAATAGAGGTGTGTATGAAGGAGGTAAGTGGAATTTCGACAATGAGGAAAACATCTTATGTTCCCAGAAGACAGCATGATGGGATACATGAAGACATTTAGAATAGGGATTCCAACACTTGTATCTTTTATGTTATACCGCATAGCCCAAGAAGCAACACAATTGGGATCAAAACTCTAATTTTGAGCATTAATGGGGTTGTAGAAGAACAAAATAAGAACTACCAAAAGTTATGAGGTTATTATAGTTAGGAGGGCGGCTATGAAGACACTCATAGGGAATAGATTTTTAATAGTGGAAGAGGGGACATGGTTTATAGTGTAGAAGAAAGTGAGAACAACTTCTCTCCAAAAAGGTTCATGACATGAGGCGGAGATGAGTAGAGCATGAACAATGTTTAGGATATTTCGGTGTTTGCATTCGTCACACCCATTTTATTGGTAAGTGTCGGGATATGAAAGATGAGGAATAATACCCTGTGCTGTAGAAAAATGATGACGTGAGAATCAGTATATTTAGTGGCATTGTCAGCATAGAATACCTTAATTTTATGAGAAAATTGGGTATTAACCATAGTTGCAAAATTTATGTAAAGTTGAGGAAGTTCAGAATTATTTTTCATAAGGAACAACCAGGTATAGCGTGAATAATCATCAATAAAAATAACAAAATATTTGGATTTTCCCATGGTAGCAGTGGGAGATAGGCCCCACATATCAAAATATATTAAGCCAAAAGGAGCATGATAAATATAGTCACTTTTATTAAACGTCAAAGCCAATTGTTTTGCCAATAGACATGGAAGATTGTCAAATTTTGGATTTTTAACAGACCCTAAGGGACCATGAGAAAGAAAAAACTTAAGACTACCAATAGAAGCATGACCCAGACGGTCATGCCACAAGCTAAGAGAAGGTGTGGAGGATACACAGGTTACTTTCATAAATGGGGTGGTGAGTGATTGTGGAATATGAAGGTTTTACCTCACATCAACTTGATCACATACCTCAAGAATAAATTCTATGACTTCATAATTTTAAATAAATGATAAAGTAATATTGTAGTCTTTTCACATAGAGATGAGTAATATGGTATGAATGTAATAAAATATAATTCATTACATATATTATCTCCTCAAATTATTTTGAATATCATAATTATTTTGTAATAAACCTAAAATCTAACAACCACATCAAGTGTAATCTTATGAAATGAGAAGATATGGTGATAACATAACCACCTATTAAGATTCAAGGTCACTTATACGATTAACAACACAATTTTAGGTCTTTATTTCCTTGGACAAACCTGCTCAGAGTTTCTAACGAACTTTATAAGAAAAATGAAATTAATAAGTATTATCTCCCAACTCTTTCCTATTAATGAGAAGATCAATATATATATATATATATATATATATATATATATATCAATTATTATATTGATCACGACGTTATTCACTCATTTATTTAAATGATTAATAATAGTACTACAACCTTCATATTATTCTAGTTCGATAAAGAGTTTTACTTAAGTTAATAGCATATATAATTTTCATAAATCAGGTCTGAAAAACTAATATATAAAAAATACTTAAAGCTTTGAGTGTACCTTTGAATAATAAATAATTTATTGTATCCCTTACTATACACAACCTATGCTATTATAATATATTACCTTTATTAACCCAATTGAATGAATCAATCCATCTGCTAAATTCTTGACTAATACGAATAAAGTTTACTAAAATCATAGTATGTTCACTATTGTTTACCTTTCCTTATATATACACCACTCAAATCCCTTAAAGCTAAGAACATTCCCTTTCCATTATTATAGTCCCCGATGACCTCAACCGTCGCAAAACTTCTAGTTTTAAATTATGTTTTCTTTACAAGTTTTCAAACATTGATCACGTGTGTCCTATAGAGTAGTAAAGTGACAACACTCATACAAGCAAGGCCACCATGACCACAATTGTGGCTCATTAAAGCCAAATTTTAAAAATCTTCATGTCATCACCATCCTCAAATTTTGAAATTTGACCATACGTTAGTTCTGTTATAGCATTTTTAACTCGTTATTATATCAACATCGCGTTAATGACCACATTAAAAATTCATAATGACATTTCAAAGGATATATATACCCCTGTGCTATCTTTTTCATCAATCCGCTATTAATAACCTCAATGAACAATTTCACTCTAACTTTTTATGTAGATATATCCATATCATTTTCTAGTTTACTACTCTATTAAAAAGCCTCATATAATCTTAAATATACCTTAATAAATTTCTAATTTTGTATATTGTGCATAGTCATTTATAAATTAATACTAATAATTAGAGAATTCCTTTGATTATTTACCATTCACGTTATCTTGTTAAACCACCCAAAACATTATATAAAAAAATATCCACATATAAAATCACACAAATATAGTTCTCATATAGGGTCGACCACTGATAACTCGATTGTACCATAACATATTATCTCACTAATTAATCCATTCATAGATTGTGAACCTTGTAAGATAACTTTATTTACATCATAATAACCCTTAACTTCTAATAAAGATACCACATTCACGTATTTAATATGTAGCATGATACTATGTCCTCCTCTATTGACATAAATATTCTTAATATCCTATGCACATAAAAAATACCTTTTAAATACATTAGTTTCCAAACTATATCAATACAAACTTCAATAAATTGGTATAGTACTCTCCATTATGTTTATTTGTATAATATCTACCTTTACCGGAGACAACACCTATGTTACTAAAATAATCATTATGTCTCAATACAACAAAAGTCAATGTGGTTCCACCCCTATATCATCATGAAACTATTAAATGAACATGGTCCTCTAAGTTAGTAAGGTTAATTACCTCCATAGAAAATACTAATTCTTAATGATAAATTATTTTTAGTTAACCTCAATTTCTAACAGCACCAGAGTTAATAATTGTTACTATAACTCTTAGCCTTATTAGTTACCTCAAATCAAGATCTCTATATTTTCTACTAAATTATATTAATAAAAGAATTTCACCACTGTAACACGTACCCTGCAATCCATGAGGTGGATTAGAGGGACGTTAAAGCTAATGGTTGATTAAACATTAATCAATTCTTTTAAGGTGGATTAGAGGATGATTAAATATCAAGAACAAAACCAAGGTTGTTAGGGAAGAAACTCACTCGAAGAGACTCCCACAAGAAGCAAGTTTGTTCAAAAGAGCTTCAAGAACATACTTGTAATTTGTAATTAGTTTATATTTGTTCCTTCTTATCAATATTTAGAATATCTTGGAAAAAATGTTAGAATACTTCCCTGGGACATGGGATGGTAAGATACCAGAGGTTTTATGGGCTTATGGAACAACTAAGCAAAAGATAATCGGTTACACCCCTTTCTCCTTGTTTTTGGTGCTGAAATAATATTGCCAATAAAATTACAGGTACAATCTCCCAGGTACAACTTACGGAGTATAATGCTTCCTCAGAGAAGACATGTGCAATTAGAAGATTTGGATAAATATAGAGATAACGAGATGAGGCATTTCTAAATATATAGGAAGAAGCTCTCAAGATCATATGACTAAATGGTAAAACCAAGGAAGTTTAAAGGGGGTATCTAGTGTGAAAAGCTTATACAAGGCATATTAGAGGTCTTTCGCTCCCAAAGTTCGAAGCTAGATGGTAGGACCTTACATAGTGTGCAAAGCTAATGATTTGTCTATTAAGAGGTATCCAAAATCAAAGCATTCAATCTCAGTAACAAGTGGATCAAAATCTACCATGTTTAGAAGTTCCTCCATTGTAACATTATTGGTAATAAAAATTATGAGGGTTAATTAGGAGCATGTTCTTGAACAACATATATATAGAGTTACCACTTAATATACAATGAGGTTACACGATGTTCAAATAAATTCTTCCATTCATGTATATAAATAAGAGATAGAAAAATGAAGGCAGTGAACAATGGCATAAAGGAAAAATTAAACTTGTATCGCATTCAATGTTTAAGCTTTACAAAGAAAGGGGAACTACTTCCAAAAAATACAAGGATAGAACCCCTAGTTGCAATCTAAGTCATCTATAATAAACCATGGGTTGTTATCAATGAGTAACCTTGGATGGAGGCCTGGGAGAGAAGATACTAACTCGATCTGCTCATTTGTTTTCTCTATCATCTCATTTTCATATTCATATGTCTATCACTGTAGTTTTCCCAACTCTCCATTAGCTTAGGCTAAGGCCTTTAGCATAGCTACAACCTTCCCCTCATACTTTATTATTTAAGGATAAAGGGTAGTCATCTCTTTAACCACTTCAACTTGAGTCCTCGTCCTAGCTTCAAATTTTGCATAATAAGCAGGAAGGTTTATCTTCTTAAAATACCTCAAAATTTAGGCCAACTATGTGAGAGTAAAACTATCATTAGTTAATACTTGTACTTTACGAAGAAGATCTTTGATCTTGGAGGAATAAAACATGTGCAAAGGTTTGTTCATAATTTAAGTCCATACAGTGGCAAACCCGAGAAACCCGTATGCTATCAAGATTGCTATCTCTTGACCACAACGAGGGACACATGTAGAGGGATAAAGTTTGATCAACCAATGTATGATCTCACGGTGAAGAGAATAAACAATTTGGGGTAAAATCCCTCAATAGGAGATGTCGCAGGCAACTAAAGAGTATAACCGCTCCCACAAGCAGATGGAAAAACATTTTTCTTTGAGGCCCTATCTTCTTTTGGGGGGAGATGGTTGAGCAAGATTACACTTCAGCATTTTGATTAGTAGTTTGAGCGGTTGATTAATAGATTTGAGCATTCAAAGGAGTAGGTACGCCAATAATGACCTCTTCCCAAACAAGCTCAGTGGGCAGCTAGTTTGAGGGCAAGGTTAATTAAACGGGGGTCACAACAGGCTCCTATACCAGTATTAGGGTAGCTCGAGTAGTCACAACCTAAAAAACAAAAAATGGGATGAGTTAGATGCAACAAATCGATCAATCTTTTACCAAATATGGTTGCTAAGTCCAAGTTTATTTTGCTGAGTCACAGCTGCTCAACTCAATATATTTGGCCAATACAAAATTCCCATCGTATATTTTGCAGTCGGTTATAAGTATAAGTGTATTTTGCTAGGTCACAGTTGCTCAGCTCAATACATTGGGTAAATAAAAAATTCACATCACATATTTTTCATTAGGTGCTAAGTCCAAGTGCATTTTGTTGGATCATAACTGCTCAACTAAATACATTTGGACAATACAAAACTCCCATTACATATTTTACGTTTGGTGCTAAGTCCAAGTGTACTATTGTAATTCCCAAATGGTTTCTCGAATAATACACTTGGCTAGTTGGTTGTTCGAAAAAAAATTCTAACACTTGGTGCTCAAACAAAATTGTGCTCATTCGGCCCTAAATGTTTGCCCGAATGAACACACTTGACCACATGGTCTCTCAAATCTTAAGTTTTGACATATATCTCGAAAATAAAATATATGTAGACATATATACATTGGTTTTTTATGTAGAATCTACCTTAGCACTAGCTACCTCGAGGGAAGTTCCTCAGTATCTTGCTCAGGCACAAAAGCTTGCTCAACCTGAGCTTCTCAATTACACTATTACTCTCACCTTTAAGGATAGAAGGACCTAAAAGGGTCACCAACACTTGCTCATTGATGTTGGTCACAACTATTAAAGTCATGCAAGTGTTGGTTTGGGTTAGAAAGAGAGGTTGCTCAGGGGCAGCCTGCGTAGGATAAACTTGCTCTATAATAGTTGGAGCGCTTGTCTATATTCAAGAGAAATCATAAGCCAAAAGGAGAATGACTCATAAAAACAATAAGGAGTTACAAAAAAATAACATACAGGAAGAAAAAGTACCTCAATCTCAACTATAAGAGTAACAAAAGTACACAACATCTAAGGACTGTCTAACTTCCTCCTGTCCTGGTTCAAGATCAAGCTCGTGATAAACACCTGAGAAACTAAACCTTTCCACAAGGGGGAATCGTCCACTATTACAGGATCATTTGTGGTGTGGGATGGTCCCACGAAGACTTATTGTTATGGTAGTGGTGTTTGTTGTTCGATGGAAGATATCTGGGGATCCACCCCAGTGGCATTAATATAATCATTAACCTCAAAAAACAAGTAAAATAAATCAGAAGTTATAAAAGTACAAAATACTAAGAAAAAAGTGTGAGCAAACATCTTTTGAAAAGCTAAGGTATTCTTATAACAAAAGGTAATGGTACCTTACGTTCAACTGTTTCGTCAATAATGGTGTAATTATGAGGAGGGGGAAATGGTTTCTTAGAGATAAACATCATCTGCAAGCTATGCAATTGATGAATCAAAGGTCTCTCGTCAACTACCTCCTCCTCAACAGCATGCATGGTTCTACGAGAAGGCCTTGCGTCAGATCTTCTTCTTTTTGGCCACTTGTACTAGCTATTGGAGTAAATAATAGACCCCTAGAAGCCAATTGTTCGTCAATGAATGTCCGAACATCCATAGCTTCATGGTCATAGATGCTCATCAAACTATCAAAAGGTTACATTAATTGATTCTCAATATTGAGGTCAACTCCTTTAGAGGGTGGCACAACTTGTGGGTGACTGGACTTAATAGTATTTTTCTTCAGCTACTTCGGCCAAAGGTTCTAGGGGAGTATCACCAACCTCACCATCTAAGGAAGTGGATCAAAAATCTGGGAGGTCGAAGCACCTTTCTTCTTCTTCTTCTTCTAAATAGCCTGCTCAATGGCTGCCATATATGGTTGCTCGACAGTTTTTTTAAAGAACTCGTATTACGTGTTGAATGATTAATAACACAACCTTTCAACCCAAGATCTATGAAGAAAATCTCTCAACGATCAAATTTACAGGCTAACAAAGAATAGTATTTTTGAACCGTACAAGCTAATTCGGCCAAGACAAGGTAAGGTATCTTATTAACTTACTACCTTTTTTCATTATTAAAGGAAATTACCATGTTCCATTCATAAATTATTGATAGAGCTACCAGAGTTTTACTCAAAAAATCACAAGCTAGAGAAAATTTGACAAGTTTCTCTAGATGGGTATGACTCCGAAGAGGCACACCCTAGTCGAAGACAAATTGAGCACCTACATTATGGGGGGAGTAGACATCATAAAAAATCTCCCAGTTAATAAAAGAAAGAAGGTATAAAGGCGTTAAGACTAAAATAACCCCAATTAAAGGATTATTTTTTACGCAAATCTCATAGACCAAGTCTATTAGTCCAGATGACTCGACAAAGAATTTATTTATGTAATTTTGGGTTTTGGTTGAATACGGTCGAATGAAAAACTCCTTGATATTGTCAATCATGGATATAAGGGGTTTTCTACTTTTTTTATGGTTCCAATCATCGACACGAGGAACCTTTTATTGGTAGGGAAACTAGCAATATACTTGAGTGGGCAAAATTAGGACATCTTGAATAAAGAAAATAAGTAAGCAATAAAATGTTACAATAATTAGAGACTGTAAGAGGGTACTTTATATTATAGATGGAGGCATAACCCCTATTTGAGTATGGAATTGATAAGCTAACTTGGCCAAAGCTTTGGATTAATGATAGGACTCACAAACACAAACCCATGAAGATAAACTCAGTTTAAACTCACAAAAATCTTGTGTATAACTCAGGAAATAGTAATGAACCTTAGAAGTAACTTAGCTAGAGGGAGAGGGAAGTAAGCACCCTGTATACACCTTGGTAGGTAGGTATAAATACACCTAATACCCTCAAGAATCTCTGTCAAGTATTAAAAGCTTCGTAATAAGTAACAATGGTGAGTGAGTAAGCCCTCTGGTCTGCAATAACTCCCTCTCTTTTGTATTCTCTCTAGTATTAACTCCTTAAACTTCTCAAAAGATCATCTGAACTCTCTAAAAAGATCTCCCTTTCCTCAAAGGTGGTTGGGGTCCATAAATAGCCTCCCACACCACCCCCGAGGAAACTCAGTCATTAAAGACTATATAAGACACCCCTTATAGTTTATGTCACGACATTAAATGCCTGATGTACTAGTTGTCTCCATGTCATAAACATTAAATGCCAAGGCATGCCTTTTTTCCATCCACTGTGTGTTAGGGGCCTGTTGTCGCAGAGGTGTCTCACCTACTGCCTGACAGCTCCAAATACCACGGTGCTTTACTCAAGTTTAGGTCTGACATTGTTTAGCTGGCTAGTGACATCACCTACAGTAGATGTGACATTAAGTAGAGGGCTGTTTGGTTCATAACTCAGCACCCGATGGAACTCTAAGCTGCCCCACTTGAGGTTCCATGATCAGGGTCCTTCGGTGTTTTACTAGGTGTATCTAAGATGGTCAGGACAAGATCCAATGGTGCTGCACTTCTCAATCCTCCAAACCAACTCCCTCTAAAGTTCCCATGGCGAGGTCATTCGATAGAGCATAAAATCTCTCCCAGGCCCTGCCAAGCCTGCTCTCTTGCGAGTACCATTTAACCTCACACAAACTTGTTATTATTCTCATTACAGCATTACAACCGTTATAGCTTACAGTCAATATAAACAAAGATACGATCTGACTAACACAACAAGCTAAAGTATGAGCTTCCACGCCAAGCTGCCTCGCTGAGTTGCCACGCTTCAGCTACCTCGGTTGTTTAATCTCAAAAAATATTTCCAATTAAGGAATTATCCCTAATACCAAGATTACCTTCAAGACCCCCTCTATATTTTCCCCTTCGTGGAGAGATTTGTTGGAATAATAAATGTATGCATGAAACTTCTCAATCCGATGAACCTTCTCCACGTGAAAAAATTCTGGCCTTCTTTCCCTCGTTAGAACCTCAGCGATATAATCTCCTGGAAAAAGTAAAATTCTCCTCGATGCACTTGAGCCAAAGCACCAAACTCATTGGGGCTTGGGCAAAGGGACATCGCCACTTTTTCCTCATGCTGAGCCTCAACTGTTCTAGCTTTACTATTTGGAATTCGCCCGAAAGGCCTACTAACCTTCTCAAATACTCGTTTGGACTCTTGGTAAGTGAAATTCTCCCCGATGTAACTGAGTCACAATTTAAACAACGTTTAGACCTATGGCTAGAGGACATCGTAGCTTTTTTGAACCATTGGGACATATTTTTCGTTAGGTGTTAATGGATAAGTCTGACACCATTTTGGCGCCAGAACATAAACTAGGTTTGGAAGGCAACCCTTTTTATTCCCCAGACGTCACTTCGTATTTGACGCAATGCTGTCTTTTCAGCTGGCAAAACACTTCCCGAAGTGCCACGTGTGCTTTTGAAATGATTATAGGCAGCTTGTCACGTGCGAGGGTGGGAAAATCAAACGACTGGTTCTTAAAAGGGTTTAAAAGTTCCAAACATCTCTTTATTTCAAACCTTTCTCCTCTTCTTCTTCAAGCTTTCATATTTCCTCAGAGAGAGATCTTTGTGCGAACTCTGTGCGACCTCCGTTGTTGCCCCATTCTTTACTCAGTCTCCTCCCTCTTTCATCTTTTGCGCCACCATCCGCAGTTGTGTTCCTCCCCTCTTGTTCTTAGCCCTTATTGCCTAGCTATATCATTCATTACTACTCTACCATGGCTTCTCCGAGTACTTCTAAGGTTGCTTCCACTACCCAGCTAGGTTCCCCCTCTGCCGCTACTAGCGCTGCCACCGCCCTTAGCGGTGCTGCCCTAGTCGCTGCTCGTCAAGAGCAACAATGCTTCTATCGTCGAGCGCACATCTTTGAAGAAGATGATAAATTTTCTAAGTCATGTAAGACCTTCCATTTCTCATCCAAGTTCGATCCATTACTGTTGGGTGATGAAGAAGTGGATTCGTCGAAGTGGGGTTATCTTCCACCAGAGGAAACTCTGCGTTTTTGCCTGGACCGTGGTGACTTTCCCTACTCCCAGATCGACTTCGAAGCAACTGGGGGTCACCAGCCCATTTCATATCTTGGTACACACACATGTAGAGCTCCCACGCTATTGCTCTTGCCAAGGTTGGCCTTCATCGCGCATACTGGTTTGGGGAGTTCACACTCTCGAAGCACAACGCGGCATTACAAGTGTGGGTTTCCCGATGGAACATCACAACTCACACCTTTTTTGCTGCGTGGGGGGAGTCCACCATTACACTGGAGGACATTTGTGAACTCCTTGGGTTTGAGCCCATGGGTGAGTTCACCTACCACGATGAGCCTCTGGATGCCGAAGAGGCTACTGATCGCGTTGAGCTGGATCGGATCTATCGCACTTGCACCAGTTCCTCAAACAAAGCCACATTTGCCCTTCTTATCAACTATTTTTTCGAAGCCCCAACGCCGAAGGATGTCAATGATGTAATGGGTTGCGGTCGAGGTACCTCCCTAGAACTACCAACCTACACACTGGTATTACTTTCGCGCTTCTTTCTTACTGGAAAACCCAACGATCAGCCCAGGAGGGACGTGACAAACATTTCCATTCGTTTGGCCAGAGGGTTCAACCTACCTCTGGCCGCCATCACCTTGGGGTCCCTCTACACCTGGCTAGATTAAATCCATATTGACATGGAACGGTCACTGGGCAGTCCTCCCAGTCCCGCAGTGAGCCGTTTTATGGGGGACATTACAGTACCCCTTCAGCCACTGTCGCCCTTCCACGTTCTCTTTTGATAAGCCTCACCTATTATCTTCGTTCATCTTCTCATCGGGACATGGATGCCACCAAGGGGGATGCTGAGATGTATGACCAGCCCGGGGTAACTGTTCCAGCTTCCTCTGAGTTACCCTCAGAGCGAAAGGTCTCTCTGCCCTTTGTTGTGGTAAAAGAAAGTGCCCCGCAGGTAAGTTTCTTTCCAGGCTTTACATCTTTTATTTGTCCCATTGGTTTATTCCTTAATTCTAACATGTTGGGATATTTTAGGTGGAAGTGGCGTCACTGATAGCCAATATTCTCCTTCCTCCTGCATTATCAAGACCCATTACTGCAGTTCCTCTTTTCAGTGCCATAACGGGGGTAAGCTAGGTGCATTTCTGTCTCCTATCCCTTTTTGGCAAATACTCCTTTTATATAACACTTGTCTTTACATTTGCAGCTTTCTCCAAGTCTTTCTTCACCTTTTGCGTTGAGTGGCCTTATCCCTTCTCAGGCCCAGGTTGGTACAGCTGCTCTCGTTGGGGCATCCCTCGAAGGTCCAACATCTCCTTATGTTGATGCACCCATATTGGCCATAGTACCCTATGCTGGTGAGGGGAGTGTGCCTAACTTTGAGGCTTCTGTAGCCGAAGGCTCCGTTGAAGCTGCTGAGGTAACAAGATCGCCTCCCACGGTTTCTAGCATTATGGCTCCCGTGGTAACTACTAGTCTCACTCCTGCTGCTAAGGTACTTTTATAAATTCTCTGTATTTATCATCTTCTCAAACTCCACCTATATAAGTGACGTAATCAATGAAAACATTTGTTAAGTTTTTTTCATAAACTCCGCCTATAACGGTGACTTAACAAAGACAACCCTTGTTAATATTTTTCCATAAACTCCACCTATAACGGTGACTTAATAATGAAAACACTTGTTAAGATTTTTCATAAACTCCACCTATAACGGTGACTTAACAATGAAATCACTTGTTAAGATTTTTCCATAAACTCCATCTATAATGGCGACTTAATAATGAAAACACTTGTTAATATTTTCTCATAAACTCCACCTATAACGGTGACTTAACAATGAAAACACTTGTTAAATTTTTTTTCTCATAAGCTCAACCTATAACGGTGACTTAACAATGAAAACATTTGTCAAGATTATTTCATAAACTCTTTGTTTCCTCTAACTATTTTCAGGTTGTTCAGGAGGATTATCCACTAGTTCCTTCCCGTATTTCCTTGCCCCGTCGTGAACCTGTTGCTTTCGAAGAAACTAGCCATGATGATCAAGGTTCCACGACAGGTGCTGCTGCAGAAATAGAATCTGGGTGCGAGCTTCCTCCGCCTGACTTGGCTTCTCACACCTTCTGCCTGATGGTACTCCAGCGTTCTCCCTAAATACCCGCTAATCACCGTTTGGTAATTAAGCAACTTATGAGTTATCATCCTAAAACCTTCACGGTGGACTGCCTTCGTTCAAACATCTCAGTTATGAGCTACAGACTTTAAGGCATGGCCACCGCCGTTGCTGAAATTGCCAATACTCTGACTGTTGACGTTACCAGACCCATCCTCAACCAATTCTTGGGTTATCTGAGGGAGTTGGGTTGTGACGGGTTTCGTTTTGGCTGGCTCATCGCACATTTGAAGACTTTAAAGAGCCAGTGGTTGGACAGCCAGAGGGAGCTTTTACAAAAACATAAGGAGGATCAGCGGGTCGAGGAAGCTAAGTTAGCCAAGCTAGCACCCCTCATCGGAACCATTGACAAGGAGGTGGAGGACCTCGAAGAAGCTCTGCATTTAGCAAAGCTAAAATGAGAGAAACTTATTATCGAACGTACGCAAGCACAGACCAGGTTGGAAGTTTCCATTAATGCCCAACGGTCTTGCTTAGAAGCTTCTTCGGGACTTCTAGGAGATTTCTTCTCCTCCCCAGATTTGTGGTTCCTCCTGGGTCAATGAGTTTTTGTATTTGTAATTTTCCTTTCTTCTTATGTAATTCTTGGGCGATAGCTCCCAGTTTTGTAATGCCCCAAAGTATATGAATGGAAAAAGATACTTATTCCCATGCCATTTCTTTGTGTTACAACTGTTTACATAAATTGTGAAATACGGAGTTCTATAATTCTTTCATATCTACTTGAGGTATAATAAAAAAGAACTTGCATACTCATCATAAGAAAGAACTTGTGTATTTATAACGACAACCAATTACATCAGAGGTCCAATATAACTGCCTATACATGATAAACCTTAAACCACTCATTATTAATCTTGAATGGTTTATCTTCTTCCATCTTTGAAATTAAGCAATAACCTGAGTCATGAGCCTCCTTTACGATGAAAGGTCCCTCCCAATTTTCTGCAAATTTAGGTAGAAGAAGCCCCTTAATATGTTTCACTGCGGCCTTCAATACGAGATCTCCCTCCATGAATTTCCTTGGTCTCACCATGTTATCATATGCCCTGAAGAGCTGCTTCGTGTACATTTAAAAGTGTTGAATCGCATTATATCTATGTTCGTCCAATGCTTCCAACTACACGTGTCTATTTTGAGGGAGCATGCTGCTTCGCAAAGCATATCGAGCCGAGGGAACTTGTAATTCTATCGAGAGAATTGCCTCAGCCCAATAAATAAGAGAGAACGGCGTATACCCTGTAGGCTTCCTTTTAGTCATCCGATAGTCCCACAAAATGGCGGGTATCTTATCATCCCACGATCCTAGGAAATCCTCCATCATTTTAGCCAAAATATTGACCAAAGTTTTTTTAGTAGGTTCGTCTTGACCATTTCCTTTTGGGTATGCCACCATCGAAGTGTGATGGACAATGGAGTATTTGTCTGTGAGCATAGTTACTTCTAAATTAACAAAAGGGGTTCCATTTTCTGAAAGGATAACCTTTGGGATCCCAAAATGGCAAATGATGTATTCTCTGATGAAGTTGCTCACTACTCTTACTTTTGCCCTTCTCAGTGGTATCGCCTCAGCCCATTTTGTGAAACACTCCGTTGGTACTAGGATCCATATCTTCCCCCTCAAAGAAGTGTGTATTTCCCCTACCAGGTCGAATGCCCAAGTCTGAAAAGGATAAGGTGTTTCTAGGGAGTGTAATTCCACTGATGGGGCATGGATCATATTTCCATGAAGATAGAACGAACTCAGTAGAATCTTTCTCCATCATTGGCCAATAGTACCCCAAAGTCATCAGCTGGTCATACAACTTGGCCCCTCCTATATGAGCTAGATTGTGCGCCTATTTGAGAACCTTGGACTCTTCTTCCTTCATGGTGCAATGTAACGGCCTGCTAAAGTATCCCCTTCGATAAAGCAGCCCCTCCTAAATGTAGAATCTCGGGGCTCTTCACTCGAGCCCCATCGCATTAATTTTCTCCGTTGGGATGACTCCATCTTTAATGAAGTCTATATAGGGTTATCTCCAGTCAGCTTGAGCCTCCACGAAATGACATTAAGCTGGCTCGAAGAATAATTGGCATTTTTCACACTTTAGTTGTAACTCGGCTTCATCCTGATTCATGCTAGGCCAGAAATATCCCTCCCTTTGCATTCTTCGATAAGAGGGGTATCTCAGTTGTTTCTCAGTGCTCTCCATGTGTTTTCTTCAATCTTTGCTCTGCCTCTTCTGGACTGATGCATCTTGACAGCCATCCTCATGCGTTTCTGAAGTAAAGGTTTCCCTGGTTGGTAAAGTACTGGGCTAATTCTCTGAGCCCCATCGTTCCTTCACCAGTCTCCAGTTTCCTCTTAATCTCTCCCCTCCATTCCGCGTCCTCTTCCATCGATAAAATTGATTGTACCATAGAAGGAGCTATTCTTCGTTAAATCATGACAGTAGTTGTATCGCTCCTCATGATTATCTTCTAGGCAATGGTGGCATAGGAATCTGGGTGATGGTTCATCGTTCTGGGCTGCCTCTTGATCTTGGTTCGATGGAACTGGCCAAAGAGCCTCTGAATGATCGTTCTATATGGTGCCAAGCTCATGTGTTTCAATGCGTATTCTCCATTCACTTGCTAAACCACCAAGTCTGAATCCCCCTGGATGCAAAGTGAATGGATCCCTCTTCGAAGAGTCTCTAGCAATCCTAACACCAATGCTTTATATTCTGCGTCGTTGTTAGAGAAAGGGAAATCTAACTTGTAAGAAAGGCAAATCTCCTCCATTCCTTTTGAAAGAATAACCCCTGCTCCTCCTTTCTTTTCTGATGATGACCCATCGAACTGCATTGTCCATTCCTCGTACGTTGCGTCTAGATGGTTGGCCTACAAATCGACTCTTGGGATATCTTCTTTGGGTGGCTCAAAGGTTCTCGAAGGGAAAATGGCCAACAGATCAGCGTACGCCTGGCTTTTAATTGCGCGAGGAACCACGCACTTTAAGTCATATTCGGAGAGGATAAGGAACCATCTAGCTGCGCTGCCAATCAATATAGTGCTTAGAAGCAAATACTTAATGGGATCACATTTAGTTATAATACTAATTGTAAAAGAAAACATATAATGTCTAAGTTTTTGTGCTACAAATACTAAGGCTAAACAATGCCTTTCTAAGCTACTATATTTGACTTTTAGCCCGTGGATGATCCTTCTGAGGTAGTAAACTGGTCGTTCTTGCCCATCGATCTTTTGTGCTAGCAAAGCTCCCACGAACCTTGTGGTGGATGTGAGGTATAGCTACAACGGTATTCCTGCCCTTGGTGGAACCATGGTCTGTGGTGAGATGAGCAGCTTCATCAGTCTGTCAAGAGACTCCTGGTGAATTGCCTCCCATTTAAACTTCGTGTTCTTTCATAACAGCTACATCAACGAATGTGTTATTTCGGCTAATCCAGGCACAAATCTCCTAAGGTAGGAGACTTTATCGAGGAAACTCTTTAGCTCTATCGCCGTTCTTGGACATGGAATTTCTAAGATCTCCCGTTGTTTGTCCTGGTCCATCTGCACCCCTTATCGATCAACCACAAAGCCTAGGAAATTCCTACTTATCACCCCAAAAATTCACTTCAGCGGATTCATCTTTAATTTAAACTTCCTGCAACGGGAAAACACCTTCCTCAAATCGTTCAGATGAGACTCCTCCTTCCTCGACTTGATGACCAAGTCATCCACATAGAATTCCACAAACCTATGAAATAAGTCATGGAAATGGCCATCATTATTCTCTAGTAAGGCGCCCAAGCGTTCTTGAGTCCAAACGGCATCACCATGTACATCAAGTTGCCTAACAGGGTTCAGAACGCTATTTTCTCCGCATCCACGAGGCCCATCTTGATCTGATTATACCCTACATACCCATCTATGAAGCTATACATCTCATGACCTGCCATTGCATCTATCAGGATATCGATGGAGGGTAGAGGGAACTCGTCTTTGAGGCAGGTTCTATTAAAATCTCTGAAGTCCACACAGATATGGTTTTTCTCTTTCTTCCCCACTCAGACAATACTGGATAACCAAAGTGGGTGCTATATCGGTGTAATGAACCCTGCCGTTACTAAGCGTTGAACCACTTCTTTGATATTCAAATCCAACTCAGGCTTGTATGTTCTCGTTACCTATTTTACTCGAATGGATGAAGGCATCACGTTCAACTTATGACAGCTTACTTCCTCAACTAGCCCCTCCATCTCTGTGTACTTTCACGCAAAGACGTCTACAAATTCCCAAATCAACTTAATCAAGGCCTCTCATTTCTCTTTACTAAGACCCTTTGAGATGAAGATGGGCCTTGGGTCTTCTTCTTCTTTTTCTAGGTTCAACTGCTCTAGCTCTTGTGCCTGCAGCTTCGGTCGATCCGCCATATAATCTTGTTCCTCGTTGACTTCCTCCACAAATACCTATATGCTAGAATTGTCTATCGCCATACATTGTCCTCTTTGATCTACAAGAAAGCATTAATATATCGGGTCAACCTCATTGTCAACTTCCTGGGCCACCCGTTCACACCGTTATAATCAATACACCACTTTTCCTTGCTCGGTAACGACCTTCTTGCAATGTCTGCTGGTAATGGTGACTACTTTCCTCTTCTTCTCTCTAGATACTTTGGCCACTCTTTTTCCTGAGAACTGACTTAACACGCTTTTTCGTTGGACCTCGTTCTCCATCAGATCCACTCTGGGCCTCATTCTATCTTTGAGCTTCTTTGATATGCCTTGGGGCCGAGGGACCGCCTGGTGAGTTTCTTCGGTCATTACTCTTGCGTTGCTCGCAACCTCTTCACTGTGCTCATTCAAGGGCCCCATTCTTTTTCTAATCGAGGGAACCCATGCTCCCTTCATTCTTCTTGTTAGGACCCGGACATCCTCTTCCAACTCCGTATAAAATGCGGCATCCACCAAGTGAGCTTCCTTAATAGCGAAGGGCCTCTTTATATCCCTAATAGTCACCTCCGTTCCCTTGATGTTTGCCTTAGTGCATTGGTGGTATGTAGAAGAAACTAGCCCTTGGTTGTGCATCCACACCCTTCCTATTAGCAGATGATAGGAAGTTGCACTCTCTATCACGTGGAACTTTATATGGGAACTCAAATTTCCTATCACAATCCCCACATTAACATACCCAATGGATTTGGAAGATTGGTTATCATACCTCAAAATTACCAAAGGAATGGGGACTAACCTTTCTTCTGGAATATTGGCTGCATGAAAGTAGTTAAATGGCATGATATTGATGGAAGCTCCCCCATCCATGAGAGTCCTTGCAAAACTAACTCCATTGACACTGACAGTCACATACAATGGCATATTATGAGGGAATCTCACAACCCTATTGGAATCGCTAAAGGAAACCTCTTACAGGAACCTCCTTACCAACCTGGTCATGGGTCCCTTCCATTTCAGCTAATAGACTGCGTCTTTCCTCTCAATATCTAATATTTCCTGGGTTATTTCCAACCTCCTTTCTTTTGGAATCCCCACTTGGTTGAAGAACCAGGTGAACTTCGAGGATTTTGAAACTGTACAGTACTCTAGCCACGGATTTGCTTCCTCACCTTCAACACTGTACACATCCTCCACGTCTTTGGTGCTTGCTTCATCGTAGGCCAAAACTATGTTAGCAATTCCCTTGGTACAGGTCTCCAAAGATGCTTCATACCGTGACAACCCGAATATAATTATGAAAAATTATATTTAAATCATGATTAGCTTGTGTGATATGTATAATATGTTATTGGTATAGATAATGTTAATTCATTATGTTTAGTCTAATCCTACCTTCATAAAACATGAAGAATCGAACTAGTTACAAATGTAAAATTTTGAAGTTTTCGGTAGGAATGTTCAAGTTTAAGACTAGTTTTGACCTTTATGACATAACCATTGACTTGAGGTGTAAACTAGATATTTGTATATATATCAGTTAGGTTTGTAACACAACAAACATTCCATCGAACGTACATCCGAGTGGGAAGATATTGTCTTTTTACGAACAGGGGCTAAAGTAGTCATTTAGCCTTAAATGATATTTTATTTTATATGATGCCACGTGTTATAAATTGATTGGTTGGAGGTGGAGGTTGTTTTGGCCGACTTAAACCCTTGAGATATCCTCCTTTCTTCAGCAAACTCAGTTTGGGAGAGTTTTAAGTTGAGGAAAAACAATTGTGAGGGTTAGGAAGAAGAAAGTGAGGAGAAACATTCAAAAAAATTCATAGAAAATTACGTAAAAGCCCCTAAGGTAATTCCAACCATGAATCTTGCTATTTTTCTTTCATTTATGATTTATATGATATAAATCCTTGATTTTTTATTGACCTTTCATGCTTGGGTGCATATGTATGGATATATGCAAGTTTAAGTTAAGTTGAATGTACAAAACCCAAAAATTGCTTTGTTTAGAAACTTTGTTTATTCAAACTTCCATATATTTTTGTATACTTACTGGAATTTATTGATTCCAATTGGATATTAACCTGGACTCATATATGTATTACATATCCGAAACTCATGTGAAAATACCAAGAAATGAGTCTTTGGTGAGTGTTTGAAATTCGGGTATGAAATCTGCCCTAAGGGTGAAAATATGCCCGCCATGTGTTCGGTGTTTTGCTTGACATAGCAAACGAACCTTAAAAATTATGAAACTTTAATTTTGTATTTTTCAATATGTTTACTGATGTTGGGTGAAATATCATATAAATTTATCATGTAGAAAAATTATGGAAATTCGTGGAAGTTGAATGAACGATAAGAGGGCCTATAGGGCAGATTTGCCATGTGGTAAAGAAATGAGCATATCTTGATCTACGAGACCTAAAATGATGTACCGTCTTTTGTATTGGAATACCAATATGACAAGGATTGGATTTCCAAGAATAAATGAATTTATATTTGGTCTATGATTTTGATATGTTAAATATACTAGCATGGATTTGGATGGAACTTCACTTGTGATAAATGATTTGAATGGAATCATGTGATGCTAATGGATTGAATTATGTTTAAATCGTTCTTTGGATTATTGATATTATTATGATGATACTAATATTTTAAGAATGATAGGAAGGGAAGAAGAGGTGATTGAACAAGTACTGGATAAAGGCAAGGGCAAAGACAGTTAAACTGTCAAGGTGAGTGTACTTATGATTTGTTTCATATATAAATATGAATATAGCTCTAAGAGAGGATTTGTTTGAATACTTCGGTATTCAGGATTTGTTTGGATATTAAAATATCCAGGATTTGTTTGGGTCTCATGATCCAGGATTGGTTTGAATACTTCGGTATTCAGGATTTGTTTGGATATTCAAATATCCAGGATTTGTTATTGCCAATGGGCAAAATTATTTGGGTCTTATGATCCAGGATTTGGTATTACCAATGGGAAGAATTATTTGGATCTTATGATCCAGGATTTGTTATTTCCAATGGGCAGAATTATTTGGATCTTATGATCCATGATTTGTTATTGCTAATGGGCAGTATTGTTCGAATTTTATATCTACATATTCGATATAGAATTGTTATTCTATTGCAGGGAAGGAGTACCTCACTAAGCTTAATGCTTACGGTTTATATTTTAACAATTTCAGGTTTATACGCTGCCAGCTAGGATACTATATGACCGGTATCTTTGAGAGTTGCACCGTTGGAGAGAGCTGGGGTTTAAAAATTGGATTTTATCGTTGTCACACTGAAGATTTTAATATACTCACATATTGTATATATTGATTTAGTATGGATTGAGTTGATCATAGTTAATCAAGGTATTGTATGTTTGCTTAATTATGACTCTGATATTGAATTTTATGATATAAGAATAATATTATGTTCATTATGCACATTATGTAGGAAAATATTGATGAATGAATCATATTTCCAATGGGCTCAAGATTATGATCTAATTATTCCAATAACAAATGATTAGTATGGATATTGGGTTTTGGGGTGTGACAATTAGTGGTATCAGAGCGTGGTTATTAATTCATGACGTGTGTGACGGTTAGATGGGAGTATTGAGTTGATTTGATATTTATGAATTGTTTATGTTCTAACCAATAATTTAGTAGTATAAAATGTTTTTATTGGATGTTAGAACTTTGTTGTATTACAGATAATTCCAGATGGAACCTGGGAATGGACAACCTAGAGAAGAGGGAGTCGCTTCTCGTACAGAGAATACTGAAGTAGAGCAAAGTGTTGCTGGAAGGGCTAGAGAGCAAGAGCAGCCTACAGAGATGCAAATAATGGCACAGGCAATGATGAGGATGGCAGAGAAACAAGAAAGAAATATGGCACAAATGGCAGAACAACAGGCTAGATATCTAGAATCAAAGACTGTGGCCAGGATTGAGAAAGAGGCAAGGAAAGAAATGAAAGATTCCATGCATGAGAAGTTTTTGAAGTTGAATCCTCCAGAATATTCAAGGTCAGTTGAACCTACAGAAGCTGAGATGTGGGTCAAAGATTTAGAAACTATATTTGCAGTTATGAAGGTTGCAGATAACCAGAAAGTGAATCTAGCTGTGTTTAAGCTCAAAGGAGAGGCCAAATATTGGTGGGAAGCCAGCAACCATTTGGTGCCCAGGATGGAAGGTACTGATGTTATTACTTGGGCTGAATTTATTAAAGCTTTGTATGTTAAGCATTTCCCTAAGGTTTATAGGAGGGAGAAGCTGAGGGAGTTTATAAATTTGACCCAAGGGAACATGTCTGTGAGGGAGTATGATGCTAAATTTACTGCTTTGTCTAGATTTGCAACTAAGTATGTGCATGAGGAAGAAGATAAATGTAGTAAGTTTCAAGATGGACTGATTTGGCCTATTCAAAACAGAGTGGCCACTTATGAGTTAGAAGATTATGCTTCTCTGGTAAACAAAGCCACGATAGCAGAAAGGCAAATGAACCAAGGGGCGGCTAGTAGGGAGAGTTATAAGAAGAGTAGATTCGACGCATCTCACTCTATGGAAGGTGAGGGTGGAAGTGTTAAGATGGAACCTCATAAATTTCAGAGAGTTGGTGGAGATAGTGGTAGAGGTCTGGGGAGATTTGGCAGAGATACTAGGGATGGAGAATCTTCTAGTCTGGTTAGGAGGTCAGGAAAGGGTGAGGCACCGACAAGAGTTGTTACATGTTTCTTTTGTAAAGAGGAAGGGCATTATAAATCTGAGTGTCCTAAGCTCAAGGGATTGGAATGCTACCATTGTCATCAAGTGGGGCATATTAAGAAGAATTGTCCGCAATTGGCAGAGACTCCAGCAGCACATAGTGAAGTTGCAAGCAGAATGTTATCTTCGGGCAGTGCAGTGAAAAGTATGGGCAGAGG
The DNA here is from genome assembly GCA_949130495.1 of Sambucus nigra. NCBI lineage: Eukaryota > Viridiplantae > Streptophyta > Magnoliopsida > Dipsacales > Adoxaceae > Sambucus > Sambucus nigra. Next base: position 300,412,924 of record OX422215.1, on the reverse strand, counting down.
ACAAGCTAGTAGTTCCAGACCAGGTGGATGAGTTTTTACAATGAAAAAATCTCAGATTACTCCAGATGTGGTGAGAGGTACACTTTCTGTTACTGATAGAAGTGCTTATGTTCTGATTGATTTTGGTTCCACGCATTATTTTGTGTCATATGCATTTTCCATATATCTGAATAGACCATGCACTCATTTAGAGGCGGGGTTGGGTATTTCCATGCCTATGGGGGATATGATTATAGTTGAATATGTTTTTCGTGATTGTGTTTTGACTATGGGGGCTAGAGATACAGTTATAGATCTACTTCCATTGGATATTTTTTATTTTGACATAATTCTAGGAATGGATTGGTTATCTAAATATCATGCATCTATGGATTGTTTCTGTAAGGAAGTTGTTTTTAATATGCTTGGTGAGCCTGAATTTAAATTTGTGGGGGAAAGGAAAATTGTTCCCAGTTGCATCACTTCTTCTATTCAAACGAGGAAATTATTGAGTAAGGGTTGTGAGGGTTTTATTGCATATGTTCTTGACACTAGGAAGGGCTCTTTACAATTAGTCGATGTTCCTATTGTACGGGATTTTCCTGTAGTGTTTCCTAGTGAGTTGCTAGGGTTACCTCGAGAAAGAGAAGTTGAATTTAGTATCGAATTATCACCAGGGACAACCCCTATTTCTATGGCACCGTATAGAATGGAACCTGCTGAGTTGAAAGAACTCAAGATTCAGTTGCAAGATTTACTTGATAGGGGGTTCATACAGCCTAGTGTATCTCCATGTGGTGCGCCAATTTTATTTGTGAAGAAGAAAGATGGTACCATGCGTTTGTGTATTGATTATAGGCAACTGAATAAAGCTATAATGAATAACAAATACCCTTTACCTTGTATAGATGATTTGTTTGATCAGTTACAGGGTGATAAAGTGTTTTCAAAAATAGACTTGCGATCGGGTTATCATCAGTTGAGGGTCAAGGAGAGTGATATTTCTAAAACTACTTTTCGTACTCGGTATGGTCATTTTGAATTCCTGGTGATGCCTTTAGGGGTGACTAATGCTCCAGCTATATTTATGGATCTTATGAACCGGGTACTGCATCCTTTTGTTGATTCGTTTGTGATAGTTTTTATTGATGATATTCTGATTTATTCACGTGATATGGTTGAAAATGAAAAGCATCTCAGAACTATTTTGAATGTGTTGAAAGATAAGCAATTGTATGCTAAGTTTAGCAAATGTGAATTTTGGCTTTCAAAAGTTGTATTTTTAGGCCATGTTATTTCTGGAGATGGTATATGTGTGGATCCCAAGAAGGTAGAAGCTATTGTAAAATGGGAGAGGCCCAATAATGTCACTGAGGTGAGAAGTTTTCTGGGTTTAGCTGGGTATTATAGAAGGTTTATTAAGGGATTTTCTTTGATTGCCTTGCCGATGACTAAACTAACCCGGAAAGATGTTAAGTTTGAATGGAATTCTGATTGCGAAAATAGTTTTGATGAATTGAAAAAGAGGTTGGTAACTGCACCTGTTCTTACTATTCCGCATGGTGGAGATGGTTTTGTTATTTATACAGATGCTTCACACCATGGGTTGGGTTGTGTTTTTATGCAGCATGGTAAAGTTATTGCTTATGCTTCTAGGCAGTTGCATACACATGAACGTAATTATCCTACACACGATTTGGAACTTGCTGCTATTGTCTTTGCTTTGAAATTATGGCGTCATTATCTATATGGTGACGTATGTGAAATTTTTACTGACCATCAAATCCTTAAGTATTTATTTACTCAAAAGGAATTGAATTTGAGGCAGAGGCTATGGATGGAGTTAATTAAAGACTATGATTGTACAATTCACTACCACCCAGGGAAGGCAAATGTAGTTGCAGATGCTCTGAGTAGAAAGGCTTCGGGAAGGTTATCTTATATTCGGTGTGCTAGAGTTTCCCACATCATGGAGTTGAGATTGATGGGAGTAGAATTGAAGCTAGCCGATGGGGACAGGTTCTTTGCTCATGTAAGCATGAGGCCTTTATTAGCTACCCGTATTCGTGATTTGCAAAGTCAAGATCCTTTTCTTGAGAAGAAACGACAAGATCTCCGAGATGGTAAGTCTGAAGATTTTTGTATTGTGAATGATGGCACTTTATTGTATAAGCAGCGGTTTTGTGTGCCTAATGTGTGTGGATTGAAAGAGGAAATTTTAGATGAGGCTCATAATTCCATTTATACTATGCATCCTGGTAGCACTAAAATGTATAGGGATTTAAAGGAGCATTATTGGTGGAATAATATGAACAAGGAAATAGCTGATTTTGTTGCGAGGTTCCTTATATGTCAGCAAGTGAAAGTGGAGCATCAGAAACCTACTGGTCTGCTTCAGCCATTGCCAATACCGGAATGGAAATGGGATCATGTAACGATGGATTTTGTGGTTGGGCTTCCTCGATCTCAGAATGGGTCAGATTCGATTTGGGTAGTGGTGGATAGATTGACGAAGTCCGCTCACTTTCTAGCAGTCAAGACTACGTATAAAGTTGATAGGTATGCTAGATTGTATGTTAATGAAATTATTCGATTGCATGGAGCACCAGTATCTATTATTTCAGATAGGGACCCTACTTTTACATCCAGATTTTGGGATAGCTTGCAGTATGCTATGGGTACTAACTTGAAGTTTAGTACGGCTTTTCATCCCCAAACAGATGGGCTGTTTGAAAGGACAATACAGATTTTGAAAGATATGCTTAGAGCTTGTGTGCTTGATTTCAAAGGTAATTGGGATGAATATTTGCCTTTGATAGAATTTGCATATAACAATAGTTTTCAGTATACTATTGGTATGGATCCATATGAAGCATTGTATGGTATACGATGTCGTACACCGATATGTTGGGGTGAAGTTGGTGAAAGGAAGATAGAGGGTCCAGAATTGATTGAAGTCACCACTGAAAAAGTGAAGATTATTCAAGATAGAATGAGAACAGCTCAAAGCAGACAAAAAAGTTATGCGGATAAACGACGAAAAGATTTGGAATTCCAGAAAGGGGATTATGTGTTTCTTCGAATATCTCCATGGAAACGAGTTATGAGGTTTGGAAAGAAAGGGAAATTAAGTCCACACTACATTGGACCTTATGAAATCCTTGAGAAAGTCGGGATGGTTGCCTACAAGTTAGCATTACCACCAGAGTTATCTCGGTTACATGATGTTTTCCATGTTTCTATGTTAAGAAAGTATGTAGAGGACCCTTCACATGTGTTGGTGGAACAACCTATTGAGTTAAAGGAAGACTTGAGTTATGTGGAAGAACCACTTGCTATCGTGGATAGGAAGGAACAAATATTGAGATCAAAAGTGATCCCACTTGTGAATGTTGTGTGGAGAAGGCATTCCATGGAATAATCTACATGGGAGAGTGAGGATAACATGAAGATGCGTTATCCGTATTTGTTTGATTCAAAGAACCAAGGTATGTCAATTTTGGGGACGAAATTTCTTAACTGGGGGAGAATTGTGACAACCCGAATATAATTATGAAAAATTATATTTAAATCATGATTAGCTTGTGTGATATGTATAATATGTTATTAGTATATATAATTTTAATTCATTATGTTTAGTCTAATCCTACCTTCATAAAACATGAAGAATCGAACTAGTTACAAATGTGAAATTTTGAAGTTTTCGATAGGAATGTTCAAGTTTAAGACTAGTTTTGACCTTTATGACATAACAATTGACTTGAGGTGTAAAATATATATTTGTATATATATGAGTTAGGGTTGTAACACAACAACCGTTCCATCGAACGGACATCCGAGTGGGAAGATATTGTCTTTTTACGAACAGGGGCTAAAGTAGTCATTTAACCTTAAATGATATTTTGTTTTATATGTTGCCACGTGTTATAAATTGATTGGTTGGAGGTGGAGGTTGTTTTGGCCGAATTAAACCCTTGAGATATCCTCCTTTCTTCAGCAAACTCAGTTTGGGAGAGTTTTAAGTTGAGGAAAAACAATTGTGAGGGTTAGGAAGAAGAAAGTGAGGAGAAACATTCAAAAAAATTCATAGAAAATTACGTAAAAGCCCCTAAGGTAATTCCAACCATGAATATTGCTATTTTTTCTTCATTTATGATTTATATGATATAAATCCTTTATTTTTTATTGAACTTTCATTCTTGGGTGCATATGTATGGATATATGCAAGTTTAAGTTAAGTTGAATGAACAAAACCCTAAAATTGATTTGTTTAGAAACTTTGTTTATTCAAACTTCCATATATTTTTTTATACTTACTGGAATTGATTTATTCCAATTGGAGATTAACCTGGACTCATATATGTATGACATATCCGAAAATCATGTGAAAATACCAATAAATGAGTCCTTGGTGAGTGTTTGAAATTCGGGTATGAAATCTGCCCTAAGGGTGAAAATATGCCCGCCATGTGTTCGGTGTTTTGCTTGACATAGCAAAACGAACCTTAAAAATTATGAAACTTTAATTTTGTATTTTTTAATATGTTTACTGATGTTGGGTGAAATATCATATAAATTTATGATGTAGAAAAATTATGGAAATTCGTGGAAGTTGAATGAACGATAAGAGGGCCTATAGGGCAGATTTGCCATGTGGTAAAGAAATGAGCATATCTTGCTCTACGAGACCTAAAATGATGTACCGTATTTTGTATTGGAATACTAATATGACAAGTATTGGATTTACAAGAATAAATGGATTTATATTTGGTCTATGATTTGGATATGTTAAATATACTAGCATGGATTTGGATGGAACTTCACTTGTGACAAATGATTTGAATGGAATCATGTGATGCTTATGGATTGAATTATGTTTAAATCGTTCTTTGGATTATTGATATTATTATGATGATACTAATATTTTAAGAATGATAGGAAGGGAAGAAGAACTGATTGAACAAGTACTGGATAAAGGCAAGGGCAAAGACAGTTAAACTGCCAAGGTGAGTGTACTTATGATTTGTTTCATATATAAATATGAATATAGCTCTAAGAGAGGATTTGTTTGAATACTTCGGTATTCAGGATTTGTTTGGATATTAAAATATCCAGGATTTGTTTGGGTCTCATGATCCAGGATTGGTTTGAATACTTCGGTATTCAGGATTTGTTTGGATATTCAAATATCCAGGATTTGTTATTGCCAAGGGGCAGAATTATTTGGGTCTTATGATCCAGGATTTGGTATTGCCAATGGGAAGAATTATTTAGATCTTATGATCCAGGATTTGTTATTGCCAATGGGCAGAATTATTTGGATCTTATGATCCATGATTTGTTATTGCCAATGGCCAGGATTGTTCGGATTTTATATCTACATATTCGATATAGAATTGTTATTCTATTGCAGGGAAGGAGTACCTCACTAAGCTTAATGCTTACGGTTTATATTTTAACAATTTCAGGTTCATACGCTTCCAGCTAGGATACTATATGACCGGTAGCTTTGAGAGTTGCACCGTTGGAGAGAGCTGGGGTTTAAAAATGGGATTTTATCGTTGTCACACTGAAGATTTTAATATACTCACATATTGTATATATTGATTTAGTATGGATTGAGTTGATCTTAGTTAATCAAGGTATTGTATGTTTGCTTAATTATGACTCTGATATTGAATTTTATGATATAAGAATAATATTATGTTCATTATGCACATTATGTAGGAAAATATTGATGAATGAATCATATTTCCAATGGGCTCAAGATTATGATCTAATTATTCCAATAACAAATAATTAGTATGGATATTGGGTTTTGGGGTGTGACACATACTCTTCTATTTCTCCTCTCTCTACCTCTTCATCGTAGGACACCACGAGATTGGCCCCATGTGCTGGCAGTGAGTTGTTATTGACACTCTATTTAGGGATTTGCAACATCCCTGCCTTGATGTACTTGATAATAATTCTTCTCAGTGTGAAGCAACTTTCTGTTGGGTGCTGGATCCTCCTATGAACCTGGCAGTACCTAGGATCCGCCTTTGTTGCCACATCAGGTTCCCCAACGGGAATGTCTTTTGGTTCGTAGACCGTTCCACCTTGGACCATTGCGTTGTAACAGCTGATAGCCTCCTCCACTGTACAAGGCAATGGTGGTGGGTCCTCCCTGTTTCTTTCGAACTTCCTCTTATTATCCTTTTTCGGTGCCTTTCCCCCGTCTCCTCCTTCGGTGTACCCTACCCATGGGGGATGAGACCTCCCCCCCCCCGTGGGTTGCATCGGCTACCTAAACTTCATGGGCATCGCAATCGGATTGGGCCGCACCACCAACGAAATATTCCTCGTTGCTTTTAAGAATGACGAAAAAGTCCCCTCGCGCGTTTCATTGATGAGATGGAAGATGTACTCAGGAAGCAACCCCTTAGCGCAAATCTGTAATAACTTAAACTCTTTGGCTTCCTCTCTCACATCAAGGGATCTTTCCCTGAACCTTTGAACATAGGCCACCACTTCTTCCCCAGGTCGTTGCCTCTCCCTACCTAGTTGGGTCAAAGTAAACTCATCTTCTGCCAAAAAGAACTTCTGGACAAACAACACATGCATATCCTCCAACGTAGAAACATTCCTAGGAGCCAAATGGGAATACCATGTATATGATTTATTGGTTAAGGATTTGGAAAACTGACTCAAATGAAGTTTCTTATTATTGCAATGTGCCCCCAAGTGTTCGATGAAGCGCTTGATGTGGTCCTTCGCATTTCCACCTTTTCCCGTGTATTTTTCAAAAATAGGAGGAATATAGTCCTTCAGATATGGCTCGTCGTTGCACTTCTAAGGATACGATGTTCAAAAGTCATCATAAACCGAAGCCACCTCGCCAGCAGATTGCGAGGAAGCCTGCATGAACTTCAACATCTCCTTTTGCATCTCCTTTCTCATTTATTCCATGGGTGATGCCGCTGGGGCAACAACCAATGGCACCATGGGTTGGGTGCCCGTTGCAGCTGGCACCAACATCACAACGAGGGCCATTGAAACTCCTAAGGTTCCACTGCTGGATTCATAACAGAGGATATGCTTGCTGGGACTGTTCCCGCAACACCTTCACCTGGTGGGGCCATTGGAGCTACCCCTGGTGTTATGAAGGTATTAGCCTCCAAACCTCCTAGCGTAGTTGAAGCTACTGGAGTTTACGAAACTCATAAAACTTGATCATGAGGAGCGCGACCTGAGTGGGTCCTAACCCCGCACTCGTGGAAGCTTGTGTCACCCCCAGAACGCCTGACGTCATCGGAACCGAAGGTGCCTCCACTCGGGGAGACCCATCCCTTAGGGCCTCCAGTTCCCTCGTAACTTGTTCTTCATTATGTTGGATGTCATCAAAGTTGAGCCTTCGATTAGCATTATCCTGCGCCATACTCCTTACTTAGAATAATGCCTCCCCAACGAAGTCGCCAAATGTAAGATGGTACTTTAGATTATATATGGAGGTGTAACCCCTATTTGAGTATGGTAATGATAAGATAACTTCGCCAAAGCTTTGGATTAATGATAGGACACACAAACACAAACCCAATGAAGATAAACTTAGTTTAAACTCACAAAACTCTTGTGTATAACTCAGGAAATAGTAATGAACATTAAAACTAACTTCGCTAGAGGGATAGGGAAGTAAGCACCCTAGATACACCTTGGTAGGCACGTATAAACACACCTAATACCCTCAAGAATCTCTGTCAAGTATTAAAAGCTTTGTAATAAGTAACAATAGTGTCTGAGGAAACCCTCTGGTTTGCAATAACTCCCTCTTTTCTGTATTCTCTTTAGTAATAACTCCTTAAACTTCTCAAAATATCATCTGAACTCTCTAAAAATATCTCCCTTTCCTCAAAAGGTGGTTGGGGTCCTTAAATTTCCCCCCACACCACCCACGAGGAAACTCAGTCATTAAAGACTATATAATACATCCCTCATACTTTATTTCACGACATTAAATGCCTGATGCACTAGTTGTCTCCACGTCATAAACATTAAATGCCAAGACATTCCTTTTTCAATCCACTGTGTGTCAGGGGGCTGTTATAGCAGAGGTGGCTCACCTACTGCCTGACAACCCCAAATACCACGGTGGTTTACTCAAGTGCAGGTTTGACATTGTTTAGCTAGCTATTGACATCACCTACAGTACATGTGACATTAAGTAGAGTGTTGTTTGGTTCATAACTCAGTGCCCGATGGAACTCCTAGCTGCCCCGCCTGAGGTTCCACGATTAGGGTCCTTCGGTATTTTAACGGGTGTATCTAAGATGGTCTGGACAATCCCCAATGGTTCCTCACTTCTCAATCCTCCAAACTAAGTCCCTCTAAAGTGCCCATGGCAAGGTCATTCGATAGAGCATGAAATATCTCCCAGGCCCTGCCAAGCCTGGTCTCTCGCGAGTACCGTTTAACCTCACACAAACTCGTTATTATTCTCGTTACAACATTACAACCATTATAACTTACAGTCAATATAAAAAAAGATACAATCTGACTAACACAACAAGCTAAAGTATGAGTTGCCACACCAAGATGCCTCACTGAGTTGCCACACTTGAGCTACCTCAGTTACTTAATCTCAAACAATATTTCCAATTAAGGAATTATCCCTAATCTCAGGATTACCTCCAAGCCCCCTCTACAGATACGTCAAAATGTCTAGCTGACCTTACAATGTCAATGTAAGTTATGACTATCTAGGTGTAGAGAGAACCTAGTGTGATGGCAGTCAGGGGAATTTTGACCCCCAAAGGCATCCAAATGACAATATTGATTAAATCCCTCCTTGGGCAGTCATGTGGTCTCTGGGATAAGAAAATTCTAGATCGACAAATAATATGTAAGTTGGTAGCTAAAGGGTAGTCTCAAAACCCTCCCCAGTGGGGGGGCAATACACTATCTTACTTGCCCTTAGGATTGGCCTTGGGAATTTTTCTCATTTTGGCAGCAGATTTATCTTCTACAAAGTAGAAGTACCGAATTAGGTCATCGAAAATGGCCTTGTTTGATCGTCCGATGCACTTCTTACAAACCTGGTCCAACACCATTATTTTTTTCACCTCCTCTTTAGAGGTAGATTCATTAAAGAAAGTTTCATCACCAACAACAACAAGACCTAGGACCTCACACACATCCTCCAAAGTGATGGTAAATCTACCCCTCCCTGCCACAAAGGTGTGGGTCATGTAGATCCATCGAGAAACCATTAACCTCAAAGCATCATTTAGTTTAATCAATGTCACGTCGCCAAACCATATAGTGCTCGACAAACAAACTTGGATAAGATATGGGCATACTTGACGTGAATGTACTCTGCCCATGATTCCAGTCCTTTGTATGAGCCACTTGGAGACTCAAATTCCATGTTCGAAAAGGGTAAATCTCCACGTTCCATTATAATCGTGGTTACATCGGCACCGGGGATGTTCAACCACTCATGATTTTCTTAATTTTCTTTCTCCAATAAATGGGGAGTACCTCTGGCGATTTAATTATTAGGGTGAGCCCTAGAAATGGTCCGAAAACGGTATTTGATACAAAAAAAAATGAGCAGAATGGTGTTTGCACAACTGAGCTTGGCGAGGAAGGGTATTAGGAGAAGCTATCCTAGAAGAAGGAGTTGTTTTGGTGATAGGTACTATCTCAATAGTGGTTTTAAAGGAAGAACGATGAATAATGAGAGTAAGGGATAAAAGGTATGGAGAAATAGGCAACTATGTCTTTCCTATAGCAAAAAATTGAAAAATATGAATTTTCTCTCTCTAAAAAGCTCTGGATATGTAAGTTATTGAAATTAAAGGATTAACAGAGAAGGCGCTCCCTTTTTTATAAAGGGAAATGGGTATTAAAACGGTAGGAGGTGATGTTCACGCGTGCGTGGCTGTGCGAGACCACACAAAGGTAATCATCGTGCTCTGTTAAAATCTGCATAGAGGCGGTTCGTGTGAAAATTATGCTTTATCCCTGAGTTGCCACGTGTTATGTGTGGGAAAATGGACGGATGCATTTAATATGATAAGACTGATTGATAATGACCCCTTTGAGGCTAAGTTAGGATTTGTCATTCCTTGGGAACATAATATGTTTTGGGGGAAATCTGTAAAAAAAATAATTTCATAAGTGTGAACATGAAAGTTTAAAATTACTTGAGAAGGTACCCCAGCAACTCAAATTATCAGGGAAATTATAGAAATGCTTGCTCGAGAAAAATGTTCACTCTAGTATATATTCATGTGAACGCATTAGTGTTCACTAAAAATGATAACTCCCATTTGAATGAATTATCATTTGTATGAAATTTTTTATCTAACAAATATTTTCCCAGTAAATGGTTGTTCAAAATGTTCGGTATTTTAGGTTAAAGGTCACTCGAAGGAGGATGAAGAGGCAAATGTAGAGGTAGGTTAAATCTAATTGTTGATTAAACATTAATCAAGCTAGCTAAAGTGGATTAGTGGATGATCAAGTAATAAGAATAAGCAAAAGGTTTGTCGGTTAGAATTTCACTCGAAGACACTCCCACAACAAGCAAGCATGTTCAAAGGAGATTTAAGAACGTACTTGTAATACATACTTAGTTTATATGTGTTCTCTCTTGTCAATATTTGGGATCTGTTGTAATAGTATTGAGATTATTATGTACCTACAAAGGACCACGTCTGGCAAAATAGGGGATAACTTTCATGCTTAATCCACTGACCTCATTTAGGGAATCTCACAGTTACTAGGTTTGGAGAATTTAAAAACAACACAATGTTGGGAAATAACCCCAACCTCTTTGGTAAAGTTAGGCAAAACCTCTCTCTGATATGATCAATTTAGTGCTCAAAAAATCTTCCCCCCCGGTCGTGGGACCTCACTCGAGGGACCTTGTCAAAGTTGTTCGTTGGAGAAACCTTTCACAAAGAAACCTCATCCAAACAAACATATACAAAGTAAAGTTACTCGAGGAACCTCATTAATCATTTTATTGACAATACAACATATATTATTTCTACTATTTAATATCTTTTATGATGTCATGCTTTCTGACATTTGGGATCTCAAGAAAACTGGTACTTGAGTGGGTTCATTCTTTGGACCGACGACCCATTTGGAAAACGTACCATCAGCCCTCACAAAGGAAACTTTTGTGACAACTTGTCACATCACAATTAATCTGAATGACATTCTGATAGCCCGAATAGTATTCCCGCCCAAAAAAAATATCTCATGGATTTAATACACCACCTTTTGCATTAAATGCACAATATTTTTGGAATTTAATTTGGGCTCAGAGCATTTAATGCGGGTAACGTTGCCTGAATGACCTTCCATTACTACAAATACTTTCTCCAATCATTTGTTTCCAGAATCTAATCTTGAATCCAGATACATGATTTATCTATACCTAAGTGCATTATGTGAGATATTATCATTGAGTTTATCCTTTTGTTCTTAAGTTCTCGATTAGTATTTATTACTAATCAATTCACTTATTAAGTCAGTTTAAGGTTTCTTCCTTGCCTTTATTGCATCAAACTACTTGTTCTTTCTCCATCCAACCAAGTTGGTAGATGAGATTCATTTCATTTATTGTGTTGTCAGAGAATTTATGTTCTAAATGCTCATTGAATACAATTTGTTACATTTAGGTCATTTATTGCAAGTATTGAAATCATTTATTGCAAGGCAAAGGAATCCGCTATTCTTTACGTATTAAATATCATTCTAAAGAGGTTAGGCCTCGTTGATAACTAATCATATTTATCAAACCCATATCTCACACTCTTAAATTAGATTAATAAAAGAATCTCACCACTGCAACATTTACCTTACAATCCATGAGGGGTCATATTACTAAACAATTAAAAAACTAATCTATAATCAAGAATTCTCCTTATCCCATTTAAGTATAGACAATATAGTCCACCTTTCATAACTTAAATTTATTCAAATTTCATGATATGTCCTACTATATCATGAGTAAATATTAACACTATACATAATACATCCATCTAACTTATGTTTTAAGCAAACTACATTAACCTTCACAATCGATGCTCTACCCAAAACTATGATCTCAGATTGCAAATGACCCGTTCTAAACCTATATCCTAAGGTAAGTTCAACCTAGAGCTCTAATACCAAGTTGTCACATCCCAAATTATGGCCGTGAATTATTAAAATATTATAAATTTAATTCATGCGTAATTAATTCCATAACTCAAATTTGACAAAGATTTTGTGTTATTATAAAAATAAATAGGTAATTTTGAATTCAATGATAGACCATAATTTGACATGCAACTTATTTGACCACCTAATCTCTTACATTTGGGGTATTAAGAGCAACTATAAGCACAATAAAATTTCTCCCATTATAATAATTGTCTTAAGGATACTACATATCAAGACAACATAAAGTACAAATGAACACTAAAATAAAAATAAAAAGAGTTCTCATCTTATACACATATTTATATAAGATTTAATAAAATCAACTAACTCTAACATTGCCACCACTTGAAAAAAATATTTTGCATAGCATCATGAGTAAATTAACCCGGTGACAAAACTCTTCCACTAAAAAACAAACTCTAAATGTACCAATATCAACTAATATAATCACCATATCATGAACTCATAATATGTAACTAATCATCAGTAAGCATATAACCACGTGAATAATAAAACATTTCTCATTTAAAATCTCTTACGATACATAGGTCTCTAATGTCCATGTGCAAAGTTAAATAACTCAATGGACATGTATACTAACAACTCCTAGTATACAATGCCCTGCAAACATATGCATATTTCATTACCTTCCGACAACTTTTGGTACTATAGACTATTTCAATGCACTAATTGTAAGATTATCTCAATCCCGGATGACTCAATATAAACCTCAAGTTAAAAAACAACAATAATATATGTTAATATGATCAAAACATAAAATAACGGACAAAGCCCTCGGTATAGCCAACTTATATATACCCTTCAACTACATGGATAAAATTAATCATAAATGCATTTATCATGAGAATCGATAATAATATAACAATTTAAAGGAGCATAGGTACTAGTCATCTATCAAATAAAAATACATTGGAACAAAATCATAATATAGTCCTTAATTTTCTCCTCACAAGAAATAAACTATCACAGTGTAAAGGGGGATTGAAGGTAATCCTGAGATTAAGGATAATTCCCCCATTAGCAACAACGTTTGGTATTAAGAAACCGATGCAGCTAAGCATGGTAACTCAGCGAGTTACGGTTGTAATGATGTAATGTGAATAATAATGATTTTCAGTGTGAGGTCAAATGGTACTCGCGAGAGACCAGGCTTGGCAGGACCTGAGAGAGCTTTCACGCTCTATTGAATGACCTCGTCGTGTGAACTTTAGAGGGACTTGATTTGGAGGATTGAGAAGTGAGTCACCATTGGGGCTTGTCCGACCATCTTAGATACACCTGGTAAAACACCGAAGGACCATGACCGTGGAACCTCGGGGGGAGCAGCCTTGAGTTCCATCGGGCGTTGAGTTGTGAGCCAAACAAACCTCTACTTAATGTCACATCCACTTTATCTGATGTCACTAACCAGCTAGGCAATGTTAGACCAGCACTTGAGTAAACCACCATAGTATTTGGGGCTGTCAGACAGTTCCTGAGCCACCTCTATGACAAAAGCCCCCTGACACGTAGTGGTCAGGCAAAAGGCATGTCTTGGCATTTAATGTTTATGGTGTGGAGACAACTAGTGCATCAAGTATTTAATGTTTGTGACATAAAGTATGAGGGATGTATTTCATAGGCATTAATGGCTGAGTTGCCTTGGGGTTGGTATGGGAGGCTATTTAAGGACCCCAACCACCTCTGAGGAGATGATCCTTTTTGAGAGTTCATAAGTGATCACTAGAGAATTATTACAAACTGGAGAGAGTTTACTCACCCACGATTGTCATTTATTACGAAGCTTTTAATACTTGACATAGGTTCTTGAGGGTGGTTGATGTGTTTTAGCTGCTTGCCAAGGTGTATCTAGGGTGCTTACTTCTTTCTCCCTCTAGCTAAGTTACTTTTAAGTTCATTATTACCTTCTGAGTCATACACGAGAGATCTGTGAACTTAAACCGAATCTATCTTCATTGAGTAATATTTGAATGTCCTACGGCTAATCAATAGTGTTGCTATTTAACTTATCATTACCATACTCAAAATGGGGTTACGCCTCCATCTTATCTAAACTACCCTCTTAAATTTGGCGACTCTACTGGGTAGGCATTCTTCTAAGAAAGGAGTATGGCACAAGTTAACGTTAATCGAAGGCTCAACTTTGATGACATTCAACACAATGAAGAACATGAAGCGAGAGAACTGGAGGCTCTAAGGGATGGGGACCCTCGAATAAAGGTACTTCCAGTTCAGGCGACGACCAACATTCCACATAAGCTTCCACGAGTGATGCATTGGGACCATCCTAAGTGGCACTCCTCATAAATAAGTTTTATGATTTCTTATAAACTTCGGTAGCTTCGATGGTGTTGGGAGGATTTGAAGCCAACTCTTTTGTGACACTAGGTGCAGCCCCAACAGCCCTACCAAGTGCAGGTGTAACAGGAACAGTCCCAGCAAGTATACCCTCTATTTTGAATCCATCATTGGGAACCTTGGGAGTATCAACGGCTTCAGCTACGATGATTGCTTCAGCTTCAATGGGCACTCAGCCCGTGGTCCCATTGGTTGTTGTCCCAGTTGCGTCACCCATGGAGGAAATTAGGAAGGAGATGCAGAAAGAGATGCTGAAGTTCATGCAGGCCTCCTTGTAATCTGCTGGCGAGGTAGGTTCGATCTATAATGACTGTCGAACACCTTATCCCCGGGAATACAACGATGAGCCCTATCCAAAGGACTATATTCCTCCTATTTTTGAAAAATACATAGGGAAAGGTGGAAACCCGAAGTAGCACATTAAGCGCTTCGTTAAACACTTGGGGGCACATTGTAATATTAAGAAGCTCAGGTTGAGGGAGTTTTTTAAATCCTTAATCGATAAAGAATATACCTGGTATTATCATTTGTCTCCCAAAAGCATTTTTACCTGGGAAGAGATGCATGTTCTGTTCGTCCAGAAGTTCTTTCTGGCAGACGATGAGTTTACTTTGACCCAACTGGGGAGGGAGAAGCAACGACCCATGGAAGAAATGGTAGCGTATTATCGAATGTCCAGGGAAAGGTCCCTCGATGTGAGGGAGGAGGCCAAATAGTCCAAGTTATTGTAGATCTATATGGAGGGACTTCTTCCTGAGTAGAGCTGTCATCTCATTAATGAAACACGTGACGGGACTTTTTTGACGTTCTTAAAAGTGGTAAGAAATATTTCCTTGGTGGTGCGACCAAATTTGGTGGTGGTTCCCATGATGTTTAGGAAGCCGATGCAACCTGTGGGGGAGGTCTCATACCCCACGGGTAGGGTACACCGAGGGAACAGATGGGGGTAAGGTTCTAAAGAAGGATAATAAGAGGAAGTTTAGAAGAGATAGGGAGGACCCACCATTATTTCCTTGTATGGTGGAGGAGGCTGTCAGCTATTACAACGCAATGTTCCAAGGAGGAACGGTCTATGAAACAAAGGGAATTCCCGTGGGGGAACTCGATGGGACAACAAGGGTGGATCCCAAATATTGCCAGATTCATCGAAAGATCCAGCATCCAACGAAGAGCTATTTTACACTAAGGAGAATCATCGATAAGTACATAAATCCTGGGACTTTTCAAATCCCTCCGCAGAACATTAACAACAAGTGCCAGCCCCAGTGTCTGTAAGTTGAAGGAATCTTCAGAATCACTTTCCTCAGTCTCTTCGATATCTTTGATGAGAGGTTGTACTTGATGTTGGAGACTTTCAACCCATGGGTAGCTATCTTGGAAAAATATCTCCATTCCAGGCTTCATCTTCTTGTTTGTGTGGTCATATCATGGTTCTGGAAAACTACAAAAGGGGAAGTCTTCGCCTTCTTTGATGAATCGTCCATTCAAGGAGTCTCATGGGATATTTGGGATGTAGTCTAATCTTCTCTTTGGTCGAGACTGGTAGATCATTCTGAGCTCTTGTTTTGAAGGTTGATACCCTAAGCCATAAGTAGGGAAATCTTTCTTCAGTTCGATCGGCTCAAGTATCCCTTGCTGCCTTTGCCCTAGCCCTAGTCCGGGCATGAAGTCCATGTTTCTGAACATCTGAATCACATTGACATTACTATGAGGGTTATATTATGGACAAACCCTTTCTTTGAAACCGTCCCCTACCGGGAGTAAGAGTGGCTCAACTCGGAATCCTGATAAGAGGATATCATTTGACCCGTGCTGTATCTCAAGGATTGGACTGCTGGTGCTTACACCCTCAACATTTTCGTCGTAGCCCAAAATGGTGATGACTCACCCATCGGCGAAGAACTTTAATTTCTGATGGAGTGAGGAAGACACGCCCTTGATACTATAGAGACAGGGTCATCCGAGCAACATGTTGAAATAAGATGGGTTGTCTATGACTTGGAATTCAACGAAATGGTTTATAGGGCCAACCCCTATTACAAGTTCTATGGATCCCATCACCTCCTGGTGGGTATTATCGTAGGCACGTACATCGGTGGAGGTTGGAGTGAGGTCGCTTTCTTTCAGGACTAAACACTTGAAGGTTCTCAGTGGGCATACAATCAAGGCGGCTCTGTTATCGACAAGGGAGAGTGGCATGACCTTCCCCATAACTTCGATGGATATGTTGAGTGCATGATTGTGATTTGGCCCAATTCTGGGGATTTCTTCTTCCGATAATGATAGCATTCGGGTAGAGGTCAAGGATCCGACTAGATTTACCGCTTCTTCTGGTGTGGTAGAAGGAGGAACTGTGGGTCCAGTGAGTAGCTTGATTAAATCATTTATATGCAGCTGGGAAGATATGAAAAGCCCCCATAGAGTGATGTTAGCTTCAGTTTTCTTCAGTTGATCGAGTATCTTTCTCTCCTTAATGGCCATCTCTGGCATAGGAAGGTTTTTAACACCCTTCCCTTTGTCATTTGTTGGTAGTGAGCTTGGAACCTGGTAATGTCTCCCTGATCAGGTCATGTGATTTACTGAAGAAGGGAAGAACATAAATCCCGTTTCCTCATCAATCTCAAGTTATTCTGTCACCCTATTTATTTCTCCGAGGAGTTCTTCAAATGATATCATCCCACATATGTCGTTTACTAGGCCAGTTCTTCCTGAAGCTTGTTCTTCACTCGAATCTTCAAACTCTTCCCCCCATTCGGTGGCAACAATTTTGTCTTTCCATGTAAATTCAATGCATTCCACAGCTTCAACGAATTCTTCATACAGGTCTTCCCATTCTGTGGGGATATGTATGGTTGAAGGGACCAAGCTCCCTTATAGCTTTAAAGTATCAAGTTACCTGGTGATACTACAAATGTTGTTGGTTTGCTCGAATAATTCTGCCATAATTTGGACAACATCATCTAGGCTGACTTCATCAGTTGGTACCACCCACTTGTCTGAATCTCGGGCCCATTTCCGTGCTTCCAAGAACAGTGTACTAAACCTTTGGCAATCGATGACCATTTGTGAAGGCAATTTCATCCCAAACTCTAGGAGTTGGTTTAACACCTCTGATAATTCCATATTTCAATTTTTAGAACGCGTACGGGCAGCAATGCATGCTCTGGTAAGGAGTGACAGTGTCTGATTAGCGAGGCTAGTAGGGTGTAAGAGGAAATATGGGCAAATTTAAAGAGGTTTAGGAGAGTATATGAGTGTGATTTGAGTTGAGGGATCAAAATCTTGGTTTTCTTCTAAGAAGATGGCATTGGCATGATTTGGGAGTGGATTGCGAGTAGTTTTTGGCTTAGGATTGGCTGGTGGGGGGATGGTACCCCAATCAATGAGATCTTGGATTATGTTTCGGAGGTGAAAGCATTAGTCGGTGGTATGGCCAGTAGTTTGGTGAAAGGCGCAATGAGCATCGACCTTTAAGTTTCTTGGAAGTTTGTTTGGCAATGGATGGGGGTCCAAGGGTTTTATAAGGTTCTGCTTAACAGGGCTTGATAAACTTTGGAGAGGGGAGTATGGAGCTCGGTGTATTCCTTTAGGACTGGGATAGGGCATCTTTTTGGTTCCCACGAAGTGGTCAGTTGAGAGATGTTGTTGATGGTTGAGACTGCAGCATTGGCAGGTTTGTCATATTTTTTAGGAGTGAACTGTCTGGACACCTTATTTGGTTCAACCTCTATTTTAGCAAGACCTTCCTCAATTTCTACTCCTGCTTCTCTGAGGGCTCGAAAGTGGGGATAGTATTATCCTCCCATCGTCGCTCGAACATGGGGTAAGAAGTTATTCTTCACTATGTTGACCTCTTCTTCCTCATATGGCCGATTGGTCCTGGTAGCTGCTTTCTCCCTCCACCAGGTTATGAAGTTACTGGATGATTCCCTAGGGTTCTATTTGAGTAGCTCTAAATCATGACGGGTGACCTCAAGCTCTTCATTGTATTTGTACTGCGATATGAATTCTCGAGCTACATCCTCCCAGCTACAAATTATAGATTCCTCGAGAGACAAAAACCATCGGAGGGCACTATCCTTCAAAGTTTTCTGAAATAATTGGGCCATCACTTCTTCAGAATCCCCTAGTAGAGTCATGGAACTATGATAACTACAAAGATGAACAATCGGGGGTCCACTCCCCCCGAACTTCTCGATATTTGGCATCTTGAACTTCTCGGGTAACCACGCTTTAGGATAAGGAGACATGTGGGTGTAGTCTATGTAATTCCCAGAGATTCTGACTTGGTAGAACTTATTGGTGAGCATTTTGAGATCCTCTTTAACTTTATTCAACTCCTCCTCTTTTGGATCAGCCACCATAGGTAGGTTAGCCACAGGCTGGACAATGTTTGGCATCGAAAGTTGGGCAGGTGTTGATACCAAAATTAATGTGCTGATGTGGACGAATAAGATGAAGACACGTGTCAATCTACATGGCACAATAGCAACGAGGAAGATCATTTCCCGACCAACCGTGTTTCTTTCCCTTCAACAAGAATACACCGAGAAACTACAATACACCGAGAAACTACATCATCCCGAGATACTCTAAGTACTCCGAGGAACTCTTGATCAACAAGCAACTAAGGCGGTCCAAACTGCATCTCGGCCGTATCATTAATTACTAGACGGACAACTGTTCAACTATCCATTGTATTCTTGACGCACACGTTGCATTAAATGTATTACCCTTTCATATGTAAATCATTTAATGTATTGGACCTTTCATGTACAGCCTCAAGGCTATAAATACATTGTATCTCCCTCATTCAAAGGGACCGGAATTTCTTGAGAGAATTTGTAATCAAGAATTCCAAAAACACTCAGCAATAACATAACAGTGGACGTAGGCTTTATTCCTAGCCGAACCACTTTAAAAATCTTTGTCTTATTTATTTATCTGTGATTGAAAAATTAGAGCGATCTAGTTTTTTACATCAACAGATTGGCGCCGTCTGTGGGAAGCGACTGTTATTATCGTTTTTCATAAAAATCATTTATCACCAATGGCTGATAATCCAGAATCCAGTAATCGAAATGTTGGAAATACTGGAAATCTTCCAAATCCATCTGCATCCCCAGATCTGGCCGGGATTATGACGAATCTGGCTCAAGGACAAACCACCATGCAAGAATCCATGAGGCAACTCATTCAAACTCTTCAGGGCGGTGCACCTACCTATTCAGGGCAAAGAAGTGATCATAGGCAATCGCAATCTAGACGTACTGGGTCATATCGCAATGAGGAGTCTAATGATTTTTCTTATCAACCTGGGCGAACTTCATCAATACGGGCTTCGGATACAGATCAACGTATCACTCTCTCTCCGGAGAGAACTAGCGCTTTGGAGAGGTTAAGTAGAGTATCTCCTTTCAGTCGGTTAAGACCAAGGAGGAATATGAGTCCACCTAGGGCTCCATCAAGAAGTTTTCGACCACCACCAGGTTTGAGAGAAGGATCTGCGCAATCGCGACCAACCACTCGTCGAGATAAATCTCAGGAAGCTACGTCAGAGCAATCAGTTGCTCGGACTAAACGGCCCGAGGAAGGGAATGAAGCATGGAAAGGTTCCATTCAACGATTGGAGGATAGACTGGGAGAAATGGCTAAGGCGAGAAATCCCTTACAGAGAACTTTTGTTCAAGGAACACCTTTTGTGCAAGCCATTGTGGATTTCCCTACGCCGTCGAAATTCAAAGCACCCGTAGTGACTCCCAAGTACGATGGAAAGACAGATCCCGTACTTCATATAGAACAATACCAAGCTGCTGCAGATATCTACGCTGTCCCCGACGAGATGAGGTGTAGAGCATTCTCGGGAACTCTTACTGGATCTGCACAGATATGGTACAATAATCTTCCTCGGGGTAAGATTTCAACTTTTGTTCAGTTAGCCGAGTTGTTTATTGGCAATTTTTGTTTTGGAGCAAAGCCGGTAAAGCGAGTAGCACACTTGCTAAGTGTTAGACAAAAATCAGGTGAAAGTACTAGAGATTACATAACTCGTTTCAATAACGAAAAGTTGGAAGTCATAGATTATGAAGAAAAGACAGCAATCACTGCTCTGATGAGTGGTTTGCTGCCTAACAAGCTGTATTACACTTTGGCTAAAGATCCACCTAAAAATATGTCGGAGTTGATGGCAAAGGCGGCCAAAATCATGAATGCCGAGGAGGCTATGGCTGCGAAGAAGAATATGGATAAAGAAGTTAAAGTGGAGGTCGACAATTCTAAGAAGAAAGATCAGAAAAGTAATGGTGGTGACAAATATTCCAAGAATAAAAGGATGAAGTTGGAAGCCCTAAAGAAGTATGATAATTATACTCCATTGAAAGTGGGTATTAATCATGTTTTGGAAGAAATCAGGAATAACGAGGAAATCAAATGGCCAGAGAAACTGAAGACAGATCCCGACCTGAGGAATAAGACCAAATATTGCGAATTTCACAAAGATCATGGCCATATGACCAAAAATTGTATAGCCCTTCAGAACGAGATTGAAACACTCATCCGAAGAGGAAAATTATCAAAGTACGTAGATCGCAGGAGTGAGAGGAAGAATGATGATAGAACTAGAGAGAGATCTAGATCTCCTCGTCGTGCAGAGGAGAAAAAGAGGAGGGACCATGAAGAGGATCCAGATGATGACCCCGATCTTCCCAAGAAGCCAAGGAAACCTGAACGAGAGGTATTTTCCATACGTTTTGGGTCATTTGATTGTAATGTTATTACAGGAGGAGATGCAGGAGGAGGAGACCTTACTGCAGAAAGAAAAGCTTATCTCGGAGAGGCTCAAGCTTGTTCATACATTCAGCGAATAAACCTGGCCGAGGATGATCGTCCGAGGAAGGTAAACAAAGAGAAGCTAGTGATTGGTTTTTCAAAAAACGACCTGGCAGGTGTTCTCTACCCTCATGATGATCCTCTGGTGATCAAAATGAGGATGAAGGATGTGGTCATTTCAAGGGTGTTAGTAGACAATGGTAGTTCAGCAGACATCATGTATTATTCATGCTTTGATAGCTTGAATTTAAAATTATCTCAGTTAGAACCTTATCACAGACCCCTTCTGGGTTTTGCTGGCGAGAAAGTTTTTCCACTTGGGACGATCAAGTTGGATATACTCATTGGAACTTGGCCTGCTTGTCGAACAGAAAGAATACGCTTTTTTGTAATGGATAAGAATGTGCAGTCCGCCTACAACATCATCATGGGAAGAGTTGGATTGAAGAAGTTCGAAGCAGTTCCATCTACAGTTCATCAATGTTTGAAATTCCCAACGAATTTTGGAGTAGGAATTATGAAAGGTGATCAAAAAGTAGCTCGGGAATGCTATTATTCGTCTGCCGAGCAAGAGGAACTTGAAGAGTTACAGAAAAAGACTACTACTTACCAAGTGGAGGAAAGCACAGAAATTGAAACTCTTGACCCTAGGGATGAATCTCAACTCGTAAAAGGACAGGTTGTGGAATCTACAGAAATTGTTATCCTGGACGACGAGCATCCTGAACGAATAACTCAGATAGGGTCGTCGTTGGATTTTTCAATAAAACAGGAGTTGATAACTTTCTTGAGAAACAGGAAGAATACTTTTGCTTGGAGTCATGAAGACATGCCAGGAATAGATCCAAACTTCTTATGTCATGAACTCAATGTGAATAAGGAGATCAAACCTGTGAAGCAAAGAAGAAGAGTGTTTAGTCCCGAGAAGAACCAGGCCATACAAGAGGAGGTCGAGAAACTCCAGAAAGCCCAATTCATTGAAGACGTGAAATATCCAGATTGGTTGGCGAATGTGGTGATGGTAAAGAAGAAGAACAACAAATGGAGAATGTGTGTTGATTTTACTGATCTCAACAAAGCATGTCCAAAAGATCATTTTCCATTGCCCAGAATTGATCAACTAGTGGATGCTACTTCGGGACACGAGCTACTCAGCTTCATGGATGCTTATTCTGGCTACAACCAAATTAAAATGAAACCTGAAGACAGGGAAAGTACTTCTTTTATTACCCCAAGGGGAACTTATTGTTATAATGTTATGCCTTTTGGTTTAAAAAATGCAGGTGCAACATATCAGCGGTTGATGAACAAGGTATTCACCGAACAAATCAGCCGCAATATGGAGGTCTATGTCGACGACATGCTCACCAAAAGCAAGAGAGCTGCAGATCATTTGGTTGACTTGAGTCAAACTTTTGATCAACTGGATAAATACCAGATGAAGCTTAACCCGACGAAATGTACCTTTGGAGTACGAGAAGGAATGTTCCTCGGATACATCGTCAACCAACGAGGTATTGAGGCAAATCCAGAAAAGATCAAAGCTCTTTTAGGGCTGCGATCCCCGACGACGAAGAAAGAAGTGCAAAGTCTTACCGGACGAGTTACAGCACTCAACAGATTTGTATCCCGAGCAACTGATAAATGCCTCCCATTCTTCAAAACGCTACGAAAAAGTTTTGAGTGGACTGATGAATGTGAGAAAGCCTTTCAAGATCTGAAGAAGTATTTGGGAGCCCCACCATTGTTGTCTAGGCCAATAACTGGAGAGAAGCTGTACTTGTATTTGGCAGTATCAGAAAATGCAGTTAGCTCGGCGTTGATCAGATTGGAGAATGGAGTCCAGAAGCCAATTTATTACACAAGCAAGGCCTTCCGAGGTGCGGAAATCAGATACCCAAAGCTGGAAAAATTGGCACTGGCATTAATTGAAGCAAGTAGAAGAATGAGACCATACTTCCAGGCCCATACCATCATTGTGTATACCGACATGCCGTTAAGACAAGCCCTTCACAAGCCAGAAAAATCAGGAAGATTGATGTATTGGGCAATAGAACTTGGTGAATATGATATTGTGTATGAACCCATATCATCGTTGAAAGGGCAAGCCGTGGCAGATTTTATAGCAGAGTTCACATACCCTGATACCCCCGAGGAGCAAAAGATGCTTGCTGACCTACCTGTGGACGATACAGGATCGACAGACACAGATCCAAACCAACCAAGGTTGGTAAAAGGACTTGTGGATGTAGAAAAGTCATCATATTTAAATCCCGACCAACTCCGGTTGGTGGAGGGGCACGAACAAATGATCGACGAGGAACGAAGGATACCCGGGGATGATGAAAGAAAACAGATGATATTTCACCGAGGAACTCTAACAGATAAGAAATTTGAAGACGAGTTACATACATGGAGATTATATGTAGATGGATCATCTTGCACGGCTGGTTGTGGAGCAGGGATTGTTTTAAATTCTCCAGATGATATTGACATGGAGTACGCCTTGAGATTCCAATTCAAAGCTTCCAATAATGAAGCTGAATATGAGGCTATGATAGCAGGTTTTCATTTGGCGAAAGTTATGGAGGCACGTCAAGTAATTGTTTTCAGTGATTCTCAGTTAATTGTGAATCAAATGATGGGAATATATGCAGTGAAGGGAGAGTTAATGGTGAAGTACCATGCAAAAGTGATGGAATTGTTGAAAGAATTTGATGCTATTCAATTGGTGAGGATACCGAGAATGGAGAATGCCAGAGCAGACGCATTGGCCCGACTAGCGTCAGCTACGCGCACCGAGCTGCGAAGAACAATACCAATTGAAGTATTAGAAAGTCGGAGCATAGAAGAAGATCTGACGATGAAGATTATTACCCTTGATTTAGGACCATCTTGGATGGATCCTATCAGAGCATACATTGAAGAAGGAGTACTACCGGAGGACAAACTAGCTGCCAAGAAATTGAAGTATAAAGTTGCTCGGTATGTGTTAACTAATGGTGTTTTGTATAGACGAGGAATTATGGCAGGTTTGCAGAGATGTGTGCATCCATCAGAAGTCAAAGAATTGATTGAAGAAATCCATGAAGGATCTTGTGGAGCTCATATAGCAGGTCGGACCTTACTGCAAAGGGTGATGACACAGGGATACTATTGGCCGACGATGAGAGCTGATTGTATAGCTTATGCTAAGAAGTGTGACAAGTGCCAACGTTTTTCTTCCATCCGAAGAACTCCACAGGCATTGTTGACACCCATAACATCACCTTGGCCATTTGCCATGTGGGGGATTGATCTGGTTGGACCACTGCCGACGACCCGAGGAAGGTTCAAGTATCTCGTCGTGGCAGTAGACTATTTTACTAAGTGGGTGGAAGCTGAACCACTAATTGATATGACGTACGAGAAGGTGTATCAGTTCATATGGAATAATATCATTTGTCGATATGGTCTCCCCCACGCTTTCATCACAGACCATGGAACACAATTTGATAATGAAGAATTTGCTGCCTATTGTCACCAGTCAAACGTCTTGAAGTTTCATTCAGCACCAGGCCATCCCCAAAGCAATGGACAGACTGAAGTGACGAACAGAACATTACTAAATGGGTTGAAGAAGAGGTTAAGTGAGGCTAAAGCAAATTGGATTAATGAGCTACAGTCAGTTTTGTGGGCTTACCGAACAACTCCCCGAGCAGCAACAGGAGAATCACCATATATGCTAGCATTTGGAAGTGAGGCTGTGATACCTGCCGAGTTGGGCCTACCAACACATAGGGTGTTAAATTTCAATTCTCCGATTAGTGATCTGATGAGAAGGATGGATTTAGATATGCTCGAGGAAGTCAGAGAAGAGGCAGCCATTAGGAATGCTGCTTATCAACAACGAACAGCTCTGTTTTACAACAAAAGGGTAAAGAAATGTGATTTAAAAGAAGGGGATTATGTGCTAAAGAAGGTCATTCAGAAGCAGAATAAACTGGAAGCAAACTGGCATGGACCTTACCGAGTTACAGAAGTTGTTCGACCAGGAACTTACAGAATAGCAACTCTAGAAGGAGAGGAATTTAAAAATGCATGGAATGCTGAACACCTGCGCAAGTATTATCAATGATGTCCAATGTAAAGCATTTCTTTCATTATGAATAAAACGAAGATGTTTCACCATTTTTTCCTTCTGGATGAAAGTTTTTCGGGGAATACTAGTGTAATACACTATACAACAAAAGTGCTCTAAGGAGCCAACCTCCTTTGGTTAGGAGGACAGCTCTTCGGAGCAAAAGTGCTCTAAGGAGCCAACCTCCTTTGGTTAGGAGGACATGCTCTAAGGAGCCAACAAATGCAGCTCTACGGAGCAAAAGTGCTCTAAGGAGCCAACCTCCTTTGGTTAGGAGGACAGCTCTACGGAGCAAAAGTGCTCTAAGGAGCCAACCTCCTTTGGTTAGGAGGACAGCTCTATTGAGCAAAAAGTGCTATAAGTAGCCAACCTCCTTTGGTTAGGAGGACATGCTCTACGGAGCCAAAAAATGCTCTAAGGAGCCAAAAGCTTTAAGGAGCCAAAAAGTGTACACCAGCAGGATCAACCACGGTTGGTAAGATAAAAATATACTCTCATATTACAACTTATATTGGTCGGGAGGTAATATTGTTACAATGAGTTCTTTGAAGAACAAAATGTTTAAAAAATACACCAAGTATAGTTGGTCGGGGATAAAAACCCAATAACTGTAGTTGGTCGGCAGGACAACTTATTGATCTTAGTTGGTCGGACGCAATTTTATAGTTCGTCGGAGCTGTAATTAGTCGATAAACATTATTCACCCACCTTGGTTGGTTGGAAACAGTTTGAACATTTTTTCTCATTACTTTATTATTAAGTGATCGAGAAACATTACTAATACTTGTAACCTTTTATTAAGTTGCTTATTGAACAATAATATTGTTATCTTTTTAATAGATACATAGATACATATGTACAAATATAAATGTGCTTGATAAAACAAAATTGGCAAACAGAAAATGAAAATCTTTTCATTAATCTAGAATAAATTACAAATTACAAAATTATTACATGGATATTACTATTCTATTGGTTTTTTGCCCTGTGCTTTAGAAACAGGTTCCTCGCCGGCAGGAGGGTCTTCTAGGCAAAGGGGAGAATTGATGAAATTAACATCTCTGAGCATTCTGACGTTCATAACAGAAGGTGTATCCAAAAGATGCTCAGGACGAGATAATTCAGCTTGGGAGTGAAGGCTATAATCACCAAGATATTTCGAAATTAGACTGCGAGGAATGGAGCGAGCTGGAATCCATGCCATATCCAATTTGAAAGGTGGTACAGGCAGGTCTAATAACGATGGAGCATGATAGTCCCATAAAAAATGCCCTTGCTCCAACTTTAATACACCCAATGCATTTAACCATCCTTGCTTGTAACCTTCATTATTAGCATGTTCAATGCGAGCATCCAGATGAATGAGAGCTTCATTGTATCCTGCCATCCAGAATTCTCTTGGCTGTTTATGGAATTGGAAGGTTAATCTATCCAATTGTTCATGAAGGCTTTTGGCAAAGAGATCTTTGTTATGCAAGGCAGATTTCGTTGATGCCAGCTGATCTTCCAGAGACAGATTTTTATTGGACATTTCAGTCAGAGCACGGTCTTTTACTTTCAACTGGAATGCTTGAGTTTCCAGAGTAGACTGAGTGCGAGCCTCCTCAACATTTTGGCTGACTCTTCCTCGCCCCCGAGAACCTCTTCCTCGTCCCCGAGCAGTTCCAGAAATAGCAGAACTTCTTAAGTCCTCCAGCTCTTGCCTCAGTTTGGCATTTTCGACCTCTAAGAACGAGAAGCCTTCATCAGTGACTGGTATTAATGCAGTAGAGGATGAAGCAGCAGATTCATATTGAGCTAATTTCTTCTGCAAATTATTATTTTCTTGCTCCAGGATCTCAGCGATTTGTCTACAGGCTTCAATTTCACCTTTTAGGGTCCTCTCCCTGACGTCATACCCAGCAATGATCTTCTTGTGGCCTGTTTCTGAAGAGAGCTGCTGGTATCTATTTTCATAATCTTCATGTAACAAAGCCATTGATTCGTTATGTTGATTTTGAAGATCCTTTAAGGAACCATGAAGCTCTTCAATCAACTCATAGTAAGCGACATTGTTGGCCACTGCTCGGTCGAGTAAAGCTTTCAAGTATTGATAAGCTTCAATAGCCTGCTCTGAAGCACCGTGACCAAGGATATCAACAATTTCCGATGTACTAAGATCTGTATGACCAGCCTTATAGTATTGATGACATTGCTGCATCAGCTCGGTATCATGAGAAGAGATCAATTCCATTCTAGCAACAAACTAATGACAAGAAAAAGACAACAATCAACAAAAACAAGTTATCAACAACAGAGATGAGCAAAGATATATTTTATTAGATCATCAAAAAGTTACATCGTTCGATTACAAGGAAATACAGAAAGGCTACCGAACAACTTCACACCTTTTCCTTGTCCCCCAAGACTTTCTCGGGAGGCTGGGACGAGGAGCTCGGTTGCTCGGTGATAAATACAGCTTGATCGGTAGGAATCTTCTCGGGAGGAGGAGGCATGGAGGAAATGTCCTCGGTGGCAGATGGTTGAGAGGCAGAAATTTGATCGCCCATAGCCATGGAAGATTCATCTGAAGCAGGTTCATCTTCATCTTCTTCCACAATTGGTGGAGGAGGACCAGGGAGATGCCGTTGGAATAGCTCAGAATCATCTTGGACTTTTAGCTCTTGCAGAGCAGCTACCCAACCATCATAGAAGTATTTCAACTCCCCATATTGGACTTGGGACGTCATTGCAGCTATCCCTCTCTCCCATCCTTTCTCCCAACCAACACTGAAATGTTTCTTGATTGCAACTTTTCTCCTCGATTTCTCCGAGGAGAGCTTCACCTCCAGTTCCTCTTTCTTAACCTTAATATCTCGCAGAGTAGATATTTCTTCTTCTGCCTTCTTCAATTTATCATCTGATTCCTGATGTTTAACCTCCAAATCTTTAATTTTCTCCTCCAAATTCTTGGAGGTTTCAGCCATCTTCATCTTATCAGCCTCAGCCACAGCCAATTTTTTCTCCCAAACAGTTTTCTCCTCGATGTACTGTTGCCGAGATTCCTTCACAGACTGGGTTAAACCCAACAAAGCATCGTCAACATCGGACGAGGAAGTGGAAGCTTTAATAACTTGATCTTTCTTCACGATGGTATTGAAGCAGTTCACCAGCTGAAAGATAAGAAAAACAATAGAGTCAACACAAATACAAGAATTCAAGAAAAAGAAAGAAAGATCAAAGGTATGAGAAATTTACTGAAGAAAGATGGCGAGCAGCTAGGGACGTCAGTGTATCCCTAGGAATTTTTTCATCAACCCCGAGAACCTCGGGTATAACTGAGCTCGTTGAAGAACTCGGAAGAATAATTTTTGAGACACCACTACCACCAGCGGGTAGAGAAGGTGCAGTTCCAGCAAGATTAACCGAGGATGATTTCCTCAATCTCTTCAAAGGACGGTCAGTAGCATCAACCAAGGAAGAAGTCTTGGTCGGAGAGATGGCAATTACATCAGCAGGAGCATCTTTCTTGCTAGGGGCCACTGGGGGCTTCTCGGCAACTTTGGAGGAACCAGCATCTACTTTTTTAGTCCCCTCTGGGACATCAATTTTGCCTTTCTGGGCTCCAACAGCAGAAGAAGTGTCACCAAATAGAGCAGGAGGAGCTCTTTTCTTGCCCATTCTCTGAGATAGGGGGATATGAGAATCTGAAGATGAACTGTCTGGTGTTGAAGCTGGTTCAACAGGGCGAGCAGTATAAGAGGTTGTGTAACTCTTATACTGTAGTAAATATGAAGCAGATCTAATATGCTCGTCAGCAATGGTCTTATGCAAATTCCAGATAAGTTTCAAATGCTTGATATTCACTTCTGACTCTTTTGGAGTTTTTCTTTTGCTATCAACTGCAAATAAATACATAATAGAATATCAGTCATACATTTTGTCAAACATGATGAAAGCATAATTTCATAAGTAAAATAAAATGAAAAATAAACCTATCCCATTGCCGTATGGGGGGCATCTGGGACCGTTGTATACTTCATTCCCAGATAAAGGCGCATGTTGCCAATTTTTTATGACCAACCCATGCTCAAAATAATCCCTATTTGAGTCAGGGAGATTAACTACAAGAGCCCTATTCAAATACCTAGTTTTCAAATAATAAATATTATCTAGAACGGCCCATTTATAACAAAACATAATTTCAGGGATCCCAATACGAGTCCCATGAGTTAAATTTAATTTGTGCACCCCGTTAATTATTCTCCATGAATTGGGGGCTATTTTTGCAGGAACAAGATCAAAATATTGACAAAACTCAAGACATAATGGGTTTGGTGGAAAGGAAAAACCGCATTCAGCAACAAAAAGACTGGGGAACCAATGTCCCTCAGCCAATCGAAAGTAATCTAAAGGCTCAGAAAGAACCTCTAGAGTTACCCACGAAGGAATGGAAAAATCAGAACGGAATTTCTCAACAGATTCCACAATATAAACCATATTGAATAAAAGAGATACAGAAGAAAGAAAGAAGATCTTACAGAAAGAAAGGAGATGTGTTGACAACGAACGGAAACAAAGATGAACGCACAAGAGAAGAAGAGAAGAGAAAGCTTGAATGCAGAGAATGAAAAACGTAGACGACGGTATGGTTACCAAAGAAGTTTAAATACTTTGCATTGGGAAGCGGAGAAAGAAATGATTACCAAAAAGAAACTACTAAACTTCCGGTGGCTAAAAGGACAAAATTTGCACGAATATCAAAGCGCTTATCAAAAAGGCGGAAACTGCGAAATAAGAAGGAAATTTGAATATAATGTTCCTGAAACCCGGGAAATACATTTAATATTACCATATACCGAGAAAGAATGTTCCATACTCTTCAGAGTTCAAAATATGAAACATTGGGGGCTTCTGTTGATACCAAAATTAATGTGCTGATGTGGACGAATAAGATGAAGACACGTGTCAATCTACATGGCACAATAGCAACGAGGAAGATCATTTCCCGACCAACCGTGTTTCTTTCCCTTCAACAAGAATACACCGAGAAACTACAATACACCGAGAAACTACATCATCCCGAGATACTCTAAGTACTCCGAGGAACTCTTGATCAACAAGCAACTAAGGCGGTCCGAACTGCATCTCGGCCGTATCATTAATTACTAGACGGACAACTGTTCAACTATCCATTGTATTCTTGACGCACACGTTGCATTAAATGTATTACCCTTTCATATGTAAATCATTTAATGTATTGGACCTTTCATGTACAGCCTCAAGGCTATAAATACATTGTATCTCCCTCATTCAAAGGGACCGGAATTTCTTGAGAGAATTTGTAATCAAGAATTCCAAAAACACTCAGCAATAACATAACAGTGGACGTAGGCTTTATTCCTAGCCGAACCACTTTAAAAATCTTTGTCTTATTTATTTATCTGTGATTGAAAAATTAGAGCGATCTAGTTTTTTACATCAACAGCAGGCGACGGCCCATTGACAGGAGGGGCGCGTGGAGCGTGCTGATATTCTTCGGGAACCCAGATAGGCTCGGGTGGACCCATAGCACGATGTAATAGGGCCTCAGGCTCTTAAAGAATAGGAACCTAGTTTTGTTGCATCTCTCGGACCTCATTTTGGAGGTTATCAATCTTGGACACGAGCTGCACTAGGACTGTCGTCCGATCCGGCTGTATGACTGGTACTTGATCTGTATTCTCCATGGAAAGTATATGGATTCTGGACTCAAAAGAAGTAGTAGAGGAACGTACAAAACTCTGGGGTGATTTGACTAAAGACCGAAGCTAATAGGGAGCTAGGACAAGGGCTTACGATTGACCTGAGAAGGCGTAGAATGTGATTTATTTTTGAGAAAAAGAGAAGAAACTATTTTTGGATTTTTGATAAAGAAGGGAGAAATGTTTTTAGAGATGGAACTCAGCATGATTATTACGATTATTATGTTCTCACTTGTATTTAATTATCCTAAATGCAATGTCGGACGGGAACCGAGCCTGGAAAAATGAGGTTTTTAATATATGCGAAGCTACGACTGGACTTGTAACAAGGATCACGGATAGGGTCCCATTTTAAAAATGTGCAAAAATTTGGGCGGTAAGCCGACCCAGAATTTTGACAGAGTTTTGGGTTGAAACCGGCAATCTAAAGTGTGTGTCTTAGGTTTGGCATCTATATGCAGGTATGCAGTTGGTTGGGTGAATCGGAATGGGTTCCCCCCTTTGGCGTGACTTCCACGATATATGTCTTGCTCTTGCGGGCAATCGGTACATGTGGACAGGCCATTTGATATACCCGAGTGTACGTGAATTGCCTCACTATATACCTCATGGGGACGGTATGTGTGAGAGTGAATTTCAATATACTCGGCGTACGTGAATGAATTCCCTGCGATATCCTTCGCGTCATGACTTCGGTCAATCGGTATGATGCGAGGGAACCGTTTGACATATGTCGAAGGTACTTGGCCAATGGAAGGTGAGAGTCATATCTCTTAGGCTAACTGTGCCCTGCCGGACCAGCGCCCATCTCGAAGTGACCCTCTAGTTACTAGGTAAAATTTGGTCAATAATAATGCTCTTTGGTGATGTCGTGTGGATCATGCATAATTGTCTTATTAGTATCTTATGATGAGAATTCTTTTCTTGATTATGCCAAACAGGGAGCAATGTACAAGTACCAAAGGTACACCAAGTATGGTTGGGTGATGCGTACAACATGTGGATATATGTGATCCTAGGTGCACGTGGTGTGAAGTGTACATGGAGAATTTTCTACAAGTGTGTGAACAGAAGCATAAGCATGGGATACACATGGAAAAGGGGAACATGAAAATATAGGGGAAATATAAACAAATATAACATCCATGTAAATAGAGTTAAGCCCTTAAAATATACATATCCCCAGTAGAGTCGCCACTATGTCCATCCCCGATCCTCGCCGCGGGCAGGCGCGTGAAGGAGGATCCTCGGGTCCCGCTCATCCCTCTCGAGAGCGCTTCGGTTGGCGTCGTTTGAGATGAGGTGTAAAAGTATAGAGAGATTTAGAGTCGCCAGTCTATTTTACGCTAAACAGACAAAAGAAAAAGGGGAAGCTAAATGATTTAAGACATACTGGTGCATACGAAACCTAAATGATTCGAGAAGGGTTCGGAGGCTAAGTTACGAAATGGGAAGGTATTAGGCACCCATTCCGCCCTTTCGGTCTCTCATGGATGTTTGCTATTTTCCTTTTTTAATTTCCCCGTGATATGTGTTCATGTGTATATATATAGTGGAGATAGGAATCCTCGACTTGTATCATGGGAGAGATAAAGCGAGTCATCCGTAGGAAGGTATAAAAATAATATTAGAAAATAAGATTTACGCGATTACCCTTACGTTGATCGTTATAATGGAACGATAATGCATATGGATTAATACGTCACTAAGAACAAGTGTATAGAATATAAGAAAATTGGATTTAGACAAGATAGAGAATGAGAGAGAAAGTTAGAATAGGACTCGAGTCTCGGGTTTTACCCTGAGATGCCTACGTAGCCTATAATGGCATCAAAGTCCACGTAGTTCGCATACAAATGAGGGTTAAGGTTTATTCGATAAATCCAAATGGGGGATCTCTTATTTGTGAGTGTGTGTGTGTAGAAAAATTGTTTTAGTTGTGAGAAAAGTGTGAGAAAAATATGAGAATCCCTATTTGAAATTTATGAGCAAACCCTCTTTTTCTTATTTTTTTGGGTTTTATTTATATGAAAATAAGAGGTGTGCAATAATACTATATAAAACGTATACTAGGATGTGTGAGATGAGATAATAAAAGTGCTAGGTAATAAAACAAGTTATTGCAAATTTAAGGGAATTTGAAGAGAAAGTTGGACCTTCTTGAAGATCTTGAGATTGATCTTAAATGTTGGAGAGCAGCCCTTGCAATTGGATGATGATGGAGAGTAACTAATTCACCAAGTTTGATGAAAAGGATGGCGAAAAGTGGAAGTTAGAAAGGTATTTGGATATTGAAATCGCGCTATCTTCGAGAGAGGTTTTTGGGATTCGTTGAGAGAGATTTTTATCAGTTTTGGGATCCCTTTGCAAATGAGGTGAAGGCCTCCTTTTATAGGCCCAGGTCACTGTCGATCGGCATAGACCTGGTCCTGCCTATTGACACCTGCCGATAGGCAGGGTCTAGAACATGCCATTTGGCAGTGTGTTTCAGGCCTTTTCGGAAAATTGGATGTTGAGGGCAAACCATTGGTCAGAATCGTGCACGGGGTGGACCGTTGGAAAGGTAATTTAGAGACCTTTGAAAGTACCTTGGACCGCTCCCGGGATTAGGAGTTGACTTTGGGTCAAATATGGCTCAGAAGCATTTGTCGGTCCATTGGATGGGGAATCATTCGGACGCAAACGGATCATTCGTCCGCATGGTAAGTCTGAATCGCGCACAGGGCGGACCATTGGAAAGGTTACGAGATAAACTTCGATATTCCAAAGAGTTTGACCTGGTTTGGGGAGTTTACTTTGGTCAACCGGTCCCTGGAAGCATTTAGTGACCTCTTGGAGACAAACGGGTCATTCGTCTGCATGGTAAGTTTGAATCTCGCATGGGATGGACCGTTGGAAAGGGATTTCAGTACCCTTCAAAGATTCATTCAGTCTCGATCGAGTTGAAGAATTTGACTTTTTGGTCAAATGGAGCCTGGGAGTCCCCGATGGCTTCTAGGTCAGTACTCGGGGTATGACCTGGGTTTGTAGTGATAAAGGGAGGTACTAGGGACTTATGGAGAGTTGGGGGTAACGTAATGGGGTGTCTATAGTTATGAGCCTAAACTACCTTGTTTATGGAAATATCAACTTCTCTTACCCTCTCTTTGTTATCAAAGTAGCCTCTTATCACGGTCTAATAAGGAATTCTCAGGCCCCAATAGAGTTGGAATACAAGGTCATAGGTTTAGCTTTAAGGAATGATAGATCTCCCTAGCAAAAGAAAAGTTAGTAATTATCACTTGCCTTGTAGGGATTAAAGTACCCTTAGTCTCTTTGGAAGGAATAATGTCCTTCATATGCTTTTTGGAGGGCTTGCTTCCAGTTGGTTGTTTCTATTTTCTTTTATCCTTGTTAGTACGCTCACCAATTTCACCCAAATATCGAACACACGATCCCTAACAATCTTTGGGATTAACATATCCCATTATTCTTGAGTAAGACCCTTGAGGAAATCTGCTGGTAAAAATAAGTCATGAACATATCAGTAAAATATGAAGAAGGGAGACGTGGAAATGAAATGGTGATGTACAAAGACCTTTGAGAGTTTGGGGTTTATAGATGATCCTAAGCTCCTCAATCCTGGAAAGAGGACACAACTGCTTGTAGGTTTTGATTCCTATGTTCACAACATCATTCACCAACTGCCTATGTACAACACTAAGACTAGGAGTAACTTGGTCTGCAAAGAAGGAAATATAAATTCAGTAAGGCATAATAGATGGTAAATAAGACTGTAAAGAATAAAATGAAAGATTAATACTACTTAAAGGAGATTTCCCCCTAATGAAAAGTAGCTCTCACGGCTCCTTGTTGTTCCTGGACTTCAAGGAAATCATAATTTCCATAAACATAAAAATAGTTGATCCTCTAAAGGTAATTAAAAATCTAAGAAACCCTCTCAAGCTTGCTATTTGACTTTAGAGGGAATACATGGAAATTCTTTGTTGATATGATAATGTAAACACTATAAAATATCTCACCGCTTATATTCTCAAAGTGGATGGACCTCCAGACTATGATGGAGATAGGAATGATCTACAAGGAGTTGGGAGATAATTGGAAAGGTGAAACACCCAATGGGAAAGTATTTCACAGATACATGTGTGAAATGGAAGACTAAATCCTAAATGAAACATGGCCTTGTATAAACAAATTTCAGTCACGTTCTTTATGTCAAAAGCTTTCTCAACAGCCTCTAGGTCCTTCACCATCATAGACGTCTTTATACAGTAAATATATTGGATCCGATAGGTCAATATCATAAGCCTTATTTTCATCTATAGAGTCCGGTGTAATATCATAGTTCAAAGGAGTGAATCCAATAGCTAATTTGACAAACGAGGTATACTCTAACTCACCGTTGTATCACCCCTCCTCAACAAGATCAATAGCCTCTTAAGTGTCAGATTTACTCTCATATGAAGTAGACTCAAAGTCAAAATATGAAGATTACATTAATCAAGATGCTGAAACCAAGGAGGAGGTAGAGGATATGGTCAAGTCATTAGCTCTAGTTATTGTCCTAGATAAGGAAACTACTCTAAATTTTATCTCATAACCAAGGATTGGCACACCACAAGGGATGTTATCCATTAAAGTATCAAAGGAATCCTCATCTGAACTCGTGGTGTTGTTTTTTATTAAAATATCACTAGGATGAAAGAGTACGATCGGCTTAAATCTAAAGGATGAATCAGGAGCCTCTAGACTACAATGACGAGGGGAACCCTCAGCAAGAGTCATTAAGGTATTGATCACCTCTAAGGGGTCTTCCTCAAGTAACTCTATGAACCTCATTCACTACAAAGATTCTCCTCAACTAGATATTGGTTAAATTCCATGGATTGGGCGTTCAAAAACTGAAAAGTGAGATTTATGTTATGTGATTAAAGATCAAACAAAGAAAAAGGTGATGAACTTATGGATGAAAATAAAAGAAATACCTTAAATAACAACTAATGGTTATAATGATAATGAATAAACTGTTATAAATTACTAAAACCTCTTAGAAATATCTAAATAAGGAAAAGCTTACCAAAACTCACGAAAGAAATAAAAAACTGGAAGAATAGCTTAAAAACCCTTGCAAAGATCTTAGAGAGATAAATCTAGGTTGAGAGAGTTTTAAAGTGGTCAAATGTAAATCAGAACCATATTTTATATAGAGGATTAATGGATTGGTAATCACATGCTAAGCCCAAAATTGGAAATGTAAACGATAAAATATGAAGCTACACAAGCTACTTCAACACATTATAAGAGTTTCAATTTTATTCCATTTTTTCAAACATATCATCGGCCCGAGATTAAAGGATGGACATGCAAGTACACCATCCTTAGAACCCTCATCTCCTATATTTTAGGGGTCCCATGGACCCTTCGAGTGTTATATTTTAAGGACTCTCAACTCCTTCAACTTCAACATTTGGAGGTCCCTCACAAACTTTGGCCAAAAGACCCTTGACTCCTACATTTAGGGGTCTATTAGCTCCTTTGGCTTCAACATTTGGAGGTCCCTCACAACATTTAGTCTAAGGACCCTCAACTCCAACATTTTAGGGTCTTTAGATCCTTCGGCTCCAACAATTGGACGTCCTTATGAAAGTGATCTAGTTCCCTAGGGTTTATACGGATTGAAAATAATCACCAATTTTACTAATTTTTCAAAATTAATTAAACCAATTTAAACTTAATACCAGTTAAACTCCAAGTGTTGTCTAATTAGTTCTCCAATTTTAGTCTTGATGTAAGCATGCATCTAGGTGATATAAGCAAGAGTAAAATAAGCCAACAACAAAATGGTAATGTACAAGGAAAACCCACAACGAGAAAACCTTAGAGGTCCCAACCACACAAGTCCACTATGATATGTACAATAACAACTTAAACAAACTCAATGACTCAACTTCTTCAAGCCTTGATGGACTTCTTTTTTCTTTTTGCCTTCCTCGCAGCCATTGTTGGATGCCTTTCAGCAGCTAACATAATGCATGGCCTTTCTTACGTCTTGGAATTCTACTGATCTTACTTGCCTCTTGACTATTCTAACTATCATACAATTCAAACATGGTCTTCACCGCTAGAAATTCTCTTACAATATGTATAGCAAACAAACTTGGTTCACCATACAAGATATCTTAAACAAACGCTTGTATGTGAAACTTCGATCTCAAACTTTGGGTTTAAACTAGGGTTTGGGAGGCTCAAATTTGTCTATAACAATCATTTTTGCAAACCTTTCCAATAAAAACTCATTGTCGTCACTCTTAAATATAAAAAACACAAAGAATGAGGTGGCACAAATATTGAGAAAACTCATTCGAATAAAATACACAGGTTCGTTCGAACGAATTGAGCATTCTTATTTTAATGACAAAAATATTGTTTGAACGAATCTTCTAATCTTGTTTGAATAAACATTGAATGACCTTTGAACTAAAATCTCTTGTGAAATAGAACAAACTCATATGAGGAACGTTAAATGATCATTTGAATGAAACATGCATTCTCATTTGGACCAGTTTTTGAAACTCATTGAACGACTAGTGAAATCCTGTTTGAAAGAACATAAAATCTCGTTTGAATGAATTCAAAGAAAAAACATTTTTCTTTTTTAACGAAAAATGCCTCAGTTTAAAAAATAACACCCAAACATAAATCCAAGTTATATATATATATATATATATATATATATATATATATATATATATATATATATATATATATATATTCATACCTAATTGAGATCCCTCAGATAATTAAGATAAAACTCAATACGAAACACGATGGGTAATCGATGTCACTTTAACTTGGACACTACAGTCTTTAATGACACATCATAGGCTTGAAGGATAGGCCACTCAAATCCTAGCCTATGATGAAAATGATTTTTATCCAAATGAAATAAAGACAATATATATAAAAATTGACTCAATCGAAAATTTTCCTTACACCTTCACAAGCTTCGGTCTAAGGACCCTCGGCTTCTATATCTGGGGTTAAAAATTTAGAGTACACTCACAAGATCCAGTCTAAGGACCCTCAAATCCTACATTTTAGGGTCCCTTAACTCCTTCGGCTTCAATATTTGGATATTCCTTATAATCTTTTGTCTAAGTACCTTCCGCTCCTACATTTTAGGGTCCTTAGGTTTTTCGACTTCAACATTTGGGGGTCCCTCTAAAAATTCGTCCTAGTGACCCTAGGCTCCTACATTTTGGGGTTCCTTAGCTCTTTAGGCTTCATTATTTAAAGGCCCCTCACAAACTTTGGCCTAAGGACCATTGAATACTACATTCAAAGGTCTATGGGCTCCTTTGGCTTAAATAGTTGGAGGTCCCTCATAAGATTTGGCCTAGGGACCCTCAGATCCTATATGTAGGGATCCCTCAGCTCCTTAGTCTTTAACATTTGGATTTCCCTCATGAGATTCGGCCTAAGGACCCTCGGCTCCTATATTTTGGGGTCTTTCAGCTCCTTCGGCTTTAACATTTGTAAATCCCTCATAAGTTTTGGTCTAAGGATCCTAGGCTCCTAGACTTTGGGTCCCTTAACTACTTCATTTTCAATATTTGGAGTTCACTAACAAAATTCAGCCTAAGGACCCTCTACTCCTACATATTGGGTCATTCAACTCCTCCGACTTCAATACTTCGATGTCCCTAACAAATTTTGACATAAGGACCCTTAACTCCTATATTTTAGGATGCCTCAACTCTTCCGACTCTTGTATTTTAAGGACCCTTAACTTCTTCGAATCCTTTATGGTTCGGCTCATAACCTCCAATATCTGACATCTATTACAAAATAGCACAGAAGATTAAAGCCTAAGGGTAATTGTTGATCCTAAAAGTAGTCTCGTATAGATAAGGGTATTTATGAGGATTTGCCCCATACCTTCGACCCCATATCTTTGGCCTATACCTTCAACATTATACCCTCGGCCTCATACCTTTGGCATCAGCATGGTCAGCCTAGTTATAACAAAAATTAAAAAAAACATAGAATTTACCAGAATGGGTATTTCAGGCATTTTCTACTTACATCAGCATGTGCACAAGTCAATAGTGCACGTGAAGGAATAAATCATTTATTACACACAACTTTTAGATGGACAGGTTGCATAACCTAATTGACTCATATCAATTAGCATGCACCATCTTACTTGGGGTGCACATTACACTCTAAGTCTCCTTTATAAACTGTATACTTAAATACTTGTGCTCTAAGTCAACTAATATTATAAAATCTTACAAAAAATCTACACAAATACATTTTAGGGAGAGAAAGTACTAAATTATAACTTGTAGAACACTTTCATAGTGAAGAATAAGTTTGCTTACAATGGATGTAGGTCAAATGGCTGAACCACTTTAAATCTCTCTTTTGATTTGTCTTCTCTCTTTCTTTATATTTACTTTTTATATTCTTATCCAGCTTATCCTCAATTTCATATTTCACTAAGTTCATCTTTTAACTGGATTGCTGCATTTATGTGTAACATCAATAACATTTATTTTCATAACCCTTAGAAATATAACATCATAAGTATTTGTGAAATTTTCATACTATCTAAATTTTTGTTCTTGTTTAAGACCAGATTTTATGAGATTAGTCTTATTTATTACTTCACATGAATATTCCACTAAAAATAGTAATATGGTATAACATTAAGTCTAACTATATACCATCACATCAAAATTATCTTTCTTATTTATGGGTGGTGATTACATGTTATATACACATATATTTACTTTAACATACTTGGAACAACAACTTAAATCTAACTTCAACACTTAATTAAAAATATTAAATCTACTTCCATTCCTACAAATAACTATAGGTCATTCATATAAGATACATTTGAGCACAAAACTTTTTTTAGACAAAAATAGTGAACTCGAAATTTTCAGAATTCAAAAACTAGTGGAATAATGAGGATGGAAATTGGAAAGTTGAAGAAATTCAGGAAGGGGTAGCTCCAACGAGTTCAAGGCCGTTCGAATGTGAATCCCAGGTCGTTCAAAGTGTGGATCGATCGAGGATCGAATGAGACCCAACTGCATAACTTAAAAAACTCATTAAAAGGTTATTTGAAGACTAACTCGAATGAGAGGCCATTCTCGTTTGAATAAGCACATCAGAAATTTTTAAATCGTGTTGCCCTTGTGTGTGGTCCCATTTTGGGCCATTGGATGGATGAGGTGTTGAGCTCTAGCGATCCCAGATTGGGCGAAGAATGGATTTTGGTATTTGGTGTGGTTTTATAGGTCTTGCTTGGGTTTATTTGGGGTTATTTGAAGTTGGATTAAGAAGAAGAAGAAGAAGAAGAGAGAGAGAGAGAGAGAGAGAGAGAGAGAGGGTCTTTCCCCTCAATTTTCAGTATTTCTCCACCACAAATCATCACTACGATGTAACCACCTTATTCCTAAATACTTAAGAGACATTCTACCATATCCAAGACCTACACATCTATTTCCACCATTGTTAGGCAAAGCTACGAATTTCGGAGGTGTTATTGTGGGATTTTTAGAGAAGATGAAATAGAAGATTTATGGAGCTTGAAGAGGGTTTTGATGAAGTTTTCTTGGAGACAAGTTTGGTAGAGATATGCAACCTCTTTAAGGTCACCTTAGGAGGTAACAGGTTTTTATCATCTTAAAAATTTCATCCTACCATTGTTGGAGCTCCATTTGAGGTGGAGAAGATCTACTCTTAGTATTAAGACTCTATTTGCATATTACTAGTCTTGTTGTTAGATTATAAGAGTAGAATGTATTTGAATAAAATGATGAGTTTCAAGTACTTTGGCGTTTAAAATTTTTATGGAATAAAATGTTATAAAATGCCATTTTGATGAGGAAAAAATATGATTGAATATTTCAAAGTTTCTTGAAATTAAAGTTTGGGAGTCTATGGTAATGGTGCGTGTCTAGAAGTTTGATGCTACATATTTTATGAAATAAAATATTTTGAAAATGATATTTATCTTGAAAAAGTGAAGATTTTATAAAAGTTGGACATTTGTTGAGTTTGAAGAAATAAAATTGTTCTTTGGTCTTGAAAAGTATATTTTCGCAAGTATTATAAACTTCTACGATACATTATATTTTCTTATAAAAGTAGTCTTTAAATGTAATTGGTTTTCCTAGATAAAGAAAGTGAAGAAATGTCTAACTCGAAAGATGGTTAAAAAGGTGTTGAATAAGTGTTAGTGGGTTAAATGTTGAGAAGTTGGTGCGTATAACTTAATAATATTTTGGGAGATTGGCAGTTATAAAATTGGAAGAAAATGACAAGTTTGGAAATAAATGGGTAAGATGGTAATTTTACGTAAAGTGGAACATTTTTATGAAATAAAAATATTGGAAAAGGTGTTACACAAAAAGGTCCTAAATGAACATGATTTTGGGATAAAATAACGTTAGAGTAAAAATGACAAAAAATGATCATTTTTAAAAGTGTAACACAAAGTGAGATGAAACTCCGGGTTTTGACTTCGACCGGGCAAAAGAAAAAGTGAAATAACATGGACATTTGCAAAATGTTAAAACGTATTAATAAGGACTCGAATAACACCAGAATAATTAAGGAATTCTCGGTGCCCTGGGGTGAAAGACCCAAAA
Organism: Sambucus nigra; assembly: GCA_949130495.1. Classification (NCBI taxonomy): domain Eukaryota; kingdom Viridiplantae; phylum Streptophyta; class Magnoliopsida; order Dipsacales; family Adoxaceae; genus Sambucus; species Sambucus nigra. The sequence continues at coordinate 300,371,027 of OX422215.1, read as the reverse complement.
TCACTAGCCAGAGCATATGGTACGCATAGCCGGCAATGTGGAGCTCGTTAAAGTATGTGATTATTGAAAGATTCTGAGAAGAAAGTTAACGAAAATGGAACATGTCAATAAATGGATTGTGTGATGAATACATGAAGATACAACTTAACTTGAATAAACTAATAAATTTTCTGATATTAGATAAAGTGAACAAGTAATGCAAAAATTCACTAATGTCCATAAAGTAAAGGAATGGTAAAGTGAAGGGATTAAATGGGTAGTTAAGCAGCCTAAAGAGGTTTAACCCATATTTAACACAAGGGTGTGTTTATGAAATATTTTCAATGAAAAAATAAGTATTTTCTAACGTGGTGGCCCTGTGTGTTGAAAGGGTGAATTTCAACATAGATACTAAAGTGGATGGGTATAAATAAAAGGAGAAAGTAAGGAAAAAGAAACAATTTTCCTTAAACAAAGTGTATTTATTTTAATTATTTAACCGAGTGTTTTAAATCAAGGAATAATGTCAAGTTAAGTAAATAGGGAATTCTTTTACAGGATTACAGTGAATTAATCGGGACAAATAATGTTTTTTTGGAATAAAAATGGTTTCATGCATGTGAGTGTGTGCGTATATATATATATATATATATATATATATATATATATATAACGCATTAGGGTTTTATTTCTACCATTCGATTCTATACTACATTTTGTATATTTTCCCCTGACCATTCGATTCATTCCCTAGTCTTTGTTACGACAAGTTGGGTGTGGTTCAGTATTTTGAGAGCGTTATGCAGGTAAGTACTATTTTTGGTTTTACAATAGTAGCTCTGTTTGCTTAGATCCACGGTATGCTTCCCACGGATCCCTCACGTAGTATGATTTAAATTACATTTACATGCTAAACAAGTGAAATGTTATTTAAATAAAACTGGGTTAACAACATTATATAGGTTGTTTTACTGGACTTCACACCGGGTCGGACTGAGTTGGCCACGGGTAACCCATACATCCGAGTCGGGGTGTTACAACACTTGTCATTACGTTTCATGTACAGTGACATTTGTACTCACTTGAAATCTCGATTTAAAAAGTGTCTTGATCAGATTTAATTTGCCCCCTAAACTTCTTAAGTTTTATATAATTTTAAACCAACATCTTTATATTCAAATTTAAGACTTCAACCCATAAGCATTTGTCACTTACGTTAACATGTCTATAATATATAATTTTTTCCCTTCATATTTAACAACTATTTGCTATACTAATAATAGTGCATTTTGCATATAATTTTAAATTTTAATAATAAAATATCGCCACTATTCACATTTTTCTTATTCAAAATAAATAAATAAATAACAATGACACATCATTGCAAATAATACTCCATAATATATAATTTGGATATTAAGGACACTCCATTATACTCTCCTCAAAAATAATTTTGTCCTCGAATTCAACATATCTAATAAATAAATATATGAAGTACTTTACCCTCATCTATGACTCCAACTCTTATAACATATTCTATTTTTTTCATTTTTATCCCATTATAATTAAGCTAACTCCTTTTTCTTATTGTGGCATAATTATTATGTTCGATTTAAGATTCTAATCGATTTTTAAATAGATATAGTCTCCTCTTTTGACCTTAATGTCATTGAGGTTTATTATATGACATTTATTGTTCAAATACTTTTTATGCATATTCAGTAATTAAACCAATTATACCATTTCTTTAATTCAGTTCCACTAAACAGAAGTCACATGCAACATATTATGAGTATTCAGATAACTCCCCTTCTCAACAAATGAATCCCCTATCTAATATTATATTAACTTAGTGTTAAATCCTCACAATGTACTTGAGGAATTATAAAATAAAAATCCAAGTCAATATTAAAAAATATCTAGAATACTCAAAAATTATTTAAATTATGCATCATACTCTTTTAATGTTAATCTCATTTTGACTTTTTACTCCAGAATTTTCACTATAGCAACACAACTTAAAAGAGTGACTTTAACTTGTGATTTTTGGCAACATGTAGCTATAACAATGTGTTAAGGCACTAAACATCAATATCCATACTTCCATAACTCTTTTAAAGTTATTAACAATCACTTTTACATCTTCAATTTCACATATTAGATTAATATAGTGGACATATACAATCCCGAAACAAGTTGAATGTACCTTATAATATTTCAAAATTCAATTCATATCACAAAACCGTACTCTCTAATAGATTAATATCATTACGCAGTCGGTAAATTTTATATTCATAGTGTGCTTCCTTAATACCGAAATCATCCTTTAAACTATCACGCTCAAAAAGGCACCCAACCTTACGGCATATCCCAAGAGTTTGTCCCGCCTTTGGATCCCGCACACAATAACCAGAAGGAAAAAAAGTGGTGGTTAGACCAAGATCACAAAGTTGTCCAACAAATATAAGATTTAGTGTAAGTTTGTGAATCCAATAAGTATAAAAAAAGAGGTAACTGATGTCGAGGTTGTTCCAATGTGAGTGAATGATATATGTGAATCGTAGTCTGTGTAAATTATTAGTGTGTGACGAGAAATATTGGTGGTGGAGAAGAGAGTAGGATCAGAAGTCTAATGATTATAATAGGAAAGATCAAAGAACTACGCAGACTTACTTGAAGTTATCGACAAAGAAGTATTACCAAATGGGTAAAAATCTGTTTCAGTAATCCTCAAGATAATCAATCCTATTAACAGAGGCAATGGGAGATGAATTGTCAGTAGTAGAAGCACTGGATTTAGAGGGACCCACTCATGGGATCCAAGAAGTCTGGGATCGTGGATATGGGAACTTCAGGCAATCTTGGTAGAGGTGACCACCGTCCATCACATGATAGAACTTTCACACTCAAGAAAGGCAATCAACAAGAAGTTGATATGTTAGCTTAAAGTTAATTGCATGTCTTGAAAAATTCCACTTTTTACGTCAGAATTTCATAGTGGACCTCTAGGAGTAGCATAAACAACTTCAGGATAGGAGGTTGAACGAGTAGAAAGGCAAGTTTCCTCTGAGAGAAGTTCTGAAACTGCATGCTCTAGTGTAGGAAAATGATCTCTTTGAAGGAGAGAAGAACAAACATGCTCAAATTTATCACGAAGAGACATAAGAAAGACAACCAATTATTAATGATCTCGTAGGTCTGCAAAATTAGAAACTGTAACAACCCGCCTAAAATAATAACGGGTGGCCAGCCCTATACTATATTAAATCAGGAGTTTCAGATGGTCCAGTCTCAACATCAACTGTCGGTACTATATAATATAAGACTAACTACCCAATATCATATAGGCGAGATGTTAAAATTAAATAAAATCTGCAACAGATAACCAACTAACACTACTAATAAAAGAAAGAAAAATGCATGAAAGAACTAAGATAAATGAAATGCTAGATTAAAAAGGAAATAAATAACTACCACAGAATGTACTGCAAAAAGTAGACCCAAATAAGCTGTCGGGTCACAACAAATACAATAATTGGAATGGAATAAATATAAACATCTATATAAATATTCCTTGGGTACAAAACCGATATACAACATGAATCCTACCTAGAATTTTAAAGAAGTAGGAAGCGGCTACGTGAAACATCCCGCAACAGTCCGCACCTGTCACGTCTCCAAAGACTCTTGACAGAAGGTCATCCGGCATCCATGCGGTAGGATACCTGTGATAGTGTATATATATATATAGGCAGGAGAGAAAAGTAAACGGGTCAGAGCCCGAGTTGTGAAAAATATTTAGCAAGTGTGTTAACTGTGCATAATAAATATCGGTGCACTTATTTCATAATTAAAGTGGAATCGCACTCTCGTGGAACCCTAACTCACCTCTCATCTAAAGGCGCGCACCTATTCGTGTCCTCAATTTTATTAGTTAAATTACCCCCATTTTTATTAGGACAACCTAACTTATCATAGGCCTAGCCTATACCCACGAGATCTACCTTCCTATCATACCCAAGAATCCACCCCCTTATTAACCACAGATAAGTATTTATTTTCAATCATATGTGCCTTATTAGGCTTAGTGGATTCCGGTTTATACTTTAACCATTTATAATTTAATAAGTTACCCAATATGCATTTGGGTTGAAACGTATGATTTTAAATTTCTAATTAATAAGCATGCAAAATTATTATTGACACAACTTCCCTCAAATTTCAACGTTGCGCTGCGTTTCGTGCGTGGGGTGTCTCGCAAAGCGAAATCCAAACAAGGAACCACCCCGTTAAACTACTCCATGTCAACGTTGATCCTGGAGATCCATTATGCCACACATAAATATCGACAAAACTTCTCTTTACTCTCAACAATGTTCTACATTTTGTGCGTGGGGTGTCTCGTAAAACGAAATCCAAACAAGGAACCACCCGGTTACACTACTCTTTGACAATGTCGATCAAAGAGATCCCTAATGCCGTAATACCATAATATTACCACTACTACTAAATCTCCAATAATATCCTTGGGATGATGTAACCGAAATATTCCTTAAATGCGATACATCAACCCCCATCAATCTAGTACACCATAATCATCCAAGATGTACTCCACAAAGATTCTATATCCTTTCATCTATAGGATATATAAATATATATATATAGGCATTTTATTCTCACCATATATATACATATACCAATCATCCATACCCATGACCAAGTGTACATATCATATCTCATGTACAATGGACATGCACATAATCCACCCGGCTATATATATATCGCCGATAAAACTGCATCAATGCTCTCATCTTCCCAATGCCCGGCTCACATAGCAACTGGGGACCACCTGGTGGGGATCAACGACACCCACCTCGTGATAACTCACACACATGACGTCCCGGGAAGCGGTCATAGCTCCACCGGCAATGAGACGAAACATACCCACCACGTCTCATCCCAAAAATATATCTATCGTATAATAACAAACCGGACGACTATGACCCGGGGAATATCCACACCCTGCTCTATATGCCAGGATTCTCACCCTCTGCGCGGAAACTTCCCAATGATAGCATGAGCGGCGTATGCTTAACCACATAAGTATATATATCGCTCACATGCGCAATATACATACATCCATATGATCCCATCATATGATCAAATAATAAACCATCATATACGGTTTAAATATCCATACCATGTATGTCCACAACATAAATATATCCATATATTTATATGCATACAAATATATATATATATATATATATATATATACACATATTCACATATCCATATATCTATATATAAACTAGTTCTCGTTCATATATATAAGATATACAAACCCGGCTATAAGTATACATAAATCCTTAATAGACAAGCCATCACCACAAACTCATATCATTTACCTTGATATGTGAATACAATCCCTCACTTGAAACATATTCAATCATTTTTCCTATGATGAATAGTCTCCCAAAACCATATGTATATATTTATACATATATATTCAACATTAGGGTTACCACCCAAGAGTTTGTGTAGGAATCCATCACTACATATTTTATCCATGTTCAAAAGTACATAGTTTCCATTGGTACTATTTAACCATAGGCACATACATGACTTAATAGTCTAAAACCTTAAATTATTCCAACCTCGTTTCAAGTATTGGAATCTCAATGGTCATATCCCCACAATTACGTGTAAACTATCCTAACTAGAATTTATGCTACCGCTTATTCTAGTCGATAGTGCGATCCCAATCATTTCCAATTTCACCTATGGTTCAAATAAATCTCAGGAACCCTTACTCCTATTGAGTTATCAATTGTTCCTTAGTCTAAACATTTCTAAGGATATGAAACTCCTCACTCTTTAAGAGTATGCGACCACTCTCTTCCATTTGGCCCCAAATTGTATCTTAACAATATCCTATCCTTAAAAGGATTTGACATAAAGGTCGGCCTAGAAATTTCACAACATACATGGATATTTCTTATCCAATTATTCCAAGAAGTCCCCACTATCATATACTAAGTGAGAGACCCCCTATAAGTCTCCAAAGTATCTCTTACTTCATAAGAGAAAACCTCAAATTTATAAACCCAACCAAAAAGGGGTAGAAATCATCCTAGAAAAACCTCATAAAACAACCCATTAAGGAGGCCCCTAAGGATAAACTCCAAAAGAAAAGGAAAAGGACAACTCTAAATTTTGGGCTAAAAATAGGGAACCGGTCGACCGGTCCAGACCCCCGGTCGACCGCGGGTCAAAATTTTGCCTACGAAGAAATGCAGTAGGCTTTTTCCTTAAGGCGCGGTCGACCGGCCATACCAGATATTCTGGCCGATTTCCTTTTCTCAACAAAACCCACGAAATTAATACCATAAAACTTTCATTCTAATCCCCAAACTTTCATCAAATCATGATTTTAAGCCCATTAATCAACCCAAAGTTGATCCTAACCATTTCTAATCCATTAAATCCATATTTAAACATTGATTTCAAGATTGAACCTAAAAATCTAGGTTTTGATATTAATACCCAAAAATCCATTTCTTTAACCCACAAATGATGAAATGAAATACACAAATAGCTATTTAGCAAGATTAAACACTTGCCTCAGATTTGTAGAGGTTGGATCGTCCTCGATGTCGCGTTTGGGCCGGAATCTCCAAGCTTTTCTTCCTCTCTCTCTCTTCCTTTCTTCTTCTTCTCTTCTTCTTTCTCCCTCTAGGGCTTTTTATCTCTTTCTCTCAAATGAGAAATGGCTTCATTCGTAAGCCTCCAAATCCTTTAAAACATAAACCCAATTTTAAATGTTAATACACAATTTAAATGACTCGTTTACTCCAATTCGAGCCAAACATACTTAAAAACATTCCGGAGCAGAAATAAAACCCAATGACAGTCATTTTGACTATCTTGACCCTTCCGGGATTGATGGTACCCTCAAAATCATCATCCGGAATACTTTAAAACGTTCTCTATATTTGGGCCTAAGTTACCAAAATTTGAAATTCTCCAATTAATTAAATTTTATTTTCCCAAAATTTAATTTCTCAGTCTCAAAAGTCTTGGGGTGTTACAGAAACGTCAGTGGGATCCTTCCAGCTAGGTTCTGAAGGGGTCAACTTGTCCCTGACAGAATGCATCCGGGAAAGAAAAATTTGTATGGTTCGTCCGGGTTGTTGTTTCATACGGTGATGGATTCCCATAAGTTGCTATTGATTAGTGAGTTTAGTAGTGGTATATAACTTTTGAAAAAAGTCCTAAATAGATTTGGTGGTGGTAAATCTGCTAAATTGAAGGCTAATTGAGGGTGAATGGGAATTACAAAACAACATGATTACTCGATGGTTTATGTGCTCTCACTCCTCAAGACGATCTTCAAACTTATCGTCAGCTTCCCCAGCGGCCTGTGTGGTTTCAGTTACACTACCGGTGATATGATGTCATAGTTTTTAGTGATTGAGAAAACTCGACATTGCCTGAGACCAGGGAATGTAGGTTGTACCATTGAGAGTGATAGAGATGGGTTAAGCGAGGTCTTAACAATTCATACCGTTGACAAAAAGAGAAAAAATCAAATTAAGGTTCTAATTTATCAAAAACAAAGGTAAAAAATGGATTGACATCTGTAAACCCAAAAATGAATCTATAATGATGAAAAACGGAGTAAAAATGGGCTGAAAACCCAAATAACCTCAAATAGACACAAAAGAAGGTGGGTCAGATATGCGTCAGTCCAGGTCAGTTTGCGGGTTGAAGAACAGGTCCGATATTGGTCCAAAAAAAGGGTGAGTTCATAAGTGATGGTGGCAGCGAGAGGAGAAAAGTCTTAGTGCAGGCAGCGAGAACTTGAGCACTGCAAGAGGAAGGCCACCTAGAGCATTATAACTCTCATACCATGTTACGATATTAGAGAGAGATAGAGAGAGATAATTGGAGGAAAGGAGATATATTGAATTAATTTTATGTGTTTCTACGAGAAGATACATGACCTATATACATTAAACTTGGAGTGTGATAGTACAGGGGCAAATTCAGGGGGCTAGGAGTGGCGGAGGCTCCCCTTCGATTTTTGAAAAAAAATTATCGAGAAAAAAATTTCAAGGATAATTTGTGTAAAAAAATAAGTCAAAGGTGATTTTAGAGGATTTTGAAACTTGAAGGGATAGCAATGTAATAAAGTTTCATTCAACTTTAAACCTAAAACCTTTTCGTTTCTAACATTCCCGTTCTCTCTCTCATCTCTTCTAAAACTCAGTCGCCCTCACCTCTCTCGACCCCTCACCTCTCTCTAGCGTCCTCACCTCTCTCTGGCGCACTGATATTTCTCCGATCGCTGCCCTCACCTCTTCTGCCTTGTTGTAGGGTGCAGCACAGCTGCTGCTCTCCACTCAGCTGGTAAGAAAACAATCCCCTTTTTTGTGTTATTTTGGTTTATTGGTTACACAAACTATCAAGTTGAAGTTGAAGACTTCATTAGATAATGTTATTTTGTTTCATTATACTAGGTGTGCACACGTGCGTAGCACGTGAAACTGTATCCGGATAGTCAATCTCAGCATTAATAAAAGTAGCCACTCACTTTCTCTACCTATTACTTTAAACTTAATCCATTGTGTATTCTTGGACTTGCTATATTTAAGTGGCTTCCTCAGCAATACATTGTTAGTCTAAAGTGTTTTTATAGATTGTTATCAAAGCTTCTCAACCCCCCTTCAAAAGATGCTTTTATATGCATTGTTAGTCTCAACTATTTTTATAAATTATTGACAATTCCCATCAAAGATTTTCTTATCCAACTCAACCCCCTGTAAGTCACTCGTATAACTGTTTGAAGTCCCACATTACACTTGTACTTATGTCACTTAAGAATTTTAAATTTATGCGATTATGAGGTAGATTTATCTTTGTCCCGACACGCACACATTACAATTGTACTCATGTAAGTAAATTGTACTCAACTATATCATTTTAATGGGTTCACATTAAAACATTAGCATAAAAGTGTAAATAGTAGAATACTTGTAGCCAATTATTAGAAATATATGAATTCAGTGACTGATTAATTCTTCAACCCACATACAAAGATATGAGTATCACGTTATATACTTCAGGGATTTTTTACTTAACAACACCAACACCCCCACCCGCCTCAACATGACCCCCAATTTACTTACTGAAGTCTAACACCGTTAAAAAAATACGAATCCATATTGAAACATAACCATAAAACAAAAAAAAGACAAAAATATCCTAAAATAATACTAAAACATTGTAACCAAACACTGATCTTTCTCACTCCATAAATCAAATTTATACTCAAAACACACCATCTCTCTCATCACTATTTATCTTCATTTCTCTCTCTACATTTTCCCCCTCTCCTCTCGTGTTTCTCTCTTTAGATTTGAATTCCTCACTTCTTTTTGAAAATCCACCAGCGAAGCTTTAAATTCTCTCACAATCCCTTTTATTTATACTTTCGAAGCCTGTGTCCCAAAGCCCACACTGTACATCATTAATACTCATATTTGCAAATTATTTCATTAATTCATATTTGCAAATTCTTTCACCTCATTTGAAACACTCTAGTCCGTAGTCAGCTAAATTGACTAATCAATTACATCCTCATGAATCTCCACCTAGAATGGAGGTAACGAAGCTACCTAAACAATATCAAATTGAACAAAAACTACAATTCTACAATCACAAATCGAAAGAGGATTACACACTAAATTCAATAGAAACAATAATTCATATATTAAACTTTAACTCCCCAAATTCGGGCCAAAACTCAAATACCCCAAAACTATCACTCCTAGATCGAGAACAAAAAATTACCAAATATCCAACACATGTATATATAGATATAGATAGAGACAAAATATGTGTGAGTGTGTGTGTATAATTAAAGATTTAGGGCAAATATTTTTTTTAATAAGACAAAGATGGATTTTTGGTAAATGTGTAATTTGGGGGTATTAATATGTATATTTTAATACTATTAGACTTCTATAAGAAAACTGATAGTTATGTCAATTGGTTGGGGATCAGAAAAGTCAACACTGGAATTCACAAGTAATCTTCTAATATTTTATTTAGCAAAAAAATGCACCATTTTCATTGAGAATTAAAGCTTGTAGAGAATAACATCAAATTGTTCAAACCCATAGGCTTTAATGAACTCTAGCCATTACAAAAGTAACATGCATAGATTCCAAGTCGAATCGTGTATTTTCATTTCCTTCCTCCATCACATGCCTCCAATGTATCCTAAACAACATATTGGGTAGAAACCGTTTCAGTTTTATAGCATAAAACAATCATTCATTTATTAAAATATTTACTAAGAAAAATAAACATCATTTTTTGCTTTCAAAAAAGTGTCAAATAAAGAAAAATAGTAAATGCTTTTAAAAATACACCATTCCAAATCTAATTACTTCGATTGACCTCGATAGTCATACCTACCAAAAAACATAACGGGACATAGTACCACATTAATAACCCATGTAGTTGCCCAAAATGAAGAAACTGCTAAAGATTAATCATTCTAGTGAATGTGTAAAAAATCTTACATATCATGTGGTAGATAATATATTATGAAAGAAAGACACCCACCAATCCATAAAAGGAGGAGGATAAGGGAAAAAAACTCTAAGCAGTGCTCAATACACTAATAAAGCATCTATTATTCTGTAAACCTAAGAAAGAAAATCTTATCCTATTAAGAACTATAACTTAATTTTTTTCAATGTTGATTGTGGACAAAAAATGACTGAAATTAGAAATCTAATGACTTACTTAATTCATTAAAAAGGGTAAATAGGTAAAATGATAAAATTTAGATATTACCTTTGACATCATAGATCACTCTTTGCATTCATAATGGGACCACTATTATAGCTCGACCTAATTGCCAAATGTGAAATAAAACGTCTATACATATTGTCCTAAAATGACTAATTTTAGAGAAGAGCCCATATCATGTATTTCAGGTGGAATGGATAACACAAGGTATTTATTTTACACAAAATCAAAACATTTACAATTGAACAAACCAACAAAATACAATTTCAACCCGCTGGAAGACCAAAAAGTAGAACATTAAAATCCCATTCCTCCACCATATTTACAATTTCAACTCCTTGGGAGACAAAAATGTATGAGATTAAAAAAAGCCTTCCCCACCATCTTGACTACTCACCTCCTTTTTTACAGGACAAAACATAGGTTTCACCTTATACAGACAAAGTGTATAATTTCAAAAACCAAGTCCTAAATTTCCATATTCTATAATGATTCAAACTATTTACCTACAGGAAAACTTAAAGCCTTAAATGTTCAATATATAATTTATCATCAACACAAATGCTTAAATTACAACAACAAAGTTACATAAATCGGTATACGAAAGTGGTAAAAAAGGCTATAATGGGGGAAACTTAGAAGATTGCAATCATAACTGAATAGAAGAACAACGGTATTTCTAAAAAAACACAAAAGACCAATCATCACATAAAATACATGAACAAAAATTAAGTATATAGATGCATATGCTTATAGATGTTGAAATTTGTAATTTCTGAAGGGAGAAAAGCCCAAAAAAACTATATCTAAATGGGAGTTTTTGGATGATTTGTTAATATTAGCAATCAAGGGAAGAGATTTTCGCTTTTGACACTTCATATTCCCTAGATGAGAAGAAAATGTTGAGGAGTTTGGATGTCTTGCAGAGTGTCGTTTGGAGAATAAGCCATAAAAACATAAATGAAAATGAATAGGTTCAAGTAATAGTTAGAATTTAATAGTGAGGGTTGCTGGTAAAGGGGACTTTGGAACGTTTTGATGGGCATGGAGAGGGAGGGATGGAGACAAAACTCGAATTGATGAGATACATATGTGTAGAGAGAGAGAGAGAGAGAGAGAGAGAGAGAGAGAGAGAGGTGGGGATGGGTGAGATATAATCACAGAGGACAGAGTTGGACTAAAGACAATAAATTAGGGTATTGAGGACATTTATTGACATCCAAGTTTTTTGGCTCTTTTTAAGTAGTAAAGATAATGTTGTTAATGTTGATGCGTGTAAGAAAACAATCCCCATTTTTTTAAAGCTTTTTAATGCTTTGATGATGTTTCTATTAATTGTTTGATTTGCTTCATATTTAATTTGCTATCAGTGTAGATACCTACTGCAAATTGTTTGATTTGCTTCAATTTTTTTATTTAGGCAAATTTGGGTATGTGTATTTTTTAATGTTTAATTGTTTTTACTTTTTATTTCTAAATGATTAAATGTATATATTTACAAATGTTTAATTGAAAATGTCTCTTGATAATTTAAATGTTTAAGTTTTTTTTTAATATATGACGAGACAAATTTATTTATATTTAAATTAATTTAAACTTAAATTTATAAATTGAAAAAATATTTAGGTTAACGTAAAATACTAAGATTAATGTAGAATATTTATTTTAAAGGTTCATTTTAGTGTTGTTTATCAAAAAATGAAAATTACTAAAAAATTCGCCTCGGGGGTCACTCGAAAATTTGGCTCCCCCTGACCAAACATCCTGGATCCACAACTGCGATGTTACATGTATAATACATGTAGTACAACAATGTAAAGTACACTATGTATACTAGGACATTTCATTGTGTTAATATTAAAAGGACATCACCCACCCATTTCAAAACACTTGGTGATTAACCCATTGAATGACCCAACTCAATTGCGCTCCATCCTCCATTTTTAGCCACCCTTTTCTTAAGAAAACTAAACTTAAGCATTTTTAACGTTGTTTTTACTTTTGTAGTACATTTTCATGATTTTTTGGGTAAATTTTTAGGGTAGTTCTAGAAACCATCTTATACAAATGATAACACCACACGAAATTTACTCGCCCGCTACTCAGAAATTCCAATTACATCAGTTGCTAGTTGACATAATTACAAAATGGATTTTAATGTAATAAGAAATGACATGAACCAAAAGGTATTTTAACCCATAGAATTCAGAATTTCAAATTGCATCATTATCTTATTGGAATCGAAAAGAGAACATTATCATTTCGAAGTATTCGTGTTGTTGGACAATACTAAGGCTCGTGAAAGAATAATTGAACCAAGGATCCGTTTGATTCAAAAGTGGGAAAATGGAGAGCATGGCAAATTTTTCCATAATAAAATTTGCCATGTCAAAATTTGTGAAGGCAAATCCTATAATTTTCCATATAAGGTTGTTTGATAGGATTAATTTACTAGGTTGCAAAAGTGGGTTGTTTGATAGCATTAATGGAAAATAAAAACAAAAAACAATTTAGAACAAACAAACAGTTTATGAATAAAAAATAGTGTTTAATAAAATAAAAAGCTTTAACAAAAAAACAGTTTTAACGGAAAAAAACATTTATTTAGAACGACAGTTTTTAACGAAAAAAAACATTTTGAAAAAAAAAAACCAGTATAGAACAATTTTTTTTAAAAGAAAAACAGTTGTAACAAAAAAACAGTTTTTAACCAAAAAAACCGTTTCAATGAAAAAAAACACTTTTTAACAAAATAAAAACGGTTTTAACAAACAAACAAACAATTAAAAAAAACAATTTTAACAAAATAAAAATATTTTTTAACAGAAAAACAGTTTTTAACAACAAAAAAAACAATTTTTACGGAAGAAATGTTTTTTTTTAAAAAAAGTTTTTAATAAAAAAATAGTTTTTTTAATATTTTTAAAAAGGATGGCAAATTTGTGGGGAAATTTTTCTTTGCTATATAAGTAAGCAAATTTTGCCAACAAGAGTGGGAAAATGATGACAAATTTGTATGTGAACATGAGTATCCATGAAAATTTTTCCATGGCAAATAATAGTCATCAAACACACAAAATAGTGGGAATTTTTTGATTTGCCACCATTGCCACATTTTCCATGGCATATGTGGCCTATCAAACGAACCTTAAGACTATCAGTAACTAAAAAAGACTTTAAGATAGGTCAAGAATACTAGCTTCGCGCACACGCCTCCCTAAAAAAGAGAAAAAATATCGCTGTGATATAACAAATTCAAGCCCATATTTAACGTAAAGAAATACAGAGAATCTCACACATGAATTTTGATTCTTTTAGCTGACTACCATATGTATCAAATCAACGACCCAGATTAAGTGATCTGATCTTGGCGAAGCTCCTTAATGCCGTGGGCAAAGTGGCAGTGCTCACCATGTGGGCAGACCCTGTTGCATTTCATTTTTTGCACAGCTCAGTCTTGTAGCGTGGGTGGCGATGAAAACAACGAAGCTCCTCGATTCCATGGGCAAAGTGGTAGTGGTCATCCTTTGGGCAGGCCCCTATCTCCTGCCATTTGTTGCACAACTCAGTCTTGTAGCGTGGGTGGGGGAGAACATGCCGAAGCTCCTCAATGCCATGGGCAAAGTGGCAGTGGTCACCATATGGGCAGGCCCCTGTCGGCTGCCATTTGTTGCACAACTCGGTCTTGAACACTTTTTGCTACAACATCCATATAACTTGTCATACCACAGGATAAACATCATTTATATGAATTATCTAGTCCAATTCTTTTTTTAATTACTCATCTGGTAAAAAAAAAAACTCAACAAACAATCCCATTTATCAAGCATATGAGTTTTCAAGAAAAAGGAAAAAAAAAAACTATTTTTCCAAAATAAAATGTGTGGAAAATAATTTTTCTTGTTAATAATCATTTTATAATGTAGAATTTATTAAAATAATATTAATGAGTGTTAATTGAGTATATTAACAGTAATTTCAAACGATATATATATGGCGTGAAATGTTTTTTTTAGATAAAACTATTTTATTTAATGGTTAAATAAAAAACTATTTATAAAACGATATTTTTAATTAAAAAAACCAGATAACAATTTTTTTAAGCAATTGAAATGTTTTTTGAAAATATTTATGAATATATTTTTTTTTTGATAAATAAAATCATTAAAAACCCGCTAAGGGAGCGGAATCCATATATAAGGAATATATAAATATGTCCATAAGTAATTCCATTACAGAATTTTTTTTACCAAATGCAAATACGATTTTACAAAATACAAACAAGATTTCACAATATGATTTTTACTTCGATCGTGTTTGTGCTTGGTCAAAAAAATCGAGTAATGGAATTACTTATGGGTATGTTTGTATCCTCCTTGTATATGGGTTCCGCTTCCTTAGCGGCTTTTTAATGCTTTTATTTATCCAAAAAAATTATTTTCATAAATACTTTAAAAAGCATTTTAATTGTTTAAAAAAAATTGTTATATGTTTTTTTATCAAAAAAATTGTTTTATAAATAATTTTTTATTTAACTAGTAAATAAAATAGTTTTATATAAAATAAAAGCATTTCACGCCATATATATATACTAGCGGATGCTCGTGCCGAGGGCACGATAATAAATTTTCCCCCGTGATAAAAAAAATTAAAGAAAAAATAAAAATAAAAAAAATAAAAAAATATTTTAAAAATAAAAAAAAATTTAAAATATAAAGTAAAAAATATTTTTAAAATATAAAAAATATAAATTAAATTATTTAAAATTATTTCCCTTTTTAAAAATAATTATTTCCCTTTTAAAAAAATAAAAACAAAACCCTTTTTATTAAAAAAAATACTTTAGTATGACATTTCATGTATGGGCATGAAAGGAAGAAAATATTATGCATGAAATGTCATACATAAAAGTGGAGATATTTTGTCAAAAACCATGCTCTTTTATTTTATATATATATATATATATATATATATATATATTTTGAATTACTATTAATATGCTCAGTTAACACTCATTATAATTCTTTTAATAAATTCTACATGATAAAAAGATTTTTAACAAAAAAAATATTTTTACGAGATGTTATGAAATTTAATTTTGTACCTAACATAAATACGACTCAAATACAAGCGACACGACAAAATGCAAAATCTTATTTTTATAATCAAATCCGTACACGATCCAATTAAAATGCGACATGACACATCACGATACTTAATTTTTTCTAACAAGACACGATCTAAATAAAAGCGACACGATACAACCCGACACAAAATTTTATTTTTTAACTAACACGACACGACATAAAATCTGATTTTATTTTATTTAACTAGCACGATCTAATTAAAACATAACACGATACGAATGAAATAAAAAAAATTAAACCAGTGTTGAAATAAAACCTTGTGAAGTTTTGCGTGCTAGGTCATGTCGTGTTACTTTTTTTACGTCGTGTTTATGTTACGTAAAAAACAAGTTTTCGTATCGTGTCGTATCACTTTTATTTGGGTCGTGTTCGTGTTAGGTAAAAATGAAATTTCATGTCGTGTCGTGTTACGTTTTAATTAGATCGTGTTAGTTAAAAAAATAAAAGAAGATTTATATCGTGTCGTGTCACTTTTGGAATGCGTATGTAAAAATAAAAATAAAATTGTGTCGGGACGTATCGGGTCATTTTTATTTGGCCGTGTGTTGTTAAATAAAAACAAATAAGATTGGACCATTGTTTTTTTTTTCTAAATAGGGAACTTGTAACAACCCTTGACTTTGGAGACTAAGAAATTAATTTTTGGGAAAATAAAAATTTAATTGAATTGGAGAATTTTAAAATTTGGGAATTGAGGTCCAAAAATGAAGAACATTCCAAAGTATTCGGGATGATGATTTTGAGGGTACCATCGATTCCGGAAGGGTCCAGATAGTCAAAATGACTGTCATTGGGTTTTATTTCGGCTCCGGAATGTTTTTAAGTCAGTTTGACTCGAATTAGAGTAAACGAGTCATTTAAAGTGTGTATTAACATTTAAAATTGGGTTTATTTTTTTAAAGGATTTAAGAGGCTTACGGATCAAGCCTTCTCATTTGAGAGAAAGAGAGAAAAATCCCTAGAGGGAGAAAGAAGAAGGAAAGGAGAAGAAAGGAAGAAATAGAGGAGAAAATCTTGGAGATTCCGGCCCAACCGCATCATCGAGGACGATCCAACCTCTACAAAATCGAGGCAAGTGTTTAATCTTGCTAAATACGTCATTTGTGTATTTGATTTCATAATTTGTGGGTTAAAGAAATGGATTTTGGGTATAAATATCAAAACCTAGATTTTCGGGTTTAAATCTTAAAATCAATGTTTATACATGGGTTATATGATATATAAATTGTTGGGATGGGATGTAGGATGAGTTTACATGTTAAGAATATTATGGGGTTAAAGATTTGGGGGTTTGGTGGGTGTTTGAGGAAATGGGGTTTTGTTGAAAATGGAAATCGACCAAGATAACTGGTATGGCCGGTCGACCGCGCCCAGGGGACCGGTCGACTGCGCCTTAAGGGAAAAGCCTACTGTATTTCTTCGTAGGCAAAACTTGGACCCGCGGTCGACCGGGGGTCTGGGACCGGTCGACCGGTCCCCTATTTTTAGCCCAAAATTTGGAGTTCTTTTTTCCCCTTTTCTTTTGGAGTTTTATTCTTCGGGACTTTATTAATGGGTTTATTATTAAGGGTTATAATATTCGATCAAGGGAATAGGACCCTAAGTTGAATAGGGGATTGAGGGCCTATGTTAAATTGATTTAGGAGGATGGGATGCCTCTTTTAGTAATGAAAGAAATATGGGACTGAATTGATTGGCGGATTATCCTATTATGATGGAGGTGGGAAATCACAGATTTGTTGTAAATGGTAGGGATAGTCCCTTTTTGCTTAAGTAGGTATGAAAAATGGATATTCCGAGGCATAGTGGGGGATCTCAGTGAGGACGAGAGTTCTAGCTTGAGGTCATAAGTAAGAATAGATGTGTTGGGAGGTTAAAAACTCTTAGAGAGGGTGGTGAGAGTACGATATGAAATTGTAGGCCGAGGGTAGTGCCAAATTCTTATAGTAAATAGAATTCTATTGAGATTAAGATTTGGGGACCGATGAGAGAGAGGGGTCATGTAGCCTTAGAAATGTTTAAATTCAGGAACAATCGGTAACCCAATAGGAGTAAGGGTTCATAACATCAATCGAACCATAGGTGAAATGGGGAACGATTTGGATCGTACTATCGACTAGAATAAGCGGTAGCGTAAATTCTAGTTAGGATAGTTATAGACAATTATGTACTTTCGAATATAGATGAAATGTGTAGTGATGGTTTCCTACACTAAACTTTGGGTGATAACCCTAATGTTGGATATATACATGTATTTTTGGGAGACTATTCATCATAGGAAAAAATGGTTGAATTTGCTTCAAGTGAGGGATTGTATTCACATATCGAGGTAAATTAAATGAGTTTGGGATGACGGCTAGTATATTGAAGATTATGTATACCTATAGCCGAGGATATATATATTATACATATGATCGAGATATAGTTTGTTTATATATATATATGTATATATATATATATATATATATATGTGTGTGTGTGTGTGTGTGTGGATATGTGGATATATATCTGTATTGATACGGATATATGGATATATTTATGTTGTGGATATTCATGATATGAATTTTCAAACCCTATGTGATGGTTTAATATTGGATCATATGATGGGATCATATGAATGTGTATATATTGTGCATGTGAATGATATATATACTTATTTGGTTAAGCATACCCCGCTCATGCTATCATTGGGAAGTTTTCGCGCAGAGGGTGAGCATCCTGGCTTAAGGAGCAGGGTGTGGATATTCCCCAGGTCATAGTCGTCCAGTGTGTTATTATGTGATTTATGTTTTGGGGGTGGGACGTGGTGGGTATCTCTTATCTCATTGACCGGTAAGGAGCTATGGCCGCTTCCCGGGAAGTTGTGTGCGTGAGTATATCACGAGGTGGGTGTCGTTGATCCCCACCAGGTGGTCCCCAGTATTGCTACGTGAGCTGGGCACTGGGAAGATGATAGAATGGTGCAAGTTTATCGGCGCTATATATAGCCGGGTATATTATGTGCATGTCCATTGAACATCAGATGTGATATGTACACTTGGTTATGGGTATGGATGATGTATATATATATATATATATATATATATATATATATATATATATATATATATGGTTAGAATGAATGCCTATATATATGTTTATATATATCCTATAGGTGAAAGGATATGGAGTTTTTATGGAGTACACCTTGGATGATTATGGTGTACTAGATTATTGGGGGGTTGATGTATCGCATTTAAGGAATATTCCCAACGATATTATTGGAGATTTTAAGTTGTTCTTGTTTAGTAATCTAAAATTAGTAAAATTTTATGTCTGGCATAATGAATCTCTAGGATTGACATTGTCAAGGAGTAGTGTAACGGGGCGGTTCCTTGTTTGGATTTCGCTTTGCAAGACTCCCCACGCACGAAACGTAGTGCAATGTTGAGATTGGAGAGAAGTTTTGTCAATAACAATTTGTATGCATGTTATTTAGAAATTAAATTGTATGTTTCACCCATATATATATATATATGGGTAATGTATTAAGAATTTTAATTAATTAAATTATAAACTGGAATCCACTAAGCCTAGTATGGCATATATATTTATAAAAATAATTTAGTATGACTTGTAAGGGGTGGATTCTTGGGTATGCTAGGAAGGCAGATACTGGGGGTATAGACTAGGCCTATGGTAAGTTAGGTTGTCCTTATAAATGGGGGTAATTTAACTAAAATTTCAGGATGCGAATAGGTGCGCTCCGTTAGAGGAGAGGTGAGTTGGGGTTTCACGAGAGTGGGATTCCACTTCAAATTATGAAATAAGTGCATTGATATTTATTACGCACGGTTAACACACTTGCTAAATATTTTCACAAATCGGGCTCTGACCAGTTTACTTTTCTCTCCTGCTTGTATATATATATTACTATAGGTGTCCTACCGCATGGATGCCGGATGACCTTCTATCCAGAGTCTTGGGAGCCGTGACAGGAGCGGACTGTTATGGGATTTAGATTGTAGTCGCTTCCTACTTCTTTAAAAATCTAGGTAGGATTCATGTTGTGTATCGTGTTTATACCCAAGGGATATTCATATATGTTTACATTTATTCCATTTTAGTTATTGTATTGGCTGTGGCCCGATAGCTTATTTGGGTTTATTTCCTTGTGGTATATTCAGTTGTAGTTACTTATTTCATTGTAGTTATTCATTTCATTTATCGTCGTTCTTGTATGCATCTTTATTTTCTTTCTTAGTAGATTATAGTGTTAGTTTGCTGTCTGTTGCATATTTTCTTTTATTTTTAACATCTCGCTCATAGTTAGTCTCATACTATTTAGTACCGCCAGTTGAGGTTGAGACTGAGCCATCTGAAACTCCTGATTTAATGTAGTATAGGGTTGTCCACCCGTTATTATTTTGAGCGGGTTGTTACAGAAATGTTTTAAAAAATAACACAAAACACACGTGAAAGAAGGTTTGTTATTGCGAAGATATTTATGTCATTTTATCATGAATTGAAGTGCTATAAGAATTTGATGGAGCGGTAATAGAGGCACCCATGAACAATAAAAAGGAAAAATGATGCTGAAAATTTTGTTACTTCAATAGTTTCTTGAACTAAACGCTTGCATGGCAACCAAAATAATATTCTAAACTAAACAATTGCATCCTACATGATATAATATGAAGTAATTCTTCACAATTCAGTAGTAAATGGGGTGTACATGCCATCGGGATTTTTATATCTTACCAAAGTATAAACACAAACAAAAAATGGTAGATTTTAGTATGTTACCATTTGAGTGTTGTTTTCGATCCGGTTGGACAAACGTACCCGATTTCCATTACGGCGACCCATTTGAACCGGATTACTCTCCGCCACAATATGCATACGGTGAAAACTATCAATAACAGAAGACCACGTATACTCTGGTGGGGCTACTAGAATGTTCCTTTGATAGAGAGTCTCAACTTCATTGACGGTTTGTAGGAGATGAGACAAACGCCAGTTGGAGCTCTCTGGTTGATCAAGAAAAGGGTTTCTCATGTACCCATTACCCATTGTCATATCTGTCTGCATTTTTGTCCACAAATAACACAAACATATTACGACATTAGCATAAAGAAATCAAGATTCATGGTTCTTATAGTTAAGTTAATCAAGATTTATCACCTGAGGATATTATGCGTCGCTTGGTTATAGAGAGAAATGGAGGCGAATAGTGGTTTCATTTTATAGTGAGAGAATGAATAGCAGGGAAGGTGTAAGGTGTAAGGTGGCGACTTCACATTTAAGATATATTAATTAATGACTGTCAGGTTTCACTTCTTTGATTTGCCCTCGACTGATTGGAATTCTTGCCTAATTTCATGAGGGCATGTTGGTCATTGTATATTTTCATTTCCTTTTTTTTGCCATTTCTATAAAAATAATTCTAACGTTCAATATATATATCTATCTATATTTATACTAGTATAAAATGCTTTACAAGCATTCAAGGTTCCTAATCAACCAGACTATCCACGTCAGATTGGATATTTGACCTCCTATCCACGTGAGATGTCCACTTTTTCAATGGCTGGGTACATATTCCGAAACCCCTCCAGATCAAACGTTTCGGCCCATCAGCTTCAACTGTATATTCTTCTTCATGTCCAATAGAACTTCAGCTTAAAAAATAACTCCTTAAACCTCCTAAGCTGTGATTTAAGATATTTTATTTGTGTATCCAAGTTTGAAAATAACGATGAATGTTGATAGAGAAGGAGTTGATAAATCTGAGAAAAAATAGGGACTTGAGGAGAAGTTAGTGTTTATGTGTTGGCGGTTGTGGATTTTCCATGGCCATGTCAGGTGCTTTCTTTAACATTTTCTTTATTTACATTTTGAGATTTGGTTTCTTCATTTTCAAAGATTTTACCATAATCGACTGGTTTTAAATTTGGTTTGGATTTGGTTTGAAATCCACTCGGGTTTGTTTGAAATCATTTTTGAGGTTGGATTGAATCTACAATTTTTTCTATTTGATTTTGGGGTTGGATTTGGTGATTGGATTGAATCATGAGATAGGGGTTTATGGCCGAAGGTGTTGATTTTAGAAAGGAGTTTTAGTTGATGGTGACACTGAAAATTGCAAAAAGGTGGCAATTATGGTACCGTCTATTGATGCAGGGGTAGCATTAATCAGCCACTATAAGATCATTGACTTTCATATAGTGCAAGTTTTAATCATAAGGAACAAATTCGAGAATATCCACAATTGAAGATCCCATCATATTAGCATGAAAGACCATAATTGAATTATCATCTCTAACTATCCATCTGTCATTGAAATTTATATTACAATAAGCCTCCTTAAACCCATGCCAAATCGAACTCAACAAATGATAACTATAAGGAAAATTGAATTTAGCTCATGATATGGTAGCACAATGAGTTATATTAACAAAAAGGTCCAGGTATACTTAATCAAAGCATCACGATTGAGAATGCATGCATCACAAACACCCAATCCTCCTATACATTTATTAAGGCACACATACATCCATGAAACTATAACTGATTTAGCTTTATGAATTGAGCGAAACCAAATGAAGTTTCTCATTCACATTTATTGTTTTTCAATTAGACCATAGGTCATTTAGAAGACATGAAACTATACAGCACAATTGGAATGATGACAGATTTAACTAGCTCAAATCATCCAGCCATATAAATAATTTTTCCTTGCTACTCTTGCATATTAGATTTATGTACATCTGTAAGACTTGGTCAAAGAGGATGTAGTGCCTTTATAGAAAATTCGTAATAGCATCTGCATAAAATAAATTAGTAGGAGCTTGACAATCTCTAGGTGAAGAGATAGGTTTATTAAGTCATTGACCAATCTTGAGATCTAAATATCTACTGAGAGCATTCTCAACAATGCAGAAATGGGGGACACAGAGGATCACCTTATCTAACACCTCTAGAACACTTGGAAAAATGTTATTAGGAAATAATCCTATGGTTTTGGGAGTGTTGATGCAATTTGAACAAAAGTAATTCTTAATTGTTGTCTATGGTTTAATTTAGTTCATTTACAAAAGGGAATTTTTGTGATGTACATAGAAAGTTAGTATTACTATTCAATGGTATATGAAAAAAATACTCTGTTTACCTCTTTTATTCTTCATAAGCAACCAACATGCCAGAGAAAAGGTTCCTCAACATATTTCTTTTGCAGTGCCGAGTCATATTATAATCCTGATAGCACCTCCATTTAATTATTTACCCTTCTGTATTTATTTTTTATCCCTTCCACATTTGTTGGTCGATTGATTTCTCCACAGATCTAAATCGTCTCAAATCCCTTGAATTTTTAAAAAATGTATTTCTCTCTCATATATGTAAATAAAAAGTATCCATGTTATTGACTTTAATTCATTGTTATTTGCAATCATTTTAAATTTACTATTCTAAATCCATCGTTCCTCAGATCCAAATCACGACGATAACTGCTTCGTCAATCCCCCACTATAAATTGATTGTGATGACATTTGATGTAGGGAAATTGCGTCCTTAGCTTTCGAAATATGGAAAATCAATGCCCCATTATATCTTTGCATTAAAACAGAATGTATCTAGACTAAAACATATCTGAATAATGTACCAGGATGGATTGGGAAGTCCCGATGGTTGGCTTGATCTCCCGAGTAGCGAACTCATTCATGGATACGTACTCAAGAGTTCATGAGGTCAAAGCCCATGTAGTTGTTAGTGGTGGAAGGGTACATAATTTTATGCTAAAGGGAATTACAATTGTAACTCTCTGATTGAGTGCTTAGGGAATAGGGGTGCAATACTTGGGGTATTTTGTGTTTGGAAAAGTTAGTTCATTTTAAAGGTTGGAGAAGAGATGCACAGAACATGGTCTATGTTTTATGTCAGGGACGACTTGATTGTACATATACCTCTGGAGTAGTTTAAAATTAAAAACATGGTTATTATTTTTTGATTAACAAAATAGAATATTCATCGTAAATCGACTTGTACCATGATGTACATGTGTCACCGTCTTCCCAGCTAATGAACTTAAGACATTATGTAAAATGATATACTTGGAATTTACAAAATGACAAGCGAGGAACGGAGAATAAGCATAAATTTGAGTTGAGAAGTGGGACATGTATATCAGTTTCCCGTCGAATAACATAAACACTGTTCTAAAAAACCCGCCTAGGCTTGAGGCTTGGGAGAAACGCTTCGTCTTACGCTTTTTATGCCTCATTCTTGTTAAAACCTTTAAGGCACACTTTTTTCTAAAAACAAAAATGCTTTAGTGAAACGATATCGCCTTTTAAAGATTTTTTTACAAACCAGACCATTATCTCATCCAAAATAATTACATAGTATTTTAATTTGCATATATTCAGACATATTTTTATGATATGTACAATTTTAGTATTTTAATAACCTTGTTATGGTTAAAAAATATTAAAATATATTAAAAAGGCCTAAACTCCTTTTCACGCCTTTTTACGCCTAAGGCCCGCCTAGGCTTCTAAGGCTTAAGGCTTGGTCTCCACGCCCACGATTTTTAGAACTTTGAACATAAACCATGGCTTTTTTGCATTTAAGTGATGTTTGTTTTGAATATTATTGGATAAGGGAGATTTTAGCTAAAACAGTTAGCACGCTAGTTTTGGAGTGAAAATGGGGCAAATGTTGATGTGGCAAGTGTATCCATTTCTGATCTGATAACGGTGGTTCATGATAATAACTTGAGCAGTGAAATTGCCTTGGTCAGTTCATCTTTGGAATTAGACGCTATGTAACCACCCTTGACATCCTTAACAACAACGTTCTTCACATTGAACCCCACATTGTCACCACGAAGAGCCTCATGGTGCATATCAACAGATTTAACTTTAGTGGTGAGCCCAGTAGGGCCAAAGGTTACAAGAATATCAGGCTTAATGGTGCCCCATCTAAACACATCCCAATCGGACAATTCTAATTCCTCCTTCACAATTTCATCCTACCTTGCTTTTAAAATAATTGGGGGTAGTGGCATCCATCTACAAGAACAGAAGATAATATAAAACACCAATCACAAACCATAAGTAATAAAAGAGCGAGTCTGGGCATATCAAAACTCGAGGAAATTTATGTTTTTTCATAAAAATATGCAAATAAATAAGATGGCATCTTATTACAATGCACGAGATGGTCACGAAAGATTGAAATAGTGATCCATAGTCAATGAGATATATTAGCAAATATACCCTTATAATAATAATGATAATGATGATAATAATAATAATGATGATGATGATAATAATAATAATAATAATAATAATAATAATAATAATAGTTACATTTTGAGTTTGGAAAAAATTCTAAAGATTCGTCTCTCATGAAGTTGACGCACCACAAAATAACTAATAACATCTAGGGGATATCAACAAATAAGAGAGATTAAATTTGTATACTCAAAATCGCATGTCTCTACAATCGATAAGACAAAAAAATGTTTCTCACAAAAAAGGACAAAATATTTGGTGCAAAAATAGGATACTGACTTATTCTTTATCATGCAGCATAAGAAAACCTTCAAAGGGAAAACATAATTAAATGGGGAAGGGGGGAGATGACCTTAATGCAGCAACAAATCATCTGCTTGACACCAAGTATGAAGGGAATGAAGGCATGCTCAACACCCCAAATATTCAATATACCTTCTCTAGGAGCATCACATTTGATTTCGGTTTAAAGGAGATGATAATGGGCTCGTGTGCATCGATAAATATTAATCAACACAAAAAAATGGCCAACTGCCAAAATTAAGATGACATAACCTTTTCAATGGAAATATGTACCACATATGCATGATTGGCTGCAAGACATTAATTATGTCTAATTTTTAACCTATTATAATTTTTCTCCCTGTATAAATTAAATGTTCCGGACATAAGTTGCATTTGATATCTAGACCCAATATCCAACGTTCTCGTTGTGTTATGCTCAATGATTCTTCTCTGTTTATCAATTATGGAAGCATACTCTTTCTCGATAAAATTTTGTAATGAGCTAGAGTTGTTCTATAAGAGTCACATCTTAGCAGGACAAATAATTACAACTCTTAGGTGACTGTTTCCCCACCACTCAATGATACGAGGCTCGGTTAGGGTAACAATTATCACACATATACCATCTGAATTAACATAAATTATTTGATGTATAAAATTATCTCATCCCACCTCACGATCCCGCACAAAATGGGGCCAGAGTGTATAAAGTTTATGTTGAATATCATATGGTAATCAATCTAATTAAGCATGGTGAGTCCTATCCTATTCGGATTAAGCATCATACTGGGCTGTTAGAATATTAAGCTTTCGCTTGCTGGACTACGATTGTTGCTAAAACAAGATAGATGAAAGGGGATGAGGCCTGCCAAACTGTTGGCTTTGATCAAATTTTATGATGTTAGTCCCTAGCTAACCATAATGATAAGACTTTTGTTTTTCTTTATTCTTCTAGCGTTAAGTAAATTTTATAAAGGATGTTTTTATCTGTACCAAAATAAGTGTTGAATCAAAATTATTCTGATTAAGTTAAATAGTGTTATATATTTGTACATAGAGGTTGATTAAGTTAAATAGTGTTATATTTCTAACTAAGTTCAATAGTCTTCTATTTGTAACTAAGTTCAATAGTGCACCCTATTCTGATTAAGTTAATTAGTGTGCGTTGTTAAGTGTGTTGTGATGATGGACATTGATCATAAGACTCTAATTTTGAAATAGGGAAAATAATTACTTATACAGAACCTTCTTTAGAACTATGTTCAAGGACATTGCCCAGAGGAAGAACCGACGCTAATGTTACTTCAAATTCTTACAAAGGCTCTCTAGGTGGGAATCTGGTTGCTGAAACTGGGATAGATACAAATTTTCCATTCTTCTCTCTAAGCACCTTAGTAGCTACTAAGGACAATTTCTCTTTTAACAACAAACAAGGTGAACTTGGTTTTGGTTATGTTTATAAGGTAATATCCTCAAATACGATATGCAAGATTACTTTGAAGATGTGTTTATTTTCATACAAGAGAGCCCGAATGTAAATATATATATATATATATATATATATATATATATATATATATATATATATATATATATATATATATATATAAGTTTTGAATTGATGATCAATAAGTGTATGCTAATGTGTTATTTCAGGGTGAGCTACGTAACGGGCAAGAAATAGAATCAATAAATTATTTACAAATTCAGGCTAAGGGATAGGCGAGTTCAAGAATGAAGTTACACTAATAGAAAAACTCCAAGACAAGATTTTTTTGAGGCTTTCGGGAAATTGCATTCACCAACACGAGACAATGTTAATCTATGAATACATGCTAAATAAAGTCTTGGACTCTTTCATCTTTGGTATACCCTCATTCTTCGACTTCCAATGAATATATGTATATTAGATATACATACATAATTTGAAATTTGAAATTTAAAATTTGAAATCTTAGTCTAGATAAATACTGATGTAATCGTGGCATATTCCTCCCATGTATACCCACAAATACACTTCCAAATGGTATACCCACAGGTCCAATTCCAAGTTGTATACTCGCCGAGTCAGAGTAATTTAATAGCAGAACCAGATAAGAGTTCGATAACAACTGGAGTGTACATTTAACATGTGTAGATGTACATGTAGATGTCCCCTGGTGTCAATTGATGGTTTTATTTCCGGGTATGGTAAAGATGGGTAGCGTTGGGAATTATTTCGGGCTGTAAAATTTTAAATGGGTAGCATCCATCTTCCTAAGTTGAATTAGTTCTTAGTGTAGATAGTGTAGGCTTTTAAGAAAATAAGTTGTATATTCGCTTTTAGTCTTTTAAATAGAAAAGACTTTTAACTTATCTCTTTTACTCTTTTAAACAGATATCATTGACTGATGACACCAAGATCATCACGAGATATTAAAATTTCTCGGTTCTAGATTGATCCCTCCCGCAACTGTCGGGTACTTTAGAAAACCAATTTGGACTCACTTGTAGCATTTTATGAAACTTTTATTTTTTTGGTCAAAGGTATTTATAAACTTTACATTAATTTTTTCTAGCATTTGCAAAATATTAACTCCTTTTGGCTTTCCATTTTTATTTTTAACTAGTTCAAATTTTCTCAAATACTTAATTTTCTTTGCTTCTCGAGTTTAATATTAATTCTCCATCCTTAGTTCAAAGTCTAATTTTTTCTTCTTTTCCAGGTAAAAGACTGTGCTTTGTGGACTTTACATCGCAGACGTGGTAGGATTTTGCAATACTTAATGTCGTCTTCCAACGAAAACTCACTCGGACCCTTTGAACAAATTGTTGATCACAAATTTAGTGCTCATTCAACTAGATGTTCATTTGTTTTTTTTCCAAATGTATAATTGTGATGGTACTATTTTTATTGGATTATTTTTTTATAGGGTGGATAGTCCGATAAATAGAGGAAACTCTGCCCATTTAAAAAAAAAATATTTGCACTTTTGGGTCATAAACATAATTTTTGTATTATAGTGATGTTTCATAATGGTATAATTGTGATCATTATAACGTTTATTCGAGTTCGAGGACAGATTTTTTGTATTGTTGTTGACTTTTTTTTAACAAGGTTGATAGTGCTATATATACTGGTAACTCTTACCAAATTTAATAAATTGTTCACATTTTTGTTGTAATAAAACTCAACTTAAATTATTTACACATTTCTATGTCTTTTAATACGCATCCTTCCACTGACGTCGAAATCTAACATTTCCTGAAAGGGAAGCGTACGTCAAAAGTATTTTCGCTTTATTATACATTAAAATTCTCTTCACCTTTAGAATACACTATTATCATATTTTTTTTAATTTACTCTTTTCATTCATTATAGGAACATTGATGAAAGGAAAAAAAAGAATGTTGTAGATTCAATTTTAGGAGTTCCATCTTCATCAGCATATTACACATTGTGCTACTACATTCAATTTCTACTTTATTGTCTACCTCTATGTAAAACATTGATAATGTTTGTCAACATTTGTACATTCGGTTTAACTATCACTACTACTCTACATTTTGATTCTATTGCACTTTTTTTTAATTCTATTTTAAATTTCCCACTTGCATTCGTTCATTGTGCATTAAATTACACATAAACCGCGCATCGCGCAGGTTTCCACCTAGTACTAACCTAAAATGACATACAAACTGAAAACGGGAATTAATAATCCTGAGCTTAGGTTCATCCACGTGGCTCTATCCGTGAATATACTAACATATAGAAAAATGTTGATTTATTCCCATCCTTTAGGCTTCCCAATGGGATCAACCAAAAGCCTTTCTTCCTCTCACAAATAGCCGTCAAATTAATTTCCCTCTACCAACATGTTAACCTTTCATCTCCTTAATCTATGTTCTTATACTTCCTCTTCTCGGTAATTATTTCGTCTATATATATATGCTGCACCAAGAATACAAAACACAATAATATGCGAGTCAAGTAATGATAAAGTGGGTAATTACTCTATTGGTTTACCTCTGGTGAGGAATTTTTTTCTTTCTTTGTTTTATTTTTTGAACCTTCATCTGTGTTGTTTGTCTCAACTTATGAGATTGATTTGATTTATTATGAGTCCAATTTTGATTAATTTTCAAACCCATTTTGGGTTCCCCAGTTCAACACCTTTTATACTCCCAAAACTCATCATACTTCACTAATCTCTTATGTTTCCTCTTTTATTTCATCTCCATTGTTGAATGGGTCTGGTGCTTTGTTTTCTTTTCACCTCAACACTTCATCATCACAAACTATGCAGGAAATATGACTTTACTGCTAAAATTTCTAGCTTGGGGAGAGGTAGGTCCGAGATGATTTTTTTAGATTTTGAAAAAAATTATGGAAAAAAATAATTATTTTGAGATTGATTCTTTAAATGTGTCAGCTGAGAATTTATATAAGTAGCTTGGAGATTGGTTTTGGAGGTGGGGCTCCGTGATATTTTTTCATATTTTGGATACTTATTCTAAAGTTTTTAATTATTTATAGAAAGGATAATACTTGGGAGACTCTTGATTGGGACTTAAAATTGGGATTCATCATTACATGACGAGTTGTCATTGGTGATCCCTTATGAACGCGGGTCCGCGCCAGCGGTACTAACCAATCGTGACATGCCATGTCAGCGAATTTTGAACCCAGGTGCCTGGGATGACCATTACCTTGAATGGGTGTGTGTGAATGTGTATTAATGTGGTGTTTGGGACATATTTTCATTTCTATTAGTGCTTGGGTAGGGATAAAATTGTATAAGGTGTTTGGGCAAGCATTTAAATGATTTTTAGTATTTGGGCATATTTTGATTTATGATGGTGTTTGGACTGAATTCATCGTGAATTGGTGTTTGGGTTTATTCACATATGCATTTGTTGATTGTTGAATTTGAATTTTGTTGTTAGAACAAAAATATGGGTAACCTTAAAAAGCAATGGAGATGGCCTTAGTCACCAGAAATGATGAGTCACTTGCAATTATGTCCATCACCTATGCCTTTTTTTATTTTTTTTGTTTTGGGTAACATCTTTTGTATACTTAAATTAGAGAAATTTGGTAATCAAATGAAATTAATTTGGTGACAAACTATAGGCTCTCATAAGGGAGCCTAAAATAATAGCATTTTATAGGATTTAAAAAATATTTTTTTTTTTGGTTCAAAACATTTCGGGTACCCCTTAAAAAAATTCATTCAAAAATGATTTATTTTGGTATTTTAAAAAAATGAGTGAATATTTTTTAGTTAATTTTTTATGTGATATTTAAACAATTTAAGGGACCCATCTAAGAAAAATTAGTTGAAAATTATTATTTTTACTATTTTAAAATAAATTGGTCCAAAATATAAATTGTCACAGTTAAAATTTACACATCTCGCCTTCTCATTCGAGATATATTTCGGGTAGTGGGTACTTCTCTACACCACCAGCAAGACCAACTCAGTTGGGATAAAAACAATAAGTAAGGTAAGACAATTATTTTGGATGTGGTGTTATATTATTTCTTCATTCTATAGCTAGTCCATGTGTGATTATTGATAACTTGAATCACTATTGCCTAATATTATCAACATATCCAATTGTCACTATTTGTCCACAAACTATTGATGACATGTTTCACCCAAGTATAAACTATGCTTTAAAAGTGTAAATATTTTCTTCCTAACTATTACGGTTTCTGATGATGTCATGTTGAATTTAATTCAAATTCATTTCACTATGAAGATTTATATTACATAATTGTGCAATTTCAATCACATTTGCTATCATTACATATCATCATATAAACCAGAAAATGATTAATCTCCGCATCGCGCGAGTTTACACCTAGTAGTTTTAAAAATAGGAAATTTGTAAATAACTCTCTTCATTTTTTTTATTTATTTACATCAAGAGCATGTGAAAATCTTATTCGTATTTTTAATTAACGATAAGTCCATCTGCTATGTAGTTACACTTTATATGAGTACTATAAATTGTAATTTCCTATACGTTATGATATTCAATGGACACAGTTTATAGAATAACGATTGCAAAAAAGAATGATGTCTCACACAAAACACAAAGTGTGCGTGATTTGATAATTTGTCTACGTCCACGGGGGGTTTTAATTTGCTCGCTATTAATTAAGAACTCAGGTTGATAGAGTTGTAGTACTACTAGACGTTGAAATAATGCACGTCCCATTCTCATGGTGTCAATTTAGATTTATAAGGCAGCTTAGGAGATTCCTAAGCCCCGTTAACCACTATTACTAAGAGTACATACTTATCATTTGATCATGGTCATTTGTTACAAGAGATAAAGTTTAAATAGTTCTTCTTTTATCGAAAGACTTTATTAGTCACGGGCATATGCGATCGAGCACGTGATAATAAAATAATTGACCCCACAATTGCCCCTAGAGTCTAGGGGCTCATTGGGGTCGTTGGGTCGTCGGCTGCAAATGTTAAATATATGACGAGACTAAAATTGAGCGATCATGTAAGGAAACCGATCATTGTCATCATTTTTCCACCGCAATACAAAAAACCTAAACTTTAATTACACTTGTTTTATAAGTATAGCAACGAGTTTGGGCATCGAATCCACATAGAGTGTTTGTTAGACTTTAACTGATTTATTACTTCTTGAATAAAAGTAAAAAATATTATGTTTTCACTAAATTAAACAACAAGAATGGAAACTATATATTAAGAGTTATATCTCTCACCACGGGCTAATTAGCATAAATGGTTACATGGTAAGAAATTTTTTATCAAGATTGAATGTCATTTGGACAATTAATAAAATCGAGAGTTGTCACCCTTTACATTCTCATAAAAGTATAATTTTCTTTTCGCACCAACAAATACTCCCGAGATTATACACATAAAGTCACAAACATAGAGCATAAATGA
Organism: Sambucus nigra; assembly: GCA_949130495.1. Taxonomy (NCBI): domain Eukaryota; kingdom Viridiplantae; phylum Streptophyta; class Magnoliopsida; order Dipsacales; family Adoxaceae; genus Sambucus; species Sambucus nigra. Next base: position 300,338,597 of record OX422215.1, on the reverse strand, counting down.
TATACTCCATCAAGTTTTCCGGATGCAAAATCTAGAACAATATAACCCATCAAAACTTAGCTGAACCATCATACAATAACAAAGCTACTAAATAATCCATGACGAGTTCAATAATCTCAAATTATTTTAAATTAGCTATAAAACATAACTAAAGTCGTGGTATGAAAGAAAACAATAAAGAAAGAAATAAAACTAGTTAATAAAGCTTGAAAATTAAGTTATAGAAGTTTAAATAAATAAGGAAGATGGTTAATAATAACTTATAGAAGTTTAAATAAATAAGGAAGATGGTTAATAATAACTTACAATCAAACTTTAGGAGAGAGAAATGAGAAAAGCTCTCAATATTACACTAATCTAACCCAAAACAGGAAACAAAAAAATAGATAATTGTAAGAACAATTATCTATATAGCAAAATAAATGTTTTACCTGAAAGGTTTTTTTTCTTGAAACTTTGTGTTGTTGTATTTGCCTGGTTTGATTTATTTATTTTATCACCATAAATGCATGGGTAAGATAAAAAGATAAAATCAATTTAAAATTTTCTTTCGCATCTAATATTGGGATTTCATTTTTTGTTTGAAACCACCCTGCGATTATTTCGCCTTCTCAATAATGAAAAAATAAACTCCACTTACTATTTATAGTAAGTGGATTAAACAAAGAAAAAAAGAACAATATCTCAAAATATGATGGGATCGATTGATCGCCAAAAGGATTGATTGATCAATGAAGCTAAAACTGCCATACTGGCTTTCAATCCTTCACAAAATCAAGAGGATCAATCGATTGATGGTTCTGAAATCAGTACACTATTATAAATTTTTAGCATACGATTATCGATTCGTGGTTAGACTTATAGGGGTCGATCGATCGATATCTATTTTTTGGGCACTTTTTTTTTTCAAAGACTAAGGGACTTTAGGAAAATGGTTATAACTCGATCATATGACAATGAAATGACGTTTTGCCTGAGGCCACACGAACTAAGTCAATGAACTACTCTTCCATGGAATTCCTCCAACCGCAACACGAAGTTTGAAATTATAAAATTTCCCCTGAAGTTGAATCATGTGATGAAACTTTCCCGAAACACAATCAATTGCTCTTAAAATTATCATTACAATTTTTAGGGAATCGATCGGCCTTGTCAAACTTGTTTTTCTCAAACTTCTTCACATCTTTCGCTTGTTTTTTATACTTAAGAAATTTTCTAAATTTCTTAGCAAATAGGGTCATCATCGGAATAGATGTCTTGCTCATCATTCGAAATAGGTGTTTCCTCCTTTTATGATTTTAAAGCAATGCCCTTGTCCAAATTCTTTGCTTTGAAAGAAAGCATGTTAGCCTCATAAGTTTTAAGATCGCCTACAAGAACCTTAAATTTCGTAGAGGTCAAAGTATCTAAGGAATTCAAAACCATCTTTTTTGAATTAAATATTTCAAGAAAGGAGCATAAGATCTTCTTGATTACTTGATTTTTGATAATTCTCTCTCCCAAGTTAAAAGACGAGTTCATAATATCGGACAATCTTACATGGAATTCATCGAATGTTTCACTATCCTTCATCTTAATGGTTTCAAACTGAGTGGTGAGGTTTTGGAGTTTGGAAGCCTTAACAACACTAGTTATTCAATGGTTGAGTTGGAGTATGTCCCAAGACTCTTTAGACTTTTCACATGTCATAATACGGTAGACCTCCTCTGGTGTGACCATCCAAAACAGATCATTTAAACCTTGAGAATTATAATTTTCAAACCTATGCTCTTACTCACTCCATGATTCTATGGGTTTTAATAAAATTAATTCTCTATTTTTGGTGGTTGGTGGATTCCACCCTTTAACTAATGCTAACTAAACTCACTCATCTATCGCCTTAAGTGTTGATTTCATATGCATTTTTTAGTATGCGTGATTAGACCCATCAAACATCGATCCACTAGAAACTGAATGACCATCTGAATAAAAACCACCAAAATTCATGCCGAAATACGTATCTAAACACGATAACTTAGTGTTCTATCTATGATACCAATTTGAAAATGCTAGACAGGTAGGTCCGAAGGTATGAGATGACAACAACAAAGTCAAATGTTAATTTTTCCAAATTAATTATAAAATTTTAAACAAATTATATCTAAATAAAACTTACACCAGTTTTAAACCGGATTGTTGTAATAAATCAATTTATCAAATTTTATCTTCTTAACCTTAAACATACATCTAGGTCATATCAGAAAAAATAAATTAACCAATCGTACAACGTGCCGATGTATGAAGAAAACCCACAATGGAAAAAATCTCGGACGGTCCAGTCACATAAATCACCATGATAAGGTTTTACCAAAGACAGACAGGTGACTGACTCAATGATTTGATGCCCTCATAAGCCTTGACACATCTTCAGTCTTTAACCTATCCTATACAGTGCAATTTAGGAGTCCACCTATGTAAGATGCCATAATGTGTGAGCCCACACATGCCTCGGTATCCACCGAACAGGCTCAGTAACCATTTATGGATCTGAAATAAGGATGCATCGTTCATCACCGCAATACCACACCACAGAGTCCACCGTCTATAAATAGAAAACCAAGCATGGAGTCCACCTCATAAAATGAATCTCTATCAAGATGATGAGATAAATAAACTATGGTGCCCCTGATTCCTGATGTGCTTTAAATTGAAAACACATTTTTTAAGGTGGCATAATTTTTGAGAAAAAATGTTCGAACGATAACTAAGGTTCGTTCGAAAGAAAACCTTATTTCGTTCAAACAAACTTCACACTCATTCGAACAAACCAGTGATCTCGTTCAAACATACTTCGAACGACTTGACCTCTGTCAAAGAGAGATACCCCATTAGATGTCCATTGGAAGTTTGTTATAACACACTTAACATCTCGTTCGAACAAATGCTTAATCCCATCTGAATAAGCAAAATACAAAAAATAATTTTTTCTTCAAAAAACATTTTAAAATATCTCCAAACATATTTGTAAAAAATAAATCACCCAAAATTAAATTTCCAAGGATGAAAATCATATGCATTCATACCTGAGGGATCCTCGAAAACATGAAGATAAATGTGGCACAAAACACATCACTATGTGTAATCTCTTAAGATTTTTCGCTACGTCTTCAACAAACACGTCATAGTCTTGTAAGGTGAGCAACTCAAAGCCTAACCTATGACTCAAATGTTTTGTCTCAAATTAAGCCAATGCAAACAAATTGACTCAATTAAAAAAAATCCTTATAATAACTAATGGGTAGCCGTGGTGATTTATTCTTTAACAATCACGAGGTCTTAGGTTTGGGAAGACCTAAAACTATACCTAGTACGCACGGGAGATGCTCGAAGGTAATATGAGTAGGCCTTCATTATGTGTGGGAGCGAGAGATGCTCATATATTTGTGCAAGATCAAGGTTGTTCCTAGGTATGGACGTTAAACATGAGTAGGGTCTTTTTCCTGTAATATGTGATTATTGTACCGATTTATTCGTTGTACTAGTGATGTATGTGACTTATTATAGGGATGCCCACCTGCGTACTTATGTTTTAGACTTGTGTATTACATAATCTAGGGAGGTTTATATTGCATTAATGCCCTGAGATAATCAAATGTGTATAGACTTGAGTTATTATTGCTATATTATTTATTTGGTGAGACGAACCATAGATTTGAGACTACAACACAACTTATGTTTTCAAATGAAAGTGATAAACCTAAAGATGGGGAACTAATGATTAAATAACGAAGAGGTAAATCTTTAATCACATGGGTGACATATGGGTTTCGAATTTAGAACTGCATGATATTTTATGTTATTGGGTTAGGTAACTAATAACTTGAAATATGTTTACCGACCCCATGTTATAGGAATAAGTCAAGGATGATGATGATGATGATGATGATGATGATGATTATGATGATGATGATGATGATGATGTTAAAACACAAGAGGAAGATGTGTATTTATGATGTGGGCAAGATTCAATTATAATCATACTCTAGATAAGCTTGTTGTTTAAGTTTTCCTTTAAAAGTTTTCCTTTCAAAATTATTTTTACATGTCCCTATTGCAGTAGTTCTTGTAGATGTGGGATCGTTGGTGAATCATCTCTAGCGAAGTCCCATATCTTACTCCCAAGATTATAGGAGTAGAGAAATTATAGCTCATCATTTTATTGTACTGCTTTATTTTCGGTTTTGTTGTATACGTCTATTAGCATTCAGAGGTGATATATGTTATTTGGTTGGTGATTGGTATAAGAGTTGGTTTTGGATTCAGTAAATATTACATTGTATTTGTTATTTTTTATTCCTGTTTATTTCTTATGCTAAGAATGTTACTAAAAGTTTTGTTCCCCGTGATTATTATGGAAGACCTAATCAATCTATTTATGGAATTTTTGAGGTATCACATTTGATATCAGCGCATTCCATGTTCTAGTTATCTAGGGATATTAAGTGAACCGATCTCTTTTTCATGTTGCGTTCTTTGGATACTTTAGAGCTTTATTGTTTAAGGTTTGTATTCTCTATAACGATGACCATTTAGGGGTTTTTGCACCATTGTTTCTCGATGAATGACTAGGATAGACCAAGTATATTGGGAGTGTTCCTTTTTTGTATTTCTCTTACGATACGTCCCATATATGAGGTTGACTTTGATTAAGAGTCAAGGGTTTTTGGATGCAAGATTTTTATCAAGTGCTTGGCATATGGTCAGAGGGGAAATGTTTTCTCTCACCATCTGTAACGACATTAAAAGTAAGTTTTTGAAGAATTGTCTGTGTAACCATGTGATGGTCAGTATGAGGAAGCATTTAACTATCTTTCGCTTTATACATTGGGAGAGATTGATATAAAGGTGAAGGAGGATGTTTGCATTATTATCTAGTACAATAAAGACTTTTTGAGTTGGTAGAAACCTTATGTGAGGGGTTTAACAGGTGTTATTGGGTAACCTATTGTTCACCACTTTCGGTTGGGTGGTTGAAGTTACCTTTCTACATTAGTGGGAGAATTTTAACCATTATGCGAATAGAATCCTTAAGATTTGGAAGAATGAAGCAAAAAAGTACCAATAAATAGAGACGGTGTGCTGTGTACCCGAGTAAGGTGACCTCACCAATTTATGAACCACATAGTGTGAGATGACCCCAAGGAGTTTCCAAGAGTTGACGATATGATTTGTTTGTCCAATTGGCAAGGGGAATTCTGGCAAGTAGAACCACGACCTACGAGAACAGGGTAAATGAGTCAAATTTTAAAATATACAACCAATGACAAAAGGTCACGATGGTCACCAGTGGGGATTCCATTTTGATAGCTCATTTAAAGAAAGGTGTTAGGCTTATGGAACATGAGGCCACCTAGTTATTAGATGCCTTAGTGACAACCAACTTTTTGGGGTACCTCTAGGGAATGGTTATGGGAACGTAAATGGCTCGCGCATATGAGTCTGGATTTTACATCGAGGATTTGTCATTCTTTATTAGTTGTATTTTTACAAAGATTATGAGATATATGGATTCCCTCTGATATTTATGTATTGGTAGTTACCTCCAGTCGGGAGGGTGATACTTTACGCTGTTATTTTAAAGACGTGGCAATTTGTTTGTTCGGCTCGAGTTCAACCACCTTGTTGATTTTTTATGAGATATCACCATATAATAATTTATCTTGTGTGTATATTTATATTTTACTCTTATATCGACTACCAGGAGTAAGCTTTGGTCCAGGATTACTTTGGGTGGTTATGCTTAGGCTTGGAAGAAAGGGCTAGCATGCCTCTATAGGTATGGATATGAGTAAATTATGGGAGATTATGATCACGTGCATGTGTCATCCATAGTCTTACATTCTTCTAATTTTACTTCGATAAGTATTGTATTATTACCTACGTAAGAGATTTATTTTTCCTTAGAAATGGCATAAGTAGAAAGTCCGTTGCGAGGGTATTTCATGGGGTTGACTTCGTCACTTATAGTAGACATGTCTTGGGAGTATACACCATAATTTTTGAGTTGCTTAAGTATTAGAGGACGACATTACTTTGAGGGAGTTCCAGAATATAGATGGTTCACTAAACGGAGGTTTAACCTCCCAGGGGAAGGTTAGGGTCAATATATGGGATGAATATTAGATGTTATGTATCAATGATTGGTCGAACTAGTCGAGGAAAGTGTCCTCTTGTGACAATTGGAACGTGGTGAGTTATCATTTGTGGTGCAATCATGTGGAGTGTATCTTGCAGACAACTCCATAGCGCAATATAACACAGGAGTGCCATTAGTGGGTTTTTTATCGCACGAAGGGTAGTTTGCTGCGAATTGCGACGATACCTCGTTAAAGAGGGAATTATGTACTAACTGTGTTCACTACACCCAAAACTATTATTAAGGGTCGTTTATGCCCTAACGTTGAAATTTACCAAGATTAAGTATGTATATAATATTGGGAATAAGTCCTTTCTCCGTTTGAGGACATGAGAGGGTTGCATTTTTGGGGAAATTTTTGCCGAGGGGGTCCCCAAACTAAAGAGGTGGTTTTGACCAAAGTGCATGTTTGGAAATAATTTTCAAAAACTGTGGAATTCAGAATTCCAATGGGGATTAGACAACCCAATGTGAAGTTCCTCTAAAAGGCATAGATATAGTGAGGTCAGTGTTGTTTGAACTCACATAATCATTATTAGTGCTTAGGATGTTTTCAGGTTTAGCATGAAGAGAATTTTTGAGAGACCAGTTATTGTTCAACAATTAGACTATCTGGTTTAGATTATAACTAGACATGAGTCTTGAGTAAAAAGTCTTAGGTATGTATTTAGTCGTAGAATATAGATTCAATTATAGCAGTAGCAAGACGCCATGGGGGTAGATATTATAGACTTCTACTAGGAATATAATAAATTTTAATTTCGAGGATGAAGTTCCTTGTTTAAAAGGGGAAGCATGTAATATCCCAAATTCTTATGGATATTATTTAATTATTTAAATTGTGAAAATTAATTATATGTGCCTCTTGTGACTAGAGTTTTCAGCATTTATACTATTATGTGTTATTTATTTGGATCGGAATTGAGACTTAAGGCACATTGATTAATTAATTTATGTTCGTTCTCGTATCGGGAAATTATTAAATAACTGAGATAATATTTATTTATTTTGGATATAATTAGTAAGTGGCGTTTGGGACTCCTAAATGTTTGTTTATAGTTTAAAACGATTTTTAAAGACATTTTGGGTTAGTATACAACTTGTAATTGGTTTTAAGTCATTTAGAGTTATCTTTGGACTATGTTATTGAGGCTAATGGGTTGAAAGAGGTTATTATGGATCTCGTTTTATCACAAACACAATCGGGAAGCACTAGAGGGGCTAGAGAGAGAAAGCACCAAACAGAAAGGAAGGTTTGATAGAATTACAGATTAATTTCTCAATCAAAACATAAGGCAAGTTCTATATATCATATGATTATTATTGCATACATGTTATATTTTATCTGTTTCATTGGATTCTAAACCGTAAACATGTCTTAAATCTGGTTTGTAAAATTTCATTGATTAATTTTACAATTAACCAAATCATGTTAGTAATTAGGTCAAATCCTCCTTGATTTCGATTGATTTCCTCATGTATATGACTTGAAATTATTAGAAAATGATCTGAACATATTTTTTATTATAAATTAGCTAAAAACCCTTTGTTTATTTAAATCAATCCAGGGAAATTCTAAGAATTGGATAGAACTAAGGTTCTTAGCTTTTGAATTTGGTTTTGTTTAATCTTAGGACAAATTTGGGATTTGATGATGGAATTAGGTTATAATAGTTGTTCTGATGTGTTTTTATCAATTGAATGTTGATTGGGTGCATGGATGATTATTTTGGGTTCTTTAATAGAGGCGTGGAAGAGAAACTTGGGGTTGAAGATGAAGAAACCAATAAGGAAAAAATTGGGATGTCATTGTGCTAATCGGTCAATTAGTGGTAACAAGTATAGCCTAGGTGGGGGCTTTTGTGATATTGGTTGGAATTTGGGGTTTTAGGCCTAGGGATATTGTTTGTTAGACGATAGTTTTTTGTACTCATAAAATATATATATATTCTTATGATTTGCATCATTGAAAATCGATTTTAGGATATTTGAATATTTAGTAAAGTCATTGATTTAAATGGGCTAAATGGACGATTTGACAATTGAGGATAGGACTGAGTGTAGAATGGGTTTGTTAATTAAGAATTTGTAAGTTATAGGATTGAGATTATTGGTCGGGATTATTATAGTCGTCGTGATTTACTTATAGATCATTTGTCCTTTGACTGAGACTCAAAGTTTAGTTAAAAACCCTTAGGGAAGAGTAGTTATTATATTAGATAGATTTATGTGTATTAGGTGTGAATTTATACCTATACGTGATGCCTTGGGAGATCTAAACTAGGGTTAATTAAGTTGAATATTGTAGATGTGAGTATTTTTTATATAGGGTAGGGTGAGACCACCTAGAACTCGGTACCCAAGAGATAGGATTAATATATTATGAGGAGATTGTAAGGTTATACATGTGATATACCTTTTTATGATAACGATGCAAATGTGACACAATAGAGTTAGGGTTGGTGTGTGTATGTGCTTTATGTTAACTCGTTAATGAGGGTTATATATGTTTATGCTTTAACCCTATTAGTAAGGGTTATGGTTACTTGTTGTTTTTATATTCAATGCATGCCATGGGAAAGTGCTCGTGGCGTATCGTACTAGGAGGGATTTCAAAATGGGGTACGTGTAGCGCGGATCGCGCTAGTACCCCAGTGAGTAGACATGATTATAATACCCCGCACTTTAATGAAAAAATAAATTCAATAATTAAGTGTAATTTGGGAATTTAAGAGTTATCGTGAATAGTAAAGTTTTGAGGTTTTCAAGGATTAGATGATTTTCGATGAGTGTTATATTTACTTTTGGGATTAAGTAAATAAGTCGGAGTATTTTAATTATATGTCGCAACTGGGTAAAGCGACAGAGGATAATATTTTAATGGGAATACCGCATTAAGTTGTGTGGGTTAAATTATGAGTTGTGGTCAAGTGCCTCAGATGGAGATTCTGATTGCGCAGTGAGTCTCTTAATGGCCGAGATAGTCAGAATTGAGTATTCGGGTGTTGTAATTGAGTTTTGAGAATTTTTGGATTAATAGGGACTCACAATTGAGTAAACGACTCATTTTTGGGTTTAATAGGGATAAACCCTTATTTCTCCCAATATAAGGCACGGGAGAGTGGGAGAAGGAAAGAAAAGAGAGAAAAGAAGAAGAGAAGAAAGGAAGAGGAGAAAAGAGGAGAGGAAAAGGATTTCCGGGCCAAACTTCGCGGGATTCGACTCAGGGTCGTCGGATTTCATCCTCCAGGAAAGTGTTTACTTGCTTTATTTAATTTCTATCACGAATCTCATATCATAGTTGGTAAAAACAAACCCTAAAGGTTTTGGGTTGGGTTTTCGTGGATTAAACGCATTTTTCGAAAGTTTAACAAGTAAACCCCGAAAATTATGAAATTGGAGAAACTTAGAAATTAATCGAATTTAATTGTTGATTTTTGGATTTAGGATGTTTAGAACCTATTTTATCTGTGTATATTTTGTTGGGTGTAGTTAGATGTTGGTGGAAGAAGGAGTAAAAATGGTTGGAGGTTTGTTAATGGACGAAATAGTCTCGGAGAAGACAATTAACAGTAACCAACATCATTGTCGAATCAATTCGGCCTAGATACGAATTGACTCGACTCTTGATCAAAAAATAAAATTTGTAGATATTTTCGATACGGTCGCGTGGGCACTGACCGCATATTTTTTTGATTTTTTTTAGATTTATAATGATTTTTCTACGGAAGGCTGTCCGAGATCGAAATCGCTAGTTAGTAATCAAACCTGATATTGAGAGAATTAAGGCTAGAATTTTTTGGAGATAAAAATTAGGGGTTCCTAAATATAGAGTGGGTACCTCTAGATTATTATTTGAGTGAAATGTAGACCTTGGGTTTGCGAAAAAATGTAATCCACATCCTATTTAAATTAAGGGTGTTTGGTGACGAATATTTCTTGGGATAAATTCAGTGGGCATTTAGGCTTATATAATTATGCGCATAGAAAACTTAAATATATCGATTGCAGGTGAGTATATCCTATGATACTATTAGGATGAATTTGGAAAAATGCGTATCTACTTAGTGTGAATTGGTATAGTTGGAGAAATTATATAAATCCTTAAGTGTGAATAAGGTACATGTTATTTATCAAGTAAGGGAATACTTTTGAGTTTAGTATCGTGAGTGTGCGAATACTTGAATGTGATTAATTATGATAATATTTGGGAATATTGGTCATCGCTATGTGTGATTGACAATTATGGACATTTATATTTGTTTGAGGAACAATGTGGAATATATATATATATATACTATGTGATGAAAGTATATATATTATATGATACGAATCTGTATATATATCTATGTGTGAATGGTATATATATGTGAAGCATAACCCCTCTAATGCTATCATGGGAATTTGCGCGATGTGGGTGAGGCCCCTGTCTTGAGGAGTAGGGTGCGTCCCTAGGTCATAGCGTCCATTGTTATATTGTGTGATTTTTATTAGGGGTGAGACATGGTGGGTATGTTTCCTCTCACTTGCGGGGAGGAACTATGACCACTTCCCAGACGTTGTGATTTGGTTTTGACCATGAAGTAGATGACATTTAGTCCTACCGGTGGTCCCCAGGATGGTATGTGAGTGATGCCCTGGAAGTTGATAGCATTGAGAGACCACATCCTCGAGTTATAGTTCATTGGGATGGTTATTGTACTTGTGTGTATAGTACATTGCTTGTGTATGAGAACAAGATGTCATATCTCTATGAGAGTAAAGAGATAAATTGAATATGAAATTTAAAATGATTAATTCATATTCCGGGAGATTGTATCCAGACTTAAAATGTGAAATGTATATAAAAGTGAGTATGAAAAATAAAGATTAGTATGTTATGTATATTTATTTATACGTGTATATAAGTAAGTTGAGTACGGAGGGTCTGATGGATATCGACGATCGACCTTTCCAAGTAGTAGTGTATCGGGGGCTTCCTTATTTGGATTTCTCTTTGCAAGACACACCACGCACGAACATGGCTTAGTTTCGAGACTGGGGAGAAGTTTAACCCTTAGTGCTCCTGTTTTGAGTTTTCATAATACGAGTATATATATATGTGTTGTGTACTGGGAGTCTAATGGATCTCGACGATCGACCTTGCCAAGTAGTAGTGTATCGGGGGGGGGGGTGCCTTATTTGGATTTCACTTTATGAGACACCCCACACACGAATATGGCATAACGTTGAGACTAGGGAGAAGTTGAGACCTTAGTAATTAGTTGGCTTAGGATTTCTAGAGTTTGGGGGTGACGGATTAGTTAGGCAGCGTAGCTTGACTAGGATGTTTAGAGGGATGTGCTAGGGGTCCACTATTAGAAGAGAGGTAAGGGGTATCTCATGGGAGTACGATACCAATTTATATATGAGATAAAACATATTTTTAATAATAAAGCATTTATGCACTTGATAAATGTTTTCATAACTCGGGCTCTGACCCGTTTCAGTATTTTCCCCCTCTTGCTATATTATATATATATATATATATATATATGGACACCTAGATGATGATCTTTTTGAGTCAGACGTCTGCTGCAGCAGCAGTGGATGCGTGCAAGATTATTTTTAGATGCTTGTATTCCTATGATCTAGATAGGATGCATTGAAGTAATTTTTGGGCCGAAATCCCAACTGCCTTTATTTATTCTTTCACTGCCTTTTGGTGTAGTATTTGATTTGGTTGTATCATATTTGAACCGAGTGTTCGGTTATTTTATCTCTTTCCAGTATTATTTATTTAAATTGTGTGGATGTTTAATTGTATAGTTCGTTAAAAAGGATTAGTTAAAATTTTTTTTGACGCCAACCTAATAGGTTATTAGTAATTAAATTGGTTTTTGACAGTGATGCTAAGAATGATCCATATGCGACTCCGATTTTAATTTGGTACAGGAGGGATCGCCCGATATTTTATTAGGCGGGGTGTCACAAATAGTATCAGAGCATCAAGTTCTAGTGTCCTTACGAATCTGTGCAGACGTACTACGCTTTCAGCGTTGCTCTCGATTTGTTATAGATCCTTAAGATAAGGATTGTTGATTCCTCTTGTGAGATTTTGTCCTCCTTCCATATTGTGAGATTAGAGTAATATTTTGCGCGTTCGAAGTTCGTGTGCTGATCGAGGAAGGGTGACCAAGGAAGGACGTGATAAAGGCAGTAGGAGGCGGGGCTTAGCTGGATCAGTGAGTGGAAGTTGGAGACTAGGACCGTAGTAGAGGTCATTCTCCTTGTGTGATTTGCTAAGAGTTATTGCGATGACTGCGAAAGAATAGTAGTTATGAGTAGCCCAGTACCACTATAGTAGAGAGTGGTACTAAAGTTGAATTATCCGATGAAGTTAAGGGTTTGAAATGGGTCTTTGGTAAGGACTATATTGGAAGTAAATGAATGCTAAGTTAGTGTAGCATTACTCAGTGGAAGTAGTAGGGTCAGAAGTTTTGACTTAGAGAAGGGTATGGAAATACCCAGTTGTGAAAATTGAGGAAAATTTTTCACTCGTAGGAATAATATGGAAATGGTGGGAATGGTGATAACCATATTCGGGAGAGAAGGATGTTTTTCCCCTAAAGGGATCTTACGGATAGTTTTTACCGTGAGTCCCCATGATTTAGAAAGAATGAGAAGAATGCAGTTTTAAATTATTCACGTAAGGATCGGTCAGAGGCCGATAGTGAATAAAGAGAGTTATGGACAAGTGAACTTTGTACTGAGTCAAGGTAGGTACAATAAAGAGAGAGACCTTCTGAGGAATGATAGGCTCACTAGAAAAGTGTTGCGAACACTTATGATGAATGTATGTGTTCGAGGACCTCATTAGTGGGCATCCACCTGGGGAATTCATTGAAATAGGGTTGTTGAGGCCGATGGAGGAGTTTACTTTTCATGAGGAAGTTAAGGGGAACTAGTAAAGTGATTATCAGGATCGCGGTTATGGATTCCAAGGTACTGATAACCTTAAAAGGGTCAGGGTGACCCGCGATGGGGAATGTGGTAATGTGGAGTTTATAACCGTACGATTAGTTATTGCCCATGGGAGTTAAAGGGGAAAGAGTAAGGTGTCCAGAAGGGACATTGATTAAAGTAATTTTTGGTTCATTTAGGGCAAGTGTACCAATTCCGGGAACCTTTTTGAGTAGCTAGGGAGATATGTGTTGATGTAAAAAATTAGATCGTATCTAATTATTCAATCAGAGATAAATAAATGAGACAAAGAAATTTTAAAGTGGTTCAGCCTTATAAGAATGGCCTACGTCCACTGTTATGTTATTGCTGACTGTTTGGGAATTCTCGATTACAAGTTCTATCAAGAAATTCCGGTCCCCTTACAATGAGGATTGTACAATGTATTTATAGCCCTGAGGCTGTAATATGAAAGGGTAATACATTCAATGCTGTACAGGTAAAAGGTAATATATTAAATGCCCCTCAAGCGTATACATCTAAATGATAAGCATTTAATGAACAATCAAACTGTTGGTTATCCTGCTATTAATGATTTGTTCGAGGTGCAGCTCGGACCGCCTAAGCTGCTCGAACCACCTAAGCTTCTCGGTACTCAAAGGTTGCTCGGTACTCAAGAGTTGCTCGTTGGTTGGAGCGTCTGAGTTCCTCGGGGAAGAAGTGTTCCTCGTTGTAGTATGGTTCCTCGGAGCGTCTGAGTTCCGCGGATGTATTTGTTGTTGCCACGTAGATTGCCACGTGTCTTCATTCAATTGGGCCATGTCAGCAGACTAAATTTGGTATCAACAAGAAGCCCCCAATGTTTCATAGTTCAAAATTTGAGGAGTATGGAACATTCCTTCTCGGAATATGGGAGTTTTAAATGGTCCTCTTGATTTTTAGGAGTGTTTCCTTTGTATTTATTTTTCCTTCCAAATTTATAGATCAGGCTTTTTAAATTTTTATAACTGCCTTGATCTCCATGTACTTTTTGTCCTTCTAGCCTCCGGTAGCATAATCGTTTCTTTTTGTAATCATTACTTTTTCCTTTTCCCAAGGCAGAGTATTTAAGTGTCACAGACAATCCCATCATCTTCTACTTTTTCAAATTTGTATCTTCGAATTTTCCATTGTCTTACTCTCTTGTGCGTTCATCCTTTCCATCGTTCGTTGTCAACATATCCACTCTTTTTCTATAAGATCTTCTTCCTTCTTCTTCATTTCCTTCTTTCATCATGGTTTATCCCGTAGAATCGATTGATAAATTTTGCTCTGATTTCTCTATTACCTCCTGGGTTATTTTGGAAGAGCTTTCTGAGCCTTCTGACTATTTCCGTTTGGCTGAGGGACATTGGTTCCCCAGTCTCTTTGTTGCTGAGTGTGGATTTTCTTTTCCTCCAAACCCTCTATGTCTGGAATTCTGTCAATACTTTGATGTGGTTCCTGCAAGAATATCCGCCAATACATGGAGAATAGTTAATGGGGTTCATAGACTAAATCAAATTCATGGAACTCGCATAGGAATTCTAGAAATCATGTTTTGTTATAGATGGGCTGTTGGGGATAATACTTTTTATTTAAAAACTAGATTTTTAAATAGGGTTTTAGTGGTCAATCTCCCGGATGCCAATAGGGACTATTTTGAGCACGGGATTGTTATAAAAAATTGGTAACATGCTCCTTTATCTGGAGATGAAGTTTATCAGGGTCCTAGATGCCCTCCCTATGGCATTGGGATAGGTTATTTTTATTTTATTTTATTTATTTTAAAAATTATGATTCTTCTATGTTTGATAAAACGTGCCACTGATATTTTAATTTTAATTTATTTTGCAGTTGATAGCAAAAGGAAGTGTCCAAAAGAGGCAGACGTTAACATAAGACATTTGAAACTTATCTGGAGTTTGCATCAAACTGTTGCTGACGAGCACATTAGGTCAGCTTCAGATCTACTGCAGTACAAGAGCTACACCACCTCTTTTACTGCTCGTCCGGTGATAAACGAAGTAGAACCAGTACTAGCTTCTACCAGTTCTTCGCCTGAGTCACATGTTCCTTTGAGTGAAAGGATGAAGAAAAGAAGACCTCCCACTCTCTTCGAGAAACCTGCCTCTGCTGCTGGAGAGGGAAAAAGAAGTAAGATTGACATCCCAGGAGAGGGGACAAAGAAAATTGATGCATCTTCCTCGGTTGCTCTTGTGAAGGTTGTCGAGAAGCCCCTAGTGGCCCCGAGCAAGGCTGCTTCCCCAGGAGAAGTGATTGTCATATCACCGACCAAGAGTTCCTCCTTGGTCAAATCTATTCCTGTTCCCCCGAGGAAGCTGAAAAAGAGCTCCTCGGTCAATTTGGCTGAAACCATCTCTCAACCCCCAACTACTGGAACTGGTGTTCCTACTTTTGTTCCCCCGAGCTCTGCCATGAGCTCGGTGAAGACTTGGATCATTCTCGAGATCCAAGGTATTGAAGATAACCTTTCTCGGGACATGGTCACCTCATTGGCTGCTCGCCATATTGCTTTTGTAAGTCTTATTATTTTTAACTTTTCATCTTTCCTTTGTTATATCTGTCTCTGACTTGCTTTCATTTTCTTTTCACAGTTAGTGAGCTCCTTTAATACAATCTTGAAGAAAGATGAAGCTATTAAAGCTTCAAGCTCCTCATCTGGTGTGGAGGAAGCTCTAGAGGAAGCTATTAAGTCTTTAGAAGATTCTCGTCATAAGTACGATGCTGATAAGGCTGTTTGGGAGAAGAAACTTACCTTCACCGAGTAGGAGAAGGCTCAGGTTATTGAGGTCTCCAAGGAGTTGGAGAAAAAATTAAATAGTCTGGAGTAGAAGAATAAAGAGCTTGAAGGGAAGCTCAAGAATGCTGAGGAGTTTGAAGATAAACTCAAGGTTGCTGAGGAGGAGTTAAGTCGACTTCGGGAAGTAAGTCGTCAGAAGGAGGAGGTTAAGAATAAATTGAAAGCTGATGATAACCTTCTCTCCGAGAAGCTTTCCTTGGAGAAGACAAAGAGGAAGTTGGCTGTGAAGAAGTCTTTCAGCGCTGGCTGGGACAAAGGGTGGAACAAAGGCTTGGCTGCCATGATGTCGTAAGTCGAATATGGCAACCTCAAATACTTTAGAGATGGGTTGGTCGCTGCTCTACAGGAGATGAAGGTGGATGGAAATTCTGAACTCTTTCAGCGACACATCCCTGGTCCCCCTCCAACTCCTGAAGACGAATAAGAGGACGAAGCTACCTCCGAAGAGTCTTCCATGGTGATAGGAGATCAAGTTTCTCATCCCTCGACCATCCAGACTGCTAACGAGGAACTTCAGCAGCTCGCTACTTCATCCGAGCGACCTCTAGCACTTCCCCAGCTACTATCTGCTCCATCCGAGCAACCTACCTCCTCATCCCAGCCTCCCGAAAAAGTTTTGGGAGACAAGGAAAAGGTGTAGAGTTATTCGGACTTCTATCTATTTTTTTTTCTTTAACAAATGTAATCCTGAACATGTAACTCTGAACCTTGTACTTCTGACCTTTGTGATATAATAAAACTTGAATTTTTTGTTTATGCATATTGTTGTTTCTCCTCTTCATGCTCTATTGGGACTCTTATTGATTATTGCTTTTTCTTCCTCTGCTAGTTTCTGGCCAGGATGGAATTATTATCTTCTCACGATACAAAGCTGTTGCGGCAATGCAATGAATATTTTAAGGCTGGTCAAACAGATTTGAGTGCAGCACAAATCGTCGACATCCTCAGCCAAGATGCTTCAGAATAGGCAGTTGAAGGTTACCAATATTTGAAGTGTCTGCTTGATCGTGTGGTGGCCAATAATGTAGCTTATTATGATATTATTGAGGATCTCCACGGCACTCTTGAAGACCTTTATCAACAATATAAGGAATCCACTGCCCTCTTGCACGAGGGGTATGAGAAGAAGTACCAGGAAATCATTATCGACAAGGGATACGAGAAGCGTTTTGCTGCTTACGACTTGCGAGAGAGAACGTTGAAAGCCGAGGTTGAGGAGCACATGCAAATAGCCGAGTTGTTAGAGCAAGAAAATAACAACTTGCAAAGAGAAGTATCTCAATTAAAATTTGTTGCCTCCACCTCAAATGCTTTGGTCCCAGTTACTGGCGAGGGATTTTCGTTCTTGGAAGTCGAGAATGCCAACCTGAGGGACGAATTGGAGACCTTGAAGAGAGTTGGCCCTTTTACATCTTCTCGGGATGAGCAAGAGCTCCTCGGGTTCCTGTCGAGGAACAGAGGACTCAATCTACTTTATAGAACCAAGCTTTCCAATTGATGGCAAAGAACCAAGCGTTGGCTAAAATCTCAAAGAAGATCAGGGACCTGAAAGAGCAGCTTTCTACGCAGAAGTCTGTCTTGGGGAATAAGGAACTCTTCATCAAAAATCTCCATGAACAGCTGGAAAGATTGACATATCAATTCCACAAACAGACCAGGGAGTTCTGGATGGCTGGGTACAACGAGGCTCTCTACCACTAGGACGATCATATCCAAAATGAAAATAATGAGGGCTACAAACAGGGATGGCTGAATGCCTTAGGTGTGATGCAACTCGAACAGGGTCATTACTTGTGGAACTACCATGATCTTGGGCTGCTCGACCTACCCGTTCCACCATTCAAACTTGATATGAGCTGGATCCCTGCTCGGGCCATTCCTCGATGCTTAATTTCCAAATATCTCAGCGACTACAATATCCATTCAAATGTCAAGATATCTCATCCCGAGCACCTCCTAGATCGACCATCCGTAATGAATATCAGTGTTGATACCAAAATTAATATGCTGATGTGGACGAATAATACGAAAACACGTGTCAATCTACGTGGCACAATAGCAGCGAGGAAGTTCATTTCCCGAGCAACGAGGATACACCGAAGAACTCTAGTGCACCGAGGAACTCTAGCGCTCCGAGGTACTCTAGCGCTCCGAGAAACTCCTGAGCAACGAGCAACTATGGCGGTCCGAGCTACACCTCGGTCGTATCATTAATTGCCAGATAATCAAGAGTTCAAATATTCATTGAATGATTATATTCTTGACGCGCACGCTGCATTAAATGTATTACCCTTTCACATGTATATCATTTAATGTATCGAACCTTTCATGAACAGCCTCAAGGCTATAAATACCTTGTATCAACCCCATTCAAGGGGATTGGAATTTCTTGAGAGAACTTGTAACCAAGAATTCTGCAAACAATCAGCAATAACATAACAGTGGACGTAGGCTTTATTCCTAGCCGAACCACTTTAAAAATCTTTGTCTTATTTATTTATCTGTGATTGAATAATTAGAGCAATCTAGTTTTTTACATCAACAGATTGGCGCCGTCTGTGGGAAACGACTGTTATTATCGTTTTTCATAAAAAAATCATTTATCATCAATGGCAGATAACCCATAATCCAGTAATCGAAATGCTGGAAATACTGGAAATCTTTCAAATCCATCTGCATCTCTAGATCTGGCCGGAATTATGACAAATCTGGCTCAAGGACAAACCGCCATGCAAGAATCTATGGGGCAACTCATTCAAACTCTTCAAGGCGGTGCACCTACCTATTCAAGGCAAAGGAGTGACCATGGCCAATCGCGATCCAGACGCACTGGGTCATATCGCAATGAGGAATCTAATGATTCTTCTTATCAACCTGGGCGAACTTCATCAATACGGGCCACGGATACATATCAACGTATCACTCTCTCTCCGGAGAGAACTAGCGCTTTAGAAAGATTAAACAGGGTGTCTACTTTCAGTCGATTAGGACCAAGGAGGAATATGAGTCCACCTAGAGCTCCATCGAGAAGTTTACGGCCACCATCAGGTTTGAGAGAAGGATCAGCACAATCACGACCAGCTACTCGTCGTGATAAATCTCAGGAAGCTATGTCAGAACAATCAATTGCTCGGACTAGGCGGCCTGAGGAAGGGAATGAAGCATGGAAAGGTTCCATTCAACGGTTGGAGGAGAGATTGGGAGAAATGGCTAAAGCGAGGAACCCTTTACAGAGAACTTTTGTTCAAGGGACACCTTTTGTGCAAGCCATTGTGGATTTTTCAACACCATCAAAATTCAAAGCACCTGTAATGACCCCTAAGTACGATGGAAAGACAGATCCTGTACTTCATATAGAACAATACCAAGCTGCTGCCGACATCTATGCTGTCCCCGACGAGATGAGGTGTAGAGCATTCTCGGGAACTCTTACCGGTTCTGCACAAATATGGTACAATAATCTTCCTCGGGGTAAGATTTCAACTTTTATTCAGTTAGCCGAGCTGTTCATTGGCAATTTTTGTTTTGGAGCAAAGCTCGTAAAGCGAGTAGCACACTTGCTAAGTGTTAGGCAAAAATCAGGTGAAAGTACTAGAGATTACATAACTCGTTTTAATAACGAGAAGCTGGAAGTCATAGATTACGAAGAAAAAACAGCGATCATTGCTTTGATGAGTGATTTACTACCTAACAAGCTGTACTACACCTTGGCCAAAGATCCACCTAAAACTATGTCCGAATTGATGGCAAAATCAGCCAAAATCATGAATGTCGAGGAGGCTATGTCTGCGAAGAAGAATATGGATAAAGAAACTAAGGTGGAGGTCGACAAGTCTAAGAAGAAAGATCAGAAAGGTAATGGTGGTGACAAGCACTCCAAGAATAATAGGACGTCATGGGAAGTCCTAAAGAAGTACGATAATTATACTCCATTGAAAATGGGTATTAATCATGTTTTAGAAGAAATCAAGAACAGCGAGGAAATCAAGTGGCCAGAAAAACTGAGGACAAATCCTGATCTGAGGAATAAGGCCAAATACTGTGAGTTTCACAAAGATCATGGCCATATGACCAAAAACTGCATAGCCCTTCAGAACGAGATTGAAACGCTCATCCGAAGAGGAAAATTATCAAAATATATAGATCGCAGGGGTGAGAGGAAGAATGATGATAGAACTAGAGAAAGATCTAGATCTCCTCGTCGTGCAGAGGAGAAAAAGAAGAGGGACCACGAAGATGATCCAGATGATGACCCTGATCTTCCCAAGAAGCCAAGGCAGCCTGAACGAGAGGTATTTTCCATACGTTTTGGGACATTTGATTGTAATGTTATTACAGGCGGATATGCAGGAGGAGGAGACCTTACTGCAGAAAGAAAGGCTTACCTCGGGGAGGCTCAAGCTTATTCGTATATTCAGCGGATAAATCTGGCCGAGGATGATCGTCCGAGGAAAGTAAACAAAGAGAAGCTAGTCATTGGGTTTTCAAAAAACGACTTGGCAGGTATTCTTTACCCTCATGACGATCCTTTGGTGATCAAAATGAGGATGAAAGAGGTGGTGATTTCAAGAGTGTTAGTAGACAACGGTAGTTCGGCAGACATCATGTACTATTCATGCTTTGATAGCTTGAATTTGAAATTATCTCAATTGGAACCTTATCATAGGCTCCTTCTGGGTTTTGCTGGAGAGAAAGTTTTTCCACCTGGGACGATCAAGTTGGATATATTCATTGGAACCTGGCCTGCTTGTCGAACAGAAAGAATACGCTTCTTCGTGATGGATAAGAATGTGCAGTTAGCCTACAACATCATCATGGGAAGAGTTGGTTTGAAGAAATTCGAGGCAGTTCCCTCTACGGTACATCAGTGCTTGAAATTCCCAACAAACTTTGGAGTCGGAGTTGTGAAAGGTGATCAAAAAGTAGCTCGGGAATGCTATTACTCGTCTGCCGAGCAAGAGGAACTTGAAGAATCAAGGAAAAAGACCACTACTTACTAAGTGGATGAAGGTACAGAAATTGAAACTCTTGACCCTAGGGATGAATCTCAACTTGTAAAAGGACAGGTGGTGGAATCTACAGAAAATATTATTCTGGACGACGAGCATCCTGAACGAGTAACCCAGATAGGATCGTCGTTGGATGTTTCAATAAAACAAGAGTTGATAACTTTCTTGAGAAATAGGAAGAATACTTTTGCTTGGAGTCATGAAGACATTCCAGGAATAGATCCAAACTTCTTATGTCATGAGCTCAATGTGAATAAGGAGATCAAGCCTGTGAAGCAGAGGAGAAGAGTGTTTAGTCCCGAGAAAAACCAGGCCATACAAGAGGAGGTCGAGAAGCTCTAGAAAGCCCAATTCATTGAAGATGTAAAATATCCAGATTGGTTGGCAAATGTGGTAATGGTAAAGAAGAAGAACAATAAATGGAGAATGTGTGTTGATTTCACTGATCTTAACAAAGCATGCCCAAAAGATCATTTTCCATTGCCCAGAATCGACCAACTAGTGGATGCTACCTCGGGACATGAGCTGCTCAGCTTCATGGATGCATACTCTGGCTACAATCAAATCAAAATGAAACCTGAAGACAGGGAAAGTACTTCTTTTATTACCCCAAGGGGAACTTATTGTTATAATGTTATGCCTTTTGGTTTAAAAAATGCAGGTGCAACATATCAGCGGCTGATGAACAAGGTTTTTGCCGAACAAATCAGTTGCAACATGGAAGTTTATGTCGACGACATGCTCACCAAAAACAAAAGAGCTACTGATCATCTAGTTGACTTAGGCCAGACCTTTGATCAATTGGACAAATACCAAATGAAGCTCAATCTGACGAAGTGTACCTTTGGAGTACGAGAAGGAATGTTCCTCGGATACATCGTCAACCAACGAGGTATTGAGGCAAATCCAGAAAAGATCAAAGCTCTTTTAGGGCTGCGATCCCCAACGACGAGGAAAGAAGTACAGAGTCTTATAGGACGAGTTGCAGCTCTCAACAGATTTGTATCCCTAGCAACTGATAAATGTCTCCCATTCTTCAAAACACTGCGAAAAAGTTTTGAGTGGACTGATGAATGTGAAAAGGCTTTTCAAGACTTGAAGAAGTATTTGGGAGCACCACCATTGTTGTCCAGGCCAATAACTGGAGAGAAGTTGTACTTGTATTTGGCAGTATCAGAGAATGCAGTTAGTTCAGCATTGATCAGATTGGAGAATGGAGTCCAGAAACCTATCTATTACACAAGTAAAGCTTTCCGAGGTGCAGAAATCAGGTACCCAAAGCTAGAAAAATTGGCATTGGCATTAATTGAAGCAAGTAGAAGAATGAGGCCATACTTCCAGGCCCATACAATCATTGTGTATACTGACATGCCATTAAGACAAGCCCTTCACAAGCCAGAAAAATCAGGAAGATTGATGTATTGGGCAATAGAACTCGGTGAATATGATATTATGTACGAACCCAGATCATCATTAAAGGGGCAAGCTGTAGCAGATTTTATAGCAGAATTCACATACCCTGATACCCCCGAGGAACAAAAGGTACTTGCTGACCAACCTGTGGACGATACAAGATCAACAGACACAGGTCCAGACCAACTAAGGTTGGTAAAAGGACTCGTAGATGTAGAAAAATCATCATATTCAAACCCAAACCAACCACGGTTGGTAAAAGGGCGCGAACAGATGATCGACGAGGAGCGAAAGATACCAGGGGATGATGAAAGAAAACAACAGATATTTTACAGAGGAGTTCTGACAGATAAGAAATTTGAAGACGAGTTACCTACATGGAGATTATATGTAGATGGATCATCTTGCACAACTGGTTGTGGAGCAGGGATTGTTTTAAACACCCCTGATGATGTTGACATGGAGTATGCCTTGCGATTCCAATTCAAAGCCTCCAATAATGAGGCTGAGTATGAGGCCTTGATAGCAGGTTTAAATTTAGCAAAATTTATGGAAGCACGGCAAATAATGGTGTTCAGTGATTCTCAATTAATTGTGAATCAGATGATGGGAGTATATGCAGTCAAGGGAGAATTAATGGCGAAGTATCATGCAAAGGTGATGGAATTGTTGGTAGAATTTGATGCCATTCAATTGGTGAGAATACCGAGGATAGAGAATGCTAGAGCAGACGCATTAGCCCGATTAGCGTCAGCTACGCGCACCGAGCTACGAAGAACAATACCTATTGAAGTATTAGAAAGTCGGAGCATAGAAGAAGACCTGATGGTGAATATAATAACCCTTGATTTAGGACCATCTTGGATGGATCCTATCAGGGCATACATTGAAGAAGGAGAATTACCGGAGGATAAGCTAGCCGCCAAGAAATTGAAGTATAAAGTTGCTCGGTATGTGTTAACTAATGGTGTTTTGTATAGACGAGGAATTATGGCAGGTTTGCAGAGATGTGTACATCCATCAGAAGTCAAGGAATTGGTTGAGGAAATCCATGAAGGATCCTGTGGAGCTCATGTAGCAGGTCGGACACTTTTGCAAAGGGTGATGACACAAGGATACTACTGGCCGACGATGAGGGCTGATTGTATAGCCTATGCCAAGAAATGTGACAAGTGCCAACGCTTTTCCTCCATCCGAAGAACTCCACAAGCATTGTTGACACCCATAACTTCACCTTGGACATTTGCTATGTGGGGGATTGATTTGGTTGGACCATTGCCGACGACCCGAGGAAGATTCAAGTACCTCGTCGTGGCAGTGGATTATTTTACTAAGTGGGTGGAAGCTGAACCACTAATTGATATGACGTACGAGAAGGTTTATCAATTCATTTGGAAGAACATCATCTGTCGATATGGTCTCCCTCATGCTTTCATTACAGATCATGGAACACAATTTGATAATGAGGAATTCGCTGCCTATTGTCATCAGTCGAACATTTTGAAATTTCATTCAGCACCAGGCCATCCTCAAAGCAATGGACAGACTGAGGTGACGAACAGAACATTATTAAATGGGTTGAAGAAAAGGCTAAGTGAGGCTAAAGCAAATTGGATTAATGAGCTACAGTCAGTTTTGTGGGCTTACCGAACAACTCCCCGAGCTGCAACTGGAGAATCACCATATATGTTAGCATTTGGAAGTGAGGCTGTAATACCTGCCGAGTTGGGTCCCCAACTCATAGAGTGTTGAATTTCAATTCCCCAGTCAGCGATTTGATGAGAATACTGGATTTGGATATGCTCGAGGAGGTTAGAGAAGAGGCATCCATCAGAAATGCTGCTTATCAACAACGAACAACTCTGTTCTACAACAAAAGGGTGAAGAAATGCGATCTAAAGGAAGGAGATTATGTGCTGAAGAGGGTCATTCAGAAACACAATAAACTCGAAGCAAACTGGCATGGACCTTATCGAGTTGTGGAAGTTGTTCGTCCAGGAACTTACAGAATAGCAACTCTAGAGGGAGAAGAATTTAAGAATGCATGGAATGCTGAACACCTGCGCAAGTATTATCAGTAATGTAAAATGTAAAGCATTTCCTTCATTATGAATAAAACGAGGATGTTTCACCATTTTCTTTCTGTTGAAAGTTTTTCGGGGAATACTAGTGTTGTACACTACGCTGAAGACTATAGTTCAGACCCACAATCAACTCCGGTTGATAAAAGGGCGAGAACCAAAAAATACTCCTTTGGTTAGGAGGCGACACTAGTGTGACCAACTACGGTTGGTAAGATATCTAGTGGACAGCTCGAAAGAGCCAAAAAATACTCCTTTGGTTATGAGGCGACACTAGTGTGACCAACTACGGTTGGTAAGATATCTAGTGGACAGCTCGAAAGAGCCAAAAAATACTCCTTTGGTTAGGAGGCGACACTAGTGTGACCAACTACGGTTGGTAAGATATCTAGTGGACAGCTCGAAAGAGCCAAACAATACTCCTTTGGTTAGGAGGCGACACTAGTGTGACCAACTACGGTTGGTAAGATATCTAGTGGACAGTTCGAAAGAACCAAATATAGTTCGAAAGAACCACTACTACTCCTTTGGTTAAAAGGTGTACACCAGCATGATCAATTACTGTTGCTAAGATAAAAATATACTCTCACATTACAACTTATGTTGGTCGGGAGGTAAGATTATTACAAAAAGTTCTTTAAAGAACAAAATATTCCAAAATACACCAAGTATAGTTGGTCGGGGATAAAGACCCACTAACTGTAGTTGGTCGACGAGGAAAAATTATTGACCTTAGTTGGTCGGACACATTTTATGAAAATATTTGAAACTAAACCAAGTATGGCTGGTCGGGGATAAAAACCCATCAACTGTAGTAAGTCAACAAACATTATTTATCCACCTTGGTTGGTTGGAAACAGTTGGAACAATTTATACTCATTACTTTATTATTAAGTGATTGAACAACCTTGATACTTGTAACTTTTTATTAAGTTGCTCAATGAACAATATTATTGTTAGTTTTTTAACAGATACATATGCATAAGTGTAAAGTGTTTGATAAACACAAGATAATACCAATACAGATTTACAAACAAAAATGAAGTCTTTCATTAAAAATTCAAAATAAGTTACATATTACATGTATGTGCTGACTATTACATTAAGATTCCTATTATATTGGTTTCTTGCCCTTTGCTTTTGAGACAGGCTCTTCGCCAGCAGGAGGATCTTCCAAGCAAAGAGGAGAATTAATAAAGTTCAAGTCCTTCAGCATTCTGACATTCATTATTGAAGGTGTATCCATTAGATGCTCTGGACGAGATACTTCGATTTGGGAGTGAAGGCTATAATCACCGAGGTATTTTGAAATTAGGCTACGAGGAATGGAACGAGCTGGGATCCAGACCATGTCCAATTTGAAAGGTGTCACAGGCAAGTCTAGTAACCCTGGAGCATGATAATCCCATAAAAAATGCCCTCGCTCCAATTTTAATACACCCAGGGCGTTCAACCATCCCTGTTTATAACCTTCATTGTTGGCATGTTCAATATGAGCATCCAAGTGAACAAGAGCCTCATTATATCTAGCCATCCAGAATTCCCTGGGTTGCTTATGAAATTGAAAGGTTAATCTATCCAATTGTTCGAGAAGGTTTTTGGCAAAAATATCCTTAGTATGTAGAGCAGACTTCGTTGCAGTAAGTTGATCTTCCAGGGATAGATTTTTCTTGGACATTTCTGATAGAGCCTGATCTTTGACGTTTAATTGGAATGCTTGAGTTTCCAAAGTAGATTGGGTACGAGCCTCTTCAACATTGCGACTAAGAACTCTTGATCGGCTCCAAGAAGCGACTGGAGAACTTTGCTCCTCGACCACATTTTGAATAGTTCTTCCTCGCCCTCGAGAACCTCTACCTCGTCCCCGAGCAGTCCCAGAAGCAACAGATCTTCTTAAGTCATCCAGTTCTTGCCTTAATTTGGCATTTTCGACCTCTAAGAACGAGAAACCTTCATCCGTAACGGGCACTAGAGCAGTGGAAGATGACGCTGCAGATTCATATTGAGCCAACTTTTTCTGTAAATTATTATTTTCTTGTTCCAGGATCTCGGCAATCTGCCTGCAAGCTTCAACTTCACCTTTTAGGGTCCTTTCCCTAACATCATATCCAGCAATGATCTTTTTATGGCCTGTTTCAGAAGAAAGTTGTTGATATCTATTTTCATAATCCTTGTGCAACGAAGCCATTGATGCATTGTGTTGATTTTGAAGATCCTCTATGGAACCATGAAGTTCCTCGATCAATTCGTAGTATGCCACATTGTTGGCCACAGATCTATCAAGTAAATCCTTCAGGTACCGGTAAGCCTCAACTGCTTGTTCTGAGGCATCATGACCAAGAATGTCAACAATCTCTGATACACTTAGGTCTGTATGACCAGCTTTATAATATCCATTGCATTGTCGCATCAACTCAGTATCAGGAGCAGATATCAATTCCATTCTGGCTAAAAACTAATAACGAAGAGAAAGCAGTAGTTAAATAAAAGCAGACAAAGGATCAACAATGAAGAGGAGCGAAGATGTATTTTATTAGATCACAAAAGGATTACATTGTTCGATTACAAGTAATGAAAGATAGAATTAATGACGAACAACTTCACACCTTTTCCTTGTCTCCCAAGACTTTCTCGGGAGGCTGGGACGAGGAGCTCGGTTGCTCGGTGGTAACAACGGCTTGATCGACAGGAATCTTCTCGGGAGGAGGAGGCATGGAAGAAATGTCCTCGATGACAGAGGGTTGAGAAGCAGAGACTGGGTCACCCATAGTCATAGAAGATTCATCTGAGACAGGCTCATCTTCTTCTTCTTCCACAATTGCTGGAGGAGGACCAGGGAGGTGTCGTTGGAATAGCTCAGAATCGTCTTTGACCTTCAACTCTTGCAGAGAAGCTACCCATCCATCATGGAAGTATTTCAACTTACCATATTGGACTTGGGATGTCATTGCAGCAATCCCCTTATCCCATCCTTTCTCCCAACCAGCACTGAAAGATTTCTTGACTGCAACCTTTCTTCTCAACTTCTCCGAGGAGAGCTTCACATCCAATTCCTCTTTTTTGACCTTGATATCTCGCAGGGTAGATAACTCTTCCTCTGCCTTTTTCAGCTGGCCATCATATTCCTGATGTTTAACCTCTAAACCTTTTACTTTATCCTCCAAATTCTTGGAGGTTTCAGCCATTTTCACCTTCTCAGCTTCAGCCACAACCAACTTTTTCTCCCAAACAGCTTTTTCCTCAACATACTGTTGACGAGATTCCTTTAAAGACTGGGTCAAACCCAACAGAGTATCCTCTACACCTGACGAGGAGCTTGAAGCTTTAATAGCCTCATCCTTCTTCACAATATTATTGAAACAGTTCACCAGCTAAAAGATGAGAGAAATAGTAAATTCAATACAAAATGCAAGCATTCAGAGAAAGAAAGAAAAACCAGAAGTATGAGAAATTTACTGAAGCAAGGTGACGAGCAGCTAAGGATGTCAGCATATCCCTAGGAATTTTTTCATCAATACCATGGACCTCGGGTACGACCGAGCTCATTGCAGAACTTGGAAGAATGATGGTTGGAACATCAGTACCACCAGCAGGTAGAGAGGAGGCAGTTTCAGCCGGAGTAACTGAGGATGATTTCCTCAATCTCCTCAACGGGAGTTCAGAACCTTCAACCAAATAAGTCTTGGTCGGAGAGATTGTAATTACATCTACAGGAGCATTTTTCTTGCTCGGAATCATTGGGGGCTTCTCGGTAGCTTTAAAAGACCCAGCATCCACTTTTTTAGTCCCCTCTGGGACACCAGTTTTGTTTTTCTTGGCCCCAGCAGCAGAAGAAATATCATCAAATAGAGCAGGAGGAGCTCTTTTCTTGCCCATTTTTTGAGATAAAGGGATGTGAGAATCCGAAGAAGAATCTTCTAGAGTTGATGCTGGCTCAACAGGACGAGCAGTATAAGAGGTTGTATAGCTCTTATACTGCAGCAAATATGATGCAGACCTGATATGCTCGTCAGCAATCATCTTATGCAAACCCCAGATAAGTTTTAGATGTTTAATATTCACTTCTGACTCTTTTGGAGTTTTTCTTTTGCTATCAACTGCAGATAAACACATAACAAAATATCAGTCATACATTTTGTCAAACATGATGAAAACATAATTTTATAAGTAAAATAAAATGTAAAATAAACCTATCCCATTGCTATATGGGGGGCATCTGGGACCGTTGTATACTTCATCTCCAGTTAAAGGGGCATATTGCCAATTTTTTATGACCAACCCATGCTCAAAATAATCTCTATTTGAGTCAGGGAGGTTAACTACAAGAGCCCTATTCAGGAACCTAGTTTTTAAGTAATAAATATTATCTAGAGTGGCCCACTTATAGAAATACACAATTTCAGGGATCCCTATACGAGTCCCATGAGTTAAATTTAATTTGTACACCCCATTAATTATTCTCCATGAATTGGGGGCTATTTTTGCAGGGACAAGATCAAAATATTGACAAAACTCAAGACACAATGGGTTTGGTGGAAAGGAAAAACCACATTCAGCAATGAAAAGACTGGGGAACCAATGTCCCTCAGCCAATCGAAAATAATCTAAAGGCTCAGAGAGAACCTCTAGAGTTACCCACGAAGGAACGGAAAAATCAGAACGAAATTTCTCAACAGATTCGACAATATAAACCATACTGAATAAAAGAGAAGAAAGGAAAAAGATCTTACAGGAAGAAAGGAGGTCTGCTGACAACTAACGAAGGAAAAGATGAACGCACAAGAGAGAAGGAGAGAATAGAAAGCTTGAAGGCAGAAAATTGGAAAACGTAGAAGACGGTATGGTTACCTAAGAAGTTTAAATACTTTGCATTGGGAAGCGGAGAAAGAAATGATTACCAAAAAGAAACTACTGAACTTCCGGCGGCTAAAAGGACAAAAACTACACGGAGATCGAAGCGCTTATAAAAAATTCAAAAAAAGGCGGAAGCTGCAAAATGAGAAGGAAATTTGAACACAATGTTCCTGAAACCCAGGAAAGTCATTTAATATTGCCATATATCGAGAAAGAATGTTCCATACTCCTCAAAGTTCGAAATATGAAACATTGGGGGCTTCTGTTGATACCAAAATTAATATGCTGATGTGGACGAATAATACGAAGACACGTGTCAATCTACGTGGCACAATAGCAGCGAGGAAGTTCATTTCCCGACCAACCATGATTCTTTTCGAGCAATGAGGATACACCGAGGAACTCTAGCGCACCGAGGAACTCTAGCGCTCCGAGGTACTCTAGCGCTCTGAGAAACTCCTGAGCAACGAGCAACTATGGCGGTCCGAGCTGCACCTCGGTCGTATCATTAATTGCCAGATAATCAAGAGTTCAAATATTCATTGAATGATTATATTCTTGACGCGCACGCTGCATTAAATGTATTACACTTTCACATGTATATCATTTAATGTATCGAACCTTTCATGTACAGCCTCAAGGCTATAAATACCTTGTATCAACCCCATTCAAGGGGACCGGAATTTCTTGAGAGAACTTGTAACCAAGAATTCTACAAACAATCAGCAATAACATAACAGTGGACGTAGGCTTTATTCCTAGCCGAACCACTTTAAAAATCTTTGTCTTATTTATTTATCTGTGATTGAATAATTAGAGCAATCTAGTTTTTTACATCAACAATCAGAATGCTGAAATATCTTAACTTCATAAATTCTCCTCTTGCTTTAAATGATCCGCCTGCTGGCGAGGAACCTGTTTTAAAAGCAGAGGGGAAGAAACCAATAAAGTAGGAATCTTGATGTAATAGTTAGTATACATTTCATTCTCAATGTAATCTGTTTTTGGATTTAATGAAAGACTTTCATTTTTGTCTTTTAATTATAAAACACTTTTCATTTGTGCATGCGTATCTGTTAAAAAGATAACAATATTGTGTTATTTGTCGACCAACTTATTGTCGAGTAGCTTGAATTTGTGGTAATCATTTGGAAAAAATGATGTTTTGTTTCTCGACCAACTTAGTAATAATTAAAAAGTTACGAGTATAAATTTTTTTTCTTGATCACTTTCTTGTATTCATAAAATGTTTCCGATCAACCAAGGTCGGTAAATTTTCCTTTTCGACCAACTACAGTTAGTGGGTTTTTATCCCCGACCAGCCATAGTTAGTGGCTTTTTCCTCTACGAGCAACTTTGGCATTTTTTGGAATAATTTTACCTCCCGACCAACTTTAGTTGGCATTTTCGAGAATATATTTACTTTCCTAAGCAACATAAGTTGGAATTTTAGGAATACTTTTACTTCCCGAGGAACACATAGTTTTACTTCCCGTAGGAATACAAGTTTTACTTCCCGGAGGAATACAAGTTTTACTTCCCGGAGGAATAAAAGTTTTACTTCCCGGAGGAATACAAGTTTTACTTCCCGGAGGAATACATTTGTTTCTCGACCATCCTTAGTTGTCATTTTCGAGAATAAATTTGAGTAGTCCGAGTTTTGCCGAGTTTTACTGAGTAGTGTGTAGCACTAGTATTCCCGAAAAACTTTCAATAAAAGGAGAGAATATACATCACTGATAATACTTTCGCAGGTGCTCTGCGTTCCATGCATTCTTAAACTCCTCCCCCTCTAAAGTTGCTATTTGGTAAGTTCCTAGTCGAACAACTTCTGTAACTTGGTTTCTCCATTGCTTTGAGGACGGCCTCGTGCTGAGTGGATCTTCAAAATGTTTGACTGATGACAATAGGCAGCGAACTCCTCGTTGTCAAATTGTGTTCCATGGTCTGTGATGAAGGCATGAGGAAGACCATATCGACAAATGATGTTCTTCCAAATAAATTGGTACACCCTGTCGTACGTCATATCAATGAGAAACTCAACTTCTACCCACTTAGTAAAATAATCCACTACGACGACGAGGTATTTGAATCTTCCTCTGGTCGTTGGCAGTGGCCCGACCAAATCTATTCCCCACATGGAAAATGGCCAAGGGGAAGTGATGGGTGTCAACAATACTTGTGGAGTTCTTCGGATAGAGGAAAAGCGCTGGCACTTGTCACATTTCTTGGCATAGGCTATAAAATCAGCCCTCATCGTTGGCCAGTAGTATCCCTGCATCATCATCCTTTGCAAAAGCATCCGACCTGCTACATGGGCTCCACAAGACCCTTCATGGACCTTTTCAATTAAATCTTTCACCTCGGTGGGATGCACACATCTCTACAAACCTGCTATAATTCCTTGTCTATATAGAATACCGTTAGTTAATACATACCGAGTAGCTTTAAAATTCAATTTCTTGGCTACGAGTTTGTCAACTAGTAATTCCCCTTTCTCAATATATGCCCTGATGGGATCCATCCATGATGATCCTAAATCGAGGGTAATAAAGTTTGTCGTAAGATCTTCATCTATACTCCGACTAGCTAAAACTTCAATTGGGATTGTTCTTCGTAGCTCGGTACGAGTCGTTGATGCTAATCGAGCTAGGGCGTCTGCTCTTGCATTCTCCATTCTTGGTATTCTGACCAGCTGAATAACAGTAAATTCTGATACCAACTCCATCACCTTTACATGATACTTGATCATTAATTCTCCTTTAGCTGCATATATTCCCAACATTTGATTTACGATCAATTGAGAATCACTGAAAACAATAACCTGCTGCGCCTCCATAATTTTTACCAAATTAAGACCTGCAATCATGGCCTCATACTCAACCTCATTATTGGAAGCTTTAAATTGGAAACGTAGGGCGTATTCCATGTCGACCTCGTACGGAGTGCTCAAAATGATCCTTGCCCCACAGCCTGTCGTTCAAGATGAGCCATCTACATATAGCCTCCATATAGGTAACTCGTCTTTAAATTTCTGATCTGATAGGGTTCCTCGGTGAAATATTTATTGCTTCCTTTCATCCTCCCCTGATATTCCCTGCTCTTTGTCGATGATCTTTTCTTTCCCTTTTACCAACCTGAGTTGGTCTGAGCTCGAATTTGATGATTCTGTAACATCCACTTGCCCTTTTACCAACCTAAGTTGGTCTGAGCTTGTGATTGATGATCCTGTAACATTCACAGGTTGATCAGCTAGTAACTTTTGCTCCTCGGGGGAATCAGGATAGGTGAACTCTGCTATAAAATCTGCTACAGCTTTCCCTTTTAGCGATGATCTGGGTTCATAGACTGTATCATATTCACCGAGCTCTATTGCCCAGTACATCAATCTCCCTGATTTTTCTAGTTGATGAAGGGCTTGCCTCAACGGCATATCAGTACATACGACTATAGTATGAGCCTGGAAGTATGGCCTCATTCTCCTACTTGCCTCAATCAGTGCCAGTGCTAACTTTTCCAGCCTTAGATATCTGATCTTTGCTCCTCGAGAGGCCTTACTTGTGTAGTAGATTGGTTTTTGTCTCCATTCTCCACTCTTATCAATGTCGAGCTAACTGCATTCTCTTACACTGCCAGATATAAGTATAATTTTTCTCCCATCACTGGGCTAGATAGCAGTGTAGGTGCTCCCAAATATTTCTTTAAGTCTTGAAAAGCCTTCTCACATTCATCGTTCCACTCAAAAGTTTTTTTGAGCGTCTTGAAGAATGGGAGACATCGATCAGTTACTCGCGATACAAATCTATTGAGTGCTGCTACTCATCCTGTAAGACTTTGAACCTCTTTCTTCATCGTTGAAGATCGCAGCCCTAATAGAGCTTTGATCTTTTCAGGATTTGCCTCAATGCCTCGTTGATTGACAATGTACCCGAGAAACATTCCTTCTCGTACTCCAAATATACACTTCGTCGGGTTCAGCTTCATTTGATATTTATCCAGTTGATCAAAAGTCTGACTTAAGTCAACTAGATGATCGGCGGCTTTCTTGCTCTTTGTCAGCATATCGTCAACATAGACTTCCATATTGCAACTGATTTGTTCAGCAAAAACCTTGTTCATCAGCCGCTGATATATCGCACCAGCATTTTTCAAACCAAAAGGCATAACATTATAACAATAAGTTCCCCTAGGGGTAATGAAAGAAGTACTTTCCCTGTCTTCAGGTTTCATTTTAATCTGGTTGTAACCAGAATAAGCATCCATGAAGCTCAGCAGCTCGTGTCCCGAGGTAGCATCCACGAGTTGATCAATTCGGGGCAATGGAAAGTGATCCTTTGGGCATGCTTTGTTGAGGTCGGTGAAGTCTACACACATCCTACACTTGTTATTTTTCTTCTTTACCATCACCACATTTGCTAACCAGTCTGGATATTTAGCATCTTCAATGAAGCAAGCTTTTTGGAGCTTCTCGACTTCCTCCTGTATAGCTTGATTCTTCTCGGGGCTGAACACTCTTCTTCTCTGCTTCACTGGCTTGATCTCCTTATTCACATTGAGTTCGTGACATAAGAAATTTGGGTCTATCCCTGTCATATCCTCATGACTCCACGCAAAAGTTTGTTTTCTGCTTCTTAGGAAAGTTATCAATTCCTGTTTTAGTGAGATTTCCAACGACGAACCTACTTGAGTAGTTCATTCTGGGTGCTCGTCGTCCAGAATGATGTTTTCAGTAACTTCCACCACTTGACCCTTCACGAGTTGTAACTCATCTCTAGGATCCAATGTTTCAATTTCTGCACCTTCATCCACTTGATAGGTAGTAGTCTTTTTCCTTGATTCCTCCAGTTCCTCTTGCTCGGCGGATGAATAATAGCATTCTCGAGCTACTTTTTGATCACCTTTCAAAACTCCTACTCCAAAATTTGTTGGAAATTTTAGGGATTGATGAACCGTAGATGGTACAACCTTGAACTTCTTCAATCCTACTCTTCCCATGATGATATTGTATGATGATTGAACATTCTTATCCATCACGAATAAGCGTATTCTTTCTGTTCGACAAGCAGGACACGTACCGATGAATATATCCAACTTGATCATCCCAAGTGGAAATACTTTCTCGCCAGAAAACCGAGGAGGGGCCTATGATAAGGCTCCAGTTGAGATAACTTTAAATTTAAACTGTCGAAGCACGAGTAGAACATGATGTCTACCGAGCTACCATTATCTACCAGTACTCTTGAAATCATTACCTCCTTCATTCTCATCTTGATCACCAGTGGGTCATCATGAGGATATAGAACACATGCAAGGTCACTATTTGAGAAACCAATGACCAATTTCTCTTTGTTCACCTTTCTCGGGCGATCCTCCTCAGGTAGATTTATTCGCTGAATGTACGAGCAAGCTTGAGCCTCACAGAGATAAGCTTTTCTCTTTGCAGTAAGGTCTCCTCCTCCTGCATCTCCACCTGTAATAACATTACAATCAAATGACCCCAAGCGTATTGAAAATACCTCTCGTTCTGGATGCCTTGGTCTCTTGGGAAGATCAGGGTCGTCTTCTGGATTAACTTCATGGTTTCTTTTCTTGTTCTCCTTTGCTCAACGAGGAGATCTAGACCTCTCTCTTGTTCGGTTGTTGTTCCTTCTTTCATTTCCACGATCAACAGACTTTTCCAGTTTTCCTCGTCTGATGAGTGTTTCAATCTCATTCTGAAGAGCCATACAATTCTTGGTCATATGGCCATGATCTTTGTGAAACTCGCAATATTTTTCTTTATTCCTCCGATCAGGTTCTGCCTTCATTTTCTCTGGCCAGTTTAATTCCTCGTTGTTCTTGGTTTCTTCTAGAACATGGTTGATGTCCTTCTTCGAAGGAGTATAATTATCATATTTCTTCATTACATCCCATACCGACCTAGTTTTTTAATGTTTGTCATTACCATTGTTCTTATGCTCTTTCTTCTTAGCTTTATCACCTTCCACCTTGGTTTCTTTGGCATCCATATTCTTCTTCGCAGCCATAGCCTCCTCGGCATTCATAATCTTGGATGCTTTTCCCATCAGGTCTGACATGGTTCTAGGTGGATCTTTGGCCAAAGTGTAGTACAACTTGTTCGGCAGTAGTCCACTCATCAAGGCGGTAATCGCTGTCTTCTCCTCATAATCAATGACTTCGAGTTTCTCGTTATTAAAACGAGTTATATAATCTCTGGTACTCTCACTAGCTTTTTGTCTAACACTTAACAAATGTGCTACTCATTTAACTGGCTTTGCCCCAAAACAGAAATTCCCAATGAATAACTCGGCCAGTTGAAAAAAAGTTGAGATCTTACCCCGAGGAAGATTATTATACCATATTTGAGCAGATTCGGTAAGAGTTCCCGAGAATGCTCTGCATTTCATCTCATCTGGAACATCATAGATGTCGATTGCAGCTTGGTATTGTTCTATATGAAGGACAGGGTCAGTCTTTCCATCATATTTGGGGGTCACAACAGGTGATTTGAACTTTGATGGTGTTGGAAAATCTACAATGGACTGGACAAAAGGTGTTCCTCGAACAAAAGTTCATTGTAAAGGGTTCTTGGCTTTAGCCATTTCCCCTAATCTATCCTTCAGCCTATGAATAGAGCCTTTCCATACATCATTTCCTTCCTCGGGCCTGTTGGTTCGAGCAACTGATCGCGTTGAAGTGGCTTCCTGGGATTTATCTTGACGAGCAGTTGGTCGCGACTGGGCAGATCCTTCCCTTAAATCTGATGGTCGTCGAAAACTTCTCGATGCAACTTTAGGAGGACTTCTACTCCTTCTAGGTCCTAATCGATCAAAAGGTGATACCCTGCTTAACCTCTCTAGCGCACTAGTCCTTTCTGGAGAGAGGGTGATACGTTGTTCAGTATTTGTGTCTCGCACTGATGAAGTTCGTCCAGGTTGGTAAGAAAAATCCTCAGACTCCTCATTGCGATATGAATCGGTACGCCTAGTACACGAAGAAGGTCCACGGGTATTTCTTTGAATACTTCATGGTCCTGAATGGGTTGGTGCACTGCCATGGAGGGTTTGTATGAGTTATCGCATAGTTTCTTGCATGACGGCCTGGCCCTGAGCCAGATTTGTCATTATTCTAGGCAGATCTGGAATATTTGGCAGAGTAGATGGATTTGGAGGGCTTCCAGCATTTCGATTGCTGGATTCTGGAATATCAGCCATTTATGATGAATTGTTTTTGATGAAAAATGATATTACTAGTCGTTTCCCACAGACGGCGCCAACCTATTGATGTAAAAAATTAGATCGTATCCAATTATTCAATCACAGATAAATAAATGAGACAAAGAAATTTTAAAGTGGTTCAGCCTTATAAGAAGGCCTACGTCCACTGTTATGTTATTGTTGACAGTTTGGGAATTCCCGATTACAAGTTCTATCAAGAAATTTTGGTCCCCTTACAATGAGGATTGTACAATGTATTTATAGCCCTGAGGCTGTAATATGAAAGGGTAATACATTCAATGCTGTACAGGTGAAACGGTAATATATTAAATGCCCCTCAAGCGTATACATCTGAATGATAAGCATTTAATGAACAGTCAAACTTTTGGTTATCCTGCTATTAATGCTTTGTTCGAGGTGCAGCTCGGACCGCCTAGGCTTCTCGGTACTCAAAGGTTTCTCGGTACTCAAGAGTTGCTCGTTGGTCGGAGCGTCTGATTTCCTCGGGGAAGAAGTGTTCCTCGTTATAGTATGGTTCCTCGGAGCGTCTGAGTTCCTCGAAAGTATTTGTTATTGCCACGTAGATTGCCACGTGTCTTCATTCAATTGGGCCATGTCAGCAGACTAAATTTGGTATCAACAATAGGCAAAAATGTTATTATGAGCTTCACCTCAATTGAAGGAGGCATGTTCTATGTGACGAGATTGAGTCACAGTGTTTTATTAACCCTATATTCGTGTGTGATACGAGTTTACATATAGTATCAATAACGTTATGTAGTATGTGTTTATGTGTTTTTCTGCGATAGCGGGAATTTTTTTTCTTTCATTCGCTGGGAAGAGCAGGTGTTAGTATTTTCAGTTTATATATCAGATTGGTATTACTCATTTTGTGTGTGTTATATGAGTATGGTGTTATTTTGAGTAGAATATGATATTCGTTGTTCGGAGCGATAGTTGGCTAATGATGGCAAGACTATCGTGTCCGTGGTTCCAGGGTGGAACGGGTTGTTGTTGCGATGTCTCACCTCGATACAGGCTGAGTTCGCCTTTATTATATGTATAGATGAAACTTAGGTGAGCAGATGTTTCTTTATCATGATTTGAGTGTGTGGCGACCTTATAGGTGTGATTTAAGGTATGCAGGATTTATTGTTGAGCAGTGAGTTTAAGCTCATTATTGATTGTGCAAGGACTGAGTGTTAGTGCGAGTGCTTGGTGGTATGGCTCCTGGGCAGATATAAAAGTTCAGACCACATTTTGTTAAAGGAGGGGATAGGGTTATCTCAGTTGCATATTTGAAGTTAACGGACCTCCATGACCGACAAAGTTAAGTAGTAGTGTATTAGAGGGGTTCCTTGTTTGGATTTATCTTTGCGAGACGCTCCACGCATGAACCTTAATGACGTCGGGAGTGGAGAGACGTTTTAGGATGCAAGCATGTTGGTTTTGTCGATAAGTCTTATAGTGTGGAGGAAACAATATAGACTATGAGTCATATGATGATTGTATGCTTATGGAAATATTGTGCTATGGAGAAGCACTAAAATGGCTCTCTCACCGCAAGTAAGTGGGTGTGCTCGAAGTTAGATAAATTGATTTGAGGCTTTTAGCCAGACCTTAATGAAAAGACCAATTTTGGAAGATGTATATTTTGGGCATGATGTTCGTAATGCTTTTGCAGAGAGTGGGTGCCTCGATTAGTTAGACTTTCATGTTCGCTTAGGTGGAAGGATAGAATAGTAGAAATACGTTAATAGGTTAGTGAGGTAAGATTTAGGACATCCTGCTATTTTGCCTTAGGTCATTATATCTAGGTGACCGACGACGCGAGGGAGTAGTGTGACGGGAGGGTTTCTTATTTGGATTTCACTCTGAGAGACGTCCCACGCATGAAATCGAGAAAATGTTAGGTGTTGAGAAAAGTCCTGGGTAACAGGGACACAATTTAGGATAGTACTATTTCTCATAGTTAGGAACGCTTTGATCTTAGAATTATTGGGCAGTGAAGCTAGTGGAGTTAGTGGCACCAATATAGAAATATTAGTTTGTTAACCATGAGAAGAATGGGATGTTGCGGATTGGGAAGTCCCATGTATGAGTATTACCCCGAGGAGATAAGGCCTATTGTTTAGAGAGTGTGTACGTGTCAGACGTTGGAGATGGTTGTGCGGAGAGGCACGGGTTAAAAAAGGTGTATGGGAACCTTAGTAAGTTTATTTTATATACCACCTGAGAGAGAAAGGACGTAGTAAATAGAGTTGAAGATTATGCCGAGATGGTAGTATAGTATGGTATAAACCTTGTTAGAGGTGAGTGCTGATGAGTATAAGGTTAACAGATATTGGGTAGTACCATTCCATTTTGAGGCATTAGGATGTGGAGGGGTTCACGATACTAGGTTAGTGTTGGTAATATTTGTTATATCTGAATTTCGAGGACGAAATTCCGTTACAAGGGGAGGGGGAGTATGTAATACCCCCGCACTTTTATAGGAAATTAAATTCAATAAATAAGTGTAATTTGGAAATTTAAGAGTTATCGTGAATAGTACATTTTTGAGGTTTTCAAGGATTAGATGATTTTTTATGAGTGTTTTATATACTTTTGGGATTAATTAAATAAGTCAGAGTATTTTAATTATATGTTGCAGCTGGGTAAAGCGATAGAGGATAATATTTTAGTGGGAATATCGCATTAAGTTGTGTGGGTTAAATTAGTGAGTTGCGGTCAAGGGCCTCGGATGGAGATTCTGATTGCGCGATGAGTCTCGAAATGGCTGAGATAGTCAGAATTTAGTATCCGGGTGTCGTAATTGATTTTAGGGAATTTTTGGATTAATAGGGACTCACTATTGAGTAAACGAGTCATTTTGTGGTAATAGGGATAAACCCTTACTTCTCGCCATATAAGGCATGGGAGAATGGGAGAGGGAAAGAAAAGAGAGAAAAGAAGAAGAGAAGAAAGGAAGAGGAGAAAAGAGGAGAGGAAAAGGATTTCTGGGCCAAACTCCGCAGGATTCGACTCAGGGTCGTCAAATGTCATCCTCCAGGAAAGTGTTTACTTTCTTTATTTAATTTTGAGCATGAATCTCATATAATAGTTGGTAATAACAAACCCTAAAGGTTTTGGGTTGCGTTTTTGTGGATTAAACGGGTTTTTCAGAAGTTTAAGAGGTAAACCTCAAAAATTATGAAATTGGAGAAACTTAGAAATTAATCGAATTTAATTATTGATTTTTCAATTTAGGATGTTTAGAACCTATTTAATTTGTATATATTTCGTTGGGTGTAGTTAGATGTTGGTGGAAGAAGGAGTAAAAATGGTTGGAGGTTTGTTAATGGCCGAAACAGTCTCGAAGAAGATGATGAACAGTAACCAACGTCATTTCCGAATCGATTCGCCCTAGATACGAATCGATTCGACTCTTTATCATTAAATGAAATTTATAGATATTTTGGATGCGGTCGCGTTGGGGACGACCGCGTATTTTTCTTATTTTTTTGGATTTATAATGATTTTTCTACGAAAGGCTGTCTGAGATCGAAATCGTTAGTTAGAAATTAAACTTGATATTGAGAGAATTAAGGCTAGAATTGTTTGGAGATAAATATTAGGGGTTCCTAAATATAGAGTGGGGACCTCTAGATTATTATTTGAGTGAAATGTTGACCTTGGTTTTGTGGAAAAATGGAATCCATGACCTTTTTAAATTAAGGGTGTTTGGTGATGAATATTTCTTGGGATAAATTCAGTGGGCATTTAGGCTTATATAATTATGCACGTAGAAAACTTAGTTATTTCAATTGTAGTTGAGTATATCATGTGAGAGTATTAGGATGAATTTGGAAAAATGCATATCTACTTAGTGTGAATTGGTATAGTTGGAGAAATTATATCAATCCTTAAGTGTGAATAAGGTACAGGTTATTTATCAAGTGAGGGAATACTTTTGAGTTTAGTATCGTGAGCGTGCGAATACTCGAATATTATCAATTATGAGAATCTTTGGGATTATTGGTCATCGCTATGTGTGATTGGCAATTATGGCCATTTATATTTATTTGAGGAACAATGTGGAATATATATATACTATGTGATGAAAGTATATATATTATATGATACGGATATGTATATATATATATATATATATATATATATATATATATATATTTGGATGGTATATATATATGTGAAGCATACCCCCTCTAACGCTATCATGGAAAGTTGCGCGATGTGGGTGAGGCCCCTGGCTTGAGGAGCAGGGTGCGTATAGTCCCTAGGTCATCGCGTCCATTGTTATATTGTGTGATTTTTATTAGGGGTGAGACGTGGTGGGTATATTTCATCTCACTTTCGGGGAGATACTATGACTGCTTCCCAGACGTTGTGATTTGGTTTTGACCACGAAGTAGGTGACATTTAGTCCTACCGGTGGTCCCCAGGATGCTATGTGGGTGATGCTCTGGAAGATGATAGCATGGTGAGACCGCATCCTCGAGTTATAGCTCGTTGAGATGGTTATTGTACTTGTGTGTATAACACATTTCTTGTGTATGAGAACAAGATATCATATCTCCATGAGAGTAAAGAGATAAATTGAATATGAAATGAAAATGGATTAATTCTCATTCCGGGATATTGTATCAGGACTTAAAATGTGAAATTCATATAAAAGTGAGTATGAAAAATAAAGATGAGTATGTTATGTAGATTTATTTATACGAGTATATATATAAGTTGATTATGGAGGGTCTGATGGATCTCGACGATCGAGCTTGCCAAGTAGTAGTGTATTGGGGGGTTCCTTGTTTGGATTTCTCTTTACCAGACACCCCACGCATGAACATGGCTGAGTGTCGAGACTGGGGAGAAGTTTAACCCTTAGTGTTCCTGTTTTGAGTTTTCATTATACGAGTGTAAATATATATATATATATATATATATATATGTGTGTGTGTGTGTGTGTGTGTGTGTGTTGTGTACTGGCGGTCTAATGGATCTCGACAATCGACCTTGCCAAGTAGTCGTGTATCGGGGGGGTTCCTTATTTGGATTTCTCTTTGCGAGACACCCCACGCACGAACATGGCATATCGTTGAGACAAGGGATAAGTTGAGACCTTAGTACTTGGTTGGCTTAGTATTTCTAGAGTTTGGGGTGACGGATTAGTCACGCAGCGTAGCTTGAGTAGGATGTTTTGAGGGACGCGCTAGGTGTCCACTATTAGAAGAGAGGTAAGGGGTATCTCACGGGAGTGCGATACCAATTTAAATATGAGATAAAACATAGCACTTGCTAAAAAATTTCACAACTTGGGCTCTGAACCGTTTCTATATTTTCCCTCTCTTGCTATATATTATATATATATATAGGTGTCCAGACACAGGGATGCCTGGATGATGATCTTTTCGAGTCAGACGTCTGCTGCAGTAGCTGTGGATACGTGTAGGTTTATTTTTATACTCTTCTATTCTTATGATCTAGATAGGAAGCATTGTAGTAATTTTTGGGATGAAATCCCAACTGCATTAATTTATTCTTTCACCGCCTTTCAGTGCGGCATTCGATTTGGAGGTATCATATTTGAACCCAGTGTTCGGTTATTTTATCTCTTTCCAGTATTATTTATTTAAACTGTGTGGATGTTTTAATTGTATAGCTCGTTTAAAAAGATTAGTTAAAATAAAATTTGACTCCAGCCTAATAGGTTATTAGTAATTAAATTGGTTTTCGACAGCGATGCAAAGAATGATCCATATACGACTCCGATTTTAATTTTGTACAGGAGTGATCGCCCGGTATTTTATTAGGCGGGGTGTCGCAGATCGTATCAGAGCATCAGGTTCTAGTGTCCTTCGGAATCTGTGCGGACATACTACGCTTTCAGCGTTGGTCTCGATTTGTTATAGAGCCTTATGATAGAGATTGTTGTTTCCTATTGTGATATTTCGTTCTCCTTCCGTATTGTGAGATTATAGTAATCTTTTGCGCGTTTGAAGTTCATGTGCTGATCGAGGAAGGGTGATAAAGGAAGGCTGTGATGAGGGCGGCAGGAGGCGGGCCTTAGCTGGAGTAGTGAGTGGAATTAGAATCTAGGACCGTAATAGAGGTCATTCTCCTTATGGCATTTACTAAGAGTTGTTGCGACGACTACTAAAGAATAGTAGTTATGAGTACCCCAGTACCACTATAGTAGAGAGTGGTACTAAAGTTGAATTATCCGGTGAAGCTAAAGGTTTGAAAGGGGTCTTTGGTAAGGACTACATTGGAAGTAAATTCATGCAAAGGTAGTGTAGCATTACTCAGTGGAAGTTGAAGGCTCGGAAGTTTTGACTTAGAGAAGGGTATGGAAATACCCAGATGTGAAAATTGAGAAAAAATTTTCACTCGTAGGAGCAATATGGAAATGGTGGGAATGGTGATAACCATATTCGGGGGAGCAGGATGTTTTGCCCCTAAAGTGATCTTACGGATAGTTTTAACCGTGAGTCCCCACGATTTAGCAAGCATGAGAAGAATGAAATTTTAAATTATTCACATAAGGATCGGTCAGAGGCCGACAGGGAATAAAGAGAGTTACAAACAAGTGTACTTTGTACTGAGTCAAGGTAGGTACAATGAAGAGAGAGCCCTTCCGAGGAATGATAGGCTCACTAGAAAAGTGTTGCGAAGACTTATGGAGACTGTATGTGTTCGAGGACCCCATTGGTGGGCATC
Source organism: Sambucus nigra (assembly GCA_949130495.1). NCBI lineage: Eukaryota > Viridiplantae > Streptophyta > Magnoliopsida > Dipsacales > Adoxaceae > Sambucus > Sambucus nigra. Next base: position 300,295,344 of record OX422215.1, on the reverse strand, counting down.
CACCCGGGGAATTCGTTGAAACAGAGTTATTGAGGGCGGTGGTGGAGTTTCCTTTTCATGAAGAAGTTAAGGGGAACTAGTAAAGTGATTGTCAGGATCACGGCTATGGAGTCCAAGATACTGATAACCTTAAAATGGTCAAGGTGACTCGAGATGGGGAATGTTGTAATGTGGAGTGTATAACCGTACAGTTAGTTATTATCCATAGGAGTTAAAGGGGAAAGAGTAAGGTGTCCATAAGGGACCTTGATTAATGTAATTTTTGGTTCAGTTAGGGCAAGTGTACCAAGTCCGGGAACCTTTTTAAGTAGCGAGGGAGATAGGAGAAGTTGTTATTATGATCTTCACCTCAATTGAAGGAGGCTTGTTCTATGTGACGAGATTGAGTCACACTGTTTTATTAGCCCTAGATTCGTGTGTGATACGAGCTTACATATAGTATCGTTAACGCTATGTAGTATGTGTTTATGTGTTTTTCCGCAATAGCGGGAATTTATTTTCTTTCATTCGCTGAGAAGAGCTGGTGTTAGTATTTTGACTTTATATATCAGATCGGTATTACTCATTTTGTGTGTGCTATATGATTATGGTGTTATTTTGAGTAGAATATGATATTCTTTGTTCGAAGCGATAGTAGGCTAATAATGGCAAGGCTATAGTGTCCGCGGTTCTAGGGTGAAACGGGTTGTTGTTGTGATGTCTCACCTGGATACAGGCTGAGCTCGCCTTTATTATATGTATAGATGAAACTTCGGTGAGCAGATGTTTCTTTATCATGATTCGAGTGTGTGGCGACCTTATAGGTGTGATTTAAGGTATGCTGGGTTAATTGTTGAGTAGTGAGTTTCAGCTCATTATTGATTGCGCGAGGACTGAGTGTTAGTGCGAGCGCTTGGTGGTATGGCTCCTGGGGAGAGATGGGAGTTCAGACCACATTTTGTTAAAAGAGGGGATAGGGTTATCTCGGTTGCATATTTGAAGTTAAAGGGCCTCCACAATCGATAAAGTTAAGTAGTAGTGTATTGGAGGGGTTCCTTATTTGGATTTTGCTTTGTGAGACGCTCCACGCATGAAACTTTATGACGTCGGGAGTGGAGATATTTTAGGGTGCAAGAATGTTGGTTTTGTCGATAAGTCTTATAGTGTGGAGGAAACATTATAGACTATGAGCCTTATGATGATGGTATGCTTATGGAAATATTGTGCTATGGAGAAGAACTAAAATGGTTCTCTCATGGCAAGTAAGTGGGTGAGGCAGAAGTTAGAGAAATTGATTTGAGGCTTATAGCCAGGCCTTAATGAAAAGGCCAATTTTGGAAGAAGTATATTTTGGGTATGATGTTCGTAATGCTTTTGCAGAGAGTGGGTGCCTCGATTCGTTAGACTTTCCTATTCACCTAGGTGGAAGGATAGAATAGTAGAAATGCGTTAATAGGTTAGTGAGGTAAGATTTAGGATGTCCCGCTATTGTGCCTTAGGCCGTTATATCTCGGTGACCGTTGACGCGAGGGAGTAGTGTAACGGGAGGGTTCCTTGTTTGGATTTCGCTCTACGAGACGTCCCACGAATGAAACTGAGAAAATGTCGAGAGTTGAGAAAGGTCTTGGGTACTAGGGACACAATTTAGGATAGTATTATTTCTCAGAGTTTGGAACGCTTCGATCTTAGAATTATTGGGCAGTGAAGCCAGTGGAGTTAGTGGCGTCGATATAGAAATATTGGTTTGTTGACCTTGAGAAGAATGGGATGTTGCGTGTTAGGAAGACCCATGTGTGAGTATTATGCCGAGGAAATAAGGCCTATTGTTTAGAGAGTGTGTACGTGTCAGACGTTGTCGATGGTTGTGCGAAGAGGCACGGGTTAAAAAGGTGTATGGGAACCTTAGTAAGTTTGTTTTATATACCGCCTGAGATAGATGGGACGTAGTATATAAAGTTGAAGATTATGCTGAGATGGTAGTATAGTATGGTATAAACCTTGTTATAGGTGAGTGCTGATGAGTATAAGGTTAATAGATATTGGGTAGTACCATTCCATTTTGAGGCATTAGGATGTGGAGGGATTCACAATATGAGGTTAGTGTTGGTAGTATTAGTTATATCTGAATTTCGAGGATGAAATTCCGTTATAAGGTGGGAGTATGTAATACCCCGCACTTTTATAGGAAATTAAATTCAATAATAAGTGTAATTTAGGAATTTAAGAGTTATCGTGAATAGTACATTTTTGAGGTTTTCAAGGATTAGATGATTTTTGATGAGTGTTATATTTACTTTTGGGATTAAGTAAATAAGTCGGAGTATTTTAATTATATGTTGTAGCTGGGTAAAGTGATAGAGGATAATATTTTAATGGGAATACCGCATTAAGTTGTGCGGGTTAAATTAGTGAGTTGCGGTCAAGTGCCTCAGATGGAGATTCTGATTGCGCGGTGAGTCTCGGAATGGCCGAGATAGTCATAATTGATTATCCGGGTGTCATAATTGAGTTTACGGAATTTTTGGATTAATATGGACTCGCTATTGAGTAGACGACTCATTTTTGGGTTTAATAGGGATGAACCCTTATTTATCCCCATATAAGGCATGGGAGAGTGGGAGAAGGAAAGAAAAGAGAGAAAATAATAAGAGAAGAAAGGAAGAGGAGAAAAGAGGAGAGGAAAAGGATTTTCGGGCAAAACTTCGCGGGTTTCGACTCGGGGTCGTCAGATTTCATCCTCCAGGAAAGTGTTTACTTTCTTTATTTAATTTTGAGCATGAATCTCATATAATAGTTGGTAATAACAAACCCTAAAGGTTTTGGGTTGCATTTTCATGGATTAAAAGGATTTTTCAGAAGTTTAACACGTAAACCTCGAAAATTATGAAATTGGAGAAACTTAGAAATCAATCGAATTTAATTATTGATTTTTTGATTTAGGATGTTTATAACCTATTTAATTTGTGAATATTTCGTTGGGTGTTGTTAGATGTTGGAGGAAGAAGGAGTAAAAATGGTTGGAGGTTTGTTAATTTACGAAACAGTCTCGAAGAAGACGATGAACAGTAACCAACGTCATTTCCGAATCGATTCGGCCGAGATACGAATTGATTCGGCTGTTGATCATAAAATGAAATTTATAAATATTTTCGATATGGTCGCGTTGGGACAAACCGCGTATTTTTATGATTTTTTTTGGATTTATAATGATTTTTCTATGAAAGGCTATCCGATATCGAAATCGTTAATTAGAAATCAAACCTGATATTGAGAGAATTAAGTCTAGAATTGTTTGGAGATAAATATTAGGGGTTCCTATATATAGAGTGGGGACCTATAGATTATTATTTGAGTGAAATGTAGATCTTGGTTTTGTGGAAAAATGGATTCCACGACCTTTTTAAATTAAGGGTGTTTGGTGACGAATATTTCTTGGGATAAATTCAGTGGGCATTATGCTTATATAATTATGCGCGTAGAAAACTTAATTATTTCGATTGTAGTTGAGTATATCATGTGAGAGTATTAGGATGAATTTGGAAAAATGCAGATCTACTTAGTGTGAATTGGTATAGGTGGAGAACTTATATAAATCCTTAAGTGTGAATAAGGTACATGTTATTTATCAAGTGAGGGAATACTTTGGAGTTTAGTATCGTGAGCGTGCGAATACTTGAATATTATTAATTATGAGAATCTTTGGGATTATTGGTCATCGCTATGTGTGATTGGCAATTATGGCCATTTATATTTGTTTGAGGAACAATGTGGAATATATATATACTATGTGATGAAAGTATATATATTATATGATACATATATGTATATATATCTATGTGTGGAAGGTATATATATATATATATGTTAAGCATACCCCCTATAATGCTATCATGGAAAGTTGTGCAATGTGGGTGAGGCCCCTGGCTTGAGGAGCAGGGTGCGTATAGTCCCCAGGTCATAGCATCCATTGTTATATTGTGTGATTTTTATTAGGGGTGAGATGTGGTGGGTATGTTTAGTCTCACTTTCGAGGAGAAACTATGATCGCTTCCCAGACGTTGTGATTTGGTTTTGACCACGAAGTAGGTGACATTTAGTCCTATCGGTGGTCCCCAGGATGGTATGTGAGAGATTCCCTGGAAGATTATAGCATTGAGAGATCGTATCCTCGAGTTATAGCTCGTTGGGATGGTTATTGTACTTGTGTGTATAGTACATTGCTTGTGTATGAGAACAAGATATCATATCTCTATGAGAGTAAATAGATAAATTGAATACGAAATGAAAAAGGATTAATTCTCATTCCGGGAGATTGTATCCATACTTAAAATGTAAAATGTATATAAAAGTGAGTATGAAAAATAAAGATGAGTATGTTATGTAGATTTATTTATATGAGTATATATATAAGTTGAGTACCGAGGGTCTGATGGATCTCGACGATCGACCTTGCCAAGTATTAGTGTATCGGGGGGGGGGGGGTTCCTTGTTTGGATTTTGCTTTTCGAGACACCGCACGCACGAACATAGCTCAGTGTCGAGATTGGGGAGAAGTTTAACCCTTAGTGCTCCGGTTTTGAGTTTTCATTATACGAGTATATATATATATATATATATATATATATATATATATATATATATATATATATATGTGTGTGTGTGTGTGTGTGTGTGTGTGTGTGTGGTGTGTACTCGGGGTCTAATGGATCTCGACGATCGACCTTGCCAATTAGTAGTGTATCGGGGGGGTTCCTTGTTTGGATTTCACTTTGCGAGACACCCCACGCACGGACATGGCATAGTGTTGAGACGAGGGAGAAGTTGAGACCTTAGTACTTTGTTGGCTTATGATTTCTAGCGTTTGGGGGTGGCGGATTAGTTAGGCAACGTAGCTTTACTAGGATGTTTAGAGGGATGTGTTAGGTGTGCACTATTAGAAGAGAGGTAAGGGGTTAAATATGAGATAAACATATTTTTAATAATAAAGTATTTATGCACTTGCTAAATATTTTCACAACTCGGGCTCTGACCCATTTCTATATTTTCCCTCTCTTACTATATATTATATATATATAGGTGTCCAGACATAGGGATGCCTAGATGATTATCCTTTCGAGTCAGACGTCTGCCGCAACAGCTGTGGCTGCGTGCAGGTTTATTTTTAGATGCTTTTATTCTTGTTATCTAGATAGGAAGCATTTTAGTAATTTTTAGGCCGAAAGCCCAATTGCTTTTATATATTCTTTAACCGCCTTTTAGTGCGGCATTCGATTTGGTTGTATCATATTTGAACCGAGTGTTCGATTATTTATCTCTTTCCAATATTATTTATTTAAACCGTGTGGATATTTTAATTGTATAGTTCGTTTAAAAAGATTACTTAGAAAACAATTAACTCCAGCCTAATAGGTTATTAGTAATTAAATTGGTTTTCGACGGTGATGCTAAGAATGATCCATATGCGACTCCGGTTTTAATTTGGTACAGGATTGATCGTTCGGTATTTTATTAGGCGGTTTGTCACAATGCTCTTCCTTAGTTATATTTTTTACATCGGGATCTGATCGGGCATAAATATGGTATATTTATCCCCTTAATTTCGGTACCTTTGTGAACCCGAGTGGTGCAATTGATATGGACTTAACTCGTAATTATGCTACTAACCTTCGTTGGCAAGTATTTCATGTTTTGTGTTTCTCTTGTGTATTTTACAGGTAAAGTATGCAAGCGGTGCGAAAGAGAAATCGAAACAATGAAGGAAAGGCTAGGAAGGCAAGTTCAAGGGCATTTTTGTAATTTTACCGCCTGATCTCGGAGGTAGGGCCTTCTGGAAAATTGAAGAGCTTGAAACAATGATAACACTGGTAAAAACAACACTGAAATCCAAGCTACGGTGAAAGAGTTATGATCCCTTGAAGTTGAAGAAATATCCTTAGATGAAAGGAGGAAAACATTAAAATATTCATAGTGTGTCGGAAATGAAAAGAAGAAGGCTCAAACTAACAAGTTTTACCGAACCACAAGTTGAACCGGTCCGAGGGGCGAACCGGTTCGGGGTACCTCCGAATCGGTTCGAGTTTCCTGAGACGCGAAATTCTCCTCAATTGCTGATTGGTCCAAAGAGTCCTATTATGTTACAAACTCTTCTAAAACGTATTTGTGTCTTTGTATTGACTTAGAAAACACAGTTTTGAATAGTTTTTGAGAGAGAGAAAAGTTAGAGATTACCCTAGGAACGTAGTTTTGATTTGGTGCTTCAAGAGCAGTTAATTTCGAGTTTGATTTCAAGTTTTAATTTAATTTTCACTCTCTCTATTATTGTTCTTGCATGTTTCAGTATACTTTCATCATGATTTCTTTCACATGCAACGTAACTAATTTATGCATAGTTAGGTTCAGTATGTTCGGCTAAATTTTTTAGGGTTTTGATGCATGAACTCAACCCGATGTGAACGTTGCATGTGTTTAAAATTAATCCTCTAAAATTATGGATTTATTAGACCATATAGCGTAGCGAACACAACCATTGTAGATCTTTGGATCTCGTTTGCTTCAGGGTAACCGGTATGCTTTAGAATGCAATGTGAGTGTAGCTATCATGTTACCGCTTTACTCGTCCTCTGATTACGTATGGTGCGGCCTTGAACCTCATATACGTAATGCTTGGGAGTACTAAAGGCTGGGTCTGATTAATCACTTAAATTTATGATTAGTTTTATACTAGAAATACACTAGGGTTGAGGGATTTTATACCCATCCTGTTCTTCTCTTCATACTTATTACTTCATTATTAGTTATTAATCCTTGTTTAATTTGTTAGTTCCATAGTCTTAATCTAGTTTTCTTTTACTAGTAGGATTAATTACAAACAAATCATCTTTTCGTTTTTCTTTGAGTTTAATTTGGGTTGACCGTCTGTCCTTTCGTCGTCATGATTTTCTCATCCTATTTCCCTGTGGATATGATCCCGACTTACCGGGTTTATTACTAATGCGACAGTCTTGCACTTGAGCCTAGAGAGAATGCAATTTAGAGACATATTCTTAGTCGCGTCAAGTTTTTGGATCACACTTCTAGGTACCCACGACTGAGAGGGTCTTCAAGGAGATTTCTTTTATAAACCTTTGATATGGTAGTCTTTATGAGTGATGGGTAGACGTAATGATTTGTCACTTGACTGTGCTGAGGTCTTAGATTTTGGATGACCTAAGACTATACCTAGCACGTGCGAGAGATCCCGAAGGCAATAATAGTAGACCTTCATTATGTCAGGGCGCAAGAGATACTCATTTATTTTTATAATCCGGAGGTTGTATTCTTGCATGGTCATTAGACATGAGTGGAGGCTTTCTCCTACAATATATGATATTGTATGGCGGTACCAGAGATAGTTATACTAGTTTATGTGCTGTACTAGTGATGTATGTGACTTATAGTAGGGATGCCCACCTCCATACTTCTGTTTCGAACTTGTGTATTACATATACTAGAGAGGTGTATATTGTATTATTAGCATGACATAGTCAAATGTTTATAGACTTTAGATATAATATTATTATTTATATATATAGTTATTTGGTGAGAAAAATCGTAGGTTTTAAACAATAACATAACTTATGGTTTTAAAATAAAATAGATAAACATAAAGATGAGAAACTCAAGTTTAAAGAATGAAGAGGTAAAGCTTTAATCATATGGGCGACATATGGGTTCGCGATTTATAACCGCATGATATTTTAGGTTGTTGGTGTTGATACCAAATCTAGTCTGCTGACATTGACCAATCACCTGAAGACATGTGTCAGCTTACATGGCAAATACCGATACTCCAGACGAGTAACTCGAAGATCACCGAGCAACTAAGAACCCACAAGAGCCCTGAGCAGCTCTAAGTGTGTCGAGCCACTTAGGCGGTCCGAGCAATTGAGGAGACCCGAGAAGCTCTAAGCGTGTCGAGCTACTTAGGTGGTCCGAGCAACTTAAGCGGTCCAAGATACTTAGTGTACAATGCCATTTATTATCATACAGATGTATATGTCTACTAAATAATAGGACATAGTCCTTTCATTTGTACCGCCTCAAGGCTATAAATACATTGTAACCTCCTTATTAGCAGGGGACTCGGAATTTCTTGGTAAATCCATAATCGAGAATTCTGCAAACAGTCATCAATAATAAATACAGTGGACGTAGGCTATTCTTTCAGGGTTGAACAACTTTAAAAATACTTTGTCTGATATTCTTATATTATTTTATCTATGATTAAATAATTAGATCAAAGTCTAGTTTTTTACATCAACAGATTGGCGCCGTCTATGGGAAATCGACTGTAATTAGCGTTTTTCACCTAAAACAATTCATTATCAATGGCTGATAATCCTGAATCCAGTAATCGAAACGCTGGAAACCCCCCAAATCCATCTACTCCCCCAAATGTCCAAGATCTGGCTGGTATAGTGGCTAATTTGGCCCAGGGCCAGACCGCCATGCAAGAAACCATGCGACAACTCATGAAAACTATCCAAGGTGGAGCGTCATCCCAATCAGGACAACGAAGTATTTAGAGAAATACCCGACTGCCTTCTTCACGAACCAGGCAAACGTTACTCCCGGAAGAATCTCATTCTGGACGCATCGATTCATGTCATACTGAGATATCCAATGATCCTTCTTATCATCCTAGGAGGACTTCCTCGGTACGAGCTACAGACACTCAACAAAACATCACTCTATCTCCAGAAAGGACTAGTGCTCTTGAAAGATTGAGTAGAGTTTCTCCCTTTGATCGTTTGGGTCCTAGGATGAATAGAAGTCCCCCTAGGATGGTGTCGAGGAAATCTCAACGACCATATGAGTTAAAGGAAGGCTCTGCCCAATCACGACCAACTGCTCGTCGTGAACAATCCCAAGAGTAAAATTCAACACAATTAGTTGCTCGGACCAATAGGCCTGAGGAGGGAAATGATGCATGGAAGGCATCTATTCAGAGGTTGGAAGACAGGTAAGGGGAAATGGCTAAGGCCAGGAATCCTTTACAAAGGACTTTTATCCGATGAACACTATTCATACAATAAATTGTAGACTTCCCCACACCATCAAAATTCAAAGCCCCAGTAGTAACACCAAAATATGATGGAAAAACTGATCATGTTCTACATATATAACAACACCAAGCAGCTGCTGATATATATGATGTTCCAGACGAGATGCGATGCAAGGCATTTTCAGGAACTCTCACTGGATCTCCTGAAATATGGTACAACAATCTTCCTTGGGGGAAGATTGCAACTTTCTTTCAACTGGCCGAGCTCTTTATCGGGAACTTTTGTTTTGGAGTGAAACCAGTTAAACGAGTAGCACACTTGTTAAGTGTTAGACAGAAAGCAGGTGAGAGCACCAGGGATTATATTACTCGTTTCAATAATGAGAAGCTCGAAGTTATTGACTACGAGGAGAAGATAACAATCACTGCTCTGATGAGTGGATTACTGCCTAATAAATTGTATTACACTCTAGCCAAAGATCCGCCTACAACAATGGCAGAGCTAATTGCAAAAGCAACCAAAATTATGAACGCCGAGGAAGCTATGGCTGCGAAGAAAAATTTGGATACCAAAGAGACCAAGGTTGAGGGTGATAAAATTGAGAAGAAAGAACAAAAGAATAATGGTGGTAACAAGCAGTCAAAAGCAAAGCAAGCATTGGAACATATGAGGAAATTTGGAAATTATACTCCTTTGAAGGTAGATATAAACCACGTTCTGGAAGAGATAAAGAACAACGAGGAGTTAAACTGGCCTGAAAAAATGAAGACAGATCCTGACAAGAGGGATAAGTCTAAATATTGAGAGTTCCATAATTATCATGGTCATACGACTAAAAACTGCATAGCTCTCCAGAATGAAATTAAAGATCTCATCAGGTAGGGATAATTAAACAATTATGTGGATCGCCGAAATGGTGGATGGAGCAACGATCGAGCAAGGCAGAGGTCTAGATCTCCTCATCGAGCAAAAGAAGATAAGAAGAGAAATCATGAAGAAGATCGAGAAGATGATCAAGACGACCCCGGCCTCCCCAAAAGACCAAAACAACCAGAACATGAGGTATTTTTTTATCCATTTTGGATCATTTGATTACAATGTAATTACTGGTGGAGATACAGGAGGTGGAGACCTCACTACAGAGAGGAAGGCTTACCTCAATGAGGCTCAAGCTTGTTCGTATATTCAACGGATAAATCTAGCTAAAGATGATCGCCTGAGGAAGGTGAACAAAGATAAACTAGTCATCGATTTCTCTAAAAATGACCTCGCAGGTGTGTTGTATCATCATGATGATCTATTGGTGATCAAAATGAGGATGAAGGAAGTAGTGATTTCGTGAGTATTGGTGGATAATGGCAACTCGACAGATATTATGTTCTACCCATGTTTTGATAGTTTGAACCTAAAGCTATCCCAGTTAGAGGCATATCATCGGACCCTCCTCAGTTTTTCTGGCGAGAAAGTTTTTCCACTTGGGACGATCAAGTTGGATATGTTCATCGGTTCATGGCCTGCTTGTGGAACAGAAAGAGTGCGCTTTTTTGTGATGCATAAAAATGTCCAATCAGCTTACAATATCATCATGGGACGGGTAGGTTTTTTAGAAATTCGAAGGAGTGCCATCTACTGTACATCAATGTTTAAAATTCCCAACCAACTTTGGAGTAGGAGTGGTGAAGGGTGACCAAAAAGTAGCTCGGGAATGCTACTATTCATCTACCGAGCAAGAAGAGCGTGAAGAATCCAGAAAGAAGACTACTACTTATCAGGTTAATGAGATAGAAGACACAGAGATTGAAACTTTAGACCCAAGAGATGAGTCTCAACTCGTTAAGGGTCAGGTCATGGAGGCTACTGAAAATATCATTCTGGACGACGAGCATCCAGAACGAACAACTCAAATTGGTGCTTCACTAGATGTGTCAATAAAACAAGAGCTGATAGCATTTCTAAAAAGAAAAAAACAAACTTTTGGATGGAGCCACGAGGACATGCCAGGGATAGACCTAACTTTCCTATGCCACGAGCTCAATGTGAACAAGGAAATTAAGCCAGTAAAGCAGAGAAGAAGAGTGTTCAGCCCCGAAAAGAACCAATCTATACAAGAGGAGGTCGAGAAGCTGTAAAAAGCTTGCTTTATTGAAGATGTCAAATATCCAGACTGGTTAGAAAATGTGGTGATGGTGAAGAAGAAGAATAACAAGTGGAGGATGTGTGTAGAATTCCCCGACCTCAACAAAGCATGCCCAAAGGATCATTTTCCATTCCCTCAAATTGATCAATTAGTGGATACTACCTCGGGACACGAGCTGTTGAGCTTCATGGATGCTTATTCTGGTTACAACCAGATTAAAATGAAACCTGAAGACAGGGAGAGTACCTCTTTTATTACCCCTAGGGGAACTTATTGTTATAATGTTATGCCTTTTGGATTGAAAAATGCAGGTGCAATATATCAGCGACTGATGAATAAGGTGTTTGTAGAGAAAATCAGTTACAACATGGAAGTTTATGTTGATGATATGCTGACGAAGAGCAAGAAAGTTACTGATCATCTAATTGACTTAGGCCAGACCTTTGATCAACTAGAAAAATATCAAATGAAGTTGAATCCCACCAAATGCATATTCGGAGAATGAGAAGGCATGTTTCTCGAATACATTATTAATCAACGAGGAATTGAGGCGAATCCTGACAAGATCAAAGCTCTATTGGGGCTGCGATCTTCGACGACGAAGAAGGAAGTGCAAAGTCTCACAGGGCGAGTTACAACACTTAAGCGGTTTGTATCATGAGCAACTGATAGATGCCTACCATTCTTTAAAACACTCCGAAAAACTTTTGAGAGGAATGATGAATGCGAGAAGGCCTTTCAAGAGTTGAAGAAATACCTGGGAGCACCTCCACTGTTGTCTAGGACAGTGATGGGAGAAAGACTGTACTTGTATTTAGCAGTTTTGAGGAATGCAGTTAGTTCGGCATTGATACGAATGGAGGATGGGGTGCAAACACCAATTTATTACACTAGCAAGGCCTTCCGAGGAGCAGAGATCAGATATCCATGATTGGAAAAGTTGGCACTAGCATTGATTCGAAGCGAATAGAAGAATGAGGCCATACTTCCAAGATCATATTATAGTTGTGTATACAAACATGCCATTAAGGTAAGCTCTGAACAAACCAGAGAAATCAGGAAGATTGATGTACTGGGCGATAGAATTGGGTGAATACGATATAATCTATGAACCTAGATCATCGCTCAAAGGGCAGGCAATGGCAGATTTTATCGCAGAGTTCACTTATCCTCATACTTTCGAAGAGCAGAAATTGAATAACGATCATCCTGTGGATGTTACAGGATCATCAAATTTAAACCCCGACCAACTTAAGTCGGTGGACGAGCAAGAGAAAATGGCCGACGAGCAGCAAAAATTCCTAGAGGAGGATATAAGGAAGCATCAAATATTCCACCGAGGAACTCTGTTTAACCAAGAGTTTGATAATGAGATACCTGTGTGGAATTTATATGTAGATGGCTCTTCTTGCACCGCGGGTAGTGGAGCAGGAGTTATTTTAAACAGTCCCGATGAGATCGATGTGGAGTATGCTTTGCGTGTTCAATTTAAAGCTTCAAATAATGAGGCTGAATATGAAGCTATGATCGTGGGTCTCAGTCTTGCCAAAACTATGAAAGCAGAACAGGTCGTTGCATTCAGTGACTCACAGCTGATTATAAATCAAATGTTGGGAGTATATGCAGCAAAAGGAGAATTAATGATCCAATATCATGAGAAAGCAATGGAGATGGTATCGAGCTTTAACGCAGTATAGTTGGTTAGAATACTAAGATTGGATAATGCAAGAGCATATGCTTTAGCTCGGTTAGCCTCAGCCACGCACACCGAGCTACGAAGAACAATCCCAATAAAAATATTGGCTAGTCGGAGCATTGAGAAAGATCTGGAGATGAACTTCATTGCCCTTGATTCAGGACCATCATGGATGGATCCTATCAGGGCCTATATTGACGAGGGAGTTTTTCCAACTGATAAATTCGCAGCCAAGAAACTAAAGTTTAAAGCTGCTCATTATGTATTGAATAATGGCATTTTATATAGACGAGGAATTATAGTAGGTCTGCAAAGATGTGTACATCCCTCCGAGGTGAAATATTTGATTGAAGATGTTCATAAAGGGTCCTGTGGTGCTCATGTAGCAGGTCAAACGCTATTGCAAAGAATAATGACGGAGGGATATTATTGGCCGACGATGAGGGCTTATTGTATAGCTTATGCCAAGATATGTGACAAATGTCAACGTTTCTCTTCTACCCGAAGAACGCCCCAGGCCTTATTAACGCCTATCATATCCCCTTGGCCATTTTCTATGTGGGGGATAGACTTGGTCGGGCCACTCCCAACTACCAAGGGAAGATTCAAGTACCTCGTAGTCGCGGTGGATTACTTTACCAAATGGGTGGAGGCTGAACCCCTCATTGATATGACCTACGACAAAGTCTATCAATTCATTTGGAAAAACATTATTTGTATATATGGTCTCCCACATGCATTCATTATCGACCATGGGACTCAGTTTGACAACGAGGAGTTTGCGACATATTGTCATCACTCAAATATATTGAAAACTCACTCTACACTAGGCCATCCTCAGAGCAATGGACAAATCGAAGTGACAAATCGGACGCTGCTGAATGGTTTGAAGAAGCGACTGGATGTTGCGAAGGGAAATTGGAGTAACGAGCTACATTCAGTATTGTGGGCTTATCGTACTACACCGCGAGCAGCAACAGGAGAATCTCCATACATGCTGGCATTTGGAAGTGAAGCTGTTATACCTGCCGAGTTGGGTCTCCCCACTCACAGGGTGCTGAATTTCAATTCTCCTATTAGTGACTTGATGAGAAGATTAGACTTGGATATGCTCGAGGAAGTTAGAGAAGAAGCAGCAATCAGGAATGTTGCATAACAACAAGGAACACCTATGTTCTACAACAAGAGGGTAAATAAGTATGATTTGAAATAAGGGGACTATGTGCTGAAGAAAGTAATTCAAAAGCACAATAAATTGGAAGCTAACTGGTATGGACCCTACAGAGTAACAGAGGTTGTTCGTCCAGGAACCTACAGGATTAAAACCTTGGAAGGAGAAGAATTTAAGAATGCATGGAATGCAGAACATCTACGCAAGTATTATCAATAGTAGAAGTTTCTATGTAATGGAGTTTTCTTCAGTATGAATAAAGTGTTAGAAGTTTTACTCAGTTCTCTCTTTTTGGTGAAATTTTTCGGAGTATTAGTGCTACACACTACGCATCAAGTTCAAAATAAAAACCCACCAACTACGGTTGGTCGGTAAATAAAAACCCACCAACTACGGTTGGTCGGTCCACCAACTACGGTTGGTAGGTAAATAAAAACCCACCAACTACGGTTGGTCGATCCACTAACTACGGTTGGTCGGTAAATAAAAATCGACCAACTACAGTTGGTCGGTCCACCAACTACGGTTGGTCGGTAAAATAAAACCCCCAACTATGATTGGACGGTCCACCAACTACGATTGGTCGGTAAAATAAAACCCCCCAACTACGGTTGGTCGGTCCACCAACTAAGGTTGGTCGATAAAATAAAACCCCCCAACTACGGTTGGTAGGTCCACCAACTACGGTTGGTCGGTAAATAAAAATCCACCAACTACGGTTGGTCGGTAAATAAAGTTCACCAACTACGGTTGGTCGGGAAGAAAAATATTGCAAACTCCGGTTGGTCGGCAAATTATTTTCACCAACTCCGGTTGGTAGACAATTTAAAATAACATAGGACATTTTTGTCTTTTTACAGATATACATACACATTCACCAATGAATAAGATAGATGTTTTATAAAATAACAACAATCAAAATTGCAGGGAAAACTAAAAGTTTCTTCATTAAAATCAGAACAAATTACATATTACATCAAAGATCCTATTCTACTGGCTTTTTCCCTTCTGCCTTTGAAACAGGTTCTACTCCAGCAGGAGGATCGTCAAAGGCATAAGGGGAATTTATGAAATTCAGATCTCTAAGCATCCTGACATTCATCACAGATGGCCGATCAAGCAAGTGCTCCGGGCGAGATATCTTAAAATTAGAATGAAGACTATAGTCCCCGAGGTACTTTGAAATCAAGCACTGAGGGATTGCCCAAGCAGGAATCCAACTCATGTCAAGCTTAAAAGGAGGCACGGGTAACTCGAGCAATCTAGGGTCATAGTAATCCCAGAGATAATGACCCTGCTCCAACTGTAACACCCCGAGTGCATTCAGCTATCCTTGCTTGTAACCCTCGTTATTTGAATTCTAGGTCCGATCATCGAGATGACAAAGGGCTTCGTTATAACCAACCATCCAAAACTCTCTAAGCTGTTTATGGAACTGATAGGTCAACCTCTCTAGCTTCTCATGAAGATTCTTCACCAGATTTGTTTTATTCTCCAAGGCAGAACTTTGTGCAAAAAGTTGCTCGTCAAGGTTCAGAATCTTCTTGGACATCTCTGTTAATGCTTGATTCTTTGCCATCAATTGGAAGGCCTAATTTTCCAAGGCTGATTGAGTTCTTTGCTCTTCAATTAAAATACGAGCAGCCCTAGCTCATCCCCGAGAAGCTCTTGCTAGATCGGCAGCAGAAGTAGGGGGGCCAGTCCTCTTTAAGGTTTCCAATTCATCTCTTAAGTTGGCATTCTCCACCTTCAAGAAAGAGAAACCTTCATCATTAACAGGGACCAAAGCTCCCGAGGAAGATGCTGCAGATTTTAGCCGGGATATCTCCTCTTGCAAAAAATTGTTTTCCTCCTCTAATAATTTAGCGATTTGCCTATGCTCCTTGACCACGAGCTTCAAAACGCCCTCTTTCTTTTTATGGGCAGAGATGAACTTATCATATCCTTTTTCAACACTAGGTTGTTGATATTTCTTCTTATACCATTGGTGAAAAAGTGTGGAGGATTCTTTATACTGCTGCTTGAGTTCCTCTATTATTCCTTGGAGATCCTCGATCATCTCATAATAGGCTACATTATTGGCAATGGCTCGGTCGAGCAAGCACTTCAGATATTGGTAAGCTTCCACTGCTCGCTCAGAGGCATCTGAACCCAGAATATCAAAGATTTATGACTCATTCAGATCAGCATGGCAAGCCTTGAAGTAGTCATTGCATTTTGTCATCAGTGCAGTATCATGAGCTGACAAGAGCTTCATCCTAGCCATAAACTAGTAAAAAGAAGAGATAGAAAGAATCAATAAGAATGTAGACAGAGCAAGTAAAAGAAAAAATCAAGATGAACAACCAAAAGTTTTAATTTTTATTTCATCATAAGGGAAAGTACAAAGTTGGATATTACATTCAGAAATAACAAAATAAACACCCAAGCTACTGTACACCTTTACTTTATCTCCTGAAACTTCCTCGCGGGGATTGGACGAGGAGGATGGCTGCTCGAAAGGCAAGAGTAGCTGCTTGGCAGGATTAGTGGTCGATTGGGGTTGCTCGGAGAATGATTCAACAGTCGGAACAGTCAGGACCTGATCTCCAACTACCATGGAAGATTCTTCTGAGGCAGCTTCGTCCTCTTCTTCTTCTCCAGAAGAGGGAGGAGGGCCATCAGTGTGTTGCTGAAATAACTCGGAATCTGCAGCAACTTTCATCTCTTGTAGGGATGCCACCCATCCATCCCTGAAGTATTTGAGGCTGGTGTATTCCATTTGGGAGGACATAGCAGCCAAACACTTATTCCATCCCTTGTCCCAACGTACACTGAAGGATTTTTTAGCAGCTTTCTTCCTTTTAGCTTTCTCTGAGGAAGTCTTCTCAGTAAGAAGTTTCTTGGCAACCTTCAATTTTTCCTCCACCTCCAATTTCTGGCGTTCAACATCGTGAAGCCTCCTAACTTCATCTTCAGCAACTTTGAGCTTATTCTCAAGATCTTCGACATTCTTGAGCTTCTCCTCAAGATCTTTATTTTTCTTCTCAAACTCCCCCAATTTCTTCTCCAAATCCTTGGAGGCTTCCAAAGCTCGGTCCCTCTCCTGCTCAACGGATTTAACTTGCTTCTCCCAAGAAATTTTATTCTCCTCATACTTCTGATGAGAGTTTTTCAAAGACTGGGTTATCCCAGTAAAAGCCTCCTCTACACCTCCCGAGGAGATTGACGACTTGATGGCTTCATCCTTCTTCAGAATTGTGTTAAAACATGTTACCAGATGGAAAAATAAAATAACTGTAAGTCAGTACAGGGATATAACATTAAAAAATGAAAAGTTAGATTAATAATACTTACTGAGGCAATATGTTGAGCATCCGGGGTAGTAACTCTATAGAGAGTAAGAGTGTCTTCGATACTCTGGACTTCTGGGATAATCCAAGACTTCACCGAGCTCATTGCAGAGCTCGGAGGAACAAAAATGGGAACACCACCTTCAACATTCAAAGATTGAGAGATGGGATCTACTGGTCTCTCAGTAGAACTTCTTTTTAACCTCCTCGGAGAAGAAGGAACATTCTCAACCAAAGATGCTATCTTGGTCGGTGATATAACAATGACCTCGCTTGGAGGGGTAACAACAACAACCTTTGTCGGAGCCACAGTGGGCTTTTCGATGACCTTGCTCGGAGACACAGGGGGCTTCTCGCTGAACTTCTTGGTTGCGTCCGAAGGGGGTACCTCTACAGTACTTATCCCCTCTCCTGGGACGTCTTTTTTACTTCTCTTTGTCTCCACAACAGGAGAATCAGACTTATCGAAGAAAGAAGGAACTTTTCTTGTCTTCATTATCTCACCAATGGGAATACTTGATTCAGATGAAGAACCCTCCACACTAGAATTAGCAGCTGGTATTTGATCAAGACTAACAATCACTGGACGAGTAGTAAAAGAAGAAGTGTAACTCTTGTACTGCAATAAATAGGAGGCCGGTCTAATATGCTCCTCGGCCACGGTTTGGTGCAAACTCCAAATAAGTTTCAAATGTTTCAAATTAACCTCTGTCTCCTTTGGAGACTTTCTTTTTCTATCAACTGCAAATCATAAAAAATAAAATGGCAGTGATACATTTTGTCAAAAACCAAGGAAACAACATTTAAAAAAATAAAACTACCTATTCCATTGCCATAGGGGGACACATGGGACCCTGATATACATCATCTCCACTTAATGGAGCATGTTGCCAATTTTTCATAACAACCCCATGCTCAAAGTAATCCATATTGGCATCTGGAAGATTGACCACTAAAGCCCTATTTAAAAACCTAGTTTTTAAATAAAAAGTACTATCGCTGACAGCCCATCTATAACAAAACATAATCTCTGGGATTCCTAAGCGGGTTCCATGGAGTTGATTTAACCTATGGACTCCATTAACTATTCTCCAAGTATTCGGTGCTATTTTTGCAGGAACAACATCAAAATACTGACAGAACTCCAAACATAAAGGATTGGGAGAAAAAAAAAGCCACACTCAACCACAAAGAGACTTGGGAACCAATGTCCCTCAGCCAAAGAAAAATAATCAGAAGGTTCATAAAGTTCTTCCAATATGACCCATGAAGGAATAGAAAATTCAGAATGAAATTTATCAAGCGACTCAACAACATAAACCATGATGAACAAAGTAAATAAAAGAAAAGGAAGAAAATCTTAAAGGAAAGGAATTAATCGGTTGACAACGAACGATGGAAGAAACAAACGCACAAGATAGAGAAGAAATGGAAGCTCAAAGATACAGATTTGAAAAAGTAAGAGACGATAGGTTTTTCTGTAGTGCTTAAATACTTTACCTCGAGAAAGGAGAAAAATAATGATTACCAAGACGGATGATTGCGTATCCGGCGGCTAAAAAGAAGAGCAGCTCTAAGCGTGTCGAGCTACTTAGGCGGTCCGAGCAACTTAAGCTGTCCGAGCTACTTAGTGTACAGCGCACCCAAATCAAGAGAATCAAGATAAGATGACTGCGCATTAAATGCCATTTATTATCATACAGATGTATATGTCTACTAGATAACAGCGCATAGTCCTTTCATTTATACCGCCTCAACGCTATAAATACATTGTAACCTTCTCATTAGCAGGGGACTCGAAATTTCTTGGTAAATCCATAATTGAGAATTCTGCAAATAGTCATCAATAACAAATACAGTGGACGTAGGCCATTCTTTCAAGGCTGAACCACTTTAAAAATCCTTTGTCTTATATTCTTATATTATTTTATCTATGATTAAATAATTAGATCAAAGTCTAGTTTTTTACATCAACATTTGGGCTGCATAAATAATAACTTAAAATATGTTAAAATACATGAGGAAGATGTGTAAGTATGATGTAGTCCAGATTCAATTACAATCCTATTCTACATAGGCTTGTTGTTTATGTTTTCTTTTAAAGACTATTTTCATAGGCTCTGTTGTGGTAGTTCTTGTAGATGAAGGGTCGTTGGAGGAGCATCACTAGTGACGTCCCATTTCTTACTCCCTGGATTGTCGGAGTCGAGAAAGTGTAGCTCATCCTTTTATTATACTCCTTTATTTTTAGTTTGGTTGTATATTTATATGTACATTCAGATACTAATATATGTTATTTGGTTGGTGATTGGTATCGGAGCTGGTTCTATGTTGATTCCGTATTTTATTATATTGTCCTTGTTCTTTTGATTCCTATTTATGTCTTATGCTAAGAATGTTACCAAAAGTTTTGATTACCTTGATTTTTATGGTAGACCTGACCGCTTCCTCATATCTCGTTAAGGATGCGGTGGACACCCACAACGAATAGTGTGTACTTGTCACATCTCTTTGGCTTATCTAATTTCTTGGAATCCTTGGATCTTTCCTTCTTTTATGATATTTTTCTAGCATGAGACTTATCATGGTTGGACTCTTTTGCTGCCATAGCCTCCTCGACAATCATAATCTTCTACGCCTTGCCCAGGATCTCGCCATTGTGTTTGGTGATTCTTTCGCCAATGCTCAATACATTTTTCCAGTAATAAGCCACTCATTATGGTTGTGATCAAGATCCTCTTATCATTGTATAATACCTTAAGATTCTTCATGTTCAAAAGACCGATGAACTTTCTTATCGTTTCATCCACCTATTGGCGAATGCTTAACAAATGAGCCACTTTTTCCTCGA
Source organism: Sambucus nigra (assembly GCA_949130495.1). Taxonomy (NCBI): domain Eukaryota; kingdom Viridiplantae; phylum Streptophyta; class Magnoliopsida; order Dipsacales; family Adoxaceae; genus Sambucus; species Sambucus nigra. The sequence continues at coordinate 300,275,134 of OX422215.1, read as the reverse complement.
CTTTGTGCCGAAGAATAAATTATTCATAAAAAGGTTGGTTAACTATTTGAAGTTTGAAATTCTCCCTGAGGAAGGTTGTTATACCAGATTCGTGCTAATCCAGTGAGAATACTATTGAATGGCTTACATCGTATCTCATTAAGAATATAGTATATATTAAAAGGAGCTTGATATGGCTCCACATACAACATCAAACCATATTTTCCATCATATATGGGATTGATAACATGTGAATTGAACTTTGTAGGTTTTAGATAACCTGCTACCGAAGTTGTAAATGGAGATATTTTAATATAGTCCATTTGTAAAGGGTTCTTCATCTTTATTGGATCGCCCAATCGATGTTCTAGATGCTGAATTGACCATTTTTCAGGGTTGTTCCTCTTGCTCGACCTTTACAGTCTTCTTTATTCATCCTCGTCTTTCAACTAATATTTTTCCTTAATGGAAGTGATCACAACACTATTCGACCTTCGTACATTTTTCCCTGAACTAGCCAAGCACTCAACCTTGCTGGTCTCATATCATCTTGAGTCCTCTCTATGATCCCTTAGCTCTTTCGGTTCCATGTTATAGTGTTTTCGTGCAACTCTTGGGCCTAGTTTATCAAAATAAGAATGTATGTTCATACTTTCTAGAACACTTTTCAGTAAGTTTAATCATCTTCATATCTAGTTAATCAGATGGTGGATGATGCATGAGGCCTACAAGATTTATTATCTCACCTAGATTCTGAGTATTTAAACCTAATCCCTTCTCCACGTGATCTCAAACTCAACGTCATAGGTTTATTTGTTACCCTATTATAGTGCACCTATATCATGTCCCTGTATAATGCTGGAAGTGGCATTTCATGCCTTCTGTAAGAGTTTTCCTCAATTGTTCGGGTAATTGGGTTCATCTTTGGCCTGTTATGTCCGTCTCGAGATTTGAGTCGATTGTTTCATGTTCTCCTACATATCTTCTTGACACCTATCCTATATTTTTAAGATCCCCTACAAATCTCCCATGCTTATAGGTGTAAAGGGTGGAACCCTTCTTCAGTTTGGCTACTTTTTGTAGAGGGTGGAACCGCTCTCAGCCATTTTTAATAGAAATTGCAAAAAAAACATAATACCGTTGCAGGAAAAATAGAGTATCATAAGCATAACAACGGTAATTGCTGTTAAAGAAAATCTAAAGCAGGGATATGCAAAATCAAATGGAAGATTCAAGGAATTCGAGAGAATCGAATGGAAATTGTTAATAAAAAGACTCTATACCAATGAAACCCAGTTGAATCGGAGTGTGATTCACCGGTTTACCAGACATGGGTATCCTCGAGTTTCAAAAATTCATAATGGTGGAAACCGTTAATGGCTAAGCCAATTCTCATAAATAGTGCCAATTTGTTATCCCCTAAAACTACTATATTGATTTATCTTAGCTTGAGTATACAATTTATAAGATGCTAACAAATAAGATATGTAAATTAGTGAAATACTAAACTAGAGAAAACAATAGATAGATGAGAGAAAGAGAATAAGCACCATATTTATGTGGTTCGGCCCAAAGTTGTACCTATGTCCACAAGTCCTGTGTTTGTTGTATTGAATTATTAGGATAAATCCATGAATGAACACAATAGTGAAGATATTAAGTTCTCTCTAGAATTGTAAATGATAGCATTAAGGAAAATATCTCGAATTCGCAAAAGTGTGTGTGTTTTGGGGGGGTGTCATTTATAGGCTGTTAGAAGATAGAAAAAAAAGAGTGTCATGTGGCTTGTATTTATAGGTTGGGCAAGTACGCGCCTTACGTGTGAGGAAAGAAAATAATCATGAATTTAGTTATGGACACATTGGGGGAATATTTACATATCTTCCTCACGTGTGTGTGTGTTGTTGATATCATCCAATCACACAGTACATGATTCCTATAACGGAGGTAATTAACAGTGTTGGTTGACTGCTTGAAGCTGATCAGATTACCTAGGCCAATCAGATTGCTAGCTAGGATGATCTCATTTATGTAGATGATGAGTCCAAGTGTCCTCTTCTAATTGGCCCACGAGCCATACAATACTTATGGTATAACAGTCGAGGTAGTTATTTTTCCTTGTAGTGAATTGTAAACTTTGCGCCCTGCATTTTAAATAGTTATATATCAAACTTAATTTACATTGCTATCTTGGTTACAAAAAATACTATAAATATTAAAGTTAACCATCAACTAATTAATAGTAAGTAATTAAAAAAAATATGGGCATATATATATATGACTAAACTTGAAATCGGATTAATGAATACGTAGTTTTAAATTACGTTTCGTTGCGGGTCTAATGGGTATAATATCACATATAGTATAATCATAGAAGATGTTTTATAATTGTATTCACAAAAATAGAATTATAATATAATTAGTTGATAATTAACTAAAATTATTATTATTATTTGGTTTAATTTGTATATTAAATCCTACTTCCCATGTTTATTTATATTGAAAATTTTAGTTATAATTTTCGAAATATTGTGGTATTCATTGGAATCCTATGTGCAATTTGATTGAGATATTGCGTGTTTATTTTTGTGAGCATGGTGTCCTGAAATTTTAATATGGCACTGAGAATGGTCACCCACCAAAATTCCGAAAGTCCAATAGCCGGAATGAGGATTTAAGAAGCATAGGAGAGGTGCGGTGAGGTCTGGTGACCTATTGATGTGTTATTCAGAAATAAATTGGTACAATGCTCGAGTGTCGCATTGAACTCGTATAAAGTTTCATATTATTGTATTTTTCATCGTTATTTTGTTGAACATCTATTCTTGTTATATTGTGAACTTCCCCGTTCTTTTTTAGTGGCATGTAAGTATGGATTTGGACGTTACTGATATTTTGAAGGATATAAAGACCATAACATTTTGAGAATATTATTTTTGTATAAATTGACTGTGTAAATATTTGGGAGCTTAGCGTTATTTTGAGTGGAATTAAAACTTTAATTATTTGGAGGTGTATTTTACCTAGCCTTGTTGTTAGGATACATCTTAGATTGACATGTAGATTTTGAATTGGACATTGTTCATTTTGATGACCTTTCATATTTATTTTTATGGAATATAGATGCTTTATATTGATTGTTGAGGATTTAATTTAGTTTTAATCGTAGTAGCGCCTCGATTTCCTCGGGGTGTTACTGATGGTATCAGAGCCTAAGTATGCGACAACCCTCGAGTCTTTGGTTTTGGGTCTACCATACGTGTTAGTTGTGTTTCTTGGAGATATGGTGTTTTTTTATTAAATCCATGATAATATTTGAGGTTAAAAGTAGAATTCTTAATGTGAGTATCTTCAGAGTTGATTTTTTTAGATGAGATTTATTTTCTAGATCGTCAGTACAGATGTTAAGTGTCGTAAGTATGAATTTGATGATGTGATTTGATTTGAGGACTTCAGTGTTCGATGAATTTTGGAGAGAGAATCGAGTGGTGATACGTGGGAGAGCGTAGTACGTCATTATTTTCATAGATATATTATATATAGAGTTGAGATATATGTTGTATTTTGTTCACGGGGTAAGTGCATGTGGGATTGGGTATATGGGCATTCAATTTTGATATTCTATCAGTTGGCATATGTAAGCCTTATTTTATTTGCGATACTTTACGTTTGACGTCCACTCTTCGTTGAATTTCGAGGATGAAATTCCTATATTAGTGGGGGAGTATGTAACCCCCCTTGATATTTTAGCAGTAAAAATCTTTGTTAAATAAAAAAAATTAGAACAACAAAGTTTTGGAATCTATTTAATTTTGGTATGTAAAAAGGTTGGTATTTATATGTAAAAATAAGGTTTTAAATGGAATTTAAATTGGGATTAGAATTTGAAAATTATAACTTTTTGTATAAAAATCGGAGGATCCGACCTAAGGAAAAAAAGTAAATAAAAATATTTGACCGTCCTCTCAAGCTAATTTTTTTAACAACTTCGTCTCACCTTCAGCTACAACATATGAAACTTTCAGCTAATTCCAATCGTCCGATCATCTGTAATATTTTTTTAGTGTTTGTATTTGATTAGGACTGAAATTAGTTTTGGTATATAAACATAAAGTGAAGGGTTTAGGACTTTTAAAACACATTTTAGCCTTTTTAAAAGTCAGTAGCCTCCCATAATTTCAATCTCTCTCATCTACGAAACCTAATCCGCATTGAACACAACTTTCAACCCATGTTTTGAAGATCTAAATCAAGTTTTCTCAAAATCGTCTAAGAACACGTCTTTATTGTTTTCGCAAGTGGAATGCAATAGTGTACTCATAATTTTGAGGAAGAATTTTATGAGTTTTCAAGTAATGATTTTAAGGTACGGGGTTTACACAATATGCTCATCTAAATCTCTGGAGAGTATTTTCTTATTTCCCAGTTATTTGTATTGTTCTTGCAATGTGATGGTATTCATTGGAATCCTATGTGTTATTCGATTGAGATATTGTATGTTAATTTATGTGGGCATGGTGTCATGTAATATTAATATGGCACTGATAATGGTCACCTGCCAAAAGTCTAAAAGTCCAATAGCCGGAATGAGGCTTTAAGAAGCCTGAGTGAGGTGAGGTGACGTCCGGTGACCTATTGATGTGTTATTGAGAAATGTATACGTACAATGTTCGAGTGTCGCATTGGAATTGTATACAATTTCATAATATTGCATTTTTTTTCACCGTTATTGTATTGAGCATTTATTCTTGTCATATTATGTACTTTCCCATTCTTTTTTTAGTGGCATGTAAGCGTGGATTTGGATGTTACTGATTTTTTGAAGGATATTAAGACCATAACATTTTGAGAATATTATTTTGTATAAATTGACAGTGTAAATATTTGGGAGCTTAGTGTTATTTTGAGTGGAATTAAAACTATAATTATTTGGAGCTGTATTTTACCTAGCCTTGTTGTTAGGAGACATCTTATATTGGCTTGTTAATTTTGAATCGGACATTATTCATTTTGATGACCATTCATGTTTATTTTTGTGGCATATAAATGCTCTATATTGATTGTTAATGATTTAATTTAGTTTTAATCGTATTAGCGCCTCGATTTCCTCAGGGTGTTATAATAGCTAAAGAAGTTTTTGGGTGGCATCAGTACCAGCATGATATTCAACTTCTGTACTATATCGGGCAATAGCAATTTTATTTTTTTCGTGCTACGAGATAAGATAATCACGAAGAAATAAGAATTAGCCCATAGTAGAATGACGATCGGTGGGGTTCCCTACCCAATTTACATCAGAGTTGGGATGAAGCTGTGGGGAGGAATAAGCAGAGAAGTGAAGGCCGTTGAATATAATCACATTGATGTATCTGAGAATGAGAAGAACAGTAGTATAATGAGGGAAAAGGGGAGAAGAAAGGAACTGATTAACAATATGAACTGCATATGCGATATATGAGCACGTGACACTAAAGTAGACAAGATTCCCTACTAATTGTCGATACAAAGTCGGATCATCAAAAAGAGTACTATCCATAGGAGTTCTCTTGGACTTCAGCTCAAGTGGAGTGACATCGGTCTTGCTATCGGTGTGTCCTGCACGAGTGATCAGATCTGAAGCATATTTCTCTTGAGAAAGATAATATCCATCAGAGTTAGTAGAGATCTCAAGACCAAGAAAATAAAACATCTTTAAAACATCTCTCATTTGAACATTTGACTCAGATATACTTTCGGATATACCAAAGTGATCATCACCGGTAATAATCATATCATCGAAATAGAGAAGGAGAAAAATAGTGCCATGGTCGGATTTACGGATAAAAAGTGCGAAGTCATGAGGACTGGATGTAAACACAAAACTTGTAGGAATGGTATTAAACTTAGCAAACCAAGCACGGGGAGCCTGTTTGTGACCATAAAGGGCATGACGAAGTTTGGAAACTTGATGAGTGGAATGAAAATATCTTATAGGTGATCACATGTAAATTCCTCAGATAACTCACTCACCATTAAGGAAGGAAGTTTTCACGTCCATCTGAAGCAGTTCCCAATGACAAATTGAAAAAATTGTAATGAGACTACGAACCAAGTGAGTCGAATCACTGAAGCAAAGTTCTCCACATGTCAATCTCTTATTCTTGAGTAAATCCTTTTATAACAAGGCGTGCCTTATAATGATCAAGAGAGCCATGTGATTGAGTTTTAAATTTATAAACACATTTACATACCATTACATTCTTACCACTTGATAGATCTACTAAATCCCATATATGATTTTATTCAAGTGACTATTGTTCATCAACTATTGCCTTTTGCCAAGGAGGTTAAAGTAGACTCACGATAAGAGTAAGGCTCATAATGAGAAAAATAGTAGAATACACATGAAAATCATGAAGAAGAATATATGTGGTTTTAGGTCTTACACTTTTACATAGGGGATTCAGATTGGAGACTAGTGAAGATCCATTATATGGAGCAGACGACTCAGGTGAGTCATAAAAAAATATCTTTGGTTGAGCATCAAATAAGGTAACTAGAGGTATCAGTTGTGTAGTGGAAGTCAGTTTAATTGAGGAGACTGTATCAGGTACTAGAGGAGAGGATGGAGATGGTGGTGTAATATGTGGCAACGGATTAAGTTCAAGTGAATTGGGAAATAAGTCTATCAAGGGATTACTAAAGAATAGAGGTGTGTATGAAGGAGTAAGTGGAATTTGGACAATGAGGAAAACATCTAATGTTCCTAGAAGACAACATGATGGGATAAATGAAGACATTTAGAATAGGGATTCCAACACTTGTATCTTTTATGTTATACCGCCTAGCCTAAGAAGCAACACAATCGGGATCAAAGCTCTAATTTTGAGCATTAATGAGGTTGTAGAAGAACAAAATAAGAACTATCAAAAGTTCTCGGGTTATTATAGTTAGGAGGGTAGCTATGAAGACACTCATAGGGTTTAGATTTTTAATAGTGGAAGAGGGGACATGGTTTATTGTGTAGATGAAAGTGAGAACAACTTCTCTCCAAAAAGGTTCACGACATGAGGCGGAGATGAGTAGAGCATGAACAATGTTTAGGATATGTAGTTGTTTGCAATTGGCACACCCATTTTATTGGTAAGTGTCGGGACATGAAATATGAGGAATAATACCCTGTGTTGTAGAAAAATGATGACACGTGAATCACTATATTTAGTGGCACTGTCAGCATAGAATACCTTAATTTTATGAGAAAATTGGGTATTGACCATAGTTGCAAAATTTATGTAAAGTTGAGGAAGTTTGGAACGATTTTTAATAAGGAACAACTAGGTATAGCATGAATAATCATCAATAAAAATAACAAAATATTTGGATTTTCCCATGGTAGCAGTGGCAGATAGGCCCCACACATCAAAATATATTAAGCCAAAAGGAGCATGATAAATATAGTCACTTTTATTAAATGTCAAAGCCAATTGTTTTGCCAATAGACATGGAAGATTGTCAAATTTTGCATTATTAACAGACCCTAAGGGACCATGAGAAAGCAAAAACTTAAGACTACCAATAGAAGCATGACCCAGACGGTCATGCCACAAGATAAGAGAAGGTGTGGAGGATACACAGGTTACTCTCATAAAAGGGGTGGTGAGTGATTATGGAATATGAAGGTTTTACCTCACATCAACTTGATCACATACCTCAAGAACAATTTATATGACTTCATAATTTTAAATAAATGATAAAGTAATATTGTAGTATTTTCACATAGAGATGAGTAATATGGTACGAATGTAATAAAATATAATTCATTACATATATTATCTCCTCAAATTATTTTGAATATCATAATTATTTTGTAATAAACCTCAAATCAAACAACCACATCAAGTGTAATCTTATGAAATGAGAAGATATGGTGATAACATAACCACCTATTAAGAGTCAAGGTCACTTATACGATTAACAACACAATTTTAGGTCTTTATTTCCTTGGACAAACCTGCTCAGAGTTTCTAACGAACTTTATAAGAAAAATGAAATTAATAAGTATGCTCTCCCAACTCTCGACTATTAATGAGAAGATCAATATATATATATATATATATATATATATATATATATATATATATATATATATATATTATATTGATCACGACATTATTCACAACTTATTCACTCATTTATTTAAATGATTAGTAATAGTACTACAACCCTCATATTATTCTAGTTCGATAAAGAGTTTTACTTAAGTTAATAGCATATATAATTTTCATAAAACAGGTCTGAAAAACTAATATATAAAAAATACTTAAAGCTTTGATTGTACCTTTGAATAATAAATAATTTATTGTATCCCTTACTATACATAACCTATGCTATTATAATATATTACCTCTATTAACCCAATTAAATGAATCAATCCATCTCCTAAATTCTCGACTAATACGAATGAAGTTTACTAAAATCATAGCATGTTCACTATTGTTTACCTTTCCTTATATATACACCACTCAAATCCCTTCAAGCTAAGAACATTACCTTTCCATTATTATAGTTTTCGATGACCTCAACCATCGCAAAACTTCCAATTTCAAATTATGTTTTCTTTACAAGTTTTCAAACATTGATCACGTGTGTCCTATAGAGTAGTAAAGTCACAACACTCATACAATCAAGGACACCATGACCACAATTGTGGTTCATTAAAGCCAAATTTTAAAAATCTTCATGTCATCACCATCCTCAAATTTTGAAATTTGACTATATGCTAGTTCCGTTATAGCATTTTTATCTCGTTATTATATCAACATCACGTTAATGACCACATTAAAAATTCATTATGACATTTCAAAGGATATATATACCTTTGTGCTATCTTTTTCATCAGTCTATTATTAATAACCTCAATGAACAATTTCACTCTAACTTTTGATGTAGATATACCCATATCATTTTCTAGTTTACTACTCTATTAAAAAGCCTCATATAATCTTAAATATACCTTAATAAATTTCTAATTTTGTAAATTGTTCATAGTCATTTATAAATTAATACTAATAATTAGAGAATTACTTTGATTATTTACCATTCACGTTATCTTGTTAAACCACCCAAAACATTATATACAAAACTATCCACATATAAACATCATACAAATATAGTTCTCATATAGGGTCGATTATTGATAACTCGATTGCCTCATAACATATTATCTCACTAATTAATCCATTCATAGATTGTGAACCTTGTAAGATAACTTTATTTACATCATAATAACCCTTTACTTCTAATAAAGATACCAAATTCATGTATTTAATATGTAGCAAGATACTATGTCCTCCTCTATTGACAGAAATGTTCTTAATATCCTATGCACATAAAAAATACCTTTTAAATATATTAGTTTCCAAACTATATCAATACAAACTTCAATAAATTGGTATAGTACTCTCCATTATGTTTATTTGTATAATATCTACCATTACGGTAGACAACACCTATGTTACTAAAATAATCATTATGTCTCAATACCACAAAAGTCAATGTGGTTCCACCCCTATCTCATCATGAAACTATTAAATGAAATGGTCCTCTAAGTTAGTAAGGTTAATTATCTCCATAGAAAATACTAATTATTAATGATAAATTATTTTTAGTTAACCTCAATTTCTAACAGCACTAGTTTTAATAGTTGTTACGATAACTTTTAGCCATATTAGTTACCTCAAATTTGGATATGTATATTTTCTCCTAAATTATATTAATAAAAGCATTTCACCACTGTAACACGTACCCTACAATCCATGAGGTGGATTAGAGGGTCATTAAAGCTAATGATTGGTTAAACATTAATCAAGATTTTTAAGGTGGATTAGAGGATGATTAAGTATCAAGAACAAAACCAAGGTTGTTAGGGAAGAAGCTCACTTAAAGAGACTCCCATAAGAAGCAAGTTTGTTTAAAGGAGCTTCAAGAACATACTTATAATATGTAATTAGTTTATATTTGTTCCTTCATATCAATATTTAGAATATCTTGGAAAAAATGTTAGAATACTTCCCTGGGATATGGGATGGTAAGATACCAGACGTTTTATGGGCATATAGAAAAACTAAGCGAAAGACAATCGGTTACACCCCTTTCTCATTATTTTTGGTGCTGAAGCAATCTTGCCAATAAAATTACAGGTACAATCTCTCAGGTACAACTTACGGAGTATAATGCTTCCTCAGAGAAGACATGTGCAATTAGAAGATTTGGATAAATATAGAGATAATGAGATGACGCATTTCTAAATATATAGGAAGAAGCTCTCAAGATCATATGAATAAATGGTAAAAACAAGGAAGTTTAAAGGGGCTATCTAGTGTGAAAAGCTTGTACAAGGCATATTAGAGGTCTTTCACTCCCAAAGTTCGAAGCTAGATGGTAGGACCTTACATAGTGCGCAAAGCTCATGATTTGTCTATTGAGAGGTATCCAAAATCAAAGCATTCAATCTCAGTAACAAGTGGATCAAAATCTACCATGTTTAGAAGTTCCTCTGTTGTAACATTATTGCTAATAAAAATTATGATGGTTAATTGGGAGCATGTTCTTGAACAAACTATATATAGAGTTACCACTTAATATACAATGAGGTTACACGACGTTCAAATAAAGTCTTCCATTCATGTATAGAAATAAGAGATAGAAAAATGAAGACAGTTATCAATGGCATAAAGGAAAAATTAAACTTGTATCGCATTCAATGTTTAAGCTTTACAAATCAAGGGGAACTACTGCCTCAATATACAAGGATCGAACCCCTAATTGCTAGCTAAGTCATCTATAATAAACCATGGGTTGGTAGAAATGAGTAACCTTGGATGGAGGCCTGGGAGATAAGATACTAACTCGATCTGCTCATTCGTTATCTCTATCATCTCATTTTCATATTCATCTGTCTCTCGCTGTAGTTTTCCCAACTCTCCATCACCTTAGGCTAAGTACTTTAGCATAGCTACAACCTTCTCCACATCCTTTATTATTTCAGGATAAAGGGCAGTCATCTCTTTAGCCACTTCAACTTGAGTCCTCGTGCTAGCTTCAAATTTTTCATAATAAGCAGGAAGGTTTATCTTCTTAAAAGACCTCAAAATTTAGGCCAACCATGTGAGAGTAAAACTGTCATATGTTCATACTTGTACTTTACCAAGAAGCTCTTTGATCTTGGAGGAATCAAGCAAGTGCAAAGGTGTGTCCATAATTTAAGTCAATAAAGTGGGAACCCCGAGAAACCCGTATGCTATCAAGATTGGTATATCTTGACCACAATGAGGGGCAAATGTAGAGGGATGAAGTTTAATCAACCAATGTACGGTGAAGAGAATAAACAATTTGGGGTAAAATCCCTCAATAGGAGATGTCGCAGGCAACTAAAGAGTATAACCGCTCCCACGAGCAGATGGAAAAACATTTTTCTTTGAGTCCCTACCTTCTGTTGGTGGGAGATGGCTGAGAAAGATTACACTTTAGCATTTTGATTAGCAATTTGAGCGGTTGATTAATAGATTTGAGCATTCAAAGGAGCAGGGAAGCTAATAATGACCTCTTCCCAAATAAGATCTGTGGGCAGCTAGTTCGGGGGCAAGGTTAATTAAATAGGGGTCACAATAGGCTCCTATACCAGTATTAGGGTAGCTCGAGTAGTCACAACCTAAAAAACAAAAAATAAGATGAGTTAGATGAAACAAATCGATCAATCTTCTACCAAATATGGCTGCTAGGTCCAAGTTTATTTTGTTCAGTCACAGCTGCTCAGCTCAATATATTTGGCCAATACAAAATTCCCCTCGTATATTTTGCAGTCGGTTATAAGTCTATGTGTATTTTTCTAGGTCACAGCTGCTCAGCTCAATACATTGGGCAAATATAAAATTCTCATCAGATATTTTTCATTAGGTGCTAAGTCCAAGTGCATTTTGTTGGGTCATAACTTCTCAACTAAATACATTTGGACAATACAAAACTCCCATTACATATTTTACGTTTGGTGCTAAGTCCAAGTGTACTATTATAATTCCCAAATGGTTGCTCGAATAATACACTCGGCTAGTTGGTTGTTCGAAAAAAAAAATTCTAACACTTGGTGCTCAAACAAAATTGTGCTCATTCGACCCTAAATGTTTGCCCGAATGAACACACTTGACCACATGGTCTCTCAAATCTTAATTTTTGACATATATCTCAAAAAAAAAATATATGTAGACATATATACATTTGTTTTTTGTGTATAAGTTCCCTTATCACTAGCTACCTCGAGGGAAGTTCCTCAGTAGCTTGCTCAGGCACAAAATCTTGCTCAGCCTGAGCTTCTCAATTACACTAGTACTCCCACCTTTAAGGATAGAAGGACCAAAAAGGGTCACCAACACTTGCTCATTGATGTTGGAAAGAACTATTAAAGTCATAAAAGTGTTGGTTTGGGTTAGAAAGAGAGGTTTCTCAGGGGCAACCTGCGCAGGATAAACATGCTCTATAATAGTTGGATCGACTGTCTATATTCAAGAGAAATCATAAGCAAAAAGGAGAATGACTTATAAAAACTATAAGGAGTTACAAAAAAAATAACTTACAGGAAGAAAAGGTACCTCGATCTCAACTATAAGAGTAACAAAAGTACACAGCATCCATGGACTGTCTAACTTCCTCCTCTCCTGGTTCAAGATCAAGCCCGTGATAAACACCTGAGAAACTACCCCTTCCCACAAGGGGGAATTGTCCACTATCACGGGCTTATTTGTGGTGTGGGATGATCCCACGAAGACTTATTTCTATGGTAGTGGTGTTTGTTGTTTGGTGGAAGATATCTGGGGCTCCACCCCAGTGGCATTAATTTAATCATTAACCTCAAAAAATAAGCAAAATAAATCAGAAGTTATAAAAGTGCAAACTACTAAGAAAAAAGTGTGAGCAAACATATTTTGAAAAGCTAAGGTATTCTTATAAGAAAAGGTAATGGTACCTTACGTTCAAGTGTTTCGTCAATAATGGTGTAATTATGAGGAGGGGAAGATGGTTTCTCAGAAAAGGTTAAGCTATGCAATTGATGAATCAAAGGCCTCTCCTCAACTACCTCCTACTCAACAGATCTTCTTCTTTTGGCCACTCGTACTAGCTATTAGAGTAAATAATAGACGCCTAGAAGCCAATTGTTCCTCAATGAATGTCCGAACATCCATAGTTTCATGGTCATAGATGCTCATCAAACTATCAAAAAGTTACATTACTTGATTCTCAATATTAAGGTCAACTCCTTTAGAGGGTGGCACAACTTATGGGTGACTGACCTTAATAGTATTTTTCTTCATCTACTTTGGCCAAAGGTTTTAGGGGAGTATCACCAACCTCACCAGCTTAGGAAGTGGATCAAAAATTTGGGACGTCGAAGCACCTTTCTTCTTCTTCTTCTTCTTCTTCTTCTTCTTCTTCTTCTTCTTCTTCTTCTTCTTCTTCTTCTTCTTCTTCTTCTTCTTCTTCTAAATAGCCTGCTCTATGGGTGCCATATGTGGTTGCTCGATAGTTTTTTTAAAGAACTCATATTATGTGTTGAATGATTAATAAAACAACCTTTCAACCTAAGATCTATCTAGAAAATCTCTCAACGATCAAATTTATAGGCTAACAAAGAATAGTATTTTTGAACCGTACAAGCTAATTCGGCCAAAACAAGGTAAGGTATCTTATTAATTTACTACCTTTTTTCCTTATTGGGGGAAATGACCGTGTTCCATTCATAAATTATTGATAGAGCTTCCAGAGTTTTACTCAAAAAATCACAAGCTAGAGAAAATTTGACAGGTTTCTCTAGATGGGTATGACTCCGAAGAAGCACACCCTAGTCGAAGCCCAATTGAGGACCTACACTATGGGGGGAGTAGACATCATAAAAAATCTCCCACTCAATTAAATAAAGAAGGTATGAAGATGTTAAGACTAAAATAACCCCAGTTGAAGGATTATTTTTTACAAAAATCTCATAGACCTAGTCTATTAGTCCAGATGACCCGATAAAGAATTTATTTGTGTAATTTTGGGTTTTGGTTGAATACGGTCGAATGAAAAACTCCTTGATATTGTCAATCATGGATATAAGGTGTTTTCTACTTTGCTTATTGTTCCAATCATAGACACGAGGAACCTTTTATTGGTAGGGAAACTAGCAGTATACTTGAGTGGGCAAAATTAGGACATCTTGAATAAAGAAAATAAGTAAGCAATAAAGTGTTACAATAATTAGAGACTGTAAGAGGGTACTTTAGATTATATATGGAGGCGTAACCCCTATTTGAGTATGGTAATGATAAGCTAACTTGGCCAAAGCTTTGGATTAATGATAGGACACACAAACACAAACCCAATGAAGATAAACTCAGTTTAAACTCACAAAACTCTCATGTATAACTCAGGAAATAGTAATGAACCTTAGAAGTAACTTAGATAGAGGGGGATGAAAGTAAGAACCCTAGATACACCTTGGTAGGCAGGTATAAACACACCTAATACCCTCAAGAATCTTTGTCAAGTATTAAAATCTTCGTAATAAGTAACAATGGTGAGTGGGTAAGGCCTCTAGTTTGGAATAACTCCCTCTTTTTTATATTCTCTATAGTAATAACTCCTTAAACATCTCAAAAGAACATTTGAACTCTCTAAAAAGATATCCCTTTCCACAAAGGTGGTTGGGGTCCTTAAATAGCCCTCCACACCACCCCCAAGGCAACTCAGTCATTACAGACTATATAAGACATCCCTCACCCTTTATGTCATGACATTAAATGCCTGATGTACTAGTTGTCTCCATGTCATAAGCATTAAATGTCAAGACATGCTTTCTTCCATCCACTGTGTGTCAGGGGGCTGTTGTCGCAAAGGTGGCTCACCTACTACCTGACAGCCCCAAATACCATGGTGGTTTACTCAAGTGCAGGTCTGACATTGTTTAGATGGCTAGTGACATCACCTACAGTAGATGTGACATTAAGTAGATGGCTGTTTGGTTCATAACTCAGTGCACGATGGAATTCAAAGCTCCCCCACCTAAGGTTCCACGGTCAGGGTCCTTCGGTGTTTTACCAGGTGTATCTAAGATGGTGAGGACAAGCCCCAATGGTGCCTCACATCTCAATCCTCCAAACCAAGTCACTATAAATTTCCCACGATGAGGTCATTCGATAGAGCATCAAAGCTCTCCCAAGCCTTTCCATGCCTGGTCTCTCGAGAGTACCATTTAGCCTCACACAAACTCGTTATTATTCTCGTTACATCATTACAACCGTTATAGCTTACAGTCAATATAAACAAAGATACAATTTGACTAATACAACAAGCTAAAGTATGAGTTGCCACACCAAGATGCCTCACTGAGTTTCCATGCTTGAGCTACCTCGGTTGCTTAATCTCAAATAATATTTCCAGTTAAGGAATTATCCCTAATCTCAAGATTACCTTCAAGCCCCCATTATGTTTACCCCTTCGTGGAGAGATTTATTGGAATAAGAAATGTCTCCATGAAACTTCTCATTCCGATGAACCTTCTCTGCATGAAAAAATTCTATCCTTCTTTCCCTCGTTAGAACCGCAATGATATAATCTCCTGGAAAAAGTAAAATTCTCCCCGATGTACTTCAGCCGAAGCACCCTAACTCATTGGGGCTTGTACGAAGGGACATCGCCACTTTTTCCTCATGCTGAGCCTCAACTGTTCTAGCTTTACTATTTAGAATTCCCTTGAAAGTCCTACTAACCTTCTCAAATACTCGTTTGTACTCTTGGTAAGTGAAATTCTCCCCGATGTAACTGAGTCACAATTTAAACAACGTTTGGACCTGTGGCGAGGGGACATCATAGCTTTTTTGAACCGTTGGGACATATTTTCCGTTAGTTGTTAATGGATAAGTCTGACACCATTTTGGTGCCAGAATATAAACTTGGTTAGGAAGGCAACTGTTTCTATTCCCAAGATGTCACTTTGTATTCGATGCAACGCTGTCTTTTCAGCTGTCAAAACACTTCCTAAAGTGCCACGTGTGCTTTTGAAATGATTATAGGCATCTTGGCATGTGCGAGGGTGGGAAACTCAAACGACAGGTTCTTAAAAGGGTTTAAAAGTTTCAAACGTCTCTTTATTGCAAACCTTTCTCCTCTTCTTCTTTAACCTTTCATATTTACTCAGAGAGAGATCTTTGTGCAAATTCTGTGCGACCTCCATTATTGCCCCATTCTTTACTCAGTCTCCTCCCTCTTTCATCTTTTGCACCACCATCCGTGGTTGTGCACCTCCCCTCTTGTTCTTAGCCCTTCTTGCCCAGCTATATCATTCATTACTACTCTACCATGGCTTCTCCAAGTACCTCCAAGGTTACTGCCACTACCCAGCTAGGTTCCCCCTCTGCCGCTGTTGGCGCTACCACCACTCTTAGCGACGCTGCCCTTGTCACTGCTCATCAAGAGCAACTACGCTTCTATCATCGGCCGCCCATCTTTGAAGAAGATGATAAATTTTCTAAGGCATGCAAGACCTGCCATTTCTCATCCAAGTTCGATCCATTACTGTTGGGTGATGAAGAAGTGGATTCATCGAAGTGGGGATATCTTCCACCAGAGGGAACTCTACATTTTTGCCTGGACCGTGGTGACTTTCCCTACACCCAGATCGACTTCGAAGCACCTGGGGGGTCACCAGCCCATTTCATAGCTTGGCACACACACATGCAGAGCTCCCATGCCACTGCTCTTGCCAAGGTTAGCCTTCATCGCACATACTGGTTTGGGGAGTTCACACTCTCAAAGCATAATGCGGCGTTACAAGTGTTGGTTTCCCGATGGAACACCACAACTCACACCTTTTTTATGCGTGGGGGGAGTTCACTGTTATACTGGAGGACGTCTATGAACTCCTTGGGTTTGAGACCATGGGTGAGTTCACCTACCACGATGAGCCTCTAGATGTCGAAGAGGCTGATGTTCGCGTTGAGCTGGATCGGATCTGCCTCACTTGCACCAGTTCCTCAAACAAAGCCACATTTGACCCTCTTATCAACTATTTTTCAAAGCCCCAACGCCGAAGGATGTCAGTGATGTAATGGGCCGCAGTCGAGGTACCTCCCTGGAACTACCAGCCTACATACTGGTATTACTTTCGCGCTTCTTTCTTACTGGAAAACCAAACGATCAGCCCAAGAGGGACCTGATAAACATTTCCATTAGTTTGTCCAGAGGGTTCAACCTACCTCTGTCCGCCATCGTCTTGGGGACCCTCTACACCTGGATAGATCGAATCCATATTGACATAGAACAGTCACTCGGTAGTCCTCCTAGTCCCGTAGTGAGCCATTTCTTGGGGGGACGTTGCAGTACCCCTTCAGCCACTGCCGCCCTTCCACGTTCTCCTTTGATAAGCCTCACCTATTCACTTTGTTCATCTTCTCATTGGGCCGAGGATGCCACCATGGTGGCTGCTGAGATGTATGATCAGCCTGGGGTAAGTGTTCCAGCTTCCTCTAAGTTACCCTCGGAGCGAGAGATCTTTATGCCCCTTGTTGTGGTCAAAGAGAGTGCCCCGCAGGTAAGTTTCTTTCCAAGCTTTACATCTCTTTATTTTTCCCATTGGTTTATGCCTTAATTATAACATGTTGGGCAATTTTAGGCAGAAGTGGTGTCGCTGATAGCCAACATTCTCCTTCCTCCTGCATTGTCAAGACCCATTACTGCAGTTCCTTTTTTCAGTGCCATAACGGGGGTAAACTAGGTGCATTTCTGTCTCTTATCCCTTTTTGGCGATTACTCCTTTTATCTAACACTTGTCTTTACATTTGCATCTTTCTCCAAGTCTTTCTTCTCCTTTTTCATTGAGTGGCCTTATCCCTTATCAGGCCCAGGTTGGTGCAGCTGCTCTCGTTGGGGCATCCCTCGAAGGTCCAACATCTCCTTATGCTGATGCACCCATATTGGCCATAGTACCCTATGCTGGCGAGGGGAGTGTGCCTACCTTTGAGGCTTCTGCAGCCGAAGGCTCCGTTGAAGCTACTAAGGTAAGAAGCTCGCCTCCCACGATTTCTAGCATTATGGCTCCCGTGGTAACTACTAGTCTCACTCCTGCTGCTAAGGTACGTCAATAATTTCTGTGTATTTCTCAGCTTCTCAAACTCCACCTATATAGGTGACTTAATCAGTGAAAACATTTGTTAAGTTTTTTTCGTAAACTCTGCCTATAACGGTGACTTAACAATGAAAACACTTGTTAAGATTTTTCCATAAACTTCACCTATAACGGTGACTTAATAATGAAAACACATGTTAAGATTTTTCATAAACTCCACCTATAACAGTGACTTAACAATGAAAATACTTGTTAAGATTTTTCCATAAACTCCACCTATAACGGTGACTTAATAATGAAAACACTCGTTAAGATTTTCTCATAAACTCCACCTATAACGGTGACTTAACATTGAAAACACTTGTTAAGATTTTTTTCTCATAAGCTCCACCTATAACGGTGACTTAATAATGAAAACATTTGTTAAGATTATTTCATAAACTCTTTATTTCCTCCAACTGTTTTTAGGTTGTTCGGGAGGATTTTACACTAGTTCCTTCGCGTATTGCCTCGCCCTGTCGTGAACCTGTTGCTTCTGAAGAAACTATCCATGATGATTAAGGTTCCACGACAGGTGCTGTTGTGGAAAGAGAATCTGGGTGCGAGCTCCCTCCACCTGACTTGGCTCCTCACACCTTCTGCCTGATGGTACTCAAATGTTCTCCTTAAATACCCTCTAATCACCATTTGGCAATTAAGTAACTTAAGAGTTATCATCCTAAAACCTTCACGGTGGACTGCCTTTGTTCAAACATCTAATTTATGAGCTACAAGCTTTAAGGCATGGCCACATCATTGCTGAAATCGCTAATACTCCGACTGTTGACGTTACCAGACTCATCCTCAACCAAATCCTGGGTTATCTGAGGGAGTGGGTCATGACGGGTTTCGTTTTGACTGTCTCATCGCACATTTAAAGACTTTAAAGATCCAGCGGTTGGACAACCAGAGGGAGCTTGTGAAAAAACATCAGGAGGATCAACGGGATGAGGAAGCTAAGTTGGCTGAGCTAGCACCCCTCCTCGGAGCCATTGACAAGGAGGTGGAGGACTTTGAAGAATCTCTGTGTTTAGCAAACCTTAAACGAGAGAAACTTCTTATCGAACGTACGCAAGAACATACCAGGTTGGAAGTTTCCATTAATGCCCAATGGTCTTGCTTAGAAGCTTCTTCGGGCCTTCCTGGAGATTTCTTCTCCTCCCCAGATTTGTGGTTCCTCCTAGGTCAATGAGTTTTTATGTTTGTACTTTTCCTTTCTTCTCATGTAATTCTTGTGCGATAGCTCCCTGTTTTGTAATGCCCCAAAGTATATGAATGGAAAAATACACTTATTACCATGCCATTTCTTTGTGTTACAATTGTTTACATAAATTGTGAAATACAGAGTTCTATAATTCTTTCATCTCTACTTCAGGTATAATAAAAAAAACTTGCATACTCATCATAAAAAAAACTTGTGTATTTATAACAATAGCTAATTACATCAGAGGTCTAACATAACTACCTACACATGATAAACCTTCAACCACTTATTATTAATCTTGAATGGTTTATCTTCTTCCATCTTTGAAATTTAGTAATAACCTGAGTCATGATCCTCCGTTACGATGAAAGGTCCCTCCTAATTTGCTACAAATTTAGCTAGAGGAAGCCCCCTAATATGTTTCACTGCGGCCTTCAATAAGAGATCTCCATCCATGAATTTACTTGGTCTCACCAAGTTATCATATGCCCTGAAGAGGTGCTTCGTGTACATTTGAAAGTGTTGAATCGCATTATCTTTATGTTCGTCCAATGCTTCCAACTGCACGTGTCTATTCTGAGGGAGCATGCTGCTTTGCAAAGCATATCGAGCCAAGGGAACTTCTAACTCTATCGGGAGAATTGCCTCAGCCCCATAAATAAGAGAGAACGGCGTATACCCTATAGGCTTCCTTTTAGTCATCCGATAGGCCCACAAAACGGTGGGTATCTTATCATACCATGATCCTGGGAAATCCTCCATCATTTTAGCCAAAATATTGACCAAAGTTTTTTTAGTCGCTTCGACTTTACCATTTCCTTTTGGGTATGCCACCGTCGAAGTGTGACGGACAATGGACTATTTGTCTGTGGGCATCATTACTTCTAAATTGACGAAATGGGTTCTATTGTCCGAAAGGATAACCTTTGGGATCCCAAAATGGCAAATGATGTATTCTCTGATGAAGTTACTCACTACTCCTGCTGTTTCCCTTCTCAGTGGTATCTCCTCAGCCCACTTTGTGAAACACTCTGTTGGTACTAAGATCCATATCTTCCCCCTCGAAGAAGTGTGTATTGCCCCTACCAGGTTGAATGCCCAAATGTGAAAAGGATAAGGCGTTGCTAGGGAGTGTAAGTCCACTGACGGGGCATGGATCATATTTCCATGAAGCTGGAAAGCCTTGAACTTTCGAACGAGCTCAGTAGAATTTTTCTCCATCGTTAGCCAATAGTACCCCAAAGTCATCAGTTAGTCATACAACTTGTCCCCTCCTATATGAGTTGGATTGTGCACCTATTTGAGAACCTTGACCGCTTCTTCCTTTGTGGTGTAACACAATGGCCTATTAAAGTATCCCCTTCGATAAACTGCCCCTCCTGATTGTAGAATCTCAGGGCTCTTCACCGGAGCCCCATCACGTCAATTTTCTCCATTGAGATGACTCCATCTTTAATGAAGTCAATATAGGGATGTCTCCAATCAGTTTGAGCCTCCACTAAATGACGTTCAGCTAGCTCAAAGAATAATTGGCATTTGTCACACTTTCGTTGTAACTCGGTTGCATCCTGCTTCATGCTAGGCCAGAAATATCCCTCCCTTTGAATTCTTCGGTAGAGGGGTATCTCAGTTGTTTCGCAGTGCTCTCCATGTGTTTTCTTCAATCTTTACTCTGCCTCTTCTGGACCGATGCATCTCGATAGCTATTCATGCATTTCTCAAGTAAAGATTTCCCTAGTTGGTAAAGTACTCAACTAATTCTCTGAGACCCATCGTTCCTTTATCAGTCTCCGGTTGCCTCTTAATCTCTCCCCTCCATTTCGCGTCCTCTTCCACCGATAAAATTGACTATACCATTGAAGGTGCTATTATTCATTGAATCATGATAGTAGTTGTATCGCTCCTCATGATTATCTTCTAGCCAATGGTGGTATAGGCATCTGGGTGACAGTTCATCATTTTGGTCTGCCTCTTGATCTTGGTTTGATGGAACTGGCCAAGGAGCCTCTGAATGATAGTTTTGTATGGTTCCAAACTCATGTGTTTCAACATGTATTCTCCATTCACTTACTGAACCATCAATTCTGAATCCCCCTTGATGCAAAGTGAACGAATACCTCTTCGAAGAGCCTCTAGCAATCCCAACACCAATGCTTTATATTCTGCCTCATTGTTAAAGAAAGGGAAATCTAACTTGTAAGAAAGGCAAATCTCCTCCATTCCTTTTGAAAGAATTACACCTTCTCCTCCTTTCTTTTCTGATTATGACCCATCGAACTGCATTATCCATTCCTCATTCGTTGCGTCTAGATGGTTGACCTGCAAATCATCTCCTGGGATATCTTTTTTGGGTGGCACAAAGGTTCCCGAAGGGAAAATGGCCAACAGATCAGCGTACGCCTGGCTTTTAATTACAAGAGGAACCACGCACTTCAAGTCATATTCAGAGAGGATAAGGAACCATCTAGCTACCCTGCCAATCAATACAGTCCTTACAAGAAAATACTTAATGGGATCACATCCAGTTATAATATTAATTGTAAAAGACAACATATAATGTCTAAGTTTTTATGCTATAAATACTAAGGCTGAACAATGCCTTTCTAAGCTACTATATCTGACTTCTGGACCGTGGATGATCCTGCTGAGGTAGTAAATTGGTCGTTCTTGCCCATCGATCTATTGTGCTAGGAAATCTCCCACAAACCTTGTGGTGGATGTGAGGCATAGCTGCCACGGTATTCCTGCCCTTGGTGGAACCATGGTCTGTGGTGAGATGAGCAGCTTCTTCAGTCTGTCAAGAGACTCCTGGTGAATTGCCTCCCATTTAAACTTCATGTTCTTTCGCAATAGTTGCATCAACGGATGTGTTATTTCAGCTAATCCAGGCACAAATCTCCTAAGGTAGGAGACTTTATCGAGGAAACTCTTCAGCTCTTTCGCCGTTCTTGGACATGCATTTCCAAGATCTCCTATTGTTTGTCCTGGTCATCTGCACCCCTTGTCGATCAACCACAAAGCCTAGGAATTTCTCGCTTATCACCCTAAAAATGCACTTCAGCGGATTCATCTTTAATTTAAACTTCCTACAACGGGAAAACACCTTCCTCAAATTTCTCAGATGAGACTCCTCCTTCCTCGACTTGATGACCAAGTCATCCACATAGAATTACACAAACCTGTGAAAGAAGTCATGGAAAATGGCCATCATTATTCTCTGGTAAGTCGCCCCAGTGTTCTTGAGTCCAAACGGCATCACCCTGTACATGAAGTTGCGCAATGGGGTTCAGAACACTATTTTTCCCCATCCACTGGGTCCATCTTGATCAGGTTATACCCTACATACCGATCCATGAAGCTATACATCTCATGACTTGCCTTTGAATCTATCAGGATATCGATGGAGGGTAGAGGGGTCTTTGGGGCAGGCTCTATTCAAATCTCTGAAGTCCACACAGATCCTTATCTGGTTTTTGTCTTTATTACCCACTAGGACAATACTGGATAACCAGAGTGGGTGCTATATCGGTGTAATGAACCCTGCCGTTAGTAAGCGTTGAACCTTTTCTTTGATCTTCAAATCCAACTCAGGCTTGTACGTTCTCGTTACCTTTTTTACTGGAATGGATGAAGGCATCACGTTCAACTTATGACATCTTACTTCCTCATCTAGCCCCTCCATCTCTATGTACTTCCACGCGAAGACATCTACAAATTCCCGAATTAACTCAACTAAGGCCTCTCATTTCTCTTTACTGAGATCCTTCGAGATGAAGATGGGCCTTGGGTCTTCTTTTTCTTTTACCAGGTTCAACTACTTTAGCTCTTATACTTGAGGCTTCGGTCGATTCGCTATATAATCTGGTTCCTCGGTGACTTCCTCCAAAAATTCCTGTATGCTGGAATTATCTATCGCCATATATTGTCCCCTTTGATCTACCAGAAAGCATTCATATATCGGGTCAACCTCATCATCAGCTTCCTGGGCCGCCCTTTCACACCATTATAATCAATACACCACCTTTCCTTCCTCGGTAACGACCTTCTTGTACTGTTTGCCGGTAATGGTGACTGCTTTCCTCTTCTTCTCTCTAGAGGCTTCGGCCACTCTTTTTCCTGAGAACTGACTCATCACGCTTGGTCGTTATACCTCGTGCTCCATCGAATCCACTCTGGGCCTCATCCTATCATCGAGCTTCTTCGATATGCCTTAGGGACAAGGGACTGCCTGGTGAGCTTCTTCGGTCATTACTCTTGCGTTGCTTGTAACCTCTTTACTCTGCTCGTTCAAGGGCCCCATTCTTTCTCTAATCGAGGGAACTCATGCTCCCTCCATTCTTCTCGTTCGGACTCGAACATCCTCTTCCAACTCCGTATAAAACATAGGCCATCACTTCTTCCCCAGGTCGTTGCTTCTTCCCACCTAGTTGGGTCAAAGTAAACTCATCTTCTGCCAGAAAGAACTCCTAGACAAACAACACATGCATCTCCTCCCACGTAGAAACATTCCTAGGAGCCAAATGGGAATACCAGGTCTATGCTTTATCGATTAAGGATTTGGAAAACTCCCTCAAACGAAGTTTCTTATTATTGCAATGTGCCCCCAAATGTTCGATGAAGCGATTGATGTGCTCCTTCGAATTCCCACCTTTTCCCGTGTATTTTTTAAAAATAGGAGGAATATAGTCCTTCAGATATGGCTCATCATTGTACTTCTAAGGATACGGTGTTTGAAAGTCATCATAAACCGAAGCCACCTCGCCAGCAGATTGCGAGGAAGCCTGCATGAACCTCAGCATCTCCTTTCTCATTTCTTCCATGGGTGATGCCGCTGGGGCAACAACCAATGGCACCATGGGTTGGGTGCCCATTACAGCTGGCACCAACATCACAGCGGGGCCCGTTGAAACTCCTGAGGTTCCATTGCTAGATTAATAACAAAGGGTATGCTTGCTGGGACCATTCTCGCAACACCTGCACCTATTGGGGCCATTGGAGCTACCCCTAGTGTTATGAAGGTATTAGCCTCCAATCCTCCCAGCATAGTTGAAGCTACTGGAGTTTGCAAAAACTCATAAAACTTGCTCATGAGGAGCACGACCTGACTGGGTCCTAACCCTGCACTCGTTGAAGATTGTGTCACCCCTGAAATGCTTGACGTCGCCAGAACCGAAGGTGCCTCCACTCAGGGAGACCCATCCATTAGGGCCTCCAGTTCCCCTGTAGCGTGTTCTTCATTATGATGGATGTCATCAATGTTGAGACTTCGATTAGCATTATCCTGCGCCAGACTCCTTACTTAGAAAAATACCTCCCCAGCGGAGTCTCCAAATGTAAGAGGGTACTTTAGATTATATAAGGAGGCGTAACCCCTATTTGAGTATGGTAATGATAAGGTAACTTGGTCAAACCTTTGGATTAATGATAGGACACACAAACACAAACCCAATGAAGATAAACTCAATTTAAACTCATAAAACTCTTGTGTATAATTCAGGAAATAGTAATGAACCTTAGAAGTAACTTAGCTAGAGGGATAGGGAAGTAATCACCCTAGATACACCTTGGTAGGCAGGTATAAACACACCTAATACCCTCAAGAATCTCTATCAAGTATTAAAAGCTTCGTAATAAGTAACAATGGTGAGTGGGTAATCCCCCTGGTTTGAAATAACTCCCTCTTTTTTGTATTCTCTCTAGTAATAACTCCTTAAACTTCTCAAAATGTCATCTGAACTCTCTAAAAAGATCTCCTTTTCCTCAAAGGTGGTTGGGGTCCTTAAATAGCCCCCCACACCACCCACGAGGAAACTCAGTCATTAAAGACTATATAAGACATCCCTTATACTTTATGTCACGACATTAAATGCTTGATGCACTAGTTGTCTCCACGTCATAAACATTAAATGCCAAGACATGCCTTTTTTTCATCCACTATGTGTCAGGGGTTTGTTGTCGCAGAGGTGTCTCACCTACTGCCTGACAGCCCCAAATACCACGGTGGTTTACTCAAGTGCAGGTATGACAATGTTTAGCTAGCTACTGACATCACCTACAGTAGATATGACATTAAGTAGAGGGTTTTTTGGTTCATAACTCAGTGCCCGATGGAACTCCAAGTTGCCCCGCCTGAGGTTCCACGGTCAGGGTCCTTCGGTGTTTTATCGGGTGTATCTAAGATGGTCAGGACAAGCCCCAATGGTGCCTCACTTCTCAATCCTCCAAATCAAGTCCCTATAAAGTTCCCATGGTGAGGTCATTCGATAGAGCATGAAAGCTCTCCCAGACCTTGCCAAGCCTGGTCTCTCGAGAGTACCGTTTAACCTCACACAAACTCGTTATTATTCTCGTTACACCATTACAACTGTTATAGCTTACAGTCAATATAAACAGAGATACAATCTGACTAACACAGGAAGCTAAAGTATGAATTGCCATGACAAGATGCCTCGCTCAGTTGCCACGCGTGAGCTACCTCGGTTGCTTAATCTCAAACAATATTGCCAATTAAGGAATTATCCCTAATCTCAGGATTACGTTCAATTCTCCTCTATAGATACGTCAAAATGTCTAACTGACCTTACAATGTCAGTGTAAGTTATGCCTAAATAGGTGTAGAGAGAACCTAGTGTGATGGTAGTCAGGGGAATTTTGACCCCCAAAGGCATCCAAACGAAAATATGGATTAAATCCTTCCTTGGGCAGTCATGTGGTCTCTGGGATAAGAAAATTGTAGATCGACAAATAATATGTAAGTTGGTAGCTAAAGGGTAGTCTCAAAACCCTCTCCAGTGGGGGGGCAATACGATATCTTACTTGCCCTTAGGATTGGCCTTGGCAATTTTTCTCATTTTGGCAGTAGATTTATCTTCCACAAAGTAGAAGTACCGAATTAGCTCATCGAAAATGGCCTTATTTGATCGTATGATGCACTTCTTACAAACCTAGTCCAACACCATTATTTTTTTCACCTCCTCTTTAGAGGTAGATTCGTCAAATAAAGTTTCATCACCGACAACATCAAGACCTAGGACCTCACACACATCCTCCAAAGTGATGGTAAATCTACCCCTCCCTGCCACAAAGGTGTGGGGCATGTAGATCCATCGAGATACCATTAACCTTAAAGCATCATTTAGTTTGACCAATATAATGTCGCCAAACCATATGGTGCTCGACAAGCCAACCTTGGATAAGATGTTGGCATACTTCACGTGAATATACTCTTTTCATGATTCCAATCCTTTGTATGAGCCACTTGGAGACTCAAATTCCATGTTTGAAAAGGTTAAATCTTCACGTTTTATTCTAATCGTGGTTACATCGGCACCGGGGATCTACAACCACTCATGAGTTTCTTCATTTTCCTTATCCAATAAATGGGGAGTACTTCTGGCGATTTAATGATTAGGGTGAGCCCTAGAAATGGTCCAAAAACGGTCTTTGATACAGAAAAAAGGAGCCCAATGGTGTTTGCACCACTGAGCTTGGCGAGGAAGGGTATTAAGAGAAGTGCTCCTAGAAGAAGGAGTGGTTTGGGTGATAGGTTTTATCTCAATAGTGGTTTGAAAGGAAGAACGGTTAATAATGAGGGTAAGGGATAAAAGGGATGGGGAAATAGGCAAATATGTCTTTCCAATAGCAACAAATTGAAAAATATGAATTTCTCTCTCTAAAAAGCTCTGGATATGTAAATTATTGAAATGAAAGGATTAACAGAGAAGGCGCTCCATTTTTTTATAAGGGGAAATGGGTATTAAAACGGTAGGAGGTGATGTTCACGCGTGCGTGGTTGCACGTGACCACACAAAGGTAATCATCATGCTCTGTTAAAATCTGCATAGAGGCGGTTCATGTGAAAACTACGCTCTATCCCTTAGTTGCCAGATGTTATGGTGTGGGAAAATGGACGGATGCATTTAATACGATAAGACTGATCGATGATGACCCCTTTGAGGCTAAGTTAGGATTTGGCATTCCTTGGGAACTTAATATGTTATGGGGGAAATCTGGAAAAAACATAATTTCATAAGTCTAAACATGAAAGTTTAAAATTACTTGAGAAGGTACCCCAGCGACTCAAATTATCAGGCCAATTATAAAAATGTTTGCTCGATTAAAATGTTCACTCTAGTATATATTCATGTGAACGCATTAGTGTTCACTAAAAATGATAACTCCCATTTGAATGAATGCTCATTTGTATGAAATTTTTTATCTAACAAATATTTGCCCAGTAAATGGTTGTTCAAAATGTTCGGTATTTTAGGTTAAAGGTCACTCGAAGGAGGATGGAGAGGCAAATGTAGAGGTAGGTTAAATCTAATGGTTGATTAAACATTAATCAAGCTAGCTAAAGTGGATTAGTGGATGATCAAGTATTAAGAATAAGAAAAAGGTTTGTCGGTAAGAATTTCACTCGAAGACACTCCCACAACAAGCAAACATGTTCAAAGGAGATTTAAGAACATACTTGTAATACATACTTAGTTTATATTTGTTCTCTCTTGTCAATATTTCGGATATGTTGTGATAGCATTGAGATTATTATGTACCTACAAAGGACCACGTCTAGGCAAAATAGGGGATAACTTTCATGCTCAATCCAGTGATCTCATTTAGGGAATCTCACAGGTACTAGGTTTGGAGGATTAAAAACAACGCAATGTTAGAAAATAACACCAACCTCTTTGGTACACTTAGGCAAAACCTCTCTCTGATATGATCAAGTTAGTGTTCCAAAAATCTTCCCCCCGGTCGTGGGACCTCACTCGAGGGACCTTGTCAAAGTTGTTCGTTCTAGGAACCTTTCACAAAGAAACCTCATCCAAACAAACATATACAAAGTAAAGTTACTCGAGGAACCTCATTAATCATTTGATTGACAATACAACATATCTTATTGTTACTATTTAATATCTTTTATGATGTCATGCTTTCTGACATTTGGGAGCTCAAGAAAACTGGTACTTGAGTGGGTTCATTCTTTGGACCGCCGACCCATTTGGAAAACGTACCATCAGCCCTCACAAAGGAAACCTTTGTGACAACTTGTCACATCACAATCAATCTAAATGACATTCTGATAGCCCGAATAGTATTCCCTCCCAAAAAAATATCTCATGCATTTAATACACCACCTTTTGCATTAAATTCACAATATTTTTGGAATTTAATGCGGGCTCATAGCATTTAATGCAGGTAAGGTCGCCTGAATGACCTTCCATTACTATAAATACTTTCACCAATCATTTGTTTCCAGAATCCTAATTTTGAATCCTGATACATGATTTCTCTATACCTAAGAGCATTATGTGAGATATTATCATTGAGTTTATCCTTTTGTTCTTAAGTTCTCGATTAGTATTTATTACCAATCAATTCACTTATTAGGTCACTTTAAGGTTTCTTCCTTGCCTTTATTGCATCCAACTGCTTGTTCTTTCTCCATCCAACCAAGTTGGTAGATGAGATTCATTTCATTTATTGTGTTGTCAGAGAATTTATGTTGTAGAGGCTCATTGAAAACACTTTGTTACATTTAGGCCATTTATTGCAAGTATTGCAAGGCGAAGGAATCCGCTATTCTTTACATAATAAATATCATTCTAAAGAGGTTACGCCTCGTTGATAACTAATCATATTTATCAAACCCATATCTCACACTCTTCAATTAGATTAATAAAAGAATCTCACCACTACAACATTTACCTTACAATCCATGGGGGGTCATATTACTAAACAATTACAAAACTAATCTATAATCAACAATAATCCTTATCCCATTTAAGTAAAGACAATATAGTCCACCTTTCATAACTTAAATTTATTCAAATTGTATCCCCAAATATGCTTTTGAGGCCCATAGAAACACCTACTAGCTGTCCTGCTATATCATGAGTAATATCACTATACATAATACCTCCATCTAACTTATGTTTTAAGAAAACTATATTAACCTTCACAATTGATGCTCTACCCAAAACTATGATCTCAAATTGCAAATGACCCGTTATAAACCTATATCCTAAGGTAAGTGCAACCTAGAGCTCTAATACCAAGTGTCACATCCCAAATTATGGCCGTGAATTATTAAAATATTATAAATTTAAATCATTCGTAATTAATTCCATAACTCAAATTTGACAAAGATTTTGTGTTATTATAAAAATAAATAGGTAATTTTTAATTCAATGATAAACCATAATTTGACATGCAACTTATTTGACCACCTAATCTCTTACATTTGGGGTATTAAGAGCAACTATAAGCACAATAAAATTTCTCCCATTATAATAATTCTCTTAAGGATACTACATATAAAGACAACATAAAGTACAAATGAACACTGAAATAAAAATAAAAAGAGTTATCCTCTTATACACATATTTATATAAGATTTAATAAAATCAACTAACTCTAACATTTCCACCACTTGAAAAAAATATTTTGCATAGCATCATGAGTAAATTAACCCGATGAGAAAACTCTTCCACTAAAAAATCAACTCTAAATGTACTAATATCAACTAATATAATCACCATATCACGAACTCATAATATGTAACTAATCATCAGTATGCATATAACCACGTGAATAATAACACATTTCTCATTTAAAATCTCTTACGATACATAGGGCTCTAATGTCCATGTGCAAAATTAAATAACTCAGTGGACATCTATACTAACAACTCCTAGTATACAATGCCCTGCAAACATATGCATATTTCATTACCTTCCGACAACTTTTGGTACTATAGACTATTTTAATGCACTAATTATAGGATTATCTCAATCCTGGATGACTCAATGTAAACCTCAAGTTCAAAAACAACAATATTATATGTTAATATGATCAAAACTTAAAATAACGGACAAAGCCCTGGGTATAGCCAACTTATATATACCCTTCAACTACATGGATAAAATTAATCATAAATGCATTTATCATGAGAATCGATAATAATATAAGAATTTAAAAGCTCATAGGTACTAGTCACCTATCTAATTAAAATACTTTGGAACAAAATCATAATATAGTCCTTAATTTTCTCCTCATAAGAAATAAACTATAACAATGTAGAGGGGGCTCAAAGGTAATCCTGAGATTAGGGATAGTTCGCCCATTAGCAACAATATTTGGGATTAAGAAACCGAGGCATCTCAGCGTGGCAACTCAGTGAGTTACGGTTGTCATGATGTAATGAGAATAATAATGATTTTTAGTGTGAGGTCAAATGGTACTCGCGAGAGACCAGGCTTGGCAGGACCTGAGAGAGCTTTTATGCTCTATTGAATGACCTCGTCGTGTGAACTTTAGAGGTACTTGGTTTGGATGATTGAGAAGTGAGGCACCATTGGGGCTTATCCAACCATCCGAAAGACCATGACTGTGGAACCTCGGGGGGAGCAGCCTTGAGTTCCATGGGGCGTTGAGTTATGAGCCAAACAAATCACTACTTAATGTCACATCCACTTTATCTGATGTCATTAACTAGCTAGGCAATGTTAGGCCTTCACTTGAGTAAACCACCATAGTATTTGGGGTTGTCAGATAGTTAGTGAGACACCTCTATGACAAAATCCCCCTGACACGTAGTGGTTAGGCAAAAGAGATGTTGAAGTTCATGCAGGACTCCTCGTAATCTGCTAGTGAGGTAGGTTCAGTCTATGATGACTTTTGAACACTTTATCCCCAGGAATACAACGATGAGCCCTATTCGAAGGACTATATTCCTCATATTTTTGAAAAAAAACATAGGGAAAGGTGGAAACCTTAAGGATCACATTAAGCGCTTCGTTAAACATTTGGGGGCACATTGTAATAATAAGAAGCTCAGGTTGAGGGAGTTTTCTAAATCCTTAACCGATAAAGCATATACCTGGTATTCTCATTTGGCTCCCAAAAGCGCTTCTACCTGGGAAGAGATGCATGTTACGTTCATCCAGAAGTTCTTTTTGGTAGAAGATGAGTTTACTTTGACCCAACTGGGGAGGGAGAAGCAATGACCCAGGGAAGAAATGGTAGCGTATTGTCGAATGTTCAGGGAAAGGTCCCTCGATGTGAGGGAGGAGGCCAAATAGTACAAGTTATTGTAGATCTGTGTGGAGGGACTTCTTCCTGAGTACATCTATCATCTCATTAATGAAACGCGTGAAGGGACTTTTTTGACGTTCTTAAAAGCGGCAAGAAATATCTCCTTGGTGGTGCGACCAAATTCGGTGGTGGTGCCCATGATGTTTAGGAAGCCGATGCAACCTGTGGGGGGAGGTCTCATCCCCCATGGGTAGGGTACATCGAGGGAACAGATGGGGGCAAGGTGCCGAAGAAGGATAATAATAGGAAGTTTGGAAGAGACAGGGAGGAACCACAACTATTGCCTTGTATGGTGGAGGAGGCTGTCAGCTGTTACAACGCAATGTTCCAAGGAGGAATGGTCTATGAACCAAAGGGAATTCCTGTGGGGGAACTCGATGGGACAACAACGGCAGATCCCAAATATTTCCAGATTTATCGGAAGATCCAGCATCCAACAAAGAGCTATTTTACATTGAGGAGAATCATCGACAAGTACATAAAGGCAGGGACTTTTCAAATCCCTCTGCAGAGAATTAACAACATGTTCTCGCCCCAATGTCTGTAAGTTGAAGGAATCTTCGAAATCACTTTCCTCAGTCTCTTCGATATCTTTGATGAGTGGTTGTACTCGGTGTTGGAAACTTTCAGCCCATGGGTAGCTATCTTGGAAAAAGATCTCCATTCCAGGTTTCATCTTCTTATTTGTGTGGTCATATCATGGTTCTGGAAAACCGCAAAAGGGGAAGTCTTCACCTTCTTTGATGAATCGTCCATTCAAGGAGTCTCCTGGGATAGTTGGGATGCAGTCTAGTCTTCTCTTTGGTCGAGACTGGTGGATTATTCTGAGCTCTTATTCTGATGGTTGATACCCCAAGCCACAACGAGGGAAAGCTTTCTTCAGTTCGATGCACCCCCAACATTTTCATCATCTCCTAAAATGGTGATGACTCGCTCGTCAGCGAAGAACTTCAATTTCTGATGGAGTGATGAAGACACGCCCTGGATACTGTGGAGCTAGGGTCATCCGAGCAACAGGTTGAAACAAGCTGGGATATCTATGACTTGGAATTCAATGACAGGGTTTATAGGGCCAACCCCTATTACAAGTTTTATGGATCCCATCACTTCTCGGCGAGTATTATCATAGTCACGTACAGCGGCGGAGGTTGGAGCGAGGCCGCTTTCTTTCAGGCCTAAACACTTGAAGGTTCTCAGTGCGCAAACATTCAAGGTAGATCTGTTATCGACAAGAGAGAGTGGCACGGCCTTCCCCATAACTTCGATGGAGATGTTGAGTGAATGATTGTGATTTGGCCCAATTCTGGGGATTTCTTCTTCAAAAAATGATAGCATTCGGGCAGAGGTCAAGGATCCGACCCGATTTACCGCTTCTTCTGGTGTGGTAGAAGGAGGAATTGTGGGTCCAATGAGTAGCTTGATTAAATCAGTTTTGTGTAGCTGGGAAGATATGAAAAGCCCCCACAGAGTGATGTTAGCTTGAGTTTTCTTCAGTTAATCGAGGATCTTGCTCTCCTCGATGGTCATCTCTGGCATAGGAAGGTTTTCAATGCCCTTCCCTTTGTCATTTACTGGTAGTGAGCTTGGAACCTGGTAATGTCTCCCTGATCTGGTCATGTGATTTACTAAAGAAGGGAAGAACATAAATCCCGTTTCCTCATCAATCTCAGGTTATTATGTCACCTTATTTATTTGTACGAGGAGTTATTCAAATGATATCATTCCACATATGTCAGCTACTGGGCCAGTTCTTCCTGAAGCTTATTCTTCACTCGAATCTTCGAATTCTTCCCCCCATTCCATGGCAACAATTCTGTCTTTCCATGTAAATTCAATGCATTCCACAACTTCAACGGCTTCTTCATACATGTCTTTCCATTCTGTGGGGATATATATGGTTTAAGGGACCAAGAGCCCTTGTAGCTTCAAAGTATTAAGTAACCTGGTGATACTACAAATGCTATTGGTTTTCCCGAATAATTCTACCATAATCTAGACAGCATCATCTAGGCTGACTTCATCAGTTGGTACCACCCAGTTGTCTGAATCTCGAGCCCATTTTCGTTCTTCCAAGAATAGTGTACTAAACCTTTGGCAATCGATGACCATTTGTGAAGGTAATTTCAGCCCGAGCTCTTGGAGTTGGTTTAACACCTCTGACAATTCCATATTTCCATATTCAGAACGAGTACGGACAGCGATGCATGCTCTGGTAAGGAGTGAGAGTGCCTGATCAACAAGGCTAATATGGTGTAGGAGGAAATATGGGAAAATTTGAAGAGGTTTAGGAGAGTATATGAGTGTGATTTGAGTTGAGGAATCAAAATCTTGGTTTTCTTCTAAGAAGATGGCATTGGCATGATTTGGGAGTTGATTGCGTGAAGTGTTTGTCTTAGGATTGGCTGGTGGGGCGATGGTACCTCGATCAATGAGATCGTGGATTATGTTTCGGAGGTGAAAGAATTTGTCAGTGGTATGGCCAGTAGTTTGGTGAAAGGCGCAATGAGCATCGACCTTGAAGTTTCTTGGAAGTGGGTTTGGCAATAGACGGGGGTCCAAGGGTTTTATAAGGTTTCATCTTAACAAGGCTTGATAAACTTTGGAGAGGGGAGTATGGAGCTCGGTGTATTCCTTTCGGACTGGGATACGGTGTCTTTCTGGTGCCCACGAAGTGGCCGGTTGAGAGATGTTATTGATGGTTAAAACTGCAGCAATTGCAGGTTTGTCATACTTTTTGGGAGTGAACTGTCCGGACACCTTATTTGGTTCAACCTCTATTTTAGCAAGACCTTACTCAATTTCCACTCCTGCCTCTATGAGAGCTCGGAAGTGGGGATAGTATTGTCCTACCATCATAGCTCGGACATGGGGCAAGAAGTTCTTCTTCACTATGTTGACCTGTTCTTCCTCATATGGCCGATTGGTCCTGGTAGCTTCTTTCTCCCTCCACCGGGTTATGAAGTTACTGACTGATTCCCTAGGGTTCTGTTTGAGCAGCTCTAAATCCCGATGGGTGACCTCAAGCTCTTCATTGTATTTGTACTGCAACATGAATTCTCGAGCTACATCTTCCCAGCTACGGATTCTAGATTCCTTGAGAGACAAAAACCATTGGAGGGCACTATCCTTCAAAGTTTACTGAAATAATTGGGCCATCACTTCTTCAGAAGCCCCTAGTATAGTCATGGAACAATGATAACTACAAATATGAACAATCGGGGGTCCACTCCCCCCGAACTTCTCAATATTTGGCATCTTAAACTTCTCAGGTAACCTCGCTTTAGGATATGGAGACATGTGGGTGTAGTCTATGTAATTCCCAGAGATTCAGACTTGGTCGAACTTCTTGGTGAGAATTTTGAGATCTTATTTGATTTTATTCAACTCCTCCTCTTTTGGATCAGTGACCATAGGCAGGTTAGCCACAGGTTGGGCAATGTTTGGCATCGAAAGTTGGGCAGGCGGTGGCCCATTGATAGGAGGGGCACGTGGAGCGTGCTGATAATCTTCAGGAACCCAGATAGGGTCGGGTGGACCCATAACATGAGGGAATAGGGACTCGGTCTCTTGAGGAATAGGAACCTGGTTTCATTTGATCTCTCGGACCTCAGTTTAAAGGTTGTCAATCTTGGACACGAGCTGCGCTAGGACTGCCATCAGATCCGGCTGTATGACTGGTACTTGATCTGTATTCTCTGTGGAAAGTAGATGGATTCTGGACTCGAAAAAAGTAGTATAGGAACGGACAAAACTCTGGGGTGATTTGACTAAAGATCGAAACTAATAGGGAGTCAGGCCAAGGGCTTGCGATTGACCTGAGAAGGCGTAGAATGGGATTTATTTTTGAGAAAAAGAAAAGAAACAATTTTTGGATTTTTGATAAAGAAGGGAGAAATGTTTTTAGAGATGGAACTCAGCATGATTATTACTATTATTATGCTCTCACTTGTTTTTAATTATCCTAAATGCAATGTCGGATGGGACCCGAGCTTAGAAAAGATTTTTTTTTTAATATATGTGAAGCTACGACTGGACTTGTAACCAGGCTCACGAATAAGATCTCATTTTAAAAATGCGCAAAAATTTGGGCGACAGGCCGACCCGAAATTTCGACAGAGTTTCGGGTTGAAATCGACAATCTAAAGTGTGTGTCTTAGGTTTGACACCTATATGCAGGTATGCAGTTAGTTGGGTGAATCAGAACGGGTTCCCCCCTTTGGTGTGACTTCCATGATATACGTCTTGCTCTTGCGAGCAATCATTACGCGTGGACAAGCCATTTGATATACCTGAGTGTATGTGAATTGCCTCACTATATACCTCGTGGGGGCGGTACGTGTAAGAGAGAATTCGATATACTCGATGTACGTGAATGAATTCCCTACGATATACCTCCCGTCATGACTTCGGTCAAGCGGTACGATGCGAAGGAACCGTTCGATATACGTCGAAGGTACTTGGCCAATGGAAGGTGAGAGTCATATCTCTTAAGCTAACTGCGCCCTGCCGGACCAGCGCCCATCACGAAGTGACCCTCCAGTTACTAGGTAAAATTTGGTCAATAATAATGCCCTTCGGTGATGTCATGTGAATCATGCATGATTCTCTTATTAGTATCTTATGATGAGAATGCTTTTCTTGATTATGACAAACAGGGAGCAAAGTACAAGTACCAAAGGTACACTAAGTATAGATAGGTGATGCTTACAACATGTGGATATATGTGATCCTAGGTGCACGTGGTGTGAAGTGTACATGGAGAATTTTCTACAAATGTGTGAATAGAAGCATAAGTATGGGATACACATTGAAAAGGGGAACATGCTGATATAGGGGAAATATAAAAAAATATAACATCCATGTAAATAGAGTCAAGCCCTCAAAACATACATATACCCAGTAGAGTCGAATCTATGTCCATCCCCGATCTTCATCGTGGGTGGGCGCATGAAGGAGGATCCTCGGGTCCCGCGCATCCCTCTCGAGAGCGCTTCGGTTGGTGTCGTTTGAGATGAGGTGTAAAAATGTAGAGAGATTTATAGTGGCCAATCTATTTTACTCAAAACAGACAAAAGAAAAAGGGGAAGCCATCCCGAAGGACGACATCCAAATACATACTGGTGCATACAAAACCAAAATGATTCGAGAAGGGTTCGGAGGCTAAGTTACAAAATGGGAAGGTGTTAGGCACCCATTCCGCCCTTTTGATCTCTCATGGATGTTTGCTATTTTCCTTTTTTACACTACACCAAATCCTGCGAATGGTCACGCCTAGTGGGTCACGGACCAAGTCCACGACCAGCTGGTGGAGGACTTGGGCCGTCACCCACTCAATATTTGGTGTGACCAATTTTATTACCACACTAAATTATCCATGCTCTAGAAGTGGTCACAGACTAAATCCCTGACCATAGTGGGTCACGGACTTGGGCCGTGACTAGGTCGTGACTAGCTTGGTGCCAAAATTCCCTCCAAACTGGTCGTGGATGGGTCACGGACTTGGGCCATGACCAGGTCATGACCATCTTGGCGCCAAAATTCCCTCCAAACTGGTCGCGGATGGGTCACGGACTTGGGCCATGACCAAAGGCGCGACGAAGCATAAAACACACACATTAAGGGTCACGACTTAGGGTCGTGACCATTTATTGGTCTGAGTCACGGCTATAGGCCGTGACCATATATCATTCAAACACCAAGGCTTCTGGAAAAGGGTCACGCATTATGGGTCATGGCCCTAAGTCGTGACCAAATCAAAATCGCCATTATCTTGCAAGTAAGTAAAGGGTCGCGCGCATGGGTCACGACTCTTGGCCGTGACCAATTTGAAATCGCCATTGTCCAAGTCAGTAATGGGTCACGGCTCTAGGCCGTGACCATAGTCTGGTCTTAAAAAGAAATATTCCCAGCTTCTCATTTATTATGTGCGACTTCGTTTTCTGTTAGGGTTCGTGCGATTTCGAGCTCCTGCGATTTCGGTTGGATTTCAGTTGGATTTGCATTTGGATTTCAGTTGGATTTTCATTTGGCTAATCGATTTCAGTTGGTATGTATTGATTCATTTGGATTTCATGATTTCTATCTAAAGCCCTAATTTTTGTGTATGTATGTGTAGATTTATGTTTGTATGTGTGTATGTGTGTGTATGTATAGATTTATGTCAAAAAAAATATTAGGGTTTAGTAAACCTTAAATAGTATGTGTCTGTATGTATATATTATGTCAATAAACCCTAGATTGTATGTGTGTGTATGTATAGATTATGTTAATAAACTCTATAATTTTTTGGCAGGAAGTACGAGAACGAAATTATCCAAAATCAAAGGAGAAATTAGACGACAACTGACTTTAGGGCATGGGTGTCAAAAGAGGTACTTTTCACATCTTATGTGTACGATTATTTATTCATGTGTGGTAAAAACATGCTCTAATACAAATTCATTAATAAATGTAGCTTCCAAAAATAGGTGATGTCTCTTCCAGACTTGCACGCCTAGCAAAAGGTCCTAGTTTTCGTACAAAAGAGTTTAAGAAATTTCGCACCAACGGTTTTGATTTCATTTCATAACCATATGAGGAAAAGCTTTTGACGCAAAATAGTGGAGTATCAATTTCCGCCTTGACCACCTGTATCGCTAGCAAATGTGATAAAAATCCAATGAATACGGTGCTAACCTATTATGGGATAATTCAACAAATCCTAGAACTTGATTACTTGGATTTTACAGAAACCGTATTCTATTGTGATTGGGTAAAGGTGGAGGATACAACGAATGGTTGCAAAGTTGATCCCGACTCCAAACTTATTATGGTAGATTTATCAAAGCTGAAGACTAAAGACCGCATAGTCGACGAGCCTTTTATTTGTGCCTTTCAGAATGTAAAGAAGGTATTATACTCGAAGTGCATAAACGATGGCAATTAGTTTATTGTTGTGCATGCACCAAAGGGTATGACTACTGAAGTAGACGCATTAAAGGCTTTAAAAGAGTTCCAGTCAGCTCTTGATGACAACCCTAATTTGAAGGATCTTTTAGTTGATTTAGAGGAAGATAGAGTATCAAAATATTATTTTATCCTCATCAATCTTATTTGTATCCTATTATGATATTGACATTGTATTAGCAGTTTACATTAATTTATGAATTTCATCTACTTTTAAGTGTAATGTCCCGCTATTTGTGATAATGACGTAAATTTGCAAAAAAATAAACGTAAGCATAAAAACATGCCATCGAAGGGTGAAAACGTAAAACATCCTTAAAACGGTCCCGTAAGATTCATGAACCCCTCGTATGGGCCTAATGTGACTCGTAGGAACCGACCGCGTAGTCACGGGGCTCCCGGTTTGAGTGTATGACGTAAATTTGTAAAAAGTTAGACTTAAGCATAAAACCATGCCATCGAAGGGTGAAAATGTAAAATAGCCATAAAACGGTCTGGTAAGAGTCATGAACACCTCGCACGGGATTAATGTAACTCATAGAAATCGACCGCGTATTCACAGGGCTCCCGGTTAGAGTGTACGACGTAAATTTT
This sequence comes from Sambucus nigra, assembly GCA_949130495.1. Lineage (NCBI taxonomy): Eukaryota > Viridiplantae > Streptophyta > Magnoliopsida > Dipsacales > Adoxaceae > Sambucus > Sambucus nigra. Next base: position 300,236,141 of record OX422215.1, on the reverse strand, counting down.
CAAAAAAAGTAGACTTGAGCATAAAAACATGCCATCGAAGGGTGAAAATATACAACAAGCACAAAACGGTCCCCTAAGAGTCACGAACACCTCGCACGGGACCAATGTGACTCGTAGGAACCGACCGCGTAGTAACGGGGCTTTCGGGTTGAGTGTACGACGTAAATTATCAAAAAGTTAGACTTGCATGGCATCGAAGGGTGAAAACGTAAAACACCCACAAAATGGTCCCGCAAGAGTCACGAACATCTCGCACGGGACCAATGTAAGTCGTAGGAACCGACCGTGTAGTCACGGTGCTCCCGGCTTGTGTGTGTGCGCGTGTGCATGTTTGTGTGTGTGCGCATGTGCGTGTGAGTGAGAAGGGGGAGGGGATGGGCAGGGGGCGCGTGTGTGCATGTGTGCATGTTTGTGTGTGCGTGCGTGTGCGAGTGGGGAAGGGGGGAGGGGACGGGCAGGGGGTGCTTGTGTGCGTGTGTGCATGTGTGTGTGTTTATGTGTGTGTGTGAGTGGGGAAGGGGGGAGGGGACGGGGCATGTATGCATATATGCATTCTACATATATGCATATGCATATATGTAGTGAGAGTATGTGCGTGTGTGCGTGTGTGCGTGCGTGCGTGTGTTTGTGTGCGCGTGTGAGTGTGTGCATATTGGTGATAAAATCCAAAATAAAATAGAGAGTATACCTGATCTAGGGTGAATCCAAGAGTGGGATCTACAAACAAACCTCCTAACACTCATATTCAGTCATCTGATCCGTTACGGTTGCCTCCGGTTCCGGTATCACGTAGGACTTTAAATAATTGTCACCTGAAAGAGAAATAACATATCAGAATTATATAATTATTAATATGAAACTAAATGAGAGATTTAGAAATAAAACATACCATATTCTCAGTGCATCCTACTTATCAGGCCATCCATTACAATAGTGATGAGAAGCTTCACAGTGATAAATCATACTTGCTGAAACAAAAGATTCAACAAAAATATATTAAAACAAATTCGTGAGGTGTACCTCATTTCTGGCAGCAATGTGAAACCCCCAATCCAAAAACTTAACAGATATGCCAGTGTATACATGTTTGTGTGTGTATTTGTGTGCGCGTGTGTGCGTGTGTGAGTGGGAAAGGGGAGAGGCGACGGGGCAGGGCGGGGCAGTGTTGCATATATATGCAGTTGCATCTGCATATATATGCAACTGCTGCATATATATGCAACTGCTGCATATATATGCAGTGCATATATATGCAACTGTTGCATATATATGCAACTACACATTTGAATGCTTCAAGTTCATTTTTATTTAGTACATTTTAATTTAACAAACTGTGTTTTATTAGTATTAAGACCTACGATATACACCTATCTTACGTGCACTACCATATTCCTTACACATTTGAAGGTGGGATTTAGTTTGTGATGCATGGTCGTTTTCACCCTTCGATGGCAATGCCCATGATTTATAACAGAATAAGCTCAGAGGAAGTCAAGATATTTGTTGCCTGCTGGATCCCATATAGATGATTCTTTTTCATGAGAAAATACTATGGGAATCGGGTGGTAATTGTGGGCACTGCGGTGGTTTTCTAAATTAATGAGGTGTTGATAAGAGGAAGAGGAAAAGGCAATGCATAGATAGTGCACAGTTCTCTTGGATGCCATTGACAATAATGGATTATATTTATCTTCTTCAACAATTTAAATTTACCGGTTTGTACCTTCATTCACAAAAAAAAATTAATTTATTATTTATACATCACAAATGGACATTGAACTGTGTATTGGAGACTGGAACATATCCCAATGTTTATCCTACCCTGCGTAAAAACTATAATTCCCAAACTGTTTTGATGTGTTGTGAATGTAGTTTTTTGGCATGAAATGTTTGATCTATCCAATTTATGGTTTAACAACCCTATCTGTAGATTTTTGTCGTTTCAGATTTTCCAAATTTAGATTTTGGGCAGAAGAAATTATGATTTCATTTTATGTTTCACCCAAAAAACATCTGTTCAATTTTGGTACTGTGTTATTAGCCTTTTTAGTATGTTATTTCAGTTCACCTTATTCACATTCCAAATCACTTCATGAGCTCTTTTTTAGTATGGAATTTGTCTAATATAAGTTTATGTTTCAGGAACATTTTGGGGTTCAGTTGCAAAATTATGCAACAATTGGACCTCCCACGGGATTCAAAGGCATGAACCATTATTTACTGATATTTGGTAACTTCTTAAACCTATGTTATTGGAAATGAATTTTTTTCCCTTTTCCTTTTGGATCAGGGCTTATCTCATGGTTGTTCCCTCAATGTTTTGACAACCAGATGCAAACAACAACCATTCAGTGAGCTTAAGAGCATGATACCACTGTAAAGGGCAAGTACATTATCTGGAAAAAATATATGGAAGATATGTTACAATGCTACCTTGAAACTTATGCGTGATCAAATCATATTGGCGTTCTATGTTCCAATGGTACCTTTAAACTTACCCATCCATTATATACGTTTTTTTATGTTCTTACTTTACCAATCCAGAGTCATCTAAAGTCAGAATATCCTACTAAATGTTCCTTTCTTCTCATAATGTCTACCGGTTCTATCGTATAGTTACTCATCCATTATATACGTTAAATGTGTTCTGTAATTAAAGAGGGATATTCATGGTGCTCACATGTTGGGATGTTTACAAGTTTGGGATCGGGTAGTTAGGGTTTAATATCTTGAATTAATTATAATAAGGATGCTAATGTGTGGTGTGTTGGTTTATTCTTTACATTCTTCTCAACGGAGTGCCCCCTGTTGGGGAAAGACCAAATCGAAGATCTTCGATGCTGTTAGAGCGGCAGATCCCCAGTTTCCTACTTATTGTTGGGACCACATATCAGCAAATCATAGTACAGTTCTTGGTTAGGATTCTGATCCTTTCACACTTGAGTATTTTGTTTTTAAATTTTATTTTGTAGATGTTAATATTTTCAACAGGGGCTCTTTTTTAAAGCTTTGTTGCATTGATTGTTGATATTGCAGTTCTTAAGTTTTTTTACAGTAGCCACATGCGGTAAAAGAGCAACAAAATATAGTGCCTCTCTCAAACATTTATATTACACGAACTTTTGATTTCATATTATTAGTGTTTATAGTAATATTACCTTAGGTTTTGGATTGATTGTAGTTTTTAGAATGATACAAAGTATAGTTAGTGTTCTTACCTTTTAATTTATGGAGTTATATTCATGTTTATTTAGTGGTGTGTGATTTGAATTTGGATATCATTCCACAGGTTTCAGATCTGAAGTGACTAAAGTGCAAGAACTCAACCCTTGATACTTGCATAGGTAATTTGAAGGTGATCAACAATTTCGTCAAGTTAGTAGAGCTTCCATGGGGTTCTTGATTTTACGATAATTTATTGAACTTATATCGAGTTTTGTTATTTTATCTATGTTCGCAGTAATTTTAAAATCTGAAAAGTTGCTCGGTACCTGGGACACTAATATCTTGAGCCGAATGAAGACAATGAAACAGGGTATGTACTGTAATATGTAACTGTAATTTGTGTAGATTTATTGAGTTATAGATTACAGGTATATTTTTTTGTTTATATAGATTGTTGGTAAAAAAAATGTAAACTCAAAATAATGTATTGAGAACACCTATCTGCTATGTGGGGAATGATTTATTCAGGTTGTGATTTTACGTGGACTGAAACACCTCTAAGTGGTATATAGATTTGTTTTTTCAGGATGTGGTTATATGTGGACTGATTTTACATTCACAACACTTAGAACATGTATATTTTAACCCTATCTTTATTTATCTGAAGATTCCACATGTCAAAGTTAGTATTTGGGGTCTGTTTAGGCCAATCCTTGAATAAAACAAAGCTATCTAACTAATCATTTGCAATGTCCCACGGGACCAATGTAACTCGTTAGAGGGTGAAAACTCGAAACAACCCCCCAACGGCCCCGTGGGTGGCACCAGCACCTCCCACGGGACCAATGTAACTCGTAGGAACTGACCCCGCAGCCGTGGGTCTCCCGGTTTGAGAATACGATGATAATTTGCATATTTCTAGACTTAGGCTTAAAAACATGGCGTTAGAGGGTGAAAACTCAAAACAACCCCCGAACTTCCCCGTGGGTGGAACCAACACCTCCCACGGGACCAATGTAACTCGTAGGAACTGACCACGCATTCACGGGACTCCCGGATTAAGAATACGACGATAATTTGCATATTTCTAGGATTAGGCTTAAAAACATGGCGTTCGAGGGTGAAAATCCAAAAGAGCCCCCGAACGGCGCCGTGGGTGGCGCCGACACCTCCCACGGGACCAATGTAACTCGTAGGAACTGACCCCGTAGCCACGGGTCTCCCGGTTTGAGAATACGATGATAATTTGCATATTTCTAGATTTAAGCAAAACTTGGCGTTAGATGGTGAAAACTCGAAACAACCCCCGAACGGCCCCGTGGGTGGCACCATCACCTCCCACGGGACCAATGTAACTCGTAGGAACTTACCACGCAGCCGCGGGACTCCCGGTTTGAGAATACGACGGTAATTTGCATATTTCTAGACTTAGTCTTAAAAATATGGCGTTAGAGGGTGAAAACCAAAAACAGCCCCCGAACGGCCCTGTGGGTGGCGTCAACACCTCCCACGGGACCAATGTTACTCGTTGGAACTGACCGCACAGCCGCGAGACTCCTGGTTTGAGAATACGATGATAATTTGCATATTTCAAGATTTAAGTAAAACATGGCGTTAGAGGGTGAAAACTCGAAACAACCCCCGAACGGCCCCATAGGTGGCACCAACACCTCCGACGGGACCAATGTAACTCGTAGGAACTGACCCCGCAGCGGTAGGTCTCCCGGTTTGAGAATACGACGATAATTTGCATATATCTAGACTTAGGCTTAAAAACATGGCGTTAGAGGGCGAAAACCCAAAAGAACCCCCGAACGGCCCCGTGGGTGGCACCAACACCTTCCACGGGACCAATGTAACTCGTAGGAACTGACCCCGAAGCCGCGGGTCTCCCGATTTGAGAATACGATGATAATTTGCATATTTCTAGACTTAGGCATAAAAGCATGGCGTTAGAGGGTGAAACTCGAAACAACCCCCGAACTGCCCCGTGGGTGGAACCAACACCTCCCACGGGACTAATGTAACTCATAGGAACTTACCGCGCAACCACGAAACTCCCGCTTTGAGAATACGAAGATAATTTTCATTTTTCTAGACTCAAGCAAAACATGGCGTTAGAGGGTGAAAACTCGAAACAGCCCCAGAACGGCCCCGTAGGTGGAACCAACGCCTCCCACGAGACTAATGTAACTCGTAGGAACTGACCCCGCAGTCGCGGGTCTCCTAGTTTGAGAATACGACGATAATTTACATATTTCTAGAGTTAGGCTTAAAACATGGCGTTAGAGGGTGAAAACCCAAAATAGCCCCCGAACGACCCTGTGGGTCGCACCAACACCTCCCATGGGACCAATGTAACTCGTAGGAACTGACCCCGCAGTCGCGGGTCTCCCGATTTGAGAATACGATGATAATTTGCATATTTCTAAACTTACGCTTAAAAATATGGCGTTAGAGGGTGAAAACTCGAAACAACCCCCGAACGGCCCCGTGGGTGGCACCATCACCTCCCACGAGACCAATGTAACTCGTAGGAACTGACCACGCAGTCGCGGGACTCCCGAATTAAGAATATGATGGTAATTTGCATATTTCTAGGATTAGGCTTAAAAACATGGCGTTCGTGGGTGAAAATCCAAAAAAGCACCCGAACGGCGCCGTGGGTGGCGCCGACACCTCCCACGGGACCAATGTAACTCGTAGGAACTGACCCCACAGCAGCGGGACTCCCGATTTGAGAATACGACGATAATTTGCATATTTCTAGATTTAAGCAAAACATGGCGTTAGATGGTGAAAACTCGAAACAACCCCCGAACGGCCCCGTGGGTGGCACCATCACCTCCCACGGGACCAATGTAACTCATAGGAACTTACCACGCACCCGCGGGACTCCTGGTTTGAGAATACGACGGTAATTTGCATATTTCTAGACCTAGGCTTAAAAACATGGCGTTAGAGGGTGAAAACCCAAAACATCCCCCGAATGGCCCCGTGGGTGGCGCCAACACCTCCCACGGGACCAATGTTACTCGTAGGACCTGACCGCGCAATCGCGAGACTCTCGATTTGAGAATACGATGATAATTTGCATATTTCTAGATTTAAGCAAAACATGGCGTTAGAGGGTGAAAACTCGAAACAACCCCCGAACAGCCCCGTGGGTGGCACCAACACCTCCCACGGGACCAATGTAAATCGTAGGAACTGATCCTGCAGCGGCGGGTCTCCCGATTTGAGAATACGACGAAAATTTGCATATTTCTAGACTTAGGCTTATAAACATGGCGTTAGAGGGCGAAAACCCAAAACAACCCCCGAACGGCCCCGTGGGTGGCACCTACACCTCCCACAAGACCAAAGTAACTCGTAGGAACTGACCCCGCAGCCGCGGGTCTCCCGGTTTGAGAATACGATGATAATTTGGATATTTTCTAGACTTAGGCTTAAAAACATGGCATTAGAGGGTGAAAACTCGAAACAACCACCGAACTGCCCCGTGGGTGGAACTAACACCTCCCACGGGACTAATGTAACTCGTAGGAACTTACCGCGCAACCGCGAGACTTCCGGTTTCAGAATACGACGATAATTTGCGAATTTCTAGACTCAAGCAAAAAATGGCGTTAGAGGGTGAAAACTCGAAACAGCCCCAGAACCGCCCCGTGGGTGGCACCAACGCCTCCCACGGGACCAATGTAACTCGTAGGAACTGACCCCGCAGCCGCGGGTCTCCTAGTTTGAGGATACGACGATAATTTACATATTTCTAGAGTTATACTTAAAAACATGGCGTTAAAGGGTGAAAACCCAAAATAGCCCCCGAACGGCCCCGTGGGTGGCACCAACACCTCCCATGGGGCCAATGTAACTCGTAGGAACTGACCCCGCAGCCGCGGGTCTCCCGATTTGAGAATATGATGATAATTTTCATATTTATTTACGCTTAAAAATATGGCGTTAGAGGAGGAAAACTCGAAACAACCCTCTAACGGCCCCGTGGGTGGCACCATTGCCTCCCACGAGACCAATGTAACTCGTAGGAATTGACCACGCAGTCGCGGGACTCCCGGATTGAGAATACGACGGTAATTTGCATATTTCTAGGCTTAGGCTTAAAAACATGGCGTTAGAGGGTGAAAATCCAAAACAGCCCCCGAACGATGCCGTGGGTGGCGCCGAAACCTCCCACGGGACCAATGTAACTCATAGGAACTGACCCCACAGCCGCGGGACTCCCGGTTTGAGAATACGACGATTATTTGTTTATTTTTAGATTTAAGCAAAACATGGCGTTAGAGGCTGAAAACTCGAAACAACCCCCGAACGGCCCCGTGGGTGGCACCAACACCTCCCACGGGATCAATGTAACTCGTAGGAACTGACCCCGTAGCCGCGGGTCTCCCGATTTGAGAATACGATGATAATTTTCATATTTCTAGACTTAGGCTTAAAAACATGGCGTTTGAGGGCGAAAACCCAAAACAACCCCCGAACGGCGCCGTGGGTCGCACCAACACCTCCCACGGGACCAATGTAACTCATAGGAACTGACCCCGTAGCCGCGGGTCTCCCGGTTTGAGAATAGGGTGATAATTTGTATATTTCTAGACTTAGGCTTAAAAACATGGCGTTAGAGGGTGAAAACTCGAAACAACCCCAGAACCGCCCCGTAGGTGGAACCAACACCTCCCACGGGACCAATGTAACTCATAGGAACTTACCGCGCAACCGCGAGACTCCCGGTTTGAGAATACGACGATAATTTGCATATTTCTAGACTCAAGCAAAACATGGCGTTAGAGGGTGAAAACTCGAAACAGCCCCAGAACGGCCCCGTGGGTGGCACCAACGCCTCCCACGAGACTAATGTAACTCGTAGGAACTGACCCCGTAGCCACGGGTCTCCCAGTTTGATAATATGACGATAATTTGCATATTTCTAGAGTTAGGCTTAAAAACATGGCGTTAGAGGGTGAAAACCCAAAACAACCCCCGAACGGCCCCGTGGGTGGCACCAACACCTCCCACGGGACCAATGTAACTCGTAGGAACTGACCCCGCAGCCACGGGTCTCCCGGTTTGAGAATACGATGATAATTTGCATATTTCTAAACTTACACTTAAAAATATGGCGTTAGAGGGTGAAAACTCGAAACAACCCCCGAACGGCCCCGGGGGTGGCACCATCACCTCCCACGAGATCAATCTAACTTGTAGGAACTGACCACGCAGTCGTGGGACTCTCGGATTGAGAATACGATGGTAATTTGCATATTTTTAGGCTTAGGCTTAAAAACATGGCGTTAGAGGGTGAAAATCCAAAACAGCCCCCGAACGGCGCCGTGGGTGGCGCCGACACCTCCCACGGGACCATAGTAACTCGTAGGAACTGACCCCACAGCCGCGGGACTCCCGATTTGAGAATACGACGATAATTTGTATATTTCTACTTGGTTACTGATAATTTTAACTCATATATGCAATTTTTCAGCTTGATTAAATTTTTTGTAAACTACTTGGTTACTGATATTTTTTTTTACGGACCCTATCATTTGTAGGATTTTTGCACGCGGATCAAACGAAGGAGGCAATGGTCTACAACATGAAGATTGTTTATATGTTGTGGACAATCAGGATTTTGTCAGCCATGTGGGCTTTTATTGTTTAGTTTTATGGCTGTGTAGGCTTTTATAATTTGATTCTTGAATTTTATGGCCGTGCAGGCTTTATAATAAGTAGGTTTTACATTTACAGGTTTTGGAATGTTAAGAAAATAGAGGAAACTCTGCCCAATTTTTTTTTTGGTATGTGAATTATTAAGACGTGTAATATTTATAAGTTTGTATATATATTTGTTTATTAACAGCATTCTCGATTCTCAATTTGTGATTTTTTTTTATTGTTTTGCCAATAATAAATATTTGTAACACCTCGTACGCGTCAAACGTTACACGTAGCAACTGATGGTGCACTCGCAAGACCCCTAGTTTTAGGATTGGACCAAAAAAATACATTTTTTTTAAATTAAAGTTAAATATGGTCATGGACTTTGCCCATGACCATTTTTTATTTTTTCGTCACGCATAAAAATGGTCGCGGCCAAAGTCCGCGACCATTTTTTTCGTCACGGTTGTGGGTCACGAACTTAGGTCGTGACCATTTTTTAAAATTTTTTTGTCACGGTTGTGGGTCGTGGACTTTGGCCGCGACCAATTTGTTACGGTTGTGGGTCACGGATTAGGACCGCGACCAATTTTTTTTATATATTTTTGTCACGGTAATGAGTCGCGGACTTTGACCGCGACCAATTTGTCACGGTTGTGGGTCATGGATTAGGGCCGTGACTAATTTTTTTAAAATTTTTTTGTCATGGTCGTGGGTCGCGGACTTTGGCCGCGACCAATTTGTCACGGTTATGGGTCACGAATAAGGGTCGCGACCCGTCATGGCATGGGTCACGGCCTAAGTCCGCGGCCATCTGCCGTGACCCCTCTCGGCCGTGACCATTTTTTGGTCACGGACTTGGGCCGCGACCCACGAAAATGGTCACGGCCCAAGTCCGCGACCCACAGCTTTGGTCAGGGATTTTGGCCGTGACCAATCGCCAGTTTTGGTGTAGTGTTAATTTCCCCGTGATATGTGTTCATGTGTATATATATAGTGGAGATAGGAATCCTCGACTTGTATCATGGGAGAGATAAAGCGAGTCATCCGTAGGAAGGTATAAAAATAATATTAGAAAATAAGATTTACGCGATTACCCTTACGTTGATTGTTATAATGGAATGATGACGCATATGGATTAATACGTCACTAAGAACAAGTGTATAGAATATAAGAAAATTGGATTTAGAGAAGATAGAGAATGAGAGAGAAAGTGAGAATAGGACTCGAGTCTCGGGTTTTACCCCGAGATGCCTAAGTCCACGTAGTTCGCATACAAAATGAGGGTTGGCATTTATTCCATAAATCCAAATGGGTGATCTCTTATTTGTGAGTGTGTGTGTGTGTGTAGAAAAAGTGTTTTAGTTGTGATAAAGTGTGAGAAAAATATGAGAATCCCTATTTGGAATTTATGAGCAAACCCTCTTTTTCTTGTTTTTTTGGGTTTTATTTATATGAAAATAAGAGGTGTGCAATAATACTAAATAAAAAGTATATTAGGATGTGTGAGATGAGATAATAAAAGTGCTAGGTAATAAAACAAGTTATTGAGAATTTAAGGGAATTTGAAGAGAAAGTTGAGAAAGTTAGACCTTCTTGAAGATATTGAGCTTGATCTTGAATGTTGAAGAGCAGCCCTTGCATTTGGATGATGATGGAGAGTGGCTAATGCAGCAAGTTTGATGAAAAGGATGGTGAAAAGTGGAAGTTAGAAAGGTATTTGGGTGTTGAAATCACGTTGTCTTTGAGAGAGGTTTTTGGGATTCGTTGAGAGCGATTTTTATCAAATCTGGGATCCCTTTGAAAATGAGGTGAAGGCCTCCTTTTTATAGGCCCAAGTCACTGATGATCGGCATAGACTTGGTTCTGCCTATCGACACCTGCCGATAGCCAGGGTCTAGAACCTTCCATTTGGCAGTGTATTTCAGGCCTTTTCAGAAAATTGGCTGCTGAGGGCAAATTGTTGGTCAGAATCACGCACGGGGTGGACCATTGTAAAGGTAATTCTGAGACCTTTGAAAGTCCCTTGGACCTCTCCCGGGTTCAGGAGTTGACTTTGGGTTAAATATGGCTCGGAATCATTTATCGGTCCATTTGATAGGGAATCATTCGGACGCAAACGAATCATTCGTCCGCATGGTAAGTCCAAATCATGCACAGGGCGGACCATTGGAAATGTTAGGAGATGTACTTTGATATTCCAAAGAGTTTGACCCAGTTTGGGGAGTTGACTTTGGTCAACCAGGCCCTGGAAGCATTTAGTGACCTCTTGGAGTCAAACGGGTCGTTCGTCTGCATGGTAAGTCTGAATCGCGCACAGGAGGGACTGTTGGAAAGGGATTTTAGTACCCTTTGAAGATTCATTCAGTCTCGATCGAGTTGAAGAGTTTGAATTTTTGGTCAAATGGAGCCTAGGAGTGCCCGATGGCTTCTAGGTCAGTACTCGAGGTATGACCTAGGATTGTAGTGATGAAGGGAGGTACTATGGACCAAAGGAGAGTTAGGGGTAACAAAATGGGGTGTCTACTGTTATGAACCTAAACTACCTTGTTTATGGCAATATCAACTTCTCTTACCCTCTCTATATTATCAAAGTAGCCTCTTATCAGGGTCTAATAAGGAATTATCGAGCCCCAATAGAGTTGGAATACAAGGTCATAAGTTTAGCTTTAAGGCATGATAGATCTCCCTAGCAAAAGAAAAGTTAGTAATTGTCACTTGCCTTGTAGGGATTAAAGTACCCTTAGTCTCTTTGGAAGGAATAATGTCCTTCGTATGCTTTTTGGAGGGTTTGCTTCCAGTTGGTTCTTTCCATTTTCTTTTATCCTTGTTAGTACGCTCACCAAGTTTCACCCAAATATCGAACACACGATCCCTAACAAGCTTTGGGATTAACATATCCCATTATTCTTGAGTAAGACCCTTGAGGAAATCTGCTGGTAAACACAAGTCATGAACAAATCAGTAAAATATGAAGAAGGGAGATGCGGAAATGAAATGGTGATTTACAAAGACCTTTGAGAGTTTGGGATTTATAGATGATCCTAAGATCCTCAATCCTGGAAAGAGGACACAACTGCTTGTAGGTTTTGATGCCTATGTTCACAACATCATTCACCAGCTGCCTATGTACAACACTAAGACTAGGAGTAACTTGATCTGCGAAGAAGGAAATATAGATTTAGTAAGGCATCATAGATGGTAAATATTACAAATAAGACTGTAAAGACTAAAATGAAAGATTAATACTACTTAAAAGAGATTTCCTCTTAATTACAAGTAGCTCTTGCGGCTCCTTGTTATTCCTGGACTTCAAGGAAATCATAATTTCCAGAAACGTAAAAATAGTTGATCTTCTAGAGGTAATTGGAAATATAAGAAACCCTCTTAAGCTTGCTATTTGACGTAAGAGGGAAGACATGTAAATTCTTTGTTGATATGAGAATGTAAACACTGTAAAATATCTCACCGGTTATATTCTCAAAATGGATGGACCTCCAGACTATGATCAAGATAGGAATGATCAACAAGGAGTTGGGAGATAATTGGAAAGGTGAAACACCCAATGGTAAAGTATTTCACATATAGATGTGTGAAATGGAAGACTAAATCCTAAATAAAAACATTGCCTTGTATAAACATATTTCAGTTACGTTCTTTATGTCATAAGCTTTTTCAACAGCCTCTAGGTCCTTTACAATCATAAACGTCTTTAGACAGTACATATATTGGATCCGATAGGCTTTAATTCAGTCTATGGTACTTTTGTTATGTCTATTTTGAGATAGGTCAATATCGTAAGCCTCATTATCATCGATAGAGTCCGATGAAATATCATAGTTCAAAGAAGGTAATCCAATAGCTAATTTGACAAACGAGGTATACTCTACCTCACCGTTGTATCACACCTCCTCAACAAGATCAATAGCCTCTTAAGTGTGAGATTTACTCTCATATGAAGTAGACTCAAAGTCAAAATATGAAGATGAATCTAATCAAGATGCTAAAACCAAGGAGGAGGTAGAGGATATGGCCAAGTCATTAGCTCTAGTTATTGTCCTAGATAAGGAAACTACTCTAAATTTTATGTCATAACCAAGGATTGGCACACCACAAGGGATGTTATCTATTAAAGTATCAAATGAATCCTCATATGAACTCGTGGTATTGTTTTTTATTAAAATATCACTAGGACAGAAGAGTACAGTCGGCTTAAATCTAAAGGATGAATCAAGAGCCTCTAGACTACAAGGACGAGGGTAACCCTCAGTAAGAGTCATTAAGGTATTGATCACCTCTAAGGGGTCTGCCTCAAGTAACTCTATGAACCTCATTCACTACAAATATTCTCCTCAACTAGATATTGGTTAAATTCCATGGATTGGGCGTTCAAAAATTGAAAAGTGAGATTTATGTTATGTGATTAAAGATCAAACAAAGAAAAAAGGTGATGAACTTATTGTAGACACCCCATTCTGTTACCCCCCCTAACTCGCCTTAGGTCCCTAGTACCTCCCTCCATCACTACAAACCCATGTTATGTCCCGAGTACTAACCTGAAGGCCATCGGGCACTCCCAGGCTCAGTTTGACCCAAAAGTCAAACTCTTAGTCTCAACTGAGACTGAATGAAACTTCGAAGGGTGATGAATACCCTTTCCAACGGTCTGCCCCGTGCGCGATTCCGACTTACCATGCGTACGAACGATCTGTTTGCGTCTGAAACCTCACTTAGAGGACACTGGGCACTCTCGAGCTCTGTTTGACATATTTCAACTCTTTAGCCCGATCGAGGTTGAATGAATCTTCAAAGGGAACTGAATACCCTTTCCAACGGTCCACCCCGTGTGCGATTCTGACTTACTATGCGGACGAATGATCCATTTGACTCCGGGAGGCCACCGAGCGCTTCCCGATTCTGATTAACCAAAGTCAACTCTCCAAACTGGGTCAATCTCTTTGGAATGTCAAATTACATATCCTAACCTTTCCAACGGTATGCCCCGTGCGTGATTTGGACTTACCAGGCTGAAGAATGATTCATTTGCGTCTGAGCGATTCCCCGTCCAATGGATCGACAAACGCTTCCGAGCCATATTTGACCCAAAGTTAACTCCCAAACCCGAGAGCGGTCCAAAGGATTTTTGAAGGTCTCAAAATTACCTTTCCAGCGGTATGCCTTGTGCACGATTCTGACCAACGGTTTGCCCTCGGCGGCCGATTTTCCGAAAAAGCCTGAAACACACTGCCAAACGGCAGGTTCCCGACCCTGCCTATCGGCACCTGCCGATAGGAAGGAACCGATCTATGCCGATCGACACTCACCTGGGCCTATAAAAGAAAGCCTTCACCTCATTTACAGGGGGAGCCCAGATCTGATAAAATTCACTCTCAACGAATCCCAAAAACCCCTCTCGAAGACAGCGTGATTTCAACCCCTAAATCCCTTTTTACTTCCACTTTTCATCATCCTTTTCATCAAATTTGGTGAATTAGTCACTCTCCATCATCATCCAAGTGCAAGGGCTGCTCTCCAACATTTAAGATCAAGCTCAAGATCTTCAAAAAGGTCCAACTTTCTCTACTTCCTCTTAAATTCTCTTAAACTCTCAATAACTTGTTTTATTGCTTAACACTTTTATTATCTCATCTCACACATCCTAATATACTTTTTTATTTAGTTTTATTGCACATCTCTCATACTTTTGTCACACTTTTCTCACCACTAAAATACTTTTTCTACGCACACACACACACACACTCACAAATAAGAGATTCCCCATTTTGTATTTATGGGATAAACCCCACCCCTCATTTTACATGCGAACTACGTGGACTTTGATACATTTATAGGCTACGTAGGCATCTTGGGGTAAAACCCGAGCCTCAAGTCCTTTTGCTTACTTTTCCTCTTATCTTATATTTTCTCTAAATCTAATCTTCTCATATTCTATATACTTGCCTTTAGTGACGCATTACTCCATATGCGTTATCGTTCCATTATAACGATCAACGTAGGGGTAATCGCGTAAATCTTATTTTTCGAATATTACTTTTACATCTTCCTACGGATGACTCGCTTTATCTTTTCCATGATATAAGTCAAGGGTTACTACCTCCATTATAAATATACACATGCACACATATCATGGGGGGAAACATAAAGGAAAATAGCAAATATCCATGAGAGACCGAAAGGGAGGAATGGGTGCCTAACACCTTCCCATTTCATAACTAAGCCTCCGAACCCTTCTCGAATCATTTTTGTTTCGCATGCACCAGTAAGTCTTTGGATACCAACCTTCGGGGTGACTTCCCCTTTTTCTTTTGTCTGTTTTGAGTAAAATAGACTGGCGACTTTGAATCTCTCTACATTTTACACCACATCTCAAATCGACACCGGCCGAAGTGTTCCTGAGAGAAACGCGCGGGACCCGAAGGATCCTTCTCCTCCGCAGCGGGAATCGGGGATGGCAACAGTGGCGAATCCGCTGGGGACATTTTGTGTTTTTACTTGTGGGCTTGACTCTATTTACATGGATGTTATATTTGTTTATGTTTCCCCCCATATCTTCATGTTCCCCTTCTCCATGTGTATCCCATGCTTATGCTTATGTTCACACACTTGTAGAAATTTCTCCATGTACACTTCACACCACGTGCACCTAGGATCACATGAATATACCCATGTTGCACACATCACCTATTCATACTTGTTGTACCTTGGGTACTCATACTCGGCTCCCTGTTTGGCATAATCAAGAAAAGCATTCTCATCATAAGATACTAATAAGAGAATCATGCATGATTCACACGATATCACCAAAGAGCATTGTTATTGACCAAATTTTACCCAGTAACTGGAGGGTCACTTCATGATGGGCATTGGTCCGGTAGGTCGCAGTTAGCCTAAGCGATATGACTCTCACCATCCATTGGCCATGTACCTTCGACGTATATCGAACGGTCCCACCGCATCGTACCGCTTGACCAAAGTCATGACGGGAGGTATATCGCAGGGAATTCATTCACATACGCCGAGTATATCAAATTCTCTCTCACACATACCATCCCCATGAGGTATATGGTGAGGCAATTCACGTACACTCAGGTATATCAAATGGCTTGTCCACACGTACCGACTGCCCACGCGAGCAAGACGTATATCGTGGAAGTCACGCCAAAGTGGGGAACCCATGCCGATTCACCCAACCAACTTCATACCCGCATATAGGTGTCAAACCTAGACACGTACTTTAGATTGTTGGTTTCAACCCGAAACTCTATCGAAATTCTGAGTCAGTCTGTCACCCAATTTTTGCGCATTTTTAAAATGGGACCCTGTCCGCGAGCCTGGTTACAAGTCCAAATCGTAGCTTTACATATATTAAGACCCCCATTTTTCCAGGATCGGGTCCCGTCTGGCATTGCATTTAGGAGGATTAAATACAAGTGAGAACATAATAATCATGCTGAGTTCCGTATCCAAAAACATTTCTCCCTTCTTTATCAAAAATCCAAAAATAGTTTCGCCCCTTTTCTCAAAAATAAATCTCATCCTACGCCTTCTCAGGTCAATTGCAAGCCCTTGGCCTGGCTCCCTATTGGCTTCGGTCTTCAGTCAAATCACCTCGGAGTCTCCACCGTTCCTCTACTACTTCTTCCGAGTCCGGAATCCATCCACTTTCCATTGAGAATACAGATCAAGTACCTGTCATACAACTGGATCTTCCAACAGTCCTAGCTCAGCTCGTGACGAAGATTGACAACCTCCCGACTGAAGTTCGAGAGATACAACGAAACCAAGTTCCTATTCCTCAAGAGCTCGAGGCCCTATTCCCTCGTGCTATGGGTCCACCCGAGCCTATTTTGGTTTCGAAAGAATATCATCACGCTTCATGTGCCCCTCCTGCCAATAGGCCGTCGCCTGCCCAACTTCCAATGCCAAACATTGCCCAGCCTGTGGCTAACCTGCCCGTGGTCACTGATCCGAAAGAGGAGGTGTTGAATAAAGTCAAGGAGGATCTCAAGATGCTCACCAAGATGTTTGACCAAGTCAATATCTCTGGGAATTTCATGGACTACATCCACATGTCTCCTTATCCTAAGGCGAGGTTACCCGATAAGTTCAAGATGCCAAATATCGAGAAGTTCGGAGGGAGTGGACCCCCGATTGTTCATCTTCACAGTTATCATCGTTCCATGACTCTACTTGGGGCTTCAAAAGAAGTAATGGCCCAATTGTTTTAGCAAACTTTGAAGGATAGCGCCCTCCGATGGTTTTTATCTCTTGAAGAATCTAGAATCCGTAGTTAGGAGGATGTAGCCCGAGAATTCATGTCACAGTACAAATACAATGAAGAGCTTGAGGTCACCCATCGTGATTTAGAGATGCTCAAATAGAATCCTGGAGAATCAGTTAGTAACTTCATAACTCGGTGGAGAGAGCGAGCATCTCCCATGACTAATCGTCCATCCGAGGAAGAACAGGTCAACATAGTTAAGAAGAACTTCTTGCCCCATGTCCAAGAAATAATGGGAGGACAATATTATCCCCACTTCCGAGCTCTCAGAGAGGCTGGAGTGGAAATCGAGGAAACCCTCGTTAAAATAGAGATTGAACCAAAGAAGGTGTTCGGATAGTTCACCCCTAGAAAGTATGACAAGCCTGCCAGTGCTACCGTCTCGACCATCAATAACATCTCTCAACCAACCACATCATGGGCACCAAAAAGCCACCCTACTCCCATTCGAAGGGAATACACTGAGCTCCATGCTCCCCTCTCTAAAGTTTACCAAGCCCTGCCAAGCCGAAACCTCATCAAACCCTTGGATCCCCGTCCATTGCCAAATCCACTCCCAAGAAACTTCAAAATCGATGCTCACTGTGCTTTTCACCAAACTGCCGGTCATAACACTGACCAATGCTTTCACCTTCAGAGCGTGATCCAAGATCTCATTGACCGGGGTACCATCGCCCCACCAGCCAATCCTAAGCCAAACACTACTCACAATCCACTCCCAAATCACACCAATGCCATCTTCTTAGAGGAAAACCCAGATTTTGATCCCTTAAGCCAAATCACACCCATATACTCTCCTAAACCTCTTCAAATTTACCCCTATTTCCTCTTACACCCTACTAGCCTAGCTGATCAGGCATTGTCACTCCTCACCAGCGCATGCATCGCTTTCCGCACCCGTTCTGAAAATGGAAGTATGGAATTGTCAGAGCTGTTAAACCAACTCCTAGAGTTCGGGCTGAAATTGCCCTCACAAATGGTCATTGATTAGCAAAAGTTCAGTATACTGTTCTTGGAAGCACGGAGATGGGCCCGAGATTCAGACAAATGGGTGGTACCAACTGACGAAGTCTGCTTAGATGATGTTGTCCAGACTATGGCAGGATTATTCAGGCAAACCAACAACATTTGCAGTATCACCGGGTTACATGACACTTTGAAACTAAAAGGGAATGTGGTCCCTTCAATCACGTATATCCCCACAGAATGGGAGAACTTGTATGAAGAAGACATTAAAGTTGTGGAATGCATCGAATTTACGTGGAAAGATAAAATTTTTGCCACCGGATGAGGGGAAGAATTCGAAGATTCGAGTGAAAAATAAGCTTCAAGAAGAGCTTGGCCCAGTAGCGGACATATGTTGGATGATATCATTTGAAGAACTCCTCGGAGAAATAGACAGGGTGGCAGAACAACCTGAGATTGACGAGGAAACGGGACTCATGTTTTTTCCTTCTTCAGTAAATCACATGACCAGATCAGGGAGACATTACCAAGTTCCAAGCTCACTACCAGCAAATGACAAGGGGAGGGGCGTTGAAAACCTTCCTATGCCAGAAATGACCATTGAGGAAAGCAAGATCCTCGATCAACTGAAGAAAACTCAAGCTAACATCACTCTATGGGGACTTTTCATGTCTTCTCAGGTGAACAGAAATACTTTAATCAAATTACTCACTGGACCCATAGTTCCTCCCTCTACCACACCAGAAGAAGCGATAAATCTTGTCGGATCCTTGACCTCTACCCGAATGCTATCATTTTCTGAAGAAGAAGAAATCCTGAGAATTGGGTCGAATCACAATCATGCACTCAATATTTCCGTCAAAGTTATGGGAAAGGTCGTGCCACTCTCTCTTGTCGATAACAGATCCGCCTTGAATGTTTTTCCATTGAGAACCTTCAAGTGTTTAGGCCTAGAAGAAAGCGACCTCGCTCCGACCTCCTCCACTGTGCGTGCCTACGATAATACCCATCATAAGGTGATGGGATCCATAAAACCTGTAATAGGGGTTGGCCCTATAAACCCCATCGGTGAATTCCATGTCATAGACATCCCAGCTTTTTTCAATATGTTGCTTGGATGCCCCTGGCTCCACAATATCAAGGGTGTGTCTTCCTCACTCCATCAGAAATTGAAGTTCTTCTTCGACAGGCGAGTCATCCCCATTTTGGGCGACGATGAAAAAGTCGAGGGTGCAAACACCAGCAGTTCAATCCTTGAGATACATCACGGGTCAAATGATATGCTCCTATCAGAATTTCGAGTTGAGCCACTCCTACTCCCACCAGGGGGCAGTTTCAGAGAAAGGGTTTATCCAGAATATGACCCTCATGGCAATGTCAATGTGATTCAGATGTTCAGAAACATGCACTTCATGCCCGGACTGGGGCTAGGGTAAAGGCAACAGAGGATGCTTGAGCCCATCGAACTAAAGAAAGCTTTCCCTCCTTGCAGCTTGGGGTATCAACCATCAGAATAAAATCTCGGAATGATCCGTCAATCTCGAAAAAAGAGAAGATCAGACTGCATCCGAACCATCTCAGAAGACTCCTTAAATGGACGGTTCATCAAAGAAGGCGAGGATTTCCCCTTTTGGGGTTTTCAAGAACGATGGTATGACCATACAGATAAGAAGATGAGGCCGGGAATGGAGATCTTTTTCCAAGACCGCTACCCATGGGCCGGAAGTTTCCAACACCGCGTACAACTGCTCATCAAATATACCAAAGAGACTGAGGAAAGCGATTCCGAAGATTCCTTCAACTTACAGATACTGGGGCTAGCACTCTGCATGGTTCATTCAGGCACAACATTAATGGACCCATCCCTTTTGATTAAAGATGCTGATACACCTCTCCTCAACTGGTATGCTGCACCAGTTCTACCTCTTGAAATCCTCCCTAACCCCCATGCTTGCCTTATTTCTTCTCCTACTGTCTATCCTTGTTCAAATGTAATCGAGACCTCTTTTGACGAGGTTCTCAATGTTGTTTTTCCTATCAATGAAATAAAAAAAGATTTTGAGTACCTTGTTCTGCCTTACATTAACTGCTTGAATTCTAATCAAACTTTTGATGATGATGATTTTGCAAATGAACAGTTCTTAACTGATCTAAATGAGGTTAATAATAAACATCACAATCGTGTTCAAGTTAATGAGGAAGAGACTGTTGTTATGAATCTCGGTTTTAGTAACCATCTGCGTGAGATTAGGATAGGGGCCACCCTTGACGAGCATGACCGTGCACAACTCAAAGAATTGCTGAAGGAGTTCGTGGATGTCTTCGCATGGTCCTATGATGATATTCCCGGTATCGATCCTGAAATAGCTCAGCATGAGATCCCCACTCTCCTAGATTACAAGCCGGTTAAACAAAAACTGAGAAAACTCAGCACCGAATGGTCGCTCAAGGTCAAAGAAGAGGTGGTCAAACAGTTAAACGTGGGTTTCATTCGGGTGATCGAATTTCCCACGTGGCTAGCCAACATAGTACAGGTACAGAAATCAGGAGGGAAGGTTCAAATGTGTGTGGACTACCGAGATTTAAACAAAGCTTCTCCAAAGGATGATTATCCGCTACTCAATATCGACATGATCGTGGACAACATAACCAGTCATGCTCTCAATTAATTCGTCGATGGGTTTACCGGATACAACCAAATCAAGATGCACCCCGACCACTAAGAAAAAACTGCATTCATCACCCCATGGGGAACCTTTTGCTACACCGTTATGCCATTTGGTCTCAAGAATGCTGGGGCTACCTACCAAAGGGATGCCACAACCATCCTGCATGATCTGATTCATAAAGAAGTCGAGGTTTATGTGGATGATATGATTTTCAAGTTCAAAACTAGAGAAGGTCATGTTCTCCCTCTTCGGAAGTTCTACGAATGACTGCGACAGTATCAGATGCGACTTAATCAACATAAGTGTGTCTTCGGCATTACAAAGGGAAAACTCTTGGGATTCATGGTCAGTGAAAAAGGGATAAAAGCAAATCCTGCAAAGATGAAGGCCATACTTGAGATTTCACCACCCCGAACAGAGAAAGAAGTCCGAGGTTTTCTTGGAAAATTGCAATATATCAGCCGGTTCATTAGCCAGCTAACCTCCATCTGTGAACCTATCTTCAAGCTCCTCCAAAAGGATTCAACCAAGGTTTGGAACGAGGCCTGCTAAGAAGCTTTTGATAGAATCAAACAATACCTAACCCAACCTTCAGTGCTTATGCCACCACAGTCTGGTCTCCCTTTTCTCCTATACCTAACTTAAACCGACACTACAGCCGGGGCTTTGCTAGCCCAATACCTTGCAGACTCCTGCCAAGAAAGATCCATCTATTACGCCAGTCGCAAATTGTCCGGGTACGAGGTCAACTACACTGCTTTAGAAAAGGCATGTGTCACACTTGTTTGGGTTACCCAAAAGTTGCGACACTACATGCTCGCCTTCTCCATCAAACATTATCCCAAATGGATCCCATTAAATACCTGCTTGAGAAACCCACCTTATCCAGCCGAATGGCCCGATGGTTGTTGCTCCTAACCGAATTCAATATTGTGTATGTCACATAAAAAGTCATTAAAGGAAGAGCCATCTCTGACTACCTCGCCGATTACCCCATAGACGAGGCAGGTGTCCAGATCTCTGAATTCCCAGATGAAAATATCCTCTGCACCGCTCAAGACCGCCTTCGATTGAAAATGTTCTTTGATGGAGCTACTAACAAAAAGGGATATGGCATTGGGATACTTCTGATCGCCCCGGATGACTCCCACACTCCCATCGCCATTAAATTGGATTTCCCTTGCACCAACAACATGACGGAATACGAGGCATGCACAGTGGGCCTCCAAGTTGCTCTTAAGAAAGGTATTCAATACCTTGATGTCTACAGGGATTCTGCCCTAATCATCGATCAAGTGCTCAGAAAGTGGAAAGTCAAGGACGAAAACTCCAACCCTTTCACGCCCAATTAGAAGAGTTAGCCTCCCGATTCCAAGATATCACCTTCTATTACCTACCCCGAGCAAATAATAACCTAGTCGATGCTCTTGCCACCTTGTCCTCCATGGTCGACATGCCCGAGGGAATAATAATGACCCCCTTCCTAGTTCAAAAGCAAGACAAACTGACCCATTGCTACCATGTGGAGCTTGTCTCCACCGAAGACCCCGAACTAGCCGATTGTTGGTACTATGATATCTGGTGCCTCCTCAAACATGGTAGGTAACTCGAGGGATCCAACAAGAAAGATTGAATGACCCTCCGAAGACTATACCCCCAGTACATCATTAGTTATAAAGCTCTACTCAAGAGGAACTTCGATGGAACTCATCTACACTGCATCGCAGGGGCTGAGATTGAGAAAATAATGCAGAAAATCCACAGCGGGGAATGCGAACCCCGCATGAATGGTCACATGATTGCCAAGAAGATCATCTGACATGGCTACTACTGAACCACCATGATCCAGGATTGCACCACCTATGTCCGGAGGTGCCTTAAATGCCAACAATTCTCCAATCTTCAGCACCTGCCTCCGCGAGAATTATACAAGATGACCTCTCCCTGGTCGTTCTCCACCTGGGGTATCGGCATCATAGGGAAGATTACACCAAAGGCTTAAAATGGACACGAGTTCATCTTGGTTTAAATCGATTACTTCACCAAGTGGGTCGAAGCTGAGTCATACGCTATGTTAAACGCCAAGAAAGTGGCCAAATTCCTCAAGAAGAATATCATCTGTCGATATGGAGTCCCGCACGAGCTGGTGTCAGAT
This sequence comes from Sambucus nigra, assembly GCA_949130495.1. NCBI lineage: Eukaryota > Viridiplantae > Streptophyta > Magnoliopsida > Dipsacales > Adoxaceae > Sambucus > Sambucus nigra. The sequence continues at coordinate 300,213,214 of OX422215.1, read as the reverse complement.
AACAGGTTGCATTTTGAAGAAAAAGTCACAGAAGTAGTCAACCAGTACGGGATTCAGAGACACAAATCTTCTCCCTACCGACCTTAGACCAATGGTGCAGTTGAAACTACCAATAAGAACCTCAAAGCCATCATCAGCAAGATGACCGAAAGTTGTAGGGATTGGGATGACCGTATCCCGTACGCCCTCTGGGGCTATCGAACCTCAATTCGAACCTCTACTGGGGCTACCCCTTACTCCCTGGTCTACGGAAAGGAAGCGGTACTACCTATGGAGCTGGAAATACCCTCGCTATGTGTCATGCTCGAAAGCAAGGTTAGTGAAGAAGACTGGTGCCAAAGCTGTCTTGATGAGCTATCCCTCCTAGATGAAAGAAGATTAAAAGCTCTTTACCACATACAGGGGTACCATCACCGAATAGAGCGATCATTCAACAAGAAAGTCAAGGACCGCGGCATCCGGGAGGGGGATTTAGCCCTCAAAGAGATAATAGAACCATCTGGGACCCCAGAGGGAAATTCAAGACCAATTGGAGCAGCCCCTACATTGTAATGAAAATATTATCCAGCGGTGCCGCCATGCTCACTGACCTAGATGGGGAAGAGATGGCTCGTCCAGTCAATCTGGACCGTCTCAAGAAATTCTACCCCTAGTCTGAAATCTCGACGCGCTACGACTCTTCTCATCCCCCTTCTATTCTAAAAAAAATCTTCATTTCCCTCTGCCCAGAACTACGTGGGCCTGATCCTCTACAAAAACTATTTTAAAACTTTTGAAAAAATCCCAAAGGTACGTAGGCAGCTCATACTCCTCACATGAGCGTGTCCCTTTCTTTTGCACAAAATACTATTCTTTTCTTACCTCCGAGAACGGTGGTTCATTCTAAAAATTACTTGAACAAAAGTATTATGTATGCCTTAGCGATAAGTATAGATAATTCACAAAATACAAAATTCATCGAGAGGCACAGCTGGGTAATCAGAAACTTGCTTATTTCATTAATAAGAAATTACAGTACGGATTACATACGAAAAGGAACGGATAACTCCCTTCCCCACTGCCATAAAAAGCCAAATAAAATCCCCACACACATTCCCTATTACACAAATAAACTCTCCAAGAGTCCTACCCACAGCTACCAGAGGAGCTTGCACCCTCACTGTCTACATCCAGAGGTCCCCAAGTTTCCCCTCCTTGAATAGAATGCCGTAAACACTCCATGGATCGATGAGCCATAACCATCTTCGAAAAAACAACAACACCCCCTTCCATGGAGTCAGATAAAACAAACCATCTTTGTCCAGTCTCCACTGCCAGCATCTTGCTGACTACTTTCCTCTACAACCACTTCATACAATCTTTGGGGACATGGAAAAACTATTGCACAGACTGGGATGTACGGGTCGACGGACGCCGATTTTCCCATAGAGATTTAAGCAACAGACGCAGGCGCTCAGTCAAATCTTCAACCGAAAAGAAGTTCGAGGTCTGAGGTTGCACGACCTGTGCCCAACCAAATTGGCACAAAAGCTGCCAAGGGAAATAAAAAGAGCTCTGTCTGAGACCAACCAGTCGCACATATGAATACTCTCCTAGCTCCAGAATAGGTGCAACTGCCCCCCCTGGGCACTGACCAATACAACCCATAAGCCCCATGCTCCACAAATTAATTTTCCTAGTTCTCAACATACAGTCCAACGCGGATGAAGTAGCGCAAAAAGAAGTTGGGTACGGCCGACAAAGGATATTCTGGACGAGACGACAAGTGGAATCTTTCAAACAACCACATAAACAACATCACGGGGCTACCCCTCAAAAATTCAGAACAAGCTTCTCTCCAAGCATCCAAGCCATTCAGGGTCTCCGCCAATATCACGGCCGCGGGATTGCGACAGTATGACATCCATGAAGTAATGGCTGCATGTTATGGGTCCACCTGCAATTCCCCAGTCACCAGCAGCAATTTTGAAACCAGGCCCATAACAACGGCTCTAGCATAGCCGGCATCACCTACTTCCCGCAAATGCACGGACCGCAACACCACCGGGAGAGAGATCATTCCTGCAACAACCAATGATCTGGCCGTCGAAGGCAAAATATGAAGAAGCCCGGCCAACAAATCCCTGGGAGAGAGGGAAAATTCGGGTAAAGCCGCATCAACACTGGGGTTTACACCCAATATGGTAGAAAATTCCTCATAGGTAGGACAAACTTCTTCCAACCCAAAGCGGAATACATGGCCTTCGGGATACCAAAATTGTACCGCCGCCATCAGCATATTCCACGCAATAGGCCGATTGCGCCACAAGGAGACTCGATGCATGTTGAAAGCATCATAGTCAACATTATAAGAGCACATAGCTTCCAAGGCTTCGAGGTAATTGGCGAACTCAATGCTACCGGGGAGATCCATCTTGAAAGATTAAAAGATATGGGTTGGTAGATAAGGATGCAAAGAGAGTGATGAGAACACTCCACCCTTATCCCTTTTTATACTTAAAAATCCTCACAAGGGACATAATCCCTGCAGAAATCGGACGGAATCCTACCCCACAAGGTACCAAAGGCTGAAGAGGGTACCATTCAAAGCTTTAAATTATGGGACTGGACTGAACTGCCGATAGGCAGGTCAGGGTGCTTGCCGATCGATAACCCCCCCATTTTTGGAAATTTCCCCTTTTCCTTTTTTGTCAAATCAGAAAAATCAATAAAAATAAATTGATATTCTCAAAAGAATTTCAAAAATCCTTTTCTCTCCTTATATGATTCCCCTTTTAAATAAAAACTTTCCTTCGAAAATTCCAAAAATATTCCTTTTACGGTCTCAGCACCAAAGTTAAATGCACATGTGCATTCATTCATTCATCATAAATAAAAGATAATAAAAAACCCCACTGCATTGCATATATTTGTGTTCTGTGTTACATCAGTTTTGCACGAAATAAAGAAAAAACAAAAACAATTGGACTCAGCCCGAACCCACATTCTTTCTCTCTCTCAAGAGCTTCCACCCCCGCGACGTGCTCTCTTCCCCCTACGGCGAGATAATGCACCACCACTACCCGAGCCTGAGTCCTCTCCAGATGAAGTAGATGGCACCAAGTAAGAAGGAACGGGAACTGCATCCCGAATATAGGCAGTCGCCGAAGATATCCAGTCTCTGATGTCCCTGAGCCAAGTGGTCGACAGCGGGACTTGCTGTAAGAAAAGGTGAAAGCAGTATCAAAGCAGAAATGAGCAAAATAGAAAAGAAAAAGAAAATAGGAACAAAAAGGTATACCGTAGTTTGAAGGACCTCCTCTGTCAAACCTAAGTCCTCCGGGTCCATCGCATGAGGACGATGCAGCATAGGCACCATCCCTCCATCAGCCCGTCAAATGTTGTATGAAGGGGTATGCAACCGTACAAAAGGGACGTCTGAGGTCGCCGCCGCTGCCGATGCCGACAAACCACCCCCGCTATGAGAAGATCCTACCGCCCTACTAGAACCCTTTGGAGGGAAGGGAAGTGCATCATATATGTTGGGCGCCATCAACTAGCTCGTCACAAAATCCATATAGTCATACGGCGCAGCCGTATCGGTGTATAGCAAGTAGGACTCGCCGATCATCTCCGCGATCCTCTCATCCTCCAACATCAGTCGCTCCTGCCTCATAGATGTAGGAGGCTACGCGGGTGGCACCACCACCTCCTCCTCATCAATCTGACGAACCACCCTCTCCCCAAGGTACCAGTATTAGCTAAACTCATGCGCCAACAAATGCCTCATCCGCGCGTTCACCACGGTCACCCCCACATCCTGAATGGCTGTCCCCCATGGGTAAAAGGTCACCTGAAAAACTCCAAGCAAGAATAAATCAATACAGGATCAGAAGGTGCAAAAGATAAGATGGAAATGGAAAGAGTCTTACCCTACCACTGGTCAGGTCATTCAAGACTTGACGCACCACCTCCAGGGAGAGAGATCCCTTCGACTGTCGATTGGCCTTACGCCATCTATACAGGCGATAGAAGTCCCCAACGATGTCGTCCTTCAAAGCAATCAACGGGGTGTTGCACCCAATCACCTCATAGAACCACGTCTGAATTCACAATAAAGAAGATAACGCATAAGGAAAATGCGAGTGCATGAAAGGAAAATGCGAATGCATGAATAGAAATGCATGAACAGAAGAATACCTCCAGAAGGTACGTGGCCCCAGTAAAGGTCTGCCAGCAGTACTGGCTGAATGCATCCATAGAAAAGTAAAGGGTCGCCAAGGTCAGACTCCCCCAATAATAGAAAGGGATGTTCGAAAACATCCTCGGGTACGGCAGAAACCATAAGTGGACGACGTCGCCGCTCGACGCCACCATAAAACCTCCTAACACCAGAAAAATGAATAACCGAGCCATCTGTCTCACTTGCATCATGTCCTCCACATTAATCACCCTGCTCAGCCGACCATCCTTCAACAAAGACAACCGGATGGAATCCCCGAAAACTATCCTCCCTACATCACCAAGTGTTGGACGCACTGCCTCCGGTCTCACCCGCAAAGAGCGATCCACCTCTATCAGCTCTCCATCATAATCCAGCCCCAGCAGCTACTGCACATCTATGGGAGTCACCGTCATCTCCCCGAATCCAAAATGAAATGTATGGGTAGTGTCCCACCACCTCTCTCCCAAAGCGCATAGGATCACTGTCGAACGAGGCGTCTCATCCAGCGTAGATGCCAAATGCCCAAAACCCGCTGATGATACCATCCAACACACCATAGGTGGGAGATGCTCCCAGACATCCTTGAGCCCCGTCGTCCCACGAGCACGCATGTTCTTCAAAGAAATATCAGATTGGAAAAAATGAAAAGTCTCATCAAAAGTCAAGAAAGAAAAATCACCTAAAAGAGGGGAATGCCAAAGGTCGAGTTACTTACATAACCGTCGGGAACCACTTTCGAAGAGCGATGGCGCGATGACTCCCGTAGCAAGGTCCGCTCATCCGCAACAGTATCAAACGCATTAAAGGAGTTCTCACTCCCCAAAGAAAGAGGCGCCCTAGCCCTCCACTCCACATTCGCCCAATCATCAATGGTCAACCACTCCCGGTGGACTGTAGTGCTCACGAAGGCGGCCATTTTTTGAAGATCAGAACGCTAGAACGATTTGCAAAGGAATCGTAGAGAGAGATAAAGCAGAAAAGGCTGTGAAAAAGTGAGGGTATTCGCCCCCTTTATATAGGATGCCAAGCTCCATGTTGATCGGCATCCCCCTCCCATACTGATCGTCACTGCCCCCTTGCCTTGCTGAGGTAGCCCAAAAGTCCGTGCCACTGTCGAATGGCACCCTTCACACTATGCCGATCGGCCCCCCTTAATTTTCGTAAAAAAAATCCAAAAAAATACAAGTAAGCCTCCAAAAATCCCTAGAAAATTCCTAAAAATACCAGGAGGGATTTAGAGCCATTCTACTAAGGAAATTTTGCATTCCCTCAAGTAGAACCCCCCTTCCCCAGCAGAATCCTCAAAAACCAAGTGAAAACTCCTCCCAACAAAGCTCTGAAAAATCCCTAAGGATCACCTAATCACTTCCCCGACGGAATTCTCCCAAAATAGGTTGTTCCCCCTTGCGAAGTCTCCTAAAAAGCTTCCCCAGCTATCAGCTCCCAAGCTCAGATCAGAATCACAAAGTTCTTTCTCCAGCAGAACCGAAATCCAATATTCAACCACTCTTGGGTCAGAATTGGCCCCGGTCTTGGATCGTCACCTGAGTTAGGTCAGAATTGACCTCGGTCCTCGGTCGTCATCACTCTTAGGTCAGAACTGGCCCCGATCATGGATCATCACCTGAGTTAGGTCAGAATTGACCTTGGTCCTCGATCGTCACCACTCTTGGGTTTGAATTGCCCCCGGTCTTAGATCGTCACCTAAGTTAGGTTAGAATTGACCTCGGTCCTCGGTCGTCCCCACACTTGGGTCAGAACTGGCCCCGGTCTTGGATCGTCACCTGAGTTAGGTCAGAATTGACCTCAATCCTCGGTCGTCACCACTCTTGGGTCAGAATCGGCCTCGATCTTGGATCATCACCTAAGTTAGGTCAGAGTTGACCTCGGTCCTCAGTCGTCACCACTCTTGGGTCAGAACTGGCCCCGGTCTTGGATCGTCACCTAAGTTAGGTAAGAATTGACCTTGGTCCTCGGTTGTCACCACTCTTGGGTCAGAATTGGCCCCAGTCTTGGATCGTCACCTCAGATAGGTCAGAATTGACCTCGGTCCTCAGTTGTCACCACTCTTGGGTCAGAATCGGCCACGGTCTTGGATCGTCACCTGAGTTAGGTCAGAATTGACCTCGATCCTCGGTCGTAACCACTCTTGGGTCAGAATTGGCCTCGATCTTGGATCGTCACCTAAGTTAGGTCAGAATTGACCTCAGTCCTCGGTCGTCACCACTCTTGGGTCAGAACTGGCCCTGATCTTGGATCGTCATCTAAGTTAAGTCAGAATTGACCTCGGTCGTCACCACTCTTGGGTTAGAATTGGCCCCGATCTTGGATCTTCACCTAAGTTAGGTCATAATTGACCTCGGTCCTCGGTTATCACCACTATTGGGTCAGAATTGGCCCCGGTCTTGGATCATCACCTAAGTTAGGTCAGAATTGACCTCGATCCTCGGTCGTCACCACTCTTGGGTCAGAATTGGCCCCGGTCTTGGATCGTCACCTAAGTTAGGTCACAATTGACCTCGGTCCTCAGTCGTCACCACTCTTAGGTCAAAATTGGCCCCGGTCTAGGATCGTCACCTAAGTTAAGTCAGAATTGACCTCACTCCTTGATCGTCACCACTCTTGGGTCAGAATTGGCCCCGGTCTTGGATCGTCACCCAAGTTAGGTCGGAATTGACCTCGGTCCTCAGTCGTCACCATTCTTGGGTCAGAATTGGCTCCGGTCTTAGATCGTCACCTGAGTTAGGTCAGAATTGACCTTGGTCCTCGATCGTCACCACTCTTTAGGTCAGAATTGACCTCAATTATTAGACCTTTACCCTAAGCCCGAAGATTCGGCTTTGATTCGCAGAATCGATTATCCCCAGCGCACGCCTTAGGTCCTTCAGAATTGACCTCGACCCTTTGAATCGATCATACTCCCTTAAGAGCATCATGTGGTGTCTATTCGACGGTCATCATTTGTTCCAAACTCACCCGTCGAGGGGATCTATAGACACCCCATTTTGTTGCCCCCCTAACTCTCCTTAGGTCCTTAGTACCTCCCTCCATCACTACAAACCTAGCTCATGTCTGGAGTACTGACCTAAAGGCCATCGGGCACTCCCCGGCTCAGTTTGACCCAAAAGTCAAACTCTTCATCTCGACCGAGACTGAATGAATCTTTGAAGGGCACTGAATAACCTTTCCAATGGTCCACCCCGTGCGCGATTTTGACTTACCATACGAACGAACAATCCGTTTGCGTCTGAAACCTGACCCAGAGGCCACCGGGCGCTCTTGAGCTCTGTTTGACCTATGTCAACTCTTCAGCCCGACCAGGGCTGAATGAATCTTCTAAGGGAACTGAATACCCTTTCCAACGGTCCACCCCGTGCGCGATTTTGACTTACTATGCAGACGAACGATCCGTTTGACTCTGGGAGGCCACCGAGCACTTCTCGGGCCTAGTTGACCAAAGTCAACAATCCAAATCAAGTCAAGCTCTTTAGAATGTCTAATTAGATCTCCTAAACTTTCCAATGGTATGCCATGTGCGCTATTTGGACTTACTAAGCGGACAAACGATCCGTTTGCGTCCGAGCGATTCCCCGTCCAATGCACCGACAAATGTTTCCGAGCCATATTTGACCCAAAGTCAACTCCCGAACCCGGGAATGGTCTAAGGATTTTTGAAGGTCTCTAAATTAGCTTTCCAATGGTATGCCCCGTGCACGATTCTAACCAACGGTTTTCCCTCGACGATCGATTTTCCGAAAAAGCCTGAAACACACTACCAAACGGTAGGTTCCAGACCCTGCCTATCGGCACCTGTCGATAGGCAGGAACCGATCTATGCCGATCGGCAATCACCTGGGTCTATAAAATCAGGCCTTCACCTCATTTTCAAGGGGAGCCTAGATCTGATAAAATTCACTCTCAACGAATCCCAGAAATTCCTCTCGAAGGCAGCGTCATTTCAACCCCCAAATCCCTTTTTTACTTCCACTTTTCATCATCCTTTTCATCAAACTTGGTGAATTAGTCACTCTCCATTATCGTCCAAGTGCAAGGGCTGCTATCCAACATTTAAGATCAAGCTCAAGATCTTCAAGAAGGTCCAACTTTCTCTACTTTCTCTTAAATTCTCTTAAACTCTCAATAACTTGTTTTATTACTTAGCACTTTTATTATCTCATCTCACACATCCTAATATACTTTTTTATTTAGTTGTATTGCACATCTCTCATTTTCATATAAATAAAACCCAAAAAAACAAAAAAAAATAAGGTTTGCTCATAAATTCCCAAATAGGGATTCTCATACTTTTTTCACACTTTTCTCACCACTAAAACACTTTTTCTACACACACACACACACACTCACAAATAAGATATTCCCCATTTTGGATTTATGGGATAAACGCCACCCCTCGTTTTACATGCGAACTACATGGACTTTGATGCCTTTATAGGCTACGTAGGCGTCTCGGGGTAAAACTGGAGACTCGAGTCCTTTTCCTTACTTTTCCTCTTATCTTCTATTTTCTCTAAATTTAATCTTATCATATTACATATACTTGCCTTTAGTGACGCATTACTCCATATGCGTTATCGTTCCGTTATAACGATCAACGTAGGGGTAATGGCATAAATCTTATTTTTCTAATATTACTTTTACATCTTCCTACGGATGAATCGCTTTATCTTTTCCATGATACAAGTCGAGGATTCCTACCTCCATGATAAATATACACATGCACACATATCACAGGGGGAAACATAAAGGAAAATAGAAAATATCCATGAGAGACCGAAAGGGCGGAATGGGTGCCTAACACCTTCCCATTTCGTAACTAAGCCTCCGAACCCTTCTCGAATCATTTTGGTTTGGCACGCACCAGTATGTCTTTGGATGACATCCTTCGGGGTGGCTTCCCCTTTTTCTTTTGTCTGTTTTGAGTAAAATAGACTGGCAACTCTGAATCTCTCTACATTTTACACCACATCTCAAACCGACGCCAACCGAAGCGCTCTCGAGAGAGACGCGCGGGACCCGAAGGATCCTTCTCCTCCGCGGCGGGAATTAGGGATGGCCGCACTTATGGAAGAACATAAAAGAAATACCTTAAATAACAACAAATGATTATAATGATAGTGAATAAACTGTTATAAATTACTAAAACCTCTTAGAAATATCTAAATAAGGAAAAGCTTAACAAAAGTCACGAAAGAAAAAAAAAAACTGGAAGAATAGCTTAAAAACCCTTTTAAATATCTTAGAGAGATAAATCTAGGCTGAGAGAGTTTTAAAGTGGTCAAATGTAAATCAGAGACATATTTTATATAGAGGATTAATGGATTGGTAATCACATGCTAAGCCCAACATTGGAAATGTAAACGATAAAATATGAAGCTACACAAGCTACTTCAACACATTATAAGAGTTTCAATTTTATTCCATTTTTTTCAAACATATCCTAGGCCCGAGATTAAAGGATGGACATGCAAGTACACCATCCTAAGAACCCTCATCTCCTATATTTTAGTGGTCCCATGGCCCCTTTGAGTGTTATATTTTAAGGACTCTCAACTCCTTCAACATCAACATTTGGAGGTCCCTCAGAAGCTTTGGCCAAAAGACCCTCGACTCCTACATTTAGGGGTCTATTAGCTCCTTTGGCTTCAACATTTGGAGGTCCCTCACAACATTTAGTCTAAGGACCCTCAACTCCAACATTTTAGGGTCTTTAGCTACTTCGGCTCCAACAATTGGACGTCGTTATGAAAGTGATCTAGTTCCGTAGGGTTTATACGGATTGAAAATAATCACCAATTTTACAAATTTTTCAAAATTAATTAAACAAATTTAAACTTAATACCAATTAAACTCCAAGTGTTGTCTAAATAGTTCTCCAATTTTTTTCTTGATGTAAGCATGCATCTAGGAGATATAAGCAAGGGTAAAATAAGCAAACCACAACATGCTAATGTACTAGGAAAACCCACAACGGGAAAACCTTAGAGGTCCCAACCACACAAGTCCACTATGATATGTACAATAACAACTTAAACTTACTCAATGACTCAACTTCTTCAAGCCTCGATGAACTTCTTTTTTTCTTTTTGCCTTCCTCGCTGCCATTGTTGGATGCCTTCCAGCAGCCAACACAATGCATGGCCTTTCTTACGTCTTGGAATTCTACTGATCTTACTTGCCTCTTGAGTATTCTAACTATCATGCAATTCAAACATGGTCTTCACCGCTAGAAATTATCTTACAATATATATAGCAAACAAACTTGGTTCAGCATACAAGATATCTCAAATAGACGTTTGTATGTGAAACTTGGATCTCAAACTTTGGGTGTAAACTAGGGTTTAGGAGGCTCAAATTTGCCTATAACAATCATTTTTGCAAACCTTTCCAATAAAAACTCATTGCCGTCACTCTTAAATATATAAAACAGAAAGAATGAGGTGGCACAAATATTGAGAAAACTCATTCGAATAAAATACACAGGTTCGTTCGAACGAATTGAGCATTCTTTTTTTAATGACAAAAATATTGTTTGAACGAAACTTCTAATCTTGTTTGAATAAACATCGAATGACCTTTGAACTAAAATCTCTTGTGAAACAGAACAAACTCATATGAAGCACGTTAAATGATCAGTTGAATGAAACACGCATTCTCATTTGGACCAGTCTTTGAAACTCATTGAACGACTAGTGAAATCCTATTTGAACGAACATAAAATCTCGTTCGACCGAATTTAAAGAAAAAACATTTTTCTTTTGTAAACATTTTACGAAAAATGCCTCAGTTTAAAAACTAACACCCAAACATAAATCCAAGCTATATATATATATATATACTAGGGTATGCCCGTGCCTGAAGGCACGACACAAATTTTTGAAAGTGTACATCAGTTATTGGACCATACATCGTATTTAATTCGCAACCGTAATAATACTCCGTCTTGGACCCCGTATAATACGTCGTAATGGCACGACAAAAATTGGACATCATTTTTTAATAAAAACTTGACGAATTAATCGTGTCATTAGGTAACATGACACGATTATATTTTCAAAAAAAATATAGTTTATACTAAAAGTTTCGTAGAGTGTTTATTGAAAAATAATATCAAGTTTGTTTTGTAAATATAACTAACGTTAACTTTTCTTAAAATAAATAATGAAACAATTTTTTTTATTCACGTTTATTTCAATAAAAAATTAATATAAACATCAGAATTGATGAACATTTTTTCTCTACGTATGGACTTGATATCACCTAAATAACAAAGTGGGGGTGATGGGGTAGATAGGATGGGATGGGATGTAAAAATGAGATTAGAGAGATTTGGTGACAACCCGCGGGAGTGGGTTGTAAAAGATTTAGTATTTTAAATAGATCAAATTTGGTGAATATTATTGTTGATACCAAAATTAATGTGCTGATGTGGACGAAGAAGATGAAGACACGTGTCAATCTACATGGCACAATAGCAGCGAGGAAGATCATTTCCCGACCAACCGTGCTTCTTTCCGAGCAACGAGAATACGCCGAGGAACTCTATCATGCCGAGGAACCTTAACACACCGAGGAACTCTATAGCACCGAGGTACTCTAATGTTCCGAGAGACTCTTGATCAACAAGCAACTAAGGCGGTCCGAACTGCATCTCGGCCGTATCATTAATTACCAGACGGACAACTGTTCAACTATTCATTATATTCTTGACGCACACGCTGCATTAAATGTATTACCCTTTCATATGTATATCATTTAATGTATTGGACCTTTCATGTACAGCCTAAAGGCTATAAATACCATGTACCATCCTCATTCAAGGGGACCGGAATTTCTTGAGAGAACTTGTAATCAAGAATTCTGCAAACACTCAGCAATAACATAACAGTGGACGTAGGCTTTATTCCTAGCCGAACCACTTTAAAAATCTTTGTTTTATTTATTTATCTGTGATTGAATAATTAGAGCGATCTAGTTTTTTACATCAACAGATTGGCGCCGTCTGTGGGAAACGACTGTTATTATCGTTTTTCATAAAAATCATTTATCACCAATGGCTGATAATCCAGAATCCAGTAATCGAAATGTTGGAAATACTGGAAATCTTCCAAATCCATCTGCATCCCCAGATCTGGCTGGAATTATGACGAATCTGGCTCAAGGACAAACCGCCATGCAAGAATCTATGAGGCAACTCATTCAAACTTTTCAGGGCGGTGCACCTACCTATTCAGGGCAAAGGAGTGATCATAGGCAATCGCAATCTAGACGTATTGGGTCATATCGCAATGAGGAGTCTAATGATTCTTCTTATCAACCTGGGCGAAGTTCATCGATACGGGCTACGAATACAGATCAACGTATCACTCTCTCTCCGGAGAGAACTAGCGCTTTGGAAAGGTTAAGCAGAGTGTCTCCTTTCAGTCGTTTAGGACCAAGGAGGAACATAAGTCCACCTAGGGCTCCATCAAGAAGTTTTCGACCACCACCAGGTTTGAGAGAAGGATCTGCGCAATCACGACCAACCACTCGTCGAGATAAATCTCAGGAAGCTACGTCAGAGCAATCAGTTGCTCGGACTAAGCGGCCCGAGGAAGGGAATGAAGCATGGAAAGGTTCCATTCAACGGTTGGAGGATAGACTGGGAGAAATGGCTAAGGCGAGGAACCCCTTACAGAGAACTTTTGTTCAAGGAACACCTTTTGTGCGAGCCATTGTGGATTTCCCTACACCGTTGAAATTCAAAGCACCCGTAGTGACTCCCAAGTACGATGGAAAGACAGATCCCGTACTTCATATAGAACAATACCAAGCTGCTGCGGATATCTACGCTGTCCCCGACGAGATGAGGTGTAGAGCATTCTCGGGAACTCTTACCGGATCTGCACAGATATGGTATAATAATCTTCCTCGGGGTAAGATTTCAACTTTTGTTCAGTTAGCCGAGATGTTTATTGGCAATTTTTGTTTTGGAGCAAAGCCGGTAAAGCGAGTAGCACACTTGCTAAGTGTTAGACAAAAATCAGGTGAAAGTACTAGAGATTACATAACTCGTTTCAATAACGAAAAGTTGGAAGTCATAGATTATGAAGAAAAGACAGCAATCACTGCTCTGATGAGTGGTTTGCTGCCTAACAAGCTGTATTACACTTTGGCCAAAGATCCACCTAAAAATATGTCGGAGTTGATGGCAAAGGCGGCCAAAATCATGAATGCTGAGGAGGCTATGGCTGCGAAGAAGAATATGGATAAAGAAGTTAAAGTGGAGGTCGACAATTCTAAGAAGAAAGATCAGAAAGGTAATGGTGGTGACAAACATTCCAAGAATAATAGGATGAAGTTGGAAGCCCTAAAGAAGTATGATAATTATACTCCATTGAAAGTGGGTATTAATCATGTTTTGGAAGAAATCAGGAATAACGAGGAAATCAAGTGGCCAGAGAAACTGAAGACAGATCCCGACCTGAGGAATAAGACCAAATATTGCGAGTTTCACAAAGATCATGGCCATATGACCAAAAATTGTATAGCCCTTCAGAACGAGATTGAAACACTCATCCGAAGAGGAAAATTATCAAAGTATGTAGATCGCATGAGTGGGAGGAAAAATGATGATAGAACTAGAGAAAGATCTAGATCTCCTCGTCGTGCAGAGGATAAAAAGAAGAGGGACCATGAAGAGGATCCAAATGATGACCCCGATCTTCCTAAGAAGCCAAGGAAACCCGAACGAGAGGTATTTTCCATACGTTTTGGGTCATTTGATTGTAATGTTATTACAGGAGGAGATGCAGGAGGAGGAGACCTTACTGCAGAAAGAAAAGCTTATCTCGGAGAGGCTCAAGCTTGTTCATACATTCAGCGAATAAACCTGGCCGAGGATGATCGTCCGAGGAAGGTAAACAAAGAGAAGCTAGTGATTGGTTTTTCAAAAAACGACCTGGCAGGTGTTCTCTACCCTCATGATGATCCTCTGGTGATCAAAATGAGGATGAAGGATGTGGTCATTTCAAGGGTGTTAGTAGACAATGGTAGTTCGGCAGACATCATGTACTATTCATGCTTTGATAGCTTGAATTTAAAATTATCTCAATTAGAACCTTATCACAGACCCCTTCTGGGTTTTGCTGGCGAGAAAGTTTTTCCACTTGGGACGATCAAGTTGGATATACTCATTGGAACTTGGCCTGCTTGTCGAACAGAAAGAATACGCTTTTTTGTAATGGATAAGAATGTGCAGTCCGCCTACAACATCATCATGGGAAGAGTTGGATTGAAGAAGTTCGAAGCAGTTCCATCTACAGTACATCAGTGTTTGAAATTCCCAACGAATTTTGGAGTAGGAATTATGAAAGGTGATCAAAAAGTAGCTCGGGAATGCTATTATTCGTCTGCCGAGCAAGAGGAACTTGAAGAATCAAAGAAAAAGACTACTACTTACCAAGTGGAGGAAGGCACAGAAATTGAAACTCTTGACCCAAGGGATGAATCTCAACTCGTAAAAGGGCAGGTTGTGGAATCTACAGAAATTGTTATCCTGGACGACGAGCATCCTGAACGAATAACTCAGATAGGATCGTCGTTGGATTTTTCAATAAAACAGGAGTTGATAACTTTCTTGAGAAACAGGAAGAATACTTTTGCTTGGAGTCATGAAGACATGCCAGGAATAGATCCAAACTTCTTATGTCATGAACTCAATGTGAATAAGGAGATCAAGCCTGTGAAGCAGAGAAGAAGAGTGTTTAGTCCCGAGAAGAACCAGGCCATACAAGAGGAGGTCGAGAAACTCCAGAAAGCCCAATTCATTGAAGATGTGAAATATCCATATTGGTTGGCGAATGTGGTGATGGTAAAGAAGAAGAACAACAAATGGAGAATGTGTGTTGATTTTACTGATCTCAACAAGGCATGTCCAAAAGATCATTTTCCATTGCCCAGAATTGATCAACTAGTGGATGCTACCTCGGGACAAGAGCTACTCAGCTTCATGGATGCTTATTCTGGCTACAACCAAATCAAAATGAAACCTGAAGACAGGGAAAGTACTTCTTTTATTACCCCAAGGGGAACTTATTGTTATAATGTTATGCCTTTTGGTTTAAAAAATGCAGGTGCAACATATCAGCGGTTGATGAACAAGGTGTTCACCGAACAAATCAGCCGTAATATGGAGGTCTATGTCGACGACATGCTCACCAAAAGCAAGAGAGCTGCAGATCATTTGGTTGACTTGAGTCAAACTTTTGATCAACTGGATAAATACCAGATGAAGCTTAACCCGACGAAATGTACCTTTGGAGTACGAGAAGGAATGTTCCTCGGATACATCGTAAACCAACGAGGTATTGAGGCAAATCCAGAAAAGATCAAAGCTCTTTTAGGGCTGCGATCCCCGACGACGAAGAAAGAAGTGCAAAGTCTTACCGGGCGAGTTATAGCACTCAACAGATTTGTATCCCGAGCAACTGATAAGTGCCTCCCATTCTTCAAAACACTACGAAAAAGTTTTGAGTGGACTGATGAATGTGAGAAAGCCTTTCAAGATTTGAAGAAGTATTTGGGAGCCCCACCATTGTTGTCTAGGCCAATAACTGGAGAGAAGTTGTACTTGTATTTGGCAGTATCAGAAAATGCAGTTAGCTCGGCGTTGATCAGATTGGAGAATGGAGTCCAGAAGCCAATTTATTACACAAGCAAGGCCTTCCGAGGTGCGGAAATCAGATACCCAAAGCTGGAAAAATTGGCACTGGCATTAATTGAAGCAAGTAGAAGAATGAGACCATACTTCCAGGCCCATACCATCATTGTGTATACCGACATGCCGTTAAGACAAGCCCTTCACAAGCCAGAAAAATCAGGAAGATTGATGTACTGGGCAATAGAGCTCGGTGAATATGATATTGTGTATGAACCCAGATCATCGTTGAAAGGGCAAGCCGTGGCAGATTTTATAGCAGAGTTCACATACCCTGATACCCCCGAGGAGCAAAAGATGCTTGCTGACCTACCTGTGGACGATACAGGATCAACAGACACAAATCCAAACCAACCAAGGTTGGTAAAAGGACTTGTGGATGTAGAAAAATCATTATATTCAAACCCCGACCAACTCCGGTTGGTAGAGGGGCGCGAACAAATGACCGACGAGGAACGAAGGATACCCGGGGATGATGAAAGAAAACAGATGATATTTCACCGAGGAACTCTAACAGATAAGAAATTTGAAGACGAGTTACATACATGGAGATTATATGTAGATGGATCATCTTGCACGGCTGGTTGTGGAGCAGGGATTGTTTTAAATTCTCCAGATGATATTGACATGGAGTATGCCTTGAGATTCCAATTCAAAGCTTCCAATAATGAGGCTGAATATGAGGCTATGATAGCAGGTTTTCATTTGGCGAAAGTTATGGAGGCACGTCAAGTAATTGTTTTCAGTGATTCTCAATTAATTGTGAATCAAATGATGGGAATATATGCAGTGAAGGGAGAATTAATGGTGAAGTACCATGCAAAAGTGATGGAGTTATTGAAAGAATTTGATGCTATTCAATTGGTGAGGATACCGAGAATGGAGAATGCTAGAGCAGACGCATTGGCCCGACTAGCGTCAGCTACGCGCACCGAGCTGCGAAAAACAATACCAATTGAAGTACTAGAAAGTCGGAGCATAGAGGAAGATCTGACGGTGAAGATTATTACCCTTGATTTAGGACCGTCGTGGATGGATCCTATCAGAGCATACATTGAAGAAGGAGTGCTACCAGAGGACAAATTAGCTGCCAAGAAATTGAAGTATAAAGTTGCTCGGTATGTGTTAACTAATGGTGTTTTGTATAGACGAGGCATTATGGCAGGTTTGCAGAGATGTGTGCATCCATCAGAAGTCAAAGAATTGATTGAAGAAATCCATGAAGGATCTTGTGGAGCTCATGTAGCAGGTCGGACTCTTCTGCAAAGGGTGATGACACAGGGATACTACTGGCCGACGATGAGAGCTGATTGTATAGCCTATGCTAAGAAGTGTGACAAGTGCCAACGTTTTTCTTCCATCCGAAGAACTCCACAGGCATTGTTGACACCCATAACATCACCTTGGCCATTTGCCATGTGGGGGATTGATCTGGTTGGACCATTGCCGACGACCCGAGGAAGGTTCAAGTATCTCGTCGTGGCAGTAGACTATTTTACTAAGTGGGTGGAAGCTGAACCACTAATTGATATGACGTACGAGAAGGTGTATCAGTTCATATGGAAGAATATCATTTGTCGGTATGGTCTCCCCCACGCTTTCATCACAGACCATGGAACGCAATTTGATAATGAAGAATTTGCTGCCTATTGTCATCAGTCAAACGTCTTGAAGTTTCATTCAGCACCAGGCCATCCCCAAAGCAATGGGCAGTCTGAAGTGACGAACAGAACATTACTAAATGGGTTGAAGAAGAGGTTAAGTGACGCTAAAGAAAATTGGATTAATGAGCTACAGTCAGTTTTGTGGGCTTACCGAACAACTCCCCGAGCAGCAACAGGTGAATCACCATATATGCTAGCATTTGGAAGTGAGGCTGTGATACCTGCCGAGTTGGGCCTACCAACACATAGGGTGTTAAATTTCAATTCTCCGATCAGTGATCTGATAAGAAGGATGGATTTGGATATGCTCGAGGAAGTCAGAGAAGAGGCAGCCATTAGGAATGCTGCTTATCAACAACGAACAGCTCTGTTTTACAACAAAAGGGTAAAGAAATGTGATTTAAAAGAGGGGGATTATGTGCTAAAGAAGGTCATTCAGAGGCAGAATAAACTGGAAGCAAACTGGCATGGACCTTACCGAGTTACAGAGGTTGTTCGACCAGGAACTTACAGAATAGCAACTCTAGAAGGAGAGGAATTTAAGAACGCATGGAATGCTGAACACCTGCGCAAGTATTATCAGTGATGTCAAATGTAAAGCATTTCTTTTATTATGAATAAAACGAGGATGTTTCGCCATGTTCTTTCTGGTTGAATATTTTTCCGGGAATACTAGTGTAATACACTACACAACAAAAGTGCTCTAAGGAGCCAACCTCCTTTGGAGGACAGCTCTACGGAGTAAAAGTGCTATAAGTAGCCAACCTCCTTTGGTTAGGAGGACAGCTCTACGGAGCAAAAGTGCTATAAGTAGCCAACCTCCTTTGGTTAGGAGGACAGCTCTACGGAGCAAAAGTTCTATAAGTAGCCAACCTCCTTTGGTTAGGAGGACATGCTCTAAGGAGCCAAAAAATGCTCTAAGGAGCCAAAAGCTTTAAGGAGCCAGAAAGTGTACACCAGCATGATCAACTACGGTTGGTAAGATAAAAATATACTCTCATATTACAACTTATGTTGGTCGGGGATAAAAACCCAATAACTGTAGTTGGTCGGCGAGGACAAATTATTGATCTTAGTTGGTTGGACGCAATTTTATAAATAAACCAAGTATAGCTGGTCGGGGATAAAAAACCCATCAGCTGTAATTGGTCGACAAACATTATTCACCCACCTTGGTTGGTTGGAAACAGTTTGAACATTTTTACTCATTACTTTATTATTAAGTGATCGAGAAACATTACTAATACTTGTAACTTTTTATTAAGTTGCTTATTGAACAATAATATTGTTATCTTTTTAACAGGTACACAGATACATATGTACAAATATAAATGTGTGATAAACACAAGACTAACAAAATTGGCAAACGGAAAATGAAAATCTTTTCATTAATCTAGAATAAATTACAAATTACAAGAAGGTACTAAATTGTTACATGAATATTACTATTCTATTGGTTTTTTGCCCTGTGCTTTAGAGACAGGTTCCTCGCCGGCAGGAGGGTCTTCTAGGCAAAGGGGAGAATTGATGAAATTAACATCTCTGAGCATTCTGACGTTCATAACAGAAGGTGTATCCAAAAGATGCTCAGGACGAGATAATTCAACTTGGGAGTGAAGGCTATAATCACCAAGGTATTTTGAAATTAGACTGCGAGGAATGGAACGAGCTGGGATCCATGCCATATCCAATTTGAAAGGTGGTACAGGCAGGTCTAATAATGATGGAGCATGATAGTCCCATAAAAAATGCCCTTGCTCCAACTTTAATACACCCAATGCATTTAACCATCCTTGCTTATAACCTTCATTGTTAGCATGTTCAATGCGAGCATCCAGATGAACGAGATCTTCATTGTATCCTGCCATCCAGAATTCCCTTGGCTGTTTATGGAATTGGAAGGTTAATCTATCCAATTGTTCATGAAGGCTTTTGGCAAAGAGATCCTTGTTATGCAAAGCAGATTTCGTTGATGCCAGCTGATCTTCCAGAGACAGATTTTTATTGGACATTTCAGTCAGAGCATGGTCTTTTACTTTCAACTGGAATGCTTGAGTTTCCAGAGTAGACTGAGTGCGAGCCTCTTCAACATTTTGAATGAGGACTCTTCCTCGCCCCCGAGAACCTCTTCCTCATCCCCGAGCAGTTCCAGAAATGGCAGATCTTCTTAAGTCCTCCAGCTCTTGCCTTAGTTTGGCGTTTTCGACCTCTAAGAACGAGAAGCCTTCATCAGTAACTGGTATTAATGCAGTAGAAGATGAAGCAGCAGATTCATATTGAGCTAATTTTTTCTGCAAATTATTATTTTCTTGTTCCAGGATCTCGGCAATTTGTCTACAGGCTTCAACTTCACCTCTTAGGGTCCTCTCCCTAACGTCATACCCAACAATGATCTTCTTGTGGCCTGTTTCTGAAGAGAGCTGCTGGTATCTATTTTCATAATCCTTATGCAGCGAAGCCATTGATTCGTTGTGTTGATTTTGAAGATCCTCTAAGGAACCATGAAGCTCTTCAATCAACTCATAGTAAGCGACATTGTTGGCCACTGCTCGGTCGAGTAAAGCTTTCAAGTACTGATAAGCTTCAATAGCCTGCTCTGAAGCACCATGACCAAGGATATCAGTAATTTCCGATGTACTAAGATCTGTATGACCAGCCTTATAGTATTGATGACATTGCTGCATCAGCTCGGTATCATGAGAAGAGATCAATTCCATTCTAGCAACAAACTAATGACAAGAAAAAGACAACAATCAACAAAAACAAGTTATCAACAACAGAGATAAGCAAAGATATATTTTATTAGATCATCAAAAAGTTACATCGTTCGATTACAAGGAAATACAGAAATGCTACCGAACAACTTCACACCTTTTCCTTGTCTCCCAAGACTTTCTCGGGAGGCTGGGACGAGGAGCTCGGTTGCTCGGTGGTAACTACAGCTTGATCGGTAGGAATCTTCTCGGGAGGAGGAGGCATAAAAGAAACGTCCTCGGTGGCAGAGGGTTGAGAGGCAGAAATTTGATCGCCCATAGCCATAGAAGACTCATCTGAGGCAGGTTCATCTTCTTCTTCTTCCACAATTGGTGGAGGAGGACCAGGGAGATGCCGTTGGAATAACTCAGAATCATCTTGGACTTTTAGCTCTTGCAGAGCAGCTACCCAACCATCATGGAAGTATTTTAACTCCCCATATTGAACTTGGGACGTCATTGCAGCTATCCCTCTCTCCCATCCTTTCTCCCAACCAACGCTAAAATGTTTCTTGATTGCGACTTTTCTCCTCGACTTCTCCGAGGAAAGCTTCACCTCCAATTCCTCTTTCTTAACCTTGATATCTTGCAGAGTAGATAATTCTTCTTCTTCCTTCTTCAATTTATCATCAGATTCCTGATGTTTAACCTCCAAATCTTTAATTTTCTCCTCCAAATTCTTGGAGGTTTCAGCCATCTTCATCTTATCAGCCTCAGCCACAACCAACTTTTTCTCCCAAACAGTTTTCTCCTCGATGTACTGATGGCGAGATTCCTTCACAGATTGGGCTAAACCCAACAAAGCATCGTCAACATCGGACGAGGAACTGGAAGCTTTAATAACTTGATCTTTCTTCACGATGGTATTGCAGCAGTTCACCAGCTGAAAGATAAGAAAAACAATAAAGTCAACACAAATACAAGAATTCAAGAAAAAGAAAGAAAGACCAAAGGTATGAGAAATTTACTGAAGAAAGATGGCGAGCAGCTAGGGATGTCAGTGTGTCCCTAGGAATTTTTTCATCAACCCCGAGAACCTCGGGTATAACTGAGCTCGTTGAAGAACTCGGAAGAATAATTTTTGAGACACTACTACCACCAGCGGGTAGAGAAGATGCAGTTCCAGCAAGACTAACTGAGGATGATTTCCTCAATCTCTTCAAAGGACGGTCAGCAGCATCAACCAAGGAAGAAGTCTTGGTCGGAGAGATGGCAATTACATCAGCAGGAGCATCTTTCTTGCTCGGGGCCACTGGGGGCTTCTCGGCAACTTTGGAGGAACCAGCATCTACTCTTTTAGTCCCCTCTGGGACATCAATTTTGCCTTTCTGGGCTCCAACAGCAGAAGAAGTTTCACCAAATAGAGCAGGAGGAGCCCTTTTCTTGCCCATTCTCTGAGATAGGGGGATATGAGAATCTGAAGATGAACTTTCTGGTGTTGAAGCTGGTTCAACAGGGCGAGCAGTATAAGAGGTTGTGTAACTCTTATACTGTAGTAAATATGAAGCAGATCTAATATGCTCGTCAGCAATGGTCTTATGCAAATTCCAGATAAGTTTCAAATGCTTGATATTCACTTCTGACTCTTTTGGAGTTTTTCTTTTGCTATCAACTGCAAATAAATACATAATGGAATATCAGTCATACATTTTGTCAAACATGATGAAAGCATAATTTCATAAGTAAAATAAAATGAAAAATAAACCTATCCCATTGCCGTATGGGGGGCATCTGGGACCGTTGTATACTTCATTCCCAGATAAAGGCGCATGTTGCCAATTTTTTATGACCAACCCATGCTCAAAATAATCCTTATTTGAGTCAGGGAGATTAACTACAAGAGCCCTATTCAAATACCTAGTTTTTAAATAATAAATATTATCTAGAACAACCCATTTATAACAAAACATAATTTCAGGGATCCCAATACGAGTCCCATGAGTTAGATTTAATTTGTGCACCCCGTTAATTATTCTCCATGAATTGGGGGCTATTTTTGCAGGAACAAGATCAAAATATTGACAAAACTCAAGACATAATGGGTTTGGTGGAAAGGAAAAACCGCATTCAGCAACAAAAAGACTGGGGAACCAATGTCCCTCAGCCAATCGAAAGTAATCTAAAGGCTCAGAAAGAACCTCTAGAGTTACCCACGAAGGAATGGAAAAATCAGAACGGAATTTCTCAACAGACTCCACAATATAAACCATATTGAATAAAAGAGATACAGAAGAAAGAAAGAAGATCTTACAGAAAGAAAGGAGATGTGTTGACAACGAACGGAAACAAAGATGAACGTACAAGAGAAGAAGAGAAGAGAAAGCTTGAATGCAGAGAATGAAAAACGTAGACGACGGTATGGTTACCAAAGAAGTTTAAATACTTTGCATTGGGAAGCGGCGAAAGAAATGATTACCAGAAAGAAACTACTAAACTTCCGGCGGCTAAAAGGACAAAATTTGCACGAATATCAAAGCACTTATCAAAAAGGCGGAAACTGCGAAATAAGAAGGAAATTTGAATACAATGTTCCTGAAACCCGGGAAGTACATTTAATATTGCCATATACCGAGAAAGAATGTTCCATACTCTTCAAAGTTCAAAATATGAAACATTGGGGGCTTCTGTTGATACCAAAATTAATGTGCTGATGTGGACGAAGAAGATGAAGACACGTGTCAATCTACATGGCACAATAGCAGCGAGGAAGATCATTTCCCGACCAACCGTGATTCTTTCCGAGCAACGAGAATACGCCGAGGAACTCTATCATGCCGAGGAACCTTAACACACCGAGGAACTCTATAGCACCGAGGTACTCTAATGTTCCGAGAGACTCTTGATCAACAAGCAACTAAGGCGGTCCGAACTGCATCTCGGCCGTATCATTAATTACCAGACGGACAACTGTTCAACTATTCATTATATTCTTGACGCACACGCTGCATTAAATGTATTACCCTTTCATATGTATATCATTTAATGTATTGGAACTTTCATGTACAGCCTAAAGGCTATAAATACCATGTACCATCCTCATTCAAGGGGACCGGAATTTCTTGAGAGAACTTGTAATCAAGAATTCTGCAAACACTTAGCAATAACATAACAGTGGACGTAGGCTTTATTCCTAGCCGAACCACTTTAAAAATCTTTGTTTTATTTATTTATCTGTGATTGAATAATTAGAGCGATCTAGTTTTTTACATCAACAATTATTAATGCAAAATAAGTACAAAAATTAAATATTATAAAAATAATGTAAAACATGGGACAATGCACTTGAGACAACTCAATTACTCTTACAAACTGGGGAAATCTCCATAAAGTTTAAAATTATGTTATATTAAAAATATTATTAAAATGAACGTTAATAAAAAAAACTTCCGTTATTTATTTTAAAAAATGGATGTTATTTTTATTCAAAAACAATTTCATTACTTATATTGAACAAAAAAGTTTAAAATATCTTTTAATAAAAATTCAATGAATTAAGTGTCTCATTAGGGGTGGCATTTTTTACTTAACATTAATACAATGACACAATTAATTCATAATTTTACTCGTATAATTCGTGCTAAATAGTATTTTAATGGGTGTGAAAAATTATAAGTCACGTTATTCTTGTCGTGCATTGAAATCATTAGTGATGTATTAAAGTCAAAATTTAATTTCTTACAAAAAAAACATTTTTTTAAAACAGTTATGTTTTATAAAAAAAATTATAAATCAAAGTATAAAAAATATATTTTTTAAAAAAGTTATGTTTCATAAAAATTTGTAAAATCAAAGTTTCGTAAAAAATATAGTTCATAAAAAAATTTTGTCCAGTGTTTATACAAAATATTTTAAATGAAATCTCTCCACCTAGGCCAACCCATAAAAATCTGACTACATAGGCCAACCCACCAAATCCAGAAAAAAGTTCTCTAGCAGCATCCAAACAGATAAATATAAAAACTGGGATAGATATAAATTCTCCTTACAAAGATCATATACAAAATTGAAAACTGAAAAACAACCAATCATATACATATACATTCTGAGAGTAGTAAATATTTGGAAAAGGTGAACCGTCAATGTCTTGGGAAAAAACTTATATGGAGACCCATTTGATGAATTTTGTAAACTACCCCCCCCCCCTCACACACACTAAAAAAACATTTTCATGTCCAAAATTGTACTGCCTTGTTCTTACCCATTGATGGAGACCCATTGGATGTTTCAATTGTTTTGCGTTTGATGTGAGTGAGACTTTGAACACCAAATACATCAAGATAAGCTCAAAATTATGGTCTCTCTTTTGAAATCAAGAAACATTTTTAGAAAACACTTATTCATCCCTCAAAACCCTCAACCAAAACCCAAAAGAAAAGGATGTAATTAAGAGAGAAGTGTGAGAGTGTTCAAATAAACAAAACGCAAATGGTGATCAGATATTTATGTTTTCCATCAGTTACTGGTCAAATTGACCCTACATCTTGTGGAAAGTGTTCAAATAAACCAAATGCATTCAGTAACACATTCAGATATAAATCATTATGAGGAAAATTACAATTAATAAACCGTGTACACTTTTTTTTGTTAAAAATGCTCACTATAGCTCAAATTAAACATGGATAAATATATGATTAATGCCTAAAATCTGCAAAAGAATCTTATGGAGACTATCATTTAGCTTCCTGGAACTTAACAATGGCGTCGAATCTGAATTCTTCACCAGGTTCAAATGCGGCTTTAAGTCCTTCATCGCTTCGTTCAACTCTCAAATCTTTATGCAATTTAATTGAATTATAACCTTGTGCTATAAATAGCCAAGAAGAGTAAATGAAATGATTATCTTATAAATAACCAAACGTACACACATAGTGCTTTATGGTGATGGTCGACACATGATACAAATTACAGAGCCTAAGGTTTGAAAGGATAAAACCCAAATATGGTACATTATACAAAAATCCAGATCTGAAAACACAAAATAAATAAAAAGTTAAACATAAATAAAGTAAGGGTTTGAAAGGATAAAATATTTATAACTTGAGTTCAAACTAATACCCATTTGCAGACAATAGACAGATTTTATAACTGTTGAAACCAACATTCCCCCAGCTCCCATGTGACAGATTTTGTGTGCTTACCTGGAAGAAAGCAGTCCAATAGATTTGACATTATTGTAAGAAAGAGTTAAGAATGGACATAGAAGAAGAAATAACCCCTATGTGGCCGGAGTTATGTACAGAGGCTAGCAGTGAATTAATGTTACTATTTATAGCATTGTGAGAAGAAAAAAAACCATAAGACTTCTCCCTATACCTGGGCTTTGTAAAAAAAAGTAAAAAAAATCGTCAAACTTGAACCATGAAAAAGCTATTGACACTAATATGATTTTTGATCACTCTGATTGATGACAACGTACCAGGGCGTGTAGAACTTGTGAGTGATGAAAATCATAGTAAGGAGATAATGACCGAATTTAGCTCAATCAAACATAAATATAAACAATAAGGATCCCACTTCAACTCAAGCATATGGAAAAAAAATATATACCTTAATTTGTGACCTTGATGGAGCTTGGAGAGAGGGGAAAGTTGATTTTGATGAGTATGGAAGAACCAAGGAGAGTTTGAAAATGTAACTATCATTGTCATTTCACAGCAAAAATTATTAAACGACTATGAAAACAAAGAGACTATTAAGTATTAACAAAGAAAGAGAAGCAAACTCCCTTTAAGATCTGTATCTAGTTCATGGTATTGGACAATAGAGAGAGAAGCAAGATCGTGAGAGAGAAGATATGGGTTTATGCTGGAAATTGGATTTGAATTAAATGGGAATGATTTGAGTTTGTAGGTGATGGAAAGTACCGTATCTTGAGCCTTGTGCTCTGACTCCTCGATTAGTGGGCGGATGAGAGACAACAAAAGAGGATGGGAGATTGAGTCATTTACCATTGGATAAATGAGCAGTGAGAGACAGAGAGGTACGGAGAAAAGGTGTGTGTGGGGATGATGAGACATCTCTAAGCAACCACCCACTTATAATATTTCTCGATCCACCCACAATATCTAATTTCAAATCCCAGCCCTTCATTTCTGGCTTATTTGGCGTTGATCTCAACTCTTAAATGTCTTTTCATTTTATGAACAGTGAAAACACCCTTACTCCTTATATATATATATATATATATATTCATACCTAATTGAGATCCCTCAGATATTTAAGATAAAACTCAATACGAAACACGATGGGTAATCGATGTCACTTTAACTTGGCCACTACAGTCTTTAATGACACATCATAGGCTTGAAGGATAGGCCACTCAAATCCTATCCTATGACAAAAATAATTTTTATCCAAACGAAATAAAGACAATATATATAAAAATTGACTCAATCGAAAATTTTCCCCACACCTTCACAAGCTTCGGTCTAAGGACCCTCGGCTTCTATATCTGGGGTTAAATATTTAGAGTACACTCATAAGATCCAGTCTAAGGACCCTCAAATCCTACATTTTAGGGTCCCTCAAGTCCTTCGGCTTCAATATTTGGATATTCCTTATAAGCTTTTGTCTAAGTATCCTCAGTCCTACATTTTAGAGTCCTTAGATTTTTCGACTTCGACATTTGGGGGTCCCTCTAAAAATTAGTCCTAGTGACCCTAGGCTCCTACATTTTGGGGTTCCTTATCTCTTTCGGCTTCATTATTTAAAGGCCCCTCATAAACTTTGGCCTAAGGACCATTGAATACTACATTCAAGGGTCCATGGGCTCCTTTGGCTTCAATAGTTGGAGGTCCCTCACAAGATTTGGCCTAGGGACCCTCAGATCCTATATCTAGGGATTCCTCAGCTCCTTAGTCTTTAACATTTGGAGTTCCCTCATGAGATTCGGCCTAAGGACCCTTGGCTCCTATATTTTGGGGTCTTTCATCTCCTTCGTCTTTAATATTTGTAAATCCCTCACAAGCTTCGGTCTAAGGATCCTAGGCTCCTAGATTTTGGGTCCCTTAACTACTTCATTTTCAATATTTGGAGGTCACTCACAAAATTCAGCCTATGGACACTCGACTCCTACATATTGGGTCATTCAACTCCTTCGACTTCAATACTTGGATGTCCCTAACAAATTTTGACATAAGGACCCTTAGGTCCTATATTTTAGGATGCCTCAACTCTTTCGACTCTTGTATTTTAAGGACACTTAACTTCTTCAAATCCTTTATGGTTTGGCTCATAACCTCCAATATCCGACAACTATTACGAAATAGCACAGAAGATTAAAGCCTAAGGGTAATTGTTGATCCTAAAAGTAGTCTCGTATAGATAAGGGTATTTATAAGGTCTGGCCCCAATCCTTCGACCCCATATCTTTGGCCTATACCTTCGACATCATACCCTTGGCCTCATACCTTTAGCATCAGCATGGTCAGCCTAGTTATAACAAAAATTAAAAAAAGCATAGAATTTAACAGAATGGGTATTTCAGGCATTTTCTACTTACATCAGCATGTGCACAAATCAATAGTGCACGTGAAGGAATAAATCATCTATTCCACATAACTTTTAGATGGACAGGTTGCATAAACCAATTGGCTCATGTCAATTAGCATGCACCATCTTACTTGGGTTGAACATTACACTCTAAGTCTCCTTTATAAACTGTATACTTAAATACTTGTTCTCTAAGTCAACTAATATTATAAAATCTTACAAAAACTCTACACAAATACATTTTAGGGAGAGAAAGTACTAAATTATAACTTGTAGAACACTATTCATAGTGAAGAATGAGTTTGCTTACAATGGATGTAGGTCAAATGGCTGAACCACTTTAAATCTCTCTTTTGATTTGTCTTCTCTCTTTACTTGCTTTATATTTACTATTTATATTCTTATCCAGCTTATCCTCAATTTCATATTTCATTAAGTTCATCTTTTAACTAGGTTGCTGCATTTATGTGTAACATCAACAACATTTATTTTCAGAACCCTTAGAAATATAACATCATAAGTATTTGTGAAATTTTCATACTATCTAAATTTTTGTTCTTATTTAAGCCCAGATTTTATGAGATTAGTCTTATTTATTACTTCACACTAATATTCCACTAAAAATAGTAATAGGGTATAACATTAAGTCTAACTATATAGCATCACATCAAAATTATCTTTCTTATTTTTGGGTGGTGATTACATGTTATATACACATAGATTTACTTTAACAGATTTGTGGAAAATAATGAACCCAAAATTTTCAAAATTCAAAAACTAGTGGAAAAATGAGGATGGAAATTGGAAAGTTTGAATAAATCCAGTAAGAGGTAGCTCCAACGAGTTGAAGGCTGTTCGAACGTGAATCCCAAGTCATTAAAAGTGTGGATCAACCGAGGATCGAACGAGACCCAACTGCATAACTTAAAAATCTCATTAAAAGGTTGTTTGAAGACCAACTCGAATGAGAGGCCATTCTCGTTTGAATGAGCACATCAAAAAAATTTAAATCGTGTTGTCACATTTTTGGTCGTTCAGATTGGGCGAAAAATGGATTTTGGTATTTGGGGTGGTTTTATAAGTCTTGCTTGGCTTTATTTGAGGTTATTTGAAGTTGGATTAAGAAGAAGAAGAAGAGAGAGAGAGAGAGAGAGAGAGAGAGAGAGAGAGAGAGAGGGGGGGGGGGTCTTTCCCCAAAATTTTCAGTATTTCTCCACCACAAATCATCACTACGATGTAACCACCTTATTCCTAAATATTTAAGAGATATTCTACCATATCCAAGCCCTACACACTTACTTCCACAATTGTTAGGCAAAGCTACGAATTTTGGAGGTGTTATTGGGGGATTTTTAGAGAAGATGAAATAGAGGATTTATAGAGCTTGAAGAGGGTTTTGATAAAGTTTTCATGGAGACAAGTTCGGTAGAGATATGCAACCTCTTTAAGGCCACCTTAGGAGGTAAGAGGTTTTTATCATCTTAGAAATTTTATCCTACCATTGTTGGAGTTCCATTTGAGGTGGAGAAAATCTACTCTTAGTATTAAGACTCTATTTGCATATTAGTAGTCTTGTTGTTAGATTATAAGAGTAGAATGCATTTGAATAAAATGATGAGTTTCAAGTACTTTGGTGTTTAAAACTTTTAAGGAATAAAATGTTATAAAATGCCATTTTGATGAGGGAAAAACATGATTGAATATTTCAAAGTTTCTTGAAAGTAATGTTTGGGATTCTATGGTAATGGTGCATGTCTAGAAGTTTGATGCTACATATTTTATGAAATAAAATATTTTGAAAATGATATTTATCTTGCAAAAGGGAAGATTTTATAAAAGTTGGACATTTGTTGAATTTTGATGAAATAAAATTGTTCTTTGGTCATGAAAAGTATATTTTCGCAAGTATTATGAACTTCTAGGATAAATTGTATGTTTAACCCATTTAGTATGATTTTTGGAGTTAGAATCCATCTTCTCATGTATATAAACCTGTAGTATTTTGATAATGAACGTAAAAATAAGTTTAATGAAGATTTTATTGGGTTTAAACATGAAATAAAGATGAAAAAATTTTCAGCCCTTAATGTATGTGAAAAAGGTGTTAGAAATGTGATAAATGTGAGGGTTCGAGACGACAAGTAGTAATAAAGAAAATGGTATTTTCTTATAAAAGTAGTCTCTAAATGTAATTGGATTTCTTAGATAAAGAAAGTGAAGAAATGTCTAACTCGAAAGATGGTTAAAAAGGTGTTGGATAAGTATTAATGGGTTAAATGTTGAGAAGTTGGTGCGTATAACTTAATAATATTTTGGGAGATTGGCAGTTATAAAATTGGAAGAAAATGACAAGTTTGGAAATAAATGGGTAAGATGGTAATTTTACGTAAAGTGGAAAATTTTTATGAAATAAAAATATTGGAAAAGGTGTTACACAAAAAGGTCCTAAATGAACATGATTTTTGGATAAAATAACGTTAGAGTATAAATGACAAAAAATGATCATTTTTAAAAGTGTAACACAAAGTGAGATGAAACTCCGGGTTTTTGTTTTGACCGGGCAAAAGAAAACTGAAATAACTTGGACATTTGCAAAATTTTAAAATGTATTCATAAGGACTCGAATGACACGAGAATAATTAAGGAGGTCTCGGAGCCCTAGGGTGAAAGACCCAAAATCACTAGCCAGAGCATACGGTACGCATAGCCAGCAGTGTGGAGCTCGTTAAAGTATGTGATTATTGAAAGATTCTGAGAAGAAAGTTAGCGAAAATGGAACATGTCAAGAAATGGATTGTGTGATGAATACATGAAGATACAACTTAACTTGAATTATTTAATAAATGTTCTGATATTAGATAAAGTGAACAAGTAATGCAAAAATCGATTAATGTCCATAAAGTAAAGGAATGGTAAAGTGAAGGGATTAAATGGGTAGTTAAGTAGCCTAAAGAGATTTAACCCATATTTAACACAAGGGTGTGTTTATGAAATATTTTCAATGAATAAAAATAAATATTTTCTAACATGGTGGCCCTGTGTGTTGAAAGGGTGAATTTCAACATAAATACTAACGTGAATGGGTATAAATAAAAGGAGAAAGTTAGGAAAAAGAAACAATTTTCCTTAAACAAAGTGTATTTATTTTAAGTATTTAACCGAGTGTTTTAAATGAAGGAATAATGTCAAGTTAAGTAAAAAGGGAATTATTTTACAAGATTATGGTGAATTAATCAGGACAAATAATGTTTTTTTGGAATAAAAACGGTTTCATGCATGTGAGTGTGTGCGTATATATATATATATATATATGCGCACATAGATATAACGCATTAAAGTTTTCTTTCTACCATTCGATTCTATACTACAATTTGCATATTTTCCACTGAGCATTCGATTCATTCCCTAGTCTTTGTTACGGCAAGTTGGGTGTGGTTCAGTATTTTGAGAGCGTTATGTAGGTAAGTGCTATTTTTTGTTTTACAATAGTAGCTCTGTATGCTTAGATCGACGGTATGCTTCCCACGGATCCCTCACGTAGTATGATTTAAATTAGAATTACATGCTAAACAAGTGAAATGTTATTTAAATAGAACTGGGTTAGCAACATTATATAGGTTGTTTTACTGGACTTCACACCACGTCTGACCGAGTTGGCCATGGGTAACCCATACATCCGAGTCGGGGTGTTACAACACTTGTCATTACATTTCATGTATAGTGACATTTGTACTCACTTGAAATCTCGATTTAAAAAGTGTCTTGATCAGATTTAATTTTCCCCCTAAACTTCTTAAGTTTTATATAATTTTAAACCAACATCTTTAAATTCAAATTTAATATATAATTTTTTCCCTTCATATTTAACAACTATTTGCTATACTAATAATGGTGCATTTTGCATATAATTTTAAATTTTAATAATAAAATATCACCACTATTCACATTTTTCTTATTCAAAAATAAATAAATAAATAACAATGACGCATCATTGCAAATAATACTCCATAATATATAATTTGGAAATTAAGGACACTACATTATACTCTCCTTAAAAATAATTTTGTCCTCGAATTCAACATATCTAATAAATAAATATATGAAGTACTTTACCCTCATCTATGACTCCAACTCTTAAAACATATTCTATTTTTTTCATGTTTATCCTATTATAATTAAGCTAACTCCTTTTTCTTATTGTGGCATAATTATTATGTTCGATTTAAGATGCTAATCGATTTTTTAATAGATACAGTCTCCTCTTTTGAACATAATGTCATTGAGGTTTATTATATGACATTTCTTGTTCAAATAATTTTTATGCATATTCATTAATTAAACCAATTCTACCATTTCTTTAATTCAGTTCCACTAAACGGAAGTCACATGCGACATATTATGAGTATTCAGATAACTTCCCTTCTCACCTATCTAATATTATATTAACTTAGTGTTAAATCCTCACAATGTACTTGAGGAATTATAAAATAAACATCCAAGTCAATATTAAAAAATATCTAGAATACTAAAAAATTATTTAAATTATGAATTATACTCTTTTAATGTCAATCTCATTTTGACTTTTTACTCTAGAATTTTCACTATCGCAACACAACTTAAAAGAGTGACCTGAACCTGTGATTTTTGGCAACATGTAGCTATAACATTGTGTTAAGGCACCAAACATCAATATCCATACTTCCATAACTTTTTTAAAGTTATTAACAATCACTTTTACATCTTCAATTTCACATATTAGATTAATATAGTGGACATATACAATCCCGAAACAAGTTGAATGTACTTGATAATATTTCAAAATTCAATTCACGTCACAAAACCGTACTCTCGAATAGATTAATATCATTACTCAGTCGGTAAATTTTATATTCATAGTGTGCTTCCTTAATACCCAAATCATCCTTTAAACTATCATGCTTAAAAAGGCACCCAGCCTTACGGCATATCCCAAGAGTTTGTCCCGCCTTTGGATCCTGCACACAATAACCAGAAGGAGAAAAAGTGGTGGTTAGACCAAGATCACAAAGTTGGCCAACAAATATAAGATTTACTGTAAGTTTGTGAGTCCAATAAGCATAAAAAAGAGGTAACTGATGTCGAGATTGTTCCAATGTGAGTGAATGATATATGTGAATAGTTGTCAGTGTAAATTATTAGTGTGTGACGAGAAAGATTGGTGGTGGAGAAGAGAGTAGGATCAGAAGTCTAATGATTATAATAGGCAAGATAAAAGAACTACGCAAACTTACCTAAAGTTATCAACAAAGAAGTGTTACCAAATGCGTAAAAATCTATTTGAGGAATCCTCAAGATGATCAATCCTATTAACAGAGGCAATGGGAGATGAATTGTCAGTAGTAGAAGCACTAGATTTAGAGGGACCCACTCATGAGATCCAAGAAGTCTGGGATTGTGGATATGGTAACTTCGGGCAATCTTGGTAGAGGTGACCACCGCCCATCACATGATAGAACTTGCACACTCAAGTAAGGCAATCAACAAGAAGATGATATGTTAGCTTACAGTAATTGCATGTCTTGAAAAAATTCCACTTTTTACGTCGGGATTTCATAGTGGACCTCTAGGAGTAGCATAAACAACTTCAGGAGAGGAAGTTGAACGAGTAGAAAGGCAAGTTTCCTCTGAGAGAAATTCTGAAACTGCATGCTCTAGTGTAGGAAAATGATCTCTTCGAAGGAGAGAAGAACAAACATGCTTAAATTTATCACGAAGAGACATAAGAAAGACACCAATTATTAATGATCTCGTAGGTCTGCAAAATTAGCAACATTAGTGGCATCCTTCTAGCTAGGTTCTGAAGGGGTCAACTTGTCCCAGACAAAATGCATCCTGGAAAGAAATTTTTGTATGCTTTGTCCAGGTTGTTGTTTCATACAATGAAGGATTCCCATAAGTTGTTATTGATTAGTGAGTTTGGTAGTGGTATATAACTTTTGAAAAAAGTCCCAAATAGATTTAGTGGTGGTAAATCTGCTAAATTAAAGGTTAATTGAGGGTGAACGATAATTACAAAACCATGTGATTACTCGATGGTTTATGTGCTCTCACTCCTCAAGACGATCTTCAAACTTATCGTCAGCTTCCCCAGCGGCCTGTGTGGGTTCAGTTACACTCCCGGTGATATTACGTCATATTTTTTGGTCATTGAGAAAACTCGACATTGCCTGAGACCAGGGAATGTAGGTTGTACCATCGAGAATGATAGAGATGGGTTAAGTGATTTCTTAGCAATTCATACCGTTGACAAAAAGAGAAAAAGTGAAATTAAGATTCTGATTTATCAAAAACAAAGGTAAAAAATGGACTGAAATCCGTAAACCCCAAAAATGAATCTATAATGATGAAAAACGGAGTAAAAATTGGCAAAAAACCCAAATAACCTCAAATAGACACAAAAGAAGGTGGGTTAGATATGCGTCAGTCCAGGTCAGTTCGTGGGTTGAAGAACAGTTCCGATATTGGTCCAAAAAAAAAGCGTGAGTTCATAAGAGATGGTGGCAGCGAGTGGAGAAAAGTCTTAGTGCAGGCAGCGACAACTTGAGCACTACAACAGGAAGTACACCTAGAGCATTATAACTCGCCTACCATGTTACGATATTAGAGAGAGAGAGAGAGAGATAGAGAGAGAGAGAGAGAGAGAGAGAGAGAGAGAGAGAGAGAGAGAGAGAGATAATTGGAGGAAAGGAGATATATTGAATTAATTTTATGTGTTTCTACGAGGAGATACATGACCTATATACATTAAACTAGGAGTACGATAGAACAATGTGATAGTACAGGGGAAAATTCAGGGGCCAGGAGGGGCAGAGGCTCCCCTTCGGTTTTTTAAAAAAAATTATCGAGAAAAAAATTTCAGTGGTATTTTGTGTAAAAAAATAAATCAAAGGTGATTTCTAGAGGATTTTGAAACTTGAAGGGATAGAAATGTAATAAAGTTTCATTCAACTTTAAACCTAAAACTGTTTCATTTCTAACATTTCCGTTCTCTCTCTCATCTCTTCTAAAACTCAGTCGCCCTCACCTCTCTCGACCCCTCACCTCTCTCTAGCGTCCTCACCTCTCTCCGGTGCCCTGATCTTTCTCCAATCACTGCCCTCACCTCCTCTGCCTTGTTGTAGGGTGCATCACAGTTGCTGCTCTCCACTCAGCTGGTAATAAAACAATCCCCTTTTTTTATGTTTTTTTTTGTTTATTGGTTACACAAACTATCAAGTTGAAGTTGAAGACTTACTTAGATAATGTTGTTTTGTTTCATTGGACTAGGTGTGCACACGTGTGTAGCAAGTGAAACCGTATCCGGATAGTCAATCTAACCATTAATAAAAGTAGCCACCTACTTTCTCTTCCTATTACTTTAAACTTAATCCATTGTGTATTATTGGGCTTGCTATATTTAGGTGGCTTTCTCATCAATACATTGTTAGTCTAAAGTGTTTTTATAGATGGTTATCAAAGCTTCTCAATCCCCCTTCAAAAGATGCTTTTATATGCATTGTTAGTCTCAATTGTTCTTATAAATTATTGTCAATTCCCATAAAAGATTTTCTTATCCAACTCAACCCCCTGTATGTCACTCGTATGACTGTTTGAAGTCCCACATTACAGTTGTACTCATGTCACTTAAGAATTTTAAATTTATGCGATTATGAGGTAGATTTATCTTTATCCCGACACGCACACGTTACAATTGTACTCATGTAAGTAAATTGTACTCAACTATATCATTTTAGTGGGTTCACATTAAAACATTAGCATAAAAGTGTAAATAGTAGTATACTTGTAGCCAAATATTAGAAATATATGAATTCAGTGACTGATTAATTCTTCAACCCACATACAAAGATATGAGTATCATGTTATATACTTCAGGGATTTTTTTACTTAACAACACCAACACCCCTACCCCCCTCAACATGACCCCCAATTTACTTATTGAAGTCTAACACCGTTAAAAAAATACGAATCCATATTTAAACATAACCCATAAAATAAAAAAAAAGACATAAATATCTTAAAATAATACTAAAACATTGTAACCAAACACTGCTCTTTCTCACTCCATAAATCTAATTTATACTCAAAACACACCATCTCTCTCATCGCTATTTATCTTCATTTTTCTCTCTACATTTTCCCCCTCTTCTCTTGTGTTTCTCTCTTTAGATTTGAATTCCTCACTTCTTTTTGAAAATCCACCAGCGAAGCTTTAAATTCTCTCACAATCCCTTTTATTTATACTTTCGAAGCCTGTATCCTAAAGCCCTAACCGTACATCATTAATACTCATATTTGCATATTCTTTCACCTCATTTGAAACACTCTAGCCCGTAGTCAGCTAAATTGACTAATCAATTACATCCTCATGAATCTCCACCTAGAAAGGAGGAAATGAAGCTACCTAAACAAAATCAAATTTAACAAAAACTACAATTCTACAATCACAAATCGAAAGAGGATTACAACATTGCTAAATTTGCCTCAAGTTGACGCACTAAATTCAATAGAAACAATAATTCATATATTTAACTTTAACTCCCCAAATTTGGGCCAAAACTCAAATACCCCAAAACTATCACTCCTAGATCGAGAACAAAAATTACCAAATATCCAACACATGTATATATAGATATAGATAGAGACAAAAGATATGTGAGAGTGTGTGTGTAATTAAAGATTTAGGGCAAATATTTTTTTTAGTAAAGACAAAGATGGATTTTTGGTAATTGTGTAATTTGGGTTTATTAATATGTATATTTTAACAATGTTAGACTTCTTTAAGAAAACTGATAGTTATGTCAATTGGTTGGATCTCAGAAAAGTCGACACTTAAATTCACAAGTAATCTTCTAATCTTTGATTTAGCAAAAAAATGCAACATTTTCATTGAGAATTAAAGCTTGTAGAGAATAACACCAAATTGTCCAAACCCATAGGCTTTAATGAACTATAGCCATTACAAAAGTAACATGCATAGATTCCAAGTCGAATAGTGTATTTTCATTTCCATCCTCCATCACATGCCTCCAATGTATCCTAAACAACATATTGGGTAGAATACATTTCAGTTTTATAGCATAAAACAATCATTCATTTATTAAAATATTAACTAAGAACAATAAACATCATTTTTTGCTTTCAAAAAAGTGTCAAATAAAGAAAAATAGTAAATTCTTTTAAAAATACACTATTCGAAATCTAATCACTTCGATTGACCTCGATAGTCATACCTACCAAAAAACATAACGGGGCATAGTACCACATTAATAACCCATGTAGTTACCCAAAATGAAGAAACTGCTTAAAGATTAATCATTCTAGTGAATGTGTAAAAAATCTTACATATCTTGTGGTAGATAATATATTATGAAATAAAGACACCCACCAATCCATAAAAGGAGGAGGATAAGGGGAAAAAACTCTAAGCAGTGCTCGATACACTCATAAAGCATATATTATTCTGTAAACCTAAGAAAAAAAATCTTATCCTACTAAGAACTATAACTTAAATTTTTTCAATGTTGAATGCGGACAAATAATGAGTGAAATTAGAAATCTGATGTCTTAATTCATTAAATAGGGTAAATAAGTAAAATGATAAAATTTAGATATTACCTTTGACATCATAGATCACTCTTTGCATTCATAATGGGACCACTATTGTAGCTCTACTTAATTTCCAAATGTGAAATAAAATGTCTATACATACCGTCCTAAAATGGCTAATTTTAGAGAAGAGCCCATATCATGTATTTCAGGTGGCACGGATAACACAGGGTATTTATTTTAGACAAAATCAAAACATTTACAACTGAACAAACCAACAAAATACAATTTCAGCCCGCTGGAAGACCAAAAAGTAGAAGATTAAAAGCCCATTACTCCACCACATTTACAATTTCAACTCCCCGGGAGACAAAAATGTATGAGATAATAAAATCCTTCCTCACCATATTGACTACTCACCTCTTTTTTTTTACAGGACAAAACAGAGGTTTCACCTTATACAGACAAAGTGTATAATTTCAAAAACCAAGTCCTAAATTTCCATAATTTATAATGATTTAAACTATTTACCTACAGGAAAATTTAAAGCCTTAAATGTTCAATATATAATTTATCATCAACACAAATGCTTAAATTACAACAACAAAGTTACATAAATCGGTATACGAAAGCGGTAAAAAAGGGCTTTAATGGGGGGAACTTAGAAGATTGCAATCATACCTGAATAGAAGAACAACGGTATTTCTAAAAAAACACAAAAGATCAATCATCACATAAAATACATGAAAACAAATTAAGTATATACATGCATATACTTATAGATGTTGAAATTTGTAATTTTTGAAGGGAGAAAACCCCCCAAAAATTTGTATCTAAATGGGAGTTTTTGTATGATTTCTAAATAAAAGCAATCAAGGGAAGAGATTTTCGTTTTTGACACTTCATATTCCCTAGATGAGAAGAAAATGTTGAGGAACTTGGATGTCTTGTAGAGTGTTGTTTGGGGAATAAGCCATAAAAACATAAGTGAAAATGAATAGGTTCAAGTAATAGTTAGAATTTAATAGTGAGGGTTTCTGGTAAAGGGGACTTTGGAACATTTTGGTGGGCATGGAGATGGAGGGATGGAGACAAAACTCGAATTGATGAGATACATGTGTGGAAAGAGAGAGAGAGAGATAGAGATAGATAGATAGATAGATAGATAGATAGATAGATAGATAGATAGAGAGAGAGAGAGAGAGAGAGAGAGAGAGAGAGAGAGAGAGAGGTGGGGATGGGTGAGATATAATCATAGAGGACAGAGTTGGAATAAAGACAATAAATGAGGGTATTCTTGACATTTATTGACATCCAAGATTTTTGGCTCTTTTTAAGTAGTAGAGATAATGTTGTTAATGTTGATGCTTGTAAGAAAACAATCCCCATTTTTTTAAGCTTTTTAATGCTTTGATGATGTTTCTATTAATTGTTTGATTTGCTTCAGATTTAATTTGCTATCAGTGTAGATACCTACTGCAAATTGTTTGATTTCCTTCAAATTTTTTATTTAGGCTCTTTAGGTATGTGTATTTTTTAATATTTACTTGTTTTTACTTTTTATTTCTAAATGATTAAATATATATATTTACAAATGTTTAATTGAAAGTGTCTCTTGATAATTTAAATGTTTAAGTTTTTTTTAATATATGACGAGACAAATTTATTTATATTTAAATTAATTTAAAATTAAATTTATAAATTTGAAAAATATTTTGGTTAAAGTAAAATACTAAGATTAATGTAGAATATTTATTTTAAAGGTTCATTTTAGTGTTGTTTATCAAAAAATGAAAATTACTAAAAAAATCGCCTCGGGGGTCACTCGAAAATTTGGCTCCCCCTGACCAAAAATTCTGGATCCACCACTGTGATAGTACATGTATAATACATCTAGTACAATAATGTAAAGCACATTATGTATACTAGGACATTTCATTGTGTTAATATTAAAAGGACATCACCCACCCATTTCAAAACACTTGGTGATTAACCCATTGAATGACCCAACTCAATTGCGCTCCATCCTCCAATTTTAGCCACCCTTTTTTTTAAGAAAACTAAACTTAAGCATTTTTAACGTTGTTTTTACTTTTGTAGTACATTTACATGATTTTTTGGTAAATTTTTAGGGTAGTTCTAGAAACCATCTTATACAAATGATAACACCCCTCGAAATTTACTCCCCCGCTGCTAAGAAATTCCAATTACATCAGTTTCTAGTTGACATAATTAAAAAATGGATTTTGATGTAATAAGAAATAACATGAGCCAAAAGGTATTTTAACCCATAGCATTCAGAATTTCAAATTGCATCATTATCTTATTGGAATCGAAAAGAGAACATTATCATTTCGAAGTATTCGTGTTGTTGGACAATAATAAGGCTCGAGAAAGAAAAAATGAACTAAGGGTCCGTTTGATACAAAAGTGGGAAAATGGAGAGCATGGCAAATTTTTCCATAATAAAATTTGCCATTGCAAAATTTTTGAAGGCAAATCCTATAATTTGCCATATAAGGTTGTTTGATAGCATTAATTTACTAGGTGGCAAAAGTGGGTTGTTTGATAGCATTAATGGAAAAAAAAATAGTTTAGAACAAACAAACACTTTATGAATAAAAAACAGTTTATCAATAAAAAATGGTGTTTAATAAAATAAAAAGCTTTAACAAAAAAACAATTTTAACGGAAAAAAACATTATATAGAAAAATAGTTTTTAACGGAAAGAAAATAGTTTAGAACGATTTTTTTTAAAAGAAAAACAGTTGTAACAAAAAAACAGTTTTTAACCAAAAAAACAGTTTCAATGAAAAAACACTTTTTAACAAAATAAAAACGGTTTTAACAAACAAACAAACAGTCTAAAAAAATAAATTTAACAAAATAAAAATATTTTTTAACGAAAAAACAGTTTTTAACAATAACAAAAAAACAATTTTTATGGAAGAAATGTTTTTTTTTTTTTTAAGTTTTTAATAAAAAAATAGTTTTTTTAATATTTTTAAAAAGGATGGCAAATTTGTGGGGAAATTTTGCTTTGCTATATAAGTAAGCAAATTTTGCCAACAAAAGTTAGAAAATGATGGCAAATTTGTATGTTCACATGAGTATCCATGAAATTTTTTTCATGGCAAATAATAGTCATCAAACACACAAAATAGTGGGCAAATTTGTGATTTGCCACCATTGACACATTTGCCATGGAAAATGTGGCCTATCAAATGGACCCTAAGACTATCAGAAACCAAAAAAGACTTTAAGACATGTCAAGAATAGTAGCTTCGCACACACACACACCTCCCCCAAAAAAGAGAAAAAATATCGCTGTGAGATAACAAATTCAAGCCCATATTTATCGTAAATAAATATAGAGAATCTCACACATGAATTTTGATTCTTTCATCTGAGTACCATATGTATCAAATTAACGACCCAGATTAAGTGATCTGAGCTTGGCGAAGCTCCTCGATGCCATGGGCAAAGTGGTAGTGGTCACCATATGGGCAGACCCCTGTCGCATCCCATTTGTTGCACAACTCAGTCTTGTAGCGTGGGTGGCGATGAAAACGGCGAAGCTTCTCGATGCCATGGGCAAAGTGGCAGTGGTCATCCTTTGGGCAGGCCCCTGTCTCCTGCCATTTGTTGCACAGCTCAGTCTTGTAGCATGGGTGGGGAAGAACATGCCGAAGCTCCTCGATGCCATGGGCAAAGTGGCAGTGGTCACCATATGGGCAGGCCCCTGTCGGCTGCCATTTGTTGCACAACTCGATCTTGAACACCTTTTGCTGCAACATCCATATAACTTGTCATACCACTGGTTAAACATCATTTATATGAATTATCTAATCCAATTCTTTTTTTAATTACTCATCTGGTAAAAAAAAAAACTCAACAAACAATCCCATTTATCAAGCATATGAGTTTTCAAGTAAAATGAAAAAAAAAAACTATTTTTCCAAAATAAAATGGGTGGAAAACAATTTTTGTTGTTAATAATCATTTTATAATGTAGAATTTATTAAAAGAATTTTAATGAGTGTTAATTGAGTATATTAACAGTAATTTCAAAAGATATATATATGGCGTGAAATGTTTTTATTTTTTGTAAAACTATTTTATTTAATGGTTAAATAAAAAACTATTTATAAAACGATTTTTTTAATTAAAAAACAGATAATAATTTTATTTAAACAATTGAAATGCTTTTTGAAAATATTTATGAAATTTTTTTTTTTGATAAATAAAAGCATTAAAAACCCACTAAGGGAGCGGAATCCGTATACAAGGAGTATATAAATATGTCCATAAGTAATTCCATTACAGAATTTTTTTTACCAAATGCAAAAACGGTTTTACAAAATACAAACAAGATTTCATAACTTGATTTTACTTCGATCGTGTTTGTGC
This sequence comes from Sambucus nigra, assembly GCA_949130495.1. Classification (NCBI taxonomy): domain Eukaryota; kingdom Viridiplantae; phylum Streptophyta; class Magnoliopsida; order Dipsacales; family Adoxaceae; genus Sambucus; species Sambucus nigra. Next base: position 300,171,390 of record OX422215.1, on the reverse strand, counting down.
TTGGTAAAAAAAATTGTGTAATGGAATTACTTATGGGTATGTTTGTATCCTCCTTGTATATGGGTTCCGCTTCCTTAGCGGCTTTTTAATGCTTTTATTTATCCAAAAAAATTATTTTCATAAATACTTTAAAAAAGAATTTCAATTGCTTAAAAAAAATTGTTATCCATTTTTTAATCAAATTTTTTTTTTATAAATAGTTTTTTATTTAACTAGTAAATAAAATAGTTTTATATAAAATAAAAGCATTTCACGCCATATATATATATATATATATAACGGATGCCCGTACCGAGGGCACGACGACAAATTTGCCCCCGTGATAAAAAAATTAAAGAACAAATAAAAATAAAAAATAAAAAAATAAAAATTATTTTAAAAATATTAAAAAATATTAAAAAAATTAAAAATATAAATTAAAAAGTATTTTTAAAATGTAAATTAAATTATTTAAAATGATTTCCCTTGTTAAAAATAATTATTTACCTTTTTAAAAAATAAAAACAAAACCCTTTTTATTAAAAAAAATACTCTAGTATGACATTTCATGTATGGGCATGAAAGGGAGAAAATATCATGCATGAAATATCATACATAAAAGTGGAGATATCTTGCCAAAAACCATGCTCCTTTATTTTATATATATATATTTTGAATTACTGTTAATATACTCAGTTAACACTCATTAAAATTCTTTTAATAAATTCTACATGATAAAATGATTTTAAACAAAAAAAAAATATTTTTACGAGATGTTATGAAATTGAATTTTTTACCTAACACAAATACTACTCAATTACAAGCGACACGACGAAATGTAAAATCTTATTTTTATAATCAAATCCCTATACGATCCAATTAAAATGCGACACGATACATCACGATACGTAATCTTTTTTTAACAAGACACGATCTAAATAAAAACGACACGATACAACCCGACACAAAATTTTATTTTTTAACTAACACGACACGACATAAAATCTGATTTTATTTTATTTAACTAGCACGATCTAATTAAAACGTAACACGATACGAATGAAATAAAAAATTTTAAACCAGTGTTGAAATAAAACCTTGTGAAGTTTTGCGTGCTAGGTCATGTCGTGTTACTTTTTTTTACGTCGTGTTTATGTTACGTAAAAAATGAGTGTTCCTATCGTGTCGTATCACTTTTATTTGGGTCGTGTTCGTGTTAGGTAAAAATAAAATTTCATGTCGTGTCGTATTACGTTTTAATTAGATCGTGTTAGTTAAAAAAATAAAAGAAGATTTATATCGTGTCGTGTCACCTTTGCAATGTGTTTGTAAAAATAAAAAGAAAATTGTGTCGGGACGTATCGGGTCATTTTTATTTGGTCGTGTATTGTTAAATAAAAACAAATAAGATTGGAACTTTATTTTCTTCCTAAATAGGGAACTGTTTAAAAAAATAACATAAAACACACATGAAAGAAGGTTTGTTATTGCAAAGATATTTATGTCATTTTATCATGAATTGAAGTGCTACAAGAATTTGATGGAGCAGTAACAGCAGCACCCATGAACAATAAAAAGGAAAAATGATGCTGAAAATTTTGTTACTTCAATAGTTTCTTGAAATAAACGCTTACATGGCAACAAAAATAATATTCTAAACTAAAAAATTACATCCTACATGATATAATAGGAGTGTAAGCGGTACGATTTGGTCGGTAAATAGTAGATACCAATACCAAAACCAAACTCTAGATGGTAAAACCAAATCGTACCAGTTTACCACCCGGTACACCAAAATCAATACCAAAACCAAACCGGCTGGTATTTCGGTTTTTTCGGTAATTTCATTTTTTTTCTGGTTTCGGTAAATTCCGATTTTTTCTGGTTTCTTCTGGTTTTTTCTAGTTTGGGTTTTTTCTGGTTTATGGTTTCGATTTTTTCTGGTTTCAATAAACAACACTAAAAGTCCCAAAAAACCAAAAACAAAACCAACCAACATTTTTAAATATTAAAACCAAAACCAAAACCAAAACCAACTTTTTCTGTTTTTGGTAAGTTCGGTACGGTAATTTTGGTAAATTCGGTATGGTACAGTAATTTCGGTACGTTTTTTTTGGTTTTGGTAAATTCGGTATGGTATGGTAATTTCGGTACGGTATTTTCTGGTTTCAGTAAATTCGGTACGGTAATTTCGGTAAATCGGTTTTTTAAATATTAAAACCAAAACCAACCAACTTTTTTTCGGTAATTTCGGTTTCGGTAAGACTGGTTTCTGGTATTTTAATATATGAAACTAAAATCATTTTTTTTCGGACCAAAACGGTACGGTAAAAACCCGTACCACTTCCACCCCTATGATATAATATGAAGTAATTCTTCACAATTCATTAGCAAATGGGGTGTACGTGCCATAGGGATCTTTGTATCTTACCAAAGTATAAACACAAGAAAAAAATGATAGATTTTAGTATGTTACCATTTGAGTGATGTTTTCGATCCGGTTAGAGAAACGTACTCGATTTCCATTATGGCGACCCATTTGAACCGAATTACTCTCCGCCACAATATGCATACGGTGAAAACTATCAATAACAGAAGACCACGTATACTCTGGCGAGGCTACTAGAATGTTCCTTTGACGGAGAGTCTCAGCTTCATTGACAGTTCGTAGGAGATGAGACAAATGCCAGTTGGTTCTCTCTGGTTAATCAAGAAAAGGGTTTCTCATGTACCCATTACCCATTGTCATATCTTTCTGCATTTTTTTCCACAAATAACACAAACATATTACGACATTAACATAAAGAAATCAAGATTCATGGTTCTTGTAATTAAATTAATCAAGATTGATCACCTGAGGATATTATGCGTCGCTTGGTTGTAGAGAGAAATGGAGGCGAAGAGTGGTTTCATTTTATAGTGAGAGAATGAATAGCAGGGAAGGTGTAAGGTGCAAGGTGGCAACTTCACATTTAAGATATATTAATTAACGACTATCAGGTTTCACTTTTTTGAGTTGCCCTCGACTGATTGGAATTCTTGCCTAATTTCATGAGGGCACGTTGGTCATTGTATATTTTCATTTCCTTTTTTTGCCATTTCTATAAAAATAATTCTAACCGTCAATCTATATATCTATCTATACTTATCTCTTACTACTATAAAATGCAAAACAAGGCATTAAGACTCCTCTCCAACCAGCCTATCCACGTAGGCAAAGCATTTAAGACTCTCAAACCCAATACTATCCACATGTTAGTTGTTTGAAATTAATAATTCTCCTCTTTTATAATAAGCCTATAGTCGATAGATATGAAAACGAAGGAGGTAGATGCAATGACACTGGTCATTCTCTTTGGTTCTCAATACTCATCAAATGAAGCCTCTCTATCTTTTGCACATTCACATTTTCCAAAAATTTCCCTCTTTTAAGACGAATCATTCTCCTCCCCCTATTTCACCCTCTTATTCAAATGACAACCACATCGGTTAGATTTTTTAGGGTTTTGAGATGCTTTGAAAAGGATTGATTGAATCTACCACATCTGGATCTATTCATGGTAATTCAACTTTCTTTCTTTTCTTGGGCAAGATGGTGTTTCAAGATAAAATAATATTTGATTCTCTTTAATGGAACCTTTACATCAATGAAATTTAACACACACACATGCACACACACACATACACACAGATATATATATATATATATATATATATATATATATATATATATATATATATATATATATATATATATATATATATATATATATATATATATATATATATATTCTTTTGATGTTGGACAGATTTTTTACGCAGAGGGTAATTTTGTTTCAGGGAGAGAAGAAGAAACCCAGTTTCTTTGTTATGCAGAACCATGTAACATGTTTCCATTTCATTTTTTACCTATTTACCCATTTGCAAAAATGTTTGTACTGAAAGAATCGCTCACCAAAAGTGGGATGATTGGGGACCGAGTTAACAATTGGGTTTATAGAGCTAATTCCCACTGATAATAGTGCCTGACACTCGAGGACGTCTTCATCAACAACGCCTCAACTGTAGGGTATTACTATCTCTTTTTATCCATTTAGTTTTCACCTTCCTCTATTATCTCGGAATAACAAAAGTTGACACATATATCCCACATATTTTACCTTCCCATAAAATTTGTTTGAGTTGATGATGTTTACAATAGTAAGTATTACGTTACTGATTTTTCTTTTCAAATTATTTCATTTATATATACATGTGATAATTACGATTTAAATACGTTTGAATAGTCAGGTCTCTCCCATTCTTCTGGTTCGTTTCTGTGCTGAAATTTTTTATTAAGCCAATGTCATGCTTTAATTTCTACCCAGAGATTGTTCTTATTAAAGATAAAATGATTTTATAGCGTGCTTCACAAATACTTTCGTTGATGCTTAAATTTTAATGGAACATTTTCACACACATAGAGCTTCTACTCCACACATTACTTTAAAAACTCCTGAATAAATTAAATATTCGTTTAAGAGATACACTTGGATATACAATATATAAATTACAATATTAGAAATTGGGAATATAGTTCACTTAATTCGATTCACATATTGCAGGAAATATGCATCAAATCTAATATCATTTGTTTACAATGGTCATAGAACACGACTGCATCAATTATGGGACGCTTTCAAATATGGATGATCATTAGCAGGAAGCTATAGTTTTAAATACATGTAACTTATGTTGTTTCATTTATTAAATTCATATATATATATATATATATATATATATATATATATTCATATGAAGATTTTGACTTCACTATTTGTGAGAACTAAAGTGAGTATAATAAACTCTTTTACCTTATCAGATTCCACAAGACTTTTCCATTTGTTTGTGATAATTACACAGCTTTCATAATATGTGCTTAATTAGATATCAAGATTAGAATAAACTCGATTATATGAAATCATATTTGACAATATTAAACTCATATTTGTTATCACTGTGCAGTTTTACATCTGCGGCTCAACTTCGGTTTCATCATGAAGAATACACGACTCCTTTTCTATGAACATGTCTGAATGGGTTTCAATGATTTTAGAGGTTTTAGACACGCATAAAGATGAGAAAAAATCTACTTTCATGCCATGAAGTTTTTGATCAACTAACATTAGTTAAAGTTCTTCACGAAAATGCATCAACACATGGAGAAGAATGATGACGATATTGATCAAGATGTCGTTTATTACTTATTCTACATTACTGGTTTGCATTTTGAGCAGTCTATACACATATTACTTATACCAAATTGATACCACAAGATAAAAGAATGGAAATATCAACAACGACATAGATAACTTAGATTTTTCTACTGATATGATTGTCTATTCATTATTAATCTATTTCTTCCCTTTTTATAATTTCATAGACCTTAGGGATGTTGAACTTAGTGTATTGAATGACATTGGCATGCTACATTAATTTATTTGTTCTACATATATCATACTGTAATTTCTACCATAAGTTAACATCTGAATATTTACTTTTCTGTTAACTGAATGATAGTATATGAAATATTTCTGACTATGATTATACAATAAGTTTTTTAATAGCCCGCGCATCGTGCGGGGTTAAAACCTAGTACTAGTATAAAATCCTTTACAAGCATTCAAGGTTCCTAATCAACCGGACTATCCACGTCAGATTGGATATTTGACCTCCTATGCACGTCAGATGTCCACTTTTTCAATGGTTGGGTACAAATTCCAAAACCCCTTCAGATCAAATGTTTCGACCCATCAACTTCAATCGTATATTCTTCTTCATTTCCAATAGACCTTCAACTTCAAAAATAACTCCTTAAACCTCCTGAGCTGTGATTTAAGATATTTTATTTGTGTATCCAAGTTTGAAAATAACGATGAATGTTGATGGAGAAGGAGTTGACAAATCTAAGAAAAAATAGGGACTTGAGGAGAAGTTAGTGTTTATGTGTTGGCGGTTGTGGATTTTCCATGACCATGTCAGGTGCTTTCTTTAACATTTTCTTTATTTACGTTTTGAGATTTGGTTTCTTCATTTTCAAAGATTTTACCATAATCGACTGGTTTAATTTTCGTTTGGATTTGGTTTGAAATCCACCGGGGTTTGTTTGAAGTCATTTTTGAGGTTGGATTGAATCTATAGTTTTTTCTATTTGATTTTTAGGTTGGATTTGGTGATTGGATTGAATCATGAGATAGGGGTTTATGGCCGATGGTGTTGATTTTAGAAAGGAGGTTTTGTTGGAGGTGACATTGAAAATTGCAAAAAGGTGGCAATTGTGGTACCGTCTGTTGATGCAGGGGTAGCCATTTTTCTCTGGCATGTTGGTTGCTTATGAAGAATAAAAGAGGTAAACAGAGTATTTTTTTCATATACCATTGAATAGTAATACTAACTTTCTATGTACATCACAAAAATACCCTTTTTTAATTGAACTAAATTAAACCATAGACAACAATTAAGAACTACTTTTGTTCAAATTGCATCAACACTCCCAAAACCGTAGGATTCTTTCCTAATAACATTTTTCCAAGTGTTCTAGAGGTGTTAGATAAGGTGATCCTCCGTGTCCCCCATTTCTGCATTGTTGAGGATGTTCTCAGTAGATATTTAGATCTCAAGATTGGTCAAGGACATAATAAAACTATCTCTTCTCCTAGATATTGTCAAGCTCCTACTAATTTATTTTTTGCAGATGCAATTTAGAATTTTCTGTAAAGGCACTACGTCCTCTTTGACCAAGTATTATAGATGTAGCTAATTCTAATATGCAAGACTAGCAAGGAAAAATTATTTATATGGCTGGATGATTTGAGCTAGTTAAATCTGTCATCATTCCAATTGTGCTGTATAGTTTCATGTCTTCTAAATGACCTATGGTCTTATTGAAAAAACAATAAATGTGGATGATAAAGTTCATTTGGTTTCGCTCAATTCATAAAGTTGAATCAGTTATAGTTTCATGGATGTATGTGTGCCTTAATAAATGTATAGGAGGATTGGGTGTTTGTGATGAATGCATTCTCAATAGTGATGCTTTGATTAAGTAGACCGAGACCTTTTTGTTAATATAACTCATTGTGCTGCCATATCATAAGCTAAATTCAAATTTTCCTTCTAGTTATCATCTGTTGAGTTCGATTTGGCATGGGTTTAAGGAGGCTTATAGTAATATAAATTTCAATGACAGATGGATAGTTAGAGATGATAATTCAATTATGGTTTTTCATTCTAATATGATGGGATCTTCAATTGTGGATATTCTCGGATGTGTTCCTTATGATCAAAACTTGCACTATATGAAAGTCAATGATCTTATAGTGACTGATTAATGGGTGGTTCCTCAACAAATTTCTTTTGCAATGCCGAGTCATATTAGAATCCCGATAGCACCGCCATTTAATTATTTACCCTTTTGTATTTATTTTTAATCCCTCCCACATTTTTGGTCGATTGATTTCTCCACAGATCTAAACCGTCTCAAATCCCTTGAATTTTCAAAAAATGTATTTCTCTCTCATATATGTAAATAAAAAGTATCCATGTTATTGACTTTAATTCATTATTATTTGCAATCATCTTCGATTTACTATTCTAAATCCATCGTTCCTTAGAACCAAACCACGACGATAACTGCTTCGTCAATCCCCCACCAGAAATTGATTGTGACGACATTTGATGTAGGGAACTTGCTTCCTTAGCCTTTGAAATATGGAAAATTAATGCCCCATTATATCTTTGCATTAAAACATAATGTATCTAGACTAAAACATATTTGAATAATGTACCGGGATGGATCGGGAAGTCCCGATGGTTGGCTTGATCTCTCGAGTAGTGAACTCATTCATGGATACGTACTCAAGAGTTCATGAGGTCAAAGCCCATGTAGTTCTTAGTGGTGGAAGGATACAGAATTTTATGCCAAAAGGGAATTAGAATTGTAACTCTCTGATTGAGTGCTTAGGGAATATGGGTGTAATACTTGGGGTATTTTGTGTATGGAAAAGTTAGTTCATTTTAAAGGTTGGAGAAGAGATGCATAGAACATGGTCTATGTTTTATGTCAGGGACGACTTGATTGTACATATAGCTCTGGAGTAGTTTAAAATTAAAAACATGGTTATTAGTTTTTGAATAACAAAATAGAATATTCATCGTAAATCGATTTTTACCATGATGTACATGTGTCGCCGTCTTCCCAGCTAATGAACTTAAGACATTATGTAAAATGATATACTTGGAATTTACAAAATGACAAGAGATGAACTGAGAATAAGCGTAAATTTGAGTTGAGAAGTGGGACATGTATATCAGTTGCCCGTCGAATAACATAAACCATAGTTTTTTTGCATTTAAGTGATGTTTGTTTTGAATATTATTGGAGAAGGGAGATTTTAGCTAAAACAGTTAGTACGTTGGTTTTGGAGTGAAAATGGGGCAAATGTTAGTGTGGCAAGTGTATCCATTTCTGATCTGACAAGGGTGGTTCATGATAATAACTTGAGCAGTGAAATTACCTTGGTCAGGTCATCTTTGGAATTAGATGCTACGTAACCACCCTTGACATCCTTAACAACAACGTTCTTCACATTGAACCCCACATTATCACCACGAAGAGCCTCATGGTGCATATCAACAGATTTGACTTTAGTGGTGATCCCAGTAGGGCCAAAGGTTACAAGCATATCAGGCTTAACGGTGCCCCATCAAAACACATCCCATTGGGACAATTCCAATGCCTCCTTCACGATTTCATCCTACCTTGCTTTTAAAATACTTGGGGGTAGTGGCATCCATCTACAAGAATAGAAGATAATATAAAACACTAATCACAAACCATAAGTAATAAAAGAGCGAGTCTAGGCATATCAAAACTCAAGGCAATTTATGTTTTTTCATAAAAATATGTAAATAAATAAGATGGCATCGTATTACAATGCACGAGATGGTCACGAAAGATTGAAATAGTCATCCATAGTGAATGAGATATATCATCAAATATATCCTTATAATAATAATGATAATGATAATAATAATAATAATAATAATAATAATAATAGTAATAATAATAATAATAATAATAATAATAATAATAATAATAATAATAATAATAATAATAATAATAATAATAATAATAATAATAATAATAATAATAATAATAATAATAATAGTCAAATGTTGAGTTTGGAAAAAAAATTCTAAAGATTCCTCTCTCATGAAGTTAACGCACCACAAAATAACTAATAACATCTAGGGGATATCAACAAAAAAAGAGCGATTAAATTTTTATACTCAAAATCGCATGTCTCTACAATCGATAAGACAAATAAGGTTTCTCACAAAAAAAGGACAAAATATTTGGTGCAAAAATAGGATACTAACTTATTCTCTATCATGCAGCATAAGAAACCCTTCAAAGGGAAAACATAATGAAATGGGGAAGGGGGGAGATGACCTTAATGCAACAACAAATCATCTTCTTGGCACCAAGTATAAAGGCAATGAAGGCATGCTCAACACCCCAAATATTCAATATAGCTTCTCTAGGAGCATCGCATTTGATTTCGTTGTAAAGGAGATGATAATGGGCCCGTGTGCATCAATAAATATTAATCAACACAAAAAAATGGCCAAAGTGCAAAATTTAAGATGACATGACCTTTTCAATGGAAATGTGTACCACATATGCATGATTGGCTGCAAGACATTAATTATGTATGATCTTTAACCTATTATAATTTTTCTCCCTGTATAAATTAAATGTTCCAGACATAACTTGCATTTGATATCTAGACCCAATATCCAACATTCTCGTTGTGTTATGCTCAATGATTCTTCTCTGTTTATCAATTACGGCAGCATACTCTTTCTCGATAAAATTCTGTAATGAGCTAGAGTTGTTCTATAAGAGTCACATCTTAGCAGGACAAATAATTCCAGCTCTTAGGTGACTGTTTCCCCACCACTCAGTGATACGAGGCTCGGTTAGGGTAACATTTATCACACATATACAATCTGAATTAACATAAATTATTTGATGTATAAAATTATCTCATCCAGACTTACCATCCTGCACAAAATGGGTCTAGAGTGTATAAAGTTTGTGTTGAATATCATATGGTAATCAATCTAATTAAGCATGGTGAGTCGTATCCTATTTGGATTAAGTGTCATACTGGGCTGTTAAAATATTAATCTTTCGCTTGTTAGACTACGATTGTTGTTAAAACAAGATAGATGAAGGGGGATGAGGCCTGCCAAACTGTTGGCTTTGATCAAATTTTATGATGTTAGTCCCTAGCTAACCATAATGATAAGACTTTTGTTTTTCTTTATTCTTCTAACGTTAAGTAAATTTTATGAAGGATATTTTTATCTGTACCAAAATAAGTGTTGAATCAAAGTTATTCTGATTAAGTTAAATAGTGTTATATATTTGTACATATAGGCTAATTAAGTTAAATATTATTATATTTCTAACTAAGTTCGATAGTCTTCTATTTCTAACTATGTTCAATAGTGCACTCTATTCTGATTAAGTTAATTAGTGTGCGTTGTTAAGTGTGTTGTGATAATGGACATTGATCATAAGACTCGAATTTTGAAATAGGGAAAATAATTGCTTATACAGAACCTCATTTAGAACTATGTTCAAGGACATTGCCCAGAGGAAGAACCGACGCTAATGTTACTTCAAATTCTTACAAAGGCTCTCCAAGTGGGAATCTGGTTGCTGAAACTGGGACAGATACAAAATTTCCATTCTTCTCTCTAAGCACCTTAGTAGCTGCTAAGGACAATTTCTCTTTTAACAACAAACAAGGTGAACGTGGTTTTGGTTATGTTTATAAGGTAATATCCTCAAATACGATATGCATGATTACTTTCAAGATGTATTTATTTTCATACAGGATAGCCTGATTATAAATATATATTGACTTATATACATACACACACACACACACACACACACACACATATATATATACATATATATATATATATATATATTGAATTGATGATCATTAAGTGTACGCTAATGTGTTATTTCAGGGTGAGCTACGTAACGGGCAAGAAATAGCTTCAATAAATTTTTTACAAATTCGGGCTAAGGGATAGGTGAGTTCAAGAATGAAGTTACACTAATAGAAAAACTCCAAGATAAGAATCTTGTGAGCCTTTCGGGAAATTGCATTCACCAACACGAGAAAATGTTAATCTATGAATACATGTTAAATAAAGGCTTGGACTCTTTCATCTTTGCTATACCCTCATTCTTCGACTTCCAATGAATATATGTATATTAGATATACATACATAATTTGGAATTTGAAATTTAAAATTTGAAATCTTAGTCTATATCAATATCGATGTAAGCGTGGCATATTCCTCCCACGTATACCCACAGATACACTTCCAAATGGTATACCCACAGGTCCAATTCCAAGTGGTATACTCGCCGAGTCGGAGTAATTTGACAGCAGAACCAGATAAGAGTTCGATAGCAACTGGAGCGTACATTTAACATGTGTAGATGTAGATGTAGATGTCCGCTGGTGTCAATTGATGGTTTTATTTCCGGTTATGGTATAGATGGGTAGCATTGGGAATTATTTATGGGTGTAAAATTTTAAATGGGTAGCTTCCATCTTCCTGAGTTGAATTAGTTCTTAGTGTAGATATTGTAGACTTTTAAGCAAATTAGTTGTATATTCTCTTTTAGTCTTTTAAATAGAAAAGACTTTTAACTTTTCTTTTTTACTATTTTAAACAGATATCATTGACTGATGACACCAAGATCATCACGAGATATTAAAATTGCTCGGTTCTAGATTGATCCCTCCCGCATCTGTTGGGTACTTTAGAAAACCAATTTGGACTCACTTGTAGCATTTTATGACACTTGTATTTTTTTTGTCAAAGGTATTTATAAAGTTTACATTAATTTTTCTGGCATTTGTAAAATATTAACTCCTTTTGGCTTTCCATTTTTATTTTTAACTGGTTCAAATTTTCTCAAATACTTAATTTTTTTTATTTCCTGAGTTTAATATTAATTCTCCATCCTCAGTTCAAAGTCTGATTTTTTCTTCTTTTCCAGGTAAAAGACTATGCTTTGTGGACTTTACATCGCAAATGTGGTAGGACTTGCAATACTTGATGTCGTCTTCCAACGAAAACTCACTCGGACCCTTTGAAGAAATTGTTGATCACAAATTTAATGTTCATTGAACTAGATGTTCATTTTTTTTTCCAAATGTATAATTGTGATGGTACTATTTTTGTTGGATTATTTTTTTACAAGGTGAATAGTCCGATAACTAGAGGAAACTCTGCCCATTTTTTAAAAAAATATTTGCACTTTTGCGCCGTAAACATAATTTTTGTATTATAGTGATGTTTCATAATGGTATAATTGTGATCATTATAATAATTTCCAGGACAGATTTTTTGTATTGTTGTTGACTTTTTTTAACAAGGTTGATAGTGCTATATATACTCGTAACTCTTACCAAATTTAATAAATTGTTCACATTTTTGTTGTAATAAAACTCAACTTAAATTATTTACAAATTTCTATAGTCTTTTTATACGCATCCTTCCACTGACGTCGAAATCTAACATTTCTTGAAAGGGAAGCCTGTGTCAAAGTATTTTCGTTTTATTACACATTAAAATTCTCTTCACCTTTAGAATACACTATTATCATATTTTTTTAACTTACTCTTTTCATCCATTGTAGGAACATTGATGAAAAGAAAAAAAAGAATGTTGTAGATTTAATTTTAGGAGTTCCATCTTCATCAGCATATTACACCTTGTGCTACTATATTCAATTTCTACTTTATTGTCTACCTCTATGTAAAACATTGATAATGTTTGTCAACATTTGTACATTCGGTTTAACTATCACTACTACTCTACATTTTGATTCTATTGCACTTTTTTAATTCTATTTTAAATTTCTCACTTGCATTCGTTCATTGTGCATTAAATTACGTATAAACCGCGCATCGCGCAGGTTTCCACCTAGTACTAACCTAAAATGACATACAAATAGAAAACATGAATTAATAATCCTGAGCTTAGGTTCATCCACCTGGCTCTCTCCGTGAATATACTAACATATAGAAAAATGTTGCTTTATTCCCATCCTTTAGGCTTCCCAATGGGATCAACCAAAAGCCTTTCTTCCTCTCACAAATAGCCGTCAAATTAATTTACCTCTACCAACCTGTTAACCTTTCATCTCCTTAATCTATGTTCTTATACTTCCTCTTCTCAGTAATTATTTCGTCTATATATATATGTTGCACCAAGAATACAAAACACAATAATATGCGAGTCAAGTAATGATAAAGTGGGTAATTACTCTATCTATTTACCCCCGATGAGGAATTTTTTCTTTATTTGTTTTATTTTTTGAACCTTCATCTGTGTTGTTTATCTCACCTTCTGAGATTGATTTGATTTATTATGAGTCCAATTGTGATTAATTTTTAAACCCATTTTGGGTTGCCCGGTTCAACATCTTTTATACTCCTGCAACTCATCGTACTTCACTAATCTCTTATGTTTCCTCTTAGATTTCATCTCCATTGTTGAATGGGTCTGGTGCTTTGTTTTCTTTTCACCTCACCACTTCATCATCAAAAACTATGCAGGCTTTACTGCTAAAATTTCTAGCTTGGGGAGAGGTGGGTCCGTGATGATTTTTTTAGATTTTGAAAACATTTCTGGAAAAAAATAATTATTTTGAGATTGATTATTTAAATGTATCAGCTGAGAATTTATATAAGTAGTTTGGAGATTCGTTTTGGAGGTGGGGCTCCGTGATATTTTTCAGATTTTGGATACTTATTCTAAAGTTTTTAATTATTTGTAGAAAGGATAACACTTGGGAGACTCTTGATTGGGACTTAAAATTGGAATTCGTTCTTACATGATGAGTTGTCATTGGTGATCCCTTATGAACGTGGGTTCTCACCAGCGGTACTAACCAATCGTGACATGCCATGTCAGCGAATTTCGAACCCAGGTGCCTGGGATGACCATTACCTTGAATTGGTGTGTGTGAATCTTTATTAATGTGGTGTTCGGGACATATTTTCATTTTTATTAGTGTTTGGGTAGGGATAAAATTGTATAAGGTGTTTGGGCAAGCATTGAAATGATTTTTGGTATTTTGGCATATTTTGATTTATGATGGTGTTTGGACTGAATTCATCATGAATTGGTGTTTGGGTTGATTCACATATGTATTTGTTGATTGTTGAATTTGACTTTTGTTGCGAGAACAAAAATATGGGTAGCCTTAAAAAGCAATGGAGATTGCCTTAGTCACAAGAAATGACGAGTCACTTGAAATTATGTCCATCGCCTATGCCTTTTTTTAATTTTTTTTTTGTTTTGGGTAACATCTTTTGTAAACTTAAATTAGAGACATTTGGCAATCAAATGAAATTAATTTGGTGAGAAACTATAGGCTCTCATAAGGGAGCCTAAAATAAGAGCATTTTATAGGATTTAAAAAATATATTTTTCTTTTTGGTTCAAAACATTTCGGGTACCCCTTAAAAAAATTCATCCAAAAACGATTTATTTTGGTATTTTAAAAAAATGAGTGAATATTTTTGAGTTAACTTTTTAAGTGATATTTAAACAATTTAAGGGACCCATCTAAGAAAAATCAACCGAAAATTATTATTTTTACTATTTTAAAATAAATTGGTCAAAAATATAAATTGTCACAGTTAAGATTTACACATTCGCCGTCTCATTCGAGATATATTTCGGGTAGTGGGTACTTCTCTACACCACCAATAAGACCTACTCAGTTGGGATAAAAACAATAAGTAAGGTAAGACAATTATTTTGGATGTGGTATTTTATGATTTCTTCATTCTATAGCAAGTCCATGTGTGATTATTGAGAACTTGAATCACTATTACCTAATATTATCATCGTATCCCATTGTCATTGTCTGTCCACATATCCAATTGTTACTGGTTGTCCACAAACTATTGATGACATGTTTCACCCAAGTATAAACTATGCTTTAAAAGTGTAAATATTTTCTTCCTAACTATTAGGGTTTCTGATTATGTCATGCTGAATTTAATATAAATTCATTTCACTATGAAGATTTATATTACACAATTGTGAAATTTCAATCACATTTGCTATCATTACATATCATCATTTAAACCAAAAAATGATTAATCTACGTATCGCGCGGGTTTACACCTAGTACTTTTAAAAATAGGAAATTTGTAAATAACTCTCTTCATTTTTTATTTATTTACATGAAGAGCATGTGAAAATCTTATTCGTATTTCTAATAAAAATAAGTCCATCTGCTATGTAATTACACTTTATATGAGTACTGTAAAATGCAATTTCCTATACGTTATGATATTCAATGGACACAATTTATAGAAAAATAACGATTGCAAAAAAGAATGATGTCTCACACAAAACACAAAGCGTGTGTGATTCGATAATTTTCCTATGTCCACGGGGGGTTACAATTTGCTCGCTATTAAATAAGAACTCAGGTTGATAGAGTTGTAGTACTACTAGACGTTGCAATAATGCACGTCCCGTTCTCATGGGGTCAATTTAGATTTATAAGGAAACTTAGGAGATTCCTAAGCCCCGTTAACCACTATTACTAAGAATTTGGACTTATCATTTGATCATGGTCAGTTGTTACAAGAGATAAAGTTTAAATAGTTCTTATTTTATTGAAAGACTTTATTAGTCACGGGTGTATGCGATCGAGCATGCGATAATAAAATAATTGACCCCACAATTGCCCCAGAGTCTAGGGGCTCATTGGGGTCATTGGGCCGTCGGCTGCAATTGTTAAATGTATTACGAGGCTAAATTTGAGCGATCGTGTAAGGCAACTGGTCATTGTCATCATTTTTCCACCGCAATACAAAAAACCTAATCTTTAATTACACTTATTTTATAAGTATAGCAACGTGTTTGGGCATCGAATCCACATAGAGTGTTTGTTAGACATTAACTGATGTATTACTTCTTGAATAAAAGTAAAAAAGATTATGTTTTCACTAAATTAAACAACAAGAATGGAAACTATATATTAAGAGTTATATCTCTCACCACGGGCTTATTAGCATAAATGGTTACATGGTAAGAATTTTTTTTTTCAAGATTGAATGTCATTTGGACAATTAATAAAATCGAGAGTTGTCACCCTTTAAATTCTCATAAAAATATACTTTTCTTTTCGCGTCAACAAATACTCTCGAGATTATACACATAAGGTCGCAAACATGGCGCATAAATGATATACTCCATCAAGTTTTTCAGATGAAAAATCAAGATCAATATAACCCATCAAAACTTAGCTAAACCATCATACAATAACAAAGCTACTAAATAATCCATGACGAGTTCAAAAATCTCAAATTATTTTAAATTAGCTATAAAACATAACTAAAGGCATGGTATGAAAGAAAACAATAAAGAAAGCAATAAAACTAGTTAATAAAGCTTGAAAATTAAGTTATGAAAGTTTAAATATATAAGGAAGATGGTTAATAAGAACTTACAATCAAACTTTAGGAGAGAGAAATGATAAAAGCTCTCAATATTACACTAATCTATCCCAAAACAAGAAATAAAAAAATAGATAATTGTAAGAACAATTATCTATATAGTGAAATAAATGTTTTACCCAAAAGGTTTTTTTCTTGAAACTTGGCGTTGTCGTATTTGCGTGGTTTGATTTATTTATTTTATCACCATAAATGCATGGGTAAGATAAAAAGATAAATTCAATTTAAAATTTTCTTTCGCATCTAATATTGGGATTGCAATTTTTGTGTGAAACCACCCTGCGATTATTTCACCTTCTCAATAATGAAAAAATAAACTCCACTTACTATTTATAGTAAGTGGATTAAACAAAGAAAAGAAAATAAAAATGAACAATATCTCAAAATATGATGGGATCGATCGATCGCCAAAAGGATTGATTGATCAATGAAGCTAAAACTGCCATACTGGCTTTCAATCCTTCACAAAATCAAGAGGATCAATCGATTGATGGTTCTGAAATCAGTACAGTGTTAACAATTTTTAGCATACGATTATCGATTCGTGGTTAGACTTATACGGGTCGATCGATCGATATCAATTTTTTGGGCACTTTCTCTTTTTTCAAGGACTAAGGGACTTTAGGAAAATGGTTATAACTCGATGTGACACCCCGCCTAATAAAATACCGGGTGATCAGTCCTATACCAAATTAAAACAGGAATTCCAGTTGGATCATCCTTAGCATCACTGTCGAAAACTTTTTAAAAATTACTAACCACCTGGTATTCCAAAAACTGGTGCCAATTTTAACTTTTTAATTAAACCAAAACTGTACATGCGGAATTAAAAATATAAACCATTCACACAACTGAATGAAAATAAACTGAATCATAATTACACAACATGCCGAATAAATCACCGGCCACCAAAGAAATAATCCGAATACAAAAATTCAACACCTGAAAACTATACCGAGAAGACTGGGCGACAAGCCCTAAATAAAACTGAAACTGATACAAAATTCCTACTCTAGGAATGAATGAATGAATGATGCGTCTAATCCAAACTCCTGCTAGCATCCACATATGCCGCAGCTCCGTGTCCCTGGAATAGAATATCAATCCTGGCGTCCCTGTGGCTGGACACCTAAAAGGTTTTGAAAATAGTTTTATAGCAAGGGTTAGAACCCAAAACATTTTGAAAATATTTAGCAAGTGAATTAACTGCAGTAATTTAAAATGCATGAATGCTCTTCATATTAAAGTTAGTGTCGCACTCTCTTGTGGACATTCTCACCCCTCCACTAATGTGCACACCTAACGGTTACCTTAACCCCACCTAGTTGTACTACCCCGTCCAACTAGTCCTGGTGTAACCTCCCCTTGCCATACTACTCTAACCCGAGTATTATTATTTCCGAGTTATAAGTTATCTCACTAATCAACTTATTTAATTCCTTCTTAATTAATAGCCTATAACCGTAACACAAGTTATATCAATTAAATATATCACACACTGTATTATTCCCAAAAATGTTTAACTTAAATAAATTTCTCATTAATTAACAGCATATAACTGTAACCCGAGTTATATAAAATAAATACATCACACATTGTATTATTCCCAAAAATGTTTAACTTAATTAATTTCTCATTAATTAACAGCATATAACTGTAACCCGAGTTATATAAAATAAATACATCACACATTGTATTATTACCTACATATAATATTCACTACCATATTATATGCATCTTACTAAAACATCCACACATATATAATACGTGTACCCATCCTTCCGAGTATACTCTCACTGGATGATTCCCTCTCAAGTGCCATCTCACTAGGTGTGCTCACATAACCTAGTTACCCAAGTTGGATTCGCTCACCTACCTGGTTCAAAACAAAAACTAAGTGGAGGCGGTCATATTCCTTCCCTGAAAGTGAGATAATCCCCTCACCCATATAACGGACGCTATGACGTGGGGATATACTTACCCTACTCCTCAAGCTAGGGGATTCACCCACATCGCGCAACCTCCCTTGATAGCACTAGAGATTTTAATTTAATAAATATCTAAGCACTGATATTTAGTAGCACACACAATATATACACATATATATATACTATCACTACACCGTATATATATATATAAAATAAACCCCGGCTTTACCGTGTACTCACAACCCGTAACACTAGCCTGAAATCCCGAGTCTCTCGCCTGACTTAACCAAATAAGTTTTCTCACTTATTATATTATTATTATCCCGAGTCTATGGTCTGACTCTAATTTAATTAATTCCCACATTAATTAATGTAATACTTTCCCGGAGTCTATGGTCCGACTCTGTGTTAAATAATTTACACATTTAATTAATTAATACCAATCCAAGTCTATGGTCCGACTTTCATTTAATTAATTTCACCCACTTAATTTCTATAATGATAGCCCGAGTCTATACCTCGACCCTTATTTAATTTAATATCACCTAAATTAACTTATTACCTCCCTGAGTCTACCATCCGACTCTAATTAAATTAATTACCCACCTATTAATTTAATACCTTCCCGAGTCTACAATCCGACTCTAATTATATAATTAGCACAATTATCAATTTAATACCAATTCGAGTCTGTGGTCCGACTCTATTTAACTTAATTTACACACTAATTAATTTATTTCCTTCCCGAGCCTACAGCCCAACTCTAGCTAATTAATTTCACATTAATTAATTTACCACTTTCCCGAGTCTATATTCCGACTCTAAATTAATTAGTTTATCTCCAACCTTAATTCACTACCTTGGCGTCGCTTAGCCAATATACCCGGACTCACTCACTTGATCCGTATCTCCCTATTTTGGAATAACATCCCTCAATTTCCTCCATAGAGTTTCCCCACATAAATTGCTCCTAGTCCCAATTTCTATTCCCCATAGTTACTAGGAATATGTATTTCATAGTTATATAACACTGATTAATGTATGAAAATTAATATATAATTAATTTCCCCCTTATTTCACCCACAGGCCGAACTGCCCAGAATTAACCATCGTCGATCGATCGATGCCCCCCGATCGATCGATCGATCCCTTCGTTCCAGCTCTCCTTCCTTGCTGAATTTCACCATTAACGAAAATTAAGGTTTTTAATCCAAAGTCTAAAACTCAAATCACATTATCCCACCACATAAACATAGTTATTCCACAACCTACACATCAAGGGACCTTAGGATAATCAATTTATCTACTTATCTCATGATTTTTGAAATGGGTCTTTCTCCACAAAAATTCAATTATCTGTTTTACTATCCAATTTCCAGATTTAGTCTCTACTCTTTTATGTTCTGGATTTCTCATTCAAATCATATATACATATTCAGATATCAATCACCTGTCTAAATCTTACTTTGAATCTCATTTAAGTGTCCCATAAACAAAAACCCCATTTTGTACCCATTTACACCCAAAACGAATTTTAGTATACACATCACTAAAATATGAATTGGATATCACAATTTAGAAGTAAAAACAGTTAACCACTTGCCTGGAATTGTTCGTAGGATCTGATCCGTCGTCGACATCCCTTAATTTGGCTCCAATAACCTCCAATTTGCCTTTTGATTGTTTTCCCCCAATCTCCCTCTCAAACCCTAGGTTAGAATAATGTTGGCTGCTCATTTTCCTTTTCTTAGGTTTAGGTTTAAAAACACAAATCCCGTTTTCTGCCTAATGGGCTAAATTAAAATAACCCAAATCACCCCATGTGGGCCCAGCTATGCCCAAAAATGTCCCTAAACCCAATTACTACCCCCGGGTACTCTTTTCTGACTATCTCGACCCATCCGGACTCAACCGCGCAGTCAGAATTGACATCCGAATTACTTTATAAAAATCCTTATCTCACACCCAATTTAGTCTATACCGACTCCCGGCTGGGATAAGTGTATACCTCGTCATTAATACTCGAAATAACGTAATTAAATTATTATTATTCACTTAGTAAATAAATTTCCCTAAACATTAGCCATTCACTCCCCGATTAATATTTAAATATATATATATTGCCATAATTAATTCAATTAAAATTACAACACACCAGTAATTTAAAATTCCCGAATTAATTAAATATTAACTATACAAAAATACGGGGTGTTACATACTTCCCCCCTTACAAAGGAATTTCGTCCTCGAAATTAAGATAAACCTAGTGTTCCAGTATTCACATATTACTCACTAGTCAAGTTCCTCCAAGCCCGCTATATCTATCCCATCCGATTCTAACCATACGTTACCCAAGTATGCATTTAACTTTACCAGGGCACCCATACACCCTATACACGTGCTTATCCGCACAAAAGTTACCCGACTATGCTAGTCGTAATCCGTAATAAGATTTCGAACCCGTAGTCGTATTACACACACACACACACACACACACACACACACACATATATATATATATATATATACACATATATATCTACTGCCCGGGTACCCAACCCATGTGCTAACGTCCAAATATATCACCATAAATACTTGTCTCTCTACACAAAAGTATATACGCTTACCCTTATGCTACCAAGGACAGCGTAAAATACCGCGCCCTTACTATCACTAGTCCTTGCGTAAAATAAACCCCGAGCTATCTCTCTTTGCTCGGAAATCAATTTAACCACCCTGATTCACTTCAGTAAACATCCCTATTTACCGGGATAAAATGTGAGAACACAAAACCTCACTATGTGCTATTGCACCACGAAATACAACATATATACCCACATATATATAGGCTATACGCCCTCTCAGGTGATACCTAGTACCAACCATACCCTGGTGTTGCGAACACCAAAATTTAACTCCACTATCCACAATAGTTAAATTCCATCGCTATCCAGCCGATGTTTAAAAAGTATTATCAATCCTACTCCCATAATTCTCGAAAGTAGAAATTCCTTGCCTAATTCAACCCATCACTCAGTGCACGCCTCCACTCTCTCATGAAGAACACTAAGGAACTCCGCTATCCTACGAAAAGTTTACCCACATGCTATGGCTGCTACCGACAACGCACCCACTAAGTTCGACTTACCTGTGAACTCTAGTGAAAAATACGTCTTATACTGTGGCATCCTCTTTGTCACTCAATAATATACCCCATGCCCCTAGGGTAAAATAATTACCTCTATACCCCAGCTGTAGCGGCTGGTTCTCAATTTTCGGAGCAGCTTCTCCCTGCCCGAATGCACCCGTGATTTGCTTTAGTGCATGTACATCCAGGACCTCATCTTGTAGTTGACTCCTGCCTTGCTTAAGGCAATATCTCTTCATGTGTCTCGCTTTTTCCACAAACAAAACACCTTCTAATATGTTCACCCTGCCACTGATACCTTCTATGCCAACCTTGTTGGAATTTCCTGGCCATCCCGCCGATAGCCTCCAGTTCTAGATCGTTTGGCATGATTTCTCTGTCGGAAATCCTGCCCCTGATCTACCCTAGTCTGCTGCTGGGATACCCCACTGGTATTGTTCCTTTCTGCCTCATCCGATTGGCTAATCCCCACTCCCCTCCCGCTTCCTTTTGCGTGGAAGCGATATTCCAGACAGTGCCGGAGTGTTGCGTTAATGACATAAGTATTATCAACTAATGCGGAATTTTCAATTAAATGTTGTCTGATTCTCCAAACTAACCCATACATAAACCTTGCTTTCTTTCTCTTTTCCTTACTTACCTCATCCGGTACAAAATTTTGCCAACGAGTGAAGTCTTCCTCGTAATCGGCCACTAAACGGTCTCCCTTTGAGTCACTTCACAAAATTTTCTCCTCCTTTCGGTCTCAACCGCTGAAGGAAAAATACTTGCAGTCGAACCGTACCCAAAACTCGGTAGTAGTTAGTGTGTCCCTTTCCTCAACTGTGGTGATTGACTCCCACCACTGTGGCACCACTCCCACTAACTAAAAGTGGTTAGCCTTTACTTCCGCACCCCATCGCAATCTCCCATGCGTAGGTGACGCTGGATACCTCTTTTCCTTGACACTCTAGTACTACAGCTGAACCCCCTCGCAACTCTGGTGGGTTCCCGCTAAAATAACCTCTCTTTATTGTTTCCACCACGACGACCCTGCGTGAGTCTGAACTCCCGATGCCACTAACACTTCTAGCTGATTCCGTGGAAAGTACCTTTCCGTTGAGACCATCGTTGCTCCAACTGCCTGTGCTACTATTTCAGTAACCTATGCTGCCAAAATCATCCATGGTCGTTGCTGTGGTAGCTCTTGCTCCTAACGAACCTCCCCCATCTCATCTCCCCCTGCTGCCCTAATTGTTCTCTCCCTCCTGGGCGTCATCTGGAATGAGAATCGAATTGTATGAGTTCACTCTCAAATAAAAATTTCTCAGAAGAACGTATATGCACATACGTATGAGAATACAACAATCCTATGATAGGGCTCTATATCAAAGATTGCTAAGCTGAAACGTGAAAAGCCGCACAGATCCTAAGGACACTAGAACCTGATGCTCTGATACCAACTGTGACACCCCGCCTAATGAAATACCGGGTGATCAGTCCTATACCAAATTAAAACAGGAATCCCAGTTGGATCATCCTTAGCATCACTGTTGAAAACTTTTTAAAAATTACTAACCACCTGGTATTCCAAAAACTGGTGCCAATTTTAACTTTTTAATTAAACCAAAACTGTACATGCGGAATTAAAAATATAAACCATTCACACAACTGAATGAAAATAAACTGAATCATAATTACACAACATGCCGAATAAATCACCGGCCACCAAAGAAATAATCCGAATACAAAAATTCAACACCTGAAAACTATACCGAGAAGACTGGGCGACAAGCCCTAAATAAAACTGAAACTGATACAAAATTCCTACTCTAGGAATGAATGAATGAATGATGCGTCTAATCCAAACTCCTGCTAGCATCCACATATGCCGCAGCTCCGTGTCCCTGGAATAGAATATCAATCCTGGCGTCCCTGTGGCTGGACACCTAAAAGGTTTTGAAAATAGTTTTATAGCAAGGGTTAGAACCCAAAACATTTTGAAAATATTTAGCAAGTGAATTAACTGCAGTAATTTAAAATGCATGAATGCTCTTCATATTAAAGTTAGTGTCGCACTCTCTTGTGGACATTCTCACCCCTCCACTAATGTGCACACCTAACGGTTACCTTAACCCCACCTAGTTGTACTACCCCGTCCAACTAGTCCTGGTGTAACCTCCCCTTGCCATACTACTCTAACCCGAGTATTATTATTTCCGAGTTATAAGTTATCTCACTAATCAACTTATTTAATTCCTTCTTAATTAATAGCCTATAACCGTAACACAAGTTATATCAATTAAATATATCACACACTGTATTATTCCCAAAAATGTTTAACTTAAATAAATTTCTCATTAATTAACAGCATATAACTGTAACCCGAGTTATATAAAATAAATACATCACACACTGTATTATTCCCAAAAATGTTTAACTTAATTAATTTCTCATTAATTAACAGCATATAACTGTAACCCGAGTTATATAAAATAAATACATCACACACTGTATTATTACCTACATATAATATTCACTACCATATTATATGCATCTTACTAAAACATCCACACATATATAATACGTGTGCCCATCCTTCCGAGTATACTCTCACTGGATGATTCCCTCTCAAGTGCCATCTCACTAGGTGTGCTCACATAACCTAGTTACCCAAGTTGGATTCGCTTACCAACCTGGTTAAAAACAAAAACGAAGTGGAGGCGGTCATATTCCTTCCTTGAAAGTGAGATAAGCCCCTCACCCATATAACGGACGCTATGACCTGGGGATATACTCACCCTACTCCTCAGGCTAGGGGATTCACCCACATCGCGCAACCTCCCTTGATAGCACTAGAGAATTTAATTTAATAAATATCTAAGCACTGATATTTAGTAGCACACACAATATATACACATATATATATACTAACACTACACCATATATATATATAAAATAAACCCCGGCTTTATCGTGTACTCACAACCCGTAACACTAGCCTGAAATCCCGAGTCTCTCGCCTGACTTAACCAAATAAGTTTTCTCACTTATTATATTATTATTATCCCGAGTCTATGGTCTGACTCTAATTTAATTAATTCCCACATTAATTAATGTAATACTTTCCCCGAGTCTATGGTCCGACTCTGTGTTAAATAATTTACACACTTAATTAATTAATACCAATCCAAGTCTATGGTCCGACTTTCATTTAATTAATTTCACCCACTTAATTTCTATAATGATAGCCCGAGTCTATACCTCGACCCTTATTTAATTTAATATCACCTAAATTAACTTATTACCTCCCTGAGTCTACCATCCGACTCTAATTAAATTAATTACCCACCTATTAATTTAATACCTTCCCGAGTCTACAATCCGACTCTAATTATATAATTAGCACAATTATCAATTTAATACCAATCCGAGTCTGTGGTCCGACTCTATTTAAATTAATTTACACACTAATTAATTTATTTCCTTCCCGAGCCTACAACCCAACTCTAGCTAATTAATTTCACATTAATTAATTTACCACTTTCCCGAGTCTATATTCCGACTCTAAATTAATTAGTTTATCTCCAACCTTAATTCACTACCTTGGCGTCGCTTAGCCAATATACCCGGACTCACTCACTTGATCCGTATCTCCCTATTTTGGAATAACATCCCTCAATTTCCTCCATAGAGTTTCCCCACATAAATTGCTCCTAGTCCCAATTTCTATTCCCCATAGTTACTAGGAATATCTATTTCATAGTTATATAACACTGATTAATGTATGAAAATTAATATATAATTAATTTCCCCCTTATTTCACCCACAGGCCGAACTGCCCAGAATTAACCATCGTCGATCGATCGATGCCCCCCGATCGATCGATCGATCCCTTCGTTCCAGCTCTCCTTCCTTGCTGAATTTCACCATTAACGAAAATTAAGGTTTTTAATCCAAAGTCTAAACCTCAAATCACATTATCCCACCACATAAACATAGTTATTCCACAACCTACGCATCAAGGGACCTTAGGATAATCAATTTATCTACTTATCTCATGATTTTTGAAATGGGTCTTTCTCCACAAAAATTCAATAATCTGTTTTACAATCCAATTTCCAGATTTAATCTCTACTCTTTTATGTTCTGTATTTCTCATTCAAATCATATATACATATTCAGATATCAATCACTTATCTAAATCTTACTTTGAATCTCATTTAAGTGTCCCATAAACAAAAACCCCATTTTGTACCCATTTACACCCAAAACGAATTTTAGTATACACATCACTAAAATATGAATTGGATATCACAATTTAGAAGTAAAAACAGTTAACCACTTGCCTGGAATTGTTCGTAGGATCTGATCCGTTGTCGACATCCCTTAATTTGGCTCCAATAACCTCCAATTTGCCTTTTGATTGTTTTCCCCCAATCTCCCTCTCAAACCCTAGTTTAGAATAATGTTGGCTGCTCATTTTCCTTTTCTTAGGTTTAGGTTTAAAAACACAAATCCCGTTTTTTGCCTAATGGGCTAAATTAAAATAGCCCAAATCACCCCATGTGGGCCCAGCTATGCCCAAAAATGTCCCGAGACCCAATTACTACCCCCGGGTACTCTTTTATGACTATCTCGACCCATCCGGACTCAACCGCGCAGTCAGAATTGACATCCGAATTACTTTATAAAAATTCTTATCTCACACCCAATTTAGTCTATACCGACTCCCGGCTGGGATAAGTGTATACCTCGTCATTAATACTCGAAATGACGTAATTAAATTATTATTATTCACTTAGTAAATAAATTTCCCTAAACATTAACCATTCACTCCCCGATTAATATTTAAATATATATATTGCCATAATTAATTCAATTAAAATTACAACACACCAGTAATTTAAAATTCCCGAATTAATTAAATATTAACTATACAAAAATACGGGGTGTTACACTCGATCATATGAAAATGAAATGACGTGTTGCCTAAGGCCACGCGAACTAAGTCAATGAACTACTCTTCCATGGAATTCCTCCAACCGCAACACAAAGTTTGAAATTATAAAATTTCCCCTGAAGTTGTATCATGTGATGAAACTTTCCCGAAACACAACCAATTGCTCTTAAAATTATCACTACAATTTTTAGGGAATCTATCAACCTTGTCAAACTAGTTTTTCTCAAACTTCTTCACATCTTTCGCTTGTTTTTGAAACTTAAGAAATTTTCTAAATTTCTTAGCAAACATGGTCATCATCGGAATTGATGTCTGGCTCATCGTTCGAAATATGTGTTTCCTCCTTTTATGATTTCAAAGCATTTCCCTTGTCCATATTCTTTGCTTTGAAAGAAAGCATGTTAACCTCATAAGTTTTAAGATCTCCTACAAGATCCTTAAATTTCGTAGAGGTCAAAGTATCTAAGGAATTCAAAACCATCTTTTTTGAATTAAATATTTCAAGAAAGGACCATAAGATCTTCTTGATTACTCAATTTTTGATAATTCTCTCTCCCAAGTCAAAAGACGAGTTCATAATATCGGACAATCTTACATGGAATTCATCGAACGTTTCACTATCTTTCATCTTAATGGTTTCAAACTGAGTGGTGAGGTTTTGGAGTTTGGAAGCCATAACAACACTTGTTCTTCAATGGTTGAGTTGGAGTATGTCCTAAGACTCTTTAGACTTTTCACATGTCATAATACGGTAGACCTTCTCCGGTGTGACCAACCTAAACAGATCATTTAAACCTCGAGTATTATAATTTTCCAACCTATGCTCTTCCTCACGACCCTAAAATGTAGGAGATGAGGGTACTTAGACAAAAGCTTATAAGGAATATCCAAATATTGAAGCTGAAGGAGTTGAGGGACCCTAAAATGTAGGATTTGAGGGTCCTTAGACTGGATCTTATGAGTGTACTCTAAATATTTAACCCCAGATATAGAAGCCGAGGGTCCTTAGACCGAAGCTTGTGAAGGTGTAGGGAAAATTTCCGATTGATTTAATTTTTATATATATTGTCTTTATTTCGTTTGGGTAAAAATTATTTTCATCATAGGCTAGGTTTTGAGTGACCTATCCTTCAAGCCTATGATGTGTCATTAAAGACTGTAGTGGATAAGTTAAAGTGATATCGATTACCCACCGTGTTTCGTGTTGTGTTTTATCTTAAATATCTGAGGGATCTCAATTAGATATGAATATATATACTTGGATTTATGTTTAGGTGTTAGTTTTTAAACTGAGGCATTTTTTGTAAAATGTTTACAAAAGAAAAATGTTTTTTCTTTAAATTCGTTCGAACGAGATTTTATTTTCGTTCAAACAGGATTTCACAAGTCGTTCAATGAGTTTCAAAGACTGGTCCAAATGAGAATACGTGTTTCATTCAAATGATCATTTAACGTGCTTCATATGAGTTTGTTATGTTTCACAAGAGATTTTAGTTCGAAGGTCATTCCATGTTTATTCAAACAAGATTAGAAGTTTCGTTCAAACAATATTTTTGTCGTTAAAATAAGAATGCTCAATTCGTTCGAACGAACCTGTGTATTTTATTCGAATGAGTTTTCTCAATATTTGTGCCAGCTCATTCTTTGTGTTTTCTATATTTAAGAGTGACGGCAATGAGTTTTTATTGGAAAGGTTTGCAAAAATGATTGTTATAGACAAATTTGAGCCTCCCAAACCCTAGTTTACACCCATAGTTTGAGATCCAAGTTTCACATACAAACGTCTATTTGAGATATCTTATATGCTGAACCAAGTTTGTTTGCTATATATATTGTAAGAGAATTTCTAGCGGTGAAGACCATGTTTGAATTGTATGATAGTTAGAATAGTCAAGAGGCAAGTGAGATCAGTAGAATTCCAAGACGTAAGAAAGGCCATGCATTGTGTTGGCTGCTGGAAGGCATCCAGCAATGGCTGCGAGGAAGGCAAAAAGAAAAAAAAAGTGCATCGAGGCTTGAAGAATTTGAGTCATTGAGTAAGTTTAAGTTGTTATTATACATATCGTAGTGGACTTGTGTGGTTGGGACCTCTAAGGTTTTCCCGTTGTGGGTTTTCCTTGTATATTACCATGTTGTTGTTTGTTTATTTTACTCTTGCTTATATAACCTAGATGCATGCTTACATCAAGACTAAAATTGGATAATTATTTAGACAACACTTGGAGTTTAAATTGGATAACATTGGTTTAATTAATTTTGAAAAATTAGTAAAATTGGTGATTATTTTCAATACGTACAAACCCTAGGGAACTAGATCACTTTCATAAGGACGTACAATTGTTGGAGCCGAAGGAGCTAAAGACCCTAAAATGTTGGAGTTGAGGGTCCTTAGACTAAATGTTATGAGGGACCTCCAAATTTTCAAGCCAAAGGAGCTAATAGACCCATAAATGTAGGAGTCGAGGGTCTTTTGGCCAAAGCTTGTGAGGGACCTCCAAATGTTAAAGTTGAAGGAGTTGAGAGTCTTTAAAATATAACACTCAAAGGGGCCATGGGACCCCTAAAATATAGGAGATGAGGGTTCGTATGATGCTCTACTTGCATGTCCATCCTTTAATCTCGGGCCTAGGATATGTTTGAAAAAAATGGAATAAAATTGAAACTCTTATAATGTGTTGAAGTAGCTTGTGTAGCTTCATATTTTATCATTTTCATTTCCAATGTTGCGTTTAGCATATGATTACCAATCCATTAATCCACTATATAAAATATGTCTCTGATTTACATTTGACCACTTTAAAACTCTCTCAGCCTAGATTTATCTCTTTAAGATCTTTGCAAGGGTTTTTAATCTATTCTTCCAGTTTTTTATTTTTTTCGTGACTTTTGGTAAGCTTTTCCTTATTTAGATATTTATAAGAGGTTTTAGTAATTTATAACCGTTTATTCATTATCGTTATAATCATTAGTTGTTATTTAAGGTATTTCTTTTATGTTCTTCCAAAAGCTCAACACCTTTTTCTTTGTTTGATCTTTAATCACATTACATAAATCTCACTTTTCAGTTTTTGAACGCCCAATACATGGAATTTAACCGATATCTAGTTGAGGAGAATCTTTGTAGTGAATGAGGTTCATAGAGTTACTTGAGGTAGACCCCTTAGAGGTGATCAATACCTTAATGACTCTTGCTAAGGGTTCCCCTCATCCTTGTAGTCTAGAGGCTCCTGATTCATCCTTTATATTTAAGCCGACTGTACTCTTCCGTCCTAGTGATATTTTAATCAAAAACAATACCACGAGTTCAGATGAGGATTCCTTTGATACTTTAATGGATAACAACCCTTGTGGTGTGCCAATTATTGGTTATGACATAAAAGTTAGAGTAGTTTCCTTATCGAGGATAATAACTAGAGCTAATGACTTGGCCATATCCTCTACCTCCTCCTTGGTTTCAGCATCTTGATTAGAGTAATATTCATATTTTTACTTTTAGTCTACTTCATATGAGAGTAAATCTGACACTTAAGAGGCTATTGATATTGTTGAGGAGGGGTGATACAACGGTGAGTTAGAGTATACCTAGTTTGTCAAATTAGCTATTGGATTCCCTCCTTTGAACTATGATATTGCATCGGACTCTATAGATGATAATGAGGCTTACGATATTGACCTATCTCAAAATAGACATAACAAAAGTACCATAGACTGAATCAAAGCCTATCGGATCCAATATATGTACTGTATAAAGACGTCTATGATGGTGAAGGACCTAAAGGCTCTTGAGAAAGCTTTTGACATAAAGAACGTAACTAAATTATGTTTATATAAGGCCATGTTTCATTTAGGATTTAGTCTTCCATTTCACATATGTATCTATGAAATACTTTCCCATTGGGTGTTCGAAGGGTACTGAAATCCCTTTCCAATGGTCCGTCCCGTGCGTGATTTCGACTTACCATGCGGACGAACGACCCGTCTCCAAGAGGTCACCAAATGCTTCTAGGGTCCAGTTGACCAAAGTCAACTCCCCAAACCGGGTCAAACTCTTTGGAATATCGAAGTACATCTCCTAACTTTTCCAATGGTCCGCCCTGTGCACGATTTGGACTTACCATGCAGACGAATGATTCGTTTGCGTCCGAATGATTCCCCATCCAATGGACCGATAAATGCTTCTGATCCATATTCGACCCAAAGTCAACTCCCGAACCTGGGAGAGGTCCAAGGGATTTTCAAAGGTCTCTTAATTACCTTTCCAACGGTCCACCCTGTGCGCAATTTCAACATCCAAATCCCTTTCTAACTTCCACTTTTCACCATCCTTTTCATCAAACTTGGTGAATTAACCACTCTCCATCATCATCCAAGTGCAAGGGCTGCTCTCCAACATTCAAGATCAAGCTCAAGATCTTCAATAAGGTCCAACTTTCTCAACTTTATCTTCAAATTCCCTTAAATTTGTAATAACTTGTTTTATTACCTAGCACTTTTATTATATCATCTCACACATCCTAATATACGTTTTATTTAGTATTATTGCACACCTCTTATTTTCATATAAATAAAACCCAAAAAAACAAGAAAAAGAGGGTTTGCTCATAAATTCCGAATAAGGATTCTCATATTTTTCTCACACTTTTCACACAACTAAAACACTTTTTCTACACACACGCACACTCACAAATAAGAGATCCCATATTTGGATTTATGGAATAAACCCCAACCCTCATTTTGTATGCCAACTACGTGGACTTTGATGCCTTTATAGGCTACGTAGGTGTCTCGGAGTAAAACCTGAGACTAGAGTCATATTCTCACTTTCTCTATCTTCTCTAAATCCAATTTTCTTATATTCGATACACTTGTTCTTAGTGACATATTAATCCATATGCGTTATCGTTCCATTATAACGGTCAACGTAAGGGTAATCGCGTAAATCTTATTTTCTAATATTATTTTTATACCTTCCTACGGATGACTCGCTTTATCTCTCCCATGATACAAGTCGAGGATTCCTATCTCCACTATATATATACACATGAACACATATCACGGGGAAATTAAAAAAGGAAAATAGAAAACATCCATGAGAGACCGAAAGGGCAGAATGGGTGCCTAACACCTTTCCATTTCGTAACTTAGCCTCCGAACCCTTATTGAATCATTTTGGTTTCGTATGCACAGTATTTCTTTGGATGCCATCCTTCGGGATAGATTCCCCTTTTTCTTTTGTCTGTTTTAAGTAAAATAGGCTGGCGACTCTAAATCTCTCTACATTTTTACACCTCATCTCAACCGACACCGGCCGAAGCGCTATTGAGAGGGATGCACGGGACCCAAGGATCCTCCTTCATGTGCCCGCCCATGGTGAGGATCGGGGATGGCCACAGTGGCGACTCTGCTGGGGATATGTATATTTTGAGGGCTTGACTCTATTTACATGGATGTTATCTTTGTTTATATTTCCCCTATATCTGCATGTTCCCTTTTTCCATGTGTATCCCATGCTTATGCTTCTGTTCACACACTTGTAGAAAATTCTCCATGTACACTTCACACCACGTGAACCTAGGATCACATATATCCACATGTTGTACGCATCACCTATCCATACTTGTTGTACCTTTGGTACTTGTACTTTGCTCCCTGTTTGGCATAATCAAGAAAAGCATTCTCATCATAAGATAGTAATAAGAAAATCATGCATGATTCACACGACATCATCGAAGATCATTGTTATTGACCAAATTTTACCCAGTAACTGGAGGGTCACTTCGTGATGGGCGCTGATCCGGTAGCGTGCAGTTAGCCTAAGCGATATGACTCTCACCTTCCATTGGCCAAGTACCTTCAACGTATATCGAATGATTCCCTTGCATCGTACCGCTTAACCGAAGTCATGACGGGAGGTATATCGCAGGGAATTCATTCACGTACGCCGAGTATATCGAATTTGCTCTCACAAGTACCGTCCCCATGAGGTATATAGTGAGGCAATTCATGTACACTCAGGTATATCAAATGGCTTGTCCACATGTACCGATTTCCCTCAAGAGCAATACGTATATCATGG
This sequence comes from Sambucus nigra, assembly GCA_949130495.1. Taxonomy (NCBI): domain Eukaryota; kingdom Viridiplantae; phylum Streptophyta; class Magnoliopsida; order Dipsacales; family Adoxaceae; genus Sambucus; species Sambucus nigra. The sequence goes on along the minus strand of OX422215.1, from coordinate 300,138,689 downwards.
AAGTCACACCAAAGGGGGAAACCCATTCCGATTCACCCAACCAACTGCATACCCGCCTATAGGTGTCAAACCTAAGACACACACTTTAGATTATCGATTTCAACCCGAAACTCTGTCGAAATTCCAGGTCAGCCTGTCACCCAAATTTTTTCACATTTTTAAAATGGGACCCTATCCGTGAGCCTGGTTATAAGTCCAGTCATAGCTTCGTATATATTAAAAACCCCACTTTTCCATGCTCGGGTCCCGTCCGACATTGCATTTAGGAGAATTAAATACAAGTGAGAACATAATAATCGTAATAACCATGCTGACTTACGTCTCTAAAAACATTTCTCCCTTCTTTATCAAAAATCCAAAAATAGTTTCGTCTCTTTTTCTCAAAAATAAATCCCATTCTACGCCTTCTCAAGTCAATCCCAAGCCCTTGGCCTACCTCCCTATTAACTTCAGTCTTCAGTCAAATGAGTTTCATCCGTTCCTCTACTACTTCTTCTGAGTCTGGAATCCATCCACTTCCATGGAGAATATAGATCAAGTACCAGTCATACAACCGGATTTGACGGCAGTCCTAGCACAACTCGTGTCCAAGATTGAAAACCTACAAACTGAGGTTCTAGAGATGCAACGAAACCAGGTTCCTATTCCTCAAGAGCCCGAGGCCCTATTCCCTCATGCTATGGGTCCACCCGAGCTTATCTGGGTTCCTAAAGAATATCAGAATGCTCCACGTGCCCCTCCTATCAATGGGCTTCCGCATGCCCAACTTTCGATGCCAAACATTACCCAACCTGTGGCTAACCTGCCTATGGTCGCTGATCCAAAAGAGGACGAGTTGAATAAAGTCAAAGAGGATCTCAAAATGCTCACCAAGAAGTTTGACAAAGTCAGAATCTCTGGGAATTACATAGACTACACCCACATGTCTCCCTATCCTAAAGCGAGGTTACCCGAGAAGTTCAAGATGCCAAATATCGAGAAGTTCGGGGGGAGTGGACCCCCGATTGTTCATCTTCGTAGTTATCATCATTCCATGACTCTATTAGGGGCTTCTAAAGAAGTGATGGCCCAATTTATTTCAGCAAACTTTGAAGGATAGTGCCCTCCGATGGTTTTTATCTCTCGAGAAATCCAGAATCCATAGCTGGGAGGATGTAGCTCGAGAATTCATATCGCAGTATAAATACAACGAAGAGCTTAAGGTCACCCGTCATGATTTAGAGCTGCTCAAATAGTACCCTAGGAAATCAGTCAGTAACTTCATAACCCGGTGGAGGGAACAAGCAGCTACCAAGACCAATCGGCCATCTGAGGAAGAACAGGTCAAAATAGTGAAGAAAAGCTTCTTGCCCCATGTCCGAGCGACGATGGGAGGAAAATACTATCCCCACTTACTAGCTCTCAGAGAGGCAGGAGTAGAAATTGAGGAAGGTCTTGCTAAAACAGAGGTTGAACCAAAGAAGGTGTCCGGACAGTTCACTCCCAAAAAATATGACAAACCTTCCAATGCTGTAGTCTCAACCATCAACAACATCTCTCAACCGACCACTTCGTGGGAACCAGAAAGATGCTCTATCCTAGTTCTAAAGGAATACACCGAGCTCCATACTCCCCTCTCCAAAGTTTATCAAGCCCTGTTAAGCTGAAACCTTATAAAACCCTTGGACCCCCGTCCATTGCCAAACCCACTTCCAAGAAACTTCAAGGCCGATGCTCATTGCGCCTTTCACCAAACTGCTAGCCATACCACCGACCAATGCTTTCACCTCCGAAACATAATCCAAGATCTCATTGATCGGGGTACCATCTCCCCACTAGCCAATCCTAAGCCAAACATGTGACACCCGCCTAATTAATCCATGGTGATCAGTCCTAAATCAAGTTAGAAAAGGTTTCTCAGTTGGTCCATTCTTAGCATCACTGTCGTCTTTTTAATTACTAACCACCTAAGTGAGAAAAGTAGACTGGTGCCAATTTTTATCTTCTAATTAATTAAATAAAACTCACGTGGAACATAAAATAATACACAATCACAGTTAACTAAAATAACCATCCACAAATAAAATACCTAACCGAATAAACCATCGGTCCAAATATCCAATACAAGTAAAGATAAGAAGAAAATATCAACAAGTCTAATACTAACAAATGAACTGTGAGCGACAAGCTCAGATAACTACTAGAGAATTTCTACACGAATGAAAGAAGGAGGTGTCTATCAAAAACCCGCAACATCCACATGTGCTGCAGCAAAGGATACCTGGAATAGAGTCAAGCCTGGCGTCCCTGTGGTTGGACACCTAAAAGGTTTTTAAATTTTTTTATAGCAAGGGTTAGTACCCAAAAAAAACATTTGAAAACATTTAACAAATGATTAACTTGCAGTAATAAATAAATATGCATGCTCTTCATATTTTAGTTAGTCCCGCACTCTCTTGAGGACTTCCTTACCCCTCCTCTAATGTGCACTATTAACGCTTCCATTTAATTTACTAGGTCCTACGCTCCTGACCCAATACTTATTTTAACCCTTGAAATTTACCTACTCTAACCGAGTATGCCTTAATTCATGATTTTTAAGTCATTATAAACGTGAAACTTAATTAAATCATTACCCTTTTTAATTTCATATAACATTCACACCTGTTATGCACATAATACATTTTTCACTATGTATTAATTATCCCATATATAATTATTTACCTAATTATATATTTAATCATATTACAGTATTCACAAACATACTAAAATAATATTTAATACTAACATTCGACCGAGTAAAAATACTCACAAAATATAAATTTTCCCAAGTGCTATCCCAATAGGTGTATTCACATAACCTAGTTACCCAAGTCAGATTCACTCACTAACTTAGTTTAACATACGAATTGGAGGCGGTCATATTCCTTCCCTGAAAGTGAGATGCCCCTCACCCATATAACGGACGCTATGACCTGGGATTATACTTGTCTTACTCCTCAAGCTAGGAGATTCATCCACTACGCGCAACCTCCCCCCTATAGCACTAGAGTATATACTAATAATATTCAATCACTGATATTAATGCGCACACACTATATATATATATACTATCACACTCCGTATATATATATATATAAATATAAAATGTCTCGGCTACACCATGAACAAAATCCGTAACACAATCCTATTTAATTTATTAAGAGTTTATGGTCCAACTCTAATTATTAATTAATTCGCACATTAATTAATTAAGTCACCTTTGGTGTCGCCCCCACCATAAAATTGGACTTACTCTCATAGTCCGAATTATTTAGCCTTTACCTAAATAAGATTTATCTCTCGGTATTCCTCAAGCATTATCCCCAGACTTGTTCACTACATCTATATTTAATCCTTTCGAACACCTTCCCAAAAATTCAACCTTAGTGTGTCGCACCTAATTTCTCCAAAACCCAACAAATTTAAATTATGATGTCACACTAAGTCGTCTCCAAATTCTAATTAACTTTATTCACTATTAATCAGATTTAAAACCCATCTATAAATTTCTCACCAAATTAAGTCCTGGAAAAATATTAAATTAAATTTTCTTCATATAAAAGAAAACTGGGTGAACCGTCACAATATGCCGACCATCGATCGATCGACCCCAGACCTTCGATAGATCGATCGAGAAGGTCTTCGCCTTCTTCGCGAAGACAAATTATGCCATGGACGAGTTTCATAAAACCCTAACTCCTTCTACCAGCAATCTCAAGCCTTCTTAACAATAATACAAGTTAGGAACCATATTAGGGACCTCCAGAATGTCCTCCAACGTTATTAATTCGTCCATTAACTACACTTTCTGAATTTGGGGAAATATTCATCTTTAATTCCTTACACATTTAAACCCCAAATACCTTCACCAAATTCGTTTTTAATTATCCAGATATCATCCTGCCAGATATGTATCAATTTATAATATCAGATTTCTACAAGAATCCTCATTCAAATTCGTAAATCAGATTATTATTTTCAAAACCTCATGTTTATGCCATGAACACCAAAAATGAATTTTGATCAAACACATCACATGAATATGAATTGAAAAACAGATTCAATACTATTGCAAGTTATTCACTTGCCTTAGGTTTCGTAGTGTCTGATTCGGAGATGAATTCCAAGGTTGAAGATGATCCTTGTTGGCTCTCTAGTGATCACACAACTGCCTTTAACTGCTATTAGGGTTCCTTAATACACTTAGCCTTTTTCTAAAACTCTATCAGCCATTTCCTTTCTTCTCCTAACTTAACAATTAACCTAAATCCCGTTTTCTCCCAATGGGCCAAGCCCAAATGACCTAATTGCCCCCGTGTGGGCCCGGCTATGTCTAAAATGCCTCGGGACTCATTTACTACCCCCGAGTACACTTTTCCGACTATCTCGGCCCATCCGGACTCAACCGTACAATCAGAATTATCATCCGAATTAATTTATAAAAATACTTATCCCCCACCCCTTTTAGTCTATACCGACTCCCGGTTGAGATAAGTGCATACACTGTCATTAATACTCGAAATGACTTAAATAAATAATTACTATTCACTTAGTAAATAAATTCCCATAATTATTAACCATTTACTCCCCGATTAATATTTAAATAAAATTTTCCTAATTAATTCAATTAAAATTAAGACTCACAAGTAATTTTTAATTCCCGAATTAATTAAATATTTAATGCATGAAAAATGCGGGGTGTTACAAAACACTACTCGCAATCCACTCCCAAATTATGCCAATGCCATCTTCTTAGAAGAAAATCCAGATTTCGATCCCTCAAGTCAATTCACACTCATATACTCTCCTAAACCTCTTCAAATTTGCCCATATTTTCTCTTATACCCTACTAGCCTCGCTGATCAGGCACTGTCACTCCTTACTAGAGCATGCGTCGCTGTCCGTACGTGTTCTAAAAATGGAAATATGGAATTGTCAGAGGTGTTAAACCAATACCTAGAGTTCGGGCTGAAATTGCCCTCATAAATGGTCATCGATTGCCAAAGGTTTAGTACAATGGTCTTGGAAGCACGAAAATGGGCCTGAGATTCAGAGAAGTGGGTGGAACCAACCGATCAAATCAGCCTAGATGATGTTGTCCAGATTATGGCAGAATTATTCGGGCAAACCAACAACATTTATAGTATCACCGGGTTACTTGATACTTTAAAGCTACAAGGGCGCTTAGTCCCTTCAACCATACATATCCCCACAGAATGGGAAGACATGTATGAAGAAGTCGTTGAAGTTGTGGAATGCATTGACTTTACATGGAAAGACATAATTGTTTCCACCGAATGGGGGGAAGAATTCCACGATTTGAGTGAAGAATAAGATTCAGGAAGAACTGGCCCAGTAGCCGACATATGTGTGATGATATCATTTGAAGAACTCCTCGGAGAAATAAATAGGGTGACAGAACAACCTGAGATTGACGAGGAAATGGGATTTATGTTCTTCCCTTCTTCAGTAAATCTCATGACCAAATCAGGGAGACATTACCAGGTTCCAAGCTCACTACCAGCAAATGACAAAGGGAAGGGCGTTGAAAACCTTCCTATGCCAGAGATGACCATCGAGGAGAGTAAGATCCTCGATCAACTGAAGAAAACTCAAGCTAACATCACTCTATGGGGTCTTTTCATATCTTCCCAACTGCACATAAATGATTTAATCAAGCTACTCACTGGACCCATAGTTCCTCTTTCTACCACACCAGAAGAAGTGAAAAATCTGGTCGGATCCTTGACCTCTACCCAAATGCTATCATTTTTTGAAGAAGAAAACCCCCGAATTGGGCCAAATCATAATCATGCACTCAACATCTGTATCGAAGTTATGGGGAAGGTCGTGCCACTCTCTCTTGTCGATAACATATCCGCCTTGAATGTCTGCCCATTGATAACCTTCAAGTGTTTAGGCATGAAAGAAAGTGACCTCGCTCCAACCTACGCCGCTGTACGTGCCTACGATAATACCCACCCGAAGATGATGGTATCCATAAAACTTGTAATAGGGGTTGGCCCTATAAACCCTGTCATTGAATTCCAAGTCATAGACATCCCAGCTTATTTCAACCTGTTGCTTGGATGACCCTGGCTCCATAGTATCAAGGGCGTGTCTTCCTCACTCCATCATAAATTGAAGTTCTTCGTCGATGGGTGAGTCATCACCATTTTGGGCGACGATAAAAATGTCGAGGGTGGAAGCACGAGTAGTCCAATCCTTGAGATACAACACATGTCAAATGATATGCTCCTATCAGGATTCCGAGTTGAGCCACTCGTACTCCCAGCAGGGGATGGTTTCAAAGAAAGGGTTTGTCTAGAATATGACCCTCATGTAATGTCAATGTGATTCAGATGTTCAGAAACATGCACTTCATGCCTGGACTGGGGCTAGGGAAAAGGCAGTAAGGGATACTTGAGCCCATCGAACTGAAGAAAGATTTCCCTCTTGGGATATCAACCATCAGAGCAAGAGCTCAGAATGATCCACCAGTCTCAACCAAAGAGAAGATTAGACTGCATCCTAACTATCCCAAGAGACTCCTTGAATGGACGATTCATCAAAGAAGGCAAAGACTTCCCCTTTTACGATTTTCTAGAACCATGGTATGACCACACAGACAAGAAGATGAAGCCTAGAATAAAGATCTTTTTCGAAGATAGCTACCCATGGGCTGAAAGTTTCTTACACTGAGTACAATCGCTCATCAAATATATCGAAGAGATCGAGGAAAGTGATTCCAAAGATTCCTTCAACTTACAGACACTAGGGCTGGCACTTGTTAATATTTTGCGAAGGGATTTGAAAAGTCCCTGCCTTTATGTACTTGTCGATGGTTCTCCTCAGTGTAAAATAGCTCTCCGTTGGATGCTGGATCTTCTGATGAATCTATCAATATTTGGGATCCTCCATTGTTGTCGCATCGAGTTCCCCCATGGGAATGCCCTTTGGTTCATAGATTGTTCCTCCTTGGACCATTGCGTTGTAACAGCTGACAGCCTCCTCCACCGTACAAGGCAATAGTGGTGGGTCCTCCCTGTCTCTTCCAAACTTTCTCTTATTGTCCTTATTCAACACCTTCCCCCATCTGTTCCCTCGGTGTACCCTACCCGTGGGGGATGAGACCTCCCCCCACAGGTTGGATCGGCTTCCTAAACTTCATGGGCACCACCACCGAATTTGGTTGCACCACTAAGGAGATATTTCTTGCCGCTTTTAAGAACGTTGAAAAAGTCCCTTCACGCGTTTCATTAATGAGATGACAGATGTACTCAGGAAGAAGTCTCTCCGCACAGATCTACAATAACTTGGACTATTTATCCACCTCCCTCACATCGAGGGACCTTTCCCTGAACATTCGATAATATGCTACCATTTCTTCCCCATGTCGTTGCTTCTCCCTCCCTAGTGGGGTCAAAGTAAACTCATCTTCTGCCAGAAAGAACTTCTGGACGAACAGAACATGCAAATTTTCCCAGGTAGAAACGATTTTGGGGGCTAAATGAGAATACTAAGTATATGCTTTATCGATTAAGGATTTAGAAAACTCCCTCAACCTGAGCTTCTTATTATTACAATGTGCCCCCAAGTGTTTAACGAAGCGCTTAATGTGCTCCTTCGGGTTTCCACCTTTCCCTGTGTATTTTTCAAAAATAGGAGGAATATAGTCCTTTGGATAGGGCTCATCGTTGTATTCCTAGGGATAAGGTGTTCGAAAGTCATCATAGATCGAACCTACCTCGCCAGCAGATTGCGGGGAGGCTTGCATGAACTTCAGCATCTCTTTCTGCATCTCCTTCCTCATTTCCTCCATTAGTGATGCTACTGGGGCAACAACCAATGGGACCACGAGATGAGTGACCATTGCAGTTGGAGAAATCATCATAACTGGAGCCGTTGATACTCCCTAGATTTCCACTGATGGATTAACAACAGAGGGTATACTTGCTAGGACTCTTCCCGTTACACCTGTAATTGGTGGGGCTATTGGGGCTGCCCCTAGTGTCACGAAAGAGTTGGCTTCAAATCCTCCTAACACCATCGAAGCTATCATAGTTTGTAAGAACTCGTAAAACTTACTCATGAGGAGTGCCTCTTGGGCTGGTCCCAACGCAGCACTCGTGGAAGCTTGTGTCACCCCAGGAACGCCGGTCGTCGCCTGAACTGGAGGTACCTTTATTCGAGGGGCCCCATACCTTAGAGCCTCCAGTTCTCTCACCTCATGTTCTTCATTATGTTAAATGTCATCAAAGTTGAGCCTTCGATTAACGTTATCTTATGCCATACTCCTTGCTTAGAAGAATCCCTCCCCAGCAGAGTCACCAAATGTAAGAGGGTAGTTTAGATAAGATGGAAGCGTAACCCCTTTTTGAGTATGGTAATGATAAGTTAAATAGTAACACTATTGATTATCCGTAAAATATTCCAATATTACTCAATGAAGATAGATTCGGTTTAAGCTCACAAATCTCTCGTGTATGACTCAGAAAGTTATAATGAACTTAGAAGTAACTTAGCTAGAGGGAGAGAGAAGTAAGCACCCTAGATACACCTTGGCAAGCAGCTAAAACACATCAAACACCCTTAAGAATCTCTATCAAGTATTAAAATCTTCATAATAAATGACAATGGTGGGTGAGTAAACTCTCTCCAGTTTGTAATAATTCTCTAGTGATCACTTATGAACTCTAAAAAAGGATCATCTCCTCAGAGGTGGTTAGGGTCCTTAAATAGCCTCCCACACGAGCCCCAAGGCAACTCAGCCATTAATGCCTGTGAAATACATCGCTCATACTTTATGTCACAAACATTAAATACTTGATGCACTAGTTTTTTCCACACCATAAACATTAAATGCCAAGACATTCCTTTTGCCTAACCACTGCGTGTCAGGGGTCTTTTGTCATAGAGGTGGCTCACCAACTGTTTGACAACCCCAAATACTATGGTGGTTTACTCAAGTGCAGGTCTAACATTGCCTAGCTGGTTAGTGACATCAGATAAAGTGGATGTGACATTAAGTAGAGGTTTGTTTGACTCACAACTCAATGCCAGACGGAACTCATGGCTGCTCCCCCCGAGGTTCCACAATCATGGTCCTTCGATGTTTTACCAGGTGTATCTAAGATGGTCGGACAAGCCCCAACGGTGCCTCACTTGTCAATACTCCAAACCAAGTCCCTCTAAGGTTCACACGATGACGTCATTCAATAGAGCATGAAATCTCTCTCAGGTCCTGCCAAGCCTGGTCTCTCGCGAGTACCATTTGACCTCACACTAAAAATCATTATTATTCTCGTTACATCATTACAATCGTTATAGTTTATAGTCAATATAAACAAAGATACAATATGACTAACACAACAAGCTAAAGTATGAGTTGCCACACGAAGCTGCCTCGCTGAGTTTCCATGCTTGAGTTGCCACGCTAAGCTGCCTCGATTTCTTAATCCCAAACACTGTTGCTAATGGGGGAATTATCCCTAATCTCAAGATTACCTTCAAGCCCCCTCTACATTATTATAGTTTATTTCTTTTGAGGAGAAAATTAAGGAGTATATTATGATTTTGTTCCAAAGTATTTTAATTAGATAGGTGACTAGTACCTATGAGCCTTTAAATTCTTATATTATTATCGATTCTCATGATAAATGCATTTATGATTAATTTTATCCACGTAGTTGAACGGTATATATAAGTTGGCTATACCGAGGGATTTCTTCGTTATTTTTTCTTTTGATCATATTAACATATATTATTGTTGTTTTTGAACTTGAGGTTTATATTGAGTCATCCAGGATTGAGATAATCTTACAATTAGTGCATTGAAATAGTCTATAGTACCAAAAGTTATCGGAAGGCAATGAAATATGCATATGTTTATATTAGGAGTTGTTAGTATACATGTCAACTGAGTTATTTAATTTTTCACATGGACATTAGAGGCCTATGTATCATAAGAGATTTTAAATGAGAAATGTGTTATTGCTCACGTGGTTATATGCTTACTAATGATTAGTTACATATTATGAGTTCATGATATGGCGATTATATTAGTTGATATTGGTACATTTAGAGTTGATTTTTCATAGGAAGAGTTTTCTCATCGGGTTAATTTACTCATGATGCTATGCAAAATATTTTTTTCAAGTGGTGGCAATGTTAGAGTTAGTTGATTTTATTAAATCTTATATAAATATGAGTATAAGAGGAGAACTCTTTTATTTTTATTTTAGTGTTCATTTGTACTTTATGTTGTCTTTATATGTAGTATCCTTAAGACAATTATTATAATGGGAGAAATTTTATTGTGCTATAGTTGCTCTTAATACCCCAAATGTAGGAGATTAGGTGGTCAAATAAGTTGCTTGTCAAATTATGGTCTATCATTGAATTCAAAATTACCTATTTATTTTTATAACAACACAAAATCTTTGTCAAATTTGAGTTATGGAATTAATTACGAATGATTTAAATTTATAATATTTTAATAATTCACGGCCATAATTTGGGATGTGAAAACTTCGTATTAGAGCTCTAGGTTGAACTTACCTTAGGATATAGGTTTAGAACGGGTAATTTGCAATCTGAGATCATAGTTTTGGGTAGAGCATCGATTGTGAAGGTTAATATAGTTTGCTTAAAACATAAGTTAGATGGAGGTATTATGCATAGTGTTAATATTTACTCATGATATAGTAGGGCAGCTAGTAGGTGTTTCTAAGGGCCTCAAAAGCATATTAGGGGATTCAGTTTGAATAAATTTAAGTTATGAAAGGTGGACTATATTGTCTTTACTTAAATGGGATAAGGAGAATTGTTGATTATAGATTAGTTTTGTAATTGTTTAGTAATATGACCCCTAATGGATTGTAAGGTAAATGTTGCAGTGGTGAGATTATTTTATTAATCTAATTTAAGAGTGTGAGATATGGATTTGATAAATATGATTAGTTATTAACGAGGCGTAACCTCTTTAGAATGATATTTAATGTGTAAAGAATAGAGGATTCCTTCGCCTTGCAATAAATGATTTCAATACTTGCAATAAATGGCCTAAATGTAACAAAGTGTATTCAATGAGCCTCTAGAACATAAATTCTCTGACAACACAATAAATGAAATGAATATCAATTACTAACTTGGTTGAATGGAGAAAGAACAAGCAGTTTGATGCAATAAAGGCAAGGAAGAAACCTTAAAGTGACTTAGTAAGTGAATTGATTAGTAATAAGTACTAATCGAGAATTTATAACAAAAGGATAAACTCAATGATAATAACTCACATAATGCACTTAGGTATAGAGAAATCATGTATCGGGATTGAAGATTAGGATTCTGGAAACAAATGATTGGTGAAAGTATTTATAGTAATGGAAGGTCATTCAGGCGACCTTACCCGCATTAAATGCTCTGAGCCCGCATTAAATTCCAAAAATATTGTCCATTTAATGAAAAAGGTGGTGTATTTAATGCATGAGATATTTTTTTTGGGCAGGAATACTATTCGGGCTATCAGAATGTCATTCAGATTGATTGTGATGTGACAAGTTGTCACAAAGGTTTCCTTTGTGAGGGATGATGGTACATTTTCCAAATGGGTTGGCGGTCCAAAGAATGAACCCATTCAAGTACCAGTTTTCTTGAGCTCCCTAATGTCAGAAAGCATGACATCATAAAAGATATTAAATAGTAGCAATAAGATATGTTGTATTGTCAATCTAATGATTAATGAGGTTTCTCGAGTAACTTTACTTTGTATGTTTTTGTTTGGATGAGGTTTCTTTGTTAAAGGTTCCTTGAACGAACAACTTTGACAAGGTCCCTCGAGTGAGGTCCCATGACGGGGGGGAGGGGGGGGGAGATTTTTGGAACACTAACTTGATCATATCAGAGAGAGGTTTTGCCTAAGTGTACCAAAGAGGTTGGGGTTATTTCCCAACATTGCGTTGTTTTTAATCCTCCAAACCTAGTACCTATGAGATTCCCTAAATGCGGTCACTGGATTGAGCATGAAAGTTATCCCATGTTTTGCCAGACGTGGTCCTTTGTAGGTACATAACAATCTCAATACTATTACAACATATCCCAAATATTGACAAGAGAGAACAAATATAAGCTAAGTATGTATTACAAATATGTTCTTAAATCTCCTTTGAACATGCTTGCTTGTTGTGGGAGTGTCTTCGAGTGACATTCTTACCGACAAACCTTTTTCTTATTCTTAATACTTGATCATCCACTAATCCACTTTACCTGGCTTGATTAATGTTTAATCAACCATTAGCTTTAACCTACCTCTACATTTGCGTCTTCATCCTCCTTCGAGTGACTTTTAACTTAAAATACCGAACATTTTGAACAACCATTTACTGGGTAAATATTTGTTAGATAAAAAATTTCATACAAATGAGCATTCATTCAAATGGGAGTTATCACTTTTAGTGAACACTAATGCGTTCACATGAATATATACTAGAGTGAACATTTTGTTCGAGTAATAATTTTTATAATTTCCCTGATAATTTGAGTTGCTGGGGTACCTTCTCAAGTAATTTTAAACTTTCATGTTTACACTTATGATTTTTTTTTCCAGACTTCCCCCAAAACATATTAAGTTCCCAAGGAATGCCAAATCCTAACTTAGCCTCAAAGGGGTCATCATCGATCAGTCTTATCGCATTAAAAGCATTCGTCCATTTTCCCACACCATAACACGTGGCAACTCAGGGATAGAGCATAGTTTTCACATGAACCGCCTCTATGTAGATTTTAACAGAACATGATGATTACCTTTGTGTGGTCACGCACAGCCATGCACGCGTGAACATCACCTCCTACCATTTTAATACCCATTTCCTCTTATAAAAAAGGGAGCGCCTTCTCTGTTAATCCTTTAATTTCAATAGCATACATATCCGGAGATTTTTAGAGAGAGTAAATTCATATTTTTCAATTTTTTGCTATAAGAAAGACATAGTTGCCTATTTCTCAATCCCTCTTATCCCTTACTCTCATTATTCACCGTTCTTCCTTTCAAACCACTATTGAGATAGAACCTATCACCAAAACCACTCCTTCTTCTAGGAGCGCTTGTCCTAATACCCTTTCTCGCCAAGCTCAGTGGTGCAAACACCATTGTGCTCCTTTTTTCTGTATCGAATACCGTTTTTGGACCATTTCTAGGGCTCACCCTAATCATTAAATCGCCTGAGGTACTCCCCATTTATTGGAGAAAGAAAATGAAGAAACTCATGAGTGATCGTACATCCCCGGTGCTGATGTAACCACGATTAGAATAGAACGTGGAGATTTAACCTTTTCAAACATGGAATTTGAGTCTCCAAGTGGCTCATACAAAGGATTGGAATCATGGACGGAGTACATTCACGTCAAGTATTCCAACATCTTATCCGAGGTTGGCTTGTCAAGCACCATATGGTTTGGTGACGTTACATTGATCAAACTAAATGATGCTTTGAGGTTAATGGTTTCTTGATGGATCTACCTGCCCCACACCTTTGTGGCAGGGAGGGGTAGATTTACCATCACTTTGGAGGATGTGTGTGAGATCCTAGGTCTTGATGTTGTCGGTGATGAAACTTTCTTTGATGAATATACCTCTAAAGAGGAGGTGAAAAAAGTAATGGTGTTGGACCAAAATTGTAAGAAGTGCATCGGACGATCAAACAAGGCCATTTTCGATGAGCTAATTCGGTACATATACTTTGTGGAAGATACATATGCTGCCAAAATGAGAAAAATTGCCAAGGCCAATCCTAAGGGCAAGTAAGATATCGTATTGCCCCCCACTGGGGAGGGTTTTGAGACTACCCTTTAGATACCAACTTACATATTATTTGTCGGTCTAGAATTTTCTTATCCCAGAGACCACATGACTACCCAAGGAGGGATTTAATCAATATTTTCGTTTGGATGCCTTTGGGGATCAAAATTTCCTAGACTGCCATCACACTAGGTTCTCTCTACACCTAGCTAGTCATATCTTACACTGGCATTGTAAGGTCAGTTAGACATTTTGACGTCTTTGTAGAGGGGGGTTGAAGGTAATCCTGAGATTAGGGATAATTCCTTAATTGACAATATTGTTTGAGATTAAGCAACCGTGGTAGCTCAAGCGTGGCCACTCAGCGAGGCATCTTGGCATGGCAACTCATACTTTAGCTTATTGTGTTAGTCAAATTGTATCTTTGTTTATATTGACTGTAAGATATAATGATTGTAATGTCGTAACCAGAATAATAACGATTTTTCGTGAGGTTAAACGGTACTTGCGAGAGGCCAGGCTTGGCAGCGCCTAGGAGAGCTTTCATGCTCTATCGAATGACCTCACCATGGGAGCTTTAGAGGGACTTGGTTTGGAGGATTGAGAAGTGAGGCACCATTGGGGCTTGTACTGACCATCTTAGATACACCTGGTAAAACACCGAAGGACCCTGACCGTGGAACCTCAGGCGGGGAAGCTTGGAGTTCCATCGGGCACTGAGTTATGAACCAAACATCCATTGACTTAATGTCATATCTACTGTAGGTGATGTCATTAGCTAGCTAAACAATGTCAGACCTGCACTTGAGTAAACCACCGTGGTATTTGGGGCTATCAGGCAATAGGTGAGCTACTTATGCGACAATATCCCCCTGACACACAGTGGATGGAAAAAGGCATGTCTTGGCATTTAATGTTTATGACGTGGAGACAACTAGAGCATCAGACATTTAATGTCGTGACATAAAGTATGAGAAATGTATTATATAGTCTATAATGACTGAGTTTCCTCGTGGGTGGTGTGGGGGGATAATTAAGGATCCCAACCACCTTTGAGGAAAGGGAGATCTTTTTAAAGAGTTCAAATGATATTTTGAGAAGTTTAAGGAGTTTTTACTAGAGAGAATACAAAAAAGAGGGAGTTATTGCAAACCATAGGGTTTACCCACTCACCATTGTTACTTATTACGAAGATTTTAATACTTAACAGAGATTCTTGAGGGTATTAGGTGTGTTTATACATGCCTACCAAGGTGTATCTAGGGTGCTTACTTCCCTCTCCCTCTAGATAAGTTACTTCTAAGGTTTATTACTATTTCCTGAGTTATGCACAAGAGTTTTGTGTGTTTAAACTGAGTTTATCTTAATTGGGTTTGTGTTTGTGTGTCCTATTATTAATCCAAAGCTTTGGCCAAGTTAGCTTATCATTACCATACTCAAATAGGGGTTACGCCTCCATATATAATCTAAAGTACTCTCTTACATTTGGCGACTCCGCTGGGGAGGCATTCTTCTAAGTAAGGAGTATGGCACAGGATAATGCTAATCGAAGGCTCAACTTTGATGACAACCAGCATAATAAAGAACAAGCTGTGAGGGAACTGGAGGCCCTAAGGGATGGGGCTCCCCGAGTGGAGGCACCTCCGGTTCCAACGACGTTAGGCATTCCGGGGGTGACACAAGCTTCTACGAGTGCGGAATTGGGACCCACTCAGGTCACGCTCCTCATGAGTAAGTTTTATGAGGTTTTGTAAACTCCAGTAGCTTTAACTATGCTGGGAGGATTGGAGGCTAATAGCTTAATAACGCTAGGGGTAGATCCAACGGCCCCACCAGGTGCAGGTGTTGCGGGAACGGTCCCAGCAAGCATACCCTCTGTTATGAATCCAGTAGTGGGAACCTCAGGAGATTCAATGGCCCCCGCTGTGACGTTGGTGCCAGCTACAATGGGCACCCATCCCATGGTGCCATTAATTGTTTCCCCAGCTACATCACCCATGGAAGAAATGATAAAGGAGATGCTGAAGTTCATGCTGGCTTCCTCGCAATTTGCTGGCGAGGTGGCTTCGGTTTATGATGACTTTCGAACACCGTATCCTTAGAAGTACAATGACGAGCCATATCTGAAGGAATATATTCCTCCTATTTTTGAAAAATACACAGGAAAAGGTGGGAATCCGAAGGATCACATCAAGCGCTTCATCGAACAGTTGGGAGCACATTGTAGTAATAAGAAACTTCGTTTGAGGGAGTTTTCCAAATCCTTAACCGATAAAGCATATACCTGGTATTCCCATTTGGCTCCTATGAATTTTTCTATGTGGGAGGAGATGCATGTGTTGTTTGTCCAGAAGTTCTTTCTGGCAGAAGATGAGTTTACTTAGACCCAACAGGGTAGGGAGAAGCAATGACCTGGGGAAGAAGTGGTGGCCTATGTTCAAAGGTTCAGGGAAAGATCCCCCGACGTGAGAGAGGAAGCCAAAGAGTCTAATTTATTGGAGATTTGCGCTGAGGGGTTGCTTCTTGACTACATCTACCATCTCATTAATGAAACGCACGAGGGGACTTTTTTGGCGTTCTTAAAAATAGTGAGGAATATTTCGTTGGTGGTGCGGCCCAATACGGTGGCGGTGCCCATGATGTTTAAGCAGCCGATGCAACCCGTGGGGGGGAGGTCTCAGCCCCCACGGGTAGGGTACACCAAAGGAGGAAACGGGGGCAAGGCATCGAAAAAGGACAATAGGAGGAAGTTCAGAAGAAATAGGGAGGACCCACCATCATTGCCTTGTATAGTGGAGGAGGCTGTCAGCTATTACAATGCAATGGTCCAAGGTGGAACGGTCTACGAACCAAAACACATTCCCATTGGGGAACCTGATGTGGCAACGAAGGTGAATTCTAGGTACTGGCAGGTTCATAGTAGGATCCAGCACCCAACAAATTTTTTTCGCACACTGAGAAGAATTATTAACAAGTATGTGAAGGTAGGCATGTTGCAAATGCCTCCATAGAATGTCAATAACAACCTACTGCCAGCACATGGGGCCAATCTCGTGGTGGCCTACGATAAAGAGGCGGAGAGAGGAGAAACAGAAGAGTATGAAGAATATTTGGAGACCTGTACCAAGGGAATGGCTAACATAATTTTGGCCTACAATGAAGCAAGCACCAAAGATGTGGAGGATGTGTACAGCGTTGAAGGTGAGGAAGAAGATCCAAGGCTAGAGTACTGTGCGGCTTCAAAATCCTCGAAGTTCACCTGGTTCTTCGACCAAGTGGGGATTCCAAAAGAAAGAAGGTTGGAAATAACCCAGACGATACTAGATATTGCGAGGAAAGACGCAGTCCCTTCGCTGAAATGGAAGGGACCCATGTCCAGGTTGGTAAGGAGGTTCCTGTCAGAGGTGACCTTCAGCGATGCCAATAGGGCTGTGAGATTCCCTCATAACACGCCATTGTACATGACTTCCAGTGTCAATGGAGTTAGTTTTGCAAGGACTCTCATGAATGGGGGAGCTTCCATCAATATCATGCCATTTAACTCCTTTCATGCAGCTAATATTCCAGAAGAAAGGTTAGTCCCCATGCCTTTGGTAATTTCGAGGTATGATAACCAATATTCGAAATCGATTGGGTATGTTAATGTGGGGATTGTGATGGGAAATTTGAGTTCCCATATAAAGATCCATGTGATAGAGAGTGAAACTTCCTATTATCTGCTAATAGGAAGGGTGTGGATGCACAACCAAGGGCTAGTTCCTTCGACATACCACCAATGCGCTAAGGCAAACATCAAGGGGACAGAGGTGACCATTAGGGCTATAAAGAGGCCCTTCGCTATCGAAGAAGCTCACTTGGTGGATGTCGCATTTTATACGAAGTTGGAAGAGGATGTACGAGTCCTAACAAGAAGAATGGAGGGAGCATGGGTTGCCTCGATCAGAGAAAGGATGGGGCCCTTGAACGAGCAGAGTAAAGAGGTTGCGAATAGCGCAAGAGTAATGACCAAAGAAACTCACTAGGCGGTCCCTCAGCCCCAAGGCATCTCGAAATAGCTTAAAGATAGGATAAGGCCCAGAGTGGATCCGATGGAGCACGAGATCCAATGATAAAGTGTGCCGAGTCAATTCTCAGGAAAAAGAGTGGATGAAGAATCTAGAGAGAAGAAGAGGAAATCAGTCACCATTACCGACAGACAGTGCAAGAAGGTCATTATCGAGGAAGGAAAGGTAGTGTATTGATTATAACGGTGTGAACGGGTGGCCCAGGAAGCTGACGATGAGGTCGACCCGATATATAAATGCTTTTTGGTAGATCAAAGGGGACAATGCATGGAGAGAGACAATTCCGGTATACAGGAATTTATAGAGGAAGTCACTGAGGAACCACATTACATGGCGGATCGACCGAAGTCGTAGGCATAAGAGCTAGAGTAGTTGAACCTGGCAAAAGAAGAAGATGACCCAAGTCCCATCTTCATCTCGAAGGATATCAGTAAAAAGAAATGAGAGGCCTTGCTTGAGTTGATTCAGGAATTTGTAGACGTCTTCGCGTGGAAGTACATAGAGATGGAGGGGCTAGATGAGGAAGTAAGTGGTCATAAGTTAAACGTGATGCCTTCAACCATTCCAGTAAAACATGTAACAAGAACGTACAAGCCTGAGTTGGATTTGAAGATCAAAGAAGAGGTTCAACGCTTACTAACAGCAAGGTTCATTACACCGATATAGCACCAACTCTGGTTATCCAGTATTATCCCAGTGGGGAAGAAAGACAAAAACCAGATAAGGATCTGTGTGGACTTTAGAGATTTGAATAGAGCCTTCCCCAAAGAACAGTTTCGTCTACCCTCCATCGATATCCTGATAGATGCAACGACAAGTCATGAGATGTATAGCTTCATGGATGGGTATGTTGGGTATAACCAGATCAAGATGGACTCCGTGGATACAGAGAAAATATCGTTCAAAACCCCATTGGGCAACTTCATGTACAGGGTGATGCCGTTTGGACTCAAGAACATTGGGGCGACCTACCAGAGAATAATGATGGCCATTTTCCATGACTTCTTTCACAAGTTTGTGTAATTCTATGTGGATGACTTGGTCATCAAGTCGAGAAAGGAGGAGTCTCATCTGAGCGATTTTAGGAAGGTGTTTTCCCGTTGCAGGAAGTTTAAATTAAAGAAGAATCCGCTGAAGTGCATTTTTGGGGTGACAAGCGAGAAATTCCTAGGCTTTGTGGTTGATCGACAAGGGGTGCAGATGGACCAGGACAAACAGCGGACGATCTTGGAAATTCCATGTCCAAGAACAATGAAAGAGCTGAAGAGTTTCCTCGGTAAAGTCTCCTACCTTAGGAGATTAGTTCTTGGATTAGCCGAAATAACACATCCGTTGATGCAACTATTGCGAAAGAACCCGAAGTTTAAATGGGAGGCAATTCACCTGGAGTCTCTTGACGAACTAAAGAAACTCCTCCTCTCACCATAGACCATGGTTCCACCAAGGGAAGGAATACCGTTGCAGCTATACCGCACATCCACCACAATGTCCGTGGGAGATTTGCTAGCACAAGAGATCGATGGTCAAGAACAACCAGTTTACTATAGCAGGATAATCCACGGGCCAGAAGTCAGATGTAGTAGCTGAGAAAGGCATTGTTTAGCCTTAGTTTTTATAGCGCAAAAACTTAGAGATTATATGTTGTCTTTTACAATTCATATTATAACTAGATGTGATCCCATTAAGTATTTGCTTGTAAGGACTATGGTTATTGGCAGGGAAGCTAGATGGTTCCTTATCCTCTCCGAATATGACTTGAAGTGCGTGGTTCCTCTCGTAATTAAAAGCCAGGCCTACGCTGATCTGTTGGCCATTTTCCCTTCGGGAACCTTTGAGCCACCCAAAGAAGATATCCCAGGAGACGATTTACAAGCCAACCATCTAGACGCAACGGACGAAGAATGGACAATGTAGTTTGATGGGTCATCGTCAGAAAAGAAAGGAGGAGCAGGGGTTATTCTTTCAAAAGGAATGAATGAGATTTGCCTTTCTTATAAGTTAGATTTCCCTTGCTCTAACAACGACGCAGAATATGAAGCATTGGTGTTGGGATTTCTAGAGGCTCTTCATAGAGGGATCCGTTCACTTTGTTTCAAGGGGGATTCAAATTTGGTGGTTCAGTAAGTGAATGGAGAATAAGCATTGAAACACATGAGCCTGGCACCATACAGAGCGATCATTCAGAGGCTCATTGGCCATTTCCATCGAACCAAGATTAAGAGGCAGCCCAGAACGATGAACCGTCACCCAGATGCCTATGCCGCCATTTCTTAGAAGATAATCATGAGGAGCCATACAACCACTGTCGTGATTCAATGAAGAATAGCTCCTTCGATGGTACAATCAATTTTATCGATGGAAGAGGATGCGGACTGGAGGGGAGAAATTAAGAGGCAACTGGAGATTGGTGAAGGAATGATGGGGCTCAGAGAATTGGCCCAGTACTTTACCAACCAGGGAAACCTTTACTTCCGAAACGCATGAGGATGGATGTCAAGATTCATCGGTCCAGAAGAGGCAGAGCAAAGATTGAAGAAAACACATGGAGAGTACTATGAAATAATTGAGATACCCCTATACCGAAGAATGCAAAGGGAGGGATATTCCTGGCCTAGTATGAAGTAGGATGCAGCCGAGTTACAATGAAAGTGTGACAAATGCGAATTATTCTTCGAGGTAGATGAATGTCATTTCGTGGAGGCTCAAGCTGACTTGCGATAACCTTATATTGACTTCATTAAAGATGGAGTCATCCCAACGGAGAAAATTAATGCTATGGGGCTCTGGTGAAGAGCCTCGAGATTCTACGTTCAGGAGGGGCAACTTTATCGAAGGGGATACTTTAACAGCCCGTTGCGTTGCATCACGAAAGAAGAAGCAACCACGGTTCTCAAATAGGCACACAATCCAGCTCATATAGGAGGGGCCAAGTTGTATTACCAGCTGATGACTTTGGGGTACTATTGGACAATGATGGAGAAAGATTCTACTGAGTTCGTTCGAAAGTGCAAGGCTTGCCAGCTTCATGGAAATATGATCCATGCCCTGTCAGTGGACTTACACTCCCTAGAAACGCCTTATCCTTTTCACACTTGGGCGTTTGACCTGGTAGGGGCAATACACATTTGTTCGATGGGGAAGATGTATATCCTAATAACAACGAAGTGTTTCACAAAGTCGGCCGAGGCGATACCACTGAGAAGGGAAACACAAATGAGTAGTGAGAAACTTCATCAGATAATACATCATTTGCCGTTTTGGGATCCCAAAGGTTATCCTTTCGGACAATGGAACCCCTTTTTTCAATTTAGAAGTAACGATGCTCACAGACAAGTACTCCATTATCCATCACACTTTGATGGTGGCATACCCAAAAGGAAACGGTCAAGCCGAAGAGACTAAAAAAACTTTGGTCAATATTTTGGCTAAAATGATGGAGGATTTCCCAGGATCGTGGGATGACAAGATACCCACCGTTTTATGGGCCTATCGAATGACTAAAAGGAAGCCTACAGGGTATACGCCATTCTCTCTTATTTATGGGGCTGAGGAAATTCTCCCGGTAGAGTTAAAAGTTCCCTCGGCTCGATATGCTTTGTGAAGCAGCATGTTCCCTCATAATAGACACGTGCAGTTGGAAACATTGGACGAAATTAGAGATAATGCGATTCAACACTTTCAAATGTACACGAAGCAACTCTCCAGGGCATATGATAACTTGGTGAGGCTAAGGAAATTCATGGAGGGAGATCTCGTATTGAAGGCCGCAGTGAAACATATTAGGGGGATTCCTCTACCTAAATTTGCAGCAAATTGGGAGGGACCTTTCATCGTAAAGGAGGCTCATGACTCAGGTTATTGCTTAATTTCAAAGATGGAAGAAGATAAACCATTCAAGATTAATAATAAGTGGTTGAAGGTTTATCATGTGTAGGAAGTTTTGTTGGACCTCTGATGTAATTGGTTGTTGTTACAAATACACAAGTTCTTTCTTATGATGAGTATGCAAGTTGTTTTTTATTATACCTCATGTAGAGATGAAAGAATTATAGAACTCCGTATTTCACAATTTATGTAAACAGTTGTAACACGAAGAAATAGCATGGGAATAAGTATCTTTTTTCGTTCATATACTTTGGGGCATTACAAAACTGGGAGCTATTGCCCAAGAATTACATGAGAAGGAAGGAAAAGTACAAATACAAAAACTCATTGACCCAGGAGGAACCACAAATCTGGGGAGGAGAAGAAATCTCCAGGAAGGCCCGAAGAAGCTTCTAAGCAAGACCGTTGGGCATTAATCGAAACTTCCAACCTGGTCTGTGCTTACGTACGTTCGATAAGAAGTTTCTCTCATTTTAGCTTTGCTAAACGCAGAACTTCTTCGAGGTCCTCCACCTCCTTGTCAATGGCTATGAGGAGGGGTGCTAGCTCGGCCAACTTAGCTTCCTCGACCCGCTGATCCTCCTGATGTTTTCGCAAAAGCTCCCTCTAGTTGTCCAATCGCTGGCTCTTCAAAGTCTTCAAATGTGTGATGAGCTAGTCAAAACGAAACCCATCATGACCCAACTCCCTCAGATAACCTAGTAATTGGTTGAGGAGGGGTCTGGTAACGTCAGCAGTCAGAGTATTAGGGATTTCAACAATAACGGTGGCCATACCTTAAAGCCTGTAGCTCATAACTCAGATGTTTGAATGAAGGCAGTCCACCGTGAAGGTTTCAGGATCATAACTCATAAGTTGCTTAATTTCCAAACGGTGATTAGCGGGTATTTAAGGAGAATGCTGGAGTACCATCAGGCAGAAGGTGTGAGGAGCTAAGTCAGGAAGAGGAAGCTCGCACCCAGATTCGCTTTCCACAGCAGCACCTATCATGGAACCTTGGTCATCATGGCTAGTTTCTTCAGAAGCAACAGGTTCACAACGGGGCGAGGCAATACGCGAAGGAGCTGGTGGAGAATCCAAATAGTAAAGCTAAAACGGTTGAGGCTCAGCATGAGGAAAAAGTGGGGATGTCCCTTCGCCCAAGCCCCAATGAGTTATGGAACTTCGGCTCAGGTACATCGGGGAGAATTTTACTTTTTCCAGGAGATTATATCACTGCGGTTCTAACGAGGGAAAGAAGGCCATGATTTTTTCTCACAGAGAAGGTTTATTGGATTGAGAAGTTTATTGTAGACATTTCTTGTTCCGATAAATCTCTCCATGAAGGGGCAAATGTATAGGGGGATTGATGGTAATCCTGAGATTAGGGATAATTCCTTAATTGGAAATATTATTTGAGATTAAGCAACGGAGGTAGCTCAGGCGTGGCAACTCAGCGAGGTAGCTTGGCGTGGTAACTCATACTTTATCTTGTTGTATTAGTCAGATTGTATCTTTGTTTATATTGACTGTAAGCTATAACGGTTGTAATGCTGTAACGAGAATAATAACGAGTTTGTGTGAGGTTAAACGGTACTCACGATAGACCAGGCTTGTCAGGGATTGGGAGAGCTTTCATGCTTTATAGAATGACCTCGCCGTGGGAACTTTAGAGGGACTTGGTTTGGAGGATTGAGAAGTGAGGAATCATTGGGGCTTCTCCTGACCATCTTAGATCCACCTGGTAAAACACCGAAGGACCCTGACTATGGAACCTCGGGCGGGGCAACTTGGAGTTCCATCGGTCACTGAGTTATGAACCAAACACCCCTATATTTAATGTCACGTCTACTGTAGGTGATGTCACTAGCCAGCTAAATAATGTCAGACCTGCACTTGAGTAAACCACCGTGGTATTTGGGGCTGTCAGGCAGTAGGTGAGCCACCTCTCTGATAATAGCCCCCTGACAGAAAGTGGATGGAAAAAAGGCATGTCTTGGCACTTAATGTTTATGACGTGGAGACAACTAGTACATCAGGCATTTAATGTCATGACATAAAGTATGAGGGATGTCTTATATAGTCTTTAATGGCTGAGTTGCCTTGGGGGTGGTGTGGGGGGCTATTTAGGACCCCAACCACCTTTGAGGAAAGGTAGATCTTTTTAGAGAGTTCAGATGATCTTTTGAGAAGTTTAAGGAGTTATTACTAGAGAGAATACAAAAAAGAGGGAGTTATTGCAAACCCACTCACCATTGTTACTTATTACGAAGCTTTTAATACTTGACAGAGATTCTTTAGGGTATTAAATGTCTTTATACCTGCCTACCAAGGTGTATCTAGGGTGCTTACTTCCCTCTCCCTCTAGCTAAGTTACTTCTAAGGTTCATTACTATTTCCTGAGTTATACATGAGAGTTTTGTGAGTTTAAACTGAGTTTATCTTCATTGGGTTTGTGCTTGTGTGTCCTATCATTAATCCAAAGCTTTGGACAAGTTAGCTGATCATAACCATACTCAAATAGGGGTTAAGCTTCCATCTATAATCTAAAGTACCCTCTTACAGTCTCTAATTATTGTAATACTTTGTTTCTTACTTATTTTCTTTATTCAAGATGTCCTAATTTTTCCCATTCAAGTATACTGCTAGTTTTCCTACCAATAAAAGGTTCCTCGTGTCTATGATTGGAACCATAAACAAAGTAGAAAACCCCTTATATCCATGATTGACAATATGAAGGAGTTTTTCATTCGACCGTATTCAACCAAAACCCAAAATTACACAAATAAATTCTTTGTCGAGTCATCTGGACTAATAGACTTGGTCTATGAGATTTTCGTAAAAATTAATCCTTCAACTGGGGTTATTTTAGTCTTAACGCCTTCATACCTTCTTTCTTTAATTGAGTGGGAGATTTTTTATGATGTATACTCCCCCCATAGTGTAGGTGCTCAATTTGGCTTCGACTAGGGTGTGCCTCTTCGGAGTCATACCCATCTAGAGAAACCTGTCAAATTTTCTCTAGCTTGCAATTTTTTGAGTAAAACTCTGGCAGCTCTATCAATAATTTATGAATGGAACAGGTCGTTTCCTCTAATAAGGAAAAAAGGTAGTAAATTAGTAAGATACCTTACCTTGTTTTGGCCGAATTAGCTTGTACGGTTCAAAAATACTATTCTTTGTTAGCCTGTAAATTTGTTCGTTGAGAGATTTTATTGATAGAGCTTGGGTTAAAAGGTTTTTTTATTAATCATTCAACACGTAATACGATTTGTTTAAAAAAATGGTCGAGTAACCACATATGACACCCATAGATCAAGATATTTAGAAGAACAAGAAGAAGGGCTCTTTGACCTCCAAGATTTTTGATTTACTTCCTAAGCTGGTGAGGTTGGTGATACTCCCCTAGAAACTTTGGCCGAAGTAGCTGAAGAAACATACTAGTAAGGTCAGTCGCCCACAAGCTGTGCCACCCTCTAAAGGAGTTGACCTCAATATTCAGAATCAAGTAGTGTAACTTTTTGATAGTTTTATGAGCATCTATGACCATGAAGCTATAGATGTTCGGACATTCATTGAGGAACAATTGGCTTCTAGGGGTCTATTATTTACTCAAATAGCTAGTACGAGTGGCCAAAAAAGAAGAAGATCTGACGCAAGGCCTTCTCGTAGAACCATGCATGCTGTTAAGGAGGAGGTAGTTGAGGAGAGACCTTTAATTCATCAATTTCATAGCTTGTAGATGATGTTTATCTCTGAGAAACCATCTCCCCTCCTCATAATTACACCATTATTGACGATTCACTTGAACGTAAGGTACCATTACCTTTTTTATAAGAATACCTTAGCTTTTCAAATGATGTTTGCTCACACTTTTTTCTTAGTAGTTTGCACTTTTATAACTTATGATTTGTTTTATTTGTTTTTGAGGTTAATGATTATATTAATGCCACTGGGGTGGAGCCCCAGATATCTTCCACCGAACAACAAACACCACTACCATAACAATAAGTCTTAGTGGAATCATCCCACGCCACAAATGAGCCTGTGATAGTGGACGATTCCCCCTTGTGGTAAGGGGTAGTTTCTCAGGTGTTTATCACGAGCTTGATCTTGAACCAGGATAGGAGGAAGTTAGACAGTCCTTGGATGCTGTGTACTTTTGTTACTCTTATAGTTGAGATTGAGGTACCTTTTCTTCCGGTAAGTTATTTTTTTGTAACTCCTTATAGTTTTTATGAGTCATTCTCCTTTTGGTTTATGATTTCTCTTGAATATAGACAGTCGCTCCAACTGTTATAGAGCAAGTTTATCCTGCGTAGGCTGCCCCTGAGCAACCTGTCTTTTTAACCCAAACCAACACTTGCATGACTTTAATATTTGTGCCCAATATCAATGAGCAAGTGTTGGTTAGCCTTTTTGGGCCTTCTATCCTTAAATGTGGGAGTACTAGTGTGATTGAGAAGCTCAGGTTGACCAATCTTTTGTGCTTGAGCAAGCTATTGTGCTTGAGCAAGCTACTGAGGAACATCCCTCGAGGTAGCTAGTGCTAAGGGAACTTCTACACAAAAAACTAATGTATATATGTCTATAAATATTTTATTTTTGAGATATATGTCAAAAATTAATATTTGAGCGACCATGTGGTCAAGTGTGTTCATTCGGGCAAACATTTAGGGCCGAATGAGCACAATTTTGTTTGAGGACCAAGTGTTAGAATTTTATTTCGAACAACCAACTGGCCCAGTGTATTATTCGAGCAACCATTTTGGGATTACAATAGTACACTTGGACTTAGCACCAAACGTAAAATATGCAATGGGTGTTTTGTATTGTCCAAATGTATTTAGTTGAGCAGTTATGACCCAAAAAAATGCAATTAAACTTAACACCTAATGAAAAATATGTGATGAGAATTTTGTATTTGCCCAATGTATTGAGCTGAGAAGCTGTGACCTAGCAAAATACACCTAGACTTATAACTGGCTGCAAAATATACAATGGGAGTTTTGTATTGGCCAAATATATTGAGCTGAGCAGATGTGACTCAAAAAATAAACTTGGACTTAGCAACCATATTTGGTAGAATATTGATCGATTTGTTGCATCTAACTCATCTCATTTTATTTTTTAGGTTGTGACTACTCGAGCTACCCTAATACTGGT
Source organism: Sambucus nigra (assembly GCA_949130495.1). Taxonomy (NCBI): domain Eukaryota; kingdom Viridiplantae; phylum Streptophyta; class Magnoliopsida; order Dipsacales; family Adoxaceae; genus Sambucus; species Sambucus nigra. The sequence goes on along the minus strand of OX422215.1, from coordinate 300,111,779 downwards.
ATAGGAGCCTGTTGTGACCCCTGTTTAATTAACCTTGCCCTCGAACTAGATTCCCACTGAGCTTGTTTGGGATGAGGTCATTATTAGCTCCCCTACTCCTTTGAATGCTCAAATCTATTCATCAACCGCTCAAACTGCTAATCAAAATGCTAAAGTGTAATCTTGCTCAGCCATCTCCCCCCAAAAGAAGATAGGGCCTCAAAGAAAAATGTTTTTCCATCTGCTCGTGGGAGCGGTTATACTCTTTACTTGCCTGCGACATCTCTTATTGAGGGATTTTCCCCCAAATTGTTTATTCTCTTCACCGTGAAATCATACATTGGTTGATCAAAATTCATCCCTCTACATTTGTCCCTCGTTGTGGTCAAGAGATACCAATCTTGATAGCATAAGGGTTCCTCGGGTTTGCCACTGTATTGACTTAAATTATGAACACACCTTTGCACTTGCTTGATTCCTCCAAGATCAAAGAGCTTATTGGTAAAGTAAAAGTATGAACTAATGACAGTTTTACTCTCACATGGTTGGCCTAAACTTTGAGGACTTTTAAGAAGATAAACCTTCCTCCTTATTATGCAAAATTTGAAGCTAGCATGAGGACTCAAGTTGAAGTGGCTAAAGAGATGACTTCCCTTTATCCTGAAATAATAAAGGATGAGGATAAGTTTGTAGCTATACTAAAGGCCTTAGCCTAAGCTGATGGAGAGTTGGAAAAACTACAGTGAGAGATAGATGAATATGAAAATGAGATGATAGAGATAACAAATGAGCAGATCGAGTTAGTATCTTCTCTCCCAGGCGTCCATCCAAGGTTACTCATTGCTACCAACCCATGGTTTATTATATATGACTTAGATAACAACTAGGGGTTCTATCCTTGTATTTTGGGGCAGTAGTTCCCCTTACTTTGTAAAGCTTAAACATTGAATGCGATACAAGTTTAATTTTTCCTTTATCCCATTATTCACTGTCTTCATTTTTCTATCTCTTATTTCTATACATGAATGGAATAATTTATTTGAACGTCGTATAACCTCATTGTATATTAAGAGGTAACTCTATATATAGGTTGTTCAAGAACATGCTCCCAATTAACCATCGTAATGTTTATTACCAATAATGTTACAACTGAGGAACTTCTAAACATGGTAGATTTTGATCCACTTGTTACTGAGATTGAATGCTTTGATTTTGGATACCTCTCAATAGACAAATCATGAGCTTTGCGCACTATGTAAGGTCCTACCATCTAGCTTCGAACTTTGGGAGTGAAAGACCTCTAATATGCCTTGTACAAGCTTTTCACACTAGATACCCCCTTTAAACTTCCTTGGTTTTACCATTTAGTCATATGATCTTGATATCTTCTTCCTATATATTTAGAAGTGCCTCATCTCATTATCTCTATATTTATCCAAATCTTCTAATTGCACATGTCTTCTTTGAGGAAGCATTATACTCCGTAAGTTGTACCTGGGAGATTGTACCTGTAATTTTATTTGCAAGATTGCTTCAGCACCAAAAATAAGGTGAAAGGGGTGTAACCGATTGCCTTTCGCTTAGTTGTTCTATAAGCCCATAAAACCTCTGGTATCTTACCATCCCATGTACTAGGGAAGTATTCTAACATTTTTTCAAAGATATTCTAAATATTGATAAGAAGGAACAAATATAAACTAATTACATATTACAAGTATGTTCTTGAAGCTCCTTTGAACAAACTTGCTTCTTGTGGGAATCTCTTCGAGTGAGCTTCTTCCCTAACAACCTTGGTTTTGTTCTTGATACTTAATCATCCTCTAATCCACCTTAAAAATCTTGATTAATTTTTAATCAACCATTAGCTTTAACGCCCCTCTAATCTACCTCATGGATTGTAGGGTACGTGTTACAGTGGTGAAATGATTTTATTAATATAATTTAGGAGAAAATATAAAGATCCAGATTTGAGGTAACTACTAAGGCTAAGAGTTATCGTAACAATTATTAACACTAGTGTTGTTAGAAATTGAGGTTAACTAAAAATAATTTATCATTAAGAATTAGTATTTTGTGTGGAGGTAATTAACCTTACTAACTTAGAGGACCATGTTCATTTAATAGTTTCATGATGAGATAGGGGTGGAAACACATTGACTTTTGTGGTGTTGAGACATAATGATTATTTTAGTAACATAGGTGTTGTCTACGGTAAAGGTAGATATTATACAAATAAACATAATGGAGAGTACTAAACCAATTTATTGAAGTTTGTATTGATATAGTTTGGAAACTAATATATTTAAAAGGTATTTTTTATGTGCATAGGATATTAAGAACATTTCTGTCAATAGAGGAGGACATAGTATCATGCTACATATTAAATACGTGAATGTGGTATCTTTATTAGAAGTTAAGGGTTATTATGATGTAAATAAAGTTATCTTATAAGGTTGACAATCTATGAATGGATTAATTAGTGAGATAATATGTTATGAGACAATCGAGTTATCAGTGGTCGACCCTATATGAGAACTATATTTGTATGATGTTTATATGTGGATAGTTTTGTATATGATGTTTTGGGTGGTTTAACAAGATAATGTGAATGGTAAATAATTAAAGGAATTCTCTAATTATTAGTGTTAATTTATAAATGACTATGTACAATATACAAAATTAGAAATTTATTAAGGTATATTTAAGATTATACGAGGCTTTTTAATAGAGTAGTAAACTAGAAAATGATATGGGTATATCTACATCAAAAGTTAGAGTGAAATTGTTCATTGAGGTTATTAATAAAGGATTGATGAAAAAGATAGCAAAGAGGTCTATATATCCTTTGAAATGTCATAATGAATTTTTAATGGGGTCATTAACGTGATGTTGATATAATAACGAGTTAAAGATGCTATAACGGAACTAGCGTATGGTCAAATTTCAAAATTTGAGGATGGTGATGACATGAAGATTTTTAAAATTTGTCTTTAATGAACCATAATTGTGGCCATGGTGGCCTTGCTTGTATGAGTTTTGTGACTTTACTACTCTATAGGACACACATTATCAATGTTTGAAAACTTGTAAAGAAAACATAATTTGAAATTTGAAGTTTTGCGATGGTTGAGGTCATTGGGGACTATAATAACGGAAAGGGAATGTTCTTAGATTTAAGGGCTTTGAGTGGTGTATATATTAGAAAAGGTAAACAATAGTGAACATACTATGATTTTAGTAAACTTCATTCGTATTAGTCAAGAATTTAGCAGATGGATTGATTCATTCAATTCGGTTAATAGAGGTAATATATTATAATAGCATAGGTTATGTATAGTAAAGGATACAATAAATTATTTATTATTCAAAGGTACAATCAAAGCTTTAAGTATTTTTTATATATTAGTTTTTCAGACATGATTTATGAAAATTATATATGCTATTAACTTAAGTAAAACTCTTTATCGAACTAGAATAATATGACGGTTGTAGTACTATTATTAATCATTTAAATAAATGAGTGAATAAGTTTGTGAATAACGTCATGATCAATATAATAATTGATATATATATATATATATATATATATATATATATATATATATATATATATATATATATATATATATTGATCTTCTCATTAATAGTCGAGAGTTGGGAGATAATAATTATTAATTTCATTTTTCTTATAAAGTTCGTTAGAAACTTTGAGCAGGTTTGTCCAAGGAAATAAAGACCTAAAATTGTGTTGTTAATCGTATAAGTGACCTTGAATCTTAATAGGTGGTTATGTTATCAACATATCTTCTCATTTCGTAAGATTACACTTGATGTGGTTGTTAGATTTGAGGTTTATTACAAAGTAATTATGATATTCAAAATAATTTGAGGAGATAATATATGTAATGAATTATATTTTATTACATTCATACCATATTACTCATCTCTATGTGAAAAGACTACAATATTACTTTATCATTTATTTAAAATTATGAAGTCATAGAATTTATTCTTGAGGTATGTGATCAAGTTGATGTGAGGTAAAACCTTCATATTCCACAATCACTCACAACCCCATTTATGAGAGTAACCTGTGTATCCTCCACACCTTCTCTTAGCTTGTGGCATGACCGTCTGGGTCATGCTTCTATTGGTAGTCTTAATTTTTTGCTTTCTCATGGTCCCTTAGGGTCTGTTGATAATGCAAAATTGACAATCTTCCATGTCTATTGGCAAAACAATTGGCTTTGACGTTTAATAAAAGTGACTATATTTATCATGCTCTTTTTGGCTTAATATATTTTGATGTGTGGGGCCTATCTCCCACTGCAACCATGGGCAAATCCAAATATTTTGTTATTTTTATTGCTGATTATTCACGCTATACCTGGTTGTTCCTTATGAAAAATCATTCCGAACTTCCTCAACTTTACATAAATTTTGCAACTATGTTCAATACCCAATTTTCTCATAAAATTAAGGTATTCTATGCTGACAGTGCCACTAAATATACTGATTCTCGTGTCATTATTTTTCTACAGCACATGGTATTATTCCTCATCTTTCATGTCCCAACACTTACCAATAAAATGGGTGTGCTGAACGCAAACACCGACATATCCTAAAAATTGTTCATGCTCTACTCATCTCCGCATCATGTCGTGAACCTTTTTGGAGAGAAGATTTTCTCACTTTCGTCTACACTATAAACCATGTCCCCTCTTCCACTATTAAAAATCTAAACCCTATGAGTGTCTTCATAGCCACCCTCCTAACTATAATAACCTCAGAACTTTTGGTAGTTCTTATTTTGTTCTTTTATAACCCCATTAATGCTCAAAATTAGAGTTTTGATCCCGATTGTGTTTCTTCTTGGGCTATGCGTTATATTATAAAAGATACAACTGTTGGAATCCCTATTCTAAATGTCTTCATGTATCCCATCATGTTCTGTTCTGGGAACATAAGATGTTTTCCTCATTGTCCAAATTCCACTTACCTCCTTCATACACACCTCTATTCTTTAGTAATCCCTCAATAGACTTATTTCCCAATTCACCTGAACTTGATCCGTCGCCACATATTACACCACTATCTCCATCCTCTCCTCTAGTACCTGATACAGTCTCCTCAATTAAACTGACTTCCACTACACCGTTGATACCTCTAGTTTCCTCATTTGATGCTCAACCAAAGATATTTTTTAAGGACTCAATCGAGTCGTCTGCTCCATATAATGGATCTGCACCAGTCTCCAATTCGAATCCCCTACGTAAAAGTGTAAGACCTAAAACCACATCTATTCTTCTTCATGATTTTCATGTGTATTCTATTATTTTTCTCATCACGAGCCTTACTCTTATCATGAGGCTACTTTAAACTCCTTGGCAAAAGGCAATGGTTGATGAACAATAGTCACTTGAATAAAATCATATATGGGATTTAGTAGATCTACCAAGTGGTAAGAATGTAATGGTATGTAAATGTGTTTATAAATTTAAAACTCAATTGCATGGCTCTCTTGATCATTATAAGGCACGCCTTGTCATAAAAGGATTTACTCAAGAATACGGGATTGGCATGTGGAGAACTTTGCTTCAGTGATTCGACTCAATTTGGTTCGTAGTCTAATTACAGTTGTTGCAATTTGTCATTGGGAACTGCTTCAAATGGACATGAAAACTTCCTTCCTTAATGGTGAGTGAGTTATATGAGGAATTTACATGTGATCACCTGTAAGATATTTTCATAACTCTAATGGATATTATCTCTCTCAAAAAAAATATGCTTCAGATCTTCTCACTCGTGCAGGACACACCGATCGCAAGACCTATGCCACTCCTCTTGAGTTGAAGTCCAAGGGCACTCCTATGGGTAGTAATCTTTTTGATGATCCGACTTTGTATCGACAATTAGTAGGGAATCTTGTCTACCTTAGTGTCACGTGCTCATATATTGCATATGCAATTCATATTGTTAATCAGTTCCTTTCTTCTACCCTTTTCCCTCATTATGCTACTGTTCTTCTCATTCTCAGATACATCAATGTGATTATATTCAACGGTCTTCACTTCTCTGCTTATTCCTCCCCACAACTTCATGCCAACTCTGATGTAAATTGGGTAGGGAACCCCACCGACCGTCATTCTACTACCAGCTATTGCTTATTTCTCCATGATTCTCTTATCTCGTAGCATGGAAAAAAGAAAATCGTTATTACTCGATATAGTACAGAAGTTGAATATCATGTTGTTACTGATGCCACCCAAAAACTTCTTTAGCTATTGTAACACCGTGAGGAAATCGAGGCGCAAATACGATTAAGACTAAATTAAATCATTAACAATCAATATAGAGCATTTATATTCCATAAAAATAAACATGAATGGTCATCAAAATGAATAATGTCTGATTAAAAATTAACACGCCAATATAAGATGTCTCCTAGCAACAAGGCTAGGTAAAATACAACTCCAAATAATTACAGTTTTATTTCCACTCAAAATAATGCTAAGCTCCCAAATATTTACACTGTCAATTTATACAACAATAATATTCTCAAATTATTATGGTCTTAATATCCTTCAAAAAATCAGTAACATCCAAATCCACACTTACATGGCACTAAAAAAAGAACGGGAAAGTACATAATATGACAAGAATAGGTGCTGAACACAATAACGGTGAGAAAAATGCAATAGTACAAAATTGTATACAATTCCAATGCGACACTCGAACATTGTACATATTTATTTCTCAATAACACATCAATAGGTCACCGGACCTCACCTCACCTCACCTAGGCTTCTTAAAACCTCATTCCGACTATTGGACTTTTGGAAGGTGACCATTCTCAGTGCCATATTAATATTTCATGAAACCATGCCCACATAAATAAGCATACAATATCTCAATCGAATAACACATAGGATTCCAATGAATACCATCACATTTCAAGAACAATACAAATAATTGGGAAATAAGAAAATAATCTCCAGAGATTTAGAGGAACATATTGTGTAAACCCCGTATCTTAAAATCATCACTTGAAAACTCATAAAATTCTTCCTCAAAATTCTGAGTAGAATATTGCATTCCTCTTGCGAAAACAATAAAGACGTGTTCTTAGACGATTTTGAGAAAACTTGATTTAGATCTTCAAAACTTGGGTTGAAATTTGTGTTCAATGCGGTTTAGGTTTTGTAGATGAGAGAGATTGAAATTATGGGAGGCTACTGATTTTTAAAAAGGCTAAAATGTGTTTTAAAAGTCCTAAACCCTTCACTTTATGTTTATATACCAAAACTAATTTGATACCTAATCAAATACAAACACTAAAAAAATATTACACACGATCGGACGATTGGAATTGGCTGAAATTTTAATATGTTGTAGCTGAATGTGAGACGAAGTTGTTCAAAAAAAAAATTAGCTTGAGCGGATGGTCAAATATTTTTATTTACTTTTTTCCTTAGGTTGGATCCTCCTTCGATTTTTATACAAAAAGTTATAATTTTCAAATTTTAATCGCAATTTAAATTCCTTTTAAAACCTTATTTTAACATATAAATACCAACCTTTTTACATACCAAAATTAAATAGATTCCAAAACTTTATTTTTCTAATTTTTTTATTTAACAAAGATTTTTACGGCTAAAATATCACGTGGGGTTACATACTCCCCCACTAATACAGGAATTTCGTCCTCGAAATTTGACGAAGTGCGAATGTCAAACGTAAACTATCGCAAATAAAATAAGTCTTACATATGCCAACTCATAGAATATAAAAATTAAACACCCATATACCCAATCCCACACGCACTTACCCCGTGAATAAAATACAACATATATCTCAACTTTATATATAATATATCTATGAAAATAACAATGTACTACGCTCTCCCACGTATCACCACTCGATTCTCTCTCCAAAATTCATCGATTACTGAAGTCCTTAAATAAAATCACATCATCAAATTGATACTTATGACACTTAACATCTGTACTGACAATCTACAAAATAAATCTCGTCTAAAAAAACAACTCTGAAGATACTCACATTAAGAATTCTACTTCTAACCTCAATTATTATCATGGATTTAATAAAAAATGCCATGTCTCGAGGAAACACAACTAGCACGTATGGTAGACCCAAAACCAAAGACTCGAGGGTTGTCTCATACTTAGGCTCTGATACCATCAGTAACACCCCGAGGAAATCGAGGCGCTACTACGATTAAAACTAATTTAAATCCTTAACAATCAATATAAAGCATCTATATTCCTCAAAAATAAATATGAAAGGACATCAAAATGAACAACGTCCAATTCAAAATTTACATGTCAATCTAAGATGTATCCAAACAACAAGGCTAGGTAAAATACACCTCCAAATAATTAAAGTTTTAATTCAACTCAAAATAACGCTAAGCTCCCAAATATTTACACAGTCAATTTATACAAAAATAATATTCTCAAAATGTTATGGTCTTTATATCCTTTAAAATATCAGTAACATCCAAATCCATACTTACGTGCCACTAAAAAAAAAGAACGGGGAAGTACGCAATAAAATAAGAATAGAGGTTTAACATAATACGATGAAAAATACAACAATATGAAACTGTATACGAGTTCAATGTGAAACTCGAGCATTGTACCAATTTATTTCTGAATAACACATCAATAGGTCACCAGACCTCACCGAACCTCACCGAACCTCACCTAGGCTTCTTAAATCCTCATTCCGGCTATTGGACTTTTGGATTTTTGGCGGGTGACCATTCCCAGTGCCATATTAAAATTCTAGGACACCATGCTCATAAAAATAAACACGCAATATCTCAATCGAATAGCACATAGGATTCCAATGAATACCACAATATTTCAAGACGAATAAAAATAACTGAAAAATAAGAAAATACTCTCGAGAGATTTGGAGGAGCATATTGTGTAAACCCCGTACCTTTAAATCATCACTTGAAAACTCATAAAATTATTCCTTGAAATTTTTATTACACTATTGCGTTCCTCTTGCAAAAATAATAAACACGTGTTCTTGGACAATCTTGAGAAAACTTGATTTAGATCTTCAAAACTTGGGTTGAAAGTGGTGTTCAATGGGGTATAGGTTTTTTAGATGAGAGAGAATGAAATTATGGGAGGCTAATGATATTTAAGAAGGCTAAAATGTCTTTTAAAAGTCCTAAACCCGTCATTTTATGTTTATATACCAAAAATAATTTGAGTCCTTTTCAAACACATACACTAAAAAAATATTATGTACGATTGGGCCGTTGGAATTGGCTGATATTTTAATATGATGTAGCTGAAGATGAAACAAATATGCTCAAAACAATTTAGCTCAATCGGACCGCCAAATATATATTTTTTCTTAGGTCGGATCCTCCCTCGATTTTCATACAAAAAGTCATAATTTCCAAATTTTAATCCCAAGTTAAATTCCACTTAAAACCTTATTTTTACTTCCGAAAATTAAATAGATTCAAAATTTTATTTTTGTAAAAGAAATTTATTTGACAAAGATTTTGGCGACTGAAAATCACGAGGTGTTACAGCTCGCTACTTACTGACATGGGTGTTAGCCATTCCATGATAACTATCATTAATTGTGACAATCATAGTGCTATCCAGATTGCTCACAATGACGTTTTTCATGAATGAATGAAGCATACTAAGATCGATTACCATTTTATTCATCAATATCTTCTCCATGGAACCATTGGCTTCAATCAATTTCAACCATCGATCAAATGACCGATGTTTTCATGAAGCCTCATCTTATAGGTCATCTTCAAAATTTAGTATCCAAACTGAAGTTGGTTTCCATCTTGCCACCTTGAGTTTAAGGGCGGTTGTTAGTATACTTAGTGTACTTTATATTATTGTACTACACCTGTACTATTGTACTTCATTTGTACTACCACATTTCACTATTTTACTCTTAGTTCAACTATATATAGGTCATGTATATCCAATTCTCTCTCTCTCTCTCTCTCTCTCTCTCTCTCTCTCTCTCTCTCTCTCTCTCTCTCTCTCTCTAATATCATAACAAAGTGGAAAGTTTTTCCTCTTTAAAGTTTATCTGATGGATGCATTTGAACTAGGTCAATTCACTTCATCTCATCAAATATATTGAATCCGTAAGTTTCTTATCATATTCTACAAAGTAAAATCCATGACTGGATTAATGGTGATATATAATAACTAAACCAATATAAAAGTTATCTTTTGTACAGTGTTTTTATAATATTTTTATGAGAAGCTTGCGATCACGATTTTCCCAACAATAAAAGAAGAAAATAAAATCCTATATCTTAAATAAAATAATGGTTTAAGAAATTTGTTTGGAAAAAAGTTTACTAACTCATTCAAGTCTTGGATATGAAAAAATAGTTCTGATTGATTATTAAAATAGATGAAATTGTTTAGATTTTAAGTTTATTATTTTAACTTGTTTCATTTATTCCAAATACATGTAAAGTAACCTGAATAATGATTAAAAATTAAAAAGAGAAAAAGGAAATTTTTATTGTAGCGGGGTCTCTGCTATTGAAAATTATAACTAAAATTTTAAATATAAATAAACATGGGAAGTAGCATTTAATATACAAATTAAACCAAAAAATAATAATAATTTTAGTTAATTATACTCTAATTATATTATAATTATATTTTTATGAATACAATTATAAAACATATTCTATGATTATACTATATGATATTATACCCATTAGACCCACGACGAAACGTAATTTAAAACTACATATTCATTTATCAGATTTCAAGTTTAATCATATATATATGCCCATCTTTTTTTAATTACTTACTATTAATTAGTTGATGGTTAACTTTAATATTTATAGTATTTTTGTAACCAAGATAGCAATGTAAATTAAGTCTGATATATGACTATTTAAAATACGGGGAACAATGTTTACAATTCACTACAAGGAAAAATAACTACCTCGATTGTTATACCATAAGTATGGTATGGCTCGTGGGCCAATTAAAAGAGGACACTTGGACTCATCGTCTGCATAAATGAGATCATCCTAGCTAGCAATCTGATTGGCCTAGGTAATCTGGTCAGTTCCAACAGTCTGATCAGGTCATTTAACCCAGTCAGCTAGCAGTCAACCAACACTGTTAATTACCTCTGTTATAGGAATCATGTACTATGTGATTGGATGACATCAACAACACACACACACGTGAGGAAGATATGTAAATATTCCCCCAATGTGTCCATAACTAAATTCATGATTATTTTCTTACCTCACACGTAAGGCGTGTACTTGCCCAACCTATAAATACAAGCCATGTGACACTCTTTTTTTTCTATCTTCTAACACCCTATAAATGACCCCCCCAACACACACACACTTTTTCGAATTCGAGATATTTTCCTTAATGTTATCATTTACAGTTCTATAGAGAACTTGATATCTTCACTATTGTATTCATTCATGGATTTATCCTAATAATTCAATACAACAAACACAGGACTTGTGGACATAGGTACAACTTTGGGACGAACCACATAAATATGGTGCTTATTCTCTCTCTCATCTATCTACCATTTTATCTAGTTTAGTATTTCAGTAATTTACATATCTTATTTGTTATCATCTTATAAATTGTATACTCAACCTAAAATAAATCAATATAGTAGTTTTAGGGGATAACAAATTGGCACCGTTTGTGAGAATCGGCTTAGCCATTAACGGTTTCCACCATTATGAATTTCTGAAACTCGAGGATACCAATGTCTGGTAAACCGGTGAATCACACTCCGATTCAACTGGGTTTCATTGGGATAGAGTCTTTTTATTAACAATTTCCATTCGATTCTCTCGAATTCCTTGAATCTTCCATTTGATTTTGCATATCCATGCTTTAGATTTTCTTTAACAGCAATTACCACTGTTACGCTTATGATACTCTATTTTTCCTGCTACGGTATTATGTTTTTTTGTAATTTCTATTAAAAATGGATGATAGGGGTTCCACCCTCTACAGAAAGTAACCAAACTGAAGAGGGGTTCCACCCTCTACACCTATAGGCATGGGAGATTTGCAAGGGATCTTAAAAATGTTGGATAGGAGTCAGGAAGATATGTAGGAGAACATGAAATAATCGACTCAAAGATCGGGATGGACAGAACATGCCAAAGATGAACCCAATTACCCCAACAATTGAGGAAAACTCATACAGGAGGCGTGAAATGCCACCTCTAGCATTATACAGGGACATGATATAGGCGCACTATAATAGGGTAACAAATAAACCAATGAGGTTGAATTTGAGATCATGTAGAGAAGGTATTAGGTTTAAATACTCAAAATCTAGGTGAGATAATAAATCTTTAGGCCTCATGCATCATCCATCATCTGATCAACTAGATATGAAGATGATCAAACCTACTCAAAAGTGTTCTAGAAAGTATGAACAGACATTCTTCTTTCGATAAACTAGGCCCAGGAGTTGCAGGAGAACACTATAACATGGAACCTAGAGAGCCAAGGGATCATAGAGAGGACTCAAGAAAATATGAGACCAGCAGGGTTGAGTTCTTGGCTAGGTCAGGGCAAAGTGTACGAAGGTCGAATAGTGCCGAGCTCACTTCCATTAAGGAAGAGAGATTAGCTGAAAGACGAGGATGAATAAAGAAGACTGTAAAGGCCGAGCAAGAGGAACAACCCTGAAAAATGGTCAATTCAGCATCTGGAAGATCAATTGGGCGATCCAATAAAGATGAAGAACCCTTTAAAAATGGGCTATATTAAAAGATCTCCATTTACAACTTCGATAGCAGGTTATCTAAAACCTACAAAGTTCAATTAAAATGTTATCAATCCCATATATGATGGAAAATATGGTTTGATGTTGTATGTGGAGGCATATCAAGCTCCTTTTAATTTCTATTATACTCTTGATGAGATACGATGTAGGCAATTCAATAGTATTCTCACTGGATTAGCACGAATCTGGTATAACAACCTTCCTCAGGGAGAATTTCAAACTTCAAATAGTTAACCAACCTCTTTATGAATAATTTATTCTTTGGCAGAAAGTCGAGGAAAAGGTGGCTCATTTGTTAAGCATTCGCCAATAAGTGGATGAAACAATAAGAAACTTCATCATCCTTTTCAACACGAAGAATCTTAAGGTATTATACTATGAGAAGAAGATCTTGATCAAAATCATAATGAGGGGATTATTACTGGAAAAATGTACTGGGCATTGGCGAAAGAATCACCAAACACAATGGCGAGATCCTGGCCAAGGCGTAGAAGATTATGATTGCCGAGGAGGCTATGGCAGCAAAAGAGTTCAACCATGATAAGTCTCATGTTGGAAAATATCATAAAATAAGGAAAGGTCCAAGGATTCCAAGAAATTAGATAAGCCAAAGAGATGTGATAAGTACACATTGTTCGTTCTGGGTGTCCACCGCATCCTTGACGAGATATGAGTAAGCGGTTATGATACCCCAAAAAATCCATATATAGATCGATCAGGTCTACCATAAAAATCAAGGTAATCAAAACTTTTGGTAAAATTATTAGCAAAAAACATAAATAGGAATCGAAAGAACAAGGAAAATATAATAAAATACTGAATCAACATAGAACCAACTCCGATACCAATCACCAACCAAATAACATAAATTGTCTCTGAATGTAAATATAAATGTACAACAAAACTAAAAATAAAGGAGTATAATAAAAGGATGAGCTACACTTTCTCAACTCCGACAATCCAAGGAGTATGTTGTGGTAGTTCTTACAGATGAACTACAAGCCTATGTAGAATAGGATTATAATTGAATCTGGACTAAATCATAATTACACATCTTCCTCATGTATTTTAATATATTTTAAGTTATTATTTATGCAGCCCAACAACCTAAAATATCATGCGGTTCTAAATCGCGAACCCATATGTCGCCCATATGATTAAAGCTTTACCTATTCATTATTTAAACTTGAGTTTCTCATCTTTAGGTTTATCCATTTTATTTTAAAACCATAAGTTGTGTTATTTTTTTAAACCTACGATTTTTCTCACCAAATAACTATATATATAAATAATACTATTATATCTAAAGTCTATAAACATTTGACTATGTCATGCCAAAAATACAATATACACCTCTCTAGTATATGTAATACACAAGTCCGAAACATAAGTATGGAGGTGGTCATCCTTACTATAAGTCACATACATTACTAGTACATGACATAAACCAGTGTAACTGTCTCTGGTACCGCCATACAATATCATATATTGTAGGAGAAAGCCTCCACTCATGTCTAATGTCCATGCAAGAATATAACCTCCGGATTGTAAAAATAAATGAGTATCTCTTGCGCCTACACATAATAAAGGTCTACTATTATTACCTTCAGGATCTCTCGCGCGTGCTAGGTATAGTCTTAGGTCATCCAAAATCAAAGACCTCAGCACAGTCAAGTCACAAATCATTACGTCTACCCATCACTCATAAAGCCTACCATACCAAAGGCTTATAAAAGAAATCTCCTTGAAGACCCTCTCACTTGCGGGTACCTAGAAGTGTGATCCAAAAACTTAATGCAACTAAGAATGTGTCTCTAAAGTGCATTATCTCTAGGCTGAAGTGCAAGCATATCACGTTAGTAATAAACTCGATAAGTCGGGATCGTCTCCATAGGAAAATATGATGAGAAAATCGTGACGACGGAAGGACAGACGGTAAACCTAAATTCAACTCTAAGAAAAAATGAAAAGATGATTTGTTTGCAATTAATCCTACTAGTAAAAGAAAAATAGATTAAGACTATGGAACTAACGAATTAAACAAGGATTAATAACTAATAATGAAGTAATAAGTATGAAGAGAAGAACAGGTTGGGAATACAATACCTCAACCCTAGTGTATTGCTAGTATAAAACTAATCATAAATGTAAATGATTAATCAGAACCAGTCTTTAGTACTCCCAAGCATTACTTATATGAGGTTCAAGACCGCACCGTATATAATCAGAGGACGAGTAAAGCGGTAACATGATAGCCACACTCGCATTGCATTCTAAAGCATCCCGATTATCCTGAAGTAAACGAGATCCAAAGATCTACAATGGTTGTGTTCGCTACGCTATATGGTCTAATAAATCCATAATTTTAGAGGATTAATTTTATACACATGCAACGCTCACATCGGGTTGAGTTCATGCATTCCAACCCTAAAAAATTTAGTCGAACGTACTGAACCTAACTATGCATAAATTAGCTACATTGCATGTGAAATAAATCATGATGAAAGTATACTGAAACATGCAAGAACAATAATAGAGAGAGTGAAAATTGAATTCAAACTTGAAATCAAACCCGAAATTAATTGATCTTGAAGCACCAAATCAATACTATTTTCCTAGGGTAATCTCCTACTTTCTCTCTCTCAAAAACTATTCAAAACTGTGTTTTCTAAGTCAATACAAAGACACAAATACGTTTTATAAGAGTTTGTAACATAATAGGACTCTTTGGACCAATCAACAACTGAGGAGAATTTCGGGTCTCAGTCACCTCGAATCGGTTCGCAGGTACCCCGAACCTATTCGCCCCTCAGACCGGTTCACCTTGTGGTTCGGTAAAACTTGTTGGTTTGAGCCTTCTTCTTTTCATTTCCAACACTTAGAAAATTTTAATGTTTTCCTCCTTTCATCAATTGATTTTTCTTCAACATCAAGGGATCATAAATCTTTCACCGTAGCTCGGATTTGAGTGTCGTTTTTTCCAGTGTTATCGTTGTTCCAACCTCTTCAATTTTCCGGAAGGCCCTACCTTCGGGATCAGGCGACACAATTGCAAAAATGCCCTTGAACTTTCCTTCCTAGCCTTTCCTTCATTGTTTCGATTTCTCTTTCGCACTGCTTGCATACTTTACCTGTAAAACACACAAGAGAAACACAATTCAGTTGGGCTTTCGGCCCAAAAATTACTACAATGCTTCCTATCTAGATCACAAGAATAGAAACATCTAAAAATAAACCTGCACGCAGCCACAACTGCTGTAGCAGATGTCTGACTCGAAAGGATCATCATCCAAGCCTCCCTATGTCTGGACACCTATATATATAATATATAGCAAGAGAGGGAAAATATAGAAACGGGTCAAAGATCGAGTTGTGAAAATATTTAGCAAGTGCATAAATGCTTTATTATTAAAAATATGTTTTATCTCTTATTTAAATTGGTATCGCACTCCCATGAGATACCCCTTACCTCTCTTCTAAAAGTGCACACCTAGCGCATCCCTCTAAACATCCTAGTCAAGCTACGCTGCCTAACTAATCCGTCACCCCCAAACTCTAGAAATAATAAGCCAACAAAGTACTAAGGCCTCAACTTATCCCTAGTCTCAACGCTATGCCATGTCCGTGCATGAGGTGTCTCGCAAAGAGAAATCCAAACAAGGAACCCCCCACCCCGATACACTACTAATTGGCATGGTCGATCATCCAGATCCATTAGACCTCCAGTACACAACACACGCACACACACACACACACACACACACACACATATATATATATATATATATATATATATATATATATATATATATATATATATATATATATATATATATACTCGTATAATGAAAACTAAAAATAGGATCACTAAGGGTTAAATTTCTCCCCAATCTCGACACTGAGCCATGTTCGTGCGTGGGGTGTCCGGCAAAGCGAAATCAAAATAAGGAACCGCCCGATACACTTCTACTTGGCAAGGTCGATCGTCGAGATCCATCCGACCCTCGGTATTCAACTTATATATATACTCGTATAAATAAATCTACAAAACATACTCATCTTTATTTTTAATACTCACTTTTATATACATTTCACATTTTAAGTCCGGATACAATCTCCAGGAATGAGAATTAATCCTTTTTCATTTCATATTCAATTTATCTCTTTACTCTCATAGAGATATGATATATTGTTCCCATACACAGGCAATGTACTATACACACAAGTACAATAACCATCCTAACTAGCTATAACTCGAGGATGCAGTCTCTCAATGCTATCATCTTCCAGGTCATCGCTCACATACCATTCTGGAGACCACTGGTAGGACTAAATGTCACCTACTTCGTGGTCAAAACCAAATCATAACGTCTGGGAAACGGTCATAGTTTCTCCCCAAAAGTGAGACGAAACATACCCACCATGTCTCACCCCTAATAAAAATCACACAATATAACAATAGACGCTATGACCTGGGGACTATAGGCACCCTGCTCCTCAAGCCAAGGGCATCACCCACATTGCACAACTTTCCATGATAGCATTAGAGGGGTATGCTTCACATATATATATACTAGCGGAATGCTCGTGCCTGAAGGCACGGCGAAAATTTCGAAAGCACGTAATTACAAACCGGTGAAAATTTTCGAAGTACGTAATTACAAAACGGCAAAAAAAGAGTAATTTATAACAATTGGTCATAATCTCCTTTGTTTATAAACTATTCACCCTGCTTAACAAACAACAAATAGTCCAACAACATTCAAATAATCTTAAATTCATCCAACAAATTCACATATAATATAAAATATACAATATTCATCAAATAAAATCCCATTGTGTCTCAAAAACAAAGTGTCAAAGTTTTAAAAAAATTGGGCAAAGTCTCCTCTCTTTATTGGACTATCCACCCTTCTCAAGGGATAACAATAATAAAAAAAAAACAAATTCGCCTAACAAAAGCCATGTATTAGCCCCATAGCATCTCCATGGCAGCCCCATAGCGTCCTTGTAGTAGCTATTACCATAGCAGCCCTGTATTAGCCCCGTGGCAGCTCCGTAGTATCCCCATAGAAGTCCCGTAGCAGCCCAATAAAAATTTCATAGAGCAATAAAAGTCTTGTAGCAGCCCCATAGATGTCCCGTAGCATAAAAATTAAGTCCATGTTTGATTGGTCTTGGACTAAAACCTTAAATGAAAAGAAAAAAAATTAGTTTGTTCCCAAAAACATTGTACGTTAGCTATATACGATATGGTGTGGGGTGGGATGGGGTGGGGTGGGGGGAGATACACATCAATCCGAATTACTAAGAAAATCAAAAACCTAATTCAAAAAACACATTTGTGTGTGAGTGTGATCTGTGTGTGTCATCTTGAAACTACTGGATTTCAATGTTCCCAAGCAACCCCGAAATCATCTATATGAAACCTTAAATGTAAAAATGAAAAATAAAGAAAAACCAATCCAAGTAGGCAATATGTAAACCTCAATCCGCTTTCTTTGTATTAAAAAAATAAAGTGTCAAAGTTTTAAAAAAATTGGGTAGAATCTCCTTTGTTTATTGGACTATCCACCCTTCTCAAGGGATGACGACAAATCCAAGAATATAGAAGAAAAAAATCGCAAGTTTTGTCTTAAAAAGATCCATCTTATTCTTTTTACATACCGTAAGCTTTGTCGTAAACTTCTTTATGACACTTATTCTCCCAAGTATGTCTATACATAACCATCACGGTGATCTCTATACGCACCTGATAATTACAAAGAACCAATGAGAATGAAGTTGGACATTTTTATTTATCTTTACAAAAATAAAAGAAAACACAAATCCCATGTATTAGGGGGAACTAAAGGAACAACAAAGGTTTTCCATTGTTGGTCGTATTAAAGTGTGTTTCTATAATTACTACGACTTTAGTAAAAAAAATTCATTTCATGAAACCTAACAGAGCAATATTTGGCATATGTAGACATGTAGAATATGAAGTGAAACTAATTGGGGGGAAAAGAAATATTACCTGCGATCCAAATCAATGGAATATATAAGGAATTCGAAATGGACCTGAAAATGACAATTACAACGAAGATCAACTGGATTCCAAACACTAAATAATTCAATAGTCATACATAACAAAATAAATCAATTTAATCAACGGTACATTTTTCTTGTTTAGAAAAGACTATAATTAGAACATAGGAAAATACACTAAAACTTACAGAGTTCAGTAACAAAATAAAATTCCAGTTGGTATTTCAGCGTTGGTTTGAAATTCAGATATTGATTTGAAATTGAAATTCAAATATTTGAGTTGGTTTGAAATGGTATAGCAGTTGGTTTGGTATTTCTTTTCGTATTAAATTTCATTAACTGTTCAATTGGGACTTTGGTCAGTTAATATAACTATTAGTTTGGTATAATAGTTGGTTTCGTATAACAGTTATATACCAATTGGTATAATTTTTAAGGACTTTATACTATGGTGATCAGTTAATTTGGTACTAAAGTTGAAATGCAGATATATATGCAAGCATATATGCGCAGATATGCTTCATATATGCTGCATATGCTTCATATATGCTTGTATATATGGCTACATATATGCAGATATATGCTTGTATATATGGCCACATATATGCAGATATATGCTGCATATATGGCTGCACATATGCTTGCATATATGGCTGCATATATGATTGCATATATCGGCATATATGATTGCATATATGCATATGGGTATATGAATACAGTGATAAATAAGTAAGCTCGATCAAAAAATGCTCGATCCAGAAATAAAACAAAATAGAAAAAGGAAGATCTAAACGAATTCAAACATCTCGATGCAGCATATATGCTGCATATATGCATACAGCTTCTGCATATATGCAGCATATTTGTTCATACGTGATGATTGATGGGTAAAATACCTCTTAGCAAGATTGATTCCGATGAAGAGGGGCTTCTTCAAGCGGTATCCACTGCCGTATTATAAGAATAAAAATTAGATCAAATTTAAAGAAAGAACACTAATTTATATAGGAATGACAATTGATTCGAAGGAAACAATATATCGAGTCATTACTCACCAAGTAATTATAAAAGAACTTCCGAGTAAACGATGTTTGTTGTTGAATTGCCTTCGTCATTTGGAAGGAGGATCGAGATGCGATTAGCGCTCGTGCAACGTGACAAAGCGACGTACAACTGGCCATGACTAAATACGGGTGCTCGCAAAAGGCCATACCTTAGTATTCAAAAAAGGCCGAGACAAATGTGGAATTGATGAAGCAAGTTGAGCTTGGCAATTGAAATGTACACCGAGACAAATATTACTGCAGATATACCAAAGGGAAAACAACCTAAAATGAAAATGCAGAAGTATTAAATATGGATATATTATAACAAATTGATGGACTATTTTTACTTAATGCCATGTCTACTTTAGTAACCGTTAGAACTTTAGGCCTCAACTACCTATTTTCCTAACCTTAGGCCCCAACTTTATAAATACTTATTATTTTTTATACCGAGTTGACAATATTAGGGAAATAAGACTTGATCTCTATCATAAAAAATAAAAAATATGACAAAATGAAAAGAAAAGAAAACAAATACTATTTAGCGAGAACATTTCTTTGTTTTAAAAAAACAAAGTGTCAAAGTTTTAAAAAAATTGGGCAGAATCTCCTTTGTTTATTGGACTATCCACCCTTCTCAAGGGATAACGACAAATCCAACAACATAGAAAAAAACAAATTCGCCTAACAAAAGCTTCAATGTTCCACAATAATTACAACAGTAGAGGTGTTTATTATAACAGTAAATACCTCTACAATAATTATACAATAATTACAACATGTGGTATTAGTTCAAATAATAGTAACCCATAAGAATATAAACACTAAAAAAGGCCATACCTTAGTATTCAAAAAAGGCCGAGACAAATGTGGAATTGATGAAGCAAATTGAGCGTGGCAATCGAAGTGTACACCGAGACAAATATTACTGCAGATATATCAAAGGGAAAACAACCTAAAATGAAAATGCCGAAGTATTAAATATGGATATATATGTAAGGTTGATCTAGCTTGAATATGTGCATAAGTAATCATGATAATGGACTTCCTTAAATTTCATAATCCAAATAAGGATTAGACTCATCAATATTATTGTGAGCAAAGGTAAAATAAAGGTGTGTATGATTGTGAGCTAAGGTAAAATAGGAAAATAAGATCTACAAATATCTGCACCAGATTTGAAGGTAAGCTTACCTGAATCTGAAATTGTCTATATCCAATAATCATCCTTCCTCAAAGGGGAGACATCTCCAAATTCTTTTATGTTTTTGTTCTTTTTTAAGCCGGAGAGCCTAATCATACATCCCAAATAATGTCCACATATGTATCATACATAAAAGAAGCAAATATTCCCTTTCATTGTTAAAATCTCTGTAATTGAGGCCACCTTTATCAGAAATTAAACTATGAAAAATCGTTGCTAAAACTATAAGCCAACATAACTTACAATAACATGCCTATGTATGCCTAATGTAGGATATAACATGCCTAAGTAAATTGAATTACCATAACATACGTCAAACCCAGGGCTAATACGCTTAATTAAACTGCAAAAAAATAAAATTTATATGAGCTTTTTGAATGTAAACTAACCATATAAAAAACACAATCCCAAGGACTGCTAGTATCCAAATCTGCATACAGGTAAGAAATTATAAGAAATTCGTGAAAAGAAAGGGAATATTAATTGAAAGAATATTAAAAGTTCAACTCTTAATTAGACCAATGCCAAAACTTTTATCTCCAAGTTGAATGTTGAAAGTGTTGCTTGCTTCCAAAATTTGTAATCAACTTAATCGCCCTCTTCATATTTCACTTCCAAATGGATATACTAAGGTACTAATATGTTCAAATGGAATATAAAAACCAAAAACAATATACAAAAACTAAGGTACTCATATAAAAAACACATAAACTAAGGTACTCATATAACTTCAGAGTTTGTATGAAAAGTAAAACTAAATAGCGTACTTTAAAAAACATATAAAACTAAATAGCATACTCTAAAATTCCATAATGAAAAGTAAACACCAAAGCATTGATTAACTTTCAAAACTAAAATTCAAAACCAATTAATAGGGTAATCCTTTCACCTACTAAAAATTCAAAACCAAGTAATAGGGTAATCCATATGCTTATAAATAGCATACTCATAGCATAAATAGTAATTCTTATAAATAGAACATACCTAATACTATTGATTCTATTATCAAGAAAACATAAAACTAACCTATCCATAAGAAGACTAAGCACATAAAAATAGAGCAATAGGGAGAGTATACCTGAGATGTGTTGAATACCAAATTGAAGATAAACAAAATTAGTACCTGGAAAGCCAAAAGAAACACACAAAAGAACCCTATAAGTAGGATCTTGTCAAAATGACAAATTCTGAATATAAAAAACTTAAATACTTATCCAAGAAACCCTAATTTGAACCTAAACAAATGCACAAACCAAACCTTTTTTGAACATTGAACAAAAACAGTAACTTAATATAAATCTTCAACCAAATTGGAAAGACAAAAATGGTTAAAACAAAGTGAACCGAAACATGGTTAAATCTGCAAAATGAAACCAAAAATCATTATTAGATCAGGAAAAACAAATACCAACAATACATCTAAACAAAAAAATGAAACAGATTTCAAACCCCTAAATTTTTAAATAAAAAAATAAAAATTAAACAAACAAAAATCGTACCATAGTTGACAGATCTGCAAAAATCGCACCATAGTTGAAAATCGCACCATATGTGTGGCTGTGCGCAGCTATGTGTGCTAGGGTGTTTGTGGGTGTGTGTGCGCGCAGATCTCTGTGTGTGTGTGCAACTCTGTGTGTGCGCAGCTCTGTGTGTCTACGTGGGTGTGTTGGTGCATGTGTGGGTGCGATTACATCTGCCTGTGTGGGTGTGTGCGTGTGTGGGTGTGTGTGTGTGTGTGTGATAGAGAGAGAGAGAGAGAGAGTGGTTACCTGTAGCGTAGAGGAGGGTGAGGCAGTGAGGCGGTGCGGCGGTGAGCGGCTAGGGTTAGGGTGAGGCGGCTAGGGTTGGAGGAGGTGAGGGTGAGGCTCCAAAGAGATGAAATGAGGGAGTGCTGGGATTGAACCAAATGAAAAAATGGAACGGGGGAATGAGGAAAAGTTTTGGGTTTTTATCCCCCTTTTCCATGTCACAATGTTACAATCCTATGTGGCACAATCTGGAACCCTTAGATCACCTCCAAAAATTCGATTCCAGCCGTTGATTTTTTGGAACAATAAAACACCCCCCTCTCATATAATATATATATATATATATATATATATATATATATACCATTCACACATAGATATATATACATATACATATCCGTATCATATAATATATACACTTTCATCACATAGTATATATATATATTCCACACTGTTCCTCAAACAAATATAAATGGCCATAATTGATAATCACACATAGCGATGACCAATAATCCCAAAGATTCTCATAATTAATAATATTCAAGTATTCGCACACACACGATACTAAACTCAAAAGTATTCCCTCACTTGATAAATAACCTGTACCTTATTCACGTTTAAGGATTTATATAATTTCTCTAACTATACCAATTCACAATTAGTAGATACGCATTTTCCCAAATTCATCCTAATACTCTCACAGGATATACTCAACTATAATCGATATAATTAAGTTTTCTACACGCATAATTATATAAGCCTAAATGCCCACTAAATTTATCCCAAGAAATATTCGTCACCAAACACCCTTAATTTAAATAGGTCGTGGATTCCATTTTTCCACAAAACCAAGGTGTACATTTCACTCAAATAATAATCTAGAGGTCCCCAATCTATATTTAGAACCCCTAATATTTATCTCCAAACAATTCTAGCCTTAATTCTCTAAATATCAGGTTTGATTTCTAACTAACGATTTCGATCTCAGACAGCCTTCCGTAGAAAAATCATTATAAATCCAAAAAAAATTAGAAAAATACGCGGTCAGCCCCAACGCGACCATATCAAAAATATCTACAAATTTTATCTGGTTACTATTCATCGTCTTCTCCGAGACTGTTTCGGCCATTAACAAACCTCCAACCATTTTTACTCCTTCCTCCACCAACATCTAACTACACCCAAAGAAATACACACAAATTAAATAGGTTCTAAAAATCCTAAATCCAAAAATCAACAATTAAATTCGATTAATTTTTATGTTTCTCCAATTTCATAATTTTAGGGGTTCACTTGTTAAACTTCCAAAAAACCCGTTTAATCCATGAAAACCCAACCCAAACCCTTTCGGGTTTGTTATTACCAACTATGATATGAGATTCGTGCTTAAAATTAAATAAAGCAAGTAAATACTTTCCTGGAGGATGAAATCCGACGACCCCGAGTCGAATCTCGCGGAGTTTGGCCCGGAAATCCTTTTCCTCTTCTCTTTTCTCCTCTTCCTTTCTTCTCTTCTTCTTTTCTCTATTTTCTTTCCTTCTCCCACTCTCTCGTGCCTTATATTGGGAGAAATGAGGGTTTATCCCTATTAATCCCAAAAATGACTTGTTTACTCAATTGCGAGTCCCTATTAATCCAAAAAATCCCGAAACTCAATTATGATACCCGGATACTCAATTCTGACTATCTCGGTCATTCTGAAACTCACCGCACAATCAGAATCTCCATATGAGGCACTTGAACGTTACTCACTAATTTAACCCACACAACTTAATGCGGTATTCCCATTAAAATATTATCCTCGGTCACTTTACCTAGATGCGACACATAATTAAAATACTCCGACTTATTTACTTAATCCCAAAAGTAAATATAACACTCATCGAAAATCAGCTAATCCTTGAAAACCTCAAGAATTTACTATTCACAATAACTCTTAAATTCCCAAATTACACTTAATTATTGAATTTAATTTCCCATAAAAGTGCGGGGTATTACATACTCCCCCCTTACAATGGAATTTCATCCTTGAAATTCCGATATAACCAATACTAACAACACTAACCTAGGATCGTGAATCCCTCCACATCCTAATGCCTCAAAGTGGAATGGTACTACCCAATATCTCTTAAAAATATACTCATCAGCACTCACCTCTAACAAGGTTTATACTATACTATACTACCTTATCGGCATAATCTTAAACTCTACATACTACGTCCCTTCTATCTCAGGAGGTATATAAAACAAACTTACTAAGGTGCCCATGCAACTTTTTTAACCCGTGCCTCTCCGCACAACCATCACCAACGTCTGACACGTACACACTCTCTAAACAATAGGCCTTATTTCCTCGGCATAATACTCATACATGGGTCTTCCTAACCCGCAACATCCCATTTTTCTCAAGGTTAACAAACCAATATTTCTATATCGACGCCACTAATTCCACTGGCTTCACTGCCCAATAATTCTAAGATCGAAGTGTTCCTAACTATGAGAAATAGTACTATCCTAAATTGTGTCCCTAGTACCCAAGACCCTTCTCAACGCCCGACATTTTCTCATTTTCATGCATGGGACGTCTCGTAGAGCGAAATCCAAACAAGGAACCCTACCGTTACACTACTCCCTCACATCATCGGTCACCGAGATATAACGGCCTAAGGCACAATAGTGGGATGTCCTAAATCTTACCTCACTAACCTATTAACGCATTTCTACTATTATATCCTTCCACCTAGGCGAACAGGAAAGTCTAACTAATTGAGGCGCCCACTCTCTGCAAAAGCATTACGAACATCATACACAAAATACACTTCTTCCAAAATTGGCCCTTTCATTAAGGTCTGGCTATAAGCCTCAAATCAATTTCTCTAACTTCTACCTCACCCACTTACTTGCGGTGAGAGAAACATTTTAGTGCTTCTCCATAGCACAATATTTCCATAAGCATACCATCATCATACGGCTCATAGTCTATAATGCTTCCTCCACACTATAAGGCTTATCGACAAAACCAACATTCTTGCATCCTAAAACATATCTCCAGTCCTGACGTCGTTAAGGTTCATGCGCGGAGTGTCTCACAAAGAAAAATCCAAACAAGGAACCCCTCCAATACACTACTACTTAACTTTTTCGGTCGTGGAGGTCCTTAAACTTCAAATATGCAACCGAGATAACCATATCCACTCTTTAAACAAAACGTGGTCTGAAGTCCCATCTCTGCCCAGGAGCCATACCACCAAGCTCTCGCACTAACACTCAGTCCTTGCGCAATCAATAATGAGCTTAAACTCACTACTCAACAATTAACCCTGCATACCTTAAATCACACCTATAAGGTCTCCATACACTCGAATCATGATAAAGAAACATCTACTCACCGAAGTTTCATATATACATATAATAAAGGCGAACTCAGCCTCTATCCATGTGAGACATCGCAACAACAACCCGTTCCACCCTGGAATCGCAGACACGATAGTCTTTCCATAATTAGCCTACTATCGCTCCGAATAATGAATATCATATTCTACTCAAAATAACACCATACTCGTATAACACACACAAAATGAGTAATACCAATCTGATATATAAACTCAAAATACTAACACCCGCTCTTCTCAGCGAATGAAAGAAAATAAATTCCCGCTATCGTGGAAAAACACATACTACATAACGTTATCGATACTATATGTAAAATCGTATCACACACGAATATAGGGATAATAAAATACAGGGACTCAATCTTGTTACACAGAACAAGCCTCCTTCAATTGAGGTGAAGCTCATAATAACAACTTCGCCTATCTCCCTAGCTAGTCAAAAAGGTTCCCGGACTTGGTACACTTGCCATAACTGAACCAAAAATTACTTTAATCAATGTCCCTTCTGGACACCTTAATTTTTCCCCTTTAACTCTCATGGACAATAACTAACCGTACGGTTCTACACTCCACATTACAACATTCCCCATCTCGGGTCACCCTGACCCTTAAGGTTATCAGTATCTTGAACTCCATAGCCGCAATCCTGACAATCACTTTACTAGTTCCCCATAACTTCTTCATGAAAAGGAAACTCCACCACCGGCCTCAACAACCCTATTTCAACGAATTCCCCGGTTGGATGCCCACCAATGGGGTCCTCGAACACATACATTATCCATAAGTGTTCACAACACTTTTCTAGTGAGCCAATCATTCCTTGGAAGGGCTCTCTCTTCATTCTACCGACCTTGACTCTGTACAAAGTTCACTTGTTCGTAACTCTCTTTATTCACCGTCGACCTCTGACCGATCCTTACGTGAAGAATTTAAAACTACATTCTTGTCATTCGTTCTAAATCATGGGGAGTCACTGTTAAAACTATCCATAAGATCCCTTTATGGGTAAAACATCCTGCTCCCCCGAATATGGTTATCACCATTCCCACCATTTCCATATTGCTCCTACGAGTGAAATTTTTCCTCAATTTTCACATCTGGGTATTTCCATACCCTTCTCTAAGTCAAAATTTATGAGCCTTCTACTTCCACTGAGTAATGCTACACTACCTTCGCATAAATTTACTTCCAATATGGTCCTTACCAAAGACCCCTTTCAAACCTTTAGCTTCACCGGATAATTCAACTTTAGTACCACTCTCTACTATAGTGGTACTGGGGTACTCGTAACTAGTATTCTTTAGTAGTCGTCGCAACAACTCTTAGCAAATGCCAGAAAAATAATGACATCTACTACGGTCCTAGTCTCCGACTTCCACTCACTGCTCCAGCTAAGCCCTGCCTCCTGTTGCCCTCATCACGACCTTCCTTGGTCACCCTTCCTCGATTAGCACATGAACTTCAAATGCACAAATGATTACTATAATCTCACAATACGTAAGGAGAATGAAATATCACAAGAGGAATCAATAATCCCTAACGTAGGGCTCTATAACAAATCTAGAGCAACACTGAAAGCGTAGTACGTCTGCACAGATTTGTAAGGACACTAGAACTTGATGCTCTGATACCATCTGTGACACCCCGCCTAATAAAATACCGAGCGATCCCTCCTGTACCAAATTAAAACTGGATTCGTATATGGATCATTCTTAGCATCACTGTCGAAAACCAATTTAATTACTAATAACATATTATGCTGGAATCAAATTTTATTAACTAATCTTTTTAAATGAACTATACAATTAAAACATTCACACAGTTTAAATAAATAATTCTTGGAAAAGATAAAATAACCGAACACTCAGTTCAAATATGATACAACCAAATCGAATGCTGCACAAAATGGCGGTGAAAGAATAAATAAATGCTGTTGGGATTTCGTCCAGAAAATTACTACAATACTTCATATCTAGATCACAAGAATCGAAGCGTCTAAAAATAAACCTGCACGCATCCATAGCTGTTGCAGCAGACGTCTGACTCGAAAAGATCATCATCCAGGCATCCCTCTGTCTGGACACCTATATATATAATATATAGCAAGAGAGGGGAAATGTAGAAATGGGTCAGAGCCCATGTTGTGAAAATATTTAGCAAGTGTATAAATGCTCCATTATTAAAAATATGTTTTATCTCATATTTAAATTGGTATCGCACTCCCATGAGATACCCCTTACCTCTCTTCTAATAGTGGACACCTAGCGCATCCCTCTAAACATCCTAGTCAAGCTACGCTGCCTAACTAATCCGTTACCCCAAACTCTAGAAATCCTAAGCCAACCAAGTACTAAGGTCTCAACTTCTCCCTAGTCTCAACGCTATACCATGTTCGTGCGTGGGGTGTCTTTCAAAGAGAAATCCAAATAAGGAACCCCCCGATACACTACTACTTGGCAAGGTCGATCGTCGAGATCCATTAGACCCCCAGTACACACACACACACACACACACACACACACACACACACACACACAGATATATATATATATATACTCGTATAATGAAAACTCAAAACAGGAGCACTAAGGGTTAAACTTCTCCCCAGTCTCGACACTGAACCATGTTCATGCGTGGGGTGTCTGGCAAAGCGAAATCCAAATAAGTAACCTCCCGATACACTACTACTTGGCAAGGTCGATCGTCGAGATCCATCAGACCCTCCGTAATCAACTTATATATATATATACTCATATAAATAAATCTACATAACATACTCATCTTTATTTTTCATACTCACTTTTATATACATTTCACATTTTAAGTCTGGATACAATCTCCCAGAATGAGAATTAATCCTTTTTCATTTCATATTCAATTTATCTCTTT
The DNA here is from genome assembly GCA_949130495.1 of Sambucus nigra. Lineage (NCBI taxonomy): Eukaryota > Viridiplantae > Streptophyta > Magnoliopsida > Dipsacales > Adoxaceae > Sambucus > Sambucus nigra. Next base: position 300,082,663 of record OX422215.1, on the reverse strand, counting down.
ACTCTCATAGAGATATGATATCTTGTTCTCATACACAAGCAATGTGCTATACACACAAGTACAATAACCATCCCAATGAGCTATAACTCGATGATACGGTCTCTCAATGCTATTATTTTCCATAGCATCACTCACATACCATCCTGGGGACCACTGGTAGGACTAAATGTCACCTACTTCGTGGTCAAAACCAAATCACAACGTCTAGGAAGGGGTCATAGTTTCTCCTAGAAAGTGAGATGAAATATACCCACCATGTCTCACCCTTAATAAAAATCACACAATATAATAATGGACGCGATGACCTGGGGACTATATGCACCCTGCTCCTCAAGCCAGGGGCCTCACCCACATCGCACAACTTTCCATGATAGCATTAGAGGGGGTATGCTTCACACACACACACACACACACACACACACACACACACATATATATATATATATATATACCATCCACACATAGATACATATACATATCCGTATCATATAATATATATACTTTCATCACATAGTATATATATATTCCACATTGTTCCTCAAATAAATATAAATGGACATAATTTCCAATCACACATAGCGATGACCAATAATCCCCAAGATTCTCATAATTAATAATATTCAAGTAATCGCACGCTCACGATACTAAACTCAAAAGTATTCCCTCACTTGATAAATAACATGTACCTTATTCACACTTAAGGATTTATATAATTTCTCCAACTATACCAATTCACACTAAGTAGATACGCATTTTTCCAAATTCATCCTAATACTCTCAGAGGATATACTCAACTACAATCGATATAATTAAGTTTTCTACGCGCATAATTATATAAGCCTAAATGCCCACTGAATTTATCCCAAGAAAGATTCGTCACCAAACACCCTTAATTTAAAAAGGTCGTGGATTCCATTTTCCCACAAAACCAAGGTCTACATTTCACTCAAATAATAATATACAGGTCCCCACTCTATATTTAAGAACCCCTAATATTTATCTCCAACCAATTCTAGCCTTAATTCTCTCAATATCATGTTTGATTTCTAACTAACGATTTAGATCTCGGACAGCCTTTCGTACAAAAATCATTATAAATCCACAAAAAAATCAGAAAAATACACGGTCGGCACCAATGTGACCGTATCAAAAATATCTATAAATTTCATTATGATCAAGAGCCGAATCGATTCGTATCTAGGCCGAATCGATTTGGCAATGATGTTGGTTACTGTTCATCGTCTTTTTCAAGACTGTTTCGGCCATTTACAAACCTCCAAAAATTTTTACTCCTTCTTCCACCAACATCTAACTACACCCAACGAAATATACACAAAGTAAATAGGTTCTAAACATCCTAAATCCAAAAATCAATAATTAAATTCGATTAATTTCTAAGTTTCTCCAATTTCATAATTTTCGAGGTTTACTTGTTAAACTTCCAAAAAACCCGTTTAATCCACGAAAACCTAACCCAAAACCTTTAGGGTTTGTTATTACCAACTATTATATGAGATTCATGCTCAAAATTAAATAAAGAAAGTAAACACTTGCCTTGAGGATGAAATCCGACGACCCCAAGTCGAATCCCCCGAAGTTTGGCCCGGAAATCCTTTTCCTCTCCTCTTTTCTCCTCTTTCGTTCTTCTCTTCTTCTTTTCTCTATTTTCTTTCCTTCTCCCACTCTCCCGTGCCTTATATTGGGAGAAATAAGGGTTTATCCCTATTAAACCCAAAAATGACTCGTTTACTCAATAGCGAGTCCCTATTAATCCAAAAATTCCCGAAACTCAATTACGACACCTGGATACTCAATTCTGACTAACTCGGACATTTCGAGACTCACCGTGCAATCATAATCTCCATTCGAGGCACTTGAAAGCAACTCACTAATTTAACCCACACAACTTAATGAGGTATTCCCATTAAAATATTATCCTCTATCACTTTACCCAGCTGCGACATATAATTAAAATACTCTGACTTATTTACTTAATCCCAAAAGTAAATATAACACTCATCGAAAATCATCTAATCCTTGAAAACCTCAAAAATGTACTATTCACGATAACTCTTAAATTCCCAAATTACACTTAATTATTGAATTTAATTTTCTATAAAAGTGAGGGGTATTACATAGTCCCCCCCTTACAACGGAATTTCGTCCTCGAAATTCAGATATAACCAATACTACCAACACTAACCTAGGATCGTGAATCCCTCCACATCCAAATGCCTCAAAGTGGAATGGTACTACCCAATATCTCTTAACCGTATACTCATCAGCACTCACCTCTAACAAGGTTTATACTATACTATTCTACCATCTCGGCATAATCTTCAACTCTATATACTACATCCCTTCTATCTCAGGCGGTATATAAAACAAACTTACTAAGGTTCCCATACACCTTTTTTAACCCGTGCCTCTTTGCACAACCATCGCCAACGTCTGACATGTACACACTCTCTAAATAATAGGCCTTATTTCCTCGGGGTAATACTCATACATGGGGATTCCCAACCCGCAACATCCTATTCTTCTCAAGGTTAACAAACCAATAATTCTATATTGGTGCCACTAACTCCACTGTCTTCACTGCCCAAAAATTCTAAGATCAAAGCGTTCCTAACTATAAGAAATAGTACTATCCTAAATTGTGTCCCTGGTACCCAAGACGTTTCTCAACTCTCGACATTTGCTCGGTTTCATGCTGGGAACGTCTCGTAGAGCGAAATCCAAATAAGGAAACCTCCCATTACACTACTCCCTCTCTTCGTCGGTCACCGAGATATAATGACCTAAGGCATAATATCGGGACGTCCTAAATCTTACCTCACTAACCTATTAACGTATTTCTACTATTCTATCTTTCCATCTAGGCAAACAGGAAAGTCTAACTAATCGAGGCGCCCACTCTCTACAAAAGCATTACGAACATCATACCCAAAATATACTTCTTCCAAAATTGGTCTTTTCATTAAGGCTTGGCTATAAGCCTAAAATCAATTTATCTAACTTTGGCCTCACCCACTTACTTGCGGTGAGAGAACCATTTTAGTGCTTCTCCATAGCACAATATTTCCATAAGCATACCATCATCATACGACTCATAGTCTATAATGTTTCCTCCACACTATAAGACTTATCGACAAAACCAACATTCTTGCATCCTAAAACATCTCTCCACTCCCGCTATCATTAAGGTTCATGCGTGGAGCGTCTCGCAAAGAGAAATCAAAATAAGGAACCCCTCCAATACACTACTACTTAACTTTGTCGGTCGTGGAGGTTCGTTAACTTCAAATATGCAACTGAGATAACCCTATCCCCTCTTTCAACAAAATGTGGTCTGAACTCCCATATCTGCCCAGGATCCATACCACCAAGCGCTCTCACTAACACTCAGTCCTTGCACAATCAATAATGAGCTAAAACTCACTGATCAATAATTAAGCCTGCACACCTTAAATCACACCTATAAGGTCGCCACACACTCGAATCATGATAAAGAAACATCTACTCACCGAAGTTTCATCTATACATATAATAAAGGCGAACTCGGCCTCTATCCATGTGAGACATCGCAACAACAACCCGTTCCACCCTGGAATCGCGGACACGATAGTCTTTCCATCATTAGCCTACTATCGCTCCGAACAATGAATATCATATTCTACTCAAAATAACACCATTCTCGTATAACACACACAAAATGAGTAATACCAATCTGATATATAAACTCAAAATACTAACACCCGCTCTTCTCAGCGAATGAAAGAAAATAAATTCCCGCTATCGTGGAAAAACACATACTACATAACGTTATCGATACTATATGTAAAACCGTATCACACACGAATCTAGGGCTAATAAAACACTGTGACTCAATCTCGTCACACAGAACAAGCCTCCTTCAATTGAGTTGAAGCTCATAATAACAACTTACCCTATCTCCCTAGCTAGTCAAAAAGGTTCCCGAACTTGGTACACTTTCCATAACTGAACCAAAAATTACTTTAATCAATGTCCCTTCTGGACACCTTACTCTTTCCCCTTTAACTCCCATGGACAATAACTAACCGTACGGTTCTACACTCCACATTACAACATTCCCCATCTCGGGTCATCCTAACCCTTTGAAGGTCATCAGTATCTTGGACTCCATAGCCGCGATCCTAACAATCACTTTACTAGTTCCCCATAACTTTTTCATGAAAAGGAAACTCCACCACCGGCCTCAACAACCCTGTTTCAACGAATTCCCCGACTGGATGCCCACCAATGGGGTCCTCTAACACATAAATTCTCCATAAGTGTTCATAACACTTTTCTAGTGAGCCAATCATTCCTCGGAAGGTCTCTCTCTTCATTGTACCGACCTTGACTCAGTACAAAGTTCACTTGTTCGTAACTCTCTTTATTCACCGTCGGCCTCTGACCGATCCTTACGTGAATAATTTAAAACTGCATTCTTGTCATTCTTTCTAAATCATAGGGACTCACGGTTAAAACTATCCATAAGATCCCTTTAGGGTCAAAACATCCTGCTCCCCCAAATATGGTTATCACCATTCCCACAATTTCCATATTGCGCCTACGACTGAAAATTTTTCCTCAATTTTCACATCTGGGTATTTCCACACCCTTCTCTAAGTCAAAATTTCTGAGCCTTCTACTTCCACTGAGTAATGCTAAACTACCTTCGCATGAATTTACTTCCAATATGGTCCTTACCAAAGACCCCTTTCGAACCTTTAGCTTCACCGGATAATTCAACTTTAGTACCACTCTCTACTATAGTGGTACTGGGGGTACTCGTAACTAGTATTCTTTAGTAGTAATCGCAATAAATCATAGTAAATGCCACACAAATAATGACATCTACTATGGTCCTAGTCTCCGACTTCCACTCACTGCTCCAGCTAAGCCCCGCCTCCTGTTGCCCTCATCACGGCCTTCCTTGGTCACCTTTCGTCGATCAGTACACGAACTTCAAACGAGCAAACGATTACTATAATCTCACAATATGGAAGGAGAACAAAATCTCACAAGAGGAATCAACAATCCCTATCTTAAGGCTCTATAACAAATCAAGAGCAACGCTCAAAGCGTACTACGTTCGCACAGATTCGTAAGGACACTAGAACCTGATGCCCTGATACTATCTGTGACACCCCGCCTATTAAAATACCAGGCGATCACTCATGTACCAAATTAAAACTGGACTCACATATGGATCATTCTTAGCATCACTGTTGAAAACCTATTTAATTACCAATAACCTATTAGGCTGGCGTCAAATTTCTTTTTAACTAATCCTTTTAAACGAACTATACAATTAAAACATCCACACAGTTTAAATAAATAATACTGGAAAGATATAAAATAAACAAACACTCAGTTCAAATATGATACAACCAAATCGAATACCGCACTAAGAGGCGGTGAAAGAATAAATAAATGAAGTTGGGCTTTCGCCCCAAAAATGACTACAATGCTTCCTATCAAGATCACAGGAATAGAAGCATCTAAAAATAAACCTGCACACATCCAAAGATGCTGTAGCATACATCTGACTCAAAAAGATCATCATCTAGGCGTCCCTGTGTCTGGACACCTATATATATATAATATATAGCAAGAGGGGGAAAATATTGAAATGGGTCAGAGCCCGAGTTATGAAAATATTTATCAAGTGCATAAATGTTTTATTATTAAAAATATGTTTTTATCTCATATATAAATTGGTATCGCACTCCCATGAGATACCCCTTACCTCTCTTCTAATAGTGGACACCTAGCGCATCCCTCTAAACATCCTAGTCAAGCTATGCTGCCTAACTAATCCATCACCCCAAAACTCTAGAAATCCTAAGCCAACCAAGTACTAAGGTCTCAACTTCTCCCTAGTCTCAACGTTATGCCATGTTCGTGCATGAGGTGTCTCGCAAAGTGAAATCAAAATAAGGCACCCCCCGAAACACTACTACTTGGCATGGTCGATCGTCGAGATCCATTAGACCCCCAGTACACAACACACACACACACACACACACACACACACACACATATATATATATATATATATATACTCGTATAATGAAAATTCAAAACAGGAGCACTAGGGGTTAAACTTCTCCCCAGTCTCGACACTAATCGATGTTCGTGCGTGGGGTGTCTCGCAAAGCGAAATCCAAATACGGAAGCCCCCGAGATCCATCAGACCATCCGTACTCAACTTATATATATACTCGTATAAATAAATATACATAACATACTCATCTTTATTTTTCATACAGACTTTTATATACATTTCCCATTTTAAGTCCGGATACAATCTCCCGGAATAAGAATTAATCCTTTTTCATTTCATATTCAATTTATCTCTTTCCTCTCATGAGATATGATATCTTGTTCTCATACACAAGCAATGTATTATACACACAAGTACAATAACCATCCTAATGAGCTATAACTCGAGGATGTGGTCTCTCAATGCTATCATCTTTCAGGGCATCACTCACATACCATCATGGGGACCACCGGTAGGACTAACTGTCATCTACTTCATGGTCAAAACCAAATCACAACGTCTGGGAAGCGATCATAGTTCCTCCCCGAAAGTGAGACGAAATATACCTACCACATCTCACCCCTAATAAAAATCACACAATATAACAATGGACGCTATGACCTGGGGACTATACGCATTCTTCTCCTCAAGCCAGGGGCCTCACCCACATCCCGAAACTTCCCATGAAACATTAGAGGGGGTATGCTTCACATATATATATACCATCCAGACATAGATATATATATATATATATATATACATATCTGTATCATATAATATATATACTTACATCACATAGTAAATATATATTCCACATTGTTCCTCAAACAAATATAAATGGCCATAATTGCCAATCACACATAACGATGACCAATAATCCCAAAGATTCTCATAATTAATAATATTCAAGTATTCACACACTCACGATACTAAACTCAAAAGTATTCCCTCACTTGATAAATAACATTTACCTTATTCAGACTTAAGGATTTATATAATTTCTCCAACTATACCAATTCACACTAAGTAGATACGCATTTTCCCAAATTTATTCTAATAGTATCACAGGATATACTCAACTACAATCGATATAAGTAAGTTTTCTACGCGCGTAATTATGTAAGCCTAAATGCCCACAGAATTTATCCCAAGAAATATTCGTCACCAAACACCCTTAATATAAATAGGTTGTGGATTCCATTTTTCCACAAACCCAAGGTCTACATTTCACTCAAATAATAATATAGAGGTCCCCACTCTATATTTAGGAACCCCTAATATTTATGTCCAAACAATTTTAGCCCTAATTCTCTCAATATCAGGTATGATTTCTAACTAACGATTTCGATCTCGGACAGCCTTCCGTAGAAAAATCATTATAAATCCAAAAAAAATATACGAGTCAGTGCCCACGCGACCGTATCGAAAATATCTACAAATTTTATGTTTTGATCAAGAGACGAATCGATTCGCATCTAGGCCGAATTGATTCGGAAATGACGCTAGTTATTGTTCATCGTCTTCTCTGAGACTGTTTTGGCCATTAACAAACCTCCAAAAATTTTTACTCCTTCTTCCACCAACAACTAGCTACACCCAACGAAATATACACAGAGGAAATATGTTCTAAACATCCTAAATCCTAAAATCAATAATTAAATTCGATTAATTTCTAAGTTTCTCCAATTTCATAATTTTTGGGGTATACCTGATAAACTTCCGAAAAATGTGTTTAATCCATGAAAACCCCACCCAAAACCTTTAGGGTTTGTTTTTACCAACTATGATATGAGATTCATGCTCAAAATTAAATAAAGAAAGTAAACACTTACCTGGAGGTTGAAATCCGATGGCCTCGAGTCGAATCCCGCGGAGTTTGGCCCAGAAATTCTTTTCCTCTCCTCTTTTCTCCTCTTCCTTTCTTCTCTTCTTCTTTTCTCTCTTTTCTTTTCTTCTCTAACTCTCACGTGCCTTATATTGGGAGAAATAAGGGGGTTATCCCCATTAAACCTAAAAATGACTCGCTTACTCAATTGTGAGTCCCTATTAATCCAAAAATTCTCGAAACTCAATTACGACACCCGGATTACTCAATTGTGAGTCCCTGTTAACACTCATCGAAAATCATCTAATCCTTGAAAACCTCAAAAATTTACTATTCACGATAACTCTTAAATTCCCAAATTACACTTAATTATTGAATTTAATTTCCCATAAAAGTACGGGGTATTACAAGCATGTCTACTCACTGGGGTACCAGCGCGATCCGCGCTACACGTACCCCATTATGAAATTCCTCCTAGTACGATATGACACGAGCACTTTCCCATGGCATGCATTGAATATAAAACCCACAAGAAACCATAACCCTTACTAATATGGTTAAAGCATAAACATATATAACCCTCATTAACGAGTTAACATAAATCACATACACACACCAACCCTAACTCTATCGGGTCACATTAGCATCGCTATCATAAAAAGGTATATCACATGTATAACCTTACAATCTTCTCATAATATATTAACCCTATCTCTTGGGTAGCGAGTTCTAGGTGGTCTCACCCTACCCTATATCCAAAATACTCATATCTACAATATTCACCTTAATTAGCCCTAGTTTAGATCTCCCAAGGCATCGCGTCTAGGTATAAATTCACACCTAATACACATAAATCTATCGACTATAAAAACTACTCTTCCCTAAGGGTTTTTAACTAAACTTTGAGTCTCATTCTAAGGACAAAAGATCTATAAGTAAATCACGATGACTATAATAATCCCGGCCAATCATCCAAATCCTATAACTTACAAATTCTTAATTAACAAACCCATTCTACACTCAGTCCTATCCTCAAATGTCAAATCCTCCATTTAGCCCATTTAAATCAAATGATTTTACTAAATATTCAAATATCCTAAAATCGATTTTCAATGATTATATATATATATATATATATATATATATTCCATGAGTACATAAAAACTATCGGCTAACAAACCATATCCCTAGGCCTAAAATCCCAAATTCCAACCAATATCACAAAAGCCCCCACCTAGGCTATACTTGTTACCACCGATTGACCGATCAGCACAGTGATATCCCAATTTTTTCCATATTGGTTTCTTCATTTTCAATCCCAATTTTATCTTCCACACCTCTATTAAAGAACCCAAAATAATCATCCAAGCACCCAATCAACATTCAATTGATAAAAACATATCATAACAATTATTATAACCTAATTCCATCATCAAATCCCAAATCTATCCTAAGATTAAACAAAACCAAACTCAAAAGCTAAGAACCCTAGTTTTATCCAATTCTTAGAATTTACCTGGATTGATTCAAATAAATAAAGGGTTTTTCGCTAATTTATAATAAAAAAAAATATATGTTCAGATCATTTTCTAATAATTTCAAGTCATATACATGAGGAAATCAATCAAAATCAAAGAGGATTTGACCTAATTACTGACATGATTTGGCTAATTATAAAATTAATCAATGAAATTTTACAAATCAGATTTAAGACATGTTTACGGTTTAGAATCCAATGAAATAGATATATTCTAACATGTGTGCAATAATAATCATATGATATATAGAACTTGCCTTATGTTTTGATTGAGAAATTAATCTGTAATTCTCCCAAACCTTTCTTTCCGTTTGGTGCTTTGTCTCTCTAGCCCCTCTAGTGCTTCCCCATTGTGTTTGTGATAAAATGAGATCCATAATAACCTCTTTTAACCCTTTATCCTCAATAACATAGTCCAAAAATAACTCTAAATGACTTAAAACCAATCCCAAGTTGTATACTAACCCAAAAGGGATTTAAAAATCGTTTTAAACTATAAACAAACATTTTAGAAGTCCCAAACGCTAATTACCAATTATATCCAAAATAAATAAATAACAACTCAGTTATTTAATAATTTCCTCATATGAGTCCGAACATAAATTAATTACTCATTGTGGCTTAAGTCTCAATTCTGATCCAATTAAATAACACGTAATAGTCTAAATGTTGAAAACTCTAGTCATAAGAGGCACATATAATTAATTCCCACAATTTAAATAATTAAATAATATCCATAAAAAATTAGGATATTACATGCTTCCCCTTTTAAACAAGGAATTTCACCCTCAAAATTCAAATTTATTATATTCCTAGTAGAAATCTATAATATCTACCCCCATGGCGTGTTGCCATTGCTATAACTGAATCTATCTTCTACGACTGAATACATACCTAGGAATTTTTAGTCAAGACTCATGGCTGGTTATAATCTAAACCAGATAGTCTAATTGTTGAACAATAACTGGTCTCCCAAAAATTCTCTTCATGCTAAACTTGAAAACATCCTAAGCACTAACAATGATTAGGTGAGTTCAAACGACACTGACCTCACTATATCTATGCCTTTTAGAGTAACTTCACATTGGGTTGTCTAATCCCTATTGGAATTATGAATTCCACAGTTTTTGAAAATTATTTCCAAACATGCACCTTGGTCAAAACCACCTCTTTAGTTTGGGGACCCCCTCGACAAAACTTTCCCTTAAAATGCAACCCTCTCATGTCCTCAATCGGAGAAAGGACTTATTCCCAATACTATATACATACTTAATCTTGGTAAATTTCAACGTTAGGGCATAAACCACCCTTAATAATAAATTTGGGTGTAGTGAACACACTTACTACATAATTCCCTCTTTAACTAGGTATCATCGCAATTCACAGCAAACTACCCTTCGTCCGATAAAAAACCCACTAATGGCACACCTATGTTATATTGCGCTACAGAGTTGTCTGCAAGATATACTCCACATGATTGCACCACAAATGATAACTCACCACGTTTCAATTATCACAAGAGGACACTTTCCTCGACTAGTCCAACCAGTCACTGATACATAACATCTAATATTCATCCCATATATTGACCCTAACCTTCCCCTGGGAGGTTAAACCTCCGTTTAGTGAACCATCTATATTCTGGAACTCCCTCAAAGTAATGTCGTCCTCTAATTCTTAAGAAACTCAAAAATTATGGTGTATACTCCCACGACATGTCTACTATAAGTGACGAAGTAAATCCCATGAAATGCCCTCGCAACGGACTTTCTGCTTGTGCCATTTCTAAGAAAAAATAAATCTCTTACGCAGGTAATAATACATTACTTATCTAAGTAAAATTAGAAGAATGTCAGACTATCGATGACACATGCACATGATCATAATCTCCCATAATTTACTCACATCCATACCTATAGAGGCATGCTAGCCCTTTCTTCCAAGCCTAAGCATAACAACCCAAAGTAATCCTGGACCAAAGCTTACTCCCGGTAGTCGATATAAGAGTAAAATATAAATATACACACAAGATAAATTATTATATGGTGATATCTCATAAAAAATCAACAAGGTGGTTGAACTCGAGCGGAACAAACAAATTGCCACGTCTTTAAAATAACAGCGTAAAGTATCACCCTCCCGACTGGAGGTAACCACCAATACATAAATATCAGAGGGAATCCATATATCTCATAATCGTAGTAAAAATAATACTGATAAAGAATGATAAATCCTCGATGTAAAATCCAAACTCATATGCGCGAGCCATGTACGTTCCCATAGCCATTCCATAGAGGTACCCCAAAAAGTTGGTTGCCACTAAGTCATCTAATAACTAGGTGGTCTCATGTTCCATAATCCTAGCACCTTACTTTAAATGAACTATCAAAATGTAATCCCCATTGGTGACCATCGTGGCCTTTTGTCATTGGTTGTATATTTTAAAATTTGCCTCGTTTACTCTGTTCTCGTAGGTCGTGGCTCTACTACCCATAATTCCCCTTGCCAATTGGATAAACAAATCATATCATCAACTCTTGGAAACTCCTTGGGGTCATCTCCCACTACATCGTTCATAAATTGGTGAGGTCACCTTAATCAGGTCCACACCACACCGTATCTATTTATTGGTCCTTTTTTTTCCTCATTCTTCCAAATATTAAGGATTCTATTCGCATCATAGTTAAAATTCTCCCGCTAATATAGAAATGTAACTTCAACCACCCAAGAAAAAGTGGTGAACAATGGGTTACCCAATAACACCTGTCAAACCCCTCACGTAAGGTTTCTTCCAACTCAAAAAGTCTTTATTGTACTAGCTAATTACGCAAACATCCACCTTCACCTTTATATCAATCTCTCCCAATGTTTAAGGCGAAAGATAGTTAAATGCTTCCTCATACTAACCACCACATGGTTGCACAAACAATTCTTCAAAAACTTACTTTTAATGCCGTTACGGATGGTGAGTGAAAACATTTCCCCTCTAACCATATGACAAGCACTTGATAAAAGTCTTGCATCCAAAAACCCTTGACTCTTAATCAAAGTCGACCTCATACATGGGACGTATCGTAAGAGAAATACAAACAAGGAACCCTACCAATATACTTGGTTTATCAGAGTCATTCATTAAGAAAGAATGGTGCAAAACCCCCTAAACGATCATCGTTATAGGGAATACAAACCCTAAATAATAAAGCTCTAAAGTATCCAAAGAACGCAACATGAAAAAGAGACCAGTGCACTTAATATCCCTAGGAAACTAGAACATGGAATGCTCTGATATCAAATGTGATACCTCAAAAATTCCATAAATAGATTTATCAGGTCTTCCATATTAATCACGGGGAACAAAACTTTTAGTAACATTCTTGTCATAAGAAATAAACAGGAATCAAATAGAACAAATACAATGTAATATTTACTGAATCCAAAACCAACTCTGATACCAATCACCAACCAAATAACATATATCACCTCTAAATGCAAATAGACATATACAACAAAATTGAAAATAAAGGAGTACCATAAAATGATGAGCTATAATTTCTCTACTCATATAATCTTGGGAGTAAGATTTGGGGCTTTGCTAGAGATGATCCACCAATGATCCCACATCTACAAGAACTACTGCAATAGGGACCTGTAAAAATAATTTTGAAAGTAAAACTTTTAACGAAAAACTTAAACAGGAAGCTTATCTAGAGTATGATTATAATTGAATCTTGCCCACATCATAAATACACATCTTCCTCTTGTGTTTTAACATCATCATGATCATCAACATCATCATCATCATCATCATCATCATCATCCTTGACTTATTCCTATCACATGGGGTTAGTAAACATATTTCAAGTTACTCGTTACCTAACCCAATAACATAAAATATCATGCGGTTCTAAATTCGAAACCCATGTGTCACCCATGTCATTAAAGATTTACCTCTTCGTTATTTAATAATTAGTTTCTCATATTTAGGTTTATCACTTTCATTTGAAAACATAAGTTATATTGTAGTCTCAAATCTATGGTGCGTCTCACCAAATAACCAATATAGCAATAACATCTCAAGTTTATACATATTTGATTATCTCAGGGAATTAATGCAATATACACCCGTCTAGAATATGTAATACACAGGTCTGAAACATAAGTATACAGGTGGGCATCCTATAATAAGTCACATACATCACTAGTACAACGCATAAATCGGTACAATAATCACATATTATAGGAAAAAGACTCTACTCATGTCTAACATCCATACATAGGAACAACCTCGAGCTTGCACAAATATATGAGCATCCCTCGCGCCCACACATAATGAAGGATTACTCATATTACCTTTGAGCATATCTCATTCATACTAGGTATAGTTTTAGGTCTTCCCAAACCCAAGACCTCATGACAGTTAAAGAATAAATCACCACGTCTACCCATCAGTTATTATAAGGATTTTTTTTTTAATTCAGTCAATTTGTTTGCATTGGCTTAATTTGAGACAAAACATTTGAGTCATAGGTTAGGCTTTGAGTTGCTGACCTTACAAGCCTATGACGTGTTGTTGAAGACGTAGAGAAAAAGCTTAAGAGATTACACATAGTGTTGTGTTTTGTGCCACATTTATCTTCATGTTTTCAAGGATCCCTCAGGTATGAATGCATATGATTTTCATCCTTGGAAATTTAATTTTGGGTGATTTATTTTTTACAAATATATTTGGAGATATTTTAAAATGTTTTTTGAAGAAAAAATAGTTTTTGTATTTTGCTTATTCAGATGGGATTAAGCATTTGTTCGAATGAGATGTTAAGTTTGTTATAACGAACTTCCAATGGACATCTAATGGGGTATCTTTTTTTGACAGAGGTCAAGTCGTTCGAAGTATGTTTGAACGAGATCATTGGTTCGTTCGAACGAGTGTGAAGTTTGTTTGAACAAAATAAGGTTTTCTTTCGAACGAACCTTAGTTATTGTTGGAACACTTTTTCTCAAAAATTATGTCACCTTAAAAAATTTGTTTTCAATTTAAAGCGCATCAGGCATCAGGGTCGCCATAGTTTATTTCTCTCATCGTCTTGATAGAGATTCATTTCATGAGGTGGACTCCGTGTTTGGTTTTCTATTTATAGACGGTGGAATCCGTGGTGTGGTATTGCAGTGAAGAATGGTGCATCCGTATTTCAGATCCATAAATGGTTACTGAGCCTGTTCGGTGGATACCGAGGCATGTGTGGGCTCACACATTATGGCATCTTACATAGGTGGACTCCTACATTGCACTCTATAGGATAGGTTAAAGACTGAAGATGTGCCAAGGCTTATGAGGGCATCAAATCATTGAGTCAGTCACCTATCTGTCTTTTGTAAAACCTTATCAAGGTGATTTATGTGACTGGACCGTCCGAGATTTTTTCCATTGTGGGTTTTCTTCATACATCGGCATGTTGTACGGTTGGTTAATTTATTTTTTCTGATATGACCTAGATGTATGTTTTAGGTTAAGAAGATAAAATTTGGTAAACTGATTTATTACAACAATCCGGTTTAAAACTGGTGTAAGTTCTATTTAGATATAATATGTTCAAAATTTTATAATTAATTTGGAAAAATTAAAATCTGACTTTGTTGTTGTGACCTCATACCTTCGGACCTACCTGCCTAGCATTTTCAAATTGGTATCATAGCTAGAACACTAAGTTATCGTGTTTAGATACGTATTTCAGCATGAATTTTGGTGGTTTTTATTCAGAGGGTCATTCAGTTTCTAGTGGATCGATGTTTGATGGGTCTAATCACGCCTTCTAAAAAATTCATATGAAATCAACACTTAAGGCGATAGATGAGTGAGTTTAGATAGCATTAGTTAAAGTGTGGAATCCACCAACCACCAAAGATGGAGAATTAATTTTATTAAAACCCGTAGAATCATGCACCTTAGATTATTTGACTTCAACATTTGGGGGTCCCTCTAAAGATTCATCCTAGTGACCCTAGGCTCATACATTTTGGGGTTCCTTATCTCTTTCGGCTTCATTATTTAAAGGCCCCTCATAAACTTTGGCCTAAGGACCATTGAATACTACATTCAAGGGTCCATGGGCTCCTTTGGCTTCAATAGTTGGAGGTCCCTCACAAGATTTGGCCTAGGGACCCTCTGATCCTATATCTAGGTATCCCTCAGCTCCTTAGTCTTTAACATTTGGAGTTACCTCAGGAGATTCGGCCTAAGGACCCTCGGCTCCTATATTTTGGGGTATTTCAGCTGCTTCGGCTTTAACATTTGTAAATCCCTCACAAGCTTCGGTCTAAGGATCCTAGGCTCCTAAATTTTGGGTCCTTTAACTACTTCATTTTCAATAGTTGGAGTTCACTCACAAAATTCAGCCTAAGGACCCTCTACTCCTACATATTGGGTCATTCAACTCCTTTGACTTCAATACATGGATGTCCCTAACAAATTTTGACATAAGGACCCTTAGCTCCTATATTTTAGGATGCCTCAACTCTTCCGACTCTTATATTTTAAGGACCATTAACTTCTTCGAATCCTTTATGGTTCGGCTCATAACCTCCAATATTCGACAACTATTATGAAATAGCACAGAAGATTAAAGCCTAAGGGTAATTGTTGATCCTAAACGTAGTATCGAATAAATAAGGGTATTTATGAGGATTGTCCCCATACCTTCGACCCCATATCTTTGGCCTATACCTTCGACATCATACCCTCAGCCTCATACATTTGGCATCAGCATGGTCAGCCTAGTTATAACAAAAATTAAAAAAAGCATAGAATTTACCAGAATGGGTATTTCAAGCATTTTCTATTACATCAGCATGTGCACAAATCAATAGTGCCCATGAAGGAATAAATCATTTACTCCACACAACTTTTAGATGGACAGGTTGCATAACCCAATTGGCTCATGTCAATTAGAATGCACCATCTTACTTGGGGTTCACATTACACTTTAAGTCTCCTTTATAAACTGTATACTTAAATACTTGTTCTCTAAGTCAACTAATATTATAAAATCTTACAAAAACTTTACACAAATACATTTTAGGGAGAGAAAGTACTAAATTATAACTTTTAGAACACTATTCACAGTGAAGAATGAGTTTGCTTACAATGGATGTAGGTCAAATGGCTGAACCACTTTAAATCTCTCTTTTTATTTGTCTTCTCTCTTTACTTGCTTTATATTTACTATTTATATTCTTATCCAGCTTATGCTCAATTTCATATTTCACTAAGTTCATCTTTTAACTGGATTGCTGCATTTATGTGTAACATCAACAACATTTATTTTCATAACCCTTAGAAATATAACATCATAAATATTTGTGAAATTTTCATACTATCTAAATTTTTGTTCTTGTTTAAGCCCAGATTTTATGAGATTAGTCTTATTTATTACTTCAGACTAATATTCCAGTAAAAATAGTAATAGGGTATAACATTATGTCTAACTATATACCATCTCATCAAAATTATCTTTCTTATTTATTGGTGGTGATTACATGTTATATACACATACATTTACTTTAACATATTTGAAACAACAACTTAAATCTAACTTCAACACTTCATTAAAAATATTAAATCTACTTCCATTCTACAAATAACTATAAGGCATTCATATAAGATACATTTTAGCACAAAACATTTTTTAGACCAAAAGAGTGAACCCAACATTTTCATAATTCAAAAACTAGTGGAATAATGAGGATGGAAATTGGAATGTTTGAAGAAATTCAGGAAGAGGTAGCTCCAACGAGTTCAAGGTCGTTCAAATGTGAATCCCAAGTCGTTCAAAGTGTGGATCGACCGAGGATCGAACGAGACCCAACTGCATAACTTAAAAAACTCATTAAACGGTTGTTTGAAGACCAACTCGAATGAGAGGCCTTTCTCGTTCGAATCACCACATCAGAAATTTTTAAATCGGGTTGCCCTTGTGTGTTGTCGCATTTTGGGCCATTAGATTGATGAGGTGTTGAGCTCTGGTGATCCCAGATTGGGCAAAAAATGGATTTTGGTATTTGGGATGGTTTATAAGTGTTGTTTGGGTTTATTTGGGGTTATTTGAAGTTGGATTAAGAAAAAGAAGAGGGGGAGAGAGAGATAAAGAGAGAGAGAGAGAGAGAGAGAGAGAGAGAGAGAGAGAGGGTCTTTCCCCTCCATTTTCAGTATTTCTCCACCATAAATAATCACTACGATGTAACCACCTTATTCCAAAATATTTAAGAGATGTTCTACCATATCCAAGCCCTACACACCTATTTCCACCATTGTTAGGCAAAGCTACGAATTTTGGAGGTGTTATTGGGGGATTTTTAGAGAAGATGAAATAGAAGATTTATGGAGCTTAAAGAGGGTTTTGATGGAGTTTTCATGGAGACAAGTTTGGTAGAGATATGCAACCTCTTTAAGGCCACCTTAGGAGGTAAGAGGTTTTTATCATCTTAGAAATTTCATCCTACCAATGTTGGAGCTCCATTTGAGGTGGAGAAAATCTACTCTGAGTATTAAGACTCTATTTGCATATTAGTAGTCTTGTTGTTAGATTATAAGAGTAGAATGCATGTGAATAAAATGATGAGTTTCAAGTACTTTGGTGTTTAAAATTTTTATGGAATAAAATGTTATAAAATGCCATTTTGATAAGGGAAAAATATGATTAGATATTTCAAAGTTTCTTGAAATTAAAGTTTGGGATTCCATGGTAATGGTGCATGTCTAGAAGTTTGATGCTACATATTTTATGAAATAAAATATTTTGAAAATGATATTTATCATGCAAAAGGGAAGGTTTTAAAAAAGTTGGACATTTATTGAATTTTGAAGAAATAAAATTGTTCTTTGGTCTTGACAAGTATATTTTCGCAAGTATTATGAACTTCTAGGATAAATTGTATGTTTAACCCATTTAGTATGATTTTTGGAGTTAGAATCCATCTTTTCATGTATATAAACTTGTAGTATTTTGATGATGAACATAAAAATAAGTTTAATGGAGATTTTATTGGGTTTAAACATGAAATAAAGAAGAAGAAATTTTCAGCCCTTAATGTATGTGAAAAAGGTGTTAGAAATGTGATAAATGTGAGGGTTCGAGACTACAAGTAGTAATAAAGAAAATGGTATTTTATTATAAAAGTAATCTTTAAATGTAATTGGATTTCTTAGATAAAGAAAGTGAAGAAATGTCTAACTCGAAAGATGGTTAAAAAGGTGTTGAATAAGTATTAATGGGTTAAATGTTGAAAAGTTGGTGCGTATAACGTAATGATATTTTGGGAGATTGGCAGTTATAAAATTGGAAGAAAATGACAAGTTTAGAAATAAATGGGTAAGATGGTAATTTTACGTAAAGTGAAACATTTTTATGAAATAAAAATATTGGAAAAGGTGTTATACAAAAAGGTCCTAAATAAACATGATTTTGGGATAAAATAACGTTAGAGTAAAAATGACAAAAAAATATCATTTTTAAAAGTGTAACACAAAGTGAGATGAAACTCCGAGTTTTGGCTTCGACCGAGCAAAAGAAGAAGTGAAATAACATGGACATTTGCAAAAGGTTAAAACGTATAAAATAGGACTCGAATGACACGAGAATAATTAAGGAGGTCTCGGAGCCCTGGGGTGAAAGACCCAAAATTACTAGCCAGAGCATATGGTACGCATAGCCGGTAGTGTGGAGCTCGTTAAAGTATGTGATTATTGAAAGATTCTGAGAATAAAGTTAACGAAAATGGAACAAGTTAAGAAATGGATTGTGTGATGAATACATGAAGATACAACTTAACTTGAATGAATTAATAAATGTTCTGATATTAGATAAAGTGAACAAGTAATGCAAAAATTGATTAATGTCCATAAAGTAAAGGAATGGTAAAGTGAAGGTATTAAATGGGTAGTTAAGCAGCCTAAAGAGGTTTAACCCATATTTAACACAAGGGTGTGTTTAGGAAATATTTTCAATGAAAAAATAAGTATTTTCTAACATGGTGGCCCTGTGTGTTGAAAGGGTGAATTTCAACATAAATACTAACGTGAATGGGTATAAATAAAAGGAGAAAGTAAGGAAAAATAAACAATTTTCCTTAAACAAAGTGTATTTATTTTAAGTATTTAACCGAGTGTTTTAAATCAAGGAATAATGTCAAGTTAAGTAAAAAGGGAATTCTTTTACATGATTACGGTTAATTAATCGGGACAAATAATGTTTTTTTGGAATAAAAACGGTTTCATGCATGTGAGTGTGTGCGTATATATATATATATATATGCGCACATAGATATAACGCATTAAAGTCTTCTTTCTACCATTCGATTCTATACTACATTTTGTATATTTTCCACTGAGCATTCGATTCATTCCCTAGTCTTTATTACGACAAGTTGGGTGTGGTTCAGTATTTTGAGAGCGTTATACAGGTAAGTACTATTTTTTGTTTTACAATAGTAGCTCTATATGCTTAGATCCACGGTATGCTTCCCACGGATCCCTCACGTAGTGTAATTTAAATTAGAATTACATGCTAAACAAGTGAAATGTTATTTAAATAAAATTGGGTTAGCAACATTATATAGGTTGTTTTACTAGACTTCGCACCGGGTCGGACTTAGTTGGCCACGGGAAACCCATATATCCGAGTCGGGGTGTTACAACACTTGTCATTACATTTCATGTACAGTGACATTTGTACTCACTTGAAATCTCGATTTAAAAAGTGCCTTGATCAGATTTAATTTGCCCCCCAAACTTCTTAAGTTTTATATAATTTTAAACCAACATCTTTAAATTCTAATTTAAGACTTCAACCCATAAGCATTTGTCACTTACGTTAACATGTGTATAATATATAATTTTTTCCCTTCATATTTAACAACTATTTGCTATACTAATAATGGTGCATTTTGCATATAATTTTAAATTTTAATAATAAAATATCTCCACTATTCAGATTTTTCTTATTCAAAAATAAATAAATAAATAACAATGACACATCATTGCAAATAATACTCCATAATATATAATATGGAAATTAAGGACATTACATTATACTCTCCTTAAAAAATAATTGTGTCCTCGAATTCAACATATCTAATAAATAAATATATGAAATACTTTACCCTCATCTATGACTCCAACTCTTAAAACATATTCTATTTTTTTCATGTTTGTCCAATTATAATTAAGCTAACTCCTTTTTCTTATTGTGGCATAATTATTATGTTCGATTTAAGATGCTAATCGATTTTTTAATAGATATGGTCTCCTCTTTTGAACTTAATGTCATTGAGGTTTATTATATGACATTTATTGTTCAAATACGTTTTATGCATATTCACTAATTAAACCAATTCTACCATTTTTTTAATTCAGTCCCACTAAACGGAAGTCACATGCGACATATTATGAGTATTCAGATAACTCCCCTTCTCAACAAATGAATCACCTATCTAATATTATATTAACTTAGTGTTAAATCCTCACAATGTACTTGAGGAATTATAAAATAAACATCCAAGTCAATATTAAAAAATATCTAGAATACTCAAAAATTATTTAAATTATGCATTATACTCTTTGAAGTCAATCTCACTTTGACTTTGTACTCTACAATTTTCACTACCGCAACACAACTTACAACTTAAAAGAGTGACTTGAACCTAAGATTTTTGGCAACATGTAGCTATAACATTGTGTTAAGGCACCAAACATCAATATCCATACTTCCATAACTCTTTTAAAGTTATTAACAATAACTTTTACGTCTTCAATTTCACATATTATATTAATATAGTGGACATATACAATCCCGAAACAAGTTGAATGTACTTGATAATATTTCAAAATTCAATTCACGTCACAAAACCGTACTCTCGAATAGATTAATATCATTACTCAATCGGTAAATTTTATATTCATAGTGTGCTTCGTTAATATCCAAATCATCCTTTAAACTATCACGCTCAAAAAGTCACCCAACCTTATGGCATATCCCAAGATTTTGTCCCGCCTTTGGATCCCGCACACAATAACTAGAAGAAGAAAAAGTGTTGGTTAGACCAAGATCACAAAGTTGGCCAACAAATATAAGATTTAGTGTAAGTTTGTGAATCCAATGTGAGTGAATGAATGATATATATGAATCGTCGTCAGTGTAAATTATTAGTGTGTGACGAGAAATATTGGTGGAGGAGAAGAGAGTAGGATCCGAAGTCTAATGATTATAATAGGCAAGATCGAAGAACTACGCAGACTTACCTGAAGTTATCGACAAAGAAGTATTACCAAATGGGTAAAAATATGTTTGAGGAATCCTCAAGATGATCAATCCTATTAACAGAGGCAATGAGAGATGAATTGTCAGTAATAGAAGCACTGGATTTAGAGGGACCCACTCATGGGATCCAATAAGTCTGGGATCGTGGATATGGGAACTTCGGGCAATCTTGGTATAGGTGACCACCGCCCATCACATGACAGAACTTGCACACTTAAGTAAGGCAATCAATAAGAAGATGATATGTTAGCTTACTGATCAGCACCCAAAAGTGTCTATTTTATGCCCCGAATAGATGCATTTTAGTAGCTCATTTTTAATAAAAATGACCTTATGTTTGTATTTATTTATTTCTCAGGTCAATACACAGTTGCGGTACAAATAATGCTAAATCAGTGCAATTGTGACGCAGAAGCGGTCAAAAGCGTGCATCGAAGAAATTCAAAGAGACTGTGAAGTGAGAAGTCCATTCTGAGCTTGCCCTTATGGTTCTGATGCCCCAAACCAGTCCCGAACCAAATCTAAGCCTAGACCGAGCCCAGACCATTCCCCGACCCCCGTGTGTATTGAGTTTGTACCTTTATTATTTTTCTAGATTTTTATTTTGAGTCGTTTTATTTTTTAGGAATTATTTTAGATTCAATTAGAATTTTTTAGAATTTATTTTCTATTTTTCTATTTCTTTATTTTGAATTTTTTTTTATTAATTTTTAATCTTTATTTTATTTCATTTTATTAAGATTAGTTTTTAGGAATTTATTTTCTAGTTTTATTAGATTTTGAATTCTTTTATTTTAGTTTTATTACGATTATATTTTTTAGTTTTAATAGAGTTTTATTTTTATTTTTATTTTCATTTTTTATTAAGTGTCTTTTAAATTTTATTTTGAAATGTTAGTTTTTTTTAGGTTTATTAGATTTTAAGTTTTTGTTTTATTTTTTTATTTGCCTCATTTTTTAAGGGCCCAACTTAAACACACACACACCCACATAAGCCTACACCTAACACATACCCCAAGCAACCCCTAAGACACACGTCCTACTAACCTACACCCACACACACCATATCCCACACCACTTCATCTTCTTCCCCCACCTCTTTCTCTCTCCTCTCACAAAAAAAAACCCATCTCCCTCATATCCCCACCTTTTCTCCAACCGAACCCCTCACCTCTTCTCTCTCCCAACAGACCCCCATACCCGTCACCAATACCGCCCAGTTGCCCAACCCAAAACCGCCCAGCACCTGCCCGACAACATCCCGGCAGCGCCGGCAGCGCGACTCCCCAGGCCACGATCCCGGTTACCTCGAGCCAATAACCCCGACGCAGGCCCGTTCCCCAATACTTCGGACGTCCACTCCGGAGCCAAAATCCCCTGTCTGCCCAAACCGAACCCGCGGCGCCCCAGACGCCGTTGTCCGGCCCGATCCACCTCACTCACTGCGTCGGCCGAAACCATCCCTTATCCTTAACCCGACCCTTTACCCGGAATACCCAAAATCGGAAAACCATATCTCCAAATCCTAGATAAACAAAGAACCCAACACCTGCCATATCCCAAAGAAATCAGCACATTCAAACAAGCCACTTAGCTGCCAAAATTATCCAAAACAAAACCCCAAGAAAGTAGGCATCCATTATCACCCCCAAGAAAAAATCAAATCCCCACAAAATTTCTCCATCCAATTGAAGTCATGGGTTATAAAGAAAGAGGAATGAAGCTTAAAAAAAAGGGGACTCTCAGTTACACAGAAAAAGAGAGACGCAGATAGAGAGAAAAATAGTGTATACTATGTACAGTTTAGGGTTATAAAAAATTTCCAGAAAAATTTTTAGGTTTACTTTCTACTCTTCTTTTTGTAATCACGTGCTGAAAATTGTGAAGAAGTTGGACGCATGTCAAGGTGCATTTCAAGACAAATTTGTAGAAAAAATTGCGTATTGTATTTCTACATTCTCTTTTCAATTTATTTCCTTCTTGACATGTTATTTACTGTTGGTTATGCACACATGAGAATGTTTGGCTAAACACCATGTTCAAGGGGTGGGATGCACTGCGAATGATGTTAGTTAAGTTAATCAATTTCATTAATGTTATAATTCTAGGAAAAGTATTTTTTTAACTATCACCAATTAATTTATGTAACGAGAGTTAGCAAATTAATTGAACAAATTAATGTTTGAATGTTGGAATCGAACTAGAGATAGGTTTTTCTGATAATTAAATATTAATTTGGTATTGAAATTTGAGGATTGATATTGTATTCATTAAATTGATCCCAGCAGGTAATTTTCTGAAATAGTATGATTCTTAATTTTTCATTGTGTGACATTTTTAAATTAATTTTCTGAAAAAGATTGTATTAAATTTATAATTTTAACGAGAGTAGGATTATCGATGTAATATTATCTCGAAATATTTCAAATTAATAAATTGAGAAATTAAAATAATTGAAAATGCAGTGTAATCCCATCTCTTGACTTTCTCACATTATTTCACACTCGGTTACATTCTTTATTTACTCATTTATTAATTTTAGCATTTATTAGTAAATTTTTCCCTTGAAATTGTTTTAAAAATAAAAAATAAAAAAATATTTTCAAAAAAAAGTTGGAAGTGCACGTTTTCACATTAATTGTTTTACCTTGGAAGTTGGATTGATACCCGTACTTACCACAATACGAGTTATTTTTAGACAAGTTTTGTAGGTACTGAAGGGAATTTTGAGAGTGGCTTTTGCACTATAACGATACATACGCAAAAAACTTCATATCAAATGGCGTCGTTGCCGTTTTCTTGATGTGGAGACATGATTAAAGACTTGTAATTTTATTTATCTTTTTTTAGTGTAGTTCTTCCTCCTCCCTCCTCCTTAGACTGGTTGTATAGGATTTTTTTTAAGCGTGTGTGTTTATTTGGGGTGCATTTTGACACCATATTATTTTATAATAATTATTCCATAAAAAAAATGAAAAGGGAAACCGGACAAGGTAGATAGAGGGCTTCCGAGGCGAGGATTTTGAAGTCTCTCTACTTTGGGTCGGTAGGACTCCCGGGGACGACTGAGATAGGCGAGATCTCCCCCCGATCGACTCAACTCGGTCTTCACCCCACGTGTGTAAAAATCGTGGGAGGTATAATTTTTTTATCCCTCACGACTCTACTGCCAGCGAGTTCATTTTTTGTGTGATTAATTGCTCCTATGTGCTTTTAATTTCTGCATCGCACTTAAATTGAATGGTTTGATGAATTAATTTACCTAAGACCTAGACCCTGTCATTGAAACGAGAAGGGATTTCATCACCCGACTCACTCGCTTATCCAATTGTGTGCTACACTAGCTGTCATTAAATTTAAAATCAATTAACTAGCTAGCCCCGTAGGAACACATTTTTATAAAAGGAGATCACAAAGATAAATTCCGTGAATTTTCGTCGCTCGCGGACTTAATTCAAATTTGACTACCCCTCTCACTAATTTTGAATATAATAATTAGCTACATGCTTGTTAGGATTTTTTCTTGACTCGTGTGTGTCCAATTCCATTCTTTAGGTAGTCGGTTTTAGTTAGTTCGACCAAATCAAGAGTCCAATTTTTCCCATTTTTCAAAAAAAAAAATATATATATATATATTTTTTCTTTTTTTTATATTTTCAAAAATCCCAAAAAAAAGATTTTTTTCCATATTTAAAATACCAAAAAGATTTTCTTTTCTTTTGAAAAATAGTTAAAACCGAAAAATATCCCTCTGGTCATGGTCGAAGAACGTCCTTTACGGGAATACTTTGGCCATTTCACATTCTCTCGAAGTTTGTTTGATGATAAGCCCGAATCGAACCTTCATTCATTAATTCGTGTCTTTAACTCTCAAACACCCATTATTGATACTCGTGTGTCGTCCATGCACACATCTCATCTTCCACCGCCTCCGGTGATGAGTGTCAACCCATCACATGCTTCCCCGTGCACACACTGCTTTCTTAGCGATCACTTGTCCCATGAGTGTCCATTTATATTCTCTCCATCTGAATCCACCTTGGAACATGTGTATCCCTATGACACTGTTTTGGACCCACCCTCGACGTATTGTCACGACATATCTAATGTTGAGGGGTATGAGTACCCAAGCTATTCATGGAGGCCTGATCATCCTTCCATGCAATATGAATCCCAACGCCAAGTTGTGGATCCTTACGATTTCCAATAGTCGTCATCGTCACCTTGTGCACCTCATACCTATCAGTCCCCTTTATATGATCCTCATATCGATCACATTTTTGTCCCTCACAGAGATGCTTCTCCCGTGAATGCTACACTTGACGCTTCTCCACACACTTCATATGAGTATTCTCCACATCCTAGTGTTTCTAGCGAGTTGTGTCCACCTCACCCACCACCACCTTTCACATCTGCTCTTGAGGGACTCTTGCAAAAGTTCGCGCACACTCTTAATTCTAAAAATGAACCCCTTCAAAGGCTTGAACAACGGTTAAATACATTTGAGTGTGCGAACGAGTCGAATTTCACCCCAAGTCAACCCGTTATTGCTCCCGTGTGGGATGATGATGTGTCATCTTGCGCCACTGATTTTGAGTGTGACTAACCCTATCCTCCAGAGAATCTTAAAGTTGAGACCACCCCGTGGTCCGGGACCCAATTTGACAATTGTGTTGATGTATCCCTTGATTACGAGACTGATCCTACACCGCCCTACCCTCTCGAACCCACCATTGCGGTTTGTCTTTCCACTTCCATAAAATCCTTACTTATGCCCGAGCCTACACCTACTGAGCCCACTGCATGTGTTACCAAGGAACCACTTCATCCTAGGTTAGCTCCGGCTACGAGTGCTCACCATTTTCTTGATATTGAATCCGATATGGTTTCTATCACTCGGGATATGGATCATGACCCACCATGCTTGACTCCCGTTGAGTCAGATATTAATGTTGATTCATCTATCTCGGCTTTGGATGACTGGTTTGATTTTTCCACCACTTTGGATGGTGACTTTCGGGTGGCTAAGTTGATCACTCCCTCGTTTATTTCCACACTTCCTCCCAGAAGTGCGCTTGAGGATCACTCTGTGCCTCATTAGGAGTGTGTGTATCCTACTCGTGAGTTAGATCATCTTCCCCCACCCTTTGTCCCACCCGATCCACCAACTGTCCTTTCCACCCCACCACTTGGTTTGGACCTCTCTATTTCACCTCACCTATTCCCATCTAAGCATTTAGGTCCTCACCTACACCCACCCTCCGCCCTAGTGCTTCACGCTCCCATTTTTGCACTTTTCATTTACACCACTATCTATGGGAGTATTTGTGCTACTCTAATCTTTCGTGACACCAAGCTTATTATTTTATGCGCACCACTACCTTGTGGTGTTAATTTTTTCCATCTACCGCTCCCTGGCGTGTCACGGCGCGACTGTTACCATCGTCCATTTATAGAACATTCGTGCACTTTCTCTGAGGCCCACCCTTCACTATTGCCAAACCATTTTGCCTCCCCCACCAACTTGAGCATCATGCTTATAGGGCCCTTGTTGCCCTCACCTTTCGGCTCAATAAGGCCCGTGATTAATGCTTATTCTCCCATGCCTTTCCCATCCTTACCCTGATACCCACCCTCCCCTGGTCCACCGATGCTTTGCATCGAGTGATGTACTTTTCTATACAAGTGCATTGACTTCTTCTAGACTTTATCCAACAAGACTGACGCTTCAGTCTTGTTTCGGGGTGATTCTCATCACCCATTTTTTTCTGCCACCCGTGCTTTCCTAGTTCCTATCATTAGGGTGAGACTAGATCGGTGTGGCTGAAGACATTAAACTTAACACTACCGGGAGGCAGCCCATCGTTCATTATTTCTGAGCATGAGTCTTATCCTGTTTGGGGGTGGTGTTTCACACCACCTAATGTTTTCACATTCTTTATAGACTTGTACGTATTTTTGTATCACATATGTTCTTCAGGTTTCTTCTATACTCCAGAATGCGGTACATTTCACTAGTGGTTCATTATGGTACTATCTTTCCTCCCTTATTCTTTTCATTTTTATATATGGTTTTAAACATCGAGGACGATGATCTCTTTCGTTTCGGGGTGGGAAATTTATCAAAATCGTACCTCTTTTGAAAATTTTCAGAAACACGTGATTTTAAATTTTTTGTGCAGTTAAAAATAAATTTTTATGATATGAATTGTCTATCATCCCTCTTTTAGAAATCTCGAAATACCCGTGTTCGAACCCAAAAATTGCGCTTTTTATAATAAATTAATTAATACCTCTTAAAGCGTACTTGCACCATGAATTCCTAAACTTGACAATTTTACACTATCACGTCTATAATCAAAAGTTGAAGAGTAACTACATTCTCAAGATAGCCTTAAAAGATCACTAGTGGCGACTTGAACCCGTGAGATTTGAGCTTTTCACCTTTTTTTAGGGTTTTTACGTATCTCCGAGTCACAAGTTGACTCAACTTTCTTTAGGTACTACATTTAGTCGTTTAATGATCTCATTATTTTTTCAAATTTGGCTTAATCAGTGAGAATGACATTACTTTCGAGATGTAAGAAACATGTGTCTTGTAGTTTGTCCCGAACACTAAATCGATTTTTCCATACACTTACCATTTTCCCTATCACATTATCACTCACCCATTATCATTTTCCATATTACCCTTATCCATATGTCCCAAATACCATCCATCATTGCCATCGTTTTTGAGAAAAAGAGTGTTTGAAATTTTCCATATAAATTGTCTTCATTTGTGCTAAAAAAAAAAGAAAAAAAATTGCGATCATAAGTTCAAATGATGAAGACAGTAGTTATTCAAAGTGTGTCACACTCTTCTCAAAATACCCCATCATTCATTTCATTATTCCCTCATACCTTACATAAACCCCATGTTCACCCTTGGTAAAGTGTTCGGGCAAACGAGAAGATTATATGGTGAATAACTCGACATTCTCGACATAGTGGTTAGCATCCCTTCATGAGATCTGATTTTTTTTCATGTATCCGTCCTTTCTTATAAAGTGTGTGAGACGTTTGAACTTGTTTACATTTACTCACCTCCTCACACACTAGAGAGATACACTTACCCAATTCTCAGAGAGTTCGATTCAGAGAGATATATCCGGTGAGAATTGAAGTCAAAGCTTTGATCTTATAGAGGTAATCTAAGAATTACCCTAATGACACTTAAGATTGTTTCCCATTAACACACGCTGAGTTTTAGGAAGGATTACGCTTTTGGGCATTAAGTAATTTTAAATCTTATTTTGATAATTGAATAAGGTGTTCCTGGATGTTTTTTTAAAGTTGGGTTGTATAGCGTTTCATCATCTACTCAATTACTGCATTTAAAGAAGTTTTTGAATTTTGTGGGTACATTCACTGCAAACCCTCACGAGACACCACTCATCCTGTAGGGAAACCTACAGGTTTAACGGCTTGTTGCACATGCTAAGTGCAATCGCCAGTGCCTGCGAAAGTGGCACACTTTTGGATACTTATCTCTATTTTCTCTCTAATTTTTGCTCGAAGACTAGTAATGTTCTGTTTGGGGGTGGTGTGATAAGCACCCAAAAGTGTCTATTTTATGCCCCGAATAGATGCATTTTAGTCGCTCGTTTTTAATAAAAATGACCTTATGTTCGTATTTATTTATTTCTCAGGTCAATACGCAGTTGCGGTACAAATAATGTTAAACCAGTGAAATTGCGACGCAGAAGCGGTCAAAAGCGTGCATCGAAGAAATTCAAAGAGATCGTGAAGTGAGAAGTCCATTCTGATCTTGCCCTGATGTGTTCTGATGCCCCGAACCAGTCCCGAACCAAATCTAAGCCTAGACCGAGCCCAGAGCATTCCCCGAGCCCCGTGTGTATTGAGTTTGCACCTTTATTATTTTTCTAGATTTTTATTTTGAGTCGTTTTATTTTTAGGAATTATTTTAGATTTAATTAGAATTTTTTAGAATTTATTTTCTATTTTTCTATTTCTTTATTTTGATTTTATTTTTTATTAATTTTTGTAAGAGAGTAGTCTAATTTTGGGGAAATATCGAATTTTAGCACGTGTTTGACTTGAGCAACTTCGGTTGCGCCTACGTATCCGTTATGCTCGGAATCAAAGTCAGCGTAGTTCGTGGGTTCGTACTATTCGCCGGAAAACTCATTGTGGTGGTTTTTCGGAGAGATGGGAGGTGTTGAAACTCTTCTCCAAAACTCTTTTCTAAAACTCGTAAGACAAGAAAATCACTCTTCTCTGCCAAGAAGCTCTCCCTCAAATGTATGAGGGTGAGGTTTATTTATAGCAAAACCAACCCAGGTGGGTCGCCACATGTCAAATAACCCGTGGTGACACATGTCTTATTTTAAGTGGCATGTGTCCCATAACATATGTCAAAACTCTCATTACTATTATATTGTCTAGTTAATACGTAAATAATACACAAATACGCGTGATATGTCCGACGCACATAATAATACTCTAGTCACATAATCACATGGAATTTTGTCAATTTTAATCATATCTAATCTCATTTAATAATTTAATGAGAGGCTTATCATTAAGTCCTTCCTACATTTGCCCCCTCGTACATATTGTTGATATATTGATACAAGTCTGAAATATATCGACTGTATGTACGAAACAGCTTTAGTCAATTCTCATATGTTCGATCGACCTATGGATCATGGGTAATAATCTCATATCTTAAATCTCATTTTAAGGCTTTGATCTCATAGGTTATTCCAAAGGACTTAATTATCATTCTTTTCATATGAATGATATATAATGAGTGTTGCCCCCATTCCTACTTAAATGAACATGCATCCACCATTTTATTGTGATTGCTCATAACTCTGCTTTGGTAAAAAGTATTATCATGGACCCATAATAACTACCTCAGCATTCTGTTTTATCATTATCAACCAAGCTTGGTGGAAGTATTATTATGGTTTACATAATAACTACTTCGTCATTCTCGATTAATCTTTTAATGCATGCACATGTTTTTTCGACTTGCTTTAATCACGATGAGGTTTCTTATGCATGTACATATTATTGACTCGATCAAATTACCACTCTTTAATGTTTTTCACCAACTCACTCCTACGAGGTGACAAAATGATGAACACACACTTGGTAGGATTTTTCGTAAACTCCACCGTTAGAGGTAACTTAACAATAAAAACACACTTGTTAAGGTTTTTCGTAAACTCCACCAATAACGATGACACCCATAACGGTGACTTAACTTGAAAACACTTGTTAAGATTTTTGTAAAACTCCACTAATAACGGTAACTTAATAATGAAAACACTTGTTAAGATTTTCGTAAACTCCACCTATAACGGTGACACCCGTAACGGCGACTTAACAATGAAAACACTTGTTAAGATTTTTGTAAAACTCCACCAATAACGGTGACTTAACAATGAAAACACTTGTTAAGATTTTTCGTAAACTCCACCTATAATGGTGACACCCGTAACGGTGACTTAACAATGAAAACACTTTTTAAAATTTTTCGTAAAATCCACCTATAAAGGTGACTTAACAATGAAAACACTTGCTAAGATTTTTCGTAAACTCCACCTATAACGGTGACACCCATAACGGTTACTTAACAATGAAAACACTTGTTAAGATTTTTGTAACCTTCACCTACAACGGTGACTTAACAATGAAAACACTTGTTAAGATTTTTCGTAAACTCCACCTATAACGGTGACACCCATAACGGTGACTTAACAATGAAAACACTTGTTAAGATTTTTGTAAAACTCCACCAATAATGGTGACTTAACAATGAAAACACTTGTTAAGATTTTTCATAAACTACACCTATAACGGTGACACCCATAACGGTGACTTAACAATGAAAACCCTTATTAAGATTTTTGTGAAACTCCACCAATAACGGTGACTTAACAATGAAAACACTTGTTAAAATTTTTGTAAAAATCCGAAAATAATGGTGACCTAACAATGAAAACACTTGTTAAGATTTTTCATAAACTCCATCTATAACGGTGACACCCGTAATGGTGACTTAAGAATGAAAACACTTGTTAAAATTTTTGTAAAACTCCACTAATAATGGTGACTTAACAATGAAAACTTTTGTTAAGATTTTCGTAAACTGCACCTATAACGGTGACACCCGTAACGGTGACTTAACAATGAAAACACTTGTTAATATTTTTGTAAAACTCCACCAATAACGGTGACACCCTTAACGCTGACTTAACAATGAAAACACTTGTTAAGATTTTTCGTAAACTCCACCTATAAAGGTGACTTAACAATGAAAACACTTGCTAAGATTTTTCGTAAACTCCACCTATAACGGTGACACCCATAACGGTGACTTAATAATGAAAACACTTGTTAAGATTTTTGTAAACTCCACCAATAACGGTGACACCCATAATGGTGACTTAACAATGAAAACACTTGTTAAGATTTTTTCTAAACTCCATCTATAACGGTGACTTTAACAATGAAAACACTTGTTAAGATTTTTGTAAAACTCCACCAATAACGGTGACACCCATAGCAGTGACTTAACAATAATAACCACTTGTTAAGATTTTTTGTAAAATCATTCTTCTGTATCTCTTTTCAGGACGAGAGCTCATACCTGCTGAATGACAAACTGAGCGTGGTCCTTTGTCCTTAAGACGACCCCTTACCCGGAATACCCAAAATAGAAAAACCATATCTCGAAATCCTAAATAAACAATGAACCCAATACCTGCCATATCCCAAAGAAATCGGCACATTCAAACAGGCCACTTATCTGCCAAATTATCCAAAACAAATCCCAAGAAAGTAAGCATCCATTATCATCCCCAAGACAAAATCAAATCTCTACAAAATATCTCCATCCAATTGAAGTCGTGGGCTATAAAGAAAGAGGAATGAAGCTTAAAAAAAAGGGGACTCTCGGTTACACAGAAAAACAGAGACGCAGATAGAGAGAAAAATAGTGTATATTATGTACAGTTTAGGGTTATAAAAAATTTCCAGAAAAATACAAAAAAAAATAGTTTAGCTTTAGGATAATTTTTAGGTTTAGTTTCTACTCTTCCTTTTGTAATCAAGTGCTGAAAATTGTGAACAAGTTGGACGCATGTCAAGGCGCATTTCAAGACAAATTTGTGGAAAAAATTGCGTATTGTATTTCTACATTCTCTTTTCAATTTATTTCCTTCTTGACATGTCATTTATTGTTGTTTATGCACACATGAGAATGTTTGGCTAAACATCCTGTTCAAGGGGTGAGATGCACTGCGAATGACGTTAGTTTAATTAATCAATTTCATTAATGTTATAATTCTAGGAAAATTATTTTTTTAACTGTCACCAATTAGTTTATGTAACGAGAGTTAGTAAATTAATTGAACAAATTAATGTTTGAATGTTGGAATCGAATTAGAGATAAGTTTTTTTGATAATTAAACATTAATTCGGTATTGAAATTTGAGGATTGATATTGTTTTCATTAAATTGATCCTAGCGGGTAATTTTCTGAAAATACTATGATTCTTAATTTTTCATTATGTAACATTTTTAAATTAATTTTCTAAAAAAGATTTTATTAAATCTATAATTTTAACGAGAGTTCGATTATCGATGTAATATTATCTCAAAATATTTTAAATTAATAAATTGAGAAATTAAAATAATTGAAAATGCAGTGTAATCCCATCTCTTGACTTTCTCACATTATTTCACACTCGGTTACATTCTTTATTTACTCGTTTAGTAATTTTAGCATTTATTAGTAAATTTTTCCCTTGAAATTGTTTTAAAAATAAAAAATAAAAAAATATTTTCATAAAAAAAATGGGAATTGCACGTTTTCACATTAATTGTTTCACCTTGGAAGTTGCATTGATACTCGTACTTACCACAATACGAGTTATTTTTAGACATGTTTTGTAGGTACTCAAGGGAATTTTTATAGTAGCTTTTACACTACAATGATATATACGCAAAAAGCTTCATACATTTACAGTAATTGCATGTCTTGAAAAAATTGCACTTTTTACATCGGGATTTTATAGTGGACCTCTAGGAGTAGCATAAACAACTTCAGGAGAGGAGGTTGAACGAGTAGAAAGGCAAGTTTTCTCTGAGAGAAGTTCTGAAACAGCATGCTCTAGTGTAGGAAGATGACCTCTTTGAAGGAGAGAAGAACAAACATGCTCAAATTTATCACGAAGAGACATAAGAAAGACAACCAATTATTAATGACCTCGTAGGTCTGCAAAATTAGCAACATTAGTGGGATCCTTCTAGCTAGGTTCTGAAGGGGTCAACTGGTCCGAGACAGAATGCATCCTGGAAAGAAAAAATTTTATGGTTTGTCCGGGTTATTGTTTCATACGATGAAGGATTCCCATAAGTTGCTATTGATTAGTGAGTTTGGTAGTGGTATATAACTTTTGAAAAAAGTCCCAAATACATTTGGCGGTGGTAAATATGATAAATTGAAGGCTAATTGAGGGTGAATGGGAATTACAAAACCACATGATTACTCGATGGTTTATGTGCTCTCACTCCTCAAGACGATCTTCAAACTTATAGTCAGCTTCCCCAGCGGCCTGTGTGGGTTCAGTTACACTCTCGGTGATATAACGTCATAGTTTTTGGTCATTGAGAAAACTCAACATTGCTTGAGACCAAGGAATGTAGGTTGTACCATCGAGAGTAATATAGATGGGTTAAGTGATGTCTTAGTAATTCATACCGTTGACAAAAAGAGAAAAAGTGGAATTAAGGTTCTGATTTATCAAAAACAAAGGTAAAAAATGGATTGACATCCGTAAAGCCCAAAAATGAATCTGTAATGATGAAAAACGGAGTAAAAATGGGCTAAAACCCAAATAACCTCAAATAGACACAAAATAAGGTGGGTCAGATATGCGTCAGTCCAGGTCAGTTCGGGGGTTGAAGAACAGGTCCGATATTGGTCCAAAAAAGGGTGAGTTCATAAGTGATGGTGGAAGAGAGAGGAGAAAAGGCTTAGTGCAGGCAGCGACAACTTGAGCACTGCAAGAGGAAGGCCACCTAAAGCATTATAACTCTCATACCATGTTAGGATATTAGAGAGAGAGAGAGAGAATTGGAGGAAAGGAGATATATTGAATTAATTTTATGTGTTTCTATGAGGAGATATATGACCTATATACATTAAACTAGGAGTACGATAGTACAATGTGATAGTACAGGGGCAGATTCAGGGGGCCAGGAGGGGTGGAGGTTCCACTTCGATTTTTCAAAAAAAATTATCGAGAAAAAAATTTCAAGGGTATTTTGTGTAAAAAAATAAGTCAAAGGTGATTTTTAGAGGATTTTGAAGCTTGAAGGGATAGAAATGTAATAAAGTTTCATTCAACTTTAAACCTAAAACCGTTTCATTTCTAACATTTCTATTCTCTCTCATCTCTTCTAAAACTCAGTCGCCCTCACCTCTCTCGACCCGTCACCTCTCTCTAGCGTCCTCACCTCTCTCCGGCTCCCTGATCTTTCTCCAATCGCTGCCCTCACCTCCTCTGCCTTGGCACAACTGCTGCTCTCCACTCAACTGGTAAGAAAACAATCCCCGTTTTTGTGTTGTTTTGGTTTATTGGTTACACAAACTATCAAGTTGAAGTTGAAGACTTCATTAGATAATGTTGTTTTGTTTCATTAGACTAGGTGTGAACATGTGCGTAGCACGTGAAACCGTATCCGGATAGTCAATCTAAGCATAAATAAAAGTAGCCACTTACTTTCTCTTCCTATTACTTTAAACTTAATCCATTGTGTATTCTTGGACTTGCTATATTTAGGTGGCTTCCTCAGCAATACATTGTTAGTGTAAAGTGTTTTTATAGATTGTTATCAAATCTTCTCAACCCCCCTTCAAAAGATGCTTTTATATGCATTGTTAGTCTCAACTATTTTTATAAATTATTGTCAATTCCCATCAAAGATTTTCTTATCCAACTCAACCCCCTATATGTCACTCGTATAACTGTTTGAAGTCCCACATTACAGTTTTACTCATGTCACTTAAGAATTTTAATTTATGCGATTATGAGGTAGATTTATCTTTGTCCCGACACGCACACGTTACAATTGTACTCATGTAAGTAAATTTTACTCAACTATATCATTTTAATGGGTTCACATTAAAACATTAGCATAAAAGTGTAAATAGTAGTATACTTGTAGCCAATTATTAGAAATATATGAATTCAGTGACTGATTAATTCTTCAACCCACATACAAAGATATGAGTATCATGTTATATACTTTAGGGATTTTTTTAATTAACAACACCAACACCCCCACCCCCCTCAACATGACCCCCAATTTACTTACTGAAGTCTAGCACCATTAAAAAAATACGAATTCATATTTAAACATAACCCAAAAAACAAAAAAAAAGACAAAAATATCTTAAAATAATACTAAAACATTATAACCAAACACTGCTCTTTCTCACTCAATAAATCTAATTTATACTCAAAACACACCATCTCTCTCATCACTATTTATATTTATTTTTCTCTCTACATTTTTCCCCTCTCCTCTCGTGTTTCTCTCTTTAGATTTGAATTCCTCACTTCTTTTTGAAAATCCACCAGTGAAGCTTTAAATTCTCTCACAATCCCTTTTATTTATACTTTCGAAGCTTGTATCCCAAAGCCCACACTGTACATCATTAATACTCATATTTGAAAATTATTTCATTAATTCATATTTGCAAATTCTTTCACCTCATTTGAAACACTCTAGTCCGTAGTCAGCTAAATTGACTAATCAATTACATCCTCAAGAATCTCCACCTAGAACGGAGGAGATGAAGCTACCTAAACAATATCGAATTGAACAAAAACTACAATTCTACAATCACAAATCGAAAGAGGATTACAACATTGCTAAATTTGCCTCAAGTTGACGCACTAAATTCAATAGAAACAATAATTCATATATTAAACTTTAACTCCCCAAATTTGGGCCAAAACTCAAATACCCCAAAACTATCACTCCTAGATCGAGAATAAAAATTACCAAATATACAACACATGTATATATATAGATATAGATGGAGACAGAAGATGTGTGAGTGTGTGTGTGAATAAAGATTTAGGGAAAATATTTTTTTAGTACAGACAAAGATGGATTTTTGGTAAATGTGTAATTTGGGGGTATTAATATGTATATTTTAACAATGTTAGACTTCTGTTAGAAAACTAATAGTTATGTCAATTGGTTGGAGCTCAGAAAAGTCGAGACTGAAATTCACAAGTAATCTTCTAATCTTTGATTTAGCAAAAAAAATGCACCATTTTCATTGAGAATTAAAGCTTGTAGAGAATAACACCAAATTGTCAAAACCCATAGACTTTAATGAACTATAGCCATTACAAAAGTAACATGCATAGATTCCAAGTCGAATTGTGTATTTTCATTTCCTTCCTCCATCACAGGCCCCAATGTATCCTAAACAACATATTGGGTAGAATACGTTTCAGTTTTATAGCATAAAACAATCATTCATTTATTAAAATATTTACTAAGAACAATAAACATCATTTTTTGCTTTAAAAAAAGTGTCAAATAAAGAAAAATAGTAAATGCTTTTAAAAATACACCATTCCAAATCTAATCACTTCGATTGACCTCGATAGTCATACCTACCAAAAAACATAACGGGACAAAGTACCACATTAATAACCCATGTAGTTACCCAAAATGAAGAAACTGCTTAAAGATTAATCATTCTAGTGAATGTGTAAAAAATCTTACATATCACGTGGTAGATAATATATTATGAAATAAAGACACCCACAAATCCATAAAAGGAGGAGGATAAGGGGAAAAAACTCTAAGCAGTGCTCAATACACTCATAAAGCATATATTATTCTGCAAACCTAAGAAAAAATATCTTATCCTATTAAGAACTATAACTTAAATTTTCAATGTTGAATGCGAACAAATAATGAGTGAAATTAGAAATTTGATGTCTTACTTAATTCATTAAATAGGGTAAATAAGTAAAACGATAAAATTTAGATATTACCTTTGACATCATAGATCACTCTTTGCATTCATAATGGAACCACTATTATAGCTCGACCTAATTGCCAAATGTGAAATAAAATGTCTATACATATTATCCTAAAATGTCTAATTTTAGAGAAGAGCCCATATCATGTATTTTAGGTGGCACGGATAACACATGGTATTTATTTTACACAAAATCAAAACATTTACAATTGAACAAACCAACAAAATACAATTTCAACGTGCTGGAAGACCAAAAAGTAGAAGATTAAAAGCCCATTCCTCCACCACCTTTACAATTTCAACTCCGTGGGAGACAAAAATGTATGAGATAAAAAAAAGCCTTCCCCACCATCTTGACTACTCACCTCCTTTTTTCACAGGACAAAACAGAGGTTTCACCTTATACAGACAAAGTGTATAATTTCAAAAACCAAGTCCAAAATTTCCATATTCTATAATGATTTAAACTATTTACCTACAGGAAAATTTAAAGCCTTAAATGTTCAATATATAATTTATCATCAACACAAATGCTTAAATTACAACAACAAAGTTACATAAATCAGTATACGAAAGCGGTAAAAAAGGGCTATAATGGGGGAACTTAGAAGATTGCAATCATACCTGAATAGAAGAACAACGGTACTTCTAAAAAAACACAAAAGATCAATCATCACATAAAATACATGAAAACAAATTAAGTATATAGATGCATATACTTATAGATGTTGAAATTTGTAATTTCTGAAGGGAGAAAACCCCCCAAAAAAACTGTATCTAAATGTGAGTTTTTGGATGATTTCTAAATAGAAGGAATCAAGGGAAGAGATTTTCGTTTTTGACACTTCATATTCCCTAGATGAGAAGAAACTATTGAGGAACTTGGATGTCTTGCAGAGTGTCGTTTGGGGAATAATCCATAAAAAACATAAATGAAAATGAATAGGTTCGAGTAATAGTTAGAATTTAATAGTGAGGGTTGCTGGTAAAGGGGACTTTGGAACGTTTTGGTGGTCATGGAGAGGGAGGGATGGAGACAAAACTTGAATTGATGAGATACATATATGGAGAGAGAGAGAGAGAGAGAGAGAGAGAGAGAGAGAGAGAGAGAGGTGGGGATGGGTGAGATATAATCACAGAGGACATAGTTGGAATAAGGACAATAAATGAGGGTATTCTGGACATTTACTGACATCCAAGCTTTTTGGCTCTTTTTAAGTAGTAGAGATAATGTTGTTAATGTGGATGCTTGTAAGAAAACAATCCCCATTTTTTAAAGTTTTTAATGCTGTGATGATGTTTCTATTAATTGTTTGAGTTGCTTCAGATTTAATTTGCTGTCAATATAGATACCTATTGCAAATTGTTTGATTTGCTTCAAATTTTTTATTTAGGCTCTTTAGGTATGTGTATTTTTTAATGTTTACTTGTTTTTACTTTTTATTTATAAATTATTAAATGTATATATTTACAAATGTTTAATTGAAAGTGTCTCTTGATAATTTAAATGTTTAAGTTTTTTTTAATATATGACGAGACAAATTTATTTATATTTAAATTAATTTAAACTTAAATTTATAAATTGGAAAAATATTTAGGTTAAAGTAAAATACTAAGATTAATGTAGAATATTTATTTTAAAGGCTCATTTTAGTGTTGTTTATCAAAAAATGAAAATTACTAAAAAAAATCACCTCGGGGGTCACTCGAAAATTTGGCTCCCCCTGACCAAAAATCCTGGATCCATTACTGTGATAGTTCATGTATAATACATCGATTACAATAATGTAAAGTACACTATGTATACTAGGACATTTCATTGTGTTAATATTAAAAGGACATCACCCACCCATTTCAAAACACTTGGTGATTAACCCATTCAATGACCCAACTCAATTGCGCTCCATCCTCCAATTTTAGCCACCCTTTTTTTACGAAAAGAGAACATTATCATTATCTTATTGGAATCGAAAAGAGAACATTATCATTTCGAAGTATTCGTGTTGTTGGACAATAATAAGGCCCGAGAAAGAAGAATTGAACTAAGGGTTCGTTTGATACAAAAGTGGGAAAATGGAGAGCATGGCAAATTTTTCCATAATAAAATTTCCCATGGCAAAATTTGTGAAGGCAAATCTTATAATTTGTCATATAAGGTTGTTTGATAGGATTAATTTACTAGGTGGCAAAAGTGGGTTGTTTGATAGCATTAATGGAAAATAAAAACAAAAAAAAATTTAGAACAAACAAACAGTTTATGAATAAAAAATAGTTTAACAAAAAAACAGTTTTAACGAAAAAAACCATTTATTTAGAAAAACAGTTTTTTACGGAAAAAAACACTTTGAAAAAAAAAACAGTTTAGAACGAATTTTTTTTAAAAGAAAAGTAGTTGTAACAAAAAAACAGTTTTTAACCAAAAAAACAGTTTCAATGAAAAAAACACTTTTTACCAAAATAAAAACAGTTTTAACAAACAAACAAATAGTTTAAAAAAACGATTTTAACAAAATAAAAATATTTTTTAACAGAAAAATAGTTTTTAACAACAAAAAAAAACAATTTTTACAGAAGAAATGTTTTTTTTAAAAAAAAAGTTTGTAATAAAAAAAATAGTTTTTTTAATTTTTTTAAAAAGGATGGCAAATTTGTGGGGAAATTTTACTTTTGCTATATAAGTACGCAAATTTTGCCAACAAAAGTGGGAAAATGATGGCAAATTTGTATGTGAACATGAGTATCCTTGAAATTTTTTCCATGGTCATCAAACACACAAAATTGTGGGCAAATTTGTGATTTGCCACCATTGCCACATTTGTCAAGGCAAATGTTGCCTATGAAACGGACCCTAAGACTATCAGTAACCAAAAAAGACTTTAAGACAGGTCAAGAATACTAGCTTCGCGCACACACACACCTCCCCCAAAAAAGAGAAAAAATATCATTGTGATATAATAAATTCAAGCCCATATTTATCGTAAAGAAATACAGAGAATCTCACACATGAATTTTGATTCTTTCAGCTGAGTACCATATGTATCAAATCAACGACCCAGATTAAGTGATCTGAGCTTGGCGAAGCTCCTCGATGCCATGGGCAAAGTGGGAGTGGTCACCATGTGGGCAGACCCCTGTCGCATCCCATTTGTTGCACAGCTGAGTCTTGTAGCATGGGTGGCGATGAAAACGGCGAAGCTCCTCGATGCCATGGGCAAAGTGGTAGTGGTCATCCTTTGGGCAGGCCCCTGTCTCCTGCCATTTGTTGCACAACTCAGTCTTGTAGCGTGGGTGGGGAAGAACATGGCGAAGCTCCTCGATGCCATGGGCAAAGTGGCAGTGGTCACCATATTGGCAGGCCCCTATCGGCTGCCATTTGTTGCACAGCTTGGTCTTGAACACCTTTTGCTGCAACATCCATATAACTTGTCATACCACCGGTTAAACATAATTTATATGAATTATCTAGTCCAATTATTTTTTTAATTACTCATCTGGTAAAAAAAAACTCAACAAACAATCCCATTTATCAAGCATATGAGTTTTCAAGTAAAATGAAAAAAAAAACTATTTTTCCAAAATAAAATGGGTGGAAAACAATTTTTCTTGTTAATAATAATTTTATAATGTAGAATTTATTACAAGAATTTTAATGAGGGTTAATTGAGTATATTAACAGTAATTTCAAAAGATATATATATATATATATATGGCGTGAAATGTTTTTATTTTTTTATAAAACTATTTTATTTAATGGTTAAATGAAATATT
The DNA here is from genome assembly GCA_949130495.1 of Sambucus nigra. Lineage (NCBI taxonomy): Eukaryota > Viridiplantae > Streptophyta > Magnoliopsida > Dipsacales > Adoxaceae > Sambucus > Sambucus nigra. The sequence continues at coordinate 300,041,056 of OX422215.1, read as the reverse complement.
ATTTATAAAATGATTTTTTTAATAAAAAAACAGATAACAATTTTTTTTAAACAATTGAAATGCTTTTTGAAAATATTTATGAAAATAATTTTTTTTTTATAAATAAAAGCATTAAAAACCCGCTAAGGGAGCGGAATCCATATACAACGAATATATAAATATGTCCATAAGTAATTCCATTACATAATTTTTTTTACCAAATGCAAATACGATTTTACAAACTACAAACAAGATTTCACAACATGATTTTACTTCGATCGTGTTTGTTCTTGGTAAAAAAATCGTGTAATGGAATTACATATGGGTATGTTTGTATCCTCCTTGTATATGGGTTCCGCTTCCTTAGCGGCTTTTTAATGCTTTTATTTATCCAAAAAAATTATTTTCATAAATACTTTAAAAAGCATTTCAATTGTTTAAAAAAAATTGTTATCTATTTTTTATTCAAAAAAATTATTTTATAAATAGTTTTTTATTTAACTAGTAAATAAAATAGTTTTATATAAAATAAAAGCATTTCACGCCATATATATATATATATATATATATATATATATATATATATATATATATATATATATATATATATATATACTAGCGGATGCCCGTGTCGAGGGCACAACGATAAATTTTCCCCCGTGATAAAAAAAATTTGAAAAAATAAAAATATAAATTAAAAAAATTAAAAATATAAAAAAACTATAAAAAAATTAAAAATGTAAATTAAAAAATATTTTTAAATATAAATTAAATTATTTAAAATTATTTCCCTTTTTAAAAATAATTATTTCCCTTTTGAAAAAATAAAAAACAAAACCCTTTTTATTAAAAAAAAATACTTTAGTATGACATTTCACGTATGGGCATGAAAGGGAGAAAATATTATTCATGAAATGTCATACATAAAAGTGGAGATATTTTGTCAAAAAACATGCTCCTTTATTTTATATATATATATATATATATATATATATATATATATATATATATATATATATATATATATATATATATATATATATATATTGAATTACTGTTAATATACTCAGTTAACACTCATTAAAATTCTTTTAATAAATTCTACATGATAAAATGATTTTCAACAAAAAAAATGTATTTTTACGAGATGTTATGAAATTTAATTTTTTTTACCTAACAAAAATACGACTCAAATACAAGAGACACGACAAAATGCAAAATCTTATTTTTATAATCAAATCCGTACACGATCCAATTAAAATGCGACCCGACACATCACGATACGTAATATTTTTTTTAACAAGACACGATCTAAATAAAAGCGACATGATACAACCCGACAAAAAAATTTATTTTTTAACTAACACGACACGACATAAAATCTGATTTTATTTTATTTAACTAGCACGATCTAATTAAAACGTAACACGAGATGAATGAAATAAAAAAATTTAAACCAGTGTTGAAATAAAACCTTGTAAAGTTTTGCGTGCTAGGTCATATCGTGTTACTTTTTTTTACGTCGTGTTTATGTTACGTAAAAAAATGAGTTTTCGTATCGTGTCGTGTCACTTTTATTTGGGTCGTGTTCGTGTTAGGTAAAAATGAAATTTCATGCCGTGTCGTGCTACGTTTTAATTAGATCGTGTTAGTTTAAAAAATAAAAGAAGATTTATATCGTGTCGTGTCACTTTTGGAATGTGTCTGTAAAAATAAAAAGAAAATTGTGTCGAGACGTATCGGGTCAATTTTATTTGGTCGTGTATTGTTAAATAAAAACAAATAAGATTAGACCCTTGTTTTTTTTCTAAATAGGGAACTGTTTAAAAAAATAACATAAAACACACGTGAAAGAAGGTTTGTTATTACAAAGATATTTATGTCATTTATCATGAATTGAAGTGCTACAAGAATTTCATGGAACGGTAACAGCGGCACCCATGAACAATAAAAAAGGAAAAATGATGCTGAAAATTTCGTTACTTCAATAGTTTCTTGAAATAAATGCTTGCATGGCAACTAAAATAATATTCTAAACTAAAAAATTACATCCTAAATGATATAATATGAAGTAATTCTTCACAATTCATTAGCAAATGGGGTGTACGTGCCATCGGGATCTTTGTATCTTACCAAAGTATAAACAGAGGCAAAAAATGGTAAATTTTAGTATGTTACCATTTGAGTGATGTTTTCGATCCGGTTGGAGAAACGTACCCGATTTCCATTACGGCGACCCATTTGAACCGGATTACTCTCTGCCACAATATGCATACAATGAAAACTATCAATAACAGAAGACCACGTATACTATGGCGGGGCTACTAGAATGTTCCTTTAACGGAGAGTCTCAGATTCATTGACGGTTTGTAAGAGATGAGACAAATGCCAGTTGGATCTCTCCAGTTGATCAAGAAAAGGGTTTCTCATGTACCCATTACCCATTGTCATATCTGTCTGCATTTTTGTCCACAAATAACACAAACATATTACGACATTAACATAAGGAAATCAAGATTCATGGTTCTTGTAGTTAAATTAATCAAGATTGATCACCTGAGGATATTATACGTTGCTTGGTTGTAGAGAGAAATGGAGGTGAAGAGTGGTTTCATTTTATAGTGAGAGAATGAATAGCATGGAAGGTGTAAGGTGTAAGGTGCAAGGTGGCGACTTCACATTTAGGATATATTAATTAACGACTGTCACGTTTCACTTCTTTGAGTTTCCCTCGGCTGATTGGAATTCTTGCCTAAGTTCATGAGGGCACGTTGGTCATTGTATATTTGCATTTACTTTTTGTTTCCATTTCTATAAAAATAATTCTAACCGTCAATCTATTTATCTATCTCTATTTATACTACTATAAAATGCTTTATAAGAATTTAAGGTTCCTTATCAACCAGACTATCCACGTCAAATTGGATATTTGACCTCCTATCCACGTCAGATGTGCACTTTTTCAATGGCTGGGTACAGATTCCAAAACCCCTTCAGATCAAACGTTTCGACCAATCAGCTTCAACCATAATTCTTCTTCATGTCCAATAGACCTTTAGCTTCAAAAATAACTCCTTAAACCTCCTGAGCTGTGAATTAAGATATTTTATTTGTGTATCCATGTTTGAAAATAACGATGAATGTTGATGGAGAAGAAGTTGACAAATCTAAGAAAAAACAGGGGCTTGAGGAGAAGTTAGTGTTTATGTGTTGGCGGTTGGGAATTTGCCATGGCCATGTCAGGTGCTTTCTTTAACATTTTCTTTATTTACGTTTTGAGTTTTGGTTTCTTCATTTTCAAAGATTTTACCATAATCGACTGGTTTTAATTTTTGTTTGGATTTGGTTTGAAATCCACTGGGTTTGTTTGAAATCATTTTTGAGGTTGGATTGAATCTAAAGTTTTTTCTATTTGATTTTGGGGTTGGATTTGGTGATTGGATTGAATCATGAGATAGGGGTTTATGTCCAATGGTGTTGATTTTAGAAAGGAGGTTTAGTTGGAGGTGACACTGAAAATTGCAAAAAGGTGGCGATTGTGGTACCGTTTGTTGATGTAGGTGTAGCCATTTTTCTCTGGCATGTTGGTTGCTTATGAAGAATAAAAGAGGTAAACAAAGTATTTCATATACCATTGAATAGTAATACTAACTTTCTATGTACATCACAAAAATGCCCTTTTTTAAATGATCTAAATTAAACCGTAGACAACAATTAAGAACTACTTTTGTTCAAATTGCATCAACACTCCCAAAACCATAGGATTCTTTCCTAATAACATTTTTCCAAGTGTTCTAGAGGTATTAGATAAGGTGATCCTCTGTGTCCCCCATTTATTCATTGTTGAGGATGTTCTCAGTAGATATTTAGATCTCAAGATTGGTCAAGGACTTAATAAACCTATCTCTTCTCTTAGAGATTGTCAAGCTACTACTAATTTATTTTATGCAGATGCTATTATGAATTTTCTGTAAAGGCACTACATACTCTTTGACCAAGTCTTACAGATGTAGCTAAATATAATAAGGAAGACTAGCAAGGAAAAATTATTTATATGGCTGGATGATTTAAGCTGGTTAAATCTGTCATCATTCCAATTGTGTTGTATAGTTTCATGTCTTCTAAATGACCTATGATCTTATTGAAAAAACAATAAATGTGGATGAGAAACTTCATTTTGTTTCGCTTAATTCATAAATCTAAATCACTTATAGTTTCATGGATGTATGTGTGCCTTAATAAATGTATAGGAGGATTGGGTGTTTGTGATGCATGCATTCTCAATCATGATGCTTTGATAAAGTAAACCTGGACCTTTTTGTTAATATAACTCATCGTGCTTCCATATCATAAGCTAAATTCAAATTTTCCTTGAAGTTATCATCTGTTGAGTTCAATTTTTCATGGGTTTAAGGAGGCTTATAGTAATATAAATTTCAATGGCAGATGGGTAGTTAGAGATGATAATTCAATTATGGTATTTCATGCTAATATGATGGGATCTTCAATTGTGGATATTCTCGGATGTGTTCCTTATGATCAAAACTTGCACTATATGAAAATAATTGATCTTATAGTAGCTGATTAATGGGTGGTTCAATGCCAAGTCATATTATAATCCCGATAGCACCTCCATTCAATTATTTACCCTTCTGTATTTATTTTTTATCCCTCCCACATTTGTTGGTCGATTGATTTCTCCACAGATCTAAATCGTCTCAAATCCCTTGAATTTTCGAAAAATGTATTTCTCTCTCATATATGTAAATAAAAAGTATCCATGTTATTGACTTTAATTCATTGTTATTTGCAATCATCTTTGATTTACTATTCTAAATCCATCGTTCCTCAGATCCAAATCACGACGATAACTACTTCGTCAATGACCCACCAGAAATTGATTGTGACGACATTTGATGTAGGGAACTTGCTTACTTAGCTTTCGAACTATTGAAAATCAATGCCCCATTATATCTTTGCATTAAAACAGAATGTATCTAGACTAAAACATATTTGGATAATGTACCGGTATGGATCGGGAAGTCCCGATGGTTGGCTTGATCTCTCGAGTAGCGAACTCATTCGTGGATACGTACTCAAGATTTCATGAGGTCAAAGACCATGTAGTTATTAGTGGTGGAAGGGTACATAATTTTATGCCAAAAGGAATTAGAATTGTAACTCTCTGATTGAGTGCTTAGGGAATAGGGGTGTAATACTTGGGGTATTTTGTGTATGGAAAAGTTAGTTCATTTTAAAGGTTAGAGAAGAGATGCACAGAACATGGTCTATGTTTTATGTCAGGGACGACTTGATTGTACATATACCTCTGGAGTAGTTTAAAATTAAAAACATGGTTATTATTTTTTGGATAACAAAATAGAATATTCATCGTAAATCGATTTGTACCATGATGTACATGTGTCGCCGTCTTCCCAGCTAATGAAGTTAAGACATTATGTAAAATGATATACTTGGAATTTACAAAATGACAAGAGAGGAACTAAGAATAAGCATAAATTTGAGTTGAGAAGTGGGACACGTATATAAGTTGCCCATCGAATAACATAAACCATAGTTTTTTTTTGCATTTAAGTGATGTTTGTTTTGAATATTATTGGAGAAGGGAGATTTTAGCTAAAACAGTTAGCACGTTGGTTTTGGAGTGAAAATGAGGCAAATGTTAATGTGGCAACTGTATTCATTTCTGATCTGACCAGGGTGGTTCGTGATAATAACTTGAGCAGTGAAATTACCTTGGTTAGGTCATCTTTGGAATTAGACACTACGTAACCACCCTTGACATCCTTAACAACAACGTTCTTCACATTGAACCCCACATTATCACCACGAAGAGCCTCATGGTGCATAGCAACATATTTGACTTTAGTGGTGAGCCCAGTAGGGCCAAAGGTTACAAGCATATTAGGCTTAATGGTGCCCTATCTAAACACATCCCATTGGGACAATTCCAATGCCTCCTTCACGATTTCATCCTACCTTGCTTTTAAAATACTTGGGGGTAGTGGCACCCATCTACAAGAATAGAATGAGAGAGTAGCTACAATGGAAATATTGCGACTTCTCAAATAAAATCCAATTTTAATTAATCCCAAAATTTTGTTAAACCCTAAATCATGCATCTATGCTCATAAAAAAATGCACAAACTATTTTTGATTTTTCAATTTTTTCGTACAAAAATAAGATACCAATTTGAACAAATATGATACAAAAAAAACACACCATGGATTTAGACTCAAACAACCAAGTCATGGAAACGGAATGAATGGGTGTGAACACATTCGATAGGTAAATCAACTCAATCAATCATATGTGCACGATGCATACGTGTACTCCTAACGAATGAACATCAAAGGTATCCTTAGGTGTAAAAATTTGTTGAATTTAGATGACATCGTCTTATGCAAATCAACAAATCAAAGTCAAAGTGATTTCCACACCAATAACGTCCAAAACTATGTAGCACATTTTTCAAGCATTTCAAGGACGTTCAAACTCGTTTTAAATATCCAGCCAAACTCCCTCATATAAATTTTCTTTTAGAGGTAATCTAAATTCTCAAACTTTGGAGAATTGGTGAAAAAACCTAAATGGCCCATATTTTGGCATGAATATCTTTTTATTGCCTTTGATTTTTTCGGGCTCTTTTAACTTCTTTGGACCTCGGATAATAAAATTCCTCAATTTTTTAGGTCTTTTTTAACGGTGGCTTTTGCGCAAAGGATAGATGATTAACTTTCGCAGCCCCTCCCCATTATCAAACAAATCACACAAACTCACAAACGGTTTTTATATGCACAATTTCCTTATAAAAATTTATCACGCTTGGTTCGTTTTAAGGACAGGATTGAAGTGAAAACACCCAACCAACATGTGATGAGACAAGCACAATAATCAAACAAATCCGTGCAAGTGTGCATTAAAGGAAACATGAGTCAAACATGTAGGAAGTAACACTTAATTACATCTTAATGACTCCAAACATTATAAAGCACATGGATGAATTGACCTATTGTCTCAAAACACTATCAAATAGTCACATGAAAATAATGGAATGATGTTGTGACTCGGTCATCCTAAGTGTTCATCCATAAACGATGCAACAAAAAAAAATCTTTTTGTATTTTTCAAAATTTTTAAAAAAATATATACAAAAAGTACAAGTCATCACACTAGCAAAAAAATCTATCATGAAACCACAACTAGTGTATGACAGACATGCAAACACAATCAACCAAAAGATTTCACATGGGGTGAATCACGTGCAAGCAAACGGGAATCGTGGACAAATAAACCATAAGCCTCTAAATCCGATTTTCTAACCCAAATTCATGTGTAACGGAGTGTGGGGGTTTTGGGAATCAAATTTATTCTTTCATTAACCTTCCTAGGTCCATTTAAAAGCTTGTAACAAAAGTGCCTAAGATGACCTTGCCTACCGCAATGTGTGCAAGAGTAAATCGGGCGGTGTGTGTTACCTAAAGGTGGCCCTCTCCTCAAATTTCTCAGTTGCTCTCTCCGAATTTGCCTGGGTGGGTCTCTCCTAATGATCCTAGGCGGTTCTCTCACGATGTTCCTATGGGGTGCTTTCTTAACAAACTTAGGTGCCTCTTTCTTAACAATCCTAGGAGGCTCTCTCACACGTGTGGGAATGGGTGCAACATATTTTTCAAGACCAATCCCACCCCTATCCGTTTTGATCTCGACTGTGCCTAAAATCTTATCAAGTTTTTCAGACCTAGACTCCAAATCAAATTTCATTTTACTTGAATCTTTCAATTTCAGCTCAAGTTCACCTATCCTAGATTCAAGTACTCATCTAGAATCCTCAAACTCTAAAAGCTCCTTTTTCATAGTCTCCATCAACCCTCTAAGACTATCTCTCTCACCCTCGACGTACTCAAGCTTCTCTTTCAAAATTTTCTCATGTGCCCTAAGTTTTTCAACTAAAAAATCATTATTTTTTATGGCACACTCTTTCAATTGAGCTTTCAATTTCAAAATTTCTTTCTTTGTTTTCAAAGTTTCAGTATAAAGTTCATTGAAAGCAGTTTTCAAGTCATGCTCATCTACACTCTCCTCACTTTCATCCACACTCACATCACCTTCACTATCATCACTAATCACATGGATGGGAAACTCTCGCCTAGAAGCATAAAAAACTTCTTCTTCCGAATCACAATCACTAAGGGTAGAATCATGAGAAATCGGTTTATTCAATTTCTTCTTTAAATTTGTGGTACACTCATGTAACGTGTGACCAAGACCCTCACAACAAGGACACCTCTCAGATTCGTTTTCAACAGAAGATTTAAAACAAGAGTTCGTGTGAATTTTCCAGTTAATGTTTTCAAAAATTTGACATCGAAGATCATCAAAACCATCAAAAGCCATTTTTGTGCAAAATCAGGATCAAAACACAATAACTTAGTGCAACAGGCTCTGATACCAATTTGAGAGAGTAGCTACAGCGGAAATATTGCGACTTCTCAAATAAAATCCAATTTTAATTAATCCCAAATTTTTGTTAAACCCTAAATCATGCATCTAGATGATTTATCTAATAAAATAAAGCATGCAGGATAAAACAAACAATTTCAGGAAAAATCCCCCAAAGGGGCAAAACCTTTTATTTTCATTATAATATTGTAACATACAATTTCAGATTACAATAAAAATACAGTGACACAAAATTACCCTCAGGTGTCGGATCTGTAGTCGGCGGCTGGAACTATCCCTTTCCAGTAGGGCTGCAATGAAGAAGAAAAACGGCTTCTCCACCAGTTTGTCGGCTGGAATTTTCCCTTTCCAGGAGGGCAGCAATTAAGAAGAAAGAAAGCTTCTCCACAAGGGTTGAACAATAACAAAATTATGTTCTAGGGTTCCAAAAGATTCACAAAGTAATTGGGATTTTTTTGTGTGAATCAAAAAGAGTCTTGGGACTCAAAAAGGTGAAGACTTAGAGTATTTAGGACTCTAAAAATCGTCTTGAAAAGTCTTGGAAAACAACTCCCCGAAGTTGGCTTTAAATAAGAAAACTTTGAGCCTAAAAAATCTCAAACAAATCTGGCAGAATTTATCCCAGGCGGACTGGTCCGATTCTGAGGCGGATCGGTTCTTTTATTTTAAGCTTCTTCGGTTCGCTTGCGGTCCGGGGTATACTGGATCTGCAGCAAGAGGATTAGTCCGGTGGCGGATTGGTCCGGTATAGAGGCGGACCGGTCCGGCTTTCCCGAAAAAATAAAAAACTTTTTAATAGCCTCATTTTGCTTGAAAATTTCCCAATACTAAATATGAACTTTAAGGAACGTAAAAACAAAATTTTACCAAGTTCATTCTCACAGAGGCTATGATGTTGAAGATGCTTTGATATTCGGATCCGTTGATGTAGATGCGATCTTGAGTTTCTTCAACGGTGTAACGACATACGACATACAAATTGATAATGGGCAAAAATGTCCTTACATAGAAGATAATATAAAACACCAATCACAAACCATAAGTAATAAAAGAGCGAGTCTGGGCATATAAAAACTCAAGGCAATTTATGTTTTTTCATAAAAATATGTAAATAAATAAGATGGCGTCTTATTACAATGCACGAGATGGTCACAAAAGATTGAAATAGTTATCCATAGTCAATGAGATATATCAACAAATATACCCTTACAATAATAATGATAATAATAATAATAGCTAAATGTTGAGTTTGGAAAAAAAATTCTAAAGATTCCTCTCCCATGAAGTTAACGCACCACAAAATAACTAATAACATCTAGGGGATATCAACAAACAAGAACGATTAAATTTTTATACTCAAAATCGCATGTCTCTACAATCGATAAGACAAATAAGGTTTCTCACAAAAAAGGACAAAATATTTGGTGCAAAAAAAGGACAAAATTTTGAAATAGGGAAAATAATTACTTATACAGAACCTTCTTTAGAACTATGTTCAAGGACATTGCCGAGAGGAAGAACCGACGCTAATGTTACTTCAAATTCTTACAAAGGCTCTCCAAATGGGAATCTGGTTGCTAAAACTGGGACATATACAAATTTTCCATTCTTCTCTCTAAGCACTTTAGTAGCTGCTAAGGACAATTTCTCTTTTAACAACAAACAAGGTGAACGTGGTTTTGGTTATGTTTATAAGGTAATATCCTCAAATACGATATGCATGATTACTTTCAAGATGTGTTTATTTTCATACAGGAGAGCCTGACTATAAATATATATATCTAAGTTTTGAATTGATGATCAATAAGTGTACGCTAATGTGTTATTTCAGGGTGAGCTACGTAACGGGCAAGAAATAGCTTCAATAAATTATTTACAAATTCGGGCTAAGGGATAGGCGAGTTCAAGAATGAAGTTACACTAATAGAAAAACTCCAAGACAAGAATCTTGTGAGGCTTTCAGGAAATTGCATTCACCAACATGAGAAAATGTTAATCTATGAATACATGCTAAATAAAGTCTTGGACTCTTTCATCTTTGGTATACCCTCATTCTTCGACTTCAAATGAATATATGTATATTAGATATACATACATAATTTGAAATTTGAAATTTGAAATTTGAGTCTAGATAAATATTGATGTAAGCGTGGCATATTCCTCCCACGTATACCCAGAGATACACTTCCAAATGGTATACCCACAGGTCCAATTCCAAGTGGTATACTCGCCGAGTCGGAGTAATTTAACTGCAGAACCAGCTAAGATTTTGATAGCAACTGGAGTGTACTTTTAACATGTGTAGATGTAGATGTAGATGTCCATTGGTGTCAATCAATGGTTTTATTTTTGGGTATGGTATACATGGGAAGCGTTGGGAATTATTTTTGGGTGTAAAATTTTAAATGGGTAGCATCCATCTTCCTGAGTTGAATTAGTTCTTAGTGTAGATAGTGTAGACTTTTAAACAAATAAGTTGTATATTCTCTTTTAGTCTTTTAAACAGAAAAGACTTTTAACTTATCTCTTTTACTCTTATAAATAGATATCATTGACTGATGACACCAAGATCATCATGAGATATTAAGATTGCTTGGTTCTAGATTGATCCCTCCCGCATCTGTCAGGTACTTTAGAAAACCAACTTGGACTCGCTTGTAGCATTTTATGACACTTGTAATTTTTTGGTCAAAGGTATTTATAAACTTTACATTAATTTTTTCTGGCATTTGCAAAATATTAACTCCATTTGGCTTTCCATTTTTATTTTTTACTGGTTCAAATTTTCACAAATACTTAATTTTTTTTATTTCCACAGTTTAATATTAATTCTCCATCCTCAGTTCAAAGTCTGATTTTTTCTTCTTTTCTAGGTAAAAGACTGTGCTTTGTGGACTTTACATTGCAGATGTGGTAGGATTTGCAATACTTGATGTCGTCTTCCAACGAAAACTCACTCAGACCCTTTGAAGAAATTTTTGATCACAAATTTAGTGTTCATTCAACTAGATGTTCATTTGTTTTTTTTCCAAATATATAATTGTGATGGTACAATTTTTGTTGGATTATTTTTTTACAGGGTGGATAGTCCGATAAACAGAGGAAACTCTACCCATTTTTTAAAAAAATGTTTTCACTTTTGCATCATAAACATAATTTTTGTATTATAGTGATGTTTCATAATGGTATAATTGTGATCATTATAATGTTTATTCGACTTCCATGACAGATTTTTTGTATTGTTATTGACTTTTTTTAACAAGGTTAATAGTGCTATATATACTGGTAACTCTTACCAAATTTAATAAATTGTTCACATTTTTGTTGTAATAAAACTCAACTTAAATTATTTACACATTTCTATAGCCTTTTAATACGCATCCTTCCACTCACGTCGAAATCTAACATTTCCTGAATGGGAAGCGTGCATCAAAGTATTTTCGCTTTATTATACATTAAAATTCTCTCCCCCTTTAGAATATACAATTATCATATTTTTTTAACTTACTCTTTTCATTCATTGTAGGAACATTCATGAAAGGAAAAAAAAGAATGTTGTAGATTCAATTTTAGGAGTTCCATCTTCATCAGCATATTACACCTTGTGGTACTACATTCAATTTCTACTTTATTGTCCACCTCTATGTAAAACATTGATAATGTTGGTCAACATTTGTACATTCGGTTTAACTATCACTACTACTCTACATTTTGATTCCATTGCACTTTTTTTTAATTCTATTTTAAATTTCCCACTTGCATTCGTGCATTGTGCATTAAATTACGCATAAATCGCGCATCGCGCAGGTTTCCACCTAGTACTAACCTAAAATGACATACAAACTGAAAATGGGAATTAATTATTCTGAGCTTAGGTTCATCCACGTGGCTCTCTCCGTGAATATACTAACATATAGAAAAATGTTGCTTTATTACCATCCTTTAGGCTTCCCAATGGGATCAACCAAAAGCCTTTCTTCCTTTCACAAATAGTCGTCAAATTAATTTCCCTCTACCAACCTGTTAACCTTTCATCTCCTTAATCTATGTTCTTATACTTCCTCTTCTCAGTAATTATTTCGTCTATATATATATGCTTCACCAAGAATACAAAACACAATAATATGCGAGTCAAGTAATGATAAAGTGGGTAATTACTCTATCTGTTTACCTCCGGTGAGGAATTTTTTTCTTTGCTTGTTTTATTTTTTGAACCTTCATTTGTGTTGTTTGTCTCAACTTCTGAGATATATTTGATTTATTATGACTCCAATTATGATTAATTTTCAAACCCATTTTGGGTTGCCCGGTTCCACAACTTTTATACTCCGGCAACTCATCGTACTTCACTAATTGTAAGGTTGGGTTAGAGTGACTCCCTTTGGGTTGGGTTAGAGTGATTCCCTTTGAGGTATTAGGATTTGGAGTGATCCTAGTTAGATGGTGTAGGTTGTATCCGAATTTCGAGGACAAAATTCCGTTGTAAGGGGGGGAGTATGTAACAACCCGCCCTTTTGGAGACAATTAAATTCCATAAATAATTATAAATTGGGATTTGGGGAATTTTCCTAAATAGTGATTTTTGGGATTCTCGTTGATTTGATGATTTTCGATGGGTGGTATAATTATTTTTGGGACTATATAGGTCGAAATATTTTAATTATATGTCGTCGTTGAGTAAAGCGACACGAGGTAAGATTTTTAATTGGAAAACCTGCATTTATTTATTTTGGGTTGGAATAGTGATTTGCGGTCAAGTACCTCGGATGGGAATTTTGACTGCGCCGTGAGTCTCGAAATGTCCGAGATAGTCGGAAAAGAGTGTCCGATTGTCGAAAATGAGTTTCGGGTAATTTTAGAGGTAAAAGTAACTCGTAATTGGGTAAACGAGTCGTTTTTGGGTTTTAAGGGTTTAAAACCCTTTTCTCCTTATAAAAGGAGGAAGAGAGGGAGAAAAAGAGAAAGAAAGAAGAGAAAAGAGAGAGAAGAGAGAGATGAAGAAGAAAAGAGGAAAAAGGGGGAGATTCCGGCCAACCTCCGCGGGATTTGGCTCGAGGACGTCGGATTTTATCTACGAGGCAAGTGTTTACTTTCTTTATTTATCTTTTTGCATAAATATCTCATACCGTAGTTTGGTATAAACAAAACCTAATGGTTTTGGGGTGGGTTATATTGGATAAAACGGGCTTTTGGGAGTTAAAACAATTAAATCCCAATAATATTTCAATTTTGTGGAACTTAGGTTTTAACCTAAATTAATTGGTGGTTTTGGGTTATAGGATGTTTAGAACCCTTAATATATGTGTATTTGTAGTTGGTTGAGGTTGTAGGACGTTGGGTGAGGTGACAAAAGCTTGGGAGAAGCTTTAATGGCCGAAATCGTCTCGGAGAAGACGATAAATAGTAACCCATCACTTTAGGGGGCCTTTTTGGCCAGGAAAAGAATTGATTTAGCTTTCGGCCAAAACACGAAAGTTGAAGATATGTTTGATACGGTCGCGTGGGTACCGACCGCGTATTATTCTGATTTTTCTACGATTTGATATGATTTTTACAAGATGGAAGCTCCGGGTTGAAATCATCAACTCGGAAATCAAATCGGGAATTGGAAAAATTACGGCTAGGATTAATTGCGTAGATGTTCGGGATAATTTTTGGGGTAGTTTAGAAACCCCAAAAATGAATTTGGGTTGTTGGATAAAAGAAATTGAGGAAAAATAATTTGGGAGACCTGGTCTGACCGGTCGACCGCGCCCCTAAGGCCGATCGCGCGGTCGACCGCGTCAAGGAGAAAGGGCCTACTGCTTTGTTTCATAGGCTTATTTACAACCCGCGATCGATCGGGGGTCTAGTACCGGTCGACCGGTGCCCTGTTTTCAGCCCAAGATTTTGAAGATTAGGATTATTTCTCCTTTTTGAGTTTAATGTTTAAGGGCCTTCCAAGTTAGAGATTATGGAGGGTTATGTCCTAAAGGACTTGAGGAATTGGGAATTTATATATGTGTATATTCACTTAGAGTGAATTGGTATAATTGGAGACATCCAAATGAATCCGTAGATGGGATTTTGGTATATATTACTTATTAAAGTAAGAATATACTTTGGGTTTAGTATTATGCATATATGAATGCATGATTATGATTCTTTGAGAGAATCTTTGGGATTATTGGTCATCGATAGATGGTTTGGAAAATATGGCCATTATATAAAGTATATATATATATATATATATATATTCTAGGAGGGATATATGGTATATGTATATACTATGTGATTAAAGTATATATATATATATATATATATATATGTAATATGATGGAAATGATTTTGAAATATAAAAATGAATATTTTCAAAATGGAAAGATAAATGATTTTCATAATTGATAAATTATGGTTACACACCTCCCTAAATCTCTATCATAAGGGAAGTTGCGCGCGTTGTGGTGAAGCCTTCCTGGCTATTGAGCAGATTGGATATAGTCCCTAGGCCATATGGGCGGTTATTTGTTTTTCTGCGCTGGTTAGGGGATTCTGGGTGTGGTCCTGACTTTCCTGCAGGCAATATGGCCGCTTCCCGTCGTTGGTAGGTTCCCAGGTTGTCTTGTATAGATAGGCCCTGGAAGATGATAGCCATTTAGGGGCGCGTCCAGTGGGGAAACCCGGAGGGGCGGTCTTAGATTTATTAAAGCAATTCATGATAATGGATTAGCTTTAATTTACATTTCCTGAGTATAAAAAGGGAAATGGGATAAAGGTTTGTCTTCGGTAACACTCCCGGATGGAAGAAGGGATGTGGAAGCATGATTTGATCAAAGCATTTTCATGATAATGGAAATGGCTTTGGGTACATTTCCTGAGTATAAAAAGGGAAATGGGATGACATATAAAGGAAAAGCATTTTTATGATAATAAAATTGGCTTTTAAAAGGTATATGATTTGGTAAAGCAATTCATGATAATGAATTGGCTTTTATATTTACATTTCCTGAGTATAAAAAGGGAAATGGGAAATTTTGAGAAAAATAAAGGTATTGATAAATACTTGATATATGAATCCTCAGTCCGGGAGATAGATCCGGATGGTTATGGTAAAATATGATATATATATATATATATATATATATATATATATCTTTATGTACTGAGGGACTGGCGGATCTCGACTATCGACCGTGCCGCGTAGTAGTGTATCGGGGGGGTTCCTTGTTTGAATTTCGCTTTGCGAGACACCCCACACACGAACATGGCATAGCGTTGAGACTGGGGTGAAGTTTATCCCTTAGTACATTGCTTGGACTATCTAGGGTTGATAGTGGTTGGGTGATAGGCTAGTCTTGCAGGGTAGCTTGACTAGGATGTTTAGAGGGATGCGCTAGGAGTGCACTATTAGCGGAGAGGTGAGGGGTATCTCATGGGAGTGCGATACCAAACTTAAATATGAGATAAAACCTTTTTCAAAATAATAAGGCAATTATGCACTTGCAAAATATTTTCAAAACTCGGGCTCTGACCCGTTTATCTACTTTTCCTTTCTTGCTATATATTATATATATATATATATATATATATATATATATATATATATATATATGTAGGTGTCCAGACACAGGGACGCCTGGATGGCACTTCTTTCGAGTCAGACGTCAGCTGCAACAGCTGTGGATGCGTGCAGGTTTTGATAGTCGCTTCCATCATTGTACTCTAGATAGGAGGTACTGTATAAACATTCGAGCCAATGGCTCAATTGCATTTATTTATTCTTTCAGTACAGCATTCGATATGGTTGTATAATTTGAACCGAGTGTTCGGTTATTTTAATTTATTTTAGTTTCATTTACGCATTAATTTGTGGATGTTTTATTTTAATCGTTAAAAAGAGTAGTTAAGTAAAAGTTTTTAACGCTCGCCTAATAGGATATTAGAAATTAAATGGATTTTCGACAGTGATGCTAAGGATGATCCATATGTAACTCCTGTTTTAATTTGATATAGGAGTGATCGCCCGGTATCCCATTAGGCGGGTTGTTACACTAATCTCTTATATTTCCTCTTAGATTTCATCTCCATTGTTGAATGGGTCTGGTGCTTTGTTTCTTTTCACCTCACCACTTCATCATCACAAACTATGCAGGAAATATGACTTTACTGCTAAAATTTCTAGCTTAGGGAGAGGTGGGTCCGTGATGATTTTTTAGATTTTGAAAAAATTTCTAGAAAAAAATAATTATTTTGAGATTGATTCTTTAAATGTGTCCGCTGAGAATTTATATAAGTAGCTTGTAGATTGGTTTTGGAGATGGGGCTCCGTGATATTTTTTTAGATTTTGGATACTTATTCTGAAGTTTTTAATTATTTATAGAAAGGATAATACTTGGGAGACTCTTGATTGGGACTTAAAATTGGGATTCGTTCTTACATGACGAGTTGTCATTGGTGATCTCTTATGAACGTGGGTCCGTGCCAGTGGTACTAACCAATCGTGACATGCCATGTCAGCGAATTTCGAACCCAGGTGCATGGGATGACCATTACCTTGCATTGTTGTGTGTGAATGTGTATTAATGTGGTGTTTGGGATATATTTTCATTTCCATTAGTGTTTTGGTAGGGATAAAATTGTATAAGGTGTTTGGGCAAGCATTTAAATGATTTTTGGTATTTGGGCATATTTTGATTTATGATGGTGCTTGGACTCTATTCATCATGAATTGGTGTTTGGGATGATTCACATATGTATTTGTTGATTGTTGAATTTGAATTTTGTTGTTAGAACAAAAATATGGGTAGCCTTAAAAATCAATGGAGATGGCCTTAGTCACCAGAAATGATGAGTCACTTGCAATTATGTCCATCGCCTATGACTTTTTTTAATCTTTTTGTTTTGGGTAACATCTTTTGTAAACTTAAATTAAAGACATTTGGCAATCAAATGAAATTAATTTGGTGACAAACTATAGGCTCTCATATGGGAGCTTGAAATAAGAGCATTTTATAGGATTTAAATTTTTATTTTTTTTTTGGTTCAAAACATTTCGGGTACCCCTTAAAAAAAATTCATTCAAAAACGATTTATTTTGGTATTTTAAAAAGATGACTGAATATGTTTGAGTTAATTTTTTATGTGATATTTAAACAATTTAAGGGACCCATCTAAGAAAAATCAGTTGAAAATTATTATTTTTACTATTTTAAAAAAAATTGGTTAAAAATATAAATTATCACAGTTAAGATTTACACATTTCTCCTTCTCATTCGAGATATATTTCGGGTAGTGGGTACTTCTCTACACCACCAGCAAGACCAACTCAGTTGGAATAAAGACAATAAGTAAGGTAAGACAATTATTTTGGATGTGATATTGTATGATTTCTTCATTCTATAGCAAGTCCATGTGTGATTATTGAGAACTTGAATCACTATTACCTAATATTATTATCATATCCCATTGTCATTGTCTGTCCACATATCCAATTGTTACTGTTTGTCCACAAACTATTGATGACATGTTTCACCCAAGTATAAACTATGCTTTAAAAGTGTAAATATTTTCTTCCTAACTATTATGGTTTTTGATTATGTCATGTTGAATTTAATTCATATTCATTTCACTATGAAGATTTATATTACATAATTGTGCAATTTCAATCAAATTTGCTATCATTACCTATCATCATATAAACCAGAAAATGATTAATCTGCGCATCGCGTGAGTTTACACCTAGTACTTTTAAAAATAGGAAATTTGTAAATAACTCTCTTCATTTTTTATTTATTTACATGAAGAGCATGTGAAATTCTTATTCGTATTTTTAATTAACAATAAGTCCATCTGCTATGTAGTTACACTTTATATGAGTATTGTAAATTGTAATTTCCTTTACGTTATGATATTCAATGGACACAATTTATAGAAAAATAACGATTGCAGAAAAGAATGATGTCTCACACAAAACACAAAGCGTGTGTGATTCGATAATTAGCCTACGTCCACGGGGGGTTATAATTTGCTCGCTATTAATTAAGAACTCGGGTTGATAGAGTTGTAGTACTATTAGACGTTGCAATAATGCACGTCCCGTTCTCATGGGGTCAATTTAGATTTATAAGGCAGCTTAGGAGATTCCTAAGCCCTGTTAACCACTATTACTAAGAGTTCGGAATTATCATTTGATCATGGTCAGTGGTTACAAGAGATCAAGTTTAAATAGTTCTTCTTTTATCAAAATATGATGGGATCAATCTATTGCCAAAAGGATTGATTGATCAATGAAGCTAAAACTGCCATACTGGCTTTCAATCCTTCACAAAATCAAGAGGATCAATCGATTGATGGTTCTGAAATCAGTACATTGTTATCAATTTTTAGCATACGATTATCGATTTGTGGTTAGACTTATAGGGGTCGATCGATCGATATCTATTTTTTGGGCACTTTCTCTTTTTTTTCAAAGACTAAGGGACTTTAGGAAAATGGTTATAACTCGATCATATGACAATGAAATGATGTGTTGACTGAGGCCACGCGAACTAAGTCAATGAACTACTCTTCCATGGAATTCCTCCAACTGCAACACAAAGTTTGAAATTATAAAATTTCCCCTGAAGTTGTAACATGTGAAGAAACTTTCCCGAAACACAACCAATTGCTCTTAAAGTTATCCTTAAAATCTTTAGGAAATCGATCGGCCTTGTAAATCTAGTTTTTCTCAAACTTCTTCACATCTTTCGCTTGTTTTTGAAACTTAAGAAATTTTCTAAATTTCTTAGCAAACATGGTCATCATCAGAATTGATGTCTGCCTCATCGTTTGAAATAGGTGTTTCCTCCTTTTATGATTTCAAAGCAATGCCCTTGTCCATATTCTTTGCTTTGAAAGAAATCATGTTAACCTCATAAGTTTTAAGATCGCCTATAAGATCCTTAAATTTCGTAGAGGTCAAAGTATCTAAGGAATTCAACACCATCTTTTTTGAATTAAATATTTCAAGAAAGGACCATAAGATTTTCGTGATTACTTTATTTTTGATAATTCTCTCTCCCAAGTCAAAAGACGAGTTCATAATATCGGACAATCTTACATGGAATTCATCGAACGTTTCACTATCCTTCATCTTAATGGTTTCAAACTGAGTGGTGAGATTTTGGAGTTTGGAAGGCTTAACAACACTAGTTCTTCAATGGTTGAGTTGGAGTATGTCCCAAGCCTCTTTAGAATTTTCACATGTCATAATACGGTAGACCTCCTCTGGTGTGACCAACCAAAATAGATCATTTAAACCTCGAGAATTATAATTTTCCAACCTATGCTCTTCCTCACTCCATGATTCTACGGGTTTTAATAAAATTAATTCTCCATCTTTGGTGGTTGGTGGATTCCACCCTGTAACTAATTCTAACTAAACTCACTCATCTATCGCCTTATGTGTTGATTTCATATGCATTTTTTAGTATGCGTGATTAGACCCATCAAACATCGATCCACTAGAAACTGAATGACCCTCTGAATAAAAACCACCAAAATTCATGCCGAAATATGTATCTAAACACGATAACATCATGTTCTAGCTATGATACCAATTTGAAAATGCTAGGCAGGTAGGTCCGAAGGTATGAGGTCACAACAACAAAGTCAAATTTTAATTTTTCCAAATTAATTATAAAATTTTAAACATATTATATCTAAATAAAACTTACACCAGTTTTAAACAGGATTGTTGTAATAAATCTATTTACCAAATTTTATCTTCTTAACCTAAAACATACATCTAGGTCATATAAAAATAAATAAATTAACCAATCGTACAGCATGCCGATTTATGAAGAAAACCCACAATGGAAAAAATCTCGGACGGTCCAGTCACATAAATCACCATGATAAGGTTTTTCAAAAGACAAACAGGTGACTGACTCAATGATTTGATGCCCTCATAATCCTTGACACATCTTCAGTCTTTAACCTATCCTATACAGTGCAATTTAGGAGTCCACCTATATAAGATGCCATAATGTGTGAGCCCACACATGCCTCGGTATCCACCAAATAGGCTCAGTAACCATTTATGGATCTAAAATACGGATGCACCATTCTTCACCGCAATACCACACCACGGAATCCACCATATATAAATAGAAAACCAAGCATGGAGTCCACCGCATGAAATGAATCTCTATTAAGGTGATGAGAGAAATAAACTATGGTGCCCCAGATGCCTGATGCGCTTTAAATTGAAAACACATTTTTTAAGGCGGCATAATTTTTGAGAAAAAATGTTCAAACGTTAACTAAGGTTCGTTCGAAAGAAAACCTTATTTCGTTCAAACAAACTTCACACTCGTTCGAACGAACCAGTGATATCGTTCAAACATACTTCGAATGACTTGACCTTTGTCAAAGAGAGATACCCCATTAGATGTCCATTGGAAGTTCGTTATAACAAACTTAACATCTCGTTCGAACGAATGCTTAATCCCATCTGAATAAGAAAAATACAAAAAATATTTTTTCTTCAAAAAATATTTTAAAATATCTCCAAACATATTTGTAAAAAATAAATCACCCAAAATTAAATTTCCAAGGATGAAAATCATATGCATTCATACCTGAGGGATCCTTGAAAACATGAAGATAAATGTGGCACAAAACACAGTACTATGTGTAATGTCTTAAGCTTTTTCGCTACGTATTCAACAAACACGTCATAGGCTTGTAAGGTCAGCAACTCAAAGACTAACCTATGACTCAAATGTTTTGTCTCAAATTAAGCCAATGCAAATAAATTGACTCAATTAAAAAAAAATCCTTATAATAACTGATGGGTAGACGTGGTGATTTATTCTTTAACTGTCATTAGGTATTAGATTTGGGAAGACCTAAAACTATACCTAGTACGCATGAGAGATGCTCGAAGGTAATATGAGTAGGCCTTCATTATGTGTGGGCACGAGAGATGCTCATATATTTGTGCAAGATCGAGGTTGTTCCTATGTATGGACATTAGACATGAGTAGAGTCTTTTTCCAGTAATATGTGATTATTGTACCGATTTATGCGTTGTACTAGTGATGTATGTGACTTATTATAGGGATGCCCACCTGCATACTTATGTTTCAGACTTGTGTATTACATATTCTAGAGAGGTGTATATTGCATTAATGCCCTGAGATAATCAAATGTGTATAGACTTGAGATATTATTGCTATATTGGTTATTTGGTGAGATGAACCATAGATTTGAGACTACAGCACAACTTATGTTTTCAAATGAAAGTGATAAACCTAAAGATGAGAAACTAATGATTAAATAACGAAGAGGTAAATCTTTAATCACATGGGTGACATATGGGTTTCGAATTTAGAACCGCATGATATTTTATGTTATTGGGTTAGGTAACTAATAACTTGAAATATGTTTACCGACACCATGTGATAGGAATAAGTCAAGGATGATGATGATGATGTTAAAACACAAGAGGAAGATGTGTATTTATGATGTGGGAAAGATTCAATTATAATCATACTCTAGATAAGCTTGTTGTTTAAGTGTTCCTTTAAAAGTTTTCCTTTCAAAATTATTTTTACATGTCCCTATTGCAGTAGTTCTTGTAGATGTGGGATCTTTGGTGGATCATCTCTAGCGAAGTCCCATATCTTACTCCCAATATTATAGGAGTAGAGAAATTATAGCTCATCATTTTATTGTACTGCTTTATTTTCGGTTTTGTTGTATATGTCTATTTGCATTCAGAGGTGATATATCTTATTTGGTTGGTGATTGGTATCAGAGTTGGTTTTTGATTAAGTAAATATTACATTATATTTGTTATTTTTTATTCCTGTTTATTTTTTATGCTAAGAATGTTACTAAAAGTTTTGTTCCTCGCGATTATTATGTAAGACCTGATCCATCTATTAATGGAATTTTTGAGGTATCACATTTGATATCAGAGCATTCCATGTTCTAGTTTCCTAGGGATATTAAGTGCACCAGTCAATTTTTCATGTTGCGTTCTTTGGATACTTTAGAGCTTTATTGCTTAGGGTTTGTATTCCCTATAACGATGATTGTTTAGGGGGTTTTGCACCATTCTTTCCCGATGAATGACTCAGATTGACCAAGTATATTGGGAGGGTTCCTTATTTGCATTTCTCTTACGATACGTCCCATGTATGAGGTCGACTTTGATTAAGAGTCAAGGGTTTTTGGATGCAAGACTTTTATCAAGTGCTTAACATATGGTCAGAGGGGAAATGTTTTCACTCACCATCCGTAACAGCATTAAAAGTAAGTTTTTGAAGAATTGTTTGTGCAACCATGTGGGGGTCAGTATGAGGAAGAATTTAACTATCTTTCGCTTTATACATTGGGAGAGATTGATATAAAGGTGAAGGAGGATGTTTGTGTTATTATCTAGTACAATAAAGACTTTTTGAGTTGGAAGAAACCTTATGTGAGGGGTTTGACAGGTGTTATTGGGTAACCCATTGTTCACCACTTTTGCTTGGGTGGTTGAAGTTACATTTCTACATTAGTGGGAGAATTTTAACCATGATGCAAATAGAATCCTTAAGATTTGGAAGAATGAGGAAAAAAAAGGACCAATAAATAGAGGCGGTGTGGTGTGGACCTGAGTAAGGTGACCTCACCAATTTATGAACCACGCAGTGGGAGATGACCCAAGGAGTTTCCAAGAGTTGACGATATGATTTGTTTGTCCAATTGGCGAGGGGAATTCTGGCTAGTAGAGCCACGACCTACGACAACAGAGTAAACGAGGCAAATTTTAAAATATACAACCAATGACAAAAGGTGACGATGGTCACCAGTGGGGATTCCATTTTGATAGTTCATTTAAAGGAAGGTGTTAGGCTTATGGAACATGAGGCCACCTAGTTATTAGATGCCTTAGTGGCAACCAACTTTTTGGGGTACCTCTAGAGAATGGTTATGGGAACGTAATTGGCTCGCGCATATGAGTCTGGATTTTACATCGAGGATTTGTCATTCTTTATTAGTAGTATTTTTACTACGATTACGAGATATATGGATTCCCTCTTCTATTTGTTTGTTTGGCTCGAGTTCAACCACCTTGTTGATTTTTTATGAGATATCACCATATAATAATTTATCTTGTGTGTATATTTATATTTTACTCTTATATCGACTACCGAGAGTAAGCTTTGGTCCAGGATTACTTTGGGTGGTGACGATTAGGCTTGGAAGAAAGGGCTAGCTCTCCTCTATAGGTATGGATGTGAGTAAATTATGGGAGATTAAGTTCACGTGCATGTGTCATCGATAGTCTGACATTCTTATAATTTTACTTAGATAAGTATTGTATTATTACCTACGTAAGAGATTTATTTTTCCTTAGAAATGGCACAAGTAGAAAGTCCGTTGAGAGGGCATTTCATGGGATTGACTTCGTCACTTATAGTAGACATGTCGTGGGAGTATACACCATAATTTTTGAGTTTCTTAAGCATTAGAGGAAGAAATTACTTTAAGGGAGTTACAGAATATAGATGGTTCACTAAACGGAGGTTTAACCTCCCAGAGGAAGGTTAGGGTCAATAAATGGGATGAATATTAGATGTTATGTATCAATGACTGGTTGGACTAGTCTAGGAAAGTGTCCTCTTGTGACAATTGAAATGTGGTGAGTTATCATCTGTGGTAAAATCATGTGGAGTATATCTTGCAGACAACTCCGTAGCGCAATATAACACCGGTGTGCCATTAGCGGGTTTTTTATCGCACGAAGGGTAGTTTGCTGCGAATTACGGCGATACCTCGTTAAAGAGGGAATTATGTACTAAGTGTGTTCACTACACCCAAATCTATTATTAAGGGTGGTTTATGCCCTAACGTTAAAATTTACCAAGATTAAGTATGTATATAGTATTGGGAATAAGTCCTTTCTCCGATTGAGGACATGAGAGGGTTGCATTTTCGGGGAAAGTTTTGCCGAGGGGGTCCCCAAACTAAAGAGGTGATTTTGACCAAGGTGCATGTTTGGAAATAATTTTCAAAAATTGTGGAGTTCATAATTCCAATAAGGATTAGACAACCCAATGTGAATTTCCTCTAAAAGGCATAGATATAGTGAGGTCAGTGTCATTTGAACTCACCTAATCATTGTTAGTTCTTAGGATGTTTTCAGGTTTAGCATGAAGAGAATTTTTAAGAGACCAGTTATTGTTCAACAATTAGACTATCTGTTTTAGATTATAACCAAACATGAGTCTTGACTAAAAAGTCCTAGGTATGTATGTAGTCGTAGAAGATAGATTCAGTTATAACAGTGGCAAGACGCCATGGGGGTAGATATTATAGATTTCTACTAGGAATATAATAAATTTGAATTTCGAGGATGAAATTCCTTGTTTAAAAGGGGAAGCATGTAATATCCCAAATTCTTATGGATATTATTTAATTATTTAAATTGTGGGAATTAATTATATGTGCCTCTTTTGACTAGAGTTTTCAACATTTATACTATTATGTGTTATTTAATTTGATCAGAATTGAGACTTAAGGCACAGTGATTAATTAATTTATGTTCGGACTCGTATCGGGAAATTATTAAATAACATAAGTTGTTATTTATTTATTTTGGATATAATTGGTAATTGGCGTTTGGGAGTCCTAAAATGTTTGTTTATAGTTTAAAACGATTTATAAAGCCCTTTTGGGTTAGTATACAACGTGGGATTGGTTTTAAGTCATATAGAGTTATTTTTGGACTATGTTATTGAGGCTAAAGGGTTGAAAGAGGTTATTATGGATCTCATTTGATCATAAACACAATCGGGAAGCACTAGAGGGGCTAGAGAGAGAAAGCACCAAACGTAAAGGAAGGTTTGGGAGAATTACAGATTGATTTCTCAATCAAAACATAAGGCAAGTTCTATATATCATATGATTATTATTGCACACGTGTTAGATTATATCTGTTTCATTGGAATCTAAACCGTAAACATGTCTTAAATCTGATTTGTAAAATTTCACTGATTAATTTTATAATTAACCAAATCATGTTAGTAATTAGGTCAAATCCTCTTTGATTTTGATTGATTTCCTCATGTATATGACTTGAAATTATTATAAAATGACCTGAACATATTTTTGATTATAAATTAGCTAAAAACCCTTTGTTTATTTTAATCAATCCAGGGAAATTCTAAGAATTGGATAAAACTAGGGTTCTTAGCTTTTGAATTTGGTTTTGTTTAATCTTATGACAGATTTGGGATTTGATGATGGAATTAGGTTATAATAGTTGTTCTGATGTGTTTTTATCAATTGAATATTGATTGGGTGCTTGGATGATTATTTTGGGTTCTTTAATAGAGGCGTGGGAGAGAAAATTGGAGTTGAAGATGAAGAAACCAATATGGAAAAAATTGGGATATCACTGTGCTGATCGGTCAATCGGTGGTAACAAGTATAGCCTAGGTGGGGGCTTTTGTGATATTGGTTGAAAGTTGGGGTTTTAGGCCTAGGGATATGGTTTGTTAGCCGATAGTTTTTATGTACTCATGGAATATATATATATATATATATATATATATATATATATATATATATATATATATATATATAATAAAGTAGAAAACTTATGTATGTCATAAGCTTACTTGATGATGTCACGAGGGTAGAATAGTATTTGCACCCATTGCCTCCCTTTACCTAATCTTCCAAACCTAGCCGTCACTTTCCAATACTTCACTCCCACACTCCCTCTCTCCCGGTTGTGCGATTTTAACCCAGGTAATGACATTTTTCAGAAAATTATTCATACGATGTAATATTTTTTTATTTTGTACATGAAAATCCATTTGGTTCTGGTTTAATGTTTGATTTGTGATTGTTTTCATCTTCAGATTTGATTTGTGTTCATTTTCATTGGGTATCTCAGATTTGAGAGTAGAGAGTGGTAATATTAATAAATTTAGGGCTTTGTTAATTTTGATTTAGTTAAGATCTATTTTGATTTGGTTCAGTTTGTTTTAGATCGGTTTATTTTTAGGAAATAATTATTTTTTTGGTTTTGTTATATATTTTTCTTTTGCATGTGACATGATTATATATGAACATGGTTGTGCGATTTCAAGCAAGGTTTGGTCCCTGTTTAATGTTTGATTTGTGATTGTTTTCATCTTCAGATTTGATTTGTGTTCATTTTCATTGGGTATCTCAGATTTGAGAGTAGAGAGTGGTAATATTAATAAATTTAGGGCTTTGTTCATTTTGATTTAGTTAAGATCTATTTTGATTTGGTTCAGTTTGTTTTAGATCAGTTTATTTTTAGGAAATAATTGTTTTTTGGGTTTTGTTATATATTTTTCTTTTCCATGTGACATGATTATACATTAACATGGTTGTGCGATTTCAAGCAAGGTAATTTAGATCGGTTTATTTTTAGGAAATAATTGTTTTTTGTGTTTTTTTTATTTATTTTTCTTTTGCAGGTGACATGATTATACATGAAACATGGTTGTGCGATTTCAAGCAAGGTAATGTCGCTTTTGAGATTTGAATTCTTTACTTACTATTTTGAATATATATGCTTCCAGTTTCTTTTGCTGTGTTTGACAAAATTCCAAAGTGAGCATTCCATTAATTTTGTGAATCTTTGGGTTTATATTTGTTGTGAACAAGTGTTTGTTGAACATTATGATATATACTAGTTTTATATTTGTTACGAACGAGGTTTTGTTGTACATTTTGTGAATCTTTTCATCTTTTTGTTTTTTATTCTTCGTTCGCCATCATATGTACGCAATTAGGTCCTACTAAGACCTTTTTACATAGATGATTCCTTCACCACTTTTTTTGGTTTGTGTGTAATATTGATCATGTTTGTAGGTGTGTCTAACTCGCCACTTTGTTTACTCATAATTGATCATGTTTACACATTTTTTTGGGTGTATGACTATAAGTTTCTGCTATGTGGAGTTGAAATGTCTTCCAACTTTGTCGAGGAAAGGCAAGAACATTCTGATTTTCATCTTGCCAAGTGGATGCAAGAGGAAGAATCTTGAAAGACCACATTCTCTAGCTTCTTACAGTGGTATGACAATGGAACTCAAACACAACATTACACTCTTTAATTGAATTGCTTTAGAAAATTATCTCACATCTCTCAGTAAAAAAATTACCGCTCACATATTGGTCAGTAAGCAATGCAACCCAGACAACACAGTCAGCCACTTCCTCCGGTGAGATATTCCCGGCCCAATCAGTCATAGACGTCTTCATCGAACCAAGGCAATAGCAATTTATGTATATCTTCACACCATCAGGACGATTTCACTCACGTCTATTTAGAGTATGTTAGCATAGTGTAATTAAATCCACTAGATTTCTTTGGTTACCGACTTTCTATTTACCCACTATTTTGCCTTAGTAGAATTTTTGCTAATGATTTATATGAATCGAGACTATAGTCCTTTTACGTGTCATTTAGAAAGAAAACAACACAATGCAGTTTTAGGGGCTTTTAGTTCAAAATTGGGTTTGTGGGGTGCGATTTGGATGTTGCGTGCATACTATCTATTTGGGGGATGTAGTAATTTATATGCTTTGAGGTTCTTTTAGGCCTTTTGTGCATTCCAAATATGTGTCTTTTATTTTTTTGGGTGTTCGATAGTTTATTTGCAGATTTGTCTAACCTTTGATGTCAAGTGCTAACATGATAAAAGTAGTCTGAGTTGGGTCTAAAGTTAGTGCCTTAACGATTTATATGTGTTCACTATCTGTTTGGGGGAGGTAGTAATTTATATGTGTTCACTATCTGAGTTGGGTCTAAAGTTACGTGTATACTATCAGTTTGGGGGAGGTAGTAATTTGTATGCTTTGAGGTTCTTTTAGGCCTTTTGTGCATTCTAAATATGTGTCTTTTATTTTTTTGGGTGTTTGATAGTTTATTTGCAGATTTGTTTAACCTTTGATGTCAAGTGCTAACATGATAAAAATATTATCAGTTGGGTCTAAAGTTAGTGCCTTAAATGATTTATATGTGTTCATGCCTTATGATCATCAAACATTAAGTATGTTGTTTAACTTAATATTTTGTTTCCATTTTCTTTCATTTTTTTAAAAATATGCTACAACACTCAACTCAGAAGTTGTTACTGAATTCAGTAACAGTTAATAGTATGACTTAGTTATGCGACACATCGGGAGAAGCTCATGTTGCGTGAAGAAGTCCCGCATCACATTTAACTCTTTACAAGTCATCTTTGAATATTGTTTATGTTGGAGTCCTAAGCTATACATGAATTACTTTTTTGAGTTGACGTCTTAGGGTTATGTATACCATAACATCTAACATATACGGAAGGAGTGAGGAACATTAATGTCGAAAACATTTGTAATGGGAAAATACATTTTCTTTGCATATGGTCTATTTAATTTTTAATAATTATGTTATTTGAGGTTTGACCATTATACGTGGTGTACATTTTTTCTTTATACACTTTTGACCCCCAATATGTCAAAAATATTTCTTTAAGACATTTTTTGATAATTTACAAGGACCAATGTCAGTTATGCTTGAATGTATGGGTGAACAAGCTCTAAATAAATTTTATTTTTGCCCTATAGACCGTCGTAACTACTTACTTAATGATGTATTTTGAACTTTTCAGCTTCTATATGTAATGAAGAAAACTCAACAATGACTAAATTTTAGGGGGTTGAGATAAAAGAGGCAAGATCCGGTTGTATTAGGCAGGCTACATCGAACTTTCAGATGCATGTACTTTTGCCATTATTGTTGTTATTGTATTAATGTTGAGTTTCTAAAATGATGGCCTTACAACAGGCACTTGGAGGTGCAACGGCTGCTACAACGACACAAAAGTAACATTTTGGTTTAGTTTCATGACCTGGGGCTTTGTTTGTGAGTAATTTTGTTATAACAAGAAATGTTGGTAACTAATAACAGTAAAGTTTTACAATAACATGTGGGTGTGATATAACATTATTCATTTTTTTCATTGTGAAGTCTTATTTATTTGTGAATCTATTGATTATATTTATGAATCATGTTTTTTTTTTGCAATAACATGCTTTTTTATTGTTTATATCAGTAAAGTTTTACAATAACATTTTTTTTATTGTGAAGCCTTATTTATTTTTTGGGTCGCTTGCTGTATGAAGAGATGTTAATGGTGCTGTGAGGTTACTAGGAACGCAGAGCAGGTCTAATTAAAGCTACTGCTTTAAGGTCTACATGTATGACACACAACAGATCTAGGAACGCATAGCAGGTCTAGGAACGTAGAGCAGGTCTAGGAATGCAGATTTTCTGGAAAGGATTTATTGTCTCCTCCACTTCAGGTATCGAGTTGTAACATCTACCTCGAAGAGTCGAGGTGGGAAATACAATTTTGCGTTTATAATTTTGCGTCTCCATGCAATTTCGAGAGTGGTGTTGAATCGCAGTACATAGCTTTTTGTGTAAAACTTTTCGTCAGCTATGGACTCATTTGGTTAAATGAAGGAAACATACCACAATTCATCTAATGGACTCATTCGGACGAGAGATTCGTGTATTTGAAACACCATTAGCATCTCCAATAGCGATTTATATTAATAGAAGTGAGGAGCCAGATGACTTCTATGAGTTCACCGCAGAGGATTATTTATCGCATTTTGGCTATCAAAAAAGAAGATAAATACCTGAGGATAAGATATCTCTACGAAGCAGAAGAGGCTGCTCGCGTTAAATGCCACGTTTCATCCATCAGAGACTATCCAAAGCTTAGTTGATCTTCTAATGAAAGTACTGCAATGCCAAATGTAGTCATTTTTCTATACGCAACATGTATTTTTATTTCATCTATTTAGATTTTTGTTTTTGAGTTTGGTTTCCGAAAATTTTCATTATAATTTTTCTGAAATTCATACTATGATAATTTTGTTTTATGGTTGGTTGATGAAGGTTTGCGACAGGTAGTTTAAGTGGAGCAGACAGCTTCGTGGAAGTTAAAATTGGATTTATGAAGAGGTTCGAAGTTTGTTGGAGGGGAGAACCTATACTAGGTCAATATTTATTCCATCCCGAAGCTGATCAGGGTTGTTAGAAGAATGTTATGGGTTAGAGGAACATACAGGTGTAGGACTATTAGGGGTTGTAGAGGGTCAGATATAGGTGCACTATGGAGAGGATGTTAGGGGCGTGAGTTACGATTTGGAGCAGGTACGGAGACAGTGTATTAGATGGGTCAGCAGAGGAAACATTGTGTAGCTGCTAAATAGGTCCAAGGTTGTGAATGGATAGGTATGAGGAAGTGAGTGGACATGTAATGGGTTTAGAGTAGCATGTAATGGGAAGAGTTGTGTTAGAGTATCAGTAGAATTTTCTGGGGTAGAAAGTGGTGATTTAGTGTTTGGTACAGTGAGTTTAAAAAACTTTTGATTTGTTACCAAATCTATAGGTTGTGGCTAAGATACATCTGCTTTCATTATCTGATTTAGTGTCAGATACATCTATAGGGCATGTTTTTCTTTCATTATTTGTGATGTATTAACATACATCAACTTTAATTAATTTGAATTGTTGTTTAATTGTTTACGCCGATCTTTTCACCAAAAGTTTATACTAAAATGTAAGCCCTGTATTTTACCATTCGGGTGATAGTTTTGTAAAATTGCATATATATCTCCTCGATGGATCTGAAAACCGTTGCCCCATTTTCCAAATGTGGATGTTTATATACAACCATACTTCATTTTCATTTTATAAAGGCGGTGATTAATTTATATTCCATGTTTAGGGAAATCATGGACAAAGGGGGAGTTTTGGATTCAAATCATATACAATTCATTAAGCGTTATGTATGATTTCTCTCTTTAATTAATTTGTCTCTTTTATTAATCATTTGTTATTTTGATTTCAGGATACATTTACGAATATGTTGAAATAAGATCAATATCAATGTGTTGCTCTTTATGTTGATTTTTTGGTATAGAACTATTGATGGGTCATACCTGATCATGCAGAATATTCTCAAATTATATAGAAGTTACAGCAGTCATACCTGATCATGTAGAATATTCTCATGATGGATCAAATTCAGCATCATCTACATCAACGAAGAGTGACGAGGAAGAGGGAGATCATCATGTGTTGACTGTGGAAAATAGTGATGTGGTATTTCTCAAGGACAAACTAGTGAGGATAGCTAAAGAGCTGCTCTGATTCTTTTCTTTCTTACAATTCATTGATTTCCTGTATTGTGTCCCTGCTGCTGTTTGTAGTTCTACTATTGTACAATTTCAAGCGTGTTTCTATTATGGGGATAAGTGTTGGGTGGTATTGACTTGGGAGTTGTTAGCGGGGTGGGTGATGTGCGTGCGTTGGGATTTAGTGTGAGGTGCGTGTGTTTGGGTTGTGTTGCTGGAACTTGGAAGGGTTGTGGGTTGGTGCAGCAGCTTGAGTGAGATTAGGTGGGTTTGTGCAGGTTGGTGCAGCAGCTTGAGTGAGATTAGGTGGGCTGGTGCAATAGCTGCATAGGGCTCCGAAATTGCCACTTCATCTTCTGATATACAAATTCAAAGAAGGTACGAGATAATGCTAATGGGACTCGAATAGTTCTCGCATTAAAAATCTGAATTGGTAAAGAAATCAAAGCTCCGTAGATCTACTTCGAAAACCAGAGTTTCAAGAGATTATAAGTCTGACCCCGAAAGTCTGAGCAACATGAAGTCTGACCCCGGAAGCATCATATATGCACAACACAAGACAAGACAACCGTAATGGCAAATGTTGCTCCTCCTGTCCCTTCTTGCAGTCCAATAGCTACTGCATGCGTTGTCACAGTTGCAGAATGTGATGATGGAATTCCACCATAATCATTCTTTTATAACCCCGTCTCTTTTCCTTATACCTGAGTATCTTGAGTATTTGGACGATAACGAAGGCTAGAAAGAAATTCAATGTGTGTTTAAGAGCAGCAATCTATGCCTTCCCAAATTTTCTAAAAAGTACACACATTGGTGTTGTAAAAAATAATGACTATAATGTTTATGCGAGGTCTAAGATCGACTATTTGCATTGTTGTTGTGGACTTTTTTTTATTTCATAAACAGTGTAAATTACCATATAAAAAAAAGGAGATTTTGCCCTTTTTTTTGTTAATTATTTATGTTATATAATACATAAAACACATTACGAGATCCAAGACAAACTATTAGTATTGTCGGACTTTCTTCTTTTCTTCAACGGGGTGTATAGTCCTACAAACATAGTTTAACTTATTTATACTTATGTGTTGTAAAACAACCTTTTGAATTAGTAATATAAGATTCAATTGTACTTAACTTTACAGGATTCAATATTTTGAAAAATTATATTTATAATATTAAAATAATTTATTATTTAGAGTATACATGATTCTATACTTTTCAAAACCATATGCGTGCCTTAAGGCACGGGTATACCCTAGTGCCTATATATATATATATATATATATATATATATATATATATATATATATATATATATATATATATATATATATATTCTTATGATTTGCATCATTGAAAATTGATTTTAGGATATTTGAATATTTAGTAAAATCATTGATTTAAATGGGCTAAATGGAGGATTTGACATTTGAGGATAGGACTGAGTGTAGAATGGGTTTGTTAATTAAGAATTTGTAAGTTATAGGATTAGGATTATTGGTCGGGATTATTATAGTCATCGTGATTTACTTACAGATCATTTTTCCTTTGAATGAGACTCAAAGTATAGTTAAAATCCCTTAGGGAAGAGTAGTTATTATAGTCGATAGATTTATGTGTATTAGGTGTGAATTTATACCTAGACGCGATGCCTTGGGAGATCTAAACTAGGGTTAATTAAGATGAATATTGTAGATGCGAGTATTTTGGATATAGGGTAGGGTGAGACCACCTAGAACTCGGTACCCAAGAGATAGGGTTAATATATTATGAGAAGATTGTAAGGTTATACATGTGATATACCTTTTTATGATAGCGATGCTAATGTGACCCGGTAGAGTTAGGGTTGGTGTCTATATATTGCTTTATGTTAACTCGTTAATAAGGGTTATATATGTTTATGCTTTAACCCTATTAGTAAGGGTTATGGTTACTTGTGGGTTTTATATTCAATGCATGCCATGGGACAGTGCACGTGGCGTATCGTACTAGGAGGGATTTCATAATGAGGTACGTGTAGCGCAGATCGTGCTGGTACCCAGTGAGTAGACATGCTTGTAATATCCCGCGCTTTTATGGGAAATTAAATTCAATAATTAAGTGTAATTTGGGAATTTAAGAGTTATCGTGAATAGTAAATTTTTGAGGTTTTCAAGGATTAGATGATTTTCGATGAGTGTTATATTTACTTTTGGGATTAAGTAAATAAGTCGGAGTATTTTAATTATATGTCGCAGCTGGGTAAAACGACAGAGGATAATATTTTAACGGGAATACCACATTAAGTTGTGTGGGTTAAGTTAGTGACTTGCGGTCAAGTGCCTTGGATGGAGATTCTGATTGCGCAGTGAGTCTCAGAATGGTCGAGATAGTCAGAATTGAGGATCCAGGTGTCGTAATTGAGTTTCGAGAATATTTGGATTAATAGGGACTCACAATTGAGTAAACGAGTCATTTTTGGGTTTAATAGGGATAACCCTTATTTCTACCAATATAAGGCACGGGAGAGTGGGAGAAATAAAGAAAAGAGAGAAAATAAGAAGAGAAGAAAGGAAGAGGAGAAAAGAGGAGAGGAAAAGGATTTTCGGGCCAAACTCCGTGGGATTCGACTCGGGGTCATCGGATTTCATCCTCCAGGCAAGTGTTTACTTTCTTTATTTAATTTTGAGCACGAATCTCAT
Source organism: Sambucus nigra (assembly GCA_949130495.1). Lineage (NCBI taxonomy): Eukaryota > Viridiplantae > Streptophyta > Magnoliopsida > Dipsacales > Adoxaceae > Sambucus > Sambucus nigra. The sequence goes on along the minus strand of OX422215.1, from coordinate 300,006,717 downwards.
ATCATAGTTGGTAAAAAAAACTAAAGGTTTTAGGTTGGGTTTTCGTGGATTAAACGCGTTTTTTGGAAGTTTAACAGGTAAACCCCGAAAATTATGAAATTGGAGAAACTTAGAAATTAATCGAATTTAATTGTTGATTTTTGGATTTAGGATGTTTAGAACCTCTTTCCTCTGTGTATATTTCATTGGGTGTAGTTATATGTTGGTGGAATAAGGAGTAAAAATGGTTGGAGGTTTGTTAATGGACGAAACAGTCTCGGAGAAGACGATGAACAGTAACCAACGTCATTGCCGAATCGATTCGGCCTAGATGTGAATCGATTCGGCTCTTGATCAAAAAATAAAATTTGTATATATTTTCGATACGGTCTCGTGGGCATTGACCGCGTATGTTTCGGATTTTTTTTGGATTTATAATGATTTTTCTACGGAAGGCTGTCCAAGATCGAAATTGTTAGTTAGAAATCAAACGTGATATTAAGAGAATTAAGGCTAGAATTGTTTGGAGATAAATATTAGTGGTTCCTAAATATAGAGTCGGTACCTCTAGATTATTGTTTGAGTGAAATGTAGACCTTGGGTTTGTGGAAAATGGAATCCACAACCTATTTAAATTAAGGGAGTTTCGTGACGAATATTTCTTGGGATAAATTCAGTGGGCATTTAGGCTTATATAATTATGCGCGTAGAAAACTTAATTATATCGATTGTAGTTGAATATATCATATGATACTGTTAGGATGAATTTGAGAAAATGCGTATTTACTTAGTGCGAATTGGTATAGTTGGAGAAATTTTATAAATCCTTAAGTCTGAATAAGGTACAGGTTATTTTTCAAGTGAGGGAATACTTTTGAGTTTAGAACCGTGAGTCTGGGAATACTTGAATATTATTAATTATGAGAATATTTGGGATTATTAGTCAACGCTATGTGTGATTGGAAATTATGGCCATTTATTTTTTTTGAGGAACAATGTGGAATATATATATATATACTATGTGATGAAAGTGTATATATTATATGATACAGATATGTATATATATTTATGTGTGGACGGTATATACATATATACATATATATATATATATATGTGTGTGTGTGTGTGTGTGTGTGTGTGTGTGTGTAGCATACCCCCTCTAATGCTATCATGGGAAGTTGCGCGATGTGGGTGAGGCCCCTGGCTCGAGGAGCAGGGTGCGTATAGTCCCTAGGTCATAGCGTCCATTGTTATATTATATGATTTTTATTAGGGGTGAGACGTGGTGGGTATGTTTCGTCTCACTTTCGGGGAGGAACTATGATCGCTCCCAGACGTTGTGATTTGGTTTTGACCATGAAGTAGATGACATTTAGTCCTACCGGTGGTCCCCAGGATGGTATGTGAGTGATGCCCTGGAAGTTGATAGCATTGAGCGACCACATCCTCGATTTATAGCTCATTGGGATGGTTATTGTACTTGTGTGTATAGTACATTGCTTGTGTATGAGAACAAGATATCATATCTCTATGAGAGTAAAGAGGTAAATTGAATATGAAATGAAAAAGGGTTAATTCTTATTCCGGGAGATTGTATCCGGACTTAAAATGTGAAATGTATATAAAAGTGAGTATGAAAAATAAAGATGAGTATGTTATGTAGATTTATTTATAAGAGTATATATATAAGTTGAGTACGGAGGGTCTGATTGATCTCGACGATCGACCTTGCCAAGTAGTAGTGTATCGGGGGATTTCTTATTTGGATTTGCTTTGTGAGACACCCCACACACGAACATGGCTTTGTGTCGAGACTGAGGAGAAGTTTAACCCTTAGTGCTCCTTTTTTGAGTTTTCATTATATATATATATATATATGTGTGTGTGTGTGTTGTGTACTGGGGGTCTAATGGATCTCGACGATCGACCTTGCCAAGTAGTAGTGTATCGGCGGGTGCCTTATTTGGATTTCACTTTGCGAGAGACCCCACGCACGAACATGGCATAACGTTGAGACTATAGAGGCGTTGAGACCTTAGTACTTGGTTGGCTTAGGAATTCTAGAGTTTGGGGGTGACGAATTAGTTAGGCAGCGTAGCTTGACTAGGTTGTTTAGAGGGATGCGCTACGTGTCCATTATTAGAAGAGAGGTAAGGGGTATCTCATGGGAGTACGATACCAATTTATATATGAGATCAAACATATTTTTAATAATAAAGAATTTATGCACTTGATAAATATTTTCATAACTCGGGCTCTAACCCGTTTTAATATTTTCCCCCTCCTTCTATATATTATATATATATAGGTGTCCAGACATAGGGACACTTGGATGATGATCTTTTTGAATCAGACGTCTGCTGCAGCAGCTGTGGATGCGTGCAGGTTTTTTTTAGATGTTTATATTCTTGTGATCTAGATAGGAAGCATTGTAGTAATTTTTGGGCCGAAATCCCAACTGCATTTATTTATTCTTTCACCGCCTTTTAGTGCGGCATTCGATTTGGTTGTATCATATTTGAATCGAGTGTTCGGTTATTTTATCTATTTCCAGTATTATTTATTTAAACTGTGTGGATGTTTTAATTGTATAGTTCGTTTAAAAGGATTAGTTAAAAAAAATTTGACGCCAGCCTAATAGGTTATTAGTAATTAAATTAGTTTTCGACAGTGATGCTAAGAATGATCCATATGCGACTCCTGTTTTAATTTGGTACAAGAGTGATCGCCCTTATTTTATTAGGCGGGGTGTCACATATAGTATCAGAGCATCAGGTTCTAGTGTCCTTACGAATCTGTGCAAACGTACTACGCTTTCAGCATTGCTCTCGATTTGTTATAGAGCCTTAAGATAGGGATTGTGGATTCCTCTTATGAGATTTTGCTCTCCTTCCATATTGTGAGATTATAGTAATCTTTTGCGCTTTTGAAGTTCGTGTGCTGATCGAGGAAGGGTGACCAAGGAAGTCCGTAATGAAGGTAATAGGAGGCGGGGCTTACTTGGAGTAGTGAGTGGAAGTCGGAGACTAGGACCGTAGTAGAGGTCATTCTCCTTGTGGCATTTTTTAAGAGTTGTTGCGATGACTACTAAAGAATAGTAGTTATGAGTACCCCAGTATCACTATTATAGAGAGTGTTACTAAATTTGAATTACCCGGTGAAGCTAAGGGTTCGAAAGGTGTCTTTGGTAAGGACCATATTGGAAGTAAATTCATGCGAAGGTAGTGTACCATTACTCAGTGGAAGTAGTAGGGTCAGAAGTTTTGACTTAGATAAGGGTATGGAAATACCCAGATGTGAAAAAAGAGGAAAAAATTTCTCTCGTAGGAGCAATATGGAAATGGTGGGAATGGTGATAACCATATTCGGGGGAGGAGGATATTTTTCCCCTAAAGGGATCTTACAGATAGTTTTAATCGTGAGTCCCCATGATTTAGCAAGAAAGAGAAGAATGCAGTTTTAAATTATTCACATAAGGATCGATCAAAGGCCATTAGTGAATAAAGAGAGTTATGGACAAGTGAACTTTGTACTGAGTCAAGATAGGTACAATGAAGAGAGAGCCCTTCCGAGGAATGATAGTCTCACTAGAAAAAGTGTTGCAAACACTTATGAAGAATGTATGAGTTTGAGGACCTCATTAGTGGGCATCCACCCGGGGAATTCATTGAAATAGGGTTGTTGAGGCCGGTGGTGGTGTTTCCTTTTCATGAGGAAGTTAAGGGGAACTAGTAAAGTGATTGTCAGGATCGCAGCTATGGATTCTAAGATACTGGTAACCTTAAAGGGGTCAGGGTGACCCGAGATGGGGAATTTGGTAATGTGGAGTTTATAACCGTACGATTAGTTATTGCCCATGGGAGTTAAAGGGGAAAGAGTAAGGTGTCCAGAAGGGACATTGATTAAAGTAATTTTTGGTTCAGTTAGGGAAAGTGTACCAAGTCCGGGAACCTTTTTGAGTAGCCAGGGAGATAGGAGAAAATGTTATTATGAGCTTCACCTCAATTTAAGGAGGCTTGTTCTGTGTGACGAGATTGAGTCGCAGTGTTTTATTAGCCCTAGATTCGTGTATGATATGAGTTCGCATATAATATCGATAACGTTATGTAGTATGTGTTTATGTGTCTTTCTGTGATAGCGGGAATTTATTTTCTTTCATTCGCTGAGAAGAGAGGGTGTTAGTCTTTTGAGTTTATATATCATATTGGTATTACTCATTTTGTGTGCGTTATACGAGTATGGTGTTATTTTGAGTAGAATATGATATTCGTTGTTCGGAGCAATCATAGGCTAATGATGGCAAGACTATCGTGTTTGTGGTTCCAGGGTGGAACGGGTTGTTGTTGCGATATCTCACCTGGATACAGGCTGACTTCGCCTTTATTATATATATAGATAAAAATTCAGTGAGCAGATGTTTCTTTATCATGATTCGAGTGTGTGGCAACCTTATAGGTGTGATTTAAGGCATGCAGGGTTAATTTTTGAGCAGTGAGTTTAATCTCATTATTGATTGCACAAGTACTGAGTGTTAGTGCGAGCGCTTGGTGGTATAGCTCCTGGGCAGATATGGGAGTTCAGACCACATTTTGTTGAAAGAGGGGATAGGGTTATCTCGGATGCATATTTGAAGTTAACGGACCTCCATGACAGACAAAGTTAAGTAGTAGTGTATTGGATGGGTTCCTTGTTTGGATTTCGCTTTGCCAGATGCTCCACGCATGAACCTTAACGGCGTCAGGAGTGGAAAGATGTTTTAGGATGCAAGAATGTTGGTTTTGTCGATAAGTCTTATAGTGTGGACGAAACATTATAGACTATGAGCCATATGATGATTGTATGCTAATGGAAATATTGTGCTATGGAGAAGCACTAAAATGGTTCTCTCACCGCAAGTAAGTGGGTGTGGCCGAAGTTAGAGAAATTGATTTAAGGCTTATAGCCAGGCCTTAATGAAAAGACCAATTTTGGAAGAAGTATATTTTGGGTATGATGTTCGTAATGGTTTTGCAGAGAGTGGGCGCCTCGATTAGTTAGAATTTCCTGTTCGCCTAGGTGGAAGGATAGAATAGTAGAAATACGTTAATAGGTTAGTGAGGTAAGATTTAGGACGTCCCGCTATTGTGCCTTAGCTCGTTATAGCACGGTGACCGACGACGTGAGGGAGTAGTGTAACGGGAGGGTTCTTTATTTGGATTTCGTTCTGCGAGATGTCCCATGCATGAAACCGATCAAATGTCGGGAGTTGAGAAAGGTCTTGGGTAACAGAGACACCATTTAGGATAGTACTATTTCTCATAGTTAGGAACGCTTCGATCTTAGAATTATTGGGTAGTGAAGCCAGTGGAGTTAGTGGCACCAATATAGGATGTTGCGGGTTAGGAAGACCCATGTATGAGTATTACGCCGAGGAAATAAGGCCTATTGTTTAGAGAGTGTACGTGTCAGACGCTGGCGATGGTTGTGCGGAGAGGCATGGGTTAATAAAGGTGTATGGGCACCTTAGTAAGTTTATTTTATATACCGCCTGAGATAGAAGGGACGTAGTATATAGAGTTGAAGATTATGCCGAGATGGTAGTATAGTATAGTATAAATCTTATTATAGGTGAGTGCTGATGAGTATACGGTTAAGAGATATTGGGTAGTACCATTCCACTTTAAGGCATTAGGATGTGGAGGGATTCACGATCCTAGGTTAGTGATGGTGGTATTGGTTATATCTGAATTTCGAGGATGAAATTCCGTTGTAAGGAGGGGAGTATGTAATACCCTGCACTTTTATAGGAAATTAAATTCAATAATTAAGTGTAACTTGGGAATTTAAGAGTTACCGTGAATAGTACATTTTTGAGATTTTCAAGGATTAGATGATTTTCGATGAGTGTTATATTTACTTTTGGGATAAAGTAAATAAGTCAGAGTATTTTAATTATATGTCGCAGCTGGGTAAAGCGATAGAGGATAACATTTTAATGGGAATACCCCATTATGTTGTGTGGGTTAAATTAGTGAGTTGGGGTCAAGTGCCTTGGATGGAGATTCTGATTGCGCAATGAGTCTCGGAATGGTCGAGATAGTGAGAATTAAGTATCCGGGTGTCGTTATTGAGTTTCGGTAATTTTTGGATTAATAGGGACTCACTATTGAGTAAATGAGCCATTTTTGGGTTTAATAGGGATAAACCCTTATTTCTCCCAATATAAGGCACGGGAGAGTGGGAGAAGGAAAGAAAAGAGAGAAAAGAAGAAGATAAGAAAGGAAGAGGAGAAAAGAGGATAGGAAAAGGATTTTTGAGCCAAACTCCGCGGGATTTGACTCGGGGTCGTCAGATTTCATCCTCCAGGCAAGTGTTTACTTTATTTATTTAATTTTGAGCATGAATCTCATATAATAGTTTGTAATAACAAACCCTAAAGGTTTTGGGTTGGGTTTTCGTGGATTAACGGGTTTTTCAGAAGTTTAACAGGTAAACCTAAAAAATTATGAAATTGGAGAAACTTAGAAATTAATCGAATTTAATTATTGATTTTTGGATTTAGGATGTTTAGAACCTATTTAATTTGTGTATATTTCGTTGGGTGTAGTTAGATGTTGGTGGAAGAAGGAGTAAAAATGGTTGGAGGTTTGTTGATGGCCGAAACAGTCTCGGAGGAGACGATGAACAGTAACAAGCATCATTGCCGAATCGATTCGTCCTAGATACGAATCAATTCAGCTCTTGATCATAAAATGAAATTTATATATATTTTCGATACGGTCGCGCTGGGGCTGATCGTATATTTTTTTGATTTTTTTTGGATTTATAATGAAGTTTCTACGAAAGGCTGTCCGAGATCAAAATCGTTAGCTAGAAATCAAACCTGATATTGAGAGAATTAAGGCTAGAATTGATTGGAGATAAATATTAGGGGTTCCTAAATATAGAGTGGAGACCTCTAGATTATTATTCGAGTGAAATGTAGACCTTGGTTTTGTGGAAAAATGGAATTCACGACCTTTTTAAATTAAGGGTGTTTGGTGACGAATATTTCTTGGGATAAATTCAGTGGGCATGTAGGCTTATATAATTATGCGCGTAGAAAACTTAATTATATCGATTGTAGTTGAGTATATCCTTTGAGAGTATTAGGATTAATTTGAAAAAATGCGTATCTACTTAGTGTGAATTGGTATAGTTGGAGAAATTATATAAATCCTTAAGTGTGAATATGGTACTGGTTATTTATCAAGTGAGGGAATACTTTTGAGTTTAGTATCATGAGTGTGCGAATACTCGAATATTATTAATTATGAGAATCTTTGGAACTATTGGTCATCGCTATGTGTGATTGGCAATTATGGCCATTTATATTTCTTTGAGGAAAAATGTGTAATATATATATACTATGTGATGAAAGTATATATATTATATGATATGGATATGTATATATATCTATGTGTGGATGGTATATATATATATCTGAAGCATACCCCCTCTAAAGCTATCATGGAAAGTTGCACGATATGGGTGAGGCCCCTGGCTTGAGGAGCAGGGTCCGTATAGTCCCTAGGTCATCGCGTCCATTGTTATATTGTGTGATTTTTATTAGGGGTGAGACGTGGTGGGTATATTTCATCTCACTTTCGAGGAGAAACTATGACCGCTTCCCATACATTGTGATTTGGTTTTGACCACGAAGTAGGTGACATTTAGTCCTACCGGTGGTCCCCAGGATGGTATGTGAGTGATGCTCTGGAAAATGATAGCATTGAGAGACCGCATCCTCGAGTTATAGCTCGTTGGGATGGTTATTGTACTTGTGTGTATAGCACATTGCTTGTGTACGAGAACAAGATATCATATCTCTATGAGAGTAAAGAGATAAATTGAATATGAAATGAAAAAGGATTAATTCTCATTCCGGGAGATTGTATCCGGACTTAAAATGTGAAATGTATATAAAATTGAGTATGAAAAATAAAGATGAGTTTGTTATGTAGATTTATTTATACGAGTATATATATAAGTTGATTACGGAGGGTCTGATGGATCTCGACGATCAACCTTGCCAAGTAGTAGTGTATCGGGGGGCTCCTTGTTTGGATTTCACTTTGCCAGACACCCCACGCATGAACATGACTCAGTGCCGAGACTGGGGAGAAGTTTAACCCTTAGTGCTCCTGTTTTGAGTTTTCATTATACGAATATATATATATATATATATATATATATATATATATATATATATATATATATATATATATATATATATGTGTGTGTGTGTGTGTGTGTGTGTTGTGTAATGGGGGTCTAATGGATCTCGACGATCGACCTTGCCAAGTAGTAGTGTATCGGGGGGGGGGGGGGTTCCTTATTTGAATTTCTCTTTGCGAGACACCCCACGCACGGACATGGCATAGCGTTGATACTAGGGGGAAGTTGAGACCTTAGTACTTAGTTGGCTTAGGATTTCTAGAGTTTGGTGTGACGGATTAGTCAGGCAGCGTAGCTTACTAGGATGTTTAGAGGGACGTGCTAGGTGTCCACTATTAGAAGAGAGGTAAGGGGTATCTCATGGGAGTGCGATACCAATTTAAATATGAGATAAAATATATTTTTAATAATAAAGCATTTATGCACATGCTAAATATTTTCACAACTTGTGCTCTGACCCGTTTCTATATTTTCCCTCTCTTGCTATATATATATATATATATATATATATATATATATATATATATATATATATATATATATATATATATAGTTGTCCAGACACAGGGATGCCTGGATGATGATCTTTTCAAGTCAGACGTCTACTGCAGCAACTGTGGATGCGTGATGGTTTATTTTTAAACGCTTTTATTCTTGTGATCTAGATAGGAAGCATTGTAGTAGTTTTCATGACGAAAGCCCAACTGCATTTATTTATTCTTTCACCGCCTGTTAGTGCAACATTCGATTTGGTTGTATCATATTTGAACCAAGTGTTCGGTTATTTTATCTCTTTCCAGTATTATTTATTTAAACTGTGTGGATGTTTAAATTGTATAGTTCGTTTAAAAAGATTAGTTAAAAAAATTTGACTCCAGCCTAATAGGTTATTAGTAATTAAATTGGTTTTCGACAGTGATGGTAAGAATGATCCATATACGACTCCGATTTGAATTTGGTACAGGAGTGATAACCCGGTATTTTATTAGGCAGGGTGTCACAGATGGTATCAGAGAATCAGGTTCTAGTGTCCTTACGAATCTGTGCGGACGTACTACACTTTCAACGTTGCTCTCGATTTGTTATAGAGCATTATGATAGGGTCTGTTGATTCCTCTTGTGATATTTCGTTCTCCTTCCATATTGTGAGTTATATTAATCTTTTGCGCGTTTAAAGTTCACGTGCTGATCGAGGAAGGGTGACAAAGGAAGGTCGTGATGAGGGTAGCAGGAGGCGGGGCTTAGCTGGAGCAGTGAGTGGAAGTCGGAGACTAGGACCGTAGTAGAGGTCATTCTCCTTGTGACATTTGCTAAGACTTGTTGAGACGACTACTAAAGAATAGTAGTTACGAGTATCCCAATACCACTATAGTTGAGAGTGGTACTAAAGTTGAATTATTCGGTGAAGCTAAAGGTTGGAAAGGGGTCTTTGGTAAGGACCATAATGGAAGTAAATTCATGCGAAGGTAGTGTAGCATTACTCAGTGGAAGTTGAAGGCTCAGAAGTTTTGACTTAGAGAAGGGAATGGAAATAGCCAGATGTGAAAATTGAGGAAACAATTTCACTCGTAGGAGCAATATGGAAATGGTGGGAATGGTGATAACCATATTCGGGGGAGCAGGATGTTTTCCCCTAAAGGGATCTTACGAATAGTTTTAACCGTGAGTCCCCATGATCTAGGAAGAATGAGAAGAATGAAATTTTAAATTATTCACATAAAGATCGGTTAGAGGCCGACAGTGAATAAAGAGAGTTACGAACAAGTGAACTCTGTACTGAGTAAAGGTAGGTACAATGAAGAGAGAGCCCTTTAGAGGATTTATAGGCTCACTAGAAAAGTGTTGCGAACACTTATGGAGAATATACGCATTCGAGGACCCCATTAGTGGGCATCCACCTAGGGAATTCGTTGAAATATGGCTTTTGAGGCCAGTGGTGGAGTTTCCTTTTCATAAAGAAGTTAAGGGGAACTAGTAAAGTGATTGTCAGGATCGCGGCTATGGAGTCCAATATATAGATAACTTTAAAAGGGTCAGGGTGACCCAAGATGGGGAATGTTGTAAGGTGGAGTGTAGAACCGTACGGTTAGTTATTGTCCATGGGAGTTAAAGGTGAAAGAGTAAGGTGTCTAGAGGAGACATTGATTGAATTAGTTTTTGGTTCAGTTAGGGCAAGTGTACCAAGTCCGGGAAACTTTTTGAGTAGCTAGGGAGATAGGCGAAGTTGTTTTTATGAGCTTCACCTCAATTAAAGGAGGCTTATTCTGTGTGACGAGATTGAGTCATGGAGTTTTATTAGCCCTAGATTCGTGTGTGATACGAGTTTACATATAGTATCGATAACGTTATGTAGTATGTGTTTATGTATTTTTCCACGATAGCGGGAATTTATTTTCTTTCATTCGCTCAGAAGAGCGAGTGTTAGTATTTTGAGTTTATATATCAGATTGGTATTACTCATTTTGTGTGTGTTATACGAGTATGGTGTTATTTTGAGTAGAATATGATATTCGTTGTTCGGAGCGATAGTAGGCTAATGATGGCAAGACTATCATGTCTGCAGTTCCAGGGTGGAACGGGTTGTTGTTGCGATGTCTCACCTGGATACAGGCTAAGTTCCCCTTTATTATATGTATAGATGAAACTTCGGTGAGCAGATGTTTCTTTATCATGATTCAAGTGTGTGGCGACCTTATAGGTGTGATTTAAGGTATGCAGGGTTAATTGTTTAGCAGTGAGTTTAAGCTCATTATTGATTGCGCAAGGACTGAGTATTAGTGCGAGCGCTTGGTGGTATGGCTCTTAGGCAGAGATGGGAGTTAAGACCACATTTGGTTGAAAGAGGGGATAGGGTTATCTCGATTGCGTATTTGAAGTTCAAGGACCTCCATGATCGACAAAGTTAAGTAGTAGTGTATTGGAGGGGTCCCTTGTTTGGATTTCGCTTTGTGAGACGCTCCACACATGAACCTTAATGACGTCGGGAGTGGAGAGATGTTTTAAGATGCAAGAATGTTGGTTTTGTCGATAAGTCTTATAGTGTGGAGTAAACATTATAGACTATGAGCCGTATGATGAGGGTATGCTTATGGAAATATTGTGCTATGGAGAAGCACCAAAATGGTTCTCTCGCCGCAAGTAAGTGGGTGAGGCCGAAGTTAGAGAAATTGATTTGAGGTTTATATCCAGGCCTTAATGAAAAGGCCAATTTTGGAAGAAGTATATTTTGGATATGATGTTCATAATGCTTTTGCAGAGAGTGGGCGCCTCGATTAGTTAGACTTTTCTGTTCGCCTAGGAGGAAGGATAGAATAGTATAAATAAGTTAAAAGATTCGTGAGGTAAGATTTAGGACGTCCCACTATTGTGCCTTAGGCCGTTATATCTTGATGACCGACGACGCGAGGGAGTAGTGTAACGGGAGGGTTCCTTGTTTGGATTTCGCTCTACGTGACATCCACGCCTGAAACTGAGCAAATGTCGGGAGTTGAGAAAGGTCTTGGGTACCAGGGACACAATTTAGGATAGTACTATTTCTCATAGTTAGGAACGCTTCGATCTTAGAATTATTGGGCAATGAAGCCAGTGGAGTTAGTGGCGCCGATATAGAAATATTGGTTTGTTAACCTTGAGAAGAATGGGATGTTGCGGGTTAGGAAGACCCATGTATGAGTATTACGCCGAGGAAATAAGGCCTATTGTTTAGAGAGTGTGTACGTGTCAGACGTTGGTGATGGTTGTGCGGAGAGGCATGAGTTAAAAAAGTTGTATGGGCACCTTAGTAAGTTGGTTTTATATACCTCCTGAGATAGAAGGGACGAAGTATATAGAGTTGAAGATTATGTCGATAAGGTAGTATAGTATAGTATAAACCTTGTTAGAGGTGAATGCTGATGAGTATATTTTTAGGAGATATTGGGTAGTACCATTCCACTTTGAGGCATTAGGATGCGGAGGGATTCACGATCCTAGGTTAGTCTTGGTAGTATTGGTTATATCTTAATTTCGAGGATGAAATTCCGTTGTAAGGGGGGAGTATGTAATACCCCACACTTTTATGGGAAATTAAATTAATAATGAAGTGTAATTTGGGAATTTAAGAGTTATTATGAATAGTAAATTTTTGAGGTTTTCAAGGATTAGATGAGTGTTATATTTTCTTTTGGGATTAAGTAAATAAGTCAAAGTATTTTAATTATATGTCGCAGCTGGGTAAAGTGACAGAGGATAATATTTTAACGGGATTACCGCATTAAGTTGTGTGGGTTAAATTAGTGAGTTGTGGTCAAGTGCCTCAAATGGAGATTTTGATTGTGCGGTGAGTCTCGAAATGGTCGAGATAGTCAGAATTGAGTATACGGGTGTCGTAATTGAGTTTTGGGAATTTTTGGATTAATTGGGACTCGCAATTGAGTAAACGAGTCATTTTTTGTTTAATAGGGATAAACACTTATTTCTGCCAATATAAGGCACCAGAGAGTGGTAGAAGGAAAGAAAATAGAGAAAAGAAGAAGAGAAGAAAGGAAGAGGAGAAAAGAAGAGAGGAAAAGGATTTCCCGGCCAAACTCCACGGGATTCGACTCGGGGTCATCGAATTTCATCCTCCAGACAAGTGTTTACTTGCTTTATTTAATTTTGAGCACAAATCTCATATCATAGTTGGTAATAACAAACCCGAAAGGTTTTGGGTTGGGTTTTCGTGGATTAAACAGGTTTTTCGAAAGTTTAACAAATAAACCCCGAAAATTATGAAATTGAAGAAAGTTAGAAATTAATCGAATTTAATTGTTGATTTTTGGATTTAGGATGTTTAGAACCTATTTAATATGTGTTTATTTTGTTGGGTGTAGTTAGATGTAGGTGGAAGAAGGAGTAAAAATGGTTGGAGGTTTGTTAATGGCCAAAACAGTCTCGGAGAAGACGATGAATAGTAACCAGTGTCATTGCTGAATCGATTAGGCCTAGATGCGAACCGATTCGTCTCTTGATCATAAAATGAAATTTGTAGATATTTTTGATATGGTCGCGTTGGGGCTGACCACGTATTTTTCTATTTTTTTTTTGGGATTTATAATGATTTTTCTACGGAAGGCTGTCCGAGATCGATATCGTTAGTTAAAAATCAAACCTGATATTGAGAGAATTAAGGCTAGAATTGTTTGGAGATAAATATTAGGGGTTCTAAATATAGAGTGGGGACCTATAGATTATTATTTGAGCGAACTGTAGACCTTGGTTTTGTGGAAAAATGGAATCCACGACCTATTTAAATTAAGGATGTTTGGTGACGAATATTTCTTGGGATAAATTCAGTGGGCATTTAGGCTTATATAATTATACGCGTAGAAAACTTAATTATATCAATTGTAGTTGAGTATATCCTGTGAGAGGATTAGGATGAATTTGGGAAAATGCGTATCTACTAAGTGTGAATTGGTATGGTTGGAGAAATTATATAAATCCTTAAGTGTGAATAAGGTACAAGTTATTTATCAAGTGAGGGAATACTTTTGAGTTTAGTATCGTGAGTGTACGAATACTCTAATATTATTAATTTTGAGAATCTTTGGGATTATTGGTCATCGCTATGTGTGATTGGCAATTATGGCCATTTATATTTGTTTGAGGAACAATGTGGAATATATATATACGATTTGATGAAAGTATATACATTATATTATACAGATATGTATATATATCTATGTGTGGAAGGTATATATATATATCTGAAGCATACCCCCTCTAATGCAATCATGGAAGGTTGTACAATGTGGGTGAGGCCCCTGGCTTGAGGAGCAGGGTGCGTATACTTCCCAGGTCATAGCGTCCATTGTTATATTGTGTGATTTTTATTAAGGGTGAGACGTGGTGGGTATGTCCCTGACATTGTGATTTGGTTTTGACCACGAAGTAGGTGACATTTAGTCCAACCGGTGGTCCCCAATATGGTATGTGAGTGATGCTCTGGAAGATGATAGCATTGAGAGACCGCATGCTCGAGTCATACCTCGTTGGGATGGTTATTGTACTTGTGTGTATAGTTCATTGCTTGTGTATGAGAACAAGATATCATATCTCTATGAGAGTAAAGAGATAAATTGAATATGAAATGAAAAATGATTAATTCTCATTCCGGGAGATTGTATCCGGACTTAAAATGTGAATTGTAAATAAAAGTGAGTATGAAAAATAAAGATGAGTATGTTATGTAGATTTATTTATACGAGTATATATAAAAGTTGAGTACCGAGGGTATGATGGATCTCGACGATTGACCTTGCCAAGTAGTAGTGTATCGGGGGGATTCCTTGTTTGGATTTTTCTTTGCGAGACACCGAACGCACGAACATGGATCAGTGTCGATACTGGGGAGAAGTTTGACCCTTAGTGCTCCTATTTTGAGTTTTTATTATACGAGTATATATATATATATATATATATATATATATATATGTGTGTGTGTGTTTTGTGTACTGGGGGTCTAATGGATCTCAACGATCGACCTTGCCAATTAGTAGTGTATCGGGGGGGTCCTTGTTTGGATTTCTCTTTGCGAGACACCCCACGGACATGGCACAGCGTTGAGACCTTAGTACTTTGTTGGCTTATGATTTCTAGAGTTTGGGGGAGACGGATTAGTTAGGCAACGTAGCTTGACTAGGATGTTTAGAGGGATGCGCTAGGTGTGCACTATTAGAATATAGGTATCTCATGGAAGTGTGATACGAATTTAAATATGAGATAAAACATATTTTTAATAATAAAGCATTTATGCACTCGCTAAATATTTTCACAACTCGGTCTCTGACCCATTTCTATATTTTCCCTCTCTTGTTATATATTATATATATATAGGTGACCAGACATAGGGACGCCTGGATGATGATCCTTTCGAGTCAGACGTCTTCTGCAGCAGCGGTGGCTGCTCGCAGGTTTATTTTTAGATGCTTTTATTCTTGTGATCTAGATAAGAAGCATTGTAGTAATTTTTGGGCCGAAAGCCCAACAGCATTTATTTATTCTTTCACCGCCTTTTAGTGCGACATTCGATTTGGTTGTATCATATTTGAACCGAGTGTTCGGTTATTTTATCTCTTTCCAGTTTTATTTATTTAAACTGTGTGGATGTTTTAATTGTATAGTTTGTTTAAAAATATTAGCCTAATAGGTTATTAGTAATTAAATTGGTTTTCGACAGTGATGCTAAGAATGATCCATATGCGACTCCGATTTTAATTTGGTACAGGAGTGATCTCTCGGTATTTTATTAGGCGGGTTGTCACCATGATCTTCCTTAGTTATATTTTTTACCACGGGATCTGATTGGGCATAAATATTGTATATTTATCCCCATAATTTTGGTACCTTTGTGAACCCGAGTGGTGCAATTGATATGGACTTAACTCGTAATTATGCTACTAACCTTCGTTGGCAAGTATTTCGTGTTTTGTGTTTCTCTTGTGTGTTTTAGAGGTAAAGTATGCAAGCGGTGCGAAAGAGAAATCGAAATAATGAAGGAAAGACTAGGAAGGCAAGTTCAAGGGCATTTTCTTAATTGTTCCACTTGATCCCGTAGGTAGGGCCTTCTGGAAAATTGAATATCTTGGAACAACGATAACACTTGAAAAAATGGCACTCAAATCCAGGCTACGGTGAAAGAGTTATGATCCCTTTAAGTTGAAGAAAAATCCTTAGATGAAAGGAGGAAAACATTAAAATTTTCTAAGTGTTGGAAATGAAAAGAAGAAGGCTCAAACCAACAAGTTTTCCCAAACCACAGGGTGAACCGGTCCGAGGGGCAAACCGGTTCAGGGTACCTTCGAACCGGTTCGAGGTGCCTGAGACGCAAAATTCTCCTCAATTGCTGATTGGTCCAAAGAGTCCTCTTATGTTACAAACTCTTCCAAAACGTATTTGTGTCTTTGTATTGACTTAGAAAACACAGTTTTGAATAGTTTTTTAGAGAGAGAAAAGTAGGAGATTACCATAGGAACATAGTTTTGATTTGGTGCTTCAAGTTCAATTAATTTCGGGTTTGATTTCAAGTTTTAATTCAATTTTCACTCTCTATTATTGTTCTTGCATGTTTCAGTATACTTTCATCATGATTTCTTTCACACGCAACGTAGCTAATTTATGCATAGTTAGGTTCAGTATGTTCGGCTAAATTTTTTAGGATTGAGATGCATGAACTCAACCCGATGTGAGCGTTGCATGTGTATAAAATTAATCCTCTAAAATTATGGATCTATTAGACCATGTAGCGTAGAGAACACAACCATTGTAGATCTTTGGATCTCGTTTGCTTCAGGGTAACCGGGATGCTTTAGAATGCAATGTGAGTGAAGCTATCATGTTACCGCTTTACTCGTCCTCTGATTATGTATGGTGCGGGCTTGAACCTCATATACGTAATGCTTGGAAGTACTAAAGACTAGGTCTGATTAATCACTTAAATTTATGACTAGTTTTATACTAGCAATACACCAGGGTTGAGGGATTGTATTACCAACCTGTTCTTCTCCTCATACTTATTAATTCATTGTTAGTTATTAATCCTTGTTTAATTTCGTTAGTTCCATAGTATTAATCTAGTTTTCTTTTACTAGTAGGATTAATTGCAAACAAATCATCTTTTCATTTTTCTTAGAGTTGAATTTAGGTTGACCGTCTGTCCTTCCGTCGTCACGGTTTTCTCATCCTATTTCCCTGTGGAGATGATCCCGACTTACCGGGTTTATTACTAACGCGATAGGCTTGCACTTGAGCCTAAAGAGAATGCACTTTAGAGACACATTCTTAGTCGCGTCAAGTTTTTGGATCACACTTCTAGGTACCCGCGACTGAGAGGGTCTTCAAGGAGATTTCTTTAATAAGCCTTTGGTATGGTAGGCTTTATGAGTAATGGGTAGACGTAATGATTTTTCACTTGATTGTGCCGAGGTTAAGACTATACCTAGCACGCGCGAGAGATCCCTAAGGGAATAATAGTAGACCTTCATTATGTGTGGGCGCAAAAGATACTCATTTATTTTTACAATCCGGAGGTTGTATTCTTGCATGGACATTAGAAATGAGTGAAGGCTTTCTCCTACAATATATGGTATTGTGTGGCGGTACTAGAGACAGTTATACCGGTTTAGGTGTTGTACTAGTGATGTATGTGACTTATAGTAGGGATGCCCACCTCTATACTTATGTTTCCGACTTGTGTATTACATATACTAGAGAGGTGTATATTTTATTATTGGCATGACATAGTCAAATGTTTAGAGACTTTAGATATAATATTATTATTTTTATATATAGTTATTTGGTGAGAAAAATCGTAGGTTTAAAACAATAACACAACTTATGGTTTTAAAATAAAATAGATAAACCTAAAGATGAGAAACTCAAGTTTAAAGAATGAAGAGGTAAAGCTTTAATCATATGGGCGATATATGGGTTCACGATTTAGAACCGCATGATATTTTAGGTTGTTGGGCTGCATAAATAATAACTTAAAATATGTTAAAATACATGAGGAAGATGTGTAATTATGATGTAGTCCAGATTCAATTATAATCCTATTCTACATAGGCTTGTTGTTTATGTTTTCTTTTAAAGACTATTTTCATAGGCCCTATTGTGGTAGTTCTTGTAGATGAAGGGTCGTTGGAGGAGCATCACTAGTGCCGTACCATTTCTTACTCCCTGGATTGTCGGAGTCAATAAAGTGTAGCTCATCCTTTTATTATACTCCTTTATTTTTAGTTTCGTTATATATTTATATTTACATTCAAAGACAATTTATGTTATTTGGTTGGTGATTGGTATCGGAGTTGGTTCTATGTTGATTCAGTATTTTATTATATTGTCCTTGTTCTTTCGATTCCTATTTATGTGTTATGCTAAGAATGTTACCAAAAGTTTTGATTACCTTGATTTTTATGGCAGACCTAATCAATCTATTTATGGATTTTTCAGGGTATCACAACCGCTTCCTCATATCTCGTCTAGGATGCGGTGGACACCCACAACGAACAGTGTGTACTTTTCATATCTCTTTGGCTTATCTAATTTCTTGGAATCCTTGGACCTTTCCTTCTTTTCTGATATTTTTCCAGCATGAGACTTATCATGGTTGGACTCTATTGCTGCCATAGCCTCCTTGGCAATCATAATCTTCTACGCCTTGGCTAGGATCTCACCATTGTGTTTGGTGATTATTTCACCAATGCCTAGTACATTTTTCCAGTAATAATCAACTCATTATAGTTGTGATCAAGATCTTCTTATCATAGTATAATACCTTAATATTCTTCGTGTTGAAAAGGTTGATGAACTTTCTTATCGTTTCATCCACCTATTGGCGAATGCTTATCAAATGAGCCACCTTTTCCTCGACTTTGTGCCGAAGAATAAATTATTCATAAAGAGGTTGGTTAACTATTTGAAGTTTGAAATTCTCTCTGAGGAAGGTTGTTATACCAGATTCGTGTTAATCCAGTGAGAATACTATTGAATGCCCTACATCGTATCTCATCAAGAATATAATAGATATTAAAAGGAGCTTGATATGGCTCCACATACAACATCAAACCATATTTTCCATCATATATGGGATTAATAACATGTGAATTGAACTTTGTAGGTTTTAGATAACCTGCTACCGAAGTTGTAAATGGATATCTTTTAATATAGCCCATTTGTAAAGGGTTCTTCATCTTTATTGGATAGCCCAATCGATCTTCCAGATGCTGAATTGAACATTTTTCAGGGTTGTTCCTCTTGCTCAGCCTTTACAGTCTTCTTTATTCATCCTCGTCTTTCTGTTAATCTCTCTTCCTTAATGGAAGTGAGCTCGACACTATTCGACCTTCGTACACTTTGCCCTGACCTAGCCAAGCACTCAACCCTGTTAGTCTCATATCTTCTTAAGTCCTCTTTATGATCCCTTGGCTCTCTAGGTTCCATGTTATAGTGTTATCGTGCAACTCTTGGGCCTAGTTTATTGAAAGAATAATGTTTGTTCATACTTTCTAGAACACTTTTGAGTAAGTTTAATCATCTTCATATCTAGTTGATCAGATGGTGGATGATGCATGAGGCCTACAAGATTTATTATATCACCTAGATTCTGAGTATTTAAACCTAATCCCTTCTCCACGTGATCTCAAATTCAACTTCATAGGTTTATTTGTTACCCTATTATAGTGCGCCTATATCATGTCCCTGTATAATGCTAGACGTGGCATTTCACGCCTCCTGTAAGAGTTTTCCTCAATTGTTGGGTAATTGGGTTCATCTTTGGCCTATTATGTCCATCCTGAGCTTTGAGTCAATTGTTTCATGTTCTCCTACATATCTTCCTAACTCCTATCCAGCATTTTTAAGATCCCCTGCAAATCTCCCATGCCTATAGGTGTAGAGGGTGGAACCCCTCTTCAGTTTAGCTACTTTCTGTAGAGGGTGGAACCCCTCTCATCCATTTTTAATAGAAATTGCAAAAAAACATAATACCGTAGCAGGAAAAATAGAGTATCATAAGCGTAACAACGGTAATTGCTGTTAAAGAAAATCTAAAGCATGGATATGAAAAATCAGATGGAAGATTCAAGGAATTCGAGAGAATCGAATTGAAACTATTAATAAAAATACTCTATCCCAACGAAACCTAGTTGAATTGGAGTGTGATTCACCAGTTTACCAGACATGGGTATCCTCGAGTTTTAGAAATTCGTAATGGTGGAAACCGTTAATGGCTAAGCCAATTCTCACAAATGGTGCCAATTTGTTATCCCCTAAAACTACTATATTGATTTATGTTAGCTTAAGTATAGAATTTATAAGCTGATAACAAATAAGATATGTAAATTACTGAAATACTAAACTAGAGAAAATAGTAGATAGATGAGAGAAAGAGAATAAGCACCATATTTACGTGGTTCAGCCCAAAGTTGTACCTATGTCCACAAGTCATGTGTTTGTTGTATTGAATTATTAGGATACATCCATGAATGAATACAATAGTGAAGATATCAAGTTCTCTCTAGAACTGTAAATGATAACATTAAGGAAAATATCTTGAATTCGCAAAAGTGCGTGTGTGTGTTGGGGGGTGCCATTTATAGGCTGTTAGAAGGTAGAAAAAAAAGAGTGTCTCATGGCTTGAATTTATAGGTTAGGCAAGTACACGCCTTACGTGTGAGGTAAGAAAATAATCATGAAGTTAGTTATGGACACATTGGGGGTATATTTGCATATCTTCCTCACGTGTGTGTGTGTGTGTGTGTGTTGTTGATGTCATCCAATCACACAGTACATGATTCCTATAATGGAGGTAATTAACAGTGTTGGTTGACTTCTAGCTGACTGGGTTAAATGACCTGATCAGACTGTTGGAGCTGACCAGATTACCTAGGCCAATCAGATTGCTAGCTAGGATGATCTCATTTATGCAGATGATGATTCCAAGTGTCCTCTTCTAATTGGTCCATGAGCCATACCATACTTATGGTATAACAGCCGAGGTAGTTATTTTTCGTTGTAGTGAATTGTAAACTTTGTGCCCCGTATTTTAAATAGTCATATATCAGACTTAATTTACATTGTTATCTTAGTTACAAAAAATACTATAAATATTAAAGTTAACCATCAACTAATTAATAGTAAGTAATTAAAAAAAAGATGGGCATATACATATGACTAAACTTGAAATCTGATAAATGAATATGTAGTTTTAAATTACGTTTCGTTGCAGGTCTAATGGGTATAATATCACATATAGTATAATCATAGAATATGTTTTATAATTGTATTCATAAAAATAGAATTATAATATAATTAGTTGATAATTAACTAAAATTATTATTATTACTATTTGGTTTAATTTGTATATTAAATGCTACTTCCCATGTTTATTTATATTTAAAATTTTAGTTATAATTTTCAATAGCAGAGACCCCGCTACAATAAAAATTTCCTTTTTCTCTTTTTAATGTTTAATCATTATTCAGGTGACTTTACATGTATTTGGAATAAATGAAACAAGTTAAAATAATAAACTTAAAATCTAAACAATTTCATCTATTTTAATAATCAATCAGAACTATTTTTTCATATCCAACACTTGAATGAGTTAGTACACTTTTTTTCAAACAAATTTCTTAAACCATTATTTTATTTAAGATATAGGATTTTACTTTCTGCTTGGATTGTTGGGAAAAACATGATCGCAAGCTTCTCATAAAAAATATTAGAAAAACACTGTACAGAAGATAACTTTTATATTGGTTTAGTTATTGTATATCACCATTAATCCAGTCATGGATTTTACTTTGTAGCATATGATAAGAAACTTACGGATTCAACATATTTGATGAGATGAAGTGAATTGACATAGTTCAAATAAATCCATCAGATAAACTTTAAAGAGGAAAAACTTTCCATTTTGTTATGATATTAGAGAGAGAGAGAGAGAGAGAGAATTGAATGGAAGGAGATATATTGAATTAATTTTGTGTGTTTCTACAAGGATATACATGACCTATATAGAGTTGAACTAAGAGTACAATAGTGTAATGTGGTAGTACAAATGAAGTATAATAGTAAAGGTTTAGTGCGTGTAGTACAATAATATAAAGTGCACTAAGCAGACTAACAACCGCCCTTAAACTCAAGGTGGTAAGATGGAAACCAACTTGAGTTTGGATACTAAATTTTGAAGATGGCCTAGAGGATGAGACTTCATGAAAACATCGTCGTCTGATTGATGGTTGAAATAGATTGAAGCCAATTGTTCCATGGAGAAGATATTGATGAATAAAATGGTAATCGATCTCAGTATGCTTCGTTCATTCATGCAAAATGTCATTGTGAGCAATCTGGATAGCACTATGATTGTCACAATTAATGATAGTTATCATGGAATAGCTAACACCCATGTCAGTAAGTACCGAGCTGTAACACCTCGTGATTTTCAGTCGCCAAAATCTTTGTCAAATAATTTTTTTTACAAAAGTAAAATTTTGAATATATTTAATTTTGGGAAGTAAAAATAAGGTTTTAAGTGGAATTTAAATTGGGATTAAAATTTGGAAATTATGACTTTTTGTATAAAAATCAAGGGAGGATCCGACCTAAGAAAAATATATATTTGACGGTCCGATGGAGCTAAATTATTTTGAGCATATTTGTTTCATCTTCAGCTATATCATATTAAAATATCAGTCAATTCCAACGGCCCAATCATACATTATATTTTTTTAGTGTATGTGTTTGATTAGGACTCAAATTATTTTTGGTATATAAACATAAAATGACGGGTTTAGGACTTTTAAAACACATTTTATCCTTGTAAAAATCATTATCCTCCCATAATTTCAATCTCTCTCACCTACAAAACTTATACCCCATTGAACACGACTTTCAACCCATGTTTTGAAGATCTAAATCAAGTTTTCTCAAGACCGTCCGAGAACACGTCTTTATTATTTTTGCAAGAGGAACGCAACAGTGTGATCAAATTTTCAAGGAAGAATTTTATGAGTTTTCAAGTGATGATTTAAAGGTTCGGGGTTTACACAATATGCTCCTCTAAATCTCTCGAGAGTATTTTCTTATTTTTCAGTTATTTTTATTCTTCTTAAAATATTGTGGTATTCATTGGACTCCTATGTACGATTCGATTGAGATATTGCGTGCTTATTTTTGTGAGCATGGTGTCCTGAAATTTTAATATGGCACTGAGAATGGTCACACGCCAAAAGTCCAAAAGTCCAATAGCCGGAATGAGGATTTAAGAAGCCTAGGTGAGGTGCGGTGAGGTCTGGTGACCTATTGATGTGTCATTCAGAAATAAATTGGTACAATGCTCGAGTGTTCCATTGAACTCGTATACAGTTTCACATTGTTGTATTTTTCACCGTTATTATGTTGAACATCTATTCTTGTTATATTGTGTACTTCCCCGTTCTCTTTTTTAGTGGCATGTAAATATGGATTTGGACGTTACTGATATTTTGAAGGAAATCAAGACCATAACATTTTGAGAATATTATTTTTGTATAAATTGACTGTGTAAATATTTGGGAGCTTAGCGTTATTTTGAGTGGAATTAAAACTTTAATTATTTGGAGGTGTATTTTACCTAGCCTTGTTGTTAGGATACATCTTAGATTGACATGTAAATTTTTAATTGGACATTGTTCATTTTGATGACCTTTCATATTTGTTTTTGTGGAATATAGATGCTTTATATTGATTGTTGAGGATTTAATTTAGTTTTAATCGTAGTAGCGCCTCGATTTCCTCGTGGTGTTACTGATGGTATCAGAGCCTAAGTATGCGACAACCCTCGATTCTTTGGTTTTGGGTCTACCATACGTGCTAGTTGTGTTTCTTGGAGATATGGCCTTTTTTTTTTATTAAATCCATGATAATAATTGAGGTTAGAAGTAGAATTCTTAATGTGAGTATCTCCAGAGTTGATTTTTTTAAACGAGATTTATTTTTTAGATCGTCAGTACAGATGTTAAGTGTCGTAAGTATCAATTTGATGATGTGATTTGATTTGAGGACTTTAGTGTTCGATGAATTTTGGAGAGAGAATCGAGTGGTGATATGTGGGAGAGCATAGTACGTCGTTATTTTCATAGATATATTATATATAAATTTGAGATATATGTTTTATGTTGTTCACGGGGTAAGTGCGTGTGGGATTGGGTATATGGGCGTTTAATTTCGATAATCTATGAGTCGGCATATGTAAGCCTTATTTTATTTGTGATACTTTACGTTTGGCGTTCACGCTTAGTCGAATTTCGAGGACGAAATTCCTATATTAGTGGGGGAGTATGTAACCCCCCGTGATATTTTAGCCGTAAATATCTTTGTTAAATAAAAAAATTAGAAAAATAATGTTTTGGAATCTATTTAATTTTGGTATGTAAAAAGGTTGGTATTTATATGCAAAAATAAGGTTTTAAATGGAATTTAAATTGGGATTAAAATTTGAAAATTATAACTTTTCATATAAAAATCGAAGGAGGATCCGACCTAAGGAAAAAAATTAAATAAAAATATTTGACCGTCCGCTCAAGCTAATTTTTTTTTAACAACTTCGTCTCACCTTCATCTACAACATATTAAAATTTCAGCTAATTCTAATTGTCAGATCGCCTGTAATATTTTTTTTAGTGTTTGTACTTGATTAGGACTCAAATTAGTTTTGGTATATAAACATAAAGTGAAGGGTTTAGGACTTTTAAAACACATTTTAGACTTTTTAAAAATCATTAGCCTCCCATAATTTCAATCTCTCTTATCTACAAAACCTAAACCGCATTGAACACAACTTTCAACCCAAGTTTTGAAGATCTAAATTAAGTTTTCTCAAAATCGTCTAAGAACACGTCTTTATTGTTTTTGCAAGAGGAATGAAATAGTGTCTCAGAATTTTGAGGAAGAATTTTATGAGTTTTCAAGTGATGATTTTAAGGTACGGGGTTTACACAATATGCTCCTCTAAATCTCTGGAGAGTATTTTCTTATTTCCCAGTTATTTGTATTGTTCTTGAAATGTGATGGTATTCAATGGAATCCAATGTGTTATTCGATTGAGATATTGTATGTTTATTTATGTGGGAATGGTGTCATGAAATATTAATATGGCACTAAGAATGGTCATCTGCCAAAAGTTCAAAAGTCCAGTAGCCATAATGAGGCTTTAAGAAGCCTAGGTGAGGTGAGGTGAGGTGAGGTCCGGTGACCTATTGATGTGTTATTGAAAAATAAATATGTACAATGTTCGAGTGTCGTATTGGAATTGTGTACATTTTCGTACTATTGCATTTTTTTCACCGTTATTGTGTTTAACATCTATTCTTGTCATATTCTGTACTTTGCAGTTCTTTTTTTAGTGGCATGTAAGCGTGGATTTGGATTTTACTGATTTTTTGAAGGACATTAAGACCATAACATTTTTAGAATATTGTTTTTGTATAAATTGAGAGTGTAAATATTTGGGAGCTTGGCGTTATTTTGAGTGGAATTAAAGCTGTAATTATTTGGAGTTGTATTTTACCTAGCCTTGTTGTTATGAGACATCTTATATTGGCGTGTTAATTTTGAATTGGACATTATTCATTTTGATGAGCATTCATGTTTATTTTGGTGGAATATAAATGCTCTATATTGATTGTTAATGATTTAATTTAGTTTTAATCGTATTAGCGCCTCGATTTCCTCAGGGTGTTACAATAGCTAAAGAAGTTTTTGGGTGGCATCAGTAACAGCATGATATTCAACTTCTGTACTATATCAAGCAATAACGATTTTCTTTTTTCCATGATATGAGATAAGAGAATCACGGAGAAATAAGCAATAACCCGTAGTAGAATGACTGTCGGTGGGGTTCCCTACCAAATATACATCAGAGTTGGCATGAAGCTGTGGGGAGGAATAAGCTAAGAAGTGAAGACCGTTGAATATAATCACATTAATGAATATGAGAATGAGAATAACATTAGCATAATGAGGGAAAAGGGGAGAAGAAAGGAACTGATTAACAATATGAACTGCATATGCAATATATGAGCATGTGACACTAAGGTAAACAAGATTCCCTACTAATTGTCGATACAAAGTCGGATCATTAAAAAGAGTACTACCCATAGGAGTGCACTTGGACTTCATCTCGAGAGGAGTGGCATCGGTCTTTCTATCGGTGTGTCCTGCACGAATGAGAAGATCTGAAGCATATTTTCTTGAGAGAGATAATATCCATCAGAGTTAGTAGAGATCTTAAGACCAAGAAAATAAAACATCTTTAAAAAATCTTTCATTTGAACATTTGACTCAGATATACTTTAGAATATACCAAAGTGATCGTCACCGGTAATAATCATATCATCCAAATAGAGAAGGAGAAAAATAGTGCCATGTTCGAATTTACGGATAAAAAGTGCGGAGTCATGAGGACTGGATGTAAACCCAAAACTTGTAGGAATGGTATTAAACTTAGCAAACCAAGCACGGGGAACCTGTTTGTGTTCATAAAAATCACGACGAAGTTTGGAAACTTGATGAGTGGAATGAAAATATCTTACAGGTGATCACATGTAAATTCCTCAGATAATTCACTCACCATTAAGGAAGGAAGTTTTCACGTCCATCTGAAGCAGTTCCCAATGACAAATTGCAACAATTGTAATGAGACTACGAAACAAAGTGAGTCGAATCACTGAAACAAAGTTCTCCACATGTCAATCCTGTATTCTTGAGTAAATCCTTTTATGACAAGGCGTGCCTTATAATGATCAAGAGAGCCATGCGATTGAGTTTAAAATTTATAAACACATTTACATACCATTACATTCTTACCACTTGGTAGATCTACTAAATCTCATATATGATTTTATTAAAGTGACTATTGTTCATCAACCATTACCTTTTTCCAAGGAGGTTAAAGTAGCGTCACGATAAGAGTAAGGCTCATGATGAGAAAAATAGTTGAATACACATGAAAATCATGAACAAGAATAGATGTGGGTTTAGGTCTTACACTTTTACATAGGGGATTCGGATTGGAGATTGGTGCAAATCCATTATATAGAGCATACGACTCGGGTGAGTACTCAAAAAATAGCTTTGGTTGAGCATCAAATGAGGAAACTAGAGGTATCAATGGTGTAGTGGAAGTTAGTTTAATTAAGGAGACTGTATCAGGTACTAGAGGAGAGGATGGAGATGGTGGTGTAATATGTGGCGACGGATCAAGTTCAGGTGAATTGGGAAATAAGTCTATCGAGGGATTACTAAAGAATAGAGGTGTGTATGAAGGAGGTAAGTGGAATTTGGACAATGAGGAAAACTTCTTATGTTCCTAGAAGACAACATGATGGGATACATGAAGACATTTAGAATAGGGATTCCAACACTTGTATCTTTTATGTTATACATCATAGCCCAAGAAGCAACACAATCGGGATCAAAACTCTAATTTTGAGCATTAATAGGGTTGTAGAAGAACAAAATAAGAACAACCAAAAGTTCTGAGGTTATTATAGTTAGGAGGGTGGCTATGAAGACACTAATAGGATTAGATTTTTAATAGTGGAAGAGGGGACATGGTTTATAGTGTAGACGAAAGTGAGAACAACTTCTCTCCGAAAAGGTTCACGACATGAGGCGGAGATGAGTAGAGCATGAACAATGTTTAGAATATGTCGGTGTTTGCATTCGGCAAACCCATTTTATTGGTAAGTGTCAGGACATGAAAGATGAGGAATAATACCCTGTGCTGTAGAAAAATGATGACACGAGAATCAATATATTTAGTGGCACTGTCAGCATAGAATACCTTAATTTTGTGAGAAAATTGGGTATTGACCATAGTTGCAAAATTTATGTAAAGTTGAGGAAGTTCAGAACGATTTTTCATAAGGAACAACCAGGTATAGCGTGAATAATCATCAATAAAAATAACAAAATATTTGGATTTTCCCATGGTAGCAGTGGGAGATAGTCCCCACACATCAAAATATATTAAGCCAAAATGAGTATGCTAAATATAGTCACTTTTATTAAACGTCAAAGCCAATTGTTTTGCCAATAGACATGGAAGATTGTAAAATTTCGCATTATTAACAGACCCTAAGGGACCATGAGAAAGCAAAAACTTAAGACTACCATTAGAAGCATGACCCAGACGTCCATGCCACAAGCTAAGAGAAGGTGTGGAGGATACACAGGTTACTCTCATAAATGGGGTGGTGAGTGATTGTGGAATATGAAGGTTTTACCTCACATCAACTTGATCACAAACCTCAAGAATAAATTCTATGACTTCATAATTTTAAATAAATGATAAAGTAATATTGTAGTCTTTTCACATAGAGATGAGTAATATGGTATGAATGTAATAAAATATAATTCATTACATATATTATCTCCTCAAACTATTTTGAATATCATAATTATTTTGTAATAAACATCAAATCTAACAACCACATCAAGTGTAATCTTACGAAATGAGAAGATATGGTTATAACATAACCACCTATTAAGATTCACGGTCACTTATACGATTAACAACACAATTTTAGGTCTTTATTTCCTTGGACAACCCTGCTCAGGGTTTCCAACGAACTTTATAAGAAAAATGAAATTATTAAGTATTATCTCCCAACTCTAGACTATTAATGAGAAGATCAATATATATATATATATCAATTATTATATTGATCACGACGTTATTCACAACTTATTCACTCATTTATTTAAATGATTAATAATAGTACTACATCCTTCATATTATTCTAGTTCGATAAAGAGTTTTACTTAAGTTAATAGTGTGGATACCCGAAACTAAATTAAAATTATGGGCCTGGGTGAGTATCCCAATAATAGCGGCCCAAAATCCAGGCCTCTTATACCTCAAACCAATTATGATTCAGTCTCTTCCCACTTCCCATTAAGGGGCACTCTAAGAGGAGATGGGAAATGTGGAGGAGTCCCACACCTCCACTCGCTAGAACAAACATGTATATAACAAACCCTAGGTCCGGGGCAAAGGACAAGTTGTATTCTCTGTAACCACTCTCTGGAGTATATAGAAATAACACTGACTGCACCACCGTGGATGTTGGCACCTCTTTGCCGAACCACGTACATCCTTTGTTGTGTGACTGCTATTTTATCTTCCTTATTATTACTTGGTGATTGCTTTTCTCTCATCTATTTGTGTTGCACAATAATTGTCACCACAATTGGCACTGTCTGTGGGAAACGTTTATCTTCCCTGAGAAAGTCCACACCAAAAAAGGAGTTTAAAATGTCCGGTCACAGTAGCAATGATCCCCAGGCAGGAGATATTCAAGAATCACCTGTTCCTCGTGGGATCAGATCTGAGGTCCGACGTTCAGATCAGAGGGCTCGCTCAGAAAGGCTAGCCTCAAAAGAAAGCCAAGGACCAGCGAGGTCAACACAGATATCCAGGCTGATTGACGCATATGAGGCAAGGCTCCACGAGCAAAGGGAGTCCTCTCGCAGACATGAGGCTGAGAATGCTCGCCTGAAAAGAAGACAAGAAAGACTGGAGAGAGATCTTCATCATGATACCAGGAGACGTCCATACCTCACTCCTAGCCCTCAGGTGAGCAAATCTCGAAGCCGAGGAAGGAGTCCTAGGCGAGGATCCCAAAAGGTAGAGGGAGACAAATCAGATGAAGACCTACGAGAGCAGCTGCGAAAATCTCATCTTTACCAGAGCCCTACTCGCAGCAACGAGAACATACAAAACCTGGTCCGTAGGGAGATGGACCAACATCCTGCCCGCCATGGTACCAGATCGACCCGAGAACTCGCTAGGCGAGCTCTCAAAACCCAGATGAAATCATCTTTCACAAGGGAAATTGAAGAAGAAGAAGCCCCCAAGAAGTTCGACATTCCAAGGTTCAAATTTTATGACGGTAAGACTGATCCCATCGATCACGTCAGGCAATACCGGAAGGCCATGACTCTCTGGAACCACCGGGATGCACTGATGTGTCGTATTTCCCCCTCGAACCTGCATGACGTAGCGCATAAATGGTTCGAAAGTCTCCCCCATCGGTCCATCCGGAGTTTTAAATCCCTAGCCGAGCTCTTTACTACCCGATTCATTACCAGTAACTCCCATCCCAAAAGGATGGATGCTTCTCCAACAATGAAGAAAACGCCTCAAGAGACCCTCCGAGACTACGCGAAGAGGTACTGGGAGTTATTCGAAGAGGTCGAGGATTGCTCGGAGAAAGTGACAGTGGCCTCTTTCAAAATTGGGCTACCCAGCTCTTCCCTTCTATACCAGTCGCTGACGAAGAAGGAGGCTATGACTATTGACGACCTAATGGCTCGCATCGAGAAGTACGCTAAGTTGGAAGATGTCACCCGCCTCAGTACAGGGGAAAATGGTCGAACTAAACTCACTGCCAAGGGCAGTGACAAAACTGAGAACCAGAGGAAAGGAGGGAAGAACGGGGGAAAAAATATCTCCAAGAACGGAGGCAACAATGATATGTCAAAAGCATTTCAGGCTGTCAACACCATCTTCAAGGAACCAATTTACAAGATTCTCGTAAAAATCAAAGACGAGCCATTCATCAAGTGGCCCAGGAAGATGGAAGGAGATCCCTCAAAGAGGAACAATGCCCTGAGATGCGCTTTTCAAAAATAGGGAGGACACAAGACTGAGCATTATAAAGCTCTTAAGTCTCATCTCGAGGAGCTAGCCCAGTCTGGGCATTTGAACGAGTTTATGGAGAAAAAGGTAGAGAAGGTGGCTGCCAATAGAGAGATTAGACATGACAACGTGCTCGAAGATGATGCTGGACATGAGTTCGTAGTAATTCATGGGGCATCTGATGCTAGGCAGATCCAAGGAAATTCAGCTCGAATGAAAATGAAGAAACTTACAGCGTGATGCAAGCTTTTCAGATCGATCCAGCAAAGTCACAGTCAAGAAAGCGTCGACGAGCAGACGGCGTCAACTATAATAATCATATTGTTTTCACAGATGAAGATCTGGTGGGAGTGAGAACCCCACATCACGATGCTTTGATCATTACCCTCAGGATAGCTAACTTTGACGTTGACAAGTTGCTCGTTGACCAAGGAATCTCATCCGAAGTAATGTATCTCGACCTATTCCAAAAATTGAAGTTAAGCGTCACCGACCTAAAGGAAGCTACTATTCCTTTAGTTGGCTTCGCTGGGGAGATAACTATGCCCCTGGGAAAGATTATACTGCCAGTACGTGCATGAAATGTCTCCAAGATGATTGAGTTTTTAGTGGTTGACATCGACTCGCCATACCAAGCCATCCTCGGCAGGGGATGGCTACATGCGATGACGGCAGTCTCCTCGACCTACCATAAGAAACTCAAATATGCAACCGAGCGAGGAGTAATGGAGATTCACGACAATCAAGCAATGATAAGAAGGTGTTTCATAGAAGCCATCCGACCAAGGCCAGAGAAGAAGGCCGATCAACCCAGCGAAAAAGTTGAAAATCAAGAAGGTCTGACACCTTCTAAATAGAAATTAAAGTACGAAAGACCTGGAGTAGAGGAGACCAGGCTCCTCCCCTCAAAAAGAGTCATCGAAGACCTGGTAGAGGTTGCAGCTGGTGATAGCGAGAGTAACAGAGTTTTCTTGATTGGTGCTTCTCTCACCAACCAAGAACAGAAGGAATTGAAAATTTTGTTGAGACATAACGTAGATGTTTTCGCATGGGAACCATACGAGCTGCCTGGAATTGATCCTAGTATGGGTTGTCATCAATTGCACGTCAACCCCACCTTCAAACCAATCATGCAGAAGGCATGGTGAACTGCACCCGAGAAAGCAAAAGCCGTGGAAAAATAGGTAGAAAAACTGCTGGATGCAGGATCCATACGGGAGGTATAATTCCCTGAGTGGTTGTCCAACCCAGTAGTAGTTCCAAAAGGCAACGGAAGTGGAGAGTTTGCATCGACTTCACCGACCTCAACAGAGCGTGCCTTAAAGACAGTTTCCCCCTTCCAAAAATTGACCAACTGGTGGACGCCACTGCAGCTCACGAGCGAATGAGTTTTCTGGAGGCATTCTAAGGATATCATCTGATCCCTTTATATGCCCCAGACTAGGATAAAACAACATTTATCACCTCAGTTGGGATATACTGCTACAAAGTCATTCCCTTTGGGCTCAAAAATGCAGGGGCAACCTACTAGCGGCTAGTTACCAAAATGTTCAAGGATCAGATGGGAAACACCATGGAGGTCTACATCGATGATATGCTCGTTAAAAGCAAGAAGAAAGAAAACCACCTCTTAGACCTATCAAACACCTTTGAAAACCTCAGGAAATACCGAATGAAATTTAAGGCGAGCAAGTGTTCATTCGGTGTCCAGTCAGGGAAATTTCTTGGGTACTTGGTCAGTAAAAGAGGCATAGAGGCTAACCCAGACCAGATCGATGCAATTAACAGGGTACAACCTCCTCGAACAATCCGAGACGTATAGAAGCTAACTGGTATGCTCGCTGCCTTAAATCGCTTTATCTATAAATCCTCTGAGAAATGCAAACCTTTCTTCCTACTTCTAAAGGGAAACAAAACGGTAGAGTGGAACCCAGATTGCTCGCAGGCATTGGTCGAGCTCAAAGCTTACTGCTCGTCATACCACAGCGAACAGATTCGTTATACCTGCACCTCTCCATTTCCAGCCACACTGTTAGCTCTGCATTAATGTGCGAAGTCACAGGAATCCAGCACCCAGTTTACTACCCGAGCAAAACCCTGCTTGAAGACGATTAGAGGTACCTACCACTGGAGAAGCTAGCCTTTACACTAGTAGTGTCTTCAAGGAAGCTGAAGCACTATTTCGAAGCCCATACTATAATCGTCCTTACATCGCACCCCCTTAAAGCAGTCCTAACGAATGAGGATTTGTCAGGAAGACTGTCTAAATGGTCAGTCCAGCTCGAACGATTTGATATCCAATTTCAACCAAGGAACGTAATCAAGGGGCAGATCCTTACTGATTTCATAACCGAATTCACAGGCGAACGACCTTGCGACCCACCAAAACCAGCCAAACAAGAACAGAGCCACACGACCGAGGGAATCTAGAAATTATTCATTGATGGAGCCTCCAATTCAAAGGGGCCAGGCATAGGCATCATACTTATCACTCTAGAAAATGCAATCCTCGAGCAGGGAATCAGGCTTGGATTTAAAGCCTCCAACAATGAAGCGGAATACGAGGCCCTGATAGTCGGCCTCCAAAAAGCACATGCCTTGGGAGCAAAGAAATTACAAGTGTTTGGCGACTCACAGTTAGTCTTCAATCAGATCAGCAGGGACTACAATGCAAAAGACGAAAGGATGGCAGCCTACCTCGACTTAGCGAAGAAGCTATTGGCTGAATTTGAGGAAGTCAAGATCCAGCGGTTCCCCAGGGGACAAAACAACCATGCTGACGCCCTAGTAGCCCTAAGCTCAACAATCGATTCAGACTTAAAAAGAACAATCCCCATCGATTTCCTCGCTCACCCGAGCATCGACCGCAATAGCGAGCTACCCAGCATGGAGCAAGTGCTTCGAGTTGAGTTCGCACCCAGCTGGATGGATCCACTAAGGGATTATTTAAAGGATGGCATGCTTCTAGATGATAAGAAGAATGCTCACCAGATAAGAGTCAAAGTTGCTCGCTTTCACTTATTTCCTGAGGGCAGGCTATATAAGAAATCATTTTTCGGTCCCTACCTCCAATGTGTTCACCCAAAAGATGTCGAGCAAGTCCTACACGAGATTCACGAAGGAATCTGTGGAAGCCATATTAGAGGAAGATCTTTGGCTTTCCGAGCAATGAAAGAAGGTTATTGGTGGCCATATATGCAAATGGACTCTGCAATGTACGTACGCAAGTGCGTAAAATGCCAACTTCATGCCCCTATGGTTCACCAACCTACTACCGAACTAAAATCATTATCCAGCCCATGGTTGTTTGCCCAATGGGGGATGGACATCGTAGAACACTTCCTACTGCCACCGACAATCACAAATATCTGTTGGTCGCGACAGACTACGTCACTAAATGGATCGAGGCAGAACCCTTAGCGAATATCCGAGATGCAGATATGATAAGATTCATATGGAGAAATATAATCACTCGTATTGGCATCCCCAGAACCATCATCATCGATAATGGAACGCAGTTCAAGAGCGGCTCTTTTTAGAGTTTTTACAACAAGCATGGAATCAGACACCATTTCAGTTCGGTGGTCTATCCTCAGAGAAATGGCCAAGCCAAGGCTTCCAACAAAACTGTGATCGACGGGTTAAAGAAGCGATTGAAGCTAGCTAAAGGTGCGTGGGTAAATGAATTACCACATATACTATGGGCCTACCGAACCATTCCACGACAAGCAACTGGGGAAACGCCATTTTTTCCTAACATACGGAATGGAAGAAGTCATCCCCTTAGAAGCAGGCTTACCAACAATGAGGTCTAACCTTGTCAACCAGGGCCATAATGATGCAGCATTACTCGCTGAGCTTGACCTGGCCGACAAGCGCCGAGAGCTAGCCCTAATAAAACTAGCGAGCTACCAGCAACAACTCTCGAGGCATTAAAACAACAGGGTTAACCCAAGGACATTCCTAGTTGGGGACTACGTCCTAAGGAAAGTCCTGGGCAGCGCAGTAAAACCATTAGATGGAAAGCTAGGGCCAAACTGGGAAGGACCCTTCAGGATAATAAGAGACCATCTGCAAGGCGTCTATCACTTGGAAATGATGGAAGGCAAAGAAATACCCCGAACATGGAACGCAGCCAATCTCAAGAGATTCTATTTTTAGATCTTTCTTTTATTATTTTGTTATGAAGCTAAAAGTTCATTTTCCTTGTCATTAATGAAAGTTATTTAACGGTTGCATTCTGATAAATGACTTCTATATAAGCTTTAACGCACATCTTTTCCAAATGACAGGCACATTGATCATTACGCAATAGCAGGGAATTGTCCCTCCTCAGGTTGTCGTTCTGAAACACGAAGGACCTCTTGACATTGCCCTTGGAAAGATATGAAGCCCTACAGGGGATCCTTAGGCAATGTGACCAATTCTAAACTGGTCACCCAACCTTATTTGGTTGAATAAAATCTTGATCGGATAGAACATCCAACACCAGGTGTTTCCTCGCCAATATCCACACTTAGGCCTAAGGAAGTGTGACGACACGACCTAAAAGGTAAAGTGGTGCACAATGGTATCTCGATGTTGTACTGGACTGGGAGGACACTTGCGTGATAATACAAACTTAGAAGATCATAAAAGAGCAAGAATATGGAAATAATCTGCACTTGTTTAGTTGGCTAAATTGGCCTAAAACATAAATTTTATTAATCCACTATTGTTACAACAAATACAATACATGTTTAGTCGGCAAGCTCGCCCAAAACGTTGACATAACATTGCTTCAACACGAAATACATAGAGTGGCTACTGGCAAAATCTCAGTGGGGATGAGGCCTCTGAATGAGATAATCAACCACTTGAGCCCTTCGAACATTATCAGGAGCAGGAACCAACTCTTCCTCGGCTTCGTCAGCATCTGACTCCAAAAGCTGCCGAGGGATGGCATCGATGGGTATCCACTGATCATCTCTCCGGAAGGGATTGGGCATCCGAGTGGAAGGAGACATTTCGTTGCGATACCAGAGCATAGAATTCCTTAGAACCTGCATCTCCTTCAAAGCACTCAACCACCCCCTGATGAAGGCGAGCTCCTCAAATTCTATCAGCCTCGTCGGAGCATCCAGCCAACCCTGGTCATAACCATCGGCCCATACTTACCGAGGACCTTTTTTAAACAGATGTCACAGCCGAGTAACATCCCTTTGGAGCCCGGCATCAATCACATATGCTCATTGGACATCACCGCGAAGCTCTTCCATTTTGCTATCTAAATGCTTGGTGCTCCTGCCAGCTCGCGAAACAAATGGACCAGTGGAACCTCAAAGCACAGGGGAACGTCGTTCGAGCTAGCCCTAGCTCGCGTCGATGAAGAACCTCATAGCACAGGGGAAACATTGCTCGAGCCAGCCCTAGCTTGCGTTGATGAAGAGCCTCTTAACACTGCAGGATCGGTGCTTAGCGCGTGCTGCCTAAGATGCAAGACCTCTCTCCTTAAAGCCTCATTCTCCTGCTGAAGAAATTCCCCAACTTGATTGATCTCAAAAGCCTCTAATAGCTTCATTCTCAGCGCGTTAACCTCCTCTTGGATTGAAGCACCAATATCCTCCATCTCTTGGAGCCTGTCCTTCAGCTTGGCGACGAGCTCAGTTTGCTCTATAAAGCACTTGTTCCTCAGTTGCAGAGATTTACAGATCCTCACAAAAGTGTGACGAACTTCGGAGCTTACATCGAGCCCCATCATCATTCCCAATTCAGAAGTGGCAAGAATATAATCATCAACATCAATCGACTACAAGCAATAAGAGGGCAAGGGAGAGAAAAAGAAAAATTAGTGCACTGAGAAAAATAAACCTTTTCATTAATAAGGGTTAAGAGTACATCGAGCAGCAAAAAGAAAAATTTACAAACAGAAAAAGAAAAAGTACAAAGTAATCCTAGATGATAACTAGTTAGCAACCTCAGGCTTCCCAGAGGTAGATGGCTGCTTCCCCTTGTCAGCGGCAGTAGAAGCACCCCCCTCAGCAGGGGCAACCTCTGTTGCCTGTGCAGAAGGGACCTCGGTAGGCAACATCTGGGAGATAGGATCAACGCCAGGGGCAGGGGCATCTTTATCCACAGTCAGTTTTGGACCCGAGTCATGCTCGTCGAACAGAGGAGAATCGATATCAACCCCAGCAGCTAAGAGGGCCTTATTCCAACCCTTCTTGAAGTTCAGACGGGTGATGTAGCCTATCTGAACCTCAGCGTCTTCATATGCAGCAGTCCACCCGGAGTTGTATGAATCCTCCTTTATGGTAGCTGCCTGGGACTCCTTCTCCCTTAACTGCTCAGTCAGCACCTTGTTCTCCTCAGTGACAGCCAGCTTGCTCGAGCAAACCAGGTCGTAGGCTTATCGCAACTCTTTCAACTCTTTTACTGTTACGTCCTTCTCCTGGTTGGCTGTAGCAAGAGACAGATCGGATGATATTCGAGCAGCATCAACAGATTTAAAACCAGCCTCGAGCTCTATACCCTTTAGCCTCAAGGCGGTATTTTCTTTCTCCAGCTCACCATTTTTCTTCACCAGCTCATCGCGAGAACGATAGAGCACGGCGAAGTCAGTCACAAACTGTAAGAAGAAGAAGACATTAGTAGAAGGAAATGATAGAATTCATTAAAATATTAGAGAAAAGAAATAGTCTTTCCACGGCTAGCCTCTAACTAGCATATAGGGCCAGTTCATCAGACCCCAGTGCCCTTTGGCGATCAGCAAGAAGAACTGCTCTCGAGTAGCGCGGGGGCCAACTGAGGGGAGATTGCAACAGAAGCCCCCTCGGGCAGTGCAGACACCGGGACTAAGGCTCGCCCAGCCTTTATCCTATCCTCTATCTTCCTCCTCTCTTCCTCCTTCTCCCTCTTCGTTCGTCTCCTCTCCTCTTTCTTCTTCATCTCCTCCACCTTCTTTCTCTCCTACTTTTTTCTCTCTCTCTCTCTCTCACTTGCTCCTCTTCTTTCCTCTTTTTCTCCTTCTCCTGAGCAAAAGACCGAGAACCAGTAGCCACGGCCCCAGAGCTAGACTTCTGCTTCTTCAACCTCTAAGAGAGGAGCACATGATCCTCATAATCATCATCCCAAATTAAATTCTTCCTTGGAGGAACCATCTCCTCGCTCGAACTACTAGATGTGCTCGATGACTCTCGAGCCTCAGAAACTTCCCCACGACCAGAGGAATTGCTACTACTGGAGCTCCCTTCACCCAAATTACCACCAACACCACCTGCGATATCGCTTTCAGAGATGCTCTCCTCCTCGTCTAATTGGATAGGATCCGCATCAGTCTCTTCAGAGCTATCAAACTCAGGGATACTGTCCACCGGCCTTGCTATAAAACTGGAGCCAATGTTCTTATATTCGAGCAGAAAAGCGGCAGACCAAGGATGCTCGCCGTCAGCTAAAGGCTCCCTGATATTCCAGGCCTTGACCAGTTCAGAAAGACGAACCTCACTAAGGGCAGGTTCCAAGTTCTTCGACCTCGCTGAAGAAAAAATAGGAAAAGTCAGAGCAAACACAAATCAGTAAAAGAAATTGAAAAAATAGAGAAAAATCTACCTATGTATTCTTCCCCAAAGAAGGGAACAGAGTACCTATCAGTCATCGACCCCTCAAGTTGGGGAGAAAACTGCCAATTTCTGGCAAGGAAGCGCTCTTGCCAATAGTCCTTGTGGGAATCAGGTAGGTTAACTAATAATACCCTGTCAGGACTTCTGGCTTTGAGATAGAGAACACCAGAACTAGTACGAGGAAAAGAATAGAGGAAACAGACCTCGGCGAGCCCTAACTTAGTACCATATAACTGGTTTATTCTATGAACACCATTGATTATCTTCCACACATTGGGTGAACACTGTGAGGGAATAATGTTGAAATAGCCAAAGAAATGCAAGAATAGATTATTGGGAGGAAAAGTAAGTCCCCCCTGGGAAAGAATCAAGACATGGATCCAATGGGCATCCTCTATCTCTCTAACATTACTAGGGGGAGAAAACACTCAATCTCTACCCACTCAGGAATATTGTAAAACTTCCTAAACTCAGAGATCGACCTATTACCTATCTTTGCCATCAGGAAACCCTAAAGAAACTACAAATTCAAAGGAAAAATACAAAAAGAGGGCACATGAGACTTACAGGATGAAAGTTCGACTTAAAGAATGGAGAATCACAAGCCCAAACAATAAAGAAGATCAAAAGCGATGAAAATGAAGACTGGACAAAGAGAGTGTGAATCACTAGAGCTCACAGGAAATGGAAGAATGCTGAGAAGGTTGAAACGACGGTAGAAAAGTTACTGCTCTGAATAAGAACTTGAAATATTACTAATCATAGTGCACGGGCTACGAAGCGGGTGCCGCCAGAATCAATCTTCAAATTTTGGGAAAAGTTGCATAATATGCAACCCAGCCATTATGACAAATCATTTAAGTTTATTGAGACCAAAGAATAGCCCAACAAATTTAGGGGCAATTGTGGATACCCGAAACTAAATTAAAATTATGGGCTTGGGCGAGTATCCCAATAATAGCGGCCCAAAATCCAGGCCTCTTATACCTCAAACCAATTATGATTCAGTCTCTTCCCACGTTCCCATTAAGGGGCACTCTAAGAAGAGATGGGAAACGTGGAGGAGTCCCACACCTCCACTCGCTAGAACAAATATGTATATAACAAACCCTAGGTCCGGGGCAAAGGACAAGTTGTATTCTCTGTAACCACTCTCCGGAGTATATAGAAATAACACTGACTGCACCACCGTGGACGTAGGCACCTCTTTGTTGAACCACGTACATCCTTTGTTGTGTGACCGCCATTTTATCTTCCTTATTCTTACTTGGTGATTGCTTTTCTCTCATCAATTCGTGTTGCACAATAATTGTCACCACAAATAGCATATATAATTTTCATAATTCAGGTCTGAAAAACTAATATATAAAAATTACTTAAAGCTTTGATTATACCTTTGAATAATAAATAATTTATTTTATCCCTTACTATACATAACCTATGCTATTATAATATATTACCTCTATTAACCCAATTGAATGCATCAATCCATCTGCTAAATTCTTGACTAATACGAATGAAGTTTACTAAAATCATAGTATGTTCACTATTGTTTACCTTTTCTTATATATACACCACTC
This sequence comes from Sambucus nigra, assembly GCA_949130495.1. Lineage (NCBI taxonomy): Eukaryota > Viridiplantae > Streptophyta > Magnoliopsida > Dipsacales > Adoxaceae > Sambucus > Sambucus nigra. The sequence goes on along the minus strand of OX422215.1, from coordinate 299,967,160 downwards.
AAAGCCCTTAAAGCTAAGAACATTTCATTTCCATTATTATAGTCCCCGATGACCTCAACCATCGCAAAACTTCCAATTTCAAATTATGTTTTCTTTACAAGTTTTCAAACATTGATCACGTGTGTCATATAGAGTAGTAAAGTCACAACACTCATACAATCAAGGACACCATGACCACAATTGTGGTTCATTAAAGCCAAATTTTAAAAATCTTCATGTCATCACCATCCTCAAATTTTGAAATTTGACCATACGCTAGTTCCATTATAGCATTTTTAACTCATTATTATATCAACATCACGTTAATGACCACTTAAAAATTCATTATGACATTTCAAAGGATATATATACCTCTGTTCTATCTTTTTCATCAATCCACTATTAATAACCTCAATGAACAATTTCACTCTAAGTTTTTATGTAGATATACCCATATCATTTTCTAGTTTACTACTCTATTAAAAAGCCTCATATAATCTTAAATATACCTTAATAAATTTCTAATTTTGTATATTGTGCATAGTCATTTATAAATTAATACTAATAATTAGAGAATTCCTTTGATTATTTACCATTCACGTTATCTTGTTAAACCACCCACAACATTATATACAAAATTATCCACATATAAACATCATACAAATATAGTTCTCATATAGGGTCGACCACTGATAACTCGATTGTATCATAACATATTATCTCACTAATTAATCCATTCATAGATTGTGAACCTTGTAAGATAACTTTATCTACATCATTATAACCCTTAACTTCTAATAAAGATACCACATTCATGTATTTAATATGTAGCATGATATATGTCCTCCTCTATTGACAGAAATATTCTTAATATCCTATGCACATAAAAAATACCTTTTAAATATATTAGTTTCCAAACTATATCAATACAAACTTCAATAAATTGGTATAGTACTCTCCATTATGTTTATTTGTATAATATCTACCTTTACCGTAGACAACACCTATGTTACTAAAATAATCACTATGTCTCAACACCACAAAAGTCAATGTGGTTCCACCCATATCTCATCATGAAACTATTAATGAGCATGGTCCTCTAAGTTAGTAAGGTTAATTACCTCCGTAGAAAATACAAATTCTAAATGACAAATTAATTTTAGTTAACCTCAATTTTCTAACAGCACTAGTGTTAATAATTATTACTATAACTCTTAGCCTTATTAGTTACCTCAAATCTGGATCTCTATATTTTCTCCTAAATTATATTAATAAAAACATTTCACCACTGTAACACGTACCCTACAATCCATGAGGTGGATTAGAGGGACGTTAAAGCTAATGGTTGATTAAACATTAATCAAGCTTTTTAAGGTGGATTAGAGGATGATTAAGTATCAAGAACAAAACCAAGGTTGTTAGGGAAGAATCTCACTCGAAGAGACTCCCACAAGAAGCAAGTTTGTTCAAAGGAGCTTCAAGAATATACTTGTAATATGTAATTAGTTTATATTTGTTCCTTCTTATCAATATTTAGAATATCTTAGAAAAAATGTTAGAATACTTCCATTGGATATGGGATGGTAAGATACCATAGGTTTTATGGGCTTATAGAAAAACTAAGTGAAAGACAATCGGTTACACCCCTTTCTCCTTATTTTTGGTGCTAAAGCAATCTTGCCAATAAAATTGTAGGTACAATCTCCCAGGTACAACTTATGGAGTATAATGCTTCCTCAGAGAAGACATGTGTAATTAAAAGATTTGGATAAATATAGAGATAATGAGATGAGGCATTTCTAAATATATAGGAAGAAGCTCTCAAGATCATATGACTAAATGGTAAAACCAAGGAAGTTTAAAGGGGGTATCTAGTGTGAAAAGCTTGTACAAGGAATATTAGAGGTTTTTCGCTCCCAAAGTTCGAAGCTAGATGGTAGGACCTTACATAGTTCGCAACACTCATGATTTGTCTATTGAGAGGTATCCAAAATCAAAGCATTCAATCTCAGTAACAAGTGGATCAAAATCTACCATGTTTAGACGTTCCTCAGTTGTAACATTATTGGTAATAAAAATTATGATGGTCAATTGGGAGCATGTTCTTGAAAAACCTATATATAGAGTTACCACTTAATATACAATGAGTTTACACGACGTTCAAATAAATTCTTCCATTCATGTATAAAAATAAGAGATAGAAAAATGAAGACAGTGAACAATGGCATAAAGTAAAAATTAAACTTGTATCGCATTCAATGTTTAAGCTTTACAAAGCAAGGGGAACTACTGCCCCAAAATACAAGGATAGAACCCCTAGTTTCTATCAAAGTCATCTATAATAAACCATGGGTTGGTAGCAATGAGTAACCTTGGATGGAGGCCTGGGAGAGAAGATACTAACTCGATCTGCTCATTTGTTATCTCTATCATCTCATTTTCATATTCATTTATCTGTCGCTGTAGTTTTTCCAACTCTCCATCAGCTTAGGCTAAGGCCTTTAGCATAGCTACAACCTTCTCCTTATCCTTTATTATTTCAGGATAAAGGGTAGTCATCTCTTCAGCCACTTTAACTTGAGTCCTCATGTTAGCTTCAAATTTTTCATAATAAGCAAGAAGGTTTATCTTCTTAAAAGACCTCGAAATTTAGGCCAACCATGTGAGAGTAAAACTATCATTAGTTCATACTTGTACTTTACCAAGAAGCTCTTTGATCTTCGAGGAATCAAGAAAGTGCAAAAGCGTGTTCAAAATTTAAGCCAACACAGTGGCAAACCCGAGAAACATGTATGCTATCAAGATTGGTATCTATTTACCACAATGAGGGACAAATGTAGAGGGATGAAGTTTGATCAACCAATGTATGATCTCACGGTGAAGAGAATAAACAATTTGGGGGGAAATCCCTCAATAGGAGACGTCGTAGGCAACTAAAGAGTATAACCGATCCAACGAGTAGATGGAAAAACATTTTTCTTTGAGGCCCTATCTTCTTTTGGGGGGAGATGGCTGAGCAACATTACACTTCAGCATTTTGATTAGCAGTTTGAGCGGTTGATTAATATATTTGAGCATTCAAAGGAGTAGGGATGATAATAATGGCTGTTGATGTAAAAAATTAGATCACTCTAATAATTCAATCACAGATAAATAAATGAGACATAGACTTTTTAAAGTGGTTCAGCCTTATAAGAATGGCCTACGTCCACTATTGTGTTATTGCTGAATGATTGGGAATTCTCCATTACAAGTTTTCTTAAGAAATTCCCAGGTTGGATTCGGGGTCTCGGTCCTCCCTACAATGAGGATTGTACAATGTATTTATAGCCTTGAGGCTGTAAAGTGAAAGGGTAATACATTAAATGAGGTACATATGAAAGGGTAATACATTTAATGCCCCTTAAGCATGTGCGTCTGAATAATAAGCATTTAATGAATTAGTTGAACTGTTGATTATCCAGCTATTAATGCTTTGTTCGAGGTGCAGCTCGGATCGCCTGAGTTGCTCGGACCGCCTAAGCTTCTCGGTATTTAAGAGTTCCTCGGAGAGGTCTTGTTCCTCGGAGCGTATGAGTTCCTCGGGGAAGCAGTGTTCCTCAGAGAGGTCTTATTCCTCAGAGCGTGTGAGTTCCTCGGAAGTATTTATTGTTTCCATGTAGATTTCCACGCGTCATCATTCAATTGAGCCATGTCAGCAAACTAAATTTGGTATCAACAGAAGCCCCCAATGTTTCATAGTTCGAAATTTGAGGAGTATGGAACATTCTTTCTCAGAATATGGTAGCTTTAAATAGTCTTCCTGTTTTTGAGGAGCGTTTCCCTTGTATTTATTTCTCCTTCCAAATTCGTAGAATCAAGCTTTTTAAATTTTTCTTCTCGCTTCGATTGCCGTGCCCTTTTTGTCCTTTTAGCCGCCAGTAGCGTAATCGTTTCTTTTTGTAATCATTACTTTTCCTTTTCCCAAGGTATAGTATTTAAACGCTGCAGAAAATCCCATCGTCTTCTACTTTTCCAAATTTGTATTTTCGAGTTTTCCATAGTCTCTTTCTCTCCTGTGTATTCATCTTCTTACATCGTTCGTTGTCAATAGATCCACTATTTTCCTGTAAGATTTTCTTATTTCTTCTTCATTTCCTTTATTCTCCATGGTTTACCCTGTTGAATCTCTTGATAAATTTCGCTCTGATTTTTCTATTCCCTCCTGGGTTGTTTTGGAAGAGCTTTCTGAGCCTTCTAATTATTTCCATTTGGATGAGGGACATTGGTTCCCCAGCCTCTTTATTACTGAGTGTGGATTTTCTTTTCCACCAAATCCGTTGTGTCTGGAATTCTGTCGTTACTTTGACGTTGTTCCTGCAAGAATAGCCCCCAACATATGGAGAATACTTAATGGGGTGCATAGATTAAATCAAATCCATGGAACTCGCATAGGAATTCCTGAGATTATGTTTTGTTATGGATGGGAAGTTAATGATAACATTTTTTATTTAAAAACTAGATTTTTAAATAGGTCCTTAGTAGTCAACCTCCCTGATGCCAATAGGGATTATTTTGAGCATGGGTTTGTCATAAAAAATTGGCAACACCCTCCATTAACTGGAGATGAGGTTTACCAGGGTCCCAGATGCCCTCCTTATGGCAATGGGATAGGTTATTTTTATTTCATTTTACTTATTTTAAAATCATGCTTCTTTTGTGTTTGATAAAATGTGTCACTGATGGCAATGTTTATTTATTTGCTGTTGATAGCAAAAGAAAGTGTCCAAAGGAAGCAGATGTTAATATAAGACATCTGAAACTTATCTGGAGTTTGCATCAGAGTGTTGCTGACGAGCACATTAGGTCGGCCTCGTATTTGCTGCAGTATAAGATCTACACTACCTCTTTCACTGCTCGTCCAGTGATCAGTGAAGAAGAACCTGTACCAGATTCCACCAGTTCTTCACCTGAATCTCACGTCCCTTTGAGTGAAAGGATGAAGAGAAGAAGACCTCCCACTTTGTTCGAGAAACCTGCCTCTGGTTCTGGAGAGGCCAAAAAGAGTAAAACTGATGTCCCAGAAGGGACAAAGAAAACTGATGCGCCTTCCTTGACTGCTGCAGTTGTGAAGGTTGTATAGAAGCCCGCAGTGGCTCCGAGCAGGTCTGTTGCTCCTGGAGAGGTGATTGTAATATCATCGACCAAGGGTTCTTCCTTGGTAGAATTTGTTCCAGTTCCCCCGAGGAGGCTGAAGAAAAGCTCCTCGGTCAATTTGGCTGACACCACTACTCAGCCCCCAACTGCTGGGACTGGGTTTCCCACTTTTGTTCCTCTGAGCTCTGCCATGAGCTCGGTAAAGTCCTGGATCATTCTCGAGGTCCACGGTACTGAAGAAAACCTTACTCGAGACATGGTCACTTCATTAGTTGCTCATCACCTTGCTTCTGTAAGTCCTCTTACTTTAAACTTTTCATATTTCCCTTGACATCTCTGTTTCTGACTTGCTTTCTTTTTACTTTCATAGTTGACGAGCTGCTTTAATATAATCCTGAAGAAGGATGAAGCAATTAAAGCTTCATTCTCCTCGTCCAGTGTGGAGGGAGCTCTAGAAGAAGCTACTAAGTCTCTGGCAGATTCTCTCCAGAAATATGCCACTGATAAAGCTGTCTAGGAGAAGAAGCTTGCCTCCACCGAGCAGGAGAAAACTCGAGCTGTTGAAGTCTCCAAAGAGTTGGAGAAAAAAATGAATGCCCTGGAGAAGGAAAATAAAGAGCTTGAAGAGAAGCTAAAAACTGCTGGAGAGTTTGAGGATAAGCTCAAGGCTGCCGAGGAGGAGCTGGATCAACTTAGGGAAGTAGGTCGGCAGAAGGAGGAGATTGAAAACAAATTGAAAGCTGCTGATAACCTGCTGTCCGAGAAGCTCTCCTCGGAAAAATTGAAGAGGAAGATGGCTGTGAAGAAGTCCTTCAGCGCTGGCTGGGACAAGGGGTGGAACAAGGGGTTGGCTTCCATGATGTCACAAGTTGAATATGGCAGCCTAAAGTACTTCAGAAATGGATGGGTTGCAGCTCTCGAGGAGATGAAGGTAGATGAATCTTCTAAGCTTTTCCAACAACACATTCCTGGTCCCCCTCCAGCCCCAGAAGATCTTAAAGAGGACGAAGCTGCCTCAGAAGAGTCTTCTATGGTGATGGGAGATCATCCCCCAGCCATTCATCCTGCTGCCAAGGAACTTCAGCAAGTCGTCATCTCTTCCGAGCAACTGCTGGCGCTCCCCGAGCAACACACAACTCCCTCCGAGCAACCTACTTCCTCGTCCCAGCCTCTCGAGAAGGTTTTGGGGGACAAGGAAAAGGTGTAGAGTTGTTCGGGTTTATCTTTATCTTTTTATTTTTCTTTTATCAAATGTAACCCATAGCTTGTAACTCTGAAATTTATGATCTAATAAAATTTGGACTTTTTGCATACTGTCATCTATATTCTATTCATACTCTGTCTTGATTCTTATTGATTACTGGTTTTTCTTTCTCTGCTACTTTCTGGCCAGGATGGAATTATTATCTGCGATGATACAAAGTTGTTGTGACAATGCAATGAATACTTCAAGTCAGGTCACACAGACTTGAGTGCAGCACAAGTTGTAGACATCCTTGGCCAAGATGCTTGAGAACAGGCAGTTAAAGCATATCAATATCTGAAGTGTCTTCTTGATCGAGCGGTGGCTAATTATGAAATGATCGAGGATCTCCAAGGCACCCTTGAAGACCTTCAGCTTCAATACAAATAATCAACTGCCCTGTTGCATGAGAGTTACGAGAAGAAGTACAAGCTGATCATTGCCGACAAGGGCTACGAGAAGCTTTTTGCTGGGTATGATGTAAGGGAGAGAACCTTGAGGGGTGAGGTCGAGGAATGCAGACAGATTGCCGAGTTACTAGAGCAAGAGAACAATAACTTGCAGAGAGAGCTATCACAGTTGAAGTCCGGAGCCTCTTCTTGAAAAGCCTTAATCCCAGTGACCGATGAGGGATTTTCATTCCTGGAAGTTGAGAACGCCAACTTGAGGGACGAGTTGGAAACTTTGAAGAGAGTTGGGCCCTCTACATCATCTCGTGGATGAGCAAGAGCTCCTCGGGGACGAGCAAGAGCAGCTCGGGTTCCTGTCGAGGAGCAGAGGACTCAGTCTGCATTAGAAAACCAGGCCTTCCAGCTGATGGTGAAGAATCGAGATTTGGATGAAATGTCAAAGAAGATCAGAGACCTGGAAGAGAAGCTCTCCACGCAGAAGTTTACTTTGGAGAAAAATGAGATCTTCATCAAAAATCTCCACGAGCAGCTCGACAAACTAATATATCAGTTCCACAAACAGCCCAGGGAGTTCTGGATGGCTGGATACAACGAAGCGCTCTACCACTTGGACGATCGTATCCAGAATGCCAACAATGAGGGCTACAAGCAAGGCTGGTTGAATGCCTTAGGTGTGCTACAGCTCGAACAGGGTCATTACCTGTGGTACTACCACAATCCCGGGTTGCTTGACTTACCTGTGCCACCATACAAATTGGATATGAGTTGGATCCCTGCACGGTCCATTCCTCGGAGCTTGATTTCAAAGTATCTCGGTGACTACAATCTCCATTCAAAAACCCAGATATCTCGTCCCGAGCATCTCTTAGATCGACCATCCGTGATGAATGTCAGAATGTTGAAAGATCTTAATTTTATAAATTCTCCTATGGCTTTAAATGATCCGCCTGCTGGCGAGGAACCTATGTCAAAAGCAGAGGGGAAAAAACCAGTAGAATAGGCATTTTTGATGTAATAGTTAGTATACATTTCAATATCAATGTACTTTTCAGTTTATTATCAATGTAATTTATTTTGAATTTAATGGAAGACTTTCATTTTTGTTTGCAAATCTTAATTGATATTGTCTTGTAATTATCAAACATTTTATATTTGTGCTTATCTATTAAAAAGATAACAATATTGTGTTGTTTGTTGACCAACTTAGTAATAAAGTAATAAGTATAAAAAATGTTGCTCGATCACTTAATAATAAAGTCACGAGTATAAAAAATGTTGCTCGATCACTTAATAATAAAGTCACGAGTATAAAAAATGTTTAAAATGTTTCCAACCAACCAAGGTCGTTAGATTCTCCATGTCGACCAACTACAGTTAGTGGGTTTTTATTCCCGACCAGCCATAGTTAGTAAATTTTTCCCTTAAATGTTTCCGACCAACCAAGGTCGGTAAATTTTCCTTGTCGACCAACTACAGTTGGTGGGTTTTTATCCCCGACCAGCCATAGTTAGTAGATTTTTCCCCTACGAGCAACTTTGGCGCTTTCTGAAATAATCTTACCTTCCGACCAACATAAGTTAGCATTTTCGAGAATATATGTACTTCCTAACCAACATAAGTTGGCGTTTTTAGGAATATTTTGTTTCCTAGCCAAACAGGTTGGCATTTTTAGGAATATTTTTTTTCCTAACCTACCGAGGTTGGCATTTTTAGGAATATTTTGTTTCCTAGCCAAACAGGTTGGCATTTTTAGGAATATTTTTGCTGAGTCCAAGCTTTGCTGAGTAGTGTGTAGCACTAGTATTTCCCGAAAAATTATTAATAAAAAGAGAGACTTGCAGCATATCTTCATTTTATTCATACCGATGGAACTGCGTTACATGGGAATATACATCAATGATAATACTTGCGCAGGTGCTCTGCGTTCCATGCATTCTTAAACTCCTACCCCTCTAGAGTTGCTATTCGATAAGTTCCTAGTCGAACAACTTCTGTAACTCGATATGGTCCATGCCAGTTTGCCTCCAGTTTATTGTGCTTTTGGATGACTTTCTTCAGCACATAATCTCCTTCTTTCAGGTCGCACTTCTTCACCCTTTTGTTGTAGAATAAAGTTGTTCGCTGCTGGTATGTAGCATTTCTGATGGCTGCTTCTTCTCTAACTTCCTCGAGCATGTCTAAATCCAATCTTCTCGTTAAGTCACTGATAGGGAATTGAAATTCAGTACCCTGTGTGTTGGGAGACCCAACTCGGCAGGTATAATGGCTTCACTTCTAAACGCCAGCATATATGGTGATTCTCCAGTTGCTACTCGGGGAGTAGTTCGGTAAGCCCAGAGTACTGATTGTAGCTCGTTGATCCAATTCGATTTTGCATCATCCAGTCTTTTCTTCAAGCCATTTAGCAGCGTTCTGTTTGTCACTTCAGTTTGTCCATTGCTTTGAGGATGGCCTGGTGCTGAGTGGACCTTCAAAATATTTGACTGATGACAATAGGCAGTGAACTCCTCGTTATCAAATTGTGTTCCATGGTCTGTGATCAAGGCATGAGGAAGACCATATGGACAAATGATGTTCTTCCAAAAAAATTGGTACACCTTCTCGTATGTCATGTCAATGAGTGGCTCAGCTTCTACCCACTTAGTAAAATAATCCACTGCGATGATGAGGTATTTGAACCTTCCTCGGGTCGTTGGCAGTGGCCCAACCAAATCAATTCCCCACATGGAAAATGGCCAAGGGGAAGCTATGGGTGTCAACAATGCTTGTGGAGTTCTTCGGATGGAGGAAAAGCGCTGACACTTGTCACACTTCTTGTCATAGGCTATACAATCAGCCCTCATCGTCGGCCAGTAGTATCCCTGCATCATCACCCTTTGCAAAAGCGTCCGACCTGTTACATGTGCTCCACAGGACCCTTCATGGATCTCTTCAATTAATTCTTTCACCCGGGAGGGGTGTACTCATCTCTGCGAACCTGCCATAATTCCTCATTTATATAAAATACCATTATTTAATACATACCGAGCAGCCTTGAACTTCAATTTCTTAGCTGCGAGCTTGTTAATTGGAAATTCTCCCTCCTCGATATACAACCTGATGGGATCCATCTAAGATGGTCCTAAATCAAGGGTGATAAAGTTCATCGTCAGATCTTCATCTATGCTCTGACCAGCCAACACTTCAATTGGGATTGTTCATTGTAGCTCGGTGCGAGTAGCTGATGCTAGCCGAGCTAGGGCGTCTGCTCTCGCATTCTCCATTCTTGGTATTCTGACCAGCTGAATAGCGGCAAATTCTGACACCAGCTACTTTGACTTTGCATGATATCTGATCATTAATTCTCCTCTAACTGCATATACTCCCATCATTTGATTTACGATCAATTGAGAATCACTGAAAACAATGACCTGTTGCGCCTCCGTAATTTTTGCCAAACTAAGTCCTGCAATCATGGCCTCATACTCATCCTCATTGTTGGAAGCTTTGAATTGGAAATGCAGGGCGTATTCCATGTCAACCTCGTCCGGAGTGCTCAAAACTATCCCCGCGCCACATCCTGTAGTGCAAGATGAACCATCTACATATAGCCTCCATATAGCTAACTCGTCTTCAAATTTCTGCTCTGTCAGAGTTCCTCGGTGAATTATTTGCTGCTTCCTTTCATCTTCCCCTGATATTTCTCGCTCTTCGTCGATCATCTTTTCTTGCCCTTTTACCAACCGGAGTTGGTCTGAGCTCAAATTTAATGATCCTGTAACATCCACTTGCCCTTTTACCAACCGGAGTTGGTCTGAGCTAGTGTTTGTTGATCCTGTAACATCCACAGGTTGATCAGCGAGCAACTTTTGCTCCTCGGGGGTATCAGGATAGGTGAACTCCTCTATAAAATCTTCTACATCCTGCCCTTTTAGTGATGATCTGGGTTCATAAACTATATCATATTCACCGAGCTCTATTGCCCAGTACATCAATCTTCCTGATTTTTCTGGTTTATAAAGGGCTTGACTCAATGGCATATCGGTATATACTACTATGGTATGAGCCTGGAAGTATGGCCTCATTCTCCTACTCGCCTCAATCAATGCCAGCGCTAACTTTTCCAGCCTTGGATATCTGATCTCTGCTCCTCTAAAGGCCTTACTTGTGTAGTAAATTGGTTTTTGCACTCCATTCTCCACTCTGATCAACGCCGAGCTAACTGCGTTCTCGGACACTATAAGGTACAAATATAATTTTTCTCTCATCATCGGCCTGGACAACAGTGGAGGTGTTCCCAAGTATTTCTTCAAGTCTTGAAAAGCCTTCTCACATTCATCATTCCACTCAAAAGTCTTTCTGAGTGTCTTGAAGAATGGGAGACAACTATCAGTTGCTTGTGATACAAATCTGTTGAGTAATTCTACTCATCCTATGAGACTTTGTACTTCCTTCTTCGTTGTTGGAGATCGCAATCCTAATAGATCTTTGATCTTTTCAGGATTTGCTTCAATGCCTCGTTGATTGACAATGTACCCAAGAAACATGCCTTCTCGTACTCCAAATATGCACTTCGTCGGGTTCAGCTTCATTTGGTATTTATCTAGTTGATCAAAAGTCTGATTTAAGTCAACTAGATGATCAGCAGCTTTTTTGCTCTTCGTCAGCATATCGTCAACATAGACTTCCATATTGTAACTGATTTGTTCAGCAAAGACCTTGTTCATCAGCCGCTGATATGTCGCACCTGCATTTTTCCAACCAAAAGGCATAACATTATAACAATAAGTTCCCCTAGGGGTAATGAAAGAAGTACTCTCCCTGTCTTCAGGTTTCATTTTGATCTGATTGTAACCAGAATAAGCATCCATGAAGCTCAGCAACTCGTGTCCCAAGGTAGCATCCACCAGTTGATCAATTCGGGGCAATGGAAAGTGATCCTATGGGCAGGCTTTGTTGAGGTCGGTGAAGCCTACACACATCCTCCACTTGTTGTTTTTCTTCTTTACCATCACCACATTGGCTAACCAGTTAGGATATTTAACATCTTCAACGAAACAAGCTTTCTGGAGCTTCTCGACTTCCTCCTGTATAGCTTGATTCTTCTCAGGAATAAATACTCTTCTTCTCTACTTCACAGGCTTGATCTCCTTATTCACATTGAGCTCGTGACATAAGAATTTTGGGTCTATCCCAGGCATATCTTCATGACTCCATGCAAAAGTTTGTCTTCTGCTTCTAAGGAAAGTTATCAATTCGTGTTTCAATGAGGCTTCCAACGACGAACCTACTTGAGTAGTTCGCTCAGGGTGTTCATCGTCCAGAATGATGTTTTCAGTAGCTTCCACCACTTAACCCTTCACGAGTTGCGACTCATCTCGAGGATCCAATGTTTCAATTTCTGCACCTTCATCCACTTGATAGGTAGTAGTATTTTTCTTTGATTCTTCCAGTTCTTCTTGCTCGGCGGATGAGTAATAACATTCCCGAGCTACTTTCTGATCACCTTTCACAACTCCTACTCCAAAGTTTGTTGGAAATTTTAGGCACTGATGCACTGTAGATGGTACAGCTTCGAACTTCTTCAATCCTACTCTTCCTATGATGATATTGTATGATGATTGAACATTCTTATCCATTATGAAGAAACGTATTCTTTCTGTCCGACAAGCAGGCCATATACCAATGAATATATCCAACTTGATCGTCCCAAGTGGAAATACTTTCTCACCAGCAAAACCGATGAGGGGTCTGTGGTAAGGCTCCAGTTGAGATAACTTTAGATTTAAACTATAGAAGCACGAGTAGAACATGATGTCTGTCGAGCTACCATTGTCGACCAGTACTCTTGAAATCATAACCTCCTTCATCCTCATTTTGATCACCAATGGATCATCGTGAGGATATAAAACACCTGCAAGGTCGTTCTTTGAGAACCCAATGACCAATTTCTCTTTATTCACCTTTCTCGGGCGATCCTCGTCGGCTAAATTTATCCGTTGAATGTACGAGCAAGCTTGAGCCTCACAGAGGTAACATTTTCTTTCTGCAGTAAGGTCTCCTCCTCCTGCATCTCCACCTGTAATAACATTACAATCAAATGACCCCAAGTGTATTGAAAATACCTCTCGTTCTGGATATCTTGGTTTCTTGGGAAGATCGGGGTCATCCTCGGGATCATCTTTATTGTTTCTTTTCTTGTTCTCCTCTGCTCGGCGAGGAGATTTAGACCTCTCTCTTGTTCGGTCGTTGTTTCTTTTTTCATTGCTACGATCAACGTACTTTGCCAGTTTTCCTCGTCTAATGAGTGTTTCAATCTCATTCTGAAGAGCTATGCAATTTTTGGTCATGTGTCCATGATCTTTGTGAAACTCGCAATATTTTTCCCTATTCCTCGTGTCAGGGTCTGCCTTCATTTTGTTTGGCTAGTTTAACTCCTCGATGTTCTTAATTTCTTCCAGGACGTGGTTGATATCTACCTTCAAAGGAGTGTAATTATCAAATTTCCTCAAGACCTCCCATGACGACCTATTTTTGGATTGTTTGTCACCACCATTGTTCTTGTGCTCTTTATTCTTGGTTTTGTCGACTTCCACCTTGGTTTCTTTATCCATATTCTTCTTCGCAGCCATAGACTCCTCGGCATTCATGATTTTGGCCGCTTTCGCCATCAATTCTGACATAGTTGTGGGTGGATCTTTGGCTAAAGTGTAATACAACTTATTAGGCAACAGCCCACTCATCAAGGCAGTGATCGTTGTCTTCTCCTCATAATCAATGACTTCAAGTTTCTCGTTAAAAAAATGAGTTATATAATCTCTGGTACTTTCACCAGTTTTTTGTCTAACACTTAACAAATGTGCTACTCATTTAACCGGCTTTGCCCCGAAGTAGAAATTTCTAATAAATAACTCGGTCAGTTGAAAGAAAGTTGAGATCTTACCCCGAGGAAGATTATTATACCATATTTGAGCAGATCCGGTAAGAGTTCGCGAGAATGCCCTGCATCTCATCTTGTCTGGGACAGCATAGATGTCGGCAGTAGCTTAATATTGTTCTATATGAAGAACAGGGTCAGTTTTTCCATCATATTTGGGGGTCACAATAGGTGCTTTGAACTTTGATGGTGTTGGAAAATCTACAATGGCTTGGGCAAAAGGTGTTCCTCGAACAAAGGTTCGTTGTAAAGGGTTCTTGGTTTTAACCATTTCCCCTAATCTATCCTCCATCCTTTGAATAGAACCTTTCCATGCATCATTTCCTTCTTCGGGCCTATTGGTTCGAGCAGCTGATCGCGTTGAAGTGGCTTCCTGGGATCTATCTTGACGAGCAGCTGGTCGTGACTGGGCAAATCCTTCCCTTAAGGCTGTTGATCGTCGAAAGCTCCTCGACGGTGCATTAAGAGGACTTTTGTTCCTCCTAGGGCCTAATCGGTCGAAAGGAGAAACCTTACTTAATCTTTCCAATGCGCTGGCCCTTTCTGGGGAGAGAGTGACACGTTGTTCATCCAGTTCATTGCGATATGAATTGGTACGCCTAGAACGTGAGGATGGTGCACGGGTGTTTCTTTGAATACTCTGCAGTCCTGAATTTGTTGGTGAACCGCCATGGAGGGTTTGTATGAGTTAACGCATAGTTTCTTGCATGACGGTCTGGCCCTGAGCCAGATTTGTCATTATTCCAGCCAGATCTGGAATATTTGGCGGAGCAGATGGATTTGGAGGGGTTCCAGCATTTCTATTGCTGGATTCCGGAATATCAGCCATTTGTAATGGATTATTTTTGGTGAGAAAACGATACTACCAGTCGTTCCCATAGACGATGCCAATCTGTTGATGTAAAAAATTAGATCACTCTAATCATTCAATCACAGATAAATAAATGAGACATAGACTTTTTAAAGTGGTTAAGCCTTATAAGAATGGCCTACGTCCACTATTGTGTTATTGCTGAATGATTGGGAATTCTCCATTACAAGTTTTCTCAAGAAATTTCCAGGTTGGATTCGGGGTCCCGGTCCTCCCTACAATGAGGATTGTACAATGCATTTATAGCCTTGAGGCTGTAAAGTGAAAGGGTAATACATTAAATGAGGTACATATGAAAGGATTTAATGCCCCTTAAGCGTGTGCGTCTGAATGATAAGATTTAATGAATCAGTTGAACTGTTGATTATCCAGTTATTAATGCTTTGTTAGAGGTGCAGCTCGAACCGCCTGAGTTGCTCGGACCGCCTAAGCTTCTCGGTATTTAAGAGTTCCTCAGAGAGGTCTTGTTCCTTGGAGCGTATGAGTTCCTCGGAGAGGCAGTGTTCCTCGGAGAGGTCTTATTCCTCGGAGCGTGTGAGTTCCTCGGAAGTATTTATTGTTTCCATGTAGATTTCCACGCGTCATCATTCAATTGAGCCATGTCAGCAGACTAAATTTGGTATCAACAATGACCTCTTCCCAAACAAGCTCAGTGGGCAGCTAGTTCGAGGGCAAGGTTAATTAAACTGGGGTCCCAACAGACTCCTATACCAGTATTAGGGTAGCTCGAGTAGTCACAACCTAAAAAACAAAAAAATGAGATGAGTTAGATGCAAAAAATTGATCAATCTTCAATCAAATATGGCTGCTAAGTCCAAGTTTATTTTGCTGAGTCACAGCTGCTCAGCTCAATATATTTGGCCAATATAAAATTCCCATCGTATATTTTGCAGTCGGTTATAAGTCTAAGTGTATTTTGCTAGGTCACAACTGCTCAGCTCAATTCATTGGGCAAAAACAAAATTCTCATCACATATTTTTTATTAGGTGCTAAGTCCAAGTGCATTTTGTTGGGTCATAACTGCTCAACTAAATACATTTGGACAATACAAAATTCTCATCACATACGTTTGGTGCTAAGTCCAAGTGTACTATTGTAATCCCCAAATGGTTGCTAGAATAATACACTCGGCCAGTTGGTTGTTCGAAAAAAAATTCTAACACTTGGTGCTAAAAAAAAATTGTGCTCATTCGGCCCTAAATGTTTGCCCGAATGAACACACTTAACCACATGGTCTCTCAAATCTTAATTTTTGACATATATCTCAAAAATAAAATATATGTCGACATATATACATTAGTTTTTTGTGTATAAGTTCCCTTAGCACTAGCTGCCTCGAGGGAAGTTCCTCCGTAGCTTCCTCAGGCACAAAAGTTTGCTCAGCCTGAGCTTCTCAATTACACTAGTACTCCCACCTTTAAGGATAGACGGCCCAAAAAGGGTCACCAACACTTGCTCATTGATGTTGGGCACAGATATTAAAGTCATGCAAGTGTTGGTTTGGGTAAGAAAGTGAGGTTGCTCAGGGGCAGCCTGCGCAGGATAAACTTGCTTTATAACAGTTGGAGCGACTATCGATATTAAAGAGAAATCATAAGCCAAAAGGAGAATGACTCATAAAAACTATAAAGAGTTACAAAAAAATAACTAAGAGGAAGAAAAGGTACCTTGATCTCAACAATAAGAGTAACAAAAGTACACAACATCCAAGGATTGTCTAACTTCCTCCTGTCCTGGTTCAAGATCAAGCTCGTGATAAACACCTGAGAAACTACCCCTTTCCACAAGGGGGAATCATCCACTATCACGGGATCATTTGTGGCGTGGGATGATCCCACGAAGACTTATTGTTATGGTAGTGGTGTTTGTTGTTCGGTGGAAGATATATGGGGCTCCACCCTAGTGGCATTAATATATTCATTAACCTCAAAAAACAAGTAAAATAAATCACAAGTTATAAAAGTTCAAACTACTAAGAAAAAAGTGTGAGCAAACATCTTTTGAAAAGCTAAGGTATTCTTATAAGAAAAGGAAATGGTACCTTACGTTCAAGTGAATCTTCAATAATGGTGTAATTATGAGGAGGGGAAGATGGTTTCTCAGAGATAAACATCATCTGCAAGCTATGCAATTGATGAATCAAAGGTCTCTCCTCAACTACCTCCTCCTCAACAGCATGCATGGTTCTACGAGAAGGCCTTGTGCTAGATCTTATTCTTTTTTGGACACTCGTACTAGCCATTGGAGTAAATAATAGACCCCTAGAAGCCAATTTTTCCTCAATGAATTTTCGAACATCCATAGCTTCATGGTCATAGATGCTCATCAAACTATTAAAAAGTTACATTACTTGATTCTTAATATTGAGGTCAACTCCTTTAGAGGGTGGCAAAAATTATGGGCGACTGACCTTAATAGTATTTTTCTTCAGCTACTTCGGCCAAAGGTTCTAGGGGAGTATCACCAACCTCACCAGCTTAGGAAGTGGATCAAAAATCTGGGAGGTCAAAGCACCTTTCTTCTTCTTCTAAATAGCTTGGTCTATCGGTGCCATATGTGGTTGCTTGACAGTTTTTTTAAAGAACTCGTATTACGTGTTGAATGATTAATAAAACAACATTTCAACCCAAGCTCTATCAAAAAAATATCTCAACGATCAAATTTACGTGTTTAATAGTATTTTTGAATCGTACAAGTTAATTCGACCAAAACAAGGTAAGTTATCTTATTAATTTACTACCTTTTTTCCTTATTAGAGGAAATGACCATGTTCCATTCATAAATTATTGATAGAGCTACCAGAGTTTTACTAAAAAAATCACAAGCTAGAGAAAATTGGACAGGTTTCTCTAGATGGGTATGACTCCGAAGAGGCACACCCTAGTCGAAGCCAAATTGAGCACCTACACTATGGGGGGAGTATACATCATAAAAAATCTCCCACTCAATAAAAGAAAGAAGGTATGAAGGCGTTAAGACTAAAATAACCCCAGTTGAAGGATTATTTTTTACGAAAATCTCATAGAACAAGTCTATTAGTCCAGATGACTCGACAAGGAATTTATTTGTGTAATTTTGGGTTTTGGTTGGATACAATCGAATTAAAAAATCCTTGATATTGCCAATTATGGATATAAGGGGTTTTCTACTTTGTTTATGGTTCCAATCATAGACATGAGGAACCTTTTATTGGTAGGGAAACTAGCAGTATACTTGAGTTGGCAAAATTAGGATATCTTGAATAAAGAAAATAAGTAAGCAACAAAGTGTTACAATAATTAGAGACTGTAAGAGGGGTACTTTAGATTATACATGGAGGCGTAACCCCTATTTGAGTATGGTAATGATAAGCTAACTTGGCCAAAGCTTTGGATTAATGATAAGACACACAAACATAAACCCAATGAAGATAAACTCAGTTTAAACTCACAAAACTCTAGTGTATAACTCAGGAAATAGTAATGAAACTTAGAAGTAACTTAGCTAGAGGGAGAGGGAAGTAAGAACCCTAGATACACCTTGGTAGGCAGGTATAAACACACCTAATACCCTCAACAATCTCTGTCAAGTATTAAAAGTTTCGTAATAAGTAACAATGGTGAGTGGGTAAGCCCTCTGGTTTGCAATAACTCCCTCTTTTTTGTATTCTCTCTAGTAATAACTCCTCAAACTTCTCAAAAGATCATCTGAACTCTCTAAAAAGATATCCGTTTCCTCAAAGGTGGTTGGGGTCCTTAAATAGCCCCCCACACCACCCCCGAGGCAACTCAGTCATTAAAGACTATATAAGGCATCCCTCATACTTTATGTCATGACATTAAATGCCTGATGTACTAGTTGTCTCCACGTCATAAACATTAAACGCCAAGAAATGCCTTTTTTTCCATCCACTGTGTGTCAGGGGGCTGTTGTCGCAGAGGTGGCTCACCTACTGCCTGACAGCCGCAAATACCATGGGGGTTTACTCAAGTGCAGGTCTGACATTATTTAGCTAGCTAGTGACATCACTTACAGTAGATGTGACATTAAGTAGAGGGCTGTTTGGTTCATACCTCAGCACCCGATGGAACTCCAAGCTGTCCCGCCTGAGATTCCACGGTCAGGGTCCTCCGATGTTTTACCAGGTGTATCTAAGATGGTCAGGACAAGACCCAACGGTGCCTCACTTCTCAATCCTCCAAACCAAGTCCCTCTAAAGTTCCCACGGCGAGGTCATTCGATAGAGCATGAAAGCTCTCGCAGGACCTACCAAGCCTGGTCTCTCATGAGTACCGTTGAACCTCACACAAACTCGTTATTAGTCTCATTACATCATTACAACCGTTATAACTTACAGTCAATATAAGCAAATATACAATCTGACTAACACAACAAGCTAAAGTATGAGTTTCCACGCCAAGCTGCCTCGCTGAGTTGCCATGCTTGAGCTACCTCGGTTTCTTAATCTCAAACAATATTTCCAATTAAGGAATTATCCCTAATCTCAGGATTACCTTCAAGCCCCCTCTACAGTTTCCCCTTCGTGGAGAGATTTGTTGGAACAAGAAATGTCTGCATGAAACTTCTCAATTCGATGAACCTTCTCCGTGTGAAAAAATTTTGGCCTTCCTTCCCTCGTTAGAACCGCAGCAATATAATCTCCTGGAAAAAGTAAAATTCTCCCCGATGTACCTGAGCCGAAGCTCCATAACTCATTGGGGCTTGGACGAAGGGACATCGCCATTTTTTCCTCATGCTGAGCCTCAACTGTTTTAGATTTACTATTTGGAATTCCCCAGAAAGACCTACTAACCTTCTCAAATACTCGTTTGGACTCCGGGTAAGTGAAATTCTCCCCGATGTAATTGAGTCACAATTTAAACAACATTTGGACCTGTGGGGAGGGGACATCCTAGCTTTTTTGAACCGTTGAGACATATTTTATATTAGGTGTTAATGGATAAGTCTGACACGATTTTGGCGCTAGAACATAAACTTGTTTAGGAAGGCAACCCTTTCTATTCCCCAGACATCACTTCGTATTCGACATAACGCTGTGTTTTCAGCTGTCAAAGCACTTCCCGAAGTGCCACGTGTGCTTTTGAAATGATTATAGGCATCTTGGCACGTGCGAGGGTGGGAAACTCAAACGACAGGTTCTTAAAAGGGTTTAAAAGTTTCAAATGTCTCTTTATTTCAAACCTTTATCCTCTTCTTCTTCTTCAAGCTTTCATATTTCCTCATAGAGAGATATTTTTGTGAACTCTGTGCGACCTCCATTGTTTCCCCATTCTTTACTCAGTCTCCTCCCTCTTTCATCTTTTGCACCACCATTCGCAGTTGTGCTCCTACCCTCTTGTACTTAGCCCTTATTGCCCAGCAATATCATTCATTACTAATCTACCATGGCTTCTCCGAGTACTTTCAAGGATGATGCCACTACCCAACCAGGTTCCCCCTCTACCGTTACTGGCGCTGCCATCGCCTTTAAAGGCGTTTCCCTAGTCGCTACTCGTCAAGAGCAACTACGCTTCTATCATCGGGGGCCCATCTTTGAAGAAGATGATAATTTTTTAAGGCATGCAAGACTTGCCATTTCTCATCCAAGTTCGATCCATTACTATTGGGTAATGAAGAAGTGGATTCGTCGAAGTGGGGATATCTTCCACGAGAGGGAACTCCGCATTTTTGCCTGGACCATGGTGACTTTCCCTACTCCCAGATCGACTTCGAAGCACCTGGGGGGTCACCAGCCCATTTCATAGCTGGGAACACACACATGTAGAGCTCCCACGCCACTGCTCTTGCCAAGGTTCACCTTCATCACGCATACTAGTTTGGGGAGTTCACACTCTCGAAGCAAAACGCAATGTTACAAGTGCTGGTTTCCCAATGGAACACCATAACTCACACTTTTTTTGTTGTGTGGGGGGAGTTCACCGTTACACTGGAGGATGTCTGTGAACTCCTTGGGTTTGAGCCCATGGGTGAGTTCACCTACCACAATGAGCCTCAAGATACTGAAGAGGCTGCTGATCACGTTGAGATGGATCGGATCTGCCGCACTTGCACCGGTTCCTTAAACAAAGCCACATTTACCCCTCTTATCAACTATTTTTTTGAAGCCCCAATGCCAAAGGATGTCAGTGATGTAACAGGTCGCGGTCGAGGTACCTCCCTGGAACTACCAGCCTACATACTGGTATTACTTTTGCGCTTCTTTCTTACTAGAAAACCCAATGATCAACCCAGGAGGGACCTGATAAATATTTCCACTCGTTTGGCCAGAGGGTTCAACCTACCTCTGGTCGCCATCGCCTTGGGGTCCCTCTACACCTGGCTAGATCGAATCCATATTGACATGGAATGATCACTGGGCCATTATAACTTGGAGAATTTTGCCAACACCATCATCTTCATAGGCTTCCTCTATACCCACTTTCCTGTTATTACTGCGAAGTCAGTTTTCCTGCCCGTGAGCGAAGGTATTAAACCCCCATGCCTCCTATGTTTCCACGAGAATCAGAGCCGAAAGGAGATAATGGAGGTTTTTGATTGCTCAGACTCCTTCGTAATGAGGCCATACTGTGAGCCCACATTTGCCCATAGTTGGGACTTTTTTCCTACTGCAGCCACAACGGTCAGATTTAACCCGATTTTAGAAGATCCCTCATAATCCGTAGTGTTACTTTTCACCCCAGGGTTCCTCCCCTCTTATACTGAATGGAGATATGCTTCTGAGCCCTACAATCCTGATAGATGCAGTAGGAAGTTTGGGTTCGATCAGGGAGCTCCTCGACCTGTGTTCCAGGATAATCATTCCAAGGCCACCTTCGCTGAAGCATGCACCTTCTACATTACAGCCACGGTGCTCGGTGTGACATCCACCATTGATGGTCGTGTCACCCTTCCTAGTGCTACTAGGAAGGGAGGGGTATCCACTTCTTTTGCCATGAAGTTCCATTTGGAGCAGTTGGCCATGATTCATGAGTACATCCAGTCCCCCCCTCAATATCCCCCAGTCCTTTCCTTTTCTTCTTCTGAGATGGGTCTAAAGGGGAACTCCATGCTTGGGGTTGAGTTTCCCCTAAGTAAAACTATTAAAGAGTCTCCCCATGAACTACCCCTCATTGCCCAATGATCCCAACTGCCACCCCAAAACCTAAGGCCGCTAGGACCCCCAAACTACCTATCCCCACGGTCGAAG
This sequence comes from Sambucus nigra, assembly GCA_949130495.1. Lineage (NCBI taxonomy): Eukaryota > Viridiplantae > Streptophyta > Magnoliopsida > Dipsacales > Adoxaceae > Sambucus > Sambucus nigra. The sequence goes on along the minus strand of OX422215.1, from coordinate 299,945,418 downwards.
CTGCCATGGGAGAAGGGCCTTCTGAGCCACTTACCAAGAAACCTAAGAAGTCAAAATCTAAGAAGGCTAAGGCCCAAGGTCAAACGCAAACTCCATTGGAGGCGTTCCCAATTGCCTCCGTTCCTCCTCCCATGTCTCCATAGATTGTCAAAAAGCTGAGGAGGCGGGTGCAAGCTGAGGTTGCACGAATAAATGCTGAATTCCAACGGCGCACAGTCACTATCCCTCCTACGGGTACATTCCCCATAATCGTGGTTGATCCCACGAAGCCAACGATAAAAAGGAGAAGAAAGACGATGGTACCTGAAACTGGTGGCGCAACGTGCTCTAGGAAGAAAATGTTGGGTACCAAATCTCAGAGGAAATAGACTCATCAGAAGCCTTCCTCCCCAGCTCCTTCGGCAGCTGCCTCCTCACCACCTTCACTAGTGGTTATACCCTCTCGTTCTCCCTCTGGATCTAAAGTATGTGTGAATTATTTATTTCTCATTCTTCTTTTCTTGACATAGCACTTTTACTTATTGCTTGATAAATTTAGTGAAGGGAGTTGAAGAAGTAAGGGTCAGTCCTCCCAGTCCCGTAGTGAGCCATTTCATGGGGGGACGTTGCAGTACCCCTTCAGCCACTGCTGCCCTTCCACATTCTCCTTTGATAAGCCTCACATATTCTCTCCGTTCATCTTCTCATCGGGCCAGGGATGCCACCACGGGGGTTGCTGAGATGTATGACCTTCCTGGGGAAACTGTTCCAGCTTCCTCTGAGTTACCCTCGGAGCGAGAGGTCTCTTTGCCCCTTATTACGGTCAAAGAGAGTGCCCCGCAGGTAAGTTTCTTTCCAAGCTTTACATCTTTTATTTGTCCCATTGGTTTATTATTCTAACATGTTGGGCTATTTTAGGTAGAAGTGGCATCACTGATAGCCAATATTCTCCTTCCTTCTGCATTGTCAAGACCCATTACTGCAGTTCCTCTTTTCAGTGCCATAATGGGGGTAAGCTCGGTGCATTTCTGTCTCTTATCCCTTTTTGGCAATTACTCCTTTTATCTAACACTTGTCTTTACATTTGTATCTTTCTCCAAGTCTTTCTTCGCCTTTTGCGTTGAATGGACTTATCCCTTCTCAGGACCAGGTTGGTGCAGCTGCTCTCGTTAGGGCATTCCTCAAAGGTCCAACATCTCCTTCTGCTGATGCGCCCATGTTGGCCATAGTACCCTATGCTGGCGAGGGGTGTGTGCCTACCTTTGAGGCTTCTATAGCCGAAGGCTCCGTTGAAGCTGCTAAGGTAACAAGCCATCCTCCCGCAGTTTCTAGCATTATGGCTACCGTGGTAACTACTAGTCTCGCTCCTACTACTAAGGTACTTCTATAATTTCTCTGTATTTCTTAGCTTCTCAAACTCCACCTATAGAGGTGACTTAATCAATGAAAAAATTTGTTAAGTTTTTTTCATAAACTCCGCCTATAATGGTGACTTAATAATGAAAACACTTGTTAAGATTTTTCCATAAACTCCACCTATAACGGTGACTTAATAATGAAAACACTTGTTAAGATTTTTCATAAACTCCACCTATAACGGTAACTTAACAATGAAAACACTTGTTAAGATTTTTCCATAAACTCCACCTATAACGGTGACTTAACAATGAAACCACTTGTTAAGATTTTCTCATAAACTCCACCTATAATGGTGACTTAACAATGAAAACACTTGTTAAGATTATTTTATAAACTCTTTGTTTCCTCTAACTATTTTCAGGTTATTCAGGAGGTTTCTCCACCAGCTCCTTCGCGTATTGCCTCGCCCCGTTGTGAACCTGTTGCTTTCGAAGAAACTAGCCATGATGATCAAGGTTCCATGACAGGTGCGAAAAGCAAATCTGGGTGCGAACTTCCTCTGCCTGACTTGGCTTCTCACACCTTCTACCTGATGGTACTCCACCATTCTCCCTATGTACCCGTTAATCACCATTTCGCAATTAAGCAACTTATGAGTTATCATCCTGAAACCTTCATGGGCCTCGTTCAAACATCTCAGTTATGAGCTATAGGCTTTAAGGCATGGCCATCGTCGTTGCTGAAATTGCCAATACTCCGACTGATGACATTACCAGACCCATCCTTAACCAATTCATGTGTTATCTGAGGGAGTTGGGTCGTGATGGGTTTCGTTTTGACTGGCTCATCGCACATTTGAAGACTTTGAAGAGCCATTGGTTGGACAGCCAGAGGGAGCTTTTGTAAAACCATCAAGAGGATCAGCGCGTCGAGGAAGCTAAGTTGGCCGATCTAGCACCCCTCTTCGGAGCCATTGACAAGGAGGTGGAGGACCTCGAATAGGCTCTGCATTTAGCAAAGAGAAAACGAGAGAAACTTCTTATCGAACATACGCAAGCACATACCAGGTTGGAAGTTTCCATTAATGCCTAATAGTCTTTCTTATAAGCTTCTTCGGGCCTTCCTGGAGATTTCTTCTCCTCCCCAGATTTGTGGTTCCTCCTGGGTCAATGAGTTTTTATATTTGTACTTTTCCTTTCTTCTCATGTAATTCTTGGGCAATAGCTCCCCGTTTTGTAATGCCCCAAAGTATATGAATGGAAAACGATACTTATCCCCATGCCATTTCTTTGTGTTACAACTGTTTACATAAATTGTGAAATACGGAGTTCTATAATTCTTTCATCTCTACTTGAGGTATAATAAAAAAGAACTTGCATACTCATCATAAGAAAGAACTTGTGTATTTATAACAACATCCAATTACATCAGAGGTCCAACATAACTGCCTACACATGATAAACCTTCAACCACTTATTATTAATCTTGAATGGTTTATCTTCTTCCATCTTTGAAATTATGCAAAAACCTCAGTCATGAGCCTCCTTTACGATGAAAGGTCCCTCTCAATTTGCTGCAAATTTAGGTAGAGGAAGCCCCCTAATATGTTTCACTGCGGCCTTCAATATGAGATCTCCCTCCATGAATTTTCTTGGTCTCACCAAGTTATCATATGCCCTGGAGAGCTGCTTCGTGTACATTTGAAAGTGTTGAATCGCATTATCTTTATGTTCGTCAAATGCTTCCAGCTGCACGTGTCTATTCTGAGGGAGCATGCTGCTTCACAAAGCATATTGAGCTGAGGGAACTTCTAACTCTATTGGGAGAATTGCCTCAACCCCATAAATAAGAGAGAATGGCGTATACCCTATAGGCTTCCTTTTAGTCATCCGATAGGCCCATAAAACGGTAGGTATCTTGTCATCCCACGATCCTAGGAAATCCTCCATCGTTTTAGCCAAAATATTGACCAAAGTTTTTTTAGTTCCTTCAGCTTGACCTTTTTCTTTTGGGTATGCCACCGTTGAAGTGTGATGGACAATGGAGTATTTGTCTGTGAGCATCGTTACTTCTAAATTGACGAAAGGGGTTCCATTGTCCGAAAGGATAACCTTTGGGATCCCAAAATGGCAAATGATGTATTCTATGATAAAGTTTCTCACTACTCCTGCTCTTTTCCTTCTCAGTGGTATCGCCTCAGTCCACTTTGTGAAACACTCCGTTGGTACTAGGATTCATATCTTCCACCTCGAAGAAGTGCGTATTGCCCCTACCAGGTCGAACACCCAAGTGTGAAAAAGATAAGGCGTTGCTAGGGAGTGTAAGTCCACTGACGGGGCATGGATCATATTTCCATGAAGCTGGAAAGCCTTGCACTTTCAAACGAACTCAGTAGAATCTTTCTCCATCATTGGCCAATAGTACCCCAAAGTCATCAGCTAGTCATAAAACTTGTCCCCTCCTATATGAGCTGAATTGTGCGCCTATTTGAGAGCCTTGGCCGCTTCTTCCTTCGTGATGCAATGCAATGGCCTGTTAAAGTATCCCCTTCGATAAAGCTTCCCCTCCAGAATGTAGAATCTCGGGGCTCTTCACGGGATCCCCATCGTGTCAATTTTCTCCATTAGGATGACTCCATCTTTAATGAAGTCAATATAGGGTTGTCTCCAGTCAGCTTGAGCCTCCAAGAAATGAAATTAAGCTGCCTCAAAGAATAATTGGGATTTCTCACACTTTCGTTGTAACTCGGTTGCATCCTGCTTCATGCTAGGCCAGAAATATCCCTCCCATTGCATTCTTCGGTAGAGGGGTATCCCAGTTGTTTCGCAGTGCTCTCCATGTGTTTTCTTCAATCTTTGCTCTGCCTCTTGTGGACCGATGCATCTCGATAGCCATCCTCATGCATTTATGAAGTAAAGGTTTCCTTGGTTGGTAAATTACTAGGCCAATTCTCTAAGCCCCATCATTCCTTCACCAGTCTCCAATTGCCTTTTAATCTCTCCCCTCCAGTTTGCGTCCTCTTCCATCGATAAAATTGATTGTACCATCGAAGGAGGTATTCTTTATTGAATCACGACATTAGTTGTATCGCTCCTCATAATTATCTTCCAGGCAATGGTGTCATAGGCATATGGGTGACGGTTTATTATTCTGGGATGCCTCTTGATCTTGGTTCGATGGAACTGGCCAAGGAACCTCTGAATGATCGTTTTGTATGGTTCCAGGCTCATGTGTTTCAACGCGTATTCTCCATTCACTTGTTGAACCACCAAGTCTGAATCCCCCTTGATGCAAAGTGAACGGATCCCTCTTCGAAGAGCCTCTAGCAATCCCAACACCAATGCTTCGGTATGATTTGTTTCATATATAAATATGAATATAGCTCTAAGAGAAGATTTGTTTGAATACTTCGGTATTCAGGATTTGTTTGGATATTAAAATATCCAGGATTGGTTGGGTCTTATGATCCAGGATTGGAATTGGACAAAGATCCAATGATTTGTTGGAACTTATGTTCCAGGATTTGTTATTGCCAATGGGCAGAATTAATTGGAACTTATGTTCCAGGATTTGTTATTGCCAATGGGCAGGATTGTTCGGATTTTATATCCACGTATTCTATAGAATTGTTATTACATTGTAGGGAAGGAGTACCTCACTAAGCTTAATGCTTACAGTTATATTTTAACAATTTCAGGTTTGTATGCTGCCAACTAGAATACCATATGACCGGTAACTTTGAGAGTTGCACCGTTGGAAGGAGTCGGGGTTTAAATGTGGGGATTTTATCATTGTCACACTGAAGATTTTAATTTACTCACACATTGTATATTTTGCGTTAGTATGGATTGAGTTGATGATTGTGAAATTTTATCGTAGTTAATCATAGTATTGTATGTCCGCTTAATATGACTCTGATATTGAATTCGTTATGGCACAATAATAATATTATGTTGATTATGCACATTATACCGTAAAATATGGATAGATGAATTATATTTCCAATGGGCTCTAGATTATGATTTAATTATTCTAATAATAAATGATTAGTATGGATATTGGGTTTGGGGTGTGACAATTAGTGGTATCAGAGCGTCTAGGTTATTAATTCTGGACGTGTGTGACGATTAGATGGCAGTTATTGATTGATTTGATATTATTGAATTGTTTATATACTAACCAATAGTTTAGTACTGTAAACTGTTTATATTGGTTGTTAGAATTTTATTGTATTACAGATAATTCCAGATGGACCCTGGGAATGGACAACCTAGAGAAGAAGGAGTCGCTTCTCGTACAGAGAATACTGAAGTGGAGCAAAGTGTTGCTGGAAGGGCTAGAGAGCAAGAGCAGCCTACAGAGGTGCAAATAATGGCACATGCAATGATGAGGATGGCAGAGCAACAAGAAAGAAATATGGCGCAAATGGCAGAACAACAGTCTAGATATCTAGAATCGAAGACCGTGGCCAGGATTGAGAAAGAGGCAAGGAAGGAAATGAAAGATTCCATGCATGAGAAGTTTTTGAAGTTGAATCCTCTAGAATATACAGGGTCAGTTGAACCTACAGAAGCCGAGATGTGGGTCAGGGATCTAGAAACTATCTTTGCAGTTATGAAGGTTCTAGATAACCAGAAAGTGAATCTAGCTGTGTTTAAGCTCAAAGGAGAGGCGAAGTATTGGTGGGAAGCCAGTAACCATTTGGTACCAAGGATGGAAGGTATTGATGTCATTACTTGGGCTGAATTTATTAAAGATTTGTATGTTAAGTATTTCCCTAAGGTCTATAGGAGGGAGAAGCTGAGGGAGTTTATAAATTTAACCCAAGGGAACATGTCTGTGAGGGAGTATGATGCTAAATTTACTGCTTTGTCTAGATTTGCTACTAAGTATGTGCAGGAGGAAGAAGATAAATGTAGTAAATTTCAAGATGGACTGATTTGGCCTATTCAAAATACAGTGGCCACTTATGAGTTAGAAGATTATGCTTCTCTGGTAAACAAAGCCACGATAGCAGAAAGGCAAATGAACCAAGGGGTGGCAAGTAGAGAGAGTTTTAAAAAGAGTAGATTCGACGCATCTCACTTTAAGGGAGGTGAGGGTGGAAGTGTTAAGATGGAACCTCATAAATTTCAGAGAGGTGGTGGAGATAGTGGTAGAGGTCTGGGGAGATTTGGCAGAGATACTAGGGGTGGAGAATCTTCTAGTCTGGTTAGGAGGTCAGGAAAGGATGAGGCACCGACAAGAGTTGTTACATGTTTCTTTTGTAAAGGGGAAGGGCATTATAAATCTGAGTGTCCTAAGCTTAAGGGATTGGAATGCTACCATTGTCATCAAGTGGGGCATATTAAGAAGAATTGTCCACAATTGGCAGAGACTCCAGCAGCACATAGTGAAGTAGCAAGCAGAATGTTATCTCCGAGCAGTGCAGTGAAAAGTATGGGCAGAGGACAAGCTAGTAGTTCCATGCCAGGTGAACGAGTTTTTACAATGAAAGAAGCTCAGATTACTCCAGATGTGGTGACAGGTACACTTTATGTTACTGATAGAAGTGCTTATGTTTTGATTGATCCTGGTTCCACGCATTCTTTTGTGTCCTATGCTTTTGCTGTATACCTGAATAGACCATGTACTCGTTTAGATGTGGCGTTGGGTATTTATATGCCTATGGGGGAAATGGTTGTAGCTGAATATGATTTTCGTGATTGTGTTTTGACTGTGGGGGCTAGAGATACAGTTATAGATCTACTTCCATTGGATATTTCTGATTTTGATATAATTCTGGGAATGGATTGGTTATCTAAATATCATGCATCTATGGATTGTTTCTGTAAGGAAGTTGTTTTTAATATGCCTGGTGAGCCTGAATTTAAATTTGTGGGGGAAAGGAAAATTGTTCCCAGTTGCATCATTTCAGCTATTCAGACGAGGAAATTATTGAGTAAGGGTTGTGAGGCTTTTATTGCATATGTTCTTGACACTGGGAAGGGAGCTTTACAATTAGTGGGTGTTCTTATTGTAAGGGATTTTCCTGAAGTGTTTCCTAGTGAGTTGCCAGGGTTACCTCCAGAAAGAGAAGTTGAATTTAGTATTGAATTAGCACCAGGGACAACCCCTATTTCTATGGCATCGTATAGAATGTCACCTGCTGAGTTGAAAGAACTCAAGATTTAGTTGCAAGATTTACTTGATAGGGGGTTCATACAGCCTAGTGTATCTCCATGGGGTGCGCCAGTTTTATTTGTGAAGAAGAAAGATGGTACCATGCGTTTGTGTATTGATTATAGGCAACTGAATAAAGCTACAATTAAGAACAAATACCCTTTACCTCGTATAGATGATTTGGTTGATCAGTTACAGGGTGCTAAAGTGTTTTCAAAAATAGACTTGCGATCGGGGTATCATCAGTTGAGGGTGAAGGAGAGTGATATTTCTAAAACTTCTTTTCGCACTCGGTATGGTCATTTTGAGTTTTTGGTGATGCCTTTTGGGGTGACTAATGCTCCAGCTGTATTTATGGATCTTATGAACCGGGTACTGCATCCTTTTGTTGATTCATTTGTGATAGTTTTTATTGATGATATTCTGATTTATTCACGTGATATGGTTGAACATGAAAATCATCTCATAACAATTTTGAATCTGTTGAAGGATAAGAAGTTGTATGCCAAGTTTAGCAAGTGTGAATTTTGGCTATCACAAGTTGTATTTTTAGGCCATGTTGTTTCGGGAGATGGTATATGTGTTGATCCTAAAAAGGTAGAGGCTATTGTAAAATGGGAGAGGCCCAATAATGTGACTGAGGTGAGGAGTTTTCTGGGTTTACCTGGGTATTATAGAAGGGTTATTAAGGGATTTTCTTCGATTTCCTTACCAATGACTAAACTAACCCGGAAAGATGTTAAGTTTGAATGGAATTCTGATTGCGAAAATAGTTTTGATGAATTGAAAAAGAGGTTGGTAACTGCACCTGTTCTTACTATTCCGCATGGTGGATATGGTTTTGTTGTTTATATCGATGCTTCACATCAGGGGTTGGGTTGTATTTTTATTCAGCATGGTATAGTTATTGCTTATGCTTCTAGGCAGTTGCGTGCACATGAACGTAATTATCCTACACATGATTTGGAACTTGCTGCTATTGTGTTTGCTTTGAAATTATGGCGTCATTATCTATATGGTGTGGTATGTGAAATTTTTACTGACCATCAAAGCCTTAAGTATTTATTTACTCAGAAGGAGTTGAATTTGAGGCAGAGGCGGTGGATGGAGTTAATTAAAGATTATGATTGTACAATTCACTACCACCCAGGAAAGGCAAATGTAGTTGCAGATGCTTTGAGTAGAAAGGCTTCAGGCAGGTTATCTTGTATTCGATGTGCTAGAGTTGCTCATATTATGGAGTTGAGATTGATGGGAGTAGAATTGCAACTAGTAGATGGGGATAGATTCTTTGCTCATGTAAGCGTGAGGCCTTTATTAGCTACCCGTATTCGTGATTTGCAAAGTCAAGATCCTTTCCTTGAGAAGAAACGACAAGATGTCCAAGATGGTAAGTCTGAAGATTTTTATATTGTGAATGATGGCACTTTATTGTATAAACAACGGTTATGTGTGCCTAATGTGGGTGTATTGAAAGAGGAAATCTTAGATGAGGCTCATAATTCCATTTATACTATGCATCCTGGTAGCACTAAAATGTATAGGGATTTAAAGGAGCATTATTAGTGGAATAATATGAAGAAGGAAATAGCTGATTTTGTTTCTAGATGCCTTATATGTCAGCAAGTGAAATTGGAGCATCAGAAACCTACTGGTCTTCTTTAGCCATTGCCAATACCGGAATGGAAATGGGATCATGTAACGATGGATTTTGTGGTTGGGCTTTCTCGATCTCAGAAGGGGTCAGATTCGATTTGGGTAGTGGTGGACAGATTGACCAAGTCCGCTCATTTTCTAGCAGTCAAGACTACATATACAGTTGATAGGTATGTTAGATTGTATGTTAATGAAATTATTCGATTGCATGGGGCACCTATTTCGATTGTTTCAGATAGGGACCCTACTTTTACATCCAGATTTTGGGATAGTTTGCAGTATGCTATGGGTACCAACTTAAAGTTTAGTACGGCTTTTCATCCCCAGACGGATGGGAAGTCTGAAAGGACAATACAGATTTTGGAAGATATGCTTAGAGCCCGTGTGCTTGATTTCAAGGGTAATTGGGATGAATATTTGCCTTTGATAGAATTTTCATATAACAATAGTTTTCAGTCTACTATTGGTATGGCTCCATATGAAGCGTTGTATGGTAGACGGTGTCGTACACCCGTATGTTGGGGTGAAGTTGGTGAGAGGAAGATAGAGGGTCCAGAGTTGATTGAAGTCCCCACTGAAAAAGTGAAGATTATTAAAGATAGAATGAGAACGGCTCAAAGCAGATAGAAAAGTTATGCGGACAAGAGACGAAAAGATTTAGAATTTCAGAAGGGGGATTACGTGTTTCTTCGGATATCACCATGGAAAGGAGTAATGAGATTTGGAAAGAAAGGTAAATTAAGTCCACGCTACATTGGACCTTATGAAATTCTTGAGAAAGTCGGGATGGTTGCCTACAAGTTAGCGTTACCACAGGAGTTAGCCCGATTACATGATGTTTTCCATGTTTCTATCTTGAAAAAGTATGTAGAGGACCCTTCACATGTATTGGTGGAACAACCTATTGAGTTGAAGGAAGATTTGAGCTACGTGGAAGAAACGCTTGCTATCGTTGATAGGAAAGAACAAATATTGAGATCAAAGGTGATCCCACTTGTGAAAGTTGTGTGGAGAAGGCATTCCATGGAAGAAGCTACATGGGAGAGTGAGGATAGCATGAAAATGCATTATCCGTATTTTTTTGATTCGGACAACAAAGGTATGTCAATTTCGAGGACGAAATTTCCTAACAGGGGGAGAATTGTGACAACCCGAATATAATTATGATTAATTATGCTAAATCATGCCTAGCTTATGTGATATGATTAGTGTATCATTAATACACTTGATGTTAATTTATTATGTTTAGTCTAATCCTACCTTCAAAAAGCATGAAATGTCGAATTAGTTACAAATACAAAATTTTGAAGGTTTCGGTAGGAATGTTCATGTTTAAGGCTAGTTTTGACCTTTATGACATAACAATTGACTTAAGGTGAAAACTACATGGTTCTAGACAAGTGAGTTATGGTTGTAACACAACAAATGGTGTGTGAAATAGAGGTTCGAGTGATAAGTTATCCCAACATTACGAAACAAGGGCAAAGTAGTCCATCTGTTAAGTAGTATTTTGTCATAATATGGCAACAAATGTTTTATTCTCATTGGTTGGGAAGGGTGGTGGCTTTGGACGACCTTAAACCCTTAGAATTACCTATTTATTCATCCAAAATGCAGCTATGAGAGATTTTAAGCTTAAGGAAAGAGAAGTAGGAAGTTAGGAAGAAAAAGTGAGGAGAAAATTGAAGAAAATTCATAGAAAATTACGAAAAAGCCCCTAAGGTAATTCCAACTATGAATCTTGCTATTTTTCTTTCATTTACGATTTATATGATATAAATCCTTGATTTTTTATTGAACTTTCATGCTTGGGTGCATATGTATGGATATATGCAAGTTTAAGTTAAGTTGAATGTACAAAACCCTAAAATTCCTTTGTTTAGAAACTCTGTTTATTCAAACTTCCATATTTTTTCGTTTAATCACTGGAATTGATTGATTCCAATTGGAGATTAACCTGGAGTCATATAGGTATGAAATATCCGAAAATCATGATAAAATAGCAAGAAATTAGTCTTTGGTGAGAGTTTGAAGTTCGGGTATGAAATCTGCCCTAAGGGTGAAAATATGCCCGCCATGTGTTCGGTGTTTTGGTTAACATAGAAAACGAACCTTAAAAATTATGAAACTTTAATCTTATATTTTTAAATATTGTTAATGATGTTGGGTGAAATATCACATAAATTTATGATGTAGAAAAATTATGAAAATTCATGGAAGTTGAATGAACGATAAGAGGGCCTATAGGGCAGATTTTCCATGTGGTAAAGAAATGAGCATATCTTGCTCTACGAGACCTAAAATGATGTACCGTCTTTTGTATTGGAATACTAATATGACAAGGATTGAATTTCCAAGAATAAATGAATTTATATTTGGTCTATGATTTGGATACGTTGAATATGCTAGCATGGATTTGGATGGAACTTCACTTGTGATAAATGATTTGAATGGAATCATGTGATGCTTATGGATTGAATTATGTTTAAATCGTTCTTTGGATTATTGGTATTATTACGATGATACTAATATTTTAAGAATGATAGGAAGGGAAGAAGATCTGATTGAACAAGTACTGGATAAAGGCAAGGGCAAAGCCAGTTAAACTGCAAAGGTGAGTGTACTTATGATTTGTTTCATATATAAATATGAATATAGCTCTAAGAGCGGATTTGTTTGAATACTTCGGTATTCAGGATTTGTTTGGATATTAAAATATCCAGGATTGGTTGGGTCTTATGATCCAGGATTGGAATTGGACAAAGATCCAATGATTTGTTGGAACTTATGTTCCAGGATTTGTTATTGCCAATGGGCAGAATTAATTGGAACTTATGTTCCAGGATTTGTTATTGCCAATGGGCAGGATTGTTCGGATTTTATATCCACATATTCTATAGAATTGTTATTACATTGTAGGAAAGGAGTACCTCACTAAGCTTAATGCTTACAGTTATATTTTAATAATTTCAGGTTTGTATGCTGCCAACTAGAATACCATATGACCGGTAACTTTGAGAGTTGCACCGTTGGAAGGAGCCGGGGTTTAAATGTGGGGATTTTATCATTGTCACACTGAAGATTTTAATTTACTCACACATTGTATATTTTGCGTTAGTATGGATTGAGTTGATGATTGTGAAATTTTATCGTACTTAATCATAGTATTATATGTCCGCTTAATATGACTCTGATATTGAATTCGTTATGGCACAATAATAATATTATGTTGATTATGCACATTATACCGTAAAATATGGATAGATGAATTATATTTCCAATGGGCCCTAGATTATGATTTAATTATTCTAATAATAAATTATTAGTATGGATATTGGGTTTGGGGTGTGACAACCAGAGTGGGTGCTATATCAGTGTAAATAACCCTGTCGTTATTAAGCATTGAACCTCTTATTTGATCTTCAAATCTAGCTTAGGCTTGTACGTTCTCGTTACTTATTTTACTAGAATGGCTGAAGGCATCACGTTCAACTTATGGCAGCTTACTTCCTCATCTAGCCTCTCCATCTCTGTGTACTTCCACGCGAAGACGTCTACAAATTCTCGAATCAACTCAACCAAGGCCTCTCGTTTCTCTTTATTGAGATCCTTTGAGATGAAGATGGGACTTGGGTCTTCTTCTTCTTTTGCCAAGTTCAACTGCTTTAGCTCTTGTGCCTGCGAATTCGGTCGATTCGCCTTGTAATCTGGTTCCTTGGTAACTTCCTCCACAAATTCCTGTATGCTGGAATTATCTATCGCCATGCATTGTCCCCTTTGATCTACTAGAAAGCATTCATATACCGGGGTCGACCTCATAGCCAGCTTCCTGGGCCGCCTGTTCACACCATTATAATTAATAAACCACCTTTCCTTCCTCGGTAATGACCTTCTTGCACTGTGTGCTAGTAATGGTGACTGCTTACCTATTCTTCTCTCTAGATTCTTCGGCCACTCTTTTTCCAAGAACTGACTCAGCATGCTTTGTCGTTGAACCTCGTGCTCCATCGGATCCACTCTGGTCCTCATCCTATGTTTAAGCTTCTTCTAAATGCCTTGGGGCCGAGGGGGTGAGATTCTTCAGTCATTACTATTGCGCTTCTCACAACCTTTTTACTCTGCTCGTTCAAGGGCCCCATCCTTTCTCTGATCGAGGGAACCCATGCTCCCTCCATTCTTCTCGTTAGGACCTGGACATACTCTTCCAACTCTATATAAAATGCGACATCCACGAAGTGAGATTCCTTGATAGCGAAGGGCCTCTTTATAGCCCTAATGGTCACCTCCGTCCCCTTGATGTTTGCCTTAGCACATTGGTGGTATGTAGAAGGAACTAGCCCTTGGTTGTGCATCCACACCCTTCCTATTGGCATATGATAGGAAGTTGCACTCTCTATCACGTGGAACTTTATATGGGAACTCAAATTTCCCATCACAATCCCCACATTAACATACCTAATGGATTTAGAAGATTGGTTATCATACCTCGAAATTACCAAAGGCATGGGGACTAACCTTTCTTCTGGAATATTAGCTACATGAAAGGTGTTAAATGGCATGATATTGATGGAAGCTCCCCCATCCATGAGAGTCCTTACAAAACTAACTCCGTTGACACTGGCAGTCACGTACAATGGCCTATTATGAGGGAATCTCACAACTCTATCGACATCACTGAAGGTCACCCCTGACAGGAACCTCTTTATAAACTTGGCCATGGGTCCCTTCCATTTCAGCGAAGGGAGTGCGTCTTTCCTCACAATATCTAGTATCTCCTGGGTTATTTCCAACCTGCTTTCTTTTAGAATCACCACTTGGTCGAAGAACCAGGTGAACTTCGAGGATTTTGAAACTGCACAGTACTCTAGCCTCGGATCTGCTTCCTCGCCTTCAACGATGTACACATCCTCCACGTCTTTGGTGCTTGCTTCATCGTAGGCCAAAACTATATTATCCATTCCCTTGGTACATGTCTCCAAAGTTGCTTCATACTCTTCTGTTTCTCTTATCTCCGCCTCTTCATCGTAGGCCACCACGAGATTGGCCCCATGTGATGGCAGTGGGTTGTTATTGACATTCTGTGGAGGGATTTCCAATGTCCCTGCCTTCACGTACTTGTTAATAATTCTTCTCAGTGTGAGGCAACTTTCTGTTGGGTGATGGATCCTCCTATGAACCTAGCAGTACCTAGGATCCGCCTTCGTTGCCGCATTAGGTTCCCCAACGGGAATGTCTTTTGGTTCGTAGACCATTCCACCTTGGACCCTTGCGTTGTAACAGCTGAGAGCCTCATCCACTGTACAAGGCATTGGTGGTGGGTCCTCCATGTTTCTTCCGAACTTCCTCTTATTGTCCTTTTTCGGTGTCTTTCCCTCATCTCCTCCTTCGGTGTACCCGTGGGGTCTGAGACTTACCCCCGCGGGTTGCATCGACTGCCTAAACATCATGGTCACTGCCACCGGATTGGGCCGCACCACTAACGAAATATTCCTCACTGCTTTTAAGAACGCCAAAAAAGTCCCCTCGCGTATTTCATTGATGAGATGGCAGATGTACTCAGGAAGCATCCCCTCAGTGAAAATCTGAAATAACTTAGACTCTTTGGCTTCCTCTCTCAAGTCAAGGGATCTATCCCTAAACCTTCGAACATAGGCCACCACTTCTTCCCTAGTTCGTTGCTTCTCCCTACCCAGTTGGGTCAAAGTAAACTCATCTTCTACCAGAAAGAACTTCTGGACAAACAACACATGCATCTCCTCCCACGTAGAAACATTCCTAGGATCCAAATGGGAATACTATGTATATGCTTTATCGGTTAAGGATTTGGAAAACTGCCTCAAACGAAGTTTCTTATTATTGCAATGTTCCCCCAAGTGTTCTATGAAGCGCTTGATGTGCTCCTTCGGATTCCCACCTTTTCCCGTGTATTTTTCAAAAATAGGAGGAATATATTCCTTCAGATATGGCTCGTCATTGTACTTCTAAGTATACGGTGTTCGAAAGTCATCATAAATCGAAGCCACCTCGCCAGCAGATTATGAGGAAGCCTGCATGAACTTCAGCATCTCCTTTTGTATCTCCTTGATCATTTCTTCCATGGGTGATGTCATTGGGTCAACAACTAATGGCACCATAGCATGGGTGCCCGTTGCAGCTGGCACCAACGTCACAGCGGGGGCCGTCAACAATTGCACCTGGTGGGGCCGTTGGAGATACCCCTGGTGTTATGAAGGTATTAGCCTCCAATCCTCCAAGCATAGTTGAAGCTACTGGAGTTTGCAAAAACTCATAAAACTTGCTCATGAGGAGCGTGACCTAAGTGGGTCCCAACCCCGCACTCGTGGAAGCTTGTGTCACCCCCGAAATGCCTGATGTCGCCAGAATCGGAGGTGCCTCCACTCGGGGAGCCCCATCCCTTAGGGCCTCCAATTCCCTCGCAACTTGTTCTTCATTATGCTGGATGTCATCGAAGTTGAGCCTTCGATTAACATTATCTTGCGCCATACTCCTTACTTAGAAGAATGGCTCCCCAGCGGAGTCGCCAAATGTAAGAGGGTACTTTAGATTATATATGGAGGCGTAACCCCTATTTGAGTATGGTAATGATAAGATAACTTGGCCAAAGCTTTGGATTAATGATAGGACACACAGACACAAACCCAATGAAGATAAACTCAGTTTAAACTCACAAAACTCTGGTGTACAACTTAGGAAATAGTAATAAACCTTAGAAGTAACTTAGCTAGAGGGAGAGGGAAGTAAGCACCCTAGATACACCTTGGTAGGCATGTATAAACACATCTAATACCCTCAAGAATCTCTGTCAAGTATTAAAAGCTTCGTAATAAGTAACAATGGTGAGTGGGTAAACCCTCTAGTTTCCAATAACTTCCTCTTTTTTGTATTCTCTCTAGTAATAACTCCTTAAACTTCTTAAAATATCATCTGAACTCTCTAAAAAGATCTCCCTTTCCTCAAAGGTGGTTGGGGTCCTTAAATAGCCCCCCCACACCACCCACGAGGAAACTCATTCATTAAAGACTATATAAGACATCCCTCATACTTTATGTCACGACATTAAATGCCTGATGCACTAGTTGTCTCCACGTCATAAACATTAAATGCCAAGACATGCCTTTTTTCCATCCACTGTATGGCAGGGGGCTGTTGTCGCAGAGGTGGCTCACCTATTGCCTGACAGCCCCAAATACTACGGGGGTTTACTCAAGTGAAGGTTTGACATTGTTGAGCTAGCTAGTGAGATCACCTACAGTAGATGTGACATTAAGTAGAGGGTTGTTTGGTTTATAACTAAGTGCCCGATGGAACTCCAAGTTGCCCCGCCTGAGATTCCACGATCAGGGTCCTTCGGTGTTTTACCGGGTGTATCTAAGATGGTCAGGACAAGCCCCAATGGTGCCTCAATTCTCAATCCTCCAAACCAAGTCCCTCTAAAGTTCCCTTGTGAGGTCATTCGATAGAGCATGAAAGCTCTCCCAGGCCCTGCCAAGCCTGATCTCCTCTCGAGTACCGTTTAACCTCACACAAACTCGTTATTATTCTCGTTACAGTATTACAACCATTATAGCTTACAGTCAATATAAATAAAGATACAATGTGACTAACACAACAAGCTAAAGTATGAGTTGCCACGCCCAGATGCCTCGCTGAGTTGCCACGCTTGAGCTACATCGGTTGTTTAATCTCAAACAATATTGCCAATTAAGGAAATATCCTTAATCTCAGGATTACCTTCAAACCCCCTCTACAGAGAGTCAAAATGTCTACCTGACCTTATAATGTCTGTATAAGTTATGCCTAACTAGGTGTAGAGAGAACCTAGTGTGATGGCAGTCAGGGCAATTTTGACCCCCAAAGGCATCCAAATGACAATATTGATTAAATCCCTCCTTGGACAGTCACGTGCTCTCTAGGGTAAGAAAATTCTAGAACGACAAATTATATGTAAGTTGGTAGCCAAAGGGTAGTCTCAAAACCCTCCCTAGTGGGGGGAAATACGATATCTTACTTGCCCCTAGGATTGTCCTTGGCAATTTTTCTCATTTTGGCAGCAGATTTATCTTCCACAAAGTAGAAGTACCGAATTAGCTCATCGAAAATGGCCTTGTTTGATCGTCCGATGCACTTCTTACAAACCTAGTCCAACACCATTAATCGTGGTTACATCGGCACCAGGGATGTATGACCACTCATGAGTTTCTTTATTTTCTTTCTCTAATAAATGGGGAGTACCTCTAGCGATTTAATGATTTGGGTGAGCCCTAGAAATGGTCCAAAAACGGTCTTCGATACAGAAAAAAAGGAGCACAATGGTGTTTGCACCACTGATCTTGGCAAGGAAGGTGTAAACACCCCATTCTGTTACCCCTTAACTCTTCTTAGGTCCCTAGTACCTCCCTTCATCACTATAAACCCAGGTCACGTCCCGAGTACTGACCTGGAGGCCATCGGGCACCCCCCGGCTCAGTTTGACCCAAACGTCAAACTCCTCGTCTCAACCAGGACTCAATGAATCTTCAAAGGGCACTGAATACCCTTTCCAATGGTCCACCCCATGCGTAATTCCGACTTACCATGAGGACGAACGCGCCATTTGCGTCCGAAACCAGACCTAGAGGTCACCGGGCACTCCCGGGCTCTGTTTGACCTAAGTCAGCTCTTCAGCTTGACCGAGGATGAATTAATCTTCGAAGGGCACTGAATACCCTTTCCAATGGTCCGTCCCGTGCGCAATTTCGACTTTCCATGCGGACGAACAATCCGTTTGACTCCAGGAAGCCACCGAGCACTTCTCTGGCCCGGTTGACCAAAGTCAACTCTCCAAACCGGGTCAAACTCTTTGGAATTCAAAGTACATCTCCCTACCTTTCCAACGGTACGCCCCGTGCGCGATTCGGACTTACCATGTGGACAAACGCGTCATTTGCGTCCGCACGATTCTCCGTCCAATGGATCGACAAATGCTTCCGAGCCAAATTTGACCCAAAGTCAACTCCCGAACTCGGGAGCGATCCAAAGGACTTTCTAAGGTCTATGAAATACCTTTCGAAGGTCTATGAAATACCTTTCTAACAACGATTCTGACCAACGGTTTGCCCTCGGTGGCTAATTTTCCGAAAAAGCCTGAGGCGCACTACCAAATGGCAGGTCCCAGATCCTGCCTATCGGCACCTGCCGATAGGCAGTGCCATGATAGGGCCGATTGGCAGTCCCCTGGGGTTATAAAAGGAGGCCTTGGCCTCATTTGCAAGGGGAGCCCAGATCTGATAAAAATCTCTCTGAACGAATCCCAGAAACGTCTCTCGAAAGCAGCGTGATTTCAACTTCCAAATCCCTCCTTTACCTACACTTTTCATCATCCTTTTCATCAAACTTGGTGAATTAACCAATCTTCATCATCATCCAAGCTCAAGGGTTGCTCTCCAACATTCAAGATCAAGTTCAAGATCTCCAAGAAGGTCAAACTTTCTCAAACTCTCTCTTAAATTCTCTTGAATTCCCAATAACTTGTTTTCTTACTTAGTATTCTTATTATTTCACCTCACATATCCTAATATACTTTTTATTTAGTATTATTGCACATCTTTTATCTTCATAAACCCCCCCCCCCCCAAAAAAAAAAGATGGTTTGCTCATAAATTCCAAATAAGGGATTATCACACTTTTTCACGCTTTTCTCACAACTAAAACACTTTTTCTACACACACACACACACTTACAAATAAGAGATCCCACATTTGGATTTATGGGATAAACCCCACCCCTTTGCTTTGTATGCGAACTAAGTGGACTTTGATGCATTTATAGGCTACGTAGGCGTCTCGGGGTAAAACCCGAGACTCGAGTCCTTTCTCTCACTTTTTCTCTCATTTTCTATTCTCTTTAAATCCATTTTTCTTATATTATATATATACTTATTCTTAGTAACGCATTACTCCATGTGCGTTATTGTTCCCTTATAACGATCAACGTAGGGGTAATCGCGTAAATCTTATTTTCTACACTAATCTCATATTCTTATGGATGACTCGCTTTATCTTTTCATGATACATGTCGAGCATTCCTACCTCCATTCTATATATACACATGCACACATCTCACGGGGCGGAAACATAAAGGAAAATAGCAAATATCCATGAGAGACCGAAAGGGCGGAATGGGTGCCTAACACCTTCCCATTTCGTAACTAAGCCTCCGAACCCTTTCTGAATCATTTTAGTTTCGCACGCACCAGTATGTCTTTGGAAGCCATCCTTCGGGGTGGCTTTCCCTTTTTCTTTTGTCTGTTTTGATTAAAATATACTGGCGACTCTGAATTTCTCTACATCTTCACACCTCATAAAATCGATGCCGCCCGAAGCGCTCTCCCGAGAGGGGACGAATGGGACCCGAAGGATTCCTCCTCCCTCCGCGGCGAGGATCGGCGGGGATGGCCGCAGAAGGGTATTAGGAGAAGCGCTCCTAGAAGAAGGAGAGGTTTTGGTGATAGGTTCTATCTCAATAGTGGTTTGAAAGGAAGAACGGTGAATAATGAGAGTAAGGGATAAAAGGGATGGAGAAATAGGCAACTATATCTTTCCTATTGCAAAAAATTAAAAAATATGAATTTTCTCTCTCTAAAAAGCTCCGGATATGTAAGTTATTGAAATTAAAGGATTAATAGAGAAGGAGCTCCCTTTTTTATAAGGGTAAATGGGTATTAAAACGGTAGGAGGTGATGTTCACGCGTGCATGGTTGTGCGTGACCACACAAAGGTAATCATCATGCTCTGTTAAAATCTGTATAGAGGCGGTTTATGTGAAAACTACGCTCTATCCCTGAGTTGCCACGTGTTATGGTGTGGGAAAATGGACGGATGCATTTAATACGATAAGACTTATCGATGATGACCCCTTTGAGGCTAAGTTAGGATTTGGCATTCCTTGGGAACTTAATATGTTTTGGGGGAAATCTGAAAAACAAATAATTTCATAAGTGTGAACATGAAAGTTTAAAATTACTTGAGAAGGTACCCCAGCAACTCAAATTATCAGGGAAATTATAAAAATGCTTGCTCGAACAAAATGTTCACTCTAGTATATATTCATGTGAACGCATTAATGTTGACTAAAAATGATAACTCCCATTTCAATGAATGCTCATTTGTATGAAATTTTTTATCTAACAAATATTTGCCCAATAAATGGTCGTTCAAAATGTTCGGTATTTTAGGTTAAAGGTCACTCGAAGGAGGATGAAGAGGCAAATGTAGAGGTAGGTTAAAGTTAATGGTGGATTAAACATTAATCAAGCTAGCTAAAGTGGATTAGTGGATGATCAAGTATTAAGAATAAGAAAAAGGTTTGTCGGTAAGAATTTCACTCGAAGACACTCCCACAACAAGCAAGCATGTTCAAAGGAGATTTAAGAACATACTTGTAATACATACTTAGTTTATATTTATTCTCTCTTGTTAATATTTGGGATATGTTGTAATAGTATTGAGATTATTATGTACCTACAAAAGACCACGTCTGGCAAAACAGGGGATAACTTTCACACTCAATCCAGTGACCTCATTTCGCGAATCTCACAAGTAATAGGTTTGGAGGATTAAAAACAACGCAATGTTGGGAAATAACCCTAACCTCTTTGGTACACTTAGGCAAAACCTCTCTCTGATATGATCAAGTTAGTGTTCCAAAAATCTTCCCCCCCTCCCCCCGGTCGTGGGATCTCACTCGAGGGACCTTGTCAAAGTTGTTCGTTCGAGGAACCTTTCACAAAGAAACCTCATCCAAACAAACACATACAAAGTAAAGTTACTCGAGGAACCTCATTAATAATTTGATTGGCAATACAACATATCTTATTTCTACTATTTAATATCTTTTATGATGTCATGGTTTCTGACATTTAGGAGCTCAAGAAAATTGGTACTTGAGTTGGTTCATTCTTTGGACTGCCGACCCATTTGGAAAATGTACCACCAGATCTCACAAAGGAAATCTTTGTGACAACTTGTCATATCACAATCAATATGAATGACATTCTAATAGCCCAAATAGTATTCCCGCCCAAAAAAAATATCTCATGCATTTAATACACCACCTTTTGCATTAAATGCACAATATTTTTGGAATTTAATGCGGGCTCAATGCATTTAATGCGGGTAAGGTCGCCCGAATGACCTTCCATTACTATAAATACTTTCATTAATCATTTGTTTCCAGAATACGAATCTTGAATCCTGATACATGATTTCTCTATACCTAAGTGCATTATGTGAGATATTATCATTGAGTTTATCCTTTTGTTCTTAAGTTCTCGATTAGTATTTATTACTAATCAATTCACTTATTCAGTCACTTTAAGGTTTCTTCCTTGCCTTTATTTCATCAAACTTCTTGTTCTTTCATTTCATTTATTGTGTTGTCAGAGAATTTATGTTCTAGAGGCTCATTGAATACACTTTGTTACATTTAGGCCATTTATTGCAAGTATTGAAATCATTTATTGCAAGGCGAAGGAATCCGCTATTCTTTACGTATTAAATATCATTCTAAAGAGGTTACGCCTCGTTGATAACTAATCATATTTATCAAACCCATATCTCACACTCTTGAATTATATTAATAAAAGAATCTCACCACTGCAACATTTACCTTACAATCCATGAGGGGTTATATTACTAAACAATTACAAAACTAATCTATAATCAACAATTATCCTTATCCCATTTAAGTAAAGACAATATAGTCCACCTTTCCTAACTTAAATTTATTCAAATTGTATCCCCTAATATGCTTTTGAGGCCCATAGAAACACCTACTAGCTGACCTACTATATCATGAGTAAATATTAACACTATACATAATACCTCCATCTAACTTATGTTTTAAGAAAACTATATTAACCTTCACAATCGATGCTCTACCCAAAACTATGATCTCAGATTGCAAATGACCCGTTCTAAACCTATATCCTAAGGTAAGTGCAACCTAGATCTCTAATACCAAGGTGTCACATCCCAAATTATGGCCGTGAATTATTAAAATATTATAAATTTAAATCATGCGTAATTAATTCCATAACTCAAATTTGACAAAGATTTTGTGTTATTATAAAAATAAATAGGTAATTTTGAATTCAATGATAGACCATAATTTGACATGCAACTTATTTAACCACCTAATCTCCGACATTTGGGGTATTAAGAGCAACTATAAGCACAATAAAATTTCTCCCATTATAATAATTGTCTTAAGGATACTACATATAAAGACAACATAAAGTACAAATGATCACTGAAATAAAAATAAAAAGAGTTGTCCTCTTATACACATATTTATATGAGATTTAATAAAATCAACTAACTCTAACATTTCCACCACTTGAAAAATTATTTTGCATAGCATCATGAGTAAATTAACCCGGTGAGAAAACTCTTCCACTAAAAAATAAACTCTAAATGTACCAATATCAAGTAATATAATCACCATATCACGAACTCATAATATGTAACTAATCATCAGTAAGCATATAACCACGTGAATAATAACACATTTCTCATTTAAAATCTCTTACGATACATAGGCCTCGAATGTCCATGTGTAAAATTAAATAACTCAGTGGACATGTATACTAACAACTCCTAGTATACATTGCCCTGCAAACATATGCATATTTCATTGCCTTCCGACAACTTTTGGTAATATAGACTATTTCAATGCACTAATTGTAGGATTATCTCAATCCTGGATGACTCAATATAAACCTCAAGTTAAAAAAAACAATAATATATGTTAATATGATCAAAACATAAAATAACGGACAAATCCCTCGGTATAGCCAACTTATATATACCCTTCAACTACATGGATAAAATTAATCATAAATGTATTTATCATGAGAATCGATAATAATATAAGAATTTAAAGGCTCATAGGTACTAGTCACCTATCTAATTAAAATACTTTGGAACAAAATCATAATATAATCCTTAATTTTCTCCTCACAAGAAATAAACTATAACAGTGTAGAGGGGGCTTGAAGGTAATCCTGAGATTAGGGATAATTCCCCCATTAGCAACAGTGTTTGGGATTTAGAAACCGGGGCAACTCAACGAGTTACGATTGTAATGATGTAACGAGAATAATAATGATTTTTAATGTGAGGTCAAATGGTACTCGCGAGAGACCAGGCTTGGCAGGACCTGAGAGAGCTTTCATGCTCTATTGAATGACCTCGTCGTGTGAAATTTAGAGGGACTTGGTTTGGAGGATTGAGAAGTGAGGCACTGTTGGGGCTTGTCCGACCATCTTAGATACACCTGGTAAAACACCGAAGGACCATGACCGTGGAACCTCGAGGGGATTAGCCTTGAGTTCCATCGGGCGTTGAGTTGTGAGCCAAACAAACCTCTACGTAATGTCACATCCACTTTATTTTTTGTCACTAACTAGCTAGGCAATGTTAGACCTGCACTTAAGTAAACCACTGTAGTATTTCGGGCTGTCAGATAGTTGGTGAGCCACCTCTATGAAAAAATCCCCCTGACACGCAGTGGTTAGGAAAAAGGCATGTCTTGGCATTTAATGTTTATGGTGTGGAGACAACTAGTGCATCAAGTATTAAATGTTTGTGACATAAAGTATGAGGGATGTATTTCACAGGCATTAATGGCTGAGTTGCCTTGGGGATAGTGTGGGAGGCTATTTAAGGACCCCAACCACCTCTGAGGAGATGATTCTTTTTTAGAGTTCATAAGTGATCACTAGAGAATTATTACAAACTGGAGAGAGCTTACTCACCCACCATTGTCATTTATTACGAAGATTTTAATACTTGATAAAGATTCTTGAGGGTGGTTGATGTGTTTTAGCTGCTTGCCAAGGTGTATCTAGGGTTTTTACTTCTCTCTCCCTCTAGCTAAGTTACTTTTAAGTTCATTATTACATTCTGAGTCATACACGAGAGATCTGTGAGCTTAAACCGAATCTATATTCATTGAGTAATATTTGAATGTCCTACGGCTAATCAATAGTGTTGCTATTTAACTTATCATTACCATACTCAAAAAGGGGTTACGACGCCATCTTATCTAAACTACCCTCTTACATTTGGCGACTCTGCTGGGGAGGCATTGTTTTAAGTAAGGAGTATGGCACAAGATAACATTAATCGAAGGCTCAACTTTGATGACATTCAACACAATGAAGAACATGAGGCGAGAGAACTGGATTCTCTAAGGGATATGGCCCCTCGAATAAAGATACCTCTAGTTCAGGCGACGACCGGCGTTCCTGGTGTGACACAAGCTTCCACGAGTGCTTCTTTAGGACCAGCCCAAGTGGCACTCCTCATGAATAATTTTTAAGGGTTCTTACAAACTTCGGTAGCTTCGACGGTGTTGGGAGGATTTGAAGCCAACTCTTTCGTGACACTAGGGGCAGCCCCAACAGCCCCACCAAGTGTAGGTGTAACGGGAACAGTCCCAGTAAGTATACCCTCTATTATGAATCCATCAGTGGGAACCTTGGGAGTATCAACGACTCCAGCTATGATGATTGCTCCAGCTGTAATGGGCACTCAGCCTGTGGTTCCGTTGGTTGTTCCCCCAGTAGCATCACCCATGGAGGAAATGAGAAAGGAGATGCAGAAAGAGATGTTGAAGTTCATGCAGGCCTCCTCCTAATTTGTTGGCTAGGTAGGTTCGGTCTATGATGAATTTCGAACATCTTATCCTCAGGAATACAACGATGAGACCTATCCGAAGGACTATATTCCTCCTATTTTTGAAAAATACACAGGGAAAGGTGGAAACCCGAAGGAGCACATTAAGCGCTTCATTAAACACTTGGGGGCACATTGTAATAATAAGAAGCTCAGGTTGAGGGAGTTTTCTAAATCCTTAACCGATAAAGAATATTCCTAGAATTCTCATTTGGCTCCCAAAAGCATTTCTACCTAGGAAAAGATGCATGTTTTGTTCGTCCAGAAGTTCTTTCTGGCAAAAGATGAGTTTACTTTGACCCAACTGGGGAGGGAGAAGCAACGACCCGGAGAAGAAATGGTAGTGTATTATCGAATATTCAGGGAAAGGTCCGTCGATGTGAGGGAGGATGCCAAATAGTCCAAGTTATTATAGATCTATGTGGAGGGACTTCTTCCTGAGTACATCTGTCATATCATTAATGAAACGTGTGAAGGGACTCTTTTTATGTTCTTAAAAGCGATAAGAAATATCTCCTTAGTGGTGCGACCAAATCCAATGGTGGTGCCCATGATGTTTAGGAAATCGATGCAACCTGCGGGGGGAGGTGTCATCCCCCACTCATAGGGTACATAGATAGAATAGATGGGGGCAAGGTTCCGAAGAAGGACAATAAGAGGAAGTTTGGAAGAGACAGGGAGGACCCATCACTATTGCCTTGTATGGGTGAGGAGGCTGTCAGCTGTTACAATGCAAGGGTCCAAGGAGGAACGGTCTATCAACCAAAGGGAATTCTCGTGGGAAAACTAGATGTGAAAACAAAGGCGGATCCCAATATTGCCAGATTCATCGGAAGATCCAGCGTCCAACAGAGAGATGTTTTACACTGAGGAGAATCATCGATAAGTACATAAAGGCAGGGACCTTTCAAATCCCTCCGCAAAACATTAACAACAAGTGTCAGCCCCAGTGGCTGTAAGTTGAAGGAATCTTCGGAATAACTTTCCTCAGTCTCTTCGATATCTTTGATAAGTGGTTATACTCGCTGTTGGAAACTTTTAGCCCATAGGTAGCTATCTTGGAAAAAGATCTCCATTCCAGGCTTCATTTTCTTGTCTGTGTGGTCATACCATGGTTTTGGAAAACCACAATCGTCCATTCAAGGAGTCTCCTGGTATTGTTGGGATGCAGTTTAATCTTCTCTTTGATCGAGACTGGTGGATCATTTTGAGCTCTTGTTCTGATGGTTGATACCCCAAGCCACAAGGAGGGACAGCATTCTTCAGTTCGATGGGCTCAAGTATCCCTTGCTGCCTTTGCCCTAGCCCCAGTCCCGGCATGAAATGCATGTTTCTGAACATCTGAATCACATTGACATTACCATAGGGTCATATTCTGGACAAACCCTTCCTTTGAAACTGTCCCCTTCTGGGAGTAGGAGTGGCTCAACTCAGAATCCTGATAGGAGCATATCATTTGACCCATGCTCTATCTAAAGGATTGGACTGCTGGTGCTTGCACCCTCGATATTTTCGTCGTCGCACAAAATGGTGAAGACTCGCCCATCATCGAAGAACTTCAATTTCTGATGGAGTGAGGAAGACACGCCCTTGATACTTTGGATCTAGGGTCGTTCGAGCAACATATTAAAACAAGTTGGGATGTCTATGATTTAGAATTCAATGATAGGGTTTATAGGGCCAACCCCTATTACAAGTTTTATGGATCCCATCACCTCCCGACGGTTATTATCGTAGGCACGTACAGTGGTGGAGGTTGGAGTGAGGTGGCTTTCTTTCAGGCCTAAACATTTGACAGTTCTCAGTAGGAAGACATTCAAGGCGGATATATTATCGACAAGAGAGAGTGGCACAACCTTCCCCATAACTTCGATGGAGATTTTGAGTGCATGATTGTGATTTGGCCCAATTCTGGGGATTTCTTCTTCAGAAAATGATAGCATTAGGGTAAAGGTCAAGGATCCGACCAGATTTACCGCTTCTTCTGGTGTGGTAGAAGGAGGAACTGTGGGTCTAGTGAGTAGCTTGATTAAATCATTTCTGTGCAGCTGGGAAGATATGAAAATCCCCCATAGAGTGATATTAGCTTGAGTTTTCTTCAGTTGATCGAGGATCTTGCTCTCCTCGATGGTCATCTCTGGCATAGGAACATTTTCAAAGCCCTTCCTTTTGTCATTTATTGGTAGTGAGATTATAACCTGGTAATGTCTCTCTGATCTAGTCATGTGATTTACTAAAGAAGGGAAGAACATAAATCCCATTTCCTCATCAATCTCAGGTTGTTCTGTCACCCTATTTATTTCTCCGAGGAGTTCTTCAAATGATATCATCCCACATATGTCGGCTATTGGGCCAGTTCTTCCTGAAGCTTGTTCTTCACTCGAATCTTCGAATTCTTCCCCCCATTCGGTGGAAATAATTATGTCTTTCCATGTAAAGTTAATGCATTCCATAACTTCAATGACTTCTTTATACAGGTCTTCCCATTCTGTGGGGATACATATGGTTGAAGGGACCAAGCGCCCTTGTAGCTTCAAAGTATCAAGTAACCCAATGATACTACAAATGCTGTTGGTTTACCCGAAAAATTCTGCCATAATCTGGACAACATCATCTAGGTTGACTTCATCGGTTGGTACCACCCACTTGTCTGAATCTCGGGCCCATTTCCATTCTTCCAAGAATAGTGTACTAAACCTTTGGCAATCGATGGCCATTTGTGAAGGCAATTTCATCCGAACTCTAGGAGTTGGTTTAACACCTCTGACAATTCCATATTTCCATTTTCAGAACGGGTACGGACAGTGATACATGCTCTGGTAAGGAGTGACAGTGCCTGATCGGCGAGGGTAGTAGGGTGTAGGAAGAAATATGGGCAAATTTGAAGAGGTTTAGGCGAGTATATGAGTGTGATTTGAGTTAAGGGATCAAAATCTGGGTTTTCTTCTAAGAAGATGGCATTGGCATGATTTGGGAGTGGATTACGAGTAGTGTTTGGCTTAGGATTAGCTGGTGGGGAGATGGTACCCCTATCAATGAGATATTGGATTATGTTTCGGAGGTGAAAGCATTGGTTGGTGGTATGGCCAGAAGTTTGGTGAAGGGCGCAATGAGCATCAGCCTTGAAGTTTCTTGGAAGTGGGTTTGGCAATGGACGGGGGTCCAAGGGTTTTATAAGGTTTCAGCTTAACTGGGCTTGATAAACTTTGAAGAGGGGAGTATGGAGATCTGTGTATTCCTTTCAGACTGGGATAGGGTGTCTTTCTGGTGCCCACTAAGTGGTCGGTTGAGAGATGTTGTTGATGGTTGAGATCACAACATTGGCAGGTTTGTCATATTTTTTGGGAGTGAACTGTCCGGACACCTTCTTTGGTTTAACCTCTGTTTTAGCAAGGCCTTCCTCAATTTCTACTCCTGCCTCTCTGAGAGATCGGAAGTGGGGATAGTATTGTCGTCACATCGTCGCTCAGACATGGGGTAAGAAGTTCTTCTTCACTATGTTGACCTGTTCTTCCTCAGATGGTCGATTGGTCCTGGTAGCTGCTTGCTCCCTCCACCGGGTTATGAAGTTACTGACTGATTCCCTAGGGTTCTATTTGAGAAGCTCTAAATCACGACGGGTGATCTCAAACACTTCGTTGTATTTGTACTGCAACATGAATTCTCTAGCTACATCCTCCTAGCTACGGATTCTGGATTCCTATAGAGATAAAAACCATCAGAGGGCACTATCCTTTAAAGTTTGCTGAAACAATTGGGCCATCACTTCTTCAGAATCCCATAGTAGAGTCATGGAATGATGATAACTACAAAGATGAACAATCGGGGGTCCACTCCCCCTGAACTTCTCGATATTTGGCATCTTGAACTTCTCGGGTAACCTCACTTTAGGATAAGGAGACATGTGGGTGTAGTCTATGTAATTCCCAGAGGTTCTGACTTGGTCGAACTTCTTAGTGAGAATTTTGAGATCCTCTTTCACTTTATTCAACTCCTCTTCTTTTGGATCAGCGACCATAGGTAGGTTAGCCACAGGCTGAGCAATGTTTGGCATCGAAAGTTAGGCAGGCGATGGCCCATTGACAGGAGGGGCACGTGGAGCATGCTGATATTCTTCGAGAACCCAAATAGGCTTGGGTGGAACCATATCATGAGGGAATAGTGCCTCGGGCTCTTGAGGAATAGGAATTTAGTTTCGTTGCATCTCTCGGACCTCGGTTTGGAGGTTGTCAATCTTGGACACGAGCTGCGCGAGGACTGCCATCAGATCTGACTGTATGACTGGTACTTGATCTGTATTCTCCATGGAAAGTGGATGGATTTTGGACTCGAAATAAGTAGTAGAGGAACGCACAAAACTCTGGGGTGATTTGACTAAAGACCAAAGCTAATAGGGAGCCAGGCTAAGGGCTTGCGATTGACATGAGAAGGCGTAGAATGGGATTTATTTTTGAGAAAAAAAGAAGAAACTATTTTTGGATTTTTGATAAAGAATGGAGAAATGTTTTTAGAGAAGGAACTCAGCATGATTATTACGATTATTATGTTCTCACTTGTATTTAACTCTCCTAAATGTAATGTCGGATGGGACCCGAGCCTATAAAAGTGGGGTTTTTAATATATGTGAAGCTACGACTAGACTTGTAACCAGGCTCACAGACAAGGTCCCATTTTAAAAATGCACAAAAATTTAGGCGGCAGGCCGACCCGGAATTTCGACAGAGTTTCGGGTTGAAACCGACAATCTAAAGTGTGTGTCTTATGTTTGACACCTATATGCGGGTATGCAATTGGTTGGGTGAATCGAAATGGGTTCCCCCCTTTGGTGTGACTTTCACGATATACGTCTTGCTCTTGCGGGCAATCGGTACGTGTGGAAAAGTCATTTGATATACCTAAGTGTACGTGAATTGCCTCACTATATACCTTGTGGGAACGGTACGTGTGAGAGCGAATTTGAGATACTCGGTGTACGTAAATGAATTCCCTGCGATATACCTCTCGTCATGACTTTGATCAAGCGGTACAATGTGAGGGAACCATTCGATATACGTCGAAGGTACTTGGCCAATGGAAGGTGAGAGTTATATCACTTAGGCTAACTGCGCCCTGCCGGATCAGCGCCCATCACGAAGTGACCCTCCAGTTACTGGGTAAAATTTGGTCAATAACAATGCTCTTCGGTGATGTCGTGTGAATCATGCATGATTCTCTTATTATTATCTTATGATGAGAATGATTTTCTTGATTATGCCAAACAGGGAGCAAAGCACAAGTACCAAAGGTACACCAAGTATGGATGGGTGATGCGTACAACATGTGGATATATGTGATCCTAGGTGCACGTGGTGTGAAGTGTACATGGAGAATTTTCTACAAGTGTGTGAACAGAAGCATAAGCATGGGATACACATGGAAAAGGGGAACATGCAGATATAGGGGAAATATAAACAAATATAACATCCATGTAAATAGAGTCAAGCCTTCAAAACATACATATACCCAGTAGTGTCGCCACTGTG
Source organism: Sambucus nigra (assembly GCA_949130495.1). Classification (NCBI taxonomy): domain Eukaryota; kingdom Viridiplantae; phylum Streptophyta; class Magnoliopsida; order Dipsacales; family Adoxaceae; genus Sambucus; species Sambucus nigra. The sequence continues at coordinate 299,915,003 of OX422215.1, read as the reverse complement.
GCCATCCCCAATCCTCGCCGCCGGCGGGCACGTGAAGGAGGATCCTCGGGTCCCTCGCGTCCCTCTCGGGAGTGCTTCGGTAGGCGTCATTTGAGATGAGGTGTAAAAATGTAGAGAGATTTAGAGCCGCCAGTCTATTTTACTCAAAACAGACAAAAGAAAAAGGGGAAGCCATCCCGAAGGACGGCATCCAATGACATACTGGTACATACGAAACCAAAATGATTCGAGAAGGGTTCGGAGGCTAAGTTATGAAATGGGAAGGTGTTAGGCACCCATTACGCCCTTTCGGTATCTCATGAATGTTTGCTATTTTACTTTTTTAATTTCCCCGTGATATGTGTTCATGTGTATATATAGTGGAGATAGGAATCCTCGACTTGTATCATGGGAGAGATAAAGCGAGTCATCCGTAGGAAGGTATAAAAATAATATTAGAAAATAAGATTTACCCGACTACCCTTACGTTGATCGTTATAATGGAACGATAATGCATATGGATTAATACGTCACCAAGAACAAGTGTATAGAATATAAGAAAACTGGATTTAGAGAAGATAGAGAATGAGAGAGAAAGTGAGAATAGGACTCGAGTCTAGGGTTTTACCCCGAGACGCCTACGTAGCCTATAAAGGCATCAAAGTCCATGTAGTTCTCATACAAAACGAGGGTTGGGGTTTATTCCATAAATACAAATGGGGGGTCTCTTATTTGTGAGTGTGTGTGTGTGTAGAAAAGTGTTTTAGTTGTGAGAAAAGTGTTAGAAAAATATGAGAATCCCAATTTGGAATTTATGAGCAAACCCTCTTTTTCTTATTTTTTTGGGTTTTATTTATATGAAAATAAGAGGTGTGAAATAATACTAAATAAAAAGTATATTAGTATGTGTGAGATGAGATAATAAAAGTGCTAGGTAATAAAACAAGTTATTGCGAATTTAAGGGAATTTGAAGAGAAAGTTGAGAAAGTTGGACCTTCTTGAAGATCTTGAGCTTGATCTTGAATGTTGGAGAGCAACCCTTGCACTTGGATGATGATGGAGAGTGCCTAATTCACCAAGTTTGATGAAAAGGATGGTGAAAAGTGGAAGTTAGAAAGGTATTTGGATGTTGAAATTGCGCTGTCTTCGAGAGAGGTTTTTGGGATTCGTTGAGAGCAATTTTTATCAGATCTAGGATCCTTTTGCAAATGAGGTGAAGGCATCCTTTTATAGGCCCAGATCACTGACGATCGTCATAGACCTGGTCCTACCTATCGACACCTGCCAATAGGCAGGGTCTAGAACCTGCCATTTCGCAGTGTGTTTTAGGCCTTTTCGAAAAATTAGCTATCGAGGGAAAACCATTGTTCAGAATCATGCATGGGGTGGACCATTGGAAATGTAATTAAAATACCTTTGAAAGTCCCTTGGATCGCTCCCGGGTTCAGGAGTTGACTTTGGGTCAAATATGGCTCGAAAGCATTTGTCGGTCCATTAGATAGGGAATCATTCGGATGCAAACGGATCATTCGTCCGCATGGTAAGTCCGAATCGTGCAAAGGGTGGACTATTGGAAAGGTTAGGAGATGTACTTTGATATTCCTAAGAGTTTGACCCGATTTGGGGAGTTAACTTTGGTCAACCGGGCCCTGGAAGCATTTGGTGACCTCTTGGAGTCAAACGGGTCGTTCATCCGCATGGTAAGTCAAAATTACGCACGGGATGGACCGTTGGAAAGGGATTTCAGTACCCTTCAAAGATTCATTTAGTCTCGGTCGAGTTGAAGAGTTTGAATTTTTGGTCAAACAGAGCCTAGGAGTGCCCGATGGCTTCTAGGTCAGTACTTGGGGTATGACCTGGGTTTGTAGTGATGAAGGGATGTACTAGGGACTTAAGGAGAGTTAAGGGGTAACAGAATGGTGTGTCTATAGTTATGAACCTAAACTACCTTATTTATGGCAGTATTAACTTCTCTTACCCTCTCAATGTTATCAAAGTAGCCTCTTATCACGGTCTAATAAGGAATTCTCGGGCCCCAATAGAGTTGGAATACAAGGTCATAGGTTTAGCTTTAAGGCATGATAGATCTCCCTAGCAAAAGAAAAGTTAGTAATCGTCACTTGCTTTGTAGGCATTAAAGTACCCTTAGTCTTTTTGGAAGGAATAATGTCCTTCATATTCTTTTTGGAGGGCTTGCTTCCAGTTGGTTCTTTCCATTTTCTTTTATCCTTGTTAGTACGCTCACCAAGTTTCACCCATATATCGAACACACGATCCCTAACAAGCTTTGGGATTAACATATCCCATTATTCTTGAGAAAGACCCTTGAGGAAATCTGCTGGTAAACATAAGTCATGAATAGATCAGTAAAATATGAAGAAGGAAGACGTGGAAATGAAATGGTGATGTACGAAGACCTTTAAGAGTTTGGGGTTTATAGATGATCCTAAGATCCTCAATCATGGACAGAGGACACAACTGCTTGCAGGTTTTGATGCATATGTTCACAACATCATTCACCAGCCGCCTATGTACAACACTAAGACTAAGAGTAACTTGGTCTGCAAATAAGGAAACATAAATTTAGTAAGGAATCATAGATGGTAAATATTACAAATAAGACTATAAAGAATAAAATGAAAGATTAATACTACTTAAAGGAGATTTCCCCTTAATCACAAGTAGCTCTTGCGGCTCCTTATTGTTCCTGGACTTCAAAGAAATCATGATTTCCATAAACGTAAAAATAGTTGATCTTCTAGAGGTAATTGGAAATATAAGAAACCCTATCAAGCTTGCTATTTGACTTAAGAGGGAAGACATGGAAATTCTTTGTTGATATGAGAATGTAAACACTGCAAAATATCTCACCGGTTATATTCACAAAGTGGATGGACCTCCAGACTATGATCGAGATAGGAATGATCTACAAGGAGTTGGGAGATAATTAGAAAGCTTAAACACCCAATGGGAAAGTATTTCACATATACATGTGTGAAATGGAAGACTAAATCCTAAATGAAACATGGCCTTGTATAAACGGATTTCAGTTACATTCTTTACATCACAAGCTTTCTCAACAGCCTCTAGGTCCTTCACCATCATAAACATCTGTATACAGTACATATATTGGATCCGATAGGCTTTGATTCAGTATGTGGTACTTTTGTTACGTCTATTTTGAGATAGGTCAATATCGTAAGCCTCATTATCATCTATAGAGTCCGATGCAATATCATAGTTCAAAGGAAGGAATCCAATAGCTAATTTGACAAATGAGGTATACTCTAACTCACCGTTGTATCACCCCTACTCAACAAGATCAATAACCTCTTAAGTGTCAGATTTACTCTCATATGAAGTAGACTCAAAGTCAAAATATGAAGATGCCTCTAATCAAGATGCTGAAACCAAGGAGGAGGTAGAGGATATGGCCAAGTCATTAGCTCTAGTTATTATTCTAGATAAGGAAACAACTCTAACTTTTATGTTATAACCAAGGATCGGCACACCACAAGGAATGTTATCCATTAAATTATCAAAGGAATCCTCATTTGAAATCGTGGTATTGTTTTTTATTAAAATATCACTAGGACGGAAGAGTACATTCGGCTTAAATCTAAAGGATGAATTAGGAGCCTCTAGACTACAAGGACGAGGGGAACCCTCAGCAAGAGTCCTTAAGGTATTGATCACCTATAAGGGGTCTACCTCAAGTAACTCTATGAACCTCATTCACTACAAAGATCCTCCTCAACTAGATATTGGTTAAATTCCATGGATTGGGCATTCAAAAACTGGAAAGTGAGATTTATGTTATGTGATTAAAGATCAAACAAAGAAAAAGGTGATGAACTTATGGAAGAACATAAAAGAAATACCTTAAATAACAACTAATGATTATAACAATAATGAATAAACTGTTATAAATTACTAAAACCTCTTAGAAATATCTAAATAAGGAAAAGCTTACCAAAAGTCATGAAAGAAATAAAAAACTGGAAGAATATCTTAAAAACCCTTGCAAAGATCTTAGAGAGATAAATCTAGGCTGAGAGAGTTTTAAAGTGGTCAAATGTAAATCAGAGTCATATTTTATATAGAGGATTAATGTATTGGTAATCACATGCTAAGACCAACATTGGAAATGTAAACGATAAAATATGAAGCTACACAAGCTACTTTAACACATTATAAGAGTTTCAATTTTATTCCATTTTTTTCAAACATATCCTAGGCCCGAGATTAAAGGATGGACATGCAAGTACACCATCCTAAGAACCCTCATCTCTTATATTTTAGGGGTCCCATGTCCCCTTCGAGTGTTATATTTTAAGGACTCTCAACTCCTTCAACTTCAACATTTGGAGGTCCCTCACAAGCTTTGGACAAAAGACCCTCGACTCCTACATTTAGGGGTCTATTAGCTCATTTGGCTTCAACATTTGGAGGTCCCTCACAACATTTAGTCTAAGGACCCTCAACTCTAACATTTTAGGGTCTTTAGCTCCTTCGGCTCCAATACTTAGACGTCCTTATGAAAGTGATCTAGTTCCCTAGGGTTTATACGGATTGAAAATAATCACCAATTTTACTAATTTTTCAAAATTAATTAAACCAATTTAAACTTAATACCAATTAAACTCCAAGTGTTGTCTAAATAGTTCTCCAATTTTAGTCTTGATGTAAGAATGCATCTATGTGATATAAGGAAGAGTAAAATAAGCAAACCACAACATGGTAATGTACGAGGAAAACCCACACGGGAAAACCTTAGAGGTCCCAACCACACAAGTCCACTATGATATGTACAATAACAACTTAAACTTACTCAATGAATCAACTTCTTCAAGCCTCGATGCACTTCTTTTTTCTTTTTTCCTTCCTCGCATCCATTGTTGGATGCCTTCCAGCAGCCAACATAATGCATGGCCTTTCTTACGTCTTGGAATTCTATTAATCTTACTTGCCTCTTGACTATTCTAACTATCATACAATTCAAACATGGTCTTCACCGCTAGAAATTCTCTTACAATATATATAGCAAACAAACTTGGTTCAGCATACAAGATATCTCAAATAGACGTTTGTAAGTGAAACTTGGATCTCAAACTTTGGGTGTAAACTAGGGTTTGGGAGGCTCAAATTTGTCTATAACAATCGTTTTTGCAAACCTTTCCAATAAAAACTCATTGTCGTCACTCTTAAATATAGAAAACACAAAGTGAGGTGGCACAAATATTGAGAAAACTCATTCGAATAAAATACACAAGTTTGTTCGAACCAATTGAGCATTCTTATTTTAGCGACAAAAATATTGTTTGAATGAAACTTCTAATCTTGTTTGAGTAAACATTGAATGACCTTTGAACTAAAATCTCTTGTGAAACAGAACAAACTCATATGAAGCACGTTAAATGATCATTTGAATGAAACACGCATTCTCATTTGGACCAGTCTTTGAAACTCATTGAACGACTAGTGAAATCCTATTTGAACGAACATAAAATCTCGTTCGAACGAATTTAAAGAAAAAACATTTTTCTTTTGTAAACATTTTACGAAAAATGCCTCAGTTTAAAAACTAACACCCAAACATAAATCCAAGCTTTATATATATATATATATATATATATATACCTAATTGAGATCCCTCAGATATTTAAGATAAAACTCAACACGAAACACGATGGGTAATCGATGTCACTTTAACTTGGCCACTACAGTCTTTAATGACACATCATAGGCTTGAAGGATAGGCCACTCAAATCCTAGCCTATGACGAAAATAATTTTTATCCAAACGAAATAAAGACCATATATAAAAATTGACTCAATTGGAAATTTTCCCTACACCATCACAAGCTTCGGTCTAAGGACCCTCGGCTTCTATATCTGGGGTTAAACATTTAGAGTACAATCACAAGATCCAGTCTAAGGACCCTCAAATCATACATTTTAGGGTCCCTCAACTCCTCTCGATTCAATATTTGGATATTCCTTATAAGCTTTTGTCTAAGTACCCTCAGCTCCTATATTTTAGGGTCCTTAGATTTTTTAACTTCAACATTTGGGGGTCCCTCTAAAAATTCATCCTAGTGACCCTAGGCTCCTACATTTTGGGGTTCCTTAGCTCTTTTGGCATCATTATTTAAAGACCCCTCACAAACTTTGGCCTAAGGACCATTGAATATTACATTCAAGGGTCCATGGGCTCCTTTGGCTTAAATAGTTTGAGGTTCCTCACAAGATTTATCCTAGGGACCCTCAGATCCTATATCTAGGGATCCCTCAGCTACTTAGTCTTTAACAATTGGAGTTCCCTCATGAGATTCAGCCTAAGGACCCTCGGCTCCTATATTTTGGGGTCTTTCAGCTCCTTCGGCTTTAACATTTGTAAATCCCTCACAAGCTTCGGTTTAAGGATCCTAGGCTCCTAGATTTTAGGCCCCTTAACTACTTCATTTTTAATATTTGGAGTTCACTCACAAAATTCAGCCTACGGACCCTCTACTCCTAGATATTGGGTCATTCAACTCCTCCGACTTCAATACTTGGATGTCCCTAACAAATTTCGACATAAGGACCCTTAGATCCTATATTTTAGGATGCCTCAACTCTTTCGACTCTTATATTTTAAGGACCCTTAACTTCTTCGAACCCTTTATGGTTCGGCTCATAACCTACAATATTCGACAACTATTATGAAATAGCACAGAAGATTAAAGCCTAAGGGTAATTGTTGATCCTAAAAGTAGTCTCGTATAGATAAGGGTATTTATGAGGATTGGCCCCATACCTTCGACCCCATATCTTTGGCCTATACCTTCGACATCATACCCCCGGCCTCATACCTTTGGCATCAGCATGGTCAGCCTAGTTATAACAAAAATTAAAAAAAGCATAGAATTTACCAGAATGGGTATTCCAGGCATTTTCTACTTACATGAGGATGTGCACAAATCAATAGTGCACGTGAAGGAATAAATCATTTATTCCACACAACTTTTAGATGGACAGGTTGCATAACCCAATTGGCTCATGTCAATTAGCATGCACCATCTTACTTAGGGTGCACATTACACTCTAAGTCTCCTTAATAAACTGTATACTTAAATACTTGTTCTCTAAGTCAACTAATATTATAAAATCTTACAAAAACTCTACACAAATACATTTTACGGAGAGAAAGTACTAAATTATAACTTGTAGAACACTATTTATAATGAAGAATGAGTTTGCTTACAATGGATGTAGGTCAAATGGCTGAACCACTTTAAATCTCTCTTTTGATTTGTCTTCTCTCTTTACTTGCTTTATATTTACTGTTTATATTCTTATCCAGCTTATGCTCAATTTAATATTTCACTAAGTTCATCTTTTAACTGGATTACTGCATTTATGTGTAACATCAACAACATTTATTTTCATAACCCTTAGAAATATAACAGCATAAGTATTTGTAAAATTTTCATACTATCTAAATTTTTGTTCTTGTTTAAGCCCAGATTTTATCATATTAGTCTTATTTATTACTTCACACGAATATTCCACTAAAACTAGTAATAGGGTATAACATTAAGTCTGACTATATACCATCACATCAAAATTATCTTTCTTATTTATGGGTGGTGATTACATGTTATATACACATACATTTACTTTAATAGATTTGGAACAACAACTTAACTCTAACTTCAACACTTCATTAAAAATATTAAATCTACTTCCATTCCTACAAATAACTATAGGGCATTCATATAAGATACATTTTAGCACAAAAATTTTTTTAGACCAAAATAGTGAACCCAAAATTTTCAGAATTCAAAAAATAGTGGAATAATGAGGATGGAAATTGGAAAGTTTGAAGAAATTCTGGAAGAGGTAACTCCAACGAGTTCAAGGCCATTCGAACGTGAATCCCAGGTCCTTTAAAGTGTGGATCGACTGAGGATCGAACGAGACCCAACTGCATAACTTACAAAACTCATTAAAAGGTTGTTTGAAGACCAACTCGAATGAGAGGCCATTCTCGTTTGAATGAGCACATTAGAAATTTTTAAATCGTGTTACCCTTGTGTGTTGTCGCATTTTGGGTCGTTGGATGGATGAGGTGTTGAGCTCTGGTGATCCCAGATTGGGCAAAAAATGGATTTTGGTATTTGGGGTGGTTTTATAAGTCTTGCTTGGGTTTATTTGAAGTTGGATTAAGAAGAAGAAGAAGAAGAAGAAGAAGAAGAAGAAGAAGAGAGAGAGAGAGAGAGAGGGGAGGGGGGTCTTTCCCCTCCATTTTCAGTATTTCTCCACCACAAATCATCACTACGATGTAACCACCTTGTTCCTAAATATTTAAGAGATATTCTACCATATCCAATCCCTACACACTTATTTCCACCATTGTTAGGCAAAGCTACGAATTTTAGAGGTGTTATTGGGGGATTTTTAGAGAAGATTTATTGAGCTTGAAGAGGGTTTTGATGGAGTTTTCATAGAGACAAGTTTGGTAGATATATGCAACCACTTTAAGGCCACCTTAGGAGGTAAGAGGTTTTTATCATCTTAGAAATTTCATCTTACCATTGTTGGAGCTCCATTTGAGGTGGAGAAAATCTACTGACTCTATTTGCATATTAGTAGTCTTGTTGTTAGATTATAAGAGTAGAATGCATTTGAATAAAATGATCAGTTTCAAGTACTTAGGTGTTTAAATTTTTTATGGAATAAAATGTTATAAAATGCCATTTTGATGAGGGAAAAATATGATTGAATATTTCAAAGTTTCTTGAAATTAAAGTTTGGGACTCTATGGTAATGGTGCATGTCTAGAAGTTTGATGCTACATATTTTTTGAAATAAAATATTTTGAAAATGATATTTATCTTGCAAAAGGGAAGATTTTATAAAAGTTGGACATTTGTTGAATTTTGAAGAAATAAAATTGTTCTTTGGTCTTGAAAAGTATATTTTCGCAAGTATTATGAACTTCTAGGATAAATTGTATTTTTAACCCATTTAGTATGATTTTTGGAGTTAGAATCCATCTTCTCATGTATATAAACTTGTAGTATTTTGATGATGAACATAAAAATAAGTTTAATGAAGATTTTATTGGGGTTAAACATGAAATAAAGAAGAAAATATTTTCAGCCCTTGATGTATGTGAAAAAGGTGTTAGAAATATGATAAATGTGAGGGTTAGAGACTACAAGTAGTAATAAAGAAAATGGCATTTTCTTATAAAAGTAGTCTTTAAATGTAATTGGATTTCTTAGATAAAGAAAATGAAGAAATGTCTAACTTGAAAGATGGTTAAAAAGGTGTTGAATAAGTGTTAATAGGTTAAATGTTGAGAAGTTGGTGCGTATAACTTAATAATATTTAGGGAGATTGGCAGTTATAAAATTGGAAGAAAATGACAACTTTGGAAATAAATGGGTAAGATGGTAATTTTATGTAAAGTGGAACATTTTTATGAAATAAAAATATTGGAAAAGGTGTTACACAAAAAGGTCCTAAATGAACATGATTTTGGGATAAAATAACGTTAGAGTAAAAATGACAAAAAATGATCATTTTTAAAAGTGTAACACAAAGTGAGATGAAACTCTAGGTTTTGGCTTCGACCGTGTGACAACCCGCAATCCGAGATAAGGGGTGGCCAGCCCGATACTCAAACGTAACAAGGATCATGGATGGATATCATTCTCAGCATCACAAATATAAACTGAGTATACGGGAAAATCACCCAATAAATCAGAAAACGGGTTGCCAAAAAGTGTAAAATTTTTAAAAAATGCGGTTATGAAAATTTAAACTAACAACCCAGTCTGACGAGCAAGTGGAATTCCAAAAGATAACATATAATATAACTAAAACGAAGGTACACAAATGGACCGAATAAGCTGTCGGTCCACAGCTACATAAGACAACGTACCACAATATAAAATATCTTACATAGTACAACCATTAATCAAATACAATAGTTTGGGACACACGCCCGAGGGACAAGACCCGATCATAACTAGAATAACGAGAATGAAAGCGTCTAATACAACATCCTGTAATAACCCGCAAAGTCTTACAGCTCGTCGAAGGTGTAAAGAACTTGGAAAGTCAAGTCGGGCGTCCTTGCGGTGGAGCACCTGAGCGGATACAATAATATATATACAACAAGAGAGTAAACCGGTCAGGGCCGGGTTCTATATGATTTCTAGAAGAATAAAAAGCATGATAGATATGAACAGTTATACATGAATAATGAGGATGATTACATGACATGCTAGCTACAATTACAAGCAAGGATAGAAGGTAAAGCATTTTAATTAAAACCCTTCTTATTAATACAATTTTCCATTTCCTTCAGACATTCCTTATTAGGAATAAAACCATATATTTGGTTAAGTCAAGAAGTTTTAATTTCTATTCATTAATTAAAACTTCCCATTTTATCTTTCCATCCCTTATTAGGAATATCATTTACATCAAGTGCTCTTTATGGCACATATATTATTCCCGTGCTCTTCCTGGCACATATTTATGCTCTTTATGGCATTTAACAACCATCAAGTCCAACTTGATGAAAATATGGTTATATTCATATACATATAACGATATCTAAGACCGCCCGTCCGGGTTTCCCCACTGAGCGCGCCCCTAAATGACCATCATCTTCCAGGGCCTAACATAAGACAACCTAGGCACCTATCGGAACACGTCGGGAAGCGGCCATGAGCCTGCGTGGTATCCAAGACCACACCTGGAATCTCCCTACCCCCGCAGAAAAAATATACAACCATAAACGCTCCCATGGCCTAGGACTATATCCACCCTGCATTCATTAGCCAGGGGGCTTCACCTCACGAGCGAACTTCCCTTATGATGTCATTTAGAGAGGTGTGTAACAGTAAATTAATATTTACATTTATAATCATTTTATTTCCAAAAATCCATTTCCATTAATCATGTGATTGGTTCTTTTATTAAACCTAATATCATTAAACGACGGGGTTCGTTCTAGTTGAACCTATCATCATTAAACTCATATGGGTTCATTTTATGCGAACCTAACCCCCATTGAATATTATCATTTATTCCTCAAATTACAATCCCCGATTAACTCTCCAAATGATCATTATGATCCTACAAATCTCCAAGGCCTATGTAACTTGACAAGTCCTTCTAGTCTCCAAGTTAGGGTACCTAACTTCCAAACTTCTAAGAGTTGGAATAAAAGAAGTAATGCCTTAGCATTACTTTAAACCTCCCCGAAACAAACCCCAGATGAACCCATTTCTAGTCCAGGGTAACGACCAAACTCCATAGCTACTCTAGGACTCTAAGTTTACTTCTTGAAAGAAGTTTCCTAAGTCCTAATCCTAAAGAATAAGGAGGAAAATTAAAAGAAAAAGACCCCCAAAATCTGCTGGGACCGAATCGATTCGCCCTAAGGGGCGAATCGATTCGCCCCAGCGAATCGATTTGCTCTGAAAGCGAATCGGTTCGGACAATAAAATTTGGTTTCTGCAATTGCCGAATTGATTCGGTCTAAATCCGAATCGATTCGGACAACCAGACCTGGGATTCTGCTTCTATGCGAATCGATTCGCCCAAGAGGCCGAATCGATTCGCCCCTGCGAAAATGCCAAGAATGGCTATGGAGTCTTGAACTCCAAAATTCTAAACAAACCCAAACCAGCCAAACCCAATCTATATAATGGAACTAGTACACCAAAAATACACCCAACTACCATCATTTGTAACTTTTATCATCCAAATCAATCTCAAAGGGTTAAATACCCAAAATTTCACCAAAACCCTAACATTTCTAAATCATAAATATCAATGCAATTTATTCTACTTAAACCATAAATTTGCAAGTAGATTACTTGCCTCAAGGTAAGAATCTGATTTCATGAAGAAGGAGGCAACAATCCAAGCTCCAATCTCTCTTTTCTCCCAAGTTCTCTTCCTCTCTCTACTCTCTCTAGGGCTCAATTGTGTAAAATGGAAGAATGGGAATAGGGGTGGGGAATTAAAACGGGGCTTAAGTCTAAAAGCCCAACTTAAAATGCTAATACGCGATATACTAATACGCGACTACACTATTTAAGCCAAAACCAGTCAAAAGTGCCCGAAATGCCAAAATACAATATGGCACTTATTTTGACTGTCTCACACCTACCGGGACTAACTACACTATTCAAATTATCATTTGAAAGTTTTATAACTCATTTTAGTTCCGGTTTCATCATAAACCAAAATGTCATTTGAAATCTTTTTGACATAATAAATTACCACATGAACATTTTATCTACTCACGAGGTAACTATACAACATTTAGTAAATATTGACCTCGTCATAACAAATTAATATCTACTCAACATCTACCATTTTATAAAATAAATTCCTACCCGGTAAAAATAAATATAAAATGGGCTATCAGAAGAGAGGGTCATTACATACTCCCCCCCTTAAGAGGGAATTTTGCCCCCAAAATTCGGATATACGTCGCAAGAAGAAGTGCGGATACTATTCCCGCAAGTCATCCTCGCGCCCCTATGTCGATTTCTCGACACTCTATTTAATACATAGAACTCATCCCCCAAGGTACTATCGGCGACACCAACGTAACTCTACGCTCTAAGATAGCAACCGACTACATCTAATAAGAACCGTCAAGTTGCACCTACTTCGAAAGGAATGTGCCTAATGGCACCGTCCTATCTCTCGTACTCCCTAGCATGAGAGACAAGGAAAAAATTATGAACTTACCGCAAAATGTTTCAACAAAGCGAGCGAATAGTTTACTGAACCCACCGCGACATTTCTAGAAAAGGTAAAACGTCATGCGGTGCAAGTCTTCCTTTTCTCCTCGAAACGCATAATGCCCTTCTCAGGCGATACTCACCACAACCTTTGGTCTAATGACCTCAACTCCAGATGCCTTCTTCTCGCATCGCATGAGCTCTTTTGTCGGTCTCGGTTATACGAGAGACTCATCATCTCGCACTTCTAACCAACAAGTGGGAGATCTAAAAAGCCTACCATACAAGGCCACTTCCAAAGTGTCGTCCCAACCACAAATTCTATATAGGCGAATTGAACGAGTGGAAGCATCGTTCCCAACTACTCTTAAAGTTAGGCACGCAGGTAAGGAGTATATGCCTCGGCATATGGTTTATTCTATTGGTTTGGTAATCTTGTGGAAATTGATAAGAAGTGATTAACCATAATTCGATTCCCATGACTTCTTGGAACCTTGCCAAGAATGAGAAACGAAAGTCTTGATTCAGTACAACAACCTTCTCAGGTCCAGCCAATAGTACGAGCGTCGTATAACTTGGCACGATTCGTCATTACCTCGATGCACCGAAACGTTAGAGTCGCGGGATTTCTCCATATCTGCTTAACTTAAGTCCCTTTTGTTCAGGACAAAATTCTCTTAAAGGAAATGCACCCCACCCTCAAGATGGACTTTAACTTAAATAGGGGATAATACTCCTTACAAGTTTAAACTTGTGAGGCGCATCCACAATAAATCGACACTCCAGTATCATCACTCCCCGTCATGGCAGAGACTTACTAATGGAATCTACCTTCGAGCTTAACCACGTGGCCCGGGGTACGAGTCAATTCACCCTTTCGTTACTTCCGTAACACTCCACTACGTGAGGCCTCATCTCCTTCGGCCTTAACCACCAACTTCTCGAAATCCTCCCACTTCACATAACATGAAACCAATCCCTCTTAGAGTTCACGCATGACTTATTCATGGTCAACTCCCAACAGCATCCCTAAACTTACGTCCCATACTAAAAGGCCCTACGCCTAAACAATCCTAAAGTCTATCTACCTATACCCTATCTAAGTCGTATACACCTAATGCTAAGTATATCCCTAGTGTCCAAGACCTTTCTCAACTTCCGACATTGCTCAGTTTCGTGCGTGGGACGTCTCGCCGAAGCAAAATCCAAACAAGGAACCCTCCCGTTACACTACTACCTCGCGTTGTCAGTCATCGAGGGGTACAGGTCTAAGACACATGTTCGGGTCCAAAAGATTCTACCGCTACACACTAACTATATAACTAACAAAAGAATATTAACTATCCAAAGCTGACCCTTCGTGAAACCCTAGGGTTATATACCCTATAACATATGTATCTCAATAATTAGCCTTCTATTTAAAGGCATAACCCGAAGTCTCAATTTGACTTCGTACTTCGGTCTCCCTCATATCGATCAGAGGAGAGAACTATGTGCAGTGCTCCTATGTCGCACTATAATAGCCATCAATCATCCTAGTACGTGATCCTCGGCTAAACTTTCAAATCCCACTTCCGACAATAAAGTAACAAAATAAAATATAATAAAAGGGAAGAATAGCATATCTTCACTCATAACATCGTTAAGTGTTCATGCGACGGAGTGTCTCGCAAAGCGAAATCCAAACAAGGAACCCCTCCATCACATGCCTACTTAACTAGTTGATCATGGAGATAGAGCGTAATACACACAAGGTAAAAGAAAGGAAAGATAGTATATCCCCACTCCCAACGTCGTTAAGGTTCGCGCGTGGAGCGTCCCGCAGAAGCGGAATCCAAACAAGGAACCTCTCCTATACGCTACCACTCAACTTGTTGGTCGTGGAGATAAGGCATAGAAATCACATACCAATATCACATCATACTCGACCATGTTAAGGACGAGTAAATCGGCCTCAAGCACAATTTAATAAGAGAACTTCCTATATACATACAAACAAAAGAAAAGGGCGAACCATTACGCATAGAACTCGATACTAATGAAAATACTCTCAGCAGATATTATGAAATCTGTAATCTGAGAAAAGCTCGTAAAATAATTGAGCGCGTAACACCCGCATCGAATAACATATAACTCACACATCTCTAAGAAAACTTACCCTCAATAACGGGTGGTACCGGCAGGGCTGGAGGAAACATAGCCTCCCGATCATGACAAACACGCCCATACTGTAGTTGCCCCTGCTGCGGAGGAACAACCATAATAGGTACCGGTGGTGGAAACAGAACACATGGTTGCTGCGGAGCCCGAGGAAACTGACCCCCAATCATCTGAGGACACTCCTTCTTGTAATGACCTGCCTCCCCACATTGGAAGCACCGTCCCTTCATCTCCTCCTGACCTCTACTTCTATTATTTCGAAACTGAGAAGAGCCTCGGCCCGGATGACCTCTATCTCCAGGGCCACCCCGATTTGCCTGATGCAAAGCACCTTGTTCGTGCCTATTATTGACCCTCGCAATAAACTCTCCAAGCTTCCCCACTTTCCTCATCTCAGTAGCTCTCTTGCTACCCTGCATATACAATCGATGTTCCTGGCAATGGAGTAAGGCTGCATTTATAGCTTCGCCATAAGTCTGGAAAGCTGGGTTACCCAATAAGTGTTTTCGGATTCTCCAGTTTAGACCTCCCATAAACTTCGAGATCTTCCTCTCTTCCGGAGTCACCTCATCTGGTACAAAACTTGCTAACCGGGTGAACTCCTCTTCATACTCCGCTACAGACCTCTCCCCTTGCTCTACATCTTGCAACTTCCTCTTCATCTCCCTCTGAGCAGCGGGAGGAAAATACTTAAGATCAAACAAAGTCCAGAACTCAGTGATTGACATGGTGTCTCTTTGCTCTGGGGTGGTCACCGTCTCCCACCAGTGTAACGCAGATCCGACAAGCTTAAAGGTGGTAAGGACTTGCTTCTTATCCTCACCGAATTCTATCATTCGAAGGTGGCATTGCATGTCTTTCTTCCATTGATTGGATTTAATAACATCCGCACCTCCCTCGAATTCCGGGGGATTGCCCCTTAGAAAGGACCCCCTAACCCTTTCCCACGGAGTAAGTCCCGTAGGAGCTTGAACACCTGGAGCCCATGGCAATTGTTGGATCACTACGGACATGGCGGCATGAACCGCTCCAGCCACTATGCTTGCTACATCCGCAACATTAACCGTCCCTTGTAGTGGCGGTGGAGGACCTACTTCCTTCTCTACGACCTTAACATGTCTCGCCGAGCGACCTCTCTTAGACGGCATCTGAGATGGAATAACAATAGTATTAGAATGCTAATTAAAACAATCTATCTTGCAGAAGATCGTAAACATAAGCATCAAAGAAATCCTAACATTAGGCTCTACATCAAAGAACGCTACGGTAGAACGAGACAAGTCCACACAGATCCTAGTACTCTAGAACCTGATGCTCTGATACCATCTGTGACAACCCGCAATCCGAGATAAAGGGTGGCCAGCCCGATACTCAAACGTAACAGGGATCATGGATGGATATCATTCTCAGCATCACAAATGTAAACTAGGTATACGGGAAGACCACCCAATAAATCAGAAAACGGGTTGCCAAAAAGTGTAAACTTTTTAAAAAACGCGGTTATGAAAATTTAAACTAACAACCCAGTCTGACGAGCAAGTGGAATTCCAAAAGATAACATATAATATAACTAAAACGAAGGTACACAAATGGACCGAATAAGCTGTCGGTCCACAGCTACATAAGACAACGTACCACAATATAAAATATCATACATAGTACAACCATTAATCAAATACAATAGTTTGGGCCACACGCCCGAGGGACAAGACCCGATCATAACTAGAATAACGAGAATGAAAGCGTCTAATACAACATCCTGTAATAACCCGCAAAGTCTTACAGCTCGTCGAAGGTGCAAAGAACTTGGAAAGTCAAGTCGGGCGTCCTTGCGGTGGAGCACCTGAGCGGATACAATAATATATATACAACAAGAGAGTAAACCGATCAGGGTCGGGTTCTATATGATTTCTAGAAGAATAAAAAGCATGATAGATATGAACAGTTATACATGAATAATGAGGATGATTACATGACATGCTAGCTACAATTACAAGCAAGGATAGAAGGTAAAGCATTTTAATTAAAACCCTTCTTATTAATACAATTTTCCATTTCCTTCAGACATTTATTATTAGGAATAAAACCATATATTTGGTTAAGTCAAGAAGTTTTAATTTCTATTCATTAATTAAAACTTCCCATTTTATCTTTCCTTCCCTTATTAGGAATATCATTTACATCAAGTGCTCTTTATGGCACATATATTATTCCCGTGCTCTTCCTGGCACATATTTATGCTCTTTATGGCATTTAACAACCATCAAGTCCAACTTGATGAAAATATGGTTATATTCATATACATATAACGATATCTAAGACCGCCCGTCCGGGTTTCCCCACTGAGCGCGCCCCTAAATGACCATCATCTTCCAGGGCCTAACATAAGACAACCTGGGCACCTATCGGAACACGTCGGGAAGCGGCCATGAGCCTGCGTGGTAGCCAAGACCACACCTGGAATCTCCCTACCCCCGCAGAAAAAATATACAACCATAAACGCTCCCATGGCCTAGGACTATATCCACCCTGCATTCATTAGCCAGGGGGCTTCACCTCACGAGCGAACTTCCCTTATGATGTCATTTAGAGAGGTGTGTAACAGTAAATTAATATTTACATTTATAATCATTTTATTTCCAAAAATCCATTTCCATTAATCATGTGATTGGTTCTTTTATTAAACCTAATATCATTAAACGACGGGGTTCGTTCTAGTTGAACCTATCATCATTAAACTCATATGGGTTCATTTTATGCAAACCTAACCCCCATCGAATATTATCATTTATTCCTCAAATTACAATCCCCGATTAACTCTCCAAATGATCATTATGATCCTACAAATCTCCGAGGCCTATGTAACTTGACAAGTCCTTCTAGTCTCCAAGTTAGGGTACCTAACTTCCAAACTTCTAAGAGTTGGAATAAAAGAAGTAATGCCTTAGCATTACTTTAAACCTCCCCGAAACAAACCCCAGATGAACCCATTTCTAGTCCAGGGTAACGACCAAACTCTATAGCTACTCTAGGACTCTAAGTTTACTTCTTGAAAGAAGTTTCCTAAGTCCTAATCCTAAAGAATAAGGAGGAAAATTAAAATAAAAAGACCCCCAAAATCTGCTGGGACCGAATCGATTCGCTCTGAAAGCGAATCGGTTCGGACAATAAAATTTGGTTTCTGCAATTGCCGAATCGATTCGGTCTAAATCCGAATCGATTCGGACAACCAGACCTGGGATTCTGCATCTATGCGAATCGATTCGCCCAAGGGGCCGAATCGATTCGCCCCTGCGAAAATGCCAAGAATGGCTATGGAGTCTTGAACTCCAAAATTCTAAACAAACCCAAACCAGCCAAACCCAATCTATATAATGGAACTAGTACACCAAAAATACACCCAACTACCATCATTTGTAACTTTTATCATCCAAATCAATCTCAAAGGGTTAAATACCCAAAATTTCACCAAAACCCTAACATTTCTAAATCATAAATATCAATGCAATTTATTCTACTTAAACCATAAATTTGCAAGTAGATTACTTGCCTCAAGGTAAGAATCTGATTTCATGAAGAAGGAGGCAACAATCCAAGCTCCAATCTCTCTTTTCTCCCAAGTTCTCTTCCTCTCTCTACTCTCTCTAGGGCTCAATTGTGTAAAATGGAAGAATGGGAATAGGGGTGGGGAATTAAAATGGGGCTTAAGTCTAAAAGCCCAACTTAAAATGCTAATACGCGACTACACTATTTCAGCCAAAACTAGTCAAAAGTGCCCGAAATGCCAAAATACAATATGGCACTTATTTTGACTGTCTCACACCTACCGGGACTAACTACACTATTCAAATTATCATTTGAAAGTTTTATAACTCATTTTAGTTCCGGTTTCATCATAAACCAAAATGTCATTTGAAATCTTTTTGACATAATAAATTACCACATGAACATTTTATCTACTCACGAGGTAACTATACAACATTTAGTAAATATTGACCTCGTCATAACAAATTAATATCTACTCAACATCTACCATTTTATAAAATAAATTCCTACCCGATAGAAATAAATATAAAATGGGCTATCAGAAGAGAGGGTTATTACAGACCGGGCAAAAGAAAAAGTGAAATAACATGGACATTTGCAAAATGTTAAAACGTATTAATAAGGACTCGAATGACACCAGAATAATTAAGGAGGTCTCGGAGCCCTAGGGTGAAAGACCCAAAATCACTAGCCAGAGCATATGGTACGCATAGCCGACAGTGTGGAGCTCGTTAAAGTATGTGATTATTGAAAGATTCTGAGAAGAAAGTTAACGAAAATGGAACATGTCATGAAATGGATTGTGTGATGAATACATGAAGATACAACTTAACTTGAATGAATTAATAAATATTCTAAAATTAGATAAAGTGAACAAGTAATGCAAAAATTGATTAATGTCCATAAAGTAAAGGAATGGTAAAGTGAAGGGATTAAATGGGTAGTTAAGCAGCCTAAAGAGGTTTAACCCATATTTAACACAAGGGTGTGTTTATGAAATATTTTCAATGAAAAAATAAGTATTTTCTAACATGGTGGCCCTGTGTGTTGAAAGGGTGAATTTCAACATAAATACTAACGTGAATGGGTATAAATAAAAGGAGAAATTAAGGAAAAAGAAACAATTTTCCTTAAACAAAGTGTATTTATTTTAAGTATTTAACCAAGTGTTTTAAATCAAGGAATAATGTCAAGTTAAGTACAAAGGGAATGTTTTTACAAGATTACGGTGAATTAATCGGGACAAATAATATTTTTTTGGAATAAAAATGGTTTCATGCATGTGAGTGTGTGTGTGTATATATATATAATGCATTAGAGTCTTCTTCCTACCATTCGATTCTATACTACATTATTTTTCACTGAGCATTCAATTCATTCCCTAGTCTTTGTTACGGCAAGTTGGGTGTGGTTCATTATTTTGAGAGCGTTATGCAGGTAAGTACTATTTTTGGTTTTACAATAGTAGCTTTGTATGCTTAGATCCACGGTATGCTTCCCACGGATCCCTCACGTACTATGATTTAAATTAGAATTACATGCTAAACAAGTGAAATGTTATTTAAATAAAATTGGGTTAGCAACATTATATAGGTTGTTTTATTAGACTTCACACTGGGTCGGATCGAGTTGGCCACGGGTAACCCATACATCCGAGTCGGGGTGTGACAACATTTGCCATTACATTTCATGTACAGTGACATTTGTACTCACTTGAAATCTCGATTTAAAAAGTGTCTTGATCAGATTTAGTTTGCCCCCTAAACTTCTTAAGTTTTATATAATTTTAAACCAACATCTTTAAATTCAAATTTAAGACTTCAACCCATAAGCATTTGTCACTTACGTTAACATGTGTATAATATATAATTTTTTCCCTTCATATTTAACAACTATTTGCTATACTAATAATGTTGCATTTTGCATATAATTTTAAATTTTAATAATAAAATATCACCACTATTCACATTTTTCTTATTCAAAAATAAATAAATAAATAAATAACAATGACACATCATTGCAAATAATACTCCAAAATATATAATTTGGAAATTAAGGACACTACATTATACTCTCCTTAAAAATAATTTTGTCCTCGAATTCAACATATCTAATAAATAAATATATGAAGTACTTTACCCTCATCTACTACTCCAACTCTTAAAACATATTCTATTTTTTTCATGTTTATCCCATCATAACTAAGCTAACTCATTTTTCTTATTGTGGCATAATTATTATGTTCGATTTAAGATGCTAATCGATTTTTTAATAGATATAGTCTCCTCTTTTGAACTTACTGTCATTGAGGTTTATTATATGACATTTATTGTTCAAATACTTTTTATGCATATTCACTAATTAAAACAAATTCTACCATTTCTTTAATTCAGTTCCACTAAACGGAAGTCACATGCGACATATTAGGAGTATTCAGATAACTCCCCTTCTCAACAAATGAATCATGTATCTAATATTATATTAACTTAGTGTTAAATCCTCACAATGCACTTGAGGAATTATAAAATAAACATCCAAGTCAATATTAAAAAATATCTAGAATACTCAAAAATTATTTAAATCATGCATCATACTCTTTTAATGTTAATCTCATTTTGACTTTTTACTCTAGAATTTTCACTATCTCAACACAACTTAAAAGAGTGACTTGAACCTGTGATTTTTGGCAACATGAAGCTATAACATTGTGTTAAGGAACCAAACATCAATATCCATACTTCCATAACTCTTTTAAAGTTATTAACGATCACTTTTACATCTTCGATTTCACATATTAGATTAATATAGTGGACATATACAATCCCGAAACAAGTTGAATGTACTTGATAATATTTTAAAATCCAATTCACGTCACAAAACCGTACTCTCGAATAGATTAATATCATTACTCAGTCGGTAAATTTTATATTCATAGTGTGCTTCCTTAATAACCAAATCATCCTTTAAACTATCACGCTCAAAAAGGCACCCAACCTTACGGCATATCCCAAGAGTTTCTCCCGCCTTTGGATCCCGCACACAATAACCAGAAGGAGAAAAAGTGGTGGTTAGACCAAGATCACAAAGTTGGCCAACAAATATAAGATTTAGTGTAAGTTTGTGAATCCAATCAATATAAAAAACAGAGGTAACTGATGTCGAGATTGTTCCAATGTGAGTGAATGATATATGTGAATCGTCGGCAGTGTAAATTATTAGTGTGTGATGAGAAATATTGGTGGTGGAGAAGAGAGTAGGATTTGAAGTCTAATGATTATAATAGGCAAGATCGAAGAACTACGAAGACTTACCTGAAGTTATCAACAAAGAAGTATTACCAAATGGGTAAAAATCTGTTTGAGGAATCCTCTAGATGATCAATCCTATTAACAGAGGCAATGGGAGATGAATTGTCACTAGTAGAAGCACTGTATTTAGAAGGACCCACTCATGGGATCCAAGAAGTCTGGGATCGTGGATATGGGAACTTCGGGAAATCTTGGTAGAGGTGACCACCGCCCATCACATGACAGAACTTGCACACTCAAGTAAGGCAATCAACAAGAAGATGATATGTTAGCTTACAGTAATTGCATGTCTTGAAAAAATTCCAGTTTTTACGTCGATATTTCATAGTGGACCTCTAAGAGTATCATAAACAACTTCAGGAGAGGAGGTTAAACGAGTAGAAAGGAAATTTTCCTCAAAGAGAAGTTCTGAAACTACATGCTCTAGTGTAGGAAAATGATCTCTTTGAAGGAGAGAAGAACAAACATGCTCAAATTTATCACGAAGAGACATAAGAAAGACAACCAATTATTAATGATCTCGTAGGTCTGTAAAATTAGCAACATCAGTGGGATCCTTCAAGCTAGGTTCTGAAGAGGTCAACTTGTCCCAAACAGAATGCATCCTGGAAAGAAATTTTTTTATGGTTTGTCCGGGTTGTTGTTTCATACGATGAAGGATTCCCATAAGTTGCTATTGATTAGTGAGTTTGGTAGTGGTATATAACTTTTGAAAAAAGTCCCAAATAGATTTGGCGGTGGTAAATCTGCTAAATTGAAGGATAATTGAGGGTGAAAGGGAATTACAAAACCACGTGATTACTCGATGGTTTATGTTCTCTCACTCCTCAAGACGATCTTCAAACTTATCATCAGCTTCCCCAGCGACCTGTGTGGGTTCAGTTACACTCCCGGTGATATGACATCATAGTTTTTGGTCATTGAGAAAACTCGACATTGCCTGAGACCAGGGAATGTAGGTTGTACCATCGAGAGTGATAGAGATGGGTTAGGTGATGTCTTAGCAATTCATACCGTTGACAAAAAGAGAAAAAGTGAAATTAAGGTTCTGATTTATAAAAAACAAAGGTAAAAAATGGATTGACATCCGTAAACCCCAAAAATGAATTTTTAATGATGAAAAACGGAGAAAAAATGGGCTAAAAACCCAAATAACCTCAAATAGACACAAAAGAAGGTGGGTCAGATATGAGTCAGTCCAGGTCAGTTCACGGGTTGAAGAACAGGTTCGATATTGGTCCAGAAAAAAGGGTGAGTTCATAAGTGATGGTGGCAGTGAGAGGAGAAAAGGCTTAGTGCAGGCAGCGATAACTTGAGCACTGCAAGAGGAAGGCCACCTAGAGCATTATAACTCTCATACCATGTTACGATATTAGAGAGAGAGAGAGAGAGAGATAATTGGAGGAAAGGAGATATATTGAATTAATTTTATGTGTTTCTACGAGGAGATACATGACCTATATACATTAAACTAGGAGTACGATAATACAATGTGATAGTATGGGGGTAAATTCAGGGGGCCAGGAGGGGCGGAGGTTCCCCTTCGATTTTTCAAAAAAATTACCGAGAAAATTTATTTAGGGGTATTTTGTGTAAAAAAATAAGTCAAAGGTGATTTTTAGAGGATTTTTAAACTTGAAGGGATAGAAATGTAATAAAGTTTCATTCAACTTTAAACCTAAAACCGTTTCATTTCTAACATTTCTGTTCTCTCTCTCATCTCTTCTAAAACTCAGTCGCCCTCACCTCTCTCGACCCCTCACCTCTCTCTAGCGTCCTCACCTCTCTCCGGCGCCCTGATCTTTCTTCGATCGCTGCCCTCACCTCCTCTGCCTTGTTGTAGGGTGCAACACAACTGCTGCTCTCCATTCAGCTGGTAAGAAAACAATCCCTTTTTTTGTGTTTGTTTTGGTTTATTGGTTACACAACCAATCAAGTTGAAGTTGAAGAATTCATTAGATAATGTTATTTTGTTTCATTAGATTAGGTGTGAACACGTGCGTAGCACGTGAAACCGTATCCGGATAGTCAATCTAAGCATTAATAAAAGTAGCCACTTACTTTCTCTTCCTATTACTTTAAACTTAATCCAATGTGTATTCTTGTACTTGCTATATTTAGGTGGCTTCCTTAGCAATACGTTGTTAGTCTAAAGTGTTTTTATAGATTGTTATCAAAGATTATCAATACCCCTTAAAAAGATGCTTTTATATGCATTGTTAGTATCAACTATTTTTATAAATTATTGTCAATTCCCATCAAAGATTTTCTTATCCAACTCAACCCCCTGTATGTCACTCGTATGACTGTTTGAAGTCCCACATTACAGTTGTACTCATGTCACTTAAGAATTTCAAATTTATGCGATTATGAGGTAGATTTATCTTTGTCCCGACACGCACACGTTACAATTGTACTCATGTAAGTAAATTGTACTCAACTATATCATTTTAATAAGTTCACATTAAAACATTAGCATAAAAGTGTAAATAGAAGTATACTTGTAGCCAATTATTAGAAATATATGAATTCACTGACTGATTAATTCTTCAACCCACATACAAAGATATGAATATCATGTTATATACTTCAGGGATTTTTTTACTTAACAACACCAACACCTCCACCCCTACCCCCTCAACATGACCCCCAATTTACTTACTGAAGTCTAACAACGTTAAAAAAATTCGAATCCATATTTAAACATAACCCATAAAACAAAAAAAAAAAGACAAAAATATCTTAAAATAATACTAAAACATTGTAACCAAACATTGCTCTTTCTCACTCCATAAATCTAATTTATACTCAAAACACACCATCTCTCTCATCGCTATTTATCTTCATTTTTCTCTCTACATTTTCCCCTCTCCTCTCGTGTTTCTCTCTTTAGATTTGAATTCCTCACTTCTTTTTGAAAATTCACTAGCGAAGCTTTAAATTCTCTCACAATCCCTTTTATCTATACTTTCGAAGCCTGTATCCCAAAGCCCACACCGTACATCATTAATACTCATATTTGCAAATTATTTCATTAATTCATATTTGCAAATTCTTCCACCTCATTTGAAACACTCTAGTCTGTAGTAAGATAAATTGACTAATCAATTACATCCTCATGAATCTCCACCTAGAATGGAGGAAACGAAGATACCTAAATAATATCAAATTGAACAAAAACTACAATTCTACATCACAAATCGAAAGAGGATAACAAAATTGATAAATTTACCTCAAGTTGACGCACTAAATTCAATAGAAACAATAATTCATATATTAAACTTTAACTCCCCAAATTTGGGCCAAAACTCAAATACCCCAAAACTATCACTCCTAGATCGAGAACAAAAATTACCAAATATCCAACACATGTATATATAGATATAGATGGAGACAGAAGATGTGTGAGTGTGTGTGTGTAATTAAAGATTTAGGGCAAATATTTTTTTTAGTAAAGACAAAGATGGATTTTTGGTAAATGTGTAATTTTGGGGTATTAATATGTATATTTTAACAATGTTAGACTTTTGTAAGAAAACTGATAGTTATGTCAATTGGTTGGAGCTTAGAAAAGTCGACACTGAAATTCACAAGTAATCTTCTAATCTTTGATTTAGCAAAAAAATGCACCATTTTCATTGAGAATTAAAGCTTGTAGAGAATAACACCAAATTGTCCAAAACCATAGGCTTTAATGAACTATAGCCATTACAAAAGTAACATGCATAGATTCCAAGTCGAATTGTGTATTTTCATTTCCTTCCTCCATCACAGGCCTCCAATGTATCCTAAACAACATATTGGGCAGAATACGTTTCAGTTTTATAGCATAAAACAATCATTCATTTATTAAAATATTTACTAAGAACAATAAACATCATTTTTTGCTTTAAAAAAGTGTCAAATAAAGAAAAATAGTAAATGCTTTTAAAAATACACCATTCCAAATCTAATCACTTCGATTGATCTCGATAGTCATACCTACCAAAAAACATAACGCGACATAGTACCACATTAATAACCCATGTAGTTACCCAAAATGAAGAAACTACTTAAAGATTAATCATTCTAGTGAATGTGTAAAAAATCTTACATATCATGTGGTAGATAATATATTATGAAATAAAGACACCCACCAATCCATAAAAGGAGGAGGAGGAGGATAAGGGGAAAAAACTCCAAGCAGTGCTCAATACACTCATAAAGCATATATTATTCTGTAAACCTAAGAAAAAATATCTTATCCTATTAAGAACTATAACTTAAATTTTTTCAATGCTGAATGCGGAAAAATAATGAGTGAAATTAGAAATCTGATGTCTTATTTAATTCATTAAATAGGGTAAATAAGTAAAATGATAAAATTTTGATATTACCTTTGACATCATAGATCACTCTTTGTATTCATAATGGGACCACTATTATAGCTTGACCTAATTGCTAAATGTGAAATAAAACGTCTATACATATTGTCCGAAAATGACTAATTTTAGAGAAGAGCCCATATCATGTATTTCGGGTGGCACGGATAACAGAGGGTATTTATTTTACACAAAATCAAAACATTTACAATTGAACAAACCAATAAAATATAATTTCAACCCGCTGGAAGACCAAAAAGTAGAAGATTAAAATCCCATTCCTCCACCACCTTTACAATTTCAACTCCTTGGGAGACAAAAATGTATGAGATAAAAAAATCCTTCCCCACCATCTTGACTACTCACCTCATTTTTTTACAAGACAAAACAAAGGTTTCACCTTATACTGACAAAGTGTATAATTTCAAAAACTAAGTCCTAAATTTCCATATTCTATAATGATTTAAACTATTTACCTACAACAAAATTTAAAGCCTTAAATGTTCAATATATAATTTATCATCAACACAAATGCTTAAATTACAACAACAAAGTTACATAAATCGGTATACGAAAGCGGTAAAAAAGGGCTATAATGGGGGGAACTTAGAAGATTGCAATCATACCTGAATAGAAGAACAATGGTATTTCTAAAAAAAACACAAAAGATCAATCATAACATAAAATACATCAAAAAAATTAAGTATATAGATGCATATAATTATAGATGTTGAAATTTGTAATTTCTGAAGGGAGAAAACCCCAAAAAAAAAACTATATCTAAATGGGAGTTTTTGGATGGTTTCTAAATAGAAGCAATCAAGGGAGGATATTTTCATTTTCGACACTTCATATTCCCTAGATGAGAAGAAACTATTGAGGAACTTGGATGTCTTGCAGAGTGTCGTTTGGGGAATAAGCCATAAAAACGTAAATGAAAATGAATAGGTTCAAGTAATAGTTAGAATTTACTAGTGAGGGTTGCTGGTAAAGGGGACTTTGGAACGTTTTGGTGGGCATGGAGAGGGAGGGATGGAGGTAAAACTCGAATTGATGAGATACATATGTGGAGAGAGAGAGAGAGAGAGAGAGAGAGAGAGAGAGAGAGAGGTGGGATGGGTGAGATATAATCACAGAGGACAGAGTTGGAATAAAGACAATAAATGAGGATATTCTAGACATTTATTGACATCCAAGCTTTTTGTCTCTTTTTAAGTAGTAGAGATAATGTTGTTAATGTTGATGTTTGTAAGAAAACAATCCCCATTTTTTAAGCTTTTTAATGCTTTGATGATGTTTTCATTAATTGTTTGATTTGCTTCAAATTTAATTTGCTGTCAATGTAGATACCTACTGCAAATTGTTTGATTTGCTTCAAATTTTTTATTTAGGCTCTTTAGATATGTGTATTTTTTAATGTTTACTTGTTTTTACTATTTATTTCTGAATGATTAAATGTATATATTTACAAATGTTTAATTGAAAGTGTCTCTTGATAATTTAAATGTTTAAGTTTTTTTTAATATATGAAGAGACAAATTTATGTATATTTAAATTAATTTAAACTTAAATTTATAAATTGGAAAAATATTTAGGTTAAAGTAAAATACTAAGATTAATGTAGAATATTTATTTTAAAGGTTCATTTTAGTGTTGTTTATCAAAAAATGAAAATTACTAAAAGAAATCGCCTCGGGGTTCACTCGAAAATTTGGCTCCCCCTGACCAAAAATCGTGGATCCACCATTGTGATAGTACATGTATAATACATTGAGTACAATAATGTAAAGTACATGTGTACTAGGACATTTCATTGTGTTAATATTATAAGGACATCACCCACCCATTTCAAAACACTTGGTGATTAACCCATTGAATGACCCAACTCAATTGCGCTCCATCCTCCAATTTTAGCCACCCTTTTTTTAAGAAAACTAAACTTAAGCATTTTTAACGTTGTTTTTACTTTTGTAGTACATTTACATGATTTTTTTGACAAATTTTTAGGGTAGTTCTAGAAACCATCTTATACAAATGATAACACCACTCGAAATTTACTCCCCCCGCTGCTAAGAAATTCCAATTACATCCGTTTCTAGTTGACATAATTACAAAATGGATTTTGATGTAATAAGAAATAACATGAGCCAAAAGGTATTTTAACCCATATCATTCAGAATTTCAAATTGCATCATTATCTTATTGGAATCGAAAAGAGAACATTACCATTTCGAGGTATTCATGTTGTTGGCCAATAATAAGGACCGAGAAAGAAGAATTGAACTAAGGGTCCGTTTGATACAAAAGTGGGAAAATGGAGTGCATGGCAAATTTTTCCATAATAAAATTTGCCATGGAAAAATTTGTGAAGGCAAATCCTATAATTTGCCATATAAGGTTATTTGATAGGATTAATTTACTAGGTGGCAAAAGTGGGTTGTTTGATAGCATTAATGGAAAATAAAAACAAACAAACAGTTTAGAACAAACAAACAGTTTATGAATAAAAAACAGTTTATGAATAAAAAATAGTGTTTAATAAAATAAAAAGTTTCAACAAAAAAACAGTTTTAACGGAAAAAACATTTATTTAGAAAAACAGTTTTTAACGAAAAAAAAAACTTTGAAAAAAAAACAGTTTAGAACGATTTTTTTTAGAGAAAAACAGTTGTAACAAAAAAACATTTTTTAACCAAAAAATAGTTTCAATGAAAAAAACACTTTTTAACAAAATAAAATGGTTTTAACAAACAAACAAACAAACAGTTTAAAAAAACAATTTTAACAAAATAAAAATAGTTTAAACTAAAAAATAGTTTTTAACAACAAAAAAAAAAACAATTTTTATGGAAGAAATGTTTTTTTCAAAAAAAAAGTTTTTAATAAAAAAAATAGTTTTTTTAATATTTTTAAAAAGGATAGCAAATTTGTGGAGAAATTTTGCTTTGCTATATAAGTAAGCAAATTTTGCCAACAAAAGTGGAAAAATGATGGCAAATTTGTATGTGAACACGAGCATCCATGAAAATTTTTTCATGGTAAATAATGGTCATCAGACACACAAAATAGTGGGCAAATTTGTGATTTGCCACATTTGCCACCTATCAAACGGGCCCTAAGACTATCAGTAACCAAAAAAGACTTTAAGACACGTCAAGAATACTAGCTTCGCGCACACACACACCTCCCCCAAAAAAGAGAAAATATCACTGTGATATAACAAATTCAAGCCCATATTTATCGTAAAGAAATACAGAAAATCTCACACATGAATTTTGATTCTTTCAGCTGAAAACCATATGTATCAAATCAACGACCCAAATTAAGTGATCTGAGCTTGGCGAAGCTCCTCGATGCCATGGGCAAAGTGGCAGTGGTCACCATATGGGCAGACCCCTCTCGCATCCCATTTGTTGCACAACTCAGTCTTGTAGCGTGGGTGGCGATGAAAAAGGCGAAGCTCCTCGATGCCATGGGCAAACTGACACTGGTCATCCTTTGGGCAGACCCCTGTCGCATCCCATATGTTGCACAACTCAGTCTTGTAGCGTGGGTGGGGAAGAACATGCCGAAGCTCCTCGATGCCATGGGCAAAGTGGCAGTGGACACCATATGGGTAGGCCCCTGTCGGCTGCCATTTGTTGCACAGCTCGGTCTTGAACACCTTTTGCTACAACATCCATATAACTAGTCATACCACCGGTTAAACATCATTTATATGAATTATCCAGTCCAATTCCTTTTTTAATTACTCATCTGGTAAAAAAAAAACTCAACAAACAATCCCATTTTTCAAGCATATGAGTTTTCAAGTAAAATGAAAAAAAAACTATTTTTCCAAAGTAAAATGGGTGGAAAACAATTTTTCTTGTTAATAATCATTTTATAATGTAGAATTTATTAAAATAATTTTAATGAGTGTTAATTGAGTATATGAATAGTAATTTCAAAAGATATAGATATATATATATATATATATATATATATATATATATATATATATATATATATATATATATATATATATATATATATATGGCGTGAAATGTTTTTATTTTTTATAAAGCTATTTTATTTAATTGTTAAATAAAAAACTATTTATAAAATGATTTTTTTAATAAAAAAAACATATAACAATTTTTTTTAAACATTTGAAATGATTTTTGAAAATATTTATGAAAATAATTTTTTTTATAAATAAAAGTATTAAAAACCCGCTAAGGGAGCGGAATCCGTATACAAGGAGTATATAAATATGTCCATTAGTAATTCCATTATAGATTTTTTTTTTACCAAATGGAAATACGATTTTACAAAATACAAACAAGATTTCACAACATGATTTTACTTCGATCGTTTTGTGCTTGGTAAAAAAAATCGTGTAATGGAATTACTTATGGGTATGTTTGTATCCTCCTTGTATATGGGTTTCGCTTCCTTAGAGGCTTTTTAATGCTTTTATTTATCCAAAAAAATTATTTTCATAAATACTTTAAAAAAGCATTTCAATTGTTTAAAAAAAATTGTTATCTGTTTTTTTATCAAAAAAATTGTTTTATAAATAGTTTTTTATTTAACTAGTAAATAAAATAGTTTTATATAAAATAAATGCATTTCACGCCATATATATATATATATATATATATATACTAGCGGATGCCTGTGCCGAGGGCACGACGATAAATTTACCCCCGTGAAAAAAAAATTAAAGAAAAAATAAAAATATAAAAAAATAAAAAAAAAATTAAAAATATAAATTAAAAAAAATATTTAAAATATAAAAAATATAAATTAAATTATTTAAAATTATTTCCCATTTTAAAAATAATTATTTCCCTTTTAAAAAAATAAAAACAAAACCCTTTATATTAAAAAAAAATACTTTAGTATGACATTTCATGTATGGGCATGAAATGGAGAAAATATCATGCATGAAATGTCATACATAAAAGTGGAGATATTTTGACAAAAACCATGCTCCTTTATTTTATATATATATATATATATATATATATATATATATATATATATTGAATTACTGTTAATATGCTCAGTTAACACTCATTGAAATTCTTTTAATAAATTCTACATGATAAAATGATTTTCAACAATTTTTTTTTACGAGATGTTATGAAATTTAATTTTTTACCTAACACAAATACGACTCAAATACAAGCGACACGACAAAATGCAATATCTTATTTTTATAATCAAATCCGTACACGATCCAATTAAAATGTGACACGACACATCACGATACGTAATCTTTTTTTTAACAAGACACGATCTAAATAAAAGCGACACAATACAACCCGACACAAAATTTTATTTTTTAACTAACACGACACGACATAAAATCTGATTTTATTTTATTTAACTAACATGATCTAATTAAAACGTAACACGATACGAATGAAATAAAAAAATTTAAACTAGTGTTGAAACAAAACCTTGTGAAGTTTTGCGTGCTAGGTCATGTCGTGTTACTTTTTTTTTTACGTCGTGTTTATGTTACGTAAAAAAATGAGTTTTCCTATCGTGTCGTGTCACTTTTATTTGGGACGTGTTCGTGTTAGGTAAAAATGAAATTTCATGTCGTGTCGTGTTTCATTTTAATTCGATCGTATTAGTTAAAAAAATAAAAGAAGATTTATATCGTGTTGTGTTACTTTTGGAATGTGTTTGTAAAAATAAAAAGAAAATTGTGTCGGGACGTATCGAGTCGTTTTTATTTGGCCATGTATTGTTAAATAAAAACAAATAAGATTGGACCCTTGTTTTTTTCCCCTAAATAGGGAACTGTTTAAAAAAATAACATAAAACACACGTGAAAGAAGGTTTGTTATTGCAAAGATATTTATGTCATTTTATCATGAATTGAAGTGCTACAAGAATTTGATGGAGCGGTAACAGCGGCACCCATGAACAATAAAAAGGAAAAATGATGCTGCAAATTTTGTTACTTCAATAGTTTCTTGAAATAAACGCTTGCATGGCAACCAAAATAACATTCTAAACTAAAAAATTACATCCTACATGATATAATATAAAGTAATTCTTCACAATTCATTAGCAAATGGGGTGTACGTGCCATCGGGATCTTTGTATCTTACCAAAGTATAAACACAAGTAAAAAATGGTAGATTTTAGTATGTTACTGTTTGAGTGATGTTTTCGATCCGGTTGGAGAAACGTACTTGATTTCCATTACGGGGATCCATTTGAACCGGATTACTCTCCGCCACAATATGCATACGGTGAAAACTATCAATAACAGAAGACCACGTATACTCTGGCGGGGCTACTAGAATGTTCCTTTGATAGACAGTCTCGGTTTGTAGGAGATGAGACAAAAGCCAGTTGGAGTTGGAGCTCTCTGATTGATCAAGAAAATGGTTTCTCATGTACCCATTACACATTGTCATATCTGTTTGCATTTTTGTTCACAAATAACACCAATGTCATTTTATAGTGAGAGAATGAATAGGAAGGAAGGTGTAAGGTGCAAGGTGCAAGGTGGCGACTTCACATTTAAGTGAGAGAATGAATAGGAAGGAAGGTGTAAGGTGCAAGGTGGCGACTTCACATTTAAGATATATTAATTAACGAGTGTCAAATTTCACTTCTTTGAGTTGCCCTCGAGTGATTGGTATTCTTACCTAATTTCATGAGGGCACGTTGGTCATTGTAAATTTGCATTTCCTTTATATACTCTAAAATAGAATACAAAGAGTTAAGGCCTCTCTTTATTTACCCTATCCACGTGGACATCATCCTATTATTAAACCCATCTTCACACCTAGCAGTCCGTCTAGCAAAAAATGCCTCTCCATTTTTCATCAATAACTCCATCTCTTCACTTGCCCACGATAAACAAAAAATGCCTCTCCATTTTTCATCCATCTCTTCACTTGCTCACAATAAATGTGAAATTAAAGGCAAGCTCCTCACTGTGATTACAAGCCATTAAAATCAAATGCGCCTTCTTTCTTTATCATCTATTCCGCTCTCTGCCACGCGACCCAGAATCGATCGAAAATGAAAGTTATTACCAAAACCTCTCGCGGCGAGGCCACCACCTACACTCGCCTCCCTTTCCTAAACACCACCGACTTCAAAATCTCTTGACTTAACACTCACCCAAAGAATCCCATCAATACTATATGTGATGATGATGGAGTAGAAGATAAATTAGGATTTGATTTCGGCAAATTCTAATTATTTGAAGTAAACTCCGACAATGAAAGCCACTTATCCGACAGTGACGAGGTTAATTTCAGGTGATTCCGGCATCATAGTATTTTTTTTGAACGGTGGTTGGGTTTTGGTCTTTGTGGTTCTCTGTTTTGACGATGGAATCTGAGAGAGGTTTGGATGGTTTTGCCCTAAAAATGGTACTCTTTATCTGCTCTCTCTCTCTCTGCCCGTTTTGAGGGTTTGGATATTGGTGATTTTCAGACTTTGATTCAATATTAGGGTTCGATTTCAGGTTTGTTTTAAATTACGATTTTGATTTCAGAGTTGAAGTCAGATTTAAACTTATTTTGTGTTTCATTTGGTATTTTTTGTACAATTTTTGCTGTATATAAGAACATTAAGAAAATCATAGCTACTTCTTGATTGGGTTTGTGTAAGAGATTTAAGAGCACATCTCACACCTTTGGAGCAATGAAAATTCTTTAGGATTGTTGTTGAATATTTTCTCTTTGTAGAAACCGTTTATGTTCACTCCTTATTTTAACTGTGTTTCTTTAATACTACTAAATTTGTATGGATTTTAGTTTCATTGATGTTGGGTTGATATTGTTCAACTTCAAGATACTTTATGAGGAAGCTTTGTTCTTTTTTCAGATTCTTGCAAAGGTAAATCTATTTGATATTCTTTAAATTAGCTAATAAATTTATGCCAATACTTTTGTAAAAATATCACTGATTAATGAAGTTACCCGTTATTTTTTTCATTATACTTTTATCTTTTATGGTGATAGAAATTAAAAATCCCTTCTTTTTGGCTCAGTGATTTTTTTTAATTGTTTTAGGAGGCTCTTGATGTGAATCTGGTTAACATTGCATTTTTGTGTGTTGGAACATCAAATAGATTTGAAACGAATTGTTATCATTTGACATTAATGAATCATAATATATTGATTTTTACTAATGTTTGAAGTTGGTCTACATGGCCCAATGAAAGTGCGAAATTTATAAATTGTAATATATGGATTTTTACTAATGTTTGAAGAGGGTCTAGATGAATGGAAGGGCAAAACGTTCCCATGGACATTGTTTAAATGTTTGTGGATATTGACTGCAAGCTTATTTTTTAAATTCTACGAGTGTTTTGATCTAATTTAGTTTGTAGTTTATTTATGATTTTGTTTTTGTACCTAATTTATGTTTAGATTTGCCTAAATTTTTATTGGTCAAATCTCATATTGATTGGACATTTTATTTATAAAAGTTCCTTAATAATTGAAACTTTAGAAATTTTTGGTATATGAAATTAAATATTTTTTCAAACGCTGACAACATTGTAATCAACCTTGTAACATGCAAGAATATCAAAGACAAAAAGTAAACACTTAAGGTGTTAATCGACTATCAAAATCTGCGCGGGTTTACACCTAGTATTTATATAGTTATATAGATTAGAGTTATAAATGCCATTAATGATACTCAAATTGTAATGCATTGGTTTTAAAAAACTTGTGCCATAAAATCCTTTCATTTTTCAAGTGTAGACCTTCAATTCTCTTATAACTCTAATACGATATTAACTTTACAAAATATAGAACATTTAAAAAAAACTATTCGGTTACCAGGTGACTATTACTATTCGGTTATCAGGTGACATATATATATATATATATATATATATATATATATATATATATATATATATATATATATATATATAATATGAAGCCATCTCTCACTAACTCGAAAAAACAGATTGTTTTTTTCTCCTCCTCCATCAATATCTGCCTTGCGGGTTCTTTTCATCAAGCAGACGGTGAGCGATGTTGACATGGAAGCGACAGAGTTGGAGTACAAATCTGAAGAAGGGAAAGAGAGGGCTAGAGCTCGACAGAGGCAATTTGAGACGTGCGGTGGGCCTGATAAGGTTGGTTGGCCATCTAAAACACTCGATGGTAGTGAGAGGAGAGTTTACCATATGTCAAGTTTAGTATAATAGGAATTCACTACAAGGTAAAAGCAACAAAGTGACTCTGTTGGGAAGATAATTTTGACTACAAGGTAAAACTATAAATATCTTCCAAAACAAAGAGTTGTAGTTTCATATGTTTTTTTTTTACTTTTGATTCTGTTGGGAAGATAATTTTGAGGATCGAAGTGTTTTCCTGTTCAAAAAAAAAATAACGCACTTGTAACGAATGGAAGTTAAGACAGTGTTCTACATTGATAATGTTATGATTCTGCCTAAAGATTTTTGAATAGGTCCTCATCATTGTAATACCTAACACTGAAGAACAGTCATGAATCCATGAGGTGATATCTCTTATAGGTTTCACCATGCACGCATGGATCCCAAATTAGCCAAACATGCAGTTACTAAAACCAAATCCCATAATTTTTTATCCCACATATACCCACATGCTCCAACAGGTCATTTGGGTATCGTGTTGACTACTGTAGAGGAGATGGTGGGTAAGTGAGTGTGGGCAATGGGTTGTTCATTTTCTCTAAGTGAGATTATCATGAAAACCGATAAAAAAAAATTAAAAAAAATTAGATTTTATTTTATTAATACAGTAAAATACTATAAATTGTTAATATTTTTAGATAATTTTTATAGTCGGACTATAATTTTTTTTCTATAAAAACATTCAATTAACAATATTCGTAACATACATTTTCGCCGCGCATTGCGCGGGGTACATGCTAGTCTCTATATACTCTAAAATGTTATACAAAGAGTTAAGACTCCCTCTAAGTTAAGGCCTCCACGTGGAAAGTCCTAAATATTTGCTCTCACGCCTCTTTTTCGTAATATGAGAGCATTTAACTTTCATTTCTCAAACTATTAAACCCAAACGTCCTGAACCCTTCGTCTCTCTGTTTGTTTACTTTCTAAACCTGACCCTTTATATCCACACATCCGTATGGTTCATGCACTACAAGAGAGGATTCGAGCCTGATAAACGTACCTACCATTTCTCTCTCTCTATGCGGCCTCTGTTGCTTCTACTCCTGGCTCACGCCTCTCTTCTCCACGAGTCTCACTCGCTTGCCACGACTCCTACCTCTTCTCAACGAGTCTCACTCGCATTTCGAGGGATTTGATTTCACACATGAATCTTGAAGTTGGGGTTTCAAAAAGGTTTCGTTTCACTTACATTTGGGTGGTGCATTCTTCGTGAGTTCTTGGTGAGTTTGATATATATGAAAGGTTTTTATGTTCATTTTATCTAGAAAGAACACATCTGAAAAGGTTTTTGTATGATTTCATTGTTTTTATGTGTTTAAATCATTTTTCAATTGTAGCTAATTTCATTTCTTTTAATGCAACATATGCAAGACCCCTGGAGAGACAGAGTAAGCCCAATAATTTGACATAGTTGTTGTCGGGTTTTTTGGTTAGAGAATGGTGTGTTATTATTCTTTATTCTTATTCAGTCTTTATTTGATTCTATCTTTTCTCAATAGATTTGTGTTTTTATTCCCCCCCCCCCCACCCAAGATATTGCTAGATGCGGAATCAACTCTGAACAATGAACTTGAAGAGCTCATATTTTTATTCGTCACAAAGTATTGATGCAAATGTCTTGCTCGTGCACTGGGTCGCGACGTTAGGGTTTGTTAACGTCTAAATCAATATCTTTAAATTTTGTATTGTGTATCCGTTTAAGTTGGGTTAGCCTTATTTACCATCTTTTCTGCATTTCATATTGTGTAAACATTAAGATATTTTGAATGAATCCACATTTTGAAGAGGAAAGTGATGTCTGATTTATTTTCATTTTTTGTTTTCCATTTTCTTTTTTTAGTTTTCATTGATCCGGAAAGTCTGTTTTAATTGTATTTGAATGTGTATTACAATATTGTCAGTGGTTGTGAATGTAAAACCAAGTAAATAGGAATATTTTCTTTGTGTGTGGTGTTGAAAATGTTCAAATTGTTGGTTTAATTAGGCCTTAGTTTTTCTCTCAGAGATGGGTAGATATGCTCGGATCATCCCGCGTATACATTCTAAACTTAGTGTATTATGGGTGATTCAGGCACTTGACTGAATTTGTTGTCAAGAAAAGGCCCAAATACATTTTTTCATGGTTGATGTACATTGCAGTAGTCATGTGGCATTTTTTACTCGATTTGTTAGGTTGAGTTGTAGATCTGGCTTCATACTAGGTTTTTGCAATCTTATTAATATAGGCCATATATTCATTTTTATAGCGTGTTTTCACTTTTTTTATAGGTATAGTAGCGGATGAGAAAGTTGGAGTACCATGTTTATATAAATCTACAAGTATGAGGTTTTAATGTTTTCTTTTTATTTAATGTTAAAATTTTGTGACATTGATTTCTAGAAATGATCTCATTAATAATTAAGTGCCTTTAAATATTTTGCATTTCATGTGTATTCATTTTCCTATTATTTATCCTAAATGGAATTTATATATTTTTTAAAAATTTTATCCTTTTGTAATGGTTTGGAATGTTTGTAATTGAATATAGGTTTTGTATAACGCATTCTGTTTAAAAATAGTTTTGATTTACTTCACCTATTGTTTTCATACTTTTTTTCCATTCAATACTCAATCAAATTCATTTGAGATTGCTTATGAACATCAGGTACCTACCTATAAAACCAAGATTTTGATAGCTCTTCTTATATATAATATGTATATATGTTTATACTTACATAAAATGTTGTGTTTCATATACTGTTCGAATATGTAAAGGCTTTGTATGTTTTATATAGTTTGTATTTGTCATGAATAAATCT
This sequence comes from Sambucus nigra, assembly GCA_949130495.1. Taxonomy (NCBI): domain Eukaryota; kingdom Viridiplantae; phylum Streptophyta; class Magnoliopsida; order Dipsacales; family Adoxaceae; genus Sambucus; species Sambucus nigra. The sequence continues at coordinate 299,876,920 of OX422215.1, read as the reverse complement.
GCTCATAAGGCTTTGAGATGTGCTAATCGATTCAGGAATATATTTCTTTAATTATGTAAACATTAATGTATAAAGTTCATATTATATATTTGGTTTGATAATAAATATGTAATATTTTAATAATACAGGAATCGATAAATCGTAATTGGTTTGATATATAGATGTAGTGATAATTTCGTTCACAAATATCAAAACACTTTCTCCCCAATATTCTACAGGGCGGTTGCAAATCAAAGGTCACCCGACTTTTCTTCAAGTCTCTCTCTCTTCCAACCTTTTCCATTCCCTCTTTTTATTTACGCGGGAAAAATCCCCTTTCAATAGAACCCAACCCCATCCCCTCTCAAGTCTCTCTGATCTTCTCATTGTTTAGAAATACCTCAAGCAGTCTTGCTGAGGTTTCTTCACAGTGATGATGTCTGAGAAGTTCCAAAAGTGCCTCAATGGCACCACTTCCGGCCATCGCTACGATAGTTGTAGCGTCGCCACTTTCTAACATTAAGAGAGAGTTTAATGCACCAACTACCGTGACTTCTGAGCCTAAATAAAGCAACCTTACCAAAATTGCCACAGGTACTTCCAAATAGAACTCGAAAACTAAATTGCAGAATACTTGATAGTGCTCGAAACTAAATTTCAATTCTAATTATGGGATGAAAACCCTTTTGCTTGTTTGTACACCCCTTTACTAATTTTCCAACTTCTACTTTGATTTCATTTTTCAATCCATGGGCCTATGATTTTAATAGGTTAGAATTGGGGCATAGCACATGGAAATGCATAGAAACGGCTGGAAGGCATAACCGATTCTTAATTTGATATAGATGCAACTTCATAAATTCTCATTAATATTCTTTTATATTTTTTCGTTGTATGTGTGTCGTTTCATTTAATTGATTGAGTTGTTCAGCACTTCTATTTGCATTTTAGCCCTATTCTCTCCCGATCTGAGTAGCTAATGTCTAATAATTGTTTCAATACAAGGTTTCATTTTTATAGACAATGAAGAGGACAATGCCGTTTGATGAGGAGGCGAATATATCATTACATGACTCTACATTTGAAGCATATAATGAAGTTTCGATTAGCATGCAGTTTTAAAGAGGACATTTTGTACTATCTATCTAAGCAATTCTGCTTCTAATTGTGGGTTGAATTACTGTATGAAAATTCAATTTTTAAGATGACAATTACCATAATGAATAAAAAAATTGAATTGAAGAATTTATCATTCAAACCATCATGCCTTGGCAATTAGCTGATAACCATACAATACTGATTGGTTACCATTTTCAGCTGTGACTTTTTAATCAACTTGAATTTTCTGCAGACATTATGGAAGATGGACAAATATAAGACATGGCCACTTATTTCCCAAGTTCAAACAATCAAAGAGATGGAGAACCAGTGCTCTGGTTCGGTACATGGTTGAACTTGTTGAGAAGAGGGATACCCAGTCACAGTCAGTCAAGCAGAAGAAATCTTTGGGGTGATAAATGCTTCTTTTGGGGGTATAACAAACGGAAGCGCAATGTTGTCAACTCTGTTACAACCTCATTTGCAGCAAGTTGGACAGAAGATACAACATTTTAGTTCTGTGGGGTAAGTACATTCATCATAATTGTGACCCGCATTTAGGGTGTTTGGGAACCTCAATTTCATATATTGGAATTGGAATATTTTATGTACAATATATAAATAGCTCTGTTGGGCTGAAAAGAGGACTTTTTAAGAAAAAACTAGATTTAATATATTGAATGCTCACGACCAAAATTTAATTAATCATCACGAGAGTTGATACATTATTTTTAGAAACCCTACTCTTAGTTAGAGATGTTCCAAAGAGAAAAAGTGACTTTCAATTTGAGACCAAGATAGCGACACTAATAAACAGCATTTATTCAGCTGGATCAAGTCCTTTCAGAGAAGGATAAGATCTACTATAGGAAGAAAGAAATATTAGACTCTGGGAAATATACATAGTAATAAAATACTATTACTAATAATAATGATCATAATTTGGCAGACCCTATTGTGGATTCATTTCATGCTTTTATTATTCATAATACAGGGAAAGTAGGATGTCAATGAGAAGAAAGGACTACTGATATCTTGGTGGAAGGAACATGTTCTTCTCACCTAAGATGTGAATTAACTTTTGAGATATAATTCTGATCCTCCATAAAGTTGTGATTATTTTTCTTTTCTCTTCTCCCCCACTCTTTTTCTATTGAATATCCTGTAATTTTTACTCTATGTATGAGATGTACATTTGTCTTCAACCAGCTAAAGAATTGGGGAGAAAGTTGTATTAAACACATTCCTCGAATGAAGTATGAGCTGAACATTTTACCATTTTTAATAACAGTGACGTTAAATGGGCCACATCCAAACAAAATTAGTATGTGTTGTGGTTTTCTTCATATTTTATTGTGGACAAACATTGTAATTTACTATTTTAGAACAATGGTATCAGATGTGCCAACAGATAAACAGAAATTGTAAACTACAACCCTTTCTCTCCTAATCAATCATATCTGTTATGGGGCGATTATTTCCTTGAGACGTGGTTTATGTTGTGGTGTCGAGCACAGCAGTAGTACGACTTGGGTAACAAAACTGTTCTGCAGTCTTCCCGTGGCAGTCCTATTTTTCCTTACCTAACTAGAATATGGACATATACTTTGTCCGCCCATTTGTCACTATGTCATTTCGCATAATGTCATAATGGATGGAGGCTATATTTTCTTTGGATGTGGAGCATGGAAAACGCATGGGTCACATATTAATATATTTTTATTTGTAAATCGAGATACAAATTATGTGTAGGTGTGTGGCACTTGAGTACTCCTTTATCAGGATGATCCAGTAGTATAACTAATGAAGGAATGACAAAGGCTTTACAAGTGTAGTATTTGCTACTTCATGAGTGTTGATGTTGCATCAAGAGCCATAATGTATATTTAGATTTACAAAAAAAAGTATATTAGTGAAAAGCTATCATGAAATAAAAAGGAAAAATTAGATCATATTATGCAGCAGATATCTATTCATAATGTAGATAATTTTGGTTTAATTATAAAAGTCACGAGTGGACTAGAAATCGCAAACTTATTGCACTTCAAGTTCTCATTTCTCGGCATTACTCTATACAACTTTAAGGCATCATATCGAACAATTTCCTCGCTCCTTCAAGTTGCCCCACTTTTGCATACCCAGATATCATAATCGTCTCACCCGCGCATCGCGCGGGTTTAAAACTAGTACTAGTATAAAATTCTTTACAAGCATTCAAGGTTCCTAATCAACCAGACTATCCACGTCAGATTGGATATTTGACCTCCTATCCACGTGAGATGTCCACTTTTTCAATGGTTGGGTACAGATTCCAAAACCCCTTCAGATCAAACGTTTATACCCATCAGCTTCAACCGTATATTCTTCTTTATGTCCAATAGACCTTCAGCTTAAAAAATAACTCCTTAAACCTCCTGAGCTGTGATTTAAGATATTTTATTTGTGTATCCAAGTTTGAAAATAACGATGAATGTTGATGGAGAAGGAGTTGACAAATCTGAGAAAAAGTAGGGACTTGAGGAGAAGTTAGTGTTTATGTGTTGGCGGTTGTGGATTTGCCATGGCCATGTCAGGTGCTTTCTTTAACATTTTCTTTATTTACATTTTGAGATTTGGTTTCTTCATTTTCAAAGATTTTACCATAATCGACTGGTTTTAATTTTTTTTTTGGATTTGGTTTGAAATCCACTGGGGTTTGTTTGAAATCATTTTTGAGGTTGGATTGAATCTACAGTTTTTTCTATTTGATTTTGGGGTTGGATTTGTTGATTGGATTGAATCATGAGATAGGGGTTTATGATCGAAGGTGTTGATTTTAGAAAGGAGGTTTAGTTGGAGGTGACACTGAAAATTGCAAAAAAGGTGGCAATTGTGGTAACGTCTGTTGATGCAGGGGTAGCCATTTTTCTCTGGCATGTTGGTTGCTTATGAAGAATAAAAGAGGTAAACAAAGTTTTTTTTTCATATACCATTGAATAGTAATACTAACTTTCTATGTACATCACAAAAATGCCCTTTTTTAAATGAACTAAATTAAACCATAGACAACAATTAAGAACTAATTTTGTTCAAATTTCATCAACACTCCCCAAACCATAGGATTCTTTCCTAATAACATTTTTCCAAGTGTTCTAGAGGTGTTAGATAAGGTGATCCTCTGTGTCCCCCATTTCTGCATTGTTGAGGATGTTCTCAGTAGATATTTAGATCTCAAGATTGGTCAAGGACTTAATAAACCTATCTCTTCTCCTAGAGATTGTCAAGCTCCTACTAATTTATTTTATGCAGATGCTATTATGAATTTTCTGTAAAGGCACTACATCCTGTTTAACCAAGTCTTACAGATGTAGCTAAATCTAATATGCAAGACTAGCAAGGACAAATTATTTATATGACTGGATGATTTGAGCTAGTTAAATCTGTCATCATTCTAATTGTGCTGTATAGTTTCATGTCTTCTAAATGACCTATGGTCTTATTGAAAAAAAAAATGTGGATGAGAAACTTCATTTGGTTTCGCTCAATTCATAAAGCTAAATTTGTTATAGTTTCATGGATGTATGTGTGCCTTAATAAATGTATAGGAAGATTGGGTGTTTGTGATGCATGCATTCTCAATCGTGATGCTTTGATTAAGTAGACCTGGACCTTTTTGTTAATATAACTCATTGTGCTGCCATATCATAAGCTAAATTCAAATTTTCCTTGTAGTTATCATCTATTGAGTTCGATTTGGCATGGATTTAAGGAGGCTTATAGTAATATAAATTTCAATGACAAATGGATAGTTAAAGATGATAATTCAATTATGGTCTTTCATGCTAATATGATGGGATATTCAATTGTTGATATTCTCGGATGTGTTCCTTATGATCAAAACTTGCACTATATTAAAGTCAATGATCTTATAGTGGCTGATTAATGCGTGGTTCCTCAACATATTTCTTTTGAAATGCCGAGTCATATTATAATCCCGATAGCACCTCCATTTAATTATTTACCCTTCTGTATTTATTTTTTATCCCTCCCACATTTGTTGGTCGATTCATTTCCCCACAGATCGAAATCATCTCAAATCCCTTGAATTTTCAAAAAATATATTTCTCTCTCATATATGTAAATAAAAAGTATCCATGTTATTGACTTTAATTCATTGTTATTTGCAATCATCTTCGATTTACTATTCTAAATCCATAGTTCCTCATATCCAAATCACGACGATAACTGCTTCGTCAATCCCCCACCAGAAATTGATTGTGATAACATTTGATGTAGGGAACTTGCTTCCTTAGCTTTCGAAATATGGAAAATCAATGCCCCATTATATATTTGCATTAAAACATAATGTATCTAGACTAAAACATATCTGAATAATGTACCAGGATGGATCGGGAAGTCCCGATGGTTGGCTTGATCTCCCGAGTAGCGAACTCATTCATGGATACGTACTCAAGAGTTCATGAGGTCAAAGCCCATGTAGTTCTTAGTGATGGAAGGGTAGAGAATTTTATGCCAATTGGAATTAGAATTTTAACTCTCTGATTGAGTGCTTAGGGAATAGGGGTGTAATACTTGGGGTACTTTGTGTATGGAAAAGTTAGTTCATTTTAAAGGTTGGAGAAGAGATGCACCGAACATGGACTATGTTTTATGTCAGGGACGACTTAATTGTACATATACCTCTGGAGTAGTTTGAAATTAAAAACATGGTTATTATTTTTTATTAACAAAATAGAATATTCATCGTAAATCGATTTGTACCATGATGTACATGTGTCGCCATCTTCCCAGCTAATGAACTTAAGACATTATGTAAAATGATATACTTGGAATTTATAAAATCACAATCGAGGAACTGAGAATAAGCATAAATTTGAGTTGAGAAGTGGGACATGTATATCAGTTGCCCGTCGAATAACATAAACCATAGTTTTTTTTGCATTTAAGTGATGTTTGTTTTGAATATTATTGGAGAAGGGAGATTTTAGCTAAAATAGTTAGCACGTTGATTTTGGAGTGAAAATGGGGAAAATGTTAATGTGGCAAGTGTATCCATTTATGATCTGACCAGGGTGGTTCATGATAATAACTTGAGCAGTGAAATTACCTTGGTCAGGTCATCTTTGGAATTAGACGCTACGTAACCACCCTTGACATCCTTAACAACAACATTCTTCACATTGAACCCCACATTGTCACCACAAAGAGCCTCATGGTACATATCAACAGATTTGACTTTAGTGGTGAGCCCAGTAGGGCCAAAGGTTACAAGCATATCAGGCTTAATGGTGCCCCATCTAAACACATCCCATTGGGATAATTCCAATGCCTCCTTCACGATTTCATCATACCTTTCTTTTAAAATACTTGGGGGTAGTGGCATCCATCTACAAGAATAGAAGATAATATAAAACACCAATCACAAACCATAAGTAATAAAAGAGCGAGTCTGGGCATATCAAAGCTCAAGGAAATTTATGTTTTTTCATAAAAATATGTACATAAATAAGATGGCATCTTATTACAATGCACAAGATGGTCACGAAAGATTGAAATAGTCATCCATAGCCAATGAGATATATCAGCAAATATACCCTTATAATAATAATGATAATAATAATAATAGTTAAATGTTGAGTTTGGAAAAAAAATTCTAAAGATTCCTCTCTCATGAAGTTAACGCACCACAAAATAACTAATAACATCTAGGGGATATCAACAAACAAGAGCGATTAAATTTTTAAACTCAAAATCCCATGTCTCTACAATCGATAAGACAAATAAGGTTTCTCACAAAAAAGGACAAAATATTTGGTGCAAAAATAGGATACTAACTTATTCTCTATAATGCAGCATAAGAAACCCTTCAAAGGGAAAACATAATGAAATGGGGAAGGGGGGAGATGACCTTAATGCAACAACAAATCATCTGCTTGACACCAAGTATGACGACAATGAAGGCATGCTCAACACCCCAAATATTCAATATACCTTCTCTACGAGCATCGCATTTGATTTCGTTGTAAAGGATATGATAATGGGCCCGTGTGCATCGATAAATATTAATCAACACAAAAAAATGGCCAAAGTGCCAAGTTTAAGATGACATGACCTTTTCAATGGAAATGTGTACCACATATGCATGATTGGCTACAAGACATTAATTATGTCTGATCTTTAACCTATTATAATTTTTCTCCCTGTATAAATTAAATGTTTCGGACATAACTTGCATTTGATATCTAGACCCAATATCCAACGTTCTCGTTGTGTTATGCTCAATGATTCTTCTTTGTTTATCAATTATGGAAGCATACTCTTTCTCGATAAAATTCTGTAATGAGCTAGAGTTGTTCTATAAGAGTCACATCTTAGCAGGACAAATAATTCCAGCTCTTAGGTGACTGTTTCCCCACCACTCAGTGATACGAGGCTCGGTTAGGGTAACATTTATCACACATATACCATCTGAATTAACATAAATTATTTCATGTATAAAATTATCTCATCCCACCTCACCATCCTGCACAAAATGGGGCAAGAGTGTATAAAGTTTATGTTGAATATCATATGGTAATCAATCTAATTAAGCATGGTGAGTCGTATCCTATTTGGAACAAGCGTCATACTGGGCTGTTAGAATATTAAGCTTTCGATTGCTGGACTATGGTTGTTGCTAAAACAAGATAGATGAAGGGGGATGAGGCCTGCCAAATTGTTGGCTTTGATCAAATTTATGATGTTAGTCCCTAGCTAACCATAATGATAAGAATTTTGTTTTTCTTTATTCTTCTGGCGTTAAGTAAATTTTATGAAGGATGTTTTTATGTGTACATATAGGTTGATTAAGTTAAATAGTGTTATATATTTGTACATATAGGTTGATTAAGTTAAATAGTCTTATATTTCTAACTAAGTTCAATAGTCTTCTATTTCTAACTAAGTTCAATAGTGCACTCTATTCTTATTAAGTTAATTAGTGTGCGCTGTTAAGTGTGTTGTGATGATGGACATTGATCAAAAGACTCTAATTTTGAAATAGGGAAAATAATTACTTATACAGAACCTTCTTTAGAACTATGTTCAAGGACATTTCCCAGAGGAAGAACCGACGCTAATGTTACTTCAAATTCTTACAAAGGCTCTCCAAGTGGGAATTTGGTTGCTAAAACTGGGACAGATACAAATTTTCCATTCTTCTCTCTAAGCACCTTAGTAGCTGCTAAGGACAATTTCTCTTTTAACAACAAACAAGGTGAATGTGGTTTTGGTTATGTTTATAAGGTAATATCCTCAAATACGAGATGTGTTTATTTTCATACAGGAGAGCTTGACTATAAATATATGTTGATAATATATATATATATATATATATATAAGTTTTGAATTGATGATCAATAAGTGTACGCTAATGTGTTATTTCAGGGTGAGCTACGTAACGGCCAAGAAATAGCTTCAATAAATTATTTACAAATTCGAGCTAAGGGATAGGCGAATTCAAGAATGAAGTTACACTAATAGAAAAACTCCAAGACAAGAATCTTGTGAGGCTTTCGGGAAATTGCATTCACCAACACGAGAAAATGTTAATCTATGAATACATGCTAAATAAAGGCTTGGACTCTTTCATCTTTGGTATACCCTCATTCTTCGACTTCCAATGAATATATGTATATTAGATATACATACATAATTTGAAATTTGAAATTTAAACTTTGAAATCTTAGTCTAGATAAATATTGATGTAAGCGTGGCATATTCCTCCCACGTATACCCACAGATACACTTCCAAATGGTATACCCACAGGTCCAATTCCAAGTGGTATACTCGCCGAGTCGGAGTAATTTGATAGCAGGACTAGATAAGAGTTCGATAGCAACTAGAGCGTACATTTAACATGTGTAGATGTAGATGTAGATGTTCGCTGGTGTTAATCGATGGTTTTATTTCCAGGTATGGTATAGATGGGCAGCGTTGGGAATTATTTCTGGGTGTAAAATTTTAAATGGGTAGCATCCATCTTCCTGAGTTGAATTAGTTCTTAGTGTAGATAGTGTAGACTTTTAAGCAAATAAGTTGTATATTCTCCTTTAGTCTTTTAAACAGAAAAGACTTTTAACTTATCTCTTTTACTCTTTTAAACAGATATCATTGACTGGTGAAACCAAGATCATCACGAGATATTAAAATTTCTCGGTTCTAGATTGATCCCTCCCGCATCTGTCGGGTACTTTAGAAAACCAATTTGGACTCGCTTGTAGCATTTTATGACACTTGTATTTTTTTGGTCAAAGGTATTTATAAACTTTACATTAATATTTTCTGGCATTTGTAAAATATTAACTCCTTTTGGCTTTCCATTTTTATTTTTAACTGGTTCAAATTTTCTCAAATACTTAATTTTTTTTATTTCCCGAGTTTAATATTAATTCTCCATCCTCAGTTCAAAGTCTGATTTTTTCTTCTTATCCAGGTAAAATACTGTGCTTTGTGGACTTTACATCGCAGACGTGGTAGGATTTGCAATACTTGATGTCGTCTTCCAACGAAAACTCACTCGGACCCTTTGAAGAAATTGTTGATCACAAATTTAGTGTTCATTGAACTAGATGTTCATTTGTTTTTTTTCCAAATGTATAATTGTGATGGTACTATTTTTATTGGATTATTTTTTTACAGGGTGGATAGTCCAATAAACAGAGGAAACTCTGCCCATTTTTAAAAAAAATATTTGCACTTTTGCGTCATAGACATAATTTTTGTATTATAGTGATGTTTCATAATGGTATAATTGTGATCATTATAATGTTTATTCGAGTTCCAGGACAAATTTTTTGTATTGTGTTGACTTTTTTTAACAATGTTGATAGTGCTATATATACTGGTAAATCTTACCAAATTTAATAAATTGTTAACATTTTTGTTTTAATAAACCTCAACTTAAATTATTTACACATTTCTATAGTCTTTTAATACGAATCTTTCCACTGACATCGAAATCTAACATTTCCTGAAAGGGAAGCGTGCATCAAAGTATTTTCGCTTTATTATACATTAAAATTATCTTCACCTTTAGAATACACTATTATCATATTTTTTTAAACTTACTCTTTTCATTCATTTAGGAACATTGATGAAAGGAAAAAAAAAAGAATGTTGTAGATTCAATTTTAGGAGTTCCATCTTCATCAGCAGATTACACCTTGGGCTACTACATTCAATTTCCACTTTATTGTCTACCTCTATGTAAAACATTGATAATATTTGTCAACATTTGTACATTCGGTTTAACTATCACTACTACTCTACATTTTGATTCTATTGCACTTTTTTTAATTCTATTTTAAATTTCCCACTTGCATTCGTTCATTGTGCATTAATTTACGCATGAACCGCGCATCGCGCAGGTTTCCACCTAGTACTAACCTAAAATGACATACAAACTAAAAATGGGAATTAATAATCCCGAGCTTAGGTTCATCCACGTGGCTCTCTCTATGAATATACTAACATATAGAAAAATGTTGCTTTATTCCCATCCTTTAGGCTTCCCAATGGGATCAACCAAAAGCCTTTCTTCCTCTCACAAATAGCCGTCAAATTAATTTCCTTCTACCAACCTGTTAACCTTTCATCTCCTTAATCTATGTTCTTATACTTCCTCTTCTCAGTAATTATTTCGTCTATATATATATGCTGCACCAAGAATACAAAACACAAGAATATGCGAGTCAAGTAATGATAAAGTGGGTAATTACACTCTCTGTTTACCTCCGGTGAGGAGTTTTTTTCTTTGTTTGTTTTATTTTTTGAACCTTCCTCTGTGTTGTTTGTCTCAACTTATGTGATTGATTTGATTTATTATGAGTCCAATTGTGATTAATTTTCAAACCCATTTTGGGTTGCCCGGTTCAACACCTTTTATACTCCAGTAACTCATCATACTTCATTAATCTCTTATGTTTCCTCTTAGATTTCATCTCCATTGTTGAATGGGTCTGGTGCTTTGTTTTATTTTCACCTCACCACTTCATCATCACAAACTATGCAAGAAATATGACTTTACTGCTAAAATTTCTAGCTTGGGGAGAGGTGGGTCCGTGATGATTTTTTTAGATTTTGAAAAAATTTATGGAAAAATATAATTATTTTGAGATTGATTCTTTAAACGTGTCAGCTGAGAATTGGAGATTGGTTTTGGAGGTGGGGCTCCGTGATATTTTTTCAGATTTTGGATACTTATTCTAAAGTTTTTAATTATTTATAGAAAGGATAATACTTGGGAGACTCTTGATTGGGACTTAAAATTGGGATTCGTTCTTACATGACGAGTTGTCATTGGTGATTACTTATGAACGTGGGTCCGCGCCAGCGGTAGTAACCAATCGTGACATGCCATGTCAGCGAATTTCAAACCCAGGTGCCTGGGATGACCATTACCTTGAATTGGTGTGTGTGAATGTGTATTGAAGTGGTGTTTGGGACATATTTTCATTTCTATTAGTGTTTGGGTAGGGATAAAATTGTATAAGGTGTTTGGGCAAGCATTTAAATGTACGACGAGGCTAAAATTGAGCGATCGTGTAAGGCAACCGACCATTGTCATCGTTTTTCCACTGCACTACAAAAAACCTAAACTTTAATTACACTTGTTTTATAAGTATAGCAACGAGTTTGGGCATCAAATCCACATAGAGTGTTTGTTAGACTTTAATTGATTTATTACTTCTTGAATAAAACTAAAAAAGATTATGCTTTCACTAAATTAAACAAGAAGAATGGAAAATATATATTAAGAGTTATATCTCTCACCATAGGCTAATTAGCATAAATGGTTACATGGTGAGAAATTTTTTATGAAGATTGAATGTCATTTGGACAATTAATAAAATCGAGAGTTGTCGCCCTTTAAATTCTCATAAAAGTATACTTTTCTTTTCGCGTCAACAAATACTCCCAAGATTATACACATAAGGTCGCAAACATGGCGCATAAATGATATACTCCATCAAGTTTTTCGAATGCAAACTCAAGAACAATATAGCCCATCAAAACTTAGCTAAACCATCATACAATAACAAAGCTACTAAATAAATAATGATGAGTTCAATAATCTCAAATTATTTTAAATTAGCTATAAAACATAACTAAAGGCATGGCATGAAAGAAAACAGTAAAGAAAGAAATAAAACTAGTTAATAAAGCTTGAAAACTAAGTTATGAAAGTTTAAATAAATAAGGAAGGTGGTTAATAATAACTTACAATCAAACTTTAGGAGAGAGAAATGAGAAAAGCTCTCAATATTACACTAATCTAACCCAAAACAAGAAACAAAAAAATAGATAATTTTAAGAACAATTATCTATATAGTGAAATAAATGTTTTACCCGAAAGTTTTTTTTTTCTTGAAACTTGGCGTTGTCGTATTTGCGTGGTTTGATTTATTTATTTTATCACCATAAATGCATGGGTAAGATAAAAAGATAAAATCAATTTAAAATTTGCTTTCGCATCTAATATTGGGATTGTAATTTTTGTTTGAAACCACCCTGCGATTATTTCGCCTTCTCAATAATGAAAAAATAAACTCCACTTACTATTTCTAGTAAGTGGATTAAACAAAGAAAATAAAATAAAAATGAACAATATCTCAAAATATGATGGGATCGATCGATCGCCAAAAGGATTGATTGATCAATGAAGCTAAAACTGCCATACTGGCTTTCAATCCTTCACAAAATCAAGAGGATCAATCGATTGATGGTTCTGAAATCAGTACACTGTTATCAATTTTTAGCATACGATTATCGATTCGTGGTTAGACGTATAGGGGTCGATCGATCGATATCTATTTTTGGGCACTTTCTCTTTTTTTCAAAGGCTAAGCGACTGTAGGAAAATGGTTATAACTCGATCATATGACAATGAAATGATGTGTTCCCTGAGGCCACGCGAACTACGTCAATGACCTACTCTTCCATGGAATTCCTCCAACCGCAACACAAAGTTTGAAATTATAAAATTTCCCCTGAAGTTGTATCATGTGATGAAACTTTCTCGAAACACAACCAATTGCTCTTAAAATTATCATTACAATTTTTAGGGAATCGATCGCCCTTGTCAAACTAGTTTTTCTCAAACTTCTTCACATCTTTCGCTTGTTTTTGAAACTTAAGAAATTTTCAAAATTTCTTAGCAAACATGGTCATCATCGGAATTGATGTCTGGCTCATCGTTCGAAATAGGTGTTTCCTCCTTTTATGATTTCAAAGCAATGCCCTTGTCCATATTCTTTTCTTTGAAAGAAAGCATGCTAACCTCATAAGTTTTAAGATCGCCTACAAGATCCTTAAATTTCGTAGAGGTCAAAGTATCTAAGGAATTCAAAACCAACTTTTTTGAATGAAATATTTCAAGAAAGGACCACAAGATCTTCTTGATTACTCGATTTTTGATAATTCTTTGTCCCAAGTCAAAATACGAGTTCATAATATCGAAAAATCTTACATGGGATTCATCGAACGTTTCACTATCCTTCAGCTTAATGGTTTCAAACTGAGTGGTGAGGTTTTGGAGTTTGGAAGCCTTAACAACACTAGTTCTTCAATGTTTGAGTTGGAGTATGTCCCAAGCCTCTTTAGACTTTTCACATGTCATAATACGATAGACCTCCTCCGGTGTGACCAACCAAAACAAATCATTTAAACCTCGAGAATTATAATTTTCCAACCTATGCTCTTTCTCACTCCATAATTCTACGGGTTTTAATAAAATTAATTCTCCATCTTTTGTGGTTGGTTGATTCCACCCTTTTAACTAATGCTAACTAAACTCACTTATCTATCGCCTTAAGTGTTGATTTTTTATATGCATTTTTTAGTATGCGTGATTAGACCCATCAAACATCGATCCACTAGAAACTGAATGACCCTCTGAATAAAAACCACTAAAATTCATGCCAAAATACGTATCTAAACATGATAACTTAGTGTTCTAGCTATGATACCAATTTGAAAATGTTAGGCAGGTAGGTCCGAAGGTATGAGGTCACAACAACAAAGTCAAATTTTAATTTTTCCAAATTAATTATAAAATTTTAAACATATTATATCTAAATAAAAGTTTCACCAGTTTTAAATCGGATTGTTGTAATAAATCAATTTTCCAAATTTTATCTTCTTAACCTTAAACATATATCTAGGTCATATCTGAAAAATAAATTAACCAATCGTACAACATGTCGATGTTTGAAGAAAACCCACAATGGAAAAAATCTCGGACGGTCCAGTCACATAAATCACCATGATAAGGTTTTATAAAAGACAGACAGGTGACTGACTCAATGATTTGATGCCCTCATAAGCCTTGACACATCTCCAGTCTTTAACCTATCCTATACAGTCCAATGCAGGAGTCCAACTATGTAAGATGTCATAATGTGTGAGCCCACACATGCCTCGGTATCCACAGAACAGGCTCAATAACCATTTATGGATCTGAAATATGGATACACCGTTCTTCACCGCAATACCACACCACGGAGTCCACCGTCTATAAATAGAAAACCAAGCATGGAGTCCACCTCATGAAATGAATCTCTATCAAGATGATGAGAGAAATAAACTATAGTGACCCTGATGCCTGATGCGTTTTAAATTGAATACACATTTTTTAAGGCGGCATAATTTTTGAGAAAAAATGTTCGAACGATAACTAAGGTTTGTTCGAAAGAAAACCTTATTTCGTTTAAAGAAACTTTACACTAGTTCGAATAAATCAGTGATCTCGTTCAAACATACTTCGAACGACTTGACCTATGTCAAAGAGAGATACCCCATTAGATGTCCATTGGAAGTTCGTTATAACAAACTTAACATCTCGTTCGAACGAATGCTTAATCCCATCTGAATAAGCAAAATACAAAAAATATTTTTTTATTCAAAAAACATTTTAAAATATCTCCAAACATATTTGTAAAAAATAAATCCCCAAAATTTAATTTCTAAGGATGAAAATCATATGCATTCATACCCGAGGGATCCTCGAAAACATGAAGATAAATGTGGCACAAAACATAACACTATGTGTAATCTCGTAAGCCTTTTCGCTACATCTTCAACAAACACGTCATAGGCTTGTAAGGTCAACAACTCAAAGCCTAACCTATGACTCAAATGTTTTGTCTCAAATTATGCCAATGCAAACAAATTGACTCAAATAAAAAAAAATCCTTATAATAACTGATGGGTAGACGTGGTGATTTATTCTTTAACTGTCATGAGGTCTTAGGTTTGGGAAGACCTAAAACTATACCTAGTACGCACGAGAGATGCTCGAAGGTAATATGAGTAGGCCTTCATTATGTGTGGGCGCGAGAGATGCTAATATATTTATGCAATCTCGCGGTTGTTCCTATGTATGGACGTTAGACATGAGTAGAGTCTTTTCCAGTAATATGTGATTATTGTACCGATTTATGCGTTGTACTAGTGATGTATGTGACTTATTATAGGGATGCCCACCTGCATACTTATGTTTCAGACTTGTGTATTACATATTCTAGAGAGCTTTATATTGCATTAATGCCGTAAGATAATCAAATGTGTATAGACTTGAGATATTATTGCTATATTGGTTATTTGGTGAGGCAAACCATAGATTTGATACTACATCACAACTTATGCTTTCAAATGAAAGCGATAAACCTAAAGATGAGAAACTAATGATTAAATAACGAAGAGGTAAATCTTTAATCACATGGGTGACATATGGGTTTCGAATTTAGAACCGCGTGATATTTTATGTTATTGGGTTAGGTAACTAATAACTTGAAATATGTTTACCGACCCCATGTGATAGGAATAAGTCAAGGATGATGATGATGATGATGATGATGATGATGATGATGATGTTAAAACACAAGAGGAAGATGTGTATTTATGATGTGGGCAAGATTCAATTATAATCATACTCTAGATAAGCTCGTTGTTTAAGTTTTCCTTTCAAAATTATTTCTATATGTCCCTATTGCAGTAGTTCTTGTAGATGTGGGATCGTTGATGGATCATCTCTAGCGAAGTCCCATATCTTACTCCCAAGATTATAGGAGTAGAGAAATTATAGTTCATCATTTTATTGTACTGCTTTATTTTTGGTCTTGTTGTATATGTCTATTTGCATTCAGAGGTGATATATGTTATTTGGTTGGTGATTGGTATCAGAGTTGGTTTGCATTAAGTAAATATTACATTGTATTTTTTTTATTTTTGATTCCTATTTATTTCTTATGCTAAGAATGTTACTAAAAGTTTTGTTTCCCGTGATTATTATGGAAGACCAGATCAATCTATTTATGGAATTTTTGAGGTATCACATTTGATATCAGAGCATTCCATGTTCTAGTTTCCCAGGGATATTAAGTGCACCAGTCTCTTTTTCATGTTACGTTCTTTGGATACTTTAGAGCTTTATTGTTTAGGGTTTGTATTCCTTATAACAATGACTGTTTAGGGGGTTTTGCACCATTCTTTCCCGATGAATGACTCGGATAGACCAAGTATATTGGGAGGGTTCCTTGCTGGTATTTATCTTATGATACGTCCCATGTATGAGGTCGGCTTTGATTAAAAGTCAAGGGTGTTTGGATGCAAGACTTTTATCAAGTGCCTGGCATATGGTCAGAGGGGAAATGTTTTCACTCACCATCCGTAATGGCATTAAAAGTAAGTTTTTGAAGAATTGTCTGTGCAACCATGTGGTGGTCAGTATGAGGAAGAATTTAACTATCTTTCGCTTTATACATTGGGATATATTAATATAAAGGCGAAGGAGGATGTTTGCGTTATTAGCTAGTACAATAAAGACTTTTTGAGTTGGAAGAAACCTTACGTGAGGGGTTTGACAGGTGTTATTGGCTAACCCATTGTTCACCACTTTCGCTTGGTGTGGTTGAAGTTACCTTTCTACATTAGTGGGAGAATTTTAACCATTATGCGAATAGAATCCTTAAGATTTGGAAGAATGAAGCAAAAAAGGACCAATAAATAGAGACGGTGTGGTGTGAACCCGAGTAAGGTGACCTCACCAATTTATGAACCACGTAGTGGGAGATGACCCCAAGGAGTTTCCAAGAGTTGATGATATGATTTGTTTGTCCAATTGGCAAGGGAAATTCTGGCTAGTAGAGGCATGACCTACGAGAACAGAGTAAACGAGGAAAATTTTAAAATATACAACCAATGACAAAAGGTCACGATGGTCACCAGTGGGGATTCCATTTTGATAGTTCATTTAAAGGAAGGTGTTAGGCTTATGGAATATGAGGCCAACTAGTTATTAGATGCCTTAGTGGCAACTAACTTTTTGGGGTACCTCTAGGGAATGGTTATGTGAACGTAAATGGCTCGCACATATGAGTCTAGATTTTACATCGAGGATTTGTCATTCTTTATTAGTAGTATTTTTACTACGATTATGAGATATATGGATTCCCTATGATATTTATGTATTGGTGGTTACCTCCAGTCGGGAGGGTGATACTTTATCCTGTTATTTTAATGACGTGGCAATTTGTTTGTTCAGCTCGAGTTTAACCACCTTGTTGAATTTTTATGAGATATCACAATATAATAATTTATCTTGTGTGTATATTTATATTTTACTCGTATATCGACTACCGGGAGTAAGATTTGGTCCAGTATTACTTTGGGTGGTTATGCTTAGGCTTGGAAGAAAGGGCTAGCACGCCTCTATAGGTATGAATGTGAGTAAATTATGGGAGATTACGATCACGTGCATGTGTCATCGATAGTCTGACATTCTTCTAATTTTACTTAGATAAGTATTTGTATTATTACCTACATAAGAGATTTATTTTTCCTTAAAAATGCCACAAGCAGAATGTCCGTTGCGAGGGCATTTCATGGGATTGACTTCGTCACTTATAGTAGACTTGTCGTGGGAGTATACAACATAATTTTTCAGTTGCTTAAGCATTAGAGGACAAAATTACTTTGAGGGAGTTCCAGAATATATATGGTTCACTAAACGGATGTTTAACCTCCCAGGGGAAGGTTAGGGTCAATATATGGGATGAATATTAGATGTTCTGTATCAATGACTAGTTGAACTAGTCAAGGAAAGTGTCCTCTTGTGACAATTGAAACGTCGTGAGTTATCATTTGTGGTGCAATCATGTGGAGTATATCTTACAGACAACTCCGTAGCGCAATATAACACAAGTGTGCCATTAGTGGGTTTTTTATCGCTCAAAGGGTAGTTTGCTGCGAATTGCGACGATACCTCGTTAAAGAGGGAATTATGTACTAAGTGTGTTCACTACACCAGAATCTATTATTAAGGTTGGTTTATGCCCTAACATTTAAATTTACCAAGATTAAGTATGTATATAGTATTGGAATTAAGTCCTTTCTCCGATTGAGGACATGAGAGGGTTGCATTTTTGGGGAAAGTTTTGCCGAGGGGGTCCCCAAACTAAAGAGGTGGTTTTGACCAAGGTGCATGTTTGGAAATAATTTTCAAAAATCGTGGAATTCAGAATTCCAATAGGGATTAGACAACCCAATGTGAAGTTCCTCTAAAAGGCATAGATATAGTGAGGTCAGTGTCGTTTGAACTCACCTAATCATTGTTAGTGCTTAGGATGTTTTCAGGTTTAGCATGAAGAGAATTTTTGAGAGACCAGTTATTGTTCAACAATTAGACTATCTGGTTTAGATTATAACCAGACATGAGTCTTGACTAAAAAGTCCTAGGTATGTATTTAGTCGTAGAAGATAGATTCAGTTATAGTAGTGGCAAGACGCCATGGGGTAGATATTATAGATTTCTACTAGGAATATAATAAATTTGAATTTCGAGGATGAAATTCCTTGTTTAAAAGGGGAAGCATGTAATATCCCAAATTCTTATGGATATTATTTAATTATTTAAATCGTGGGAATTAATTATATGTGCCTCTTGTGACTAGAGTTTTCAACATTTATACTATTATGTGTTATTTAATTTGATCAGAATTGAGACTTAAGGCACAGTGATTAATTAATTTATGTTCGGGCTCGTATCGGGAAATTATTAAATAACTGAGTTGTTATTTATTTATTTTGGATATAATTGGTAATTGGCGTTTGGGACTCCTAAAATGTTTGTTTATAGTTTA
Source organism: Sambucus nigra (assembly GCA_949130495.1). NCBI lineage: Eukaryota > Viridiplantae > Streptophyta > Magnoliopsida > Dipsacales > Adoxaceae > Sambucus > Sambucus nigra. The sequence continues at coordinate 299,857,663 of OX422215.1, read as the reverse complement.
AAACGATTTTTAAAGCCCTTTTGGGTTAGTATACAACTTGGGATTGGTTTTAAGTCATTTAGAGTTATTTTTGGACTATGTTATTGAGGCTAAAGGGTTGAAAGAGGTTATTATGGATCTCATTTTATCACAAACACAATTGGGAAGCATTAGAGGGGCTAGAGAGAGAAAGCACCAAACGGAAAGGAAGGTTTGGGAGAATTACAGATTGATTTCTCAATCAAAACATAATGCAAGTTCTATATATCATATGATTATTATTGCACACGTGTTAGATTATATCTGTTTCATTGGATTCTAAACCGTAAACATGTCTTAAATCTGATTTGTAAAATTTCATTGATTAATTTTATAATTAACCAAATCATGTCAGTAATTAGGTCAAATCCTCTTTGATTTTAATTGATTTCCTCATGTATATGACTTGAAATTATTAGAAAATGGTCTGAACATATATTTTTTTTATTATAAATTAGCGAAAAATCCTTTGTTTTATTGAATCAATCCAGGTAAATTCTAAGAATTGGATAAAACTAGGGTTCTTAGCTTTTGAGTTTGGTTTTGTTTAATCTTAGGACAGATTTGAGATTTGATGATGGAATTAGGTTATAATAATTGTTCTGATATGTTTTTATCAATTGAATGTTGACTGGGTGCTTGGATGATTATTTTGGGTTCTTTAATAGAGGTGTGGAAGAGAAAATTGGGATTGAAGATGAAAAAACCAATAAGGAAAAAATTGGGATATCACTGTGCTGATCGGTCAATCGGTGGTAACAAGTATAGCCAAGGTGGGGGCTTTTGTGATATTGGTTGGAATTTGGGGTTTTAGGCCTAGGGATATGGTTTGTTAGCCGATAGTTTTTATGTACTCATGGAATATATATATATATATATATATATATATATATATATATATATATATATATATATATATATATATATATATATATATATATATATATATATATATATGTATATAATCATTGAAAATCGATTTTAGGATAATTGAATATTTAGTAAAATCATTTGATTTAAATGGGCTAAATGGAGGATTTGACATTTGAGGATAGGACTGAGTGTAGAATGGGTTTGTTAATTAAGAATTTGTAAGTTATAGGATTTGGATGATTGGTCAGGATTATTATAGTCGTCGTGATTTACTTATAGATCTTTTGTCCTTAGAATGAGACTCAAAGTTTAGTTAAAAACCCTTAGGGAAGAGTAGTTTTTATAGTCGATAGATTTATGTGTATTAGGTGTGAATTTATACCTAGACGCGATGCCTTGGGAGATCTAAACTAGGGTTAATTAAGGTGAATATTGTAGATGTGAGTATTTTGGATATAGGGTAGGGTGAGACCACCTAGAACTCGGTACCCAAGAGATAGGGTTTATATATTATGAGAAGATTGTATGGTTATACATGTGATATACCTTCTTATGATAGCGATGCTAATGTGACCCGATAGAGCTAGGATTGGTGTGTGTATGTGTTTTATGTTGACTAGTTAATGAAGCTTATATATGTTTATGCTTTAACCCTATTAGTAAGGGTTATGGTTACTTGTGGGTTTTATATTCAATGCATGCCATGGGAAAGAGCTCGTGGCGTATCATACTAGGAGGGATTTCATAATGGGGTACGTATAACGCGGATCGCGCTGGTACCCCAGTGAGTAGACAAGCTTGTAATACCCCACACTTTTATGAGAAATTAAATTCAATAATTAAGTGTAATGTGGGAATTTAAGAGTTATCGTGAATAGTAAATTTTTGAGGATTTCAATGATTAGATGATTTTCAATGAGTGTTATATTTACTTTTAGGATTAAGTAAATAAGTCAGAGTATTTTAATTTTATGTCGCAGCTGGGTAAAGTGACAGAGGATAATATTTTAACGGGAATACCGCATTAAGTTGTGTGGCTTAAATTAGTGAGTTGCGATAAAGTGCCTCAGATGGAGATTCTAATTATGCAGTGAGTCTCGGAATGGTCGAGATAGTCAAAATTCAGTATCCAGGTGTCGTAATTGAGTTTCGAGAATTTTTGGATTAATAGGGACTCACAATTGAGTAAACGAGTCATTTTTGGGTTTAATAGGGACAAACCCTCATTTATCCCAATATAAGGCACGGGAGAGTGGGTGAAGGAAAGAAAAGAGAGAAAAGAAAAAGAGAAGAAAGGAAGAGGAGAAAAGAGGAGAGGAAAAGGATTTTCGGGCCAAACTCCCCGAAATTCGACTCGGGGTCGTCGAATTTCAACCTCCAAGCAAGTGTTTACTTGCTTTATTTAATTTTGAGCATGAATCTCATATCATAGTTGGTAAAAACAAACCCTGAAGGTTTTGGGTTGGGTTTTCGTGGATTAAACGCATTTTTCGAAAGTTTAACAGGTAAACCCCGAAAATTATGAAATTGGAGAAATGTAGAAATTAATCGAATTTAATTGTTGATTTTTGGATTTAGGATGTTTAGAACCTATTTACTCTGTGTATATTTCGTTGGGTGTAGTTAGAAGTTGGTGGAAGAAGGAGTAAAAATGGTTGGAGGTTTGTTAATGGACTAAACAGTCTCAGAGAAGAAGTAACCAGCGTCATTGTCGAATCAATTCTGCCTAGATGAGAATTGATTCGGCTCTTGATCAAAAAATAAAATTTGTAGATATTTTTCATACGGTCGCGTGGGCACTGACCGTGTATTTTTCTGATTGTTTTTGGATTTATAATGATTTTTCTACGGAAGGCCGTCCGAGATCGAAATCGTTAGTTAAAAATCAAACCTGATATTGAGAGAATTAAGGCTTGAATTGTTTGGAGATAAATATTAGGGGTTCCTAAATATAGAGTGGAGACCTCTAGATTATTATATGAGTGAAATGTAGACCTTGGGTTTGAGGAAAAATGGAATCCACAACCTATTTAAATTAAGGGTGTTTGGTGACGAATATTTCTTGGGATAAATTGAGTGGGCATTTAGGCTTATATAATTATGCGCATAGAAAACTTAATTATATTGATTGTAGTTTAGTATATCCTATGATACTATTAGGATGAATTTGGGAAAATGCGTATCTACTTAGTGTGAATTGGTATAGTTGGAGAAATTATGTAAATCCTTAAGTTTAAATAAGGTACAGGTTATTTATCAAGTGAGGGAATACTATTGAGTTTAGTATTGTGAGTGTGCGAATACTTGAATATTATTAATTATGAGAATATTTGGGATTATTGGTCATCGCTATATGTGATTGGAAATTATGGCCATTTATATTTGTTGGAGGAACAATGTGGAATATATATATACTATGTGATGAAAGTATCTATATTATATGATACGGATATGTATATATATCTATGTGTGGATGGTATATATATATATGTGAAGCATACCCCCTCTAATGCTATCATGGTAAGTTTCACGATGTGGGTGAGGCCCCTGGCTTGAGGAGCAGGTGTGTATAATCCCTAGGTCATTGCGTCCATTATTATATTGTATGATTTTTATTAGGGGTGAGACGTGGTGGGTATGTTTCGTCTCACTTTTGGGGAGGAACTATGACCACTTCCCAGACGTTGTGATTTGGTTTTGACCATGAAGTAGATGACAGTTAGTCCTACCGGTGCTCCCCAGGATGGTATGTGAGTGATGCCCTGGAAGTTTATAGCATTGAGAGACCACATCCTCGAGTTATAGCTCATTGGGATAGTTATTGTACTTGTGTATATAGTACATTGCTTGTGTATGAGAACAAGATATCATATCTCTATGAGAGTAAGGAGATAAATTGAGTATGAAATGAAAAAGGATTAATTCTTATTCCGGGAGATTGTATCCGGACTTAAAATGTGAAATGTATATAAAAGTGAATATGAAAAATAAAGATGAGTATGTTATGTATATTTATTTATACGAGTATATATATAAGTTGAGTACGGAGGGTCTGATGGATCTCGACGATCGACCTTGCCAAGTTGTAGTGTATCGGGGGCTTCCTTATTTGAATTTCGCTTTGCGAGACACCCCACACACGAACATGGCTTAGTGTCGAGGCTGGGGAGAAGTTTAACCCTTAGTACTCCTGTTTTGAGTTTTAATTATACGAGTATATATATATATATATATGTGTGTGTGTGTGTGTGTGTGTGTGTTGTGTACTGGGGGTTTAATGGATCTCGACGATCGAACTTGTCAAGTAGTAGTGTATCGGGGGGGGGGGAGGTGCCTTATTTGGATTTCACTTTGCGAGACACCCCACGCACGAACATGGCATAACGTTGAGACTAGGGAGAAGTTGAGACCTTAGTACTTGGTTGGCTTAGGATTTCTAGAGTTTTGGGGTGACGAATTAGTTAGGCAGCGTAGCTTCACTAGGATTTTTAGAGGGATGCGCTAGGTGTCCACTATTAGAAGAGAGGTAAGGGGTATCTCATGGGAGTGCGATACCAATTTATATATGAGATAAAACATATTTTTAAAAATAAAGCATTTATGCGCTTGATAAATATTTTCATAACTCGGGCTCTCACCCATTTCAATATATTCCCCCTCTTACTATATATTATATATATACAGGTGTCCAGACATAGGGACGCCTGGATGATGATCTTTTTGAGTCAGACGTCAGTTGCAATAGCTGTGGATGTGTGCAAGTTTATTTTTAGATGCTTCTATTCCCGTGATCTAGATAGGAAGCATTGTAGTAATTTTTGGGCCGAAAGCCCAACTGCATTTATTTATTCTTTCACCACCTTTTAGTGCGACATTCGATTTGGTTGTATCATATTTGAATCGAGTGTTCGGTTATTTTATCTCTTTCCAGGATTACTTATTTAAACCGTGTGGATGTTTTAATTGTATAGTTCGTTTAAAAGGATTAGTTAAAAAAAATTGACGCCAGCCTAATAGGTTATTAGTAATTTAATTTGTTTTCGACAGTGATGCTAAGAATGATCCATATGAGACTCTAGTTTTAATTTGGTACAGGAGCGATCGCTCGGTATTTCATTAGGCGGAGTGTCACAGATAGTATCAGAGCATCAGGTTCTAGTGTCCTTACGAATCTGTGCGGACGTACTAAGCTTTCAGCGTTGCTCTCGATTTGTTGTAGAGCCTTAAGATAGGGATCGTTGATTCCTCTTGTGAAATTTTTTTCTCCTTCCATATTGTGAGATTATAGTAATCTTTTGCGGGTTTGAAGTTCGTGTGCTGATCCAGGAAGGGTGACCAAGGAAGGCCGTGATGAAGGCAGTAGGAGGCGGGGCTTAGCTGGAGCAGTGAGTGAAAGTCGAAGACTAGGACCGTAGTAGAGGTCATTCTCCTTGTGGCATTTTCTAAGAGTTATTACGACGACTACTAAAGAATAGTAGTTATGAGTACCCCAATACCACTATAGTAGAGAGTGGTACTAAAGTTGAATTACCCGGTGAAGCTAAGGGTTCGAAAGGGGTCTTTGGTAAGAACCATATTGGAAGTAAATTCATGCGAAGGTAGTGTAGCATTAATCAGTGGAAGTATTAGAGTCAGAAGTTTTGACTTAGAGAATGGTATGGAAATACCCAGATGTGAAAATTGAGGAAAATTTTTCACTGGTAGGAGCAATATGGAAATGGTGGGAATGGTGATGACCATATTCGGGGGAGCAGGATGTTTTTCCCCTAAAGGGATCTTACGGATAGTTTTAACCGTGACTCCCCATGATTTAACAAGAATGAGAAGAATGCAATTTTAAATTATTCACATAATTATCGGCCAGAGGCCGACAGTGAATAAAGAGAGTTACGAACAAGTGAACTTTGTACTGAGTCAAGGTAGGTATAATGAAGAGAGAGCCCTTCCGAGGAATGATAGGCTCACTAGAAAAGTGTTGCAAACACTTATGGAGAATGTATGTGTTCGAGGACCTCATTAGTGGGCATCCATTCGGGGAATTCGTTGAAACAGGGTTGTTGAGGCCGGTGGTGGAGTTTCCTTTTCATCAGGAAGTTAAGGGGAACTAGTAAAGTGATTGTCAGGATCACGGCTATGGATTCCAAGATACTGATAACCTTAAAAGGGTCAGGGTGACCCGAGATGGGGAATGTGGTAATGTGGAGTTTATAACCGTATGATTAGTTATTGCCCATGGGAGTTAAAGGGGAAAGATTAAGGTGTCCAGAAGGGACATTGATTAATGTAATTTTTGGTTCAGTTAGGGCAAGTTTACCAAGTCCGGGAACCTTTTTGAGTAGCTAGGGAGATAGGCAAAATTGTTATTATGAGCTTCACCTCAATTGAAGGAGGCTTGTTCTGTGTGACGAGATTGAGTCACAGTGTTTTATTATCCATAGATTCGTGTGTGATACGAGTTTACATATAGTATTGATAACGTTATGTGGTATGTGTTTTTCTGCAATAGCGGGGATTTATTTTCTTTCATTCGCTGAGAAGAGCGGGTTTTAGTATTTTGAGTTCATATATCAGATTGGTATTACTCATTTTGTGTGTGTTATACGAGTATGGTGTTATTTTGAGTAGAATGTGATATTCGTTGTTCTGAGCGATAGTAGGCTAATGATGGCAAGACTATTGTGTCCGTGGTTCCAGGGTGGAACGGGTTGTTGTTGTGATATCTCACCTGGATAAAGGTTGAGTTCGCCTTTATTATATGTATATATGAAACTTCGATGAACAAATGTTTCTTTATCGTGATTCGAGTGTGTGGCGACCTTATAGGTGTGATTTAAGGTATGCAGGGTTAATTGTTGAGCAGTGAGTTTAAGCTCATTATTGATTGCGCAAGGACTGAGTGTTAGTTCGAGCGCTTGGTGGTATGTCTCCTGGACAGATATGGGAGTTCATACCACCTTTTGTTGAAAGAGGGGATAGGGTTATCTCAGTTGCATATTTGAAGTTAACAGACCTTCATGACCGGCAAAGTTAAGTAGTAGTGTATTGGAGGGGTTCCTTGTTTGGATTTCTCTTTGCGAGACGCTCCACACATGAACCTTAACGACGTCGGGAGTGGAGAGATGTTTTAGGATGCAAGAACGTTGGTTTTGTCGATAAGTCTTATAGTGTGGATGAAACATTATAGACTATGAGTCGTATCATGATTGTATTCTTATGGAAATATTGTGCTATGGAGAAGCACTAAAATGGTTCTCTCACCGCAAGTAAGTGGGTGAGGCTGAAGTTAGAGAAATTGATTTGAGGATTATAGCCATGCCTTAATGAAAAGACCAATTTTGGAAGAAGTATATTTTGGGTATGATGTTCATAATTCTTTTGCAGAGAGTGGGCGCCTCGATTAGTTAGACTTTCTTGTTCGCTTAGGTGGAAGGATAGAATAGTAGAAATACGTTAATAGGTTAGTGAGGTAAGATTTAGGGTGTCCCGCTATTGTGCCTTTGGTCATTATATCTCGGTGATCGACGACGCGAGGGAGTAGTGTAACGGGAGGGTTCCTTATTTGGATTTTGCTCTGCGAGATGTCCCACGCATGAAACCGAGCAAATGTTGGGAGTTGAGAAAGGTCTTGGGTACCTGGGACACAATTTAGGATAATACTATTTCTCATAGTTAGGAACGCTTCGATCTTAGAATTATTGGGCAGTGAAGCCAATGGAGTTAGTGGCACCAATATAGAAATATTGGTTTGTTAACCTTGAGAAGAATGGGATGTTGCGGGTTGGGAAGATCCATGTATGAGTATTACACCGAGGAAATATGGCCTATTGTTTAGAGAGTGTGTACATGTCAGACATTGGCGATGGTTGTGCGGAGAGGCACGGGTTAAAAAAGGTGTATGGTCACCTTAGTAAGTTTGTTTTATATACCGCCTGAGATAAAAGGGATGTATTATATAGAGTTGAAGCTTATGTCGAGATGGTAGTATAACATAGTATAAACCTTGTTAGAGGTGAGTGCTGATGAGTATACGGTTAAGAGATATTGGGTAGTACCATTCCATTTTGAGGCATTAGGATGTGGAGGGATTCACGATCCTAGGTTAGTGTTGGTAGTATTGGTTATATCTAAATTTTGAGGATGAAATTCCATTGTAAGGGGGGGGGGGGGGGGGGGAAGTATGTAATATACCGCACTTTTATAGGAAATTAAATTCAATAATTAAGTGTAATTTGGGAATTTAAGAGTTATCGTGAATAGTACATTTTTGAGGTTTTCAAGTATTACTTGATTTTCGATGAGTGTCATATTTACTTTTGGGATTAAGTAAATAAGTCGGAGTATTTTAATTATATGTCGCAGCTGGGTAAAGAGATAGGGGATGATATTTTAATTGGAATACCGCATTAAGTTGTGTGGGTTAAATTAGTGAGTTGAGGTCAAGTGCCTCGGATGGAGATTCTGATTGCGCGGTGAGTCTCGAAATGGCTGAGATAGTCAGAATTGAGTATCCGAGTGTCGTAATTGAGTTTCGAGAATTTTTGGATTAATAGGGACTCACTATTGACCAAACGAGTCATTTTGGGGTTTAATATGGATAAACCTTTATTTCTCCCAATATAAGGCACGGGAGAGTGGGAGAAGGAAAGAAAAGAGAGAAAAGAATAAGAGAAGAAACGAAGAGGAGAAAAGAGGAGAGGAAAAGGATTTTCGTGCCAAACTCCGCGGGATTCGACTCGGGGTCATCAGATTTCATCCTCCAGGCAAGTGTTTACTTTATTTATTTCATTTTGAGCATGAATCTCATACAATAGTTGGTAATAACAAACACTAAAGGTTTTGGGTTGGGTTTTCGTGGATTAAACGGTTTTTTCGGAAGTTTAACAGGTAAACCTCGAAAATTAGGAAATTGGAGAAACTTAGAAATCAATCGAATTTAATTATTGATTTTTTGATTTAGGATGTTTAGAACCTATTTACTTTGTGTATATTTCGTTGGGTGTTATTAGATGTTGGTGGAAGAAGGATTAAAAATTGTTGGAGGTTTGTTAATGGCCGAAACAGTCTCGGAGAAGACGATGACCTGTAACCAACGTCCTTGCCGAATCGATTCGGCTCTTCATCATAAAAGGAAATTTATAGATATTTCCGATACGGTCGTGTTGGGGCCGACTGTGTATTTTTCTTATTTTTTTTGGATTTATAATGATTTTTCAACGAAAGGCTGTCCGAGATCGAAATCGTTAGTTAGAAGTCAAACCTGATATTGAGAGAATTAAGGCTAGAATTGTTTGGAGATAAATATTAGGGGTTCCTAAATATAGAGTGGGGACCTCTAGATTATTATTTGAGTGAAATGTAGACCTTGGTTTTGTGGAAAAATGGAATCCTCAACCTTTTTAAATTAAGGGTGTTTGGTGACGAATATTTCTTGGGATAAATTCAGTGGGTATTTTGGCTTATATAATTATGCGCATAGAAAACTTAATTATATCGATTGTAGTTGAGTATATCATGTGAGAGTATTAGGATGAATTTGGAAAAATGCGTATCTACTTAGTGTGAAATGGTATAGTTGGAGAAATTATATAAATCCTTAAGTGTGAATAAGGTACAAGTTATTTATCAAGTGAGGGAATACTTTTGAGTTTAGTATCGTGAGTGTGTGAATACTCGAATATTATTAATTATGAGAATCATTGGGATTATTGGTCATCGCTATGTGTGATTGGCAATTATGGCCATTTATATTTATTTGAGGAACAATGTGGAATATATATATATACTATGTGATGAAAGTATATATATTATATGATTCGGATATGAATATATATCTATGTGTGGATGGTATATATATATATATATATATATGTTAAGCATACCCCCTCCAATGATATCATGGAAAGTTGCGCTATGTGGGTGAGGCCCCTGGCTTGAGGAGCAGGGTGCGTATAGTCCCCAGATCATCACGTCCATTGTTATATTGTGTGATTTTTATTAAGGGTGAGACGTGGTGGGTATATTTCATCTCACTTTCGGGGAGAAACTATGATCGCTTCCCAGACATTGTGATTTGGTTTTGACCACGAAGTAGGTGACATTTAGTCCTATCGGTGGTCCCCAGGATGGTATGTGATTGATGCTCTGGAAGATGACAGCATTGAAAGACCGCATCCTCGAGTTATAGCTCGTTGGGATTATTATTGTACTTGTGTGTATAGCACATTGCTTATGTATGAGAACAAGATATCATATCTCTATGAGAGTAAAGAGATAAATTGAATATGAATTGAAAAAGGATTAATTCTCATTCTAGGATATTGTATCCGGACTTAAAATGTCAAATGTATATAAAAGTGAATATGAAAAAGAAAGATGAGTATGTTATGTATATTTATTTATACGAGTATATATATAAGTTGAGTACGGAGGGTCTGATGGATCTCGATGATCGACCTTGCCAAGTTGTAGTGTATTGGGGGCTTCCTTATTTGAATTTCACTTTGCAAGACACCCCACGAATGAACATGCCTCAGTGTCGAGACTGGGGAGAAGTTTAACCCTTAATTCTCCTATTTTGAGTTTTCATTATGCGAGTATATATATATATATATATATATATATATATATATATATATGTGTGTGTGTGTGTGTGTGTGTGTGTATGTGTGTGTGTGTGTGTGTTGTGTACTAGGGGTCTAATGGATCTCGACGATCGACCTAGCCAAGTAGTAGTGTATCGGGGGGGTTCCTTATTTGGAATTCTCTTTGCGAGACACCCCACGCACGAACATGGCATAACGTTGAGACTAGGGAGAAGTTGAGACCTTAGTACTTGGTTGGCTCAGGATTTCTAGAGTTTGGGGTGACGGATTAGTTAGGCAGTGTAGCTTGACTAGGATGTTTAGAGGGACGCGCTAGGTGTCCACTATTAGAAGAGAGGTAAGGGGTATCTCATGGGAGTGCGATACCAATTTAAATATGAGATAAAACATATTTTTAATAATAAATCATTTATGCAATTGCTAAATATTTTCACAACTTGGGCTCTGACCCATTTCTAAATTTTCCCTCTCTTGCTATATATTATATTTATATAGGTGTCCAGATACATGGATTCCTGGGTGATGATCTTTTTGAGTCAGACGTCTGCTGCAGTAGCTGTGGATATGTGAAGGTTTATTTTTAGACGCTTCTATTCTCTGATCTAGATAGGAAGCATTCTAGTAATTTTCGGGATGAAAGCCCAACTGCATTTATTTATTCTTTCACTGCTTTTTAGTGCGGCATTCGATTTGGTTGTATCATATTTGAACCGAGTGTTTAATTATTTTATCTCTTTCCAGTATTATTTATTTAAATTGTGTCGATGTTTTAATTATATAGTTCGTTTAAAAAGATTAGTTAGAAAAAAATTTGACTCCAGCCTAATAGTTTCTAGTAATTAAATTGGTCTTCTACAGTGATGCTAAGAATGATCCATATACGACTCCGGTTTTAATTTGGTACAGGAGTGATCACCCGATATTTTATTAGGCGAGGAGTTACAGATAGTATCAGAGCATCAGGTTCTAGTGTCCTTACAAATCTGTTCGAACGTACTATGCTTTCAGCATTGCTCTCGATTTGTTATAGACCCTTATGATAGAGATTGTTGATTCCTCTTGTGAGATTATAGTAATCTTTTGCGCATTTGAAGTTCATGTGCTGATCCAGGAAGGGTGACCAAGGAAGACCATGATGAGGGTAGCAGGAGGCGGGGCTTAGCTAGAGCCGTGAGTGGAGGTCGGAGACTAGGACCGTAGTAGAGGTCATTCTCCTTGTGTCATTTACAAAGAGTTGTTGCGACGACTAGTAAAGAATAGTAGTTACGAGTACCCCAGTACCACTATAGTAGAGAGTGGTACTAAAGTTGAATTATCCGGTGAAGCTAAAGGTTGGAAAGGGGTCTTTGGTAAGGACCATATTGGAAGTAAATTCATGCGAAGGTAGTGTAGCATTACTCAGTGGAAGTTGAAGGCTCAGAAGTTTTGACATAGAGAAGGGTATGGAAATACCCAGATGTGAAAATTGAGGAAAATTTTTCACTCGTGGGAGTAATATGGAAATGGTGGGAATGGTGATGACCATATTCGGGGGACCAGGATGTTTTGCCCCTAAAGGGATCTTACGGATAGTTTTAACCGTGAGTCCCCAAGATTTAGCAAGAAAGAGAAGAATGAAATTTTAAATTATTCACATAAGGATCGATCAGAGGCCGACATTGAATAAAGAGAGTTACGAAGAAGTGAACTTTGTACTGAGTCAAGGTAGGTACAATGAAGAGAGAGCCCTTACGAGGAATGATAGGCTCACTAGAAAAGTGTTGCAAACACTTGTGGAGAATGTATGTGTTCGAGGACCCCATTGGTGGGCATCCACCTGGGGAATTCATTGAACAGGGCTGTTAAGGCCGGTGGTGGAGTTTCCTTTTCATGAAGAAGTTAAGGGGAACTAGTAAAGTGATTGTCAGGATCGCGACTATGGAGTCCAAGATACTGAAAACCTTAAAAGGGTCAGGGTGACCCTAGATGGGGAATGTTGTAATGTGGAGTGTAGAGCTGTACGGTTAGTTATTATCCATGGTAGTTAAAGGGGAAAGAGTAAGGTGTCCATAAGGGACATTGATTAAAGAAATTTTTGGTTCAGTTAGGGCAAGTGTACCAAGTACGAGAACCTTTCTAAGTAGCTAGTGAGATAGGCGAAGTTATTATTATGAGTTTTAGCTCAATTGAAGGAGGCTTGTTCTGTGTGACGAGATTAAGCCACAGTGTTTTATTAGCCCTAGATTCGTGTGTGATACGATTTTACATATAGTATCGATAACGTTATGTATTATGTGTTTATGTGTTTTTCCGCGATAGTGGGAATTTATTTTCTTTCATTCACCGAGAAGAGCGGGTGTTAGTATTTTGAGTTTATATATCAGATTGGTATTACTCATTTTGTGTGTGTTATACGAGTATGGTGTTATTTTGAGTAGAATATGATATTCATTGTTTGGAGCGATAGTAGGCTAATGATGGCAAGACTATCATGTCCACGGTTCCAGGGTGGAACGGATTGTTGTTGCGATGTCTCACCTAGATACAGGCTGAGTTCGCCTTTATTATATGTATAGATGAAACTTTGGTGAGCAGATGTTTCTTTATCATGATTCGAGTGTGTGACAAACTTATAGGTATTTTAAGGTATGTAGGGTTAATTGTTGAGTAGTGAGTTTAAGCTCATTATTGATTGCGCAAGGACTGAGTGTTAGTGCGAGCGCTTAGTGGTATGGCTCCTGGGCAGAGATGGGAGTTCATACCACATTTTGTTGAAAGAGGGGATAGGGTTATCTCGGTTGCATATTTGAAGTTAAAGGACCTCCACGACCGATAAAGTTAAGTAGTAGTGTATTGGAGGGGTTCCTTATTTGGATTTTTCTTTGTGAGACGCTCCATGCATGAACCTTATCGACATTGGGAGTGGAGAGATGTTTTAGGATGCAAGAATGTTGGTTTTGTCAATAAGTCTTATAGTGCGGAGGAAACATTATAGACTATGAGCCGTATGATGATGGTATGCTTATGGAAATATTGTGCTATGGAGAAGCACTAAAATGGTTCTCTCACCGCAAGTAAGTGGGTGAGGCAAAAGTTAGAGAAATTGATTTTAGGCTTATAGCTAGGCCTTAATGAAAAGCCAATTTTGGAAAAATTATATTTTGGGTATGATGTTCGTAATTCTTTTCTAGAGAGTGGGCGCCTCGATTTGTTAGACTTTCCTGTTCGCCTAGGTGGAGGGATAGAATAGTAGAAATGTGTTAATAGGTTAGTGAGGTAAGATTTAGGATGTCCCGCTATTGTGCCTTAGGCCGTTATATCTCGGTGACCGACGATGCGAGGGAGTAGTGTAACGGGAGGGTTCCTTATTTGGATTTCGCTCTACGAGACATCCCACGCATGAAACAGAGAAAATGTCGGGAGTTGAGAAAGGTCTTGGGTACCAGGGACACAATTTAGGATAGTACTATTTCTCATAGTTAGGAACGCTTCGATCTTAGAATTATTGGGCAGTGAAGCCAGTGGAGTTAGTGGCGCTGATATAGAAATATTGGTTTTTTAACCTTGAGAAGAATGGGATGTTGCGGGTTAGGAAGACCCATGTATGATTATTATGCTGAGGAAATAAGGCCTATTGTTTAAAGAATGTGTACATGTCAGACGTTGGTGATGGTTGTGCAGAGAGGCATGGGCAAAAAAAGGTGTATGGGCAACTTAGTAAGTTTGTTTTATATACCTCGTAAGATAGAAGGGGCGTAGTATATAGAGTTGAAGATTATGCCGATAAGGTAGTATAGTATAGTATAAACCTTGTTAGAGGTGAGTGCTGATGAGTATATTTTTAAGAGATATTGGGTAGTACCATTCCACTTTGAGGCTTTAGGATGTGGAGGGATTCACGATCCTAGGTTAGTGTTGGTAGTATTAGTTATATCTAAATTTCGAGGATGAAATTCCATTGTAAAGGGGGGAGTATGTAATACCTCGCACTTTTACGGGAAATTAAATTCAACAATTAAGTGTAATTTGGGAATTTAAGAGTTATCGTGAATAGTAAAATTTTGAGGTTTACAAAGATTAGATGATTATTGATGAGTGTTACATTTACTTTTGGTATTAAGTAAATTAGTCAGAGTATTTTAATTATATGTCGCAGCTGGGTAAAACGACAAAGGAGAATATTTTAACAGGAATACCGCATTAAGTTGTGTGGGTTAAATTAGTGAGTTGTGGTCAAGTGCCTCAGATGGAGATTCTGATTGTGTGGTGAGTCTCGGAATGGCCGAGATAGTCAGAATTGGGTATCCGGGTGTCGTAATTGAGTTTCGGGAATTTTTGGATTAATTGGGACTCGCAATTGAGTAAACGAGTCATTTTTGGGTTTAATAGGGATAAATCCTTATTTCTACCAATATAAGACAAGAGAGAGTGGGAGAAGGAAGGAAAATAGAGAAAAGAATAAGAGAAGAAAGGAAGAGGAGAAAAAAGGATAGGAAAAGGATTTCCGGGCCAAACTCCGCGGGATTCGACTCGGGGTCATCGAATTTCATCCTCCAAGAAAGTTTTTACTTGCTTTATTTTATTTTGAGCATGAATCTCATATCATAGTTGGTAATAACAAACCCGAAAGGTTTTGGGTTGGGTTTTCGTGGATTAAACGGGGTTTTCGGAAGTTTAACACGTAAACCCCAAAAATTATGAAATTGGTGAAACTTAGAAATTCATCGAATTTAATAGTTGATTTTTGGATTTATGATGTTTAGAACATATTTAATTTGTGTGTTTTTCGTTGGGTGTAGTTAGATGTTGGTGGAAGAAGGAGTAAAAATGGTTGGAGGTTTGTCAATGGCCGAAACAGTCTCGGAGAAAACGATGAACACTAACCAGCGACATTGCCGAATCGATTAGGCCTAGATACGAATCGATTCGGCTCTTGATCATGAAATGAAATTTGTAGATATTTTCGATACGGTCGTTTTGGGGTCAACCGTGTATTTTTTTTATTTTTTTTGGATTTATAATGATTTTTTCTACGGAACGTTGTCCGAGATCGAAATCGTTAGTTAGAAATCAAACCTGATATTAAGAGAATTAGGGCTAGAATTGTTTGGAGATAAATATTAGGGGTTGTAAATATAGAGTGGGGACCTCTAGATTATTATTTGAGTGAAATGTAGACCTTGGTTTTGTGGAAAAATCGAATCCACGACCTATTCAAATTAAGGGTGTTTGGTGATGAATATTTCTTGGGATAAATTCAGTGGGCATTTAGGCTTATATAATTATGCGCGTTGAAAACTTAATTATATCGATTGTCGTTGAGTATATCCTGTGAGAGTATTAGGATGAATTTGGGAAAATGCGTATCTACTAAGTGTGAATTGGTATAGTTGGAGAAATTATATAAATCCTTAAGTGTGAATAAGGTACAGGTTATTTATCAAGTGAGGGAATACTTTTGAGTTTAGTATCGTGAGTGTGCGAATGCTCGAATATTATTAATTATGAGAATCTTTGGGATTATTGGCCATCGCTATGTGTGATTGGAAATTATGGCCATTTATATTTGTTTGAGGAACAATGTG
Source organism: Sambucus nigra (assembly GCA_949130495.1). Taxonomy (NCBI): domain Eukaryota; kingdom Viridiplantae; phylum Streptophyta; class Magnoliopsida; order Dipsacales; family Adoxaceae; genus Sambucus; species Sambucus nigra. The sequence continues at coordinate 299,841,606 of OX422215.1, read as the reverse complement.
GAATATATACATACTATGTGATGAAAGTATATATATTATATGATAGGGATATGTATGTATATCTATGTGTGGAAGGTATATATATATATATGTGAAGCATACCCCCTCTAATGCTATCATGGAAAGTTGTGCAATGTGGGTGAGGCCCCTAATTTGAGGAGAAGGGTACGTATAGTTACGAGGTCATAGCATCCATTATTATATTGTGTGATTTTTATTAGGGGTGAGACGTGGTGGGTATGATTTGTCTCACTTTCGGGGAGAAACTATGACCGCTTCTCGGATGTTGTGATTTGGTTTTGACCACGAAGTAGGTGACATTTAGTCCTACCGGTGATCCCCAGGATGGTATGTGAGTGATGCCCTGAAGGATAATAGCATTGAGAGATCGCATCCTCGAGTTATAGCTCGTTGGGATGGTTATTGTACTTGTGTGTATAGTACATTGCTTATGTATGACAACAAGATATCCTATCTCTATGAGAGTAAAGAGATAAATTGAATATGAAATAAAAAAGTATTAATTCTCATTTAGGGAGATTGTATCTGGACTTAAAATGTGAAATGTATATAAAAGTGAGTATGAAAAATAAAGATGAGTATGTTATGTAAATTTATTTATACGAGTATATATATAAGTTGAGTACCGAGGGTCTGATGGATCTCGACGACCGACCTTGCCAAGTAGTAGTGTATCAGGGGGGTTCCTTGTTTGGATTTTACTTTGCGAGACACCGCACGCACGAACATGGCTCAGTGTCGAGACTGGGGAGAAGTTTAACCCTTATTGCTCCTGTTTTGAGTTTTCATTATACGACTATATATATATATATATATATATATATATATATGTGTGTGTGTGTGTGTGTGTGTGTGTGTGTTGTGTACTGGGGGTCTAATGGATCTCAAAGATCGACCTTGCCCATTAGTATTGTATCGGGGGAGTTCCTTATTTGGATTTCACTTTGCGAGACACCCCACGCACGGACATGGCGTAGCGTTGAGACTAGGGAGAAGTTGAGACCTTAATACTTTGTTGTCTCATGATTTCTAGAGTTTGGGGGTGACAGATTAGTTAGGCAGCGCAATTTGACTAGGATGTTTAGAGGGATGCGCTAGGTGTGCACTATTAAAAGAGAGGTAAGGGGTATGATATGGGAGTGCGATACCAATTTAAATATGAGATAAAACATATTTTTAGTAATAAAGCATTTAAGCACTTGCTAAATATTTTCAAAACTCGGGCTCTGACCCATTTCTATATTTTTCCTCTCTTGCTGTATATTATATATATATAGGTGGCCAGACATAGGGACGCCTGGATGATGATCCTTTCGAGTCATATGTCTACCGCAGCAGCTGTGGCTGCGTGCAGGTTTATTTTTAGATGCTTCTATTATTGTGATCTAGATAGGAAGCATTGTACTAATTTTTGGGTCGAAAGCCCGACTGCATTTATTTATTCTTTCACTGCCTTTTAGTGCGGCAGTCGATTTGGTTGTATCATATTTGAACCGAGTGTTTAGTTATTTTATCTCCTTCCAGTATTATTTATTTAAACTGTGTGGATTTTTTAATTGTATAGTTCGTTTAAAAAGATTACTTAAAAAAAATTAACGCCAGCATAATAGGTTATTAGTAATTAAATTTGTTTTCGACAGTGATGCTAAGAATGATCCATATGCGACTCCAATTTTAATTTGGTATAGGAGTGATCGATCGGTGTTTTATTAGGCGGGTTGTCATAATGCTCTTCCTTACTTATATTTTTTACCACGGGATCTGATCGGGCATAAATATGGTATATTTTTCCCCTTAATTTCGGTACCTTTGTGAACCCAATTGGTGCAATTGATATGGACTTAACTTATAATTATGCTACTAATCTTCGTTGGCAAGTATTTCATGTTTTGTGTTTCTCTTGTGTGTTTTACACGTAAAGTATGCAAGCCGTCGAAAGAGAAATCGAAACAATGAAGGAAAGGCTAGGAATGCAAGTTCAAGGGCATTTTTGTAATTTTTCCGCCTTATCCTGGAGGTTAGGCCTTCTGGAAAATTGAAGAGCTTGGAATAACGATAACACTGGAAAAAGCAGCACTCAAATTCGAGTTACGGTGAAAGAGTTATGATCCCTTGAAGTTGAAGAAAAATCCTTAGATGAAAGGAGGAAAACATTAAAATTTTCTAGGTGTTGGAAATGAAAAGAAGAAGCCTCAAACCAACAAGTTTTCCCGAACCACAAGGTGAACTAGTTCAAGGGGCAAACCGGTTCGGGGTACTTGCAAACCGGTTCGAGGTGCCCGAGATGCAAAATTCTCCTCAATTGCTAATTGGTCCAAAGAGTCCTATTATGGTACAAACTCTTCTAAAACGTATTTGGGTCTTTGTATTGACTTAGAAAACATAGTTTTGAATAGTTTTTAAGAGAGAGAAAAGTAGGAGATTACCCTAGGAACATAGTTTTGATTTGGTGCTTCAAGATTAAATAATTTCGGGTTTGATTTCAAGTTTTATTTCAATTTTCACTCTCTCTATTATTGTTCTTGCATGTTTCAGTATACTTTCATCATGATTTCTTTCACATGCAACGTATCTAATTTATGCATAGTTAGGTTCAGTATGTTCGGCTAAATTTTTTAGGGTTGTGATGCATGAACTCAACCCGATGTGAACGTTGCATGTGTATAAAATTAATCCTCTAAAATTATGGATTTATTAGACCATATAGCGTAGCGAACACAACCATTGTAGATCTTTGGATCTCGTTTGCTTCAGGGTAGCCGGGACGCTTTATAATGCAATGCGAGTGTATCTATCATGTTACCGCTTTACTCGTCCTCTGATTACGTATGGTGCAGGCTTGAACCTCATATACATAATGCTTGGGAGTACTAAAGACTGGGTCTGATTAATCACTTAAATTTATGATTAGTTTTATACTAGCAATACACTAGGGTTGAGGGATTGTATTCCCAACCTGTTCCTCTCTTCATACTTATTACTTCATTATTAGTTATTAATCCTTGTTTAATTCGTTAGTTCCATAGTCTTAATCAAGTTTTCTTTTACTAGTAGTATTAATTGCAAACAAATCATCTTTTCATTTTCCTTAGAGTTGAATTTAGGTTGACCATCTGTCCTTCCGTCGTCACGATTTTCTCATCCTATTTCCCTGTGGAGACGATCCCGACTTACCAGGTTTATTACTAACGCGATAGGCTTGCACTTGAGCCTAGAGAGAATGCACTTTAGAGACACATTCTTAGTCGCATCAAGTTTTTGGATCACACTTCTAGGTACCCGCGACTGAGAGGGTCTTCAAGGACATTTCTTTTAGAAACCTTTGGTATGGTAGGTTTTATGAGTGATGGGTAAACGTAACGATTTGTCACTTGACTGTGCCGAGGTCTTAGATTTTGGATGACCTAAGAATGTACCTAGCACGCGCGAGAGATCCCGAAGGCAATAATAGTAGACCTTCATTATGTTAGGGTGCAAGAGATACTCATTTATTTTTACAATCCGGAGGTTGTATTATTGCATGGACATTAGACATGAGTGGAGGTTTCTCCTACAATATATGATATTGTATGGCAGTACCAGAGACAGTTATACCGATTTATGTGTTGTACTAGTGATGTATGTGACTTATAGTAGGGCTGCCCACCTCCATACTTATGTTTCAGATTTGTGTATTACATATACTAGAGAGGTGTATATTATATTATTGGCATGACATAGTAAAATGTTTATAGACTTTAGATATAATAATAATATTATTATTATTATTATTATTATTATTATTATTATTATTATTATTATTATTATTATTATTATTATTATTATTATTATTATTATTATTATTATTATTATTATTATTATTATTATTATTATTATTATTATTATTATTATTATATATAGTTATTTGGTGAGAAACATCGTAGGTTTAAAACAATAACACAACTTATGGTTTTAAAATAAAATAGATAAACCTAAAGATGAGAAACTCAATTTTAAAGAATGAAGAGGTAAAGCTTTAATCATATGGGGGACATACGGGTTCGCGATTTAGAACCGCGTGATATTTTAGGTTGTTGGGCTGCATAAATAATAACTTAAAATATGTTAAAATACATGAGGAAGATGTGTAATTATAATGTATTCCAGATTCAATTACAATCCTATTCTACATAGGTTTGTTGTTTATGTTTTCTTTTAAAGACAATTTTCATAGGCCCTGTTGTGGTAGTTCTTGTAGATGAAGGGTCGTTGGAGGAGCATCACTAGTGACATCCCATTTCTTACTCCCTGGATTGTCGGAGTAGAGAAAGTGTAGCTCATACTTTTATTATACTCCTTTATTTTTAGTTTGGTTGTATATTTATATTTACATTCAGAGACAATTTATGTTATTTGGTTGGTGATTGGTATCAGAGTTGGTTCTATGTTGATTCAGTATTTTATTATATTGTCCTTGTTATTTCGATTCTTATTTATGTATTATGCTAAGAATGTTACCTAAAGTTTTGATTACCTTGATTTTTATGGTAGACCTGATCAATCTATTTATGGATTTTTCGGGGTATCACAACCGCTTCCTCATATCTCGTCAAGGATGTGGTGGACACCCACAACGAACAGTGTGTACTTGTCACATCTCTTTGGCTTATCTAATTTCTTGGAATCCTTGGACCTTTCCTTCTTTTCTGATATTTTTCCAGCATGAGACTTATCATGGTTGGACTCTTTTGCTTCCATAGCCTCCTCGACAACAATAATCTTCTACGCCTTGGCCAGGATCTCACCATTGTGTTTGGTGATTCTTTCGCTAATGCCTTGTACATTTTTCCAATAATAAGCCACTCATTATGGTTGTGATCAAGATCTTCTTATCATAGTATAATACCTTAAGATTCTTCATTTTGAAAAGGCTGATGAACTTTCTTTTCGTTTCATCCACCTATTGGCGAATGCTTAACAAATGAGCCACCTTTTCATTGACTTTGTGCCGAAGAATAAATTATTCATAAAGAGGTTGGTTAACTATTTGAAGCTCTAAATTCTCCCCGAGGAAGGTTGTTATACCAGATTCGTGCTAGTCCAGTGGGAATACTATTGAATGGCCTACATCGTATATCATCAAGAATATAAGAGATATTAGAAGGAGCTTGATATGGATCCACATACAACATCAAACCATATTTTCCATCATATATGGGATTGATAACATGTGAATTGATCTTTGTAGGTTTTAGATAACCTGCTACCGAAGTTGTAAATAGAGATCTTTTAATATAGCCCATTTGTAAAGGGTTCTTCATCTTTATTGGATTGCCCAATCGATCTTCCAGATGCTGGATTGACCATTTTTCAGGGTTGTTCCTCTTGCTCAGCCTTTACAATCTTCTTTATTCATCCTCATCTTTCAGCTAATCTTTCTTCCTTAATGGAAGTGAGCTCGGCACTATTCGACCTTCTTACACTTTGCCCTGGCGTAGCCAAGCACTCAACCCTGCTGGTCTCATATCTTCTTGAGTCCTCTCTATGATCCCTTAGCTCTCTAGGTTCCATGTTATAGCGTTCTCGTGCAACTCTTGGGCCTAGTTTATCGAAAGAAGAATGTCTGTTCATACTTTCTAGAACACTTTTGAGTAAGTTTTATCATCTTCATATCTAGTTGATCAGATGGTGGATGATGCATGAGGCCTACAAGATTTATTATCTCACCTAGATTCAGAGTATTTAAACCCAATCCCTTCGCCACGTGATCTCAAATTCAACCTCATAGGTTTATTTTTTACCCTATTATAGTGCGCCTATATCATGTCCCTGTATAATGCTAGAAGTGGCATTTCACGCCTTCTGTAAGAGTTTTCCTCAATTGTTGGGGTAATTGGGTTCATCTTTGGCCTGATATGTCCGTCCCGAGCTTTGAGTTGATTGTTTCATGTTCTCCTACATATCTTCCTTACTCCTATCCAACATTTTGAAGATCCCCTGCAAATCTCCCATGCCTATAGGTGTAGAAGGTGGAACCCCTCTTCTGTTTGGCTACTTTTTGTAGAGGGTGGAACCCCTCTCAGCCATTTTTAATAGAAATTGCAAAAAAACATAATACCGTAGTAGGAAAAATAGAGTATCATAAGCGTAACAACGGTAATTGCTGTTAAAGAAAATCTAAAGGAGGGATATGCAAAATCAAATGGAAGATTCAAGGAATTCGAGAGAATCGAATGGAAATTGTTAATAAAAAGACTCTATCCCAACAAAACCCAGTTGAATCGGAGTGTGATTCACCAATTTACTAGACATGGGTATCCTCGAGTTTCAGAAATTCATAATGGTGGAAACCGTTAATTGCTAAGACGATTCTCACAAACGGTGCCAATTTGTTATCCCCTAAAACTACTATATTGATTTATCTTAGCTTGAGTATACAATTTATGAGCTGATAAAAAATAAGATATGTAAATTACTGAAATACTAAACTAGAGAAAACAGTAGATAGATGAGAGAAAGAGAATAAGCACCATATTTACGTGGTTCGGCCCAAAGTTGTACCTATGTCCACAAGTCATGTGTTTGTTGTATTGAATTATTAGGATAAATCCATGAATGAATACAATAGTGAAGATATCAAGTTCTCTCTAGAACTGTAAATGATAACATTAAGGTAAATATCTCGAATTCGCAAAAGTGTGTGTGTTGGGGGGGGAGGGGGTTGTTATTTATAGGCTGTTAGAAGATAGAAAAAAAAGAGTGTCACATGGCTTGTATTTATAGGTTGGGCAAGTACACGCCTTACGTGTGAGGTAAGAAAATAATCATGAAGTTAGTTATGGACACCTTGGGGGAATATTTACATATCTTCCTCACGTGTGTGTGTTGTTGATGTCATCCAATCACACAGTACATGATTCCTATAATGGAGGTAATTAACAGTGTTGGTTGACTGCTTGGAGCTGACTAGATTACCTAGGCCAATCAGATTGCTAGCTGGGATGATCTCATTTATGCAGATGATGAGTCCAAGTATCCTCTTCTAATTGACCCATGAGCCATACCATACTTATGGTATAACAGTCGAGGTAGTTATTTTTCCTTGTAGTGAATTGTAAACTTTGTGCCCCGTATTTTAAATAGTCATATATCAGACTTCATTTAAATTAGTATATTGTTTACAAAAAATACCATAAATATTAAAGTTAACCATCAACTAAAGTAAGTAATTAAAAAAAAGATGGGCATATATATATATATATATATATATATATATATATATATGACTAAACTTGAAATCTGATAAATGAATATGTAGTTTTAAATTACATTTCGTTACGGGTCTTATGGGTATAATATCACATATAGTATAATCATAGAATACGTTTTATAATTGTATTCATAAAAAAAGAATTATAATATAATTAGGTGATAATTAACTAAAATTATTATTATTTTTTGGTTTAATTTGTATATTAAATGCTGCTTTCCATGTTTATTTATATTTAAATTTTAGTTATAATTTTCAACAGCAGAGACCCCGCTACAATAAAAAATTCCTTTTTCTCTTTTTAATGTTTAATCATTATTCAGGTGACTTTACATGTATTTGGAATAAATGAAACAAGTTAAAATAATAAACTTAAAATCTAAACAATTTCATCTATTTTAATAATCAATCAGAACTATTTTTTCATATCCAACACTTGAATGAGTTAGTAAACTTTTTTTCAAACAAATTTCTTAAACAATTATTTTATTTAAGATATAGGATTTTATTTTCTTCTTGGATTGTTGGGAAAAACATGATCTCAAGCTTCTCATAAAAAATATTAGAAAAATATTGTACAAAAGATAACTTTTATATTATCCTGTCATGGATATTACTTTGTAGCATATGATAATAAACTTACGGATTCAACATATTTGATGAGATGAAGTGAATTGACATAGTTCAAATGCATCCATCAGATAAACTTTAAAGAGGAAAAACATTCCATTTTGTTACGATATTAGAGAGAGAGAGAGAGAGAGAGAGAGAGAGAGAGAGAGAGAGAGAGAGAGTTGGATGAAAGGAGATATATTGAATTAATTTTGTGTGTTTCTACAAGGATATACATGACCTATATATAGTTGAACTAAGAGTACAATAGTGCAATGTGGTAGTACAGATGAAGTACAATAGTACGGGTGTAGTACGTGTAGTACAATAATATATAGTGCACTAAGTATACTAACAACCACCCTTAAACTCAAGGTGGTAAGATGGAAACCAACTTCAGTTTGGATACTAAATTTTGAAGATGGCCTAGAGGATGAGACTTCATGAAAACATCGGTCGTCTGATCGATGGTTGAAATAGATTGAAGCCAATGGTTCCATCTAGAAGATATTGATGAATAAAATGGTAATCGATCTGAGTATGCTTCGTTCATTCATGAAAAACGTCATTGTGAGCAATCTGGATAGCACTATGATTGTCACAATTAATGATAATTATCACGGAATGGCTAACACCCATGTCAGTAAGTATCGAGCTGTAACACCTCGTGATTTTCAGTCGCCCAAATCTTTGTCAAATAATTTTTTTTTACAAAAATAAAATTTTGAATCTATTTAATTTTTGGAAAGTAAAAATAAGGTTTTAAGTGGAATTTAAATTGGGATTAAAATTTGGAAATTATGACTTTTTGTATAAAAATTGAGGGAGGATCCGACCTAAGAAAAAATATATATTTGACGTTCCGATCGAGCTAAATTTTTTTTAGCATATTTGTTTAATCTTCAGCTACATCATATTAAAATATCAGCTAATTCCAACGGCCCAATCGTACATAATATTTTTTTAATGTATGTTTTTTTTATGACTCAAATTATTTTTGGTATATAAAGATAAAATGACGGGTTTAGGACTTTTAAAACACATTTTAGCCTTCTTAAAAATCATTAGCCTCCCATAATTTCATTCTCTCTCATCTACAAAACCTATACCCCGTTGAAAACAACTTTCAACCCAAGTTTTCAAGATCTAAATCAAGTTTTCTCAAGATCGTCCAAGAACACGTCTTTATTATTTTTGCAAGAGGAACGCAACAGTGTTTTCAAAATTTCAAGGAAGAATTTTATTAGTTTTAAAGTGATGATTTAAAGGTACGGGGTTTACACAATATGCTCCTCCAAATCTCTCGAGATTATTTTCTTATTTTTCAGTTATTTGTGTTCTTCTTAAAATATTGTGGTATTCATTGGAATCCTATGTGCGATTCGATTGAGATATTGCGTGTTTATTTTTGTGAGCATGGTGTACTGAAATTTTAATATAGCACTGAGAATGGTCACCCTCCAAAAGTCCAAAAGTCCAATAGCCGGAATGAGGATTTAAGAAGCCTAGGTGAGGTGCGGTGAGGTCTGGTGACCTATTGATGTGTTATTCAGAAATAAATTGGTACAATGCCCGAGTGTTGCATTGAACTCGTATACAGTTTCATATTGTTGTATTTTTCATCGTTATTATGTTGAACATCTATTCTTGTTATATTGTGTACTTCCCCGTTCTTTTTTTAGTGGCATGTAAGTATGGATTTGGACCTTACTGGTATTTTGAAGGACATAAAGACCATAACATTTTGAGAATATTATTTTTGTATAAATTGACTGTGTAAATATTTGGGAGCTTAGCGTTATTTTGAGTGGAATTAAAACTTTAATTATTTGGAGGTGTATTTTACCTAGCCTTGTTGTTAGGATACATCTTAGATTGACATGTAAATTTTGAATTGGACATTGTTCATTTTGATGACCTTTCATATTTATTTTGTGGAATATAGATGCTTTATATTGATTGCTGAGGATTTAATTTAGTTTTAATCGTAGTTGCACCTCGAGGTGGTATCAGAGCCTAAGTATGCGACAACCCTCGATTCTTTGGTTTTGGGTCTACCATACGTGCTAGTTGTGTTTCTTGGAGATATGGTATTTTTTTTTATTAAATCCATAATAATAATTGAGGTTAGATGTAGAATTCTTAATGTGGGTATCTTCAGAGTTGATTTTTTTAGACGAAATTTTATTTTGTAGATCGTCAGTACAGATTTTAAGTGTCGTAAGTATCAATTTGATGATGTGATTTGATTTGAGAACTTCAGTGTTCGATGAATTTTGGAGAGAGAATCGAGTGGTGATACGTGGGAGAGCGTAGCACGTCGTTATTTTCATAGATATATTATATATATAGTTGAGATATATGTTGTATTTTGCTCACGGGGTAAGTGCATGTGGGATTGGGTATATGGTCATTTAATTTTGATATTCTATGAGTAGGCATATGTAAGACTGATTTTATTTACGATACTTTACGTTTGACGTCCACTTTTCGTCGAATTTCGAGGCCGAAATTCCTATATTAGTGGGGGAGTATGTAACCCCTCGTGATATTTTAGCCACAAAAATCTTTGTTAAATAAGAAAAATTAGAAAAATAAAGTTTTGGAATCTATTTAATTTTGGTATGTAAAAAGGTTGGTATTTATATGCAAAAATAAGGTTTTAAATGGAATTTAAATTGGGATTAAAATTTGAAAATTATAACTTTTTGTATAAAAATCGAAGGAGGATCCGACCTAAGGAAAAAAAGTAAATAAAAATATTTGACCGTCTGCTCAAGCTAATTTTTTTTAACAACTTTGTCTCACCTTCAGCTACAACATATTAAAATTTCATCCAATTCCAATTGTCCGATCGTCTGTAATATTTTTTTAGTGTTTGTATTTGATTATGACTCAAATTAGTTTATGAATATAAACATAAAGTGAAGGGTTTAGGATTTTTGAAACACATTTTAGACTTTTTAAAAATCAGTAGCCTCCCATAATTTCAATCTCTCTCATCTACAAAACCTAAACCGCATTGAACACAACTTTCAACCCAAGTTTTAAAGATCTAAATAAAGTTTTCTCAAAATCATCAAAGAACACGCCTTTATTGTTTTCGCAAGAGGAATGCAATAGTGTACTCAGAATTTTGAGGAAGAATTTTATGAGTTTTCAAGTGATGATTTTAAGGTACGGGGTTTACACAATATGCTCCTCTAAATCTCTAGAGAGTATTTTCTTATTTCCCAGTTATTTGTATTGTTCTTGAAATGTGATGGTATTCATTGGAATCCTATGTGTTATTCGATTGAGATATTGTATGCTTATTTATGTGGGCATGGTGTCATGAAATATTAATATGGCACTGAGAATGGTCACCTGCCAAAAGTCCAAAAGTCCAATAGCCGGAATGAGGCTTTAAGAAGCCTAGGTGAGGTGAGGTCCGGCGACCTATTGATGTGTTATTGAGAAATAAATATGTATAATATTCGTGTGTCGCATTGGAATTGTATACAATTTCTTACTATTGCATTTTTTTCACCGTTATTGTGTTGAGCATCTATTCTTGTCATATTCTGTACTTTCCCGTTCTTTTTTTAGTGGCATGTAAGCGTGGATTTGGATGTTACTGATTTTTTGAAGGATATTAAGACCATAACACTTTGAGAATATTATTTTTGTATAAATTAACAGTGTAAATATTTGGGAGCTTAGCATTATTTTGAGTGGAATTAAAACTATAATTATTTGGAGCTGTATTTAACCTAGCCTTGTTGCTAGGAGACATCTTCTATTGGCATGTTAATTTTGAATCGGACATTATTCATTTTGATGACCATTCATGTTTATTTTTGTGGAAATAAATGCTCTATATTGATTGTTAATGATTTAAATTAGTTTTAATCGTATTAGCGCCTCGATTTCCCCAGGGTGTTACAATAGATAAAGAAGTTTTTGGGTGGCATCAGTAATAGCATGATATTCAACTTCTGTACTATATCGAGCAATAACGATTTTGTTTTTTCCATGCTACGAGACAAGACAATCACGGAGAAATAAGCAATAGCCCGTAGTAGAATGACGGTCGATGGGGTTCCCTACCCTATTTACATCAGAGTTGGCATGAAGCTGTGGGGAGGAATAAGAAGAGAAGTGAAGACCATTGAATATAATCACATTGATGTATCTGAGAATGAGAAGAAAAGTAGTATAATGAGGGAAAAGGGGAGAATAAAGGAACTGATTAATAATATGAACTGCATATGCGATATATGAGCACGTGACACTAAGGTAGACAAGATTCCCTACTAATTGTTGATACAAAGTCGGATCATAAAAAAGAGTACTACCCATAGGAGTGAGCTTGGACTTCAGCTCAAGAGGAGTGGTATCGGTCTTGCTATCAGTGTGTCCTGCACGAGTGAGAAGATCTGAAGCATATTTTTCTCGAGAGAGATAATATCCATCAGAGTTAGTAGAGATCTCAAGACCAAGAAAATAAAACATCTTCAAAAAATCTTTCATTTGAACATTTGACTTAGATATACTTTTGGATATACCAAAGTGATCGTCACGGGTTATAATCATGTCATCCAAATAGAAAAGGAGAAAAATAATGCCATGGTCGGATTTACGGATAAAAAGTGCGGAGTCATGAGGACTGGATGTAAACACAAAACTTGTAGGAATGGCATTAAACTTAGCAAACCAAGAACGAGGAGCCTGTTTGTGACCATAAAGGGAACGGCGAAGTTTGGAAACTTGATGAGTGGAATGAAAATATCTTACAGGTGATCACATGTAAATTCCTCAGATAACTCACTCACCAGTAAGTATGGAAGTTTTCACGTCCATCTGAAGCAGTTCCCAATGACAAATTGCAACAACTCTAAGGAGACTACGAACCAAAGTGAGTCGAATCACTGAAGCAAAGTTCTCCACATGTCAATCCCGTATTCTTGTGTAAATCCTTTTATTACAAGGCGTTCCTTATAATGACCAAGAGAGCCATGTGATTGAGTTTTATATTTATAAACACATTTACATAAGATTACATTCTTACCACTTGGTAGATCTACTAAATACCATATATGATTTTATTCAAGTGACTATTATTCATCAACCATTGCCTTTTGCCAAGGAGGTTAAAGTAGCCTCACGATAAGAGTAAGGCTCATGATGAGAAAAATAGTAGAATACACATGAAAATCATGAAGAAGAATAGATGTGGTTTTAGGTCTTACACTTTTACGTAGGGGATTCGGATTGGAGACTGGTGCAGATCCATTATATGGAGCAGACGACTCGGGTGAGTCCTCAAAATATATCTTTAGTTGAGCATCAAATGAGGAAACTAGAGGTATCAGTGGTGTAGTGGAAGTCAGTTTAATTGAGGAGAGTGTATCATGTACTAGAGGAGAGGATGGAGATAGTGGTGTAATATGTGGCGACGGATCAAGTTCAGGTGAATTGGGAAAAGAGTCTATCGAGGGATTACTAAAGAATAGAGCTGTGTATGAAGGAGGTAAGTGGAATTTGGACACTGAGGAAAACATCTTATGTTGCTAGAAGACAACATGATGGGATACATGAAGACATTTAGAATAGGGATTCCAACACTTGTATCTTTTATGTTGTACCGCATAGCCCAAGAAGCAACACAATCGGGATCAAAACTCTAACTTTGAGCCTTAATGGGGTTGTAGAAGAACAAAATAAGAACTACGAAAAGTTCTGAGGTTATTATAGTTAGGAGGGTGGATATGAAGGCCCTCTTAGGGTTTCGATTTTTAATAGTGGAAGAGGGGACATGGTTTATAGTGTAGATGAAAGTGAGAACAATTTATCTCCAAAAAGGTTCATGAAATGAGGCAGAGATGAGTAGAGCATGAACAATGTTTAGGATATGTCGGTGTTTGCATTCGGCACACCCATTTTATTAGTAAGTGTCGGGATATGAAAGATGAGGAATAATACCATGTGCTGTAGAAAAATGATAACACGAGAATCAGTATATTCAATGGCATTGTCAACATATAATACCTTAATTTTATGAGAAAATTGGGTATTGACCATAGTTGCAAAATTTATGTAAAGTTGAGGAAGTTCGGAATGATTTTTCATAAGGAACAACCAGGTATAGCGTGAATAATCATCAATAAAAATGACAAAATATTTGGATTTTCCCATGGTAGCAGTGGGAGATAGGTCCCACACATCAAAATATATTAAGCCAAAAGGAGCATGATAAATATAATCACTTTTATTAAGCGTCAAAGCCAATTGTTTTGCCAATAGACATGGAAGATTGTCAAATTTCTCATTATTAACAGACCCTAAGGGACCATGAGAAAGCAAAAACTTAAGACTACCAATAGAAGCATGACCCAGACGGTCATGCCACAAGCTAAGAGAAGGTGTGGAGGATACATAGGTTACTCTCATAAATGGGGTGGTGAGTGATTATGGAATATGGAGGTTTTACCTCACATCAACTTGATCACATACCTCAAGAATAAATTCTATGACTTCATAATTTTAAATAAATGATAAAGTAATATTGTACTTTTTTCACATAGAGATGAGTAATATGGTATGAATGTAATAAAATATAATTCATTACATATATTATCTCCTCAAATTATTTTGAATATCATAATTATTTTGTAATAAACCTAAAATCTAACAACCACATCAAGTGTAATCTTATGAAATGAGAAGATACGGTGTTAACATAACCACCTATTAAGATTCAAGGTCACTTATATGATTAACAACACAATTTTAGGTCTTTATTTCCTTGGACAAACCTGCTCAGATTTTCTAACGAACTTTACAAGAAAAATGAAATTAATAAGTATTATCCCAACTCTCGACTATTAATGAGAAGATCAATATATATATATATATATATATATATCAATTATTATATTGATCACGACGTTATTCACAACTCATTCACTCATTTATTTAAATGATTAATAATAGGACTACAGCCTTCATATTATTCTAGTTCGATAAAGAGTTTTACTTAAGTTAATAGCATATATAATTTTCATAAATCAGGTCTGAAAAACTAATATATAAAAAATACTTAAAGCTTTGAGTGTACCTTTGAATAATAAATAATTTATTGTATCCCTTACTATACACAACCTATGCTATTATAATATATTACCTCTATTAACCCAATTGAATGAATCAATCCATCTGCTAAATTCTTGACTAATACGAATGAAGTTTACTAAAATCATAGTATGTTCACTATTGTTTACCTTTCCTTACATATACACCACTCAAAGCCCTTAAAGCTAAGAACATTCCCTTTCCATTATTATAGTCCCCGATGACCTCAACCGTCGCAAAACTTCCAATTTCAAATTATGTTTTCTTTACAAGTTTTCAAACATTGAACACGTGTGTCCTATAGAGTAGTAAAGTCACAGCACTCATACAAGCAAGGCCACCATGACCACAATTGTGGTTTATTAAATCCAAATTTTAAAAATCTTCATGTCATCACCATCCTCAAATTTTGAAATTTTACCATACGCTAGTTCCGTTATAGCATTTTTAACTCGTTATTATATCAACATCACATTAATGACCACATTTAAATTTCATTATGACATTTCAAAAGGTATATATACCTCTGTGCTATCTTTTTCATCAATCCACTATTACTAACCTCAATGAACAATTTCACTCTAAATTTTGATGTAGATATATCCATATCATTTTCTAGTTTACTAGTCTATTAAAAAGCCTCATATAATCTTAAATATACCTTAATAAATTTCTAATTTTGTATATTGTTCATAGTCATTTATAAATTAATACTAATAATTATAGAATTCCTTTGATTATTTACCATTCATGTTATCTTGTTAAACCACCCAAAACATTATATACAAAACTATCCACATATAAACATCATACAAATATAGTTCTCATATAGGGTCGACCACTGATAACTCAATTGTATCATAACATATTATCTCACCAATTAATCCATTCATAGATTGTGAACCTTGTAAGATAACTTCATTTACATCATAATAACCCTTAACTTCTAATAAAGATACCACATTCACGTATTTAATATATAGCATGATACTATGTCCTCCTCTATTGACAGAAATGTTCTTAATATCCTATGCACATAAAAAATACCTTTTAAATATATAAATTTCCAAACACTATCAATACAAACTTCCGTAAATTGGTATAGTACTCTCCATTATGTTTATTTGTATAATATCTACCTTTACTGTAGACAACACCAATGTTACTAAAATAATCAATATGTCTCAACACCACAAAAGTCAATGTGGTTCCACCCCTATCTCATCATGAAACTATTAAATGAACATGGTGCTCGAAGTTAGTAAGGTTAATTACCTCCATAGAAAATACTAATTCTTAATGATAAATTATTTTTAGTTAACGTAAATTTCTAACAGCACTAGTGTTAATAATTGTTACTATAACTCTTAGCCTTATTAGTTACCTCAAATCTGGATCTCTATATTTTCTCCTAAATTATATTAATAAAAGAATTTCACCACTGTAACACGTACCCTACAATCCATGAGGTGGCTTAGAGGGACGTTAAAGCTAATGGTTGATTAAACATTAATCAAGCCTTTTAAGGTGGATTAGAGGATGATTAAGTATCAAGAACAAAACCAAGGTTGTTAGGGAAGAAGCTCACTCGAAGAGACTCCCACAAGAAGCAAGTTTGTTCAAAAGAGCTTCAAGAACATACTTGTAATATGTAATTAGTTTATATTTGTTCCTTATTCTCAATATATAGAATATCTTGGAAAAAATGTTAAAATACTTCCCTGGGACATGGGATGGTAAGATACCATAGGTTTTATGGTATTATAGAACAACTAAGCGAAAGACAATCGGTTACACCCCTTTCTCCTTATTTTTGGTGCTGAAGCAATCTTGCCATTAAAATTATAGGTACAATCTCCCAGGTACAACTTACGGAGTATAATGCTTCCTCAGAGAAGACATGTGCAATTAGAAGATTTGGATAAATATAGAGATAACGAGATGAGGCATTTCTAAATATATAGGAAGAAGCTCTCAAGATCATATGACTAAATGGTAAAACCAAGGAAGTTTAAAGGGGGTATCTAGTGTGAAAAGCTTATACAAGGCATATTAGAGGTCTTTCGCTCCCAAAGTTCGAAGCTAGATGGTAGGACCTTACATAGTGTGCAAAGCTCATGATTTGTCTATTAAGAGGTATCCAAAATCAAAGCATTCAATCTCAGTAACAAGTGGATCAAAATCTACCATGTTTAGAAGTTCCTCCGCTGTAACATTATTGGTAATAAAAATTATGATGGTTAAATAGGAGCATGTTCTTGAACAACCTATATATAGATTTACCACTTAATATGCAATGAGGTTACACGACGTTCAAATAAATTCTTCCATTCATGTATATAAATAAGAGATAGAAAAATGAAGACAGTGAACAATGGCATAAAGGAAAAATTAAACTTGTATCGTAATCAATGTTTAAGCTTTACAAAGCAAGGGGAACTACTTCCACAAAATACAAGGATAAAACCCTAGTTGCTATCTAAGTCATCTATAATAAACCATGGGTTGTTAGCAACGAGTAACCTTAGATGGAGGCCTGGGAGAGAAGATACTAACTCGATCTGCTCATTTGTTATCTTTATCATCTCATTTTCATATTCATTTGTCTCTCGCTGTAGTTTTCCCAACTCTCCATCAGCTTAGGCTAAGGCCTTTAGCATAGATACAACCTTCTCCTCATCCTTTATTATTTCAAGATAAAGGGTAGTCATCTCTTCAGCCACTTCAACTTGAGTCCTCGTGCTAGCTTCAAATTTTGCATAATAAGCAGCAAGGTTTATCTTCTTAAAAGACCTCAAAATTTAGGCCAACCATGTGAGAGTAAAACTGTCATTAGTTCATACTTGTACTTTACCAATAATCTCTTTGATCTTGGAGGAATCAAGCAAGTGCAAAGGTGTGTTCATAATTTAAATCAATACGGTGGCAAACCCGAGAAACCCGTATGCTATAAAGATTAGTATCTCTTCACCACAACGAGGGACACATGTAGAGGGATGAAGTTTGATCAACCAATGTATGATCTCACAGTGAAGAGAATAAACAATTTGGGGTAAAATCCCTCAATAGGAGATGTCGCAGGCAACTAAAGAGTATAACCGCTCCCACGAGCAGATGGAAAAACATTTTTCTTTGAGGCCGTATCTTCTTTTGGGGGTAGATGGCTGAGCAAGATTACACTTCAGCATTTTTATTAGCCGTTTGAGCGGTTGATTAATAGATTTGAGCATTCAAAGGAGTAGGGACGCTAATAATGACGTCTTCCCAAATAAACTCAGTGGGCTGCTAGTTCGAGGGCAAGGTTAATTAAACAGGGGTCACAACAGGCTCCTATACCAGTATTAGGGTAGCTCGAGTAGTCACAACCGAAAAACAAAAAATGAGATGAGTTAGATGCAACAAATCGATCAATGTTCTACCTAATATGGTTGCTAAGTCCAAGTTTATTTTGTTGAGTCACAGCTGCCCAGCTCAATATATTTGGCCAATACAAAATTCCCATCGTATATTTTGCAACCGGTTATAAGTCTAAGTGTATTTTTCTAGGTCACAGTTGCTCAGCTCAATACATTGGGCAAATACAAAATTCGCATCACATATTTTTCATTAAGTGCTAAGTCCAAGTGCATTTTTTTTGTCATAACTGCTCAACTAAATACATTTGGACAATACAAAACTCCCATTGCACATTTTACGTTTGGTGCTAAGTCCAAGTGTAATATTGTAATCCCCAAATGGTTGCTCGAATAATACACTCGGCCAGTTGGTTGTTCAAAAAAAAAATTCTAACACTTGGTGCTCAAACAAAATTGTGCTCATTCGGCCCTAAATGTTTGCCCGAATGAACACACTTGACCACATGGTCTCTCAAATCTTAATTTTTGACATATATCTCAAAAATAAAATATATGTAGACATATATACATTGTTTTTTTGTGTAGAAGTTCCCTTAGAACTAGCTACCTTGAGGGAAGTTCCTCAGTAACTTGCTAAGGCACAAAAGCTTTCTCAGCCTGAGCTTCTCAATTACACTAGTACTCAAACCTTTAAGGATAAAAGGCCTAAAAAGGGTCACCAACACTTGCTCATTGATGTTGGTCACAACTATTAAAGTCATGCAAGTGTTGGTTTGGGTTAGAAGGAGAGGTTGCTCAGGGGCAGCCTGCACAGGATAAACTTTCTCTATAACAGTTGGAGCGACTGTCTATATTCAAGAGAAATCATAATCCAAAAGGAGAATGACTCATAAAAACTATAAGGAGTTACAAAAAAATAACTTACAGGAAGAAAAGGTACCTCGATCTCAACTATAAGAGTAACAAAAGTACACAACATCTAAGGACTGTCTAACTTCCTCCTGTCCTGGTTCAAGATCAAGCTAGTGATAAACACCTGAGAAACTAACCCTTTCCACAAGGGGGAATCGTCCACTATCACAGGCTCATTTGTGGCGTGGGATAATCCCATGAAGACTTATTGTTATGGTAGTGGTGTTTGTTGTTCGGTGGAAGATATCTGGGGCTCCACCCCAGTGGCATTAATATAATCATTAACCTCAAAAAACAATTAAAATAAATTAGAAGTTATAAAAGTGCAAACTACTAAGAAAAAAGTGTGAGCAAACATCTTTTGAAAAGCTAAGGTATTCTTATAAGAAAAGGTAATGGTACCTTACGTTCAAGTGTTTCGTCAATAATGGTGTAATTATGAGGAGGGTAAGATGGTTTCTTAGAGATAAACATCATCTGTAAGCTATGCAATTCATGAATCAAAGGTCTCTCCTCAACTACCTCCTCCTCAACAGCATGCATGGTTCTACGAGAAGGCCTTACGTCAGATCTTCTTCTTTTTTGGCCACTCGTACTAGCTATTGGAGTAAATAATAGACCCCAAGAATCCAATTGTTCCTCAATGAATGTCCTAACATCCATAGCTTCATGGTTATAGATGCTCATTAAACTATCAAAAAGTTACATTACTTGATTCTCAATATTGAGGTTAACTCCTTTAGAGGGTGGCACAACTTGTAGGCGACTGGACTTAATAGTATTTCTCTTTAGCTACTTCGGCCAAAGGTTCTAGGGGAGTATCACCAACCTCACCATCTTAGGAAGTGGATCAAAAATCTGGGAGGTCGAAGCACCTTTCTTCTTCTTTTTCTTCTAAATAGCCTGCTCTATGGGTGCCATATATGGTTGCTCGACAGTTTTTTTAAAGAACTCGTATTACATGTTTAATGATTAATAACACAACCTTTCAACCCAAGCTCTGTCAAGAAAATCTCTCAATGATCAAATCTACAGGCTAACAAAGAATAGTGTTTTTGAACCGTATAAGCTAATTCGTCCAAAACAAGGTAAGGTATCTTATTAATTTACTACCTTTTTTCATTATTAGAGGAAATGACCATGTTCCATTCATAAATTATTGATAGAGCTACTAGAGTTTTACTTAAAAAATCATAAGCTAGAGAAAATTTGACAGTTTTCTCTAGATGGGTACGACTCCGAAGAGGCACACCCTAGTCGAAGCCAAATTGAGCACCTACACTATGGGGGAGTAGACATCATAAAAAATCTCCCACTAAATAAAAGAAAGAAGGTATAAAGGCGTTAAGACTAAAATAACCCCAGTTAAAGGATTATTTTTTACGAAAATCTCATAGACCAAGTCTATTAGTCCAGATGCCTCGACAAAGAATTTATTTGTGTAATTTTGGGTTTTGGTTGAATACGGTCGAATGAAAAACTCCTTGATATTGTCAATAATGGATATAAGGGGTTTTTTACTTTTTTTATGGTTCCAATCATAGACACGAGGAACCTTTTATTGGTAGGGAAACTAGCAGTATACTTGAGTGGGAAAAATTAGGACATCTTGAATAAAGAAAATAAGTAAGCAATAAAATGTTACAATAATTAGAGACTGTAAGAGGGTACTTTAGATTATAGATGGAGGCATAACCCCTATTTTAGTATGGTAATGATAAGCTAAACTGGACAAATCTTTGGATTAATGATAGGACACACAAACACAAACACAATGAAGATAAACTCAGTTTAAACTCACAAAACTCTCGTGTATAACTCAGGAAATAGTAATGAACCTTAGAAGTAACTTAGATAGAGGGAAAGGGAAGTAATCACCCTATATACACCTTGGTAGGCAGGTATAAACACACCTAATACCCTCAAGAATCTCTGCCATGTATTAAAAGCTTCGTAATAAGTAACAATGGTGAGTGGGTAAGCCATATGGTTTGCAATAACTCCCTCTCTTTTGTATTCTCTCTAATATTAACTCCTTAAACTTCTCAAAAGATCATCTGAACTCTTTAAAAATATCTCCCTTTCCTCAAAGGTGGTTGGGGTCCTTAAATAGCCCCCCACACCACCCCCGAGGCAAGTCAGTCATTAAAGACAATATAAGACACCCCTCATAGTTTATGTCACGACATTAAATGCCTAATGTACTAGTTGTCTCCATGTCATATACATTAAATGCCAAGACATGCCTTTTTTCCATCCACTGTGTGTCAGGGGGATGTTGTCACAAAGGTGGCTCACCTACTGCCTGACAAACCCAAATACCATGGTGGTTTACTCAAGTTCAGGTCTGACATTATTTAGATGGATTGTGACATCACCTACAGCAGATGTGGCATTAAGTAGATGGTTGTTTGGTTCATAACTTAGCACCTGATGGAACTCCAAGCTGCCCTGCCTGAGGTTCCACGGTCAGGGTCCTTCGGTGTTTTATCGGGTGTATCTAAGATGGTCAGGACAAGCTCCAACGGTGCCAAACTTCTCAATCCTCCAAACCAAGTCCCTCTAAAGTTCCCATGGCGAGGTCATTCGATTGAGCATGAAAGCTCTCCCAGGCCCTGCCAAGCCTGGTCTTTCGCGAGTACCATTTAACCTCACACAAACTTGTTATTATTCTCATTACAGCATTACAACCGTTATAGCTTACAGTCAATATAAACAAAGATACAATCTGACTAACACAACAAGGTAAAGTATGAGTTTCCACGCCAAGCTACCTCGCTAAGTTTCCACGCTTGAGCTACCTCGGTTGCTTAATCTAAAACAATATTTCCAATTAAGGAATTATCCCTAATATCAAGATTACCTTCAAGACCCCATCTACATTTTCCCCTTTGTGGAGAGATTTATTGGAATAAGAAATTTCTGCATGAAACTTCTCAATCCGATGAACCTTCTTTGCGTGAAAATTTTTTGGCCTTCTTTCCCTCGTTAGAACCGTAGCGATATGATCGCCTGGAAAAAGTAAAATTCTCCCCGATGTACCTGACCTGAAGTGCCATAACTCATTGGGGCTTGGGCGAAGGGACATCGCCACTTTTTCCTCATGCTGAGCCTCAACCGTTCTAGCTTTACTATTTGGAATTCCACCAAAAGGCCTACTAACCTTCTCAAATACTTGTTTGGACTCCTGGTAAGTGAAATTCTCCCCGATGTAACTGAGTCACAATTTAAACAATGTTTGGACCTGTGGCGAGGGGACATCGTAGCTTTTTTGAACCATTGGGACATATTTTCCGTTAGGTGATAATGGATAAGTCTGACACCATTTTGGTGCCAGAACATAAACTTGGTTAGGAAGGCAGCCCTTTCTATTCCCCAGACGTCACTCCGTATTAGATGTAACACTGTCTTTTTAGCTGTCAAAACACTTCCCGAAGTGCCATGTGTGCTTTTGAAATGATTATAGGCAGCTTGGCACGTGCGTGGGTGGGAAACTCAAATGACAGGTTCTTAAAAGCGTTTAAAAGTTTCAAACGTCTGTTTATTTCAAACCTTTCTCCTCTTCTTATTCAAGCTTTCATATTTCCTCAGAGAGAGATCTTTGTGCGAACTCTGTGAGACCTCCATTATTGTCCCATTCTTTACTCAGTCTCCTCCCTCTTTCATCTTTTACGCCACCATCCGCGGTTGTGCTCCTCCCCTCTTGTTCTTAGCCCTTCTTGCCCAGATATATCATTCATTACTACTCTACCATGGCTTCTCCGAGTAATTCTAACGTTGCTGCCACTACCCAGCCAGGTTCCCCCTCTGTCGCTGCTGGCGCTGCCACCACCCTTAGCGGCGCTGCCCTAGTCGCTGCTCATCAAGAGAAACTACGCTTCTATCATCGAGCGCACATCTTTGAAGAAGATGATAAATTTTTTGAGGCATGCAAGACCTACCATTTCTCATCCAAGTTCGATCCATTACTGTTGGGTGATGAATAAGTGGATTTGTCGAAGTGGGGCTATCTTCCACCAGAGGAAACTCTACATTTTTGCCTGGACCATGGTGACTTTTCCTACTCCCAGATCAACTTCGAAGCAACTGGGGGGTCACCAGCCCATTTCATAGCTTGGCACACGCACATGCAGAGCTCCCACGCCATTGATCTTGCCAAGGTTGGCTTTCATCGCGCATACTGGTTTGGGGAGTTCACACTCTCGAAGCACAACGTGGCGTTACAAGTGTTGGTTTCCCGATGGAACATCACAACTCACACCTTTTTTACTGTGTGGGGGGAGTTCACCGTCATACTGGAGGACGTCTGTGAACTCCTTGGGTTTGAGCCCATGGGTGAGTTCACCTACCACGATGATCCTCTGGATGCTCAAGAGGCTTCTGATCGCGTTGAGCTGGATCGGATCTGCCGCACTTGCACCGGTTCTTCAAACAAAGCCACATTTGCCCCTCTTATCAACTATTTTTTTGAAGCCCCAACGCCGAAGGATGTCAGCGTTGTAACAGGTTGCGGTCGAGGTACCTCCCTAGAACTACTAGCATACATACTGGTATTACCTTCGCGCTTCTTTCTTACTGGAAAACCCAACGATCAGCCCAGGAGGGACCTGACAAACATTTCCATTATGTTGGCCAAATGGTTTAACCTACCTCTGGCCGCCATCGCCTTGGGGTCCCTCTACACCTGGCTAGATCGAATCTATATTGACATAGAATGGTCACTGGGCAGTCCTCCCAGTCCCGTAGTGAGCCGTTTTGTGGGGGGACATTGCATTACCCCTTCAGCCACTGCCGCCCTTCCACGTTCTCCTTTTATCAGCCTCACCTATTCGCTTCGTTCATCTTCTCATCGAGCCAGGGATGCCACCACGGGGGCTGCTGAGATGTATGACTAGCCTGGGGTAACTGTTCCAGCCCGGTCTCTCTACCCCTTGTTGTGGTCAAAGAGAGTGCCCCGCAGGTAAGTTTCTTTCCAAGCTTTACATCTTTTATTTGTCCCATTGTTTTATTCCTTAATTCTAACATGTTGGGCTGTTTTAGGTGGAAGTGGCGTCACTGATAGCCAATATTCTCCTTCCTCCTGCATTGTCAAGACCCATTACTGCAGTTCCTCTTTTCAGTTCCATAACGGGGGTAAGCTAGGTGCATTTTAGTCACCTATCCCTTTTTGGTGATTACTCCTTTTATCTAACACTTGTCTTTACATTTGCATCATTCTCCAAGTCTTTCTTCGCCTTTTGCGTTGAGTGGCATTATCCCTTCTCAGGCCCAGGTTGGTACAACTGCTCTCGTCGGGGCATCCTTCGAAGGTCCAACATCTCCTTATGCTGATGCGCCCATGTTGGCCATAGTACCCTATACTGGCGAGGGGAGTGTGCCTACCTTTGAGGCTTCTGCAACCGAAGGCTCCGTTGAAGCTGCTGAGGTAGCAAGCTCGCCTCCCACGGTTTCTAGCATTATGGCTCCCGTGGTAACTACTAGTCTCGCTCCTGCTGCTAAAGTACTTTTATAATTTCTCTATATTTCTCAGCTTCTCAAACTCCACCTATATAGGTGACTTAATCAATGAAAACATTTGTTAAGTTTTTTTCATAAACTCTACCTATAACGGTGACTTAACAATGAAAATACTTGTTAATATTTTTCCATAAACTCCACCTATAACGGTGACTTAATAATGAAAACACTTGTTAAGATTTTTCACAAACTTCACCTATAACGGTGACTTAACAATGAAAACACTTGTTAATATTTTCTCATAAACTCCACCTATAACGGTGACTTAACAATGAAAACACTTGTTAAGATTTTTTTCTCATAAGGTCCACCTATAACGGTGCCTTAACAATGAAAACATTTGTTAACATTATTTCATAAACTCTTTGTTTCCTCTAACTATTTTCAGGTTGTTCAGGAGGATTCTCCACCAGTTCCTTCGCGTATTGCCTTACCCCGTCGTGAACCTGTTGCTTCCGAAAAAACTAGCCATTATGATCAAGGTTCCACGACAGGTGCTACTGCAAAAACTGAATCTGGGTGCGAGCTTCCTCCGCCTGACTTGGCTCCTCACACCTTCTGCCTGATGGTACTCCAGCGTTCTCCCTAAATACCCACTAATCACCGTTTGGTAATTAAGTAACTTTTGAGTTATCATCCTGAAACCTTCACGATGGACTGCTTTCATTCAAACATCTCAGTTATGAGCTACAGGCTTTAAGGCATGGCCACCGCCGTTGCTGAAATCGCCAATACTCCGACTATTGACGTTACCAGACCCATCCTCAACCAATTCCTGGGTTATCTGAGGGAGTCGGGTCGTGACGAGTTTTGTTTTGGCTTGCTCATCGTACATTTGAAGACTTTAAAGAGACAACAGTTGGACAGCCATAGGGAGCTTTTACAAAAACATCAGGAGGATCAGCGGGTGGAGGAAGCTAAGTTGGCCGAGCTAGCACCCTTTCTCGGAGCCATTGATAAGGAGGTGGAGGACCTCGAAGAACCTCTACGTTTAGCAAACCTAAAATGAGAGAAACTTCTTATCGAACGTATGCAAGCAGAGATTAGGTTGGAAGTTCCCATTAATGCCCAACGGTCTTGCTTAGAATCTTCTTCGGGCCTTCCTGGAGATTTCTTCTCCTCCCCAGATTTGTGGTTCCTCCTAGGTCCATGATTTTTTGTATTTGTACTTTTCCTTTCTTCTCATGTAACTCTTGGGCGATAGCTCCCAATTTTGTAATGCCCCAAAGTATATGAATGGAAAAAGATACTTATTCCTATGCCACTTCTTTATGTTACAACTGTTTACATAAATTGTGAAATACGGAGTTTTATAATTCTTTCATCTCTACTTGAGGTATAATAAAAATGAACTTGCATACTCATCATAAGAAAGAACTTGTGTAGTTATAACAACAACCAATTACATCAGAGTTCCAACATAACTGCCTACACATGATAAACCTTCAACTGCTTATTATTAATCTTGAATGGTTTATCTTCTTCCATCTTTGAAATTAAGCAATAACCTGAGTCATGAGCCTCCTTTACGATGAAAGGTCCCTCCCAATTTGCTGCAAATTTAGGTAGAGGAAGCCCCCTAATATGTTTCACAGCGGCCTTCAATATGAGATCTCCCTCCATGAATTTTCTTGGTCTCACCAAGTTATCATATGCCCTGAAGAGCTTTTTCGTGTACATTTGAAAGTGTTGAATCACATTATCTCTATGTTCTTCTAATGCTTCCAACTGCACGTGTCTATTCTGAGGGAGCATGCTACTTCGCAAAGCATATCGAGCCGAGGGAACTTCGAATTCTATTGGGAGAATTTCCTCAGCCCCATAAATAAGAGAGAACGGCGTATACCCTATAGGCTTCCTTTTAGTCATCCGATAGGCCCACAAAACGACGGGTATCTTGTCATCCCACGATCCTAGGAAATCCTCCATCATTTTAGCCAAAATATTGATCAAAGTTTTTTTAGTCGCTTTGACTTGACCGTTTCCTTTTGGGTATGCCACCGTCGAAGTGTGATGGACAATGGAGTATTTGTCTATGAGCATCGTTACATCTAAATTAACGAAAGGGGTTCCATTATCCGAAAGGATAACCTTTGGGATCCCAAAATGGCAAATGATGTATTCTTTGATGAAGTTTCTCACTACTCCTGCTGTTGCCCTTCTCAGTGGTATCGTCTCAGCCCACTTTGTGAAACACTCCGTTGGTACTAGGATCCATATCTTCCCCCTCAAAGAAGTGTGTATTGCCCCTACCAGGTCGAACACCCAAGTGTTAAAAGGATAAGGTGTTGCTAGGGAGTGTAAGTTCACTGACGGGGCATGGATCATATTTCTATGAAGCTGGGAAGCCTTGCACTTTCGAACGAACTCAGTAGAATCTTTCTCCATCATTGGCCAATGGTACCCCAAAGTCATCAGCTAGTCATACAGCTTGGTCCCTCCTATATGAGCTGGATTGTACGCCTATTTGAGAACCTTGGCCGCTTCTTCCTTCATGGTGTAATGTAAAGGCCTATTAAAGTATCCCCTTTGATAAAGCTTCCCCTCCTGAACGTAGAATCTAGGAGCTCTTCACCGGAGCCTCATCGCGTTAATTTTCTTCATTGGGATGACTCCGTCTTTAATGAAGTCTATATAGGGTTGTCTCTAGTCAGTTTGAGCCTCCACGAAATGACATTCAGCTGTCTCGAAGAATAATTGGCATTTTTCACACTTCTGTTGTAACTCGGCTGCATCCTGCTTCATGCTAGGCCAGAAATATCCCTCCCTTTGCATTCTTCGGTAGAGGGGTATCTTAGTTGTTTCACAGTGATCTCCATGTGTTTTCTTTAATCTTTGCTCTGCCTCTTCTGGACCGATGCATCTCGACAGCCATCCTCATACGTTTCTGAAATAAAGGTTTCCCTAGTTGGTAATGTATTGGGTTAATTCTCTGAGCCCCATCATTCCTTCACCAGTCTCCAGTTGCCTCTTAATATCTCCCCTCCATTCCGCATCCTCTTCCATCGATAAAATTGATTATACCATTGAAGGAGCTATTTTTCGTTGAATCACGATAGTAGTTGTATCGCTCCTCATGATTATCTTCTAGGAAATGGTGGCATACGCATCTGGGTGATGGTTCATCGTTCTGGGCTGCCTCTTGATCTTGGTTCTATGGAACTGGCCAAAGAGCCTCTGAATGATCGTTCTATATGGTGCCAAGCTCATGTGTTTCAATGTTTATTCTCCATTCACTTGAAGAACCACCAAGTCTGAATCCCCTTTGATGCAAAGTGAACGGATCCCTCTTCGAAGAGCCTCTAGCAATCCCAACACTGATGCTTCATATTCTGCCTCATTGTTAGAGAAAGGGAAATCTAACTTGTAACAAAGGCAAATCTCCTACATTCCTTTTGAAAGAATAACCCCTTCTCCTCCTTTCTTTTCTAATGATAACCCATCGAACTGCATTGTCCATTCCTCGTACGTTGCGTCTAGATGGTTGGCCTACAAATCGTTTCCTGGGATATCTTCTTTGGGTGGCTCAAAGGTTCCCGAAGGGAAAATGGCCAACAGATCATTGTACGCCTGGCTTTTAATTGTGCGAGGAACCACGCACTTTAAGTCATATTCGGAGAGGATAAGGAACCATCTAGCTGCCCATCCAATCAATATAGTCCTTACAAGAAAATACTTAATGGGATCACATTTAGTTATAATATTAATTAGAAAAGATATCATATAATGTCTAAATTTTTGTGGTACAAATACTAAGGCTAAACAATGCCTTTCTAAGCTACTATATCTGACTTCTGGCCCGTGGATGATCCTGTTGAGGTAGTAAACTAGTCGTTCTTTCCCATCGATCTCTTGTGCTAGCAAAGCTCCCACGAGCCTTGTGGTGTATGTGAGGTATAGCTACAACGGTATTCCCGCCCTTGGTGGAACCATGGTTTGTGGTGAGATGAGCAGCTTCTTCAGTTTGTTAAGAGACTCCTGGTGAATTGCCTCCCGTTTAAACTTCGTGTTCTTTTGCAACAGTTGCATCAACGGATGTGTTTTTTCGGCTAATCCAGGCACAAATCTCCTAAGGTAGGAGACTTTACCGAGGAAACTCTTTAGCTCTATCGCCGTTCTTGGGCATGGCATTTCCAAGATCTCCCATTGTTTGTCCTGGTCCATCTGCACCCCTTATCGATCAAACACAAAGCCTAGGAATTTCCCGGTTATCACCCCAAAAATTCACTTAAGCGGATTCATCTTTAATTTAAACATCCTGCAACGGAAAAACACCTTCCTCAAATCGCTCAGATGAGACTCCTCCTTCCTCTACTTGATGACCAAGTCATCCACATAGAATTCCGCAAACCTGTGAAAGAAGTCATGGAAAATAGCCATAATTATTCTCTGGTAAGGCACCCCAGCGTTCTTGAGTCCAAACGGCATCACCCTGTACATGAATTTGCCTAACGGGGTTTAGAACGTTATTTTCTCTGCATCCACGAGGCCCATCTTGATCTGGTTATACCTTACATACCCATCCATGAAGCTATACATCTCATGACCTGCCATTGCATCTATCAGGATATCGATGGAGGGTAGTGGGAACTCGTCTTTGAGACAGGCGCTATTCAAATCTCTGAAGTCCACACAGATTTGGTTTTTGTCTTTCTTCCCCACTGGAACAATACTGGATAACTAGAGTGGGTGCTATATCGGTGTAATGAACCCTGCCGTTAGTAAGCGTTGAACCTCTTCTTTGATCTTCAAATCCAACTCAGGCGTGTACGTTCTCGTTACCTATTTTACTCGAATAGATGAAGGTATCACATTCAACTTATGACAACCTACTTCCCCAACTAGCCTCTCTATCTTTGTGTACTTCCACGCGAAGATGTCTACAAATTCCCGAATCAACTCAACCAAGGCATCTCATTTCTCTTTACTGAGACCCTTCGAGATGAACATGGGACTTGGGTCTTCTTCTTCTTTTTCTAGGTTCAACTGCTCTAGCTCTTGTGCTTGCGGTTTCATTCGCTCTGCCATATAATCTGGTTCCTCGGTGACTTCCTCCACAAATTTCTATATGATGGAATTGTCTATCGCCATATATTGTCCCCTTTGATCTACCAGAAAGCATTCATATATCGGGTCAACCTCATCGTCAGCTTCTTGGGCCACCCGTTCACATCGTTATAATCAATACACCACCTTTCCTTCCTAGGTAACGACCTTCTTGCACTGTCATCCGATAATGGTGACTGCTTTCCTCTTCTTCTCTCTAGATGCTTTGGCCACTCTTTTTCCTGAGAACTGACTTGACAAGCTTTGTCGTTGGACCTCGTGCTCCATCGGATCCACTCTGGGCCTCATTCTATCTTTGAGCTTCTTCGAGATGCCTTGGAGCCGAGGGACCGCCTGGTGAGCTTCTTTGGTCATTACTCTTACGCTGCTCACAACCTCTTTACTATACTCGTTCAAAGGCCCCATTCTTTCTCTGATTGAGGGAACCCATGCTCCCTCCATTCTTCTTGTTAGGACCCGAACATCCTCTTCTAACTTCGTATAAAATGCGGCATCCACCATATGAGCTTCCTCGATAACGAAGGGCCTCTTTATAGCCCTAATAGTCACCTCCGTCCCCTTGATGTTTGCCTTAGTTCATTGGTGGTATGTAGAAGGAACTAGCCCTTGGTTGTGCATCCACACCCTTCCTATTAGCATATGATAGGAAGTTGCACTCTCTATCACGTGGAACTTTATATGGGAACTCAAATTTCCCATTACAATCCCCACATTAACATACCTAGTGGATTTGGAAGATTGGTTATCATACCTCGAAATTACCAAAGGCATGGGGACTAACCTTTCTTCTGGAATATTGGCTGCATGAAAGGAGTTAAATGGCATGATATTGATGGAATCTCCCCCATCCATGTGAGTCCTTGTGAAACTAACTTCGTTGACACTGAAAGTCACGTACAATGGCCTGTTATGAGGGAATCTCACAGCCCTATCAGCAGCGCTGAAGGTCACCTCTTGTAGGAACCTCCTTACCAACCTGGCCATAGGTCCCTTCCATTTCAGCTAAGGGATCGCGTCTTTCCTTGCAATATCTAATATCGCCTGGGTTATTTCTAACCTGCTTTCTTTTGGAATCCCCACTTGGTCGAAGAACCAGTTGAACTTTGAGGATTTTGAAACTGCACATTACTTTAGCCACGGATCTGCTTCCTCACCTTCAATGCTGTACACATCATCCACGTCTTTGGTGCTTGCTTCATCGTAGGCCAAAAATACGTTAGCCATTCCCTTGGTATAGGTCTCCAAAGCTGCTTCATACTCTTATATTTCTTCTCTCTCCGCCTCTTCATCGTAGGCCACAACGAGATTGGCCCCATGTGCTGGCAGTGGGTTGTTATTGACATTCTGTGGAGGGATTTGCAACGTCCCTACCTTCACGTACTTGATAATAATTCTTCTCAGTGTGAGGCAACTTTCTCTTGGGTGCTGAATCCTCCTATGAACCTGGTAGTACCTAAGATCTGCCTTTTTTGCCACATCAGGTTCCCCAAAGGGAATGTATTTTGGTTCATAGACTGTTCCACCTTGGACCATTGCGTTGTAACAACTGACAGCCTCCTCCACTATACAAGGCAATGGTGGTGGGTCCTCCCTGTTTCTTTCAAACTTCCTCTTATTATCCTTTTTCAGTGCCTTGCCCCCGTATCCTCCTTTGGTGTACCCTACCCATGGGGGCTGAGACCTCCCCTCCGTGGGTTGCATCGGCTGCCTAAACATCATGGGCACCGCCACCGGATTGGGCCGCACCACCAACTAAATATTCCTTGTTGCTTTTAATAATGCCTAAAAAGTCCCCTCGCGCGTTTCATTGATGAGATGGCAGATGTACTCAGGAAGCAACCCCTCAGCGCAAATCTATAATAACTTAGACTCTTTAACTTCCTCTCTCACATCAAGGGATCTTTCCCCGAACCTTCGAACATAAGCCACCACTTCTTCCCCAGGTCGTTGCTTCTCCCTACCTAGTTGGGTCAAAGTAAACTCATCTTCTGCCCGAAAGAACTTCTAGACAAACAACACATGCATCTCCTCCCATGCAGAAACATTCCTAGCAGCCAAATGGGAATACCATGTATATGCTTTATTGGTTAAGGATTGGGAAAACTCCCTCAAACGAAGTTTCTTATTATTGCAATGTGCTCCCAAGTGTTCGATGAAGCGCTTGATGTGATCCTTCGGATTTCCACCTTTTCCCTTGTATTTTTCAAAAATAGGAGGAATATAGTCCTTCAGATATGGCTCGTCGTTGTACTTCTAAGGATACGATGTTCGAAAGTCATCATAAATCGAAGCCACCTTTCCAGTAGATTGTGAGGAAGCCTGCATGAACTTCATCATCTCCTTTCTCATTTCTTCCATGGGTGATGCCGCTGGGGAACAACCAATGGCACCATGGGTTGGGTGCCCTTTGTAGCTGGCACCAACGTCACAACGAGGGCCGTTAAACCTCCTGAGGTTCCCACTACTGGATTCATAATAGAGAGTATGCTTGATGGGACCGTTCCTGCAACACCTGCACCTGGTGGGGCCGTTGGAGCTACCCCTGGTGTTATGAAGGTATTAGCCTCCAATCCTCCCAGCATAGTTGAAGCTACTGGAGTTTGCAAAAACTCATAAAACTTGCTCACGAGGAGCGCGACTTGAGTGGGTCCCAACCCTGCACTCGTGGAAGCTTGTGTCACCCTCAGAATGCCTGACGTCACCGAAACTGAAGGTGCCTCCACTCGGGGTGCCCCATCCCTTAGGGCATCCAGTTCCCTCGTAGCTTGTTCTTCATTATGTTTGATGCCATCAAAGTTGAGCCTTCGATTAGCATTATCCTTATCCATACTCCTTACTTAGAAGAATGCCTCCCCAGCGGAGTCGCCAAATGTAGGAGGGTACTTTAGATTATATATGGAGGCGTAACCCCTATTTGAGTATGGTAATGATAAGATAACTTGGCCAAAGCTTTGGATTAATGATAGGACACACAAACACAAACCCAATGAAGATAAACTAAGTTTAAACTCATAAAACTCTTGTGTATAACTCAGGAAATAGTAATGAACCTTAAAATTAACTTAGCTAGAGGGATAGGGAAGTAAGCACCCTAGATACACCTTGGTAGGCACGTATAAACACACCTAATACCCTCAAGAATCTCTGTCAAGTATTAAAAGCTTCGTAATAAGTAACAATGGTGAGTGGGTAAACCCTCTGGTTTGCAAAAACTCCCTCTTTTTTGTATTCTCTCTAGTAATAACTCCTTAAACTTCTCAAAATAGCATCTGAACTCTCTAAAAATATCTCCCTTTCCTCAAAGGTGGTTGGGGTCCTTAAATAGCCCCCCACACCACCCACGAGGAA
Organism: Sambucus nigra; assembly: GCA_949130495.1. Taxonomy (NCBI): domain Eukaryota; kingdom Viridiplantae; phylum Streptophyta; class Magnoliopsida; order Dipsacales; family Adoxaceae; genus Sambucus; species Sambucus nigra. Next base: position 299,808,411 of record OX422215.1, on the reverse strand, counting down.
ACTCAGTCATTAAAGACTATTTAAGACATCCCTCATACTTTATGTCACGACATTAAATGCCTGATGCACTACTTATCTCCACATCATAAACATTAAATGCCAAGACATGCCTTTTTTCCATCCCCTGTGTGTCAGGGGGCTGTTGTCGCAGAGGTGGCTCACCTACTGCCTGACAACCCCAAATACCATGGTGGCTTACTCAAGTGCAGGTCTGACAATGTTTATCTAGCTATTGACATCACCTACAGTAGTTGTGACATTAAGTAGAGTGTTGTTTGGTTCATAACTCAGTGTCCGATGGAACTCCAAGCTTCCCCGCCTGAGGTTCTATGGTCAGGGTCCTTCGGTGTTTTACAGGGTGTATCTAAGATCTTCAGGACAAGCCCCAATGGTGCCTCACTTCTCAATCCTCCAAAACAAGTCACTCTAAAGTTCCCATGGTGAGTTCATGCGATAGAGCATGAAAGCTCTCCCATGCCCTACCAAGCCTGGTCTCTCGCGAGTACCGTTTAACCTCACACAAACTCGTTATTATTCTTGTTATGACATTACAACCGTTATAGCTTACAGTCAATATAAACAAAGATACAATCTGACTAACACAACAAGCTAAAGTATAAGTTGCCACGCTAAGATGCGTCACTGAGTTGCCACGCTTGAGCTACCTCGGTTGCTTAATCTCAAACAATATTTCCAATTAAGGAATTATCCCTAATCTCCGAATTACCTTCAAGCCCCCTCTACAGATATGTCAAAATGTCTAACTGACCTTACAATGTCAGTGTAGGTTATGCCTAGCTAGGTGTAGAGAGAACCTAGTGTGATGGTAGTCAGGGGAATTTTGACCCCCAAAGGCATCCAAACGACAATATTGATTAAATCCCTCCTTAGGTAGTCATGTGGTCTCTGGGATAAGAAAATTCTAGATCGACAAATTATAGGTAACTTGGTAGCTAAAGGGTAGTCTCAAAATCCTCCCCAGTGGGGGGCAATACACTATCTTACTTGCCCTTAGGATTGGCCTTGGCAATTTTTCTCATTTTGGCGGCATATTTATCTTCCAAAAAGTAGAAGTACCGAATTAGCTCATCGAAAATGGCCTTGTTTGATCATCCGATGCACTTCTTACAAACCTGGTCCAACACCATTATTTTTTTCACCTCCTCTTTAGAGGTAGATTCATCAAAGAAAGTTTCATCACCGAAAACATCAAGACCTAGGACCTCACATACATCCTCCAAAGTGATGGTAAATCTACCCCTCCCTACCACAAAGGTGTGGGGCATGTAGATCCATCGAGAAACCATTAACCTCAAAGCATCATTTAGTTTGATCAATGTAACGTCGCCAAAACATATGGTGTTCGACAAACAAACCTTGGATAAGATATTGGCATACTTGACGTGAATGTACTCCGTCCATGATTCCAATCCTTTGTATGAGCCACTTGGAGACTCAAATTCCATGTTTGAAAAGGGTAAATCTCCACGTTCTATTCTAATCGTGGTTACATCGGCACCGAGGATGTATGACCACTCATGAGTTTCTTAATTTTCTTTCTCCAATAAATGGGGAGTACCTCTGGAGATTTAATGATTAAGGTGAGCCCTAGAAATGGTCCAAAAACGGTCTTTGATACAGAAAAAAGGAGCACAATGGTGTTTGCACCACTGAGCTTGGCGAGGAAGGGTGTTAGGAGAAGCGCTCCTAGAAGAAGGAGTGGTTTTGGTGATAGGTTCTATCTTAATAGTGGTTTGAAAGGAAGAGCAATGAATAATGAGAGTAAGGGATAAACGGGATGGAGAAATAGGCAACTATGTCTTTCCTATAGCAAAAAATTGAAAAATGTGAATTTTCTCTCTCTAAAAAGCTCTGGATATGTAAGTTAATGAAATTAAAAGATTAACAGAGAAGGCGCTCCCTTTTTTATAAGGGGAAATGGGTATTAAAACGGTAGGAGGTGATGTTCATGTGTGCGTGGCTGCGTGTGACCACACAAAGGTAATCATCATGCTCTGTTAAAATTTGCATAGAGGCGGTTCATGTGAAAACTACACTCTATCCCCGAGGGGTCATATTACTAAACAATTACAAAACTAATCTGTAATCAACAATTCTCCTTATCCCATTTAAGTATAGACAATATAGTCCACCTTTCATAACTTAAATTTATTCAAATTGTATCCCCTAATATGCTTTTGAGGCCCATAGAAACACTTATTGGCTGTCCTACTATATCATGAGTAAATATTAACACTATACATAATACCTCCATCTAACTTATGTTTTAAGAAAACTATATTAACCTTCACAATCGATGCTCTACCCAAAACTATGATCTCAGATTGCAAATGACCCATTCTAAACCTATATCCTAAGGTAAGTTCATCCTAGAGCTCTAATACCAAGTTGTCACTTCCCAAATTATGGCCGTGAATTATTAAAATATTATAAATTTAAATCATGCGTAATTAATTCCATAACTCAAATTTGACAAAGATTTTGTGTTATTATAAAAATAAGTAGGTAATTTTGAATTCAATGATAGACCATAATTTGACATGCAACTTATTTGACCACCTAATCTCCTATATTTGGGGTATTAAGAGCAACTATAAGCACAATAAATTTTGTCCCATTATAATAATTGTCTTAAGGATACTACATATAAAGACAACATAAAGTACAAATAAACACTAAAACAAAATAAAAAGAGTTCTCCTCTTATACACATATTTATATAAGATTTAATAAAATCAACTAACTTTAACATTGCCGCCACTTAAAAAAAATATTTTGCATAGCATCATGAGTAAATTAACCCGCTGAGAAAACTCTTCCACTAAAAAATAAACTCAAAATGTACCAATATCAACTAATGTAATCACCATACCACGAACTCATAATATGTAACTAATCATCAGTAAGCATATAACCACGTGAATAATAACACATTTCTCATTTAAAATCTCTTACGATACATAGGCCTCTAATGTCCATGTGCAAAGTTAAATAACTCAGTGGACATGTATACTAACAACTCCTAGTATACAATGCCCTGCAAACATATGCATATTTCATTACCTTCCGACAACTTTTGGTACTATAGACTATTTCAATCCACTAATTGTAGGATTATCTCAATCCTGGATGACTCAATATAAACCTCAAGTTCAAAAACAACAATAATATATGTTAATATGATCAAAACTTAAAATAACGGACAAAGCCCTCGATATAGCCAACTTATATATACCCTTCAACTACATGGATAAAATTAATCATAAATGCATTTATCATGAGAATCGATAATAATATAAGAATTTAAAGGCGCATAGGTACTAGTCACCTATCTAGTTAAAATACTTTGGAACAAAATCATAATATAGTTCTTAATTTTCTCCTTACAAGAAATAAACTATAACAGTGTAGAGGGGGCTTGAAGTTAATCCTGAGATTAGGGATAATTCCCCCATTAACAATAGTGTTTGGGATTAAGAAACCGAGGAAGCTAAGCATGGCAACTCAGCGAGTTACGGTTGTAATGATGTAATGAGAATAATAATGATTTTTAGTGTGAGGTCAAATGGTACCCGCAAGAGACCATGCTTGGAAGGACCTGAGAAAGCTTTCATGCTCTGATGAATGACCTCGTCGTGTGAACTTTAGAGGGACTTGGTTTGGAGGATTGAGAAGTGAGGCACCGTTAGGGCTTGTCTGACCATCTTAAATACACCTGGTAAAACATCGAATGACCATGACCGTGGAACCTCTGGGGGAGCATCCTTGAGTTCCATCGGGTGTTGAGTTGTGAGCCAAAAAAACCTCTACTTAATGTCACATCCACTTTATCTGATGTCACTAACCATCTAGGTAATGTTAGACCAGCACTTGTTTAAACCACCGTAGTATTTGGGGCTGTCAGACAGTTGCTGAGCCACCTCTATGACAAAAGCCCCTTGACACACAGTGGTTAGGCAAAAGGCATGTCTTGGCATTTAATGTTTATGGTGTGGAGACAATTACTGCATCAAGTATTTAATGTTTGTGACATAAAGTATGAGGGATGTATTTCATAGGCATTAATGGCTGAATTGCCTTAGGGCTGGTGTGGGAGGCTATTTAAGGACACCAACCACCTCCGAGTAGATGATCCTTTTTGAGAGTTCATAAGTGATCACTAGAGAATTATTATAAACTAAAGAGAATTTACTCACCCACCATTGTCATTTATTACGAAGCTTTTAATACATGACACAGATTCTTGAGGGAAGTTGATGTGTTTTAGCTGCTTGCCAAGGTGTATCTAGGGTGCTTACTTCTCTCTCCCTCTAGCTAAGTTACTTTTAAGGTCATTATTACCTTTTGAGTCATAAACGAGAGATCTGTGAGCTTAAAACAAATCTATCTTCATTGAGTAATATTTGAATGTCCTACGGCTAATCAATAGTGTTGCTATTTAACTTATCATTACCATACTCAAAAAGGGGTTACGCCTCCATCTTATCTAAACTACTCTCTTACATTTGGCGACTCTACTAGGGAGGCATTCTTCTAAGAAAGGAGTATGGCACAAGATAATGTTAATCAAAGGCTAAACTTTGATGACATTCAACACAATGAAGAACATAAGGTGAGAGAACTGGAGGCTCTAAGGGACAGGGCCCCTCGAATAAAGGTACCTCCAGTTCAGGAGACAACCGGCATTCCTAGTGTAACACAAGCTTCCACGAGTGCTGCGTTGGGACCATCCTAAGTGTCACTCCTCATGAATAATTTTTACGATTTCTTACAAACTCTAGTAGCTTCGACGGTGTTAGGAGGATTTGAAGCCAACTCTTTCGTGACACTAGGTGCAGCCCCAATAACCCCACCAAGAGCAGGTGTAACGGGAACAGTCCCAGCAAGTATACCCTCTGTTGTGAATCCATCAGTGGGAACCTTGGGAGTATCAATGGCTCCAGCTACGATGATTTCTCCAGCTGCAATGGGCACTCGGACCATGGTCCCGTTGGTTGTTGCCCAAGTAGCATCACGCGTGGAGGAAATGAGGAAGGAGATGCAGAAAGAGATGCTAAACTTCATGCAGGCCTCCTCATAATCTGTTGGCGATGTAGGGTTCGGTCTATGATGACTATCGAACACCTTATCCCCCAGAATACAATGATGATCCCTATCCAAAGGACTATATTCCTCCTATTTTTGAAAAATACATAGGGAAAGGTGGAAACCCGAAGGAGCACATTAAGCGCTTCGTGAAACACTTTGGGGCACATTATAATAATAAGAACCTCAGGTTGAGGGACTTTTCTAAATCCTTATCCAATAAAGAATATACCTGGTATTCTCATTTGGCTCCCAAAAGCATTTCTACCTGGGAATAGATGCATGTTCTGTTTGTCCAAAAGTTCTTTCTGGCAGAAGATGAGTTTACTTTGACCCAACTGGGGAGGGAGAAGCAATGACCCAGGGAAGAAATGGTAGCGTATTGTCGAATGTTCAGGGAAAGGTCCCTCGATGTGAGGGAGGAAGCCAAATAGTCCAAGTTATTGTAGATCTATCTGGAGGGACTTCTTCCTGAGTAGAGATGTCATCTCATTGATGAAACACGTGAAGGAACAATTTTGACGTTCTTAAAAGTGATAAGAAATATCTCCTTGGTGGTGCGACCAAATTCGGTGGTGGTTCCCATGATGTTTCGGAATCCGATGCAGCCTGTGGGGGGAGGTCTCATCCCCCACGGGTAGGGTACACCGAGGGAACATATGGGCATAAGGTCCTGAAGAAGGATAATAAGAGGAAGTTTGGAAGAGACAGGGAGGACCCACCACTATTGGCTTGTATGGTGGAGGAGGCTGTCAGCTGTTACAACGCAATGTTCCAAGGAGGAACGGTCTATGAAACAAAGGGAATTCCCGTGGGGGAACTCGATGGGATAACAAGGGCGGATCCCAAATATTTCCAGATTCATCGAAAGATCCAACATCCAACGGAGAGCTATTTTACACTGAGGAGAATCATCAATAAGTACAAAAAGGTAGGGACTTTTCAAATCCCTCCGCAGAACATTAACAACAAGTGCCAGCCCCAGTGTCTGTAAGTTAAAGGAATCTTCAGAATCACTTTCCTTAGTCTCTTAGATATCTTTGATGAGAGGTTGTACTCAGTGTTGGAAACTTTTAGCCCCTGGGTAGCTATCTTGGAAAAAGATCTCCATTCCAGGCTTCATCTTCTTGTCTGTGTGGTCATATCATGGTTCTGGAAAACTGCAAAAAGGCAAGTCTTCGCCTTCTTTGATGAATCATCCATTTAAGGAGTCTCCTAAGATAGTTGGGATGCAGTCTAATATTCTCTTTGGTAGAGACTGGTGGATCATTATGAGCTCTTGTTATGATGGTTGATACCCCAAGTCATAAGGAGGGAAAGCTTTCTTCAGTTCAATGGGCTCAAGTATCCCTTGCTTCCTTTGCCCTAGCCCCAGTCTTGGCATGAAGTCCATGTTTCTGAACATCTGAATCACATTGATATTACCATGAGGGTCATATTCTGGACAAACCCTTTCTTTGAAACCGTCCCATGTCGGGAGTAGGAGTGGCTCAACTCGAAATCCTGATAGGAGCATATCATTTGACCCGTACTGTATCTGAAGGACAGGACTGCTGGTGCTTGCACCCTCGACATTTTCATTGTCGCCCAAAATGGTGATGACTCGCCCATCAGCGAAGAACTTTAATTTTTGATGGAGTGAGGAAGACACGCCCTTGATACTATGGATCCAGGGTTATTCGAGCAACAGGTGAAACAAGATGGGTTGTCTATGACTTGGAATTCAACGACATGGTTTATAGGTCCAACCCCTATTACAAGTTTTATGGATCCCATCACCTCCTAGTGGTTACTATCGTAGGCACGTACACCGGTGGTGGTTGGAGCGAGGTCACTTTCTTTCAGGCCTAAACACTTGAAGGTTCTCAGTGGGCAGACATTCAAGGTGGATTTGTTATTGACAAGAGAGAATGGCATGGACTTACCCATAACTTCGATGGAGATGTTGAGTGCATGATTGTGATTTGGCCCAATTCTGGGGATTTCTTCTTCAGAAAATGATAGCATTCGGGTTGAGGTCAAGGATCTAACCAGATTTACCTCTTCTTCTAGTGTGGTAGAAGGAGGAACTATGGGTCCAGTGAGTAGCTTGATTAAATCATTTATATGAAGCTGGGAAGATATGAAAAGCCCCCATAGAGTGATGTTAGCTTCAGTTTTCTTCAGTTGATTGAGGATCTTTCTCTCCTCTATGGAATCTCTGGCATAGGAAGGTTTTCAATGCCCTTCCCTTTGTCATTTGTTGGTAGTGATCTTGGAACCTGGTAATGTCTCCCTGATCTGATCATGTGATTTACTGAAGAAGGGAAGAACATAAATCCCAATTCCTTATCAATCTCTGGTTATTCTGTCACCCTATTTATTTCTCTGAGGAGTTCTTCAAATGATATCATCCCACATATGTCGTCTACTGGGCCAGTTCTTCCTGAAGCTTGTTCTTCACTCGAATCTTCGAATTCTTCCCCCCATTCAGTGGCAATAATTTTATCTTTCCATGTAAAGTCAATGCATTCCACAACTTCAACGACTTCTTCATACAGGTTTTCCCATTATGTGGGGATATGTATGGTTGAAGGTACCAAGTGCCCTTGTATCTTCAAAGTATCAAGTTACCCGGTGATACTATAAATTTTGTTGGTTTTCTAGAATAATTCTGCTATAATTTTGACAACATCATCTAGACTGACTTCATCAGTTGGCACCACCCACTTGTCTGAATCTCGGGCCCATTTTTGCGCTTCCAAGAACAGTGTACTAAACTTTTGTCAATCGATGACCATTTTTGAAGGCAATTTCATCCCCAACTCTAGGAGTTGGTTTAACACCTCTGACAATTCCATATTTCCATTTTCAGAACGGGTACGGACAGCGATGCATGCTCTGGTAAGGAGTGACAGTGTGTCTGATCAACGAGTCTAGTAGGGTGTAGGAGGAAATATGGGCAAATTCGAAGAGTTTTAGGAGAGTATATGAGTGTGATTTGAGTTGAGGGATCAAAATCTGGGTTTTCTTCTAATAAGATGGCATTGGCATGATTTGGGAGTGGATTGCGAGTAGTGTTTGGCTTATAATTGGATGGTGGGGTGATGGTACCCCAATCAATGAGATCTTGGATTATGTTTCCGAGGTGAAAGAATTGGTCGGTGGTATGGCCAGCAATTTGGTGAAAGGCATAATGAGCATCGGCCTTGAAGTTTCTTAGAAGTGGGTTTGGCAATGGATGGGGGTCCAAGGGTTTTATAAGGTTTCAGCTTAATAGGGCTTGATAAACTTTGTAAAGGGGAGTATGGAGCTCGGTGTATTCCTTTTGGACTGGGATAGGGTGTCTTTCTGGTGCCCACGAAGTGGTCGGTTGAGATATGTTGTTGATGGTTGAGATCACAACATTGGCAGGATTGTCATATTTTTTGGGAGTGAACTGTCCGGACACCTTCTTTGGTTCAACCTCTGTTTTAGCAAGACCTTACTCAATTTCTACTCCTGCCTCTCTGAGAGCTCGAAAGTGGGGATAGTATTATCCTCACATCGTCGCTCGGACATGGGGTAAGAAGTTCTTCTTCACTATGTTGACCTGTTCTTCCTTAGATGGTCGATTGGTCCTGGTAGCTGCTTGCTCCCTCCACCGAGATATGAAGTTACTAACTGATTCCCTAGGGTTCTGTTTGAGCAGCTCTAAATCACGATGGGTGACCTCAAGCTCTTCGTTGTATTTTTACTGCGACATGAATTCTCGAGCTACATCCTCCCAGCTACGGATTCTGGATTCCTCGAGAGACAAAAACCATCGGAGGGCACTATCCTTCAAAGTTTGCTGAAACAATTGGGCCATCACTTCTTCAGAATCCCCTAGTAGAGTCATGGAATGATGATAACTATAAAGATGAACAATCGGGGGTCCACTCCCCCTGAACTTCTCGATATGTGGCATCTTGAACTTCTCGGGTAACCTCACTTTAGGATAAGGAGACATGTGGGTGTATTCTATGTAATTCCCAGAGATTCTAACTTGGTCAAACTTCTTAGTGAGAATTTTGAGATCCTCTTTCACTTTATTCAACTCCTCCTCTTTTGGATCAGTGACCATAGGTAGGTTAGCCACAGGCTGAGCAATGTTTGGCATCGAAAGTTGGGCAGGCAGCGGCCCATTGATACGAGAGGCATGTGGAGCATGTTGATATTCTTTGAGAACCCAGATAGGCTCGGGTGGACCCATAGCATCAGGAAATAGGGCCTTGGACTCTTGAGGAATAGGAATCTAGTTTTGTTGCATCTCTCGGACCTCGGTTTGGAAGTTGTCAATCTTGGACACGAGCTGCGCTAGGACTGTCGTCAGATCCGACTGTATAACTGGTACTTGATCTATATTCTCCATGTAAAGTGGATGGATTCTGGACTCAAAAGAAGTAGTAGAGGAACGAAGGAAACTCTGGGGTGATTTGACTGAAGACCAAAGCTAATAGGGAGCCAGGCTAAGGGATTGCGATTGACCTAAGAAGGCGTAGAATGGGATTTATTTTTGAGAAAAAAAGAAGAAACTATTTTTGGATTTTTGATAAAGAAGGGAGAAATGTTTTTAGAGACGGAACTCAGCATGATTATTACGATTATTATGTTCTCACTTGTATTTAATTCTCCTAAATGCAATGTCGTACGGGACCCGAGCCTGGAAAAGTGGGGTTTTTAATATATGCAAAGCTACGACTAGACTTGTAACAAGGCTCACGAACAAGTTCCCATTTTAAAAATGCACAAAAATTTAGGCGGCAGGCCGGCCCAGAATTTCGGCAGACTTTCGGGTTGAAACCGACAATCTAAAGTGTGTGTCTTAGGTTTGACACCTATATGCGGGTATGCTATTGGTTGGGTGAATCGAAATGGGTTCCCCCCTTTGGTGTGACTTCCACGATATACGTCTTGCTCTTGCGGTCAATCGGTACGTGTGGAAAAGTCATTTGATATACCTAAGTGTACGTGAATTGCCTCACTATATACCTCGTGGGGACGGTACGTGTGAGAGCGAATTCGATATACTCGGCGTACGTGAACGTATTCCCTGCGATATACCTCTCATCACAACTTCGATCAAACGGTACAATGCGAGGGAACCATTCGATATACGTCGAATGTACTTGGCCGATGGAAGGTGAGAGTTATATCGCTTAGGCTAACTGCGCCCTGCCGGATCAGCGCCCATCACGAAGTGACCCTCCAGTTACTGGGTAAAATTTGGTGAATAACAATGCTCTTCTGTAAGGACATTTTTGTCCATTATCAATTTGTATGTCGTACGCCGTTACACCGTTGAAGAAACTCAAGATCGCATCTACAACAATGGGTCCGAATATAAAAGTGTCTTCAACATCATAGCCTCTGCGAGAATGAACTTGGTAAAGTTTTGGATTTTACGTTTCTTAAAGTTTATATTTAATATTGGGAAATTTTTATAAAATGTTTTTATAAAAATAAGAAGTAAAATGTTATGGCTGCGTGTCATTAAGGAGAGCTTCGGTTCTTTCTTTGTTGTTTGGGCTGCGAGTTCTTGGAGGGTGCTGCATGTATTCTCTTGCTGAGTTCATCGTTGATCGTTGATCGTTATAATGGAATGATAATGCATATGGATTAATACATCACTAAGAACAAGTGTATAGAATATAAGAAAACTGGATCTAGAGAAGATAGAGAATGAGAGAGAAAGTGAGAATAGGACTCGAGTCTAGGGTTTTACCCCGAGACGCCTACGTAGCTTATAAAGCAATCAAAGTCCATGTAGTTCACATACAAAATGAGGGTTGGGGTTTATTCCATAAATACAAATGGGGGATCTCTTATTTGTGAGTGTGTGTGTGTATGTAGAAAAGTGTTTTAGTTGTGAGAAGAGTGTGAGAAAAATATGAGAATCCCTAAATGGAATTTATGAGCAAACCCTATTTTTCTCGATTTTTTGGGTTTTATTTATATGAAAATAAGAGGTGTGCAATAATACTAAATAAAAAGTATATTAGTATGTGTGAGATGAGATAATAAAAGTGCTAGGTAATAAAACAAGTTATTGCGAATTTAAGGGAATTTGAAGAGAAATTTGAGAAAGTTGGACCTTCTTGAAGATCTTGAGCTTGATCTTGAATGTTGGAGAGCAACCCTTGCACTTGGATGATGATGGAGAGTGGCTAATTAACCAAGTTTGATGAAAAGGATGGTTAGAAGTGGAAGTTATAAAGGTATTTGGATGTTGAAATCGCGCTGTCTTCGAGAGAGGTTTTTGGGATTCGTTGAGAGCATTTTTTATCAGATCTCGGATCCTTTTGCAAATGAGGTGAAGGCATCCTTTTATAGGCCTGGGTCACTGATGATTGGCATAGACCTGGTCCTACCTATCGACACCTGCCGATAGGCAGGGTCTAGAACCTACCATTTGGCAGTGTGTTTCAGGCCTTTTTGAAAAATTAGTTGTCGAGGGCAAACCGTTGGTCAGAATCGCACACGGGGTGGACCATTGGAAAGGTAATTCAGATACCTTTAAAAGTCCCTTGGGCCGCTCCCGGGTTCAGGAGTTGAATTTGGGTTAAATATGGCTCGAAAGCATTTATCGGTCCATTAAATGGGGAATCAATCGAACGCAAACGGATCATTCGTCCGCATGGTAAGTCCGAATCATGCACAAGGTGGACCATTGGAAGGGTTAGGAGATGTACTTTGATATTCCAAATAGTTTGACCCGGTTTGGGGAGTTGACTTTGGTCAATCGGTCCCTGGAAGCATTTAGTGACCTCTTGGAGTCAAACGAGTTGTTCATCCTCATGGTAAGTTAGAATTACGCATGGGATGGACCATTGGAAAGATATTTCAATACCCTTCGAAGATTCATTTAGTCTCGGTTGAGTTGAAGAGTTTTACTTTTTGGTCAAACGGAGCCTAGGAGTTCCCGATGGCTTCTAGGTCAGTACTCGGAGTATGACCTGGGTTTGTAGTGATGAAGGAAGGTACTAGGGACCTAAGGAGAGTTAGGGGGTAACAGAATGGGGTGTCTACAGTTATGAACCTAAACTACCTTATTTATGGCAATATCAACTTCTCTTACCCTCTATATGTTATCAAAGTTGCCTCTTATCACGGTCTAATAAGGAATTATCGGGCCCCAATAGAGTTGGAATACAAGGTCATAGGTTTAGCTTTAAGCTATGATAGATCTCCCTAGAAAAATAAAAGTTAGTAATCGTCACTTGCCTTATAGGGATTAAAGTAGCCTTAGTCTTTTTGGAAGGAATAATGTCCTTCATATGCTTTTTGGAGGGCTTGCTTCCAGTTGGTTCTTTCCATTTTCTTTTATCCTTGTTAGTACGCTCACCAAGTTTCACCCAAATATCGAACCCACGATCCCTAACAAGCTTTGGGATTAATATATACCATTATTCTTGAGTAAGACCCTTGAGGAAATTTGTTGGTAAACATAAGTCATGAACAAATCAGTAAAATATGAAGAAGGGAGACGTGGAAATGAAATGGTGATGTACTAAGACCTTTGAGAGTTTGGGGTTTGTAGATGATCCTAAGATCCTCAATCCTGGAAAGAGGACACAACTTCTTACAGGTTTTGATGCCTATGTTCACAACATCATTCACCAGCTGCCTATGTACAACACTAAAACTAAGAGTAACTTGGTCTGCAAAAAAGGAAATATAAATTTAGTAAGGCATCATAGATGGTAAATATTACAAATAAGACTGTAAAGAATAAAATGAAAGATTAATACTACTTAAAGGAGATTTCCCCTTAATCACAAGTAGCTCTTGCGGCTCCTTGTTGTTCCTGGACTTCAAAGAAATCATGATTTCCATAAATGTAAAAATAGTTGATCTTCTAGAGGTAATTGGAAATCTAAGAAACCCTCTCAAGCTTGCTATTTGACTTAAGAGGGAAGACATGGAAATTCTTTATTGATATGAGAATGTAAACACTACAAAATATCTCACCGGTTATATTCTCAAAGTGGATGGACCTCCAGACTATGATCGAGATAGGAATGATCTACAAGGAGTTAGGAGATAATTGGAAAGGTGAAACACCCAATGGGAAAGTATTTCACAGATACATGTGTGAAATGGAAGACTAAATCCTAAATGAAATATGGCCTTGTATAAACGGATTTCAGTTACGTTCTTTATGTCATAAGCTTTCTCAACAGCCTCTAGGTCCTTCACCATCATAGACATCTTTATACAGTACATATATTGGATCCGATAGGCTTTGATTCAGTCTATGGTACTTTTGCTATGACTATTTTGAGATAGGTCAATATCGTAAGCCTCATTATCATCTATAGAGTCCGATGCAATATCATAGTTCAATGGAGGGAATCCAATAGCTAATTTGACAAACGAGGTATACTCTAACTCACCGTTGTATCACCCCTACTCAACAAGATTAATAACCTCTTAAGTGTCAGATTTACTCTCATATGAAGTAGACTCAAAGTCAAAATATGAAGATGACTCTAATCAAGATGCTAAAACCAAGGAGGAGGTGGAGTATATGGCCAAGTCATTAGCTCTAATTATTGTCCTAGATAAGGAAAATACTCTAACTTTTATGTTATAACCAAGAATAGGCACACCACAAGGGATGTTATCCATTAAAGTATCAAAGGAATCCTCATCTGAACTCATGGTATTGTTTTCGATTAAAATATCACTAGGACGGAAGAGTACAGTCGGCTTAAATCTAAAGGATGAATTAGGAGCCTCTAGACTACAAGGATGAGGGGAACCGTTAGCAAGAGTCATTAAGGTATTGATCACCTCTAAGGGGTCTGCCTTAAGTAACTCTATGAACCTCATTCACTACAAAGATTCTCCTTAACTAGATATTGGTTAAATTCCATGGATTGGGCATTCAAAAACTGAAAAGTGAGATTTATGTTATGTGATTAAAGATCAAACAAAGAAAAAGGTGATGAACTTATGGAAGAATATAAAACAAATACCTTAAATAACAACTAATGATTATAACGATAATGAATAAACTGTTATAAATTACTAAAACCTCTTAGAAATATGTAAATAAGGAAAAGCTTACCAAAAGTCACGAAAGAAATAAAAAATTGGAAGAATTGCTTAAAAACCCTTGCAAAGATCTTAGAGAGATAAATCTAGTCTGAGAGAGTTTTAAAGTGGTCAAATGTAAATCAGAGCCATATTTTATATAGAGGATTAATGTGTTGGTAATTACATGCTAAGACCAACATTGGAAATGTAAACGATAAAATATGAATCTACACAAGCTAATTCAACACATTATAAGAGTTTCAATTTTATTCCATTTTTTTCAAACATATCCTAGTCCCGATATTAAAGGATGGACATGCAAGTACACCATCCAAAGAACCCTCATCTCATATATTTTAAGGGTTCCATGGCCCATTCGTGTGTTATATTTTAAGGACTCTCAACTCCTTCAACTTCAACATTTGGAGGTCCCTCACAAGCTTTGGACAAAAGACCCTTGACTCCTACATTTAGGGGTCTATTAGCTCATTTGGCTTCAACATTTGGAGGTCCCTCATAACATTTAGTCTAAGGACCCTCAACTCCAACATTTTAGGGTCTTTAGCTCCTTCGGCTCCAATACTTGGACGTCCTTATGAAAGTGATCTAGTTCCTTAGGGTTTATACGGATTGAAAATAATCACCAATTTTACTAATTTTTCAAAATTAATTAAACCAATTTAAACTTAATACCAATTAAACTCCAAGTGTTGTCTAAATAGTTCTCCAATTTTAGTCGTGATGTAAGCATGCATTTAGGTGATATAAGGAAGAGTAAAATAAGCAAAACACAACATGGTAATGTACGAGGAAAACCCACACGAGAAAACCACCACACAAGTCCACTACGATATGTACAATAACAACTTAAACTTACTCAATGACTAAACTTCTTCAAGCCTCGATGCACTTATTCTTTCTTTTTTCCTTCCTCGCATCCATTATTGATTGCCTTCCAGCAGCCAACATAATGCATAGCCTTTCTTACGTCTTGGAATTCTATTAATCTTACTTGCCTCTTGACTATTATAACTATCATACAATTCAAACATGGTCTTCACCACTAGAAATTCTCTTACAATATATATAGCAAACAAACTTGGTTCAGCATACAAGATATCTCAAATAGACGTTTGTATGTGAAACTTGGATCTCAAACTTTTGGAGTAAACTAGGGTTTGGGAGGCTCAAATTTGTCTGTAACAATAATTTTTGCAAACCTTTCCAATAAAAACTCATTGCCGTCACTCTTAAATATAGAAAACACAAAGAATGAGGTGGCACAAATATTGAGAAAACTCGTTCGAATAAAATACACAGGTTCGTTCGAACCAATTGAGCATTCTTATTTTAACGACAAAAATATTGTTTGAATGAAACTTCTAATCTTGTTTGAGTAAACATCGAATGACCTTTGAACTAAAATCTCTTGTGAAACAGAACAAACTCATATGAAGCACGTTAAATGATCATTTGAATGAAACTCGCATTCTCATTTGGACTAGTCTTTGAAACTCATTGAACGACTAGTGAAATCCTGTTTGAACGAACATAAAATCTCGTTCGAACGAATTTAAAGAAAAAACATTTTTCTTTCCAAAACATTTTACGAAAAATGCCTCAGTTTAAAAACTAACACCCAAACATAAATCCAAGCTTTATATATATATATATATATATATATATATATATATATATATTCATACCTAATTGAGATCCCTTAGATATTTAAGATAAAACTCAACAAGAAACACGATGGGTAATCGATGTCACTTTAACTTGGCCACTACAGTCTTTAATGACACATCATAGGCTTGAAGGATAGGCCACTCAAATCCTAGACTATGACGAAAATAATTTTTATCCAAACGAAATAAAGACAATATATATAAAAATTGACTCAAGCGAAAATTTTCCATACACCATCACAAGCTTCGGTCTAAGGACCCTCGGCTTCTATATCCGGGGTTAAACATTTAGAATACACTCACAAGATCCAGTCTAAGGACCCTCAAATCCTACATTTTAGGGTCCCTCAACTCCTTCGGCTTCAATATCTGGATATTCCTTATAATCTTTTGTCTAAGTACCCTCAGCTCCTATATTTTAGGGTCCTTAGATTTTTTGACTTCAACATTTGGGGGTCCCTCTAAAAATTCATCCTAGTGACCCTAGGCTCCTACATTTTAGGGTTCCTTAGCTCTTTTGGCTTCATTATTTAAAGACCCCTCACAAACTTTGGCCTAAGGACCATTGAATATTACATTCAAGGGTCCATGGGCTCCTTTGACTTCAATAGTTGGAGGTTCCTCACAAGATTTATCCTAGGGACCCTCAGATCCTATATCTAGGGATCCCTCAGCTCCTTAGTCTTTAACATTTGGATTTCCCTCATTAGATTCTGCCTAAGGACCCTCGGCTCCTATATTTTGGGGTCTTTCAGCTCCTTCGGCTTTAACATTTGTAAATCCCTCACAAGCTTCGATCTAAGGATCGTAGGCTCCTAGATTTTGGGTCCCTTAACTACTTCATTTTCAATATTTGGAGTTCACTCACAAAATTCAGCCTAAGGACCCTCTACTCCTACATATTGGGTCATTCAACTCCTCCGACTTCAATACTTGGATGTCCCTAACAAATTTCGACATAAGGACCCTTAGCTCCTATATTTTAGGATGCCTCAACTCTTCCGACTCTTATATTTTAAGGACCCTTAACTTCTTCGAATCCTTTATCGTTAAGATCATAACCTCCAATATCCGATAACTACATTTTAGAATCCTTTTAGTTATTTATTTTATAATGTAGAATTTATTAAAAGAATTTTAATGAGTGTTAATTGAGTATATTAACAGTACTTTCAAAAGATATATATATGTGGCGTGAAATGTTTCTATTTTTTATAAAACTATTTTATTTAATACTTAAATAAAAAACTATTTATAAAACGATTTTTATAATAAAAAAACAGATAGCAATTTTTTTTAAACAATTGAAATGATTTTTGAAAATATTTATGAAAATAATTTTTTTTTTGATAAATAAAAGTATTAAAAACCCGCTAAGGGAGCGGAATCCGTATACAAGGAGTATATAAATATGCCCATTAGTAATTCCATTACAGAATTTTTTTTACCAAATGCAAATACGATTTTACAAAATATAAACAAGATTTCACAACATTATTTTACTTCGATCATGTTTGTGCTTGGTAAAAAAAATCGTGTAATGGAATTACTTATGGGTATGTTTGTATCCTCCTTGTATATGGGTTCCGCTTCCTTAGCGGCTTTTTAATGCTTTTATTTATCCAAAAAAATTATTTTCATAAATACTTTAAAAAAGCATTTCAATTGTTTAAAAAAAATTGTTATCTGTTTTTTTATCAAAAAAATTGTTTTATAAATAGTTTTTTATTTAACTAGTAAATAAAATAGTTTTATATAAAATAAATGCATTTCACGCCATATATATATATACACTAGCGGATGCCCGTGCCGAGGGCACGACTATAAATTTACCCCCGTGATAAAAAAAATTAAAGAAAAGTAAAAATTTAAAAAAAATATAAATATAAATTAAAAATATATTTAAAATATAAAAAATATAAATTAAATTATTTAAAATTATTTCCCTTTTTAAAAAAATAATTATTTCCCTTTTAAAAAAATAAAAACAAAACCCTTTTTATTAAAAAAAAAATACTTTAGTATGACATTTCATGTATGAGCATGAAAGGGAGAAAATATCATGCATGAAATGTCATACATAAAAGTGGAGATATTTTGACAAAAACCATACTCCTTTATTTTATATATATATATATATATTGAATTACTATTAATATACTCAGTTAACACTCATTAAAATTCTTTTAATAAATTCTACATGATAAAATAATTTTCAAATTTTTTTTTTTTTTACGAGATGTTATGAAATTTAATTTTTTACCTAACACAAATACGACTCAAATACAAGCGACACGACAAAATGCAATATCTTATTTTTATAATCAAATTCGTACACGATCCAATTAAAATGTGACACGACACATCACGATACGTAATCTTTTTTTTAACAAGACACGATCTAAATAAAAGCGACACGATATAACCCGACACAAAATTTTATTTTTTAACTAACACGACACGACATAAAATCTGATTTTATTTTATTTAACTAGCACGATCTAATTAAAACGTAACACGATACGAATGAAATAAAAAAATTTAAACCAGTGTTGAAATAAAACCTTGTGAAGTTTTGCGTGCTAGGTCATGTCATATTACTTTTTTTTTACGTCATGTTTATGTTATGTAAAAAAATGAGTTTTCGTATCGTGTCACTTTTATTTGGGACGTGTTCGTGTTAGGTAAAAATGAAATTTCATGTCGTGTCGTGTTACATTTTAATTGGATCGTATTAGTTAAAAAAATAAAAGAAGATTTATATCGTGTTGTGTTACTTTTGGAATGTGTTTGTAAAAATAAAAAGAAAATTGTGTCGGGACGTATCGAGTCGTTTTTATTTGGCCGTGTATTGTTAAATAAAAACAAATAAGATTGGACCCTTGTTTTTTTCCCCTAAATAGGGAACTGTTTAAAAAAATAACATAAAACACACGTGAAAGAAGGTTTGTTATTGCAAAGATATTTATGTCATTTTATCATGAATTGAAGTGCGATAAGAATTTGATGGAGCGGTAACAGCGGCACCCACGAACAATAAAAAGGAAAAATGATGCTGAAAATTTTGTTACTTCAATAGTTTCTTGAAATAAACGCTTGCATGGCAACGAAAATAATATTCTAAACTAAAAAATTACATCCTACATGATATAATATAAAGTAATTCTTCACAATTCATTAGCAAATAGGGTGTACGTGCCATCGGGATCTTTGTATCTTACCAAAGTATAAACACAAGTAAAAAATGGTAGATTTTAGTATGTTACCGTTTGAGTGATGTTTTCGATTCGGTTGGAGAAACGTACTTGATTTCCATTACGGGGATCCATTTGAACCGGATTACTCTCCGCCACAATATGCATACGGTGAAAACTATCAATAACAGAAGACCACGTATACTCTGGCGGGGATACTAGAATGTTCCTTTGACAGAGAGTCTCGGTTTGTAGGAGATGAGACAAAAGCCAGTTGGAGTTGGAGCTCTCTGATTGATCAAGAAAATGGTTTCTCATGTACCCATTACCCATTGTCATATCTGTTTGCATTTTTGTTCACAAATAACACAAATGTCATTTTATAGTGAGAGAATGAATAGGAAGGAAGGTGTAAGGTGCAAGGTGGCGAATTCACATTTAAGATATATTAATTAACGTGTGTCAAATTTCACTTCTTTGAGTTGCCCTCGGCTGATTAGAATTCTTACCTAATTTCATGAGGGCACGTTGGTCATTGTAAATTTGCATTTCCTTTATATACTCTAAAATAGTATACAAAGAGTTAAAGCCTCTCTTTATTTACCCTATCGACGTGGACATCATCCTATTATTAAACCCATCTTCACACCTAGCAGTCCGTCCAGCAAAAAATGCCTCTCCATTTTTCTTCAATAACCCCATCTCCTCACTTGCCCACAATAAACAAAAAATGCCTCTCCATTTTTCATCCATCTCTTCACTTGCTCATAATAAATGTGAAATTAAAGACAAGCTCCTCACTGTGATTACAAGCCTTTAAAATCAAATGCACCTTCTTTCTTTATCATCTATTCTGCTCTCTGCCACGCGACTCAGAATCGATCGAAAATGAAAGTTATTACCAAAACCTCGCGACGAGGCCACCACCTACACTCGCCTCCCTTTCCTAAACACCACCGACTTAAAAATCTCTGACTTAACATTCACCCAAAGAATCCCATCCCGAAACATCAAAATCTATACTATATGTGATGATGATGATGATGGTGATGGAGTAGAAGATAAATTAGGATTTGATTTCAGCAAATTCTTATTATTTGAAGTAAACTCCGACAATGAAAGCCACTTGTCCGATAGTGACGAGGTTAATTTCAGGTGATTCCAGCATCATAGTATTTTTTTTGAACGGTGGTTGAGTTTTGGTCTTTGTGGTTCTCTGTTTTGACGATGGAATTTGAGAGAGGTTTGGATGGTTTTGCCCTAAAAATGGTACTCTTTATCTGCTCTCTCTCTCTCTGTCTGTTTTGAGGGTTTTGATATTGGTGATTTTCAGACTTTGATTTAATATTAGGGTTCGATTTCAGGTTTGTTTTAAATTACGATTTTGATTTCAAAGTTGAAGTCAGATTTAAACTTGAATACTGGATTTGTGTTTTGAACGTGTTTGTTTCATTTAGTATTTTTTTGTACAATTTTTCTGCATATAAGAACATTAAGAAAATCATAGTTACTTCTTGATTGGGTTTTTGTAAGAGATTTAAGAGCACATCTCACACCTTTGGAGCAATGAAAATTCTTTAGGATTGTTGTTGAATATTTTCTCTCTGTAGAAACCGTTTATATTGACTCCTTATTTTAAATGTGTTTCTTTAATACTACTAAATTTGTAAGGATTTTAGTAAACACTTAAAAGGTGTTAATCGACTATCAAAATCTCCTAACCCGTGCGATGCGCGGGTTTATACCTAGTTTTTATATAGTTATATAGATTAGAGTTATAAATTCCATTAATGATACTCAAATTATAATGCATTGGTTTTAAAAAACTTGTACCATAAAATCATTTCATTTTTCAAGTGTAGACCTTCAACTCTCTTATAACTATAATACGATATTAACTTTACAAAATATAGAATGTTTCAAAAAAAACTATTCGGTTACCAGGTGACTATTACTATTCGGTTATCAGGTGAGAATATATATATATATATATATATATATATATATATATATATATATAATATGAAGCCATCCCCCACTAACTCGAAAAAATAGATTGTTTTTTTCTCCTCCTCCATCAATATCTGCCTTGCGGGTTCTTTTCATCAAGCAGACGGTGAGCGATGTTGACATGGAAGTGGCAGAGTGGGAGTACAAATCTGAAGAAGGGAAAGAGAGGGCTAGATCTCGACAGAGGCAATTTGAGACGTACGGTGTAATTGGTGGGCCTGATAAGGTTTGTTGGCCATCTAAAACACTGGATGGTAGTGAGAGGAGAGTTTCCCAAATGTCAAGTTTAGTATAATAGGAATTCACTACAAGGTAAAAGCAACAAAGTGACTCTGTTGGGAAGATAATTTTGACTACAAGGTAAAACTATAATTATCTTCCAAAACAAAGAGTTGTAGTTTCATATGTTTTTTTTTTACTTTTGACTCTGTTGGGAAGATAATTTTGAGGATCGAAGTGTTTTCCTGTTAAAAAAAAAATAACGCACTTGCAACGAATGGAAGTTAAGACAGTGTTCTACATTGCTAATGTTATGATTCCGCCTAAAGATTTTTGCATAGGTCCTCATCATTGTAATACCTAACACTGAAGAACAGTCATGAATCCATGGGGTGATATCTCTTATAGGTTTCACCATGCACGCATGGATCCCAAATTAGCCAAACATGCAGTTACTAAAACCAAATCCCATAATTTTTTATCCCACATATACCCACATGCTCCAACAGGTCATTTGGGTACCGTGTTGACTACTGTAGAGAAGATGGTGGGTAAGTGAGTGTGGGCAATGGGATGTTCATTTTCACTAAGTGAGATTATCATGAAAACCGATAAAAAAAACATTAAAAAAAATTAATTTTTATTTTATCAATACAGTAAAATACTATAAATTGTTAATATTTTTAGATGATTTTTATAGTGAGACTATAATTTTTTTTCTATAAAAACATTCAATTAACAATATTCGTAACATACATTTTCACTGCGCATGCTAGTCTCTATATACTCTAAAATGCTATACAAAGAGTTAAGACTCCCTCTAAGTTAAGGCCTCCACGTGGAAAATCCTAAATATTTGCTCTCACGCCTCTTTTTCGTAATATGAGAGCATTTAACTTTCATTTCTCAAACTATTAAACCCAAACGTCCCGAACCCTTCGTCTCTCTGTTTGTTTACTTTCTAAACCTGACCCTTTATATCCACACATCCGTATGGTTCATGCACTACAAGAGAGGATTCGAGCCTGATAAACCTACCTACCACTTCTCTCTCTCTATGCGGCCTCTGTTGCTTCTACTCCTGGCTCACGCCCCTCTTCTCCACGAGTCTCACTCGCTTGCCATGACTCCTAACTCTTCTCAACGAGTCTCACTCGCATTTCGGGGGATTTGATTTCACACATGAATCTTGAAGTTGGGGTTTCAAAAAGGTTTCGTTTCACTTACATTTGGGTGCATTCTTCGTGAGTTCTTGGTGAGTTTGATAGATATGAAAGGTTTTTATGTTCATTTTATCTAGAAAGAACACATCTGAAAAGGTTTTTGTATGACTTCATTGTTTTTATGTGTTTAAATCATTTTTCAATTGTAGCTAATTTCATTTCTTTTAGAGCAGCATAGGCAAGACTCCTGGAGAGACAGAGTAAGCCCAATAATTTGACATAGTTGTTGTCGGGTTTTTTGGTTAGAGAATGGTGTGTTATTATTCTTTATTCTTATTCAGTCTTTATTTGATTCTATCTTTTCTCAATAGATTTGTGTTTTTATCCCCCCCCCCCATATATTGCTAGATGCGGAATCAACTCTGAACAATGAACTTGAAGAGCTTATATTTTTATTCGTCACAAAGTATTGATGCAAATGTCTTGCTCGTGCACTGGGTCGCGATAATAGGGTTTGTTAACGTCTAAATCAATATCTTTAAATTTTGTATTGTGTATCCGTTTAAGTTGAGTTAGCCTTATTTACCATCTTTTCTGCATTTCATATTGTGTAAACATTAAGATATTTTGAATGAATCCACATTTTGAAGAGGAAAGTGATGTCTGATTTATTTTCATTTTTTGTTTTTCATTTTCTTTTTTTAGTTTTCATTGATCCGGAAAGTCTGTTTTAATTGTATTTGAATGTGTATTACAATATTGTCAGTGGTTGTGAATGTAAAACCAAGTAAATAGGAATATTTTCTTTATGTGTGGTGTTGAAAATGTTCAAATTGTTGGTTTAATTAGGCCTTAGTTTTTCTCTCAGAGATGGGTAGATATGCTCGGATCATCCCGCGTATACATTCTAAACTTAGTGTATTATGGGTGATTCAGGCACTTGACTGAATTTGTTGTCAAGAAAAGGCCCAAATACATTTTTTCATGGTTGATGTACATTGCAGTAGTCATGTGGCATTTTTTACTCGATTTGTTAGGTTGAGTTGTAGATCTGGCTTCATACTAGGTTTTTGCAATCTTAGTAGTATAGGCCATATATTCATTTTTACAGCGGGTTTTCACTTTTTTTATAGGTATAGTAGCGGATGAGAAAGTTGGAGTACCATGTTTATATAAATCTACAAGTATGAGGTTTTAATGTTTTCTTTTTATTTAGTGTTAAAATTTTGTGACATTGATTTCTAGAAATGATCTCGTTAATAATCAAATGCCTTTAAATATTTTGCATTTCATGTGTATTCATTTTCCTATTATTTATCCTAAATGGTATGTATATATTTTTTAAAAATTTTATCCTTTTGTAATGGTTTGGAATGTTTGTAATTGAATATAGGTTTTGTATAACGCATTCTGTTTAAAAATAGTTTTGATTTACTTCACCTATTGTTTTCATACTTTTTTTCCATTCAATACTCAATCAAGTTCATTTGAGATTGCTTATAAACATCAGGTACCTACCTATAAAACCAAGATTTTGATAGCTCTTCTTATATACAATATGTATATATGTTTATACTTACATAAAATGTTATGTTTCATATACTGTTCGAATATGTAAAGGTTTTGTATGTTTTATATAGTTTGTATTTGCCATGAATAAATCTGCTCATAAGGCTTTGAGATGTGCTAATCGATTCGGGAATATATTTCTTTAATTATGTAAACATTAATGTATAAAGTTCATATTATATATTTGGTTTGATAATAAATATGTAATATTTTAATAATACAGGAATCGATAAATCGTAATTGGTTTGATATATAGATGTAGTGATAATTTCGTTCACAAATATCAAAACACTTTCTCCCCAATATTCTACAGGGCGGTTGCAAATCAAAGGTCACCCGACTTTTCTTCAAGTCTCTCTCTCTTCCAACCTTTTCCATTCCCTCTTTTTATTTACACGGGATAAATCCCCTTTCAATAGAACCCAACCCCATCCCCTCTCAAGTCTCTTTGATCTTCTCATTGTTTAGCAATACCTCAAGCAGTCTTGCTGAGGTTTCTTCACAGTGATGATGTCTGAGAAGTTCCAAAAGTTCCTCAATGGCACCACTTTCGGCCATCGCTACGATAGTTATAGCGTCGCCACTTTCTAACATTAAGAGAGAGTTTAATTCACCAACTACCGTGCCTTCTGAGCCTAAATAAAGCAACCTTACCAAAATTGCCACAGGTACTTCCAAATAGAACTCGAAAACTAAATTGCAGAATACTTGATAGTGCTCGAAACTAAATTTCAATTCTAATTATGGGATGAAAACCCTTTTGCTTGTTTGTACACCCCTTTACTAATTTTCCAACTTCTACTTTGATTTCATTTTTCAATCCATGGGCCATAGTATGATTTTAATAGGTTAGAATTGGGGCATAGCACATGGAAATGCATAGAAACGGCTGGAAGGTATAACCGATTCTTAATTTGATTTAGATGCAACTTCATAAATTCTCATTAATATTCTTTTATATTTTTTCCTTGTATGTGTGTCGTTTCATTTAATTGATTGAGTTGTTCAGCACTTCTATTTGCATTTTAGCCCTATTCTCTCTTGATCTGAGTAGTTAATGTCTAATAATTGTTTCAATACAAGGTTTCATTTTTATAGACAATGAAGAGGACAATGTCGTTTGATGAGGAGGCGAATATATCATTACATGACTCTACATTTGAAGCATATAATGAAATTTTGATTAGCATGCAGTTTTAAAGAGGACATTTTGTATTATCTATCTAAGCAATTCTGTTTCTAATTGTGGGTTGAATTACTGTATGAAAATTCAATTTTTAAGATGACAATTACCATAATGAATAAAAAAATTGAATTGAAGAATTTATCGTTCAAACCATCATGCCTTGGCAATTAGCTAATAACCATACAATACTGATTGGTTACCATTTTCAGCTATGACTTTTTAATCAACTTGAATTTTCTGCAGACATTATGGAAGATGGACAAATATAAGAGATGGCCACTTATTTCCCAAGTTCAAACAATCAAAGAGATGGAGCACCAGTGCTCTGGTTCGGTACATGGTTGAACTTGTTGAGAAGAGGGATACCCAGTCACAGTCAGTCAAGCAAAAGAAATCTTTGGGGTGATAAATGCTTCTTTTGGGGGTATAACAAACGGAAGCACAATGTTGCCAACTCTGTTACAACCTCATTTACAGCAAGTTGGACAGAAGATACAACATTTTAGTTCTGTGGGGTAAGTACATTCATCATAATTGTGACCCGCATTTAGGGTGTTTGGGAACCTCAATTTCATATATTGGAATTAGAATGTTTTATGTATAATATATAAATAGTTCTGTTGGGCTGAAAAGAGGACTTTTTAAGAAAAAACTAGATTTAATATATTGAAGCTCACGACCAAAATTTAATTAATTATCATGAGATTTGATACATTATTTTTAGAAACCCTACTCTTAGTTAGAGATGTTCCAAAGAGAAAAAATGACTTTCAATTTGAGACAGAGATAAAGACACTAATAAAGAGCATTTATTCAGCTGGATCAAGTCCTTTCAGAGAAGGATAAATCTACTATAGGAAGAAAAAAATATTAGACTCTGGGAAATATACATAGTAATAAAATACTATTACTAATAATAATGATCATAATTTGTCAGACCCTATTGTGGATTCATTTCATGCTTTTATTATTCATAATACAAGGAAAGTAGGATGTTAATGAGAAGAAAGGACTACTGACATCTTGGTGGAAGGAACATGCTCTTCTCACCTAAGATGTGAATTAACTTTTTAGATATAATCTGATCCTCAATAAAGTTGTGATTATTTTTCTTTTCTCTTCTCCCCCACTCTTTTTCTATTGAATATCCTGTAATTTTTACTCTATGTATGAGATGTACATTTGTCTTCAACCAGCTAAAGAATTGGGGAGAAAGTTGTATTAAACACATTCCTCGAATGAAGTATGAGCTGAACATTTTACCATTTTTAATAATAGTGACGTTAAATGGGCCACATCCAAACAAAATTAGTATGTGTTGAGGTTTTCTTCATATTTTATTGTGGACAAACATTGTAATTTACTATTTTAGAACAATGGTATCAGATATGCCAACAGATAAACAGAAATTGTAAACTACAACCCTTTCTCTCCTAATCAATCATATCTGTTATGGGGCGATTATTTCCTTGAGACGTGGTTTATGTTATGGTGCCGAGCGCAGCAGTAGTACGACTTGGGCAACAAAACTGTTCTGCAGTCTTCCCGTGGCACTCCTGTTTTCCTTACCTAACTGGCAGATGGTCATATACTTTGTCCTCCCATTTGTCACTATGTCATTTCGCATAATGTCATAATGGATGGAGGCTATATTTTCTTTGTATGTGGAGCGTGGAAAACGCATGGGTCACATATTAATATATTTTTATTTGTAAATCGAGATACAAATTATGTGTAGGTGTGTGGCACTTGAGTACTCCTTTATCAGGATGATCCAGTAGTATAACTAATGAAGGAATGACAAATGCTTTACAAGTGTAGTATTTGCTACTTCATGAGTGTTGATGTTGCATCAAGAGACATAATGTATATTTATATTTACAAAAAAAAGTATATTAGTGAAAAGCTATCATGAAATAAAAAGGAAAAATTAGATCATATTATGTAGAAGATATCTATTCATAATGTAGATAATTTTGGTTTAATTATAAAATTCACGAGTGGACTAGAAATCGTAAACTTATTGCACTTCAAGTTCTCATTTCTCGGCATTACTCTATACAACTTTAAGGCATCATATCGAACAATTTCCTCGCTCCTTCAAGTTGTCCCACTTTTGCATACCCAGATATCATAATCGTCTCACCCGCGCATCGCGCGGGTTTAAAACTAGTACTAGTATAAAATTCTTTACAAGCATTCAAGGTTCCTAATCAACCAGACTATCCACGTCAGATTGGATATTTGACCTCCTATCCACGTGAGATGTCCACTTTTTCAATGGCTGGGTACAGATTCCAAAACCCCTTCAGATCAAACGTTTCGACCCATCAACTTCAACCGTATATTCTTCTTTATGTCCAATAGACCTTCAGCTTAAAAAATAACTCCTTAAACCTCATGAGCTGTGATTTAAGATATTTTATTTGTGTATCCAAGTTTGAAAATAACGATGAATGTTGATGGAGAAGGAGTTGACAAATCTGAGAAAAAATAGGGACTTGAGGAGAAGTTAGTGTTTATGTGTTGGCGGTTGTGGATTTGCCATGGCCATGTCAGGTGCTTTCTTTAACGTTTTCTTTATTTACGTTTTGAGATTTGGTTTCTTCATTTTTAAAGATTTTACCATAATCGACTGGTTTTAATTTTTGTTTGGATTTGGTTTGAAATCCACTGGGATTTTTTTGAAATCATTTTGAGGTTGTATTGAATCTACAATTTTTCTATTTGATTTTGGGGTTGAATTTGTTGATTGGATTGAATCATGAGATAGGGGTTTATGGCCGAAGGTGTTGATTTTAGAAAGGAGGCTTAGTTGGAGGTGACACTGAAAATTGCAAAAAAAGTGGCAATTGTGGTAACGTCTGTTGATGCAGGGGTAGCCATTTTTCTCTGGCATGTTGGTTGCTTATGAAGAATAAAAGAGGTAAATAGAGTTTTTTTTTCATATACCATTGAATAGTAATACTAACTTTGTATGTACATCATAAAAATGCCCATTTTTGAATGAACTAAATTAAACCATAGACAACAATTAAGAACTACTTTTGTTCAAATTGCATCAACACTCCCAAAACCATAGGATTCTTTCTTAATAACATTTTTCCAAGTGTTCTAGAGGTGTTAGATAAGGTGATCATTTGTGTCCCCCATTTCTTCATTATTGAGGATGTTCTCAGTAGATATTTAGATCTCAAGATTGTTCAAGGACTTAATAAACCTATCTCTTCTCCTAGAGATTGTCAAGCTCCTACTAATTTATTTTATGCAGATTCTATTACGAATTTTCTATAAAGGCACTACATCCTCTTTGACCAAGTCTTACAAATGTAGCTAAATCTAATATGCAAGACTAGGAAAGAAAAATTATTTATATGGCTGGATGATTTGAGCTAGTTAAATCTGTCATCATTCCATTTGTGCTGTATAGTTTCATGTCTTCTAAATGACCTATGGTCTTATTGAAAAAAAAATGTGGATGAGAAACTTCATTTGGTTTCGCTCAATTCATAAAGCTAAATCTGTTATAGTTTCATGGATGTATGTGTGCCTTAATAAATGTATAGGAAGATTGGGTGTTTGTGATGCATGCATTCTCATTCGTGATGCTTTGATTAAGTAGACCTGGACCTTTTTGTTAATATAACTCATTGTGTTGCCATATCATAAGCTAAATTCAAATTTTCCTTGTAGTTATCATCTATTGAGTTCGATTTGACATGGATTTAAGGAGGCTTATAGTAATATAAATTTCAATGATTGATGGATAGTTAGAGATGATAATTCAATTATGGTCTTTCATGCTAATATGATGGGATATTCAATTGTTGATATTCTCGGATGTGTTTCTTATGATCAAAACTTGCACTATGTGAAAGTCAATGATCTTATAGTGGCTGATTAATGCATGGTTCCTCAACATATTTCTTTTGAAATGCCGAGTCATATTATAATCCTGATAGCACCTCCATTTAATTATTGACCCTTCTGTATTTATTTTTTATCCCTCCCACATTTGTTGGTCGATTGATTTCTCCACAGATCTAAATCGTCTCAAATCCCTTGAATTTTCAAAAATTATATTTCTCTCTCATATATGTAAATAAAAAGTATCCATGTTATTGACTTTAATTCATTGTTATTTGCAATCATCTTCGAATTACTATTCTAAATCCATCGTTCCTCAGATCCAAATCACGACGATAACTGCTTCGTCAATCCCCCACCACAAATTGATTGTGATGACATTTGATGTAGGGAACTTGCTTCCTTAGCTTTCGAAATATGGAAAATGAATGCCCCATTATATCTTTGAATTAAAACATAATGTATCTAGACTAAAACATATCTGAATAATGTACCGGGATGGATCGGGAAGTCCCGATGGTTGGCTTGATCTCCCGAGTAGCGAACTCATTCATGGATACGTACTCAAGAGTTCATGAGGTCAAAGCCCATGTAGTTCTTAGTGGTGGAAGGGTACAAAATTTTATGCCAAATGGAATTGGAATTTTAACTCTCTAATTGAGTGCTTAGGGAATAGGGGTGTAATACTTGGGGTATTTTGTGTATGGAAAAGTTAGTTCATTTTAAAGGATGGAGAAGAGATGCACAGAACATGGACTATGTTTTATGTCAGGGACGACTTGATTGTACATATACCTCTGGAGTAGTTTGAAATTAAAAACATGGTTATTATTTTTGATTAACAAAATAGAATATCCATCGTAAATCGATTTGTACCATGACGTACATGTTTCTCCGTCTTCCCAGCTAATGAACTTAAGACATTATGTAAAATGATATACTTGGAATTTATAAAATGACAATCGAGGAACTGAGAATAAGCATAAATTTGAGTTGAGAAGTGGGACATGTATATCAGTTGCCCGTCGAATACCATAAACCATAGTTTTTTTTGCATTTAAGTGATCTTTGTTTTGAATTCTATTGGAGAAGGGAGATTTTAGCTAAAATAGTTTGCACGTTGGTTTTAGAGTGAAAATGGGGAAAATGTTAGTGTGGCAAGTGTATCCATTTATGATCTGACCAGGGTGGTTCATGATAATAACTTGAGCAGTGAAATTACCTTGGTCAGGTCATCTTTGGAATTAGACGCTATGTAACCACCCTTGACATCCTTAACAACAACGTTCTTCACATTTAACCCCACATTGTCACCACGAAGAGCCTCATGGTGCGTATCAACATATTTGGCTTTAGTGGTGAGCCCAGTAGGGCCAAAGGTTACAAGCATATCAGGCTTAATGGTGCCCCATATAAACACATCCCATTGGGATAATTCCAATGCCTCCTTCACGATTTCATCCTACATTTCTTTTAAAATACTTGGGGGTAGTGGCATCCATCTACAAGAATAGAAGATAATATAAAACACCAATCACAAACCATAAGTAATAAAAGAGCGAGTCTGGGCATATCAAAACTCAAGGCAATTTATGTTTTTTCATAAAAATATGTACATAAATAAGATGGCATCTTATTACAATGCACAAGATGGTCACGAAAGATTGAAATAGTCATCCATAGCCAATGAGATATATCAGCAAATATACCCTTATAATAATAATGATAATAATAATAATAGTTAAATGTTGAGTTTGGAAAAAAAATTCTAAAGATTCCTCTCTCATGAAGTTAACGCACCACAAAATAACTAATAACATCTAGGGGATATCAACAAACAAGAGCGATTAAATTTTTAAACTCAAAATCCCATGTCTCCATAATCGATAAGACAAATAAGGTTTCTCACAAAAAAGGACAAAATATTTGGTGCAAAAATAGGATACTGACTTATTCTCTATAATGCAGCATAAGAAACCCTTCAAAGGGAAAACATAATGAAATGGGGAAGGGGGGATATGACCTTAATGCAACAACAAATCATCTTCTTGACACCAAGTATGACGGCAATGAAGGCATGCTCAACACCCCAAATATTCAATATACCTTCTCTACGAGCATCACATTTGATTTCGTTGTAAAGGAGATGATAATGGGCCCGTGTGCATCGATAAATATTAATCAATACAAAAAAATGGCCAAAGTTCCAAATTTAAGATGACATGACCTTTTCAATTGAAATGTGTACCACATATGCATGATTGGCTACAAGACATTAATTATGTCTGATCTTTAACCTATTATAATTTTTCTCCCTGAATAAATTAAATGTTCCGGACATAACTTGCATTTGATATCTAGGCCCAGTATCCAACGTTCTCGTTGTGTTATGCTCAATGATTCTTCTCTGTTTATCAATTATGGAAGCATACTCTTTCTCGATAAAATTCTGTAATGAGCTAGAGTTGTTCTATAAGAGTCACATCTTAGCAGGACAAATAATTCCAGCTCTTAGGTGACTGTTTCCCCACCACTCAGTGATACGAGGCTCGATTAGGGTAACATTTATCACACATATACCATCTGAATTAACATAAATTATTTCATGTATAAAATTATATCATCCCACCTCACCATCCTGCACAAAATGGGGCCAGAGTGTATAAAGTTTATGTTGAATATCATATGGTAATCAATCTAATTAAGCATGGTGAGTCGTATCCTATTTGGAATAAGCGTCATACTGGGCTGTTAGAATATTAAGCTTTCGCTTGCTGGACTATGATTGTTGCTAAAATAAGATAGATGAAGGGGGATGAGGCCTGCCAAATTATTGGTTTTGATCAAATTTATGATGTTAGTCCCTAGCTAACCATAATGATAAGAATTTTGTTTTTCTTTATCTTCTGGCATTAAGTAAATTTTATGAAGGATGTTTTTATGTGTACATATAGGTTGATTAAGTTAAATAGTGTTATATATTTGTACATATAGGTTGATTAAGTTAAATAGTGTTATATTTCTAACTAAGTTCAATAGTCTTCTATTTCTAACTAAGTTCAATAGTGCACTCTATTCTGATTAAGTTAATTAGTGTGCGCTGTTAAGTGTGTTGTGATGATGGACATTGATCACAAGACTCTAATTTTGAAATAGGGAAAATAATTACTTATACAGAACCTTCTTTAGAACTGTGTTACTTCAAATTCTTACAAAGGCTCTCCAAGTGGGAATTTGGTTGCTGAAACTGGGACAGATACAAATTTTCCATTCTTCTCTCTAAGCACCTTAGTAGCTGCTAAGGAAAATTTTTCTTTTAACAACAAACAAGGTGAATGTTGTTTTGGTTATGTTTATAAGGTAATATCCTCAAATACGATATGCATGATTACTTTCAAGATGTGTTCATTTTCATACAGGAGAGCCTGACTGTAAATAAATAAATAAATATATATATATATATATATATATATATATATATATATATATATATATATATATATATATATAAGTTTTGAATTGATGATCAATAAGTGTACGCTAATGTGTTATTTCGGGGTGAGCTACGTAACGGGCAAGAAATAGCTTCAATAAATTATTTACAAATTCGGGCTAAGGGATAGGCGAATTCAAGAATGAAGTTACAGTAATAGAAAAACTCGAAGACAAGAATCTTGTGAGGCTTTCGGGAAATTGCATTCACCAACACAAGAAAATGTTAATCTATGAATACATGCTAAATAAAGGCTTGGATTCTTTCATCTTTGGTATACCCTCATTCTTCGACTTCCAATGAATATATGTATATTAGATATACATACATAATTTGAAATTTGAAATTTAAACTTTGAAATCTTAGTCTAGATAAATATTGATGTAAGCGTGGCATATTCCTCCCACGTATACCCACAGATACACTTCCAAATGGTATACCCACAGGTCCAATTCCAAGTGGTATACTCGCCGAGTCGGAGTAATTTGATAGCAGGACTAGATAAGAGTTCGATAGCTACTAGAGCGTACATTTAACATGTGTAGATGTAGATGTAGATGTCCGCTGGTGTTAATCGATGGTTTTATTTCCGGGTATGGTATAGATGGGCAGCGTTGGGAATTATTTCTGGGTGTTAAATTTTAAATGGGTAGCATCCATCTTCCTGAGATGAATTAGTTCTTAGTGTAGATAGTGTAGACTTTTAAGCAAATAAGTTGTATATTCTCCTTTAGTCTTTTAAACAGAAAAGACTCTGAACTTATCTCTTTTACTCTTTTAAACAGATATCATTGACTGATGAAACCAAGATCATCACGAGGTATTAAAATTGTTCGGTTCTAGATTGATCCCTCCAGCATCTCTCGGGTACTTTAGAAAACCAATTTGGACTCACTTGTAGCATTTTATGACACTCGTATTTTTTTGGTCAAAGGTATTTATAAACTTTACATTAATATTTTCTGGCATTTGTAAAATATTAACTCCTTTTGGCTTTCCATTTTTATTTTTAACTGGTTCAAATTTTCTCAAATACTTAATTTTTTTTATTTCCCGAGTTTAATATTAATTCTCCATCCTCAGTTCAAAGTCTGATTTTTTCTTCTTATCTAGGTAAAATACTGTGCTTTGTGGACTTTACATCGCAGATGTGGTAGGATTTGCAATACTTGATGTCGTCTTCCAACGAAAACTCACTCGGACCCTTTGAAGAAATTGTTGATCACAAATTTAGTGTTCATTGGACTAGATGTTCATTTGTTTTTTTTCCAAATGTATAATTGTGATGGTACTATTTTTGTTGGATTATTTTTTTACAGGGTGGATAGTCTAATAAACAGAGGAAACTCTGCCCATTTTTTAAAAAAATATTTGTACTTTTGCGTCATAGACATAATTTTTGTATTATAGTGATGTTTCATAATGGTATAATTTTGATCCTTATAATGTTTATTCGAGTTGAAGGACAAATTTTTTGTATTGTTGTTGACTTTTTTTTAACAATGTTGATAGTGCTATCTATACTGGTAACTCTTACCAAATTTAATAAATTGTTAACATTTTTGTTGTAATAAACCTCAACTTAAATTATTTACACATTTCTATAGTCTTTTAATACGCATCCTTCCACTGACGTCGAAATCTAACATTTCCTGAAAGGGAAGCGTGCGTCAAAGTATTTTTGCTTTATTATACATTAAAATTCTCTTCACCTTTAGAATACACTATTATCATATTTTTTTAACTTACTCTTTTCATTCATTTAGGAACATTGATGAAAGGAAAAAAAAAAGAATGTTGTAGATTCAATTTTAGGAGTTCCATCTTCATCAGCAGATTACACCTTATGCTACTACATTCAATTTCCACTTTATTGTCTACCTCTATGTAAAACATTGATAATGTTTGTCAACATTTGTACATTCGGTTTAACTATCACTACTACTCTACATTTTGATTCAATTGCACTTTTTTTAATTCTATTTTAAATTTCCCACTTGCATTCGTTCATTGTGCATTAAATTACGCATAAACCGCGCATCGCGCAGGTTTCCACCTAGTACTAACCTAAAATGACATACAAACTAAAAACGGGAATTAATAATCCCGAGCTTAGGTTCATCCACGTGGCTCTCTCCATGAATATACTAACATATAGAAAAAGTTGCTTTATTCCCATCCTTTAGGCTTCCCAATGGGATCAACCAAAAGCCTTTCTTCCTCTCAAAAATAGTCGTCAAATTAATTTCCCTCTACCAACCTGTTAACCTTTCATCTCCTTAATCTATGTTCTTATACTTCCTCTTCTCAGTAATTATTTCGTCTATATATATATGATGCACCAAGAATACAAAACACAATAATATGCGAGTCAAGTAATGATAAAGTGGGTAATTACTCTATCTGTTTACCTCCGGTGAGGATTTTTTTTCTTTGTTTGTTTTATTTTTTGAACCTTCCTCTGTGTTGTTTGTCTCAACTTATGTGATTGATTTGATTTATTATGAGTCCAATTGTGATTAATTTTCAAACCCATTTTGGGTTGCCCGGTTCAACACCTTTTATACTCCGGTAACTCATCATACTTCATTAATCTCTTATGTTTCCTCTTAGATTTCATCTCCATTGTTGAATGGGTCTGGTGCTTTGTTTTATTTTCACCTCACCACTTCATCATCACAAACTATGCACGAAATATGACTTTACTGCTAAAATTTCTAGCTTGGGGAGAGGTGGGCCCGTGATGAATTTTTTAGATTTTGAAAAAAATTCTGGAAAAAAATAATTATTTTGAGATTGATTCTTTAAATGTGTCAGCTGAGAATTTATAAAAGGTGCTTGGAGATTGGTTTTGGAGGTGGGGCTCCGTGATATTTTTTCAGATTTTTGATACTTATTCTAAAGTTTTTAATTATTTATAGAAAGGATAATACTTGGGAGACTCTTGATTGGGACTTAAAATTGGGATTCGTTCTTACATGACGAGTTGTCATTGGTGATCCCTTATGAACGTGGGTCCGCGCCAGGGGTAGTAACCAATCGTGACATGCCATGTCAGCGAATTTCAAACCTGGGTGCCTGGCATGACCATTACCTTGAATTGGTGTGTGTGAATGTGTATTGATGTGGTGTTTGGGACATATTTTCATTTCTATTAGTGTTTGGGTAGGGATAAATTGTATAAGGTGTTTGGGCAATCATTTAAATGATTTTTGGTATTTGGGCATATTTTGATTTATGATGGTGTTTTGACTGAATTCATCGTGAATTGGTGTTTGGGTTGATTCACATATGTATTTATTGATTGTTGAATTTGAATTTTGTTGTTAGAACAAAAATGTGGGTAGCCTTAAAAAACAATGGAGATGGCCTTAGTCACCAGAATTGATGAGTCACTTGCAATTATGTCCATCGCATATGCCTTTTTTTAATTTTTTTTTTGTTTTGGGTAACATCTTTTGTAAACTTAAATTAGAGAGATTTGGCAATCAAATGAAATTAATTTGGTGACAAACTATAGGCTCTCATAAGGGAGCCTGAAATAAGAGCATTTTATAGGATTAAAAAAAATATTTTTTTTTTTGGTTCAAAACATTTCGGGTACCCCTTAAAAAAATTCATCCAAAAACGATTTATTTTGGTATTTTAAAAAAATGAGTGAATATTTTTGAGTTAATTTTTTATGTGATGTTTAAACAATTTAAGGGATCCATCTAAGAAAAATCAGCTGAAATTTTTTATTTTTACTATTTTAAAATAAATTTGTTAAAAATATAAATTGTCATAATTAAGATTTACCTATTTCGTCTTCTCATTCGAGATATATTTCGGGTAGTGGGTACTTCTCTACACCACCAGCAAGACCAACTCAGTTGGGATAAAGTAAATAAGTAAGGTAAGAAAATTATTTTGGATGTGGTATTATATGATTTCTTCATTCTATAGCAAGTCCATGTGTGATTATTGAGAACTCGAATCACTATTACCTAATATTATCATCATATCCCATTGTCATTGTCTGTCCACATATCCAATTGTTACTGTTTGTCCACAAACTATTGATGACATGTTTCACCCAAGTATAAACTATGCTTTAAAAGTGTAAATATTTTCTTCCTAACTATTATGGTTTGTGATTATGTATTGTTGAATTTAATTCAAATTCATTTCACTATGAAGATTTATATTACATAATTGTGCAATTTCAATCACATTTGCTATCATTACATATCATCATATAAACCAGAAAATGATTAATCTGCGCATCGCGCCGGTTTACACCTAGTACTTTTAAAAATAGGAAATTTGTAAATAACTATCTTCATTTTTTATTTATTTACATGAAGAGCATGTGAAAATCTTATTCGTATTTTTAATTAACAATAAGTCCTTCTGCTATGTAGTTACACTTTATATGAGTACTGTAAATTTTAATTTCCTATACATTATGAAATTCAATGGACACAATTTACAGAAAAATAACGATTGCAAAAAAGAATGAGGTCTCACACAAAACACAAAGCGTGCGTGATTCGATAATTTGCCTACATCCACGGGGGGTTATAATTTGCTCGCTATTAATTAAGAACTCTGGTTGATAGAGTTGTAGTACTACTAGACGTTGCAATAATGGACGTCCCGTTCTCATGGGGTTAATTTAGATTTATAAGGCAGCTTAAGAGATTCCTAAGCCCCGTTAACCACTATTACTAAGAGTTCGGACTTATCATTTGATCATGGTCAGTTGTTACAAGAGATAAAGTTTAAATAGTTTTTCTTTTATCGAAAGATTTTATTAGTCACGGGCGTATGCGATCGAGCACGTGATAATAAAATAATTGACCCCACAATTGCCCCCAGAGTCTACGGGCTCATTGGGGTCGTTGGGTCGTCGGCTGCAAATGTTAAATGTACGACGAGGATAAAATTGAGCAATCGTGTAAGGCAACCGACCATTGTCATCATTTTTCCACCGCACTACAAAAAACCTAAACTTTAATTACATTTGTTTTATAAGTATAGCAACGAGTTTGGGCATCGAATCCACATAGAGTGTTTGTTAGACTTTAATTGATTTATTACTTCTTGAATAAAACTAAAAAAGATTATGTTTTCACTAAATTAAACAAGAAGAATGGAAAATATATATTAAGAGTTATATCTCTCACCATAGGCTAATTAGCATAAATGGTTACATGGTGAGAAAATTTTTATGAAGATTGAATGTCATTTGGACAATTAATAAAATCGAGAGTTGTCGCCCTTTAAATTCTCATAAAAGTATACTTTTCTTTTCGCGTCAACAAATACTCCCAAGATTATACACATAAGGTCGCAAACATGGCTCATAAATGATATACTCCATCAAGTTTTTCGGATGCAAAATCAAGAACAATATAACCCATCAAAACTTAGCTAAACCATCATACAATAACAAAGCTACTAAATAAATAATGATGAGTTCAATAATCTCAAATTATTTTAAATTAGCTATAAAACATAACTAAAGGCATGGTATGAAAGAAAACAGTAAAGAAAGAAATAAAACTAGTTAATAAAGCTTGAAAATTAAGTTATGAAAGTTTAAATAAATAAGGAAGGTGGTTAATAATAACTTACAATCAAACTTTAGGAGAGAGAAATGAGAAAAGCTCTCAATATTACACTAATCTAACCCAAAACAAGAAACAAAAAAATAGATAATTTTAAGAACAATTATCTATATAGTGAAATAAATGTTTTACCTGAAATGTTTTTTTTTCTTGAAACTTGGCGTTG
The DNA here is from genome assembly GCA_949130495.1 of Sambucus nigra. NCBI lineage: Eukaryota > Viridiplantae > Streptophyta > Magnoliopsida > Dipsacales > Adoxaceae > Sambucus > Sambucus nigra. The sequence continues at coordinate 299,770,096 of OX422215.1, read as the reverse complement.
TCGTATTTGCGTGGTTTGATTTATTTATTTTATCAATATAAATGCATGGGTAAGATAAAAAGATAAAATCAATTTAAAATTTTCTTTCACATCTAATATTGGTATTGTAATTTTTGTTTGAAACCACCCTACGATTATTTCGCCTTCTCAATAATGAAAAAATAAACTCCACTTACTATTTATAGTAAGTGGACTAAACAAAGAAAATAAAATAAAAATGAACAATATCTCAAAATATGATGGGATCGATCGATCGCCAAAAGGATTGATTGATCAATGAAGCTAAAACTGCCATACTGGATTCAATCCTTCACAAAATCAAGAGGATCAATCGATTGATGGTTCTGAAATCAATACACTGTTATCAATTTTTAGCATACGATTATCGATTCGTGGTTAGACGTATAGGGGTCGATCGATCGATATCTATTTTTGGGCACTTTCTCTTTTTTTCAAAGACTAAGGGACTGTAAGAAAATGGTTATAACTCGATCATATGACAATGCAATGATGTGTTCCTGAGGCCACGCTAACTAAGTCAATGAACTACTCTTCCATGGAATTCCTCCAACCGCAACACAAAGTTTGAAATTATAAAATTTCCCTTGAAATTTTATCATGTGATGAAACTTTCCCGAAACACAACCAATTGCTCTTAAAATTATCATTACAATTTTTAGGGAATCGATCTCCCTTGTCAAACTAGTTTTTCTCAAACTTCTTCACATCTTTCGCTTGTTTTTGAAACTTAAGAAATTTTCTAAATTTCTTAGCAAACATGGTCATCATCGGAATTGATGTCTGGCTCATCGTTCGAAATAGGTGTTTCATCCTTTTATGATTTCAAAGCAATGCCCTTGTCCATATTCTTTGCTTTGAAAGAAAGCATGTTAACCTCATAAGTTTTAAGATCGCCTACAAGATCCCTAAATTTCGTAGAGGTCAAAGTATCTAAGGAATTCAAAACCAGCTTTTTTGAATTAAATATTTCAAGAAAGGACCATAAGATCTTCTTGATTACTCGATTTTTGATAATTCTCTCTCCCAAGTCAAAAGACGAGTTCATAATATCGGACAATCTTACATGGAATTCATCGAACGCTTCACTATCCTTCAGCTTAATGGTTTCAAGCTGAGTGGTGAGGTTTTGGAGTTTGGAAGCCTTAACAACACTAGTTCTTCAATGGTTGAGTTGGAGTATGTCCCAAGCCTCTTTAGACTTTTCACATGTAATAATACGGTAGACCTCCTCCGGTGTGACCAACCAAAACAAATCATTTAAACCTCGAGAATTATAATATTCCAACCTATGCTCTTCCTCACTCCATAATTCTACGGGTTTTAACAAAATTAATTCTCCATCTTTGGTGGTTGGTGGATTCCACCCTTTTAACTAATGCTAACTAAACTCACTCATCTATCGCCTTAAGTGTTGATTTCATATGCATTTTTTAGTATGCGTGATTAGACCCATCAAACATCGATCCACTAGAAACTGAATGACCCTCTGATTAAAAACCACCGAAAGTCATGCCAAAATACATATCTAAACACGATAACTTAGTGTTCTAGCTATGATACCAATTTGAAAATGCTAGGCAGGCAGGTCTGAAGGTATGAGGTCACAACAACAAAGTCAAATTTTAATTTTTCCAAATTAATTATAAAATTTTAAACATATTATATCTAAATAAAAGTTACACCAGTTTTAAATCGGATTGTTGTAATAAATCAATTTACCAAATTTTATCTACTCAACCTTAAACATATATCTAGGTCATATCAGAAAAATAAATTAACCAATCTTACAACATGTCGATGTTTGAAGAAAACCCACAATGGAAAAAATCTCGGACGGTCCAGTCACATAAATCACCATGATAAGGTTTTATAAAAGACAGACAGGTGACTGACTCAATGATTTGATTCCCTCATAAGCCTTGACACATCTTCAGTCTTTAACCTATCCTATACAGTCCAATGTAGGAGTCCAACTATGTAAGATGTCATAATGTGTGAGCCCACACATGACTCGGTATCCACAGAACAGGCTCAATAACCATTTATGGATCTGAAATACGGATGCACCGTTCTTCACCGCAATACCACACCATGGAGTCCACCGTCTATAAATAGAAAACCAGGCATGGAGTCCACCTCATGAAATGAATCTCTATCAAGATGATGAGAGAAATAAACTATGGTGACCTTGATGCCTGATGCGTTTTAAATTGAATACACATTTTTTAAGGCGACATAATTTTTGAGAAAAAATGTTCGAACGATAACTAAGGTTCGTTCGAAAGAAAACCTTATTTCATTCAAAAAAACTTCACACTAGTTCGAATAAACCAGTGATCTCGTTCAAACATACTTCGAACGAATTGACTTCTGTCAAAGAGAGATACCCCATTAGATGTCCATTGGAAGTTCGTTATAAAAAACTTAACATCTCGTTCGAACGAATGCTTAGTCCCATCTGAATAAGAAAAATACAAAAAATATTTTTTATTCAAGAAACATTTTAAAATATCTCCAAACATATTTGTAAAAAATAAATCCCCAAAATTTAATTTCCAAGGATGAAAATCATATGCATTCATACCTGAGGGATCCTCGAAAACATGAAGATAAATGTGGCACAAAACATAACACTATGTGTAATCTCGTAAGCTTTTTCGCTACATCTTCAACAAACACGTAATAAGCTTGTAAGGTCAGCAACTCAAAGCCTAACCTATGACTCAAATGTTTTGTCTCAAATTAAGCCAATGCAAACAAATTGACTCAATTAAAAAAATCCTTATAATAACTGATGGGTAGACGTGGTGATTTATTCTTTAACCGTCATGACGTCTTAGGTTTGGGAAGACCTAAAACTATACCTAGTACGCATGAGAGATGCTCGAAGGTAATATGAGTAGGCCTTCATTATGTGTGGGCGCGAGAGATGCTAATATATTTATGCCATCTCGAGGTTGTTCCTATGTATGGACGTTAGACATGAGTAGAGTCTTTTCCTGTAATATGTGATTATTGTACCGATTTATGCGTTGTACTAGTGATGTATGTGACTTATTATAGGGATGCCCACCTGCATACTTATGTTTCAGATTTGTGTATTACATATTCTAGAGAGGTTTATATTGCATTAATGCCGTGAGATAATCAAATGTGTATAGACTTGAGATATTATTGCTATATTGGCTATTTGGTGAGGCGAACCATAGATTTGAGACTACATCACAACTTATGTTTTCAAATGAAAGCGATAAACCTAAAGATGAGAAACTAATGATTAAATAACGAAGAGGTAAATCTTTAATCACATGGGTGACATATGGGTTTCGAATTTAGAACCACATGATATTTTATGTTATTAAGTTAGGTAACTAATAACTTGAAATATGTTTACCGGCCCCATGTGATAGGAATAAGTCAAGGATGATGATAATGATGATGTTAAAACACAAGAGGAAGATGTGTATTTATGATGTGGGCAAGATTCAATTATAATCATACTCTAGATAAGCTTGTTGTTTAAGTTTTCCATTCAAAATCATTTTTACATGTCCCTATTGCAGTAGTTCTTGTAGTTGTGGGATCGTTGGTGGATCATCTCTAGCGAAGTCCCATATCTTACTCCCAAGATTATAGGAGTAGAGAAATTATAGTTCATCATTTTATTGTACTGCTTTATTTTCGGTTTTGTTGTATATGTCTATTTGCATTCAGAGGTGATATATGTTATTTGGTTGGTGATTGGTATCAGAGTTGGTTTGCATTAAGTAAATATTACATTGTATTTTTTATTTTTGATTCCTATTTATTTCTTATGCTAAGCATGTTACTAAAAGTTTTGTTCCCCGTGATTATTATGGAAGACCTGATCAATCTATTTATGGAATTTTTGAGGTATCACATTTGATATCAGAGCATTCCATGTTCTAGTTTCCCAGGGATATTAAGTGCACTGGTCTCTTTTTCATGTTGCGTTCTTTGGATACTTTAGAGCTTTATTGTTTAGGGTTTGTATTCCCTATAACGATGACCGTTTAGGGGGTTTTGCACCATTATTTCCCGATGAATGACTCGGATAGACCAAGTATATTGGGAAGGTTCCTTGTTGGTATTTCTCTTATGATACGTCCCATGTATGAGGTCGACTTTGATTAAAAGTCAAGGGTGTTTGGATGCAAGACTTTTATCAAGTGCTTGGCATATGGTCAGAGGGGAAATGTTTTCACTCACCATTCGTAATGGCATTAAAAGTAAGTTTTTGAAGAATTGTCTATGCAACCATGTGGTGGTCTGTATGAGGAGGCATTTAACTATCTTTCGCTTTATACATTGGGATTTATTGATATAAAGGTGAAGGAGAATGTTTGCATTATTAGATAGTACAATAAAGACTTTTTGAGTTGGAAGAAACCTTACGTGAGGGGTTTGACAGGTGTTATTGGGTAACCCATTGTTCATCACTTTCGCTTGGGTGGTTGAAGTTACCTTTCTACATTAGTGGGAGAATTTTAACCATTATGCGAATAGAATCCTTAAGATTTGGAAGAATGAAGCAAAAAAGGACCAATAAATAGAGACGGTGTGGTGTGAACCCGAGTAAGGTGACCTCACCAATTTATGAACCACGTAGTGGGAGATGACCCCAAGGAGTTTCCAAGAGTTGACGATATGATTTGTTTGTCCAATTGGCAAGGGGAATTCTGGCTAGTAGAGCCATGACCTACGAGAACAGAGTAAACGAGGCAAATTTTAAAATATACAACCAATGACAAAAGGTCACGATGGTCACCAGTGGGGATTCCATTTTGATAGTTCATTTAAAGGAAGGTGTTAGGCTTATGGAACATGAGGCCACCTAGTTATTAGATGCCATAGTGGCAACCAACTTTTTGGGGTACCTCTAGGGAATGGTTATGGGAACGTAAATGGCTCGCGCATATGAGTCTGGATTTTACATCGAGGATTTGTCATTCTTTATTAGTAGTATTTTTACTACGATTATGAGATAAATGGATTCCCTCTGATATTTATGTATTGGTGGTTACCTCCAGTCGGGAGGGTGATACTTTATGCTGTTATTTTAATGACGTGGCAATTTGTTTGTTCGGCTCGAGTTTAACCACCTTGTTGATTTTTTTTGAGATATCACCATATACTAATTTATCTTATGTGTATATTTATATTTTACTCTTATATCGACTACCGGGAGTAAGATTTGGTCCAAGATTACTTTGGGTGGTTATGCTTAGGCTTGGAAGAAAGGGCTAGCACACCTCTATAGGTATGAATGTGAGTAAATTATGGGAGATTACGATCATGTGCATGTGTCATCGATAGTCTGACATTCTTCTAATTTTGCTAAGATAAGTATTGTATTATTACCTACGTAAGAGATTTATTTTTCCTTAAAAATGGCACAAGCAGAAAGTCCGTTGCGAGGGCATTTCATGGGATTGACTTCGTGACTTATAGTAGACTTATCGTGGGAGTATACAACATAATTTTTCAGTTGCTTAAGCATTAGAGGACAAAATTACTTTGAGGGAGTTCCAGAATATATATGGTTCACTAAACGGATGTTTAACCTCCCAGGGGAAGGCTAGGGTCAATATATGGGATAAATATTAGATGTTATGTATCAATGACTAGTTGGACTAGTCAAGGAAAGTGTCCTCTTGTGACAATTGAAACGTGGTGAGTTATCATTTGTGGTGCAATCATGTGGAGTATATCTTACAGACAACTCCGTAGCGCAATATAACACAGGTCTGCCATTAGTGGGTTTTTTATCGCACAAAGGGTAGTTTGCTGCGAATTGCGCCGATACCTCGTTAAAGAGGGAATTATGTACTAAGTGTGTTCACTACACCCAAATGTATTATTAAGGTTGGTTTATGCCCTAACATTTAAATTTACCAAGATTAAGTATGTATATAGGATTGGGAATAAGTCCTTTCTCCGATTGAGGACATGAGAGGGTTGCATTTTCGGGGAAAGTTTTGCCGAGGGGGTCCCCAAACTAAAGAGGTGGTTTTGACCAAGGTGCATGTTTGGAAATAATTTTCAAAAACTGTGGAATTCAGAATTCCTATAGGGATTAGACAACCCAATGTGAAGTTCCTCTAAAAGGCATAGATATAGTGAGGTCAGTGTGGTTTGAACTAACCTAATCATTGTTAGTGCTTAGGATGTTTTCAGGTTTAGCGTGAAGAGAATTTTTGAGAGACCAGTTATTGTTCAACAAATAGACTATCTGGTTTAGATTATAACTAGACATGAGTATTGACTAAAAAGTCCTAGGTATGTATTTAGTTGTAGAAGATAGATTCAGTTATAGTAGTGGCAAGACGCCATGGAGTAGATATTATAGATTTCTACTAGGAATATAATAAATTTGAATTTCGAGGATGAAATTTCTTATTTAAAAGGGGAAGCATGTAATATCCCAAATTCTTATGGATATTATTTAATTATTTAAATTGTGGGAATTAATTATATGTGCCTCTTGTGTCTAGAGTTTTCAACATTTATACTATTATGTGTTATTTAATTTGATCAGAATTGAGACTTAAGGCACAGTGATTAATTAATTTATGTTCGGACTCGTATCGGGAAATTATTAAATAACTGAGTTGTTATTTATTTATTTTGGATATAATTGGTAATTGGCGTTTGGGACTCCTAAAATGTTTGTTTATAGTTTAAAACGATTTTTAAATCCCTTTTGGGTTAGTATACAACTTGGGATTGGTTTTAAGTCATTTAGAGTTATTTTTGGACTATGTTATTGAGGCTAAAGGGTTGAAAGAGGTTATTATGGATCTCATTTGATCATAAACACAATCGGGAAGCACTAGAGGGGATAGAGAGAGAAAGCACCAAACGTAAAGGAAGGTTTGGGAGAATTACAGATTAATTTCTCAATCAAAACATAAGGCAAGTTATATATATCATATGATTATTATTGCACACGTGTTAGATTATATCTGTTTCATTGGATTCTAAACCGTAAACATGTCTTAAATCTGATTTGTAAAATTTCATTGATTAATTTTATAATTAACCAAATCATGTCCGTAATTAGGTCAAATCCTCTTTGATTTTGATTGATTTCCTCATGTATAAGACTTGAAATTATTAGAAAATGATCTGAACATATATTTTTTTATTATAAATTAGCGAAAAACCCTTTGTTTATTTGAATCAATCCAGGTAGATTCTAAGAATTGGATAAAACTAGGGTTCTTAGCTTTTGAATTTGGTTTTGTTTAATCTTAGGACAGATATGGGATTTGATGATGGAATTAGGTTATAATAATTGTTCTGATATGTTTTTATCAATTGAATGTTGATTGGGTTCTTGGATGATTATTTTGGGTTCTTTAATAGAGGTGTGGAAGAGAAAATTGGGATTGAAGATGAAGAAACCAATAAGGAAAAAATTGGGATATCACTGTGCTGATCGGTCAATCGGTGGTAACGAGTATAACCTAGGTGGGGGCTTTTGTGATATTGGTTGGAATTTGGGGTTTTAGGCCTAGGGATATGGTTTGTTAACCGATAGTTTTTATGTACTCATGGAATATATATATATATATATATATATATATATATATATATATAATCATTTAAAATCGATTTTAGGATATTTGAATATTTAGTAAAATCATTTGATTTAAATGGGCTAAATGGAGGATTTGACATTTGAGGATAGGACTGAGTGTAGAATGGGTTTGTTAATTAAGAATTTGTAAGTTATAGGATTTGGATTATTGGTCGGGATTATTATAGTCGTCGTGATTTACTTATAGATCTTTTGTCCTTAGAATGAGACTCAAAGTTTAGTTAAAAACCCTTAGGTAAGAGTAGTTATTATAGTCGATAGATTTATGTGTATTAGGTGTGAATTTATACTCCGACGCAATGCCTTGGGAGATCTAAACTAGGGTTAATTAAGGTGAATATTGTAGATGTGAGTATTTTGGATATAGGGTAGGGTGAGACCACCTAGAACTCGGTACCCAAGAGATAGGGTTTATATATTGTGATAAGATTGTAAGGTTATACATGTGATATAACTTCTTATGATAGCGATGCTAATGTGACCCGATAGAGCTAGGGTTGGTGTGTGTATGTGCTTTATGTTGACTAGTTAATGAGGGTTATATATGTTTATGATTTAACCCTATTAGTAAGGGTTATGGTTACTTGTGGGTTTTATATTCAATGCATGCCATGGGAAAGTGCTCGTGGCGTATTATACTAGGAGGGATTTCATAATGGGGTATGTATAACGCGGATCGCGCTGGTACCCCAGTGAGTAGACAAGCTTGTAATACCCCGCACTTTTATGGGAAATTAAATTCAATAATTAAGTGTAATGTGGTAATTTAAGAGTAATCATGAATAGTAAATTTTTGAGGATTTCAATGATTAGATGATTTTCGATGAGTGTTATATTTACTTTTAGGATTAAGTAAATAAGTCAAAGTATTTTAATTTTATGTCGCAGCTGGGTAAAGCGACAGAGGATAATATTTTAACGGGAATACCGCATTAAGTTGCGTGGGTTAAATTAGTGAGTTGCGATCAAGTGCCTCAGATGGAGATTCTAATTAGGCAGTGAGTCTCGGAATGGTCGAGATAGTCAGAATTGAGTATCCGGGTGTCATAATTGAGTTTCGAGAATTTTTGGATTAATAGGGACTCACAATTGAGTAAACGAGTCATTTTTGGGTTTAATAGGGACAAACCCTTATTTCTCCCAATATAAGGCACGGGAGAGTGGGTGAAGGAAAGAAAAGAGAGAAAAGAAGAAGAGAAGAAATGAAGAGGAGAAAAAGGAGAGGAAAAGGATTTTTGGGCCAAACTCCCCGAAATTCGACTCGAGGTCGTCGGATTTCAACCTCCAGGTTGCTTTATTTAATTTTGAGCATGAATCTCATATCATTGTTGGTAAAAACAAACCCTGAAGGTTTTGGGTTGGGTTTTCGTGGATTAAACGCATTTTTCGGAAGTTTAACAGGTAAACCTCGAAAATTATGAAATTGGAGAAACTTAGAAATTAATCGAATTTAATTGTTGATTTTTGGATTTAGGATGTTTAGAACCTATTTCCTCTGTGTATATTTTGTTGGGTGTAGTTAGAATTTGGTGGAAGGAGTAAAAATGGTTGGAGGTTTGTTAATGGACGAAACAGTCTCGGAGATGACGTAACCAGCGTCATTACCGAATCGATTCTGCCTAGATGAGAATCGATTCGGATCTTGATCAAAATATAAAATTTGTAGATATTTTTCATACGGTCGCGTATTTTTTTGATTTTTTTTTGGATTTATAATGATTTTTCTACTGAAGGCCGTCCGAGATCGAAATCGTTAGTTAGAAATCAAACCTGATATTGAGAGAATTAAGGCTTGAATTGTTTGGAGATAAATATTAGGGGTTCCTAAATATATAGTGGAGACCTCTAGATTATTATTTGAGTGAAATGTAGACCTTGGGTTTGAGGAAAAATGGAATCCACAACCTATTTAAATTAAGGGTGTTTGGCGACGAATATTTCTTGGAATAAATTCAATGGGCATTTAGGCTTATATAATTATGCGCATAGAAAACTTAATTATATTGATTGTAGTTTAGTATATCCTATGATACTATTAGGATGAATTTGGGAAAATGCGTACCTACTTAGTGTGAATTGGTATAGTTGGAGAAATTATGTAAATCCTTAAGTCTGAATAAGGTACAGGTTATTTATCAAGTGAGGGAATACTTTTGAGTTTAGTATTGTGAGTGTGCGAATACTTGAATATTATTAATTATGAGAATATTTGGGATTATTGGTCATCGCTATGTGTGATTGGAAATTATGGCCATTTATATTTGTTTGAGGAACAATGTGGAATATATATATATACTATGTGATGAAAGTATATATATTATATGATACATATATGTATATATATCTATGTGTGGATGGTATATATATATATGTGAAGCATACCCCCTCTAATGCTATCATGGAAAGTTGCGCGATGTGGGTGAGGCCCCTGGCTTGAGGAGCAGGGTGCGTATAGTCCCCAGGTCATTGTGTCCATTATTATATTATGTGATTTTTATTAGGGGTGAGACGTGGTGGGTATATCTCATCTCAGTTTCAGGGAGAAACTATGACCGCTTCCCAGACATTGTGATTTGGTTTTGACCATGAAGTAGATGAAATTTAGTCCTACCGGTGGTCCCTAGGATGGTATGTGAGTGATGCCTTGGAAGTTGATAGCATTGAGAGACCACATCCTCGAGTTATAGCTCATTGGGATAGTTATTGTACTTGTGTATATAGTACATTGCTTGTGTATGAGAATAAGATATCATATCTCTATGAGAGTAAAGAGATAAATTGAATATGAAATGAAAAAGGATTAATTCTTATTCCGGGAGATTGTATCCGGACTTAAAATGTGAAATGTATATAAAAGTGAATATGAAAAAGAAAGATGAGTATGTTATGTATATTTATTTATACGAGTATATATATAAGTTGAGTACGGAGGTTCTGATGGATCTCGACGATCGACCTTGCCAAGTTGTAGTGTATCGCGGGCTTCCTTATTTGAATTTCACTTTGCGAGCTACCCCACACACGAACATGGCTTAGTGTCGAGGCTGGGGAGAAGTTTAACCCTTAGTGCTCCTGTTTTGAGTTTTCATTATATGAGTATATATATATATATATATATATATATATATATATATATATATATATATATATATGTGTGTGTGTGTGTGTGTGTGTGTGTGTGTGTGTGTGTGTGTGTGTGTGTGTGTGTTGTGTACTGGGGGTTTAATGGATCTCGACGATCGACCTTGTCAAGTAGTAGTGTATCGGGGGGTGCCTTATTTGGATTTCACTTTTCGAGACACCCCACGCACGAACATGGCATAACGTTGAGACTAGGGAGAAGTTGAGACCTTAGTACTTGGTTGGCTTAGGATTTCTAGAGTTTTGGGGTGACGAATTAGTTAGGCAGCGTAGCTTGACTAGAATGTTTAGAGGGATGCGCTAGGTGTCCACTATTAGAAGAGAGGCAAGGGGTATCTCATGGGAGTGCGATACCAATTTATATATGAGATAAAACATATTTTTAATAATAAAGCATTTATGCGCTTGATAAATATTTTCATAACTCGGGCTCTCACCCGTTTCAATATTTTCCCCCTCTTGCTATATTATATATATATAGGTGTCCAGACATAGGGATGCCTGGATGATGATCTTTTTGAGTCAGACGTCTGTTGCAACAGCTGTGGATGCGTGCAAGTTTATTTTTAGATGCTTCTATTCCCGTGATCTAGATAGGAAGCATTGTAGTAATTTTTGGGCCGAAAGCCCAACTACATTTATTTATTCTTTCACTGCCTTTTAGTGCGGCATTCGATTTGGTTGTATCATATTTGAACCGAGTGTTCGGTTATTTTATCTCTTTCCAGTAGTACTTATTTAAACTGTGTCGATGTTTTAATTGTATAGTTCGTTTAAAAGGATTAGTTAAAAAAAATTGACGCCAGCCTAACAGGTTATTAGTAATTAAATTGGTTTTCGACAGTGATGCTAAGAATGATCCATATGCGACTCCAGTTTTAATTTGGTACAGGAGTGATCGCTCGGTATTTTATTAGGCGGGGTGTCACAGATAGTATCAGAGCATCAGGTTCTAGTGTCCTTACGAATCTGTGCGGACGTACTATGCTTTCAGCATTACTCTCGATTTGTTGTAGAGCCTTAAGATAGGGATCATTGATTCCTCTTGTGAAATTTTGTTCTCCTTCCATATTGTGAGATTATAGTAATCTTTTGTGCGTTTGAAGTTCGTGTGCTGATCCAGGAAGGGTGACCAAGGAAGGCCGTGATGAAGGCAGTAGGAGTGAAAGTCGGAGACTAGGATCGTAGTAGAGGTCATTCTCTTGTGGCATTTGCTAAGAGTTATTGCGACGACTACTAAAGAATAGTAGTTATGAGTACCCCAATAAAACTATAGTAGAGAGTGGTACTAAAGTTGAATTACCCGGTGAAGCTAAGGGTTCGAAAGCTGACACACCCCAACCCAATTACTTATAATTGAGTCTGAAAGTCAAAGTTAGTCAAACCATAATTAATCTAACCAAACCATAAACACGAGTTTTGATTTCAGAGTCATCATTGTAAATCCATATAACTGAAAACCTTTTTACAACATCAGAGTAATCATGTCCATAAAACTTTCTTGAAGGATAAGTTAACTTAATTACATCATTTACATTTACACAAAATCATAGTTTCTCCCATTCCTGGCTAACCCAACCCGACCTCCTAGATTTGGCAGTGACATCGCGTTACCTGAAAAATGTGAACATAGGAACCATGAGCAAAAATAGCCTAGTGAATGCCTCACTACTAAACTACTGCATGAATTTAAATGCAATAAATCATGTCCATATAATTATGTATTAACTTATCTGGCTCATTCATAATGAATGACCAACTTTTCCGTATCATGATTCACACATCCCGTCTAAATAGACAATTCTCCCCCATTCCTGGTCGAGGAGTAACCCCTTGTCATTAATAGACAAATCTCCCCCATTACTGGTCGAGGAGTAACCCCTCATTTCGGTAAACCGAAATGAACAATTTTATATTCATAACACTATGATCACATTTGTAACAGTATACAAATACATCATTCCAGTGAGTACACTCACCTTGGTTGACAACTACGTATTCAGGTTTCCTTCTGGTGGAGCTGAACTGGGTTGATTAGACCTTACAGCTGTCAATCCAACTAGATCAGTACTGAACCTCAATCACAAATATTATTCAAACATAATTATGTAACTTTCCATGACTATACATCAACAATATAATTCCAATTAAGTCACATTCCATAAAACATAGGTAAAGGCAAAACAATGATATACATGTTGATAAAGTTACGGACATTCAACCGTAGGAAATACCTTATGAGGAATTTATAACCAAAGTCAAGAAAACATGAAATTATAATTCTCAATGTATATACACATGAAACATGTACTCAAAGTACCCTTTGTAAGGACGAAATACAAACATTCATTCAAGGGGTACCCAGTATGGCCTGAAATTATGGTCTTACATACTTAACCATCCTATATTCCTAAATTGTACAAATACAGGGGTCCAACCTCATAAATATGAAAAAATATATGAATATACTATCCATTACAATAAACGGTGTAATTTTTCAAGCTTCCTAGGGCAAGTTATGACCATTTCTCTACAACACAAGAAATCTGCCCTACAAGTTCCTCTATTGTTCCTTCAACTTGCAAGAATTTTCATAATTTTTCTACAGCACAAATTTCCATGATTTTCAAACCATTTCCATTACACATAATTAATAGTATATAATTAAAGTTTCATAATTTTTTGACTTCATTGTCTATCTCAAAAGCTTGACTAAACTTAGGGCATACCGAAATCAAGTATACAAACAGCAACTATGTACCAACTTGAAATCATCATTACGGCCTAACCACAAGGATATAAATTCTAATTTTCAGATATTATATGAATATATGAGTCTAATTTCATTTCCAATTGGAATTTCTCAATTCAAGTAATCACACAAAGAGATATGTAGATTTGAATACAAGGCGTTTCAACACAAAGCAATTTTAAGGGTTTCTACACTCAACTTAACATAAGCTTGCATCTAACCATACATATATATAAAGGGCTGAAACTTTCGTTAAATTATGATGATTTATATAATATAAATCAGTAATATAAGATAAATAACAATAATTACAATTAGGATTACCTTCAGGGCTTTTTACGTAATTTCTACGGATTTTTCTACACTTTTTTCTCCTTACTTTTCTTCCTTAACATCAACTTTCTATTTCCTCAAGCTAACAACACTTGAAACTGAACCTAGGCTTTATTTTTGCTGAAGAAATATGTTATAGGGAGGGTTTTAAGTCGGCCAAGTCTGCCTCCCAAGCCAACCAATCAATTTAAAACATTTGGTTTAATAAAAGACAAAATACCACTTAAGGGAATTGACATATTTGCCCCTTCTCGTAATTTCGACCTAACTTCTTCCTCGAGCATCCGTTTGATGCACCGTTTGTTGTGTTGCGACCCTAACTCACATTTCTACAACTATTTAGTTTTCACCTCAAGTCAATTGTAATGTTACAATGGTCAAAACTAGTCTTAAACAGGAACATTTCTATCGAAAATAACCAAATCTTGTGTTCGTACATAACTCGACATTTCATGATTTATGACAGTAGGATTAGACTAAACATAAGCACTTAATATTAGATATACTAATAATAAATTATTCATATCACATAATATAAACATGATTTAAATATAATTTATCAAAATTATATTCGGGTTGTCACAACTTCCCCCCCTTAGAAAATTTCGTCCCCGAAATTCAATATAAAGGTCACTTACCAAACAAATGGGGATACTGTTTCCTCATGCTATCCTCCATTTCCCACGTTGCTTATTTAACTCTATGGATCATCCACATAACTTTAACTAAGTGAATAACTTTATTCCTCAATACCTGCTCCTTACGATCAATAATTTCCAATGGTTCCTCGATGTATGACAAGTCTTCCTTCAGTTCAATTGGTTGAGTTTTCAACTGATAAGATGGATCCGCCAAATACTTACGAAGCATCGATACATGAAACACATCATGTAAACGGGATAAATTTGGAGGTAATGCTAATCTATAAGCCAGGGGCCCAATTCTTTCCAACACTTCATATGGTCTAATGTATCTTGGACTTAGTTTCCCCTTTTTGCCAAATCTCATAACGCCTTTCCACGGTGAAATACGCAGGAATACAAAGTCTCCCTTCTGAAATTCCAATGGATGATTCCTCTTATCTGCATAAAATTTCTGCCTGCTTTGCGCTATCTTTATCCGTTCCCGAATCATTTTGATCTTTTCAGTTATCATATCTATCAATTCCGGACCCAAAATTTTTCTTTCACCTACTTCATCCCAACACAAGGGCGTCCTACATCTCCTCCCATATAAAGCTTCATAAGGAGCCATACCAATGGTGGACTGATAACTATTATTATACGAAAATTCCATCAATGGCAAATGATCATCCCAACTACCTTTGAAGTCAAATACACAAGCCTGTAACATGTCTTCTAATATTTGAATTGTCCTTTCAGATTGCCCATCGGTTTGTGGATGAAATGCAGTGCTGAACTTCAAACTTGTGCCCATGGCATTCTGTAAACGAGGCCAAAACTTAGAAGTGAACGTTGGATCTCTATCAGATACAATTGACATTGGTGCCCCATGTAAACGGATAATCTCATCAACATATATACGTGCATACTTGTCAACAGTGTAGGTGGTCTTAACTGGGAGAAAATGAGCTGACTTAGTCAATCGGTCTACAATCACCCAAATAGAATCATGCCCCTTTGGTGACCGGTGTAATCCTGTAACAAAGTGCATCGTTATATGCTCCCACTTCCATTCTAGAATAGGCAAAGACTGCAATAATCATGCCGGCTTCTGATGCTCTGCTTTTACTTGCTGGCATACTAAACATTTAGCTACGAATTCTGCAATCTCACGCTTCATATTGTTCCACCAATAATACTCCTTCAAATCTATGTACATTTTGGTAGCTCCCGGATGCATAGAGTAAATAGAACTATGTGCCTCTTCTAATATATCCTTCTTTAAGGGTGGGTCATTTGGTACACAAATTCTATTTTTATAACACAACGATTCATCATTCTTAATCTCAAAGTCACTCTCTCTACCATCCCGAACTTCTTGTTTCTTCTTCTCAAGGAATGGATCAATGGTCTGCAAATTTCGTATGCGTTCGGCCAATAAAGGTCTCACTGTGACATGTGCTAATAATCCTCCACTTTTGAAAACTTCAATTCAATCCCCATCAATGCCAAGTCAAGAATATTTCCAACACGAGCACACCGTATGCAACCGAGAATCCCTGATGATTTTCGACTCAAAGCATATGCTACTACATTGGCCTTCCCAGGGTGATGATGAATGGTACAGTCATAGTCTTTAATCAACTCTATCCAATGCCTCTGTCTCAAATTCAGTTCTTTCTGTGTGAACAAGTATTTCAAACTTTGATAATCTGTAAATATCTCACAAGTTTCTCCATACAAGTAATGTCTCCACAACTTTAAAGCAAAAACAATAGCTGCTAGCTCCAGATCGTGTGTAGGGTAGTTTCGTTCATGCGTCTTTAATTGTCTGGAAGCATATGCTATTCCCTTCCCATTCTGCATAAGAACACATCGTAACCCCTGAAATGAAGCGTCTGTATAGATCACAAAAGACTCATTCCCACATGGAATAGCAAGTATAGGGGCTGAAACCAACCGCTTCTTTAATTCTTTAAAACTCCTTTCGCATTCTTCATCCCACACAAACTTCACTTCTTTACGTGTCAACTTTGTCAATGGTAATGCTATTGCTGAAAATCCGTTAATGAATCTGCGATAGTAACCTGCCAATCCTAGGAAACTCCTAATTTCTGTCACATTCTTAGGACTATCCCATTCAACAATTGCTTCCACCTTCCTTGGATCAACATATATCCCATCTCCTGAGACAATGTGCCCTAAAAACACAATTTCATTCAACCAAAACTCACACTTGCTGAATTTAGCAAATAATTTCTTCTCTCTCAAAATCTGCAATACGAGTCTCAAATGTTTATCATGTTCCTCCATGCTATGCGAGTAAATCAACACATTATCTATGAATACTATCACAAATGAATCAATGAAAGGGTGGAATACTCGGATCATCAAATCCATAAAAACTGCCGGAGCATTATTCAATCCAAAAGGCATCACCAAAAACTCATAGTGCCCATATCGAGTCCGAAAAGCTGTTTTGGAAATATCACAATCCTTCACTTTCAGTTGGTGGTAACCCGATCTCAAATCAATCTTCGAAAATACAGTGGCCCCTGTAATTGGTCAAACAAGTCATCGATACGAGGTAGAGGGTACTTATTTCTAATGGTCACCTTATTCAACTGCCAATAATCAATACATAATCGCATTGTCCCAGCTTTCGTTTTCACAAATAACACCGATGCTCCCCATGGCGAAACACTAGGCCGAATGAAACCTCTGCTTATCAGATCTTGTAATTGCACTTTTAATTCTTTCAACTCCGCTGGTGCCATTCTATATGGAGCAAGAGAAATTGGACCAGTACCTGGAATTAATTCAATAGAAAACTCTACTTCCCTATCGGGTGGCAATCCTGGAAATTCCTCTGGGAAGACATCAGAAAACTCTCTAACCACTGGTATATCTTCAACTTTAAGCACTTCCTTACTAACATCAGCCACATACGCTAAATACCCTGTACAACCCTTACTCAATAACTTTCTGCTCTTAATTGCTGAGATGAGACAAGTAGGGACAACATTCCTTTCCCCTGTAGATTGGAACTCGGGTTCACCAGCCAAATGAAATGTAACTTCTTTGCAAAAACAATCAATGGAAGCATGGTATGATGATAACCAATCCATCCTCAATATAATATCAAAATCTCGAATGGCCAACGGTATCAAATCAACATAGAAATCTCGCTCCCCCATTCGTAAGATACAATCTTTATAAACATGCTCAACCAGAATCACACTTTCCATTGGGGTAGAAATATATAAGGCACAATTGAGAAATCAACATGGTCTACCCAAATACGAAACAATATCTAATGCCACAAATGAATGCGTAGATCAAGGATTAATGAGCGCATATAAATCTTTGTTCGCAATAAAAAGTTTACCTGTAACCACTTCAGGTGTAGCATGGGCATCTTGTAGCGTCATCGCAAACACTCTTCCTCCTGCCCTCGATCCAGTTGCTTGTTCTGTACCTCTCCCCCTGGTGGCACTTCCTGGAGAAGATCCTTTATGAGGCCCCACACTACTGACTGAAACAGTTCTCGCCAACATAGGATAATTATTTCTTAGATGACCCTTTTGGTGACAGTTGAAACATTCTATATTCAATAACTTTGGGCAATTTCTCTTTATATGACCTGATGAACCACAAAAGAAACAAACATTAGGATCTCCTTGTGCTGAAACTCCTGAACCTCTTCCACCACTAGCCTCACCCCTTTGCAAACTACTTCCACCTCTACCCTGTTGGAATTTCTGCCCTCCAAACCTCGAATATTCTGTACCACTACTCTTTTGATAATTTGGATCAAATCTACTTCTCTTTACACCTCGCTCTCGATTTCCTCTAGCTTCATTCACGTCCCTTTCTACTAGCATGGCTTTGTTCACCAAGGAGGAATAGTTAGAAGTCTCTAAAGCCGACAATCTAGATTTAATGACTAACTCAAGCCCATCGAGAAATCGGTTACACATGTCTTCCTCATTCCGTATAAACCTTGATGCAAATCGAGATAAGGCTGTCAGTTTAGCTTCGTATTCTCTAACTATCATACTCCCCTGATTCAACATGAAATATTCCTTCTCCTTTTGTTTTTGATACATTGGGGGAAAATACTTATCATATAAAGCTTTGACAAAATAATTCCATGAGATCACATTCCCACCTTCTGGAGTAATCAACAAATGTTTTGTGGCATCCCACCAATATTTAGCTTCTCCTTTCAGCATATACGTCGCCAAGGTCACTCGTTGATTTTCAGGCATCTTCATCACCCCAAAGATAAGTTCAATCTCTTTAACCCAGACTTCTGCCTCTGCGGGATCAACTGCTCCTTTGAACGATGGTGGGTTCATCTTAATAAATTTCTCATGTGAAGTACTTCTTTCTTCCCGGTGTATCACCTCCTCAGCCCTAGCTAAGGCTTGTGCCTCTAGTTGCCTGGTCTGTAGTTCTTCCATCTGAGCCATAAATCTAACTTGCTGCTCCGCCATTAAAGTCACAGCACGTGCCATTTTTTGCATATCTGTCAGTTGTTCTGGCTCGGGTTCCACATTTATCTGAACAGGTTGCTCAACCTCCGCTTCTGCTGGAATATTTGAAGCCTCATCATCTATTCCCACATTCACATTCCCTCGTTCCATTCTCTTATATCTGAAATGAATCAAAGATATAACAACATGCAGATATACATATCTTTCCTAACATGATCGTTAATATCAAATAAAATATATTTCTGACATTCACTACCAAATCTAGACTCTTCTCACTCCAGAACCTCTAAAACCTAGGCTCTGATACCAAAAGCTGACACACCCCAACCCAATTACTTATAATTAATTCTGAAAGTCAAAGTGAGTCAAACCATAATTAATCGAACCAAACCATAAACACGAGTTTTGATTTCACAGTCATCATTGTAAATCCATATAACTGAAAACCTTTTTACAACATCAGAGTAATCATGTCCATAAAACTTTCTTGAAGGATAAGTTAACTTAATTACATCATTTATATTTACACAAAATCATAGTTTCTCCCATTCCTGGCTAACCCAACCCGACCTCTTAGATTTGGCAGTGACATCGCGTTACCTGAAAAATGTGAACATAGGAACCATGAGCAAAAATAGCCCAGTGAATGCATCACTACTAAACTACTGCATGAATTTAAATGCAATAAATCATGTCCATATAATTATGTATTAACTTATCTGGCTCATTCATAATGAATGGCCAACTTTTCCGTATCATGATTCACACATCCCGTCTAAATAGACAATTCTCCCCCATTCCTGGTCGAGGAGTAACCCCTTGTCATTAATAGACAAATCTCCCCCATTCCTGGTCGAGGAGTAACCCCTCATTTCGGTAAACCGAAATGAACAATTTTATATTCATAACATTATGATCACATTTGTAACAGTATACAAATACATCATTCCAGTGAGTACACTCACCTTGGTTGACAACTACGTATTCAGGCTTCCTTCTGGTGGAGCTGAACTGGGTTGATTAGACCTTACAGCTGTCAATCCAACTAGATCAGTACTGAACCTCAATCACAAATATTATTCAAATATAATTATGTAACTTTCCATGACTATACATCAACAATATAATTCCAATTAAGTCACATTCCATAAAACATAGGTAAAGGCAAAACAATGATATACATGTTGATAAAGTTACGGACATTCAACCGTAGGAAATACCTTATGAGGAATTTATAACCAAAGTCAAGAAAACATGAAATTATACTTCTCAATGTATATACGTATGAAACATGTACGCAAAGTACCCTTTGTAAGGACGAAATACAAACATTCATTCAAGGGGTACCCAGTATGGCCTGAAATTATGGTCTTACATACTTAACCATCCTATATTCCTAAATTTTACAAATACAGGGGTCCAACCTCATCAATATGAAAACATATATTAATATACTATCCATTACAAGAGACGGTGTAATTTTTCAAGCTTCCTAGGGCAAGTTTTGACCATTTCTCTACAACACAAGAAATCTGCCCTACAAGTTCCTCTATTGTTCCTTCAACTTGCAAGAATTTTCATAATTTTTATACAGCACAACATTCCATGATTTTCAAACCATTTCAAGTAAACATACTTAATAGTACATAATTAAAGTTTCATAATTTTTTGACTTCATTTGCTATCTCAAAAGCTTGACTAAACTTAGGGCATACCGAAATCAAGTATACAAACAGCAACTATGTACCAAATTGAAATCATCATTACGGCCTAACCACAAGGAGATAAATTCTAATTTTAAGATATTATATGCATATATGAGTCTACTTTCATTTCCAATTCTCAATTCCAGTAATCACACAAAGAGATATGCAGATTTGAATACAAGGCCTTTCAACACAAAGCAATTTTAAGGGTTTCTACACTCAACTTAACATAAGCTTGCATCTAACCATACATATATATAAAGGGCTGAAACTTTCGTAAACTTATTATGATTTATATCATATAAATCAGTAATATAAGATAAATAACAAGAATTACAATTAGGATTACCTTCAAGGCTTTTTACGTAATTTCTACGGATTTTTCTACACTTTTTTCTCCTTACTTTTCTTCCTTAACATCAACTTTCTATTTCCTCAAGCTAACAACACTTGAAACTGAACCTAGGCTTTGTTTTTGCTGAAGAAATATGTTAGAGGGAGGGTTTTAAGTCGGCCAAGGCTGCCTCCCAATCCAACCAATCAATTTAAAACATTTGGTTTAATAAAAGACAAAATACCACTTAAGGGAATTGACATATTTGCCCCTTCTCGTAATTTCGACCTAACTTCTTCCTCGAGCATCCGTTTGATGCACCGTTTGTTGTGTTACGACCCTAACTCACATGTCTACAACTATGTAGTTTTCACCTCAAGTCAATTGTAATGTTACAATGGTCAAAACTAGTCTTAAATAGGAACATTTCTATTGAAAATAACAAAATCTTGTGTTCATACATAACTCGACATTTCATGATTTATGATAGTAGGATTAGACTAAACATAAGAGCTTAATATTAGATATACTAATAATACATTATTCATATCACATAATATAAACATGATTTAAATATAATTTATCAAAATTATATTCGGGTTGTCACAAAAGGGGTCTTTGTTAAGGACCATATTGGAAGTAAATTCATGCGATGGTAGTGTAGCATTAATCAGTGGAAGTAGTAGAGTCAGAAGTTTTGACTTAGAGAAGGGTATGGAAATACCCAGATGTGAAAATTGAGGAAAATTTTTCACTCATGGGAGTAATATGGAAATGGTGGGAATGGTGATGACCATATTCGGGGAGCAGGATGTTTTGCCCCTAAAGTGATCTTACGGATAGTTTTAACCGTGAGTCCCCATGATTTAACAAGAATGAGAAGAATGCAATTTTAAATTATTCACATAATAATCGGTCCGAGGCCGACAGTGAATAAAGAGAGTTACGAAGAAGTGAACTTTGTACTGAGTCAAGGTAGGTACAATGAAGAGAGAGCCCTTCCGAGGAATGATAGGCTCACTAGAAAAGTGTTGCAGACACTTATGGAGAATGTATGTGTTTGAGGACCTCATTAGTGGGCATCCACCTGGGGAATTCATTGAAACAGGGCTGTTGAGGCCGATGGTGGAGTTTCCTTTTCATTAGGAAGTTAAGGGGAACTAGTAAAGTGATTGTCAGGATCGCGGCTATGGATTCCAAGATACTGATAACCTTAAAAGGGTCAGGGTGACCCGAGATGGGGAATGTGGTAATGTGGAGTTTATGACCGTATGATTAGTTATTGCCCATAGGAGTTAAAGGGGAAAGATTAAGGTGTCCAGAAAGGACATTGATTAATGTAATTTTTGGTTCAGTTAGGGCAAGTGTACCAAGTCCGGGAACCTTTTTGAGTAGCTAGGGAGATAGGCAAAATTTTTATTATGAGCTTCACCTCAATTGAAGGAGGCTTGTTCTGTGTGACGAGATTGAGTCACAGTGTTTTATTATCCATAGATTCGTGTGTGATACGAGTTTACATATAGTATCGATAACGTTATGTGGTATGTGTTTTTCTGCAATAACGGGAATTTATTTTCTTCCATTCGCTGAGAAGAGCGGGTTTTAGTATTTTGAGTTTATATATCAGATTGGTATTACTCATTTTGTGTGTGTTATACGAGTATGGTGTTATTTTCAGTAGAATGTGATATTCGTTGTTCAGAGCGATAGTAGGCTAATGATGGCAAGACTATCGTGTCCGTGGTTCCAGGGTGGAATGGGTTGTTGTTGTGATATCTCACCTGGATACAGGCTGAGTTCGCCTTTTATTATATTTATAGATGAAACTTTGGTGAGCAAATGTTTCTTTATCGTGATTCGAGTGTGTGGCGACCTTATAGGTGTGATTTAAGGTATGCAGAGTTAATTGTTGAGCAGTGAGTTTAAGCTCATTATTGATTGCACAAGGACTGAGTGTTAGTTCGAGCGCTTGGTGGTATGGCTCCTGGGTAGATATGGGAGTTCAGACCACATTTTGTTGAAAGAGGGGATAGGGTTATCTCAGTTGCATATTTGAAGTTAACGGACCTCCACGCCCGACAAAGTTAAGTAGTAGTGTATTAAAGGGGTTCCTTGTTTGGATTTCTCTTTGCGAGACGCTCCACACATGAACCTTAACGACGTCGGGAGTGGAGAGATGTTTAAGGATGCAAAAATGTTGGTTTTGTCGATAAGTCTTATAGTGTGGATGAAACATTGTAGACTATGAGTCGTATCATGATTGTATTTTTATGGAAATATTGTGTTATGGAGAAGCACTAAAATGGTTCTCTCACCGCAAGTAAGTGGGTGAGGCTGAAGTTAGAGAAATTGATTTGAGGATTATAGCCAGGCCTTAATGAAAAGACCAATTTTGGAAGAAGTATATTTTGGGTATGATGTTCGTAATGCTTTTGCAGAGAGTGGGCGCCTCGATTAGTTAGACTTTCATGTTCGCTTAGGTGAAAGAATAGAATAGTACAAATACGTTAATAGGTTAGTGAGGTAAGATTTAGGATGTCCCTCTATTATGCCTTTGGTCATTATATCTCGGTGATCGACGACGCGAGGGAGTAGAGTAACGGGAGGGTTCCTTATTTGGATTTCGCTCTGCGAGATGTCCCACGCATGAAACCGAGCAAATGTCGGGAGTTGAGAAAGGTCTTGGGTACCTGGGACATAATTTAGGATAATACTATTTCTCATAGTTAGGAACGCTTCGATCTTATAATTATTGGGCAGTGAAGACAATGGAGTTAGTGGCACCAGTATAGAAATATTGGTTTGTTAACCTTGAGAAGAATGGGATGTTGCGGGTTGGGAAGACCCATGTATGAGTATTACGCCGAGGAAATATGGCCTATTGTTTAGAGAGTGTGTACATGTCAGACGCTAGCGATGGTTGTGCGGAGAGGCACGGGTTAAAAAAGGTGTATGGGCACCTTAGTAAGTTTGTTTTATATACCGCCTAAGATAGAAGGGACGTATTATATATAGTTGAAGATTATGTCGAGATCGTAGTATGTTATAGTATAAACCTTGTTAGACGTGAGTGCTGATGAGTATACAGTTAAGAGATATTGGGTAGCACCATTCCATTTTGAGGCATTAGGATGTGGAGGGATTCACGATCCTAGGTTAGTGTTGGTAGTATTGGTTATATCTAAATTTTGAGGACGAAATTCCGTTGTAAGGGGGGGGGGGGAGTATGTAATATACCGCACTTTTATAGGAAATTAAATTCAATAATTAAGTGTAATTTGGGAATTTAAGAGTTATCGTGAATAGTATATTTTTGAGGTTTTCAAGGATTGGATGATTTTCGATGAGTGTCATATTTACTTTTGGGATTTAGTAAATAAGTAGGAGTATTTTAATTATATGTCGCAGCTGGGTAAAGAGATAGAGGATAATATTTTAATGGGAATACCGCATTAAGTTGTGTGGGTTAAATTAGTGAGTTGAGGTCAAGTGCCTCCGATGGAGATTCTGATTGCGCGGTGAGTCTCGGAATGGCTGAGATAGTCAGAATTGAGTATCCGAGTGTCGTAATTGAGTTTCGGGAATTTTTGGATTAATAGGGACTCACAATTGACCAAACGAGTCATTTGTGGGTTTAATAGGGATAAACCCTTATTTCTCCCAATATAAGGCACGTGAGAGTGGGAGAAGGAAAGAAAAGAGAGAAAAGAATAAGAGAAGAAAGGAAGAGGAGAAAAGAGGAGAGGAAAAGGATTTTCGGGCCAAACTCCGCGGAATTTGACTCGGGGTCGTCGAATTTCATCCTCCAGGCAAGTGTTTACTTTATTTATTTAATTTTGAGCATGAATCTCATCCAATAGTTGGTAATAACAAACACCAAAGGTTTTGGGTTGGGTTTTCATGGATTAAACGGGGTTTTCAGAAGTTTAACACGTAAACCCCAAAAATTATGAAATTGGTGAAACTTAGAAATTCATCGAATTTAATTGTTGATTTTTGGATTAAGGATGTTTAGAACCTATTTACTTTGTGTATATTTCGTTGGGTGTAGTTAGATGTGGTGGAAGAAGGATTAAAAATTGATGGAGGTTTGTTAATGGCCGAAATAGTCTCGGAGAAGACGATGAACAGTAACCAACGTCATTTCCGAATCGATTCGGCTCTTGATCATAAAATGAAATTTATAGATATTTTTTATACGGTCGTGTTGGGGCTGACTGCGTATTTTTCTTATTTTTTTTGGATTTATAATGATTTTTCTACGAAAGGCTATCCGAGATCGAAATCATTAGTTAGAAATCAAACCTGATATTGAGAGAATTAAGGCTAGAATTGTTTGGAGATAAATATTAGGGGTTCCTAAATATAGAGTGGGGACCTCTAGATTATTATTTGAGTGAAATGTAGACCTTGGTTTTGTGGAAAAATGGAATCCACAACCTTTTTAAATTAAGGGAGTTTGGTGACGAATATTTCTTGGGATAAATTCAGTGGGCATTTAGGCTTATATAATTATGCGCATAGAAAACTTAATTATATCGATTGTAGTTGAGTATATCATGTGAGAGTATTAGGATGAATTTGGAAAAATGCGTATCTACTTAGTGTGAATTGGTATAGTTGGAGAAATTATATAAATCCTTAAGTGTGAATAAGGTACAAGTTATTTATCAAGTGAGGGAATACTTTTGAGTTTAGTATCATGACTGTGCGAATACTCGAATATTATTAATTATGACAATCGTTGGGATTGTTGGTCATCGCTATGTGTGATTGGCAATTATGGCCATTTATATTTATTTGAGAAACAATGTGGAATATATATATATACTATGTGATGAAAGTATATATATTATATGATTCGGATATGAATATATATCTATGTGTGTATGGTATATATATATATATGTTAAGCATACCCCCTCTAATGCTATCATGGAAAGTTGCGCGATGTGGGTGAGGCCCCTGGCTTGAGGAGCAAGGTGCGTATAGTCCCCAGATCATCACGTCCATTGTTATATTGTGTGATTTTTATTAAGGGTGAGACGTGGTGGGTATATTTCATCTCACTTTCGGGGAGAAACTATGATCGCTTCCCAGACGTTGTGATTTGGTTTTGACCACGAAGTAGGTGACATTTAGTCCTATCAGTGGTCCCCAGGATGGTATGTGATTGATGCTCTGGAAGATGATAGCATTGAAAGATCGCATCCTCGAGTTATAACTCGTTGGGATTGTTATTGTACTTGTGTGTATAGCACATTGCTTATGTATGAGAACAAGATATCATATCTCTATGAGGGTAAAGAGATAAATTGAATATGAATTTAAAAAGGATTAATTCTCATTCTAGGATATTGTATCCAGACTTAAAATGTGAAATGTATATAAAAGTGAGTATGAAAAATAAAGATGAGTATGTTATGTAGATTTATTTATACGAGTATATATATAAGTTGATTACGGAGGGTCTGATGGATCTCGACAATCTACCTTGCCAAGTAGTAGAGTATCGGGGGGTTACTTGTTTAAATTTCGCTATACTAGACACCCCACGCATGAATATGCCTCAGTGTCCAGACTGGGGAGAAGTTTAACCCTTAATGCTCCTATTTTGAGTTTTCATTATACGAGTATGTATATATATATATATGTGTGTGTGTGTGTTTTGTGTACTAGGGGTCTAATGGATCTCGACGATCGACCTAGCCAAGTAGTAGTGTATTGGGGGGTTCCTTATTTGGAATTCTCTTTGCGAGACACTCCACGCACGAACATGGCATAACGTTGAGACTAGGGAGAAGTTGAGACCTTAGTACTTGGTTGGCTTAGGATTTCTAGAGTTTGGGGTGAAGGATTAGTTAGGCAGCGTAGCTTGACTAGGATGTTTAGAGGGACGCGATAGGTGTCCACTATTAGAAGAGAGGTAAGGGGTATCTCATGGGAGTGCGATACCAATTTAAATATGAGATAAAACATATTTTTAATAATAAATCATTTATGCAATTGCTAAATATTTTCACAACTTGGGATCTGACCCATTTCTAAATTTTCCCTCTCTTGCTATATATTATATTTATATAGGTGTCCAGATACATGGATGCTTGGATGATGATCTTTTCGAGTTAGACGTCTGTTGCAGTAGCTGTGGATATGTGAAGGTTTATTTTTAGACGCTTCTATTCTTCTGATCTAGATAGGAAGCATTGTAGTAATTTTTGGGATGAAAGCCCAACTGCATTTATTTATTCTTTCACCGCCTTTTAGTGCGGCATTCGATTTGGTTGTATCATATTTGAACCGAGTGTTTAATTATTTTATCTCTTTCCAGTATTATTTATTTAAACTCTGTGGATGTTTTAATTGTATATTTCATTTAAAAAGATTAGTTAGAAAAAAATTTGACTCCAGCCTAATAGTTTATTAGTAATTAAATTGGTCTTCTATAGTGATGCTAAGAATGATCCATATACGACTCCGGTTTTAATTTGGTACAGGAGTGATCGCCCGGTATTTTATTAGGCCGCGTGTCATAGATGGTATCAGAGCATCAGGTTCTAGTGTCCTTACAAATCTGTTCGGACGTACTATGCTTTCAGCATTGCTCTTGATTTGTTATAGAGCTTTATGAAAGAGATTGTTGATTCCTCTTGTGATATTTCGTTCTCCTTCCGTATTGTGAGATTATAGTAATCTTTTGCGCATTTGAAGTTCATGTGCTGATCCAGGAAGGCTGACCAAGGAAGGCCGTGATGAGGGCAGCAGGAGGCGGGGCTTAGCTAGAGCCGTGAGTGGAGGTCGGAGACTAGGACCGTAGTAGAGGTCATTCTCCTTATGGCATTTACTAAGAGTTGTTGCAAAGACTAGTAAAGAATAGTAGTTACGAGTACCCCAGTACCACTATAATAGAGAGTGGTACTAAAGTTGAATTATCCGGTGAAGCTAAAGGTTGGAAAGGGGTCTTTGGTAAGGACCATATTAGAAGTAAATTCATGCGAAGGTAGTGTAGCATTACTCAGTGGAAGTTAAAGGCTCAGAAGTTTTGACATAGAGAAGGGTATGGAAATACCCAGATGTGAAAATTGAGGAAAATTTTTCACTCGTGGGAGTAATATGGAAATGGTGGGAATGGTGATGACCATATTCAGGGGAGAAGGATGTTTTACCCCTAAAGGGATCTTACGGATAGTTTTAACCGTGAGTCCCTAAGATTTAGCAAGAATGAGAAGAATGCAATTTTAAATTATTCACATAAGGATCGGTCAGAGGCCGACAGTGAATAAAGAGAGTTATGAAGAAGTGAACTTTGTACTGAGTCAAGGTAGGTACAATGAAGAGAGAGCCCTTCCGAGGAATGATAGGCTCACTAGAAAAGTGTTGCAAACACTTATGGAGAATTTATGTGTTCGAGGACCCCATTGCTAGGCATCCACCTGGGGAATTCATTGAAACAGGGTTGTTGAGGCCGGTGGTGGAGTTTCCTTTTCATGAAGAAGTTAAGGGGAACTAGTAAAGTGATTGTCAGGATCGCGATTATGGATTCCAAGATACTGAAAACCTTAAAAGGGTCAGGGTGACCCTAGATGGGGAATGTTGTAATGTGGAGTGTAGAACTGTACGGTTAGTTATTATCCATGGTAGTTAAAGGGGAAAGAGTAAGGTGTCCATAAGGGACATTGATTAAAGTAATTTTTGGTTCAGTTAGGGCAAGTGTACCAAGTCCGAGAACCTTTTTAAGTAGATAGTGAGATAGGCGAAGTTGTTATTATGAGTTTCACCTCAATTTAAGGAGGCTTGTTCTGTGTGACGAGATTAAGCCACAGTGTTTTATTAGCCCTAGATTCATGTGTGATACGAGTTTACATATAGTATCGATAACATTATGTAGTATGTGTTTATGTGTTTTTTCACGATAGTGGGAATTTATTTTCTTTGATTCGCCGAGAAGAGAGGGTGTTATTATTTTGAGTTTATATATCAGATTGGTATTACCCATTTTGTGTGTGTTATACGAGTATGGTGTTATTTTGAGTAGAATATGATATTCATTGTTCGGAGCGATAGTAGGCTAATGATGGCAAGACTATCGTGTCCGCGGTTCCAGGGTGGAACGGATTGTTGTTGCGATAGCTCACCAAGATACAGGCTGAGTTTGCCTTTATTATATGTATAGATGAAACTTTGGTGAGCAGATGTTTCTTTATCATGATTCGAGTGTGTGGCGAACTTATAGGTGTGATTTAAGGTATGCAGGGTTAATTGTTAAGTAGTGAGTTTAAGCTCATTATTGATTGCGCAAGGACTGAGTGTTAGTGCGAGCGCTTAGTGGTATGGCTCCTGGGCAGAGATGGGAGTTCAGACCACATTTTGTTGAAAGAGGGGATAGGGTTATCTCGGTTGCATATTTGAAGTTAAAGGACCTCCACGACCGATAAAGTTAAGTAGTAGTGTATTGGAGGGGTTCCTTATTTGGATTTATCTTTGTGAGACGCTCCATGCATGAACCTTAACGACGTCGGGAGTGGAGAGATTTTTTAGGATGCAAGAATGTTGTTTTTGTCAATAAGTCTTATAGTGTGGAGGAAACATTATAGACTATGAGCCGTATGATGATGGTATGCTTATGGAAATATTGTGCTATGGAGAAGCACTAAAATGGTTCTCTCACCGCAAGTAAGTGGGTGAGCCAGAAGTTAGAGAAATTGATTTTAGGCTTATAGAAAGGCCTTAATGAAAAAGCCAATTTTGGAAAAAGTATATTTTGGGTATGATGTTCATAATTCTTTTGTCGAGAGTGGGCGCCTCGATTTGTTAGACTTTCCTGTTCGCCTAAGTGGAAGGATAGAATAGTAGAAATGTGTTAATAGGTTAGTGAGGTATGATTTTGGATGTCCCGCTATTGTGCCTTAGGCCGTTATATCTCGGTGACCGACGATGCGAGGGAGTAGTGTAACGGGAGGGTTCCTTATTTGGATTTCGCTCTACGAGACATCCCACGCATGAAACAGAGAAAATGTCGGGATTTGAGAAAGGTCTTGGGTACTAGGGACACAATTTAGGATAGTACTATTTCTCATAGTTAGGAACGCTTCGATCTTAGAATTATTGGGCAGTGAAGCCAGTGGAGTTAGTGGCGCTGATATAGAAATATTAGTTTTTTAACCTTGAGAAGAATGGGATGTTGCGGGTTAAGAAGACCCATGTATGAGTATTACGCTGAGGAAATAAGGCATATTGTTTAAAGAATGTGTACGTGTCAGACGTTGGTGATGGTTTTGCGGAGAGGCACGGGCTAAAAAAGGTGTATGGGCAACTTAGTAAGTTTGTTTTATATACCTCGTAAGATAGAATGGACGTAGTATATAGAGTTGAAGATTATGACGATAAGGTATTATAGTATAGTATAAACCTTGTTAGAGGTGAGTGCTGATGAGTATATTTTTAAGAGATATTGGGTAGTACCATTCCACTTTGAGGCTTTAGGCTGTGGAGAGATTCACGATCCTAGGTTAGTGTTGGTAGTATTACTTATATCTGAATTTCGAGGATGAAATTCCATTGTAAAGGGGGGAGTATGTAATACCTCGCACTTTTATGGGAAATTAAATTCAACAATTAAGTGTAATTTGGGAATTTAAGAGTTATCGTGAATAGTAAATTTTTGAGGTTTACAAAGATGAGATGATTTTTTATGAGTGTTACATTTAATTTTGGTATTAAGTAAATTAGTCAGAGTATTTTAGTTATATGTCGCAGCTGGGTAAAACGACAAAGGAGAATATTTTAACGGGAATACCGCATTAAGTTGCGTGGGTTAAATTAGTGAGTTGTGGTAAAGTGCCTCAGATGGAGATTCGTATTGCGTGGTGAGTCTCGGAATGGCTGAGATAGTCATAATTGAGTATCCGGGTGTCGTAATTGAGTTTCGGGAATTTTTGGATTAATTGGGACTCGCAATTGAGTAAACGAGTCATTTTTGGGTTTAATAGGGATAAATCCTTATTTCTCCCAATATAAGGCAAGAGAGAGTGGGAGAAGGAAGGAAAATAGAGAAAAGAAGAAGAGAAGAAAGGAAGAGGAGAAAAAAGGAGAGGAAAAGGATTTTCGGGCCAAACTCCGCGGGATTCGACTCGGGGTCATCGAATTTCATCCTCGAAGAAAGTGTTTACTTGATTTATTTTATTTTGAGCACGAATCTCATATCATAGTTGGTAATAACAAACCCGAAAGGTTTTGGGTTGGGCTTTCATGGATTAAATGGGGTTGTCGGAAGTTTAACACGTAAACCCCAAAAATTATGAAATTGGTGAAACTTAGAAATTCATCGAATTTAATTGTTGATTTTTGGATTTAGGATGTTTAGAACCTATTTAATTTGTGTGTTTTTCGTTGGGTGTAGTTAGATGTTGGTGGAAGAAGGAGTAAAAATGGTTGGAGGTTTGTCAATGGCCGAAACAGTCTCGGAGAAGACGATGAACACTAGCCAGCGGCATTGCCGAATCGATTAGGCCTAGATACGAATCGATTCGGCTCTTGATCATAAAATGAAATTTGTATATATTTTCGATACGGTCGTGTTGGGGTCAACCGTGTATTATTCTGATTTTTTTTGGATTTATAATGATTTTTCTACGGAAGGTTGTCCGAGATCGAAATCGTTAGTTAGAAATCAAACCTGATATTGAGAGAATTAAGGCTAGAATTGTTTGGAGATAAATATTAGGGGTTCCTAAATATAGAGTGGGGACCTCTAGATTATTATTTGAGTGAAATGTAGACCTTGGTTTTGTTGAAAAATCGAATCCACGACCTATTTAAATTAAGGCTGTTTGGTGACGAATATTTCTTGGGATAAATTCAGTGGGCATTTAGGCTTATATAATTATGCGCGTTGAAAACTTAATTATATCGATTGTCGTTGAGTATATCCTGTGAGAGTATTAGGATGAATTTGGGAAAATGCGTATCTACTAAGTGTGAATTGGTATAGTTGGAGAAATTATATAAATCCTTAAGTGTGAATAAGGTACAGGTTATTTATCAAGTGAGGGAATACTTTTGAGTTTAGTATCGTGAGTGTGCGAATACTCGAATATTATTAGTTATGAGAATCTTTGGGATTATTGGCCATCGCTATGTGTGATTGGCAATTATGGCCATTTATATTTGTTTGATGAACAATGTGGAATATATATATACTATGTGATGAAAGTATATATATTATATGATAGGTATATATATATGTGAAGCATACCCCCTCTAATGCTATCATGGAAAGTTGTGCAATGTAGGTGAGGCCCCTAACTTGAGGAGCAGAGTGCGTATAGTTACCAGGTCATAGCATCCATTGTTATATTGTGTGATTTTTATTAGGGGTGAGACGTGGTGGGTATGTTTTGTCTCACTTTCGGGGAGAAACTATGACCGCTTCCCGGATGTTGTGATTTGGTTTTGACCACGAAGTAGGTGACATTTAGTCCTACCGGTGATCCCCAGGATGGTCTGTGAGTGATGCCCTGGAGGATAATAGCATTGAGAGATCACATCCTCGAGTTATAGCTCGTTAGGATGGTTATTGTACTTGTGTGTATAGTACATTGCTTATGTATGAGAACAATATATCATATCTCTATGAGAGTAAAGAGATAAATTGAATATGAAATAAAAAAGTATTAATTCTCATTTAGGGAGATTGTATCCGGACTTAAAATGTGAAAAGTATATAAAAGTGAGTATGAAAAATAAAGATGAGTATGTTATGTAGATTTATTTATACGAGTATATATATAAGTTGAGTACCGAGGGTCTGATGGATCTCGACGACCGACCTTGCCAAGTAGTAGTGTATCAGGGGGGTTCCTTGTTTGGATTTTGCTTTGCGAGACACCGCACGCACGAACATGGCTCAGTGTCGAGACTGGGGAGAAGTTTAACCCTTATTGCTCCTGTTTTGAGTTTTCATTATACGAGTAGATATATAAATATATATATATATATATATATATATATATATATATATATATATATATATATATATATATGTGTGTGTGTGTGTGTGTGTGTGTGTGTGTGTGTGTGTTGTGTACTGGGGGTCTAATGGATCTCGACGATCGACCTTGCCTATTAGTACTGTATCGGGGGAGTTCCTTATTTGGATTTCACTTTGCGAGACACCCCATGCACGGACATGGCATAGCGTTGAGACTAGGAAGAAGTTCAGACCTTAATACTTTGTTGGCTCATGATTTCTAGAGTTTGGGGGTGACAGATTAGTTAGGTAGCGCAACTTGACTAGGATGTTTAGAGGGATGTGCTAGGTGTGCACTATTAAAAGAGAGGTAAGGGGTATGATATGGGAGTGCGATACCAATTTAAATATGAGATAAAAACATACTTTTAATAATAAAGCATTTAAGCACTTGCTAAATATTTTCACAACTCGGGCTCTGACCCGTTTCTATATTTTCCCTCTCTTGCTGTATATTATATATATATATGTGGCCAGACATAGGGACGCCTGGATGATGATCCTTTCGAGTCAGATGTCTACCGCAGCAGCTGTGGCTATGTGCAGGTTTATTTTTTGATGCTTCTATTCTTGTGATCTAGATAGGAAGCATTGTAGTAATTTTTGGGCCGAAAGCCCGACTGCATTTATTTATTCTTTCACTGACTTTTAGTGCGACAGTCGATTTGGTTGTATCATATTTGAACCGAGTGTTCAGTTATTTTATCTCTTTCCAGTATTATTTATTTAAACTGTGTGGATTTTTTAATTGTATAGTTCATTTAAAAAGATTACTTAAAAAAAATTAACGCCAACCTAATAGGTTATTAGTAATTAAATTGGTTTTCGACAGTGATGCTAAAAATGATCCACATGCGACTCCGATTTTAATTTGGTATAGGAGTGATCGATCGGTGTTTTATTAGATGGGTTGTCACAATGCTATTCCTTCGTTATATTTTTTACCACGGGATCTGATCGGGCATAAATATGGTATATTTATCCCCTTAATTTCGGTACCTTTGTGAACCTGAGTGGTGCAATTGATATGGACTTACCTCATAATTATGCTACTAATCTTCGTTGGCAAGTATTTCGTGTTTAGTGTTTCTCTTGTGTGTTTTACAGGTAAAGTATGCAAGCCGTGCGAAAGAGAAATTGAAACAATGAAGGAAAGGCTAGGAAGGCAAGTTCAAGGGCATTTTCACAATTTTGTCGCCTGATCCCGGAGGTTGGTCCTTCTGGAAAACTGGAAAGCTTGGAATAACGATAACACTAGAAAAAGCAGCACTCAAATTCAAGTTACGGTGAAAGAGTTATGATCCCTTGAAGTTGAAGAAAAATCCTTAGATGAAAGGAGGAAAACATTAAAATTTTCTAGGTGTTGGAAATGAAAAGAAGAAGGCTCAAACCAACAAATTTTCCCGAACCACAAGGTGAACTAGTTCAAGGGGTAAACCAGTTCGGGGTACCTGCGAACCGGTTCGAGGTGCCTGAGACGCAAAATTCTCCTCAATTGCTAATTGGTCCAAAGAGTCCTATTATGTTACAAACTCTTCTAAAACGTATTTGGATCTTTGTATTGACTTAGAAAACATAGTTTTGAATAGTTTTTAAGAGAGAGAAAAGTAGGATATTACCCTAGGAACATAGTTTTGATTTGGTGCTTCAAGATCAAATAATTTCGGGTTTGATTTCTAGTTTTATTTCAATTTTCACTCTCTCTATTATTGTTCTTGCATGTTTCAGTATACTTTCATCATGATTTCTTTCACATGCAACGTATCTATTTTATGCATAGTTAGGTTCAGTATGTTCGGCTAAATTTTTTAGGGTTGTGATGCATGAACTCAACCCGATGTGAACGTTGCATGTGTATAAAATTAGTCCTCTAAAATTATGGATTTATTAGACGATATAGCGTAGCGAACACAACCATTGTAGATCTTTGGATCTCGTTTGCTTCAGGGTAGCCGGGATGCTTTAGAATGCAATGCGAGTGTAGCTATCATGTTACCGCTTTACTCGTCCTCTGATTACGTATGGTGCAGGCTTGAACCTCATATACGTAATGCTTGGGAGTACTAAAGACTGGGTCTAATTAATCACTTAAATTTATGATTAGTTTTATACTAGCAATACACTAGGGTTGAGGGATTGTATTCCCAACCTGTTCTTCTCTTCATACTTATTACTTCATTATTATTTATTAATCCTTGTTTAATTCGTTAGTTCCATAGTCTTAATCTAGTTTTCTTTTACTAGTAGTATTAATTGCAAACAAATCATCTTTTCATTTTTCTTAGAGTTGAATTTAGGTTGACCATCTGTCCTTCCGTCGTCACGATTTTCTCATCCTATTTCCATGTGGAGACGATCCCGACTTACCGGGTTTATTACTAACGCGACAGGCTTGCACTTGAGCCTAGAGAGAATGCACTTTAGAGACACATTCTTAGTCACATCAAGTTTTTGGATCACACTTCTAGGTACCCACGACTGAGAGGGTCCTCAAGGAGATTTCTTTTATAAACCTTTGGTATGGTAAGCTTTATGAGTGATGGGTAGACGTAATGATTTGTCACTTGAATGTGACGAGGTCTTAGATTTTGGATGACCTAAGACTATACCTAGCACGCGCGAGAGATCCCGAAGGCAATAATAGTAGACCTTCATTATGTATGGGTGCAAGAGATACTCATTTATTTTTACAATCCGGAGGTTGTATTATTGCATGGACATTAGACATGAGTGGAGGTTTCTCCTACAATATATGATATTGTATGGCAGTACCAGAGACAATTATACCGATTTATGTGTTGTACTAGTGATGTATGTGACTTATAGTAGGGATGCCCACCTCCATACTTATGTTTCGGACTTGTGTATTACATATACTAGAGAGGTGTATATTATATTATTGGCATGACATAGTAAAATGTTTATAGACTTTAGATGTAATATTATTATTATTATTATTATTATTATTATTATTATTATTATTATTATTATTATTATTATTATTATTATTATTATTATTATTATTATTATTATTATTATTATTGTTATTATTATTATTATTATTATTATTATTATTATTATTATTTATATATATAGTTATTTGGTGAGAAAAATCGTAGGTTTAAAACAATAACACAACTTATGGTTTTAAAATAAAATAGATAAACCTATAGATGAGAAACTCAATTTTAAAGAATGAAGAGGTAAAGCTTTAATCATATGGGGGACATATGGGTTCGCGATTTAGAACCTCGTGATATTTTAGGTTGTTGGGCCGCATAAATAATAACTTAAAATATGTTAAAATACATGAGGAAGATGTGTAATTATGATGTAGTCCAGATTCAATTACAATCCTATTCTACATAGGCTTGTTGTTTATGTTTTATTTTTAAGACAATTTTCATAGGCCCTGTTGTGGTAGTTCTTGTAGATGAAGGGTTGTTGGAGGGGCATCACTAGTGACATCCCATTTCTTACTCCCTGGATTGTCGGAGTCGAGAAAGTGTAGCTCATCCTTTTATTATACTCCTTTATTTTTAGTTTGGTTGTATATTTATATTTACATTCAGAGACAATTTATGTTATTTGGTTGGTGATTGGTATCAGAGTTGGTTCTATGTTGATTAAGTATTTTATTATATTGTCCTTGTTCTTTCGATTCCTATTTATGTCTTATGCTAAGAATGTTACCAAAAGTTTTGATTACCATGATTTTTATGGTAGACCTGATCAATCTATTTATGGATTTTTCTGGGTATCACAACCGCTTCCTCATATCTCGTCAAGGATGTTGTGGACACCCACAACGAACAATGTGTACTTGTCACATCTCTTTGGCTTATCTAATTTCTTGGAATCCTTGGACCTTTCCTTCTTTTCTGATATTTTTCCAGCATGAGACTTATCATGGTTGGACTCTTTTGCTTCCATAGCCTCCTCGACAATAATAATCTTCTACGCCTTGGCCAGGATCTCGCCATTGTGTTTGGTGATTCTTTCGCTAATACCCAGTACATTTTTCCAGTAATAAGCCACTCATTATGGTTGTGATCAAGATCTTCTTATCATAGTATAATACCTTAAGATTCTTCATTTTGAAAAGGATGATGAACTTTCTTATCGTTTCATCCACCTATTGGCGAATGCTTAACAAATGAGCCACCTTTTCCTCGACTTTGTGCCGAAGAATAAATTATTCATAAAGAGGTTGGTTAACTATTTGAAGCTTTAAATTCTCCCCGAGGAAGGTTGTTATACCAGATTCGTGCTAATCCCGTGGGAATACTATTGAATGGCCTACATCGTATCTCATCAAGAATATAAGAGATATTAGAAGGAGCTTGATATGGATCCATATACAACATCAAACCATATTTTCTATCATATATGGGATTGATAACATGTGAATTGATCTTTGTAGGTTTTAGATAACCTGCTACCGAAGTTGTAAATAGAGATCTTTTAATATAGCCCATTTGTAAAGGGTTCTTCATCTTTATTGGATCGGCCAATCGATCTTCCAGATGCTGAATTGACCATTTTTCAGGGTTGTTCCTCTTGCTCAGCCTTTACAATCTTCTTTATTCATCCTCATCTTTCAGCTAATCTTTCTTCCTTAATGGAAGTGAGCTCGGCACTATTTGACCTTCTTACACTTTGCCCTGACCTAGCCAAGCACTCAACCCTGGTGGTCTCATATCTTCTTGAGTCCTCTCTATGATCCCTTAGCTCTCTAGGTTCCATGTTATAGTGTTCTCGTGCAACTCTTGGGCCTAGTTTATCGAAAGAAGAATGTTTGTTCATACTTTCTAGAACACTTTTGAGTAAGTTTTATCATCTTCATATTAGTTGATCAGATGGTGGATGATGCATGAGGCCTACAAGATTTATTATCTCACCTAGATTCAAAGTATTCAAATCCAATCCCTTCGCCACGTGATCTCAAATTCAACCTCATAGGTTTATTCGTTACCCTATTATAGTGCGCCTATATCATGTCCCTGTATAATGCTAGAAGTGGAATTTCACGCCTCCTGTAAGAGTTTTCCTCAATTGTTGTGGTAATTGGGTTCATCTTTGGCCTATTATGTCTGTCCTGAGCTTTGAGTCGATTGTTTCATGTTCTCCTACATATCTTCCTGACTCCTATCCAACATTTTTAAGATCCCCCGCAAATCTCCCATGCCTATAGGTGTAGAGGGTGGAACCCCTCTTCAGTTTGGCTACTTCTTATAGAGGGTGAAACCCCTCTCAGCCATTTTTAATAGAAATTGCAAAAAAACATAATACCGTAGCAGGAAAAATAGAGTATCATAAGCGTAACAACGGTAATTGTTGTTAAAGAAAATCTAAAGCAGGGATATGCAAAATCAAATGGAAGATTCAAGGAATTGGAGAGAATCGAATGGAAATTGTTAATAAAAAGACTCTATCCCAACAAAACCCAGTTGAATCGGAGTGTGATTCACCAGTTTACCAGACATGGGCATCCTCGAGTTTCAGAAATTCATAATGGTGGAAACCGTTAATTGCTAAGCCGATTCTCACAAACGGTGCCAATTTGTTATCCCCTAAAACTACTATATTGATTTATCTTAGCTTGAGTATACAATTTATAAGCTGATAACAAATAAGATATGTAAATTACTGAAATACTAAACTAGAGAAAACAGTAGATAGATGAGAGAAAGAGAATAAGCACCATATTTACGTGGTTCGACCCGAAGTTGTACCTATGTCCACAAGTCATGTGTTTGTTGTATTGAATTATTAGGATAACTCCATGAATGAATACAAGAGTGAAGATATCAAGTTCTCTCTAGAACTGTAAATGATAACATTAAGGTAAGTATCTCGAATTCGCAAAAGTGTGTGTGTTGGGGGGGGGGGGGGGGGGTTGCCATTTATAGGCTGTTAGAAGATAGAAAAAAAAGAGTGTCACATGGCTTGTATTTATAGGTTGGGCAAGTACACGCCTTACGTGTGAGTTAAGAAAATAATCATGAAGTTAGTTATGGACACCTTGGGGGAATATTTACATATCTTCCTCACGTGTGTGTGTGTTGTTGATGTCATCCAATCACACAGTACATGATTCCTATAATGGAGGTAATTAACAGTGTTGGTTGACTGCTTGGAGCTGACCAGATTACCTAGGCCAATCAGATTGCTAGCTCAGATGATCTCATTTATGCAGATGATGAGTCCAAGTATCATGTTCTAATTGACCCACAAGCCATACCATACTTATGGTATAACAGTCGAGGTAGTTATTTTTCCTTGTAGTGAATTGTAAACTTTGTGCCCCGTATTTTAAGTAGTCATATATCAGACTTAATTTAAATTAGTATATTGTTTACAAAAAATACTATAAATATTAAAGTTAACCATCAACTAATTAATAGTAAGTAATTAAAAAAAAGATGGGCATATATATATATATATATATATATATATATATATATATATATATATATATATATGACTAAACTTGAAATCTGATAAATGAATATGTAGTTTTAAATTACATTTCGTTACGGTTCTTATGGGTATAATATCACATATAGTATAATCATAGAATATGTCTTATAATTGTATTCATAAAAAAAGAATTATAATATAATTAGGTGATAATTAACTAAAATTATTATTATTATTTGGTTTAATTTGTATATTAAATGCTGCTTTCCATGTTTATTTATATTTAACATTTTAGTTATAATTTTCAACAGCAGAGACCCCGCTACAATAAAAATTTCCTTTTTCTCTTTTTAATGTTTAATCATTATTCAGGTGACTTTAAATGTATTTGGAATAAATGAAACAAGTTAAAATAATAAACTTAAAATCTAAACAATTTCATATATTTTAATAATCAATCAAAACTATTTTTTCATATCCAACACTTGAATGAGTTAGTAAACGTTTTTTCAAACAAATTTCTTTAACAATTATTTTATTTAAGATATAGGATTTTATTTTCTGCTTGGATTGTTGGGAAAAACATGATCGCAAGCTTCTCATAAAAAATATTAGAAAAACATTGTACAAAAGATAACTTTTATATTATCCTGTCATGGATTTTACTTTGTAGCATATGATAATAAACTTACGGATTCAACATATTTGATGAGATGAAGTGAATTTACATAGTTCAAATGCATCCATCGGATAAACTATAAAGAGGAAAAACATTCCATTTTGTTACGATATTAGAGAGAGAGAGAGAGAGAGAGAGAGAGAGAGAGAGAGAGAGAGAGAGAGAGAGAGGGAGAGAGAGAGAGAGAGAGTTGGATGAAAGGCGATATATTGCATTAATTTTGTGTGTTTCTACAAGGATATACATGACCTATATATAGTTCAACTAAGAGTACAATAGTGAAATGTGGTAGTACAAATGAAGTACAATAGTACAGGTGTAGTACGTGTAGTACAATAATATATAGTGCACTAAGTATACTAATAAGCACCCTTAAACTCAAGGTGGTAAGATGGAAACCAACTTCAGTTTGGATACTATATTTTGAAGATGGCCTAAAGGATGAGACTTCATGAAAACATCGGTCGTCTGATCGATGGTTGAAATAAATTGAAGCCAATGGTTCCATCTAGAAGATATTAATGAATAAAATGGTAATCGATCTGAGTATGCTTCGTTCATTCATGCAAAACGTCATTGTGAGAAATCTGGATAGCACTATGATTGTCACAATTAATGAAAGTTATCATGGAATGGCTAACACCCATGTCAATAAGTATCGAGCTGTAACACCTTGTGATTTTCAGTCGCCCAAATCTTTGTCAAATAATTTTTTTTACAAAAATAAAATTTTGAATCTATTTAATTTTGGAAAGTAAAAATAAGGTTTTAAGTGGAATTTAAATTGGGATTAAAATTTGGAAATTATGACTTTTTGTATAAAAATCGAGGGAGGATCCGACCTAAGGAAAAAAAAATATTTGACATTCCGATCGAGCTAAATTTTTTTGAGCATATTTGTTTCATCTTCAGCTACATGATATTAAAATATCAGCCAATTCCAACGGCCCAATCGTACATAATATTTTTTTAATGTATGTGTTTGATTATGACTCAAATTATTTTTAGTATATAAAGATAAAATGACGGGTTTATGACTTTTAAAACACATTTTAGCCCTCTTAAAAATCATTAGCCTCCCATAATTTCATTCTCTCTCATATACAAAACCTATACCCCATTGAAAAAAACTTTCAACCCAAGTTTTCAAGATCTAAATCAAGTTTTCTCAAGATCGTCCAAGAACACGTCTTTATTATTTTTGCAAGAGGAACGCAACAGTGTTTTCAAAATTTCAAGGAAGAATTTTATTAGTTTTCAAGTGATGATTTAAAGGTACGGGGTTTACACAATATGCTCCTCCAAATCTCTCGAGATTATTTTCTTATTTTTCAGTTATTTGTATTCTTCTTAAAATATTGTGGTATTCATTGGAATCCTATGTGCGATTTGATTGAGATATTCTTGTTTATTTTTGTGAGCATGGTGTACTGAAATTTTAATATAGCACTGAGAATGGTCACCCGCCAAAAGTCCAAAAGTCCAATAGCCGAAATGAGGATTTAAGAAGCCTAGGTGAGGTGCGGTGAGGTCTGGTGACCTATTGATGTGTTATTCAGAAATAAATTGGTACAATGCTCGAGTGTTGCATTGAACTCGTATACAGTTTCATACTGTTGTATTTTTCACCGTTATTATGTTGAACATCTATTCTTGTTATATTGTGTACTTCCCTGTTCTTTTTTTAGTGGCATGTAAGTATGGATTTGGACGTCACTGATATTTTGAAGGATATAAAGACCATAAAATTTTGAGAATATTATTTTTCTATAAATTAACTGTGTAAATATTTGGGAGCTTAGTGTTATTTTGAGTGGAATTAAAACTTTAATTATTTGGATGTGTATTTTACCTAGCCTTGTTGTTAGGATACATCTTAGATTGACATGTAAATTTTGAATTGGACATTGTTCATTTTGATGACCTTTCATATTTATTTTGAGAAATATAGATGCTTTATATTGATTGTTGAGGATTTAATTTAGTTTTAATTGTAGTTGCACCTCGATTTTCTCGAGGTGTTACTGATGGTATCAGAGCCTAAGTATGCGACAACCCTCGAGTCTTTGGTTTTGGGTCTACCATACGTGCTAGTTGTGTTTCTTGGAGATATAGTATTTTTTTTTATTAAATCCATAATAATAATTGAGGTTAGATGTAGAATTCTTAATGTGAGTATCTTCAGAGTTGATTTTTTTAGACGACATTTATTTTGTAGATCATCAGTACAGATTTTAAGTGTCGTAAGTATCAATTTGATGATGTGATTTGATTTGAGGACTTCAGTGTTCGTTGAATTTTGGAGAGAGAATCGAGTGGTGATACGTGGGAGAGTGTAGCACGTCATTATTTTCATAGATATATTATATATATAGTTGAGATATATGTTGTATTTTGTTCACGGGGTAAGTGCATGTGGGATTGGGTA
Organism: Sambucus nigra; assembly: GCA_949130495.1. Lineage (NCBI taxonomy): Eukaryota > Viridiplantae > Streptophyta > Magnoliopsida > Dipsacales > Adoxaceae > Sambucus > Sambucus nigra. The sequence goes on along the minus strand of OX422215.1, from coordinate 299,727,505 downwards.
TATGGGCGTTTAATTTTAATATTCTATGCGTAGGCATATGTAAGCCTTATTTTATTTACGATACTTTACATTTGACGTCCACTCTTCGTCGAATTTCGAGGACGAAATTCCTATATTAGTGGGGGAGTATGTAACCCCTCGTGATATTTTAGCCATAAAAATCTTTGTTAAATAAAAAAAATTAGAAAAATAAAGTTTTGGAATCTATTTAATTTTGGTATGTAAAAAGGTTGGTATTTATATGTAAAAATAAGGTTTTAAATGGAATTTAAATTGGGATTAAAATTTGAAAATTATAACTTTTTGTATAAAAATCGAAGGAGGATCCGACCTAAGGAAAAAAAGTAAATAAAAATATTTGACCGTCTGCTCAAGATAATTTTTTTTGAACAACATTGTCTCACCTTCAGCTACAACATATTAAAATTTCATCCAATTCCAATTGTCCGATCGTCTGTAATATTTTTTTAGTGTTTGTATTTGATTAGGACTCAAATTAGTTTATGAATATAAACATAAAGTGAAGGGTTTAGGGCTTTTAAAACATATTTTAGACTTTTTAAAAATTAGTAGCCTCCCATAATTTCAATCTCTGTCATCTACAAAACCTAAACCGCATTGAACACAACTTTCAACCCAAGTTTTAAAGATCTAAATCAAGTTTTCTCAAAATCGTGAAAGAACACGTCTTTATTGTTTTCGCAAGAGGAATGCAATAGTGTACTCAGAATTTTGAGGAAGAATTTTATGAGTTTTCAAGTGATGATTTTAAGGTACGGGGTTTACACAATATGCTCCTCTAAATCTCTGGAGAGTATTTTCTTATTTCCCAGTTATTTATATTGTTCTTTAAATGTGATGTTATTCATTGGAATCCTATGTGTTATTCGATTGGGATATTGTATGCTTATTTATGTGGGCATGGTGTCATGAAATATTAATATGGCACTGAGAATGGTCACCTGCCAAAAGTCCAAAAGTCCAATAGCCGGAATGAGGCTTTAAGAAGCCTAGGTGAGGTGAGGTGAGATCCGGTGACCTATTGATGTGTTATTGAGAAATAAATATGTACAATATTCGTGTGTCCCATTGGAATTGTATACAATTTCTTACTATTGCATTTTTTTCGCTGTTATTGTGTTGAGCATCTATTCTTGTCATATTCTGTACTTTCCCGTTCTTTTTTTAGTGGCATGTAAGCGTGGATTTGGATGTTACTGATTTTTTGAAGGATATTAAGACCATAACACTTTGAGAATATTAATTTTGTATAAATTAACAGTGTAAATATTTGGGAGCTTAGCGTTATTTTGAGTGGAATTAAAACTGTAATTATTTGGAGCTGTATTTTACCTAGCCTTGTTGCTAGGAGACATCTTCTATTGGCATGTTAATTTTGAATCGGACATTATTCATTTTGATGACCATCCATGTTTATTTTTGTGGAAATAAATGCTCTATATTGATTATTAATGATTTAAATTAGTTTTAATCGTATTAGCGCCTCGATTTCCCCAGGGTGTTACAATATCTAAAGAAGTTTTTGGGTGGCATCAGTAATAGCATGATATTCAACTTCTGTACTATATCGAGCAATGAGGATTTTCTTTTTAACCGTGCTATGAGACAAGACAATCACGAAGAAATAAGCAATAGCCCGTAGTAGAATGACGGTCGGTGGGGTTCCCTACCCTATTTACATCAGACTTGGCATGAAGCTGTGGGGAGGAATAAGAAGAGAAGTGAAGACCATTGCATATAATCACATTGATGTATCTGAGAATGAGAAGAACAGTAGTATAATGAGGGAAAAGGGGAGAAGAAAGGAACTGATTAATAATATGAACTGCATATGCGATATATGAGCACGTGACACTAAGGTAGACAAGATTCCCTATTAATTGTCGACATAAAGTCGGATCATCAAAAAGAGTACTACCCATAGGAGTGAGCTTGGACTTCAGCTCAAGAGGAGTGGCATCTGTCTTCCTATCAGTGTGTCCTACACGAGTGAGAAGATCTGAAGCATATTTTTCTTGAGAGAGATAATATCCATCAGAGTTAGTAGAGATCTCAAGACCAAGAAAATAAAACATCTTCAAAAAATCTTTCATTTGAACATTTGACTCAGATATACTTTTGAATATACCAAAGTGATCGTCACTGGTAATAATCATGTCATCCAAATAAAAAAGGAGAAAAATAGTGCCATGGTCGGATTTACGGATAAAAAGTGCGGAGTCATGAGGACTGGATGTAAACACAAAACTTGTAGGAATGGTAATAAACTTAGCAAACCAAGAACGGGGAGCCTGTTTGTGACCATAAAGGGAACGGCGAAGTTTGGAAATTTGATGAGTGGAATGAAAATATCTTATAGGTGATCACATGTAAATTCCTCAGATAACTCACTCACCAGTAAGGAAGGAAGTTTTCACCTCCATCTGAAGCAGTTCCCAATGACAAATTGCAACAACTGTAAGGAGACTACGAACCATAGTGAGTCGAATCACTGAAGCAAAGTTCTCCACATGTCAATCCCGTATTCTTGAGTAAATCCTTTTATGACAAGGCGTTCCTTATAATGACCAAGAGAGCCATGCGATTGAGTTTTAAATTTATAAACACATTTACATAAGATTACATTCTTACCACTTGGTAGATCTACTAAATCCCATATATGATTTTATTCAAGTGACTATTGTTCATCAACCATTGCCTTTTGCCAAGGAGGTTAAAGTAGCCTCACGATAAGAGTAAGGCTCATGATGAGAAAAATAGTAGAATACACATGAAAATCATGAAGAAGAATATATGTGGTTTTAGGTCTTACACTTTTACGTAGGGGATTCAGATTGGAGACTGGTGCAGATCCATTATATGGAGCAGATGACTCGGGTGAGTCCTCAAAAAATATCTTTAGTTGAGCATCAAATGAGGAAACTAGAGGTATCAATGGTGTAGTGGAAGTCAGTTTAATTGAGGAGACTGTATCAGGTACTAGAGGAGAGGATGGAGATAGTGGTGTAATATGTGGCGACGGATCAAGTTCAGGTGAATTGGAAATAAGTCTATCGAGGGATTACTAAAGAATAGAGGTGTGTATGAAGGAGGTAAGTGGAATTTGGACAATGAGGAAAACATCTTATGTTACCAAAAGACAACATGATGGAATACATGAAGACATTTAGAATAGGGATTCCAACACTTGTATCTTTTATGTTGTACCGCATAGCCCAAGAAGCAACACAATCGGGATCACAACTCTAATTTTGAGCATTAATGGGGTTGTAGAAGAACAAAATAAGAACTACCAAAAGTTCTGAGGTTATTATAGTTAGGAGGGTGGATATGAAGACACTCGTAGGGTTTTGATTTTTAATAGTTGAAGAGGGGACATGGTTTATAGTGTAGACGAAAGTGAGAACAATTTCTCTCCAAAAAGGTTCATGACATGAGGCGGCGATGAGTAGAGCATGAACAATGTTTAGGATATGTCGGTGTTTGCATTCGGCACACCCATTTTATTGGTAAGTGTCGGAATATGAAAGATGAGGAATAATACCATGTGCTGTAGAAAAATGATAACACGAGAATCAGTATATTTAGTGGCATTGTCAGCATATAATACCTTAATTTTATGAGAAAATTGGGTATTGACCATAGTTGCAAAATTTATGTAAAGTTGAGGAAGTTCGGAATGATTTTTCATAAGGAACAACCAGGAATAGCGTGAATAATCATCAATAAAAATGACAAAATATTTGGATTTTCCCATGGTAGCAGTGGGAGATAGGTCCCACACATCAAAATATATTAAGCCAAAAGGAGCATGATAAATATAGTCACTTTTATTAAACGTCAAAGCCAATTGTTTTGCCAATAGACATGGAAGATTGTCAAATTTCGCATTATTAACAGACCCTAAGGGACCATGAGAAAGCAAAAACTTAAGACTACCAATAGAAGCATGACCCAGACGGTCATGCCACAAGCTAAGAGAAGGTGTGGAGGATACATAGGTTACTCTCATAAATGGGGTGGTGAGTGATTATGGAATATGAAGGTTTTACCTCACATCAACTTGATCACATACCTCAAGAATAAATTCTATGACTTCATAATTTTAAATAAATGATAAAGTAATATTGTAGTCTTTTCACATAGAGATGAGTAATATGGTATGAATGTAATAAATTATAATTCATTACATATATTATCTCCTCAAATTATTTTGAATATCATAATTATTTTGTAATAAACCTAAAATCTAACAACCACATCAAGTGTAATCTTATGAAATGAGAAGATATGGTGTTAACATAACCACCTATTAAGATTCAAGGTCACTTATATGATTAACAACACAATTTTAGGTCTTTATTTCCTTGGACAAACCTGCTCAGAGTTTCTAACGAACTTTACAAGAAAAATGAAATTAATAAGTATTATCCCAGCTCTCAACTATTAATGAGAAGATCAATATATATATATATATATATATATATATATATATATATATATATATATATCAATTATTATATTGATCACGGCGTTATTCACAACTTATTCACTCATTTATTTAAATGATTAATAATAGGACTACAACCTTCATATTATTCTAGTTCGATAAAGAGTTTTACTTAAGTTAATAGCATATATAATTTTCATAAATCAGGTCTGAAAAACTAATATATAAAAAATACTTAAAGCTTTGAGTGTACCCTTGAATAATAAATAATTTATTGTATCCCTTACTATACACAACCTATGCTATTATAATATATTACCTCTATTAACCCAATTGAATGAATAAATCCATTTGCTAAATTCTTGACTAATACGAATGAAGTTTACTAAAATCATAGTATGTTCACTATTGTTTACCTTTCCTTACATATACACCACTCAAAGCCTTTAAAGCTAAGAACATTCCCTTTCCATTATTATAGTCCGTGATGACCTCAACCATCGCAAAACTTCCAATTTCAAATTATGTTTTCTTTACAAGTTTTCAAACATTGAACACGTGTGTCCTATAGAGTAGTAAAGTCACAGCACTCATACAAGCAAGGCCACCATGACCACAATTGTGGTTTATTAAATCCAAATTTTAAAAATCTTCATGTCATCACCATCCTCAAATTTTGAAATTTGACCATACGCTAGTTCCGTTATAGCATTTTTAACTCGTTATTATATCAACATCACGTTAATGACCACATTAAAAATTCATTATGACATTTCAAAGGATATATATACCTCTGTGCTATCTTTTTCATCAATCCACTATTAATAACCTCAATGAACAATTTCACTCTAAATTTTGATGTAGATATATCCATATCATTTTCTAGTTTACTAGTCTATTAAAAAGCCTCATATAATCTTAAATATACCTTAATAAATTTCTAATTTTGTATATTGTGCATAGTGATTTATAAATTAATATTAATAATTAGAGAATTCCTTTGATTATTTATCATTCATGTTATCTTGTTAAACCACACAAAACATTATATACAAAACTATCCACATATAAACATCATACAAATATAGTTCTCAACCACTGATAACTCGATTGTATCATAACATATTATCTCACTAATTAATCCATTCATATATTGTGAACCTTGTAAGATAACTTTATTTACATCATAATAACCCTTAACTTCTAATAAAGATACCACATTCACGTATTTAATATATAACATGATACTATGTCCTCATCTATTGACATAAATGTTCTTAATATCCTATGCATATAAAAAATACCTTTTAAATATATTAATTTCCAAACTATATCAATACAAACTTCCGTAAATTGGTATAGTACTCTCCATTATGTTTATTTGTATAATATCTACCTTTACCGTAGACAACACCAATGTTACTAAAATAATCAATATGTCTCAACACCACAAAAGTCAATGTGGTTCCAACCCTATCTCATCATGAAACTATTAAATGAACATGGTCCTCGAAGTTAGTAAGGTTAATTACCTCCATAAAAAATACTAATTCTTAATGATAAATTATGTTTAGTTAACGTAAATTTCTAACAGCACTAGTGTTAACAATTGTTACTATAACTCTTAGCCTTATTAGTTACCTCAAATCTGGATCTCTATATTTTCTCCTAAATTATATTAATAAAAGCATTTCACCACTATAACACGTACCCTACAATCCATGAGGTGGATTAGAGGGACGTTAAAGCTAATGGTTGATTAAACATTAATCAAGCCTTTTAAGGTGGATTAGAGGATGATTAAGTATCAAGAACAAAACCAAGGTTGTTAGGGAAGAAGCTCACTCGAAGAGACTCCCACAAGAAGCAAGTTTGTTCAAAGGAGATTCAAGACCATACTTGTAATATCTAATTAGTTTATATTTGTCCCTTCTTATCAATATTTAGAATATCTTGGAAAAAATGTTAGAATAATTCCCTGGGACATGGGATGGTAAGATACCATAGGTTTTATGGGCTTATAGAAAAACTAAGCGAAAGACAATCGGTTACACCCCTTTCTCTTTATTTTTGGTGCTGAAGTAATTTTGCCAATAAAATTACAGGTACAATCTCCCAGGTACAACTTACGGAGTATAATGCTTCCTTAGAGAAGACATGTGCAACTAGAAGATTTGGATAAATATAGAGATAATGAGATGAGGCATTTTTAAATATATAGGAAGAATCTCTCAAGATCATATGACTAAATGGTAAAACCAAGGAAGTTTAAAAGGGGTATCTAGTGTGAAAAGCTTATACAAGGCATATTAGAGGTCTTTCGCTCCCAAAGTTCGAAGCTAGATGGTAGGACCTTACATAGTGTGCAAATCTCATGATTTGTCTATTAAGAGGTATCCAAAATCAAAGCATTCAATCTCAGTAACAAGTGGATCAAAATCTACCATGTTTAGAAGTTCCTCCGTTGTAACATTATTGGTAATAAAAATTATGATGGTTAATTAGGAGCATGTTCTTGAACAACCTATATATAGATTTACCACTAATATACAATGAGGTTACACGACGTTCAAATAAATTCTTCCATTCATGTATAGAAATAAGAGATAGAAAAATGAAGACAGTGAACAATGGCATAAAGGAAAAATTAAACTTGTATCGCAATCAATGTTTAAGCTTTACAAAGCAAGGGGAACTACTTCCACAAAATACAAGGATAGAACCCCTAGTTGCTATCTAAGTCATCTATAATAACCATGGGTTGTTAGGAATGAGTAACGTTGGATGGAGGCCTGGGAGAGAAGATACTAACTCGATTTGCTCATTTGTTATCTCTATCATCTCATTTTCATATTCATTTGTCTCTCGCTGTAGTTTTCCCAACTCTCCATCAGCTTAGGCTAAGGACTTTAGCATATATACAACCTTCTTCTCATCCTTTATTATTTCAGGATAAAGGATAGTCATCTCTTCAGCCACTTGAACTTGAGTCCTCGTGCTAGCTTCAAATTTTGCATAATAAGCAGGAAGGTTTATCTTCTTAAAAGACCTCAAAATTTAGGCCAACCATGTGAGAGTAAAACTGTCATTAGTTCATACTTGTACTTTACCAAGAAGCTCTTTGATCTTGGAGGAATCAAACAAGTGCAAATGTGTGTTCATAATTTAAGTCAATACGGTGGCAAACCCGAGAAACACGTATGCTATAAAGATTAGTATCTCTTGACCACAACGAGGGACACATGTAGAGGGATGAAGTTTTATCAACCAATGTATGATCTCACAGTGAAGATAATAAACAATTTGGGGTAAAATCCCTGAATAGGAGATGTCGCAGGCAACTAAAGAGTATAACCTCTCCCACGAGCATATTGAAAAACATTTTTCTTTGAGGTCGTATCTTCTTTTGGGGGGAGATGGATGAGCAAGATTACACTTCAGCATTTTGATTAGCCGTTTGAGCGGTTGATTAATAGATTTGAGCATTCAAAGGAGTAGGGACGCTACTATTGACCTCTTCCCAAACAAACTCAGTGGGCAGCTAGTTCGAGGGCGAGGTTAATTAAACAGGGGTCACAACAGGCTCCTATACCAGTATTAGGGTAGCTAGAGTAGTCACAACCTAAAAACAAAAAATGAGATGGGTTAGATGCAACAAATCGATCAATCTTCTACCAAATATGGTTGCTAAGTCCAAGTTTATTTTGATGAGTCACAGCTGCTCGGCTCAATATATTTGGCCAATACAAAATTCCCATCGTATATTTTGCAATCGGTTATAAGTCTAAGTGTATTTTTCTAGGTCACAGTTGCTCAGCTCAATACATTGTGCAAATACAAAATTTGCATCACATATTTTTCATTAAGTGCTAAGTCTAAGTGCATTTTGTTTGGTCATAACTGCTCAACTAAATACATTTGGACAATACAAAACTCCCATTGCACATTTTACGTTTGGTGCTAAGTCCAAGTGTACTATTGTAATTCCCAAATGGTTGCTCGAATAATACACTCGACCAGTTTGTTGTTCAAAAAAAAAATTCTAACACTTGGTGCTCAAACAAAATTGTGCTCATTCGGCCCTAAATGTTTGCCCGAATGAATACACTTGACCACATGGTCTCTCAAATCTTAATTTTTGACATATATCTCAAAAATAAAATATATGTAGACATATATACATTGGTTTTTTGTGTAGAAGTTCCCTTAGCACTAGCTACCTTGAGGGAAGTTCCCTAGTAACTTGCTAAGGCACAAAAGCTTGCTCAGCCTGAGCTTCTCAATTACACTAGTACTCAAACCTTTAAGGATAGAAGGCCTAAAAAGGGTCACCAACACTTGCTCATTGATGTTGGTCACAACTATTAAAGTCATGCAAGTGTTGGTTTGGGTTAGATAGAGAGGTGGCTCAGGGGCAGCCTGCACAGGATAAACTTTCTCTATAACAGTTGGAGCGACTGTCTATATTCAAGAGAAATCATAAGCCAAAAGGAGAATGAATCGTAAAAACTATAAGGAGTTACAAAAAATAACTTACAGGAAGAAAAGGTACCTCGATCTCAACTATAAGAGTAACAAAAGTACACAACATCTAAGGACTTTCTAACTTCCTCCTGTCCTGGTTCAAGATCAAGCTCGTGATAAACACCTGAGAAACTAACCCTTTCCACAAGGGGGAATCGTCCACTATCACATTCTCATTTATGGCGTGGGATGATCCCACGAAGACTTATTGTTATGGTAGTGGTGTTTGTTGTTCGGTGGAAGATATCTGGGGCTCCACCCCAGTGGCATTAATATAATCATTAACCTCAAAAAACAAGTAAAATAAATCAGAAGTTATAAAAGTGCAAACTACTAAGAAAAAAGTGTGAGCAAACATCTTTTGAAAAGCTAAGGTATTCTTATAAGAAAAGGTAATGGTACATTACGTTCAAGTGTTTCGTCAATAATGGTGTAATTATGAGGAGGGTAAGATGGTTTCCTAGAGATAAACATCATCTGCAAGCTATGCAATTGATGAATCAAAGGTCTCTCCTCAACTACCTCCTCCTCAACATCACGCATGGTTCTACGAGAAGGCCTTGCGTCAGATCTTATTCTTTTTTGGCCACTCGTACTAGCTATTGGAGTAAATAATAGACCCCAAGAATCCAATTGTTCCTCAATGAATGTCTGAACATCCATAGCTTCATGGTCATAGATTCTCATTAAACTATCAAAAAGTTACATTACTTGATTCTCAATATTGAGGTCAACTCCTTTAGAGGGTGGCACAACTTGTACGTGACTAGACTTAATAGTATTTCTCTTCATCTACTTCGGCCAAAGGTTCTAGGGGAGTATCACCAACCTCACCATCATAGGAAGTGGATCAAAAATCTGGGTGGTCGAAGCACCTTTCTTCTTCTTCTTCTTCTTCTAAATAACCTGCCCTATTGGTGCCATATATGGTTGCTCGATAGTTTTTTTTAAAGAACTCGTATTACGGGTTTAATGATTAATAACACAACCTTTCAACCCAAGCTCTGTCAAGAAAATCTCTCAACGATCAAATCTACAGGCTAACAAAGAATAGTATTTTCGAACCGTACAAGCTAATTCGTTCAAAACAAGGTAAGGTATATTATTAATTTACTACCTTTTTTCATTATTAGAGGAAATGACAATGTTCCGTTCATAAATTATTGATAGAGCTACTAGAGTTTTACTTAAAAAATCAGAAGCTAGAGAAAATTTGACAGTTTTCTCTAGATGGGTACGACTCCGAAGAGGCACACCCTAGTCGAAGCCAAATTGAGCACCTACACTATGGGGGGAGTAGACATCATAAAAAATCTCCCACTCAATAAAAGAAAGAAGGTATAAAGGCGTTAAGACTAAAATAACCCCAGTTAAAGGATTATTTTTTACGAAAATCTCATAGACCAAGTCTATTAGTCCAGATGGCTCGACAAAGAATTTATTTGTGTAATTTTGGGTTTTGGTTGAATACGGTCGAATGAAAAACTCCTTGATATTGTCAATCATGGATATAAGGGGTTTTTTACTTCGCTTATGGTTCCAATCATAGACACGAGGAACCTTTTATTGGTAGGGAAACTAGCAGTATACTTGAGCGGGCAAAATTAGGACATCTTGAATAAAGAAAATAAGTAAGCAATAAAATGTTACAATAATTAGAGACTGTAAGAGGGTACTTTATATTATAGATGGAGGCATAACCCCTATTTTAGTATGGTAATGATAAGCTAACCTGTCCAAAGCTTTGGATTAATGATAGGACACACAAACACAAACACAAACATAATGAAGATAAACTCAGTTTAAACTCACAAAACTCTCGTGTATAACTCAGGAAATAGTAATGAACCTTAGAAGTAACTTAGCTAGAGGGAAAGGGAAGTAAGCACCCTATATACACCTTGGTAGGCAGGTATAAACACACCTAATACCCTCAAGAATCTCTGTCATGTATTAAAAGCTTCGTAATAACTAACAATGGTGAGTGGGTAAGCCCTCTAGTTTGCAATAACTGCCTCTCTTTTATATTCTCTCTAGTCTTAACTCCTTAAACTTCTCAAAAGATCATCTGAACTCTCTAAAAATATCTCCCTTTCCTCAAAGGTGGTTGGGGTCCTTAAATAGCCCCCCACACCACCCCCGAGGCAAGTCAGTCATTAAAGACCATATAAGACACCCCTCATAGTTTATGTCACGACATTAAATGCCTGATGTACTAGTTGTCTCCATGTCATATACATTAAATGCCGAGACATGCCTTTTTTCCATCCACTGTGTGTCAGGGGGATGTTGTCGCAGAGGTGGCTCACCTACTGCCTGACAAACCCAAATACCATGGTGGTTTACTCAAGTTCAGGTCTGACATTATTTAGCTGGATAGTGACATCACCTACAGCAGATGTGACATTAGGTAGAGGGCTGTTTGGTTCATAACTTAGCGCCCAATGGAACTCCAAGCTGCCCCGCCTGAGGTTCCACGGTCAGGGTCCTTCGATGTTTTACCAGGTGTATCTAAGATGGTCAGGACAAGCTCCAACGGTGCTCCACTTCTCAATCCTCCAAACTAAGTCCCTCTAAAGTTCCCATGGCGAGGTCATTCGATTGAGCATGAAATCTCTCCCAGGCCCTGCCAAGCCTGGTCTCTCGTGAGTACCATTTAACCTCACACAAACTTGTTATTATTCTCGTTACAACATTACATCCGTTATAGCGTACAGTCAATATAAACAAAGATACAATCTGACTAACACAACAAGCTAAAGTATGAGTTGCCACGCCAAGCTACCTCGCTAAGTTGCCACACTTGAGCTACCTCGGTTGCTTAATCTAAAACAATATTTCCAATTAAGGAATTATCCCTAATATCAAGATTACCTTCAAGACCCCATCTACATTTTCCCCTTTGTGGAGAGTTTTATTGGAATAAGAAATGTCTGCATGTAACTTCTCAATCCGATGAACCTTCTCTGCATGAAGAAATTCTGGCCTTCTTTCCCTCATTAGAACCGTAGTGATATGATCTCCTGGAAAAAGTAAAATTCTCCCCGATGTACCTGACCTGAAGTGCCATAACTCATTGGGGCTTGGGCGAAGGGACATCGCAACTTTTTCCTCATGCTGAACCTCAACCGTTCTAGCTTTACTATTTGGAATTCCCCGAAAAGGCCTACTAACCTTCTCAAATACTTGTTTGGACTCCTGGTAAGTGAAATTCTCCCTGATGTAACTGAGTCACAATTTAAACAACGTTTGGACTTGTGGCGAGGGGACATCGTAGCTTTTTTGAACCATTGGGACATATTTTCCGTTAGGTGATAATGGATAAGTCTGACACCATTTTGGTGCCAGAACATAAACTTGGTTAGGAAGGAAACCCTTTCTATTCCCCATACGTCACTTCGTATTAGATGTAACACAGTCTTTTTAGCTGTCAAAACACTTCCCGAAGTGCCACGTGTGCTTTTGAAATGATTATAGGCAGCTTGGCACGTGCAAGGGTGGGAAACTCAAACGACAGGTTCTTAAAAGCGTTTAAAAGTTTCAAACGTCTCTTTATTTCAAACCTTTCTCCTCTTCTTATTCAAGCTTTCATATTTCCTCAGAGAGAGATCTTTGTGCGAACTCTGTGTGACCTCCATTATTGCCCCATTCTTTACTCAGTCTCCTCCCTCTTTCATCTTTTACGCCACCATCCGCGGTTGTGCTCCTCCCCTCTTGTTCTTATCCCTTCTTGCCCAGATATATCATTCATTACTACTCTACCATGGCTTCTCCGAGTACTTCTAACGTTGCTGCCACTACCCAGCCAGGTTCCCCCTCTGCCGCTACTGGCGCTGCCACCACCCTTAGCGGCGCTGCCCTAGTCGCTGCTCGTCAAGAGCAACTATGCTTCTATCGTCGAGTGCACATCTTTCAAGAAGATGATAAATTTTCTGAGGTATGCAAGACCTGCTATTTCTCATCCAAGTTCGATCCATTACTGTTGGGTGATGAATAAATGGATTCGTCGAAGTGGGGTTATCTTCCACCAGAGGAAACTCTGCATTTTTGCCCGGACCATGGTGACTTTCCCTACTCCCAGATTAACTTCGAAGCAAGTGGGGGGTCATCAACCCATTTCATAGCTTGGCACACACACATGTAGAGTTCCCACGCCATTGCTCTTGCCAAGGTCGGCTTTCATCGCGCATACTGGTTTGGGGAGTTCACACTCTCAAAGAACAACGCGGCGTTACAAGTGCTAGTTTCTCGATGGAACATCACAACTCACACCTTTTTTACTGCGTGGGGGGAGTTCACCATTACACTGGAGGACGTCTATGAACTCCTTGGGTTTGAGCCCATGGGTGAGTTCACCTACCACGATGATCCTCTGGATGCCGAAGAGGCTGCTGATCGCATTGAGCTGGATCGGATCTGCCGCACTTGCACCAGTTCTTCAAACAAAGCCACATTTGCCCCTCTTATCAACTATTTTTTCGAAGCCCCAATGCCGAAGGATGTCAGTGTTGTAACGGGTTGCGGTCAAGGTACCTCCCTGGAACTACTAGCCTACATACTGGTATTACTTTCGCGCTTTGTTCTTACTGGAAAACCCAATGATTAGCCTAGGAGGGACCTGACAAACATTTCCATTCGCTTGGCCAGATGGTTTAAACTACCTCTGTCCGCCATCACCTTGGGGTCCCTCTACACCTGGCTAGATCGAATCTATATTGACATAAAATGGTCACTGGGCTGTCCTCCCAGTCCCGCTGTGAGCCGTTTTGTGGGGGGACATTGTAGTACCCCTTCAGCCACTGTCGCCATTCCACGTTCTCCTTTTATAAGCCTCACCTATTCGCTTCGTTCATCTTCTCATCGAGCCAGGGATGCCACCACGGGGGCTGCTGAGATGTATGACCAGCCCGGGGTAACTGTTCCAGCCCGGTCTCTCTGCCACTTGTTGTGGTCAAAGAGAGTACCCCGCAGGTAAGTTTCCTTCCAAGCTTTACATCTTTTATTTATCCCATTGGTTTATTCCTTAATTCTAACATATTGGGCTATTTTAGGTGGAAGTGGCGTCACTGATAGCCAATATTCTCCTTCCTCCTGTATTGTCAAGACCCATTACTGCAGTTCCTCTTTTCAGTGCCATAACGGGGGTAAGCTAGGTGCATTTCAGTCACCTATCCCTTTTTGGTGATTACTCCTTTTATCTAACACTTGTCTTTACATTTGCATCTTTCTCCAAGTCTTTCTTCGCCTTTTGCGTTGAGTGGCATTATCCCTTCTCAGGCCCAGGTTGGTACAACTGCTCTCGTCGGGGCATCCTTCGAAGGTCCAATATCTCATTATGCTGATGCACCCATGTTGGCCATAGTACCCTATACTGGCAAGGGGAGTGTGCCTACCTTTGAGGCCTCAGCAACCGAAGGCTCCGTTGAAGCTGCTGAGGTAACAAGCTCACCTCCCACGGTTTCTAGCATTATGGTTCCCCTGGTAATTACTAGTCTCGCTCCTGCTGCAAAGGTACTTTTATAATTTTTCTATATTTCTCAGCTTCTCAAACTCCACCTATATAGGTGACTTAATCAATGAAAACATTTGTTAAGTTTTTTTCATAAACTCCGCCTATAACGGTGACTTAACAATGAAAACACTTGTTAATATTTTTCCATAAACTCCACCTATAACGGTGACTTAATAATGAAAACACTTGTTAAGATTTTTCATAAACTTCACCTATAACGGTGACTTAACAATGAAAACACTTGTTAATATTTTCTCATAAACTCCACCTATAACGGTGACTTAACAATGAAAACACTTGTTAAGATTTTTTTCTCATAAGGTCCACCTATAACGGTGACTTAACAATGAAAACATTTGTTAACATTATTTCATAAACTCTTTGTTTCCTCTAACTGTTTTTAGGTTGTTCAGGAGGATTCTCCACCAGTTCCTTCGCGTATTGCCTTGCCCCGTCGTGAACCTATTTCTTTCGATGAAACTAGCCATGATGATCAAGGTTCCACGGCAGGTGCTGCTGCAAAAACTGAATCTGGGTGCGAGCTTCCTCCGCCTGACTTGGTTCCTCACACCTTCTGCCTGATGGTACTCTAGAGTTCTCCCTAAATACCCGTTAATCACCGTTTGGTAATTAAGTAACTTATGATTTATCATCCTGAAACCTTCACGATGGACTGCCTTCATTCAAACATCTCAGTTATGAGCTACAGGCTTTAAGGCATGGCCATCGCCATTGATGAAATCGCTAATACTCCGACTGTTGATGTTACCAGAGCCATCCTCAACCAATTCATGGGTTATCTAAGGGAGTTGGGTCGTGAAGAGTTTCGTTTTGGCTGACTCATCGTACATTTGAAGACTTTAAAGAGCCAACGATTGGACAGCCAGAGGGAGCTTTTACAAAAACATCAGGAGGATCAGCGGGTCGAGGAAGCTATGTTGGCCGAGCTAGCACCCCTTCTTGGAGCCATTGATAAGGAGGTGGAGGACCTCGAAGAAGCTCTACGTTTAGCAAACCTAAAATGAGAGAAACTTCTTATTGAACGTATGCAAGCAGAGACCAGGTTGGAAGTTCCCATTAATGTCCAACGATCTTGCTTAGAATCTTCTTCGGGCCTTCCTGGAGATTTCTTCTCCTCCCCAGATTTGTGGTTCCTCCTAGGTCAATGATTTTTTGTATTTGTACTTTTCCTTTCTTCTCATGTAATTCTTGGGCGATAGCTCCCAGTTTTGTAATGCCCCAAAGTATATGAATGGAAAAAGATACTTATTCCTATGCCACTTCTTTATGTTACAACTGTTTACATAAATTGTGAAATACGGCGTTTTATAATTCTTTCATCTCTACTTAAGGTATAATAAAAAAGAACTTGCATACTCATCATAAGAAAGAACTTGTGTATTTATAACAACAACCAATTACATCAGAGGTCCAACATAACTGCCTACACATGATAAACCTTCAACCACTTATTATTAATCTTGAATGGTTTATCTTCTTCCATCTTTGATATTAAGCATTAACATGAGTCATGAGCCTCCTTTATGATGAAAGGTCCCTCCCAATTTTCTACAAATTTAGGTAGAGGAAGCCCCCTAATATGTTTCACAGCGGCCTTCAATATGAGATCTCCCTCTATGAATTTTCTTGGTCTCACCAAGTTATCATATGCCCTGAAGAGCTTCTTCGTGTACATTTGAAAGTGTTGAATCACATTATCTCTATGTTCTTCTAATGCTTCCAACTGCACGTGTCTATTCTGAGGGAGCATGCTGCTTCGCAAAGCATATCGGGCTGAGGGAACTTCTAATTCTATCGGGGGAATTTCCTCAGCCCCATAAATAAGAGAGAACGGCGTATACCCTATAGGCTTCATTTTAGTCGTCCGATAGGCCCATAAAATGATGAGTATCTTGTCATCCCATGATCCTAGGAAATCCTCCATCATTTTAGCCAAAATATTGACCAAGTTTTTTTAGTCGCTTCGGCTTGACCGTTTCCTTTTGGGTATGCCACCGTCGAAGTGTGATGGACAATGGAGTATTTGTCTATGAGCATCGTTACTTCTAAATTAACGAAAGGGGTTCCATTATCCGAAAGGATAACCTTTGGGATCCCAAAATGGCAAATGATGTATTCTCTGATGAAGTTTCTCTCTACTCCTGCTGTTGCCCTTCTCAGTGGTATCGTCTCATCCCACTTTGTGAAACACTCCGTTGGTACTAGGATCCATATCTTCCCCCTCAAAGAAGTGTGTATTGCCCCTACCAGGTCAAACACCCAAGTGTGAAAAGGATAAGGTGTTGCTAGGGAGTGTAAGTTCACTGAAGGGGCATGGATCATATTTCCATGAAGCTGGGAAGCCTTGCACTTTCGAACGAACTCAGTAGAATCTTTCTCCATCATTGGCCAATAGTACCCCAAAGTCATCAGCTGGTCATACAGCTTGTCCCCTCCTATATGAGCTGGATTGTGCGCCTATTTGAGAACCTTGGCCACTTTTTCCTTCATGGTGCAATGTAAAGGCCTGTTAAATTATCCCCTTCGATAAAGCTTCCCCTCCTGAATGTAGAATCTCGGGGCTCTTCACTGGAGCCCCATCGCATTAATTTTCTTCGTTGGGATGACTCCATCTTTAATGAAGTCTATATAGTGTTGTATCTAGTCATCTTGAGCCTCCACGAAATGACATTCAACTGTCTCGAAGAATAATTGGCATTTTTCACACTTCCGTTGTAACTCGACTGCATCCTGCTTCATGCTAGGCCAGAAATATCCCTCCCTTTGCATTCTTCAGTAGAGGGGTATCTCAGTTGTTTCGCATTTCTCTCCATGTGTTTTCTTTAATCTTTGATCTGCCTCTTCTGGACCGATGAATCTCGACAGCCATCCTCATGCGTTTCTGAAATAAAGGTTTCCCTAGTTGGTAATGTACTGGGTTAATTCTCTGAGCCCCATCATTCCTTCACCAGTATCATGTTGCCTCTTAATCTCTCCCCTCCATTCTGCATCCTCTTCCATCGATAAAATTGACTGTACCATCGAAGGAGATATTCTTCGTTGAATCATGACAGTAGTTGTATCGCTCCTCATGATTATCTTCTAGGAAATGGTGGCATAGGCATCTGGGTGATGGTTCATCATTCTGGGCTGCCTCTTGATCTTGGTTCGATGGAATTGCCCAAAGAGCCTCTGAATGATCGTTCTATATGGTGCCAAGCTCATGTATTTCAATGTGTATTCTCCATTCACTTGAAGAACCACCAAGTCTGAATCCCCCTTGATGCAAAGTGAACGGATCCCTCTTCGAAGAGCCTCTAGCAATCCCAACACCAGTGCTTCATATTCTGCCTCGTTGTTAGAGAAAGGGAAATCTAACTTGTAAGAAAGGCAAATCTCCTACATTCCTTTTGAAAGAATAACCCCTTCTCCTCCTTTCTTTTCTGATGATGACCCATCGAACTGCATTTTCCATTCCTCGTACGTTGCGTCTAGATGGTTGGCCTACAAATCGTCTCGTGGGTTATCTTCTTTGGGTGGCTCAAAGGTTCCCGAAGGAAAAATGGCCAACAGATCATTGTATGCCTGGCTTTTAATTGTGTGAGGAACCACGCACTTTAAGTCATATTCGGAGAGGATAAGGAACCATCTAGCTGCCCATCCAATCAATATAGTCCTTACAAGCAAATACTTAATGGGATCACATTTAGTTATAATATTAATTAGAAAATATAGCATATAATGTCTATATTTTTGCGCTACAATTACTAAGGCAAAACAATGCCTTTCTAAGCTACTATATCTGACTTTTGGCCCATGGATGATCCCGTTGAGGTAGTAAACTAGTCGTTCTTGCCCATCGATCTCTTGTGCTAGCAAAACTCCCACGAGCCTTGTGGTGTATGTGAGGTATAGTTGCAACGGTATTCCTGCCCTTGGTGGAACCATGGTTTGTGGTGAGATGAGAAGCTTCTTCGTCCATTAAGAGACTCCTGGTGAATTGCCTCCCATTTAAACTTCGTGTTCTTTCACAACAGTTGCATCAACGGATGTGTTATTTCGGCTAATCCAGGCACAAATCTCCTAAGGTAGGAGACTTTACCGAGGAAACTCTTTAGCTCTATTGTCGTTATTGGACATGGCATTTCCAAGATCTCCCATTGTTTGTCCTGGTCCATCTGCACCCCTTATCGATTAACCACAAAGCCTACGAATTTCTCGGTTATCACCCCAAAAATGCACTTCAGCGGATTCATCTTTAATTTAAACATCCTGCAACGGGAAAACACCTTCCTCAAATCGCTCAGATGAGACTCCTCCTTCCTCGACTTGATGACCAAGTCATCCACATTGAATTCCACAAACCTGTGAAAGAAGTCATGGAAAATAGCCATCATTATTCTTTGGTAAGGCGCCCCAGCATTCTTGAGTAAAAAAGGCATCACCCTGTAAATGAATTTGCCCTACGGGGTTTAGAACGTTATTTTCTTTGCATCCATGAGGCCCATCTTGATCTGGTTATACCTTACATACCCATCCATGAAGCTATACATCTCATGACCTGCTATTGCATCTATTAGGATATCGATGGAGGGTAGTGGGAACTCGTCTTTAAGATAGGCACTATTCAAATCTCTGAAGCCCACACAGATCTGGTTTTTTTCTTTCTTCCCCACTGGGACAATACTGGATAACTAGAGTGGGTGCTAGATCAATGTAATGAACCCTGCCGTTAGTAAGCGTTGAACCTCTTCTTTGATCTTCAAATCCAACTCAGGCTTGTACGTTCTCGTTACCTATTTTACTCGAATGGCTGAAGGCATCACATTCAACTTATGATAGCTTACTTCCCCAACTAGCCCCTCTATCTCTGTGTACTTCCACGCGAAGATGTCTAAAAATTCCCAAATCAACTCAACCAAGGCCTCTCATTTCTCTTTACTGAGACCCTTCGAGATGAAGATGGGACTTGGGTCTTCTTCTTCTTTTTCCAGGTTCAACTTCTCTAGCTCTTATGCCCGCGGTTTCGTTCGATCAGCCATATAATCTAGTTCCTCGGTGACTTCCTCCACAAATTCCTATATGATGGAATTATCGATCGCCATATATTATCCCCTTTGATCTACCAGAAAGCATTCATATATCGGGTCAACCTCATCGCCAACTTCCTGGGCCACCCGTTCACACCGTTATAATCAATACACCACCTTTCCTTCCTAGGTAACGACCTTCTTGCACTGTCTTCCGGTAATGGTGACTGCTTTCCTCTTCTTCTCTCTAGACGCTTTGGCCACTCTTTTTCCTGAAAACTGACTCAATACGCTTTGTCGTTGGACCTCGTGCTCCATCGGATCCACTCTGGGCCTCATCCTATCTTTGAGCTTCTTTGAGATGCCTTGGGGCCGAGGGACCACCTGGTGAGCTTCTTTGGTCATTACTCTTACGCTACTCACAACCTCTTTACTGTGCTTGTTCAAGGGCCCCATTCTTTCTTTGATTGAGGGAACCCATGCTCCCTCCATTCTTCTTGTTAGGACCCGAACATCCTCTTCTAACCCCGTATAAAATACGGCATCCACCAAGTTAGCTTCCTCGATAACGAAGGGACTCTTTATAGCCCTAATAGTCACCTTCGTCCCCTTGATGTTTGCCTTAGTTCATTGGTGGTATGTAGAAGGAACTAGTCCTTGGTTGTGCATCCACACCCTTCCTATTAGCATATGATAGGAAGTTGCACTCTCTATCACGTGGAACTTTATATGGGAACTCAAATTTCCCATTATAATCCCCACATTAACATACCAAGTGGATTTGGAAGATTGGTTATCATACCTCAAAATTACCAAAGGCATGGGGACTAACCTTTCTTCTGGAATATTGGCTGCATGAAAGGACTTAAATGGCATGATATTGATGGAATCTCCCCCATCCATGAGAGTCCTTGTAAAACTAACTCCGTTGATACTGAAAGTCACGTACAATGGCCTGTTATGAGGGAATCTCACAGCCCTATCGGCATCGCTGAAGGTCACCTCTTACAGGAACCTCCTTACCAACCTGGCCATAGGTCCCTTCCATTTCAGCTAAGGGACCGCGTCTTTCCTCGCAATATCTAATATCGCCTAGGTTATTTCTAACCTGCATTCTTTTGAAATCCCCACTTGGTCGAAGAACCAGGTGAACTGCGAGGATTTTGAAACTGCACATTACTCTAGCCACGAATCTGCTTCCTCACCTTCAATGTTGTACACATCCTCCATGTCTTTGGTGCTTGCTTCATCGTAGGCCAAAACTACGTTAGACATTCCCTTGGTATAGGTCTCCAAAGCTGCTTCATACTCTTCTGTTTCTTCTCTCTCCGCCTCTTCATCGTAGGCCACCACGAGATTGGTCCCATGTGCTGGCAGTGGGTTGTTATTGACATTCTATGGAGGGATTTGCAACGTCCCTGCCTTCACTTACTTGATAATAATTCTTCTCAGTGAGAGGCAACTTTCTCTTGGGTGCTGAATCCTCCTATGAACCTGGTAGTACCTAGGATCTGCCTTTGTTGCCACATCAGGTTCCCCAAAGGGAATGTCTTTTGGTTCGTAGACTGTTCCACCTTGGACCATTACGTTGTAACAGCTGACAGCCTCCTCCACTATACAAGGCAATGGTGGTGGGTCCTCCCTGTTTCTTCTGAACTTCCTCTTATTGTCCTTTTTCGGTGCCTTGCCCCCGTCTCCTCCTTCGGTGTACCCTACTCATGGGGGCTGAGACCTCCCCTCCGTGGGTTGCATCGGCTGCCTAAACATCATGGGCACCGCCACCGGATTGGGCCGCACCACTAACTAAATATTCCTTATTTCTTTTAATAATGCCGAAAAATTCCCCTTGCGCGTTTCATTGATGAGATGGCAGATGTACTCAGGAAGCAACCCTTCAGCGCAAATATGTAATAACTAAGACTCTTTGAATTCCTCTTTCACATCAAGGGATCTTTCCCTAAACCTTCGAACATAGGCCACCACTTCTTCCCCAGGTCGTTGCTTCTCCCTACCCAGTTGGGTCAAAGTAAACTCATCTTATGCCCGAAAGAACTTCTGGACAAACAACACATGCATCTCCTCCCATGTAGAAACATTCCTAGAAGCCAAATGGGAATACCATGTATATGCTTTATTGGTTAAGGATTTGGAAAACTCCCTCAAACAAAGTTTCTTATTATTGCAATGTGACCCCAAGTGTTCGATGAAGCGCTATGTGATCCTTCGGATTCCCACCATTTCCCTTGTATTTTTCAAAAATAGGAGGAATATAGTCCTTCAGATATGGCTCGTCGTTGTACTTCTAAGTATACGATGTTTGAAAGTCATCATAAACCGAAGCCACCTCGCCAGTAGATTGCGAGGAAGCCTGCATGAACTTCAGCATCTCCTTTCTCATTTCTTCCATGGGTGATGCCACTGGGGAAACAACCAATGGCACCATGGGTTGGGTGCCCTTTGTAGCTAGCACCAATGTCACAAAGAGGGCCGTTGAAAATCCTGAGGTTCCCACTACTGGATTCATAACAGAGAGTATGCTTGATGGGACCGTTCCCGCAACACCTGCACCTGGTGGGGCCGTTGGAGCTAACCCTGGTGTTATGAAGGTATTAGCCTCCAATCCTCCCAGCATAGTTGAAGCTACTGGAGTTTGCAAAAACTCATAAAACTTGCTCATGAGGAGCACGACCTGAGTGGGTCCTAACCCTGCACTCGTGGAAGCTTGTGTCACCCTCGGAATGCCTGACGTCACCGGAACCGAAGGTGCCTCCACTCGGGGAGCCCCATCCCTTAGGGCATCCAGTTCCCTCGTATCTTGTTCTTCATTATGTTTGATGCCATCAAAGTTGAGCCTTCGATTAGCATTATCCTGAGCCATACTCCTTACTTAGAAGAATGCCTCCCCAACGGAGTCGCCAAATGTAAGAGGGTACTTTAGATTATATACGGAGGCGTAACCCCTATTTGAGTATGGTAATGATAAGATAACTTGGCCAAAGCTTTGGATTAATGATAGGACACACAAACACAAACCCAATGAAGATAAACTCAGTTTAAACTCATAAAACTCTTGTGTATAACTCAAGAAATAGTACTAAACCTTAAAATTAACTTAGATATAGGGATAGGGAAGTAAGCACCCTAGATACACCTTGGTAGGCACGTATAAACACACCTAATACCCTCAAGAATATCTGTCAAGTATTAAAAGCTTCGTAATAACTAACAATGGTGAGTGGGTAAGCCCTCTAGTTTGCAATAACTGCCTCTCTTTTATATTCTCTCTAGTCTTAACTCCTTAAACTCCTCAAAAGATCATCTGAACTCTCTAAAAATATCTCCCTTTCCTCAAAGGTGGTTGGGGTCCTTAAATAGCCCCCCACACCACCCCCGAGGCAAGTCAGTCATTAAAGACCATATAAGACACCCCTCATAGTTTATGTCACGACATTAAATGCCTGATGTACTAGTTGTCTCCATGTCATATGCATTAAATGTCGAGACATGCCTTTTTTCCATCCACTGTGTGTCAGGGGGCTGTTGTCGTAGAGGTGGCTCACCTACTGCCTGACAACCCCAAATACCATGGTGGTTTACTCAAGTGCAGGTCTGACAATGTTTAGCTAGCTATTGACATCACCTACAGTAGTTGTGACATTAAGTAGAGTGTTGTTTGGTTCATAACTTAGTGTCCGATGGAACTCCAAGCTGCCCCGCCTGAGGTTCCACGGTCAGGGTCCTTCGGTGTTTTACAGGGTGTATCTAAGATGGTCAGGACAAGCCCCAATGGTGCCTCACTTCTCAATCCTCCAAAACAAGTCGCTCTAAAGTTCCCATGGTGAGTTCATGCGATAGAGCATGAAAGCTCTCCCAGGCCCTACCAAGCCTAGTCTCTCGCGAGTACCGTTTAACCTCACACAAACTCGTTATTATTCTTGTTACAACTTTACAATCGTTATAGCTTACAGTCAATATAAACAAAGATACAATCTGGCTAACAAAACAAGCTAAAGTATAAGTTTCCATGCTAAGATGCATCGCTGAGTTGCCACGCTTGAGCTACCTCGGTTGCTTAATCTCAAACAATATTGCCAATTAAGGAATTATCACTAATCTTCGGATTACCTTCAAGCCCCCTCTACTGATACGTCAAAATATCTAACTGACCTTACAATGTCAATGTATGTTATGCCTACCTAGGTGTAGAGAGAACCTAGTGTGATGGCAGTCAGGGGAATTTTGACCCCCAAAGGCATCCAAACGACAATATTGATTAACTTCCTCCTTGGGTAGTCATGTGGTCTCTGGGATAAGAAAATTCTAGATCGACAAATAATAGGTAACTTGGTAGCTAAAGGGTAGTCTCAAAACCCTCCCCAGTGGGGGGCAATACACTATCTTACTTGCCCTTAGGATTGGCCTTGGCAATTTTTTTCATTTTGGCAGCAGATTTATCTTCCACAAAGTAGAAGTACCAAATTAGCTCATCGAAAATGGCCTTGTTTGATCATCCGATGAACTTCTTACAAACCTGGTCCAACACCATTATTTTTTTCACCTCCTCTTTAGAGGTAGATTCATCAAAGAAAGTTTCATCACTGACAACATCAAGACCTAGGACCTCCCACACATCCTCCAAAGTGATGGTAAATCTACCCCTCCCTACCACAAAGGTGTGGGGCATGTAGATCCATCGAGAAACCATTAACCTCAAAGCATCATTTAGTTTGATCAATGTAACGTCGCCAAACAATATGGTGTTCGACAAACAAACCTTGGATAAGATATTGGCATACTTGACGTGAATGTACTCCGTCCATGATTCCAATCCTTTGTATGATCCACTTGGAGACTCAAATTCCATGTTTGAAAAGGGTAAATCTCCACGTTCTATTCTAATCGTGGTTACATCGGCACCGGGGATGTACGACCACTCATGAGTTTCTTAATTTTCTTTCTCCAATAAATGGGGAGTACCTATGGTGATTTAATGATTAGGGTGAGCCCTAGAAATGGTCCAAAAACGGTCTTTGATACAGAAAAAAGGAGCACAATGGTGTTTTCACCACTGATCTTGGTGAGGAAGGGTGTTAGGAGAAGCGCTCCTAGAAGAAGGAGTGGTTTTGGTGATAGGCTCTATCTTAATAGTGGTTTGAAAGGAAGAACGATGAATAATGAGAGTAAGGGATAAAAGGGATGGAGAAATAGGCAACTATGTCTTTCCTATAGCAAAAAATTGAAAATATATGAATTTTCTCTCTCTAAAAAGCTCTGGATATGTAAGTTATTGAAATTAAAAGATTAACAGATAAGGCGATCCCTTTTTATAAGGGGAAATGGGTATTAAAACGGTAGGAGGTGATGTTCATGCTTGTGTGGCTGCGTGCGACCACACAAAGGTAATCATCATGCTCTGTTAAAATTTGCACAGAGGCGGTTCATGTGAAAACTACGCTCTATCCCTGAGGTGCCACGTGTTATTGTGTGGGAAAATGGACGGATGCATTTAATACGATAAGACTGATCGATGATGACCCCTTTGAGTCTAAGTTAGGATTTGGTATTCCTTGGGAACTTAATATGTTTTGGTGGAAATCTGGAAAAAAAAAATTCATAAGTGTGAACATGAAAGTTTAAAATTACTTGAGAAGGTACCCCAGCAACTCAAATTATCAGGGAAATTATAAAAATGCTTGCTCGAACAAAATGTTCACTCTAGTATATATTCGTGTGAACGCATTAGTGTTCATTAAAAATGATAACTCCCATTTGAATAAATGCTCATTTCTATGAAATTTTTTATCTAACAAATATTTTCCCAGTAAATGGTTGTTCAAAATGTTCGGTATTTGAGGTTAAAGGTCACTCGAAGGAGGATGAAGAGGCAAATGTAGAGGTAGGTTAAATCTAATGGTTGATTAAACATTAATCAAGGTAGCTAAAGTTGATTAGTGGATGATCAAGTATTAATATTAAGAAAAAGGTTTGTCGGTAAGAATTTCACTCGAAGATACTCCCACAACAAGCAAGCATGTTCAAATAATATTTAAGAACATACTTGTAATACATACTTAGTTTATATTTGTTCTCACTTGTCAATATTTGGGATATGTTGTAATAGTATTGAGATTATTATGTACCTACAAAGGACCACGTCTGGCAAAATAGGGGATAACTTTCATGCTTAATCCACTAACCTCATTTAGGGAATCTCACAAGTACTAGGTTTGGAGGATTAAAAACAACGCAATGTTGGGAAATAACCCCAACCTCTTTGGTACACTTAGGCAAAACCTCTCTCTTATATGATCAAGTTAGTGTTCCAAAAATCTCCCCCCCCCCCCCCCCGATCGTGGGACGTCACTCGAGGGACCTTGTCAAAGTTGTTCGTTCTAGGAACCTTTCACAAAGAAACCTCATCCAAACAAACACATACAAAGTAAAGTTACTCGAGGAACCTCATTAATCATTTGATTGACAATATAACATATCTTATTGCTACTATTTAATATATTTTATGATGTCATGCTTTCTGACATTTGGGAGCTCTAGAAAACTGGTACTTGAGTGGGTTCATTCTTTGGACCGACGACCCATTTGGAAAACATACCATCATCCCTCACAAAGGAAACCTTTGTGATAACTTGTCACATCACAATCAATCTGAATGACATTCTGATAGCCAAAATAGTATTCCCGCCCAAAAAAATATCTCATGCACTTAATACACCCTTTTGCATTAAATGCACAATATTTTTGGAATTTAATGTGGGCTCAGAGCATTTAATGCGGGTAACGTCGCCTGAATGACCTTCCATTACTACAAATACTTTCACCAATCATTTGTTTCCAGAATCCTAATCTTGAATCCTCATACATCATTTCTCTATACCTAAGTGCATTACGTGAGATATTATCATTGAGTTTATCCTTTTGTTCTTGAGTTCTCGATTACTATTTATTACTAATCAATTCACTTATTAAGTCACTTTAAGGTTTCTTCCTTGACTTTATCGCATCAAACTACTTGTTCTTTCTCCATCCAACCAAGTTGGTAGATGAGATTCATTTCATTTATTGTGTGGTCAGAGAATTTATGTTCTTGACGCTCATTGAATACATTTTGTTACATTTAGCCCATTTATTGTAAGTATTGAAATCATTTATTGCAAGGCGAAGGAATCCGCTATTCCTTACGTATTAAATATCATTCTAAAGAGGTTACGCCTAGTTGATAACTGATCATATTTATCAAACCCATATCTCACACTCTTAAATTAGATTAATAAAATAATCTCACCACTGCAACATTTACCTTACAATTCATGAGGGGTCATATTACTAAATAATTACAAAATTAATCTATAATCAACAATTATCCTTATCCCATTTAAGTATAGACAATATAGTCCACCTTTCATAACTTAAATTTATTCAAATTGTATCCCCTAATATGCTTTTGAGACCCATAGAAACACTTACTAGATGTCCTACTATATCATGAGTAAATATTAACACTATACATAATACCTCCATCTAACTTATGTTTTAAGAAAACTATATTAACCTTCACAATCGATGCTCTACCCAAAACTATGACACAATCGATGCTATATCCTAAGGTAAGTTCATCCTAGAGCTCTAATACCAAGTTGTCACATCCCAAATTATGGCCGTGAATTATTAAAATATTATAAATTTAAATCATGCGTAATTAATTCCATAACTCAAATTTGACAAAGATTTTGTGTTATTATAAAAATAAATAGGTAATTTTGAATTCAATGATAGACCATAATTTGACATGCAACTTATTTGATCACCTAATCTCCTATATTTGGGGTATTAAGAGCAACTATAAGCACAATAAATTTTGTCCCATTATAATAATTGTCTTAAAGATACTACATATAAAGACAACATAAAGTACAAATTAACACTAAAACAGAAATAAAAAGAGTTCTCCTCTTATACACATATTTATATAAGATTTAATAAAATTAACTAACTTTAACATTGCCACCACTTGAAAAAAATATTTTGCATAGCATCATGAGTAAATTAACCCGCAGAGAAAACTCTTCCACTAAAAAATAAACTCAAAATGTACCAATATCAACTAATATAATCACCATATCACGAACTCATAAAATGTAACTAATCATCAGTAAGCATATAACCACGTGAATAATAACACATTTCTCATTTAAAATCTCTTACGATACATCGGCTTCTAATGTCCATGTGCAAAGTTAAATAACTCAGTGGACATGTATAGTAACAACTCCTAGTATACAATGCCCTGCAAACATATGCATATTTCATTACCTTCCGACAACTTTTGGTACTATAGACTATTTCAATGCACTAATTGTAGGATTATCTCAATCCTGGATGACTCAATATAAACCTCAAGTTCAAAAACAACAATAATATATGTTAATATGATGAAAACTTAAAATAACAGACAAAGCCCTCGATATAGCCAACTTATATATACCCTTAAACTACGTGGATAAAATTAATCATAAATGCATTTATCATGAGAATAGATAATAATATAAGAATTTAAAGGCGCATAGGTACTAGTCACCTATCTAGTTAAAATACTTTGGAACAAAATCATAATATAGTTCTTAATTTTCTCCTCACAACAAATAAACTATAACAGTGTAGAGGGGGCTTGAAGGTAATCCTGAGATTAGGGATAATTCCCCCATTAGCAACAGTGTTTGGGATTAAGAAATCGAGGAAGCTAAGCATGGCAACTCAGCGAGTTACGGTTGTAATGATGTAACGGGAATAATAATGATTTTTAGTGTGAGGTCAAATGGTACCCGCAAGAGACCATGCTTGGCAGGACATGAGAAAGATTTCATGCTCTATTGAATGACCTCGTCGTGTGAGCTTTAGAGGAACTTGGTTTGGAGGATTGAGAAGTGAGGCACCATTGGGTCTTGTCCGACCATCTTAAATACACCTGGTAAAACATCGAAGGACCATGACCGTGCAACCTCGGGGGGAGCAACCTTGAGTTCCATCGGGCGTTGAGTTGTGAGCCAAACGAACCTCTACTTAATGTCACATCCACTTTATCTGATGTCACTAACCAGCTAGGTAATGTTAGACCAGCACTTGATTAAACCACCGTAGTATTTGGGGCTATCAGACAGTTGCTGAGCCACCTCTATGACAAAAGCCCCTTGATACACAGTGGTTAGGCAAAAGGCATGTCTTGGCATTTAATGTTTATGGTGTGGAGACAACTAGTGCATCAAGTATTTAATGTTTGTGACATAAAGTATGAGGGATGTATTTCATAGGCATTAATGGTTGAGTTGCCTTAGGGCTGGTGTGGGAGGCTATTTAAGGACCCTAAGCACCTCCGAGCAGATGATCCTTTTTGAGAGTTCATAAGTGATCACTAGAGAATTATTATAAACTAGAGAGAATTTACTCACCCACCATTGTCATTTATTACGAAGCTTTTAATATATGACATAGATTCTTGAGGGTGGTTGATGTGTTTTAGCTGCTTGCCAAGGTGTATCTAGGGTGCTTACTTCTCTCTCCCTCTAGCTAAGTTACTTTTAAGTTCATTATTACCTTTTGAGTCATACACGAGAGATATGTGAGCTTAAACCAAATCTATCTTCATTGAGTTATATTTGAATGTCCTACGGCTAATCAATAGTGTTGCTATTTAACTTATCATTACCATACTCAAAAAAGGGTTACGCCTCCATCTTATCTAAACTACTCTCTTACATTTGGAGACTCTACTGGGGAGGTATTCTTCTAAGAAAGGAGTATGGCACAAGATAACGTTAATCGAAGGCTAAACTTTGATGGCATTCAACACAATGAAGAACATAAGGTGAGATAACTGGAGGCTCTAAGGGATGGGGCCCCTCGAATAAAGGTACCTCTAGTTCAGGCGACAACCGACATTCCTAGTGTGACACAAGCTTCCACGAGTGCTGCGTTGGGACCATCCTAAGTGTCACTCCTCATGAATATGTTTTAGGATTTCTTACAAACTCTAGTAGCTTCGACGGTGTTAGGAGGATTTGAAGCCAACTCTTTTGTGACACTAGGTGCAACCCCAATAACCCTACCAAGTGCAGGTGTAACGCGAATAGTCCCAGCAAGTATACCCTCTGTTGTGAATCCATTAGTGGGAACCTTGGGAGTATCAATGGCTCCATCTATGATGATTGCTCCAGCTGCAATGGGCACTCAGCCCATGGTCCCGTTGGTTGTTGCCCAAGTAGCATCACCCGTGGAGGAAATGAGGAAGGAGATGCAGAAAGAGATGCTAAAGTTCATGCAGGCCTCCTCGTAATCTTCTGGCGAAGTAGGTTCCTTCTATGATGACTGCCAAACACCTTATCCCCCAGAATACAATGATGATCCCTATCTGAAGGACTATATTCCTCCTATTTTTGAAAAATACACAGGGAAAGGTGAAAACCCGAAGGAGCACATTAAGCTTTCGTGAAACACTTGGGGGCACATTATAATAATAAGAACCTCAGGTTGAGGGAGTTTTCTAAATCCTTATCCGATAAAGAATATACCTAGTATTCTCATTTGGCTCCCAAAAGCATTTCTACCTGGGAATAGATGCATGTTCTGTTCGTCCAGAAGTTCTTTCTGGCAGAAGATGAGTTTACTTTGAACTTATCGAATGTTCAGGGAAAGGTCCCTAGATGTGAGGGGGGAGGCCAAATAGTCTAAGTTATTGTGGATCTATGTGGAGGGACTTTTTCCTGAGTAGAGCTGTCATCTCATTGATGAAACACGTGAAGGAACGATTTTGACGTTCTTAAAAGCGATAAGAAATATCTCCTTGGTGGTGCGACCAAATTCGGTGGTTGTTCCCATGATGTTTCAGAAGCCTATGCAGCCTGTGGGGGGAGGTCTCATCCCCCACGGGTAGGGTACACCGAGGGAACATATGGGGGTAAGGTCCCAAAGAAGGATAATAAGAGGAAGTTTGGAAGAGACGGGGAGGACCCACCATTATTTCCTTATATGGTGGAGGAGGCTATCAGCTGTTACAACGCAATGTTCCAAGGAGGAACGATCTATGAAACAAAGGGAATTCCCGTGGGGGAACTCGATGGGATAACAAGGGCGGATCCCAAATATTCCCAGATTCATCAAAAGATCCAGCATCCAATGGAGAGTTGTTTTACACTTAGGAGAATCATCAATAAGTAAAAAAAGGTAGGGACTTTTCAAATCCCTCCGCAGAACATTAACAACAAGTGCCAGCCCCAGTGTCTGTAAGTTAAAGGAATCTTCAGAATCACTTTCCTTAGTCTCTTCGATATCTTTGATGAGAGGTTGTACTCGGTGTTGGAAACTTTTAGCCCATGGGTAGCTATCTTGGAAAAAAATCTCCATTTCAGGCTTCATCTTCTTGTCTGTGTGGTCATATCATGGTTCTGGAAAACTGCAAAAGGGGAAGTCTTCGCCTTCTTTGATGAATCGTCCATTCAAGGAGTCTCCTAGGATAGTTGGTATGTAGTCTAATATTCTCTTTGGTCGAGACTGGTGGATCATTCTGAGCTCTTGTTATGATGGTTGATACCCAAGTCATAAGGAGGGAAAGCTTTCTTCAGTTCGATGGGATCAAGTATCCCTTGCTGCCTTTGCCCTAGCCCCAGTACTGGCATGAAGTCCATGTTTCTGAACATCTAAATCACATTGACATTACCATGAGGGTCATATTCTGGACAAACCCTTTCTTTGAAACCTTCCCCTGTCGGGAGTAGGAGTGGCTCAACTCGAAATCCTGATAGGAGCATATCTCATTTGACCCGTACTGTATCTCAAGGACTGGACTGCTGGTGCTTGCACCCTCGACATTTTCATCGTCGCCCAAAATGGTGATGACTCACCCATCAGCGAAGAACTTTAATTTTTGATGGAGTGAGGAAGACACGCCCTTGATACTATGGAGCCAGGGTTATCCGAGCAACAGGTGAAACAAGATGGGTTGTCTATGACTTGGAATTCAATGATATGGTTTATAGGGCCAACCCCTATTACAAGTTTTATGGATCCCATCACCTCCTAGTGGGTATTATCGTAGGCACGTACATCGGTGGAGGTTGGAGCGAGGTCGCTTTCTTTCAGGCCTAAACACTTGAAGGTTCTCAGTGGGCAGACATTCAAGGCGGATCTGTTATTGACAAGAGAGAATGGCATGGCCTTCCCCATAACTTCGATGGAGATGTTGAGTGCATGATTGTGATTTGGCCCAATTCTGGGGATTTCTTCTTCAGAAAATGATAGCATTCGGGTTGAGGTCAAGGATCTGACCAGATTTACCGCTTCTTCTGGTGTGGTAGAAGGAGGAACTGTGGGTCCAGTGAGTAGCTTGATTAAATCATTTATATGAAGCTGGGAAGATATGAAAAGCCCCCATAGAGTGATGTTAGGTTCAGTTTTCTTTAGTTGATTGAGGATCTTTCTCTCCTCGATGGCATCTCTGGCATAGGAAGGTTTTCAACGCCCTTCCCTTTGTCATTTATTGGTAATGAGCTTGGAACCAGGTAATGTCTCCCTGATCTGGTAATGTGATTTACTGAAGAAGGGAAGAACATAAATCCCATTTCCTTATCAATCTCAGGTTATTCTATCACCCTATTTATTTCTCCTAGGAGTTCTTCAAATGATATCATCCCACATATGTCGTCTACTGGGCCAGTTCTTCCTGAAGCTTGTTTTTCACTCTAATCTTTGAATTCTTCCCCCCATTCGGTGGCAATAATTTTATCTTTCCATGTAAAGTCAATGCATTCCACAACTTGAACGGCTTCTTCATACAGGTCTTCCCATTCTGTGGGGATATGTATGGTTGAAGGGACCAAGCGCCCTTGTAGCGTCAAAGTGTCAAGTTACCCGGTGATACTACAAATTTTGTTGGTTTTCTATAATAATTCTGCTATAATTTCGACAACACCATCTAGGCTGACTTCATCAGTTGGTAGCACCCACTTGTCTGAATCTCGGGCCCATTTTCGCACTTTCAAGAACAGTGTACTAAACTTTTGGCAATCGATGACCATTTGTGAAGGCAATTTCATCCCAAACTCTAGGAGTTGGTTTAACACCTCTGACAATTCCATATTTCCATTTTCAGAACGGGTACAGACAGCGATGCATGCTCCTGATCAGCGAGGCTAGTAGGGTGTAGGAGGAAATATGGGCGAATTTGAAGAGGTTTAGGAGAGTATATGAGTGTGATTTGAGTTGAGGGATCAAAATCTTGGTTTTCTTCTAATAAGATGGCATTTGCATGGTTTGGGAGTGGATTGCGAGTAGTGTTTGGATTATAATTGGATGGTGGGGCGATGGTACCCCAATCAATGAGATCTTGGATTATGTTTCAGAGGTGAAAGAATTGGTCGGTGGTATGGCCAGCAGTTTGGTGAAAGGCACAATGAGCATCGGCCTTGAAGTTTCTTGGAAGTGGGTTTGGCAATGGATGGGGGTCCAAGGGTTTTATAAGGTTTCAGCTTAACAGGGCTTGATAAACTTTGGAGTGGGGAGTATGGAGCTCGGTGTATTCCTTCGGACTGGGATATGACATCTTTTTGGTTCCCACGAAGTGGTCAGTTGAGAGATGTTGTTGATGGTTGAGACTGCAGCATTGGTAGATTTGTCATATTTTTTGGGAGTGAACTGTCCGGACACCTTATTTGGTTCAACCTCTGTTTAGCAAGACCTTCCTCAATTTTTACTCCTGCCTCTCTGAGAGCTCATAAGTGGGGATAGTATTGTCCTCCCATCATCGCTCGGACATGGGGCAAGAAGTTCTTCTTCACTATGTTGACCTCTTCTTCCTCATATGGCTGATTGGTCCTGGTAGCTGCTTGCTACCTCCACCGGGTTATGAAGTTACTGACTGATTCCCTAGGGTTCTATTTGAGGAGCTCTAAATCATGACGGGTGACCTCAATCTCTTCGTTGTATTTGAATTGAGACATGAATTCTCAAGCTACATCCTCCCAGCTACGGATTTTGGATTCCTCGAGAGACAAAAACCATCGGAGGGCACTATCCTTCAAATTTTGCTGAAACAATTGGGCCATCACTTCTTGAGAAGACCCTAGTAGAGTCATGGAACTATGATAACTACAAAGATGAATAATCGGGGGTCCACTCCCCCCGAACTTCTCAATATTTGGCATCTTGAACTTCTCAGGTAACCACGTTTTAGGATAAGTAGACATGTGGGTGTAGTCTATATAATTCCCAGAGATTCTGACCTGGTCAAACTTCTTGGTGAGCATTTTGAGATCCTCTTTGACTTTATTCAACTCCTCCTCTTTTGGATCAACGACTATAGGAAGGTTACCCACAGGCTGGGTAATGTTTGGCATCGAAAGTTGGGCAGGTGGCGGCCCATTGATAGGAGGGGAACGTGGAGCATGCTGATATTCTTCGGGAACCCAGATAGGCTCGAGTGGACCCATAAAATGAGGTAATAGGGCCTCAGGCTCTTAAAGAATAGGAACCTGGTTTTGTTGCATCTCTTGGACCTCATTATGGAGGTTGTTAATCTTGGACATGAGCTGCACTAGAACTGTCGTGAGATCCGGCTATATGATTGGTACTTGATTTGTATTCTCCATGAAAATTATAGGGATTCTGGACTCGAAATAAGTAGTAGAGGAACGTACGAAACTCTGGGGTGATTTGACTAAAGACCAAAGCTAATAAGGAGCCAGGACAAGGGCTTGCGGTTGACCTAAGAAGGCGTAGAATGTGATTTATTTTTGAGAAAAAGAGAAGAAACTATTTTTGGATTTTGGATAAAGAAGGGAGAAATGTTTTTTGAGATGGAACTCAGCATGATTATTATGATTATTATGTTCTCACTTGTATTTAATTCTCCTAAATGCAATGCCGGACGACAACCGATCCTGGAAAAGTGGGGTTTCTAATATATGCGAAGCTACGACTGGACTTGTAACCAGGTTCACGGATAGGGTCCCATTTTAAAAATGTGCGAAAATTTGGGTGGCAGGCCGACCTAGAATTTTAGCAGAGTTTCGGGTTGAAACCGGTAATCTAAAGAGTGTGTCTTAGGTTTGACACCTATATGCGGGTATGCAGTTGGTTGGGTGAATCGGAATGGGTTCCCCCCTTTGGCGTGACATCCACGATATACGTCTTGCTCTTGCGGGCAATCGGTACGTGTGGACAAGCCATTTGATATACCTGAGTGTACGTGAATTGCGTCACTACATACCTTGTGGGGACGGTACGTGTGAAAGAGAATTTCTATATATTCGACGTACGTGAATGAATTCCCTGCGATATACCTCCCGTCATGACTTTGGTCAATCGGTACGATGCGAAGGAACCATTCGATATATGTCGAAGGTACTTGGCTAATGAAAGGTGAGAGTCATATCGCTTAGGCTAACTGCGCCCTGCCGGACTAGCGCCCATCATGAAGTGACCCTCAAGTTACTGGGTAAAATTTGGTCAATAATAATGCTCTTCGGTGATGTCGTGTGGATCATGCATGATTCTCTTATTAGTATCTTATGATGAGAATGTTTTTCTTGATTATGCCAAACAGGGAGCAAAGTACAAGTACCAAAGGTACACCAAGTATGGATGAGTGATGCATACAACATGTAGATATATGTGATCCTAGGTCCACGTGGTGTGAAGTGTACATGGAGAATTTTCTTCAAGTGTGTGAACATAAGAATAAGCATGGGATACACATGGAAAAGGGGAACATGGAGATATAGGGGAAATACAAACAAATATAACATCCATGTAAATAGAGTCAATCCCTCAAAACATACATATCCCCAGTAGAGTCGCCACTGTGGCCATCCCCGATCCTCGCCGCGGGCAGGCACATGACGGAGGATCCTCGGGTCTCGCACGTCCCTCTCAGGAGCGCTTCGGCTGGCGTCGTTTGAGATGAGGTGTAAAAATGTAGAGAGATTTAGAGTCGCCAGTCTATTTTACTGAAAACATACAAAAGAAAAAGGGGAAGCCATCCTAAAGGACGGCATCCAAAGACATACTGGTGCATACGAAACCAAAATGATTCGAGAAGGGTTCGGAAGATAAGTTACGAAATGGGAAGGTATTAGCCACCCATTCTGACCTTTAGGTCTCTCCTGGATGTCTGTTATTTTCCTTTTTTAATTTCCCTGTGATATGTGTTCATGTGTATATATATATAGTGGAGATAGGAATCCTCGACTTATATCATGGGAGAGATAAAGCGAGTCATCCGTAGGAAGGGATAAAAATAATATTAAAAAATAAGAGTTACGCGATTACCCTTATGTTGATCGTTATAATGGAACGATAACGCATATGGATTAATACGTCACTAAGAACAAGTGTATAGAATATAAGAAAATTGGATTTAGAGAAGATATAGAATGAGAGAGAAAGTGAGAATAGGACTCGAGTCTCGCATTTTACCCTGAGACGCCTACGTAGCGTATAATGGCATCAAAGTCCACGTAGTTCGCATACAAAATGAGGGTTGGGGTTTATTCCATAAATCCAATTGTGGGATCTCTTATGTGTGAGTGTGTGTGTGTGTAGAAAAATTATTTTAGTTGTGAGAAAAGTGTGAGAAAAATATGAGAATCCCTATTTGGAATTTATGAGCAAACCCTCTTTTTCTTGTTTTTTTTGGATTTTATTTATATGAAAATAAGAGGTGTGCAATAATACTAAATAAAAAGTATATTAGGATGTGTGAGATGAGATAATAAAAGTGTTAGGTAATAAAACAAGTTATTGTGAATTTAAGGGAATTTGAAGAGAAAGTTGAGAAAGTTGGACCTTCTTAAAGATCTTGAGCTTGATCTTGAATGTCGGAGAGAAGCCCTTGCACTTCGATGATGATGGAGAGTAGTTAATTCACCAAGTTTGATGAAAAGGATGGTGAAAAGTGGAAGTTAGAAAGGTATTTGGATGTTGAAATCATGCTGTCTTCGAGAGAGGTTTTTGGGATTCGTTGAGAGCGATTTTTATCAGATTTGGGATCCCTTTGCTAATGAGGTGAAGGCCTCCTTTTATAGGCCCGGGTCACTACCGATCGGCATAGACCTGGTCCTTCCTATCAACACCTGTCGATAGGCAGGGTCTAGAACCTTCCATTTGGCAGTGTGTTTCAAGCCTTTTCAGAAAATTGGATGCCGAGGGCAAACCGTTGGTCAGAATCGCGCATGGGGTGGACCATTGGGAAGTTAATTCAAAGACCTTTGAAAGTCCCTTGGACCACTCCCGGGTTCAGGAGTTGACTTTGGGTCAAATATGGCTCGGAAGCATTTTTCGGTCCATTGGATGGGGAATCATTCGAACGCAAATGGATCATTCGTCCGCATGGTAAGTTCGAATCGCGCATAGGGTGGACCATTGGAAAGGTTAGGAGATGTACTTCAAAATTCCAAAGAGTTTGACCCGGTTTGGGGAGTTGACTTTGGTCAACCAGGACCTGGAAGCATTTAGTGACCTCTTGGAGTCAAATGGGTCATTCGTTTGCATGGTAAGTCGGAATCACGAATGGGATGGACCGTAGAAAGGGATTTTAGTACCCTTCGAAGATTCATTCAGTCTCGTTCGAGTTGAAGAGTTTTCCTTATTGGTCAAATGGAGCCTGGGAGTCCCCGATAGCTTCTAGGTCAGTACTCGGGGTATGACCTGGGTTTGTAGTGATGAAGGGAGGTACTAGGGACCTTAGGAGAGTTAGGGGGTAACATAATGGGGTGTCTACAGTTATGAACCTAAACTACCTTGTTTATGGCAATATCACCTTCTCTTACCCTCTCTATGTTATCAAAGAACCCTCTTATCACGGTCTAATAAGGAATTTTCAGGACCCAATAGAGTTGGAATACAAGGTCATAGGTTTAGCTTTAAGGAATGATAGATCTCCCTAGTAAAAGAAAAGTTAGTAATTGTCACTTGCCTTGTAGGGATCAAAGTACCCTTAGTCTCTTTGGAAGGAATAATGTCGTTTATATTATTTTTGGAGGGCTTGCTTCCAGTAGGTTCTTTCCATTTTCTTTTATCCTTGTTAGTATGCTCACTAAGTTTCACCCAAATATCGAACACACGATACCTAACAAGCTTTAGGATTAACATATTCCATTATTCTTGAGTAAGACCCTTGAGGAAATCTGCTGGTAAACACAAGTCATAAATATATCAATAAACTATGAAGAAGGGAGACGCGGAAATGAAATGGTGATGTACAAAGACCTTTGAGAGTTTGGGGTTTATAGATGATCCTAAGATCCTCAATCCTAGAAAGAGGACACAACTGCTTGTAGGTTTTGATTCCTATGTTCACAACATCATTCACTAGCTACCTATCTACAACACTAAGACTAGGAGTAACTTGGTCTGCAAAGAAGGAAATATAAATTCAGTAAGGCATTATAGATGGTAAATATTACAAATAATACTATAAAGAATAAAATGAAAGATTAATACTACTTAATGGAGATTTCCCCTTAATCACAAGTAGCTCTCGCGGCTCCTTGTTGTTCCTGGACTTCAAGGAAATCATAATTTCCATAAACGTAAAAATAGTTGATCTTCTAGAGGTAATTGGAAATCTAAGAAACCCTCTCAAGCTTGCTATTTGACTTAAGAGGGAAGACATGGAAATTCTTTATTGATATGAGAATGTAAACACTATAAAATATCTCACCGCTTATATTCTCAAAGTGGATGTACCTCCATACTATGATCGAGATATGAATGATCTACAAGGAGTTGGGAGATAATTGGAATGGTGAAACACCCAATGAGAAAGTATTTCACATATACATATGTGAAATGGAAGGCTAAATCCTAAATGAAACATGGCCTTGTATAAACAAATTTCAGTTACATTCTTTATATCATAAGCTTTCTCAACAGCCTCTAGGTCCTTCACTATCATAGACGTCTTTATAAAGTACATATATTGGATCCGATAGGCTTTGATTCAGTCTATGGTACTTTTGTTATGTCTATTTTGAGATAGGTCAATATCGTAACCCTTATTATCATGTATAGAGTCCGGTGCAATATCATTATTCAAATAAGGGAATCCAATAGCTAATTTGAGAAACAAGGTATACTCTAACTCACCGTTGTATCACCCCTCCTCAACAAGATCAATAGCCTCTTAAGTGTCAGATTTACTCTCATATGAAGTAGACTCAAAGTCAAAATATGAATAGGACTCTAATCAAGATGCTGAAACCAAGGAGGAGGTAAAGGATATGGCCAAGTCATTAGCTCTAGTTATTGTCCTAGATAAGGAAACTACTCTAACTTTTATGTCATAACCAAGGATCGACACACCACAAGGGATGTTATCCATTAAAGTATCAAATGAATCCTCATCTGAACTCGTGGTATTGTTTTTGATTAAAATATCACTAGGACGAAAGAGTACGATCGACTTAAATCTAAAGGATGAATCAGGAGCCTCTAGACTACAAGGACGAGGGGAACCCTCAGCAAGAGTCATTAAGGTATTGATCACCTCTAAGGGGTCTGACTCAAGTAACTCTATGAAACTCATTCACTAAAAAGATTCTCCTCAACTAGATATTGGTTAAATTCCATGGATTGGGCGTTCAAAAACTAAAAAGTGAGATTTATGTTATGTGATTAAAGATCAAACAAAGAAAAAGGTGATGAACTTATGGAAGAAAATAAAAGAAATACCTTAAATAACAACTAATGATTATAACGATAATGAATAAACTGTTATAAATTACTAAAACCTCTTAGAAATATCTAAATAAGGAAAAGCTTACCAAAAGTCATGAAAGAAATAAAAAACTAGAAGAATAGCTTAAAAACCCTTGTAAAGATCTTAGAGAGATTAATCTAGTCTTAGAGAGTTTTAAAGTGGTCAAATGTAAATCATAACCATATTTTATATAGAGGATTAATGGATTGGTAATCACATGCTAAGCCCAATAGTGGAAATGTAAACGATAAAATATGAAGCTACACAAGCTACTTCAACAGAGTATAAGAGTTTCAATTTTATTCCATTTTTTTCAAACATATCCTAGGCCTGAGATTAAAGGATGGACATGCAAGTACACCATCCTAAGAACCCTCATCTCCTATATTTTAGGGGTCCCATGGCCCCTTCGAGTGTTATATTTTAAGGACTCTCAACTCCTTCAACTTCAACATTTGGAGGTCCCTCACAAACTTTGGCCAAAAGACCCTTGACTCCTACATTTAGGGGTATATTATCTCCTTTGGCTTCAACATTTGGAGGTCCCTCACAACATTTAGTCTAAGGACCCTCAACTCTAACATTTTAGGGTCTTTAGCTCCTTCGGCTCCAATAATTGGACGTCCTTATGAAAGTGATCTAGTTCCCTAGGTTTTATACGGATTGAAAATAATCACCAATTTTACTAATTTTTCAAAATTAATTAAACCAATTTAAACTTAATACCAATTAAACTCCAAGTGTTGTCTAAATAGTTCTCCAATTTTAGTATTGATGTAAGCATGCATCTAGGTGATATAAGCGAGAGTAAAATAAGCAAACCACAAAATGATAATGTACGAGGAAAACCCACAACGGGAAAACCTTAGAGGCCCCAACCACACATGTCCACTATCATATGTATAATAACAACTTAAACTTACTCAATGACTCAACGTTTTCAAGCCTCGATGGACTTCTTTTTTCTTTCTGCCTTCCTCGTAGCCATTGTTGGATGCCTTCCAGCAACCAACACAATGCATGGCCTTTCTTACGTCTTAGAATTCTACTGATCTTACTTGCCTCTTGACTATTCTAACTATCATACAATTCAAACATGGTCTTCACCACTACAAATTATCTTACAATATATATAGCAAACAAACTTGGTTCAGCATACATGATATCTCAAACAAACGCTTGTATGTGAAACTTCGATCTCAAACTTTTGGTGTAAACTAGGGTTTGGGAGGCTCAAATTTGTCTATAACAATCATTTTTGCAAACCTTTCCAATAAAAACTCATTGCCATCACTCTTAAATATAGAAAACACAAAGAATGAGGTGGCACAAATATTAAGAAAACTCATTTGAATAAAATACACAGGTTCGTTCGAACGAATTGAGCATTCTTATTTTAACGACAAAAATATTGTTTGAATGAAACTTCTAATCTTGTTTGAATAAACATCGAATGACCTTTGAACTAAAATCTCTTGTGAAACAGAACAAACTCATATGAAGCACGTTAAATGATCATTTGAATGAAACACGCATTCTCATTTGGACCAGTCTTTGAAACTCATTGAACGACTACTGAAATCCTATTTGAACGAACATAAAATCTCGTTCAAATGAATTCAAAGAAAAAACATTTTTCTTTTGTAAACATTTTACGAAAAATGCCTCTGTTTAAAAACTAACACCCAAACATAAATCCAAGTTATATATATATATATATATATATATATATATATATATATATATTCATACCTACTTGAGATCCCTCAGATAATTAAGATAGAACTCAATACGAAACACGATGGGTAATCGATGTCACTTTAACTTGGCCACTACAGTCTTTAATGACACATCATAGGCTTGAAGGATACGCCACTCAAATCCTAGCCTATGATGAAAATAATTTTTATCCAAATGAAATAAAGACAATATATATAAAAATTGACTCAAATGAGAAATTTTCCTTACACCTTCACAAGCTTCGATCTAAGGACCCTCGGCTTCTATATTTGGGGTTAAACATTTAGAGTACACTCACTAGATCCAGTCTAAGGACCCTTAAATCCTACATTTTAGGGTCCCTTAACTCCTTCGGCTTCAATATTTGGATATTCCTTATAATCTTTTGTCTAACTACCCTCATCTCCTACATTCTAGGGTCCTTAGATTTTTCGACTTCAACATTTGGAGGTCCCTCTAAAAATTCATCCTAGTGACCCCAGGCTCCTACATTTTGGGGTTCCTTAGCTCTTTCGGCTTCATTATTTAAAGGCCCCTCACAAACTTTGGCCTAAGGACCATTGAATACTACATTCAAGGGTCCATGGGCACCTTTGGCTTCAATAGTTGGAGGTCCCTCACAAGATTTGTCCTAGGGACCCTCATCTCCTTAGTCTTTAACATTTGGAGTTCACTCATGAGATTCGGCCTAAGGACCCTCGGTTCCTATATTTTGGGGTCTTTCAGCTCCTTCGGCTTTAACATTTGTAAATCCCTCACAAGTTTCGATCTAAGGATCCTAGGCTCCTAGATTTTGGGTCCCTTAACTACTTCATTTTCAATATTTGGAGTTCACTCACAAAATTCAGCCTAAGGACCCTCTACTCCTACATATTGGGTCATTCAACTCCTCCGACTTCAATACTTGGATGTCCCTAACAAATTTTGACATAAGGACCCTTAGCTCCTATATTTTAGGATGCCTCAACTCTTTCGACTCTTGTATTTTAAGGACCCTTAACTTCTTCGAATCCTTTATCGTTCGGCTCATAACCTCCAATATCCGACAACTATTACGAAATAGCACAGAATATTAAAGCCTAAGGGTAATTATTGATCCTAAAAGTAGTCTCGTATAGATAAGGGTATTTATGAGGATTGTCCCCATACCTTCGACCCCATATCTTTGGCCTATACCTTCGACATTATACCCTCGACCTCATACCTTTGGCATCAGCATGGTTGGCCTAGTTATAACAATAATTAAAAAAAAGCATAGAATTTACCAGAATGGGTATTTCAGGCATTTTCTACTTACATCAGCGTGTGCACAAGTCAATAGTGCACGTGAAGGAATAAATCATTTATTCCACACAACTTTTAGATGGACAGGTTGCATAACCCAATTGGCTCATGTCAATTATCATGCACCATCTTACTTGGGGTGCACATTACACTCTAAGTCTCCTTTATAAACTGTATACTTAAATACTTGTGCTCTAAGTGAACTAAGATTATAAAATCTTACAAAAACTCTACAGAAATACATTTTAGGGAGAGAAAGTACTAAATTATAACTTGTAGAACACTATTCATAGTGAAGAATGAGTTTGCTTACAATGGATGTAGGTCAAATGGCTGAACCACTTTAAATCTCTCTTTTGATTTGTCTTCTCTCTTTACTTGCTTTATATTTACTGTTTATATTCTTATCCAGCTTATCCTCAATTTCATATTTCACTAAGTTCATCTTTTAACTAGATTGCTGCATTTATGTGTAACATCAACAACATTTATTTTCATAACCCTTAGAAATATAACATCATAACTATTTGTGAAATTTTCATACTATCTAAATTTTTGTTCTTGTTTAAGCCCAGATTTTATGAGATTAGTCTTATTTATTACTTCACACGAATATTCCACTAAAAATAGTAATATGGTATAACATTAAGTCTAACTATATACCATCACATCAAAATTATCTTTCTTATTTATGGGTGGTGATTACATGTTATATACACATACATTTACTTTAACAAATTTGGAACAACAACTTAAATCTAACTTCAACACTTCATTAAAAATATTAAATCTACTTCCATTCCAACAAATAACTATAGGT
The DNA here is from genome assembly GCA_949130495.1 of Sambucus nigra. NCBI lineage: Eukaryota > Viridiplantae > Streptophyta > Magnoliopsida > Dipsacales > Adoxaceae > Sambucus > Sambucus nigra. Next base: position 299,684,362 of record OX422215.1, on the reverse strand, counting down.
CATTCATATAAGATACATTTTAGCACAAAACTTTTATTAGACCAAAATAGTGAACCCAACATTTTCATAATTCAAAAACTAGTGGAATAATGAGGATGGAAATTGGAAAGTTTAAAGAAATTCAGGAAGAGGTAGCTCCAACGAGTTCAAGGTCGTTCGAACGTGAATCCCAGGTCGTTCAAAGTGTGGATCGACCGAGGATCGAACGAGACCCAACTGCATAACTTAAAAAACTCATTAAAAGGTTGTTTCAAGACCAACTCGAATGAGAGGCCATTCTCGTTTGAATGAGCACATCAGAAATTTTTAAATCGTGTTGCCCTTGTGTGTTGTTGCATTTTGGGCCGTTGGATGGATGAGGTGCTGAGCTCTGGCGATCCCAGATTGGGCGAAGAATGGATTTTGGTATTTGGGGTGGTTTTATAAGTCTTGCTTGGGTTTATTTGTGGTTATTTGAAGTTGGATTAAGAAGAAGAAGAAGAAGAAGAAGAAGAAGAAGAAGAAGAAGAGAGAGAGAGAGAGAGAGAGAGAGGGGTCTTTCCCCTCGATTTTCAGTATTTCTCCACCACAAATCATCACTACGATGTAACCACCTTATTCCTAAATATTTAAGAGATATTCTACCATATCCAAGCCCAACACACCTATTTCCACCATTGTTAGGCAAAGCTACGAATTTTGGTGGTGTTATTGGGGGATTTTTAGAGAAGATGAAATAGAATATTTATGGAGCTTGAAGAGGGTTTTGATGAAGTTTTCATGGAGACAAGTTTGGTAGAGCTATGCAACCTCTTTAAGGCCACCTTAGGAGGTAAGAGGTTTATATCATCTTAGAAATTTCATCCTACCATTGTTGGAGCTCCATTTGAGGTGGAGAAAATCTACTTTAGTATTAAGACTCTATTTGCATATTAGTAGTCTTGTTATTAGATTATAAGAGTAGAATGTATTTGAATAAAATGATGAGTTTCAAGTACTTTGGTGTTTAAAATTTTTATGGAATAAAATGTTATAAAATGCCATTTTGATGAGGAAAAAATATGATTGAATATTTCAAAGTTTCTTGAAATTAAAGTTTGGGAGTCTATTGTAATGGTTAATGTCTAGAAGTTTGATGCTACATATTTTATGAAATAAAATATTTTGAAAATGATATTTATCTTGCAAAAGGGAAGATTTTATAAAAGTTGGACATTTGTTGAATTTTGAAGAAATGAAATTGTTCTTTGGTCTTGAAAAGTATATTTTCGCAAGTATTATGAAATATACGATAAATTGTATTTTCTTATAAAAGTAGTCTTTAAATGTAATTGGTTTTCTTAGATAAAGAAAGTGAAGAAATGTCTAACTCGAAAGATGGTTAAAAAGGTGTTGAATAAGTGTCAGTGGGTTAAATGTTGAGAAGTTGGTGCGTATAACTTAATAATATTTTGGGAGATTGGCAGTTATAAAATTGGAAGAAAATGTCAAGTTTGGAAATAAGTGGGTAAGATGGTAATTTTACGTAAAGTGGAACATTTTTATGAAATAAAAATATTGGAAAAGGTGTTACACAAAAGGGTCCTAAATGAACATGATTTTGGGATAAAATAACGTTAGAGTAAAAATGACAAAAAATGATCATTTTTAAAAGTGTAACACAAAGTGAGATGAAACTCCGGGTGTAACACCCCGCCCGCCCGGGGAGAGCGAACGGAGCACTACTCATCGATAAAACTAAACTATTCCACAAATAAAAAGGTATAAGGCATCTAATTCCCACAATAAAACAAGAGAAACAACCAATCTCAAACCTCTTCAATTAAAACAACAATTCTCTCGAATAAATACAACTTCTAACTCGAAATAAAATAAATCTCCAATGCTCTATACATCAAAATAAATACAAGTCTTCTCATCTTGTATTAAAAATCCGTCCCAATAATAATCCATGCTAAAATTCATCTCCAAAATAAATCCAAAGCGCCCAAAAATCCGCGCTACCCTACCACTAAAAGAAAATATGGGGAAGTACACAATACGACAGGAAAGATGCTCAACAAATATTAGCGGTGAATAAAACGTAACAATACGAGTACGAATATTCAATTCAAAGTGACTTTCATAAGCAATTATATTAATATAATTTCTCAACAACACATTAATCGGGTCACCAGGCCTCACCACCGTACCGCGCCTATGCATTTTTTTAGCATATCCGGAAAAAGGAATATTAGCGAGTGCCCAACCTCCGTGCCATATTAAAATATCATGACAACATTCTCAACACCAAAATAATACCACTTGAATCAAAATTAGATTCCAACAAATAAGTCCAGATTCCAATGAATTTAGTAATTCAAATATGAGTCAATAATCACAAGAAAACAACGAGAATAACACTCGCGAGATTAAGGGCATATTGTGTAAAACCCCATTCCTTAAAATCATCACATAATTCAGCCTCAAAATATAATCACACCATCACATTCCTCTCGCGAAAATAATCAAATCTCGTTTTAGCCCAAACTCGACAAAACACCAAATAAGCCTTCTAATCTAAGGTTGAATTCTTGAATAAGTTTTGGGCTATGGTTTGTAGATGAAAGGGAGTAATTTTGGAGAGGTCTTCTGGTTGAAAAGTTTGAGAAAAAGTGATTTGAAATGCCAAGCCACGAATTAGTTGATATAGAAAGGATTAAGAGTTTGATTAAGAAAAGAGATCTAATCAGATACAAACACTAAAAAATTTATTGCGGACGATCGAACCGTTAGAATTGGATGAAATATTACAGAGAATTAACTGAAGACGAGAGGAAGCTACAAAAAAAATCTCATCTCGATCGGACCATTCAATATTTTTAAATATTTTTTTTTGCTAGAGAGTTTTATGTTTTGAGGACTCTAAGAGAGTTTTATATTTTGAGGACTCTTATATATAATAAAAATTCAATTAAAACTCCATTTTAATTCCGATTTCGAAACCGTTTGAATTATATTAATCTAAAATCACAACCAACATATTTAGCCAATAAAAAATATTAAATTCAAAATTTTATTTTTCCTCTTAATTTCGAAAATGCCCCAAAAATTATGCGGGTTATTACACCGGGTTTTGGCTTCGACCGGGCAAAAGAAATAGTGAAATAACATGGACATTTGCAAAATGTTAAAACGTATTAATAAGGACTCGAATGACACCAGAATAATTAAGGAGGTCTCGAAGCCCCGGGGTGGAAGACCCAAAATCACTAGCCAGAGCATATGGTAAGCATAGCCGGCAGTGTGGATCTCATTAAAGTATGTGATTATTGAAAGATTCTGAGAAGAAAGTTAACGAAAATGGAACATGTCAAGAAATGGATTGTGTGATGAATACATGAAGATACAACTTAACTTGAATGCATTAATAAATATTATGATATTAGATAAAGTGAAAAGTAATGCAAAAATTCATTAATGTCCATAAAGTAAAGGAATGGTAAAGTGAAGGGATTAAATGGGTAGTTAAGCAGCCTAAAGGGGTTTAACCCATATTTAACACAAGGGTGTGTTTATGAAATATTTTCAATGAAAAAATAAGTATTTTCTAACGTGGTGTCCCTGTGTGTTGAAAGGGTGAATTTCAACATAAATACTAACGTGAATGGGTATAAATAAAAGGAGAAAGTAAGGAAAAAAAACAATTTTCCTTAAACAAAGTGTATTTATTTTAAGTATTTAACCGAGTGTTTCAAATCAAGGAATAATTTCAAGTTAAGTAAAAAGGGAATTCTTTTATAAGATTACGGTGAATTAATCGGGACAAATAATGTTTTTTGGAATAAAAACGGTTTCATGCATGTGAGTGTGTGCGTATATATAATTATACTAGGGTGTACCCGTACCGATGGCACGGTGATAAATTTACTCCCGAGTATTTGTGATTATAACACTCTTACCATGCACCCGAGTATTTATAGTTATAGAACACACACTCTCATGGATTGTATTATTCATTTGATAGTTTTGTAACATTGCAATTTGAATAACAATGATGTTATAAATTTAAATTTCAATTTAAAAACCAATCAATCCTTTAAGAATATTAAAATGTTTTATATATCCCTATATGATTTAAATTTAATTTTATTATTTTCATGATTTCATGTTTCAAATTATTTCGAGATAAGTCCTCTTACTTGTGCTTTTGATGGTGCTTTCAAGTATAATATTGTTTAATGGATTTGTTTACATATCTTGTCCAAATTTTACATGTCCTATTTTTTGTGTTGTTTTAAAGTATAATAGTGTTTAATGAGTTGTGTTAAAAAAAATACAATTTCTTGTTGTTTGTGCAACAATAATCCTTTTGGAGCCATGATATTTTGTATCCGTGTCGATGGCGCAACGATAAATTGTTCCCATAATAAATTTGTTCCTGTGATTTTTTGTATTTTAAATGTGTCGCCAATAATACAAATATAAATATTGTTGGTCATCCCATGGTAGACTTACTTCATCATGTCTAAGTGTAAGCCGTGTTGATGGGACGATTAGCATATTATATCAATGCTTGGGACATGGTTACGATTTTAACACGGTACATTTGTGTCTTATGAACATCTAGTTTAGATTTGCAATTAGTATGGAAATAATAAATGAACCCAACATCAAAATAATCTAAGTAATATTTTTATAATTTAATGCCTCCAATTAATTATATTTTTATAATTAATTGGTGCTAATGGCCAATGCCTTTTGATGCGACATAATACGACATAAAATGCCTTTTATAAGTAAAAACATGACACGACATAAAATCCTTCTCAAAAACATGATATGTCCGAAAATAATAAATGTTCGGATGATATTTTTTTACCTAGGGTGTACCCCGTTCGATAGCACGATAATGAATTTACTCCCGAATATTTCTAGATAACACAATCATATCCTTGTCGATGCAAGGTGATTAATTTGATCCTGTGCAATTATGACTATAAAACACTCGCACAACCTATACACATCGCCACGTGTCTATACAAACACGCATTAAAATTATATCAACAGAACAAACTTTTACGCTTAAATGAACCAATAACACTAACTAAATATACACCCCACAAACCTGCTTCTCGTTTCAATTTTTTTGTAGTGATAGTCACTCAAATATATTGTCACCACCTTCTTTCACCTCATTGTTTTTTAGTTTTTTTCCATCTTCGTTTATCTTGTCAGTGACTTCAGTATTTTTAATTAATTAATAAACACTAACATATTTAAAAATAATGTGAACAAAATGAAATTACACTAACAAAGTATTTCATCTTTAATGTGTAAAATGTTAAGTACCAAATCATACAGGGTTGTCTTATCACTGCCTTAACTATTTGAATTGGTAAAAGAAACTATTTTGTGCTCTTATTAGCGGTTGCAAGCCTTGGGCCCCGCATTTTTCATGTTCAGCCACACGCCTATGCCTGTGTTATCTAGATGTAGAAGCATGTCAGCTTCTTTTTTCATCTTTGAGTGAACCCGTGTATTGTTCACCTCGAGCCACGCAAGTGACTTCATTATTTTTTAATCCCACGCTTTCGGTATTCACTGAATACAGGCTCCGATGTGGGACTGCTGCCCGCCTAGTGGCCGGACGTGTAACAATCCCACGCCCCTTCCCAAGGCTGCCAAATACCATTGTGCGCCCCACCAGCTACCATTAACCCGCCAGAGATAAACTACCACAAATACTTACAGAGACAAACACTTATCCAACAGTGAGTAGGAAAAGAAAATTTGAGAATAGATAAACACTTACCAAGAATTTAAGAATTTAAGACCCAAATATTGTTAAGAGAATAAACAAAGAAAATTAATTTCAAATCATTGAATACAAATCTGAGAGAAAGTCTCCTTTGTTGATCTAAGGATCGAGACCCACTTACTGTTAAGAGAAGACAAAAAAAATTAGATAGAGAAAGTGTCCTTTGTTTGGTATTACAACCCATCACCAAATAACACTTTGTTTTGTATTACATAGGGAAAATTAAGATTTCCAAAATAGAGTAAACAAAAATATCGGGAAACAACGTACAATCTTTGAATGATGAATGAGGAAGTATGAGAAATAGATTTCCATGTACACTAAGAGCTGAGAAATATAAGAAAAGTTTAAAGTAAGAGAAAGTATGAGAAATAGATTTCCATGTACACTAACTTTCTACCCAAACAGCTGAAGTGTTATACCCAAACAGCTAAAGTGGCTTGATGCGGTTTGGTGTGAAAACATCACAACACTCGTTGCATATAGAAACACAGATTTCCATTCTTGTGGATTGAAAAATAGAAACACTCGTTGTGTTTGGAGTGTTTTTCCCAAACAACTAAAGTGGCTTGATGTGATTTGGTGTGGTGTGATGGACGCGATGCGTTGTGGTTGGTGGATGGAGATGGATGATGGTTCTCCGTCAAAAACCCCATTCGTAGTGATGATCTGTGGTGTGTGTTTGCGTTTGAGAGAGAGAGGTGATGGTGTAGTGAGAAGTGAGGAGAGATAAAGATATGGGCATAGGTTCAAAATAAAGAGAGGACCATCTGTCTCTTGAGCCTTTAGAGGGCTTTACTTTTCTGATCGAGGTAGTTGGCTAATAGCTCTGATTGTACTTTTATCTAATGGAAATGTACAACACTCCAACGTATTATACACCCATTTTCTCGAGCCCTGTCCTCTTTGCACCACTTAAGATCAAAACTCATCCGTTAGTTGCTCAAATCTGAGCCATCAGTTGATAAAGACCAAATCCCCCAAAATGTAATCTGAACCGTTAGTTGGGGGAGACAAAAAAAACCTCCTGCTTTATTATATATATATATATATATATATATATATATATGCGCACATAGATATAACGCATTAGAGTCTTCTTTCTACCATTCGATTCTATACTACATTTTGTATATTTTCCACTGAGCATTCGATTCATTCCCTAGTCTTTGTTACGACAAGTTGGATGTGGTTCAGTATTTTGAGAGCGTTATGCAGGTAAGTACTATTTTTGGCTTTACAATAGTAGCTCTGTATGCCTAGATCCACGGTATGCTTCCCACGGATCCCTCACGTAGTATGATTTAAACTAGAATTACATGCTAAATAAGTGAAATGTTATTTAAATAAAACTGGGTTAACAACATTATATAGGTTGTTTTACTGGACTTCACACCGGGTCGGACCGAGTTGGCCACGGGTAACCCATACATCCGAGTCGGGGTGTTACAACACTTGTCATTACATTTCATGTATAGTGACATTTGTACTCACTTGAAATCTCGATTTAAAAAGTGTCTTGATCAGATTTAATTTTCCCCCAAACTTCTTAAGTTTTATATAATTTTAGACCAACATCTTTAAATTCAAATTTAAGACTTCAACCCATAAGCGTTTGTCACTTACGTTAACATGTGTATAATATATAATTTTTTTCCTTCATATTTAACAACTATTTACTATACTAATAACGGTGCATTTTGCATATAATTTTAAATTTTAATAATAAAATATCACCATTATTCACATTTTTCTTATTCAAAAATAAATAAATAAATAAATAAATAACAATGACACAACATTGCAAATAATACTCCATAATATATAATTTGGAAATTAAGGACGCTACATTATACTCTCCTTAAAAATAATTTTTTCCTCGAATTCAACATATCTAATAAATAAATATATGAAGTACTTTACCCTCATCTATGACTCCAACTCTTAAAACATATTCTATTTTTTTCATGTTTATCCCATTATAATTAAGCTAACTCCTTTTTCTTAATTTGGCATAATTATTATGTTTGATTTAAGATGCTAATCGATTTTTTAATAGATATAGTCTCCTCTTTTGAACTTAATGTCATTGAGGTTTATTATATGACAATTATTGTTCTAATACTTTTTATGCATATTCACTAATTAAACCAATTCTACCATTTCTTTAATTCAGTTCCACTAAACGGAAGTCACATGCGACATATTATGAGTATTCAGATAACTCCCCTTCTCAACAAATGAATCACTTATCTAATATTATATTAACTTAGTGTTAAATCCTCACAATGTACTTGAGGAATTATAAAATAAACATCCAAGTCAATATTAAAAAATATCTAGAATACTCAAAAATTATTTAAATTATGCATCATACTCTTTTAATGTTAATCTCATTTTGACTTTTTACTCTATAATTTTCACTATCGCAACACAACTTAAAAGAGTGACTTGAACCTGTGATTTTTGGCAACATGTAGCTATAACATTGTGTTAAGGCACCAAACATCAATATCCATACTTCCATAACTCTTTTAAAGTTATTAACAATCACTTTTACATCTTCAATTTCACATATTAGATTAATATAGTGGACATATACAATCCCGAAACAACTTGAATGTACTTGATAATATTTCAAAATTCAATTCACATCACAAAACCGTACTCTCGAATAGATTAATATCATTACTCAGTCGGTAAATTTTATATTCATAGTGTGCTTCCTTAATACCGAAATCATCCTTTAAACTATCACGCTCAAAAAGGCCCCCAACCTAACTGCATATCCCAAGAGTTTGTCCCGCCTTTGGATCCCGCACACAATAACCAGAAGGAGAAAAAGTGGTGGTTAGACTAAGATCACAAAGTTGGCCAACAAAATATAAGATTTAGTGTAAGTTTGTGAATCCAATAGTATAAAAAAAAGAGGTAACTGATGTTGAGATTGTTCCAATGTGAGTGAATGATATATGTGAATCATCGTCAGTGTAAATTATTAGTGTGTGACGAGAAAGATTGGTGGTGGAGAAGAGAGTAGGATCAGAAGTCTAATGATTATAATATGCAAGATCAAAGAACTACACAGACTTACCTGAAGTTATCGACAAAGAAGTATTACCAAATGGGTAAAAATATATTTGAGGAATCCTTAAGATGATCAATCCTATTAAGAGAGGCAATGGGAGGTGAATTGTCAATAGTAGAAGCACTTGATTTAGAGGGACCCACTCATGGGATCCAAGAAGTCTGGGATCGTGGATATGGGAACTTCATGCAATCTTGGTAGAGGTGACCACCGCCCATGACAGGATAGAACTTGCACACTCAAGTAAGGCAATCAATAGGAAGATAATATGTTAGCTTACAGTAATTGCATGTCTTGAAAAAATTTCACTTTTTACGTCGGGATTTCATAGTGGACCTCTAGGAGTAGAATAAATAACTTCAGGAGAGGAGGTTAAACGAGTAAAAAGGCAAGTTTCCTCTGATAGAATTTCTGAAACTGCATGCTCTAGTGTAGGAAAATGATCTCTTTGAAGGGGAGAAGAACAAACATGCTCAAATTTATCACGAAGAGACATAAGAAAGACAACCAATTATTAATGATCTCTTAGGTCTGCAAAATTAGCAACATCAGTGGGATCCTTCCAGCTAGGTTTTGAAGGGGTCAACTTGTTCCAGACAGAATGCATCTTGGAAAGAAATTTTTTATGGTTCGTCCGGGTTGTTGTTTCATACGATGATGGATTCCCATAAGTTGCTATTGATTAGTGAGTTTGGTAGTGGTATATAACTTTTAGAAAAAGTCCCAAATAGATTTGGTGGTGGTAAATCTGGTAAATTGAAGGCTAATTGAGGGTGAACGGGAATTATAAAACCACATGATTACTCGATGGTTTATGTGCTCTCACTCCTCAAGATGATCTTCAAACGTATCGTCAGTTTCCCCAGCAGCCTGTGTGGGTTCAGTTACACTCCCGGAGATATGACATCATAGTTTTTAGTCATTGAGAAAACTCGACATTGCCTGAGACCAGGGAATGTAGGTTGTACCATCGAGAGTGATAGAGATGGGTTAAGCGATGTCTTAGCAATTCATACCGTTGACAAAAAGAGAAAAAGTGAAATTAAGGTTCCGATTTATCAAAAACAAAGGTAAAAAATGGATTGACATCCGTAAACCTCAAAGATGAATTTGTAATGATGAAAAACGGAGTAAAAAAGGGCTGAAAACCCAAATAACCTCAAATAGACACAAAAGAAGATGGGTCAGATATGCGTCAGTCCAGGTCAGTTCGCGGGTTGAAGAACAGGTCCGATATTGTTCCAAAAAAAGGGTGAGTTCATAAGTGATGGTGGCAGCGAGAGGAGAAAAGTCTTAGTGCAGGAAGCGATAACTTGAGCACTGCAAGAGGAAGGCCACCTAGAGCATTATAACTCTCATACCATGTTACGATATTAGAGAGAGAGATAGAGAGATAATTGGAGGAAAGGAGATATATTGAATTAATGTTATGTGTTTCTACGAGGAGATACATGACCTATATACATTAAACTAGGAGTACGATTGTACAATGTGATAGTACAGGGGAAAATTTAGGGGGCTAGGAGGGGCGGAGGCTCCCCTTCGGTTTTAAAAAAAAATTACCAAGAAAAAAATTTTCAGGGGTATTTTGTGTAAAAAAATAAGTCAAAGGTGATTTTTAGAGGATTTTGAAACTTGAAGGGATAGCAATGTAATAAAGTTTCATTCAACTTTAAACCTAAAACCTTTTCATTTCTAACATTTATGTTCTCTCTCTCATCTCTTCTAAAAATCAGTCGCCCTCACCTCTCTCTAGCGTCCTCACCTCTCTCCGGCGCCCTGATATTTCTCCGATCGCTGCCCTCACCTCCTCTGCCTTGTTGTAGGGTGCAGCACAGCTGCTGCTCTCCACTCAGCTGGTAAGAAAAAAATCCCCTTTTTTGTGTTGTTTTGGTTTATTGGTTACACAAACTATCAAGTTGAAGTTGAAGACTTCATTAGATAATGTTGTTTTGTTTCATTAGACTAGGTGTGCACACGTGCGTAGAACGTCAAACCGTATCCGGATAGTCAATCTAAGCATTAATAAAAGTAGCCACTTACCTTATCTTCCTATTACTTTAAACTTAATCCATTATGTATTCTTGGACTTGTTATATTTAGGTGGCTACCTCAGCAATACATTGTTAGTCTAACGTGTTTTTATAGATTGTTATCAAAGCTTCTCAACCCCCCTTCAAAAGATGCTTTTATATGCATTGTTAGTCTCAACTGTTTTTATAAATTATTAACAATTCCCATCAAAGATTTTCTTATCCAACTCAACCCCCTGTATGTCACTCGTATGACTGTTTGAAGTACCACATTATAGTTGTACTCATGTCACTTAAGAATTTTAAATTTATGCGATTATGAGGTAGATTTATCTTTGTCCCTACACGCACACGTTACAATTGTACTCATGTAAGTAAATTGTACTCAACTATATCATTTTAATGGGTTCACATTAAAACATTATCATAGAAGTGTAAATAGTAGTATACTTGTAGCCAATTATTAGAAATATATGAATTCAGTGACTGATTAATTCCTCAACCCACATACAAAGATATGAGTATCATGTTATATACTTCAGGGATTTTTTTACTTAACAACACCAACACCCCCACCCCCCTCAACATGACCGCCAATTTACTTAATGAAGTCTAACACCGTTAAAAAAATACGAATCCATATTTAAACATAACCCATAAAACAAAAAAAAAGACAAAAATATCTTAAAATAATACTAAAACATTGTAACCAAACACTGCTCTTTCTCACTCCATAAATCTAATTTATACTCAAAACACACCATCTCTCTCATCGCTATTTATCTTCATTTTCTCTCTCTACATTTTCCCCTCTCCTCTGGAGTTTCTCTCTTTAGATTTGAATTCCTCACTTCTTTTTGAAAATCCACCAGCGAAGCTTTAAATTCTCTCACAATCCCTTTTATTTATACTTTCGAAGCCTGTATCCCAAAGCCCACACCGTACATCATTAATACTCATATTTGCAAATTATTTCATTAATTCATATTTGCAAATTCTTTCACCTCATTTGAAACACTCTAGTCCGTAGTCAGCTAAATTGACTAATGAATTACGTCCTCATTAATCTCCACCTAGAATGGAGGAAACGAAGCTACCTTTACCATATCAAATTGAACAAAAACTACAATTCTACAATCACAAATCGAAAGAGGATTACGCACTAAATTCAATAGAAACAATAATTCATATATTAAACATTAACTCCCCAAATTCAGGCCAAAACTCAAATACCCCAAAACTATCACTCCTAGATCGACAACAAAAATTACCAAATATCCAACACATGTATATATAGATATAGATAGAGACAAAAGATGTGTGAGTGTGTGTGTGTAATTAAATATTTAGGGCAAATATTTTTTTTAATAAAGACACAAATGGATTTTTAGTAAATGTGTAATTTGGGGGTATTAATATGTATATTTTAACAATATTATACTTCTATAAGAAAACTGATAGTTATGTCAATTGGTTGGAGCTCAGAAAAGTCGACACTGAAATTCACAAGTAATCTTCTAATATTTGATTTAACAAAAAAATGCACCATTTTCATTGAGAATAAAAGCTTGTAGAGAATAACACCAAATTGTTCAAAACCTTAGGCTTTAATGAACTATAGCCATTAAAAAAGTAACATGCAAAGATTCCAAGTCGAATCGTGTATTTTCATTTCCTTCCTCCATCACAGGCCTCCATTGTATCCTAAATAACATATTGGGTAGAATACGTTTCAGTTTTATAGCATTAAACAATCATTCATTTATTAAAATATTTACTAAGAACAATAAACATCTTTTTCTGATTTCAAAAAAATTGTCAAATAAAGAAAAATAATAAATGCTTTTAAAAATACAACATTCCAAATCTAATCACTACGATTGACCTCGATAGTCATACCAACCAAAAAACATAACGGGACATAGTACCACATTAATAACCCATGTAGTTACCCAAAATGAAGAAACTGCTTAAAGATTAATCATTCTAGTGAATGTGTAAAAAACCTTACATATCATGTGGTAGATAATATATTATGAAATAAAGACACCCACCAATCCATAAAAGGTGGAGGATAAGGGAAAAAAACTCTAAGCAGTGCTCAATACACTCATAAAGCATATATTATTCTGTAAACCTAAGAAAGAAAATCTTATCCTACTAAGAACTATAACTTAAATTTTTTCAATGTTGAATGTGGACAAATAATGAGTGAAATTAGAAATCTAATGTCTTATTTAATTCGTTAAAAAGGGTAAATAAGTAAAATGATAAAATTTAAATATTACCTTTGGCATCATAGATCACTCTTTGCATTCATAATGGGACCACTATTATAGCTCGACCTCATTGCCAAATGTGAAATAAGACGTCTATACATATTGTCCTAAAATGACTAATTTTAGAGAAGAACCCATATCATGTATTTCAGGTGGCACGGATAACACATGGTATTTATTTTACACAAAATCAAAACATTTACAATTGAACAAACCAACAAAATACAATTTCAACCCGCTGGAAGACCAAAAAGTAGAAGATTTAAATCCCATTCCTCCACCAAATTTACAATTTCAACTCCCTGGGAGACAAAAATGTATGAGATAAAAAAAGCCTTCCCCACCATCTTGACTACTCCCCTCCTTTTTTACAGGACAAAATAGAGGTTTCACCTTATACAGACAAAGTGTATAATTTCAAAAACCAAGTCCTAAATTTCCATATTCTATAATGATTTAAACTATTTACCTACAGGAAAATTTAAAGCCTTAAATGTTCAATATATAATTTATCATCAACACAAATGCTTAAATTACAACAACAAAGTTACATAAATCGGTATACGAAAGTGGTAAAAAAGGGCTATAATGGGAAGAACTTAGAAGATCGCAATCATACCTGAATAGAAGAACAACGATATTTTTAAAAAAACACAAAAGATCAATCATCACATAAAATACATGAAAAACAATTAAGTATATAGATGCATATACTTATAGATGTTGAGATTTGTAATTTCTGAAGGGAGAAAACCCAAAAAAAAAACTATATCTAAATTGGAGTTTTTGGATGATTTCTAAATAGAAGCAATCAAGGCAAGAGATTTTCGCTTTTGACACTTCATATTCCCTAGATGAGAAGAAACTGTTGAGGAACTTGGATGTCTTGCAGAGTATCGTTTGGGGAATAAGCCATAAAAACATAAATGAAAATGAATAGGTTCAAGTAATAGTTAGAATTTAATAGTGAGGGTTGCTGGTAAAGGGGACTTTGGAACGTTTTGGTGGGCATGGAGAGGGGGGGATATGGAGACAAAACTCGAATTGATGAGATACATATGTGGAGAGAGAGAGAGAGAGAGAGAGGTGGGGATGGGTGAAATATAATCACAGAGGACAGAGATGGAATAAAGATAAAAAATGAGGGTATTCTGGACATTTATTGACACCCAAGTTTTTTGGCTCTTTTTAAGTAGTAGAGATAATGTTGTTAATGTTTATGCTTGTAAGAAAACAATCCCAATTTTTTAAGCTTTTTAATGCTTTGATGATGTTTCTATTAATTGTTTGATTTGCTTCAGATTTAATTTGCTGTCAGTGTAGATACCTACTGCAAATTGTTTGATTTGCTTCAAATTTTTTATTTAGGCTCTTTAGGTATATGTATTTTTTTAATGTTTACTTGTTTTTACTTTTTATTTCTAAATTATTAAATGTATATATTTACAAATGTTTAATTGAAAGTGTCTCTTGATAATTTAAATGTTTAAGTTTTTTTTAATATACGACGAGACAAATTTATCTATATTTAAATTAATTTAAACTTAAATTTATAAATTGGAAAAATATTTAGGTTAGAGTAAAATACTAAGATTAATGTAGAATATTTATTTTAAAGGTTGATTTTAGTGTTGTTTATCAAAAAATGAAAATTACCAAAAAATTCGCCTCGGGGGTCACTCGAAAATTTGGCTCTCCCTAACCAAAAATCCTAGATCCACCACTGTGATAGTACATGTATAATACATGTAGTACAATAATGTAAAGTACACTATGTATACTAGGACATTTCATTGTGTTTATATTAAAAGGACATCACCCACCCATTTCAAAACACTTGGTGATTAACCCATTGAATGACCCAACTCAATTGCTCTCCATCCTCCATTTTTAGCCACCCTTTTTTTAAGAAAACTAAACTTAAGCATTTTTAACGTTGTTTTTACTTTTGTAGTACATTTACATGATTTTTTTGGTAAATTTTTAGGGTAGTTCTAGAAACCATCTTATACAAATGGTAACACCACTCGAAATTTACTCCCCTGCTGCTAAGAAATTCCAATTACATCAGTTTCTAGTTGACATAATTAAAAAATGGATTTTGATGTAATAAGAAATAACATGAGCCAAAAGGTATTTTAACCCATAGCATTCAGAATTTCAAATTGCATCATTATCTTATTGGAATCGAAAAGAGAACATTATCATTTCGAAGTATTCGTGTTGTTGGACAATAATAAGGCTCGAGAAAGAGGAATTGAACTAAGGGTCTGTTTGATACAAAAGTGCGAAAATGGAGAGCATGGCAAATTTTTCCATAATAAAATTTGCCATGGCAAAATTTGTGAAGGCAAATCCTATAATTTGCCATATAAGGTTGTTTGATAAGATTAATTTACTAGGTTGCAAAAGTGGGTTGTTTGATAGCATTAATGGAAAATAAAAACAAAAAACAGTTTAGAACAAACAAAGAGTTTATGAATAAAAAATAGTGTTTAATAAAATAAAAAGCTTTAACAAAAAAACAGTTTTAATGGAAAAAAAAACATTTATTTAGAAAAACAGTTTTTAACGAAAAGAAACATTTTGAAAAAAAAAAATAGTTTAGAACGATTTTTTTTAAAGAAAAACAGTTGTAACAAAAAAACAGTTTTTAACCAAAAAAACAGTTTCAATGAAAAAAACACTTTTTAACAAGAAAAAAACACTTTTTAACAAACAAACAAACAGTTTTAAAAAACAATTTTAACAAAATAAAATATTTTTTAACGGAAAAATAGTTTTTAACAACAAAAAAATAATTTTTACGGAAGAAATGTTTTTTTCAAAAAAAAGTTTTTAATAAAAAAAATAGTTTTTTTAATATTTTTAAAAAGGATGGAAAATTTGTGGGGGAATTTTTCTTTGCTATATAAGTAAGCAAATTTTGCCAACAAAAGTGGGAAAATGATGACAAATTTGTATGTGAACATGAGTATCTATGAAAAATTTTCCACGGCAAATAATAATCATCAAACACACAAAATAGTGGGCAAATTTGTGATTTGCCACTATTGCCACATTTGCCATGGCAAATGTGGCCTATCAAACGGACCTTAAGACTATCAGTAACCAAAAAAGACTTTAAGACAGGTCAAGAATACTTGCTTCGCGCGCACACACCTCCCTAAAAAAGAGAAAAAATATCGCTGTGATATAACAAATTCAAGCCCATATTTATCGTAAAGAAATACAGAGAATCTCACATATGAATTTTGATTCTTTCAGCTGAGTAACATATGTATCAAATCAACGACCCAGATTAAGTTATCTGAGCTTGGCGAATCTCCTCAATGCCATGGGCAAAGTGTCAGTGGTCACCATATGGGCAGACCCCTGTCGCATTTCATTTTTTGCACAGCTCAGTCTTGTAGTGTGGGTGGCGATGAAAACAACGAAGCTCCTCGATTCCATGGGCAAAGTGGCAATGGTTATCATTTGGGCAGGCCCCTATCTCCTGCCATTTGTTGCACAACTAAGTCTTGTAGCGTGGGTGGGGAAGAACATGCTGAAGCTCCTCGATTCCATGGGCAAAGTGGCAGTGGTCACCATATAGGCAGGCCCCTATCGGCTGCCATTTGTTTCACAACTTGGTCTTGAACACTTTTTGCTGCAACATCCATATAACTTGTCATACCACTGGTTAAACATCATTTATATGAATAATGTAGTCCAATTCTTTTTTTAATTACTCATCTGGTAAAAAAAAACTCAACAAACAATCCCATTTATCAAGCATATTGTAATACCCCATAATTTTTATTGATATTTATTTAAGGGATTAATTAAATTAAATGAGATTTAATTGGAAATTAATCCGGCTATAAACACCAACGAGATGTGAGTTGGTATTTGATTATGATGTTAAAATTTATTATTTTCGAGTATGTATGGTAATACATGAGTATTGATGATATTTAAATTGTCACGAGGTAGCTATACGACAATTTGGAAAATTTAATTGGGACGCGCGTGTCAGTCGCGTCAGGAACGTAATTAATTGAATTAAAAATTGAATTATATTTTCATCAACCGAATGGTCATTTTGAGTGCGCCAACGTTTTCGGAAGGGTCGAAATAGTCAGAAAACACTAGTCAGGGGTTTAGTTTGGGTCCCGGGGCATTTTTAGGCCATACCGACAACTTAAAAGGGTATTTTGGTAGTTTTAAACATAAGGGAATTAAAACCCTCAAAAATTAGAGTTAATATTTATTATTTTTAAAGGGGCCACTAAGGCCATTACCAGCAAAAAGTGAGAGAGTGGGCTACGGAAGTTTTGAGAGAAGTTAGAAGAAAGGCTAGAGGACCTATACCAAACCATCTCCCCATCATCACAATTGGAAAGGATTTGTGACCGAAAAAAGGAGAGAATCAACCTTGAAACACTGGCAACACATCTGAAGAATGAATCTAAGGCAAGTGATTTGATATTTTTAGTGCATTGAATATTTCTTCCATGTTTAGTGTAGAAACTATTTTTGTCTTGAAAGTTTGAGGAAAACTAATAAAATTGTTGGAGAAACTCAAAAATTGGGTTTGGATTTACATGTAGAATGGTGATGGACTAATTTAGTATTCGAAGAGTTTGATATGATGATTTAAAAATGTATTTATGATGAGTAATTGGGCATAATAAAATTCTGGGTTCATGTTTATGGGGTTTGGAGAAATATTTGGAGATTTATGTTAATTTCATGTTGATTTGTGAGATTTGACCCCTAAAATATGTTAAGGGATGATCTAGGGTGATTAGAAATGATTTATAAACGTTAAAACACTATTTGGATGGCTTTAGGGTGAATTTAGAGAAGAGAAAAAATGAGAAAAAGGATTTTGGGATTTCTGGGCTGAAACTGCCATCTCGTTAGAAGACCTTCCCAGGTCGTTCGAATTACCTTGTTCGAACGAGTTTCTAACGAGATGACAGTATCCCTTCTAACGAGTTGGTAGTTCGTTCGAAGCCTTTCGTTCTTATGACACTTGTTCGAATGACCTCGTTCGAACGAGACTTCAAACGAGTTGACAGAATGGCCTTTTTGGCCTGATTTTATTTCTAGTGTCCCGTAGACTTACTTATATGGTGAGATAACCCTCCCTTATTAACTTCTGGGTATAGTTGTGAGATTGGGGTACATTGAGGAGTAAAACTTAGGATCTTGTAGTAAACCAGATGACAATTGTGGATTGGGAAGCAAGTACCTAATTATGACGTGAGAAGAGTTGATAATTTAAATACATATAAATCGGGGACTTGTGAGTTGTATAACACTAAATGTTGGTATAAGAACGAGAAGTGTAACACTAATAAAATATTGTGATATCTAAGATGTGCGAATGCTTAGTATATTTAGTTATCTGTGTATAACATACCTACCGTACTTGCTATTATGGGAGGTCGGCGTTCGATCAGGGTCATCTAATCTTTGTGTGCCTACGGGGGGATTTAGATTGGTACCTCGAGGACATACGTCAGAGAAGGACTTATTGAGAAGTTAATAAGTCTGCTGATCATGGGAGCGTAGGTATGTGCGTGACCCATGTGATGTGAACTATGTTCACCTCCATTGTTTGTGATTGTTATTTAATGAAACGATTCCTGAGAGATTCGGAATACGTGGTCCTTATGTACGTGATGTACCGGGATTGGATAGCAGAGTATGTGTGCACCGCAGCTTAGTCTCGGGGTGATAGTATTGTATAGTTATGATGAGAATAATATACTGTTAATTGAAATGAACTGTCAAGAATAAATGTGAGTATAAATAATAGCAACGGTTTGTAAAGTGAAAATGAAAGATCTCTAGAAATTAGAAGTACTAATATGGGAAACTGTGTAGCAAGGCATAACACTCTGTTAAATAGAAGATGTTGGGAATTTAATTGGATATCGTATAGTATTGTTATATTTTATATCGGACTAGTTAGATATAGGAATAACTAGATTGGGTACGATTACGATAGGATTGCACAATTAGTTGAGAGGTGAGGAACTCATGTGAGTGCACACACTATCATGTGCTTTATATTCACTGTTTAATGATATTAAACACTTGCAAAATTTTAAACTATTTTCACAATCGGGCTCTGACCCGTTTGCTTTCAAATCTATTTTTTTTTTGTAAAACCTTTTAGGTGCCCAGCCACAAGGACACCATGCATAGGAGTTCTATTCAGGTGACGTGCTGTAGACGCCTCCATTTTCGATCTTGACTCCATTATCAGATTTTCTCATTTGTTGGGCATGTCGCCCCATTCCTTTTATAGACATCTTACTTTTTTTCAGTTATTTCAGACTTTAGGTTGTAATTAATTTAGTGATGCAGACTTGGTATTTATTTATTTCAGTATTCAGATTGTTGTGAGGAGTATTCCTCCAAACTCATTATTATTTGATGGTTATTCTATTGTGACTATGTTATGGTGGTTATGTTAGCATTTCATAATTCACTTATTGTTTGTTAATCGGATTTGATTAAAATTGACAACTCACTTTTTAAATATTAGATGGCTAGTAATTGTTAAAACGTTTTCGACAGTGATGCTATGAACTGAACCAACTTGGCATTTGTATTAATTTAATAAAGGAGTAGTTACCCGGTATTTAATTAGTCGGAGTGTCACACATATGAGTTTTCAAGTAAAAGGAAAAAAAACTATTTTCCAAAATAAAATGTGTGGAAAATAATTTGTCTTGCTAATAATCATTTTATAATGTATAATTTATTAAAATAATTTTAATAAGTGATAATTGAGTATATTAACAGTAATTTCAAAAGATATATATATGGCGTGAAATGTTTTTATTTTTTATAAAACTATTTTATTTAATGGTTAAATAAAAAACTATTTATAAAACGATTTTTTTAATAAAAAAAACAGATAACAATTTTTTTTAAACAATTGAAATGTTTTTTGAAAATATTTATGAAAATATATTTTTTTGATAAATAAAAGCATTAAAAACCCGCTAAGGGAGCGAAATCTGTATACAAGGAGTATATAAATATGTCCATAAGTAATTCCATTACAGATTTTTTTTTACCAAATGCAAATACGATTTTACAAAATACAAACAAGATTTCACAACATGATTTTACTTTGATCGTGTTTGTGCTTGGTAAAACAAATCATGTAATGGAATTACTTATGGGTATGTTTGTATCCTCCTTGTATGGGCTCCGCTTCCTTAACGGCTTTTTAATGCTTTTATTTATCCGAAAAAATTATTTTCATAAATACTTTAAAAAAGAATTTCAATTGTTTAAAAAAAATTGTTATCTGTTTTTTTATCAAAAAAAAATGTTTTATAAATAGTTTTTTATTTAACTAGTAAATAAAATAGTTTTATATAAAATAAAAGCATTTCACGCCATATATATATATACACTAGCGGATGCCCGTGCCGAGGGGACGACAATAAATTTTCCCCCGTGATAAAAAAAAATTAAAGAAAAAATAAAAATAGAAATTAAAAAAATAAAAAAATATAAAAAAATTTAAATATATAAATTAAAAAATATTTTTAAAATATAAAAAATATAAATTAAATTATTTAAATTATTTCCCTTTTTAAAAATAATTATTTCCCTTTTAAAAAAATAAAAACAAAACCCTTTTTATTAAAAAAAATACTTTAGTATGACATTTCATGTATGGGCATGAAAGTAAGAAAATATTATGCATGAAATGTCATACATAAAAGTGGTGATATTTTGCCAAAAACCATGCTCCTTTATTATATATATATATATATATATATATTTATATATTTTGAATTACTGTTAATATGCTCAGTTAACACTCATTATAATGTAACACCCCGTATTTTCATGCATTAAATATTTAATTAATTCAAAAATTGAAAATTACTTGTGAGTCGTAATTTTAATTGAATTAATTAGGAAATTTTATTTAAATATTAATCGGGGAGTAAATGGTTAATATTTACCTGTGTTTATTTACTAAGTGAATAGTAAGTAATTATTTAAGTTATCTCGAGTACAAATGATAGGACACGCACTTATCCCAACCGGGAGTCAGTATAGACTAAAGGGGTGGGGGGATAAGTATTTTTATAAATTAATTCGGATGCCAATTCTGAGTGTATGGTTGAGTCCGAATGGGCCGAGATAGTCGGAAAAGTGTACCCGGGGGTAGTAAACGGGTCACGGGGCGTTTTTAGACATAGTCGGGCCCACACGGGGGCATTTTGGTCACTTGGGCTTGGCCCATTAGACAAAAAACGGGATTTAGGTAAATGGAGTAATTAAGGGGAATAAGAAAATGGCTGATAGAGTTTTAGAAAAATATTTAGTGTATTAAAGAACCCTAACAGCAGTTGGAGGCAGTTTTGGGCTCACTAGAGAGCCAACGGGATCATCTCCAACCTTGAAAATTCATCTCCGAATCAGACACTACGAAACCTAAGGCAAGTGGATAACTTGCAATAGTATTGAAACTGTATTTCGATTCATATTCATGTGATGTGTTTGATCGAAATTCGTTTTGGGTGTTCATGGCATAAACATGAGGTTTTGAAAATTATAATCTGATTTACGAATTTGAATGAGAATTTTTGGTAGAAATCTGATATTGTGAATTGATACGAATCTGGTAGGATGAGTTCTGAATATTTAGAAATGAATTCGGTGAAGGAATTTGAGATGTAAATGGGTAGAGAATTAAAGATGAATAATTTTCCCCAAATTCAGAAATTGTAGTTAGTGGACGAATTGATAACGTTGGTGGACATTCTGGAGGCCCCTAATAAGTTTCCTAACTTGTATTATTGCTAAAAAGGCTTGAGATTGCTGATAGAAGAAGTTAGGGTTTTATAAAACTAGTCCATGGCAGGATCTGTCTTCGTGAAGAAGACGAAGACCTGTTCGATCGATCGATCGAAGGTCTGGGGTCGATCGATCGAAGGTCGACAGATTTTGACAGTTCATCCCATTTTCTTTTATATGAAGAAAATTTAATTTAATTTTTTTTATGAATTAATTTGGTGAGAAATTTATACATGGGTTTTAAATCTAATTAATGGTGAATAAAATTTATTAGAATTTGGAGACGACTTAGTGTGACATCATAATTTAAAATTGTTGGGTTTTGGAGAAATTAGTTGTGACACACTAAGGTTGAATTTTTGGAAGGTGTACGAAAGAATTAAATATGGATGGAGTGAACAAGTCTAGGGTAATCGTTTGGGGAATACCGAGAGATAAAAGAGTACTTAATTAAAGGATAAATAATTCGGGAGTCGGGAATTTAGACTCGGGTGAGGTTAATTCGGACTACGAGAGTAAGTCCAAATTTTATGGTGGGGGCGACACCAAAGGTGACTAAATTAATTAGTATGCGAATTAATTAATAATTAGGGTTGGACCATAAACTCTTAATAAATTTGATAGGCTTATGATACGGATTGTGTACATGGGGTAGCCGGGACATATATATATATATATATATATATATATATATATATACGGAGTGTGGCAGTATATATGTATATATAGTGTGTGTGCATTAATATCAATGACTGAATATTATTGGTATATATTCTAGTGCTATAGGGGGAGGTTGCGCGTAGTGGATGAATCCCCTAGCTTGAGGAATAGGGTGAGTATAATCCCAGGTCATAGCGTCCGTTATATGGGTGAGGGGCATCTCACTTTTAGGGAAGGAATATGACCGCCTCCAAATCGTATGTTGAACTAAGTTAGTGAGCGAATCTAACTTGGATAACTAGGTTACGTGAATACACCTAGTGGGATAGCACTTGGGAAAATTTATATTTTGTGAGCATTTTTACTCGGTGGAAAGTTTGTATTAAATATTATTTCAGAATGTTTGTGAATACCGTTATATGTTTATATATATAATTAGGTAAATAATTATATATGGGATAATCAATACATAGTGAAAAATGTATTATGTGCATAACAGGTGTGAGCGTTATATGAAATAAAAAGGGTAATGATTTAATTAAGTTTGACGTTCATAATAACTTAAGAATCAGGAACTAAGGCATACTCGGTTAGAGAAGGAAAATTTTAAGAGTTAAAATAAATATTGGGTCAGGAGCGTAGGTGACACATTCCAACCCAGTTACTTATAATTAAGTCTGAAAGTCAAAGTGAGTCAAACCATAATTAATCCAACCAAACCATAAACACGAGTTTTAATTTCAGAGTCATCATTGTAAATCCATATAACTGAAAACCTTTTTAGAACCTCAGAGTAGTCACACTTGTACAAACTTGCTTGTAAGGAAAATTTAACTTAATTACATCATTTACATTTACACAAAATCATAGTTTCTCCCATTCCTGGCTAACCCAACCCGACCTCCTAGATTTGGTAGTGACATCGCATTACCTGAAAAATGTGAACATAGGAACCATGAGCAAAAATAGCCCAGTGAATGCATCACTACTAAATTACTGCATGAATTTAAATGCAATAAATCATGTCCATATACTTATGTATTAACTTATCCGGCTCATTCATAATGAATGACCAACTTTTCCGAATCATGATTAACATATCCTGTCTAAATAGACAATTCTCCCCCATTCCTGGTCGAGGAGTAACCCCTTGTCATTAATAGACAAATCTCCCCCATTCCTGGTCGAGGAGTAACCCCTCATTTCGGTAAACCGAATTGAACAATTTTATATTCATAACATTATGATCACATTCGTAACAGTATACAAATACATCATTCCAGTGAGTACACTCACCTTGGTTGACAACTATGTATTCACGTTTTCTTCTGGTGGAGCTGAACTGGGTTGATTAGACCTTACACCTGTCAATCCAACTAAATCAGTACTGAACCTCAATCATACATATTATCCAAACATAATTATGTAACTTTCCATGACTATACATCAACAATATAATTCCAATTAAGTCACATTCCATAAAACATAGGTAAAGGCAAAACAATGATATACATATTGATGAAGTTACGGACATTCAACCGTAGGAAATACCTTATAAGGAATTTATAACCAAAGTCAAGTAAACATGAAATTATACATCTCAATGTATATACACATGAAACATGTACTCAAGGTACTCTTTGTAAGGACAAAATACAAACATTCATTCAAGGGGTACCCAGTATGGCCTGAAATTATTGTCTTACATACTTAACCATCCAATATTCCTAAATTGTACAAATGCAGGGGTCCAACCTCATCAATATGAAAACATATATGAATATACTATCCAGTACAAGTGACGGTGTAATTTTTCAAGCTTCCTAGGGCAAGTTATGACCATTTCTCTACAACACAAGAAATCTTCCCTACAAGCTCCTCTATTGTTCCTTCAACTTGCAAGAATTTTCATAATTTTTCTCCATTATAACTTTCCACGATTTTCAACCCATTTTCTGTACACATACTGAATAGTACAGAATTAAAGTTTCATAATTGTTTGACTTCATTTTCTATCTCAAAAGCTTGACTAAACTCAGGGCATACCGAAATGAAGTATAAAAACAGAAACCATGTACCAACTTGAAATCATCATTACGACCTAACCACATGGAGATAAATTCTAAATTTCAGATATGATATGAATATATGAGCCTATTTTCATATCCAATTGGAATTTCTCAATTCCAGTAAGCACCCAAAGAGATATGCAAGTTTTAATACAAGGGGTTTCAATACAAAGCAATTTTAAGGGTTTCTACATTCAACTTAACATAAACTTGCATATAACCATACATACATATAAAGGGCTGAAACATTCGTAAACCTATGATGATTTATATCATATAAATCAGTAATATAAGATAGATAACAAGAATTTCAATTAGGATTACCTTCAGGGCTTTTACGTAATTTCCACGGATTTTTTCTACACTTTTTCTCCTCACTTTTTCTTCCTAAACATCAACTTTTTATTTCCTCAAGCTGACAACACTTGAAACTGAACCTAGGCTTTGTTTTGCTGAAGAAATATGTTAGAGAGAGGGTTTTCAGTCGGCCAAGGCTGCCTCCCAAGCCAACCAATCAATTTAAAACATTTGGTTTAATAAAAGACAAAATACCACTTAAAGGGAATGTACAACTTTGCCCTTTGTTCGTAATTTCGGTATAACTCTTTACTCGGACATCCATTTGATGATCCCTTTGTTGTGTTACAACCCTAACTCACATGTGTACAACTATATAGTTTTCACCTCAAGTCATTTATAATGTTATAAAGGTCAAAACGAGTCTCTAACAGGAACATTTCTACCGAAAACAACAAAATTTGTGTTTGTAAATAATTCGACCTTTCATGATTTCTGAAAGTAGGATTATAATAAACATAATCACTTAACATTAGATATACTAATATCACATTATTCATATCACATAAGATAAGCATGATTTAAATATAATTCATCATAATTATATTCGGGTTGTCACAACTTCCCCCCCTTAGAAAATTTCGTCCCCGAAATTTAATATGAAGGTCACTTACCCAACAAATGGGGATACTGTTTCCTCATGCTATCCTCCATTTCCCAAGTTGCTTCTTTAACTCCATGGCTCATCCACATAACCTTAACTAAGGGAATAACTTTATTTCTCAATACTTGGTCCTTACGATCAATAATTTCCATTGGTTCCTCGATGTACGATAAGTCTTCCTTCAGTTCAATTGGTTGAGTTTTCAACTGGTGAGATGGATCTGCCAAATACTTACGAAGCTTCGATACGTGAAACACATCATGTAAAAGGGATAAATCTGGAGGTAATGCTAATTTATAAGCCAGGGGCCCAATTCTTTCCAACACTTTAAATGGTCTAATGTATCTTGGACTTAGTTTCCCCTTTTTCCCAAATCTCATAACACCTTTCCATGGTGAAATACGCAGGAATACAAAATCTACCTTCTGAAATTCCAATGGATGCTTCCTCTTATCTGCATAAAATTTATGCCTACTTTGCGCTATCTTTATCCGTTCCCGAATCATTTTGATCTTTTCAGTTGTCATATCTATCAATTCAGGACCCAAAATTTTCCTTTCACCCACTTCATCCCAACACAAAGGCGTCCTACATCTCCTCCCATATAAGGCTTCATAAGAAGCCATACCAATGGTGGACTGATAACTATTATTATAAGAGAATTCCATCAATGGCAAATGATCATCCCAACTACCTTTGAAGTCAAATGCACAAGCTCGTAACATGTCTTCTAATATTTGAATCGTCCTTTCAGATTGCCCATCGGTTTGTGGATGAAATGCAGTGCTGAACTTCAAACTTGTGCCCATGGAATTCTGGAGACGAGGCCAAAACTTAGAAGTGAACGTTGGATCTCTATCTGATACAATTGACACCGGAGCCCCATGTAAACGGATAATCTCATCAACGTACATACGTGAATACTTGTCAACAGTGTAGGTGGTCTTAACTGGGAGAAAATGAGCTGACTTCGTCAATCGGTCTACAATCACCCAAATAGAATCATGCCCCTTTGGTGACCGGGGTAATCCTATAACAAAGTCCATCGTTATATGCTCCCACTTCCATTTCGGAATAGGCAAAGACTGCAATAATCCTGCCGGCTTCTGATGCTCTGCTTTCACTTGCTGGCATACTAAACATTTAGCTACGAACTCTGCAATCTCACATTTCATATTGTTCCACCAGTAATATTCTTTCAAATCTCTGTACATTTTGGTACCTCCCGGATGCATAGAGTAAATAGACCTATGTGCCTCTTCTAATATATCTTTCTTTAAGGGTGGATCATTCGGTACACAAATCCTATTTTTATAACACAATGATTCATCATTCTTAATCTCAAAGTCACTCTCTCTACCATCCCGAACTTCTTGTTTCTTCTTTTCAAGGAATGCATCACGGATCTGCAAACTTCGTATGCGTTCTGCCAATAAAGGTCTCAATGTGACATGTGCTAATAATCCTCCACTTTTTGAAAACTTAAATTCAATCCCCATCGATGCCAAGTCAAGAATATTTCCAACACGGGCACACCGTATGCAACCAAGCATCCCTAATAATTTTCGACTCAAAGCATCTGCTACCACATTGGCCTTCCCAGGATGATGATGAATGGTACAGTCATAGTCTTTAATCAGCTCTATCCAACGCCTCTGTCTCAAATTCAGTTCTTTCTGTGTAAACAAGTATTTCAAACTTTGATGATCCGTATATATCTCACAAGTTTCTCCATACAAGTAATGTCTCCACAACTTTAAAGCAAAAACAATGGCCGCTAGCTCCAAGTCATGTGTAGGGTAATTTCGTTTATGCGTCTTTAATTGTCTGGAAGCATATGCTATTACCTTCCCATTCTGCATAAGAATACATCCTAAACCTTGAAATGAAGCATCTGTATAGATCACAAAAGACTCATTCCCACATGTAATAGTAAGTATAGGGGCTGAAACCAACCGACTCTTTAATTCTTTAAAACTCCTCTCACATTCTTCATCCCATACAAACTTCACTTCTTTACGAGTCAACTTTGTCAGTGGTAATGCTATTGCTGAAAATCCCTTAATGAATCTACGATAGTAACCTGCCAATCCTAGGAAACTCCTAATTTCTATCACATTCTTAGGACTTTCCCATTCAACAATTGCTTCCACTTTCTTTGGATCAACATAAATCCCATTTCCCGAGACCACGTGCCCTAAAAACACAATTTCATTCAACCAAAACTCACACTTGATGAATTTAGCAAACAATTTCTTCTCTCTCAAAATCTGCAATACAAGTCTGAAATGCTTCTCATGTTTCTCCATGCTACGCGAGTAAACCAACACATCGTCTATGAATACAATCACAAATGAATCAATGAAAGGGTGGAATACCCGATTCATCAAATCCATAAAAACTACTGGAGCATTGGTTAATCCAAAAGGCATCACCAAAAACTCATAGTGCCCATATCGAGTTCGAAAAGCTGTTTTGGAAATATCGCTATCCTTCACTTTCAGTTGGTGGTAACCCGATCTCAAATCAATCTTTGAAAATACTGTGGCCCCCTGTAATTGGTCAAACAAGTCATTGATACGAGGTAGAGGGTACTTATTCCTAATGGTCACCTTATTCAACTGCCGATCATCAATACATAATCGCATTGTCCCATCTTTCTTTGTCACAAATAACACCGGTGCTCCCCATGGCGAAACACTAGGCCGAATGAAACCTCTGCTTATCAGATCTTGTAATTGCACTTTTAATTCTTTCAACTCTGCTGGTGCCATTCTATATGGAGCAAGAGAAATTGGACCAGTACCTGGAATTAATTCAATAGAAAACTCTACTTCCCTATCGGGTGGCAATCCTGGCAATTCCTTTGGGAAGACATCAGAAAATTCTCTAACCACTAGTATATCTTCAACTTTAAGTGTTTCCTTACTAACATCAACAACATAAGCTAAATACCCTGTACAACCTTTACTGAATAACTTTCTACTCTTAATGGCTGAGATAAGACAATTAGGGATAACATTCCTTTCTCCTGTAAACTGAAACTCAGGTTCACCTGGCAGATGAAATGTAACTTCCTTTCGAAAACAATCAATGGAATCATGATACGATGATAACCAATCCATCCCCAGTATAATATCAAAATCCCGAATGGCCAACGGTATCAAGTCAACATAGAAATCTCTCGTAGCCATTCATAAGACACAATCTTTATAAACATGCTCAACCAGAATCACACTTTCCGTTGGGATAGAAATATATAAGTCACAATTAAGAAATGAACATGGTCTACCCAAATATGAAACAATATCTAATGCCACAAATGAATGCGTAGATCCAGGATCAATGAGTGCATATAAATCTTTATTCGCAATAGAGAGTTTACCAGTAACCACTTCAGGTGTAGCATGGGCATCTTGTAGCGTCATTGCAAACACTCTTCCTCCTGCCCTCGATCCAGTTGCTTGTTCTGTACCTCTCCCCCTGGTGGCACTGCCTGGAGAAGATCCTTTATGAGGCCCCACACTACTAACTGAAACAGTTCTCGCCAACATAGGACAATTCTTTCTCAAATGACCCTTCTGGTGGCAGTTAAAACATTCTATATTCAGTAACTTTGGGCAATTTCTCTTTATATGACCTGATGCCCCACAAAAGAAACAAACATTCAGATCTCCTTGTGCTGAAACTCCTGAAACTCTTCCACTACTAGCTTCACCCCTTTACAAACTACTTCCACCTCTACCCTGTTGGAATTTCTGCCCTCCAAACCTCTAATATTCTGTACCACTACTCTTTTGATAATTTGGATCAAATCTGCTTCTCTTTACACCTCGCTCTCAATTCCCTCTAGCTTCATTCACGTCCCTTTCTACTAGCATGGCTTTGTTCACCAAGGAGGAATAGTTAGAAGTCTCTAAAGCCGACAATCTAGATTTAATGACTAACTCAAGCCCATCGAGAAATCGGCTGCACATATCTTCCTCATTCCATATAAACCTCGAAGCAAACCGAGATAAAGCTGTAAGTTTAGCTTCATATTCTCTAACTGTCATACTCCCTTGATTTAACAGGAAATATTCCTTCCCCTTTTGTTTTTGATACATTGGGGGAAAATACTTATCATGCAGGGCTTTGACAAAAGCATTCCATGCGATCACATTCCCACCTTCTGGAGTAATCAACAAATGTTTTGTGGCATCCCACCAATATTTAGCTTCTCCTTTCAGCATATACGTCGCCAAGGTCACTCGTTGATTTTCAGGCATCTTCATCACCCCAAAGATAAGTTCAATCTCTTTAACCCAGACTTCTGCCTCTGCGGGATCAACTGCTCCTTCGAACGATGGTGGGTTCATCTTAATAAATTTCTCATGTGAAGTACTTCTTTCTTCCCGGTGTATCACCTCCTCAGCCCTAGCCAAGGCTTGTGCCTCTAGTTGCCTGGTTTGTTGTTCTTACATCTGAGCCATAAATCTAGCTTGTTGCTCTGCCATTAGCGTCATAGCACGTGCCATTTTTTGCATATCTGTCAGTTGTTCTGGCTCGGGTTCCACATTTATCTGAACAGGTTGCTCAACCTCCGCTTCTGCTAGAATATTTGAAGCCTCATCATCTATTCCCACATTCACATTACCTCGTTCCATTCTCTTATATCTGTAATGAATTAAAGATATAACAACATACAGATATACATATCTTTCCTAACATAATCGTTAGTATCAAATAAAATATATTTCTAACATTCACTGCCAAATCTAGACTCTTCTCACTCCAGAACCTCTAAAACCTAGGCTCTGATACCAAAAGCTGACACACTCCAACCCAGTTACTTATAATTAAGTCTGAAAGTCAAAGTGAGTCAAACCATAATTAATCTAACCAAACCATAAACACGAGTTTTAATTTCAGAGTCATCATTGTAAATCCATATAACTGAAAACCTTTTTAGAACCTCAGAGTAGTCACACTTGTACAAACTTGCTTGAAGGAAAATTTAACTTAATTACATAATTTACATTTACACAAAATCATAGTTTCTACCATTCCTGGCTAACCCAACCCTACCTCCTAGATTTGGCAGTGACATCGCATTACCTGAAAAATGTGAACATAGGAACCATGAGCAAAAATAGCCCAGTGAATGCATCACTACTAAACTACTGCATGAATTTAAATGCAATAAATCATGCCAATATACTTATGTATTAACTTATCCGGCTCATTCATAATGAATGACCAACTTTTCCGAATCATGATTAACATATCCTGTCTAAATAGACAATTCTCCCCCATTCCTGGTCGAGGAGTAACACCTTGTCATTAATAGACAAATCTCCCCCATTCCTGGTCGAGGAGTAACCCCTCATTTTGGTAAACCTAAATGAACAATTTTATATTCATAACATTATGATCACATTCGTAACAGTATACAAATACATCATTCCAGTGAGTACACTCACCTTGGTTGACAACTATGTATTCACGTTTTCTTCTGGTGGAGCTGAACTGGGTTGATTAGACCTTACACCTGTCAATCCAACTAAATCAGCACTGAACCTCAATCATACATATTATCCAAACATAATTATGTAACTTTCCATCACTATACATCAACAATATAATTCCAATTAAGTCACATTCCATAAAACATAGGTAAAGGCAAAACAATGATATACATGTTGATAAAGTTACGGACATTCAACCGTAGGAAATACCTTATAAGGAATTAATAACCAAAGTCAAGTAAACATGAAATTATACATCTCAATGTATATACACATGAAACATGTACTCAAGGTACTCTTTGTAAGGACAAAATACAAACATTCATTCAAGGGGTACCCAGTATGGCCTGAAATTATTGTCTTACATACTTAACCATCCAATATTCCTAAATTGTACAAATACAGGGGTCCAACCTCATCAATATGAAAACATATATGAATATACTATCCAGTACAAGTGACGGTGTAATTTTTCAAGCTTCCTAGGGCAAGTTATGATTATTTATCTACAACATAAAAAATCTTCCCTACAAGCTCCTCTATTGTTCCTTCAACTTTCAAGAATTTTCATAATTTTTCTCCATTATAACTTTCCACGATTTTCAACCCATTTTCAGTACACATACTTAATAGTATAGAATTAAAGTTTCATAATTGTTTGACTTCATTTGCTATCTCAAAAGCTTGACTAAACTCAGGGCATACCGAAATGAAGTATAAAAATAGAAACCATGTACCAACTTGAAATCATCATTACGGCCTAACCACAAGGAGATAAATTCTAAATTTCATATATGATATGAATATATGATTCTAATTTCATATGCAATTGTAATTTCTCAATTCCAGTAAGCACCCAAAGATATATGCAAGTTTGAATACAAGGGGTTTCAATACAAAGAAATTTTAAGGGTTTCTACATTCAACTTAACATAAACTTTCATATAACCATACATACATATAAAGGGCTGAAACTTTCGTAAACCTATGATGATTTATATCATATAAATCAGTAATATAAGATAAATAACAAGAATTTCAATTAGGATTACCCTCAGGGCTTTTACGTAATTTCCACGGATTTTTTCTACACTTTTTCTCCTCACTTTTTCTTCCTAAACATCAACTTTCTATTTCCTCAAGCTAACAACACTTGAAACTGAACCTAGGCTTTGTTTTGCTGAAGAAATATGTTAGAGAGAGGGTTTTAAGTCGTCCAAGGCTGCCTCCCAAGCCAACCAATCAATTTAAAACATTTGGTTTAATAAAAGACAAAATACCACTTAAAGGGAATGTACAACTTTGCCCTTTGTTCGTAATTTCGGTATAACTCTTTACTCGGACATCCATTTGATGATCCCTTTGTTGTGTTACAACCCTAACTCACATGTATACAACTATCTAGTTTTCACCTCAAGTCATTTATAATGTTATAAAGGTCAAAACGAGTCTCTAACAAGAACATTTCTACCGAAAACAACAAAATTTGTGTTTGTAAATAATTCGACCTTTCATGATTTATGAAAGTAGGATTATAATAAAAATAATCACTTAACATTAGATATACTAATATCACATTATTCATATCACATAAGATAAGCATGATTTAAATATAATTCATCATAATTATATTCGGGTTGTCACAATAGGACCTAGTAAACCTAATGGGAGCGTTAATAGTGCACATTAGGGGAGGGGTGAGGAAGTCCTCAAGAGAGAGTGCGGCACTAACTAAAATATAAAGAGCATGCATGTTTATTTATTACTGCAAGTTAATCATTTGTTAAATGTTTTCAAATGTTTTTGGGTACTAACCCTTGCTATAAAAAAATTTAAAAACCTTTTAGGTGTCCTACCACAAGGGCGCCAGGCTTGACTCTATTCCAGGTATCCGTTGCTGCAACACCTGTGGATGTTGCGGGTCTTTGATAGACTCCTCCTTCTTTCATTCATGTAGAGAGTCTCTAGTAGTATCTGAGCTTGTCGCTCACATTTCATTTATCAGTATTAGACTTGTTGAGATTGTACTTCTTATCTTTACTTGTATTGGTTTTGGACCGATGGTTTATTCGGTTGGGCATTTTAATTATGAATGTTTATTTTAGTTAACTGTGATTGTGTATTATTTATGTTCTACATGAGTTTTAATTTAATTAATTGGAAGTTAAAAAAAATTGGCACTAGTCTACCTTTCTCACCTAGGTGGTTAGTAATTAAAATGACGATAGTGATGCTAAGAATGGACCAACTGAGAAACCTTTTCTAACTTGATTTAGGACTGATCACCCGGGATTAATTAGGCGGGGTGTCACATATAATTCTTTTAATAAATCCTACATGATAAAAAGATTTTCAACAAAAAAAATATTTTTATGAGATGTTATGAAATTTAATTTTTTACCTAACATAAATACGACTCAAATACAAGCGACATGACAAAATGCAAAATCTTATTTTTATAATCAAATTGGTACACGATCCAATTAAAATGCGACACGACACATCACGATACTTAATTTTTTTTAACAAGACACGATCTAAATAAAAGCGACACGATACAATCCAACACAAAATTTTATTTTTTAACTAACACGACACGACATAGAATTTGATTTTATTTTATTTAACTAGCACGATCTAATTAAGGCGTAACACGATACGAATGAAGTAATAAAATTTAAAACCAGTGTTGAAATAAAACCTTGTGAAGTTTTGCGTGCTAGGTCATGTCGTGTTACTTTTTTTTATGTCGTGTTTATGTTAGGTAAAAATGAGTTTTCGTATCGCGTCGTATCACTTTTATTTGGGTCGTGTTCGTGTTAGGTAAAAATGAAATTTCATGTCGTGTCATGTTAAGTTTTATTTAGATCGTGTTAGTTAAAAAAATAAAAAAAGATTTATATCGTGACGTGTCACTTTTGGAATGTATTTGTAAAAATAAAAATAAAAATGTATCGCGACGTATCGGGTCGTTTTTATTTGGCCGTGTATTGTTAAATAAAAACAAATAAGATTGGACCCTTGTTTTTTTTTCTAAATAGGGAACTTGTAACAACCCTTGACTTTGGAGACTGAGAAATTAATTTTTGGGAAAATAAAAATTTAATTGAATTGGAGAATTTTAAAATTTGGGAATTGAGGTCCAAAAATGGAAAACATTCCAAAGTATTTCGGATGATGATTTTGAGGGAACCATCGATCCCGGAAGGGTCGAGATAGTCAAAATGACTGTCATTGGGTTTTATTTCGGCTCCGGAATGTTTTTAAGTCAGTTTGACTCGAATTAGAGTAAGCGAGTCATTTAAAGTGTGTATTAACATTTAAAATTGGGTTTATTGTTTTAAAGGATTTAATAGGCTTACGGATCAAGCCTTCTCATTTGAGAGAAAGAGAGAAAAAGCCCTATAGAGAGAAATAAGAAGGAAAGGAGAAGAAAGGAAGAAAGAGAGGAGAAAATCTTGGAGATTTCGGCCCAAACGCGTCATCGAGGACGATCCAACCTCTACAAAATCGAGGCAAATGTTTAATCTTGCTAAATACGACATTTGTGTATTTGATTTCATAATTTGTGGGTTAAAGAAATGGATTTTGGGTATAAATATCAAAACCTAGATTTTCGGGTTTAAATCTTGAAATCAATGTTTATACATGGGTTTGATGATATATAAATTGTTGGGATGGGATGTAGGATGAGTTTACATGTTAAGAATATTATGGGGTTAAAGATTTGGGGGTTTCGTGATGATATTTCGGTGTTTGAAGAAATGGGGTTTTGTTGAAAATGGAAATCGGCGAAGATAACTGGTATGGCTGGTGGACCGCGCCCAGGGGATCGGTCGACCGCGCCTTAAGGGAAAAGCCTACTGCATTTCTTCGTAGGCAAAACTTGGACCCGCGGTCGATCGGGGGTCTGGGATCGGTCGACCGGTCCCCTATTTTTAGCCCAAAATTTGGAGTTCTTTCTTCCCCTTTTCTTTTGGAGTTTTATTCTTAGGGTCTTTCTTAATGGGTTTATTATGAAGGGTTATGATATTCGATTAAGGGAATAGGGGCTTAAGTCGAATAGGGGCTTGCGGGCCTATGTTAAATTTATTTAGGAGGATGGGATGCCTCTTTTAGTAATGAAAGAAATATGGGACTGTATTGATTGGCGGAATATCCTATTATGATGGAGGTGGGAAATCACGGATTCGTTGTAAATGGTAGGGATAGTCCCTTTTTGCTTAAATAGGTATGAAAAATGGATATTCCGAGGCATAGTGGGTTATCTCAGTGAGGACGGGAGTTCTAGCTTGAGGTCATAAATAGATATGCTGGGAGCTTAAGAACTCTTAGAGAGGGTGGTGAGAGTACGATATGAAATTGTAGGCCGAGGGTAGTGCCAAATCCTTATAGTAAATAGAATTCTATTGAGATTAAGATTTGGGGACCGATGAGAGAGAGGGGTCACGTAGCCTTAGAAATGTTTAAATTAAGGAACAATCGGTAACCCAATAGGAGTAAGGGTTCATAAAATCAATCGAACCATAGGTGAAATTGGGAACGATTTGGATCATACTATCGACTAGAATAAGCGATAGCATAAATTCTAGTTAGGATAGTTATAGATAATTATGTACTTTCAAATATAGATGAAATGTGTAGTCATGGTTTCCTACACTAAACTTCGGGTGACAACCCTAACGTTGGATATATACATGTATTTTTGGGACACTATTCATCATAGGAAAAAATGGTTGAATATGCTTCAAGTGAGGGATTGTATTCACATATCGAGGTAAATTAAATGAGTTTGGGATGACGGCTAGTTTATTGAGGATTATGTATACCTATAGCCGAGGATATATATATTCTACATATGATCGAGATATAGTTTGTGTATATATATATGTGGATATGTGGATATATAACTGTATTGATATTAATATATGGATATATTTATGTTGTGGATATTCATGATATGAATATTAAAACCTTATGTGATGGTTTAATATTGGATCATATGATGATGTGTATATATTGTGCATGTGAATGATATATATACTTATTTGGTTAAGCATACCCCGCTCATGCTATCATTGGGATGTTTTCCCACAGAGGGTGAGCATCCTGGCTTAAGGAGCAGGGTGTGGATATTTGATTCATCACTTTTATTGTATTTTATACCCCGTTAATTTGTACATTCTAGCATTCCCGTGCATGTATTTCCCGGTTCTTATACTCATTTATTGACTAACCCCTGAATTCATCATATATACTTTGTATGTGTCTTTATTGAGCTTTTATAGGTCTCGGGAATGCATTTTGAGAAGTTTGGTTTTGATTCGGAAAGTTCCGTTGACACTTGCACAGTCGGGGGCAATTTGGTAATTTCAACACTCGGGCTTTGTTCTCGATTTCTTCACGGAATTTGTAGATATTCTTCTCCTCTTAACGTGGCCTCCGACGGTGCTTGAATCCGACCTCGAACAAAAAAGTTACGGAAGTTTCGGTGAATCATGGGACAACTAATGCCTATATTGGCAACTCTTCTTTTTGCAGCAGGCCCGAATCGATTCGCCATTACCACCGAATCGATTCGGTCACATGCAGGGGCAATTCTCTACACTTCCGAATCGATTCGTATTTTGCACCGAATCGATTCAGCCCAGCATTTCCAGCTTCCTTCTTATTACTAGTTTGCCATTTTGGTGGATTTTTTGGGGATTTATCCCTTGTTTTCCCTCTTTGATAGGGGATAACTTTTGTTGGATATTTTTAGTGAGATACAAAAACACTCTCTTCTCTCTCCTAGGTCAAGTTCATTTATGGTTTTCACCAACTTGTAAGGCTTTGATTACTTGTTGAATTGTTGTGATTAATGCAAGATAAGTTCAATTACTTCATCTCTACTTGTTCCACTAGCTTTAATTTGCACTGAATTCCATCCCTTGTATTGGT
Organism: Sambucus nigra; assembly: GCA_949130495.1. NCBI lineage: Eukaryota > Viridiplantae > Streptophyta > Magnoliopsida > Dipsacales > Adoxaceae > Sambucus > Sambucus nigra. The sequence goes on along the minus strand of OX422215.1, from coordinate 299,647,220 downwards.
TTGTGTTTCAACGAGATAACTAATTTAAGTATGTTGTTAACTAGCATGTGTAGTTTAGTTTTAATTATGAGTAGCTAGACTTGTGATTGGGGATCAAAATCCCACCTTGGATGCTTGAACTTAATCTTTAGGGTTTGGTTTACAATTGTTCTAATGGAACTTCATGTGTTGGTTTTGGAGTATCATAGTTTCTTAACTTCCCTTGTCATGCAAGGGCTAGTGTTTGAAGCTTTACTACAAACTCAACCAATCTAGCAATAATTAATTAAACCCTAATCCTCCATTGTTGAGTTCATTCTCTACATGGTTGATGTTCGGACTTAATTAGTTGTGCTCGATTAGAATTGATTTCAACCAAGCCCTATAATCCCCTTCCTTGTGAATCCGAGGTGGGAGAATGATCCTCAATCCCCTTAATTTCTTGAACTCAAGCTTACCTTAGTTCTTTTCGTAGTTCCGTAATTAGTAATTAATCATCTGATCATTAATAGTATGTTAGTTTAGAGGTTACATCTCAAACACTTTTCCAAACTACCAAATCATCTTTTACACTTTAACTTTTGTGACGTTTAGAGAATCTCTTTGCCCCAATATTGTTCTCTTAGGAGTGTTTCAATCCCTGTGGATCACGATTCCGTACTTACCGGTTATTACTTGTTGCGATAGATTTGCACTTGAATCGCAAGCCATATTTTGGGCGCACCAATATTCCCCAGGTCATAATCGTCCAGTGTGTTATTCTGTGATTTATATTTTTGGGGTGGGATGTGGTGGGTATGTCTCGTATCATTGACCGGTAAGGACCTATGGCCTCTTCTCGGGACGTTGTGTACGTGAGTATATCACGAGGTGGGTGTTGTTGATGCCCACCAGGTGGTCCCCAGTATTGCTGCGTGAGCCGGGCACTGGGGAGATGATAGCACGGTGCAAGTTTATCGACGCTATATATGGTCGGGTATATTATGTGCATGGCCATTGTACATCAGATGTGATATGTACACTTGGTCATGGGTATGGATGATGGTATATATATATATATATATATATATATATATATATATATATATATATATATGGTTAGAATGAATGCCTATATATATCCTATAGGTGAAAGGATATGGAGTTTTTATGGAGTACACCTTGGATGATTATGGTGTACTAAATTATTGGGGGGTTGATGTATCGCATTTAAGGAATATTTAGGTTACATCATCCCAAGGATATTATTGGAGATTTTAAGTTGTTCTTATTTAGTAATTTAAAATTAGTAAAATTTTATGTATGGCATAATGGATCTCTAAGATCGACATTGTGAAGGAGTAGTGTAACGGGGCGGTTCCTTGTTTCGATTTCTCTTTGCGAGACTCTCCACGAAAAAAACGTAGTGCAATGTTGAGATTAGAGAGAAGTTTTGTCAATAATAATTTGTATGCATGTTATTTAGAAATTAAATTGTATGTTTCAACCCATATATATATGGGTAATGTATTAAGAATTTTAATGGGTTAAATTATAAACCGGAATCCACTAAGCCTAGTATGGCATATATATTTATAAAAATAATTTAGTATGACTGGTAAGGGGTGGATTCTTGGGTATGCTAGGAAGGCAGATACTGGGGGTATAGGTTAGGCCTATGGTAAGTTAGGTTGTCCTTATAAATGGGGGTAATTTAACTAAAATTTCAGGACGCGAATAGGTGCGCTCCGTTAGAGGAGAGGTGAGTTGGGGTTTCACGAGAGTGCGATTCCCCTTTAAATTATGAAATAAGTGCATTGATATTTATTACGCACGGTTAACACACTTGCTAAATATTTTCACAACTCGGGCTCTGACCCGTTTACTTTTCTCTTCTGCTTGTATATATATATTACTAGAGGTGTCCTACCGCATGGATGCCGGATGACCTTCTATCCAGAGTCTTAGGAGCCGTGACAGGAGCAGACTGTTGCGGGATTTAGATTTTAGTCACTTCCTACTTCTTTAAAAATATGGGTAGGATTCATGTGTATCGGGTTTATACCCAAGGGATATTCATATATGTTTACATTTATTCCATTTTAGTTATTGTATTAGCTGTGGCCCCACTGCTTATTCGGGTTTATTTCCTTGTGGTATATTCAGTTGTAGTTACTTATTTCATTGTAGTTATTCATTTCATTTATCATAGTTCTTGTATGCATCTTTCTTTTCTTTCTTAGTAGATTATAGTGTTAGTTTGTTGTCTATTTCATATTTTCTTTTATTTTTAACATCTCGCTCATCTGATGTCGGGTAGTTAGTCTCATACTATTTAGTACTGCCAGTTGAGGTTGAGACTGTGCCATCTGAAACTCGTGATTTAATGTAGTGGTGGGTTATTACAGATGGTATCAGAGCATCAGGCTCTAAAGTCTTTAGGATCTGTGCGGGTTTTTTGCGTTCTTCCGTTAACGTTCTTGATATAAAGCCCTATTATTAGGATTGTTGTGTTCACTGCGTTTATTTTCTTCTGTGAAGTGTATTCACTTGATCGACATCTTGATAACAAGTTGCTTCCATTTCAGACATCGCCTAGATTATGTCGTCTAGAAAAGGACAAGATTAGAGATGCAATACCCATAACAGATTATGGGTACACTTTGATTGGAGGTAATTATTTTCCTCGATTCAAGAAGAAGTAAGAAAGGAGAGATTTACTCGGATGGGGAATCTTGGACTTAGTAAGATAAGTCTGAGGAGAGGTATATAGTGTAATACTTGGGAGGTTTAGATTGAGAAACTCGTCAACTTTCGTTAGGAAGCCTAGTGATGCTGACTTTTATCGGTGGAAGGTAGGTGACATTGTCCTATTGCTAGGAGTATCGTCTTTATTTAATAAGGGTGTAAGAAATTGGAGACTCAGGTTCGTTGAGTGGGACTGAGGGAGTTTTCGGTGGTCGCAATTTAGTTTTGTCCTTCAAAATAGTTATGAAGGATTTTGGGGAAGATGTTTCTCTTGTGGAGAAATAGGGTCAGGAATAATGATAGTCATGGAAGAAGTAGAGGACTTTAAATAAGGGTCCAAGGATGAAGTAAAGTAATTGGATTATGGAAGTATAAGGTAGAATAACTTTTTTTGGGTTTAAGTTATGCTTTGTGCGATATTGGGAACGTCGCGCGTAAGGTACGATGAGTAGTTAGCCGCTACACTGCTAGGGTGTATGGAATTTTCCTAGAGGAAGGAGTGAGTAAGTATGGCCTTTGTATGGCATCTTTTGAGATAATACACCTTCTCGTAAAGAGATAGTCGGGAGTTGTGCTATTGAATTCCGGAAGTGTGGAATGTTGAGGTTTGTTGAATAGTGGTTGTAAAGTTATTTGTCTTATGGATAGGTTTGAGCGTGTAATTATAGTATTCCAATGAGAGGAGGACTTACCTTGTGGCATTTGCTTTGATGCAATGCAAGGGATTAGTATAGCTGAAAGGTTTATAGTTTAGTGGATTTATTTTGGGCGAATAATTTAGCTCATAGTTGTGCTAGTTTGGAGAACTAGGTATTGGTTAGAGTATTGTATTTGTTGAGGCAATGTGTCCTAAACATAAGGTGTTTGTTTGGCGTGTTGAAAGACGCAGAATTTATTTATATTGTAATGTTGTATAGGCCTTCGAGCAATATCTAAAATATGAAAATCTTTTATAAAACCTTAGCCCTGGTTCAACTAATCTCAATCCCCGACCTAGCTACACAGTAGTGTATTGGGAGGGTTCCTTGTTTGGATTTCGCTTGCGAGACCTCCCCCGCACGAAGGTAGCTAGCATCGGGAACTGAGGAGAGTTCAACCATGGGAAATTTCAAACTTTCATATATTTAATATGTTGCTATAGATTATATTGTCGAGGGTTATATTACGATTTGAGGCTAATGGATCCTGATTATAATCTTACGGGTGGATCTCGGGTATGGGGTGTGTGGGCTCCTTAGGTAGTAGATTGTTTTAAAATCCATTTTGTTCGACGTGAGAACTAGGAAGGATCGGTATAGTGATCCTGAGGGTTGATGTAAGGACTAGAAGAGATTCAGGTCCTAGTCCTATCTTAAATTTCGTGGGCGAAACTTTTGTAAGGGGGGAAGTATGTAACAACCCTTAACTTTGGAGACTGAGAAATTAATTTTTGGGAAAATAAAAATTTAATTCAATTGGAGAATTTTAAAATTTGGGAATTGAGGTCCAAAAATGAAGAACATTCCAAAGTATTCCGGATGATGATTTGAGGGTACCATCGATGCCGGAAGGGTTGAGATAGTCAAAATGACTGTCATTGGGTTTTATTTCGGCTCCAGAATGTTTTTAAGTCAGTTTGACTCGGATTAGAGTAAACGAGTCATTTAAAGTGTGTATTAACATTTAAAATTGGGTTTATTGTTTTAAAGGATTTAAGAGGCTTACGGATCAAGCCTTCTCATTTGAGAGAAAGCCCTAGAGGGAGAAAAAAGAAGGAAAGGAGAAGAAAGGAAGAAAGAGAGGAGAAAAGCTTGGAGATTCTAGCCCAAACACGTCATCGAGGACGATCCAACCTCTACAAAATCGAGGCAAGTGTATAATCTTGGTAAATAAGTCATTTGTGTATTTGATTTCATAATTTGTGGGTTAAAGAAATGGATTTTGGGTATAAATATCAAAACCTAGATTTTTGGGTTTAAATCTGGAAATAAATGTTTATACGTGGGTTTGATGATATATAAATTGTTGGGATGGGATGTAGGATGAGTTTACATGTTAAGAATATTATGAGGTTAAAGATTTGGGGGTTTGGTGATGATATTTGGGTAATTGAGGAAATGGGGTTTTGTTCAAAATGGAAATCGGCCAAGATAACTGGTATGGCCGGTGGACCGCGCCCAGGGGATTGGTCGACCACGCCATAAGGGAAAAGGCTACTGCATTTCTTCGTAGGAAAAACGTGGACCCGCGGCCGACCGGGGGTCTGGGACCGGTCGACCGGTCCCCTGTTTTTAGCCCAAAATTTAGAGTTCTTTCTTCCCCTTTTCTTTTGGAGTTTTATTCTTAGGGACTTTCTTAATGGGTTTATTATGAAGGGTTATGATATTCGATTAAGGGAATAGGGCCTTAAGTCGAATAGGGGCTTGCGGGCCTATGTTAAATTGATTTAGGAGGATGGGATGCCTCTTTTAGTAATGAAAGAAATATGGGACTGAATTTATTGGCGGAATATCCTATTATGATGTAGGTGGGAAATCACGGATTCGTTGTAAATGATAGGGATAGTCCCTTTTTGCTTAAGTAGGTATGAAAAATGGATATTTCGAGGCATAGTGGGTTATCTCAGTGAGGACGGGAGTTCTAGCTTGAGGTCATAAGTAAGCATAGATATGTTGGGAGGTTAAGAACTCTTAGAGAGGGTCGTGAGAGTACGATATGAAATTGTAGGCCGAGGGTAGTGCCAAATCCTTATAGTAAATAGAATTCTATTGAGACTAATATTTGGGGACCGATGAGAGAGAGGGGTCACGTAGCCTTAGAAATGTTTAAATTAAGGATCAATTGGTAACCCAATACGAGTAAGGGTTCATAAGATCAATCGAACCATAGGTGAAATCGGGAATGATTTGGATCATACTATCGACGAGAATAAGCGGTAACATAAATTCTAGTTAGGATAGTTATAGATAATTATGTACTTTCGAATATAGATGAAATGTGTGGTGATGGTTTCCTACACTAAACTTTGTGTGATAACCCTAATATTGGATATATACATGTATTTTTGGGAGACTATTCATCATAGGAAAAAATGGTTGAATATGCTTCAAGTGAGGGACATATCGAGGTAAATTAAATGAGTTTGGGATGACGGGTAGTATATTGAGGATTATGTATGCCTATAGCCGAGGATATATATATTATACATATGATCGAGATATAGTTTGTGTATATATATATGTGGATATATGAATATATATCTGTATTGATATGAATATATGGATATATTTATGTTGTGGATATTCATGATATGAATATTCAAACCTTATGTGATGGTTTAATATTGGATCATATGATGGGAACATATGGATGTGTATATATTGTGCATGTGAATGATATATATATACTTATTTGGTTAAGCATACCCCGCTCATGCTATCATCGGGATGTTTTCGCGCAGAGGGTGAGCATCCTAGCTTAAGGAGCAGGGTGTGGATATTCCCCAGGTCATAGTCGTCCAGTGTGTTATTATGTGATTTATATTTTTAGGGTGGGACATGGTGGTTATGTCTCGTCGCATTAACCGCTAAGGAGATATGGCCGCTTCCCGGGACGTTGTGTGCGTGCGTATATCACGAGGTGGGTGTCGTTGATCCCCACCAGGTGGTCCCCAGTATTGCTATGTGATTCGGGCACTGGGAAGATGATAGCATGGTGCAAGTTTATCGGCGCTATATATAGCCGGGTATATTATGTGCATGGCCATTGTACATCAGATGTGATACGTACACTTGGTCATGGGTATGGATGATGGTATATATATATATATATATATATGTGGTTAGAATGAATGCCTATATATATGTTTATATATATCCTCTAGGTGAAAGGATATGGAGTTTTTATGGAGTACACCTTAGATGATTATGGTGTACTAGATTATTGGGGGGTTGATGTATCGCATTTAAGGAATATTTCGGTTACATCATCGCAAGGATATTATTGGAGATTTTAAGTTGTTCTTGTTTTGTAATCTAAAATTAGTAAAATTTTATGTATGGCATAATGGATCTCTAGGATCGACATTATGAAGGAGTAGTGTAACGGGGCGGTTCCTTGTTTCGATTTCGCTTTGCGAGACTCCCCACGCACGAAACGTAGTGAAATGTTGAGATTGGAGAGAAGTTTTGTCAATAATAATTTGTATGCATGTTATTTAGAAATTAAATTGTATGTTTCAACCCATATATATATGGGTAATGTATTAAGAATTTTAATGGATTAAATTATAAACCGGAATCCACTAAGCCTAGTATGGCATATTTGTTTATAAAAATAATTTAGTATGACTGGTAAAGGGTGGATTCTTGGGTATGCTAGGAAGGCAGATACTGGGGGTATAGGCTAGGCCTATGGTAAGTTAGGTTGTCCTTATAAATGGGTGTAATTTAACTAAAATTTCAGGACGCGAATAGGTGTGCTCCATTAGAGGAGAGGTGAGTTGGGGTTTCAGGAGAGTGCGATTCCACTTTAAATTATGAAATAAGTGCATTGATATTTATTACGCACGGTTAACACACTTGCTAAATATTTTCACAACTCGGGCTCTGACCCGTTTACTGTTCTCTCCTTCTAGTATATATATATATATATATATATATATATATATATATATATATATATATATATATATTACTACAGGCGTCCTTCCACATGGATGTCGGATGACCTTCTATCTAGAGTCTTGGGAGTCGTGACATGAGCGGACTGTTGCAGGATTTAGATTGTTGTCGCCTCCTACTTCTTTTAAAATCTGGGTAGGATTCATGTTGTGTATCGAGTTTATACCCAAGGGATATTCATATATGTTTACATTAATTCCATTCCAGTTATTGTATTAGCTGTGGCCCGACAGCTTATTCGGGTTTATTTCCTTGTGGTATATTCAGTTGTAGTTACTTATTTCATTGTAGTTATTCATTTCATTTATCATAGTTCTTGTATGCATCTTTCTTTTCTTTCTTAGTAGATTATAGTGTTAGTTTGTTGTCTGTTGCATATTTTCTTTTATTTTTAGCATCTCGCTCATATGATGTCGGGTGGTTAGTCTCATACTATTTAGTACCGCCAATTGTGGTTGAGGCTGAGCCATCTGAAACTCTTGATTTAATGTAGTATAGGGTTGGCCACCCGTTATTATTTTGAGCGGGTTGTTACAGAACTGTTTAAAAAAATAACATAAAACATACGTGAAAGAATGTTTGTTATTGCAAAGATATTTATGTCATTTTATCATGAATTGAAGTTCTATAAGAATTTGAGGGAGCGGTAACAGCGGAACCCATGAATAATAAAAAGGAAAAATGATGCTGAAAATTTGTTACTTCAATAGTTTCTTGAAATAAACGCTTGTATGGCAACCAAAATAATATTCTAAACTAAAAAATTACATCCTACATGATATAATATGAAGTAATTCTTCACAATTCATTAGCAAATGGGGTGTACATGCCATCGGGATCTTTGTATCTTACCAAAGTATAAACACAAGAAAAAAAATGGTAGATTTTAGTATGTTACCGTTTGAGTGATGTTTTCGATCCGGTTGGAGAAACGTACCCGATTTCCATTACAGCGACCCATTTGAGCCGGATTACTCTCCGCCATAATATGCATACGGTGAAAACTATCAATAACAGAAGACCACGTACACTCTGGCGGGGCTACTAGAATGTTCCTTTGACAGAGAGTCTCAGCTTCATCGACGGTTTGTAGGAGATGAGACAAACGCCAGTTGGAGCTCTCTGGTTGATCAAGAAAAGGGTTTCTCATGTACCCATTACCCATTGTGATATCTGTCTGCATTTTTGTCCACAAGTAACACAAACATATTACGCCATTAATATAAAGAAATCAAGATTCATGGTTCTTATAGTTAAATTAATCAAGATTGATCACCTAAGGATATTATGCATCGCTTGGTTATAGAGAGAAATGGAGGCTAATAGTGGTTTCATTTTATAGTGAGAGAATGAATAGCAGGGAAGGTGTAAGGTGTAAGATGTAAGGTGGCGACTTCACATTTAAGATATATTAATTAACGACTATCAGGTTTCACTTGTTTGAGTTGTCCTCGACTGATTGGAATTCTTGCCTAATTTCATGAGGGCACGTTGGTCATTGTATATTTTCATTTCCTTTTTTTTGCCATTTCTATAAAAATAATTCTAACCGTCAATCTTATATCTATATATATTTATACTAGTATAAAATGATTTACAAGCATTCAAGGTTCCTAATCAACCAGACTATCCATGTTAGTTTGGATATTTGACCTCCTATCCACATGAGATGTCCAGTTTTTCAATGGCTGGGTACAGATTCCAAAACCCCTTCAGATCAAACGTTTCGAACCATCAGCTTCAACCGTATATTCTTCTTCATGTCTAATAGAACTTCAGCTTAAAAAATAACTCCTTAAACCTCCTAAGTTGTGATTTAAGATATTTTATTTGTGTATCCAAGTTTGAAAATAACGATGAATGTTGATGGAGAAGGAGTTGACAAATCTGAGAAAAAACAGGGACTTGAGGAGAAGTTAGTGTTTATGTGTTGGCGGTTATGGATTTGCCATGGCCATGTTAGGTGCTTTCTTTAACATTTTCATTATTTATGTTTTTAGATTTGGTTTTATCATTTTCAAAGATTTTACCATAATCGACGGGTTTTAATTTTGGTTTGGATTTGGTTTGAAATACACTAGGGTTTGTTTGAAATCATTTTTGAGGTTGGATTGAATCTACAGTTTTTTCTATTTGATTTTGGGGTTGTATTTGGTGATTGGATTGAATCATGAGATAGGGGTTTATGGCTGAAGGTGTTGATTTTAGAAAGGAGGTTTAGTTGGAGGTGACATTGAAAATTGCAAAAAGGTGGCAATTGTGGTACCGTCTGTTGATGTAGGGGTAGCCATTTTGCTCTGGCATGTTGGTTGCTTATGAAGAATAAAAGAGTCAAACAGAGTATTTTTTTTCATACACGATTGAATAGTAATACTAACTTTCTATATACATCACAAAAATGCCCTTTTGTAAATGAACTAAATTAAACCATAGACAACAATTAAGAACTACTTTTGTTCAAATTGCATCAACACTCCCAAAACCATAGGATTCTTTCCTAATAACATTTTTCCAAGTGTTCTAGAGGTGTTAGATAAGGTGATCCTCTATGTCCCCCATTTCTGCATTGTTGAGAATGTTCTCAGTAGATATTTAGATCTCAAGATTGGTCAATGACTTAATAAACCTATCTCTTCTCCTAGAGATTGTCAAGCTCCTATAATTTATTTTATGCAGATGCTATTACGAATTTTCTGTAAAGGCACTACATCCTCTTTGACCAAGTCTTATAGATGTAGCTAAATCTAATATGCAAGACTAGCAAGGAAAAATTATTTATATGGCTGGATGATTTGAGCTAGTTAAATCTGTCATCATTCCAATTGTGCTGTATAGTTTCATGTCTTCTAAATGACCTATGGTCTTATTGAAAAACAATAAATGTGGACGAGAAACTTCATTTGGGTTCGCTCAATTCATAAAGCTAAATCAGTTATAGTTTCATGGATATATGTGTGCCTTAATAAATGTATAGGAGGATTGGGTTTTTGTGATGCATGCATTCTCAATCGTGATGATTGGATTAATTAGACCTAGAACTTTTTGTTAATATAACTCATTGTGCTGCCATATCATAAGCTAAATTCAAATTTTCCTTGTAGTTATCATCTGTTGAGTTTGATTTGGCATGGGTTTAAGGAGGCTTATAGTAATATAAATTTCAATGACAGATGAATAGTTAGAGATGATAATTCAATTATGGTCTTTCATGCTAATATGATGGGATCTTCAATTGTGGATATTCTCGGATGTGTTCCTTATGATCAAAACTTGCACTATATGAAAGTCAATGATCTTATAGTGGCTGATTAATGGGTGGTTCCTCAACATATTTCTTTTGCAATGCCGAGTCATATTATAATCCCAATAGCACCTCCATTTAATTATTTACCCTTGTATTTATTTTTTATCCCTCCCACATTTGTTGGTCGATTGATTTCTCCACAGATCTAAATCATCTCAAATCCCTTGAATTTTAAAAAAATGTATTTCTCTCTCATATATGTAAATAAAAAGTATCCATGTTATTGACTTTAATTCATTGTTATTTGCAATCATCTTCGATTTACTATTATAATTCCATCGTTCCTCAGATTTAAATCACGACGATAACTGCTTTGTCAATCCCCCACCAGAAATTGATTGTGATGACATTTGATGTAGGGAACTTGCTTCCTTAGCTTTCGAAATATGGAAAATCAATGCCCCATTATATCTTTGCATTAAAACAGAATGTATCTAGACTAAAACATATCTGAATAATGTATCGGGATGGATCAGGAAGTCCCGATGGTTGGCTTGATCTCCCGAGTAGCGAACTCATTCATGGATATGTACTCAAGAGTTCATGAGGTCAAAGCCCATGTAGATCTTAGTAGTGGAAGGGTAAAGAATTTTATGCCAAAGGGAATTAGAATTGTAACTCTCTGATTGAGTGCTTAGGGAATAGGGGTGTAATACTTGGGGTATTTTGTGTATGGAAAAGTTAGTTCATTTTAAAGGTTGGAGAAGAGATGCACAGAACATGGTCTATGTTTTATGTTAGGGACGACTTGATTGTACATATACCTCTGGAGTAGTTTAAAATTAAAAACATGGTTATTATTTTTTGATTAACAAAATAGAATATTCATCGTAAATCGATTTGTACCATGATGTACATGTGTCGTCGTCTTCCCAGCTAATGAACTTAAGACATTATGTAAAATGACATACTTGGAATTTACAAAATGACAAGCGAGGAACTGAGAATAAGCATAAATTTGAGTTGAGAAGTGGGACATGTATATCAGTTTCCCCTCGAATAACATAAACACTGATCTAAAAAACCCGCCTAGGCTCCGCCTAGGCTTGAGGCTTGGGAGAAACGCCTCGTCTTACGCTTTTTATGCCTTATTCTTGCTAAAACCATTAAGGCAAACGTTTTTCTAAAAACAACAATGCTTTAGTGAAGCGAATAAGTTGTATATTCTCTTTTAGTCTTTTAAACAGAAAATACTTTTAACTTATATCTTTTACTCTTTTAAATAGATATCATTGACTGATGACACCAAGATCATCATGAGATATTAAAATTGCTCGGTTCTAGATTGATCCCTCCCACATCTGTCGGGTACTTTAGAAAACCAATTTGGACTCGCTTGTAGCATTTTATGACACTAGTATTTTTTTTGGTCAAAGGTATTTATAAACTTTACATTAATTTTTTCTAGCATTTGTAAAATATTAACTCCTTTTGGCTTTCCATTTTTATTTTTAACTGGTTCAAATTTTCTCAAATACTTAATTTTTTTTATTTCCCGAGTTTAATATTAATTATCCATCCTCAGTTCAAAGTCTAATTTTTTCTTCTTTTCCAGGTAAAAGACTGTGCTTTGTGGACTTTACATCGCAGACGTGGTAGGATTTGCAATACTTGATGTCATCTTCCAATGAAAACTCACTCGGACCCTTTGGAGAAATTGTTGATCACAAATTTAGTGTTCATTCAACTAGATGTTCATTTGTTTTTTTTCCAAATGTATAATTGTGATGGTACTATTTTTATTAGATTATTTTTTTACAGGGTGGATAGTCCGATAAACAGAGGAAACTGTACCCATTTTTTAAAAAAATATTTGCACTTTTACGTCACAAACATAATTTTTGTATTATAGTTATGTTTCATAATGGTATAATTGTGATCATTATAACGTTTATTCGAGTTCCAGGATAGATTTTTTTTATTGTTGTTGACTTTTTTTAACAAGGTTGATAGTGCCATATATACTGGTAACTCTTACCAAATTTAATAAATTGTTCACATTTTTGTTGTAATAAAACTCAACTTAAATTATTTACACATTTCTATGTCTTTTAATACGCATCCTTCCACTGACGTCGAAATCTAACATTTCCTGAAAGGGAAGCGTGCGTCAAAGTATTTTCGCTTTATTATACATTAAAATTCTCTTCACCTTTAGAATACACTATTATCATATTTTTTTTAATTTACTCTTTCATTATAGGAACATTGATAAAAGGAAAAAAAAAGAATGTTGTAGATTCAATTTTAGGAGTTCCATCTTCATCAACATATTACACCATGTTCTACTACACTCAATTTCTACTTTATTGTCTATCTCTATGTAAAACATTGTAAATAGTTGTCAACATTTGTACATTCGGTTTAACTATCACTACTACTCTACATTTTGATTCTATTGCACTTTTTTTAATTCTTTTTTAAATTTCCCACTTGCATTCGTTCATTGTGCATTAAATTACGCATATACCACGCATCGCACAGGTTTCCACCTAGTACTAACCTAAAATGACATACAAACTGAAAACGGGAATTAATAATCCTGAGCTTAGGTTCATCCACGTGGCTCTCTCCGTGAATATACTAACAGAAAAATGTTGCTTTCTTCCCATCCTTTAGGCTTCCCAATGGTATCAACCAAAAGCCTTTCTTCCTCTCAAAAATAGCCGTCAAATTAATTTCCCTCTACCAACCTGTTAACCTTTCATCTCCTTCTTCTATGTTCTTATACTTCCTCTTCTCAGTAATTATTTCGTCTATATATATATATATATGCTACACCAAGAATACAAAACACAATAATATGCGAGTCAAGTAATGATAAAGTGGGTAATTACTCTATCTGTTTACCTCCGGTGAGGAATTTTTTTCTTTGTTTGTTTTATTTTTTGAACCTTCATGTGTGTTGTTTGTCTCAACTTCTGAGATTGATTTGATTTATTATGAGTCCAATTGTGATTAATTTTCAAACCCATTTTGGGTTGCCCGGTTCAACACCTTTTATACTCCAGAAACTCATCATACTTCACTAATCTCTTATGTTTGCTCTTAGATTTCATATCCATTGTTGAATGGGTCTGGTGCTTTGTTTTCTTTTCACCTCACCACTTCATCATCACAAACTATGCAGGAAATATGACTTTACTGCTAAAATTTCTAGCTTGGGGAGAGGTGGGTCGGTGATGATTTTTTTAGATTTTGAAAAAATTTCTGGAAAAAAAATAATTATTTTGAGATTGATTCTTCAAATGTGTCAGATGAGAATTTATATAAGTAGCTTGGAGATTGGTTTTGGAGGTGGGGCTTCGTGATATTTTTTCAGATTTTGGATACTTATTCTAAAGTTTTTAATTATCTATAGAAAGGATAATACTTGGGAGACTCTTGATTGGGACTTGAAATTTGGATTCGTTATTACATGACGAGTTGTCATTGGTGATCCCTTATGAACGTGGGTCCGCGCCAGCGGTACTAACCAATCCTGACATGCCATGTCAGCGAATTTCGAACACAGGTGCCTGGGATGATCATTACCTAGAATTGGTATGTGTGAATGTGTATTACTGTGGTGTTTGGGACATATTTTCATTTCTATTAGTGTTTGGGTAGGGATAAAATTTTATAAGGTGTTTGGGCAAGCATTTAAATGATTTTTGGTATTTGGGCATATTTTGATTTATGATGGTGTTTGGACTGAATTCATCGTGAATTGGTGTTTCGGTTGATTCACATATGCATTTGTTGATTGTTGAATTTGAATTTTGTTGTTAGAACAAAAATATGGGTAACCTTAAAAAGCAATGGAGATGGCCTTAGTCACCAGAAATGACGAGTCACTTGCAATTATGTCCATCGCCTGTGCCTTTTTTTAATTTTTTTTGTTTTGGGTAACATCTTTTGTAAACTTAAATTAGAGAGATTTGGCAATCAAATGAAATTAATTTGGTGACAAACTATAGGTTCTCATAAGGGAGCCTGAAATAAGAGCATTTTATAGGATTTAAAAAAAAAATTGGTTCAAAACATTTCGGGTACCCTTAAAAAAATTCATTCAAAAATGATTTATTTTGGTATTTTAAAAAAAATGAGTGAATATTTTTGAGTTGATTTTTTATGTGACATTTAAACAATTTAAGGGACCCATCTAAGAAACATCATCTGAAAATTATTATTTTTACTATTTTAAAATAAATTGGTCAAAAATATAAATTGTCACAGTTAAGATTTACACATTTCTCCTTCTCATTCGAGATATATTTCGGGTAGTGGGTGCGTCTCTACACCACCAGCAAGACCAACTCAGTTGGGATAAAAACAATAAGTAAGGTAAGATAATTATTTTGGATGTGGTATTATATGATTTCTTCATTATATAGTAAGTCCATGTGTGATTATTGAGAACTTGAATCACTATTACCTAATATTATCATCATATCCCATTGTCATTGTTTGTCCACATATCCATTTGTTACTATTTGTCCACAAACTATTGATGACATGTTTCACCCAAGTATAAACTATGCTTTAAAAGTGTAAATATTTTCTTCCTAACTATTATGGTTTCTGATTATGTCATGTTGAATTTAATTCAAATTCATTTCACTATGAAGATTTATATTACATAATTGTGCAATTTCAATCACATTTGCTATCATTACATATCATCATATAAACCAGAAAATGATTAATCTACGCATCGCGCGGGTTTACACCTCGTACTTTTAAAAATAGGAAATTTGTAAATAACTCTCTTCATTTTTTATTTATTTACATGAAGAGCATGTGAAAATCTTATTCGTATTTTTAATTAACGATATGTCCATCTGCTATGTAGTTACACTTTATATGAGTACTGTAAATTGTAATTTCCTATACGTTATGATATTCAATGGACACAATTTATAGAAAAATGACGATTGCAAAAAAGAATGATGTCTCACACAAAACACAAAGTGTGCGTGATTCGATAATTTGCCTACGTCCACGGGGGGTTATAATTTGCTCTCTATTAATTAAGAACTCGGGTTGATTGAGTTGTAGTACTACTAGACGTTGAAATAATACACGTCCCGTTCTCATGGTGTCAATTTAGATTTATAAGGCAGCTTAGGAGATTCCTAAGCCCCGTTAACAACTATTACTAAGAGTTCGGACTTATCATTTGATCATGGTCAGTTGTTACAAGAGATAAAGTTTAAATAGTTCTTCTTTTATTGAAAGACTTTATTAGTTACGGGAGTATGCGATCGAGAACGTGATAATAAAATAATTGACCCCAGAGTCTAGGGGCTCATTGGGGTCGTTGGGTCATCGTCTACAAATGTTAAATGTATGACGAGGCTAAAATTGAGCGATCGTGTAAGGCAACCGATCATTGTCATCATTTTTCCACCGCAATACAAAAACCCTAAACTTTAATTACACTTGTTTTATAAGTATAGCAACGAGTTTTGGCATCGAATCCACATAGAGTGTTTGTTAGACTTCAACTGATTTATTACTTCTTGAATAAAAGTAAAAAAGATTATGTTTTCACTAAATTAAACAACAAGAATGGAAACTATATATTAAGAGTTATCTCTCTCACCACGGGCTAATTAGCATAAATGGTTACATGGTAAGAAAATTTTTATCAAGATTGAATGTCATTTGGACAATTAATAAAATCGAGAGTTGTCACCCTTTAAATTCTCATAAAAGTATACTTTTCTTTTCGCGTCAACAAATACTCCTGAGATTATACATATAAGGTCGCAAATATGGCGCATAAATGAAATACTCCATCAAGTTTTTCGGATGAAAAATCAAGAACAATATAACCCACCAAAACTTAGCTAAACCATCATAAATAACAAAGCTTCTAAATAATCCATGACGAGTTCAATAATCTCAAATTATTTTAAATTAGCTATAAAACATAACTAAAGGCATGGTATGAAAGAAAACAATAAAGAATGAAATAAAACTAGTTAATAAAGCTTGAAAATTAAGTTATGAAAGTTTAAATAAATAAGGAAGATGGTTAATAATAACTTATAATCAAACTTTAGGAGAGAGAAATGAGAAAAGCTCTCAATATTACACTAATCTAACCCAAAACAAGAAACACAAAAATAGATAATTGTAAGAACAATTATCTATATAGTGAAATAAATGTTTTACC
Source organism: Sambucus nigra (assembly GCA_949130495.1). NCBI lineage: Eukaryota > Viridiplantae > Streptophyta > Magnoliopsida > Dipsacales > Adoxaceae > Sambucus > Sambucus nigra. Next base: position 299,630,386 of record OX422215.1, on the reverse strand, counting down.
CAAAAGGATTTTTTTTCTTGAAACTTGGCGTGGTCGTATTTGCGTGGTTTGATTTATTTATTTTATCACCATAAATGCATGGGTAAGATAAAAAGATAAAATCAACTTTAAATTTTCTTTTGCATCTAATATTGGGATTGTAATTTTTGTTTCAAACCACCCTGCGATTATTTCACCTTCTCAATAATGAAAAAATAAAGTCCACTTACTATTTATAGTAAGTGGATTAAACAAAGAAAATAAAATAAAAATGAACAATATCTCAAAATATGATGGGATTGATCAATCGCCAAAAGGATTGATTGATCAATGAAGCTAAAACTGCCATACACGCTTTCAATCCTTCACAAAATCAAGAGGATCAATTGATTGATAGTTCTGAAATCAGTGCACTGTTATCATTTTTAGCATACGATTATCGATTCATGGTTAGACTTATAGGGGTCGATCGATCGATATCTATTTTTGGGAACTTTCTCTTTTTTTCAAAGACTAAGGGACTTTAGGAAAATGGTTATAACTCGATCATATGATAATGAAATGATGTGTTGCCTGAGGCCATGCGAACTAAGTCAATGAACTACTCTTCCATGGAATTCCTCCAACCGCAACACTAAGTTTGAAATTATAAAATTTCCCTTAAAGTTGTATCATGTGATGAAAATTTCCCGAAACACAACCAATTGCTCTTAAAATTATCATTACAATTTTTGGAGAATCGATCACCCTTGTGAAACTAGTTTTTCTCAAACTTCTTCACATCTTTCGCTTGTTTTTGAAACTAAAGAAATTTTCGAAATTTCTTAGCAAACATGGTCATCATCGGAATTGATGTTTGGCTCGTCGTTCGAAATAGGTGTTTCCTCCTTTTATGATTTCAAAGCAATGCCCTTGTCCATATTCTTTGCTTTGAAAGAAAGCATGTTAATCTCATAAGTTTTAAGATCGCCTACAAGATCCTTAAATTTCGTAGAGGTCAAAGTATCTAAGGAATTCAAAACCATCTTTTTTAAATTAAATATTTCAAGAAATGACCATAAGATCTTCTTCATTACTCGATTTTTGATAATTCTCTCTCCCAAGTCAAAAGACGAGTTCATAATATCGGAAAATCTTACATGGGATTCATCGAACGTTTCACTATCCTTCAGCTTAATGGTTTCAAACTGAGTGGTGAGGTTTTGGAGTTTGGAAGCCTTAACAACAATAGTTCTTCAATGTTTGAGTTGGAGTATGTCCCAAGCCTCTTTAGACTTTTCACATGTCATAATACGATAGACCTCCTCCGGTGTGACCAACCAAAACAAATCATTTAAACCTCGAGAATTATAATTTTCCAACCTATGCTCTTCCTCACTCCATAATTCTACGGTTTTAATAAAATTAATTCTCCAACCTATGCTTTTCCAAATTAATTATAAAATTTTAAACATATTATATCTAAATAAAAGTTACACCAGTTTTAAATCGGATTGTTGTAATAAATCAATTTTCCAAATTTTATCTTCTTAACCTTAAACATATATCTAGGTCATATCAGAAAAATAAATTAACCAATCGTACAACATGCCGATGTATGAAGAAAACCTACAATGGAAAAAATCTCGGACGGTCCAGTCACATAAATCACCATGATAAGGTTTTACAAAAGACAGACAGGTGACTGACTCAATGATTTGATGCCCTCATAAGCCTTGACACATCTTCAGTCTTTAACCTATCCTATACAGTGCAATATAGAAGTGCATCTATGTAAGATGCCATAATGTGTGAGCCCACACATGCCTCGGTATCCATCGAACAGGCTCAGTAACCATTTATGGATCTGAAATACGGATGCACCGTTCTTCACCGCAATACCACACCAAGGAGTCCACCATCTATAAATAGAAAACAAAGCATGGATTCCACCTCATGAAATGAATCTCTATCAAGATGATGAGAGAAATAAACTATGGTGCCCCTGATGCCTGATGTGCTTTAAATTGTAAACACATTTTTTAAGGCGGCATAATTTTTGAGAAAAAATGTTCGAACGATAACTAAGGTTTGTTCGAAAGAAAACCTTATTTCATTCAAACAAACTTCACACTTGTTCGAAGGACCCAGTGATCTTGTTCAAACATACTTCGAACGACTTGACCTCGGTCAAAGAGAGATACCCCATTAGATATCCATTGGAAGTTCATTATAACACACTTAACATCTCGTTCGAACGAATGCTTAATCCCATCTGAATAAGTAAAATACGAAAAATATTTTTTCTTCAAAACACATTTTAAAATATCTCCAAACATATTTGTATAAAATAAATCACCCAAAATTAAATTTCCAAGGATGAAAATCATATGCATTCATACCTAAGGGATCCTCGAAAACATGAAGATAAATGTGGCACAAAACATAGCACCATGTGTAATCTCTTAAGCTTTTTCGCTACGTCTTCAACAAACACGTCCTAGGCTTGTAAGGTCAGCAACTCAAAGCCTAACCTATGACTCAAGTGTTTTGTCTCTAATTAAGACAATGCAAACAAATTGACTCAATTAAAAAAAATCCTTATAATAACTGATGGGTAGACGTGGTGATTTATTCTTTAACTATCATGAGGTCTTAGGTTTGGGAAGACCTAAAACTATAATTAGTACACACGGGAGATGCTCGAAGGTAATATGAGTAGGCCTTCATTAAGTGTGGGCGCGAGAGATGCTCCTATATTTGTGCAAGCTTGAGGTTGTTCGTATGTATGGACGTTAGACATGAGTAGAGACTTTTTCCTGTAATATGTGATTATTGTACTGATTTATGCGTTGTACTAGTGATGTATGTGACTTATTATAGGAATTCCCACCTGCATACTTATGTTTTAGACTTGTGTATTACATATTCTAGAGAGGTTTATATTGCATTAATGCCCTGAGATAATCAAATGCGTATAGACTTGAGATATTATTGCTATATTGGTTATTTGGTGAGACGAACCATAGATTTGAGACTATAACACAACTTATGTTTTCAAATGAAAGTGATAAACCTAAAGATGAGAAACTAATGATTAAATAACGAAGAGGTAAATCTTTAATCACATAGGTGACATATGGGTTTCGAATTTAGAACCGCATGATATTTTATGTTATTGGGTTAGGTAACTAATAACTTGAAATATATTTACTGACCCCATGTGATAGGAATAAGTGAGGGATGATGACGATGATGTTACAAACAAGAGGAAAATGTGTATTTATGATGTGGGCAAGATTCAATTATAATCATACTCTAGATAAGCTTTTTGTTTAAGTTTTCCTTTGAAAGTTTTCCTTTCAAAATCATTTTTACCTGTCCCAATTGTAGTAGTTCTTGTAGATGTGGGATCGTTGGTGGATCATCTCTAGTGAAGTACCATATCTTACTCCCAAGATTATAGGAGTATAGAAACTATAACTCATCATTTTATTCTACTGCTTTATTTTCGATTTTGTTGTATATGTCTATTAGCATTCAGAGGTGATATATATTATTTTGTTGGTGATTGGTATCAGAGTTGGTTTTGGATTCAGTAAATATTACATTGTATTTGTTATTTTTGATTCCTGTTTATTTCTTATGCTAAGAATGTTACTAAAAGTTTTGTTCCCCGTGATTATTATGGAAGACCTGATCAATCTATTTATGGAATTTTTGAGGTATCACATTTGATATCAGAGCATTCCATGTTCTAGTTTCCTAGGGATATTAAGTGCACCGGTCTCTTTTTCATGTTACGTTCTTTGGATACTTTAGAGCTTTATTGTTTAAGGTTTGTATTCCTATAACGATGACCATTTAGGGGGTTTTGCACCATTCTTTCCAAATGATTGACTAGGATAGACCAAGTATATTGGGAGGGTTCCTTATTTGTATTTCTCTCATGATACGTCCCATGTATGAGGTCGACTTTGATTAAGAGTCAAGGGTTTTCGGATGCAAGATTTTTATCAAGTGCTTGGCATATGGTCAGAGGGGAAATGTTTTCACTCACCATCCGTAATGGCATTAAAAGTAAGTTTTTGAAGAATTGTCTGTGCAACCATGTGGTGGTCAGTATGAGGAAGCATTTAACTATCTTTCACTTTATACATTGGGAGAGATTGATATAAAGGTGAAGGAGGATGTTTGCGTTATTATCTAGTACAATAAAGACTTTTTGAGTTGGAAGAAACCTTACGTGACGGGTTTGACAGGTGTTATTGGGTAACCCATTGTTCACCACTTTCGTTTGGGTGGTTGAAGTTACCTTTCTACATTACTGGGAGAATTTTAACCATTTTGCGAATAGAATCCTTAAGATTTGGAAGAATGAAGCAAAAAAGGACCAATAAATAGAGACGGTGAGGTGTGGACCCGAGTAAGGTGACTTCACCAATTTATGAACCACGTAGTGGGAGATGACCCCAAGGAGTTTCCAAGAGTTGACGATATGATTTGCTTGTCCAATTGGCAAGGGGAATTCTGGCTAGTAGAGCCACGACCTACGAGAACATAGTAAATGAGTCAAATTTTAAAATATACAACCAATGAGAAAAGGTCATGATGGTCACCAGTGGGGATTCCATTTTGATAGTTCATTTAAAGGAAGGTGTTAGGCTTATGGAACATGAGGCCACCTAGTTATTAGATTCCTTAGTGGCAACCAACTTTTTGGGGTACCTCTAGGGAATGGTTATGGGAACGTAAATGGCTCGCGCATATGAGTCTGGATTTTACATTGATGATTTGTCATTCTTTATTAGTTGTATTTTTACTACGATTATGATATATATGGATTCCCTCTGATATTTATGTATTGGCAGTTACCTCCAGTCGGGAGGGTGATACTTTGTGCTGATATTTTAAAGATGTGGCAATTTGTTTGTTCGGCTCGAGTTCAACCACCTTGTTGATTTTTTATGAGATATCACCATATAATAATTTATCTTGTGTGTATATTTATATTTTACTCTTATATCGACTACCGGGAGTAAGCTTTGGTCCAGGATTACTTTGGGTGGTTATGCTTAGGCTTGGAAGAAAGGGCTAGCACGCCTCTATAGGTATGGATGTGAGTAAATTATGGGAGATTATGATCACGTGCATGTGTCATCCATAGTCTGCATTCTTATAATTTTACTTAGATAAGTATTGTATTATTACCTATGTAAGAGATTTATTTTTCCTTAGAAATTGCACAAGCAGAAAGTCTGTTGCGAGGGCATTTCATGGGATTGACTTCGTCACTTATAGTAGACATGTCTTGGGAGTATACACCATAATTTTTGAGTTGCTTAAGCATTAGAGGACAACATTACTTTGAGGGAGTTCTATAATATATATGGTTCACTAAACGGAGGTTTAACCTCCCAGAGGAAGGTTATGGTCAATATATGGGATGCATATTAAATGTTATGTATCAATAACTGGTCGGACTAGTCGAGGAAAGTGTCCTCTTGTGACAATTGAAACGTGGTGAGTTATCATTTGTGGTGCAATCATGTGGAGTATATATTGCAGACAACTCCATAGCGCAATATAACACAGGTGTGCCATTAGTGGGTTTTTTATCGCACGAAGGGTAGTTTGCTGCAAATTGCGATGATACCTCGTTAAAGAGGAAATTATGTACTAAGTGTGTTCACTACACCCAAATCTATTATTAAGGGTGGTTTATGCCCCAACGTTGAAATTTACCAAGATTAAGTATTTATATTGTATTGGGAATAAGTCCTTTCTCCGATTGAGGACATGAGAGGGTTGCATTTTCGGAGACATTTTTGCCGAGGGGGTCCCCAAACTAAAGAGGTGGTTTTGACCAAGGTGCATGTTTGGAAATAATTTTCAAAAACTGTGGAATTCAGAATTCCATTAGGGATTAGAAAACCCAATGTGAAGTTCCTCTAAAAGGCTTAGATATAGTGAGGCCAGTGTCGTTTGAACTCACCTAATCATTGTTAGTGCTTAGGATGTTTTCAGGTTTAGCTGAGAGACCAGTTATTGTTGAACAATTAGACTATCTGGTTTAGATTATAACCAGACATGAGTCTTGACTAAAACTTCCTAGGTATGTATTTAGTCGTAGAAGATAGATTCAGTTATAGAAGTGGCAAGACGCCATGGGGGTAGATATTATAGATTTCTACTAGGAATATAATAAATTTGAATTTCGAGGATGAAATTCCTTGTTTAAAAGGGGAAGCATGTAATATCCCAAATTCTTATGGATATTATTTAATTATTTAAATTGTGGGAATTAATTATATGTGCCTTTTGTGACTAGAGTTTTCAGCATTTATACTATTACGTGTTATTTATTTGAATCGGAATTGAGACTTAAGGCACAGTGATTAATTCATTTATGTTAGTTCTCTAATCAGGAAATTATTAAATAACTGAGTAGTTATTTATTTGTTTTGGATATAATTGGTAATTGGCGTTTGGGACTCGTAAAATGTTTGTTTATAGTTCAAAACGATTTTTAAAGCCCTTTTGGGTTAGTATACAGCTTGGGATTGGTTTTAAGTCATTTAGAGTTATTTTTGGACTATGTTATTGAGGCTAAAGGGTTGAAAGAGGTTATTATGGATCTCATTTTATCACAAACACAATCGGGAAGTACTAGAGGGGCTAGAGAGAGAAAGCACCAAACGGAAAGGAAGGTTTGGTAGAAGTACAGATTAATTTCTCAATCAAAACATAAGGAAAGTTCTATATATCATATGATTATTATTGCATACGTGTTAGATTATATCTGTTTCATTGGATTCTAAATCCTAAACATGTCTTAATCTGATTTGTAAAATTTCATTGATTAATTTTACAATTAACCAAATCATGTTAGTAATTAGGTCAAATCCTCCTTGATTTCGATTGATTTCCTCATGTATATGACTTGAAATTATTAGAAAATGATCTGACCATATTTTTTATTATAAATTAGCTAAAAACCCTTTGTTTAATTGAATCAATCCAGGGAAATTCTAAGAATTGGATAAAACTACGGTTCTTAGCTTTTGAATTTGGTTTTGTTTAATCTTAGGACAGATTTAGGATTTGATGATGGAATTAGGTTATAATAGTTATTCTGATGTGTTTTTATCAATTGAATGTTGATTAGGTGCTTGGATTATTATTTTGGGTTCTTTAATAGAGGTTTGGAAGAGAAAATTGGGGTTGAAGATGAAGAAACAATAAGGAAAAAATTGGGATATCACTGTGCTAATCGATCAATCGGTGGTAACAAGTATGGCCTAGGTGGGGGCTTTTGTGATATTGGTTGGAATTTGGAGTTTTAGGCCTAGAGATATTGTTTGTTAGACGATAGTTTTTATGTACTCATGGAATATATATATATATATATATATATATATATATATATATATATATATTCTTATGATTTTCATCATTGAAAATCAATTTTAGGATATTTGAATATTTAGTAAAATCATTGATTTAAATGGGCTAAATGGAGGATTTGACAATTGAGGATAGGACTGAGTGTAGAATGGGTTTGTTAATTAAGAATTTGTAAGTTATAGGATTAGGATTATTGGTCGGGATTATTATAGTCGTCGTGATTTACTTATAGATCATTTGTCCTTTGACTGAGACTCAAAGTTTAGTTAAAAACCCTTAGGCAAGAGTAGTTATTATAGTCGATAGATTTATGTGTATTAGGTGTGAATTTATACCTAGACGCGATGCCTTGGGAGATCTAAATTAGGATTAATTAAGGTGAATATTGTAGATGTGAGTATTTTGGATATAGGGTAGGGTGAGACCACCTAGAACTCGGTACCCAAGAGATAGGGTTAATATATTATGAGAAGATTGTAAGGCTATACATGTGATATACCTTTTTATGATAGCGATGCTAATGTGACCCAATAGAGTTAGGGTTGGTGTGTGTATGTGCGTTATGTTAACTCGTTAATGAGGGTTATATATGTTTATGCTTTAACCCTATTAGTAAGGGTTATGGTTACTTGTTCTTTTTATATTCAATGCATGCCATGGGAAAGTGCTCGTGGCGTATCGTACTAGGAGGGATTTCAAAATGGGGTACGTGTACTGTAGATCGTGCTGGTACCCCAGTGAGTAGACATGCTTGTAATACTCCTCACTTTTATGGAAAATTAAATTCAATAATTAAGTGTAATTTGGGAATTTAAGAGTTATCGTGAATAGTAAATTTTTGAGGTTTTCAAGGATTAGATGATTTTCGATGAGTGTTATATTTACTTTTGGGATTAACTATATGTCGCAGCTGGGTAAAGCGATAGAGGATAATATTTTAATGGGAATACCGCATTAAGTTGTGTGGGTTAAATTAGTGAGTTGCGGTTGAGTTCCTGAGATGGAGATTCTGATTTTGCAGTGAGTCTCGGAATGGTCGAGATAGTCAGAATTGAGTATCCGGGCGTCGTAATTGAGTTTCGAGAATTTTTGGATTAATAGGGACTCACAATTGAGTAAATGAGTCATTTTTGTGTTTAATAGGGATAAACCCTTATTTCTCCCAATATAAGGCACGGGAGAGTGAGAGAAGGAAAGAAAAGAGAGAAAAGAAGAAGAGAAGAAAGGAAGAGGAGAACAGAGGAGAGGAAAAGGATTTCCAGGCCAAACTCCGCGGGATTCGACTCGGGGTCGTCGGATTTCATCTTCCAGGTAAGTGTTTACTTGATTTATTTCATTTTTATCATGAATCTCATATCATAGTTGGTAAAACATACCCTAAAGGTTTTGGGTTGTGTTTTCGTGGATTAAACTCATTTTTCGAAAGTTTAACAGGTAAACCCCGAAAATTCTGAAATTGGAGAAACTTAGAAATTAATCGAATTTAATTGTTGATTTTTTGATTTAGGATGTTTAGAACCTATTTTCTCTGTGTATATTTCGTTGGGAGTAGTTAGATGTTGGTGGAAGAAGGAGTAAATGGTTGGAGGTTTGTTAATGGATGAAACAGTCTCGGAGACGACAATGAACAGTAACCAACATCATTGTCGAATCAATTTCGGCCTAGATGCGAATTGATTCGACTCTTGATCAAAAATAAAATTTGTAGATATTTTCGATACGGTCGCGTGGGCACTGACCGCATATTTTTATGATTTTGTTTCAATTTATAATGATTTTTCTACGGAAGGCTGTCCGAGATCGAAATCGTTAGTTAGTAATCAAACCTGATATTGAGAGAATTAAGGCTAGAATTGTCTGGAGATAAATATTAGGGGTTACTAAATATAGAGTGGGGACCTCTAGATATTATTTGAGTGAAATGTAGTCCTTGGGTTTGAGGAAAAATGGAATCCACAACCTATTTAAATTAAGGGTGTTTGGTTTCGAATATTTCTTGGGATAAATCAGTGGGCATTTAGGCTTATATAATTATGCGCATAGAAAACTTAATTATATCGATTTTAGTTGAGTATATCCTATGATACTATTAGGATGAATTTCGGAAAATGCGTATCTACTTAGTGTGAATTGGTATAGTTGGAGAAATTATGTAAATCCTTAAGTCTGAATAAGGTAGAGGTTATTTATCAAGTGAGTGAATACTTTTGAGTTTAGTATCATGAGTGTGCGAATACTTGAATATGATTAATTATGATAATATTTGGGATTATTGGTCATCGCTATGTGTGATTGACAATTATGGCCATTTATATTTGTTTGAGGAACAATGTGGAATATATATATACTATGTGATGAAAGTATATATAGTATATGATACGAATATGTATATATATCTATGTGAAGCATAACCGCTCTAATGCTATTATTGTAATTTGCGCGATGTGGGTGAGGCCCCTGGCTGGAGGAGCAGGGTGCGTATAGTCCCTAGGTCATAGCGTCCATTGTTATATTGTATGGTTTTTATTAGGGGTGAGACGTGGTGGGTATGTTTCGTCTCACTTTCGAGGAGAAACTATGACCACTTCCCAGACGTTGTGATTTGGTTTTTGACCATGAAGTAGATGACATGTAGTCCTACCGGTGGTCCCCAGGATGGTATGTGAGTGATACCCTGGAAGTTGATAGCATTGAGAGACCACATCCTCGAGTTATAGCTCATTAGGATGGTTATTGTACTTGTGTGTATAGTACATTGCTTATGTATGAGAACAAGATATCATATCTCTATGAGAGTAAAGAGATAAATTGAATATGAAATGAAAAAGGATTAATTCTTATTCCGAGAGATTGTATACGGACTTAAAATGTGAAATGTATATAAAAGTGAGTATGAAAAATAAAGATTAGTATGTTATGTATATTTATTTATACGAGTATATATAGAAGTTGAGTACGAAGGGTCTGATGGATCTCGACAATCGATATTTCCAAGTAGAAGTGTATCGGGGGCTTCCTTATTTGGATTTCTCTTTATGACACACCCCACGCACGAACATGGCTTAGTGTCGAGACTGGGGAGAAGTTTAACCCTTAGTGCTCCTGTTTTGAGTTTTCATTATACGAGTATATATATGCGTGTGTTGTGTACTGGGGGTATAATGGATCTCGACGATCGACCCTACCAAGTAGTAGTGTATCGGGGGGTGCCTTATTTGGATTTCATTTTGCGAGACACCCCAGGCACGAACATGGCATAACGTTGAGACTAGGGAGAAGTTGAGACCTTAGTACTTAGTTGGATTAGGATTTCTAGAGTTTGGGGGTGATGGATTAGTTAGACAGCGTAGCTTAACTAGGATGTTTAGAGGGATGTGCTAGGGGTCCACTATTAAAAGGGAGGTAAGGGGTATCTCATGGGAGTGTGATACCAATTAAAATATGAGATAAAACATATTTTTAATAATAAAGCATTTATGCACTTGATAAATGTTTTCATAACTCGGGCTCTGACCCGTTTCAATATTTTCCTCTTTTTCTAAATATTATATATATATATATATATATAGGTGTCCAGACATAGGGACACCAGGATGATGATCTTTTTGAGTCAGACGTCTGCTGTAGCAGCTGTGGATGAGTGCAAGTTTATTTTTAGATGCTTTTATTCCTATGATCTAGATAGGACGCATTGTAGTAATTTTTGGTCCCAAAGCCCAACTGCATTTATTTATTCTTTCATTGCCTTTTAGTGTGGCATTCGATTTGTTTGTATCATATTTGAACTGAGTGCTCGATTATTTTATCTCTTTCCAGTATTATTTATTTAAACTGTGTGGATGTTTTAATTGTATAGTTCATTTAAAAGGATTAGTTAAAAAAAATTTGACGCCAACCAAATATGTTATTAGTAATTAAATTGGTTTTCGACAGTGATGCTAAGAATGATCCATATGGGACTCCGGTTTTAATTTGGTACAGGAGGGATCGCCCAGTATTTTATTAGGCGGGGTGTCACAAATAGTATTCGAGCATCAAGTTCTAGTGTCCTTATGAATTTGTGCGGACGTACTACGCTTTTAGCGTTGCTCTTGATTTGTTATAGAGCCTTAAGATAGGGATTGTTGATTCCTCTTGTGAGATTTTGTTCTCCTTCCATATTGTGAGATTATAGTAATCTTTTACGCGTTTGAAATTCGTGTGCTGATTGATGAAGGGTGACCAAGGAAGGCCGTGATAAAGGCAGAAGGAGGCAGGGCTTAGCTGGAGCAGTGAGTGGAAGTCGGAGACTAGGACCGTAGTAGAGGTCATTCTCCTTGTGGAATTTTCTAAGAGTTATTGCGATGACTGTGAAATAATAATAGTTATGAGTAGCCCAGTACCACTATAGTAGAGAGTGGTACTAAAGTTGAATTATTCGGTGAAGCTAAGGGTTCGAAAGGGGTCTTTGGTAAGGACCATATTGTAAGTAAATGCATGCTAAGTTAGTGTAGCATTACTCAGTGGAAGTAGTAGGGTCAGAAGTTTTGACTTAGAGAAGGGTATGGAAATACCCAAATGTGAAATTGAGGAAAATTTTTCACTCATAGGAGCAATATGAAAATGGTGGGAATGGTGATAACCATATTCGGGGGAGCAGGATTGTTTGGATTTCTCTTTGCGTGACGCTCCATGCATGAACCTTAACGATGTCTGGAGTGGAGAGATGTTTTAGGATGCAAGAATGTTGGTTTTGTCGATAAGTCTTATAGTGTGGAGGAAACATTATAGAGTATGAGCCGTAAGATGATGGTATGCTTATGGAAATATTGTGCTATGGTGAAGCACTAAAATGGTTCTCTCACTGCAAGTAAGGGGGTGAGGCAGAAGTTAGAGAAATTGATTTGAGGCTTATAGCCAGGCCTTAATGAAAGGGCCAATTTTGGAAGAAGTATATTTTGGGTATGATGTTCGTAATGCTTTTGCAGAGAGTGGGCGCCTTGATTAGTTAGACTTTCCTGTTCTCTTAGGTGGAAGGATATAATAGTAGAAATACGTTAATAGGTTAATGAGGTAAGATTTAGGAGGTCCTGCTACTGTGCCTTAGGTCGTTATATCTAGGTGACCAATGATGCGAGGGAGTAGTGTAACGGGAGGGTTCCTTATTTGGATTTCACTCTGCGAGATGTCCCACGCATGAAACCGAGCAAATGTCAGGAGTTGAAAAAGGTCTTGGGTACCAGGGACACAATTTAGGATAGTACTATTTCTCATAGTTAGGAATGCTTCGATCTTAGAATTATTTGGCAGTGAAGCTAGTGGAGTTAGTGACACCAATATACAAATATTAGTTTGTTAACCTTGAGAAGATTGGGATGTTGCGGGTCGGGAAGACCCATGTATGATTATTACGCCGAGGAAATAAGGTCTGTTGTTAAGAGAGTGTGTACGTGTCAGACGTTGGCGATGGTTGTGCAGAGAGGCACGGGTTAAAAAAGGTGTTTGGGCACCTTAGTAAGTTTGTTTTATATACCACCTGAGATAGAAGGGACGTAGTATATAGAGTTGAAGATTATGCCGAGATGGTAGTATAGTATGGTATAAACCTTGTTAGAGGTGAGTGCTGATGAGTATACAGTTAATAGATATTAGGTAGTACGATTCCATTTTGAGGTATTAGGATGTGGAGGGATTCACGATTCTAGGTTAGTATTGGTAGTATTGGTTATTTCGGAATTTCGAGGATGAAATTCCGTTACAAGGGGGGAGTATGTAATACCCCGCACTTTTATAGGAAATTAAATTCAATAATTAAGTGTAATTTGGGAATTTAAGAGTTATCGTGAATAGTACATTTTTTAGGTTTTCAAGGATTAGATGATTTTTTATGAGTGTTATATTTACTTTTGGGATTAAGTAAATAAGTCAGAGTATTTTAATTATATGTTGTAGCTGGGTAAAGTGATAGAGGATAATATTTTAATAGGTATATCGCATTAAGTTGTGTGGGTTAAATTAGTGAGTTGCGATCAAGTGCCTCAGATGCAGATTCTGATCGCGCGGTGAGTCTCGGAATGGCCAAAATAGTCAGAATTGAGTATCCGAGTGCCGTAATTGATTTTAGGGAATTTTTGGATTATTAGGGACTCGCTATTGAGTAAACGAGTCATTTTTGGGTTTAATAGGGATAAACCCTTATTTCTCCCCATATAAGGCACGGGAGAGTGGGAGAAGGAAAGAAAAGAGAGAAAAGAAGAAGAGAAGAAAGGAAGAGGAGAAAAGAGGAGAGGAAAAGGATTTCCGGGCCAAACTCCGCGGGATTCGACTCAGGGTCGTCAGATTTCATCCTCCAGGAAAGTGTTTACTTTATTTATTTAATTTTCAGCATGAATCTCATATAATAGTTGGTAATAACAAACCCTAAAGGTTTTGGGTTGCGTTTTCATGGATTAAACAGGTTTTTCGGAAGTTCTCGAAAATTATGAAATTGGAGAAACTTATAAATTATTCGAATTTAATTATTGATTTTTGGATTTAGGATGTTTAGAACCTTTTTACTTTGTGTATATTTCATTGGGTGTAGTTAGATGTTGGTGGAAGAAGGAGTAAAAAAGGTTGGAGGTTTGTAAATTGCCGAAACCAGTCTCAAAGAAGACGATGAAGAGTAACCAACGTCATTTCCGAATCGATACGGCCAAGATATGAATCGATTTGTCTCTTAATCATTCAATGAAATTTATAGATATTTTCGATGCGATCGCGTTGGGGCCGACCGCTTATATTTCTAATTTTTTTTTGGATTTATAATGATTTTTCTACGAAAGGCTGTCCGAGATCGAAATCGTTAGTTAGAAATCAAACCTGATATTGAGAGAATTAAGGCGATAATTGTTTGGAGATAAATATTAGGGGTTCCTAAATATAGAGCGGGGACCTCTAGATTATTATTTGAGTGAAATTTAGACCTTGGTTTTGTGGAAAAATGGAATCCACGACCTTTTTAAATTAAGGGTGTTTGGTGACGAATATTTCTTGGGATAAATTCAGTGGGCATTTAGGCTTATATAAATATGTGTGTAGAAAACTTTATTATTTCGATTGTAGTTGAGTATATCATGTGAGAGGATTAGGATGAATTTGGAAAAATGCATATCTACTTAGTGTGAATTGGTATAGTTGTAGAAATTATATAAATCCTTAAGTGTGAATAAGGTATAGGTTATTTATCAAGTGAGGGAATAATTTTGAGTTTAGTATCATGAGCGTACGAATACTCGAATATTATTAATCATGAGAGTCTTTGGGATTATTGGTCATCGCTATGTGTGATTGGCAATTATGGCCATTTATATTTATTTCAGGAACAATGTGGAGTATATATATACTATGTGATGAAAGTATATATATTATATGATACGGATATGTATATATATGCATGTGTTGATGGTATATATATATATGTGAAGCATACCCCCTCTAATGCTATCATGGAAAGTTGCGCGATGTGGATGAGGCCCCTGGCTTGAGGAGCAGGGTGCGTATAGTCCCTAGGTCATCGCGTCCATTGTTATATTGTGTGATTTTTATTATGGGGTGATACATTGTGGGTATATTTCATCTCTCTTTCAGGGAGATACTATGACCACTTCCCAGACGTTATGATTTGGTTTTGACCACGAAGTAGGTGACATTTAGTCATACCGGTGGTCCCCAGGATGGTATGTGAGTGATGCTCTGGAAGATGATAGCATTGAGAGACTGCATCCTTGAGTTATAGCTCGTTGGGATGGTTATTGTACGTGTGTGTATAATACATTTCTTGTGTATGATAACAAGATATCATATCTCTATGAGAGTAAAGAGATAAATTGAATATGAAATGAAAAATGAGTAATTCTCATTCCGGGAGATTGTATCCGGACTTAAAATGTGAAATGTATAAAAAAGTGAGTATGAAAAATAAAGATGAGTATGTTATGTAGATTTATTTATATGATTATATATATAAGTTGAGTACCGAGGGTCTGATGGATCTCGACGATCGACCTTGCTAAGTATTAGTGTATCGGGGGGGGGGGGGGTTCCTTGTTTGGATTTTGCTTTGCGAGACACCGCACGCACGAACATGACTTAGTGTCGAGACTGGGGAGAAGTTTAACCCTTAGTGCTCCTGTTTTGAGTTTTCATTATACGAGTATATATATATATATATATCTGTGTGTGTGTGTGTGTGTGTGTGTGTGTTGTGTACTGGGGGTCTAATGGATCTCGACGATCGAGGGTTCCTTATTTGGATTTCTCTTTGCGAGACACCCCACGCATGAACATGGCATAGCGTTGAGACTAGGGAGAAGTTGAGACCTTAGTACTTGGTTGGCTTAGGATTTCTAGAGTTTGGGGACGGATTAGTCAGGCAGCGTAGCTTGACTAGGATGTTTAGAGGGACGCGCTAGGTGTCCACTATTAGAAGAGAGGTAAGGGGTATCTCATGGGAGTGCGATACCAATTTAAATATGAGATAAAACATATTTTTAATAATAAATCATTTACACACTTGCTATATATTTTCATAACTTGGGCTCTGAACCGTTTCTATATTTTCCCTCTCTTGCTATATATTATATATATAGGTGTCCAGACACAGGGATGCCTGGATGATAATCTTTTCGAGTCAGACGTCTGCTGCAGTAGCTGTGGATGTGTGCAGGTTTATTTTTAGACGCTTCTATTCTTATGATCTAGATAGGAATAATTGTAGTTACTAAAAACAGTAGTTACGAGTACCCCAATACCACTATAGTAGAGAGTGGTACTAAAGTTGAATTATCCGGTGAAACTAAAGGTTTGAAAAGGGTGTTAGGTAAGGACCAAATTGGAAGTAAATTCATGCGAAGGTAGTGTAGCATTACTCAGTGGAAGTTGAAGGCACAGACCTTTTAACTTAGAGAAGGGTATGGAAATACCCAGATGTGAAAATTGAGGAAAAATTTTCACTCGTAGGATCAATATGGAACTGGTGGGAATGGTGATAACATATTCAGGGGAGCAGGATGTTTTGCCCCTAAAGTGATCTTACGGATAGTTTTAAATTATTCACATAAGGATCGGTTAGAGGCCGATAGTGAATAAAGAGAGTTACAAACAAGCGAACTTTGTACTGAGTCAAGGTAGGTACAATGAAGAGAGATCCCTTCCGAGGAATGATAGGCTCACTAGAAAAGTGTTGCGAACACTTATGGAGAATGTATGTGTTCGAGGACCTCATTAGTGGGCATACACCAGGGGAATTCGTTGAAACAGGGTTGTTGAGGCCGGTGGTGGAGTTTCCTTTTCATGAGGAAGTTTAGGGGAACTAGTAAAGTGATTATCAGGATCATAACTATGGATTCCAAGATACTGATAACCTTAAAAGTGTCAAGGTGACCCGAGATGGGGAATGTGGTAATGTGGAGTTTATAATCGGACGATTAGTTATTACCCATGGGAGTTAAAGGGGAAAGAGTAAGGTGTCCAGAAGGGACAGTGATTAAAGTAATTTTTGGCTCAGTTAGGGAAAGTGTACCAATTCCGGGAACCTTTTTAAGTAGCTAAGGAGATAGGCAAAAATGTTATTATGAGCTTCACCTAAATTGAAGGAGGCTTGTTCTGTATGACGAGATTGAGTCACGGTGTTTTATTATCCCTAGATTCGTGCGTGAAACAAGTTTACATATAATATCGATAACGTTATGTAGTATGTGTTTATGTGTTTTTCTGCGATAGCGGGAATTTATTTTCTTTCATTTGCTGAGAAGAGCGGGTGTTAGTATTTTGAGTTTATATATTAGATTGGTATTACTCATTTTGTGTGTGTTATATGAGTATGGTGTTATTTTGAGTAGGATATGATATTCGTTGTTCGGAGAGATAGTAGGCTAATGATGGCAAGACTATCGTGTTCATGGTTCCAGGGTGGAACGGGTTGTTGTTGCGATGTCTCACCTCGATACAGGCTGAGTTCGCCTTTATTATATGTATAGATGAAACTTAGGAGAGAAAATGTTTCTTTATCATGATTCTAGTGTGTGGCGACCTTATAGGTGTGATTTAAGGTATGCAGGGTTAATTGTTGAGCAGTGAGTTTAAGCTCATTATTGATTGTGAAAGGACTGAGTGTTAGTGTGAGCGCTTGGTGGTATGGATCCTGGGCAAATATGGGAGTTCATACCACATTTTGTTAAAAGAGGGGATAGGGTTATCTCGGTTGCATATTTGAAGTTAACGGACCTCCACGACCGACAAAGTTAAGTAGCAATGTATTGGAGGGGTTACTTGTTTGGATTTTGCTTTGTGAGATGCTCCACGCATTAACCTTAACGACGTCGGGAGTGGAGATAATTTAGGATGCAAGAATGTTGGTTTTTTCGATATGTCTTATAGTGTGGAGGAAACATTATAGACTATGAGCCGTATGATGATGGTATGCTTATGGAAATATTGTGCTATGGAGAAGCACTAAAATGGTTCTCTCACCGCAACTAAGTGGGTGAGGAAGAAGTTAGAGAAATTGGTTTGAGGCTTATAGCCAGGCTTTAATGAAAAGGCCAATTTTGGAAGAAGTATATTTTGGGTATGATGTTCGTAATGCTTTTGCAGAGAGTGGGTGCCTCAATTAGTTAGACTTTCCTGTTCGCCTAGGTGGAAGGATAGAATAGTAGAAAAGCATTAATAGGTTAGTGAGTTAAGATTTAGGATGTCCCGCTATTATGCCTTAGGCCGTTATATCTCGATGAGCGACGACGCGAGGGACTAGTGTAATGGGAGGGTTCCTTGGTTGGATTTCGCTCTACGAGACGTCCCACGAATGAAACTGAACAAATGTCAGGAGTTGAGAAAGGTCTTGGGTACTAGGGACACAATTTATGATAGTACTATTTCTCATAGTTAGGAACACTTCGATCTTAGAATTATTGGGCAGTAAAGCTAGTGGATTTAGTGCGTCGATATAGAAATATTGGTTTGTTAACCTTGAGAAGAATGGGATGCTGCGGATTAGGAAGACCCAAGGTTCTAAAAAATGCGGGGCGTGATTGAGGCGTGGAGGCCAAGCCTTAAGCCTTAGAAGCCTAGGCGGGCCTAGGCATGAAAAGGCGTTTAGGCCTTCTTAATATATTTTAATATTTTTTAACCATAACAAGGCTATTAAAATACAAAAATTGCACATATCATAAAAATATGTTTGAATATATGCAAATTAAAATACTATTTGATTATTTTGGATGAGATAATGGTCCGGTTTGTAAAGAAATTCTTTAAAAGGCGACATCGTTTCACTAAAGCATTGTTGTTTTTAGAAAAAAAGTGCGCCTTAAGGGTTTTACCAATAATAAGGCGTGAAAAGCGTAAGGCGAGGCGTTTCTCCCAAGCCTTAAGCCTAGGCATGCCTAGGCGGAGCCTAGGCGGGTTTTTTATAACACTGGGAAGACCCATGTATGAGTATTATGCCGAGGAAATAAGGCCTATTGTTTAGAGAGTGTGTACGTGTCAGACGTTGGCGATGGTTGTACGGAGAGGCACGGGTTAAAAAGGGTGTATGGGCACCTTAGTAAGTTTGTTTTATATACCACCTGAGATAGAAGGGACGTAGTATATAGGGTTGAAGATTATGCCGAGATGGTAGTATAGTATGGTATAAACCTTGTTAGAGGTGAGTGTTGATGAGTATACGGTTAACAGATATTGGGTAGTACCATTCCATTTTGAGGCATTAGGATGTGGAGGGATTCACGATACTAGGTTAGTGTTGGTAGTATTGGTTATATCTGAATTTCGAGGATGAAATTTCGTTATAAGGGGGGGAGTATGTAATACCCGCACTTTTATAGGAAATTAAATTCAATAATTAAGTATAATTTGGGAATTTAAGAGTTATCGTGAATAGTACATTTTTTATGTTTTCAAGGATTAGATGATTTTTTATGAGTGTTATATTTACTTTTGGTATTAAGTAAATAAGTCGAAGTATTTTAATTATATGTTACAGCTGGGTAAAGCGATAGGGGATAATATTTTAATGGGAATACCACATTAAGTTGTGTGGGTTAAATTAGTGACTTACTGTCAAGTGCCTCAGATGGAGATTCTGATTGCGTGGTTAGTCTCGAAATGTCCGCATTAGTCAGAATTGAGTATTCGGGTGTCGTAATTGAGTTTCGGAGAGGAAAAGGATTTCCGGGCCAAACTCCGCGGGATTCGACTCGGGGTCGTCAGATTTCATCCTCCAGGCAAGTGTTTACTTGATTTATTTAATTTTGAGCATGAATCTCATATAATAGTTGGTAATAACAAACCCTAAAGTTTTTGGGTTGCGTTTTCACGGATTAAACGGGTTTTTCGAAAGTTTAACAGGTAAACCTCGAAAATTATGAAATTGGAGAAACTTAGAAATAAATCGAATTTAATTATTGATTTTTTATTTAGGATGTTTATAACCTATTTACTTTGTGTATATTTCATTAGGTGTAGTTAGATGTTGGTGAAAGAAGGAGTAAAAATGGATGGATGTTTGTTAATGGCCGAAACAGTCTCGAAGAAGACGATGAACAGTAACCAACGTTATTTCTGAATCGATTCGCCCTAGATACGAATCGATTTGGATCTTGATCATAAAATGAAATTTATAGATATTTTCAATACGTCGTGTTGGGGCTGACCGTGTATTTTTTTGATTTTTTTTTGGATTTATAATGATTTTTCTACGAAAGGCTGTCCGAGATCGAAATCGTTAGTTAGAAATCAAACCTGATATTGAGAGAATTAGGCCTAGAATTGTTTGGAGATAAATATTAGGAGTTCCTAAATATAGAGTGGGGACCTCTAGATTATTATTTGAGTGAAATGTAGACCTTGGTTTTGTGGAAAAATGGAATCCACGACCTTTTTAAATTAAGGGTGTTTGGTGACGAATATTTGTTGGGATAAATTCAGTGGGCATTTAGGCTTATATAATTATGCGCATAGAAAACTTAATTATTTCGATTGTAGTTTAGTATATCATGTGAGAGTATTAGGATGAATTTGGAAAAATGCATATCTACTTAGTGTGAATTGGTATAGTGGGAGAAATTACATAAATCCTTAAGTGTGGATAAGGTATAGGTTATTTATCAAGTGAGGGAATACTTTTGAGTTTAGTATCGTGAGCGTGCGAATACTCGAATATTATTAATTATGAGAATCTTTGGGATTATTGGTCATCGCTATGTGTGATTGGCAATTATGGCCATTTATATTTGTTTGAGGAACAATGTGGAATATATATATACTATGTGATGAAAGTATATATATTATATGATACGGATATGTGTATATATCTATGTGTGGAAGGTATATATATATGTTAAGCATACCCCATATAATGCTATCATGGAAAGTTGTGCAATGTGGGTGAGGCCCCTGGCTTTAGGATCAGGGTGCGTATAGTCCCCAGGTAATAGCGTCCATTATTATATTGTGTAATTTTTATTAGGGGTGAGACGTGGTGGGTATGTTTCGTCTCACTTTTGGGGAGAAACTATGACCGCTTCCCAGACATTGTGATTTGGTTTTGACCACAATGTAGGTGACATTTAGTCCTACTGGTGGTTCCTAGTGTGGTATGTGAGTGATGCCCTGGAAGATGATATCATCGAGAGATCGCATCCTCGAGTTATAGCTCGTTTGGATGGTTATTGTACTTGTGTGTATAATACATTTCTTGTTTATGATAATAAGATATCATATCTCTATGAGAGTAAAGAGATAAATTAAATATGAAATGAAAAATGATTAATTCTCATTCCGGGAGATTGTATCCGGACTTAAAATGTGAAATGAATATAAAAGTGAGTATGAAAAATAAAGATGAGTATGTTATGTAGATTTATTTATATGAGTATATATATAAGTTGAGTACCGAGGGTCTGATGGATCTCGATGATCGACCTTGCCAAGTATTAGTATATCGGGGGGGTTCCTTGTTTGGATTTTGCTTTGCAAGACACCGCATGCACGAACATGGCTCAGTGTCGAGACTGGGGAGAAGTTTAACCCTTAGTGCTCTTGTTTTGAGTTTTCATTATACGAGTATATATATATATTTGTGTGTGTGTGTGTGTACTGGGGGTCTAATGGATCTCGACGATCGACCTTGCTAATTAGTAGTGTATCGAGGGGGTTCCTTGTTTGGATTTCTCTTTGCGAGACACCCCACGCACGGACATGGCATAGTGTTGAGACTAGGGAGAATTTGAGACCATAGTACTTTGTTGGCTTATGATTTCTAGGGTTTGGGGGTGACGAATTAGTTAGGCTGCGTAGCTTGACTAGGATGTTTAGAGGGATGCGCTAGGTGTGCACTATTAGAAGAGAGGTAAGGGGTATCTCATGGGAGTGCGATACCAATTTAAATATGAGATAAAACATATTTTTAATAATAAAGTATTTATGCACTTGCTAAATATTTTCACAACTCGGGCTCTGACCCATTTCAATATTTTCCCTCTCTTGCTATATATTATATACATATAGGTGTCTAGACATAGGGACGCTTGGATGATGATCCTTTCGAGTCAGACGTCTGCCGCAGCAGCTGTGGATGCATCCAGGTTTATTTTTAGATTCTTCTATTCTTGTGATCTAGATAGGAAGCATTGTAGTAATTTTTGGGCCGAAAGCCCAACTGCATTTATTTATTCTTTCACCGCCTTTTAGTGCGGCATTCAATTTGGTTGTATCATATTTGAACCGAGTGTTTGATTATTTTATCTCTTTCCAGTATTATTTATTTAAACTTTGTGGATATTTTAATTGTATAATTCGTTTAAAAAGATTACTTAAAAAAATAATTAACGCCAGCCTAATAGTTTATTAGTAATTAAATTAGTTTTCGACAGTGATGCTAAGAATGATCCATATGAGACTCCGGTTTTAATTTGGTACAGGAGTGATCGTTCGGTATTTTATTAGGCGGGTTGTCACAATGCTCTTCCTTAGTTATATTTTTTACCACGGGATCTGATCGGGCATAAATATGGTATATTTATCCCCTTAATTTCGATACCTTTTTGAACCCGAGTGGTGCAATTGATATGGACTTAACTCATAATTATTCTACTAACCTTCGTTGGCAAGTATTTCATGTTTTGTGTTTCTCTTGTGTGTTTTACAGGTAAAGTATGTAAGCGGTGCGAAAGAGAAATCAAAACAATGAAGGAAAGGCTAGGAAGGCAAGTTTAAGGGCATTTTTGTAATTTTGTCACCTGATCCCGAAGGTAGGGCCTTTTGGGAAATTGAAGAGCTTGGAACAACGATAACACTGGAAAAAACAACACTCAAATCCAAGCTATATTTAAAGAGTTATGATCCCTTGAAGTTGAAGAAAAATCCTTAGATGAAAGGAGGAAAATATTAAAATTTTCTAAGTGTCGGAAATGAAAAGAAGAAGGCTCAAACCAACAAGTTTTCCCGAACCACAAGGTGAACCGGTCCGAGGGGCAAACCGGTTCGGGGTACCTGTGAACCGGTTCGAGGTGCCTGAGATGCAAAATTCTCCTTAATTGCTGATTGGTCCAAAGAGTCTTATTATGTTACAAACTCTTCTAAAACGTATTTGTGTCTTTGTATTGACTTAAAAAACACAGTTTTGAATAGTTTTTGAGAGAGATAAAAGTAGGAGATTACCCTAGGAACATTGTTTTGATTTGTTGCTTCAAGATCAATTAATTTCGAGTTTGATTTCAAGTTTTAATTCAATTTTCACTCTCTCTATTATTGTTCTTGCATGTTTCAGTATACTTTCATCATGATTTCTTTCACATGCAACGTAGCTAATTTGTGTATAGTTAGGTTCAGTATGTTCGACTAAATTTTTTAGGGTTTTTATGCATGAACTCAACCCGATGTGAGCGTTGCATGTGTATAAAATTAATCCTCTAAAATTATGGATTTAGTAGACCCTATAGCGTAGCGAACACAACCATTGTAGATGTTTGGATCTCGTTTTCTTCAGGGTAACCGGGATGCTTTAGAATGTAATGTGAGTGTAGCTATCATGTTACTTCTTTACTCGTCCTCTGATTACATATGGTGCGGGCTTGAACCTCATATACGTAATGCTTGGGAGTACTAAAGGTTGGGTCTGATTAATCACTTAAATTTATGATTAGTTTTATACTAGCAATACACTAGGGTTGAGGGATTATATTCCCATCCTATTCTTCTCTTCATACTTATTACTTCATTATTAGTTAGTAATCCTTATTTAATTCGTTAGTTCCATAGTCTTAATCTAGTTTTCTTTTACTAGTAGGATTAATTGAAAACAAATCATCTTTTCTTTTTTCTTAGAATTGAATTTAGGTTAACCGTTTGTCCTTTCATCGTCATGATTTTCTCATCCTATTTCCCTGTGGAGATGATCCCGACTTACCGGGTTTATTACTAATGCGACAGGCTTGCACTTGAGCCTAGAGAGAATGCACTTTAGAGACACATTCTTAGTCGCATCAAGTTTTTGAATCACACTTCTAGGTACCCGCGACTGAGAGGGTCTTCAAGGAGATTTCTTTTATAAACCTTTGGTATGGTAGGCTTTATGAGTCACAGGTTGACGTAATGATTTGTCACTTGACTATGCTGAGGCCTTAGATTTTGGATGACCTAAGACTATACCTATCACGTGCGAGAGATCCCGAATGCAATAATAGTAGACCTTCATTATGTGTGGGCGCAAGAGATTCTCATTTATTTTTACAATTCGGAGGTTGTATTATTGTATGGACATTAGACATGAGTGGAGGCTTTCTCCTACAATATATGATATTGTATGGTGGTACCAGAGACAGTTATACCGGTTTATGTGTTATACTAATGATGTATGTGACTTATAGTAGGGATTCCCACCTCCATACTTATGTTTCGAACTTGTGTATTACATATACTAGAGAGGTGTATATTATATTATTGGCATGACATAGTCAAATGTTTATAGACTTTAGATATAATATTATTATTTAAATATATAGTTATTTGGTGAGAAAAATCATAGGTTTAAAACAATAACACAACTTATGGTTTTAAAATAAAATAGATAAACCTAAAGAAGAGAAACTCAAGTTTAAAGAATGAAAAGGTAAAGCTTTAATCATATGGGCGACATATGGGTTCGCGATTTAGAACCGCGTGATATTTTAGGTTGTTGGGCTGCATAAATAATAAGTTAAAATATGTTAAAATACATGAGGAAGATGTGTAATTATTATGTATTCCAGATTCAATTACAATCCTATTCTATATAGGCTTGTTGTTTATGTTTTCATTTAAAGACTATTTTCATAGGCCCTGTTGTGGTAGTTATTGTAGATGAAGGGTCGTTGGAGGAGCATCACTAGTGACGTCCCAATTCTTACTCCCTGGATAGTCGGAGTCGAGAAAGTGTAGCTCATCCTTTTATTATACTCCTTTATTTTCAGTTTGGTTGTATATTTATATTTACATTCAGAGACAATTTATGTTATTTCGTTGGTGATTCGTATCGGAGTTGGTTCTATGTTGATTCGATATTTTATTATATTGTCCTTGTTTTTTCGATTCCTATTTATGTCTTATGCTAAGAATGTTACCAAAAGTTTTGATTACCTTGATTTTTATGGTAGACCTGATCAATCTATTTATGGATTTTTTGGGGTATCACAACTGCTTCCTCATATCTCGTCAAGGATGTGGTGGACACCCACAACGAACAGTGTGTACTTGTCACATCTCTTTGGGTTATCTAATTTCTTGGAATCCTTGGGCATTTCCTTCTTTTCTGATATTTTTCCAGCATGAGACTTATCATGGTTGGACTCTTTTGCTGCCGTAGCCTCCTCGGCAATCATAATCTTCTACGCCTTGGCCAGGATCTCGCCATTGTGTTTGGTGATTCTTTCGCCAATGCCCAGTACATTTTTCCAGTAATAAGCCACTCATTATGGTTGTGATCAAGATCTTCTTATCATAGTATAATACCTTAAGATTCTTCGTGTTGAAAAGGCTCATGAACTTTCTTATCGTTTCATCCACCTATTGGCGAATGCTTAACAAATAAGCCACCTTTTCCTCGACTTTGTGCCGAATAATAAATTATTCATAAAGAGGTTGGTTAACTATTTGAAGTTTGACTTTCTCCCCGAGGAAGGTTGTTATACTAGATTCGTGCTAATCCAGTGAGAATACTATTGAATGGGCCTACATCGTATCTCATCAAGAATATAATAGATAAAAAAAGGATCTTGATATGGCTCCACATACAACATCAAACCATATTTTCCATCATATATGGGATTGATAACATGTGAAGTGAACTTTGTAGGTTCTAGATAACCTGCTACCGAAGTTGTAAATGGAGACCTTTTAATATAGCCCATTTGTAAAGGGTTCTTCATCTTTATTGGATCGCATAATCGATGTTCCAGATGCTGAATTGACCATTTTTCAAGGTTGTTCATCTTGCTCGTCCTTTACAGTCTTCTTTATTCATCCTCGTCTTTCAGCTAATCTTTTTCCTTAATGGAAGTGAGCTCGACACTATTGGACCTTCCTACACTTTGCCCTGACCTAGCCAAGCACTCAACCCTACTGGCCTCATATCTTCTTGAGTCCTCTCTATGATCCCTTAGCTTTCTAGGTTCCATGTTATAATGTTCTCATGCAACTCTTGGGCCTAGTTTATTGAAATAAGAATGTATATTCATACTTTTTAGAACACTTTTGAGTAAGTTTAATAATCTTCATATCTAGTTGATCAGATAGTGGATGATGCATGAGGCCTACAAGATTTATTATCTCACTTAGATTCGGAGTATTTAAACCTAATCCCTTCGCCACGTGATCTGAAATTCAACCTCATAGGTTTATTTGTTACTCTATTATAGTGCGCCTATATCATGTCCCTGTATAATGCTACAAGTGGCATTTCACGCCTCCTGTAAGAGTTTTCCTCAATTGCTGGGGTAATTGGGTTCATCTTTGTCCTGTTATGTCCGTCCCGAGATTTGAATTGATTGTTTCATGTTCTCCTACATATCTTCCTGACTCTTATCCAGTATTTTTAAGATCCACTGCAAATCTCCCATGCCTATAGGTGTAAAGGGTGGAACCCTTCTTCAGTTTGGCTGCTTTTTATTGAGGGTGGAACCCCTCTCAGCCATTTTTAATAGAAATTGCAAAAAAGCATAATACCGTAGCAGGAAAAATAGAGTATCATAAGCGTAACAATGGTAATTGCAAAAATAAAATCTAAAGCAGGGATATGCAAAATCAAATGGAAGATTCAAGGAATTCGAGAGAATCGAATGGAAATTGTTAATAAAAAGACTCTATACAAATGAAACCCAGTTGAATCGAAGTGTGATTCACCGGTTTACCAAACATGGGTATCCTCGAGTTTCAGAAATTCATAATGGTGGAAACCGTTAATGGCTAAGCCAATTCTCACAAATGGAACCAATTTGTTATCCACTAAAACTACTATATTGATTTATCTTAGCTTGATTATACAATTTATAAGATGATAACAAATAAGATATGTAAATTACTGAAATACTAAACTAGAGAAAATAGTAGATAGATGAGAGAAAGAGAATAAGCACCATATTTACGTGGTTCGGCCCAAAGTTGTACCTATGTCCACAAGTCCTTTGTTTGTTGTATTGAATTATTAGGATAAATCCATGAATGAATACAATAGTGAAGATATCAAGTTCTCTCTAGAACTGTAAATGATAACATTAAGGAAAATATCTCGAATTCACTAAAGTGTGTGTGTGTTGGGGGGGGGGGGGGGGGGGTGTCATTTATAGGCTGTTAGAAGATAGAAAAAAAAGAGTGTCACATGGCTTGTATTTATAGGTTGGGCAAGTACACGCCTTATGTGTGAGGTAAGAAAATAATCATGAATTTAGTTACGGACACATTGGGGGAATATTTACATATCTTCCTCATGTGTGTGTGTGTTGTTGATGTCATCCAATCACACAATACATGATTCCTATAACAGAGGTAATTAACAGTGTTGGTTGACTGCTTGGAGTTGACCAGATTACCTAGGCCAATCAGATTGCTAGCTAGGATGATCTCATTTGTGCAGATGATGAGTCCGAGTGTCCTCTTCTAATTGACCCACGAGCCATACCATACTTATGGTATAACAGTCGAGGTAGTTATTTTTCCTTGTAGTGAATTGTAAACTTTGTGCCCCGTATTTTAAATAGTCATATATCAGACTTAATTTACATTGCTATCTTGGTTACAAAAAATACTATAAATATTAAAGTTAACCATCAACTAATTAATAGTAAGTAATTAAAAAAAGATGGGCATATATATATAACTAAACTTGAAATCTGATAAATGAATATGTAGTTTTAAATTACGTTTCGTTGCGGGTCTAATGGGTATAATATCACATATAGTATAATCATAGAATATGTTTTATAATTGTATTCATAAAAATAGAATTATAATATAATTAGTTGATAATTAACTAAAATTATTATTATTTTTTGGTTTAATTTGTATATTAAATGCTACTTCCCATGTTTATTTATATTTAAAATTTTAGTTATAATTTTCAATAGTAGAGACCCCGCTACAATAAAAATTTCCTTTTTCTCTTTTTAATGTTTAATCATTATTCATGTGACTTTACATTTATTTGGAATAAATGAAACAATTTAAAATAATAAACTTAAAATCAAAAAAATTTCATCTATTTTAATAATCAATCAGAACTATTTTTTCATATCCAACACTTGAATGAGTTAGTAAACTTTTTTTCAAACAAATTTCTTAAACCATTATTTTATTTAAGATATAGGATTTTATTTTCTGCTTGGATTGTTGGGAAAAACATGATCGTAATCTTCTCATAAAAAATATTAGAAAAACATTGTACAAAAGATAACTTTTATATTGATTTAGTCGTTGTATATCACCATTAATCCAATCATGGATTTTACTTTGTAGCATATGATAAGAAACTTAAAGATTCAACATATTTGATGAGATGAGTGAATTGACATAGTTCAAATGCATCCATTAGATAAACTTTAAAGAGGAAAAACTTTCCATTTTGTTACGATATTAGCGAGAGAGAGATTGAATTGATTTTGTGTGTTTCTACAAGGATATACATGACCTATATATAGTTGAACTAAGAGTACAATAGTGCAATGTGGTAGTACAAATGAAGTACAATAGTAAAGGTGTAGTATGTGTAGTACAATAATATAAAGTACACTAAGTATACTAACAACCGCCCTTAAACTCAAGGTGGTAAGATGGAAACCAACTTGAGTTCGGATACTGAATTTTGAAGATGGCCTAGAGGATGAGACTTCATGAAAACTTCGGTCGTCTGATTGATGGTTGAAATATATTGAAGCCAATGGTTCCATGGAGAAGATATTGATGAATAAAATAGTAATCGATCTCAGCATGCTTCCTTCCTTCATGCAAAACGTCATTGTGAGCAATCTAGATAGCACTATGATTGTCACAATTAATGATAGTTATCATGGAAAGGCTAACACCCATGTCAGTAAGTAGCCAGCTGTAACACCTCGTGATTTTTAGTCGCCAAAATCTTTGTCAAATAATTTTTTTTTACAAAAATAAAATTTTGAATCTATTTAATTTTGGGAAGTAAAAATAAGGTTTTAAGTGGAATTTAAATTGGGATTAAAATTTGGAAATTATGACTTTTTGTATAAAAATCGAGGGAGGATCCGACCTAAGAAAAAAAATATATTTGACGGTCCCATCAAGATAAATTTTTTTGTGCATATTTGTTTCATCTTCAGCTACATCATATTAAAATATCAGCCAATTACAACAGCCCAATCATACATAATATTTTTTTTGTGTAGGTGTTTGATTAGGACTCAAATTATTTTTGGTATATAAACATAAAATGACGGGTTTAGGACTTTTAAAACCCATTTTAGCCTTCTTAAAAATCATTAGCCTCCCATAATTTCTTTCTCTCTCATCTACAAAATCTATACCCCATTGAACACAACTTTCAACCCAAGTTTTGAAGATCTAAATCAAGTTTTATGAAGATCGTCCAAGAACACGTCTTTATTATTTTTGCAAGAGGAACGCAACAATGTACTCAAAATTTCAAGGAAGAATTTTATGATTTTTCAAGTGATGATTTAAAGGTACGGGATTTACACAATATGCTCCTCCAAATCTCTCGAGAGTATTTTCTTATTTTTCAGTTATTTGCATTCTTCTTGAAATATTGTGGTATTCATTGGAATCCTATGTGCGATTCAATTGAGATGTTGCATGTTTATTTTTGTGAGCATGGTGTCCTGAAATTTTAATATGGCACTGAGAATGGTCATCCGCGAAAAGTCTGAAAGTCCAATAGCCGGAATGAGGATTTAAGAAGCCCAGGAGAGGTGCGGTGAGGTCTGGTGACCTATTGATGTGTTATTCAGAAATAAATTGGTACAATTCTCGAGTGTTGCATTGAACTCGTATACAATTTCATATTACTGTATTTTTCACCGTTATTATGTTGAACATCTATTCTTGTTATTTTGTGAACTTCCCCGTTCTTTTTTTAGTGGCATGTAAGTATGGATTTCAACGTTACTGATATTTTGAAGGATATAAAGACCATAACATTTTGAGAATATTATTTTTGTATAAATTGACTGTGTAAATATTTGGGAGCTTAGCGTTATTTTGAGTGGAATTAAAACTTTAATTATTTGGAGGTGTATTTTACCTAGCCTTGTTGTTAGGATACATCTTAGATTGACATGTAAATTTTGAATTGGACATTCTTCATTTTGATGACCTTTCATATTTATTTTTAGGAATATATATGCTTTATATTTATTGTTGAGGATTTAATTTAGTTTTAATCGTATTAGCGCCTCGATTTCCTCAGGGTGTTACTGATGGTATCAGAGCCTAAGTATGCGACAACCCTCGAGTATTTGGTTTTGGGTCTACCATACGTGCTAGTTGTGTTTCTTTGAGATATGGCATTTTTTTTATTAAATCCATGATATTAATTGAGGTTAGAAATGAATTTTTAATGTGAGTATCTTCAGAGTTGATTTTTTTAGACGAGATTTATTTTGTAGATCGTCAGTTCAAATGTTAAGTGTCGTAAGTATCAATTTGATGATGTGATTTTATTTGAGGACTTCAGTGTTCGATGAATTTTGGAGAGAGAATCGAGTGGTGATATGTGGGAGAGCATAGTACGTCATTATTTTCATAGATATATTATATAGAGAGTTGAGATATATGTTGTATTTTGTTCACGAGGTAAGTGCATGTGGGATTGGGTATATGGGTGTTTAATTTTGATATTCTATCAGTTGGCATATGTAAACCTTATTTTATTTGCGATACTTTACGTTTGACGTCCACTCTTCGTCGAATTTCGAGGACGAAATTCCTTTATTAGTGGGGGAGTATGTAACCCCCCGTGATATTTTAGCCGTAAAAATCTTTGTTAAATAAAAAAAATTAGAAAAATAAAGTTTTGGAATCTAATTAATTTTGGTATGTAAAAAGGTTGGTATATATATGTAAAAATAAGGTTTTAAATGGAAATTAAATTGGGATTAAAATTTAAAAATTATAACTTTTTGTATAAAAATCGAAGGAGGATCCGACTTAAGGAAAAAAAGTAAATAAAAATATTTGACCGTCCGCTCAAGATCATTTTTTTTAACAACTTCGTCTCACCTTCAGCTACAACATATTAAAATTTCAGCCAATTCCATTCGTCCGATCGTCTGTAATATTTTTTTAGTGTTTGTATTTGATTAGGACTGAAATTAGTTTTGGTATATAAACATAAAGTGAAGGGTTTAGGACTTTTAAAACACATTTTAGCCTTTTTAAAAATCAGTAGCCTCCCATAATTTCAATCTCTCTCATCTACGAAACCTAATCCACATTGAACACAACTTTCAACCAAAGTTTTGAAGATCTAAATCAAGTTTTCTCAAAATCATCTAAGAACACGTCTTTATTGCTTTCGCAAGAGGAATGCAATAGTGTACTCAGAATTTTGAGGAAGAATTTTATGAGTTTTCAAGTGATGATTTTAAGGTACGGGGTTTACACAATATGCTCATCTAAATCTCTGGAGAGTATTTTCTTATTTCCCAGTTATTTGTATTGTTCTTGAAATGTGATGGTATTCATTGGAATCCTATGTGTTATTCGATTGAGATATTGTATATTTATTTATGTGGGCATGGTGTCATGAAATATTAATATGGCACTGAGAATGGTTTCCTGCCAAAATTCCAAAAGTCCAATAGCCGAAATGAGGCTTTAGGAAGCCTAGGTGAGGTGAGGTGACGTTCGGTGACCTATTGATGTGTTATTGAGAAATAAATATGTACAATATTCGAGTGTCGTATTGGAATTGTATACAATTTAGTACTATTGCATTTTTTCACCGTTATTGTGTTGAGCATCTATTCTTGACATATTCTGTACTTTCCCGTTCTTTTTCTAGTGGCATGTAAGCGTGGATTTGGATGTTACTGATTTTTTGAAGTATATTAAGACCATAACATTTTGAGAATATTATTTTTGTACAAATTGATAGTGTAAATATTTGGGAGCTTAGCATTATTTTGAGTGGAATTAAAACTGTAATTATTTGGAGTTGTATTTTACCTAGCCTTGTTGTTAGGAGACATCTTATATTGGCGTGTTAATTTTGAATCGAACATTATTCATTTTGATGACCATTCGTGTTTATTTTTGTGGAATATAAATTCTCTATACTGATTGTTAATGATTTAATTCAGTTTTAATCGTATTAGCGCCTCGATTTCCTCAGGGTGTTACAGTAGCTAAAGAAGTTTTTGGGTGGCATCAGTAACAACATGATATTCAACTTCTGTACTATATCGAGCAATGACGATTTTATTTTTTCCATGCTACGAGATAAGTGAATCACGGAGAAATAAGCAATAGCCCGTAGTAGAATGACGGTGGGTGGGGTTCCCTACCCAATTTACATCAGAGTTGGCATGAATCTGTGGGGAGGAATAAGCAGAGAAGTGAAGACCGTTGAATATAATCACATTGATGTATCTGAGAATGAGAAGAACAGTAGCATAATGAGGGAAAAGGGGAGAAGAAAGGAACTGATTAACAATATGAACTGCATATGCGATATATGAGCACGTGACACTAAGGTAGACAAGATTCCCTACTAATTGTCGATACAAAGTCAGATCATCAAAAAGAGTACTACCCATAGGAGTGCGCCTGGACTTCAGTTCAAGAGGAGTGACATCGGTCTTGCTATAGGTGTGTCCTGCACGAGTGATAAGATCTGAAGCATATTTTTCTTGAGAGAGATAATATCCATCAGAGTTAGTAGATATCTCAAGACCAAGAAAATAAAACATCTTTCATTTGAACATTTGACTCAGATATACTTTCGGATATACCAAAGTGTTCGTCACCGGTAATAATCATATCATCCAAATAGAGAAGGAGAAAAATAGTTCCATGGTCGGATTTATGGATAAAAAGTGCGGAGTCATAAGGACTGGATGTAAACAAAAAACTTGTAGGAATGGTATTAAACTTAGCAAACCAAGCACGGAGACCCTATTTGTGACCATTAAGGGCACGACGAAGTTTGGAAACTTGATGAGTGGAATGAAAATATCTTACAGGTGATCACATGTAAAATCCTCAGATAACTCACTCACCATTAAGGAAGGACGTTTTCACGTCCATCTAAAGAAGTTCCCAATGACAAACTGCAAAAAATTATAATGAGACTACGAACCAAGTGAGTCGAATCACTGAAGCAAAGTTCTCCACATGTCAATCTCTTATTCTTGAGTAAATCCTTTTATGAAAAAGCATGCCGTATAATGATCAAGAGAGCCATGTGATTGAGTTTTAAATTTATAAACACATTTACATACCATTACATTCTTACCACTTGGTAGATCTACTAAATCCCATATATGATTTTATTCAAGAGGCTATTGTTCATCAACTATTGCCAAGGAGGTTAAAGTAGCCTCACAATAAGAGTAAGGCTCATGATGAGAAAAATAGTCGAATACACATGAAAATCATGAAGAATAATATATGTGGTTTTAGGTCTTACACTTTTACGTAGGGGATTCGGATTGGAGACTGGTGCAAATCCATTATATGGAGCAGACGACTCAGGTGAGTCCTCAAAAAATAGCTTTGGTTGAGCATCAAATGAGGAAACTAGAGGTATCAATGGTGTAGTGGAAGTCAGTTTAATTGAGGAGACCGTATCAGGTACTAGGGAGAGGATGGAGACGGTGGTGTAATATGTGGCGACGGATCATGTTCAAGTGAATTGGGAAATAAGTCTATCGAGGGATTACTAAAGAATAGAGGTGTGTATGAAGTAGGTAAGTGGAATTTGGACAATGAGGAAAACATATTATGTTCCCAGAAGACAACATGATGGGATACATGAAGACATTTAGAATGGGGATTCCAACACTTGTATCTTTTATGTTATACCGCATAGCCCAAGAAGCAACACAATCGGGATCAAAACTCTAATTTTGAGCATTAATGGGGTTGTAGAAGAACAAAATAAGAACTACTAAAAGTTCTGGGGTTATTATAGTTAGGAGGGTGGCTATGAAGACACTCATAGGATTTAGATTTTTAATAGTGGAAGAGGGGACATGGTTTATAGTGTAGACGAAAGTGAGAACAACTTCTCTCCAAAAAGGTTCACGACATGAAACGGAGATGAGTAGAGCATGAACAATGTTTAGGATATATCGATGTTTGCATTCGGCACACCCATTTTATTGGTAAGTGTTGGGACATGAAAGATGAGGAATAATACCATGTACTGTAGAAAAATGATGACACGAGAATCAGTATATTTAGTGGCACTGTGAGCATAGAATATCTTAATTTTATGAGAAAATTGGGTATTGACCATAGTTGCAAAATTTATGTAAAGTTGAGGAAGTTCGGAACGATTTTTCATAAGGAACAACCAGGTATAGCGTGAATAATCATCAATAAAAATAACAAAATATTTGGATTTTCCCATGGTAGCAGTGGGAGATAGGCCCCACACATCAAAATATATTAAGCGAAAAGGAGCATGATAAATATAGTCACTTTTATTAAACGTCAAAGCCAATTGTTTTGCCAATAGACATGGAAGATTGTCAAATTTCACATTATTAATATACCCTAAGGGACCATGAGAAAGCAAAAACTTAAGACTACCAATAGAAGCATGACCCAGACGGTCATGCCACAAG
The DNA here is from genome assembly GCA_949130495.1 of Sambucus nigra. Taxonomy (NCBI): domain Eukaryota; kingdom Viridiplantae; phylum Streptophyta; class Magnoliopsida; order Dipsacales; family Adoxaceae; genus Sambucus; species Sambucus nigra. The sequence goes on along the minus strand of OX422215.1, from coordinate 299,595,692 downwards.
CTAAGAGAAGGTGTGGAAGATACACAGGTTACTCTCATAAATGGGGTGGTGAGTGATTGTGGAATATGAAGGTTTTACCTCACATCAACTTGATCACATACCTCAAGAATAAATTCTATGACTTAATAATTTTAAATAAATCATAAAGTAATATTGTAGTCTTTTCACATAGAGATGAGTAATATGGTATGAATGTAATAAAATATAATTCATTACATATATGATCACCTCAAATTATTTTGAATATCATAATTATTTTGTAATAAACCTCAAATCTAAAAACCACATCAAGTGTAATCTTACGAAATGAGAAGATATGGTGATAACATAACCACCTATTAAGAGTCAAGGTCACTTATACGATTAACAACACAATTTTAGGTCTTTATTTCCTTGGACAAACCTGCTCAGAGTTTCTAATGAACTTTATAAGAAAAATGAAATTAATAAGTATTCTCTCCCAACTCTCGACTATTAATGAGAAGATCAATATATATATATATATATATATATATATCAATTATTATATTGATCAGGACATTATTCACAACTTATTCACTCATTTATTTAAATGATTAATAATAGTACTACAACCGTCATATTATTCTAGTTCGATAAAGAGTTTTACTTAAGTTAATAGCATATATAATTTTCATAAAATAGGTCTGAAAAACTAATATATAAAAAAATACTTAAAGCTTTGATTGTACCTTTGAATAATAAATAATTTATTGTATCCCTTACTATACATAACCTATGCTATTATAATATATTACCTCAATTAACCCAATTAAATGAATCAATCCATCTCCTAAATTCTCGACTAATACGAATGAAGTTTACTAAAATCATATTATGTTCACTATTGTTTACCTTTCCTTATATATACACCACTCAAATCCCTTAAAGCTAAGAACATTCCCTTTCCATTATTATAGTTCCCGATGACCTCAACCATCGCAAAACATCCAATTTCAAATTATGTTTTCTTTACAAGTTTTCAAACATAGAGCACGTGTGTCCTATAGAGTAGTAAAGTTACAACACTCAAACAAGCAAGGCCACCATGACCACAATTGTGGTTCATTAAAGCCAAATTTTAAAAATCTTCATGTCATAACCATCCTCAAATTTTGAAATTTGACCATACGCTAGTTCCGTTATAGAATTTTTAACTCATTATTATATCAGCATCACATTAATGACCACATTAAAAATTCATTATGACATTTCAAAGGATATATATACCTCTGTGCTATATTTTTCATCAATCCACTATTAATAACCTCAATGAACAATTTCACTCTAACTTTTGATGTAGATATACCCATATCATTTTCTAGTTTACTACTCTATTAAAAAGCCTCATATAATCTTAAATATACCTTAATAAATTTCTAATTTTGTATATTGTGCATAGTCATTTATAAATTAATGTTAATAATTAGAGAATTACTTTGATTATTTACCATTCACGTTATCTTGTTAAACCACCCAAAACATTATATACAAAACTATCCACATATAAACATCATACAAATATAGTTCTCATATAGGGTCGACTACTGATAAATCGACTGTCTCATAACATATTATCTCACTAATTAATCCATTAATAGATTGTGAACCTTGTAAGATAACTTTATTAACATCATAATAACCCTTAACTTCTAATAAAGATACCAAATTCATGTATTTAATATATAGTAAGATACTATGTCCTCCTCTATTGACAGAAATGTTCTTAATATCCTATGCACATAAAAAATACCTTTTAAATATATTAGTTTCCAAACTATATCAATACAAACTTCAATAAATTGGTATAGTACTCTCCATTATGTTTATTTGTATAATATCTACCTTTACCGTAGACAACACCTATGTTACTAAAATAATCATTATGTCTCAATACCAAAAAAGTCAATGTGGTTCCACCCCTATCTCATCATGAAACTATTAAATGAACATGGTCCTCTAAGTTAGTAAGGTTAATTACCTCCATAGAAAATACTAATTCTTAATGATAAATTATTTTTAGTTAACCTCAATTTCTAACAGCATAGTTGTTACTATAACTCTTAGCCTTATTAGTTACCTCCAATCTGGATCTCTATATTTTCTCCTAAATTATATTAATAAAAGCATTTCACCACTGTAACACGTACCCTACAATCCATGAGGTGGATTCGAGGGACATTAAAGCTAATGGTTGGTTAAACATTAATCAAGCTTTTTAAGGTGGATTAGAGGATGATTAAGTATCAAGAACAAAACCAAGGTTGTTAGGGAAGAAGCTCACTTGAAGAGACTCCCACAAGAAGCAAGTTTGTTTAAAGGAGCTTTAAGAACATACTTGTAATAGGTAATTAGTTTATATTTGCTCCTTCTTATCAATATTTAGAATATCTTGGAAAAAATGTTAGAATACTTCCCTGAGACATGGGATGGTAAGATACCAGAGGTTTATGGGCTTATAGAACAACTAAGAGAAAGACAATCGGTTACACCCCTTTCTCCTTATTTTTGGTGTTGAAGCAATCTTGCCAATAAAATTACAGGTACAATCTCCTAGGTACAACTTACGGAGTATAATGCTTCCTTAGAGAAGACATCTGCAATTAGAAGATTTGGATAAATATAGAGATAAAGAGATGGGGCATTTCTAAATATATAAGAAGAAGCTCTCAAGATCATATGACTAAACGGTAAAACCAAGGAAGTTTAAAGGGGGTATCTTGTGTGAAAAGCTTGTACAAGGCATATTAGAGGTCTCTCGCTCCTAAAGTTCGAAGCTAGATGGTAGGACCTTACATAGTACGCAAAGCTCGTGATTTGTCTATTGGGAGGTATCCAAAATCAAAGCATTCAATCTCAATAACAAGTGGATCAAAATCTACCATGTTTAGAAGTTCCTCGGTTGTAACATTATTGCTAATGAAAATTATGATGGTTAATTGGGAGCATGTTCTTGAACAACCTATATATAGAGTTACCACTTAATATACAATGAGGATACACGACGTTCAAATAAAGTCTTCCATTCATGTATAGAAATAAGAGATAGAAAAATGAAGACAGTGATCAATGGCATAAAGGAAAAATTAAACTTGTATCGCATTCAATGTTTAAGCTTTACAAATCAAGGGGAACTACTGCCCCAAAATACAAGGATAGAACCCCTAGTTGCTATCTAAGTCATCTATAATAAACCATGGGTTGGTAGCAATGAGTAACCTTGGATGGAGGCCTGGGAGAGAAGATACTAACTCGATCTGCTCATTTGTTATCTCTATCATCTCATTTTCATATTCATCTGTCTCTCGCTGTAGTTTTCCCAACTCTCCATCAGCTTAGGCTAAGTCCTTTAGCATAGCTACAACCTTCTCCACATCCTTTATTATTTTAGGATAAAGGGCAGTCATCTCTTCAGCCACTTCAACTTGAGTCCTCATGGTAGCTTCAAATTTTGCATAATAAGCAGGAAGGTTTATCTTCTTAAAAGACCTCAAAATTTTGGCCAACCATGTGAGAGTAAAACTGTCATTAGTTCATACTTGTACTTTACCAAGAAGCTCTTTGATCTTGGAGGAATCAAGAAAGTGCAAAGGTGTGTTCATCATTTAAGTCAATACAGTGGCAAACCCGAGAAACTCGTATGCTATCAAGATTGGTATCTCTTGACCATAACGAGGGACAAATGTAGAGGGATGAAGTTTGATCAACCAATGTATGATCTCACGGAGAAGAGAATAAACAATTTGGGGGAAAATCCCTCAATAGGAGATTTCACTCGCAATTAAAGAGTATAACCGCTCCCACGAGCAGATGGAAAAACATTTTTCTTTGAGGCCCTATCTTCTGTTGGGGGGAGATGGCTAAGCAAGATTACACTTCAGCATTTTTATTAGCAGTTTCAGCGATTGATTAATAGATTTGAGCATTCAAAGGAGTAGGGACGCTAATAATGGCCTCTTCCCAAACAAGATCTGTGGGCAGCTAGTTCGAGGGCAAGGTTAATTAAACAGGGGTCACAAAAGGCTCCTATACCAGTATTAGGGTAGCTCGAGCAGTCAAAACCTAAAAAACAAAAAATGAGATGAGTTAGATGCAACAAATCGATCAATATTCTACCATATATTCTTGCTAGGTCCAAGTTTATTTTGCTGAGTCACAGCTGCTCAGCTCAATATATTTGGCCAATACAAAATTCCCATCGTATATTTTGCAGTCGGTTATAAGTCTAAGTGTATTTTTCTAGGTCACAGCTTCTCAGCTCAATACATTGGGCAAATACAAAATTCTCATCAGATATTTTTCATTAGGTGCTATGTCCAAGTGCATTTTGTTGGGTCATAACTGCTCAACTAAATACATTTGGACAATACAAAACTCCCATTGCATTTTTTACGTTTGGTGCTAAGTCCAAGTGTACTATTGTAATCCCCAGATGGTTGCTCAAATAATACACTCGGCCAGTTGGTTGTTCAAAAAAAAATTCCAACACTTAGTGCTCAAACAAAATTGTGCTCATTCGGCCCTAAATGTTTGCCCGAATGAACACACTTGACCACATGGTCTCTCAAATCTTAAGTTTTGACATATATCTCAAAAATAAAATATATGTAGACATATATACATTGGTTTTTTGTGTATAAGTTCCCTTAGCACTAACTACCTCGAGGGAAGTTCCTTAGTAGCTTGCTCAGGCACAAAATCTTGCTCATCCTGAGCTTCTCAATTACACTAGTACTCCCACCTTTAAGGATAGAAGGCCCAAAAAGGGTCACCAACACTTGCTCATTGATGTTGGGCACAACTATTAAAGTCATGAAAGTGTTGGTTTGGGTTAGAAAGAGAGGTTGCTCAGGGGCAGCCTGCGCATGATAAACTTGCTCTATAATAGTTGGATCGACTGTCTATATTCAAGAGAAATCATAAGCCAAAAGGAGAATGACTCGTAAAAACTATAAGGAGTTACAAAAAAATAAATTACAGGAAGAAAAGGTACCTCGATCTCAACTATAAGAGTAAGAAAAGTACACAGCATCCAAGGACTGTCTAACTTCCTCATGTCCTGGTTCAAGATCAAGCTCGTGATAAACACCTGAGAAACTACCCCTTTCCACAAGGGGGAATCGTCCACTATCACGGGCTCATTTGTGGTGTGGGATGATCCCACGAAGACTTATTGCTATGGTAGTGATGTTTGTTGTTCGGTGGAAGATATCTGGGGCTCCACCCCAGTGGCATTAATATAATCATTAACCTCAAAAAACAAGTAAAATAAATCACAAGTTATAAATGTGCAAACTACTAAGAAAAAAGTGTGAGCAAACATCTTTTGAAAAGCTAATGTATTCTTATAAGAAAAGGTAATGGTACCTTATGTTCAAGTGTTTCGTCAATAATGGTGTAATTAAAAGGAGGGGAAGATGGTTTTTCAGAGAAAAACATCATCTGCATGCTATGCAATTGATGAATCAAAGGTCTCTCCTCAAAAACCTCCTGCTCAACAGCATGCATGGTTCTACAAGAAGGCCTTGCGTCAGATCTTCTTCTTTTTTGGCCACTCATAGTAGCTATTGGATTAAATAATAGACCCCTAGAAGCCAATTGTTCCTCAATGAATGTCCGAACATCCATAGCTTCATGGTAATAGATGCTCATCAAACTATCAAAAAGTTACATTACTTGATTCCCAATATTGAGGTCAATTCCTTTAAAGTGTGGCACAACTTGTGGGTGACTGACCTTAATAGTATTTTTCTTCAGCTACTTTGGCCAAAGGTTCTAGGGGAGTATCACCAACCTCACCATCTTAGGAATTGGATAAAAAATCTGGGAGGTCGAAGCACCTTTCTTCTTCTTCTTCTTCTAAATAGCCTGCTCTATGGGTGACATATGTGGTTGCTCGATAGTTTTTTTAAAGAACTCATATTACGTGTTGAATGATTAATAAAACAACCTTTCAACCCAAGATCTATCTAGAAAATCTCTCAACGATCAAATTTACAGTCTAATAAAGAATAGTATTTTTGAACCGTACAAGCTAATTCGGCCAAAACAAGGTAAGGTATCTTATTAATTTACTACCTTTTTTCCTTATTAGAGGAAATGACCATGTTCCATTCATAACTTACTGATAGAGCTGCCAGAGTTTTACTCAAAAAATCACAAGCTAGAGAAAATTTGACAGGTTTCTCTAGATGGGTATGACTCCGAAGAGGCACACCCCAGTCGAAGACAAATTGAGGACCTACACTATGGGGGGAGTAGATATCATAAAAAATCTCCCACTCAATAAAAGAAAGAAGGTATGAAGGCGTTAAGACTAAAATAACCCCAATTGAAGGATTATTTTTTACGAAAATCTCATAGAACAAGTCTATTAGTCCAGATGACTCGATAAAGAATTTATTTGTGTAATTTTGGGTTTTGGTTTAATACGGTCGAATGAAAAAATCCTTGATATTGTCAATCATGGATATAAGGGGTTTTCTACTTTGCTTATGGTTCCAATCATAGACATGAGGAACCTTTTATTGGTAGAGAAACTAGCAGTATACTTGAGTGGGAAAAATTAGGACATCTTGAATAAAGAAAATAAGTAAGCAATAAAGTGTTACAATAATTAGAGACTGTAAGAGGGTACTTTAGATTACAGATGGAGGCATAACCCTTATTTCAGTATGGTAATGATAAGCTAACTTGGCCAAAGATTTGGATTAATGATAGGACACACAAACACAATGAAGACAAACTCAGTTTAAACTCACAAAACTCTCGTGTATAACTCAGGAAATAGTAATGAACCTTAGAAGTAACATAGATAGAGGGGGAGGAAAGTAAGCACCCTAGATACACCTTGGTAGGAAGGTATAAACACACCTAATACCCTCAAGAATTTTTGTCAAGTATTAAAAGCTTCGTAATAAGTAACAATGGTGAGTGGGTAAGCCCTCTGGTTTGGAATACCTCCCTCTTTTTTATATTATCTCTAGTAATAACTCCTTAAACTTATCAAAAGATCATCTGAACTCTCTAAAAAGATCTCCCTTTCCTCAAAGGTGGTTGGGGTCCTTAAATAGCCCCCCACACCACCCCCGAGGTAACTCAGTCATTAAAGCCTATATAAGACATCCCTCGTACTTTATGTCATGACATTAAATGCTTGATGTACTAGTTTATCTCCACCACATAAGCATTAAATGCCAAGACATGCCTTTTTTCTATCCACTGTGTGTCAGGGGGCTTTTGTCGCAGAGGTGGCTCACCTACTGCCTAACAACCCCAAATACCACGGTGGTTTACTCAAGTGCAGGTCTGACATTGTTTAGATGGATAGTGACATCACCTACAGTAGATGTGACATTAAGTAGAGGGCTGTTTGGTTCATAACTCAGCGCCCGATGGAACTCCAAGATTCCCCGCCTGAGGTTCCACGGTCAGGGTCCTTCGGTGTTCTGCCAGGTGTATCTAAGATGGTCAGGACAAGCCCCAACGATGCCTCACTTCTCAATCCTCCAAACCAAGTCACTATAAAGTTCCCACGGCGAGGTCATTCGATAGAGCATGAAAGCTCTCCCAGGACCTGCCAAGCCTGGTCTCTCGAGAGTACCGTTTAACCTCCAACAAACTCGTTATTATTCTCGTTATAGTATTACAACCGTTATAGTTTACAGTCAATATATACAAAGATACAATCTGAGTAACACAACAAGCTAAAGTATGAGTTGCCACACCAAGCTGCCTCACTGAGTTACCACGCTTGAGCTACCTCGGTTACTTAATCTCAAAAAAAATATTGCCAGTTAAGGAATTATCCATAATCTCAAGATTAACTTCAAGCCCCCTCTACATTTTCCCCTTCGTGGAGAGATTTATTGGAATAAGAAATGTCTGCATGAAACTTCTCAATCCGATGAACCTTCTCTGCGTGAAAAATTTTTGGCCTTCTTTCCCTCGTTAGGACCGTAATGATATAATCTCCTGGAAAAAGTAAAATTCTCCCCGATGTACCTCAGCCGAAGCGCCATAACTCATTGGGGCTTGGACAAAGGGACATCGCCACTTTTTCCTCATGTTGAGCCTCAACTTTTCTAGCTTTACTATTTGGAATTACCCCGAAAGACCTACTAACCTTATCAAATACTCGTTTGTACTCTTGGTAAGTGAAATTCTCCCCGATGTAACTGAGTCACAATTTAAACAACATTTGGACCTGTGGCGAGGAGACATCATAGCTTTTTCGAACCGTTGGGACATATTTTCCGTTAGGTGTTAATGGATAAGTCTGACACCATTTTGGCGCCAGAACATAAACTTGGTTAGGAAGGCAACCCTTTCTATTCCCCAGATGTCTCTTCATATTCGACATAACGCTATCTTTTCAGCTGTCAAAACACTTCCCGAAGTGCCACGTGTGCTTTTGAAATGATTATAGGCTGCTTGGCACGTGCGAGGGTGGGAAACTCAAACGACAGGTTCTTAAAAAGGTTTAAATGTTTCAAACGTCTCTTTATTGCAAACCTTTCTCCTCTTCTTCTTCAAGCTTTCATATTTCCTCAGAGAGAGATATTTTTGCAAACTCTATGCGACCTCCATTGTTGCCCCATTCTTTACTCAGTCTCCTCCTGTAAGGACATTTTTGTCCATCTACAATTTATATGTCGTACGTCGTTACATCGTTGAAGAAAATTCAAGTTCCATTCATTCATCAACGGATCCGAATATCAGAAGAAGAAGAGGAATCAATGTCTGACAACCGGACAGGTCCGACAGAATAAAGGAACCGATCCGGTCAACCGAACCGGTCCGCCTCAGACCGAATCGATCCGTTTTGTAGAAGGCCAGTATACCCCGGACCGCAAGCAAACCGATGAAGGCTGAAATAACCGAACCGATCCAGTCACAACCGGACCGATCCGCTTCAGAATAAAAGATTCGATCCGGTAAATCGGACCGGTCCGCCGGGGATAATCTTAAACAGATCGTGTTCAGATCGTGGTCAGATTTTTATGGTTCAAGTCCTCTTATTTAATCCCACTACGGGAAGTGGTTTTCTAAGACTTATTCACACGATTTCCAGAGTAAAGAAAGACCTAAGTCTTCACCTATTGAGAATCTAGACTCTAGGTTTTTTAATTCACACAATTGCCAATCCTTTGTGAATCACTTTGCAACCCAGGAACACACTTTTGCTGTTCACACCCTTGTCAGCCCTACTGGAAAGGGATAGTTCCAGCCGTCGACTACAGAATCTGACACCTGAGGGTAACTCTTAGTCACTTGTATTTTCATTGTAATCCGAAATTGTATAGCCTACAATATTATAATGAAAATAAATGGTTTTGCCCCTTTGGGGGATTTTTCCTCGCAAGCATGTGTTTGAATGTTCTTGCTTAGATTATCATCTTATTCAATCACATATTGTTGCATGTTTAGGGCTTGTTTGGGTTAAAAGGTGTTTAATATATAATTTCCTCAGTTGAACGCAAGCACACACATTCTCAAATTGGTATCAGAGCAGGTTACGCTAATCTATCGCGTATTCCTATTTTTCGCAAAAAAAAATCATAAGATATCAATTTTCTAAAAAATTGATTGTTGAAAAAGTGCGTGTTCAAATGGAGAAGTTATATAATAAAATGCATGTTTTTAACGGGACAAATTATGCTTATTGGAAAGCTCGAATAAGGTCAGATTTAAAAGCCATTGATGAAAGGGTTTGGATTTTAGTTGAAAGAGGGTGGACTCCTCCCTCTGTGACTGTCGATAATGTGATCAACTTGAAACCTGTCACTTCTTGGACTGATGAAGAATTTAAATGGTCATCTTTTAATTCTAAGGGTTTAAGTGTTATTTCTGGGTCTGTCACACCTGATGAGTTCAAAAGCATAATGACGTGCACCACGTAAAAAGAGGAATGGGATGTTTTACAACTCACCCATGAAGGAACTAATGTTGTGAAAGAATCTAAGTTGCAAAATTTGACAACTCAATTTGAAACCATCACCATGCATGAATATGAATGCTTTGATGAATTTTATGCTAGACTTTCTGACATTGTGAATAATAGCTTTAATCTTGGTGAACATATTCCTAATGCTAGAGTTGTTAAAAAGATTCTTCGTTCTTTGTCTAAGCGTTTTATCCCTAAAGTCACTGTGCTAAATTCTATGGGTAATTTAAATACACTAAAATTGGAAGAACTTGTAGGATATTTGCAAACTTATGAAATTGATATGTTCCCTAAAACTGCTAAATCTAAAGATAAGGGAATTGCACTTAAAGCCCAACAGAGAAGGAGTGAGGGGTCGGCTAGAAAGAGGGTAGAGTCATCTAGAAAGAGAGAGACTGACACGTCAGATTCTGAGTGTGATTTTGACTTAGATGATTTGGCTCTTTTTGTAAAAAATTTCAAGAGGATTGTCAAATTTAAGAAAAATGGCAATTTTAAAGATAAAAAGAAATTTGAGAAAAATAAGTTTGAAAAGAAAAATGAAAAAGACTCCAAAAACACTCCTAAGAAAGAAAGAGAGAGATGTTTTGAGTGCGATGGTAGGGGTCATAGAGCCTTTGAGTGTGCCAATCGTCTGAATAGAGAGAAAGGGAAAGTTGCCCTTAATGCTACCCTTAGTGACGACAGGGAGGTCGAGACGGTGGATTCAGGAGATGAGTCACCGCATGAGTGTAACTTCACCGCATTCATGTCCAGTCAAGTGATAACTCCTAGTTCTCTTCACGACGATGAAGATGATGCTTCACAAGGGCACCTCGACAGTGAGATCGATGTGAGTGAGGGGGAGGATGACTCAAGTGAGAGCGAGAGTGATATTCAACGCGCCTATGCTGAGTTATATTCTGAATCATTTAAAACTAAAAAACGTAACAAAGCGCTAGTTCTTAAGATCACCGGCTTAGAGGAAGATTTAAGAAAGGCGAAAGAAAGAGAGTCCTCCACCTTCACCGCCCTGAGAGAGAGAGAATTTGCATGTGTCGAGAAAGAGATTCTGTTTAGAGAGAGAGAGAGAGAGTGTGTGTTAGAGAAAGAGAGAGGGGACTTGACTAAACAAGTGGCTAGTCTTACGAGTCAGCTCCATTCCTCCGTGGAGACTCGGAAGAAACTTGAAGCCCTTATTGCCCACCTGACTCATGATCTTGAGAAAGCACGGTAAGTCAAGGTACAAATCGAGGACAGATCTGGGAAGATGGAAAAGATGCTCCTCGGCCCCGCTTTAGGTTTCGGTGATCGAAAAGGAATTGGATATGATGGTGCCTCCACATCCCAAATTGCACCTGGACCAGTTCCGGAATTTACTACGTATCCTTATGGTTGTCGTCAAAAACCTCGAAGGAGAGTTCGACCAAGAAAAGTAAACCAAGGTCCGCCTTTGACTGTGCTCTTTTTTACTTATTGCAAAAGAAAAGGCCACCTTAGGGAGTCTTGTTATAGCATGGGTCGGACACGATGTACAACTGCTCCTCCACAACATACTGATGAGTTTTCTAGCCTGAGAGAGCGAGTTGAGTTCTTAGCTGCCACGACTCAGAGTTTAATGGAAGAATTCCGATGGATGTCTTTGCCGTTAGTGAATGCTTCTCACATTCCAGCTAAAACCAACAACAACAAAGGCAAACAAAAGGTCATCCTTGCTTGGGTACCTAAGAAAGATAAAAAGGCCTTCATTGTTCATGTTGCTCTCAAATAACATAATACCTCACAGTGGTATTTTGATAGTGGGTGCTCCAGACACATGACAGGTGATGCCTCATTTTTTACGACTCTTGAGGACTATCAGGATGGGAGAGTCACCTTTGGAGATGGGAGTAAGTCTAGCATTATAGGACGTGGTACTGTCGAGTTACCTGGATTTCCTAAGCTAGAAAATGTTTTGTACGTCAAAGGTTTGAAAGCAAACCTTCTCAGCGTTAGCCAGCTGTGCGACACTGACTTTGCAGTAAAGTTTGATCGGGACGCGTGTAAAGTCTACAATCAAGCCGGTAAACTTTTGATGCAAGGGGTGAGGACCGATGATAATTGTTATGGGACTGAGCCCACATCCTCACTTGTCTGCAACAGCGCCACGATCACTCCTATGGATCTGTGGCACCAACGTCTAGGTCACGTGAATATTAGAGATCTCAATCGCTTAGCTAAAAAGGACCTAGTACGTGGCTTAGCATCCCTTGGAAAGTCAACTTCGACCGTTTGTGGACCCTGTCAGTTGGGAAAACAAACTCGTAGTCCTCATAGGAAGTTGCATTCCATTACCACCTCTCGTGTTCTTGAGTTGATTCACATGGATCTTATGGGTCCCACCCGTACTGAGAGTCTAAGTGGTAAGAGGTACATTCTCGTGATGGTAGATGATTTCTCCAGGTACTCCATTGTAGGTTTTCTGAGAGAGAAATCCGATGCTGTAGAATTTTTAATGACCAAGTGCCGTGTCCTGCAAAATCAACACGGTGTCACTATTAATAGAATACGTAGTGACAACGACACTGAATTTAAGGAAGCAAAGGTGGATTTGTATTGTGATAGCCTTGGGATCAAACATGAGTTTTCTGCTATGAGAACTCCTCAGCAAAATGGGATTTTTGAGAGAAAGAATAGAACGATCCAAGAGATGGCTGGATCTATACTTCTAGGTCGTAAAGTTTCTAGGAGATTTTGGGCAGAGGCAGTGTCTACTGCATGCCACACGGTGAATAGGGTTTATTTGCGTCCACACACTCTTCAGACTCCTTATGAGTTATGGACTGGCAAGAAGCCCAACCTGGCATATTTTTATGTTTTGGGAGTAAATGCTACATCCTACGGGATAGAGAGAAACTAGGAAAGTTTGACTCCCGGAGCGACGAGGGAATATTTATAGGATATTCATCGAATAGCAGAGCGTATCGGGTTTTTAACCTGAAGAGATCTAAGGTTATGGAATCAGTAAACGACACCGTGCAAGATGACGAACCTCCGATGGTTATTGATCCTAACATTCAGTGTGAGGATGATAATTGTTCTGACAGTGATTTACCTGTTCCTCTCACACACTCTGTGGACCCTACTCCTGCGCTAGGGGACACACCTGCTTGGGTTCGCAAGAGTCATGACCTTTCTGCCATCGTTGGCGATCCCACACTAGGGGTCAAGACTCGTGCTCAGCTAGAGAACGTTGTTATCCATCTTTGCTACACGTCCAAAGTCGAGCCCAAGAACCATAAAGAAGCACTCAAGGATGAACACTGGATATCTACTATGCAGGATGAGTTACTTCAGTTTAAAAAGAATAATGTATGGGAACTTGTCCCCCGACCTAGTGAGACTAATGTGATAGGTACCCGGTGGATTTTTAAGAACAAAATGGATGAAAATGGTCCCATAATCAGAAATAAGGCTAGGTTGGTCGCTCAAGGCTACACACAGATAGAGGGTGTAGACTTTGGGGAGACATTTTCTCTTATTGCGAGGCATGAGTCCGTCCGTCTTTTGCTCGCCATCGCATGTCATCTGCGCTTCAAAGTATATCAGATGGATGTCAAGAGTGCCTTTCTGAATGACATTCTAGAGGAGGAGGTTTATGTGGAACAACCAAAAGGGTTTGAAGACCCTCAGCACCCAGAGCACGTCTACTATCTGAGGAAAGCCTTGTATGGTTTGAAGTAAGCACCCCGTGCTTGGTACGAGAGGATTACTTCCTATCTCTTAGCTCGTGGCTTCAAGAGAGGGGGAGTAGATATGACGTTGTTCGTCAGGAGAGATGACGGTGCTATTTTGGTTGCCCAAGTCTATGTGGACGACATAGTCTTTGGATCCACATGCGCCTAGCATGCTCACCACTTTGAGGAGGAGATGAAAAGTGAGTTTGAGATGAGCATGGTGGGTGAGCTTACATTCTTCCTTGGTCTCCAGGTTCATCAGCTAGAGGATGGGATGTTCATCTCCCAATCCAAGTATGCTAGAGACCTAGTGAAGAAATTTGGTTTAGACTCCACTAAGCATGGACGTACACCTATGAGTACCACTACCAAGCTTAGTAAGGACACTTAAGGCAAGGAAGTAGAGCAAACCTTATATCGGAGTATGATAGGTAGTCTTCTCTACTTAACTGCCAGTCGTCCCGACATCGCCTTTAGTGTTGGAGTCTGTGCGCGATATCAGGCATCCCCTAAAGCGTTACATTTACTTACTCTAAAACCTATTATTAAATACGTGAGTGGGACTCTCTCATACGGTATTTGGTATTCCTTTGATACTAATGACCGTTTGTCCGCCTATTCAGATGTCGATTGGGCTGGGGATGTAGATGGTTGTAGGAGCACTTCTGGTGGGTGTTTCTATCTTGGTTCTGCTCTTGTCTCCTGGCTGAGCAATAAGCAAAACTCCATCTCTTTGTCCACTGCGGAGGCTGAGTACATAGCCGCCGGGAGTTGTTGCACACAACTCTTGTGGATGAAGCAAATTCTGGAAGATTATGGGATTTCACAAGACACCATGATCATTTCTTGTGATAACACGAGCGCGATTCACATATCCCGTAATCCCGTCCAGCATTCGTGCACAAAACACATCAGGATACGTGAGCACTTCATACGACAGCTAGTTGAGGAGAAAGTCGTATCCCTGAGTTTCGTTCCCACCGACCGTCAGTTAGCCGACATTTTCATGAAACCTTTAGATGCCCTTACATTTTAGAGTCTTAGGAAGTCTTTGGGGATTTGCACAGTTGACTGAGGGGTTGGTCTTTGTCTAGAATAGGATGCTTCTTCATGTTCATATCATATGCTTCCTATTGCTAGTCTGTTTTATATGTACCATTCCCTAGTTGTACAGCTTTTATTTCTTCTTTTTGCTTTTTATATTTCTTAAGAAAAATACAAAAATATTTTCCTTTAAGAAAAATTTTGAGAAAAGCACAAAAAGATTTTATTTTTGATAAAATTTTTGAAAAAAAAAAGAAAAGGGTTTCTGTTTTTATGGATGAGCATTTAAGATAGCCAAGTCACAACTTCATTCCATTTATCCATGTGACTGTTTGATAGAGATTTGAGACGCTACATCATTCCATCCACGTGCTTTACTTAGTATGGAGTCTTTGAGATGTAATTAGTGATATCTTCCTACATGTTTGACTCCTATATCTTTATTGCACACATACACGGCTATATTTGATTATTGCACTTGTCTATCTCATATTGGCTTGAGTGTTTCCATCTCAATTCTGTCTATACAATATGCGATAAAACTTGACAAGATTGGAATGCATGTAAAAACCGTTTTGGTGTGACTGTGTGTTTTTGTATAACGGGGAGGGGCTGCGAAAGGTAATCATCTATCCTTTGCGCAAAAGCCACCGTTAAAAAAGACCTAAAAAATGGAGGAATTTTAATATCCGAGGTCCAAAGAGGTTAAAAGAGCCCGAAAAATTTAAAGGCAATAAAAAGAAATTCATGACAAATATGGGCCACTTAGGTTTCACCATCAATTCTCCAAAGTTTGAGAATTTAGAATGCCTCTATTCAAAATTATATCTGAGGGAGTTTGGTTGGAGAATCTTTAACCGGGTTTGCACTTCCTTGAAAGTCCTGAAAAAGCATAAAATTGTTTTGGACGTTATTGGTGTGAAAATCACTTTGAGCTTTGATTTGTTGATTTGATTGAGTCAATATCTTATATTGTCATTCTTTTACACCAAAGGACGCATTTGAGTTCATTCGCTAGGAGTATCCTATATTCATCGTGCACATATGTCATGTTTGTATGCATTGATTTTTCTATCAAATTTGATCACACCACTTCATTTACGCTATCATCATCTTGGTTACTTTGTGTTCATTCATGGTGTGATTTTATCCTACTAACACCCCACACTTGCTTATTTGATTTGTTTATCTCATTTGTCTATTTGGGGACATCATAAAAAGGGGGAGAATGAATTATCTTATTATGGGGGAGATTTGAAAGTTTGAGTTTGCTCATAAATTGGTATATATGTTTATCTCATTTCAAACTCGATATGTCACTTGGTATTTTGCTTTGTCTCATGTGTGTAGGTACTACATGGATTATCATTGGATTTCACACCCTGATGAGAAAAGCATTAAGATTCCTGCAGAATTGAAAAGCAAACGCTGTAGTCTTATTCAATTATATCTTTTCAGTTTTGGGTTCATGGAAGGGTAGATTTGTATAGGAATTTTTTGTTGTTTTGATAATTCGGATGATTGTTTTTATGTATGTACCGGCATAGACATAGGGGGAGATTTGTAAGGACATTTTTGTCTATCTACAATTTATATGTCGTACGCCATTACACCGTTGAAGAAAATTCAAGTTCCATTCATTCATCAACGGATCTGAATATCAGAAGAAGAAGAGGAATCAAAGTCTGACAACCGGACCGGTCCGCCAGAATAAAGGAACCGATCCGGTCAACCCGACCGGTCCGCCTCAGACCGGACCGATCCGTTTTGCAGAAGTCCAGTATACCCCGGACCGCAAGTAAATCGATGAAGGCTGAAATAACCGAACCGATCCGGTCACAACCGGACCGATCCGCTTCAGAATAAAAGAACCAATCCGATAAATCGGATTGATCCGCGGTAAATCGGACCGGTCCGCCGGGGATAATCTTAAACAGATCGTGTTCAGATCGTGGTCAGATTTTTATGGTTCAAGTCCTCTTATTTAATCCCACTACGGGAAGTGGTTTTCTAAGACTTATTCACACGATTTCCAGAGTAAAGAAAGCCCTAAGTCTTCACCTATTGAGCATCTAGACTCTAGGTTTTTTTATTCACACAATTGCCAATCCTTTGTGAATCACTTTGCAACCCAGGAACGCACTTTTACTGTTCACACCCTTGTGGAGAAGACCGTTCTTCTTCTCCATTGTCAGCCCTACTGGAAAGGGATAGTTCCAGCCGCCGACTACAGAATCCGACACCTGAGGGTAATTCTTAGTCACTTGTATTTTCATTGTAATCCGAAATTGTACAACCTACAATATTATAATGAAAATAAATGGTTTTGCCCCTTTGGGGGATTTTTCCTCACAAGCATGTGTTTGAATGTTCTTGCTTAGATTATCATCTTATTCAATCACATATTGTTGCATGTTTAGGGCTTGTTTGGGTTAAAAGGTGTTTAATATATAATTTGCTCAGTTGAACGCAAGCACACACGTTCTCACCTCCCACTTTCATCTTTTGCGCCACCATCCGTGGTTGTGCCCCTCCCCTCTTATTCTTAGCCCTTCTTACCTAGCTATATCATTCATTAATACTCTACCATGGCTTCTCCGAGTACTTCCAAGGTTGCCGCCACTAACCAGCCAGGTTCCCCCTCTGCCACTGCTAGCGCTGCCACCGCCCTTAGCGGTGCTGCTCTAGTCGCTGCTCATCAAGAGCAACTACGCTTCTATCGTCGGGGGCCCATCTTTGAAGAAGATGATAAATTTTCTAAGGCATGCAAGACCTTCCATTTCTCATCCAAGTTCGATCCATTACTATTGGGTGATAAAGAAGTGGATTCGTCGAAGTGGGGCTATCTTCCACCAGAGGGAACTCTGCATTTTTACCTGGACTGTGGTGACTTTCTCTACACCCAGATTGACTTTGAAGCACCTGGGGGGTCACCATCCCATTTCATAGCTTCTTACACACACATGAAGAGCTCCCACACCGCTTCTCTTGCCAAGGTTGGCCTTCATCGTGCATACTGGTTTGGGGAGTTCACACTCTCAAAGCACAATGTGGTGTTACAAGTGTTGGTTTCCCGATGGAACACCAGAACTCACACCTTTTTTTCTGCATGGAGGGAGTTCACCGTTACATTGGAGGACGTCTATGAACTCCTTGGGTTTGAGCCCATGGGTGAGTTCACTTACCACGATGAGCCTCTGGATGTCGAAAAGGCTGTAATTGTCATTGAGCTGTATCGCTCTGCCACACTTACATCGATTCCTCAAACAAAGACACATTTTCCCCTCTTATCAACTATTTTTTGAAAGCCCCAACACCGAAGGATGTCAGTGATCTAACGGGTCACAATCGAGGTACCTCCCTGGAATTACCAGCCTACATACTGGTATTACTTTCGTGCTTCTTTCTTACTAGAAAACCACATGATCAGCCCAGTAGGGACCTAATAAACATTTCCATTCGTTTGGCCAGAGGGTTCAACTACCTCTGGCCGCCATCGCCTTGGGGTCCCTCTACACCTGGCTAGATCGAATCCATATTGACATAAAACAGTCACTGGGTAGTCCTTCCAGTCCCATAGTGATCCATTTCTTGAGGGGACGTTGCAGTACCCCTTCAGCCACTGCCTCCCTTCCACGTTCTCGTTTGATAAGCCTCACCTATTCGCTCCATTCATCTTCTCATCGATCCAGGGATGCCACCACGAGGGCTGCTGAGATGTATGATCAGCACGGGGCAACTATTCCAGCTTCCTCTGAGTTACCCTCGGAGCGAGAGGTCTCTCTGCCCCTTGTTGTGTTCAAAGAGAGTGCCGCGCAGGTAAGTTTCTTTCCAATCTTTACATCTCTTTATTTTTCCCATTGGTTTATTCCTCAATTCTAACATGTTGGGCTATTTTAGGTGGAAGTGGCGTCACTGATAGACAACATTCTCCTTCCCCCCTGCATTGTCAAAACCTATTACTGCAGTTCCTCTTTTCAGTGCCATAATGGGGGTAAGCTACGTGCATTTCTATCTTTTATCCCTTTTTGGCGATTACTCCTTTTATCTAACACTTGTCTTTACATTTGCATCTTTCTCCAAGTCTTTCTTCGCCTTTTACGTTGAGTGGCCTTATCCCTTATCAGGCCCAGGTTGGTGCAGCTGCTCTCATTGGGGCATCCCTCGAAGGTCCAACATATCCTTATGCTGATGTGCCCATGTTGGCCATAGTACCCTATGCTGGCGAGGGGAGTGTGCCTACCTTTGAGGCTTCTGTAGTCGAAGGCTCCGTTGAAGCTACTGAGGTAAGAAGCTCGCCTCCCACGATTTCTAGCATTATGGCTCCCGTGGTAACTACTAGTCTCACTCCTGCTGCTAAGGTAGGTATATAATTTCTGTGTATTTCTCAGCTTCTCAAACTCCACCTATATAGGTGACTTACTTAGTTCAAACATTTGTTAAGTTTTTTTCATAAACTCTGCCTATAACGGTGACTTAACAATGAAAACACTTGTTAAGATTTTTCCATAAACTTCACCTATAACGGTGACTTAATAATGAAAACACATGTTAAGATTTTTCATAAACTCCACCTATAACGGTGACTTAACAATGAAAACACTTGTTAAGATTTTTCCATAAACTCCACCTATAACGGTGACTTAACAATGAAAACACTTGTTAAGATTTTCTCATAAACTCCACCTATAACGGTGACTTAACAACGAAAAAATTTTCTCATAAGCTCCACCTATAATGGTGACTTAATAATGAAAACATTTGTTAATATTATTTCGTAAACTTTTGTTTCCCCTAACTGTTTTCAGGTTGTTCAGGAGGATTTTCCACCAATTCCTTCGCGTATTGCCTCGCCCCGTCATGAACCTATTGCTTTCGGAGAAACTAGCCATGATGATCAAGGTTCCACGATAGGTGCTGCTACGGAAAGCAAATCTGGGTGCGAGCTTCCTCCACCTGACTTGGCCCCTCACACCTTCTGCCTGATGGTACTCCAACGTTCTCCCTAAATACCCGCTAATCACCATTTGTCAATTAAATTACTTATGAGTTATCATCCTGAAACCTTCACGGTGGACTACCTTCATTCAAACATCTCAGTTATGAGCTACTGGCTTTAAGGCATGGCCACATCGTTGCTAAAATCACTAATACTCTGACTGTTGACGTTACCAAACCCATCCTCAGCCAATTCCTGGGTTATCTGAGGGAGTGGGTCATGATGGGTTTCATTTTGACTATCTCATCGCACATTTGAAGACTTTAAAGAGCCAGCGATTGGACAACCAGAGGGAGCTTGTCCAAAAACATCAGGAGGATCAATGGGCTGAGGAAGCTAAGTTGGCTGAGCTAGCACCCCTCCTCGGAGCCATTGACAAGAAGGTGGAGGACCTTGAAGAAGCTATGCGTTTAGCAAAGCTAAAACGAGAGAAACTTCTTATCGAGCGTACGCAAGAACAGACAAAGTTGGAAGTTTCCATTAATGCCCAACGGTCTTGCTTAGAAGCTTCTTCGGGCCTTCCTGGAGATTTTTTCTCCTCCCCAGATTTGTGGTTCCTCCTGGGTTAATGAGTTTTTATATTTGTACTTTTCCTTTCATCTCATGTAATTATTGGGCGATAGCTCCCAGTTTTGTAATGCCCCAAAGTATATGAATGGAAAAAGACACTTATTCCCATGCCATTTCTTTGTGTTACAACTGTTTACATAAATTGTGAAATATGGAGTTCTATAATTCTTTCATCTCTACTTCAGGTATAATAAAAAAGAACTTGAATACTCATCATAAGAAAGAACTTGTGTATTTATAATAACAGCTAATTACATTAGAGGTCTAACATAACTGCCTACACATGATAAAACTTCAACCACTTATTATTAATCTTGAATGGTTTATCTTCTTCCATCTTTGAAATTAAGCAATAACCTGAGTCATGAGACTCCTTTACGATGAAAGGTCCCTCTTAATTTGATGCAAATTTAGGTAGAGGAAGCCCCCTAATATGTTTCACTCGGCCTTCAATACGAGATCTCCCTCCATGATTTTTCTTGGTCTCACCAAGTTATCATATGCCCTGAAGAGCTGCTTCGCGTACATTTTAAAGTGTTGAATCGCATTATCTTTATGTTCGTCCAATGCTTCCAACTGCACGTGTCTATTCTTAGGGAGCATGCTGCTTCGCAAAGCATATAGAGCCGAGTGAACTTCTAACTCTATCGGGAGAATTGCCTCAGCCCCATAAATAAGAGAGAAGGGCGTACACCCTATAGGCTTCTTTTTAGTCATCCGATAGGCCCATAAAATGGCAGGTTTCTTGTCATCCCATGATACTGGGAAATCCTCCATCATTTTAGCTTAAAATATTGACCAAATTTTTTTTAGTCGCTTCGGCTTGACCGTTTCCTTTTGGGTATGCCACCGTCGAAGTGTGATGGACAATGGAGTATTGGTCTGTGGGCAACGTTACTTCTAAATTAATGAAATGGGTTCTATTGTCCGAAAGGATAACCTTTGGGATCCCAAAATGGCAAATGATGTATTCTCTTATGAAGTTACTCACTACTCCTGCTGTTTCCCTTCTCAGTGGTATCTCCTCAGACCACTTTGTGAAACACTCTGTTCGTACTAGGATCCATATCTTCCCCCTCGAAGAAGTGTGTATTTCCCCTACTAAGTGATATGCCCAAGTGTGAAAAGGATAAGGCGTTGCTAGGGAGTGTAAGTCCACTGACAGGGCATGGATCATATTTCCATGAAGCTAGCAAGACTTGCACTTTCGAATGAACTCAATAGAATCTTTCTCCTTCGTTGGCCAATAGTACCCCAAAGTCATCAGCTGGTCATACAACTTGTCCCCTCCTATATGAGCTATATTTTACACCTATTTGAGAACCTTGGCCGCTTTTTCCTTTGTGGTGTAACACAATGGCCTGTTAAAGTATCCCCTTCGATAAAGTTGCCCCTCCTGAATGTAGAATCTCAGGGCTCTTCACCGGAGCCCCATCGCATCAATTTTCTCCATTTGGATGACTCCATCTTTAATGAAGTCAATATAGGGATCTCTCCAATCATCTTGAGCCTCCACGAAATGACATTCAGCTGGCTCGAAGAATAATTGGCATTTGTCACACTTTCGTTGTAACTCGGTTGCATCCTACTTCATGCTAGGCTAGAAATATCCCTCCCTTTGTATTCTTTGATGGAGGGGTATCTCAGTTATTTCGCAGTGCCCTCCATATGTTTTCTTCAATCTTTACTCTACCTCTTCTGGACCGATGTATCTCGACAGCTATCCTCATGCATTTCTCAAGTAAAGATTTCCCTGGTTGGTAAAGTACTCAGCTAATTCTTTGAGCCCCATCATTCCTTCACCAGTCTGCAGTTGCATCTTAATCTCTCCCCTCCATTCCGCGTCCTCTTCCATCGATAAAATTGATTGTACTATTGAAGGTGCTATTCTTCATTGAATCATGACAGTAATTGTATCGCTCCTCATGATTATCTTCTTGGCAATGGTGGCATAGGCATCTGGGTGACAGTTCATCATTTTGGTCTGCCTCTTGATCTTGGTTCAATGGAACTGGCCAAGGAGCCTCTAAATGATCGTTATGTATGGTGCCAAGCTCATGTGTTTTAACGCGTATTCTCCATTCACTTGCTGAACCACCAAGTTTGAATCCCCCTTGATGCAAAGTGAATGAATCCCTCTTCGAAGAGCCTCTAGCAATCCCAACACCAATGCTTCATATTATGCCTCAATGTTAAAGAAAGGGAAATCTAACTTGTAAGAAAGGTAAATCTCCTCCATTACTTTTGAAAGAATTACCCTTGCTCCTCATTTCTTTTCTGATGATGACCCATCGAACTGCATTTTTCCATTCCTCGTTCGTTGCGTCTAGATGGTTTGCCTGCAAATCATCTCCTGGGATATCTTCTTTGGGTGGCTCAAAGGTTCTCAAAGGGAAAATGGCCAACAGATTAGCGTACGCCTAGCTTTTAATTATAAGAGGAACCACGTACTTCAAGTCATATTCAGAGAGGGTAAGGAACCATCTAGCTTCCCTGCCAATCAATATAGTCCTTACAAGCAAATACTTAATGGGATCACATCTAGTTATAATATTAATTATAAAAGACAACATATAATGTCTAGGTTTTTGTGCTACAAATACTAAGGCTGAACAATATCTTTCTAAGCTACTATATCTGACTTTTGGCCTATAGATGATCCTGCTGAGGTAGTAATTTGGTCATTCTTGCCCATCGATCTCTTGTGCTAGCAAATCTCCCACAAACCTTATGGTGGACATGAGGCATAGCTGTAATGGTATTCCTGCCCTTGGTGAAACCATAGTCTGTGGTGAGATGAGCAGCTTCTTCAGTTCGTCAAGAGACTTCTGGTGAATTGCCTCCCATTTAAACTTCGTGTTCTTTCACAATAGCTGCATCAACGGATGTGTTATTTCGGCTAATCCAGGCACAAATCTCCTAAGGTAGGAGACTTTACCGAGGAAACTCTTCAGCTCTTTCGCCATTCTTGGACATGGCATTTCCAAGATCACACGTTGTTTGTCCTGGTCCATCTGCACCCCTTGTCGATCAACCACAAAGCCTAGGAATTTCCCACTTATCACCCCAAAAATGCACTTTAGCGGATTCATCTTTAATTTAAACTTCCTGTAACGGGAAAACACCTTCCTAAAATCGCTCAGATGAGACTCCTCCTTCCTCGACTTGATGACCAAGTCATCCACATAGAATTACACAAACCTGTAAAAGAAGTCATGGAAAATGGCCATCATTATTCTCTGGTAAGTCGCCCCAGCGTTCCTGAGTCCTTACGGCATCACCATGTACATGAAGTTGCCCAATGGGGTTCAGAAGGATGTTTTCTCCGCATCCACGGGGTCCATCTTGATCTGGTTATACCCTAAATACCCATCCATGAAGCTATACATCTCATGACCTATAGTTGCATCTATCAGGATATTGATGGAGGGTAGAGGGGACTCATCTTTAGGGGAGGCTCTATTCAAATCTCTGAAGTCCACACGGATCCTTATCTAGTTTTTGTCTTTCTTCCCCACTGGGACAATACTCGATAACCAAAGTGGGTGCTATATCGGTGTAATGAACCCTGCCGTTAGTAAGCGTTGAACCTCTTCTTTGATCTTCAAATCCAACTCAGGCTTGTACGTTCTCATTACCTATTTTACTGGAACGGATGAAAGCATCACGTTCAACTTATGATAGCTTACTTCCTCATCTAGCCCCTCCATCTCTATGTACTTCCACGCGAAGACATCTACAAATTCCCGAATTAACTCAACCAAGGCCTCTCATTTCTCTTTACTGAAATCCTTCGAGATGAAGATGGGCCTTGGGTCTTCTTCTTCTTTTACCAGGTTCAACTTCTCTAGCTCTTGTGCCTGCGGCTTTAGTCGATCCGCCATAATCTTGTGCCTCGGTGACTTCCTCTACAAATTCCTATATGCTGGAATTATTTATCGCCATACATTGTCTCCTTTGATCTACCAGAAAGCATTCATATATCGGGTCAACCTCATCGTCAGCTTCATGGGCCGCCCGTTCACACCGTTATAATCAATACACCACCTTTCCTTCTCGGTAATGACTTTCTTGCACTGTCTGCTGGTAATGGTGACTTCTTTCCTCTTCTTCTCTCTAGATGCTTCGGCCACTCTTTTTCCTGAGAACTGACTCAGCATGCTTTGTTATTGGACCTCGTGCTCCATCTGATCCACTCTGGGCCTCATTTATCTTTGAGCTTCTTCGAGATGCCTTAGGGCCGAGGGACCGCCTCGTGAGCTTCTTCAGTCATTACTCTTATGCTGCTCGCAACCTCTTTGCTCTGCTCGTTCAAGGGCCCCATTCTTTCTATGATCGAGGGAACCCATGCTCCCTCCATTCTTCTCGTTTGGACCCAAACATCCTCTTCCAACTCCGTATAAAATGCGGCATCCACCAAGTGAGCTTCCTCGATAGGGAAGGGCCTCTTTATAGCCCCAATGGTCACCTCCGTCCCCTTGATGTTTGCCTTAGCACATTGGTGGTATGTAGAAGGAACTAGCCCTTGGTTGTGCATCCACACCCTTCCTAATAGCATATGATAGGAAGTTTCACTCTCTATCATGTGGAACTTTATATGGGAACTCAAATTTCCCATCACAATCCCCACATTAACATACCCAATGGAGTTGGAAGATTGGTTATCATACCTCGAAATTACCAAAGGCATGGGGACTAATCTTTCTTCTAGAATATTGGCTTCATGAAAGGAGTTAAATGGCATGATATTGATGGAATCTCCCCCATCCATGAGATTCCTTGCAAAACTAACTCCGTTGACACTAGCAGTCACGTATAATGGCCTGTTATGAGGGAATCTCACAGCCCTATCGGCATCGCTGAAGGTCACCTCTGACAGGAACCTCGTTACCAACCTGGCCATGGGTCCCTTCCATTTTAGCGAAGGGACTGTGTCTTTCCTCGCAATATCTAATATCGCCTGGGTTATTTCCAACCTTCTTTCTTTTCAAAACCCCACTTGGTCGAAGAACTAGGTGAAGTTTGAGGATTTTGAAACTGCACAGTACTCTAGCCTCGGATCTGCTTCCTCGCTATCAATGTTGTACACATCCTCCACGTCTTTGGTGCTTGATTCATTATAGGCCAAAACTACGTTATCCATTCCCTTGGTACAGGTCTCCAAAGATGCTTCACACTCTTCTATTTCTCCTCTCTCCACCTCTTCATCATAGGCCACCACGAGATTGGCCCCATATGCTCGAAGTTGGTTGTTATTGACATTCTGTGGAGGGATTTGCAACGTCCCTACCTTCATGTACTTGATAATAATTCTTCTCAACGTGAGGCAACTTTCTGTTGGGTGCTGGATCCTCCTATGAACCTGGCAGTACCTAGGACCCGCCTTCGTTGCCACATCAGGTTCCCCAACGGGAATATCTTTTGGTTCGTAAACCGTTCCACCTTGGACCATTGCATTGTAACAGCTGACAGCCTCGTCCACTGTACAAGGCAATGGTGGTTGGTCCTCCCTATTTCTTTCGAACTTCCTCCTATTGTCCCTTTTTGGTACCATTCCCTCGTCTCCTCCTTCGGTGTACCCTACCCATGGGGGCTGAGACCTCCCCCCCCCCCCCCCCCCGCGGGTTTCATTGACTGCCTAAACATCATGGGCACCGCCATCGGATTGGGCTGCACCACCAACGAAATATTCCTCGTTTCTTTTAAAAATGACGAAATAGTCCCCTCGCACGTTTCATTGATGAGATGGAAGATGTACTCAGGAAGCAACCCCTCAGCACAAATCTCCAATAACATAAACTCTTTGGCTTCCTCTCTCACATCAAGGGATCTTTCCCTGAACCTTCGACATAGGCCACCACTTCTTCCCCAGGTCATTTCTTCTCCCTACCTAGTTGGGTTAGAGTAAACTCATCTTCTGCCATAAAGAACTTCTGGACAAACAACACATGCATCTCCTCCCATGTAGAAACATTCCTAGGAGCCAAATGGGAATACCAGGTATATGCTTTATCGGTTAAGGATTTGGAAAAATCCCTCAAATAAAGTTTCTTATTATTGCAATGTGCCCCCAAGTGTTCGATGAAGCGCTTGATGTGATCCTCCAGATTCCCACCTTTTCCCATGTAGTTTTAAAAAATAAGAGGAATATAGTCCTTCAGATATGGCTCGTCATTATAGTTCTAAGGACACGGTGTTCGAAAGTCATCATAAATCGAAGCCACCTTTCCAGCAGATTGCGAGGAAGCCTGCATGAACTTCAGCATCTCCTTTCTCATTTCTTCCATGGGTGATGCCGCTGGGGCAAAAAGCAATGGCACCATGGGTTGGGTGCCCATTGAAACTGGCACCAACATCACACCGGGGTTCATTGAAACTCCTGAGGTTCCCACTGCTGGATTCATAACAAAGGGTATGCTTGCTGGGATCGTTCCCGCAACACCTGCACCTGGTGGGGCCGTTGGAGCTACCCGTGGTGTTATGAAGGTATTAGCCTCCAATCCTCCCATCATAGTTGAACTTACTAGAGTTTGCAAAAACTCATAAAACTTTCTCATGAGGAGAGCGACCTGAGTGGGTCTCAACCCTGCACTCGTGGAAGCTTGTGTCACCCCCGAAATGCCTGATGTCGCCAGAACTGAAGGGGCCTCCACTCGAGGAGCCCCATCCCTTAGGGCCTCAAGTTCCCCTGTAGCGTGTTCTTCATTATCCTGCGCCATACTCCTTACTTAGAAGAAT
This sequence comes from Sambucus nigra, assembly GCA_949130495.1. Lineage (NCBI taxonomy): Eukaryota > Viridiplantae > Streptophyta > Magnoliopsida > Dipsacales > Adoxaceae > Sambucus > Sambucus nigra. The sequence continues at coordinate 299,568,682 of OX422215.1, read as the reverse complement.
GCCTCCCCAGCGGAGTCGCCAAATGTAAAAGGGTATTTTAGATTATATAAGGAGGTGTAACCACTATTTGAGTATTGTAATGATAAGGTAACTTAGCCAAAGATTTGTATTAATGATAGGACACACAAACACAAACCCAATGAAGATAAACTCAGTTTAAACTCACAAAAATCTTGTGTATAACTCAGGAAATAATAATGAACCTTAAAAGTAACTTAGCTAGATGGATAGGGAAGTAAGAACCCTAGATACACCTTGGTAGGCAGGTATAAACACACCTAATACCCTCAAGAATCTCTATCACGTATTAAAAGCTTCGTAATAAGTAACAATGGTGAGTGGGTAAACTCTCTGGTTTGCAATAACTCCCTCTTTTTGTATTCTCTCTAGTAATAACTCCTTAAACTTCTCAAAATGTCATCTGAACTCTCTAAAAAGATATCCCTTTCCTCAAAGGTGGTTAGGGTCCTTAAATAGCCCCCCACACCACCCATGAGGAAACTCAATCATTAAAGACTATATAACACATCGCTTATACTTTATGTCACGGAAATTAAATTCCTGATGCACTAGTTTTCTCCACATCATAAACATTAAATGCCAAGACATGCCTTTTTTCCATCCACTGTGTGTCAGGGGGATGTTGTCGTAGAGGTGGCTCACCTATTGTCTGATAGCCCCAAATACCACGGTGGTTTACTCAAGTGCAAGTTTGACATTGTTTAACTAGCTAGTGACATCACCTACAATATATGTGACATTAACTAAAGGGATGTTTGGTTCATAACTCAGTGCCCGATGGAACTCCATGCTGCCCTGCGTGAGGTTCCACGGTCAGGGTCCTTCGGTGTTTTACCAGGTGTATCTAGGATGGTCAGGACAAGCCCCAATGGTGCCACACTTCTCAATCCTCCAAACCAAGTCCCTCTAAAGTTCCCATGGCGAGGTCATTCGATAGAGCATGAAAGCTCTCTCAGGCCCTGCCAAGCCTGGTCTCTCGCGAGTACCGTTTAACCTCACACAAACTCGTTATTATTCTCGTTACACCATTACAACCGTTATAGCTTACAATCAATATAAACAAAGATACAATCTGACTAACACAAGAAGCTAAAGTATGAATTGCCACGCCAAGATGCCTCGCTGAGTTGCCACGCTTGAGCTACCTCGATTGCTTAATCTCAAACAATATTGCCAATTAAGGAATTATCCCTAATCTCAGTATTACCTTCAATCTCCCTCTACAGATACGTTAAAATGTCTAACTGACCTTACAATGTCAGTGTAAGTTATGCCTAGATAGGTGTAGAGAGAACCTAGTGTGATGGCAGTCAGGGGAATTTTGACCCCCAAAGGCATCCAAACGACAATATTGATTAAATCCCTCCTTGGGCAGTCATGTGGTCTCTAGGATAAGAAAATTGTAGATTGACAAATAATATGTAATTTGGTAGCTAAAGGATAGTCTCAAAACCCTCCCCAGTGGGGGGTAATACGATATCTTACTTGCCCTTAGGATTGGCCTTGGCAATTTTTCTCATTTTGGCAGGAGATTTATCTTCCACAAAGTAGAAGTACCGAATTAGCTCATCGAAAATGGCCTTATTTGATCGTCCGATGCACTTCTTACAAACCTGGTCCAACACCATTATTTTTTTCACCTCCTCTTTAGAGGTAGATTCGTTAAATAATGTTTCATCACCGACAACATCAAGACCTATAACCTCACACACATCCTCCAAAGTGATGGTAAATCTACCCCTCCCTGCCACAAAGGTGTGGTGCATGTAGATCCATCGAGAAACCATTAACCTCAATGCATCATTTAGTTTGACCAATGTAACATCGCCAAATCATATGGTGCTGGATAAGCCAACATTGGATAAGATGTTGGCATACTTGACGTGAATGTACTCAGTCCACGATTCCAATCCTTTGTATGATCCACTTGGAGACTCAAATTCCATGTTTGAAAAGGTTAAATCTTCATGTTCTATTCTAAGCGTGGTTACATCGGTACCGATGATGTACGACCACTCATGTGTTTCTTCATTTTCTTTCTCCAATAAATGGGGAGTACCTCTGGCGATTTAATGATTAGGGTGAGCCCTAGAAATGGTCCAAAAATGGTCTTTGATACAGAAAAAAAAGACCCCAATGGCGTTTGCACCACTAAGCTTGGCGAGGAAGGGTATTAGGAGAAGCACTCCTAGAAGAAGGAGTGGTTTTGGTGATAGGTTCTATCTCAATAGTGGTTTGAAAGGAAGAACGGTGAATAATGAGAGTAAGGGATAAAAGGGATGGAGAAATAGGCAAATATGTCTTTCCAATAGCAAAAAATTGAAAAATATGAATTTTCTCTCTCTAAAAAGCTCTGGATATGTAAGTTATTGAAATTAAAGGATTAACAGAGAAGGCGCTCCCTTTTTTATAAGGGGAAATGGGTATTAAAACGGTAGGAGGTGATGTTCATGCGTGCGTGGCTACGCGTGACCACACAAAGGTAATCATCATGCTCTGTTAAAATCTCAATAGAGGCGGTTCATGTGAAAACTACGCTCTATCCCTGAGTTGCCACATATTATGGTGTGGGAAAATAGACGGATGCATTTAATACGATAAGACTGATCGATGATGACCCCTTTGAGGCTAAGTTAGGATTTGGCATTCCTTGGGAACTTAATATGTTCTGGGGGAAATTTGGAAAAAAAATAATTTCATAAGTGTGAACATGAAAGTTTAAAATTACTTGAGAAGGTACCCCAGCAACTCAAATTATCAGGACAATTATAAAAATGCTTGCTCAAAAAAAATGTTCACTCTAGTATATATTCATGTGAACGCATTAGTGTTCACTAAAAATGATAACTCCCATATGAATGAATGCTCATTTGTATGAAATTTTTTATCAAACAAATATTTGCCCAGTAAATGGTTGTTCAAAATGTTTGATATTTTAGGTTAAAGGTCACTCGAAGGAGGATAAAGAGGCAAATGTAGAGGTAGGTTAAATCTAATGGTTTATTAAACATTAATCAAGCTAGCTAAAGTGGATTAGCGGATGATTAAGTATTAAGAATAAGAAATGGTTTGTCTGTAACAATTTCACTCGAAGACACTCCCACAACAAGCAAACATGTTCAAAGGAGATTTGAGAACATACTTATAATACATACTTAGTTTATATTTGTTCTCTATTGTCAATATTTGGGATATGTTGTAATAGTATTGAGATTATTAATGTACCTACAAAGGACCACGTCTAGGCAATATAGGGGATAACTTTCATGCTCAATCTAGTGACCTCATTTAGGGAATCTCACAGGTACTAGGTTTGGAGGATTAAAAACAACGCAATGTTGTAAATAACCCCAACCTCTTTGGTACACTTAGGCAAAACCTCTCTTTGATATAATCAAGTTAGTGTTCCAAAAATCTCCCCCCCCCCCCCCCCCCGGTCGTGGGACCTCACTCGAGGGACCTTGTCAAAGTTGTTCGTTCGAGGAACCTTTCACAAAGAAACCTCATCCAAACAAACACATACATAGTAAAGTTACTCGAGGAACCTCATTAATCATTTGATTGACAATACAACATATCTTATTGCTACTATTTAATATCTTTTATGATGTCATGCTTTCTGACATTTGGGAGCTCAAGAAAACTGGCACTTGAGTGGGTTCATTCTTTGGACCGCCGACCCATTTGGAAAATGTACCATGATCCCTCACAAAGGAAACCTTTATGACAACTTGTCACATCACAATCAATCTGAATGACATTCTGATTGCCCAAATAGTATTCCCTCCCAAAAAAATATCTCGTGCATTTAATACACCACCTTTTGCATTAAATGCACAATATTTTTGGAATTTAATGCGGGCTCAGAGCATTTAATGTAGGTAAGGTCTCCTGAATGACCTTCCATTACTATAAATACTTTCACCAATCATTTGTTTCCTGAATCCTAATCTTGAATCCTGATACATGATTTCTCTATACCTAAGTGCATTATGTTAAATATTATCATTGAGTTTATCCTTTTGTTCTTAAGTTCTCGATTAGTATTTATTACTAATCAATTCACTTATTAAGTCACTTTAAGGTTTCTTCCTTGACTTTATTGCATCAAACTGCTTGTTCTTTCTCCATCCAACCAAGTTGGTAGATGAGATTCATTTCATTTATTGTGTTGTCAGAGAATTTATGTTCTAGAGGCTCATTGAATACACTTTGTTACATTTAGGACATTTATTGCAAGTATTGAAATCATTTATTGCAAGGCGAAGGAATCCTCTATTCTTTACGTATTAAATATCATTCTAAAGAGGTTAGGCCTCGTTGATAACTAGTCATATTTATCAAACCCATATCTCACACTCTTAAATTAGATTAATAAAATAATCTCACCACTGCAACATTTACCTTACTATCCATGAGGGGTCATATTACTAAACAATTACAAAACTAATCTATAATCAACAATTATCCTTATCCCATTTAAGTAAATACAATATAGTCCACCTTTCATAACTTAAATTTATTCAAATTGTATCCCCAAATATGCTTTTGAGGCCCATAGAAACACCTACTAGCTGTCCTACTATATTATGAGTAACTATTATCACTATACATAATACCTCCATCTAACTTATGTTTTAAGAAAACTATATTAACCTTCACAATCGATGCTCTATCCAAAATTATGATCTCAGATTGCAAATGACCCGTTCTAAACCTATATCCTAACGTAAGTGCAACCTTGAGCTCTAATACCAAGTGTCACATCCCAAATTATGGCCGTGAATTATTAAAATATTATAAATTTAAATCATGTGTAATTAATTCCATAACTCAAATTTGACAAAGATTTTGTGTTATTATAAAAATAAATAGGTAATTTTGAATTCAATGATAGACCATAATTTGACATGCAAGTTATTTGACCACTTGATCTCTTACATTTGGGGTATTAAGAGCAAATATAAGCACAATACAATTTCTCCCATTATAATAATTGTCTTAAGGATACTACATATAAAGACAACATAAAGTACAAATGAACACTAAAATAAAAATAAAAAGAGTTCTCCTCTGATACACATATTTATATAAGATTTAATAAAATCAACTAACTCTAACATTGCCACCACTTGAAAAAAATATTTTGCATAGCATCATGAGTAAATTAACCCAGTGAGAAAACTCTTCCACTAAAAAATCAACTCTAAATGTACCAATATCAACTAATAGAATCACCATATCAAGAACTCATAATATGTAACTAATCATCAGTAAGCATATAACCACGTGAATAATAACACATTTCTCATTTAAAATCTCTTTTGATACATAGGGCTCTAATGTCCATGTGCAAAATTAAATAACTCAGTGGACATGTATACTAACAACTCCTAGTATACAATGCCCTGCAAACATATGCATATTTCATTACCTTCCAACAACTTTTGGTACTATATACTATTTCAATGCACTAATTGTAGGATTATCTCAATCCTGGATTACTCAATGTAAACCTCAAGTTCAAAAACAACAATATTATATGTTAATATGATCAAAACTTAAAATAACGGACAAAGCCCTTGGTATTGCCAACTTATTTATACCCTTCAACTACATGGATAAAATTAATCATAAATGCATTTATCATGACAATCGATAATAATATAAGAATTTAAAGGCTCATAGGAACTAGTCACCTATCTAATTAAAATACTTTCGAACAAAATCATAATATATTCCTTAATTTTCTCCTCACAAGAAATAGACTATAACAGTGTAGAGGGGGCTTGAAGGTATTCCTGAGATTAGGGATAATTCCCCAATTAGCAACAGTGTTTTGGATTAAGAAACTGAGGCATCTCAGTGTGGCAACTCAGCGAGTTACGGTTGTAATGATGTAACGAGAATAATAATGATTTTTAATGTGAGGTCAAATGGTACTCGCGAGAGACCAGGCTTGGTAGGACCTGAGAGATCTTTCATGCTCTATTGAATGACCTCGTCATGTGAACTATAGAGGTACCTGGTTTGGAGGATTGAGAAGTGAGGCACCGTTGGGTTTTTTCCGACCATCTTAGATACACCTGGTAAAACACCGAAGGACCATGACCGTGGAACCTCGGGGGGAGCAGCCTTGAGTTCCATCGGGCGTTGAGTTGTGACCCAAACAAACCGCTACTTAATGTCACATCCACTTTATATGATGTCACTAACCATCTTGGCAATGTTATACCTGAACTTGAGTAAACCACCATAGTATTTGGGGCTGTCAAACAGTTGGTGAGCCACCTCTATGACAAAAGCCCCCTAGCACGTAGTGGTTATGCAAAAGGCATGTTTTGGCATTTAATGTTTATGGTGTGGAGACAACTAGTGCATCAAGTATTTAATGTTTGTGACATAAAGTATGAGGGATGTATTTCATAGGCATTAATGGCTGAGTTGCCTTGGGGCTGGTGTGGGAGGCTATTTAAGGACCCCAACCACCTCTGAGGAGATGAACCTTTTTGAGAGTTCATAAGTGATCACTAGAGAATTATTACAAACGGGATAGAGTTTACTCACCCACCATTGTCATTTATTACGAAGCTTTTAATACTTGACAAAGATTCTTGAGGGTGGTTGATGTGTTTTAGCTGCTTGCCAAGGTGTATCTAGGGTGCTTACTTCTCTCTCCCTCTAGCTAAGTTACTTTTAAGTTCATTATTACCTTCTAAGTCATACACGAGAGATCTGTGAGCTTAAACTGACTCTATCTTCATTGAGTAATATTTGAATGTCTTACGGCTAATCAATAGTGTTGCTATTTAACTTTTCATTATCATACTCAAAAATGGGTTATGCTTCCATTTTATCTAAACTACCCTCTTACATTTGGCGACTCCACTGGGGAGGCATTCTTCTAAGCAAGGAGTATGGCACAAGATAACGTTAATCAAAGGTTCACCTTTGATGACATTCAACACAATAAAGAACATGAGGCGAGAGAACTGGAGGCTCTAAGGGATGGGGCCCCTCGAATAAAGGTACTCCAGTTCAGGCGACGACCAGCGTTCCTGGTGTGACAAAAGCTTCCACGAGTGCTGTATTGAGACCAGCCCAAGTGGCACTCCTCATGAATAAATTTTACTAGCTCTTACAAACTTCGGTAGCTTCGACGGTGTTGGGAGGATTTGAAGACAACTCTTTCATGACACTAGGGGCAGCCCCCATAGCCCCACCAAGTGCAGGTGTAACGGGAATAGTCCCAGCAAGTATACCCTCTGTTATGAATCCATCAGTGGGAACCTTGGGAGTATCAATGGCTCCAGTTGTGATGATTGCTCCAGCTGCAATGGGCACTCAGCCCGTGGTCCCGTTGGTTATTAACCCAATAGCATCACTTATGGAGAAAATGAGGAAGGAGATGTAGAAAGAGATGCTGAAGTTCATGCAGGCCTCCTCGTAATCTGCTAGCGAGGTAGGTTCGGTCTATGATGACGTTTGAACAATTTATCCCCACGAATACAACGATGAGACCTATCTGAAGGACTATATTCCTCCTATTTTTGAAAAATACATAGGGAAAGGTGGAAACCTGAAGGATCACATTAAGCGCTTCGTTAAACATTTGGGGGCACATTGTAATAATAATAAGCTCAGGTTGAGGGAGTTTTCTAAATCCTTAACCGATAAAGCATATACCTGGTATTCTCATTTTTCTCCCAAAAGCGTTTCTACCTGGGAAGAGATGCATGTTCTGTTCATCCAAAAGTTCTTTCTGGGAGAAGATGAGTTTACTTTTACCCAACTGGGGAGGGAGAAGCAATGACCCGGGGAAGAAATGGTAGCGTATTGTTGAATGTTCAGGGAAAGGTCCCTCGATGTGAGGGAGGAGGCCAAATAGTCCAAGTTATTGTAGATCTATGTGGAGGGACTTCTTCCTGAGTACATCAGTCATCTCATTAATGAAACGCGTTAAGGGACTTTTTTGACATTCTTAAAAGGGTAAGAAATATCTCCTTGGTGGTGTGACCAAATTCAGTGGTGGTGCCCACGATGTTTAGGAAGACGATGTAACCTGTGGGGGGAGGTCTCATCCCCCACGGGTAGGGTACACCAAGGGAACAGATGGGGACAAGATGCCAAAGAAGGACAATAAGAGGAAGTTTGGAAGAGATAGGGAGGACCCACCATTATTGCCTTGTATGGTAGAGGAGGCTGTCAGCTATTACAACGCAATGTTCCAAGGAGGAACGGTCTATGAACCAAAGTGAATTCCCATGGGGGAACTCGATGGGACAACAAGGGTGGATCCCAAATATTTCCAGATTCATCAAAAGATCCAGCATCCAACGGAGAGCTATTTTACATTGAGGAGAATCATCGACAAGTACATAAAGGTAGGGACTTTTCAAATCCCTCCGCAGAACATTAACAACAAGTGCCAGCCCCAGTGTCTGTAAGTTGAAGGAATCTTTGAAATCACTTTCCTTAGTCTCTTTGATATCTTTGATGAGTGGTTGTACTCGGTGTTGGAAACTTTCAGCCTATGGGTAGCTATCTTGGAAAAAGATCTCCATTCCAGGCTTCATCTTTTTATCTGTGTGGTCATATCATGGTTCTGGAAAACCGCAAAAGGGGAAGTCTTCGCCTTCTTTGATGAATCATCCATTCAAGGAGTCTCCTAGGATAGTTGGGATGCAGTCTAATCTTCTCTTTGGTCAAGACTTATGGATCATTCTGAGATCTTATTCTAATGGTTGATACCCCAAGCCACAAGGAGGGAAAGCTTTCTTCAGTTTGATGGGCTCAAGTATCCCTTGTTGCCTTTGCCCTAGCCCCAGTCTGAGCATGAAGTCCATGTTTCTGAACATCTGAATCACATTGACATTACCACAAGGGTCATATTATAGACAAACCCTTTCTTTGAAACCGTCCCCTGCCGGGAGTAGGAGTGGTTCAACTCGAAATCCTGATAGGAGCATATCATTTGACCCGTGCTGTATCTCAAGGATTATACTGTTGGTGCTTGCACCCTTAACATTTTTGTTATCGCCTAAAATGGTGATGACTCACCCATTGGCGAAGAACTTCAATTTCTGATGGAGTGAGGAGACATGCCCTTGATATTATGGAGCCAGGGTCATCCGAGCAACATGTTAAAACAAGTTGGGATGTCTATGACTGGGAATTCAATGACAGGGTTTATAGGGCCAACCCCTGTTACAAGTTTTATGGATCCCATCACCTCTCGGAGGGTATTATCATAGGCATGTACAACGGTGTAGGTTGGAGAGAAGCCGCTTTGTTTCAGGCCTAAACACTTGAAGGTTCTCAGTGGGCAGACATTCAAGGCGGATCTATTATCGACAATAGAGAGTGGCACGGCCTTCCCCATAACTCGATGGAGATGTTGAGTGCATGATTGTGATTTGGCCCAATTCTAGGATTTCTTCTTCAGAAAATGATAGCATTCGGGTAGAGGTCAAGGATCCGACCAGATTTACCGCTTCTTCTGGTGTAGTAGAAGGAGGAACTGTGGGTCCAGTGAGTAGCTTGATTAAATCATTTATGTGCAGCTGGGAAGCTATGAAAAGACCCCATAGAGTGATGTTAGCTTCATTTTTCTTCAGTTGATCGAGGATCTTTCTCTCCTCGATGGTCATCTCTGGCATAAGAAGGTTTTCAATGACATTCCCTTTGTCATTTACTGGTAGTGTTCTTGGAACCTGGTAATGTCTTCCTGATCTGGTCATGTGATTTACTAAAGAAAGGAAGAACATAAATCCCATTTCCTCGTAAATATCAGGTTATTCTATCACCCTATTTATTTCTACGAGGACTTCTTCAAATGATATCATCCCACATATGTCGGCTACTGGGCCAGTTCTTCCTAAAGCTTGTTCTTCACTCGAATCTTAAAATTCTTCCCCCCATTCGGTGGCAACAATTTTGTCTTTCCATGTAAAGTCAATGCATTCCACAACTTCAACGGCTTCTTCATACAGGTCTTCCCATTCTGTGGGGATATGTATGGTTAAAGGGACCAAGCGCCCTTGTAGCTTCAAAGTATTAAGTAACCCGGTGATACTATAAATGTTGTTGGTTTGCCCGAATAATTCTGCCATAATCTGGACAACATCATCTAGGCTGACTTCATCGAATGGTACCACCCACTTATCTGAATCTCGGGCCCATTTTCGTGCTTCCAAGAACAGTGCACTAAACCTTTGGCAATCGATGACCATTTGTGAAGGCAATTTCAGCCTGAACTCTAGGAGTTGGTTTAACACCTCTGACAATTCCATATTTCCATTTTCAGAACGGGTACGGATAGCGATGCATGCTCTGGTAAGGAGTGACAGTGCCTGATCAGCAAGGCTAGTAGGGTGTAGGAGGAAATATGGGGAAATTTTAAGAGGTTTAGGAGAGTATATGAGTGTGATTTGAGTTGAGGGATCAAAATCTGGGTTTTCTTCTAAGACGATGGCATTGTCATGATTTGGGAGTTGATTGCATGTAGTGTTTGGCTTAGGATTGGCTGGTGGGGCGATGGTACCCCGATCAATGAGATCGTTGATTATGTTTCGGAGGTGAAAGCATTGGTCTGTGGTATGGCTAGCAGTTTGGTGAAAGGCGCAATGAGCATCGACCTTGAAGTTTCTTAGAAGTGGGTTTGGCAATGGATGGGGGTCCAAGGGTTTTATAAGGTTTCAGCTTAACAGGGCTTAATAAACTTTGGAGAGGGGAGTATGGAACTCAGTGTATTCCTTTCGGACTGGGATATGGTGTCTTTCTGGTGCCCACGAAGTGGTCGGTTGAGAGATGTTATTGATGGTTGAAACTGCAGCATTGGCAGGTTTGTCATATTTTTTGGGAGTGAACTGTCCGAACACCTTATTTGGTTCAACCTCTGTTTTAGCAAGACCTTCCTCAATTTCCACTCCTGCCACTCTGAGAGCTCGGAAGTGGGGCTAGTATTGTCCTCCCATCATCACTCGGACATGGGGCAAGAAGTTCTTCTTCACTATGTTGACATGTTCTTCCTTATATGGTCGATTGGTCCTAGTAGCTACTTGCTCCCTTTACTGGGTTATGAAGTTAATGACTGATCCCTTAGGGTTCTGTTTGAGCAGCTCTAAATCACGATGGGTGACCTCAAGCTCTATGTTGTATTTGTACTACAACATGAATTCTTGAGCTACATCCTCCTAGCTACGGATTCTGGATTCCTTGAGAGACAAAAAACATCGGAGGGAACTATCCTTCAAAGTTTTCTGAAATAATTGGGCCATCACTTCTTCAGAAGCCCCTAGTAGAGTCATGGAACAATGATAACTACAAAGATGAACAATCGGGGGTCCACTCCCCTTGAACCTCTCGATACTTGACATCTTGAACTTCTCGAGTAACCTCGCTTTAGGATAAGGAGACATGTGGGTGTAGTCTACGTAATTCCCAGAGATTCAGACTTGGTCAAACTTATTGTTGAGCATTTTGAGATCCTCTTTGACTTTATTCAACTCCTCCTCTTTTGGATCAACGACCATAGGCAGGTTAGCCACAAGCTAGGCAATGTTTCGCATCGAAAGTTGGGCAGGCAGCGGCCCATTGGCAGGAGGGGCACGTATAACGTGCTGATATTCTTCAGGAACCCAGATAGGCTCGGGTGGACCCATAGCACGAGGGAATAGGGACTCGGGCTCTTGAGGAATAGGAACCTGGTTTTTTTGCGTCTCTCGGACCTCAGTTTAGAGGTTGTCAATCTTGGACACGAGCTGCGCTAGGACTGCCGTCAGATCCGGTTGTATGACTGGTACTTGATCTATATTCTCCATAGAAAGTAGATGGATTCGAAACTCTAAAGAAGTAGTAGAGGAACGGACGAAACTCTAGGGTGATTTGACTGAAGAGAAAAACTAATAGGGAGCCAGGCCAAGGGCTTGCGATTGACCTGAGAAGGCGTAGAATGGGATTTATTTTTGAGAAAAAGAGAAGAAATAATATTTGGATTTTTGATAAAGAAGGGAGAAATGTTTTTAGAGACGGAACTCATCATGATTATTACTATTATTATGTTCTCACTTGAATTTAATTATCCTAAATGCAATGCCGGACGGGACCTAAGCCTAGAAAATTGGGGTTTTTAATATATGCGAAGCTACGAATGGACTTGTAAACAGGCTCATGGATAGGGTCTCATTTTAAAAATGCACAAAAATTTGGGCGGCAGGCCGACCCGAAATTTTGGCAGAGTTTCGGGTTGAAACCGACAATCTAAAGTCTGTGTCTTAGGTTTGACACCTATATGCGGGTATTCAGTTCGTTGGGTGAATCGGAATGGGTTCCCCCCTTTGGCATGACTTCCATGATATATGTCTTGCTCTTACAGGAGATCGGTACATGTGGACAAGCCATTTGATATACCTGAGTGTACGTGAATTGCCTCACTATATACCTCTTGGGGATAGTACGTGTGAGAGAGAATTCGATATACTCGGCATACGTGAACGAATTCCCTACGATATACCTCATGTCATGACTTCAGTCAAGTGGTACGATGTTAAGGAACCATTCGATATACGTCGAAGGTACTTGGCCAATGGAAGGTGAGAGTCATATCGCTTAGGCTAATTGCGCCCTGCCGAACCAGCGCCCATCACGAAGTGACCCTCCAGTTAGTGGGTAAAATTTAGTCAATAATAATGCTCTTCGGTGATGTCGTGTGAATCATGCATGATTCTCTTATTAGTATCTCATGATGAGAATGCTTTTCTTGATTATGCAAAATAGGGAGCAAAGTACAAGTACCAAAGGTACACTAAGTATGGATGGGTGATGCGTACAACATGTGGATATATGTGATCCTAGGTGCACGTGGTGTGAAGTGTACATGGAGAATTTTCTACAAGTGTGTGAACAGAAGCATAAGCATGGGATACACATGGAAAAGGGGAACATGCAGATATAGGGGAAATATAAGCAAATATAACATCCATGTAAATAGAGTAAAGCCCTCAAAACATTTGGAGGTCCCATGGCCCATGGCCTATGGCCCCTTCGAGTGTTATATTTTAAGGACTCTCAACTCCTTCAACTTCAACATTTGGAGGTCCCTCATAAGCTTTGGACAAAAGACCCTCGACTCCTACATTTAGGGGTCTATTAGCTCCTTTGGCTTCAACATTTGGAGATCCCTCACAATATTTAGTCTAAGGACCCTCAACTCCAACATTTTAGGGTCTTTAGCTCCTTCAACTCCAACAATTGGACGTCATTATGAAAGTGATCTAGTTCTCTAGGGTTTATACAGATTGAAAATAATCACTAATTTTATAAATTTTTCAAAATTAATTAAACCAGTTTAAACTTAATACCAATTAAACTCCACGTGTTGTCTAAATAGTTCTCCAATTTTAGTCTTGATGTAAGCATGCATCTAGGTGATATAAGCAAGAGTAAAATAAGCAAACCACAACATGCTAATGTACTAGGAAAACCCACAATGGGAAAACCTTAGAGGTCCCAAGCACACAAGTCCACTATGATATATACAATAACAACTTAAACTTACTCAATGACTCAACTTCTTCAAGCCTCGATGCACTTCTTTTTTCTTTTTGCCTTCCTTGCAGCCATTGTTGGATGCCTTCCAGCAGCCAACACAATGCATGGCCTTTCTTACGTCTTGGAATTATACTAATCTTACTTGCCTCTTGAGTATTCTAACTATCATACAATTCAAACATGGTCTTCACCGCTAGAAATTCTCTTACAATATATATAGAAAACAAACTTGGTTCAGCATATAAGATATCTCAAATAGACGTTTGTATGTGAAACTTGGATCTCAAACTTTGGGTGTAAACTAGGGTTTGGGAGGCTCAAATTTGTCTATAACAATCATTTTTGCAAACCTTTCTAATAAAAACTCATTGTCGTCACTCTTAAATATAGAAAACACAAAGAATGAGGTGGCACAAATATTGAGAAAACACATTCGAATAAAATACACAGGTTCGTTCGAACGAATTGAGCATTCTTATTTTAACGACAAAAATATTGTTTGAACGAAACTTCTAATCTTGTTTGAATAAACATCGAATGACCTTTGAACGAAAATCTCTTGTGAAACAGATAAAACTCTTATGAAGTACGTTAAATGATCATTTGAATGAAACAGGCATTCTCATTTCGACCAGTCTTTGAAACCCATTGAACGACTAGTGAAATCCTGTTTGAACGAACATTAAATCTCGTTCGAACGAATTTAAAGAAAAAACATTTTTCTTTTGTAAACATTTTACGAAAAATGCCTCAGTTTATAAACTAACACCCAAACATAAATCCAAGCTTTATATATATATTCATACCTAAATGATATCCCTCAGATATTTAAGATAAAACTCAATACAAAACACGATGGGTAATCAATGTCACTTTAACTTCGCCACTACAGTCTTTAATGACACATCATAGGCTTGAAGGATAGGCCACTTAAATCCTAGCCTATGACGAAAATATTTTTTATCCGAACGAAATAAAGACAATATATATAAAACTTGACTCAATCGAAAAATTTCCCTACACCTTCACAAGCTTCGCTCTAAGGACCCTCAACTTTTATATCTGGGGTTAAACATTTAGAGTACACTCACAAGATCCAGTATAAGGACCCTCAAATACTACATTTTAGGGTCCCTCAAGTCCTTCGGCTTCAATATTTAGATATTCCTTATAAGCTTTTGTCTAAGTACCCTCAGCTCCTACATTTTAGGGTCCTTAGATTTTTTGACCTCAACATTTGGGGGTCCCTCTAGAAATTCGTCCTAGTGACCCTAGGCTCCTACATTTTGGGGTTCCTTAGCTCTTTCGGCTTCATTATTTAACGGTCCCTCACAAACATTGTCCTAAGGACCATTGAATACTACATTCAAGGGTCCATGGGCTCCGTTGGCTTCAATAGTTGGAGGTCCCTCACAAGATTTGTCCTAGGGACCCTCAGATCCTATATCTAGGGATCCCTCAGCTTCTTACTCTTTAACATTTGGAGTTCCCTCATGAGATTCGGACTAAGGACCCTTGGCTCCTATATTTTGGGGTCTTTCAACTCCTTCGGCTTTACCATTTGTAAATCCCTCACAAGCTTCGGTCTAAGGATCCTAGGCTCCTAGATTTTGGGTCCCTTAACTACTTCATTTTCAATATTTGGAGTTCACTCACAAAATTCAGCCTAAGGACCCTCTACTCCTACATATTGGGTCATTTAACTCCTCTGACTTCAATACATGGATGTCCCTAATAAATTTTGACATAATGACCCTTAGCTCCTATATTTTTGGATGCCTCAACTCTTCCGACTCTTATATTTTAAGGACCATTAACTTCTTCGAATCCTTTATGGTTTGGTTCATAACCTCCAATATCGGACAACTATTACGAAATAGCATAGAAGATTAAAGCCTAAGGGTAATTGTTGATTATAAAAGTAGTCTCGTATAGATAAGGGTATTTATGAGGATTGGCCCCAAACCTTCGACCCCATATCTTTGGCCTATACCTTCGACATCATACCCTCGGCCTCATACCTTGGGCATCAACATGGTCAGCCTAGTTATAACAAAAATTAAAAAAAGCATAGAATTTACCAGAATGTGTATTTCAGGCATTTTCTACTTACATCAGCATGTGCACAAACCAATAGTGTACGTGAAGGAATAAATCATTTATTCCACACAACTTTTTGATGGACAGGTTGCATAACCTAATTGGCTCATGTCAATTAGCATGCACCATCTTACTTGGGGTGCACATTACACTCTAATTTTCCTTTATAAACTGTATACTTAAATACTTGTTCTCTAAGTCAACTAATATTATAAAATCTTACAAAAACTCTACACAAATACATTTTAGGGAGAGAAAGTACTAAATTATAACTTGTAGAACACTATTCATAGTAAAGAATGAGTTTGCTTACAATGGATGTAGGTCAAATGGTTTAACCACTTTAACTCTCTCTTTTGATTTGTCTTCTCTCTTTACGTGCTTTATATTTACTGTTTATATTCTTATCCATCTTATTTTCAATTTCATATTTCACTAAGTTCATCTTTTAACTGGGTTGCTGCATTTATGTGTAACATCAACAACATTTATTTTCATAACCCTTAGAAATATAACATCATAAGTATTTGTGAAATTTTTATACTATCTAAATTTTTGTTCTTGTTTAAGCCCAGATTTTATGAGATTAGTCTTATTTATTACTTCACACGAATATTCCACTAAAAATAGTAATAGGGTATAACATTAAGTCTAACTATATACCATCACATCAAAATTATCTTTCTTATTTATTGGTGGTGATTACATGTTATATACACATACATTTACTTTAACAGATGTGGAGCAACAACTTAAATCTAACTTCAACACTTCATTAAAAATATTAAATCTACTTCCATTCCTACAAATAACTATAGGGCATTCATATAAGATACATTTTAGCACAAAACTTTTTTTAGACCAAAAAAGTGAACCCAAAATTTTCAGAATTCAAAAACTAGTGGAATAGTGAGGATGGAAATTGGAAACTTTGAAGAAATTCAGGAAGAGGTAGCTCCAATGAGTTCAAGGCTGTTCGAACGTGAATCCCAGGTCGTTCAAAGTGTGGATCGACCGAGGGTCTAACGAGACCCAACTGCATAACTTAAAAAACACATTAAAAGGTTGTTTGAAGACCAACTCGAATGAGAGGCCATTCTCGTTTGAATAAGCACATCAGAAATTTTAAAATTAAGTTTCCCTTGTGTGTTTTCGCATTTTGGGTCGTTGGATGGATGACGTGTTGAGCTCTGGCAATCCCAGATTGGGCAAAAAATGGATTTTGGTATTTGGGGTGGTTTTATAAGTCTTGCTTAGGTTTATTTGGGGTTATTTGAAGTTGGATTAAGAAGAAAAGAAGAAGAAGAAGAAGAAGAAGAAGAAGAAGAAGAAGAAGAAGAAAGAAGAAGAAGAAGAAGAAGAAGAAGAAGAAGAAGAATAAGAAGAGAGAGAGAGAGAGAGAGAGAGAGAGAGAGATAAAGAGAGGGGGGTCTTTCACCTGCATTTTCAGTATATCTCCACCACAAATCATCACTACGATGTAACCACCTTATTCCTAAATATTTAAGAGATATTCTACCATATCCAAGCCCTACACATCTATTTCCACCATTGTTAGGCAAAGCTACGAATTTTGGAGGTGTTATTGGGGGATTTTTGGAGAAGATGAAATAGAAGATTTATGGAGCTTGAAGAGGGTTCTGATGAAGTTTTCATGGAGACAAGTTTGGTAGAGATATGCAACCTCTTTAAGGACACCTTAGGAGGTAAGAGGTTTTTATCATCTTAGAAATTTCATCCTACCATGTTTGAAGCTCCATTTGAGGTGGAGAAAATCTACTCTTAGTACTAAGACTCTATTTGCATATTAGTAGTCTTGTTATTAGATTATAAGAGTAAAATTCATTTGAATAAAATGATGAGTTTCAAGTACTTTGGGGTTTAAAACTTTTAAGGAATAAAATGTTATAAAATGCAATTTTGATGAGGGGAAAATATGATTGAATATTTCAAAGTTTCTTCAAATTAATGTTTGGGATTCTATGGTAATGGTGTATGTCTAGAAGTTTGATGCTACATATTTTATGAAATAAAATATTTTGAAAATGATATTTACCTTGCAAAAGGGAAGATTTTATAAAAGTTGGACATTTTTTGAATGTTGATGAAATAAAATTGTTCTTTGGTCTAGAAAAGTATATTTTCGCAAGTATTATGAACTTCTAGGATAAATTATATGTTTAACCCATTTAGTCTGATTTTTGGAGTTATAATCCATCTTCTCATGTATATAAACTTGTAGTATTTTGATGATGAACGTAAAAATAAGTTTAATGAAGATTTTATTGGGTTTAAACATGAAATAAAGATGAAAAAAATTTCAGCCCTTAATGTATGCGAAAAAGGTCTTAGAAATGTGATAAATGTGAGGGTTCAAGACTACAAGTAGTAATAAAGAAAATGGTATTTTCTTATAAAAGTAGTCTTTAAATGTAATTGGATTTCTTAGATAAAGAAAGTGAAGAAATGTCTAACTCAAAATATGGTTAAAAAGGTGTTGGATAAGTGTTAATGGGTTAAATGTTGATAAGTTAGTGTGTATAACTTGATAATATTTTGGGAGATTGGCAGTTATAAAATTGGGAGAAAATGACAAGGTTGGAAATAAATGGGTAAGACGGTAATTTTACGTAAAGTGGAACATTTTTATGAAATAAAAATATTGGAAAAGGTGTTACACAAAAAGGTCCTAAATGAACATGTAACACAAAGTGAGATGAAACTCCGGGTTTTGGCTTCGACCGGGCAAAAGAAGAAGTAAAATAACATGGACATTTGCAAAATGTTAAAACGTATTAATAAGGACTCAAATGACACCAGAATAATTAAGGAGGTCTCGGAGCCCTGGGGTGAAAGACCAAAATCACTAGCCAGAGCATATGGTACGCATAGCCGGCAGTGTGGAGCTCGTTAAAGTATGTGATTATTGAAAGATTCTGAGAAGAAAGTTAACGAAAATGGAACATGTCAGGAAATGGATTGTGTGATGAATACATGAAGATACAACTTAACTTGAACGAATTAATAAATGTTCTGATATTAGATAAAGTGAACAAGTAATGCAAAAATTGATTAATTTCCATAAAGTAAATGAATGGTAAAGTGAAGGCATTAAATGGTTAGTTAAGTAGCCTAAAGAGATTTAACCCATATTTAACACAAGGGTGTGTTTATGAAATATTTTCAATGAAAAAACAAGTATTTTCTAACATGGTGGCCATGTGTGTTGAAAGGGTGAATTTTAACATAAATACTAACGTGAATGGGTATAAATAAAAGGAGAAAGTGAGTAAAAAGAAACAATTTTCCTTAAACAAAGTGTATTTATTTTAAGTATTTAACCGAGTTTTTTAAATCAAGGGATAATGTCAAGTTAAGTAAAAAGGGAATTCTTTTACAAGATTACGGTGAATTAATCGGGACAAATAATGTTTTTTTGGAATAAAAACGGTTTCATGCATGTGAGTGTGTGCGTATATATATATATATATATATAACGCATTAGAGTCTTCTTTCTACCATTCGATTCTATACTACATTTTGTATATTTTCCACTGAGCATTTGATTCATTCCCTAGTCTTTGTTACGGCAAGTTGGGTGTGGTTCAGTATTTTGAGAGAATTATGCTGGTAATTACTATTTTTGGTTTTACAATAATAGCTCTGTATGCTTAGATCGACGGTATGCTTCCCACGGATCCCTCACATAGTATGATTTAAATTAGAATTACATGCTAAACAAGTGAAATGTTATTTAAATAAAACTGGGTTAGCAACATTATATAGGTTGTTTTACTGGACTTCACACCGGGTCTGACCGAGTTGGCCATCGGTAACCCATACATCCGAGTTGGGGTGTTACAACACTTGTCATTACATTTCATGTACAGTGACATTTGTACTCACTTGAAATCTCGATTTAAAAACTGTCTTGATCAGATTCAATTTTCCCCCTAAACTTCTTAAGTTTTATATAATTCTAAACCAACATCTTTAAATTCAAATTTAAGACTTCAACCCATAAGCATTTCTCACTTACGTTAACATGTGTATAATATATAATTTTTTCGCTTCATATTTAACAACTATTTGCTATACTAATAATGGTGCATTTTGCATATAATTTTAAATTTTAATAATAAAATATCACCACTATTCACATTTTTCTTATTCAAAAATAAATAAATAAATAAATAACAATGACACATCATTGCAAATAATACTCCATAATATATAATTTGGAAATTAAGGACACTACATTATACTCTCCTTAAAAATAATTTTGTCCTCGAATTCAACATATCTAATAAATAAATATATGAAGTACTTTACCCTCATCTATGACTCCAACTCTTAAAACATATTCTATTTTTTTCATGTTTATCCCATTGTAATTAAGCTAACTCCTTTTTCTTATTGTGGCATAATTATTATGTTCGATTTAAGATGCTAATCAATTTTTTAATAGATATAGTCTCCTCTTTTGAACTTAATGTCATTGAGGTTTATTATATGACATTTATTGTTCAAATAATTTTTATGCATATTCACTAATTAAACCACTAAACGGAAGTCACATGCGACATATTATGAGTATTCAGATAACTCCCCTTCTCAACAAATGAATCACCTATCTTATATTATATTAACTTAGTGTTAAATCCTCACAATGTACTTGAGGAATTATAAAATAAACATCCAAGTCAATATTAAAAAATATCTAGAATACTAAAAAATTATTTAAATTATGCATCATACTCTTTTAATGTCAATCTCATTTTGACTTTTTACTCTTGAATTTTCACTATCGCAACACAACATAAAAGAGTGACTTGAACCTGTGATTTTTGGCAACATGTAGCTATAACATTGTGTTAAGGCACCAAACATCAATATCCAAACTTCCATAACTCTTTTAAAGTTATTAACAATCACTTTTACATCTTCAATTTCACATATTAGATTAATATAGTGGACATATACTATCATGAAACAAGTTGAATGTACTTGATAATATTTTAAAATTCAATTCACGTCACAAACCCGTACTCTCAAATAGATTAATATCATTACTCAATCGATAAATTTTATATTCATAGTGTGCTTCCTTAATACCCAAATCTTCCTTTAAACTATCATGCTCAAAAAGGCAACCAACCTTACGACATATCCCAAGAGTTTTTCCCGCCTTTGGATCCCACACACAATAACCAGAAGGAGAAAAAGTGGTGGTTAGACCATGATCACAAAGTTGGCCAACAAATATAAGATTTAGTGTAAGTTTGTGAATCCAATAAGTATAAAAAAAAGAGGTAACTGATGTCGAGATTGTTCCAATGTGAGTGAATGATATATGTGAATCGTCGTCAGTGTAAATTATTAATGTGTGACGAGAAAGATTGGTGGTGGAGAAGAGAGTAGGATCAGAAGTCTAATGATTATAATAGGCAAGATAAAAGAACTATGCAGACTTACCTGAAGTTATCGACAAAGAAGTGTTACCAAATGGGTAAAAATCAGTTTGAGGAATCCTCAAGATGATCAATCCTATTAACAGAGGCAATGGGAGATGAATTGTCAGTAGTAGAAGCACTGGATTTAGAGGGACCCACTCATGGGATCCAAGAAGTCTGGGATCGTGGATATGGGAACTTCGAGCAATCTTGGTAGAGGTGACCACCGCCCATCACATGATAGAACGTTCACACTCAAGTAAGGAAATCAATAAGAAGATGATATGTTAGCTTACAGTAATTGCATGTCTTGAAAAAATTCAACTTTTTACGCCGATATTTCATAGTGGACCTCTAGGAGTAGCATAAACAACTTCAGGAGAGGAGGTTGAACGAGTAGAAAGGCAAGTTTCCTCTAAGACAAGTTCTGAAACTACATGCTCTAGTGTAGTAAAATGATCTCTTTGAAGGAGAGAAGAACAAACATGCTCAAATTTATCATGAAGAGACATAAGAAAGACAACCAATTATTAATGATCTCGTAGGTCTGCAAAATTAGCAACATCAGTGGGATCCTTCCAGCTAGGTTCTGAAGGGATCAACTTGTCCCAGACAGAATGCATCCTGGAAAGAAATTTTTTATGGTTTGTCCGGGTTGTTGTTTCATACGATGAAGGATTCCCATAAGTTGCTATTGATTAGTGAGTTTGGTAGTGGTATATAACTTTTGAAAAAAGTCCCAAATAGATATCGCGGTGGTAAATCTGCTAAATTTAAGGTTAATTGACGGTGAACGGGAATTATAAAACCACATGATTACTCGATGGTTTATGTGCTCTCACACCTCAAGACGATCTTCAAACTTATCGTCAGCTTCCCCAGCGGCCTGTGTGGGTTCAGTTACACTCCCGGTGATATGACGTCATAATTTTTGGTCATTGAGAAAACTCGATGCCTGAGACTAGGGAATGTAGGTTGTACCATCGAGAATCATAGAGATGGGTTAAGTGATGTCTTAACAAATTAATACCATTGACAAAAAGAGAAAAAGTGAAATTGAGGTTCTGATTTATCAAAAACAAAGGTAAAAAATGGATTGAAATCCGTAAACCCCAAAAATGAATCTGTAATGATGAAAAACGGATTAAAAATGGGCTAAAACCCCAAATAACATCAAATAGACACAAAAGAAGTTGGGTCAGATATGCGTCAGTCCAGGTCAGTTCGCGGGTTGAAGAATAGGTCCGATATTGGTCCAAAAAAAAGGGTGAGTTCATAAGTGATGGTGGCAGCCAGAGGAGAAAAGTCTTAGTGCAGGCAGCGACAACTTGAGCACTTCAAGAGGAAGGCCACCTAGAGAATTATAACTCTCCTACCATGTTACGATATTAGAGAGAGAGAGAGAAAGAGAGAGAGCGAGAGAGAGAGAGAATTGGAGGAAAGGAGATATATTGAATTAATTTTATGTGGTTCTACGAGGAGATACATGACCTATATACATTAAACTAGGAGTATGATATTTCCATGTGATAGTACAGGGGAAAATTCAGGGGCCAGGAGGGGCAGAGGCTTCCCTTCGGTTTTTCAAAAAAAATTATCGAGAAAAAATTTGCAGTGCTATTTTGTGTAAAAAAATAAGTCAAAGGTATTTTTAGAGGATTTTGAAACTTGAAGGGATAGAAATGTAATAAAGTTTCATTAAACTGTAAACCTAAAACCGTTTCATTTCTAACATTTCCGTTCTCTCTCTCATCTCTTCTAAAACTCAGTCGCCCTCACCTCTCTCGACCCCTCACCTCTCTCTAGCGTCCTCACCTCTCTCCGGTGCCCTGATCTTTCTCCGATCACTGCTCTCACCTCCTCTGCCTTGTTATAGGGTGCATCACAGTTGTGCTCTCCACTCAGCTAGTAATAAAACAATCCCCTTTTTTGTGTTGTTTTGGTTTATTGGTTACACAAACTATCAAGTTGAAGTTGAAGACTTCATTAGATAATGTTGTTTTGTTTCATTAGACTAGGTATGCACACGTGCGTAGCACGTGAAACCGTATCGGAATAGTCAGTCTAAGAATTAATAAAATTAGCCACTTACTTTCTCTTCCTATTACATTAAACTTAATCCATTGTGTATTCTTGGACTTGCTATATTTAGGTGGCCTCCTCATCAATACATTGTTAGTCTAAAGTGTTTTTATGGATTGTTATCAAAGATTATCAATCCCCCTTCAAAAGATGATTTTATATGCATTATTAGTCTCAACTATTATCATAAATTATTGTCAATTCCCATCAAAGATTTTCTTAACCAACTCAACCCCCTGTATGTCACTCGTATGACTGTTTGAAGTCCCACCTTACAGTTGTACTCATGTCACTTAAGAATTTTAAATTTATGCGATTATGAGGTAGATTTATCTTTGTCCCGACACGCACACATTACAATTGTATTCATGTAAGTAAATTGTACTCAACTATATCATTTTAATGGGTTCACATTAAAGCATTAGCATAAAAGTGTAAATAGTAGTATACTTGTAGCCAATCATTAGAAATATATGAATTCAGTGACTGATTAATTCTTCAACCCACATACAAAGATATGAGTATCATGTTATATACTTCAGGGATTTTTTAACTTAACAACACCAACACCAACACCCCCACCCTCCTCAACATGACCCCCAATTTACTTACTGAAGTCTAACACCGTTAAAAAAATACGAATCCATATTTAAACATAACCCATAAAACAAAAAAAAAGACAAAAATATCTTAAAATAATACTAAAACATTGTAACCAAACACTTCTCTTTATCACTCCATAAATCTAATTTATACTCAAAACACCATCTCTCTCATCGCTATTTATCTTCATTTTTCTCTCTGCATTTTTCCCTTCTCCTCTCGTGTTTCTCTCTTTAGATTTGAATTCCTCACTTCTTTTTGAAAATCCACCAGCGAAGCTTTAAATTCTCTCACAATCCCTTTTATTTATACTTTCGAAGCCTATATCCTAAATCCCACAACGTACATCATTAATACTCATATTCGCAAATTATTTCATTAATTCATATTTGCAAATTCTTTCACCTCATTTGAAACACTCTAGTCTGTAGTCAGCTAAATTGACTAATCAATTACATCCTCATGAATCTCCACCCAGAATGGAGGAAACTAAGCTACCTAAACAGTATCAAATTTAACAAAAACTACAATTCTACAATCACAAATCGAAAGAGGATTACAACATTGCGAAATTTACCTCAAGTTGACGCACTAAATTCAATAGAAACAATAATTCATATATTAAACTTTTACTCCCCAAATTTGGGCCAAATCTCAAATACCCCAAAACTATCACTCCTAGATCGAGAACAAAAATTACCAAATATCCAACACATGTATATATAGATATAGATAGAGACAAAAGATATGTGAGTGTGTGTGTGTAATTAAAGATTTAGGGCAAATATTTTTTTTAGTAAAGACCAGGATGGTTTTTTGGTAAATGTGTAATTTGGGGGTATTAATATGTATATTTTAACAATGTTAGACTTCTTTAAGAAAACTGATAGTTATGTCAATTGTTTGGAGCTTATAAAAGTCGACACTAAAATTCACAAGTAATCTTCTAATCTTTGATTTAGCAAAACAATGCACCATTTTCATTGAGAATTAAAGCTTGTAGAGAATAACACCAAATTGTCCAAACCCATAGGCTTTAATGACTGTAGCCATTATAAAAGTAACATGCATTGATTCCAAGTCGAATCGTGTATTTTCATTTCCTTCCTCCACCACAGGCCTCCAATGTATCCTAAACAACATATTGGGTAGAATGCGTTTCAGTTTTATAGCATAAAACAATCATTCATTTATTAAAATATTTACTAAGAACAATAAACATCATTTTTTTATTTCAAAAAAGTGTCAAATAAAGAAAAATAGTAAATGCTTTTAAAAATACACCATTCCAAATCTAATCACTTCGATTGACCTCGATAGGCATACCTACCAAAAAAACATAATGGGACATAGTACCACATTAATAATCCATGTAGTTACCCAAAATGAAGAAACCGCTTAAAGATTAATCATTCTAGTGAATGTGTAAAAAATCTTACATATCATGTGGTAGATAATATATTATGAAATAAAGACACCCACCAATCCATAAAAGGAGGAGGATACAGTGCTCAATACACTCATAAAGCATATATTATTCTGTAAACCTAAGAAAAAAAATCTTACCCTATTAAGAACTATAACTTAAATTTTTTCAATGTTGAATGCGGACAAATAATGAGTGAAATTAGAAATCTGATGTCTTACTTAATTCATTAAATAGGGTAAATAAGTAAAATGATAAAATTTAGACATTACCTTTGACATCATAGATCACTCTTTGCATTCATAATGGGACCACTATTATAGCTCGACCTAATTTCCAAATGTGAAATAAAACGTCTACACATATCGTCCTAAAATGGCTAATTTTAGAGAAGAGCCCATATTATGTATTTCAGGTGGCACGGATAACACGGGGTATTTATTTTAGACAAAATCAAAACATTTACAATTGAACAAACCAACAAAATACAATTTTAACCCGCTGGAAGACCAAAAAGTAGAAGATTAAAAGCCCATTCCTCCACCACATTTACAATTTCAACTCCCTGGGAGACAAAAAATTATGAGATAAAAAAATCCTTCCTCACCATCTTGACTACTAACCTCCTTTTTTTATAGGACAAAACAGAGGTTTCACATTATACAGACAAAGTGTATAATTTCAAAAACCAAGTCCTAAATTTCCATATTCTATAATGATTTAAACTATTTACCTATAGGAAAATTTAAAGCCTCAAATGTTCAATATATAATTTATCATCAACACAAATGATTAAATTACAACAACAAAGTTACATAAATCGGTATACGAAAGCGGTAAAAAAGGGCTATAATGGGGGGAACTTAGAAGATTGCAATCATACCTGAATAGAAGAACAACGATATTTCTAAAAAAACACAAAAGATCAATCATCACATAAAATACATGAAAAAAAATTAAGTATATAGATGCATATACTTATAGATGTTGAAATTTGTAATTTGTGAAGGGAGAAAACCCAAAAAAAAAAAACTGTATCTAAATGGGAGTTTTTGGAAGATTTCTAAATAGAAGCAATCAAGGGAAGATATTTTCATTTTTTTGACACTTCATATTCCCTAGATGAGAAGAAACTGTTGAGGAACTTGGATGTCTTGCAGAGTGTCATTTGGGGAATAAGCCATAAAAACATAAATGAAAATGAATAGGTTCAAGTAATAGTTAGAATTTAATAGTGAGGGTTGCTGGTAAAGGGGACTTTGGAACGTTTTGGTGGGCATGGAGTGGGAGGGATGGAGACAAAACTCGAATTGATGAGATACATATGTGGAGAGATAGAGAGAGAGAGAGAGAGAGAGAGAGAGGTGAGAAATAATCACAGAGGATAGAGTTGGAATAAAGACAATAAATGAGGGTATTCTTGACATTTATTGACATCCAAGCTTTTTGGCTCTTTTGAAGTAGTAGAGATAATGTTGCTAATGTTGATGCTTGTAAGAAAGCAATCCCCATTTTTTAAGCTTTTTAATGCTTTGATGATGTTTCTATTAATTGTTTGATTTGCTTCAGATTTAATTTGTTGTCAGTGTAGATACCTACTGCAAATTGTTTGATTTGCTTCAAATTTTTTATTTAGGCTCTTTAGGTATGTTTATTTTTTAATGTTTACTTGTTTTTACTTTTTATTTCTAAATGATTAAATATATATACTTACAAATGTTTAATTGAAAGTGTCTCTTGATAATTTAAATGTTTAAGTTTTTTTTAATATATGACGAGACAAATTTATTTATATTTAAATTAATTTAAACTTAAATTTATAAATTGGAAAAATATTTAGGTTAAAGTAAAATACTAAGATTAATGTAGAACATTTATTTTAAAGGTTCATTTTAGTGTTGTTTATCAAAAAATGAAAATTACTAAAAAAAATCGCCACGGGGGTCACTCGAAAATTTGGCTCCCCCTGACCAAAAATCTTGGATCCACCACTGTGATAGTACATGTATAATACATGTAGTACAATATTGTAAAGTACACTATGTATACTAGGACATTTCATTGCGTTAATATTACAAGGACATCACCCACCCATTTCAAAACACTTGGTGATTAACCCATTGAATGACCCAACTCAATTGCGCTCCATCCTCCAATTTTAGCCACCCTTTTTTTAAGGAAACTAAACTTAAGCATTTTTAACGTTGTTTTTACTTTTGTAGTACATTTACATGATTTTTTTGGTAAATGTTTACGGTAGTTCTAGAAACCATCTTATACAAATGATAACACCACTCGAAATTTACTCCCCCGCTACTAAGAAATTCCAATTACATCAGTTTCTAGTTGACATAATTACAAAATGGATTTTGATGTAATAAGAAATAACATGACCCAAAAGGTATTTTAACCCATAGCATTCAGAATTTCAAATTGCATCATTATCTTATTGAAATCGAGAAGTGAACATTATCATTTCAAAGTATTCGTGTTGTTGGACAATAATAAGGCTCGAGAAAGAAGAATTGGACTAAGGGTCCGTTTGATATAAAAGTGGAAAGATGGAGAGCATGGTAAATTTTTCCATAATAAAATTTGCCATGGAAAATTTTTTGAAGGCAAATCCTATAATTTGCCATATAAGGTTGTTTAATAGGATTAATTTACTAGGTGGCAAAAGTGGGTTGTTTGATAGCATTAATGGAAAATAAAAACAAACAAACAATTTAGAACAAACAAACAGTTTATGAATAAAAAATAGTGTTTAATAAAATAAAAGCTTTAACAAAAAAAAAGTTTTAATGGAAAAAAACATTTATTTAGAAAAATAGTTTTTAATGAAAAAAAAAACTTTGAAAAAAAAACAGTTTAGAACAATTTTTTTTTAAAGAAAAACTGTTGTAACAAAAAAACAGTTTCAATGAAAAAACACTTTAACAAAATAAAAACGGTTTTAACAAACAAACAAACAGTTTAAAAAAACAAATTTAACAAAATAAAAATATTTTTTAATGAGAAAATAGTTTTTAACAACAAAAAAAATAATTTTTATGGAAGAAATGTTTTTTTCAAAAAAAATAGTTTTTAATAAAAAAAATAGTTTTTTTAATATTTTTGAAAAGGATGGCAAATTTGTGGGGAAATTTTGCTTTGCTATATAAGTAAGCAAATTTTGCCAACAAAAGTGGGAAAATGATGGCAAATTTGTATGTGAACATGTGTATCCATGAAAATTTTTCCATGGCAAATAATAGTCATCAAACACACAAAATAGTGGGCAAATTTGTGATTTGTCACCACTGACACATTTTCCATGGCAAATGTAGCCTATCAAACGAAACCTAATACTATCAGTAACCAAAAAAGACTTTAAGATAGGTCAAGAATACTAGCTTCGTACACACACACACCTCCCCCCAAAAAGAGAAAAAATATCGTTGTGATATAACAAATTCAAGCCCATATTTATCGTAAAGAAATACAGAGAATCTCAAACATGAATTTTAATTCTTTCAGCTGAGTACCATATGTATCAAATCAATAACCCATATTAAGTGATCTGAGCTTGGCGAAGCTCCTCAAAGCCATGGGCAAAGTGGTAATGGTTACCATATGGGCAGACCCCTGTCGCATCCCATTTGTTGCAGAGCTCAGTCTTGTAGCGTGGGTGGCGATGAAAACAGCGAAGCTCCTCGATGCCATGGGCAAAGTGGCAGTGGTCATCCTTTGGGCAGGCCCATGTCTCCTGCTATTTGTTGCACATCTCAGTCTTGTAGCGTGGGTGGGGAAGAACATGCCGAAGCTCCTCGATGCCATGGGCAAAGTGGCAGTGGTCACCATATGATCAGGCCCTGTCGGCTGCCATTTGTTGCACAACTCGGTCTTTAACACCTTTTGCTGCAACATCCATATAACTTGTCATACCACTAGTTAAACATCATTTATATGAATTATCTAGTCCAATTCTTTTTTTAATTACTCATCTGGTAAAAAAAAACTCAACAAACAATCCCATTTATCAAGCATATGAGTTTTCAAGTAAAATGAAAAAAAAACTATTTTTTTCAAAATAAAATGGGTGCAAAACATTTTTTCTTGTTAATAATCATTTTATAATGTAGAATTTATTAAAATAATTTTAATGAGTGTTAATTGAGTATATTAACAATAATTTCAAAACATATATGTATGGCGTGAAATGTTTTTATTTTTTATAAAACTATTTTATTTAATGGTTAAATAAAAAACTATTTATAAAACGATTTTTTTAATAAAAAAACAGATAACAAAATTTATTAAACAATTGAAATGATTTACCCACTGCCACTTTGCCCATAAGTAGTATTTAAACAATTGAAATATGGTTTAAACAGATAACATGAATGTTTTAAACAATTGAAATCCGTATGCAAGGAGTATTTAAATATGTCCATAAGTAATTCCATTACATAATTTTTTTTACCAAATGCAAATACGGTTTTACAAAATACAAACAAGATTTCACAACATGATTTTACTTCGATCGTGTTTGTGCTTGGTAAAAAAAAATCGTGTAATGGAATTACTTATGGGTATGTTTGTATCCTCCTTGTATATGGGTTCCGCTTCCTTAGCGGCTTTTTAATGCTTTTATTTATCCAAAAAAAATATTTTCATAAACACTCTAAAAAAACATTTCAATTGATTAAAAAAAAATTGTTATCTGTTTTTTTATCAAAAAAATTGTTTTATAAATAATTTTTTATTTAACTAGTAAATAAAATAGTTTTATATAAAATAAAAGCATTTCACGCCATATATATATACTAGTGGATGCCCTGCCGAGGGCACGACGATAAATTTACCCCCGTGATAAAAAAAAATTAAAGAAAAAATTAAAATTAAAATTAAAAAAATAAAAATTATTTTAAAAATATTAAAAAATATTTAAAAAAATTAAAAATATAAATTAAAAAATATTTTTAAAATATAAATTAAATTATTTAAAATTATTTCCTTTTTTAAAAATAATTATTTCCCTTTTAAAAAAATAAAAAATAAAACTTTTTATTAAAAAAATACTTTAGTATGACATATCATGTATGGGCATGAAAGGGAGAAAATATCATGCATGAAATGTCATACATAAAAGTGGAGATATTTTTCCTAAAACCATGCTCCTTTATTATATATATATATATATATATATATATTGAATTACTATTAATATACTCAGTTAAAACTCATTAAAATTCTTTTAATAAATTCTACATGATAAAATGATTTTCAACAAAAAAAAATATTTTTACGAGATGTTATGAAATTTATTTTTTTACCTAACACAAATACTACTCAAATACAAGCGACACGACGAAATGCAAAATCTTATTTTTATAATCAAATCCCTACACGATCCAATTAAAATGCGACACGACACATCACGATATGTAATCTTTTTTTTAACAAGATACGATCTAAATAAAAGCGACACGATACAACCCGACACTAAATTTTATTTTTTAACTAACACGACATGACATAAAATCTGATTTTATTTTATTTAACTAGCACGATCTAATTAAAACGTAACATGATACGATTGAAATCAAAATTTTTTAACCAGTGTTGAAATAAAACCTTGTGAAGTTTTGCGTGCTAGGTCATGTCGTGTTACTTTTTTTATGTCGTGTTTATGTTACGTAAAAAAATGAGTTTTCGTATTGTGTCGTATCACTTTTATTTGGGTCGTGTTCGTGTTAGGTAAAAATAAAATTTCATGCCGTGTCGTATTACGTTTTAATTAGATCGTGTTAGTTAAACAAATAAAAGAAGAATTATAACGTGTCGTGTCACTTTTGGAATGTGTACGTAAAAATAAAAAGAAAATTGTGTCGGGACGTATCGGGTTGTTTTTATTTGGTCGTGTATTGTTAAATAAAAACAAAGAACACTGGACCCTTGTTTTTTTTCTAAATAGGGAACTGTTTAAAAAAATAACATAAAACACACGTGAAAGAAGGTTTGTTATTGCAAAGATATTTATGTCATTTTATCATGAATTGAAGTGGTACAAGAATTTGATGGAGCGGTAACAGCGGCACCCATGAACAATAAAAAGGAAAAATGATTCTGAAAATTTTGTTACTTCAATAGTTTCTTGAAATAAACGCTTGCATGGCGACAAAAATAATATTCTAAGATAAAAAATTACATCCTACATGATACAATATGAAGTAATTCTTCACAATTCATTAGCAAATGGGGTGTACGTGCCATCGGGATCTTTGTATCTTACCAAAGTATAAACACAAGTAAAAAATGGTAGATTTTAGTATGTTACCGTTTGAATGATGTTTTCGAACCGGTTGGAGAAACGTACCCGATTTCCATTACTTTGACTCATTTGAACCGGATTACTCTCCGCCACAATATACATGTGGTGCAAACTATCAATAACAGAAGACCACGTATACTCTAGCGGGGCTACTAGAATGTTCCTTTGATCGAGAGTCTCAACTTCATTGACGGTTCGTAGGAGATGAGACAAACGCCAGTTGGAGCTCTCTGGTTGATCAAGAAAAAGGTTTCTCAAGTACCCATTACCCATTGTCATATCTGTCTGCATTTTTGTCCACAAATAACACAAACATATTATGACATTAACATAAAGAAATCAAGATTCATGGTTCTTGTAATTAAATTAATCAAGATTGATCACCTGAGGATATTATGCGTCACTTGGTTGTAGAGAGAAATGGAGGCAAAGAGTGGTTTCATTTTATAGTGAGAGAATGAATAGCAGGGAAGGTGTAAGGTGCAAGGTGGTAACTTCACATTTAATATATATTAATTAAGGACTGTCAGGTTTCAGTTCTTTGAGTTGCCCTCGACTGATTGGAATTCTTGCTTAATTTCATGAGGGCACGTTGGTCATTGTATATTTGCATTTCCTTTTTTTTTTGCCATTTCTATAAAAATAATTCTAACCGTCAATCTATATATCTATCTATATTTATCTCTTACTACTATAAAATGCAAAACAAGGCATTAAGACTCCTCTCCAACCAACCTATCCACGTAGGCAAAACATTTAAGACTCTTAAACCTAATACTATCCATGTGTCAGTTGTTTGAAATTAACAATCCTCCTTTTTTACAATAAGCCTACAGTCGATAGATATGAAAACAAATG
This sequence comes from Sambucus nigra, assembly GCA_949130495.1. Lineage (NCBI taxonomy): Eukaryota > Viridiplantae > Streptophyta > Magnoliopsida > Dipsacales > Adoxaceae > Sambucus > Sambucus nigra. The sequence continues at coordinate 299,536,275 of OX422215.1, read as the reverse complement.
AGGTAGATGCAATGACACTGGTCATTCTCTTCGGTTCTCAATACTCATCAAATGAAGCCTCTTTATCTTCTGCACATTCACATTTTCCAAAACTTTCCCTATTTTGAGACGAATCATTATCCTCCCCCTATTCCACCCTCTTATTCAAAGGACAACCACATCGATTAGATTTTTTAGGGTTTTGAGATGCTTTGAAAGGGATTTATTGAATCTACCACATCTGGATCTATTCATGGGAATTCAACTTTCTTTCTTTTCTTGGGCAAGATGGTGTTTCAAGATAAAATAATATTTGATTCTCTTTAATGGAACCTTTACATCAATGAAATTTAACACACACACACACACACACACACATATATATATATATATATATATATATATATATATATATATATATATATATATATATATATTCTTTGGATGTTGGAGAGATTTTTTACGCAGAAGGTATTTTGTTTCAGGGAGAGAAGAAGAAACCCAGTTTCTTTGTTATGCAGACATGTTTCCATCTCATTTTTTTACCTATTTACCCATTTGAAAAAATGTTTGTACTAAAATAATTGCTCACCAAAAGTGGAATGATTGGGGACCGGGTTAACAATTGCATTTATAGAGCTAATTCCCACTGATAACAGTGCCTGACACTCGAGGATGTCTTCATCAACAACGCCTCAACTGTAGGGTATTACTATCTCTTTTTATCCATTTCGTTTTCACCTTCCTCTATTTTCTCGGAATAACAGAAGTTGACACATATATCCCACATATTTTATCTTCCCATAAAATTTGTTTGAGTTGATGATGCTTACAATAGTAAGTATTACGCTACTGATTTTTCTTTTCAAATTATTTCATTTATATATACATGTGATAATTACCATTTAAATACGTCTGAATAGTCAGGTCTCTCCCATTCTTTTGGTTCGTTTTTGTGCTGAAATTCTTTATTAAGCCAATGTCATGCTTTAATTTCTACCCAGAGATTGTTCTTATTAATGATAAAATGATTGTATTTCGTGCTTCACAAATACTTTCATTGATGCTTAAATTTTAATGGAACATTTTCACACACATAGAGCTTCTACTCCACACATTACTTTAAAAACTCCTGAATAAATTAAATATTCGTTTCAAAGATACACTTGGATATAGAATATATAAATTACAATATTAGAAATTGGGAATATAGTTTACTTAAATCGATTCACATATTGCAGGAAATATGCATCAAATCTGATATCATTTGTTTACAATGGTCATAGAACACGACTGCATCAATTATGGGACGCTTTCAAATATGGATGATTATTAGCAGGAAGCTGTAGTTTTAAATACAGGTAACTTATGTTGTTTCATTTATTAAATTCATATATATATATATATATATATTCGTTCATATGAAGATTTTGACTTCACTGTTTGTGAGAACTACAGTGACTATAATAAACTCTTTTACCTTATCACATTCGACAAGACTTTTCCATTTATTTGTGATAATTACACAGCTTTCATAATATGTGCTTAATTAAATATCAAGATTAGAATAAACTCGATTATATGAAATAAGATTTGACAATATTAAACTCATATTATTATCACTGTGCAGTTTGACATCTGCGGCTCAACTTCGGTTTCATCGTGAAGAATACACGACTCCTTTTCTATGTACTTGTCTCAATGGGTTTCAATGATTTTAGAGGTTATAGACACGCATAAAGATGAGCAAAAATCTACCTTCATGCCATGAAGTTTTTGATCAACTAACATTAGTTAAAGTTCTTCACAAAAATGCATCAACACATGGAGAAGAATGATGACGATATTGATCAAGATGTCGTTTATTACTTATTCTACATTATTGGTTTGCATTTTGAGCAGTCTATACACATATTACTTATACCAAATTGATACCACAAGATAAAATAATGGAAATATCAACAACAGCATAGATAACTTAGATTTTTTCTACTGATATGATTATCTATTCATTATTAATCTATTTCTTCCCTTTTTACAATTACATAGACCTTAGGGATGTTGAACTTATTGTATTGAATGACATTGGCATGCTACATTAATTTATTTGTTCTATATATTTCATACTGTAATTTCTACCATAATTTAACATCTGAATATTTACTTTTCTGTTAACTGAATGGTAGTATATGAAACATTTATGACTATAATTATACAATAAGTTTTTTAATAGCCCGCGCATCGCGCGGGGTTAAAACCTTGTACTAGTATAAGATGCATTACAAGCATTAAAGGTTCCTAATCAACCAGACTATCCATATCAGATTGGATATTTGACCTCCTATCCACGTCAAATGTCGACTTTTTCAATGGCTGGGTACAAATTCCAAAACCCCTTCAGATTAAACGTTTCGACCCATCAGCTTCAACCGTATATTCTTTTTCATGTCCAATAGACCTTCGGCTTCAAAAATATCTCCTTAAACCTCCTGAGCTATGATTAAAGATATTTTATTTGTGTATCCAAGTTTGAAAATAACGATGAATGTTGATGGAGAACGAGTTGACAAATTTGAGAAAAAACAGGGACTTGAGGAGAAGTTAGTGTTTATGTGTTGGCGGTTGTGGATTTTCCATGGCAATGTCAGGTGCTTTCTTTAACATTTTCTTTATTTACGTTTTGAGATTTGGTTTCTTCATTTTCAAAGATTTTACCATAATCGACTGGTTTTAATTTTGGTTTGGATATGGATTGAAATCCATTGGGGTTTGTTTGAAGTCATTTTCGAGGTTGGATTGAATCTATAGTTTTTTCTATTTGATTTTAGGGTTGGATTTGGTGATTGGATTGAATCATGAGATAGGGGTTTATGTCCGAAGGTGTTGGTTTTAGAAAGGAGGTTTAGTTCGAGGTGACACTGAAAATTGAAAAAAGGTGGCAATTGTGGTACCGTCTGTTGATGTAGGGGTAGCCATTTTTCTCTGGCATGTTGGTTGCTTATGAAGAATAAAAGAGGTAAACAGAGTATTTTTTTTCATATACTATTGAATAGTAATAACAACTTTCTATGTACATCACAAAAATGCCCTTTTTTAAATGAACTAAATTAAACTATAGACAACAATTAAGAACTACTTTTGTTCAAATTGCATCAACACTCCCAAAACTGTAGGATTCTTTCCTAATAACATTTTTCCAAGTGTTCTAGAGGTGTTAGATAAGGTGATCCTCTGTGTCCCCCATTTCTGCATTGTTGAGGATGTTCTCAGTAGATATTTAAATCTCAAGATTGGTTAAGGACTTAATAAACCTATCTCTTATCCTAGAGGTTGTCAAGCTCCTACTAATATATTTTATTCAGATGCTATTATGAATTTTCTATAAATGCACTACATCCTCTTTGACCAAGTCTTACAGATGTAGCTAAATCTAATATGCAAGACTAGAAAGGAAAATTATTTATATGGCTGGATGTTTTGAGCTAGTTAAATCTGTGATCATTCCAATTGTGTTGTATGGTTTCATGTCTTCTAAATGACCTATGGACTTATTGAAAAAATAATAAATGTGGATGAGAAACTTCATTTGGTTTCCCTCAATTCATAAAGCTAAATCAGTTATAGTTTCATGGATGTATGTGTGCCTTAATAAATGTATAGGAGGATTGGGTGTTTGTGATGCATGCATTCTCAATCGTGATGCTTTAATTAAGTAGACCTGGACCTTTTTGTTAATATAACTCATTGTGCTGCCATATCATAAGCTAAATTCAAATTTTCTTGTAGTTATAATTTGTTGAGTTTGATTTGGCATGGGTTTAAGGAGGCTTATAGTAATATAAATTTCAATGACAAATGGATAGTTAGAGATGATAATTCAATTATGGTCTTTCATGCTAATATGATGGGATCTTCAATTGTGGATATTCTCGGATGTGCTCCTTATGATCAAAACTTGCACTATATGAAAGTCAATGATCTTATAGTGACTAATTAATGGGTGGTTCCTCAACATATTTCTTTTGCAATACCGAGTCATATTATAATCCCGATAGCACCTCCATTTAATTATTTACCCTTCTATATTTATTTTTTATCCCTCCCACATTTGTTGGTCGATTGATTTCTCCACAGATCTAAATCGTCTCAAATCCCTTGAATTTTCAAAAAATGTATTTCTCTCTCATATATGTAAATAAAAAGTATCCATGTTATTGACTTTAATTCATTGTTATTTGCAATCATCTTCGATTTACTATTCTAAATCCATCGTTCCTCAGATCCAAATCACGACGATAACTGCTTCGTCAATCCCCCACCATAAATTGATTGTGACGACATTTGATGTAGGGAACTTGCTTCCTTAGCTTTTGAAATATGGAAAATCAATGTCCCATTATATATTTGCATTAAAACAGAATGTATCTAGACTAAAACATATTTGAATATTGTACCGGGATGGATCGGGAAGTCCCGATGGTTGGCTTGATCTCCCGAGTAGCGAACTCATTCATGGATACGTACTCAAGAGTTCATGAGGTCAAAGCCCATGTAGTTCTTAGTGGTGGAAGGATACATAATTTTATGCCAAAGGGAATTAGAATTGCAACTCTCTGATTGAGTGCTTAGGGAATAGGGGTGTAATACTTGGGGTATTTTGTATATGGAAAAGTTAGTTCATTTTAAAGGTTGGAGAAGAAATGCACAGAACATGGTCTATGTTTAATGTCAGGGACGACTTGATTGTACATATATCTCTGGAGTAGTTTAAAATTAAAAACATGGTTATTAGTTTTTGAATAACAAAATAGAATATTCATCGTAAATCGATTTGTACCATGATGTACACGTGTCTCCGTCTTCCCAGCTAATGAACTTAAGACATTATGTAAAATGATATACTTGGAATTTACAAAATGACAAGTGAGGAACTGAGAATAAGCATAAATTTGAGTTGAGAAGTGGGACATGTATATCAGTTGCCCGTTGAATAACATAAACCATAATTTTTTTGCATTTAAGTGATGTTTGTCTTGAATATTAATGAAGAAGGGAGAATTTAGCTAAAACAGTTATCGCGTTGGTTTTGGAGTGAAAATGGGGCAAATGTTAGTATGGCAAGTGTATCCATTTCTGATATGACTAGGGTGGTTCATGATAATAACTTGAGCAGTGAAATTACCTTGGTCAGGTCATCTTTGGATTTAGACGCTACGTAACCACCCTTGACATCCTTAACAACAATGTTCTTCACATTGAACCCCACATTATCGCCACGAAGAGGCTCATGGCGCATATCAACAGATTTGACTTTAGTGGTGATCCCAGTAGGGCCAAAGGTTACAAGCATATCAGGCTTAATGGTGCCCCATCTAAACACATCCCATTGGGAAAATTCCAATGCCTCCTCCACGATTTCATCCTACCTTGCTTTTAAAATACTTGGGGGTAGTGGCATCCATCTACAAGAATAGAAGATAATATAAAACACTAATCACAAACCATAAGTAATAAAAGAGAGAGTCTAGGCATATCAAAACTCAAGGCAATTTATGTTTTTTCATAAAAATATGTAAATAAATAAGATGGCATCGTATTACAATGCACGAGATGGTCATGAAAGATTGAAATAGTCATCCATAGTCAATAAGATATATCAGCAAATATACCCGTATAATAATAATGATAATGAGAAAAATAATAATAGTCAAATGTTGAGTTTGGAAAAAAAATTCTAAAGATTCCTCTCTCATGAAGTTAACGCACCACAAAATAACTAATAACATCTAGGGGATATCAACAAACAAGAGAGATTAAATTTTTATACTCAAAATCGCATGTCTCTACAATCGATAAGACAAATAAGGTTTCTCACAAAAAAAGGACAAAATATTTGGTGCAAAAATCGGATACTGACTTATTCTCTATCATGCAGCATAAGAAACCCTTCAAAGGGAAAACATAATGAAATGGGGAAGGGGGAGATGACCTTAATGCAGAAACAAGTCATCTTCTTGACACCAAGTATGAAGTCAATAAAGGCATGCTCAACACCCCAAATATTCAATATACCTTCTCTAGGAACAATTTCGTTGTAAAGGAGATGATAATGGGCCCATGTGCATCAATAAATATTAATCAAAACAAAAAAATGGCCAAAGGGCCAAATTTAAGATGACATGACCTTTTCAATGGAAATGTGTACCACATATGCATGATTGGCTGCAAGACATTAATTATGTCTGATCTTTAACCTATTATAATTTTTCTCCCTATATAAATTAAATGTTCTGGACATAACTTGCATTTGATATCTAAACCCAATATCCAATATCCAACGTTCTCGTTGTGTTATGCTTAATGATTCTTCTCTGTTTATCAATTATGGAAGCATACTATTTCTTAATAAAATTCTGTAATGAGCTAGAGTTGTTCTATAAGAGTCACATCTTAGTAGGACAAATAATTCCAGCTCTTAGGTGACTGTTTCCCCACCACTCAGTGATACGAGGCTCGTTTAGGGTAACATTTATCACACATATACCATCTGAATTAACATAAATTATTTGATGTATAAAATTATCTCATCCCACCTTACCATCATGCACAAAATGGGGCTAGAGTGTATAAAGTTTATGTTGAATATCATATGGTAATCAACCTAATTAAGCATGGTGAGTCGTATCCTATTTAGATTAAGCGTCATACTGGGCTGTTAGAATATTAAGGTTTCGCTTGCTGGACTATGATTGTTGCTAAAACAAGATAGATGAAGGGGAATGAGGCCTGCCAAACTATTGGCTTTGATCAAATTTTACGATGTTAGTCCCTAGCTAACCATAATGATAAGACTTTTCTTTTTCTTTATTCTTCTGGCGTTAAGTAAATTTTATGAAGGATGTTTTTATCTGTACCAAAATAAGTGTTTAATCAAAATTATTCTGATTAAGTTAAATAGTGTTATATATTTGTACATATAGGTTGATAATGGACATTGATCATAAGACTCTAATTTTGAAATAGGGAAAATAATTACTTATACAGAACCTTCTTTAGAACTATGTTCAAGGACATTGCGTAGAGGAAGAACTGACGCTTATGTTACTTCAAATTCTTACAAAGGCTCTCCAAGTGGGAATCTGGTTGCTGAAACTAGGGCTGATTCAAATTTTCCATTCTTCTCTCTAAGCACCTTAGTAGCTACTAAGGACAATTTCTCTTTTAACAACAAACAAGGTGAACTTGGTTTTGGTTATGTTTATAAGGTAATATCCTCAAATACGATATGCATGATTACTTTGAAGATGTGTTTATTTTCATACAGGAGAGCCTGATTGTAAATATATATGTGACTATATATATATATATATATATACATACTAGCCCATGCCCGTGCGTATGGCACGATTTAGCCCACCCCACTATTTTGGGCCAAGCCCAACCCATTTTTTAGCCCAACCCAAATAAAATCCCAACCCATTTTTTTAGCCTAGCCCAATTAAAGTCCCAACCCATTTTTTTAGCCCAGCCCAATTAAAAGCCCATCCCATTTGTTATGTATGTATGTTTGTATGTATGTATGTATGTATGTATGTATGTATGTATGTATGTATGTTTGTATGTATGTTTGTATGTATGTATGTATGTATGTATGTATGTATGTATGTATGTATGTATGTATGTATGTATGTATGTATGTATGTATGTATGTATGTATGTATGTATGTATGTATGTATGTATGCTATGCATGCATGTGTATGTTTGCTATGCATCCATGCAACGCATGAAATATCATACATAAAAAAAATATCATACAAAAAAAAGCAAAAATATCATACATACATTCTTCCTGATTTATTATATATATATAATAAAGTATGAAAGTTGTGTATGTCATAAGATCAAAAGATGACGTCATCTGGATGAATTTTTTTTGCACTCCCTATTTTGCCCCTTAAATCTTTGATTTCCCCCTCTTTTTTTTTCCTATCAAATTTACACTCTAATTCAAAATTGGGGGTACTTTCGTCCGAACCTCTTCATTCTCTACTTCTCCCTCCCGCTTAGACCCTCTCTCATTTCTCACACAAAGAACACATTTCCCGTTCTCTCATCAACGACCTAAAAAACCCTACCTAAAACATCTCTTGCTTGATCTACCGCCCCTCCTCTCTACACGCCGCCGATTCTCTCTCTACACGCCGCTCCCATTACGTAAGTTTCATTTCTGATTTTAGCTTTCATTTGTTTAATATTCATTCATATTGGTGCATAAATCTTAGGTAATGTGCTGTAAATCTTATGTAATCCAACCTCCCTCTTTTCTTCATTTCGGCTTTCTCTTCTCTCCATGAGATCCAAACCTACCTCTATCGATGGATGTAGGTGCGAGCTCAGGTAATTTTTAGGTAACCTCCTTTTCATTTACATCGTACGTTTGTAGAAGTTTGAGATTGCGATTTTCTATTTTTTAGGTTGCGATTGTGAACGAAATCAACCAATTTTGAAACCCTAATGTATGTTTATAATCCCCTTTGTTCATTTCTTTATTTTGTGACATTCGTTTTGGGTATTTGGATGGGTGATTTGTAGATACTTGATTAGGGCTTTTTCCTGAAGTTATTTCACTTTTCCAGTTTTTATTCACTTTTAAATCTTGGAAATAGTTCACATTTCAAAAAGATTTATTTTGTGGGTGCTATAAATATTTTAGGGATTTTTATTTTGGCAGAATAATAGGAGTGGAGGTATTAATTTAAAAATCAATATCTTTTTTTTTTATATTTTATGGTATACAGATCCAACCGACCATCGACTTGCATTATCAACCTATGTTGTGGTAAGATCTTCACCTTTCCCCATCTTTGTCAGTTTTTAGATTGGTTTTAAATCTTCACATTTTTGAGTCTCTGTTTTAAATCAGTTACTCAGTACAACCTCGACTTCCATGTTGATGTAATTCGATATGGATTGGAAAGTTCATGATGGGTAAGATCTTGCACGCATTGGTATTGAACAAAATTTTGGATATTAATTGGAAAGTTCATTCTTTTGATGTTGACACGTGCATTGTTTTAACAAAACTTTGGATATTATGTATGTTAGTTTTTCATGTATGTTAAAGGGACTCATATTTTATATTATGTATGGTAGTTTTTCATGAATATCTATTTGTTGAGGTATGTATCGTGAACGGAATAGAGTTTTATGCAAATATGAACCGCAAGATCTATTTTTTAATGATATTTCGATTGCTTTGTGGTGCCTAGACTATAGTGGTTGTTCTTATTAAATATCCAAATAGTACTAATATTCAAAAGCTTTGAATGTGTTCATTTTGAAGTGATATAGATCTGATGTGATTTTCATTCGTGAGTGTGATTTGCAATGTGTGGAACCATGTCTTATTCATACTCCATCGTATATTAATTACGCATTTTCAAGCTCCTTTTGGCTCGATCTGGGATTTTTTCAACATATTTTTGAATCATTTTGGATATTATGCCTTCAAATGAATTTGTTTCTAAGATATTTCAAAAAAGATGACTCCTAGACCTGACTTTTATGGCATGTGGTTCTGAATGTTTCTCACGGCATTTGTGTAACATGTTTCGACATTGGTTACCAGTAATTCAGTGCATATAATGACCATTGTTTCGTCTTTGACGTCAGATTTAGTTGATGAATGTGAATTGGGGTAGCATTTTAATTCACTTCATAATCTTTTGTATGCAAATTATTGAATATGTATGTATATAGAACTCTCTCAAGGAAATCTAAGAGTTGGTTTTATATACATTTTTCATAATGCCTAAATGCCCCATGTACAATAGAGAGAGATAAATGCAGTATCTTTTTTATTTCTTAAAGAAGCTAAAATATATCTTCTAAGGTAAAATCTTATGATACACAGTGTAAAGTTTGAATTTTTTTATAAGAGTTTGTAATTACGGTTTGTAATTATGATATTATTTATAATAGTCCAATCTATTCTTTAAATATCAAGCAATTATGTACAAGTTCTAACTACACTCAGTGGGGCTCCAAGGTGTGTCTCATTCTTTGTCCACTGTTATTGTAATATATGCTTTATTATTAATCTTTGTTCATATGTCGTGCTTTATTAATTTTTTAAATCCATTTATTATTTGTATGTTCATCCTTTTTTTTCATTTCATGATTTTTTCTTTTCAAATCATCACTAACTTTGTTTTTGTACTTATTTGGAAGATTCACAATATTCCAAGGTACTCTACTACTTATGTGTATTCGTGGATTTAAAATGGAGGCGACCTCTAGCTACATTTTTTCATAATACGAAAGTGTAATGTGAATAATTGAGTTTTATTGTATTGCTTTATTGATAGCTTCAGATTGTTTCAAAAAAGATTCCAATGTTAATGAAATGTTATGTAGACAATGAATTAGTCATAGTTCAAACTTAGAATATGAACTGTTGCTATACGAACTGTTATACCTGCTAGAATGTGAACTTAGAATGTGAACTAACTGTTATATGAACTGTTGCACATCTCTAACATCCTTTCTTTCAGGGTCGTTGAAGGTCAATAGATCCAAAAAATAGAATTTGCATGAAGTGGTCAATGAAGTACTAGTTGGGGCTTAACCTAACCAATTAGTAAGAGTAAATCCTTATTTAAAGATGGCCTTTTTTATGTCTTGCGACCTGTTTGTCAAATATCAACCGTTCTCAGTCCGATCAATCTTTTAAGGTCGAGGAACTAGGATGATATGTAGAGTGTGTAATTTGTTCTCCTACCACTGTGTTGTTACAAAGGGGTAGTACTTTATCTTATCATAAACCTAAAAAAAACAATAGTCCTAACACAGTTACACCGATGTCTGTTGTAGGTAATTTTTAATGGTTGATTACATATTACTGATTTTTAATGTTTCATTATGTTACTGATATTCAATTTTTTTCATTTTCACAAGTATCTTGCAGGGTCGAGCTTCAAAATGGGATTTGCTAAGAGAGGTCTTGAATTGGGGTGAGAGTTCACAAATATTTAAGGTTTTCTACAGTTTTGTAGCTATTTGATACTATTTTGTAGTTATTCAAGGTGTGGTTACTTTATTACTATCCCTTTAAAGATACTTTTCATTTTAATTTCAAAACACTTTAACAGAAGGAAGAGAAATACGCACAAAGTTCACTTGCAGCCTACATTTGCCAAAGCATTTGAGGAGCTTCAAAGTAAAGTACAATCAAAACACATTACTTATTTTGTTAGTTGTCCAGAACCTATGCCCCAATATTTTGAATTTACATATAAACTCAATGTTATTTTGTCATTTGTTTCCAATTGTTATGCTCCCCTTCTATACTTCTTGGATCTGGTGCAGGTCCGTTGCTCGATCACTTTACTGGTCTTGCACCTGGACTGGATCCCAGGGGTGTTATGCCTGCAGGTTCATCATTCAGGCTCCATGGGTGAATGATTAATCATAATAGTCATTTGTGTGGGTGGTGTGGGACCCATGGGGGAATGCTTAATCATAATAGTAAACCATTGGCTATTGGTTTTGTGGGTGGGTACAGACCATCACTGTCAGTGGAAGGCTTTGTGGGCATGCTGAATCACTCATCAGTTGGTTTTTCAGGACGCAACTTAACCTCTAATCTTAGTTTTCTGACTGTATAACATCCGTTTTTATGTAAATATTTGAATTTCTTACCAATTAGTACAATTTGGTTCTGTTATTTGGATGTCCTAATATTTTTTATTGCGAATCCATTAAAATGTCAAATGTGGATGGGGAATTCACTCGAGCATTGAAACCAAAAGAAATTCAATGGTGATTCTGGCTGTAGGTTTCATTTTAGTCTTTGTAGGCATATTAAGATGCTTAAATTTTGAAATGAAACCAAAAGAATCTACTAGGATCATTCTCCTGTGTTCTCCACTATATATACTCACACTATATTATTGGAATATTCTGTTATAACTTCTACTTGAGTATTAACTTAAGACGGCACCTGGAAATGATCCATTAGTATAACAGTAGCAGTTATTCATTGGAGGCAAAAATCTTCTTCTAGGTGGAGTTTTCTTTTAAAACACTATATCTATTTTTATAAATGCTAGAATTATCTTCTTCTAGAAGTATTCATGGAGTTTGATTTTAGGTGAGTATAACTAAGACTAACACTATATTCATGGAGTTCTTCAATAGTTATTCGTGAAGTTTATGTGCCCAATAATTTGATTTTTTCGTGGAGTTTGCGTTTAAATCTGTAGGATCATTCTGTTGTGTTCTCCTCTATAATGAATAACTGTTACAGTAACATAAACTCCACGAAAAAATCAAATTATCAGGCACATCGGGTGTTGTAATCTAACTGTTAAAACAAATCAGGTATCTCTCTACCTATCACACACACGCGCATCAACGCTACTCCACTGAAAGCTATATCGCCTAGATTTTATTAACATTGAATTGACTCTAAATGATACATATTTTCCTTATGAACATTGGGCCAAGATTGAGGTATTAAATCCCCTGTATCAAGATGTGTTTTTTTGGTTTCTTATAGTTAATGTTAATTATACACTTATTACTTTTTTATGATTATATGGTGGAATATCCATACCTTCTAACTTGGTTATATGCATGTTTTTAAGTAAACAGATATGTACCATAAACTGGAGTTCTACAATGGAAGACACTAGAGGTAATCTCCTTCTTACTCTCTCGCACATGCATACACTCACCCACACACGTACATAACCACACAGCATCATCTTCCTCTCCCTCTCCATCTAACCCTCTTATAAACGCACCTTACATTTTTTATATATATTTTTTTATTTGTAATATCAGGTTTCTAATTCATATTGTTTGTTTCCAAACCCATCCATTTTGTAAGGTATGTATAATATTATATACGGATCTATATATTCAATCTTTGTCAATTTGCAGAGCAGTAGTACACCTAATCTGTAGTTGTTTTATTTTTTGATGTATAGATTTTTGAACATAAGTCGATGAGATTGGTTCTATCTACAATTTTTTCATTTGTACAGTTCTTTCACCTTTTTGGTTGTTATGGTTTTCCGTATTATCATTTTGAAATTATATTCTAGAAGTGGTGGTGCTTGGTTTAGGGTTTTATTTCGCAGGTCATTAGGGGGTTCACGAAGTGAGGCACATGTTTTTTTCAATCTCATGGGCAAGGCACACGCTATAACTAAAAGTAGATAATTTTTTTCTTTCAGGTCTGCTACTGAACAGAAGTTGCCCCTTCTTTTTTGTTGGTTGTTAATTTATATTGGTTATTAATTTATATTGGTTGTTAAATTACTTAATTTATATTGGTTGTTAAATAGTTAATTTATATTGGTTGTTAATTTATACTGATCAAGTCTTTTTGTTTTCGTTTGTTTTCTTGACTGAGATCAATGTGAAGGAGAACAACGAATTCCTTTCGGAGCTTGGGTTTCAGACTTAAGTAGGTGAGTGTTTGTATTGTAAATATCTTTGTTTGAAATAGGTTTTAAAACAGGGTTTTCGTAAGTGGAACGGATCCTTTCTTTTGCGGATTAATGTCGCCCGGGGAGGATAAGATGCGTTAGCTTAAAGAGGGTTTTAAAACATGGTAAGCCAAGCATCCAAACCGTCACTGGGTTTATCTTTAGGGTAAGCCATTAACATTGAATTTAGTTTCATATAAAAGTTTGTGGGCTCACATCACGTGCGATACGAGTTTACCACTTTCATAAAAAATGTAGAACCTCTAATTAAGTTCAGTTTGAGTACCATCTGTACGCAGCAGCAGCACTAGATGTACGCACGTAACAGCAACACCATCTGTACGAACGCAGTAGGTACCCTCCATCTTAGTTGATCATGGTTTTCCATAGGTATTTGAAACCGTGAAATGATGTTTTTGTTTTGTTTTGCAGAAATTACAACGGGTGAGCCACACCAGGTAACCTCCATCTCATTTTATTTAATTGGTTTGGGGATGTTGGCCTGTTGAGTTTCCAATAATGGCTCCACCCATGCGGCGTTGTCAGGCGCAACGAGCAATCGAGATGATACCAATTACACAAATTACTACACAGAGTGGAGCGGCCAAGATCACTACGAAATTGGATTCGATGGCGCCGACTGGTGGTTCCACCGATGAAGTAGAGTTCACCCCAACGATGTTTTATAGTACCTTATGAAGTCCATTATTAATATGTAATTTTTACTTATATTATAGCTGCAGATGAATTTTTATCCTTCATTTTTAATGGTTTCATTCTTTATGTTTTGGAATGGGAGACAAGTTGCTACTTATATTAGTTCAATGAAATGCTACTCACCCTTATTTGTTCATCTACTTGAATTAGTGATATTAAAATATTTTGAAAATTAAGTTGTAGACAGAAGATAGTCTATTATATGACTTCAATTGTTTCCACCTCATTCCTATCGCTATTTAATCCCCAAACAATATAGTTTACACCTCCTCTCCTTTATTTTATTTGCACAAAATACATAAATCTCAATTGAAACAAGATTATCTTTATGCTCTCTTGGAATATATTTATTTTAATATTATGTTTACATGCTTATATAAAGAGATTGAGGCATGAATATATTGGAGGGAGCAAATATTGCTCTATTATATTATAATTTGAGTTGATGTGTTTTTATTCAAATGTTACCTTAACTTATTGCTTTTTTCATTTTGTTATTGATGCATAAGTTTTGTTTGGGTGCTAATGTTATGTTTTGGGATAACATGACGCATTTGGGACACATACACAACATGGCACGATCAACACGATTAACAATTTGATACCTAATTTAACACGAAAATACACGGCAAAAATGTTGAAAGCACTTTTAACACTCATTTTAACATGAAAATACACGATAATTTGGCAACTAATTTTTACACCCAAATTTGACACGGTTAAACATTTTAACACCCAATTAGCACGAGTAACAATACGATTAAAACGAAAATACATGATAACACTAATTATGAACAAGACTTCACACGACATCATATGACTCTATAAAATATTTTATTAATGACGTACACTTTTAAAAATTAGCGTCGTGCCTTCAGGCACGGGCATACCCTAGTATATATATAAGTTTTGAATTAATGATCAATAAGTGTACGCTAATGTGTTATTTCAGGGTGAGCTACGTAACGGGCAAGCAATAGCTTCAATAAATTTTTTACAAATTTGGGCTAAGGGATAGGTGAGTTTAAGAATGAAGTTACACTAATAGAAAAACTCCAAGACAATAATCTTGTGAGGCTTTCAGGATATTGCATTCACCAACACGAGAAAATGTTAATCTATGAATACATGCTAAATAAAGGCTTGGACTCTTTCATCTTTGGTATACCCTCATTCTTCGACTTCTAATGAATATATGTATATTAGATATACATACATAATTTGAAATTTGAAATCTTAGTCTAGATAAATATTGATGTAAGCGTGGCATATTCCTCCCACGTATACCCACAGGTCCAATTCCAAGTGGTATACTCGCCGAGTCAGAGTAATTTGATAGCAGAACCAGATAAGAGTTCGATAGCAACTGGAGCGTACATTTAACATGTGTAGATGTAGATATAGATGTCCGCTGGTGTCAATCGATGGTTTTATTTCCGGGTATCGTATAGATGGGCAGTGTTGGGAATTATTTCTGGTGTAAAATTTTAAATGGGTAGCTTCCATCTTCCTGAGTTGAATTAGTTCTTAGTGTAAATTGTGTAGACTTTTAAGAAAATAAGTTGTATATTCTCTTTTAGTCTTTTAAACAGAAAAGACTTTTAACTTATCTCTTTTACTCTTTTAAACAAATATCATTAACTGATGACACCAAGATCATCACGAGATATTAAAATTGCTCGGTTCTAGATTGATCCCTCCCGTATCTATTGGGTAATTTAGAAAACCAATTTGGACTCGCTTGTAGCATTTTATGACACTTGTATTTTTTTGGTCAAAGGTATTTATAAACTTTATATTAATTTTTTCTGGCATTTGTAAAATATTAACTCCTTTTGGTTTTCCATTTTTATTTTTAAGTGGTTCAAATTTTCTCAAATACTTAATTTTTTTATTTCCCTAGTTTAATATTAATTCTCCATCCTCAGTTCAAAGCCTGATTTTTTCTTCTTTTCCAAGTAAAAGACTATGCTTTGTGGACTTTACATCGCAGATGTGGTAGGATTTGCAATACTTGATGTCGTCTTCCAACGAAAACTCACTCGGACCCTTTGAAGAAATTGTTGATCACAAATTTAATGTTCATTGAACTAGATGTTCATTTGTTTTTTTTTCCAAATGTATAATTGTGATGGTACTATTTTTGTTGGATTATTTTTTTACAGGGTGGATAGTCCGATAACCAGAGGAAACTCTGCCCATTTTTTAAAAAAATATTTGCACTTTTGCGTCGTAAACATAATATTTGTATTATAGTGATGTTTCATAATGGTATAATTGTGATCATTATAATGTTTTCCTAGACAGATTTTTTGTATTGTTGTTGACTTTTTTTAACAAGGTTGATAGTGCTATATATACTGGTAACTCTTACCAAATTTAATAAATTGTTCACACTTTTCTTATAATAAAACTCAACTTAAATTATTTACACATTTCTATAGTCTTTTAATACGCATCCTTCCACTGACGTCGAAATCTAACATTTCCTGAAAGGGAAGCGTGCGTCAAAGTATTTTTTCTTTTTTATTCATTAAAATTCTCTTAGAATACACCATTATCATATTTTTTGAACTTACTCTTTTCATTCATTGTAGGAACATTGATGAAAGGAAAAACAAGAATGTTGTAGATTCAATTTTAGGAGTTCCATCTTCATCAGCATATTACACCTTGTACTACTACATTCAATTTCTACTTTATTGTCTACCTCTATGTAAAACATTGATAATGTTTGTCAACATTTGTACATTCGGTTTAACTATCACTACTACTCTACATTTTGATTCTATTGCACTTTTTTTAATTCTATTTTAAATTTCCCACTTGCATTCGTTTATTGTGCATTAAATTACGCCTAAACCGCGCATCGTGCAGGTTTCCACCTAGTACTAACCTAAAATGACATGCAAACAGAAAACAGGAATTAATAATCCTGAGCTTAGGTTCATCCACCTGGATCTCTCCGTGAATATACTAACATATAGAAAAATGTTGCTTTATTCCCATCCTTTAGGCTTCCCAATGGGATCAACCAAAAGCCTTTCTTCCTCTCACAAATATCCGTCAAATTAATTTACCTCTACCAACATGTTAACCTTTCATCTCCTTAATCTATATTCTTATACTTCCTCTTCTCAGTAATTATTTCGTCTATATATATATGCTGCACCAAGAATACAAAACACAATAATATGCGAGTCAAGTAATGATAAAGTGGGTAATTACTCTATCTGTTTACCTCCGGTGAGGAATTTTTTTCTTTGTTTGTTTTATTTTTTAAACCTTCATCTGTGTTGTTTGTCTCAACTTCTGAGATTGATTTGATTTATTATGAGTCCAATTGTGATTAATTTTCAAACCCATTTTGGGTTGCCCGGTTCAACACCTTTTATACTCCTGCAACTCATCGTACTTCACTAATCTTTTATGTTTCCTCTTAGATTTCATCTCCATTGTTGAATGGTCTGGTGCTTTGTTTTCTTTTCACCTCACCACTTCATCATCACAAACTATGCAGGAAATATGACTTTACTGCTAAAATTTCTAGCTTGGGGAGAGGTGGGTCCATGATGATTTTTTTAGATTTTGAAAAAATTTCTGGAAAAAAATAATTATTTTGAGATTGATTCTTTAAATGTATCAGCTGAGAATTTATATAAGTAGTTTGGAGATTGGTTTTGGAGGTGGGGCTCCGTGATATTTTTTAGATTTTGGATACTTATTCTAAAGTTTTTAATTATTTGTAGAAAGGATAACACTTGGGAGACTCTTGATTGGGACATAAAATTGGAATTCGTTCTTACATGACGAGTTGTCATTGGTGATCCCTTATGAACGTTGGTCCGCGCCAGCGGTACTAACCAATCGTGACATGCCATGTCAGCGAATTTCGAACCCAGGTGCCTGGGATGACCATTACCTTGAATTGGTGTGTGTGAATGTGTATTAATCTGTTGTTTGGGACATATTTTCATTTATATTAGTGTTTGGGTAGGGATAAAATTGCATAAGGTGTTTGGGCAAGCATTTAAATGATTTTTGGTATTTGGGCATATTTTGATTTATGATGGTGTTTGGACTGAATTCATCGTGAATTGGTGTTTGGGTTGATTCACATATCTATTTGTTGATTGTTGAATTTGAATTTTGTTGCTAGAACAAAAATATTGGTAGCCTTAAAAAGCAATGGAGATGGCCTTAGTCACAAGAAATGATGAGTCACTTGCAATTATGTCCATCGCCTATGCCTTTTTTTAATTTTTTTGTTTTGGGTAACATCTTTTGTAAACTTAAATTAGAGACATTTGGCAATCAAATGAAATTAATTTGGTGACAAACTATAGGCTCTCATAAGGGAGCCTGAAATAAGAGCATTTTATAGGATTTAAAAAATATTATTTTTTTTGGTTCAAAACATTTCGGGTACCCCTTAAAAAAATCATCCAAAAACGATTTATGTTGGTAATTTTAAAAAATGAGTGAATATTTTTGAGTTAACTTTTTGTGTGATATTTAAACAATTTAAGGGACCCATCTAAGAAAAATAAGCTGAAAATTATTATTTTTACAATTTTTAAATAAATTGGTCAAAAATATAAATTGTCATAGTTAAGATTTACACATTTCGCCTTCTCATTCGAGATATATTTCTGGTAGTGGGTACTTCTATACACCACCAGCAAGACCTACTCAGTTGGGATAAAAACAATAAGTAAGGTAAGACAATTATTTTGGATGTGGTAATTTATGATTTCTTCATTCTATAGCAAGTCCATGTGTTATTATTGAGAACTTGATCACTATTACCTAATATTATCATCATATCCCATTGTCATTGTCTGTCCACATATCCAATTGTTACTGGTTGTCCACAAACTATTGATGACATGTTTCACCCAAGTATAAACTATGCTTTAAAAGTGCAAATATTTTCTTCCTAACTATTATGGTTTATGATTATGTCATGTTGAATTTAATTCAAATTCATTTCACTATGAAGATTTATATTACATAATTGTGAAATTTCAATCACATTTGTTATCATTACATATCATCATAAAAACAAGAAAATGATTAATCTGCGCATCGCTCGGGTTTACACCTAGTACTTTTAAAAATAGGAAATTTGTAAATAACTCCCTTCATTTTTTTATTTATTTACATGAAGAGCATGTGAAAATCTTATTCGTATTTTTAATTAATAATAAGTCCATCTTCTATGTAGTTACACTTTATATGAGTACTGTAAATTGCAATTTCCTATACGTTATGATATTCGATGGACACAATTTATAGAAAAATAATGATTGCAAAAAAGAATGATGTCTCATACAAAACACAAAGCGTGCGTGATTTGATAATTTGCCTATGTCCACGGGGGGTTACAATTTGCTCGCTATTAATTAAGAACTCAGGTTGATAGAGTTGCAGTACTACTAGACGTTGCAATAATGCACGTCCCGTTCTCATGGGGTCAATTTAGATTTATAAGGAAGCTTGGGAGATTCCTAAGCCCCGTTAACCACTAGTACTAAGAGTTCGGACTTATCATTTGATCATGGTCAGATGTTACAAGAGATAAAGTTTAAATAGTTATTCTTTTATCGAAAGACTTTATTAGTCGCGGGCATATGCGATCGAGCACATGATAATAAAATAATTGACCCCATAATTGCCCCTAGAGTCCAGGGGCTCATTGGGGTCGTTGGGCCGTCGGCTGCAAATGTTAAATGTATGACGAGGCTAAAATTGAGTGATCGTGTAAGGCAACCGGTCATTGTCATTGTTTTTCCACCGCAATACGAAAAACCTAAACTTTAATTACACTTGTTTTATAAGTATAGCAACGTGTTTGGGCATCGAATCCACATAGAGTGTTTGTTAGACTTTAACTGATTTATTACTTCTTGAATAAAAGTAAAAAAAAGATTATGTTTTCACTAAATTAAACAACAAGAATGGAAACTATATATTAAGAGTTATATCTCTCACCACGGGCTAATTAGCATAAATGGTTACATGGTAAGAAAAATTTTATCAAGATTGAATGTCATTTGGACAATTAATAAAATCGCGAGTTGTCACCCTTTAAATTCTCATAAAAGTATACTTTTCTTTTCGCGTCAACAAATACTCCCGAGATTATACACATAAGGTCGCAAACATGGCGCATAAATGATATACTCCATCATGTTTTTCGGATGCAAAATCAAGAACAATATAACCCATCAAACTTTAGCTAAACCATCATACAGTAACAAAGCTACTAAATAATCCATAACGAGTTCAATAATCTCAAATTATTTTAAATTAGCTATAAAACATAACTAAAGGCATGGTATGAAAGAAAACAATAAAGAAAGCAATAAAACTAGTTAATAAAGCTTGAAAATTAAGTTATGAAATTTTAAATAAATAAGGAAGATGGTTAATAATAACTTACAATCAAACTTTAGGAGAGAAAAATGCGAAAAGCTCTCAATATTACACTAATCTAACGCAAAACAAGAAACAAAAAAGTAGATAATTGTAAGAACAATTATCTATATAGTGAAATAAATGTTTTACCCGGAGGGTTATTTTCTTGAAACTTGGCGTTGTCGTATTTGCGTGGTTTGATTTATTTATTTTATCACCATAAATGCATGAATGAGATAAAAAGATAAAATCAATGTAAAATTTGCTTTTGCATCTAATATTGGGATTGCAATTTTTGTTTGAAACCACCCTGCGATTATTTCGCCTTCTCAATAATGAAAAAATAAACTCCATTTACTATTTGTAGTAAGTGGATTAAACAAAGAAAATAAAATAAAAATGAACAATATCTCAAAATATGATGGGATCGATCGATCGCCAAAAGGATTGATTGATCAATGAAGCTAAAACTGCCATACTGGCTTTCAATCCTTTACAAAATCAAGAGGATCAATCGATTGATGGTTCTAAAATCAGTAAACTATTAACAATTTTTAGCATACGATTATCGATTCGTCGTTAGACTTATACGGGTCGATCGATCGATATCAATTTTTTGGGCACTTTCTCTTTTTTTTCAATGACTAAGGGACTTTAGGAAAATAGTTATAACTCGATCATATGACAATGAAATGACGTGTTCCCTGAGGCCACGCGAACTAAGTCAATGAACTACTCTTCCATGGAATTCCTCCAACCGCAACACAAAGTTTGAAATTATAAAATTTCCCTTGAAGTTGTATCATGTGATGAAACTTTCCCGAAACACAACCAATTGGTCTTAAAATTATCATTACAATTTTTAGGGAATCGATCGGCCTTGTCAAACTAGTTTTTCTCAAACTTCTTCACATCTTTCGCTTGTTTTTGAAAGTTAAGAAATTTTCTAAATTTCTTAGCAAACATGGTCATCATCGGAATTGATGTATGGCTCATCATTCGAAATAGGTGTTTCCTCCTTTTATGATTTCAAAGCATTGCCCTTGTCTATATTCTTTGCTTTGAAAGAAAGCATGTTAACCTCATAAGTTTTAAGATAGCCTACAAGATCCTTAAATTTCGTAGAGGTCAAAGTATCTAAGGAATTCAGAACCATCTTTTTTGAATTAAATATTTCAAGAAAGGACCATAAGATCTTCTTGATTACTCGATTTTTGATAATTCTCTCTCCCAAGTCAAAAGACGAGTTCATAATATCGGACAATATTACATGGAATTCGTCGAACATTTCACTATCTTTCATCTTAATGGTTTCAAACTGAGTGGTGAGGTTTTGGAGTTTGGAAGCCATAACAACACTAGCTCTTCAATGGTTGAGTTGGAGTATGTCCCAAGCCTCTTTAGACTTTTCACATGTTATAATACGGTAGACCTCCTCCGGTGTTACCAACCTAAGCAGATCATTTAAGCCTCGAGTATTATAATTTTCCAACCTATGCTCTTCCTCACTCCATGATTCTACGGGCTTTAATAAAATTAATTCTCAATCTTTGGTGGTTGGTGGATTCCACACTTTAACTAATGCTATCTAAACTCACTTATCTATCGCCTTAAGTGTTGATTTCATATGCATTTTTTAGTATGCGTGATTAGACCAATCAAACATCGATCCACTAGAAACTGAATGACCCTCTGAATAAAAACCACCAAAATTCATGCTGAAATACGTATCTAAACACGATAACTTCATGTTCTAGCTATGATATGGAACAACCCGTCCTTTTGGTGACAATTAAATTCCATAATTAAGTATAAATTGGGAATTTAGAGAATTTCTCGAAATAGTGATTTTTGGGATTTTCGAGGATTTAATATTTTTTTATGGGTGTTGTAATTATTTTTGGGACTAATAGGTTGAAGTATTTTAATTATATGTCGCCGTGGAGTATAGCGACAAAAGAGGTAAGATTTTGATTAGAAAACCCGCATTTACTTTATGGGTTAGAATAGTGATTTGTGGTCAAGTACCTCGGATGGGAATTTCGACTGCGCCATGAGTCTCAGAATGTCCGAGATAGTCAGAAAAGAGTGTCCAATTGTCGAAATTTAAGTTTCGAGGAATTTTAGAGTTAAAATGGCTCGTAATTGAGTAAACGAGTTGTTTTTGGGTTTTTAAGGGGTTAAACCCTTTTTCCATTCTATTTAAAGAGCGAGAGGGGAAGAGAATAGAGAGAAAAGAGAGAAAGAAGAGAGGGAAGAGAGAGAGGAGGAAGAAAAGAGGAAAACGGGGAGGTTCCGCCTAAACACCGCTGGAATCGGCTCGAGGACGTCGGATTATATCCACGAGGCAAGTGTTTGCTTTCTTTATTTCCCTTTTTTCATAAATATATCATACCGTAGTTTGGTATAAACAAACCCTAAAGATTTTGGGTTCGGGATTCGTGGATAAAACGGGTTTTTGGGAGTTAAAACTATTAAACCCCAATAATATTTCAATTTGTGAAACTTAAGTTTTAATCGAAATTAATGGGTGGTTTAGGGTTCTAGGATTTTTAGAACCCTTAATACATGTGTATTTGTAGTTGGTTGAGGTTGTAGGACGTTGGGTGAGGCGAAAAAAGCTTGGGAGAAGCTTTAATGGCCGAAACCGTCTTGGAGAAGACGATGAACAATAGCCAGCGTGCTTACCAAATCGATTCGCCCTAGAGGCGAATCGATTCAGCTCTTGGTCAAAAAATAAAAATTGTAGATCTTTTTGACGCGGTCGCGTGGGTGCTGACCGCGTATTTTTTTGATTTTTTTTGGATTTATAGTGATTTTTCAACGGAAAGGTGTCCGAGATTGAAATCATTAGTTAGAACTTATTGGAGATAGATATTAGGGGTTTTCAAAAGGATTGTTAGGACCTCTAAAGAATTTGAGGAGATATAAAAACTTTGGATTTGTAGTAATAAATCCAAGTTATGATTTAAATGGAGGTTGGATTGAATTTTGGGTATTTTGGAAATTGAAGAAAATCGCCCAAACATTGAACCTCGAATGGGCCGAATCGATTCGGGTCCGGACCGAATCGATTCGCCCAATAGAATTTGGGTTTCTGTAATGGGCCGAATCGATTCGGATTTAAACTGAATCGATTCAGATTTAGGGACCTGTTTGCAGAATGTTTTTTGAATCGATTCGGGTTGGGAACCGAATCGATTCGCCTAGCCGAATCGATTCGCAAAAGGGGCGAATCGATTCGCCTTGGGCATAATTGCTAGTTTTCTCCTCTTGTGGTTATGGGGAGTTAAACTATATTTGGATACATGTATGAGGGACCCTAGTTATGATATGGGGGATTCCTAAATGAGGGTTTTGAGGATAAATAAATCCTTAGATGGGATTAAGGTATGTATTATTAATGAAAGTAAGAAAATACGTTGGGTTTAGTATCATGCTTATATGGATGCATGATTATGATTCTTTGAAATAATCTTTGGGATTAATGGTCATAGCTAGATGTAGTTGGCAAATATGGCCATTTATATATATTCGAGGATGAATAAATGGTATATGCATATACTATGTGATTAAAGTATATATATAATTTGAGATAAATGATTTTGAAAATAGAATATGAATGTTTTCAAAATGTAAAGAAAAATGATTTTCATAAATGATAAAAATGAGGATACAAACCTCTCTAAATCGCTATCATAAGTAAAGTTGCGTGCGTATGGTGAAGCCCCCTAACTAATGAATGCAGTGTGGATATAGTCCTATAGGCCATATGAGCATTTATTGTATATTTTTCTACGATGGTTAGGAGATTTCGGGTGTGGTCTTGACTATCCCGCATGCATATGGCCGCTTCCCGACATCTTGCGATGTAGGATCCAAGGTTGTCTTGATGATAGGCCCTGGAAGATGATAGCCATTTAGGGGCACGCACAGTGGGAAAACCCGGACGGGCGGTCTTAGAACGCGTTATATATTAAAGCAATTTATGATAATAAATTAGCTTTAATTTACATTTCCTGGATGCAAGAAGGGAAATGGGATAAAGATTTTGGCTTCGGTAACACTCCCGGATGGAAGAAGTGATGTGGAAGCATATGATATGATCAAAGAGTTTTTATGATAATGAAAATGGCTTTGAATACATTTCATGAATGTAAAAAGGGAAATGGGATATTTTGAAACGGAAAAGAATTTTTATGATAATAAAACTGGCTTTCAAAATTTATATGATTTGTTAAAGCAATTCATGATAATGAATTGGCTTTTAAATACATTTCCTGGATATGAGAAGGGAAATGGAAAGTTTTGCTAAATATGAAAAGTATTGATAAATATTTTGCAAATGAATTCTCATTCAGGGAGATAGATCCGGATGTATATGGTAATATGTATATATATGGATGAATCGAGTCTTGAGGATCTAATGGATCCCGACGATCGACCGTGTCGCGTAGTAGTGTATCGGGGGGATTCCTTGTTTGGATTTCGCTTTGCGAGACACCCCACGCACGAATATGGCATTGTGTTGAGACTCGGGAGAAGTTTAATCCCTAGTGCTCTAATATTATTAATTCTTATGGTATATATATTTATATATATCTTTCTGTACTGAGGGACTGGCGGATCTCGACGATCGATCGTGCCGCGTAGTAGTGTATCGGGGGGGTTCCTTGTTTGGATTTCGCTTTGCGAGACACCCCACGCACGAACATGGCATAGCGTTGATACTGGGGTGAAGTTTAGCCCTTAGTACATTTCTTGGACTATCTAGGGTTGATAGTGGTTGGGTGACAGACTAGTTTAGCAGGGTAGCTTGACTAGGATGTTTAGAGGGATGCGCTAGGAGTGCACTGTTAGTGGAGAGGTGAGGGGTATCTCATGGGAGTGCGATACCAAACTTAAATATGAGATAAAATATTTTTCTAAAAATAAGGCATTTATGAACTTGCTAAATATTTTCAAAACTCGGGCTCTGACCCGTTTATCTACTTTTCCTTTCTTGCTATATTATATATATATATATATAGGTGTCCAGACACAGGGACGCCTAGATGATAATTCCTTCGAGTCAGACGTCATCTATAGCAGCTGTGGATGCGTGCAGGACTTTCAGTAGACGCTTTTATCCTCGTAATTTAGATAGAAGTTACTGTATACACATTCGGGCCAATGGTCTAATTGCATTTATTTATTCTTTGAGTACAGCATTCAATATAGTTGTATATTTTGATCGAGTGTTTGGTTATTTTATTTCATTTCAGTTTCATTTCCACAAAACTGTGTGCATGTTTTATTTACGGTTGTTAAAAAGAGTAGTAAAGTTAAAATTTTGACACTGGCCTAGTAGGTTATTAGTAATTAAATGGATTTTCGACAGTGATGCTAAGAATGATCCATATGAGATTCCTGCGATAATTTGATATAGGAGTGATCACCCGGTATTTTATTAGGCGGGGTGTCACTTGATACCAATTTGAAAATGCTAGGCAGGTAGGTCCGAAGGTATGAGGTCACAACAACAAAGTCAAATTTTAATTTTTCCAAATTAATTATAAAATTTTAAACATATCAAATCTAAATAAAACTTACACCAGTTTTAAATCGGATTGTTGTAATAAATCAGTTTACCAAATTTTATCTTCTTAACCTAAAACATACATCTAGGTCATATCAGAAAAAATAAATTAACCAATCATACAACATGCCGATGTATGAAGAAACCCACAATGGAAAAAATCTCGGATGGTCCAGTCTCATAAATCACCATGATAGGGTTTTACAAAAGAGAGACAGGCGACTGACTCAATGATTTTATGCCCTCATACGCCTTGACACATCTTCAGTCTTTAAACTATCCTATACCGTGTAATGTAGGAGTCCACATATGTAAGATGACATAATGTGTGAGCCCACACATGCCTCGGTATCCATCAAACAAGCTCAGTAACCATTTATGGATCTGAAATACGGATGCACCATTCTTCACTGCAACACCACACCACGGAGTCCACCATCTATAAATAGAAAACCAAGCACGGAGTTCCCCTCATGAAATGAATCTCTATCAAGATGATGAGAGAAATAAACTATGGTGACCCTGATGCCTGATGCACTTCAAATTGAAAACAAATTTTTTAGGGCGACATAATTTTTGAGAAAAAGTGTTCGAACGATAACTAAGGTTCGTTCGAAAGAACCTTATTTCGTTCAAACAAACTTCACACTCGTTCGAACGAACCAGTGATCTCGTTCAAACATTCTTCGAACGACTTGACCTCTGTCAAAGAGAGATACCCCATTATATGTCCATTGGAAGTTCGTTATAACAAACTTAACATCTCGTTAGAACAAATTCTTAATCCCATCTGATAAGAAAAATACAAAAAATATTTTTTCTTCAAAAAACAGTTTAAAATATCTCCAAACATATTTGTAAAAAATAAATCACCCAAAATTAAATTTCCTAGTATGAAAATCATATGCATTCATACCTGAGGGATCCTAAAAACATTAAGATAAATGTGGCACAAAACAAAGCACTATGTGTAATCTCTTAAGCTTTTTTGCTACGTCTTCAACAAACACGTCATAGGATTGTAAGGTCAGCAACTCAAAGCCTAACCTATGACTCAAATGTTTTGTCTCAAATTAAGCCAATGCAAACAAATTGATTGAATTAAAAAAAATCCTTACAATAACTGATGGGTAGATGTGGTGATTTATTCTTTAACTGTCATGAGGTCTTAGGTTTGAGAAGACCTAAAACTATACCTAGTATGAACGAGAGATGCTCGAAGGTAATATGAGTAGGCCTTCATTATGTGTGGGCGCGAGAGATGCTCATATATTTGTGCAAGCTCGAGGTTGTTCCTATGTCTGGACGTTAGACATGAGTAGAGTCTTTTTCCTATAATATGTGATTATTGTACCGATTTATGTGTTGTACTAGTGATGTATGTGACTTATTATAGGGATGCCCACCTGCATACTTATGTTTCAGACTTGTGTAATACATATTCTAGAGTTGTGTATGTTGCATTAATGCCCTGAGATAATCAAATGTGTATAGACTTGAGATATTATTGCTATATTGGTTATTTGGTGAGACGAACCATAGATTTGAGACTACAGCATAACTTATGTTTTCAAATGAAAGCGATAAACCTAAAGATGAGAAACTAATGATTAAATAACGAAGAGGTAAATCTTTAATCACATGGGTGACACACGGGTTTAGAATTTACAACCGCATGATATTTTATGTTATTGGGTTTGGTAACTAATAACTTGAAATATGTTTATCGACCTCATGTGATAGGAATAAGTCAAGGATGATGATGATGATGTTAAAACACAAGAGGAAAATGTGTATTTATGATGTGGGCATGATTCAATTATAATCATACTCTAGATAAGCTTCTTGTTTAAGTTTTCCTTTAAAAGTTTTCCTTTCAAAATTATTTTTACATGTCCCTATTGTAGTAGTTCTTGTAGATGTGGGATCGTTGGTGGATCATCTCTAGAGAAGTCCCATATCTTACTCCCAAGATTATATGAGTACAGAAATTATAGCTCATCATTTTATTGTACTACTTTATTTTTAATTTTTTTGTATATGTCTATTTGCATTCAGAGGTGATATATGTTATTTGGTTGGTGATTGGTATCAGAGTTGGTTTTGGAATCAGTAAATATTACATTGTAATTGTTCTTTTTGATTCCCGTTTATTTATTATACTAAGAATGTTACTAAAAGCTTTGTTCCCCGTGATTATTATGGAAGACCTGATCAATCTATTTATGGAATTTTTGAGGTATCACATTTGATATCATATCATTCCATGTTCTAGTTTCCTTGGGATATTAAGTGCATCGGTCTCTTTTTCATGTTGTGTTCTTTGGATACTTTAGAGCTTTATTGTTTAGGGTTTCTATTCCCTATAACGATGATCGTTTAGGGGGTTTTGCACCATTCTTTCCCGATGAATGACTCGGATAGACGAAGTATATTGGTAGGGTTCTTTATTTGTATTTCTCTTACGATACGTCCCATGTATGAGGTTGACTTTGATTAAGAGTCAAGTGTTTTTGCATGCAAGACTTTTATCAAGTGCTTGGCATATGGTTATAGGGGAAATTTTTTCAGTCACCATCTGTAACGGCATTAAAAGTAAGTTTTTGAAGAATTGTTTGTGCAACCATGTGGTGGTCAGTATGACGAAGCATTTAACTATCTTTCGCTTTAAACATTGGGAGAGATTGATATAAAGGTGAAGGAGGATGTTTGCGTTATTAGCTAGTACAATGAAGAATTTTTTAGTTGGAAGAAACCTTACGTGAGGGGTTTGACAGGTGTTATTGGGTAACCCATTGTTCACCACTTTCGCTTGGGTGGTTGAAGTTACATTTCTACATTAGTGGGAGAATTTTAACCATGATGCGAATATAATCCTTAAGATTTGGAAGAATGAGGTAAAAAAGGACCAATAAATAGATACGGTGTGGTGTGGACCTGAGTAAGGTGACCTCACCAATTTATGAACCACGTAGTGGGAGATGACCCCAAGGAGTTTCCAAGAGTTGACGATATGATTTGTTTATCAAATTGGCAAGGGGAATTCTGGCTAGTAGATCCATGACCTACGAGAACAGAGTAAACGAGGCAAATTTTAAAATATACAACCAATGACAAAAGGCCACGATGGTCCCCAATGGGGATTCCATTTTGATAGTTCATTTAAAGGAATGTGTTAGGCTTATGGAACATGAGGCCACCTAGTTATTAGATGCCTTAGTGGCAACCAAGTTTTTGGGGTACCTCTAGGGAATGGTTATGGGAACGTAAATCGGTCGCGCATATGAGTCTGGATTTTACATCAAGGATTTGTCATTCTTTATTAGTATTATTTTTACTACAATTATGAGATATATGGATTCCCTCTGATATTTATATATTGGTGGTTACCTCCAGTCGGGAGGGTGATACTTTACGCTGTTAGTTTAAAGACATGGCAATTTGTTTGTTCGGCTCGAGTTCAACCACCTTGTTGATTTTTTATGAGATATCACCATATAATAATTTATCTTGTGTGTATATTTATATTTTACTCTTATATCGACTACCGGGAGTAAGCTTTGGTCCAGGATTACTTTGGGTTATTATGCTTAGGATTGGAAGAAAGGTCTAGCACGCCTCTATAGGTATGGATGTGAGTAAATTTTGGGAGATTACGATCATGTGCATGTGTCATCGATAGTATGACATTCTTCTAATTTTACTTAGATAAGTATTGTATTATTACGTACGTAAGAGATTCATTTTTCCTTAGAAATGGCACAAGCAAAAAGTCCATTGCGAGGGCATTTCATGGGATTGACTTCGTCACTTATAGTAGACATGTCGTGAGAGTATACACCATAATTTTTGAGTTTCTTAAGCATTAGAGGACGACATTACTTTGAGGGAGTTCCAGAATATAGATGGTTCACTAAACGGAGGTTTAACCTCCCAGGGGAAGGTTAGGGTCAATATATGGGATGAATATTAGATGTTATGTATCAGTGACTGGTTGGACTAGTTGAGGAAAGTGTCCTCTTGTGACAATTGAAACGTGGTGAGTTATCATTTGTGGTGGAATCATGTGGAGTATATCTTGCAGACAACTCCATACCACAATATAACACAGGTGTGCCATTAGTGGGTTTTTTATCGCACGAAGGGTAGTTTGCTGTGAATTGCGACGATACCTCGTTAAAGAGGGAATTATGTAGTAAGTGTGTTCACTACACCCAAATTTATTATTAAGAGAGGTTTATGCCCTAACGTTGAAATTTACCAAGATTAAGTATGTATATAGTATTGGGAATAAGTCCTTTCTCCGATTGAGGACATGAGAGGGTTGCATTTTAGGAGAAAGTTTTGCCGAGGGGGTCCCCAAACTAAAGAGGTGGTTTTGACCAAGGTGCATGTTTGGAAATAATTTTAAAAAACTGTGGAATTCATAATTCCAATAGGGATTAGACAACCCAATGTGAAGTTCCTCTAAAAGGCATAGATATAGTGAGGTCAGTGTCGTTTGAACTCACCTAATCATTGTTAGTGCTTAGAATGTTTTCAGGTTTAGCATGAAGAGAATTTTTGAGAGACCAGTTATTGTTCAACAATTAGACTATATAGTTTAGATTATAACCAGACATGAGTCTTGACTGAAAAGTCCTAGGTATGTATTTAGTCGTAGAAGATAGATTCAGTTATTGCAATGGCAAGACGCCATGGGGGTAGATATTATAGATTTCTACTAGGAATATAATAAATTTGAATTTCGAGGATGAAATTCCTTGTTTAAAAGGGGAAGCATGTAATATAAAAAATTCTTATGGATATTATTTAATTATTTAAATTGTGGTAATTAATTATATGTGCCTCTTAGTACTAGAGTTTTCAGCATTTATACTATTATGTGTTATTTAATTGGATCAGAATTGAGACTTAAGGCACAGTGATTAATTAATTTATGTTCAGACTCGTATCAGGAAATTATTAAATAACTGAGTTGTTATTTATTTATTTTGGATATAATTGGTAATTGGCATTTGGGACTCCTAAAATGTTGGTTTATAGTTTAAAATGATTTTAAAAGCCCTTTTGGGTTAGTATACAACTTGGGATTGGTTTTAAGTCATTTAGAGTTATTTTTTTACTATGTTATTGATGTTAAAGGGTTGAAAGAGGTTATTATGGATCTCATTTTATCACAAACACAATGGGGAAGCACTAGAGGGGCTAGGGAGAGAAAGCACCAAACGAAAAGGAAGGTTTGGGAGAATTACAGATTGATTTCTCAATTAAAACACAAGGAAAGTTCTATATATCACATGATTATTATTGCATACGTGTTAGATTATATCTGTTTCATTGGATTATAAATCATAAACATGTCTTAAATCTGATTTTTAAAATTTCATTGATTAATTTTATAATTAACCAAATCATGTTAGTAATTAGGTCAAATCCTCTTTGATATCGATTGATTTTCTCATGTATATGACTTGAAATTATTAGAAAATGACCTGAACATATTTTTTTATTATAAATCAGCGAAAAACCCTTTGTTTATTTGAATCAATCCAGGGAAATTCTAATAATTGGATAAAACTAGGGTTCTTAGCGTTTGAATTTGGTTTTGTTTAATCTTAGGACAGATTTGGGATTTGATGATGGAATTAGGTTATAATAGTTGTTCTGATGTGTTTTTATCAATTGAATGTTAATTGGGTCCTTTAATAGAGGCGTGGAAGAGAAAATTGGGGTTGAAGATAAAAAAAACCAATAAGTAAAAAATTGGTATATCACTGTGCTGATTAGTCAATCGGTGCTAACAATTATAGCCAAGGTGGGGGCTTTTGTGATATTGGTTGGAATTTGGGGTTTTAGGCCTAGGGATATGGTTTGTTAGCTGATAGTTTTTATGTACTCATGGAATATATATATATATATATATATATATATATATATATATATATATTCTTATGATTTGCATCATTCAAAATCGATTTTAGGATATTTGAGTATTTAGTAAAATCATTGATTTAAATGAGCTAAATGGAGGATTTGACATTTGAGGATAGGACTGAGTGTAGAATGGGTTTGTTAATTAAGAATTTGTAAGTTATAGGATTAGGATTATTGGTCGGGATTGTTATAGTCGTCGTGATTTACTTATAGATCATTTGTCCTTTGAATGAGACTCAAAGTTTAGTTAAAAACCCTTAGGGAAGAGCAGTTATTATAGTCGATAGATTTATGTGTATTAGGTGTGAATTTATACCTAGACGCGATGCCTTGGGAGATTTAAACTAGGGTTAATTAAAGTGAATATTGTAGATATGAGTATTTTGGATATAGGGTAGGGTGATTCCACCTAGAACTCGGCACCAAGAGATAGGGTTAATATATTATGAGAAGATTGTAAGGCTATACATGTGATATACCATTTTATGATAGGGATGCTAATGTGACCCGATAGAGTTAGGGTTAGTGAGTTGCGATCAAGTGCCTCGAATGGAGATTATGATTGCGCAGTGAGTCTCGAAATGGACAAGATAATCATAATTGAGTATTCGTGTGTCGTAATTGAGTTTCGAGAATTTTTGGATTAATAGGGACTCACAATTGAGTAAACGAGTCATTTTTAGGTTTAATTGGGATAAACCCTTTATTTCTCCCAATATAAGGCACGGGAGAGTGGGAGAAGGAAAGAGAAGAGAGAAAACAAAAAGAGAAGAAAGGAAGAGGGGAAAAGAGGAGAGGAAAAGGATTTCCGGGCCAAACTCCGCGGGATTCGACTCGGGCCGTCGGATTTCATCCTCCAGGCAAGTGTTTACTTTCTTTATTTAATTTTGAGCATGAATTTCATATCATAGTTGGTAAAAACAAACCCTAAAGGTTTTGGGTTGGGTTTTCGTGGATTAAACGCGTTTTTCGGAAGTTTAACAGGTAAACCCCAAAAATTATGAAATTGGAGAAACTTAGAAATTAATCGAATTTAATTGTTGATTTTAGGATTTAGGATGTTTAGAACCTATTTCCTCGGTATATATTTCGTTGGGTGCAGTTAGATGTTAGTGGAAGAAGGAGTAAAAATGTTTGGAGGTTTGTTAATGGCTGAAACAGTCTCGGAGAAGACGATGAACAGTAACTAGCGTCATTTCCGAATCGATTCGGCCTAGATGCAAATCGATTCGGCTCTTGATCAAAACATAAAATTTGTAGATATTTTCGATTCCGTCGCATGGGCATTGACTCGTATTTTTTTTTTTATTTTTTTTGGATTTATAATGATTTTTCTACGGAAGACTGTCCGAGATCGAAATCGTTAGTTAGAAATCAAACCCGATATTGAGAGAATTAGGGCTAGAATTGTTTGGAGATAAATATCAGGGGTTCCTAAATATAGAGTGGGGACCTCTAGATTATTATTTGAGTGAAATGTTCACCTTGGGTTTGTGGAAAAATGGAATCCACAACCTATTTAAATTAAGGGTGTTTGGTGACGAATTTGGGAAAATGCGCGTAGAGAACTTAATTATTTCGATTGTACTTGAGTATATCCTGTGATACTATTAGGATGAATTTGGGAAAATGCGTATCTACTTAGTGTGAATTGGTATAGTTGGAGAAATTATATAAATCCTTAAGTCTGAATAAGGTAAATGTTATTTATCAAGTGAGGGAATACTTTTGAGTTTAGTATCGTGAGTGAGTGAATACTTGAATATTATTACTTATGAGAATCTTTGGGATTATTGGTCATCGCTATATGTGATTGGCAATTATGGCCATTTATATTTGTTTGAGGAACAATGTGGAATATATATATATACTATGTGATGAAAGTATATTTATTATATGATACAGACATGTATATACATCTATGTGTGGATGGTATATATATATGTGAAGCATACCCCCTCTAACGCTATCATGGGAAGTTTCGGGATGTGGGTCAAGCCCCTAGCTTGAGGAGCAGGGTGCGTATAGTCCCAGGTCATAGCATCCATTGTTATATTGTGTGATTTTTATTAGGGGTTAGATGTGGTGGGTATATTTCGTCTCACTTTCGGGGAGGAACTATGACCGCTTCCCAGACGTTGTGATTTGGTTTTGACCATGAAGTAGATGACAGTTAGTCCTACCGGTGGTCCCCATTATGGTATGTGAGTGATGCCTTGGAAGTTGATAGCATTGAGAGACCACATCCTCGAGTTATAGCTCATTGGGATGGTTATTGTACTTGTGTGTATAGTACATTGCTTGTGTATGAGAACAATATATCATATCTCTATGATACTAAAGAGATAAATTGAATATGAAATGAAAAAGGATTAATTCTTATTCTGGGAGATTGTATCCGAACTTAAAATGGGAAATGTATATAAAAGTGAGTATGAAAAATAAAGATGAGTATGTTATGTATATTTATTTATACGAGTATATATATAAGTTGAGTACGAAGTGTCTGATGGATCTCGACGATCGACCTTGCCAAGTAGTAGTGTATCGGGGGCTTCCTTATTTGGATTTCACTTTGCGAGACACACCACGCATGAACATGGATTAGTGTCGAGACTGGGGAGAAGTTTAACCCTTAGTGCTCCTATTTTGAGTTTTCATTATACGAGTATATATATGTTGTGTACTGGGGGTCTAATGGATCTGGATGATCGACCATGCCAAGTAGTAGTGTTTCGAGGGGTGCCTTATTTGGATTTCACTTTGCGAGACACCCCACGCACGAACATGGCATAACGTTGAGACTAGGGAGAATTTGTGACCTTAGTACTTGGTTGGTGTAGGATTTCTAGAATTTGGGGGTGACGGATTAGTTAGGCAGCGTAGCTTGACTAGGATGTTTAGAGGGATGCGCTAGGTGTCCACTATTAGAAGAGAGGTAAGGGGTATCTCATGGGAGTGTGATACCAATTTATATATGAGATAAAACATATTTTTAATAATAAAGCATTTATGCACTTGATAAATATTTTCATAACTTGGGCTCTGACCCATTTCAACATTTCCCCCCTCTTGCTATATTATATATATATATATATATATAGGTGTCCAGGCACAGGGATGCCTGGATGATGATCTTTTTGAGTCAGATGTCTGCTACATCAGCTATGGATGCGTGCAGGTTTATTTTTAGATGCTTTCATTCCTTTGATTTAGATAGGAAGCGTTGTAGTCATTTTTGGGCCGAAAGCCCAACTGCATTTATTTATTCTTTCATCGCCTTTTAGTGCAGCATTCGATTTGGTTGTATCATATTTGAATCGAGTGTTCGATTATTTTCTCTCTTTCCAGTATTATTTATTTAAACTGTGTGGATGTTTTAATTGTATAGTTCGTTTAAAAGTATTAGCTAAAAAAAATTGATGCCAGCCTAATAGGTTATTGGTAATTAAATAGATTTTCAACAGTGATGCTAAGAATGATCCATATGCGACTTCGGTTTTAATTTGGTACAGGAGTGATCACCCGATATTTTAATAGGCGGGGTGTCACAGATAGTATCAGAGCATCAGGTTCTAGTGTCCTTATGAATCTGTGCGAACGTACTACACTTTCAGTGTTGCTCTTGATTTGTTATAGGGCCTTAAGATAGGGATTGTTGATTCCTCTTGTGAGATTTTGTTTTCCTTCCATATTGTGAGATTATTGTAATCTTTTGCGCATTTGAAGTTTGTGTGCTGATTGAGAAAGGGTGACCAAGGAAGGCCGTGATGAAGGCAGTAGGAGGCGGGGATTAGCTAGAGCAGTGAGTGGAAGTCGGAGACTAGGACCGTACTAGAGGTCATTCTCGTTGTGGCATTTACTAAGATTTGTTGCGACGACTACTAAAGAATAGTAGTTATGAGTAGCCCAGTACCACTATAGTAGAGAGTGGTACTAAAGTTGAATTACCCGGTGAAGCTAAGGGTTTGAAAGGGGTCTTTGGTAAGGACCATATTGGAATTAAATTCATGCAAAGATAGTGTATCATTACTCAGTGGAAGTAGTAGGGTCAGAAGTTTTGACTTAGAGAAGAGTATGGAAATACCCAAATGTGAAAATTGAGGAAAAAATTTCACTCATAGGAGCAATATGGAAATGGTGGGAATGGTGATAACCATATTCGGGGGAGCAGGATGTTTTGACCCTAAAGGGATCTTACGGATAGTTTTAACCGTGAGTCCCCATGATTTAGCAAGAATGAGAAGAATGTCATTTTAAATTATTCACGTAAGAATCGGTCAGAGGCCGACAGTGAATAAGGAGAGTTATGGACAAGTGAACTTTGTACTGAGTCAAGGTAGGTACAATGAAGAGAGAACCCTTCCGAGGAATTATAGGCTCACTAGAATAGTGTTGCGAACACTTATGAAGAATGTATGTGTTTAAAGGCCTCATTATTGGGCATCCACCCAAGGAATTCGTTGAAACAGGGCTGTTGAGGCTGGTGGTGCAGCTTCGTTTTCATGAGGAAGTTAAGGGGAATTAGTAAAGTGATTGTCAGGATCGCGACTATGGATTCCAAGATACTGATAACCTTAAAAGGTTCAGGGTTACCCGAGATGGGGAATGTGGTAATGTGGAGTTTATAACCATACGGTTAGTTATTTCCCATGGGAGTTAAAGGGGAAAGAATAAGGTGTCCAGAAGGGACATTGATTAAAGTAATTTTTGGTTAAGTTAGGGCAAGTGTACCAAGTCCGGGAACCTTTTTGACTAGCTAGGGAGATAGGCGAAAATGTTATTATGAGCTGCACCTCAATTGAAGGAGACTTATTTTGTGTGACGAGATTGAGTCACAGTGTTTTATTAGCCCTAGATTCGTGTGTGATACGAGTTTACATATAGTATTGATAACATTATGTAGTACGTGTTCATGTGTTTTTTTGCAATACCAGGAATTTATTTTCTTTCATTCGCTGAGAAGAGCTGGTGTTAGTATTTGGTATTACTCATTTTGTGCGTGTTATACGAGTATGGTGTTATTTTGAGTAGAATATGATATTCGTCGTTCGGAGCGATAGTAGGCTAATGATGGCAAGACTATCATGTCTTTGGTTCCAGGGTGGAACGGGTTGTTGTTGCGATATCTCACCTGGATATAGGTTGAGTTCGCCTTTATTATATGTATAGATGAAACTTCGGTGAGCAGATGTTTCTTTATCATAATTAGAGTGTGTGGTGACCTTATAGGTGTGATTTAAGGTATGCATGGTTAATTGTTGAGCAGTGAGTTTTAGATCATTATTGATTGCACAAGGACTGAGTGTTAGTGCGAGTGCTTGGTGGTATGGCTCCTGGGCAGATATGGGAGTTCAGACCACAATTTATTGAAAGAGGGGATAGGGTTATCTCAATTGCATATTTGAAGTTAACGGACCTCCACGACCGATAAAGTTAAGTAGTCGTCTATTGGAGGGGTTCCTTATTTGGATTTCTCTTTGCGAGACACTCCATGCATGAACCTTAACGACGTCAGGACTGGAGAGATGTTTTAGGATGCAAGAATGTTGGTTTTGTCGATAAGTCTTATAGTGTGGAGGAAACATTATAGACTATGAGTCGTATGATGATGGTATGCTTATGGAAATATTGTGCTATGGAGAAGCACTAAAATGGTTCTCTCACCGCAAGTAAGTGGGTGAGGCCGAAGTTAGAGAAATTGATTTGAGGCTTATAGCCAGGCCTTAATGAAAAGATCAATTTTGGAAGAAGTATATTTTGGGTATGATGTTCATAATGCTTTTGAAGAGAGTGGGCACCTTGATTAGTTAGACTTTACTGTTCGCCTAGGTGGAAGGATAGAATAGTAAAAGTACGTTAATAGGTTAGTGAGGTAAGATTTAGGACGTCCCAATATTGTGACTTAGGTCGTTATATCTCGGTGACCAACGACGCGAGGGAGTAGTGTAATGGGAGGTTTCCTTATTTGGATTTTTCTCTGTGAGACGTCCCACGCATGAAATCGAGCAAATGTCGGGAGTTGAGAAAGGTCTTGGGTACCAGGGACACAATTTAGGATAGTAATATTTCTCATAGTTAGGAACGCTTCGATCTTAGAATTTTTGGGCAGTGAAGCTAGTGCAGTTAGTGGCACCAATATAGAAATATTGGTTTGTTAACCTTGAGAAGAATGGGATGTTGCGGGTTGGGAAGCCCCATGTATGAGTATTACGCCGAGAAAATAAGGCCTATTATTTAGAGAGTGTGTACGTGTCAGACATTGGCGATGGTTGTGCGGAGAGGTACAGGTTAAAAAAGGTGTATGGGCACCTTAGTAAGTTTGTTTTATATACCGACTGAGATAGAAGGGACGTAGTTTATAGAGTTGAAGATTATGCCGAGAATGTAGAATAGTATAGTATAAACCTTGTTAGAGGTGAGTGATGATGAGTATACGGTTAAGAGATATTGAGTAGTACCATTCCACTTTGAGGCATTAGGTTGTGGAGGGATTCACGATCCTAGGTTAGTGTTGGTAGTATTGGTTATATCTGAATTTCGAGGACGAAATTCCGTTGTAAGGGGGGGAGTATGTAATATCCCGCAGTTTTATAGGAAATTAAATTTAATAATTAAGTATAATTTGGGAATTTTAGTGTTATCATGAATAGTAAATTTTGGAGGTTTTCAAGAATTAGATGATTTTTTATGAGTGTTATATTTACTTTGGGATTAAGTAAATAAGTCGGAGTATTTTATTTATATGTCGCAGCTGGGTAAAGCGATAGAGGATAATATTTTAATGGGAATATCACATTAAGTTGTGTGGGTTATATTAGTGACTTACTGTCAAGTGCCTCAGATGGAGATTCTGATTGCGTGGTTAGTCTCGAAATGTTCGAATTAGTCAGAATTGAGTATTCGGGTGTCGTAATTGAGTAAATGAGTCATTTTTGGGTTAATCGGAACTCACAATTGAGTAAATGAGTCATTTTTGGGTTTAATAGGGATAAACCATTATTTCTCCCAATATAAGGCACGGGAGAGTGGGAGAAGGAAAGAAAAGAGAGAAAAGAAGAAGAGAAGAACGAAAGAGGAGAAAAGAGGAGAGGAAAAGGATTTCTGGGCCAAACTCCGTGGGATTCGACTCGGGGTCATCGGATTTCATCCTCCAGGCAAGTGTTTACTTTCTTTATTTAATTTTGAGCATGAATCTCATATAATAGTTGGTAATTACAAACCCTAAAGGTTTTGGGTTGGATTTTCGTGGATTAAAAGGGTTTTTCGAAAGTTTAATAGGTAAACCTCGAAAATTATGATATCGGAGAAACTTAGAAATTAATAGAATTTAATTATTGATTTTTTGATTTAGGATGTTTAGAACCTATTTAATTTGTGTATATTTCGTTGGGTGTAGTTAGATGTTGGTGGAAGAAGGAGTAAAAATGGTTGGAGGATTGTTAATGCCCGAAACAGTCTCGGAGACGATGATGAACAGTAACCAACGTCATTGCCAAATCGATTCGGCCTAGATACGAATCAATTCGTCTCTTGATCATAAAATGAAATTTATAGATATTTTTGATACAATCACGTTGGGGCCAACCGCATATTTTTTTTATTTTTTGTGTATTTATAATGATTTTTATACGAAAGGTTGTCCGAGATCGAAATAGTTAGTTAGAAATCAAACATGATATTGAGAGAATCAAGGCTAGAATTGTTTGAAGATAAATATTAGGGGTTCCTAAATATAGAGTGGGGACCTGTATATTATTATTTAAGTGAAATGTAGACCTCGGTTTTGTGGAAAAATGGAATCCACGACCTTTTTAAATTAAGGGTGTTTGGTGACGAATATTTCTTCGGATAAATTCAGTGGGCATTTAGGCTTATATAATTATGCGTGTAGAAAACTTAATTATATCGATTGTATTTGAGTATATCTTGTGAGAGTATTAGGATGAATTTGGAAAAATGCGTATCTACTTAGTGTGAATTGGTATAGTTGGAGAAATTATATAAATACTTAAGTGTGAATAAGGTACAGGTTATTTATCAAGTAAGGGAATACTTTTGAGTTTAGTATCGTGAGTGTGCGAATACTCGAATATTATTAATTATGAGAATCTTCGGGATTATTGGTCATCGCTATGTGTGAGTGGCAATTATGGCCATTTATATTTATTTGAGGAACAATGTGGAATATATATATACTATGTGATGAAAGTATATATATTAAATGATACGGATATGTATATATATCTATGTGTGGATTGTATATATATATATGTGAAGCATACCCCCTCTAATGCTATCATGGAAAGTTGCGCGATGTGGGTGAGTCCCCTGATTTGAGGAGCAGGGTGCATATAGTCCCCAGGTCATCGCGTCCATTATTATATTGTGTGATTTTTATTAGGGATGAGACGTGGTGGGTATATTTCATCTCACTTTCGGGGAGAAA
Organism: Sambucus nigra; assembly: GCA_949130495.1. Classification (NCBI taxonomy): domain Eukaryota; kingdom Viridiplantae; phylum Streptophyta; class Magnoliopsida; order Dipsacales; family Adoxaceae; genus Sambucus; species Sambucus nigra. The sequence goes on along the minus strand of OX422215.1, from coordinate 299,495,698 downwards.
CTATGACCGCTTCCCAGACATTGTGATTTTGTTTTGACCACGAAGTAGGTGACATTTAGTCCTACCAGTGGTTCCCAGGATGGTATGTGAGTATTGGTCTAGAAGATGATAGCATTGAGAGACCGCGTCATCGAGTTATACCTCGTTGGGATGGTTATTGTACTTGTGTGTATAGCACATTGCTTGTGTATGAGAACAAGATATCATATCTCTATGAGAGTAAAGAGATAAATTGAATATGAAATGAAAAGGATTAATTCTCATTCCGGGAGATTGTATCTAGACTTAAAATGTGAAATGTACATAAAAGTGAGTATGAAAAATAAAGATGAGTATGTTATGTAGATTTATTTATACGAGTGTATATATATGTTGATTACGGAGGGTCTGATGGATCTCAACGATCGACCTTGCCAAGTAGTAGTGTATCGGGCGGTTCCTTATTTGGATTTCGCTTTGCCAAACACCCCACACATGAACATGGCTCAGTGTCGAGACTGGGAGAAGTTTACCCTTAATGCTCCTGTTTTGAGTTTTCATTATACGCGTATATACGAGTATATATATATATATATGTGTGTGTGTGTGTGTGTGTGTGTGTGTGTGTTGTGTATTGGGGGTCTAATGGATCTCGACGATCGATCTTGCCAAGTAGTAGTGTATCGGGGGGGGTCCTTATTTGGATTTCTCTTTGCGAGACACCCCATGCACGAACATGGCATAGCGTTGAGACTAGGGAGAAGTTGAGACCTTAGTACTTGGTTGGCTTAGGATTTCTAGAGTTTGGGGTGATGGATTAGTTAGGCAGCATAGCTTGACTAGGATGTTTAGAGGGACGCGCTAGGTGTCCACTATTAGAAGAGAGGTAGGGGGTATCTCATGGGAGTGCGATACCAATTTAAATATGAGATAAAACATATTTTTAATAATGAAGCATTTATGCCTTGCTAAATATTTTCACAACTTGGGCTCTGACCCGTTTCTACATTTTCCCTCTCTTGCTATATATTATATATATAGGTGTCCAGACATAGGGATGCCTGGATGATGATCTTTTCGAGTCATACGTCTGCTGCAACAGCTATGGATGCATGCAGGTTTATTTTTAGACGCTTTTATTCTTGTGATCTAGATAGGAAGTATTGTAGTAATTTTCGGGACGAAAGCCCAACTACATTTATTTATTCTTTCATCGCCTTTTAGTGCGGCATTCGATTTGGTTGTATCATATTTGAACTGAGTCTTTAGTTATTTTCACTATTTCCAGTATTATTTATTTAAACTGTGTGGATGTTTTAATTGTATAGTTCGTTTAAAAAGATTAGTTAAAAAAATTTGACTCCAGCCTAATATGTTATTAGTAATTAAATTGGTTTTCGACAGTGATGCTAGGAATGATCCATATACGAATCCGGTTTTAATTTGGTACAGGAGTGATCGCCCGGTATTTTATTAGGCGGGGTGTCACAGATGGTATCAGAGCATCAGGTTCTAGTGTCCTTACGAATCGGTGCGGACGTACTACGCTTTCAGCGTTGCTCTGGATTTGTTATAGAGCCTTATGATAGGGATTATTGATTCCTCTTGTGATATTTCATTCTCCTTACGTATTGTGAGATTATAGTAATCGTTTGTGCATTTGAAGTTCATGTGCTAATCGAGGAAGGGTGACCAAGGAAGTCCGTGATGAGGGCAACAGGAGGCGGGGCTTAGCTAGAGATGTCATTCGTTTTGTGGCATTTGCTAAGAGTTGTTGCGACGACTACTAAAGAATACTTATTACGAGTACCCCAGTACCACTATAGTAGAGAGTGGTACTAAAGTTGAATTATCCGATGAAGCTAAAGGTTCGAAAGGGGTCTTTGGTAAGGACCATATTGGAAGTAAATTCGTGCGAAGTTTGTGTAGCATTACTCAGTGGAAGTAGAAGGCTCAGAAATATTGACTTAGAGAAGGGTATGGAAATACCCAGATGTGAAAATTGAGGAAAAAATTTCACTCGTAGGAGCAATATGGAAATGGTGGGAATGGTGATAACCATATTCGGGGGAGCAGGATGTTTTGCCCCTAAAGGGATCTTATGGAGAGTTTTAACCATGAGTCCCCATGATTTAGAAAGAATGAGAAGAATGCAGTTTTAAATTATTCACGTAAGGATCGGTCAGAGGCCGATGGTGAATAAAGAGAGTTACTAACAAGTGAACTTTGTACTGAGTCAAGGTAGGTACAATGAAGAGAGAGCCCTTTCGAGGAATGATAGTCTCACTAGAAAAGTGTTGTGAACACTTATGGAGAATGTATGTGTTCGAGGACCCCATTGGTGGACATCCACCCGGGGAATTCGTTAAAACAGGGTTGTTGAGGCCGGTGATGGAGTTTCCTTTTCATGAAGAAGCTATGGGGAACTAGTAAAGTGATTGTCAGGATCGCGGCTATGGATTCCAAGATACTGATAACCTTAAAAGGGTCAGGGAGACCCGAAATGGGGAATATGGTAATGTGGAGTGTAGAACCGTACAGTTAGTTATTGTCCATGGGAGTTAAAGGGGAAAGAGTAAGGTGTCCATAAGGGACATTGATTAAAGTAATTTTTGGTTCAGTTAGGGCAAGTCTACCAAGTCTGGGAACCTTTTTGAGTAGCTAGGGAGGTAGGCGAAGTTGTTATTATGAGCTTCACCTCAATTAAAGGAGGCTTGTTCTGTGTTACGAGATTGAGTCACAGTGTTTTATTATCCCTAGATTCGTGTGTGATATGAGTTTACATATATTATCGATAACGTTATGTAGTATGTGTTTATTTGTTTTTCCACGATAGCGGGAATTTATTTTCTTTCATTAGCTGAGAATAGCGGGTGTTAGTATTTTGAGTTTATATATCAGATTGGTATTACTCATTTTGTGTGTGTTATACGAGTATGGTGTTATTTTGAGTAGAATATGATATTCATTGTTCGGAGCAATAGTAGGCTAATGATGGCAAGACTATCGTGTTCGCGATTCCAGGGTGGAACGGGTTGTTGTTGCGATGTCTCACCTGGATACAGACTGAGTTCGCCTTTATTATATGTATAGATGAAACTTCGGTGAGTAGATGTTTCTTTATCATAATTCGAGTGTGTGGCGACCTTATAGGTGTGATTTAATGTATGCATAGCTAATTGTTGAGCAGTGAGTTTAAGCTCATTATTAATTGCGCAAGGACTGAGTGTTAGTGTGAAAGCTTGGTGGTATGGCTCCTGGGCAGAGATGGGAGTTCTGACCACGTTTTGTTGAAAGAGGGGATATGGTTATCTCGGTTGCATATTTGAAGTTCAAGGACCTCCACGACCGACAAAGTTAAGTAGTAGTGTATTGGAGGGGTTCCTTGTTTGAATTTTGCTTTCTGAGACGCTCCATGCATGAACCTTAATAACGTCAGGACTGAAGAGATGTTTTTGGATGCAAGAATGTTGGTTTTGTCGATAAGTCTTATAGTGTGGAGGAAACATTATAGACTATGAGCCGTATGATGATGGTATGCTTATGGAAATATTGTGCTATGGTGAAGCACTAAAGTGTTTCTCTCACCGCAAGTAACTAGGTGAGGCAGAAGTTAGAGAAATTAATTTGAGGCTTATAGCCAGGCTTTAATGAAAGGTCCAATTTTGGAAGAAGTATATTTTGGGTATGATATTCGTAATGCTTTTTGAGAGAGTGGGCGCCTCGATTAGTTAGACTTTCCTGTTCTCCTTGGTGGAAGGATAGAATAGTAGAAATGCATTAATAGGTTAGTGGGGTAAGATTTAGGACGCCCCACTATTGTGCCTTAGGCCATTATATCTCGGTGACCGGCGACGTGAGGGAGTAGTGTAACAGGAGGGTTCCTTGTTTGGATTTCGTTGTACGAGATGTCCCACGAATGAAAATGAGAAAATATGTGGAGTTGAGAAAGTTCTTGGGTACCTGGGACACAATTTAGGAGAGTACTATTTCTCATAGTTAGGAACGCTTCGATCTTAGAATTAGTGGGCAGTGAAGCCAGTGGAATTAGTGGCGCCGATATAGAAATATTGGTTTGTTAACCTTGAGAAGAATGGGATGTTGCGGGTTAGGAAGACCCATGTATGATTATTATGCTGAGAAAATAAGGCCTATTATTTAGAGAGTGTGTACGTGTCAGACGTTGGTGAAGGTTGTGCGGAGAGGCACGGGTTAAAAAAGGTGTATGGGCACCTTAGTAAGTTGGTTTTATATACCTCCTGAGATAGAAGGGACGTAGTATACAAAGTTTAAGATTATGCCGATAAGGTAGTATAGTATAGTACAAACCTTGTTAGAGGTGAGTGCTGATGAGTATATTTTAAAAAAATATTGGGTAGTACCATTCCACTTTTAGGCATTAGGATGTGGAGGGATTCACGATCCTAGGTTAGTGTTGGTAGTATTGGTTATATCTAAATTTCGAGGACGAAATTCCGTTGTAAGGAGGGGAGTATGTAATGCCCCGCAATTTTACGGGAAATTAAATTCAATAATTAAGTGTAATTTGGGAATTTAAGGGTTATTATGAATAGTAAATTTTTGAGGTTTTCAAGGATTAGATGATTTTCGATGAGTGTTATATTTACTTTTGGGATTAAGTAAATAAGTCGAAGTATTTTAATTTTATGTCACAGCTGGGTAAAGTCAGAGAGGATAATATTTGAACGGGAATACCGCATTAAGTTGTGTGGGTTAAATTAGTGAGTAATGGTCAAGTTCCTCAGATGGAGATTCTGATTCCGCGGTGAGTCTCGGAAGGGCCGAGATAGTCATATATGAGTATCCGGGTGTCGTAATTGAGTTTCGAGATTTTTTGGATTAATAGGGACTCGCAATTGAGTAAACGAGTCATCTTGGGATTAATAGGGATAAACCCTAAATTCTCCCAATACAAGGCATGAGAGGGTGGGAGAAGGAAAGAAAATAGAGAAAAGAAGAATAGAAGAAAGGAAGAGGAGAAAAGAGGAGAGGAAAAGGATTTTCGGGCCAAACTCCGCGGGATTCGACTCGGGGTCATAGGATTTCATCCTCCAGGCAAGTATTTACTTGCTTTATTTAATTTTGAGCACGAATCTCATATCATAGTTGGTAATAACAAACCCGAAAGGGTTTGGGTTGGGTTTTCGTGGATTAAACGGGTTTTTCGAAAGTTTAACAAGTGAACCCCGAAAATTATGAAATTGGAGAAACATAGAAATTAATCGAATTTAATTGTTGATTTTTGGATTTAGGATGTTTAGAACCTATTTAATTTGTGTGTATTTCATTGGGTGTAGTTAGATGTTGGTGTAAGAAGGAGTAAAAATGGTTGGAGGTTTGTTAATGGCCGAAATAGTCTCGGAGAAGACGATGAATAATAACCAACGTCATTGTCGAATTGATTAGGCCTAGATGCGAATAGATTCGGCTCTTGATCATAGAATGAAATTTGTAGATATTTTTGATACGATCGCGTTGGGGCCGACAGCGTATTTTTCTGATTTTTTTTGGATTTATAATGATTTTTCTACGGAAGGCTGTCTGAGATCGAAATCGTTAGCTAGAAATCAAACCTGATATTGAGAGAATTAAGGCTAGAATTGTTTGGAGATAAATATTAGGGGTTCTAAATATAGATTGGGGATCTCTAGATTATTATTTTAGTGAAATGTACACCTTGGTTTTGTGGAAAAATGGAATCCATGACCTATTTAAATTAAGGATGTTTGGTGACGAATTTTTCTTGGGATAAATTCAGTGGGCATTTATGCTTATATAATTATGCGTGTAGAAAACTTAATTATATCGATTGTAGTTGAGTATATCCTGTGAGTGTATTAGGATGAATTTGGGAAAATGCGTATCTACTAAGTGTGAATTGGTATAGTTAGAGAAATTATATATATCCTTAAGTGTGGATAAGATACAGGTTATTTATCAAGTGAGGGAATACTTTTGAGTTTAGTAGCATGAGTATGCGAATACTCGAATATTAATAATTATGAGAATCTTTGGGATTATTGGTCATCGCTATGTGTGATAATAAATTATGGCCATTTATATTTATTTGAGGAATAATGTCGAATATATATATACAATGTGATGAAAGTATATATATTATATGATACGGATATCTATATATATCTATGTGTGGATGGTATATATATATATCTGAAGCATACCCCTATAATGATATCATGGAAAGTTGTGCAATGTGGATGATGCCCCTGGCTTGAGGAGCAGGGTGCGTATAGTCCCCAGGTCATAGCGTCTATTGTTATATTGTGTGATTTTTATTAGGGGTGAGACGTGGTGGGTATGTTTCGTCTCACTTTCGGGGAGAAACTATGACCGCTTCCCAGACGTTGTGATTTGGTTTTAACCATGAAGTAGGTGACATTTAGTCCTACCGATGGTCCCCAGGATGGTATGTGAGTGATGCCCTAGAAGATGATAGCATTGAGAGACCGCATCCTCTAGTTATAGCTAGTTGGGATGGTTATTGTACTTGTGTGTATAGTACATTGCATGTGTATGAGAACAATATATCATATCTCTATGAGAGTAAAGAGATAAATTGAATATGAAATGAAAAAGGATTAATTCTCATTCCGGGAGATTGTATTCCGACTTAAAATGTGAAATGTATATAAAAGTGAGTATAAAAAATAAAGATGAGTATGTTATGTAGAGTTATTTATATGAGTATATATATAAGTTGAGTACCGAGGGTCTGATGGATCTCGACGATCGACCTTGCCAAGTAGTAGTGTATCAGGCGGTTCCTTATTTGTATTTCGCTTTGTCGGACACCCCACGCACGAACATGGCTCAGTGTCGAGACTGGGGAGAAGTTTAACCCTCAGTGCTCCTCTTTTTAGTTTTCATTATACGAGTACATATATATATATATATATATATATATATGTGTGTGTGTGTGTGTGTGTGTGTGTGTGTGTGTGTGTGTGTGTGTTGTGTACTGGGGGTCTAATGGATCTGGACGATCGACCATGCCAATTAGTTGTGTATCGGGGGGTTCCTTGTTTGGATTTCTCTTTGCGAGACACCCCACGCACGGACATGGCATAGCGTTGAGACTAGGGATAAGTTGAGACCTTAGTAATACGTTGTCTTATTATTTCGAGAGTTTGAGGGCGACAGATTAGTTTGGCAGTATAGCTTGACTAGCATGTTTAGAGGGATGCGCTAGGTGTGCACTATTAGAAGAGAGGTAAGGGGTATCTCATGGGAGCGCGATACCAATTTAAATATGAGATAAAACATATTTTTAATAATAAAGCATTTATGAATTTGCTAAATATTTTCACAACTCGATCTTTGACCCGTTTCTATATTTTCCCTCTGGACACCTATATATATATATATATATATATATATAGGTGTCCAGACATAGGGAGGCCTGGATGATGATCATTTCGAGTCTATATATATATATATATATATATATATATAGGTGTCCAGACATAGGGAGGCCTGGATGATGATCATTTCGAGTCAGGCATCTGCTGCAGCAGTTGTGACTGCGTGCAGGTTTATTTTTAGATGTTTCTATTCTTGTGATCTAGATAGGAAGCATTGTAGTAATTTTTGGGCCGAAATCCCAACTGCATTGTGTTTCTCTTGTGTGTTTTACAGGTAAAGTATGGAAGCGATGCAAAAGAGAAATCGAAACAATGAAGGAAAGGCTAGGAAGGCAAGTTCAAGGGCGTTTTTTTAATTGTGCCACCTAATCCCGAAGGTAGGGCCTTCTGGAAAATTGAAGAGCTTGGAACAATGATAACACTGGAAAAAACGACACTCAAATCCGAGCTACGGTGAAAGAGTTATGATCCATTGAATTTGAAGAAATATCCATTGATGAAAGGAAGAAAACATTAAAATTTTGTAAGTGTTGGAAATGAAAAGAAGAAGGCTCAAACCAACAAGTTTTCTCGAACCACAAGGTGAACCGGTCTGAGGGGCGAATCGGTTCGAGGTACCTACGAACCGGTTCGAGGTGCCTGAGACGTGAAATTCTCCTCAGTTGTTGATTGGTCCAAAGAGTCCTATTATGTCACAAACTCTTATAAAATGCATTTGTGTCTTTGTATTGACTTCGAAAGCACAGTTTTGAATAGTTTTTTATAGAGAGAAAAGTAGGAGATTACCCTAGGAAAATAGTTTTGATTTGGTGCTTCGAGATCAATTAATTTCGAGTTTGATTTCAAGTTTTCATTCAATTTTCAGTCTCTCAATTATTGTTCTTGCATGTTTCAGTATACTTTCATCATGATTTCTTTCACATGCAACGTAGCTAATTTATGCATAGTTAGGTTTAGTATGTTCGGCTAAATTTTTTAGGGTTGGGATGCATGAACTCAACCCGATGTGAGCGTTGCATGTGTATAAAATTAATCCTCTAAAATTATGGATTTATTAGACCATATAGCATAGCAAACACAACTATTGTAGATCTTTGGATAATCGGGATGCTTTAGAATGCAATGCGAGTGTAGCTATCATGTTACCTCTTTACTCTTGCTTTGATTATGTAGGGTGTGGGCTTGAACCTCATATAAGTAATGCTTGGGAGTACTAAAGACCGGGTCTGATTAATCACTTAAATTTATGATTAGTTTTATACTAGCAATACACTAGGGTTGAGGGATTGTATCCCCAACCTGTTCTTCTCTTCATACTTATTACTTCATTATTAGTAATTAATCCTTGTTTAATTCGTTAGTTCCATAATCTTAATCTAATTTTCTTTTACTAGTAGGATTAATTGCAAACAAATCATCTTTTCATTTTTCTTAGAGTTGAATTTAGGTTTACCGTCTGTCCTTCCGTCGTCACGATTTTCTCATCCTATTTCCCTGTGGAGACGATCCCAACTTATCGGGTTTATTACTAACGCGATAGGCTTGCACTTGATCCTAGAGAGAATGCACTTTAGAGACACATTCTTAGTTGCATCAAGTTTTTGGATCACACTTCTAGGTACCCGCGACTGAGAGGGTCTTCAAGGAGATTTCTTTTATAAGACTTTGGTATGGTAGGCTTTATGATTGATGGGTAGACGTAATGATTTGTCACTTGACTGTGTTGAGGTATTAGATTTTGGATGACCTAAGACTATAGCTAGCACGCGCGAGAGATCCCGAAGGTAATAATAGTAGACCTTCATTATGTGTGGGCGCAAGAGATACTCATTTATTTTTACAATCCAGAGGTTGTATTCTTGCATGGACATTAGACATGAGTGGAGGCTTTCTCCTACAATATATGATATTGTATGGAGGTACCAGAGACAGTTATACCAGTTTATGTGTTGTACTAGTGATGTATGTGACTTATTGTAGGGATGACCACCTCCATACTTATGTTTCGGACTTGTGTATTACATATACTAGAGAGGTGTATATTGTATTATTGGCATGACATAGTCAAATGTTTATAGACTTTAGATATAATATTATTATTTATATATATAGTTATTTGGTGAGAAAAATCGTAGGTTTAAAAAAATAACACAACTTATGGTTTTAAAATAAAATAGATAAACCTAGAGATGAGAAACTCAAGTTTAATGAATGAAGAGGTAAAGCTTTAATCATATGGGCGACATATGGGTTCGCAATTTATAACCTCATGATATTTTAGGTTATTGGGCTGCATAAATAATAACTCAAAATATGTTAAAATACATGAGGAAGAGTAGTCCAGATTCAATTATAATCCTATTCTACATAGGCTTGTTGTTTATGCTTTCTTTTAAAGACTATTTTCATAGGCCATGTTGTGGTAGTTCTTATATATGAAGGGTCGTTGGAGGAGCATCACTAGTGACGTCCCATTTCTTACTCCCTGGAATGTCGGAGTCGAGAAAGTGTAGCTCATCCTTTTTTTATACTCCTTTATTTTTAGTTTTGTTGTATATTTATATTTACATTCAGAGACAATTTATGTTATTTGGTTGGTGATTGGTATCGGAGTTGGTTCTATGTTGATTCAGTATTTTATTACATTGTCCTTGTTCTTTCGATTCCTATTTATGTCTTATGTTAAGAATGTTACCAAAAGTTTTGATTACCTTGATTTTTATGGTAGACCTGATCAATTTATTTATGGATTTTTTGGGGTATCACAACCGTTTCCTCATATCTCGTCAAGGATGCGGTGGACACCCACAACGAACAATGTGTACTTGTCGCAACTCTTTGGCTTATCTAATTTCTTGGAATCCTTGGACCTTTCCTCATTTTCTGGTATATTTCTAGCATGAGACTTATCATGGTTGGACTCTTTTGCTGCCATAGCCTCCTCGGCAATCATAATCTTCTACGCCTTGGTCAGGATCTCGCCATTGTGTTTGGTGATTCTTTCGCTAATGCCCAATACATTTTTCCAGTAATAATCCCCTCATTATGATTTTGATCAAGATCTTCTTATCATAGTATAATACCTTAAGATTCTTCGTGTTGAAAAGGATGATGAAATTTCTTATCGTTTCATCCACCTATTGGCGAATGCTTAACAAATGAGACACATTTTCCTAGACTTTGTGCCAAAGAATAAATTATTCATAAAGAGGTTGGTTAACTATTTGAAGTTTGAAATTCTCCCTGAGGAAGGTTGTTATACCAGATTCGTGCTAATCCAGTGAGAGGAGTATTGAATGGCCTACATCATATCTCATCAAGAGTATAATGGATACTAAAAGGAGTTTGATAGGGCTCTACGTATAACATCAAACCATATTTTCCATCATATATGGGATTGCTAACATGTGAATTGAACTTTGTAGGGTTTAGATAACCTGCTACCGAAGTTGTAAATGGAGATCTTTTAATATAGCCCATTTGTAAAGGGTTCTTCATCTTTATTGGATCGCCCAATTAATCTTCCAGATGCTGAATTGACCATTTTTCAGGATTGTTCCTCTTGCTTGGCCTTTACAATCTTCTTTATTCATCCTCGTCTTTCAGCTAATCTCTCTTCCTTAATGGAAGTGAGCTCGGCACTATTAGACCTTCGTACACTTTGCCCTCACCTAGCCAAGAACTCAACCCTGCTGGTCTCATATCTTCTTGAGTCCTCTCTATGATCCCTTGGCTCTCTAGGTTCCATGTTATAGTTTTCTCGTGCAACTCTTGGGCCTAGTTTATCGAAAGAAGAATATATGTTCATACTTTCTAGAACACTTTTGAGTAAGTTTAATCATCTTCATATCTAGTTGATGAGATGGTGGATGATGCATGAGGCCTACAAGATTTATTATCTCACCTAGATTCTGAGTATTTAAACCTAATCCCTTCTCCACATGATCTCAAATTCAACCTCATAGGTTTATTTGTTACCCTATTATAGTGCGCCTATATCATGTCCCTGTATAATGCTAGAAGTGGCATTTCACGCCTTCTGTAAGATTTTTCCTCAATTGTTGGGGTAATTGGGTTCATCTTTGGCCTGTTATGTCCGTCCCGATCTTTAAGTCGATTGTTTCATGTTCTCCTACATATCTTCCTGACTCCTATCCAGCATTTTTAAGATCCCCTGCAAATCTCCCATGCCTATAGGTGTAGATGGTGGAACCCCTCTTCAGTTTAGCTACTTTCTATAGAGGGTGGAACCCCTCTCAGCCATTTTTAATAGAAATTGCAAAAAAACTTAATACCGTAGCTTGAAAAATAGAGTATCATAAGCGTAACAATGGTAATGGCTAAGCCGATTCTCACAAACGGTGCCAATTTGTTATCCCCTAAAACTACTATATTGATTTATCTTAGCTTGAGTATACAATTTATAAGCTTATAACAAATAAGATATGTAAATTACTGAAATACTAAACTAGATAAAAAAGTAGATAGAGGAGAGAGAGAATAAGCACCATATTTATGTGGTTCGGCCCAAAGTTGTAGCTATGTCCACAAGTCCTGTGTTTGTTGTATTGAATTATTAGGATAAACCCATGAATGAATACAATAGTGAAGATATCAAGTTCTCTATAGAACTGTAAATGATAACATTAATGAAAATATATCGAATTCACAAAAGTGTGTGTGTGTTGGGGCGGGGGGGTGTCATTTATAGGGTGTTAGAAGATAGGAAAAAAGAATGTCAGATGGCTTGTATTTATAGGTTGGGCAAGTACACGCCTTACGTGTGCGGTAAGAAAATAATCATGAATTTAGTTATGGACACATTGGGGGAATCTTTACATATCTTCCTCACGTGTGTGTGTGTGTTGTTTATGTCATCCAATCACATAGTACATGACTCTTATAACAGAGGTAATTAACAGTGTTGGTTGACTGCTAGCTGACTGGGTTAAATGACCTAATCAGACTGCTGGAGCTGACCAGATTACCTAGGCCAATCAAATTGCCAGCTCGGATGATCTCATTTATGAAGATGATGAGTCCAAGTGTCCTCTTCTAATTGGCTCATGAGCCATACCATACTTATGGTATAACAGTTGAGGTAGTTATTTTTCCTTGTAGTGAATTGTAAACTTTGTGCCTCGTATTTTAAATAGTCATATATCAGACTTAATTTACCTTGCTATCTTGGTTACAAAAAGTCTATAAATATTAAAGTTAACCATCAACTAATTAATAGTATGTAATTAAAAAAAGATGGGCATATATATATGACTAAACTTGAAATCTGTTAAATGAATATGTAGTTTTAAATTACATTTCGTTGCGGGTCTAATGGGTATAATATCATATACAGTATAATCATAGAATATGTATTATAATTGTAACCATAAAAATAGAATTATAATATAATTAGTTGATAATTAACTAAAATTATTATTATTATTTGGTTTAATTTGTATATTAAATGCTACTTCCCATGTTTTTTTATATTTAAAATTTAGTTATAATTTTCAATAGCAGAGACCCCGCTACAATAAAAATTTCCTTTTTCTCTTTTTAATTTTTAATCATTATTCTGGTGACGTTACATGTATTTGGAATAAATGAAACAATTTAAAATAATAAACTTAAAATCTAAACAATTTCATCTATTTTAATAATCAATCAGAACTATTTTTTCATACCTAAGACTTGAATGAGTTAGTAAACTTTTTTTCAAACAAATTTCTTAAACCATTATTTGATTTAAGATATAGGATTTTATTTTCTGCTTGGATTGTTGGGAAAATCATGATCGCAAGCTTCTCATAAAAAATATTAGAAAAACATTATACAAAAGATAACTTTTATATTGATTTAGTTATTGTATATCACCATTAATCCAGTCATGGATTTTACTTTGTAGAATATGATAAGAAACTTACGGATTCAACATATTTGATGAGATGAAGTGAATTGACATAGTTCAAATGCATCCATCAGATAAAGTTTAAAGAGGAAAAACTTTCCATTTTGTTACGATATTAGAGAGAGAGAGAGAGAGAGAGAGAGAGGAGAGAGATAGAGAGAGAGAATTGGATATACATGACCTATATATAGTAGAATTAAGAGTAAAATAGTGCAATGTGGTAGTACAAATGAAGTACAATAGTTCAGGTGTAGTACGTGTAGTACAATAATATAAAGTACTCTAAGTATACTAACAACCGCCCTTAAACTCAAGGTGGCAAGATGGAAACCAACTTGAGTTTAGATACTAAATTTTGAATATGGCCTAGAGGATGAGACTTCATGAAAACATCGATCGTCTGATCGATGGTTGAAATTGATTAAAGCCAATGGTTCCATGGAGAAGATATTGATGAATAAAATGGTAATCGATCTTAGTATGCTTCGTTCATTCATGCAAAACGTCACTGTGAGCAATTTGGATAGCACCATGATTGTCACAATTAATGATAGTTATCATGGAATGGCTAACACCCATGTCAGTAAGTAGCGAGCTGTAACACCTCGTGATTTTCAGTCTCGAAAATCTTTGTCAAATAAATTTCTTTTACAAAAATAAAATTTTGAATCTATTTAATTTTAGGAAGTAAAAATAAGGTTTTAAGTGGAATTTAAATTGGGATTAAAATTTGGAAATTATGACTTTTTGTATGAAAATCGAGGGAGGATCCGACCTAAGAAAAAATATATATTTGGCAGTCCGATTGAGCTAAATTTTTTTGAGCATATTTGTTTCATCTTCATCTAAATCATATTAAAATATCAACCAATTCCAACAGCCCATTCGTACATAATATTTTTTTAGTGTATGTGTTTGATTAGGACTCAAATTATTTTTGGTATATAAACATAAAATGACGGGTCTAGGACTTTTATAACACATTTTAGCTTTCTTAAAAATCATTAGCCTCCAACAATTTCATTCTCTCTCATCTACAAAACCTATACCCCATTGAACACAACTTTCAACCCAAGTTTTGAAGATCTAAATCAAGTTTTCTCAAGATCGTCCAAGAACACGTGTTAATTATTTTTGCAAGAGGAACGCAATAGTGTAATCAAAATTTCAAGGAAGAATTTTATGAGTTTTCAAGTGATGATTTAAAGGTACGGGGTTTACACAATATGCTCCTCCAAATCTCTCTAGAGTATTTTCTTATTTTTCAGTTATTTGTATTCGTCTTGAAATATTGTGGTATTCATTGGAATCCTATGTGCAATTCAATTGAGATATTGCGTATTTTTTTTATCAGCATGGTGTCCTGAAATTTTAATATGGCACTGGGAATGGTCACCCGCAAAAAGTCCAAAAGTCCAATAGCCAGAATGAGGACTTAAGAAGCCTAGGTGAGGTGCGATGAGGTCTGGTGACCTATTGATGTGTTATTCAGAAATAAATTGGTAATTGAACCCGTATACAGTTACATATTGTTGTATTTTTCACCGTTATTATGTTGAACATCTATTCTTATTTTATTGTGTACTTCCCCGTTCTTTTTTTTAGTGGCATGTAAGTATGGATTTGGACGTTACTAATATTTTAATGGATATAAAGACCATAACATTTTGAGAATATTATTTTTGTATAAATTGACTGTGTAAATATTTGGGAGCTTAGCGTTATTTTGAGTGGAATTAAAACTTTAATTATTTGGAGGTGTATTTTACCTAGCCTTGTTGTTAGGATACATCTTAGATTGACGTGTAAATTTTGAATTGGACATTGTTCATTTTGATGACCTTTCATATTTATTTTTAAGGAATATAGATGCTTTATATTGATTGTTGAGGATTTGATTTAGTTTTAATCATAGTAGCGCCTCGATTTCCTCGGGGTGTTACTGATGGTATGAGAGCCTAAGTATGCGACAACCCTCGAGTCTTTGGTTTTTGGTCTACCATACGTGCTAGTTATGTTTCTTGGAGATATGGCATTTTTTTATTTAATCCATAATAATAATTGAGGTTAGAAGTAGAATTCTTAATGCGAGTATCTTCAGAGTTGATTTTTTTAGACGAGATTTATTTTGTAGATCGTCAGTACAGATGTTAAGTGTCATAAGTATCAATTTGATGATGTGATTTGATTTGAGGACTTCAGTATTCGATGAATTTTGGAGAGAGAATCGAGTGGTGATACGTGGGAGAGCGTAGTACGTTGTTTTTTTCATAGATATATTATATATAGAGTTGAGATATATGTTATATTTTTTTTACGGGTTAAGTGCATGTGGGATTGGGTATATGGGCGTTTAATTTTGATATTCTATGAGTAGGCATATGTAAGCCTTATTTTATTTGCGATACTTTACATTTGACGTTCGCACTTCGTCGAATTTTGAGGACAAAATTCTTATATTAGTGGGGGAGTATGTAACCCCCCGTGATATTTTAGCCGTAAAAATCTTTGTTAAATAAAAAAAATTAGAAAAATAAAGTTTTGGAATCTATTTATTTTGGTATGTAAAAAGGTTGGTATTTATATGTAAAAATACGGTTTTAAATGGAATTGAAATTGCGATTAAAATTTAAAAATTATAACTTTTTGCATAAAAATTGAAGGAGGATCCGACCAAAGGAAAAACGTAAATAAAAATATTTGACCATCCGCTCAAGCTAATTTTTGTTTGAACAACTTCGTCTCACCTTCAGCTAGAACATATTAAAATTTCAGCCAATTCCAATCGTCCGATCGTCTGTAATATTTTTTTAGTGTTTGTATTTGATTAGGTCTCAAATTAGTTTTGGTATATAAACATAAAGTGAAGGGTTTAGGACTTTTAAAACACATTTTAACCTTTTTAAAAATCAGTAGCCTCCCATAATTTCAATCTCTCTGATCTACAAAACCTGAACCGCATTGAACACAACTTTCAACCCAAGTTTTGAAGATCTAAATCAGGTTTTCTCAAAATCGTCTAAGAACACGTCTTTATTGTTTTCGCAAGAGGAGTGCAATAGTCTACTCAGAATTTTGAGGAAGAATTTTATGAGTTTTCAAGTGATGATTTTAAGGTATGGGGTTACACAATATGCTCCTCTAAATCTCTAGAGAGTATTTTCTTATTTCCCAGTTATTTGTATTGTTCTTGAAATGTGATGGTATTCATTGGAATCCTATGTGTTATTAGATTGCGATATTGTATGTTTATTTACATGGGCATGGTGTCATGAAATATTAATATGGCACTGAGAATGGTCACCTGCCAAAAGTCCAAAAGTCCAATAGCCGGAATGAGGCTTTAGGAAGCCTATGTGAGGTGAGGTGAGGTCCGATGATCTATTGATGTGTTATTGAGAAATAAATATGTACAATGTTCGAGTGTCGCATTGTAATTGTATACAATTTCGTACTATTGCATTTTTTCACCGTTATTGTGTTGAGCATCTATTCTTGTCATATTTTGTACTTTCCCGTTCTTTTTTTAGTGGCATGTAAGCGTGGATTTGGATGTTACTAATTTTTTGAAGGATATTAAGACCATAACAATTTGAGAATAATATTTTTGTATAAATTGAGAGTGTAAATATTTGGGAGCTTAGCGTTATTTTGAGTGGAAATAAAACTGTAATTATTTGGAGTTGTATTTTACCTAGCCTTGTTGTTAGGAGACATCTTATATTGGCGTGTTAATTCTGAATCGTACATTATTCATTTTGATGACCATTCATGTTTATTTTTGTGGAATATAAATGCTCTATATTGATTGTTAATGATTTAATTTAGTTTTAATCGTATTAGCACCTCGATTTCCTCAGGGTGTTATAATAGCTAAAGAAGTTTTTGGGTGGCATCGGTAACAACATGATATTCAACTTCTGTACTATATCGAGCAATAACGATTTTCTTTTTTCCATGCTACGAGATAAGAGAATAATGGAGAAATAAGCAATATCCCGTAGTAGAATAACGGTCGGTGGGGTTCCCTACCCAATTTACATCAGAGTTGGCATGAAGTTGTAGGGAGGAATAAGCAGAGAAGTGAAGACCGTTGAATATAATCACATTGATGTATCTGAGAATGATAAGAATAGTAGCATAATGAGGGAAAAGGGGAGAAGAAAGGAACTGATTAACAATATGAATTGCATATGCAATATATGAACACGTGACACTAAGGTAGACAAGATTCCCTACTAATTGTCGATATTTTTAAACTTGGATCATCAAAAAGAGTACTACCCATAGGAGTGCTCTTAGACTTCAGCTCAAGAGGAGTGGCATTGGTCTTGCGATCAGTGTGTCCTACACGAGTGAGAAGATTTGAAACATATTTTTCTTAAGAGAGATAATATCCATTAGAGTTAGTAGATATCTCATGACCAAGAAAATAAAACATCTTTAAAAAATCTTTCATTTGAACATTTGACTCAGATATACTTTCGGATATACCAAAGTGATCGTCACTAGTAATAATCATATCATCCAAATAGAGAAGGAAAAAGTTAGTGCGATGGTCGGATTTATGGATAAAAAGTGCGGAGTCATGAGGAATGGATGTAAACCCAAAACTTCTAGGAATGGTATTAAACTTAGCAAACCAAGCACGGGGAGCTTGTTTGTGACCATAAAGGGCACGACGAAGTTTGGAAACTTGATGAGTGGTATGAAAATATCTTGTAGCTGATCACATGTAAATTCCTGATATAACTCACTCACCATTAAGGAAGGAAGTTTTCACATCCATCTGAAGCAGTTCCCAATGATAAATTGCAACAACTGTAATCAGACTACGAACCAAAGTGAGTCGAATCACTGAAGCAAAGTTCTCCACATGTCAATCCCGTATTCTTGAGTAAATCCTTTTATGACAAGGTGTGCCTTATAATGATCAATAGAGCCATGCAATTGAGTTTTAAATTTATAAACACATTTACATACCATTACATTCTTACCACTTGGTAGATCTACTAAATCCCATATAGTTTTAGGTCTTACACTTTTACGTAGGAGGTTCGGATTGGAGACTGGTGCAGATCCATTATATGGAGCAGACGACTTGAGTGAGTCCTCAAAAAATAGCTTTGGTTGAGCATCAAATGAGGAAACTAGAGTTATCAACGATGTAGTGGAAGTCAGTTTAATTGAGGAGACTGTATCAGGTAATAGAGGAGAGGATGGAGATGGTGGTGTAATATGTGGCGACGGATCAAGTTCAGGTGAATTGGGAAATAAGTCTATCGAGGGATTACTAAAGAATGGAGGTGTGTATGAAGGAGTTAAGTGGAATTTGGACAATGAGGAAAACATCTTATGTTCCTAGAACACAACATGATGGGATACATGAAGACATTTAGAATAGGGATTCCAACACTTGTATCTTTTATGTTATACCGCATAGCCCAAGAAGAAACACAATCGAGATCAAAACTCTAATTTTGAGCATTAATGGGGTTATAAAAGAACAAAATAAGAACTACCAAAAGTTCTGAGGTTATTATAGTTAGGAGGGTGGGTATGAAGACACTCACAGGGTTTAGATTTTTAATAGTGGAAGAGGGGACATGGTTTATAGTGTAGACGAAAGTGAGAACATCTTCTCTCCAAAAAGGTTCACGACATTAGGTGGAGATGAGTAGAGCATGAACAATGTTTAGGATATGTCGGTGTTTGCGTTTGGCACACCCATTTTATTGGTAAGTGTCGGGACATGAAAGATGAGGAATAATACTCTGTGCTGTGGAAAAATAATGACACGAGAATCAGTATATTTAGTGGCAGTGTCAGCATAGAATACCTTAATTTTACGAGAAAATTGGGTATTGACCATAGTTGCAAAATTTATGTAAAGTTGAGGAAGTTTGGAATGATTTTTCATAAGGAACAACCAGGTATAGCATGAATAATCCTCAATAAAAATAACAAAATATTTGGATCTTCCCATGGTTACAGTGGGAGATAGGCCCCACACATCAAAATATATTAAGCCAAAAAGAGCATGATAAATATAGTCACTTTTATTAAACGTCAAAGCCAATTGTTTTGCCAATAGACATGGAAGATTGTCAAATTTTGCATTATTAACAAACCCTAAGGGACCATGACAAAGCAAAAACTTAAGACTACCAATAGAAGCATGACCCAGACGGTCATGCCACAAGCTAAGAGATGGTGTGGAGGATACACAAGTTACTCTCATAAATGGGGTGGTGAGTGATTGTGGAATATGAAGGTTTTACCTCACATCAACTTGATCACATACCTCAAGAAAAAATTCTATGACTTCATAATTTTAAATAAATGATAAAGTAATATTGTAGTCTTTTCACATAGAGATGAGTAATATGGTATGGATGTAATAAAATATAATTCATTACATATATTATCTCCTCATATTATTTTGAATATAATAATTATTTTGTAATAAACCTCAAATCTAACAACCACATCAAGTGTAATCTTACGAAATGAGAAGATATGATGATAACATAACCACCTATTAAGATTCAAGGTCACTTATACGATTAACAACACAATTTTAGGTCTTTATGTCCTTGGACAAACCTGCTCAAAGTTTCTATCGAACCTTATAAGAAAAATGAAATTAATAAGTATTATCTCCCAACTCTCGACTATTAATGAGAATATCAATATACATATATATCAATTATTATATTGATCATGAAGTTATTCACAACTTATTCACTCATTTATTTAAATGATTAATAATAGTACTACAACCTTCATATTATTCTAGTTCGATAAAGAGTTTTACTTAAGTTAATTGTATATGTAGTTTTCATAAATCAGGTCTGAAAAACTAATATATAAAAAATACTTAAAGCTTTGATTGTACCTTTGAATAATAAATAATTTATTGTATCCCTTACTATACATAACCTATCCTATTATAATATATTACCTCTATTAACCCAATTGAATGGATCAATCCATCTGCTAAATTCTTGACTAATACGAATGAAGTTTACTAAAATCATAGTATGTTCACTATTGTTTACCTTTTCTTATATATACACCACTCAAAGCCCTTAAAGCTAAGAACATTCCCTTTCCGTTATTATAGTCCCCAATGACCTCAACCATCGCAAAACTTCCAATTTCAAATTATGTTTTCTTTACAAGTTTTCAAACAGTGATCACGTGTGTCCTATAGAGTAGTAAAGTCACAACACTCATACAAGCAAGGCCACCATGACCACAATTATGGTTCATTAAAGATAAATTTTAAAAATCTTCATGTCATCACCATCCTCAAATTTTGAAATTTGACCATACTCTAGTTCCGTTATAGCATTTTTAACTCGTTATTATATCAACATCACGTTAATGACCACATTAAAAATTCATTATGACATTTCAAAGGATATATATACCTTTGTGCTATCTTTTTCATCAATCCACTATTAATAACCTCAATGAACAATTTCACTCTATCTTTTGATGTAGATATACCCATATCATTTTCTAGTTTACTACTCTATTAAAAAGCCTCATATAATCTTAAATATACCTTAATAAATTTCTAATTTTGTATATTGTGCATAGTCATTTATAAATTAATACTCATAATTAGAGAATTCCTTTGATTATTTACCACTCACGTTATCTTGTTAAACCACCCAAAACATTATATACAAAACTATCCACATATAAACATCATACAAATATAGTTCTCATATATGGTCGACCACTGATAACTCGATTGTCTCATAACATATTATCTCACTAATTAATCCATTCATAGATTATGAACCTTGTAAGATAGCTTTATTTACATCATAATAACCCTTAACTTCTAATAAAAATACCACATTCATGTATTTAATATGTAGCATGATACTATGTCCTCCTCTATTGACATAAATGTTCTTAATATCTTATGCACATAAAAAATACCTTTCAAATATATTAGTTTCCAAACTATATCAATACAAACTTCAATAAATTGGTATAGTACTCTCCATTATGTTTATTTGTATAATATCTACCTTTACCGTTGACAACAACTATGTTACTAAAATAATCATTATGTCTCAACACCACAAAAGTAAATGTGGTTCCACCCCTATCTCATCATGAAACTATTAAATGAACATGGTCCTCTAAGTTAGTAAGGTTAATTACCTCCATAGAAAATACTAATTCTTAATAATAAATTATTTTTAGTTAACCTCAATTTCTAACAGCACTAGTGTTAATAATTGGTACTATAAATCTTAGCCTTATTAGTTACCTCAAATCTGGATCTCTATATTTTCTCCTAAATTATATTAATAAAAGCATTTCACCACTGTAACACGCACCCTACAATCCATGAGGTGGATTAGAGGGACGTTAAAGCTAATGGTTGATTAAACATTAATCAAGATTTTTAAGGTGGATTAGAGGATCATTAAGTATAAAGAACAAAACCAAGGTTGTTAGGGAAGAAGCTCACTCGAAGAGACTCCCACAAGAAGCAAGTTTGTTCAAAGGAGATTCAAGAACATACTTGTAATATGTAAATGGTTTATATTTGTTCCTTCTTATCAATATTTAGAATATATTTGAAAAAATGTTAGAATACTTCCCTGGGACATGGGATGGTAAGATACCAGAGGTTTTATGGTCTTATAGAACAACTAAGCGAAAGACAATCGGTTACACCCCTTTCTCCTTATTTTTGGTGCTGAAGCAATCTTGCCAATAAAATTACAGGTACAATCTCCCAGGTACAACTTACGGAGTATAATGCTTCCTTAGAGAAGACATGTGCAACTAGAAGATTTGGATAAATATAGAGATAATGAGATGAGGCATTTCTAAATATATAGGAAGACGCTCTCAAGATCATATGACTGAATGGTAAAACCAAGGAAGTTTAAAGGGGGTATCTAGTGTGAAAAGCTTGTACAAGGCATATTAGAGGTCTTTCGCTCCCAAAGTTCAAAGCTAGATGGTAGGACCTTATATAGTGCGCAAAGCTCATGATTTGTCTATTGAGAGGTATTCAAAATCAAAGAATTCAATCTCAGTAACAAGTGGATCAAAATCTACCATGTTTAGAAGTTCCTCTATTGTAACATTATTGGTAATAAAAATTATGATGGTTAATTGGGAGCATGTTCTTGAACAACCTATATATAGAGTTACCTCTTAATATACAATGAGGTTACACGACGTTCAAATAAATTCTTCCATTCATGTATAGAAATAAGAGATAGAAAAATGAAGACAGTGAACAATGGGATAAACGAAAAATTAAACTTGTATTGCATTCAATGTTTAAGCTTTACAAAGCAAGGGGAACTACTGCCCCAAAATACAAGGATAGAACCCCTAGTTGCTATCTAAGTCATCTATAATAAACCATGGGTTGGTAGCAATGAGTAACCTTGGATGGAGGCCTGGGAGAGAAGATACTAACTCGATCTGCTCATTTGTTATCTCTATCATCTCATTTTCATATTCATCTATCTCTCGCTGTAGTTTTTCCAACTCTCCATCAGCTTAGGCTAAGGCCTTTAGCATAGCTACAACCATCTCCTCATCCTTTATTATTTCAGGATAAAAGGAAGTCATCTCTTTAGCCACTTCAACTTGAGTCCTCGTGCTAGCTTCAAATTTTGCATAATAAGAAGGAAGGTTTATCTTCTTAAAAGACCTCGAAGTTTAGGCAACCATGTGAGAGTAAAACTGTCATTAGTTCATACTTGTACTTTACCAAGAAGCTCTTTGATCTTGGAGGAATCAAGCAAGTGCAAAGGTGTGTTCATAATTTAAGTCAATACAGTGTCAAACCCGAGAAACTCGTATCCTATCAAGATTGGTATCTCTTGACCACAACGAGGGACAAATATAGAGGGATGAAGTTTGATCAACCAATGTATGATTTCACGGTGAAGAGAATAAAAAATTTGGGGGGAAATTCCTCAATAGGAGATGTCGCAGGAAACTAAAGAGTATAACCTCTCCCACGAGCAGATGGAAAAACATTTTTCTTTGAGGCCATATCTTCTTTTGGGGGGGAGATGGCTGAGCAAGATTACACTTCAACATTTTGATTACCAGTTTGAGCGGTTAATTAATAGATTTGAGCATTCAAAGGAGTAGGGACGCTAATAATGACCTCTTCCCAAACAAGCTCAGTGGGCAGCTAGTTCAAGGGAAATGTTAATTAAACAGGGGTCACAACAGGCTCATATACCAGTATTAGGGTAGCTCGAGTAGTCACAAACTAAAAAATGAAAAATGAGATGAGTTAGATGCAACAAATCGATCAATATTCTACCAAATATGGTTGCTAAGTCCAAGTTTATTTTCTGAGTCACAGCTGTTCAACTCAATATATTTGGCCAATACAAAATTCCCATTGTATATTTTACAGTCGGTTATAAGTCTAAGTGTATTTTGCTAGGTCACAGCTTCTCAGCTCAATACATTGGGTAAATACAAAATTCTCATCACATATTTTTCATTAGGTGTTAAGTCTAATCGCATTTTTTTGGGTCATAGCTGCTCAACTAAATACATTTGGACAATACAAAACTCCCATTGCATATTTTACGTTTGGTGCTAAGCCCAAGTGTACTATTGTAATCCCCAAATGGTTGCTCGAATAATACACACGGCCAGTTGGTTGTTCGAAAAAAAATTCTAACACTTGGTCCTCAAATAAAATTGTGCTCATTCGGCCCTATATGTTTGCCCGAATGAACACACTTGACCACATGGTCGCTCAAATCTTAATTTTTGACATATATCTCAAAAATAAAATATGTATAGACATATATACATTAGTTTTTTGTGTAGAAGTTCCCTTAGCACTATCTACCTCGAGGGAAGTTCCTTAGTAGCTTGCTCAAGCACAAAAGCTTGCTCAGCCTGAGCTTCTTAATTACACTAGTACTCCCACCTTTAAGGATAGAAGGCCCAAAAAGGATCACCAACACTTGTTCATTGATGTTGGGCACAACTATTAAAGTCATGCAAGTGTTGGTTTGGGTTAGAAAGAGAAGTTGCTCAGGGGCAGCCTGCGCAGGATAAACTTGCTCTATAACAGCTGGAGCGACTGTCTATATTCAAGAGAAATCACAAGCCAAAAGGAGAATGACTCATAAAAACTATAAGGAGTTACAAAAAAATAACTTACAAGAAGAAAAGGTACCTCGATCTCAACTATAAGAGTAACAAAAGTACATAGCATCCAAGGAATGTCTAACTTCCTCCTGTCCTGGTTCAAGATCAAGCTCGTGATAAACACCTGAGAAACTACCCCTTACCACAAGGGTGAATCATCAACTATCACGAGCTCATTTGTGGCATGGGATGATCCCATGAAGACTTATTGTTATGGTAGTGGTGTTTGTTGTTCGGTGGAAGATATCTGGGTCTCCACCCCAGTGGAATTAATATAATCATTAACCTCAGAAAACAAGTAAAATAAATCACAAGTTATAAAAGTGCAAACTACTAAGGAAAAAGTGTGATCAAACATCTTTTGAAAAGCTAAGGTATTCTTATAAGAAAAGGTAATGGTACCTTACGTTCAGGTGAATCGTCAATAATGGTGTAATTATGAGGAGGGGAAGATGGTTTCTCAGAGATAAACATCATCTGCAAGCTATGAAATTGATGAATCAACGGTCTCTCATCAACTACCTCATCCTCAACAGCATGCATGGTTCTATGAGAAGGCCTTGCATCAGATCTTCTTCTTTTTTGGCCACTCGTACTAGCTATTGGAGTAAATAATAGACCCCTAGAAGCCAATTGCTCCACAATGAATGTCTGAACATCTATAGCTTCATGGTCATAGATGCTCATCAACCTATTAAAAAGTTACACTGCTTGATTCTCAATATTGAGGTCAACTCCTTTAGAGGGTGTCACAGCCTGTGGGCGACTGACCTAAATAGTATGTTTCTTCAGCTACTTCGGCTAAAGGTTCTAGTGGAGTATCACCAACCTCACCATCTTAGGAAGTGGGTCAAAAATCTGGGAGGTCGAAGCACCTTTCTTCTTGTTCTTTTAAATAGCCTGCTCTAAGGGTGCCATATGTGGTTGCTCGACAGTTTTTTTTAAAGAACTCGTATTACGTGTTGAATGATTAATAAAACAACCTTTCAACCCAAGCTATATCAAGAAAATCTCTCAACGATCAAATTTACAGGCTAACAAAGAATAGTATTTTTGAACCGTACAAGCTAATTCGGCCAAAACAAGGTAAGGTATCTTATTAATTTACAACCTTTTTTCCTTATTAGAGGAAATGACCATGTTCCATTCATAAATTATTGATAGAGCTGCCAAAGTTTTACTCAAAAAATCACTAGCTAAAGAAAATTTGACAGGTTTCTCTAGATGGGTATGACTTTGAAGAGGCACACCCTAGTCGAAGCCAAATTGAGAACCTACACTATGGGGGGGGAGTAGACATCATAAAAAATCTCACACTCAATAAAATAAAGAAGGTATGAAGGTGTTAAGACTAAAATAACCCCAGTTGAATGATTATTTTTTACGAAAATCTCATAGACCGAGTCTATTAGTCCAGATGACTAGACAAAGAATTTATTTGTGTAATTTTGGGTTTTGGTTGAATACGGTCGAATGAAAAACTCCTTCATATTGTCAATCATGGATATAAGGGGTTTTCTACTTTGTTTATGGTTCCAATTATAGATAGGAGGAACCTTTTATTGGTAGGGAAACTAGCAGTATACTTGAGTGGGCAAAATTAGGACATCTTGAATAAAGAAAATAAGTAAGCAACAAATTATTACAATAATTAGAGACTATAAGAGGGTACTTTAGATTATATATGGAGGCTTAACCCCTATTTGAGTATGGTAATGATAAGCTAACTTGGCCAAAACTTTGGATTAATGATAAGACACACAAGCACAAACCCAATGAAGATAAACTCAGTTTAAACTCACAAAACTCTCATGTATAACTCAAGAAATAGTAATGAACCTTAGAAGTAACTTAGCTAGAGAGAGGGGAGTAAGCACCCTAGATACACCTTGGTAGGCAGGTATAAACACACTTAATACCCTCAAGAATCTCTGTCAAGTATTAAAAGCTTCGTAATAAGTAACAATGGTGAGTGGGTAAGCCCTCTCGTTTACAATAACTCCCTCTTTTTTGTATTCTCTCTAGTAATAACTCCTTAAACTTCTCAAAAGATCATCTGAACTCTCTAAAAAGATCTCCCTTTCCTCAAAGGTGGTTGGGATACTTAAATATTCCCCCACACCACCCCCGAGGCAACTCAGTCGTTAAAGAATATATAAGACATCCCTCATACTTTATGTCACGACATTAAATGCCTGATGTACTAGTTGTCTCCACATCATAAACATTAAGTGCCAAGACATGCCTTTTTTCCATCCACTGTATGTCAGGGGGATATTATAGCAGAGGTGGCACACCTACTGCCTGACAGCCCAAAATACCACGGTGGTTTACTCAAGTGCAGGTCTGACATTGTTTTGCTGGCTAGTGACATCACCTACAGTAGATGTGACATTAAGTAGAGGGTTGTTTGGTTCATAACTCAGTGCCCGATGGAACTCCAAGCTGCCTCGCCCGAGGTTCCATGGTCAGGGTCCTTCGGTGTTTTATTAGGTGGATCTAAGATGGTCAGGACAAGCCCCAACGATGCCTCACTTCTCAATCCTCCAAACTAAGTCCCTCTAAAGTTCCCACGACGAGGTCATTCGATAGAGCATGAAAGCTCTCCCAAGCCCTGCGAAGCCTATTCTCTCGCGAGTACCATTTCACCTCACACAAACTTGTTATTATTCTTGTTACAGCATTACAACTGTTATAGCTTAGAGTCAATATAAACAAAGATACAATTTGACTAACACAACATGCTAAAGTATGAGTTGCCATGCCAAGCTACCTCGCTGAGTTGCCATGCTTGAGATACCTTGGTTGTTTAATCTCAAACAATATTTCCAATTAAGGAATTATCCATAATCTCAGGATTACCTTCAATCCCCCTCTACATTTGCCCCTTCGTGGAGAGATTTGTCAGAACAAGAAATGTCTGCATGAAACTTCTCAATCCGATGAACCTTTTCTGCGTGAAAAAATTCTGGCCTTCTTTCCCTCATTAGAACCACAGTGATATAATCTCCTGAAAAAAGTAAAATTATCCCCGATATACCTGAGCTGAAGTGACATAACTCATTGGGGCTTGGGTGAAGGGACATCGCCACTTTTTCCTCATACCGAGCCTCAATCGTTCTAGCTTTACTATTTAGAATTCCCCCGAAAGGTCTACTAACCTTCTCAAATACTCGTTTTGACTCCTGGTAATCGAAATTCTCCTCGATGTAACTGAGTCACAATTTAAACAACGTTTGGACCTATGGCGAGGGGACATCATAGATTTTTGAACCGTTGGGACATATTTTCCGTTAGGTGTTAATGGATAAGTCTGACACCATTTTGGCGCAAGAACATAAACTTGGTTAGGAAGTCAACCCTTTTTATTCCCCAGATGTCACTTCGTATTCGACGTTACGTTGTCTTTTCATCTCTCAAAACACTTCCCGAAGTGCCATATGTGCTTTTGAAATGATTATAGGCAGCTTGGCACGTGCGAGGGTGGGAAACTCAAACGACGGGTTCTTAAGAGGGTATAAAAGTTTCAAATGTCTCTTTATTTCAAACCTTTCTCCTCTTCTTCTTCAATCTTTCACATTTCCTCAGAGAGAGATCTTTGCGCAAACTCTGTGCGACCTCCATTGTTGCACCATTATTTACACAGTCTACTCCCTCTTTCATCTTTTGCGCCACCATCCGCGGTTGTGCTCCTCCCCTCTTGTTCTTCGCCCTTCTTTCCCAACTATATCATTCATTACTACTCTACCGTGGCTTCTCTGAGTACTTCCAAGGTTGCTTCCACTACCCAGCCACGTTCCCCCTCTATCGTTACTGGCGCTGCCACCGCCCTTAGTGGCGCTGCCCTAGTCGCTGCTCGTTAAGAGAAACTACGCTTCTATCGCCGGGCGCCCATCTTTGAAGAAGATGATAAATTTTCTGAGGCATGAAACACCTGCCATTTCTCATCCAAGTTTGATCTAGTACCGTTGGGTGATGAAGAAGTGGATTCGTCGAAGTGGGGCTATCTTCCACCAGAGGGAACTCTATATTTTTTCCTAGACCGTGGTGACTTTCCCTACTTCCATATCGACTTAGAAGCACCTGGGGGTCACCTGCCCATTTCATAGCATGGCACACACACACATGCAGAGCTCCCACTCCACTGCTCTTTCCAAGGTTATCCTTCATCGCACATTCTGGTTTGGGGTGTTCACACTCTCGAAGCATAACACGGCGTTACAAGTGTTGGTTTCCCTATGGAACACCACAACTCACACCTTTTTTACTGCGTGGGGGGAATTCACCGTTACACTGGAGGACGTCTGTGAACTCCTTGAGTTTGAGCCCATGGGTGAGTTCACCTACCATGATGAGCCTCTAGATGCCGAAGAGGCTGCTGATCGCGTTGAGCTGGATCGGATCTGCCGCACTTGAACCGGTTCCTTATCAACTATTTTTTCAAAGCCCCAACGTCGAAGGATGTCAGTGATGTAACGGGCCGCAATCGAGGTACCTCCCTGGAACTATCAGCCTACTTACTGGTATTACTTTCGTGCTTCTTTCTTACTAGAAAACCCAACGATCAGCCCAGGAGGGACCTGATAAACATTTCCATTCATTTGGCCAGAGGGTTCAACCTACCTCTGGCCTCCATCGCCTTGGGGTCCCTCTACACATGGATAGATCGAATCCATATTGACATGGAACGGTCACTGGGCTATTACAACTTGAAGAATTTTGCCAACCCCATCATCTTGACAGGCTTCCTCTATTCCCACTTTCCAGCTATTGTTGTGAAGTCAGTTTCCTACCCATGAGCAAAGGTATTAATCCCCCATGCCTCCTATGTTTCCACAAGAAGCAGATCCGAAAGGAGATAATGGAGGTTTTTTATTGCTCAGACTCCTTCGTAATGAGGCCATATAGTGAGCACACCTTTTCCCATAGTTGGGACTTCTTTCCTACTGCAGCCACAACGGTCAGATTTAACCTGGTTTTAGAAGATTCCTCCCAAGCCGTAGTGCTACTTTTCACCCCAGGGTTCCTCCCCTCTTATAATGAATGGGGATACACTTTTGATCCCTACAATCCTGATAGATGCAGTAGGCAGTTTGGGTTTGATCAGGGGGCTCCTCGACCTGTGTTCCAGGATAATCATTCAAAGGCCACCTTCGTTGAAGCATGCACCTTTTACACTTCAGCCACGGTGCTCGGTGTGACATCCACCATTGATGGCCGTGTCACCCTTCCTAGTGCTACTAGGAAGGGAGATGTATACACTTCTTATGCCACGAAGTTCCATCTAAAGCAGTTGGCCATGATTCGTGAGTACATCCAGTCCCCCCGTCAATATCCCCTAGTCCTTTCCTTTTCTTCTTCTGAGATGGGTCTAAAGGGGAACTCCGTTCTTGGGGTTGTGTTTCCCTTAAGTAAAACTATTAAAGAGTCTCCCCATGAACTACCCCCTCATTGCCCAATGATCCTAACTGCCACCCCAAAACCCACGGCCACTACGACCCCCAAACTACCTGTCCCCACGGCCGAAGCTACCACGGGAGAAGGGACTTCTGAGCCACCTACCAAGAAAACTAAGAAGTCCAAGTCTAAGAAGGCTAAGGCCCAAGGTCAAATTCTTAACTCCATTAGAGGCGTTCCCAATTGCCTCCGTTCCTCCTCCCATGTCTCTAGAGATGGCCGAAGAGCTGAGGAGGCGAGTGCAAGCTGAGGTTGCATGAATAAATGTTGAATGCCAATGGCGCGTAGTCACTATTCCTCCTCAGGGTATATTCCCCACAATCGTGGTTGATCCGACGGAGCCAATCGTAAAAAGGAGAAGAAGGATCAGGGTACCTGAAACTGGTGGTGCAATGTGGTTTAGGAAGAAAATATTGGGTACCAAATCTCAGAGGAAACAGACTCGTGATAAGCCTTCCTCCCCAACTCCTTTGGCTGTTGCCTCCTCACCACCTTCACTAGTGGTTATACCCTCTCGTTCTCCCTCTGGATCTGAGGTATGTGTTCATTCTTTATTTCTCATTCTTCTTTTATTGACATAGTGCTTTTACTTATTGGCTGATAACTTTGGTGCAGGGAGTTGAAGAAGCGAGGGTCAGTCCCCCCAATTCTGCAGTGAGCCATTTCATAGGGGGACGTTGTAGTACCCCTTCAGCCACTACCGCCCTTCCACATTCCCCTTTGATAAGCCTCACCTATTCGCTCTGTTCATCTTCTCATCGAGAAAGGGATCCCACCATGGGGGCTGCTGAGATGTACGACTAGCCCGGGGCCACTATTCCAGCTTCCTTTGAGTTACCCTCGGAGCGAGAGGTGTCTCTGCCCCTTGTTGTGGTCAAAGAGAGTGCCCCACAGGTAAGTTTATTTCCAAGGTTTACATCTTTTATTTGTCCCATTAGGTTATTCCTTAATTCTAACATGTTGGGCTATTTTAGGTGGAAGTGGCATCGTTGATAGCCAACATTCTCCTTCCTCCTGCATTGTTAAGACCCATTACTGCAGTTCCTCTTTTCAGTGCCATAACCGGGGTAAGCTAGGTGCATTTCTATCCCTTATCCCTTTGTGGTGATTACTCCTTTTATCTAACACTTGTCTTTACATTTGCAGCTTTCTCCAAGTCTTTCTCTGCCTTTTGCGTTGAGTGGCCTTATCCCTTCTTAGGCCCAGGTTGATGCAGCTGCTCTCGTTGGGGCATCCCTTGAAGGTCCAACATCTCCTTTTGTTGATGCGCACATGTTGGCCATAGTACCCTATGCTGGCGAGGGGAGTGTGCCTACCTTTGAGGCTTCTGTAGCCGAAGGCTCCGTTAAAGCTGCTGAGGTAACAAGCCCGCCTTCCATGGTTTCTAGCATTATGGCTCTCGTGGTAACTACTAGTCTCGATCTTGCTGCTAAGGTACTTCTATAATTTCTCTGTATTTCTCAGCTTCTCAAACGCCACCTATATAGGTGACTTAATCAATGAAAACATTTGTTAAGTTTTTTTTCATAAACTCCGCCTATAATGATGACTTAACAATGAAAACACTTGTTAAGATTTTTCCAAAAACTCCACCTACAACGGTGACTTAATAATGAAAACACTTGTTAAGATTTTTCATAAACTCCACCAATAACGGTGACTTAACAATGAAAACACTTGTTAAGATTTTTCCATAAACTCCACCTATAACGGTGACTTAACAATGAAAACACTTGTTAAGATTTTCTCATAAACTCCACCTATAACGGTGACTTAACAATGAAAACACTTGTTAAGATTTTTTTCTCATAAGCTCCACCTATAACGGTGACTTAACAATGAAAACATTTGTTATGATTATTTCATAAACTCTTTGTTTCCTCTAATTATTTTCAGGTTGTTCAGGAGGATTCTCCACTAGCTCCTTCGCATATTACCTCACCCCGTCATGAACCTATTGCTTCCGAAGAAACTAGCCATGATGATCAAGGTTCCACGACAGGTGCTGCTATGGAAAGTGAATCTGGGTGCGAGCTTCCTCTGCCTGACTTGACTCCTCACACCTTCTGCCTGATGGTACTCCAACGTTCTCCCTAAATACCCGTTAATCACCATTTGGAAATTAAGAAACTTATGAGTTATCATTCTGAAACCTTCATGTTGGACTGCCTTCATTCAAACATCTCAGGTATGAGCTACAGGATTTAAGGCATGGCCACCGTCGTTGCTGAAATCGCCAATACTCCGACTGCTGATGTTACCAGACCCCTCCTCAACTAATTCCTGGGTTATCTGAGGGAGTTGGGTCATGACGGGTTTAATTTTGACTGGCTCCTCGCACATTTGAAGACTTTGAAGAGCCAGTGATTGGACAACTAAAGGAAGCTTTTGCAAAAACATCAGGAGGATCAGCGGGTTGAGGAAGCTAAGTTGGCCGAGATAGCACCCATCCTCAGAGCCATTGACAAGGAGGTGGAGGACCTCAAAGAAGCTCTGCGTTTAGCAAAGCTAAAATGAGAGAAACTTCTTATCGAACGTACGCAAGCACAGACCAGGTTAGAAGTTTCCATTAATGCCCAACAGTCTTGCTTAGAAGATTCTTCGGGCCTTCCTGGATATTTCTTCTCCTCCCCAGATTTGTGGTTCCTCCTAGGTCAATGAGTTTTTGTATTTGTACTTTTCCTTTCTTCTCATGTAATTCTTGGGCGATAGCTCCCAGTTTTGTAAGGCCCTAAAGTATATGAATGGAAAAAGATACTTATTCCCATGTTATTTCTTCGTGTTACATCTGTTTACATAAATTGTGAAATACGGAGTTCTATAATTCTTTCATCTCTACTTGAGGTATAATAAAAAATAACTTGCATACTCATCATAAGAAAGAACTCGTGTATTTGTAATAACAGCCAATTACATCAGAGGTCCAACATAACTACCTACACATAATAAACCTTCAACCACTTATTATTAATCTTGAATGGTTTATCTTCTTCCATCTTTGAAATTAAGCAATAACCTGAGTCATGAGCCTCCTTTACGATGAAAGGTCCCTCCCAATTTGCTGCAAATTTAGGTAGAGGAAGCCCCCTAATATGTTTCACTGCGTCCTTCAATACGAGATCTCCCTCCATGAATTTCCTTAGTCTCACCAAGTTATCATATGCCCTGGAGAGTTGCTTCATGTACATTTGAAAGTGTTGAATCGCATTATCTCTATTTCCGTCCAATGCTTCCAACTGCACGTGTCTATTCTGAGGGAGCATGCTTCTTCGTAAAGCATATCGAGCCGAGGGAACTTCTAACTCTACCGGGAGAATTGCCTCAGCCCCATAAATAAGAGAGAATGACGTATACCCTGTAGGCTTCCTTCTAGTCGTCCGATAGGCCCATAAAACGTCGGGTATCTTGACCAAAGTTTTTTTTAGTCTCTTCAGCTTGACCGTTTCCTTTTGGGTATGCCACAATCGAAGTGTGATGGATAATGGAGTATTTGTCTGTGAGCATTATTACTTCTAAATTGACAAAAGGAGTTCCATTATCCGAAAGGATAACCTTTGGGATCCCAAAACGGCAAATGATGTATTCTCTGATGAAGTTTTTCACTTCTCCTGCTATTGCCCTTGTCAGTGGTATCGCCTCGGCCCACTTTGTGAAACACTCCGTTATTATCAGGATACATATCTTCCCCCTCGAAGAAATGTGTATTGCCCCTACTACGTCGAACGCCCAAGTGTGAAAAGGATAAGGCGTTGCTAGGGAGTGTAAGTCCACTGACGGGGCATGGATCATATTTCCATGAAGCTGGCTAGCCTTGCACTTTCCAACGAACTCAGTAGAATCTTTCTCCATCGTTGGCCAATAGTACCCCAAAGTCATCAGCTGGGCATACAACTTGCCCCCTCCTATATGAGCTGGATTGTGAACCTATTTGAGAACCTTGGCCGCTTCTTCCTTTATGATGAAACACAATGGCCTATTAAAGTATCCCCTTCGACAAAGCTGCCCCTCCTGAATGTAGAATCTCGAGGCTCTTCACTAGAGCCCCATCGCATTAATTTTCTCCGTTGGGACGACTCCATCTTTAATGAAGTCAATATAGGGTTGTCTCAAGTCAGCTTGAGCCTCCACGAAATGACATTCAGCTGCCTCGAAGAATAATTGGCATTTATCACAATTCCATTATAACTCGGTTGCATCCTACTTCATGCTAGGCCAGAAATATCCCCCCCTTTGCATTCTTCTGTAGAGGGGTATCTTTGTTGTTTAGAAGTACTCTCTATGTGTTTTCTTCAATATTTGCTCTGCCTCTTCTGGACCGATGCATCTCGACATCTATCCTCATGCGTTTCTTAAGTAAAGGTTTCCTTGGTTGGTAAAGTACTGGGCCAATTATCTGATCCCCATTGTTCCTTCACCAGTCTTCAATTGCCTCTTAATTTCTCCCCTCCAATCCGTGTCCTCTTCCATCGATAAAATTGACGGTACCATTAACGGCGATATTCTTCATTAAATCACGACAGTAGTTGTATGCCTCCTCATGATTATCTTCTGGGAAATGGTGGCATAGGCATCTGGGTGACGGTTCATCGTTCTGGGGTGCCTCTTGATCTTGGTTCGATGGAACTGGCCAAGGAGCCTGTGAATGATCGTTCTGTATGGTGCCAGGCACATGTGTTTCAACGCGTATTCTCCATTCACTTACTAAACCACAAAGTCTGAATCCCCCTTGATACAAAGTGAACGGATCCCTCTTCAAATAGCCTCTAGAAATCCCAACACCAATGCTTCATATTCTGCCTCATTGTTAGAGCAAGGGAAATCTAACTTATAAGAAAGGCAAATCTCCTGCATTCCTTTTGAAAGAATAACCCCTGCTCCTCCTTTCTTTTCTGACGATGACCCATCGAACTGCATTGTCCATTCCTCATCCATTGCGTCTAGATGGTTGTCTTGCAAATCGTATCCTGGGATATCTTCTTTGGGTGGCTCAAAGTATCCCAAAGGGAAAATGGCCAACAGATCAGCGTAGGCCTGGCTTTTAATTGCACGAGGAACCACGCACTTCAAGTAATATTCAGAGAGGATAAGGAACCATCTAGGAGCCCTGCCAATCAATATAGCCCTTACAAGAAAATACTTAATGGGATCACATCTAGTTATAATATGAATTGTAAAAGACAACATATAATCTCTAAGTTTTTGTGCTACAAATACTAAGGCTAAACAATGCCTTTCTAAGCTACTATATCTGACTTCTGGTCCGTGGATGATCCTGCTGAGGTAGTAAACTGGTCGTTCTTGACCATCAATCTCTTGTGCTAGCAAAGTTCCCACGGACCTTGTGGTGGATGTGAGGTATAGCTGCAACGGTATTCCTGCCCTTGGTGGAACCATGGTCTGTGGTGAGATGATCAACTTCTTTAGTCCATCAAGAGACTTCAAGTGAATTGCCTCCCATTTAAACTTCGTGTTCTTTCGCAACAGTTGCATCAACGGATGTGTTCTTTCGGCTAATCCAGGCATAAATCTAATAAGATAGGAGACTTTACCAAGGAAACTCTCAGCTCTTTCGCTATTCTTGGACATGGCATTTCCAAGATCGCCCACTGTCTGTCCTGGTCCATCTGCACCCCTTGTCGATCAACAACAAAGCCTAGAAATTTCCCGCTTGTCACCCCAAAAATGCACTTCAACGGATTATTCTTTAATTTAAACTTCCTGCAACGGGAAAACACCTTCCTCAAATTGCTCAGATGAGACTCCTCCTTCCTCGACTTGATGACCAAGTCATCCACATAGAATTCCACGAACCTGTGAAATAATACATGGAAAATGGCCATCATTATTCTCTGGTAAGTCGCCCCAGTGTTCTTGAGTCCAAACGACATCACCCTGTACATGAAGTTTCCCAACGGGGTTCTGAACGCTATTTTCTCTGTATCCACGGGGTCCATCTTGATCTGGTTATACCCTACATACCCATCCATGAAGCTATACATCTCATGACCTGCCGTTACATCTATCAGGCTATCAATGGAGGTTAGGGGAACTGGTCTTTGGGGAAGTCTCTATTCAAATCTCTGAAGTCCATATAGATCCTTATCTAGTTTTTATCTTTATTCCCCACTGGGATAATACTGGATAACCAGAGTAGGTGCTATATCAGTGTAATGAACCCTGCCATTAGTAAGCGTTGAACCTCTTCTTTGATCTTCAAATCCAACTCAGCCTTGTACATTCTTGTTACATGTTTTATTGGAATGGCTGAAGGAATCACGTTGAACTTATGACCGCTTACTTCCTCATCTAGCCCCTCCATCTCTGTGTACTTCCATGCGAAGACATCTATAAATTCCCGAATCAACTCCACCAAGGACTATCATTTCTCTTTACTGAGATCCTTCAAGATGAAGATGGGCCTTGGTTCATCCTCTTCTTTTGTCAGGTTCAACTGCTCTAGCTCTTATACCTGCGGCTTCGGTCAATCCGCCATGTAATCTGGTTCCTCGACGACTTCCTCCATAAATTCCTGTATACTGGAATTGTCTATCGCCATGCATTGTTCCCTTTGATCTACCAAAAAGAATTCATATATCAGGTCGACCTCATCATCAGCTTCCTGGATCGCCCGTTCACACCGTTATAATCAATACACCACCTTTCCTCCCTCGGTAATGACCTTCTTGCACTGTCTGTTGGCAATGGTGACTACTTTCCTCTTCTTCTCTCTAGATTCTTTGGCCACTCTTTTTCCTGAGAATTGACTCAGCACACTTTGTCGTTGGACCTCGTGCTCCATCAAATCCACTCTGGGCCTTATCCTATCTTTGAGATGCTTCGAGATGCCTTGGGGATGAGGGACCACCTAGTGAGCTTCTTTGATCATTACTCTTGCGCTATTCGCAACCTCTTTACTCTGCTCGTTCAAGGGCCCCATCCTTTCTCTGATCGAGGGAACCCATGCTCCCTTCATTCTTCTTGTTATGACCCGGACATCCTCTTCCAACTCCGTATAAAATGTGGCATCCACCAAGTGAGCTTCCTCGATAGCAAAGGGCCTCTTTATATCCCTAATGGTCACCTCCGTCCCCATGATGTTTGCATTAGCGCATTAGTGGTATGTAAAAGGAACTAGCCCTTGGTTGTGCATCCACACCCTTCCTATTAGCTGGGAACTCAAATTTCCCATCACAATCCCCACATTAACATACCAAATGTATTTGGAAGATTGGTTATCATACCTCGAAATTACCAAAGGCATGGGGACTAATCTTTCTTCTGGAATATTGGCTGCATGAAAGGAGTTAAATGGCATGATATTGATGGAAGCTCCCCCATCCATTAGAGTCCTTGCAAAACTAACTCCGTTGACACTGGCAGTCACGTACAATGGCCTGTTATGAGGGAATCTCACAGCCTTATCGGCATCGCTGAAGGTCACCTCTGACATGAACCTCCTTACCAACCTGGCCATGGGTCCCTTCCATTTCAGTGAAGGGACTGCATCTTTCCTCGCAATATCTAGTATCACCTGGGTTATTTCCAACCTTTTTTTCTTTTGGAATCCCTACTTGGTTGAAGAACCAGGTGAACTTCTAGGATTTTGAAACTGCACAATACTCTAGCATCGGATCTTCTTCCTCACCTTCAACGCTGTACACATCCTCCACGTCTTTGGTGCTTGCTTCATCGTACGCCAAAACTACATTAGCCATTCCCTTGGTATAGGTCTCCAAAGCTTCTTCATACTCTTTTATTTCTCCTCTCCCTGCCTCTTCATCGTAGGCCACCAAGAGATTGGCCCCATGTGCTGGCAGTGGGTTGTTATTGACATTCTATGGAGGGATTTGCAACGTCCCTGCCTTCACGTACTTGTTAATAACTCTTCTCAGTGTGCGAAAAATTTTTGTTGGGTGTTGGATCCTACTATGAACCTGGCAGTACCTAGGATCCGCCTTCGTTGCCGCATTAGGTTCCCCAACGGGAATGTTTTTTGGTTCGTAGACCGTTCCACCTTGGACCATTGCATTGTAATAGCTGACAGCCTTTTCCACTATATAAGGCAATGGTGGTGGTTCCTCCCTATTTCTTCTGAACTTCCTTTTATTGTCCTTTTTCGGTGCCTTGCCCCCGTCTCCTCCTTTGGTGTACCGTACTCGTGGGAGCTGAGACCTCCTCCCCGCGGGTTGCATTGGCTGCCTAAACATCATGGGCACCGCCACCGTATTGGGCCGCACCACCAAGGAAATATTCCTCACTATTTTTAAGAATGCCAAAAAAGTCCCCTCATTCGTTTCATTGATGAGATGGTAGATGTACTCAGGAAGAAACCCCTCAGTGCTAATCTCCAATAACTTAGACTCTTCGGCTTCCTCTCTCACGTCAAGGGATCTTTCCCTGAACTTTTGAACATAGGCCACCACTTCTTCCCCAGGTCGTTGCTTCTCCCTACCGAGTTGGGTCAAAGTAAGCTCATCTTTTGACAAAAAGAACTCCTGGACAAACAACACACGCATCTCCTCCCACGTAGAAACATTCCTAGGAGACAAATGGGAATACCAGGTATATGCTTTATCGGTTAAGGATTTGGAACACTCCCTCAAACAATTTTTTTTATTAGTGGAATGTGCCCCCAAGTGTTCGATAAAGCGCTTGATGTGCTCCTTCGGATTCCCACCTTTTCCTGTGTATTTTTCAAAAATAGGAGGAATATAGTCCTTCAGATATGGCTCGTCATTGTACTTCTAAGGATACGGTGTTCGAAAGTCATCATAAACCGAAGCCACCTCGCTAATAAATTGGGAGGAAGCCTGCATGAACTTCAGCATGTCCTTTTGCATCTCCTTTCTCATTTATTCCATGGGTGATGCCGCGCTGGGGAAACAACCAATGGCACCATGGGTTGGGTGCCCATTGTAGCTGGCACCAACGTCACAGCGGGGGTCGTTGAAACTCCTGAGGTTCCCACTGCTAGATTCATAATAGAGGGTATGCTTGCTGGGACCGTTCCCGCAACACCTGCACCTGGTGGGGCCATTGGATCTACCCCTTGTGTTATTAAGGTATTAGCCTCCAATCCTCCCAGCATAGTTGAAGCTACTATAGTTTGCAAAAACTCATAAAACTTTTTCATGAGGAGCGTAACCTGAGTGGGTCCCAATCCCGCACTCGTGGAAGCTTGTGTCACGCCCAAAATTCCTAACGTCATCGGAACTGGAGGTGCCTCCACTCAGGGAGCCCCATCCCTTAAGGCCTCCAGTTCCCTCGCAGCTTGTTCTTAATTATGCTGGATGTCATCAAAGTTGAGCCTTCGATTAGCATTATCCTGAGCCGTGCTCCTTACTTAGAAGAATGCCTCCCCAGCAGAGTCGCCAAATGTAAGAGGGTACTTTAGATTATATATGGAGGCTTAACCCCTATTTGAGTATGGTAATGATAAGCCAACTTGGCCAAAGCTTTGGATTAATGATAGGACACACAAATACAAACCCAATGAAGATAAACTCAGTTTAAACTCACAAAACTCTTGTGTATAACTCAGGAAATAGTAATAAACTTTATAAGTAACTTAGCTAGAGGGAGAGGGAAGTAAGCACCCTAGATACACCTTGGTAGGCAGGTATAAACACACCTAATACCCTCAAGAATCTTTGTCAAGTATTAAAAGCTTCATAATAAGTAACAATAGTGAGTGGGTAAACCCTATGGTTTGCAATAACTCCCTCTTTTTTGTATTCTCTCTAGTAATAACTCCTTAAACTTCTCAAAATATCATTTGAACTCTCTAAAAAGATCTCCCTTTCCTCAAAGGTGGTTGGGGTCCTTAATTAGCCACCCACACCACCCACGAGGAAACTCAGTCATTAAAGACTATATAAGACATCCCTA
This sequence comes from Sambucus nigra, assembly GCA_949130495.1. NCBI lineage: Eukaryota > Viridiplantae > Streptophyta > Magnoliopsida > Dipsacales > Adoxaceae > Sambucus > Sambucus nigra. The sequence goes on along the minus strand of OX422215.1, from coordinate 299,455,879 downwards.
ATACTTTATGTCACGATATTAAATGTCTGATGCACTAGTTGTCTCCACGTCATAAACATTAAATGCCAAGACATGCCTTTTTTCCATCCACTATGTGTCATGGGGATGTTGTCACAGAGGTGGCTCACCTACTGCCTGACAACCCCAAATACCATGGTGGTTTACTCAAGTGCAGGTTTGACATTATTTAGCTATCTAGTGGCATCACCTACAGTAGATGTGACATTAAGTAAAGGGCTATTTGGTTCATAACTCAGAGCCCGATGGAACTCCATGCTGCCCCGCCTGAGGTTCCACGGTCAGGGTCCATCGGTGTTTTACCAGGTGCATCTAAGATGGTCAGGACAAGCCCCAATGGTGCCTCACTTCTCAATCCTCCAAACCAAGTCCCTCTAAAGTTCCCATGTTGAGGTCATTCGATAGAGCATGAAAGCTCTCCCAGGCATTGTGATCGTGTTGGAAATCGAGCGTTCCTGTAAATAGGTTAGTTGTTGTTATCGACTTCCGACCACAATACAAAAAAAACTTAAACTTTAACTACACTCTTGCGGAGTATACTGGAGAGTCTAGGTATCGAATCCAAAGGGAATGTTTGATAGATTTTAATTGATTTATTACTTAAAAAAATAAAGTGTAAAAGATGATGATTGAGTGAGAAAGGAAAAAGAGAAAAATAAAGAAGTTAAGTAAAACTAATTGAAAAATTAAGGTAGAGACACAATCCCACAACCCTAGACTATTGACGGTATAAAACTAATCGTAAATTTAACTGATTAATTTGACCCAGAATTTAGTACTCCTAAGCATTACTTATACGAGGTTCAATCGCGCGTCATACTTAATCTGAGGACAAGTAAATCGGTATCACGATAGTGACACTCGAATTGCATTCTAAATCATCTCGGTTACCCATAGGCAAACGAGATATAAAGATCTACAATTGTTGTGTTCCTACGCGATACGGTCGTAATCAATCACTAAATTTAGAGGATTAATGTTATACACATGTAACTATCACATCGGGTTGGGTTCATTCATCCCAACCTTTAAAAACCTAGCCGAACATGGTGAATAATAATAAAAGTGCTGGAAATAAAAGTTACCACGATTGAAGAACAAGAACATGCAAGAAGAAATCAAAGATTGAAGAAAAATCGAAAAAGCTCTTGAATTAATGGTGCAAAATATGTGAATCTTTCTCCTAGATGTTCCTACATGTTATGGAGCTTTTACATAAATGAAATCTGAATAAAAAGAGTCCTAATGACTAAATATATAGGCTAGAGGTCGTTTAGAAGAGTCCCCAAAACATAAAACTCTTTTGGCTAAAAGATAAGTACAAAATAAAACTCCGGTATCTCCCAATTTGTCACACTTAGAAAGCGTGACTAATTTCGTAGCGGATCTGGAGCGTGACTAATTTCGTAACGGATATGGTGCGTGACAAATGGGCGGACCGGTTCTTTTTTCTCAGCTTCGGTTCGGTTTGGGTCTGACAGCTTTTTTCTTGGATTTCTTCTTAACTTCAAATGGGCATAACTTCTTCACTGTAGCTCGGATTGAGGTGCCGTTTTTTCCATTGTTCTTTTCATTGAAATATCTTCAACTTTATAGTTGTCCCCACCTCCAGAATATGCATGAAAAAAATACGAAAATGCCCTTTAACTCCCCGATTCATGGTTTCTTTCACTATTTTGAGTTCCCTTTGGCACTAACTTGCATGAAATATCTGTACAACACATAAGAGATACACAAAATACGAATTACTTGCCAAAAAGGGTTAGTAGCATAAATATGAGACAAATCCAAGCTATTTACACCGCACGGGATCATAAAAATACCGAAATTAAGGGGATAAATGTGAAGAATTTATGCCTAATCAAACACCCCTAACTTAGAACTTTGCGCATCCCGAGCAATGTAAAAGAATAAGAGTATGAGTTAAAGACCCTTCAAAAACTTTATTGGGATAGAGTACCTCTTTCGCAGGCAAGCGATTGCATTTAGCATATCCAACAAGCCTTTAAACCTCTAGGTTACCCTAGTAGGACGAGTGGTGTCTCGTGAGGGTTTGCAGTGAATATACCCACAAAATTCTTATTGACTCAAAGAAAAAAAATCAAAATACTTAAAAATTGTACAATTTAAACACCCCAAAAATAGTCACCTTAATGTCATATTTACAAGTCTCGAGTCATAATGTGTGTGTGCGATGCCAAGAATTGAACCGCTAACTTCCACCGATTGATCATTACGTTACTTTTCAAAAATTCGTTTTGATTCAAATACTCATGGGATGATCTCTTAAATGAATCTCTCGGATTGTGGCTATTCTCTCGGTATGCGTGACAAAAAGAGTAAATATAATGGACGCAAAGTCACGCACACAAATTGAAAGATGGAAATTTTTGGGTGAAAAGATCTCTTCATCGGAATACGGTCATAGGGAAACGGGAAACATCATCTCTTTTTCACGCCATGTAATCTCTTGTATTATCTTTTTTTATTTTAACTCTCCACGCGGTAACCAATTTCGCAATTTGGACTCGGTTAGGACTTTTTCGGGTTAAAGGTGTATTGGATAATATGGGTAAGTTTGGGAACTTCGGAATTGGAAAATTTTCTTATGATGTCCGTTAGTGCTTTTCCGGGCTATTTCTCATTTTCTCTCCTTTTTCTATTTTTGTTCTTTTTTTTACAGTTTTCTTTTCTTGCTATTTTTGTTGAGCATATCTTTTTTTTTTCCTTTTTATGCACTTTTCGTACTTAATACTGAATTTTTTCATTTTTCGCAATTTCGGGCTATTTGGGTTTTTCGGGTTGTCAAATGAAAGGGAAAATCTATTTTGCTCAAATTTTGGGTTACAAAAGGGATAATTTTTTGCATCTTTTTCTGGCCAATATTTTTGGGTAACAAACGATGGCCTACTTCATTGTCCAAATGCGAGTTGCTTTACCATATGCGTCTTGATATTAATTTAATTTAGAGATTTATAGCGTGCTTTTTTAGGCAACATTCCATTTCCCATAACCGATCAAAACAATAAAATAATGATCATCAACGACTTTTTAAAACGCTGAAATGATCTTTGAGTTAATCATTAACTGGGATTGATTTAAAAACTTGGAAAAAAAATCGATAGGCTCGAAATCTCACCGGGCTGATTAATCGCCACACTTATTCGTTAAGTCGTCAATTTCCATCTTTAGTAAATTTTGGATTTGTTCATTTGAGTTTTACAACTTGAGACAAAACATTTGTGAAGCTTTTAAATTCCAATCTTTATTTATTTTGAAGAAAAATATTTTTGCCTTTTTAAAAAAAAATATTACTTTTTTTTTAATTTATTAAAAATATACACTTGGAAAGAACATGTGATCGAATCAATGAATCTAAATAATAAACGGGAAGAATATCCCACAGCCCCTAACTTAAATGTTGCATTGTCCTCAATGCAAATCAAGAACACAACATAAAGAGAGGAAAAGAAAGATATTACCCAAAATGGAACGATACCTGAAAAGTACAAGTCCATTGAATCTACAAAACATGTTAGAACCAGGCATAGCAGAAATAACAAAAACTCTAAACTACAAAAAATAATCTAACTATTGTACAACCTACGATTTTCAAATTCTAATAAGTTATACACTAGAAGTTGAAAAATTTGAGGGTCCACCCAAGATACAATAAAATTTTGAGGGATTAATGGGGTACCCTCACTAGGATGCATGCCTCCCGAAATATAAGGATTATGTTTGAAGAACGGAAGGCATGTGTGAGATGGAAAAAATGAACCATCACCAATTAAAAAATTTAACCGGATGATGGGGGGTTTGGGTGCTAGGTGGGACAAGTACAATTGAGATCCAAGAAAAATATAATCACCTCCCAAATATTTTTGAAGAAGTATGGGGAGAGGGGCACACAAAAAGGAAGAGTCCATATTAGAAAATAATTCTAGCAAAGTGTCTTTGTCGGTAAAAGGTGTAAACGTTTCAGAATTTTCAACCGACTCATTGGAATATAGCGGTACTTCTAATGGTTCAATAATGGTGAACGAAAATGGTGATGAAATAAACTCAATCTTAACTGATTCATCATCACTTGGAGATTGAATTTCAAGGGAGCAAGACTCACTTTCAATGAGATGTTCTTCAAAAATTTGAGGTGACACACAAGTCTCAACCTCCTTTTTATTTTCTAAATCAGAACGCATCTCATCGCAAAGTGAGAGCATTTTCGTAACAAGACCAACATCCATTGCACTTTGGGTGGAAAGAAAATCGAGTACTTGTTTGATTAGAAAAAGCATTTTTTCTTCCAAAGTAGTATTCATTGGCTCTATAACCTCGAAAGAAAAGTCATCATTGGATTCGAATAATGCATCCAACTCTTTCTCCCAAAAACGATTTTTTTCCCAATATTTGTTTTCAAGCCTTTCACATTCATGAATTAAAAGCCACTCACCCATTTTAATAGGTCGAGGCGGAGATTCTTGAAAATAAAAAGATTGAAAAATATTCCCATATGAACCATTATAATTACCGAACTCACTATAAAAAGACACGATTACCGAATAGTTTATAAACGGACAATCCACGTAAAGAGGTGTGCGGCGAAGGATTCAACGTTTCTTGGCGCTCAATTGTGCAAGCCGGCAAAAAAAATTAAAAGAAAGAAAAAAATATCTTGCGAAATAGTAAATCAATTATAATCTATAACAAAATACTCCCCGACAACGGCGCCATTTTGATCGTGTTGAAAACCGAGCGTCCATGTAAATACGCTAGTCGTTGTTATCGGCTTCCGACCACAATACAAAAAAAAAAAAACTTTAACTAGACTCTTGCGGATTATAGTGGCGAGTCTGGGTATTGAATCCACATGGAATGTTTGATAGATTTTAATTGATTTATTACTTCAAAAAATAAAGTGTAAAAGATGATGATTGAGTGAGAAAGGAAAAAGAGAAAAATAAAGAAGTTAACTAAAACTAATTGAAAAATTAAGGTAGAGACACAATCCCACAACCCTAGACTATTGACGGTATAAAACTAATCGTAAATTTAACTGATTAATTTGACCCAGAATTTAGTACTCCCAAGCATTACTTATACGAGGTTCAAGCCCGCGTCATACTTAATCTGAGGATGAGTAAATCGGTATCGCGATAGTGACACTCAAATTTCATTCTAAATCATCCTGGTTACCCAGAGGCAAACGAGATATAAAGATCTACAATTGTTGTATTCCTACGCGATACGATCGTAATCAATCACTAAATTCAGAGGATTAATGTTACACACATGCAACTATCACATCGGGTTGGGTTCATGCATCCCAAACTTTAAAAACCTAGCCTAACATGGTGAATAATAATAAAAGTGCTGGAAATAAAAGTTACCATGATTGAAGAACAAGAACATGCAAGAAGAAATCAAAGATTGAAGAAAAACCGGAAAAGCTCTTGAATTAATGGTGCAAAATAAGTGAATCTTTCTCCTAGATGTTCCTACTTGTTATGGAGCTTTTACATAAATGAAATCTGAATAAAAAGAGTTCTAATGACTAAATATATAGGCTAGAGGTCGTTTAGAAGAGTCTACAAAACATAAAACTCTTTTGGCTAAAAGATAAGCAAAAAATAAAACTCCCGTATCTGCCAATTTGTCACACTTAGAAAGTGTGACTAATTTCGTAACGGATCTGGAGCGTGACTTATTTCGTAACGGATCTGGTGCGTGACAAATGGGCGGACCGGTTCTTTTTTCTCAGCTTTGGTTCGGTTTGGGTCTGACAGCTTTTTTCTTGGATTTCTTCTCAACTTCAAACGGGCATAACTTATTCACCGTAGCTCGGATTATGGTTCCATTTTTTCCAGTGTTCTTTTAATTGAAATATCTTCAACTTTCTTGTTGACCCCACCTCCAGACTATGGATAAAAAAAATACGAAAATTCCCTTTAACTCCCCGATTGTTGGTTTCTTTCACTATTTTGAGTTCTGTTTGACACAAACTTGCATGAAATATCTGTAAAACACATAAGAGATACACAAAATACGAAATACTTGCCAAAAAGGGTTAGTAGCATAAATATGAGACAAATCCAAGCTGTTTACACCGCACGGGATCATAAAAATACCGAAATTAAGGGGATAAATGTGAAGAATTTATGCCTAATCACGCTGCCAAGCCTGGTCTCTCGCAAGTACCGTTTAACATCACACAAACTCGTTATTATTATCGTTACGACATTACAACCGTTATAGCTTACAGTCAATATAAACAAAGATACAATCTGACTAACACAACAAGCTAAAGTATGAGTTTCCACGCCAAGATGCCTCGCTGAGTTGCCATGCTTGAGCTACCTCGGTTGCTTAATCTCAAACAATATTGCCAATTAAGGAATTATCCTTAATCCAGGATTACCTTCAAGCCCCCTCTACAGAGACGTCAAAATGTCTAACTGACCTTACAATGTCAGTGTATGATATGACTTGCTATGTGTATAGAGATCCTAGTATGATGGCAGTCAGGGGAATTTTGACCCCCAAAGGCATCCAAACGACAATATTGATTAAATCCCTCCTTGGGCAGTCATGTAGTCTCTGGGATAAGAAAATTCTAGACTGAAAAATAATATGTAAGTTGGTAGCTAAAGGGTAGTCTCAAAACCCTCCCTAGTAGGGGGCAATACGATATCTTACCTGCCCTTAGGATTGGCCTTGGCAATTTTTCTCATTTTGGCAGAAGATTTATCTTCCACAAAGTATATGTACCGAATTAGCTCATCGAAAATGGCCTTGTTTGATCGTCTGATGCACTTCTTACAAGCCTTGTCCAACACCATTATTTTTTTCACCTCCTCTTTAGAGGTAGATTCATCAAAGAAAGTTTCATCACCGACAACATCAAGACCTAGGACCTCACACATATCCTCCAAAGTGATGGTAAATCTACCCCTCCCTGCCACAAAGGTGTGGGACATGTATATCCAGCGCTCCTAGAAGAAGGAGTGGTTTTGGTGATAGGTTTTATCTCACTAGTGGTTTGAAAGGAAGAACGGTGAATAATGTGAGTAAGGGATAAAAGGGATGGAGAAATAGGCAACTATGTCTTTCCTATTGCAAAAAAATGAAAAATATGAATTTTCTCTCTCTAAAAAGCTCCGGATATGTATGTTATTGAAATTAAAGGATTAATAAAGAAGGCGCTCCCTTTTTTATAAGGGTAAATGGGTATTAAAATGGTAGGAGGTGATGTTCACGCGTGTGTGGCTGCGCAGGGCCACACAAAGGTAATCATCATGCTCTGTTAAAATTTGCATAGAGGCGGTTCATGTGAAAACTACGCTCTATCCCTGAGTTGCCACGTGTTATGGTGTGGGAAAATGGACGGATGCATTTAGTACGATAAGACTGATCGATGATGACCCCTTTGAGGCTAATTTAGGATTTGGCATTCCTTGGGAAAGTAATGTGTTTTGGGGGAAATCTGGAAAAAAATAATTTCATAAGTGTGAACATGAAAGTTTAAAATTACTTGAGAAGGTACCCCAGCAACTCAAATTATCAGGGCAATTATAAAAATGCTTGCTCGAACAAAATGTTCACTCTAGTATATATTCATGTGAACGCTTTAGTGTTCACTAAAAATGATAACTCCCATTTCAATGAATGCTCATTTGTATGAAATTTTTATCTAACAAATGTTTGCCCAGTAAATGGTTGTTCAAAATGCTCGGTATTTTAGGTTAAAGGTCACTCGAAGGAGGATGAAGAGACAAATGTAGAGGTAGGTTAAAGTTAATGGTAGATTAAACATTAATCAAGCTAGCTAAAGTGGATTAGTGGATGATCAAGAATTAAGAATAAGAAAAAGGTTTGTCGGTAAGAATTTCACTCGAAGACACTCCCATAACAAGCAAGCATGTTCAAAGGAGATTTAAGAACATACTTGTAATACATACTTAATTTATATATGTTCTCTCTTGTCAATATTTGGGATACGTTGTAATAGTATTGAGATTGTTATGTACCTACAAAAGAACCACGTCTGGCAAAACAGGGGATAACTTTCATGCTCAATCCAGTGACCTCATTTAGGGAATCTCACAGGTACTAGGTTTGGAGGATTAAAAACAACGCAATGTTGGGAAATAACCCAAACCTCCGTGGTACAATTAGGCAAAACCTCTCTCTGATATGATCAAGTTAGTGTTCCAAAAATCTCCCCCCCCCCCCCCCGGTCATGGGACCTCACTAGAGGGACCTTGTCAAAGTTGTTCGTTCGAGAAACCTTTACCAAAGAAACCTCATCCAAACAAACACATAGAAAGTAAAGTTACTCGAGGAACCTCATTAATCATTTGATTGACAATACAACATATCTTATTGCTACTATTTAATATCTTTTATGATGTCATGCTTTCTGACATTTGGGAGCTCAAGAAAACTGGTACTTGAGTGGGTTCATTCTTTGGACCGCCGACCCATTTGGAAAACTTACCATCATCCCTCACAAAGGAAACCTTTGTGACAACGTGTCGCATCACAATCAATCTGAATGACATTCTGATAGCCCGAACAGTATTCCCACCCAAAAAAATATCTCATGCATTTAATACACCACCTTTTTCATTAAATGCACAATATTTTTGGAATTTAATGCGGGCTCAGAGCATTTAATGTGGGTAAGGTCGCTTGAATGACCTTCCATTACTATAAATAGTTTCACCAATCATTTGTTTCCAGAATCCTAATCTTGAATCCTGATACATGATTTCTCTATACCTAAGTGCATTATGTGAGATATTATCATTGAGTTTATCCTTTTGTTCTTAAGTTCTCGATTAGTATTTATTACTAATCAATTCACTTATTAAGTCACTTTAACATTTCTTCCTTGCCTTTATTGCATCAAACGACTTGTTCTTTCTCCATTCAACGAAGTTAGTAGATGATATTCATTTCATTTATTGTGTTGTCAGAGAATTTATGTTCTAGAGGCTCATTGAATAGACTTTGTTACATTTAGGCCATTTATTGCAAGTATTGAAATCATTTATTGCAAGGCGGAGGAATCCTCTATTCTTTACGTATTAAATATCACTCTAAAGAGGTTATGCCTCGTTGATAACTAATCATATTTATCAAACCCATATCTCACACTCTTAAATTAGATTAATAAAAGAATCTCACCACTGCAACATTTACCTTACAATCCACGAGGGATCATATTACTAAACAATTACAAAACTAATCTATAATCAACAATTCTCCTTATTCCATTTAAGTAAAGACAATATAGTCCACCTTTCATAACTTAAATTTATTCAAATTGTATCCCCTAATATGCTTTTGAGGCCCATAGAAACACCTACTAGCTGTCCTACTATATCATGAGTAAATATTAACACTATACATAATACCTCCATCTAACTTATGTTTTAAGCAAACTATATTAACCTTCACAATCGATGCTCTACCCAAAACTATGATCTCAGATTGCAAATGACCCGTTCTAAACCTATATCCTAATGTATGTTCAACCCAAAGCTCTAATACCAAGTTATGGCCGTGAATTATTAAAATATTATAAATTTAAATCACGCGTAATTAATTCCATAACTCAAATCTAACAAATATTTTGTGTTATTATAAAAATAAATAGGTAATTTTGAATTCAATGATAGACCATAATTTGACATGCAACTTATTTGAGCACCTAATCTCATACAACTGGGGTATTAAGAGCAACGATATCACAATAAAATTTCTCCCATTATAATAATTGTCTTAAGGATACTACATATAAAGACAACATAAAGTACAAATGAACACTAAAATAAAAATAAAAAGATTTCTCCTCTTATACACATATTTATATAAGATTTAATAAAATCAACTAACTCCAACATTGCCAGCACTTGAAAAAAATATTTTGCATAGCATCATGAGTAAATTAACCCGGTGAGAAAACTCTTCCACTAAAAAATCAACTCTAAATGTACCAATATCAACTAATATAATCACCATATCACGAACTCATAATATGTAACTAATCATCAGTAAACATATAACCACGTGAATAATAAGACATTTCTCATTTAAAATCTCTTACGATACATAGGCCTCTAATGTCCATGTGAAAAATTAAATAACTCAGTTGACATGTATACTAACAACTCCTAATATACAATGCCCTGCAAACATATGCATATTTCATTGCCTTCCGACAACTTTTGGTACTATAGACTATTTCAATGCACTAATTGTAGGATTATCTCAATCCTGGATGACTCAATATAAACCTCAAGTTCAAAAACAACAATAATATATGTTAATATGATCAAAACTTAAAATAACGGACAAATCCCTCGGTATAGCCAACTTATATATACCCTTCAACTACATGGATAAAATTAATCATAAATGAATTTATCATGAGAATCGATAATAATATAAGAATTTAAAGTCTCATAGTTACTAGTCACCTATATAATTAAAATACTTTGGAACAAAATCATAATATACTCATTAATTTTCTCCTCACAAGAAATAAACTATAATAGTGTAGAGGGGGCTTGAAGTTAATCCTAAGATTAGGGATAATTGCCCCATTAGAAACAGTGTTTGGGATTAAGAAACCGAGGCAGCTCAGCGTGGCAACTCAAGCATGGCAACTCAGCGAGGCAGCTTAGCGTGGCAACTCATACTTTAGCTTGATGTGTTAGCCATATTGTATCTTTGTTTATATTGACTATAAACTATAACGGTTGTAATGATGTAACAAGAATAATAATGATTTTTAGTGTGAGGTCAAATGGTACTCGCGAGAGACCAGGCATGGCAGGACCTGAGAGAGCTTTCATGCTCTATTGAATGACCTCGTCGTGTGAACTTTAGAGGGACTTGGTTTGGAGTATTGAGAAGTTAGGCACCGTTGGGGCTTGTCCTACCATCTTAGATACACCTGGTAAAACACCGAAGGACTATGACCGTGGAACCTCGGGGGGAGAAGCCTTGAGTTCCATCTAGCATTGAGTTGTGAGCCAAACAAACCTCTACTTAATGTCACATCCGCTTTCTCTGATGTCACTAACCAGCTAGGCAATGTTAGACCTGCACTTGAGTAAACCACCATAGTATTTGGGATTGTCAAACAGTTGGTGAGCCACCTCTATGACAAAAGCCCCTTGACACACAGTGGTTAAGAAAAAGGCATGTCTTGGCATTTAGTGTTTATGGTGTGGAGAAAACTAGTGCATCAAGTATTTAATGTTTGTGACATAAAGTATGAGGGATGTATTTCAAAGGCATTAATGGCTGAGTTGCCTTGGGGCGGGTGGGAGGCTATTTAAAGACCCCAACCACCTCTCAGGAGATGATCCTTTTTTAGAGTTCATAAGTGATCACTAGAGAATTATTACAAACTGGAGAGAGTTTACTCACCCACCATTATCATTTATTACGAAGCTTTTAATACGTGATAGAGATTCTTGAGGGTGGTTGATGTGTTTTAGTTGCTTGCCAAGGTGAATCTAGGGTGCTTACTTCTCTCTCCCTCTAGCTAAGTTACTTCCAAGTTCATCATTACCTTCTGAGTCATACACGAGAGATCTTTGAGATTAAACAAAATCTATCTTCATTGAGTAATATTTGAATTTCCTACGGCTAATCAATAGTGTTTCTATTTAACTTATCATTACCATACTCAAAAAGGGGTTACGCCTCCATCTTATCTAAAATACCCTCTTACATTTGGCGACTCTGCTGGGGAGGGATTATTCTAAGCAAGGAGTATGGCACAAGATAATGGTAATCGAAGGCTCAAATTTGATGACATTCAACACAATGAAGAACATGAGGAGAAAGAACTGGAGGCTCTAAGGGATGGGGCCCCTCGAATAAAGGTACCTCCAGTTCAGGCGACGATCAGCATTCCTGGGGTGACACAAGCTTCCACGAGTGCTGCGTTGGGACCAGCCCAAGTGGCACTCCTCATGAATAAGTTTTAGGAGTTCTTACAAAATCCGATAGCTTCGACGGTGTTAGGAGGATTTGAAGCCAACTCTTTTGTGACACTAGGGGCAACCTCAATAGCCCCACCAATTGCAGGTGTAATGAGAACAATCCCAGCAAGTATACCCTCTCTTGTGAATCCATCAGTGGGAATCTTGGGAGTATCAACGGCTCTAGCTGTGATGATTTCTCCAGTTGCAATGGGCACTCAGCCCGTGGTCCCGTTGGTTGTTGCCCCAGTAGCATCACCAATGGAGGAAATGAGGAAGGAGATGCAGAAAGGGATGCTAAAGTTCATGCAAGCCTCCTCGCAATCTACTGGTGAGGTAGGTTCGGTCTATGATGACTTTAGAACACCTTATCCCCAGGAATACAACGATGAGCCCTATCCGAAGGACTATATTCCTCCTATTTTTGAAAAATACACAGGGAAAGGTGGAAACCCGAAGGAGAACATTAAGCTCTTCGTTAAACACTTGGGGGCACATTGTAATAATAAGAAGCTCGGGTTGAGGGAGTTTTCTAAATCCTTAATCGATAAAGCATATACTTGGTATTCTCATTTGGCTCCCAAAATCGTTTCTACCTGGGAAAAGTTTCATGTTCTGTTCGTCCAGAAGTTGTTTCTGTCAGAAGATGAGTTTACTTTGACCCAAGTAGGGAGGGAGAAGCAACGACCTAGGGAAGAAATGGTAGCATATTGTCGAATGTTCAGGGAAAGGTCCCTCGATGTGAGGGAGGCGAATAAATAGTCCAAGTTGTTGTAGATCTGTGCGGAGGGACTTCTTCCTGAGTACATATGTCATCTCATTAATGAAACGCGTGAAGGGACTTTTTTAACGTTCTTAAAAGGGTCAAGAAATATCTCCTTAGTGGTGCGACCAAATCTGGTGGTGGTTCCCATGATGTTTAGGAAGCCGATGCAACCTGTCGGGGGAGGTCTCATCCCCCACAGGTAGGGTACACCGAGGGAGCAAATGGGGGAAAGGTGCCGAAGAAGGACAATAAGAGGAAGTTTGGAAGAGACAGAGAGGACCCACCACTATTGCCTTATATGGTGGAGGAGGCTGTCAGCTGTTACTAAGCAATGGTCCAAGGAGGAACGATCTATGAACCAAAGGGCATTCCCATAGGGGAACTCGATACGACAATAAGGGTGGATCCCAAATATTGCTAGATTCATCGGAAGATCCAGCATCCAATGGAGAGATGTTTTACACTGAGGAGAATCATCGACAATTACATAAAGACAGGGACTTTTCAAATCCCTTCGCAAAACATTAACAACAAGTGCCAGCCCTAGTGTCCGTAAGTTGAAGGAATCTTCGGAATCACTTTCCTCAGTCTCTTCGATATATTTGATGAGCAATTTTACTCGGTGTTAGAAACTTTCAGCCCATGGGTAGCTATCTTCGAAAAATATCTCCATTCTAGGCTCTATATTCTTATTTGTGTGGTCATACCATGGTTCTGGAAAATCGCCAAAGGGGAAGTCTTTGCCTTCTTTGATGAATCATCCATTCAAGGAGTCTCTTGGGATAGTTGGGATGAAGTCTAATCTTTTATTTGGTCGAGACTGGTGGGTCATTCTGAGCTCTTGCTCTGATGGTTGATACCCCAAGAGGGAAAGATTTCTTCAGTTCGATGGGCTCAAGTATCCCTTGCTGCCTTTGCCCTAGCCCCAGTTCGAGCATGAAGTGCATGTTTCTGAACATCTGAATCACATTAACATTACCATGAGGGTCATATTCTAGACAAACCCTTTCTTTGAAACCGTCCCCTACTGGAAGTAGGAGTGGCTCAACTCGGAATCCTGATAGGAGCATATCATTTGACATGTATCTCAAGGATTGGACTGCTCGTGATTTCACTCTCGATATTTTTGTCGTTGCCCAAAATGATGATGACTCACCCGTCAGCGAAGAACTTCAATTTCTGATGGAGACATGCCCTTGATACTGTGGAGCCAGGGTCGTCCGAGCAATAGGTTGAAACAAGCTGGGATGTCTATGACTTGGAATTCAATGACAGAGTTTATAGGGCCAACCCCTATTATAAGTTTTATGGATCCCATCACCTCCCTGTGGGTATTATCGTAGGCACGTATAGCGGTGAAGGTTGGAGCGAGGTCACTATCTTTCATGCTTAAATACTTGAAGGTTATCAGTGGGCATACATTCAAGATGGATCTGTTATCGACAAGAGAGAGTGGCACGACCTTCCCCGTAACTTTGATGCAGATATTGAGTGCATGATTGTGATTTGGCCCAATTCTGGTGATTTCTTCTTCAAAAAATGATAGCATTCGGGTAGAGGTCAAGGATTCGACCATATTTATTGCTTCTTCTGGTGTGGTAGAAAGAGGGACTGTGGGTCCAGTGAGTAGCTTGATTAAATCATTTATGTGCAACTGGGAAGATATGAAAAAACCCCATAGAGTGATGTTATCTTGAGTTTTCTTCAGTTGGTCGAGGATCTTACTCTCCTCGATGGTCATCTCTGGCATAGGAAGGTTTCCAATGCCCTTCCCTTTGTCATTTGCTGGTAGTGAGCTTGGAACCTGGTAATGTCTCCCTGATCTGGTCATGTGATTTACTGAAGAAGGGAAGAACATAAATCTCGTTTCCTCGTCAATCTCAGGTTGTTCTGTCACCCTATTTATTTATTTGAGGAGTTCTTAAAATGATATCATCCCACATATGTCGGCTATTGGGCCAGTTCTTCCTGAAGCTTGTTCTTCACTCAAATCTTGGAATTCTTCCCCCCATTTGGTGGCAACAATTATGTCTTCCATGTAAAGTCAATGCATTCCATTCTGTGGGGATATGTATGGTTGAAGGGTCTAAGTGCCCTTGTAGCTTTAAAGTATCAAGTAACCCGGTGATACTACAAATGCTGTTGGTTTGCCCGAATAATTCTGTAATAATCTGGACAACATCATCTAGGCTGATTTTATCGGTTAGTTACACCCACTTGTCTGAATCTCAGGCCAATTTTCGTGCTTCTAAGAACATTGTACTAAACCTTTGGCAATCGATGACCATTTATGAGGGCACTTTCAGCCCGAACTCTAGGAGTTGGTTTAACACCTCTGACAATTCCATATTTCCATTTTCAGAACGTGTACGGACAGTGATGCATGCTCTGTTAAGGAGTGACAGTGCCTGATCAGCGAGGCTAGTAGGGTATAGGAGGAAATATGGGCAAATTTGAAGAGGTTTAGGAGAGTATATGATTGTGATTTGAGTTGAGGGATCAAAATTTGGGTTTTCTTCTAAGAAGATGGCATTGGCATGATTTAGGAGTGGATTGCGAGTAGTGTTTGGCTTAGGATTGGCTGGTGGGGCGATGGTATCCTGATCAATGAGATCTTGGATTATATTTCATAGGTGAAAGCATTGGTCGATGGTATGTCTAGCAGTTTGAAGAAAGGCGTAATGAGCATCGACCTTGAAGTTTCGTGGAAGTGGGTTTGGCAATGGACGGGGGTCCAAGGGTTTTATAAGGTTTCAGCTTAATAGGGCTTGATAAACTTTGGAGAGGGGAGTATGGTGATCGGTGTATTCCTTTCGAACTAGGATAGGGCGTCTTTTTGGTGCCCACGAAGTGGTCAGTTGAGAGATGTTGTTGATGGTTGAGACTGCAGCATTGGCAGGTTTGTCATATTTTTTGGGAGTGAACTGTCCGGACACCTTCTTTGGTTCAACCTCTATTTTAGAAAGGCCTTCCTCAATTTCTACTCCTGCCTCTTTGAGAGATCGTAAGTGGGGATAGTATTTCCCTCCCATCATCGCTAGAATATGGGGCAAGAAGTTTTTCTTCACTATGTTGACCTGTTCTTCCTCAGATGGCCGATTGGTCCTGGTAGCTGCTTGCTCCCTCCACCGGGTTATGAAGTTACTGACTGATTCCCTAGGGTTCTATTTGAGCAGCTCTAAATCACGATGGGTGACCTTAAGCTCTTCGTTGTATTTGTACTGCGACATGAATTCTCGAGCTACATCCTCCTAGCTACGGATTCCGGATTCCTCGAGAGATAAAAACCATCGAAGGGCACTATCCTTCAATGTTTTTCGAATTAATTGGTCAATCACTTCTTTAGAATCCCCTAGTAGAGTCATGGAATGATGATAACTACGAAGATGAACAATCGGGGGTCCACTCCCCCCGAACTTCTCGATATTTGGCATCTTGAACTTCTCGGGTAACCTCGCTTTAGGATAAGGAGACATGTGGGTGTAGTCTTTGTAACTCCTAGAGATTCTGACTTGGTCGAACTTCTTGGTGAGCATTTTGAGATCCTCTTTGACTTTATTCAACTCGTCCTCTTTTGGATCAGCCACCATAGGCAGGTTAGCCACAGGCTGGGTAATGTTTGGCATCGAAAGTTGGGCAGGCGGCAGCCCATTGACAGAAGGGGTACGTGGAGCGTTCTGATATTCTTCAAGAACCCAGATAGGCTCGGTTGGACGCATAGCATGAGGGAATAGGGCCTCGGGATCTTGAGGAATATGAACCTGGTTTCATTGCATCTCTTGAACCTCAGTTTGGAGGTTGTCAATCTTGGACACGAGCTGCGCTAGGACTACCGTCAGATCCGGTTGTATGACTGGTACTTGATCTGTATTCTCCATGGAAAGTGGATGGATTCCATACTCAGAAGAAGTAGAATAGGAGCGGATGAAACTCTGGGGTGATTTGACTGAAGACCGAAGTTAATAGGGAGGCAGGCCAAGGGCTTGCGATTGACCTGAGAAGGCGTAGAATGGGATTTATTTTTGAGAAAAAGAGAAGAAACTATTTTTGGATTTTTGATAAAGAAGGGAGAAATGTTTTTAGAGATGAAACTCAGCATGATTATTACGATTATTATGTTCTCACTTGTATTTAATTCTCCTAAATGTAATGCCGGACGGGACGCGAGCCTAGAAAAGTGGGGTTTTTAATATATACGAAGCTACGACTGGACTTGTAACTAGGCTCACGAATAGGGTCCCATTTAAAAAATGTTCAAAAATTTGGGTGATAGGCCAACCCGGAATTTCGGCAGAGTTTCGGGTTAAAACTGGCAATCTAAAGTGTGTGTTTAAGGTTTGACACCTATATGCGGGTATGCAGTTGGTTGGGTGAATCAGAATGGGTTCCCCCCTTTGTTGTGACTTCCATGCTATACGTCTTACTCTTGAGGGCAATCGGTACGTGTGGATAAGCCATTTAATATACCTGAGCGTAAGTGAATTACCTCACTATATACCTCATGGGGACGGTACGTGTGAGAGCGAATTCGATATACTTGGTGTACGTGAATTAATTCCCTACGATATACCTCCCGTCATAACTTCGGTTAAGCGGTACGATGCGAGGGAACCATTCGATATACGTCAAAGGTACTTAGCCAATGGAAGGTGAGAGCCATATAGCTTAGGCTAACTGCACCCTGCCGGACCAGCACCCATCACGAAGTGACCCTCCAGTTACTGGGTAAAATTTGGTCAATAACAATGCTCTTCGATGATGTCGTGTGAATCATGCGTGATTCTATTATTAGTATCTTATGATGAGAATGCTTTTCTTGATTTTTCCAAACAGGGAGCAAAGTACAAGTACCAAAGGTACAACAAGTATGGATAGGTGATGCGTGCAACATGTGGATATATGTGATCCTAGGTGCACGTGGTGTGAAGTGTACATGGAGAATTTTCTACAAGTGTGTGAATAGAAGAATAAGCATGGGATACACATGGAAAAAGGGAACCTGCAGATATAGGAGAAATATAAACAATGATAACATCCATGTAAATAGAGTCAAGCCCTCAAAACATACATATCCCTAGCAGAGTCGCCACTGTGGCCATCCCCGATCCTCGCCGCGGGCGGGCACGTGAAGGAGGATCCTCGGGTCCCGCGCATCCCTCTCGATAGCACTTCGGCCGGTGTCATTTGAGATGAGGTAAAATGTAGAGAGATTTAGAGTCACCAGTCTGTTTTACTCAAAACAGACAAAAGAAAAAGGGGAATCCATCCCGAAGGACGGCATCCAAAGACATACTGTGCATATGAAACCAAAATGATTCGAGAAGGGTTCGGAGCCTAAGTTACGAAATGGAAAGGTGTTAGGCACCCATTCCTCCCTTTCGGTCTCTCATGGATGTTTGCTATTTTCCTTTTTTAATTTCCCCGTGATATGTGTTCATGTGTATATATATATAGTGGAGATAAGAATCTTCGACTTGTATCATGGGAGAGATAAAGCGAGTCATCCGTAGGAAGGTATAAAAATAATATTATAAAATAAGATTTACGCGATTACCCTTACGTTGATCGTTATAATGGAACGATAACGCATATGTATTAATACGTCACTAAGAACAAGTGTATAGAATATAAGAAAATTGGATTTAGAGAAGATAGAGAAAGTGAGAATAGGACTCGAGTCTCAGGTTTTACCCCGAGACGCCTACGTAGCCTATAAAGGCATCAAAGTCCACGTAGTTCACATACAAAATGAGGGTTGGGGTTTATTCCATAAATCCAAATGGGGGATCTCTTATTTGTGAGTGTGTGTGTGTGTAGAAAAAGTGTTTTAGTTGTGAGAAAAGTGTGAGAAAAATATGAGAATCTTTATTCGGAATTTATGAGAAAACCCTCTTTTTCTTATTTTTTTAGGTTTATTTATATCAAAATAAGAGGTGTACAATAATACTAAATAAAACGTATATTAGGATATGTGAGACGAGATAATAAAAGTACTAGGTAATAAAAACAAGTTATTCTGAATTTAAGGGAATTTGAAGAGAAAGTTGGACCTTATTGAAGATCTT
Source organism: Sambucus nigra (assembly GCA_949130495.1). Taxonomy (NCBI): domain Eukaryota; kingdom Viridiplantae; phylum Streptophyta; class Magnoliopsida; order Dipsacales; family Adoxaceae; genus Sambucus; species Sambucus nigra. The sequence goes on along the minus strand of OX422215.1, from coordinate 299,437,028 downwards.
GAGCTTGATCTTGAATGTTGGAGAGCCGATATTGCACTTGGATGATGATGGAGAGTGGCTAATTCACCAAGTTTGATGAAAAGTATGGTGAAAAGTGGAAGTTAGAAAGGGATTTGTATGTGGAAATCGTGTTGTCTTCGAGAGAGGTTTTTAGGATTCATTGAGAGCGATTTTTATCAGATCTGGGATCCCTTTGCAAATGAGGTGAAGGCCTCCTTTTGTAGGCCTAGGTCACTACCGATTGGCATAGACCTGGTCCTGCCTATCGACACCTACCGATAGGCAGGGTCTAGAACCTGCCATTTGGTAGTGTGCTTCAGGCCTTTTCAGAAAATTGGTTGTCGAAGGCAAACCGTTGGTCAGAATCGCGCACGTGGTGGACCATTGGAAAGGTAATTTAGATACCTTTGAAAGTCCCTTAGACCTCTCCCAGGTTTGGGAGTTGACTTTGGGTCGAATATGGCTCGGAAGCATTTATCGGTCCATTGGATGGGGAATCATTCGGACGCAAACGGATCATTCGTTCGCATGGTAAGTTCGAGTCACGCACAGGGTAGACCATTGGAAAGGTTAGGACATGTACTTTGATATTCCAAAAGTTTGACCCGATTTGGGGAGTTGACTTTGGTCAATCGGACCCTAGAAGCATTTGGTAACCTCTTGGAGTCAAACGGGTCGTTCGTCCGCATGGTAAGTCAGAATCGCGCACGGGATGGACCGTTGGAAAGGGATTTCAGTACCCTTCGAACACCCAATGGGAAAGTATTTCACAGATACATATGTGAAATGGAAGACTAAATCCTAAATGAAACATGGCCTTGTATATACAGATTTCAGTTACATTCTTTATGTCAAAAGCTTTCTCAACACCTTCTAGGTCCTTCACCATCATAGACGTCTTTATACAGTACATATATTGGATCCGATAGGCTTTGATTCAGTCTATGGTACTTTTGTTATGTCTATTTTGAGATAGGTCGATATCGTAAGCCTCATTATCATCTATAGAGTCCGATGCAATATCATAGTTCAAAGGAGGGAATCCAATAGCTAATTTGACAAACGAGGTATACTCTAACTCACCGTTTTATCACCCATCCTCAATAAGATCAATAGCCTCTTAAGTGTCAGATTTACTCTCATATGAAGTAGACTCAAAGGCAAAATATGAAGATTACTCTAATCAAGATGCTAAAACCAAGGAGGAGGTAGAGGATATGGCCAAGTCATTAGCTCTAGCTATTGTCCTAGATAAGGAAACTACTCTAACTTTTATGTCATAACCAAGAATTGGCACACCATAAGGGTTGTTATCCATTAAAGTATCAAAGGAATCCTCATCTGAACTCGTGGTATTGTTTTCGATTAAAATATCACTAGGATGGAAGAGTACAGTCGGCTTAAATCTAAAGGATGAATCAGGAGCCTCTAAACTATAAGTACGAGGGGAACCCTCAGCAAGAGTCATTAAGGTATTGATCACCTCTAAGGGGTTTGCCTCAAGTAACTCTATGAACCTCATTCACTACAAAGATTCTCCTCAACTAGATATTCGTTAAATTCCATGGATTGGGCGTTCAAAAACTGAAAAGTGAGATTTATGTTATGTGATTAAAGATCAAACAAAGAAAAAGGTGATGAACTTATGGAAGAACATAAAAGAAATACCTTAAATAACAGCTAATGATTATAACGATAATGAATACTCAACTCAACAAAGCCTTTTCCCAATTATTTTGGGCCGGCTACATGAATCCTATTTTTCCATTCCATTCTATCCAGTGCAATATCTTCGGTTAAACCACATGATATCATGTCTTTTTTTATAATATCCCAACAAGTTAATTTAGGCCTACCTCTACCCCTTGGGTTACCATCAATACTAACTAAATCACTCTTCCTTATAGGAGCATCCATTGGTCTACGCTTGTCGTGTCCAAACCATCTAAGTCGATTTTCTCTCAATTTATCTTCTATACGAGCTACTTTTACCGTTTCACGAATTTGTTCATTTTTAATTTTATCCTTTCGAGTTTTACTACAAATCCATCTTAGCATTCGCATCTCCGCCACACTCATTTTTTACGCATTTTGTTTCTTGGTTGCCCAACACTCTGTCCCATATAACATGGCGGGTCTAATGGCCGTCCTATAAAATTTTCCTTTTAACTTCAAAGGTATACGCCTATCACACAGAACGCCGGTCGCACTTCTCCACTTAACCTAGGCTGCTCTAATCCTATGCATAACATCATCACTAATATCTCCATCTTTTTGTATAATCGATCCTAAATAACGAAAATGATCATTTCTAGGTATTTCTTGACCCTCCAATTTCACCACATCTCCATTTATCCTCCTATTACTACTAAAATTACACTCCACATATTCTGTTTTAGTTCTGGAAATTTTAAATCCTCTTGTTTCTAAAGTTTCTCTCCACAATTCCAACCTAGCATTTATCCCCATCTTAGTCTCATCGACTAAAACAATATCATCTACAAATAGGATACACCATGGCACCTCATCTTGTATTTGTCCATTCAATTCATCCATAACAAGAGCAAAGAGATAAGGACTTAATGCTGAACCTTGGTGTAGCCCTACTGTAATTGAAAATTCACGACTTTCTCCAGCTGATGTTCTTACTGTAGTCATCGCACCATCATACATATCCTTGATCACGTCAATATATCAGCGAGTCACTCCTCTTTTATGTAGAACCCACCATATTATATCTCTGGGTATCCTATCATACGCCTTCTCCAAATCTATAAAAATCATATGAAGATCCTTCTTTTTCTCTCTATACCTCTCCATTAATCTCCTTATTAAATAGATTGCTTCCATTGTTGACCTCCCAGGCATAAACCCAAATTGATTCTCAGATACTGTTGTCTTCAATCTCAATCTATATTCAATTACTCTCTCCCAAAGTTTCATTGTATGACTCATTAACTTAATACCACGATAATTTGAACAACTTTGTATGTCCCCTTTATTTTTATAAATAGGTACTAAAATACTTTTTCTCCATTGATCGGGCATCCTATTAGTCATTAAAATTCTATTAAATAATTTTGTAATCCATGATACTCCATCCTCCCCTAAGCACTTCCAAACCTCAATAGGGATACCATCTGGTCCTAAAGCCTTCCATGTTTTCATCTTTTTTAGAGCAATCCTGACCTCTTTTGTCCTAATTCTACAAAAAAATATATCTTCTCGAGTCTCCCTAAGTTCCTATATATCTAATCTACACCCATTATCTCCATTAAATAACCTCTCAAAGTAGTTTTTCCATCTTTCCATAATTTCATCATCTTTGACTAGGACTCTCGAATCATCACTTTTGATGCACTTAACGTTATTAAAATCTTTTGTTTTCCTATCCCTAAGTTTAGCAAGCTTATAAATACTTTTTCCCCTTCTTGTGTTCCTAATTTTATATAAAGATCATCATACGCTTTTAACTTAGCATCTCTTACCACTTTCTTAACTTCCTTTTTAGCCCACTTATATTTCTCAAAATTCTCTTCATTTCTATTTATTTTCCATGTTTTAAAGCACTCCCTTTTAATTTTTACTATATTATGTACTTCTTCATTCCACCACCAAGTTTCTTTAGACTGTGGCCCTTTGCCTTTTGATTCTCCAAGAATTTCTTTTGATATTCTCCTAATGCATGTGGCCATCTTATTCCACATTATGTTAGTTTATTCTTCACAATTCCATGTTGCTTCATTTAATACTTTATCTTTAAATAGTTCTAATTTCTCTCCTTTTAAATTTCACTACCTAGTTCATGAGTTAATCGTCACTTTTCGCACTCGTGAATGATTTTTAATATTTATATCCAACACCATTATCCTATGTTGTGAGGTTAAGCTCTCTCTCGGGATAACCTTACAATCTTTACACGTTAATCGGTCTCCTTCCCTAGTAATGAAAAAATTTATTTAGCTCTTATGTGTTCCACTTTTATAAGTTATTAAGTGTTCAAGACTCGTTTTAAAACATGTATTTACTAGTACAAAATCATAAGCCATCGCAAAATCTAAGATAGACTCTCCCCCGTCGTTCCTATCTCCAAAACCATGTCCTCCATGCACTATCTCATATCCTACACGATCTTCTCCTACATGGCCATTAAAATCTCCACCTATATAGATTTTCTCACCTAGGGGTATTTCTTGAATTAGTTCATCCATTTGTTCCCAAAATTGTACTTTAGTGTGCTCATCTAATCCTACTTGAGGTGCATAAGCACTAACAATATTAATTATGTTTTCACCTAATACCAATTTTACAAGTATAAGTCTATCACCTTTCCTAATAATGGTTACGATATCGTCCTTAAAGTTTTTATCTACTATTATTCCAACTCCGTTCTTATTTTTATGTTTTCCTGTATAATATAATTTAAATCCTGTATTTTCTATTTCTCTAGCTTTCACACCGACCCATTTAGTTTCTTGTAAACAAGCTATGTTAACTTTTCTTCTTATCATGGTATCTAATAACTCCATCCATTTTCCTGTCATAGTCCCTATGTTCCAAGTCGCTAACCTAAGTCTAGTATCCTGGACTAGCTTCTTTACCCGCACACATCCAACTTGTTGCAGGAACCCTTGCGTATTTATCGTCGCATCCGAGCGCCGATGCGATGCCCCTTTCCTATTTTTCGAGACATCCGGTGGCAGGCGCAATGCCCCTTGCCTATTTTTCGAGACACCCGGTGGCAGGCGCAACGCATCGCTTAAGGGGAATGCCCTAGCATTAGCACGTATATTCAAAGGATTCATGTTTATAAGGATCTGACAAAGTTTTACGCTGGCTGTCAGCTACCTAACGCAACCCTCCTCCTTTTTCCGGGCTTGGGACCGGCAGTGTCAAAAAAAATAAGAAGTTAAGTACGATAATGAATAAACTGTTATAAATTACTAAAACCTCTTAGAAATATCTAAATAAGGAAAAGCTTACCAAAAGCCACGAAAGAAATTAAAAATTGGAAGAATAGCTTAAAAACCCTTGCAACTATCTTCGAGAGATAAATCTAGGCTGAGAGAGTTTTAAAGTGGTCAAATGTAAATCAGAGCCATATTTTATATAGAGGATTAATGGATTGGTAATCACATGCTAAGCGCAACATTGGAAATGTAAACGATAAAATATGAAGCTACACATGCGACTTCAACACATTATAAGGGTTTCAATTTTATTCCATTTTTTTCAAACATATCCTAGGCTCGAGATTAAAGGATGGACATGCAACTACACCATCCGAAGAACCCTCATCTCCTATATTTTGGAGGTCCCTCACAAGAGTTGGCCAAAAGACCCTCGACTCCTACATTTAGGGGTCTATTAGCTCATTTGGCTTCAAAATTTGGAGGTCCCTCACAACATTTAGTCTAAGGACCCTCAACTCCAACATTTTAGGATCTTTAGCTCCTTCGGCTCCAACAATTGGACGTCCCTATGAAAGTGATCTAGTTCCCTAGGGTTTATACGGATTGAAAATAATCACCAATTTTACGAATTTTTCAAAATTAATTAAACCAATTTAAACTTAATACCAATTAAACTCCAAGTGTTGTCTAAATAGTTCTCCAATTTTAGTCTTGATGTAAGCATGCATCTAGGTGATATAAGCAAGAGTAAAATAAGCAAACCAGAATATGGTAATGTACGAGGAAAACCCACAATGAGAAAACCCTAGAGGTCCCAAACACACAAGTCCACTAGGATATGTACAATAACAACTTAAACTTACTCAATGACTCAACTTCTTCAATCCTTGATGCACTTTTTTTTTTCTTTTTGCCTTCCTCACAGCCATTGCTGGATGCCTTCCACCAGCCAACACAATGCATGGCCTTTCTTACATCTTGGAATTCTACTGATCTTACTTGCCTCTTGACTATTCTAACTATCATACAATTCAAACATGGTCTTCACCGCTAGAAATTCTCTTACAATATATATAGCAAACAAACTTGGTTCATCATACAAGATATCTCAAATAGACGTTTGTATGTGAAACTTGGATCTCAAACTTTGGGTGTAAACTTGGGTTTGGGAGGCTCAAATTTGTCTATAACAATCATTTTTACAAACCTTTCCAATAAAAAATCATTGTCGTCACTCTTAAATATAGAAAACACAAAGAATAAGGTGGCACAAATATTGAGAAAACTCATTCGAATAAAATACACAGGTTCATTCGAACGAATTGAGCATTCTTATTTTAACGACAAAAATATTGTTTGAACGAAACTTCTAATCTTGTTTGAATAAACATCAAATGACCTTTGAACTAAAATCTCTTGTGAAACAGAACAAACTCATATGAAGCACGTTAAATGATCATTTGAATGAAACACGCATTCTCATTTGGACCAGTCTTTGAAACTCATTGAACGACTAGTGAAATCCTGTTTAAACAAACATAAAATATCATTCGAACGAATTTAAAAAAAAACATTTTTCTTTTGTAAACATTTTACGAAATATGCCTCAGTTTAAAAACTAACACCCAAACATAAATCCAAGTATATATATATATATATATATATATATATATATATATATATATATATATATATATATATAAGTGAGATCCCTCAGATATTTAAGATAAAACTCAACATGAAACACGATGGATAATCGATGTCACTTTAACTTGGCCACTACAGTCTTTAATGACACATCATAGGCTTGAAGGATAGGCCACTCAAATCCTAGCCTATGAAGAAAATAATTTTTATCCAAACGAAATAAAGACAATATATATAAAAATTGACTAAATCAGAAATTTTCCCTACACCTTCACAAGCTTCGGTCTAAGGACCCTCGGCTTCTATATCTAGGGTTAAATATTTAGAGTACACTCACAAGATCCAGTCTAAGGACCCTCAAATCCTACATTTTAGGGTCCCTCAACTCCTTCGGCTTCAATATTTGGATATTCCTTATAAGCTTTTGTCTAAGTACCCTCAGCTCCTACATTTTAGGGTCCTTAGATTTTTCGACTTCAACATTTGGGGGCCCCTCAATAAATTCATCCTAGTGACCCTAGGCTCGTACATTTTGGGGTTCCTTAGCTCTTTCGGCTTCATTATTTAAAGGCCCCACGTAAACTTTGGCCTAAGGACCATTGAATACTACATTCAAGGGTCCATGGGCTCCTTTGGCTTCAATAGTTGGAGGTCCCTCACAAGATTTGTCCTAGGCACCCTCAGATCCTATATCTAGGCATCCCTCAGCTCCTTAGTCTTTAACATTTGGAGTTACCTCATGAGATTCGGCCTAAGGACCCTCGGCTCCTGTATTTTGGGGTCTTTCAGCTCCTTCAGCTTTAACATTTGTAAATCCCTCACAAGCTTCGGTCTAAGGATCCTAGGCTCATAAATTTTGGGTCCTTCAACTACTTCATTTTCAATAGTTGGAGTTCACTCACAAAATTTAGCCTAAGGACCCTCTACTCCTACATATTGTGTCATTCAACTCCTCCGACTTCAATACTTGGACGTCCCTAACAAATTTGACATAAGGACCCTGAGCTCCTATATTTTAGGATGCCTCAACTCTTCAGACGCTTATATTTTAAGGACCCTTAACTTCTTCGAATCCTTTATGGTTCGGCTCATAACCTCTAATATTCGACAACTATTACGAAATAGCACAGAGGATTAAAGCCTAAGGGTAATTGTTGATCCTAAACGTAGTCTAGTATAGATAAGGGTATTTATGAGGATTGTCCCCATACCTTAGACCCCATATCTTTGGCCTATACCTTCGACATCATACCCTCGGCCTCATACATTTGGCATCAGCATGGTCAGCCTAGTTATAACAAAAATTAAAAAAAGCATAGAATTTACCAGAATGGGTATTTCAAGCATTTTCTATTACATTAGCATGTGCACAAATCAATAGTGCCCGTGAAGGAATAAATCATTTATTCCACACAACTTTTAGATGGACAGGTTGCATAACCCAATTGGCTCATGTCAATTAGCATGCACCATCTTACTTGGGGTGCACATTACACTCTAAGTCTCCTTTATAAACTGTATACTTAAATAATTGTTCTCTAAGTCAACTAATATTATAAAATCTTACAAAAACTCTACACAAATACATTTTAGGGAGAAAAAGTATTAAATTATAACTTGTAGAACACTATTCATAGTGAAGAATGAGTTTTCTTACACTGGATGTAGGTCAAATGGCTGAACCACTTTAAATCTCTCTTTTGATTTGTCTTCTCTCTTTACTTGCTTTATATTTACTATTTATATTCATATCCAGCTTATGCTCAATTTCATATTTCACTAAGTTCATCTTTTAACTGGATTGCTGCATTTGTGTGTAACATCAACAACATTTATTTTCATAACCCTTAGAAATATAACATCATAAATATTTGTGAAATTTTCATACTATCTAAATTTTTGTTCTTGTTTAAGCCTAGATTTTATGAGATTAGTCTTATTTATTACTTCACACTAATATTTAACTAAAAATAGTAATAGGGTATAACATTAAGTCTAACTATATACCATCACATCAAAATTATCTTTCTTATTTATGGGTGGTGATTACAAGTTATATACACATACATTTACATTAACAGATTTGAAACAACTACTTAAATCTAACTTCAACACTTCATTAAAAATATTAAATCTACTTCCAATCCTACAAATAACTATAGGGCATTCATATAAGATACATTTTAGCACAAAACGTTTTTAGACCAAAATAGTGAACCCAAAATTTTCAGAATTCAAAAACTAGTGGAATAATGAGGATGGAAATTGGAATGTTTGAAGAAATTCAGGAAGAGGTAGCTCCAATGAGTTCAAGGTCATTCGAACGTGAATACCAGGTCGTTCAAAGTGTGGATCGATCGAGGATCGAACGAGACCCAACTGCGTAACTTAAAAAACTCATTAAAAGGTTGTTTGAAGACCAACTCGAATGAGAGGCCATTCTCGTTCAAATGAGCACATCAGAATTTTTAAATCATGTTGCCCTTGTGTGTTGTCGCATTTTCGATCGTTGAATGGATGAGGTGTTGAGCTCTGGTGATCCCAGATTGGGCGAAAAATGGATTTTGGTATTTGGGGTGGTTTTATAAGTCTTGCTTGGGTTTATTTGGGGTTATTTGAAGTTGGATTAAGAAAAAGAAGAAGAAGAAGAAGAAGAAGAAGAAGAAGAAGAAGAGAGAGAGAGAGAGAGAGAGAGAGAGAGAGAGAGAGAGAGAGAGAGAGAGAGGGGGGGTCTTTCCCCTCCATTTTCAGTATTTCTCCACCACAAATCATCACTACGATGTAACCACCTTATTCCTAAATATTTAAAAGATATTCTACCATATCCAAGTCCTACACACCTATTTCCACCATTGTTAGGCAAAGCTACTAATTTTGGAGGTGTTATTGGGGGATTTTTAGAGAAGATGAAATAGAAGATTTATGGAGCTTGAAGAGGGTTTTGATGGAGTTTTCATGGAGACAAGTTTGGTAGAGATATGCAACCTCTTTAAGTCCACCTTAGGATGTAAGAGGTTTTTATCATCTTAGAAAAATCATCCTACTATTGTTGGAGCTCCATTTGAGGTGGAGAAAATCTACTCTTAGTATTAAGACTCTATTTGCATATTAGTAGTCTTGTTGTTAGATTATAAGAGTAGAATGCATTTGAATAAAATGATGAGTTTCAAGTACTTTGGTGTTTAAAATTTTTATGGAATAAAATGTTATAAAATGCCATTTTGATGAGGGAAATATATGATTGAATATTTCAAAGTTTCTTGAAATTAATGTTTGGGATTCTATGGTAATGGTGCATGTCTAGAAGTTTGATGCTACATATTTTATGAAATAAAATATTTTGAAAATGATATTCATCATGCAAAAGGGTAGATTTTATAAAAGTTGGACATTTGTTGAATTTTGAAGAAATAAAAATGTTCTTTGGTCTTGAAAAGTATATTTTCGCAAGTATTATGAACTTCTAGGATAAATTGTATGTTTAACCCATTTAGTATGATTTTTGGAGTTAGAATCCATCTTCTAATGTATATAAACTTGTAGTATTTTGATAATGAACATAAAAATAAGTTTAATGAAGATTTTATTGGGTTCAAACATGAAATAAAGAAGAAAAAAATTTCAGCCCTTAAGGTATGTGAAAAAGGTGTTAGAAATGTGATAAATATGAGGGTTCGAGACTACAAGTAGTAATAAATGGTATTTTATTATAAAAGTAATCTTTAAATGTAATTGGATTTCTTAGATAAAGAAAGTGAAGAAATGTCTAACTCGAAAGATGGTTAAAAAGATGTCGAATAAGTGTTAATGGGTTAAATGTTGAGAAGTTGGTGCGTATAACGTAATAATATTTTGGGAGATTGGTAGTTATAAAATTAGAAGAAAATGACAAGTTTGGAAATAAATGGGTAAGATGGTAATTTTACGTAAAGTGAAACATTTTTATGAAATAAAAATATTGGAAAAGGTGTTATACGAAAAGGTCCTAAATCAACATGATTTTGGGATAAAATAACGTTAGAGTAAAAATGACAAAAAATGATCATTTTTAAAAGTGTAACACAAAGTGAGATGAAACTCCGGGTTTTGGCTTCGACCAAGCAAAAGAAAAAGTGAAATAACATGGACATTTGCAAAATGTTAAAATGTATTAATAAGGACTCGAATGACACCAGAATAATTAAGGAGGTCTCGGAGCCATGGGGTGAAAGACCCAAAATCACTAGCCAGAGCATATGGTACGCATAGCCGGTAGTGTGGAGCTTGTTAAAGTATGTGATTATTGAAAGATTCTGAGAAGAAAGTTAAGGAAAATGAAACATGTCAAGAAATGGATTGTGTGATGAATACATGAAGATACAACTTAACTTGAATGAATTAATAAATGTTCTGATATTAGATAAAGTGAACAAGTAATGCAAAAATTGATTAATGTCCATAAAGTAAAGGAATGGTAAAGTGAAGTGATTAAATGGGTAGTTAATAAGCCTAAAGAGGCTTAACCCATATTTAACACAAGGGTGTGTTTAGGAAATATTTTCAATGAAAAAATAAGTATTTTTAACATGGTGGCCCTGTGTGTTGAAAGGGTGAATTTCAACATAAATACTAACGTGGATGGGTATAAATAAAAGGAGAAAGTAAGGAAAAATAAACAATTTTCCTTAAACAAAGTGTATTTATTTTAAGTATTTAGCCGAGTGTTTTAAATCAAGGAATAATGTCAAGTTAAGTAAAAAGGGAATTCTTTTACATGATTACGGTGAAATAATCATGACAGATAATGTTTTTTTGGAATAAAAATGGTTTCATGCATGTGAGTTTGTGCGTATATATATATATGCCCACATAGATATAACGCATTAGAGTCTTCTTTCTACCATTCGATTCTATACTACATTTTGTATATTTTCCACTGAGCATTAGATTCATTCCCTAGTCTTTGTTACGTCAAGTTGGGTGTGGTTCAGTATTTTGATAGCGTTATGCAGGTAAGTACTATTTTTGGTTTTACAATAGTAGCTCTATATGCTTAGATCCACAGTATGCTTCCCACGGATCCCTCACGTAGTATAATTTAAATTAGAATTACGTGCTAAACAAGTGAAATGTTATTTAAATAAAATTGGGTTAGCAACATTATATAGGTTGTTTTACTGGACTTCACACCAGGTCGGGCCGAGTTGGCCACGGGTAACCCATACATCCGAGTCGGGGTGTTACAACACTTGTAATTACATTTCATGTACAGTGACATTTGTACTCACTTGAAATCTCGATTTAAAAAGTGCCTTGATCAGATTTAATTTGCCGCCTAAACTTCTTAAGTTTTATATAATTTTAAACCAACATCTTTAAATTCAAATTTAAGACTTCAACCCATAAGCATTTGTCCCTTACGTTAACATGTGTATAATATATAATTTTTTCCCTTCATATTTAACAACTATTTGCTATACAAATAATGGTGCATTTTGCATATAATTTTAAATTTTAATAATAAAATATCACCACTATTCACATTTTTCTTATTCAAAAATAAATAAATAAATAACAATAACACATCATTGCAAATAATACTCCATACTATATAATTTGGAAATTAAGGACACTACATTATACTCTCCTTAAAAATAATTTTGTCCTCGAATTCAACATATCTAATAAATAAATATATGAAGTACTTTACCCTCATCTATGACTCCAACTCTTAAAACATATTCTATTTTTTTCATGTTTGTCCCATTATAATTAAGCTAACTCCTTTTTCTTATTATGGCATAATGATTATGTTCGATTTAAGATGCTAATCGATTTTTTAATAGACATGGTATCCTCTTTTGAACTTAATGTCATTGAGGTTTATTATATGACATTTATTATTCAAATACGTTTTATGCATATTCACTAATTAAACCAATTCTACCATTTTTTTTAATTCAGTTCCATTAAACGGAAGTCACATGTGACATATTATGAGTATTCAGATAACTCCCCTTCTCAACAAATGAATCACCTATCTAATATTATATTAACTTAGTGTTAAATCCTCACAATGTACTTGAGGAATTATAAAATAAACATCCAAGTCAATATTAAAAAATATCTAGAATACTCAAAAATTATTTAAATTGTGCATTATACTCTTTTAATGTCAATCTCATTTTGACTTTTTACTCTAGAATTTCACTATCACAACACAACTTAAAAGAGTGACTTGAACCTGTGATTTTTGGCAACATGTAGCTATAACATTGTGTTAAGGCACCAAACATCAATATCCATACTTCCATAACTCTTTTAAAGTTATTAACAATCACTTTTACATCTTCAATTTCACATATTATTTTAATAAGTGGACATATACAATCCCGAAACAAGTTGAATGCACTTGATAATATTTCAAAATTCAATTCATGTCACAAAACCGTACCCTCAAGTAGATTAATATCATTACTCAGTCGGTAAATTTTATATTCATAGTGTGCTTCCTTAATACCCAAACCATCCTTTAAACTATCACGCTCAAAAAGGCACACAACCTTACGGCATATCCCAAGAGTTTGTCCCGCCTTTGGATCCCGCACACAATAACCAGAAGAAGAAAAAGTGGTGGTTAGACCAAGATCACAAAGTTGGCCAACAAATATACGATTTAGTGTAAGTTTGTGAATCCAATTAGTATAAAAAAAAGAGGTAGCTGATGTCGAGATTGTTCCAATGTGAGTGAATGATATATGTGAATCGTCGTCAGTGTGTGACGAGAAAGATTGGTGGTGGAGAAGAGAGTAGGATCAGAAGTCTATTGATTATAATAGGCAAGATCGAAGAACTAAGCAGACTTACCAGAAGTTATCGACAAAGAAGTATTACCAAATGGGTAAAAATCTATTTTAGGAATCCTCAAGATGATCAATCCTATTAACATAGGCAATGAGAGATGAATTGTCAGTAGTAGAAGCACTGGATTTAGAGGGACCCACTCATGGGATCCAAGAAGTCTGGGATTGTGGATATGGGAACTTCGGGCAATCTTGGTAGAGGTGACCACCGCCCATCACATGACAGAACTTGCACACTCAAGTAAGGCAATCAATAAAAAGATGATATGTTAGCTTATTGATAAGAACCCAAAAGTGTCTATTTTATGCCCCGAATAGATGCATTTTAGTCGCTCATTTTTAATAAAAATTACCTTATGTTCATATTTATTTATTTCTTAGGTCAATACGTAGTTGCGTTACAAATAATGCTAAATCAGTGCAATTGCGATGCATAAGCGGTCAAAAGCGTGCATCGAAGAAATTCAAAGAGATCGTGAAGTGAGAAGTCCATTCTAAGCTTGCCCTTATGTGTTCCGATGCCCCAAACCAGTCCCGAACCAAATCTAAGCCTAGACCGAGCCCAGACCATTCCCCGAGCCCCGTGTGTATTGAGTTTGTACCTTTATTATGTTTTTAGATGTTTATTTTGAGTCGTTTTATTTTTTAGGCATTATTTTAGATTTAATTAGAATTTTTTAGAATTTATTTTCTATTTTTCTATTTCTTTATTTTGATTTTATTTTTTATTAATTTTTAATCTTTATTTTATTTCATTTTATTAAGATTAGTTTTTAGGAATTTATTTTCTAGTTTTATTAGATTTTGAATTCTTTTATTTTAGTTTAATTAGGATTATACTGTTTAGTTTTAATAGAGTTTTATTTTAATTTTTATTTTCATTTTTTATTAAGTGTCTTTTAAATTTTATTTTGAAATGTTAGTTTTTTTTAGGTTTATTAGATTTTAAGTTTTTGTTTTATTTTTTTATTTGCGTCATTTTTTAAGGGCCCAACTTAAACACACACACCCACATAAGCGTACACCTAACACATACCCCAAACAACCCCTAAGACACACATCCTACTAACCTACACCCACACACACCATATCCCACACCACTTCATCTTCTTCCCCCACGTCTTTCTCTCTCCTCTCACAAAAAAAAACCATCTCCGTCATACCCCCACCTTTTCTCCAACCGAACCCCTCACCTCTTCTCTTTCCCAACAGATCCCCATACCCGTCACCAATACCGCCCAGCTGCCCAACCCAAAACCGCCCAGCACCTGCCCGGCGACATCCCAGCAGCGCCAACAGTGCGACTCCCCAGGCCACGATCCCGGTTACCTCGAGCCAATAACCCCGGTGCAGGCCCGTTCCCCACTACTTCCGACCTCCACTCCGGAGCCGAAATCCCCTGTCTGCCCAAACCGAACCCGCGGCGCCCCAGACGCCATTGTCCGGCCCGATCCACCTCACTCACTGCCCCGGCCGAAACTATCCCTTATCCTTAACCCGATCCCTTACCCGGAATACCCAAACCGAACCCGCGGCGCGCCAGACGCCATTGTTTTCGTTAAATTGATCCAAGCAGGTAATTTTCTAAAAATAGTATGATTCTTAGTTTTTCATTGTGTGACATTTTTAAATTAGTTTTCTGAAAAAGATTTTATTAAATTTATAATTTTAACGAGAGTTAGATTATCGATGTAATATTATCTCAAAATATTTCAAATTAATAAATTGAGAAATTAAAATAATTGAAAATGCAGTGTAATCCCATCTCTTGACTTTCTCACATTATTTCACACTCAGTTACATTCTTTATTTACTCATGTAGTAATTTTAGCATTTATTAGTAAATTTTTCCCTTGAAATTTTTTTAAAAATAAAAAATAAAAAAATATATTTTCAGAAAAAAAATTGGAATTGCACGTTTTCACATTGATTGTTTTACCTTGCAAGTTGGATTGATACCCGTACTTACCACAATACGAGTTATTTTTAGACAAGTTTTGTAGGTACTCGAGGAAATTTTGAGAGTGGCTTTTGCACTACAACGGTACATACGCAAAAAACTTCATATCAAATGGCGTCGTTGCCGCTTTCTTGACGTGGAAGAATGATTGAAGACTTGTAATTTTATTTATCTTTTTTTAGTGTAGTTCTTCCTCCTCCCTCCTCCTTGACTGGTTGTATAGGATTTTTTTTAAGACTGTGTGTTTATTTGGGGTGCATTTTGACACTATATTATTTTGTAATAATTATTCCATAAAAAAAACAAAAAGTGAAATCGGACAAGGTAGAGAAATGGCGTCCGAGGCGAGGATTTTGAAGTCTCTCTACTTTGAGTCGGTAAGACTCCCGGGGACGACTGAGATAGGTGAGATCTCCCCCCGATTGACTCAACTCGTCCTTCACCCCACGTGTGTAAAAACCGTGGGAGGTACAATTTTTTTATCCCTCGCGACTCTCCTGCCAGCGAGTTCATTTTTTGTGTGATTAATTGTTCCTATGTGCTTTTAATTTATGCATCGCACTTAAATTCAATGGTTTGATGAATTAATTTACCTAAGACCTGGACCCGATCCTTGAAACGAGAAGGGATTTCATCACCCGACTCACTCGCTTATCCAATTGTGTGCTACCCTAGTTGTCATTAAATTTAAAATCAATCAACTAGCTAGCCCCGTAGGAACACATTTTTACAAAAGGCGATCACAAAGATAAATTCCGTGAATTTTCGTCGCTCGCAGACTTAATTCAAATTTGACTACCCCTCTCACTAATTTTGAACATAATAATTAGCTACGTGCTTGTTAGGATTTTTTCTTAACTTGTGTGTGTCCAATTCCATTCTTTAGGTAGTCGGTTTTAGTTAGTTCGACCAAATCAAGAGTCCAATTTTTCCCATTTTTCAAAAAAAAAAATATATATATATATATATATATATATATATATATATATATATATATATATATATATATTATATTTTCAAAAATCCAAAAAAAAAGTTTTTTTCCATATTTAAAATACCAAAAAGATTTTCTTTTTCTTATTTTCAAAAATCACAAAAAGATTTTCTTTTCTTTTGAAAAATATTTAAAAATCGAAAAATATTCCTCTTGTCATGGCCGAAGAACGTCCTTTACGGGAATACTTTGGCCATTTCACATTCTCTCGAAGTTTGTTTGATGATAAGCCCGAATTGAACGTTCATTCATTAATTCATGTCTTTAACTCTCAAACACCCATTATTGATACTCGTGTGTCGTCCATGCACACATCTCATCTTCCACCGCCTCCGGTGATGAGTGTCAACCCATCACATGCTTCTCCGTGCACACACTGCTTTCTTAGCGATCACTTGTCCCATGAGTGTCCATTTATATTCTCTCCATCTGAATCCACCTTGGAACATGTGTATCCCTATGACACTGTTTTGGACCCACCCTCGACTTATTGTCACAACATATCTAATGTCGAGGGGTATGAGTATCCGAGCTATTCATGGAGGCCTGATCATCCTTCCATGCAATATGAATCCCAACGCCATGTTGTGGATCCTTACGGTTTCAAACAGTCGTCATCTCCACCTTCTGCACTTCATACCTATCAGTCCCCTTTATATGATCCTCATGCTGATCACACTTTTGTCCCTCACAGAGATGCTTCTCCCTTTAATGCTACACTTGACCCTGCTCCACACACTTCATATGAGTATTCTCCACATCCTAGTGTTTCTAGCGAGTTGTGTCCACCTCACCCACCACCACCTTGCACATCTTCTCTCGAGCACCTCTTGCAAAAGTTCGCACACACTCTTAATTCTCAAAATGAAGCCCTTCAAAGTCTTGAACAACGGTTAAATACATTTGAGTGTGCGAACGAGTCGAATTTCACCCCAAGTCAACCCGTTATTGTTCCCGCGTGGGACGATGATGTGTTGTCTTGTGCCACTGATTTTGAGTGTGACCAACCCTATCCTCCAGAGAATCTTAAAGTTGAGACTACCCCGTGGTTCGGGACACAATTTGACAATTGTGTTGATGTATCCCTTGATTATGAGACTGATCCTACGCCGCCCTACCCTCTCAAACCCACCATTGCGGTTTGTCTTTACCCTTCCATAGAATCCTTACTTATGCCCGAGCCTACACCTACTGAGCCCACTGCGTGTGTTCCCAAGGAACCACTTCATCCTAGGTTAGCTCCGGCTATGAGTGCTCACCATTTTCTTGATATTGAATCCGAGATGGTTTCTATCGCTCAGGATATGGATCATGACCCACCATGCTTGACTCCCGTTGAGTCAGATATTAATGTTGATTCATGTATCTCGGATTTGGATGCCTCGTTCGATTTTTCCACCACTTTGGATGGTGACTTTCGGGTGGATAAGTTGATCAATCCCTCGTTTATTTCCACACTTCCTCCCGTGAGTGCGCTTGAGTATCACTCTATGCCTCATGAGGAGTGTGTGTCTCCTACTCGTGAGTTAGATCATCTTCCCCCACCCTTTGTCCCACCCGATCCACCCACTGTCCTTTCTACCCCACCACTTGGTTTGGACCTCGTTATTTCACCTCACCTGTTCACATCTTAGGTCCTCACCTACACCCACCCTCCTCCCTAGTGCTCCACGCTTCCATTTTTGCACTTTTCATTAACACCACTATCTATGAGAGTATTTGTGCTACTCTAATCTTTCATGACACCGAGCTTATTATTTTATAAACACCACTACCTTGTGGTGTTAATTTTTTCCATCAACCCCTCCCTCGCGTGTCACGGCGCGACTGTTGCCATCGTCCATTTATAGAACATTCGTGCACTTTCTCTGAGGCCCACCCTTCACTATTTCCAAACCATTTTACCTCCCCCACCAACTTGAGCATCATGCTTATAGGGCCCTTGTTGCCCTCACCTTTCGGCTCAATAAGGCCCGTTATTGATGCTTATTCTCCCATGCCTTTCTCATCCTTACCCTGATACACACCCGCCCCTGGTCCACCGATGCTTTGCATCGAGTGATGTACTTTGCTATACAAGTGCATTGACTTCTTCTAGACTTTATCCAACAAGACTGACGCTTCAGTCTTGTTTGGGGGTGATTCTCATCACCCATTTTTTTCTGCCACCCGTGCTTTCCTAGTTCCTATCCTTAGGGTGAGACTGGTTCGGTCTGGCTGAAGACATTAAACTTAGCACTACCAGGAGGCAGCCCGTCATTCATTATTTCTGAGTATGAGTCTTATCCTGTTTGGGGGTGGTGTTTCACACCACCCAATGTTTTCACATGCTTTATATACTTGTACGTATTTTTGTATCACATATATTCTTCAGGTTTCTTCTATACTCCAGAATGCGGTACATTTCACTAGTGGTTCATTATGGTACAATCTTTCCTCCCTTATTCTTTTCATTTTTATATATGGTTTTAAACATCGAGGACGATGTTCTCTTTTGTTTGGGGGTGGGAAATTTATCAAAATCGTACCTCTTTTGAAAATTTTCAGAAACAAGTGATTTTAAATTTTTTGTGCAGTTAAAAATAAATTTTTATGATATGAATTGTCTATCATCCCTATTTTAGAAATCTCGAAATACCCGTATTCGAAGCCAAAAATTGTGCTTTTTACTATAAATTAATTAATACCTCTTAAAGCGTACTTGCACCATGAATTCTTAAACTCGACAATTTTACACTATCACGTCTATAATCAAAAGTTTAAGAGTAACTATATTCTCAAGAGATCCTTAAAAGATCACTAGTGGCGACTTGAACCTGTGAGATTTGATATTTTCACCTTTTTTGAGGGTTTTTACGTATCTCCGAGTCACAAGTTGACTCAACTTTCTTTAGGTACTACATTTAGTCGTTGAATGATCTCATTATTTTTTCAAATTTGGCTTAATCACTCAGAATGACATTACTTTCGAGTTGTAAGAAACATGTGTCTTGTAGTTTCTCCCAAGCACCAAACCAATTTATCCATACACTTACCATTTTCTCTATCACATTATCATTCACCCAATATCATTTTCCATATTACCCTTATCCATATGTCTCAAATACCATCCATCATTGCTATCGTTTTTGAGAAAGAGAGTTTTTGAAAATTTCCATGTAAATTGTCTTCCTTTGTGCTAAAAAAAAGAAAAAAAAAATTGCGATCATAAGTTCAAATGATGGAGACAGTAGTTATTCAAAGTGTGTCACACTCTTCTCAAAATACCCCATCATTCATTTCATTATTCCCTTATACCTTACATAAACCCCATTTTCACCCTTGGTAAAGTGTTCGGGCAAACGAGATGATTATATTGTGAATAACTCGACATTCTCGACATAGTGGTTAGCATCCCTTCATGAGATCAGATTTTTTTTCATGTATCTGTCCTTTCTTATAAAGTGTGTGAGATGTTTGAACTTGTTTACATTTACTCACCTCCTCACACACTAGAGAGATAAACTTACCCAATTCTCAAAGAGTTCGATTCAGAGAGATATATCCGGTGAGAATTGAAGTCAAAGTTTTGATCCTATAGAGGTAATCTAAGAATTACCCTAATGACACTTAAGATTGTTTTCCATTAACACACGCTGAGTTTTAGGAAGGATTACGCTTTTGGGCATTACGTAATTTTAAATCTTATTTTGATGATTGAATACGGTGTTCCTTGATGTTCTTTTAAAGTTGGGTTGTATAGCGTTTCATCATCTACTCAGATACTGCATTTAAAGAAGTTTTTGAATTTTGTGGGTACATTCACTGCAAACCCTCACGAGACACCACTCGTCCTGTAGGACAACCTACAGGTTTAACGGCTTGTTGCACATGCTAAGTGTAATCGTCAGTGCCTGCAAAAGTAGCACACTTTTGGATACGTATCTCTATTTTCTCTCTAATTTTTGCTCGAAGACTAGTAATGTTCTGTTTTGGGGTGGTGTGATAAGCACCCAAAATTGTCTATTTTATGCCCCGAATAGATGCATTTTAGTCGTTCAATTTTAATAAAAATGACCTTATGTTCATATTTATTTATTTCTCAGGTTAATACGCAGTTGCAGTACAAATAATGCTAAATCAGTGACATTGCGACGCAGAAGCGGTCAAAAGCGTGCATCGAAGAAATTCAAAGAGACCGTGAAGTGAGAAGTCCATTCTGAGCTTGCCCTGAAGTGTTCCGATGCCCCGAACCAGTCCTGAACCAAATCTAAGCCTAGATCGAGCCCAGAACATTCCCCAAGCCCCGTGTGTATTGAGTTTGTACCTTTATTATTTTTCTAGATTTTTATTTTGAGTCGTTTTATTTTTTAGGAATTATTTTAGATTTAATTAGAATTTTTTAGAATTTATTTTCAATTTTTCTATTTCTTTATTTTGATATTATTTTTTATTAATTGTTTATCTCTTTTTTGATTTTATTTTTTTTTTATTTTTTTATCTTTATTTTATTTTATTTTATTAGGATTAGTTTTTAGGAATTTATTTTCTAGTTTTATTAGATTTTGATTTCTTTTATTTTAGTTTTGTTAGGATTGTATTTTTTAGTTCTAATAGAGTTTTATTTTAATTTTTATTTTCATTTTTTACTAAGTGTTTTTTAAATTTTATTTTGAAATGTCAGTTTTTTTAGGCTTATTAGATTTTAAGTTTTAGTTTTATTTTTTTATTCGCGTCATTTTTTTAAGGGTCCAACTTAAACACACCCACACCCACATAAGCCTACACCTAACACATACCCCAAACAACCCCTAAGACACACATCCTACTAACCTACACCCACACACACCATATCCCACACCACTTCATCTTCTTCCCCCACCTCTTTCTCTCTCCTCTCACAAAAAAAAATACATCTTCCTCATACCCCAACCTTTGCTCCAACCGAACCCCTCACCTCTTCTCTCTCCCAACAGACCCCCATACCCGTCACCAATACCGCCCAGTTGCCCAACCCAAAATCGCCCAGCACCTGCCGGCGACGTCCCAACGACGCCGGCGGTGTGACTCCCCAGGCCACGATCCCGGTTCGCTCCGGCCAATAACCCCGGTGCAGGCCCGTTCCCCACTACTTTCGACCTCCACTCCGGAGTCGAAATCCCCTATCTGCCCAAACCGAACCAGGGGCGCCCCAGACACCGCTGCCCGACCCGATCCACCTCACTCACTGCCCCATTCGAAACCATCCCTTATCCTTAACCCGACCCCTTACCCGAATACCCAAAATCGAAAAACCATATCTCCAAATCCTAGATAAACAAATAACCCAACACCTGCCATATTCCAAAGAAATCGGCACATTCAAACAAGCCACTTGGTTGCCAAAATTATCCAAAACAAATCCCAAGAAAGTAGGCATCCATTATCATCCCCAAGACAAAATCAAATCTCTACAAAATCTCTCCATCCAATTGAAGTCGTGGGCTATAAAGAAAGAGGAATGAAGCTTAAAAAAAGGGGACTCTCAATTACACAGAAAAAGAGAGACGCAGATAGAGAGAAAAACAGTGTATATTATGTATAGTTTAGGGTTATAAAAAATTTCCAGAAAAATACAAAAAAAAATAGTTTAGCTTTAGGATAATTTTTAGGTTTAGTTTCTACTCTTCCTTTTGTAATCTAGTGCTGAAAATTGTGAAGAAGTTGGACGCATGTCAAGGCGCATTTCAAGACAAATTTGTGGAAAAAATTGCGTATTGTATTTCTACATTCTCTTTACAATTTATTTCCTTCTTGACATGTTATTTACTGTTCTTTATGCACACATGAGAATGTTTGGCTAAACACCCCGTTCAAGGGGTGGGATGCACTACAAATGATGTTATCTTAATTAATCAATTTCATTAATGTTATAATTCTAGGAAAATTATTTCTTTAAATGTCACCAATTAATTTATGTAACGAGAGTTATTAAATTAACTGAACAAATTAATGTTTGAATGTTTGAATCGAATTAGAGATAGGTTTGAGGATTGATATTGTTTTCGTATTGAAATTTGGTATTGAAATTTGAGGATTGATATTGTTTTCGTTAAATTGATCCTAGCGGGTAATTTTCTGAAAATAGTATGATTCTTAATTTTTCATTATGTGACATTTTTAAATTAATTTTCTGAAAAAGATTTTATTAAGTATATAATTTTAACGAGAGTTAGATTATTGATGTAATATTACCTTAAAATATTTCAAATTAATAAATTGAGAAATTAAAATAATTGAAAATACAGTGTAATCCCATCTCTTGACTTTCTCACATTATTTCACACTCGGTTACATTCTTTATTTACTCATTTATTAATTTTAGCATTTATTAGTAAATTTTTCCCTTGAAATTGTTTTAAAAATAAAAAATAAAAGATATTTTCATAAAAAAAAATTGGAATTGCACGTTTTCACATTAATCGTTTCACCTTGGAAGTTGGATTGATACCCGTACTTACCACAATACGAGTTATTTTTATACAAGTTTTGTAGGTACTCAAGGGAATTTTGAGAGTGACTTTTGCACTACAACGATACATACACAAAAAGCTTCATATCAGTTACAGTAATTGCATGGCTTGAAAAAATTCCACTTTTTACGTCGGGATTTTATAGTGGACCTCTAGGAGTAGCATAAACAACTTCAGGAGAGGAGGTTGAACGAGTAGAAAGGCAAGTTTCCTCCGAGATAAGTTCTGAAACAGCATGCTCTGGTGTAGGAAGATGATCTCTTTGAAGGAGAGAAGAACAAACATGCTCAAATTTATCACGAAGAGACATAAGAAAGACAACCAATTATTAATGATCTCGTAGGTCTGCAAAATTAGCAACATCAGTGGGATCCTTCCAGCTAGGTTCTGAAGGGGTCAACTTGTCCGAGACAGAATGAATCCTGGGAAGAATTTTTTTTATGGTTTGTCCAGGTTGTTGTTTCATACGATGAAGGATTCCCATAAGTTGCTATTGATTAGTGAGTTTGGTAGTGGTATATAACTTTGAAAAAAGTCCCAAATAGATTTGGCGGTGGTAAATATGCTAAATTGAAGGCTAATTGAGGGTGAACGGGAATTACAAAACCACGTGATTACTCGATGGTTTATGTGCTCTAACTCCTCAAGACGGTCTTCAAACTTATCGTCAGCTTCCCCAGTGGCCTGTGTGGGTTCAGTTACACTCCCGGTGATATGACGTCATATTTTTTGGTCATTGAGAAAACTCGACATTACCTGAGACCAGGGAATGTAGGTTGTACCATCGAGAGTGATAGAGATGGGTTAAGTGATGTCTTAGCAATTCATACCATTGACAAAAAGAGAAAAAGTGAAATTAAGGTTCTGATTTATCAAAAACAAAGGTAAAAAATGGATTGACATTCGTAAACCCCAAAAATGAATCTGTAATGATGAAAAATGGAGTAAAAATGGGCTGAAAACCCAAATAACCTCAAATAGACACAAAAGAAGGTGGGTCAGATATGCGTCAGTTCAGGTCAGTACGCGGGTTGAAGAACAGGTCCGATATTGGTCCAAAAAAAAGGGTGAGTTCATAAGTGATGGTGGCAGCGAGAGGAGAAAAGGCTTAGTGCAGGAGCGACATCTTGAGCAATGCAAGAGGAAGGCCACCTAAAGCATTATAACTCTCATACCATGTTAGGATATTAGAGAGAGAGAGATAGAGAGAGAGAGAGAGAGAGAGGGGAAAGGAGATATATTGAATTAATTGTATGTGTTTCTATGAGGAGATACAGGACATATATATATTAAACTAGGAGTACGATAGTACAGGGGCAGATTCAGGGGGCCAGGAGGGGCGGAGGTTCCCCTTTGTTTTTTCTAAAAAAAATTACCGAGAAAAAAATTTCAAGGGTATTTTGTGTAAAAAAATAAGTCAAAGGTGATTTTTAGAGGATTTTTAAACTTGAAGGGATAGAAATCTAATAAAGTTTCATTCAACTTTAAACCTAAAACTGTTTCATTTCTAACATTTCCGTTCTCTCTCTTATATCTTCTAAAACTCAGTCGCCCTCACCTCTCTCGACCCCTCACCTCTCTCCGGCGCCCTGATCTTTCTCCAATCATTGCCCTCACCTCCTCTGCCTTGGCACAGCTGCTGCTCTCTACTCAGCGGGTAAGAAAACAATCCCCTTTTTTGTGTTGTTTTGGTTTATTAGTTACACAAACTATCAAGTTGAAGTTGAAGACTTCATTAGATAATGTTGTTTTGTTTCATTAGACTAGGTGTGCACACGTGCGTAGCACGTGAAACCGTATCCGGATAGTCAATCTAAGCATTAATAAAAGTAGCCACTTACTTTCTCTACCTATTACTTTAAACTTAATCCATTGTGTATTCTTGGACTTGCTATATTTATAGATTGTTATCAAAGCTTAAAGTGTTTTTATAGATTGTTATCAAAGCTTCTCAAACCCCCTTGAAAAGATGATTTTATATGCATGGTTAGTCTCAACTGTTTTTATAAATTATTGTCAATTCCCATAAAAGATTTTCTTATCCAACTCAACCCCTTATATGTCACTCGTATAACTGTTTGAAGTCCCACATTACAGTTTTACTCATGTCCTTAAGAATTTTAAATTTATGCGATTATGAGGTAGATTTATATTTGTCCCGACACGCACACATTACAATTGTACTCATGTAAGTAAATTGTACTCAACTATATCATTTTAATGGGTTCACATTAAAACATTAGCATAAAAGTGTAAATACTAGTATACTTGTAGCCAATTATTAGAAATATATGAATTCAGTGACTTATTAATTCTTCAACCCACATACAAAGATATGAGTATCATGTTATATACTTCAGGGATTTTTTTACTTAACAACACCAACACCCCCACCCCCCTCAACATGACCCCCGATTTACTTACTGAAGTCTAGCACCATTAAAAAAATACGAATTCATATTTAAACATAAGCCATAAAACAAAAAAAAAGACAAAAATATCTTAAAATAATACTAAAACATTGTAACCAAACACTGCTCTTTCTCACTCCATAAATCTAATTTATACTCAAAACACACCATCTCTCTCATCGCTATTTATCTTCATTTTTCTCTCTACATTTTTCCCCTCTCCTCTCGTGTTTCTCTCTTTAGATTTGAATTCCTCACTTCTTTTTGAAAATCCACCAGCGAAGCTTTAAATTCTCTCACAATCCCTTTTATTTATACTTTCGAAGCCTGTATCCCAAAGCCCACACCGTACATCATTAATACTCATATTTGCAAATTATTTCATTAATTCATATTTGCAAATTCTTTCACCTCATTTGAAACACTCTAGTCCATAGTCAGCTAAATTGACTAATCAATTACATCCTCATGAATCTCCACCTAGAATGGAGGAGACGAAGCTACCTAAACAATATCAAATTGAACAAAAACTACAATTCTACAATCACAAATCGAAAGAGGATTACAACATTGCTAAATTTGCCTCAAGTTGGCGCACTAAATTCAATAGTAACAATAATTCATATATTAAACTTTAACTCCCCAAATTTCGGCCAAAACTCAAATACCCCAAAACTATCACTCCTAGATCGAGAATAAAAATTACCAAATATACAACACATGTATATATAGATATAGATGGAGACAGAAGATGTGTGAGTGTGTGTGTGTAAATAAAGATTTAGTAAAATATTTTTTTTAGTAAAGATAAAGATGGATTTTTGGTAAATGTGTAATTTGGGGTATTAATATGTATATTTTAACAATGTTAGACTTCTGTAAGAAAACTGATAGTTATGTCAATTGGTTGGAGCTCAGAAAAGTCGACACTGAAATTCACAAGTAATCTTCTAATCTTTGATTTAGCAAAAAAATACACCATTTTCATTGAGAATTAAAGCTTGTAGAGAATAACACCAAATTCTCCAAACCCATAGACTTTAATGAACTATATCCATTACAAAAGTAACATGCATAGATTCCAAGTCGAATCATGTATTTTCATTTCCTTCCTCCATCACAGGCCTCCAATGTATCCTAAACAACATATTGGGTAGAATACGTTTCAGTTTTATAGCATAAAACAATCATTCATTTATTAAAATATTTACTAAGAACAATAAACATCATTTTTTGCTTTAAAAAAAGTGTCAAATAAAGAAAAATAGTAAATGCTTTTAAAAATACACCATTCCAAATCTAATCACTTCGATTGACCTCGATAGTCATACCTACCAAAAAACATAACGGGACATAGTACCACATTAATAACCCATGTAGTTACCCAAAATGAAGAAACTACTTAAAGATTAATCATTCTAGTGAATGTGTAAAAAATCTTACATATCATGTGGTAGATAATATATTATGAAATAAAGACACCCACCAATCCATAAAAGGAGGAGGATAAGGGGAAAAAACTCTAAGCAGTGCTCAATACATTCATAAAGCATATATTATTCTGTGAACCTAAGAAAAAAAAATCTTATCCTATTAAGAACTATAACTTAAATTTTTTCAATGTTGAATGCGGACAAATAATGAGTGACATTAGAAATCTGATGTCTTACTTAATTCATTAAATAGGGTAAATAAGTAAAATGATAAAATTTAGATATTACCTTTAACATCATAGATCACTCTTTGCATTCATAATGGGACCACTATTATAGCTCGACCTAATTGCCAAGTGTGAAATAAAACGTCTATACATATTGTCCTAAAATGACTAATTTTAGAGAAGATCCCATATCATGTATTTCAGGTGGCACGGATAACACAGGGTATTTATTTTACACAAAATCAAAACATTTACAACTGAACAAACCAACAAAATACGATTTCAACCCGCTGGAAGACCAAAAAGTTGAAGATTAAAAGCCCATTCCTCCACTACCTTTACAATTTCAACTCCGTGGGATACAAAAATATATGAGATAAAAAAATCCTTCCCCACCATCTTGACTACTCACCTCCTTTTTTTACAGGACAAAACAGAGGTTTCATCTTATACAGACAAAGTGTATAATTTCATAAACCAAGTCCTAAATTTCCATATTCTATAATGATTTAAAGTATTTACCTACAGGAAAATTTAAAGCCTTAAATGTTCAATATATAATTTATCATCAACACAAATGCTTAAATTACAACAACAAAGTTACATAAATCGGTATACGAAAGCGGTAAAAAAGGGCTATAATGAGGGGAACTTAGAAGATTGCAATCATACCTGAATAGAAGAACAACGACACTTCGAAAACAACACAAAAGATCAATCATCACATAAAATACATGAAAACAAATTAAGTATATAGATGCATATACTTATAGATGTTGAAATTTGTAATTTCTGAAGGGAGAACACACACACACACACACACACACACACACACACACCCCCCCCCCCCCCCCCCAAAAAAAAAAAAAAAAAAAAAACTGTATCTAAATGAAAGTTTTTGGATGATTTCTAAATAGAAGCAATCAAGGGAAGAGATTTTTGTTTTTGACACTTCATATTCCCTGGATGAGAAGAAACTATTGAGGAACTTGGATGTCTTGCAGAGTGTCATTTGGGGGATAAGACATAAAAAAATAAATGAAAATGAATAGGTTCGAGTAATAGTTCGAATTTAATAGTGAGGGTTGCTGGTAAAGGGGACCTTGGAACGTTTTGGTGGGCATGGAGAGGGACGGATGGAGACAAAACTAGAATTGATGAGATACATATGTGGAGAGAGAAATAGAGAGAGAGAGAGAGAGAGAGAGAGAGAGAGGCGGGGATGGGTGAGTTATAGTCACAGAGGACAGAGTTGGAATAAGGACAATAAATGAGGGTATTCTGGACATTTATTGACATCCAAGCTTTTTGGATCTTTTTACGTAGTAGAGATAATGTTGTTAATGTTGATGCTTGTAAGAAAACAATCCCCATTTTTTTACGCTTTTTAATGCTTTGATGATGCTTCTATTAATTTTTTGAGTTGCTTCAGATTTAATTTGCTATCAATGTAGATACCTATTGCAAATTGTTTGATTTGCTTCAAATTTTTTATTTAGGCTCTTTAGGTATGTGTATTTTTTAATGTTTACTTGTTTTTACTTTTTATTTCTAAATGATTAAATGTATATATTTACAAATGTTTAATTGAAAGTGTCTCTTCATAATTTAAATGTTTAAGTTTTTTTTAATATATGACGAGACAAATTTATTTATATTTAAATTAATTTAAACTTAAATTTATAAATTGGAAAAATATTTAGGTTAAAGTAAAATACTAAGATTAATGTATAATATTTATTTTAAAGGTCCATTTTAGTGTTGTTTATCAAAAAATTAAAATGACTAAAAAAAAATCACCTCGGGGGTCACTCGAAAATTTGGCTCCCCCTGACAAAAAATCCTGGATCTACCACTGTGATAGTACATGTATAATACATTGAGTACAATAATGTAAAGTACACTATGTATATTAGGACATTTCACTGTGTTAATATTAAAAGGACATCACCCACCCATTTCAAAACACTTGGTGATTAACCCATTGAATGACCCAACTCAATTGTACTCCATCCTCCAATTTTAGCAACCCTTTTTTACGAAAACTAAACTTAAGCATTTTTAACGTTGTTTTTACTTTTGTAGTACATTTACATGATTTTTTTGGTAAATTTTGAGGGTAGTTCTAGAAACCATCTTATACAAATGATAACACCACTCGAAATTTACTCCCCCGCTACTAAGAAATTCCAATTACATCAGTTTCTAGTTGACATAATTACAAAATGGATTTTGATGTAATAAGAAATAACATGAGACAAAAGGTATTTTGACCCATAGCATTCATAATTTCAAATTGCATCATTATCTTATTGGAATCGAAAAGAGAACATTATCATTTCGAAGTATTCGTGTTGTTGGACAATAATAAGGCTCGAGAAAGAAAAATTGAACTAAGGGTCCGTTTGATACAAAAGTGGGAAAATGGAGAGCATGGCAAATTTTTCCATAATAAAATTTGCCATGGCAAAATTTGTGAAGGCAAATCCTATAATTTTCCATATAAGTTTGTTTGAAAGGATTAATTTACTAGGTGGCAAAAGTGGGTTGTTTGATAGCATTAATGGAAAATAAAAACAAAAAACATTTTAGAACATACAAACAGTTTATGAATAAAAAACAGTTTATGAATAAAAATTAGTTTTAACAAAAAACAGTTTTAACGAAAAAAAACAATTATTTAGAAAAACTGTTTTTTACGAAAAAAAACACTTTGAAAAAAAAACAGTTTAGAACGATTTTTTTAAAAAGAAAAATAATTGTAACAAAAAATAGTTTTTAACCAAAAAAATAGTTTCAATGAAAAAAACACTTTTTAACAAAGTAAAAACGGTTTTAACAAACAAACAAACAGTTTAAAAAACCGATTTTAACAAAATAAAGATATTTTTTAACGGAAAAACAGTTTTTAACAACAAAAAAACAATTTTTACGGAAGAAATATTTTTTTCAAAAAAAAAGTTTTTAATACAAAAAATACTTTTTTAATATTTTTAAAAAGGATGGCAAATTTGTGGGGAAATTTTACTTTGCTATATAAGTAAGCAAATTTTGCCAACGAAAGTGGGAAAATGATGGCAAATTTGTATGTGAACATGAGTATCCATGAAAATCTTTCGATGGTTATCAAATACACAAAATAGTCAAATGTGGCCAATGAAACAGACCCTAAGACTATCAGTAACCAAAAAAGACTTTAAGACATGTCAAGAATACTAGCTTTGCGCACACACACACCTCCCCCCAAAAAGAGAAAAAATATCGTTGTGATATAACAAATTCAAGCCCATATTTATCGTAAAGAAATATAGAGAATCTCACACATGAATTTTGATTCTTTCAGCTGAGTACCCTATGTATCAAATTAACGACCTAGATTAAGTGATCTGAGCTTGGCGAAGCTCCTCGATGCCATGGGCAAAGTGGCAGTGGTCACTATAAGGGAAGACCCCTGTCGCATCCCATTTGTTGCACAACTCAGTCTTGTAGTGTGGGTGGCGATGAAAACAGCGAAGCTCCACGATGCCATGAGCAAAGTGGCAGTGGTCATCCTTTGGGAAGGCCCCTGTCTCCTGCCATTTGTTGCACAGCTCAGTTTGTAGCGTGGATGGGGAAGAACATGTCGAAGCTCCTCGATGTCATGGGCAAAGTGGCAGTGGTCACCATATGGGCAGGCCCCTATCAGTTGCCATTTGTTGCACAGCTCGGACTTGAACACCTTTTGCTGCAACATCCATATAACTTGTCATACCACCGGTTAATTACTCATCTGGTAAAAAAAAAACTCAACAAACAATCCCATTTATCAAGCATATGAGTTTTCAAGTAAAATGAAAAAAAAACTATTTTTCCAAAATAAAATGGGTGGAAAACAATTTTTCTTGTTAATAATAATTTTATAATGTAGAATTTATTACAAGAATTTTAATGAGTGTTAATTGAGTACATTAACAGTAATTTCAAAACATATATATATATATATGGCGTGAAATGTTTTTATTTTTTATAAAATTATTTTATTTAATGGTTAAATAAAATATTATTTATAAAACGATTTTTTTTAATAAAAAAACAGATAAGAATTTTTTTTAAACAATTGAAATGCATTTTGAAAATATTTATGAAAATATTTTTTTTTTATAAATAAAAGCATTAAAAACCTTCTTGTATATAAATATGTCCATAAGTAATTCCATTACATAATTTTTTTTACCAAATGCAAATACGATTTCACAAAATACGAACAAGATTTCACAACATGATTTTACTTCGATCGTGTTTGTGCTTGGTAAAAAAATCGTGTAATGGAATTACTTATGGGTATGTTTGTATCCTCCTTGTATATGGGTTTCGCTTCCTTAGCGGTTTTTTAATGCTTTTAGTTATCCTAAAAAATTATTTTCATAAAGACTTTAAAAAAGCATTTCAATTGTTTAAAAAAAATTGTTATCTGTTTTTTTATCAATTTTTTTTTTTATAAATAGTTTTTTATTTAACTAGTAAATAAAATAGTTTTATTTAAAATAAAAGCATTTCCCGCCATATATATATATATATATATACTAGCGGATGCCCGTGCCGAGGGCACGACGATAAATTTCCCCCCGTGATAAAAAAAATTAAAGAAAAAATTAAAATTAAAATTAAAAAGTAAAAATTATTTTAAAAATATAAAAAAAATTAAAAAATATTTTTAAAATATAAATTAAATTATTTAAAATTATTTCCCTTTTTAAAAATAATTATTTCCCTTTTTAAAAAATAAAAACAAAACCCTTTGTATTAAAAAAAATACTTTAGTATGTCATTTCATGTATGGGCATGAAAGGGAGAAAATATCATGCATGAAATGTCATACATAAAAGTGGAGATATTTTGCCAAAAACCATGCTCCTTTATATATATATATATATATATTAATTACTGTTAATATACTCAGTTAACACTCATTAAAATTCTTTAATAAATTCTACATGATAAAATGATTTTCAATAAAAAAAAATTACGAGATGTTATGAAATTTAATTTTTTACCTAACACAAATACTACTCAAATACAAGCGACACGATGATATGAAAAATCTTATTTTTATAATCGAATCCCTATACGATCCAATTAAAATGCGACACGACACATCACGATACGTAATCTTTTTTTTAACACGACACGATCTAAATAAAAGCGACACGATACAACCTGACACAAAATTTCATTTTTTAACTAACACGACACGACATAAAATCAGATTTTATTTTATTTAACTAGCATGATCTAATTAAAACGTGACACGATACGAATGAAATAAAAAAATTTAAACCAGTGTTGAAATAAAACCTTGTGAAGTTTTGCGTGCTAGGTCATGTCGTGTTACTTTTTTTTACGTCGTGTTTATGTTACGTAAAAAAATGAGTTTTCATATCGTGTCGTGTCACTTTTATTTGGGTCGTGTTCGTGTTAGGTAAAAATGAAATTTCATGTCGTGTCGTGCTACGTTTTAATTAGATCGTATTAGTTAAAAAAATAAAAGAAGATTTATATCGTGTCATGTCACTTTTGGAATGTGTTTGTAAAAATAAAAAGAAAATTGTGTCGGGACGTATCAGGTCATTTTTATTTGGTCGTGTATTGTTAAATAAAAACAAATAAGATTAGACCCTTTTTTTTTTCTAAATAGGGAACTGTTTAAAAAAATAACATAAAACACACTTGAAAGAAGGTTTGTTATTGCAAAGATATTTATGTCATTTTATCATGAATTGATGTGCTACAAGAATTTGATGGAGAGGTAACAGCGGCACCCATGAAAAATAAAAAGGAAAAATGATGCTGAAAATTTGGTTACTTCAATAGTTTCTTGAAATAAACGCTTGCATGGCAACCAAAATAATATTCTAAACTAAAAAATGTGACAACCCGCCAATCCAAAATAGGGGGTGGCCATCCCGATACTCCAAAATAACGGAATCCTGGACGGAATCATTCTCAGCATCACAACAAAATAAGAAGTATGCGGGATAACCACTCCATATTTCAGAAAAACGGGTTGTCAAAAATTTTGGTTTTAAAGTAAATAAAAGAAAACAATTTAACAACCCAATAAATAGAAAGTGGAAACCCCAACAATATATATAGCAATAACTACAAGTAACAATAAAAGGACCGAATATGCTGTCGGTCATAGACGGATACAACAATATTAAACAAGTTCATTAATTTACATAATACATTACATTAATCAATTACAAAAGCTTGGGCCTCTCGCCCGAGTAAAAGAAAAAAAGACCCGATCTTAACTGGAGTGCAAGGATGACGGCGTCTATTTCAAAATGTCCCGTAATACCCGCAAAGCATCACGGCTCGCCAAAGACACGGGGATAGGACCCTTGCGGCGGAGTACCTGACCGGATATAAGATGCAAGCACAACAAGAAACATGAACGGGTCAGGGCCCGGTTCTATATGATTACCATATGAATAAAAAGTATGATAGTTATGAATGATAAATCATGATGAAAGAAAAATAAGAGTCGAGCTACACAATTTAAAACATAAGCGAAGCAGGAAAATAAAACGAGTAACATTAATCTAAATTTCATCATATGCACCAATTATCTCATATATCTTTTCCTTAACAGGAAATATATATATTTATAATCAAAATCTTATGCTCTTTATGGCATTTTTAACTCACTTTTACATTTTGTAAAAATCCTTTCCTTATCAGGAAATAGTCATTTTCAAATGCTATTTGTGGCACTTCATTATGCTCTTTATGGCATATATAATCCATCAAGTCCTACTTGATTATGATTAGTTATATTTATATACATATAACGATTCTAAGACCGCCCGTCCGGGTTTCCCCACTGTGCGCACCCCTAAATGACCATCATCTTCCAGGGCCTATCATTAAGACAACTTGGGCACCTATAACGTAAAACGTCGGGAAGCGGCCATGTGCCTGCGGGGTTGTCATAACCACACCCAGAATTACCTACCCATCGCAGGAAAATATATAACAACGAGCGCTTACATGGCCTAGGACTATATCCACCCTACATTCACTAGCCAGGGGACTTCACCTGTTCGCTCGAACATCCCTTATGATGTCATTTAGAGAGGTGTGTTTTAGGAAAAAAAACCATTTACCATATTAATGATTAAGTAAATTATCATTTACCATCATTACCGTTTCATTTCCATTTTTTCAACATTAATTAAATTTTAACAAATGTATATATCATTTTCCAAAACCATATTCGTTTACATTTTGTAAATAATTCACCTTTTCAAATTCGAAGCCACACGTTAAATTATATCGTTACTACAGCCTCAAAGGAGTAAATAACTCTTAATTATCTCCAAACATCTGGGGGTATTACTTTAAAACCCCAATACTATCATACCTCAAAGGAATGAATAAACTTTCAATTCATTAACCCTAGATTCATTTGCGGTGTTATGATGAACCATCAAGGCTAACATAGCTCAATTGAGATTCTAAAGTCTCCCAAACATAACACTACATCTACTAGTTTCATATCAATAAACTAGAAGAAAAGAATGCCCTAACATCAATAGGCCTAACCCCAGAAAACCCCCACATAACCCATTCCTAATGTAGGGTAATTAACTAACTCATTGCACACTCTAGGAAACTAATTTTACTTCATTCAAGAAGGTTCCTAGGCCCTAGACTTAAAGAAAATGATTTGAAATTGAGTTATAAAATTAACTAAAAAAAAATAGGAAAACGAATCGATTCGCCCAAAAAGCGAATCGGTTTGGACATAAAGACCTGGGATTCTACAACTGCAGAATCGATTCGGCTTGGGATCGAATCGATTCGGTCCAAGCAGACCTGGGAACTGCCCCTTAGCGAATCGATTCGCCTTGGGGGCCGAATCGATTCGCCCCTGCGATATTGCCAAGAATGGCTTCGAGGGTTATAAACCCTAAATTTCTTCAAACCCAAATCTCTTCATTTTTATACACATCCAACAATATAAATCTACCCCAAAACATCCTACATGATGTGTAACCACTTTAATCCATAATTTTACCATCAACAACTAATATTAGGGTTAAATCACCACAAATTATATTTTTGATCCATAAATGCAAATACACAACTATCAAACAATTTATTCATCTAAAATCATATATTAGCAAGTAGAAAACTTGCCTTAGAGTTGAAATCTCAGATTTCTTTTGGGTAGAAGCAATCTAAGCTCCAATCTCTCTCTTCTCTTCTTCTTTCTCCA
This sequence comes from Sambucus nigra, assembly GCA_949130495.1. Taxonomy (NCBI): domain Eukaryota; kingdom Viridiplantae; phylum Streptophyta; class Magnoliopsida; order Dipsacales; family Adoxaceae; genus Sambucus; species Sambucus nigra. The sequence goes on along the minus strand of OX422215.1, from coordinate 299,401,847 downwards.
CTTTTCTCTTCCTCTCTTTCTCTCCCTTTTTCTCTATGTTTAAGACATACAAATGAGAAATGAAAATAAGGGGCAATACTTAAAATCGTGGCTTAAGTCTAAAGTCTCCAACTTAAGTGGTTAATACCACATTAAAATGACTCCCAAATACGCGTTTACATTAAAACCAGGTAAAAGTGCCCCAAACCCAAAAATACAATATGGCACTTATTTTGACTGTCTCGGACATTCTGGGACTAACTGCGCCCTCTAAACTGGCATTCGGGAATTTTATAATTTATTTCGAGTTCCAATTTCATTTAAACCAAAGTGTCATTTAAAATACATGACACTATAAAACATGCAACCTGATGATATTTACTTTCATATACAGTAAATAAGCATCAATCCAGTAAATATTAACTTTTAACTCATTAAATTAATATTTACTCCAGTTCCAACATTTTATATAATTACCTCCTGCGGTAGATTAATATAAAATTAGCCTCCTAAAAGCGAGGGTTGTTACATACTCCTCCCCTTATGAGGGAATTTTGCCCTCAAAATTCAGGCATACCCTATACACATAAAGGGTATACTATCCCAAACTATCATTCTATCACCCTTGACAAGCCCTCGTTATTACGATGCCCCAAAATGGACTTGGACTAAGGTCGTCTCTAGCGATATCGATGTACAATCTTTGTGCTCTATCATATCACAAAGTGTTCCTCACAAACTATCAATTCTAGCTTCCTACGGCGGAAGATGATAACCACGCGACTCGGCGTAAATAGTCTTACATCTTGAATCGCGTTACATCACACCTCACGGGGTACTCACACCCACGCTAAATGGCTTAACCCTAACACTACTCAACTTCCCCTTGCATAGCCGTAGATCTTCAAGGCATATGGCTCAAAAGCCCCAATCCTTCAAGAAATGTTCCGGGACCGCTCCAAGTCCAAGGAACCAGTTTTTCACCGATCTCATTCAACGAGTATGCAGTTTACTCACCCAGCTACACGAGGCCACTCACGGTGCCATACCTTAGGAAATGATTTAAATTCTAGTACGAAAAATTTCCCTACAATCATCCATCCACTTTAGGGTGGCAAGATATACACCATTTCCATACGGTTCCCATTTCTTCATGGAAACTTTACCAACCTTTCGACACGAATATCTAGTCTCGATCCACCACTATTGTAATAGGCACCTCCTATAGTTTTATCATTTCTCCATAAAAATCGGGGCGTACTCCTCCACATATCGTCCGCCCGCAATGTCCGGAAAAGCAATGATTTGGTCAAATGATCAATAATTTTCTCAAATAGGATCATGACCAGAATGGTGCCGGCAATTCAATGCGAACATCTATGAATATACCCTTCTTCATTCCACCACTACTCTCTTCGTACGAGTAGGTGAAATGGTCAATCATAGACCGAAATGCTCTTGCTATAAAGTCTTCCTAGTCATGATCGCTTCATTTGGCCTTCCATGCCATCACAAATTTCTCCGACGGGTTTCCTACTCGACGCACCTACTACCCTAATCGCATTCCCTTAGCGAATGAGAAAAAATTCGATAAATAGTCCGTTTAAAACTTCATACACCAACTCGATTTCTCCCAAGACATATTGCAACAACTTGTTGCTCGCGAGAAAGACTAAATTTCATGCCCAGGAAATAGTGCCTCCATTTCTTTAAGGCGATTTCCACTGCAATGAATTCTAAATCAAACATGGGATATCACTTCCCCATCCCGGAAGAGACTTATTCATTAAATTCACCCCCGAACTTCACAAAATGGTCTCAGGAGTGAAAATCAACTCACCCTTTATACTCCCCGGAAGTTGAGTTACCAACGTAACACCTTAACTAGGAGAGGTCTCATCTCCATCGACCTATCCTTCAAAATCTCTAGAGATTTCACCCTTCTCGTTCCTAGGGATCTAATCCCCCCTTAGAGTTAATCCACGACCTATTCGTGGTCAACTCCTATAGCCTTCCTAAATCAACATTACATTCCCTAATGGCCTTAAGTCCTAATAAATCTAAGGTCGATCTATATATATCCTATCTAAGTCATATACATATAATACTAAGTATATCCCCAGTGTCAAAGACCAATCTCAACTTTCGACATTCGCTCGGTTTCATGCGTGGGACGTCTCGCTGAAGCAAAATCCAGACAAGGAACCCTCCCATTACACTACTACCTCGCATCGTCGGTCATTAAGATATGACGGTCTAAAACACATGATCGGGATTGATAAATTTTAACTTGCAATTATTTTAACAAAATTCTACTTCTACGTCTTACCACAACATGATTAAAGATTTCAATTAATCAGACATTCACTTTCTGTGAAGTCTTTAAAATTTTATCCCGTAACATATACATCTTTCCAAATAGCCTTCTTATCAAGGCATAACCCGAAGTCTCAATTCGACTTCGTATCTCAGTCTCCCTCACATCGATCAGAGGAGAGAACTATATACAGTGCTTCTATCTCACACTTTAATAGCCCTTAATCACTCTTCTGCGTGATTCTCGACTAAACCTCTCAACCCATCTCTTAACCAACAAAATGAAATGAAATATAATAAATGGAATGAATTAAAAGAAGAAAGAATAACATCTCCCCACTTCCAACGTCGTTGAGGTTCACGCGTGGAGTGTCCCACAAAAGCAGAATCCAACCAAGGAACCCCTCCTATGCATTACTACTTAACTATGTCGATCGTGGAGATAAGGCATACCAATCACATACAAAACAAAAAATCAACAAAACACACAAACAAGATAACACAACCAGTAATAAAAACCTCCTACTTACCTCAACCACCCCCATAGAGTCTCAACCTGTATCCAGGAGAGATATTATAGGACAACTAGTTCCATCCTGAAACTAGCAGTAGGATAGCCTCGCAATCTAATTTCTTGCTATCACCCCAACTAAACCAAAATATCTTTACTTGCATCGTATATATTTTCACACCCCGCCTAATTCTGGCGTCGACCGCCACCAAAACTAAGCCGGGCGTGAACTAAATAAAATACCATTCTTAGCATGAGACAGATATGAGACATAAATAAACCAGTCCATAACATACATAATTGAATTAATCTCAAATGATCATAAACAACTAAGCGATAAAAGATCTATCACATGCTAACTCCAAAAGAAATCCATACTCCAATAATGATTAAATAAAATCTGAATAATCCCAATAGAAATCCTTTAAACAACTTTGGAACCGAATGGCCCAATAAAACTCAAAGGAAGTCTCATAATAATTCGACTGAAAAGGAAAGTCTAACTAAACTATGCCATAAAATGAATAACTCCAACTGCTCCTCCAAATAGAGTATATGCAATAAATATCACAATAGAGTATTTTAAATTAAACGCGATAAATATAAATTACTAACTACCCGTAGGACTCCCCATTTAAAAAGGCACACCAATATGATTTTAAATTCCCAAGTCCCACGATGATAATTTAATTAAATTAACCAACTTTTATTATTGTTCCCACTTTTTATTAAAGTGTCACACTGCCCCTTGTCAATCGTCCTCTGACCCGTTTTACTGTCGGCCCCAACACATAATAAGGTTTCCCTTGCCAATCGTCCTCTGACCCATTTACTGTCGGCCCTGACACATGACAAGGTTCCACACACGACACGACATAAATCTTCCTCTGACCCATTGAAACTGTCGGCCCCGACACATTATGTCGCCACAAATTTTAATACCCGTTTTTATCTTAGGCATTAATTCTCAAGTTCTCAATTTATAATCACCCCACCCTTATAATCAATGTGAGATCCTCAAAATACCCCTTAGTCCCATAACTAAGGGTCCCTAAGTTATCAATACGTCTTAACCTATTTATAGGATGAATTTCTAACTTAAAATTTTGACCTAGTCTCATGCTTAGGCTAGCGTAACGACAATAAAGAACCAAAAAAAAATCAGCCCACCCCCAAGATGATAAAAATGCGATAATCTACCCTCACTAGTCCCATACCTAGAAGACGTAAATCATCGAAAGGCATACCCTCTAGTCCCATACCTAGAGGCATTCTAAAATATAGGGAGAGAAATAATACCCAACAACCCGTCGTCACAAAGGCAACATCATAATACCAACAAGTCACACAAAAAAGCATAATTAATCAATATATAAACCTACGCATGATAGTCCAATTCAATTAAATCTTTAATTTAGTTATCACAACGTCAACAATACCCAAATAATCTCATTTAATTATTTTAAATTAAATATACCAAGTTTTCATCATATATTCATCAAAACCAAATTTTATTATCTCTACATGTATTACATGAGTTATACGCACCCAAAAATCAATTATTTTAAAACTAGGGTTTTTCTACATGCAACCTACACCAATAAAACCCAAAATCACTCATGAATCCTACGTACCCAAAGGGTTATGAATATTATTCAGATTAAAAGATTTTATAAAAACAGCCCCATAATTAGTATCCACTTTTTCTAATTAAGTTACTAATTATTTTTAAGAAAACATGTAATTAAGTGTTGAGGCGACACTTAAAACGCATAATACTAAAGGAAAAGAATAGAGTATTCATGCATGTGAAGATCGTGTTGAAAATCAAATTAGAAATCTGGATTCCTCTTGAAAAATTAGCAAAAGAGTGTTCTTGAACAATCTTGATTAAACCCCAATTGAGCCTTCAAAAACTTGTGCCAAAACTTGTGACAAAAACTTGATTTTGTTGAAGGTTGATGATTATGAGTGAGAGGAAAAATATTTGAAAGTGTTCTCTGGCGAAATACTAGAGAAAAAGTGATTCTGAGAAGTCCTCCTACTGATTAACAAGTTTATATAGTGATTAGGACTCCTAATCCTACACAAACTCTAAAAACAGCTTACAGCGCACATTTTCTGGGAGGGTCGATCGATCTACCCCCGGGGTCGATCGATCGATCGCCCCAAAAAATTGACAGTTCGCCCAAAAAATGCCTATAAGGAAAAATATTGTAAAATCAATATAAAAGCCGTTTTAACTCCGACTTTAATTCCGCTTGAATTTTTATTCTTCTAAAATCATAACCAACATATTTAGCCAATAAAAATTATTAAATTCAAAAATTTATTTTTCTCAAAAATTCCAATTAATTAATTAAAATAATAAATAAAAACATGGGGTGTTACATACTTCCCCACTAGCAAAGAATTTCGTCCTCGAAATTAGACGAAGCATACACATCAACACGTAAATATCGCAAAAAGAAAATATGGCTCCTATATGCCTACCCGTAGAATGCCATAATTGGGCTCCCATACACGCAATCCTATGCGCACCTACCACACGAACAACAAAATAATATATATATTTCCTATATGCATATGCATAACTATGAAAATAACGGCGTACCACACGCTCTCATAAATCCCCCACTCGATCCTATATCCAAAAGTCATCAAAATTCTAACTTCCTCCAATTAAATCTCAACATCAAAAATCGATACATACGGTACCTAACATCTGTACTAAAATCTCCAAAATAATTATCGTCTCCAAACTCCATTCTAAGGATCCCCACATCAAGCTTACTAATTCGAAACTCAATGTCTACAACGTCCTTAACTAAAAACTTCACATCTCCAAGAAACACATCTAACATGTATGCTAGAACATCTACCTTAAGAAGTACGAATCAACAAAGGGAATCAAAGATCGTCAACGCGGAAACTAAACGGACTCATAACCTACGAGACCTAAGACCATGCTCCGATACCATCTGTCACACCCCGCCTAATTCTGGCGTCAGCCGCCACCAAAACTAAGCCGGGCGTGAACTAAATAAACTACCATTCTTATCATGAGACATATATGAGACATAAATAAACCAGTCCATAAGATACATAATTGAATTAATCTCAAATGATCATAAACTACTAAGCGATAAAAGATCCATCACATGCTAACTCCAAAAGAAATCCATACTCTAATAATGATTCAATAAAATCTGAATAATCCCAACAGAAATCCTCTAAACAACTTTGGAACCGAATGGCCCAATAAAACTCAAATTAAGTCTCATAATAATTCGACTGAAAAGGAAAGTCTAATTAAACTATGCCATAAAATGAATAACTCCAGCTGCTCCTCCAAATGATAACTCTGATAAACTTATGCAGCTTCTCCAAATTAAATCCTGGAAAAGATTAGTCAACGGATGGGTCAGAGCCAAAGCCCTGAGCAAGAATACACACTACTCCCCTCAAATAGGATCCTTGAATCCAGACTGTAGCATTATACGCAATAAAAATCAAAATAGAGTATTTTAAATTAAAAGGGATAATTAAACGCGATAAATATAAATTACTAACTACCCGTAGGACTCCCCATTTAAAAAGGCACACCAATATGATTTTAAATTTCCAAGTCCCACTATGATAATTTAATTAAATTAACCAACTTTTATTATTGTTCTCACTTTTTATTAAAGTGTCACTCTTCCCCTTGTCAAACGTCCTCTGACCCGTTTACTGTCGGCCCCGACACATTACAAGGTTTCCCTTGCCAATCGTCCCCTGACTCGTTTACTGTCAGCCCCGACACATGACAAGGTTCCACAAACGACACGACATAAATCGTCCTCTGACCCGTTTAAACTATCGACCCCGACACATTATGTCGCCACAAATTTTAATACCCATTTTTATCTTAGGCATTAATTCTCAAGTTCTAAATTTATAATCACCCCACCCTTATAAACGATGTGAGATCCTCAAAATACCCCTTAGTCCCATAACTAAGGGTCCCCAAGTTATCAATACGTCTTAACCTATCTATAGGATGAATTTCTAACTTAAAATTTTGACTTAGTCTCATGCTTAGGCTAGCATAATGACGATAAAGTACCAAACAAAAATCAGTCCACTCCCAAGATGCTAAAAATGCGATAATATACACTCACTAGTCCCATACCTAGAAGGCGTAAATCATCAAAAGGCATACCCACTAGTCCCATACCTAGAGGCATTCTAAAATATAGGGAGAGCAATAGTACCCAACAACCCGTCGTCACAAAGGCAACATCATAATACCAACAAGTCACACAAACAAGCATAATTAATCAATATATAAAACTACACATGATAGTCCAATTAAATTAAATCTTTAATTTAATTATCACAACGTCAACAATACCCAAATAATCTCATTTTATTATTTTAAATTAAATATAACAAGTTTTCATCATATATTCATCAAAACCAAATTTTATTATCTCTACATGTATTACCTGAGTTATACGCACCCAAAAATCAATTATTTTAAAGCTAGGGTTTTTCTGCATGCAACCTACACTAATAAAACCCAAAATCACTCATGAATCCTACGTACCAAAGGGTTATGAATATTATTCAGATTAAAAGATTTTATAAAAACAGCCCCATAATTAGTATCCACTTTTTCTAATTAAGTTACTAATTATTTTTAAGAAAACATGTAATTAAGTGTTTAGGCGACACTTAAAATGCATAATACTAAAGGAAAAGAATAGAGTATTCATGCCTGTGAAGATCGTGTTGAAAATCTGATTAGAAATCTGGATTCCTCTCGAAAGATTAACAAAAGTGTGTTCTTGAACGATCTTGATTAAACCCCAATTAAGCCTTCAAAAACTTGTGACAAAACTTGTGACAAAAACTTAATTTTGTTGAAGGTTGATGATTATGAGTGAGAGGAAAAATATTTGGAAGTGTCCTCTGGTGAAATACTGGAGAAAAAGTGATTATGAGAAGTCCCCCTACGGATTAACAAGTTTATATAGTGATTAGGAGTCCTAATCCTACACAAACTCTAAAAACAGCTTGCAGCGCACATTTTCTGGGAGGGTCGATCGATCTACCCCCGGGGTCGATCGATCGATCACCCCGAAAAACTGACAGTTCGCCCAAAAAATGCCTATAAGGAAAAATATTGTAAAATCAATATAAAATCCGTTTTAACTCTGATTTTAATTCCTCTTGAAGTTTTATTCTTCTAAAATCATAACCAACATATTTAGCCAATAAAAACTATTAAATTCAAAAATTTTATTTTCTCAAAAATTCCAATTAATTAATGAAAATAATAAATAATAACACGGGGTGTTACATACTTCCCCACTAGCAAAGAATTTCGTCCTCGAAATTAGACGAAGCATACACATCAACACGTAAATATCGCAAAAAGAAAATATGGCTCATATATGCCTACCCGTAGAATGACATAATTGGGCGCCCATACACCCAATCCTACGCGCACCTACCACACAAACAACAAAATAATATATATATTTCCTATATGCATATGCATAACTATGAAAATAACGGCGTACCACACACTCTCATAAATCCCCCACTCGATCCTATATCCGAAAGTCATCGAAATTCTAACTTACTCCAATTAAATCTCAACATCAAAAATCGATACATACGGTACCTAACATCGATACTAAAATCTCCAAAATAATTATCGTCTCCAAAATCCATTCTAAGGATGCCCACATCAAGCTTACTAATTCGAAACTCAATGTCTACAACGTCCTTAACTCAAAACTTCACATCTCTAATAAACACATCTAGCACGTATGCTAGAACATCTACCTTAAGAAGTACGAATCAACAAAGGGAATCAAAGATCGACAATGCGGAAACTAAACGGACTCATAACCTACGAGACCTAAGACCATGTTGTGATACCATCTGTCACACCCCGCCTAATTCTGGCATCAGTCGCCACCAAAACTAAGCCGGGCGTGAACTAAATAAAATACCATTCTTAGCATGAGACAGATATGAGACATAAATAAACCAGTCCATAAGATACATAATTGAATTAATCTCAGATGATCATAAACTACTAAGCGATAAAAGATCCGTCACATGCTAAATCCAAAAGAAATCCATCCTCCAATAATGATTAAATAAAATCTGAATAATCCCAACAGAAATCCTCTAAACAAGTTTGGAACCGAATGGCCCAATAAAACTCAAATGAAGTCTCATAATAATTCGACTGAAAAGGAAAGTCTAACTAAACTATGCCATAAAATGAATAACTCCAGATGCTCCTCCAAATGATAACTTTGATAAACTTATGCAGCTTCTCCAAATTAAATCCTAAAAAAAATTAGTCAACGCATGTGTCAGAGCCAAAGCCTTGAGCAAGAATGCACATTACTCCCCTCAAATAGGATCCTTGAATCGAGACAGTAGCATTATACGCAATAAATATCACAATAGTGTATTTTAAATTAAACGGGATAATTAAACATGATAAATATAAATTACTAACTACCCATAGGACTACCCATTTAAAAAGGCACACCAATATGATTTTAAATTCCCAAGTCCCACGATGATAATTTAATTAAATTAACCAACTTTTATTATTGTTCTCACTTTTTATTAAAGAGTCAGACTTCCCCTTGTCAAACGTCCTCTGACCCATTTACTGTCGGCCCCGACACATGACAAGGTTTCCCTTGGCAATCGTCCTCTGACCCGTTTACTGTCGGCCCCGACACATGACAACGTTCCACACACGACACGACATGAATCGTCCTCTGACCCGTTTAAACTGTCGGCCCCGACACATTATGTCGCCACAAATTTTAATACTCTCTTTAATCTTTGGCATTAATTCTCAAGTTCTAAATTTATAATCACCCCACCCTTATAATCGATGTGAGATCCTCAAAATACCCCTTAGTCCCATAACTAAGGGTCCCCAAGTTATCAATACGTCTTAACCTATTTATAGGATGAATTTCTAACTTAAAATTTTGACCTAGTCTCATGCTTAGGCTAGCGTAACGATGATAAAGTACCAAAAAAAAATCAGCCCACCCCCAAGATGATAAAAATGCGATAATCTACCCTGACTAGTCCCATACCTAGAAGGCGTAAATCATCAAAAGGCATACCCACTAGTCCCATACCTAGAGGCATTCTAAAATATAGGGAGAGTAATAATACCCAACAACCCGTCGTCACAAAGGCAACATCATAATACCAACGAGTCACACAAACAAGCATAATTAATCAATATATAAAACTACGCGTGATAGTCCAATTCAATTAAATCTTTAATTTAGTTATCACAACGTCAACAATACCCAAATAATCTCATTTTATTATTTTAAATTAAATATACCAAGTTTTCATCATATATTCATCAAAACCAAATTTTATTATCTCTATATGTATTACATGAGTTATACGCACCCAAAAATCAATTATTTTAAAGCTAGAGGTTTTCTACATGCAACCTACACCAATAAAACCCAAAATCACTCATGAATCCTACGTACCCAAAGGGTTATGAATATTATTCAGATTAAAAGATTTTATAAAAATAGCCCCATAATTAGTATCCACTTTTTCTAATTAAGTTACTAATTATTTTTAAGAAAACATGTAATTAAGTGTTTAGGCGACACTTAAAATGCATAATACTAAAGGAAAAGAATAGAGTATTCATGCCTGTGAAGATCGTGTTGAAAATCTGATTAGAAATCTGGATTCCTCTCGAAAGATTAACAAAAGTGTGTTCTTGAACGATCTTGATTAAACCCCAATTAAGCCTTCAAAAACTTGTGCCAAAACTTGTGACAAAAACTTAATTTTGTTGAAGGTTGATGATTATGAGTGAGAGAAAAAATATTTGGAAGTGTTCTCTGGTGAAAAACTGGAGAAAAAGTGATTATGAGAAGTCCCCCTACGGATTAACAAGGTTATATAGTGATTAGGAGTCCTAATCCTACACAAACTCTAAAAACTGCTTACAGCGCACATTTTCTGGGAGGGTCGATCGATCTACTCCCGGGGTCGATCGATCGATCACCCCAAAAAACTGACAATTCGCCCAAAAAATGCCTATAAGGAAAAATATTGTAAAGTCAATATAAAATCCGTTTTAACTCCGATTTTAATTCCGCTTGAAGTTTTATTCTTCTAAAATCATAACCAACATATTTAGCCAATAAAATTATTAAATTCAAAATTTTATTTTTCTCAAAAATTCCAATTAACAAATTAAAATAATAAATAAAAACACGGGGTGTTACATACTTCCCCACTAGCAAAGAATTTCGTCCTCGAAATTAGACGAAGCATACACAGCAACACGTAAATCTAACAAAAAGAAAATATGGCTCATATATGCCTACCCGTAGAATGCCATAATTGGGCTCCCATACACCCAATCCTATGCGCACCTACCACACGAACAACAAAATAATATATATATTTCCTATATGCATATGCATAACTTTGAAAATAACGGCGTACCACACGCTCTCACAAATCCCCCACTCGATCCTATATCCAAAAGTCATCAAAATTCTAACTTCCTCCAATTAAATCTCAACATCAAAAATCGATACATACGGTACCTAACATCTGTACTAAAATCTCCAAAATAATTATCGTCTCCAAACTCCATTCTAAGGATCCCCACATCAAGCTTACTAATTCGAAACTCAATGTCTACAACGTCCTTAACTCAAAACTTCACATCTCCAAGAAACACATCTAACATGTATGCTAGAACATCTACCTTAAGAAGTACGAATCAACAAAGGGAATCAAAGATCGTCAACAAGGAAACTAAATGGACTCATAACCTACGAGACCTAAGACCATTCTCCGATACCATCTGTCACACCCCGCCTAATTCTGGCGTCAGCCGCCACCAAAACTAAGCCGGGCGTGAACTAAATGAAATACCATTCTTATCATGTGACATATATGAGACATAAATAAACCAGTCCATAAGATACATAATTGAATTAATCTCAAATGATCATAAACTACTAAGCGATAAAAGATCCATCTCATGCTAACTCCAAAAGAAATCCATACTCCAATAATGATTCAATAAAATCTGAATAATCCCAACAGAAATCCTCTAAACAACTTTGGAACCGAATGGCCCAATAAAACTCAAATGAAGTCTCATAATAATTCGACTGAAAAGGAAAGTCTAATTAAACTATGCCATAAAATGAATAACTCCAGTTGCTCCTCCAAATGATAACTCTGATAAACTTATGCAACTTCTCCAAATTAAATCCTGAAAAAGATTAGTCAATGCATGGGTCAGAGCCAAAGCCCTGAGCAAGAATACACACTACTCCCCTCAAATAGGATCCATGAATCCAGACAGTAGCATTATACGCAATAAATATCACAGTAGAGTATTTTAAATTAAACGGGATAATTAAACGCGATAAATATAAATTACTAACTACCCGTAGGACTCCCCATTTAAAAATGCACACCAATATGATTTTAAATTCCCAAGTCCCACGATGATAATTTAATTAAATTAACCAAATTTTATTATTGTTCTCACTTTTTATTAAAGTGCCACTCTTCCCCTTGTCAAACGTCCTCTGACCCATTTACTGTCGGCCCCGACACATGACAAGGTTTCCCTTGCCAATCGTCCTCTGACCCGTTTACTATCAGCCCCGACACATGACAAGGTTCCACACACGACACGACATAAATCGTCCTCTGACCCGTTTAAACTATCGACCCCGACACATTATGTCGCCACAAATTTTAATACCCATTTTTATCTTAGGCATAAATTCTCAAGTTCTAAATTTATAATCACCCCACCCTTATAATCGATGTGAGATCCTCAAAATACCCCTTAGTCCCATAACTAAGGGTCCCCAAGTTATCAATACGTCTTAACCTATTTATAGGATGAATTTCTAACTTAAAATTTCGACCTAGTCTCATGCTTAGGCTAGCGTAACGACGATAAAGTACCAAAAAAAACTCAGCCCACCCCCAAGATGATAAAAATGCGATAATCTACCCTGACTAGTCCCATGCCTAGAAGGCGTAAATCATCAAAAGGCATACCCACTAGTCCAATACCTAGAGGCATTCTAAAATATAGGGAGAGCAATAATACCCAACAACCCGTCGTCACAAAGGCAACATCATGATACCAACAAGTCACACAAACAAGCATAATTAATCAATATATAAAACTACACATGATAGTCCAATTCAATTAAATCTTTAATTCAATTATCACAACGTCAACAATACCCAAATAATCTCATTTTATTATTTTAAATTAAATATAACAAGTTTTCATCATATATTCATCAAAACCAAATTTTATTATCTCTACATGTATTACATGAGTTATACGCACCCAAAAATCAATTATTTTAAAGCTAGGGTTTTTCTACATGCAACCTACACCAATAAAACCCAAAATCACTCATGAATCCTACGTACCAAAGGGTTATGAATATTATTCAGATTAAAAGATTTTATAAAAACAGCCCCATAATTAGTATCCACTTTTTCTAATTAAGTTACTAATTATTTTTAAGAAAACATGTAATTAAGTGTTTAGGCGACACTTAAAATGCATAATACTAAAGGAAAAGAATAGAGTATTCATGCCTGTGAAGATCGTGTTGAAAATCTAATTAGAAATCTGGATTCCTCTTGAAAAATTAGCAAAAGAGTGTTCTTGAACAATCTTGATTAAACCCCAATTGAGCCTTCAAAAACTTGTGCCAAAACTTGTGACAAAAACTTGATTTTGTTGAAGGTTGATGATTATGAGTGAGAGGACAAATATTTGAAAGTGTTCTCTAGCGAAATACTAGAGAAAAAGTGATTATGAGAAGTCCCCCTACGGATTAACAAGTTTATATAGTGATTAGGAGACCTAATCCTACACAAACTCTAAAAACAGCTTACAACGCACATTTTCTGGGACGGTCGATCGATCTACCCCCAGGGTCGATCGATCGATCACCCCGAAAAACTGACAGTTCGCCCAAAAACTGCCTACAAGGAAAGATATTGTAAAATCAATATAAAATCCGTTTTAACTCTGATTTTAATTCCGCTTGAAGTTTTATTCTTCTAAAATCATAACCAACATATTTAGCCAATAAAAATTATTAAATTCAAAAATTGTATTTTCTCAAAAATTCCAATTAATTATTTAAAATAATAAATAATAACACGGGGTGTTACATACTTCCCCACTAGCAAAGAATTTTGTCCTCGAAATTAGACAAAGCATACACATCAACACGTAAATCTCGCAAAAAGAAAATATGGCTCATATATGCCTACCCGTAGACTGCCATAATTGGGCGCCCATACACCCAATCCTACGCGCACCTACCACACAAACAACAAAATAATATATATATTTCCTATATGCATATGCATAACTATGAAAATAACGGCGTACCACACGCTCTCACAAATCCCCCACTCGATCCTATATCCAAAAGTAATCAAAATTCTAACTTCCTCCAATTAAATCTCAACATCAAAAATCGATACATACGGTACCTAACATCGGTACTAAAATCTCCAAAATAATTATCGTCTCCAAAATCCATTCTAAGGATGCCCACATCAAGCTTACTAATTCGAAACTCAATGTCTACAACGTCCTTAACTCAAAACTACACATCTCTAAGAAACACATCTAACACGTATGCTAGAACATCTACCTTAAGAAGTACGAATCAACAAAGGGAATCAAAGATCGGCAATGCGGAAACTAAACGGACTCATAACCTACGAGACCTAAGACCATGTTGTGATACCATCTGTCACACCCCGCCTAATTCTGGCATCAGTAACCACCAAAACTAAGCCGGGCGTGAACTAAATAAAATACCATTCTTAGCATGAGACAGATATGAGACATAAATAAACCAGTCCATAAGATACATAATTGAATTAATCTCAAATGATCATAAACTACTAAGCGATAAAAGATCCATCACATGCTAAATCCAAAAGAAATCCATCCTCCAATAATGATTAAATAAAATCTGAATAATCCCAACAGAAATCCTCTAAACAACTTTGGAACCGAATGGCCCAATAAAACTCAAATGAAGTCTCATAATAATTCGACTGAAAAGGAAAGTCTAACTAAACTATGCCATAAAATGAATAACTCCAGCTGCTCCTCCAAATGATAACTCTGATAAACTTATGCAGCTTCTCCAAATTAAATCCTGAAAAAGATTAGTCAACGCATGGGTCAGAGCCAAAGCCTTGATCAAGAATACACACTACTCCCCTCAAATAGGATCCTTGAATCGAGACAGTAGCATTATACGCAATAAATATCACAATAGAGTATTTTAAATTAAACGGGATAATTAAACACGATAAATATAAATTACTAACTACCCATAGGACTCCCCATTTAAAAAGGCACACCAATATGATTTTAAAATCCCAAGTCCCACGATGATAATTTAATTAAATTAACCAACTTTTATTATTGTTCTCACTTTTTATTAAAGAGTCACACTTCCCCTTGTCAAACGTCCTCTGACCCATTTACTGTCGGCCCCGACACATGACAAGGTTTCCCTTGGTAATCGTCCTCTGACCCGTTTACTGTCAGCCCCGACACATGACAACGTTCCACACACGACACGACATAAATCGTCCTCTGACCCGTTTAAACTGTCGGCCCCGACACATTATTTCGCCACAAATTTTAATACTCTTTTTTATCTTAGGCATTAATTCTCAAGTTCTAAATTTATAATCACTCCACCCTTATAATCGATGTGAGATCGTCAAAATACCCATTAGTCCCATAACTAAGGGTCCCCAAGTTATTAATACGTCTTAACCTATTTATAGGATGAATTTCTAACTTAAAATTCCGACCTAGTCTCATGCTTAGGCTAGCGTAACGACGATAAAGTACCAAAAAAAACTCAGCCCACCCCCAAGATGATAAAAATGCGATAATCTACCCTAACTAGTCCCATGCCTAGAAGGCGTAAATCATCAAAAGGCATACCCACTAGTCCCATACCTAGAGGCATTCTAAAATATAGGGAGAGCAATAATACCCAACAACCTGTCGTCACAAAGGCAACATCATAATACCAACAAGTCACACAAACAAGCATAATTAATTAATATATAAAACTACGCGTGATAGTCCAATTCAATTAAATCTTTAATTTAGTTATCACAACGTCAACAATACCCAAATAATGTCATTTAATTATTTTAAATTAAATATACCAAGTTTTCATCATATATTCATCAAAACCAAATTTTATTATCTCTACATGTATTACATGAGTTATACGCACCCAAAAATCAATTATTTTAAAGCTAAGGGTTTTCTACATGCAACCTACACCAATAAAACCCAAAATCACTCATGAATCCTACGTACCCAAAGGGTTATGAATATTATTCAGATTAAAAGATTTTATAAAAACAGCCCCATAATTAGTATCCACTTTTTCTAATTAAGTTACTAATTATTTTTAAGAAAACATGTAATTAAGTGTTTAGGCGACACTTAATATGCATAATACTAAAGGAAAAGAATAGAGTATTCATGCCTGTGAAGATCGTGTTGAAAATCTGATTAGAAATCTGGATTCCTCTCGAAAGATTAGCAAAAGAGTGTTCTTGAACGATCTTGATTAAACCCCAATTAAGCCTTCAAAACTTGTGCCAAAACTTGTGACAAAAACTTCATTTTGTTGAAGGTTGATGATTATGAGTGAGAGGAAAAATATTTGGAAGTGTTCTCTGGTGAAAAACTGGAGAAAAAGTGATTATGAGAAGTCCCCCTAAGGATTAACAAGGTTATATAGTGATTAGGAGTCCTAATCCTACACTAACTCTAAAAACAGCTTGCAGCGCACGTTTTCTGGGAGGGTCGATCGATCGATCACCCCGAAAAACTGACAGTTCGCCCAAAAAATGCCTATAAGGAAAAATATTGTAAAATCAATATAAAATCCGTTTTAACTCCGATTTTAATTCCGCTTGAAGTTTTATTCTTCTAAAATCATAACCAACATATTTTGCCAATAAAAATTATTAAATTCAATAATTTTATTTTCTCAAAAATTCTAATTAATTAATTAAAATAATAAATAAAAACACGGGGTGTTACATATATCATACAAGTAACATATAACGTATATAATACAAAAAAAACATCGTCACTCGCTTTATAACGAGTGAAGAAAATATAAAACTTCCCTACCAAGGAAGATATATAATTACTCTATCTAGTAATATCGAAACTACCACAACCTCAATATACACACCCGAATCTATAGTAGATATAATACTACTAATTCTTATCCTAAGGAATACACCACCCTCTAATAAGGTGGAATTCCCGCCAACATTTCGTGCCAATCACTCCATGTCAATACTAATGGTTCTCAGACTCCATATTCAAGCCTTACACGAACCAACATTACTTCCATCAACTCCCCGGATAGGCACTTTGAATCTTTCCCTTGTTCTCCAAATCAACATAATAAAGATGCGTGGTTCTTCGATGTCATAACCATTGTTCCGCCCCTAGCTGCCAAATAATTTTCCACGTAGTCCCTCTTACTTTCTCAGTAAAAGAGAGCACGCTCTCGACCCGCTCTTCCTCAGTTCAATGAAACCTTCCCAGGTGGATGTCCACCAACACAGTTTCATGATTACTGCTCCATCAGAAGTGTTAGTGACACTTATTCTGGAGCCTATCATCCCTTTGTGGGGGGCTCTCCCTTATACCTACCTTTCTTTGGTGCACGATCTCCCTAATCGAACAACTCTTCTTCACATGTCGGGATCTGACCGAGCCTCGAATGAACATTTGAGGATCTACCTTCTCCTCCTTCCAGTTACCCCAGAGAAACTTATGATATGAACTATTTATCAGGTTTCTCCATGGGCAAGACTTTCTGCGCCCACAATTAATGTGACTACGCTCCCACCATTTTAACACTACTCCTACAGGTGAAGAATTTTCCTCCCTCCTACTACTGGGCACTTCTCTACTTCAATTTAACACCACTTGAAATCTCAAGCTTAGTACCACCCTTCCTCCTAACGGTACTTGGAAAACTAAATCTACCGTAATTAGTAGCCGCAATAGCAAGATAAGAAAGTTCTACAAAAAGGGAGCGACCTCTAAATCGGTCCTCATCCCCGACCACACATTACGGTTCTTAAAAATCTTTCTCACAACACCTTCACTACAACCTCCCCTGGATCCCTTCACTAATTGACCTACTAATCTCACACGAATACACAAAAGATTCTATGAGTTCTACCTCAGGGCAGAAGAACGAGATCTCACAAGAGCATTCAATGATCTTAATCCTAAGGCTCTATGACAAATCAAAAGCAATGCTGAAGATGTAAAGCGTTCACATAGATTCCTATGGACTCTAGAACCTGATGCTCTGATACCATCTGTAACAACCCGCCAATTCGAAATAGGGGGTGGCCATCCCGATACTCCAAAATAACGAAATCCTGGATGTAATCAGTCTCAGCATCACAACAAAATAAGAAGTATGCGGGATAACCACTCCATATTTCAGAAAAACGGGTTGTCAAAATTTTTTGTTTAAAGTAAATAAAAGAAAACAATTTAACAACCCAATAAATAGAAAGTGGAAACCCCAACAATATATATAGCAATAACTACAAGTAACAATAAAAGGAACGAATATGGTGTCGATCACAGATGGATACAACAATATTAAACAAGCTCATTAATTTACATAATACATTACATTAATCAATTACAAAAGCTTGGGCCTCTGACCCGAGTAAAAGAAAAAAAAGACCCGATCTTAAGTGCAAGGATGACGGCGTCTATTTCAAAGTGTCTTGTAATACTCGCAAAGCATCACGGCTCACCAAAGACACTGGGATAGGAAGTTAGATCAGGCATCCTTACGACGGAGTACCTAAGCGGATATAAGATGCAAGCACATCAAGAAACATGAACGGGTCAGGGCCCGGTTCTATATGATTACCAGATGAATAAAAAGTATGACAATTATGAATGATAAATCACGATGAAAGAGAAATAATAGTCTACCTACACAATTTAAAACATAAGCGAAGCAGGAAAATAAAATGAGTAACATTAATCTAAAACATCATCATATGCACCAATTATCTCATATATCTTTTCCTTAACAGGATATATATATATATATATATATATATATATATATATATATATATATATATATATATATATATATATATATATATATATATATATATATAATCAAAATCTTATGCTCTTTAGGGCATTTTTATCTCAATTTTAGATTTTGTAAAAATCCTTTCCTTATCAGGAAAATAGTCATTTTCAAATGCTCTTTGTGGCTTTTTAATATGCTCTTTGTGGCACTTCATTTTGCTCTTTATGGCATATATAATCCATCAAGTCCCACTTGATTATGAATAGTTATATTTATATACTTATAACGATTCTAAGACCGCCCGTCCGGGTTTCCCCACTGTGCGCGCCCCTAAATCACCATCATCTTCCAGGGCCTATCATTAATACAACCTGGGAACCTATAACGCAAAACGTCGGGAAGCGGCCATGTGCCTGCGGGGTAGTCATAACCACACCCAGAATTCCCTACCCATCGTAGAAAAATATATAACAACGAACGCTCACATGGCCTAGGACTATATCCACCATGGATTCACTAGCCAGGGGGTTTCACCTGTGTGCGTGAACTTCCCTTGTGATGTCATTTAGAGAGGTGTGTTTCAGAAAAAAAAATCATTTACCGTATTAATGATTAAGTAAATTATCATTACCATTTCATTTCCATTTTTTCAACATTAATTACATTTTAATAAATGTATATATCATTTTCCAAAACCATATTCGTTTACATTTTGTAAATAATTCACCTTTTCAAATCCGGAGCCACACGTTAAATTATATCGTTACTACAATCTCAAAGGAGTAAATAAACTCTTAATTATATCCAAACATTTGGGGGTATTACTTTAAAACCCCAATACTATCATACCTCAAAGGAATGAATAAATTTTCAATTCATTCACCCAACATTCATTTGCGGTGTTATTATGAACCATCAAGGCTAACACAGCTCAATTGAGCTTCTAAAGTCTCCCAAACATAACACTACATCTCCTAGTTTCATATCGATGAACTAGAAGAAAAGAATGCCCTAACATTAATAGGCATAACCCCAGAAAACCCCCACATAACCCATTCCTAATGTAGGGTAATTAACTAACTCATCGCACACTCTAGGACACTAAGTTTACTTCATTCAAGAAGCTTCCTAGGCCCTAGACTTAAAGAAAATGATTTGAAATTGAGTTATAAAAGTAACTCAAAAACAGCAGGAAAACGACTCGATTCGCCCTAGCGAATCGGTTCGGACATAAAGACCTGGGATTCTACAACTTCCGAATCGATTCGCCTTGGGACCGAATCGATTTGGTCCAAGCAGACATGGGAACTTCCCCTTAGCGAATCGATTCGCCCCTGCGATATTGCCAAGAATGGCTTCGAGGGTTATAAACCCTAAATTTCTTCAAACTCAAATCTCTTCATTTTTATACACATCCAACAATATAAATCTAGCCCAAAACATCCTACATGATTTGTAACCACTTTAATCCATAGTTTTACCATCAACAACTAAGATGAGGGTTAAATCACCACAAATTTCATTTTTGATCCATAAATGCAAATACACAACTATCAAACAATTTATTCATCTAAAATCATATATTAGCAAGTAGAAAACTTGCCTTAGAGTTGAAATCTCAGATTTCTTTTTGGTAGAAGCAATCCAAGCTCCAATCTCTCTCTTTTCTTCTTCTTTCTCCACTTTTCTCTTCCTCTCTTTCTCTCCCTTTTTCTCCATGTTTAAGACACACAAATGAGAAATGAAAATAAGGGGCAAGACTTAAAATCGTGGATGAATTCTAAAGTCTCCAACTTTAGTGGTTAATAACACATTAAAATGACTCCCAAATACGCGTTTACATTAAATCCAGGTAAAAGTGCTCGAAACCCAAAAATACAATATGGCACTTATTTTGACTGTCTCGGACATTTTGGGACTAACTGCGCCCTCTAAACTGGCATCCGAGAATTTTATAATTTATTTCGAGTTCCAATTTCATTTAAACCAAAGTGTCATTTAAAATACATGACACTATAAAACATGCAACCTGATGATATTTACTTTCATATACATTAAATAATCATCAATCCAGTAAATATTAACTTTTAACTCATTAAATTAATATTTACTCCAGTTCCAACATTTTATATAATTACCCCGTGCGGTAGATTCATATACAATTAGCCTCCTAAAAGCGAGGGTTGTTATAAAAAATTACATCCTACATGATATAATATGAAGTAATTCTTCACTATTCATTAGCGAATGGGGTGTACGTGCCATCGGGATCTTTGTATCTTACCAAAGTATAAACAGAGGCAAAAAATGGTAGATTTTAGTATGTTACCATTTGAGTGATGTTTTTTATCCGGTTGGAGAAATGTACCCGATTTCCATTACGGCGACCCATTTGAACCGGATTACTCTCCACCACAATATGCATACGAAGAAAACTATCAATAACAGAAGACCACGTATACTCTGGCGGGGCTACTAGAATGTTCCTTTGATGGAGAGTCTCAGCTTCATTAATGGTTTGTAGGAGATGAGACAAATGCCAGTTGGAACTCTCTGGTTGATCAAGAAAAGGGTTTCTCATGTACTCATTACCCATTGTCATATCTGTCTGCATTTTTGTCCACAAATAACACAAACATATTACGACATTAACATAAAGAAATCAAGATTCATGGTTCTTGTAGTTAAATTAATCAAGATTGATCACCTGAGGATATTATACGTCGCTTGGTTGTAAAGAGAAATGTAGGCGAAGAGTGGTTTCATTTTATAGTGAGAGAATGAATAGCAGGGAAGGTGTAAGGTGTAAGGTGCAAGGTGGCGACTTCACATTTAGGATATATTAATTAACGACTGTCATGTTTCACTTCTTTGAGTTGCCCTCGGCTGATTGGAATTCTTAACTAATTTCATGAGGGCACGCTGGTCATTGTATATTTGCATTTCCTTTTTTCTTTGCCATTTCTATAAAAATAATTCTAACAGTCAATCTATATATCTATCTATATTTATACTACTATAAAATTCTTTACAAGCATTTAAGGTTCCTAATCAACCAGACTATCCACGTCAGATTGGATATTTGACCTCCTATCCATGTCAGATGTCCACTTTTTCAATGGCTGGGTACATATTCCAAAACCCCTTCAGATCAAATGTTTCGACCCATCAGCTTCAATCGTATATTCTTATTCATGTCCAATAGGCCTTCAGCTTAAAAAATAACTCCTTAAACCTCCTGGGCTGTGATTTATGATATTTTTTTTGTGTATCCAAGTTTGAAAATAACGATGAATGTTGATGGAGAAGAAGTTGACAAATCTGAGAAAAAATAGGGACTTGAGGAGAAGTTAGTGTTTATGTGTTGGCGGTTGTGGATTTTCCATGGCCATGTCAAGTGTTTTCTTTAACATTTTCTTTATTTACATTTTGAGATTTGGTTTCTTCATTTTCAAAGATTTTAGCATAATCGACTGGTTTTAATTTTGGTTTGGATTTGGTTTGAAATCCACTGGGGTTTGTTTGAAATCATTTTTGAGGTTGGATGGAATCTACAGTTTTTTCTATTTAGTTTTGGGGTTGGATTTGGTGATTGGATTGAATCATGAGATAGGGGTTTATGGCCAAAGGTGTTGATTTTAGAAAGGAGGTTTCATTTTTCTCTGGCATGTTGGTTGCTTACGAAGAATAAAAGAGGTAAACAGAGTATTTTTTTTCATATACCATTGAATAGTAATACTAACTTTCTATGTATATCACAAAAATTCCCTTTTTTAAATGAACTAAACTAAACCATAGACAACAATTAAGAACTACTTTTGTTCAAATTGCATCAACACTCCCAAAACCGTAGGATTATTACCTAATAACATTTTTCCAAGTGTTCTAGAGGTGTTAGATAAGGTGATCCTCTGTGTCCCAAATTTTTTCATTGTTGAGGATGTTCTCAGTAGATATTTAGATCTCAAGATTGGTCAAGGACTTAATAAACCTATCTCTTCTCCTATAGATTGTCAAGATCCTACTAATTTATTTTAAGCAGATGCTATTACGAATTTTCTGTAAAGGCACTACATCCTCTTGGACCAAGTCTTACAGATGTAACTAAATCTAATATGGAAGACTAGCAAGGAAAAATTATTTATATGGCTGGATGATTTGAGCTAGTTAAATATGTCATCATTCCAATTGTGTTGTATAGTTTCATGTCTTCTATATGACCTATGGTCTTATTGAAAAAACAGTAAATGTGGATGAGAAACTTCATTTGGTTTCGCTTAATTCATAAAGCTAAATTAGTTATAGTTTCATGGATGTATGTGTGCCTTAATAAATGTATAGGAGGATTGGGTGTTTGTGATGCATGCATTCTCAATCATGATGCTTTGATTAAGTAGACCTGGACCTTTTTGTTAATTTAACTCATTGTGCTGCCATATCATAAGCTAAATTCAAATTTTCCTTGTAGTTATCATCTGTTGAGTTCGATTTTGCATGGGTTTAAGGAGGATTATAGTAAAATAAATTTCAATGGCAGCTGGATAGTTAGAGATGATAATTCAATTATGGCCTTTCATGCTAATATGATGGGATCTTCAATTGTGGATATTCTCGGATGTGTTCCTTATGATCAAAACTTGCACTATATGAAAGTCAATGATCTTATAGTAGCTGATTAATGGGTGGTTCCTCAACATATTTCTTTTGCAATGCCGAGTCATATTATAATCCCGATAACACCTCCATTTAATTATTTGCCCTTATGTATTTATTTTTTATCCCTCCCACATTTGTTGGTCGAATGATTTCTCCACAGATCTAAATCATCTCAAATCCCTTGAATTTTCAAAAAATGTATTTCTCTCTCATATATGTAAATAAAAAGTATCCATGTTATTGACTTTAATTCATTATTATTTGCAATCATCTTCTATTTACTATTCTAAATCCATCGTTCCTCAGATCCAAATCATGACGATAACTACTTCGTCAATCCCCCACCAGAAATTGATTGTGACGACATTTGATGTAGGGAACTTGCTTCCTTAGCTTTCGAAATATGGAAAATCAATGACCCATTATATCTTTGCATTAAATCAGAATTTATCTAGACTAAAACATATCTAGAGAATGTACCAGTATGGATCGGGAAGTCTCGATGGTTGGCTTAATCTCTCGAGTAGCAAACTCATTCACAGATACATACTCAAGATTTCATGAGGTCAAAGACCATGTAGTTCTTAGTGGTGGAAGGGTACAGAATTTTATGCCAAAGGGAATTAGAATTGTAACTCTTTGATTGAGTGCTTAGGGAATAGGGGTGTAATACTTGGGGTATTTTGTGTATGGAAAAGTTAGTTCATTTTAAAGGTTGGAGAAGAGATGCACAGAACATGGTCTATGTTTTATGTTAGGGACGACTTGATTGTACATATACCTCTGGAGTAGTTTAAAATTAATAACATGGTTATTACTTTTTGAATAACAAAATAGAATATTCATCGTAAATCGATTTGTACCATGATATACATGTGTCGCCATCTTCCCAGCTAATGAACTTAAGACATTAGGTAAAATGATATACTTGGAATTTACAAAATGACAAGCGAGGAACTGAGAATAAGCATAAATTTGAGTTGAGAAGTGGGACATGTATATAAGTTGCCCGTCGAATAACATAAACCATAGTTTTTTTTGCATATAAGTGATGTTTGTTTTGAATATTATTGGAGAAGGGAGATTTTAGTTAAAATAGTTAGCACGTTGGTTTTGGAGTGAAAATGGGGCAAATGTTAGTGTGGTAAGTGTATCCATTTCTGATCTGACCAGGGTGGTTCATGATAATAACTTGAGCAGTGAAATTACCTTGGTCAGGTCATCTTTGGAATTAGATTCTACATAACCACCCTTGACATCCTTAACAACAACGTTCTTCACATTGAACCCAACATTGTCACCATGAAGAGCCTCATGGTGCATATAAAGAGATTTGACTTTAGTGGTGAGCCCAGTAGGGCCAAAGGTTACAAGCATATCAGGCATAATGGTGCCCCATCTAAACACATCCCATTGTGGCCATCCCCGCTAATCCCCGTCGCAAAGGGAGGAGGAATCCTTCGGATCCCGTGCGTCCCCTCTCGGGAGAGCGCTACGGCCAACGTCGATTTTGGGAGGTGTGAAAAATGTAGAGAGATTCAGAGTCGCCAGTCTATTTTACTCAAAACAGACAAAAGAAAACATGGAAGCCACCCCGAAGGATGGCATCCAAAGACATACCGGTGCGTGCGAAACCAAAATGATTCAAAAAGGGTTCGGAGCCTTAGTTACGAAATGGGAAGGTGTTAGGAACCCATTCCGCACTTTCGGTCTCTCATGGATATTTGCTATTTTCCTTTATGTTTCCCCCCGTGAGATGTGTGCATGTGTATATATAGAATGGAGGTAGGAATCCTCGACTTGTATCATGGACAAGATAAAGCGAGTCATCCATAGGAAGATTATAAAAGTAATATTAGAAAAATAAGATTTACGCGGTTACCCCTACGTTGATCGCTATAAGGGAACGATAACGCACATGGAGTAATGTGTCACTAATACTAAGGATATATATAAGAAAAATGGATTTAGAGAAAATAGGCAATAAGAGAAAAAGTGAGAGAAAGGACTCGAGTCTCGAGTTTTACCCCGAGACGCCTGCGTAGCCTATAAAGGCATCAAAGTCCACGTAGTTCGCATACAAAGCAAAGGGGTGGGGTTTATCACATAAACCCAAATGTGGGATCTCTTATTTGTAAGTGTGTGTGTGTGTGTGTGTAGAAAAGGTATTTTAGTAGTGAGAAAAGTGTGAAAAAAGTGTGAGAATCCGTATTTGGAATTTATGTGCAAACCCTATTTTCTTGTTTTTTGGGTTTTTAATTATATGAAAATAAGAGATGTGCAATAATACTAGGTAAAAAGGTATATTAGGATGGTGAGATGAGATGATAAAAAGTGCTAAATAATAAAAAACAAGTTATTGAGAATTTAAGAGAATTCAAGAGAAATTTGAGGAAGTTGGACCTTCTCGAAGATCTTGAGCTTGATTTTGGATGTTGGAGAGAAGCCCTTGCACTTGGATGATGATGGAGAGTGGTTAATTCACCAAGTTTGATGAAAAAGATGATGGAAAGTGGAGGTGAAAAAGGGGTTTGAGAGTTGAAATCACACTGCCTTCGAGAGAGGTTTTTGGGATTCTTTTAGAGAGATTTCTATCAGATCTGGGCTCCTTGCAAATGAGGCCAAAGCCTCCTTTTATAGCCCCAGGGGGCTGCCGATCGGCCCTGTTATGGCCCTGCCTATCGGCAGGTGCCGATAGGTAGGATCTGGGACCTGCCATTTGGCAGTGTGCCTCAGGCTTTTCTAGAAAATTGGCTGCCAAGGGCAAATCGTTGGTCAGAATCGTGCATGGGGTATACCATTGGAAAGGTAATTAAGAGACCTTCGAAAGTACTTGGACTGCTCCCAAGTTTGGGAGTTGACTTTGGGTCAAATATGGCTCGAAAGCGTTTGTCGGTCCATTGGACGGGGAATCGTGCGGACGCAAACGGATCGTTCGTCCGCATGGTAAGTCTGAATTGTGCACGGGGCATACCGTTGGAAAGGTTAGGAGATGTAATTCGACATTCCAAAGAGTTTGACCCGGTTTGGAGAGTTGACTTTGGTCAATCGGGCCCGAGAAGCGCTCGGTGGCTTCCCAGAGTCAAACGGATCGTTCATCCGCATGGAAAGTCAAAATTGTGCACGGGATGGACCGTTGGAAAGGGTATTTAGTGACCTTCAAAGATTTATTCAGCCTTGCTCGAGCTAAAGAGTTGACATAGGTCAAACAGAGCCCGGTAGCGCCCGGTGGCCTCTAGGTCAGGTTTTAGACGCAAATGACGCGTTCGTCCTCATGGTAAGTCAGAAATGCGCACGGGGTGGACCATTGGAAAGGGTATTCAGTGCCCTTTCAAGATTCATTCAGTCTCAATCGATATGAGGAGTTTGACTTTTGGGTCAAACTAAGTCGGGGGGTGCCCGATGGCGTCCAGGTCAGTACTCGGGACGTGACCTAGGTTTATAGTGATGAAGGGAGGTGCTAGGGACCTAAGGAGAGTTGAGGGCTAACAGAATGGGGTGTCTACAGAGCCCCTCGATGGGTGAGTTTGGAACAAATGATAGCCTTCGATTAGACACCGCATGATGCTTTTGAGGGAGTATGATCGATTCGGAGGGTCGAGGTCGATTCTGAGGACCTAAGAAGCATGCTGGGGATGACCAATTCGGAGGATCGAGGTCAGTTCTGAGGACCTAAGGAGATGGGGATGACCAATTCAGAGGGTCGAGGTCAGTTCTGACCTAAGAGTGGTGACGACCGAGGATCCAGGTCAATTCTGACCTAATTAAGGTGATGATCCAAGACCGGGGCCAATTTTGACCCAAGAGTGGTGACGACCGAGGACTGAGGTCAATTCTGACCTAACTAAGGTGACGATCCAAGACCGGGGCCAATTCTGACCCAAGAGTGGTGACGACCGAGGTCAATTCCGACCGAACTAAGGTGACGATCCAAGATCGGGGCCAATTCTGACCTAAGAGTGCTGACGACCAAGGACCGAGGCCAATTTTGACATAACTATGGTGACGATACAAGACCGGGGCCAATTCTGACCCAAGATTGGTGACGACTAGGGACCGAGGTCAATTTTGACCTAACTATGGTGACGATCCAAGACCGGGGCCAATTCTAACCCAAGAGTGGTGACGACCAAGGACCGAGGTCAATTTTGACCTAACTAAGGTGAAGATCAAAGACCGGGACCAATTCTGACCCAAGAGTGGTGACAACCCAGGACTGAGGTCAATTTTGACCTAACTATGGTGACAATCCAAGACCGGGGCCAATTTTGACCCAAGAGTGGTGACGACCAAGGACCGAGGTCAATTTTGACCTAACTATGGTGACGATCCAAGATCGGGGCCAATTCTGACCCAAGAGTGGTGACGACCAAGGACCGAGGTCAATTGTGACCTAACTATGGTGACGATCCAAGATCGGGGCTAATTATGACCTAAGAGTGGTGACGATCGAGGACCGAGGTCAATTCTGACCTAACTATGGTGACGATCCAAGACCGAGGCCAATTCTGACCCAAGAGTGGTGACGACCGAGGATCGAGGTCAATTCTGACCTAACTAAGGTGACGATCCAAGATCGGAGCCAATTCTGACCCAAGAGTGGTGACGACCGAGGACCGAGGTCAATTTTGACCTAATTAAGGTGACGATCCAAGATCGGGGCCAATTCTGACCCAAGAGTGGTGATGACCAAGGAACGAGGTCAATTTTGACCTAACTATGGTGACGATCCAAGACCGGGGCCAATTCTGACCCAAGAGTGGTGACGACCGAGGACCGAGGTCAATTCTGACCTAACTATGGTGACGATCCAAGACCGGGGCCCATTCGTACCCAAGAGTGGTGACGACCGAGGACCGAGGTCAATTCTGACCTAACTAAGGTGACGATCCAAGACCGGGGATAATTCTGACCCAAGAGTGGTGACGACTGAGGACGGAGGTCAATTATGATCTAACTATGGTGACGATCCAAGACCGGGGCCCATTCTGGCCCAAGAGTTAGTATTTTGATTCTGCTGGAGAAAGAGCTTTGTGATTTCGATTTGAGATGGGGAGCTGATAGCTGGGGGAAGCTTTATAGGAGGCCTCGCGAGGGGGAGCCACCTATTTTGAGTGCCGTGAGAGAATTCTGTTGGGGAAGTGATCAGATGATCCTTAGGGATTTTCTGAAGCTTGGCCGGGAGAAATCTTAGCTTTTGGGGATTCCGCTGGGGAAAAAGGCGTTCAGCTTGAGGGATAAGAATTGGATTTGAAATTCTGCTGGGGAACGATGAATGATCCAGGGAAAATTCGGATTGTCCTTTGGGAGAGATCGCTCGGGGTGAGTGGTTCTTCTGATTTCCATTGGAAAAAATACCATGTGATAGTGTACCGCACCGGATAGCCGATGGTTGTAAAGTCTGATGAGGAGGTGATTAGGTGGTCCGGGCGCCTTGCCCGAGAGATCAATCACTTGGATTTTGAGGGCTCCGTTGGGGAAAATGGGGTGTCGCCCAAAGGAGTGCAAACTTTCCTTGATGAAATCGTCCTAAATCCTTCCTGGGATTTTTAAGAATTTTTCAGGGATTTTCGAGGCTTTCTGGTATTTTCTGGGAATTTCTGTACGAAATTTTAAGGTGGGTGTCGGTCGGCATAGGATGAGAGGTTCCATTCGGCAGTGGCACGGACTTTTGGGCTTCCTTGAGAAAGTGAAGAGACAGTGCCGATCAGTATGGTGAGGGGGGTTGCCGATCGGCATGGCGTTTGGCCTCCTATATAAAGGGGGCGAATCCCCTTCATTTTTCACAGCCTCTTGACTTCTCTCTTTCTACGATTTCTCTCTGCGGATCGTTCTATCATTCCGATCTCTAAGAAATGGTCGCCTTTGTGAGCACCGCTGTCCACCGGGAGTGGTTAACCATTGATGACTAGGCGAATGTGGATTGGAGGGACAGGGTACCTCTTGCTTTGGGGAATGAGAATGCCTTTGATGCATTCGATCCGGTTGCGGATGAGATGACCTTGCTGCGGGAGTCATTACGTCATCTCTCTTCGAGAGTGATTCCTGGTGGTTATGTAAGTAACTTGACCTTTGGCATTCTTTCTTTCTTTTTTTGGGTGATTTTTCCTTTTCTTAACCTTTGACTGAATTTTTCCTTTTGCCAGTCTGATATCTCTTTGAAGAACATGCGTGCTCGCGGGACGACGGGGCTTAGGGATGTTTGGGAGCATCTTCCACCCGTGGTGTGCTAGATGGTATCATCAGCGGGTTTTGGGAGGTTGGCGGCTGTGCTGGATGAGACGCCTTGCTCGACAGCATTCTTGTGTGCCTTGGGGGAGAGGTGGTGGGACACTACCCATACCATTCATTTTGGCTTCGGGGAGATGACAGTGACTCCCATAGATGTGAAACAACTTCTGGGACTGGATTGTGACGAGGAGCAGATAGAGGTGGATCGCTCCCTGCGGGTGAGGCCGGAGGCAGTGCAAACGACACTTGGTGATGTGAGGAAGATAGTTTCTGGAGATTCTATCCGGCTGTCCCTGCTGAAGGATGTTTTGCTGAGCAGGGTGGTTGATGTGGAGGATGGGCTACAAGTGCGGCAGATGGCCCGGTTGTTCATTTTATTGGTGCTGGGAGGTTTTATGGTGGTGTCGAGTGGCGACGTCGTCCATTTGTTGTTTTTGCCATACTTGAGGATGTTTTCGAACATCCCTTTTTATGATTGGAGGAGTCTGACCTTGGCGACCCTTTACTCTTCTCTGGATGCGTTCAGCCGGTGATGCCGGTAGACTTTTACTGGAGCCACATATCTCCTTCAGGTATTCTTTACTTTGCGTATTCCTATGCATTCGCATTTTCCTTTCATGCATTCACATTTTCCTTATGCGTCTCTTATTGCTTGTGAATTCAGACGAGGTTTTATGAGGTGATTTGGTGCAATACCCCGCTGATTGATCTGAAGGATGACACTATTGGGGACTTCTATTGCTTGTATCGATGGCGTAAGGCCAACCGACAGTCGAAGGGATCTCTCTCCCTGGAGGCGGTGCGTTAGGTCTTGAATGACCTGACCATTGGTAGGGTAAGATTCTTTCCATTTCAGCCTTAGTTTTTGCACCTTCTGATTCTGTATTGACTTATGCCTGCTTGGGGATTTTTAGGTGACCTTTTATCCTTGGGGGATCGCCATTCAGGATACGGGGGTGACTGGGGTGAACGCGTAGATGAGGTGTTTGTTGGCGCATGAGTTCGGCCATTCCTAGTACCTCGGGGAGAGGGTGATCCGTCAGATTGTTGAGGAGGAGGTGGTGGTGCCTCCCGCGCAGCCTCCTACTTCTATGAGGCGGGAGCGACAGTTACTGGAGGATGAGAGGATAGCGGGGATGATCGGTGACTCCTATGCGTTGTATGCTAATACGGCCGCGCCGTATGACTATATGGACTTTGTGAAGAGCTGGTTGATGGCGCCTAGTATACATGATGCTTTGCCTTTCCCTCCTGCTGGTTCGAGTCGAGCGGTGGGGTCTTCCCACAGTGGTGGTGGTCCATCGGCACCTGCGGCGGCGATGACTTCGGAGGTCCCTTTTGTTCGGCTGCATACTCCTTTGTATAACATCCGGCGGGCTGATGGAGGGATAGTGCCAATGCTTCACCGTCCCCTTGCGATGGATCCGGAGGAGTTGGGTTTGACAGAGGAGGTTCTTCGTCTTTCGGTAAACCTTTCGGTCCCTTTCCTCTCTTTTTTTTTGCTTGATACTGAATTGTCATTTTCCTTGCAGCAAATCCGGGTGTCGACCACTTGGCTGAGGGACATCAGAGATTGGATATCATCGGCAACTGCCCACATTCGGGATGTTGTCCCTGTTCCTTCTTATTTGATGCCGTCAGCCTTGTCTGGGGGAGACTCTGGCTCGGGTAGTGGGGGCGCATCGTCTCACCATAGGGGAAAGAGAGCGCGTCGCAGGGGTGGAAGCTCTTGAGAGAGAGAGAGAGATAGATAGAGAGAGAGAGAGAAAGTGTGGGTTCGGGCTGAGTCCCATTTGTTTTTGGCTTTTTATTATTTCCTGCAAAATGATGTAACACGGAAAATAATATATATGCAATGCAATGGAGTTTTTTATTATCTCTTTATTATCCTGATGAATGAATGCACATGTTTTGTTGCTGAGACCATAAAAATGAATATTTTTGGAATTTTTCGAAGGAAAGTTATTTTATTCAAAATGGGGAATCCCATAAGGAGGGAACAGGATTCTTGAAATTCTTTTGAGAATATCAATTTATTTTTATGGAGTTTTCTGATTTGACAAAAGAGGAAAGGAGGAAATTTCCAAAATAGGGGGTTGCTGATCGGCAAGCACCCTGGCCTGCCTATCGGCAGTTCAGTCCAGTCCCATCATTTTAAGGCTTTGATTGGTACCCACTTCAGCTTTTTGTACCTTGTGGGGTAGGATACCCTCCGATTTCTGCAGGGATTATGTCCCTTTGTGGAGGATTTTTAAGTATAAAAAGGGAGGAGCGTGGAGTGTTTTCCTCACACCTTTTGCATTCTTCATACCCACCCATCGTTTAGTCTTGCGAGATGGCTCTCCCTGGTAGCATTGATTTTGCCAACTACCTCGAAACCTTGGAAGCTATGTGCTCTTATAATGTCGACTATGACGCCTTTAACATGCGCCGAGGTTCCTTGTGGCGCAATCGTCCCTTTGAGTGGAATATGCTGACAGCGGCGGTACAATTCTTGTACCCCGAAGACCATGTATTCCTCTTTGGGTTGGAAGAAGTTTATCCTACCTACGAGGATTTTTCTGTCATGCTAGGTGTGAATCCTAGAGTTATTGCGACTTTGTTCGAATTTTCCCGTTCTCCTAGGGATTTGTTGGACGGGCTTCTTCATATCTCGCCTTCGGTGGCCAGGTCATTGGTTTTTAGAGGATTGATCTCCCTCCCGGCGGTGTTGCAGTTCATGCATTTGTGGGAAGTAGGTGATGCGGGCTATGCAGGAGCCGTTGTTATCGGCTTGGTTTCAAAATTGTTGTTGGTGACCGGGGAAGTACCCGTGGACCCACAACTTGCAGCCATTACCTCATGGATGTCATACCGTCGCAATCCTGTGGCAGTGATATTAGCGGAGACTCTAAATGGCCCGGATGCCTGGAGAGAAGGTCGTTCTGACTTTTTGAGGGGTAGCCCTGTGATGCTGTTCATGTGATTGTCTAAAAGATTCCGCTTGTCGACTCCTCCAGAATATCCTTTGTCGGCTGTACCCAACTTCTTTTTGCGCTACCTCATCCGTGTGAACCTGTATGTTGAGAACTGGGAGAATTGGCTTGTGGAGCATGGGGCTTGTGGATTGTATTGGTCAGTGCCTTGGTGGGGGAAATTGCAGCCTGTTCTGGAGCTAGGAGAATATTCATATGTGCGGTTGGTTGGCCTTAGGCAGACCTCTTTTTATTTCCTTTAGCGTCTTTTGCGTCAATTTGACTGGGCGCAGGTCGTTCCCCCTCGGACCTCAAATTTCTTTCCAGTAGAAGATTTGACTAAGCGCCTGCGTCTGTTGCTTGGATCTCTGTGGGAAAATCGGCGTCAGTCGACCCGTCCCTCTCAGTCCGTTGGGAAGGTTTGCCATGTTACCAAAGATTATATGAGGTGGTTGTGAAGAAACGTAGTCAGCAAGATGTTGGCAGTAGATACTGGTCAGAGGTGGTTTGTTTTATCTGACTCCATGGAAGGGGGTGTTGTGGTCTTTTCGAAGATGGTTAAGGCTGATCGATCCATGTAATGTCTTTGACACTCTATTCAAGCGAGGGAAACTTGGGGTCCTCAGGATGTAGATGATGAGGGTGAAGGCTCTTCGGGTAGCTGTGGGTAGGACTCCCGGGGAGTTTATTTATGTAACAGATGTGGGGGATTTTGTCTGGTTTTCATGGTAGTAGGGGGGAAGGGAGTTATCCGTTCCTTTTTCTTATGTAATCCGTGTTGTAGTGTCTTATTAATGAAATAAACAAGTTTCTGATCATCCAGCTCTACCTTTCGATGAATTTTGCATTTTGAATTATCTATACCAATCGCTAAGGCATACATAATCCTTTTGTTCAAGTAGATGTTTAGAATGAACTGTCATTCTCGAAGGTAAGAAAAGAATGGTATTTTGTGAAAAAGAAGGGGCCGTGCTCATGTGAGGAGTATGAGCTGCCTACATACCTCTGGGTTTTTTTGAAAAAAGTTCTTGTCTGTTTAAAAATAGTTTTTGCAGAGGATTAGGCCCACGTAGTTCTGGGTAGAGGGAAATGAAGAATTTTTTTAGGGAAGATGAGAAGAGTCGTAGCGTGCCGATATTTCGGACTAGGGGTAGAATTTCTTGAGATGGTCCAGATTAACTGGACAAGCCATCTTTTCGCCATCTAGGTCAGTGAGCATGGCGGCACCACCGGACAAGATCTTCTTCACAATGTAAGGGCCGCTCCAATTGGGCTTTAATTTTCCTCTGGGGTCCCAAATGGGTTATATTATCTCTTTGAGGACCAAATCTCCCTCCTGGCCACCACGGTCCTTGACTCTCTTATTGAATGATCGCACTATTCGGCGATGATACCCTTATATGTGGTATAGTGATTTTAACCTTCTTTCATCTAGGAGGGCTAACTCATCAAGACGGCTTTGGCACCAATCTTCTTCACTAACCTTGCTTTCGAGCATGACGCGTAGCGAGGGTATTTCCATTTCCACAAGTAGGAATGCTTCCATGTCGTAGACCAGGGAGTAAGGGGTAGCCCCGGTAGAAGCTCGGATTGAGGTTCGATAGCCCTAGAGGGCGTATGGGATCCAGTCGGTCCAATCCCTATAACTTTCGGTCATCTTGCTGATGATGGCTTTGAGGTTTTTGTTGGCGGCTTCAACCGCACCATCGGTCTGAGGTCGGTAGGGAGAAGATTTGTGTCTTTGAATCCCGTACTCGTTGACTACTTTTGTGAATTCTTCCTCGAAGTGAAAACCGTTATCTGACACTAGCTCGTACGGGACCCCATATCGGCAAATTATATTCTTCTTGATGAATTTGTCTACCTTCTTGTCATTTAATACTGCGTATGACTCAGCTTTGACCCATTTGGTGAAGTAATCGATGGCGACCAGGATGAACTCATGCCCATTTGATGCTTTTGGCGTAACCTTCCCTATGATGTCGATACCCCAGGTGGAGAATGGCCAGGGAGAAGTCATGTTGTATAACTCCCATGGAGGTAGGTGTTGGAGGTTGGAGAACTGTTGGCATTTAGGGCATCTCTGAACATAGGTAGTGCAATCCTGGGCCATGGTGGTCCAATAGTAGCCCTGTCGGATGATCTTCTTGGTAAGCATGTGATCGTTCATGTGGGGCCCGCATTCCCCGTTGTGGATTTTCTACATTATCCTTTCAATGTGAGCCCCTGTGATACAGTGCAAATGAGTTCCATCGAAATTCCTCTTGAGTAGTGCTTTATGACATATGATGTATTGAGCGGCCAGCCTTCGGAGGGTATCTCGATCGTTCTTGTTGGAACCTTCAGGATACCTACCATACCTGAGGAGGCACCAGATATCATCGTACCAGTAATTGGTTAGTTCAGGGTCTTCTGAGGTGGAAAGCTCAATGTGGTAGCAATGAGTAGGTTTGTCTTGCTTTTGAACTAGGAAGGGGGTCATTGTTATTCCCTCGGGCATGTCG
Source organism: Sambucus nigra (assembly GCA_949130495.1). NCBI lineage: Eukaryota > Viridiplantae > Streptophyta > Magnoliopsida > Dipsacales > Adoxaceae > Sambucus > Sambucus nigra. The sequence continues at coordinate 299,366,446 of OX422215.1, read as the reverse complement.
ACCATGGAGGCCAAATTAGCGAAAGCATCGGCTAAGTTATTCCTTGCTCAGGGTTGGTAATGGAAGGTGATATCTTGAAATTGGGAGGACAACTCTTCTAATTGGTCATGAAAGGGGCGAAGCTTTTCATCCTTGACCTTCCATTTTCTGACCACTTGACCGATGATAAGGGCAGAATCACCGTAGACATCAAGGTGTTGAATACCCTTTTTGAGTTTGAGGCCCACTGAGCATGCCTCATATTCCGTCATGTTGTTGGTGCAAGGGAAATCCAATTTTATGGCCATGGGAGTATGAGAGTCATCTGGGGAGACCAGAAGTATCCCAATGCCATATCTCTTTTTGTTGGCAGCTCTATCGAAGAACATTTTCCATCGGCGGCAATCTTGAGTGGTGCAGAGGACATTTCATCTGGGAATTCCGAGATCCAAACATCTGTTTCTTCCACAGGGTAGTCAGCGAGGTAGTCACAGATGGCTCTTCCTTTAACGGCTTTTTGCGTGATGTACACGATATCGAACTCGGTTAGGAGCATTAACCATCGGGCCATTCGGCTAGACAAAGCGGGTTTTTCGAGCAGGTATTTGATGGGATCCATTCGGGATATAAGTTTGATGGGGAAGGCGAGCATGTAGTGCCGCAACTTTTGGGTGACCCAAACAAGCGCGACACATGTTTTTTCAAAAGCAGTGTAGTTGACCTCGTACTCGGCCAATTTGCGACTGGAAAATAGATGGCTCTTTCTTTACGGGAGTCCTCAAGGTATTGGGCTTGCAAAGCACCAGCTGCAGTGTCGGTTATGGTTAGATACAGGAGAAAAGGGAGACTAGGCTGTGGTGGCATGAGAACTGGAGGTTGGGTTAGGTATTGTTTGATTCGGTCAAAAGCTTCTTGGTAGCCTCGTTCCAAACCTTTGTGGAATCTTTTCGGAGGAGCTTGAAGATTGGTTCACAGATGGAGGTTAACTGGCTGATGAACCGGCTGATATATTATAACTGCCTAAGGAAACCTCAGACTTTTTTCTCTGTTCGGGGAGGTGGCATCTCAAGTATGTCTTTCAGTTTGGCGGGATCTGCTTCTATCCCCTTCTTACTGACCCTGAATCCTAATATTTTTCCCTTTGTAATGTTGAAGACGCACTTTTGTGGATTAAGTCGCATCTGATACTGTCGTAGTCGTTCTAAGAACTTCCAGAGAGCGGGAACATGACCTTCTCTGGTTTTGGAATTGATAATCATATCATCCACATAGACCTCGACCTCTTTGTGAATCAAATCATGCAGGATCGTTATGGCGGCCCTTTGGTAGGTAGCCCTAGCATTATTGAGACCGAATGGCATGACGGTGTAGCAAAAGGTTCCCCATGGGGTGATTAATGCGGTTTTCTTTTGATGATCGGGGTGCATCTTGATTTGGTTGTATCCGGCAAACCCATCGACGAATAACTTGAGAGCATCACTGGATGTGTTATCAACGATCATGTCGATGTTGGGTAGTGGATAATCATCCTTTGGAGAGGCTTTGTTCAAATCTCGGTAGTCCACACACATTCGAACCTTTCCTCCTGCTTTCTGTACAGGCACAATGTTGGCCAGCCACATGGGATATTCGATTACTCGAATGAAACCCATGTTTAACTACTTGATCACCTCTTCTTTGACCTTGAGTGACCATTCGGTGCGGAGTTTCCTCAACTTTTGTTTAATTAGCTTGGCATCTGGGAGAATGGGGATCTCGTGCTGAGCTATTTCGGGATCAATACTGGGCATGTCGTCGTAGGACCATGCGAAGACATCCACAAACTCCTTTAGCAGTTCTTCGAGTTGTGTGCGCTCATGCTCGTCAAGGGTGGCCCCTATCCTAATCTCGCGCAGTTGGCTACTGGAACCGAGATTAATAACAATAGTCTCTTCTTCATTAACTTGAACGCGGTTATGTTGTTTATTATTAACCTTGTTTAGATCAGTTAAGAATTGTTCATTTGCAAAATCATCGTCATCAAAAGTTTGATTAGAATCTACACAATTAATGTAAGGCACAACAAGATATTCAAAATCTTCATTTATTTCATTGATAGGAAAAACAGCATTGAGAACCTCATCAAAAGAGGTCTCGATTACATTTGAGTAAGGATGGACAATAGTAGAAGAAATAGGGTAAACATTGGGGTTAGGTGGGATTTTAAGAGGTAGAACTGGCGCAGCATGCCAGTTGAGGGGAGGTGTATCAATAACTTTGATCAGATGAGAGGGATCTAGTGATGTAGTGCCTGAATGAATCATGCAGAGTGTCAGCACCAGTGTCTGCAGGTTGAAGGAATCTTCGGAGTCACCTTCCTCAGTCTCTTTAGTATCTTTGATAAGCAGTTGCGCCGGGTATTGGTAACTTTCGTCCCATGGGTAGCTATCTTCGAAGAAGATCTCCATTCCAGGCTTCATCTTCTTATCTGTATGGTCATACCACGGTTCTGGAAAACTACAAAAGGGGAAATACTCGCCCTCTTTGATGAATCGTCCATTTAAATAATCTCCCGAGATAGTTCGGACGAAGTCTAACCTTCTCTTTGATCGAGTCTGGCGGATCATTCTGAGTTCTGATTCTGATGGTTGATATCCCAAGCCACAAGGAGGGAAAGCTTTCTTCAGTTCGATGGGCTCAAGTATCCCCTGCTGCCTTTGTCCTAGACCCAGTCCGAGCATGAAGTGCATGTTTTTGAACATTTGAATCACATTGACATTGCCATGAGGGTCATATTCTGGACAAACCTTTTCTTTGAAACCATCCCCTGCCGGGAGTAGGGATGGTTCAACTCGGAAACCTGATAGGATCAAATCATTTGAACCATGTTGTATCTCAAGAATTGGACTGCTGGTGCCTGCACCCTCAGCGTTACCATCGTCACCCAGGATGGTGATGACTCGCCCATCGGCGAAGAACTTCAATTTCTGATGGAGTGAGGAAGACACACCCTTTATAATGTGGAGCCAGGGGTGTCCGAGCAAAAGGTTGAAACAATATGGGATGTCTATGACTTGGAATTCAATGACAGGGTTTATAGGTCCAACCCCCATTGTAAGTTTTATGGATCCCATCACCTCACGACGGGTATTATCGTAGGCACGCACATCGGCGGAGGTTGGAGCAAGGTCGCTTTCTTTAAGGCCTAAACACTTGAAGGTTCTCAATGGGCAGACATTCAAAGCGGATCCGTTATCAACGAGAGAAAGTGGTACGGCCTTTCCCATAACTTCGACGGAAATATTGAGTGCATGAGTGTGATTTGGCCCAATTTTGGGGATTTCTTCTTCAGAAAAGGACAGCATTCGGGTAGAGGTCAAGGATCCGACCAGGTTCACCGCTTCTTCTGGTGTGGTAGAGGGAGGAACTATGGGTCCAGTGAGCAATTTGATCAAAGCATTTCTGTGTAGCTGGGAAGACATGAAAATCCCCCATAGAGTGATGTTAGCTTGAGTTTTCTTCAGTTGATCGAGGATCTTGCTTTCCTCAATGGTCATCTCTGGCATAGTAAGGTTTTCAATGCCCTTCCCCTTGTTATTTGCTGGTAGTGAGCTTGAAACTTGGTAATGTCTCCCAGATCTGGTCATGTGATTTACTAAAGAGGGGAAAAACTTAAATCGAGTTTCCTCATCAATTTCAGGTTGTTCTGCCACCTTATCTATTTCTCCGAGGAGTTCTTCAAATGATATCATCCCACACATATCGGTTACTGTGTCAGCTCTTTCTGAAACTTGTTTTCCGCTTGAATCTTCGAGTTCTTCCCCCCATCCGGTGGCAACAATTCTATTTTCCCCTACAAAATCAATGCATTCCACGACCTCAATGGCTTCTTCCTATAAGTTTTCCCATTCTGTGGGGATATGTAATGGTGTAGGGACCAGGCGCCCTTGTAGCTTCAAAGTGTCAAGTAACTCAGTGATACTGTAAATGCTGTTGTTTGCCTGAATGTTTTCGTAAGGATCCGAAAAACATCATTCAAGCTGACTTCGTCGGTTGGTACCACCCATCTATCTGATTCTCGAGCCCATTTTTGTGCTTCCAAAAATAACGTACTGAACCTCTGGCAGTCGACAATCATTTGTGTGGGCAATTTCAGCCCAAACTCTAGGAGTTGGTTCAACACATCTGATAATTCCATACTTCCACTTTCAAAACGGGTATGGACAGTGATGTAGGCCCTGGTAAGGAGTGATAGTGCTTGATCAGCGAAGCTAGAAGGGTGTAGGAGGAAATATGGGCAAATTGGAAGAGGTTTAGAGGGGTATAGGGGTGTGATTTGAGTTGATGGATCAAAATTCGGGTTTTCTTATAAGAATATGGCATTGGTGTGATTTGGGAGGGGGTTATGAGTAGTGTTTGGCTTAGGATTGGCCGGTGGGGCGATGGTACCCCGATCAATGAGATCTTGGATTATGTTCTAAAGGTGGAAGCATTGGTCGGTGGTATGGCCAGCAGTTTAGTGGAAGACACAATGAGCATCGATCTTGAAGTTTCTGGGAAGTGGATTAGGTAATGGACGGGGATCCAAGGGTTTTATAAGATTTCGGCTTAACAGGGCTTGGTAGACTTTGGAGAGGGGAGCATGAAGCTTGGTGTATTCCCTTCGGATGGGAGTAGGTCGACTTTCTGGTACCCATGATGTGGTTGGTTGAGAGATGTTGTTGATGGTTGAGACTGTAGCATTGGCAGGCTTGTCATATTTTCTAGGGGTGAACTGTCCAGACACCTTCTTCGGTTCAACTTTTATTTTGGCAAGACCTTCTTCGATTTCTACTCCTGCTTCTCCGAGAGCTCGAAAATGGGGGTAGTATTGTCCTCCCATGGTTGCTTGGACATGGGGCAAGAAATTCTTCTTCACTATGCTGACTTGCTCTTTTTCAGACGGCCGATTAGTCATGGTAGCCGCTTTTACCCTCCATCGGGCTATAAAGTTATTGATCGATTCCCCAGAGTTTTGTTTGAGCAGCTTTAAATCACGACGGGTGACCTCAATCTCTTCGTTGTATTTATACTGTGACATGAATTCTCGGGCTACATCCTCCCAGCTACGAATTCTGGATTCTTCAAGAGATAAAAACCATCGAAGGGCACTGTCCTTCAAAGTTTATTGAAACAATTGGGCTATTACTTCTTCGGAAGCCCCTAGCAGAGTCATGGAACGATGATAACTGTGAAGATGAAAAATTGGGGGACCACTCCCCCCGAACTTCTCGATATTTGGCATCTTGAACTTCTCGGGTAACCTTGCTTTAGGATAAGGAGACATATGGGTGTAGTCCATGTAATTTCCAGAGATCCTGACTTGGTCAAACTTCTTGGTGAGCATCTTAAGATCCTCTTTGACTTTGTCCAACTCCTCCTCTTTTGGATCAGCGACCACAAGCAGGTTAGCCACAGGCTGGGCAATGTTTGGCATTGGAAGCTGGGCAGGCGGAGGCCCATTGGTAGGAGGGGAACATGGAGCGTGTTGATATTCTTCCGGGACCCAAATAGGCTCGGGTGGACCCATAGCACGAGGGAACAGGGCCTCGGGCTCTTGAGGAATAGGACCTTGGTTTCGTTTCATTTCTCGAACCTCATCTTGGAGGTTGTCAATCTTGGCCACGAGCTGAGGTAGGACTGTCGGTAGATCTGCTTGTATGACTCATGCTTGATCTGCATTCTCCATGGAAGATGGATGGATTCTAGATTCGAAAGAAGTAGTAGAGGAGAGGACGAAACTCTGGGGTGATTTGACTGAAGACCTAAGCCAATAGGGAGCCAGGCCAAGGGCGTGCGATCAACCTGAGAAGATGCAGGATGAGATTTATTTTTGAGAAAAGGGGAGGAACCATTTTTGGATTTTTGATAAAAAAAAAGGGGGGAAATGTTTTTGGATTTTTGATAAAAAAGGGGGAAATGTTTTTAGAGACGGAACTCAGCATGATTATTATGATTATTATGTTCTCACTTGTATTTAATTCTCCTAAATGCAATGCCGAACGGGATCCGAGCCTGGAAAAGTGGGGTTCTTAGTATATGCGAAGCTACGATTTGAACTTGTAACCAGGCTCGCGGACAGAGTACCGTTTTAAAAATGCGTAAAAATTGGGCGAAAGATCGACCCGGAATTTCGGCAGAGTTTCGAGTTGAAACTGGGAATCTAAAGTGCGTGTCCTAGGCTTGACACCTATATGCGGGTATGCAGTTGGTTCGGTGAATCGGCATGGGTTCCCCCCTTTGGCGTGACTTCCACGATATACGTCTTTCTCTTGTGAGCAATCGGTATGTGTGGACAAGCCATTTGATATACCTGAGTGTACGTGAATTGCCTCACCATATACCTCATGAGGACGGTACGTGTGAGAGAGAATTCGATATACTCGGCGTACGTGAATGAATTCCATACGATATACCTCCCTTCATGACTTCGGTCAAGCGGTACGATGCGGGGGAATCGTTCGATATACGTCGAAGGTACTTGGCCAATGGAAAGTGAGAGTCATATCGCTTAGGCTAATTGCGACCTGCCAGACCAGCACCCATCACGAAGTGACCCTCCAGTTACTGGGTAAAATTTGGTCAATAGCAATGCTCTTTGGTTATATCATGTGAATCATGCATGATTCTCTTATTAGTAGCTTATGATGAGAATGACTTTCTTTGATTATGCCAAACCGGGAACGAAGTACAAGTACCCCAAAAGGTATGCCAAGTATAGATAGGTGATGCGTGCAACATGGGAATATACGTGACCCTAGGTGTACGTGGTGTGAGGTGTACATGGAGGATTTTCTACTAGTGTGTGAACATAAGCATAAGCATGGGATACTTATGTGAGAAAGGGGAACATGCATATATGGGGGGGAGCATAAACAAATATAGCATCCATGTAAATAGAGTCAAGCCCTCAAAATAAATAAAAGTGTCCCCAGCGGAGTCGCCACAGTGGCCATCCCTGCCGATCCCCGTCGCGGAGGGAGGAGGAATCCTTCAGGTCGTGCGCGTCCCCTCTTGGGAGAGTGCTTCGGCCGACGTCGATTTTGGGAGGTGTGAAAAATGTAGAGAGATTCAGAGTCGCCAATCTACTTTACTCAAAACAAACAAAAGAAAAATAGGAAGCCACCCCGAAGGATGGCATCAAAAGACATACTGGTGCGTGTGAAACCAAAATGATTCAAAAAGGGTTCGGAGGATTAGTTACGAAATGGGAAGGTGTTAGGCACCCATTCCGCCCTTTCGGTCTCTCATGGATATATCCTATTTTCCTTTATGTTTCCCCCCGTGAGATGTGTGCATGTGTATATATAGAATGGAGGTAGGAATCCTCGGCTTATATCATGGACAAGATAAAGCGAGTCATCCATAGGAAGATTATAAAAGTTATATTAGAAAAATAAGATTTACGCGATTACCCCTACGTTGATCGCTATAAGGGAACGATAACATACATGGAGTAATGTGTCACTAAGACTAAGGATATATATAAGAAAAATGTATTTAGAGAAAATAGGCAATGAGAGAAAAAGTGAGAGAAAGGACTCGAGTCTCGGGTTTTACCCCGAGATGCCTATGTAGCCTATAAAGGCATCAAAGTCCACGTAGTTCACATACAAAGCAAAGGGGTGGGGTTTATCCCATAAACCCAAATGTGGGATCTCTTATTTGTAGGTGTGTGTGTGTGTAGAAAAGGTGTTTTAGTAGTGAGAAAGGTGTGAAAAAAGTGTGAGAAACCCTATTTGGAATTTATGAGCAAACCCTCTTTTCTTGTTTTTTGGGTTTTTATTTATATGAAAATAAGAGGTGTGCAATAATACTTGGTAAAAAGGTATATTAGGATGTGTGAGATGAGATGATAAAAAGTGCTAAATAATAAAAAACAAGTTATTGAGAATTTAAGAGAATTCAAGATAAAGTTGAGGAAGTTGGACCTTTTCAAAGATCTTGAGCTTGATTTTGGATGTTGGAGAGAAGCCCTTGCACTTGGATGATGATGGAGAGTGGTTAATTCACCACGTTTGATGAAAAAGATGATGGAAAGTGGAGGTGAAAAAGGGATTTCAGAGTTGAAATCACGCTGCCTTCGAGAGAGGTTTCTGGGATTCTTTCAGAGAGATTTCTATCAGATCTAGGCTCCTTGCAAATGAGGCCAAAGCCTCCTTTTATAGCCCCAGGGGACTGCCGATCTGCCCTGTCATGGCACTGCCTAGCGGCAGGTGCCGATAGGCAGGATCTGGGACCTGCCATTTGGCAGTGTGCCTCAGGCTTTTCCAGAAAATTGGCCGCCAAGGGAAAACCGTTGGTCAGAATCGCGCACGGGGTATACCATTGGAAAGGTAATTCAGAAACCTTCGAAAGTCCTTTGGACCGCTCCCGAGTTCAGGAGTTGACTTTGGGTCAAATATGGCTCAAAAGCGTTTGTCGGTCCATTGGACGGGGAATCGTGCGGACGCAAACGGATCGTTCGTCCGTATGGTAAGTCCGAATTGCGCATGGGGCATACCGTTGGAAAGGTTAGGAGATGTTCTTCGACTTTATAAAGAGTTTGACCCGGTTTGGAGAGTTGACTTTGGTCAATTGGGCTCGGGAAGTGCTCGGTGGCTTCCCGAAGTCAAACGGATCGTTCGTTCGCATGGAAAGTCAGAATTGTGCACGGGATGGACCATTGGAAAGGGTATTCAGTGACCTTCGAAGATTCATTTAGCCTCGGTCGAGCTGAAGAGTTGACATAGGTCCAAAAAGAGCCCGGGAGTGCTCGGTGGCCTCTGGGTCAGGTTCGAACGCAAACGACGCGTTTGTCCTCATGGTCAGTCGGAAACGCGCATGGGGGGACCATTGGAAAGGGTATTCAGTGCCCTTTGAAGAGTCATTGAGTCTCGTTCGAGACGAGGAGTTTGACTTTTGGGTCAAACTGAGCCGGGGGGTGCCCGTTGGCTTCCAGGTCAGTACTCGGGATGTGACCTGGGTTTATAGTGATGAAGGGAGGTGCTAGGGACATAAGGAGAGTTAAGGGGTAACAGAATGGGGTGTCTACAGTTCATGATAATAACTTGAGAAGTGAAATTACCTTGGTCAGGTCATCTTTGGAATTAGATGCTACGTAACCACCCTTGACATCCTTTACAACAACTTTCTTCACATTGAACCCGACATTGTCACCATGAAGAGCCTCATGGTGCATATCAAGAGATTTGACTTTAGTGGTGAGCCCAGTAAGGCTAAAGGTTACAAGCATATCAGGCTTAATGGTGACCCATCTAAACACATCCCATTGGGACAATTCCAATGCCTCCTTCACGATTTCATCCCACCTTGCTTTTAAAATACTTGGGGGTAGTGGCATCCATCTACAAGAATAGAAGATAATATAAAACACCAATCACAAACCATAAGTAATAAAAGAGCGAGTCTGGGCATATCAAAACTCAAGGCAATTTATGTTTTTTCATAAAAAATATGTAAATAAATAAGATGTCATCTTATTACAATGCACGAGATGGTCACGAAAGATTGAAATAGTCATCCATAGTCAATGAGATATATTAACAAATATACCCTTATAATAATAATGATAATAATAATAATAATAATAGTTAAATGTTGAGTTTGGAAAAAAAATTCTAAAGATTCCTTTCCCATGAAGTTAACGCAGCACAAAATAACTAATAACATCTAGGGGATATCAACAAACAAGAGAGATTAAATTTTTATACTCAAAATTGCATGTCTCTACAATCGATAAGACAAATAAGGTTTCTCACGAAAAGGACAAAATATTTGGTGCAAAAAAAGGACAAAATTTTGAAATAGGGAAAATAATTACTTATACAGAACCTTCTTTAGAACTATATTCAAGGAGATTGCCGAGAGGAAGAACCGATGGTAATGTTACTTCAAATTCTTACAAAGGCACTCCAAGTGGGAATCTGGTTGCTAAAACTGGGACAGATACAAATTTTCCATTCTTCTCTCTAAGCACCTTAGTAGCTGCTGAAAAGTGTGCGACTGTGTGATATCGATTTCAATTAAATTCTCAAGTTTTCAAGTAACCCTTATTTAATTAGAGTCCCTGAACATGCATCTAAGGTGCGTGTGTCAACCCATAAATAAATAACGCTTGTGACACAAAAATATGCTGAGACACATATTTCAGGAAAAAAAACCTTTCGGGTAAAACCTTTATTTCACTATGAATATACAAGTCGCAACTTACAATTACAGAGAGAAATCTGCAATGGATCAACACGCACCCAACCCACAAAGGCACGCAATCTTGAACTCAGCAAGAGAATACACGCAGCACCCTCCAGGGACTCGCAGCCCAAACAACAAAGAAAGAACCGCAGCTCTCCTCAATGACATGCAGCCATAACACTTTGTAGAGACTCCCTCAGTAATGACACGCAGCCCTCGGTTGCAAATACCTCCCCACAAAGATGAACAACAACAAAGTTTCTGTTCTAGGGTTCCAAAAGATTCACAGAAGTAATTGGGATTTTTGTGTGTGAATCAAAAAGATGTTTGGCACATCAAAAATTGAAGTCTTGTTATGTTTTAACTCTTAAAAATGTTTTCTCAAAGACTTGAAAAAATACACCACCGAAATAGGTATATATATAGGAAAAATAAGCTAGTGGAATAAAAGCTCACGGAACTTTTCGAACTTATCCCAGGCGGACCGGTCCGGTATGGGGGCGGATCGGTCCGACCTCGGATCGGTTCTTTTAAAATTTGGCTTCTTCGGTTTGCAATCGATCCATGGTCTACTGGACAAAGCAAGGCGGATCGGTCCGAGTAGATGGCGAACCGGTCCGGTGATGGATCGGTCCGGTAGGGAGGCGGACCGGTCCGGCTTCCCAGAAAAAATAAAAAACTTTTAAAATTCCTCATTTTTCTTGAAAAAACTTACTTCTTATTTTTATAAAAAATCATTTTATGAAAATTTCCCAATACTAAATATGAACTTTAAGGAACTTAAAAACAAAACTTTACCATGTTCATTCTTGTAGAGGCGATGATATTGAAGAAGCTTTGATATTCGGAGCCGTTGATGTAGATGCGATCTTGAATTTCTTCAATGGTGTAACGGCGTACGACATACACATTGACAATGGACAAAAATGTCCTTACAGCTGCTAAGGATAATTTATCTTTTAACAACAAATAAGGTGAACGTGGTTTTGGTTATGTTTATAAGGTAATATCCTCAAATACGATATGCATGACTACTTTCAAGATGTGTTTATTTTCATACAGGAGAGCCTGACTATAAATATGTATTGACTATATATATATAAGTTTTGAATTGATGATCAAAAAGTGTACGGTAATGTGTTAATTCAGGGTGAGCTACATAACGGGCAAGAAATAGCTTCAATAAATTATTTACAAATTTGGGCTAAAGGATAAGTGAGTTCAAGAATGAAGTTTCACTAATAAAAAAACTCCAAGACAAGAATCTTGTGAGGCTTTCGGGAAATTGCCTTCACCAACACGAGAAAATGTTAATCTATGAATACATGCTAAATAAAGGATTGGACTCTTTCATCTTTGGTATACCCTCATTCTTCGACTTCCAATGAATATATGTATATTAGATATACATACATAATTTGAAATTTGAAATTTGAAATCTTAGTCTAGATAAATATTGATGTAAGGGTGGCATATTCCTCCCACGTATACCCACATATACACTTCCAAATGGTATACCCACTGGTCTAATTCCAAGTGGTATACTCGTCGAGTCGGAGTAATTTGATAGCAGAACCAGATAAGATTTCAATAGCAATTGGAGCGTACATTTAACATGTGTAGATGTAGATGTAGATGTCCGCTGGTGTCAATCGATGGTTTTATTTCCGGATATGGTATAGATGGGAAGCATTGGGAATTATTTTTGGGTGTAAAATTTTAAATGGGTAGCATCCATCTTCCTGAGTTGAATTAGTTCTTAGTGTAGATAGTGTAGACTTTTAAGCAAATAAGTTGTATATTCTCTTTTAGTCTTTTAAACAGAAAAGACTTTTAACTTATCTCTTTTACTCTTTTAAATAGATATCATTGACTGATGACACCAAGATCATCATTAGATATTAAAATTGCTCGGTTCTAGATTGATCCCTCCCGCATCTGTCGGGTACTTTAGAAAACCAACTTGGACTCGCTTGTAGCATTTTATGACACTTGTATTTTTTTGGGTAAAGGTATTTATAAACTTTACATTAATTTTTTCTAGCATTTGCAAAATATTAACTCCTTTTGGCTTTCCATTTTTATTTTTTACTGGTTCAAATTTTCTCAAATACTTAATTTTTTTATTTCCCGAGTTTAATATTAATTCTCCCTCCTCAGTTCAAAGTCTGATTTTTTCTTCTTTTCCAGGTAAAATACTGTGCTTTGTGGACTTTGCATTGCAGATGTGGTGGGATTTGCAATACTTGATGTCGTCTTCCAACGAAAACTCACTCAGACCCTTTGAAGAAATTGTTGATCACAAATTCAGTGTTCATTCAACTAGATGTTCATTTTTTTTTCCAAATGTATAATTGTGATGGTACTATTTTTGTTGGATTATTTTTTTACAGGGTGGATAGTCCGATAAACAGAGGAAACTCTACCCATTTAAAAAAAAAATTGCACTTTTGCGTCATAAACATAATTTTTGTATTATAGTGATGTTTCATAATGGTATAATTGTGATCATTATAATATTTATTTGAGGTCCAAGACAGATTTTTTGTATTGTTATTGACTTTTTTTAACAAGGTTAATAGTTCTATATATACTGGTAACTCTTACCAAATTTAATAAATTGTTCACATTTTTGTTGTAATAAAACTTAACTTAAATTATTTATACATTTCTATAGTCCTTTAATACGCATCCTTCCATTGACGTTGAAATCTAACATTTCCTGAATGGGAAACGTGCGTCAAAGTATTTTCTCTTTATTATACATTAAAATTCTCTTCACCTTTAGAATAGACTATTATCATATTTTTTTAACTTACTCTTTTCATTCATTATAGGAACATTGATGAAAGGAAAAAAAAGAATGTTGTAGATTCAATTTTAGGTGTTCCATCTTCATCAGCATATTACACCTTGTGCTACTACATTCAAATTCTACTTTATTGTCTACCTCTATGTAAAACATTGATAATGTTTGTCAACATTTGTACATTCGGTTTAACTATCACTACTACTCTACATTTTGATTCTATTGCACTTTTTTTTAATTCTATTTTAAATTTCCCACTTGCATTCGTTCATTGTGCAATAAATTACGCATAAACTAAGCATCGTGCAGGTTTCCACCTAGTACTAACCTAAAATGACATACAAACTCAAAATGGGAATTAATAATCCTGAGCTTAGGTTCATCCACGTGGCTCTCTCCGTGAATATACTAACATATAGAAAAATGTTGCTTTATTACCATCCTTTAGGCTTCCCAATGGATCAACCAAAAGCCTTTCTTCCTCTCACAAATAGTCGTCAAATTAATTTCCCTCTACCAACCTGTTAAACTTTCATCTCCTTAATCTATGTTCTTATACTTCCTATTCTTAGTAATTATTTCATCTATATATATATGCTTCACCAAGAATACAAAACACAATAATATGCGAGTCAAGTAATGACAAAGTGGGTAATTAGTCTATTTGTTTACCTCCGGTGAGGAATTTTTTCTTTGTTTGTTTTATTTTTTGAACCTTCATTTGTGTTGTTTGCCTTTACTTCTGAGATTGATTTGATTTATTATGAGTCCAATTGTGATTAATTTTCAAACCCATTTTGGGTTACCCGGTTCAACACCTTTTATACTCCGACAACTCATCGTACTTCACTAATCTCTTATGTTTCCTCTTAGATTTCATCTCCATTGTTGAATGGGTCTGGTGCTTTGTTTTCTTTTCACCTCACCACTTCATCATCACAAACTATGCAGGAAATATGACTTTACGGCTAAAATTTCTTTCTTGGGGAGAGGTGGGTCCGTGATGATTTTTTTAGATTTTGAAAAAATTTCTAGAAAAAAAATAATTATTTTGAGATTGATTCTTTAAATGTGTCAGCTGAGAATTTATATAACTAGCTTGGATATTGGTTTTGGAGGTTGGGCTCCGTGATATTTTTTCAGATTTTGGATACTTATTATGAAATTTTTAATTATTTATGGAAAGGATAATACTTGGGAGACTCTTGATTGGGACTTAAAATTGGGATTCGTTCTTACATGACGAGTTGTCATTGGTGATCCCTTATGAACGTGGGTCCGCACCAATGGTACTAACCAATTGTGACATGCCATGTCAGCGAATTTCGAACCCAGGTGCCTGAGATGACCATTACCTTGAATTGGTGTGTGTGAATGTGTATTAATGTGGTGTTTGGGACATATTTTCATTTCTATTAGTGTTTGGGTAGGTATAAAATTGTATAAGGTGTTTGGGCAAGCATTTAAATGATTTTTGGTATTTGGGCATATTTTGATTTATGATGCTGTTTGGACTGAATTCATCGTGAATTGGTGTTTGGGCTGATTCACATATGTATTTGTTGATTGTTGAATTTGAATTTTGTTGTTAGAACAAAAATATGGGTAGCCTTAAAAAGCAATGGAGATGGCCTTAGTCACCAAAAATGATGAGTCACTTGCAATTATGTCCATCGCCTATTCCTTTTTTTATTTTTATTTTGTTTTGGGTAACATCTTTTGTAAACTTAAATTAGAGACATTTGGCAATCAAATGAAATTAATTTGGTGACAAACGATAGGCTCTCAGAAGGGAGCCTAAAATAAGATCATTTTATAGGATTTAAAAAATATATTTTTTTTTTTTGGTTCAAAACATTTCGAGTACCCCTTAAAAAAATTCATCCAAAAACGATTTATTTTGGTATTTTAAAAAAATGAGTGAATATTTTGGAGTTAATTTTTTATGTGATATTTAAACAATTTAAGGGACCCATCTAAGAAAAATCAGCTGAAAATTATTATTTTTACTATTTTAAAATAAATTGGTCAAAAATGTAAATTGTCACAGTTAAGATTTACACATTTCGCCTTCTCATTTGAGATATATTTCGGGTAGTGGGTACTTCTCTACACCACCAGCAAGACCATCTCAGTTGAGATAAAAACAATAAGTAAGGTAAGACAATTATTTTGGATGTGGTATTGTATGATTTCTTCATTCTATAGCAAGTCCATGTGTGATTATTGAGAACTTGAATCACTATTACCTAATATTATTATCATATCCCATTGTCATTGTCTGTCCACATATCCAATTGTTACTGTTTGTCCACAAACTATTGATGACATGTTTCACCCAAGTATAAACTATGCTTTAAAAGTGAAAATATTTTCTTCCTAACTATTATGGTTTGTGATTATGTCATGTTGAATTTAATTCAAATTCATTTCACTATGAAGAGTTATATTACATAATTGTGCAATTTCAATCACATTTGCTATCATTACATATCATCATATAAACCAGAAAATGATTAATCTACGCATCGCCCGGGTTTACACCTAGTACTTTTAAAAATAGGAAATTTATAAATAACTCTCTTCATTTTTTATTTATTTACATGAAGAGCATGTGAAATTCTTATTCGTATTTTTAATTAACAATAAGTCCATCTGCTATGTAGTTACACTTAATATGAGTACTGTAAATTGTAATTTCCTATACGTTATGATATTAAATGGACACAATTTATAGAAAAATAACGATTGAAAAAAAGAATTATGTCTCACACAAAACACAAAGCGTTCGTGATTCGATAATTAGCCAACGTCCACAGTGAGTTATAATTTGCTCGCTCTTAATTAAGAACTTAGGTTGATAGAGTTGTAGTACTACTATACGTTGCAATAATTCACGTCCCGTTCTTATGGGGTCAATTTAGATTTATAAGGAAGCTTAGGAGATTCCTAAGCCCCGTTAACCACTAATACTAAGAGTTCGGACTTATCATTTGATCATGGTCAGTTGTTACAAGAGATAAAGTTTAAATAGCTCTTCTTTTATCTAAAGACTTTATTAGTCACGGGCGTATGCGATCGAACACGTGATGATAAAATAATTGACCCAACAATTGCCCCAGAGTCTAAGGGCTCATTGGGGTTGTTGGGCCGTCGGCTGCAAATGTTAAATGTATGAGAGGCTGAAATTGAGCGGTCGTGTAAGGCAACCGATCATTGTCATCGTTTTTCCACCGCAATACAAAAAGCCTAAACTTTAATTACACTTGTTTTATAAGTATAACAACGAGTTTGGGCATCAAATACACATAGAGTGTTTGTTAGACTTTAACTGATTTATTACTTCTTGAATAAAAGTAAAAAAGATTATGTTTTCCCTAAACTAAACAACAAGAATGGAAACTATATATTAAGAGTCATATCTCTCACCACGGGCTAATTAGCATAAATGGTTACATGGCAAGAAAATTTTTATCAAGATTGAATGTCATTTGGACAATTAATAAAATCGAGACTTGTCACCCTTTAAATTCTTATAAAAGTATACTTTTCTTTTCGCGTCAACAAATACTCCCGAGATTATACACATAAGGTCGCAAACATGGCGCATAAATGATATACTCCATCAAGTTTTCCGAATGCAAAATCAAGAACAATATAACCCATCAAAACTTAGCTAAACCATCATACAATAACAAAGCTACTAAATAATCCATGACGAGTTCAATAATCTCAAATTATTTTAAATTAGCTATAAAACATAACTAAAGGCTTGGTATGAAAGAAAACAATAAAGAAAGCAATAAAACTAGTTAATAAAGCTTGAAAATTAAGTTATGAAAGTTTAAATAAATAAGTAAGATGGCCAATAATAACTTACAATCAAACTTTAGGAGAGAGAAATGAGAAAAGCTCTCAATATTACACTATTCTAACCCAAAACAAGAAACAAAAACATAGATAATTGTAAGAACAATTATCTATATAGTGAAATAAATGTTTTACCCGAAAGGTTTTTTTTCTTGAAACTTGGCATTGTCATACTTTCGTGGTTTGATTTATTTATTTTATCACCATAAATGCATGGGTAAGACAAAAAGAAAAAATCAATTTAAAATTTTCTTTAGCATCTAATATTGGGATTGCAATTTTTGTTTGAAACCACCCTGCGATTATTTCTCCTTCTCAATAATGAAAAAATAAACTCCACTTACTATTTATAGTAAGTGGACTAAACAAAGAAAAGAAAAGAAAAATGAACAATATCTCAAAATATGATGGGATCGATCGATTGCCAAAAGGACTGATTGATCAATGAAGCTAAAACTGCCATACTGGCTTTCAATCCTTCACAAAATCATGAGGATCAATCGATTAATGGTTCTGAAATCAGTAAACTGTTATCAATTTTTAGCATACGATTATCGATTTCTGGTTAGACTTATAGGGGTCGATCGATCGATATCTATTTTTTGGGCACTTTCTCTTTTTTTCAAAGACTAAGGGACTTTAGGAAAATGGTTATAACTCGATCATATGACAATGAAATGACGTGTTGCCTGAGGCCACACGAACTAAGTCAATGAACTACTCTTCCATGGAATTCCTCCAACTGCAACACAAAGTTTGAAATTATAAAATTTCCCCTAAAGTTGTAACATGTGATGAAACCTTCACGAAACACAAACAATTGCTCTTAAAATTATCATTAAAATTTTTAGGGAATCGATCGGCCTTGTAAAACTAGTTTTTCTCAAACTTCTTCACATCTTTCGCTTGTTTTTGGAACTTAAGAAATTTTCTAAATTTCTTAGCAAACATGGTCATCATCGGAATTGATGTCTGGCTCATCGTTCGAAATAGGTGTTTCCTCCTTTTATGATTTCAAACCAACGCCCTTGCCCATATTCTTTACTTTGAAAGAAAGCATGTTTACCTCATAAGTTTTAAGATCGCCTATAAGATCCTTAAATTTCGTAGAGGTCAAAGTATCTAAAGAATTCAAAACCATCTTTTTTGAATTAAATATTTCAAGAAAGGACCATAAGATCTTCTTGATTAGTCGATTTTTGATAATTCTCTCTCCCAAGTCAAAAGGCGAGTTCATAATATCGGACAATCTTACATGGAATTCATCGAACGTTTCACTATCCTTCATCTTAATGGTTTCAAACTGAGTGGTGAGGTTTTAGAGTTTGGAAGCCTTAACAACACTAGTTCTTCAATGGTTGAGTTTGAGTATGTCCCAAGCCTCTTTAGACTTTTCACATGTCATAATACGGTAGACCTCCTCCTGTGTGACCAACCAAAGCATATCATTTAAACCTCGAGAATTATAATTTTCCAACCTATGCTCTTCCTTAGTCCATGATTCTACGAGTTTTAATAAAATTAATTCTCCATCTTTGGTGGTTGGTGGATTCCACCCTTTTAACTAATGCTAAATAAACTCACTCATCTGTCGCCTTAATTGTTGATTCATATGCATTTTTTAGTTGCGTGACTAGACCCATCAAACATCGATCCACTAGAAACTGAATGACCCTCTGAATAAAAACCACCAAAATTCATGCCGAAATACGTATCTAAACATGATAACTTCATGTTCTAACTATGAATACGATTTGAAAAGGCTAGGCAGGTAGGTCCGAAGGTATGAGGTCACAACAACAAAGTCAAATTTTAATTTTTCCAAATTAATTATAAAAATTTAAACATATTATATCTAAATAAAATTTACACCAGTTTTAAACCGGATTGTTGTAATAAATCAATTTACCAAATTTTATCTTCTTAACCTAAAACATAGATCTAGGTCATATCAGAAAAAATAAATTACCCAATCGTACAACACGCCGATTTATGAAGAAAACCCACAATGGAAAAAATCTCGGACGGTCTAGTCACATAAATCACCATGATAAGGTTTTACAAAAGACAGACAGGTGACTGACTCAATGATTTGATGCCCTCATAAGCCTTGTCACATCTTTAGTCTTTAACCTATCCTATACAGTGCAATGTAGGAGTCCACCTATATAAGATGTCATAATGTTTGAGCCGACACATGCCTCGGTATCCACCAAATAGGCTCAGTAACCATTTATGGATCTGAAATACGGATGCACACTTCTTCACTGCAATACCACACCACAGAGTCCACCATCTATAAATAGAAAACCAAGCATGGAATCCACCTCATGAAATGAATCTCTATTAAGATGATGAGAGAAATAAACTATGGTGCCCCTGATGCCTGATGCGCTTTAAATTGAAAACACATTTTTTTAAGGTGGCATAATTTTTGAGAAAAAAAGTTCAAATGATAACTAAGGTTCGTTCGAAAGAAAACCTTATTTCGTTCAAACAAACTTCACACTCGTTCGAACGAACCAGTGATCTCATTCAAAGATACATCGAATGACTTGACCTTTGTCAAAGAGAGATACCCCATTAGATGTCCATTGGAAGTTAGTTATAACAAACTTAACATCTCGTTCGAACGAATGCTTAATCCCATATGGATAAGCAAAATACAAAAAATATTTTTTCTTCAAAAAACATTTTGAAATATCTCCGAACATATTTGTAAAAAATAAATCACCCAAAATTAAATTTCCGAGGATGAAAATCATATGCATTCATACCTGAGGGACCCTCGAAAACATGAAGATAAATGTGGCACAAAACACAGCACTATGTGTAATCTCTTAAGCTTTTTTGCTACGTCTTCAATAAACACGTCATAGGCTTGTAAGGTCGGTAACTAAAAGCCTAACCTATGACTCAAATGTTTTGTCTCAAATTAAGCCAATGCAAACAAATTGACTTAATTAAAAAAAATCCTTATAATAACTGATGGGTAGACGTGGTGATTTATTCTTTAACTGTCATGAGGTCTTAGGTTTGGGAAGACCTAAAACTATACCTAGTATGCAAAAGAGATGCTCGAAGGTAATATGAGTAGGCCTTCATTATGTGTGGGCGCGAGAGATGCTCATATATTTGTGCAAGATCGAGGTTGTTCCTATGTATGGACGTTAGACATGAGTAGAGTCTTTTTCCTATAATATGTGATTATTGTACCAATTTATGCGTTGTACTAGTGATGTATGTGACTTATTATAGGGATGCCCACCTGCATACTTATGTTTCAGACTTTTGTATTACATATTCTAGAGAGGTGTATATTGCATTAATGCCCTGAGATAATCAAATGTGTATAGACTTGAGATATTCTTGCTATATTGGTTATTTGGTGAGACGAACCATAGATTTGAGACTACAGCACAACTTATGTTTTCAAATGAAAGTGATAAACCTAAAGATGAGAAACTAATGATTAAATAACGAAAAGGTAATTTAGAACCGCATGATATTTTATGTTATTGGGTTAGGCAACTAATAACTTGAAATATGTTTACCGACCCCATGTGATAGGAATAAGTCAAGGATGATGATGATGATGTTAAAACACAAGAGGAATATGTGTATTTATGATGTGGGCAAGATTCAATTATAATCATACTCTAGATAAGCTTGTTGTTTAAGTGTTCCTTTACAAGTTTTCCTTTCAAAATTATTTTTACATGTCCCTATTGCAGTAGTTCTTGTAGATGTGGGATCATTGGTGGAGCGAAGTCCCATATCTTACTCCCAATATTATAGGAGTAGAGAAACTATAACTCATCATTTTATTGTACTGCTTTATTTTCGATTTTGTTGTATATGTCTATTTGCATTCAGAGGTGATATATGTTATTTGGTTGGTGATTGGTATCAGAGTTAGTTTTGGATTCAGTAAATATTACATTGTATTTGTTATTTTTTATTCCTGTTTATTTTTTATGCTAAGAATGTTACTAAAAGTTTTGTTCCCCGTGATTATTATGGAAGACCTGATTCATCTATTTATGGAATTTTTGAGGTATCACATTTGATATCAGAGCATTCCATGTTCTAGTTTCCTAGGGATATTAAGTGCACCGGTCTATTTTTCATGTTGCGTTCTTTGGATACTTTAGAGCTTTATTGTTTTGGGTTTGTATTCCCTATAACTATGACCATTTAGGGGGTTTTGCACCATTTTTTCCCGATGAATGACTCGGATAGACCAAGTATATTGGGAGGGTTCCTTGTTTGTATTTCTCTTACGATACATCCCATGTATGAGGTCGACTTTGATTAAGAGTCAAGGGTTTTTGGATGCAAGACTTTTATCAAGTGCTTGGCATACGACCAGAGGAGAAATGTTTTCACTCACAATCCGTAACGGCATTAAAAGTAAGTTTTTGATGAATTGTTTGTGCAACCATGTGGGGGTCAGTATGAGGAAGCATTTAACTATCTTTCGCTTTATACATTGGGAGAGATTTATATAAAGGTGAAGGAGGATGTTTGCATTATTAGCTAGTACAAGAAAGACTTTTTGAGTTGGAAGAAACCTTACGTGAGGGGTTTGACAGGTGTTATTGGGTAACCCATTGTTCACCACTTTTGCTTGGGTGGTTGAAGTTACATTTCTACATTAGTGGGAGAATTTTAACCATGATGCAAATAGAATCCTTAAGATTTGGAAGAATGAGGCAAAAAAAGGACCAATAAATAGATACGGTGTGGTGTGGACCCGAGTAAGGTGACCTCACCAAATTATGAACCACGTAGCGGGAGATGACCCCAAGGAATTTCCAAGAGTTGATGATATGATTTGTTTGTCCAATCGGTAAGGGGAATTATGGCTAGTAGAGCCACGACCTACGAGAACAGAGTAAACGAGGCAAATTTTAAAATATACAACCAATGACAAAAGGTGACGATGGTCACCAGTGGGGATTCCATTTTGATAGTTCATTTAAAAGAAGGTGTTAGGCTTATGGAACATGAGGCCACCTAGTTATTAGATGCCTTAGTGGAAACCAACTTTTTGGGGTACCTCTAGGGAATGGTTATGGGAACGTAAATGGCTCGTGCATATGAGTCTGGATTTTACATCGAGGACTTGTCATTCTTTATTAGTAGAATTTTTACTACGATTATGAGATATATGGATTCCCTCTGATATTTATGTATTGGTGGTTACCTCCAGTCGGGAGGGTGATACTTTACGCTGTTATTTTAAAGACGTGGCAATTTGTTTGTTTGGCTCGAGTTTAACCACCTTACTGATTTTTTTATGAGATATCACCATATAATAATTTATCTTGTGTGTATATTTATATTTTACTCTTATATCGACTACCGGGAGTAAGCTTTGGTCCAGGATTACTTTGGGTGGTGATGCTTAGGCTTGGAAAAAAGGGCTAGCTCTCCTCTATAGGTATGGATGTGAGTAAATTATGGGATATTACGATCACGTGCATGTGTCATCGATAGTCTGGCATTCTTATAATTTTACTTAGATAAGTATTGTATTATTACCTACATAAGAGATTTATTTTTCCTTAGAAATGGCACAAGTAGAAAGTCCGTTGCGAGGACATTTCATGGGATTGACTTCGTCACTTATAGTAGACATGTCGTGGGAGTATACACCATAATTTTTGAGGTGCTTAAGAATTAGAGGAAGACATTACTTTAAGGGATTTCCAGAATATAGATGGTTCACTAAACGGAGGTTTAACCTCCCAGGGGAAGGTTAGGGTCAATAAATGGGATGAATATTAGATGTTATGTATCAATGACTGGTTGGACTAGTCGAGGAAAGTGTCCTCTTGTGACAATTGAAAAGTGGTGAGTAATCATTTGTGGTGCAATCATGTGGCATATATCTTGCAGACAACTCCATAGCGCAATATAACACAGGTGTGCCATTAGTGGGTTTTTTATCTCATGAAGGGTAGTTTGCTGCGAATTGCGATGATACCTCGTTAAAGAGGGGATTATGTACTAAGTGTGTTCACTACACCCAAATCTATTATTAAGGGTGGTTTATGCCCTAGCGTTGAAATTTACCAAGATTAATTATGTATATATTATTGGGAATAAGTCCTTTGTCCGATTGAGGACATGAGAGGGTTGCATTTTCGAGGAAAGTTTTATCGAGGGGGTCCCCAAACTAAAGAGGTGGTTTTGACCAAGGTGCATGTTTGGAAATAATTTTCATAAATTGTGGAATTCAGAATTCCAATAGGGATTAGACAACCCAATGTGAAGTTCCTCTAAAAGGCATATATATTGTGAGGTCAGTGTCATTTGAACTCACCTAATCATTGTTAGTGCTTAGGATGTTTTCAAGTTTAGCATGAAGAGAATTTTTGAGAGGCCAGTTATTGTTCAACAATTAGACTATCTGGTTTAGATTATAACCAAACATGAGTCTTGACTAAAAAGTCCTAGGTATGTATTTAGTCGTAGAAGACAGATTCAGTTATAGTAGTGGCAAGACGCCATGGGGGTAGATATTATAGATTTCTATTAGGAATATAATAAATTTGAATTTCGAGGATGAAATTCCTTATTTAAAAGGGGAAGCATGTAATATCCCAAATTCTTATGGATATTATTTAATTATTTAAATTGAGGGAAATAATTATATGTGCCTCTTGTGACTAGAGTTTTCAACATTTATACTATTATGTGTTATTTAATTTGATCAGAATTGAGACTTAAGGCACAGTGATTAATTAATTTATGTTCGGACTCGTGTGGGGAAATTATTAAATAACTGAGTTGTTATTTATTTATTTTGGATATAATTGGTAATTGTCGTTAGGGACTCCTAAAATGTTTGTTTATAGTTTAAAATGATTTTTAAAGACCTTTTGGTTTAGTATACAACTTGGGATTGGTTTTAAGTCATTTAGAGTTATTTTTGGACTATGTTATTGAGGCTAAAGGGTTGAAAGAGGTTATTATGGATCTCATTTTATCACAAACACAATTGGGAAGCACTAGAGGGGCTAGAGAGAGAAAGCACCAAACGGAAAGGAAGGTTTGGGAGAATTACAGATTGATTTCTCAATCAAAACATAAGGCAAGTTCTATATATCAAATCATTATTATTGCATACGCGTTAGATTATATCTATTTCATTGGATTCTAAACCGTAAACATGTCTTAAATCTGATTTGTAAAATTTCATTGATTAATTTTATAATTAACGAAATCATGTTAGTAATTAGGTCAAATCCTCTTTGATTTCCTCATGTATATGACTTGGAATTATTAGAAAATGATCTGAACATATTTTTTATTATAAATTAGCTAAAAACCCTATGTTTATTTGAATCAATCCAGGGAAATTCTAAGAATTGTATAAAACTAGGGTTCTTAGTTTTCGAATTTGGTTTTGTTTAATCTTAGGACAGATTTGGGACTTGATGATGGAATTAGGTTATAATAGTTGTTCTGATGTGTTTTTATCAACTGAATGTTGATTGGGTGCTTGGATGATTATTTTGGGTTCATTAATAGAGGAGTGGGAGAGAAAATTGGGGTTGAAGATGAAGAAACCAATAAGGAAAAAATTGGGATATCACTGTGCTGATCGGTCAATCGGTGGTAACAAGTATAGCCTAGGTGGGGGCTTTTGTGATATTGATTGGAATTTGGGGTTTTAGGCCTAGGGATATGGTTTGTTAGCCAATAGATTTTATGTACTCATGGAATATAAATATATATATTCTTATGATTTGCATCATTGAAAATCGATTTTAGGATATTTGAATATTTAGTAAAATCATTGACTTAAATGGGCTAAATGGAGGATTTGACATTTGAGGATAGGACTGAGTGTAGAATGGGTTTGTTAATTATGAATTTGTAAGTTATAGGATTAGGATTATTGGTCGGGATTATTATAGTCGTCGTGATTTACTTATAGATCATTTGTCCTTTGAATGAGACTCAAAGTTTAGTTAAAAACCCTTAGGGAAGAGTAGCTATTATACTCGACAGATTTATGTGTATTAGGTGTGAATTTATACCTAGACGCGATGCCTTGGGAGATCTAAACTAGGGTTAATTAAGATAAATATTGTAGATGTGAGTATTTTGGATATAGGGTAGGGTGAGACCACCTAGAACTTGGTACCCAAGAGATAGGGTTAATATATTATGAGAAGATTGTAAGGTTATACATGTGATATACCTTTTTATGATAATGATGCTAATGTGACCCGATAGAGTTAGGGTTGGCGTGTGTATTTTGCTTTATGTTAACTCGTTAATTAGGGTTATATATGTTTATGCTTTAACCCTATTAGTAAGGGTTATGGTTACTTGTGGGTTTTATATTCAGTGCATGCCATGGGACAGTGCTCGTGGCGTATGGTACTAGGAGAGACTTCATAATGAGGTACGTGTAGCGCGGATCGCGCTGGTACCCCAGTGAGTAGACATACTTGTAATATCTCGCACTTTTATGGGATATTAAATTCAATAATTAAGTGTAATTTGGGAATTTAAGAGTTATCATGAATATTAAATTTTTGAGGTTTTCAAGGATTAGATGATTTTCGATGAGTGTTATATTTACTTTTGGGATTAAGTAAATAATTTAGAGTATTTTAATTATATGTCGCAGCTGGGTAAAGTGACAGAGGATAATATTTTAACGGGAATATCACATTAAGTTGTGTGGGTTAAATTAGTGAGTTGCGGTCAAGTTCCTCGAATGGAGATTCTGATTGCGCAGTGAGTATCGAAATGGCTGAGATAGTCAGAATTGAGTATCCGGGTGTCGTAATTGAGTTTCGAGAATTTTTGGATTAATAGGGACTCACAATTGAGTAAACGAGTCATTTTTGGGCTTAATAGGGATAAAACCTTGTTTCTCTTAATATAAGGCACGGGAGAGTGGGAGAAGGAAAGAAAAGAGAGAAAATAAGAAAAGAAGAATGGAAGAGGAGAAAAGAGGAGAGGAGAAGGATTTCTGGGCCAAACTTCGCGGGATTCGACTCGGGGTCGTCGGATTTCATCCTCCAGGGAAGTGTTTACTTGATTTATTTAATTTTGAGCTTGAATCTCATATCATAGTTGGTAAAAAAAACTAAAGGTTTTAGGTTGGGTTTTAATGGATTAAACGCATTTTTTGGAAGTTTAACAGGTAAACCCCAAAAATTATGAAATTGGAGAAACTTAGAAATTAATCGAATTTAATTGATGATTTTTGGATTTAGGATGTTTAGAACCTATTTCCTTTATGTATATTTCATTGGGTGTAGTTAGATGTTGGTGGAATAAGAAGTAAAAATGGTTGGAGGTTTGTTAATGGACGAAACAGTCTCGGAGAAGAAGATGAACAGTAACTAACGTCATTGTCGAATCGATTCGGCCTAAATGTGAATCAATTCAGCTCTTGATCGAAAAATAAAATTTGTATATATTTTTTATACGGTCTCGTGGGCATTGTCGACGTATTTTTATGATTTTTTTGGATTTATAATGATTTTTCTACGGAAGGTTGTCCGAGATCGAAATTGTTAGGTAGAAATCAGACCTGATATTAACAGAATTAAGGCTAGAATTGTTTGGAGATAAATATTAGGGGTTCCTAAATATAGAGTGGGCACCTCTAGATTATTATTTGAGTGAAATGTAGACCTTGGTTTTGTGGAAAAATGGAATCCACAGCCTATTTAAATTAAGGGTGTTTGGTGACGAATATTTCTTGGGATAAATTCAGTGGGCATTTAGGCTTATATAATTATGCGCGTAGAAAACCTAATTATATCGATTGTAGTTGAGTATATCCTATGATACTATTAGGATGAATTTGAGAAAATGCGTATCTACTTAGTGTGAATTGGTATAGTTGGAGAAATTTTATAAATCCTTAAGTCTAAATAAGGTACATGTTATTTTTCAAGTGAGGGAATACTTTTGAGTTTAGTATTGTGAGTGTGCGAATACTTGAATATTATTAATTATGAGAATATTTGGGATTATTGGTCAATGCTATGTGTGATTGGCAATTATGGTCATTTATATTTGTTTGAGGAACAATGTGGAATATATATATACTATGTGATGAAGGTATGTATATTATATGATACGGATATGTATATGTATATATATCTATGTGTGGATGGTATATATATATATGTGTGTGTGTGTGTGTGTGTGTGTGTGTGTGTGTGTGTGTGTGTAGCATACCCCCTCTAATGCTATCATGGGAAGTTGCGCGATGTGGGTGAGGCCCCTAACTTGAGGAGAAGGGTGCGTATAGTCCCTAGGTCATAACTTCCATTATTATATTATATGATTTTTATTAGGGGTGAGACGTGGTGGGTATGTTTCATCTCACTTTCGGGGAGGAACTATGACCGCTTCCCAAACGTTGTGATTTGGTTTTTACCATGAAGTAGATGACCTTTAGTCCTATCGGTGGTCCCCAGGATGGTATGTGAGTGATTCCTTGGAAGTTGATAGCATTGAGGGACCACATCCTCGAGTTTTAGCTCATTGGGATGGTTATTGTACTTGTGTGTATAGTACATTATTTGTGTATGAGAACAAGATATCATATCTCTATGAGAGTAAAGATATAAATTGAATATAAAATGAAAAAGTATTAATTCTTATTCCAGGAGATTGTATCCGGACTTAAAATGTGAAATGTATATAATAGTGAGTATGAAAAATAAAGATGAGTATCTTATGTCGATTTATTTATACGAGTATATATAAAAGTTGAGTACCGAGGGTCTGATGGATCTCGACGATCGACCTTCCCAAGTAGTAGTGTATCGGGGGATTCCTTACTTGGATTTTGCTTTGTGAGACACCCCACGCACGAACATGGCTTAGTGTTGAGACTGAGGAGAAGTTTAACCCTTAGTGCTCCTATTTTGAGTTTTCATTATACGAGTATATATATATATATGTGTGTGTGTGTGTGTGTGTGTGTGTGTTGTGTACTATGGTTCTAATGGATCTCGACGATCAACCTTGCCAAGTAGTAATGTATTGGGGGGTGCCTTATTTGGATTTCTCTTTGCGAGACACCCCACGCACGAACATGGAATAACGTTGAGACTAGGGAGAAGTTGAGACCTTAGTACTTGGTAGGCTTAGGATTTCTAGAGTTTGGGGGTGACGGATTAGTTAGGCAGTGTAGCTTGACTAGGATATTTAGAGGGATGCGCTAGGTGTCCACTATTAGAAGAGAGGTAAGGGGTATCTCATGGGAGTGCGATACCAATTTATATATGAGATCAAACATATTTTTAATAATAAAGCATTTATGCACTTGATAAATATTTTCATAACTCGGGCTCTGACCCATTTCAATATTTCCCCCCTCCTTCTATATATTATATATATATAGGTGTCAAGACATAGGGTCACCTGAATGATGATCTTTTTGAGTCACACGTCTGCTGCAATAGCTGTGGATGCGTGCAGGTTTATTTTTAGATGTTTATATTCCTATGATCTAGATAGGAAGCATTTTAGTAATTTTTGGGTCGAAATCCCAACTGCATTTATTTATTCTTTCACCGCCTTTTAGTGT
Source organism: Sambucus nigra (assembly GCA_949130495.1). NCBI lineage: Eukaryota > Viridiplantae > Streptophyta > Magnoliopsida > Dipsacales > Adoxaceae > Sambucus > Sambucus nigra. Next base: position 299,337,992 of record OX422215.1, on the reverse strand, counting down.
GGCATTCAATTTGTATGTATCATATTTGAACCGAGTGTTCGGTTATTTTATCTCTTTCCAGTATTATTTATTTAAACTATGTGGATGTTTTAATTGTATAGTTCGTTTAAAAGGATTAGTTAAAAAAAATATTTGACGCCAGCCTAATAGGTTATTAGTAATTAAATTTGTTTTCGATAGTGATGTTAAGAATAATCCATATGCGAATTCGGTTTTAATTTGGTACAAGAGTGATCGCCCGTATTTTATTAGGCGGGGTGTCACAGATAGTATCAGAGCATCTGGTTCTAGTGTCCTTACGAATCTGTGCAAACGTACTACACTTTCAGCGTTGCTCTCAATTTGTTATAAAGACTTAGGATAGGGATTGTTGATTCCTCTTATGAGATTTTTTTCTCCTTCCATATTGTGAGATTATAGTAATCTTTTGCGCGTTTCAAGTTCGTGTGCTGATCGAGGAAGGGGGACCAAGGAAGGCCATGATGAAGGCAATAGGAGGAAATAGGAGGTGGGGCTTAGCTGGAGCAGTGAGTGGACATCGGAGACTAGGACCGTAGTAGAGGTCATTCTCCTTGTTGCATTTTCAAAGAGTTGTTGCGATGAATACTAAATAATAGTAGTTATGAGTACCCCAGTACCACTATTGTTGAGAGTGGTACTAAATTTGAATTACCCGGTGAAGCTAAGGGTTGGAAAGGGGTCTTTGGTAAGGACCATATTGGAAGTAAATTGATGCGAAGGTAATGTAGCATTACTCAGTGGAAGTAGTAGGGTCAGAAGTTTTGACTTAGAGAAGGGTATGGAAATACCCAGATGTGAAAATTGAGGAAAAAATTTCACTCGTAGGAGCAATATGGAAATGGTGATAACCATATTCGGGGGAGCAGGATATTTTGCTCCTAAAGGGATCTTACGGATAGTTTTAACCGTGAGTCCCCATGATTTAGCAAGAATGAGAAGAATGCAGTTTTAAATTATTCACCTAAGGATCTATTAGAGGCCGATAGTGAATAAAGAGAGTTATGGACAAGTGAACTTTGTACTGAGTCAAGGTAGGTACAATGAAGAGAGAGCCCTTCCGAGGAATGATAGGCTCACTAGAAAAGTGTTGCGAACACTTATGAAGAATGTATGTGTTCGAGGACCTCATTAGTGGGCATCCACCCGGGGAATTCGTTGAAATAGGGTTGTTGAGGCCGGTGGTGGAGTTTCTTTTTCACGAGGAAGTTAAGGGGAACTAGTAAGGTGTTTGTCAGGATCGCAGCTATGGATTCCAAGATACTGGTAACCTTAAAGGGGTCAGGGTGACCCGAGATGGGGAATGTGGTAATGTGGAGTTTAAAACCGTACGATTAGTTATTGCCCACGGGAGTTAAAGGGGAAATAGTAAGGTGTCCAGAAGGGACATTGATTAAAGTAATTTTTGGTTCAGTTAGGGAAAGTGTACTAAGTTCGGGAACCTTTTTGAGAAGCTAGGGAGATAGGAGAAAATGTTATTATGAGCTTCACCTCAATTGAAGGAGGCTTGTTCTGTGTGACGAGACTGTGTCGCAGTGTTTTATTAGCCCAAGATTCGTGTATAATACGAGTTCACATATAGTATCGATAACTTTATGTAGTATGTGTTTATGTGTTTTTCTGCGATAGCGGGAATTCATTTTCTTTCATTCGCTGAGAAGAGAGGGTGTTAGTATTTTGAGTTTATATATCAGATTGGTATTACTCATTTTGTGTGTGTTATATGATATTCATTATTCGGAGCGATCGTAGGCTAATGATGGCAAGAATATCGTGTCCGTGGTTCCAAGGTGGAACGGGTTATTGTTGCGATATCTCACCTAGATACAGGCTGAGTTCGCCTTTATTATATGTATAGATGAAACTTCGGTGAGCAGATGTTTCTTTATCATGATTCGAGTGTGTGGCGACCTTATAGGTGTGATTTAAGGTATGCAGGGTTAATTGTTGAGTAGTGAGTTTAAGCTCATTATTAATTGCGCAAGGACTGAGTGTTAGTGCGAGCGCTTGGTGGTATGGCTCCTGGGCAGATATGGGAGTTTAGACCACATTTTGCTGAAAGAGGGGATAGGGTTATCTAAGTTGCATATTTGAAGTTAACGGACCACCATGACCGATAAAGTTAAGTAGTAGTGTATTGGAGGGGTTCCTTGTTTGGATTTCGCTTCGCCAGACGCTCCACACATGAACCTCAATGACATCGGGAGTGGAGAGATGTTTTAGGATGCAAGAATGTTGGTTTTGTTAATAAGTCTTATAGTGTGGAGGAAGCATTATAGAGTATGAGCCGTATGATGATTGTATGCTTATGGAAATATTGTGCTATGGAGAAGCACTAAAATGGTTCTCTCACCGTAAGTAAGTGTGTGAGGCCGAAGTTAGAGAAATTGATTTGAGGCTTATAGCCATGCCTTACTGAAAAGACCAATTTTGGAAGAAGTATATTTTGGGTATGATGTTCGTAATGCTTTTGTATAGAGTGGACGCCTCTATTAGTTAGAGTTTCCTGTTCGACTAGGTGGAAGGATAGAATAGTAGAAATACGTTAATAGGTTAGTGAGGTAAGATTTAGGACGTCCCACTATTGTGCCTTAGCTCATTATATCTCGGTGACCGACGACGAGAGGGAGTAGTGTAACGGGAAGGTTCCTTATTTGGATTTCGTTCTGCGAGACGTCCCACGCATGAAACCGAGCAAATGCCGGGAGTTGAGAAAGGTCTTGGGTACTAGAGACACAATTTAGGATTGTACTATTTCTCATAGTTAGGAACGCTTTGATCTTAGAATTATTGGGCAGTGAAGCCAGTGGAGTTAGTGGCACCAATATAGAAATATTGGTTTGTTAACCTTGAGAAGAATGGGATGTTGCGGGTTGGGAAGACCCATGTATGAGTATTACGCCGAGGAAATAAGGCCTATTATTTTGAGAGTGTGTACGTGTCAGACGTTGGCGATGGTTGTGCGGAGAGGCATGAGTCAACAAAGTTGTATGGGCACCTTAGTAAGTTGGTTTTATATTCCTCCTGAGATAGAAGGGACGTAGTATATAGAGTTGAAGATTATGCCGATAAGGTAGTATAATATAGAATAAACCTTGTTAGAGGTGAGTGCTGATGAGTATATTTTTAAGAGATATTGGGTAGTACCATTCCACTTTGAGGCATTAGGATGTGGAGGGATTCACAATCCTCGGTTTGTGTTGGTAGTATTGGTTATATCTGAATTTCGAGGATGAAATTTCGTTGTAAGGGGGGAGTATGTAATACCTCACACTTTAATGGGAAATTAAATTAAATAATTAAGTGTAATTTGGGAATTTAAGAGTTATCATGAATAGTAAACTTTTGAGGTTTTCAAGGATTAGATGATTTTCGATGAGTGTTATATTTACTTTTGGGATTAAGTAAATAAGTTAGAGTATTTTAATTATATGTCGCAGCTGGGTAAAGCGATAGAGGATTATATTTTAATGGGAATACCGCATTAAGTTGTGTTGGTTAAATTAGTGAGTTGGGGTCAAGTGTCTGGGATGGAGATTCGGATTGCGCAACGAGTCTCGGAATGGCCGAGATAGTCAGAATTAAGTATTCGGGTGTCATAATTGAGATTCGGTAATTTTTGGATTAATAGGGACTCGCTATTGAGTAAACGAGTCATTTTTGGGTTTAATAGGGATAAACCCTTATTTCTCCCAATATAAGGCATGGGAGAGTGGGAGAAGGAAACAAAAGAGAGAAAAGAAGAAGAGAAGAAAGGAAGAGGAGAAAAGAGGAGAGGAAAAGGATTTCCGAGCCAAACTCCGCGGGATTCGACTCGGGGTCGTCAGATTTCATCCTTCAGGAAAGTGTTTACATTATTTATTTAATTTTGAGCATGAATCTCATATCATAGTTGGTAATAACAAAACCAAAAGGTTTTGGGTTGGGTTTTCATGGATTAAATGTGTTTTTCGGAAGTTTAATAGGTAAACATCGAAAATTATGAAATTGGAGAAACTTATAAATTAAACGAATTTAATTATTGATTTTTGGATTTAGGATGTTTAGAACCTATTTACTTTGTGTATATTTCATTGGGTGTAGTTATATGTTGGTGGAAGAAGGAGTAAAAATGGTTGGAGGTTTTTTAATGGCCGAAACAGTCTCGGACAAGACGATGAACAGTAACCAACATCATTGCCGAATCGATTCGGCCTAGATACGAATCAATTCGGCTCTTGATAATAAAATGAAATTTATAGATATTTTCCATACGGTCGTGTTGGGACTAACCATGTATTTTTTTTTATTTTTTTTGGATTTATAATGATTTTTCTACGAAAGGCTGTCCGAGATCGAAATCGTTAGTTAGAAATCAATCCTGATACTGAGAGAATTAAGGCTAGAATTGATTGGAGATAAATATTAGAGGTTCCTAAATATAGATTGGGGACCTATAGATTATTATTTGAGTGAAAAGTAGACCTTAGTTTTGTGGAAAAATGGAATCCACGACCTTTTTAAATTAAGGGTGTTTAGAGACGAATATTTCTTAGTATAAATTCAGTGAGGATTTAGGCTTATATAATTATGCACGTAGAAAACTTAATTATATCGATTGTAGTTGAGTATATCCTAAGAGAGTTTTAGGATGAATTTGGAAAAATGCGTATCTACTTAGTGTGAATGGGTATAGTTGGAGAAATGATATAAATCCTTAAGTGTGAATAAGGTACTAGTTATTTATCAAGTGAGGGAATACTTTTAAGTTTAGTACCGTGAGTGTGCGAATACTCGAATATTATTGATTATGAGAATCTTTGGTATTATTTGTCATCGCTATGTGTGATTGGCAATTAAGGCCATTTATATTTATTTGAGGAACAATGTGGAATATATATATATATACTATGTGATGAAAGTATATATATTATATGATACGGATATGTATATATATATCTATGTGTGGATGGTATATATATATGTGAAGCATACCCCCTCTAATGCTATCATGGAAAGTTGCGCGATGTGGGTGAGGCTCATGGCTTGAGGAGCAGGGTGCGTATAGTCCCCGGGTCATCGCGTCCATTGTTATATTGTGTGATTTTTATTAGGAGTGAGACGTGGTCGGTATATTTCATCTCACTTTCGGGGAGAAACTATGACCGCTTCCCAGACATTGTGATTTGGTTTTGACCACGAAGTAGGTGACATTTAGTCCTACCGGTGGTCCCCAGAATGGTATGTGAGTGATGCCCTGGAAGATGATAGCATTGAGAGATCACATCCTCGAGTTATAGCTCGTTGGGATGGTTATTGTACTTGTGTGTATAACACATTGCTTGTGTATGAGAACAAGATATCATATCTCTATGAGAGTAAAGAGATAAATTGAATATGAAATGAAAAAGGATTAATTCTCATTCCGGGATATTGTATCCGGACTTAAAATGTGAAATGTATATAAAAGTGAGTATGAAAAATAAAGAGGAGTATGTTATGTAGATTTATTTATACGAGTATATATATAAGTTGATTGCGGATGGTCTGATGGATCTCGACGATCAACCTTGCCAAGTAGTAGTGTATCGGGGGGTTCTTTGTTTGGATTTCGCTTTGCCAGACACCCCACGCATGAACATGGCTCAGTGTCGAGACTGGGGAGAAGTTTAACCCTTAGTGCTCCTATTTTGAGCTTTCATTATACGAGTATATATATATATATATGTGTGTGTGTGTGTGTGTGTGTTATGTAATGGGGGTCTAATGGATCTCGACGATCGACCTTGCCGAGTTGTAGTGTATCGGGGGGGTTCCTTATTTGGATTTCTCTTTGCGAGACACCCCACGTACGAACATGGTATAGCGTTGAGACTAGGGAGAAGTTGGGACCTTAGTACTTGGTTGGCTTATGATTTCTAGAGTTTGGGGTGACGGATTAGTCAGGCAGCGTAGCTTGACTAGGATGTTTAGAGGGATGCGCTAGGTGTCCACTATTAGAAGAGAGGTAAGGGGTATCTCATGGGAGTGCGATACCAATTTAACTATGAGATAAAATATATTTTTTATAATAAAGCATTTATGCACTTGCTAAATATTTTCACAACTTGGCCTCTGACCTGTTTCCATATTTTCCCTCTCTTGCTATATATTACATATATATAGGTGTCCAGACACAGGGATGCCTGGATGATGATCTTTTCAAGTCATATATCTGCTGCAGCAACTGTGGATGCGTGATGGTTTATTTTTAAATTCTTCTATTCTTGTGATCTAGATCGGAATCATTGTAGTAATTTTCAGGACGAAATCCCAACTGCATTTATTTTTTCTTTCACCGCCTTTTAGTGGAGCATTCGATTTGGTTGTATCATATTTGAACCGAGTGTTCGATTATTTTATCTCTTTCCAGTATTATTTATTTAAACTGTGTGGATGTTTTAATCATATAGTTCGTTTAAAAAGATTAGTTAAAAACAATTTGACTCCAACCTAATAGGTTATTGGTAATTAAATTGGTTTTCGACAGTGATGGTAAGAATGATCCATATACGACTCCGGTTTGAATTTGGTACAGGAGTGATCGCCCGGTATTTTATTAGGCGGGGTGTCACAGATGGTATCAGAGCATCAGGTTCTAGTGTCCTTACGAATCTGTGCAGACGTACTACGCTTTCAGCGTTGCTCTCGATTTGTTATAGAGACCTATGATAGGGACTATTGATTCCTCTTGTGATATTTCGTTCTCCTTCCATATTTTTAGATTATATTAATCTTTTGCGCGTTTGAAGTTCATGTGATGATTGAGGAAGGGTGACCAAGGAAGGTCGTGATGAGGGCAGTAGGAGGCGGGGCTTAGTTGGAGAAATGAGTGGAAGTCGGAGACTAGGACCGTAGTAGAGGTCATTCTCCTTATGGCATTTGCTAAGACTTGTTAAGACGACTACTAAAGAATAGTAGTTACGAGTACCCCAATACCACTATAGTAGAGAGTGGTATGGAAGTTGAATTATTCGTTAAGGCTAAAGGTTTGAAAGGGGTCTTTGGTAAGGACGATATTTGAAGTAAATTCATGCTGAGGTAGTGTAGCATTACTCAGTGGAAGTTGAAGGATCAGAAGTTCTGACTTAGAGAAGGGAATGGAAATACCCATATGTGAAAATTGAGGAAAAAATTTCACTCGTAGGAGCAATATGGAAATGGGGGGAATGGTGATAACCATATTTGGGGGAGCAGGATGTTTTTACCCTAAAGGGATCTTACGGGTAGTTTTAACCGTGAGTCCCCATGATTTAGCAAGAATGAGAAGAATGAAATTTTAAATTATTCACATAAGGATCGGTCAGAGGTCGACAGTGAATAAAGAGAGTTAGGAACAAGTGAACTCTGTACTGAGTCAAAATAGGTACAATGAAGGGAGAGCCCTTCCGAGGAATGATAGGCTCACTAGAAAAGTGTTGCGAACACTTATGGAGAATGTATGCTTTCGAGGACCCCATTGGTGGTCACCCACCCAGGGAATTCGTTGAAACAGGGCTTTTGAGGCCGGTGGTGCAGTTTCCTTTTCATGAAGAAGTTAAGGGGAACTAGTAAAGTGATTGTCAGGATCGCAGCAATGGAGTCCAAGATACATATAACCTTAAAAGGGTCAGGGTGACCCGAGATGGGGAATGTTGTAATGTGGAGTGTAGAATCGTACGGTTAGTTATTATCCATGGGAGTTAAAGGGGAAAGAGTAAGGTGTCCAGAAGGGACATTGATTAAAGTAATTTTTGGTTCAGTTAGGGAATGTGTACCAAGTCTGGGAACCTTTTTGAGTAGCTAGGGAGATAGGCGAAGTTGTTTTTATGAGCTTCACCTCAATTGAAGGAGGCTTGTTCTGTGTGACGAGATTGAGTCGCGGTGTTTTATTAGCCCTAGATTTGTGTGTGATACGAGTTTACATATAGTATTGATAACGTTCTACAGTAGGTGTTTAAGTGTTTTTCCATGATAGCAGGAATTTATTTTCTTTCATTCGCTGAGAAGAGAGGGTGTTAGTATTTTGAGTTTATATATCAGATTGGTATTACTCATTTTTTATGTGTTATACGAGTATGGTGTTATTTTGAGTAGAATATGATATTCATTGTTTAGAGCGATAGTAGGCTAATGATGGCAAGACTATCATGTATGCGGTTCCAGGGTGGAACGGGTTGTTGTTGCGATGTCTCACCTGGATACAGGCTAAGTTCGCCTTTATTATATGTATAGATGAAACTTCGGTGAGCAGATGTATCTTTATCATGATTCAAGTGTGTGGTGACCTTATAGGTGTGATTTAAGGTATCTAGGGTTAATTATTGAGCAGTGAGTTCATCCTCATTACTGATTGCGCAAGGACTGAGTGTTAGTGCAAGCGCTTGGTGGTATGGCTCTTGGGCAGATATGGGAGTTCAGACCACATTTTGTTGAAAGAGGGGATAGGGTTATCTCGATTGCATATTTGAAGTTCAAGGACCTCCACGACCGACAAAGTTAAGTAGTAGTGTATTGGAGGGGTTCCTTGTTTGGATTTCTCTTTTTGACACGATCCACGCAAGAACCTTAACGACGTCGGGAGTGGAGAGATATTTTAGGATGCATCAATGTTGGTTTTGTCGATAAGTCTTATAGTGTGGAGTAAACATTATAGACTATGAGCCGTATGATGATGGTATGCTTATGGAAATATTGTGCTATGGAGAAGCACTAAAATGGTTCTCTCACCGCAAGTAAGTGGGTGAGGCCGAAGTTAGAGAAATTGATTTGAGGCTTATAGCCAGGCCAATTTTGGAAGAAGTATATTTTGGGTATAATGTTCATAATGCTTTTGCTGAGAGTGGGCACCTCAATTAGTTAGACTTTCCTGTTCACCTAGGTGGAAGGATAGAATAGTAGAAATGAGTTAATAGGTTTGTGAGGTAAGATTTAGAACGTCCCGCTATTGTGCCTTAGGCCGTTATATCTCGGTGATCGACGATGCGAGGGAGTAGTGTAACGGGAGGGTTCCTTGTTTGGATTTCACTCTACGTGACATCCCACTCCTGAAACTGATAAAATGTCGGGAGTTGAGAAAGGTCTTGGGTACCAGGGACACAATTTAGGATAGTACTATTTCTCATAATTAGGAACGCTTCGATCTTAGAATTATTGGGCAGTGAAGCCAGTGGAGTTAGTGGCGCCGATATAGAAATATTGGTTTGTTAACCTTGAGAAGAATGAGATGTAGCGTGTTAGGAAGACCCATGTTGAGTATTACGCCAAGGAAATAAGGCCTATTGTTTAGAGAGTGTGTACGTGTTAGACATTGGTGATGGTTGTGAGGAGGGGAATGAGTTAAAAAAGTTGTATGGGCACCTTAGTAAGTTGGTTTTATATACCTCCTGAGATAGAAGGGACGTAGTATATAGAGTTGAAGATTATGCCGATAAGGTAGTATAATATAGAATAAACCTTGTTAGAGGTGAGTGCTGATGAGTATATTTTTAAGAGATATTGGGTAGTACCATTCCACTTTGAGGCATTAGGATGTGGAGGGATTCACGATCCTAGGTTTGTGTTGGTAGTATTGGTTATATCTAAATTTTGAGGATGAAATTTCGTTGTAAGGGGGGAGTATGTAATACCTCACACTTTTATGGGAAATTAAATTCAATAATTAAGTGTAATTTGGGAATTTAAGAGTTATCATGAATAGTAAACTTTTGAGGTTTTCAAGGATTAGATGATTTTCGATGAGTGTTATATTTACTTTTGGGATTAAGTAAATAAGTCAGAGTATTTTAATTATATGTCGCAGCTGGGTAAAGTGACAGAGGATAATATTTTAACGGGAATACCAAATTAAGTTGTGTGGGTTAAATTAGTGAGTTGCAGTCAAGTGCCTCAGATGGATATTCTGATTGTACGGTGAGTCTCGGAATGGCCGAGATAGTCAAAATTGAGTATCCGGGTGTCGTAATTGCATTTCGGGAATTTTTGGATAATTGGGACTCGCAATTGAGTAAACGAGTCATTTTTGGGTTTAATAGGGATAAACACTTATTTCTACCAATATAAGGCACCAGAGAGTGGGAGAAGGAAAGAAAATAGAGAAAAAAAGAAGAGAAGAAAGGAAGAGGAGAAAAGAAGAGAGGAAAAGGATTTCCTGGCCAAACTCCACGGGATTCGACTCGGTGTCTTCGGATTTCATACTCTAGGCAAGTATTTACTTGCTTTATTTAATTTTGAGCACGAATCTCAAATATTAGTTGGTAATAACAAACCTGAAAGGTTTTGGGTTGGGTTTTCGTGGATTAAACGGGTTTTTTGGAAGTTTAACAAGTAAACCCCGAAAATTATGAAATTGGAGAAACTTAGAAATTAATCGAATTTAATTTTTTATTTTTGGATTTAGGATGTTTAGAACCTATTTAATTTGTGTTTATTTCATTGGGTGTAGTTAGATGTAGGTGGAAGAAGGAGTAAAAATGGTTGGAGGTTTGTTAATGGCCAAAACAGTCTCGGAGAAGACGATGAACAATAACCAGTGTCATTGCCGAATCGGTTAGGCCTAGATGTGAATCGATTCGGCTCTTGATCATAAAATGAATTTTGTAGATATTTTTTATACGGTGGCGTTGGGCTGACCGCGTATTTTTGTAATTTTTTTTGGATTTATAATGATTTTTCTATGGAAGGCTGTCTGAGAACGATATCGTTAGTTAAAAATCAAACCTGATATTGAGAGAATTAAGGCTAGAATTGTTTGGAGATAAATATTAGGGGTTCTAAATATAGAGTGGGGACCTATAGATTATTATTTGAGCGAGCTGTAGACCTTGGTTTTGTGGAAAAATGGAATCCACGACCTATTTAAATTAAGGATATTTGGTGACGAATATTTCTTGGGATGGCATTTAGGTTTATATAATTATGCGCGTAGAAAACTTAATTATATCGATTGAAGTTGAGTATATCCTGTGAGAGTATTAGGATGAATTTGGGAAAATGCGTATCTACTAAGTGTGAATTGGTATGCTTGGAGAAATTATATAAATCCTTAAGTGTGAATAAGGTACAGGTTATTTATCAAGTGAGGGAATACTTTTGAGTTTAGTATCATGAGTGTGCGAATACTCGAATATTATTAATTATGAGAATCTTTGGGATTATTGGTCATCGCTATGTGTGATTGGCAATTATGGCCATTTATATTTGTTTGAGGAGCAATGTGGAATATATATATACGATTTGATGAAAGTATATGCATTATATGATGCGGATATGTATATATATATATATATATATATATATATATATATTTGTGAAGCATACCCCCTCCAATGCTATCATGGAAAGTTGTGCAATGTGGGTGAGGCCCCTGGCTTAAGGAGCAGGGTGCGTATACTCCCCAGGTCATAGCGTCCATTGTTATATTATGTGATTTTTATTAGGGGTGAGACGCGGTGGGTATGTTTTGTCTCACTTTCGGGGAGAAACTATGATCGCTTCCCTGACGTTCTGATTTGATTTTGACCAAAAAGTAGGTGACATTTAGTCCTACCGGTGGTCCCCAGTATGGTATGTGAGTGATGCCCTGAAAGATGGTAGCATTGAGAGATATCTTCCTCGAGTTATAGCTCGTTGGGATGGTTATTGTACTTATGTGTATAGTACATTGCTTGTGTATGAGAACAAGATATCATATCTCTATGAGAGTAAAGAGATAAATTGAATATGAAATGAAAAAGGATTAATTCTCATTCCGGGAGATTGTATACGGACTTAAAATGTGAAATGTATATAAAAGTGAGTATGAAAAACAAAGATGAGTATGTTTTGTAGATTTATTTATACGAGTGTGAATATAAGTTAAGTACCGAGGGTCTGATGGATCTCGACGATCGACCTTGCCAAGTAGTAGTGTATCGGGGGGTTCCTTGTTTGGATTTTTCTTTGCGAGACATCGCACGCACGAACGTGGCTCGGTGTCGAGACTAGGGAGAAGTTTAATCCTTAGTGCTCTTGTTTTGAGTTTTCATTATACAAGTATATATATATATATATATATATATGTGTGTGTGTGTGTGTGTGTGTGTGTGTGTGTGTGTGTATATGCGCGCGTGTGTGTGTGTGTTGTGTACTGGGGGTCTAATGGATCTTGACGATCGACCTTGCCAATTAGTAGTGTATCGGGGGGGGGGGGTTCCTTGTTTGGATTTTGCTTTGCGAGACACCCCACGCACGGACCTGGCATAGCGTTGAGACTAGGGAGATGTTGAGACCTTAGTACTTTGTTGGCTTATGATTTCTAGAGTTTGGGTGTGACAGATTATTTAGGCTGTGTAGCTTGACTAGAATGTTTAGAGGGATGCGCTAGGTGTGCACTATTAGAAGAGAGGTAAGGGGTATCTCATGGGAGTGCGATACCAATTTAAATATGAGGTAAAACATATTTTTAATAATAAAGAATTTATGCAATTGCTAAATATTTTCACAACTCGGGCTCTGACTCGTTTCTATATTTTCCCTCTCTTGCTATATATATTATATATATAGGTGTCCAGACATAGGGATGCCTGGATGATGATCCTTCGAGTCAGACATCTGCTGCAGCAGTGGTGGCTGCTCACAAGTTTATTTTTAGATGCTTTTATTCTTGTGATCTAGATAGAAAGCATTGTAGTAATTTTTGGGCCGAAAGCCCAACTGCATTTATTTATTCTTTCATCGCCTTTTAGTGCGGCATTCGATTTAGTCGTATCATATTTGAACCGAGTGTTCGATTATTTTATCTCTTTCCAGTATTATTTATTTAAACCGTGTGGATGTTTTAATTGTATAATTCGTTTAAAAAGATTACTTAAAAAAACAATTGACGCCAGCCTAATAGGTTATTAGTAATTAAATTGGTTTTCGATAGTTATGCTAAGAATGATCGATATACGACTCTGATTTTAATTTGGTACAGGAGTGATCACTCGGTATTTTATTAGGCATGTTGTCACAATGCTCTTCCTTAGTTATATTTTTTACCACGGGATCTGATTGGGGATAAATATTGTATATTTATTCCCTTAATTTTGGTACCTTTGTGAACCCGAGTGGTGCAATTGATATGGACTTAACTCGTAATTATGCTACTAACCTTCGTTGGCAAGTATTTCGTGTTTGTGTTTCTCTTGTGTGTTTTACAGGTAAAGTATGCAAGCGTTGCGAAAAAGAAATTGAAATAATGAAGGAAAGGCTAGGAAGGCAAGTTCAAGGGCATTTTTGTAATTGTGCCACCTGATCCCGAAGGTAGGGCCTTCTGGAAAATTAAATAGCTTGAAACAACGATAACACTGGAAAAAATATCACTCAAATCCGAGCTACGGTGAAAGAGTTATGATCCCTTGAAGTTGAAGAAAAATCCATCGATGAAAGGAGGAAAACATTAAAAAAATTTAAGTGTTGGAAATGAAAAGAAGAAGGCTCAAACCAAAAGGTTTTCCCTAACCACAAGGTGAACCGGTCCGAGGGGCGAACCGGTTCGGGGTACCATCGAACCGGTTAGAGGTGCCTGAGACGCGAAATTCTCCTCAATTGCTGATTGGCCCAAAGAGTCCTATTATGTTACAAACTCTTCTAAAACATATTTGTGTCTTTGTATTGACTTAGAAAACACAGTTTTGAATAGTTTTTGAGAGAGAGAAAAGTAGGAGATTACCCTAAGAACATAGTTTTGATTTGGTTCTTCAAGATCAATTAATTTCGGGTTTGATTTCAAGTTTTAATTCAATTTTCACTCTCTATTATTGTTCTTGCATGTTTCAGTATACTTTCATCATGATTTCTTTCACATGCAACGTAGAAAATTTATGCATAGTTAGGTTCAGTATGTTTGGCTAAATTTTTTAGGGTTTTGATGCATGAACTCAACCCGATGTGAGCGTTGCATGTGTATAAAATTAATTCTCTAAAATTATGGATTTATTAGACCATATAGCATAGAAAAGACAACCATTGTAGATCTTTGGATCTCGTTTGCTTCAGGGTAACTGGGATGCTTTTGAATGCAATGCGAGTGTAGCTATCATGTTACTGCTTTACTCGTCCTCTGATTATGTATGGTGCGGGCTTGAACCTCATATACGTAATGCTTGGGAGTACTAAAGACTGGGTCTGATTAATAACTTAAATTTATGAGTAGTTTTATACTAGCAATACACTAGGGTTGAGGGATTGTATTCCCAACCTGTTCTTCTCTTCATACTTATTACTTCATTATTAGTTATTAATCCTTGTTTAATTCGTTAGTTCCATAGTCTTAATATAGTTTTCTTTTACTAGTAGGATTAATTACAAACAAATCATCTTTTCATTTTTCTTAAAGTTGAATTTAGGTTGACCGTCTGTCCTTCCGTCGTCATAATTTTCTCATCCTATTTCCCTGTGGAGACGATCCCGACTAACCGGGTTTATTACTAACGCGACAGGCTTGCACTTGAGCCTAGAGAGAATGCACTTTAGATACACATTCTTAGTCGCGTCAAGTTTTTAAATCACACTTCTAGGTACCCGCGACTGAGAGGGTCTTCAAGGAGATTTCTTTAATAAGCCTTTGGTAAGGTAGGCTTTATGAGTGATGGGTAGACGTAATGATTTGTCACTTGACTGTGCTGAGGTCTTAAATTTTGGATGACCTAAGACTATACCTAGCACGTGCGAGAGATCCCGAAGGCAATAATAGTAGACCTTTATTATGTGTGGGCGCAAGAGATACTCATTTATTTTTGCAATCCGGAGGTTGTATTCTTGCATGGACATTAGACATGAGTGGAGGCTTTCTCCTAAAATATATGGTATTGTATGGCGGTACCAGAGACAGTTATACCGGTTTATGTGTTGTACTAGTGATGTATGTGACTTATAGTAGGGATGCCCACCTCCATACTTATGTTTCTGACTTGTGCATTACATACACTAGAGAGGTGTATATTGTATTATTGGCATGACATAGTCAAATATTTATAGACTTTAGATATAATATTATTATTTATATATATAGTTATTTGGTGAGAAAAATCGTAGGTTTAAAACAATAACACAACTTATGGTTTTAAAGTAAAATAGATAAACCTAAAGATGAGAAACTCAAGTTTAATGAATGAAGAGGTAAGGTTTTAAACATATGGGCGATGTATGGGTTCACGATTTAGAACCGCATGATATTTTTGGTTGTTGGGCTGCATAAATAATAACTTAAAATATGTTAAAATACATGAGGAAGATGTGTAATTATGATGTAGTCCAGATTCAATTATAATCCTATTCTACTTAGGCTTGTTGTTTATATTTTCTTTTAAAGACTATTTTCATAGGCCCTGTTGTGGTAGTTTTTGTAGATGAAGGGTCGTTGGAGGAGCATCACTAGTGTCGTCCCATTTCTTACTCCCTGGATTGTCGGAGTCGAGAAAGTGTAGCTCATCCTTTTATTATACTCCTTTATTTTTAGTTTTGTTATATATTTATATTTACATTCAGAGACAATTTATGTTATTTGGTTGGTGATTGGTATCGGAGTTGGTTCTATGTTGATTCAGTATTTTATTTTATTGTCCTTGTTCTTTCGATTCTTATTTATGTATTATGCTAAGAATGTTACCAAAAGTTTTGATTACCTTGATATTTATTGCAGACCTAATCAATCTATTTATGTATTTTTTAGGGTATCACAACTGCTTCCTCATATCTCGTCAAGGATGCGGTGGGCACCACAACGAACAGTGTGTACTTGTCACATCTCTTTGGCTTATCTAATTTCTTAGAATCCTTGGACCTTTCCTTATTTTCTGATATTTTTCCAGCATGAGACTTATCATGGTTGGACTCTATTGTTGCCATAGCCTCCTCGGCAATCATAATCTTCTACACCTTGGCCAGGATCTCGCCATTGTGTTTGGTGATTCTTTCGCCAATTCCCAGTACATTTTTCCAGTAATAATCCACTCATTATGGTTGTTATCAATATCTTCTTATCATAGTATAATACCTTAAGATTCTTCATGTTGAAAAGGGTGATGAACTTTCTTATCGTTTCATCCACCTATTGGCGAATGCTTAACAAATGAGCCACCTTTTCCTCGACTTTGTGCCAAAGAATAAATTATTCATAAAGAGGTTCGTTAACTATTTGAAGTTTGAAATTCTCTCTGAGGAAGGTTGTTACACCAGATTCGTGTTAATCCACTGAGAATACTATTGAATGCCCTACATCGTATCTCATCAAGAATATAATACATATTATAAGGAGCTTGATATGGCTCCACATACAACACCAAACCATATTTTCCATTATATATGGGATTGATAACATGTTAATTGAACTTTGTAGGTTTTAGATAACCTGCTACCAAAGTTGTAAATGGAGATCTTTTAATATAGCCCATTTGTAAAGGGTTCTTCATCTTTATTAGATCGCCCAATCAATCCTCCAGAAGCTGAATTGAACATTTTTCAGGGTTGTTCCTCTTGCTCGGCCTTTACAGTCTTCTTTATTCATCCTCATCTTTCAGTTAATCTCTCTTACTTAATGGAAGTGAGCTCGACACTATTCGACCTTCGTACACTTTGCCTTGACCTAGCCAAGCACTCAACCCTGCTAGTCTCATATCTTCTTGAGTCCTCTTTAAGATCCCTTGGCTCTCTAGGTTCCATGTTATAGTGTTCTCGTGCAACTCTTGGGCCTAGTTTATTGAAAGAAAAATGTTTGTTCATACTTTCTAGAACACTTTTGAGTAAGTTTAATCATCTTCATATCTAGTTGATCAGATGGTGGATGATGCATGAGGCCTACAAGATTTATTATCTCACCTAGATTCTGAGTATTTAAACCTAATCCCTTCGTCACATGATCTCAAATTCAACCTCATAGGTTTATTTGTTACCCTATTATAGTGCGCCTATATCTTGTCCCTGGATAATGCTAGAAGTGGCATTTCACGCCTCCTGTAAGAGTTTTCCTCAATTGTTGGGGTAATTGGGTTCATCTTTGGCTTGTTATATCCATCCCGAGCTTTGAGTCGATTGTTTCATGTTCTCCTACATATCTTCCTGACTCTTATCCATCATTTTTAAGATCCCCTGCAAATCTCCCATGCCTATAGGTGTAGAGGGTGGAACCCCTCTTCAGTTTGTCTACTTTCTGTAGACGGTGGAACCCCTCTTAGCCATTTTTAATAGAAATTGCAAAAAAAATAATACCGTAGCAGGAAAAATAGAGTATCATAAGCGTAACAATGGTAGTTGCTGTTAAAGAAAACCTAAAGCATGGATATGAAAAAATCAAATGGAAGATTCAAGGAATTCGAGAGAATCGAATTGAAATTATTAATAAAAAGACTCTATCCGAACGAAACCCAGTTGAATCGGAGTGTGATTCACCGGTTTACCAGACATGGGTGTCCTCGAGTTTCAGAAATTCATAATGGTGGAAACCGTTAATGGCAAAGCCAATTCTCACAAACGGTGCCAATTTGTTATCCCTTAAAACTACTATATTTATTTATCTTAGCTTGAGTATACAATTTATAAGATGATAAGAAATAAGATATGTAAATTACTGAAATACTAAACTAGAGAAAATAGTAGATAGATGAGAGAAAGAGAATAAGCACCATATTTACGTGGTTCGGCCCAAAGTTGTACCTACGTCCACAAGTCATGTGTTTGTTGTATTAAATTATTACGATAAATCAATGAATGAATACAATAGTGAAGATATCAAGTTCTATCTAGAACTGTAAATGATAACATTAAGGAAAATATCTCGAATTCGCAAAAGAGTGTGTGTGTGTGTTGGGGGGGTGTCATTTATAGGTTGTTAGAAGATAGAAAAAAAGAGTGTCTCATGGCTTGTATTTATAGGTTGGGCAAGTACACGCCTTACGTGTGAGGTAAGAAAATAATCATGAAGTTAGTTAAGGACACATTGGGGGAATATTTACATATCTTCCTCACGTGTGTGTGTGTGTTGTTGATGTCATCCAATCACACAGTACAAGATTCCTATAATGGAGGTAATTAACAGTGTTGGTTGACTGTTAGCTGACTGGGTTAAATGACCTGATCAGACTGCTGGAGCTGACCAGATTACCTAGGCCAATCAGATTACTAGCTAGGATGATCTCATTTCTGCAGATGATGAGTCCAAGTGTCCTCTTCTAATTGGTCCACGAGCCATACCATACTTATGGTATAATAGTCGAGGTAGTTATTTTTCCTTGTAGTGAATTATAAACTTTGGGCCCCGTATTTTAAATAGTCATATATCAGACTTAATTTACATTGCTATCTTGGTTACAAAAAAAAATATAAATATGAAAGTTAACCATCAACTAATTAATCGCAAGTAATTAAAACAAAGATGGGCATATATAAATGACTAAACTTGAAATATGATAAATGAATATGTAGTTTTAAATTACGTTTTGTTGCGGGTCTAATGGGTATAATATCACATATAGTATAATCATAGAATATGTTTTATAATTGTATTCATAAAAATAGAATTATAATATAATTAGTTGATAATTAACTAAAATTATTATTATATTTTGGTTTAATTTGCATATTAAATGCTACTTCCCATGTTTATTTATATTTAAAATTTTAGTTATAATTTTCAATACAGAGACCCTGCTACAATAAAATTTTCCTTTTTCTCTTTTTAATGTTTAATCATTATTCAGGTGACTTTACATGTTTTTGGAATTAATGAAACAAGTTAAAATAATAAACTTAAAATCTAAACAATTTCATCTATTTTAATAATCAATCAGAACTATTTTTTCATATCCAACACTTAAATGAGTTAGTAAACTTTTTTTCAAACAAATTTCTTAAACCATTATTTTATTTAAGATATAGGATTTTATTTTCTGCTTGGATTGTTGGGAAAAACATGATCGCAAGCTACTCATAAAAAATATTAGAAAAACACTGTACAAAAGATAACTTTTATTTTGGTTTAGTTATTGTATATCACCATTAATCCAGTCATGGATTTTACTTTGTAGCATATGATAAAAAACTTACGGATTCAACATATTTGATGAGATGAAGTGAATTGACATAGTTCAAATGCATCCATCAGAAAAACTTTAAAGAGGAAAAACTTTCCATTTTGTTTCGATATTAGAGAGAGAGAGAGAGAATTGGATGAAAGGAGATATATTGAATTAATTTTTTGTGTTTATACAAGGATATACATGACCTATATATAGTTGAACTAAGAGTACAATAGTCCAATGTGGTAGTACAAATGAAGTACAATAGTACAGGTGTAGTACGTGTGGTACAATAATATAAAGTACATTAAGTATACTAACAACCGCCCTTAAACTCAAGGTGGTAAGATGGAAACCAACTTGAGTTTGGATACTAAATTTTGAAGCTGGCCTAGAGGATGAGACTTCATGAAATATCATCGTCTGATCGATGGTTGGAATAGATTGAAGCCAACGGTTCCATGGAGAAGATATTGATGAATAAAATGGTAATCGATCTTAGTATGCTTCGTTCATTCATGCAAAACGTCATTGTGAGCAATCTGGATAGCACTATGATTGTCACAATTAATAATAGTTATCATGGAATGGCTAACACCCATTTCAGTAAGTAGCGAGCTGTAACACCTCATGATTTTCAGTCCCCAAAATCTTTGTCAAATAATTTTTTTTTACAAAAATAAATTTTGAATCTATTTATTTTTGGGAAGTAAAAATAAGGTTTTAAGTTGAATTTAAATTGGTATTAAAATTTGGAAATGGTGACTTTTTGTATAAAAATGAAGGGAGGATCCGACCTAAGAAAAAAATATATATTTGACGGTCCGATCGAGCTAAATTTTTTTGAGAATATTTGTTTCATCTTCAGCTACATCATATTAAAATATCAGCCAATTCCAAAGGCCCATTCGTACATAATATTTTTTTAGTGTATGTGTTTGATTAGGACTCAAATTATTTTTGGTATATAAACATAAAATGAAGGTTTTAGGACTTTTGAAACACATTTTAGCCTTCTTAAAAATCATTAGCCTCCCATAATTTCATTCTCTCATCTACAAAACCTATACCCCAAGAACACGTATTTATTATTTAGGTTGTGTATCCTCCACACCTTCTCTTAGCTTGTGGCATGAACGTCTGGGTCATGCTTCTAATGGTAGTCTTAAGTTTTTGCTTTCTCATGGTCCCTTAGGGTTTGTTAATAATGCGAAATTTGACAATCTTCCATGTCTATTGGCAAAACAATTGGCTTTGACGTTTAATACAAGTGACTATATATATATATATATATATATATATATATATATATATTATATTGATCACGACGTTATTCACAACTTATTCACTCATCTATTTAAAAGATTAATAATAGTACTACAGCCTTCATATTATTCTAGTTCGATAAAGAGTTTTACTTAAGTTAATAGCATATATAATTTTCATAAATCAGGTCTGAAAAACTAATATATAAAAAATACTTAAAGCTTTGATTGTACCTTTGAATAATAAATAATTTATTTTATCCCTTACTATACATAACCTATGCTATTATAATATATTACCTCTATTAACCCAATTGAATGAATCAATCCATCTGCTAAATTCTTGACTAATACGAATGAAGTTTACTAAAATCATAGTATGTTCACTATTGTTTACCTTTTCTTATATATACACCAATCAAATCCCTTAAAGCTAAGAACATTCCATTTCCATTATTATAGTCCCCGATGACCTCAACCATCGCAAAACATCCAATTTCAAATTATGTTTTCTTTACAAGTTTTCAAACATTGATCACGTGTGTCCTATAGAGTAGTAAAGTCACAACACTCATACAAGAAAGGACACCATGACCACAATTATGGTTCATTAAAGACAAATTTTAAGGTGGATTAGAGGATGATTAAGTATTAAGAACAAAACCAAGGTTGTTAGGGAAGAAGCTCACTCGAAGATACTCCCACAAGAAGCAAGTTTATTCAAAGGAGCTTCAAGAACATACTTGTAATATGTAATTAGTTTATATTTGTTCCTTCTTATCAATATTTATAATATCTTAGAAAAATGTTAGAATACTTCCCTGGGATATGGGATGGTAAGATACCAAAGGTTTTATGGGCATATAGAACAACTAAGCGAAAGACAATCGGTTACACCCCTTTCTCATTATTTTTGGTGCTGAAGCAATCTTGCCAATAAAATTATAGGTACAATCTCCCAGGTACAACTTACGGAGTATAATGCTTCCTCAAAGAAGACATGTGCAATTAAAATATTTGGATAAATATAGAGATAATGAGATGAGGCATTTCTAAAT
Source organism: Sambucus nigra (assembly GCA_949130495.1). Taxonomy (NCBI): domain Eukaryota; kingdom Viridiplantae; phylum Streptophyta; class Magnoliopsida; order Dipsacales; family Adoxaceae; genus Sambucus; species Sambucus nigra. Next base: position 299,316,620 of record OX422215.1, on the reverse strand, counting down.
ATATAGGAAGAAGCTTTCAAGATCATATGAATAAATGGTAAAAGCAAGGAAGTTTAAAGGGCGTATCTAGTGTGAAAAGCTTGTACAAGGCATATTAGAGGTCTTTCGCTCCCAATGTTCAAAGCTAGATGGTAGGACCTTACAAGTGCGCAAAGCTCATGATATGTCTATTGAGAGGTATCCAAAATCAAAGCATTTATTCTCAGTAACAAGTGGATCAAAATCTGCCATGTTTAGACATTCCCCAGTTGTAACATTATTGGTAATAAAAATTATGATGGTTAATTGGGAGCATGTTCTTGAATAACCTATATATAGAGTTACCACTTAATATACAATGAGGTTACATGACGTTCAAATAAATTCTTCCATCCATGTATAGAAATAAGAGATAGAAAAATGAAGACAGTGAACAATGGCATAAAGGAAAAATTAAACTTGTATCGCATTCAATGTTTAAGCTTTACAAAGCAAGGGGAACTACTACCCCAAAATACAAGGATGGAACCCATAGTTTCTATCAAAGTCATCTATAATAAACTATGGATTTGTAGCAATGAGTAACCTTGGATGGAGGCCTGGGAAAAAAGATACTAACTCGATCTGCTCATTTGTTATCTCTATCATCTCATTTTCGTATTCTTCTATCGCTCATTGTAGTTTTTCCAACTCTCCATCAGCTTAGGCTAAGGCCATTACCATAGCTACAATCTTCTCCTCATCCTTTATTATTTCAGGATAAATGGTAGTTATCTCTTCAGCCTCTTCAACTTGAGTCCTCGTGCTAGCTTCAAATTTAGCTTCAAATTTTTCATAATAAGAAAGAAGGTTTATCTTCTTAAAAGAACTCGAAATTTAGGCCAACAATTTGAGAGTAAAACTGTCATTAGTTCATACTTATACTTTACGAAGAAGCTCTTTGATCTTTGAGGAATCAAGCAAGTGCAAAAGTGTGTTCATAATTTATGTCAATACAGTGGCAAACCCAAAAAACCCGTATGCTATCAAGATTGGTATCTCTTGACCACAACGAGGGACAAATATAGAGGGTTGAAGTTTGATCAACCAATGTATGATCTCACGGTGAAGAGAATAAACAATTTGGGGGAAAATCCCTCAATAGGAGACGTTGTAGGCAACTAAAGAGTATAACCGCTCCAATGAGCAGATGGAAAAACATTTTTCTTGGAGGCCCTATCTTCTTTTGGGGGGAGATGGCTGAGCAAGATCACACTTAAGAATTTTGATTAGCAGTTTGAGTGGTTGATTAATAGATTTGAGGATTCAAAGGAGTAGGGATGCTAATAATGACCTTTTCCCAAACAAGCTCAGTGGGCAGCTAGTTCGAGGGCAAGGTTAATTAAACAGGGGTCACAACAGGCTCCTATACCAATATTAGGGTAGCTCTAGTCGTCACAACCTAAAAAATGAAAAATGAGATGAGTTAGATGCAACAAATCAATCAATCTTCTACCAAATATGGTTGCCAAGTCTAAGTTTATTTTGTTCAGTCACAGCTGCTCAGCTCAATATATTTGGCCAATACAAAATTCCCATCGTATATTTTGCAGTCGGTTATAAGTCTAAGTGTATTTTGCTAGGTCACAGCTGCTTAACTCAATACATTGGGCAAATACAAAATTCTCATCACATATTTTTCATTAGGTGCTAAGTCCAAGTGCATTTTGTTGCTCAACTAAATAAATTTGGACAATACAAAATTCCCATTGCATATTTTACGTTTGGTGCTAAGTCCAAGTGTACTATTGTAATCCCCAAATGGTTGCTCGAATAATACACTCGGCCAGTTGGTTGTTCGAAAAAAAATTCTAACACTTGGTGCTCAAACAAAATTGTGCTCATTCAGCCCTAAATGTTTGCCCGAATGAACACACTTGACCAAATGGTCTCTCAAATCTTAATTTTTGACATATATCTCAAAAATAAAATATATGTAGACATATATACATTATTTTTTTTTTGTAGAAGTTCCCTTAGCACTAGCTACCTCGAGGGAAGTTCTTCAGTAGCTTTGTCAGGCACAAAATCTTGCTCAGCCTGAGCTTCTCAATTACACTAGTACTCCCACCTTTAAGGATAGACGGCCAAAAAAGGGTCACCAACACTTGTTCATTGATGTTGGGCACAACTATTAAAGTTATGCAAGTGTTGGTTTGGGTTAGAAAGTGAGGTTACTCAGGGGCAGCCTGCGCAGGATAAACTTGTTCTATAATAGTTGGAGCGACTATCTATATTCAAGATAAATCATAAGCCAAAAGGAGAATGACTCATAAAAACTAGAAGGAGTTACAAAAAAATAACTTAGAGGAAGAAAAGGTACCTTTATATCAACTATAAGAGTAACAAAAGTACACAGCACCCAAGGACTATCTAACTTCCTCCTATCCTGGTTCAAGATCAAGCTAGTGATAAACACCTGAGAAACTACCCCTTTCCACAAGGGGGAATCGTCCACTATCACGGGCTCATTTGTGGTTGGGATGACCCCACGAAGACTTATTGTTATGGTCGTGGTGTTTGTTGTTCGGTGGAAGATATCTGGGACTCCACCCCAGTGGCATTAATATAATCATTAACCTCAAAAAACAAGTAAAATAAATCACAAGTTATAAAAGTTCAAACTACTAAGAAAAAAGTGTGAGCAAACATCTTTTGAAAAGCTAAGGTATTCTTATAAGAAAAGGTAATGGTACCTTACGTGCAAGTGAATCTTCAATAATGGTGTAATTATAAGGAGGGGAAGATGGTTTCTCAGAGATAAACATCATCTGCAAGCTATTCAATTGATGAATCAAAAGTCTCTCCTCAACTACCTCCTCCTCAACAGCATGCATGGTTCTACGAGAAGGCCTTGCGTCAGATCTTCTTCTTTTTTGGCCACTCGTACTAGCTATTGGAGTAAATAATAGACCCCTAGAAGCCAATTTTTCCTCAATGAATGTCCGAACATCCATAGCTTCATGTTCATAGATGCTCATCAAACTATCAAAAAGTTACATTACTTGATTCTCAATATTGAGGTCAACTCCTTTAGAGGGTGGCATAACTTGTGGGCGACTAACCTTAATAGTATTTTTCTTCAGCTACTTCAGCCAAAGGTTCTAGGGGATTATCACCAACCTCACTAGCTTAGGAAGTGGATAAAAAATCTGGGAGGTCGAAGGAGCTTTCTCTATCAAGAAAATCTCTCAACGATCAAATTTACAGGCTAACAAAGAATAGTATTTTTGAACCGTACAAGTTAATTAAGCCAAAACAAGGTAAGGTATCTTATTAATTTACTACCTTTTTTCCTTATTAGAGGAAATGACCATGTTCCATTCATAAATTATTAATAGAGCTACCAGAGTTTTACTCAAAAAATCACAAGCTAAAGAAAATTTGACAGGTTTCTCTAGATGGGTATGACTCCGAAGAGGCTCACCCTAGTCGAAGCCAAATTGAGAACCTACACTATGGGGGAGTAGACATCATAAAAAATATCCCACTCAATTAAAGAAAGAAGGTATGAAGGCGTTAAGACTAAAATAACCCCAGTTAAAGGATTATTTTTTACGAAAATCTCATAGACCAAGTCTATTAGTCCAGATGACTCGACAAAGAATTTATTTGTGTAATTTTGGGTTTTGGTTGAATACGGTCGAATGAAAAACTCCTTCATATTGTCAATCATGGACATAAGGGGTTTTCTACTTTGTTTATGGTTCCAATCATAGACACGAGGAACCTTTTATTGGTAGGTAAACTAGCAGTATACTTGAGTGGGCAAAATTAGGATATCTTGAATAAAGAAAATAAGTAAGAAACAAAGTGTTGCAATAATTAGAGACTGTAAGAGGGTACTTTAGATTATACATGGAGGCGTAACCCCATTTGAGTATGGTAATGATAAGCTAGCTTGGCCAAAGCTTTGGATTAATGATAAGACACACAAACATAAACCCAATGAAGATAAACTCAGTTTAAACTCACAAAACTCTCGTGTATAACTCAGGAAATGGTAATGAAACCTAAAAGTAACTTAGCTAGAGGGAGAGGGAAGTAAGAACCCTACATTCACCTTGGTAGGCAGGTATAAACACACCTAATACCCTCAAAAATCTCTATCAAATATTAAAAGCTTCGTAATAAGTAACAATTGTGAATGGGTAAGCCCTCTGGTTTGCAATAACTCCCTCTTTTTTGTATTATCTCCAGTAATAATTCCCTAAACTTCTCAAAAGATCATATGAACTCTCTAAAAAGATCTCACTTTTCTCAAAGGTGGTTGGAGTCCTTAAATAGTCCCCCCACACCACCCCCGAGGCAACTCAGTAATTAAAGACTATATAAGGCATCCCTCATACTTTATGTCATGACATTAAATGTCTGATTGACTAGTTATCTCCATGCCATAAACATTAAATGCCAAGTCATGCCTTTTTTCCGTCCACTGTGTGTCAGGGGGCTGTTGTCACAGAGGTGGCTCACCTACTGCGTGATAGCCCCAAATACCACGGTAGTTTACTCAAGTGCAGGTCTGACATTGTTTATCTGGCTAGTGACATCACCTACAGTATATGTGACATTAAGTAGAGGGTTGTTTGGTTCATACCTCAGCACCAGATGGAACTCCAAGTTGTTCCGCCTGAGATTCCACGGTCAGGGTCCTTCGGTGTTTTACCAGGTGTATCTAAGATGGTCAGGACAAGCCCCAACGATGCCTCACTTCTCAATCCTCCAAACCAAGTCCCTCTAAAGTTCCCACGATAAGGTCATTCGATAGAGCATGAAAGCTCTCCCATGCCCTGCCAAGCCTGGTCTCTCGCCGGTATCATTTAACCTTACACAAACTCGTTAATATTCTCGTTACAGCATTACAACCGTTATAGCTTACAGTCAATATAAACAAAGATACAATCTGACTAACACAATAAGCTAAAGTATTAGTTGCCACATCAAGCTGCCTCGATGAGTTGCCACGCTTGAGCTACCTCGGTTGCTTAATCTCAAATAATATTTCCAATTAAAGAATTATCCCTAATCTCAGGATTACCTTCAAACCCCCTCTATATTTTCCCCTTCGTGGAGAGATTTATTGGAACAAGAAATGTCTGCATGAAACTTCTCAATCCGATGAACCTTCTCCGCGTGAAAAAATTTTGGCCTTCTTTTCCTCGTTAGAATCGCAGTAATATAATCTCCTAGAAAAAGTAAAATTCTCCCCGATGTACTTGAGCCGAAGCGCCATAACTCATTGGGGCTTGGGCGAAGGGACATCGCCATTTTTTCCTCATGTTGAGCTTCAACCGTTTTAGCTTTACTATTTGGAATTCCCCCGAAAGGCCTACTAACCTTCTCAAATACTCGTTTGGACTCCTGGTAAGTGAAATTCTCCCCGATGTAACTGATTCACAATTTAAACAACGTTTGGACCTGTGACGAGGGGACATCGTAGCTTTTTTGAACCGTTGAGACATATTTTCCGTTAGGTGTTAATGGATAAGTCTGACACCATTTTGGCACCAGAACATAAACTTGGTTAGGAAGGCAACCCTTTTTATTTCACAGACATCACTTCGTATTTGATGTAACAATGTCTTTCAGCTATCAAAACACTTCCCTAAGTGCCACGTGTGCTTTTGAAATGATTATAGGCAGCTTGGCACGTGCGAGGTTGGGAAACTCAAACGACAGGTTCTTAAAAGGGTTTAAAAGTATCAAACATCTCTTTATTTCAAACCTTTATCCTCTTCTTCTTTAAGCTTTCATATTTCCTCAGAGAGAGATCTTTCTGCAAACTTTGTGGGACCTCCATTGTTGCCCCATTCTTTACTCAGTCTCCTCCCTCTTTCATCTTTTGCACTACCATCCGCAGTTGTGCTCCTCCCCTCTTGTACTTAGCCCTTCTTACCCAGCTATATCATTCATTACTACTCTACCATGGCTTCTTCGAGTACTTCCAAGGATGCTGCCACTACCCAACTAGGATCCCCCTTTGTCGTTGCTGGCGCTGCCACCGCCTTTAGCAGCGCTGCCCTAGTCGCTGCTCGTCAAGAGCAACTACGCTTCTATCGTCGGGCGCCCATCTTTGAAAAAGATGACAATTTTTTTGAGGCATGCAAGACCTGCCATTTCTCATCCAAGTTCGATCCATTACTGTTGGGTGATGAAGAAGTGGATTCTTCGAAGTGGCGCTATCTTCCACGAGAGGGAACTACGCATTTTTGCCTGGACCATGGTGACTTTCCCTACTCCCTGATCGACTTCGAAGCACCTGGGGGTCACCAACCCATTTCATAGCTTGGAACACACACATGTAGATCTCCCACGCCACTGCTCTTGCCAAGGTTCGCCTTCATCGCGCATACTGGTTTGGGGAGTTCACACTCTCAAAGCACTAACTGGCATTACAAGTGCTGGTTTCCCAATGGAACACCATAACTCACATTTTTTTACTGCGTGGAGGGAGTTCACCGTTACACTGGAGGACATCTGTGAACTCCTTGGGTTTGAGCCCATGGGTGAGTTCACCTACCATGATGAGCCTCTGGATGCCGAAGAGGCTGCTGATCACATTGAGCTAGAATGGATCTATCGCACTTGCACCGATTCCTCAAAAAAGCCACATTTACCCCTTTTATCAACTATTTTTTGAAGCCCCAATGCCAAAGGATGTCAGTGATGTAACGGACCGTGGTCGAGGTACCTCCCTGGAACTACCAGCTACATATTGGTATTACTTTTGCACTTCTTTCTTACTGGAAAACCCAATGATCAACCCAGGAGGGACCTGATAAATATTTCCATTCGTTTGGCCAGAGGGTTCAACCTACCTCTGGCCGCCATCGCCTTGGGGTCCCTTTACACCTGGCTTGATCGACTCCATATTGACATGGAACGGTCACTGGGCCGTTATAACTTGGATAATTTTGCCAACACCATCATCTTGACAGGTTTCCTCTATACCCAATTTCCTGCTATTGCAGCGAAGTCAGTTTTCCTGCCCGTGAGCGAAGGTATTAAACCCCCATGCCTCCTATGTTTCCACAAGAAGCAGAGCCGAAAGGAGATAATGGAGGTTTTTAATAGCTCAGATTCCTTCATAATGAGGCCATACTGTGAGCCCACCTTTGCCCATAGTTGGGACTTATTTCCTACTACAACCACAACGGTCAGATTTAACCCGATTTTAGAAGATCGCTCATAATCCGTAGTGCCACTTTTCACCCCAGGGTTCCTCCCCTCTTATACTGAATGGGGATACACTTCTGAGCCCTACAATCCTGATAGATGGAGTAGGCAGTTCGGGTTCGATCAGGGGGCTCCTCTACCTATGTTCCAGGATAATCATTCCAAGGCCACCTTCACTGAAGCATGCACCTTCTACACTACAGCCATAGTTCTCGGTGTGACATCCACCATTGATGGCCGTGTCACCCTTCCTAGTGCTACTAGGAAGGGAGACGTATCCACTTCTTTTGCTATAAAATTCCATCTGGAGCAGTTGGCCATGATTCGTGAGTAAATCCAGTCCCCCCCTCAATATCCCCCAGTCCTTTCCTTTTCTTCTTCTGAGATGGGTCTAAAGGGGAACTCCATGCTTGGGGTTGAGTTTCCCTTAAGTAAAATAATTAAAGAGTCTCCCCATGAACTACCTGATTCGTATCGAATATTGCATATTTTCGCCCGTTATCTTTATGCATTCTAGCACTCTTACGATCCTAAATGCCTATAATTATGCTCATTAACCAGACAACCTTGGATTTGGATATATACATGCTTTGTAGAGGTTATTTGTGCTTTTGTAGAATGCAAAAAGATAACGGGCGTAAATATGCAATATTCGATACGAATCACACCCCCTAACTTAAACATTGCTAGTCCCTAGTGATGAAACAAATAAAACTAGTCCACAGAAGGAAATACAAAATGAATATATGCATCGAAATATAATTGCCATTTTCGTAGGGAACACGATTGCATTTAGCATATGCAATAAGCCGTTAAACCCCTAGGTTACCCTAGTGGACGAGTGTCGTCTCGTCAGGGTTTTTAGAGATGGTACCCACAAACATCACATGGTTTCCTCAAAATAAGCCCAACCCAACATGCAACAAGCCCAACAATAGCGAAAAGGATTTCATATGCATTATTAGCAAAATGAATGAATTCAAACAAAAGTCCAAATCATTAACATTATAGAATGCACCTCATAGAATTGAAACTTTAAAATGTGGGAGGAGAGCGAGCACATGCAAAGTATGATTTGGCGAAAAACTTAAATAAATCGGATAAACATTAAAGCAAGCATATATTCAATCCTCACGGGCATTACTCTCATCAAGCGAATTCACTCAAAACAGGGAGGTAACACACGGGACATGCGGGCTAAAGAGTAAATGTAAATGGAAACTAGGCCGCACACATGTCATAGATGAAGAACGCTATATATAAACTGAAAAACTGTAATCTCAACGAAAGGATACCACTCACTAAAAGAAGCGAAATGCATTTTCGCAGATTATCACAACTATTATGACTTTTAAATTACATCAACCTAAGATCACATAGGACTTTAATAGGGTTATCATGTAGGTATGGCTAAGGTACGAAACGAAGGAATATATGTACGAATTCAAAGTGTTCAGAATGAAAACTCGGGATAATGGGATAATGCGGGCAATATCAAAATCGGAAAACAAGTTCCAAAAAGGCATTAGATATATCATCGGGGAGAGTAATCAAAGCTTATTGAACTATATACAACATATACAAACTTCTCTTTCTTTTTCTTTTCTTCTTTTTCTGATTTTCTCTTTGGTTTTCTTTTGCTTTTTGCTTTCTCTTTTTCTTCACTTTTTTCACTATTTTCTTTTCTTTACTTATCAAACTCTCATATGCCTAAATTGCAACCGGCATCACAACAACATCATTCAATCCCAAGTAACATTCCAAACAAAGGTATGGAAAGTGTATGTATGGGCTAAAACTCCAATTTAGAGTTAGTTATGGTAATGGGGTTATGAAACGAAAGGCTAATATTTAGGCTCAAAGGGGTTAACGAGGGTAAACATATAAGGGTGAGGTCAAGGCTAATATGGGTGATATATCAAAGAGGGCCTACGATCATTTCACAAAGTTTACGCAATTCTCGAGTCAAAACAATATATGAAAATCATGCTCAAGTAACACATTTCAAGTATGAACTCAATTAATGAACGGTCAAATGAAAGAATAGTGAGATTACCAACGACTGTAACGTTTTCAAAGAGGAAAGAAAAGTGTATACACTCACAACTGAAGATAAGTCTCTAATATCACTCGGTGTAAGTATATACGATGCAACAAAAGATTATCGAGTTATAAAAATCTTAAACCAAATCAATAGAACCATAAAAGTGCATGTGCTCATGGGATTAAAGTTTAATTCATGAAGTTATTCATAATATCAATAATCGAGACTAAAGTCTAATAACTTCTAAAATCGAGAACATGCATCATTGGGTTCTCAATTGGATCAGGCAATTATTGAAATTTATCACCGGAAACAAAGGCAAAATGCCCAAAAATGGAGAAAAAATAAAGAAAATCTTTTTGAAATTTTTGAATTTTTCTAAGAAAAGCATACTAAGTAACTAACATGTGAGCAAAAACATGGACTAAATAAAGAAATGGATAGAATATCCCACACCCCCTAACTTAAAACTTGACATTGTCCTCAATGTTAATTAAGAACCAAATCAAAGAGAGGAAAATAGCGATATTACCCAAACGTGGAGGGATCCCCATAAGAACAAGTCCAAAGAATCTACAAAACAAGTTAGTACCAAGCATAGCAAAAAAAATAACAAAAAGTTAACTAATACACTAGACTAAATTAAAAAGGAAAGAGAAAATAAAAAGCTAACTATATACAACCTACTATTTAGACTTCACACTAACTGTACACTAGAAGTCTAAATAGCTGAGGGTCCACCATAAGAACGATTTGACTTTGGGGGATAACCGGTGTGCCCTCACATACAAGCATGCCTTTCGAAAAATATGAATTTCGTTTTAACAACGGAAGGCATGTGTAAGGCGGAAGAAATGAACCATCGCCAATTAAAAAGTTTTGGTGGGACGATGGGGGGTTTGGATTGCACGGGTGACAAAAACATGTGGGGACCGAGAAAAGCCAAATATCCTCCCAAGTATTTTGAAGTTGGAATGGGAGGCGACGCACATAAAGGCAAAGATGCGATCGTGGAGGGAGACTCGAGCAAGTACTCCTCATCGGCAATAGGGTTTAAAACATTAAAGTTCGAAACCGAATCATCGGGTACTTGTTTCGGTGGGGTAATAGAGAATGAAAATGGGGATGAAAGAAATTTAAACTCATGAGATAAATTATCATCGCATGAAGTTGGAATTTCAAAGGAAATAATATCATTTTCAATGAAATGTTCTTCTTTAGGAGCCAAAGAAGAAATCATTTCATTGCAAATAGATATTACATCATTATCACCCTCACTTTCAATATCTATTACGCAATGGGCAAAGTCTAGAATGGCTTGTTCCAAAGTAGGCACAAGTACCTCATTTGGTTCAAAACATTCGTCAACCTCGAAAGTCTCGGAAGCAAAATCATCGTCGGACTCAAATAATAAATCCATCTCATCTTCCCACGAACGATTTTCTTCCCGATAACGAGTTTCAATTTTCTCATTTTCATACATACGCAAACCCTCACCGAATGTCATAGGTCGAGATGCGGATGCATTAGAATGGGAGCTTTGAAAATTACCATCGGACATAAACAAAAACTCATTATTATAGGAATTTTGAAAACTATTGCAATTCGTTTCAAAATTCCTATTATAAGGAGTTAAAGGCCCAAAATCATTGTCATCGTCGTCAAAATTCCAATAACCTAAGTTTTGACTTTCGTTATACTCGCCCAAAGTCATATTTGAGTTTGTTTTACTTTGGGATCCTAAGTATTCACCGAAAGTCATAGGCCTAGAATTTTAAGAACTATAACAAGGATTACCAAAAGAATTGGAATAAGACATGCTTACCCCAAAATTGGCTAGAATGGCAGATTCCACAAAGTAAGTGCGCGCGAGAAAGATTCGAACGTTTCTAAGTGCTCAAATGTGGAAGTCCTGCAAAATATTAGCAAATAGAAAGAAAATACTATGAAATACTAAATCAAATAAAGTCTAAAACAAACTAGTCCCCGGCAACAGCGCCATTTGATAGGCAGGGTTTCGCCGCGGCGCGAGAGTCACCTACGCACCGGTCATTTTATGTTCGGCTCACCTAAACTATACAAAAACCTAAACTACGACTACACTCAACTGGTGAGTACAGTGGTAAGTCGGGTATCAAAAATCCACAGAGACGAGATGCTAGAATTTATAAGATTTAATACTCCGAAATAAAAGTGTAAAAAATGATTACAAACTAAAAGGGAAAATATGCATAAAGGGAAATGTTAATTTAGGCAAGGTATTGAAACTAGATTATGAAAGAGAGTAAAACTATAGGTTGAATCGAATATCCCTCACCCGAGTTAATTTGTATAAAATGGTTACATGGGTCGACGAGTGATTACAAATGCGTCTCATTTCGACAGTTAATTAAATCAAGGGTTTTTACGCCCTAAATCATCATAAAAGCCTAATAAGATTTTGGTGTTAACAAATATCCTGAAAATTACGCGCGAAAGGCCGTAAGAACGGGACATACATGATATGCCCCGTCAAATATCCTAGGCGTAATAACTCGGACAACGCACCCACAATAGACCCGTAAACTCCACCACCAAACAAAAGCAACGCGTCAACTCAAGTGAGTTCAATTCCAACACAACCTAATTTAAATTACCTAGAAAGCATGTTAAAAACGCGATAAATGGAAAGCGGTAAATAAATGCGGTAAATCTATACTAGAAAGCGTGTAAATCAAAGCATGTAAATAAAGCAAGAAAACCTAAATTAGAAAGCTTGTAAATTATACTACAACAATGGGAACAAAGGAAATACAACTTAAATTAAATGGAGAGGATGATGAATAGTCAACTTACACAACAAATGGGGTGTCAAACCAAGTATAAATGAAGAAGAACCATCCAAAACCACCCAAACCCTAACTACCACTCTCTATAATATATTCTAACTAAGTCTCTTGAATTAAAACCAAAAAATGTGTTTATATAGTAAGTGGGAAAAAGTAAGGGAAAAAGGAAAGAAAAAGGAAAGAGCCCAAAATATCTGGCACTACCGGTCGACCGGTCACAGGGGCGCGGTCGACCGGCCCCTTAGGCAAAAGCATATTGTCTCTTTCCCATGGCAAAAGTTGAAACCGAGGTCAACCAATCGCTGGGACGCGGTCGACTAGTACTCTATTTTCAGGCTGCATTTGGTCCATGATGAGGGGGAAAAGGTCCATTACGAAAATGAGCCTAGCTTCTTCGTCCGAACTCCAAACGACGCACCGTTTATGGCCACACGATGCTAAATAAACGAACTACGCATCCGTGGAATTTCTATGAGCTGGATAAGAAATGTGAATTGACTAAAATGCCCTTCATGTAGCGTTCAACGATAGAACTTCTTCGAAATGCAATCGAACCTCACTTTTAGTGTCCCAATACCTACAAAAGCACAAATAGCCGCTTCAAAGCATGTATACATCCAAATCCAAGGTTGTCTGGTTAATGTGCATAATTATAGGCATTTAGGACCATAAGAGTGCTAGAATGCATAAAGATAACGGGCAAAAATATGCAATATTCGATACGAATCACTACCCCCTCATTGCCCAATGATCCCAACTGCCACCCCAAAACCTAAGGCCGTTGGGACCCCCAAACTACCTATCCCCATGGACGAAGCTGCCACAAGAGAAGGGACTTCTGAGCCACTTACCAAGAAAGCCAAGAAGTCAAAATCTAAGAAGGCTAAGGCCCAAGGTCAAACGTAAACTCAATTGGAGGCATTCCCAATTGCCTATGTTCCTCCTCCCATGTCTCCAAAGATGGCCGAAGAGCTGAGGAGGCGGGTGTAAGCTGAGGTTGCATGAATAAATGCTGAATTCCAATGACGCACAGTCATTATTCCTCCTCCTAGTACATTCCCCATAATCGTGGTTGATCTCACGGAGCCAACGATAAAAAGGAGAAGAAAGACGATGGTACCTGAAACTGGTGGTGCAACGTGCTCTAGGAATAAAATGTTGGGTACCAAATCTCAGAGGAAATAGACTCATGAGAAGCCTTCCTCCCCAGCTCCTTCGGCAGCTGCCTCCTCACCACCTTCACCAGTGGTTATACCCTCTCGTTCTCCCTCTGGATCTAAGGTATGTGTGCATTCTTTATTTCTCATTCTTCTTTTCTTGACATAGAGCTTTTACTTATTGCCTGATAACTTTGGTGCAGGGAGTTGAAGAAGTGAGGGTCAGTCCTCCCAGTCCCGTAGTGAGTCATTTCATGGGGGGGCGTTGCAGTACCCCTTCAGCCACTATCGCCCTTTCATGTTCTCCTTTGATAAGCCTCATATATTCTCTCCGTTCATCTTCTCATCGGGCTAGGGATGCCACCATGAGGGCTGCTGAGATGTATGAACAGCCCGGGGTAACTGTTCCACCTTCCTCTGAGTTACCCTCGGAACGAGAGGTCTCTCTGCCCCTTGTTCTGGTCAAAGAGAGTGCCCTGCGGGTAAGTTTCTTTCCAAGATTTACATCTTTTATTTATCCCATTGGTTTATTCCTTAATTTATAACATGTTGGGCTATTTTAGGTGGAAGTGGCGTCGCTGATAGCTAACATTCTCCTTCCTCCTGCATTGTCAAGACCCATTACTGCAGTTCTTCTTTTTAGTGCCATAACGGGGGTAAGCTCGGTGCATTTCTATCTCTTATCCCTTTTTAGCGATTACTCCTTTTATTTGAAAATTGTCTTTACATTTGTAGCTTTCTCCAAGTCTTTCTCCGTCTTTTGCGTTGAGTGGCCTTATCCCTTATCAGGCCCAGGTTGGTGCAGCTGCTCTCGTTCGGGGAATCAATAGAAGGTCCAACATCTCCTTCTGCTGACGCACCCATAATGGCCATAGTACCCTATGCTGGCGAGGGGAGTGTTCCTACCTTTGAGGCTTCTGCAGCCGAAGGCTCCGTTGAAGCTGCTGAGGTAACAAGCCCGCCTCTCGCAGTTTCTAGCATTATGGCTCACGGGGTAACTACCAGTCTCGCTCCTACTGCTAAGGTACTTTTATAATTTCTCTGTATTTCTCATCTTCTCAAACTCCACCTATATAGATGACTTAATCAATGAAAACATTTGTTAAGTTTTTTTCATAAACTCCTCCTATAACGGTGACTTAACAATGAAAACACTTGTTAAGATTTTTCCATAAACTCTAGCTATAACGGTGACTTAGTAACGAAAACACTTGTTAAGATTTTTCAGAAACTCCACCTATAACGGTAACTTAATAATGAAAACACTTGTTAAGATTTTTCCATAAACTCCATCTATAATGGTGACTTAACAATGAAAACACTTATTAAGATTTTCTCATAAACTCCACCTATAACGGTGACTTAACAATGAAAACACTTGTTAAGATTTTTTTCTCATAAGCTCCACCTATAACGGTGACTTAATAATGAAAACATTTGTAAAGATTATTTTATAAACTCTTTGTTTCCTCTAACTGTTTTTAGGTTATTCAGGAGGATTCTCCACCAGCTCTTTCGCGTATTGCCTCGCCCCATTATGAACATGTTGCTTCCAAAGAAACTAGCCATGATGATCAACGTTCCACGACAGGTGCGGAAAGAAAATCTGGATGCGAGCTTCCTCCGTCTGACTTGGCTCCTCACACATCCTACCTGATAATACTCCAGCATTCTCCTTAAGTACCCGCTAATCACTATTTGGCATTAAGCAACTTATGAGTTATCATCCTGAAACCTTCACAAGCCTCGTTCAAACATATCAGTTATGAGCTACGGGATTTAAGGCATGGCCACCGTCGTTGCTGAAATTGCCAATACTCCGACTAATGACATTACCAGACCCATCCTCAACCAATTCATGGGTTATCTGAGGGAGTTGGGTCATGACGGGTTTCGTTTTGACTAGCTTATCGCACATTTAAAGAATTTAAAGAGCCATCGGTTGGACAGCCAGAGGGAGCTTTAGTAAAAACATCAGGAGGATCAGCGAGTCGAGGAAGATAAGTTGGTCGATCTAGCACCCGTCCTTGGAGCCATTGACAAGGAGGTGGAGGACCTCGAAGAAGCTCTACATTTAGCAAAGCTAAAATGAGAGAAACTTCTTATCGAACGTACGCAATCACAGATCGGGTTGGAAGTTTCAATTAATGCCCAACAGTCTTGCTTAGAAGCTTCTTCGGGCCTTCTTGGAGATTTCTTCTCCTCCCCAGATTTGTGGTTCCTCCTGGGTCAATGAGTTTTTGTATTTGTACTTTTCCTTTTTTCTCATGTAATTTTTGGGCAATAGCTCCCCGTTTTGTAATGCCCCAAAGTATATGAATGGAAAATGATACTCATTCCCATGCCATTTCTTTGTGTTACAACTGTTTAGATAAATTGTGAAATACGGAGTTCTATAATTCTTTCATCTCTACTTGAGGTATAATAAAAAAGAACTTTCATACTCATCATAAGAAAGAACTTGTGTATTTATAACAACAGCCAATTACATCAGAGGTCCAACATAACTGCCTACACATGATAAACCTTTAACCACTTATTATTAATCTTGAATCGTTTATCTTCTTCCATCTTTGAAATTAAGCAAAAACCTAAGTCATGAGCCTCCTTTACGATGAAAGGTCCCTCTCAATTTTCTGCAAATTTAGGTAGAGGAAGCCCCCTAATATGTTTCACTGTGGTCTTCAATACGAGATCTCCCTCTATGAATTTCCTTGGTCTCACCAAGTTATCATCTGCCCTGGAGAGCTGCTTCGTGTACATTTGAAAGTGCTAAATCGCATTATCTCTATGTTCGTCCAATGCTTCCAACTACACGTGTCTATTCTGAGGGAGCATGATGCTTCACAAAGCATATCGAGCCGAGGGAACTTCTAACTCTATCGGGAGAATTGCCTCAACCCCATAAATAAGAGAGAATGGTGTATACCCTGTAGGCTTCCTTTTAGTCATCCGATAGGCCCATAAAATGGCGGGTATCTTGTCATCCCATGATCCTGGGAAATTCTCCATCATTTTAGCCAAAATATTGACGAAAGTTTTTTTAGTCCCTTTAGCTTGACCATTTCCTTTTGGGTATGCCACCGTTGAAGTGTGATGGATAATGGAGTATTTGTCTGTGAGCATAGTTACTTCTAAATATACGAAAGGGGTTCCTTTGTCCGAAAGGATAACCTTTGATATCCCAAAACGGTAAATGATGTATTCTATGATAAAGTTGCTCACTACTCCTGTTGTTTCCCTTCTCAGTGGTATCGCCTCAACCCACTTTGTGAAGCACTCCGTTGCTACTAGGATTCATATCTTCCACCTTAAAGAAGTGTGTATTGCCCCTACCAGGTTGAATGCCCAAATGTGAAAAAAATAAGGCAGTGCTAGGGAGTGTAAGTCCACTTACGGGGCATGGATCATATTTCCATGAATATGGAAAGCCTTGCACTTTCGAACGAACTCAGTAGAATCTTTCTCCATCGTTAGCCAATAGTACCCCAAAGTCATCAGCTGGTCATACAACTTGGCCCCTCCTATATGAGCTGGATTGTCTGCCTATTTGAGAACCTTGGTCGTTTCTTCCTTTCGTGATGAAATGCAATGGCCTGTTAAAGTATCCCCTTTGATAAAGCTACCCCTCCTGAATGTAGAATCTCGAGGCTCTTCACCGGAGCCCCATCGCGTCAATTTTCTTCGTTGGGACGACTCCATCTTTAATGAAGTCAATATAGGGTTGTCTCCAGTCATCTTGAGCCTCCAAGAAATGACATTCAGCTGCCTCGAAGAAAAATTGGGATTTATCACACTTCCATTGTAACTCGGCTGCATCCTACTTCATGCTAGCCCAGAAATATCCCTCCCATTGCATTCTTCGGTAGATGGGTATCTCAGTTGTTTCGTAGTGCTCTCCATGTGTTTTCTTCAATCTTTTCTCTGCCTCTTTCAGACCGATGCATCTTGACGGCCATCCTCATGCATTTCTGAAGTAAAGGTTTCCCTAGTTGGTAAAGTACTAGGCCAATTCTCTGAGCCCCATCATTCTTTCACCAGTCTCCAATTGCCTCTTAATCTCTCCCCTCCAGTCCGCGTCCTCTTCCATTGATAAAATTGACTGTACCATCGAAGGAGCTATTCTTTATTGAATCACGATAGTAGTTGTATTGCTCCTCATAATTATCTTCTAGGCAATGGTGGCATAGGCATTTGGGTGACGATTTATCGTTCTGGGCTGCCTCTTAATCTTGGTTCAATTGAATTGGACAAGGAGCCTCTGAATGATCATTTTATATGGTGCCAGGCTCATGTGTTTCAACGCGTATTCTCTATTCACTTATTGAACCACCAAGTCTGAATCCCCCTTGATGCATTGTGAATGGATCCCTCTTCAAAAAGCCTGTAGAAATCCCAAAACAAATGCTTCATATTCTGCCTTGTTGTTAGAGCAAGGGAAATCTGAATTGTAAGGAAGGCAAATCTCCTCTATTCCTTTTGAATGAATAACCCCTACTCCTCCTTTTTTCTGACGATGACCCATCGAACTGCATTGTCCATTCCTCATCCGTTACGTCTAGATGGTTGGCCTGTAAATCATCTCCTGGGATATCTTCTTTGGGTGGCTCAAAGGTTCCCGAAGGGAAAATGGCCAACAGACCAGCGTACGCCTGGCTTTTAATTGCGCAAGGAACCACGCACTTCAAGTCATATTCGGAGAGGAAAAGGAACCATCTAGCTGCCTTGCCAATCAATATAGTCCTTACAAGCAACTACTTAATGGGATCACATCTAGTTATAATATTAATTGTAGAAGACAACATATAATGAGTAAGTTTTTGCGCTACAAATACTAAGGCTAAACAATGCCTCTCTAAGCTACTATATCTGACTTCTAGCCCATGGATGATCCTGCTGAGGTAGTAAACTACTCATTCTTGCCCATCGATCTCTTGTGCTAGCAAAGCTCCCACGGACCTTGTGGTGGATATGAGGTATAGCTGCAACGGTATTCCTTCCCTTAGTGGAACCATGGTTTGTGGTGAGATGAGCAGCTTCTTCAGTCCGTCAAGAGACTCCTGGTGAATTGCCTCCCATTTAAACTTCGCGTTCTTTCGCTACAGCTGCATCAACGGATGCGTTATTTCGGCTAATCCAGGCACAAATCTCCTAAGGTAGGAGACTTTACCGAGGAAACTCTTCAGCTCTTTCGCCGTTCTTGGACATGGCATTTCCAAGATCGCCCATTGTTTATCCTGGTCTATCTGCACCCCTTGTCGACCAACCACAAAGCCTAGAAATTTCCCACTTATCACCCCAAAAATGCACTTCAGCGGATTCATCTTTAATTTAAACTTCCTGCAATGGGAAAACACTTTCCTCAAATCGCTCAAATGAGACTCCTCCTTCCTCGACTTGATGACCAAGTCATCCACATAGAATTACACAAACCTGTGAAAGAAGTCATGGAAAATGGCCATCATTATTCTCTGGTAAGTCCCCCCAGCGTTCTTGAGTCCAAACGGCATCACCCTGTACATGAAGTTGCCCAATGGGGTTCAGAACGCTATTTTCTCCGCATCCACGGGGTCCATCTTGATCTGGTTATACCCTACATACCCATCCATGAAGCTATACATCTCATGACCTACCATTGCATCTATCAGGCTTTTGATGGAGGGTAGAGGGAACTCGCCTTGGGGTAGGCTCTATTCAAATCTCTAAAGTCCACACAGATCCTTATCTGGTTTTTTATCTTTCTTCCCCACTGGGATAATACTGGATAACCAGAGTGGGTGATATATCAGTGTAAATAATCTTGCCGTTAGTAAGCATTGAACCTCTTCTTTGATCTTCAAATCTAACTCAGGCTTGTACTTTCTCATTACTTGTTTTACTAGAATGGCTGAAGGCATCACGTTCAATTTATGACGGCTTACTTCCTCATCTAGGCCCTCTATCTCTGTGTACTTCCACGCGAAGACGTCTACAAATTCTCGAATCAACTCAACCAAGGCCTCTCATTTCTCATTACTGAGATCCTTTGAGATAAAGATGGGCCTTGGGTCTTCTTCTTCTTTTGCCAAGTTTAACTGCTCTAGCTCTTTTGCCTGCGGATTCGGTCGATTCGCCATGTAATCTAGTTACTCGGTGACTTCCTCCACAAATTCCTGTATGCTGGAATTGTCTATCGCCATGCATTGTCCCCTTTGATCTACCAAAAGCATTCATCTATCGGGTCAACCTCATCGTCATCTTCCTAGGTCGCCCGTTCAAACCGTTATAATCAATACACCACCTTTCCTTCCTCAGTAACGACCTTCTTGCACTGTGTGCTAGTAACGGTGACTGTTTTCCTCTTCTTCTCTCTAGATGCTTCGGCCACTCTTTTTCTTGAGAACTGACTCAGCATGCTTTGTCGTTGAACCTCATGCTCCATCGGATCCACTATGGGCCTCATCCTATGTTTGAGCTTCTTTGAAATACCTTGGGGCCGAGGGACCACCTGGTGAGATTCTTCGATCATTACTCTTGCACTGCTCGCAACCTCTTTACTCTGCTCATTCAAGGTCCCCATCCTTTCTCTAATCGAGGGAACCCATGCTCCCTACATTCTTCTCGTTAGGACCTGGATAAAATGCGACATCCACCAAGTGAGCTTCCTCGATAGCGAAGGTCCTCTTTATAGCCCTAATGGTCACCTCCGTCCCCTCGATGTTTGCCTTAGCGCATTGGTGGTATGTAAAAGGGACTAGCCCTTGGTTGTGCATCCACACCCTTCCTATTAGCAGATGATAGGAAGTTGCACTCTCTATCACGTGGAACTTTATATGGGAACTCAAATTTCCTATCACAATCCCCACATTAACATACCCAATGGATTTAAAAGATTGGTTATCATACCTCGAAATTACCAAAGGCATGGGGACTAACCTTTCTTCATGAATATTAGCGGCATGAAAGGAGTTAAATGGCATGATATTGATGGAAGCTCCTCATCCATAAGAGTCCTTATACAACTAACTCCGTTGACACAGGTAGTCACGTACAATGGCCTATTATGAGGGAATCTCACAGCTCTATCAACATCGTTGAAGGTCACCCCTGATAGGAACCTCCTTACCAACCTAGCCATGTGTCCCTTCCATTTCAGCGAAGGGACTGCGTCTTTCCTCGCAGTATCTAGTATCGCCTGGGTTATTTCCAACCTTCTTTCTTTTAGAATCCCCACTTGGTCGAAGAACCAGGTGAACTTCGAGGATTTTGAAACTGCACAGTACTCTAGCCTCGGATCTTCTTCCTCTCCTTCAACGATGTACACATCCTCCACGTCTTTGGTGCTTTCTTCATCGTAGGCCAAAAATACATTAGCCATTCCCTTGGTACAGGTTTCCAAAGATGCTTCATACTCTTTTATTTCTCCTCTCTCCTACTCTTCATCATAGGCCACCACGAGATTGGCCCCATATGATGGCAGTGGGTTATTATTGACATTCTGTGGAGGGATTGGCAATATCCCTTCCTTCACGTACTTGTTAATAATTCTTCTCAGTGTGAGGCAACTTTCTATTGGGTGATGGATCCTCTTATGAACCTGGCAGTACCTAGGATCTGCCTTCGTTGCCGCATCAGGTTCCCCAACGGGAATGTCTTTTGGTTCGTAGACCATTCCACCTTGGACCATTGCATTGTAAGATCTGACAGCCTCCTTCACTGTATAAGACAATGGTGGTGGGTCCTCCCTATTTCTTCTGAACTTCCTCTTATAGTCTTTTTTCGGAACCTTGCCCCCGTCTCCTCCTTCGATGTACCCTACCCGTCGGGGCTGAGACCTCCCCCCCCACCCCCCACCCCCGCGGTTGCATCGGTTTCCTAAACATCATAGGCAATGCCACCGGATTGGGCCTCACCACCAACGAAATATTCCTCACTACTTTTAAGAACGCCAAAAAAGTCCCCTCACGCATTTCATTGATGAGATAGAAGATGTACTCAGGAAGCAACCCCTCAGCGCAAATCTGCAATAACTTAGACTCTTTGGATTCCTCTCTCATGTCAAGAGATCTATCCCTAAACCTTCAAACATAGGCCACCACTTCTTCCCTAGGTCATTGCTTCTCCCTACCCAATTGGGTCAAAGTAAACTCATCTTCTTCCAGAAAGAACTTCTGGACAGACAACACATGTATCTCCTCCCACATAGAAACATTCCTAGGAGCCAAATGGGAATACAACGTATATGCTTTATCGGTTAAGGATTTGGAAAACTCCCTCAAATGAAGTTTCTTATTATTGTAATGTGCCCCCAAGTGTTCGATGAAGCGCTTGATGTGTTCCTTCGAATTTCCACCTTTTCCCGTGTATTTTTCAAAAATAGGAGGAATATAGTCCTTCAGATATGTCTCGTCGTTGTACTTCTAAGGATTCGATGTTCGAAAGTCATCATAAACCGAAGCCACCTCACCAGCAGATTGCGAGGTAGCCTGCATTAACTTCAGCATCTCCTTTTGCATCTCCTTTCTCATTTCTTCCATGGGTGATGCCGTTGGGGCAACAACCAATGGCACCATGGCCTAGGTGCCCGTTGCAGCTGGCACCAACGTCACAGCGGGGGCCATTGAAACACCTGAGGTTCCCACTGGTGGATCCATAACAGAGGGTATGCTTCCTGAGACCGTTCCCGCAACACCTGAAACTGGTGGGGCCATTGGAGCTACCCCTGGTGTTATGAAGGTATTAGCCTCCATTCCTCTAAGCATAGTTGAAGCTACGGGAGTTTGCAAAAACTCATAAAACTTGCACATGAGGAGCGCGACCTAAGTGGGTCCCAACCCCGCACTCGTGGAAGCTTGTGTCACCCCCGAAATGCCTGACATCGCCGGAACCAGAGGTACCTCTACTCGGGGAGACCCATCCCTTAGGGCCTCCAATTCCCTCGCAGCTTGTTCTTCATTATGATGGATGTCATCAAAGTTGAGCCTTCGATTAGCATTATCCTGCGCCATACTCCTTACTTAGAAGAATGCCTCCCTAGTGGAGTCGCCAAATGTAAGAGGGTACTTTAGATTATATATGGAGGCGTAACCCCTATTTGAGTATGGTAATGATAAGATAACTTGGCCAAAGCTTTGGATTAATGATAGGACACACAGACACAAACCCAATGTAGATAAACTCAGTTTAAACTCACAAAACTCTTGTGTATAACTTAGGAAATAGTAATAAACCTTAGAAGTAACTTAGCTAGAGGGAGAGGGAAGTAAGAACCCTAGATACACCTTGGTAGGCAGGTACAAACACACCTAATACCCTCAAGAATCTCTGTCAAGTATTAAAAGCTTCGTAATAAGTAACAATGGTGAGTGGGTAAACCCTCTAGTTTGCAATAACTCCATCTTTTTTGTATTCTCTCTAGTAATAACTCCTTAAACTTATTAAAATATCATCTGAACTCTCGAAAAAGATCTCCCTTTCCTCTAAGGTGGTTGGGGTCCTTAAATAGCCCCCCACACCACCCACGAGGAAACTCAGTCATTAAATATTATATAAGGCATCCCTCATACTTTATGTCACGACATTAAATGCCTGATGCACTAGTTATCTCCTCGTCAAAAACATTAAATGCCAAGACATGCCTTTTTTCCATCCACTGTATGGCAGGGGGTTGTTGTCATAGAGGTGGCTCACCTACTGCCTGACAGCCCCAAATACCACGGGGGTTTACTCAAGTGCAGGTCTGACATTGTTTAGCTAACTAGTGACATCACCTATATTAGATGTGACATTAAGTAGAGGGTTGTTTGGTTCATAACTAAGTGCCCGATGGAACTCCAAGCTCCCCCGCCTGAGGTTCCACGGTCAGGGTCCTTCGATGTTTTACCAGGTGTATCTAAGATGGTCAGGACAAGCCCCAATGGTGCCTCAATTCTCAATCCTCCAAACCAAGTCCCTCTAAAGTTCTCGTGGTGAGGTCATTCGTTAGAGCATGAAAGCTCTCCCAGGCCTTGCCAAGCCTGGTCTCTCGTGAGTACTGTTTAACCTCACACAAAATCGTTATTATTCTCGTTACAACATTATAACCATTATAGCTTACATTCAATATAAACAAAGATACAATCTGACTAACACAACACGCTAAAGTATGAGTTACCACGCCAAGATGCCTCGCTGAGTTACCACGCTTGAGCTACCTCGGTTGTTTAATCTAAAAAAATATTGCCAATTAAGGAATTATCCCTAATCTCAGGATTACCTTCAAGCCCCCTCTACAGAGACGTCAAAATGTCTAACTGACCTTATAATGTCCGTGTAAGTTATGCCTAGCTAGGTGTAGAGAGAACCTAGTGTGATGGAAGTCAGGGGAATTTTGACCTCCAAAGGCATCCAAACGACAATATTAATTAAATCCCTCCTTGGACAGTCATGTGGTCTCTGGGATAAGAAAATTCTAGACCGACAAATAATATGTAAGTTGGTAGCGAAAGGGTAGTCTCAAAACCATCCCCAGTGGGGAGTAATATGATATCTTACTTGCCCTTAGGGTTGGCGTTGGCAATTTTTCTCATTTTAGCAGCAGATTTATCATCCACAAAGTAGAAGTACGGAATTAGCTCATCGAAAATGGCCTTGTTTGATCGTCCGATGCACTTCTTACAAGCCTGGTCCAACACCATTATTTTTCTCACCTCCTCTTTAGAGGTAGATTCATCAAAGAAAGTTTCATCACCGACAACATCAAGACCTAGGACCTCACACATATCCTCCAAAGTGATGGTAAATCTACCCCTCCCTGCCACAAAGGTGTGGGGCATGTATATCCATCGAGAAACCAGTAACCTCAAAGCATCATTTAGTTTGATCAATGTAACTTTGCCAAACCATATGGTGCTCGACAAGCCAACCTTGGATAAGATGTTTGCATACTTGACATGAATGTACTCCGTCCGTGATTCCAATCCTTTGTGTGAGCCACTTGGAGACTCAAATTCCATGTTTGAAAAGGTTAAATATCCACGTTCTATTCTAATCGTGGTTACATCAGCACCGGGGATGTACGACCACTCATGAGTTTCTTCATTTTCTTTCTCCAATAAATGAGGAGTACCTCTGGCGATTTAATGATTAGGGTGAGCCCTAGAAATGGTCCAAAAACGTTCTTCAATACAGAAAAAAAGGAGCACAATGGTGTTTGCACCACTGAGCTTGGCGAGGAAGGGTATTAGGAGAAGCGCTCCTAGAAGAAGGAGTGATTTTGGTGATAGGTTCTATCTCAATAATGGTTTGAGAGGAAGAATGGTGAATAATGAGAGTAAGGGATAAAAGGGATGGAGAAATAGGCAACTATGTTTTTCCTATTGCAAAAAATTGAAAAATATGAATTTTCTCTCTCTAAAAAGCTCTGGATTTGTAAGTTATTGAAATGAAAGGATTAATGGAGAAGGCGCTCACTTTTTTATAAGGGGAAATGGGTATTAAAACGGTAGGAGGTGATGTTCACGCATGCATGGCTGCGCGTGACCACACAAAGGTAATCATCATGCTCTGTTAAAATCTACATAGAGGTGGTTCATGTGAAAACTACGCTCTATCGCTGAGTTGCCACGTGTTATGGTGTGGGAAAATGGACGGATGCATTTAATACGATAAGACTGATCGATGATGACCCCTTTGAGGCTAAGTTAGGATTTGGCATTCCTTGGGAACTTAATATGTTTTGGAGGAAATTTGGAACAAAAAATTCATAAGTGTGAACATGAAAGTTTAAAATTACTTGAGAAGGTACCCCAGCAACTCAAATTATCAGGGCAATTATAAAAATGCTTGCTCGAACAAAATGTTCACTCTAGTATATATTCATGTGAACGCATTAGTGTTCACTAAAAATGATAACTCCCATTTCAATGAATGCTCATTTGTATGAAATTTTTTATCTAACAAATATTTTCCCAGTAAATGGTTGTTCAAAATGTTCGAGATTTTAGGTTAAAGGTCATTCGAAGGAGGATGAAGAGGAAAATGTAGAGGTAGGTTAAAGTTAATGGTAGATTAAACATTAATCAAGCTAGATAAAGTGGATTAGTGGATGATCGAGTATTAAGAATAAGAAAAAGGTTTGTCGGTAAGAATTTCACTCGAAGACACTCCCACAACAATCAAGCATGTTCAAAGGAGATTTAAGAACATACTTATAATACATACTTAGTTTATATTTATTCTCTCTTGTCAATATTTGGGATATGTTGTAATAGTATTGAGATTATTATGTACCTACAAAAGACCACGTCTGGTAAAACAGGGGATAACTTTCATGCTCAACCTAGTGACCTCATTTAGGGAATCTCACAGGTACTAGGTTTGGAGGATTAAAAACAACGCAATGTTGGTAAATAACCCAAACCTCTTTGGTACACTTAGGCAAAACCTCTCTCTGATATGATCAAGTTAGTGTTCCAAAAATCTTCCCCCAGTCATGGGATCTCACTTGAGGGACCTTGTCAAAGTTGTTCGTTCGAGGAACCTTTCACAAAGAAACCTCATCCAAACAAACACATACAAAGTAAAGTTACTCGAGGAACTTCATTAATCATTTGATTGGCAATACAACATATCTTATTGCTACTATTTAATATCTTTTATGATGTCATGCTTTCTGACATTTGGGAGCTCAAGAAAACTGGAACTTGAGTGGGTTCATTCTTTGGACCACCGACCCATTTGGAAAACGTACCACCAGCCCTCACAAAGGAAACCTTTGCGACAACTTGTCACATCATAATCAATTTGAATGACATTCTGATAGCTCGAATAGTATTCCCGCCCAAAAAATATATATCATGCATTTAATACACCACCTTTTGCGTTAAATGCACAATATTTTTGGAATTTAATGCAGACTCAAAGCATTTAATGCGGGTAAGGTCGCCTGAATGACCTTCCATTACTATAAATACTTTCAGCAATCATTTGTCTCCAGAATTCGAATCTTGAATCCTGATACATGATTTCTCTATACCTAAGTGCATTATGTGAGATATTATCATTGAGTTTATCCTTTTGTTATTAAGTTCTCGATTAGTATTTATTACCAATCAATTCATTTATTAAGTCACTTTAAGGTTTCTTCCTTGACTTTATTGCATCAAACTGCTTGTTCTTTCTCCATCCAACCAAGTTGGTAGATGAGATTCATTTCATTTATTGTGTTGTGAGAGAATTTATGTTCTAGAGGCTCATTGAATACATTTTGTTACATTTAGGCCATTTATTGCAAGTATTGAAATCATTTATTGCAAGGCGAAGGAATCCGCTATTCTTTACGTATTAAATATCATTCTAAAGAGGTTACGCCTCGTTGATAACAAATAATATTTATCAAACCCATAAGGGATCATATTACTAAACAATTACAAAACTAATCTATAATCAGCAATTATCCTTATCCCATTTAAGTAAAGACAATATAGTCCACCTTTCATAACTTAAATTTATTCAAATTGTATACCCTAATATGCTTTTGAGGCCCATAGAAATACCTACTAGCTGTCCTACTATATCATGAGTAAATATTAACACTATACATAATACCTCCATCTAACTTATGTTTTAAGAAAACTATATTAACCTTCACAATCGATGCTCTACCCAAAACTATGATCTCAGATTGCAAATGACCCATTCTAAACCTATATCCTAATGTAAGTGCAACCTAGAGGTCTAATACCAAGTTGTCACATCCCAAATTATGGCCGTGAATTATTAAAATATTATAAATTTAAATCATGCATAATTAATTCCATAACTCAAATTTGACAAAGATTTTGGTTATTATAAAAATAAATAGGTAATTTTGAATTCAAATGATAGACCATAATTTGACATGCAACTTATTTGACCACCTAATCTCCTACATTTGGGGTATTAAGAGCAACTACAAGGACAATAAAATTTCTCCCATTATAATAATTGTCTTAAGGATACTGCATATAAAGACAACATAAAGTACAAATGAACACTAAAATAAAAATAAAAAGAGTTGTCCTCTTATACACATATTTATATAAGATTTAATAAAATCAACTAACTCTAACATTGCCACCACTTGAAAAATTATTTTGCATAGCATCATGAGTAAATTAACCCGGTGAGAAAACTCTTCCACTAAAAAAATCAACTCTAAATGTACCAATATCAACTAATATAATCACCATATCACGAACTCATAATATGTAACTAATCATCAGTAAGCATATAACCACATGAATAATAAAACATTTCTCATTTAAAATCTCTTACGATACATAGGCCTCTAATGTCCATGTGTAAAATTAAATAACTCAGTGGACATGTATACTAACAACTCCTAGTATACAATGCCCTGCAAACATATGCATATTTCATTGCCTTCCGACGACTTTTGGTAATACAGAATATTTCAATGCACTAATTGTAGGATTATCTCAATCCTAAATGACTCAATATAAACCTCAAGTTCAAAAACAACAATAATATATGTTAATATGATCAAAACATAAAATAACGGACAAATCCCTCGGTATAGCCAACTTATATATACCCTTCAACTACATGGATAAAATTAATCATAAATACATTTATCATGAGAATCGATAATAATATAAGAATTTAAAGCCTCATAGGTACAAGTCACCTATCTAATTAAAATACTTCAGAACAAAATCATAATATACTCCATAATTTTCTCCTCACAAGAAATAAACTTTAACAATGTAGATGGGGCTTGAAGGTAATGCTGAGATTAGGAATAATTCCCCCAATCGCAACAGTGTTTGGGATTAAGAAATCAAGGCAGCTCAGAGTGGCAACTCAACGAGCTACGATTGTAATGATGTAATGAGAATAATAATGATTTTTAGTGTGAGCTCAAATGGTACTCGCGAGAGACCAGGCTTGGCAGGACCTGAGAGAGCTTTCATGCTCTATTGAATGACCTCGTCGTGTGAACTTTAGAGGGACTTGGTTTGGAGGATTGAGAAGTGACGCACCGTTGGGGATTGTTTGACCATCTTAGATACACATGGTAAAACACCGAAGGACTATGACCGTGGAACCTCGAGGGGAGCAGCCTTGAGTTCCATCAGACGTTGAGTTGTGATCCAAACAAACCTCTACTTAATGTTACATCCACTTTATCTGATGTCACTAACTAGATAGGCAATATTAGTCCTTCACTTAAGTAAACCACCGTAGTATTCGGGGCTGTCAGATAGTTAGTGAGCCACCTCTATGATAAAAGCCCCCTGACACGCAGTGGTTAGGCAAAAGGGATGTCTTGGCATTCAATGTATATGGTGTGGAGACAACTAGTGCATCAAGTATTTAATGTTTGTGACATAAAGTATGAGGGATGTATTTCACAGGCATTAATGGCTGAGTTACCTTGGGGATAGTGTGGGAGGCTATTTAAGGACCCCAACCACCTCTGAGGAGATGATCCTTTTTGAGAGTTCATAAGTGATCACTAGAGAATTATTACAAACTGGAGAGAGTTTACTCACCCACCATTGTCATTTATTACGAATATTTTAATACTTGACAAAAATTCTTGAGGGTGGTTGATGTGTTTTAGTTGCTTGCCAAGGTGTATCTAGGGTGCTTACTTCTCTCTTCCTCTATCTAAGTTACTTTTAAGTTCATTATTACCTTCTGAGTCATACACGAGAGATCTGTGAGCTTAACCCGAATCTATATTCATTGAGTAATATTTGAATGTCCTACGGCTAATCAATAGCGTTGCTATTTAACTTATCATTACCATACTCAAAAAGGGGTTACGCCTCCATCTTATCTAAACTACCCTCTAACATTTGGCGACTCTGATGGGGAGGCATTCTTTTAAGCAAGGAGTATGGCATAAGATAACATTAATCGAAGGCTCAACTTTGATGATATTCAACAAAATGAAGAACATGAGGCGAGAGAACTGGAGGCTCTAAGGGATGGGGCCCCTCGAATAAAGGTACCTCCATTTCAGGCGACGACCAACGTTCCTAGTGTGACACAAGCTTCCACAAGTGTTGCGTTGGGACTAGCCCAAGTGGCACTCCTCATGAATAAGTTTTACGGGTTCTTACAAACTCCGGTAGCTTTGGCGGTGTTGGGTGGATTTGAAGCCAACTCTTTCGTGACACTAGGGGCAGCCCCAACAGCCCCACCAAGTGTAGGTGTAATGAGAACAGTCCCAGCAAGTGTACCCTCTGTTGTGAATCCATTAGTGGGAACCTTGGGAGTATCAACAGCTCCAGCTGTGATGATTGCTCCAGTTGTAATGGGCACTCAGCCTGTGGTCCCGTTGGTTATTGCCCCAGTAGCATCACCCATGGAGGAAATGAGGAAGGAGATGCAGAAAGAGATGATGAAGTTCATGCAGGCTCCTCGTAATTTGCTGGCGAGGTAGGTTCGATCTATGATGACTTTCAAACACCTTATCCTCAGGAATACAACGATGATCCCTATCCGAAGGACTATATTCCTCCTATTTTTGAAAAATACACAGGGAAGGGTGGAAACCCAAAAGAGCACATTAAGCGCTTCGTTAAACACTTGGCGGCACATTGTAATAATAAGAAGCTCAGGTTGAGGGAGTTTTCTAAATCCTTAACCGATAAAGAATATACCTGGTATTCTCATTTGGCTCCCAAAAGCATTTCTATCTGGGAAAAGATGTATGTTCTGTTCATCCAGAAGTTCTTTCTGGCAGAAGATAAGTTTACTTTGACCCAACTAGGGAGGGAGAAGCAACGACCCGGGGAAGAAATGGTAGCGTATTATCGAATATTCAGGGAAAGGTCCCTCGATGTGAGGGAGGATGCCAAATAGTCCAAGTTATTATAGATGTATGTGGAGGCACTTCTTCCTGAGTACATCTGTCATATCATTAATGAAACGTGTGAAGGGAATTTTTCGACGTTCTTAAAAGCGACAAGAAATATCTCCTTGGTGGTGCGACCAAATCCGGTGGTGGTGCCCATGATGTTTAGGAAACCGATGCAACCTGTGGACGAAGGTCTCATCCCCCACTGGTAGGGTACACTGAGGGAATAGATGGGGGCAAGGTGCCGAAGAATGACAATAAGAGGAAGTTTGGAAGAGACAGGGAGGACCCACCACTATTGTCTTGTATGGGTGAGGATGCTATCAGCTGTTACAGTGAAATGGTCCAAGGAGGAACGGTCTATGAACCAAAGGGAATTCCCGTGGGGGAAATCGATGTGACAACAAGGGCGGATCCCAATATTGCCAGATTCATCAGAAGATCCAGCATCTAACGGAGAGCTGTTTTACACTGAGGAGAATCATCGACAAGTACATAAAGGCAGGGACTTTTCAAATCCCCCCGTAGAACATTAACAACAAGTGTCGGCCCTAGTGACTGTAACTTGAAGGAATCTTCGGAATCACTTTCCTCAGTCTCTTCGATATCTTTGATTAGTGGTTATACTCGGTGTTGGAAACTTTCATCCCATAGGTAGATATCTTGGAAAAAGATCTCCATTCCAGGCTTCATCTTCTTGTCTGTGTGGTTATACCATGGTTCTGGAAAACCGCAAAAGGGGAAGTCTTCGCCTTCTTTGATGAATCGTGCATTCAAGGAGTCTCCTGGGATAGTTGGGATGCAGTCTAATCTTATCTTTGGTCGAGACTGGTGGATCATTATGAGCTCTTGTTCTGATGGTTGATTCCCCAAGCCACAAGGAGGAGAAGCTTTCTTCAGTTCGATGGGCTCAAGTATCCCTTGATGCCTTTGCCCTAGCCCCAGTCTCGGCATGAAATACATGTTTCTGAACATCTGAATCACATTGACATTACCATGAGGGTCATATTCTGTACAAACCCTTTCTTTGAAACCGTCCCCTGTCGGGAGTAGGAGTGGCTCAACTCAGAATCGTGATAGAAGCATATCATTTGACCTGTGCTCTATCTGAAGGATTGGACTGCTGGTGATTGCACCCTTGACATTTTCGTCGTTGCCCAAAATGGTGATGACTCGCCCATCGGCGAAGGACTTCAATTTTTGATGGAGTGAGGAAGACACGCCCTTGATACTATGGAGCCAGGGTCATCCGGGCAACAGGTTGAAATAAGTTGGGATGTCTATGACTTGGAATTCAAAAATAGGGTTTATAAGGGCCAACCCCTATTACAAGTTTTATGAATCCCATCACCTCCCGGCAGTTATTATCGTAGGCATGTACAGCGGCGGAGGTTGGAGTGAGGTCACTTTCTTTCAGGCCTAAACACTTGAAAGTTCTAAGTGGAAAGATATTCAAGGCGAATCTGTTATCGATAAGAGAGAGTGGCACGACCTTCCCCATAACTTCGATGGAGATGTTGAGTGCATGATTGTGATTTGGCCCAATTCTGGGAATTTCTTCATCAGAAAATGATAGAATTCGTGTAAAGGTCAAGGATCCGACCAGATTTACCTCTTCTTCTGGTGTAGTAGAAGGAGGAACTGTGGGTCCAGTGAGTAGCTTGATTAAATCATTTCTGTAAAGCTGGGAAGATATGAAAGCACCCATAGAGTGATGTTAGCTTGAGTTTTCTTCAGTTGATCGAGGATCTTGCTCTCCTCGATGGTCATCTATGGCATAGGAACATTTTCAATGCCCTTCCCTTTGTCATTTGTTGGTAGTGAGATTGGAACCTGGTAATGTCTCCCTGATCTGGTCATGTGATTTACTGAAGAAGGGAATAACATAAATCTTATTTCCTCGTCAATCTCAGGTTGTTCTTTCACCCTATTTATTTCTTCGAGGAGTTCTCCAAATGATATCATCCCACATATGTCGGCTACTAGGCCAGTTCTTCCTAAAGCTTGTTCTTCACTCGAATCTTCAAATTCTTTCCCCCATTCGGTGTCAATAATTATGTCTTTCCATGTAAAGTTAATGCATTCCACAACTTCAACGACTTTTTCATACAGGTCTTCCCATTCTTTGAGGATATGTATGGTTGAAGGGACCGAGCGCCCTTATAGCTTCAAAGTATCAAGTAACCCATTGATACTACAAATGTTGTTGGTTTACCCGAATAATTGTTCCATAATCTGGACAACATCATCTAGGCTGACTTCATCGGTTGGTACCACCCACTTATTTGAATCTCGGGCCCATTTTCTTACTTCCAAGAACAGTGTACTAAATCTTTGGCAATTGATGACCATTTGTGAAGGCAATTTCAGCCTGAACTCTAGGAGTTGGTTTAACACCTCTGACGATTCCATATTTCCATTTTCAGAACGTGTACGGATAGGGATGCATGCTCTGTTAAGGAGTGACAGTGCCTGGTCAGCGAGGATAGTAGGGTGTAGGAAGAAATATGGGCAAATTTGAAGAGGTTTAGGAGAGTATATGAGTGTGATTTGAGTTGAGGGATCAAAATCTGGGTTTTATTCTAAGAAGATGGCACTGGCATGACTTGGGAGTGGATTGCTAGTAGTGTTTGGCTTAGGATTGGCTGGTGGGGCGATGGTACCCCTATCAATGAGATCTTGGATTATGTTTCAGAGGTGAAAGCATTGGTCGGTGGTATGGCCATAAGTTTGGTGAAAGGCGCAATGAGCATCGGCCTTGTAGTTTCTTAGAAGTGGGTTTGGCAATGGACAGGGGTCCATGGGTTTTATAAGGTTTCATCTTAATAGGGCTTGATAAACTTTGGAGAGGGGAGTATGGATCTCGGTGTATTCCTTTTGTACTAGGATGGGGCGTCTTTCTGGTGCCCACAAAGTGGTCAGATGAGAAATATTCTTGATGGTTGAGACCGCAGCATTGGCAGGTTTGTCATATTTTTTGGGAGTGAACTGTCTAGACACTTTCTTTGGTTCAACCTCTGTTTTAGCAAGACCTTACTCAATTTCTACTCCTGCCTCTCTAAGAGCTCGAAAGTGGGGATAGTATTGTCCTCCCATCATCGCTCGAACATGGGGTAAGAAGTTCTTCTTCACTATGTTGACATGTTCTTCCTCAGATGGCCGATTGGTCCTGGTAGCTGCTTGCTCCCTCCACCCGGTTATGGAGTTACTGACTGATTCCCTAGGGTTCTATTTGAGTAGCTCTAAATCATGACGGGTGACCTCAAGCTCTTTGTTGTATTTGTACTGCAACATGAATTCTCGAGCTACATTCTCCCAGCTACGAATTTTGGATTCCTCGAGAGACAAAAACCATCAGAGGGCACTATCCTTCAAAGTTTGCTGAAACAATTGGGCCATCACTTCTTCAGAATCCCCTAGTATAGTCATGGAATGATGATAACTACAAAGATGAACAATCGGGGGTCCACTCCCCCCGAACTTCTCAATATTTGGCATTTTGAACTTCTCGAGTAACCTCACTTTAGGATAAAGAGACATGTGGGTGTAGTCTATGTAATTCCCAGAGATTCTGACTTGGTCGAACTTCTTAGTGAGAATTTTGAGATCCTCTTTGACTTTATTCAACTCCTCCTCTTTTGGATCAGCGACCATAGGTAGGTTAGCCACAAGCTGAGCAATGTTTTGCATCGAAATTTGGGCAGGCGACGGCCCATTGACAGGAGGGGCACGTGGAGCATGCTGATATTCTTTGAGAACCCAGATAGGCTTAGGTGGACCCATAACATGAGTGAATAGGGCCTTGGGCTCTTGAGGCATAGGAATCTAGTTTCGTTGCATCTCTCGAACCTCGGTTTGGAGGTTGTCACTCTTGTACACGAGCTGCGCTAGGACTGCCGTCAGATCCGACTGTATGACTGGTACTTGATCTGTATTCTCCATGGAAAGTGGATGGATTCTCAACTCGGAAGAAGTAGTAGAGGAACGGACGAAACTCTGGGGTGATTTGATTGAAGACCAAAGCTAATAGGGAGCCAGGCTAAGGGCTTGCGATTGACCTAAGAAGGCGCAGAATGGGATTTATTTTTGAGAAAAAAAGAAGAAACTATTTTTGTATTTTTGATAAAGAAGGGAGAAATGTTTTTAGAGACGAAGCTCATCATGATTATTACGATTATTATGTTCTCACTTGTATTTAATTCTCCTAAATGCAATGCTGGACGGGACTCGAGCCTAGAAAAGTGGGGTTTTTAATATATGCGAAGCTACGACTAGACTTGTAACCAGGCTCACGAATAAGGTCCCATTTTAAAAATGCGCGAAAATTTAGGTGGCAGGCCGACCCAGAATTTCGATAGAGTTTCGGGTTGAAATTGAAAATCTAAAGTATTTGTCTTAGGTTTGACACCAATATGCGGGTATGCAGTTGGTTGGGTGAATCGGAATGGGTTCCCCCCTTTGGTGTGACTTCCACGATATACGTCTTGCTCTTGCGGGAAATCGGTACATGTGGACAAGTCATTTGATATACCTAAGTGTACGTGAATTGTCTCACTATATACCTTGTGGGGACGGTACGAGTGAGAGCAAATTCGATATACTCGGCGTACGTGAACGAATTCCCTATGATATACCTCTCGTCATGACTTCGATCAAGCGGTACAATGCGAGGGAACCGTTAGATATACATCGAAGGTACTTGGCCAATGGAAGGTGAGAGTTATATCGCTTAGGATGACTGTGCCTTGCCGGATCAGTGCCCATCACGAAGTGACCCTCCAGTTACTGGGTAAAATTTGTCCAATAACAATGCTCTTCGGTGATGTCGTGTGAATCATGCATGAATCTCTTATAATTATCTTATGATGAGAATGCTTTTCTTGATTATGCCAAACAGGGAGCAAAGTACAAGTACCAAAGGTACACTATGTATGGATGGGTGATATGTACAACATGTGGATATATGTGATCCTAGGTGCACATGGTGTGAAGTGTACATGGAGAATTTTCTACAAGTGTGTGAACAAAAGCATAAGCATGGGATACACATGGAAAAGGGGAACATGAAGATATAGGGGAAACATAAACAAATATAACATCCATGTAAATAGAGTCAAGCCCTCAAAACATACATATCCCTAGTAGAGTCCCCACTGTGGCCATCCCCAATCCTCACCGCAGGCGGGCGCGTGAAGGAGGATCATTGGATCCCTCGCGTCCCTCTCTGGATCGCTTCGGCCGACGTCGTTTGAGATGAGGTGTAAAAATGTAAAGATATTTAGAGCCTCCAGTCTATTTTACTCAAAACAGACAAAATAAAAATGGGAAGCCATCCCAAAGGACGGCATCCAAAGACATACTGGTGCATACGAAACCAAAATGATTCGAGAAGGGTTCGGAGGCTAAGTTATGAAATGGGAAGGTGTTAGGCACCCATTCCGCCCTTTCAGTCTCTCATGGATGTTTGCTATTTTCCTTTTTTAATTTCCCCGTGATATGTGTTCATGTGTATATATATAGTGGAGATAGGAATCGTCGACTAGTATCATGGGAGAGATAAAGCGAGTCATCCGTAGGAAGGTATAAAAATAATATTAGAAAATAAGATTTACCCGATTACCCTTACGTTGATCGTTATAATGGAACGATAATGCATATGGGTTAATACGTCACTAAGAACAAGTGTATAGAATATAAGAAAATTATATTTAGAGAAGATAGAGAATGAGAGAGAAAGTGAGAATAGGACTCGAGTCTAGGGTTTTACCCCGAGACGCCTACGTAGCCTATAAAGGCATCAAAGTCCACGTAGTTCGTATACAAAATGAGGGTTGGGGTTTATTCCATAAATACAAATGGGGGATCTCTTATTTGTGAGTGTGTGTGTGTAGAAAAGTGTTTTAGTTGTGAGAAAAGTGTGAGCAAAATATGAGAATCCCTATTTGGAATTTATGAGCAAACCCTCTTTTTCTTTTTCTTTTTTTTGGGTTTTATTTATATGAAAATAAGAGGTGTGCAATAATACTAAACAAAAAGTATATTAGTATGTGTGAGATGAGATAATAAAAGTGCTAGGTAATAAAATAAATTATTGCGAATTTAAAGGAATTTAAAGAGAAAGTTGGACGTTCTTGAAGATCTTGAGCTTGATCTTGAATGTTGGAGAGAAACCCTTGCACTTGGATGATGATGGAGAGTGGCTAATTCACCAAGTTTGATGAAAAGGATGGTGAAAAGTGGATGTTAGAAAGGTATTTGGATGTTGAAATCACGCTGTCTTCGAGAGAGGTTTTTGGGATTCGTTGAGAGCGATTTTAATCAGATCTGGGATCCCTTTGAAAATGAGGTGAAGGCATCCTTTTATAGGCCCAGGTCACTGACGATCGGCATAGACCTGGTCTTGCCTATAGACACCTGCCGATAGGCAGGGTCTAAAACCTACCATTTGGCAGTGTGTTTCAGGCCTTTTCGAAAAATTGGCTGCTGAGGGAAAACTGTTGGTCAGAATCGTGCACGGGGTGGACCATTAGAAAGGTAATTAAGATACCTTTGAAAGTCCCTTGGACCGCTCCCGGGTTCAGGAGTTTACTTTGGGTCAAATATGGCTCGAAAGCATTTATC
Organism: Sambucus nigra; assembly: GCA_949130495.1. Taxonomy (NCBI): domain Eukaryota; kingdom Viridiplantae; phylum Streptophyta; class Magnoliopsida; order Dipsacales; family Adoxaceae; genus Sambucus; species Sambucus nigra. Next base: position 299,279,945 of record OX422215.1, on the reverse strand, counting down.
GATTCATTGGATGGGGACTCATTCGGACGCAAACAGATCATTCGTCCGCATGGTAAGTCCGAATCGTGCACAGGGTGGACCATTGGAAAGGTTAGGAGTTGTACTTCAATATTCTAAAGAGTTTGACCCGGTTTGGGGAGTTAGCTTTGGTTAACTGGGCCCTGGAAGCATTTGGTGACCTCTTGGAGTCAAACGGGTCGTTCATCCGCATGGTAAGTCAGAATTGTGCACATGATGGACGGTTGGAAAGGGATTTCAGTACCCTTCGAAGATTCATTTAGTCTCGATCGATTTGAAGAGTTTGACTTTTTGGTTAAATGGAGCCTGAGAGTGCCCGATGGCTTCTAGGTCAGTACTCGGGGTATGACCTGGGTTTGTAGTGATGAAGGGAGGTACTAGGGACCTAAGGAGAGTTAGGGGGAAACAGAATGGGGTGTCTACATTTATGAACCGAAACTACCTTATTTATGGCAATATCAACTTCTCTTACCCTCTCTATGTTATCAAAGTAGCCTCTTATCATGGTCTAATAAGGAATTCTTGGGCCCCAATAGATTTGGAATACAAGGTCATAGGTTTAGCTTTAATTCATGATATAGAAAAAGAAAAGTTAGTAATCGTCACTTACCTTGTAGGGATTAAAGTACCCTTAGTCTTTTTGGAAGGAATAATGTCCTTCGTATGCTTTTTGGAGGGCTTGCTTCCAGTTGGTTCCTTCCATTTTCTTTTATCCTTGTTAGTACGCTCACCAAGTTTCACCCAAATATCGAACACATGATCCCTAACAAGCTTTGGGATTAATATATCCCATTATTCTTAACTACGACCCTTGAGGAAATCTGCTGGTAAACATAAGTCATGAACAGATCAGTAAAGTATGAAAAAGGGAGACGTGGAAATGAAATGGTGATGTACAAAGACCATTGAGAGTTTGGGGTTTATTAATGATCCTAAGCTCCTCAATCCTGAAAAGAGGACACAACTGTTTGTAGGTTTTGATGCCTCTATTCACAACATCATTCACCAGCTGCCTATGTACAACACTAAGACTAAGAGTAACTTGGTCTGCAAAGAAGGAAATATAAATTTAGTAAGGCATCATAGATGGAAACTATTACAAATAATATTGTAAAGAATAAAATGAAAGATTAATGCTACTTAAAGGAGATTTCCCCTTAATCACAAGTAGCTCTTGCGGCTCCCTGTTGTTCCTGGACTTCAAAGAAATCATGATTTCCATAACGTAAAAATAGTTGATCTTCTAGAGGTAATTGGAAATCTAATAAACCATCTTAAGCTTGCTATTTGACTTAAGAGGGAAGAGATGGAAATTCTTTGTTGATATGAGAATGTAAACACTAGAAAATATATAATCGGTTATATTCTCAAAGTGGATGGACCTCCAGACTATGATCGAGATAGGAATGATCTACAAGGAGTTGGGAGATAATTGGAAAGGTGAAACACCCAATGGGAAAGTATTTCACAGGTACATGTGTGAAATGGAAGACTATATCCTAAATGAAACATGACCTTGTATAAATGGATTTCAGTTACATTCTTTATGTCATAAGCTTTCTCAACAGCCTCTAGGTCCTTCACCATCATAGACATCTTTATACAGTACATATACTGGATTCGATAGGCTTTGATTCAGTCTATGGTACTTTTGTTATGTCTATTTTGAGATAGGTCAATATCGTAAGCCTCATTATCATCTATAGAGTCCGATGCAATATCATAGTTCAAAGGAGGGAATCCAATAGCTAATTTGACAAACGAGGTACACTCTAACTCACCGTTGTATCACCCCTACTCAACAAGATCAATAGCCTCTTAAGTGTCAGATTTACTCTCATATGAAGTAGACTCAAAGTCAAAATATGAAGATGACTCTAATCAAGATGCTGAAACCAAGGAGGAGGTAGAGGATATGGCCAAGTCATTAGCTCTAGTTATTGTCCTAGATAAGGAAACTACTCTAACTTTTATGTTATAACCAAGGATAGGCACACCACAAGGGATGTTATCCATTAAAGTATCAAAGGAATCCTCATCTGAACTCATGGTATTGTTTTTGATTAAAATATCGCTAGGACGGAAGAGTACAGCTGGCTTAAATCTAAAGGATGAATTAGGAGCCTCTAGACTACAAGGACGAGAGGAACCCTCAGCAAGAGTCATTAAGGTATTGATCACCTCTAAGGGGTCTGCCTCAAGTAACTCTATGAACCTTCATCACTACAAAGATTCTCCTCAACTAGATATTGGTTAAATTCCATGGATTGGGCATTCAAAAACTGAAAAGTACGATTTATGTTATGTGATTAAAGATCAAACAAAGAAAAAGGTGATGAACTTATGGAAGAACATAAAAGAAATACCTTAAATAACAACTAATGATTATAACGATAATGAATAAACTGTTATAAATTACTAAAACCTCTTAGAAATATCTAAATAAGGAAAAGCTTACCAAATGTCACGAAAGAAATAAAAAACTGGAAGAATAGCTTAAAAACCCTTGCAAAGATCTTAGAGAGATAAATCTAGGCTGAGAGAGTTTTCAAGTCGTCAAATGTAAATCAGAGACATATTTTATATAGAGGATTAATGTATAGGTAATCACATGCTAAGACCAACATTGGAAATGTAAACGATAAAATATGAAGCTACACAAGCTACTTCAACACATTATAAGAGTTTCAATTTTATTCCATTTTTTTCAAACATATCCTAGGCCCGAGATTAAAGGATGGACATGCAAGTACACCATCCTAAGAACCCTCATCTCCAATATTTTAGGGGTCCAGTGGTCCCTTCGAGTGTTAAATTTTAAGGACTCTCAACTCCTTCAACTTCAACATTTGGAGGTCCCTCACAAGCTTTGGACAAAAGACCCTCGACTCCTACATTTAGGTGTCTATTAGCTCCTTTGGCTTCAACATTTGGAGGTTCCTCACAACATTTAGTGTAAGGACCCTCAACTCCAACATTTTAGGGTCTTTATCTCCTTCGGCTCCAATACTTGGATGTCCTTATGAAAGTGATCTAGTTCCCTAGGGTTTATACGGATTGAAAATAATCACCAACTTTACTAATTTTTTAAAATTAATTTAACCAATTTAAACTTAATACCAATTAAACTCCAAGTATTGTGTAAATAGTTCTCCAATTTTAGTCTTGATGTAAGCATGCATCTAGGTGATATAAGGAAGAGTAAAATAAGCAAACCACAACATGGTAATGTACGAGGAAAACCTAAACGGGAAAACCTTAGAGGTCCCAACCACACAACTCCACTACGATATGTACAATAACAACTTAAACTTACTCAATGACTCAACTTCTTCAAGGCTCGATGAACTTTTTTTTTTCTTTTTTCCTTCCTCGCAACCATTGTTGGATGCCTTCCAGCAGCAAACATAATGCATGGCCTTTCTTACGTCTTAGAATTCTATTAATCTTACTTGCCTCTTGACTATTCTAACTATCATACAATTCAAACATGGTCTTCACCGCTAGAAATTCTCTTACAATATATATAGAAAACAAACTTGGTTCAGCATACAAGATATCTCAAATAGACGTCTGTATGTGAAACTTGGATCTCAAACTTTGGGTGTAAACTAGGGTTTGGGAGGATCAAATTTGTCTATAACAATCATTTTTGCAAACCTTTCCAATAAAAACTCAGTGTCGTCACTCTTAAATATAGAAAACACAAAGAATGAGGCGGCACAAATATTGAGAAAACTCATTTGAATAAAATACACAGGTTCGTTCGAACCAATTGAGCATTCTTATTTTAACGACAAAAATATTGTTTGAACGAAACTTCTAATCTTGTTTGAATAAACATCGAATGACCTTTGAACTAAAATCTCTTGTGAAACAAAACTAACTCATATGAAGCACGTTAAATGATCATTTGAATGAAACACGCATTCTCATTTGGACCACTCTTTGAAACTCATTGAACGACTAGTGAAATCCTCTTTGAACGAACATAAAATCTCGTTCGAACGAATTTAAAGAAAAAACATTTTTCTTTCGTAAACATTTTACGAAAAATGCCTGAGTTTAAAAACTAACACCCAAACATAAATCCAAGCTTTATATATAATTGTTCTTTGGTATTGAAAAGTATATTTTCGCAAGTATTATGAACTTCTAGGATAAAATGTATGTTTAACCCATTTAGTATGATTTTTGGAGTTAGAATCCATATTCTCATGTATATAAACTTGTAGTATTTTGATGATGAACATAAAAATAAGTTTAATGAAGATTTTATTGGGTTTAAACATGAAATAAAGAAGAAGAAAATTTCAACCCTTAATGTATGTGAAAAAGGTGTTAGAAATGTGATAAATGTGAGGGTTCGAGACTACAAGTAGTAATAAAGAAAATGGTATTTTCTTATAAAAGTAGTCTTTAAATGTAATTGGATTTCTTAGATAAAGAAAGTGAAGAAATGTCTAACTCGAAAGATGGCTAAAAAGGTGTTGAATAAGTGTTAATGGATTAAATGTTGAGAAGTTGGTGCATATAACTTAATAACATTTTGGGAGATTGGTAGTTATAAAATTGGAAGAAAATGACAAGTTTGGAAATAAATGGGTAAGATGGTAATTTTACGTAAAGTGGAACATTTTTATGAAATAAAAATATTGAAAAAGGTGTTACCCAAAAAGGTCCAAAATGAACATGATTTGGGACAAAAAAACGTTAGAGTAAAAATGACAAAAAATGATCATTTTTAAAAGTGTAACACAAAGTGAGATGAAACTCCGGGTTTTGGCTTCGATCGGGCAAAAGAAAAGGTGAAATAACATGGACATTTGCAAAATGTTAAAACGTATTAATAAGGAATCGAATGACACCAGAATAATTAAGGAGGTCTCGGAGCCCTGGGGTGAAAGACCCAAAATCACTAGCCAGAGCATATGGTACGCATAGCCGGCAGTGTGGAGCTCGTTAAAGTATGTGATTATTGAAAGATTCTGAGAAGAAAGTTAACGAAAATGTAACATGTCAAGAAATGGATTGTGTGATGAATACATGAAGATACAACTTAACTTGAATGGATTAATAAATGTTCTGATATTAGATAAAGTGAACAAGTAATGCAAAAATTGATTAATGTCCATAAAGTAAAGGAATGGTAAAGTGAAGGGATTAAATGGGTAGTTAAGCAGCCTAAAGAGGTTTAACCCATATTTAACACAAGGGTGTATTTATGAAATATTTTCAATGAAAAATAAGTATTTTCTAACATGGTGGCCCTGTGTGTTGAAAGGGTGAATTTCAACATAAATACTAACGTGAATGGGTATAAATAAAAGGAGAAAGTAAGGAAAAAGAAACAATTTTCCTTAAACAAAGTGTATTTATTTTAAGTATTTAACCGAGTGTTTTAAATCAAGGAATAATGTCAAGTTAAGTAAAAAGGGAATTCTTTTACAAGATTACGGTGAATTAATCGGGACAAATAATATTTTTTGGGAATAAAAACGGTTTCATGCATGTGAGTGCACACACACACACACACACACACACACACACACACACACACATATATATATATATATAAAACGCATTAGAGTCTTCTTTCTACCATTCGATTCTATACAACATTTTGTATATTTTCCACTGAGCATTCGATTCATTCCCTAGTCTTTGTTACGGCAAGTTGGGTGTGGTTCAGTATTTTGAGAGCGTTATGCAGGTAAGTACTATTTTTGGTTTTACAATAGTAGCTCTGTATGCCTAGATCCACGGTATGCTTCCCACGGATCCCTCACTTACGTTAACATGTTTATAATATAAAAATTTTTCCCTTCATATTTAACAACTATTTGATATACTAATAATGGTGCATTTTGCATATAATTTTAAATTTTAATAATAAAATATCACCACTATTCACATTTTTCTTATTCAAAAATAAATAAATAACAATTACACATCATTGCAAATAATACTCCATAATATATAATTTGGAAATTAAGGACACTACATTATACTCTCCTTAAAAATAATTTTGTCCTCGAATTCAACATATCTAATAAATAAATATATGAAGTACTTTACCCCCATCTATGCCTCCAACTCTTAAAACATATTCTACTTTTTTTCATGTTTATCCCATTATAATTAAGATAACTCCTTTTTCTTATTGTGGCATAATTATTATGTTCGATTTAAGATGCTAATCAATTTTTTAATAGATATAGTCTCCTCTTTTGAACTTAATGTCATTGAGGTTTATTATATGACATTTATTGTTCAAATACTTTCTATGCATATTCCCTAATTAAACCAATTCTACCATTTCTTTAATTTAGTTCCACTAAACGGAAGTCACATGCGACATATTATGAGTATTCAGATAACTCCCCTTCTCAACAAATGAATCACCAATCTAATACTATATTAACTTAGTGTTAAATCCTCACAATGTACTTGAGGAATTGTAAAATAAACATCCAAGTCAATATTAAAAAATATCTAGAATACTCAAAAATTATTTAAATTATGCATCATACTCTTTTAATGTCAATCTCATTTTGACTTTTTACTCTAGAATTTTCACTATCGCAACACAACTTAAAAGAGTGACTTGAACCTTTGATTTTTGTCAACATGTAGCTATAACATTGTGTTAAGGCACCAAACATCAATATCCATACTTCCATAACTCTTTTAAAGTTATTAACAATCACTTTTACATCTTCAATTTCACATATTAGATTAATATAGTGGACATATGCAATCCCGAAAGAAGTTGAATGTACTTGATAATATTTCAAAATTCAATTCACGTCACAAAATCGTACTCTCGAATAGATTAATATCATTAATCAGTCGGTAAATTTTATATTCATAGTGTGCTTACTTAATACCCAAATCATCCTTTAAACTATCACGCTCAAAAAGGCACCCAACCTTACGGCATATCCCAAGAGTTTGTCCCGCCTTTGGATCCCGTACACAATAACCAGAAGGAGAAAAAGTGGTGGTTAGACCAAGATCACAAAGTTTCCCAACAAATATAAGATTTAGTGTAAGTTTGTGAATCCAATAAGTATAAAAAAAGAGGTAACTGATGTCGAGATTGTTCCAATGTGAGTGAATGATATATGTGAATCGTCGTCAGTGTAAATTATTAGTGGGAGACGAGAAAGATTGGTGCTGGAGAGGAGAGTAGGATCAGAAGTCTAATGATTATAATAGGCAAGATCAAAGAACTACGCATACTTACCTGAAGTTATCGATAAAGAAGTATTACCAAATGGGTAAAAATCCATTTGAGAAATCCTCAAGATGATTAATCCTATTAACAGAGGCAATGGGAGATGAATTGTCAGTAGTAGAAGCACTGGATTTAGTGGGATCGTGGATATGGGAACTTCGGGAAATCTTGGTAGAGGTGACCACCGCCCATCACATGATAGAACTTGCACACTCAAGTAAGGCAATCAATAAGAAGATGATATGTTAGCTTACAGTAATTGCATGTCTTGAAAAAATTCCACTTTTTATGTCGTGATTTCATAGTGGACCTCTAGGAGTAGCATAAAAAACTTCAGGAGAGGAGGTTGAACGAGTAGAAAGGAAAGTTTCCTCTGAGAGAAGTTCTGAAACTGCATGCTCTAGTGTAAGAAAATAATATCTTTGAAGGAGAGAAGAACAAACATGCTCAATTTATCACGAAGAGACATAAGAAAGACAACCAGTTATTAATGATCTCGTAGTTCTGCAAAATTAGCAACATCAGTGGGATCCTTCCATCTAGTTTCTGAAGGGGTCAACTTGTCCCAGACAGAATGAATCCTAGAAAGAAATTTTTTTATGGTTTGTCCGGGTTGTTGTTTCATACGATAAAGGATTCCGATAATTTGCTATTGATTAGTGAGTTTGGTAGTGGTATATAACTTTTGAAAAAAGTCCCAAATAGATTTGGTGGTGGTAAATCTGCTAAATTGAAGGCTAATTGAGGGTGAACGGGAATCACAAAAACCACGTGATTACTCAATGGTTTATGTGCTCTCACTCCTCAAGACGATCTTCAAACTTATCGTCAGCTTCCCCAGTGGCCTGTGTGGGTTCAGTTACACTCCCGGTGATATGACGTCATAGTTTTTAGTCATTGATAAAACTCAACATTTCCTGAGAGCAGGGAATGTAGGTTGTACCATCGAGAGTGATAGAGATGGGTTAAGTGATGTCTTAGCAATTCATACTGTTGACAAAAAGAGAAAAAGTGAAATTAAGGTTCTAATTTATCAAAAACAAATGTAAAAAAATGGATTGACATCCGTAAACCCCAAAAATGAATCTGTAATGATGAAAAACGGAGTAAAAATGGGCTAAAAACCCAAATAACCTCAAATAGACACAAAAGAAGGTGGGTCAGATATGCGTCAGTCCATGTCAGTTCGCGGGTTGAAGAACAGCTCCAATATTGGTCCAAAAAAGGGTGACTTCATAAGTGATGGTGGCAGCGAGAGGAGAAAATTCTTAGTGCTGGCAGCGAAAACTTGAGCTCTGCAAGAGGAAGGCCACCTAGAGCATTATAAATCTCCTACCATGTTACGATATTAGAGAGAGAGAGAGAGAGATAGAGAGATAGAGAGAGATAATTGGAGGAAAGGAGATATATTAAATTAATTTTATGTGTTTCTACGAGGAGATACATGACCTATATAAATTAAACTAGGAGTACGATAGTACAATGTGATAGTACAGGGGAAAATTCAGGAGTCCAGGAGGAGCGGAGGCTCCCCTTCGGTTTTTCAAAAAAAATTACCGAGAAAAAAATTTCAGGGGTATTTTGTGTAAAAAAATAAGTCAAAGGTGATTTTTAGAGGATTTTGAAACTTGAAGGGATAGCAATGTAATAAAGTTTCATTCAACTTTAAACCTAAAACCGTTTCATTTCTAACATTTCCGTTCTCTCTCTCATCTCTTCTAAAACTCAGTCGCCCTCACCTCTCTCTAGCGTCCTCACCTCTCTTCGGTGCCCTGATCTTTCTTCGATCGCTGCCCTCACCTCCTCTGCCTTGTTGTAGGGTGCAGCACAGCTACAGCTCTCCACTCAGCTAGTAAGAAAACAATCCCCTTTTTTGTGTTGTTTTGGTTTATTGGTTACACAAACTATCAAGTTGAAGTTGAAGACTTCATTAGATAATGTTGTTTTGTTTCATTAGACTAGGTTTGCACAAGTGCGTAGCACGTGAAACCGTATCCGGATAGTCAATCTAAGCATTAATAAAAGTAGCCACTTACTTTCTCTTCCTATTACTTTAAACTTAATCCATTGTGTATTCTTGAAGGTGGCTTCCTCAGCAATACATTGTTAGTCTAAAGTGTTTTTATTGATTGCTATCAAAGCTTCTCAATCCCCCTTCAAAAGATGCTTTTATATGCATTGTTAGTCTCAACTGTTTTTATAAATTATTGTCAATTCCCATCAAAGATTTTCTTATCCAACTCAACCCCCTGTATGTCGCTCGTATGACTGTTTGAACTCCCACATTACAGTTGTACTCATGTCACTTAAGAATTTTAAATTTATGCGATTATGAGGTAGATTTATCTTTGTCCCGACACGCACACGTTCAATTGTACTCATGTAAGTAAATTGTACTCAACTATATCATTTTAATGGGTTCACATTAAAACATTGGCATAAAAGTGTAAATAGTAGTATACTTGTAGCCAATTATTAGAAATATATGAATTCAGTGACTGATTAATTCTTCAACCCACATACAAAGATATGAGTATCATGTTATATACTTCAGGGATTTTTTACTTAACAACACCAACACCCCCACCCCCCGCAACATGACCCCCAATTTACTTACTGAAGTCTAACACCATTAAAAAAATACGAATCCATATTTAAACATAACCCATAAAACAAAAACAAAAAAGACAAACATATGTTAAAATAATACTAAAACATTGTAACCAAACACTGCTCTTTATCACTCCATAAATCTAATTTATACTCAAAACACACCATCTATCTCATCACTATTTATCTTCATTTATCTCTCGACATTTTCCCCCTCTCCTCTCGTGTTTCTCTCTTTAGATTTGAATTCCTCGCTTCTTTTTGAAAATCCACCAGCGAAGCTTTAAATTCTCTCACAATCCCTTTTATTTATACTTTCGAAGCCTGTATCCCAAAGCCCACACCATACATCATTAATACTCATATTTGCAAATTATTTCATTAATTCATATTTGCAAATTCTTTCACCTCATTTGAAACACTCTAGTCCGTAGTCAGCTAAATTGACTAATCAATTACATCCTCATGAATCTCCACCTAGGATGGAGGTAACGAAGCTACCTAAACAATATCAAATTGAACAAAAACTACAATTCTACAATCACAAATCGAAAGAGGATTGCAACATTGCTAAATTTGCCTCAAGTTGACGCACTAAATTCAATAGAAACAATAATTCATATATTAAACTTTAACTCCCCAAATTTGGGCCAAAACTATCACTCCTAGATCGAGAACAAAAATTACCAAATATCCAACACAAGTATATATAGATATAGATAGAGACAAAAGATGTGTGAGTGTGTGTGTAATTAAAGATTTAGGGAAAATATTTTTTTTTTAGTAAAGACAAAGATGGATTTTTGGTAAATGTGTAATTTGGGGGTATTAATATGTATATTTTAACAATGTTAGACTTATGTAAGAAAACTGATAGTTATGTCAATTACTTGGAGCTCAGAAAATTCGACACTGAAATTCACAAGTAATCTTCTAATATTTGATTTAGCAAAAAAAAAATGCACCATTTTCATTGAGAATTAAAGCTTGTAGAGAATAACACCAAATTGTTCAAACCCATAGGCTTTAATGAACTATAGCCATTACAAAAGTAACATGCATAGATTCCAAGTCGAATCGTGTATTTTCATTTCCTTCCTCCATCACAGGCCTCCAATGTATCCTAAACAACATATTGGGTTGAATACGTTTCAGTTTTATAGCATAAAACAATCATTCATTTATTAAAATATTTACTAAGAACAATAAACATCATTTTTTGCTTTCAAAAAAGTGTCAAATAAAGAAAAATAGTAAATACTTTTAAAAATACACCATTCCAAATCTAATCACTTCGATTGACCTCGATAGTCATACCTACCAAAAAATATAACGGGACATAGTACCACATTAATAACCCATGTAGTTCCCAAAATGAAGAAACTGCTTAAAGATTAATCATTCTAGTGAATGTGTAAGAAATCTTACATATCATGTGGTAGATAATATATTATGAAATAAAGGCACCCACCAATCCATAAAAGGAAGAGGATAAGGGAAAAAAACTCTAAGCAGTGCTCAATACACTCATAAAGCATATATTATTCTGTAAACCTAAGAAAGAAAATCTTATCCTATTAAGAACTATACCTTAAATTTTTTCAATGTTGAATGCGGACAAATAATGAGTGAAATTAGAAATCTGATGTCTTACTTAATTCATTAAATGGGGTAAATAAGTAAAATGATAAAATTTAGATATTACCTTTGACATCATAGATCACTCTTTGCATTCATAATGGGACCACTATTATAGCTCGACCTAATTGCCAAATGTGAAATAAAACGTCTATACATATTGTCCTAAAATGACTAATTTTAGAGAAGATCCCATATCATGTATTTCAGGTGGCACGGATAACACAGGGTATTTATTTTACACAAAATCAAAACATTTACAATTGAACAAACCAACAAAATACAATTTCAACCTGCTGGAAGATCAAAAAGTAGAATATTAAAATCCCATTCCTCCACCACATTTACAATTTCAAATCCCTGGGAGACAAAAATGTATGAGATAAAAAAAGCCTTCCCCGCCATCTTGACTACTCACCTCCTTTTTTTTACAGGACAAAACAGAGGTTTCACCTTATACAGACAAGGTGTATAATTTCAAAAACCAACTCCTAAATTTCCATATTGTATAATGATTTAAACTATTTACCTACTGGAAAATTTAAAGCCTTAAATGTTCAATGTATAATTTATCACAAATGCTTAAATTACAACAACAAAGTTACATAAATCGGAAGAGATTTTCGTTTTTGACACTTCATATTCCCTAGATGAAAATAAACTGTTGAGGAACTTGGATGTCTTGCAGAGTGTTGTTTGGGGTATAAGCCATAAAAACATAAATGAAAATGAATAGGTTCAAGTAATAGTTAGAATTTAATAGTCAGGGTTACTGGTAAAGGGGACTTTGGAACGTTTTGGTGGGCATGGAGAGGGAGGGATGGAGACAAAACTCGAATTGATGAGATACATTTGTGGAGAGAGAGAGAGAGAGAGAGAGAGAGAGAGAGAGAGAGAGGTGGGGATGGGTGAGATATAATCACAGAGGACAGAGTTGGAATAAAGACAATAAATGAGGGTATTCTGGACATTTATTGACATCCAAGCTTTTTGGCTCTTTTTAAGTAGTAGAGATAATGTTGTTAATGTTGATGCTTGTAAGAAAACAATCCCCATTTTTTTAAGCTTTTTAATGCTTTGATGATGTTTCTATTAATTGTTTGATTTTCTTCAGATTTAATTTGCTGTCAATGTAGATACCTACTGCAAATTGTTTGATTTGCTTAAAATTTTTATATAGGCTCTTTAGGTATGTGTATTTTTTAATGTTTACTTGTTTTTACTTTTTATTTCTAAATGATTAAATGTATATATTTACAAATGTTTAATTGAAAGTGTCTCTTGATAATTTAAATGTTTAAGTTTTTTTTAATATATGACGAGACAAATTTATTTATATTTAAATTAATTTAAACTTAAATTTATAAATTGGAAAAATATTTGGGTTAAAGTAAAATACTAAGATTAATGTAGAATATTTATTTTAAAGGTTCATTTTAGTGTTGTTTATCAAAAAATGAAAATTACTAAAAAACATCGCCTCGGGGGTCACTCGAAAATTTTGCTCCCCCTGACCAAAAATCTTGGATCCACCACTGTGATAGTACATGTATAATACATGTAGTACAATAATGTAAAGTACACTATGTATACTAGGACATTTCATTGTGTTAATATTAAAAGGACATCACCCACCCATTTCAAAACACTTGGTGATTAACTCATTGAATGACCCAACTCAATTGTGTTCCATCCTCCAATTTTAGCCACCCTTTTTTAAGAAAACTAAACTTAAGCATTTTTAACGTTGTTTTTACTTTTGTAGTACATTTACATGATTTTTTTGGCAAATTTTTAGGGTAGTTCTAGAAACCATCTTATACAAAAGATGACAACACTCGAAATTTACTCCCCCGCTGCTAAGATGACATCTAGTTGCCATTTACTCCCCCGCTGCCTTGGGTCCATTTGATACAAAAGTGGGAAAATGGAGAGCATGGCAAATTTTTCCATAATAAAATTTGCCATGGCAAAATTTGTGAAGGCAAATCCTATAATTTGCCATATAAGGTTGTTTGATAGGATTAATTTACTAGGTGGCAAAAGTGGGTTGTTTGATAGCATTAATGGAAAATAAAAACAAAAAACAGTTTAGAACAAACTAACAGTTTATGAATAAAAAACACTTTATGAATAAAAAAAAGCTTTAACAAAAAACAGTTTTAATGGAAAAAAACATTTATTTAGAAAAACAGTTTAGAACGATTTTTTTTAAAAGAAAAACAGTTGTAACAAAAAAAAAGTTTTTAACCAAAAAAACAGTTTCAATGAAAAAAACACTTTTAAACAAAATAAAAACGGTTTTAACAAACAAACAAACAGTTTAAAAAAACAATTTTAACAAAATAAAAATATTTTTTAACGGAAAAACAGTTTTTAACAACAAAAAAAAACAATTTTTACGGAAGAAATGTTTTTTTCAAAAAAAAGTTTTAATAAAAAAAATAGTTTTTTTAATATTTTTAAAAAGGATGGCAAATTTGTGGGGAAATTTTGCGTTGCTATGTAAGTAAGCAAATTTTGCCCACAAAAGTGAGAAAATGATGACAAATTTGTATGTGAACATGAGTATCCATGAAAAATTTTCCACGGCAAATAATAGTCATCAAACACACAAAATAGTGGGCAAATTTGTAATTTGCCACCATTGCCACATTTGCCATGGCAAATGTGGACTATTAAACGGACCCTAAGACTATCAGTAACCAAAAAAGACTTTAAGATAGGTCAAGAATACTAGCTTCGCGCACACACACACCTCCCCCAAAAAAGAGAAAAAATATCGCCGTGATATAACAAATTCAAGCCCATATTTATCGTAAAGAAATACAGAGAATCTCACACATGAATTTTGATTCTTTCAGCTGAGTACCATATGTATCAAATCAACGACCCAGATTAAGTGATCTGAGCTTGGCGAAGCTCATCGATGCCACGGGCAAAGTGGTAGTGGTTACCATATGGGCAGACCCCTGTCACATCCCATTTGTTGCACAGCTTAGTCTTGTAGCGTGGGTGGCGATGAAAACAACGAAGCTCCTCGATGCCATGGGCAAAGTGGCAATGGTCATCCTTTAGGCAGGCCCCTATCTCCTGCCATCTGTTGCACAGCTCAGTCTTGTAGTGTGGGTGGGGAAGAACATGCTGAAGCTCCTCGATGCCATGGGCAAAGTGGCAGTGGTCACCATATGGGCAGGCCCCTGTCGGCTGCCATTTGTTGCACAACTCGGTCTTGAACACGTTTTGCTGTAACATCCATATAACTTGTCATATCACTCATTAAACATCATTTATATGAATTATCTAGTCCAATTATTTTTTTTAATTACTCATCTGGTAAAAAAAAACACAACAAACAATCCCATTTATCAAGCATATGAGTTTTCAAGTAAAATGAAAAAAAAAACTATTTTTCCAAAATAAAATGTGTGGAAAACATTTTTTCTTGTTAATAATCATTTTATAATGTAGAATTTATTAAAAGAATTTTAATGAGTGTTAATTGAGTATATTAACAGTAATTTCAAAAGATATATATATAGCGTGAAATGTTTTTATTTTTTATAAAACTACTTTATTTAATGGTTAAATAAAAAACTATTTATAAAATGATTTTTATAATAAAAAAAACAGATAACAATTTTTTTTAAACAATTGAAATGCTTTTTGAAAATATTTATGAAAATAATTTTTTTTTGATAAATAAAAGCATTAAAAACCTACTAAGGGAGCGGAATCCGTATACAAGGAGTATATAAATATGTCCATAAGTAATTCCATTACAGAATTTGTTTTACCAAATGCAAATACGATTTTACAAAATACAAACAAGATTTCACAACATGATTTTACTTCGATCGTGTTTGTGCTTGGTAAAAAAAATCGTGTAATGGAATTACTTATGGGTATGTTTGTATCCTCCTTGTATATGGGTTCCGCTTCCTTCGCGGCTTTTTAATGCTTTTATTTATCCAAAAAAAATATTTTCATAAATACTTTAAAAAAGCATTTCAATTGTTTAAAAAAAATTGTTGTCTGTTTTTTTTTTATCAAAAATATTGTTTTATAAATAGTTTTTTATTTAGCTAGTAAATGAAATAGTTTTATATAAAATAAAAGCATTTCACGCCATATATATATACTAGCTGATGCCCGTGCCGAGGGCACGACGATAAATTTTCCCCCGTGATAAAAAAATTAAAGAAAAAATTAAAATTAAAATTTAAAAAATATAAAAAATATAAAAAAAATTAAAAATATAAATTAAAAAATATTTTTAAAATATAAAAAATATAAATTAAATTATTTAAAATTATGTCCCTTTTTAAAAAAAATTATTTCTCTTTAAAAAAAATTAAAAAAAAAAACTTTTTATTAAAAAAAATACTTTAGTATGGCATTTCATGTATGGGCATGAAAGGAAGAAAATATTATGCATGAAATGTCATACATAAAAGTGGAGATATTTTGCCAAAAATCATGCTCCTTTATTATATATATATATATATATATATATTGAATTACTGTTAATATGCTCAGTTAACACTCATTAAAATTATTTTAATAAATTCTACATGATAAAATGATTTTCAACAACAAAAAAAATATTTTTATGAGATGTTATGAAATTTAATTTTTTACCTAACACAAATACGACTCAAATACAAGCGACACGACAAAATGCAAAATCTTATTTTTATAATCAAATTCGTACAGGATCCAATTAAAATGCGACACGACACATCACGATACTTAATCTTTTTTTTAACAAGACACGATCTAAATAAAAGCGACACGATACAACCCGACACAAAATTTTATTTTTTAACTAACACGACACGACATAAAATCTGATTTTATTTTATTTAACTAGCACGGTCTAATTAAAACGTAACACGATACGAATGAAATAAAAAAATTTAAACCAGTGTTGAAATAAAACCTTCTGAAGTTTTGCGTGCTAGGTCATGTCATGTTAGTTTTTTGTATGTCGTGTTTTTGTTACGTAAAAAATGAGTTTTTGTATCGTGTCGTATCACTTTTATTTGGGTCATGTTCGTGTTAGGTAAAAATGAAATTTCATGTCGTGTCGTGTAACGTTTTAATTAGATCGTGTTAGTTAAAAAAATAAAAGAAGATTTATATCGTGTCGTGTCACTTTTGGAATATGTTTGTAAAAATAAAAAGAAAATTGTGTCGGGACGTATCGGGTCGTTTTTATTTGGTCGTGTATTGTTAAATAAAAACAAATAAGATTAAACCCTTATTTTTTTTTAAATAGGGAACTGTTTAAAAAAATAACATAAAACACACGTGAAAGAAGGTCTGTTATTGCAAAGATATTTATATCATTTTATCATGAATTGAAGTGCTATAAGAATTTGATGGAGCGGTAACAGTGGCACCCATGAACAATAAAAAGGAAAAATGATGCTAAAAATTTTGTTACTTCAATAGTTTCTTGAAATAAGCGCTTGCATGTCAACCAAAATAATATTCTAAACTAAACAAATTACATCCTACATGATATAATATGAAGTAATTCTTCACAATTCATTAGCAAATGGGGTGTACGTGCCATCGGGATCTTTGTATCTTACCAAAGTATAAACACAAGCAAAAAATGGTAGATTTTAGTATGTTACCGTTTGAGTGATGTTTTCGATCCGGTTGGAGAAATGTACCCGATTTCCATTACGGCGACCCATTTGAATCGGATTACTCTCCGCCACAATATGCATACGGTGAAAACTATCAATAACAGAAGACCGCGTATACTCTGGAGGGGCTACTAGAATGTTCCTTTGACAGAGAGTCTCAGCTTCATTGATGGTTTGTAGGAGATGAGAGAAACGCCAGTTGGAGCTCTCTAGTTGATCAAGAAAAGGGTTTCTCATGTACCCATTACCCATTGTCATATCTGTCTGCATTTTTTTACCACAAATAACACAAACATATTACGACATTAACATAAAGAAATCAAGATTCATGGTTCTTGTAGTTAAATTAATAAAGATTGATCACCTGAGAATATTATCCGTCGCTTGGTTATAGAGAGAAATGGAGGCAAAGAGTGGTTTCATTTTATAGTGAGATAATGAATAGCAGGGAAAGTGTAAGGTGTAAGGTGGCCACTTCACATTTAAGATATATTAATTAACAACTGTCAGGTTTCACTTCTTTGAGTTTCCCCCGACTGATTGGAATTCTTGCCTAATTTCATGAGGGCACGTTGGTCATTGTATATTTTCATTTCCTTTTTTTTGCGATTTCTATAAAATTAATTATAACTGTCAATCTATATATCTATCTATATTTATACTAGTATAAAATGCTTTGCAAGCATTCAAGGTTCCTAATCAACCAGACTATCCACGTCAGATTTGATATTTGACCTCCTATCCACGTGAGATGTCCACTTTTTAAATGGCTGGGTACAGATTCCAAAACCCCTTCAGATCAAACGTTTCGACCCATCAGCTTCAACCGTATATTCTTCTTCATGTCCAATAGATCTTCTGCTTCAAAAATAACTCCTTAAACCTCCTGAGCTGTGATTTAAGATATTTTATTTGTGTATCCAAGTTTGAAAATAATGATGAATGTTGATGGAGAAGGAGTTGACAAAACTGAGAAAAAACAGGGACTTGAGGAGAAGTTAGTGTTTATGTGTTGGCGGTTGTGGATTTTCCATGGCCATGTCAGGTGCTTTCTTTAACATTTTCTTTATTTACGTTTTGAGTTTTGGTTTCTTCATTTTCAAATATTTGACCAAAATCGACTGTTTTAATTTTGGTTTGGATTTGGTTTGAAATCCACTGGGGTTTGTTTGAAATCATTTTTGAGGTTGGATTGAATCTATAGTTTTTTCTATTTGATTTTGGGGTTGGATTTTGTGATTGGATTGAATCATGAGATAGGGTTTTATGGTCGAAGGTGTTGATTTTAGAAAGGAGGTTTAGTTGGAGGTGACACTGAAAATTGAAAAAGGTGGAAATTGTGGTACCGTATGTTGATGCAGGGGTAGCCATTTTTCTCTGGCATGTTGGTTACTTATGAAGAATAAAAGAGGTAAACAGAATATTTTTTTTCATATACCATTGAATAGTAATACTAACTTTCTATGTACATCACAAAAACACCCTTTTTTAAATGAACTAAATTAAACCATAGACAACAATTAAGAACTACTTTTGTTCAAATTGCATCAACACTCCCAAAACCATAGGATTCTTTCCTAATAACATTTTTCCAAGTGTTCTAGAGGTGTTAGATAAGGTGATCCTCTGTGTCCCCCATTTCTGCATTGTTGAGGATGTTCTCTGTAGATATTTAGATCTCAAGATTGGTCAAGGACTTAATAAACCTATCTCTTCTCCTAGATATTGTCAAGCTCCTACTAATTTATTTTATGCAGATGTTATTACGAATTTTCTGTGAAGGCACTACATCCTCTTTGACCAAGTCTTACAGATGTAGCTAAATCTAATATGCAAGACTAGCAAGGAAAAATTATTTATATGGCTGGATGATTTGAGCTAGTTAAATCTGTCATCATTCCAATTGTGCTGTATAGTTTCATGTCTTCTAAATGACCTATGGTCTTATTGAAAAAACAATAAATGTGGATGAGAAACTTCATTTGGTTTCTCTCAATTCATAAAGCTAAATCAGTTATAGTTTCATGGATGTATGTGTGCCTTAATAAATGTATAGGAGGATTGGGTGTTTGTGATGCATGCATTCTCAATCGTGATGCTTTGATTAAGTATACATGGACCTTTTTGTTAATATAACTCATTGTGCTGCCATATCATAAGATAAATTCAAATTTTTCTTGTAGTTATCATCTGTTGAGTTCGATTTGGCATGGGTTTAAGGAGGCTTATAGTAATATAAATTTCAATGACAGATGGATAGTTAGAGATGATAATTCAATTATGGTCTTTCATGCTAATATGATGGCATCTTCAATTGTGGATATTCTCGGATGTGTTCCTTATCATCAAAACTTGCACTATATGAAAGTCAATGATCTTATAGTGGTTGATTAATGCATGGTTCCTCAACATATTTCTTTTGCAATTCCGAGTCATATTATAATCCGGATAGTACCTCCATTTTATTATTTACCCTTCTGTATTTATTTTTTATCCCTCTCACATTTGTTGGTCGATTGATTTCTCCATAGATCTAAATTGTCTCAAATCCCTTGAATTTTCGAAAAATGTATTTCTCTCTCATATATGTAAATAAAAAGTATCCATATTATTGACTTTAATTCATTATTATTTGCAATCATCTTCGATTTACTATTCTAAATCCATCGCTCCTCATATCCAAATCACGACGATAACTGCTTCGTCAATCCCCCACCAGAAATTGATTGTGGCGACATTTGATGTAGGGAACTTACTTCCTTAGCTTTCGAAATATGGAAAATAAATGCCCCATTATATCTTTGCATTAAAACAGAATGTATCTAGACTAAAACATATCTGAATAACGTATCGGGATGGATTGGGAAGTCCCGATGGTTGGCTTGATCTCCCGAGTAGCGAACTCATTCATGGATACGTACATAAGAGTTCATAAGGTCAAAGCCCATGAAGTTCTTAGTGGTGGAAGGGTACAAAATTTTATGCCAAAGGGAATTAGAATTGTAACTCTCTGATTGAGTGCTTAGGGAATAGGGGTGTAATACTTGGGGTATTTTGTGAATGGAAAAGTTAGTTCATTTTAAAGGTTGGAGAAGAGATGCACAGAACATGGTCTATGTTTTATGTCAGGGATGACTTGATTGTACATATACCTCTGGAGTAGTTTAAAATTAAAAACATGGTTATTATTTTTTTATGAACAAAATAGAATATTCATTGTAAATCGATTTGTACCATGATGTACATGTGTCGCTGTGTTCCCAACTAATGAACTTAAGACATTATGTAAAATGATATACTTGGAATTTACAAAATGACAAGCGAGGAATAGAGAATAAGCATAAATTTGAGTTGAGAAGTGGGACATGTATATCAGTTGCCCTTCGAATAACATAAACCATAGTTTTTTTTGCATTTAAGTGATGTTTGTTTTGAATATTATTGGAGAAGGGAGATTTTAGCTAAAATAGTTAGCACGTTGGTTTTGGAGTGAAAATGGGGAAAATGTTAGTGTGGCAAGTGTATCCATTCATGATCTGACCAGGGTGGTTCATGATAATAACTTGAGCAGTGAAATTACCTTCGTCAGGTCATCTTTGGAATTAGACGCTACGTAACCACCCTTTGACATCCTTAACAACAACGTTCTTCACATTGAACCCCACATTGCCACCACGAAGATCCTCATGGTGCATATCAACAGATTTGACTTTAGTAGTGAGCCCAGTAGGGCCAAAGGTTACAAGCATATCAGGCTTAATGGTGCCCCATCTAAACACATCCCATTGGGGAATTCTAATGCCTCCTTCACGATTTCATCCTACCTTGCTTTTAAATTACTCGGGGGTAGTGGCATCCATCTACAAGAATAGAAGATAATATAAAACACCAATCGCAAACCATAAGTAATAAAAGAGCGAGTCTGGGCATATCAAAACTCAAGGCAATTTATGTTCTTTCATAAAAATATGTAAATAAATAAGATGGCATATTATTACAATGCACGAGATGGTCACGGAAGATTGAAATAGTCATCCATAGTCAATGAGATATATCAACAAATATACCCTTATAATAATGATAATGACAATAATAATGACAATAATAATAATAATAATAATTATAATAATAATAATAATACTAATAATAATAATAATAATAATAATAATAATAATAATAATAATAATAATAATAATAATAATAATAATAATAATAATAATAATAATAGTTAAATGTTGAGTTTGGAAAAAAAATTCTAAAGATTCCTCTCTCATAAAGTTAACGCACCACAAAATAACTAATAACATCTAGGGGATATCAACAAACAAGAGCGATTAAATTTTTTTACTCAAAATCGCATGTCTCTACAATCGATAAGACAAATAAGGTTTCTCACAAAAAAGGATAAAATATTTGGTGCAAAAATAGGATACTAACTTATTCTCTATCATGCAACATAAGAAACCCTTCAAAGGGAAAACATAATGAAATGGGGAAGGGGGGAGATGACCTTAATGTAGCAACAAATCATTTGCTTGACACCAAGTATGAAGGCATGCTCAACACCCCAAATATTCAGTATACCTTCTCTAGGAGCATCGCATTTGATTTCGTTGTAAAGGAGATGATAATGGGCCCATGTGCATCAATAAATATTAATCAACACAAAAAATGGCAAAAGTGCCAAATTTAAGATGACATGACCTTTTCAATGGAAATGTGTACCACATATGCATGATTGGCTGCAAGACATTAATTATGTCTGATCTTTAACCTATTATAATTTTTCTCCCTGTATAAATTAAATGTTCCGAACATAACTTGCATTTGATATCTAGACCCAATATCCAACGTTTTCGTTGTGTTATGCTCAATGATTCTTCTCTGTTTATCAATTATGGCAGCATACTCTTTCTCGATAAAATTCTGTAATGAGCTAGAGTTGTTCTATAAGAGTCACATCTTAGCAGGACAAATAATTCCATCTCTTAGGTGATTGTTTCCCCACCACTCAGTGATACGAGGCTCAGTTAGGGTAACATTTATCACACATATAACATCTGAATTAACATAAATTATTTGATGTATAAAATTATCTCATCCCACCTCACCATCCTGCATAAAATGGGGCCAGAGTGTATAAAGTTTATGTTGAATATCATATGGTAATCAATCTAATTAAGCATGGTGAGTCGTATCCTATTTGGATTAAGCTTCATACTGGGCTGTTAGAATATTAAGCTTTCGCTTGCTGGACTACGATTGTTACTAAAACAAGATAAATGAAGGGGGATGAGGCCTGCCAAACTGTTGGCTTTGATCAAATTTTATGATGTTAGTCCCTAGCTAACCATAATGATAAGACTTTTGTTTTTCTTTATTCTTCTGGCATTAAGTAAATTTTATGAAGGATGTTTTTATCTGTACCAAAATAAGTGTTGAATCAAAATTATTCTGATTAAGTTAAATAGTGTTATATATTTGTACATATAGGCTGATTAAGTTAAATAGTGTTATATTTCTAACTAAGTTCAATAGTCTTCTATTTCTAACTAAGTTCAATAGTGCACTCTATTCTGATTAAGTTAATTAGTGTGCGCTGTTAAGTGTGTTGTGATGATGGACATTGATCACAAGACTCTAATTTTGAAATAGGGAAAATAATTACTTATATAGAACCTTCTTTAGAACTATATTCAAGGACATTGCCTAGAGTAACAACCGACGCTAATGTTACTTCAAATTCTTACAAAGGCTCTCTTTGTGGGAATCTGGTTGCTGAACTGGGACAGATACAAATTTTCCATTCTTCTCTCTAAGCACCTTAGTAGCTGCTAAGGACAATTTCTCTTTTAACAACAAACAAGGTGAACGTGGTTTTGGTTATGTTTATAAGGTAATATCCTCAAATACGATATGCATGATTACTTTCAAGATGTGTTTATTTTCATACAGGAGAGCCTGACTATAAATATATATTGATTATATATATATATATATATATATATATATATAAGTTTTGAATTGATGGTCAATAAGTGTATGCTAATGTGTTATTTCAGGGTGAGCTACGTAACAGGCAAGAAATAACTTCAATAAATTATTTACAAATTCGGGCTAAGGGGTAGGCGAGTTCAATAATGAAGTTACACTAATTAGAAAAACTCCAAGATAAGAATCTTGTGAGGCTTTTGAGAAATTGCATTCACCAACATGAGAAAATGTTAATCTATGAATACATGCTAAATAAAGGCTTGGACTCTTTCATCTTTGGTATACCCTCATTCTTCGACTTCCAATGAATATATGTATATTAAATATACCTACATAATCTGAAATTTGAAATTTAAAATTTGAAATCTTAGTCTAGATAAATATTGATGTAAGCGTGGCATATTCCTCCCACGTATACCCACAGGTTCAATTCCAAGTGGTATACTCGCCGAGTCAAAGTAATTTGGCAGCATAACCAGATCTTAGTTCGATAGCAACTGGAGCATACATTTAACATATGTAGATGTAGATGTAGATGTCCGCTGGTGTCAGTCGATGGTTTTATTTCCAGGTATATTATAGATGGGCAGCGTTGGGAATTATTTCTAGGTGTAAAATTTTAAATGGGTAGCATCCATCTTCCTGAGTTGAATTAGTTCTTAGTGTAGATAGTGTAGACTTTTAAGAAAATAAGTTGTATATTATCTTTTAGTCTTTTAAACAGAAAAGACTTTTAACTTATCTCTTTTACTCTTTTAAATAGATATCATTGACTGATGACACCAAGATCATCACGAGATATTAAAATTTCTCGGTTCTAGATTGATCTCTCTCGCATCTGTCGGGTACTTTAGAAAACCAATTTGGACTCGCTTGAAGCATTTTATGACACTTGTATTTTTTGGTCAAAGGTATTTATAAACTTTACATTAATTTTTTCTGGCATTTGTAAAATATTAACTCCTTTTGGCTTTCCATTTTTATTTTTAACTGGTTCAAATTTTCTCAAATACTTAATTTTTTTATTTCCCAAGTTTAATATTAATTCTCCATCCTCAGTTCAAAGTCTGATTTTTTCTTCTTTTCCAGGTAAAAGATTGTGCTTTGTGGACTTTACATCGCAGACGTGGTAGGATTTGCAATACTTGATGTCGTCTTCCAACGAAAACTCACTCGGACCCTTTGAAGAAATTGTTGATCACAAATTTAGTGTTCATTGAACTAGATGTTCATTTGTTTTTTTTCCAAATGTATAATTGTGATGGTACTATTTTTGTTGGATTATTTTTTTTACAAGGTGGATAGTCCGATAAACAGAGGAAACTCTGCCCATTTTAAAAAAAATATTTGTACTTTTGCGTTGTAAACATAATGATTTTTTTAGATTTTACTGCTAACTATGCAGGAAATATGACTTTACTGCTAAAATTTCTAGCTTGGGGAGAGGTGTGTCCATGATGATTTTTTTAGATTTTGAAAAAATTTCTAGAAAAAATAATTTTAAGATTAATTCTTTAAATGTGTCAGCTGAGAATTTATATAAGTAGCTTGGATATTGGTTTTGTAGGTGGGGCTCCGTGATATTTTTTTAGATTTTGGATACTTATTCTAAAGTTTTTAATTATTTATTGAAAGGATAATACTTGGGAGACTCTTGATTGGGACTTAAAATTGGGATTCGTTCTTACATGATGAGTTTCCATTGGTGATCCCTTATGAACGTGGATCCGCGCCAGTGGTACTAACCAATCGTGACATGCCATGTCAACGAATTTCGAACCCAGGTGCCTGGGATGACCATTACCTTCAATTGGTGTGTGTGAATGTGTATTAATGTGGTGTTTGGGACATATTTTCATTTCTATTAGTGTTTGGGTAGGGATAAAATTGTATAAGGTGTTTGGGCAAGCATTTAAATGATTTTTGGTATTTGGGCATATTTTGATTTATGATGGTGTTTGGACTGAATTCATCATGAATTGGTGTTTGGGTTGATTCACATATGTATTTGTTGATTGTTGAATTTGATTTTTGTTGTTAGAACAAAAATATGGGTAGCCTTAAAAAGCAATGGAGATGGCCTTAGTCACCAGAAATGATGAGTCACTTGCAATTATGTCCATCACCTATGCCTTTTTTTTTAATTTTTTTTTTTGGGTAACATCTTTTGTAAACTTAAATTAGAGACATTTGGCAATCAAATGAAATTAATTTGGTGACAAACAATAGGCTCTCATAAGGGAGCCTGAAATAAGAGCATTTTATAGGATTTAAAAAATATTTTTTTTTTGGTTCAAAACATTTCAGGTACCCCTTAAAAAAATTCATCCAAAAATGATTTATTTTGGTATTTTAAAAAAATGACTAAATATTTTTGAGTTAATTTTTTATGTGATATTTAAACAATTTAAGGGATCCATCTAAGAAAAATCAGTTGAAAAATATTATTTTTACTATTTTAAAATAAATTGGTCAAAAATATAAATTGTCACAGTTAAGATTTACACATTTCGCCTTCTCATTCGAGAAATATTTCGGGTAGTGGGTACTTCTCTACACCACCAGCAAGACCAACTCAGTTGGGATAAAAACAATAAGTAAGGTAAGACAATTATTTTGGATGTGGTATGATAAGATTTCTTCATTCTATAGCAAGTCCATGTGTGATTATTGAGAACTTGAATCACTTTTACCTAATATTATCATCATATCCCATTGTCATTGTCTGTCCACATATCCAATTGTTATTGTTTGTCCACAAACTATTGATGATATGTTTCACCCAAGTATAAACTATGCCTTAAAAGTGTAAATATTTTCTTCCTAACTATTATGGTGTATGATTATGTTATGTTGAATTTAATTCAAATTCATTTCACTATGAAGATTTATATTACATAATTGTGCAATTTCAATCACATTTGCTATCATTACATATCATCATATAAACCAGAAAATGATTAATCTGCGCATCGCGCGGGTTTACACCTAGTACTTTTAAAAATAGGAAATTTGTAAATAACTCTCTTCATTTTTTATTTATTTACATGTAGAGCATGTGAAAATCTTATTCGTACTTTTAATTAACAATAAGTCCATCTGCTATGTAGTTACACTTTATATGAGTACTGTAAAATGTAATTTCCTATACGTTATGATATTCAATGGACACAATTTATAGAAAAATAACGATTGCAAAAAAGAATGATGTCTCACACAAAACACAAAGCGTGCGTGATTCGATAATTTTCCTACATCCACGGGGGGTTATAATTTGCTCGCTATTAATTAAGAACTCATGTTGATAGAGTTGTAGTACTACTAGACATTGCAATAATGCACGTCCCCTTCTCATGGGGTCAATTTAGATTTATAAGGCAGCTTAGGAGATTCCTAAGCCCCGTTAACCACTATTCCTAAGAGTTCGGACTTATCATTTGATCATGGTCAGTTGTTACAAGAGATAAAGTTTAAATAGTTCTTCTTTTATCGAAAGACTTTATTAGTCACAAGCGTATGCGATTGAGCACGTGATAATAAAATAATTGACCCCACAATTGCCCCCAGAGTCTAGGGTCTCATTGGGGTCGTTGGGTCGCCGGCTACAAATGTTAAATGTATGATGAGGCTAAAATTGAGTGATCGTGTAAGGCAACCCATCATTGTCATCGTTTTTCCACCGCAATACAAAAAACCTAAACTTTAATTACACTTGTTTTATAAGTATAGCAACGAGTTTGGGCATCGAATCCATATAGAGTGTTTGTTAGACTTAATTAATTTATTACTTCTTGAATAAAAGTAAAAAAGATTATGTTTTCACTAAATTAAACAACAAGAATGGAAACTATATATTAAGAGTTATATATCTCACCACGGGCTAATTAGCATAAATGGTTACATGGTAAGAAAAATTTTATCAAGATTGAATGTCATTTGGACAATTAATAAAATCGAGAGTTGTCACCCTTTAAATTCTCATAAAAGTATACTTTTCTTTTCGAGTCAACAAATACTCCCGAGATTATACACATAAGGTCGCAAACATGGCGCATAAATGATATACTCCATCAAGCTTTCCGGATGCAAAATCAAGAACAATATAACCCATCAAAACTTAGCTAAACCATCATACAATAACAAAGCTACTAACTAATCCATGACGAGTTCAATAATCTCAAATTATTTTAAATTAGCTATAAAACATAACTAAAGGCATGGTATGAAAGAAAACAGTAAAGAAAGCAATAAAACTAGTTAATAAAGCTCGAAATTAAGTTATGAAAGTTTAAATAAATAAGGGAGATGGTTAATAATAACATACAATCAAACTTTAGGAGAGAGAAATGAGAAAAGCTCTCAATATTACACTAATCTAACCCAAAACAAAAAACAAAAAAAATCATAATTGTAAGAACAATTATCTATATAGTGAAATAAATGTTTTACCCGAAAGGGTTTTTTTCTTAAAACTTGGTGTTGTCGTATTTTTGTGGTTTGATTTATTTATTTTATCACCATAAATGCATGGGTAAGATAAAAAGATAAAATCAATTTAAAATTTGCTTTCACATCTAATATTGGGATTGCAATTTTTGTTTGAAACCACCCTGTGATTATTCGCCTTCTCAATAATGAAAAAATAAACTCCACTTACTATTTATAGTAAGTGGATTAAACAAATAAAATAAAATAAAAATGAACAATATCTCAAAATATGATGGGATCGATCGATTGCCAAAAGGATTGATTGATCAATGAAGCTAAAACTGCCATACTGGCTTTCAATCCTTTACAAAATCAAGAGGATCAATCGATTGATGGTTCTGAAATCAGTACATTGTTATCAATTTTTAGCATACGATTATCGATTCGTGGTTAGACTTATAGGGGTCGATTGATCGATATCTATTTTTTGGGCACTTTTTTTTTCAAAGACTAAGGGACTTTAGGAAAATGGTTATAACTCGATCATATGACAATGAAATGACGTGTTGCCCGAGGCCACGCGAACTAAGTCAATGAACTACTCTTCCATGGAATTCCTCCAATCGCAACACAAAGTTTGAAATTATAAAATTTCCCCTGAAGTTGTAACATGTGATGAAACTTTCCAGAAAAAAAAACAATTGCTCTTAAAATTATCATTACAATTTTTAGGGAATCGATCGGCCTTTTCAAACTAGTTTTTTCTCAAACTTCTTCACATCTTTCGCTTGTTTTTGAAACTTAAGAAATTTTCTAAATTTCTTAGCAAACATTGTCATCATCGGAATTGATGTCTGACTCATCGTTCGAAATAGGTGTTTCCTCCTTTTATGATTTCAAAGCAAAGCCCTTGTCCATATTCTTTGCTTTGAAAGAAAGCATGTTAACCTCATAAATTTTAAGATCGCCTGCAAGATCCTTAAATTTCGAAGAGGTCAAAGTAGTTAAGGAATTCAAAACCATATTTTTTGAATTAAATATTTCAAGAAAGGACCATAAGATCTTCTTGATTACTCGATTTTTTATAATTCTCTCTCCCAAGTCAAGAGACGAGTTCATAATATCAGAAAATCTTACATGGAATTCATCGAACGTTTCACTATCCTTCGTCTTAATGGTTTCAAACTGAGTGATGTGGTTTTGGAGTTTGAAAGCCTTAACAACACTAGTTCTTCAATGGTTGAGTTGGACTATGTCCCAAGCCTCTTTAGACTTTTCACATGTCATAACACGGTAGACCTCCTCCAGTGTGACCAACCAAAACAGATCATTTAAACCTCGAGAATTATAATTTTCCAACCTATGCTCTTACTCACTCCATGATTCTACGGGTTTTAATAAAATTAATTCTCCATCTTTGCTAGTTGGTGGATTCCACCCTTTAACTAATGCTAACTAAACTCACTCATCTATCGCCTTAAGTGTTGATTTCATATGCATTTATTAGTATGCGTGATTAGACCCATCAAACATCGATCCACTAGAAACTGAATGACCCTCTGAATAAAAACCACCAAAATTAATGCCAAAATACGTATCTAAACATGATAATTTAGTGTTCTAGCTATGATACCAATTTGAAAATGCTAGGCACGTAGGTCCGAAGGTATGAGGTCACAACAACAAAGTCAAATTTTAATTTTTCCAAATTATTTATAAAATTTCAAACATATTATATCTAAATAAAACTTACACCAGTTTTAAACCGGATTGTTGTAATAAATCAATTTACCAAATTTTATCTTCTTAACCTAAAACATACATCTAGGTCATATCAGAAAAAATAAATTAACCGATCGTACAACGTGCCGATGTATGAAGAAAACCCACAATGGAAAAAATCTCGAACGGTCCAGTTACATAAATCACCATGATAAGGTTTTACAAAAGACAGACAGGTGACTGACTCAATGATTTGATGCCCTCATAAGCCTTGACACATCTTCAGTCTTTAACCTATCATATACAGTGCAATGTAGGAGTCCACCTATGTAAGATGCCATAATGTGTGAGCCCACACATGCCTCGGTATCCACCGAACAGGCTCTGTAACCATTTATGGATCTGAAATATAGATGCACCGTTCTTCACCGCAATACCACACCACGGAGTCCACCCTCTATAAATAGAAAACCAAGCACGAAGTCCACCTCATGCAATGAATCTCTATCAAGATGATGAGAGAAATAAATTGTGGTGCCCTTGATGTCTGATGCGCTTTAAATTGAAAACACATTTTTTAAGGCGGCATAATTTTTGAGAAAAAATGTCCGAACGATAACTAAGGTTCATTCGAAAGAAAATCTTATTTCGTTCAAACAAACTTCAAACTCGTTCGAACGAACCGGTGATCTCGTTCAAACATACTTCGAACGACTTGACCTCTGTCAAAGAGAGATACCCCATTAGATGTCCATTGGAAGTTCGTTATAACAAACTTAACATCTCGTTCGAACGAATGCTTATTCCCATCTGAAAAAGAAAAGTACAAAAAATATTTTTTATTCAAAAAACATTTCAAAATATATCAAAATATATTTGTAAAAAATAAATCACCCAAAATTAATTTTCCAAGGATGAAAATCATATGCATTCATACCTAAGGGATCCTCGAAAACATGAAGATAAATGTGGCACAAAACACAACACTATGTGTAATCTCTTAAGCTTTTTTTCTACGTTTTCAACAAACACGTCATAGGCTTGTAAGGTCAGCAACCCAAAGCCTAACCTATGACTCAAATGTTTTGTCTCAAATTAAGCCAATGCAAACAAATTGGCTCAATTAAAAAAAATCCTTATAATAACTGATGGGTAGACGTGGTGATTTATTCTTTAACTGTCATGAGGTCTTAGGTTTGGGAAGACCTAAAACTATACCTAGTACGCACGAGAGATGCTCGAAGGTAATATGAGTAGGCCTTCATTATATGTGGGCGCAAGAGATGCTCAAATATTTGTGCAAGCTCGAGGTGACTTATTATAGGGATGCCCACCTGCATACTTATGTTTCAGACTTATGTATTACATATTCTAGAGAGGTTTATATTGCATTAATGCCCTGAGATAATCAAATGTGTATAGACTTGAGATATTATTGATATATTGGTTATTTGGTGAGACGAACCATAGATTTGAGACTACAGCACAACTTATGTTTTCAAATGAAAGTGATAAACCTAAAGATGAGAAACTAATGATTAAAAAATTAAGAGGTAAATCTTTAACCACATGGGTGACATATGGGTTTTGAATTTACAACCGCGTGATATTTTATGTTATTGGGTTAGGTAACTAATAACTTAAAATATGTTTACCGATCCCATGTGATAGGAATAAGTCAAGGATGATGATGATGATGATGATGCTATTAAACCACAAGAGGAAGATGTGTATTTATGATGTGGGGAATATTCAATTATAATCATACTCTAGATAAGCTTGTTGTTTAAGTTTTCCTTTAAAAGTTTTCCTTTCAAAATTATTTTTACATGTCCCTATTGCAGTAGCTCTTGTAGATGTGGGATCGTTGGTGGATCATCTCTAGCGGAGTCCCATATCTTACTCCCAAGATTATAGGAGTAGAGAAATTATAGCTCATCATTTTATTGTACTGCTTTATTTTCGGTTTTGTTGTATATGTCTATTTGCATTCAGAGGTGATATATGTTATTTGGTTGGTGATTGGTATCAGAGTTGGTTTTCGATTCAGTAAATATTACATTGTGTTTGTTCTTTTTGATTCCTGTTTATTTCTTATGCTAAGAATGTTACTAAAAGTTTTGTTCCCCATGATTATTGTGGAAGACCTAATAAATATATTTATGGAAATTTTGAGGTATCACATTTGATATCATAGCATTCCATGTTCTAGTTTCCTAGGGATATTAAGTGCACCGGTCTCTTTTTCATGTTGCATTCTTTGGATACTTTAGAGCTTTATTGTTTAGGGTTTGTATTCCCTATAACGATGACCGTTTAGGGGGTTTTGCACCATTCTTTCCCGATAAATGACTCGGATAGACCAAGTATATTAGGAGGGTTCCTTGTTTGTATTTCTCTTAAGATACGTCCCATGTATGAGGTCGACTTTGATTAAGAGTCAAGGGTTTTTGGATGCAAGACTTTTATCAAGTGCTTGGCATATGGTCAGAGGGGAAATGTTTTCACTCACCATCTGTAACGGCATTAAAAGTAAGTTTTTGAAGAATTGTCTGTGCAACCATGTGGTGGTCAGGATGAGGAAGAATTTAACTATCTTTCTCTTTATACATTGGGAGAGATTGATATAAAGGTGAAGGTGGATGTTTGCGTTATTAGCTAGTACAATAAAGAGTTTTTGAGTTGGAAGAAACCTTACGTGAGGGGTTTGACAGGTGTTATTGGGTAACCCATTGTTCACCACTTTCGCTTGGGTGGTTGAAGTT
This sequence comes from Sambucus nigra, assembly GCA_949130495.1. Lineage (NCBI taxonomy): Eukaryota > Viridiplantae > Streptophyta > Magnoliopsida > Dipsacales > Adoxaceae > Sambucus > Sambucus nigra. The sequence continues at coordinate 299,247,870 of OX422215.1, read as the reverse complement.
ACCTTTCTACATTAGTGGGAGAATTTTAACCATTATGCGAATAGAATCCTTAAGATTTGGAAGAATGAGGCAAAAAAGGACCAATAAATAGAGACGGTGTGGTGTGGACCCGAGTAAGGTGACCTCACCAATTTATGAACCACATAGTGGGAGATGACCCCAAGGATTTTCCAAGAGTTGAGGATATGATTTGTTTGTCCAATTGCCAAGGGGAATTCTGGCTATTAAAGCCACGACCTACGAGAACAGAGTAAACGAGGAAAATTTTAAAATATACAACCAATGACAAAAGGCCACGATGGTCACCAGTGGGGATTCCATTTTGATAGTTAATTTAAAGGAAGATGTTAGGCTTATGGAACATGAGGCCGCCTAGTTATTAAATGCCTTAGTGGTAACCAACTTTTTGGGGTACCTCTAGGGAATGGTTATGGGAACGTAAATGGCTCGCGCATATGAGTCTTGATTTTACATCGAGGATTTGTCATTCTTTATTAGTAATATTTTTACTATGATTATGAGATATATGGATTCCCTCTGATATTTATGTATTGGTGGTTACCTCCAGCCAGGAGGGTGATACTTTATGCTGTTATTTTAAAGACATGGCAATTTGTTTATTCGGCTCGAGTTCAACCACCTTGTTGATTTTTTATGAGATATCACCATATAATAATTTATCTTGTGTTTATATTTATATTTTACTCTTATATCGACTACCGGGAGTAAGCTTTGGTCTAGGATTACTTTGGGTGGTTATGCTTAGGCTTGGAAGAAAGGGCTAGCACACCTCTATAGGTATGGATGTGAGTAAATTATGGGACATTACGATCACATGCATGTGTCATCGATAGTCTGACATTATTCTAATTTTACTTTGATAAGTATTGTATTATTATCTACGTAAGAGAATTATTTTTCCTTAGAAATGGCACAAGCAGAAAGTCCATTGCAAGGGCATTTCATGGGATCGACTTCGTCACTTATAGTAGACATGTCGTGGGAGTATACACCATAATTTTTTAGTTGCTTAAGCATTAGAGGACGACATTACTTTGAGGGAGTTCCAGAATATGGATGGTTCACTAAACGGAGGTTTAACCTCCCTGGGGAAGGTTAGGGTCAATATATGGGATGAATATTAGATGTTATGTATCAATGACTGGTTGGACTAGCCGAGGAAAGTGTCCTCTTGTGGAAATTGAAACGTGGTGTGTTATCATTTGTGGTGCAATCATGTGGAGTATATCTTGCAGACAACTCCGTAACGCAATATAACACAGGTGTTCCATTAGTGGGTTTTTTATCGCACGAAGGGTAGTTTGCTGCGAATTGTGATGATACCTCGTTAAAGAGGGAATTATGTACTCAGTGTGTTCACTAAACCCAAATCTATTATTAAGGGTGGTTTATGCCCTAACGTTGAAATTTACCAAGATTAAGTATGTATATAGTATTGGGAATAAGTCCTTTCTCCGATTGAGGACATGAGAGGGTCTCATTTTCGGGGAAAGTTTTGCCGAGGGGGTCCCCAAACTAAAGAGGTGGTTTTGACCAAGGTGCATGTTTGGAAATAATTTTCAAAAACTGTGGAATTTAGAATTCCAATAGGGATTAGACAACCCAATGTGAAATTCCTCTAAAAGGCATAGATATAGTGAGGTCAATGTCGTTTGAACTCACCAAATCATTGTTAGTGCTTAGGATGTTTTCAGGTTTAGCATGAAGAGAATTTTTGAGAGACCAGCTATTGTTCAACAATTAGACTATCTGGTTTGGCTTATAACCAAGCATGAGTCTTGACTAAAAAGTCCTAGGTATGTATTTAGTCATAGAAGATAGATTCAGTTATAGCAGTGGCAAGACGCCATGGGGGTAGATATTATAGATTTCTACTAGGAATAAATTTGAATTTCGAGGATGAAATTCCTTATTTGAAAGGGGAAGCATGTAATATCCAAAATCCTTATGGTTATTATTTAGTTATTTAAATTGTGGGAATTAATTATATGTGCCTCTTGTGACTAGAGTTTTCAGCATTTATACTATTATGTGTTATTTAATTGGATCGGAATTGAGACTTAAGGTACAATGATTAATTAATTTATGTTCGGACTCGTATCGAGAAATTATTAAATAACTGAGTTGTTATTTATTTATTTTGGATATAATTGGTAATTGGCGTCTGGGACTCCTAAAATGTTTGTTTATAGTTTAAAACGATTTTTAAAGCCCTTTTGGGTTAGTATACATCTTGGGATTGGTTTTAAGTCATTTAGAGTTATTTTTGGACTATGTTATTAAGGCTAAAGGGTTGAAAGAGGTTATTATGGATCTCATTTTATCACAAACACAATGGGGAAGCACTAGAGGGGCTAGAGAGAGAAAGCACCAAACGGAAAGGAAGGTTTGGGAGAATTACAGATTGATTTCTCAATCAAAACATAAGGCAAGTTCTATATATCATATGATTATTATTGCATACGTGTTAGATTATATTCATTTCATTGGATTCTAAACCGTAAACATGTCTTAAATCTGATTTGTAAAATTTCATTGATTAATTTTATAATTAACCAAATCATGTTAGTAATTAGGTCAAATCCTCTTTGATTTTGATTGATTTCCTCATGTATATGACTTGAAATTATTAGAAAATGATCTGAGCATATTTTTTATTATAAATTAGCTAAAAACCTTTGTTTATTTGAATCAATCCAAGGAAATTCTAAGAATTGGATAAAACTATGGTTCTTAGCTTTTGAATTTGGTTGTGTTTAATCTTAGGACATATTTGGGATTTGATGATGGAATTAGGTTATAATAGTTGTTCTGATGTGTTTTTATCAATTAAATGTTGATTGGGTGCTTGGATGAATATTTTGGGTTCTTTAATAGAGGCGTGGAAGAGAAAATTGGGGTTGAAGATGAAGAAACCAATAAGTAAAAAATTAGGATATCACTGTCCTGATCGGTCAATCGGTGGTAACAAGTATAGCCTAGGTGGGGGCTTTTGTGATATTGGTTGGAATTTGGGGTTTTAGGCCTAGGGATTTGGCTTGTTAGACGATAGTTTTTATCTACTCATGGAATATATATATATTCTTATTATTTGCATCATTGAAAATCGATTTTCTGATATTTGAATATTTAGTAAAATCATTGATTTATATGGGCTAAATGGAGGATTTGACATTTGAGGATAGGATTGAGTGTAGAATGGGTTTGTTAATTAAGAATTTGTAAGTTATAGGATTGGTATTATTGGTCGGTATTATTATAGTCGTCGTGATTTACTTATAGATCATTTGTCCTTTGAATGAGACTCAAATTTTAGTTAAAAACCCTTAGGGAAGAGTAATTATTATAGTCGATAGATTTATGTGTATTAGGTGTGAATTTATACCTAGACGTGATGCCTTGGGAGATCTAAACTAGGGTTAATTAAGGTGAATATTGTAGATGTGAGTATTTTGGATATAGGGTAGGGTGAGACCACCTAGAACTCGGTACCCAAGAGATAGGGTTAATATATTATGAGAAGATTGTAAGGTTATACATGTGATATACCTTTTTATGATAGTGATGCTAATGTGACCCGATAGAGTTAGGGTTGGTGTGTGTATGTGCTTTATGTTAACTTGTTAATGAGGGTTATATATATTTATTCTTTAACCCTATTAGTAAGGGTTATGGCTACTTGTGGGTTTTATATTCAATGCATGCCATGGGAAAGTGATCGTGGCATATCGTACTAGGAGGGATTTCATAATGGGGTACGTGTAGCGCGGATCGCGCTGGTACCCCAGTGAGTAGACATGCTTGAAATACCTCGCACTTTTATGGGAAATTAAATTCAATAATTAAGTGTAATTTGGGAATTTAAGAATTATCGTGAATAGTAAATTTTTGAGGTTTTTGAGGATTAGATGATTTTCGATGAGTGTTATATTTACTTTTGGGATTAAGTAAATAAGTCGGAGTATTTTAATTATATGTCGCAGCTGGGTAAAGCGACAGAGGATAATATTTTAACGGGAATACCGCATTAAGTTGTGTGGTTTAAATTAGTGAGTTGCGGTCAAATGTCTAGAATGGAGATTCTGACTGCGCAGTGAGTCTCGAAATGGCCGAGATAGTCAGAATTGAGTATTCGGGTGTCGTAATTGAGTTTCGAGAATTTTTGGATTAATAGGGACTCACAATTGAGTAAACGAGTCATTTTTGGGTTTAATAGGGATAAACCCTTATTTCTACCAATATAAGGCACTGCAGAGTGGGAGAAGGAAAGAAAAGAGAGAAAAGAAGGTGGGAAGAAAGGAAGAGGAGAAAAGATGAGAGGAAAAGGATTTTCGGGACAAACTCCGCGGGATTCGACTCGGGGACGTCGGATTTCATCGTCCAGGCAAGTGTTTACTTGCTTTATTTAATTTTGAGCCTGAATCTCATATCACAGTTCGTAAAAACAAACCCTAAAGGTTTTGGATTGGGTTTTCGTGGATTAAATGCGTTTTTCGAAAGTTTAACACGTAAACCCCGAAAATTATGAAATTGCAGAAACTTAGAAATTAATTGAATTTAATTGTTGATTTTTGGATGTAGGATGTTTAGAACCTATTTACTATGTGTATAGTTCTTTGGGTGTAGTTAGATGTTGGTGGAAGAAGGAGTAAAAATGGTTGGAGGTTTGTTAATGGACGAAATAGTCTCGGAGAAGACGATGAACAGTAACTAACGTCATTGCCGAATCGATTCGGCCTAGATGCAGATCAATTCGGCTCTTGATCAAAAAATAAAATTTGTAGATATTTTTGATATGGTCGTGTGTGCACTGACCGCATATTTTTCTGATTTTCTTTGGATTTATAATGATTTTTCTACGGAAGGCTGTTCGAGATCGAAATCGTTAGTTAGAAATCAATCCTGATATTGAGATAATTAAGGCTACAATTGTTTGGAGATAAATGTTAGGGGTTCCTAAATATAGAGTGGGGACCTCTAGATTATTATTTTAGTGAAATTTAGACCTTGGGTTTGTGGAAAAATGGAATCCACAACCTATTTAAATTAAGGGTGTTTGGTGACGAATATTTCTTGGGATACATTCAGTGGGCATTTAGGCTTATATAATTATGCGCGTAGAAAACTTAATTATATCGATTGTAGTTGAGTATATCCTGTGATACTATTAGGATGAATTTGGGAAAATGCGTATCTACTTAGTGTGAATTGGTATAGTTGGAGAAATTATATAAATCCTTAAGTCTGAAAAAGGTACATGTTATTTATCAAGTGAGGGAATACTTTTGAGTTTAGTATCGTGAGTGTGCGAATACTTGAATATTATTAATTATGAGAATCTTTGGGATTATTGGTCATCGCTATGTGTGATTGGCAATTATAGCCATTTATATTTGTTTGAGGAACAATGTGGAATATATATATGTATCTACTATGTGATGAAAGTATATATATTATATGATACGGATATGTATATATATCTATGTGTGGATGGCATATATATATGTGAAGCATACCCCCTCTAATGCTATCACGGGAAGTTGCACGATGTGGGTGAGGCCCCTGGCTTGAGGAGCAGGGTGCTTATAGTCCCCAGGTCATAGCGTCCATTGTTATATTGTGTGATTTTTATTAGGGGTGAGACGTGGTGGGTATGTTTCGTCTCACTTTCGGGGAGGAACTATGACCGCCTCCCACACGTTGTGATTTGGTTTTGACCATGAAGTAGATGACATTTAGTCCTACCGGTGGTCCCCAGGATGGTATGTGAGGGATGCCCTGGAAGTTGATAGCATTGAGAGATCGCATCCTCGAGTTATAGCTCGTTGGGATGGTTATCGTACTTGTGTGTATAGTACATTGCTTGTGTATGAGAACAAGTTATCATATCTCTATGAGAGTAAAGAGATAAATTGAATATGAAAGGAAACAGGATTAATTCTTATTCTGGGAGAATGTATCCGGACTTATAATGTGAAATGTATATAAAAGTGAGTATGAAAAATAAAGATGAGTATGTTACGTATATTTATTTATACGAGTATATATATAAGTTGAGTACGGAGGGTTTGATGGATCTTGACGATCAACCTTGCCAAGTAGTAGTGTATCGGGGGATTTCTTATTTGGATTTCGCTTTGCGAGACACCCCACGTACGAACATGGCTTAGTGTCGAGACTGGGGAGAAGTTTAAGCCTTAGTGCTCCTATTTTGAGTTTTCATTATACGAGTATATATATATATATGTGTGTGTGTGTGTGTGTGTGTGTGTGTGTGTGTGTTGTGCACTGGGGGTCTAATGGATCTCGACGATCGACCTTGCCATGGATTTCTAGAGTTTGGGGTGACGGATTAGTCAGGCAGCATAGCTTGACTAGGATGTTTAGAGGGATGCGCTAGGTGTCCACTATTAGAAGAGAGGTAAGGGGTATCTCATGGGATTGCGATACCAATTTATATATGAGATAAAACATATTTTTAATAATAAAGCATTTATGCACTTGATAAATATTTTCATAACTCGGGCTCTGACCCATTTCAATATTTTCCCCCTCTTACTATATATTATATATATATAGGTGTCCTGACACAGGGACGCCTAGATGATGATCTTTTTGAGTCAGATGCCTGCTGTAGCAGCTGTGGATGTGTGCAGGTTTATTTTTATATGCTTCTATTCATGTGATCTAGATAGGAAGCATTGTAGTAATTTTTGGGCCGAAAGCCCAACTGCATTTATTTATTCTTTCACCGCCTTTTCGTGCGCCATTCAATTTGGTTGTTTCATATTTGAACCGAGTGTTCGATTATTTTATTTCTTTCCAGTATTATTTATTTAAACTGTGTGGATGTTTTAATTGTATGGTTAGTTTAAAAGGATTAGTTAAAAAAAATTAACGACAGCCTAATAGGTTATTAGTAATTAAATTGGTTTTCGACAGTGATGCTAAGAATGATCCATATGCGACTCCGATTTTAATTTGGTACAGGAGTGATCGCTCGGTATTTTAGTAGGCGGGGTGTCATAGATAGTATCAGATCATCTGGTTCTAGTGTCCTTACGAATCTGTGCGGACATACTACGCTTTTAGCGTTGCTCTCGATTTGTTATAGACCTTAAGATAGGGATTGTTGATTCCTCTTATGAGATTTTGTTCTCCTTCCATATTGTGAGATTATAGTTATCTTTTGCGTGTTTGAAGTTCGTGTGCTGATCGAGGAAGGGTGACCAAGGAAGGTCATGATGAAGGTAGTAGGAGGAGGGGCTTAGCTGGAGCAGTGAGTGGAAGTCGGAGACTAGGACCGTAGTAGAGGTCATTCTCCTTGTGGCATTTGATAAGAGTTGTTGCAACGACTACTAAAGAATAGTAGTTATAAGTACCCCAGCACCACTATAGTAGAGAGTGGTACTAAAGTTGAATTACCCGGTGAAGCTAAGGGTTCGAAAGGGGTCTTTGGTAAGGACCATATTGGAAGTAAATTCATGCGAAGTTAGTGTAGCTTTACTCAGTGGAAGTAGTAGGGTCAGAAGTTTTGACTTAGAGAAGGGTATGGAAATACCTAGATGTGAAAATTGAGGAAAAATTTTCACTCGTAGGAGCAATATCGAAATGGTGGGAATGGTGATAACCATATTCGGGGGAGTAGGATGTTTTACCCCTAAAGGGATCTTATGGATAGTTTTAACCGTGAGTCCCCATGATTTAGCAAGAATGAGAAGAATGAAGTTTTAAATTATTCACGTAAGGATCGGTCAGAGGCCGACAGTGAATAACGAGAGTTATGGACAAGTGAACTTTGTACCGAGTCAAGGTAGGTACAATGAAGAGCGAGCCCTTTCGAGGAATGATAGGCTCACTAGAAGAGTGTTGCGAACACTTATGAAAAATGTATGTGTTCGAGGACCTCATTAGTGGGCATCCACCCGAGGAATTCATTGAAACAGGGTTGTTGAGGCTGGTGGTGGAGTTTCCTTTTCATGAGGAAGTTAAGGGGAACTAGTAAAGTGATTGTCAGGATTGTGGCTATGGATTCCAAGATACTAATAACCTTAAAAGGGTCAGGGTGACCCAAGATGGGGAATGTGGAGTTTATAACCGTACGGTTAGTTACTACCCATGGGAGTTAAAGGGGAAAGAGTAAGGTGTCCAGAAGGGAAATTGATTAAAGTAATTTTTGGTTCAGTTAGGGAAAGTGTACCAAGTCCGGGAACCTTTTTGAGTATCTAGGGAGATAAGCGAAAATGTTATTATGAGATTCACCTCAATTGAAGGAGGTTTGTTCTGTGTGACGAGATTGAGTCAGAGTGTTTTATTAGCCCTAGATTCGTGTGTGATACGTGTTTACATATAGTATCGATAACGTTATGTAGTATGTGTTTATCTATTTTTCTGTGATAGTGGGAATTTATTTTCTTTCATTCGCTAAGAAGAGCGGGTGTTAGTATTTTGAGGTTATATATCAGATTGGTATTACTCATTTTGTATGTGTTATACGAGTATGGTGTTATTTTGAGTAGAATATGATATTCGCTGTTTGGAGCGATAGTAGGCTAATAACGGCAAGACTATCATGTTCGTGGTTCTAGGGTGGAACAGGTTGTTGTTGCGATATCTCACCTGGATATAGGCCGAGTTCGCCTTTATTATATGTATAGATGAAACTTCGGTGAGAAGATGTTTCTTTATCATGATTCGAGTGTGTGGCGACCTTATAGGTATGATTTAAGGTATGCAGGGTTAATTGTTGAGCAGTGAGTTTAAGCTCATTATTGATTGCGCAAGGACTGAGTGTTAGTGCGAGCGCTTGGTGGTATGGCTCCTGGGCAGATATGGGAGTTCAGACCACATTTTGTTGAAAGAGGGGTTAGGGTTATCTCGGTTGCATATTTGAAGTTAACGGACCTCCACGACAGACAAAGTTAAGTAGTAGTGTATTAGAGGGGTTCCTTGTTTGGATTTATCTTTGCGAGACGCTCCACGCATGAACCTTAACGACGTCGGGAGCGGAGATATGTTTTAGGATGCAAGAATGTTGGTTTTGTCGATAAGTCTTATAGTGTGGAGGAAATATTATAGACTATGAGCCGTATGATGATGGTATGCTTATGGAAATATTGTTCTATGGGGAAGCACTAAAATGGTTCTCTCACCGCAAGTAAGTGGGTGAGGCCGAAGTTAGAGAAATTGATTTGAGGCTTATAGCCAGGCCATAATGAAAAGACCAGTTTCAGACAAAGTATATTTTGGGTATGATGTTCGTAATGCTTTTGTAGAGAGTGGGTGCCTCGATTAGTTTGACTTTCCTATTTGCCTAGGTGGAAGGATAGAATAGTAGAAATACATTAATAGGTTAGTGAGGTATACTTTAGGACATCCCGCTATTGTGCCTTAGGTCGTTATATCTCGGTGACCGACGACGCGAGGGAGTAGTGTAAAGGGAGGGTTCCTTATTTCGATTTCTCTTTGAGAGACGTCCCACGCATGAAACCGAGAAAATGTCGGGAGTTGAGAAAGGACTTGGGTACCAGGGACACAATTTAGGGTAGAACTATTTCTCATAGTTAGGAACACTTCGATCTTAGAATTATTGGGAAGTGAAGCCAGTGGAGTTAGTGGAACTAATATAGAAATATTGGTTTGTTAACCTTGAGAAGAATGGGATGTTGCAGGTTGGGAAGACCCATGTATGAGTATTATGCCGAGGAAATAAGGCCTATTGTTTAGAGAGTGTGTACGTGTCAGACGTTGGCGATGGTTGTGCGGAGATGCACGGGTTAAAAAAGGTGTATGGGCACCTTAGTAAGTTTGTTTTATATACCGCCTGAGGTAGAAGGGACGTAGTATATAGAGTTGAAGATTATGCCGAGATGGTAGTATAGTATAGTATAAACCTTGTTAGAGGTGAGTGCTGATGAGTATACGGTTAAGAGATATTGGGTATTACCATTCTACTTTGAGGCATTAGGATGTGGAGGGATTCACGATCCTAGGTTAGTGTTGGTAGTATTGGTTATATCTGAATTTCGAGGACGAAATTTCATTGTAGGGGGGGAGTATGTAATACCCCGCACTTTTATAGGAAATTAAATTCAATAATTAAGTGTAATTTGGGAATTTAAGAGTTATCGTGAATAGTACATTTTTGAGGTTTTCAAGGATTATATGATTTTTGATGAGTATTATATTTACTTTTGGGATTAAGTAAATAAGTCGGAGTATTTTAATTATATGTCGCGGCTGGGTAAAGCGATAGAGGATAATATTTTAATGGGAATACCGCATTAAGTTGTGTGGGTTAAATTAGTGAGTTGCGGTCAAGTTGCCTCGGATGGAGATTCTGATTGCGCGGTGAGTCTCAGAATGGTCGTGATAGTTAGAATTTAGTATCTAGGTGTCGTAATTGAGTTTCAGGAATTTTTTGATTAATAGGGACTCACTATTGAGTAAACGAGTCATTTTTGGGTTTAATAGGGTTAAACCCTTATTTCTCCCAATATAAGGGACAGGAGAGTGGGAGAAGGAAAGAAAAGAGAGAAAAGAAGAAGAGAAGAAAGGAAGAGGAGAAAAGAAGAGAGGAAAAGGATTTTCGGGCCAAACTCCGCGGCATTGGACTCGGGGTCGTCGAATTTCATCCTCCAGGCCAGTGCTTACTTTCTTTATTTAATTTTGAGCATGAATCTCATATAATAGTGAGTAATATCAAACCCTAAAGGTTTTGGGTTGGGTTTTCGTGGATTAAACGGGTTTTTCGGAAGTTTAACAGGTAAACCTCGAAAATTATGAAATTGGAGAAACTTAGAAATTAATCGAATTTAATTATTGATTTTTGGATTTAGGATGTTTATAACCTATTTACTTTGTGTCTATTTAGTTGGGTGTAGTTAGATGTTGGTGGAAGAAGGAGTTAAAATGGTTGGAGGTTTGTTAATGGCCGAAACAGTCTCGGAGAAGACGATGAACAGTAACCAACGTCATTGCCGAATTGATTTGGCCTAGATACGAATCGATTCGGATCTTGATCATAAAATGAAATTTATAGATATTTTCGATCGCGTTGGGGCAGACTGCATATTTTTCTGATTATTTTTGGCTTTATAATGATTTTTCTACGGAAGGCTGTCCGAGATCGAAATCGTTAGTTAGAAATCAAACATGATATTGAGAGAATTAAGGCTAGAATTGTTTGGTGATAAGTATTAGGGGTTCTAAATATAGAGTGGGGACCTCTAGATTATTATTTGAGTGAAATGTAGACCTTGGTTTTGTGAAAAAATGGAATCCACAACCTATTTAAATTAAGGGTGTTTGGTGACGAATGTTTCTTCGGATAGATTCAGTGGGCATTTAGGCTTATATAACTATGGGTGTAGAAAACTTAATTATCTCGATTGTAGTTGAGTATATCTTGTGAGAGTATTAGGATGAATTTGGGAAAATGCGTATCTACTAAGTGTGAATTGGTATAGTTGGAGAAATTACATAAATCCTTAAGTGTGAATAAGGTACAGGTTATTTATCAAGTGATGGAATACTTTTGAGTTTAATATCGTGAGTGTGTGAATACTCGAATATTATTAATTATGAGAATCCTTGGAATTATTGGTCATCGCTATGTGTGATTGGCAATTATGGCCATTTATATTTGTTTGAGGAACAACGTGGAATATATATATATATATATATATATATATATATATATATATATATATATATATATATACTATGTGATGAAAGTATATATATTATATGATACGGATATGTATATATATCTATGTGTGAAAGGTATATATATATTTGAAGCATACCCCCTCTAATGCTATCATGGAAAGTTGTGCGATGTGGGTGAGGCCCCTGGCTTGAGGAACAGGGTGCGTATAGTCCCAAGGTCATAGAGTCCATTGTTATATTGTGTGATTTTTATTAGGGGTGAGACGTGGTGGGTATGTTTCGTCTCACTTTTGGGGAGAAACTATGACCGCTTCCAAGACGTTATGAGTTGGTTTTGACCACGAAGTAGGTGACATTTAGTCCTACCGGTGGTCCCCAGGATGGTAAGTGAGTGATTCCCTGGAAGATGATAGCATTGAGAGATCGCATCCTCGAGTTATAGCTCGTTGGAATGGTTATTGTACTTGTGTGTATAATACATTGCTTGTGTATGAGAACAAGATATCATATCTCTATGAGAGTAAAGAGATAAATTGAATATGAAATGAAAAAGGATTAATTCTCATTCCGGGAGATTGTATCCGGACTTAAAATGTGAAATGTATATAAAAGTGAGTATGAAAAATAAAGATGAGTATGTTATGTAGATTTATTTATATGGGTATATATATAAGTTGAGTACCGAGGGTCTGATGGATCTCGACGATCGACCTTGCCAAGTAGTAGTGTATCGGGGGGGTTCCTTATTTGGATTTTGCTTTGTGAGACACCACACGCACGAACATGGCTCAGTGTCGAGACCAGGGATAAGTTTAACCCTTAGTGCTCCTGTTTTGAGTTTTCATTATACGAGTATATATATATATATATATATATATATATATATGTGTGTGTGTGTGTGTGTGTGTGTGTGTGTGTGTGTGTGTGTGTTGTGTATTGGGGGTCTAATGGATCTCACGATCGACCTTGCCAATTAGTAGTGTATCGGGGGGTTCCTTGTTTGGATTTCGCTTTGCGAGACACCCCACGCATGGACATGGCATAGCGTTGAGACTGGGGAGAAGTTGGGACCTTAGTACTTTGTTGGCTTATGATTTCTAGAGTTTGGGGATGACGGATTAGTTAGGCCGTGTAGATTGATGAGGATGTTTAGAGGGATGCACTAGGTGTGTACTATTAGAAGAGAGGTAAGGGGTATCTCATGGGAGTGCGATACCAATTTAAATATGAGATAAAACATATTTTTAATAATAAAGAATTTATGCACTGATAAATATTTTCACAACTCGGGCTCTTACTCGTTTCTATATTTTCCCTCTCTTGCTATATATATTATATATATAGGTGTCCAGACATAGGGACGCCTGGATGATGATCCTTTCGAGTCAGACGTCTGCTGCAGCAGCTATGGCTGCGTGCAGGTTTATTTTTAGATGCTTCTGTTCTTGTGATCTAGATAGGAAGCATTGTAGTAATTTTTGGGCCGAAAGCCCAACTACATTTATTTATTCTTTGACCGCCTTTTAGTGCGTCATTTCAATTTGGTTGTATCATATTTGAACTGAGTGTTCTATTATCTTATCTCTTTCCAGTATTATTTATTTAAACTATGTGGATGTTTTGATTGTATAGTTCGTTTAAAAAGATTAGTTAAAAAAATAATTGACGCCAACCTAATAGGTTATTAGTAATTAAATTGGTTTTCGAGAGTGATGCTAAGAATGATCCATATGCGACGCCGATTTTAATTTGGTACAGGAGTGATTGCGTGGTATTTTATTAGGCGTGTTGTCACAATGCTCTTCCTTAGTTATATTTTTTACCACGGGATCTGATCGGGCATAAATATTGTATATTTATCCCCTTAATTTCGGTACCTTTGTGAACCCGAGTGGTGAAATTGATATGGACTTAACTCGTAATTATGCTACTAACCTTCGTGGGCAAGTTTTTTGTGTTTTGTGTTTCTCTTGTGTGTTTTACAGGTAAAGAATGCAAGCGGTGCGAAAGAGAAATCGAAACAATGAAGGAAAGGCTAGGAAGTCATGTTCAAGGGCATTTTCATAATTATGTCGCCTGATCCCAGAGGTAGGGCCTTCTGGAAAATTGAAGATCTTGGAACAACGATAACACTCGAAAAAATGGCACTCAAATCTGAGTTGCGGTGAAAGAGTCATGATCCCTTGAAGTTGAAGAAAAATCCATAGATGAAAGGTGGAAAACATCAAAATTTTCTAAGTGTTGGAAATGAAAAGAATAAGGCTCAAACCAACAAGTTTTCTCGAACCACAAGGTGAATCGGTCCGAGGGGCGAACCGATTCGGGGTACCTTCGAACCGGTCGAGGTGCCTGAGACGCAAGATTCTCCTCAATTGTTGATTGGTCCAAAGAGTCCTATTATGTAACAAACTCTTCTAAAATGTATTTGTATCTTTGTATTAACTTAGAAAACACAGTTTTGAATAGTTTTTGAGAGAGAGAAAAGTAGGAGATTACCCTAGGAACATAGTTTTGATTTGGTGCTTCAAGATCAATTAATTTCGGGTTTGATTTCAAGTTTTAATTCAATTTTCACTCTCTCTATTATTATTCTTGCATGTTTCAGTATACTTTCATCATGATTTCTTTCACATGCAACGTAGCTAATTTATGCATAGTTAGGTTCAGTATGTTCGGCTAGATTTTTTTAGGGTTGGGATGCATGAACTCAACCCAATATGAGCGTTGCATGTGTATAAAATTAGTCATCTAAAATTATGGACTTATTAGACCATATAGCGTAGCGAACACAACCATTTTAGATCTTTGGATCTCATTTGCTTCAGGGTAACCGGGATGCTTTAGAATGAAATGTGAGTGTAGCTATCATGTTACCGCTTTACTCATCCTCTGATTACGTATGGTGCGAGCTTGAACCTCATATACGTAATGCATAGGAGTACTAAAGACTGGGTCTGATTAATCACTTAAATTTATGATTAGTTTTATATTAGCAATACACTAGGGTTGAGGGATTGTATCCCCAATCTGTTCTTCTCTTCATACTTATTACTTCATTATTAGTTATTAATCCTTGTTTAACTCGTTAGTTCCATAGACTTAATCTAGTTTTCTTTTACTAGTAGGATTAATTGCAAACAAATCATCTTTTCGTTTTTCTTAGAGTTGAATTTAGGTTGACCATCTGTCCTTCCGTCGTCATGATTATCTCATCCTATTTCCCTGTGAAGACGATCCCGACTTATCGGGTTTATTGCTAATGCGATAGGCTTGCACTTGAGCCTAGAGAGAATGCACTTTAGAGACACATTCTTAGTTGTGTCAAGTTTTTGTATCACACTTCTAGGTACCCGCGACTGAGTGGGCCTTCAAGGAGATTTCTTTTATAAGCCTTTGGTATGGTAGGCTTTATGAGTGATGGGTAGACGTAATGATTTGTCACTTGACTGTGCTGAGGTCTTAGATTTTGGATGACCTAAGACTATACCTAGCACGTGCGAGAGATCCCGAAGGCAATAATAGTAGACCTTCATTATGTGTGGGCACAAGAGATACTCTTTTATTTTTACAATCCGGAGGTTGTATTCTTGCATGGACATTAGACATGAGTGAAGACTTTCTCCTACAATATATGATATTGTATGGCGGTACCAGAGATAGTTATACCGGTTTATGTGTTGTACTAGTGATGTATGTGACTTATAGTAGGGATGCCCACCTCCATACTTATGTTTCAGACTTGTGTATTACATATACTAGAGAGGTGTATATTGTCTTATTGGCAAGACATCATCAAATGTTTATAGACTTTAGATATAATATTATTATTTATATATATAGTATTTGGTGAGAAAAATCGTAGGTTTAAAACAATAACACAACTTATGGTTTAAAAATAAAATAAATAACCCTAAAGATAAGAAACTCAAGTTTAAAGAATGAAGAGGTAAAGATTTAATCATATGGGCAACATATGGGTTCGCGATTTAGAATTGCATGATATTTTCGGTTGTTGGGATGCATAAATAATAACTTAAAATAAGTTAAAATACATGAGGAAGATGTGTAATTATGATGTAGTCCAGATTCAATTATAATCCTATTCTACATAGGCTTGTTGTTTATGTTTTCTTTTAAAGACTATTTTCATAGGCCCTGTTGTGGTAGTTCTTGTAGATGAAGGGTCGTTGGAGGAGCATCACTAGTGACATCCCATTTCTTACTCCCTGGATTGTCGGAGTAGAGAAAGTGTAGCTCATCCTTTTATTATACTCCTTTATTTTTAGTTTGGTTGTATATTTATATTTACATTCAGAGACAATTTATGTTATTTGGTTGGTGATTGGTATCAGAATTGGTTCCATGTTGATTCAGTATTTTATTATATTGTCCTTGTTCTTTCGATTCCTATTTATGTCTTATGCTAGGAATGTTACCAAAAGTTTTGATTACCTTGATTTTTATGGTAGACCTGATCAATCTATTTATGGATTTTTTGGGGTATCACAACCGCTTCCTCATATCTAGTCAAGGATGTGGTGGACACCCACAACGAACATTGTGTACTTGTCACATCTCTTTGGCTTATCTAATTTCTTAGAATCCTTATACCGTTCCTTCTTTTCTGATAATTTTCCAGCATGAGACTTATCATAGTTGGACTCTTTTGCTTCCATAGCCTCCTCGGCAATCATAATCTTCTACGCCTTAGCCAGGATCTCGCCATTGTGTTTGGTGATTCTTTCACCAATGCCCAATACATTTTTCCAGTAATAAGCCACTCATTGTGGTTGTGATCAAGATCTTCTTATAATAGTATAATACCTTAAGATTCTTCGTGTTGAAAAGGCTGATGAACTTTCTTATCATTTCATCCACCTATTGGCGAATGCTTAAGAAATGACCCACCTTTTCCTCGACTTTGTGCCGAAGAATAAATTATTCATAAAGAGGTTGGTTAACTATTTGAAGTTTGAAATTATCCCCGAGGAAGGTTGTTATACTAGATTCGTGCCAATCCAGTGAGAATACTATTGAATGGCCTACATCGTATCTCATCAAGAATATAATAGATATTAAAAGGTGCTTGATATGGCTCCACATACAACATCAAACCATATTTTCCATCATATATGGGATTGATATCATGTAAATTGAACTTTGTAGGTTTTAGATAACCTGCTTCCGAAGTTGTAAATGGAGATCTTTTAATATAGCCCATTTGTAAAGGGTTCTTCATCTTTATTGGATCGCCCAATCGATCTTCCAGATGCTGAATTGACCATTTTTCAGGGTTATTCCTCTTGCTCGGCCTTTACTGTCTTCTTTATTCATCCTCGTCTTTCAGCTAATCTTTCTTCCTTAATGGAAGTGAGCTCGACACTATTCGACCTTCGTACACTTTGCCCTGACCTAGCCAAGCACTCAACCCTGCTGGTCTCATATCTTCTTAAGTCCTCTCTATGATCCCTTGGCTCTCTAGGTTCCATGTTATAGTGTTCTCGTGAAACTCTTGGGCCTAGTTTATCGAAAGAAGAATGTCTATTCACACTTTCTAGAACACTTTTGAGTAATTTTAATCATCTTCATATCTAGTTGATCAGATGGTGGATGATGCGTGAGGCCTACAAGATTTATTATCTCACCTAGATTCTGAGTATTTAAACCTAATCCCTTTGCCACGTGATCTCAAATTCAACCTCATAGGTTTATTTGTTACCCTATTATAGTGCGTTGTATAATGCTAAGAGTGGCATTTTCACGCCTCATGTAAGAGTTTTCCTCAATTGTTAGGGTAATTGGGTTCATCTTTGCCTTGTTATGTCCATCCCGAGCTTTGAGTCGATTATTTCATGTTCTCCTACATATCTTCCTGACTCCTATCCAGCATTTTTAAGATCCCCTACAAATCTCCCATGCCTATAGGTGTAGAGGGTGGAACCCCTCTTCAGTTTGGCTACTTTCTGTAGAGGGTGGAACCCCTCTCAGCCATTTTTAATAGAAATTCAAAAAAAACATAATACCATAGCAGGAAAAATAGAGTATCATAAGCATAACAACGGTAATTACTGTTAAAGAAAATCTAAAGCAGGGATATGTAAAATCAAATGGAAGATTCAAGGAATTCTAGAGAATCGAATGGAAATTGTTAATAAAAAGACTCTATCCCAACGAAACCCAGTTGAATCAGAGTGTGATTCACCGGTTTACCAGACATGGGTATCCTCGAGTTTCAAAAATTTATAATGGTGGAAACCGTTAATGGCTAAGCCAAATCTCATAAACGGTGCCAATTTGTTATCCCATAAAACTACTATATTGATTTATCTTAGCTTGAGTATACAATTTATAAGCTGATAACAAATACGATATGTAAATTACTAAAATACTAAACTAGAGAAAATAGTAGATAGATGAGAGAAAGAGAATAAGCACCATATTTACGTGGTTCAGCCCAAAGTTGTACCTATGTCCACAAGTCCCGTGTTTGTTGTATTGAATTATTAGGATAAATCCATGAATGAATACAATAGTGAAGATATCAAGTTCTCTCTAGAACTGTAAATGATAACATTAAGGAAAATATCTCGAATTCGCAAAAGTGTGTGTGTGTTGGGGGGGTGTCATTTATAGGCTGTTAGAAGATACAAAAAAAAAGAGTGTCACATGGCTTGTATTTATAGGTTGGGCAAGTACATGCCTTACGTGTGAGGTAAGAAAATAATCATGAAGTTAGTTATGGACACATTGGGGGAATATTTACATATCTTCCTCACGTGTGTGTGTGTGTGTGTGTGTTTGTGTGTGTTGTTGATGTCATCCAATCACACAGTACATGATTCCTATAACATAGGTAATTAACAGTGTTGGTTGACTGCTTAGAGCTGACCAGATTACCTAGGCCAATCAGATTGCTAGCTAGGATGATCTCATTTATGCAGATGATGAGTCCAAGTGTCCTCTTCTAATTGGCCCACGCGCCATACCATAGTTATGGTATAATAGTCGAGGTAGTTATTTTTCCTTGTAGTGAATTGTAAACTTTGTGCCCCGTATTTTAAACAGTCATATATCAGACTTAATTTACATTGCTATCTTGGTTACAAAAAAAACTATAAATATTAAAGTTAACCATCAACTAATTAATGTAAGTAATTAAAACAAAGATGGGCATATATATATGACTAAACTTGAAATGTGATAAATGAATATGTAGTTTTAAATTACTTTTCGTTGCGGGTCTAATGGGTATAATATCACATATAGTATAATCATAGAATATGTTTTATAATTGTATTCATAAAAATAGAATTATAATATAATTAGTTGATAATTAACTAAAATTATTATTATTTTTTGGTTTAATTTGTATATTAAATGCTACTTCCCAGGTTTATTTATATTTAAAATTTAAGTTATAATTCTCAATAGCAGAGACCTCGCTACAATAAAAAAATTCCTTTTTCTCTTTTTAATGTTTAATCATTATTCAGGTGACTTTACATGTATTTGGAATAAATGAAACAAGTTTAAATAATAAACTTAAAATCTAAACAATTTCATCTATTTTAATAATCAATCAGAACTATTTTTTCATACCCAACACTTGAATGAGTTAGTAAACTTATTTTCAAACAAATTTCTTAAACCATTATTTTATTTAAGATATAGGATTTTATTTTCTGCTTGGATTGTTGGTAAAAACATGATCGCAAGCTTCTCATAAAAAATATTAGAAAAACACTGTACAAAAGATAACTTTTATATTGGTTTAGTTATTGTATATTACCATTATTCCAGTCATGGATTTTACTTTGTTGCATATGATAAGAAACTTACGGATTCAACATATTTGATGCGATGAAGTGAACTGACATAGTTCAAATGCATCCATCAGATAAACTTTAAAAAGGAATAACTTTCCATTTTGTTACGATATTAGAGAGAGAGAGAGAGAGAGAGAGAGAGAGAGAGAGAGAGAGAGAGAGAGAGAATTGGATGAAAGGAGATATATTGAATTAATTTTGTGTGTTTCTACAAGGATATACTTGACCTATATATAGTTGAACTAAGAATACAATAGTGCAATGTGGTAGTACAAAGGAAGTACAATAGTATAGGTGTAGTACATGTAGTACAATAATATAAAGTACACTAAGTATACTAACAACCGCCCTTAAACTCAAGGTGGTAAGATGGAAACCAACTTGAGTTTGGATACTAAATTTTGAAGATGGCCTAGAGGATGAGACTTCATGTAAACATCGGTCGTCTAATCGATGGTTGAAATAGATTGAAGCCAATGGTTCCATGGGGAAGATATTGTTGAATAAAATGGTAATCGATCTCAGTATGCTTCATTCATTGTTGCAAAACATCATTGTGAGCAATCTGGATAGCACTATGATTGTCACAATTAATGATAGTTATCATGGAATGGCTAACACCCATGTCAGTAAGTAGCAAGCTGTAACACCTCGTGATTTTCAATCGCCAAAATCTTTGTCAAATAAAAGCTTTTTACAAAAATAAAATTTTGAATCTATTTAATTTTGGGAAGTAAAAATAATGTTTTAAGTGGAATTTAAATTGGGATTAAAATTTGGAAATTATGACTTTTTGTATAAAAATCGAGGGAGGATCCGACCTAAGAAAAAATATATATTTGACTGTCCGATCGAGCTAAATTTTTTTGAGCATATTTGTTTCATCTTCAGCTACATTATATTAAAATATCAGCCAATTACAATGTCCCAATCGTACATAATATTTTTTTAGTGTATGTGTTTGATTAGGACTCAAATTATTTTTGGTATATAAACATAAAATGACGGGTTTAGGACTTTTAAAACACATTTTAGCCTTCTTAAAAATCATTATCCTCCCATAATTTCATTCTCTCATCTACAAAACCTATACCCCATTGAACACAACTTTCAACCCAAGTTTTGAAGATCTAAATCAAGTTTTCTCAAGATCGTCCAAGAACACGTCTTTATTATTTTTGCAAGAGGAACGGAACAATGTAATCAAAATTTCAAGGAAGAATTTTATGAGTTTTCAAGTGATGATTTAAAGGTACGGGGTTTACACAATATGCTCCTCCAAATCTCTCAGAGTATTTTCTTATTTTTCAGTTATTTGATTTCTTCTTGAAATATTGTGGTATTCATTGGAATCCTATGTGTGATTCGATTGAGATATTGCGTGTTTATTTTTATGTGCATGGTGTCCTGAAATTTTAATATGGCACTGAGAATGGTCACCCGCCAAAAGTCCAAAAGTCCAATAGCCGGAATGAGGATTCAAGAAGCCTAGGTGAGGTACGGTCAGGACTGGAGACCTATTAATGTGTTATTCAGAAATAAATTGGTACAATGCTCGAGTGTCGCATTGACCTCGTATACAGTTTCATATTGTTGTATTTTTCACCGTTATTATGTTGAACATTTATTCTTGTTATTCTTGTTATATTGTGTACTTCCCCGGTTTCCTCGAGGTGTTACTAATGGTATCAAAGCCTAAGTATGCGACAACCCTCGAGTCTTTGGTTTTGGGTCTACCATACGTTCTAGTTGCGTTTCTTGGAGATATGGCATTTTTTTATTAAATCCATGATAATAATTGAGGTTAGAAGTAAAATTCTTAATGTGAGTATCTTCAGAGTTGATTTTTTTGGACGAGATTTATTTTGTAGATCGTCAGCAAAGATGTTAAGTTTCGTAAATATCAATTTGAGGATGTGATTTGATTTGAGGACTTCAGTGTTCGATGAATTTTGGAGAGAGAATCGAGTGGTGATACGTGGGAGAGCGTAATACGTCATTATTTTCATAGATATATTATATATAGAGTTGAGATATATGTTGTATTTTGTTCACGGGGTAAGTGCATGTGGGATTGGGTATATGGACGTTTGATTTTGATATTCTATGAGTAGGCATATGTAAGCCTTATTTTATTTGCGATAGTTTACGTTCGACGTTCACGCTTCGTCGAATTTTGAGGACGAAATTCCTATATTAGTGGGGGAGTATGTAACCCCCCGTGATATTTTAGCCGTAAAAATCTTTGTTAAATAAAAAAAAATAGAAAAATAAAGTTTTGGAATCTATTTAATTTTGGTATGTAAAAAGGTTGATATTTATATGTAAAAATAAGGTTTTAAATGGAATTTAAATTGGGATTAAAATTTGAAAATTATAACTTTTTGTATAAAAATCGAAGGAGGATCCGAGCTAAGGAAAAAATGTAAATAAAAATATTTGGCCGTCCGCTCAAGCTAATTTTTTTTAACAACTTCGTCTCAGCTTCAGCTACAACATATTAAAATTTCAGCCAATTCCAATCGTCCGATCGTCTGTAATATTTTTTTAGTGTTTGTATTTGATTAGGACTCAAATTAGTTTTGGTATATAAACATAAAGTGAAGGGTTTAGGACTTTTAAAACACATTTTAGCCTTTTTAAAAATCAGTAGCCTCCCATAATTTCAATCTCTCTCATCTACAAAATCTAAACCGGATTGAACACAACTTTCAACCCAAGTTTTGAAGAGCTAAATCAAGTTTTCTCAAAATCGTCTAGGAACACGTCTTTATTGTTTTCGCAAGAGGAATGCAATAGTATACTCAGAATTTTGAGGAAGAATTTTATGAGTTTTCAGGTACGGGGTTTACACAATATGCTCCTCTAAATCTCTCTAGAGACTATTTTCTTATTTCCCAGTTATTTGTATTGTTCTTGAAATGTGATGGTATTCATTGGAATCCTATGTGTTATTCGATTGAGATATTGTATGTTTATTTATGTGGTCATGGTGTCATGAAATATTAAAATGGCACTAAGAATGGTCACCTGCCAAACGTCTAAAAGTCCAATAGCCACAATGAGTCTTTAAGAAGCCTAGGTGAGGTGAGGTGAGGTCCGGTGAATTATTGATATGTTATTGAGAAATAAATATGTACAATGTTCGAGTGTCGCATTGGAATTGTATACAGTTTCTTACTATTGCATTTTTTCACCGTTATTGTGTTGAGCATCTATTCTTGTCATATTCTGTACTTTCCCGTTCTTTTTTTAGTGGCATGTAAGCGTGGATTTGGATGTTACTGATTTTTTGAAGGATATTAAGACCATAAAATTTTGAGAATATTATTTTTTTACAAATTGACAGTGTAATTATTTGGGAGCTTAGCGTTATTTTGAGTGGAATTAGAACTGTAAATATTTGGAGCTATATTTTACCTAGCCTTGTTGTTAGGAGACATCTTATATTAGCGTGTTAATTTTGAATCGGACATTATTCATTTTGATGACCATTCATGTTTATTTTTGTGGAATATAAATTCTCTATATTGATTGTTAATGATTTAATTTAGTTTTAATTGTATTAGCGTCTCGATTTCCTCAGGGTGTTACAATAGCTAAAGAAGTTTTTGGGTGGCATCAGTAACAGCAGGATATTCAACTTATGTACTGTATCGAGAAATAACGATTTTCTTTTTTCCATGCTACGAGATAAGAGAATCACAGAGAAATAAGCAATAGCCCATATTAGAATGGCTGTTTGTGGGGTTCCCTACCCAATTTACATCAGAGTTGGCATGAAGCTGTGGGGAGGAATAAGCAGAGAAGTGAAGACCGTTGAATATAATCACATTGATGTATCTGAGAATGAGAAGAACGATAGCATAATGAGGGAAAATGGAAGAAGAAAGGAACTGATTAACAATATGAACAACATATGCAATATATGAGCACGTGACACTAAGGTAGACAAGATTCCCTACTAATTATCGATACAAAGTCGGATCATCAAAAAGAGTACTACTCATAGGAGTGCGCTTGGACTTCAGCTCAAGAGGAGTGGCAACGGTCTTGCTATCGGTGTGTCCTGCACGAGTGATAAGATCTAAAGCATATTTTTCTTGATAGAGATAATATCCATCAGAGTTAGTAGAGATCTCAAGACCAAGAAAATAAAACATCTTTAAAAAATGTTTCATTTGAACATTTGACTCAGATATACTTTCGGATATACCAAAAGTGATCATCACCGGTAATAATCATATCATCCAAACAGAGAAGGAGAAAAATAGTGCCATGGTTAGATTTACGGATAAAAAGTGCGGAGTCATGAGGACTGGATGTAAACCCAAAACTTTTAGGAATGGTATTAAACTTAGCAAACCAAGCACAGGGAGCCTGTTTGTGACCATAAAGTGGAAGACGATGTTTGGAAACTTGATGAGTGGTATGAAAATATCTTACAGGTGATCACATGTAAATTCCTCAGATAACTCACTCACCATTAAGGAAGGAAGTTTTCACATCCATCTGAAGCAGTTCCTAATGACAAATTACAACAACTGTAATGAGACTATGAACCAAAGTGAGTCGAATCACTGAAGCAAACTTCTCCACATGTCATTCCCGTATTCTTGAGTAAAACCTTTTATGACAAGGTGTGCCTTATAATGATCAAGACATCCATGCGATTGAGTTTTAAATTATAAACACATTTACATACCATTACATTCTTATCACTTGGTAGATCTACTAAATCCCATATATGATTTTATTCAAGTGACTATTGTTCATCAAACATTGCCTTTTGCCAAGGAGGTTAAAGTAGCCTCACGATAAGAGTAAGGCTCCTAATGAGAAAAATAGTAGAATACACATGAAAATCATGAAGAAGAATATATGTGGTTTTAGGTCTTACACTTTTACGTGGGGGATTCGGATTGGAGACTAGTGCAGATCCCTTATATGGAGCAGGTGACTTGGGTGAGTTCTCAAAAAATAGCTTTGGTTGAGCATTAAATGAGGAAACTAGAGGTATCAGTGGTGTAGTGGAAGTCAATTTAATTAAGGAGATTGTATCAGGTACTAGAGGAGAGGATGGAGATGGTGGTGTAATATGTGGCGACGGATCAAGTTCAGGTGAATTGGCAAATAAGTCTATCGAGGGATTACTAAAGAATAGAGGTGTGTATAAAGGAGGTAAGTGGAATTTGGACAATGAGGAAAACATCTTATGTTACCAGAAGACAATATGATGGGATACATGAAGACATTTAGAATAGGGATTCCAACACTTGTATCTTTTATGTTATACCGCATAGCCCAAGAAGCAACACAATCGGGATCAAAACTCTAATTTTGAGCATTAATGGGGTTGTAGAAGAACAAAATAAGAACTACTAAAAGTTCTGAGGTTATTATAGTTAGGAGGGTGGCTATGAAGACACTCATAGGTTTTAGGTTTTTAATAGTGGAAGGGGGGACATGGTTTATAGTGTAGACGAAAGTGAGAACAACTTCTCTCCAAAAAGGTTCATGACATGAGGCGGAGATGAGTAGAGCATGAGCAATGTTTAGGATATGTCAGTGTTTGCATTCGGCACAACCATTTTATTGGTAAGTGTCAGGACATGAAAGATGAGTAATAATACCTTGTGGTGTAGAAAAATGATGACACGAGAATCATTATATTTAGTGGCACTGTCAGCATAGAATAACTTAATTTTATGAGAAAATTGGGTATTGACCATAGTTACAAAATTTATGTAAAGTTGAGGAAGTTCGGAATGATTTTTCATAAGGAACAACCAGGTATAGCGTGAATAATCTTCAATAAAAAAAAAATATTTGGATTTTCCCATGGTAGCAGTGAGAGATAGGCCCCACACATCAAAATATATTAAGCCAAAAGGAGCATGATAAATATAGTCACTTTTATTAAACGTCAAAGCCAATTGTTTTGCTAATAGACATGAAAGATTGTCAAATTTAGCATTATTAACAGACCCTAAGGGACCATGAGAAAGAAAAAACTTAAGACTACCAATAGAAGCATGACCCAGACGGTCATGCCACAAGCTAAGAGAAGGTGTGGAGGATGCACAGGTTAGTGGTGAGTGATTGTGGAATATGAAGGTTTTACCTCACATCAACTTGATCACATACCTCAAGAATAAATTATATGACTTCATAATTTTAAATAAATGATAAAGTAATATTGTAGTCTTTTCAGATAGAGATGAGTAATATGGTATGAATGTAATAAAATATAATTCATTACATATATTATCTCCTCAAATTATTTTGAATATCATATTTATTTTGTAATAAACCTCAAATCTAACAACCACATCAAGTGTAATCTTACGAAATGAGAAGATATGGTGATAAAATAACCACCTATTAAGATTTAAGGTCACTTATACGATTAACAACACAATTTTAGGTCTTTATTTCCTTGGACAAACCTGCTCAGAGTTTCTAACGAACTTTATTAGAAAAATTAAATTAATAAGTATTATCTCCCAACTCTCGACTATTAATGAGAAGATCTATATATATATATATATATATATATATATATATATATATATATATATATATATATATATATATATATATCAATTATTATATTGATCATGACGTTATTCACAACTTATTCACGCATTTATTTAAATGATTAATAATAGTACTCCAGCCTTCATATTATTCTAGTTCGATAAAGAGTTTTACTTAAGTTAATAGCATATATAATTTTCATAAATCAACTCTGAAAAACTAATATATAAAAAATACTTAAAGCTTTGATTGTACCTTTGAATAATAAATAATTTATTGTATCCCTTACTATACATAACCTATGCTATTATAATATATTACCTCTATTAACCTAATTGAATGAATCAATCCATCTGCTAAATTCTTGACTAATACAAATGAAGTTTACTAAAATCATAGTATGTTCACTATTGTTTACCTTTTCTTATATATACACCACTCAAAGCCCTTAAAGCTAAGAACATTCCCTTTCCATTATTATAGTCCCCAATGACCTCAACCATCGCAAAACTTCCAATTTCAAATTATGTTTTCTTTACAAGTTTTCAAACATTGATCACGTGTGTCCTATAGAGTAGTAAAGTCACAACACTCATACAAGCAAGGCCACCATGACCACAATTGTGGTTCATTAAAGCCAAATTTTAAAAATATTCATGTTATAACCATCCTCAAATTTTGAAATTTGAACATACGCTAGTTCCGTTATAGCATTTTAACTCGTTATTATATCAACATCACGTTAATGACCACATTAAAAATTCATTATGACATTTCAAAGGATATATATACCTCTGTGCTATCTTTTTCATAAATCCACTATTAATAACCTCAATGAACAATTTCACTCTAACTTTTGATGTAGATATACCCATATCATTTTCTAGTTTACTACTCTATTAAACAGCCTCATATAAAAATAAATATACCTTAATAAATTTATAATTTTGTATATTGTGCATAGTCATTTATAAATTAATACTAATAATTAGAGAATTCCTTTGATTATTTACCATTCACGTCATCTTGTTAAACCACCCAAAACATTATATACAAAACTATCCACATATAAACATCATGC
Organism: Sambucus nigra; assembly: GCA_949130495.1. Lineage (NCBI taxonomy): Eukaryota > Viridiplantae > Streptophyta > Magnoliopsida > Dipsacales > Adoxaceae > Sambucus > Sambucus nigra. The sequence goes on along the minus strand of OX422215.1, from coordinate 299,220,732 downwards.
AAATATAGTTCTTATATAGGGTCGACCACTGATAACTCGATTGTCTCATAACATATTATCTCACTAATGAATCCATTCATAGATTGTGAACCTTGTAAGATAACTTTATTTACATCATAATAACCCTTAACTTCTAATAAAGATACCACATTCACGTATTTAATATGTAGCATGATACTATGTCCTCCTCTATTGATAGAAATGTTCTTAATATCCTATGAACAAAAAAAATACCTTTTAAATATATTAGTTTCCAAACTATATCAATACAAACTTCAATAAATTGGTATAACACTCTCCATTATGTTTATTTGTATAATATCTACCTTTAACGTAGACAACACCTATGTTACTAAAATAATCATTATGTCTCAACACCACAAAAGCCAATGTGGTTCCACCCCTATCTCATCATGAAACTATTAAATGAACATGGTCCTCTAAGTCAGTAAGGTTAATTACCTCCATAGAAAATACTAATTCTTAATGATAAATTATTTTTAGTTAACCTCAATTTCTAACATCACTAGTCTTAATAATTGTTACTATAACTCTTAGCCTTATTAGTTACCTCAAATATGGATCTCTATATTTTCTCCTAAATTATATTAATAAAAGCATTTCACCACTGTAACATATACCCTACAATCCATGAGGTGGATTAGAGGGACGTTAAAGCTAATGGTTGATTAAACATTAATCAAGCTTTTTAAGGTCGATTAGAGGATGATTAAGTATCAAGAACAAAACCAAGGTTGTTAGGGAAGAAGCTCACTCGAAGAGACTCCCACAAGAAGCAAGTTTGTTCAAAGGAGCTTCAAGAACATACTTGTAATATGTAATTAGTTTATATTTGTTCCTTCTTATCAATATTTAGAATATCTTGGAAAAAATGTTAGAATACTTACATGGGACATGGGATGGTAAGATACCAGAGGTTTTATGGGCTTATAGAATAACTAAGCGAAGGACAATCGGTTACGCCCCATTCTCCTTATTTTTTATGCTGAAGCAATCTTGCCAATAAAATTACAGGTACAATCTCCCAGGTACAACTTATGGACTATAATGCTTCCTCAGAGAAGACATGTGAAATTAAAAGATTTGGATAAATATAGAGATAACGAGATGAGGCATTTCTAAATATATAGGAAGAAGCTCTCAAGATCATTTGACTAAATGGTAAAACCAAGGAACTTTAAAGGGGTATCTAGTGTGAAAAGCTTGTACAAGGCATATTAGAGGTCTCTCGCTCCAAAGTTAGAAGATAGATGGTAGGACCTTACAAAGTGCGCAAAGCTCACGATTTGTCTATTGAGAGGTATCCAAAATCAAAGCATTCAATCTCAGTAACAAGTGGATCAAAATCTACCATGTTTAGAAGTTCCTCAGTTGTAACATTATTGGTAATAAAAATTATGATGGTTAATTGGGAGCATGTTCTTGAACAACCTATATATAGAGTTACCACTTAATATACAATGAGGTTGCACGACGTTCAAATAAATTCTTCCATTGATGTATAGAAATAAGAGATAGAAAAATAAAGACAATGAACAATGGCATTAAGGACAAATTAAACTTGTATCGCATTCAATGTTTAAGCTTTACAAAGCAAGGGGAACTACTGCCCCAAAATACAAGGATAGAGCCCCTAGTTGCTATCTAAGTCATCTATAATAGACCCTTTGCTAGTAATGAGTATCCTTGGATGGAGACCTAAGAGAGAAGGTACTAACTCGATCTGCTCATTTGTTATCTCTATCATCTCATTTTTATATTCATCCGTCTCTCGCTGTAGTTTTTATAACTCTCCATCAGCTTAGGCTAAGGCCTTTAGCATAGCTACAACCTTCTCCTCATCCTTTATTATTTCAGGATAAAGGGCAGTCATCTCTTCAGCCACTTCAACTTGAGTCCGCGTGCTAGCTTCAAAATTTTCATAATAAGTAGGAAGGTTTATCTTCTTAGGGACCTCGAAATTTAGGCCAACCATGTGAGAGTAAAAATGTCATTAGTTCATACTTGTACTTTACCAAGAAGCTCTTTGATCTTGGAGGAATTAATCAAGTGCAAAGGTGTGTTCATAATTTAAGTCAATACAGTGGAAAACTCGAGAAACTCGTATGCTATCAAGATTGGTATCTCTTGACCACAACGAGGGACAAATGTAGAGGGATGATGTTTGATCAACCAATGTATGATCTCACGGTGAAGAGAATAAACAATTTGGGGGGAAATTCCTCAATAGGAGATGTCGCAGGCAACTAAAGAGTATAACCGCTCCCACGAGCAGATGGAAAAATATTTTTCTTTGTGGCCCTATCTTCTTTTGGGGGGAGATGGCTGAGAAATATAACACTTCAGCATTTTGATTAGCAGTTTGAGCGGTTGATTAATAGATTTGAGCATTCAAAGGAGTAGGGACACTAATAATGACCTCTTCCCAAACAAGATCAGTGGGCAGCTAGGTCGAGGGCAAGGTTAATTAAACAGGGGTCACAACAGGCTCCTATACCAGTATTAGGGTAGCTCGAGTAATCACAACCTAAAAAAAAAATGAGATGAGTTAGATGAAACAAATCGATCAATCTTCTACCAAATATGGTTGCTAAGTCCAAGTTTATTTTGCTGAGTCACAGCTGCTCAGCTCAATATATTTGGCCAATACAAAATTCCCATCGTATACTTTGCAGTCGGTTATAAGTCTAAGTGTATTTTGCTAGGTCACAGCTGCTCAGCTCAATACATTGGGCAAATATAAAATTCTCATCACATATTTTTCATTAGGTGCTAAGTCCAAGTGCATTTTGTTGGGTCACAACTGCTCAACTAAATACATTTGGACAATACAAAACTCCCATTGCATATTTTACGTTTGGTGCTAAATCCAAGTGTACTATTGTAATCCCCAAATGGTTGCTCGAATAATACACTCGGTCAGTTGGTCGTTCAAAAAAAAATTCTAACACTTGGTGCTCAAACAAAATTGTGCTCATTCGGCCCTAAATGTTTGCCCGAATGAACACACTTGACCAAATGGTCGCTCAAATCTTAATTTTTGACATATATCTCAAAAATAAAATATATGTAGACATATATACATTGGTTTTTTGTGTAGAAGTTCCCTTAGCACTAGCTACCTCAAGGGAAGTTCCTCAGTAGCTTGCTCAGCCTGAGCTTCTCAATTACACTAGCACTCCCACCTTTAAGGATATAAGGGCCAAAAAGGGTCACCAACACTTGCTCATTGATGTTGGGCACAACTATTAAAGTCATGCAAGTGTTTGTTTGGGTTAGAAATAGAGGTTGCTCAGGGGCAGCCTGTGCAGGATAAACTTGCTCTATAATAGTTGGAGTGACTGTCTATATTCAAGAGAAATCAAAAGCCAAAAGGACAATGACTCATAAAAACTATAAGGAGTTACAAAAAAATAACTTAGAGTAAGAAAAGGTACCTTGATCTCAACTATAAGAGTAACAAAAGTACACAGCATCCAAGGACTGTCTAACTTCCTCCCGTTACAAAACAATCAGGGGGCTGTTATCGCAGAGGTGGGTCACCTACTGCCTGACAGCTCCAAATACCACAGTGGTTTACTCAAGTACAGGTCTGACATTGTTTAGCTGGATAGTGACATCACCTACAATAGATGAGACATTAAGTAGAGGGCTGTTTGGTTCATAACTCAGCGCCCGATGGAACTCCAAGCTGCCCCGCCTGAGATTCCATGGTCAGGGTCCTTCGGCGTTTTACCATTTGTATCTAAGATGGTTAGGACAAGCCCCAATTGTGCCTCACTTCTCAATCCCCCAAACTAAGTCCCTCTAAAGTTCCCACTGCGAGGTCATTCGAAAGAGCATGAAAGTTCTCCCAGGCCCTTCTAAGCCTACTCTCTTGCGAGTACCGTTTAACCTCACACAAACTCGTTATTATTCTCGTTACAGCATTACAACCATTATAGCTTACAGTCAATATAAACAAAGATACAATCTGACTAACAAAACAAGCTAAAGTATGAGTTGCCACACCAAACTGCCTCACTGAGTTGCCACGCTTGAGCTACCTCGGTTGCTTAATCTAAAATAATATTTCCAATTAAGGAATTATCCCTAATCTCAGGATTACCTTCAAGCCCCCTCTACAGAGATGTCAAAATGTCTAACTGACCTTACAATGCCAGTGTAAGTTATGCCTAGCAAGGTGTAGAGAGAACCTAGTGTGATGGCAGTCAGGGGAATTTTGACCCCTAAAGGCATCCAAACGACAATATTGATTAAATACCTCCTTGGGCAGTCATGTGGTCTCTGGGATAAGAAAATTCTAGACCGACAAATAATATGTAAGTTGGTAGCTAAAGGGTAGTCTCAAAACCCTCCCCAGTGGGGGGCAATACGATATCTTACTTGCCCTTAGGATTGGCATTGGCAATTTTTCTCATTTTGGCAGCAGATTTATCTTCCACAAAGTAGAAGTACCGAATTAGCTCATCGAAGATGGCCTTGTTAGATCGTCCGATGCACTTCTTACAAACCTGGTTCAACATCATTATTTTTTTCACCTCCTCATTAGAGGTAGATTCGTCAAAGAAAGTTTCATCACCGACAACATCAATACCTAGGACCTCACACACATCCTCCAAAGTGATGGTAAATCTACCCATCCCTGCCACAAAGGTGTGGGGCATGTAGATCCATCGAGAAACCATTAACCTCAAAGCATCATTTAGTTTGATCAATGTAACGTCGCCAAACCATATGGTGCTCGACAAGCCAACCTTGGATAAGATGTTGGCATACGTGACGTGAATGTACTCCGTCCATGATTCCAATCCTTTGTATGAGCCACTTGGAGACTCAAATTCCATGTTTGAAAAGGTTAAATCTCCACGTTCTATTCTAATCGTGGTTACATCGGCACCGGGGATGTACGACCACTCATTAGTTTCTTCATTTTCTTTCTCCAGTAAATGGGGAGTACCTCTGGCGATTTAATGATTAGGGTGAGCCCTAGAAATGGTCCAAAAACGATCTTCGATACAGACAAAATGGAGCACAATGGTGTTTGCACCACTGATCTTGGCGAGGAAGGGTATTATGAGAAGCGCTCCTAGAAGAAGGAGTGGTTTTGGTGAAGTTTATATCTTAAAAGTGGTTTGAAAGGAAGAATGGTGAATAATGAGAGTAAGGGATAAAATGGATGGAGAAATAGGCAACTATATCTTTCCTATAGCAAAAAATTTAAAGATATGAATTTTCTCTCTCTAAAAAGCTCCGGATATGTAAGTTATTGAAATTAAAGGATTAACAGAGAAGGCGCTCCATTTTTTATAAGGGGAAATGGGTATTAAAACGATAGGAGGTGATGTTCATGCGTGAATGGTTGCGTGTGACCACACAAAGGTAATCATCATGCTCTGATAAAATCTGCATAGAGGCGGTTCATGTGAAAACTACGCTTTATCCCTGAGTTGCCACGTGTTATGGAGTGGGAAAATGGATGGATGCATTTAATGCGATAAGACCGATCGATGATGACCCCTTTGAGGATAAGTTAGGATTTGGCATTTCTTGGGAACTTAATATGTTTTGGGGGAAATCTGGAAAAAAATTAATTTCATAACTATGAACATAAAAGTTTAAAATTACTTGAGAAGGTACCCCAGCAACTCAAATTATAAGGGAAGTTATAAAAATACTTGCTCAAACAAAATGTTCACTCTAGTGTATATTCATGTGAACGCATTAGTGTTCACTAAAAATGATAACTCCCATTTGAATGAATGCCCATTTGTATGAAGTTTTTTATCTAACAAATATTTGCCCAGCAAATGGTTGTTCAAAATGTTCGGTATTTTAGGTTAAAGGTCACTCGAAGGAGGATGATGAGGCAAATGTAGAGGTAGGTTAAATCTAATGGTTGATTAAATATTAATCAAGCTAGCTAAAGTGGATTAGTGAATGATCAAGTATTAAGAATAAGAAAAAGGTTTGTCGGTAAGAATTTCACTCGAAGATGCTCCCACAACAAGCAAGCATGTTTAAAGGAGATTTAAGAACATAATTGTAATACATACATAGTTTATATTTGTTCTCTCTTGTCAATATTTGGGATATGTTGTAATAGTATTGAGATTATTATGTACCTACAAAGGACCACGTCTGGCAAAATAGGGGATAACTTTCATGCTCAATCCAGTGACCTCATTTAGGGAATCTCACAGGTACTAGGTTTGGAGGATTAAAAATAACGCAATGTTGGAACCCCAACCTCTTTGGTACACTTAGGCAAAACCTCTCTCTGATATGATCAAGTTAGTGTTCCAAAAATCTTCCCCCCCCCCCCCGGTCGTGGGACCTCACTCGAGGGACCTTATCAAAGTTGTTCATTCGAGGAACCTTTCATAAAGAAACCTCATCCAAACAAACACAAACAAAGTAAAGTTACTCGAGGAACCTCATTAATCATTTGATTGACAATACAACATATCTTATTGCTACTATTTAATATCTTCTATGATGTCATGCTTTCTGACATTTGGGAGCTCAAGAAAACTGGTACTTGAGTGGGTTCATTCTTTGGACCGCGGACCCATTTGGAAAACGTACCATCATCCCTCACAAAGGAAACCTTTGTGATAACTTTTCACGTCACAATCAATATGAATGACATTCTGATAGCCCGAATAGTATTCCTGCCCAAAAAAACATCTCATGCATTTAATACATCACCTTTTGCATTAAATGCCCAATATTTTTGGATTTTAATGCGGCTCAGAGCATTTAATGCAGGTAAGGTCGCCTGAATGACCTTCCATTACTATAAATACTTTCACCAATCATTTGTTTCCAGAATCCTAATCTTGAATCCTGATACATGATTTCTCTATACCTAAGTGCATTATGTGAGATATTATCATTGAGTTTATCCTTTTGTTTTTATGTTCTCGATTAGTATTTATTACTAATCAATTCACGTATTAAGTCACTTTAAGGTTTCTTCCTTCCCTTTATTGCATCAAACTGCTTGTTCTTTCTCCATTCAACCAAGTTGGTAGATGAGATTCATTTCATTTATTATGTTGTCAGAGAATTTATGTTCTAGAGGCTCATTGAATACATTTTGTTACATTTAGGCCATTTATTGCAAGTATTGAAATCATTTATTTCAAGGTGAAGGAATCCGCTATTCTTTACGTATTAAATATCATTCTAAAGAGGTTACGCCTCGTTGATAACTAATCATATTTATCAAACCCATATCTCACACTCTTAAATTAGATTAATAAAAGAATCTCACCACTGCAACATTTACCTTACAATCCATGAGGGGTCATATTACTAAACAATTACAAAACTAATCTATAATCAACAATTCTCCTTATCCCATATATGTAAAGACAATATAGTCCACCTTTCATAACTTAAATTTATTCAAATTGTATCCCCTAATATGCTTTTGAGGCCCATAGAAACACCTACTAGCCGTCCTACTATATCATGAGTAAATATTAACACTATACATAATACCTCCATCTAACTTATGTTTTAAGAAAACTATATTAACCTTCATAATCGATGCTCTACCCAAAACTATGATCTCAGATTGCAAATGACCCATTCTAGACCTATATCCTAAGGTAAGTGCAACCTAGAGCTCTAATACCAAGTTGTCACATACCAAATTATGGCCGTGAATTATTAAAATATTATAAATTTAAATCATGCGTAATTAATTCCATAACTCAAATTTGACAAATATTTTGTGTTATTATAAAAATAAATAGGTAATTTTGAATTCAATGATAGACCATAATTTGACATGCAACTTATTTGACCACCTAATCTCCTACATTTGGGGGTATTAAGAGCAACAATAAGCACAATAAAATTTCTCCCATTATAATAATTGTCTTAAGGATATAACATATAAAGACAACATAAAGTACAAATGAACACTAAAATAAAAATAAAAAGAGTTCTCCTGTTATACACATATTTATATAAGAATTAATAAAATCAACTAACTTTAACATTGCCACCACTTGAAAAAAATATTTTGCATAGCATCATGAGTAAATTAACACGGTGAGAAAACTCTTCCACTAAAAAGTCAACTCTAAATGTACCAATATCAACTAATATAATCACCATATCACGAACTCATAATATGTAACTAATCATCAGTAAGCATATAACCACGTGAATAATAGCACTTTTCTCATTTAAAATCTCTTACGATACATAGGCCTATAATCTCCATGTGCAAAATTAAATAACTCGGTGGACATGTATACTAACAACTCCTAGTATACAATGCCCTACAAACATATGCATATTTCATTACCTTCCGACAACTTTTGGTACTATAGACTATTTCAATGCACTAATTATAGGATTATCTCAATCCTGGATGACTCAATATAAACCTGAAGTTCAAAAACAACAATAATATATGTTAATATGATCAAAACTTAAAATAACGGACAAATCCCTCGGTATAGCCAACTTATATATACCCTTCAACTACATAGATAAAATTAATCATGAATTCATTTATCATGAGAATCGATAATAATATAAGAATTTAAAGGCTCATAGGTACTAGTCACCTATCTAATTAAAATACTTTCTAACAAAATCATAATATAGTCCTTAATTTTCTCCTCATAAGAAATAAACTAAAACAATGTAGAGGGGGCTTGAAGGTAATCCTGAGATTAGGGATAATTCCCCCATTAGCAATAGTGTTTGGGATTAAGAAACCGAGGTAGCTCAGCATGGCAACTCAGCGAGGCAGCTTAGCGTGGCAACTCATACTTTAGCTTGTTGTGTTAGTCATATTGTATCTTTGTTTATATTGACTATAAACTATAACGGTTGTAATGATGTAACGAGAATAATAATGATTTTTAGTGTGAGGTCAAATGGTACTCGCGAGAGACTAGGCTTGGCAGGACATGAGAGAGCTTTCATGCTCTATTGAATGACCTCGTCGTGTGAACTTTAAAGGGGCTTAGTTTGGAGTATTGAGAAGTGAGGCACCATTCGGGCTTGTCCGACCATCTTAGATACACCTGGTAAAACACCAAAGGACCATAACCGTGGAACCTCGGGGGGAGCAGCCTTGAGTTCTATCGGGTGTTGAGTTGTGAGCCAAACAAACCTCTACTTAATGTCACATCCATTTTATCTGATGTCACTAACCATCTAGGCAATGTTAGACCTGCACTTGAGTAAACCACCTTAGTATTTGGGGTTGTCAGACAGTTGGTGAGCCACCTCTATGACAAAAGTCCCCTGACACGCAGTGGTTAGGCAAAAGGCATGTCTTGGCATTTAATGTTTATGGTGTGGAGACAACTAGTAAATCAAGTATTTAATGTTTTTGACATAAAGTATGAGGGATGTATTTCACAGGTATTAATGGCTGAGTTGCCTTGGGGCTGGTGTGGGAGGCTATTTAAGGACCCCAACCACCTCTAAGGAGATGATCCTTTTTTAGAGTTCATAAGTGATCACTAGAGAATTATTACAAACTAGAGAGAGTTTACTCACCCACCATTGTCATTTATTATGAAGTTTTTAATACTTAACAGAGATTTTTGAGGGTGGTTTATGTGTTTTATCTTCTTGCCAAGGTGTATCTAGGGTGCTTACTTCTCTGTCTCTCTATCTAAGTTACTTCTAAGTTCATTATTACCTTCCGAGTCATACACGAGAGATCTGTGAGCTTAAACCGAATCTATCTTCATTGAGTAATATTTGAATGTCTTACGACTAATCAATAGTATTCCTATTTAACTTATCATTACCATACTCAAAAAGGGGTTCCATATTATCTAAACTACCCTCTTACATTTGGCGACTCTGCTCGAGAGGCATTCTTCTAAGCAAGGAGTATGGCATAAGATAACGTTAATTGAAGGCTCAACTTTGATGGCATTCAACACAATGAAGAACATGAGGCGAGATAACTAGAGGCTCTAAGGGATGGGGCCCCACAAATAAAGTTACCTCTAGTTTAGGCGACGACCGGCGTTCCTAGGGTGACACAAGCTTCCACGAGTGCTGCGTTGGGACCAGCCCAAGTGTCACTCCTCATGAATAAGTTTTACGAGTTCTTACAAACTCCAGTAGCTTCGACGGTGTTGGGAGGATTTGAAGCCAACTCTTTTGTGACACTAGGGGCAGCCCCAATAGCCCCACCAAGTGCAGGTGTAACGGGAACAGTCCCAGCAAGTATACCCTCTATTGTGAATCCATCAGTGGGAAACTTGGGAGTATTAATGGCTCTAGCTGTGATGATTACTCCAGCTGCAATGGGCACTCAGCCCGTGGTCCCATTGGTTATTGCCCCAGTAGCATCACCCATGGAGGAAAAGAGGAAGGAGATGCAGAAAGAGATGCTGAAGTTCATGCAGGCCTCCTCGCAATCTGCTGGTGAGGTAGGTTCGGTCTATGATGACTTTCGAACACCTTATCCCTAGGAATACAAAGATGAGCCCTGTCCGAAGGACTATATTCCTCCTATTTTTGAAAAATACACAAGGAAAGGTGGAAACCCGAAGGAGCACATTAAGCGCTTCGTTAAACACTTGGGCATCGAATCCATATAGAGTGTTTGTTAGACTTAATTGATTTATTACTTCTTGAATAAAAGTAAAAAAGATTATGTTTTCACTAAATTAAACAACAAGAATGGAAACTATATATTAAGAGTTATATCTCTCACCACGGGCTAATTAGCATAAATGGTTACATGGTAAGAAAAATTTTATCAAGATTGAATGTCATTTGGACAATTAATAAAATCGAGAGTTGTCACCCTTTAAATTCTCATAAAAGTATACTTTTCTTTTCGAGTCAACAAATACTCCCGAGATTATACACATAAGGTCGCAAACATGGCGCATAAATGATATACTCCATCAAGCTTTCCGGATGCAAAATCAAGAACAATATAACCCATCAAAACTTAGCTAAACCATCATACAATAACAAAGCTACTAAATAATCCATGACGAGTTCAATAATCTCAAATTATTTTAAATTAGCTATAAAACATAACTAAAGGCAAGGTATGAAAGAAAACAGTAAAGAAAGCAATAAAACTAGTTAATAAAGCTTGAAAATTAAGTTATGAAAGTTTAAATAAATAAGGGAGATGGTTAATAATAACATACAATCAAACTTTAGGAGAGAGAAATGAGAAAAGCTCTCAATATTACACTAATCTAACCCAAAACAAAAAACAAAAAAATAGATAATTGTAAGAACAATTATCTATATAGTGAAATTAATGTTTTACCCGAAAGGTTTTTTATCTTAAAACTTGGTGTTGTCGTATTTGCGTGGTTTGATTTATTTATTTTATCACCATAAATGCATGGGTAAGATAAAAAGATAAAATCAATTTAAAATTTGCTTTCGCATCTAATATTGGGATTGCAATTTTTGTTTGAAACCACCCTGTGATTATTCGCCTTCTCAATAATGAAAAAATAAACTCCACTTACTATTTATAGTAAGTGGAATAAACAAAGAAAATAAAATAAAAATGAACAATATCTCAAAATATGATGGGATCGATCGATTGCCAAAAGGATTGATTGATCAATGAAGCTAAAACTGCCATACTGGCTTTCAATCCTTTACAAAATCAAGAGGATCAATCGATTGATGGTTCTGAAATCAGTACATTGTTATCAATTTTTAGCATACGATTATCGATTCGTGGTTAGACTTATAGGGGTCGATCGATCGATATCTATTTTTTGGGCACTTTTTTTTTCAAAGACTAAGGGACTTTAGGAAAATGGTTATAACTCGATCATATGACAATGAAATGACGTGTTGCCTGAGGCCACGCGAACTAAGTCAATGAACTACTCTTCCATGGAATTCCTCCAATCGCAACACAAAGTTTGAAATTATAAAATTTCCCCTGAAGTTGTAACATGTGATGAAACTTTCCGGGAAAAAAACCAATTGCTCTTAAAATTATCATTACAATTTTTAGGGAATCGATCCGCCTTTTCAAACTAGTTTTTTCTCAAACTTCTTCACATCTTTCGCTTGTTTTTGAAACTTAAGAAATTTTCTAAATTTCTTAGCAAACATTGTCATCATCGGAATTGATGTCTGGCTCATCGTTCGAAGTAGGTGTTTCCTCCTTTTATGATTTCAAAGCAAAGCCCTTGTCCATATTCTTTGCTTTGAAAGAAAGCATGTTAACCTCATAAATTTTAAGATCGCCTGCAAGATCCTTAAATTTCGAAGAGGTCAAAGTATCTAAGGAATTCAAAACCATATTTTTTGAATTAAATATTTCAAGAAAGGACCATAAGATCTTCTTGATTACTCGATTTTTGATAATTCTCTCTCCCAAGTCAAGAGACGAGTTCATAATATCAGAAAATCTTACATGGAATTCATCGAACGTTTCACTATCCTTCATCTTAATGGTTTCAAACTGAGTGATGTGGTTTTGGAGTTTGAAAGCCTTAACAACACTAGTTCTTCAATGGTTGAGTTGGAGTATGTCCCAAGCCTCTTTAGACTTTTCACATGTCATAATACGGTATACCTCCTCCAGTGTGACCAACCAAAACAGATCATTTAAACCTCGAGAATTATAATTTCCCAACCTATGCTCTTACTCACTCCATGATTCTACGGGTTTTAATAAAATTAATTCTCCATCTTTGCTAGTTGGTGGATTCCACCCTTTAACTAATGCTAACTAAACTCACTCATCTATTGCCTTAAGTGTTGATTTCATATTCATTTATTAGTATGCGTGATTAGACCCATCAAACATCGATCCACTAGAAACTGAATGACCCTCTGAATAAAAACCACCAAAATTAATGCCAAAATACGTATCTAAACATGATAATTTAGTGTTCTAGCTATGATGCCAATTTGAAAATGCTAGGCACGTAGGTCCGAAGGTATGAGGTCACAACAACAAAGTCAAATTTTAATTTTTCCAAATTAATTATAAAATTTTAAACATATTATATCTAAATAAAACTTACACCAGTTTTAAACCGGATTGTTGTAATAAATCAATTTACCAAATTTTGTCTTCTTAACCTAAAACATACATCTAGGTCATATCAGAAAAAATAAATTAACCGATCGTACAACGTGCCGATGTATGAAGAAAACCCACAATGGAAAAAATCTCGAACGGTCCAGTCACATAAATCACCATGATAAGGTTTTACAAAAGACAGACAGCTGACTGACTCAATGATTTGATGCCCTCATAAGCCTTGACACATCTTCAGTCTTTAACCTATCATATACAGTGCAATGTAGGAGTCCACCTATGTAAGATTCCATAATGTGTGAGCCCACACATGCCTCGGTATCCACTGAACAGGCTCTGTAACCATTTATGGATCTGAAATACGGATGCACCGTTCTTCACCGCAATACCACACCACGGAGTCCACCGTCTATAAATAGAAAACCAAGCACGGAGTCCACCTCATGAAATGAATCTCTATCAAGATGATGAGAGAAATAAATTGTGGTGCCCTTGATGCCTGATGCGCTTTAAATTGAAAACACATTTTTTAAGGCGGCATAATTTTTGAGAAAAAATGTCCGAACGATAACTAAGGTTCATTCGAAAGAAAACCTTATTTCGTTCAAACAAACTTCAAACTCGTTCGAACGAACCGGTGATCTCGTTCAAACATACTTCGAACGACTTGACCTCTGTCAAAGAGAGATACCCCATTAGATGTCCATTGGAAGTTCGTTATAACAAACTTAACATCTCGTTCGAACGAATGCTTATTCCCATCTGAATAAGAAAAATACAAAAAATATTTTAATTCAAAAACCATTTTAAAATATATCCAAATATATTTGTAAAAAATAAATCACCCAAAATTAAATTTCCAAGGATGAAAATCATATGCATTCATACCTGAGGGATCCTCGAAAACATGATGATAAATGTGGCACAAAACACAGCACTATGTGTAATCTCTTAAGCTTTTTTTCTACGTTTTCAACAAACACGTCATAGGCTTGTAAGGTCAGCAACCCAAAGCCTAACCTATGACTCAAATGTTTTGTCTCAAATTAAGCCAATGCAAACAAATTGGCTCAATTAAAAAAAATCCTTATAATAACTGATGGGTATACGTGGTGATTTATTCTTTAACTGTCATGAGGTCTTAGGTTTGGGAAGACCTAAAACTATACCTAGTACGCACGAGAGATGCTCGAAGGTAATATGAGTAGGCCTTCATTATATGTGGGGGCAAGAGATGCTCAAATATTTGTGCAAGCTCGAGGTGACTTATTATAGGGATGCCCACCTGCATACTTATGTTTCAAACTTATGTATTATATATTCTAGAGAGGTGTATATTGCATTAATGCCCTGAGATAATCAAATGTGTATAGACTTGAGATATTATTGATATATTGGTTATTTGGTGAGACGAACCATAGATTTGAGACTACAGCACAACTTATGTTTTCAAATGAAAGTGATAAACCTAAAGATGAGAAACTAATGATTAAAAAATGAAGAGGTAAATCTTTAATCACATGGGTGACATATGGGTTTTGAATTTACAACCGCGTGATATTTTATGTTATTGGGTTAGGTAACTAATAACTTAAAATATGTTTACCGATCCCATGTGATAGGAATAAGTCAAGGATGATGATGATGATGATGATGATGCTGTTAAACCACAAGAGGAAGATGTGTATTTATGATGTGGGGAATATTCAATTATAATCATACTCTAGATAAGCTTGTTGTTTAAGTTTTCCTTTAAAAGTTTTCCTTTCAAAATTATTTTTACATGTCCCTATTGCAGTAGTTCTTGTATATGTGGGATCGTTGGTGGATCATCTCTAGCGGAGTCCCATATCTTACTCCCAAGATTATAGGAGTAGAGAAATTATAGCTCATCATTTTATTGTACTGCTTTATTTTCGGTTTTTTTGTATATGTCTATTTGCATTCAGAGGTGATATATGTTATTTGGTTGGTGATTGGTATCAGAGTTGGTTTTCGATTCAGTAAATATTACATTGTGTTTGTTCTTTTTTATTCCTGTTTATTTCTTATGCTAAGAATGTTACTAAAAGTTTTGTTCCCCGTGATTATTGTGGAAGACCTAATAAATATATTTATGGAATTTTTGAGGTATCACATTTGATATCATAGCATTCCATGTTCTAGTTTCCTAGGGATATTAAGTGCACCGGTCTCTTTTTCATGTCGCATTCTTTGGATACTTTAGAGCTTTATTGTTTAGGGTTTGTATTCCCTATAACGATGACCGTTTAGGGGGTTTTGCACCATTCTTTCCCGATAAATGACTCGGATAGACCAAGTATATTGGGAGGGTTCCTTGTTTGTATTTATCTTACGATACGTCCCATGTATGCGGTCGACTTTGATTAAGAGTCAAGGGTTTTTGGATGCAAGACTTTTATCAAGTGCTTGGCATATGGTCAGAGGGGAAATGTTTTCACTCACCATCTGTAATGGCATTAAAAGTAAGTTTTTAAAGAATTGTCTGTGCAACCATGTGGTGGTCAGGATGAGGAAGAATTTAACTATCTTTCTCTTTATACATTGGGAGAGATTGATATAAAGGTGAAGGTGGATGTTTGAGTTATTAGCTAGTACAATAAAGAATTTTTGAGTTGGAAGAAACCTTACGTGAGGAGTTTGACAGGTGTTATTGGGTAACCCATTGTTCACCACTTTCGCTTGGGTGGTTGAAGTTACCTTTCTACATTAGTGGGAGAATTTTAACCATTATGAGAATATAATCCTTAAGATTTGGAAGAATGAGGCAAAAAAGGACCAATAAATAGAGACGGTGTGGTGTGGACCCGAGTAAGGTGACCTCACCAATTTATGAACCACATAGTGGGAGATGACCCCAAGGAGTTTCCAAGAGTTGAGGATATGATTTGTTTGTCCAATTGCCAAGGTGAATTATGGCTATTAAAGCCATGAACTACGAGAACAGAGTAAACGAGGCAAATTTTAAAATATACAACCAATGACAAAAGGCCACGATGGTCACCAGTGGGGATTCCATTTTGATAGTTCATTTAAAGGAGGCTGTTAGGCTTATGGAACATGAGGCCACCTAGTTATTAGATGCCTTAGTGGTAACCAACTTTTTGGGGTACCTCTAGGGAATGGTTATGGGAACGTAAATGGCTCGCGCATATGAGTCTTGATTTTACATCGAGGATTTTTCATTGTTTATTAGTAATATTTTTACTATGATTATGAGATATATGGATTCCCTCTGATATTTATGTATTGGTGGTTACCTCCAGCCAGGAGGGTGATACTTTATGCTGTTATTTTAAAGACATGGAAATTTGTTTGTTCGGCTCGAGTTCAACCACCTTGTTGATTTTTTATGAGATATCACCATATAATAATTTATCTTGTGTTTATATTTATATTTTACTCTTATATCGACTACCGGGAGTAAGCTTTGGTCTAGGATTACTTTGGGTGGTTATGCTTAGGCTTGGAAGAAAGGGCTAGCACACCTCTATAGGTATGGATGTGAGTAAATTATGGGACATTACGATCACGTGCATGTGTCATCAATAGTCTGACATAATTCTAATTTTACTTTGATAAGTATTGTATTATTATCTACGTAAGAGAATTATTTTTCTTTAGAAATGGCACAAGCAGAAAGTCCATTGCAAGGGCATTTCATGGGATCGACTTCGTCACTTATAGTAGACATGTCGTGGGAGTATACACCATAATTTTTTAGTTGCTTAAGCATTAGAGGACGACATTACTTTGAGGGAGTTCCAGAATATGGATGGTTCACTAAACGGAGGTTTAACCTCCCTGGGGAAGGTTAGGGTCAATATATGGGATGAATATTAGATGTTATGTATCAATGACTGGTTGGACTAGCCGAGGAAAGTGTCCTCTTGTGGCAATTGAAACGTGGTGTGTCATAATTTGTGGTGCAATCATGTGGAGTATATCTTGCAGACAACTCCATAACGCAATATAACACAGGTGTTCCATTAGTGGGATTTTTATCGCACGAAGGGTAGTTTGCTGCGAATTGTGATGATACCTCGTTAAAGAGGGAATTATGTACTCGGTGTGTTCACTAAACCCAAATCTATTATTAAGGGTGGTTTATGCCCTAACGTTGAAATTTACCAAGATTAAGTATGTATATAGTATTGGGAATAAGTCCTTTCTCCGATTGAGGACATGAGAGGGTCTCATTTTCGGGGAAAGTTTTGCCGAGGGGGTCCCCAAACTAAAGAGGTGGTTTTGACCAAGGTGCATGTTTGGAAATAATTTTCAAAAACTGTGGAATTCAGAATTCCAATAGGGATTAGACAACCCAATGTGAAATTCCTCTAAAAGGCATATATATAGTGAGGTCAATGTCGTTTGAACTCACCTAATCATTGTTAGTGCTTAGGATGTTTTCAGGTTTAGCATGAAGAGAATTTTTGAGAGACCAGCTATTGTTCAACAATTAGACTATCTGGTTTAGATTATAACCAAGCATGAGTCTTGACTAAAAAGTCCTAGGTATGTATTTAGTCATAGAAGATAGATTCAGTTATAGCAGTGGCAAGATGCCATGGGGGTAGATATTATAGATTTCTACTAGGAATAAATTTGAATTTCGAGGATGAAATTCCTTATTTGAAAGGGGAAGCATGTAATATCCAAAATTCTTATGGTTATTATTTAGTTATTTAAATTGTGGGAATTAATTATATGTGCCTCTTGTGACTAGAGTTTTCAGCATTTATACTATTATGTGTTATTTAATTGGATCGGAATTGAGACTTAAGGCACAATGATTAATTAATTTATGTTCGGACTCGTATCGAGAAATTATTAAATAACTGAGTTGTTATTTATTTATTTTGGATATAATTGGTAATTGGCGTCTGGGACTCCTAAAATGTTTGTTTATAGTTTAAAACGATTTTTAAAGCCCTTTTGGGTTAGTATACAACTTGGGATTGGTTTTAAGTCATTTAGAGTTATTTTTGGACTATGTTATTAAGGCTAAAGGGTTGAAAGAGGTTATTATGGATCTCATTTTATCACAAACACAATGGGGAAGCACTAGAGGGGCTAGAGAGAGAAAGCACCAAACGGAAAGGAAGGTTTGGGAGAATTACAGATTGATTTCTCAATCAAAACATAAGGCAAGTTCTATATATCATATGATTATTATTGCATACGTGTTAGATTATATCCGTTTCATTGGATTCTAAACCGTAAACATGTCTTAAATCTGATTTGTAAAATTTCGTTGATTAATTTTATAATTAACCAAATCATGTTAGTAATTAGGTCAAATCCTCTTTGATTTTGATTGATTTCCTCATGTATATGACTTGAAATTATTAGAAAATGATCTGAGCATATTTTTTATTATAAATTAGCTAAAAACCTTTGTTTATTTGAATCAATCCAAGGAAATTCTAAGAATTGGATAAAACTATGGTTCTTAGCTTTTGAATTTGGTTGTGTTTAATCTTAGGACATATTTGGGATTTGATGATGGAATTAGGTTATAATAGTTGTTCTGATGTGTTTTTATCAATTAAATGTTGATTGGGTGCTTGGATGACTATTTTGGGCTCTTTAATAGAGGCTTGGAAGGGAAAATTGGGGTTGAAGATGAAGAAACCAATAAGGAAAAAATTAGGATATCACTGTGCTGATCGGTCAATCGGTGGTAACAAGTATAGCCTAGGTGGGGGCTTTTGTGATATTGGTTGGAATTTGGGGTTTTAGGCCTAGGGATTTGGTTTGTTAGCCGATAGTTTTTATCTACTCATGGAATATATATATATATTCTTATTATTTGCATCATTGAAAATCGATTTTCAGATATTTGAATATTTAGTAAAATCATTGATTTATATGGGCTAAATGGAGGATTTGACATTTGAGGATAGGATTGAGTGTAGAATGGGTTTGTTAATTAAGAATTTGTAAGTTGTAGGATTAGGATTATTGGTCGGTATTATTATAGTCGTCGTGATTTACTTATAGATCATTTGTCCTTTGAATGAGACTCAAATTTTAGTTAAAAACCCTTAGGGAAGAGTAATTATTATAGTCGATAGATTTATGTGTATTAAGTGTGAATTTATACCTAGACGTGATGCCTTGGGAGATCTAAACTAGGGTTAATTAAGGTGAATATTGTAGATGTGAGTATTTTGGATATAGGGTAGGGTGAGACCACCTAGAACTCGGTACCCAAGAGATAGGGTTAATATATTATGAGAAGATTGTAAGGTTATACATGTGATATACCTTTTTATGATAGTGATGCTAATGTGACCCGATAGAGTTAGGGTTGGTGTGTGTATGTGCTTTATGTTAACTTATTAATGAGGGTTATATATATTTATTCTTTAACCCTATTAGTAAGGGTTATGGCTACTTGTGGGTTTTATATTCAATGCATGCCATGGGAAAGTGATTGTGGCATATCGTACTAGGAGGGATTTCATAATGGGGTACGTGTAGCGCGGATCACGCTGGTACCCCAGTGAGTAGACATGCTTGTAATACCCCGCACTTTTATGAGAAATTAAATTCAATAATTAAGTGTAATTTGGGAATTTAAGAATTATTGTGAATAGTAAATTTTTGAGGTTTTCGAGGATTAGATGATTTTCGATGAGTGTTATATTTACTTTTGGGATTAAGTAAATAAGTCGGAGTATTTTAATTATATGTCGCAGCTGGGTAAAGCGACAGAGGATAATATTTTAACGGGAATACCGCATTAATTTGTTTGGTTTAAATTAGTGAGTTGCGGTCAAATGTCTCGAATGGAGATTCTGATTGCGCAGTGAGTCTCGAAATGGCCGAGATAGTCAGAATTGAGTATTCGGGTGTCGTAATTGAGTTTCAAGAATTTTTGGATTAATAGGGACTCACAATTGAGTAAACGAGTCATTTTTTGGTTTAATAGGGATAAACCCTTATTTCAACCAATATAAGGCACTGCAAAGTGGGAGAAGGAAAGAAAAGAGAGAAAAGAAGAAGGGAAGAAAGGAAGAGGAGAAAAGATGAGAGGAAAAGGATTTTCGGGCCAAACTCCACGGGATTCGACTCGGGGACGTCGGATTTCATCCTCCAGGCAAGTGTTTACTTGATTTATTTAATTTTGAGCTTGAATCTCATATCATAGTTGGTAAAAACAAACCCTAAAGGTTTTGGATTGGGTTTTCGTGGATTAAATCCGTTTTTCGAAAGTTTAACAGGTAAACCCCGAAAATTATGAAATTGGAGAAACTTAGAAATTAATTGAATTTAATTGTTGATTTTTGGATGTAGGATGTTTAGAACCTATTTACTATGTGTATATTTCGTTGGGTGTAGTTAGATGTTGGTGGAAGAAGGAGTAAAAATGGTTGGAGGTTTGTTAATGGACGAAATAGTCTCGGAGAAGACGATGAACAGTAACTAACGTCATTGCCGAATCGATTCGGCCTAGATGCAGATCAATTCGGCTCTTGAAATAAAATTTGTATATATTTTCGATACGGTCGTGTGTGCACTGACCGCGTATTTTTCTGATTTTCTTTGGATTTATAATGATTTTTCTACGGAAGGCTGTTCGAGATCGAAATCGTTAGTTAGAAATCAATCCTGATATTGAGATAATTAAGGCTACAATTGTTTGGAGATAAATGTTAGGGGTTCCTAAATATAGAGTGGGGACCTCTAGATTATTATTTTAGTGAAATTTAGACCTTGGGTTTGTGGAAAAATGGAATCCACAACCTATTTAAATTAAGGGTGTTTGGTGACGTATATTTCTTGGGATACATTCAGTGGGCATTTAGGCTTATATAATTATGCGCGTAGAAAACTTAATTATATCGATTGTAGTTGAGTATATCCTGTGATACTATTAGGATGAATTTGGGAAAATGCGTATCTACTTAGTGTGAATTGGTATAGTTGGAGAAATTATATAAATCCTTAAGTCTGAAAAAGGTACATGTTATTTATCAAGTGAGGGAATACTTTTGAGTTTAGTATCGTGAGTGTGCGAATACTTGAATATTATTAATTATGAGAATCTTTGGGATTATTGGTCATCGCTATGTGTGATTGGCAATTATAGCCATTTATATTTGTTTGAGGAACAATGTGGAATATATAAATGTATCTACTATGTGATGAAAGTATATATATTATATGATACGGATATGTATATATATCTATGTGTGGATGGCATATATATATGTGAAGCATACCCACTCTAATGCTATCATGGGAAGTTGCACGATGTGGGTGAGGCCCCTGGCTTGAGGAGCAGGGTGCTTATAGTCCCCAGGTCATAGCGTCCATTGTTATATTGTGTGATTTTTATTAGGGGTGAGACGTGGTGGGTATGTTTCGTCTCACTTTCGGGGAGGAACTATGACCGCTTCCCACACGTTGTGATTTGGTTTTGACCATGAAGTAGATGACATTTAGTCCTACCGGTGGTCCCCAGGATGGTATGTGAGGGATGCCCTGGAAGTTGATAGCATTGAGAGATCGCATCCTCGAGTTATAGCTCGTTGGGATGGTTATTGTACTTGTGTGTATAGTACATTGCTTGTGTATGAGAACAAGTTATCATATCTCTATGAGAGTAAAGAGATAAATTGAATATGAAAGGAAAAAGGATTAATTCTTATTCTGGGAGAATGTATCCGAACTTATAATGTGAAATGTATATAAAAGTGAGTATGAAAAATAAAGATGAGTATGTTACGTATATTTATTTATACGAGTATATATATAAGTTGAGTACGGAGGGTTTGATGGATCTCGACGATCAAACTTGCCAAGTAGTAGTGTATCGGGGGCTTCCTTATTTGGATTTCGCTTTGCGAGACACCCCACGCACGAACATGGCTTAGTGTCGAGACTGGGGAGAAGTTTAACCCTTAGTGCTCCTATTTTGAGTTTTCATTATACGAGTATATATATATATATATATATTGTGTGTGTGTGTGTGTGTGTGTGTGTGTGTGTGTGTGTGTGTGTGTGTGTGTGTGTGTTGTGCACTGGGGGTCTAACGGATCTCGACGATCGACCTTGCCAAGGATTTCTAGAGTTTGGGGTGACGGATTA
Organism: Sambucus nigra; assembly: GCA_949130495.1. Taxonomy (NCBI): domain Eukaryota; kingdom Viridiplantae; phylum Streptophyta; class Magnoliopsida; order Dipsacales; family Adoxaceae; genus Sambucus; species Sambucus nigra. Next base: position 299,198,552 of record OX422215.1, on the reverse strand, counting down.
GTCAGGCATCATAGCTTGACTAGGATGTTTAGAGGGATGTGCTAGGTGTCCACTATTAGAAGAAAGGTAAGGGGTATCTCATGGGATTGCGATACCAATTTATATATGAGATAAAACATATTTTTAATAATAAAGCATTTATGCACTTGATAAATATTTTCATAACTCGGGCTCTGACCCATTTCAATATTTTCCCCCTCTTACTATATATTATATATATATAGGTGTCCAGACACAGGGACGCCTAGATGATGATCTTTTTTAGTCAGACGCCTGCTGTAGCAGCTGTGGATGTGTGCAGGTTTATTTTTATATGCTTCTATTCATGTGATCTAGATAGGAAGCATTGTAGTAATTTTTGGGCCGAAAGCCCAACTGCATTTATTTATTCTTTCACCGCCTTTTCGTGCGGCATTCAATTTGGTTGTTTCATATTTGAACCGAGTGCTCGATTATTTTATTTCTTTCCAGTATTATTTATTTAAATTGTGTGGATGTTTTAATTGTCTAGTTAGTTTAAAAGGATTAGTTAAAAAAAATTAACGACAGCCTAATAGGTTATTAGTAATTAAATTTGTTTTCGACAGTAATGGTAAGAATGATCCATATGCGACTCCGGTTTTAATTTGGTACATGAGTGATCGCTCGGTATTTTAGTAGGCGGGGTGTCATAGATAGTATCAGATCATCTGGTTCTAGTGTCCTTACGAATCTGTGCGGACATACTACGCTTTTAGCGTTGCTCTCGATTTGTTATAGAGCCTTAAGATAGGGATTGTTGATTCCTCTTATGAGATTTTATTCTCCTTCCATATTGTGAGATTATAGTTATCTTTTGCGTGTTTGAAGTTCGTGTGCTGATCGAGGAAGGGTGACCAAGGAAGGTCATGATGAAGGCAGTAGGAGGCGGGGCTTAGCTGGAGCAGTGAGTGGAAGTCGGAGACTAGGACCGTAGTAGAGGTCATTCTCCTTGTGGCAGTTGATAAGAGTTATTGCAACGAGTACTAAAGAATAGTAGTTATGAGTACCCAAGTACCACTATAGTAGAGAGTGGTACTAAAGTTGAATTACCCGGTGAAGCTAAGGGTTCGAAAGGGGTCTTTGGTAAGGACCATATTGGAAGTAAATTCATGCGAAGGTGTGTAGCATTACTCAGTGGAAGTAGTAGGGTCAGAAGTTTTGACTTAGAGAAGGGTATGGAAATACCTAGATGTGAAAATTGAGGAAAAATTTTCACTCGTAGGAGCAATATCGAAATGGTGGAAATGGTGATAACCATATTCGGGGGAGTAGGATGTTTTACCCCTAAAGGGATCTTATGGATAGTTTTAACCGTGAGTCCCCATGATTTAGCAAGAATGAGAAGAATGAAGTTTTAAATTATTCACGTAAGGATCGGTCAGAGGTCGACAGTGAATAACGAGAGTTATGGACAAGTGAACTTTGTACCAAGTTAAGGTAGGTACAATGAAGAGCGAGCCCTTTCGAGGAATGATAGGCTCACTAGAAGAGTGTTGCGAACACTTATGAAGAATGTATGTGTTCGAGGACATCATTAGTGGGCATCCACCTGGGGAATTCATTGAAACAGGGTTGTTGAGGCCGGTGGTGGAGTTTCCTTTTCATGAGGAAGTTAAGGGGAACTAGTAAAGTGATTATCAGGATCGTGGCTGTGGATTCCAAGATACTAATAACCTTAAAAGGTTCAGGGTGACCCAAGATGGGGAATGTGGAGTTTATAACCGTACGATTAGTTATTGCCCATGGGAGTTAAAGGGGAAAGAGTAAGGTGTCCAGAAGGGAAATTGATTAAAGTAATTTTTGGTTCAGTTAGGGAAAGTGTACCAAGTTCGGGAACCTTTTTGAGTATCTAGGGAGATAAGCGAAAATGTTATTATGAGATTCACCTCAATTGAAGGAGTCTTGTTCTGTGTGACGAGATTGAGTCAGAGTGTTTTATTAGCCCTAGATTCGTGTGTGATACGTGTTTACATATAGTATCGATAACGTTATGTAGTATGTGTTTATCTATTTTTCTGTGATAGTGGGAATTTAATTTCTTTCATTCGCTAAGAAGTGCGGGTGTTAGTATTTTGAGGTTATATATCAGATTGGTATTACTCATTTTGTATGTGTTATACGAGTATGGTGTTATTTTGAGTAGAATATGATATTCGCTGTTCGGATCGATAGTAGGCTAATAACGGCAAGACTATCATGTTCGTGGTTCTAGGGTGGAACAGGTTGTTGTTGCGATATCTCACCTAGATATAGGCCGAGTTCGCCTTTATTATATGTATAGATGAAACTTCGGTGAGAAGATGTTTCTTTATCATGATTCGAGTGTGTGGCGACCTTATAGGTGTGATTTAAGGTATGCAGGGTTAATTGTTGAGCAGTGAGTTTAAGCTCATTATTGATTGCGCAAGGACTGAGTGTTAGTGAGAGCGATTGGTGGTATGGCTCCTGGGCAGATATGGGAGTTCAAACCACATTTTGTTGAAAGAGGGGTTAGGGTTATCTCGGTTGCATATTTGAAGTTAATGGACCTCCACGACGGACAAAGTTAAGTAGTAGTGTATTAGAGGGGTTCCTTGTTTGGATTTATCTTTGCGAGACGCTCCACGCATGAACCTTAACGACGTCGGGAGCGGAGAGATGTTTTAGGATGCAAGAATGTTGGTTTTGTCGATAAGTCTTATAGTGTGGAGGAAATATTATAGACTATGAGCCGTATGATGATGGTATGCTTATGGAAATATTGTTCTATGGGGAAGCACTAAAATGGTTCTCTCACCGCAAGTAAGTGGGTGAGGCCGAAGTTAGAGAAATTGATTTGAGGCTTATAGCCAGGCCATAATGAAAAGACCAATTTCAGACAAAGTATATTTTGGGTATGATGTTCGTAATGCTTTTGTAGAGAGTGGGTGCCTCGATTAGTTTGACTTTCCTATTTGCCTAGGTGGAAGGATAGAATAGTAGAAATACATTAATAGGTTAGTGAGGTAAAATTTAGGACATCCCGCTATTGTGCCTTAGGTCATTATATCTCGGTGACCGACGACGCGAGGGAGTAGTGTAACGGGAGGGTTCCTTATTTCGATTTCTCTTTGCGAGATGTCCGACGCATGAAACCGAGAAAATGTCGGGAGTTGAGAAAGGACTTGGGTACCAGGGACACAATTTAGGATAGAAATATTTCTCATAGTTAGGAACACTTTGATCTTAGAATTATTGGGCAGTGAAGCCAGTGGAGTTAGTGGAACTAATATAGAAATATTGGTTTGTTAACCTTGAGAAGAATGGGATGTTGCAGGTTGGGAAGACCCATGTATGAGTATTATGCCGAGGAAATAAGGCCTATTGTTTAGAGAGTGTGTACGTTTCAGACGTTGGCGATAGTTGTGCGGAGATGCACGGGTTAAAAAAGGTGTATGGGGAGGTAGAAGGGACGTAGTATATAGAGTTGAAGATTATGCCGAGATGGTAGTATAGTATAGTATAAACCTTGTTAGAGGAGAGTGATGATGAGTATACGGTTAAGAGATATTGGGTATTACCATTCTACTTTGAGGCATTAGGATGTGGAGGGATTCATGATCCTAGGTTAGTGTTGGTAGTATTGGTTATATCTGAATTTCGAGGACGAAATTTCATTGTAAGGGGGGGAGTATGTAATACCCCGCACTTTTATAGGAAATTAAATTCAATAATTAAGTGTAATTTGGGAATTTAAGAGTTATCGTGAATAGTACATTTTTGAGGTTTTCAAGGATTATATGATTTTTGATGAGTGTTATATTTACTTTTGGGATTAAGTAAATAAGTCGGAGTATTTTAATTATATGTCGCGGCTGGGTAAAGCGATAGAGGATAATATTTTAATGGGAATACCGCATTAAGTTGTGTGGGTTAAATTAGTGAGTTGCGGTCAAGTTGCCTCGGATGGAGATTCTGATTGCGCGGTGAGTCTCGGAATGGCCGAGATAGTCAGAATTTAGTATCCAGGTGTCGTAATTGAGTTTCGGGAATTTTTGGATTAATAGGGACTCACTATTGAGTAAACGAGTCATTTTTGGGTTTAATAGGGTTAAAACCTTATTTCTCCCAATATAAGGGACAGGAGAGTGGGAGAAGGAAAGAAAAGAGAGAAAAGAAGAAGAGAATAAAGGAAGAGGAGAAAAGAGGAGAGGAAAAGGATTTTCGGGCCAAACTCCGCGGCATTGGACTCGGGGTCGTCGAATTTCATCCTCAAGGCCAGTGCTTAATTTCTTTATTTAATTTTGAGCATGAATCTCATATAATAGTGGGTAATATCAAACCTAAAGGTTTTGGGTTGGGTTTTCGTGGATTAAACGGGTTTTTCGGAAGTTTAACAGGTAAACCTCGAAAATTATGAAAATGGAGAAACTTAGAAATTAATCGAATTTAATTATTGATTTTTGGATTTAGGATGTTTAGAACCTATTTACTTTGTGTCTATTTAGTTGGGTGTAATTATATGTTGGTGGAAGAAGGAGTTAAAATGGTTGGAGGTTTGTTAATGGCCGAAACAGTCTCGGAGAAGACGAGGAACAGTAACCAACGTCATTGCCGAATTGATTTGGCCTAGATAGGAATCGATTCGGATCTTGATCATAAAATGAAATTTATAGATATTTTTGATCGCGTTGGGGAAGACTGCATATTTTTCTGATTATTTTTGGATTTATAATGATTTTTCTACGGAAGGCTGTCCGAGATCGAAATCGTTAGTTAGAAATCAAACATGATATTGAGAGAATTAAGGCTAGAATTGTTTGGTGATAAGTATTAGGGGTTCTAATTATAGAGTGGGGACCTCTAGATTATTATTTGAGTGAAATGTAGACCTTGGTTTTGTGAAAAAATGGAATCCACAACCTATTTAAATTAAGGGTGTTTGGTGACGAATGTTTCTTCGGATAAATTCAGTGGGCATTTAGGCTTATATAACTATGGGTGTATAAAACTTAATTATCTCGATTGTAGTTGAGTATATCTTGTGAGAGTATTAGGATGAATTTGGGAAAATGCGTATCTACTAAGTGTTAATTGGTATAGTTAGAGAAATTACATAAATCCTTAAGTGTGAATAAGGTACAGGTTATTTATCAAGTGATGGAATACTTTTGAGTTTAATATCGTGAGTGTGTGAATACTCGAATATTATTAATTATGAGAATCCTTGGAATTATTGGTCATCGCTATGTGTGATTGGAAATTATGGCCATTTATATTTGTTTGAGGAACAACGTGGAATAGATATATTTGAAGCATACCCCCTCTAATGCTATCATGGAAAGTTGTGCGATGTGGGTGAGGCCCCTGGCTTGAGGAACAGGGTGCGTATAGTCCCAAGGTCATAGCGTCCATTGTTATATTGTGTGATTTTTATTAGGGGTGAGACATGGTGGGTATGTTTCGTCTCACTTTTGGGGAGAAACTATGACCGCTTCCAAGACGTTATGAGTTGGTTTTGACCACGAAGTAGGTGACATTTAGTCCTACCGGTGGTCCCCAGGATGGTAAGTGAGTGATTCCCTGGAAGATGATAGCATTGAGAGATCGCATCCTCGAGTTATAGCTCGTTGGAATGGTTATAGTACTTGTGTGTATAGTACATTGCTTGTGTATGAGAACAAGATATCATATCTCTATGAGAGTAAAAAGATAAATTGAATATGAAATGAAAAAGGATTAATTCTCATTCCGGGAGATTGTATCCGGACTTAAAATGTGAAATGTATATAAAAGTGAGTATAAAAAATAAAGATGAGTATGTTACGTAGATTTATTTATATGAGTATATATATAAGTTGAGTACCGAGGGTCTGATGGATCTCGACGATCGACCTTGCCAAGTAGTAGTGTATCGGGGGGGGTTCCTTATTTGGATTTTGCTTTGTGAGACACCACACACACGAACATGGCTCAGTGTCGAGACCAGGGATAAGTTTAACCCTTAGTGCTCCTGTTTTGAGTTTTCATTATACGAGTATATATATGTGTGTATATATATATATACATATATATATATATATATGTGTGTGTGTGTGTGTGTGTGTGTGTGTGTGTGTGTTGTGTATTGGGGGTCTAATGGATCTCACGATCGACCTTGACAATTAGTAGTGTATCGGGGGGTTCCTTGTTTAAATTTCGCTTTGCGAGACACCCCACGCACAGACATGGCATAGCGTTGAGACTGGGAGAAGTTGGGACCTTAGTACTTTGTTGGCTTATGATTTCTAGAGTTTTGGGATGACGGATTAGTTAGGCCGTGTAGATTGACGAGGATGTTTAGAGGGATGCTCTAGGTGTGTACTATTAGAAGAGAGGTAAGGGGTATCTCATGGGAGTGCGATACCAATTTAAATATGAGATAAAACATATTTTTAATAATAAAGAATTTATGCACTGATAAATATTTTCACAACTCGGGCTCTTACTCGTTTCTATATTTTCCCTCTCTTGCTATATATATTATATATATAGGTGTCCAGACATAGGGACGCCTGGATGATGATCCTTTCGAGTCAGACGTCTGCTGCAGCAGCTGTGGCTGCGTGCAGGTTTATTTTTAGATGCTTCTATTCTTGTGATCTAGATAGGAAGCATTGTAGTAATTTTTGGGCCGAAAACCCAACTGCATTTATTTATTCTTTGACCGCCTTTTAGTGCGTCATTTCAATTTGGTTGTATCATATTTGAACCGAGTGTTCTATTATCTTATCTCTTTCCAGTATTATTTATTTAAATTGTGTGGATGTTTTAATTGTATAGTTCGTTTAAAAAGATTAGTTAAAAAAATAATTGACGCCAACCTAATAGGTTATTAGTAATTAAATTGGTTTTCGAGAGTGATGCTAAGAATGATCCATATGCGACGCCGATTTTAATTTGGTACAGGAGTGATTGCGCGGTATTTTATTAGGCGTGTTGTCACAATGCTCTTCCTTAGTTATATTTTTTACCACGGGATCTGATCGGGCATAAATATTGTATATTTATCCCCTTAATTTCGGTACCTTTGTGAACCCGAGTGGTGAAATTGATATGGACTTAACTCGTAATTATGCTACTAACCTTCGTTGGCAAGTTTTTTGTGTTTGGTGTTTCTCTTGTGTGTTTTACAGGTAAAGAATGCAAGCGGTGCGAAAGAGAAATCGAAACAATGAAGGAAAGGCTAGGAAATCATGTTCAAGGGCATTTTCATAATTATGTCGCCTGATCCCAGAGGTAGGGCCTTCTGGAAAATTGAAGATCTTGGAGCAACGATAACACTGGAAAAAATGGCACTCAAATCTGAGTTGCGGTGAAAGAGTCATGATCCCTTGAAGTTGAAGAAAAATCCATAGATGAAAGGTGGAAAACATCAAAATTTTCTAAGTGTTGGAAATGAAAAGAAGAAGGCTCAAACCAACAAGTTTTCTCGAACCACAAGGTGAATCGGTCCGAGGGGCGAACCGATTCGGGGTACCTTCAAACCGGTCGAGGTGCCTGAGACGCAAGATTCTCCTCAATTGTTGATTGGTCCAAAGAGACCTATTATGTAACAAACTCTTCTAAAATGTATTTGTATCTTTGTATTAACTTAGAAAACATAGTTTTGAATATTTTTTGAGAGAGAGAAAAGTAGGAGATTACCCTAGGAACATAGTTTTGATTTGGTGCTTGAAGATCAATTAATTTCGGGTTTGATTTCAAGTTTTAATTCAATTTTCACTCTCTCTATTATTGTTCTTGCATGTTTCAGTATACTTTCATCATGATTTCTTTCACATGCAACGTAGCTAATTTATGCATAGTTAGGTTCATTATGTTCAGCTAGATTTTTTAGGGTTCGGATGCATGAACTCAACCCAATGTGAGCGTTGCATGTGTATAAAATTAGTCATCTAAAATTATGGACTTATTAGACCATATAGCGTAGCGAACACAACCATTTTAGATCTTTGGATCTCATTTGCTTCAGGGTAACCGGGATGCTTTAGAATGAAATGCGAGTGTAGCTATCATGTTACCGCTTTACTCATCCTCTGATTACGTATGGTGCGAGCTTGAACCTCATATACGTAATGCATAGGAGTACTAAAGACTGGGTCTGATTAATCACTTAAATTTATGATTAGTTTTATACTAGCAATACACTAGGGTTGAGGGATTGTATTCCCAACCTGTTCTTCTCTTCATACTTATTACTTCATTATTAGTTATTAATCCTTGTTTAATTCGTTAGTTCCATAGTCTTAATCTAGTTTTCTTTTACTAGTAGGATTAATTGCAAACAAATCATCTTTTCATTTTTCTTAGAGTTGAATTTAGGTTGACCATCTGTCCTTCTGTCGTCATAATTTTCTCATCCTATTTCCCTGTGAAGACGATCCCGACTTATCGGGTTTATTGCTAATGCGATAGGCTTGCACTTGAGCCTAGAGAGAATGCACTTTAGAGACACATTCTTAGTTGTGTCAAGTTTTTGTATCACACTTCTAGGTACCCGCGACTGAGTGGGCCTTCAAGGAGATTTCTTTATTAAGCCTCTGGTATGGTAGGCTTTATGAGTGATGGGTAGACGTAATGATTTGTCACTTGAATGTGCTGAGGTCTTAGATTTTGGATGACCTAAGACTATACCTAGCACGTGCAAGAGATCCCGAAGGCAATAATAGTAGACCTTCATTATGTGTGGGCACAAGAGATAATCTTTTATTTTTACAATCCGGAGGTTGTATTCTTGCATGGACATTAGACATGAGTGAAGGCTTTCTCCTACAATATATGATATTGTATGGCGGTACCAGAGATAGTTATACCGGTTTATGTGTTGTACTAGTGATGTATGTGACTTATAGTAGGGATGCCCACCTCCATACTTATGTTTCGGACTTGTGTATTACATATACTAGAGAGGTGTATATTATCTTATTGGCAAGACATCATCAAATGTTTATAGACTTTAGATATAATATTATTATTTATATATATAGTATTTGGTGAGAAAAATCGTAGGTTTAAAACAATAACACAACTTATGGTTTAAAAATAAAATAGATAAACCTAAAGATGAGAAACTCAAGTTTAAAGAATGAAGAGGTAAAGCTTTAATCATATGGGCAACATATGGGTTCGCGATTTAGAACTGCATGATATTTTAGGTTGTTGGGCTGCATAAATAATAACTTAAAATATGTTAAAATACATGAGGAAGATGTGTAATTATGATGTAGTCCAGATTCAATTATAATCCTATTCTACATAGGCTTGTTGTTTATGTTTTCTTTTAAAGACTATTTTCATAGGCCCTGTTGTGGTAGTTCTTGTAGATGAAGGGTCGTCAGAGGAGCATCACTAGTGACATCCCATTTCTTACTCCCTGGATTGTCGGAGTAGAGAAAGTGTAGCTCATCCTTTTATTATACTCCTTTATTTTTAGTTTGGTTGTATATTTATATTTACATTCAGAGACAATTTATGTTATTTGGTTGGGGATTGGTATCGGAATTGGTTCCATGTTGATTCAGTATTTTATTATATTTTCCTTGTTCTTTCGATTCCTATTTATGTCTTATGCTAAGAATGTTACCAAAAGTTTTGATTACCTTGATTTTTATGGTAGACCTGATCAATCTATTTATGGATTTTTTGGGGTATCACAACCGCTTCCTTATATCTAGTCAAGGATGTGATGGACACCCACAACGAACAGTGTGTACTTGTCACATCTCTTTGGCTTATCTAATTTCTTAGAATCCTTAGACCTTTCCTTATTTTCTGATAATTTTCCAGCATGAGACTTATCATAGTTGGACTCTTTTGCTTCCATAGCCTCCTCGGCAATCATAATCTTCTACGCCTTGGCCAGGATCTCGCCATTGTGTTTGGTGATTCTTTCACCAATGCCCAGTACATTTTTCCAGTAATAAGCCACTCATTGTGGTTGTGATCAAGATCTTCTTATCATAGTATAATACCTTAATATTCTTCGTGTAGAAAAGGCTGATGAACTTTCTTATCATTTCATCCACCTATTGGCGAATACTTAAGAAATGACCCACCTTTTCCTTGACTTTATGCCGAAGAATAAATTATTCATAAAGAGGTTGGTTAACTATTTGAAGTTTGAAATTCTCCCTGAGGAAGGTTGTTATACTAGATTCGTGCTAATCCAGTGAGAATACTATTGAATGGCCTACATCGTATCTCATCAAGAATATTATAGATATTAAAAGGAGCTTGATATGGCTCCACATACAACATCAAACCATATTTTCCATCATATATGGGATTGATATCATGTGAATTGAACTTTGTAGGTTTTAGATAACCTGCTACCGAAGTTGTAAATGGAGATCTTTTAATATAGCCCATTTGTAAAGGGTTATTCATCTTTATTGGATCGCCCAATCAATCTTCCAGATGCTGAATTGACCATTTTTCAGGGTTATTCCTCTTGCTCGGCCTTTACAGTCTTCTTTATTCATCCTCGTCTTTCAGCTAATCTTGCTTCCTTAATGGAAGTGAGCTCGACACTATTCGACCTTCGTACACTTTGCCCTGACCTAGCCAAGCACTCAACCCTGCTGGTCTCATATCTTCTTGAGTCCTCTCTATGATCCCTTGGCTCTCTAGGTTCCATGTTATAGTGTTCTCGTGCAACTCTTGGGCCTAGTTTATCGAAAGAAGAATGTCTATTCACACTTTCTAGAACACTTTTGAGTAATTTTAATCATCTTCATATCTAGTTGATCAGATGGTGGATGATGCGTGAGGCCTACAAGATTTATTATCTCACCTAGATTCTGAGTATTTAAACCTAATCCCTTTGCCACGTGATCTCAAATTCAACCTCATAGGTTTATTTGTTACCCTATTATAGTGCGCCTATATCATGTCCCTGTATAATGCTAGGAGTGGCATTTTCATGCCTCCTGTAAGAGTTTTCCTCAATTGTTGGGGTAATTGGGTTCATCTTTGCCCTGTTATGTCCATTAGAGCTTTGAGTCGATTATTTCATGTTCTCCTACATATCTTCCTGACTCCTATCCAGCATTTTTAAGATCCCCTAAAAATCTCCCACGCCTATAGGTGTAGAGGGTGGAACCCCTCTTCAGTTTGGCTACTTTCTGTAGAGGGTGGAACCCCTCTCAGCCATTTTTAATAGAAATTGAAAAAAAACATAATACCGTAGCAGGAAAAATAGAGTATCATAAGCATAACAACGGTAATTACTGTTAAAGAAAATCTAAAGCAGGGATATGCAAAATCAAATGGAAGATTCAAGGAATTCGAGAGAATCGAATGGAAATTGTTAATAAAAAGAGTCTATCCCAACGAAACCCAGTTGAATCAGAGTGTGATTCACCGGTTTACCAGACATGGGTATCCTCGAGTTTCAGAAATTTATAATGGTGGAAACCGTTAATGGCTAAGCCAAATCTCATAAACGGTGCCAATTTGTTATCCCATAAAACTACTATATTGATTTATCTTAGCTTGAGTATACAATTTATAAGCTGATAACAAATACGATATGTAAATTACTTAAATACTAAACTAGAGAAAACAGTAGATAGATGAGAGAAAGAGAATAAGCACCATATTTACGTGGTTCGGCCCAAAGTTGTACCTATGTCCACAAGTCCTGTGTTTGTTGTATTGAATTATTAGGATAAATCCATGAATGAATACAATAGTGAAGATATCAAGTTCTCTCTAGAACTGTAAATGATAACATTAAGGAAAATATCTCGAATTCGCAAAAGTGTGTGTGTGTTGGGGGGGTGTCATTTATAGGCTTTTAGAAGATACAAAAAAAAGAGTGTCACATGGCTTGTATTTATAGGTTGGGCAAGTACATGCCTTACGTGTGAGGTAAGAAAATAATCATGAAGTTAGTTATGGACACATTGGGGGAATATTTACATATCTTCCTCACGTGTGTGTGTGTGTGTGTGTGTGTGTGTGTTGTTGATGTCATCCAATCACACAGTACATGATTCCTGTAACAGAGGTAATTAACAGTGTTGGTTGACTGCTTGGAGCTTACCAGATTACCTAGGCCAATCAGATTGCTAGCTAGGATTATCTCATTTATGCAGATGATGAGTCCAAGTGTCCTCTTCTAATTGGCCCACGCGCCATACCATAGTTATGGTATAATAGTCGAGGTAGTTATTTTTCCTTGTAGTGAATTGTAAACTTTGTGCCCCGTATTTTAAATAGTCATATATCAGACTTAATTTACATTGCTATCTTGGTTACAAAAAAAACTATAAATATTAAAGTTAACCATCAACTAATTAATCGTAAGTAATTAAAACAAAGATGGGCATATATATATGACTAAACTTGAAATATGATAAATGAATATGTAGTTTTAAATTATGTTTCGTTGCGGGTCTAATGGGTATTATATCACATATAGTATAATCATAGAATATGTTTTATAATTGTATTCATAAAAATAGAATTATAATATAATTAGTTGATAATTAACTAAAATTATTATTATTATTTGGTTTAATTTGTATATTAAATGCTACTTCCCAGGTTTATTTATATTTAAAATTTAAGTTATAATTCTCAATAGCAGAGACCCTGCTACAATAAAAAAATTCCTTTTTCTCTTTTTAATGTTTAATCATTATTCAGGTGACTTTACATGTATTTGGAATAAATGAAACAAGTTTAAATAATAAACTTAAAACCTAAACATTTTCATCTATTTTAATAATCAATCAGAACTATTTTTTCATATCCAACACTTGAATGAGTTAGTAAACTTATTTTCAAACAAATTTCTTAAACCATTATTTTATTTATGATATAGGATTTTATTTTCTGCTTGGATTGTTGGTAAAAACATGATCGCAAGCTTCTCATAAAAAATATTAGAAAAACACTGTACAAAAGATAACTTTTATATTGGTTTAGTTATTGTATATTACCATTATTCCAGTCATGGATTTTACTTTGTTGCATATGATAAGAAACTTACGGATTCAACATATTTGATGCGATGAAGTGAACTGACATAGTTCAAATGCATCCATCAGATAAACTTTAAAGAGGAAAAACTTTCCATTTTGTTACGATATTAGAGAGAGAGAGAGAGAGAGAGAGAGAGAATTGGATGAAAGGAGATATATTGAATTAATTTTGTTTGTTTCTACAAGGATATACTTGACCTATATATAGTTGAACTAAGAATACAATAGTGCAATGTGGTAGTACAAATGAAGTACAATAGTATAGGTGTAGTACGTGTAGTACAATAATATAAAGTACACTAAGTATACTAACAACCGCCCTTAAACTCAAGGTGGTAAGATGGAAACCAACTTGAGTTTGGATACTAAATTTTGAAGATGGCCTAGAGGATGAGACTTCATGTAAACATCGGTCGTCTAATCGATGGTTGAAATAGATTGAAGCCAATGGTTCCATGGGGAAGATATTGTTGAATAAAATGGTAATCGATCTCAGTATGCTTCATTCATTGTTGCAAAACATCATTGTGAGCAATCTGGATAGCACTATTATTGTCACAATTAATGATAGTTATCATGGAATGGCTAACACCCATGTCAGTAAGTAGCGAGCTGTAACACCTCGTGATTTTCAATCGCCAAAATCTTTGTCAAATAAAAGTTTTTTACAAAAATAAAATTTTGAAACTATTTAATTTTGGGAAGTAAAAATAATGTTTTAAGTGGAATTTAAATTGGGATTAAAATTTGGAAATTATGACTTTTTGTATAAAAATCGAGGGAGGATCCGACCTAAGAAAAAATATATACTTGACTGTCCGATCGAGCTAAATTATTTTGAGCATATTTGTTTCATCTTCAGCTACATTATATTAAAATATCAGCCACTTACAATGTCCCAATTGTACATAATTTTTTTTAGTGTATGTGTTTGATTAGGACTCAAATTATTTTTGGTATATAAACATAAAATGACGGGTTTAGGACTTTTAAAACACATTTTAGCCTTCTTATAAATCATTAGCCTCCCATAATTTCATTCTCTCTCATCTACAAAACCTATACCCCATTGAACACAACTTTCAACCCAAGTTTTGAAGATCTAAATCAAGTTTTCTCAAGATCGTCCAAGAACACGTCTTTATTATTTTTGCAAGAGGAACGGAACAATGTAATCAAAATTTCAAGGAAGAATTTTATGAGTTTTCAAGTGATGATTTAAAGGTACGGGGTTTACACAATATGCTCCTCCAAATCTCTCAGAGTATTTTCTAATTTTTCAGTTATTTGATTTCTTCTTGAAATATTGTGGTATTCATTGGAATCCTATGTGCGATTCGATTGAGATATTGCGTGTTTATTTTTATGTGCATGGTGTCCTGAAATTTTAATATGGCACTGAGAATGGTCACCCGCCAAAAGTCCAAAAGTCCAATAGCCGGAATGAGGATTCAAGAAGCCTAGGTCAGGCACGGTCAGGTCTGGAGACCTATTAATGTGTTATTCAGAAATAAATTGGTACAATGCTCGAGTGTCGCATTGAACTCGTATACAGTTTCATATTGTTGTATTTTTCACCGTTATTATGTTGAACATCTATTCTTGTTATATTGTGTACTTTCCCGTTCTTTTTTTTAGTGGCATGTAAGTATGGATTTGGACATTACTGATATTTTGAAGGATATAAAGACCATAACATTTTGAGAAAATTATTTTTGTATAAATTGACTGTGTTAATATTTGGGAGCTTCGCGTTAGTTTGAGTGGAATTAAAACTTTAATTATTTGGAGGTGTATTTTACCTAGCCTTGTTGTTAGGATACATCTTAGATTGACATGTAAATTTTGAATTGGACATTGTTCATTTTGATGACCTTTCATATTTATTTTTGTGGAATACAAATGCTTTATATTGATTGTTGAGGATTTAATTTAGTTTTAATCGTAGTAGAACCTCGGTTTCCTCGAGGTGTTACTGATGGTATCAAAGTCTAAGTATGCGACAACCCTCGAGTCTTTGGTTTTGGGTCTACCATACATGCTAGTTGCGTTTCTTGGAGATATGGCATTTTTTTATTAAATCCATGATAATAATTGAGGTTAGAAGTAGAATTCTTAATGTGAGTATCTTCGGAGTTGATTTTTTTGGACGAGATTTATTGTGTAAATCGTCAGTACAGATGTTAAGTGTCGTAAATATCAATTTGATGATGTGATTTGATTTGAGGACTTCAGTGTTCGATGAATTTTGGAGAGAGAATCGAGTGGTGATACGTGGGAGAGCGTAATACGTCGTTATTTTCATAGATATATTATATATAGAGTTGAGATATATGTTGTATTTTATTCACGGGGTAAGTGCGTGTGGGATTGGGTATATGGACGTTTGATTTTGATATTCTATGAGTAGGCATATGTAAGCCTTATTTTATTTGCGATAGTTTACGTTCGACGTTCACGCTTCGTCGAATTTTGAGGACGAAATTCCTATATTAGTGGGGGAGTATGTAACCCCCCGTGATATTTTAGCCGTAAAAATCTTTGTTAAATAAAAAAAATTAGAAAAATAAAGTTTTGGAATCTATTTAATTTTGGTACGTAAAAAGGTTGATATTTATATGTAAAAATAAGGTTTTAAATGGAATTTAAATTAGGATTAAAATTTGAAAATTACAACTTTTTGTATAAAAATCGAAGGAGGATCAGACCTAAGGAAAAAAAGTAAATAAAAATATTTGACCGTCCGCTCAAGCTAATTTTTTTTTAACAACTTCGTCTCAGCTTCAGCTACAACATATTAAAATTTCAGCCAATTCCAATCGTCCGATCGTCTGTAATATTTTTTTAGTGTTTGTATTTGATTAGGACTCAAATTAGTTTTGGTATATAAACATAAAGTGAAGGGTTTGGGACTTTTAAAACACATTTTAGCCTTTTTAAAAATCAGTAGCCTCCCATAATTTCAATCTCTCTCATCTACAAAACCTAAACCGGATTGAACACAACTTTCAACCCAAGTTTTGAAGAGCTAAATCAAGTTTTCTCAAAATCGTCTAGGAACACGTCTTTATTGTTTTCGCAAGAGGAATGCAATAGTATACTCAGAATTTTGAGGAAGAATTTTATGAGTTTTCAAGTGATGATTTAAAGGTACGGGGTTTACACAATATGCTCCTCTAAATCTCTCTAGAGACTATTTTCTTATTTCCCAGTTATTTGTATTGTTCTTGAAATGTGATGGTATTCATTGGAATCCTATGTGTTATTCGATTGAGATATTGAATGTTTATTTATGTGGGCATGGTGTCATGAAATATTAATATGGCACTGAGAATGGTCACCTGCCAAACGTCTAAAAGTCCAATAGCCACAATGAGGCTTTAAGAAGCCTAGGTGAGGTGAGGTGAGGTGAGGTCCGGTGAATTATTGATATGTTATTGAGAAATAAATATGTACAATGTTCGAGTGTCGCATTGGAATTGTATACAGTTTCTTACTATTGCATTTTTTTCATCGTTATTGTGTTGAGCATCTATTCTTGTCATATTCTGTACTTTCCCGTTCTTTTTTTAGTGGCATGTAAGCGTGGATTTGGATGTTACTGATTTTTTGAAGGATATTAAGACCATAAAATTTTGAGAATATTATTTTTGTACAAATTGACAGTGTAATTATTTAGGAGCTTAGCGTTATTTTGAGTGGAATTAAAACTGTAATTATTTGGAGCTATATTTTACCTAGCCTTGTTGTTAGGAGACATCTTATATTAGCGTGTTAATTTTGAATCGGACATTATTCATTTTGATGACCATTCATGTTTATTTTTGTGGAATATAAATTCTCTATATTGATTGTTAATGATTTAATTTAGTTTTAATCGTATTAGCGTCTCGATTTCCTCAGGGTGTTACAATAGCTAAAGAAGTTTTTGGGTGGCATCAATAACAGCAGGATATTCAACTTATGTACTGTATCGAGAAATAACGATTTTCTTTTTTCCATGCTACGAGATAAGAGAATCACAGAGAAATAAGCAATAGCCCATAGTAAAATGGTTGTCTGTGGGGTTCCCTACCCAATTTACATCAGAGTTGGCATGAAGCTGTGGGGAGGAATAAGCAGAGAAGTGAAGACCGTTGAATATAATCACATTGATGTATCTGAGAATGAGAAGAACGATAGCATAATGAGGGAAAATGGAAGAAGAAAGGAACTGATTAACAATATGAACAGCATATGCAATATATGAGCACGTGACACTAAGGTAGACAAGATTCCCTACTAATTGTCGATACAAAGTCGGATCATGAAAAAGAGTACTACCCATAGGAGTGCGCTTGGACTTCAGCTCAAGAGGAGTGGCAACGGTCTTGCTATCGGTGTGTCTTGCACGAGTGAGAAGACCTAAAGCATATTTTTCTTGATAGAGATAATATCCATCAGAGTTAGTAGAGATCTCAAGACCAAGAAAATAAAACATCTTTAAAAAATGTTTCATTTGAACATTTGACTCAGATATACTTTCGGATATACCAAAGTGATCATCACCGGTAATAATCATATCATCCAAATACAGAAGGAGAAAAATAGTGCCATGGTCAGATTTACGGATAAAAAGTGCGGAGTCATGAGGACTGGATGTAAACCCAAAACTTGTAGGAATGGTATTAAACTTAGCAAACCAAGCACAGGGAGCCTGTTTGTGACCATAAAGTGCAAGACGATGTTTGGAAACTTGATGAGTGGTATGAAAATATCTTACAGGTGATGACATGTAAATTCCTCAGATAACTCACTCACCATTAAGGAAGGAAGTTTTCACATCCATCTGAAGCAGTTCCTAATGACAAATTGCAACAACTATAATGAGACTATGAACCAAAGTGAGTCGAATCACTGAAGCAAAGTTCTCCACATGTCAATCCCGTATTCTTGAGTAAATCCTTTTATGACAAGGTGTGCCTTATAATGATCAAGAGAGCCATGCGATTGAGTTTTAAATTTATAAACACATTTACATACCATTACATTCTTATCACTTGGTAGATCTACTAAATCCCATATATGATTTTATTCAAGTGACTATTGTTCATCAAACATTGCCTTTTGCCAAGGAGGTTAAAGTAGCCTCACGATAAGAGTAAGGCTCATGATGAGAAAAATAGTAGAATACACATGAAAATCATGAAGAAGAATAGATGTGGTTTTAGGTCTTACACTTTTACGTAGGGGATTCGGCTTGGAGACTAGTGAAGATCCCTTATATGGAGCAGGTGACTTGGGTGAGTTCTCAAAAAATAGCTTTGGTTGAGCATCAAATGAGGAAACTAGAGGTATCAGTAGTGTAGTGGAAGTCAGTTTAATTAAGGAGATTGTATCAGGTACTAGAGGAGAGGATGGAGATGGTGGTGTAATATGTGGCGACGGATCAAGTTCAGGTGAATTGGGAAATAAGTCTATCGAGGGATTACTAAAGAATAGAGGTGTGTATAAAGGAGGTAAGTGGAATTTGGACAATGAGGAAAACATCTTATGTTACGAGAAGACAATATGATGGGATACATGAAGACATTTAGAATAGGGAATCCAACACTTGTATCTTTTATGTTATACCGCATAGCCCAAGAAGCAACACAATCGGGATCAAAACTCTAATTTTGAGCATTAATGGGGTTGTAGAAGAACAAAATAAGAACTACTAAAAGTTCTGAGGTTATTATAGTTAGGAGGGTGGCTATGAAGACACTCATAGGTTTTAGGTTTTTAATAGTGGAAGAGGGGACATGGTTTATAGTGTAGACGAAAGTGAGAACAACTTCTCTCCAAAAAGATTCATGACATGAGGCGGAGATGAGTAGAGCATGAGCAATGATTAGGATATGTCAGTGTTTGCATTCGGCACACCCATTTTATTGGTAAGTGTCAGGACATAAAAGATGAGGAATAATACCTTGTGGTGTAGAAAAATGATGACACGAGAATCATTATATTTAGTGGCACTGTCAGCATAGAATAACTTAATTTTATGAGAAAATTGGGTATTGACCATAGTTGCAAAATTTATGTAAAGTTGAGGAAGTTCGGAACGATTTTTCATAAGGAACAACCAGGTATAGCGTGAATAATCTTCAATAAAAATAACAAAATATTTGGATTTTCCCATGGTAGCAGTGGGAGATAGGCCCCACACATCAAAATATATTAAGCCAAAAGGAGCATGATAAATATAGTCACTTTTATTAAACGTCAAAGCCAATTGTTTTGCTAATAGACATGAAAGATTGTCAAATTTAGCATTATTAACAGACCCTAAGGGACCATGAGAAAGAAAAAACTTAAGACTACCAATAGAAGCATGACCCAGACGGTCATGCCACAAGCTAAGAGAAGGTGTGGAGGATGCACAGGTTAGTGGTGAGTGATTGTGGAATATGAAGGTTTTACCTCACATCAACTTGATCACATACCTCAAGAATAAATTCTATGACTTCATAATTTTAAATAAATGATAAAGTAATATTGTAGTCTTTTCACATAGAGATGAGTAATATGGTATGAATGTAATAAAATATAATTCATTACATATATTATCTCCTCAAATTATTTTGAATATCATATTTATTTTGTAATAAACCTTAAATCTAACAACCACATCAAGTGTAATCTTACGAAATGAGAAGATATGGTGATAACATAACCACCTATTAAGATTTAAGTTCACTTATACGATTAACAACACAATTTTAGGTCTTTATTTCCTTGGACAACCCTGCTCAGAGTTTCTAACGAACTTTATTAGAAAAATTAAATTAATAAGTATTACCTCCCGACTCTCGACTATTAATGAGAAGATCTATATATATATATATATATATATATATATATATATATATATATCAATTATTATATTGATCATGACATTATTCACAACTTATTCACGCATTTATTTAAATGATTAATAATAGTACTCCAGCCTTCATATTATTCTAGTTCGATAAAGAGTTTTACTTAAGTTAATAGCATATATAATTTTCATAAATCAGCTCTGAAAAACTAATATATAAAAAATACTTAAAGCTTTGATTGTACCTTTGAATAATAAATAATTTATTGTATCCCTTACTATACATAACCTATGCTATTATAATATATTACCTCTATTAACCTAATTGAATGAATCAATCCATCTGCTAAATTCTTGACTAATACAAATGAAGTTTACTAAAATCATAGTATGTTCACTATTGTTTACCTTTTCTTATATATACACCACTCAAAACCCTTAAAGCTAAGAACATTCCCTTTCCATTATTATCGTCCCCAATGACCTCAACCATCGCAAAACTTCCAATTTCAAATTATGTTTTCTTTACAAGTTTTCAAACATTGATCACGTGTGTCTTATAGAGTAGTAAAGTCACAACACTCATACAAGCAAGGCCACCATGACCACAATTGTGGTTCATTAAAGCCAAATTTTAAAAATATTCATGTTATAACCATCCTCAAATTTTGAAATTTGACCATACGCTAGTTCCGTTATAGCATTTTAACTCGTTATTATATCAACATCACGTTAATGACCACATTAAAAATTCACTATGACATTTCAAAGGATATATATACCTCTGTGCTATCTTTTTCATAAATCCACTATTAATAACCTCAATGAACAATTTCACTCTAACTTCTGATGTAGATATACCCATATCATTTTCTAGTTTACTACTCTATTAAACAGCCTCATATAAAATTAAATATACCTTAATAAATTTATAATTTTGTATATTGTGCATAGTCATTTATAAATTAATACTAATAATTAGAGAATTCCTTTGATTATTTACCATTCACGTCATCTTGTTAAACCACCCAAAACATTATATACAAAACTATCCACATATAAACATCATGCAAATATAGTTCTTAT
This sequence comes from Sambucus nigra, assembly GCA_949130495.1. NCBI lineage: Eukaryota > Viridiplantae > Streptophyta > Magnoliopsida > Dipsacales > Adoxaceae > Sambucus > Sambucus nigra. The sequence continues at coordinate 299,177,612 of OX422215.1, read as the reverse complement.
ATAGGGTCGACCACTGATAACTCGATTGTCTCATAACATATTATCTCACTAATGAATCCATTCATAGATTGAGAACCTTGTAAGATAACTTTATTTACATCATAATAACCCTTAACTTCTAATAAAGATACCACATTCACGTACTTAATATGTAGCATGATACTATGTCCTCCTCTATTGATAGAAATTGTAAGGACACAAATTTCCAATTGAGTCCATATATAGTTTTGGCTCAATTCCGGACAAAAACATTTATTCATAGGATAGTATTCAATTGTAATATTCTCAAGCCTATGAAGTGTATGTTGAAGACGTAGCGGCAAAGAATTTAAAGCTTTATCAAAATGCCGGTTTGTGTGCCTCGTTTCTACGTTATCAACTAAAGTTCCATGCTCCCAAGGTATGAATGTAATTATATTTATATAGGAGCTTGGAACAATTTGTATTGGGTGTTAGGTGTAATAAAAACTGCATTTTATTTTCAGAAAGAATCAATTAGAACTTTAAAATAAGTATATAAAAGTTTCTGGGCCAAAATCGAATTTTTCAATCTTTCTGGTCGTTCGTTAGAAATGTCGTTCGAACGAGTTATTTTGTTCGAACCAGGTTTCGTTCGAACGAGTTTTGTCGTTCGAACCAAGTTCGTTCGAACGAGTTTGCCAACGACCCTAAACTGGTCAGTCGTTCGATATGTCGTTCGAACGAGTTTTTCGTTCTAACGAGGTATCTAACGAGATTCTAACGAGCTCAGGCTGGTCGTTCGTTAGAAGTCTCGTTCGAACGAGAGTCAAGTTCGTTCGAACGAGACGCCAGGGCGGGAACAGTTTTGAGCAGTTTTTTGCAGTTTTCTCCCACTTTCCCCACTTGGTTTTTAACCAACTTTTTCATACATTATTATGTGCGGGAATCACATTTTCCTAACCAACATTTCCATAACTTTTCCAACATTGTTTATCTCCTAGAGAGAGTTTGAGAGCAAAATTAGTTTAGGAAAATGTTCAAGTTTTGAGTGTTCATTTTTAATGAAAAATTCATTCACACACTAGTTTACACCCAATAATTGTTTATCCAAGTTTCTATATTTATATCAATTGCTTGGAGTTTTTGGCACCGATTTTCTCTACCGAATTCAAGAGACGTTTCGGGTTTGCTTCTACACCCCATCACAAAGAAGACCTTTGTTGAGATTCTACCCACACGGAGAAAGGCTCCATGCTTGGGTGACGGTGACCATATAAAGTCCCATCGGTGGATTCCGAGACCGCGGTGGTGTTCCGAGGTTGTTCGCTAGGAAGAGGTTTCTACAAGGAGGTGCATCGGGGCTTGAGAGGGTTCGAGTCGAGTGTTGTAAGTCTCTTATCTTGTAATTGTAATTCCGTATCTAGTGGACTTGTGGCTAGGGCCGTCCGAGGTTGTTTCCCGTCTTGGGTTTTTCCTCATACATCTCGGCGTAGTGTGACATTGTTTATTTTATCTTGCACAATAATTTAGAATCCGTGCTTAGGATAATTTCAAGATAAAATTTTGTTTAATTATCACACTCATTTAATTTGGGACTTAAATTAAATATTGGGTAAATTGGTTTATTCAAGTCACGTACTAAAATTGGTTTTGCCTAACTTTGGATATAATTTGGTAATTATGACTTAGGCAAATTCTAGGACTTAAATTATGTTTTAATTTGTGTTGAGAAATTAAAACTTGTTGTTATTTTTGAAAGTTGAACCATCACTTGTTTTACAAACGCTTCCGCATCTATATTGAGTTTACATGAAAAGGAAATTATTTTAATTGTGTTTATTTAAAATCCGGGGATTATCCTCTTCAAATTGGTATCAGAGCCAAAAACGATAAATTATTTCGTTAAGATCCTTTAATTTTTTGGCTAAAATGTATTTTTCTCCTTTTTCAAAATTTCCTATTTTCGATGGTTCAAACTACGCGTATTGGAAAGCGCGAATGAGATCGGCACTAAAATCTATCGACGAGAGAGTTTGGATGTCTGTTGTTACCGGATACTCCCCACCAACTAATTTAGTTGAAAATGAACGTGTTATCAAACCCGCTGATAGATGGACTGAAAATGAGTTTAAACTTGCTAACTTTAATTCCCGTGGTTTAAATGCCTTGTTTAGCGCTGTCACACCGGATGAATTCCGACGCATTATGACGTGTGAGACCGCTAAAGAAGCTTGGGACATGTTACAATTAACTCATGAAGGAACTAGTGTCGTTAAAGCTTCAAAACTCCAAAACCTCACCACTTAATTTGAAACTATCAAAATGGATGAAAAAGAAACTTTTGATAAATTTTATGCTAGACTTTGTGATATTGTTAATTCATCCTTTAACTCGGGAGAGAAAATACCTGATGACCGTGTTGTAAAGAAAATTTTAAGGTCCCTACCCGATAGATTTATTCCAAAGGTGACCGTTTTAAATTCTTTACCCACTTTAGCCTCTACAAAATTAGAAGAGCTTGTAGGTGATTTACAAACCTATGAACTTGATATGTTTCCCTCTAAAAATGAAAAGAAAATTGAAAAGGGCGTTGTTTTAAAAGCCCGCAAAGAGGTTAAACAAGTAGTAGAGAGCGATAGTGATAGTGACTCGGAAGATATGGATTTGTTTGCTCGCAAATTTAGAAAATTTCTTAAAATTAACAAAGGTAATTTTAAATATGATTTTAAGAAATTTGATACTTCTAAACATGATAAAAGCGAGAAGTTTTCTAAAGCCGAAAAGATCCCTAAACCTAGTAATGAAAATTTAGATAGGGACGAGTCTGATAAGTGTTTTGGTTGTGAAGGTTATGGCCATAGGGCTTATGAATGCCCCACTAAACTAAGGAAAGAGGATAAACGATCCACTGCTTATAATGCGACCCTTAGTGATAGTGATAAGGAAGAGAAGCCCGAATCCCCCACAAAGAAAAAATTTATGGCTTTTATGGCTAGTCATGTGAGTGATAGTGAGAACTCATCGATTGATGAAACGGTAGCACATGCCACTTCCAAGGTCATTGTTCATGATTCCCTTGTTTTTGATGATAGTGAGAGTGGAGAAGAAAGTGAGAGTGAAAATGAAGAAGAGGTTGATGAGAGTGAACTTCAAAATGCTTTTCATGAATTATATAAAGAATCTATTAAATTGAAAAGAGCTAATTTGAAGTTAGAAGCGAGCTTAAGAGAGAGTGTCAAGGTCATTGATGAAAGTGCCTTAATAGAAGACCTTAGGACACATGTGAGGACTCTTCAAGAGAAGCTTGAATATGTAGAAGGCTAAAGAGATAGCCTTAGGGGTTTAATGGAATCCTTGAAAAAGGAACTTCTTGCTTCTGAAGAGAGAAATGTTTTACTAGAATCTAAAATTTTAGAATTGGAAAAGAAATTAAAAGATTCTAGTAATGTCAAATTTGATTTGGAATGTCGTTCGGAAAAACTTGATAAAATGTTAGGAACGATCCAAATTAAAAATGACACTTGTGGTTTAGGCTTCAATCCTTGTAATGAATTTACTCATAATGCCCAAACAAATGTTTTAGGAGAATCAACTAGGAATACTTTTAAAGATCACTCCTTAAGAAAATCTTTTCGACATGTTCTCACTTGTACACATTGTGGTCGAAAAGGTCATCTTAGGAAATTTTGTTTAGATCTTAAAAGAATTCCTAGAGAATCCCATAGTAAAGTAACCACGGTAATTAATGATCCAACACCCCAAGATAGTAATTCTTCATTAATTTGGGTTAGGAAATCCGACTTGGTTGCCTCACAAAATAGGGATTTTAATTCTCATTTACTTTCACATGCTTCCTCACTTGCTAAATCTAATGGATGAATGTGTTAGTGTTTGCATACTTTAGCGTTTGTACTTCATGCTATATTCATATGCTAAATGTATGCTTGTTTAGTCATTTTCTAGTCATTGCCTTATTTCATATCACATGCTAGAAATCATGACTTGTTTATCTTTTTGTATTATATTTTGTGTTTGATTTAACTGAAAAATATAAAAAGATTTTTGTTTATCATTTGTGTTTTATTTATTTCATTTAAGCTTAATGAAAAATACAAATGATTTTTGTTTAGTCTTTTGAGTATATATCTTTATTTTTGATTAACAATGTTAAAAACTCATAAAGATTTTGTTTTGTGTGTATTTTAGTTTGACACACTTTAAGTGGCATATACTTGTGTTTGAATCCCATCTTTTACGCTCCCACGTGGCTAGAACTTTTGGTTTAGATTTTCAATCCTTAAAATGTTCTTTACCATGTTTTATATGGAGTAGTTGGATTTTGTATTGATTAAATGGATTCTATTTTTATATGCCTCTTTTCACACATGCACGAGCTCTTTTGAAATCTTAAATGTCACATGTTATATTTGAGCTTTTTGAGGTGTTCTCCTATCAATCTAGTCATCTACATATCTATGACCTAGGAGGACTAGTGCATGTCAAAATCCGTTGCATGTGAGATTTGTGTGAAAAATGAAAACATGATAAATTAATATATGCACGGGGAAGGGCTCCGAAAGGATGAATTAAATCCTTTGCGATAGTAAGCCACCGTTGATTGGATCTAAAAGACATATGTGATCCAAAGGCCTAAAAACAGAATATTTGGCATTAAAAAGAAAACACTTGCCAAGGCCTATGTTTGTTTGATATATTCATTAAAAAGTAAAAGAATATATATGCTTAATGAGGGAGAATTGGATGGTATATCAACGGTTTGCACAATGTCCGTTTATCCTAGTTGTCTTTAATGTCATGACTCTATTTGGTTTGTAGAATCATCATCATGTTAGGCTTGTATGCATTGTGTATGTTTTTTCATCGAGTTCAATCTTTATATTGTCACATGAGGTTATATTTAACTGTGATGAAGTTTGCAATCAAATGAGAACTCCGTGAACGTTTCTTAAGTGTTTGGGTCTAAATTTAATTGTTGCTAGTACACACCCCTACACTTCCGTTTCCATATGACACATTTTTTCCATACGAGTGTGCAAACTTATTATATTTTGTGTCATGTGTGTGTTTATATCTATATATATATGCAAGTGCTCTATTGGTATATTTTTGGTATCTATATATATGATATTTGTCTTTGCCCTGCTTTTATTGCCCATATGCTTTCATTCCTTATCACTTTAAGCTTTCACATGTTGATTATTAGTTCTTTATCCTTTGCCTATTCCTGAACAAAAAGGGGGAGAAATGGTATCTAATCCTATTATTATCGTATCTTAGTTTGGGGGAGATTTATCTTAGGGGGAGACGTCTTTCTAAGTATGTCATGTGTTTAAAAGGGAGAATTAATTTAGGGGGAGTAATTAATTAATTGCATTTAATATTTTGATATTCCCTATGCATTTGATGAGTTTGCTTAAGTGTGCAGGAATTATTCTAAAGCGGCATCTTTCTATGGCAAAGCGTTTGATCCTTGGGTTGTGTCAAGTTTGGGCGGGTTATGTTTTGAGTCTAGTAGAGCTTGACGGCCCTTTAGGATTTTTGTTTGGTTTTTGTCCCGGAATAGCCAAAGGGGGAGATTTGTAAGGACACAAATTTCCAATTGAGTCCATATATAGTTTTGGCTCAATTCCGGACAAAAACATTTATTCATAGGATAGTATTCAATTGTAATATTCTCAAGCCTATGAAGTGTATGTTGAAGACGTAGCGGCAAAGAATTTAAAGCTTCATCAAAATGCCAGTTTGTGTGCCTCGTTTCTACGTTATCAACTAAGGTTCCATGCTCCCAAGGTATGAATGTAATTATATTTATATAGGATCTTGGAACAATTTGTATTGGGTGTTAGGTGTAATAAAAACTGCGTTTTATTTTCAGAAAGAATCAATTAGAACTTTAAAATAAGTATATAAAAGTTTCTGGGCCAAAATCGAATTTTTCAATCTTTCTGGTCGTTCGTTAGAAATGTCGTTCGAACGAGTTATTTTGTTCGAACCAGGTTTCGTTCGAACGAGTTTTGTCGTTCGAACCAAGTTCGTTCGAACGAGTTTGCCAACGACCCTAAACTGGTCAGTCGTTCGATATGTCGTTCGAACGAGTTTTTCGTTCTAACGAGGTATCTAACGAGATTCTAACGAGCTCAGGCTGGTCGCTCGTTAGAAGTCTCGTTCGAACGAGAGTCAAGTTCGTTCGAACGAGACGCCAGGGCGGGAACAGTTTTGAGCAGTTTTTTGCAGTTTTCTCCCACTTTCCCCACTTGGTTTTTAACCAACTTTTTCATACATTATTATGTGCGGGAATCACATTTTCCTAACCAACATTTCCATAACTTTTCCAACATTGTTTATCTCCTAGAGAGAGTTTGAGAGCAAAATTAGTTTAGGAAAATGTTCAAGTTTTGAGTGTTCATTTTTAATGAAAAATTCATTCACACACTAGTTTACACCCAATAATTGTTTATCCAAGTTTCTATATTTATATCAATTGCTTGGAGTTTTTGGCACCGATTTTCTCTACCGAATTCAAGAGACATTTCGGGTTTGCTTCTACACCCCATCACAAAGAAGACCTTTGTTGAGATTCTACCCACACGGAGAAAGGCTCCATGCTTGGGTGACGGTGACCATATAAAGTCCCATCGGTGGATTCCGAGACCGCGGTGGTGTTCCGAGGTTGTTCGCTAGGAAGAGGTTTCTACAAGGAGGTGCATCGGGGCTTGAGAGGGTTCGAGTCGAGTGTTGTAAGTCTCTTATCTTGTAATTGTAATTCCGTATCTAGTGGACTTGTGGCTAGGGCCATCCGAGGTTGTTTCCCGTCTTGGGTTTTTCCTCGTACATCTCGGCGTAGTGTGACATTGTTTATTTTATCTTGCACAATAATTTAGAATCCGTGCTTAGGATAATTTCAAGATAAAATTTTGTTTAATTATCACACTCATTTAATTTGGGACTTAAATTAAATATTGGGTAAATTGGTTTATTCAAGTCACGTACTAAAATTGGTTTTGCCTAACTTTGGATATAATTTGGTAATTATGACTTAGGCAAATTCTAGGACTTAAATTATGTTTTAATTTGTGTTGAGAAATTAAAACTTGTTGTTATTTTTGAAAGTTGAACCATCACTTGTTTTACAAACGCTTCCGCATCTATATTGAGTTTACATGAAAAGGAAATTATTTTAATTGTGTTTATTTAAAATCCGGGGATTATCCTCTTCAAATTGGTATCAGAGCCAAAAACGATAAATTATTTCGTTAAGATCCTTTAATTTTTTGGCTAACATCACTAGTCTTAATAATTGTTACTATAACTCTTAGCCTTATTAGTTACCTCAAATATGGATCTCTATATTTTCTCCTAAATTATATTAATAAAAGCATTTCACCACTGTAACATATACCCTACAATCCATGAGGTGGATTAGAGGGACGTTAAAGCTAATGGTTGATTAAACATTAATCAAGCTTTTTAAGGTCGATTAGAGGATGATTAAGTATCAAGAACAAAACCAAGGTTGTTAGGGAAGAAGCTCACTCGAAGAGACTCCCACAAGAAGCAAGTTTGTTCAAAGGAGCTTCAAGAACATACTTATAATATGTAATTAGTTTATATTTGTTCCTTCTTATCAATATTTAGAATATCTTGGAAAAAATGTTAGAATACTTCCATGGGACATGGGATGGTAAGATACCAGAGGTTTTATGGGCTTATAGAATAACTAAGTGAAGGACAATCGGTTACACCCCATTCTCCTTATTTTTGATGCTGAAGCAATCTTGCCAATAAAATTACAGGTACAATCTCCCAGGTACAACTTATGGAGTATAATGCTTCCTCAGAGAAGACATGTGAAATTAAAAGATTTGGATAAATATAGAGATAACGAGATGAGGCATTTCTAAATATATAGGAAGAAGCTCTCAAGATCATTTGACTAAATGGTAAAACCAAGGAACTTTAAAGGGGTATCTAGTGTGAAAAGCTTGTACAAGGCATATTAGAGGTCTCTCGCTCCAAAGTTCGAAGCTAGATGGTAGGACCTTACATAGTGCGCAAAGCTCACGATTTGTCTATTGAGAGGTATCCAAAATCAAAGCATTCAATCTCAGTAACAAGTGGATCAAAATCTACCATATTTAGAAGTTCCTCAGTTGTAACATTATTGGTAATAAAAATTATGATGGTTAATTGGGAGCATGTTCTTGAACAACCTATATATAGAGTTACCACTTAATATACAATGAGGTTTCACGGCGTTCAAATAAATTCTTCCATTGATGTATAGAAATAAGAGATAGAAAAATAAAGACAATGAACAATGGCATTAAGGAAAAATTAAACTTGTATCGCATTCAATGTTTAAGCTTTACAAAGCAAGGGGAACTACTGCCCCAAAATACAAGGATAGAGCCCCTAGTTTCTATCTAAGTCATCTATAATAAACCCTTTGCTAGTAATGAGTATCCTTGGATGGAGACCTGGGAGAGAAGGTACTAACTCGATCTGCTCATTTGTTATCTCTATCATCTCATTTTTATATTCATCCATCTCTCGCTGTAGTTTTTATAACTCTCCATCAGCTTAGGCTAAGGCCTTTAGCATAGCTACAACCTTCTCCTCATCCTTTATTATTTCAGGATAAAAGGCAGTCATCTCTTCAGCCACTTCAACTTGAGTCCGCGTGCTAGCTTCAAAATTTTCATAATAAGCAGGAAGGTTTATCTTCTTAAAAGGCCTCGAAATTTAGGCCAACCATGTGAGGGTAAAAATTTCATTAGTTCATACTTTTACTTTACCAATAAGCTCTTTGATCTTGGAGGAATTAATCAAGTGCAAAGGTGTGTTCATAATTTAAGTCAATACAGTGGCAAACTCGAGAAACTCGTATGCTATCAAGATTGGTATCTCTTGACCACAACGAGGGACAAATGTAGAGGGATGATGTTTGATCAACCAATGTATGATCTCACGGTGAAGAGAATAAACAATTTGGGGGAAATTCCTCAATAGGAGATGTCGCAGGCAACTAAAGAGTATAACCGCTCCCACGAGCAGATGGAAAAATATTTTTCTTTGTGGCCCTATCTTCTTTTGGGGGGAGATGGCTGAGAAATATAACACTTCAGCATTTTGATTAGCAGTTTGAGCGGTTGATTAATATATTTGAGCATTCAAAGGAGTAGGGACACTAATAATGACCTCTTCCCAAACAAGCTCAGTGGGCAGCTAGTTCGAGGGCAAGGTTAATTAAACAGGGGTCACAACAGGCTCCTATACCAGTATTAGGGTACCTCGAGTAATCACAACCTAAAAAATGAAAAATGAGATGAGTTAGATGAAACAAATCGATCAATCTTCTACCAAATATGGTTGCTAAGTCCAAGTTTATTTTGCTGAGTCACAACTGCTCAGCTCAATATATTTGGCCAATACAAAATTCCCATCGTATATTTTGCAGTCGGTTATAAGTCTAAGTGTATTTTGCTAGGTGACAGCTGCTCAGCTCAATACATTGGGCAAATATAAAATTCTCATCACATATTTTTCATTAGGTGCTAAGTCCAAGTCCATTTTGTTGGGTCACAACTGCTCAACTAAATACATTTGGACAATACAAAACTCCTATTCCATATTTTACGTTTGGTGCTAAATCCAAGTGTACTATTGTAATCCCCAAATGGTTGCTTGAATAATACACTCGGTCAGTTGGTCGTTCAAAAAAAAATTCTAACACTTGGTGCTCAAACAAAATTGTGCTCATTCGGCCCTAAATGTTTGCCCGAATGAACACACTTGACCAAATGGTCGCTCAAATCTTAATTTTTGACATATATCTCAAAAATAAAATATATGTAGACATATATACATTGGTTTTTTGTGTAGAAGTTCCCTTAGCACTAGCTACCTCAAGGGAAGTTCCTCAGTAGCTTGCTCAGCCTGAGCTTCTCAATTACACTAGCACTCCCACCTTTAAGGATATAAGGGCCAAAAAGGTTCACCAACACTTGCTCATTGATGTTGGGCACAACTATTAAAGTCATGCAGGTTTTTGTTTGGGTTAGAAAGAGAGGTTGCTCAGGGGCAGCCTGTGCAGGATAAACTTGCTCTATAATAGTTGGAGCGACTGTCTATATTCAAAAGAAATCATAAGCCAAAAGGACAATGACTCATAAAAACTATAAGGAGTTACAAAAAAATAACTTAGAGTAAGAAAAGGTACCTTGATCTCAACTATAAGAGTAACAAAAGTACACAGCATCCAAGGACTGTCTAACTTCCTCCCGTTACAAAAAAATCAGGGGGCTGTTATCGCAGAGGTGGGTCACCTACTGCCTGACAGCCCCAAATACCACAGTGGTTTACTCAAGTACAGGTCTGACATTGTTTAGCTGGATAGTGACATCACCTACAATAGATGTGACATTAAGTAGAGGGTTGTTTGGTTCATAACTCAGCGCCCGATGGAACTCCAAGCTGCCCCGCCTGAGATTCCATGGTCAGGGTCCTTCGGTGTTTTACCATTTGTATCTAAGATGGTTAGGACAAGCCCCAATTGTGCCTCACTTATCAATCCCCCAAACTAAGTCCCTCTAAAGTTCCCACGGCGAGGTCATTCGAAAGAGCATGAAAGCTCTCCCAGGCCCTGCCAAGCCTGCTCTCTTGCAAGTACCGTTTAACCTCACACAAACTCGTTATTATTCTCGTTATAGCATTACAACCGTTATAGCTTACAGTCAATATAAACAAAGATACAATCTGACTAACAAAACAAGTCAAAGTATGAGTTGCCACACCAAACTGCCTCACTGAGTTGCCACGCTTGAGCTACCTCGGTTGCTTAATCTAAAATAATATTTCCAATTAAGGAATTATCCCTAATCTCAGGATTACCTTCTAGCCCCCTCTACAGAGATGTCAAAATGTCTAACTGACCTTACAATGTCAGTGTAAGTTATGCCTAGCAAGGTGTAGAGAGAACCTAGTGTGATGGCAGTCAGGGGAATTTTGACCCCTAAAGGCATCCAAACGACAATATTGATTAAATCCCTCCTTGGGCAATCATGTGGTCTCTAGGATAAGAAAATTATAGACCGACAAATAATATGTAAGTTGGTAGCTAAAGGGTAGTCTCAAAACCCTCCCCAGTGGGGGGCAATACGATATCTTACTTGCCCTTAGGATTGGCATTGGCAATTTTTCTCATTTTGGCAGCAGATTTATCTTCCACAAAGTAGAAGTACCGAATTAGCTCATCGAAGATGGCCTTGTTAGATCGTCCGATGCAATTCTTACAAACCTGGTTCAACATCATTATTTTTTTCACCTCCTCATTAGAGGTAGATTCGTCAAAGAAAGTTTCATCACCGACAACATCAAGACCTAGGACCTCACACACATCCTCCAAAGTGATGGTAAATCTACCCATCCCTGCCACAAAGGTGTGGGGCATGTAGATCCATCGAGAAACCATTAACCTCAAAGCATCATTTAGTTTGATCAATGTAACGTCGCCAAACCATATGGTGCTCGACAAGCCAACCTTGGATAAGATGTTGGCATACGTGACGTGAATGTACTCCGTCCATGATTCCAATCCTTTGTATGAGCCACTTGGAGACTCAAATTCCATGTTTGAAAAGGTTAAATCTCCACGTTCTATTCTAATCGTGGTTACATCGGTACCGGGGATGTACGACCACTCATGAGTTTCTTCATTTTCTTTCTCAAATAAATGGGGAGTACCTCTGGCGATTTAATGATTAGGGTGAGCCCTAGAAATGGTCCAAAAACGATCTTCGATACAGACAAAATGGAGCACAATGGTGTTTGCACCACTGATCTTGGCGAGGAAGGGTATTATGAGAAGCGCTCCTAGAAGAAGGAGTAGTTTTGGTGATAGGTTATATCTCAAAAGTGGTTTGAAAGGAAGAATGGTGAATAATGAGAGTAAGGGATAAAAGGGATGGAGAAATAGGCAACTATATCTTTCCTATAGCAAAAAATTGAAAGATATGAATTTTCTCTCTCTAAAAAGCTCCGGATATGTAAGTTATTGAAATTAAAGGATTAACAGAGAAGGCGCTCCATTTTTTATAAGGGGAAATGGGTATTAAAACGATAGGAGGTGATGTTCACGCGTGCGTGGCTGCGTGTGACCACACAAAGGTAATCATCATGCTCTGTTAAAATCTGCATAGAGGCGGTTCATGTGAAAACTACGCTTTATCCCTGAGTTGCCACGTGTTATGGTGTGGGAAAATGGATGGATGCATTTAATGCGATAAGACCGATCGATGATGACCCCTTTGAGGATAAGTTAGGATTTGGCATTTCTTGGGAACTTAATATGTTTTGGGGGAAATCTAGAAAAAAATTAATTTCATAACTATGAACATAAAAGTTTAAAATTACTTGAGAAGGTACCCTAGCAACTCAAATTATCAGGGAAATTATAAAAATACTTGCTCAAACAAAATGTTCACTCTAGTATATATTCATGTGAACGCATTAGTGTTCACTAAAAATGATAACTCCCATTTGAATGAATGCCCATTTGTATGAAATTTTTTATCTAACAAATATTTGCCCAGTAAATAGTTGTTCAAAATGTTCGGTATTTTAGGTTAAAGGTCACTCGAAGGAGGATGATGAGGCAAATGTAGAGGTAGGTTAAATCTAATGGTTGATTAAATATTAATCAAGCTAGATAAAGTGGATTAGTGAATGATCAAGTATTAAGATTAAGAAAAAGGTTTGTCGGTGAGAATTTCCCTCGAAGATGCTCCCACAACAAGCAAGCATGTTTAAAGGAGATTTAAGAACATAATTGTAATACATACATAGTTTATATTTGTTCTCTCTTGTCAATATTTGGGATATGTTGTAATAGTATTGAGATTATTATGTACCTACAAAGGACCACGTCTGGCAAATAGGGGATAACTTTCATGCTCAATCCAGTGACCTCATTTAGGGAATCACACAGGTACTAGGTTTGGAGGATTAAAAATAACGCAATGTTGGAACCCCAACCTCTTTGGTACACTTAGGCAAAACCTCTCTCAGATATGATCAAGTTAGTGTTCCAAAAATCTTTCCCCCCCCCCCCCCCGGTCGTGGGACCTCACTCGAGGGACCTTGTCAAAGTTTTTCATTCGAGGAACCTTTCACAAAGAAACCTCATCCAAACAAACACAAACAAAGTAAAGTTACTCGAGGAACCTCATTAATCATTTGATTGACAATACAACATATCTTATTGCTACTATTTAATATCTTTTATGATGTCATGCTTTCTGACATTTGGGAGCTCAAGAAAACTGGTACTTGAGTGGGTTCATTCTTTGGACCGCGGACCCATTTGGAAAACGTACCATCATCCCTCACAAAGGAAACCTTTGTGATAACTTTTCACGTCACAATCAATATGAATGACATTCTGATAGCCCGAATAGTATTCCCGCCCAAAAAAACATCTCATGCATTTAATACATCACCTTTTGCATTAAATGCCCAATATTTTTGGAATTTAATGCGGGCTCAGAGCATTTAATGCAGGTAAGGTCGCCTGAATGACCTTCCATTACTATAAATACTTTCACCAATCATTTGTTTCCAGAATCCTAATCTTGAATCCTGATACATGATTTCTCTATACCTAAGTGCATTATGTGAGATATTATCATTGAGTTTATCCTTTTGTTTTTAAGTTCTCGATTAGTATTTATTACTAATCAATTCACGTATTAAGTCACTTTAAGGTTTCTTCCTTGCCTTTATTGCATCAAACTGCTTGTTCTTTCTCCATTCAACCAAGTTGGTAGATGAGATTCATTTCATTTATTGTGTTGTCAGAGAATTTATGTTCTAGAGGCTCATTGAATACATTTTGTTACATTTAGGCCATTTATTGCAAGTATTGAAATCATTTATTTCAAGGCGAAGGAATCCGCTATTCTTTACGTATTAAATATCATTCTAAAGAGGTTACGCCTCGTTGATAACTAATCATATTTATCAAACCCATATCTCACACTCTTAAATTAGATTAATAAAAGAATCTCACCACTGCAACATTTACCTTACATTCCATGAGGGGTCATATTACTAAACAATTACAAAACTAATCTATAATCAACAATTCTCCTTATCCCATATATGTAAAGACAATATAGTCCACCTTTCATAACTTAAATTTATTCAAATTGTATCCCCTAATATGCTTTTAAGGCCCATAGAAACACCTACTAGCTGTCCTACTATATCATGAGTAAATATTAACACTATACATAATACCTCCATCTAACTTATGTTTTAAGAAAACTATATTAACCTTCATAATCGATGCTCTACCCAAAACTATGATCTCAGATTGCAAATGACCCATTCTAAACTTATATCCTAAGGTAAGTGCAACCTAGAGCTCTAATACAAAGTTTTCACATCCCATATTATGGTCGTGAATTATTAAAATATTATAAATTTAAATCATGCGTAATTAATTCCATAACTCAAATTTGACAAATATTTTGTGTTCGTATAAAAATAAATAGGTAATTTTGAATTCAATGATAGACCATAATTTGACATGCAACTTATTTGACCACCTAATCTCCTACATTTGGGGGTATTAAGAGCAACTATAAGCACAATAAAATTTCTCCCATTATAATAATTGTCTTAAGGATATAACATATAAAGACAACATAAAGTACAAATGAACACTAAAATAAAAATAAAAAGAGTTCTCCTGTTATACACATATTTATATAAGAATTAATAAAATCAACTAACTTTAACATTGCCACCACTTGAAAAAAATATTTTGCATAGCATCATGAGTAAATTAACACGGTGAGAAAACTCTTCCACTAAAAAGTCAACTCTAAATGTACCAATATCAACTAATATAATCACCATATCACGAACTCATAATATGTAACTAATCATCAGTAAGCATATAACCACGTGAATAATAGCACTTTTCTCATTTAAAATCTCTTACGATACATAGGCCTATAATCTCCATGTGCAAAATTAAATAACTCGGTGGACATGTATACTAACAACTCCTAGTATACAATGCCCTACAAACATATACATATTTCATTACCTTCCAACAACTTTTGGTACTATAGACTATTTTAATGCACTAATTGTAGGATTATATCAATCCTGGATGACTCAATATAAACCTCAAGTTCAAAAACAACAATAATATATGTTAATATGATCAAAACTTAAAATAACGGACAAATCCCTCGGTATAGCCAACTTATATATACCCTTCAACTACATAGATAAAATTAATCATGAATTCATTTATCATGAGAATCGATAATAATATAAGAATTTAAAGGCTCATAGGTACTAGTCACCTATCTAATTAAAATACTTTCGAACAAAATCATAATATAGTCCTTAATTTTCTCCTCATAAGAAATAAACTAAAACAGTGTAGAGGGGGCTTGAAGGTAATCCTGAGATTAGGGATGATTCCCCCATTAGCAATAGTGTTTGGGATTAAGAAACTGAGGTAGCTCAGCGTGGCAACTCAGCGAGGCAGCTTAGCGTGGCAACTCATACTTTAGCTTGTTGTGTTAGTCATATTGTATCTTTGTTTATATTGACTATAAACTATAACGGTTGTAATGATGTAACGTGAATAATAATGATTTTTAGTGTGAGGTCAAATGGTACTCGCGAGAGACTAGGCTTGGCAGGACATGAGAGAGCTTTCATGCTCTATTGAATGACCTCGTCGTGTGAACTTTAAAGGGGCTTGGTTTGGAGTATTGATAAGTGAGGCACCGTTGGGGATTGTCCGACCATCTTAGATACACCTAGTAAAACACCGAAGGACCATGACCGTGGAACCTCGAGGGGAGCAGCCTTGAGTTCTATCGGGTGTTGAGTTGTGAGCCAAACAAACCTCTACTTAATGTCACATCCACTTTATCTGATGTCACTAACCATCTAGGCAATGTTAGACCTGCACTTGAGTAAACCACCTTAGTATTTGGAGTTGTCAGACAGTTGGTGAGCCACCTCTATGACAAAAGTCCCCTGACACGCAGTGGTTAGGCAAAAGGCATGTCTTGGCATTTAATGTTTATGGTGTGGAGACAACTAGTAAATCAAGTATTTAATGTTTTTGACATAAAGTATGAGGGATGTATTTCACAGGCATTAATGGTTGAGTTGCCTTGGGGCTGGTGTGGGAGGCTATTTAAGGACCCCAACCACCTCTAAGGAGATGATCCTTTTTTAGAGTTCATAAGTGATCACTAGAGAATTATTACAAACTAGAGAGAGTTTACTCACCCCCCATTGTCATTTATTATGAAGTTTTTAATACTTAACAGAGATTCTTGAGGGTGGTTTATGTGTTTTAGCTTCTTGCCAAGGTGTATCTAGGGTGATTAATTCTCTGTCTCTCTATCTAAGTTACTTCTAAGTTCATTATTACCTTCCGAGTCATACACGAGAGATCTGTGAGCTTAAACCAAATCTATCTTCATTGAGTAATATTTGAATGTCCTACGACTAATCAATAGTATTCCTATTTAACTTATCATTACCATACTCAAAAAGGGGTTCCATCTTATCTAAACTACCCTCTTACATTTGGCGACTCTGCTCGAGAGGCATTCTTCTAAGCAAGGAGTATGGCTTAAGATAACGTTAATTGAAGGCTCAACTTTGATGGAATTCAACACAATGAAGAACATGAGGCGAAATAACTAGAGGCTCTAAGGGATGGGGCCCCACAAATAAAGGTACCTCTAGTTTAGGCGACGACCGGCGTTCCTAGGGTGACACAAGCTTCCACGAGTGCTGCGTTGGGACCAGCCCATGTGGCACTCCTCATGAATAAGTTTTACGAGTTCTTACAAACTCTGGTAGCTTCGACGGTGTTGGGAGGATTTGAAGCCAACTCTTTTGTGACACTAGGGGCAGCCCCAATAGCCCCACCAAGTGCAGGTGTAACGGGAACAGTCCCAGCAAGTATACCCTCTATTGTGAATCCATTAGTGGGAAACTTGGGAGTATCAATGGCTCCAGCTGTGATGATTACTCCAGCTGCAATGGGCACTCAGCCCGTGGTCCCATTGGTTGTTGCCCCAGTAGCATCACCCATGGAGGAAAAGAGGAAGGAGATGCAGAAAGAGATGCTGAAGTTCATGCAGGCCTCCTCGCAATCTGCTGGTGAGGTAGGTTCGGTCTATGATGACTTTCGAA
The DNA here is from genome assembly GCA_949130495.1 of Sambucus nigra. Lineage (NCBI taxonomy): Eukaryota > Viridiplantae > Streptophyta > Magnoliopsida > Dipsacales > Adoxaceae > Sambucus > Sambucus nigra. The sequence goes on along the minus strand of OX422215.1, from coordinate 299,160,389 downwards.
CACCTTATCCCTAGGAATACAACGATGAGCCCTATCCGAAGGACTATATTCCTCCTATTTTTGAAAAATACACAAGGAAAGGTGGAAACCCGAAGGAGCACATTAAGCGCTTCGTTAAACACTTGGGCATCGAATCCATATAGAGTGTTTGTTAGACATAATTGATTTATTACTTCTTGAATAAAAGTAAAAAAGATTATGTTTTCACTAAATTAAACAACAAGAATGGAAACTATATATTAAGAGTTATATCTCTCACCACGGGCTAATTAGCATAAATGGTTACATGGTAAGAAAAATTTTATCAAGATTGAATGTCATTTGGACAATTAATAAAATCGATGGTTGTCACCCTTTAAATTCTCATAAAAGTATACTTTTCTTTTCGAGTCAACAAATACTCCCGAGATTATACACATAAGGTCGCAAACATGGCGCATAAATGATATACTCCATCAAGCTTTCCGGATGCAAAATCAAGAACAATATAACCCATCAAAACTTTGCTAAACCATCATACAATAACAAAGCTACTAAATAATCCATGACGAGTTCAATAATCTCAAATTATTTTAAATTAGCTATAAAACATAACTAAAGGCATGGTATGAAAGAAAACAGTAAAGAAAGCAATAAAACTAGTTAATAAAGCTTGAAAATTAAGTTATGAAAGTTTAAATAAATAAGGGAGATGGTTAATAATAACATACAATCAAACTTTAGGAGAGAGAAATGAGAAAATCTCTCAATATTACACTAATCTAACCCAAAACAAAAAACAAAAAAATAGATAACTGTAAGAACAATTATCTATATAGTGAAATTAATGTTTTACCCGAAAGGGTTTTTTTCTTAAAACTTGGTGTTGTCGTATTTGCGTGGTTTGATTTATTTATTTTATCACCATAAATGCATGGGTAAGATAAAAAGATAAAATCAATTTAAAATTTGCTTTCGCATCTAATATTGGGATTGCAATTTTTGTTTAAAATTTGCTTTCGCATCTACGATAAGGCAAGCGCCAAAGACATGGAGGACGTATACAACATTGAAGGTGAGGAAGCAGACCCAGTCCTAGAGTACTGTGCAATTTCAAAATCCCCAAAATTCACCTGGTTCTTCAACCAGGTGGGGATACCAAAAGAGAGTAGGTTGGAAATAAGCCAGGCAATCTTGACATTATGAGGAAGAACGCAGTCCCTTCGCTGAGATGGAAGGGACCCATGGCCAGGTTGGTGAGGAGGTTTCTGTCAGAAGTAACCTTCAGTGATGCAGATAGGGCTGTAAGATTCCCTCATAACAGGCCATTGTATGTGACCACTAACGTCAATGAAATTAGTTTTGCAAGGACTCTTATGGATGGGGGAGCTTCCATCAATATTATGCTAATCAAATCCTTCCACGCAGCCAATATTCCAAAAGAACGGTTGGTCCCCATGCCTTTGGTGATTTCGGGGTATGATAACCAATCTTCCAAATCCAATGGGTACGTTAATGTTAGGATTGTAATGGGAAATCTGAGTTCCCATATCAAGTTCCACATAATAGAGAGTGAAACTTACTATCATCTGCTAATAGGAAGGGTGTGGATACACAACCAATGGCTAGTTCCTTCTACGTACCACCAATGCGCTAAGGCGAGCATCAAGGGAACAGAGGTGACCATTAGAGCTACGAGGAGGCCCTTCGTTGTCGAGGAAGCTCACTTGGTGGACGCGGTCCTAATGAGAAGAATGGAGGGTGCCTGGATTCCCTCGATCAAAGAAAGGATGGGGTCCTTGAACAAGCAAAATAAGAAGTTCGCAAGAAGCACAAGAGTGACAACTGAAGAAGCTCACCAGATGGTCCCTCGTCCCCGAAACATCTCGAAGAAGCTCAAAGATAGGATGGGGTCCGGAGTGGATCCGATGGAACATGAGGTCCAACGAAAAAGTGTTCTGAGTCGATTCTCAGGAAAAAGAGTGGTCGAGGCTTCTAGAGTGAAGAAGAGGAAGGCGGCTACAACTACCAGCAAACAGTTCAAGAAGGTTATTACCGAAAAAGGAAAGGTGATATATCGATTATAATGGTGTGAACGGGTGGCTGAAGAAGCTGACAATGAGGCTGACCCGATATATGAGTGCTTTTTAGTGGATTAATGGGGAAAATGTATGGTGATAGACAACTCCAACATACAAGAATTTATAGAGGAAGTCACCGAGGAACCAGAATACATGGAGGATCAATCGAAAATGCAGGCGCAAGAACTAGAGCAGTTGAACCTGGTGAAAGAAGAGGAGGACCCAAGGCCTATTTTTATTGTAAAAGATCTCAGTATGGAGAAACGAGAGGCTTTGGTTATGTTGATTCTAGAGTTCATAGACATTTTTGTATGGAAATAGAAGGAGATGGAAGGGCTGGATGAGGGAGTCAGTTGTCACAAATTGAACGTAATGCCTTCAGCCATTCCGGTGAAACAAGAAATAAGAACGTACAGGCCTGAACTAGACTTAAAGATAAAGGAAGAGGTCTGACGTTTATTGGAGGCAGGGTTCATCAAACCGATACAACACCTGCTTTGGATGTCTAGCATTGTCCCAATGGGAAAGAAAGACAAAAACAAAATAAGGATCTACGTGGACTTCAGAGATTTGAATAGAGCTTGCCCCAAGGATGAGTTACCTCTGCCCTCAATTGATAGCTTGATAGATGTAACAACTGGTCATGAGATGTATAGATTCATGGATGGGTATGTAGGGTACAACCAGATCAAGATGGACCCCATAGATGCAGAGAAGATGGCGTTCAAAACCCCATTGGGAAATTTCATGTATAGAGTAATGTCGTTTGGACTCAAGAACGCTGGGGCTACTTACCAAAGAACAATGATGGCCATTTTTCATGATTTCTTCCACAAATTTATGTAATTCTATGTGGATGATTTGATCATCAAATTAAGGAAGGAGGAGTTCCATCTGGGCAATTTGAGGAAGGAGTTTGCCCGATACAGGAAGTATAAATTAAGGATGAACCCACTAAAGTGCGTCTTTGGGGTAACAAGTGGGAAATTTCTAGGTTTCGTGGTTGATCGACAAGGGGTGAAGATGGACCAGGTTAAGAAACGAGCGATCTTGGAGATGCCAAGTCCAAGAACGACGAAGAAGCTGAAGAGTTTCCTCAGTAAAGTCTCTTATCTTAGGAGATTTGTGCCTAGGTTAGCCAAGATGACACATCCGTTGATGCAACTATTATGAAGGAACAAGAAATTACAGTGGGGGAGGTTCACCAAGATTCACTCGTCGGGATGAAAAAGCTACTCATTTCACCACAAATCATGGTTCCCCATAGGCAGGAATACTGTTGCAGCTATACCTCACATCCACCACGAGGTTCATGGGAGCTTTGTTGGTCCAGGAGATTGATGGAGAAGAATGGCCGATCTACTACCTCAGCAGAATCATACATGGTCCATAAGTCATATATAGTAGCTTGGAAAGGCATTGTTTAGCCTTAGTCTTTCTAGCACAAAAACTTAGACATTATATGTTGTATTCTACAATTCATATTGTAACTAGATGTGATCCTATTAAGTATTTATTAGCCAGAACGATATTGATTGGTAGGGAAGATAGGTGGTTCCTCATCCTCTTCGAGTATGACTTGAAATGTGTGGTTGCTCACGCGATCAAAAGCCAGGCATACATCAATTTATTGGCAATTTTCCCCTCGGGAACGTTTGAGCCAGCCAAAGAAAGTATTCAAGGAGACGATTTGTAGGCCAACCACCTAGACGCGATGGATGAGGAATGGATAATGCAGTTAGATGGATCTTCGGTGGAAAAGAAGGGAGGAACAGGGGTTATTCTCTCAAAAGCAATGGACGAGATTTGCCTTTCCTACAAATTAGATTTCCCTTGTTCTAACAACAAGGCGAAATATGAAGCATTGGTGTTGGGGTTGCTAGAGTCTCTTCGGAGGGGGATTCGTTCACTTTGCATCAAAGGTGATTCCAATTTGGTGGATCAGCAAGTGAATGGAGAGTACGCATTAAAACACATAAGCCTGGCACCATACAGAACAATCATTCAGAGGCTCCTCTACCAGTTCCATCGGACCAAGATCAAGATATGCAACCATTGCCCAGAAAATGGTCATGAGAAACGATACAACTACCGTCGTGATCCAACAAAGAACATCTCCTTCAATAGTACAGTCAATTCTATCGATAGAAGACGACGCAGACTAGAGGGGGGAGATTAGAGGGCAATTAGAATCTGGGGAAGGAGCGATGGGGCTGAAGGAATTAGCCCAATACTTCACGAACCAGGGAAGCCTTTACTTTAGGAACGCAGGAGGATGGTTGTCGGGGTGCATCGGTCCAGAAGAGGTAGAGAGAAGATTAAAGATAAAACATAAATAGCACTGTGAGACAACTGAGATACCCCTCTATCGAAGAATGCAAAGAGAGGGGTATTTTTGGCCCAGAATGAAACAGGACGCGACGGAGCTACAACAAAATGCGACAAATGACAATTATTCTTACAAGCAGATGAATGTCATTTCATGGAAACTCAACCTGATTGGAGACACCCCTATATTGATTTCATCAGAGATGGAGTTGCCCCAATAAAAAAAATTGACGTGGTGGGACTCAAGCAGAGGGCCCCGAGATTCTATATTTAGGAGGGGAAGCTTTATCGATGGGATACTTCAATAGGCCGTTGCATTGCATCACGAAGGAAGAAGCAACCGAGGTCCTCAAATAGGCGCACGATCTAACTCACATAGGGGGGGTCAAGTTATATGACCAATTGATGACGTTGTGGTATTATTGGCCAACAATAGAGAAAGACTCTATTGAGTTCTTTCAAAAATGCCAAGCTTGTCAACTTGATGGAAATATGATCTATGCCCTAGCGGTAGACCTACACTCCCTGGAAATGCCTCATTCTTTTTACACTTGGGCGTTCAACCTGGTAGGGGAAATACACCCTTCTTTGAGGGGAAAGATATGGATACTAGTAGCAACAGAGTGCTTCATAAAATGGGCTAAAACGATACCACTCAGAAGGGCAACGACGGGGGTGGTGAGAAACTTCATTAGAGAATACATCATTTATCATTTTGGGATCCCAATGGTCATCCTTTCAGACAATGGAACCCATTTCGTCAATTCAGAATTAACGATGCTCACAGATAAGTACTCAATTGTCCATCATACTTCGACGGTGGCATATCCAAAGGGAAACGATCAGGCTAAAGCAACTAACAAAACTTTGGTTAATATCTTTGTTAAAGCAATGGAGGATTTCCCTAGAGCGTGGGATGATAAGATACCAGCTGTATTATGGTCATATCAAACAACTAAGAGAAATCCCATAGGGTATACTTCGTTCTCCCTTATCTATGCGGCCGAGGCGATTCTCCCAGTGGATTTAGAAGTTCCCTCTGCTCGATATGCTTTACGAAGTAGCATGATCCCTCAGAATAGATATGTGTAGTTGGAAGCATTGGATGAACACAGAGATAATGCGATGCAACACTTTCAAATGTATAAGAAATATCTCTTTAGGGCATATGATAACTTGGTGAGATCAAGGAAGTTCGTGGAAGGAGACCTTATGTTGAATGCAGCAGTGAAGCACATCAGAGGATTGCCCCTACCCAAGTTTGCAGCGAATTGGGAGGGACGTTTTTTTGTAAAAAAAGCTCATGACTCAATTTATTGCTTAATTTCGAGGATGGAAGAAGATAAAACCATTCAAGATTAACAATAAATGATTAAAAGTCTATCATGTCTAAGCAATTATGTTTGGGACACCGATGTATCTTGCTGTTCTGAATATATAAGTTCTTTCTATGACAAATATGCAAGTTCTTTTTATTATAACCCGAGTGGAGATGAAAGAATTATAGAGATTCATAATGTACAAAAGTAATTATAACACAAAGAAATAACATGGAAAACATATATCTTCCTTCCTTCATAAACTTTGGGGCATTACAAAATTGGGAGATATTGCCAAAGAATTACATAAGAAGAAGAAAAAAAATATATACAGAAGTTCATTAGCCTAAGAGGAACCATAGATCTGGGGAAGAGAAAAAATATCCAGGAAGGCCTGAAGAAGCTGTCAGGCAAGACTGTTGGTCATTCATAGAAACCTCCAGCCTCATTTGCACTTATGTTTGCTCGATGAGGAGCTTCTCTCATTTTGACTTTGTCGTGCGTAGAGCTTCTTCGAGGTCCCCCACCTCTTTGTCAACGGCTTCAAGAATAGGTGCTAACTCAGCCAACTTGGCTTCCTTAGCCCGTTGATCCTCCTGATGTTTTCAGAGCAGTCCCCTCTGGCTATCTAGTCGTTGTCTCTTCAAAGTTTTCAAATACGTAATAAGCCAATCAAGACGAAAGCCATCAAGACCTAACTCCTTCAGGTAGCCCATGAATTTGTTAAGGAGGGATCTAGTAATGTTTGAGGTGGGATTACTAGCAATCTCAGCCACAACGGTAGCCATGACCTAAAGCCTGTAATTCATCACAAAGATGTTGGAATGCAGGAAATCCACGGTAAACGTTTTGGGATGGTAGTTTGCAAGAAACTCAACTACCAAGCGATGGTTGGCAGGCATCTGAGGAGATCGCTGGAGCACCATCAGGCAGAAGGCATGAGAAGCCACATCAAGCAGAGAAAGCTCACAACCAGATTCTCTCTCAACAGCATCACTGATCGTGGAACCTTAATCATTGTGGCTGGAGTCTTCTGAAACAACGGGTTCCCGATGAGGTGAGGAGGTAGGCGAAAGAACTGGTGGAGAATCCACCCGAGCAACCTGAGAACAGTTAGAGGAAATAAGGAGTTTATGAAAAATCTTAACAAGTGTTTTCGTTGTTAAGTCACCGATATAGGTGGAGTTTATGAAAAAACCTTAACAAGTGTTTTCGTTGTTAAGTCACCGATATAGGTGGAGTTCATGAAAAAACCTTAACAAGTGTTTTTGTTGTCAAGTCACCGATATAGGTGGAGTTCATGAAAAAACCTTAACAAGTGTTTCCGTTGTTAAGTCACCAATATAGGTGGAGTTTATGAAAAAACCTTAACAAGTGTTTTCGTTGTTAAGTCACCGATATAGGTGGAGTTTATTAAAAAACCTTAACAAGTGTTTTCGTTGTTAAGTCATCCACATAGGTTGAGTTTGAGAGACTGAGAAATGCAGAGAAATTAAGGGAGTAACTTAGCAGTAGCATCGGCAAGAATAGGATCCACCGTGGAGGTCTGAACAGCGCCCCTAACTGAAAAAGCCTCAACGTCGACAAAGCTCCCTTGCCGACAAACGGTACCAAGGCTAATGAAGGAGTTTCGCCGAAAGAACATGAGGAACCTCCAAGCGATGCCCCATCATGGGCAGACACTGAAGAATCACCACGCGAGACAGCAGCATCAACCTTGGCCTCAGAAAGAAAAAAACCCACTAAGAGCAAAGGGTGGGGTAAGTCTTGGCTAAAGATGCAAATACAAAACCAAGTGTTTGACACAAATAGCAAGTACAGGAAAAAGGCAGCAATACGTCTAAACATTACTTACCCCGGTTATGGCACCAAAAAAGGGAATTGCAGTCAGGGGTCTCGTCAGTGCAGTGGGAAGGAGAATGTTAGCTATCAGAGACGCCACTTCCACCTAAAACATCCCAGCATATCAGAATGATAAACAAAGCAATGGGACAAGGAAAAGACGAGAGACTTAACAAGAAATTTACCTCAGGGGAACTCTCCTCGACCACAACGATGGGCAGAGGGACCTCTTGCTCAGATGGTAATTCATAGAAAGATATCCTCTTAATAGGGCCTCATCACAAAATTCGAAAAATCATCGATAGTAGAGGTCAACTCCTTTCGGCTTTGTCTCTTGTGATAAATAAAGGAGCGTGGGGGCAAAATTATTTCCCCTGAAGGAGGATGATTAGTCTTGGCTTCTACGGTAGGGAAATGCACATAGAGGAAGCCTATTAGGAGGACACAGTTGTCAAAGTTTGCCAGGTTATAATGATCGAGAGGTCGTTACATGTCAAAAAGGGTTCTATCAAGCCATGTGTAGAGGTATCCCAAGGCGATTGAAGCTAGAGGAAGCTTGATACCCCGGGACAAATGGAGGGATATGTTGATAAGGTCCCTTCGAGGTTGGTCATTGTGTTTTCCCATTAAAAGAAAACGAGAAAGAACGATAAGAATGTCGGCAGGAAGTTCCAGCGATGTACCTTGACCGGGGGCAGCCTCTGAGGAACTACCTTTATAAGGATCCTTGAAGAAATAGTTGATAAGAGGAGTGAAGGTGGCTTTGTTTAAAGTAACGATTCACCTTCGACATATACGGTCTAACTCTAAATGGTTAGCAGTCTCTTGGGCATCCAGGGCTTCATCAGAATAAGGCTCATGGCATGTTGCCTCAAGGCCTAGGAGCTGGCACACGTCCTCCAACTTTATTGTAAACTCGCCCAACGTAATAATGAACATAGGAGTGGTAATGTTCCAGTGAGATACCAGAATGGGAAGGCCAACATTATTCTTGGATAAGATGAACTCACCAAACCACTTAGCTCGATGAAGCCCAATTTTGGTGAGAGTGTCAGCATGGGAACTCTGCATATGGGAGTTTGAGGCAGCAAAGTGAGCAGGAGAGCCCCCAGTCATTTCAAAGTCGATGTGGGACCATGGAAAGTCCCCTCACTCAAGACGAAATTGAAGAGTCCCCTCTGAGGTAGAAAGCCCCAATTATCAGCACTTTCATCTTCATCACAAAGCGTTCGGGCATCATACTTGTCATTGAAAATGCAAGTCTTACAAGACCCAGCAAAGTTATCACCCTTGCCGAATATGGGGGATCGGCAGTAGAAGTGCAACTGGTCCTAGCGGGCATAAGTCAATGTGGCAGCAACGGAGGTGGCGACAACAGGGGTAGCAAGTGGATCACTGGTGGCAGGTGTGGTAGGATTACTTGACGAGGCCATTGTAGAAAATAAGAAAGTACGAAAAAAGAAGCTCGGTAAACAAAGGGTTAGGAATGAAAATGGAGAAGAATAACCACAGGTGGTGGCGTAAAAGATGAGAGAAGGAAGAAGTTAGGTAAGATCTTGGTAGACAATGGAGTTCGCACAGAGTTCTCTCTCTAAAGAAGACATGATCTTGAAGAAGATGAAGGAAACAGAAGGGTTTGAAAAAAGAGACGTTTTAAACCTTTTAAGGAACTCGTCTGTTGAGTTTTCCACCACCACACGTGCAAAGGCCGCCTATAATCATTTCAAATAAGACACATGGCACTTCGAGAGGTGTTTTGACAGCTGAAAAGATAGCCCCACGTCATTTACAAAGTGACGCCTCGGGAATATAAAGGGTTGCCTTCTTCAGTAAGTTTGAGTTTTGGCGCAAAAAGTTTTGTGAGTCATATCCACTAACTCCCAATGAAGACACTACCCCAACGGTTCAAAAAATCTACGATGTCCCCTCGCCACAAGTCCAAACGTTGTCTAATAGTGACTCAGTTACACTGGGGAGAATTTCTACTTTTTTTAACATGGTGAAACGTTACAAGGGAGAATTTCACAAGTCACAATGGCAGGGGCAGTCCTAACGACAAACTCACTGCCTACAACTATCATCCACATCGGCACAAACGGGAGAATTTCACTTACCAATAATCAAAACGAGTATTTGAGAAGGTTAGTAGGCCTTTCAGGAGAATTTTGAATAATAAAGTTAGAACGATTGAAGCTCAGCGTCAGGAAAAAGTGGCGATGTCCCTTCGCCAAAGCACCAATAAGCTGTAGCGCTCCGATTCAGGTACATCGGGGAGAATTTTACTTTTTCCTGAGGATTCTAACGCGGAGGTTCTAATGAGGGAAAAGATGCCATAATTTTTTCACACAGAAAAGGTTTATCGGTTGAGAAGTTTTCGTGAAGACATTTCTTATTTCGACAACAAATCTCTCCAGGAAGGGGAAAATGTAGAGGGGCTTGAAGGTAATCCTGAGATTAGGGATGATTACCCCATTAGCAACAGTGTTTGGGATTAAGAAACCGAGGCAGCTCAACGTGGCAACTCAGTGAGGCAGCTTAGCGTGGAAACTCATACTTTAGCTTTTTGTGTTAGTAATATTTAATTTTTGTTTATATTGATTATAAGCTATAACGGTTGTAATGATGTAACGAGAATAATAATGAGTTTTAGTGTGAGGTCAAATGGTACTCACGAGAGACTAGGCTTGGCAGGGCCTGGGAGAGCTTTCGTGCTCTATCGAATGACCTCATCATGGAAACTTTAGAGGGACTTGGTTTGGAGGATTGAGAAGTGACGCACCGTTGGGGCTTGTGCGACCATATTAAATACACCTGGTAAAACACCGAAGGACCCTGACCGTGGAACCTCGGAGGGAGTAGCCTTGAGTTCCATCGGGCATTCAGTTATGAGCCAAACAACCCTCTACATAATGTCACATCTACTTTATCTGATGTCACTAACCAACTACGCAATGTTAGACCTGTACTTGAGTAAACCTAAGTGGTATTTAGGGTTGTCAGACAGTTGGTGAGCCACCGCTGTGACAATAACCCCCTAACACGCAGTGATTAGGCAAAAGGCATGTCTTGGCATTTAATGTTTATGACGTGGAGACAACTAGTGCATCAGGTATCTAATGTTTGTGACATAAAGTATGAGGGATGTCTTTCACATGCATTAGTGGCTGATTTACCTCGGGGGGTGGTGTGGGAGGCTATTTAAGGACCCCAACCACCTCTGAGGAGATGATCCTTTTTGAGAGTTCATAAGTGATCACTAGAGAATTATTACAAACCAGAGAGAGTTTACTCACCCACCATTGTCATTTATTACGAAGCTTTTAATACTTGACAGAGATTCTTAAGGGTGGTTGATGTGTTTTAGCTACCTTCCAGGGTGTATCTAGGGTGCTTAATTCTCTATCCCTCTAGCTAAGTTACTTCTAAGTTCATTATTACCTTCTGAGTCATACACGAGAGATCTATGATCTTAAACTGAATCTATCTTCATTGAGTAATATTTGAATGTCCTACGGTTAATCAATAATATTGCTATTTAACTTGTCATTACCATCCTCAAAGGGGGTTACACCTCCATCTTATCTAAACTACCCTCTTACAAACAGTATACACAACATTTTTCTAACAAGTGAATAACGCATTTAAATTTGTGTTCAAATCCCACTATTATCCAAAAATGAAGATTTTGAGGTGCGATAACATATGGGCTTATTCATAAATTCTAATTACATAATTTTGGGTTTAATATAGCAACATGGCTTTACATTTAGGGTTTTTTCAAGAGTTCACTCTTTTTTAGTTTAAAACTTCCAATAGCATACTAGGGGTAAACCTAACATAAATTTACTCATAACAACATCTATTTCATAATGCCTAAAAATTATTTAGTTACGAAATTTTCGTTCTATCTAAACTTTTGTTATGGTAAAAGCCTAAAATTTATGGGCTAAGGATTCTTTATTACTTCACCTAAATACTCCAATAAAAATTAGCAATAGGGTCTGACATTAAGTCTATTTATATAACATCAAATAAAATTTGTCTTACTAGTTTTTGGATGGAAATTACATGCTATATAAACATATATTTAAATTAACACATTTGGGACAATAATTTAATTTTAACTTTAATATATTATTAAAAATATTAAATCAATTTCAAACCCTCCAAATAACTATAGATGGTTCATATATGTGTCATTTTAGCACAAAAAAACTTTCAGAAAAAAAGTGAACCCAAAATTTTTAAAAATTTAAAAAACTAACATGTTGTGAAGGAGGATTTATAAAAAATTTCCAGATTAATTAATAAAGTTCAAAATTTCATATCTCATTAATTTTTATCGAACAAATACAATTTTGGTGTCCAAATAATGGTAAATTTGGTATCTACACTTTAAAATTATTTTTTATAAAAAATCAAACAAGTTTGTTTTCATGGACTCAAAATTGAAATTAAACTCATTGTACTCCTATTTTCTAAAAATTTGTAAAACTCATATGGAAATGAAATTCTAGTATGTTATTTATAGTGAAACCATTTTTTAATAGTACATGATGTAAATTTTGTAGTGGCAGCTGTTGTACCCAAAATCTATCATTAAATGACCAAGAGACACATGGCATGGAGTTCCATACAAGCATATGAAGATATACTCAAGTGCATGTAAAAGTCCTCGGACTATAAGAAAGACCATGTATTATACCCTAATATGTCAAATAATATATCACTCAACACATCCTTTACCTTTAAAGGTCACGACATGGTACCTGACTAGGCCACGAAATGCACACATCAACATGGCCATGTCACCACAGGTTGCGAACTCTTACGTATCAATACTGGACTACCAATTGTCCACCTTCTAAATGGATTCCTTCTAATCAATAATTATCCACAAGGCACGTGCACAACACACGTGAAATACTAACCAACTACTATAAATTGAGTTATTCATCCCTCATTTGGAAAGAAACTACGGGGCAGAGAAGTTTTACCCAATTATCTCTAACTTCTCACTACATCGGAGTCCACACTTAAATCACATGATCTGACAACTAAAGAAAGAAATAGTCATGGCCTCGTAGAAGATTACACTATAAGTCCACGGCATCATCCCTAAAGTTATATCTATATTATGCAAATATCCCCATTTCTCTACTCTTCTATGCCTAATAGCCCCCAATCCTGTGATAATTGTATGTATCTAATGAGAATAAGGCACCATAGTGGAATTAGGCTTATTTTATTAGCCTAACCCCTCTAAGTCTTATCTTTATATCTATTTTATCCTTTTTATACTTTTATCTTCTGAGTATAGCTTTGGGCATGGGTTTCTTTAGTGAAACCATTTTTACATAATAACATATTGGCTATGTCTCTAGGCAATGAAGTGTTCTATCGAGTTTCTCATAAATAGGGTCAGTTATGCCTTTTTGACCCATAGGGGTCTCCGTATCTACATCTCGTGGGTAAAATTTTGGTAAATGGACCCACATTTTCATATTAACCCTCATCAAGGTTCCTCCTACTTTTCAGATTTCCTTTCCTAAGCCTATTTAGGGTTTTATGGGGAGATACCCTTCTCCAATGATGTTTTCATGTCCAAATCTACCTAAGCTGTTAACATAGCCAAGACCTTATAAGGACTGATAATTAGGGATGAGCATATTTATTATTTTCTCCACATATAATCATAATTTAGCCATGTTATGACCTTTATACTATGTAATTGAGAATACTAATTCTATGGATTTATTCGTATCTTAGGTCAAACATAAAAAATTAAAATTTTAGAAAATATTTTCTTGAATTAATTTAGTATGCATATGGTATGTAGACAAAATTTAAAATGGCAAACCAAGAAGATAAACATGCGAAGAAGCAAGGAAAATTCCTTTTGGACAATCTTTATTTCAGCATTGTGCGAGATTTGACAGACACGAAATGACTTACAGACTAGTTACCTCACAAAATATGACACGGACTTCTTCAAATCTCCTACAGCAATGGCACAGTACAACATCACCCACATGAAGCAGTCTTCCCTCAGTATCCATCGATCAACATTCTTCTTCAGTGGGAGAGCCTCTGCTTCACAAATCAGCAGTAGAGATGAACTTTATAAGGGTTATTAAACAAGGATTATGTTATTCTTAATTTAATAAAATGATCTCTAAACTTCCAAGGGGTTTGGATGAAAATTGATAGAGTTTGATAATAAAAGGAACTCTAAAAGGGTGTAGAAAAGCTTATAAAAGATTTCTTCAGGACTTTAATCTCGTATCTCTATTTATAAGGAAGTTTGTTGAAAAAGGATAAACATAAGAGATTTGGATCAGATTTAATTAAAAAAATAAAAATCCGCGCATTTGTTCAAACGACTTGGTATCTCGATTGAATTACATACCCTTTTTATTCGATCAGGCTTCCCATGACATTTTGGATAACATTCTAGTGCTTGATGAAAATCAACTCGTTCAATCGTGGGAACCTTCCTTCTAATGAAATACCCTAATTTTTAGCAAAAAGGGCTAAATCATCTAGATCAAAATCACACTCAGAATCTGACGTATCAATCTCTATTTTTCTAGATGACTCTACCCTTTTTCTTGTCGATCTCTCACATTTTCTTTCCTGGGCATTAAGTGCAATTCCTTTATCTTTAGGCTTGACAGATTTAGGAAACATATCAATCTCATAAGTTTGCAAACCTCCTACAATTTCCTCCAATTTTAGCGTATTTAAATTACCTATAGAATTTAGCACAGTGACTTTAGGGATAAAACGCTTAGGGAGAGAACGAAGAATCTTTTTAACAACTCTAGCATTAGGAATATGTTCACCAAGATTAAAGCTAGTATTAACAATGTCAGATAGCCTAGCATAAAAATCATCAAAACATTCAGTTTCATGCATGGTGATGGTTTCAAATTGAGTTGTTAAATTTTGCAATTTAGACTCTTTCACAGCATTAGTCCCTTCGTGGGTAAGTTGTAAAACATCCCATGCTTCTTTTGACGTGGTGGACATCATTATGCGTTTGAACTCATCAGGTGTGACAGACCCAGAAATAGCACTTAGACCCTTAGAATTAAAAGATGACCATTTAAATTCATCTTCAGTCCAAGAGGTGACAGGTTTTAAATTGGTCATATTTTCAACAGTGACGGAGGGAGGTATCCACCCTCTTTCAACCAAAATCCATACACGTTCATCAATGGCTTTTAATGCAGATCTCATGCGGGCTTTCCAATATGCAAAGTTTGTCCCATAAAAAACTGGCATTTTATTATATAACTTCTCCATTATGAACACACTTGTTTTCAAAAATCAATTTTTCTGAAAATTGATATCTTAGAAAATTTTTGTGGAAAATTAGGAATACGCGATAGATTATCGTAACCTGCTCTGATACCAATTTGAAACGGAATGCGCGTGCATTCAAATAGAGATATTATTTAATTAAACACAATTTTTATCAATTAAGTCCTAAACATGCATCTAGGTGTGATTGAATTAGATAATGAAACATGCAAGAATGTTTAAACACACACATGTGAGGAAAAATCCCCCAAAGGGGTAAAACCATTTATTTTCATTATAATATTGTAAGATATAACTTCTCGAATTACAATGAAAATACAGTGACATAGAATTACCCGCAGGCGTCGGATCTATAGTCGGCGACTGGAACTATTATAACTTCCTCAAAATCTCACATGTATAATAATTCACTCTTAAATATTTTGAAGAAATCATATGCTCACATGTAGTTAAGTATCAATGAATATAAACTAAATGACCTTGGCACTTCTTTTTTGTGTGTATTTAATCTTTTTATGCTCTTTTTGCAAAAGGCGCTTTTAATACAAAGAGAACTTTGTTGTTTCGTAGCCCCTTTCCATTTCTCAACATTTATCAATATTTTTTGGGAAACAAAATCTGAGCAATGGTTCTTACAAGAACAACTTATCTCTTTTTACATTTGGTTCGTTATTATGCAGGATCTAGATGAGAACATCATATCCGACACATGACGAGCAAGTACAATGATCAAAAAGTCCGTGCACGTGTGTAATTGAGGTGACAATGAGTCTAACATTTAGAGAGTAATCATCAATGTCAACGAAATGTTATACACATTATTAAGCACACTAATGATATAAAGTCATGTCTCAAAGCACTATGAAAAAGTCACATGAATGGATGGAATGTAGGGGTGATCTGAATATCTTAAATGTTCATTCATATACAGTGAAAAATGAAAATACAAAACTATTTTCTTCTTTTTCAAAAATTTTATCAAAAAATAAAATCTTTTTCAATTTCTCATACTTTATCTCAAAAATCAAAAATCTTTTTGAATTTTACAAAAAAAATTGTAAAAATATTTTTAGGATTTTTCAAAATATTAAAAAGAAAAAACATATCAATACAATGATATTACAATCTAGAAATAGGAATATAATACATGAATATAGTGAATATCATATAGTAGATAAAGTACCCGAACTCAATCAACGGAGCAAATACCCAAAGACTTCCTAAGATCCTTAAATCTAGATGCATCTAAAGGTTTCGTGAAAATATTGGCTAAATGACGTTTCTGCTCACAAAACTGAAGGACATGACCTTCTCCTTTTTAAGATCATGAAGAAAATGCTCACACATCCTAATGTGTGTTGTGTGAGAATGTTAGACCGGATTACAAGATATATCAATCGCACTGGTATTATCACAAGAAATAGTCACAGTGCCTTGTGAATTCCCATAATCTTCCAAAATTTTCTTCATCCATAAGAGTTGCCTGCAATAACTCCCGACAGCTATATACTAAGCCTCCACCATGGACAAAAATATGGAATTTTTCTTCTTGTTCAACAGAAGATAAGAGCACTCCTAAAGTAAAACACCACCCATGGTTCTCCTACAACCATCAACATCCCCGACCCAATTGACATCCAAATATGCGAACAAAAGGTCATCGGTATCAAAAGAATACCAAATAGCATAAGAAGAGTGCCACTCATGTATTTACTGATACGTTAATGTGTGATCAAATGAGAATCTTTTGGGGACGTTAGCGCACAGACTCCAATGCTAAAAGAAATATCAGGATGGCTAGCTGTCAAGTAGAGAAGACTACCTATCATGATCCTATAAAGGGTTTGATATATGTCCTTGCCTAAAGTGCCTTTTCTAAGCTTAGTCGATGTACTCATAGGGGTGTACGAGTTCTTAGTGGAGTCTAAACCAAATTTCTTCACTAGGTCCTTAGCATATTTGGATTGAGATATGAATATCCTGTCCTATAGCTGATGCACTTGGAGACCTGAGAAGAATATACATTCACCAACCACGCTCATCTCAAACTCGCTTTTCATCTCCTCCTTAAAAGTGTGAGCATGTAAAGAGCACGTGGATCCAATTACTATGTCATCCACATAGACTTAGGCAACTAAGATAACACCATTATCTCTCTCTCTCTCTCTCTTCAGAAATAATGCGTTATCCACTCCCCCTCTCTTGAAGACACGAGCTAAGAGATAGTAAGTGAGACTCTCGTACTAAGCATGGGGTTCTTGATTCAAACCATACAAGACCTTCTTAAGATAAAATACATGTCATGAGTGTTTTAGGTTTTCATACCCCTTTGGTTATTCCACATAAACTTCTTCCTGTATAATTTTCATTTAGGAAAGCACTCTTGACATCCATCTGATATAACTTGAAGTGAAAATGACATGTTATGGCGAGTAGTAAGTAGACTGATTCAAGCAGATGGATTATTCCACATTCTTGGGCTCGGGTAAGAAGGATTAGAAAAGGTAGTTAACCACATTCTCAAGTTAAGTAAGAGTCTTAACACCTAATGTGGGATCACTAAGTATAGCTGAAGGGTCATGACTCTTCAAAACATTAAGGCTGGGGTCCCCCAAGGTTGTATAAGGAACGGTGAAATCTTCACTAGGAGGTGCACCATCCTCACACTTAGAGTTACGGCTAATAGATGTCAGCAGCTCGTTGTCTCTAAATGTGATGTTTATTGACTCCATACCTTAGCTAGCAAGGTTAAGCACCCTATAAGACCTACTTGATGATGAATCACCTATAGACATCCCCTCTTCTCTCTGGGAGTTGAACTTTCCTAAGTGATATTTATCTCTCAAGATGTACCAAGTACTCCCAAATACACGAAAATACGATAGGTTGGGCTTCTTCCATCTCCACAACTCATAAGTCGTGTGTGGACGAAGATATACCCTATTCACCATATGGCATGCGGTGTGTGACACCCCCTTATTTTAATCATGAATGATCAGTCCTTTACCAAAATAAATAGGAATCCCAATTGGTTCATTCTTAGCATCACTGTCAAAACCTTTAAATTATTAACCACCTATGTTAAATTAATTCGGTGTCAAATTTTATCGTTCATTAATATATAGCAATATACAGAAACATCCATCCACACAATAATAGAATTCTTAAACATCGCATGATTAATAGATAAATTATAAATACCGAATAAACCATCGGCTCCAAAACCAACATCCCAATCATAAATCTAACTGAAAAGATAATGAATCTAAATACAGAGTCTGATAAATAAATCTGAAATAAATGTATAAACTGAACGGGAATCATGCCCAAGTGAAATAACGGATAATGCATCATAATCTAGGAATGGAATAACTGAAGCATCTATTCAAGTACTGCGTGCCTCCATAAGTGTTGCAGCTAAGCATCCCTAGAAAGAATCATCAAGTCTGGCATCCCTGTGGTTGGACACTTAAAAGTTTAAAAAAAAATAGATTTGATACGAGTCAGAGCCCAAAACCTTTGAAAAATATTTATCAAGTATTTAAATTGTAGTTGAAAGCAGTTATTAGATACACCTGTTAATTTCACGTAGACTCACTTGAGTTCCTCATTTCTCAAATATAGTGCACACCTAACGTCTCCTATTTTACCCACCCAGTTATGCTACCCAACCTAACCAGACATAATAAGTATGTAACTAACCACAACAAGTTTAGCTTACCCATACTGACCATATGATACACTACCGTAACACCAATAATTAACATTAACTGAATATTATTAATCAATTGTTCATTAAGTTTCCCTCACTTAAGTTACTTTTAGATATACACTATCTATCTTTTCTACCATTACACAAAATTAGAATAATCACACTGCTGTATATATCACACTATTACATATACAACTAAAGCATCCCCTGGAATGGCCATCGTGATGTATGCATACTCTGCTATCGAGTTCCTGTACCTCTTGTACCTTTTGTACCAAATCAAGGACTATCGGTTCCCAATGTCACATCCAACCATAAATCAACTAACACATAATGGAGGATAACATAGTTCTAAGCCTTTGGGCTATGCACATACCTAAAGTACCTAAATCACCTTTCAGTCCCACTATTACACTCTAAAATAGTGAACCTCCCTAGGTTCTATGTTCTGGGGCACACATCTAGACCTAGCTAGAATCTCCAAGGTGGGATCGCCCACAACGTGGAACCTCCCGTGATAGTAGGCAACGTTGGTATGTTAACACATGTAACAAATAATAAGATAGGTATTCACACAACCTATATATATATATATATACACACACACACACACACATACACAACCTGAAATATATCAAGTCCGTAGTATATATACCTCTCGCATACTCATCGTACTAAGGATTCACACTTATTATTCATTTTGTAATTTCCAAGTATCGTTCACTATCCAAAGGGTCGCAGTTATCCCTTAAGAAAATTCAGTAGTTAAAACATCACTAACCTACTAGTACAAACCTTGGATTATCATTTACACTTCTCGTAACCCAATTAGTAAATTCATGATACATAATATAGTCGTTTAATCCCTTAGGACCTTGTCTCGTATTACCCTCACTAGGACTAAGCCCAAGCTTAAATTTTAGGTCTACTGATATTCTTTAAGCCCTGATATCATTAATAAACCATCACCAAAGTCTCCCCATAATTAGTTCTAAGTGGAAATATGACATAAATAACGAAACTTAATAGAATTGGGCAGCCGAATCGATAATCTATTCGGTAAAGACCCCGAATCGATTTGGTCCTAAAGACAAATCGATTTGCACTAACCATTCGTCTTCTTCGTTACTGTTACGAGTTTTCACCATTTATAACCTATCAAATCTTCATAAAACCTTCCCAAACTCTCATACAACATACCCATACATCAATTATACATATAAGGACACTTTCTAACGTCATTATAACATCCGATCTTTAAGAAATCTAACCATAGATTTAATCTCCATAAATCATAAAACCTTAGTTTTGATTATCTTCATGCACGTTTATCAAGATTTCCAAATGTAACATCCCGCACAATCCGACGGATGGGGTGGCCTGTCGTCGCCGCAAACCATGTCGGGTGTTTACTAAATAAGTAATCATTCTTAGCATGTGACAGATATGAGACATATAAATTTCATTCCACAAGATAATAATTGAAAACCTATCCAATAATAATAACCATCCATGCGATAAAGAAAATCCATCACCATTCTAAACTCCCAATAATCTAATCTTCAATAATATAAAACTGAATTAAATGATCCAATGGAAATAAAATCTGAAGAACCGTAAACAACCGTGGAATCAAATGGCCCACTAAATCCATAAGTAACATCTCATAATAAAATGCAGCGGAAAGGAAAAAAATCTAAACTACTAAGCAACTAATAAATAAACTCTAGCTGCACCTCTAAAAATGTCTCTAATTAAATGTTGTGCATCTACTCCAGCGATAACCTAAAATGTTAGTCAATGCAATGGGTCAGAGCCCACCTCATTAATACCATCCATTCGACCTAAATAAGGTTCATCAGCCCAGACATTAGAATCATACATAATAAATATCATAATAGAATATTTTAAATTAACGCAATAATTATTAACATGCGAGTAAAATAAATTATTGTCTATCCACATCTAAGTCAAACCAAAATTCCAAGTCCAACAATTTGATTTTATTAAAATCTATCCATCTAATTTAATTCAATTAACCCCCGTCATTAATATTAGTTGCACTCCCGCTTAAAGTTTATTCATTCAAATTGATTTATCACATTATTATTGCGGTGCCTTCATAAGCAACTGACCCTACTGTACGTCCTAAACTTCTTCGGGCCCGCCTAAAATTTTACACCAAACACATTCCCCCGTAATAGCCATCCAGCCCGTATTCTGTTATCCATGCACTTGTTTTTAAGGTTTCGCGCACAACACGTCATAATAGCCAGTCAACGTGTTTAACTGTCATCCCTGCACTTATTACGCCGTCACAAACCCACACATCGCAATAGCCAACCAACTCGTTTAACTGTCAGTTCTGCACTTATTAACGATGCCATTTTATTTTAACACTTGTTTATTATTTTATGCATTAATTCTCAATTTCTTATTTTCTCCTCATCTCAATTTCTCTTTATTTTATTCTAACCCCACCCTATTATAGAGCATAAACCTTAAAGCTACTCCTAGTCCCATACCTAGAGGTATCCACCACACAACCTAGTTCTATCCTATATCGTAGGATGAATTTTTATAATTAATCTCTTCCTAATCTCACAATTAGATTAACCAAAACAATAGAATGACCCCAAAAATCAGCCCCACCCAGGAATCTCTAATCCGTGCAATTTTACACTAACTAGTCCCATACCTAGCACATGTTAATCGTGACAAAGCATACCCACTAGTCTTATACCTAGTAAGTATTCCTAAGTTTAAGGTAAGAGCACTACCCAAATTCCTTCATCCCCTCAGCGATTAATTTTATCAACACAATAAATCGCATAACTATAATTTATTGACAAACTCACAATATCTCATAAAGGCACACTAAATCTCAATTTAAATTTATTAAATTCGTAGTCGTAATTAACACCAATATTTTTATTCAATAATTATGATTGTAACGTGAAGCAAATATGCAACACACATTGATAATTTAATTTAACCAAGCATACATAATTTTTCATGGTTATACGCGTCTAGTTTTCAAATAAATCGACTTTAAATGGTTTTTACATGCAAACCTATACCTACGTAACCAAAATCCAACCTCTACCCTAATCACATAAGGGTTACAAGTATTAAAATAAGATTAGTATTTTTCAAAAAAATAATCCCATTATTAACTTTCCCTTTTCCTAATTAAGTTGCTAATTTCATTTAAGTAAAGCACATGAATTAAGATTTAGGAGACATCTAAGACGCATGATACTAAAGGGAGAGAATCGATATATTCATGCCTGAGATTAGTAAGTTAACAAATATGATTAGATGGTTGGAATCCTCTTAAAAAGTTAACGAAGATTGACTCTTGCACAAACTTGAGAAAACACCAATTATGCCTTCAAATCTTGAGTTAAAACTTGATAACTTTGGGGCTAGGGTTTATAGAAGGAAGAAGATAAAAATTATAAGGGTCTGCCGCTCTTAGAGGTTATGAAAATATGTTTGAAAAGTCCTAACCTTGTATTAATTTAAGTGAATAAAGATTAGAGAATTTAAGTGGCATTAGAATCCTATTAAAACTAAAACAGTTTGTTTGTTAGTCCTTCTTTAGTAAAGTGAAAAACAGTTAGTCAAGCTTTAAAGTCATGACAAATTATCTTAAGCAGGATTTTTATTTTCTCCCTATTTTTTTCGTAAAGAGTTTTATGTAATGAGAACTCTTATAAACGACCCAAGACTTATATATACTCATATTAGGAGTCTTTTAAGCTAGCTTTCCAAATTTTGAATTAATTTAGTTAATTACCAGGTCAAATTACGGGTTGTTATATACTTCCCCACTAGCACATGAATTTCGTCCTCAAAATTTAACGAAGTGTATACGCGCAAAAAGAAAATAAGGCTCACATATTCCTACCCGTAAAATACCACAATTGGGTGCCTATACACCCAATCCTCTCGTCATATTACTCTTCTGCACTGAGCAACTCCTGATTATCCCCAAAAATTTTAAATGTACATTCCGTGTACTTTTTAACACTATAATCACCTCTTTCCATGCACTCTTATCTTCTTGATGACTCGCCTCGCTCTCAATGCCGCTACATTCTCTTTGTCCCATTTTGTTTCAGTTTCTAATTTTCTCACGCGTCAACGTTTATTTAATAAATTTCTACGTCTACTCACCGTGAATGATACTTAAAATCTCAACTAACTAGGGCACCCATATAGCCTATCCCCGTGCATTTCTGCACAATTCCACTAAACATAACAGATTTGTGTTAAATTAAGTCTCTCATACTTGGCATGGCTATACATTATGGTTATACTCAACCATCCTACTAATCATAACTTAATTATTCTCTAGGTTGCCCCACCGATATACTCATGGTATTAACGTTCTATACTGGTTTTCACACCAACATTGTTCGATTCTTTTGGCCTTAAATGCTAATATAACTATCAACTCCCAGTTATTATCACATATATATATACAAATAGATAGGGTACTAAACCCAGGTCCTAAAGACAAACTTCTCTCAACATCCAAAGTTCGATAAGTTTCATGCATGGGATGTCTCTCAAAGTTAAATCCAAATAAGGAAACCCCCGATACACTACTGCCTAACCTTGTCAGTCGTCGAGATCCGTTAGGCCCTCAGTCCACAACATGTACCCCCAAAGTCCCGTCTGCTGACATAAGAAGTCTACTTGTCCTATCTCATGTCATTAAAGATGGCATACAACATGGCGTTGTTATTATCACAAATTCTTAGTGCTATATATAAATAACGAGCTATATCTATCCACTCAACAAGGAACACAACGCACCCTGAATCACATCAGTAAAAAGTCCCCACGCACTGGGATCATATATAATTAGGCAACATTCTCATAGAAGTCTACGATACAACACAATTTAGACACACACACACACACACACACACACACATATATATATATATATATATATATAGTCCCCATCCTCTTTTAGGTGGTCCCTTGTAAAACCATGCAACTCATCCTGGGATAACAAGCATGATAGTCTTATCACACAATAAACTATCACTTAAACCCTCGGTATGCTGTGACTATACATGTTCATTATAAGTCCTATTTTCTTAACCATAAGAGTAGTAAATCATAACATAAAAATTATTTTAGTGCCTACACCCGTTCCCCTACAAGTTACACTGAAACGTCCCGCTACCCAACTATAATGTATTTATCATAAGGCTGGTACCGCCAACGCATCCACTAAACTCGACTCTTACTCAAATTGTAGTGTTAATAATCATATGCTGTGATGCACTCATGTCACCCGAACTAATTATGTACTCGCAAGGATGAAATAAAAATATTAACTCCATTTGCCATCTGCCTCGCCTGATTGTCGGGTCCTTGAACGTAGCTCTCGTGCCGGAACTGACCCATGATCTGTTGTAATGGTTGCATATTCAGGATCTCATCCTGTAGTTACCCTTTGTCTCACTTTGGGCAAATCTCCTTCATGTGGTCTCCCTTCCCAAAAGCAATATGAATAACAGAAAATCTCTCTTACTTTTGGCACTGGCCCTACTGGCCTCCCCCGCCAATTTCTTAAGCCCAATGAACCTGAAAGGCAGACGTGCTGCTATTATTGTTGAGGACTTTGTTGGTCCTACGTGAACCTAACATTCTCTTATTAGTAATCTTTGGACCTAAATCTCTTAGTACTATTATCTTTCCAGAAGTGTCGATCTTCCCGCTATTGTGCCCCACTAGAACCATTTCCACCTACTTTTCCAATCTGATTGGTCTCACTTTATCGCTAAGGACACGTTCAGTACAATTGTCCCTACTCTCCAAAATAAGACACTTTATGTGCCATCTACCTGTCTCTAGTCCTCCTAACCATATCGGGGTGTCCTTATCTCGGACCTAGTAGTCTTTTCCCCTATTTGCTACTCCTTATCGTTCCTTAGGCTCCACTGATCCTATGGATTTCGTTGTTGGTCTCGACGGCCCTGACTGAATCCACTATCATTTGGTAGGGGTTTAATTTAACAAAATCATTGAAATGTGTCCCCTATTGGTTATACCCTCCTATGGTGCTTCACTAACACCATTTATTCCAGTCTTGCTTTTGGGCTAGATACTCAACATTCTTGGCTCCCTCCTCATGGAAGCGTTAATATAAGCTTGTAAGCGTACATCCTTGATAACATCAACACTATTCATCCTAGCTGGATTTCCACCCATGTTTGTGTATTCTACTCATATCGAAAGTCCATTCGCATCTCTGTCTAAATAGGAGATGGAAGATTTTACGGTCAAACCTCACCCAAATTCCTCGTTTTCCTCATATATGCTTCTAAATGTGTGGTGGCAGACTCTTATCACCCAACGTTACTTTTATGAGCTACTAATTTCACCTAAAATCTAACCCTAGGTGTTGTTGCACTCCACATCACACCATTTTTGTTTGATTATCTCCTTCCATTGGCTTATAACACTCCTCTCATCCCCGAATTCTTGAAGATAAAAGAGTCCTTCCGACTCCCTAATTGCTGATTGCGCTGGGTGAGTCTGAAGTTTCATAATCGTTACCTACGATAGTGTTTGGAGAAGTTACTTCTCTCGAGTGATTATCCTATTGTCATCGTCCAGAACAATAATTACGACGACTTCTATCGCGATCACCATTTCTAGAATATTCCATGGCATTCGTTGTGCCTTCCCCCCTGTAGTCCTCCTAATGGCCTTTGCTTGTTGCCCTATACTGTTTGGTGTACGAAGTCCAACCGAACTCGGATGAATTGTATCAATAAATTTAATAGCAGAAGAACGTATGTCGCATACGTAAAGGAATACAACAATCCTATAATAAGTATATATAACAAAGAACGCTAAACTGAAACGTGAAAAGTTGCACAGATCCTAAGGACTCTAGATCCTGATGCTATGATACCATCTGTGACACCCCGCCTAATTAAATACCGGGTGATCATGCCTTTATTAAATTAAAGCAGAATATCCAGATTGACTCATTCTTAGCATCACTGTAGAAAAACTTTTTAACATTTACTAACCACCTAGTATTTGAAAAGATGATGTCAAAATTTTACCTTTTTATTAACATGCAAACATTTAAAACAATTACACAATTAAATATCTCATTCACCACACTAAATAAATCAACACCACAAATAATGAAAAACTGAACCAAATAAGATATAACGGGAGTAAGCACCCCAGTCTGAAACTTTAATACAATAATTCATATAAAAACTAAATCCACAATTGAATAATAAAGGAAATACAATATCATTGGAAACATTTGCTAAAGGAAAATGGGCAACATGCCCGACTGAGACAAAGTAATAAGTGCATCAAATCTGCAAGAAAATGGAGGCGTCTACCAAACTAGGACCTCTAATCGACCACAGCAACTGAAGTAATGGCAAATGGAAATTAACTCCTAAGCTGGGCCTCCTTGTGGTTGGGCAACTAAAAATGGTTTTTATAAAAAGACATAGATGGGGAAGAAATGGGCGGAGCCCGAGTGAAAACTGTTTAAAAGTTTAGCAAGTATTTAAAATGCATAAATACCACATATTATATACATGTTAGGTTTACGTACTCTCGCTTGAGATTATCACCTCTCAACTAATGTGCACGCTTAACGCCTATGTCTAACCCATCCTAGTTACTATATCGAGCCTAGCTAGTCCGACTCCAATATCAAACTACACATGCTAACTCATTATGCCCACCCGTCTTACCCAAGTAATACGTTACCTAAATCTGAATATCAATTAACCAATTATGAATAGTTCATTAGTCATTTAAGTTCCCACATACTTATATTAATCTAGATGTCTTTATCTTTCTCATCTGCTAGGTCAACAAAGTAGAATCAATCACAAGTATATATATATTTATCACTCTGCTATATATATATATATATATATATATATATATATATATATATATATATATATATATATATATATATATATATATATATATATATATACACTAATACGGCACCCCTAGACTAAGTTGCGGTGCATGTGTACTCTGCTATCAAGTCCCGGTACATCATGTACTTGTGGCCATCCCCGATCCTCGTGGAGGGCGGGCAGAGTGAGGATCCTAGGTCCCACGCGTCCCTCTCGGGAGCGCATCAGTCGGCATCATTGATGAGGTGAAAAATATAGAGAGATGGAGTCGCCAGTTTATTTTAGTCAAAACAGACAAAAGAAAGGGAGCCATCCTGAAGGAAAGCATATAAAGACATACTGATGCATACGAAACCAAAATGATTCGAAAAGGGCTCGGAGGCTAAGTTACAAAATGGGAAGGTGTTAGGCACCCATTCCGCCTTTACGGTCTCTCATGGGTTTTTGCTATTTTCCCTGTGATATGTGTGCATGTGTATATATAATGGAGATAGGAGTCATCGACTTATACCATGGAAGAGGTAAAGCGAGTCATCATCCGTAGGAATGTAAAAATAATATTAGAAAATAGGATTTACGCGATTACCCTTACGTTGATTGTTACGATGGAACGATAATGCATATGGAATAATACGCTACTAAGAACAATAGAAAAGGAGAGAAAAAGTAAAAATAGGAATCGAGTCTCGAATTTTACTCCGAGATGCCTACGTAGCCTATAGAGGCATCAAAGTCCACGTAGTTCGTATTCAAAACGAGGGGTGGGGTTTATCCCATAAATCCAATCGGGGGATTCTCTTATTTGTGTTTGTGTGTGTAGAAAAAGTATTTTAGTTGTGAGAGAAGTGTAAGGAAAGTGTGAGAATTTCCGTTTGGAATTTATGAGCAAATCCTCTTTTTCTTATTTTTTGGGTTTTTATTTGAATGAAAATAAGGGATGTGCAATAATACTACATAAAAAGTATATTAGGATATGTGAGATGAGAGAATAAAAGTGCGAATTAATAAAACAAGTTAATGTGAATTTATGAGAATTTATGGAGAGAATTGGGAAAATTGGACCTTCTTGAAGATCTTGAGCTTGATATTGAGTGTTGGAGAGCAGCCTTTGCACTTGGATGATGATGGAGGGTAGTTAGTTCACCAAGTTTTATGAAGAGGATGATGAAAAGTGAAGGTTGGAAAGGGATTTGGATGTGGAAATCACGTTGACTTCGAGAGAGATTTTCTGGATTTTCTGAGAGTGATGTCTATCATATTTGGGCCTCCTTTGCAATGAGGACAAGCCCTCATTTTTATAGGTCCGTGGCATTATCGATTGGCATAGCCCTGGTCTTGCCAATCGATAGGTGAGTTTAGGCACACTGCCGATAGGGAGGGTCTGGGACTTGCCGTTTGGCAGTGTCTTTCAGGCCTTTTCGAAAAATCGATCGCAGAGTGCAAATCATTGATCCGAATCGTGCACGAGGTGGACTATTGGAAAGGTAATTCAGAGTCTTTTGAAAGTCCTTGGACCCCTCCCGAGTTTGGGAGTTGACTTTGGGTCAAATGTGGCACGAAATCTCTCATCGATCCATTGGACGGGAAATCATTGGATGCAAACGGATCATTCGTCCGCATGGTAAGTCCGAATCGCGCAAGGGGAGGACCATTTGAAAGTTTAGGAGATGTAATTCGACATTCCAAAGAGTTTTATCCATTTTAAGGAGTTGACTTTGGTCAATCGGGCCCTGGAAGCGTTGGGTGACCTCTCGGAGTAAAATAGATCGTTCGTTCGTACCGTAAGTCAGAATCACGCACGGGGCAGACCGTTGGAAAGGGGTTTCAGTGCCCTTTGAAGATTCATTCAGTCTTGGTCGAGATGAAGACCTGACTTTGGTCAAACAGCGCCTGGGAGCATCCGATGGCCTTTAGGTCAGGTTTTGGGGGAAAATGGGTCATTCGTCCGCATGGTAAGTCGGAATCGCGCGTGGAATGGACTGTTGGAAAGGGGATTCAGTGCCCTTTGATGATTCATTTAGTCTCGATTGAGATAAAGATTTGACTTTTGGTCAAACGGAGCCTGGGAGTGCCCAATGGCCTTTAAGTCAGTACTCGGGGTATGACCTGGGTTTGTAGTGGTGAAGGGAGGTGCTAAGGACCTAAGGAGAGTTTAAAGGGTAACAAAATGGGGTGTCTACAGTACTAAATAAAGGAGTACCAGTTCGAAATGAATTTTAAACCATATCTTTACATTTCATAAATAGTTGGAGACAAACATAGTTCCAAGCCTATGGGATACACACATACCAACGCATCCATATGACCGTCAACACTACCATTTTCACAGGTAGTCCGTACCTAGGTTCTATGTTCTAATGCACCAATCTAAAATCTACCCAATGGGCTCATCAGGATGAGATTGTCCCCTTTCTAATACCTCTCGTGATAGTAAGAAGCGTAGGTATGTGATACACATACTACATGTAAATTTATATGGTTAATATATGTACACTCACGACCTATAACATAATTTTCCATACGTAGCATATAACCCTAAATGTCCTATGTATCATTTATTTATCATAACACTTCTTCTCATAATAACCCGAGTGTTCCCTATTAATCATACGGTCCCTAAGTGTCACTTAAGTTAATTTAGTAGGTGTACCCACTCTTTCCTACTGGTCTAAGTCGTAGGTTCCCAAAGATACCCGTGATTAAAAGGTTAATTTGATCATTTCCCATAGGCTCTAAATCCAAAAAGGGAAAATTTTCAAAATCTAGGGAACCGAATTGATTCTCCCAATGGATTAATTGATTTTCTAACCGAGTCGATTCGCCCTTGGGCCAAATCGATTCGAAATGATACAGGTCTCTTCTTCCTCCTTAAGCAGCCTACGGGATTCACCATTTTTCATCGCAAAACCTCCATGATTCTATGCCATATAACCCACGAATATTTCCAATCATTCTACCACCACATATACATGATTTTTGAACGTTTCATAACCCTTAAAATCATTAAAAACATAAATTAATTAGGATTAAATCAAAATTATCCACTAAAATCCTAGTTCATCATTTTTCCTCAAGAACACATGTATAACTCATAGTTCTTCTCATTTTAATTATCAGTAGGACATGAATTTCATCTTAATATAACAGGGGTTCTATCTAAATCATCAATTCTACCTAGAAGATGATTTCAAATCCATAAATTCGTCTTCTATATGCATAAAATCAGTCCTATAATAACCCTATACTAACATGGATAACATATCTCATTACAACTTAGAAAGATAAATACTTTCCTATAACAGTAGGTTTGATACGTTGTAGATGATGGTATATTTTCAAAATTCCTCTCCCGATATTTGCGATGGTGGTAACGGTGGTGCAAAAGTGGTGGTTCTTTGCCTTGGAACACTTTGGGCACCTCTCCTTCTCCCTCATACTACCTCTCTCTATTTTTTTGATTGATAACCCTAATTCCCTCACTTTAGATGCTGATGTACACCTCATAATTTCGTAAGTCCTTTTTCTCCAAAAGTAAAAATTACCAAAATACCCTCCCTGGGTGTCAGTTTGGTCTAAAACTGGCCCGGAACCTAAACTAAACCCCCAGGTAGACTTTTCTAACTATCTCGACACTTTCGGACACTTTTGCGCACTTCAAATGACCATATGGATGACTTATTTCCAATTTACTTTTCTACTCCATAAATTAAGTCCTAACCCGACAAATACGCGAGTCCCGACTAAATAATTGTAATTGACTATAATTGCAGTATTTCGTTCTCACGACATTTATACTATTTTCACATCATTATTATTTCCCAACCACAAATTAATATTCAACATAAAAAAATATTTACTCTTATCTTGCTAATTAATATTTATTTCAAACCGAATTAACATCTTATTTTAATTCAATTAATCCTTATTTTAAAAATACAGGGTATTACAAACCTGAAATGTTAGTCAACGAAATGGATCAGAGCCCACCACATGAATACCAGCCACTCACCCCAAATCGGGTCCATTAACCCAGATAGTAGCATCATGCATAATAAATATCACAATAGAATATTTTAAATTGACACAATAATTCTTAACGTACAAGTAAAATAAGTTACCGTCTATTCACATATAAGTCAAACCAAAAGTCCTTGTCCAACTATTTTATTTTATCAAAAGTTATCCATCTAATTTAATTCAATTAACCCGATCATTTATATTCATCATTAATATCAGTTACGAGACTCCCACTTAAAGTTTCTTCGTTCAAATTGAATTATCACATTATTATTATTACGGTACAGTCGTAGCCAACTGACCCTACTGTATGTACTTCACTTATTCGGTTTCATCTCAAGTTTTACACCACAAACATTCCCTCGGTAAATAGACAATCCGTATTCTTTCAGCCGTGCACCTATTTCTGAGGTTCCACGCACGACACGTCATAATAGCCAGCCAACCCGTATAACGGTCAGCCCTGCACTTATTACGCAATCACACACCCATACGTCAGAATAGCCAACCAACCCATTTAACTGTCAGTCCTGCACTTATTAACAACACCAATTATTTTTAATACTCGTTTATTATCTTATGAATTAATTCTCAATTTCTTACTTTCTCCTCATCTCAAATTCTCTTTATTCTATTTTAGCCCCACCATATTATAGAGCATAAACCTCAAACCTACCCCTAGTCCCACACCTAGAGGTCTCCAAAACACAACCGCATCCTATCCTACTTCGTAGGATGAATTTCTATAATTAATCTCTTCCTGATCTCGCACTTAGATTAACCAAAAGAACAGAATGACACCAAAAATTAGCCCCACACCGGAATTTCTAATCCGTACAACTTTACACTAACTATTCCCATTCCTATCATACGTTAATCGCGACAAAGCATACCCACTAGTCCCATACCTAGCAAGTATTCCTATGTTTAAGGTGAGAGCACTACCCATATATCGTCGTCCCCGCAACGATTAATTTAATCAACATAATAAATCGCACAACTATAATTTATTGGCAAACACACAGTTTCTCATAAAGTCACACTAAATATCAATTTAAATTTATGAAATTCGTAGTCGTAACCAACACCAATATTTTTATTCAATAATTATGATCGTAACGTGAAGCAAATACGCAACACACAATGATAATTTAATTTAACCAAGTCTACATAATTTTTCATGATTATACGCGTCTAGTTTTCAAATAAATTGACTTTAAATGGTTTATACATGCAAATCTATACCTACATACCTAAAACAACCTCTACCCTAATCAAATAAGGGTTACAAGTATTAAAATCAGATAGTATTTTTTTGAAAAACAGTCCCATTATTAACTTTCACTTTTCCTAATTAAGTTGCTAATTTCTTTTAAGAAAAGCACATGAATTAAGATTTTGGCGACATCTAAGACGCATGATACTAAAGGGAGAGAATAGAGATATTCATGCTTGAGATTAGTCGGTTAAAAAATATGATTAAATGGCTGGAATTCTCTTGAAAAGTTAATGAAGATTGACTGTTCCACCAACTTGAGAAAATACCAATTAAGCCTTCAAATCTTGAGTTAAAACTTGATAACTTTGGGGCTAGGGTTTGTAAGAGGAAGAAGATGAAAATTATAAGGGTCTACTACTCTTAGAGGTTGTGAAAATATATTTGAAAATTCCTAACCCCGTATTAATTTAAGTGGAGAAAGATTAGAGAATTTAAGTGGCATTAGAATCCGATTCAAACTAAAATTGTTCGCCTATTAGTCAAGCTCCAGAACCGTAACAAACAGTTAGTCACGCTTTAAAGCTGTGACAAATTATTTGAAGCGAGATTTTTATTTTGGCCCTATTTTTTTCTAGAGAGTTTTATGTTATGAGGACTCTTATAAACGACCCAAGACTTATGTATACTCATATTAGGAGTCTTTTAAGCTAGCTTTTCGAATTCCAAATTAATTTAATTAACTATCGGCTAAAATTACGGGTTATTACATCAAACTTCTTTAAAGTTTATCATTCTATAATCTTAGATTTTGTAATATTAATGTAGAGGTATTATTTATAACGAGAATCCTACCCCATATCATGAATTACAACCCATATAACTCTAAGAATTCACCCAATCATGTAATTTCAACCCTACACTATCATGGGTATTATAACATGCCTAAAATATTTTCAAAATAAACACTTGCCTTATATTTAAGGGTCTAATTTTCGTTATTTGATGATGGAATCATTCTTCCCTTACTCTGATTTCGTTTTCGGCAACATTAGTGGTGGAAAAAGGTGTTGAATTCTTAAGGATCGTCTCCTCTTCCTCTCCTATGGCCTCTCCTCTCTTCTAATTATTATAACCCTAGACTGTATCACAAAGTGGCTGACATAACACTCTTAATTATTATAACCCTAGACTGTATCACAAATTGGGACCATATATTTTAAAAAGGTACCGCCTCCCTTATGATGCCACTACTGCAGTTCATACGATTGAGATGGGTGTGAATCGTCATTTTATTGGATATTTGAGCGGTAAATCTTCTTCGATCAGCGTGCTCTATTATTGAGAAGTTTAAACTCAAGTCATGGATGAACTCTATCGTCACTTCAACTTCTTTGTTTCTCTTTCTTCCCAAGTTGTCTCTTGCTCTTTGTCTTCCAAGTTGTCTCTTGCTCTTCGTCTTCACAAATTTGAAGTTTTTCAACAATTCCAGGTTGATTCTCACTTCGTAAGTCTCCAGTTCCCTCCTTTTTATTAATTTCTTTTCATCATTGATTTTTATTCCACTATATCTAGGGTTTTTTCATGGTGAAAATAGACAATAAATCTCTGGCTGAATTTAGAAAATGCTACAATATCCCTAATTGGGTATATATTGAGTGTGACCCTATTCCCCACAACGTTCGTGATATTGAGGATGGACACTAGCTACATGTCCTCCTGTTATCTCAAGGGGGTTTGTCATTTCCCCCAAATCATCTGTTTTTACACTTTTTTCAATACTTTGACATAGTTCCTGCTCAATGCTCTCCAAATGTTTGGAGGATCATTAATGGAGTCTATATAATAAATCAACTTTGTGGCACCAATTTAGGGTTAAATGAAATCATCTACCGTTATACTTTTTCTCGCACAAGCGGGGGTCTCTTATATCTGAAGACGAGGTGTCCAAATATGGTATAGGTAGTAAATTTACCTGATTCCCACAAGGACTATTGATCTAAAGGGTTCATTGCTCGAAACTGGCAATTTCCTCCCCGAACAGATGGCATAACGTGTTTTTATTTTAATGTTCTCTTCTCTTTCCCCTTTTCAACGAGATTTGAAAACCAAGAACCTACTCCTCGAGAGATCCGGGTTATTGATCTGATAAAATCTAGGGAGATAAGGGACCCATAGCTGAGGTTGAACATCCTAGGTCTACTAATTTCTTGTTGGAATATAAGAACATTACCACCAGTTTTATTGCTCGCCCAGCAGATACCATTCCCCAACTTGATATCCTAGAAGAAGAAGAAGGTTCTCTCAAACCCAGCAAGCTAGACGACGACGAGGAGAACAACTCGTAGACTAGTGTTGCTGAAGGTGGCAGAGGTGGTAGCGGTGAGGTAGGATGTAGTGAAGAGAGATCCAGTAAAGAAGGAATCAGTGGGGAAGAGTCCAGTAAGGCAGGATCCAGTACAGAAGGGTCCAGTGAGGAAAAGATGGTTCCTCTAAGAAGAAAGAACCTGATCCGAGATGATGATGATGCTGGAAATGTAGACCCCTAATTTTATATTTTTATAAATTCAATTTCCTTTTAAGTGTGGAATAAAGATTCTTCAACACAACACATACAAATGACAAATTTTAATTTATTTTCAAATTAAAATTAAACTGGACACAAAGTGAATAAATTAAACAAGAAATGGATTTTTCACTTAACCAAATTAATTCAACCCAAGTCCTAGAAATTTGTCTAACAATAATTAATTCAATTTTGCAAATTAGGCCAAACCAAATTATCAAATAAAATATATGACTTGATTAAATTAAGTTAAAGTTCACCCAATTAGTTTTACCACAAAAATAGATACGTGTGATAATTAAACAAAATTTTATCTTGAATTACCTAAGCATGCATATACGTGTTTTTCAAGATAAAATAACATCAAGTAAATATTATATATATGAGGTACTTAGATAAACAAACTATGGGTGTAAACTCATGTGTTTGATGAAAATATTTCTTTAAAATTCAAGCCATAAAAACATGGAACTTTGGTTGGTATATATTTTCCTAAAGGTGCTCACAAGGAAGGTACCAAAGTCTACGGAAAAATCTGTCCCGAGTAAGATTTAAACTGCCAAAAAGAAGTGGGACAAAAGAGTGGGAAAATTGGATAAAACTGCCAAAATTGTTCCCGCCCAGAAATCTCGTTCGAACGAGATTTTCATTCGAATGAAGTCTCGTTCAAATTACCATTCAACAAAATTCCAGTGGCCAAAATGGGAAAACTCGTTGGCAAACTCGTTCAAATGAAATTCTTGTTCAAACGACAATTTCGAACGAAAAAACAGACTTTCCAAAATTTCAATTTTAAGACAAAAAACATTTATCCAAAGTTCTAAAATAATTTCTGAGAAGTAAAAGCCATTTTAAATGAAAATTAAACCCATAATAAAATTATTCCAAGTCTCCCTACATATATAGAAATGCATTCATAACTTTTGGAGACTGTGGAATCAATTGTCGTTCGCGTAGAAATATGGCACTTGAAACTCGGCCCTTTGATATCTTCGCTTTTAAATACAGGCCGATACGTCTTAAACTTTACATGTCATAGGCTTGGAGGATGTTCAAGAGCTCTATCCTATGACTCAAGTGTTTTTTTCAAAATTGAGCCAACACTACATTAAGACTCAATTGGAGACTTGTGTCCTTACAAATCTCCCCCTTTGTCTATTCCGGGACAAAAACCAAAACAAAATCCTAAAGGGAAGTAAAGCTCAACTAGACTAAAAAACATCCCACCCAAAAATAGAAAATACAAGGTTGATTCAAAATCCAAGGATGACTATCTTTGTCGTTATAAAGTTGTCGCCTGAAATATTCCTGCACACTTAAGCAAAACATTAAACGCATAGGGAATATCAAAATATTAAAAGCAATGAAAATAAATACTCGCCCTAAATGAATTCTCCGCTATCATCAAATAATGACCTACTTAGAAAGACGTCTCCCCCAAGATAAATCTCCTAAACCAAAGGATAGAAACCACTTCTCCCCCTTTTTGTTTAGGAATAGACAAAGGAAAATATAATTAATAACATACTCATTTCTCCCCCAATATAACTAAGTACTATTTCTCCCCCTAAAAACTACATAAGGGATATAAGTATGGGAGAACAAGTAAACATGATTGTGCATGAAGTGATAAGAACATTTATAAACGGACATTGTGCAAACCGTTGATATACCATCCAATCTCCCTCAAAATAAGCATATTAATCTTTTGAATGAATAAATCAACTACACAAAATAGGCCTTAGAAAATATTTTATTTTAGGCCTTTGGACCACGTATTTTTTTCAGGTCCAAGAAAATGGTGGCTTACTCGCAAAGGATAAATTTCCTTTCGGATCCTTTCCCCGTGCACATTCATATAATAATTTTTATATCTCAAAAATCTCACGTGCAACGGATTTAACATGAACAAGTCCTCCTAGGTCATAAAATATTTAGATGACTACATTGGTAGGAGATCACCTCACAAAGCTCAAATATACATGTGAAGTTAAAATTTCAAGTGAGCTCGTGCATGTGTGAATTGAGGCATATAGAAATAGAATCCATTAAGCAACACAAAATCCAACAACTCCATGTAAGCATGGTAAAGAACATTTTAAGGATTGACAATATTAACCAAAAGTTCTAGCCACATGGAAGCCAATAGGAAAGGATTCAAACACAAGTGTATGTCACATAAAGTGTGTCTAACTAAAATACACGCAAAAAAATATGTTTGAGTTTTTGAAATTTTTAATCAAACAAACAAAAATATTTACCCAAAAAAAACAATATATTTTCGTATTTTTCATTTAATGCAAACTTAAATGAAAGAACTATAATACAAAAGATAAACAAAAATCATAATTCTATCATGAGATATGTGATAAAGCGATGACTAGAAAATGATATACAAGCATATAATTAGCATGATAATATAGCATGAAACATAAAAGCTAAAGTATGCAAACAACTAACCCATTCAACCTTTAGATTTAGCAAGGGGCTATCGTGTGACAGTAAATGAGAATAAAAAATCCTATCTTGTAAAGCTACCAAATCGTATCTCCTAATCCAAACTAATGATGAATGACGATCTCGAGATATAGGAATCTTGGCTACCACGATTTCCTTACGTTGGGATTTTCTAGGACCTCATTTAAGATCAAAACAAAACTTCATAAGATGACCTTTTCGACCACAATGCGAGCACCTAAAGACTTAGCAAAAAGACTTACCTAAGGAATGATCTATAACATTGTTCCTAGGGGATTCTCCTAAAACATTGGTTTTTTCTTTATTAGTGGAATAGTTATAAGAATCGAAGCCTAAACCACAAGTGTCATTTTTTATTTTGACAGTGCCTAAGATTTTATCTAGTTTTTTGTACCTACACTCCAAATCATATTTGACTTTACTAGAGTCTTTTAATTTATTCTCTAATTCTAAAGTATTAGACTCTAATAAAACATTTCGCTCTTCAAATGCGAGAAACTCCTTTTTCAAGGATTCCATTAAGCCTCTAAGGCTATATCTCTCGCCTTCTACATATTCAAGCTTCTCACGAAGAGATCTCTCACATATCCTAAGGTCATCAACCAACGCACTCTCATCAACGACCTTGGCACTCTCTCTTAAACTAGCTTCTAACTTCAAATTTTCTCTTTTTAATTTAATAGATTCTTCATATAATTCTTGAAAAGAAATTTGAAGTTCACTCACATCAACTTCTTCTTCATTTTCACTCTCTCTCTCTCTCTCTTATTAACTCTCACAACCATCATCCTTTTGGGATTCACAAAAAAAGGCGTCGGAAGAGTCATGTAAATTTATATATTTATGGTAAGATTCATTATCGGTGCGCACATGACTTGCCATGAACGCGATAAAGTTTCGCTCAATGGGAGAATCGGGCCCCTCTTCCTTTTCACTTTCATCACTAGGGTGGAATTATAGGAAATTGGTTGTTTGCCTATTCTCCTTAGTTTAGTGGGGCACTCTCTCACCCTGTGGCCATAACCCTCACAACCACAGAACCTATTGGACTATTCCCTATTAAGATTTTCATTATAGGATTTAGGAATCTTTTCAGCTTTGTCGTGCTTAGAATTTTCAAATTTCTTAAAATCATTTTTAAACTCATCTTCATTAAATTTAAGAAATTTTTGAAATTTTCTAGCAAACATAGTCATGTCCTCCGAGTCACTATCACTCTCATAAACTACAACTTGTTTTTCCTCCTTTTGGGAATTCAAAGTAATGCCCTTATCAATTTTCTTTTCATTTTTGGAGGGGAACATATCTAGTTCATAAGTTTGCAAATCACCTACTAGTTCCTCAAGTTTGGTAGCGTACAAGGTGGGTAAAGAGTTTAAAACAGTCACTTTAGGAATACATCTCTCGGGTAGGGACCTTACAATTTTCTTTACAACTGGATCGTCGGGTATTTTCTCTCCAATATTAAATGATGAATTTACTATATCGAAAAGTCTAGCATAAAATTCATCAAATGTTTCTTTTTCATTCATTTTGATGGTTTCAAATTGAGTGGTGATGTTTTGGAGTTTAGAATCCTTAACGACACTAGTTCCCTCGTGAGTGAGTTGCAATATATCCCAAGCTTTCTTAGCTCTTTCACACGTCATGATACGTCGGAATTCATCCAGTGTGACCACTCTAAATAAGCATTGATACCATGGGAATTAAAATTAGCAAGTTTAAATTCATTATCACTCCATCTATCTACGGGTTTGGGAACACGCTCATTTTCTACCAAATATGTGGGTGGGGACCACTCGTTAACAACTGACAACCAAATCCTCTCGTCCATAGATTTTAGTGCCAATTTCATAGGCACCTTGCAATACGCGTAATTGAAACCATTGAAAACAGGAAATTTTTTAAAATGGGGAAAATTCCATTTTAACCAAAATTATTTAAAAGGACCTTAACACGATAAATTAGCGCTCTGGATATGATACCACTTGCTGGAAATCTAGACCTCCAATTTTAAATTTTATAAACTCAATTTCCTTTTAAGTTCGGAATAAAGATGGTTCAACACAACACACACAAATGACAAATTTTAATTTATTTTCAAATTAAAATTAAACTAAACACAAAGTGAATGAATTAAACAACAAATGAATTTTTCACTTAACCAAATTAATTCAACCCAAGTCCTAGAAATTTTCCTAACAATAATTAATTCAATTTTGCAAATTAGGCCAAACATAATTATCAAATAAAATAAATAACTTGGTTAAATTAAGTTAAAGTTCTCCCAATTAGTTTTACCACCAAAATAGATACGTGTGATAATTAAACCAAATTTTATCTTGAATTACCTAAGCATGAATCTACGTGTTTTGCAAGATACAATAAACCAATCACACTACACGCTGATGTACGAGGAAAACCCAAAATGAGAAAAACCTCAGATGACCCTGGCCTAACAAATCCACTAAGTACGGAATTACAAATTACAAGACAGTAGACTTACACCAACAACTTGTCCAAGACTTAACACTCCATCTTGTAACCACGTCTGCCTAGTAGATAACCATGGACTCCTCCACGATCTCGGACTCCTTCGATGGGACTCTTGGACATCGCCACCCTCACACGAAGCTTTTCTTCGAGTGGAAACACTGCAACGTAAACTTAATGTCTTCTTCTTTGTGGGATGTAGAAGTAAACCCAAACTTCTACTTTTTCTGGTAGAGATGAATAAATGGTACCAAACAACTTCAAGTAAATATTATATATATGAGGTACTTGGATAAACAAACTATGGGTGTAAACTCATGTGTTTGATGAAAATATTTCTTTGAAATTCAAGCCATAAAAACATGGAACTTTGGTTGGTGTATATTCTCTCAAAGGTGCTCAAAAGGAAGGTACCAAATTATATGAAATAATCTATCCCGAGTAAGATTTAAACTGTAAAAAAGAAGTGGGACAAAAGAGTGGGAAAATGGGATAAAACTGCCAAAACTGTTTCGCCCAGAAATCCAGTTGGAATGAGATTTTCGTTCGAATGAAGTCGCGTTCGAACAACCATCTAAAGAAATTTCATTGGCAAAAATGGGAAAACTCGTTGGCAAACTCGTTCGAGCGACAATTTCGAACGAAAAAATAGACTTTCCAGAATTTCAATTTTAAGACAAAAAACTTTTATCCAAACTTCTAAAATAATTTTTGAAAGTAAAATCCATTTTAAATGAAAATTACACCCATAATAAAATTATTCCAAGTCTCCCTGTATATATAAAAATGCATTCACGCCTTTTGGAGACTATGGAATCAATTATCATTGACGTAGATATATGGCACTTAAAACTCGGCACTTTGATATCTTTTCTTTTAAATTCAGGATGCTATATCATCATCTTTACATGTCATAGGCTTGGAGGATGTTCAAGAGCTCTATCCTATGACTCAAGTGTTTTTTTCCAGAATTGAGCTAACACTACATTAAGACTTAATTGAAGACTTGTGTCCTTAAAGATGATGATGATGGCTTATTGTCCAACAGGCTGAAGTTTCAGAAGCAAAAGCCTGGAGATTTTACTGGTGGTTCCAAGACAGTAGCCCACGAGAAGGAGGTGGAGAACAATAGGAAATAAGAAGAAGAAGAAGAAGAAGAAGAAGAAGAAGAAGAAGAAGAAGAAGAAGAAGAAGAAGAAGAAGAAGAAGAAGAAGAAGAAGAAGAAAAGAGAGAGATAGAGAGAGAGAGAGAGAGAGAGAGAGAGAGAGAGAGAGATGAGAGGAGATAAGAGGAAGATATAGGTTGGGAAGAAGAGAGAAGGAGATAAGAGAGGACAAAAAAGACACAAGCCTCTCTAGTACCTGTGGCTATTCCAGCTGAGGGGGCCTCTGTGGATGTAGCCCCTCACCTTGCCCCATCGATGCTTGAGAAATCAGTGCTCGTGGTAGACCATGAGTGCTCATCGAGAATGGGCCCTGACCAGTTAGTCCTAAAATTGACTCAAGGTCTTACTTTGGTAAGGCTGCTTATATTTTTTTCTATTTCTCTGACTGTAACTTCCTCTTACTCTATTTACTAACTTTTGTCTTTCTTTGCAGTTTATGTCTGATTACACTGTCCCTCTGCGTAGTCGAGATGAACTGTCGAGAAGGAATTTTGAGCTCGAAGAGGGTCTAAGGTTTTTCCAAGAGGACCAAAATTCTTCCGAGAAAGCTCGACCAGAAGCCAATGTTTCATTTCATCATGAGAATGCTGATGCGGCTAAAGAGCTAAAAGAACTACATAAGGCTTATGATTTTATGGTTAAAGGCAATTCGGACACCATATAGGAGAATAAGGTACTGGAGGATGTAAATAAGGAGCTGGCCGAATAGCTGGCAAAGCTTGAGGCAGAGGTGTCCACCGCTCGAGAGAGAGGCTACAAAGAGGGTTGGGAGGCAGCGTAGCCAGATCGATTACATCAGCCAAGAAAACTTTAAGAAAGGCTTGGATCAGGCCATGTTCACCATTGGATTTGATGCTAACTCCCCACTCTTCGTCGAGCACCATCCGGGCCCTAAGCCCATTATAGATGAGGATGCCCCTATTAGTCGAGCTGGAGTGGAACCTGTTGCCCCTACTTTTGATGCTCCTTTTAGCAGCCAGGGAGCAAATACTGTCCCAGCAGAAGGAGGTGCATCAGGTGCTGGCATAGGCAAGGTCGTTGATAATCTTACTTCTAACAAGGGTAAAGAGTCAGCTTCTTTCGATCAGGTTGACACCACTAGTTAGACTTCTAAGACTTCTTTTACATCTGTGTATTTTTTCTTTTTTACTAACTAATGTACTTTGTATTTAGCCAATGCCACTTTATGATGAATGAAAGAAATCTCACTTTTGCATTCACTGATTCATGTGTTATTATATGTTCGGTGCTTGTAGTTTGTTGAT
The DNA here is from genome assembly GCA_949130495.1 of Sambucus nigra. Lineage (NCBI taxonomy): Eukaryota > Viridiplantae > Streptophyta > Magnoliopsida > Dipsacales > Adoxaceae > Sambucus > Sambucus nigra. The sequence continues at coordinate 299,118,661 of OX422215.1, read as the reverse complement.
ATTGATGACTATATTCCTGCCAGTTCGCATCTAGGCCAAATCCTTAGTTTGAACATAAGTGCCCAAGATCGTCGAGCTTTCATTCAGATTTGCAAGTTCTTTAGGGCAAGAAACAAGGACTATAGGGATCAATTCGAGGTGATTACCGGCTAAAGAACGGACTTGTGGAGATAGAGGAGATTGGCACTTCTGTTCAGGAGGAAATGGATGCCTTAAAAGCGAAGCTTATGAATGCATCCGAGATCAACCAGGTAGGGGAGGTGCTGTAATGAGAGAATGACGCCTTAAGAAGGGAGGTCACGTGCCTTAAGGAGAATGATCTGAGCATCACTCATCGAATTATCTGAGGTTCCTCCTCGTCGTCCATACCATGAGCTAGGTCTGATGATGTCAGTACCCAGAGGGAGAATTCCAAGATAAAGGGGGACGTTAGGCGAGCATACGTAATCACCATCGGATTCCAAAGAGACGTCACAAGTTTGCGACACTTATTTCGAAAGGGTCCTCGATGGGTGTGGGCTGACGGTTACGATCAAGGCTGGGTAGATTCCCCCACAAAGCTGAAAGAGGTTGAGGAGTTGGCCTTCATTATAGGGTGTCTAAGTGACCTCAAGGAGTTGATGGTTCCCCAAAATTCTCCCCTGTGGGATAGGCATGAGATCACTCCCCCAATCTTGTAGCCAAATCCTTTTCGAAGGGACGACCGTTGAATGCCTATAGATGCTATTCCAAGGAAGCTACTAGAGCCAAGCCCGGAGGGGGCTGTGGAGAGTTTTGCTCCTCATCCTTATAATCGTCGGAGATCTTGAGTATCAAACTATCTTGCTCACCAACCTGCACCTTCATAGGTCTTAGTTGATTCTTTATTGTTGAATATGTACATGTAAATCTTTAGTAAAAAATGTAATTGAATATTTATGTTTGGGGCATAAGACGACTAAAGATGCATTTCTTGCTTTCCATTTATTAGTTAGTAAATTCTAATTATTTTGGGCACTTCATCCGACTAAATGTTATTTAGATTTTAATTTCAATTGAGCATTCCCCCGGTCCAGTATATCTTAGCCATACCATTATGTATACTTTACCCTTTAGGTCCTATCATCACACTACCTTAAGCCTATATAGGGTGATGGCGAGAATGCACCTGATTAATGGGCAATCCACCTGAGAAGGATTTTGGAGCCAAGCTATGTTGGTGACCAACCTGGGTTGGACATGTTGCCTAAGGATCCTTTGTAGGTCTTTATTTGTTGCCGGAGTAACCTAAGAGTCCAATTGTGCTCTTGGGCAAAGGCCTGAGGAGGTTTAACTATTGGTCCTGCTAACTATGCTTTGGATTACTTTAGTTAGGATAGACCTAACACTGTATTGCAATTATAGGGGGTTGTTTTACAATATCCTTTGACTGAAGTAAGTTTGCCAACTTACTACAGTCCAGGAATTCTACTATACTCATAAAAGGAGTGAAACCTATAATTTGGAAAGGGTACATATCAAAATATGATTGAGATAACCAATACATGTAGAATGCCAAGGCTAATAAAGTTTTATTAATCAAAATTGTAAATGAAGATCAACATTAGTTTGTAAATAAAAAATTTCCTAAACTAATGATGTATGGATAAAGAAAGTCTATAAGTAGAACTTCTTCAGATTGGCCGCATTCCAAACCCTTGGTATCTCCTTCCCTCCAGCATTTCCAAGTGATAGGCCCCTTGCAGGTCATTTCTTACTACCTTGAAGGGTCCTTCCTAGTTTGGTCCTGATTTTCCATCTGATGGTTCCACAGCACTACCGAATAATTTCCTTAGGACATAGTCCCCTACCTGGAATTTCCTCGAATTAACTTTTTATTTATATTATTTGTCTAGTAGCTGCTGGTAGGATGCCAGTTTTACTAGAGCCAATTCTCGTTGCTCATAAACTAGGTCAAGCTCAGTGAGTAATGCTTCATCAGTGTGGCCTTGGTCTACCAACGTACATATCATGGTAGGGAGCCCGACTTCTAGTGGAATGACTGATTCCATTCCGTACGTGAGTGCAAAGGGCATTCCCCCAGTTTCTCGCCTGGGGGTTGTGCGATAGGCCCAGAGGATATGGGGTAGCTCGTTCGCCCAAGTTCCCTTGGCCCGTTCTAGGCATTTCTTTAGTACGTCGATCACTGTCTTATTGGAATCTTCATCTTGACCATTGCCCTTGAGATATGCTATAGAGCTGAAATAATGCCTGATCTCATGATTATTATAAAAACTTTGGAAGAAACCGCTCTCGAACTGGGTCCTGTTGTCAGTAATGATGGTTATGGGTACGTCGAAGCGAGTAATAATGTTCTTCTATATGAATCTCATCATGTTGTGTCCCGAATATTCGCCAGTGGTTCTGCCTCTATCCACTTAGTGAAGTATCCTGTGGAGACCAACAGATACTTTCGATTCCCTGCTGCAGTAGGCAATGGACCTACGATGTCCAAACCCCACTATAAAAAGGGCCACGGACTGGTGAATGACTTGAGGTCATTGGCAGGATGGTGGACCATAGGTGAGTATTTTTGGTATTTTTCATAAATTCGAACATAGACTCAAGCATCTTTCTCCATATATGGCCACCAATATCCTTCCTTCATTCCTCAAAAGGCCAGTGACCTTCCTCTTGTATGACTTCCATAAATTACCTCATGAAGTTCGTACAGAACCTTCTCTACATCTTATGAATAAATGCACTAGAGTTAGGGGCCAGTGAAGGATCTCTTATACAATTTCCCATCAGGAGATAAGTGAAAGTGAGCATCTTTGACTCTTATCTAATGAGGTCCCTGATATTTACCCTCGTACTCGGAGTCAACAATCTCGGCTGATATAATAATCGAGTCAATAGGAAGCTCACAATAGCCATCACAATGGTTTCCCTTCAGAAGATCACCACCACAACGACCAACCTCAGCTAGCCATGAGCCGAGGTTAGATACATCTCATGGGATCAAGTGACTGCTACCATCGTACTCTACTTCAAGCGACACTTCAGCTATGCTTAATATCTAACCTTGGCTAGTCTATTAGGCCAAGGTCATACTTATGATTGGAAGATCAAAGACAACCCTCAAACTTACCAACATCATACTCGACTGGGCCGAGGTTACAACGGATGACATCACAGGTCTGACCATATGTAAGCATATGAGAGACTTGGAACACGTAGACTAAACCGTTATAACCAACTCATTCCCCTCACGTGAGGGAATATTTGGTCGTCATTAATTGTATGTGGCACAAATAGGTGTCCATATGTGATTGGTTCGATCATCATATACATGCTTGGGTGGTACACTGCACCCACCAAGCACTATATATATATCTATCTTCTTCAACTTAGAGAAGGATCCATAATTGTAACCCTACCGGGAGGTCTGTAAAAATACACAGTAGAGAATGGAAGTGAGAGATTGTATTATAGGCCATCAGTGCCCTTGTTTTAGTAAAATTCACTCACACACTCAGTGGACGTAGGCCAGATTGGTTGAACCACTTAAATTCAAGTGTTTATCCTCTTCTCCTTATTTCCTTCTACTAGTTTATTACTCTCGTGCTACTATTATCGTTACTAGCTTGAGCTTATCAACACTTCATATTGGTGGTGCTATTTACCGCATCATCATCTGATGTGCCAATTTCTTATCAGTTGGCAACATATCACTCCATAAGTAGTCTATGATGGGGTCCATCCAACTTGGTGCTCTTTCTATGTGGAGGACCTGCTCGGATGCTTGCTCGAATTTATAGCTTGATAAATACTAGGTTATTTGAGGAAGTCTATTTGGATCATTCTTTTCAGGTAAGAGTCTATTGCAAAACTCAAAGCTATTAGGGAATTTGCATGGTTGTTTTGTCCCCTGGGGAACTGTTGAACGTTAACCCGATCGAAGTTGCCCATGAGTCTTTTTACAACGGCGAGGTGAGATGCCATCCTTTCATCTTTTGTGTTAAAATAACCATTTATCTGGTTGGACACCAACTGCAAATCGATAAAGACTTGAAGGTGCCTTGCCCCCAGCATTTGTGCTTTGTTCAGGCCAGCTATCAGCCCCTCTTACTCTGATTTGTTGTTAGAGGCTTCATATACAAGTCTGATACCCTACTCAAGCACCATATTTTGGGGGGTTAATAGTATGATGCCTACCCCTGCCCCCTTGAATTGCAGGCTCCGTCGATGTAGAGGGTCCAAATGATAGATCCCTGTATACTTTCCATTGGTCGACTAGTTCCTGGCTAATTGACAGACTGTTCTCCTATGAATTCAGCTATAAAATCGGTCTGAATCTTCCCCTTGATGGTTGTTCTTGGTTGAATGTGGATGTCAAACCTTCTGAGCTTGACTAAGAACTTTGACAGTCGGCCAGAGAGGTCAACTTTCCTCTGAGTAGCTTTGAGAGGGTGTGAAGTGACCACGAAGATGGAATTAGCCTCGAAGTAGTGTTTTAACTTCCTCAAGGCTATCATCCATGCATAGGCGATCTTTTCCAATGGTAGATACCACTGCTAGGCTTCCAAAAGTGTCTTTCTAGCATAGTAGATCGGATGCTAGCTCCCCTCTCTTTCATATACCAAGGCGAAGCTCATGGCATGGTCTGATACAGCAAGGTAAAGGTATAAAGGATCGCCTTCTCTAGGAATTACCAGAAAAGGAGGCCTTCTAAGATAGACCTTGATCTCTTCTAAGAATCTATAGTAGTTCTCATTCCATGTCAAGCCCTTGTTTCTTTTCAACAACTAAAATAATGGTTGACATCATTTTGAGGATTTTGAAATGAATCGGTCAAGCACAATGAGCATTCTGGTAAGCTTATGTACATCCCTTATTATTTGAGGGGGTTGTACTTTATTGATGGCATCAATCTGGTTGGGGTTTACCTTTATTCCTCTCTTTCTGACCAAGTATCTAAGGAATTTTCCTGACTGGACACGGAAAGAACATTTACTTGCATTGAGTTTCATTCGGTATATGTTGAGGATATCGAAAGTCCTTGCTAGGTTAGAGAGGTGATAATCTTTAAGCTTGCTCTTAATGAGCATGTTGTCAATGTAAAACTCCATAGTCTCCCCCATTTCCTCCTTAAACATCTTTGTAATTAGTCACTCCTACATTCTTAAGGCCAAAAGGCATAACCTTGTAACAATACAAACCAACAAAGGTTATGAAGAAGGTCTTATCTTGGTCAACACGTGAAGGGGGATTTGGTGGTATCTAGAGTAGGTGTCTAAAAAGATCATCCTCTCATGAGCTGCTGTGGCATCGAATAGTTGATCAATCTTTGGAAGGGGGAAACTGTCTTTGGGATAGGACCTATTGAGGTCGATGAAGTTGATATAAAATCTTCATTTTCCATTCCTTTTAGGAACTACTACCGGGTTGGATAACCACTTGGGGAATTGAACCTCCCATATGGAACCTATAACCAGTAGTTTCCTGACCTCTTTCTCTACTGCTTTTTCTTTCTTTGGAGATGTTCGGCGAGCCTTCTGTGCAATTGGCTTGAAGGCTAGGTCAATGTGCAATTGTTGACAAGCAAAGATGGAGACTATCCCAGGTATCTCTTAGGGTTCCCACGTAAAAACATCCAAGTTTCTCCGAAGTAGTGTAACTAACTCTTTCTTCTCATGATCTGCTAGGGCAACACCAATAAAAAACTTTTCCTCAGTCGCGATTTCTTCCAGTCTTCCACAACCCTTTCTGAGGTATGGAACCTAGTCCCCTCCACCCCGGGTCGATCGTACCTTAGCATCTATTTGAAGGGTTGCAACCGCTCCTAGGCTTCCTTCTTATTATTCACTTCATCAGTTTTCCTTTCCTGCTTGGGGCGAATGGCTGCGATGAAGAATTTTTTGGCCATAGCTTGGTCTCCATGTATTTCGACCACTCCCCGATCTATTATACACTTCAGCTTTTGATGGTGCATTGATGGTACGACCTTCATTACAAGGAGCCACCCTTTGTCGAGGATGGCGTGGTATGGAGATTCAATGTCAACTACTGAAAAATCGATCATTCTTTAAATTTTTCCTGCACTGACTGGCAGGAAAATCTTCCCCAAAGGAACTATAATCTTTCCAGCGAAGCCGACCAATGGAATAGTGGATTCCTTGAGGTTGGCTACGCTCAGCTTCAACTTTCTTAACAACTCCAGGTACATCACTTCGGATGAGCTACCTTGGTCGATGAGCAACCTGTCGACGTCCCAGTTGGCTATCCTGAGTGTGATAACCAGCGCATCATGATGAGGGGTTCTCACCCCAGCCAACTCTTCATCAATAAACACAATGTGCTTATTATAATCGACGTCCTCCAGTCATCAATGCTTCCTAGCCTGAGTTTCGATTGGGTCGATCTGAAAGGCCTACATGACTGCAGTAAGCTTCTTAAATTTCATCTGAGCAACATTTCTTTGAATCTTCTTGAGGTTTGACTCCCCGTGGATTACCGTAAACTCGTAGACGATATCCTCATCGAGACCTTTATCAGGCCTCTGGTCTCCATTCGCTGCTACCTTTTCTACCTTATTTTCCACCAACTCATTAAGATGCCCATCTTGTGCCAACTCCTTGAGATGAGATTTGAGGGCTTTACAATGCTCAATTTTGTGGCCGCCCTCTTTGTGGAACGTACACCTTAGTATGTTATTTCGCTTGGAGAGATCTCCTCCCATTTTATTTTTCCACTTAATAAATGGTTCATCCTTGACCTTGGTAAGAATCTTGTATATTGGTTCCTTAAAGACTGTATTCATGACCTGAAACCCCTTCGAGGAGTCAATTTTGGTTCCATTCTTGGAGCCATTTTTTCCCTCGTTCTTGTTCCCTTTCCTTTAAGGCTCAGTATTCTTCACTCCTTTGCCAGCCTTTGTGCGACCATTATCCCCTGCATTAAGATGGGTTACATCCTTGACTTTGGAGAATTTTCTTATACGAGCCATCAAGTCATCAATGGATGTAGCCTCCTTCTTAGTTAAGGACTGGTGCAGGAGGCAGGAGCTCTATAAACTAATTTTAAAGTATGCTACGACAACCTGCTTCGAGAAATCCTCAATCTCATTAAACACCTCCCAATACCTCTTTGTGTATTCTCTGAGGTTCTCTTGTGTCTTATTTTTCATAGTAACTAGCGCATCCATCTGCTTTGGGTGTGAACTCCTCGTTATGAAACGAGTTGTGAATAGCTCGGCCAAGGATTTAAAATTTCTGATGAACCTGTGGGGTAGCTTTTCAAACCACTTCTGGCCCACATTGTGCAAATTGGACGGGAAGATTCGACACATGAGCGCGTTATTGGGACTCTATAGTGTCATGGCTTGTCGATATTACCGAACATGATCAATGGGATCAGTCCTCCCATCGTAGATCTTGAACCTAGGGATTTTGAACTTTTTTGGGTCCACCTTCTCCTCTTCTATTGGCCTTGAAAAAGGGGACTTCATTTGGGTTTTGAGCACTCTTCTAGCTAACTCTTGGGTAGACCTAGCACCGCGATGATCTGGGTGTTAGTCCTTCTCTCTTTGGACTAAACTCCTTATGTCATCATTATGCCGACCAGGGTAACACCGAGCCTATTACAACCGTTCTGAATGGTCATCATCTGACTTACTCCTCACGGTCCTCTCTGAGCCACACTTGGGACTCCTTCCTCGGCTGTGAGACTTTCTCTCTTGAGGACTAGGAGTTCGATCAGGGCGTTTAGTATTTCGATGGACATCTCTCTCCATTCTCTCCAGTCGCCTTTTTAGGCGAGCATTTTTAACTTTTATCGGTGCGTGGCCTGCTCTTGTTCTTGGAGTCTGGATTTATACGTGTCTATTAATCTAGAAATTTGTGTGGACCTGGGTGGCCCCTGGCTTTCCTTAGAGACTTGCCTCTCTCAATGAAGCCTAGGGTTTGAATGGCAAATTTTAGACCTTACCGTTGGAGAGAAAAGCTACTGCTGAATGTCACCTGCTTGAGGGATGTTGCTTTTATGATGAGACATCATTGGCTATTATTGATTAATGATTTCGCAGGTCTAGTTCCCACAGGTGGAGCCAATTATGGTAACAAAAATCACAGCACAAATAATAATAGAAAACAATCACCAGAATGATAAGAACAACATGCAATCACAATCACAACACAAGAATATACGTGGTTCGATAAATTGCCAAAGTCCACGGAGAGGTATACTATTTTTATTGAGTATCTGTCAAGAAGGTCTTTGTTACAAGCTCCTATGCCCCGGGTCAGGGGTTATAATATATTGTGTTCATTGAAGGTGGTTGTAACCAACACGATAGACCCTGAATCCCTTGAATATCTCTTCAAAATTATTGGGGATGGACTCGGTCCTATCTCGAGTTTAATTCATAATCAAGGCTCATAATTTGGTCCGAACACTTGAATAGCCTTTATGGGCTTGGTTAGCTACTCCTATGAGCTAATAAAAAATAGGTACCCACATGACCGATCAAACTTTACGGCAAATTTTACGTCGTATAATTATCTTACACAAATTAAGTTCGCTTTTAACCCTTTTATGCATAACACATTGTCTAGTTTAGGAAATTCAGGTATCTCAACACATCCACGTCCTAAAATACTAGACCTAATCCCATCTCCAAAGGTGACTTTGCCTTCCTTGTGATCCTCAAGGTTGCTAAAAAATTATATGTCACTGGTTATGTGCCTACAACACCCACTATCAAAATACCATTGGTAATTATTTTGAACCTTGAGAGCAACGTGAACAACAAGGGATTTTTTATCATGCTTAGGTACCCAAGTATAGGTTAAAAAAAATTGCCCTTATTATTATTGGATTTAGTCAGACAATTAGAAGTTTTCTCAAATGGCATAGATATCCGTTAAAATTCTTTCATTAAGCTTTATGAAGTCGCGACTAGGAACTGAATTTGCGCTCTAAGACTATCAAACTCACTATAGCGATGCACGGGAGTTAGTGTATGTCTAGTTCTACCTAAATTGTAGCAAAATTCCCTAAGGTGAATTCTACTCGCAATAAGTGCAAATATATACTTGTTTGGGTCAAGCTTTGTTCACTTTCTTAGGTTGAACTCTCTCATATGGTTTAGGTCGAGCCTCGCAAGGATCTGCCACAAATTTAGGAACTAGTTCAAGTGTGGTATGTGAAGTATATGCATCTTCATAACCTCTCCCTAAAACCTAAAGCGGGACTAAGGATCACCTTTCCAACCTCCTTCGATTTATCCTCTATAAAAACCTTAAACTCCCGGGCACATTCTAGATATTTCTCGAGTTGGGATATAAGGGCTTTAAGTTTATCATGATTCTCCATGAATGCTTGAAGATGTCTCGTAATAATATCCACTTTGTTGGTCAAGTCACCATTTTCCGTCTCTACTAAAGCAACTCTCTTTACCAAATAAACTCTCACCAAGGAATTGCCCTCTTGCATCTTTCAACTCATTCTCCCAAGATAAAACTATAAACACTAAACCTTTGTTTTGTTTCTTTGATATAAAGGACTAAGCGTAAAGTTCGTTGTAAGCACATTGAAGATCAATATCTCCCTCACTAAAAGCGTCCTCTCCCTCACTCTGTCTGGAATGAATAGACTCACTGTCGAGGTCATCATGTTTATAAGCTTCCTCGTCAGCTTGAGGTGCATTAGATGTACTAACATCACTATCCATGAACGCTATGAGGTTACATCCATGTGGTGATTCAACTCTGGAATCCACTGACTTAACATCGCTATCACTAAGCGTGGCATTGAAGGCAAATTTTCCTTTGACTCATCTCTTTAATCTCGTATCACACTCGTGAGATTTTTTAACCTTCCCCATGCACTCGTAACATCTCTCTTATTCTTTCTTAAGGTAATCTTTTCTTTCTTTTTCAAAATTTTCTTGCCCTTTTATATTTTTTGTCTTTCTCAAAACTCTTATTTTCTCTGTAAGTATTTTCTTTTCTAAATTCGAGAAATTTTTTAAATTTTTATCCAAATGAAAATTATACTTGGAGTCCGACAATTCTTCCTCTTTCTTTTTAGATTGAACTTTTTAATGCAGTTCCCTTTTCCTTAGGTTTAATAGTTTTGGGAAACATGTCAATCTCTTACGTTTGAAGGTCTCCTACGAGTTCTTCTAACCTAAGCATATCTAATATTCCCAATTAATTAAGTACATTAACCTTAGGAATAAAATGGGCCAGAACTAATCTCAAGATCTTTTTAACTATATGCGTCCCAGGAATTATTTCACCTAAATTAAAACTAGAGTTAACAATATCAAATAATCGTACATAAAATTCATCTAAAGACTCAGACTCTAGCATAATGATAATCTCAAACTGTGTGGTGAGTTTTTGTATCTTATAATCTTTCACAATATTGGTACACTCATAAGTGAGCTGGAGGGTATCCCAAACTTCTTTAGACATGGTGCACGTCACAATGTCACGAAACTTGTCAGGGGTTAAGGCTCTAGAGATGGCACTGAAACCATGTGAGTTAAAATTACTCCATTAAAATTCTTTTTTTGTCCAAGTAGAGATAGGTTTTGTACCTATGACATTGTTATTGGTTATTGTGGGTAGTCCCCACTCTCTTTCACACACAAGCTAGACTCTTGAATTAATAGGTATCAAGGCAAACCTCATCCTAGCTTTCCAGTATGCATAATTTGACCCATCAAAAACAGGAAGCCTATTAAACAAATTATCCATAAAATCGAAATTTTTTAAAGATCACCAATTTAAAAAAAATTTATATCATTTTTTTTTAAAAACGATCGCACAATATTTTAGTGCAACCAGCTCTGATACAAATTTAAGAATGCATATTTTATGGATTTATTCATATTTTAGGTCAAACACATACAAATTCAAATTTTAGCAGATATTATATTGAATTAATTTAGTGTGCATGCAATTATGTAGACCAAATTAAATATGGTAAACCAAGCAGACAAACATTCGAAGAAGTAAGGAAAAATTCCTTTCGGGCAAAACCACTTTTTCAGCACTGTATAAGATTTGACAGACACAATACGAATTATAGACAACTTAGCTCACTAAGTATGACATGCAGTTCTTCAAGTCTTCTACAATAATGGCACAGTCCAGCACCGCCCACATGAATCAGTCTTCCCTCCGTATCCACCGGTTAGCCTTCTTCTTCAGCAGTAGATCCTTTGCTCCATAAATTAGTAGTAGCGATGAACTCTAGAAGGGTTTTTGGACAAGGATTACATTCTTCTTGATTTGATAAAGTGATATCTAAATTTCTAAAGGGTTTGGATGAAAATTAGTAGAGTGTGATCACAAAAGTAACTCAGAAATGGTGTGGAAAAGCTTGTAAAAGAGTTCTTCAAGACTCTAATCCCGCATCTCAATTTATATGGAAGTTTCTTGAAAAGGACAAACATAAGAGATTTGGATCATATTTAATTAAAAAGAAAACAAAAACTCGCACTCGTTCGAATGACATGCCCTTTTTCATTCGACCAGGCTTCCAATGATGTTTTGAATGACATTCTAGTGCTTGATGGAAAATCAACTGGCTCGATCATGGGAACCATCGTTTTAACAAAATATCCAATCTCATTTGAACGACTTTTAACGAGGCTTAGAAAGACATTCCAGAACTGATTAAAAGGCGTTGTCCTAAATTTCGTTCGAACCATAAAACTCGTTCTAAAGACATTGTGAAACTCATTTGAACGATAAGGAAATCTCGTTCTAATAATTTAGTAAGATTTTTAAAATTTTCTTAAAAACATTTTTAAAAGATTTTGAAATGCAAACTGTTAAAAAAATGAAGGGCCCTTGGAAAAATATAGGCTTATCCAAAATACCATAACTCTTGTGAATGTTATCGAGACAAACGATCCTTTGATCTTCTTAAAGTCTTTAACTTTGTCTTTGAATATGTAGGAGTAGTCATGAGGGTACAGTGTATGTGTAACGGGATAAGTAAAATAAAATACTAAAATTGGGCAATTATAAAACTTGCTCTTATAGTAATTGATGTTATAATTATGTTTATTTGTACAGAAGGACTCAATATGCGTTGGGTTAACACTCTAAAGGCCCTTTGGTCTCATTTTTGTGGTAAATTTTTTTTTGGCTAAATTGGGACTACAATATGCATTTTTCCCTCAAGAGAAAATACAGGTTTGCGGTCTTTCATGCTATCATATTACACACCACGGCCTCATTGTTACAACGTAGGCCAAAAAATCTATTTCAAGCATATTTAGCATTTTCAAATAAGGAATGGACTTCCTAATAGACCTATGATGCGTAAAATTCTTAAAAAACCCCATAAATGTTTTATTATTTTTGGGTCGATTACATCCACAAGGTGTGACAACCCTGCTTTTTAAATCTAATTCGGTTAGCTACGCCCAATTAAATTAAAGCGGAGCGTCAATATGTTGGCATTACAAACAAAATTTAAATAAATGCAGTAAAGTAAACATGTACACTCTCATATGTGTAACCAAATCATATAATAACAACTATAACAAGTGAAACCAACTCATAATTATTAACTGGAATAATCCATCAGTAATCTCAAACTGAAAAATATAAAATGCCAATACATGCGGCCCAACACAAAATGGGAAAGAATAATACAATAATTCTCTCAAATACCAAGTAAAAACAACGTGATATTAATCTCTGATACCACCCTCAAGAAAAAGGAAAACAAGCGATATAAATTAAAATAGAATAACTCCACATCTATAGGAATCCTAAGATTGGTATGATCTCATCAAGCTCCATAGTCTATTGTCCATCAGGACGAGGACCTGTCATATATTATATATATAGGAGAGGAGAAAGAAGCAAGAAGCAAAATAGACGAACGTCAAACCAAGAAAACAAGCTATAAGATTATAAGATGTACTTATAATGAAAGCACACTAGTCATTACTCGTCTCCAGTAATTAAGTTGTTCAATTACCCAACCAATGTTCCTATGTCGTGACTAACCAACCCAAACTCGAGTAACGTGTAGTCTCATATCGTATCATGATTAGTCATTATTAATATCATTTCAGTATTTAACGTATCAAAATATTTCCTTTAATTATAATATCAAATGCATGGGGATATTATTTTAAGACATAAGCATAATATCTCACACAACAAGTCATATCGACTCACTATCGTTACCCGGGGGAACAAGTCGTAACACTAGGCCTAAACACGAATACTCCCCAATATTACGTGGCAAGGACAATCGTACTAAGTCCTAAATCACATGGCGTCTCAAGGTCTTTCTATCCAACCCACATTATAGCCATGTGTCCGATTCCGGTGGTTTATCTCCGACACGGCACTCGAGCGAAACCTAACTGGATCAATCACAAAAAAATCGCATTCAACATGTGCCTACGTCGACTGGAGGACTAGTCTAGTGTATACTCGACAATATACATGTAAAACAATTTCACGCTTATGTATATATACAATCATGTCAAGTCTCTTACTCGAGTTATACAATAGTCTTTATTTATAATATAACATAATTTACATCATTAATTTACTAATTCAACATCAAATCATTTCATGGTTATATATCCCTAATAACCATAAGTATGTGATCAAGTTAGGATATTAGACACAACACCACAATTATCTTACTAACAACATGAAAAATATTATCACTCTTATTTCAAAAACATGCTGCCCAGAATTTAAAATGCAGATTCGAGGCTCTTCCGATCCGTTTTTGAAAAAACTTAAAAATACAAAGTTGTTCAGAACGTGATTTGCTACAAAGACACGTGAGCACGTTTCCATAGCCTGCATAAAACAGACCTGAAACTAATATATAATATTCGCCTCTGTTTTCGGCAACTTTCTGCCCAGAATTTTAAAACGCCGATTTCAGGCTTTTCCGATCCGTTTTTGGAAAAACATAAAACTACAAAGTTGTTCGGAATGTGATTTTCTACAAGTACAAGAGAGCATGCTACCGTAGCCTGCTTAAAACAGACCCGAAACTAACATATACAGCTCGGACCTGTTCACGGTAACTTTCTGCGCAGAATTTTAAAAAGCCGATTTGAGACTTTTCCGATCCGTTTTCGAAAAAACTTAAAACTACAAAGTTGTTCGGAATATAATTTTTTATCGGGTAGTGCGGACGAAACATCCATTTTCGGAACCAAAATAGATCAAAATAGTTTTTAATATGACGATTTACAAGTTCATAGATTTCTCAAATTCAAGAGGTTGTTCAACAATTCAATCCCTATAATGATGTTATTTCATTCGAATCTACATAGAGGGTGATCCTAATACATTGCATATCATTTTTAACATCAATATCATATTAATTTAGGGATCCAAATACATGTTCATGTGAAATTTCATTATGGATACATAATATACAGATATAAGTTATTAACTTGCCTTGGATTGTATGGAGAAGTTGAATCCTCTTGAATCCTCTTAGCTTTCTTCTCTTCTTACTCTCTCTCTCTCTACCAAAACCTAGCCCCCATTTGTGAAATGATAAAATGAAGACTTCTTCTCTTCTTTTCTATTTATACCTAGGGTTAGTTTATTTACAAAAATGCCATTGCCCCCAATTTTAACCCTCCCAATCCTTTTACGCATTAATTCGCTTCTAATATTTAAGTCGCACATTCGTATCTCAATGAATTCATTTTATCTTTTCATTTCCAAACATTTTGAATATATATACTGACATAGTTTTATTTCCAAACATTTCGAATATATATACTGACATAGTTTTTTTTTTCAATTTCAATTTCAATTCAATAAAAAATGCAGGATATTACACAAGGCTAGGTCGTATGATTGAAAATCGATGATTATGTGGGTAATACCAAATAAGGCTTTGATCTTAAGGGTTTCTGAGATCACCCGAGATAGGTTAAGATATTTTTCGGACTTTTCCAATTATCGAATTACCATTATGTCCAAGGGCATATATTTATTAAGTTTTTCGAAAGACGAAATCATACCACGAGAAAACTCTGGGATCAGGATGTTCACAGTGGAAATCACCTTATACAAGTAAATATCCACTGCGCCATTCCTTTTTGGCTTGGTAGCACCAACCTTAGTGGTATAGCCCTAATACCATTATCGCTATCAAATCAATATATGGTTTTTCTTTCACTATGTTGCTTAGATTTCTCACTGTGTTTAGTTCATCTCAGTGGAAAGAAATAAAATATTTTTTAGAGATCAAACTATTTAAAGAGTAGACAACATAGAAGGAAGCTAGGGATCAAGACACTAGAAGATTGAAGACATAGCACGCTTGTTGGCATGTATAAATAACCTCTACGAAGCACATGCCACACTCTAATGCCAAAACAATCTTCTCAGCCAAAGAATCCCGATGTTAGAGTCTGTGTCCTTCATCATCACAATGAAGGTTGAGGACTTTAAGGAGAAAAAAATAGAGCCTCTAGTGGGAAATTAATGTCAAAAGTGGCACTGGAGAAGAAAAGAAAGCATGAGGCTCATCAAAATAAATCGTACGAAGAATTCACTCCTATCACTTATGAGTTGGAGGAAAATTTTCAAACATCAAGGAAGAAAACTTTATCAAATGGCTCGAGAAGTTGAAGACTCCTATTGGCGGGACAAACAAAAGCAAGTGGTGAGAATTTCACAAAGTCCACGACCACATAACCAATGACTTCCAAGGCCTAAGGAATGAATTTGAGAGGCTAGTCAAATGGGGGATGATGATAAGGTTCATTCAAGCAAAAGCCTTCAACTGAGTACAGCTGAGAAGATGGATAGACTATGGACGATAGCCGAGAATTACAGAGCTTGATACTATAGTTATACTTGAGGGATATTTTCGTTAATTTCGTACTTTTTTTATTATTACAAGGCCATAGCTAGTAATAATTTAGCTAAAATTCTTAGCAATTTTCTTCAACAGGTTTAACAAAAATCTACCATTAATCAACTCAAAGAACTACAAAAGTTTAAATCACTGGGTCACAAGATAATACCATGGCTATAGATACCACGTGTCCATAAAAGGATGCAAAGGCGTGGCGACCATAAATCAAGAAGCTAAGAGACGAAGCCATATTGATCTCCAACAATAAAACCTAATTCATAAGATACAGACTTCGGTCATAGCACTCAGAGTAAGTCCACACAGAGATCTAAGAGATAAGAATTTAGTTCTATTGGTTCTAATAAGAACATCCAGAAAGTGATACCGTGATTGAAGGGAATCTCTTTCATTAAAGATTCGAGGTGGCTCCGTATAGAACACGTTCACTTATAAAAAGTGTGTCAAGCCTCAGGGGATACTTATACCCTATGAGCCTTATGGTAATCCTTATAACCTATAAGCCTTGGGGACTACTTATACTTAAAGCACCTTGTACTCTTGACTCGCTTGAGTCTACATTGTATAAGTGCTCATCTAGTTTGGAAATATGTGTCAAAATTAGAGTCACATTCCCTAGATACCAAAGAGCCTCAGAATCTTGTTCTTAAGCTACACTTGATTCAATTGAAGGTATAATGTTCATTCACACACACTAGGGTTGCATATATTGTTCATATAGTGTATTATTTGATTGTGTGTGAGTTGTGTGCGTTTAATCCCATTTAAATTAGTTTTAATATTTGTTTGGCAATTTTTAATAATTTTTAAATGATTTTTTTGGAAATTAAAATTTGGTTTATAAAACTTTTGGGGTCATTCTGTAATTACTGTTATTACCTTTTTATACCTGAAAGTTGAGTTGGGTAGGGTCCGAATACGCTTGAGACTTGAGGGTGCGAGTGTAATTATTTTTAAAACATGCGTGTGAGAGCTCATCTCAGCCCTACACCTGTCCATGTTATACCGGCTAGATTTGTGTTTGTTGCAAGACTCAAAACTCGTGTGTTATCTCAGCCTTTGGATCATTGTTATCAATGCTCTGCATCCGTTCGAACCCAATCAATGTGTAACCTATCTAGACCAATTAGAGGACGTTTAATCCACCACTTTTATTTCATCGTTGGATCAAAGTCAATTGCCTTAGACCAAATCTCAGCCTTAGATTTGGATAGCCATTCTCGAACCTTCGCCTCTCGGTATAAAAGGATACCAAGCCTCTACATTCAAAGACTTTTGGCAGTTCTTCTAAATAGAGAGAGAAGAGAGAAGAGAAAGAAGAAAACAGAGAGAGAGAGAGAGAAAATAAAGAGAGAAACCAGATAGAGAAAGAAACCCTAAATCGTCCAACCCCTATTTTGTTTTCAAACCCTAAACTCATTTATCCTAAACAGTTTTTACCAAGCACAATACCTGTGTGTTTGAGAGAGTTGTTGGTGGGGGTTTGAAGGTTGTTTAAAGAGTTTTATCCTTTGAGTTCGAGATCTTGTTTCCAACTTAGACATTTCATGTTAGATCTCTATTTCTCTTTCATAGAAACAGTAGATCTGATTATTACATGTCATATTACACTTAGATTTGCATATTTTAGT
Source organism: Sambucus nigra (assembly GCA_949130495.1). Classification (NCBI taxonomy): domain Eukaryota; kingdom Viridiplantae; phylum Streptophyta; class Magnoliopsida; order Dipsacales; family Adoxaceae; genus Sambucus; species Sambucus nigra. The sequence continues at coordinate 299,101,166 of OX422215.1, read as the reverse complement.
TTCTCATCTTGAGAAATCGCATTTTTTTATTACTGTTCTGTAAATGTTTTTCAAAATGTTAGAATCAACAAATATATTTTTTATTTCAAGTTATTATGAAACAAGACTGTTGACCTAGTTGGAATCGCAATTGGTGATTTTTAATTTCAAAAATATTTTCAAAACCCTCTTAATTGATTAAGACCTTGAACCATCTTTCGAGCAAGGTATCCTTGGATTTTGGGATTATTTGAAAGGTCAAATAAGGTCTTTTTCTTTATGAAGAAGAGAGAAACTAAAAATAGTATAATTTAGATCTGATATGTAATTTGATAGGACTTGTTTGTAAAAATAAGTGTGTGTGTGTGTGTGTGGATGCATGTGTTAGAACACTTTCACAAACACTTATCACACTACAACACAGAAGTGTTGTCCATAAGATCTTGAATTAACAAGAGTCGACGTAAAGACTGGAACAAAGTGGAGAAGTTAGCAAACTGGGAAAGCCACATCAACATCAGAACTGCAGAAAAGTTAGAATCAAACTAGTGGGTATATTTCTAAACTTGTATAGGTCTGATTAGTGTACATGTGTGTTATATAGTTTGTAACTTGTATATTTTGTTTTAGTGGATTTTTTATTTGTGACTTAGAAGTCACCGTGGATGTTTCCTCAGTTGGGTGAGGTTTTACCACGTTAAAAATGTCTTGTCCTTAATCTTTCTACATCTCCTAATCTCATTCTTACTGGTGTGCTGATTTAAACCTTTTAGTTTTGTTTTTAAAAACTAGTTATAAAATCTTGAACAAATCTCGTGCATGTTTTATTAAACACGTCTTGTGAATAATCTATTTTGATTTAAAGAAAAGCGTTTCTTAAAAAAAGTTCGGAGTTACTTCAATAGTTTAATCTTGTATTAAACGGCCTAAGTAACAGTTTTTAAATAGGTATAAGAGCTTTGGAATTTTTTTTAAAGATCTTGTGTTTCTAAAATTGTTTTCTTAAAATAAAACAATGGACGAGAAAAATGAAAGATTTGGTAACTTGACCAGACCTCCTCTCCTTGATGGAAATAACTTTGCTTACTGGAAAGTAAGGATGGTTGCCTTCATTCAAGGAACCTTAGGAGATGATGTTTGGGATATTATTGAAATTGGTTATACTTATCCTACTAAACCAGCCACTGAAGGAAGTAATGAGAGGAATAAGAAAGTATAAAGTGAATTCACTGAAGAAGAGAAGCAAGTTTCTCAAAACAATAACAAAGGCAAGAATTCCATTTTTATGTCTATAAATGAACATGAGTTCAAAGGATCTCATCTTGTGCCACTTCTAAGGAAGCTTGGGATACATTGGTTACTGCACATGAAGGTGACACTGGAGTTAAGGTTTCTAAAACACATATGCTTATCTAGCATTATAACTCTTTAATTATGTCTGACTTTGAGTCATTTGATGACTTTTACATGAATTTGACTGATATTGTGACCAAATTGCATGCTAATGGGATAACTTATGATAGACATGAAATTGTCTCTAAAATTCTAAGATCATTACCATAGAGATTTGATAACAAAAGATATGCTATTGAGGAAATGAGTGACCAAAATCTCAATCCTGAATTACACAATAGTAAACTGAGAACTGTGAAAATGGAGTTAGAATTTAAGAAATAATTGACCTAGTCCCATAGGAAACAGACTAGTTCCAATTTGAGTTTTTCCTCTAAGCTGATAAAACCTAAGCTTAGTATAGACACCCCATTCTATTACCCCCCCTAACTTCTCGTAGGTCCCTAGTACCTCCCTTCATCACCACAAACCCAGGTCACGTCCCGAGTACTGACCTAAAGGCCATCGGGCACTCCCCAGCTCAGTTTGACCCACAAGTTAAACTCTTCATCTCGGCCGAGACTCAATGAATCTTCTAAGGGCACTGAATACCCTTTCCAACGGTCCACCCCGTGCGCGATTCCGACTTACCATGCAGACGACCGATCCGTTTGCGTCCGGAACTTGACCGAGAGGCCACCGGGTGCTCCCGAGCTCTGTTTGACCTATGTCAACTCTTCAGCTCGACCGAGGCTGAATGAATCTTCAAAGGGCGCTGAATACCCTTTCCAACGATCCATCCCGTGCGCGATTTCGACTTTCCATGCGGACGAACGATCCGTTTGACTCCGAGAGGTCACCGAATTCTTCTCGGGCTCGGTTGACCAAAGTCAACTCACCAAACCGGGTCAAACTCTTTGGAATGTCGAATTACATCTCCTAAACTTTCAAACGGTCCACCCTGTGCATGATTCGGACTTACCATGCGGATGAAAGATCCGTTTGCGTTCGAGTGATTCCCCGTCCAATAGACCGACAAACACTTTCGAGCCATATTTGACCCAAAGTCAACTCCCGAACCCGGGAGTGATCCAAAGGACTTTCGAAGGTCTCTGAATTACCTTTCCAAGGTATTCCCCGTGCATGATTCTGACCAACAGTTTACCCTCAGCGGCCGATTTTCCGAAAAAGCCTGAAGCGCACTGCCAAATGGCAGGTTCCAGACCCTGCCTATCGGCACCTGCCGATAGGCAGGAACAGCTCTATGCCGATCGGCACTCACATGGTCCTATAAAAGGAGGACTTCACCTCATTTTCAAGGGGAGCCCAAATCTGATAAAAATCTCTCTGAATGAATCCCATAAACCTCTCTCGAAGGCAGCGTGATTTCAACTTCCAAATCCTTCTTTTACTCCCCCTTTTCATCATCCCTTTCATCAAACTTGGTGAATTAACCACTCTGCATCATCATCCAAAGTGCAAGGGCTGCTCTCCAACATTTAAGATCAAGCTCAAGATCTTCAAGAAGGTCCAATTTTCTCAAACTCTCTCTTAAATTCTCTTAAATTCCCAATAACTTGTTTTCTTACTTAGCACTTATATTCTTTCATCTCACACATTCTAATATACTTTTTTATTTAGTATTATTTCACATCTCTTATTTTCATATAAATAAAACCCAAAAAACAAGAAAAAGAGGGTTTGCTCATAAATTCCAAGTAGGGATTCTCACACTTTTTTCACACTTTTCTCACAACTAAAACACTTTTTCTACACACACACACACTTACCAAATAAGAGATTCCCCATTTGGATTTATGGGATAAACCCCACTCCTCGTTTTACATGCAAACTACGTGGACTTTGATGCCTTTATAGGCTACGTAGGTGTTTAGGCACATATTCTTCACATTTATCCCCTTAATTTCAGTATTTTTATGATCCCGTGCAGTGTAAGTAGCTTGGATTTGTCTCAAATGTATTCTACTAACCTTTTTTGGCAAGTATTTCTTGTTTTGTGTATTTCTCATGTGTTTTACAGGTATTTCACGCAAGTTAGTGCGAAGGAGAACTCAAAACAGTGAAAGAAACCAAGAAATGGAGGGTTGAAGGGCATTTTCGTAATTTTTCAGCCTTAGTCCGAAGGTGGGGCCAACTAGAAAGTTTAATAGCTCTAAATTACAAGAATACTGGAAAAAACGGCACCTCAATCCGAGCTACGGTGAAGAAGTTATGATGTTTTGAAGTTGCGGGATAATGAAGAGTCTGGATGTGCGGATTTCTGTCATTAATTATGCATTTAATGCAGTGCAACTCTTGGAAAACTTGTTCCCCAAGCACTATTGGTTGTCAATTTCAAGATTTTGTGCTATAAAAGCCCATGACCTACATCATTTGAAGGAGAGTTGCTAGAGAGAGGCTAGGTTAGGAGTAGGTTAGAAGTGCTAGATTGAATTTTAGGGTTAGATTTTGAGAGCAAATTTTCTATTCCTTCAAGAGTTTTCACGAATCCTATTTTGTAAGAATTTCTGAATCCCAATTCCGTTCTTGTTGATGAATTCAAGTAATATCATTTCCATTCTCTTGTTTTATTATTTGCAATTTATTTATAATGTCTTGTAGATCTTTAATGTTGTGTATGAATTTGTTTTTTTTTATCCAATCATGAGTAGCTAAATTCTCAAGGGTTGGGGTACATGAACTCAATCCTAATACAAATTATTTGTATGGAAAATTAGAAAATAAATGAAAATATTGGTTGAATCGTGAATGAAAATCATATATGCATTGTCATATCTTTTAATCTCTCTTGCCCTAGGTACTTGGGATGTTTAAGAATGCTTTGTATGTATAATTTGTCGTTCACCGCTTTATATTGATCTTTGATTTCATATAATGCGGGCTTGAACCTCATATATGTAATGCTTAGTGATGATAAGGACTGGATTTAATCAAAAATTTTGATTTACAATTCTAGTATTCTATACGGTAATTTGTTAAGGATTGAGGGATTGTACCCTACCCTATTTTCTCCCATTTGTCAGATCTAATTTCTTTTGCACTTTTCAGTTTTTTTTTTCTTAAGTAATTTTTTAATGGAAATTTTCCCAATCATCATCTTTTTCATTTTTATTTTAGAAGTAATAAATCAATTAAATTCTATAAAACATTCCCTGTGGATTCGATACCCAGACTTACTACTATACTCCATAAAAGTGTAGTTAAAAGTTTAGTTTTTTTTTTGTATTGAGGTTGGAAGCCGATAACAACGACTAGCGTATTACACGGACGCTCGGTTTTTCCACTCGATCAGTAGGCGTCTCAGAGTAAAATCCGAGACTCGGGTCCTTTTTCTCACTTTTTCTCTTACTTTCTATTTTCTCTAAATCTAATCTTCTTATATTCTATATACTTGACCTTAGTGACGCATTACTCCATATGCGTTATCGTTCCATTTTAACGACCAACGTAGGGGTAGTCGCGTAAATCTTATTTTTCTAATATTATTCTTATATCTTCCTACGGATGACTCGCTTTATCTTTTCCATGATACAAGTAGAGGATTCCTACCTCCATTCTATATAAACACATGCACACATATCACGGGGGGAAACATAAAGGAAAATAGCAAATATTCATGAAAGACCGAAAGGGCGGAATGAGTGCCTAACACCTTTCCATTTCGTTACTAAGCCTCCGAACCCTTCTCGAATCATTTTGGTTTCGCATGCACCAGTATGTCTTTGGATGCCATACTTCGGGGTGGATTCCCCTTTTTCTTTTGTCTGTTTTGAGTAAAATAGACTGGCAACTCTGAATCTCTCTACATTTTTACATAACATCTCAAACTGACGTCGGCCGAAGCGCTCCCGAGAGGTATGCGCAGGACCCGAAGGATCCTTTTCCTCCGCGACGGGGATCGGGGATATCCACAGTGGCGACTCTGCTGGGGAGTTGTGTTTTTGCTTGTGGGCTTGACTCTATTTACATGAATGATATATTTGCTTATGTTTTCCCCCCATATCTACATGTTCCCCTTTTCTATGTGTATCCCATGCTTATGCTTATGTTCAGACACTTGTAGAAATTTCTCCATGTACACTTCACACCACGTGCACCTAGGATCACATGTATATCCCCATGTTGCACGCATCACCCATCCATACTTGGCGTACCTTTTGGGGTACTTATACTTGGCTCCCTGTTTGGCATAATCAAGAAAGGCATTCTCATCATAAGATACCAATAAGAGAATCATGCATGATTCACAAAACATAACCAAAGAGCATTGATATTGACCAAATTTTACCCAGTAACTGGAGAGTCACTTCGTGATGGGCGCTGGTCCGGCAGGTCGCAGTTAGCCTAAGCGATATGACTCTCACCTTCCATTGGCCAAGTACCTTCGACGTATATCGAACGGTTCCCCCGCATCGTACCGCCTGATCAAAGTCATAACGGGAGGTATATCGCAGGGAATTCGTTCACGTACGCCGAGTATATCGAATTCGCTCTCACACATACCGTCCCCATGAGGTATATGGTGAGGCAGTTCACGTACACTCAGGTACATCAAATGACTTGTCCACACGTACCGATTGCCCACAAGAGCAAGACGTATATCATGGAAGTCACACCAAAGGGGGGAACCCATGCTGATTCACCCAACCAACTGCATACCCGCATATAGGTGTCAAACCTAGGACACGCACTTTAGATTGCCGATTTTTACCCAAAACTCTGTCAAAATTCCGAGTCGGCCTGCCACCTAATTTTCGCGCATTTTTAAAATGGGACCCTGTTCGTGAGCCTGGTTACAAGTCCAAATCGTAGATTTGCATATATTAAGACCCCCATTTTTCCAGGCTCGAGTCCCGTCCGGCATTTCATTTAGGAGGATTAAATACAAATGAGAACATAATAATCATAATAATCATGCTGAGTTCCATCTCCAAAAACATTTCTCCCTTCTTTATCAAAAATCCAAAAATATTTCTCCCTTATTTATCAAAAATCCAAAAATATTTCTCCCTTATTTATCAAAAATCCAAAAGCATTTCCCCTTTCTTTATCAAAAATCCAAAAATAGTTCTTCCTTGTTTTTCTCAAAAATAAATCTCATCCTATGCCTTCTCAGGTCGATTGCAAGCCCTTGGCCTGGCTCCCTATTGGCTTCGGTCTTCAGTCAAATCACCACGTAGTTTCGTCTGTTCCTCTACTACTTCTTTCGAGTCCGGAATCCATCCATTTTGCATGGAGAATACAGATCAAGCACCAGTCATACAACCCGGTCTGCCAATAGTCCTAGCTCATCTCGTGGTCAAGATCGACAACCTCCAGACCATCCTTCAGCAAGGACAGCCGGATGGAATCCCCAGAAACTATCCGCCCTACATCACCAAGTGTCGCTCGCACTACCTCCGGTCTCACCCGTAAAGAGCGATCCGCCTCTATCTGCTCTCCATCATAATCCAGCCCCAGAAGCTGCTGCACGTCTATGGGAGTCACCGTCATCTCCACAAATCCAAAATGAAGGGTGTGGGTAGTATCCCTCCACCTCTCTCCTAAAGCGTACAGGATCGCTGTCGAATGAGGCATCTCATCCAGTGCAGATGTCAACCGCCCAAAACCCACTGATGCTACCATCCAACACACCACATGTGGGAGATGCTCCCAGACATCCTTGAGCCTCGTTGTCCCACGGGCGCGCATGTTCTTCAAAGAAATATCAGACTGGCAAAAAGAAAAGTCTCATAAAAAGAAAGAAGAATCACCAAAAAAGAGAAGAATGCCAAAGGTCGGGTTACTTACATAACCACCGGGAACCACTTTCGAAGAGAGATAGCTCGATGACTCACGCAGTAAGGTCCGCTCATCCGAAACAGGCTCAAACGCATCAAAGGAGTTCTCACTCCCCAAAGCAAGAGGCTCCCTAGCCCTCCACTCCACATTCGCCCAATCATCAACGGTCAACCACTCCCGGTGGACTGCAGTGCTCATGAAAGTAGCCATTTCTTGAAGATCCGAATGCTAGAACGATTTGCAGAAGAATTGCAAAGAGAGATAAAGAAAAAGAAGCTGTGAAAAAATGAGGGGATTAGCCCCCTTTAAATAGGATGCCAAGCGCCATGCTGATCGGCATTTCCCCCTACCATACCGATCGGTACTAACCCCTTGCCTTCCCGAGGCAGCCCAAAAGTCCGTGCCACTGCCGAATGGCACCTTTCATACTATACCGACCGACACCTCCCTCAAAATTTCGTACAGAAATTCCCAGAAAATGCCAGCAAACCTCGAAAAATCCCCGAAAAATTCCTAAAAGTCCCAGAAAGGATTTAGAGCCTTTTTACTAAGAAAACTTCACGTTCCCTTAAACGGAACCCCTCTTCCCCAGCGGAATCCTCAAAACCCAAGTGAAATCTCCTTCTGGCAAAACTCTGGAGGATCTCTATGGATCACCTGATCACTTCCCCAGCAGAATTCTGCTACAGCACTCAAAATAGGTTGTTCCCCCTGCGAGGTCTCCTAAAAACCTCCCCAGCTATCAGCTCCCTAGCTCGAATCAAGATCATAAATTTCTTTCCCTGGCAAAATCGAAATCCAATCTTCAACCACTTTTGGGTCAGAATTGGCTGCGGTCTTGGATCGTCACCTAAGTTAGGTCAGAATTGACATAAGTTCTCGGTCGTCACCACTCTTGGGTCAAAATTGACCCCGGTCTTGGATCGTCACCTGATTAGGTAAAAATTGACCTCGATCCTCGGTCGTCACCACTCTTGGGTCATAATTAGCCCCGATATTGTATCATCACCTGAGTTAGGCCAGAATTGACCCCGGTCCTCGGTCATCACCACTCTTGGGTGAGAATTGGCCCTGGTCTTGGATCGTCACCTGAGTTAGGTCAGAATTGACCTCAATCCTCGGTTGTCACCACTCTTGGGTCAGAATTGGCCCCGGTCTTGGATCATCACCTGAGTTAGGTCAGAATTGACCTCGATCCTCGGTCGTAACCACTCTTGGGTCAGAATTAGCCCCGGTCTTGGATCGTCACCTGAGTTAGGTCAGAATGAACCTCGGTCCTCGATTGTCACCACTATTAGGTCAGAATTGGCCCCGGTCTTGGATCGTCACCTGAGTTAGGTCATAATTGACCTCAGTCCTCGGCCATCACCACTCTTGGGTTAGAATTGGCCCCGGTCTTGGATCGTCACCTGAGTTAGGTCAGAATTGACCTCGCTCGTCATCACTCTTGGGTCAAAATTGAACCCGATCTTGGATCGTCACCTAAGTTAGGTCAGAATTGACCTCAGTCCTCGGTCGTCACCACTCTTGAGTCAGAATCGGCCCCGGTCTTGGATCGTCACCTGAGTTAGGTCAGAATTGACCTCGGCCCTCGGTCGTCACCACTCTTGGGTTGGAATTGGCCCCGGTCTTGGATCGTCACCTGAGTTAGGTCAGAATTGACCTCGGTCGTCACCACTCTTGGGTCAGAATTGGCCCCGGTCTTGGATCGTCACCTGATTTAGGTCAGAATTGACCTCGATCCTCGATCGTCACCACTTTTGGGTCAAAATTGGCCCCGACCTTAGATCGTCACCTGAGTTAGGTCATAATTGACCTCGGTCCTCGATCGTCACCATTCTTGGGCCAAAATTGGCCCCGGTCTTGGATCATCACCTAAGTTAGGTCAGAATTGACCTCGGTCCTCGGTCGTCACCATTTTTGGGTCAGAATTGGCCCCGGTCTTAGATCATCACCTGAGTTAGGTCAAAATTGACCTCGATCCTCGGTCATCACCACTCTTTAGGTCAGAATTGACCTCGATTATTAGATCCTTACCCTAAACCCGCAGATTTGGCTTCGACCAGCAGAATTGGTCACCCTCTCCAACACCACTTCAGGTCCTCAGAATCGACTTAAACCTCCTATCATCATCCCCAGCACACTCCTTAGGTTTGTAAAATCGACCTCGACCTTCTGAATCGGTCATACTCCATCAAAAAGCATCATGTGGTGTCTATTCGACGGTCATCATTTATTCCAAACTCACCCATCGAGGGGCTCTATAGACACCCCATTGTATTACCCCCTAACTTCCCCTAGGTCCCTAATACCTCCCTTCATCACCATAAACCCAGGTCGCATCCCGAGTACTGACCTGAAGGCCATCGGGCACTCCCCGACTCAATTTGACCCAAAGTCAAACTCTTCATCTCGACAGAGACTCAATGAATCTTCAAAGGGCACTAAATACCCTTTCCAACAATCCATCCCGTGCGCGATTCTGACTTACCATGCAGACGAATGATCCATTTGCGTCCGGAACTTGACCGAGAGGCCACCGGGTGCTCCCGGGCTCTGTTTGACCTATGTTAACTCTTCAACTCGACCGAGGCTGAATGAATCTTCAAAGGGTGCTGAATACCCTTTCCAACGGTCCATCCCGTGAGCGATTCTGACTTTCCATGCGGACGAACAATCCGTTTGACTTCGAGAGGTCACCGAACGCTTCTCGGTCCCAATTGACCAAAGTCAACTCACCAAACCGGGTCAAACTCTTTGGAATGTCGAAGTACATCTCCTAACCTTTCCAATGGTCCGCCCCGTGCGCGATTCGAGCTTACTATGTGGACGAACGATCCGTTTGCGTCCGAGCGATTCCCCGTCCAATAGACCGATAAATGTTTCCGAGCCATATTTGACCCAAATTCAACTCCCGAAACAAGGAGCGGTCCAAAGGACTTTCTAAGGTCTCTGAATTACCTTTCCAACGGTATATCCCATGCGTGATTCTGACCAACGGTTTGCCCTCGGCAGTCGATTTTTCGAAAAAGCCTGAAGCACACTGCCAAATGGCAGGTTCCAGACCCTGCCTATCGGCTGCCGATAGGCAGGAACAGCTCTATGCTGATCGGCACTCACTTGGGCCTATAAAATGAGGACTTCACCTCATTTTCAAAGGGGAGCCCAGATACGATAAAAATCTCTCTGAACGAATCCTAGAAACCTCTCTCGAAGGCAGCGTGATTTCAACTTCCAAATCCTTCTTTTACTCCCCCTTTTCATCATCCCTTTCATCAAAATTGGTGAATTAACCACTCTCCATCATCATCCAAAGTGCAAGGGCTGCTCTCCAACATTTAAGATCAAGCTCAAGATCTTCAAGAAGGTCCAACTTTCTCAAACTCTTTTTAAATTCTCTTAAATTCCCAATAACTTGTTTTCTTACTTAGCACTTCTATTATCTCATCTCACACATTCTAATATACTTTTTTATTCAGTATTATTGCACATCTCTTATTTTCATATAAATAAAACCCAAAAAACAAGAAAAATAGGGTTTGCTCATAAATTCCAAGTAGGGATTCTCACACTTTTTCCACACTTTTCTCACAACTAAAACACTTTTTCTACACACACACACACACTTCCCAAATAAGAGATTTCCCATTTGGATTTATGGGATAAACCCCACCCCTCATTTTACATGCGAACTATGTGGACTTTGATGCCTTTATAGGCTACGTAGGTGTCTCGGGGTAAAACCCGAGACTCGAGTCCTTTTTCTCTTACTTTCTATTTTCTCTAAATCTAATCTTCTTATATTCTATATACTTGCCCTTAGTGACGCATTACTCCATATGCGTTATCGTTCCATTTTAACGACCAACGTAGGGGTAGTCGCGTAAATCTTATTTTTCTAATATTATTCTTATATCTTCCTACGGATGACTCGCTTTATCTTTTCCATGATACAAGCAGAGGATTCCTACCTCCATTCTATATAAACACATGCACACATATCACGGGGGGGAAAATAAAGGAAAATAGCAAATATTCATGAGAGACCGAAAGGGCGGAATGGGTGCCTAACACCTTTCCATTTCGTAACTAAGCCTCCGAACCCTTCTCGAATCATTTTGGTTTTGCACGCACCAGTATGTCTTTGGATGCCATCCTTCAGGGTGGCTTCCCCTTTTTCTTTTGTCTGTTTTGAGTAAAATAGACTGGCAACTCTGAATCTCTCTACATTTTTACATAACATCTCAAACCAACGCCGGTTGAAGCGCTCCCGAGAGGGATGCGCGGGACCCGAAGGATTCTTTTCCTCCGCGCCGGGGATCGGGGATGGCCACACTTAGTATTCCCAATAATGACTCTGATGAGGAATGTGATATAGATAGTTTGGATAATCAAATTGCCTTGATGTCAAAACAGTTTAACAAAATTATCAAATTTAGAAATAAAATGGCAAACAGACAAGGCAAGCCAAATTATCCAACTCAGTCTAATCACAAACCTCATGAGAAAGGTCAAGACAAACATCACAAGGACATTCAATCAAGACCTAACAAAGACTTCAAGAACATTGAATGTTTTAAATGTGGTAAATTGGGTCATATAACATAAGATTGTAGAGTTAACTTGAACACAACCAATAAACATACTAGGGCCATCATTTGCAAGACATGGGATGATTCAAGTGACTCTGATAATGAGGAACCTGAGTCATCTGATGTTTTGGATCCTTGCATGTGTTTCTTTGCAAAGATAGTCTATAATGATGATATGTATGTACCTATGAATGAGAATGATGTTAGTAGCTCTACTTCTGTTGCTATGAATCATGTTGCTACTGGTTTAGATGCTTTAATTTCTGAGAACATTGCTAGTTCTACAACGGGGTGTGTGAGTCAAAGGGAAAGTGATAATAACGATGTCAATGTGTGTGTGAGTTCAAGAAATGAATATTTAGGGGTCACTTCACACACTTCACTTAGTGATTCTGACACTGAAGACCACCTTGATATTCACTTACTTTATGCCAAGACTCTCAAGAAAAGCACTAGACTAGAGAAGACAGTGAAAGATCTCACTAAGAAACTAGAAGACCTAAGTCTAATGGTTAAACTTAACGCTGAAGAGTATACTAACCAATGTCTAAATCATGAAAATGAAATCAAAAGTTTTGATCAAAAATTGAAGAATTTGATTGAAATAAATGAAACTCTGGAGAAATAATATAAAGGGACATTATTAGAATTGGAACAATCTAAAGAACAGACAACAACTGTTTTAAAAAAATTTGCTAAGTTTGAAAACATTTCCAACTGTTTTGATGATTTTGTTGCTGAATCAAAAACCAATTCTGATGATCGAACTGGAATAGGATTTTTCCCAAAGTTAAAGACACAAACTAAAAACTTTGAATCAATCAAGTTTATGTCAGGAGGAAAAAGACCTATAGAAACTTGCCCAGATTTTCATTCCCTAAAAGATGAGTTTGATAAAAAACAACAAAAGTTTGATATTAGGGAATCAAGTTTCTCTAAGTGTGATAGTCAACCTAAGGCTAAATACATCTGCCCTCCGATTAGGAAGAGTAATTCTTCTTTTCAAACTGTACTCCCTAGGAATAAAATTCAACATCAAAATTCCATGAAGCCTATGTTTAGAGACTTTCCTAAGGAGATACCCTCTTCAAGCAATCTATATTGCTCTTACAGTGATATATACGGTCATTATTTCGAAGCTTGCTACTTTAGACGTTTAGCTAATCCTATCTGCAATACTCCTGCATACCAAAACTTTAACTACTCTAGGAGAAGCCGTAACAATTATGTTCTGCCTAGACAACCAGACAAAAACTTTAACTATACAAAGATAAAGACTAAACCTAAAAGATCATTTACAAGAAGGAGTCCTAGATACTTTCCTAAATCGAATGCTCATATTTTTCATAAAATTCAAACTCATACGCAAAACATTTTTCGACAAAAATCTAATGCTTGCAAATTTTATCAAATGAGACCAAATAAGCGCAAAATGAACACAAGAGCTATTTGGGTTAGAAAAGATGAGCTATTGCCCCAGATGAAGTGTAACATTGTGATTACTTCTTTAAAACCTTAATACACTCCTTCTGGATGGCATTTAGACTCTGGGTGTTCAAAACATATGACTGGGGATGATACAAAGCTTTTAAACGACACCAGCTTTGCTGGAGGAAATGTTATTTTTTGTGATGGTGTATCATCTCAAATTATTGGCAAAGGAACACTCCAAGAAGAAGGATTGCCCTTGCTTGAAAATGTTCTTCTAGCAAAAGGTCTTAAGGATAATCTACTTAGTATTTCGCAATTTTATGACTCAAATCATACTGTCACATTTTCAAAAAATAATTGCAAGATTTTAAATAAAAAAGGTGAGTGCATTCTTACAGGACTCAGAACTCCGGACAATTGTTATATTGTCCAGACTAGTACTGAGGTCTGTAACATTGCCATAATGGATGATAATTAAATATGGCATAATAAGATGGGTCACATAAATTACGATACCTTTGGTAGATTGTCTTCACAAGAAATAGTTAGAGGAATTCCAAAGATCAAACCCATTTCTAACATTGTGTGTGGATCATGTCAGGAAGGTAAAATTGTTAAGTCACCTCATAAGAAAGTTAAAGATATCCTTTCCTCTAAACCCTTGGAGCTCATCCATATGGACCTAATGGGTCCTTCTAAAATTGTTAGTCTGTGTGGACACAGTTACATTCTTGTTATGGTTGATGACTTCACCAGATTTACTTGGGTGGCTTTCTTAAAACAAAAGTCTGACACTTTCAGAACATTTTTTAAAATTCTTCTTCGGATTGAAAATGAGAAGGACACTCAAGTAAATAGAATTCGTAGTGATTAAGGTGGAGAATCCATAGATACTGGTATTATAGAGTATTGTGACTATAATGGTTACAAACATGAATTTAATGCTCCTAAGACTCCTCAGCAAAATGGAATTACTAAGAGAAAGAATCGTACCCTTCAAGAGATGGCACGTGTTATGATTCATGCCAAGTGTCTACCTAAATATTTTTGGGTAGAATCTATTCGTACTACTTGTCACATTATTAATAGGGTCTATCTTAGGAAGAATTCTAAACAAACTCCTTACGAACTATGGTATGGGAAAAAGCCCAATCTCAAATTCCTTAGAACCTTTGGTAGTACGTGTTATGTCTGTAAAGACAGAGAACACCTATCCAAATTTTAGACTCGTGGAGATAAAGCTATCTTCCTAGGATATTCTCCTAACAGTAGAGCATACCGCGTCTATAACCTTCACATAAAGACTTTAATGGAATTTATAAACGTTATTGTAAGTGACACTACTATTGAGAGTAGGACTGGAGAACCAACAATTGTGGAAAAGTCTGAAAATGTTTTAGAAAATGACTCTCCAAAAATAGATGATTCTCTACCAATTGAGACACCTGAAGTACCTAACTGGGTTTCTAAAGATCATCCCATAGATAATATTATCGGTAACCCTAGTGAGCCTGTTCGTATAAGATCTCAATTAAGAAACTATGCTCATTATGCATGCTTTGTTTCCCTTGTGGAACCAAAGAATGTAAATGAGGCATTGAATGACCCTCATTGGATTTCTGCCATGCAGGAAGAACTTCTTCAATTTGTCATTCATGATGTTTGGTATCTTGTACCTAGGCCTGATCATAAAAAGGTTATTGGAACACGTTGGATATTTAAAAATAAACCTGATGAAAGTGGGATAATCATTAGAAACAAAGTCAGATTAATGGCTCAAGGTTACTCTTAAATTGAAGGAATAGATTTTAACGAGACTTTTGCCCCTGTTACTCGATTAGAATATGTTCGTCTTCTCTTTGCCATAGCTTGTTACTTGCGTTTTATGCTTTATCAAATGGATGTAAAGTCTGCCTTCCTTAATGGAATCTTGACTAAAAAGACCTATGTCGAATAACCAAAAGGGTTTATTGACCCTCAGTATCCAAACCACGTTTATCATCTTAAAAAGGCTCTGTATGGCCTAAAACAAGCGCCAAGAGCCTAGTATGAGCGTCTTTCCAATTTTCTCTTAGATAAAGGTTTTAAGAGAGGTGGAAATGATCAAACCCTTTTTGTCAAACATTTTGACAAGGATATCATTATAGCTCAAGTCTATGTCGACGATATCATTTTCGAATCCACATCCCCCTCAGAAGTTAAATCTTTATCTGAAATTATACATAAATAATTTCAAATGTATCTTATGAGGGAGTTATAATTTTTCTTGGGTCTTCAAGTCAAACAAAATTTAAATGGTTTATTTGTGTCGCAATCGAAATATGATTTAGAGATTGTCAAAAAATTTGGTCTTGAAAGTGCCAAAGAAGCTAAAACTCCCATGAGTACTACGGTTAAACTATCTAAAGACGAGAGTGGTAAATCCATAGATCCAACTATATATCGTAGTATGATAGGAACCTTACTATAACTTACTACCTCGCGTCCTGATATTATGTACGTAGTTTGCGTGTGTGCCCGTTAACAAAATAATCCTAAAGAGAGCCACTTAGTTTGCGTAAAAAGAATTATAAAATACATAAAAGGCACTCTAAATTTAGGACTTTGGTACACCAATGGTACTTCTAGTACTATAATAGGATACACTGATGTCGACTGGGCAGGGTGTACTGGTGATAGTAAGAGCACATCAAGGGCGTGTTACTAGATCGGTAACAATTTGGTAGGATGGAGTAGTAAGAAACAAAGCTGCACTTCATTGTCCATAGCTGAATCTCAATACATAGCCGCTGGTAGTTGTTGTGCTCAATTACTCTGGCTTAAGCAAATGTTAAATGATTATGGTATTCAAGAAGATCAACTACATCTCTATTGTTATAATTAAAGCGCGATCAATATCTCTAAAAATCCTGTTCAACACTCGCGAACTAAACATATAAAAATTAGACATCATTTTATACGTGAATTAGTTGAGACTAAGGAATTAGAAATCAATCATCTTCCTACTGATTTGCAACTCACATATATGTTTAACAAACCTTTGGATTACAATAAATTTCTTGCTTTGCAAAAATCGATAAGAATGGTGCGTGCTGAATAAACTCCTATGACTTAAGTATTATTCCCTTTGTCCATTTGAGACAAAATGGGGAAAAAGTTTGTGTCTTATAATTTCATTTTTGTTTGTACTTTTGATTAATAAGCTTGATCTTAGTGTTATTTGCAGAAATCTGTACGGTTGTATTCAACAGATTATTAGGGTATTGGTTCATAAATAGTTGAGTTATGTAATTTTCTTTTTCTAGGAAATGGGTAGATAGAATTTTTGTATAGGAATAGGTTTTTCCTTATTTCTTTTGTAGCCCTACGAGTCCTAGATTACTCAAAGGAGATTTTGTCTCATATTTCCAAAGGGGGATATTGAAGCACCTTATACTCTTGACTCACTTGAGTCTACATTGTATAAGTGCTCATCTAGTTTGGAAATATGTGTCAAAATTAAAGTCCCATTCCCTAGATGCCAAAGAGCCTCAAAATCTTGTTCTTAAGCTGAACTTGATTCAATTGAAGGTATAATGCTCATTCACACACACTAGGGTTGCATATATTGTTCATATAGTGTATTATTTGATTGTGTGTATTTAATCCCATTTAAATTAGTTTTAATAATTATTTTGAAATTTTTAAATGATTTTTTTGGAAATTAAAATTTGGATTATAAAACTTTTGGGGTCATTCTATAATTACTGTTATTATCTTTTTATACCTGAAAGTTGATTTGGGTAGGATCCGAATGCGCTTGAGACTTGAGGGTGCGAGTGTAATTATTTTTAAAACACGCGTGTGAGAGCTCATCTCAGCCCTACACCTGTCCATGTTATACCGGCTAAATTTGTGTTTGTTGCAAGACTCAAAACTCGTGTGTTATCTCAGCCTTTGGATCATTGTTATCAACGCTTTGCATCTGTTCGAACCCAATCCATGTGTAACCTATCTAGACCAATTAGAGGACGTTTAATCCACCACTTTTATTTCATCATTGGATCAAAGTCAATTGCCTTAGACCAAATCTCAGCCTTAGATTTGGATAGGCATTCTCGAACCTTTGCCTCTCAGTATAAAAGGATGCCAAGCCTCTATATTCAAAGACTTTTGGCAGTTCGTCTAAATAGAGAGAGAAGAGAGAAGATAGAGAAAGAGAAAAGAAAGAGGGAAACTAGAGAGTGAAAGAAACCCTAAATCGTCCAAACCCTTTTTTTTTCAAACCCTAAACTCATTTCTCTTAAATAGTTTTTACCAAACACTATACATATGTTTTTGAGAGTGTTGTTGGTGGGGGTTTGAAGGTTGTTTAAAGAGTTTTATCATCTGAGTTCGAGATCTTGTTTCCAACTTATACATTTCTTGTTAGATTTCTATTTCTCTTTCATAGAAATAGTAGATCTAATTATTGCATGTCATATTACACTTAGATCTGCATATTTTAGTTTCTCATCTTGAGAAATCGTATTTGTTGATTACTGTTCTGTAAATGTTTTTCAAAACGTTAGAATCAACAAATATATTTTATGTTTCTAGTTCTTATGAAACAAGACTGTTGATCTAGTTGGAATCGCAATTTCCGATTTTCAATTTCAAAAATATTTTCAAAACCCTCTGAAATTGATTATGACCTTGAACTATTTTTCGAGCAAAGTAGCCTTGGATTCTGGGATTATTTAAAAGGTCAATTAAAGTCAGTCTGTTTTTGAAGAAGAGAGAAACTAAAAACAGTATCATTTAGATCTGATCTGTAATTTTCTAGGACTTGTTTGTATAAATAAGTGTGTGTGTGTGTGTGTGCATGCATGTGTTACAACAATTTCACAAACACTTGTCACACTACAACACAGAAGTGTTGGCCATAAGATCTTCAATTAACAAGAGTCGACATAAAGACTGGAACAAAGTGGAGAAGTTAGCAAACTGGAAAAACCACATCAACATCAGAACTATAGAAAAGTTAGAATCAAACCAGTGGGTATATTTCTAAACGTGTATAGGTCTGATTAGTGTGCATGTGCGTTATATAGTTTGTAACTTGTATATTTTGTTTTAGTGGAGTTTTGGTTTGTGACTTAGAAGTCGTCGTGTTTCCTCAGTTGGGTGAGGTTTTACCACGTTAAAAATGCCTTGTCCTTAATCGTACTACATCTCCTTATCTCATTCTTGCTGGTGTACTGATTTAAACCTTTTAGTTTTGTTTTTCAAAACTAGTTATAAAATCTTGAACAAATCTCGTGCATGTTTTATTAAACACATCTTGTGAATAATCTATTTTTATTTAAAGAAAAGAGTTTGTTAGAACAATAGTTCTGAGTTACTTCAATAGTTGAATCTTGTATTAAACGGCCTATGTAACAGTTTTTCAATACCCTACAATCCTTAGGGGGATACTTATACCCTACGATCCTTGGGGGGCTAATTATACCCTAAGCCTTGGGGGACCTTTAAATATACCATGACATATTTTCAATCAAGGACTATAAGACCATAGTGACAATGGAAGACCGTGGAGAAGAAGAAAACATGTTGGTGTCTGTAGCCAACAATGGTGATAGGCCATGCCCAAAGCCCGAGGGGATAATAATACCCCATAAGTCTTGGACTTTTATTCAAAGTCGAGGCATGAAAAATCACTATGATCGCATCCATAGTTGAGATTAAGCTCAAAATAAAATAAAAAATACAAAGTCCCAACCCATAGTAAATTAAAAATGTAACTGCAGAGTGTGAGTTCAATGAATTTTAGTAAGGCAAATGGCTAGTGTCGCAACCCCAATCAAGTATTGAAGAGTCATGGAATGAGGAGTCAACAAATATTACAAAGATTTGTTACAAATAAATTTGTGCATATAAGGCATGGGAAATAAAATTCTTAATAGTAAACATAAAGTCACAGAATCAAAACAAATTGCATTAATTTTAAGAAATTGGTTCAATTTAAGCCAAATGGAGTTGTTTATTACAAATTTAGAAATTAAAAGATGCAACAAAAAAGTTATAAGTTATAGACATGGATTTATGATTTCGCATCTCCTTCTTCACCATCTTCCTTATCTTCAAGTCGAGTCTTTATTTCCTTAACTTCAAGTTCAATAATTACGGCCTCTTTTTGTTTCCTTTACAAGATCCTTAGCCTCTTTCCTTACCACCTCAGACTGGGTGTGCTCAACATTAGTGAACCTCCAAGCAAAAATGGCCTCTTTGGCCTCAAGAAAGTTCTTTGCAATTATTTTTCTTATTTACTTATCGCCACGGATGTAGTCCTTATGCTACCTAAGCTAAAAGTCATTTGAAGTCTTGAAAGATTCCATGAAAGCTTTAGATGAGTTCTTTAGGACCACGATATGTTCATCAACCATCTTTTGCATTGTCGCGACATGGTTTTCTATTAGTGAGGAAATTTAAGACTCAATGTTGGTATCTTTCTCATAATTGGTCATAGTCCATCTGTCATCTTCAAGACATTTGACCTTTGATGCTTTTAGAGCCTTCGAAAAATATTTAATTTTATCTTCGGCTTCATTTCTTTCTTTATAAACAACCTCAACCTCAACCGTGGCCTCAAGGTCAGCATCTTTGAAGGAAGAAGCCACGAATTTCTTTCCAACTTTGAAGGAAGAAGATCTCACTGCCTCGACCTCGCCTTTATGTGTTTCCTCTGTGACTTTATGTTGGTCATATATATCTCCTAATGTTTCTGTTGGATGATTGCAACCATAGCATCCTGAAAGAAAAAGAAATAACTAAGTTAATAATGGTAGATAAACTTAAATAAAAGGACTTCATTATGTACTCTTACCCTAAGAAGGCATTGAAGAAGGTAGTTCTCCAAGTCCTGATCATCTTTATCAAATAAATGTTTAAGGTCTAATGAGTTGGCAATCTTTTTCATCACCGAGACCACGGTAGCCTCAGTATCCCACGGAGAACTTGGATCCTCTTACCTTATTTGAGGTCGTGGTTGAGAAAAAACCCTACTTTGATGGGTTAGGACATTTCTATCAGTTGGAACGGACGTCTGCAGATGCATTTCACTAGGGTGACGTGCCCAGAGTGCACTGGCTCTTAGTCTTTTTCCCCATAATTAGGAGAAGTTAAGATCATATTAACAATATTGGTTACGACATCCTCATCTTATGGTGGGTTCAAATCACTAATTGCAGACTCAGTAGGGACCTCAGCTGCTGGAGCAGCATCCTTGTCCATAGCCCATTCCTTTTCACGCCACTAGTCTTTTGTGGGGCCTGCTTCAAGCCTTGGACGTTCTCCTCTAACTCTTTTTTATCTCTGTAAGTGGTGAGTCCAGATTTGGGAAAGCATCGTATTTAGCGTGTTTTAGACTTGAGCAACGTTGTTGTACGTATGTATTCGTCTCTTCAGAGAATCAAAATCTGCGTAGTTCGAGAGTCCATATGATATGTCGGAAAACTCGGTTCTTGGGTGGTGTTGGTGCGCGATCGGTGCCAAAACTGTCCAGTCGCACCCAAACGCCCATATATCGTGTAAAATACATAAAACTCATGACGAAACCATGAAAATATGCTCGTCACTATCAAACCCTTGGTAGAGCTTAAGAGGTTCATTGGGGAGAAGAGTTGGACTTCCTCTCCTTACCTTGATCCTAAGACCATCATCCTCCCAAATGAGGGGGAAGCCCTCTTTTTATAAAAAAATTTCCCAAGTGGGCTTGACACATGCCATCTTTTCTGTGGAGCCAAATGTCCAATATTTATTTTCCCACTTGTCACAATAAATGTGGTGGTATCTCACATAATTAATTTAAATCACTACTAAATTATTGTCTAGTTCAATTCGTCAAACTCGCTGTTGATGTAAAAAACTAGATCGCTCTAATTATTCAATCACAGATAAATAAATAAGACAAAGATTTTTAAAGTGGTTCGGCTAGGAATAAAGCCTACGTCCACTGTTATGTTATTGCTGAGTGTTTGTGGAATTCTTGATTACAAGTTCTCTCAAGAAATTCCGGTCCCCTTGAATGGGATTGATACAAGGTATTTATAGCCTCAAGGCTGTTCATGAAAGGTCTACTACATTAAATGATATACATATGAATGGGTAATATATTTAATGCGGCGTGTGCGTCAAGAATCTAATGAATAGTTGAACAGTTGTCCGTCTGATAATTGATGATACGGCCGAGGTGCAGTTCGGACCGCCTTAGTTGCTCGTCGATCAAGAGTTCCTCGGAGTACTTAGAGTATCTCGGGATGAAAGAGTTCCTCGGATGGAGTTCCTCGGCATGATAGAGCTCCTCGGTGTATTCTCGTTGCTCGGTACCAACCATGGTTGTTCAGTAAATGATCTTCCTCGCTGTTATTGTGCCACGTAGATCGACACGTGTCTTCATACTATTCGTCCACGTCAGCATATTAATTTTGGTATCAACAGAAGCCCCCAATGTTTCATATTTTGAACTTTGAAGAGTATGGAACATTCTTTCTTGGTATGTGGCAATATTAAATGTACTTCCCGGGTTTTAGGAACATTGTATTCAAATTTTCCTTCTTATTTCACAGTTTCCGCCTTTTTGATAAGCGCTTTGATATTCGTGCAAATTTTGTCCTTTTAGCCGCCGGAAGTTTAATAATTTCTTTTTGGTAATCATTTCTTTCGCCGCTTCCCAATGTAAAGTATTTAAACTTCTTTGGTAACCATACCGTTGTCTACGTTTTTCATTCTCTGCATTCAAGCTTTCTCTTCTCTTCTTCTCTTGTGCGTTCATCTTTGTTTCCGTTCGCTGTCAACACATCTCTTTTCTTTCTGTAAGCTCTTCTTCCTTTCTTCTGCATCTCTTTTATTCAATATGGTTTATATTGTTGAATCTGCTGAGAAATTTCGTTCTGACTTTTCCATTCCTTCTTGGGTAACTCTAGAGGTTCTTTCTGAGCCTTTAGATTACTTTCGATTGGCTGAGGGACATTGGTTCCCCAGTCTTTTCATTGCTGAATGTGGTTTTTCTTTTCCCCCAAATCCATTATGTCTTGAGTTTTGTCAATATTTTGACCTTGTTCCTGCAAAAATAGCCCCCAATTCATGGAGAATAATTAACGGGGTGCATAAGTTAAATCTAACTCATGGGACTCGTATAGGGATCCCAGAAATCATGTACTGCTATAAATGGGCCACTTTAGATAATATTTATTATTTAAAAACTAGGTTTTTAAATAGAGCCCTTGTAGTTAACCTCCCTGATTCAAATAGAGATTATTTTGAGCATGGGTTGGTCATAAAAAATTGGCAACACGCGCCTTTATCTGGGAATGAAGTATACAACGGTCCCAGATGCCCCCCATACGGCAATGGGATAGGTTTATTTTTCATTTTTATTTTACTTATGAAATTGCGTATTCATCATGTTTGACAAAATGTGTGACTGAGATTTATGTATTTATTTGCAGTTGATAGTAAAAGAAAAACTCCAAAAGAGTCGGAAGTGAATATCAAGCATTTAAAACTTATCTGGAATTTGCATAAGACGATTGCAGACGAGCACATTAGATCTGCATCATATTTGCTGCAGTATAAGAGCTACACAACCTCTTATACTGCTCGCCCTGTTGAACCAGCCTCAACACCAGAAAGTTCATCTTCAGATTCTCATATTCCCCTATCTCATAGAATGGGCAAGAAAAGAGCTCCTCCTGCTCTATTTGGTGACACTTCCTCTGCTGTTGGAGCCCAGAAAGGCAAAATTGATGTCCCAGAGGGGACTAAAAAAGTAGATGCTGGTTCCTTCAAAATTGCCGAGAAGCCCCCAGTGGCCCCGAGCAAGAAAAATGCTCCTGCTGATGTAATTGCCATCTCTCCGACCAAGACTTCTTCCTTGGTTGACGCTGCTGACCGTCCTTTGAAGAGATTGAGGAAATCATCCTCGGTTAATCTTGCTGGAACTGCGTCTTCTCTACCCCCTGGTGGTAGTAGTATTTCAAAAATCATTCTTCCGAGCTCTTCAACGAGCTCAGTTATACCCGAGGTTCTCGGGGTTGATGAAAAGATTCCTAGGGATACACTGACATCCCTTGCTGCTCGCCATCTTTCTTCAGTAAATTTCTCATACCTTTAGTCTTTCTTTTCTTTTTCCTGAAATCTTGTATTTGTGTTAACTCTATTGTTTTTCTTACCTTTCAGCTGGTTAACTGTTTCAATACCATTGTGAAGAAAGATCAAGCTATTAAAGCTTCCACTTCCTCGTCCGATGTTGACGATGCTTTGTTGGGTTTAACCCAATCTGTCAAGGAATCTCACCAACAGTACATCGAGGAGAAAACTGTTTGGGAGACAAAATTGGCTGTGGCTGAGGCTGATAAGATGAAGATGGCCGAAACCTCCAAGAATTTGGAGGAGAAAATTAAAGATCTGGAAGTTAAACATCAGGAATCTGATGATAAATTGAAGAAGGCAGAAGAAGAAATATCTACTCTGCGAGATATTAAAGTTAAGAAAGAGGAACTGGAGGTGAAGCTTTCCTCGGAGAAATCGAGGAGAAAAGTTGCTATCAAGAAACATTTCAGTGTTGGTTGGGAGAAAGGATGGGAGAGAGGGATAGCTGCAATGACGTCCCAAGTCCAATATGGGGAGTTGAAATACTTCTATGATGGTTGGGTAGCTGCTCTGCAAGAGCTAAAAGTCCAAGATAATTCTGAGCTATTCCAAAGGCATCTCCCTGGTCCTCCTCCACCAATTGAGGAAGAAGAAGAAGATGAACCTGCATCAGATGAATCTTCCATAGCTGTGGATGTCCCAATCTCTGCTTCTCAACCCTCTATCATTGAGGACATTTCTTCTATGCCTCCTCCTGCTGAGAGGATTTCTGCCGACCAAGCTGTTGTTATCACCGAGCAACCGAGCTCCTCGTCCCAGCCTCCCGAGAAAGTCTTGGGAGACAAGGAAAAGGTGTGAAGTTGTTCGGTATCATTCTTATCTTTTATTATTTGTAATCGAACACTGTAATCCTTTTATGATCTAATAAAATACTTCTTTACTCATCGTCGTTATTGATGATTCTTTGTTGATTGTTGTCTTTTTCTTGTCTTTAGTTTGTTGCTAGAATGGAACTAATCTCTTCTCATGATACCGAGCTGATGCAGCAATGTCACCAATACTATAGGGCTGGTCATACGGACCTTAGTTCTTCTGAAATTGCTGACATTCTTGGTCATGATGCTTCAGAGCAGGCAACTGAGGCTTATCGGTATTTGAAAAGTTTACTCGACCGAGCTGTAGCTAACAATATCGCTTATTATGAATTGATTGAAGAGCTGCATTGTTCTTTAAAGGATCTTCAAAATCAACATAACGAATCAATGGCTTTGTTGCATGAAGATTATGAAAATAGATACCAGCAGCTTTCTTCAGAAACAGGCCACAAGAAAATCATTGCTGGGTATGACATCAGGGAGAGGACTTTAAAAGGTGAAATTGAAGCCTGCAGACAAATCGCTGAGATCCTGGAGCAAGAAAATAACAATTTGCAGAAAAAATTAGTTCAGTATGAATCTGCTGCTTCATCCTCTACTGCATTAATACCAGTCACTGATGAAGGGTTCTCATTCTTAGAAGTCGAAAACGCCAAACTGAGGCAAGAGCTGGAGGATTTAAGAAGATCTTCCATTTCTGGAACTGCTCGGGGACGAGGAAGGAGTTCTCGGGGGCGAGGAAGAATCATCGAGGAGCAAATTTCTCCAATTGCTTCTCGGAGCCGATCAAGAGTTCTTAGCCGTAATGTTGAAGAATCTCGTACCCAATCTACTCTGGAAACTCAAGCATTCCAACTGAATGTTAAGGATCGTGCTCTATCTGATTTGTCTAAGAAAAATTTATCTTTAGAGGATCAATTGACTGCGATGAAATCTGATCTGAATAATAAAGATGCTCTTATCAAGAACTTTCTCGAGCAAGTAGATAGATTAACTTTCCAATTCCATAAACAACCTCGGGAGTTCTGGAATGCGGGTTATAATGAAGCTCTTTACCATTTGGATAATCGCCTTGAAAATGCTAACAACGAAGGTTATAAGCAGGGATGGTTGAACGCCCTGGGTGTATTAAAATTGGAACAAGGTCATTATTTATGGGATTATCATGCTCCTGGATTGCTAGACTTGCCTGTTCCTCCCTATAAATTGGATATGGCATGGATTCCTGCTCGCTCCATTCCTCGGAGTTTAATCTCTAAATATCTTGGTGATTATAACCTTCATTCTCAAGTTGAAGTATCTCGTCCTGAGCACCTGTTGGATACTCCTACAATAATGAATGTCAGAATGCTGAAGGACATGAACTTTATTAATTCTCCTCTGTGTCTAGAGGATCCTCCTGCTGGCGATGAACCTGTCTCAAAGGACAAAGGAAAGAAACCAATAGAGTAGGAATCTTTAATGTAATAGTTAGCACCTTCATGTAACATGTAATACATTTTTATCTTAATGAAAGAGTTTCATTTTCTGTTTTGCCAATAGCTATTTTTCTGTTTGCAAATTATATGGTTCATCAATCAAATTAGAATTTATAATAAGCATAATTGTTCAAAATTGTTTCCAACCAACCAAGGTGGATAAATAATGTTTGTCGACCAACCATAGTTGATGGGTTTCTATCCCTGACCAACCATACTTGGTTCAATTTTCAAATATAAACATGTGTCCGACCAACTAAGGTCAATACTTTTATCCTCGTCGACCAACTACAATTAGTGGGTTTTTATCTCCGACCAACCATATTTGGTACAGTTTTCAATATTTTGTTCTTTAAAGAACTTTTTGTAATAATGTTACCTCCCGACAAACATAAGTTGTAATGCGAGAGTATATAAAGTCTTACCAACCGTAGTTGATCATGCTGGTCTACACCTCCTAATCAAAGGAGTAGTAGGGTTCTTTCGAACTTTTTGGCTCCTTGGAGCATATCCTCCTAACCAAAGGAGGTTGGCTACTTATAGCACTTTTGCTCCGTAGAGCGCTCCGGAGAGCTTATCCTCCTAACCAAAGGAGGTTGGCTACTTATAGCACTTTTGCTCCGTAGAGCGCTCCGGAGAGCTTATCCTCCTAACCAAAGGAGGTTGGCTACTTATAGCACTTTTGCTCCGTAGAGCGCTCCGGAGAGCTTATCCTCCTAACCAAAGGAGGTTGGCTACTTATAGCACTTTTGCTCCGTAGAGCGCTCCGGAGAGCTTGACTCCGTAGAGCATGACTCCGTAGAGCATGACTCCATAGAGCAGTCTTCTTCTTTGACTCCGTAGAGCATGTCTTCTTCTTATCAAGTAATGTAGTGTTCAACACTAGTATTCCCCGAAAAACTTTCAACAGAAAGAAAATGGTGAACCATCCTCGTTTTATTCATAATGAAGGAAATGCTTTACATTTTACATTACTGATAATACTTTCGCAGGTGTTCAGCATTCCATGCATTCTGAAATTCTTCTCCTTCTAGAGTTGCTATTCTGTAGGTTCCAGGTCGAACAACCTCTGTAACTCGGTAAGGTCCATGCCAATTTGCTTCCAGTTTATTCTGTTTCTGAATGACTTTCTTCAGCACATAATCACCTTCCTTCAAATCGCATTTCTTCACCCTTTTGTTGTAGAACAGAGCTGTTCGTTGTTGATAAGCAGCATTCCTAATGGCTGCCTCTTCTCTTACTTCTTCGAGCATGTCCAAATCCATTCTTCTCATCAAATCACTGATCGGAGAGTTGAAATTCAGCACTCTATGCGTTGGGAGACCCAACTCGGCCGGTATCACAGCCTCACTTCCAAATGCTAGCATATATGGTGATTCTCCAGTTGCTGCTCGGGGAGTTGTTCGGTAGGCCCATAATACTGATTGGAGCTCATTAATCCAATTTGCTTTAGCTTCACTTAGCCTCTTTTTCAACCCATTCAGTAATGTTCTGTTCGTCACTTCAGTCTGTCCATTGCTTTGGGGATGTCCTGGTGCTGAATGAAACTTCAAGACGTTCGACTGATGACAATAGGCAGCAAATTCTTCATTATCAAATTGTGTTCCATGATCTGTGATGAAAGCATGAGGGAGACCATATCGACAAATGATATTCTTCCATATAAACTGGTATACCTTCTCGTACGTCATATTGATAAGAGGCTCAGCTTCCACCCACTTAGTAAAATAGTCCACTGCAACTACGAGATACTTGAATCTTCCTCGGGTGATCGGCAGTGGTCCAACCAAATCAATTCCCCACATGGCAAATGGCCAAGGGGAAGTTATTGGTGTTAGCAATGCTTGTGGAGTTCGTCGGATGGAGGAAAAACGTTGGCATTTGTCACATTTCTTGGCATAGGCTATACAATCAGCCCTCATTGTCGGCCA
Source organism: Sambucus nigra (assembly GCA_949130495.1). NCBI lineage: Eukaryota > Viridiplantae > Streptophyta > Magnoliopsida > Dipsacales > Adoxaceae > Sambucus > Sambucus nigra. The sequence continues at coordinate 299,073,636 of OX422215.1, read as the reverse complement.
GTAATATCCCTGTGTCATCACTCTTTGTAAAAGTGTTCGACCTGCTACATGAGCTCCACAAGATCCTTCATGGATTTCTTCAATCAATTCTTTCACCTCAGTGGGATGTACACATCTCTGCAAACCTGCCATAATTCCTCGTCTATACAAAATACCATTAGTTAATACATACCGGGCAGCTTTATACTTCAGTTTCTTGGCAGCGAGTTTGTCCTCCGGCAATTCGCCCTCTTCAACATATTTCCTGATTGGATCCATCCAAGATGGTCCTAAATCAAGAGTAATCACATTCGTTGTCAGATCTTCATCTATGCTCCGACCTTCTAATACTTCAATCGGTATGGTTCTTCGCATCTCGGTACGAGTAGCTGATGCTAGTCGGGCCAGTGCATCTGCTTGTACATTCTCCATCCTCGGTATTCTCACCAATTGAATGGCATCAAATTCTGTCAACAATTTCATCACCTTTGCATGATATTTGATCATTAAGTCTCCTTTAATCGCATATATTCCCATCATCTGATTCACAATTAATTGAGAATCACTGAATACCATCACCTGTTGTGCTTCCATAGTCTTTGCTAGATTAAGACCTGCTATCATGGCCTCATACTCCGCTTCATTGTTAGAGGCTTTGAATTGGAATCGCAAAGCATATTCCATGTCAATCTCGTCTGGGGTGATCAAAACAATTCCTGCCCCACAACCAGCTGTGCATGATGATCCATCTACATATAATCTCCATGTAGGTATTTCGTCTTCAAATTTCTTATCTGTCAGAATTCCTCGATAAAATATCTGCTGTTTTCTTCCATCATCCCCCGGTATCTTTCGCTCCTCGTCAGTCATCTGCTCGTACTCTTTTACCAACCGTGGCTGGTCTGAATTTGAATATAATGATTTCTCTACATCCACAAGTCCTTTTACCAACCTTGGTTGGTTTGGACCTATTTCTGCTGATCCTGTATCGTCCACAGGTAGGTCAGCAAATGTTTCTGTTGATCCTGTATCGTCCACAGGTAACTCAGCAGGCATCTTTTGCTCCTCGGGGGTATCAGGGTATGTGAACTCTGCTATAAAATCTGCTACAGCCTGCCCCTTCAATGATGATCTGGGCTCATACACAATATCGTATTCACCAAGTTCTACTGCCCAGTACATCAGTCTCCCTGATTTTTCTGGCTTATGGAAGGCTTGTCTCAATGGCATATCAGTATAAACAATGATGGTATGGGCTTGGAAATATGGCCTCATTCTTCTGCTTGCCTCAATTAGTGCCAATGCCAATTTTTCTAGCTTTGGGTACCTGATTTCTGCACCTCGGAAAGCCTTACTTGTGTAATAAATTGGCTTCTGGATTCCATTCTCCAATCTGATCAACGCTGAACTGACTGCGTTCTCTGATACTGCCAAATACAAATACAACTTTTCTCCTGTTATTGGTCTGGACAACAGTGGAGGTGTTCCCAAATATTTCTTCAAGTCTTGAAAAGCTTTTTCACATTCCTCATTCCACTCAAAGGTTTTTCGAAGTGTTTTGAAGAATGGTATGCATTTATCAGTTGCTCGAGATACAAATCTGTTGAGCGCTGCAACTCGTCCGGTAAGACTCTGCACTTCTTTCTTCGTCGTCGGAGATCGCAGCCCTAGAAGAGCTTTGATCTTATCTGGATTTGCCTCAATACCTCGCTGATTGACGATGTATTCGAGGAACATTCCTTCTCGTACTCCAAAGGTGCACTTCGTCGGGTTAAGCTTCATTTGGTATTTATCCAATTGATCAAAAGTTTGACTCAAGTCAATCAAATGATCAGTAGCTTTCTTGCTTTTAGTGAGCATGTCATCGACATAGACCTCCATGTTGCGGCTGATTTGTTCGGTAAAAACCTTGTTCATCAACCGCTGATATGTTGCACCTGCATTTTTTAAACCAAAAGGCATAACATTATAACAATAAGTTCCCCTAGGGGTAATAAAAGAAGTACTTTCCCTATCTTCAGGTTTCATTTTGATCTGGTTGTAGCCAGAGTAAGCATCCATGAAGCTGAGTAGCTCGTGTCCCGAGGTAGCATCCACCAGTTGATCAATTCTGGGCAGTGGAAAATGATCCTTGGGGCATGCTTTATTGAGATCGGTGAAATCGACACACATTCTCCATTTGTTGTTTTTCTTCTTTACCATCACCACATTAGCCAACCAATCTGGATATTTTACATCTTCAATGAATTGGGCTTTCTAGAGTTTCTCGACTTCCTCCTGTATGGCCTGATTCTTCTCGGGACTAAACACCCTTCTTCTCTGCTTTACAGGTTTAATCTCCTTATTCACATTGAGTTCATGACATAAGAAGTTTGGATCTATTCCTGGCATGTCTTCATGACTCCAAGCAAAAGTATTTTTCCTATTCTTCAAGAAAGCTATCAACTCCTCTTTTATCGACATATCCAACGATGAACCTATCTGGGTTATTCGTTCAGGATGTTCGTCGTCCAAAATAACGTTTTCTGTAGATTCCATCACCTGTCCTTTTACAAGTTGAGATTCATCCCTGGGATCAAGAGTTTCAATTTCTGTACCTTCTTCCACCTGGTAAGTTGTAGTCTTTTTCATCGATCCTTCTAGTTCTTCTTGCTCGGCCGACGAATAATAGCATTCCCGAGCTACTTTTTGATCACCTTTCACCACTCCAACTCCAAAATTTGTTGGGAATTTCAAACATTGATGTACTGTAGAAGGAACGGCTTCGAACTTCTTCAATCCAACTCTTCCCATGATGATGTTGTAGGCTGACTGCACATTCTTATCCATCACAAAGAATCGTATTCTTTCTGTTCGACAAACAGGCCAGGTTCCAATGAATATATCCAACTTGATCGTCCCAAGTGGAAAAACTTTCTCGCCAGCAAAACCCAGAAGGGGTCTGTGATAAGGTTCTAATTGGGATAATTTCAAATTCAGGCTATCAAAGCATGAATAGTACATGATGTCTGCCGAACTACCATTATCTACCAACACCCTTGAAATGATCACGTCCTTCATTCTCATTTTAATCACCAAAGGATCATCATGAGGGTAAAGAACACCTGCCAGGTCATTTTTTGAAAAACCAATTACTAGCTTCTCTTTGTTTACCTTCCTCGGACGATCATCCTCGGCCAGGTTTATTCGCTGAATATATGAGCAAGCTTGAGCCTCTCCGAGATAAGCTTTTCTTTCTGCAGTAAGGTCTCCTCCTCCTGCATCTCCCCCTGTAATAACGTTACAATGAAATGATCCAAAACGTATGGAAAATACCTCTCGTTCAGGTTTTCTTGGCTTCTTGGGAAGATCGGGGTCATCATCTGGATCCTCTTCATGGTCCTTCCTCTTATTCTCCTCTGCACGACGAGGAGATCTAGATCTCTTTCTAATTCTGTCCTCATTTGTCCTCTCACCTCTGCGATCTACATACTTTGATAATTTTCCTCTTCGAATGAGTGTTTCAATCTCGTTCTGAAGGGCTATACAATTTTTGGTCATATGGCCATGATCTTTGTGAAACTCGCAATATTTGGTCTTATTCCTCATGTCTGGATCTGACTTCAGTTTCTCTGGCCATTTGATTTCCTCGTTATTCCTGATTTCTTCTAAAACATGATTAATACCCATTCTCAATGGAGTATAATTATCATACTTCTTTAGGGCTTCCAACTTTATCCTGTTATTCCTGGAATATTTGTCACCACCATTGCCTTTCTGATCTTTCTTCTTAGAATTGTCGACCTCCACTTTAACTTCTTTATCCATATTCTTCTTCGCAGTCATAGCCTCCTCGGCATTCATGATTTTGGCCGCCTTTGCCATCAATTCCGACATATTTTTAGGCGGATCTTTGGCCAGAGTATAGTATAGCTTGTTAGGCAGCAAACCACTCATCAAAGCAGTGATTGCTGTCTTTTCTTCATAATCTATGACTTCCAACTTTTCGTTATTGAAACGAGTTATGTAATCTCTAGTACTTTCACCTGATTTCTGTCTAACACTTAGCAAGTGTGCTACTCGCTTTACCGGCTTTGCTCCAAAACAAAAATTACCAATAAACAGCTCGGCTAACTGAACAAAAGTTGAAATCTTACCCCGAGGAAGATTATTGTACCATATCTGTGCAGATCCGGTAAGAGTTCCCGAGAATGCTCTACACCTCATCTCGTCGGGGACAGCATAAATATCTGCAGCAGCTTGGTACTGTTCTACATGAAGTACAGGATCTGTCTTACCATCGTACTTGGGGGTCACTACAGGTGCTTTGAATTTCGACGGTGTAGGGAAATCCACAATGGCTTGCACAAAAGGTGTCCCTTGAACAAAAGTTCTCTGTAAGGGGTTCCTCGCCTTAGCCATTTCTCCCAGTCTATCCTCCAATCGTTGAATGGAACCTTTCCATGCTTCATTCCCTTCCTCGGGCCGCCTAGTCCGAGCAACTGATTGCCCTGACGTAGCTTCCTGAGATTTATCTCGACGAGTAATTGGTCGTGATTGTGCAGATCTTTCTCTCGAACCTGGTGGTGGTCGAAAACTTCCTGATGGAGCCCTAGGTGGACTCATGTTCCTCCTTGGTCCTAACCGACTGAAAGGAGACACCCTGCTTAATCTTTCTAAAGCGCTAGTTCTCTCAGGAGAAAGAGAGATATGTTGATCTGTATCCGTAGCCTGTATTGATGAAGTTCGTCCAGGTTGATAAGAAAAATCATTGGATTCCCCATTGCGATATGACCCAATACGTCTGGATCGTGATTGCCCATGATCAGTCCTTTGCCCTGAATAAGTAGGTATACTGCCTTGAAGAGTTTGAAGGAGTTGCCTCATAGATTCTTGCATGGCGGTTTGTCCCTGAGCCAGATTCGTCATAATTCCTGCCAGATCTGGAGATGTAGATAGATTTGGAAGATTTCCAGTATTTCCAGCATTCCGATTACTGGATTCTGGATTATCTGCCATTAGTGACAAATGATTTTTATGAAAAACGATAACAACAGTCGTTTCCCATAGACGGCGCCAATCTGTTGATGTAAAAAACTAGATCGCTCTAATTATTCAATCACAGATAAATAAATAAGACAAAGATTTTTAAAGTGGTTCGGCTAGGAATAAAGCCTACGTCCACTGTTATGTTATTGCTGAGTGTTTGTGGAATTCTTGATTACAAGTTCTCTCAAGAAATTCCGGTCCCCTTGAATGGGATTGATACAAGGTATTTATAGCCTCAAGGCTGTTCATGAAAGGTCTACTACATTAAATGATATACATATGAATGGGTAATATATTTAATGCGGCGTGTGCGTCAAGAATCTAATGAATAGTTGAACAGTTGTCCGTCTGATAATTGATGATACGGCCGAGGTGCAGTTCGGACCGCCTTAGTTGCTCGTCGATCAAGAGTTCCTCGGAGTACTTAGAGTATCTCGGGATGAAAGAGTTCCTCGGATGGAGTTCCTCGGCATGATAGAGCTCCTCGGTGTATTCTCGTTGCTCGGTACCAACCATGGTTGTTCAGTAAATGATCTTCCTCGCTGTTATTGTGCCACGTAGATCGACACGTGTCTTCATACTATTCGTCCACGTCAGCATATTAATTTTGGTATCAACACTCGCGATATGTTAAATCGCACGTAATAATATGTCAACCTGTGTAGGGCCTGAATTGTAGTAAAACTTGATAAATTATAAATCAATATATGATCAAATCTGTGGGGTGATTTTATTAGAGTATTGATGGTTAATTTCTTTAACCCCACTCTACATTCGCCCCCTCGTACGCATAGTTGGTGTGGTGATGCTTTGGCTGATACATATCAACTGTGTGTACGACATATCTTTTACAATGTTTTAACTTTGTATAAGCCATCATGTGATCACGTTGGATCTATACCATGTGTATATGTGCATATAATTTTGAGGGCTATCATTACCCCTATTCCTTTAGTCGATTTTTCTATGTTCGATCAACCTGTGGATTGTGGGTAATAATATCTTATTTCAGTTTGATGATATACTTTTATATCATATCTCACATTTTAGGCTATGATCTCATGGGTTATTTTCGAAGAACCTCGTGATCATTCTTTTCGTGCGAATGAAACACTATGAATTGAAGCAAAGAGTAAGAAAGAAAATATAGCTCCTTAACAATAAAAACCACTTGTTAAGTCTTTTTCAAACTCCACCCAAATATATGACTTAACAATGAAAACCACATGTTAAGGTTTTTCTCAAACTCCACCCAAATATGTGACTTAACAATGAAAACAACTTGTTAAGATTTTTCGCATACTCCACCCAAATATATGACTTAACAATGAAAACCACTTGTCAAGATTTTTCGCAAACTCCACCAAAAACAGGTGACTTAACAATGAAAATCACTTGTCAAGATTTTTCACAAACTCTACCCAAATATGTGACTTAACAACTCTTGTCAAGATTTTTCGCAAACTCCACCCAAATATATGACTTAACAATGAAAACCACTCGTTAAGATTTTTTGCAAAGTCCACCAAAAATAGGTGACTTAACAATGAATACCACTTGTTAATATTTTTCATAACCTCCACCAAAAATATATGACTTAGAAATGAAAAACACTTGTTAAGATTTTTCGGAACCTCCACCAAAAATAGGTGACTTAATAATGAAAACCACTTGTTAAGATTTTTTAAGCATCCTCGGTGTACCTAGTCGAGCAACCATAAAGGTGTTTTAGCAAAACTAGGGCTTTGAGAATGCCCAATTTTACTGAGTCAAGCTATTGCCCAATTTTACTGAGTCAAGCTACCATTTAGGTTCTTTAAGTAAAACTGGGACTTTTAAGCGACAACAGTGTACCTAGTCGAGCAATTATAAAGGTTCTTTAGACAAACTGGGGCTCTGAAGTGACATCAATCTACCTAGTCGTGCGACCATAAAGGTGCTTTAGGTAAATTGGGCGACTTACCACAATATCGATAAGGTTTCACGAAGCTATAATGCACCGCTTTGCACGACTTACCATAATATCTGTAAGGTTTCTCATAACTATAATGCACCACTTTGGGCGACTTACCACAATATTGGTAGGTTTCTAGAATCTATAATACACCGCTTTGGGCGACTTACCAAAATATCGGTAAGGTTTCTCAGAACTATAATGCACCACTTTGGGTGACTTACCACAATATTGGTAAGGTTTCTCAAATCTAAAATGCACCTGGGCGACTTACACAATATTGATAAGGTTTCTCGAATCTGTAATGCACCTGTGTGGGCAACTTACCATAATACTGGTAAGGTTTATACAAAAACTCTCTATCCATGCTCTAGGTTTTGTGGGCCATTTGCTTTCCCCCATCACTTTGCTGGAAATAATGTCATGCAGTCAGTGTTATATATAATCCAACCTATGGCTATGCTGAACAAATCTGGAGTCTATTTTGGTGATGCCTTGACAGTGATGGCTAATTTGTGGCCAGATCTGAGCACGCTTATAACTCGGGCTCCTATGTAAGTAAATATTACATCATATAGTACTTTTCCCCCTCTTTACTTTGTTTTGGCTTTTATCTCAAGACAAATAAAAGTAAATAAAAACTCATACATTGGTTTCAACACCATATGAATAAAATTAAATACATTTCACTGTGTGATATCCCCCAAATTAAAAAATCTCTTGAACGTTTGGCTTTGACATCTGTAAGGCCTGATGTAATTGCTCATGCTTGATTTGCTCATGTGCGTTCAATATCTACAAGGATAAAAAATCATCTATGATTCTAGAACAAAAAACTATTAGTAACTTGTGAGGCATATTATAATGCCATATATAATCATGTGGGGCATATCTTGTCCCCTTTATTATATTCTATGTCAATAGAATAAAATAAACTCAATATCATGCCTCGAAGAATCGTAAAACATATTGTTCTGTGCAGTTTCATAATGCCAGTTTGATATGATACAATAAACAGTTCATATTTTTTCAATCTCATTTTTATAGCATAGAATAGTAGAGTTCAGTTATTTCATGTGGTGAGATATTGATCTCATGCCCCCATTATTTTATCAAAGTTGAGAAAACTTAGAAGCGGTCTATTAAATCATATATAGGATAATTCAATAAATAAGCATGCTAAGTCACCTTGAGGTGAATAATAAATATCATACTTGAATTTTCATGTAAATAATTTCATAATGTGAATAAATCATACTTCAACATAAATCGAATACAAGGTAGCGTAGAATGTCGCTCCAAGCAACCATTGATGAGGTTTCTCAGAATGTTACGATGACTGAAGCAGCTGGAGCTACTATGACTGAGGTAGCTCGAGTCACTATGATTACGGCAGCTCAGGAAACTATAAATGAGGTAGTTCGAGTTCCAGGTTTGAGCAAATTTGCTAAGTTTTCAACAAAAATATTATTTTGTCAAGGTCACTCTAAAAATATCCTTTTTGATAAGGTTGTTCGAAGGATGTCATTTTGACATTATTGCTCGAATATGGGCGTACTAATTATTTAAATGGTCTTTCTTGAGGCAATAAAAATGGTTATGGAATTTCAAGGCATATATGGTTTCTGGGTGGAAAAATTTAAGCAACGTGGTGCCTCGCATGAAAATTTAATCAATAAGGTGCCTCGAGCAAAATTTTAAGCAACATGGTGCCTCGCACAAAAAATTTAACAATAAGGTGCCTCGAGCAAAAATTTTATGCAACATGGTGCCCCGGGGAAAATTTAAACAATAATATAGCTCAAAATAGAAGTCGCTCAAATCCAAACTTGCATTTATTTGAGTTCACGGCTTTAAGGTGATTTTCTCATGTCTATAAAAAAATGTTTGTGTGAGCCCGAGTGGTAAACTCTGATGTACACAATAAGCAAATGCTAAAGATTTATACTCGAATTATATCAACATTATAAGTGTGACATTTATTTTATGCTGACATATTAAAATTTATATCAGTTCAAAACTTTAAATGCGAATAATCCCAGGATTGCTATAGTACATGCTCGTATTGAATTTTTTAAATAATCTCACTTGAGACAACATAAAAATAATCATGCGATTTCAGAGGGAGTACATGATTTTTCCCAAATTTATTTTATCAATCACGACAAACAAATAAATTATTTTGGACTCAGAGAATGCTAAAAGATTTATACTGAAATTATATCAACTTTATAAGTGTGACATTTATTTTATGTTGACATATTAAAATTTATATCACTTCAAAACTTTAAATGCGAATAATCTCGGGATTGCTAGAGTACATGTTCGTACTGAATCTTTTAAATAATCTCACTTGAGATAACATAAAAATAATCATGCGATTTTAGAAGGAGTACATGATTTTTCCCAAATTTATTTTATCAATCACGACAAACAAATAAATTATTTTGGACTCAAGAGTATGCTAAAATACTATATGAATTGTCATCTCGTTTTAATATAAAACTAGGTGTAAACCCGCGCGATGCGCGGGCTAACCGTTAACAACAAATATACTTCAAAAGCTTAAGGACTTTATGCACTAAAAATTGTATTAGCTCACCCTATTAAAAATAGTATATTCTACAAACAAAGAGGGTTCCCATAATACAATAAGAAATCAAGTAGGAGAATTAGATGTTTAACACATGGTCCAATCTAAGACAAAAAATACGTAAATTAGATGCACATGGTCCAATCTAAGACCATACAAACATTTTAACATTTACTTGACAGGGGCTTTAACATATACACATTATTAATTACAATATATGTCTTTTCCCTTTATATTGAGGAAACAAATACTTGAAAAGAAATAAAAGGGAAGAAGAGCAAATAACGCCCTCAACTTTTCAATTTCTGGAAGAAATCCCCATGAACTACTTTGATGCAAGAAATCCCTGAAGTATGTATTGGGTTGTATATAGCCCCTCCCAGGGACATTTCGCTTTTAGCAAAGCTGAAATCTTTGTAAATGCGTAGTTTAAAAGGATTTCTTGCACTTAAATAATTCAGAGTTATTTTCTTATAAAAAAATGAAACTGACCAAGGTTTATATTTAAACTTTAACCTAAATAAAATAAATACATCTAAAAATGTACCCAACATCGAGTGCATCGTGCCATACAATCTTCCTTGCAATCTACATTATAACCCAATACTTTCGGATTGACAAAACTCTCAAAGGATCCATAAAAAACACAATGGAGCCGTTATGAATAAGTTGACACACCAAAAAAATAGTTGCACGTAATGACCCAGAAGTCAACAGTTTTCACAAACAGAATAATTAACTCGTGGTACACGTTATCAAACCGAATTTAAAAAATGTAAAAATAGAAAAAAAAATAAAGAAGGGGGAAATAAAAAAGAACACCTCCCCACTTCTTCTAATTCTCTGTATCACTATACCTTACCATGTTAACACGCACAGTTGTCAAGAAAAAAGCTAAAATAATGACCCAGAGAAAAAAATTCTAAAATTCCACAAACAGAACAATGGACATCGCATACCTCATTACACCCCGAAAAAAATCCCAATTCTTCAATACTTTTTCATCACTTGAGCACCTTTCCATGAATTAACAATAAAAATTCTATTATCAACAGTATGACCCAATAAAACTCCCCACTGGACACAAAAAAAAAATCAACAAAATTTCCATAACTGTTTCACCACTTCACAATGAAACTGAAGATGAATTAGTTGTTGTGTCACATACGACACCAATTAAACAATAAGAGTAGTTTAAACCAAATAATAAAGCTACACGGGGAGGGGTTATACAAATATCCACATAAGTGTCCATGAAGGTGATGTTTGGCTAATTTTCTTTTTTGGACACCTCTAAGGGGGATATTCCCCGGCTCTAGAATTATATAATTAAAAAGTCAAAACAAAAATTAAATACAGAGAGAACTAATAGTGTGAACCTTTTGTTATGAAATCTACGAAATCAAGGTGGTGGAGCTTGGTGGAACTTGAAGTGCCGGAATTGATGTCCGTTGGAAATATGAAATCGGTTGGGATTCCAAATCTGAAACCGCGTCCAACAATCCCAACATCCATTCAAATGGATCTGAACGGATGAACATGATCCAATGCGCAAAAGTGGTTGGATAGTTGACTGTGTCAAATCATCGGTGATGATTTATAGAAGGGGCTATATTGATCGGAGTTATGGGAACATCATCGGCGTCAAAGTCGCCATAAGGGTTCATGAAGTCTGAGATCTAAAATTGGTGAGAATGAGAGTGGAGTTGTTAAAATTTGCATTGGATTTTAGAGGTCTTGGGCAGGAAGAAAGTGAAGGGTTAGAAGATAAATAATTTTGGGGCCATGAGTTACCATCCTCTCTCTCTCTCTCTCTCTCTCTCTCTCTCTCTCTCTCTCCATAGTAAAATAATTGAAAGTTTAACACCTTGACAGACTGTTAATTCAAATGAGTTGTTTCAACTTTTTGAGAGGTGTATTGTTTGGGTCGACGTGTACAGCTCCTTAGCCAAGGAGCATTTAAAGCCTTGTTGTGCATTTGCAAAGTAATTGCAAATAACAATAAATGTCTTATTTTGTATTTTATAGTAGTAAAAAATATAGAGTGCCACGTGAACACTCTCAATAAAAAGAAGTCTTAAATACTCATAAATGTCTTATTTTGTATTTTATAATATATAAAAATATCACATTATTTTAACCTCGTCGGATATTGTCCGAATAAACATTGGAGGTGGTTCAAACGAATTTTATCTTTATGCCTTAAAGTAGGTATCTCCAAATAATATTAAGAGCTCTTTTCATTTACATTTTAAAACAAAAAGGGTATGTTCCTGCCTTGGAACTTGCACAACCCAAAAACATGTTCAAACCAAATCTTAGAGCAAGTTTGCCCGAAATACTTTCCTCCTTGAGGTGAGTCAAGTTCCCAAGGTGGGTCGGTCATGTGTCAACCGACAGAAGGTGCGTCGGATTTTGGACCGGGCCATTCTTATTTCTCATTTTCTTATCTCTTGGTTAATGCTTGTTACAAGTTTGTTCAAAGATCAAGATTTCTCTGAGGTCAAGTTGTTCAAAGATCCGAGGTTGTTTGGAGGTCATGCTGTTAGGAGATTCAAGGTTGTTCGGGGCCCCAAGGTTTCTCGGAGCAAGTTGTTCGAAGATCCAAAGTTGTTCGGAGGTCAGATTTATTTGTATATGGCTGTTCGGTCGAAACCCCGGATGTTTTTTCAGTGAGTTGGTTTGTATTGAAATGAAATCTCAGTTTTTGATCGAGTTCCCTCGGAGGTCAAAATTGTATCTCGTGTTATGACTCCTCGGATGTTAAGGTTAAGGTTCCTCGGAGATGGTTGTTCCGGGATTCACACAAGGTTTTTCGAAGGTAGTTGTTCGGACATCGGAGGTAGCTAACTTTCGTCGGATTTCAATGGTGGATTGGATCACAAAATACCCTCCAAAATTTAGAATCGATCACATTTTTCCAATTTTGTTTTTGTTTTTGAGGTAATAGATCTTAGTTGAATTTCTCCTTGTAAAGTAAGAAGAAAAAAAGAATTGGTTTCTACCAACTTTGAAATAATGGTGGGTTTATTTTTCTACACTCGGCACAGTCCCGAGGTAGCTTAATTCCACAAATCAGTGGTGGGTCATTCTCTTACACTCCGTTGAATCTGAGTCCACTCGCCGAAGTTTCGTTGTTTTTCCACACTCGTGATGGTTTATTGTGTTGTGGTTCTTTCCAAATGACCCGTTGGAGTATGGGTAGGGGTGGCAATTCGGGTTAGTCGTGTCATTTTCGGGTCGCGTTGATTTTAATTTGAGTATAAATCTTAAGTACTCTTAAATCTATACAAACTAATCGTGTCATGTTCGGGTCAGTTTCGGGTTATTACTATAAACGGGTTATCGTGTCAAAAATTGCCAGCCCTAAGTATGGGTGCTGATTTTGTTTGATTCCTTATTTTGTGGCTGGAATTTTTTTGTGGCGGCCAAAACAATGGTGGGTTTAAGTCTTACCGGTGGCAGTCTTTTTTTAAGATATTCTACCAAACATGGATTCTTTTGTAGATGGCTTTTGGACAGTCTAAAAGCGTACCTAACATGTGGCGTTTAGCCTTTCTTATGTCAGAGCATTCACAATGGTAGAGGATTTGGACAAAATAAATGATAAAATTACAAATTTACAGACGTACAATAGGGATAGGCAATTGCCAAAATAGGAGAGAGGAATGGTAAGGAATCTTTAAAGTTACCGGTTCGCTACTGAATCAGTAAAAACTTCTTACGAACTTCTGATGGTCGTAGGAACTTTCTACGAACTTCTTTTGTCCGTAAGAAGTTCTTATGAACAAAAGAAGTTCGTAAGAATTCTTACGGACAAAAGAAGTTCGTAGAATGTTCCTACGACCATCAGAAGTTCGTAAAAATTCCTACGAAGAAAAGAAGTTCGCAGGAAACCCTTTTTACCACCAGTAAAATTTAACACCGTTTGAGGGAATTCTTTATAAATAGGGTCAAGTTTTTTCCAATTTCTTATCGTACCCCTTTATAAATTTTTAGAGTCTTCCAATTTCTCTTTCATTTGCTTATTTTCACTCTAAATATATTATATTTCTATAAAAAAAAATATGTCTTCTTCTCAACCAATTATTTCTGGTACATCTCGACAACCTAATATGACTCCTTTTGAGGATGAAATATTATGTACCATTTATGCAAAATATACAGCTCGAAGTATTGAAGGAAACTCAATATCACCGGGCACATTTTGGAACACTGTGAAAGATGAGTATAACGTCACGCATGGAATTGCAATAACTCGTACGAGATCCATGATATCAACACGTTATAATCATATATCGCATTAAATAATGCTATATATTGCAAAGCTTTCTCACCAAATGAATAATATGGGAAGCGGGACGAACGAATTCCAAGCGGTTACTAATGCACGCAACGCGTACCGCGCCGAAACCAACAAACATTTTACGTTCGATAACTGCTGTCAAATTTTAAAAGATTTACCAAAATTTGACTTGAAAAATACAGCGGGGAACAACGACAGCCCTACACCTGTACGCGAAGATGATACTCCGGGGGTACGAGACGTACCGGATAGACCCCCAAGCAGGAAGGGTGAGAAACAACGTGCACGTCAACGAGCGCGTTCTGACAGCTTGGATTGTAACACGGCAGTACTCAAACATTGCGAAGACTTCAATGCAATGTTTAAAAGCAAGCAAGAGTGGAAGAATAATCGTGCCCTTAAATTTGACTCTCAAATGGATGCGTTCATTCAGATGAAGCGAGCTGATCAATGCACCAAAAAACAGGATCAACTCGTGCGCCTAGAATGAGAGCAATCGTACATCATGGAGTTGGATATGACCCATATGAATGAAATACAAAAGCAGTTTCATTTTAAAAGGTTCAATGACCTAACAACGATGGTTGTTGCGACCGAAACTGCGATATCTGAGTTGCAATCGAACTCTGCCGGGTCGTCTTGTCCAAGCGGTTCAATTAATGATTAGTAGTATTTTTAAATGATGTATTGAACCCTCATAATTGTATTTCATTTTTTTTCGGTATATGGAGAGTGATTCACTATCCATCTTAATAAATGAAATGCCACCCTTAAATAGATGAAATGTGAGTATTGTTTAATAATTTTCCGCTTATATAATATTGTCGGTTAAACCATTATTTTATATGGAATAACAGGTATATGATCACTACGACAATCCTACAAATACAAATTGAAAATGGAACAAACATAACATTTAACCACGGTTAAAATAAAAAATACAATAAATTCATCAACCGACCATTTCATCGCCGTGGGTGTTCCAAATGTGCTATACCAAATCATTCTGTAACTGTTGATGTTTAGTTACGTCTCTTATCTTAGCATCCCGTATGAGGTAGTCGTAGAAATTAGTTTGGCCCCTCATAATTACAAGTGTTTCATCATTCTGTTCGTACTCATTTTTCCATGGACAATCTCTACGTTCATCGTCAATAATCATATTATGCATTATAATGAACGATTTCATAATGGTTAATAGTGACGCCCTATTCCATAATTTATAAGGTTCCCGAACAAAAGCGAATATATCTTGTAATACACCAAACGCACGTTCAACATCTTTTCTGCACGCTTCTTGGTAATTGCAAAATAATTTCTGTTTTTGTGTAATACCATTTTGGTTCCTAAATGTTTTTACTATTGAAGCGTACAGAGGGTAAATGCCATCTCCAAGGTAGTAGCCCATGTCGTAAGAATTTTCATTAACATTGTAATTAACGGGAGATGTCGTCCCATTGCGCAATTCTTGAAAGACATTAGATCGGTGCAAGACATTCAAATCATTGCAAGAACCAGGCACCCCAAAGAATGATTTCCAAATCCAAAGATCGTAGGAGGCAACCGCTTCAAGGATTATAGTTGGTGACTCTTTACGACCACTATATTGAGCGTGCCATGCTGTTGGACAATTTTTTCAACGCCAATGCATGCAATCTATGCTCCCTAGCATTCCTGGGAAACCTTTATTTGCATTTTGTTCGAGTAACCTTGTAACGCCACCTTGTGTCGGATTTCTGCCGTATTGGGGACCGAAAACTCGTACAATTGCCTCTGTAAATCTAATAACAATTTCTAATAGAGTGGTTTCACTCATAGCGTACTGCTCAGACCACACGTCATGGGAACCCCCATTAGCTAACAGTCGAATTGCCCCCAACACTTTCTGATGAGAGCTTAAACCTTGACGACCGCAAGCATCATTCTTCTGAACAAAGTAGTTATCATAAAGGCAAACAGATTCAAGGATGCGATTGAAAACACTATACCGCATCCTGAATCTCCTTCGGAAAAAATACTCGTTGTATACCTTATCTTCCCCAAAGTAATCTTCCCATAGTGTTACATGTCCCCTTTCTCTCCTACGATTCACTCGACGTCTCGTTTCGAGTTCTTTCCCATCGCGAATTATATTTTTTTTCAGCACACCACACTACACCAAAACTGGCGATTGGTCACGACCAAAATCCCTGACCAAAGCTGTGGGTCGCGGACTTGGGCCGTGACCATTTCTGACGTGACCATTTTCGTCAATTTTCGTGGGTCGCAGCCCAAGTCCGTGACCAAAAAATGGTCACGGCCGAGAGGGGTCATGGCAGATGGTCGCGGACTTGGGTCGTGACCCATACCGTGACGGGTTCGCGGCCCTCATCCGTGACCCACAACCGTGACAAATTGGTCGCGGCCAAAGTCCGCGACCCACGTCCGTGACAAAAAAAATTAAAAAAAAATTGGTCGCGGCCTTCATCTGTGACCCACAACCGTGACAAATTCGTCGCGGTCAAAGTCCGCGACCCACAACCGTGACAAAAAAAATTAAAAAAAATTGGTCACGACCCTTATCCGTGACCCACAACCGTGACAAATTGGTCGCGGCCAAAGTCCGCGACCCACAACCGTGACAAAAAAAATAAAAATAAAATGGTCGCGGACTTTGGCCGCAACCATTTTTATGCGCGACGAAAAAAATAAAAATGGTCATGGACAAAGTCCATGGCCATATTTAACTATAATTTAAAAAAATATTTTTTTTTTTGTCCAATCCTAAAATTGGGGTCCTGTGAGTGCACCGTCGGTTGCTACGTGTAACGTTGGACGCGTACGAGGTGTTATAAATATTTAATATTGTCAAAACAATAAAAAAATCACAAATTGCGAATCGAGAACGTTGTTAATAAACAAATATATATATATAAACTTATATATATTACACGTCTTAATAATTCACAGACCAAAAAAAAATTGGACAGAGTTTCCTCTATTTTCTTGACATTCCAAAACCTGTAAATGTAAAACCTGCTTATTATAAAGCCCGCACGGCCATAAAATTCAACAATCAAATTATAAAAGCCAGCACGGCCATAAAACTAAACAATAAAAGCCCGCACGGCTGTAACACAAAAAACAACATCCTGAATGTCCACAACATATAAACAATCTTCATGCTGTAGACCATTGCCTCCTTCGTTTGTTCCGCGTGCAAAAATCCTACAAATGATAGGATACATAAAAAAAATATTAGTAACCAAGTAGTTCCTACGAGTTATATTGGTCCCGTGGGAGGTGTTGGTGCCACCCACGGGGATGTTCGGGGGTTGTTTCGAGTTTTCACCCTTTAACGCCATATTTTTAAGCCTAAGTCTAGAAATATGCAAATTACCTTCATATCCTCAAACCGGGAGTCCGACGGCTGCGGGGACAGTTCCTACGAGTTATATTGGTCCCGTGGGAGGTGTTGGTGCCACCCACGGGCCGTTCGGGGGCTGTTTCGAGTTCTCACCCTCTAACGCCATGTTTTGCCTAAGTCTAGAAATATGAAAATTACCTTCGTATTCTCAAACCGGAAGTCCCATGGCTGCGGGGACAGTTCCTAGGAGTTATATTGGTCCCGTGGGAGGTGTTGGTGCCACCCACGGGGACGTTCGGGGGCTGTTTCGAGTTTTCACCCTCTAACGCCATGTTTTTAAGCCTAAGTCTAGAAATATGCAAATTATCGTCGTATTCTCAAGCCGGGAGTCCCGCGACTGCGGGGTCAGTTCCTACGAGTTACATTGGTCCCGTGGGAGGTGTTGGTGCCACCCACGGGGCCGTTCGGGGGCTGTTTCGAGTTCTCACCCTCTAACGCCATGTTTTGCCTAAGTCTAGAAATATGCAAATTACCTTCGTATTCTCAAACCGGAAGTCCCGCGACTCCGGGGACAGTTCCTACGAGTTATATTGGCCCCGTGGGAGGTGTTGGTGCCACCCACGGGGACTTTCGGGGGCTGTTTCGAGTTTTCACCCTCTAACGCCATGTTTTTAAGCCTAAGTCTAGAAATATGCAAATTACCTTCGTATTCTCAAACTGGGAGTCCCGCGGCTGCGGGGATAGTTCCTTCGAGTTATATTGGTCCCGTGGGAGGTGTTGGTGCCACCCACGGGGACGTTCGGGGGATGTTTCGAGTTTTCACCCTCTAACGCCATGTTTTTAAGCCTAAGTCTAAAAATGTACAAATTACCATCGTATTCTCCAACTGGGAGTCCCATGACTGCGGGGTCAGTTCCTACGAGTTACATTGGTCCCGTGGGAGGTGTTGGTGCCACCCACGGGGCCATTCGGGGGCTGTTTCGAGTTTTCACCCTCTAACGCCATGTTTTGCCTAAGTCTAGAAATATGCAAATTACCGTCGTATTCTCAAACCGGGGGTCCCGCAACTGCGGGGTCAGTTCCTACGAGTTATATTGGTCCCGTGGGAGGTGTTGGTGCCACCCACGGGGACGTTCGGGGGCTGTTTCGAGTTTTCACCCTCTAACGCCATGTTTCTAGACCTAAGTCTAGAAATATACAAATTACCGTCGTACTCTCAAACCGGGAGACCCGCGGCTGCGGGGTCAGTTCCTACGAGTTACATTGGTCCCGTGGGAGGTGTTGGTGCCACCCACGGGGACGTTCGGTGGTTGTTTCTAGTTCTCACCCTCTAACGCCATGTTTTTAAGCCTAAGTCTAGAAATATGCAAATTACCTTCTTATTCTCAAACCGGGAGTCCCGCGGCTACGGGGACAGTTCCTACGAGTTATATTGGTCCCGTGGGAGGTATTGGTGCCACCCACGGGGCCGTTCGGGGGCTGTTTCGAGTTTTCAAACTCTAACGCCATCTTTTTAAACCTAAGTCTAGAAATATGCAAATTACCGTCATATTCTCCAACCGGGAGTCCCGCGGCTGCGGGGACAGTTCCTACGAGTTACATTGGTCCAGTGGGAGGTGTTGGTGGAATCCACGGGGCCGTTAGAGGGCTCTTTCGAGTTTTCACCCCCTAACGCCATGTTTTAAGCCTAAGTCAAGAAATATGCAAATTACAATCGTATTCTCAAACCGGGAGTCCCGCGGATGCGGGGTCAGTTCCAACGAGTTACATTGGTCCCGTGGGAGGTGTTGGTGCCACCCACGGGGACGTTCGGGGGATGTTTCGAGTTCTCACCCTCTAACGCCATGTTTTTTAGCCTAAGTCTAGAAATATGCAAATTACCTTCGTATTCTCGAACCGGGAGTCCCGCGGCTACGGGGACAGTTCCTACGAGTTATATTGGTCCCGTGGGAGGTATTGGTGCCACCCACTGGGCCGTTCGGGGGCTGTTTCGAGTTTTCAAACTCTAACGCCATCTTTTTAAACCTAAGTCTAGAAATATGCAAATTACCGTCATATTCTCCAACCGGGAGTCCCGCGGCTGCGGGGACAGTTCCTACGAGTTACATTGGTCCCGTGGGAGGTGTTGGTGCCATCCACGGGGCCGTTAGAGGGCTCTTTCGAGTTTTCACCCCCTAACGCCATGTTTTAAGCCTAAGTCAAGAAATATGCAAATTACAATCGTATTCTCAAACCGGAAGTCCCGCGGCTGCGGGGTCAGTTCCAACGAGTTACATTGGTCCCGTGGGAGGTGTTGGTGCCACCCAGGGGGACG
Organism: Sambucus nigra; assembly: GCA_949130495.1. Taxonomy (NCBI): domain Eukaryota; kingdom Viridiplantae; phylum Streptophyta; class Magnoliopsida; order Dipsacales; family Adoxaceae; genus Sambucus; species Sambucus nigra. Next base: position 299,054,116 of record OX422215.1, on the reverse strand, counting down.
TTCGGGGGATGTTTCGAGTTCTCACCCTCTAACGCCATGTTTTTTAGCCTAAGTCTAGAAATATGCAAATTACGTTCGTATTCTCGAACCGGGAGTCCCGCGGCTGCGGGGACAGTTCCTACGAGTTACATTGGTCCCGTGGGAGGTGTCGGTGCCACCCACGGGATCGTTCGGGGGCTGTTTCGGGTTTTCACCCTCTAACGCCATGTTTTTAAGCCTAAGTCTAGAAATATACAAATTACCGTTGTATTCTCAAACCGGGAGTCCCACGACTGCGGGGTCAGTTCCTACGAGTTACATTGGTCCCGTGGAAGGTGTCGGTTCCACCCACGGGGACGTTCGGGGGATGTTTCGAGTTCTCACCCTCTAAAGCCAAGTTTTTAAGCCTAAGTCTAGAAATATACAAATTACCGTCGTACTCTCAAACCAGGAGACCCGCGGCTGCGGGGTCAGTTCCTACGAGTTACATTGGTCCCGTGGGAGGTGTTGGTGCCACCCACAGGGACGTTCGGGGGCTGTTTTGAGTTCTTACCCTCTAACGCCATGTTTTTAAGCCTAAGTCTAGAAATATGCAAATTACAATCGTATTCTCAAATCGGGAGTCCCGCGACTGCGGAGTCAGTTCCTACGAGTTACATTGGTCCCGTGGGAGGTGTTGGTGCCACCCACGGGGACGTTTGGGGGCTGTTTCGAGTTCTCACCCTCTAACGCCATGTTTTTAAGCCTATGTCTAGAAATATGCAAATTACCGTCGTACTCTCAAGCTGGGAGACCCGCGACTGCGGGGTCAGTTCCTACGAGTTACATTGGTCCCATGGGAGGTGTTGGTGCCACCCACGGGGACGTTCCGGGGCTGTTTCTAGTTCTCACCCTCTAACGCCATGTTTTTAAGCCTAAGTCTAGAAATATGCAAATTATCGACGTATTCTCAAACCGGGAGTCCCGCGATTGCGAGGTCAGTTCCTATCATCGTATTCTGAAACGGGAGTTTAAAATATTTTCAACATATTATCCAACAGTGAAACCAATAATTATCCCGTACTCCTTCTAATTATCCCATACTCCTTCTAAAATACTATCCAACAACATTCCAACAACCAATAATTATCCCACTGTGGTCGCGGACTTGGGCCGTGACCACTTCCAGAACATAGATAATTTAGTGTGATAATAAATATGGTCACGCCAAATATTGAGTGGGTCACGGCCCAAGTCCGCGACCAGCTGGTCGCGGACTTGGACCGTGACCCACTAGGCGTGACCATTCGCAGGATTTGGTGTAGTGCCACCGGGTAATATCCATAATAATAATAATCATTTCCTCGTCTGAATCATCGGATGATCCACCTTCATTAAATTTTGCATATTGGAGCAAAATATTCCGTCCCTCGTCGCTAGAACTAGAGGAGTCCATGATATAATATGGTTACAAATTAATTTAGATGTAGATGAAAAATTATACTCTACCTGTATAGTTTTACGATTCACACGTATTTATAAGTTTTAGTAAAATCTTATATAGGTAAGTGTGCTACATGTAACTGTGCTACAGATAAGTGTGCTACAGATAATATAGGTAAAATGTAAATTTTTGTGTCCTATTGGTAAGTGTTCAATACAAATTTATCTAGATCAGTGCGCTCGTTCAGCGTTAATAATATATGTGTCCTTCCGTATGTAAATATACTGTATGATATTGGTAAGTGTGCCACTGATATTATCAGTGCTATTGGTAAGTGTGATTCATTTTGGGTTCAGGTTCTTCAGGCAATCAATATGTTGTATAGTTAATTTAGAAAGTTACTATGTGGTAACTTCAATCGTCTGCATGTTATTATTGTGCCTTTATATGTGCCTTTTTATAATTTATAAAATTATAAAATTACTACGTGATAATTTTTCAGCATTATGTGTGCCTTGGTATGTGTGCCTTTCTATTTTTTATCTTTTCCATTGGTATGTGTGCCTTAACAATTATTATAAATATTTTTTATCATTGTAAAATAAAATTATATCTTCGAAGGTTTAAAATTACCTATACATAAATTAATTTGATGTAGATGAAATATTATACTCTACCTGTATAGTTTTACGGTACACATGTATTTATAATTATAGGTAAAATCTTATATAGGTAAGTGTGCTACATGTAACTGTGCTACAGATAAGTGTGTTATAGATAATATAGGTAAAATGTTAATTTATGTGTCCTATTGGTAAGTGTGCAATACAAATTTATCTAGATCAGTGCGCTCGTTCAGCGTTAATATTATTTTCACAGTTTGAAACGATTATGATGCCGGTACACGAAGGTTAAAATTTTGTCATATATTTAAATAACTATGAATATGAAAACCATAATATATATTTCAAACAATCATTTAAGAATTTAAGTACAACTATTTATTTTCACATATTAAAACATTAAGTGAATATGAATAATTATTTTCATATATTGACACAATCGGAATGCGGGTACATTTTCATAATTTTTTTGTCGTTTATTGAAATAATTATGAATATTATTACCTAAAAATATATTTCAAACATTTAATTATGAATTTAAGTACAACATATTATTTTCACAGTTTGAAACGATTATGATGCCGGTACATATATTTACAATTTTGTCATATAATTAAATAACTATGAATATGAAAATCATAATATATATTTCAAACAATCAATTATGAATTTAAGTACAGCTATTTATTTTCACATATTGAAACATTAAGTGAATATGAATAATTATTTTCATATATTGACAGAATCAGAATGCGGGTACATTTTCATAATTTTTTTGTCGTATATTGAAATAATTATGAATATAATTACCTAAAAATATATTTGAAACATTTAATTATGAATTTAAGTACAACATATTATTTTCACATTTTGAAACGATTATGATGCCGGTACATATATTTAAAATTTTGTCATATATTTAAATAACTATGAATATGAAAATCATAATATATATTTCAAACAATCAATTATGAATTTAAGTACAACTATTTATTTTCACATATTGAAACATTAAGTGAATATAAATAATTATTTTCATATATTGACATAATCGGAATGCGGGTACATTTTTCAATTTTTTTGTCGTATATTGAAATAATTATGAATATAATTACCTAAAAATATATTTCAAACATTTAACTATAAATTTTAGTACAACATATTATTTTCACATTTTTAAACAATTATGAATATAAGTAGAATGAAATAAGCCATAAATTATTACCGGAAAGTATTGTGAAGTCCAGCAGAGTGAACGCAAGCTCGACATATGGTAGTTGGAAGGTATGCATCGTGTCCCACCAACGTTCGATCATCGTCGTCACAATACATTGATCAAAATTGGGCATCACTATAGAAAAGAAATTCGACATAAAACCGACACTGTCGATAATTATTTTGATATCGGGCTTTCTCTCTTGAATCAATTTGTACAATTTCATTGGCCCTGCCCAATTCTCCTGAAATTCGAATTTGTTTTCGTTTATTATCGGAGTTTCGTCGTCCGACGCGTGTGATACTCCGTCGTAAATACGGGTAGTTGTCAATTGCGGGATTCGACGGTTAAGTCGGTGCGAAAGAATCGGAAATTGTCGTTGAAGTCGAGCCGTGTTTTTTTAATTTCCTGATATTAATATATTTCTTTCATTTTCTACCTAATTCCATCGTGTTGACAAGATCTAATTTGGAGGATTTTCTATATCTAGATTGGGACTGATTTGGACTAAATTGGGACTGATTTGGACTAAAAAAATTGGACTGAATTATGAATATGAGACTGAGTATGAAAATGGAGATGCAGAAGAAGAAGATGAAGATGAGGAAAGAAAGAAGATCAAGTGATTAAATAACCGGACGCAGAAGAAAGGAGAAGAATGAAGAAGAATGAAGAAGTTTCTCAATATATAAACGGAGGAATGTTACCGTTTAAATTAGACCGTTAAGTTCTTACGAACTTCTATAATTTGTAAGAACTTCTTACGGACTTTAGTTGTTCGTAAGAAGTTCCTACGAACTATAGAAGTTCGTAGGATCTCCCCCACTATTAGTTGCCCATTTGGGCGAAAGGTAAATCACATACACGTGCCTCACACCTACCTTTCGCCGATTCACACCATTATGGATGCTCTCACAGCCGAAGAATAGTCTTGTCAAATAATAAAAGAAAATCTTTTTTTTTTTGTCAAAAGACTTTACGTACTATAGATTTAATGTAATAGCTGCCAATAACTGTCAAAAGGATAAACTCTTTTTTTTTACTTTCGGCTCTGGGCTCTAATAGACAATACGAATTTCTGATAAAGACTGAGTTCATTTTAATGCTACTCATACACGCAACAAATAACATACCTTATTAAAATTTGATTTATAATTTCGGGATACTGAAACATGTTGTACACACAAGCAACTAGTAGCCTCATAAATTCGTGGTTCATATTTTTTATAGGACGGCATACATCTAGTCTATTTGAAGATTGGTGGTTTAAAAATCATAATAATCTTTTTTTTACTCATCTGAATATTTCAGATACTCTAATTGAAGATAAATGTCAACAAATTTTTATGTGCATTCTGACATATATGATTTATGATATTCATCATAAAAATTATATACAGAATATTTAATATACCGAATAAAGAGTACAATCAATAATACTTATCTTTTTATACGATGTTCCATTTTTCACCGAGCTCCCCGTATGCGCACGAGGCGTTACGTAATCGAAATTGTGAATACCTTCCCAGCGAAATCGCCAAATGTAAGAGGTGAGTCCAGATTTGGGGAAGCATCGAATTTGGAGTGTTTTAGACTTGATCACCGTTGTTACGCCTATGTATCCGTCTCTTCACGAAATCAAAGTCTGTGTAGTTCGAGGGTCCATATTATATGCCGAAAAACTTAGTTTATGGGTGGTGTTGGTGGGCGGGGGGTGCCAAAATTGACCAGCCACCCCAAAACGTCCATATATCGTGTGAAATACATAAAACTCGTGATAAAACCATGAAAGTGAAGTCCTTCTTGATTTCATATATAACGAATGCCACCTCAATCGTCATACTCTGATGTTCTAATGGATTCAAGTTGCACAAACCGCAACAAAATGAAACAAGGGTATTTTAAGGCAACGGATTCCCTCTCTAGTTCAGTGTCGCAGCCTGCAAGCCCATATTTAATATTCCTCGTCTCCGCTGTTGTTTGAACTTGTCCATTAGGATCTGTAACCTCCTCCCTAGCATTTCCCTCCACTGGCATTTGATTTTTGGTTGAACCAGTGTCATCCTCATCTCTATAGATAGCCTCTTCCTTCTCTATAGAGTCCCTATAGTCTATATAATCCATGGAATCGATGTCAACACAAACACGAATTGGGCAATCTAAAAGTTACAAGATCTAATTCCATTTAAAGGTTTTATATTTAAAACCACGGGAGGAGGTACACAAGGGTTTCTTATTTAGAAATCTTCTAAATACACCTCAGGTTTTTCAATACATAAGGCCACGACGAGTATCTGTAAAAGTGGAAAAATCTCCATAGTTAGAGGACCACGACCATTATTAACAAAATACAAGGCAACTATAGAACTTTCAAGAACCACATCCTCGTGCACAAAGATCGTGAAATAGATGTTCAATGAGGTGTAGATCTTGGAAAAGCCATGACTAAGTGTTACAAATTTACTGCATGTGTCAATACACATAATGGACTAAAACCTAAGGGAGATAAAGTGAACAAAGGAAGCATACATTAGCCAAAGACCACGGCCAAAATAACAAACATCTAAATTCATTTGATAGAGAAGGAAATAGATCAAAACTCTAAAACCCTAGATTTTCTATCCAATAACACATAAACAACAACAGTTTGTGTTCTGGGCATAAACTGACCCCAAATCCAACCTAAACTATCTTCTATAGCTAAAACAAAAAATTAAATCGTCTATTTTACCCTTACAAACCCTCTCCTACAATAATAAACACTCAAACATCCATTAAAACCCATCAAACTCTAAAATCATAAAAAAAACAAGAAATCAAAAAACCCAAACATCGCTAGGTTTAATGTTAAACCACCTAGATTAGAATCGATTTTGGGAACCAAAGCAGCGGTGGATGATGGATTAAAAAGTTTCAATTAGTTTGGGATCAAATATTGTCCAAATTATTTCAAAAATTAGTCATTTACAGGTAGAAGCAAAATAAACTATGAAAAAGTCCTACTTCCATATATATCTTAAATTTTTGAGTTGAATTCATAAAGTTAAAGACAAATTAAGGCATGGAAATGGAAGGAAAGTGTAAACATAAACAATATATATGAAGAAATAATAATAAAGGAAGTGAAAATTAACCTAAAATCGAAGTAAAAATCTTATCGAAAAGAACGTCGAAGGTCTATCGAAAATCGCTCAAGACTACAGAAAATTGCACAGATTTTTTATCTCAAGTGTTGGAAAAAGTAATGAGACCACATCCTCAAACCTTTTATATAAGAGGTCATGAAATTTGAAAGGTTGCATAATGTGAAACTTCTCAACAAAAGGCCTCAACACCTAACTACATGTCTGCATAGGCAATAAAAAGCCCCGTCACTAAATCACCAACCTTTTACCACGAGGCTTGGGGGCTTCTATTGTGCCCAAAATTTGTCACCCAATGATCAAGAGATAGGTGTCATAAAGTTCCAGACAAGCATATAAATATATAATCAAATGTATGTAAAAGACATCGGCTTACAAGAAAGGCCATGGATTGTACCCTAACATGTCACAGAATAAATCGTTCGACCCACTCCTTACATTTAAAGGCCGTAGTCTAGTACCTCGTTAAGACACGAAATGGCACGACCCCGACCCAAAATAGTATTAGGGAACGAGTGTCTTGACATGCCACCAAGGCAACAAATATTCCGATTTAATTTTTTCCTTAAATAAATGCAATGGATATATTATCACATGGTTATGAATCGTAAAATACCGAAAGTAAAGGAATTACGTCATCAGAGCTTTCTAAAGGAAACTTCGTATATATTAAAAGTAACAACGGGTTACAACTTAAGAGAAAATTTAAACCTTATTACAAGAGAGCCACACATGCTCTAAATAAACATTTTACAAAAAGAGCTCTAAAAGCTAAATCTTCAATATAGTCCATTTTCATTCCGTCCGTGAGTCTAAACATTTCCTAAAAAATGGTTATTTATACAACATCAGCTAAAAGCCGAATGAGGTTCAATCTCCAAACATTCCAGGGTTTTCGGAAAATAGATAGCTATTCAAGTCAAAAGAGAAGGCATATACATATATGGAGAGGAACTTGCAATAAATAGAAATAATTTTGAAATGAAATTATATATATCACAATTGGATAGTTCAGAATAAGAAGAATGCAACAAATCAAATGTGATATCTTTTTCTTTCAATCATATCATTTTAATGGCCAAGTACACTCTAATACCGTATTCTTCTACCATATTATACCCCGGTAGTTGAGGGTCAATCGAACTAGTTCGTCACAACGCCTTATTTAGGGCACACCAGCGATAACCCAGCTGGGAAGGTCAGTCAGTAAAGAGGTCCCTTAGGCCGAATCATATTTTCAATAATCAATCTCATTTTCAATACTCATTTCAATCAGTATGTCTATATGGAGAGATATAAACATATCACAAATGAATCAATCATCGGTATCAGATGCATTTTGAGAATAAAAGCATTTCACAAAATACATAGTTTGCATAATATCATATAATTAAAATGCACAAGAAATGTCAGAGTACTCACCCAAAATGGAGGTCAAATTTACTGGTATTGAGTCTTCGATCACACATTAATCTGATAAAGATTTAAGTACACGTTCTAAGGTCCAGTTTATACTATACTTTAATAATAACTTCCTCTTTTAAAGGATTACTGAATCCCCATTTGTTAACTTTTAAAACTCCTTGATCGTAATTGAAGAATTCAATTCACAGTCTTTCCTCATCAGTCGGTTCCCAGTAAAGATGGAGGGCCACAGCGGCACTACTTAAATACCATCTCATCTAGACAGAACATTTCCGGATTCATTCCCAGTAGAGATGGAGGGTCACAGGGGCACCACTTAAATACCATCTCATCTAGACAGAAATTCATCAGGACTGACTTTGGAATTACTTAAATCGGATTCCATAATAACGAGCAATTTCTTTAAAAAGAATTATTTTAAAAGAGTATAATTTCAAACAAGTTTATAAAATCAACTTGGATTTGTTCTAAATTTTAAGTTTTGATTAGTGAATTCTTTATTGTATTTTACCAGCATAACTACTAAGTAAAGCTATAAAATAATAAATTAAAACTATAAAGATGCATTATAACATTAAGATTACCTTAAGATGAATATCCCTAAGAACTTCTTCTTAAACTTTCTCTCACTATTTCTTTCTATAATTCTCAAGGAATTGGTGTGAGTTTTAAATGATCCCCCAAAGGCCCTATTTATAGTTTTCCAAAGATATCTCGGGGTTGACACATGTCCATGCTGACCAAGCTTTTACAATGGGAGTCAGCGTTGACGTGTCGCGTAACGGAGGCGTCTTGTAGTCTTATTTCACCGGACTGTGACACGTGTTTTAGCTTCTCCTCTAACGATGACACGTGTTTTGGCTTCTCCTCTAACGACGACACGTGTACGGTGGAGGTGTCAAAACCGAGCACGAGGTGTCGAGCACAAGGTGGATAGGTATTAAGGGTATAAGGGTCATTTCGGACCTGAAGGGCATTTTGGTAATTTCACACCATATATTTTCAATATTTCTTATAGGTCCCTAAAAATATTTTATTTACGAAAAGTCCTCTTTTTATTTTTCATTTTGGTCCCTGTAATTTTCTTTATTAAAACCAAGTCCCTAAAGTTTCATAAAATTATATTTTCTACCCCAAAACTTATCACTTAGCTTAGGATGTGCCATAAAATCTCAATATGACCCATTTACCATTGATTCTTCAAATTTAAAAACGGGATTTGTCATATTAAGAACTCAGAATATCATATATGTAATAATATATCATTATTAGATAGTAAGTGTGACGAAATTGAAAGAAGACAACTATATATTGGTATAAGAAAATGGGGTCATCACATCCTACCCTCCTTATAAAAAGTTTGGTCCCAAAACTTTACTTACATTAATTTCCAAAAAGGTGTGGATATCGCTCTTTTATTTCATCTTCTCGCTCCCATGTTGCTTCTTTAACAAAATGATTCCGCCATAATACTTTGACTAGTGGAATAACCTTGGTTCGTAATATTTGATCTTTATGGTCTAAGATTTTCACTGGATGCTCAATGTATGTCAAATCTTCTCTAACTTGAAGAGGCTCGTGACTTAAGATATGTGCTGGATCAGGGATGTATTTCTTCATCATTGAAATATGAAACACATTATGCACACTAGAGAGTTCAGGGGGTAAGGCTATTCGATACGCAACAACACCTATCCTTTCAAGGATTTCAAAAGGTCCTATGTATCTTGGGCTCAACTTTCCTTTCTTCCCAAATCGGATTAATCCCTTTGTCGGTGATACTCGTAAGAAAACATAGTCTCCTCTTTGGAATTCTAACGGTCGATGCCGATTGTCAGCATAACTTTTTTGACGGCTTTGAGCGATTTGAAGTCGATCTTGTATCAATTTCACTTTATCTGTTGTGACCTGAATCAATTCTGGTCCCAATAATTTTCTTTCTCCAACTGCTACCCAACATGCAGGAGAACGACACCTTCTACCATAGAGTGCCTCATACGGAGCCATTTGAATACTTGCTTGATAGCTATTATTATATGCGAATTCCACTAACGATAAATGATCGTCCCAATTCCCCTTCAAATCAAGTACACATGCCCTAAGCATATCCTCTAAGGTTTGGTTGGTTCTCTCCGATTGTCCGTTTGTTTGAGGATGAAAAGCGGTGCTGAAATTCAATTTTGTTCCCATGGCTACTTGTAGGCTTTTCCAAAAGCGAGACACGAATCTAGGGTCACGATCAGAAACAATTGAAACTGGGGTTCCATGAAGCTCAATAATTTCCTGTATATACAATTTAGCTAACTTTTCTAAGGAATGGGTAATCTTAATGGCAAGAAAATGAGAAGATTTAGTTAACCTATCAATAATTAGCCAAATGGAATCATTACCATTGGAACTCCTTGGTAGCCCTGTCACAAAATCCATGGTAATATGTTCCCACTTCCACTCAGGGATTGGTAAAGGTTGTAATAGTCCTGATGGTTTCTGATGTTCAGCTTTTACTTGTTGACAGATCAAACACTGAGATACAAACTCAGCTATCTCCCTTTTCATGTTATTCCACCAAAACACTTCTCGGAGATCTCTGTACATCTTGGTATTTCCGGGATGAACTGTGAATCTCGAGTAATGACCTTCCTCCAAAATCTGCCTCTTTAGTTGGGCATCAGCAGGTATACAGACTCTATTTCCAAACCTTAATATATCATCTCGTATCGCAAATTTAATTCTCTTCCCTTTAATAACCTCTTCTTTAATCTTCCTCAGTTGTGGGTCATTTACTTGTGCAACTTTAATTCTTTCCATCAATGTGGGTTGTATTTGTAAGTTTGCGATTATTCCTCCTTCGCCATAAATACGTACATCTATTTCCATACTTCTCAAATCTTTCAATAGAGCTTCCTAGCTGGTAATAAGGCATGCTAAATTTGGTGTAGACTTTCTACTCAACGCGTCGACAACTACATTAGCTTTTCCCGGGTGATAGTGAATATTTACATCATAATCCTTCATCAATTCTAACCACCTCCTTTGTCTCATGTTTAATTCCTTCTGAGTAAATATATATTTCAAACTCTTATGATCGGTATAAATCTCATAAGTCTCACCATACAAATAATGTCTCCAAATCTTAAGAGCAAAAATTACCGCTGCTAATTCTAAGTCATGGGTTGGATAATTTTGCTCATGGGGTTTTAACTGTCTCGAGGCATAAGATACTACTTTTCCATTTAGCATTAGCACACATCCCAAACCATTTTTAGAAGCATCACTATAAATCACAAATCCTCCTGTACCAGAAGGAATAGTCAAAATTGGGGCAGTTACTAGTCGATTCTTAAGTTCTCGAAAACTATTCTCAACTTCCTCAGACCATTCATATTTCACCGTCTTTTGTGTTAACCTAGACAGAGGTTTGAAAATACTAGAAAATCCTTCAACAAATCTTCGATAATAACCTGCTAATCCTAGGAAACTACGAATCTCCATTACATTAGTTGGTCTTGGCCAATCTAGTATAGCCTCGATCTTTTGAGGATCAACCGACACTCCCTCCTTGGATATGACATGTCCTAGAAAAGAAACACTAGGCAACCAAAATTCACACTTCTTTAATTTTTCATATAATTTCTCTTTCCTAAGGATTTGTAATACTATCTCCAAATGCTTCTCGTGTTCTTCAATACCTTTGGAATAAATAAGGATGTCATCAATGAAAACAACCACACACTGATCCAGATATTTCCTAAACACTCTATTCATCATATCCATAAAATCGGCTAGTGCATTAGTTAATCCAAATGGCATCACAAGAAATTCATAGTGACCATATCTAGTACGAAAAGCTGATTTCGAAATATCCTCTTCCTTAATCTTCAATTGGTGATAGCCTGACCTAAGGTCAATCTTCGAAAATACTTGTGCACCTTGCAGTTGGTCAAACAAATCATCTATACGAGGTAAGGGGTATTTATTCTTAATGGTCACCTTATTTAGTTCACGATAATCTATACATAGCCTCATCGTTCCATCCTTCTTTTTAACAAATAACACTAGAGCAGCCCAATGGGATACACTAGGTCTAATAAAACCCTTGTCTAATAAATCTTGTAATTGAACTTTTAATTCCCTTAACTCTAAAGGTGCCATGCGATAAGGTGGTTTTGAGATTGGTGTGGTTCCAGGAACAAGGTCAATGGTAAATTCTACTTCTCTACTAGGAGGTAGACTGGGCAAATCATCTGGAAAAACATCTGGAAAAAGCCTAGCTATAGGGATATCTTCTAAACTAGGATCTTTTATTTGTAAATAAATAACACTGGCAAGGAATCCTTAACATCCCTTCTTAAGAAAGCTACAAGCTTGCATTACAGAGATAATACGCATGGCAGAAAATATGTTAGTTCCTTCAAAACTGAATTCTGGTTGGTTAGGAATTTGGAAAATAACTCTCTTCTCAAAACAATCCACCCTAGCATGATATGATGCTAAACAATCCATCCCCAAAATGGCTTCAAAATCTCTTATGTCTAAAACTATCAAATCAGCGAATAGTTTATGCTTACTGACATTTATAGGGCAAGACTTATATACTAAGGTTCCCGTCAATAACTCACCCGAAGGAGTAGAAACGTGTATGATATGATTCAAGGATTCAGGAATATTAGGAAAGCGATTAACAAAATGCACAGACACAAATGAATGGGTAGAACCAGGATCAATTAAAACTTGAAAAGGTTGTGCATATATAGAAAGTGTACCTGACACTACTGCATTAGAAGCCTTTGCATCGGAAAGATTAAAGACTCTACCTTGTCTGCCCTGATCCTTATTGTCATTAGAAGTCTTTGTTATCGTCTTCCCTTTGTTAGGACAATCTCGCATTTTATGTCCCTTTTGGCCACACCCAAAGCAACTCCCCGTCTCCAGGTAACACGGCCGCCCTCTATGAATATTACCACAACGTTGGCATTTATCAAAATTAGAGGGTTTGTTTACTAAAGGTTGTCCTATATTAGGTATAGTCCTAAAGGGTTTGTTATTGGGGTTCCTTCCTCTTTGTTCTCCAAACTTCCTCTTCCCCTCTCTAACCTGATTATATTCTTCACTATCCTTCTCATCTATTATTGCCCTAGCCACCACGTCATTATATGATGCCAACTTTAGGATGGAAATTCGGCTACGAATATTCAACCTTAACCCACGTTCAAACTTCTTGGCTCTTAAAACATCGTTTATCACAACATGAGGTGCAAAACGAGATAACTCAGTAAACTTTGCCTCATATTGACTAACCGTCATATTTCCTTGAACCAGACCCATGAAGTCAGCTGCTTTTTGGTCTTGCACTGTTTCGGGAAAGTATTTCTCGTAGAAGGTCACTAAGAAGTCATTCCAACCTATGGGATTATTCCTTTCCCAATGCATTCTCTTAGTCATTCTCCACTAATGTTCGGCTTCACCTTCTAACATGAATGTTCCAAATAAAAGCCGTTGTTCATATGTACACTTAAGAACATCGAACATCTTTTCCATTTGCATCACCCAATTTTCTGCTTCAGTGGGGTTAGGAGTCCTTTTAAAAGACGAAGGATTCAACTTCTTGAACTGTTCAATAGTACAACTACTTAGTTCAAGATTCCTTGGTGCTCCATTATTCACCTGATGCTCCACAATTCTTGCTAGACTTTCAATTGCCTTGTATGCACCTTCCAGCCCTTCCATACTCGAACCACTAGTCCTTGGAGTTGATCTTGCCTTGGTTATTTTCTATAGTCATAGCCAAACGTAAGATGTATTATACTAGCCCAAGATTGCATTTTAGAAGAACAATGATATATAAATAATTATATATAGACTATAAGAAATATGGAGGGTTATCACATAAGTCGGATATTTAATCCTATAACCTATGTATGGAGACTTAAAATCGATAACGTTCAAAACTTATGTTCAGTAGTCTACGGGTTCATAACCTATGCTCGGATGCCACCTCTATCACGACCCCGACCCAAAATAGTATTAGGGAATGAGTATCTTGACATGCCACCAAGGCAACACATATTTCGATTTAATTGTTTCCTTAAATAAATGCAATGGATATATTATCACATGGTTATGAATTGTAAAATACCGAAAGTAAAGGAATTACGTCATCAGAGCTTTCTAAAGGAAACTTCGTATATATTAAAAGTAACAACGGGTTACAACTTAAGAGAAAATTTAAACCTTATTACAAGAGAGCCACACATGCTCTAAATAAACATTTTACAAAAAGAGCTCTAAAAGCTAAATCTTCAATATAGTCCATTTTTATTCCGTCCGTGAGTCTAAACATTTCCTGAAAAATGGTTATTTATACAACATCAGCTAAAAGCCGAATGAGGTTCAATCTCCAAACATTCCAGGGTTTTCGGAAAATAGATACCTATTCAAGTCAAAAGAGAAGGCATATACATATATGGAGAGGAACTTGCAGTATATAGATATAATTTTGAAATGAAATTATATATATCACAATTGGATAGCTCAGAATAAGAAGAATGCAACAAATCAAATGTGATATCTTTTTCTTTCAATCATATCATTTTAATGGCCAAGTACACTCTAATACTGTATTCTTCTACCGTATTATACCCCGGTAGTTGAGGGTCAATCGAACTAGTTCGTCACAACGCCTTATTTAGGGCACACCAGCTATAACCCAGCTGGGAAGGTCAGTCAGTAAAGAGGTCCCTTAGGCCGAATCATATTTTCAATAATCAATCTCATTTTCAATACTCATTTCAATCAGTATGTCTATATGGAGAGATATAAACATATCACAAATGAATCAATCATCGGTATCATATGCATTTTGAGAATAAAAGCATTTCACAAAATACATAGTTTGCATAATATCATATAATTAAAATGCACAAGAAATGTCAGAGTACTCACCCAAAATGGAGGTCAAATTTACTGGTATTGAGTCTTCGATCACACGTTAATCTGATAAAGATTTAAGTACACGTTCTAAGGTCCAGTTTATACTATACTTTAATAATAACTTCCTCTTTTAAAGGATTACTGAATCCCCATTTGTTAACTTTTAAAACTCCTTGATCGTAATTGAAGAATTCAATTCACAGTCTTTCCTCATCAGTCGGTTCCCAGTAGAGATGGAGGGTCACAGCGGCACCACTTAAATACCATCTCATCTAGACAGAACATTTCCGGATTCATTCCCAGTAGAGATGGAGGGTCACAGGGGAACCACTTAAATACCATCTTATCTAGACAGAACTTCACCGGGCCTGACTTTGGAATTACTTAAATCGGATTCCATAATAACGAGCAATTTCTTTAAAAAGAATCATTTTTAAAAGCGTATAATTTCAAACAAGTTTATAAAATCAACTTGGATTTGTTCTAAATTTTAAGTTTTGATTAATGAATTCTTTATTGTATTTTACCAGCATAACTACTAAGTAAAGCTATAAAACAATAAATTAAAACTATAAAGATGCATGTGGTGACAATTATTGTGCAACACAAATAAATATGAGAAAAGTAATAACCAAGAAAGAACAAATAAAATGTCAATCACACAACAACGGGTGTACGTGGTTCAGCAAAGATGTGCCTACGTCCACGGTGGTGCAGTCAGTATTATTTCTCTATATTTTGAAGAATTAGTACAGAGAATACAACTTGTCCTTTGCCCCGGACCTAGGGTTTAATTTATATGTGTGTAGGTTAGATAATGGAGATGATGGATTCCTCCATATTAGCCATCTTCCCTTCATGGGATCGTGCTCCCCTACAACTTCCCTTCATGGGATTGTGGGGAAATCGGATCCATACAAAAGATGAGGGGCCTGAACTTTGGGCCGCTTGGGCTAGGCTACTCGTCCAGGCCTATAGCATTAAATTTCAGGAACCCACAATTGCCCCTAAATTTGTTGTGCCGTGCATGTGGGCCCAACAGATTTAAATGATTATTGCGTTACAAATCCTCTGGAGCTGTAGAGTCGATTTCTGGCGGCAGCCGCTTCGCTTACTGTGAATTATGATTAAATTT
The DNA here is from genome assembly GCA_949130495.1 of Sambucus nigra. Lineage (NCBI taxonomy): Eukaryota > Viridiplantae > Streptophyta > Magnoliopsida > Dipsacales > Adoxaceae > Sambucus > Sambucus nigra. The sequence continues at coordinate 299,038,242 of OX422215.1, read as the reverse complement.
TGAAGGTTTGTTGGAATAAGACACATTTATTTCCGTCGTTCCAGCTTTTCCAGCAATCTTCTATCTTCTGAGAACTCTTGTGCTTTGTACCTTCTGCTTTCGATCTCCATTCTCGTTGCTTCTTCGTCATTTGACCCGATCTCCTGTCTTGTAAGTTTCTCGTGCCCTTTGCATTTTCTCTTTGGTTTGTAGTTTTTCTTGTATTTTCCAATGGCGAAGATTGGAAATAGGTCAATCTCGGAATTTAGAAAATTCTACAACATTCCTGAGTGGGTAGAGATTGCGTGTTGTGCCTCGCCTCCTAGGAACGTTAGGGATATAGAGGATGCCCACTGGATTCATGTTTTGTTGCTCTCCCAGGGGGGACTTACCTTTCCCCCTAATGATCTGTTTCTGCATTTCTTTAGCTACTTTAGTATTGTACCTGCACAATGTTCGCCCAATGTATGAAAAATAGTGAACGGCGTGCATAGGATAAATCAATTGTATGGCACAAGGTTAGGGCTTGCTGAGGTCGGCTTTTGTTACTCCTTCTCTCGGACTAGTTCAAGTGTCCTGTACCTTAAAGCTAGGAGTCCTGATAGGGTATTGGTAGTAAATCTACCCGATTCCCATAAGGACTACTGGCAGGAAAGTTTTCTTGTTAGGAATTGGCAATTCTCTCCCCAATCTGAAGGGTCGAGGTCTGAGAGGTTCACTGTTCCCTTTTATGGGGAAGAATATATAGGTAGATATCATACTTATTGTTTCAATCTCTGCTGATTTATGACTTTTCTAACCCCTCTATGCGTTTTCTTTTACAGCGAGGTCACGAAACTTGGAGCCTCCTCTTAGCGAGGTCCGGATTTCTGAGTTGGTTAAAGCTTGGAACATCAGAGAGCCTTTGGGTGATAGCGAGCATCCAAGATCTACCGCTTTTTTGTTAGAGTATAAAAACGTAGGCTCTAGCTTTATAGCACGGCCTGTGGACAGTGTTCCAGAGTTTGCTTCCTGCGAAGAGACTACTACCGAGCTAATTTAGTTGGACGAAGAGGAGGGGAGTTCTGAAAGTGAGCCTGCAGGTAATCTTGGTGAAAGGATCTCTAATAGTAGCAGCTCTCCTGATTCTGAGGAGGCTTCTAAGGCTCGAGGATCGTCGAGTACTTCCAGCAGTTCTGGTGAAGATATGCCTCCCAGGAAGAACCTGATCAGAGATGATGATGACGATGATGATGATGATGATGATGATGATGACCATGTGCTCCTTGCACAAAGGTCAAAGAAACAGAAGACAGCATCTGGGGTTGTGGCTACAGGTTCTCGGCCTTCCTCTCAGGAGCAAGAGAGGAAGAGGAGAGAGGAGGAGCAGGTGAAGGAGAGGGAGAGAAAGAAGGAGGAGCAGAAGAAGGTGGAAGAAAGGAAAAGGGTCGAGGAGAGGAAGAAGAGAGAGAGTGAGAAGGAGGAGGAGAAGAGGAGAGCTGAGGCAAGGACGAAGGCCGGGCAGGCCTTAGTTCCAGTGTCTGCTCTACTCGAGGGAGCTTTCGTGGCCATCTCCCCTCAGCTAGCTCTGGCCCTTCTCGAGAGAGCTGTCCTCCCGGATGATCGCCAAAGGGCGATAGGTTCGGAGCATCTGGCCCTTCAGGCTAGTCAGAGGCTTGCTCTGGTATGGTTCCTTTTCTTCTCGTGTTTTATTAACTTCTCTTGCTTTCCCTTTCTTATATCTTTTTCTTTTTCATAGTTCTTTACCGACTTCGCTGTGCTGTATCGCTCACGCGACGAGCTGGTGAAGAAAAATAGTGAACTGGAGCAAGAAAACTCTGCCCTGAAGCTGAAGGGTAAGGAGCTCGAGGCCAGTTTCAAGGCTATTGATGCTGCTCGGATCTCGTCTGATTTGGCCCTTGCCACTTCCGCTCGCGAGAGAGATGATGCAGTCAGGGAGCTGGGCGAGCTGAGGAAGGCTATGATCTGGTATGTACGAGCAAGCTGGACCTTGCAGAGAAGAGCAGAGTTCTAGCCGAGCAACTGGAGGCGGAGAAAGCCCAGGCAGCCCCCATTAAGGAGGACTCATACAATTTTGGGTGGGCTGCTGCTTATGATGATGCTGAGGTTCAGATTGGCTACATCAGCCGTCTGAATTTCAAGAAGGGCTGGAACAAAGCTCTTCTAGCTGCTGGTGTGGATGCTGAGTCTCCCTTGTTTGACGAGCACGACCCGGGTCCCAAGCCAACTGTGGACGAAGAAGCTCCTTCTCCAACCATCGAGGGTGTTGATCTTCCCTCGAATACAGTTCCTGCTGAGGGGGATACTTCTGCTACAGTTGATAAGGGGAAGCAGCCAGACACCGCTGGGCAGCCTGAGGTTGCCAGTTAATCTGTTTTTAGGATTTACTTTTGTATTTTTTGCTTGTAATCTCCCAAGTTTTTTTGCTCGATGTACTTGGTCTTTATTAATGAAATGAGAAGATTCTCCTTTTTTTTACGCTGATCTCTTTCTCTCCCTTTCTTTTACTTGTAGTGGGTTGATGTTGATGATTATATTACTGTTACCTCCCAACTGGGTAGGACTCTTGGTCCTAATGCAAGCCCTGAAGTTCGCCAGGCCTTTGCTAGACTTTGCAGGTTTGCCAAGTCACGAAACCAAAAATATAAGGATCAGTGCGTGCTGGTGGCAAAGCTGAAGGACAGGCTCCAGGAGATGGAAGAAATCGGTGCCTTAGTACAAGAAGAAGTCAGTGCACTGAGAGCAAGGTTGCTGGAGGCCACCGAGATTAACCAGGTTGGGGAGTTCCTGCAGCAGGAGAATGAAGACTTGAGGAGGGAGGTCCTAAGGCTTAAGGAGCATTCTTCGAGCACCATTTCGGCAGTCCTGCAAGGTACTTCTTCATCGCGAACTGCTCGGCCTCCCCTCCCACGTGCTGGCAGGAGTGCCAGGGGTAGGAACAGGGAAGCCGAGGAACAGCGTGAGAGGGAGATAGAGGAGCTACGCAATGATGTTCGGCGAGCTTATGTAACTGCTGCTGGGCTCCAGAGGGACGTCACCCGACTACGGCATTTGTGTAAGAAGGGTCCTCAACAAGTGTGGTCTGATGGCTACGATCAAGGCTGGCTGGATGCTCCGACGAGACTATCAGAGTTCGAGAAGCTTTCCTTCATCAGAGGGTGGTTGAGTGCCCTGAAAGAGCTACAGGTCCCGAGGAACTCGATGTTATGGTATCGACACGAGATGTCCTCCTCCGCTCTGATGCCCAATCCATTCAGGAGGGATGATCGATGGATCCCCATTGATGCTATTCCCCAGTAACTATTGGAATTGGACGCAAATGAAGTTGTGGAGGAGCTAGCCCCCGCTCCTGATGATGGAAGAAGAGCTAAAGTTGCTGATTATCTTGTTCAGAGGCTTCCACCCCCTTGAAATTTTGTTACCCTTTTTCTTTTTGATAATGTAAAATCTTTGGGCGAGCTTCGCCGACTAAACATGTATTACTATTGTTTGTAAATATAAAAGATTAATGAAAAGTTCGTGTTTTGGGCAATTTTGCCAACTAAACGTGTTCATCCAATCCTTTTATATTTTTGCTGCTTCACAATTCTTTTTATTTTATCATGTGAGTGTCCCCCCAGTCCAGTACTATGCAAGAATACCATTGTTCCCTCACTTTACCTTTTAGGTTGTGTCGTCACACTCCCTTAGGCCTAAGTAGAGCAATTGGCGAGGACACACCTGGTATTGGATGTCTTCATCCGATCAGGATTTTGTTTAGCCAAAGTAGGTTTGATGCCTAAGAGTACTCAGTAGGGATTCATATATTGCCAGGGGCAATGCTAAGAGGTCTGTCGTGCTTCATGACAATGACCTGAGGAGGGGTGTTCCCCGGCTATGTCGACCATTATGCCTGTGATTTGGAAGGGATGTGTAATAAAATATAACTGTTACTAGTTAGAGAGTGATTAATTGAGAAATTTTCATTAGTGAAATGAGAAATGAACTACCCTTTCGCATAATCGAATACAATAAAAGATTTAATAATAGAGTTCTAAAAATAGAATTTCTTAAGATTAGCTGCGTTCCATGCTCGTGGTATCTCTCTGCCCTCCATCATTTCCAAATGATAGGCACCCTACAGGTCGTCTCTAATAATCTTATAAGGTCCTTCCCAGTTTGGGCCCAGTTTACCGTCTGATGGCTTCACTGTGTTGCCCAGGACCTTTCTTAGAACATAGTCCCCAACTCTGAAATTTCTCAGATTGACCCTTTTGCTGTAGTGCTTCGCGAGTTGTTTATGATAGCTCGCTAGTTTCACTAGGGCAAGTTCCCTGCGCTCGTCGGCCAGGTCAAGTTCAGCGAGCAAAGCCTGATCGTTCTAGCCTTGTTCGATAAGGTCGGATCTCATTGTTAGCAATCCTGCTTCTAGTGGTATGATCGCCTCCATACCATATGCTAGTGAGAATGGCATTTCTCCTGTTGCTCGCCTAGGAGTCGTTCTGTATGCCCATAGGATATGCGGTAGCTCGGTTGCCCATGCGCCTTTGGCTCGCTCTAACCGCTTCTTCAATCCAGCGATCACTGTTTTGTTGGAAACTTCAGCTTGTCCGTTGCTTTGAGGGTAGGCCACCGAGCTGAAGTGGTGCCTGATCCCGTGTTTGTTGCAGAAGTCCTGAAAAGCGCCACTCTCGAACTGTGTTCCATTGTCAATGATGATTGTTCTGGGGATTTCGAATCGAGTGATTATATTTCTCCATATGAACTTTATCATGTCAGCATCTCGGATGTTCGCCAGTGGTTCTGCCTCGATCCACTTGGTAAAGTAGTCAGTTGCAACCAACAGGTATTTGCGATTGCCGGTAGCGGTGGGCAGTAGTCCCACGATGTCCATTCCCCACTGGGCGAAGGGCCAGGGGATGGTCAGGGGTTTTAATTCGCTGGCGGGCTGGTGGACCATAGGAGCATGAAGTTGGCATTTCAGGCATTTGCAGACATATACTGCGGAGTCCTTTTGCATGTATGGCCACCAATAACCTTCATTCATTGCTCGAAAGGCTAGAGACCTTCCTCCGACATGACTTCCATAGATTCCTTCGTGAATCTCGTGAAGCACTGCCTTGACATCGCCTGGGTGGATGCATCTAAGGTAGGGGCCGAAGAAAGATCGTTTATACAGGTCGCATCTTGTAGATAAGTGAAAGCGAGCAGCTTTGACTCTTATCTGGTGGGCAATTCTTTTATCCTCTGGAAGCGTTTCGGTCTTTAAATAGTCCTTCAAGGGGTCCATCCAGCTGGGGTCTGATTCCCATTGGAGTATTGGTTTTGCTTTTGTCAGCTCGCAGTTAGGGTAAATTCTCGGGCAACTGAGGAAATCGATAGGGATAACCCTTTTAAGGCTAGAATCAACTGCCGAGCTCAGGGCTGCTAACGCATCAACGTGGCTGTTTTGCCTCCTAGGAAACTGCTGGATGTTGATCTCTTCAAAGCTCATCATTAAGCTTTTCACCAAGGAGAGGTAGGCTGCCATTCTCTCATCCTTCGCGTTATAGTCTCCACTTATCTGGTTGGAAACTAGTTGCGAATCACCGAATACCTGCAAACGCTTTGCTCCCAGAGTGTGCGCTTTTTGGAGACCTGCTATTAGGGCTTCGGATTCTGCTTCGTTTATGGAGGCTGCAAATCCCAGCCTGATTCCTTGCTCAAGGACTGTGTTTTCTGGAGTGATGAGAACAATTCCTACCCCTACCCCCTTTGAGTTAGAGGCTCCATCAACGAATAGTTTCCAGCTTTCCACTGTAGCTTGGTTGTTCTGCTCTGTTGGCTTAGACTGGTCGGAGGGTTCTTCGCCTATGAATTCAGCTATGAAATCAGCAAGGATTTGACCCTTGATAGCTGTCCTTGGTTGAAATTGGATGTCAAACCGACCGAGCCCAACTGACCATTTAGACAGTCTGCCTGACAAATTCGCCTTCCTTAGGACAGCCTTGAGGGAGTGTGATGTAAGGATGATGATCGTATGAGCTTCGAAGTAATGCTTCAGTTTCCTCGAGGCTATTACTAGGGTGAATGCGAGCTTTTCCAACGGTAGATAGCGCTGCTCGGCATCTAATAAGCTTTTTCTCGCGTAATAGACTGGATATTGGATTCCTGTAACTTTGCACATTAGCGCCGAGCTAACAGTGTGACTGGATACAGAGAGGTAGAGGTACAAAGAGTCCATTTGCTGTGGTATGACAAGCAGTGGCGGAGTGCTTAGATAGGACTTGAGCTCGTCCAATGCTCGCAAGTAATCTGGGCTCCACTCTACTATTTTGCTGCCCTTTAAGAGTTGGAAGAAAGGCTTGCATCTCTCGGAGGATTTAAAAATGAAACGATTTAGAGCAGCGAGCATTCTAGTGATCTTCTGTACATATCAGATTGTGCGAGGAGGTTGCACTCTGTTGATTGCATCAATCTGGTCCGGATTAACCTCTATGCCTCGCTTGCTGACCAAATACCCAAGAAACTTCCCTGACTGGACACCGAAGGAACACTTGCTCGCATTGAGTTTCATTAGGTATTTCCTGAGGATTTCGAAGGTACTTGACAGGTCCAAGAGGTGATTCTCCTTCTTCTTGCTCTTGACGAGCATGTCGTCGATGTAGACCTCCATTGTGTCTCCCATTTGATTCTTGAACATTTTAGTAACTAGCCACTGATAGGTTGCCCCTGCATTTTTTAGCCCAAAAGGCATGACCTTGTAACAATATAAACCAACCATCGTGATAAACGTCGTTTTGCCCTGATCTGGGGCATATAAGGGAATCTGGTGATATCCTGAGTACGCGTCCAGGAAACTCATTCGTTCGTGAGCTGTGGTGGCGTCTACTAGTTGGTCTATTTTCGAAAGAGGGAAACTATCCTTGGGGCAGGCTTTGTTGAGGTCAGTGAAGTCTATGCAAACTCTCCACTTTCCGTTGCTTTTCGGAACTACCACTGGGTTGGATAACCATTTGGGGAATTGTACTTCCCATATGGATCCTGCATCCAGCAGTTTTTCGACCTCTTTTTCTATTGCTCTGGCCTTCTCGGGAGCAGTTCGTCGTGCCTTCTGCGTTATCGGCTTGAATGTGGGATCGACGTGCAACTAGTGGCAGACCATATTGGGATCGATTCCTGGCAGCTCATAAGGTTCCCAAGCGAAAACATCTATGTTGCTTATGAGTAAGTTTGACAACTCCTTTTGCTCTTGGTCAGTGAGTGATGCTCCGATCAGGAAGACTCTGCTGTTGTCGCCTTCCCTAGCCGACACTTCTACCAGGTCCTCGATGACACGGTCGGAGGGGAGGAGCCTGGTCTCTTCCACTCCAGGCCTTTCATATTTTAATTGCTATTTGGAAGGAATTGCACCTTCCTCCACTTTCTCGCTGGGTTGATCGGCTTTTTTCTCTGGCTTGGGTCGGATGGCCGCTATGAAGCACTTCCTTGCCATCGTCTGGTCGCCGCGTATTTCCATTACTCCTCGCTCGGTAACATATTTGAGCTTCTGATGGTAGGTCGAGGAGACTTCCTTCATCGCATGAAGACATCCCCTGCCGAGGATGGCTTGATACGGTGAATCGATGTCGACCACCAAAAACTCGATCATCTTGGAAACATTCCCAGCGCGCACTGGTAGTACTATTTTGCCCAGGGGCATGGTCATTTTTCCAGCGAAGCCGACCAGAGGGACAGTAGCTCCCTTTAGGTCGGCGACGCTCAGCTTCAATTTCCTGAACAGGTCGATGTACATTACTTCGGATGAGCTTCCTTGATCGACGAGCAGCCTGTCGATGTCAAAGTTGGCTATCCTGAGTGTAATGACCAAGGCATCATGATGTGGGGTCCTCACCCCCACTAGATCTTCATCCGTGAAAACAATATGCTTGTTGTAGTCGATGTCCTCTGCTCGCCGACTTTTTCCTGACTGTGATCTCGCTGGATCAATCTGAAAAGCTTGGATTACTGCTGTCAGTTTCTTTACCTCCATTCGAGCTGAGTTCCTTTGTATTTGCTTGAAGTCAGATACTCCGTGGATTACTGCGAATTCGTGTCCGGCATCATCCTCTAGCACGTTGTCGGGTTTCGCCTCTCTGTATGCGGCCACTTTCTCTACCCTCTTTTCCATAAAGTCATTCAAATGTCTGGACTGGGCCAACTCCTCAAGGTGGGACTTAAGAGCCTTACAGTGCTCGGTCTTATGCCCTCCCTCTTTGTGGAAAGCGCACCTTAACGCATTGTTTCTTTTCGAGGGGTCTCCTCCCATTTTCCGGGGCCATTTGATGAATGGCTCATCCTTGATCTTAGCGAGAATTTTGTAAATTGGTTCTTTAAAGACGGTGTTGACTGTCTGGAACGATTTTGTTACGTCAGGGTTCCCTCCGTTTTTGGAGCCATTCTTGCCCCCACTCTTTCCTCCTTTCTTCTGGTTCTCAACTTTCTCACTTCCCTTGGTAGTGAGCTTGGCTCGACCATTTTCTCCTACATTAAGGCGGGTGACATCTTCCACCTTTGTGTATTTCTCAATCCGGTCCATCAGGTCGTCAATGGTCGTAGCTTCCTTCTTCGTCAAGGATTGGTAAAGGAGGGAAGAGCTAGGTAGCCCAATTTTGAAGGAAGCCACTGCCACCTCTTCTGCGCAGTCCTAGATCTCATTGAATAACTCCCAGTATCTCTTCGCGTAGTCTCAGAGTGTTTCTTGAGGCGTTTTCTTCATGGTTAATAGAGCATCCATCCTTTTGGGATGGGAGCTGCTGGTGATGAACCGGGTCGTAAAGAGCTCGGCCAGGGATTTGAAATTTTATGATGGACCGGTGAGGGAGCTTTTCAAACCATTTCTGGGCCACTTCATGGAGGCTCGAGGGGAAGATACGGCACATCAGTGCATCCCGATGATTCCAGAGGGTCATGGCCTGCCGGTACTGCCTGACATGATCAATGGGGTCAGTCTTCCCGTCGTAAATCTTAAACCTTGGAATGGCAAACTTCTTGGGAGCCTCTTCCTCTTCAATTTCCCTCGTAAAGGGTGACTTCATCTGGGTCTTGAGGGCTCTCCTGGCGAGTTCCCTGGTTGACCTGGTGCCGCGGTGAGCTGGATGTTGGTCCATTTCTCTGCGGACCAGGTTCTGTATGTTTTCGTCGCTGCGAGCAGGGCTCTGGTAGCGGCGAGCTCTTCTTAGTTGTTCGCGAAGGTCGTCGTCTGAGTCGCCACCTTCTACCCCTTGATATTCCCGCCTAGGGCTCCTTCCTCGGCTGCGAGATTTGCTCGCCTGAGGGCTAGGAGTGCGATAGGGGTGTCTCCTGGTATCAGGACGTAGTTCCTTCTCTAGTCTTTCCAGTCTTCTTTTCAAGCGATCATTCTCAGTCTCGTATCTGCGAGAAGACTCCCTCTGCTCGTGGAGCCTTGCCTCGTATGCATCAATCAATCTGGATATCTGCGTGGACCTTGCTGGTCCTTGACTTTCTTCTGAGGCTGGCCTTTCCAAGCGAGCCCCATGATCTGAACGTTGGACTTCAGACCTAATCCTGCGAGGAGCAGGTGGCTCTTGAATGTCTCCTGCTTGAGGAGCGTTGCTGCTGTGGCCAGACATCTTAGATTCTTTTCTTGGCGTGGGCTCTTCTCAGGGAAAGATGAACGTTTCCCACAGACGGCGCCAATTGTGGTGACAATTATTGTGCAACACAAATAAATATGAGAAAAGTAATGACCAAGAAAGAACAAATAAAATTTCAATCACACAAAAACGGGTGTACGTGGTTCAGCAAAGATGTGCCTACGTCCACGGTGGTGCAGTCAGTATTATTTCTCTATATTCTGAAGAATTAGTACAGAGAATACAACTTGTCCTTTGCCCCGGACCTAGGGTTTAATTTATATGTGTGTAGGTTAGATAATGGAGATGATGGATTCCTCCATATTAGCCATCTTCCCTATAACTTCCCTTCATGGGATCGTGCTCCCCTACAACTTCCCTTCATGGGATCGTGGGGAAATCGGATCCATACAAAAGATGAGGGGCCTGAACTTTGGGCCGCTTGGGCTGGGCTACTCGTCCAGGCCTATAGCATTAAATTCCGGGTACCCACAATGCATTATAACATTAAGATTACCTTAAGATGAATATCCCTAAGAACTTCTTCTTAAACTTTCTCTCACTATTTTTTTCTATAATTCTCAAGGAATTGGTGTGAGTTTCAAATGATCCCCCAAAGGCCCTATTTATAGTTTTCCAAAGATATCTCGGGGTTGACACATGTCCATGCTGACCAAGATTTTACAATGGGAGTCAGCGTTGACGTGTCGCGTAACGGAGGCGTCTTGCAATCTTATTTCACCGGACTGTGACACGTGTTTTAGCTTCTCCTCTAACGATGACACGTGTTTTGGCTTCTCCTATAACGACGACACATGTACGGTGGAGGTGTCAAAACCAAACACGAGGTGTCGAGCACAAGGTGGATAGGTATTAAGGGTATAAGGGTCATTTCGGACCTGAAGGGCATTTTTGGTAATTTGACACCAATATATTTTCAATATTTCTTATAGGTCCCTGAAAATATTTTATTTATGAAAAGGCCCCTTTTTATTTTTCATTTTTTCCCTGTAACTTTCTTTATTAAAACCAAGTCCCTAAAGTTTCATAAAATTACATTTTCTACCCCAAAACTTATCACTTAGCTTAGGATGTGCCATAAAATCTCAATCTGACCCTTTTTACCATTGATTCTTCAAATTTAAAAATGGGATTTGTCATATTAAGAACTCGAAATATCATATATGTAATAATATATCTGTTGATACCAAAATTAATGTGCTGATGTGGACGAAGAAGATGAAGACACGTGTCAATCTACATGGCACAATAGCAGCGAGGAAGATCATTTCCCGACCAACCGTGCTTATTTCCGAGCAACGAGAATACGCCGAGGAACTCTATCATGCCGAGGAACTTTAACACACCGAGGAACTCTATAGCACCGAGGTACTCTAATGTTCCGAGAAACTCTTGATCAACAAGCAACTAAGGCGATCCGAACTGCATCTCGGCCGTATCATTAATTACCAGACGGGCAACTGTTCAACTATTCATTATATTCTTGACGCACACGCTGCATTAAATGTATTACCCTTTCATATGTATATCATTTAATGTATTGGACCTTTCATGTACAGCCTAAAGGCTATAAATACCATGTACCATCCTCATTCAAGGGGACCGGAATTTCTTGAGAGAATTTGTAATCAAGAATTCTGCAAACACTCAGCAATAACATAACAGTGGACGTAGGCTTTATTCCTAGCCGAACCACTTTAAAAATCTTTGTCTTATTTATTTATCTGTGATTGAATAATTAGAGCGATCTAGTTTTTTACATCAACAGATTGGCGCCGTCTGTGGGAAGCGACTGTTATTATCATTTTTCCTAAAAATCATTTATCACCAATGGCAGATAATCCAGAATCCAGTAATCGAAATGTTGGAAATACTGGAAATCTTCCAAATCCATCTGCATCCCCAGATCTGGCTGGAATTATGACGAATCTGGCTCAAGGACAAACCGCCATGCAAGAATCTATGAGGCAACTCATTCAAACTCTTCAGGGCGGTGCACCTACCTATTCAGGGCAAAGGAATGATCATAGGCAATCGCAATCTAGACGTACTGGGTCATATCGCAATGAGGAGTCTAATGATTCTTCTTATCAACCTGGGCGAACTTCATCGATACGGGCTACGGATACAGATCAACGTATCACTCTCTCTCCGGAGAGAACTAGCGCTTTGGAAAGGTTAAGCAGAGTGTCTCCTTTCAGTCGGTTAGGACCAAGGAGGAACATGAGTCCACCTAGGGCTCCATCAAGAAGTTTTCGACCACCACCAGGTTTGAGAGAAGGATCTGCGCAATCACGACCAACCACTCGTCGAGATAAATCTCAGGAAGCTACGTCAGAGCAATCAGTTGCTCGGACTAAGCGGCCCGAGGAAGGGAATGAAGCATGGAAAGGTTCCATTCAACGGTTGGAGGATAGACTGGGAGAAATGGCTAAGGCGAGGAACCCTTTACAGAGAGATTTTGTTCAAGGAACACCTTTTGTGCGAGCCATTGTGGATTTCCCTACACCGTCGAAATTCAAAGCACCCGTAGTGACTCCCAAGTACGATGGAAAGACATATCCCGTACTTCATATAGAACAATACCAAGCTGCTGCAGATATCTACGCTGTCCCCGACGAGATGAGGTGTAGAGCATTCTCGGGAACTCTTACCGGATCTGCACAGATATGGTACAATAATCTTCCTCGGGGTAAGATTTCAACTTTTGTTCAGTTAGCCGAGCTGTTTATTGGCAATTTTTGTTTTGGAGCAAAGCCGGTAAAGCGAGTAGCACACTTGCTAAGTGTTAGACAAAAATCAGGTGAAAGTACTAGAGATTACATAACTCGTTTCAATAACGAAAAGTTGGAAGTCATAGATTATGAAGAAAAGACAGCAATCACTGCTCTGATGAGTGGTTTGCTGCCTAACAAGCTGTATTACACTTTGGCCAAAGATCCACCTAAAAATATGTCGGAGTTGATGGCAAAGGCGGCCAAAATCATGAATGCTGAGGAGGCTATGGCTGCGAAGAAGAATATGGATAAAGAAGTTAAAGTGGAGGTCGACAATTCTAAGAAGAAAGATCAGAAAAGTAATGGTGGTGACAAATATTCCAAGAATAACAGGATGAAGTTGGAAGCCCTAAAGAAGTATGATAATTATACTCCATTGAAAGTGGGTATTAATCATGTTTTGGAAGAAATCAGGAATAACGAGGAAATCAAATGGCCAGAGAAACTGAAGACAGATCCCGACCTGAGGAATAAGACCAAATATTGCGAGTTTCACAAAGATCATGGCCATATGACCAAAAATTGTATAGCCCTTCAGAACGAGATTGAAACACTCATCCGAAGAGGAAAATTATCAAAGTATGTAGATCGCAGAGGTGAAAGGAAAAATGATGATAGAACTAGAGAAAGATCTAGGTCTCCTCGTCGTGCAGAGGATAAAAAGAAGAGGGACCATGAAGAGGATCCAGATGATGACCCCGATCTTCCCAAAAAGCTAAGGAAACCCGAACGAGAGGTATTTTCCATACGTTTTGGGTCATTTGATTGTAATGTTATTACAGGAGGAGATGCAGGAGGAGGAGACCTTACTGCAGAAAGAAAAGCTTATCTCGGAGAGGCTCAAGCTTGTTCATACATTCAGCGAATAAACCTGGCCGAGGATGATCGTCCGAGGAAGGTAAACAAAGAGAAGCTAGTGATTGGTTTTTCAAAAAACGACCTGGCAGGTGTTCTCTACCCTCATGATGATCCTCTGGTGATCAAAATGAGGATGAAGGATGTGGTCATTTCAAGGGTGTTAGTAGACAATGGTAGTTCGGCAGACATCATGTACTATTCATGCTTTGATAGCTTGAATTTAAAATTATCTCAATTAGAACCTTATCACAGACCCCTTCTGGGTTTTGCTGGCGAGAAAGTTTTTCCACTTGGGACGATCAAGTTGGATATACTCATTGGAACTTGGCCTGCTTGTCGAACAGAAAGAATACGCTTTTTTGTAATGGATAAGAATGTGCAGTCCGCCTACAACATCATCATGGGAAGAGTTGGATTGAAGAAGTTCGAAGCAGTTCCATCTACAGTACATCAGTGTTTGAAATTCCCAACGAATTTTGGAGTAGGAATTATGAAAGGTGATCAAAAAGTAGCTCGGGAATGCTTTTATTCGTCTGCCGAGCAAGAGGAACTTGAAGAATCAAAGAAAAAGACTACTACTTACCAAGTGGAGGAAGGCACAGAAATTGAAACTCTTGACCCAAGGGATGAATCTCAACTCGTAAAAGGGCAGGTTGTGGAATCTACAGAAATTGTTATCCTGGACGACGAGCATCCTGAACGAATAACTCAGATAGGATCGTCGTTGGATTTTTCAATAAAACAGGAATTGATAACTTTCTTGAGAAACAGGAAGAATACTTTTGCTTGGAGTCATGAAGACATGCCAGGAATAGATCCAAACTTCTTATGTCATGAACTCAATGTGAATAAGGAGATCAAGCCTGTGAAGCAAAGAAGAAGAGTGTTTAGTCCCGAGAAGAACCAAGCCATACAAGAGGAGGTCGAGAAACTCCAGAAAGCCCAATTCATTGAAGATGTGAAATATCCAGATTGGTTGGCGAATGTGGTGATGGTAAAGAAGAAAAACAACAAATGGAGAATGTGTGTTGATTTTACTGATCTCAACAAGGCATGTCCAAAAGATCATTTTCCATTGCCCAGAATTGATCAACTAGTGGATGCTACCTCGGGACACGAGCTACTCAGCTTCATGGATGCTTATTCTGGCTACAACCAAATCAAAATGAAACCTGAAGACATGGAAAGTACTTCTTTTATTACCCCAAGGGGAACTTATTGTTATAATGTTATGCCTTTTGGTTTAAAAAATGCAGGTGCAACATACCAGCGGTTGATGAACAAGGTTTTCACCGAACAAATCAGCCATAATATGGAGGTCTATGTCGACGACATGCTCACCAAAAGCAAGAGAGCTGCAGATCATTTGGTTGACTTGAGTCAAACTTTTGATCAACTGGATAAATACCAGATGAAGCTTAACCCGACGAAATGTACCTTTGGAGTACGAGAAGGAATGTTCCTCGGATACATCGTCAACCAACGAGGTATTGAGGCAAATCCAGAAAAGATCAAAGCTCTTTTAGGGCTGCGATCCCCGACGACAAAGAAAGAAGTGCAGAGTCTTACCGGACGAGTTGCAGCACTCAACAGATTTGTATCCCGAGCAACTGATAAATGCCTCCCATTCTTCAAAACACTACGAAAAAGTTTTGAGTGGACTGATGAATGTGAGAAAGCCTTTCAAGATTTGAAGAAGTATTTGGGAGCCCCACCATTGTTGTCTAGGCCAATAACTGGAGAGAAGCTGTACTTGTATTTGGCAGTATCAGAAAATGCAGTTAGCTCGGCGTTGATCAGATTGGAGAATGGAGTCCAGAAGCCAATTTATTACACAAGCAAGGCCTTCCGAGGTGCGGAAATCAGATACCCAAAGCTGGAAAAATTGGCACTGGCATTAATTGAAGCAAGTAGAAGAATGAGACCATACTTCCAGGCCCATACCATCATTGTGTATACCGACATGCCGTTAAGACAAGCCCTTCACAAGCCAGAAAAATTAGGAAGATTGATGTACTGGGCAATAGAGCTCGGTGAATATGATATTGTGTATGAACCCAGATCATCGTTGAAAGGGCAAGCCGTGGCAGATTTTATAGCAGAGTTCACATACCCTGATACCCCCGAGGAGCAAAAGATGCTTGCTGACCTACCTGTGGACGATACAGGATCAACAGACACAAATCCAAACTAACCAAGGTTGGTAAAAGGACTTGTGGATGTAGAAAAATCATCATATTCAAACCCCGACCAACTCCGGTTGGTAGAGGGGCGCGAACAAATGACCGACGAGGAACGAAGGATACCCGGGGATGATGAAAGAAAACAGATGATATTTCACCGAGGAACTCTAACAGATAAGAAATTTGAAGACGAGTTACATACATGGAGATTATATGTAGATGGATCATCTTGCACGGCTGGTTGTGGAGCAGGGATTGTTTTAAATTCTCCAGATGATATTGACATGGAGTATGCCTTGAGATTCCAATTCAAAGCTTCCAATAATGAGGCTGAATATGAGGCTATGATAGCAGGTTTTCATTTGGCGAAAGTTATGGAGGCACGTCAAGTAATTGTTTTCAGTGATTCTCAATTAATTGTGAATCAAATGATGGGAATATATGCAGTGAAGGGAGAGTTAATGGTGAAGTACCATGCAAAAGTGATGGAGTTATTGAAAGAATTTGATGCTATTCAATTGGTGAGGATACCGAGAATGGAGAATGCTAGAGCAGACGCATTGGCCCGACTAGCGTCAGCTACGCGCACCGAGCTGCGAAGAACAATACCAATTGAAGTACTAGAAAGTCGGAGCATAGAGGAAGATCTGACGGTGAAGATTATTACCCTTGATTTAGGACCGTCTTGGATGGATCCTATCAGAGCATACATTGAAGAAGGAGTGCTACCAGAGGACAAACTATCTGCCAAGAAATTGAAGTATAAAGTTGCTCGGTATGTGTTAACTAATGGTGTTTTGTATAGACGAGGCATTATGGCAGGTTTGCAGAGATGTGTGCATCCATCAGAAGTCAAAGAATTGATTGAAGAAATCCATGAAGGATCTTGTGGAGCTCATGTAGCAGGTCGGACTCTTCTGCAAAGGGTAATGACACAGGGATACTACTGGCCGACGATGAGAGCTGATTGTATAGCCTATGCTAAGAAGTGTGACAAGTGCCAACGTTTTTCTTCCATCCGAAGAACTCCACAGGCATTGTTGACACCCATAACATCACCTTGGCCATTTGCCATGTGGGGGATTGATCTGGTTGGATCACTGCCGACGACCCGAGGAAGGTTCAAGTATCTCGTCGTGGCAGTAGACTATTTTACTAAGTGGGTGGAAGCTGAACCACTAATTGATATGACGTACGAGAAGGTGTATCAGTTCATATGGAAGAATATCATTTGTCGGTATGGTCTCCCCCACGCTTTCATCACAGACCATGGAACGCAATTTGATAATGAATAATTTGCTGCATATTATCATCAGTCAAGCGTCTTGAAGTTTCATTCAGCACCAGGCCATCCCCAAAGCAATGGGCAGACTGAAGTGACGAACAGAACATTACTAAATGGGTTGAAGAAGAGGTTAAGTGACGCTAAAGCAAATTGGATTAATGAGCTACAGTCAGTTTTGTGGACTTACCGAACAACTCCCCGAGCAGCAACAGGTGAATCACCATATATGCTAGCATTTGGAAGTGAGGCTGTGATACCTGCCGAGTTGGGCCTACCAACACACAGGGTGTTAAATTTCAATTCTCCGATCAGTGATCTGATGAGAAGGATGGATTTGGATATGCTCGAGGAAGTCAGAGAAGAGGCAGCCATTAGGAATGCTGCTTATCAACAACGAATAGCTCTGTTTTACAACAAAAGGGTAAAGAAATGTGATTTAAAGGAGGGGGATTATGTGCTAAAGAAGGTCATTCAGAGGCAGAATAAACTGGAAGCAAACTGGCATGGACCTTACCGAGTTACAGAGGTTGTTCGACCAGGAACTTACAGAATAGCAACTCTAGAAGGAGAGGAATTTAAGAACGCATGGAATGCTGAACACCTGCGCAAGTATTATCAGTGATGTCAAATGTAAAGCATTTCTTTCATTATGAATAAAACGAGGATGTTTCGCCATGTTTTTTCTGGTTGGAAATTTTTCCGGGAATACTAGTGTAATACACTACATAACAAAAGTGCTATAAGTAGCCAACCTCCTTTGGTTAGGAGGACAGCTCTACGGAGCAAAAGTGCTATAAGTAGCCAACCTCCTTTGGTTAGGAGGACAGCTCTACGGAGCAAAAGTGCTATAAGTAGCCAACCTCCTTTGGTTAGGAGGACAGCTCTACGGAGCAAAAGTGCTATAAGTAGCCAACCTCCTTTGGTTAGGAGGACATGCTCTAAGGAGCCAAAAAATACTCTAAGGAGCCAAAAGCTTTAAGGAGCCAGAAACTGTACACCAGCATGATCAACTACGGTTGGTAAGATAAAAATATACTCTCATATTACAACCTATGTTGGTCGGGAGGTAATATTATTACAATGAGTTCTTTGAAGAACAAAATGTTCAAAAAATACACCAAGTATAGTTGGTCGGGGATAAAAACCCAATAACTGTAGTTGGTCGGCAAAGACAAATTATTGATCTTAGTTGGTCGGACACATTTTTTTATAATTGAACCAATTATAGCTGATTAGGGATAAAAACCCATCAACTGTAATTGGTCGACAAACATTATTCATCCACCTTGGTTGGTTGGAAACAGTTCGAATATTTTTACTCATTACTTTATTATTAAGTGATCGAGAAACATTACTAATACTTATAACTTTTTATTAAGTTGCTTAATGAACAATATTATCGTTATCTTTTTAACAGATACATATGTACAAATATAAATGTGTTTGATAAACACAAGACTAACAAAATTGGCAAACGGAAAATGAAAATCTTTTCATTAATCTAGAATAAATTACAAATTACAAGAAGGTACTAAATTGTTACATGAATATTACTATTCTATTGGTTTTTTGCCCTGTGCTTTAGAGACAGGTTCCTCGCTGGCAGGAGGGTCTTCTAGGCAAAGGGGAGAATTGATGAAATTAACATCTCTGAGCATTCTGACGTTCATAACAGAAGGTGTATCCAAAAGATGCTCAGGACGAGATAATTCAACTTGGGAGTTAAGGCTATAATCACCAAGGTATTTTGAAATTAGACTGCGAGGAATGGAACGAGCTGGGATCCATGCCATATCCAATTTGAAAGGTGGTACAGGCAGGTCTAATAATGATGGAGCATGATAGTCCCATAAAAAATGCCCTTGCTCCAACTTTAATACACCCAATGCATTTAACCATCCTTGCTTGTAACCTTCATTGTTAGCATGTTCAATGCGAGCATCCAGATGAACGAGAGCTTCATTGTATCCTGCCATCCAGAATTCCCTTGGCTGTTTATGGAATTGGAAGGTTAATCTATCCAATTGTTCATAAAGGCTTTTGGCAAAGAGATCCTTGTTATGCAAAGCAGATTTCGTTGATGCCAGCTGATCTTCCAGAGACAGATTTTTATTGGACATTTCAGTCAGAGCACGGTCTTTTACTTTCAACTGGAATGCTTGAGTTTCCAGAGTAGACTGAGTGCGAGCCTCTTCAACATTTTGAATGAAGACTCTTCCTCGCCCCCGAGCAGTTCCAGAAATGGCAGATCTTCTTAAGTCCTCCAGCTCTTGCCTTAGTTTGGCGTTTTCGACCTCTAAGAACGAGAAGCCTTCATCAGTAACTGGTATTAATGCAGTAGAAGATGAAGCAGCAGATTCATATTGAGCTAATTTTTTCTGCAAATTATTATTTTCTTGTTCCAGGATCTCGGTAATTTGTCTACAGGCTTCAACTTCACCTCTTAGGGTCCTCTCCCTAACGTCATACCCAGCAATGATATTCTTGTGGCCTGTTTCTGAAGAGAGCTGCTGGTATCTATTTTCATAATCCTTATGCAGCGAAGCCATTGATTCGTTGTGTTGATTTTGAAGATCCTCTAAGGAACCATGAAGCTCTTCAATCAACTCATAGTAAGCGACATTGTTGGCCACTGCTCGGTCGAGTAAAGCTTTCAAGTACTGATAAGCTTCAATAGCCTGCTCTGAGGCACCATGACCAAGGATATCAGTAATTTCTGATGTACTAAGATCTGTATGACCAGCCTTATAGTATTGATGACATTGCTGCATCAACTCGGTATCATGAGAAGAGATCAATTCCATTCTAGCAACAAACTAATGACAAGAAAAAGACAACAATCAACAAAAACAAGTTATCAACAACAGAGATAAGCAAAGATATATTTTATTAGATCATCAAAAAGTTACATCGTTTGATTACAAGGAAATACAGAAATGCTACCGAACAACTTCAC
Source organism: Sambucus nigra (assembly GCA_949130495.1). Classification (NCBI taxonomy): domain Eukaryota; kingdom Viridiplantae; phylum Streptophyta; class Magnoliopsida; order Dipsacales; family Adoxaceae; genus Sambucus; species Sambucus nigra. Next base: position 299,018,590 of record OX422215.1, on the reverse strand, counting down.
ACCTTTTCCTTGTCTCCCAAGACTTTCTCGGGAGGCTGGGACGAGGAGCTCGGTTGCTCGGTGGTAACTACAGCTTGATCGGTAGGAATCTTCTCGGGAGGAGGAGGCATAGAAGAAACGTCCTCGGTGGCAGAGGGTTGAGAAGCAGAAACTTGATCGCCCATAGCCATAGAAGACTCATCTGAGGCAGGTTCATCTTCTTCTTCTTCCACAATTGGTGGAGGAGGACCAGGGAGATGCCGTTGGAATAACTCAGAATCATCTTGGACTTTTAGCTCTTGCAGAGCAGCTACCCAACCATCATGGAAGTATTTCAACTCCCCATATTGAACTTGGGATGTCATTGCAGCTATCCCTCTCTCCCATCCTTTCTCCCAACCAATGCTGAAATGTTTCTTGATTGCGACTTTTCTCCTCGACTTCTCCGAGGAAAGCTTCACCTCCAATTCCTCTTTCTTAACCTTGATATCTCGCAGAGTAGATAATTCTTCTTCTGCCTTCTTCAATTTATCATCAGATCCTGATGTTTAACCTCCAAATCTTTAATTTTCTCCTCCAAATTCTTGGAGGTTTCAGCCATCTTCATCTTATCAGCCTCAGCCACAGCCAACTTTTTCTCCCAAACAGTTTTCTCCTCGATGTACTGTTGGCGAGATTCCTTCACAGATTGGGCTAAACCCAACAAAGCATCGTCAACATCGGACGAGGAACTGGAAGCTTTAATAACTTGATCTTTCTTCACGATGGTATTGAAGCAGTTCACCAGCTGAAACATAAGAAAAATAATAAAGTCAACACAAATACAAGAATTCAAGAAAAAGAAAGAAAAAACAAAGGTATGAGAAATTTACTGAAGAAAGATGGCGAGCAGCTAGGGATGTCAGTGTGTCCCTAGGAATTTTTTCATCAACCCCGAGAACCTCGGGTATAACTGAGCTCGTTGAAGAACTCGGAAGAATAATTTTTGAGACACTACTACCACCAGCGGGTAGAGAAGATGCAGTTCCAGCAAGATTAACTGAGGATGATTTCCTCAATCTCTTCAAAGGACGGTCAGCAACATCAACCAAGGAAGAAGTCTTGGTCGGAGAGATGGCAATTACATCAGCAGGAGCATCTTTCTTGCTCGGGGCCACTGGGGGCTTCTCGGTAACTTTGGAGGAACCAGCATCTACTCTTTTAGTCCCCTCTGGGACATCAATTTTGCCTTTCTGGGCTCTAACAGCAGAAGAAGTTTCACCAAATAGAGCAGGAGGAGCTCTTTTCTTGCCCATTCTTTGAGATAGGGGGATGTGAGAATCTGAAGATGAACTTTCTGGTGTTGAAGCTGGTTCAACAGGGCGAGCAGTATAAGAGGTTGTGTAACTCTTATACTGTAGTAAATATGAAGCAGATCTAATATGCTCGTCAGCAATGGTCTTATGCAAATTCCAGATAAGTTTCAAATGCTTGATATTCACTTCTGACTCTTTTGGAGTTTTTCTTTTGCTATCAACTGCAAATAAATACATAATGGAATATCAGTCATACATTTTGTCAAACATGATGAAAGCATAATTTCATAAGTAAAATAAAATGAAAAATAAACCTATCCCATTGCCGTATGGGGGGCATCTGGGACCGTTGTATACTTCATTCCCAGATAAAGGCGCATGTTGCCAATTTTTTATGACCAACCCATGCTCAAAATAATCCCTATTTGAGTCAGGGAGATTAACTACAAGAGCCCTATTCAAATACCTAGTTTTTAAATAATAAATATTATCTAGAACAGCCCATTTATAACAAAACATAATTTCAGGGATCCCAATACGAGTCCCATGAGTTAGATTTAATTTATGCACCCCGTTAATTATTCTCCATGAATTGGTGGCTATTTTTGCAGGAACAAGATCAAAATATTGACAAAACTCAAGACATAATGGGTTTGGTGGAAAGGAAAAACCGCATTCAGCAACAAAAAGACTGGGGAACCAATGTCCCTCAGCCAATCGAAAGTAATCTAAAGGCTCAGAAAGAACCTCTAGAGTTACCCACGAAGGAATGGAAAAATCAGAACGGAATTTCTTAACAGACTCCACAATATAAACCATATTGAATAAAAGAGATACAGAAGAAAGAAAGAAGATCTTACAGAAAGAAAGGAGATGTGTTGACAACGAACGAAAACAAAGATGAACGCACAAGAGAAGAAGAGAAGAGAAAGCTTGAATGCAGAGAATGAAAAACGTAGACGACGGTATGGTTACCAAAGAAGTTTAAATACTTTGCATTGGGAAGCGGCGAAAGAAATGATTACCAAAAAGAAACTACTAAACTTCCGGCGGCTAAAAGGACAAAATTTGCACGAATATCAAAGCGCTTATCAAAAAGGCGGAAACTGCGAAATAAGAAGGAAATTTGAATACAATGTTCCTGAAACCCGGGAAGTACATTTAATATTGCCATATACCGAGAAAGAATGTTCCATACTCTTCAAAGTTCAAAATATGAAACATTGGGGGCTTCTGTTGATACCAAAATTAATGTGCTGATGTGGACAAAGAAGATGAAGACACGTGTCAATCTACATGGCACAATAGCAGCGAGGAAGATCATTTCCCGACCAACCGTGCTTATTTCCGAGCAACGAGAATACGCCGAGGAACTCTATCATGCCGAGGAACTTTAACACACCGAGGTACTCTAATGTTCCGAGAAACTCTTGATCAACAAGCAACTAAGGCGGTCCGAACTGCATCTCGACCGTATCATTAATTACCAGACGGACAACTGTTCAACTATTCATTATATTCTTGACGCACACGCTGCATTAAATGTATTACCCTTTCATATGTATATCATTTAATGTATTGGACCTTTCATGTACAGCCTAAAGGCTATAAATACCATGTACCATCCTCATTCAAGGGGACCGGAATTTCTTGAGAGAACTTGTAATCAAGAATTCTGCAAACACTCAGCAATAACATAACAGTGGACGTAGGCTTTATTCCTAGCCGAACCACTTTAAAAATCTTTGTCTTATTTATTTATCTGTGATTGAATAATTAGAGCGATCTAGTTTTTTACATCAACAATATCATTATTAGATAGTAAGTGTGACGAAATTGAAAGAAGACAACTATATATTGGTATAAGAAAATGGGGTCATTACACGAAATGCACACCTCAGCGTGGCCATGTCACCAATGGTCGCGATCCCTTATGCATCAAACCTAGACATCTAGTTGTTTGCATTCTAGAAAGACTCCTTTTCATCAACACTTATCCATAAGGCATGTTCACAATGCATGTGAAGTTCTAACCAACTGTTACAAATAGAGGTGTCCACCCCTAATTTGGCAAGAAACTATTGGGCGATGAAGCTTTGTCCAATTTTGTCTAACTTCTCTGTACATCGGAGTCCAGACTCCGATCACTTATTCTAGCAATCCAAAATAGCAATAGTCATGAACTCGTAACATATTACACTATAAGGTCACATTTACATGTATGTTATGCATTTATCACATTTCTCTACTCTTGTATGCCTAATAGGCTCCCAATCTTGCACTAATTGAATTAATCAAAGTAAAATAAGGCACCATAATGGACATAGGCTTGCTTAAATGGTCGTATCACTCTAAATCTTGTATTTCTCTCTTAGTATCTCTCTTTTATCCTTTTTTATACTTTTATCATTTGAGTATAGCTTTGATGGAATGGTTTTCTTTAGTAGAACCATTTTAGATGATAACAATGACGTATAAAAATAGTTTTTGGATTAAAAAAACGAATTGTTGTTTTTAGTGGTAGTTATAATTGATAATTACATACATAGAGTGGAAAAAACTACTTTGTCATTTTGGAAGAAGTGTTTAATATATATATATATATATATATATATATATATATGTGTGTGTGTGTGTGTGTGAATAAATCTAAAAAAACTAGTTTTATCTCTTTACCTTAATAAATCAATTTTGTGATAATTTAGAGAAAAACGTTGTTTCAAAACACATTTTGTAGTTCATTCACCATTATAATAAAGTTTTATATTTCAAATTAAATAGGGTGGTGTATGATTAATCTAAAATTATATATCTTGGATGTAAACTTGTATCCTTAAAGTTTAGTGTGGCACCCTTATTTTAATATTCTGGTGTATTAAGTCTAATTATTAAATTATATAGGTTGTAAAAAAAATTAAATACCGTCATTAGCATGCAATTGAAACAATAGATAAAGATAGATAAAATAGAGTGCGATGTGAATATCCTCAACAAAAATAAATATGGAATGTAAATCAATCACCACCACTGACTATAAAATATGAAATAACAAGGTGTGATATAACAATCTCAAGACAATACATGTCTAAAACTGATCTCTTCAAGATAAACATAAACTGAATATATCCGATGATGTAAAAGATAAACCTCATACCACTCGAAAGTAATAAAATAAATATAAACTCCGACACCTACATCTCTAACTAGTGGTGACTGGAATGACGACTAGGTGCTCATGAGATAGGAATCTGAGTCTAACAGGTTGTTGGAGCACCCGAAAATAATGCGACAGGTCTGTCCCATCACAAGATTAAAAACAAGATACGCACCCCAAGTAATAAAACTGATAATCATGCATATAAATAATAAATCCACATTTTTTATATTAATTGTTCAATTACTCGCCTTACCATTACAGGTTGTAAGGACACAAGTCTCTGATTGAGTCTTAATGTAGTGTTGGCCCAATTCCAGACAAAAATGATTGAGTCATAGGATAGTGTTCTTGTGTATCCTTTAAGACTATGATATGTTAAAGTTGAAGACGTTGCGGCCTACTTATCAAGAGATCATCATTGCCGATTTTCATGTGCCTCGTTTCACGTCATCAACTTAGTTCCAATCCCTCCTAAAGTATGAATGAATTAGATATATATATAGGAGCTTGGAACATTTTTTTATTGGGTGCAATTTTATCTTATAATAAATTATATTTTCAGAATGCTATTTTAGAACTTTGTATAAAAAAATTTGGGCTTAAAATTAAAAAATGACATTCTGGCAGTTCGTTCGATATTGTCTTTGGAACGAGTTTGTCGTTCGAACGAGAATGTCATTCGAACTAGTTTGCTAAAGAATTTTCCCATTTCGCCTCTGGAACATCGTTAGATGTTCGTTCTAATGAGAATGTCGTTCGAAAGAAAATCTCGTTCGAACGAGATTTCAGGGCAGGAAATTTTTTGGATGTTTTAGCCCATTTTTCCAATACTTTGTCCCACTATCTTTTGACAGTTTTAAAAGCAACTTCAGGACAGACTTTTACTAAGACTTTTGCAACCTCCTTTAGAGATTTTTGAGAGCCAATATTTCATAACAAAATTCCTAGTTTTCATGTGTCGAAATCAATTAGAAATTCTCTTATACACATGTGTGTTCACCCAAAAAATCAGTTTATGTTTATTCCAAGTACTACACACACACACACACACACACACACACACACACACATATATATATATATATATATATATATTGCTTGGAGAGTGTTTTGGCACCAGGTTCTACTATACCGAATTGAAGAGTTCGTTTGGTCTTACTTCTACATCCCATAAAGAAGAAGTTCATTATTTTGCTGCGGCATTCTCATACGGTGAAAGGCACAGTGTATGGTTGGCGGTTGTTCCCTAAAGCTTCATTGGTGGATTCCAAGATTTCGGTGGATTTCAGGATTGTCATCTAAGAAGAGGTAGTTTCAAGAAGATGCATCGGGGCTTGAAGGAGTCGTTTCGAGTGTAGAATGTCATCTTTCTTGTAATTATAATTCCGTACTTAGTGGACTTAAGGCTAGGACCGTCCGAGATTTTTTCCGATTGTGGATTTTTCCTCGTGCATCGTGCGTAGTGGTTGTGAATTTATTTTATCTTGCAAATCACCTAGAACGCATGCTTAGGATTAAAAGATAAAATATGGTTTAATTCGCAATATTGTTTAAATTGGTGCTATAATTTAATTTGGGTAAAATTTAAGTTAATTTAATTCAAGCCGAAAATTTAATTTGTTAAATTTGGTTTGGCCTAATTTGGTAATATTGAAAATATTGTGTAGGCAAATTTTAGGACTTGTGTTAAATTAATTTTGGGCTAAAAGTAAATCTCTCATAGTTAACTTTAAGTGCTATTTTTGTTTGTGAGAAAATCTAAAAATTGGTTTGTGTAAATTTTGCGTGCGTGTGTGTGTTCACCATAATTCACTTATTTAGGTTTAATTTTAATTTTGTTTTTTAGAAATTAAAATTTGTCATTTGAGTGTGTTGAACCATCTTTATTCCGCATTAAAGGAAATTATTTTGTAAAATTTATAAGTGGGGGTCCAACAAGTGGTATCAGAGCCGGAGCGCTAATTTATCGCGTTAAAGATCTATTTTTCAACTTATATGATTTTTGTGCTCCTTGTATTTTTAGGTGGTTCATTTTTTACTCACTCTCGTTTTTGTTTTGTATCTCTTGATGGGACGTCTTAATGATAATTTGTCCATTTCTAATGATATTGATGTTTTTTATATTCGAGAGGAATTTAATGGGCTTAATAAGTGTAATGAAAAATTGAGAGAATTAAATTTGAGATTTGCAAAAATAATTTAGTTTCTTGAAAATGAAAAATTATGTTTTAAATTTAGAATTGAACTTTTGCAAACCTCACTATCTCAAAAAGATATTTTTCGTAAAAAGCTCATGGACATAAATTACAAATTTAATATTTTAGAAATGTCCAGGAAATAGAGTGATAGTCTAGAAAAGACTCTTAGGGAATAGCCAAAGGGGGAGATTTGTAAGGACAAAAGTCTCCGATTGAGTCTTAATGTAATATTGGTTCAATTCCGAACAAAAATGTTTGAGTCATAGGATAGTGTTCTTGTGTATCCTTCAAGCCTATGACATGTTAGTTGAAGACGTTGCGACTTACTTATCAAGAGATCATCATTGCCAGTTTTCATTTTCCTCGTTTCACGTCATCAACTTAGTTCCAATCCCTCCTAAGGTATGAATGCATTACATATATATATATATATATATATATATATATATATATATATATATATATATATATATATATATATATATATATATATAGGATCTTGGAACATTTTTTTTACTGGGTGTAATTTTATCTTATAATAAATTTTATTTTTAGAAGGTTGTTTTAGAACTTTGTATAAAACGTTTTTGGGCTTAAAATTGAAAAATGACATTTTGGCAGTTTGTTCGATATTGTCGTTCAAACGAGTTTGTCATTCGAATGAGAATGTCATTCAAACAAGAATATCATTCAAACGAGTTTGCCAACGACTTTTCCTATTTCGCCTTAAGAACATCGTTAGATGTTCTTTTGAACAAGAATGTCGTTCAAACGAGATTTCTGGGCGGGAATTTTTTTTGCAGTTTTAACCCATTTTTCCACTACTTTGTCCCACCATCTTTTTACAGTTTTAAAAGAAGACTTCAGGGCAGACTTTTTCTAGGACTTTTGCAACCTCATTGAGAGCCAATATTTCAAAACAAAAGTCCCATTTTTCATGTGTCAAAACTAAAATCAGTTTATGTTTATTCCAAGTGTAGACACCCCATTCTATTACCCCCATAAACTCTCCCTAGGTATCTAGTACCTCCCTTCATCACTACAAGCCCAGTTCATACCCCGAGTACTAACCTAGAAGCCATCGGTCACTCCCAAGCTCCTTTTGACCAAAAAGTCAAACTCTTCAGCTCGACCAAGACTGAATGAATCTTCAAAGGGAACTGAATCCCCTTTCCAACGGTCTATCCCGTGCATGATTCCGACTTGCCATGCAGACGAATGACCCATTTTCCCCGAAACCTGATCTAGAGGCCACCGGACACTTTCGGGCTCCGTTTGACCATAGTCAACTCTTTATCTCGACTAATACTGAATGAATCTTCAAAGGGAACTAAAACCCCTTTCCAACAGTTCACCCCGTGCTTGATTCTGACTTACGATACGGACGAACGATCCATTTTACTCCGAGAGGTCACCAAATGGTTCCAGGGCCTGGTTAACCAAAGTCAACTCCCCGAACTGGATCAAACCCTTTGTAATGTCTAATTACATCTCCTAACCTTTCCAAAGGTCCACCCCGTGCACGATTCTGACACACCATGCGGACAAACGATCCGTTTGTGTCCGAAGTTTCCCAGTCCAAAGGACCGACGAGCGCTTCCGAGCCACATTTGACCCAAAGTCAACTCCCAAACCAGGGAGTAGTCCAAAGGACTTTTGAACGTCTCTTAATTACCTTTTCAATGGTCCACCCCGTGCACTATTCGAATCAACAGTTTGCACTCTGCGGTCGATTTTTCAAAAAGGCCGAAAAGACACTGCCAAACGATAGGTCCCAGACCCTACCTATTGGCAGTGTGCCTAAACACACCTGTCGATTAGCAGGACCAGGGCTATGATGATCGGTAATGCCTTGGTCCTATAAAAAGTAGGCCTTGACCTCAATGCAAAGGGAGCCCAAATCTGAAAGACATCACTCTCAGAAAAACCAGGAAAACCTCTCTCGAAGTTAGTGTGATTTTCACATCCAAATCCCTTTCCAACCTTCATTTTTCAATATCATTTTCAACAAACTTGGTGAATTAACTACCCTCCATCATCATCCAAGTGCAATGGCTGCTCTCCAACATTCAAGATCAAGCTCAAGATCTTCAAGAAGGTCTAATTTTCTCAATTCTCATAAATTCGCATTAACTTGTTTTATTACTTAGAACATTTATTCTCTCATCTCACATATCCTAATATAATTTTTATTTAGTATTATTTCACATCTCTTATTTTCATACAAATAAAAATCCAAAAAATAAGAAAAAGTGGGTTTGCTCATAAATTCCAAACGGGAATTCTCACATTTTTCTTACACTTCACTCACAACTAAAACACTTTTTCCACACACACATACACACACACACACAAATAGGAGAATACCCCGATTGGATTTATGGGATAAACCCCATCCCTCATTTTGCATACGAACTACGTGAACTTTGATGCCTCTATAGGCTACGTAGGCATCTCAGGGTAAAATTCGAGACTCGATTCCTATTTTTTACTCTTTTTCTCATTTTCTATTTTCTCTAAATTCAATTCTCTTAGATTACATATATATGCATATTTGTTCTCAGTGGCATATTATTCCACATACGTTATCGTTCCATTATAACGATCAACTCAAGGATGATTGCGCAAATCCTATTTCTAAATATTATCTTTACATTCCTACGGATGACTCGCTTTATCTCTTTCATGGTACAAGTCGATGACTCTTATCTCCACTACATATACACATGCACACATATCACGGGGAAAATAAAGGAAAATAACAAAAACCCATGAGAGACCGTAAGGGCGGAATGGGTGCCTAACACCTTCCGGACCCCTTTCGAATCATTTTGGTTTCGTATGCATCAGTATGTCTTTGGATGTTGTCCTTTCGGATGGCTCCCTTTCTTTTGTTTGTTTTGAGTAAAATAGACTGGGGACTCCATCTCTCTACATTTTTCACCTCATCAATGACGCCGGCCGAAGCGCTCCCGAGAGGGACGCTAGGGCCTAGGATCCTCACTCTCCTGCTCTCCGCGAGGATCGGGGATGGACACATTGGCGACTCCACTAGGGATTATATGTTTATTTGAGGGCTAGACTCTATTTACATGGGTGCTTTATTTTCTTATATATCCCCTATTTGCATATTCCCCTTTACTACTCATGTGTATCCCATACTTATGATTCTATTCACACTTGTAGAAAATTCTCCATGTACACTTCGCACCATGTGCACCTAAGATCACATATATCCCCATATTGCACGCATCTCCCATCCATACTTGGTGTGCCATTAGTACTTCTACTTTGCCCCTTGTTTGGCATGATCAAGAAAGACTTTCTCAAAAGATACTAATAAGAGAATCATGTATGATTCACACTACATCACCAAAGTGCATTGTTGATGTAAAAAATTAGATCTCTCTAATTATTTAATCACATATAAATATAAATGAGACATAGAATTTTAAAGTGGTTCAGCCTTATATGAATGGCCTACGTCCACTGTTATGTTATTGCTGAGTGTCTGGGAATTCTCGATTACAAGTGCTATCAAGAAATTCCGATCCCCTTTAGATGAGGGTGATACAATGTATTTATAGCCTTGAGGCTGTACATGAAAGGGTCGATACATTAAATGATATACATATGAAAGGGTAATACATTTAATGCAGCATGTGTGTCAAGATGATAAACATTCAATGAATAGTTGAACTGTTGATTATCTGGCAATTAATGCTACGGCCGAGATGCAGCTCGGACCGCCTTAGTTGCTCGTTGCTCAGGAGTTCCTCAGAGTGCTAGAGTACCTCGGAGTGCTAAAGTTCCTCGGTGTATCCTCGTTGCTCGGAGAGAACATGAGTTGGTCGGGGAAATGAACTTCCTCGTTGCTATTGTGCCACGTAGATTGACACGTGTCTTCGTATTATTCGTCCACATCAACATATTAATTTTGGTATCAACAGAAGCCCCCAATGTTTCATATTTCGAACTTTGAGGAGTATGGAGCATTCTTTCTCGGTATATGGCAATATTAAATGACTTCGCTGAGTTTTAGGAGCATTTTCTTTGTATTTGAATTTCCTTCCAAATTCGCAGAGTCCGCCTTTTTTCCTTTTCATAAGCGCTTCGATCTTCGTGCACTTTTTGTCCTTTTAGCCGCCGGTAGCGCAATAGTTTCTTTTATGTAATCATTTCTTTCGTTGGTTCCCAAGGTAAAGTATTTAAACTTCCCAAGTAATCATACCGTCCTCTACCTTTTCCAATTTTCTTGCTTTCGAATTCTCCATAGTTTTTCTTTCTCTTGTGCGTTCATCCTTGTTTTCGTTCGTTGTCAACAGATCTCCTTTCTTCCTGTAAGATCTTCTTCCTTCTTCTTTTATTCACCATGGTTTATATTATTGAATCTATTGAAAAATTCCGTTCTAATTATTCCATTCCATCTTGGGTTACTCTGGAGAATCTTCCTGAGCCCTTTGATTATTTCCGTTTGGCTGAGGGACATTGGTTCCCCAGCCTCTTTATTGCTGAGTGTGGATTTTCTTTTCCACCTAACCCTTTATGCTTAGAATTATATCAACATTTCGATGTTGTTCCTGCAAAAGTAGCCCCCAATACATGGAGAATAGTTAATGGGGTGTATAAGTTAAATCAAACTCATGGAACTCGTATAGGAATTCCTGAGATTATGTACTGCTATATATGGGCTATTTTAGATAATATTTATTATTTAAAAACTAGATTTTTGAATAGGGCTTTAGTAGTCAATCTCCCTGACGCTAACATGGATTATTTTGAACATGGATTAGTTTTCAAAAATTGGCAACATGCTCCTTCAGTCGGGGATGACGTGTATGAAGGTCCCAAATGCCCCCCATATGGCAACGAGATAGGTTATTTTCATTTTATTTTTGAAGTTATGATTTCATCATGTTTGACAAAATGCATGATTGACAATTCAATTTATTTTTGTTTGCAGTTGACAACAAGAGAAAGACCCCCAAAGAATCAGAAGTTAATATAAGACAATTGAAACATATCTGGAGTTTGCATCAGAAGGTTGCAGACGAACACATCAGGTCTGCTTCGTATTTGTTGCAGTATAGGAGCTACACGTCGTCCTTTACTGCTCGTCCTGTGGTCAGTACCAGTGATCCAGTGCAAATTCCTGAAGACTCTGATCCAGAATCTCATATTCCTTTGAATCAAAGGATGGGCAAGAGAAGAGTTCCTGCTATCTTCGAAGAGGCCTCCTCTGTTGGTGATGGAAAGAGAACCAAGGTTGATGTCCCAAAGGGGACAGAGAAAGTGGATGTCATGCAGAAAGCTGCTGAGAAGCCCCCAATGGCTCCTGTGCAGAGGGATGCACCTGTTGAAGTAATCACTATCTCACCAACTAAAAGTTCTTCTTTGGTTGAGATTGTTGAAAAAGCACCGAGGAGACTGAGGAAATCCTCCTCGGTCAGTACTTCTGGAACCATTGCCCAGCTCCCAGCTGGTGGAGATGGTGATCCAGTCATTGTTCCTCCGAGCTCTACGATGAGCTTGGCAAGGTTTTCACCCATTCCCGAGGTCCAAGGTACTGAAGAAGACCTTTCTCGGGATATGGTTACTTCTCTGGCTGCTCATCATCTGGCTTCAGTAAGTATCTCTACTCTGAGCTTTTTATATTTTCCTTTGTTATTTCCCATATATGTTTCTGATATCATTTCCTTTTTCTGATTACAGTTGACGAGTTGTTTCAATATAATCCTTAAAAAGGATGAAGCAATCAAAGCTTCTTGTTCCTCGTCCATTGTGGAGGGAGCACTGGAAAAAGCTATTAAATCTATGAGTGAATCCCGTCAGAAGTATGACGAGGATAAAACTGAATGGGAGAAGAAATTGGCTGTGTCTGATGCAGAGAAGGTACAATTTGGCAATAAGGTGAAGGACTTGGAGAGAGAAAATAAAGATTATGCCGAGAAACTTTCAGGCTTTGGGGAGCTTGAAAATAAACTGAAGTCAGCTGAGGAAGAGTTGACACTTCTGCGCGAAGCAAATCGTCAAAAGGAGGAGTTGGAAGCCAAGCTGAAAGTCTTCGAGGACCTTCTAATCGAGAAACTTTCTTCGGAGAAGATGAAGAGAAAAACGGCTGTGAAGAAATCCTTTCGGACTGGTTGGGATAAAGGATGGGATAGAGGGGTAGCTGCGATGATGGACCAGGTGAATTATGGAAGATTGAAATTCTTCCATGATGGTTGGGTTGCTGCCTTGCAGGAATTAAAGGTGAGCGAGGACTCCGAGCTGTTTCAACAACACCTCCCTGGTCCTCTTCCAGTTATTGAAGACGAAGATGAGGACGAAGCTGCCTCTTAAGAATCTTCAATGGGTGATCAAGTCCTTGTTCCACCACCCAACCAGATAGCCACCGAGGAGATTTCTTCCTTGCCTACTCCTCAAGAACAAGTCCCAGCTTCTACCAATCAGATCGACGTTCCCACCGAGCAACCAAGCTCCTCGTCCCAGCCTCTCGAGAAAGTCTTGGGAGACAAGGAAAAGGTGTGAAGTTGTTCGGTACTATCTTTATTTTTTTCCTCTTACTTGTACTTCTGTATTCCAAATGATGTAATCTTGTTGATGATGTAATAAAATCACATCTTTTTGTTCCTCTACATTGCTGATGCTCTGTCTGTTTTTATTAACTCTTGCCTTCTCCTCTTTATTAGTTTATTGCTAGAATGGAACTGATATCTGCCCATGATACAAAGCTGATGCAACAGTGCCGTGGATATTATAAGGCTGGTCATACAGACCTGAGTGTATCAGAGATTGCCGACATCCTTGGCCATGATGCCTCAGAGCAAGCAGTTGAGGCTTACCAGTACCTGAAGGATTTACTTGATCGATCTGTGGCCAATAATGTGGCATACTACAAATTGATCGAGGAACTTCATTGTACTTTAGAAGATCTTCAGAATCAACACAATGAATCAACTGCCTTGTTGCACAAGGAGTATGAAAATAGATATCAACAGCTTTCTTATGAAATAGGCCATAAAAAGATTATTGCTGGATACGATGTTAGGGAGAGAACCCTAAAAGGTGAAGTTGAGGCCTGCAGGCAGATCGCCGAGCTGCTGGAACAAGAGAACAATAATTTGCAGAAAAAGTTAGCACAGTATGAGTCTGCAGCTTCATCTTCCACTGCTTTAGTACCGATTACCGATGAGGGTTTCTCATTCTTAGAGGTTGAGAATGCCAAACTAAGGCAAGAACTGGATACCTTAAGAAGATCTGGTACTTCTCCTATTGCTCAGGGACGAGGAAGAGGTTCTCGTGGGAGAGGAAGAGCTGCCCAGAATGTTAACGAGGAACGAAGCATGTCAGCTGCTCGGGGACGATCAAGAACTCCTCGTAGTATTGAAGAAGCTCGTACTCTGTCAACATTGGAAACTCAAGCGTACCAGTTAAACGCAAAAGATCGGGCTTTGTCCAAAATGTCCAAGAAAATCCTAACTCTTGAGGATCAACTTGCATCGACCAAATCTGCTCTGGATAATAAGGATGCTCTTGTCAAGAACTTTCATGAGTAGATAGAGAAATTAACTTTCCAATTCCACAAACAACCTCGTGAGTTCTGGATGGCAGGCTACAATGAAGCCCTTTATCACTTGGATGCTCGCATTGAAAATGCCAATAATGAAGGTTATAAACAGGGATGGTTGAACACCCTTGGTGTGCTGAAGCTCGAACAGGGGCACTACCTGTGGGATTATCATAGCCCTGGGCTACTAGACTTGCCTGTACCACCCTATAAATTGGACATGGCATGGATTCCAGCTCGTGCCATTCCTCGGAGCTTAATTTCAAAATATCTTGGTGACTATAATCTTCATTCTCAAGTTGACGTATCTCGTCCCGAACATCTCTTGGATACACCTTCTGTGATGAACGTCAGGATGCTCAGAGATATTAACTTCATTAATTCTCCTCTTTGTCTGGAGGATCCTCCTGCTGGCGAGGAGCCTGTTTCAAAAGCTAAGGGAAAGAAACCAATAGAGTAGGAATCTTAATGTAATGGTTAGCACACATGTAATTTGTAATTCATTTTGAAATTTAATGAAAGACTTTCATTTTCTGTTTGCAAATCTGTATTGCTATTGTCTTGTGTTTATCAAACACTTTTATGTTTGTGCATATGTATCTGTTAAAAAGATAACAATATTGTGTTGTTCATTGACCAACTTAGTAATAAAAAAGTTACAAGTATCAATGTTGCTCAATCACTTACTAATAAAGTAATGAGTATAAAATGTTTAAAATGTTTCCAACCAACCAAGGTTGTTAAATTGTGTTTGTCGACCAATTACAGTTGATGGGTTTTTATCCCCGACCAGCCATACTTGGTAATTTTTTTTCATAAAAGGTGTCCGACCAACCAAGGTCGATAATTTATCCTCGTCGACCAACTACAGTTAGTGGGTTTTGATCACCGACCAACTATACTTGGTTCAGTTTGGAATTTTTTTGTATTTTTTGGAATGATTTTATCTTCCGACCAACATAAGTTGGCATATTTTGTTTTTTAACCAGCCAAAATTGGCATTTTTCAGAATGTTGTTCTTGCCCTTTTACCAACTGGAGTAGGTCATGGGTTTGAACTATCGGGTTCTTTCGAACTATCTTATCCACAAGCTCTTTTACCAACCGAAGTTGATCACGCAAGTGTACACCTCCTAACCAAAGGAGTATAATTTGTTCTCGCTATTTTACCAACCGAAGTTGATCACGCTCGAACTATCAGGTTCTTTCGAACTATCGTGTCCACTAGTTATTTTACCAACCGGAGTTGATCACGCTAGTGTACGCCTCCTAACCAAAGGAGTATAATTGTTCTCGCTATTTTACCAACCGAAGTTGATCACGCTCGAACTATCAGGTTCTTTCGAACTATCTGGTTCTTTCGAACTATCGTGTCCACTAGTTATTTTACCAACCGGAGTTGATCACGCTAGTGTACGCCTCCTAACCAAAGGAGTATAATTTGTTCTCGCCCTTTTACCAACCGGAGTTGGTCGTGGGTCTGAACTATCGTCCTCTTTTTGCTGTCGAGCAGTGTAGTGTACAACACTAGTATTCCCCGAAAAACTTTCAAACAAAGGAGAGGAAAATGGTGAAACATCATCGTTTTATTCATATTGATGGAACTGTTGTACATTTTACATCATTGATAATACTTGCGAAGGTGTTCAGCATTCCAAGCATTCTTGAATTCCTCTCCTTCAAGAGTTGCTATTCGGTAAGTTCCTGGTCGAACAACTTCTGTAACTCGGTAAGGTCCATGCTAATTTTCTTCCAATTTATTGTGCTTCTGAATGACCTTCTTTAGCACATAATCTCCTTCTTTTAAATCGCATTTCTTCACCCTTTTGATGTAGAACAGAGCTGTCCGTTGTTGATAAGCAGCATTCCTAATGGCTGCCTCTTCTCTGACCTCCTCGAGCATATCCAAATCCAGTCTTCTCATCAAGTCACTGACCGGAGAATTGAAATTCAGCACTCTATGTGTTGGAAGACCCAACTCGGCAGGTTTCACAGCCTCACTTCCAAACGCCAGCATATACGGTGATTCTCCAGTTGCTGCTCGGGGAGTTGTTCGGTAAGCCCACAATACTGATTGTAGCTCATTAATCCAGTTAGCTTTAGCCTCACTTAACCTTTTCTTCAAACCATTTAATAATGTTCTATTCATCACTTCACTCTATCCATTGCTTTGAGGATGGCCTGGTGCTGAATGAACCTTCAAAATGTTCGACTGATGACAATAGGCAGCAAATTCCTCATTATCGAATTGTGTTCCGTGGTCTGTGATGAAGGCATGAGGGAGACCATATCGACAGATGATGTTCTTCCAGACGAACTGGTATACCTTCTCGTATGTCATATCAATAAGCGACTCAGCTTCTACCTACTTAATAAAATAGTCCACTGCAACGACGAGGTACTTGAATCTTCCTCGGGTGGTCGTCAGTGGTACAACCAAATCAATTCCCCACATGGAAAATGGCCAAGGGGAAGTTATGGGTGTCAACAATGCTTGTGGAGTTCGTCGAATGGAAGAAAAACGTTGGCACTTGTCACATTTCTTGGCGTAGGCTATACAATCAGCCCTCATTATCGGCCAGTAGTATCCTTGAGTCATCACCCTTTGCAAAAGTGTTCGACCTGCTACATGAGCTCCACAAGACCCTTCATGGATTTCTTCAATCAACTCTTTCACCTCGGAGGGATGTACACATCTCTGCAAACCTTCCATAATTCCTCGTCTATACACAATACCATTAGTTAATACATACCGAGCAGCTTTATACTTCAATTTCTTGGCAGCGAGCTTATCTTCCGGTAATTCGCCTTCTTCCACATATGCCCTGATGGGATCCATCCAAGACGGTCCTAAATCGAGGGTAATAATATTCATCATCAAATCTTCATCTATGCTTCGACTTTCTAATACTTCAATTGGTATTGTTCTTCGCAGCTCGGTACGAGTAGCTGATGCTAGTCGGGCAAGTGCGTCTGCTTGTGCATTCTCTATTCTTGGTATTCTGATTAATTGAATCGCATCAAATTCTGCCAATAACTCCATTACCTTGGCATGATACTTGACCATTAATTCTCCTTTAACTGCATACGTTCCCATCATCTGATTCATAATCAATTGAGACTCACTGAATACCATCACTTGTTGTGCTTCCATAATCTTTGCTAAATTAAGACCTGCTATCATGGCCTCATACTCAGCCTCATTATTGGAGGCTTTGAATTGGAATCGTAAGGCATATTCCATGTCAATCTCGTCTGGGGTGTTCAAAACAATTCCTACCCCACAACTTGCTGTGCAAGATGAGCCATCTACATATAATCTCCATATGGGTAACCCGTCTTCAAATTTCTTATCTGATAGAGTTCCTCGGTGAAATATTTGTTGCTTCTTTTCATCCTCCCCTGACACTTTTCGCTCCTCGTCGACCATCTCTTCTCGCTCTTTTACCAATCGGAGCTGGTCTGAGTTCGAAGTTGATGATCTTTCTATATCCACAAGCCCTTTTACCAACCGGAGTTGGTCTGGACTTATGTCTGTTGATCCTGTAACATCCACAGGTTGGTCAGCGAGTAATTTTAGTTCCTCGGGGGTATCAGGATATGTAAACTCTGCTATAAAATCTGCTACAGCCTGCCCTTTCAATGATGACCTGGGCTCATACACAATATCATATTCACCGAGCTCTATTGCCCAGTACATCAGTCTCCCTGACTTTTCTGGCTTATGAAGGGCTTGTCTCAATGGCATGTCGGTATAAACGACGATGGTATGGGCTTGGAAATATGGCCTCATTCTTCTACTTGCTTCAATTAATGCCAATGCCAATTTTTCCATCTTTGGGTACCTGATTTCTGCACCTCGGAAAGCCTTACTTTTATAATAAATTGGTTTCTGGACCCCATTCTCCAATCTGATCAATGCTGAGCTGACTGCATTCTCTGATACTGCCAGATACAAGTACAACTTCTCTCCTGTTATTGGCCTGGACAACAATGGAGGTGCTCCCAAATACTTTTTCAAGTCTTGAAAGGCCTTATCACATTCATTAGTCCATTCAAAAGTTTTTCGAAGTGTTTTGAAGAATGGGAGGCATTTATCAGTTGCTCGGGACACAAATCTGTTGAGCGCCGCAACTCGTCCTATAAGACTCTGCACTTCTTTCTTCGTCGTTGGGGATCGCAGCCCTAAAAGAGCTTTGATCTTATCTGGATTTGCCTCAATACCTCGTTGGTTGACGATGTATCCGAGGAACATTCCTTCTCGTACTCCAAAGGTGCACTTCGTCGGGTTGAGCTTCATTTGGTATTTATCCAGTTGATCAAAGGTCTGGCCTAAGTCAACTAGATGATCAGCAGCTCTCTTGCTTTTCGTCAGCATATTGTCGACGTAGACTTCCATGTTGCAACTGATTTGTTCGGCAAAAACCTTGTTCATCAGCCGCTGATATGTTGCACCTGCATTTTTCAAACCAAAAGGCATAACATTATAACAATAAGTTCCCCTTGGGGTAATAAAAGAAGTATTTTCCCTGTCTTTAGGTTTCATTTTGATCTGGTTGTAGCCAGAATATGCATCCATGAAACTAAGCAGCTCATGTCCCGAGGTAGCATCCACTAGCTGGTCAATTCTGGGTAATGGAAAATGATCTTTTGGGCATGCCTTGTTGAGATCAGTGAAATCAACACACATTCTCCATTTATTGTTCTTCTTCTTTACCATCACCACATTTGCCAACCAGTCTGGATATTTCACATCTTCAATGAATTGGGATTTCTAGAGCTTCTCGACCTCCTCTTGTATGGCCTGATTCTTCTCGAGACTAAACACTCTTCTTCTCTGCTTCACAGGCTTGATCTCCTTATTCACATTGAGCTCATGACATAAGAAGTTTGGATCTATTCTTGGCATGTCTTCATAACTCCATGCGAAAGTATTCTTCCTGTTTCTCAAGAAAGTTATCAACTCCTGTTTTATTGAAACATCCAAATACGAACCTATCTGGGTTATTCGTTCACGAAGCTCGTCGTCCAGAATAACATTTTCTGTAGATTCCACCACCTGTCCTTTTACAAGTTGGGATTCATCCCTGGGATCAAGAGTTTCAATTTCTGTACCTTCCTCCACTTGGTAGGTAATAGTCTTTTTTCTTGACTCTTCAAGTTCCTCTTGCTCGGCAGACGAGTAATAGCATTCCCGAGCTACTTTTTGATCACCTTTCACAACTCCTACTCCAAAGTTTGTTGGGAATTTTAAGCATTGATGCACTGTAGATGGAACTGCTTCGAACTTCTTCAAACCAACTCTTCCCATGATGATGTTATAGGCTGCCTGCACATTCTTATCCATCACAAAGAAGCGTATTCTTTCTGTTCGATAAGCAGGCCAAGTTCCAATGAATATATCCAACTTAATCATCCCAAGTGGAAAAACTTTCTCGCCATCAAAACCCAGGAGGGGTCTGTGATAAGGTTCCAATTGAGATAATTTTAGATTCAAGCTATCAAAGCATGAATAGTACATGATGTCTGCCGAACTTCCATTGTCTACCAACACCCTTGAAATCACTACTTCCTTCATCCTCATTTTGATTACCAGAGGATCGTCGTGAGGATAAAGAACACCTGCCAGGTCATTTTTTGAAAAGCCAATTACCAGCTTCTCTTTGTTTACCTTCCTCGGACGATCGTCCTCGGCCAAATTTATTCGCTGAATATATGAACAAGCCTGAGCCTCTCCAAGGTAATCTTTTCTTTCTGCAGTAAGGTCTCCTCCTCCTGCATCTCCTCCTGTAATAACATTACAATCAAATGATCCAAAACATATGGAAAATACCTCTCGTTCTGGATGCCTTGGCTTCTTGGGAAGATCGGGGTCATCATCTGGATCATCTTCGTGGTCCCTCTTCTTTTTCTCCTCTGCAAGACGAGGAGATCTAGACCTCTCTCTAGTTCGATCATTATTTTTTCTTTCACTTCCCCGATCAACATATTTTGCTAGTTTTCCTCTTCGGATGAGTGTTTCAATCTCATTCTGAAGAGCTATGCAGTTTTTGGTCATGTGACCATGATCTTTATGAAACTCGCAATATTTATCCCTACTCCTCGAATCAGGGTCTGATCTCAGTTTCTTTGGCCACTTTACCTCCTCGCTATTCTTGATTTCTTCCAAGCCATGATTAATACCCATTTTCAAGGGAGTATAATTATCGAATTTCTTCAGGACTTGCCATGACAACTTATTATTTCTGGAACGCTTGTCACCACCATTGCCCTTATGCTTTTTATTCTTAGACTTGTCGACCTCCATCTTGGTGTCTTTATCCATATTCTTTTTTGCAGCCATAGCTTCTTCGGCATTCATGATTTTGGCCGCTTTTGCCATCAACTCTGACATAGTTTTAGGTGGATCTTTCACCAAAGTGTAATACAACTTATTAGGCAACAAACCACTCATCAAGGTGGTGATTGCTGTCATTTCCTCATAATCAATGACTTCCAGCTTCTCGTTATTGAAACGAGTTATGTAATCTCTAGTGCTCTCACCAGATTTGTGTCTAACACTTAACAAGTATGCTACTCTTTTTACTGGTTTTGCTCCAAAACAGAAGTTACCAATGAACAACTCAGCCAATTGAAAGAAAGTTGAAATCTTACCCCGAGGAAGATTGTTGTACCATATCTGGGCAGATCCGGTAAGAGTTCCTGAGAATGCCCTACATCTCATCTCGTCGGGGACAGCATAGATGTCGGCAGCGGCTTGATATTGCTCTATGTGAAGAACAGGATCTGTCTTTCCATCGTATTTGGGGGTCACCACAGGGGCTTTAAATTTTGACGGTGTTGGAAAGTTTAGAATGGCTTGGACAAAAGGTGTCCCTTGAACAAAAGTTCATTGTAGGGGATTCTTCGCCTTAGCCATTTCTCCCAATCTATCTTCCAACCGCTGAAGAGATCCTTTCCACGCTTCATTTCCTTCCCCGGGCCTATTGGTTCGAGCAATTGATCGTTCTAAAGTATCCTCTTGAGATCTATCTTGACGAGGAGCTGGTCGTGACTGTGCTGATCCTTCTCTTAGATCTGATGGCTGTTGAAAACTCCTCGACATGGTCTTAGGTGGACTCCTATTCCTCCTAGGGCCTAATCGGCTGAAAGGAGAGGCCCTACTTAACCTTTCCAATGCGCTAGCCCTTTCTGGGGAAAGGGTGACGCGTTGCTCAGTATCTGTAACCCGTATTGACGAAGTTTGCCCAGGTTGATAAGAGAAGTCATCAGATTCCTCATTACGATATGATTCAGTACGCCTGGATCGTGAAGAAAGTAAATAGGTTTGCCTCTGACCACTTCGATGTCTTGACTGTGCAGGTGCGCTGCCATGAAGGGTTTGTATGAGTTGCCGCATTGTCTCCTGCATGGCAGTTTGTCCTTGAGCCAGATTCGTCATAATCCTGGCCAGATCTGGAGGTGCAGAGGGATTTGGGGGATTTCCAGCATTTCCAGCGTTTCGATTGCTAGATTCTGGGTTATCCGCCATTGTTGATGAATGATTTTTGGTGAGAAACGATAATAATAGTCGTTCCCACAGACGGCGCCAATCTGTTGATGTAAAAACTTAGATCGCTCTAATTATTTAATCACAGATAAATATAAATGAGACAAAGAATTTTAAAGTGGTTCAACCTTATATGAATGGCCTACGTCCACTGTTATGTTATTGCTGAGTGTCTGGGAATTCTCTATTACAAGTGCTATCAAGAAATTCCGGTCCCCTTTAGATGAGGGTGATACAATGTATTTATAGCCTTGAGGCTGTACATGAAAGGGTCGATACATTAAATGATATACATATGAAAGGGTAATACATTTAATGCAGCGTGTGTGTCAAGATGATAAACATTCAATGAATAGTTGAACTGTTGATTATCTGGCAATTAATGCTACGGTCGAGATGCAACTTGGACCGCCTTAGTTGCTCGTTGCTCAGGAGTTCCTCAGAGTGCTAGAGTACCTCGGAGTGCTAAAGTTCCTCGGTGTATCCTCGTTGCTCGGAGAGAACATGAGTTGGTCGGGGAAATGAACTTCCTCGTTGCTATTGTGCTACGTAGATTGACACGTGTCTTCGTATTATTCGTCCACATCAGCATATTAATTTTGGTATCAACATGCATTGTGATTGACCAAATTTTGTCGAGTAACTGGCGGGTCACTTCGTGATGGGTGCTGGTCCGGCAGGGCCTAAGCGAATGACTCTCACCTTCCATTGGCCAAGAACCTTCGAAGTATATCGAACGGTTCCCCCTCATCGTATCGCTTGAACGAAGTCATGACAGGAGGTATTTTACAAGGAACTCATTCACGTACCCAAGTATATCGAATTCGCTCTCACATGTACCGTCTCCACGAGGAATATGGTGAGGCAATTCACATACACTCAGGTATATCAAATGGCTTGTCCACATGTACCGATTACCTGCAAGAGCAAGACGTCTATCGTGGAAGTCACGCCAAAGGGGGGAACCCTTTCCAATTCACCCAACCAACTGCATACCCCCATATAGGTGTCAAGCCTAGGACACACATGTTAGATTTTTGGTTTCTACCCGAAACTCTGCCGAAATTCAGGGTCGGCCTGTCGCCCAAATTTTTGAGCATTTTCAAAATGGGACCCTGTCTGTGAGCCTGGTCACAAGTCCAGTCGTAGCTTTGAATATATTATAAACCTAATTTTTCCAGGCTCGATTCCCGTCCGGAATTTCATATTGCATTTAGGAGAATTTAATACAAGTGAGAACATAATAATTATAATAATCATGCTGAGACATTTCTCCCCTCTTTATCAAAAATCCAAAAACATTTCTCCTATCTTTATCAAAGGGCCAAAAATATTTTGTCTTTCAAGAAAAAAAAATGTCTAAAATATTTTCATCCCTTTTTTTTTCAAAATAAATCCCATTTTATGCCTTCTCAGATCAATCTTACGTCCTTGGCCTGGCTCCTTATTGGCTTCGGTCTTCAGTCAAGTCGCCCAGGGGTTCTATCCGTTCCCCTACTACTTCTTACGAATCCAGAATCCATCCTCTTTCCATGGAGAACACATATCAAGTACCAGCTTTGCAACCAGATCTGATGGCAGTCTTGGCTCAGCTCGTGTCGAAGATTGACAACCTCCAAACTGAGATCCGAGAGATGCAAAGAAACTAGGTTCCCGTTCCTCAAGAGCCCAAGGCCCTATTTCCTTGCGCTATTGGTCCACTCGAGCCTATCTGGGTTCCTGAAGAATATCATCACGCTCCACATGCCCCTCCTGCTAATGGGCCACCGCCTGCCCAGCTTCCGATGTCGAACCTTACCCAGCATGGGGCCAACTTGCCTATGATCATTGATCCGAAAGAGGAGGAGTTGAACAAGGTCAAATAAGACCTCAATATGATCACTAAGAAGTTTGACCAAGTCAGAATCTCTGGGAATTACATGAACTACATCCATATGTCTCCTTATCCTAAAGCGAGGTTACCCGAGAAGTTTAAAATTCCAAATATCAAGAAATTCGAAGGAAGCGGACCCTCTATTGTTCATCTACGTAGCTATCATCGCTCCATAACTCTACTAGGGGATTCTAAAGAGGTGATCTCCCAATTATTTCAGCAAACTTTGAAGTATAGCGCCCTCCGATGGTTTTTGTCTCTCGAATAGTCCAGAATTCGCAGCTGGGAGGATGTGGCTTGAGAATTCATATCGCAGTACAAATACAACGAAGAGCTTGAGGTCACCCGCCGTGATTTAGAGCTGCTTAAACAGAACTCTGGGGAATTAGTCAGTAACTTCATAGTCCGGTGGAGGGAAAAAGAAGCTACCATGACCAATCAGCCTTCCGAGGAAGAACAAGTCAGCATAGTGAAGAAGAATTTCTCGCTCCATCTCCGAGTAACCATGGGAGGACAATACTATCCCCACTTCCGAGCTCTCAAAGAAGTAGGAGTAGAAATCGAAGAGGGTATGGATAAAATAGAAATTGAACCGAAGAAGGTGTCTGAACTGTTCACCCCCCAAAAATATAACAAACTTGCCAGTGCTGCAGTCTCAATCATCAACAACATCTCTCAATAAACAACATCATGGGCACAAAAAATTTGCCCTATCCCACTCTGAAATGAATACACCAAGCTCCATGATCCCCTCTCCAAAGTTTATCAAGCCTTGTTATGCCGAAACCTTATCAAACCCTTGGATCCCCATCCTTACCCAAATTCGCTCCCAAGAAACTTCAAGGCAGATGCCCATTACGCCTTTCACCAAATAGTTGACCATACCATCGACCAATGCTCCCACCTTCAAAAAGTAATCCAAGGTCTAATTGACCGGGGTATCATTGCCCCACCAGCTAATCCTAAGCCAAACACTACTCACAACCCACTCCCAAATCATGCCAATGCCATCTTCCTAGAAGAGAACCCAAAATTTGATCCCTCAACTCAAATCACACCCATACACTCTCCCAAACCTCTCCAAACCTACCCATATTTCCTCCTACACCATGCTAGGATCGCTGATCAGGCACTGTCACTCCTTACTAGAGCATGCATCGCTGTCTGTACCCGTTTTGAAAATGGAAGTATGGAATTATCAGAAGTCTTAAATCAACTCCTATAGTTCGGGTTGAAATTGCCCTCACAGATGATCATTGATTGCCATAGGTTCAGCATGCTAATCTTATAAGCACGAAAATGGGCTCGAGAGTCAGACAGTTAGGTGGTATAAACCGATGAAGTCATCTTGGATGACGTTGTCCAGATCATGGCAGAATTATTCTGGCAAACTAATGATATTTGCAGTATGGCCAATTTACTTGATCCTCTGAAGCTACAAGGGCACCTGGTCCCTTCACCCTTACATATCCCCACAGAATGGGAAGACTTGTATGAAGAAGCCTTCAATTTTTTGGAATGCATTGACTTTACATGGAAAGACAGAGTTATTACCACTGGATGGGGGGAAGAGTTAGAAGATTCAAATGAAGAGCAAGCTTCAGAGAAAATTGGACCAGTAGCTGACATGTGTGGGATGATATCATTTGAAGAACTCTTCGAAGAAATAAACAAGGTGGAAGAATAACCCAAGATTAATGAGGAAATGAGATTCATGTTCTTCCGTTCTTCAGAAAATCACATGACCAGATTAGGGAGGCATTACCAGATTCCAAGCTCACTACCAGCTAATGACAAATAGAAGGGCGTTGAAAACCTTCCTATGCCAGAAATTACCCTCGAGGAAAGAAAGATCCTCGATCAACTGAAGAAAACTCAAGCTAACATCACTCTATGGGGGGTTTTCATGTATTCTCAGCTGCACAGAAATGATTTGATCAAGATGCTCACGGGACCCAAAGTTCCTCCCTCTACCACACCAGAAGAAGCGGTAAATTTGATCGGATTCTTAACCTCTACCCAAATGATATCCTTTTATGAAGAAGAAATCCCCAAGATTATGCCAAACCACAATCATGCACTCAACATCTCCATCGAAGTTATGGGGAAGGTCGTACCTCTCTCTCTTATCAACAATGGATCCACCTTGAATGTATACCCACTAAGAACCTTCAAATGCTTAGGACTGAAAGAAAGTGACCTCGCTCCAACCTCTGTTGATGTACGTGCCTATGATAATACTCGTCGGGGGGTGATGGGATCCATAAAGCTTGTAGTAGGGGTTGGCCCTATAAACCCTGTCATCAAATTCCAAGTTATTGATATCCCAGCTTATTTTAACTTATTCCTCGGACGACCTTGGATCCACAGTATCAAGGGTACGTCTTCCTCACTCCATCAAAAATTAAAGTTCTTCGCCAACGGACGAGTCATCACCATTTTGGGCGACGACGACAATGCCGAGGGTGTAAGTACCAGTAGTCTGATCCCTAAGATACAACACAGGTCAAATGATATGCTCCTATCAAGATTCTGAGTTGAGCCACTTCTACTACCGGCAGGGGATGACTTCAAAAAAAGGGTTTGTCCAGAATACAACCCGCATGGTAACGTCAATGTGATTCAGATGTTCAGAAACATGCACTTGATGCCCGAACTGGGGCTAGGACAAAGACAACAAGGTATACTTGAGCCAACTAAACTGAAGAAAGATTTCCCTCCTTGTGGTTTGGGGTATCAACCGTGAGAATAAGAGCTCAGAATGATCCGCCAGTTTCGACTAAAGAGAGAACTAGACTACATCCAGACTATCCCATGTGACTCCTTGAATGGATGATTCATTAAAGAGGGTGAAGACTTCCCTTTTGCGGCTTTTCGAAACCATGTATGACCATATATACAAGAAGATGAAGCCTAGAATGGAGATCTTTTTTCAAGACAGCTACCCATGGGCTGAAAGTTCCCAACATCATGTACAACCGTTCATCAAATATACCAAAGATTTTGGGGGAAGTGAATCCGAGGACTCGTTCAACTTATAAACACTGGGGCTGACACTCTGCACGGTTCACTCAAGCACTACATCACTGGATCCATCCCACATAATTAAAAATGCTGATACACCTCTCCTCATCTAGCATGTTACGCCAGTTCTACCTATTCAAATCCCACATAACCCCAATGTTTACCCTATTTCTTCTTCTGTTGTCTATTCTTGCTCAATTGTAATCGAGTCCTCCTTTGATGAGGTTCTCAATGTTGTTTTTCCTATCAATGAAATAAATGAAGATTTTGAGTACCTTGTTGTGCCTTACATTAATTGTTTAGATTCTAATCAAACTTTTGATGAACAATTATTAACTGATCTAAATAAGGTTAATAATAAATAACATAATTGCGTTCAAGTTAATGAAGAAGAGACTGTTGTTGTTAACCTTGGTTCTAGTAGCCAACTGAGCGAGATTAGGATAGGGGCTACCCCTGATGAGCATGAGCATGCACAACTCGAATAATTGCTAAAGGAATTCGTGGATGTCTTTGCATGGTCCTATGACGATATGCCCGACATTAGTCCTAAAATAGCTCAACATGATAATCCTACTCTCCCAGATTACAAACTGGTTAAACAAAAGTTGAGAAAGATCCACACCGAATGGTCACTCAAGATCAAAGAAGAGGTGGTCAAATAGTTAAACGTAGGCTTCATTCGTGTGATCGAATATCCCACATGGTTAGCCAACATAATGCATGTGCCGAAATCAGGAGGGAAGGTTCGGATGTGTGTAGATTACCGAGACTTGAACAAAGCCTCTCCAAAGGATGATTATCCGTTACCCAATATCGACATGATCATGGCAAACACAGCTAGTTATGCTCTTAAGTCATTCGTCGACGGGTTGCACCTAGACCACCAAGAAAAAACTGCGTTCATCACCCCATGGGGAACCTTTTGTTACACTGTTATTCCATTTGGTCTCAAGAACGCTGGGGCTACCTACCAAAGGGATGCCACAACCATCTGCACGATCTGATTAATAAAGAAGTTGAGGTCTAGGTGGATGAGATGATTATCAAATCCAAGACTATAGAAGGTCATTTCCTTCTCTCCAAAAATTCTCCGAACGACTACGATAATATTAGATGAGACTTAATCCGCAGAAATGCGTATTTGGCATTACAAAGGGGAAACTCTTGGGATTCATGGTCAGTGAGAACGGGATAGAAGCAGATCTCGCCAAGATGAAAGCCATACTTGAGATGCCACTGCCCAGAAGAGAGAAGGAAGTCCAAGGTTTCCTTAGGAAATTGTAATACATCAGCCGGTTCATCAGCCAATTAACCTCCATTTGTGAACCTATTTTCAAACTCCTCCGAAAGGATTCAACCAAATTTGGAATGAGACCTGCCAAGAATCCTTCGAACGAATCAAAAAATATTTAACCCAACCCCCGGTACTCATGCAACCACAGCCTGGTCTCCCCTTGCTCCTATACCTAACCATAACCGATACTGCAGCTGGGGCATTGCTAGCCCAATACCTTAAATCTTCCTTTAAAGAAAGAGACATCCATTATGCCAGTCGCAAATTGGTTGGGTACGAAGTCAACTACACTGCTTTAGAAAAGGCATGTAGCTCGCTTTTCTGGGTCACCGAAAAGTTGCGACACTACATGCTCGCCTTCTCCATCAAACTTGTATCCCGAATGGACCCATCAAATACCTGCTCGAGAAACCTACCTAATCCAGTCGAATGGCCTGATGGCTGATGCTCCTATTCGAGTTCGATATCATGTACGTCACGTAGAAAGCCATGAAATGAAGAGCCATCTCTGACTACCTCGTTGATTACCCCACGGATGAAGCCAATGCCTGGATCTCTGAATTCCCAAGTGAAAACATCCTCTGCACTACCCAGGACAATATCCGGTGGTAAATGTTCTTTGATGGTGCTGGCAATAAAAAGGGATATGGCATTGGGATACTTCTGATCACCTCAGATGACTCCCACACTCCCATTGCCATCAAGCTAGACTTCCCTTATACCAATAACATGATTGAATACGAGGCATGCACTGTAGGCCTCAAGGTTGCTCTCAAGAAAGGTATTCAATGCCTAGATGTCTACGAGGATTTTTCCTTCATCATAGATCAAGTGCTCAGAAAATGGAGAGTCGAGGACGAGAAGCTCCAACCCTTCCATGCCCACTTAGAAGAGCTAGCCTCCTAAATCCAAGATATCACCTTCCATTACCTACCGCGAGCAAAAACTAACCTAGCCGATGCCCTTGATACCTTATCCTGCATGGTCGACATGCCCGAAGGAATAACAATGACCCCCTTCCAGATTCAAAAGCAAGACAAACTAACCCACTGTTACCACATTGAGCTCGTCACCATAGAAGATCCCGAGCTAACCAATTGCTGGTACTATGATATTTGGCACCTCCTCAAGCATGGTAGGTACCTTTAGGTTTCCAACAAGAAAGATCGAGTAACCCTTCAAAGACGGGCTACCTAGCACATCATCTGTCATAAAGCACTATTTAAGAGAAACTTCGATGGAACCCATCTACACTGCATCGCAGGGGCTGACATTGAAGAGGTAATGCAGAGAATCCACAGTGGGTAATGCGGCCCCACATGAACGGTCACATGATTGCCAAGAAGATCATTCGACAAGGTTACTACTGGACTACCATGACCCAATATTTCACCGCCTAGGTTTGAAGATGCCTCAAATGATAACAATTTTCCAACCTTCAACATCTGCCTCCGTGTGAATTATACAACATGAATTCTCCCTGGTCGTTCTCCACCTGGGATATCAACATTATAGGGAAAGTTACACCAAAGGCTTCCAATGGGCATGATTTCATCCTAGTTTCCATTGATTACTTCACCAAATGGGTCGAAGCTGAGTTATACGCACTGCTAAACACCAAGAAAGTGGCCAAATTCATCAAGAAAAATGTCATATGCCGATATAGGGTCTTGCACGAGCTAGGATCAGATAACGGCCTGCATTTCGAGGAAGAAGATATAGAAGTGGTCAATGATTATGGGATTCAGAGACACAAATATTCTCCCTACCGACCTCAAACCAACGGTGAAGTTAAAGCCGCCAACAAGAACCTTAAAGACATCATCACTAAGATGATCGAAAGCTGTCGAGATTGGGTCGACCGGATACCGTACGCCCTCTGGGGCTACAGAACCTCAATTCGAACCTCTACTGGGGCTACTCCTTATTCTCTAGTTTACGGCATGGAATTAGTCCTACCCGTGGAGGTGTAAATACCCTCATTATGCGTCATGATTGAAAACAAGGTCAGTGAAGACGACTAGTGCCAAAGCCGCCTTGACAAGCTGACTCTCCTAGACGAAAGGAGGTTAAAAGAGCTATACCACATACAAGGGTACCATCGTCGAATAGTCTGATCATTCAACAAGAGAGTCAAGGACCGTGGTGTCTGAGGAGGGGACATAGCCCTCAAAGAGATAATAGAACCCATCTGGGACCCTACAGAGAAATTCAAGCCCAATTAGAGCGGCCCCTACATTATAAATAAGATCCTGTCCGGTGGTGTCAGCACGCTCACCGACTTAGATGGGCAGGAAATGGCTCGCCCAGTCAACCTGAACCGTCTCAAGAAATTTTACCCCTAGTTCGAAATCTCAGCGTGCTACGACTTTTATCATCTCCCTTCTATTCTAAAAAAAATAAAAAATCTTTTCATTTCCTTCTACCCCGAACTACGTGGGCCTAATCCTCTACAAAACCATTTTTAAACAATTTAAAAATCTACAAAACCCCAGAGGTAGGCAGGTAGCTCATTCACCTTACATGGACACGACCCTTTCTTTTTCACAAAATACTATTCTTTTCTTATCTTTGAGAACAATAGTCCATTCTAACATATACTTGAACAAAAGGATTATGTATGCCATAGCAATCGGTATAGATAATTCAAAAATACAAAACTCATCAAAAGGCACAGCTGGATGATCAAAAACTTATTTCTTTCACTAATAAGAAATTTCGGTACATATTACATGAGAAAAGGAATGGATAACTCCCTTCCCCCAACCTTCCTAAAAAAGCCAAAATAAAATCCCCACATTTATTCCCCATTACAAAATAAACTCTACAAGAGTCCTATCCACAGCTACCAGAGAATCTCGCTCCGTCATAATCATCTGCATCCTGGGGTCCCTAAGCTTCCCCTGCCGGAACAGAGTGCCGCAGGGGCTCCATGGACCGATAAACCCGAACCAGCTTCGAAAAAACCACAACACCTCCCTCCATGGTATTAAATAAGGAAATCCACCTTTGTCCAGTCTCCACTGCCAACATCTTGCTGATCACTCTCCTCCACAACAACTTTATATAATCCCCAGGGATATGCTAAACTCTCCCAACAGACTGAGAAGGACGGGTCGACGGACGCCGATTCTCCCACATAGAGCCAAGCCGCATGTGCAGACGCTCAGTCAAATCTTCTACCGAAAATAAGTCTAGTGTCCGAGGTGGCACGACATCTTCCCAGCCAAATTGATGCAGAAGCTGCCAAGGGAAATAGAAAGAGGTTTGTCTGATACCAATCAGCCGGACATACGGGTATTCTTTCAGCTCCATAACAGGCAGTAACTGTCCCCACCAAGGCACTCACCAATATAGATTTAGAGCACCGTACTCCAAAAACCAGTTCCCCTAACTCTCAATGTCCAAGCCAACGCTGATAAAATAGCGCAAAAAGAAGTTGGGTACAACCGACAAAGGGTATTCCGGAGGAGTCACCAGGCGGAGTCTATCAGATAACCACATGAACAACATCTTGGGACTACCCCTTAGGAAGTCAGAACGACCTTATCGCCAGGTATACAGACCATTCAAAGTATCCTCCAGTATCATTGTCATAGTATTGCGACGGTATGACATCCAGGAAATAATAGCTACAAGTTGTGGGTCCACCAGCAGCAATTTTGATACTAAACCCAGAATAATGGCTCCAAAAAATCCAACATCGCCAGCCTCCTGCAAATACACAGACTGTAACATCGCCGAAAGGGATATCATTCCCCAGCAACCAGTGGTCTAGACGCCAAAGGCAAAATACAAAGAAGCCCGACCAATAAATCCTTGGGAGAATGGGAAAACTCAGGAAGAGCTGAAGCAACACTGGGATTTATCCCCAGTATTGCAGAAAATTCCTCGTAGGTAGGACAAACTCCATCCAACCCAAAGTGGAATACATTGTCTTCGGGGTACTAAAATTGTACTGACTCCATCAACATGTTCCACTCAATGGGTCGGTTGCGCCACAAGAAACTCGACACATATTGAAAGCATCATAGTCGACATTATAAGAGCACATTACTTCCAAGGCTTCTAGGTAGTTAGCAAACTCAATGCTACCAGGGAGAGCCATATTGAAAGACTAAGAAATAGTAGGCAAGTAAGTAAGAATATGAAGGTGTGATGAAAACACTCCACCCTTACCCCTTTTTATACTTGAAAACCCTCACAAAAAAACATGACCCCAACAGAAATCGGAGGAAATCCTACCCCACAAAGTACATGAGGCTGAAGAGGGCACTAATCAAAGCTTTGAATTGATAGGACTGGACTTGACTGCCGATAGGCAGGACAAGGGTCTTGCCGATCGACAACCCCTTATTTTTGGAAATTTTCCTTTTTCCTCTTTTGTCAAAATCAGAAGCTCAATAAAAAATAAATTGATATTCTCAAATAGAATTTCAAAAATCCTCTTCCACCCCTATATAATTTCTCATTTTTAAAACTTTCCTCCTAAATCCCAAAAATATCTCTTTTTACGGTCTCAGCAACAAAGTAAAAGCGCATGTGTATGCATTCACCATTAACAAAAGATAATAAAAAAACCATTACATTGCATATATGTATTCTTCTGTGTTACATCAAATTTTGTAGGAAATAAAAGAAAATAAAAAACAACGGGACTCAGCCCGAACCCACATTCTCTCTCTTTCCCTCTCTAAGAGCTTCCACCCCCGCGACGCGCTCTCTTTCCCCTACAATGAGATGACGCACCACCGCTGTCCGAGCCAGATTCCTCCCCGGACGAAGAAGATAACACCAAATAAGAAGGAACCGGGACCACATTCTGAATATGGGCAGTCGTCGAAGATATCCAATCCCTAATGTCCCTCAGCCAAGTGGTCGACATCTGAACTTGCTGCAAGTAAAAGACAAAATTAGTATCAAAGCAAAAAGGATCAAAATAGAAAAGAAACCAAAAAGAGGAAAAGAACAAAAAGGTATACCGCAGGATAAAGAACCTCCTTTGTCAAACCCAGCTCCTCCGGATCCATCGCTTGAGGAGGATGAAACATGGGGACCATCTCTCCATCAGCCCGCCAAATGTTGTATAAAGGAGTATGCAATCGAATGAAGGGAACCTCTGAAGTCGCCACTGCCGTAGACGCCGATGAACCACCGTCACTGTGGGAAGACCCCATCCCCCGACTCGAACCCACAGGAGGGAAAGGCAAGGCATCATATATACTGGGTACCATCAACCAACTTGTCACAAAGTTTATATAGTCATACGGCGCAGTCGTATCAGTGTACAACAGGTAGGACTCGCCGATCATCATCGCGATCCTCTCATCCTCTGGAAATAGTCGTTCCCACCTCATGGATGTGGGAGGCTGCACGGGTGGAACCATCACCTCCTCCTCAACAATCTTCTAAACCACCCTCTCCCCAAGATACCAAATATGGCCAAACTCATGCGCCAAAAAATGCCTCATTTGTGCGTTCACCCCAGTTGCCCCCGTATCCTGAATGGTTGTCCCCCAAGGGTAAAAAGTCACCTGAAAATCCCCAGCAGACATAAGTCAATACAGAATCATAACATACAAAGACCAAGACTGAAAAGGAAAAAGTCTTACCCTACCACTCGTCAGGCCATTCAAGACCTAACGCACTGCCTCCAGAGAAAGAGATCCCTTCGACTGCTGATTGGCCTTTCGCCATCGATACAATAGGCAAAAGTCCCCAATAGTCTCGTCTTCAGGGAAATCAACTGGTTATTGCACCCAATCACCTCATAGAACCACATCTGCCAAAGAAAATAATTCACAATAAAAAAGAGACGCATAAGGAAAATGCGAATGCATGAAAGGAGAATGTGCAAACTGAAGAATACCACAATAAGATACGTGGCTCCAGTAAAAGTTTTTCGGTAGCACCAGCTGAATGCATAAAAATAAAAATAGAGGGTCGCCAAATTCAGGCTCCCCCAATCATAGAGAGGGATGTTCGAAAACATCCTCAAGTACGGCAAGAACCACAAATGGACGACGTCGCCGCTCGACGCCACCATGAAACCTCCCAGCACCAATAATATGAACAATCGGTCCATCTGCCTCACCCGCAGCCCGTCCTCCACATCAACCACCCTACTCAGTAAAACATCCTTTAGTAGGGACAACCGAATGGAATCCCTAGACACTATCCTCCCTACATCATCGAGCGCCGCCCGCATCGCCTCCTACCTGACTCGCAGGGAGCGATCCACCTCTATCTGCTCTCCGTACAATCTAGCCCCAGTAGTTGTTGCACGTCTATAGGAGCCACGCTCATCTCCCCAAAGTCGAAATGGAAAGTATGGGTAGTATCCCACCATCTCTCCCCTAGAGCTCATAAGACGGCTATCGAATAAGGCATCTCATCCAGCGCAGATGCCAACCTCCCAAAACCCATTGATGATACCACCCAACGCACAATAGGTGAAAGATGCTCCCAGACATCCTTAAGCCCCATCGTCCCACGGGTACGCATGTTCTTCAAAGAGATATCAGACTGTAAAAAAAACCTTGTCAAAAATTCAAGATGGAAGAAAAAATCACCAAGAAAAAAGAGAAGAATGCCAAAAGTTAGGTTACTTACATAACCGTCGGGGCTCACCACCCTCGAAGAGCGATGATGCGATGGCTCCCGTAGCAAGGTCCGTTCATCCACAACTAGATCGAATGCGTAAAAGGAATTCTCTCTCCCCAAAGCAAGAGGCGCCCTGGCCCTCCACTCCACTTTCGCCCAGTCATCAACAGTCAACCATTTCATATGCACTGCAGTGCTCACAAAGGTGGCCATTTCTTAGAGATTAGAATGCTAGAACAGTTTGCAGAGGAAAATCACATAAATAAAGGAAGCAAGAAGCTGTGAAAAATGAAGGGAATTCTCCCCCTTTATATAGGATGCCAAACGTCATGCCGATCGGCATTGACCTCCCAACCACCGATCGATACTGCCCCTTTACCTTCTCGAGGCAGTCCAAAAGTCTGTGCCACTGCTGAATGGCACCCTCTGCACCATGCCAATCGACAACCCCCTTAAAATTTCGTACAAAAATTCCCAAAAAATACCAGAAAATCCTGAAAAATCCTAAAAAATCCTCAGAAAATTCCTAAAAATACTCAAAAAGATTTAGAACATTTTCGCCAAGAAAATTTCGCATTACCTCAAGCTAAACCCCTATTTCCCCAGCGGAACTCTCAAGAACCAAGTTAATCCCCTCCCGGCAACGTCCTCGGAGAATCTCTAAGGATCACCTCCTATACCCCAAAGGTCTCAAACCTCCCCGAGCAATACATCCAATACCTGGACCACCTAATCACTTCCCTAGTGGAGTTTAAAGCATCAAATTTTCCTTTCCTCCGCTGAATGGGCTTTTACCCAAAGAATGGGTCACCTCACCTTTAAGCCCTCAGAGTTGGCTTCGACCCACAGAATCGTTCACCCTCATCTTCAAGCCCTCAAAATTGGCTTCGACCCGCAGAATCGGTCAACCTCATCTTTAAGCCCTCATAATTGGCTTCGACCCGCAGAATCGGTCATACGCAACACCTCCTTAGGAATTGACCTAAACCTTTCCTCCAAACCATCCCTAGTATTCCCCCCTTAGGTCCTCAAAATCGTCCTTAACCCTCCCAATTGGTCATCCTTACCCCCCAGGTCCTCAGAATCGGCCTCGAACCTCTAAATTGATCATCCTCTTTCAAAAGGCATCATGCGGTGTCTATTCGATGGCTATCATTTATTCCAAACTCACCCGTCGAGGGGCTATGTAGACACCCCATTATATTACCCCCTAAACTCTCCCTAGGTCCCTATCACCTCCCTTCATAACTATAAACCCAGGTCATACCCTGAGTACTAACCTAGAAGCCATTGGGTGCTCCCAGGCTCTGTTTGACCAAAAATTCAAACTCTTCAGCTCGACCGAGACTAAATTAATCTTCAAAGGGCACTAAATCCCCTTTCCAACGATCCATCCCGTGCGCGATTCTGGCTTACCATGCGGACAAATGCCCCATTTTCCCCGAAACCTGATCTAGAGGCCACCAGACGCTCCCGGGCTCCATTTGACCATAGTCAAATCTTCAGCTCGATCAAGACTGAATTCAAAGGGCACTGAAACCCCTTTCTAATGATCTACCCCATGTGCGATTCTGACTTACGGTACGGATGAACGATTCGTTTTACTTCGAGAGGTCACCAAATGCTTCCAGGGCCCAGTTGACCAAAGTCAACTCCCCGAACCGGATCAAAATCTTTGAAATGTCTAAGTAAATATCCTGGGCCTATAAAAAGGAGGCCATGACCTCATTGCAAAGTAAGCCCAGATGTGAAAGACATCACTCTCAGAAAATCCAGAAAAAACTCTCTCGAAGTTAGTGTAATTTCCACATCCAAATCCCTTTCCAACCTTCACTTTTCATCATCCTTTTCATAAAAAATGGTGAATTCACTACCCTCCATCATCATCTAAGTTCAAGGGTTGCTCTCCAACATTCAAGATCAAGCTCAAGATCTTCAAGAAGGTCCAATTTTCTCAATTCTCTCCTTCAATTCTCATAAATTCGCATTAACTTGTTTTATTACTTAGCACTTTTATTCTCTCATCTCACATATCCTAATAAACATTTTATTTAGTATTATTGCACATCTCTTATTTTCATACAAATAAAAACCCAAAAAATAAGAAAAAGAGGGTTTGCTCATAAATTCCAAAAGGGAATTCTCACATTTTTCTTACAGTTTTCTCACAACTAAAACACTTTTTCCACACACACACACACAAATAAGAATATCCACCGATTGGATTTATGGGATAAACCCCACCCCTCGTTTTTCATACGAACTACGTGGACTTTGATGCCTCTATAGGCTACATAGGCATCTCGGGGTAAAACCCGAGACTCGAGTCCTATTTTTTACTATTTTTCCTGGTTTCTATTTTCTGTAAATTCAATTCTCTTAGATTACATATATATGCATATATTTGTCCTCATTGGCGTAATATTCCACATACGTTATCGTTCCATTATAACGATCAACGCAAGGATGATCGCGCAAATCCTATTTTCTAAATATTATCTTTACATTCCTACGGATGACTCACTTTATCTCTTCCATGGTACAAGTCGATGACTCTTATCTCCACTACATATACACATGCACACATATCACGGGGAAAATAAAGGAAAATAGCAAAAACCCATGAGAAATCGTAAGGGCGGAATGGGTGCCTAACACCTTCTCATTTCGTAACTTAGCCTTCGGACCCCTTTCGAAGCATTTTGGTTTCATATGCATCAGTATGTCTTTAGATGCTGTCCTTCGGGATGGATCCCTTTCTTTTGTCTGTTTTGAGGTAAAATAGACCAGCGACTCCATCTCTCTACATTTTTCACCTCATCAACAACACCGGCCGAAGCACTCTTGAGAGGGACGCGCGGGACCTAGGATCCTCACTCTCCTGCCCGCCACGAGGATCGGGGATGGCCACACCAAGTACCACACATATATATATATATATATATATATATATATATATATATATATATATATATATATATCTTGCTTCGAGAGTGTTTTGGCACTGGGTTTTACTCTACCGAATTGAAGAGTTCGTTTGGGTTTACTTCTACATCCCATAAAAATGAAGTTCATTATTTTCCTGAGGTATTCTTATATGGTGAAAGGCACCGTGCGTGGTTGATGGTCATTCCCTAAAGCTTCATTAGTGGATTCCAAGGTTCCGGGATTGTCGGCTAAGCAGAGGTGGTTGCAAGAAGACGCATCGGGGCTTGAAGGAGTCGAGTCGAGTGTAGTAAGTCATTTGTCTTGTAATTATAATTTCGTACTTAGTGGACTTAAGGCTAGGGTCGTCCGAGGTTTTTTCCCGTTGTGGGTTTTTCCTCGTACATCGTGGCGTAGTGGTTGTGAATTTATTTTATCTTGAAAATCACCTAGAACGCATGCTTAGGATTAAAAGATAAAATATAGTTTAATTCGTAATCTTGTTAAAATTGGTGCTATAATTCAATTTGGGTAAAATTTACGTTACTTTAATTCAAGTCGGAAATTTAATTTGTTAAATTTGTTTTGGCCTAATTTGGTAATATTGAAAATATTGTGGAGGCAAATTTTAGGACTTGTGTTAACTTAATTTTGGGCAAAAAGTAAATTTCTCATAATTAACTTCAAGCACTATTTTTTATTGTGAGAAAATCCAAAAATTGGTTTGTGTGAATTTTGTGTGCGTGTGTGTGTCCACCATAATTCACTTATTTAGGTTTAATTTTAATTTTATTTTTTAGAAATTAAAATTTGTCATTTGAGTGTGTTGAACCATATTTATTCCGCATTAAAGGAAATTATTTTGTAAAATTTAAAAGTGGGGGTCCAACAAGTGGTATCAGAGCCGGAGCGCTAATTTATCACGTTAAAGATCTGTTTTTCGACTTTTATGATTTTTGTGCTCCTTTTATTTTTAGGTGGTTCATTTTTTACTCACTCCCATTTTTGTTTTGGATCTCTCATGGGGTGTCTTAATAATAATTTGTCAATTTCTAATGATAAAGAAGTTTTTGATATTCAAGAGGAATTTAATGGGCTTAATAAGTGTAACGGAAAATTAAGAGAATTAAATTTGAGATTTGCAAAAAGAATTAAGTTTCTTAAAAATGTAAATTTATATTTTAAATCTAGAATTGAACTTTTGCAAACCTCACTATCTCAAAAAGATATTTTTCGTAAAAAGCTCATGGACATAAATTATAAATTTAATATTTTAGAAATGTCAAGAAAGAGAGTGATAGTCGAGAAAAGACTCTTAGGGACAAGTTTTCTCACATTGAGGGGGAGCATGATAACCTTCTAGGAGTTATAGAAAATTTAAAGAAGGAGTCCCGTAAATTTGGGGAGTCTAATTTATCACTTGAGTCCGAAATTTTAAAAATGAAAAATGATTAACAGGACTCGAGTAGTTGTTTTAATGGTTCTAGCTCATCATATTCGAATGCTTCCTTATCTAAGGTTAAGACCATTGTTTATTTTAGAAGGACAACTTCGTCAAATAATGTTATTAAAGATCACACCTTAGGTCACTTTCCTCAAGTTTACACATGTTCGCATTTTGGTAGGAAAGCTCATCTTAGGTCCTTTTGTTTTGATCTTAAAAGATGTTCTAGGAAGTTTAAATCTAGTATTTCATTTGTTTCCAAATCCCGACATTGTAGATACACATCCATTTAGGTTAGGAAATCTCTTTTAGAGGAACTAGATGTTAGACTTTTTAATTCTTGTATGCTTGCACATAACCCCCCACATGCTATATCTTATGGGTGACTGCTTGCATGTTTGCATACTCTAGCTATTTGTGCTTCATATCATATCTCCTTGCTAGTTGTATGCATGTTTAGTCATTTTCTAGTCATTGCTTTATCTCATATCTCATGTTAGAACTATGATATTTGTTTATCTTTTGTATTACATTTAGTTTAGTTATCATTAAATGAAAAATACAAAAAGATTTGTGTTTATCATTTGCGTTTTACCTTTTAGCAATTTAGGCTTAATGAAAAATATAAATGGTTTTTCTTTATCTTTTGAGTAAATATTTTTGTTTGTTTGGTAAAAAAAATTTAAAAACTCAAAAATATTTCTATTGTGTGTATTTTAGTTTGACACACTTTATGTGGCATATACTTGTATTTGAATCCCTTCTTTTTCGCTTCCATGTGGATAGAACTTTTGGTTAAGATTTTCAATCATTAAAATGTTCTTTACCATGCTTACATGGAGTAGTTAGATTTTGTTTTGCTATAATGGATTCTATTTTTATATGCCTCAATTCACACAGGCACGAGCTCACTTGAAATTTCAATTTCACATGTATAGTTGAGCTGTGTGAGGTGCTCTCCTACCAATCTATTCATCTACATATTTTATACCTAGGAGGACTAGTGCATGTTAAATCCATTGCAATTGAGATTTGAGGGATATATAAAATGATATATATAAATATGCACGGGGAAAGGCTCCGAAAGGAAATATCATTCTTTGCGAGTAAGCCACTATTTTCTTTGACCTAAACAAAATACGTTGTCCAAAGGCCTAAAAGAATAATGGCATTAAAAGAAATTTTTTGCCAAGTCCTATTTTGTGTAGTTGATCTATTCATTCAAAAGATTAAAAACTATATGCTTATTTTTAGGGAGATTGGATGGTATATCAACGGTTTTCACAATGTCCGTTTGTCCTAGTTGTACTTTCAATGTCATGACTCTATTGGTTTTTACAATCATGAAAATTCTAGGCTTGTATGCATTGTGTATGCTTGTTCATTGAGTTCAATCTGTATTGTCACATGAGGTTATATTCAAATGTGCTAAAGTTTGCAATCAAATGAGAACTCCGTGAACATGTTTTAAGTGATTGGGTCTAAATTTAATTGTTACTAGTTCACAACCCTACAGTTTCGTTTCCATATGATACATTTTTGTCATACGAGTGTGAAAAGCTTATTGTATTTTGTGTCATGTGTGGTGTCTATACCTATATATATGTGCGTGTGCGTTAGTGATATTCATTATGTCTACATATATATGGTATTTTTTCTTTTCCTCACTTTCTAGTCCATCTATGCTTTTAATTCATAATTGGTATCTATCTTGTTGCATATTGTTGTTGATATCACATGCTTAGTATCTTATGTATTTCATCTTCGTTGGTATCCGTTATTATTTGTATGGATTAGTTATGATTTTGTTGCCCACATGCTTTCATTCTCTTATCACTCTAAGATTCATCGTGTTTAAATTATTTTTTATCCTTTATCTATTCCTGAACAAAAAAGGGGGATAATGATAGGGGGAGAAATGGTATCTAATCCTATTGTAATTTTATCTAAGTTTAGGAGATTTAACTTAGGGGGAGATTGGTATCTTCTTAGGTTGATCATAGTTGATAAAGGAAGAATTAATTTAGGGGGAGAAATTATTTTAATTGCATTTAATATTTTGATCTTCCCTATGCGTTGGATAGTTTGCTTAAGTGTGTAGGAATTCTTCATAGTGGCAACTTTCATCAGCAAAGATATTGATCCTTGGGTCTTGAGTCATGTTTGGGTGGGATGTTTGAGTCTAGTAGAGCTTGACGGCCCTTTTAGGATTTTGTTTGGGTTTTTGTCCCGGAATAGCCAAAGGGGGAGAATTGTAAGGACACAAGTCTCCAATTAAGTCTTAATGTAGTGTTGGCTCAATTCCGTACAAAAATGTTTGAGTCATAGGATAGTGTTTTTGTGTATCCTTGAATCCTATGACATGTTAAAGTTGAAGACGTTGCGGCCTACTTATCAAGAGATCATCATTATCGGTTTTCATGTGCCTCGTTTCACGTCATAAACTTAGCTCCAATCCCCCCTAAGATATGAATGCATTACATATATATATATATATATATATATATATAAGAGCTTGGAACGTTTTTTTACTGGGTGTAATTTTATCTTATAATAAATTTCATTTTCAGAAGGTTGTTTTAGAACTTTGTATAGAAAGTTTTTGGGCTTAAAATTGAAAAATGACATTCTGGCAGTTCGTTCGATATTGTCGTTCGAACGAGTTTGTTGTTTGAACGAGAATGTCGTTCGAACGAGTTTGCCAACGACTTTTACCATTTCTCCTCTGGAACATCGTTAGATGTTCGTTCGAACGAGAATGTCGTTCGAACAAGATTTCTGGGCGGGAAAAGTTTTGGCAGTTTTAACCCATTTTTCCACTACTTTGTCCCACTATCTTTTGACAGTTCAAAAGAAACTTCGAGAAAGACTTTTTCTAAGACTTTTGTAACCTCGTTTAGAGTTTTTTGAGAGCCAATATTTCATAACAAAAGTCCCAGTTCCCATGTGTCAAAATTAATTAGAAATTCTATTATACACATTTGTTTTCATCCATAAAATCAATTTATGTTTATTCCAAAGGCCACACACACACACACACACACACACACACACACATATATATATATATATATATATTTTGGAGAGTGTTTTGGCACCGGGTTCTACTCTACCGAATTGAAGAGTTCGTTTGGGTTTACTTCTACATCCAACAAAGAAGAAGTTAATCTTTTTGCTGATGCATTCTCGTACGATGAAAGGCATTGTGTGTGGTTGACGGTTGTTCCCTAAAGCTTCATTGGTGGACTCCAAGGTTCCAGTGGATTCCGGAATTGTCAGCAAAGCGGAGGTAGTTGCAAGAAGACGCATCGGGGCTTGAAGGTGTCGAGTCCAGTGTAGTAAGTCATATGTCTTGTAATTATAATTCCATACTTAGTGGACTTAAGGCTAGGTCGTCCGAGGTTTTTTCCCGTTGTGGGTTTTTCCTCGTGCATCGCGACATAGTGGTTGTGAATTTATTTTATCTGTCAAATCACCTAGAACTCATTCTTAGGATTAAAAGATAAAATATGGTTTAATTCGCAATCTTGTTTAAATTGGCGCTATAATTCAATTTGGGTAAAATTTAAGTTAATTTAATTCAAGTCAAAAATTTGATTTGTTAAATTTGGTTTGGCTTAATTTGGTAATATTGAAAATATTGTGTAGGAAAAGCCTAGGACTTGTGTTAACTTAATTTTGGGCTAAAAGTAAATTTCTCATAGTTAACTTCAAGCGCTATTTTTGTTTGTGAGAAAATCCACAAATTGGTTTGTGTGAATTTTGTGTGTGTGTGTGTGTGTGTGTGTGTGTTCATCATAATTCACTTATTTAGGTTTAATTTTAATTTTGTTTTTTAGAAATTAAAATTTGTCATTTGAGTGTGTTGAACCATCTTTATTCCGCATTAAAGGAAATTATTTTGTAAAATTTTAAAGTGGGGGTCCAACACAGTTGTTATCTTTCATTATGTATTTTATGAAGTATTTTAAAAATATACTAGTTACCATTCATTAAGAGACCGCTAGTATACCCAATACTCACAATAATATCGTCATAAGTAAATTGGTATTATCCCCCAACTAATTAAAGGTTCACTAATTGTAACACCCCGTAATTTTGAGAATTTAATATTTAATTATTTTTGGGAGATATAAAATATTTAAATTGGAGAAACTTAAATTTTTGATTTGGAGAACTTTTTTGAGTGGGAAGAATTATTTATAATTGGCGACTTTAAGTTAAATTGTTCGAATTAATGTGTGTCGCATTTTGAGGTCAAAGTTTGGAAATGTTATAATGTATTTTAGATGATAATTCTGAGTGCACAGTTGAGTCCGAATGGGTCGAGATAGTCAGAAAAGAGTACCCGGGGTTTGTAATCGGATCTCAGGGCATTTTTGGGCATAGCTGGGCTCACGCGGGGTGATTCGGGCCATTTTAATTAGGTCCATATGATCAAAATTGGGATTAAGGGTTTTTAACCTAATTAAGGGACTTATTGAATGGCAGTTAACAATTCTAAACCTAGGGTTTGAGAGAGACACAGAGGAAACAAAGCTAGAAGCAAATT
This sequence comes from Sambucus nigra, assembly GCA_949130495.1. NCBI lineage: Eukaryota > Viridiplantae > Streptophyta > Magnoliopsida > Dipsacales > Adoxaceae > Sambucus > Sambucus nigra. The sequence goes on along the minus strand of OX422215.1, from coordinate 298,975,125 downwards.
GGGAACCTTTTTAGAGATAAATTAAGGGACAACTTGGGTGTTCGTCATCAAACCATTTTCTACACCAACGGATCAAACTCTACGAACAATCAGAGGCAAGTAGTTAACTGTTATGATTTTTAAATTGTGATAATCAATTCATATCATAGTATGTGTATTAGAAATCTGTTTTGGTTATGGGTTAAATAGCTAAAAAGGGATTTTCCAGATTTGATTAGTATATGTAGATTTGAGACTAAATTAATGGTGAATATGGATATGGGATTACTGGAATCAATTGTATGATTCTAATTAGTAAGTATTGGTGACAAATTTCAAATCAGTGTGACGAATTCATATCTCCGTAGGATAAACCAGGGTGAGACCTAATTCGGGAAAAGTTTGGGATTTTGATGAATTGATGAATGATTTAAGTCTTCTAGGAAGATTATAATATATTTTTATGTAAATGAAATGTTGGTTGTGATTGGGAAAGGGTTTGGAATAAAAATAAGAACTTGAGGGTTCATCCATGGCCGAACAAAAGGCTGGAGAAGACGATGGCCTGGTCGATCGATCGATCGACCCAGGGGGATCGATCAATCGATGGTACAGAATTTTTGGCAGTGATGCCAGTTTTTAATTACATGGGAGATATTTATTAAAAAAGGGTTTTGGGCTAATTTAAATGATGAAAATTAAATAGGGGCATGACTCTTGGTAATATTAAGTAACTATAATCGGGTTTTAGGGGAAGCTAATGAGTGTCAAGTTATGAATAAATTTCGAGGAAATAATTAGAAGGCATTGAGTTTGGACCGAAGGAAAGTTTTCAGGTATTGTATTTGAGTGGCATTACATTATTGAATGAATGGAGGTGTAATTTATGAAATTAGGGGGCGAAATATAGAATCGAGTAGTAACGATGATACGGGCCAAGTGAGCGAGTCCAGTTATAATGGTTAGGTGACACCAAGTATTAAATTGATTGATGTGTAAATTATTTAAGTTAGATTCGGACTGTAGACTCGAGAAAGTAATAAATTATTAATGAGAAATTAATTCATTTGAGTCGGACCATAGACTCGGGAATATACAGGCTAATGTGACGGGTTTTAGTACACAGTAAAGTCGGGATTTATATTTTATATATATATGGTGTGGTGATAGTATATATATATATATATATATATATATATGTGTGTGTGTGTGTGTGTGTGTGTGTGTGTGTGTGTACTTTATGTGTGTTATTAAATATCAGGGACTAGATATTTATTTACTTTATATATTAGGGACTATAGTGCTATCATGGGAGGTTGCGCGATGTGGGTGAATCCCCTAGCTTGAGGAGTAGGGTGAGTATATCCCCAGGTCATAGCGTTTGGTATATGGGTGAGGGGCTTATCTCACTTTCAAGGAAGGAATATGACCGCCTCCACTACATTTATATTTTTGGTCGAGGTTGGTGAGCGATTCCAACTTGGGTAACTAGGTTATGTGAGCACACCTAAGGAGATAACACTTTAAAGGAAAATTATTCGGCAAGGGTATACTCGGAGGGATGGATATACATATGATATATGTGTGGATATTTTTAGTAAGAGTACGTATATAATGGCGTTAAATATTATATGCGGATCATAATACAGTATGTGATGTATTTGTTTTATATAACTTGTGTCACAGTTATATGATATTATTTTAAAAAGAAATTAATTAAGTTAATTGGTGAGATAACTTATATCTCATGAATAATAATACTCGGGTTAAAGTAGTATGGCAAGGGGATAATATAGCAGGACTAGTTGGATGGGGTAGTACAACTAGGTGGGGTTAAGGTAACTGTTAGGTGTGCACATTAGTGGAGGGGTGAGTATTTCCTCAAGAGAGTGCGACACTAACTTAAATATGAAGCGCATTCATACATTTAATTTACTGTAGTTAATTCACTTGCTAAATATTTTCAAAATGTTTTGGGTTCTAACCCTTGCTATAAAAATTATTTTCAAAACCTTTTAGGTGTCCAGCTACAGGGACACCAGGATTGATATTCTATTATAGGGACATAGAGATGCGATATATTTGTATGCTAGCAGGAGCTTGGATTAGACGCGTCGTTTATTCTTTCCTAGAGTAGGAATCATCTATCAGTTTACTTAGGTCACGTCGCCCAGACTTTTCAGTTGTAATTTTCAGATTTATCTATTCAGTTGTTGGATGATTGTTGTTGGACTATTTTATTTTAGTGGCCGATGGTTTATTCAGCAAGTAGTTAAATTATTTGTTCAGTTGATTTAATTCAGTTGTGTGAATGGTTTATATTTATTTTCGCATGTACTGTTTTTTTTAATTAAAAAGTTAAAAGTTGGCACCAGCTTTTTAGAATACTAGGTGGTTAGTAAGTTTTAAAAAGTTTTTTGGCAGTGATGCTAAGGATGAACCAATTGGGATTCCTGTTTTAATTTGGTATAGGACTGATCACCCGGTATTTTATTAGGCGGGGTTTCACACTAATACACCGAGTCATAATATTGAGACTAACCTCCAACTAGCTACGGAGTCACTAGTATACTAAATAACTCGTGACTAGGCCCCAACTAATTATGGGGTCACTAGCACGTAAGCCCATCATTTTTATATGGCGTGTACTAAATCAATCACAACTAGACCTCGGCTAACTATCGATATCACTAGTGCAAATGTCCATCATTTTTTATTTGTCATGGACCAAATCAACCAATCTAACAACTCCACCTAATCCCTAATAATACAACTTGATTCCAAACATATGTGGATAAAATCCAAATTCCTTTCAATAGAATAACACCTATAAATATACTCATTGAATTATGTTTCAATATATTAGACCTTTTTTATACATGATTTACATTAAGATTAAATCAAGACATATGAAAGATTGGTTATAAGAATGTTTAAATTGCGCATATGTAACAACATATGATTTTATAATCACTTCCAATTGCATATAATCAAAATTCAACTAGGACAAATTTCAAATAAAATTTCAATAAATGAAAAAGGTTTCAAATAGGCTGCTACTTAAATTTTAATAAAGTTCTCATCTATACGCATAACTTTCATTACAATTAGAATTTCCAAACTAAAATTGAGATAGATTATCATACTACGTCACAGTTCATATACTTAGCATGAATTCAAATATCAAATTACAATATTACATTAAACAAGGTTAAACCATTATAATGTTTGTGACCTAATTATCTATATTGTGTATTTTACCAATTAACTTAATATTTGGTTAGAAAATACTATTTATAAACCTAAAAATATATGAGTAGATTTTATCTTGACTTAGATTGAAATTGGGGCGTATGGAGTTGGTGATGAACCAAGATTAAATTGTGTGAATTCCTATTTGTTCTTCCTTCTTATTTCCATTTTTCTTGATTTCTTTTATCTTCTTTCTTCCTTTCTTGAGCTTAATTCTTGGGTGTTAATGGTGTTTTAGTCTCTAGGATGATTCGGCTTTGTTTTTAGAGGGAATAGGAAGACTAGTGTTTAAAGAGGGAATGGTTGTGATGTGAAACAATAGTAAAAACATGCATAAGTAACTCTATATATTAAACAAACCAGTGCAACCTTCATGCGACCCACGACCTTTCCTGGCACAGTCACGGCCTTTGGCCGAGCTTGTCCTTTTTTTATTTTAATTACTCAAAAATAATTTATTTTAATTAACCAATTTTAAATCATCTTTATCAACAAAGCCTTATCTTTCCCTACTTAATCACCAAGTAACTACCAAAAGACCTACTTAACCTTAGGCCCAAAACCATATATCAAACTAACCATTTATTCATTTTACCCAATTCCACTAAATTAACCAACTTACATATTTTAATTTAATCATAATAAAATTTACTTAATTTAAATTAAAACCCTTGTGCCAATTTTACTCAATAAATTCTAATTATAATTCATTAATTAATAATAACACTTATGGGGTGTTTCAATCTTCCCCTCTAAAAAATGAATTTCGTCATAGAATTCATAAACAAAAAAAATACCTACCTCAAAACAACTGTGGGCATTGTTGTCTCATCAAATCCTCGTGCTCCCACATTGAGTCCCCCTCATTATGGTGGTTCCAATGAACATGAACTAAGGGCGTCACCTTAGAGCACAATCTTTTAATCCTCCTATCAAGTTACCCACCAGTTGTTCACTGTAGGAAGCATCTGACTCTAACACAATATAGCCTGAATCAATATGTTCATAAGTGGTCGTATCCCATAAGAATCTATGGAGCATGTACACATGAAACATATTATGCACCCGGTCAAGATGATTTGGAAGTGCTAAACAGTATGCAACATTCCCCGCCTCTCTATAATCATAGAAGGCCGAATATAACGTGGCGCTAATTTCCCCTTTTCCCGAAGAGCATTACTCCTTTCATAGAGTAAACCCAAAGTAGGACTTTCTCACCCACCTTAAACTATATAGGCTTCCTCTTTAAGTCTGGATGGATTTTCTATTTGTCCTGGGAGGTTTTAATACGCTCTATAATCAACTTAATCTTTGCTATCATCTTTTGGATGAATTTTAGGCCCAAAAGTACACTCTCACATGGGTTAAACCAAAATACTAGCAATAGACATGTTCGCCTCTATAGTGTCTCATAAGTCTCCATAGAAATGGACTTCTAATAGCTATTATTAAATGCAAACTCCACCAATCATAAGCGTACATCCCAACTCCTATTGAAGTTCATCGCACATGCTCTTAGTATCTCCTCCAAAACCCAATTCATCTTCTCTATTTGGCCAACCGTTTGTGGATGGTAAGCCATGCTCAGGGGTATCTCAATCTAAAAATGTGATTAGAGCGGATCAAAGTAAGTGTTCTTGTTTTCTTATATAGGCTAAAACTATGGTTTTCATGATGATTCAAGATCCTATGATATAAGGAAAAATTGCATAATTAATTAATCAATTTTAGATTAATTAAACCATGCATGAGAGTTTATTATGCATTATTTAATGGAATTATGTTATACATGTAGTATCAGAGTGTTGTTGCAACACCTCGTAAAATCTATAGCTAAATTTATCTGGTCCAAAAATAAACAATACAGTTGTCTAAACAAACGAAAAACATTCTAAGCATGACAAAATGAACTAACATGTGTAAATAAAATAACTGATACATAACCATATGAATACTCTATCACAATATTTAAAAACATAAACTAACAGTAATAAAATCCATCATGGAAAATAAAACTGCTCAAATAGTAATCTAACTACAACTAAAATAATAATTGCTACAATATCCGCCTCGATTGGAATGTAAATAGAAGTAAAATAATGAGCACACACGCTCGACATATAGATCCTATAGGATCAAGAACTGGAAATTAATTTAAATGATAATCAGGGTTGAACTTACAATGGCAGACTAGGAAAAAAAAGTTCAAAAACAACGTTAACAACAAATATACAAAGAATAATAATTTAATCAAATTTCGAATACAAGAATACCTACGCATCTTCTATAACGGCCTGACCCGGATTTATGGGTTACCCGTGGTCAGCCCGGTCCAACCCTAGCATTAGGTATCAAGTCCAATGAGGCAACCTAAATAATGTTGCTAGTCTAGTTTTATTTTATTAATATTTTACTTGTTTAGCATGCGATTCCCATTTAAAATCAAGCTAAGTGAGGGACCCGTGGGAAGCATCCTCGAAATCCAAGCATACAGAGCTACTAACGTAATATAAAAAGATTACTTACCTGTGCAACGCTCTCAAAATACGAAATTGCACCCAACCTGTCTTAACAAAGATGAGAGAATGAGTCGAATGCCTAGGGGGAAATTACGACAATGCAATATAGAATCGAACGACAGAAAGAAGACTCTAACATGTTATATCTACGTGCACATGTAACTACCATATATACATCAACATATATATGAAAGAAATTGTTGTATTTCAAAAACATTACTTGTCCTGATTAAATCACCTTAATGTTGTAAAAGAATTCTCTTTTACTTAACTTGACATTTATTCCTTAATTTAACACACCCGGTTAAATACTTATAACAAATACACTTTGTTTAAGGAAAATTATAGCTTTTTCGGAATTACCCCTTCATTTCCACCAATTCACACTAGTATTTTCCTTAAAAATTCCCTTTCAACACATGCAACACTATATTAGAAAATACTTATTTTCTTGAAAAAACTTCCATAAACACGCCCTTGTGTTAATTATGGGTTAAACCTCTATAGGTTGCTTACCACCCATTTAATCACTTCACTATACCATTCCCCTACTTTATGGACATTAATCAATTTTCACATCACTTATCCATTTTACCCTTTAGCGGAACATTTATATACTTCATTCAAGATAGGTTGTATATTCATTTGTTCACCACACAACCCATTTCTTGACATGTCCCATTTTCATTATCTTTTTCTTGGAATCTTCCAATATCCGCATACTTTAACATGCCATACACCATCGATTACGATACCATATGCTCTGACCAGTGGTTTTGAATCTTTTCCATTACGACTCCAAGCCCTCCATAATTATTTCGGTGTCATCCAAGTTCTTATTAATGTGTTTTAATATTTTGCAAATATCCACATTATTCGACTTTTTTCCTTGTTTCCGACCAAAGCCAAAACCCGAGGTTTCACACCAATTCGTGTTAAACTTTTACAAATTATCATTTCTTGTCCTATTTACTTAACATTGATTTTATCCCAAAATCATGTTCACTTAGGATCTTTTGTGTAACACCCTTTCCAACATTTTTATTCCATAAAAATGTTCCGCTTTACATAAATTTTTTATTTTACCCATTTGTTTTCAAACTTGTAATTTTCTTCCAATTTCATAAATGTTAATCTCCCAAAAATATTTTTAAGTTATACACACCAACTTCTCAATGTTTTAACCCATTAACACTTATTCAACACCTATTCTAACCATTTTTCAAGCTAGACATATCTTCACTTTCTTTATCAAAGAAACCTAATTACAATTGAAGTCTACATTATAAGAAAATGCCATTTTTCCTTTAATAATACATGTAGTCTTACAACCTTATAGTTATCGCACTTTCAACATATTTATCACACACTTTAAAAACTAAAATTTCTATTTTTCCTTATTTTATGTTTAAACCCACAAAAATCTACATAAAACTTATTTATGTGCTCATTGTCAAAATACTACTAGTTTATATGCATAAGAAGATGGATTTTAATTCCAAAAATCCTACTAAATGGGTTGAAAACATAATTAATTCTAGAAATATATATACTTTTCAAGACAGAAAGGACATTTTTATTTCTTCAAAACTCAATCATATGTCCAACTTTTATAAAATCTTCATTTTTGCAATAAACTTTAGAACATAATTTCATCAAAATATTTTAGCCAGATAAATATCATTTTCAAAACATTTTATTCCATAAAAATGTTTAGCATCAAACTCCTAGAAATACACCATTTCATAGAAATCCCAATCTTAAATTTCAAGAGAAATTTAAAATATTCATTCATGATTTACGTTCTAACAAAGTAACATTTTGCAATATTTTTATTCCATGAAAATATTAAATTCCAAATTTATTAAAAACCCGTCATTTTATTCATATGCATCCTACTCTTATAATCTAACAACAAGACTATTGATATGCAAATAGAGTCTTAATAATAAGAGTAGAGTTTTTTGCCTCAAATGGAGATCCAACAATGGCAGGATGAAATGTCTAAGAAGATGGAAACCTCTCACCTCCTAAGGTGGCCTTAGAGAGGTTACCTAGTTCCACCAAGCTTGTCTCCTTGAAAGCCCCCTCAAAACCCTCTTCAAGATCCATATATCTTTCATCTTCATCTTCTCCGGAAAAAAAACACTCCAAAATTCATAGCTCTACTCAACAATGGTGGAAATGGGTATGTAGGGATTGGATATAGTAGAATACTTCCAAAATATGGTGGCATAAGGTGGGTACATGGTGGTATATGGTGGTTTAAAGTGGTGGGAGTGAGGAATAGATTACAAGAGCTAGAAAGAGAAGGATAAATCTGAAAATGGTTAGAGAAAGACCCATCCCCGACACTATCTCTTCTTCACACTCAATAATCCCCTAAATAACCCAAACAACCCTTAAAAAAAACCTTCTAACTCTATATTCCCATTTTTACCCATCTGGAACACTCAGAACTCGACACCTCATCAATCCCAGGGTCCATATTGCAACACCAAAAAAGGGCAAACCAAAATTAAAATTTTTAGTGCACTCATTCGAATGAGAATAGCCTCACGGTCGAACGAGAATGGCTTCTCATTCGATCTAGTCTTAGAACGACCTTCTAACGAGTTTGTTCAGGTATGTAGTTGGGTATCGTTTGATCTCCTCTTTAATGACCTTGGATCCTCATTCGAACCACCTGAATATGATTCGAATGAGTTCCTCATTTCGTTGAATAACCCTGTATTCGTTCGAACCATCCGGCTTCCAAAATTTCCAATATCTTCAATTTTAACCCCAAAACTTCCAACAATTATCATGAAAACTCCAAAAGTCAAATACAGATAAAAACCCAATTATAATGATCCAAATCCCAAGGTTTCATATGTTTACAATTTATGTGTGGATAAAAATAATATTGGGAACGTTTATTACATTCTTTCCTCCATGGGAAATTTCGTCCCCGAAATTATCGATCCATCAATTCCTCAAATCCATGGGATTACCAACTCTTACACTAAGTCATATGAATTCTCTAACACTAAAACATCAAACTCCTTAATATTTAATATAACATCACACGCTCTTACACGGGTGTTGTCACCAATAGCTCAACATGCGACATATTCTAACATTCACCATCATGCCAACCACCAACGTCGTATAACCGACCTCGAGTTCCTATTTTCTAGATGATCATGTTTAATTAAGTACTAGGACTACTTCGCTAATCCCCAAGCATAACAGCGTCTCTATTGGAAAACCCTCTATAGTGATCGATACTCACCCAAGAGCGAATCGTAATATAACCAATCATCAAATTCATCACCAATATCCATTTCTAATCTTAGGACTACATACCCTGTGTCCCTACGAATTTTTGAGTTATCCTGACTGCACAATTTTTCTCGATCTTGATACTAATCTTACATTGCTAATTCCTCACTCCAAGGAGTAGTACACATACCAAATCATCATTACACACTCGGAAAACACCTTTCGATGTGTCACTTTAATGTCCCTAGTACTACTCTAGGCGTCTCACTTCGGAGCACTAACTTAAGCATCGCAGCAATCCACTCATCGTGGAAAAGTAACATTGCGTGCTAAGTTTCCTCGAGTTCTAACAATATACAATGTCTTCAAATCATAATACCACTCTTTACAACCAGAGCCACCGACTGCCTTGCCGGCGAGACCTAATTCGTTAATCTTAAGGAAAGCAAGTGCTATAAACAAATCGTGCGGTCTAAATCACTGCCACCCGTACACTGAACTTTGTGCAATATCAAGGACACCCCAGATAGGGTCACCTTCAGTTACTGAGATACATTATCCAATCTAGGTTCACCTGCACTCTACTAGGCCCAATCGCATTTTACTATGACATGGTACAAATTCGAGCTATCACAGTAGTGGGAATACCAATCCTCGAATACCGAAACCAAAAGGGATGCAAGAATGAGAATCAAAGGAATAAAAAACCGTTTGAGAAAATCTTATTCATCTGCGTCCGACTATGATTTATTAAAAGTGAACCTACGCCACATTTTTAAAGTATTAAAACTTTTCCCAGATGTTCTCACTAGTACCGACCTAGCCACACACCTTGGCTCGAGTCACCACCCATGACGAATCAAATCACAACCATTCATTTATATCAGATGATGGAAACATACGGACTTGCCGTTCTCTTGAAAGTCAAATGCCAGACTTCCCTCCTTAAGAGTGAGTCCATATCCCTTACATCCTTGACACATGAACTACTCTGGTGGGCAAATGTCTAACGCCTCTATGAAAGTCGACCTTGTCCACATCTTCTAGGACGTCGTGACCAACTTAACACACCTATGTCATTATCATACCTTGATCACATCCCAATATCCCTTTAGGAAGATCCTCGTTAAGTGAATTATTCACCATATATTTAACCTTTAACTACACGAGGTTGTCACTGAGCTCATTTTTGGGTTCTACCCAAACTGAACTTACGTGACGGCCACACCGATCACCATTAGCATACCAATGGTAATGATTATCGTATAGGGATACATATTTTAATCCACACCATCTTGGAAAGACGTGCCAAGAATTAGTCCCTATCTGGATTGGGTCATCCTAACTTATATTATCGATACATGCCAACATTCTAATCATGCCTCGATATCCCTCTTTTTAGGGCATCACCTTTAAGTCTCCAGATGACGTCATCAATCTAAGTACCGAATATATTTCATAGTACTCCTCAAGATCAAGTGTCACACTGCCTACTTGTGGTCAATACATGACCTTTACTATAATCATCATTGGTACATTAGTACTTCTTCATACTGGACTTAACAGGTTTCCTAAGGACACCAAACTTACTTCACATAAAAGTCCTCAAAACTTGTAAGATTTCATCATCCATGACTTTCTCATCGGAGGTATGCTCTACAAACATAAAAATTACTAGGTGCTCACAAGGACACTAGTCTACGAACATATTGTGCACCTTAACCATTGAACACCTTAAGACATCATAATAATCGATGTCTATTCCCAATACCACCATATACATTTTATCGAACGGACACTCCATGGTGACCTTAAACCACGCTCACATGGGGATTGCCTCGCATCTAACCATTACTCAGGTCACTAAAATGGGGCCAAAACTTATATGATAATCTTATATGTCTTCTAAATACTATCACCCCAGGCCACGTACTAAATCATAAAAAAAACCACTAAGGACACTAGCAATATATAGGATGTCGCCTACAACGTATAAACCCCTAAGTCTATATCACCGACATCACTAACGATAATATTCCTTAAAATTTGAATCATATTTATAGAACCCCGACAGGGAAGATCATCTAAAGTTAACTCCTAAGTCTCCTCAACCCTCATTATTGCGTATGTAACATACTTATCGCAACTTTCCCGTAACTCTCATCATCATACCTTGCGAGGTACAACCTTCAATCAATAACCATCAGGATACTTACCCACAATAATAATGTTTTACCGACGTAGATTGAGTACATAAACCCAAGTGTTGACTAACTTGGTAACTCATGTCTACCAAATCACTAATTATCTCACAACGTGATACTACCCAAAGGATGGAATTTTCCAAATTACATCTTCATTATTAACTATCCAAAAGCACCGCACCCCAGAACTTAATGTATCCTCATCACAAGTCACTACTGTTCAGGTATGACGCTCTAGTCACCTAATCTCCACGGTCGACTTTACACAATTATGTTTCTAATTAAATTAACATCTTTAATCTCTATCAATACCTCAGCATGCCTCTCATATCATCAAAGGTTAACACATAAGCACCCCACACTAAAAACCACAGTGTCACCACTATTGGCTTCCAAGGACACCCGCAAATTACTAACATGTTTAATTAGAAGCGCAAAAGCGATTAATGACAACTAGCGCAGTCGTATGCCACTTGGCAATTATTCACCTATCGTGTCAACCTCTTTGACTTCACTGTCAAGGACACGAACTAAAATATTCACCAAAACTAGCATGATTAGGCTAAACTAATACTGACATCGAAAATCCACTACCGACCTCACCACATCACTCCAGAAAGGACCCTTGAACCTAGAGCTCTGATACCATTTGTAACGTCCCAACCATGATTTATGAGTTACTCGTGGTCAAATCGGTCTGACCCGCACATTAGGTGTGAAGTGCAATGACAAAACCTAAATAATGTTGTAAGTCCAGTTTTATTTAATTAACATTTTACTTGTTTAGCATGTGATTCCCAATTAAAATCAAGCTACGTGAGGTACCCATGGGAAGCGTCCCCAGAACCTAAACATATAGAGCTACAAATGCAATATAGAAAGAATACTTACTTGTGAAACACTCTCATAATATGAAACCGCACCCAACCTACCGTAACAAAGACGAGGGAATGAGAGAAAGGCCCAGTGGAAAAATACAACAATGCAATCTAGAATTGGATGGCAGATAAAAGGCTCTAACACGTTATATCTACGTGCACATGTAACTACCATATATACATCTACATATATATGCATGAAACTATTTTATATTAAAAATGTTACTTTTCCCAATTAAATCACCTCAATCTTATAAAAGAATTCCTTTTTATTTAACTTGACATTAATTCCTTAATTTAACACACCCGGTTAAATACTTATAACAAATACACTTTGTTTAAGGAAAATTATTTCTTTTCCCGGAATTACCCATTCATTTACACCAATGTACACTAGTATTTTCCTTGAAAATCCCCTTTCAGCACACTCAACACCGTGTTAGAAAATACTTATTTTCTTGGAAAATCTTTCATAAACACACCCTTATATTAATTATTTGTTAAACCTATTTAGGTTTCTTACCACCCATTTAGTCACTTCACTTTACCATTCATTTACCTTATAGACATTAATCAATTTTTACATTAATTGTCCATTTTATCCTTTATCGAAACATGTATTTACTTCATTCAAGTTAGGTTGTATTTCATATGTTCACCACACAATCCATTTCTTGATATGTTCCATTTTCATTATCATTTTCTCGAAATCTTCCAATATTCGCATACTTTAACGGGCTCCACACCATCAGCTATGCTACTATATTCTTTGGACAGTGGTTTTGGATCTTTCACCCCAGGGCTCTGGGCCCTCCTTAATTATTCTGGTGTCATCCGAGTTCTTATTAATGTGTTTTAACATTTTCCAAATGTCAACATTATTCCATTTTTTCCTTTTTCTCAGCCGAAGCCAACACCCAGGGTTTTACCCCAATTCGTGTTACACTTTTGAAAATTGTCATTTATGTCCTTTTTACTTTAATATTAATTTTATTCCAAAATCGTGTTCACTTAGGACATTTTTATGAAACACCGTTACCATCATTTTTATTTCATAAAAAAGTTCCACTTTATGTAAATTTACTATTTTACCCATTTGTTTCCAAACTTGTCATTTTCTTCCAATTTTATTAGTATTAATCTCCCAAAAACATTATTAAGTTATACACGCCAACTTCTCAATATTTTAACACATTAACACTTATTCAACACATTTCTCAACCATTTTCCAAATTAGACATTTCTTCATTTTCTTTATCAAGGAAACCCAATTATATTGAAGACTACTTTATAAGAAAAAGCTATTTTTTCTTTATTAATACATGTAGTCTTACAACCTTACACTTATCACACTTTCAACATCTTTATCACACACTTTAAAGATAAGAATTCTACTTTTTTCCTTATTTCATGTTTAAACCTTCATTAAACTTGTTTATGTGTTCATTATACAAGTTTACATGTATAAGAAGATGAATTTTAATTCCAAAAATCCTATTAAATGGGTTGAACACAGAATTAATTCTTGAAATTCATAACACTTGCAAAATATATCTTTCAAGACATGAAGGACATTTTTATTTCTTCAAAACTCAAACATATATCGAACTTTTATAAATTCTTCATTTTTGCAAGAAACTTTAGGACATCATTTCATCAAAATATTTTAGAAAGATAAATATTATTTCCAAAATATTTTATTCCATAAAAAAATTTAGCATCATACTTCTAGAAATACACCATTTTATAGGAATCCCAATCTTAAATTTCAAGACAACTTTGAAATATTCATTCATAATTGACTTTCTAACAAAATAATGTATTGCAAAATTTATTCCATAAAAATGTTAAATGCCAAATTTACTGGAAATGACTCCTACTCTTATAATCTAACGACGACACTACTAATATGAAAATAAAGTCATAATACTAGGAGTATAGTTTCATACCTCAAATGGATATCCAACAATAGTAGGATGAAATATGTAAGAAGATGGCAACCTCCCATCTCCTTAGGTGCCTTATAGAGGTTGCCTAGTTCCACCAAGCTTATATCCATGAAAGCTCCATCAAAACCCTCTTCAAGCTCCATTTATCATCCAACTTCATCTTCTCCAAAAAAAAAAACTCCAAAATTCATAACTCTACTCAATAATGGTGGAAATGGGTATATAGGGCTTAGATATGGTGGAATACTTCCAAAATATGGTGGCATAAGGTGGGTACATGGTGGTGTATGGCAGTTTAAAGTGGTGGGAGTGGGGAATAGATTCCAAGAGATAGAGAGAGAAGGATAAATTCTAAAAATAGTGGGAGGAAGACCCATCCCCCACCCTCTCTCTTCTTCACACACAATAATCCCCCAAATAACCCAAACAACCCTTATAAAAAAATCTCCCCAACTCTAAAATCTCATTTTTACCTATCGGGAACTTTCAGAACTTGACATCTCATCAATCCAAGTATCTAGATTGCAATAGAACACAAGGGTAACCCGAACTTAAAATTTCTGGTGCGCTCGTTCAAATGAAAATGGCATCTTGTTCGAATGATAATGACATCACATTTGAACTAACCTTACAACGACCTTCTAAGGAGTTTGTTCAAATGACCTACTCGAATGAGAATGATGTCACATTCCATCCGCATTAGATTTACTCTTCGAATGACCTTGGGTCCTCATTTGAACCACCTGAATCTCGTTTGAATGAGATCATCATCTCGTTAGAACAACCCTAGGTTCGTTCGAACCATCCAACTTACAAACTTTCCAATATCTTCAATTTTAACCCCAAAACTTCCAACAATTATCATCAAGACTCCAAAAATCAAATAAATCTATAAACCCATTATAATGATCCAAACCCCAAGGTTTCATATGTCTATAATTTATGCGGGGAAAATAATAAATATTGGGCACGAGTATTGCATTCTTCCTCTCATATTTTAGTTTTTTTTAAGTTATCATATACCAAACAAATCTAATTATATCATGTGTCTAATCTTAACCCTAAATGAACCCAATGTTTAATTACGATCGTCATAATTGAATTTAATAAAATGGTTCCATCATTTATGCCAGTGTATACATCTTGAGTACAATAACAATAAAAGAAAGATAGTCCCAAGTCTAATATTTACATAGGTATGGTCACTAACACATACAAGTAAATGGGCTACTCACGAGCCCGCACGTAAATACGAAGGCCTATTCCTATCACCTTCGGGGATCAGTTGTAAGCATTAGGTATAGTTAATGGTTGTCCTAGATATATAACCTCAAAGCCTCAGCAAGGGATAATCACTAAGAATTCATATCATAATGCACGACCTACATACCCAAGTATATATGCTAGAACTCCCTCGTATATTCCCCCCTCTGGATATGGGTACATATATCATAGGATCGGGGGAAATGACAAAGGTAAGGCCCATCTCTATCACCGGGGTACCAACGCGGTCAAAAATCGTACATGCCCTATCAAAATCCCTCATAGTACGTCCCCCTACACGCACTCACACATGATATGCATAAGCGTAAGATCAAAGAATTTCAATCCTAATCACTTAAAGATTCCTAATTCGTATTCCAAAATTTTAAATTAATTAATATCATTTAATTCTGAATTACTAAAAAAATTGATATAAAGTCGTTCTAATAAGTTCCCAATTTGTTCGAATGAGAATCCACGTCTCTAATTAGTGATATACTAACCTCGTTCTCCAAGGAAAAATTTCCAATCGAGTCATTTGTAGTATTGGCTACATTCCGTTGGACAAAACTCTTTTGGGTCATTTCTA
This sequence comes from Sambucus nigra, assembly GCA_949130495.1. NCBI lineage: Eukaryota > Viridiplantae > Streptophyta > Magnoliopsida > Dipsacales > Adoxaceae > Sambucus > Sambucus nigra. Next base: position 298,959,228 of record OX422215.1, on the reverse strand, counting down.
ATCAAGCTTCGTACAACCTTAGAGAATCGGGCTTTCAAAGTTCAAGATACATCAATTTGCATCTCAATTCCATTCTCCTAAAAAGGTATATGACCAAAACCATTTTTATGTGTTGGGGTATTTTTCATAAAGAATAATTTTCATATAGAGTAATTTAAAAAAAGAAATCATAAAATCCAATTTTTAAATTTATTTTAACTATTTTTTAAAGAAAAAGGAAATCTCATTCGAAGTCCTTCCAGGCCGTTCGAACGACCTGGATCTAACGACCTAGCCCAGCCTTCACTGGTATCTTGTTAGAAGTTCATTAGAAATATCGTTTGAACGAACTCGTTCGAACGAGACTTCTAACAACTTATATAACTTTTACACTGGACTATCGTTAGATAACTCGTTCGAATGAAAGGTCGTTTGAACGACCTCGTTCAAATGAGATCTGTCAGTTTTGAAAAAAATTTAACTATTTTCCTGCAATTATTTTATATAACTGCCAAGGTCCACTACTTTTCCTGCTTTGATAATATGGACGAAAATCAGTTTTTAACTTAGAAGTTTTTTCATACATTCTTGAGAGAAAAAATATCATATCTTCTTTTTGATGAAAAATCCTTCTCAAACACAATCTAAATTTTTAACCCAAACCCCATGAAATCAACCTAAAATTCAACAAGCACACTTGCGATGGATTTCTTCATTCAAGCTTATTGGAGATAGTAGTTTGGGTTTTGGTGGATACCGTGACATGAGCAGTGTCGAGCAACGCGTTGGAGCTTCGCGTACTACAAATTCATAGGTAGAGGACGGAATCAACATGTATCGTTTAGTCAAAGTCTATAAGTCTTTTGAGTCCTTTGTAAAACCTATTTGTAGGGGATTTGTCTAGGCCCAGTCGTCCGAGGTTTTTCCCATTTGGGTTTTCCTCGTACATCGGCGTGTTGTGGTTGTGATTTTCACACTTTACTTTATTAAATCACCTAGATGTATACATAGGATAAAAAGGATAAAATTGGATAATTTATATCTCGTAATAAAGTTATCAATCCCATCACTTTAATTATTAATTTCTCATGCTAACCTTCAAATTTGCTAAGGAATTAAAATTGGAATATTTCTCTACTTGGAAATTTTTTAATAGTGTAGTGTGTGTGTATTCTATGAAATAACCTCAGCTCATATAACCTTACAACTTCAAATTGGTATCAGAGCTAGTCTCTAAAAGTTATTTAGATGAATCCTCGAGGTTATATGGAAAGTTTTTCGTCGAATAGACCACCTATGTTTGATAGAACTAATTACACCTATTAGAAAGCACGTATGAAATCTTCCCTTAAATCAATTGATGAACGTGTTTGGGTTGCTGTTGAAAGAGGATGGTCCCCTCCGACTATGATTGTTGATGATGAAATTATTTTAACACCTGTAGAAAATTGGAGTGAGGATGAATTGAAATTGTATAACTTTAACTATAAAGGTTTAAATGCCTTGTTTAGTGTTGTAACTAATGATGAATTTCATCATATAATGACGTGTGAGACATCAACAGAAGCTTGGAATATTCTCCATGTTACTCATGAGGGAACTAGTGTAGTTAAAACTTCAAAACTTCGAAACTTAACAACTCAATTTGAAACCACCACCATGAAAGAAACTGAAATGTTTGATGAGTTTTATGCTCGTATATCTGATATTGTTAATTCTTACTTTAACATAGGTGATAAAATACCTGAAGATCGTGTTGTTAAGAAAATTCTTAGATGTCTTCCTAAGCGATTCATTCCAAAAGTCACAGTTCTTAATTCATTAGGAAATCTAAATAATTTAAAACTTGAAGAGCTTGTTGGTGATCTTCAAACATATGAATTAGATATGTTTCCTAAAGATAACAAATGCAAAGATAAAGGTGTTGCCTTGAAAGTAAAGAAAGTAGAAGTGTTTGAATCTGATGAGTCTGATATAGATCCTGATGATATAGCTCTATTTGCTAAACAAATTAAAAAAAATCTCAAGTTCAAAAAGCAAAACTCAAAATTTGAAAAACCAAAATTGAGAACAATAAAAACAAAGGTAATAGAAATTTCAATAATCAGGATCCTAAGAAGTTCAACAAAGACAAATTTAAAAAGGATGATTCAGAGAGATGCTTTGAGTGTGAGGGACGTGATCATAGAGTGTTTATGTGCCCCACTAAACTTAAGAGACAAGGTAAGGAAAAGGCAGTTTACAATGTTACTCTAAGCGACAGTGATAATGAGTCTGAAGACTCTGATGGCTCTACCCCGTCTAGAAATAATTTCACTGATTTTAGAGCAAGTCATGCTAGTAATTCAAGTGAGTCACATCCTAATGTTGATAATTTCGAGCAAAATCTTGAGGTTACTTCCACTCACTATACTAGTAGTGATGAAAAAGGAAGTGAAAGTGAAATAAATGAGAGTGAATTGCAATCTGCCAATTCTTAACTATATACTGAGTCTCTTCGTATTCAAAAAGTAAACAAAAGATTAACCTTTAAAGTCTTAACTTTAGAAAAAGAGTTGAAAAGCCTGAAGGAGAAGGAGGCTTTAGTCAGTCAACTCAAGGCAATTAAGATATCTCTTTATGAGAAGCTTATATTGGTAGGTAAAGAAAAATGTGACTTAATTATCTCCTTGGAAGGTCTTAACAAAGATCTTCATGAGTCTTTAAAGATTAGAAAATCTCTTGAAGCTAAAATTGTCCAACTTGAAAAAGATCTCGAGTCCTCTCGTGAATTCAAAGTCACACTCGAAGATAATTTAGGAAGAATGGGAAAATTATTTCTAGGTCCTGTTTTAGGATATAAGGAGAAAGGTTATCGAGAGAGAAAGTGTATAGGATATGAAGAAGGAGAGTCATCCAAAGTCAAACCCGAACCCGTAGCTAAATTTGTTACCAAATCTAATTCACCTAAACCTTATCTACCTAAAATAAGTCCTTCTAAGCAATCTTCAAAAGCAAGTCCAAAACAACCCTATGTGTGCACTTATTGTCAAATGGGTTCATCTTAGATATTTTTGTTATAAGCTTGGGAAGAACTCTTATTTCATAACTCCTAAGCAACATTATAGCTCATTAGCTAGTCTTAAGAGCCAAGTTGAGTATCTAGTTAATACTTCTAAAGGTCTAATGGAAGAGTTTCTAAGGTTTTCTAAAGTACAAGGGAATAATTACAATCATAACACTAGAGCCAATAAAGGAAAGAATACAACTCAAGCTTGGGTTAAGAAAGATCATACCAATAAAGCTTTTATTGCTCATGTTGCACTTAAGGCTCAAAATACCTCCTAATGGTACTTTGATAGTGGTTGTTCGTGACATATGACCGATGATAAATCTTTGTTTACCACTCTTGAAAACTATAAAGATGGTAAGGCACCTTTGGGGATGGAAGCAAATCTCGAATCATGGGTAAAGGATCTATTGAAAATTTTAAATTTCCTAAACTTGAAAATGTCCTTTATGTTGATGGTCTCAAGGAAAATTTGATAAGTATTAGCCAATTATGTGACAAAAATCGTGATGTCAAGTTTAGTCAATCGGAGTGCACCGTTTATGATAAATAGAGTGAGTCTATTTTACAAGGTGTGAGAACTAGTGACAATTGCTACGGAATAGTTCCTAAATCCTCTTTAGTTTGCAATAGTGCAAAAGCCTCGTCTACTGATCTTTGGCATCAAAGGGTAGGTCATGTTAACTTTAGAGATCTTGATCGATTAATGAGAAAAGAGCTAATTCGAGGTTTACCATATCTAGGAAAACCAACCTCCACTATTTACGAACCTTGTCAATTGGGAAAACAAATTAAGAATCCACGTAAAAAGTTAAACTCTATAACTACCTCCCGTGTCTTAGAATTGATACACATGGACCTTATGGGTCCCACTTGTACTGAGAGCATAAGGGGAAAGAGATATATTTTAGTAATGGTGGATGATTTTTCTAGATACTCCATAGTAGGTTTTCTAAGAGAAAAATCTTAGACTCTTGATTTTCTTACTGTTAAATGTAGAATCCTTCAAAATCAACACGGTGTTACCATAAACCGCTTTAGGAGTGATTGTGGAACCGAATTCAATGAACTCGGTGTAAATGCCTTTTGTGATGAAATAGGGATTAATCATGAATTCTCGATCGTTTGAACACCTCAACAAAATGGTATAGTTGAAAGAAAAAATTGAACGATCCAAGAAATGTCAAGATCTATGCTGCTAGGGAGAAATGTGCCTCGTAAGTTTTGAGCCAAGTGGTTAACACTGCATGTCACACCATAAATAGGGTTTATCTGCGTCCTAATACTAACAAAACACCATATGAATTGTGGATTGGCAAGAAACCAAATTTGGCATATTTTAGAGTTTTTGGTAGTCCTTATTATATCCTTCGGGATAGAGAACTCCTAGATAAATTTGACTCAAGGAGTGATGAAGGTATTTTCCTACGATATTCTCAAAACAGTAGAGCTTTTAGAGTTTTCAACTTAAGTAGTTCAAAAGCCATGGAATCTATAAATGTTATAATAAAAGACGATGCTCCAGCCACATCTATTAAAAATGAGGAAGATTCGACATGTGAGTGTGATGTTGTTTCTGATGTTGAAAATATTGAGTCTCACAATGACTTGGTTGTTCCCACTACTGAGAAAAAGGATCATTTTCCTTGGGTTCGTAAAAGTCATGACCCTTCAAAAATTATAGGAGATCCCGAGGTAGGTGTCAAGAGTAGGGCTCAATTAGAAAATGAAGTTACTTATTTGTTTTATACTTCTAAAATTGAACCTAAACAGTTTAAAGAAGCGATAAAAGATGAACATTGGACTAATTCTATGCAAGAAGAATTGTTTCAATTTAAGAAAAATGATGTTTGGGAATTAGTCCCTAGTCCTTCTAATACTAATGTAATTGGTACCAAATGAATTTTTAAGAATAAAATGGATGAAAATGGTGTCATTGTTCGTAACAAATCTAGGTTGGTTGCCCAGGGATACACCTAAATAGAAGGTGTTGACTTTGAAGAAACTTTTGCTCCAGTTGTTAGGTTAGAATCGGTTCGCCTTTTACTAGCCATAGCATGTCACCTTAAATTTAAATTATATCAAATGGATGTAAAAAAGTGCTTTTTAAATGGTATTCTTCAAGAAGAAGTCTATGTTGAACAACCGAAAGGGTTTGAGGACCCAAAGCATCCTAATCATGTCTTCTTTCTAAAGAAAGCACTATATGGCTTGAAACAAGCACCCCGTGCTTGGTATGAAAGGCTCACTTCTTATCTCCGTTCTCGTGACTTTTTGAGAGGGGGAGTAGATATGATACTATTTGTCCGTTGTGATGAGAAAGATATTATGGTTGCACAAGTGTATGTCGACGACATAGTGTTTGGTTTACGTGTGATAAACATACTCAAATTTTTTCAAAATAAATACAAGATGAATTTGAGATGAGTATGGTCAGTGAACTTACTTTCTTCCTAGGTCTTCAAGTTTGTCAACTCGAAAGTGGGATATTTTTGTCCCAAACTAAGTATGCTAAAGACCTTGTTAAGAAATTTAAACTATAATCCTCTAAGCATGCATGTACTCCTATGAGTTCTTTAATTAAACTTACAAAGGATACCGGAGGAAAGGATGTAGATCACACACTCTTTAGGAGTATGATAGGTAGTTTACTTTACCTAACTACTAGTCGTCCAAATATTTCCATTAGTGTAAGAGTTTGTGCCCGCTATCAAGCCGCCCCAAAAGAGTCTCACTTACTTTCCATTAAACATATTATCAAATATGTTAGTATGACCCTATTTTTTGGGATTTGGTATTCCTTCGACACAAATGATTGTCTATCGTCATATTCGGACACCGATTGGGAAGGGGATGTTGATGGATGAAAAAGTACATATGGTGGTTGTTTCCACTTTGGAAGTGCACTTGTCTCATGGATGAGCAAGTTATAAAATTATATTTCTTTATCTACGGCGGAGGCCGAATACATCACCATCGGGAGTTGTTGCACTCAACTCATTTGGATGAAACAAATGTTGGAAGATTACAGTTTTTATCAAGTCACCATGACTATCTATTGCGACAATACTACTGCAATTCACATTTACCGTCATCACGTTCAACATTATAGAACCAAGCATATTAGGATCCATGAACATTTTATTCGTGACTTGGTTGAAGAGAAAATCATTTCCTTAAGCTTCGTTGGCACCGATCAACAATCGGTCGATATATTTACCAAACCTCTATATTCCTTTAGGTTTGAAAACCTTAAGAAATCAATTGGGGTTTGCTCCATTGATTGAGATCGAAGTCGTCTATCTAGTTTAGGTTGTCTCTCATGTTTATTTTTATACATATGAACTAGATTATTTTTTGTAAATATTTTATTCAAAATTTCAAAAATATTTTTCTTTCTTATTTTTAAGGAAAACGGGAAATGTTAGAAAAGCCTTCACAAATTTTTATCCATACGGTTTTGTGTTCGATGTGTTCGAATCTCTATTTTATTTCATGTCCATGTGGATTTCGATGAGTAGTCAAGCCGGACTTCGTTTCTCTTGTGCACAATAATGCTCTTTTATGATTTTTATTTATGTGATTGTCTCATATATTTTCCTTCTTGCACACACTTTTCATGAAATATTGCGATATCTTTTTTCACATTGCACTCGTATGGTGAGATTTGGTGTTCTCCTTTCAATATTAGTCACATCTCTTATAAGTAATCAAAATTGTGCCTGATCATCCATTCCCCGGATTTAAAGCAAAAAATTTAATTATATTCATCCGGTTATTTGTTGTTTCTAGCAATGGACTCGGACTGTGAAAAATAAAAAGTTTTTTCGTGAATAGACTCCATTTGCATTTTAGAATAAGGGCCTAAAATTGAAGCATTGAAAAATGATATTTATAATGCCAAGGCCAAAATTATTTAGTTGATTGAGTCTTCAAAAGAAAAGTCTCAATCTAAAGTTGCTAATGGTAGATATAAGTTGAAGATCAATGGGCATGCACATTTATTCGAAACATTGCTTTCTAACTGTGACAACATTAGCGAGAGAATCATCTATCTTGCATGCGTGTTGCCTTAGTGTTTGAATGTCCTATGGTATTTCTTTATTGACACAAGGCTAGTGTGAGTGCATATTACGTCTATATATTGTTTGGCATTTCACAATTGTGCGTTATCTTGGGTAAAAGCTCTCACTCGCATTGTTCACACCCCAACATTTCCGCTCCCATAGTTTGGATATGTCTTCACAACCTAGGACAATTAAAGTTTTCATTTTGGCAACTTTCTGACCTTCCCAATTCCCTCTTATATGTTATTTTCATGCTTATTTAATTTTTCCTATTTTTTAACCTGTTTGAGTTTCGTCAGGAAAACTCGTTCAAACGAGTTTTTGAACGACATTTCCAAATTCAAGTCTGGGATATTGTTCGAATTGTCGTTCGAACGAAATTTTTGTTCGAACGAACTTCTAACGAAGTTTCTAACGAGGTTCATTATATGTTTCTGGGATATCGTTAGAAAGTAGTCATTCGAACGACATTTCTCATTCGAATGACCTGGGTTTATTTTGGACAGTTTCTCTTTCCAAAATTCTGTCGCTTTATTTTTTTCCTTTCTCTCTCTCCTCGTTCCCCCAATTTCCCCATTTCCCCAAATATCTCCATCTGAATTCTCTCATTTCCCCACTTACTCTCTTCCCTCTCTCCTATTAACCCATTTCCCCCACGAAACCATACTCCATTTTACCTACGATTTTCTCCCCAACACCTCATTAAACTTATTTCATCCTCCCACAACCTCATTCCTCTTCCATTTATAATTCTCACCTAGGGTTCCGAGTTGGAGTTCTACCTCTTCTCTTTTCTAGGTACTTTTTTTCTTTTCCTTATATATATATATATATATATATATATATATATATATGTGTGTGTGTGTGTGTGTGTGTGTGCGCGTCTGTGTGTGATATTGGGTGTGTTTTCTCAAACTACATTTTCTCCATTATTTATCACCTAATTTCATATACATATATATATATATATATATATATATATGTGTGTGTGTGTGTGTGTGTGTGTGTATATAGATAACTTTTCTTTTGGGCTATATAATCTATCATAATTTTTTTTGCCCCTATTTAAGTGGTACTCCATGAACATTATCATTTTTTTAATTCAATTTTTTTTTTTTATAATTTCGTGGAACTCCCCTTAATTATTTTCTTATTTTGTTCATCTCTAATGAAGGATGGGTATTTTTTTTGATTGGTTTGTTGGTGTGTTTGGTGTGTTTGGAGGTTTGGATGGATTTTTGTTTGGGTAGGTCCTAGTTTAGCCACGTTTAGAATAGCCCCTCGTAGTCGTCACACCTGTCGCATTAGCGACTCTCCCGAGGAACGCTATTCCTCCTCTTCTTCATCCTCATCTGATGAGGACAATAGTGTTAATGCATCCATCCCTGATCTTAAACTGCATTGGACGAATCTCACCAGTCATACCCAATACCATAAACAGGGATTTTCTACTAGGTCCATTGTCCGCGAAAAACTTGTCCATCTCACATCTCTAATAGGCACCACAGTCCACTCCTGGATAGCTGACTTAGGGTGGGACCCCTTGTTCAACCTCACTGATACAATTTTTCCCGATCTTATTCGGGAATTTTATTTTTGGATGTCTGTTTAGGAGGATCTTATTGTCTCTTGAGCGAGAGGTCGGGAGATCTTTGTCAGTCCTGACTCCATAGCTCGTCTTATCTCTTTACCTCATGTCAATAATCCATCCTACCCTTGGGCTCCCGATTCTCGTCCTGACCCTACTTTGATTATGAGCACCGTGTGTAGGATTATCCAACTCGGCACTGTTATAATTTTCATAAAAATTTGCATCTGGATTTTATGGTCCTAAATTGGATTGTCTGTGCTTGTCTCATTCCACATGCAAATTACACTCAAATCACTAAAATGCACGTGGACTTCATGTTTGACATTCGCATTAGGGCTGCCATCGACCTACCCGACTTCATTTATCTAGTTATTAAGTCTATTAGAATCAACCCATCAATTCCCGCTAGACAAGCACTCCCATTTGCCGTTATCAATACCCACCACTGTCTTGCTGCCGCCTGTCCTAGTCTTCCCAGCGATGTCCCTGTGACGCCTGCTACTAATCCATTTATATGTCCTCTGTTGGTAGGTCTCGTGGTCACTTACCCCCCGATACTCCTCAACTCACTCCCTCTCAATCTGCATCTTCTCAATTCGCCACTTCCTCCACTCCTGCACCTACTAGACCAGCACCCTCTCGTGCTACCCCTAGACCCTCATCTTCTCATACTCCTACACCCCTTGAATTGGAGGATCTTAGGTTTGTGCGTTCACTCGTGAAGCAAATTTAAGAAGATAGGCACCAGGACAGGGAAATTCTGTAGGAGCTATTGATTTCTATGCAGCAGGATAGGGAGGCTCAGGCTCGTTGCAAGGAGGCTCAAGACCGAAGGGATAAAGCTCAAGCCTGCTGTGATTTTATGCTTCTTAATCACCTTGAGGCGATTCATTGCATGGAGATACGTCATGGAGTTGGTTCATCTGGTAACGGATCCCTTCTAGACGATTCACCAAATGATGCCCCTGCTCCTTGATTTCTTTTATGTTTAAGTTTATTTCATTTGTACTTGTTAGGACGAGCGGAACATCTTTATTTTCACTTTCTCACTTGTAGCTGTTTATTTGGTTTGGTTACATTTTCTTTCTTAATTGTATGGATATTTGGTTTTTCCATTTATGGTTAATGATCTCTCTCCTATTTCTTCAATTGTTGCACATATGGCTCTTGGATTGTGTTACATATTTTCCAATGATTTTATATCTCCTGTCCTTTTATCTAACCATGCAGGCTATGTCTACCCCTTTGTCTTTTCCGTACAAAAAGGGGGAGAAACATTGATAGGGGAGTTCATAATTTAGGGGGAGTTAATTAAAATTTAACATATGTCATACTCATGATAATTACCTTGCTTTATATTCTTAACGCTTGATTTATATTATCTATTTCCCCAAGCGTGTTATGAATTTTTTGTTTCATGTGTGTAGGATATATCGCCTACTTTTCTGCAGCACACCGTCAGTCGAGTTATTTAGTCTATTTTTTTATTTTGGTTTTTGGGACGGGCTTTAGAATCGGCTTGACGGTTGGCTTAGCAAATTCAGTATTTTTGTTTATTTTTCAAAATTTTGTTTTGTCCCGAAATAGGCAAAGGGGGGGAATTGTAAGAAAAAATTTCCAATCGAGTCATTTGTAGTATTGGCTACATTCTGTTGGACAAAACTCTTTTGGGTCATTTCTAATCAAGCTTCATACAACCTTAGAGAATCGGGCTTTCAAAGTTCAAGCTACATCAATTTGCATCTCAATTCCATTCTCCTAAAAAGGCATATGACCAAAACCATTTTTATGTGTTGGAGTAATTTTCATAAAGAATAATTTTCATACAGAGTAATTTTCATAAAAACCATTTTTGAAATTTATTATAACTCTTTTTTAAAGAAAAAGGAAATCTCGTTCGAAGTCCTTCCAGGTCGTTCGAACAACCTGGATCTAACGACCTAGCCCATCCTGAACTAGTATCTCGTTAGAAGTTCATTAGAAATGTCGATAGAACGACCTCTTTTGAACGAGATTTCTAACGGCTTATCTAACTTTTACACTGGACTATCGTTAGATAACTCATTCAAACGAAAGGTTGTTCGAACGACCTCGTTTGAACGAGATCTGTCAATTTTGAAAAAAATTTAATTATTTTCCTGTAGTTATTTTATATAACTGCCAAGGTCCATTACTTTTCCTGCTTTAATAATATGGACGAAAATCAGTTTTTAACTTAGAAGTTTTTTCATACATTCTTGAGAGAAGAAATATCATATCTTCTTTTTTATGAAAAATCCTTATCCAACCCAATCTAACTTTTGAACCAAAACCCCATGAAATCAACCTCAAATTTAACAAGCACACTTGCGGTGGATTTCTGCATTCAAGCTTATTGGAGACGGTAGTTTGGGCTTCGGTGGATACCGCAACACAAGAAGTGTCGAGCAACGCGTTGGAGCTTCGCATACTATAAATTCGGAGGTAAAGGACGGCATCAGCGTGTCCTTTTTAGTCAAAGTCTGTAAGCCTTTTGAGTCCTTTGTAAAACCTATTTGTAGTGGATTTGTTTAGGTCCATCCGTCCGAGGTTTTTTCCATTTGGGTTTTCCTCGTCCATCGGCGCGTTGTGGTTGTGATTTTCACACTATACTTTATTAAATCACTTAGATGTATGCATAGGATAAAAACGATAAAATTGGCTAATTTTATATCTCTTAATCAAATTATCCATCCCATCACTTTAATTGTTAATTGCTCGTGCTAACCTTCAAATTTGCTAAGGAATTAAAATTGGAATATTTCTCTACTTGGCAAATTTTTAATAGTGTAGTGTGTGTGTATTCTATGAAATAACCTCAGTTCGTATACCCTTACAACTTCACGTTCGAGTGAGATATATGAAATACAACATTCCAAATCTCCAAAATTTGTCATTAATAACTCAAAAACCTAATCAAGAAGCCTCTAATTGGCACCAATGCCATCCTCCTTTAACTATAAATTAGAAAACAACATTATTAACCCATATCTACGAGTTTGGCAAGATTCTAACATAGCCTTGAGGATTAATTCCAGATTATAAGTTATGAACCCTAGTTTCACAGTTTTACCCAATTAGTCTGATTTAGTTTAATTATCAAATTAAATAGGTCTTTATATTTATTCATGAACATGATTCAATGTATGATAAATTTTATTCGTAATCTAGTCCAATTATATAGGACTCAACACTAATATTCTCTATAATGGTAACAAGTGGTTAAGGTTTTATTACAATTAAGATAATTTCAAAATTAAGATTAGATTATTAAACTTATAATTGCAACTTCAATTAGCAATTATCATTATAATACAAACCCTAAATTAAATCCTTAAACTAAGTAAACTTTCCTTAGTAAAAAATGATGAATCCAAGCTTTTAAGTCTCTAAATTCCTTCAACTCTAAAGTGACTCTTCTCTATAAGCCTTAGGATTCCTCTCTAAAACTTGTAATGTTAAATAAATCTAGTCTCATCACCTCCTAATAGTGTTAATCAAAAAATTAACTATAGGCCCCAAATGGGACTCAACCCAATTACCCTAATTACCACTATAAATAGCCCAAAATTATACTTAAGCCATTTTCTAACCCAATAAACTTAAAACCCACTATTTAAAGTCAAAAATGGATATTATAATGTCCCAAATGTCAACCTGAAATATAACATAATCCAACTAATTAAAAATCTCAATAAACTAATATTTTATCCGATACAAGTCCAATTATTAATTATTTCAATATTTATTAGTTAAGCACAATACGAAATTATAAGAAACTACTTCACAATTCCTTAAATATTTACTAGTTAAGCAAGATACGGAATTATAAGATAGTACTTCATGATCGGTGGAACCCAACACCGAGGGCATAATCTAAATAAGAAAACCCTTGACACCTGGTCCTTGACCATTCCATGGTCTCCCATAATACACGGTCATTTCCAAAAAAATTTAATTACTAAATTATCGTGTATTAACTCTATTTTCATAAATGAGTTATATAACATACATAAATATCAAATGTCACAAAAGGAAATTAAAATAAAATTCCTAATTTAAATAATGCACATAAAATACGGGGTATTACATTCCTCCTCCTTAAATAAGAAATTTCATCCTTGATATTCGAATTATAGACCTGACTCAAAGACCTTTGGATACCTTATACATATGTACCGCTCTCTAACCCATGTGGACTTATCCTCACTATGGTGTCCCAACTGGACTCTGAATAACGATATGACCTTCGATTGTAGTGTCTGTTCTCTCCAGTCAAAAATACTCTACAGTTCCTCCTCATAGATCGTATTTGGTTGCAAATCAATCCTATCGAGGTCGATTTGTTGATAGATTCCTCAATCCCTATTCCTCAGCATTGATACATGGAAGATATCATGTACCCATTGAAGATGATTAAGTAAGTCTGACTGAGGGTGAAACCTCATACTCAAGTTCAGTTTCACACCCATAGAGTCCTAAAAAACCCTCCAAAATAGAGATAAAAATGCCTTGTCCCTGTTGGATACAATACCATGTGGTACCCCATGAAGACATACAATCTCTGAAACAAAAAGTCTAGCTTACTGCTTTATGGTGAAATTTTTCTGCACTGAAAGAAAATAAGCCACCTTCGTCAATATGTTGATGATGACCCAAATGGAACCCCTTAAGGACCTGTATAATACCACTATAAAATCCATATAGATTCTCCCCCACTTCCACTTAGGAATCTCCAAAGGCTAACATTCCCCTTTCGATCTCTGGTGCTCCACCTTTACTAGCTGTCATGTGGCACATCTTGATAAAAACGCATATATACCTCCAGGATGCACTGTGAATCGTAAATCATAAACCATGTTCCTCGGCCAAAACTCTGGACCCTCTGGAATCACCAACCATCCCTAAAATTTAAATTCCCCTTATGAACTGATAGAGAAAAAGTGATCCCTTCCTGACATAAGCTCTTGCACCTTATCTTGTTAAAAAGGTGTATAAATCATGTATATGAATCACCCACGACACCATAACAGGTGTAATGGTCACAATTGTCAATAAGGCATCCACCAAATCCATTTCATGAATGGAACTTGACCTATATTCCCAAAGATAAAGTAATTCATCCTCATACTCTACCCACAAAGTTGTTAAAGTGATAGTTAGTCTACGACTCAAAGCATTTGCCACCACATTCACATTCCCCGAAAGGTACTGAATCAAGAAGTGGTATTCCTTCATAAACTTTATCCATCTCCTATATTTCATGTTAAAGTCTCTTTGAGTGAACAATACTAGATACTCTTATGATCGGAAAATAACATAAACCACTCACCCAAAAAATAATGTCTATAAATACAAAGATCAAAAACTATCATTGCCAACTCCAAATTATGAATGGGGTAGATGCTCTCATGAGGCTTAAGATTACGTGAAGCATAAGCTATATGCCTCTCCTACTGCATCAGTACACCTCCTAACCCATAAAGTGATGCGTCTATATACACCAAATACTCTATCTCGTCCCTTGGTAAAGAAAGGATGGATGTGGTAGTGAGCCTCTCCTTAAGCTCCTCAAATGCTCTCTAAGAGTCTTCTCTCCAAACAAATGGTATCACCCTTATGAGTGAGGTGAGTCAGAGGCCCATAAATTTTTAATAACCCCTAAATAGACCTCCTATAGTACCCAACCAAACCCAAGAAACTCCTAACTTCCATAGGCATCGTGGGTTGTCACAAATCCATAATTGTTAATATTGTGCCAGAATCCACTAAAATCCTAGCCTCCAATATAACGTGGTCTAAGAACTTCAACTCTCAAATCTAAAATCCATACTTAGAGAACGTAGTGTATAGATTATGTTCCCATAATGTTTTTAAAACCAAACGCAAGTCTTGTGTGTGATCCTCCTGTGATTGTGAATACACTAAGATGTTATGAATAGACACGATGATGAACTGATCCAAGAATGGGAGGAACACCTTATTCATTAAGTTCGTAAACACGGGTGGCATTTTGGTTAACCTAAAAAACATGACTAGGAGCTCACACGATCCACAACGCATCAGAAAATCTATATTAGAAAGTTCCTCCTCTCGAATACAAAACTTATGATACCCCGACTGCAAATCAGTCTTGAAAAATAATTATTCACCCATCAACTGGTTAAATACATAATCAATATGTAGTCATGGATACTTGTTACATATCATGACCCTATTCAGCTCTCGATAATCCACACACAATTGGAGCCAATTTTCTTCTTCTTCACACATAAAAAAAATTGGAGCTCCCCACGGAGATATACTCCTCTGTATGAACCCCTGGTTACGAGCTACTAAATCTTCTCACGTAATTCATGCATCTATTGTGGAGCCATCAGATATGGTGCCCTCACAGTCAGTCATCTAATCAATACAAAAATATATCTCTCGTGATGGCGGTAACCCTAGTACCTCTTTAAATACGTTCATAAACTCCTGAACAATCATAATTGAATATAAAGATATAGTGAACTACTCAGACAAAGCCTCATCTATGTAGTATAAATTTTTTGTAGACCCCACCCTCGATCCTAGGTATACCAACTAGGAACATCTCCTGCCTAGGAATAGAAAACGTGATCACTTTCCCACTATAGTCGATCAGACCGTGTTATTGTGCTAACCAATCCGTACCCAACATAACATCACACGTCGACATTTCTAAAAGTAATAAATACACTAAAAAACTCAAACGGTAGATCATAATTGCCATGTCCCTATAAACCTGACAAAGGCATCACCCCTACCCTCACATGCATCGAAATATCGGTGGTAATGCCTAACAGTCCTAACATAGAATCAAAAGTACAATAAAAAAATGAGTGCAATGTTCCCATGTCAAAAATAACTGATTCATAACTACTATAGACATAGAATGTACCCTCAATAGTCTGAGGCGGTTCTAGTTGATATGGCAGATAGATGATGAAGACACGTACATAGTGAAGATGTGGAACCCTTATGCTTGATCTCTCGGTAGTGGGAAATTCAGGTACTGCGGCACCAGCGACAATGCTTGAAACTGATGTAGGGTTGTTCAAACTCCTATGGACCCTAAGGTTATCCCAAATTGCTATGGGCCTTAAGGTTGTCCCTATTAAAATTGGTCGATCCATCCTATAATCCCTTAGGGAACCTCCTAAAAGAGTGTCCCTTCTCACCACATGAAAAACAAACCCCTCAAAATGGGTGGCCTAATTAGCGGCCATGTTGACCCTGCCCCTAGGGTTTATCCTACCCCCATTAGCCCTGATGTACCTGATAATTTTGAACCTACTATCATGGGCCTAGGTGGCCCTGACCCTGACCGCCCTCACAGCGCTAGTCATCTCCCTTGAAGCTCTCAAGGGATTGTTCCTCTGGTGTTTGACTCCTCTGGTGTTACTATGAATGTCCTTGTTCCCGGTACGACTTAATACCCTTCATAATATTTAGACCCTTTTCGGCTCTTACCATCCCCTTCTTTGTCTCCTTTTATCTCTGAAAGTCCTAGTGGTCCTGATAGCGAAGTAATGTAGCATCCACTATATTGTATGTAGTGAAGGTTAGATTACCAAGAAACATATGCTTGATCCTCCACATTAAGCCTCGGATAAACCTATCCATCTTCTCCACCTATGAACCCCTAATATATAGGGAAAAATATCTAAGATAGGTAAACTGTACTCAGCAAGTATACAGTCATCTTACTTTAACCGGCCAAACTACACCCTCAAATGTGTCCACCGTAATAGAAGAAAATACTTCCCCTCAAACTTCACAAACAACTAAGCAATAGTCAATTAAGATCGTTCCTCCTCGACGGTAACATACTACCACCACTACAAGGCATCTCTCATTAATCAACAATTGGCTAATGTTTACCTCTAAACATCAGTACACTCTAACAGACGTAGGTGCCTCTTAATGTTGCACCACTATTTTAGTGCACCTATCAGGTCTACGCTGTAAACTCTAGTGGGTGCCCTTTTCCAAAGGCACTCCTGTCTCACTCCCAAAGAAGATGTAATGTGAGGGGAAAGTATAAAAGGGGACACATGTGGAGACATTAATGGATGATCCTGAAACATGCTTGTCATAGTCGTGGATACGGTCTATGTGATAATGGTAGCCAAATTTAACGATGCTAAAGTTGGTGCCTACCCCTGCTAAGGTTGATACGGCTATGCCTTCTTAGGCGTTATTGCCTCTTACTCGGCACTAGCTACTGGTCTCGGGCATGCTACTCATCTCCTAGAGTTCACCACCTGAAATATGGTAAACAAAAGCGTATCAATAATGGACAATAACAATATAAGAAAAACATATACACGTCATAACACTAGCAAGAATATATCATGAAGCATAACTAGAGTATGACAAACAAATCATACAAGCAATCATCCATAAGAAATAGCATTCGATGCATCATATGCAAGTATGTGAGAATCAACCAATCTAACATTTAGCGTCTCCAAAATGGATTTCCTAACCCAAACACGTGTATGTCTAACTTGAGGGTTTATGGGAATCGACAGGACACTATCCTTAAATTTCCTAGGACCTCTTCTAAGATCATAACAAAAATTCCTAAGGCGACCTTTCCTACCACAATGTGAACATGTGTAAACGGGTGGAACAATACCTGTGGATTGACCTTTTCTAAAATCCTTGGTTTTGGTTGAACCTCTCAAATAAACAATGATTTTGTCTTTAACATTCGAATCATGATAATAAGACGAGTCATTACCATCACTACTCAAACTACTCGAGTCATTTAAATAAACTTTTAACTTCAAAATTTTAGACTCAAGCAAAGAATTAGACTCTTCTAATTTTAGGGATGCCTTCTTTCAAATTTTCAACAATTCCTAAATGGTTATCGCGCTCACCTTCAACAAAAGCACACTTTTCCCTAAGACTCTTCTCACGTACCACAAAATCATTAATCAAAATATTTTTATCCACTTTGTCACAAACACAAATCCTAAAATTTTAAGTCTTGCAATTCTTTTTCTAAAAATAGGACTTTATCATCACTCTCTTTCTTGGACAATTCTAATTTCTAAATTCACGTTCCCTGTCCATCAGTCTTTTTTGAATTAAATCTCTTTGATCTTTAATAGTTTTCGAAAGTTCCAAACCGATTTTAAAACGTGAATTCTCTTTTTTAAGATTTTCAATTATTTTATTAAACTTCAAGTTCAAAAGATTTAAGTCGTCAAAACTATAAGAATCCAACGAGAGTAGAGAAACAAAAAATTACACCCATAGAGTAGCGAGTAAACAAGATCAAGCAAAATAACTTAGTGTAACCCGCTCTGATACCAATTTGAGAAGGGGTATATCCCCAAAAAAACTCGATTAGTGCTTTTATTTCACTTTAAATGCGGAAGAAGATTTTAAATCGATTTTATCTTTTCATCCTAAACATGAAACTATGTGATAAAACATATAAATCAAACTAAGCAAATAACTTAAGCCAAATTTGAGGAAAAAAAACCTTTCGGGTAAAACCTTTTATTCACTTAGAAATTTACAAGATAGTCGACTTACAAACTACTTGATATCCTTTACAAGCATAACGTGCTATTCTTCGAAAATCTCTAATGAACAACTACGATCCTAGTAAGAATCACATGGCCGATGTCCTTTGTCAACCTCAGCCTTCGTATTTAACAGTGAATCCCTGCAGGTATCACAAGCCAGCAATGGAGTGCCTCTCCACTAAGGTGTATGCAATAGATACAAAACTTGCTTGGATTCTAAAATAATTCATAAGAACAATATTCAATGATGCTTTGTTGTGAATTAAAATAGTGTTTTGACACACAAAACTTGAGGAACATTTTTTGTTGATATGAAGAAACGTAATTGGAAAAAATCTTAAACAACCTGTCAACGAAACAGTTATTTATAAAAACTTTAAATCGGCGGGTTGTTCGAACGACTTCTTGATGTTGTTTGAAAGACGGGCACACATCATTGGAAGCAACACGAGATGCTATTAGAAAAGACATTACATGTCATTAGAATGACACATAAATGTCGTTTTAATGACATTATGAAGTAGTTTGAACGACATAAACGAAACTTTCCCATTTAAAAAACTCTGCTTACAAGTATCTTTAAAAATATATTTTCGAAAACAAAAACAGTCACGTTCGTCTTTTAATAAAAATTAAACATCCCAAACATTATTTCATGAATTAATTCAAACTTGAAATTGTGTTATACCTTTTGGGATGTTAGGAAGTCTTCAAACTTGGAGATTCTTGAGTTCGGTTCGTCTTGATGGTGTGTGACAATTTGTAACGGGATATGCCAAGTTAGTCTAAAACTATGCTATGAATAATCTTAGAGAAATTGTTCTTACAAATCACCCCCTTTATCTATTCGGGTACAAAATAAACAAAATGACCGAACACCAAATTAACATTAAATTCTCCAATTACAAACATACTAATACCCTTCCCAACCCTAGAACGGAACGGCATAAGTCTCTTTGTCTTCAAAACTTCATATTTTTTCCTTAATCAATGTCTTCATCCATGTGTCTTTGAATTTCTCTTTAAGTACCTACACACATGAGACAAAAAACATATACGCTCGTGATGCATCATGTTTGAAACAAAATATTATTCATAAATAAATACTCCCCCATAATTCAAACTCATCAAAAACTCCATTTTAATTTCCTCTGCCCTTTTGTTTCATCCAAAATAGACAAATAGTCAAAGAAGTAGAAACAATAAACATTAAGTGCAAAGCATCACGATGAAGAAAAGATATCATTACAAAAGATGTAAATCAAGCATGTGTAATGATCATCTCAAAGGCAAACACAACCAACTATTTTTGAAATTTTTTAATTTTTTTTAAAAATTGCAAATTTCACAAAAACAACAAACATACAATATATAATACGTTCAAAATATATCAAAAAACTTTGGCACACATATATACGTATAAGCAACCACAAAACACGACACAAAACTCATAAGCTTTACATGCTAGAATAATATCGATGTGTCTAAACGTGTGGAAGTTGCAACCCAAACACTCAAATATGTTCAAGAACTTCTAATTAACCCCAAAACTTTATCAAACTAAGCTTTAGCCTTAAGTGACAAATAAAGTTGAACTTAATGAAGAAAACAAGCACAATTCACACAAGCCTAGAATTTTAATGATTCTACAAATCAATAGTGTCATGACATAATAAGCATAACTATGATACATTGTAATTGTGCAAACCCGTTGATATTTCCATCCAAAATCCCTTAAAATAATTCTTTTCTTTTATTTGAATGTTCATATCAAACTAAAAAAATTGGCCCCTGATAAGCACCCAAAAGTGTATAATTTATGCCCCGAATATATGCATTTTAGTCGATCGTTTCTAATAAAATTGGCCTTATGATCGTATTTTATCATTTTTCCAGGTCAATACGCAGTTGCGGTACAAATAATGCGAAATCAGTGCAATTGCAACTCAAAAGCGGTCAAAAGCGTACATCGAAGAAATCTAAAGAGACCGTGAAGTGAGAAGTCCAGTCTGAGCTTGCCGAGATGTGATCCGATGCTCCGAAACAGTCCCGTGACCTAAACCCGAGCCTAAACCATTCCCCGAACCCGGTGTGTGTTGAGTTTGTACCTTTATTATTTTTCTAGATTTTTATTTTTGGTCATTTTATTTTTAAGATTTATTTAGAATTTTCTAGGATATATTTTCTATTTTTCTATTTTCTTTATTTTGATTTTGATTTTTATTAGTTTTTAATTTTGAATTTTGATTTTATTTATTTTATTTTTTTAGGATTAGCTTTTAGAAATTTATTTTCTAGTTTTATTGGATACTAATTTCTTTTATTTTAGCTTTATTAGGATTATATTTTTTTTTTTGTTTTAATAGAGTTTTATTTTATTTCTTTTTATTTTCATTTTTTTTATTAGTTTGAGATGTTAGTTTTTAGTTTTATTAGATTTAAAATTTTTATTTTATTTTAGTTCTAGTTTTATTTTTTAGTGTCATTTTTTTAGGGGTGCAAATTAAACACACACAGACTAAAACTCACACACACACCTAAATCAACCTACACCCAAACACACCCCTACATCTACTATTCATCATCATCCTTCCACACCCACCTTCTCTTTCTCTCTCTTCCATCAATAACCCAAAACTAATCCCTTACCAACCTTTCTAACTCCCCATCCCTACCACCTGCTGGCATTGATCAACGCCGGAGCGATCCAACCCGGAACCACCAACTCCAACCCCTCTCTCTTTTCGACAGCCACAACCCATCAGCACCTGCCACAAATCGAACCCGGCCCAACCAATCCAAACCCAAACCCGAAAATGCAACCCATACCCACAGACCCGCGGCCCAGCACCATGAAACCCGCGAACTGTCCGACCCAACCCCGATCCAAATCGTTCCCAAACTGAATGGATCTCCCACCGAATCCACTTGAAACCGAAATCACCTTTAACTTCCAACCTGCACCTAAAACTCGAAACCCATATCCCAAAAAAATCGGTCCATTCCAAGCCATCTTCAAATCCCACCAATATCTCATCAAAGCCAAGCTTCATGGACTAAAAAAATAAAAAGGAAGGAAGACCACTTTAAAAAGACACTCTCTCAGCAAATAAAGAGATACACAGATAGAGAGAAACGAGAGACAGAAAAATAAAAAAAGGAGACTGTAGAGGGTACAAAAAAGTTAGAAAAAAATTCCCCAAAATTTAGTTTAGGTTTAGAAAAAATTGTAGGTTCACTTTTTGTTTTTAGTTTTGTAATCCAGTCCAGTTTTTGTGACGAGTTTGGGACGCGTGTTCATGCCACAATTTACTCAAGGAATTGTTAGTATCGTATTTCTTTCTCTTCTATTTAATTTCTTGCTGATTATTGTGATTGTGCTGAAAATTTAATCATGTCTGGCTAAACACCTCATTCAAGGGGTGGGATGAAACACGTATGTTAATTTAATTAATTGAACAATTGTTCAATTGATGTGTTCTAGGCAAATTAAATTGGAAAAAAATCACACATTAATTTATTTAACGAGAGTTAATAAATTAATGTTAAAAATTGATATTTGATTTTTGGATTTAACTTAGAGATATGTTTCATTCTTGAATTCAAATATTAATCTTGTGTGTTCAATTCAAAGATCCGTACAATTTTTTATGAATTGATCCTAGCGGGTAATTTGTAAAAAAGGGGTATGAATCTAAATTTTATATTTGTAGTGACACTTTCTGATTTAATTGTTAAAAAAATGATTTTGAATTTAGGATTGTAACGAGAGTTAAATTTTAAATTTTAATATTATTTCGAACGTATCAAATGAATAATTGGGAAATTAAATTAAATTAATTACGTTGAGTAATCCCATCTCTTGTTTCTTCTCATAAATTCCAAACTAGATTACTTTTCAAAATTTCGTAGTTACTTTAGTTGCGTAAAATTTCATTTCCTCCATTAAAAATTGTTTTAAAAAAAATAAAAATAAAAAACACAAAAAAAGATTTTTAATAAAAATTGAAATTGCAAGTTTTCACAATAACGGTTTCGACGCTTGAAATTGGATTGATACCCGAATTTGCCACGATACTGAATTTTTAATAAGTTTTGTAGGTGATTCCAGGAATTTTGATACTCGAAGTTTTGTCCGCAACGACATTCCAAATCCATATCCGAAGGAACATAATTATAGAGTTATCAAATGGCGCCGTTGCCGATTTCTTGAAGATTAAAGCCCGTGAAGATTTGTAGTTTTCATTTTTTTAGTTATTCCTTCCTCTCCCTCCTTAGATTGGTTGTTTAGGATTATTGAGGCCTTGTAATTAATTTGGGTGCTTTTTGACACCGATTTAATTTTGTAATATTTATTCCGAAAAAAAAATAAGCGAAAAGGGAAACCGGACAAGGTAGAGAGAGGGCGTCCAAAGGCGAGGATTTAGAAGCCTCTCTACTTTGGGTCAGTAGGACTCCCAGGGACGACTGAAGTAGGCGTATTTCCCCCCGATCGACTTAACTCGGTATTCACCCCACGTGTGTAAAAACCGTGGGAGGTAAACTCTTTATCACTCGCGAATCTCTTGCAAGCGAGTCAATTTTTGTGTGCTACTTGCTCCTATATGCTTTTTATTTCAGTATCGCACTTAAATTTGATGGTTTAATGAATAAATTTACCTAAGACCTATACCCGATCATTGCAACGAGTTGGGATTTCATCACCCACTCAATCACATCTCCATTTGCTTGTTACCCGTGCTCTCACTTAAATTAAAATCAATCAACTAGCAAGCCAAATAGGAACGGTGTTCATTCCTTTCAGAACGAGACCCTCGTAGGATACTCTAGTGAGTCCTTTCCACACCTGCAAATCTTCATTCCACTATCTTAAGACTTTTGTCTAGGGAAACTGGGTTTTAAGTGAGGTCGCCCTGTAAAACGGGTTGTGCTTTCCCCATCGTGGTACCGGATAGTTGTTTGTTGTAGTAGCTCGTGTGGTGAGCCTTAACTAGTAAAGCCTCTTGTCTCTCGGGAAGAAAGTAGGAGCACACTTTTATCGGCGAGGCCTAAGATTCCATGATTTTCTCGCCCATGGACTAATTAAAATTGACTACCCAATCACTTAACTTGAAGATGATAATTTGGCTATGTGCTCTTTCGGACTTGTTCCATTTGTGTAAGCGTCTAAGTTGTTCCATTAGGTAGTCAAATTTTTGCTCCAACTGTCAGTTTTTCCATCGTTAGTCCATCGCCCTTTTTCCCGTTTTTTTTTTCTGCATTTTTTACAATAAACCCAAAACTCCAAAAATATTTTCATTTTTTCCGCCTCAAATTTTTTTTTCTCACAAAAAAAAACTCCAAAAATATTTACGCCAAGCCTCACCCTATCGATGTTATACGCCAAGCCTCACCCTATAGTCGCAACTGAATCAAATTTAGACGATTCCTAATCTTCCCTATACCGCCCTTGTGACAAACTTTGGGAAAACTGAGCCTCACACATTAAACAAATAAATCTTGAAGTTCCAACTACTTACCTTTTCACAATTTGAAAACTACTACAATCCAATCATCCAGAGCGCCCATACACCCTGTCGTACCACTTTCATTATAATATTTGTCGCAAAGGTTATAAACTCATATACTAAAGACCTAACTTATTTCGACTCCCAACGGTTATTAGTTTCATGCGTGGGGTGTCTCGCAAGCGAAATCCAAACAAGGAACCACCCCGATACACTACTTCCCAAAGTCGTCGGTCATCGAAACTCCTAAGGTCCTTAGTCAATAATGTATAAAAATTTGGTTTATATAAAAATTTCAGGTTTATCGATTTAAAACAAAAATTTAAGTTTTATCAATTTCAAATAAAGTCTGCGCATCTACACTCTTATAGAAGACAAGATGCAGGATAGTAGTAGTACATACACTCTCGTATATCACATGACAATGCATGCCGATAGTCACATCATGCTCGGACATGTCCAAAGTAAGTAATCCCATGATAAAAATCAAACCCTCGTGATAACATGTAGTATATAGGTGTCCCACACCCCTCAGTGAGTCTACGTAAATAACGATGCTATAGGCTAAGTTTAGCAACCCTTTTAGCCCCCCACAATATCAATCGCTACTAAAATCAATACGCCTCATAATTCCTTAGATAAAAAATATACCCTCATTCGCAGGTGGTGGTTGTTGACTCCCACTAATAAAACTTTGCTCCAATAAGTCAAGAAAAATTTAATCCAAATTTTCAGTTCTAGATCACCACACTCACCTATATGTCCAAGCCTTTGATTATATTGTCTTCGTTAGGTAACACACATAATTCCCGTATTTCAAGAACTTCTACTGATGGATATTCCTCAATTTTTTCATAATAGGGGTGACCTCGACTACGGTCGTCATACTCGAACATAGTTCATAACCTCCTAAGCACGATCTCTATTATCCATCCAATGGCCCTCATCTGCCATACTCTTTGTTCGATCACTCCCGAACGAATAAGATTCACTGATATATACGGAATCTTACCAAAGAGATCAACAATCCTAAACATAGGGCTCTACATCAAAGAACGCTAAGCTGAAAACATAGTAAGCCGTACAGATCCTAAAGGACACTAGAACCTGATGCTCTGATACCACCTGTAACACCCCGCCTAATTAAATACCGGGTGGCCAGTCCCATACCAAATTAAAATAGAATATACAGTTGGCTCATTCTTAGCATCACTGTCGAAAACATTTACAACTCACCCAATACTCAAATAAGCTGGTGTTAAAAACTTTCCAATTTTAAATTTCAACAAAACCATTTTCACTTTTAAGAATAACACAACACATTTTATTCTACAAAACTGGTAACACAATAAATAACACAAAAGAATTTAAATGCAACTGGAATGAACATTCCCATATAATATAAATCCTTTACAATAATCCCAACAATGTTAAATGTATTAAAAGTCCCGAATACAATAGAATTTGACCTCAATAGAAAAGATAACTGAATCCTTTGGGCGACATGCCCTAACTAAGAATACTGTGAATCAAAAAGATGATAAGCGTCTAATCAAAACTTCCATAGCTCCATAGCTCGTCACAATCAACTATGGTTGGCGTCCCTGTTGCTGGACACCTGATATAGAGATACAATAGAAGAGAAAATATGCAAGGAAACGGGTCAGAGCCCGAATGTGTAGAGTATTTTTAAAACAGCAAGTATTTAACAAGTGCAATAAAGCATTTATTATGTACATGTTAGATCCAACTCTCACTTGCAATTCTCACCTCTCAACTAGAGTGCACACTTAACGTTTCCTATTAACTTCCTAGTTAATGGTTCCTCTTTTCTAGTCTCCACATTATAATTCCATTCCCATATCATAACCCCCGTATGTCCCATACCATACGTCACATTATTAATCATTTACGTTTCTCCTTTATTAGTTTCTCATTAACATGAATCATTACTCATTAATATGAATCGTTACTCATTAATATGAATCGTTTCCCATTAACATGAGTTAAGCTTTTCAATTCTATAAGAATAAACATTCATTAACTTAATTCCATTATCTTTCTCCGTTATCTACAATTATCACCGTAGATAGATTTAACCACAATATAAATCCATTTAGTCATTTAATCCATTATATATATATTCATATATAATACAACACCCCGAGTCACAGCTGCGGTGTAATGCATTACTCTGCTATCATGTCCCATCATCGCAGGTCGCCGAATAGGGGACTACAGGTTCGGTAAGATTCCACGAACCATAAACAAGAACAAACAAATTGGAGGCGAACATAGTTCTCGTATCCATGGGTCACGCACATACCTACGTTCCCACAGTCAACGGACTTATCAACTCCCCGATAAGTCTTTCATAGACCTATGTTCTCGAGCGACAAATCAAAAATCCCATGGATTCATCAGGATATGACTGCCCTCACGCGCAAACCTCCCAACCGATAGCAAGTAAGCTAGGCATGTCATACACATAAATCAACAGTCAATCAAATAGGTATTATCATACCTATAATATAATATCAACAAGGTAATTATCACTACCCTAAGATATTTCCCATACGTAGCATTATAACTCTTTTAAATTCCACGTATTAATATATAACATATTTAATTATCCTCGCATCCTATGACATCTCTCCACTCCTGACGTTGTTAAGGTTCATGCGCGGAGCGTCTCGCAAAGCGAAATCCAAACAAGGAACCCCTCCATTACACTACTACTTAACTTTGTCAATCGAGGAGGTCCGAAAACTTTAACTATGCGATCGGGATAACCTCATATCTTCTTTCAACCAAATGTGTTCCAAACTCCCATTTCTATCTAGGAGCCTATACCACTACGCTCTTATAATTTAATCATTCTCGTATCCTAACATCACTCCACTCCCGACGTCGTTAAGGTTCATGCGCGGAGCGTCTCGCAAAGCGAAATCCAAACAAGGAACCCCTCCATTACACTACTACTTAACTTTGTCGAGCGAGGAGGTTCGTTAACTTTAAATACGTGATTGGGATAATCTCTTACCCTAAGACTACCCTCTCTCAATGTACAAGATTCAAATAAGATTTTCCTCAACATATATTCAGTAAGAAGTTACTAATATCCTACTGGTCCATAACATTATTTCTCCCGAACTACTACGAGTTTAGTTCTCCTTTTTAATTACGGTTAAAACCGATAGTTTCAAATCTCTTATAAACACATATTCTTTCACTTAGGATGAAACCCTCTTGTAAACTTAAGGATACCCAGGTGTTATATCAAATCACCCCTACTGGTCCTATCTTAAATCCTCATACATCCCCATTTGGAATTTAACAAATAAATCTAGCAACCCAAATTCATTTTCGGGATTTCTAAACTACCCCAAAAATTATCCCAAACATCTACGACATTAATTGTAGCAGTAATTTTTCCAATTCCCGATTTGATTTCCGAGTTGATGATTTCAACCCGGAGCTGTCATCTTGTAAAAATCATATCAAATCCTAGAAAAATCAGAAAAATACGCGATCAGCGCCCACGCGACCGTATCGAAAAGATCTACAACTTTCGTGTTTTGGCCGAAAGCTAAATCATTGATCTTCTTGGCCGAAAATGACCCCAAAGGCTACGGGTTACTATTCATTATCTCTCCCAAAATCCCAAACTCCATTTTTCTCCATTTTTACACATTCAAACCTTCATATTAACCTCCAAAATGAGTTATGATTATTTCTACATGATATATCAACATATATGAACGATTTCCAATACTCTAAACATCCTAAAATCATCAAAGGATTGAATTAAAAGGCATGTTTATCTCCTCATTTTCAGAAAATCATCAACATATCAACCTCAAGAACACATCAATGGTTTGCAGATTTTCTTCAACAGATACAAGGCTATTTCGTGGATTATTATCAACCTAAAACATGAGTTTAATTCCTATATCATTTCAGTTTTCAGAAATCCATTTAATGGCTCCATTATTACTTCCAAACAAGAATAATCTTCTCTTTTCATACTATTCTAACATGGACAATATACAAACTTAAATTGCCATTATCAAACACTTGCCTTTAGTGTAGGTCTGATCCTTTGGTGTAGTTTATCTCAGTTGGTTGTCCCTTCTCCGGTCAAACTCCGGTGGTGGTTGGTGGTGGTGACCCTTGGTTCTTGTTCTTCACCTTCCCAAGTGACGTTTCCCTTCCCAAGCACTTCTTATTTTCTCTCTAGGAAGATGGATGCTCTTATTTATGAAGAGGAGATGAATAACTCCCATTCACTTAATCTACAAACACTTATAATAGTTCCAAATCCGAAATCACTATTCATCCCCCCTAGAAAAGTGACCAAAATGCCCTTTCGGGTTGTCTATTCATTCCCAAATGACCCGAGACTCAAAATTAACATCCAAATAGACTTTTCTGACTATTTTGAACCTTACGGACGCAACTACGCAGTCGAAATGACTATAAGGTCGATAGAAAATAAATTTCCTTTTTAATTTAATAAACTAGTCCCGACACATCCCATACCACGTCTGACTAAAAATATAAATTACCGAATTTATATCATACGTTCATCTCAATGACATCACATTCATATATTACCTAAATATCTTTAAGTAATATTCAGAACCATCCATATCCATATCCACAGTCCGGATAAAACCCAAATGAATTAATTAATAATAAAATCCAATTAATCCATTTATTTAAAATATAACCCATTTTAAAAGTCATTTAAAATTACGGGGTATTACATACTTTCCCCCTTATAACAGAATTTCATCCCGAAATTCAGGAATATAAATCATACCGGTAAGGTCAACTCCTAGTATAAATCTCACATCGCAAGAAATCCAAGATGTACCGCCCATACAGTACATTAAAAAAAATCCCTATCGATGTTATACGCCAAGCCTCACCCTATAGTCGCAACTGAATCAAATTTAGACGATTCCTAATCTTCCATATACCGCCCTTGTGACAAAGCTTTGGGAAAACTGAGCCTCACACATTAAACAAATAAATCTTGAAGTTCCAACTACTTACCTTTTCACAATTTGAAAACTACTACAATCCAATCATCCAGGGCGCCCATACACCCTGTCGTACCACTTTCATTATAATATTTGTCGCAAAGGTTATAAACTCATATACTAAAGACCTAACTTATTTCGACTCCCAACGGTTATTAGTTTCATGCGTGGGGTGTCTCGCAAGCGAAATCCAAACAAGGAACCACCCCGATACACTACTTCCCAAAGTCGTCGGTCATCGAAACTCCTAAGGTCCTTAGTCAATAATGTATAAAAATTTGGTTTATATAAAAATTTCAGGTTTATCGATTTAAAACAAAAATTTAAGTTTTATCAATTTCAAATAAAGTCTACGCATCTACACTCTTATAGAAGACAAGATGCAGGATAGTAGTAGTACATACACTCTCGTATATCACATGACAATGCATGCCGATAGTCACATCATGCTCGGACATGTCCAAAGTAAGTAATCCCATGATAAAAATCAAACCCTCGTGATAACATGTAGTATATAGGTGTCCCACACCCCTCAGTGAGTCTACGTAAATAACGATGCTATAGGCTAAGTTTAGCAACCCTTTTAGCCCCCCACAATATCAATCGCTACTAAAATCAATACGCCTCATAATTCCTTAGATAGAAAATATACCCTCATTCGCAGGTGGTGGTTGTTGACTCCCACTAATAAAACTTTGCTCCAATAAGTCAAGAAAAATTTAATCCAAATTTTCAGTTCTAGATCACCACACTCACCTATATGTCCAAGCCTTTGATTATATTGTCTTCGTTAGGTAACACACATAATTCCCGTATTTCAAGAACTTCTACTGATGGATATTCCTCAATTTTTTCATAATAGGGGTGACCTCGACTACGGTCGTCATACTCGAACATAGTTCATAACCTCCTAAGCACGATCTCTATTATCCATCCAATGGCCCTCATCTGCCATACTCTTTGTTCGATCACTCCCGAACGAATAAGATTCACTGATATATACGGAATCTTACCAAAGAGATCAACAATCCTAAACATAGGGCTCTACATCAAAGAACGCTAAGCTGAAAACATAGTAAGCCGTACAGATCCTAAAGGACACTAGAACCTGATGCTCTGATACCACCTGTAACACCCCGCCTAATTAAATACCGGGTGGCCAGTCCCATACCAAATTAAAATAGAATATACAGTTGGCTCATTCTTAGCATCACTGTCGAAAACATTTACAACTCACCCAATACTCAAATAAGCTGGTGTTAAAAACTTTCCAATTTTAAATTTCAACAAAACCATTTTCACTTTTAAGAATAACACAACACATTTTATTCTACAAAACTGGTAACACAATAAATAACACAAAAGAATTTAAATGCAACTGGAATGAACATTCCCATATAATATAAATCCTTTACAATAATCCCAACAATGTTAAATGTATTAAAAGTCCCGAATACAATAGAATTTGACCTCAATAGAAAAGATAACTGAATCCTTTGGGCGACATGCCCTAACTAAGAATACTGTGAATCAAAAAGATGATAAGCGTCTAATCAAAACTTCCATAGCTCCATAGCTCGTCACAATCAACTATGGTTGGCGTCCCTGTTGCTGGACACCTGATATAGAGATACAATAGAAGAGAAAATATGCAAGGAAACGGGTCAGAGCCCGAATGTGTAGAGTATTTTTAAAACAGCAAGTATTTAACAAGTGCAATAAAGCATTTATTATGTACATGTTAGATCCAACTCTCACTTGCAATTCTCACCTCTCAACTAGAGTGCACACTTAACGTTTCCTATTAACTTCCTAGTTAATGGTTCCTCTTTTCTAGTCTCCACATTATAATTCCATTCCCATATCATAACCCCCGTATGTCCCATACCATACGTCACATTATTAATCATTTACGTTTCTCCTTTATTAGTTTCTCATTAACATGAATCATTACTCATTAATATGAATCGTTACTCATTAATATGAATCGTTTCCCATTAACATGAGTTAAGCTTTTCAATTCTATAAGAATAAACATTCATTAACTTAATTCCATTATCTTTCTCCGTTATCTACAATTATCACCGTAGATAGATTTAACCACAATATAAATCCATTTAGTCATTTAATCCATTATATATATATTCATATATAATACAACACCCCGAGTCACAGCTGCGGTGTAATGCATTACTCTGCTATCATGTCCCATCATCGCAGGTCGCCGAATAGGGGACTACAGGTTCGGTAAGATTCCACGAACCATAAACAAGAACAAACAAATTGGAGGCGAACATAGTTCTCGTATCCATGGGTCACGCACATACCTACGTTCCCACAGTCAACGGACTTATCAACTCCCCGATAAGTCTTTCATAGACCTATGTTCTCGAGCGACAAATCAAAAATCCCATGGATTCATCAGGATATGACTGCCCTCACGCGCAAACCTCCCAACCGATAGCAAGTAAGCTAGGCATGTCATACACATAAATCAACAGTCAATCAAATAGGTATTATCATACCTATAATATAATATCAACAAGGTAATTATCACTACCCTAAGATATTTCCTATACGTAGCATTATAACTCTTTTAAATTCCACGTATTAATATATAACATATTTAATTATCCTCGCATCCTATGACATCTCTCCACTCCTGACGTTGTTAAGGTTCATGCGCGGAGCGTCTCGCAAAGCGAAATCCAAACAAGGAACCCCTCCATTACACTACTACTTAACTTTGTCGATCGAGGAGGTCCGAAAACTTTAACTATGCGATCGGGATAACCTCATATCTTCTTTCAACCAAATGTGTTCCAAACTCCCATTTCTATCTAGGAGCCTATACCACTACGCTCTTATAATTTAATCATTCTCGTATCCTAACATCACTCCACTCCCGACGTCGTTAAGGTTCATGCGCGGAGCGTCTCGCAAAGCGAAATCCAAACAAGGAACCCCTCCATTACACTACTACTTAACTTTGTCGAGCGAGGAGGTTCGTTAACTTTAAATACGTGATTGGGATAATCTCTTACCCTAAGACTACCCTCTCTCAATGTACAAGATTCAAATAAGATTTTCCTCAACATATATTCAGTAAGAAGTTACTAATATCCTACTGGTCCATAACATTATTTCTCCCGAACTACTACGAGTTTAGTTCTCCTTTTTAATTACGGTTAAAACCGATAGTTTCAAATCTCTTATAAACACATATTCTTTCACTTAGGATGAAACCCTCTTGTAAACTTAAGGATACCCAGGTGTTATATCAAATCACCCCTACTGGTCCTATCTTAAATCCTCATACATCCCCATTTGGAATTTAACAAATAAATCTAGCAACCCAAATTCATTTTCGGGATTTCTAAACTACCCCAAAAATTATCCCAAACATCTACGACATTAATTGTAGCAGTAATTTTTCCAATTCCCGATTTGATTTCCGAGTTGATGATTTCAACCCGGAGCTGTCATCTTGTAAAAATCATATCAAATCCTAGAAAAATCAGAAAAATACGCGATCAGCGCCCACGCGACCGTATCGAAAAGATCTACAACTTTCGTGTTTTGGCCGAAAGCTAAATCATTGATCTTCTTGGCCGAAAATGACCCCAAAGGCTACGGGTTACTATTCATTATCTCTCCCAAAATCCCAAACTCCATTTTTCTCCATTTTTACACATTCAAACCTTCATATTAACCTCCAAAATGAGTTATGATTATTTCTACATGATATATCAACATATATGAACGATTTCCAATACTCTAAACATCCTAAAATCATCAAAGGATTGAATTAAAAGGCATGTTTATCTCCTCATTTTCAGAAAATCATCAACATATCAACCTCAAGAACACATCAATGGTTTGCAGATTTTCTTCAACAGATACAAGGCTATTTCGTGGATTATTATCAACCTAAAACATGAGTTTAATTCCTATATCATTTCAGTTTTCAGAAATCCATTTAATGGCTCCATTATTACTTCCAAACAAGAATAATCTTCTCTTTTCATACTATTCTAACATGGACAATATACAAACTTAAATTGCCATTATCAAACACTTGCCTTTAGTGTAGGTCTGATCCTTTGGTGTAGTTTATCTCAGTTGGTTGTCCCTTCTCCGGTCAAACTCCGGTGGTGGTTGGTGGTGGTGACCCTTGGTTCTTGTTCTTCACCTTCCCAAGTGACGTTTCCCTTCCCAAGCACTTCTTATTTTCTCTCTAGGAAGATGGATGCTCTTATTTATGAAGAGGAGATGAATAACTCCCATTCACTTAATCTACAAACACTTATAATAGTTCCAAATCCGAAATCACTATTCATCCCCCCTAGAAAAGTGACCAAAATGCCCTTTCGGGTTGTCTATTCATTCCCAAATGACCCGAGACTCAAAATTAACATCCAAATAGACTTTTCTGACTATTTCGAACCTTACGGACGCAACTACGCAGTCGAAATGACTATAAGGTCGATAGAAAATAAATTTCCTTTTTAATTTAATAAACTAGTCCCGACACATCCCATACCACGTCTGACTAAAAATATAAATTACCGAATTTATATCATACGTTCATCTCAATGACATCACATTCATATATTACCTAAATATCTTTAAGTAATATTCAGAACCATCCATATCCATATCCACAGTCCGGATAAAACCCAAATGAATTAATTAATAATAAAATCCAATTAATCCATTTATTTAAAATATAACCCATTTTAAAAGTCATTTAAAATTACGGGGTATTACATACTTTCCCCCTTATAACAGAATTTCATCCCGAAATTCAGGAATATAAATCATACCGGTAAGGTCAACTCCTAGTATAAATCTCACATCGCAAGAAATCCAAGATGTACCGCCCATACAGTACATTAAAAAAAATCCCTATCGATGTTATACGCCAAGCCTCACCCTATAGTCGCAACTGAATCAAATTTAGACGATTCCTAATCTTCCATATACCGCCCTTATGACAAAGCTTTGGGAAAACTGAGCCTCACACATTAAACAAATAAATCTTGAAGTTCCAACTACTTACCTTTTCACAATTTGAAAACTACTACAATCCAATCATCCAGGGCGCCCATACACCCTGTCGTACCACTTTCATTATAATATTTGTCGCAAAGGTTATAAACTCATATACTAAAGACCTAACTTATTTCGACTCCCAACGGTTATTAGTTTCATGCGTGGGGTGTCTTGCAAGCGAAATCCAAACAAGGAACCACCCCGATACACTACTTCCCAAAGTCGTCGGTCATCGAAACTCCTAAGGTCCTTAGTCAATAATGTATAAAAATTTGGTTTATATAAAAATTTCAGGTTTATCGATTTAAAACAAAAATTTAAGTTTTATCAATTTCAAATAAAGTCTACGCATCTACACTCTTATAGAAGACAAGATGCAGGATAGTAGTAGTACATACACTCTCGTATATCACATGACAATGCATGCCGATAGTCACATCATGCTCGGACATGTCCAAAGTAAGTAATCCCATGATAAAAATCAAACCCTCGTGATAACATGTAGTATATAGGTGTCCCACACCCCTCAGTGAGTCTACGTAAATAACGATGCTATAGGCTAAGTTTAGCAACCCTTTTAGCCCCCCACAATATCAATCGCTACTAAAATCAATACGCCTCATAATTCCTTAGATAGAAAATATACCCTCATTCGCAGGTGGTGGTTGTTGACTCCCACTAATAAAACTTTGCTCCAATAAGTCAAGAAAAATTTAATCCAAATTTTCAGTTCTAGATCACCACACTCACCTAAATGTCCAAGCCTTTGATTATATTGTCTTCGTTAGGTAACACACATAATTCCCGTATTTCAAGAACTTCTACTGATGGATATTCCTCAATTTTTTCATAATAGGGGTGACCTCGACTACGGTCGTCATACTCGAACATAGTTCATAACCTCCTAAGCACGATCTCTATTATCCATCCAATGGCCCTCATCTGCCATACTCTTTGTTCGATCACTCCCGAACAAATAAGATTCACTGATATATACGGAATCTTACCAAAGAGATCAACAATCCTAAACATAGGGCTCTACATCAAAGAACGCTAAGCTGAAAACATAGTAAGCCGTACAGATCCTAAAGGACACTAGAACCTGATGCTCTGATACCACCTGTAACACCCCGCCTAATTAAATACCGGGTGGCCAGTCCCATACCAAATTAAAATAGAATATACAGTTGGCTCATTCTTAGCATCACTGTCGAAAACATTTACAACTCACCCAATACTCAAATAAGCTGGTGTTAAAAACTTTCAAATTTTAAATTTCAACAAAACCATTTTCATTTTTAAGAATAACACAACACATTTTATTCTACAAAACTGGTAACACAATAAATAACACAAAAGAATTTAAATGCAACTGGAATGAACATTCCCATATAATATAAATCCTTTACAATAATCCCAACAATGTTAAATGTATTAAAAGTCCCGAATACAATAGAATTTGACCTCAATAGAAAAGATAACTGAATCCTTTGGGCGACATGCCCTAACTAAGAATACTGTGAATCAAAAAAATGATAAGCGTCTAATCAAAACTTCCATAGCTCCATAGCTCGTCACAATCAACTATGGTTGGCGTCCCTGTTGCTGGACACCTGATATAGAGATACAATAGAAGAGAAAATATGCAAGGAAACGGGTCAGAGCCCGAATGTGTAGAGTATTTTTAAAACAGCAAGTATTTAACAAGTGCAATAAAGCATTTATTATGTACATGTTAGATCCAACTCTCACTTGCAATTCTCACCTCTCAACTAGAGTGCACACTTAACGTTTCCTATTAACTTCCTAGTTAATGGTTCCTCTTTTCTAGTCTCCACATTATAATTCCATTCCCATATCATAACCCCCGTATGTCCCATACCATACGTCACATTATTAATCATTTACGTTTCTCCTTTATTAGTTTCTCATTAACATGAATCATTACTCATTAATATGAATCGTTACTCATTAATATGAATCGTTTCCCATTAACATGAGTTAAGCTTTTCAATTCTATAAGAATAAACATTCATTAACTTAATTCCATTATCTTTCTCCGTTATCTACAATTATCACCGTAGATAGATTTAACCACAATATAAATCCATTTAGTCATTTAATCCATTATATATATATTCATATATAATACAACACCCCGAGTCACAGCTGCGGTGTAATGCATTACTCTGCTATCATGTCCCATCATCGCAGGTCGCCGAATAGGGGACTACAGGTTCGGTAAGATTCCACGAACCATAAACAAGAACAAACAAATTGGAGGCGAACATAGTTCTCGTATCCATGGGTCACGCACATACCTACGTTCCCACAGTCAACGGACTTATCAACTCCCCGATAAGTCTTTCATAGACCTATGTTCTCGAGCGACAAATCAAAAATCCCATGGATTCATCAGGATATGACTGCCCTCACGCGCAAACCTCCCAACCGATAGCAAGTAAGCTAGGCATGTCATACACATAAATCAACAGTCAATCAAATAGGTATTATCATACCTATAATATAATATCAACAAGGTAATTATCACTACCCTAAGATATTTCCCATACGTAGCATTATAACTCTTTTAAATTCCACGTATTAATATATAACATATTTAATTATCCTCGCATCCTATGACATCTCTCCACTCCTGACGTTGTTAAGGTTCATGGGCGGAGCGTCTCGCAAAGCGAAATCCAAACAAGGAACCCCTCCATTACACTACTACTTAACTTTGTCGATCGAGGAGGTCCGAAAACTTTAACTATGCGATCGGGATAACCTCATATCTTCTTTCAACCAAATGTGTTCCAAGCTCCCATTTCTATCTAGGAGCCTATACCACTACGCTCTTATAATTTAATCATTCTCGTATCCTAACATCACTCCACTCCCGACGTCGTTAAGGTTCATGCGCGGAGCGTCTCGCAAAGCGAAATCCAAACAAGGAACCCCTCCATTACACTACTACTTAACTTTGTCGAGCGAGGAGGTTCGTTAACTTTAAATACGTGATTGGGATAATCTCTTACCCTAAGACTACCCTCTCTCAATGTACAAGATTCAAATAAGATTTTCCTCAACATATATTCAGTAAGAAGTCACTAATATCCTACTGGTCTATAACATTATTTCTCCCGAACTACTACGAGTTTAGTTCTCCTTTTTAATTACGGTTAAAACCGATAGTTTCAAATCTCTTATAAACACATATTCTTTCACTTAGGATGAAACCCTCTTGTAAACTTAAGGATACCCAGGTGTTATATCAAATCACCCCTACTGGTCCTATCTTAAATCCTCATACATCCCCATTTGGAATTTAACAAATAAATCTAGCAACCCAAATTCATTTTCGGGATTTCTAAAATACCCCAAAAATTATCCCGAACATCTACGACATTAATTGTAGCAGTAATTTTTCCAATTCCCGATTTGATTTCCGAGTTGATGATTTCAACCCGGAGCTGTCATCTTGTAAAAATCATATCAAATTGTAGAAAAATCAAAAAAATACGCGATCAGCGCCCACACGACCGTATAGAAAAGATCTACAACTTTCGTGTTTTGGCCGAAAGCTAAATCATTGATCTTCTTGGCCGAAAATGACCCCAAAGGCTACGGGTTACTATTCATTATCTCTCCCAAAATCCCAAACTTCATTTTTCTCCATTTTTACACATTCAAACCTTCATATTAACCTCCAAAATGAGTTATGATTATTTCTACATGATATATCAACATATATGAACGATTTCCAATACTCTAAACATCCTAAAATCATCAAAGGATTGAATTAAAAGGCATGTTTATCTCCTCATTTTCAGAAAATCATCAACATATCAACCTCAAGAACACATCAATGGTTTGCAGATTTTCTTCAACAGATACAAGGATATTTCGTGGATTATTATCAACCTAAAACATGAGTTTAATTCCTATATCATTTCAGTTTTCAGAAATCCATTTAATGGCTCCATTATTACTTCCAAACAAGAATAATCTTCTCTTTTCATACTATTCTAACATGGACAATATACAAACTTAAATTGCCATTATCAAACACTTGCCTTTAGTGTAGGTCTGATCCTTTGGTGTAGTTTATCTTAGTTGGTTGTCCTTTCTCCGGTCAAACTCCGGTGGTGGTTGGTGGTGGTGACCCTTGGTTCTTGTTCTTCACCTTCCCAAGTGACTTTTCCCTTCCCAAGCACTTCTTATTTTCTCTCTAGGAAGATGGCTGCTCTTATTTGTGAAGAGGAGATGAATAACTCCCATTCACTTAATCTACAAACACTTGTAATAGTTCCAAATCCGAAATCACTATTCATCCCCCCTAGAAAAGTGACCAAAATGCCCTTGCGGGTTGTCTATTCATTCCCAAATGACCTGAGACTCAAAATTAACATACAAATAGACTTTTCTGACTATTTCGAACCTTCCGGAGGCAACTACGCAGTCGAAATGACTATAAGTTCGATAGAAAATAAATTTCCTTTTTAATTTAGTAAACTAGTCCCGACACGTCCCATACCACGTCTGACTAAAAATATAAATTACCGAATTTATATCATACGGTCATCTCAATGACATCACATTCATATATTACCTAAATATCTTTAAGTAATATTCAGAACCATCCATATCCATATCCACAGTCCGGATAAAACCCAAATGAATTAATTAATAATAAAATCCAATTAATCTATTTATTTAAAATATAACCCATTTTAAAAGTCATTTAAAATTATGGGGTATTACACTACTTTGTCCTGATTACGGACACTCCGCCTTCATGTATCGTTCCTCTGCCCACTCCCATCGTGAAATTTGAAATTCGCCCCGCGACTATTTCTATTTTGCCCAGTTTTTATGGCCTTGAATGAGAGTCTCCTTATACTCACTTGCATAAATTTCTCACTGTGTGCGGTACTTTTAAAAATCAAAACTTAGACGAAGAGAATGTTCGTATTTGGTTGTTTCCCTTTTCTCTTCATGATAATGCATCCAAGTGGCTCCATTCCTTGCCCCCGGATTCTATCCTCACTTGGGAACAACTTGTTAAGAAGTTCATGTCTAAATTCTATCCCATGAGCAAAACTAGTGAAATGTGCCAAGCAATTCAGGATTTTAGACAAAAGCCTACTGAACAGTTTTGTGAAGCATGGGGCCGTTTTCAAGACTATACCAATAGTTGCCAACATCACGGTCTCGATAAAAGTCGCTTAGTCCATAGTTTTTACAATGGTCTTATCCCTTCTTCTCGCACCATGATTGAATCCATGCATAAAGGAAAGTTCATACATTTAACTCCCACTACCGCCTATAATTTTCTCCTTGAATTAGGCGATGACTCCCAAGACTGGGAGGGCACCAATGCATTTTCACGATCTGATGCTCCACATGTAGGGAACACTTCTGAGGTAAAAAATGATCCTGATTTTAAAACTTTGCTACACAGCTTACACTCTTTGACTAAAACCGTTGACGCTCTCAGTTGTACTATGCAACAAAATGTTACAATTTCTAAACAAGCAATGACTGTCAATGATTCTAGTCCTTCCTCTTGTGGTGTATGCTTAAGTCAAGATCATTTAGCTCATTTATGTCCCCTATGGAAAGATGATCCTGAACCCACCATGGCTCAAGCATGTGCCTTTGATACCGCTAGGAAACCTGTTCCCCCCGTCGTTTGCTTACAATCCTAACAATAGGAATCATCACTATTTATCTTATAAGTACGACCACTCCTCCACTCCTTACCAACCACAACAACATGTTGGTGGTCCCCCCGGGTTTCCACACAACCCACAAAGGCAACCTCGTCCTCCTGTCCCGCATCAGTCTGCTCTGTACCATCAATCGCACTTTCCATCTTCCTTTGTCCCTCACAGCGGACATTCCAACAACAATAATCAGCTTGTTCCTGTTCCCCCGCCTTCCTTTGAGTATTCACAACCGCTTAATTCTTAGCGGATTTGGTTCCCCAACCATCTTATGCTCCTTCGCCCAATTTCTCCACCTCTTCTCTCGAGAATATCCTCACTCAATTTATGACCACTCAGGCTCAAGATCTCCAACGGCTTGAACAGTGTTTCAACCAATTCAAGTCTGAGCGAGAGAAAGGTCGTTTTCCCAGTCAACCCACTGCTAACCCTAAGGGGAATGGCAAAGACTCGACCTACGAGGTTGGTTCCACTTCCAATCCACCCAATTACCAAGAGGATATGAAAGCGTTGTCTACTCTTCGCTCGGGAAAACAAGTTGATAATGGTGTTTATGCTCCCACTGATGTGCCCCACCCGACCATCCCATTGTTAGAGCCTATCCCTAAGGTTACCCCACCTTCTAAATCCCCAGCTCCCACTGAGTCCAATCCTACTGAGCCCACCTCTGCTTATGTGCCCAAGGCACCCCTCCCTCCTCGATTAGCTCCCACTAAGAAAGCTCAGCAATTCGATGAGATCAAGGAAGTCTTTTAGAATGTTCACATTAACATTCACTTCCTCACCGTGATTCAATAAGTCCCCTCGTATGCCAAATTTTTGAAGGACTTGTGCACTGTTAAGCATAGGACAAATGTTCCACGGGATGCTTTCCTCACTGAGCAAGCTATGTCCCTACTCCATAATAACGATGTTGTGAAGTATAAAGACCCTGGTCATCCAACTGTCTCTTGCATGTTAGGCGACAAGTTCACTACTAGTGCTTTATTTAATCTTGGGGCTAGTGTTAATTTGTTACCTTATTCCCTCTACCTTGAGTTAGGTTTACAAAACATGAAACCTACACGCATAACTCTTCAACTTGCTGACCATTCTGTAAAATTACCTAAAGGAATCGTTGAAGATGTTTTGCTAAAAGTCTCAAACTTTTACTATCCTGTGGATTTCATCATCTTAGACACTCCTGCGCCCGACCCAACCAATACTCCTATCATATTGGGTCGCCCCTTTCTGGCCACTGCCAATGCCATCATCAATTGTCATGATGGGTCCATGAATCTTTCTTTTGGCAACATGACTGTAGAAGTCATTATATTCCACCTTATGCACCAACCGGCTGATGTCGATTCTATTGATGAGGTGTGTGTGATTGACTCCTTAGTTACTGAAATGTTGGACCAAACTTACCCTGTCGGTCCACTCCAACAATGTTTGGCTCATTTTGGATCCGACTTTGACATTGATTCCTCCATCTCTGAACTCAATGCCTTGCTAGATTCCACTCCACTGATGGATACTTACTTTAGGGATTCTCCCTTCAAGCCTCTCTATGATACTATTCACTCTCTAGATCATTCCGTTCCACCTTCTGAGCTCCCTGCCACATCAAATTCCTCAACTTTATGCATCGAGAACCCTCCGGACTCTATTTCTTCATCTGAGTCCGATGTCACTCCTGTGCCACCTGCTACTTTGGAGCTTAAACCCTTACCTTACAAGTTGAAATATACTTTCTTAGGCCCCAACAACCGTCACCCTATTATCATTGCTTCCGATTTGACCGCTGATCAAGAAGAGCCATTAGTTCACACTCTTACTCAGCATAGCACTGCTATAGGTTGGACCATTTTCGACATTCACGGCGTGAACCCCAATGTTTGTAGTCATCGCATTCATTTGGAGGAGAACGCCAAGACTTCTCGTGAACCCCAACGTCGACTCAACCCTTCTATGAAAGAAGTCGTGCGCGCTGAGATTTTAAAATTGCTTGATGCTGGTATTATCTATACTATCTCAGACAGTCAGTGGGTCAGTCCCATTCATGTGGTACCGAAAAAGTCTGGTGTCACAATCATCAAAAATAGTGACAATGATCTTGTTCCCACCCGTATGCAAACAGGCTGGCGTATTTGTATTGACTATCGAAAGCTAAATGCTGTCA
This sequence comes from Sambucus nigra, assembly GCA_949130495.1. Classification (NCBI taxonomy): domain Eukaryota; kingdom Viridiplantae; phylum Streptophyta; class Magnoliopsida; order Dipsacales; family Adoxaceae; genus Sambucus; species Sambucus nigra. The sequence goes on along the minus strand of OX422215.1, from coordinate 298,917,455 downwards.
CTCATAAGGATCATTTTCCTCTTCCTTATATCGACCAAATGCTCGAACATTTAGCCGATCATGCGTATTAGTGCTTCCTTAACGGCTATTCAGGATACAAGCAAATTCCAATTGCCCCTGAAGACCAAGAGAAAACTACCTTCACCTGTCCCTTTGGCACTTTTGCCTATTCTCGCATGCCTTTTGGCCTTTGCAATGCACCTGCGACTTTTCAATAGTGTATGATTAGCATTTTTAGCGACATGGTAGAACATTTTCTCGAAATCTTTATGGATGATTTCTCTGTGTTTGGTTCTTCCTTCGAGCAATGCCTTTCTCACCTCACTATGGTCCTCACACGTTGTCAGGAAAATAAACTGGTCCTCAATTGGGAAAAATGTCATTTCATGGTAAAAAAAAAGGGGATTGTTTTAGGTCATGTAGTCTCTCGCGATGGTATTGAGGTAGATAAAGCTAAAGTTGATATAATCTCCTCGCTTCCCATTCCTAAGTCTGTTAAGGACATTCTCTCCTTCTTAGGACATGCGGGCTTCTACCGTCATTTCATCAAGGACTTTTCTAAAATTGCTCGACCTTTAACAACCTTTTTATCCAAAGATGTTCCCTTTGTCGTTGATGACGCATGTGTTTCTTCTTTTGAGCGCCTTAAAGCTGATCTCACTTCTGCTCCGATCATTCAGCCTCGTAATTGGTCTTTTCCATTTGAGCTCATATGTGACGCATCTAATTTTTCTCTCGGTGCAGTACTTGGTCAGCGGGTTGACAAGAGCCAGCATGTCATTTATTATGCTAGCATAACCCTCCATGACGCTCAACTTCATTACACGACCACCGAAAAGGAGTTGCCAGCCGTTGTCTTCACCCTCGATAAGTTTCGCTCATATTTTATCGATTCACCTATCATCGTTTACACTGATCACGCTGCCCTGAAGCACCTTCTTCAGAAGAAGGATTCTAAGCCACGTTTAATACGGTGAATTCTCTTGCTTCAAGAGTTTGACCTCAAAATTCGTGATAAGAAAGGGTGCGAAAATTTGGTTGCAAATCATCTCTCCCGCCTTACTATTACGTCTGAATATGATCCTGTCCTTATTTTCGAAACATTTCCTGATGAGCAACTTTTCGCTATCTCCATTGCTCCTTGGTATGCTGATATTGTTAATTTCCTTGTTAAAGACCAACTGCTAAATCATTGGTCGAAATAAGAGCTCTCTAAGTTCATGGCCCAGGTGAAATTTTACTCTTGGGATGACCCCTTCCTCTTTAAGTATTACTCTGATCAAGACATTCGTCGATGTGTTCCTGACCATGAACAGTCAAGTATACTCTCCTTTTGTCACGATGGTGCCTGTGGTGGCCATTTTAGCTCCAAGAAAACCCCCACTAAAATTTTGCAAAGTGGTTTCTACTGGCCCACTCTCTTTCGCGATACCCACCACTACTGCCAGGCTTGTGACAAATGCCAACAATCTGGGCGTATCTCTTGCCGTCACATGATGCCCCTCACACCCATTCTCATCGTCGAGATCTTCGATGTATGGGGCATTTATTTCATGGGTCCTTTTCCCTCTTCGCATGGTTTACAATATATACTAGTTGCCGTTGATTACATTTCCAAATGGATTGAAGCCATCGCTTGCTGTACCAATGACCATCGCATTGTGGTCCAATTTCTTAAGGACTACGTCTTCACACGTTTTGGAACTCCCAAATTTATCATTAGTGATGGGGGTAAACATTTTTGTAATCGAGTCTTTGAATATCTCGTCAAAAAGTATGGCGTTACCCACAAAGTTGGTCTCTCTTACCACCCTCAGACTAGTGGTCAAGTTGAGGTTTCCAATCGCGAAATTAGGGGTATCCAAGAAAAAATAGTTAATCCTAATAGGAAAGACTGGTCCTTACGCTTGAATGATGCTTTATGGGCATACCGTACTGCTTTTAAGACTCCGATTGGCATGTCTCCTTATCGCTTGGTCTTTGGTAAACCATGCCACTTAGCTGTCGAGCTTGAACATCATGCTTATTGGGCTGATAAAACCCTTGATTTTGATATCGACGAGGCTGGCATTCATCGAAAGCTCCAACTTAATGAATTAGAGGAGATACGAAATGATGCTTATGATTTGTCCAAGAAATACAAGGACAAAATGAAGTGGATCCATGACCAAAGCATCCTCCGCAAAGAATTCCACCCTGGTCAGAAAGTGCTGTTATATAACTCCCGTCTTCATCTCTTTCCCGGGAAGTTAAAAACCCGTTGGTCTGGACCCTTTGTTGTTGACTCTGTTACTCCCTATGGTGCCATCACAGTTCAAAATCCTAAGGATGGTAGCCTATTTCAAGTCAACGGTCAACAATTGAAGCCTTTCTTAGAGCTAGGCCCATCTCCCATTGAAGAAATTGACCTTGTTGATCCCATTTATGAAGACTGACTGTTCAGTCTTGTTTGGGGGTGATTTTAATCACCCAATTTTTTGTGACACCCCGCCTAATTAATCTCGGGTGATCAGTCCTAAATCAAGTTAGAAAAGGTTTCTCAGTTGGTCCATTCTTAGCATCACCGTCGTCTTTTTAATTACTAACCACCTAAGTGAGAAAAGTAGACTGGTGCCAATTTTTATCTTTCAATTAATTAAATAAAACTCATGCGGAACAAAAATAGAACACATTCACAGTTAACTAAAATAACCATCCACAATTAAGATACCTAGCCGAATAAACCATCGGTCCAATTATCCAATACAAATAAAGATAATAAGAAAATCTCAACAAGTCTAATACTTATAAATGAACTGTGAGCGACAAGCTCAGATAACTACTAGAGAGTCTTTACACGAATGAAAGAAGGAGGCGTCTATCAAAGACCCCGCAACATCCAGAGGTGCTGCAGCAACGGATACCTGGAATAGAGTCAACCCTGGCGCCCTTGTGGTTGGACACCTAAAAGGTTTCTAAAAATTTTTATAGCAAGGGTTAGTACCCAAAAACATTTGAAAATGTTTAACAAATGATTACCTTGCAGTAAAAAATAAACATGCATGCTCTTCATATTTTAGTTAGTGCCGCACTCTCTCTTGAGGATTTCCTCACCCCTTCTCTAATGTGCACTATTAATGCTTTCATTTAATTTACTAGGTTCTACGCTCCTAACCCAATACTTGTTTTAACCCTTGAAATTTGCCTACTCTAATCGAGTATACTTTGATTCATGATTTTTAAGTTATTATAAACGACAACTTAATTAAATCATTACCCTTATTAATTTCATATAACATTCACACCTGTCATGCACATAATACATTTTACACTATGTATTAATCATCCCATATATAATTATTTACCTAATTATATATTTAATCATATTACAGTATTCACAAACATACTGAAATAACATTTAATACAAACTTTCGACCGAGTAACAATACTCACAAAATATAAGTTTTATTTCCCTAGTGCTATCCCACTAGGTGTATTCACATAACCTAGTTATCTAAGTTAGATTCGCTCACTAACTTAGTTTAACATATGAGTTGGAGGCGGTCATATTCCTTTCCTGAAAGTGAGATGCCCCTCACCCATATAACGGACGCTATGACCTAGGATTATACTCGCCCTACTCCTCAAGCTAGGGGATTCATACACTACGCGCAACCTCCCCCTATAGCACTAGAGTATATACTAATGATATTCAATCACTGATATTAATGCACACACTCTATATATATATATATACTGTCACACACCGTATATACATAAATATAAAATGTCCCGGCTACACGATGTACAAAATCTGTAACATAAGCCTATTTAATTTATTAAGAGTTTATGGTCCAACTCTAATTATTAATTAATTCTCACATTAATTAATTAAGTCACCTTTGGTGTCGCCCCACCATAAAATTGGACCTACTCTCGTACTCCGAATTAACCTCACCCGAGTCTAAATTACCGACTCCCAAATTATTTAGCCTTCACCTAAATAAGATTTATCTCTCGGTATTCCTCGACCGTTATCCCCGGACTTGTTCTCTACATCTATATTTCCTTTCGAACCCTTTCCAAAAATTCAACCTTAGTGTGTCACACCTAATTTCTCCAAAACCAACCAAGTTTAAATTATGATTACCACACTAAGTCGTCTCTAAATTCTAATTAACTTTATTCACCATTAATTATATTTAAAACCCATGTGTAAATTTCTCACCAAATTAATTCATGGAAAAAGATTAAATTTAATTTTCTTCATAAAAAAGAAAACTGGGAGAACTGTCAAAATCTGACGACCCTCGATCGATCGACGCCAGACCTTCAATCGATCGATCGAACAGGTCTTTGTCTTGTTCGCGAAGACAGATTCTTCCATGGACGAGTTTCATAAAACCCTAACTCCTTCTATCAGCAATCTCAAGCCTTCTTAACAATAATACAAGTTAGGAACCTTATTAGGGATCTCTAGAATGACCTCCAACGTTATCAATTCGTCCATTGACTACAATTTTTGAATTTGGGAAATTATTCATCTTTAATTCCTTACCCATTTACATCCCAAATTCCTTCACCAAATTCGTTTCTAAATATCCAGATATCATCCTACCAGATTTGTATCAATTTATAATATCAGATTTCTACAAGAATTCTCATTCAAATTCGTAAATCAGATTATTATTTTCAAAACCTCATGTTTATGCCATGAACACCCAAAACGAATTTTGATCAAACACATCACATGAATATGAATTGAAATACAGATTCAATACTATTGCAAGTTATCCACTTGACTTAGGTTTCGTAGTGTCTGATTCGGAGATGAATTCCAAGGTTGACGATGATCCTTGTTGGCTCTCTAGTGATCCCAAAACTGCCTTTAACTGCTATTATGTTTCCTTAATAGACTTAGCCTTTTTCTAAAACTCTATCAGCCGTTTTCTTATTCCTTCTAATTCCTTAATTTACCTAAATCCCGTTAATTTCCTAATGGGCCAAGCCCAAGTGACCCAAATGCCCTCGTGTGGGCCCGGCTATGTCTAAAAATGCCCTGTTACCCGTTTACTACCCCCGGGTACACTTTTCTGACTATCTCGGCCCATCCGGACTCAACCGTACACTCAGAATTGGCATCCAAATTAATTTATAAAAGTACTTATCCCCCCACCCCTTTAGTCTATACCGACTCCCGGTTGAGATAAGTGCATATCCTGTCATTAATACTCGAAATGACTTAAATAAATGATTACTATTCACCTAGTAAATAAATTCCCGTAAATATTAACCATTCACTTCCCGATTAATATTTAAATAAAATTTTCCTAATTAATTCAATTAAAAATTACGACTCACAAGAAATTTTAAATTCCCGAATTAATTACATATTTAATGCTTAAAAATGCGGGGTGTTACATACTCCCCTCCTTACAAAGGAATTTCATCCCCAAAATTAGGTCATACCTGTGATGAAAAGCTCTAGATATTGCTCCCGCATAACCTCCTCCCGCTCCTAGGTAGACTCGTCAATGTTGTTATGACCCCACTGTACTCTAACTAGTGGAACAACCTTGGATCGTAATTTCCGCTCGCTACAGTCTAGAATAGCCACTGGCCTCTCCTCATATGAGATGTATGGCTATAAATCAATTTCTTCGAGTGGAAAGTGCCAGAAGGCCCTCTCGCTCCTGCGATATTTCTTCAGTGATGCCACATGGAACACATCGTGTATTCGCTGAAGGTGCTCTGGTAATCCCAGCTTGTAGGCTACAGGACCCACCCTCTCGATAATAGGGAAAGGTCCCACATACCTCAGTGCTAACTTACCCTTCTTGTCGAACCTCATCACCCCTTTCATAGGGGACACCCGGACCAATACCTGATCCCCAACCTCTAACTCCACATGTCTCCGTGAAGCATCAGCGTAACTTTTCTGCCTATCCTGAGCTATCCGAATCCTCCCTCGGATCAGCTTTATCTTGGCAGATGTCTCCTGAACAATCTCCGGCCCTAATAGTTTGTTGTCCTCCACCTCTAACCGACAAGTGGATGAACGACAAGGCCTCCCGTATAATGCCTCGAATGGTTCCATGTCGATCGTGAATTGGTAAGAGTTGTTATACGCAAACTCTACATGAGGAAGATATTTCTCCCAACCTCCCCCAAAGTCTAGTATATACATTATGAGCATATCTCCTAGCATCTGATTGACTCTCTCGGTCTGTCCATCAGTCTGTGGGTGATAGGTTGTACTCAAACGTAACTCCGTGCCCATGGCATCCTGAAAACTCTGCCAAAAGTGGTCCACAAAGATCTTGTCCCTATCCGACATAATATTAATCGGTACCTCGTGCAGCTTAACAATCTCTGCTATGAATAGCTGTGCATAACACATCGTCTCAAAGTTTGTGCGAACCAATAGGAAGTGGGCTACTTTGGTCAACCGATCCACAATGACCCATATGGAATCGTGACCCTTCTGCGATTTCGGTAACCCTATAATGAAGTCCATGGAGATGCTCTCCCACTTCCACACGGTAATTTCAAGTGGCTGTAGCATCCCTGATGGTCTCTGATGGTTAACTTTCACGAACTGACACGTGGCACATTTTGAAACAAACTCTACTATGTCCCATTTCATTCCTGCTCACCAATACTGTCTCCTCATATCCTGGTACATTTTATCCCCACCGGGATGGACCGCGAATCTCGACCCATGAGACTCCGTCATAACAGCGTGCCTCAACTCCTCCCTCCGAGCTGATCGAGTAACCCTCTGCTTCCTCAGCTAGCAATTGGCTCACCCTATACCGACAAGTCTGATCCTCTGCCTGAGCCCTCACAACCCGCATAATGATTTCAGGTGTAATGGATAATGATAACATACAAGCCATGGCTACATCATCCTCGTATTGAAGTTCTCTCCACTTCGCTTTCTAGACCTCTGATATTTCCCCAATCGGTCTCCGACTCAATGCATCTGCTACCACATTTGCCTTACCAGGATGATACTGAATATCAAACTGATAGTCTTTCACAAATTCTAGCCATCGCCTTTGTATCATATTCAGATCCTTCTGAGTGAAAAGATACTAAAGTGATTTGTGATCCGTGAATAGCGTGAACTGTTCCCCCAGAAGATAATGTCTCCATATCCTCAAAGCAAAAATGACTGCTGCTAACTCCAGGTCATGAGTGGGGTAATTCCTCTCATGGGGCTTTAGCTTCTTGGACACATAAGCTATAGCCCTTTCCTCCTGCTGAAGCACAACCCCAAGTCCCTGTAAGGATGCGTCAGTGTAAACTCGATACTCTAATCCTCCTTTCGGCAATGCAAGCACGGGTGTAGATGTCAACTTATCCTTTAACTCGTCGAAAGCTAATTGACAATGATCATTCCAAGTGAAAGGTACCCCTTTCCGGGTCAGATTCGTCAAAGGGCCCGCAATCTTTGAGAATCCTTTGATGAATCGCCTGTAATAACCGGCCAATCCCAGAAAATTGCGCACTTCAGTCGGTGTCGTGGGCTGTCCCCACTCCCTCACCGCCGATACTTTACTCGGATCCACCGCAATACCTCGATTTGACACCACGTGGCCAAGAAACTGAACCTCCCATAGCCAAAATCCACACTTACCGAATTTGGCATAGAGTTGGTGATCCCGCAATGTCTGTAACACTATACGCAGGTGCTCTGCATGCTCCTCCTCGGTACGCGAGTAGATCAGGATGTCATCAATGAACACTATAACAAACTGATCGAGAAACTCCCTGAAGACTCTGTTCATGAGGTCCATGAACACTGTTGGTGCATTGGTGAGTCCGAATGGCATTACCCCGAACTCGTAAGATCCATACCGTGACAGGAAAGCGGTCTTCGAAACCTCTTCCTCTCGGATACGTAGGTGATGATATCCTGACCTCAATTCGACCTTAGAGAAATAAGACGCCCCTCTCAATTGGTCAAATAGGTCGTCAATCCTAGGCAACGGATACTTATTTCGTATCGTGGCCTTATTCAGCTCTCTATAGTCCACGCATAACTGTAGTGAGCCATCTCGCTTTTTCACAAATATCACCGATGCACCCCACAGTGATGTACTCCGTCGTATGAAACCCTGACCCAGAAGCTGCTGAATCTGCTCCCTCAGCTCACGCATCTCTGAAGGGGCCATACGGTATGGGGCCCGAGCAATTGGCCTCGTCCCCGGGGCTAAATCGATTACAAATTCGATTTCCCTGCTAGGTGGTAACCCTGGTATCTCCTGAAACACATCCTCAAAGTCTCTCACCAATGGGATTGAATCCAACGGAATAGCCACCTCCTGTGAGGTTTCCTCCTCAATGTAATACAAGTGTGTGCGTGACCCTCCCTCGGGTAGTGACATTGCTATCAAGAACATCTCCTACCCTGGAATGGAGAACACGATGGTCCTTTCGTAGTAATCCACCGTCGCCCGATAACCTGCCAACCAATCCATACCCAAGATGACATCGTACCCCTCAATATCTAACACTAAGAGGTCTGCTGCTAAACTAAGTCTCCCAATCAAAATGTCCACACCCTGACAAATCGAATGAATCGTAGCCCCGCTGCCAACTGGCGACTCTACACACATCCGAAGACTACCCGTGGTTTCTAATAGTCGAGCCCGTTTAGCAAAATTTAATTTAATGAATGAATGTGATGCTCCCGTATAAAAAAGAATACTACCCTCATAACCATGAATGAGAAACATACCCTCAACTGTTGGCGGTGCTTGCTGCGCCGAGGGATTGGGAACATCCCGGACGTTATACACACGCTCGTAGTGCATCTGCCCCTGCTAAGGTGGGGCGGGTGGGGCTGGTGCTGCTGGTGGTAATTGCCCCCGTTGCCCCTGTTGGGCCTCCTGCTGTTGACCTCTGTCCCTTTGTGGGCACTCTTGCTTGAAATGTCCTGGCTGGCCATAGACAAAATAGCGTCTATGACCATCCCCTATCGTTGGCCCTGTTGGCCCTGATGTGGCTGGCCCTGGCCCTATTGGCCTCCCCCATTGTTCCCTTGGCCCTGACGGCCCTAAGGAACCTGCTGCTGCTGATTCGGGCCCGGCTTCTCCTGCCTGAACCCTTGTCCTCCCTGTCGGAAACCACCGGGCTTAAACTTCTTAGCCTGATTCCCTTGCTGACTACCCGCCTGCTGCTGAGCACCACTTGTGTCACTACTAGTAACGGCCTTTCCCTGTTGGCTTGGCTCCCCTGTTCGCTTGCTCCCGTTCGCACGGAAGTGATGATCCTAGCAGTGTACAAGTGAGGAATTAATGACGTCTTTATACGTCACTAACGCCGGATTCCCAATCAAGTGTTTCCTGATCCGCCAGGCTAAACCGTCCATAAACCTCGATTTCTTTTGCTCCTCATCGCTCACCTCATTTGGCACAAAGTTTGCCAAACGGGTGAACTCTTCCTCGTAGTCCACCACTGATCGGTCACCCTGAACTAAATCACTAAATTTCTTTCTCATCTCAGTCCCTACTGCTGGTGGAAAGTATTTACGGTCGAACCGCACCCAGAACTCTGCTATCGGCATCAAGTCTTGCTCCTCGGAGGTGGTAACTGACTCCCACCACTATAAGGCTGCTCCCGATAGATGAAATGTAGAAAGAATCTATTTATGTACCTCGGTACACTCCAGCATGCGCAGATGGCACTGAATATTCTTCTTCCAGTCACAAGCCTCTACTACATCTGTGCTCCACGAAACCCAGGTGGGTGACCCTTCTGGAAGGTCTCCCTAACTCTATGCCAAGATGGTGGCCCCACTGGAGCCTGAACTGCTGGTGCCACTGGAGGCGGTGCCTGGAGCTGTGGAAAGTGAGCTGCCATAGCTCTCATTACTGTTTCGACCTCCTGGGCCACTATCACTGGCACCTGAGTAGTGGAAATCAACTCGGGTGGGGGTGGTGGTGGCGGTACCTATGGTTACTGGTGAGCTTCCCTGACCTCATCCCTAGCCTCATCCCTCTCCGCTCTCAGTCTCCTCGGTGGCATCTGAAACAGATTAAATCACATAAGTACACAGTTTACACAAAATATATTCATAGCAGAAGTACGATATTTCACAACTTGAAAAATGAATCAACAATCCTAATAATAGGGCTCTACAGCAAACGAGTGCTACGCTGAAACGTAGAAAGTCGCACAGATCCTAAGGACACTAGAACCTGATGCTCTGATACCATCTGTGACACCCCGCCTAATTAATCCCGGGTGATCAGTCCTAAATCAAGTTAGAAAATGTTTCTCAGTTGGTCCATTCTTAGCATCACTGTCGTCTTTTTAATTACTAACCACCCAAGTGAGAAAAGTAGACTGGTGCCAATTTTTATCTTTCAATTAATTAAATAAAACTCATGCGGAACAAAAATAGAACACATTCACAGTTAACTAAAATAACCATCCACAATTAAGATACTTAACCAAATAAACCATCGGTCCAATTATACAATACAAATAAAGATAACAAGAAAATCTCAACAAGTCTAATACTTATAAATGAACTGTGAGCAACAAGCTCAGATAACTACTAGAGAGTCTTTACACGAATGAAAGAAGGAGGCGTCTATCAAAGACCCCGCAACATCCACAGGAGCTGCAGCAACGGATACCTGGAATAGATTCAAGCCTGGCGCCCTTGTGGTTGGACACCTAAAAGGTTTTTAAAAAATTTTAAACATTTGAAAATAATTAACAAATGATTAACTTGCAGTAATAAGTAAACATGCATGCTCTTCATATTTTAGTTAGTGCCGCACTCTCTCTTGAGGATTTCCTCACACCTTCTCTAATGTGCACTATTAACGCTTTCATTTAATTTACTAGGTTCTACGCTCCTAACCCAATACTTGTTTTAACCCTTGAAATTTACCTACTCTAACCGAGTATACTTTGATTCATGATTTTTATGTTATTACAAACGACAACTTAATTAAATCATTACCCTTTTTAATTTCATATAACATTCACACTTGTCATGCACATAATACATTTTACACTATGTATTAATCATCCCATATATAATTATTTACCTGATTATATATTTAATCATATTACAGTATTCACAAACATACTGAAATAACATTTAATACAAACTTTCGATCGAGTAACAATACTCACAAAATATAAGTTTTTTTTCCCTAGTGCTATCCCACTAGGTGTATTCACATAACCTAGTTATCTAAGTTAGATTCGCTCACTAACATAGTTTAACATACAAATTGGAGGCGGTCATATTCCTTTCTTGAAAGTGAGATGCCCCTCACCCATATAACGGACGCTATGACCTGGGATTATACTCTCCCTACTCCTCAAGCTAGGGGATTCATCCACTATGCGCAACCTCCCCCTATAGCACTAGAGTATGTACTAATAATATTCAATCACTGATATTAATGCACACACTCTCTCTCTCTCTCTCTCTCTATATATATATATATATATATATATATATATATATATATATATATATATATATATATATATATATATATATATATATATATATATACTGTCACACTCCGTGTATACATAAATATAAAATGTCCCGGCTACACCATGTACAAAATCCGTAACATAAGCCTATTTAATTTATTAAGAGTTTATGGTCCAACTCTAATTATTAATTAATTCGCACATTAATTAATCAAGTCACCTTTGGTGTCGCCCCCACCATAAAATTGGACCTACTCTCGTAGTCCGAATTAACCTCACCCGAGTCTGAATTCCCGACTCCCAAATTATTTAGCCTTCGCCTAAATAAGATTTATCTCTCGGTATTCCTCGACCGTTATCCCCGGACTTGTTCTTTGCATCTATATTTCCTTTCGAACCCTTTTCCAAAAATTCAACCTTAGTGTGTCACACCTAATTTCTCCAAAACCAACCAAGTTTAAATTATGATTGCCACACTAAGTCGTCTCTAAATTCTAATTAACTTTATTCACCATTAATTAGATTTAAAACCCATGTGTAAATTTCTCACCAAATTAATTCATGGAAAAAGATTAAATTTAATTTTCCTCGTATAAAAGAAAACTGGGCGAACTGTTAAAATCTGACGACCCTCGATCGATCGACCCCAGACCTTCGATCGATCGATCGAACAAGTCTTCATCTTCTTCGCGAAGACAGATTCTTCTATGGACGAGTTTCATAAAACCCTAACTCCTTCTATCAGCAATCTCAAGCCTTCTTAACAATAATACAAGTTAGGAACCTTATTAGGGACCTCCAGAATGTCCTCCAACGTTATCAGTTCGTCCATTGACTACATTTTCTGAATTTTGGAAATTATTCATCTTTAATTCCTTACCCATTTACATCCCAAATTCCTTCACCAAATTCGTTTCTAAATATCCAAATATCATCCTACCAGATTTGTATCAATTTATAATATCAGATTTCTACAAGAATTCTCATTCAAATTCGTAAATCAGACTATTATTTTCAAAACCTCATGTTTATGCCATGAACACCCAAAACGAATTTTGATCAAACACATCACATGAATATTAATTGAAATACATATTCAATACTATTTCAAGTTATCCACTTGCCTTAAGTTTCGTAGTGTCTGATTCGGAGATGAATTCCAAGGTTGAAGATGATCCTTGTTGGCTCTCTAGTGATCCCAAAACTACCTTTAACTGCTATTAGGGTTCCTTAATACACTTAGCCTTTTTCTATAACTCTATCAGCCGTTTTCTTATTCCTTCTAATTCCTTAATTTACCTAAATCCCAATTTTTGCCTAATGGGCCAAGCCCAAGTGACCCAAATGCCCCTGTGTGGGCTCGGCTATGTCTAAAAACGCCCCGTGACCCGTTTACTACCCCCGGGTACAGTTTTTTGACTATCTCGGCCCATCCGGACTCAATCATACACTCAGAATTGGCATCCGAATTAATTTATAAAAATAATTATCTCCCACCCCTTTAGTCTATACCGACTCCCGGTTGAGATAAGTGCATATCCTGTCATTAATACTCGAAATGACTTAAATAAATGATTACTATTCACCTAGTAAATAAATTCCCGTAAATATTTACCATTCACTTCCCGATTAATATTTAAATAAAATTTCCCTAATTAATTCAATTAAAAATTACGACTCACAAGAAATTTTAAATTCCCGAATTAATTACATATTTAATGCATAAAAATGCGGGGTGTTACATTTTTCTTCCGCCCCATGCTTTCATAGCTCTTATCTTTAGGGTGAGATTGGTTCAGTCTGGCTGAAGACGTTAAACTTAGTACTACCGGGAGGCAGCTCATCGTTCATTGTTTCTGAGTATGAGTCTTATCCTGCTTGGGGGTGGTGTTTTACACCACCCAATAATTTTCACATGCTTTATAGACTTGTGCATACCTTCGTATCGCCTATGTTCTTCAGGTTTCATCTCTGCTCCCTCAGGCAATACATTTTCACAGCGGTTCATTTTGGTACTATCTTTCCTCCCTTGTGCTTTCATTTTTATATATGGTTTTAAACATCGAGGACGATGTTCTCTTTTGTTTGGGGGTGGGAAATTTAAAAAAATTGTACCTCTTTTGAAAATTTTCAGAAACAAGTGATTTTAAACTTTTTGTGCAGTTAAAAATAAATTTTTATGATATGATTTGCTTATCATCCCTCTTTTAGAAATCTTGGAATATCTGTGTTTGACCCAAAAATCGCGCTTTTTACAATAAATTAATTAATACCTCTTAAAAGCGTACTTGCACTATGAATTCCTAAACTCGGCAATTTGCACTATCACGTTCACAATCAAAAGTTGAAGAGTAACAATATTCTCAAGAGAGCCTTAAAAGATCACTAGTGGCGACTTAAACCCGTGAGATTTGAGCTTTTCACCTTTTTGAGGGTTTTTACGTATCTCCGAGTCACAAGTTGACTCAACTTTCTTTGAATACCGCACTTAGTCGTTGCATGATCTCATTATTTTTTCAAATTTGGCTTAATCACTGAGAATGACATTACTTTCGAATTGTAAGAAACATGTGTCTTATAGTTTGTCCTGAGCACTAAACCGATTTTTCCATACACATACCATTTTCCTATCACATTATCATTTTCCGTATTACCGTTATCCATATGTTCCAAATACCATCCATCATTGCCATCGTTTTTGAGAAAAAGAGTGTTTGAAATTTTCCATGTAAATTGTCTTCATTTGTGCTATGAAAAGAAAAATGTATCGCAATAAAAAAAATAAAAAAATATAAAAAAAGGGAGAAAAAGAAAAGAAAGAAAATAAAAATGGAAAAGAAGAAAAAGAAAGCATGCGATCATAAAATTCAAATAATGAAGACAATAGTCAGTCAAAGTGTGTCACAATCTTCTCAAAAACCCTATCATTCATCTTCTTCATTTCATTATTCCCTCATACCTTACATAAACCCCATTTTCACCCTTGGTAAAGTGTTCGGGCAAATGAGAAGATTATATGGTGAATAATCGACATTCTCGACATAGTGATTAGCATTCGTTCATGAGATCAAATTTTTTTTATGTATACGTCCTTTCTTATAAAGTGTGTGAGACGTTTGAACTTGTTTACATTTACTCACATCCTCACACATTAGAGAGATACACTTACCCAATTCTCAGAGAGTTCGATTCAGAGAGATATATCCAGTGAGCACTGAAGTCAAAGCGTCGATTCCTAAAAGGCGATCTTAGAATTACTCTAATGATACTTAAGATTGTTTCACACTACACATGCTGAGTTTTATGAAGGATTACGCTTTTGGTATTAAGTAATTTCATATCTTATTTTGATAGTTGAATACGGTGTTCCTTGATGTTCTTTTAAAGTTGGCTTGTATAGCGTTTCATCATCTACTCAGATACTGCATTTAAATAAGTTTTTGAATTTTGTGGGTACATTCTCTGTAAACCCTCACGAGACACCACTCGTCTTGTAGGGCAACCTACAGGTTTAACGGCTTGTTGCACATGCTAAGTGCAATCGCCAGTGCCTGTGAAAGTGGCACACTTTTGGTCACTTATCTCTATTTCTCTCTAATTTTTGCTCGAGGACTAGCAATATTTTGTTTGGGGTGGTGTGATAAGCACTCAAAAGTGTATAATTTATGCCCCGAATAGATGCATTTTAATCGCTCGTTTCTAATAAATTTGGCCTTATGTTCGTATTTTATTATTTTTGCAGGTCAATACGCAGTTGCGGTACAAATAATGCTAAATCAGTGCAATTGCAACTCAAAAGCGATCAAAAGCGTACATCGAAGAAATCTAAAGAGACCGTGAAGTGAGAAGTCCAGTCTCAGCTCGTCGAGATGTGATTCGATGCTCCGAAACAGTCCCGTGACCTAAACCCGAGCCTAGACCATTCCCCGAGCCCGGTGTGTGTTGAGTTTGTACCTTTATTATTTTTCTAGATTTTTATTTTTGGTCATTTTATTTTTAAGATTTATTTAGAATTTTCTAGGATATATTTTCTATTTTTCTATTTTCTTTATTTTGATTTTGATTTTTATTAGTTTTTAATTTTTAATCTTTATTTTATTTTTTTTATTTTTTTAGGATTAGCTTTTAGAAATTTATTTTCTAGTTTTATTGGATTTTAATTTCTTTTATTTTAGTTTTATTAGGATTATATTTTTTTTTTTAGTTTTAATAGAGTTTTATTTTATTTCTTTTTATTTTTATTTTTTTTATTAGTTTGAGATGTCAGTTTTTAGTTTTATTAGATTTAAAATTTTTATTTTATTTTACTTCTAGTTTTATTTTTTAGGGTCATTTTTTTAGGGGTGCAAATTAAACACACACAAACTAAAACTCACACACACCCCTAAATCAACCAACACCCAAACACACCCCTACATCTACTATTCATCATCATCCTTCCACACCCACCTTCTCTTTCTCTCTCTTCCATCAACAACCCAAAACCAATCCCTTACCAACCTTTCTAACTCCCCATCCCTACCACCTGCGGGCGCTGATCAGCGCCGGAGCGATCCAACCCGGAACCACCAACTCCGGCCCCTCTCTCTCTTCAGCAGCCACAACCCATCAGCACCTGCCACAAACCGAACCCGGCCCAGCCGATCCAAACCCAAACCCGAAAATGCAACCCATACCCACAGACCCGCAGCCCAGCACCATGAAACTCGCGAACTGTCCGACCCAACCCCGATCCAAATCGTTCCCAAACTGGATGGATCTCCCACCGAATCCACTTGAAACCGAAATCACCTTTAACTTCCAACCTGCGCCTAAAAATCGAAACCCATATCCCACAAAAATTGGTCCATTCCAAGCCATCTTCAAATCCCACCAACATCTCATCAAAGCCAAGCTTCGTGGACTAAAAAAATAAAAAGGAAGGAAGACCACTTTAAAGAGACACTCTCTCAGCAAATAAAGAGATACACAGATAGAGAGAGATGAGAGACGGAAAAATAAAAAAAGGAGACTGTAGAGGGTACAAAAAAGTTAGAAAAAAATTCCCCAAAATTTAGTTTAGGCTTAGAAAAAATTGTAGGTTCAGTTTTTGTTTTTAGTTTTGTAATCCAGTCCAGTTTTTGTGACGAGTTTGGGACGCGTGTTCATGTCACAATTCACTCAAGGAATTATTCGTATCGTATTTCTTTTTCTTCTATTTAATTTCTTGCTGATTAATTGTGATTGTGCTAAAAATTTAATCATGTCTGGCTAAACACCTCATTCAAGGGGTGGGATGAAACACGTATGTTAATTTAATTAATTGAACAATTGTTCAATTGATGTGTTCTAGGCAAATTAAATTGAAAAAAAATCATACATTAATTTATTTAACGAGAGTTAATAAATTAATGTTAAAAATCGATATTTGATTTTTGGATTTAACTTAGAGATAGGTTTCATTCTTGAATTCAAATATTAATCTTGTGTGTTCAATTCAAAGATCAGTACAATTTTTTATATATTGATCCTAGCAGGTAATTTGTAAAAAAGGGGTATGAATCTAAATTTTATATTTGTAGTGACACTTTCTGATTTAATTGCTAAAAAAATGATTTTGAATTTAGGATGGTAACGAGTGTTAAATTTTAAATCTCAATATTATTTCGAACGTATCAAATGAATAATTGGAAAATTAAATTAAATTAAATTAATTACGTTGAGTAATCCCATCTCTTGTTTCTTCTCATAAATTCCAAACTAGATTACTTTTCAAAATTTCGTAGTTACTTTAGTTGCGTAAAATTTCATTTCCTCCATTAAAAATTGTTTTACAAAAAATAATAAAAAAAAACACAAAAAAAGATTTTTAATAAAAATTGAAATTGCAAGTTTTCATAATAACGGTTTCGACGCTTGAAATTGGATTGATATCCGAATTTGCCACGATACTGAATTTTTAATAAGTTTTGTAGGCGATTCTAGGAATTTTGATACTTGAAGTTTTGTCCGCAATGACATTCCAAATCCATATCCGAAGGAACACAAATATAGAGGTATCAACCCCTTTTGGCAAACTATTCCTTTTTTATTGCGTTTATTATTTCTTGGGCTCTTTTCAAATGATGGCTTTATGACGAGTTTATTATTCTCTCGTAGCACTTTCCCGTGCACTCATCTTTTTTTCATTATTAAACAAATTCCTCACTAGTAACAATTATTACATGCACAAATCCTCCATAGTCATATAAACATGTAGATGACAAGATTGATAGGAGAACATCTCACCAATTGCAAATATACATGTGAAGTTAAAATCCAACAAGCTCCTGCATGTGTGTGTATAGGCATATACAAAGTCGAATCCATTGAGCAAATCAAGTTCAAAACAACTCCATAAATATGGTTAAGATCAATCTAAGCATGTAAAGTCATAACCAATTGTTCTAGCCACATGGAAATTGTGTAATGAATTTGTATTCAAACCCACCAATATGCCACACCAAATGTGTAAAACTAAAATACACAAAAAACCAAAAATCTTTTTGAATTTTTCAAAATATTTATCGAAAATAAAATCTTTTTGTATTTTTCAAATATGACACATTAAAAGAAAAATATAATACAAAATATATACACATCATAACACTAGCAAGAATATATCATGAAGCATAACTAGAGCATGACAAACAAATCATTCAAGCAATCATCGATAAGAAATAGCATGTGACGCATCATTTGCAAGCATGTGAGAATCAACTAATCTAACATTTAGCGTCTCCAAAGCGAATTTCCCAACCCAAATACGTGTATGTCTAAATGGAGGTTTTATGGGAACCGACGGAACAATATCCTTAAATTTCCTAGGACCTATTCTAAGATTATAACAAAAATGCCTAACGTGACCTTTCCTACAACAATGTGAACATGTGTAAATGGGTGGAATGATACTTTTAGGTTTATGGATATATTAAATTGTATGTCATTTTTTTAGTTTGTATACCATATTCGGATAGTTTTTATTTATGTAACGGCATAGACATAGGGGGAGACATGTAAGGACGTGATTTTATAAATGTCCGTTTAGAATGTAGGAAATGTTCTAAGTGTCTTAGATCTGAAAAGTATGTCTTATACCGCTACATTCGGCACGTCAACATGATAATCCATGATGGCCTCAATTCGAATTCGAAGCTTCACGCACCCATCATATTCATACGTGCGTAGTGCAACATCATCAAGAAACATGCAATGTGCATCCTCAACCTTCCCACTACTCCACTCGCAATCATGGTAAAATGTTTAACTTGGAGTTTTTAATGTTTTCGTATTTATTTGGGAATTTTTTATAAAATGTTTTTATCAAAAAATTTGGATTTTCTAAGTTAAAATTAATTTGCAAAAATCTGAAGGCGAACTTAGAATTATCGCTTCAGTCGTTTAAGAGACTAAGCCATGTCGTTCGAATGATAGGCTGATGTCATTCAAACGACCTTATCAAACGACATTAGATGGCGCGCAATAAGTTGCTTGAAGCTCACTTGAAGGTTTTCATCGAACGAACCCATATTATTTTACCTCATTTGACATCTCGCGCGAAGAAAAGATCAAACGACATTTTAAGTCGTTCGAGCGACCACGCCGACTCTGCTTTCTGCAGTCAGGTTTTTCAAGTCTTTACAACTATGTTTTCAACAGAACATCTGTGATTTTAAGACTTAGTTTTTAAAGTTTTAAATCTCTTTTGATTCACTAAATTGTCCCAAATATATATATGCGAATCGCTCTAAACCCTAGACTACTCATTCTACTCATCTGGAGTACACTTGTGGAAAATAAGGCTATTTATACATTGCTAACTATTGGAGCTCTTGCGAGATCTCTTGTCGATGACAACGAACCGACGCCTGCGGGTATTCGTGTGTCAAGCTGTACTTCTCTATAATTGTAAGTTGTTATACAATATAGTGAAATAAAAAGGTTTTGCCCCTTTGGGGAATTTTTCCTCAAATGTTTGATTGTGTGCATGCTTGATTTCATATTATTAGTCAATCACAATTGTTTGCATGAGTTAGGAGTTTTAGGCATAAAATTCAAATTTAATTAAACAAACTTGATCATTGATTATTGCCTCACTCTCAATTTTGAGTTATTTCTTTTGTTGTAATTTTTCTCATGATTTAAGAAGAAAGAGTTTGCTTGTAAATTATAGGAGTTTAATCTTTGCAATAAATATAAGAGAGTTGTAGGAAAGCATGGCATGGTAACAATTCTATCTTTTTCATTCATATACTCAAAAGTATTACGAAATTGGAAACTATTACCCTAGAATTACATATGAGGAAATGAAAAAAATTACAACACAATGAAAGAAGGGACTTCAACTTAGAAGAAACCACAAGTTAAGAGAGGAGAAGAAGTCCCCAGGCAAGCCCGAATAGGCTTCCAAGAATGCTCTCTGGGCAGTAATAGAGCCCTAAAGTCTAGTCTGGGCTTGGGCCCCTTCAATGACTAAGGCCTCATGCTTTTTCTTAGCTTTCAGTAGATGTTCTTCGGAAGCCTTAACCTCCTAATCAGCTGCTTCCAACAAAGGGGTCAATTGCACCAACCTAGCCCCCTCAACCCGTTGGGCCTCTACATTATAATAGAGATCCCTCTGGATCTCAAACTAGTTGCTCTTTAAAAACTTTAAGTGGTTGATCAACCAGTTCATTTATAATCCATCCTTTCCCATCTCCCTCAAGTTGCCCAGGTACCGATTGATGAGGGGCCTAGTAAGACTTAACGTTTGAGTATTGACAACCTCAGTAATATATTTGAATGAAGATAGTCAGCAGTGAACATTTGAGGGTGATAAGTGGCAATCTGTTCAATGATAGAATGATTAATCCCAGAGACTTGGGGGGATAGTAAAGGGCCATAAGGCAGAAATCATGTGGAGCCATGTTGGATAGAGGAATATCACAACCCGACTCACTATTAGTTGGCAGGTCTATGGTTGAACCACAATCGTTGTGACTTATTTCCTCCGAAGAGATTGGCCCTTGATCAGCAGAGGCGCCGGGGAAGGGACCATGCTGAATTAGCTCTTCGATAACAACGGGCTCCCTCGTAGCCTGAAACGAGATAAAGAAGAATGAGTTTATGAAAAATCTTGACAAGTGTTTTCTCATTTTTAAGTCACCGTTATAGGTGGAGTTCGAGAAAAATCTTAACAAGTGTGTTTTCATTATTAAGTTACCATTATAGGTGGAGTTTGAGAAAAATCCTAATAAGCGTGTTTTCAATGTTAAGTCACTATTATAGATGGAGTTTGAGAAAATCTTAACAAGTGTGTTTTCATTGTTAAGTCACCATTATAGGTGGAGTTTAAGAAAAATATTAACAAGTGGTTTTCATTGATAAGTCATCATTATAGGTGGAGTTTATGAAAAACCATAACAACTTTGTTTTCATTGTTAAGTCACCTCAAAGGTGAGAATTTGCGAAGAACATTAACAAGTGGTTTCCATCGTTAAGGAAGCTATATTTTTCTTTCTTACCCTCTGTTTTAACAAGCATAATGATAAGACTTATGCAGAAGAGGGAGAATGTAGTAAATACCTCAGGGGAAACTACAGGAGTAACAACGCAGGGGTAACAACTACAAGAGTAACTTCAATATCTCTTTGAGTTTCAGTCGAACCTTCTGAAAAAGGAACCTAAGGCCTTGGCGATGCACCTTCCTCGTGAAAAGGCATAAGTGTCAAGATTGGGGAAAGTTCCACCGAAGTTGTTTCAACTCTAGATGTATCAACCTCCATAGGGGTCTAAGGAACCCCTGGGCAAGAAGAAGAACCAACGGTATACCGAGGAACCTATGGAGTTTCAAAATGAGAGGTATGAGTCAGACCTAGAGAAAGCTACAAATAATATTAAAGTTTTAGACACAAGAAACACCACATTAAAGGAAGCAAAGGCACAAGAAGTGAGCTTACCTCAATAATATTAGCAAAAAGGGCAAACACAATGACATAACTCACTAGAGGGAATTGAAGAAGTGACCCAGCAAAAGATGTGGCTAGGTTATAAGAAGCTACAACCTGAAAGCTAAGAAAATGCAAAGAATACAATATAGCCAAGTGGAAAAAATATCTAAAAGATAAAAAGATATTACCTCTGGAGGAATTGAAGATACTGGAACATAGTCCAGAGGAACCATAGGCAAGGGAGATGCCTTGAAAGAAGCCAACGAAATCTTCTCTGCCTGATGGAAATCTCTAACGGGTTCTATAGAGGCAACAACTCTCCTGGTTGCCTTCTCTGCACATTGGGAGGAAGAACGACAAGAATAGGTAAGCCCAATTATGGTAAAATGAGAAAGAGATGTAACGGTCTCACAAATACCGAAATGTCCTCCCATAAAAGGGCTCACGAATGGAGAAGGTCTGTCTGCTTCACCCTCATATAAAGAAAAGAAATTTTCACATGTGTTAGAGAATATACCTCACTAAGTTAGAAATTGCTAAGTGTTGGAAAATATACCTCTTGCTCTAGAAAAGAGTGGTACGAAATAACCATGGGCGAAGAAGGCGGTGAAGGTGCTGCAGAAGCTCCTTCATTAGAACCATGCTCAATTTTAGGGCTATCATCAAGGGTAATGTCATAAATGGGAGATGGAGGAGGAGAAGTCTTGGGAACAGAGGTAGCAAGTTATGGTTTCACTTTGTAGGCACATTTTTTTGGGGCTTTTTTGCCTAGAGTCTTCTTTCTTATACCAGAGCCACCAGTAACAGAGGGGACTCTAGAAATTTTTCTTTTTGATGTGTCCCCCTTAGTTGGATCTACCTGTATTTTAGGAAATGCTGCAAGGGGAGGAACGGGAGGAGTGTGGCATTGAAACTCACATTGAACCCGTTCAAGCTCTGCTTGACATTTTTCTCGTATTTTCCCCCTTAGGTCTCCATATATGGGAGGAGGAATGGGGGCAATTAAAAAGACATCCACGGGGACTTGGAACTTGGACTTTGAAGGAGTTCTACTTTTTATTATCCTTGATTATTTTGAAGGAGGTTGAGAAGGGACCTCTCCCAAAGCACAAATGGTAATGGTACTTTTCGTAGGGATCCTTCAATAAGGGTAGCTGTTCTTGAAGCTAGAGATGGAGCTTTTATGGGCCTAGGGGCAGCTATAATGGTCAAAAGGCAGTAAGGAGGTAGCTCATTGGGGGGACCTTTGGGGTGTTGCTCGGAGGGAACTCAACCCTTAGGATAGAATTGCCTTTGAGTCCCAACTCAAGGGATGGAAAACTAAGGACGGGAGGGTAAACGGATGGGCCTTCAATAAACTCACAATTTTTTCCCCACTACATCGGCCAATATTTGGTGGCAAAAAGAGAAGTTACATCACCCTTTTTTGTTATCTTGGGGATGGTGATTCGGCCAACAATTGCCAAACAAATAGAGGAGGTAGATGAGGTAGCATATAAAGAACAAGCCTCAAAGAAAGTACCTCTAGCATGGGATTCTAGGAAAATAGGGTGAGGAACCCCTTGGTCGAAGCTATGTATCCCCACTCGGTGTAAGAAGGAACATAACCTAGGGTTAATAAGAGCATAACGACACATAAAGGATCTTCATTGATAATATTTTCCGAAGTGACTTGAACTATTTTGTCTACATGGGCAAAGAAGGACCAAGTCTAGGCAAAAGCATCTTCGCCATAGGGACGCATGACGAAGCAACTGATCCTCTCAATAACGGGAAGAATGTCCTTTGGGATTTATTTCTTATGAAAATGAAATAACTGATGGGGCTTGAGGTCTGTGCGAACTGGGTAAGGATTTTCATTTGTAGCTATCTCTAGATAATGGATGTAGAGGAAACTTGTCAGAATTATGGTATTAGAAAAATTGCCCAAGTTGTAGCATCCAATGGACTTTTTCATATCTAAATGGGTCCTGTCCAACCAAGTATAGAGGGACCCCAAATCCATAGCTGCCATGGGGAGCTTGAACCCCCTGGCTAAACGAATAGATATTTTGATGAGGTCCCATCGAGGCTGGTCGTTAGGCATCCCAGGCTGCACAAAATGGGAAAGAATAACAAGTATGTAAGATAGTAACTATAAAGATGTACCTTTGCCATTTAAAAATTAAAGGAACCATCCTTTTTAGAAGGAGCTTGAAAGAAATAACTGATGAAAGGGGAGAATGTAGCTTTTTTGGAAGACGACATGCAGCATCGGCATATCTGATCAAATATTTCCCTTGTAGTAATCTCTTCGACGTCTAAAGCCTCATCGGAGTAAGTCGAGGTATCAGTGGGCTCAAGCCCAAGCAGCTCATACATATCTTCTCGTGTAATGGTAAACTCCCCCACGCAGTCATGAAGGTGTAACGTTCTAAGTACTTAAAATGCAGCGTTATGTTTGGACAGGGTAAACTCACCGAACCATGTAGCTCGATAGAGCCCAAGATTTATGAGTTCGTCAGTATAAGTTGTCTGCATATACATGTTCCAGGAAGCAAAAATGGGATGAGGATCCTCCTGGGCCTTCGAAGTCTGTCTAGGAACAAAGGGAAGTCACCCTGGTCAAGGAAAAAAAATGTGAATTCCCCTCTAGGGGGGAAGAAACCCCAAGCAAAGCATCATCATCTTCATCACCAAGTGTCAAGGACTCAAACTTGGCGTTTAAAATGACAGTTTTGCACATGGTTGAGAATCCGTTGTCCTTAGAAAAAATAAGAGAACGACGTTAAAAGCGGAGTTGCTCTTAACGAGCTACCATCAGGGCGATGGCATCCAAAGAAGGAGTAAGAGTAACAGTGGTGGCAGACGAAGCAGTGGTGGTAGGAGAAACTGCAGAAGGAGGGATGTAAGAGGAAGAATCCATTATAGTTTAAGGTAAAGTAGGGGTGGTAAAAAGAAAGAGTAGACTGGAAATAAGGGAGTAACAGTGGGTAAAGATGGCAAAGAGAAGAAGAAGAAGAAGAAGAAGAAGAAGAAGAAGAAGAAGAAGAAGAAGAAGAAGGTGAAGGTTTAAGCAACAAAGGCAGAAGAAAGTATTTTTTTTCTCTCACTCTAAAGCTCTTGGGATGATGATAGTAAATGAAAGTGTGGAAGAGAAAAATGGCTAAGTGTTAAAGTATTAGACGCTTGGAAATAAAATGGGCGGTTGAGTTTCCCACATAAGCACGTGCTTAGCCATCAAAATGATTACAAATGGACACATGGAATTTTGGGGAGTCCCTGACAGTTGAAAAGATAATCTCACGTCATTAATGAGGTGATGCCTGGAAGAGAGAGAGGGTTGCTTTCAATAGAAGTAATGATTTTTTGAAATAGAAATTTTGAAATATATTTAAAGCCAAAATGCACAATTAAGCGAAGTCCTCATGCAATAAGACCGAACGATGACAAAACAGTTTAAAGATGCATCGGGGAGAGAATAGGAGGTTTCTCGTAATATAGTTTAAAAAATTCACGATGTCCCCGCACCATAAGTCTAAACAAAGACAATTTTAACTTAGGTACATCGGGGAGAATTTTTTCTTTTTTGAACAAGTTAAAATGAGGACAGCCACAGATCAGGTACAATGGAGAGAATTTATGTTACTAGGGGTAGTCCTAACGAAAATTTCCCCTCACTCAAAGTTCATTCAATAGTGGAACGGAATGAAGAAGATTTTGGAGAATTTCCTTTTCGAGACATTAGAACGACAACAGACAGGATACAAAAGTATATTGGGGAGAATTTATTTTTCTCTAAACAAAAATAACGGCAGAGGTTACAACAAAGACGGATAAAGAAGAATATTTTTGCTCGTCTCAGGAAATGGTCCATCGGATTGAGAAGTTTTTAGTGAAGATATTTCTTATTCTCATAAAAAATCTCTACATGAAGGGGCTTAAAGTTCATCTCTTAATTAGAGAGATCCCCCCAATTAACAGAGGAGACTCATGAGAAGGAAGCATCATGAAGGCAGCGAGGCAGATCAATGAGGTAGCATAATGAGGGAACTCAGCGAGGCAGCTCAGCAGGTAGCCCGACATTGCAATTCAATGAGGAAACTTACTGAAAAGATCTCCCTTTTATCTTTCGTTCTTACTTAGTCAAATTGTATCTTTTTTAATTACATTAATTGTAATGTTGTAACGATTTTATATTGAGTGTGAGGTCAAACGGTACTCGCAAGGGACTAGGCCTGGCAGGGCGTAGGAGATCTCACATGCTCTATCGAATGACCTCACCATGTAGAGGGACTTGGTTTGGAGGATTAAGAAGTGAGGAATCATTAAGGCTTGTCTTGACCATCTTAGATACACCTGGTAAAATAGCAAGAGATCTTTCACTATGGGGGCTTGTTCATAGTAACCTTAAGTTCCATAATATAGTGAGCTCCGAGCCAAACATCCCCTACCAAATGTCACATATACTTTAAGTGGCATCACTAGCCATATGCCCGTTGTCCAATCCGAAGTTAAGTAAACCACAATGGTATGGGGCTGTCAAACGGTTTGGTGAGCCACCTATGTTACGACAGTGCTCTTATGCACAGTGTATAGGCAAAAGGCATGTCCTGGCATTTAATGATTATGACGTAAGATGTGCTAATCCATAAGGCATTTAATGCTTAAGGATTAAAGTGTGAAAGGGAAGTCTTTCACATTAATGAAGACTGAGACATCTCAGGAGGGGTGTGGGGCTATTTATTGGACTCAAGAACTTCTGAGAAAGGGAGTTCTTTCTAAAGAGCTTATTGCTAAAGAGAGAAAGATATATCAAGAGAAGTTATTGCAAACCAGAGGGAGTTAAATAACCCACCATTATCATTTATTATGAAGCTTTTAATAGCTAACTAGAGATATATCAGAGGTTATTGGTGTTTTGGCTGCCTGCCAAGGTGTATCTAGGGTGCTTACTTTTCTCTCCCTTTGAATGAGTTGCTTATGAGTTTCCTTTATTATTATTTATGTTATACATGAGATATTTGTATGTTCAATCGAATTGTTGATTATATACAATATTGTGTGTTCATTTATCAATGTTAAAGAGTACTTGGGATATAGTTTATTACCATACCTATAGGGGTTACGCCTCTACTGGTATTACTATACTCCCAGGCTTCAAGGGAACTACCCTCTTACAGGTATATTTACAAGAATAACTTAGACATACTCGCTGACTCGACATGTTCAAGCCTTGATACGCTTACTCGTTTCTTATAACCTTCTTCATAGCAACTGTTAGATGCCTTCCAATAGCCACACAATGTAGGAGCATTTCCACGTCTTGGTATCCCACTGATCTTACTCATCTCGTGACTAGTTCAATCGCTACTCAATAAAAGCATGATCGCCACTACTCGTGTGACAACTCGTATATAATTATGGTAAATTATAATTAAATCAGGCCCATCTTATGTGATATGAAAAATGTGTTATTATTATATCTAATGTTAAGTGACTTATGTTTAGTCAAATCCTACTTTCATAAATAGTGAATTGTCGAGTTATGTATAAACACAAAATTTTGTTAATTTCAATAGAAATGTCCCTGTTTAAGACTAGTTTTGACCTTTATAACATTATAAATGACTTGAGGTGAAAACTAGATAGTTGTATACATGTGATCTAGGGTTGTAACACAACAAACGGATCATCAAATGGATGCCCGAGTAAAGAGTTATACCGAATTTACGAACAAAGGGCAAAGTTGTCCATTCCCTTTAAGTGGTAAATTTTCTTTTATTAAACCAAATGGTTTAATTTGATTGTTTGGCTTGGGAGGCAGCCTTGGAGGACTTAAAACTCTCCCTTAACCTTATTTCTTCAGAAAATAAGTCCCTAGGTTCAGTTTGAGGTGATATTAGCTTGAGGAAAGAGAGGTAGAAGTTAAGGAAGAAAGGGTTACAAGGAAAAACTAGGAAAACAATTCCAAGAAAATCCTTAAGGTATTTCCAAGGTAATATTATGAGTTAATATTGTTTTAATCTTCTATTATACTTATTTCAAAGTAAATAAATCGTGAAGTATTGATTCAAATTCCATCCTCCTTTGTGATAATATGTATTGGTTCATATGTGAGATAAGTGGTGTTATAGGTCATATTGCTTTGTATTGAAACCCTTTGTATTCAAACTTTCATATCTCTTTGTGTACTTACTGGAATTAAGAAATTCCAATTGGATATGAAAATAGACTCATATATTCATATCATATCCGAAAATTAGAATTTAAATCCTTATGGTTAGGCCTTAGTGATGGTTGGAAGTTGGTATACAGTTGATGTTTGTATATTTCATTTCGGTATGCCCTGAGTTTGGTCAAGATTTTGAGAAAGCAAATGAAGTCCAAATATTATGAAACTTTAATTATGTACTATTAAGTATGTTTAATGTATGTGTGTTGAAAATCATGTAAATGTATGCTGGAGAAAAAATATGAAAATTCTTGGAAGTTGAAGAAACAATAGAGGAGCTTGTAAGACAGATTTCTTGTGTTGTAAAGAATTAGTCATAACTTGCCCTAGGGAGCTTGAAAAATTACACCGTCACCTGTGATGGAAATTATATTCATATATGTTTTCATATTGATAAGTTTGTACACCTGTATATGTGCAAATAATGAATATGGGAAGGTTAAGTATGGAGGACAATAATTTCAGGCCATACTGGATATCCCATGAAAGAATACTTTTATCTGCTCCTTCATAAGGGTATTTTGAGTACATGCTTCATGTGTATATATATTCAGAAGTATAATTTTATGTTTACTTGAGTTTAGTTATAAATTTCTTACGAGGTAGTTTCTAGGGTTGAATGTTCATGGCCTTATCAACATATATACCATCGTTTCGTCTTTACATATGTTTCATGGAATATGACTTGAGTAGAATCATATTGTGGTTGTGTAATAATTTAAAGTTACATAATTATATTAAGATAATACTTATGATTGAGTTTTAGTACTGATTTAGTTGTATTAACAGGTGTAAGGTCAAATCAACCAAGTTCAGCTCCACCCGAGGGAAACGTAAATACATAATTGACAACACAAGGTGAGTGTACTTACTGAGTTAATTTGGGATATGATGTGTATGTATTATATATTGAGATGATATGCTTATTAAAAGTCACGAGATGTTAAGATGTTATGGCTTATTAAAAGCCAAGAGATGTTGAGATGTTATGGCTTATTAAAAGCCAAGAGACGTTGAGATGTTATGGCTTATTAAAAGCCAAGATATGTTGAGTGGCTATGCAATTCAGGAGATGTTAGGTTTTTAAAACCTATGGATATGATTATTGCCTACGGGCAGGAGATGTGGGGTTTATTAACTCCGGATATGTATATGGACTAATTTGGCATAGAGATGTATATATATTGAGAAGTTGAGATGTTAATATAGTAGTTTTACTATAGATAGCTATAGTACATTCACTGAGTTTTTAAACTCATGGTTTTATATGTTTACATTTTCAGGTTTTCCAGCTGCCACTGCCAGGTCTAGGAGGTTGAGTAAATAGAAGTAGGGTCATGTTAGTTTGTTTTATACACTGTACTAGTTGTAATTAAGTTAAATGATATGTGAGTTCTGTTGAAATTATCTCTCCTTAAAACGATTAGATTTTTAGTATTCCGCATTTTAACCTTGAAGTTGTTTCAATATGTATTACCAAAATAATAAATAAATTGTAATTGTCGTTTGCAAACTATTTAGTTAATTATATCCTAATGGGGTTAGGGAGTGACAGCTCGAAACGCTCATATTATGAAGAGCAACCCAATATGGTGCAACATAAAAGAAATATCAAAAAAACATATAGATGTAGGATTCTTGGATCTCAAACTTGGGTGTAAACTTGCATGTGAGAGCCACAACACAAACCTTGGGAAATTATTTTTTGTAATAACCCCAATTGAGAAAATGATGTCAGACCTGATCATTTATAGAAAATACAAATTTTTTGGTGAAACATTTTTTGAAGAAGTTCATTCGAACGAGAATTAGCATTCTCGTTCAAACCTAAAATAGGTTCATTTGAACAAATGTTATTCTCGTTTAAGCAATAATAGAATGAGTTTTGAACGAGATTTTTCAGTAAACAGCGAAATTTCCTTTGAACTTCGTTTGGATGAGATGCCTAAACTTATTTTAACGAAGTAAAACCTCTTTCAAACAAAAGGTGAATCGCATTTGAATGATGTAGGAAATTCCTTCGAATAAAATTAACGAAGAAAAATATTTTTTCTTTTAAAATCCATTTTACAAAAAAGGCCTCAAACAAATTTGTAAAACAACACCCACACTAAACCCAGGAGTCAAACATTAATATGTACTCATACCTTCATTGAGATCCTTCGGATGATGAAGATGAAAACTCAAGACGTAACCCATTGTATCCTCCACATCACTTTAGATTTGCCTTAAAGTCTTCAATAACACATCATAGGCTTGAAGTACACAACTCAAGTCCTAACACCTATGACTGAAATAAGTTTTGTCCAACACGAAATTAAGCAAATACATACAAATTGACTTTATTCAAAAATTTATCCTTATATTAGGGTTTAAGTTGTTTAACATTAAGCATCAACCCCATAAAATAATCCCAAAATATTATGTGAGTCGAACTTCCTCTTTCGACAAGTATTCGTGAGATATTGTACTCATGAATCATGAGGCTTATGACTAGTATGTCATCGTGTGTGTAAAGAATGTTTTTAAAATCAAGTATCGAAAAGACATTGATCAGATGCTCGATGTTCACCTTCCTAGGATGAGTTTCATCTTCCTTTCTCCAGTGTTAATTATATCCATTTGTTGGGAGCCTTCTCCTACATATGAGTTTTTGTCGGATAGCTCCACTCCCCTACCAGTGACTCCTCCTAAAATCATATGTATGCCAAATGAGATCAAGTGTAGGCCTCCTTTGGAATCCTTAGTCTTTTCAAGCTAGTCTAAGTCTTCGTTAAAGTCACTCTATGAATCCCCATCCTATGGATTTTTACCTTCCTTATTATTCTTTCTTTATTGTGTATAGGCCCCTATTGCTTCCTTTTCTCTTAAGGGCGACCATTATGATCTGTAAATCTCTTCATCTAACCTTTCTTGATGAGTTTATCTATCTTATCCTTCAGAGCATAACAATAATCGGTATCATGGACACGGTCTTTTTGAAAATCATAGTATTTTTTCTTATTTCTCCTATTCAACAGAGATTTTAGTTTAGTTTGACACTTTATATATTCATCACTTTTTATTTCAATCAAGATATGATGCACTTGGGTTATGAAGGGTGTATAATTGGTGAACTTATGTTCTAACTTCTCCTGAATTTCTTTCCCCTTGTCTTTTTCTTTGACAAGACTTACCAAACCCATCTTCCTCGAGCTCTCCCTTTTTAGCTTCCACTGCTTCTTCTGCGGACATGATCTACTTTGCCTTTACAAAAATCTCATTCATTAAGTTATGAGGGTCCTTCGAAAGGGCTCAATATAGTTGTTCATGTAGGACCCCGTTGATTAGGGTTATCATTGCAATTTTTTCATCATAATCGACAACTTCAAGATATTCCTTATTAAACCTAGAGATGAAGTTTCTAAATGTCCCCCCACCTATTTTGTATGGCATTAATGAAGCGGGGGCCACCCTTTTAGAAGGATTCAAACCGAAGTAAAATTTGTTTATGAACTTATCATTTAGCACTTTGAAGTTTTTAATATGCCCCCTCGGCAAGCTTATATACCAAACATGCACTGCCCCATTAATAGTGCATAAGAACACCCGACATCTTATTCCATTCATCATTTCCCTATTAAGAGTGATTAAGAACGCTTCCCATCTCATTTCATCCAGCACATAATAGATATCAGTAAATGATAGGTATATCTATACATGGTGAATAGGATTTGAGATCCCATATTACCTTGGTGTTAACACATGAGGTTTAAATTTTGAAAGATTTGGACAACTGATTATTTATGGTATGAAATTTATGGAAAACCCAGTCTAAATCCACTCCCCCCCCCCCCCCCACCTCCATATAGTCCAAATAAAGTCAATTCAATCCTCGAACCCTGGTCCATTTTCAAACCCTAATAAGAGAACAATCGCACTCTTTTCGGGCCATGTTTGACATTGATTAAATCTCAAACCTTGGAGTCTCCCAACACATAATCATAAATATCTCAATACTCATTTTAATGGTACTAGTCATGTGCTAATAGAATTTATGGACCATTTCTTCTTGCCTATAAGCAGGACACCTCACCTGCCTGCTGGCAAGTTAAGCTTTACTTACCCAGCAAGTCTAACCACCTTATTATTTGGCAGGACAATGACCATGCCAATAGGTTGGTCCCTGAGAGAAGACTTTTCTTTTCATCCATTTAGGTTTATCCTATTTAAGGAAGATCTAAACTCATTTGAGAGGGAACTTAACCTTGATTTCAGTGCGACAACTTTCCTCAAAATTAGCATACATCATTTTCACCACATTCCCTTACATCACCATTTCCTCACCTTTAGCCACCATTCCACCACCCTCGTATACACTCCCAAATCATCCCATAAAAACCATAAAAACATAATTCAAAAGAGTTTGAAGGTCCAAACTTACTTCAATTTCATTTCCTAATAAATCCCATTTCATATACTTTTGTATTCTTAGCTTATTCTTATCTTGTTTTATACATTTCCACACTACTTTATTATATACACATCTTCAATTCTATTTTATATATCAAAAAGACCAAAAAATGTGGTTTACACCATAATTCCCAATTTAAAATTATCTCACTTCTTCTCATGCTTTCACTATATTCCACACACTTTTCATAGAAAATAAGAGAAATAATTATCTAGATTTGGATATGGGTCAGACCCCAACCTTATTTTTGTTATGAACGATGTGTTATTTGATACCATTTTGGATATATAAGCGTCTCGAAGTCATTTTTGGATCGAGTCCTTATTCATTAATCTCTTTTTTGTTTCCATTCATATTTTAACGGTTCATTCATTTATTTATCATGTTTTTTCCATGTAGTTATTTTTATTATTTCTATCATCTCATTAGCGGTCTCGTATACCCATATTCACTATTACATAGTGACATTACGATTTTGGGTTATCTCTCACATTGTAGTCATTTTCACACATTTCTTTATCAACTTATTCATGATTATCTAGATCATACCCTTATAAGGATCCATTCCCATATTTACCATGATATGGATATGATGACTTCACTCCTCACACACATGTACACACTTTTACATTTATGTATGTTCCCACTTTTCACACACGAGACATTTTTACACATATACACGTGTTCGTGCATTTAGGAGAATGAGAATATTTTATACACCATGAGAGACCGAAAGTGCAGAGTTTATGCCTACCACCTTCCCACTCCGTAATATAGTATCTAAGAACATATCTTGCTTAGTTTCTCATGGACTAGTTGTCTTTTATGCTTTCTCTTTGGATGTGGCTTCCATTTTTTCTAGTTTTGAGTCATATGCATTTATACACATTCACACAAGTCATATCGCCAACGATGGTCGTTTCATAATCCCTTTAGGAGAACGCAGTCCACGCGAGTGAAGAAAGAATGGTACAGATGGCCATAGTGTCAATTCCGCTCAAGATATTCCGAGGACTAGATTTATTTACATGGGCTTTGTTATTTCTCTTAAATTATTTACTACATGTGTACATATCTTCTCACTTGTATATTTTCTTCTCTCGTGTTCTCACATGTTTTATATGGCATGATCATGTTATGCCATCCACATATATTTCTTCACTATATCTCATTCATTCATCACATGTATATCCCACTTTTTCTATCATATGATCCATATCACTTGTATATAGAGGATGCATCACTTATATATATCATATGCTCCATGTCAGTTGTACATGTATCCATGTTTCACCTCATTTGTACATCTTTCCATAGTTCACTCTACTTGTTTATGTGTCCATGAAACTTTTCACTTGTATATATTCACATGCTTCTTATCACTGTTACACATTCACATACTTTATTTCACCTGTGTAGTTAGCTCTTTATCACATGCCACTTGTATAGGCTGCTTTCATGATTAGTAGTTGTACATATCTCTCTAAGAATACATCATACTTTGCATAAATATATTAATAAGCCTCATGCATTTTCACGCTACATTACACGATCATTGAATATTGACCTTATATTTGTCTCGTATTTGGGAGTCACACTTATGATGGGTTGCCTATTCAATGTGGCACAGTTAACCTACGCAATACTCTCCCACCATACATTGGCCAAGTACGGTCGATGTTTATCTAATTGACCCTTACACCGTACCACTTGATAGAACTCATGATAGGAGGTATATTACAGGAACTCATTCAAGTACGTTGAGTATATCGAATTTTCTTTAACATGTACTGTCACCGCGAGGTATATGATGAGGAAATTCACGTACACTTATATTAAATAGATTGTCCACGGGTTTAGATGAATGATTTCCTTAATAGGTAAGAGGTATGTCATGAAAGTCATTTCAAATGGGGAAACCCTTACTCTAACCTCTCATGCATAACCCTCACATGGAGGTCTGCATATGACACATATCTAGATTGTCGATTTCAATGTGAAACTCTACTGAGATTATGGGTCTCCTTACCACCCAATTTTGCGCCCTTTCTCCCTTTTTTAAAAGTAAGACCCTACCCATGAGTCTAGAAAAAAGTTAAACCATGTCTTGTATTATGAGCCTTACTTTATCCCTAATTGGGGTCATGTTCGGCATTTCACTTGCACCCTAGTTAGAACACAATACAAGTGGAACCTAATTATGACAACTAAACTGAGGAAATTTTTCCTCCTTTTCTCAATTTTTTTAAAAATACCGTAAATATTATATTTTCAAAAATAAAGAGAAAACCTTTTTCTAAGAATAATCCACTTCCCTCTCATGTGTAGTCGTATTTCCCCTAACTTGGCTTCGATCGCTGCTGGTTACAATCCACCATTCAACCATCCCCGAGTTCTACTTCTTCTTATTTCTCACTAGTTTAGAAGGAATATAAAAGTCTTACTATAACTACCTTATGGAGAATCATGCTAGCTCAACTCAGTGCCAAGATCGATAGCTTATAGTAAGACATCTATTGATGTCTAAAAATAGACTTAATCCCAATTTATAATCACAGATAAATTATGATATGCAATATCCACAAACACACAAGAGACAAAGATTTTTAAAGTGGTTCAGCTATAAAATAGCCTACATCCACTGTGGGTATTATTTCGTAGGGTTTACAATAGCTCGTTATGATGTGCATATGAGTAATTCGAGTTGTCCTTTGAGCTAATGGAGTAGTTTATATGGTGTCAAACCCTAGAGATGGAATGCTTTTATATTTCTAGGTATTTACATTTGTTTACAATAAATGAAACGCTCGGGATTCAGTGATGGTTGGCGTCTCTCTTCGAGTAACTGTTAATAATCTTGGTGGTTGGCATTCTTGAGTTGGGCAGCCTTCTTTCCACTAGGTATCTCTGATGTCGATCAAGGTGCCTGGTCGACCACATAGGAGGACAGGTGTCTGTGGATCATTGGTCCACATAGGAGAGTAACCTTTACAAAAAATAAAAGCCCCTAATGCTCTATTCTTGATGATCTATAGAAAGTATGGAGTATTCAGTCCAGGAAAGTGCTCGGCATACTATTTTGAGAATTTGGTCGGCAACGAACTTCCCACACTTGTAAAAAAATTCACTTATTTTTTAAACCACTAAAGGATACAATAGTCTTTTGATGCTTCGAGAAGCATGCAGACGGCGGTAGTTCAACGGTTTGTTAAATTAGTTATTCCATTCCCATTTATCGAAGCAATTTATAAATAAGTACGATTTTTCCCTCCTTTGTTTTTCACATCAGACCTTCTGTGCTTAAGAGTTTTCTTTCGTCTTTAAGATTTCTTTGCACAATCATTTTCTTCCATTGTTTTTCTTCAGTTCTTGTAGTCACCTTAAATGCCCTGTAAGCCTTCTCTCCCTCTTTCATTGTTTTATCAACTTTTTCGCTTTTTCCACCATGGTTCACATTATAGATGAGAGTTCACTAGATGAGTTTAGAGAAAAAAGGAAAATTTCATCTTGGGTAGATTTAAAGATAGCCTCGGGTCCCATAGATATATATTCTCTTCCTAAGGGTCATTGGATTCCCACCTTATTCATAGTTGAGTGTGGCATTACCTTTCCACCAAACCCTCTTTTTTTTTTAATTTTGTTAACACTTTTATGTGGCTCCCGCTAGAGTGGCACACAATACTTGGAGGGTTGTAAACAGTGTCCATAGATTAAATAAGATTTATGGGACCCATATTGGAATTCAGGAGTTGATGTTTTGTTACAAATAGGGTACTGTTGGAGAGAGTACATATTACTTAAAGACTAGACCTCTTAATAGGGATTTAGTAGTGAATTTACCAGATTCCAATAAAGATTATGGGGATTATGGGGTAGTTGTGAAAAACTGATAACATGCTCCTCTTCCATAAGGAGTGTCTTATACTAGGCCCAGATATCCTCAAACAGGGTGTGGCATAGGTTGCATTTTTGTTCTTCTTTGGTTGTGTGTTTCTGTATTTGGCCGACTAACTTAGTTGTTCCTTTTTTATGCAGAGGAAACTAAAAAGAGGTTCCCCAAGGAAGTGGAAATGAATATTGACGAGATTAAGTTTCAATTGGGACTTAACTAGAGAATTGGTGAGGAACATCCTCGAGCAGCTTCTTTGATATTGGAATACAAGAGTTCTATCACATCCTTTGTTGCCCGACCAACACTTGTGCTGCCCCAAATTGCCGTCAACTTAGAAGAGGATC
The DNA here is from genome assembly GCA_949130495.1 of Sambucus nigra. Classification (NCBI taxonomy): domain Eukaryota; kingdom Viridiplantae; phylum Streptophyta; class Magnoliopsida; order Dipsacales; family Adoxaceae; genus Sambucus; species Sambucus nigra. The sequence goes on along the minus strand of OX422215.1, from coordinate 298,881,151 downwards.
ATATATCTACTTCTTCAGTTACAGAATCTGTTTGTGCTAAGTTGGTAGGAACTTCTTCCTCATTTTAATCTTTTTACATTTCTGATATTCCACTTTCTCCTCTAGTCGACATGACTAATAAGAAGCTACCTAATTTTCTTAGTGGTCCATTGTCTCCTTCCTCCCAGAAAAATACTGATGCTGGTAAAAAGCCAATTGATAATAAGTCCCAAGTCAGTGATAAGATACCTATTGGTGATGAAGAGACTTACACTACTGATTCTCAATTCATGATACTGAAGAAAGGCTTGTCTGATCCTCAGAAATAGGCCTAAAAAACTCCAGCCGACCAACAAGCGTTGGATGCAAAGAAGACCTTGGCTGACCAATAAGAGTTAGTGAAAAAAATCCAAACTGACCTTGACATTGGGTCAGATTCTATTATTGTTAGCCCTAGATTGGCCAGGGGTTTGATCAAGTCTGGAACCCTTCCTATTGATCAGGATGCATCAACCCCCATGCCTAGGTCCAGTCTAATTGAGATGGTCTGCCATAACTTCTCACTGGTAAGTATCTTATTTTATGCTTTTCCTTAATGTTGATGACTTTTTCAGATATCTGGTATTTTACTCTTCTTGTAATTTTGGTTGAATTCAACCAAATTATGGAGAAGGATGATCAACTGAGGTCCTCTCCTGGTGAAGTGGAGGAGGCCTTTGAAGGTCTCGGATAATCTTTGGAGTCTTTTCGATAGGCTTTGGAAATAAAGTAGAATTTTTGGGAAGATGCATTGAAGAAGGCCAATAACATGGCCACTACAGTTGAAACAAAAATAAAGGTTGCTGATGAAAAGGCCCAGGTCATCGATAAGAAACTAAATGATGCTAAAGGCGGGGCCAAAGTTGACAAATATAAGATTCAGAAGCCATTGCTCAGGTGTAAGTTACTGAAGATAAAGTGGTTAGCCTTAATGTTGAAGTCACTTCCTTAAAGTCTAAGGGAAAATATGAATTTGATAAGGGCTGGGAGAAAGCTGTCTTTGATTTTTCCACCCAGATTGAATATGACAAGATGATGTCCTTTAAGAAAGGTTGGTTGGAGGCTCTAAGGATAGTCGACACAGAGGAAAACTCAGAGCTTTTCTAGAGGCATGATCCCGATACTCCTAACCTAAATGAGGAGTTTAATATTAATGAAGGGTCTAGAGAGTCTTCTATGATTCCCAATGAGTCTTCAATGGTGCCAAATACTAGTGCCGACCAACCAGCTGCCAGCCAAGACCAGGTTAAAGACAAGGAGAATGTCTAGCTCCTTTTTAGCAAGTTTATTTTTATCTTTTCTTTGTTAATGATGTATTAGTCTTTGTACTTCAATGATTAATAAATGAAAGAACATATTTTTGCTCCATTATTGACGCCTTTGAATGCCCTCTATTTTTTATTGGTTTGTTCTTTCTTTATTGTCTATTTTTTTGGATTCGCACCATAAACTCATATACTTGTAACCTTCCAATTTGATGCTTGGAAGGAAGCCATTGTCTATGCTGAATCCGCCCTACTTAGGTGGTGCAAAAATCTCTTTGAGGCTTGCTATATTCCTTTGTTCGAGGAAGATTTATTATGTTTGCTCGGCCCAAAAGTTTTTGACCAAGTGAAGGAGCCTTACATTCATCTCTATAGCCTCTTAGACACAACTGTAGCCAATAATGATGCCTATTATAAAATGATTGAGCATATGCAGGAGGATCACATATTTTTCCCTTTGACGCCATAAATTTGTTGCATTGATTGACAATTAGCTGGGAGTCACTATACAACAACACTTGGTCGGTACCCAATGAAGAAGACAATTCCAATCCTATGATCAATGCTTCATATTTATCCTCATTATTGGAAGACTTAAATTTGAATCTCTAATCATATTCCACATATATGTTATTCGGAGTATTAGCGATGAGGCTTGATCCACTTCCAGTAGCACATGAGGATCCATCTACAAATAATTTCCAAATTGGAGTGTTATCATAGAAATCTTCTTCTGCAAGCCTTCCATATTTGAAAATCTTCTTGTTGTGTTGAATTATTTCTTGAATAAACGACGAGTCTGGTTGATTGGCCATAATCTCTATTTGCTTTTGAGATAATCTCTCTTCCGAAGAAGTCTCCTGAGTAGGCAAACTTGGATTATATTACACTTTTCCACATGTGAATTTGGCTATGAAGTCGGCCACTACTTAACCTTTTATTTTAACTCTAGTTTCATAAATAATTTCATACTTTCCCAATTTAACTGCCCAAGACATTAACCTTCCAAACTTTTTTTGTCTATGCAGTGCTTGTCGCAGAGGTAAATCCGTATAGATGACAATAGTGTGAGCTTAAAAATATGGTCTCATCCTCCTAAAAGCTTCAATGAGAGATAATGATAACTTCCCTAGGAGTGGATATCTAATTTTTGCTCCTTGGAATGCCTTGCTAGTATAATAAACTGGCCTTTGAACTCCTTCATCTAGTCAAATCAAAGTCGAACTTATAGCTGATTATAAAATATCCAAGTATAAATATAGTTTTTCTCCTAATAATAGTTGGGAAAGGAGTGGAGGAGAGCCTAAGTACTTCTTCAAATTCAGGAAGGCTTTCACGCATTCGTCATTCCATTAAAAGGTCTTTATAATCACCTTGAAGAATGAAAGACATTTATAAGTTGCTCGAGAGACAAATTGGTTCATTGAAGATACTCTTCCTATTAGCTTTTGAACATCTTTCTTATTGGTCGGGGACTGTATTTCAAGAAAGGCTTTAATTTTAGTAGGGTTTACTTCTATTCCACTTTGATTGATGATGTACCCTAGGAATATTCATTCCTGTACTTCGAAGATTCATTTAGTTCGGTTGAGCTTCATCTGATGTTTTTTCCAATTGATTAAAGGTTTAAGCCAAGTCTGTAATATGGTTGGTAGCACATTTGCTATTGGTAACACCTTCACATTTCCTTCCTGTACTACGTACACCTCCATATTTTTTCCAGTTTGGTTTTTAAAAACCTTGTTTACTAGCCTCTAATAGGTATCTCCATCGTTTTCAACACAAAGGGCATTATATTGTAATAGTAAGTTCCTCAGCTAGTAATAAAGTTAGTGACTTCCTTGTCTTCGGGTTTCATCTTAATCTGATTATAACCAGAATATGCATCCATGAAACTGAGAAATTTATGACCTATTATAGCATTGAACAATTGATCAATCTTTGGAAAAGGAAAGTGATCTTTTGGGCATGCCTTATTGAGGTCTGTGAAGTCTACGCACATTCGCCACTTGTCATTCTTCTTCTTAACCATTATTACATTATCCAACCAGCTTGGATAGTTAACATCTTCAATAAACTGTGCTCTCTATAATTTCTCCATTTCCTCCTGGATTTCCTTATTCTTCTCGGGGCTAAAAACTCTTTGCTTTTACTTGATTGGCTTGGAATCTGGATAGATATTAAGCTCATGGAAAATGAAGTTGGATAAATTCCCGGTATATCTTCGTGGCTCCAAATGAACATATTTTTCCTCTCTTTAAGGAATGTAATTAATTCCTATTTAAGAGAGGGAGATAATCTTGAACCAATCTAGGTAGTTCTTTTTGGCTTCTCAGCATCCAGTACAATAACTTCTGCTTCTTCCATAACTTTCCCATTCACCAACTCCTCCTCTTCCTGAGGATCTAGAGTGTTAATGTGGAAAGTGGTTGTGCACTTCATTTGTATCTCATATTGGTCGACTGAAGTATAATAACATTCCCTGGCTTCTTTCTAATTTCCGTTTACTATGTCGACTCCATAATTTGTTGAAATCTCATGTATTGATGCACTGTAGATGGCACAAACTCTAACTGTTTTATTCCCACTCTTCCTAGGATGATATTTTATGTTCATGGGATATTTTTGTCTAACACAAAGAAACAAATTCTTTCTTTCCTTCTCGCCGGACAGGTGCCGACCAAAACTTCCAACTTGATTGTTTCCAATGGGTATACTTTCGCTCCTACAAATCCTGTGAGAGGTCTATGGTATCTCTCCAACTTTCTGTCTTTTATCCCTTAGCTTTAGAAATAATTATAGAAAATTACATCATCTGAACTCCCATTATCAACCAGTATCCTTACAACTCTGAACATAATAACTAACGGATCGTCGTGAGGATAAAGGACCCTACTCATATCATTTTTGGAGAATTCGATCACTAGCCTGTCTCTGTTAACTTTCCTTGGCTGACTATCATTGGATTTGACCATATAAATCTGTCAGACAGTTGGGCAGGCCTCGGCTTCATTTAAGTAATCTTTCCTTTCTAAAATTGCATCTCCTTCTTTATCATATCCCCATGCGATGAAGTGGCTTGTAAAGGATATCATGCCTACCTCCAACTCTGGTTCTTCGAAAGGTTTGGATCTTCTTCAAAATCATCATTTATTACACTTTTACTGTCTTCCCTTGCTCGGGCTAGAGAATCAAACCTCATCCAATCATCTGGATTTCCATTTCGATCAACAAACTTTCTGAATTTTCCTCGTCGAATAAGATTTTTCAATCTCATTCTTCAGTGCAATACAACTATTAGTGTTGTGCCCATGATCCCTGTGAAAATCATAGTACTTTGACTTATTCCTTTTATTGGGGGTGTCTTCAACTTTACTGGACAATTCAATTCTTGGTTCCCTTTGATTTCCTCTAGAATATGGTGAACACCTTTATTAAGGGCCGTATATTCATCATACTTCTTGATGCTATTAATATTTTTGCCTTTCAAATTTTCACCCTAGGTCTCAGGAGTTTCCCTAGTTTCCATAACCTCCTCGGCATTCATTATCTTTCCAGCCTTATCCATTAATATTATCATGGTTTTAGGTGGATTATTCGCGAAGGCATAGTAGAGATCTTTAGTGAGCAACCAACTCATAAGTGCTACAATGATTGTCTTCTCCTCATAGTCCACTACTTCTAGTTTTTCATTGTTAAAATGAGTAATATATTCTCTAGTACTTTCTCTCAACTTTTACCACATGATCAAGAGATAAGTGACACTCTTGATCGGTTTATCCCCAAAATAAAAGTTATCTATAAATAATTCAGCTAACTGATGAAAACTAGAGATTTTACCTCGTGGGAGATTATTATACCAGATTTGGGTTGGCCATGTGATAAAACTAGAGAAAGCTCTACAGCTCATCTCGTTGGGCACTGAGTAGATGTCGGCATCAGCATGATATTGCTCCATATGAAGGACTGGATCAGTTTTCCCATCATGCTTGAGAGTGACCACTGGTGGCTTGAACTTTGAAGGTATGGGGTATTTTACGATAGTCAGGATGAAAGGTGAGCCTTTAACAAAATTCCTTTGCAATAGATTCTTAATTTTGGCCATTTTACCTAGCCGATCTTCTAACCGCTGCATGGATCCCTTCTAGGGATGTTCTTTTGAATTATATTTGGCTGAGGTAGATTTAGCAGCTTTAATGTGTCTATGTGTTGAACTCTCCTCCTGAGAGGTTGTAATACCCCGTACTTTTGACTATAATTATTTTTGGGATTAATTAATTAAATTGCGTATTAATTGGAAATTAATCCGGGTTATAAATACTAATGAGATGCGAATTGGTATTTGATTATGTGCATATATGATTATATATGTAATTGGGTATTATAAAATTTGTCGTGAGATTTATATACGGCATTTTAGAAATTTTGTTGAGACGCGTGGGACCGTCGCGTCACGGTATATTATTTTGTTAATAAAAGTGAATTTAAAATTGATAATCCGTATGGTCGTTTTAAGTGCGCCAACGCGTCCGTAAGGGTCGAGATAGTCAGAAAACACTAGCCGGGGGTATAGTTTGGGTCCCGGGGTATTTTTAGGCTATACCGGTAACTTAAAGGGTATTTTAGTAATTTGGTATTTTTGGGTAATTAAAAGTGACGAAAATTGAGAGTTGTAATCTGATAAGGAATTGACCCCAACCAACCCTTATTAACCCAACAAGCTACGGAGATTTATTAAATTAGGTTTTCATAAGTTCCCCCAAAGCAAACCCTAGCCACCATAGCTTTTTGGAGAAGAAAGCTTGGAGAAGGAGAGAGAGAGAGGAATTCTGCAGAAATTCTACACCGAATCCACACCAAATTCAGAAATCAAACCAAGGCAAGTGTTTTAATCATATTTAAATTCGTAGAATGTTTCCTCCATGTTAGAAAATTGATAAATTACAACTGTTCTTGAAAGATAATGAAAACCCATGTAGTTTGAAGTTTAGATCTTGAAAATTATGAAGAGGATTGCATGTAGTATGATAGGTAGATGATTTCCCTTATATTAATTGTGATTTGAAGGAATTAAAACGAATTAAATTCTGGATTTGATGTTGATATATATCTAGGGTTCATGTTCTTGATGATATTGGGGAAATAGTATAAAATCTTGGGATTTAATGATGTTTAGGATGCCTTATTGCCTTAAAAGACGTTAGTGTATAACCCAAGCATGTTTTAGTATGATTAGAGGACTTAAATCATGGTTAGGACGAACTTTGGAGAAGGATTGAAGTGATAAAAATGGTGAAAAACGATTTTTGGAAAAATCTGGGCCGAAACTGGCAATTCGTTAGAAGCAGCCCCCAGGTCGTTCGAACGAACTCGTTCGAACGAGCTTCTAACGAGTTGACCAGTCGTTATTAACGAGTAGGGATTTTCGTTCGATATCTCGTTCGAACGAGATATCGTTAGAAGGGTCAGTTCGTTCGAACGAACTGGGATCTCGTTCGAACAGCCTCGTTCGAACGAGACTTCTAACGACCTGACAGTCCAAACTCGTTCGAAGTCTCGTTCGAACGAGACTTCTAACGAGTTGACAGTTTTGTCCTTTTTGGACTGTTTTGATTTTTGGAGTCCCGGAAACTGGTTCGAGGGTAGAGTTAACATTCTTTGATGATGCAAGGATAGATTTGGGACTTTTGGGTTATTGAGAGGAGTAAATTATATACGAGAGTTATATCCAATAAACCATTTGGGTTGAGACGTGAGTGTCTACTGTGATGTGAGGATGAATTCTAGCGCGTATAATTACAAATCGGATTACTACGAATTGTGATAATTATAGTTAGTACGAGAGTGCAATATGTACTACGATTAAAATATGGTATTACTAAGACATGTGTTTACTTAGTATTGGTATATGGATTGTGTGTATGGCATACCTACCATACTTGCTATCACGGGAGGTTGCGTTCGCTTAGGACCCTCTATTCCTTGTGTGCCTACGGGGGGGATATAGACTGGTACCTTGATGAACATAGGACATAGAAAGACTTATTGTGATATTAATAAGTCCGCTGACCATGGGAGCGTAGGTATGTGCGTGACCCATGTGATGGTGACTGTGTTCGCCTCCACTGTTTGTGATTTGTGTTATCTGAACTATTCCTGAGAGATTCGGAATATGTAATCCTTATGTACGTGATGTACCGGGATGGATAGCAGAGTATGTGTGCACCATAGCTTAGATTGCGGGGTGCTTGTACCGTATATTTATGATGTGAATAATATACCTTAAATTATGGAAATCCTCATGTTAATGTTGTAAAAATATTACGGTATTGTTTCTAGATATATAATGAGTTAACTGATAGTTATATCATTGGCATATTTAGTAACTGAGTTACGATAAACCTCTATTTAATTACGAGCGTTGTTATGTTAAATAGAACCGAGTAATGTGGGTAGAACCTTTGGCAGTCTAGCTAGTTATGTTGTCAGTTAGCTAGTAGTATAGGTCGATATAGATGGGTACTTACGTTAGGAGTGCACAGTTAGACGAGAGGTGAGAATATCATGCGAGTGTACGTCCTAACATGTACTTTGCATTAAATGTTTTAGATGTTTTTAAAGCACTTGCAGGTTTTTAAAATATAACTCCACATTCGGGCTCTGACCCGTTTGCTTTTCAAATCTCTTTTTCTTTGTAAAACCATTTTAGGTGCCCAGCCACAAGGACACCAAGCATAGGATACTCATTCAGGTGACGAGCTGTAGCTGCTTGTGGAAGCTACAGGGATTTGCATGTAGACGCCTCCATCTTTTGGATTCCAGGGTCACCATCTATCAGTTGTAGGGCATGTTGCCCATTTCTATTTAGAGCATCTTTTATATTTCAGTTTTCAGACTTTAGCATGTTTTCTTTCAGTTTCGGTTATTCATTTCAGTTATGGGATTGTAGTGAGGAGTTTTCCTCCAGACTTTATTTACTCTATTGTGATGGTTATTCAGTTTACTTCAGTATGGTGAATAGTGTTATTTATTTCTTCATTTTACTCATTGCATGTTAATCAGACTTAAATTAAAATTTGGCACTTACTTTTTAAAAACTAGGTGGATAGTAATAATAAAATGTTTTCGACAGTGATGCTATTAACTGAGCCAACTTGGCATTTTGAATTAATTTTATAAAGGAGTAGCTACCCGGTATTTAATTAGTCGGGGTGTCACAGGTGGTATCAGAGCATCAGGTTCTAGTGTCCTTTAGGATCTGTACGGCTATTATGTTTCCGCTACGTTTTCTTTGATATAGAGCCCTATATTTTAGGACTGTTGTACTCTTATTGTGTATGCTTCGTTCTCCAGCTATTTTAAGTTTATAAACCGTGAACTTATAAACTTTGTTCTTATTTCAGATGCCTCCACGACGTGCACGACGAGCTCCCAGGAATGCAATGCCCGAACCCCAGCCCGCTCCAGTTCAGGGCATGTTGAGCGCCGCTGAGGTTGCAGCTATAGTAGCTCAAGCGGTAAATGACGCGATTGCCGTGATTCAGCAGGCACCACCTTAGGCGCCGGTCGCCGCGCCAGCGCAGGTTAATGCATTCCCGTCTGCTTGGGAGCGTGTACGTGACGCTTTTCAGAAAGCGCATCCGCCAGAGTTTGCAGGTAGCTCAGACGTGGTAGTCTCGAGCCAATGGAAGAAGGACATACAGAGGCATTTGAGGATGCATGAGTGCACTGATGTTCAGAAACAGGTGCTAGGTACTTTCAAGCTAGTGGGATCTGCATTACAGTGGTGGGAGTCTATTACCACCGCGGAGGAGAGGGATACCCTCACGATACAGGAGTTCTGGGTGCGGTTCGACCGCAAGTACTTTACGTCCGTAGTTCATACAGAGATGAGGAGGAAGCTGATGAGTTTGAAGCAGGAGGGCAAGACAGTGGCCGAATATGAGGCCGAGTTCACTAACCTGTTGAATATCGTACCATACGAGATTCCAACAGAGAAGAAGAAGATAGAGAAGTTCACCGACGGGTTGAATTGGAGGATCCGTCAGCATCTGCTAGGGAACCTATCGTTGGCCACGTATTCTGATGTGGTTAACGCTGCATTATTGAACTGCCAGGACCACCGTTTTCATATGGCCGAGGGCAAGCGGTCGGGGGAGCCTAGCCATCAGGGCAGGACTGGAGGACATGGTGCCAGCGGGGCACAATCGGGTCAGGGGCAGAGACAGACTGAGCAGGGCTCCCAGCAGGGGGATAATAAGAGGTTCCGGTCAGGGAACTACAGGCAGGGTCAGGGAAGTTTCCGCCAGGGCCATCAGGGTCCAAACGGCCATTAGGGCCAGCAGGGACAGAATGGGCAGCAGTTCCATCAGGGCCAGCAGGGCCAAGGGAGGAACGGCAACCAGGGCCGGGGACAGCAGGGGCAGAGGGGAGGGAACTTCCCAGGGAAATGCTTTACTTGTGGCAAGACTGGCCATAAGAAGCAGGATTGTCCTGATAGGGGCAGGGCCCCACAGCAGCAGCAGCAGGGTGCTCGCCAGGAGCCACAGAGACTTATGTTTCCCGCCGCTCTTCCTGCACCGCCACAGATGGCAGCTTTGCCACCCATTCCTGCAGTCCCAGCTCAGCAGGGTCAGCTACAGTATGGACGTGTCTACAACGTTCACCAGGCTGCAGTTCCACAGGCACCGCCCACGATCGACGGTACGTTTCCTATCCATGGCACTATGGGTCGGGTGTTATTTGATACGGGTGCTACACACTGTTTTATAGCTACACACTTTGCGAAAGCTTTAGGATTGTTAGCTACGGCAGAGAGCACAGTGACGTGTGTCGACTCACCATTAGGGAGTGGGTCACTTATTTTCTTTATATGCCGGGGAGTGGGGGTAGAGATTGGTGGTTTGGTATTGCCTGCAGACATGTTAGTGTTAGATATGCATGTTCACGATGTGATCATCGGTATGGATTGGCTCGTAGCATATAGGGCCATGATTGATTGCTTCAGCGGGAGCATTGTTTTTGCCATTCCGGGGCAGGAGATGTTTATAGTGGCGATGCCTCGCCCAGAGGGAGGATCGACCGCTCATCTGTATTATATAGAGGAGGATACCTCTAAGGAGGTTGTGATTCCTTTGGATTCGATTCCGGTTGTCAGGGAGTATTCAGATGTGTTTCAGGAGATACCAGGCTTACCACCCAGTCGGGAAATAGACTTCGTTATAGATTTGCTACCAGGTACGAGACCTATAGCACGTGCATCGTACCGTATGGCTCCGGCTGAGATGAGAGAGTTACGGGATCAGATAGAGCAGCTGTTAGGGCAGGGCTTTATTCGCAGGAGTACCTCACCTTGGGGTGCTCCAGTTTTGTTTGTGAAGAAGAGGGATGGTTCACTGAGATTGTGCGTGGACTACCGAGAGTTGAATAAGGTCACGATACGGAATAAGTATCCGTTGCCTCGAATCGATGACTTATTCGACCAGTTGAGAGGATCTTCTTTCTTCTCGAAGATTGACTTGAGGTCAGGATACCATCAGTTGCGTATCAGGGAGGAGGATGTCTCGAAGACCGCATTCTTGTCGAGATATGGTTCTTACGAGTTTCGGGTTATGCCGTTCGGCTTGACCAACGCTCCAGCAGTGTTTATGGACTTGATGAACAGAGTGTTAAGGGATTTCCTAGACCAGTTTGTCATTGTCTTCATTGATGATATTCTGGTTTACTCTCAGACAGAGGAGGAGCACGCCGAGCATTTGAGGCAAGTTTTGCAGACACTTCGTCAGAACGAGCTGTATGCAAAATATGAGAAGTGCGGGTTTTGGCTGAAGGAAGTCCAGTTCTTGGGTCACATTATTTCCGATCAGGGAATATCTGTCGATCCGGGAAAAGTATCAGCGGTGAGGGAGTGGGGACAGCCCACGACGCCGACGGAGATTCGTAGTTTCTTGGGTTTAGCAGGATACTACAGGAGGTTTATTCGGGGTTTCTCAGAGATAGCAGGTCCTTTGACACATCTTACTCGTAAGGGTGTGCCGTTCATTTGGAGTGATGCCTGTCAGTTGGCATTCGATGAATTGAAGGACAAGTTGACCTCAGCACCTGTGTTAGCATTGCCGAGACCGGGAGTTGAGTATTTGGTTTACACCGATGCGTCTTTGCTAGGACTGGGAGGTGTATTGCAGCAGGAGAGACAGGCCATAGCTTATGCTTCCCGTAAGCTTAAGCCTCATGAGAAGAATTACCCCACACATGATTTGGAGTTGGCAGCAGTGGTATTTGCCTTACGGATTTGGAGGCACTATCTGTTAGGGGAGAAGTTTCAGCTGTTCACGGACCACAAGTCACTACAGTACCTGTTCACGCAGAAGGAATTGAATATGCGGCAGCGTAGGTGGCTTGAATTTGTGAAGGACTACCAGTTCGACATCCAGTACCACCCAGGTAAGGCTAACGTGGTAGCAGACGCGTTGAGCCGCAGGCCAGCAGATGAGGTGGCAGAGGTGTGGAAGGCTAAGTGGAAGGAATTGGGACACCAAGATGCAGTGGCCCGATCTTTCATGTCTGTGATGACCGTTACACCGCAGATTGTCACGAAGGTAGTACGGGCACGGGCTAATGACTCGTTCTGTCAGGAGCAGATAGTTCGATTGCTATCAGAGGGAGCCGAGTCCTATACCGTTAGCTCAGACGGGGGATTACGCTTCAATGGGAGGTTGGTAGTTCCGGAAGGGGAAGAATTGCGGCACGATGTTATGGCAGAGTCGCACGGCTCACGGTTCGCAGTACATCCCGGAGGGGACAAAATGTACCAAGACATGAGACGGCAATATTGGTGGAGCGGTATGAAGAGAGATATCGCTGAGTTTGTCTCGAAATGCGCCACTTGTCAGCTTGTAAAAGTGGATCATCAGAGACCAGCAGGATTGCTACAGCCGTTGGAGGTTCCGGTGTGGATGTGGGAGAGCATATCCATGGATTTTGTCACGGGGTTGCCTACGTCGCAGAGGGGTCACGACTCCGTTTGGGTAATTGTGGACAGGTTGTCCAAGGTCGCTCACTTCTTACCCGTAAGGACTGACTACACTACGGGACAGTATGCCCAGCTTTTCATTTCAGAGATTGTGAGACTTCACGTTGTGCCCCTAAATATCGTGTCTGACAGAGACAAGATATTTGTTTCGAGGTTTTGGGAAAGTTTCCAGGAGGCCATGGGCACGGAATTGCGGTTGAGTACGGCTTATCATCCGCAGACCGATGGGCAGACAGAGCGCACCAACCAGATGTTGGAGGACATGCTACGCATGTGCATTATTGACTTCGGGGGTGGATGGGAGCAGTACCTTCCACTGGTGGAGTTTGCTTACAACAACTCCTATCAGTTCACGATTGGCATGACTCCGTTCGAGGCATTATACGGTAGGCCTTGTCATTCCCCAGCATGTTGGTTGGAGGTGGGGGACAACAAACTACTTGGTCCGGAAGTGATTCAGGATACTTCGGCAAGGATTGAGTTGATTCAGAGTCGCATTCGGGTAGCTCAAGACAGGCAGAAGAGTTATGCTGATGCGAAGAGATTTTTTAGGGAGTTCCAAGTGGGGGACCAAGTTTTGCTCAGGGTATCTCCGATGAAGGGGATTATGCGATTCGGGAAGAAGGGGAAATTGGCACCAAGATATGTGGGGCCGTTTCCTATTATTGAGCGGATCGGACCGGTTGCGTATAGACTTGGACTACCAGAGCACTTGCATCGGATTCATGACGTGTTCCATATTTCCTCGCTGAGGAAATACCTTAGAGATAATTTGGCTCATTCTCACATTGCTGTGGAGGACATCGATCTCCAGCCGGATAGCTCCTACGAGGAGGGGCCAATTGCTATTTTGGACCGAAGCGAGAGGAAACTACGGTCAAAGATAGTTCCGTTAGTGCGTGTTCAGTGGCAACATCACAATGTCGAGGAATCTACATGGGAGCGTGAGGATGAGATGCGCGAACGTTATCCAAAGCTGTTTTTAGCAGGTACTTTCTAGTTTCGAATTTCGGGACGAAATTCAGTTATTAGGGGGGAAGTATGTAATACCCCGTACTTTTGACTATAATTATTTTTGGGATTAATTAATTAAATTGCGTATTAATTGGAAATTAATCCGGGTTATAAATACTAATGAGATGCGAATTGGTATTTGATTATGTGCATATATGATTATATATGTAATTGGGTATTATAAAATTTGTCGTGAGATTTATATACGGCATTTTAGAAATTTTGTTGAGACGCGTGGGACCGCCGCGTCACGGTATATTATTTTGTTAATAAAAGTGAATTTAAAATCGATAATCCATATGGTCGTTTTGAGTGCGCCAACGCGTCCGAAAGGGTCGAGATAGTCAGAAAACACTAGCCGGGGGTATAGTTTGGGTCCCGGGGTATTTTTAGGCTATACCGGTAACTTAAAGGGTATTTTAGTAATTTGGTATTTTTGGGTAATTAAAAGTGACGAAAATTGAGAGTTGTAATCTGATAAGGAATTGACCCCAACCAACCCTTATTAACCCAACAAGCTACGGAGGTTTATTAAATTAGGTTTTCATAAGTTCCCCCAAAGCAAACCCTAGCCACCATAGCTTTTTGGAGAAGAAAGCTTGGAGAAGGAGAGAGAGAGAGGAATTCTGCAGAAATTCTACACCGAATCCACACCAAATTCAGAAATCAAACCAAGGCAAGTGTTTTAATCATATTTAAATTCGTAGAATGTTTCCTCCATGTTATAAAATTGATAAATTACAACTGTTCTTGAAAGATAATGAAAACCCATGTAGTTTGAAGTTTAGATCTTGAAAATTATGAAGAGGATTGCATGTAGTATGATAGGTAGATGATTTCCCTTATATTAATTGTGATTTGAAGGAATTAAAACGAATTAAATTCTGGATTTGATGTTGATATATATCTAGGGTTCATGTTCTTGATGATATTGGGGAAATAGTATAAAATCTTGGGATTTAATGATGTTTAGGATGCCTTATTGCCTTAAAAGACGTTAGTTTATAACCCAAGCATGTTTTAGTATGATTAGAGGACTTAAATCATGGTTAGGACGAACTTTGGAGAAGGATTGAAGTGATAAAAATGGTGAAAAACGATTTTTGGAAAAATCTGGGCCGAAACTGGCAATTCGTTAGAAGCAGCCCCCAGGTCGTTCGAACGAACTCGTTCGAACGAGCTTCTAACGAGTTGACCAGTCGTTATTAACGAGTAGGGATTTTCTTTCGATATCTCGTTCGAACGAGATATCGTTAGAAGGGTCAGTTCGTTCGAACGAACTGGGATCTCGTTCGAACAGCCTCGTTCGAACGAGACTTCTAACGACCTGACAGTCCAAACTCGTTCGAAGTCTCGTTCGAACGAGACTTCTAACGAGTTGACAATTTTGTCCTTTTTGCACTGTTTTGATTTTTGGAGTCCCGGAAACTGGTTCGAGGGTAGAGTTAACATTCTTTGATGATGCAAGGATAGATTTGGGACTTTTGGGTTATTGAGAGGAGTAAATTATATACGAGAGTTATATCCAATAAACCATTTGGGTTGAGACGTGAGTGTCTACTGTGATGTGAGGATGAATTCTAGCGCGTATAATTACAAACCGGATTACTACGAATTGTGATAATTATAGTTAGTACGAGAGTGCAATATGTACTACGATTAAAATATGGTATTACTAAGACATGTGTTTACTTAGTATTGGTATATGGATTGTGTGTATGACATACCTACCATACTTGCTATCACGGGAGGTTGCGTTTGCTTAGGACCCTCTATTCCCTGTGTGCCTACGGGGGGGATATAGACTGGTACCTTGATGAACATAGGTCATAGAAAGACTTATTGTGATATTAATAAGTCCGCTGACCATGGGAGCGTAGGTATGTGCGTGACCCATGTGATGGTGACTGTGTTCGCCTCCACTGTTTGTGATTTGTGTTATCTGAACTATTCCTGAGAGATTCGGAATATGTAATCCTTATGTACGTGATGTACCGGGATGGATAGCAGAGTATGTGTGCACCATAGCTTAGATTGCGGGGTGCTTGTATCGTATATTTATGATGTGAATAATATACCTTAAATTATGGAAATCCTCATGTTAATGTTGTAAAAATATTACGGTATTGTTTCTAGATATATGATGAGTTAACTGATAGTTATATCATTGGCATATTTAGTAACTGAGTTACGATAAACCTCTATTTAATTACGAGCGTTGTTATGTTAAATAGAACCGAGTAATGTGGGTAGAACCTTTGGCAGTCTAGCTAGTTATGTTGTCAGTTAGCTAGTAGTATAGGTCGATATAGATGGGTACTTACGTTAGGAGTGCACAGTTAGACGAGAGGTGAGAATATCATGCGAGTGTACGTCCTAACATGTACTTTGCATTTAATGTTTTAAATGTTTTTAAAGCACTTGCAGGTTTTTAAAATATAACTCCACATTCGGGCTCTGACCCGTTTGCTTTTCAAATCTCTTTTTCTTTGTAAAACCATTTTAGGTGCCCAGCCACAAGGACACCAAGCATAGGATACTCATTCAGGTGACGAGCTGTAGCTGCTTGTGGAAGCTACAGGGATTTGCATGTAGACGCCTCCATCTTTTGGATTCCAGGGTCACCATCTATCAGTTGTAGGGCATGTTGCCCATTTCTATTTAGAGCATCTTTTATATTTCAGTTTTCAGACTTTAGCATGTTTTCTTTCAGTTTCGGTTATTCATTTCAGTTATGGGATTGTAGTGAGGAGTTTTCCTCCAGACTTTATTTACTCTATTGTGATGGTTATTCAGTTTACTTCAGTATGGTGAATAGTGTTATTTATTTCTTCATTTTACTCATTGCATGTTAATCAGACTTAAATTAAAATTTGGCACTTACTTTTTAAAAACTAGGTGGATAGTAATAATAAAATGTTTTCGACAGTGATGCTATTAACTGAGCCAACTTGGCATTTTGAATTAATTTTATAAAGGAGTAGCTACCCGGTATTTAATTAGTCGGGGTGTCACAGAGGTCTTCTCGTCATGAACAGAGCCCCTCATACTGGCCCTAGATCTTGTGGACCCTACTCTGTATTCATGATGACGTTCATGCTCCCTACGATCTCCCCGAGTTTTTTAGGTTCCTAGATGATCAAAAGTAAACTCTCTGCTTAGCCTCTCCATGACACTTGGTATTTCTTTGGAAAAAGATCTACCATCATAATAATTCGTTGATCAAAATGAAGAAGTTACTCTAGCACGGTATGACCTATCATGAGATGAATGAGAATGATAACTCCTTTCATTTCTAACTGGTGGAGTGGCATATCCCTTCTAGAATTGGAAGACTTATTTTGCATAATGCGGGCCGATTTCTTAATAGATTCTTACATGGATTCTTACCCTCTAGCAAGGTTGAGCAGAATCCCTGTAGATCTGTTGCATTAGGAGGAGCAGATGGAATGATGGCATTGCCTTCATTTTTAGCACTATTTTCCGAGTCAATCATTTTTTTAAAGGCAAAGAAATGAAACAAATGGTAGAGAATGATGATAGACAAACATTTCCACAGACGACGCCAATTTGTTGATGTCTAAAAATTATTTTAATCCCGATTTATAATCACAGATAAATTATGATATGCAGTATCCACAAAAACATAAGAGATAGATTTTTAAAGTGCTTTGGCTATAAAATAGCCTATATCCATTGTTGGTGTTTTTTTCGTAGGCTTTATACTAGCTCAGTATGATGTGCATATGAGTGATTCGTGTTGTCCTTTGAGGTAAGTGAGTAGTTCGTATTTATATTGGTGTCAAACCTTAGAGATGGAATGGATGTATACTTCCACATAGTTACATCTGTGTATAATAAATGAAACTCTTAGGATTCAGTGATGGTTAGCGTCCTCTCTGAGTAATTGTTGATATTCCTAGTAGTTGGCATTCTTGAGTTGGTCGGCCTTCTTGCCGACTAGGTATCTCTGATGTCGATCAAGGTCCCTGGTCGGCCACATAGGAGGACTGGTTTCCGTTGATCATTAGTCCATATAGGAGAGTAATTTTTACATACAACAACATCTATGACCTATAAAGAACAATTTCTCAGATCCTATAATTCCCTGAACCAAAAGTCATGCCAAATCAGAATGTCACATTTCCTCTAATTACAGGTCAGAGAATGCCCGAGCCTATGTGGAACTATGAAGATTACCAACATATTCAATACATAGGTATGCCTTTGCGTGTCCCTATTATTAATAGGACGCTACCTGCGCATCTTTCTCTATCGAATCTTCCTTAATTAGAGGCTAACTTATATGTGCCCGTGCCCATGCCCATTCTAGCAGATTATAGAAAATAATAACTCTTTAGGGTGAAAGAATCCCTACAGATACTCTCTCACAAGTTCAACCAGGTGAAACTCTTTGAGAACTTCGTGGATTACAATTATATATCCCCTACCCTAAAAATCATCTACCCTAGAAATTCAAGATGTTAGATGATAATAATTCCAACATTACTTCAAATAAAGTGATCTCCATTGGTTCTTGTCTCTAGAAGAATCCCAAATCATAAGTTGGGAAGATGTAACTAGAGAATTCATGGCCTAATATAAATATAATGAAGAGTTGGAAGTAACTCGCCATGACCTTGAGCTACTCAAACAAATCCCAGAATAATCTATCAACAACTTTATAGATAAATGGATAGAGAAATTTGATACCATGACCAATACCGCATAATCAGAAATGCCGTGGTTAGCAAATACTACCTAATTTCAGAGACCTTAGAGAACCTGGGGTTGAGATCAAAGATAATGCCACTAGTTAGAATGTGAAAGCACAATTAGAAGAAAAGAAATCATTTAATTAGTTTACTCGTCAAAAATATAGAAAACTCACAGCTACTATCATTAACAACATTTTTTCCCATCCTACCACTTCATGGGCACAGAAGCCTGCCTTGTTAATACCAAAAAAGAGTACACCAAGCTATATGCTCCCATTTACAAAATATAGCAATACCTTCTTTTCCAAAAACTTATCAAACCTTTGAACTCTTGTCCACTACGTAATTCTCTTCTTAAATACGTCAAGCATAATTCCTTCTGTGACTTTCACCATATTACTGGCCATATAACTTATCAATGCCAACTCATTAAGAACATAGTACAAGCGCTTGTTGATAAAGGAATTATCTCCCATCTTGCGGGCTCAAAGACAAACACCACCCAAAATCCCTTGGCTTTGCATCAAGATAGCATGAACTTCATACTCATGATGAATATTCTAATTTTGAATAAAATAAATCCTATAAGAAATAAATAATCCCATTTCATCCACCAACCCAAAACAATCCCTAGACCTTGTCCAATATATGCCCAACCTATCTGTTGCATCCTGAAATAACTCATGATCGAGACAACTCCCTGATGATAAGATCTTGTATAGCTATCTATACAAAATAATAAACATAGAGCCTGGATTTTACTTTCACCCTTGAAAAATTGAGAGAATTAAAAATTAATTTTTTGCTAAGATTGATCCTCGAAGAGGAAGAACGGACAAGAATAAGTGATATTTACACACAAAAATTCAAAATTAAGTTTCCGGTTAGTGCCTCTCAAAGAATTCAGGATAGATGTCATTATTCAAATCCTAACAAAGGGACGTCTCAAGAAAGGAATAATATGTTAGGCCCATGATCTCCTCATTGCCATAAAACTTAAGAAATTCCTAGTCCCTTATCATAACTATTTCTCTTTGATAATGGAATATTTATAATTTGAAGCACTTGAAGTTATCTAATGCATACACTTCTTAGGGAATAAACGGATTGCCTCCACAAGATGGGGCGACGACTCCAGCAGGTCAGATGATTTAGATAATGCGCCTAATAATGAAATTTTTCAATATGCTTGTCACTTTATGGGGTAATCACTTTTGAATAAATCATATTAAAAATCAAAGAAATCTTGAGTATGCCCAAAGTGGATGAAGAAAATGGGTTTCTCTTCTACCCTTCATCAGTGAATTATATGACCCGATGGGTCAATAATACAAAGATCCAATTACTCTCACAAACAGAGCACCCACAAACAAAGGGAAGAGATTTATTGAAGACCCAAAAATGCCTGAAATGACTATTAAGTAAAACAAAGTTATTGAGAAATTGAAGAAGATATAGGCAAATATTACCCTATGTGGACTTTTCATATCCTCTCAGCTCCACAGGAATTCCCTCATAAAGTTGCTCCACAAGCTATAGTTCTTCCTTCTACCTCTTCTGACGAGGACATATATATAATTTCAAATTTTAACGTTGAAAGGATAATTTCTTTTACTAATGAAGAAAACCCTAAATTCATCCCTAGTCATAATTATTCTCTCAATATCTTAGTTGAGGTTGTACAGAAGACGGTCCCATTCGTACTTTTTTATATTGGTTTTTCTTTGAATGTGTGCCCACTCTTAGTGCTCTGATATTTCAGGTTGTAAGTCTATGATATATTCTTACATCATCCATTGTACTTGTCG
The DNA here is from genome assembly GCA_949130495.1 of Sambucus nigra. Taxonomy (NCBI): domain Eukaryota; kingdom Viridiplantae; phylum Streptophyta; class Magnoliopsida; order Dipsacales; family Adoxaceae; genus Sambucus; species Sambucus nigra. The sequence goes on along the minus strand of OX422215.1, from coordinate 298,861,296 downwards.
ATGACAACATCCATCGAGAAGTTAAGTGATCCATTCTCCTAACACTTGGGAGTGATTCAATTTGCTTTCAGTTTTATTTCTAGGTAATCAACATACGAATTTGCTTCAATCTACTTCTTGGTCACTTACGGCTTCATAGTATCGGAGGAATTTATTCTTCTCTTGATAAAAAAAATCAACTTCTTCCCAGATAATCAAGTCATCACTATCATTTGGGATGACGATAATTAAGATGGCTCGGCACCAATAACCCAATCTTAGAAATCCAGCACAATGATATTAACATGTTTCTCCTAGGCTCCAAGGTTGATCCACTCCCTATACTGATAGGAGACAATTTCAAAAAAAGGGTGAGTCGTGAATATAACCCACATGGAAATGTTAATGTAATTAAAATGTTTAAGAATATTCACTTTATTCCCACAATGGGGCTCAACCGCAAACAATAGGGGACCTTTAAGACAATTTTTTTTAAATTGTGTATCCACGACATGGTTTGGGGTACCAACCTTCCCCAACAGAACTCATGTCCATTAATCAACTATACATAAAGAGAGTTGTAAAGGGAAAGGAAGTCATCTCCATTGACTCCCTAAATGGTCACTTTATCAAAGCGGCCGAAGACTTCCCTTATTGTAGTTTCCCCAAGCCATGGTATGATGTTGAAGAAAACAAGATGAAATTTGTTTTTCAAAATATTCTTCGAGGACAAGATCACCTAGATCGAGGGATCCAAGCATGAGGTGAAGACATTGGTCATCAAGTCTTCTGATTCTATCTCCCCCGATAGTGAAACATCAATAACACAAATAGAGATAAATCTTTTGGCCTCGTTGAACTAAGGATGTATATCTGCATGCTCCGTGTTGAATTAGAGTCATTAGAACTAACTAATAAGATCTAAATTGATGATAAACCTCTCCTCAATCGGTGGATCATCTCATCCGATCCAAACTTGCCAACCAAAAACTCTAATATTTACCAACTCAAGACTAAACCTAATTCTAATTTTTCTGAGGCAGTTCTCACTGTTATTTTTTAAAAAAATGATATCAATGAAATAAATGAAGATTTTGAGTATCTTGTTGCGCCTTATATTATTTCATTGATTATGATAATAAAATAATTGATGAAGATTATATAATGAATGAACAATTCTTAACTAATATCAATAAGGGAAAAATAAAACAACATAACCAAATTTAAACTAATGATGAGAAAATATTTTCATTAATTTTGGTTCTAGTAGACATTTGAACAAGATTAAAATAGTATCAACCCTAAAAAAGTAGAACAAGTCATAAATTTTAGATCTTATAAAGGAGTCTGTAGACGTCTTTTCATGGTCATACATCGATATGTGTAGCATTTACCCAAATTTCGTGCAATATGAGATCCTTACATACCCTAAATGCAAGCCTGTCAAGAAAAAACTAAGGAAGCTCTGACAAAATGGTCCCTCAAAGTGAAAGACAAAGTGGTCAAACATATGAATGTGAGTTTCATCTATATAGTTGAGTAACTGACTTGGCTCACCAACATAGTCCATTTTCTTAAATAAGGAGAGAAAGTCCACATTTTCATCGATTTTGAGATTTAAACAAACCTTCTCTAAAGGATGACTATCCTCTTCCAACCATTGATATGATTATCAACAACAATACTAATAATTCCATCAAATAATTCGTCGAGTATAATCAGATTAAGATGCACACTGATCACCATAAAAGGATTGATTTCACTACCTTTGTGGAAGGTTATGATACACTTTCATGCCTTTATGTCTCAAAAATGCCAGGGATACATACCAAATAGCATCCACAACTACCTTATATGATTTTATCCATAATGAAGTCAAAGTTTACGCTACTGACATGATCATCAAATCCAAAACTCGATAAGGTCACCTCAATTCCCTAAGGAAATTCTTCGAACGAGTGTGGAAATACCAAATGCGCTTAAACCCTAAAAAATGTGTCTTAGGTTTTACAAAAGGGAAACTCTTAGGCTTCATGGTAAAAGGTAATTAAAGTAGACCCCACCAAACTTAAGGCAATCCTTGACATGCTACCTCCTAGGGCTGAGAAGGAAGTACGTTGATTTTTGGGAAAGATTCAGTACATTAGCAAATTCATTAGTCGTCTCACTTCAATATGTAAACCCAACTTCAAACTCCTCTAAAAGGACTCAACTAAGGTTTTAAAAGAGGAATGGGGGGAAGACTTTGACAAATTCATGGGGTACCTTATCCAACCATTAATTATCATGGAATCTTAACCTATCCTATCCTTCCTCCTGTACTTAACTTCCATCGATACTGCAACTAGGGATATTCTATCCCAATACATTGAGGATTCGTACAGAGAGCTAAAAACTACATAATACTGAAAAATGCTTGTATCACCTTAGTGTAGGTTACCCATAAACTTCAACAATACATGCTCACATTACTCATCAAACCTATGTCCAAAGTAGATCCCATCAAATATCCACTAGAGGATACTGCTCTGTCAAAGCCGCATGGTTTAATGGTTGATTTTGCTAGCAAAGATCAACATTATCTACATCATATAAAAGGCCATTAAAGGGAAGGGAATTTATAATGACTAAGTAGATCACCCCATGGAAGAAGTCGATGTGTGGATATTTGAATTACCAGATAAAAGATTATTTGCTCTACCCTCGAGGAACTAGAGTGGCATGTGTTCTTTGATGGATCTGCTAACAAAAAAGGGTATGGCATTGTGATACTTTTAATTATGCTTGATAACTCACATATTCCCATCGTCATCAAACTATACTTCATTTGTACTAACAACATGACTTAATATGAGGCATGCACTATGGGCCTCAAGATAGCTCTTTAAAAGGTAATTCAGTACCTTGATTTCTACGGAGATTTAACCCCTATCATAGGAGAAGTCCTTCTTAAGAGGAAAGTAAAAGACGAGAAGCTCTCACCCTTCCATGCTCATCAAGAATATCTCTCCCCAGAACTCAAAGACTTCACTTTCCATTACCTTCCCCCTTTGGGCAATAACACCACATATGCATTGGAAACACTCCCCTCTATGGTTGACATGCTTGAGGGAATAATGATTTCCCCTTTACAAGTTCAGAAGCAGTTTAGGCCAACTCACTACTACCACATTAGTATCACCACCAAAGAAGATTCAGATTAGGCTGAACTATGGTATTATAATATTTTATGCCTCCTCAAGCAAGATGATACCCTCAAGGGTCGAACCATAAAGACCTAATGACCCTTCGAAAACTTACAGCTCAGTACATCATTTGTGATAAATTTATGTTCAAGAAAAATTTTTGATGACACCCATTTACAATTCATAGTAGGGGATAGCACTGAAGAGATCGTGCATAAAATCTATGGAGGGGAGTGCGAACCCCATATGAACTATCATAAGCTTGCTAATAAGATAATTTGATAGGGGTACTATTAAACCACTATGATTTAAGACTGCACAACATACGTCAAGAGGTGCCTCAAATGCTAATAGTTTCCCATTCTCCAGCATTTACCTCCCCGAGAGTTGTACAAAATGACTCGCTGTGGTCCTTATCAACTTGGATCATTGACATAATTGCTAAAATAACTTTCAAATCATCAAATGAGAATGAGTTCATCTTGGTAGCTATTAATTATTTCACTAAATGGGTCGAAGTTGAGTCCCACATCGTATTAAATTCTAATAAAGTGTCCAAGTTCATCCGAAAGAATATCATATGCCGTTACGAGGTCACTCATGAGATTGTATCAAATAATGGCCTCCATTTTGAATCTAAATTCATAAAAGTATTCGAGGAGTATGAAATTAAGAGACACAAGTCTTCACTTTATAGACCACAAACTAATACGGTTGTCAAAGATTCAATAAAAGCCTCAAATCTATAATCAATAAGACTAAAAGTTGTAGAGATTGGGCTGACAGAATCCTTTACGCTCTCTAAGTCTACCACATGTCTATCAGGATGCCCACTAGGGCTACCCCATATTCCTTTGTCTATGGAACAAAAGAAGTGTTGTCCATTGAACTTAAGATACCTTCCCTACGAGTCATGCTTGAGAGCCAAGTAGGAGAACTAGATTGGTACCAAAGCTGATATGAAGAGTTAGCACTCTTGGATGAAAAAAGATGAAAAGATTTATACGACATACAAGGGTATCATCGCCTCATTGCATGATCATTCAATCATAAATTTAAATATTGTGGTGTGAAAGAAGGCAACCTCTCTCTAAAAGAGATTATAAAACCTATATGGGATCCTAAAAGAAAATATAAGCCCAGCTGGAGTGGGCATACCTTGTGATGAAAATCTTATCAGGAGGTGTTGTTATACTCGCTGATCTTGATGGAGAAGAAATGGTATGCCTAGTAAAACTTGATTGCCTTATGTAATTCTACCATTAATCTGACTCTCGTCGCACTATAAATTATCATATCTCATATATTCTAAAAAAGACTCTTATCTTCTTCCTCTATAATGACTACAAAGGACCTGATCCTCCCAAAATATTTTTATAAACATTATAAACCATTTTACCCCACAGAGGTACGTAGGTAACCCATAAAGTGACTTTGGGTATGGTCCTTTCTTTTTCACAAAATTCTTTTTTCTCCCATCAAAATTCATAAGTCTCACTTGTGATTTTAATTGGACAAAGGGATTATGTAAACCTTAGCTATTGGTATGGACTATTCAAATATAAATGATTCTCCCACAAAGGCATACGATATGATAAAATTAGAATTTACTTCAATGACTTTTTACTCAAACTATAGTTTTACATAAAAGATGAGATACAACCTTTTACCAAACACTTACACTACCCAGCAAACAGACCGTCATTCATACTTAAACCGGACCAAAATATTCACCTGACTCAAGCCTACACTAAATACCTACCAAATAAATAAATCAATTATCTTCCCAAGAGATTCACATGATTATGCCTCTGATTCTAAAGGGTCCTGCTTCATTATTATCATAATCTTCACCTTTTGGAGGTCCCCAGAGATCCCTATTGTCCATATCCGTATACATTTAATATGGTGGTAAATCTTAAAAACCTTATTCGGAACCACCTTACCCTCTTCCATAACCTCAACTTCCATAAGCCAACTCTGATCTGACTCCCATGTGCATACCTTCAAACCTATGGACCAGTGGTCGGGCAGTAGAGGGAGAAATGTTCAGCAGCCCTCCCAATACTACCCTTCAAGAATGGGAAAATTCAAGAATTATGGTAGGAACCTAAAGGTAAATACCCAACATAAAGAAAAAATCATTGTATGCTGGACACACCTTGTCCATCCCAAAATATAACATCTGGTCCTCAGGGTACTAAAAATTCACAACCGCCTCTAAAAGATGCCATTTAATTGAACGATAGCGATGTAAAGCGGATCGGCATAGGTTAAGTGCATCCTAGTTAATATTATACATGCACATAGCTTCTAAGCCATAGAGCTATGCAAAATATGTTTTTGACCATGGGAATAGTCCTGGAAAAAACCAAGAAGAATGCAAAGAGTGGAGAGGAAGAGAAAGTTAGTGAATTGAAATCCATCCTTAAGCCCCTTTTATATCCAACATTCTCTTGAAAACATTGAGGAAGTTGAGCTACCACCACTAATGCAGGAATTAAAAATCAAAGTTGCATCACGAGAGCACTAATATTGAAAATCCAAGTACCATCACTGGCATGCTGATAGGTAGGTTAGGGGACATACCTGTCGGCACCGCCCTATTTAGGAAAAAAATCCCTTTGTTGTCTCCCTTTTCACCAATGAGCCCACTAAATAAAGGTTTTTTTTTACCAAAAAGCCTCCCAATCATTTATGTACTTAAAAATATTCAACATTCAAAATTCATTGCATACTTTTGCAAAATCTCACAAAAGAACCCTTACTGGAAAATTAAAAAAGGGGCTGCAGAATAAGCAATTAAATCAAGATGATCAAATAAAATGCAACATTTTAAATATTATTTTTCAAGTTTTCTAGGTACATAATAAAAAGAAAGAACAAAAAAAACAAGATTGTCGGGACGCAGTCTGGAATTTCTTCCTAATCCTTAAAAAGCTACTAAAGCCATCAATAATCAGGGTGGGGGGATCTTATCACGATGGCCAAAGGTGGAGGCCCCAATCCTAGGGCTCGAAGAAGGAACAAAATCATCAGAAACCATTGTAAGAGCAACACAAGTAGGAGCTAACTCCCAAATCTGCTCGGCCTCAGAGGACATACAAGCTCTAATATCCTGTGTACAAGAGCTCTGCACAGATATGGTTTGTAAACAAAAAGCAAGAAGAATGTCATAATCAACATGAAAATAAAAGTATGAGAATTAGAATGAAAAAATCAAAGAAAAAGGTAAGAACGCGTAGTGGGGGAGCATTCACTAGCTCTATGACACTCTCTGAGGCCTTACCTGATAATTTAAGGTCTTTACTACCTCTTATCATTGTTGGTAGAGGTGGATATACCTCTATATCATTTATCGATGGAAACATCAATCAACTCGTCATAAAGTCCAAGTAGTCATGCATCTCTGGAAAATTCTAATATCATCATATATCCTTTGTAAAGCCATCATTCACTCTTTAGGTCCTCAGAATTAAACATTAGCCCTCAAAATAAGGTCATGATCCTAGTATTTATTGCACACACTCCTTAGATTCTTATAATAGACCTTGACTCTCATAATTAGATCGCAATAGACATATTGGCCATTTTAAAAGGTTTTTTCCTTTTAATTTTTCCCAATCATTGTCAGGAAAATTCTTTTTCCAATTTTCTGAATGTTTATTTTTAAAATAGACATTATTACCAGATACTTGTAATTCAACGCTGTTTTGTTATTTTCAGGAGGTGGTTCTGTTATTTGGGGTAGTATCCATTATTATGGTACTTCCAAATCTCTCCAGTTGATTAATCTGGGATGGATTGCCGAATCAAATGGTCGAGGTTCAAATATTTATATCCACATTCTGTGTATTTGTATGTGGTAGAGTTGTCAATTCATAAATTGTTTTCCAATGTATTGACATATTTCTTGAGGTATCTTTCATTCCTATTCTTTTGGTTTGGATTTTTATAATGACAGATTCCTCAATATTTGGATCATCAATAGATATGAAGAAATTTGGTTTTATGTTAAACGAAATAACTCTATTTACCAAATTGGATTGGACTCCTCCAATTATGGCATTCATAGGGTTACTGAATCTTTTGTCTAAGACCAGTATAGCTACGGGTGTATCCATACCTTGTCTAAACAGGGCAGTAATACATATTTGAATAAACCCTATATGTATATATTTAATATTTGGGTGTTTTTTCTTCCATCTTTTGATCCTTTTTAGATCAAAAAGTTTAATATCTGCTGTTTCATCATCTATTGATCCAAATGAATTGATAAATTTGATTTACAATCGAATTTGCTAAAGAACTTTTTTCATTTAGTTTGGTTAATTAATACATCCTTTCTTGGAATAAAATAGCCATCAAATTCTAATTGTTCATTTAGTCTTTTATAATTTATAACCATTCTAGCTTTTCCTCTTATAACTTCACTGTGTTTTCTCACCATGAAGGCAGGGCTAGAGTGTGGACTTATTGTTTCTTCAATAAGGTTTATATCCAATAATTCTTTGATTTGTTTATCAAATTCATCTATATCATTTCTGGTATAGATCATTGGTTTTACTCTTATAATGACATTGGGATCTCTTAGTTTGAGATTACAATATCTTGGACTTTTATTCCATAATTTTAGTGGGTTTTCACTAAAATTATATTTTAATATAGTATAAAGACAATGAGTTTCTTCAAGGGCTTTGATAAAAGAAGTTATATCCCCTTTCTTAGTAGGGCGAAAATCTCTTTCGCACTTATATCTATGTTGTTGTAGTAAAGGGATTTTTACTACATCTTTGTTGAGGGTTAAATTTATAGTTCCATCATCAATACATATAGGCAAATATTCTGAGATAAAATTGTTGCCTAATATAAAATCTCCATGCATTTCTGGAAAGCATAAGATTTTTGGAATAATGAATTTCTTTTCGTTAAACCATATAGCCACTTTTTTGGCTTTTAAATCAATGAAATTTTGTGTTCCATTGATGCCTGTTACAGCAATAGGAAAAATTAATATATAAATAAGTGTGTTAATCTTTTTGAAAAAGAAAAAAAAAAGTGTTATTTTGAAAATCTTTAAAGTTTTCATAAAACCCATATCCCTATTATTGTTTCAAAGCCCATATTTCCGTTTGCCAAAAAGCTACTGTAGATAGCAATCGGCGTTAGAAAAACCGATTTTAGGCACCTGAAACAACATATAATAGGAGGTCTTAGGTACCAATGGAATCTGGAAAAGATGAACAAAATAATGATAATATTAATTTACAAAGTTTAGCACCATGGTTACAAAAAGATGAGTCTATGTATAATCATAGTTTGCATATAGATAAAAAATATGAAAATGATATTAGTAAAATTATTACTACATTAAATAGCTTAACTAATATAGTTTTTAGTTGGGTAAAACGAACTGAAAGACATCAGGTCGTTAATCAAAATTATGTAGAGAAAAATTAGATTGTATTGAATTCAACTTAAACAAAGTTGATCAAAAAATTAGTCAACTCGAAACGGTTACAAATTTAGATCTAAAAGAGGAGACTAAACAACAAATTGAAAATCTATTAAACAAAATAGATAATCAAAATCCAGAACAAACTGGAATGAATAACCCAGGGGATAACAAAATTCCTAGGTTATATTATGGTTCGGATGAAATTAAAGCTCTTCAAGCAGAAGAATTTAATTACACCGACTATATAAACGTTCATGAAATATTAGACTATTGGATACATCTATACAAAGATATAATATTAATTGTTTCAGAACGTAATAAACTCATTGAATAAATACAAACTACGTATTTGGAAAATGAAAAAATATTACAACACTATCAGTATGAATTAAACCAATATTCATCTGATGAGAAAGAAATTCCACCACATGTAGTAAATACAATTGATGGAAAAAGGAAGGCTGAATAACCACTTCAGGAATTTTAAAATTGGGAGGATTTTGAAGATTATATGAAAACCCCTGCATATAAAAATGAAAAAGAAGATTTTGTTAAAACAGGCAATGCTTCTACAAGTAATACTAAAAATGAGGATGAACCAAATCCTTTTTTCTTAAGAAGAGATAATTTGAACAAATAAAATATATCTCAACATGGTATTTATCTTGATCTAAGGCAATTCCCTTTTAAAGATCAAGAACAAACTATTAATGAGTGGGCAAAATCCATGTCTATACTCATTACTAACTATAAGAATACATGGTCTAAAGAAAAAATTTTAGACTACCTTGCGGCAACACTCCAAGGAGATGTTTTACAATGGTTGCAACAATGGAAAAGCTCAGATAAAGGAATTCAGCAAAAAACTGAACTCCTACAAACCTTCAAATCTTTTGATGAAATATTAAAAGGATTTGTTGAAATAATTAAAAAAAATATGATTGGATACACTAGAGAACCCAGACTCCAAGAAGATGCGTGTTACATATTATCTAAACTGGAATTATGTAACATTTGTCAATTTGAAGAATTTGTTGAAATATATAAAAAATATTATTTCAAACTAAAACATTCAGAAAACAAACACTGGATGGATCAATTCTTTCACAAACTCCCAAATCCATGGGATGAAATATCCTTACAATCTTATCCTGGTTGGTTAAAAACTATCGGGAAGGATGAGACAGATGACAATCTTGGTTTTCGCATTAATTGGGTATTAAGAAAAATATCTGACAAATGCATTGAAATAAAAGCTAAGAAACAAATTAAAAATCAAATCACAAAATCTAAAGCTGGTTATAAATGTTGTGATAAGATTTTACAAGAAAACAAGAAAATAGGATGTAATACACCTCCTAGAAATTCCAAATATTCTAAATATTCTCGAAAGAGAGAATTTAAATGGAAACCTTGGAAAAAGAAAACATTGTTTTCAAAGAATAAAAAATATATTAGGAAAAATAAACCTTCTAAAAAACCATCTCTAAAAAAGAAGTGTCCTTGTTATATTTGTAACGAAGAAGGCCATTATGCACCTGATTGTCCTAAAAAAGGAAAAAGTGCAAATAAAATGATAAAATTTCTTGAAGAACAAGAATTAGAAATATTTTATGGAGAAGATTTATCTGATTCTGATATTTATAATTATTCTAATGAAATTTTATATGAGCTTGAATCTGAATTGGAAACATCTGATGAAGAACTTGTATTTATGTATAATACTGCAGAAGTACGAGGTAGTAGCGAAGATGAGCTGCAAACAATATCCCTTCATGAAATAGTTGGAGAAGAAATCACTTTTACCAATGAATAATTACAAGAAATTTATAATCAAAGACAACTTATAAAAAAGGAAGATGTCTATAAATTATCAAAATTCAAATTATTCTCAACAAGAATATTTGAACAATTTAATGGTAATACTACTGCTGGATCAACAGATGATGACACAACAGATATTAAACGTTTTGATCTAACAAAGATCAAAAGATGGAAGAAAAAACACCCAAATATTAAATATATACATATCGGGTTTATTCAAATATGTATTGCTGCCCTATTTAGACAAGGTATGGATACACCCGTAGCTATACTGGTCTTAGACAAAAGATTCAGTAACCCTATGAATGCCATAATTGGAGGAGTCCAATCCAATTTGGTAAATGGAGTTATTTGGTTTAACATAAAACCAAATTTCTTCATATCTATTGATGATCCAAATATTGAGGAATTTGTCATTATAAAAATCCTAACCAAAGGAATAAGAATGAAAGATACCTCAAGAAATATGTCAATACATTGAAAAACAATTCATGAATTGACAACTCTACCACATACAAATACACAGAATGTGGATAGAAATATTTGAACCTCGACCATTTGATTCGGCAATCCAGCCCAGATTAATCAACTGGAGAGATTTGGAAGTACCAAAATAATGGATACTACCCCAAATAACAGAACCACCTCCTGAAAAACAACTAAACAACATTGAATTACAAGTATCTAGTAATAATGTCTATTTTAAAAATAAACATTCAAAAATTGGCAAAAGAATTTTCCTGACAATGATTGGGAAAAATTAAAAGGAAAAAACCTTTTAAAAGGCGAGAGTAGTAATAATAGTAATAGTAAACCTACTATTGCTATGAAAAATATACAAGTACCAATATTACCTGGAACAAATTATCTAAAAGAAGATAATATAAAATCCAGTCAAATTTATCATTTTCAATTGGGAAAAGAAAAAATATTCTTCTCACCAAGCCATGGAAAGAGAAGATATACTTATGTATTAGGTTACTTCAATTTTGCAGGCTATAAACCATATAGTCTTTGCACATTAATTGATACAGGAGCAACCATATGTTCTTGTAGACCTAATGCTCTACCCCCTGAAAAATGGATAAAAATGAAAAGTCCAATTGTTGTAACAGGCATCAATGGGACACAAAATTTCATTGATTTAAAAGCCAAAAAAGTGGCTATATGTTTTAACGAAAAGAAATTCATTATTCCAAAAATCTTATGCTTTCCAGAAATGCATGGAGATTTTATATTAGGCAACAATTTTATCTCAGAATATTTGCCTATAAATATTGATGAGGGAACTATAAATTTAACCTTCAACAAAGATGTAGTGAAAATCCCTTTACTACAACAACATAAATATAAGTGCGAAAGAGATTTTCTCCCTACTAAGAAAGGGGATATAACTCCTTTTCTCAAAGCCCTTGAAGAAACTCATTGGCTTTATACTATATTAAAAGATAATTTTAGTGAAAACCCACTAAAATTATGGAATAAAAGTCCAAGATATTGTAATTTCAAACTAAGAGATCCCAATGTCATTATAAGAGTAAAACCAATGATCTATACCAGAAATGATATAGATGAATTTGATAAACAAATCAAAGAATTATTGGATATAAACCTTATTGAAGAAATAATAAGTCCACACTCTAGCCCTGCCTTCATGGTGAGAAAACACAGTGAAGTTATAAGAGGAAAAGCTAGAATGGTTATAAATTATAAAAGACTAAATGAACAATTAGAATTTGATGGTTATTTTATTCCAAGAAAGGATGTATTAATTAACCAAACTAAAGGAAAAAAGTTCTTTAGCAAATTCGATTGTAAATCTGGATTTTGGCAGTTAAAACTAACTGAAGAATCCAAGCCATTGACAACCTTTAGTACTCCTAGAGGACAATATCAGTGGAATGTTATGCCTTTTGGACTAAACACAACTCCTCAGGTATATCAAAGATGGATGGACAAAATCTTTAAAGACCTTAAAGATTTTTGTGTTGTCTATATAGATGACATCCTTGTTTTTTCCAAAACCCTAGAAGAACATAGATATCATCTAAAAATTATTTGTGAAAAATTCCAAAAACATGGAATCATTTTATCACCTAAGAAAATTGATGTTGAAAAAATAGAAATTAATTTTCTTGGCATAATCCTAAACCTGGATGGCCTACAATTACAAGATCATATCATCTCTAAAATAAGAGATTTTAATGGGGAAATTTTGGATAAAAAACAATTACAAAGTTTCCTAGGAATCCTTAATTATGGAAGAAATTTCATGAAAGGATTATCTCAAAAAGAATTACCACTTCTTGAAAAACTTAAAAAGAATGAAGTTTTTACATGGAGTGCTAATGATACTCTTGTTGTTAAAACAATTAAACAAGAAATCATTAATAATTGTCCAAAAATTTATTTTCCTAAAATAGGCGATAAATTAATATTGGAAACTGATGCTTCGGATAATTGCTGGGGATGTGTTCTCAAAGAAATTCCTTCAGAATATTAGAATGAAAACAATCCTTCCAATAATTTAGGTATTCGTGGTAAGAAAACTGCTATACCAAAATCAATTCAAAAACATGAATTAATATGTGGATATAATTCAGGAAAATTTAAACCAAACGAACTGAATTATATTATTTTTGAAAAAGAATTACTAGAAATAAAACTTGCTATTAAAAAATTCCATATTTTCTTAGCACCTGAAGACCTTATTGCCAGAACAGATAATAAAGCTGTAAAAGACTTCCTGATAAACAAAAGAAATATTTTAGAAGGAAGAAGACTTAAATGGTTCAACCAAATTGCTATTTATACTTTTGAAGTTGAACATTTAAATAGTACTAATAATTTTCTTGCAGATTATCTTAGTAGGAACTATAATGAAAAAACTACTGACCAAGTAGAGTTTTTAAAAACTCACTAAACAAGTGGAGAATATTAAATATTTTAAAATAACACCCGCTAAACAAGTGGAATATTTTGAAATATATTTTATTAAAACCACTAAACAAGTGGCCTTTCTTTTCTATTTTCAGGATGGGAGATAAGCATCCAGGAGAAACCAAAGGAGATTGGGTGACTATTGCTAAAAAGTCAAAAACCCAAGCATCCCAAGCATCATCATCCACACAGCGTAAACCAAACCCTGTTTATGTTGTATTCAGTGGAAGAAACCCATGCTTCTATGACAACTGGAATCAATGTTTTATGCAAGTAAACAAATTCCCTGGTGCATGTCACCAAAAATATAATACTATGCCAGAAGCCATTACAACATGGGAAAATTGGATGAAACAGTTAGGAACTCCTAATATGATTTACCAGTTCTCCAAACTTCAGACCAAGGAAAGCCTCCTTGATACTGAAACTTATGACTTTCACAACCCAGGAATCCCCTGCGAGTTGTATACACCATTAAATGAAGCATGGAAATCTCATCTCCGAGATAGGAGAAAAGATTTTAGAAGAAATATGAGTATCCTTGCTGACAAAATTGCTGAACAAACAGCAACTTTGGATAAATTCAAAAGTTTGAGCCTCAAACTCATAAAAAGGCTTAAACTATGAAAATGAAGATTTTTCTTTAGAAAAAATTGATACTTTTCTGGAGTTTTCTGAATTACTAGAAAATGATTTTTCTGACAAGATCTTCAATACTATCAGGAGAATTTGTCTATTTGAAAAAGCAAAGATAATTCTCCCACGTCCTCTATTCCAAATTGAAATTTTACCAAAAATTGAGGACCATGAGCAAAAGATAAAAAGTCTTTTACTCCAACATTTTTACTCTAGTTTAAATTATAGTGATGACATGCCAAAACTGCATTTCATTACTAAAGAAGGGTATCCACCTTGGGATATTGAAACAATTGAATGGGAGTTAGTAAACAAACTAATCTTCTCCAGTGTAGCTTGTTTCAATCATTTTGAATTTTTACCTATGATAATCAAAACCATGATCTATCATGTATTGACAAAAAGTAAGTACAAATATACTCGTTATTTGTCATTTCATATCACAAGCACAATTGGTTGGAGATCAAGAGAAATTTTCTATCAACCTTACAAGATCTGGTACCTCAGAGCCACTGAGGACTATGAATGGGACGAGATTGAACAAAATTGGGAAATTGCACTTAATGTACCATTGGACCAGTTGGACACAACGAGATATTGGTCACAAAACCTGATCCATACTTCAAATTATGCAAAATATTTTTGTCGGGAATCAGCATCAAAATTCATGGTAACTGATGGCAGACTATTATTTGTTACCGATTTACCGATAAATTATACTACCTCGCTTGAACAACGAGCGGCAGTAAGGGAGTTTCTAAATAACTTGAAAAAAAAAATAATTTAGATATTCCCTTTGAACAATTAAGCCATGCGGAGGAATACGAACAAGACCAATTACAAGGACCTCCAAACCACAGCCCTAACGATAGCATGTCCTTCGACTCTGTTGCTGAGGCCAATATTGCCAATGCATTTGATGCATGACAATTGGACAAAGAAAATGAACCCACATAGACGACTGCAAATCATCCAGCACACGAAGTGGGATATACACATGGACAGTAAACAGCTGACGCATGTGATGACGATTTGGACGTTTAAAACAAAAACATCTAAATCAGTTACTATTTACTTTTTGAATTATTGTAAATTACTGTGTGCTTTTACTGTGCAATCACTATGCACTTTACGACTTTTTGTAAATCAGTAGCCCACGTTTTTTTTTAGAAAAAGGGAAGGTTATCTCGTAGAGGCTATAAAAGGAGAGCTTCTCCTCAGTTGTAATCAATAGGTTGTAATATTTCTCTTCTCTCTCTTTTGTAACATTTTCCAGAATATTAATTCAATACCATTTCGATCTTTTCTGCACTTATGTAAAATTAGGTCATGATCCCCATATTGGTTGAATACACTCCTTAGGTCCTTAGAATTAGACCTTAACTCTCATAATTAGGTCGCGATCTCCATATTGGTCGCACACACTCCTTAGGTCCTCAAAATTAGACCTTGACCCTCAAAATTAGGCCGCAACTCCTATATTGGCTGCATAACCTCCTTAGGTACTCATAATTAGACCATGGACCTCAAAATTAGGCCTTGATCCCTGTATTGGTTGCATAAACTCCTTATATCCTCAGAATTACACATTGGCTTTCAAAATTAAGCTATGATCACCATATTAGTTACACACACTCCTTAGGTCCTCTGAATTAGAGCTTGGACCTTTGAATTAGGTTGCAATCCCTGTATTGGCCACATCAACTCTTTACATCCTTAGAATTGACCTAGGACCTTAGAATCAGGCTTCATCCCCTCTCACCTTCCAAGCCTCAGAATTAAGTTTCATTCCT
Source organism: Sambucus nigra (assembly GCA_949130495.1). Lineage (NCBI taxonomy): Eukaryota > Viridiplantae > Streptophyta > Magnoliopsida > Dipsacales > Adoxaceae > Sambucus > Sambucus nigra. The sequence goes on along the minus strand of OX422215.1, from coordinate 298,845,481 downwards.
CCTATATCATAAGCCCTTAGTATTAGGCTACCCCCTCGCCATATACTAACTAGGCTTTTCAAATCAGAACTCAGCCTGAAGAATCACACATTTTATCATGATCACAACTTATATTGGGCTCTCTCAAGATCCTCAACTACCAAATCCCCACCAAAGTTCCAATATAAAAGGACTCAACACCCGTAACATTTATTTGGGTGCCTATCTTTAGATGGAATTTTGCTTATCCTAAAATTTTCCATCGAGGGGCTCTATAGACACCCATTCTAATACCCTCACACTCATCCATAGGGTCTGAATAAATACTCATTTATCCCGGGCCCCCGGGCCTCTTTTAAACCTTAATCGGAGGACAATCGCACTTTCTCTATGCCCCATATGACCTTGGTGAACTCTCAAACCTGGGAGTCTCCCAACACAATCGTAGATATCTTAATCCGCTTTCCAGTTGTCCCATCCTGCACAAATCGGACTTACGATTTGCATTTTATGACCAAAAAACATTTTTACTTGCCTATAGATAAGACACCTCGTTTGGCTTCTAGAAGGTTAGGATTTACGTGGCCAGAAAGTCTAACCACCCTATTGATAGGCAGTGTAATGACCACATGAATTGTTAGTTCCTTGGGGAAAGCCTTATCTTTTTATCCATTGAGTGTTCTCTTATTTATGAAAATCCTCACTTTAAGGGGGACATCAACCTTGATTTCAATGTGGAAGCTTTCGTAAAAATTGGCATACATCTTTTACACCATATTCCCTTATGTCACCCTTACGCCACCTTTAGACACCATTCCACTACCCTCATATACACTCCAAAATTTGCCCATAAAATCCCAAAAACATTATTCAAGTGCGTTTTAAGGTTCAAACTTATTCATTTGTTTAATAAATCCCATTTCATATAATTTTTGTATTCTTATCATGTTTTTTAATTTCTACACTAATTCCGCCCTTTTATTATATATATCTTAAAGTCTATTTTTATAAATAAAAAACCCCAAAAATGGGGATTACGTCATATATACTAATTTAGAGTTATCTCACCTTTTCTCACACTTTCACCAAATTTCACACACTTTTCCTGTAAATCAAGAGAAATACTCTCGATTTAGATTATGAGATAAAATCCCAACCTTATTTTTGTTACGAACTACATGAACTTTAATGCCATTTTATTTATGTAGGCGTTCCAGAGTCATTTTAGAATTCGAGTCATTCTTTATTCATCTCACTTTTGTTTCCGTTCATATATCAACATTTTATTCGTATATATAGCATATTTTATCCATGTAGTTAGTTTTCTTATCTTTATTATCTCTTTACCAGCCTCATATATGTGTATTCACTCTTATATAATGACATTATGATTTTGGGTGTCTCTCACATTTTAGTCATTTTCACACATCTTTTATCACCTTATTTTTAATTAGCTAGATCATCTCCTTAGAAGGATTCATTCACGCCTTTTACTCAGTCCTCACACACATACACGCACTTCTATATTCATGCATATTCCCAGTTTTCATACTTCTATACACTGACACAATTTTACACATACACATATTCATGATTTTAGGAGAAGGAGAACATTTTACACACCCCGTGAGAGACTGAAAGGGATAAGTGGGTGCCTGAAACCTTCCCACTCTGTAATATAGTCCTTGAGCTCATATCTTGTTTGGTTTCGCATCCACTGGTTCTCTTTTACGTTATACCTTTGGAGGTGTCTATCCATTTTGCTTATTTTGAGTAAAATAGGTTGGTGACTCTGATTTTTACACACACACACACACACACCTCACATCACCGATGACGATCATTTCATAATCCCTTAGAGAAATCATGATCTGCGCGAGTGGAAAGAGAAGGGTCGGGATGGCCACAAAGGGTGAACCTTCTAGGTACCCCTTATTCAAGGGATTCTTACTCTTCATCAAATCCCCTAACTTATTCTCTAGCCTCTGAATGGAACTTTTTCACCACCTCTTACTTTTGGGATAATTGTCCCTAAATCCATCTTTCCAGGACTCTCTTTTACTCCTATTAATCAAAATACGGGATAGATCTCGAGGTCCAATATAGGTCTAACCGCTTCGGGTCATTATTCCCCTATATTCCTCTAGATACTAACTCATATTGCACTAACTATGATCAGCATAAGGGATATGATACTTGGGTCCTATCTTATCTAAGGCTAAAGGTTTTGTGAGCCTAGTGAAGACACTGGCCCTCTACCTATGATGGATACCTTGTCCATGTTTCTCGTATTATCTTTAGGATAATAGGTCTTACATAAATGATAAGATTGGTCTCATCTTCTCAAGTGTGATTCAGCCTCTGCCTATTCCTCCTCTTTCATGACACTTCATCACTCAAATCGTCTTCCTCGTATCCCTTTTCACAATGACAAGATACTTTTAGATTTATGTGCCTCACCCCTGATGGCCTGACTTTCCTCGATGCATAGAGTAATTCTTCATGTGCAAATATTGTGATCTTTACTATTTCCCTCATTTTTCCTTGTGCACTATGACAATTTGATGTAACCATGTGTGGATACAATCATCCCAGATCATGGAAGTTCATAACTTTTGTAATTCTTTTGTACCACATTGACGCGTGCTATAGACTTTGTCTTAGTTGCATTAATATATTATTTAACGTGACCAACCTATACAATATCTTATAGGTGTCGTTTGAAAATCTTGTAATTATCCATTAGGTGACCATGGTCTTGGTGATAGGTACAATAATATTTGCATCTCTATCATTTGGGTCACTGGTCATCTTAGGCGGCTTCTAAAAGATCATTTTTCCCTTTTATCTGAGGAAGCTATTTATAGATTGGCTCCTTAAATAAGGTGTTTAGTTCTTAGTAAGCCCACTTATTAGTGTGTGTCTTGGGTTACCCATTAAATGTATCAGTCCTTTCCCCTTTCTCAGCAAAAGTCGATTAATTTCCTCCCTTAAATCCTTTCTTATAATCTTTATTCTTAGACTTATTGGAAGTCTTGAATGGAACATCAACGTTTAGGACCTTGTCCTCAACTTTGGCATATTTCTTGATGTGGGCCATGAGATCATCCATGGATGATATTGGCTTTTTACTTAGTAACTAGTAGAGTTCATCTAACCTAGAAATACCAAACATAAAGGACGTGATCGCTAACTACTCATTGTAATTATCGATTTCGTTGAATATCTCCCTATATTATTGAGCATACTTCCTACGATACCCCCCGTCTTGTGTATGAGGGTGATTAAGGAATCAACTTCCATTATCACCTTGCTTCTCGAGATGAAGCGTGGTTTGAACTACTCGGCCAATTCCTAAAAGGAAGATATTGACATAGGGGTTAGTTTGGCAATCAACCTAAGCCCAATTTCTCCCAAAGTTTAGAGAAAGACATGATACATGAAGGCGTCATGATAGATCCATAAAGACATGTATTTTTAAGTGATTTATATGATTAGTTGGATCTACTTTTTTCCCATAACTAAGGATTTTTGGAATGGAGAACTTCTTTAGGGGCTCCGATGTCTCCATATCAACGATGAACGGAGACACCGATCTATGTCCTAATGCTCTTTTAGCAAGGTTTTTTAGAGTGCGCTCCAAATTAGGGTTCAATCTCCCATCTAGTTAATTTTTAATTAATTCTCCAAGATCATCAGTATCGATTTTCTTTGATGGTGTCCTAGTCTTGGATAAACTATTGTTGTGGCTAGATGTTGCTGTTAGAACATGAGTGTGACTGCATTTAGTAGTGTAAGGACATTTTTGTCCATTATCAATATGTATGTCGTACGCCGTTACACCGTTGAAGAAACTCAAGATCGCATCTACATCAACGGATCTGAATATCAAAGTGTCTTCAACATCATAGCCTCTGCGAGAATGAACTTGGTAAAATTTTGGTTTTACGTTCCTTAAAGTTCATATTTAGTATTGGGAATTTTTTATAAAAATAAGAAGTAAGTTTTTTAAAGCAAAATGAGGCTTTTTAAAAGTTTTTTATTTTTCTGGGAAAACCGGACCGGTCCGCCTCCCTACTGGACCGATCCGCCGCCGGACCGGTCCGCCCTCTACCCGGACCGATCCGCCTTGCTCGAGGTCCAGTAGACCCCGGATCGAATACAAACCGATGGAGCCATATTTTAAAAGAACCGATCCGGTATATCGGACCGATCCGCCTCCTAGACGGACCGGTCCGCCTGAGATAAACTCGAGCAGTTCCGTAACTATTTTTAACACCATCTTATATTTCCTATATATATAACTATTCCGATGGTGTTTTTCTTTAAGTCTTTGAGAAAACGTTTTTAAGAGTACAAACACAACAAGACTTCATTTTTTGATGTGTCAAACATCTTTTTGATTCACACACAAAAATCCCAATTACTTTTGTGAATCTTTTGGAACCCTAGAAAACAAACTTTGTTATTGTTCATCTTTGTGGAGAGATCTTTGCAACCGAGGGCCGCGTGTCATTGTTGAGGGAGTCTCTACAAAGTTTTTATAGCTGCGTGTCATTGAGGAGAGCTGCGGTTCTACCTTAGTTGTTTGGGCTGCGAGTCCTTGGAGGGTGCTGTGTGTATTCTCTTGCTGAGTTCAAGACTGCGTGTCTTTGTGGGTTGGCTGCGCGTTAATCCATTGCAGATTTCTCTATGTAATTGTAAGTTGCGGCTTGTATATTCATAGTGAAATAAAGATTTTACCCGGAAGGGGTTTTTTCCTGATATCTGTGTCTCAGCATATTTTGTGTCGCATGCTTTATATTTGATGGGTTGATTTAGATGCATGGTTAGGGGTTGAAAGTAAATAAGTGTGCTATATTAGAAAGTTGCGAAGTTAATCAATTATCACACGTTCTCAAGTAGTATTATGGATTGACTAAGTGTCCACACAAGGGTGATTAGATTGTTCAACTAGAAAACTCCTTGATCTAGAATCCCTTTCATTATAGTTGGGATTATGGCATCTAGGGGACTGGATCCTTCTTCTCCTATAATGCTGAAGGTTGTGGAAGTTAGACCCATATTTCTTAAACTTCTCGATTAGTTACCTCCTCAACAAAGATATTCATTCATCTTGATTATTGAGTTGTTCTTCATAAAAGTCGATTAGTGTGAAATTTCCTTTCTAATGGGGGTTCCGCATAGGAAGTGTAACGTCGCCGGCTAGGGCCATATCATCCTGTTGACCCCGTTTCACTTAGAGGTGTAGGGGACCTTGAAGGGGTTTGTTCCCTCCTTACAACACGTATTTCAGATTAAATGCGACTCTTAGAATGTGAACAATAAGACTGGGGGAAATTATATTGAATAAGGGTTGGTATTCTGTAATGATGGGGATTAAAAACTCTTACCACAAATGATGTCAAATTATAGGGGAATATTAATCCTATAATAATTGTAATATATCATATCGGCCCTCATATAAGAGAAAATATGAGGACACACAAATTTATGTGGTTTGACAGGTCGGCATGTTTATATCCATGGGGAAGGGAGAAGAGAGATTTATTAATGGAGAAAAAAGAAGGGTACTTGAGTTCTAGGGTTACAAGTTAAGAGTCTAAGTCGTGATTACAATAGTGTGATCAATCATTCCCTAAGTCATTGGGTTCATTTTTATTTACAAATATAAGTTCCTTATAATTCTAGGATTATTCCATCATAATTTTTTATCAGCTTTGATCTTATCTTTGAGGTAGTAGAATACCAGTAGAGCGGGATCCGTCCAAATTTATTTTCCATCTCCCTTGATTCACCCTTAGCGGGTCTGTGATATCTATAAGACTACATCGCCTTAATTCCTCAATGTCAAGTGTCATTCCATGTGGGATGTTCGGCTAATAGTCCCTTCAAAAGGTTAAAGTGAATCGATGACAAACATAGCATAGAGGTCTACATTCCCTTTGAAATATCATAATGAAATTTAAATGTCGCCACTAACGTGATGTTGATATAGTAATGATTTGTTAATGCTATAATAGGACTAGCATATAGTTAAATTTCAAAATTTAACGATAGTTGATGGTATAAAGATTATTTATATTTAGTTTTCTTGAACAACAACTGTGGTCATGGTGGAACTACTGGTATAAGTGTTGTGACATTACGACTTTATAAGAAACACATAATTAGTGTTTGAAAACAAGTAAAAACATGATTTTGAAAATGAAGTTTCGAGAGAGTTGAGGTAGTTCGGTACCATAATTAAGAGTATGGAATGATCTTAGTATTAAGGGGTTTGAGCAATTTATATGGTAAGAAATGATCAACAGTAGTGAGCATAGTAATATTTTAATAAAAGTTATTAATTCGTAGCAGTCAAGGTTTTAGAAGATACATAGATTCATTCAACTAGGTTGACCGAGGTGATATATTATAAGCATAAATTGTTTATTTTAATGGTTATAATAGGTATTTCTTGTTCAATAATACTACTGAAGCATTACTTATTTGTTATTTAGGTATCTTTCATCCTTTCCAAAGGTATACCATTTTTTTCAAAGGTTAAGCAGTGATGATTGGGTGGATAAAATATTAAAATTGAGGTCCTTGTGATTTGGATATGGTTCACGTGAAAATAATTTCTTAGCATCCATTAAATAAATTCTTGTGTTAGGATTGGTTTTTCAGATGTGATTTTGTGCGAATTATTGGTGTTATTAATTTAAGAAAAAACTCTTTCATGGACAAAACTAATTTGATGGTTTTAGTACCAATTTTTAATAGTTTTATTAAATGAGTGAATAAGTTGTGAATGATTTGGTGATCTAAATGATAATTGAACTAAATATTCATATTAATCTTCTCATTGATAGTTAAGACTTGGTAGATACCACTTATCATATTTTTAAAACTCATTATAAACTTAGCACATATTTTTTCAAGGAAATAATGAACTAAAAGTGTGTTGTTGATCGAATAAATGACTTTGAATGTTAATAGGTGGTTATCTTATTAACACATCTTCTCATTTCATAAGATTATATTTGACGTGGTGATTATATTTGAGGTTTATTACAACTTGATTATGATATTTGAGATAAACTGAGGCGCTGACATATTTAATGGAATCTATTTTATTTAATGCATACCATATCACTCATCCTTATATGAAAACACTATAAGATTACTGAAGGGACTATGAGTCGGATACGCCACATGGCATTTAAAGAGTTGTAATGATCATTTCCCCCAAAAATCATAGAGTGGCTAAAGGCGAATCAAGGGAGAAAACAATCATTATGTTCGGATACAATTTCAATATAACTCAACTACCCTAAGGATAAAATCAGAACAATGACGAATTACCATGAGAGAGGCTTTAGACTCTCGGACTCTTATATCTTTAAATATGCATCACCCTAATGTTCAAGGGAATATAATCCCACATATCAATCCAATTCTTCTTCTTCCTCTACTTTTGAAAGTAATAATATTATGCTTTCCCTTCCTCATGGTTGTAAACAGGCCGATCTACTGAACCATATACAATTGTATCTTACTTTAATATTTCACTATTATTTATGGAGAACCTGGTATTAAGTATTAGTATAGTATTAATATCCCCTAAAATTTGGCATCATGTTTGGGAAAAAGATTTAACTCTCCACCACTAGTGAATACCAACCCTCATGTGATATGAGTACCCATTAGTCCTACTATTCCCATTATGGGAACCATTTTCGATTAGAAGTTTCGATTATGAGAATGAAACAAACTCCTTATAGGTCCCCTCCACCTCCTAGGGACAAAATGTCTCGGGGATGCATTTCTCAAAAGTTTGGTCCCAACCATTAAACATAACACTCCTTCAATTGATCCCCTACTAGGAATTCAACCTCGCGACTGGTAAACCTCTATAAGGAATTATTAAATGAATGAGATGAAGAGATTGCTCGATTTAAGAGGCAAATAACCGAACAATCTTAAAGGGTGGCTTTAGTTTCCACAACATGTAGTGTCACGGGAGAAGAAGGATCCGATTTCCTAGAATCCCTTTGGATGGACAAAATAGAAGAGCCTTTAAATATAAGAGTCAATGAGAAGCACTCTATAACTATCAACAAGACCATTGCATTGTTCTGAAAATCTCCATCCTTGGCATAGGCTCAAATTTCCATGTTAAATCCAGTCACAGTAATAATTTGACCAAATCTAAAACTTTAGGGTATAATGTCTCCCATGATGATTTACACAATTTTTTTAAAAAGTAATTAGAAGGATGTTTGAACCCTAACTTGCGCAAAATCAAAAAGGACCTTGCTAGAATATCTTTAAGTCGCGGATCGGTGTCTCCTTTCTGTACTTACATAGAGTCATCAGAGCCCCCCCAAAAGTTATCCATTCTTTAAGATCACCATATACAATGGAAACACAAATAGAACATATCACATCAAATATTATAGATGGTCCATGTCTCTATAAAGCCATCATGATGTCCTCATGTGCCATATTTTTCATCCATTTTAGGGGAGATATGTCTCATGTGGTTTGAGAAGATAAGCCCTAGGTCGATATTATCCTCTTGGGAATGGGACGAATAGCTTACAGCTCACTTTATCACTAAAAACAAAAATAGTGAAGGAGGTTGACTCCTTAATCACCCTCAAATGAAAGAAAGGGGAGTCTTTCAGGAAGTACACTTAGTGGTAATAGGAGCTATTCAATGAGATTGACAATTGCAATGAGAGATTGGAAATTTCCTTTTTAAATTTGGCCTCTCCAGATCACATAACCTCTACCAGTTTCTTATAAACAAGACGACATGGTTCATGAACAATCTAATGGCCGATATTGAAAAATACCCCAAAGTGGAGGGCGAGTTCCTTAATGTTAATAATCAGACCAAACAACCATTTAAGCAGTCCAAGACACAAATAAAGGGTCCAAGGGAGGATCCCAATCATCTTTCGCCAAGAAAAGAACCAAAGGAAAAAATCCTAAGGGACGATCAAAGCTGTCGACCAATGAGAACTCCTACCAAGCGGTGGATACCTAATTTGAGGAAACAATTTATGAGTTTTTTCCTTAGATAAAGGACAACCCGTACTTTAAGAATCCACCCAATATATCCAACAACCCAAATAATATTGGCACTAATCTGAGATGTACTTCTTAATGATATCATCGCTATAAGATAAATAATTGCAAGATGTTCAAGCAACACCTTAAAAATCTTGTCTAGACCGGCCACATGAAGTAATATATTAATATTAATAGCACAAAATCCTCAACTCGGATCAATATCGTGCGAACAAAAAAATGGCAACGACCTCTCACCTTGAGGAATGATCATAGAGATATATGCCTATACTGATCTTTCCCAATGCAAAGGCAAAATGATTCACAATAAGGTCAAGTACTACAACCAATATGCAAGAAGCATTCCAAGTGGAAGTAAAAAATCTTGTCCTAACGAAAAGATAAAGTAAAGACTTAAATCTTGATCATGCAATCATCTTCATTGATGATGATTGGTTAGTGTTAATCTACGCCACAAGGATGCCTTGGTCCTTACTCTCTAAGTGATGAACTTTGACGTAAAGATATTATTGATTGATTAGGAAATATCCTCAGAGATCATGTATGTTAATATGTTATACAATATTGGGTACAATTTCCAAGACTTAGACACAAAGGTCGATTCTCTTATTTATTTTAACGGTAACGTAGAGATGTCACTGGGAAAAATCAAAGTTGTCGGTCAAGGCAGGCCCTAAAAATCATGAGATTTAATTCCATGTGATCCAATAGGATTCATCCTATAACTCCATCCTAGTAAGAGAATATATTTATACCATAAGAGTGGTACCTTCTTATTTTTACCATGAGCTTAAATTTATGACTGATCAAGGGTTCTTTGAAGTTAAGGGTGATCAAGCATCATCACGAATTTGCTTCATCACTTCTATTAAGGCAAATCAACCTCAACCTAAGAAAATCCAATACGATGATGACTCATAGGGTGACCAACCCAAATAGAAAACAAAAGGAACACGACCGGGGATGAAAGATACCATACTTTCCCCCACTGACCACGTAGTGGAGGAACTCATAATTATTCCTTTATACTCATCCCAACTAGATAAAACCCTCTCAGTTGTCTTCGAATTACTAGTAGACGAGGTAAATCAACCCATTTAATTCATTAAAATGAATTCATATGTGTTTGTCTAATAGCCATATAATCTTCCATAAATTGATCTAGATGCCTCCTACTATAGAATACATGTGGATTTAATAAGTTAACCAAATAAGAAAAATTGAAGGAAGTTAGGCCCAAAGAAATTAAGGTAGTGGAGGATGAAGTTGAAAATCTACTTCATGTTAACTCCATAAAATAGATTTAATTTTCGGACTGAATCTCCAACATCATTATAGTTAGAAAAATAGTGGAAATTTAAGAGTTTGTATTGCCTTCATAGACCTTAACAAGTTTTGCACAAAGGATATTTTTCCTCTCCCCATAATTTATCATCCTGTTGATTCAATATCAGGTCATCGCATAAGCTTCATACATGCTTACTCAGTCTATTGTTCTGACCCAATCAAGAAAAGACTTATTTCATCACAACCTTAAGAATTTAATGCTACAAAGTCATGTTGTTCGACCTCAATAATATTGGGGCAACGTACCACTATCTAGTTACCAAGATGTTTAAAAAGTAAATAGGTTTAGCTATTAAAGGATTATATCGAATATATATTGTCAAAACAAGACACGTGGAAAATCATAGGTATCTAGTTGTTTATCAATATGCAACAAGTAGAGCACTTATTCGATATCAAGGCAAAAAGTAAATGAGAATTCACTACATTATTCATACTCTCATTGAATCAAAAGGGAGATAAATGAACGTTGAGAAGTTAACATTAGCAATGGATATGTCTTAAAGAAATCCAAGCCATTACTTTGACGGTCACACTATAGTCATCCTAACATCTTTCCCCCCAAAAGAGGCATTGAAGAAAGCAGGCATGTCTAATAAGATGACCAAGTGGTCATTGGAATTGGCTTATTTTAACATTATCTACGAGCCTCGAACTACTATAAAGGGGAAAGTATTAACCAAATTGATTATTTAATTATCAACGAGCCCAGGGGGAGAGGTTGTCCAGCCTATTGTGATACCCCGCCTACTAAAATACCGGGTGTTCGGCTCATAATCAAAATAAAACGTTGGTCTCATATGGCTCATTCTCAGCATCACTCTTACAAACTTTTTAAAGTTACTAACCACCTAGTATTTTAATTAGACTGGTGCCATATTTTTTCTTTCATTAATAATCAACATGCGTAAATAATAATAATTTCAACCATCAACACAAACTGACAACTGAATCCAACACAATTGAATGATATGAATAAGATGACCGACTCAACTATTGGTTCAACAATAAAATCCAATAATAAACTAAAACCATAACCGGAATACACAATGTCAAATAAATAACTGAATACTACATTTGAAGGAGACATGCCCCAATGAATATTGAACTAAAGATCCTACACATGGAATAAATTAACGAAACGTCTATAGCAAAGTCCTGCAACTTCCACATGAGCTACAGTTGGGCATCCCTGGATAGAATCTTTAAACTAGTCGTCCCTATGGCTGGACACCTAAAATGTTTGAAAAATATTTTGACGCGGGTCAGAGCCCAAGTAAAACATTTTGAAAATATTTAGCAAGCAGTTAAATTACAATAATTAAATATGCATGCACACGTTTCATATTTAAGCTAGTGTCACACTCAATTGAGGTATAACTCACTCCTCTTCTAATGTTCACACCTAAGGCTTGGCTTCTAACCTTCCTAGTTAATCTATACCACCTAATTAGCCATATCACACCTTTTTCTTGCCCCACTACTCTAACCCCAGTATTCTTACTTTGATTATTATGTTATCTGCTCATTAACTTATTAATCAGCTCAACTATTTTAAATCTTCTAACGTTACCACTAGTTATATAGGAAACTCCTTTTTAAATCATATAACTTTCACACTAGTTATATAGCAAATACATTCACACTTATGTATTAATCCCATATATAATTATCTACTCATATTATATACATACTAGTATACAAAAACATTCACATACATGTCAAGTATATATCTATTCTCCTGAGTAAGGACTCACCGAATGTTTCTCTAAAATGCTATCAACCCAAGTATACTCATCCACCTGAACACCTCGATACGGTTAGCTACCCAAATCAGTGAAAGAAAAATAAACGTAGCGTAGGCGGTCATAGTTCCTGGCTGTGAGATCGAATCATACCCAAAGCGTCTCACCCCGAAAATAAATCACAACATATAAATACTGCACGCCTATGACCTGGGGATTATACTCGCCCTGCATTCACTAGCCAGTGGATTCACCCACATCGCGCAAAATCCTGTGATAGCACTAGAGGGGTATGTATTCCTATAAATATCATTCACACTGATGTCTATACAGCATACAAAGATATATATATATATATATACTATCACTACCGTATACATATATTTAATAAAGGTCCGGCTGACCCATGCCTAACACCCGTAGGACTAGCCCAAGAATACCCAAGTCTATATCCCGACTTGTAACTTAATTAATCACACATTAATTAATTGGTCATTTAAGTTGTGTCACCCAACTACAATACCCCAGCTCATTCATTCGGTACGTATCTTCACCCTTTAGAATTTATTCCACAAAAATTCCACTATTAAGATTAACACATCTCATCATGTTTAATATTTGACACTTTTATTTTATATCTCTATAATAAATTCACCCGGCTACCCCTTGCCAAACTCCGATAGCACTCAGTCTAAAAATATCTGTGTCTAATCCTTGACCCGTAATGTAACTAATTTTTCATCTCAGTTAATTTTATGAAAGTGGTGTCACTCAACCATAATTTTCAGACTCCCTACTTGGTCCGTATTTAAACTTTTATGAATTCATTTCACTCAATTCATTATTTAGGTTCCTTATTTTTGTCACCTTTTTAAGCTCATATACATCCACATGTAATCCCTTGGTAAAATAATCACGGGCATCAATACCAAGATTTGATTTCTGACTAAAGATTTTGATCTTGGACGTCCTTCCGTAGAAAATTCATAACTAATTAAAAAAATCAAAAAAATATGAAACTGGCAGCCACGCATTCATAACGAAAAGATCTATCTCCATGTCCAAACCTAGGATCGTTTGAATGAGGTATAAATCTCATTAGAAGGAGGTACTAATCTCATTCAAATGACTTGAAACTTCGCTCGAACGACTTGCAATGTCGCTTGAATGACTTGTCAAGTTGTTTGACGCAATGCTGATCTCCTCTTCTTCTTTTTCCTTTTTCTGCTTTCTGACATTAACAAATTTCTTCCATCTTAAAACTTCTGCCCAGATTTCTATTTATAGTCCTAACAAAATCCTCCCTTTAATCCCATTTTATTTATGTATTTAGCCATTACACAACACTGATTTCTCATCATGATTCCTTTAAATCCCAGATTTGAGTTTTCTCCTAACTTCGTTAACTTCTTATCCAAATACTCACATCAAAATTCAAGTAAACCTATTATGCATCCAGGTTTCTTCATATTTTAATTTCAAACGATTTTGGCATACCTCGTATCACCAATATAACCTTTTAAACCACGTCACGTGTAAAAATTTCTCAAAACCCATTTTAATGAAATAACCCACCCAAAAATGAATATGGTTTACACCCACCATGATATCAATCAAAATACTGCAATTTAAATGAATGCAATTTTAACTACTTTCCTGAAAAAATTTGTAGGGTCTGATTTCCTTTGTTGTAGACAACATTTGACGAAGAACACATCAATCTCTTTTTTGTTTAGCTCCAAAAAGCTCTCCCACTTGATCCCTCTTTTCTCCTCTGCAACTAGGGTTTTCTTATCTGAGTTGTGACTACCACAAACTCTCTTTATATTGAAAATCCCTAAATTAACCCTTCGGTTCAAGTCCAAATGACCCGAATAGCCCCGTGTGAGCACGGTTATGCCTAAAAATGCCTCGAGCCCCAATTACTACGCCCAGGTACTATATTGACCTATTTAGAGTCAATCGTGCACTCAGAATTATCATCTGAGTTACTTAACTAAAATATCCAATCTCGTCCTCAGATTATGACACATATAAATAAATAAAAATGTCCCAAATTAATTAAATCTTAATTAACTAATTTAATTAAATTCTCCAGATTAATTAAATCTCATATCACCAAATTAATAAATTATATATCTTCAGAAATACAGGGTGTTACATACTTCCCCCCTTACAAAGGAATTTCGTCCTCAAAATTCAGATGAGTCTAGTACTCCAAGCCTCAAATACTTCCTTACTCACATGCCTTTAAGATTGCTACACATATCTCTACCCCTTCTAATCGCAAATTATATTAGAATTAAATTAATTACCTAGGGAGCCCGTACACCCTATACCCATACTTAACCGCATAAATGTTACCCGGTTCTAGGAGCCTTAATCCGTAATATAACTTTCACCTCACAGTTATAACCATATATGTGTATAACAACCAAGCTACCAAACCCATGTCCTAATGACCAAACATCTCCCCACTTCTAACGTTCCGCTAAGTTTTATGCGTGCGTCTCGTAAATAAAAATTCAGATAAGGAACCGCCCGTTACACTACTACCTAACATTTTCAGTCATTGAGATCCGTTGGTCCCTCAATCCATAGAACTTACCCCAAAATTCCCATATCCTAATATAAAAGTATACTCGTCCACTCTTATGTTACCAAAGACATCATACAGTGCATCGCCCCTTACTATCACTAGTTTTTTAGTGCGAACAAGTCACGAGATATACCTCCCCGCTCGAAATAAAACTATCGACCCTGAATCCTATCAGACAATGTCCCTACTCCCCAAGATTAAATATAACAATACAAACATTTTCTCATTAGTCTATTATGAAACACACAATAACATATATACACGTCTATATAGACTAGACCCTCTTTTAGGTGATAATTAGCATATATAAATCATACCTCGGAACAACAAACACAAAGTCTTACCATACTATATACTATAGCCCAAACATCCCAGCATAATTATCACTAACGTCTCATACGTAACATGCTTACCTCAAGCTCAGCTCCGCACTCTTGGCGTGGCTATATCATACAGGTATTATCGATTACCCCACCAATTTCCCATTTAATTCTTCTTGATACTACCCCACCCATTAACTTATGGTACATAAGTTTTCTCAGTGCTTTCTTTGCAGCACTGCCCGGCTCCACTGGGCATATCTCTTAATAGCTCTCAACTTAAAGTGTTTCCTCTACACGTTCAATAGTTTAACATTTAAAACCGATGTACTAGAATCCAATAACGTCTCACTATTCCCAACGTTTATTAAGGTCCATGCCTGTAACATCCCACAACGAGTCTCAAAAGAACTTTCCCTAATGTACTATCCCTTAGCATTATCGATCATTGAAATCCATGGGTCCAAAACACATAACTAAGATATCACCAATTATGTCTCCTGATACATAAATCAAATCACCTATGCCCATGTCTCTCCAGGCATCCCACGATACGACGCTCTCACTATCACTAAGTTCTCAGTGTGTAAACAAAAATGAGCTAAAAAATCTCTGCTCAATGGTAAACTCAATATACCCTGAATCACATAAGTAATAGTCCCTATGCACCATGATCCAATATAACTAGACAATTGTACTCTCTGAAGTCTACTTCCTAAAATATCGCCGCGAGCTCAACCCTCTTTCAAGTGAGACATTACAAAAATATACATCATGTCCCTAAATCGCAAACACGATAGTCTTGCTGTAACCTCCCACCATCGCTCAACAGTCCATACTCGGGATAAAACCATACGTTGAATATCACCTCTTAAAATGAGTTATCTGATTCGGCACGAATATTGTATTTTTCACCCCTTATACTTATTCATTTTAGCCCCATCGGGTACCGTAATTGCTATAATTATGCTTATATGATAACATGCTATATGAGGTATAATTATGTTAACAGACAACCTTCGTTTTATATGTTAACATTCTATATGAGGTATAATTGATCTTTTGTAGGTATTTCGGTGCTTAGTGTAAAGTTTGGCCGCTTTTCGAAAAAGTTTTGTTGATTATTGTAGCTTTGGTGGCATTTTAGTAATTTCAGCATTCGGTATTGAATACCGAGCTCTTAATAGAAGTTTAATCCCTTTTATTTATCTTCACGTGGCCACCGACGGTGCATGAATCCGAGTTGTAATGAAGAGGTTATGGCATTTTTAGGATGGTTTTTACTTCAAATTCACACTCAATGGCACATTCAAGAGCATTTTAGTCATTTCATATTTTTGTTTTTTGGCCTAATATCCCTTGGATGTTGTATCTATCTGAGTTATCTTTGTGTAGCCTCCACCCGTTCCTAATTTCGAGTTATAACGAAGAAGTTGCGATATTTTTTGTAAAGTTTGACAAAGCTGCAGATCGAAGACCTGTAGGGGCGAATCGATTCGCCCAAGGGTGAATCCATTTGTTTTAGCACCAGAAGCTACTTTTTTATCTCCCCTATTTTTGAATCGATTCGCTCCCATGTTTTCAGCCTTCTTTCTTATTTACTAGTTTACTATTAGGGTTTGTATATATTTTCATTTTCATCTCATTTTGAAGGGAACTCTTCATTTTCTACTTAGTTTATCTTAGGGTTTGAGAACTCATCAGGGGATTTTTGTGGAGAGAACCCCTCTCCTCCATTTCTTGTTGTGTAGTACCTAATAATGTAAGGTTTCTTTACTATTCATTATCTTGTACCTTTAATTTATGCTCTAGTTCCTTATTTCCATGCTTTACATTTATTTTCTAGCCTAGATTAATTGAGTAGTTAATTTATTTATTGTTGTGGTTTAATTAACCAGTTGCTTCAATTTAACTTAGTTTCATCCTGCTTAGAGGATAATTTAAATTAGGTTATGTCGATTGAACTCACCGAGGGTTAACAAGTTGTTTTGCTTTGGTGATGGATTTTATCCGTTAAATTCGATTGGGTTGTCCTAGTTATTGCGCCTAGGAGATTTGACGGGGAATATCATGTATGCTCCATACTTAAGACCTTGCGTGTGTAATTTTTGGGGTATTTATTGACGCCAAAATCATATTAGACTTTTATGTGAATTTAGGGGTGTGACCACTCTTGATTTAATTAACTGTCGAAATAAGACGCAATCTTATTAAATGCGTAGAACCATGTAACCATTTATACGAATTAACTCAAGGTGAGGGATATCCGACGCAACCTATAGTTTTTATTCATTTTGTTAATCTAGTTTAAAAATACACATGACTAGTATAACTGATAAGGACCCAAAACTGTGCAATTTATACCCCAAATAGACGTGCTTCTGTTGCTAATTCTCGGCAATTTGGGTCTTATGTGCTTAAATGCTTATTTTGTAGGCTTAATTGTAGTTGCGGTGTCAAAAGCTATATTTCAAGGCAATTTACATTAAAATGGAGCTAATTCCCTTATTCCCTGACCCTAAACCTAGCCCTAAACCTACCCCGAATCTCGTGTGTGCCTAATTTGTCCCTTTTTAATATTTTTTAGATTTTTAGTTTGAGTCATTTATATTTTTAGGATTTATTTTAGATATATTTAGTATTTTCTAGGTTTTGCTTTTTATTTTATTTTTATTAGTATAATTTTATTTTATTTTGATTTTTATTAGCTTTTAGTTTAGTCTTATTAGGAATAGTTTTAGGAGTTCATTTTTGGTTTATTATATTTTATATTTTTTTAGGACTTTAGTTTTCATTTAGATTTTAATTTTTTATTTCTTTTGTTTTATTTTAGTTTTTATATAAGCTTAGTATTTTATTTTTTTATTTTTTTAGTTTTGATATGTTTATTTTTTATTATTTTTAGTTTGTTTTTTTTTAGTTAGATTTATTTTTTTATTTTTAGTTTTATTAATTTTAATTGAGTCTTTGTTAATTTTTTTAGGAGTTCAAATTAAACACACCCCCCCTAAAATATACACACTACCAAACACACCCTAAGTCACACCACACTATCCTACACACAAACCATCCAACCTCATACTACCACTCTTCACCCTCATCCACACCATATCCCCTACACCTCACACACATTATAACCTCCACTTCATCTTCTCCAACAATCTTTATCTCTCCTCTCTCTTCCACCATCTCCATTAACACACACACAACACATACCCATCACTCTCCCTCTCTACCTCTAAACCAACCCCCTACCCCAGCTTAACCCGTCGGCCTTGCCCCGGCGCCGACCACTCCGACCCCCTTACTCCGGCGACGGTGCCGCTCTCCCCAGCCAACTCCGGCCTCTCTCTCTCTTCACCTCCGGCGACCACTGTCGGCACCATCGCCATCACAAGACCCCGACGCCGCCACCCGCAACCAATGTCCCGCCGCCAGCGCCCTCAGTCGCCGGCGAGCTCCGGCGCTAACCTCCTACCCTACTCGAACCCACACTCCATTACCCATGTCCAACCCATTTACATCCAAAACCATTTCCTATTCAAAACCCATTACCCAAAGACCCATTTCAAGCTTTAACCCAAACCCATTTTTCTTCCATTCTCAAAATCATGAGCTGCCAACAAACCAATCAAAGCAAAACCAAACAAATACCCCATGTGCCACTTAAACCACCTTTTACCCTATTTACCCATTATATCCCAACTAACCACTCAAAACCAATTTCCAAAATTACCCCTCACCATATCAGATTTTTATTCTCATTCACATGACCTCGCACCATATCCGCATGCACCCCTAGCCATTTACCCAATATACCCCTTATCCCCCATGCTCCATGTGCCTACTATAAATGAGGATGAAGACCCATTTTCAAATGATCTCAAATTTAGTTTTAAGCTTTGTGTGATAAATTTCTCTACACCCCTCTATAGAGAGTATTTGCATTTTCAGCAAATATCTCAATATAGAGATGTGTAGTGAAATTATCTCGAGGATGAATTTCACCCTACACATCTATTATGAATTTTTGCATTTTTAGCAATTATTTCATAATAGATTGATGTAGTTGAATTTATCCCTTATGTGATGTAAATTCTAACCCATTCCTTTATGTTGAGATTTTGCATTTTTAGCATTTATCTCAATATAAAGTAATGATCTAAAATTTATTTCTTTGGGTGAATTCTAATGTACAATTTTAGGATTTTAGAATTTGCATTTTTAGCAAATCTCTTTTATTATTTAATTGTCCATTATGAATCCATCCACTATCCTTTTTTTTTTTTATTTTGTAATTTTTATAGGAGCTTTTAGATAGGAATTGTAGAGAGAGAATTGTAGAGAGATAAACACCATTTTGTAAATAGTTTTTCCTTTTATTTTTTTAGATTTTTGTTGAGAATTAATTGTGAGTAATTGAATTGAATGGAAGATGATAGAGTTCAAATTGCCAAATTCAAGGAGACTTGTTGAAGATTTGTTCTCTTTCTCTACTCTTTTATTATATATGCCATTGATTATTAATTTGTCATATTTCATATCATGTTAGGCTAAACCCCTTTCAAGGGGTGGGGTAAAACCCTTATTTGATGTTATTTTATTTTAATTAGTTTAATTTCTTGAAAAGTCCCTTTGAATGTTAATTTTAATTCCTCACCCTTAAACTTACGCCTCGAGAGAGGGTAAATGATTTTCGAGAGAAAATTGAAATTATAATTATAATACCCATTTTAGATTCGAACTAGAGATAGGGGTTTCTTAAGTGGGGTATTATA
This sequence comes from Sambucus nigra, assembly GCA_949130495.1. Taxonomy (NCBI): domain Eukaryota; kingdom Viridiplantae; phylum Streptophyta; class Magnoliopsida; order Dipsacales; family Adoxaceae; genus Sambucus; species Sambucus nigra. Next base: position 298,825,629 of record OX422215.1, on the reverse strand, counting down.
ACTTGAATTTCAACTCTAAAATTATTTTCTTAGATTTGCATGAATTTTAATCGATCGATCCTAGCGGGTGATTAATTAAAAAGAGTGTAGATCTACTTTTCTAGAGTTGTGGGGCGTTAAACTTAATTTTCTAAAAGATTACTATTATAATTACACTTGCAACGAGAGTTGGTTTGTAATTTTGATATTAATTTGGGAGAATTTAAATAATTAAATTAATTAATTAAAATAGCTAAAATTTGTGGTGTAATCCCACTCCTTGATTGTTCTCACAATTATTTACCTCACTTTATCTCTTATTTTAGTGTTAGACTTTGTTTTCATTTTTGTAACTTTCTAGTTAGTTGTTTTCATCTTAATTTAGTTTAGTTTAAAACCTCACCTCACCATATTGTTTTAATATTGAAAAAGATAAAAAAATTAGAAAAAGCAAAAGCCAAAAAGAAAATAAAAAGTGAATTACGATTGAATTTGTCTCTAGCTTACTCCCTAGGATGTGGATTGATACCCTTACTTACCTCTACACTTTAGATTGTTTTATTTTGTAGGTATTTAATGTTTTGTCTCAAAGATACACCGAAAAGTTCTTTCTATCAAATGGCGTCGTTGCCGGGGAGATGAAACGTCTTTCGTTAGCAAATGGCGTCATTGCCATTCTTGGGATTGTGAAGCTCGGAGAGGATTTCAACTTGTAGTTCATTTGTTTTTTTTGCACTTTATTATTTTTTGTACCATTTTTATATTTTTAGAAGGCTTATATTTAGGATTATTTTATCATTGCTTGTATTGCGGTGCATAGAGACACCATTTATTTTCCATTTAAATTGTAATAATCGAAGCAAGCGTGATAGGAAAACCGGACAAGGTAGAGAGAGGGCGTCCAAAGGCGAGGATTTAGAAGCCTCTCTACCTTGGGTCGATAGGACTCCCGGGAACGACTAAGATTGGCGTATTCTCCCCCCGGTCGACTCAATTTTTTTGGCACCCCACGGCGTAAAAACCGTGGGAGGTACATTTCTCTAACACTCACGCCTCTCCTGTTAGCGAGTCCATTATTGTGTGTGCTTTGTGTGCTCTTATGTTATTTTATTCTCGCGTTTATTTTTTGAATGGTGTGATGAATTAAATTACTAAGACCTACACATGATCACTCACGAGAACGGATTTTATTACCCGACTCACTCGCTTACCATTGTGTGTTACCCTAGCCATCACTAAATTTAAAATCAATCAACTAGGTAGCCCACTAGGAGAAATTTTTGCAAAGGCGATCACTCAGATATTTTTGTGATTTTTTATCGTCGCGGACTTAATTAAAATTTGACTACCTCTTTCATTAAATTTAAAGATAAAAATTGGCTATGTTCTAGTTAGGAATTCTTCTTGACTTGTGTGTGTGTCCAATTCATTTTTTGGTAGTCGGTTGTAGTTGGTTCGTCCAATTCAAAGAGTCCACATTTTTTCCCCACATTTTCTTCCACAAAAAATCCAAAAATATTTTCTTTCTTTCATTTTAGAAAATCCAAAAATATTTTTCTTCCTTTATTTTTCACAAAAAATCCAAAAATATTTTCTTTCTTTATAAAAAATACAAAAATTCTAAAATATTTTATTTCCTTTTGAAAAAAATTAAAAATTCCAAAAAAATATATTTCTCTCCACATGGCCGAAGAACGTCCTTTACGGGACTACTTTGATCATTTCCCATTAACACGCGACATGTGTGAGAGTGATCCCGAACCGTCTCTTTATGATATTCTTAGTCGTTTCACCTCTCTCACGAGTACCGTTGGTACTCTTGACCCATCTATGCATGCACCTCCTATTCCATCACCCTCGGTGTCAAGTGTCGGCATGTCTCCTCCTTTGTTGTGCACCCACTGTTATTATACAGATCACATGTCCCATGAGTGCACATACTTTTCATATCCATCCAAAACCACCATGGAACATGTGTATCCATATGACACTGTTTCGGAACCCAACTCGGCCTATTATCCCGATATATCCAATCCCGAGTTGTGTGAGTACCCGAGCTATTCGTGGAGGCCTGATCACCCTTTCACGCAATACAAATCCCAACCTGATGTTGTGGATCCTCACACGTTCCAACAGTTGTCATGGAAACCTTGTGCACCCGTTCACGATCAGTCCCCTCACTACGCACCCAATGTGTATCAACCATTTGTCTATCACGAAAGCGGTCCTTTCGTGTATGATGTACTTGGCCCCACCCCACACACTTCATATGAGTATTCTCCATATAGTCCCGATTATAGCGAGTTGTGTCCACCTCAACCACCACCACCCACCCACATCCGCTCTCAAAACCCTCTTGAAAAAGTTCATACTTGAGCAAGAGCAAGCCATTCAAACTCAAGCTCTCCAAAGGCTTGAACAACGTTTAAATGAATTGGAGTGTGCGAGAGAGTCGGACATGCATACACCCATCATTACAACAGAGTGTGATGATGATGTGTCCTCTTGTGACTCGAATTTTGAGTGTGACCAACCCTACCACCCCGAGAATCTCGAAGTTGAGACCATTCCATGGTCCGGGTCCCAAGTTGACAATTATGTTGACTTACCTTTCGATAGTGAGATTGATCCAACCCCACCATGTCCATATGAACCCCCACTTGAGGTTCACATTCCTTTTCCCGTCGAATCTACAAAAATGCCCGAGTCTACACTTATCGATCTTCACCCTTGTGTTCCCGAGGAACCACTTCATGCTAGGTTAGCTCCGGCTACGAGTGTTCATCATTTTCTCGAGATAGAATCCGTGATAGTTCCTAACTATCTGGATATGGATCATGTTCCACCTTGCCCGGCTCCCTTTGAGCCCGATAATTCTAGTGATTCCTCTATCTTAGATCTTGGTGCCTCATCTTACCAATCCACCACATTGATCGATGCCAATCTTATAGAGAAGTTGACCACTCCATCTTTAGAACCCACACCTCCTCCTACGAATTCCCATGAGGATCACTCCGTGCCTCATGAGGAGTGTATGTCTCCCACGCTTGAGTTGGATCATCTTCCTCCACCATTTATCCCACCCGATCCACTGTTTATCCCACTCGACCCACCCATTGTCCCTTCCATCCCACCACCTGGTTTGGATCTTGACTTTACACATTTCAAGTTTCCATCCACATTTTTAGATCCTCGCCTGAAACCATCCCCCACCTTCCACGAGAGTTATGGCGATACTCTCTACTTCCGTGACATTGAGCTTGTTACCCCATGCCCGCCACTCTCTTGTGGTGTTGACTTTTTCCTTCGACAGCTCCCCGGCGTGTCACGGCATGACCAATATCATCGCCCATTCATAGAATGGTCGTGTACTTTCTATGAGGCCCACCCCATTCCTATGTCCACACCATTCCGCCTCCCTCACCAACTTGAGCACTATGCTTATAGGGCCCTAGTTGCCCTCACTTTTAAGCTCAACAGGGCCCGTGACCGATGCCTATTCACCCTCACCCTCACCCTTACCTTGATCCCACCCGCCGCACATGGTCCACCGATGCTTTACATCGTGTGATGCACTTTGCCATATAGGTGCATTGACCATTTTAGCCTCTATCCAACAAGACTGGCGCTTCAGTTTTGTTTGGGGGTGATCTTCATCACCCAAATTTTTTGCTGCCCTGTGCTTTCCTAATTCCTATCCTTAGGGTGAGATCCCTTCGGTCTGGCTGAAGACATTAAACTTAGCGCTACCGGGAGGTAGCTCGCATTTCTTGTACTAGTCTCATCATGTTTGGGGGTGGTGTTTCACATCACCCAATACTTTATCATGCTTATAGACTTGTACACATTTTTTTTCTCACTTCTTATTCAGGTTTATTCTTGGCTACATCTTTCCACTTCACTAGCGGTATATTCTGGTACTATCTTTCCTACCTTTTGCTCTCAATTTTTAAATTCATTTTACTTAACATCGAGGACGATGTTCCTTTTTGTTTGGGGGTGGGAAATTTTATCAAAATTGTACCTCTTTTGAAAAAAATTTGATTTTTGAACCTGATTTTTAAAATTTCGTGCAGTTTCTTTCATCTCACTCATTGATGTGAATTTTCAATTATCCATCTTTCAAAAGTCTAGGAATCAAGCTAGAGAATAGTTTTTCTAAATATCTTATGTAATACATAACAAGGCATATTGCACCATGAATTTCTAGACTCAACAAAATTTGCGCACTTATCACATCAATACGGTTTAGAGTTGAGGAGTACTACAATTCTAAAGAGAACCTTAAGGATCACTAGTAGAGACTTTAACTTGTGAGATTCATGCCTTTCACCCTTTCAGAGTGTTTTACGCAATCTCCGAGTCAAAAGTTGATTCAACTTCCTTTGGGTCCGCCTTTAATTGTTGTATGATCTCATTATTCTTCAAATTTTAGCTCGATCACTGAGAATGACATCACTTTCTAGTTGTAAGAAACACGTGTCTTGAAATTTGTCCCGATCACCACATATTCATCCATACACTACCACTTTTCCCCATATCATATTCCCATTACTTTCCCATATTTCATATATATTCCCTTCACCATCATTCACCTATCATCTCTGTATCATCTTTCATTTTCAAATAAAGGAGTGTTGATTCAAAATGTTAAATGTCTTCATTGTTGGTTTGAAAAGAAAAAAAAAAGAGGAAAAAATAGGGAAAATGATAAAAAAGGGAAAAATAAAAGAAAAAGAAAAAAAAAAGAAAAATTGAAAAATAGAGAAAAGAAATCAAGGAGAGTTTGTAGTTAGTAGTTCTTTTGTAATAAAGACATTTGTGAGTAAAGTGTATACACTTTTCTCAATCTTATCACATCCATCACTCATCACTCATCCATTATCCATCATATCACTATCCTACCTACCTCATCCCATCCATCCTACCTATCATATCCTTCTCATCCCATTTCATTTCCCCCTCACCCATATACATACATGTTCCCCTAGGTGTTCGGGCACATGATAGTCAACGTGGTGAATAACTCGACGTTCTCACTATAGTGATTAGCATTTCTTTATTGAGATCAATTTTCTTTCTAATTGTTTGTTCTTTCTTATGTGTGTGTGATACGTTTGAACTTGCTTGCATTTACTCACCTCCTCACACACAAGAGCGCCCTAATCTCGAGAGTTCATTTGAGAGAGATATATCCAGTGAGATTTGAAGTTGAAGCGTTGATTCCAAAAAGGCAATCTAGAAATTTCTCTTGTGACACTCGACCCGTTTTGACTGATTCACACTACACACGTTGAGTTCTAGGAAGGATGTGCCTTGTGTATTTACTTCGCTAAACTTTTTACAGATTCTAGCTTGTATTTCTCAAAACATTTCCTTCATGATGGATTGTGCGATTATTCTACGTCTAATAAGAGATTGACTGCATTTTTTTGCAAATAAGAATTTTGTGGGTATATTCCCTGCAAACCCTCATGAGACACAAATCGTCCTGTAGGGCAACCTATAGGTTTAAAGGCTTGTTGCACATGCTAAGTGCAATCGCAAGTTCCCGCGAAAGTGGTACACTTTTGGTTACTTCTCTTTCTCTCTATCTTATTTCTCGAGGACAAGCAACGCTCTGTTTGGGGGTGGTGTGATAAGCACCCAAAACTGTACAATTTATACCCCAAATAGACGTGCTTTTGTTGCTAATTCTCGGCAATTTGGGTATTATGGGCTCAAATGTTTATTCTGTAGGCTTAATTGCAGTTGCGGTGTCAAAAGCTATATTTCAAGGCAATTTGCATTAAAATGGAGCTAATTCCCTGACCCTAAACCTACCCCGAATCCCGTGGGTGTCTAATTTGTCCCCTTTTAATATTTTTTAGATTTTTAGTTTGAGTCATTTTTATTTTTAGGATTTATTTTAGATTTATTTAGTATTTTCTAGGTTTTGCTTTCTATTTTATTTTGATTTTGATTTTTATTAGCTTTTAGTTTAGTCTTATTTGGATTAGTTTCAGGAGTTCATTTTTAGTTTATTATATTTTATATTTTTTTAGGACTTTAGTTTTCATTTAGATTTTAAGTTTTTATTTCTTTTGTTTTATTTTAGTTTTTATATAAGCTTAGTATTTTATTTTTTTAGTTTTTTAGTTTTGATATTTTTATTTTTTATTATTTTTAGTTTGTTTTATTTTTAGTGTTGATGTAAAAAACTAGATTGCTCTAATTATTCAATCACAGATAAATAAATAAGACAAAGATTTTTAAAGTGGTTCGGCTAGGAATAAAGCCTACGTCGACTGTTATGTTATTGCTGAGTGTTTGTGGAATTCTTGATTACAAGTTCTCTCAAGAAATTCCGGTCCCCTTGAATTGAGGATGATACAAGGTATTTATAGCCTTTAGGCTGTACATGAAAGGTCCAATACATTAAATGATATACATATGAAAGGGTAATACATTTAATGCAGCGTGTGCGTCAAGAATATAATGAATAGTTGAACAGTTGTCCGTCTGGTAATTAATGATACGGCCGAGATGCAGTTCGGACCGCCTTAGTTGCTTGTCGATCAAGAGTTCCTCGGAATACTTAGTGTATCTCGGGATGATAGAGTTCCTCGGAATGATAGAATTCCTCGGTATGATAGAGTTCCTCGGTGTGATAGAGTTTCTCGGTGTATTCTCGTTGTTCGGAAAGAAGCACGGTTGGTCGGGAAATGATCTTCCTCGTTGCTATTGTGCCATGTAGATTGACACGTGTCTTCATCTTATTCGTCCACATCAGCACATTAATTTTGGTATCAACAGAAGCCCCCAATGTTTCATATTTTGAACTTTGAAGAGTATGGAACATTCTTTCTCGGTATATGGCAATATTAAATGTACTTCCCGGGTTTCAGGAACATTGTATTCAAATTTCCTTCTTATTTCGCAGTTTTTGCCTTTTTGATAAAGCGCTTTGATATTCGTGCAAATTTTGTCCTTTTAGCCGCCGGAAGTTTAGTAGTTTCTTTTTGATAATCATTTCTTTCGCCGCTTCCCAATGCAAAGTATTTAAACTTCTTTGGTAACCATACCGTCGTCTACGTTTTTCATTCTCTGCATTCAAGCTTTCTCTTCTCTTCTTCTCTTGTGCGTTCATCCTTGTTTCCGTTCGTTGTCAACACAACTTCTTTCTTTCTGTAAGATCTTCTTTCTTTCTTCTGTATCTCTTTTATTCAATATGGTTTATATTGTGGAGTCTGTTGAGAAATTCCGTTCTGATTTTTCCATTCCTTCGTGGGTAACTCTAGAGGTTCTTTCTGAGCCTTTAGATTACTTTCGATTGGCTGAGGGACATTGGTTCCCCAGCCTTTTTGTTGCTGAATGCGGTTTTTCTTTTCCACCAAACCCATTATGTATTGAGTTTTGTCAATATTTTGATCTTGTTCCTGCAAAAATAGCCCCCAATTCATGGAGAATAATTAACGGGGTGCACAAGTTAAATATAACTCATGGGACTCGTATTGGGATCCCTGAAATTATGTTTTGTTATAAATGGGCTGTTCTAGATAATATTTATTATTTAAAAACTAGGTGTTTGAATAGGGATCTTGTGGTTAATCTCCCTGACTCAAATAGGGATTATTTTGAGCATGGGTTGGTCATAAAAAATTGGCAACATGCGCCATTATCTGGGAATGAAGTATACAACGGTCCCAGATGCCCCCCATACGGCAATGGGATAGGTTTATTTTTCATTTTATTTTACTTATGAAATTATGCTTTCATCATGTTTGACAAAATGTATGACTGATATTCCATTATGTATTTATTTGCAGTTGATAGCAAAAGAAAAACTCCAAAAGAGTCAGAAGTGAATATCAGGCATTTGAAACTTATCTGGAATTTGCATAAGACCATTGCTGACGAGCATATTAGATCTGCTTCATATTTACTACAGTATAAGAGTTACACAACCTCTTATACTGCTCGCCCTGTTGAACCAGCTTCAACACCAGAAAGTTCATCTTCAGATTCTCATATCCCCCTATCTCAGAGAATGGGCAAGAAAAGAGCTCCTCCTGCTCTATTTGGTGACACTTCTTCTGCTGTTGGAGCCCAGAAAGGCAAAATTGATGTCCCAGAGGGGACTAAAAAAGTAGATGCTGGTTCCTCCAAAGTTGCCGAGAAGCCCCCAGTGGCCCCGAGCAAGAAAGATGCTCCTGCTGATGTAATTGCCATCTCTCCGACTAAGACTTCTTCCTTGGTTGATGCTGCTGACCGTCCTTTGAAGAGATTTAGGAAATCATCCTCAGTTAATCTTGCTGGAACTACATCTTCTCTACCCGCTGGTGGTAGTAGTGTCTCAAAAATCATTCTTTCGAGTTCTTCAACGAGCTCAGTTATACCCGAGGTTCTCGGGGTTGATGAAAAAATTCCTAGGGATACACTGACATCCCTAGCTGCTCGCCATCTTTCTTCAGTAAATTTCTCATACCTTTGATCTTTCTTTCTTTTTCTTGAATTCTTGTATTTGTGTTGACTCTATTGTTTTTCTTATCTTTCAGCTGGTGAACTGCTTCAATACCATCGTGAAGAAAGATCAAGTTATTAAAGCTTCCACTTCCTCGTCCGATGTTGACGATGCTTTGTTGGGTTTAACCCAATCTGTGAAGGAATCTCGCCAACAGTACATCGAGGAGAAAACTGTTTGGGAGAAAAAATTGGCTCTGGCTGAGGCTGATAAGATGAAGATGGCTGAAACCTCCAAGAATTTGGAGGAGAAAATTAAAGATTTGGAGGTTAAACATCAGGAATCTGATGATAAATTGAAGAAGGCAGAAGAAGAATTATCTACTCTGCGAGATATTAAGGTTAAGAAAGAGGAACTGGAGGTGAAGCTCTCCTCGGAGAAGTCGAGGAGAAAAGTTGCAATCAAGAAACATTTCAGCGTTGGTTGGGAGAAAGAATGGGAGAGAGGGATAGCTGCAATGACGTCCCAAGTCCAATATGGGGAGTTGAAATACTTCCATGATGGTTGGGTAGCTGCTCTGCAAGAGCTAAAAGTCCAAGACGATTCTGAGCTATTCCAACGGCATCTCCCTGGTCCTCCTCCACCAATTGTGGAAGAAGAAGAAGATGAACCTGCTTCAGATGAGTCTTCCATGGCTATGGGCGATCAAGTTTCTGCCTCTCAACCCTCTGCCACCGAGGACGTTTCCTCCATGCCTCCTCCTCCCGAGAAGATTCCTACCGATCAAGCTGTAGTTACCACCGAGCAACCGAGCTCCTCGTCCCAGCCTCCCGAGAAAGTCTTGGGAGACAAGGAAAAGGTGTGAAGTTGTTCGGTAGCATTTTTGTATTTCCTTGTAATAGAACGATGTAACTTTTTGATGATCTAATAAAATATATCTTTGCTTATCTCTGTTGTCTTTTTCTTGTCATTAGTTTGTTGCTAGAATGGAGTTGATCTCTTCTCATGATACCGAGCTGATGCAGCAATGTCATCAATACTATAAGGCTGGTCATACAGATCTTAGTACATCGGAAATTGCTGATATCCTTGGTCACGGTGCTTCAGAGCAGGCTATTGAAGCTTATCAGTACTTGAAAGCTTTACTCGACCGAGCAGTGGCCAACAATGTCGCTTACTATGAGTTGATTGAAGAGCTTCATGGTTCTTTAGAGGATCTTCAAAATCAACATAACGAATCAATGGCTTTGTTACATAAAGATTATGAAAATAGATACCAGCAGCTCTCTTCAGAAACAGGCCACAAGAAGATCATTGCTGGGTATGACGTCAGGGAGAGGACCCTAAAAGGTGAAATTGAAGCCTGTAGACAAATCGCCGAGATCCTGGAGCAAGAAAATAATAATTTGCAGAAGAAATTAGCTCAATATGAATCTGCTGCTTCATCCTCTACTGCATTAATACCAGTTACTGATGAAGGCTTCTCGTTCTTAGAGGTCGAAAATGCCAAACTGAGGCAAGAGCTGGAGGACTTAAGAAGATATGCCATTTCTGGAACTGCTCGGGGACGAGGAAGAGGTTCTCGGGGGCGAGGAAGAGTCAGCCAAAATGTTGAAGAGGCTCGCACTCAGTCTACTCTGGAAACTCAAGCATTCCAGTTGAAAGTAAAAGACCGTGCTCTGACTGAAATGTCCAATAAAAATCTGTCTCTGGAAGATCAGCTGGCATCAACGAAATCTGCCTTGCATAACAAAGATCTCTTTGCCAAAAGCCTTCATGAACAATTGGATAGATTAACCTTCCAATTCCATAAACAGCCAAGAGAATTCTGGATGGCAGGATACAATGAAGCTCTCGTTCATCTGGATGCTCGCATTGAACATGCTAATAATGAAGGTTACAAGCAAGGATGGTTAAATGCACTGGGTGTATTAAAGTTGGAGCAAGGGCATTTTTTATGGGACTATCATGCTCCATCATTATTAGACCTGCCTGTACCGCCTTTCAAATTGGATATGGCATGGATTCCAGCTCGTTCCATTCCTCGCAGTCTAATTTCAAAATATCTTGGTGATTATAGCCTTCACTCCCAAGCTGAATTATCTCGTCCTAAGCATCTTTTGGATACACCTTCTGTTATGAACGTCAGAATGCTCAGAGATGTTAATTTCATCAATTCTCCCCTTTGCCTAGAAGACCCTCCTGCCGGCGAGGAACCTGTTTCTAAAGCACAGGGCAAAAACCCAATAGAATAGTAATATCCATGTAACAATTTAGTACCTTCTTGTAATTTGTAATTTATTCTAGATTAATGAAAAGATTTTCATTTTCTGTTTGCCAATTTTGTTAGTCTTGTGTTTATCAAGCACATTTATATTTGTACATATGTATCTATGTATCTGTTAAAAAGATAACAATATTATTGTTCAATAAGCAACTTAATAAAAAGTTACAAGTATTAGTAATGTTTCTCGATCACTTAATAATAAAGTAATGAGTAAAAATGTTCAAACTGTTTCCAACCAACCAAGGTGGGTGAATAATGTTTGTCGACTAATTACAGCTCCGACGAACTATACTTGGTTTGATTATAAAATTGCGTCCGACCAACTAAGATCAATAAGTTGTCCTCGCCGACCAACTACAGTTATTAGGTTTTTTGCCCCGACCAACTATACTTGGTGTATTTTTTGAACATTTTGTTTTTCAAAAAACTCATTGTAATAATATTACCTCCCGACCAACATAAGTTGTAATATGAGAGTATATTTTTATCTTACCAACCGTGGTTGATCCTGCTGGTGTACACTTTCTGGCTCCTTAAAGCTTTTGGCTCCTTAGAGCATTTTTTGGCTCCGTAGAGCATGTCCTCCTAACCAAAGGAGGTTGGCTACTTATAGCACTTTTTGCTCCATAGAACTGTCCTCCTAACCAAAGGAGGTTGGCTCCTTAGAGCACTTTTGCTCCGTAGAGCTGTCCTCCTAACCAAAGGAGGTTGGCTCCTTAGAGCACTTTTGCTCCGTAGAGCTGCATTTTTTGGCTCCTTAGAGCATGTCCTCCTAACCAAAGGAGGTTGGCTACTTATAGCACTTTTGCTCCGTAGAGCTGTCCTCCTAACAAGGAGGTTGGCTCCTTAGAGCACTTTTGTTGTGTAGTGTATTACACTAGTATTCCCCGAAAAACTCTCATCCAGAAAGAAAAATGGTGAAACATCTTCGTTTTATTCATAATGAAAGAAATGCTTTACATTTGACATCATTGATAATACTTGCGCAGGTGTTCAGCATTCCATGCATTTTTAAATTCCTCTCCTTCTAGAGTTGCGATTCTGTAAGTTCCTGGTCGAACAACTTCTGTAACTCGGTAAGGTCCATGCCAGTTTTCTTCCAGTTTATTCTGCTTCTGAATGACCTTCTTTAGCACATAATCCCCTTCTTTTAAATCACATTTCTTTACCCTTTTGTTGTAAAACAGAGCTGTTCGTTGTTGATAAGCAGCATTCCTAATGGCTGCCTCTTCTCTGACTTCCTCGAGCATATCTAAATCCATCCTTCTCATCAGATCACTGATCGGAGAATTAAAATTTAACACCCTATGTGTTGGTAGGCCCAACTCGGCAGGTATCACAGCCTCACTTCCAAATGCTAGCATATATGGTGATTCTCCTGTTGCTGCTCGGGGAGTTGTTCGGTAAGCCCACAAAACTGACTGTAGCTTATTAATCCAATTTGCTTTAGCCTCACTTAACCTCTTCTTCAACCCATTTAGTAATGTTCTGTTCGTCACTTCAGTCTGCCCATTGCTTTGGGGATGGCCTGGTGCTGAATGAAACTTCAAGACGTTTGACTGATGACAATAGGCAGCAAATTCTTCATTATCAAATTGCGTTCCATGGTCTGTGATGAAAGCGTGGGGGAGACCATACCGACAAATGATATTCTTCCATATGAACTGATACACCTTCTCGTACGTCATATCAATTAGTGGTTCAGCTTCCACCCACTTAGTAAAATAGTCTACTGCCACGACGAGATACTTGAACCTTCCTCGGGTCGTCGGCAGTGGTCCAACCAGATCAATCCCCCACATGGCAAATGGCCAAGGTGATGTTATGGGTGTCAACAATGCCTGTGGAGTTCTTCGGATGGAAGAAAAACGTTGGCACTTGTCACAGTTCTTAGCATAGGCTATACAATCAGCTCTCATCGTCGGCCAGTAGTATCCCTGTGTCATCACCCTTTGCAGTAGAGTCCGACCTGCTACATGAGCTCCACAAGATCCTTCATGGATTTCTTCAATCAATTCTTTGACTTCTGATGGATGCACACATCTCTGCAAACCTGCCATAATTCCTCGTCTATACAAAACACCATTAGTTAACACATACCGAGCGACTTTATACTTCAATTTCTTGGCAGCTAGTTTGTCCTCCGGTAGTACTCCTTCTTCAATGTATGCTCTGATAGGATCCATCCAAGATGGTCCTAAATCAAGGGTAATAATCTTCACCGTCAGATCTTCTTCTATGCTCCGACTTTCTAGTACTTCAATTGGTATTGTTCTTCGCAGCTCGGTGCGCGTAGCTAACGCTAGTCGGGCCAATGCGTCTGCTCTAGCATTCTCCATTCTCGGTATCCTCACCAATTGAATAGCATCAAATTCTTTCAATAATTCCATCACTTTTGCATGGTACTTCACCATTAACTCTCCCTTCACTGCATATATTCCCATCATTTGATTCATAATTAACTGAGAATCACTGAAAACAATTACTTGACGTGCCTCCATAACTTTCGCCAAATGAAAACCTGCTATCATAGCCTCATATTCAGCCTCATTATTGGAAGCTTTGAATTGGAATCTCAAGGCGTACTCCATGTCAATATCATCTGGAGAATTTAAAACAATCCCTGCTCCACAACCAGCCGTGCAAGATGATCCATCTACATATAATCTCCATGTATGTAACTCGTCTTCAAATTTCTTATCTGTTAGAGTTCCTCGGTGAAATATCATCTGTTTTCTTTCATCATCCCCGGGTATCCTTCGTTCCTCGTCGGTCATTTGTTCGTGCCCCTCTACCAACCGGAGTTGGTCGGGGTTTAAATAAGATGATTTTTCTACATCCACAAGTCCTTTTACCAACCTTGGTTGGTTTGGATCTGTGTCTGTCGATCCTGTATCGTCCACAGGTAGGTCAGCAAGCATCTTTTGCTCCTCGGGGGTATCAGGGTATGTGAACTCTGCTATAAAATCTGCCACGGCTTGCCCTTTCAACGATGATCTGGGTTCATACACAATATCATATTCACCGAGCTCTATTGGCCAGTACATCAATCTTCCTGATTTTTCTGGCTTGTGAAGGGCTTGTCTTAACGGCATGTCGGTATACACAATAATGGTATGGGCCTGGAAGTATGGTCTCATTCTTCTACTTGCTTCAATTAATGCCAGTGCCAATTTTTCCAGCTTTGGGTATCTGATTTCCGCACCTCGGAAGGCCTTGCTTGTGTAATAAATTGGCTTCTGGACTCCATTCTCCAATCTGATCAACGCTGAGCTAACTGCATTTTCTGATACTGCCAAATACAAGTACAGCTTCTCTCCCGTTATTGGCCTAGATAACAATGGTGGGGCTCCCAAATACTTCTTCAGATCTTGAAAGGCTTTCTCACATTCATCAGTCCACTCAAAACTTTTTCGTAGTGTTTTGAAGAATGGGAGGCATTTATCAGTTGCTCGGGATACAAATCTGTTGAGTGCTGCAACTCGTCCGGTAAGACTTTGCACTTCTTTCTTCGTCGTTGGGGATCGCAGCCCTAAAAGAGCTTTGATCTTTTCTGGATTTGCCTCAATACCTCGTTGGTTGACGATGTATCCGAGGAACATTCCTTCTCGTACTCCAAAGGTACATTTCGTCGGGTTAAGCTTCATCTGGTATTTATCCAGTTGATCAAAAGTTTGACTCAAGTCAACCAAATGATCTGCAGCTCTCTTGCTTTTGGTGAGCATGTCGTCGACATAGACCTCCATATTGCGGCTGATTTGTTCGGTGAATACCTTGTTCATCAACCGCTGATATGTTGCACCTGCATTTTTTAAACCAAAAGGCATAACATTATAACAATAAGTTCCCCTTGGGGTAATAAAAGAAGTACTTTCCCTGTCTTCAGGTTTCATTTTGATTTGGTTGTAGCCAGAATAAGCATTCATGAAGCTGAGTAGCTCGTGTCCCGAAGTAGCATCCACTAGTTGATCAATTCTGGGCAATGGAAAATGATCTTTTGGACATGCCTTGTTGAGATCAGTAAAATCAACACACATTCTCCATTTGTTGTTCTTCTTCTTTACCATCACCACATTCGCCAACCAATCTGGATATTTCACGTCTTCAATGAATTGGGCTTTCTGGAGTTTCTCGACCTCCTCTTGTATGGCCTGGTTCTTCTCGGGACTAAACACTCTTCTTCTTTGCTTCACAGGCTTGATCTCCTTATTCACATTGAGTTCATGACATAAGAAGTTTGGATCTATTCCTGGCATGTCTTCATGACTCCAAGCAAAAGTATTCTTCCTGTTTCTCAAGAAAGTTACCAACTCCTGTTTTATTGAAAAATCCAACGACGACCCTATCTGAGTTATTCGTTCAGGATGCTCGTCGTCCAGGATAACAATTTCTGTAGATTCCACAACCTGTCCTTTTACGAGTTGAGATTCATCCCTAGGGTCAAGAGTTTCAATTTCTGTGCCTTCCTCCACTTGGTAAGTAGTAGTCTTTTTCTGTGATTCTTCAAGTTCCTCTTGCTCGGCAGACGAATAATAGCATTCCCGAGCTACTTTTTGATCACCTTTCATAATTCCTACTCCAAAATTCGTTGGGAATTTCAAACACTGATGAACTGTAGATGGAACTGCTTCGAACTTCTTCAATCCAACTCTTCCCATGATGATGTTGTAGGCGGCCTGCACATTCTTATCCATTACAAAAAAGCGTATTCTTTCTGTTCGACAAGCAGGCCAAATTCCAATGAGTATATCCAACTTGATCGTCCCAAGTGGAAAAACTTTCTCGCCAGCAAAACCCAGAAGGGGTCTGTGATAAGGTTCTAATTGAGATAATTTTAAATTCAAGCTATCAAAGCATGAATAATACATGATGTCTGCCGAACTACCATTGTCTACTAACACCCTTGAAATTACCACATCCTTCATCCTCATTTTGATCACCAGAGGATCATCATGAGGGTAGAGAACACCTGCCAGGTCGTTTTTTGAAAAACCAATCACTAGCTTCTCTTTGTTTACCTTCCTCGGACGATCATCCTCGGCCAGGTTTATTCGCTGAATGTATGAACAAGCTTGAACCTCTCCGAGATAAGCTTTTCTTTCTGCAGTAAGGTCTCCTCCTCCTGCATCTCCTCCTGTAATAACATTACAATCAAATGACCCAAAACGTATGGAAAATACCTCTCGTTCGGGTTTCCTTGGCTTTTTGGGAAGATCGGGGTCATCATCTGGATCCTCTTCATGGTCCCTCCTCTTTTTCTCCTCTGCACGACGAGGAGATCTAGATCTCTCTCTAGTTCTATCATCATTCTTCCTCTCACTCCTGCGATCTACGTACTTTGATAATTTTCCTCTTCGGATGAGTGTTTCAATCTCGTTCTGAAGGGCTATACAATTTTTGGTCATATGGCCATGATCTTTGTGAAACTCGCAATATTTGGTCTTATTCCTCAGGTCGGGATCTGTCTTCAGTTTCTCTGGCCATTTGATTTCCTCGTTATTCCTGATTTCTTCCAAAACATGATTAATACCCACTTTCAATGGAGTATAATTATCATACTTCTTTAGGGCTTCCAACTTCATCCTGTTATTCTTGGAATATTTGTCACCACCATTACTTTTCTGATCTTTCTTCTTAGAATTGTCGACCTCCACTTTAACTTCTTTATCCATATTCTTCTTCGCAGCCATAGCCTCCTCGGCATTCATGATTTTGGCCGCCTTTGCCATCAACTCCGACATATTTTTAGGTGGATCTTTGGCCAAAGTGTAATACAGCTTGTTAGGCAGCAAACCACTCATCAGAGCAGTGATTGTTGTCTTTTCTTCATAATCTATGACTTCCAACTTTTCGTTATTGAAACGAGTTATGTAATCTCTAGTACTTTCACCTGATTTTTGTCTAACACTTAGCAAGTGTGCTACTCGCTTTACCGGCTTTGCTCCAAAACAAAAATTGCCAATAAACAGCTCGGCTAACTGAACAAAAGTTGAAATCTTACCCCGAGGAAGATTATTGTACCATATCTGTGCAGATCCGGTAAGAGTTCCCGAGAATGCTCTACACCTCATCTCGTAGGGGACAGCGTAGATATCTGCAGCAGCTTGGTACTGTTCTATATGAAGTACGGGATCTGTCTTTCCATCGTACTTGGGAGTCACTACGGGTGCTTTGAATTTCGACGGTGTAGGGAAATCCACAATGTCTTGCACAAAAGGTGTTCCTTGAACAAAAGTTCTCTGTAAGGGGTTTCTCGCCTTAGCCATTTCTCCCAGTCTATCCTCCAACCGTTGAATGGAACCTTTCCATGCTTCATTCCCTTCCTCGGGCCGCTTAGTCCGAGCAACTGATTGCTCTGACGTAGCTTCCTGAGATTTATCTCGACGAGTGGTTGGTCGCGATTGCGCAGATCCTTCTCTCAAACCTGGTGGTGGTCGAAAACTTCTTGATGGAGCCCTAGGTGGACTCATGTTCCTCCTTGGTCCTAACCGACTGAAAGGAGACACTCTACTTAACCTTTCCAAAGCGCTAGTTCTCTCCGGAGAGAGAGTGATACGTTGATCTGTATCCGAAGCCCGTATCGATGAAGTTTGCCCAGGTTGATAAGAAAAATCATTAGACTCCTCATTGCGATATGACCCAGTACGTCTAGATTGCGATTGCCTATGATCACTCCTTTGCCCTGAATAGGTAGGTGCACCGCCCTGAAGAGTTTGAATGAGTTGCCTCATAGATTCTTGCATGGAGGTTTGTCCTTGAACCAGATTCGTCATAATTCTAGCCAGATCTGGGGATGCAGATGGATTTAGATGATTTCCAGTATTTCCAACATTTCGATTACTGGATTCTGGATTATCTGCCATTGGTGACAAATGATTTTTATGAAAAACGATAATAACAGTCGTTTCCCACAGACGGCGCCAATCTGTTGATGTAAAAAACTAGATTGCTCTAATTATTCAATCACAGATAAATAAATAAGACAAAGATTTTTAAAGTGGTTCGGCTAGGAATAAAGCCTACGTCCACTGTTATGTTATTGCTGAGTGTTTGTGGAATTCTTGATTACAAGTTCTCTCAAGAAATTCCGGTCCCCTTGAATTGAGGATGATACAAGGTATTTATAGCCTTTAGGCTGTACATGAAAGGTCTAATACATTAAATGATATACATATGAAAGGGTAATACATTTAATGCAGCGTGTGCGTCAAGAATATAATGAATAGTTGAACAGTTGTCCGTCTGGTAATTAATGATACGGCCGAGATGCAGTTCGGACCGCCTTAGTTGCTTGTCGATCAAGAGTTCCTCGGAATACTTAGTGTATCTCGGGATGATAGAGTTCCTCAGAATGATAGAATTCCTCGGTATGATAGAGTTCCTCGGTGTGATAGAGTTTCTCGGTGTATTCTCGTTGTTCGGAAAGAAGCACGGTTGGTCGGGAAATGATCTTCCTCGTTGCTATTGTGCCATGTAGATTGACACGTGTCTTCATCTTATTCGTCCACATCAGCACATTAATTTTGGTATCAACATTTAGTTAGATTTATTTTTTTATTTTTAGTTTTACTAATTTTAATTGAATCTTTGTTAAATTTTTTTAGGGGTTCAAATTAAACACACACACCTTAAAATTTACACAGTACCAAACACACCCTAAGTCACACCACACTATCCTACACCTCACATACACACAAACCCTCCAACCTCATACTACCACTCTTCACCCTCATCGACACCATATCCCCTAAACCTCACACACATTATAACTTTCACTTCATCTTCTCCAATAATCTTTATCTCTCCTCTCTCTTCCACCATCTCCATTAACACACACACAACACATACCCATCACTCTCCCTCTCTACTTCTAAACCATCCCCCTACCCCAGCTTAACCCGTCGGCGCTGCCCCGGCGCCGACCACTTCGACCCCTTACTCCGGCGACGATACCGCTCTCCCCATCCAACTCCGGCCTCTCTCTCTCTTCACCTCCGGCGACCACTGTCAGCACCATCGCCATCACAAGACCCCGACGCCGCAACCAGTGTCCCACGCCAGCGCCCTCAGTCGCCGGCGAGCTCCGGCGCTAACCTCCTACACTACTCGAACCCACACTCCATTACCCATTTCCAACCCAATTACATCCAAACCCATTTCCTATTCAAAACCCATTACCCAAAGACCCATTTCAAGCTTTAACCCAAACCCATTTATCTTCCATTCTCAAAATCGTGAGCTGCCAACAAACCAATCAAAGCAAAACCAAACAAATACCCCATGTGCCACTTAAACCACCTTTTACCCCATTTACCCATTATACCCCAACTAACCACTCAAAACCAATTTCCAAAATTACCCCTCACCATATCAGATTTTTATTCTCATTCACATGACCTCACACCATATCCACATGCACCCCCTAGCAATTTACCCAATATACCCCTTATCCCCCATGCTCCATGTGCCTACTATAAATGAGGATGAAGACCCATTCTCGAATGATCTCAAATTTAGTTTTAAGCTTTGTGTGATAAATTTTTCAACACCCCTCTTTAGAAAGTATTTGCATTTTTAGCAAATATCTCGATATAGAGGTGTGTAGTGAAATTTATCTCTAGGATGAATTGCACCCTACCCATCTATTATGAATTTTTGCATTTTTAGCAATTATTTCATAATAGATTGATGTAGTTGAATTTATCCCTTATGGGAAGTAAATTCTAACCCATTCCTTTATGTTGAGATTTTGCATTTTTAGCATTTATCTCAATATAAAGTAATGATCTAGAATTTATTTCTTTGGGTAAATTCTAATGTACAATTTTATAATTTTAGGATTTGCATTTTTAGCAAATCTCTTTTATTATTTAATTGTCCATTATGAATTCATCCACAATCCTTTTTATTTTTATTTATTAATTTTTAGTTTAGATAGAGGAGCTTTTATATAAGAATTTTAGAGAGAGAATTGTAGAGAGATAAACACCATTTTGTAAATAGTTTTTCCTTTTATTTTTTTAGATATTTGTTGAGAATTAATTGTGAGTAATTGAATTGAATGGAAGATAATAGAGTTCAAATTGCCAAATTCAAGGAGACTTGTTGAAGATTTGTTCTCTTTCTCTACTCTTTTATTATATATGCCATTGATTATTAATTTGTCATATTTCATATCATGTTAGACTAAACCCCTTTCAAGGGGTGGGGTAAAACCCTTATTTGATGTTATTTTATTTTAATTAGTTTAATTTCTTGAAAAGTCCCTTTGAATGTTAATTTTAATTCCTCGCCCTTAAATTTACGCCTCGAGAGAGGGTAAATGATTTTGGAGAGAAAATCGAAATTCTAATTATAATACCCATTTTAGATTCGAACTAGAGATATGGTTTCTTAAGTGGGGTATTATAACTTGAATTTCAACTCTAAAATTATTTTCTTAGATTTGCATGAATTTTAATCGATCGATCCTAGCAGATGATTAATTAAAAAGAGTGTAGATCTATAATTCTAGAGTTGTGGGGCGTTAAACTTAATTTTCTAAAAGATTAATATTATAATTACACTTGCAGCGAGAGTTGGTTTGTAATTTTGATATTAATTTGGGAAAATTTAAATATTTAAATTAATTCATTAAAATAGCTAAAATTTGTGGTGTAATCCCACTCCTTGATTGTTCTCACAATTATTTGACTCACTTTATCTCTTATTTTAGTGTTAGACTTTGTTTTCATTTTTGTAACTTTCTAGTTAGTTGTTTTCATCTTAATTTAGTTTAGTTTAAAACCTCACCTCACCATATTGTTTTAATATTGAAAAAGATAAAAAAATTAGAAAAAGCAAAAGCCAAAAAGAAAATAAAAAGTGAATTACAATTGAATTTGTCTCTAGCTTACTCCCTAGGATGTGGATTGATACCCTTACTTACCTCTACACTTGAGTTCATATAGTTTGTAGGTACATAAGGATTTTGATTAGAAAAGCTTTTCAAGCAACGACAAAAGAAAAAATACACCGAAAAGTTCTTTCTATCAATAACCTTTTGCTTTCTTTGTAGTTAAAATATCACCTTTTACACTTTTATTTTAGAAGTATTAAACCAATTAAATTCTAACAACATTTCTCTGTGGATTCGATACCCGGACTTGTCCACTATACTCCCTTTTGAGTGTAGTGATAAGTTTAGGTTTTTGTATTAACACGGTGAACAGAAAATAATGATCGGCATGTTGACTACGCGCTACTTTTCACCTTTAGTCACTATCCTTATCAAATATATCCTCTCAGTGTCCAAACCTGCTCCCCTACATATGGATCTAAAGAGAGACCCGCAAACTCAACGGTGAATATACACACCTTATAGTGATATTAACGATACCTCTACTAAACCGTTTCACATGCAAATCTAGAACTAACAACTATTGTGACTCGCTCGTGTCACATAAAATCGACCCCATTCACCTCGGGATAAATCTCATACTTTCAATTGCCAATAGCACTCATGGTTCAAATGGTTCCTCGACATAACACCCTCGTCCCAACTGAACCAAAAACTTCGTATAATGGTTGCCACTACTGGGCATCCCGTTCCTATCCCCTAATTCACTACGGACAATATCCACACGTGTTCCTACTCTTTACACATAAGACACCTCTTTGTGTCACTCCCCTTTCTGTTTAAATAGCTGGTGAGAGGGTTTGCGATAAAACTTCACCCCATCTTCTATGTTATTCATTGTATCTCTCCATAGTTATGGTGACTGACTCCCATCACTACAACACCGCTCCCCTGAGCCAAAAATTTCACCTGAAATTTAGTCATGGGTGCCACTACACACCACCCTACTATTACCTTTGGGTTTTCTCCATCCATTTCCATGGTGACTTCTATCGCGGTCACCATTTTCAAAATATTCCATGGCTTCTGCTGAGCCTCTCCCCGTGCAGTCCTTCTAACGGCCCTCGTTGCTCGTCCAAAGTTGTTTGGTGTACGAAGCCTAACCAAACTCGTATATGAATTGAATCAACTAAAATTAATAGCAGGAGAACATAAATCGCATACGTAGAGGAATACAACAATCATATAGCAAGGCTCTATATCAAATAACACTATGTTGAAATGTAATAAGCCTTACAGAGCTTAAGGACTCTAGAACCAAATGCTCTGATACCATCTGAGACACCCCACCTACTAAAATACGGGGTGGACATCCCGTGATCAAAATAAAATGTTGGTCTCATATGGCTCATTCTCATCATCACTGTCAAAAACGTTTTAAAGTTACTAACCACCTAGTAGTTTAATTAGACTGGTGCATAATTTTATCTTTCATTAATAATCAAAATGTGAAAATAGTAATAATTTAAACCATCAACACAAACTGACAACTGAATCCAACACAATTGAATGATATGAATAAAATGACCGAATAAACTATCTGTTCAACAATAAAATTCAACAATAAACTAAAACCATAATCAAAATACACATTGTTAAATAAATAACTAAAGACTCTGAGGCCGACATGTCCAAATGAGTACTGAAGTAAAGATCCTACACATGGAATAAATGAATGAAGCATCTAAAGCAAAGTCCTGCAACTTCCACATGAGCTGCAGCTGTGCATCCATGGATAGAATCCTCAAACTAGTTATCCCTGTGGCTGGACACTTAAAATGTTTTGAAAAAGATTTTGACACGGGTCAGAGCACAAGTAAAACATTTTGAAAATATTTAGCAAGCAGTTAAATTGCAATAATTAAATATGCATGCACATATTTTATATTTAAGCTAGTGTCGCACTCAAGGTATAACTCACCCCTCTTCTAATGTACATACATAATGCTTGCCTTCTAACCTTCCTAGTTAAGCCACCCCAACTAACTAGCCGTATCACACCTCTTTTTGCCCCACTACTCTAACCCGAGTATTCTTACTTTCATTATTAAGTTATCTTATCATTAAATTATTAATCGGCTTAACTATTTTAAATCATATAATGTTACCATGAGTTATATAGGAAACTCTTTTTTAAATCATATAACTTTCACACTAGTTATATAAGAAATACATTCATAATTATGTATTAATCTCGTATATAATTATCTACTGATATTATATACGTACTAGTATACTACAACATTCACATACATGTCAAGTATATATCGATGTTTTTCTAAAATGTTATCATCCCAAGTATACTCATCCACCAGAACACCTCAATACGGTTAGCTCCCCGAATCAGTGAAAGAAAAATAAACTTAGCGTAGGCGGCCATAGTTCTCCGACTGTGAGACCGAATCATACCCAAAGCGTCTCATCTCAAAAAGAAATCACAACATATAAATACTGGACACCTATGACCTGGGGATTATACTCACCCTACATTCACTAGACAGGGGATTCACCCACCTCGCACAAAATCTTGTGATAGCATTAGAGGGGTATGTATTCATATAAATATCATTCAAACTAATATCTATAAAGAACATAAAGATATATATATATATATATATACTATCACTACCAATATCTATTTAATAAAGGTCGAGCTGACCCATGCCTAACACCCATAGCACTAGCCCAAGAATACCCAAGTCTATATTCTGACTTGTAACTTAATTAATCACACATTAATTAATTGGTCATTTAAGTTGTGTCACCGAACTACAATACCCCGACTCATTCATTCGGTACGTATCTTTTCCCTTTAGAATTTATTCCACAAAAATTCCACTATTAAGATTAACACCTCTCACCATGTTTAATATTCAACTCTTTTATTTTATATCTCTATAATAAATTCACCCGACTAACCCTTGCCAAACTTCCGTAGCACTCAATCTAAAAATATCCGAGTCGAATCCCCGACCACTATTATAATTAATTATTCTCCTCAATTAATTTTATGCAAGTGGTGTCACTCAACCATAATTTCCGGACTCCCTACTTGGTCCGTATTTGAACCTTTATGAATTTATTTCACTCAATTCATTATATTAGGTTCCTCATTTTTCTCTACTTTCTAGGCTCTTATACATCCACCTATAATCCCTAGGTAAAATAATCTCAGGCATCCATACCCGAATTTTATTTGTGACTAAAGATTTTGATCTCGGACACCTTTCCTTAGAAATTTCATAACTGATTAAAAAAATTGGAAAAATACAAAACTGGCGGCCACGCATTTGTAACGAAAAGATCTATCTCCCTATCCAAACCTAGGGTCATTTGAACTAGGTATAAATCTCGTTCGAACGAGATACTAATCTCATTCGAATGACTTGTGACGTTGCTCGAACGACTAGCAACGTCGCTCGAATGACTTGCCACGTCATTTGACGCAACGTTGATCACTTCTTTTTCCTCCTTTTTCATATTGCTTCCATTAATGAATTTCTTCCATCTTAAAACTTTTTCCAAGATTAATTCTAACAAAATCCTCCCTTTAACCACATTTAATTTATAGATTTTGTCATTATACAACACTGATTTCTCATCGTGATTCCTTTAAATCCCAGATTCAATGTACTTTTATTTGGCTTGTCCCATTACATATACACTGCACCATCATGACTGCTTCTACATGTTTGAAGATAAAGTTAAAGACATTTGGAAGATTAAAAAATCATTTGTCTCAACAATATTCACAAGAGTTATGGTTTCTTTGCCAAAGCCTTTATTTTATTATTGGATTTTATATATTTAAGAGTTTGTATTTCAAAATGATTTAAAATATTTTTTAAAGAAATTTTTTTCAAATTTTCCTTGGTCAATAGAACGAGTTTGTATTATCATTCGAACGAGTTATATGAGGTCATTAAAAAGAGGTTCCCACGATCGAACGAGGCGATTTTTCATCATTCAATGGACGGTGCTAAAAAAAGGTTGATCGATGGATACCGCGGAAAGACTTCTTCCTATGGACGGTGCTCGACTGTGACGTTACTGTAGAAGATTTGAAGAACTGCATGTCATACTTAGTAAGATAAGTAGTTTGTAAGTTGTAACATGTCTATCGAATCTTATATAGTTTTGAATTAAAGGTTTTGTCTGAAAGATATTTTTTCTACTTCTTCGATTATTTTCCCACTTGGTTTGCTATATTTAATTTGGACTACATCACTACATGCTCACTAAATTAATTCGAAGATAAAAAAAAATTAAAATTAAATTATTGTATGGTTGGCCTAATATACGAATCATTCCATAAAATCCCCACATTCTCAAATAGGTATGAGACCTGGTTGTACTAAAATATTGTGTGATCCTTTTACAAAAAAAAATATCAATTTTTTAAAATTGGTGATCTTTAAAATTTTAAATTTTATGGATAATTTGTATAACAAGATGCGTGATTTTTATGGGTAAAATTATTCTTATTGAAAAGCTAGGATGAGGTTTTCTTTAAAATCTATTGATGAAATAGTCTAGCTTGCATGTGAAAGAGGGTGGACAATGCCCATTGTGACCAACGACAATGTCAAAAGTCCAAAACCTATGTCTGCGTGGACAGGAAATGATTTTAAATTGAGCAATTTTAATTCACACAGTTTAAGTACCATATCTGGAGTCGTCATCCCAGACGAGTGCTGTCACATTATGACGTGCACCACATTTAAGAAACCTTGGCATATCCTCTAACTCATTCACGAGAGTACCAATGCGGTGAAATATTCCAAGCTTCAAAACCTCACCACATAGTTTGAGACTATCAATATGCTAGAGTTTGAGTCTTTTGATGAATTTTATGCACGATTATACGATATCGTAACCTCTAATTTTAATTTAGGTGATAAAATTCCTGAAACACGTGCAGTTAAAACGATTTTAAGATCACTTACGGCCCATTTTATTCCTAAGGTTAATGTGCTTAATTCTTTGGGGATATTAGATACGCTTAGGTTAGAAGAACTCGTAGGAGAACTTCAAACGTATGAGATCGACATGTTTCCCAAAACTGTTAAACCTAAGGAAAAGGGAATTGATTTAAAGCTCAATCTAAAAAGAAAGAGGAAGTGTCGTCTGAGCCCAAGTATGATTTTGATTTCGATAATTTAGCCCTTTTTGCAAAAAAAAAATCAAAAAATTTCACAAACTTAGAAAAGAAAGTACTTCCAAAGAAAATAAAAGTTTTGAGAAAGTTAGAAAATATATAAATCGAGCAAGAATAATTTTGAAAAAGAAAGAAAAGAATACCCAAGGAAAGATGAGGAAAGATGTTATGAGGGCAAAGATAAGGGTCATAGATCTCATGAGTGTGCTATGTGGTTAAAGAGATAAGGGAAAGGCAAAGTTGCCTTCAATGCCACGCTTAGTGAGACCAATATCGAGTCAATGGATTTCGAAGATGAATCACCGTATGGACGTAACTTCACCACGTTCATGGCTAGTCATGTTAGTACATATATTGGACCTCACCCCGATGAGGACGATACTAAACATGATGACTTTGATAGTGAGTCTAGTCATTTTGGAGAGAGTGATGGAGATGACGTTTAGAGTGAGGGTGGGAGTGACCTTCAACGTGCTTACGCTGAGTCCTTTATAACAACGAAAGAAAATAAAGGTTTAGCATCAACAGTTTTTTCTTATAGAAGGAGTTGAAAGAGGTGAAAGAGAGATACTCTTCAGTGAGAGTTTATTTGGGAGAGATTCGTTTTAGTAGAGAGGGAAAATAGTGACTTAACTAACAAAGTGGCTAGTCTTACGAGAGATCTTCAAGCATTCATGGAGACTCGTGAAAGACTTCAATCCCTTATATCCCAACTGCATTGAAAAGTATGTTTAACCTTGAGAGCAACGTGCACCATTATGACATGCACCATGCTTAAAGAAGCTTGGGATACCCTCCAACTCACTCACAAGGGAACCAATGTTGTAATGGCATCAAGGCTACAAAATTTGACCACCCAGTCTGAGACCATTACCATGGTAGAGTCTGAGTCTTTTGATGAGTTTTATGCACGTTTGTTGAACATAGTTAATTCTAGTTGTAATTTGGGTGAGAAAATTTCTGAGATGAGATTTATTAAGAAAATTTTGAGGTCGCTCCCTACCCGCTTTATTCGTAAGGTCATCGTACTTAATTCGTTAGGGATCCTTGACACTCTTAGGTTAGAATAATTTGTAGGAGATCTTCAAACATGTGATATTAATATGTTCCCTAAAAATATTAAAAATAAGTAAGTATGGATTGCTTGAAAGACTCAAACTACGAAAAAGAAGAAAGAAAAAGTTTGTGACTCTGAATCTGAATTTGATTTTGAACCTGGTGACTTGGCCCTTTTTGTAAAAAAATTCAAAAAATTTCTCAAATTTTTAAAAGAAAATTCTTCCAAAGAAAAGATTTTTGAGAAAAATAAAAGCAAGAATGAGGACGATAGTAGCGGTGTGAAAGAGGACAAGATTAGATGTTATGAACACGAGGGTAAAGGGCATAAGGCACATGGGTATCCCACTAGGCTTAAGAGAAAGGGAAAAACGTTACGAATAAATCCACTATTAGAGATAATAACATCGAATAAGTGGATTCAAGGGGAGAATCACCACATGAAATATGTGTTGTGTTCATGGCTAGTCACATCAGAAATGCTAATTTGTCCCATGCCGATTAGGGCATATCTAAACGTGAGAGCCTCGATGATGTTTTGAACCATTATAGAGAGAGTGAGGATGGAAATTTGAGTGAGGGATAAGGTGATCTATAAAAGGCGTTTAGTGATCTTTACACCGAGACCTTGAAAATGAAAAAGCCAAATAAAGATTTGTCTCTTAGCTTATTAGATTTGGAGAAAGAGGTGAAAATTTTGAGAGTTTGTGATGTGTTGGTGAGTCAACTCGAGAAGGTGAAGATTTCTTTATGTGAGAAGTTGATCGTTTTAGGTAGGGAAAAGACTGATTTAATTAACATCGTGGCTAGTCTTATGGGAGATCTTCAATCTTCATTGGAGACTCGTGAGAAGCTTGAAGTCATGTGTCTCAACTCAAAAGCGATCTCGAATGTTCTCAGAAGGTCAAGGTCACTTAAAAGGACCTATCTAATAAGGTAGAAGATGTTTCTCGATCCCACGTTTGGTAATGTTGACAGGCAAGGAATAGGTTATGAATATGCATCCACTTTCCATGTCGCACCTGAGCTGGTTTCTGAGTTTTTATTGGATACTTATGGCCCTCAACATAACCCAACTAGGTGACCTAACCCTCCAAGGAGAACTCCTTATAGACATTTTGAAGAAGGTGGACCCAAGCCCATTTATGTTTGTTCCCGTTACAAACAAAGAGGTCACTTTAGAGAGTATTGTTTTAATCTAGGGATTGTGTCTTATAGGTATGTTCCCCGCTATGCTCACACACGAGTTCTCGCACACACTCTTACACATGTTTCTCTGTATGCTCTCGCAAATCACTTGAGAGTTTTCCAGATCAAGTAGAGTATTTAGTCAAGATTTCACAAAATTTAATGGAAGAATTTCTTATAATGTCATCTCCTTTTGAGAGTTCCTCCGGGCCTAATAATTGAGGTTGAGACTTATTTATTGAATAGAGTGATTATTATGCTCATATCTTGCATCCCTATTACTAGATGGTATTATCATTGTATTTATATTTTTCATTTTGATATTTTTAAAGTACTCTAAAATGAGTTTTTTTTTTTTGAAAATATTTTAATACAAAAAGATTTTTGATTTATTTTAAGAAAAATTTAGAAAAAGATTTTATTTTTTATTAAAAAAAATTAGAAAAAAGACAAAAAGGGTTTTGTACTTTTTAACACCTTATATGGATTAACATTTAAGATGTCCGGATCACCCATTCATTCCATATCCACGTAACTATTTTATATTATTTTGTTACATGATAGAGTAATTTCATATATGTGCTTAATAATATATAGAGTAATTACGTTGTGATTTGATGATTACTTGCTACATATTTGACTCTTTGTCTCCTTTAATGCACACGAGCACGAGCTTATTTGAATATTACACTTACCTGCCACATTTCGATCATTGTGTTTTCATCTCAATTTTTCCTTAAAGCGAACCAAATGTTAAAAAATGAGAGAAAACGTTATGCATGTAAGAACCATTGCTCGGATTTAAATCATTTTTTTGAAAAATTTATTAAATATTAAGAAATAGAAAGGTGCTACGAAATCTAAAAGTCTTTATGTTAAAAATCACCATTTGCAATGAAAAGATCTTAGAAAGACTAAAGGCACATAAAAACAGAAGTGTTAGGCCAATTTTTGAACATTGATGCTTCGCTACACATGAGCATTAATTTCTTTAACAATAATTGAGAGCTTTCTTCGTTATGTGATATTTTAAGGGAGTTAAGTTGAAGATCAATGGGTTTGCACAAACAATATAAATCTCTAAAAATAATGCATGAATTTTGGCGCCATTGGTGTGAAAATCACTTATGTTTCTGATTTGTTGATTAGGTTAAGTCAATTTCACATGAGTTCACAATCTTTTACACCTAAGGTAGACTTTGAGATCTTTCATTAGTGGTATTGAAATCCTTCTTTCACATGTGTTGTGATTGTCTATGTTTATTAACCTATGGAATATGTTCGCACCCCTACATTTCGCATTCATGATTCAGGTATTTTTGTGTTAATTCATTGTGTGTTGTATTTGTAAAATTTTATACTTTAAGAAAATTTTGAAAAATTTTCAAAATAGTTGGTGAAGCCTTTGAGATTATCATTATGTGAATGTTATTTCTATGTCTTTATGATGATATTTTACTTCCTATATGTGATGATTTATATTTCATGATTAGATTTTACTCCTTTGTCTATTTTGGACTAAAAGGGGAAGAACAAATTAAGGGGGAGTTTGATTTTGGGGGAAGAAGCATTACTAGTTTTATTTTCTATTTTAAACTCTATGCATCACTGGTATTTTCTTTGCTCCATGTGTGTAGATATCTAAAAGGAAGAACAAATTACACCGAATGAAGACAAAGTTACCCAAGGGAAGAACAAGATGAGATTGAAGAAAGTTTTATCATGTCACTCCATTTCTAGGGTTTGGGAAGGGTATTAGGATATTTTTATCATAAATGGGTAATTATTGTAATATGAGTTTTGGTTAGTTTTGTATCGGAATAGCCAAAGGGGGAGATTTGTAAGCGCAAATATTTTAGCTTAATCTTTTTATTTGTATTTATTTATACTTTGGCATATTTGTCATATCTCGTTACAACCAGACACGCACCGACACATCAAACCAAACTCCAACATCTCCAAGTTCAAGACTCATCTACATCTCATGAAGGTATAAATCCTTTAGTAATTCTTAATTATTCATATTTATATTTGGGATGATTTTTTTATAAAAAATCAAGGCTGAATTTTTAAGATTTAAAAAATAATTTTTTGGGGGCTCGTTCAAAGGGGTTTGAAGCTTGTTTGAATGAAATAGGAATTTCATTAGAATCTCATTAGATATTTACTTCGAACAAACATCTAACGATGTAGGAATTCTTTACAGTGGATTCTCATTAGAAGCTCATTAGATGTTCATTTCCGAAAGACTTCATGTCTCGTTTGAATGAACTTATGTTCTCATTCAAACGAAGTGGCTTTCTCATTGGAATGACTTTTATTTTCGTTCGAATAAGTCATCGCCTCGAATTTTGAGTCAGACTTGTAAATACCTATTTTGAATCCTTTTTTCATAAGACTTTTGAAAAAATATACTTGTGTATCTGGTGCAAAAAGTTCTCAACTTTTATGTTCCTAAACACCTTTTGATTCACAAATCAGCATCCCCAAATATAATTGTCAATCCCTTAGAAACCCTAGAAGTTCCATATCTAATATTAGTTATGGAGAGGGATCTCTATTGTTGAACTTGTGACCTGAGGGATCACTACTGAAGGAAGAATAAAGGTTGATCGGTGGAAACCGAGGGTGGACCACCGTCTGTGGACAACTCGGGACTGAGCCCTATTCTTTAGGAGTTTTGTAAGTCGATAGTCTTGTAAAACTTCCTAAAGTGATAAAAAAGAGGCTTTGCCCTAAAAAGGGATTTTTCTTATTTATTGTTTGTGATTGCATGATTAGTTTAATTTCTATGATTAGATCATTTATCTTATGCAAACAATATTTTAATCATGAATTAAAGTTTGCTAATATTGGAGTTATGTTGGGACATTTACTTAAATAAGTTAATCCATTAAGATCGTGTGCACTCTCATATTATCGTTGTATTTATATGTTTTTCCTCTTTGATGTATTTTGAAAAATTCCAAAAAGAGTTTTGTTTTTCTAAAAAAAATCATTTTTTTAAGAAAAAGTTTGGAAAACGATTTTATTTGTGTAAAATTTTGGAAAAAGACAAAAAAAAATATTGCGTTTTTGTTTTTCAGTGTATATGGATGAACATTTAAAATATTCGGGTTATTCCCACATTCCATCCATTCACGTGACTTTTTCATAGTGCTTAAGACTTGACTTTCTTTCGATTAGTGTGCTTAATAATGTGTGGATAACATTACGTTGATCATTGATGATTACTATCTAAATGTTAGGCTCTTTGTCATCTTTATTTCACACATGCATGAACTTTTTGAATATGTTGCTTACTTGTTATGTGTCGAATACGATATTCTCATCTCAATCCTGCTTAATAACAAACCAAATGTAAAAGGAGATAAGTTGTGCTTGTAAGAATCATTGCCCGAATTTCGTTTTTCAAAAAATTTTGATAGATGTTAAGTAATAGAAAGGGGCTACGAAAGAACAAAATATGCTTTGCGCTAAAACCACCATTTGCGAAAAGAGCCTAAAAAGATTAGCGGCACACAAAAACAGAAGTGCTAAGGCCATTTAGTTTATATTCATGATGCTTCGCTACATATGAGCATTATGATTTCTTCAAAATAATTGAGAGTGAATTCTTATATATGAGAGATTTTAGGGGAGTTATAAAGTAGACGATTAATGGATTTGCACAACGGACTTTCCAGAAAGACAGTAAATAGTTTGGCATTATTGTTTTGAAAATCATTAAAATTCATGGTATATTGCATAAGTCGAGTCAATTTCATTTGTGGTCAACATCTTTACACCTATTCTTGAAATTGAGTTCTTTCTTTAGAAGTATCTCATGACTGCATGCACCTAAGTTATGAATATTTATGTTGATTTTCGTACGAAAAATGTTCACAAAAGTACATTTTGTATTCACGATTCAGATATTTTAATGTTATTTTATGGTGGTTGTGTGTTTGTACCTATATGTACTTATTACATCTTATACTTGAAAATTTTTGAAAAACTTCAAAAATAATAGGTGAAGAACACTATGAATTTTTAGATTATCATTACTTGTGCTTTATTGATTATCTTTATGATGATATCTTGCTTTTTCATGTGATATTTATTATTCATGATTACTTTCCACTCATTTGTCTATTACAGACAAAAAGGGGGAGAACAACTTAAGGGGGAGTTTTATTTCTCATTTAAAACTTGTATGAGTCACGTTATTTCTTTTTTCCTTTTAAAACTCATATGCATCACAATGTTTCTTTTGTCTCATGTGTGTAGGTATCTTCCGCCTTGATAATGATTTCATAAACCGCATGAGATGAAGACTTTTGAGTTGAAGACTTTTGAGTTGAAGACTTATACAATATTGCATTTGCGCTTCTTCATTTGAGGGGGGGGGGGGATTTATTGTATTAGTCTTAGGGGTCAATTTGGCTTCGATTTGTGTTTTGTACCAAAATAGACAAAGGGTGAGGTTTTTAAAAGCAAGTTTTATAATTGCTCAATGTATTTTTATTTGTCTTATCCCATTATACATGCACTGGACTATTATGATTTATTCTATGTATTTGAAGACAAAGTTGAAGACTTTGGGAAGATTGAAGAATCGTTCGTCTTAATAACATTTAGAAAAGTTGTTGTTGCTTTGGTAAAGTCTTTATTTTTTTCACGGGATTTTATATTTTTAAGAGTTTGCATTTCAAAATGACTTAAAATATTTTTTAAAGAAAATTTTTGGAAATCTCACTCGATTATTGGAACGAGTTCGTATTGTCATTCAAACGAGTTACACGATGTCGTTAGAACAAGATTCCCATTAGCTAACGAGACGATTTTTCATCATTCACTGGAATTTCGTTCGATATGTAGTTGGAAGATAGTTTGAATGAAAGAGGATACGTCATTCAAACGAGATACCAAGTCATTCGAACGAATACACCAATTTTTGTTTTTTAATGAAATTTGATCCAAATCTCTTATGCTTATCCTTTTACAAACAACTTCGTTATAAATAAAGTTGTGGAATTAGAGTCTTTAAGAACTCTTTTACAAGTTTTTCACACAGTTTTAGAGTTACATTTATGATTAAACTCTACCAATTTTATTCCAAACCCCTTATAAATTTAGATATCACTTTATAAAATCAAGAAGAACACTTTCATGTTCAAGAACCCCTGTAAAGTTCATCTTTACTGCTGAATTGTGAAGCAAAGGCTCAACTGCTGAAGAAAAAGTTTGATTGGTGGATATCGAGGGAAGACTGATTCCTGTGGGCGGTGCTGAACTGTGTTGTTGCTATAGAATATTTGAAGAACTGCGTATCATACCTAGTGAGCTAAGTAGTTTGTAAATCGTATCGTGTCTGTCGATTCTTATACAATGCTAAATTAAATGTTTTCCATGAACGGGGTTTTTCTCACTTCTTTGAGTATTTTCTTACTCCGTTTGCTATATTTAATTTGGACTACATCACTGCATGCACACTAAATTAATTCAAAGATAAAATTGGTTAAAACCGAATTTGTGTGTGCTTGGCATAATAGACGAATCATTCCGTAAAATCCCCACATTCTTGCAAAGTAATTTACTAAATTTTAGAATCTCTCAGGTTTTATTTTTTAATTAAGACAAAGATTCTAAAATATGTAAAAAAAGTAAAATAAACACAAGACCGGATATACGAGAGAAAAAGTCACTAAAGAGAACAAATTTGGGCCGATAGGAATGACAAATGCACTATGGTAGAGTTTTATAACTGAAGAAATAGACTTATAACCTCATAATGCTACACCTGACTAGACACTCTTTCCCAACATATTCTTTGTAGGAGCGCCAAAGACTAGAGTAAAATGTACAATCGCAATTAATTTTGGCCCGCAACCAATATCTTTGAATCATCTGGCTAAATAAATATTCTTCAAAGTAGAATCAACTTTCTTCATTTAAAGTTTCAAAATATAACCTTTTTATGGGATGAAACCTTCAAGCGACCAAAATACTACACCTAGGAATTTTTTAGGGAATCCAATAGATATGTGTGGGGGGGTATTTGAAAATATTGTGGTGCTTTAAATCTCGAAAACGAGTTTTTTCAAGACAAGGAAGAAAAAATCTTTACTCACCAATGAAGATTGGATTTGAATGCAAGAGAAGTAAATATACCTCTATTAAAAATAATGTCTTATAAGAACTCAAAGAAGAGGAGTGAAAATGTGTTCTCAAATATATCAAATAAATTCATCAGCAAAAATATTTTTCCAAAGATCTTACTCTTGGTTTGAAATATCAAGATAACACCTTAATTTATAGTCATTTGATTTTGAAAAAGGTTAAAGGTCCAAATGCTAGGTGTCATGCTCCTAAGGTGTCAAGTAGTCACATAGAGGTTTAAGTCACACAAAAAAGTTATCCTTGACACACTAACCAAGAAGACCTTAAACAAAGATCTTGTGCAAAAGTGACTTTTAGCACCAATCAAGCTCATTTTTATTGAAAGGTCGTTGTAGTGGGAAAATGCGCTGTTGCGGCAAACCTGAGGGATCCACGTATCCCACCTATTCAATTTTTTTTGCATAGGGACAGAAGTGGCAAGCGAGATAGTTTCGCTGTGGTGGAACTGAGAAGGATCAAGTTGCGCCTTTGTTCATAGATTTTAAAATGTGAACAAAAAATGCTAGTGGCAAGTTTCACTGCAGTAAGGCAAGCCGTCACTGTGGCAAAGCTGGGGCGAAGCATTTTGTCTAGTTTGCCTTTAGAGGATTTGTTAAAAATATGTTTTGAAGAAAACTCCAAGTGTGCTTGTTTCTCAGATCAACTTACATACTTGAAATACACAAAGAAATGCAATTCTTTGTAAAATAGATTTTCCTATTAGAAAAGCATATTTGCAAGTTTATTTGACAAAATTACAAGACCATGGTTAATTAAAAAGATTGTTTTCTCATTTTATAAAACAGATTGACCAATGTGAATTTAATTCCACTAAGTCATATACATTTTCTTAAGTGGTATGATTGAGGTTTGGTATTGAGTGAATCCGATTTGTCGATTAAGATTTCGGTGACCTCTTGAACAAAGAATAAAAAATGTTTTGTTAAAGTATTTTTATCTTTTACTTTGTGTACTTATCAATTTATTTTTCCTCTCAGGAAGAAGAAATCAAGGAGGGCGAAGGCGATGAGGAAGACAAACAAGACTAGAGGCTACCCACTCTATAAGAGTTAAGAACGAGCAGGGTGGTGAAGAGTCTGATGCTAGATCTGACGGAAGCTCTATGACACTGGCTTTGACGAAATAGAGTTAGATGCTCCGAATGTTTTCATAAAAGAGTTATGGTCTGAGAGTCTTATTACCTATGTTCGTGAGGAGGAGGAGATTATCCTGGATCTAAGTTATAATCACCATCCATTGACTTTCACCAGTCAATTCATTTGAAAAAAAAATAACGGCATTAAAGTTCACAACATATAGGCATAGGCTAATCAAGTACACCTCTTTTACTGCCACTTTCTGAGCGATATTATTCCAGCAGACGTACGTTATTTCCTCGATGTAATTAAAGACTTGGATAATTTATATCCCTTCAAGTTAGAATGGTTGGATGTTTTCGTTCAGAAAATCATTCACCTCACTATGAGGAAGTTGATAAAAAGAAAATCCCCTAAGAATGTCAAGGATTAGAGGCATATTTAATGAGCAGCTTATTTAAGGGACCAAATAAAATCCCTTGAACTTTAGTAGAGAAGGTCTTATAAAGGTAAAAGGTGTTGCTCATGTAGCTAAGTCCGGAAAGGAAGTGAAATGAGAGGTGGGTATCGTTTGGGAAAGATTATATAAGAGAGAAGACATCATTTTCCTTGTAATGGGTGGCTTGTTCTTGTGTAGACTTTGGTTTTCTCTTTTTGAGTATTTGTAATACTTTTGCCAACTCTTCGAATAGGCCAAACGTTTTGTAAAATGAAATATTAATCATTAACATTTGTCTTATGCAGTTACTTTGCACCTTCTTCTATTGCTTTGGAGCAAATGATTCAATTTGCGAAATATTTGGTCTTTACTTCATACTTTAAGGTCTCTTTCTCTCCATATTTTATATTTCTTCACATAATATTTGTGAATAAGTAAAAATTTGATAACAATAAAACACTTTCCCTTATTCTTTGATAACTATTACCATGCTCACTATACTTTGCCTTTAAGACATGCAATCATAACTATGTAAATACATCCCCTCAAAATATTATGAGCAAATATATAAACTTAATAAATAAAGAGAATATATTAGTCATACTTTCGGAATGCTTGAGATTCCTTGCTCGTTATCATTTGTTTTTAAGCGAGTATTAACTTAAAATGATATCCTCGCAAAATATGGCAAGCAGTGCTCTGGATTTTTTTTAAAAAAACAATTCACATCATACTTTGGAAACTCTTCAACCATTTTTCTCGTTATATTTTGTTATTGAAGCACTATGATCCTAACTTTGAAATGTATCCCCTTGCACAATATTTCAAGCAGGCATAAAAAAATGTAACTTTGGTTAAAACACAACATACATGAGTAACGTAATCATTGTATAATTTTAAAGAAATCTTGTTATAACCAAACATGAGCAATTGTATTCATTCAATCACAAATTTGAACTTTTTAGCCATTGCCCATAAAGGTATAAGGATTTTCTTTTCATACAAGAAAACTTTAATTTTAATAAACAAGTAAGGAAATAAACTTATGAGGTACCTCATGTATAGTACTTCTTCATCTATTTCTAATTAATGGATTGGATACAATCACTCTCTGGCTCTGAGGCCTAGTAATATCATGACTTGCCCACTCATCTGACCATAACAGTCCTTCCCAATTGGGCTTAAACTTTGAGATTGACATGGTCCTCAAATGATGAGTGGATTCTCGAATAACTAATTCCTTAACTTGAAATTCCCATGGCTTGACTAAGTTTTCATAATCTCGCGAGAGTTGCGGGTGTAAACCTTAAAGTTTTCCATAACTTTATCCCTATGATCATCCAAGGCCTACAATTGCACATGTCTTGGGCCTGGTTGTAGTAAACCATCGTTTAAAACCATTCATATAGATGGTATTGTTAGTTCCATGGGAAGGACAACTTTGTTACATAGACCATTCCTCTTCGACGTTCCATAAGCCCATAAAATTATCAGCAACTTATCATCCGAAGTCCCTAAGAAATCTTCCAGCATCTTCTTTGAAATATTAATCAAGTTTTTATTGGTTGCTTTGCTTGTCCATTCCCCTTTAGATAAGAAATGGTATAGCTATTATGGATGATCATGTACTTGTATGTCAGTAATCTTATCTCCTTGCACAAAAATTATATTCCATTATCTATGGGAAAGACCTTTGGGATGACAAACCTGAAGATTATGTATTCTCGAATTAATTCAGTGACCACTGAACGGCTATCCTCCTTAGAGGGATCGCTTATGCCCATTCGGCATAAATATTTGTAGCAATTAAGATGGAAGTCTTCCAATGAGAAACTGGGGTGATCTTTCCCACTAAATCAAATGCTCAAGGGTGAAAATGGTAAGGATTAGCTAAATTCTACAAGCTCACTGATGAGGCATGTACCATATTCCTATACGCTTGGAATGCTTTGCATCATTTCACAAAGTTGATGGAGTCAGCTTCTATTATATTCCAATACCACCCCGATGTCATCAATTGATCATATATCTTTTATCCACCCATGTGTGATGGTACACGAGACTCTTTTAACACCTTTGAAAATTCTTCCTTAGCAACACACTTCAAGGCCTTCTCGTTATATCCTTTCATGTACAGTTCTCCTTTGACCAGGTAGAAATGAGTAACCATTTTCTCCAGGTAGATCTTATTTTCTCATTCAATAAATAACTCTTCGTCCTTTATATAGCTATATATAGCTTTCTCCAATCATTCAAAGTCTCTGTGAAATTTTTTTCAGTTGGCTGGTCAAACTGGGTTTGTAATTTCAAACAGTGCTGATGCAACCGATTGCCATCTTTGCTCATGCTGGTCCAATAATAACTATCTCGCTACAAATTCCTATAAAGAGGAGTATTTATGTCTCCATAATGTGTCTCATATATCGCTTGTATCTATGGGATTCTTCTTCTCCCACACATCATGCCAAATATCCACCAGGACTCTTAAAGTAAAGAGTATCTTACACTACGTAGAAATTCGCCAGCTTTGATAATTTCATATTTCCCTAATGCGTTTCCAATTGCTTGATTATAAAGGCATTTTAAAATAAATATTTCACTGTTATACACCTTGTTCTCCTCTGAACGATAATTATAGGTTTTGTTTCACCCATCTATAATTTAAGAGTGATTGTTGGCAAATTGTTTGGGTGTATATTCATTGTTTGAGGGTGCCCTTCTTCATTATCTAGCAGAAATTTCTTCAACAAACGTTGAATGACTTCTCGATAAGGAGCAAGGTTGGCATGTGTTGATACTAAAAATTATCCATCTATGTGGACCAATCAAAAATAAACATTTGTTCTCCTACGTGTCCTTAATCCCAGACAGCTAGTAACAGCCTAACAAGGAATGGCGACCAATACAAGGAATGCCGACCAATACAAGTACTGAGAAGGCCGACCAACAAGAACAATAAAGGGTCAACATATCAAGTGTCATAGTTTGTACAGCTAATTGTCATATACATTATGTAAGGATGTAAATGCTTAATATATAAATGCATTCCATCCCTTGACATTGCAACCCTTAGCCTCTGGGTTGTTATAAATATATTGTACCTCTGACATCAAAGGGGAGAGACAAGCAAGCCATTTAGTGTAACGATTAATATCAGAATAATGGACGTACGCCTTGATAGATAGCCGAACCACTTTAAAATTTTGTGTTGTGCTCTTTCTATTTACATATTTTATCTGTGATTAAAGAATTAGATCTAGTCTATTTTTTTACATCAACAGATTGGCGTCATTTGTGGGAACATGTGTTTAATCAAATCTTCTCATTCTCATACACCCTTGTTCAAACATGATAAATAATCGTGAGCCTAGTATTAGGAATGAAGGCAACTTGCTTGCTCCACTTACTCCACCACCATACAGTGATCAAAATGGAATTCCCGTTAATCTCGCCAACGGACAGGAGGCTATGCAAGACACAATGAGATAATTAACTCATTCATTACAGGTCATACATAGAGAAATTTCGCCTCCACCTCTAAGATCCAGCAGACATAACTATTCTAGAACTTCACGTGATACTTCTTATCACCTAGGAGTGAGTTCATCACTCAGTTCTATAGAGCCTTATGACGTTCATTATTTCTCTCCAGAAAGGCCAAGTGTCTTGGAAAGGCTAAGTAGAGCTTCGCCCTTTGATCATTTGGGACCTAAAGGGAATAAAAATCCTCTCAGGGCATCATCTAGGAACACTCAACGTCCAGCCGACCAACTCGAGGCTTAATTCGATCAAGATCAAGCGTCCGACGATCTGTACATGTTGAGAAGACCTCTCAAGAAGATAGTTCAGTGAAGATAAATGGTTGGAATAGCCGAGCTACTTCTCATAGATTTGATGTAGGTAATCCTTCATGGAAGGGATCAATCCAAAGGTTGGAAGATAGATGGGTGAAATGGAGAAAGCAAAGAATCCTTTGTAAAGGATCATTGTTAAAGGATCTCCTTTTATTCAAGAAATTATGGACTTTCCTATTCCCTCTAAGTTTAAATCTCCAGTGGTTGCCCCCAAATATGATGGTAAAATTGATCTTATTCTCCATATTAAGCAGTATCAAGATGTAGCAGATACTTATGTAGTACGAGATGAGATAAGATGCAAAGCATTTTCTATCACCATTACGGGCTCAGCTCAAATATGGTATAACAATTTTCCCTGAAGACAGATCACCAACTTTAATCAGTTGGTCGAGTTATTTATTAGCAACTTTTGCTTTAGATTTAAACCAGTAAAAATAATGGCTCATCTTCTGAGTATAAGACAGCAAGTGGGCGAAAGCACCAGGGATTACATTACTCTATTCAATAATGAGAAGTTGGAGTTAATTGATTATGAGAAAAAAATATCCATCACTACTCTTATGAGTGGCTTGCTTCCCGAGAAGCTGTATTACTCTTTGGCTAAAGATCCTCCTAAGACGATGGCTAAACTCATGGAAAAGGTAGGAAAGATAATAAACGTCGAGGAAGCAATGGCTGCCAAACAGAGTCCAGCCATAAAGTTTGATGTGAAATTTGAGAAGAAGGAATAAACGGACCATAAGGAGTCGAAATAATAGAGGGGGAAGAAGGAAGAAAAACTCAAAAGATATGGGAACTACACCCCATTGAGTGTTGGCATTCACCATATCCTGAAAGAAATCAAACATAGCAAGGAATTATGATGGCCTGGTAAGCTGAGAGCCCCTTGTAAGAAAAGAGATAGATCCAAGTACTGTGATTTCCATAAAGATCATGGTCACACAACCGATGGTTACATTGCTTTACAAAATGAGATAGAATCTCTCATCTACCAAGGAAAACTCAATAAATTTATTGATAGGCGTGATAACAAAGAGTCTAGAAGAAGATCAAATTCTCCATGTAAGTCCAGAGAAGATAATAAGAAAAATCGCGATGATGATTGAGAGGATGATCCCAAGTTGCTAAAGAAGCCCAAACAACTAGAACGTAAGGCATTTACGCTTAGTTTTGGTCCATTTGATTGTCATATATAATTACAGGTGGTGACGCAAGAGGAGAAGATCACACGACTGAAAGAAAAGCTTACCTGAATAAGGCCCAAGCTTCTTCTTATATCCAAAGGATCAAATTAGCTGAGGAAGATCAACCGAGAAAGGTCAACAAAGACAAGCTAGTGATTGGCTTCTCCAAAAATGACCTCTATGTGGTACTTTATCCTCATGATGATTTGTTGGTCGTTAAATTCAAAAGCTAAGATGTAGTCATCACCAGAATATTGATTGATAATGGGAAATCAACAAATATAATATTTTATGCATGTTTTCAAAGTCTGGACTTGAAGCTTAGCCAGTTGGAACCATATCACAAGCCACTAATTAGCTTTTTTGGTGGAAAGGTCTATCCTCTGGTAATAATCAAGTTAGAAGTGTTGTTCGGCACCTGGCCAGTAAGTCGTACAGAGAAAATATGCTTCTTCTTAATGGATAAAAATATTCAATCAGATTATAATGTGATCCTCGGCAGGGTAGGACTCAAGAAGTTTGAGGTTTTCCCATCAACATTTCATCAATGCTTGAAGTTTCCAACCCATTTTGGAGTAGGCATTGTGAAAAGAGACCTGAAGGTGGATAGAGAGTGTTACTATTCTTCAGCCGAATAAGAAGAACTGATTGAGTTAAAGAAGAAGACTACAACGTATCCAGTAGATATCACTGAGCCTAACAGTGAATCTGAGGTTGAAACCTTAGATCTACATGAGGAAATAGAGTTGGCCAAGGGCCAGATTGTGGAAATGATATAAAGCATCATTCTAGACGATGACAAACCAGAAAGGACTACACAGATCGACTCAACACTGGATCCTGTCTTCAAATAGGAATTGATTATGTTCTTGAGGCAACGAAGAAATGTATTTTCTTATAGTCATGAGCATATGTCTGGTGTTGATCCTAGTTTCCTTTGTCATGAACTCAACATCAATAAAGATGCAAAGCCAATCAAGCAAAAACGTAGAGCTTTTAGTCTTGAGAAGAATCAAGCTATCCAAGAGGAAGTAGAAAAGATTCAAAAAGCCCATTTTATTGAAGATGTGAAGTATCCATATTGGTTGGCCAATGTTGTTATGGTCAAATAGAAGAATAATAAATAGAGGATGTGCGTAGATTTTACGGATCTAAATAAACATTGCCCAAAGGATCATTTTCCCTTACAAAGAATTGATCAGTTGGTAGACACTACGTCAAGACATGAGCTTTTAATCTTTATAGATGCCTATTGTGGTTATAACCAGATAAAAATGAAGCCCAAAGATAGGGAAAGTACAACTTTATCACTTCCCGAGGAACTCATTGTTATAATATAATGCCTTGTGGTCTTAAAAATGCAGGTGAAATGTACTAAAGGTTGGTAAATAAAGTTTTTGAAGAACAAATAGTCAAAAACAATGAGGTTTATGTGGATGACATGCTGACAAAAAGTAGAAAAGCCTCCGATCATATTACCGGCCTAACTCAAACTTTTGACCAGTTGGAGAAGCATCAAATGAAACTGAACTCAACCAAGT
The DNA here is from genome assembly GCA_949130495.1 of Sambucus nigra. Taxonomy (NCBI): domain Eukaryota; kingdom Viridiplantae; phylum Streptophyta; class Magnoliopsida; order Dipsacales; family Adoxaceae; genus Sambucus; species Sambucus nigra. Next base: position 298,783,361 of record OX422215.1, on the reverse strand, counting down.
GTGTGTGTTTGGAGTCAGAGAAGGGATGTTCCTCGACTTCATCATTAAGCAAAAGGATATTAAAGCTAACCCTGTGAAGATAAAAGATCTAATTGAGAGGAAATCATCAGTCTGCAAGAAGGATGTGCAGAGTTTAACTGGAAGAGTGGCGGCTTTAAATCGACTTGTTACCCAAGCAACAGATAAGTGCCTAACTTTCTTTAAAGTAATGAGGAAGACTTTTGAGTGGAACAAAGAGTGAAAAAAATCTTTCCAGGAGTTGAGGAAATACTTGGGATCACCACCACTACTCTTCCGACCAGTTTTTAGGGAGAAATTGTATTTATACCTGGTCGTTTCTAAATCAACTATAACCTCGGCTTTAGTTATACATGATAATGGAGTGAACAAGCCAGTATACTACACCAGTAAAGCTTTTAGGGGAGCTGAGATCAGGCACCCACGTTTGAAAAAATTGGCACCAACCTTTATTGAAGCCTCTAGGCAATTAAAACCTTATTTCCAAGCACATACCATAGTAGTATATACAGATTTGCCTCTTCAATAAGCACTCCACAAACCTGAGAAGTTAGGAAGATTGATGCACTGGGTAGTGGAGTTAGGAGAATACGATATTATTTATGAGCCCAGATATTCGTTTAAAGGTCAAGCTTTAGAAGATTTTATTACCGAATTTACTTACCTAGAAGTGTTCGACCAACTGAATTTTCCTGCTGAGCAAAATTCACAAGGATAAAGTTTATCTCAAAAGCAAGCTGAAGTTGATGCCGAACAACGTAAATCCCCTAAAAGCAAAGAAATGTACTAAGGTATACTGAGGAGAGAAAGAAGATCTTTAGACATGGATTATTAACTGATGAAAGTTTTAGTAATGATATTCTGACATGGAAATTATATATTGATGGCTCTTCATGTGTTACTAGCTCCGGAGCATGTATCATACTTAACACTCTTGATAATATTGATATTGAATATGCCCTCAAATTTTAATTTAAAAGCATCGAACAATGAGGCAGAATACGAAGCCTGGATAGTCGGGTTGAATCTAGCCTACTCCTTAGGTCCATAGCATGTAGTGGCCCATAGTGACTCATATATGGTAGTGAATCAAGTCCTTCGTATATACAGAGTCAAAGAAGATTTGATGATAAGATATGTTGCCAAATCCATAGAAGTGATAGATAAGTTACATGTTATCCAAATACAAAGAATTCCAAGGATAGAGAATGCCCGAGCATATGCACTTTCTCAGATAGCATCAGTAACAAAGATTGAGCTTCAAAGGACGATCCTGATAGAAATTCTAACTAATCGGAGCATCGATGAAGACCTAATGGTCAATTTTACTGCAGTAGATTTGGGACCCTCCTGGATGGATCCCATCAGAAGTTATATTGAAGATGGAACATCACAGAAGATTCTATGGAAGCTAAAAAGCTCAAATACAAGGTTGTAAGATATGTACTGAACAAAGGAGTGATATATATAAGTGCTCACCCAATAGAATTGAAAGATTCGATCGAAGAAGTTCACTAAGGTTCTTGTGGGGATCATTCAGCTAGTAGAACATTGCTTCAATGAATTAACACAGAGGGCTAGTATTGGCCGACCATGAGGGAAGATTGCACAGTCTTTGTAAAGAAATGTGATAAGTGCCAGAGGTTCTCTAATGTTAGAAAAATAACCAATATTGCATTAACTCCAATCACTTTGACTTGGCCATTCTCTATTTGGGGAATTGACTTGGTTGGCCCATTATCGTCTGCCAAAGGCAATTTTAGATACCTGGTCATTGTTGTTGATTATTTCACCAAATGGGTTGAGGCAGAGCCACTAGTCGACATGCCTTATGAAAAGGTATACCAGTTCATATGGAATAGCGTAATTTACAGATATGGTTTTCCCTATGCTTTCATTATAGAGCATGGCACTCAGTTTGATAATGAGGAGTTTGAAGCCTACTATGTCCAATCTAAAATTCAGAAGTTGCATTCCGCACCAGGCCATCCTCAAAGTAATGGTCAGACAGAAGTAACAAATAGAATTCTGTTAAATGGACTAAATAAGAGGCTTGACGCAACTAAGGGAAATTGGATCAATGAACTACACTCAGTCCTATGGGCTTACAGAACCACGTCGAGAATAGCAATAGGGAAAATGCCATATATGCTTGCATTTGGAACTGAACCAATAATACCAACCGAGCTCGGCTTACCAACCCATAGAGTATTGAATTTTCATTACCCAATCAATGATTTAATGAGGCGACTAGATCTTGATATGATGGAAGAAGTAAGGGATGATGATGCCATGAGAAATGTTGCCTAACAATAGAAAACTACTCAATTCTATAACTAAAAGGTCAAGTTGACCAACCGAAAAGAAGGAGATTATGTTCTCAAGAAGGAGATACAGAAGAGCAACAAGCTTAAAGCTAACTAGAACGCTCCTTATCATATTTCTATTATCATCCGACAAGGAACATATCGAATATAAACTTTGGAGGGTGAATAGTTCAAGAATCCTTGGAATGCCGATCACCTTAGAAAGTATTATCAGTAGATTGCAAGCTTTGTATTTCAGTTGTCTTCAAGAAGATTATCAATAAAATTGTCAGTTTAGGATATTTCATTTTTTTATTTTTGTGGGGTATAGAATTACATATATCCCTCATAACAGAAAGAAATCTCTTAATCGAAAAATATCAACAATCAACGTAATAACCGACCAAGTCAAAATAGGATTCCAATCCTCAGTACTTGGTCGGCTATGAAACATCCAAGACAAAATATGATTAAATCCTCAGCACTTGGCCAAAAAATTTACCCAAACCAAGTCAAATGAAGGAAGGCATGTAGAAATTCCTAGATATAGGAATATAAACATATATTCCACATACGCTTGGTCACCGCTAGTAACTAATGCTAAACTTAGGTCGATAAATCTAAGTGCATTAGTAGAACCTATGGCCATACCACTGGTAACTAGTGCTAAACTTAGGTTGATAAATCTAAGTGCATTAATTGAACCTATGGCAATACTACTGGTAACTGATACTAAATTTGGATAAATATATATAAATGTATTAGTCGAACCAATGGTATAAAAATTTAATCATAATTTAGCCAAAACAAAAACTAACACATTTAATTCATATAAACTATGTTACAATCATATGTATTTCAAACAAATTACAGGATAATTATTATATTGGATGCTTTCCTTCAGCATTGGAAGAAGATTACACTTCTCCATGCCAGTAGAGGGATCATCCAGAGTATAAGGAGAATTGATAAAGTTAAAATCCAGAAGCATTCTTCTATTAGTGTTGCTCGGCGTATCCATCAGATGAAAAGGCCGAGTTATCTCTAGTTCATCATGTAACCCATAATCCCCTAAATAGAAATTGAGGAATTGATTCAACAGGAATCCAGCTAACATCTAAGTGGAATGGGGGATTTTTTCAGTCTAAGAAACTGGGAACATGCCAATACCAAAGTCGAATATTTTGATCAACTTTCATCACAGTCAAGCAGTTAGTCCAGCCCCATTTATAGCCTTCACAGTTAGACTGAGCAAGATGATCATCAATATGGCTGAAAGCTTCATTGTAAGCATCCATCCATACCTATCTGGGTTGTTTATGAAATAAGAAGGTTAATCTTTCAACTTGATGCTGAATTTTCTTCAAAACTTCATCCTTCACTTTCAATTGAGAAAATTTATTCTCAAGGGCTTGGTCTTTAACTTACAACTGTGTGGATAACTCAGTAATAGCTAGACTCTTTTCCTTCAATTGGGTAGCTTGATCAGTTAGAGTTTGCATGTTCCTAGCTTCTTCTACAGTTAGTCGTCTAGTTCTTTATTTGGAAGATTGTATAGGTTTTATGTTTTTTGAAGCTTCAAGCTCTTCCCTTAATTTGGCATTTTCCTCCTCCAGAAAAGACACACCTTCGTCGGCAATAGGAGTAGAAGAATTCTTCAACGGCCCAAGTTCATCACTTAGTTTACTATTCTCTTATTCCAAGAGTTTAGCAATTTCTCTAGCCTCATCAACTTCACGCTTCAACAAAAATTCTTTCTTTCTAAAAGTAGACGTATATTTCTCTAATTTTTCCTTAAACCCCAAGGCTTCACTCAATGCTGGGTATTTAGCCTCGTAATCAGTTTATAGTAAAACTTTGGTCTCATTATGATCCTCTTGAAGTTATTCGATCATCTCAAAGTAAGCCACATTATTGTCCATATCCCAATCAAGAAAAAAGTTGAGATAAGTATATCCATCTTTGGCTTGATTAGAAACATATGCGCCAAGAAAGTCTGTTAATTCTTCATCAGCCAAATTTAAGTGACCAGCTTTGAACAAACTGTTATAGCACCTGAGTAAGTCGGAATCATTGGATGTAATATGTTCCATCATAGCTATGAACTAGAAAATAAAGTAACAGTCGATCAATAATAGAGGAAGACATAACAACAGTTGAGAAACAACAAACAGTAACAGTGTGAAGAAAGGGTTCTTTTATTGATAAACAAAGAAAAGTTACAAGTACAATAGAACAAAAATAGAAAAGAAGTAAAAAAGGTGCACAATACAAAGGCCAAATGCCAAATAAATCTACACCTTCTTGTTATCAGTCTCAACATCAGGGTTTCCACGTTGGTCGGTAGAAAGAGCTGCTGGATTAATTTGGCTGGAGGGACAGATGAATCAAAAGCATTCTTATCTTGGTCGGTAGAAGGAATAGATGACTCAACCACTAGAGAAGATTTCCCATAACCAACATCATCCTCAATTTCATCATCCAGATTAGGGGGATATCCAGGGTCATGCCTCATAAAAAGTTCAAAACTTTCAGTGGTTCCAACTTCCTTTAACGCTGCCGACCAACCCTCCTTAAAAAAATTTCTTTGCATGCTCAGTTTGAGAAGAGGCGGGAGAAATGGCTTTGTCCCAACCCTTGTTGAAGGACGACTCCTTGATTTTCTTCCTCTTGGCCTTTTTATAGGAGAGATCTTTCCCTAGCTTGGCTACTTGTCCTTCAATAGCCTTTGACCTGCACTCAATTTCAAGGAAAGTTGTATCACCCTTCTGTCAAGATTCTTCAGCAACCTTGATCTTCTCTTTCAAAATTTTCTTGTCTATCTCCAAGGCTTGTTAAGACTCCACCAAAGATTATTTAAGACCTATAAAGTCCTCTTCCACATCGTCTGAAGAAGAAGGAAAAAGATCATCCTTCTATAGCATTTGATTATAGTCGACCAAGAACTGCAAAAGAAAGTACAGGTCAGTATAAGTTAAAGTAAGTATGAATAATATCCGATCAATCAAAAAGCTGAAAAACTTACGAAGACTAGCTCTGAGTAGCCCTCTCTAATAGTTTTAGTTGGGGCAAAGAGGCAGCAATAGTCCAATGGTCTAGAAGAGTGCGAGAATTGATCAATTTCATAGCCAAGCTAGGAGTCAGGGCCATAGAGGATCCAATAGCATAAGGAGCAATACCTACCAAGCCTTGTTGGTCGACCTCAATAACTTTCCCAACCTTCTTATTAGCAGGACCTCTCCTCAATCGTTTCAAAAGGGATTCATCACCCTTATTGGTTAGGGGCCTCTTGCCAACATCAGTTTTCTTCTTTGAAGCACCAATATCAGCAAGCTTATTGGTGCCAACAGCAAAGTCATCCCCCAAGAGATCAGGAAATTTACTTTTACCCATACTTATGTAAAAGAGAAGGTTAGAAACAAAAAATGAGTAAGTACCAACAGCAGGTTCGCCACCACCAGACGTAGTGGTTGAAGAAGTAGAAATTGGATCTCTCTCCAAGTCTATGATGTTTGAAAGGGTGGCAGTTGTTGGTCGAGAAATAAAATAAGTTACAGAACTTCTATACCTCAGCAAGTAGGAAGTAGACCTAATATGCTCCTCGCCTATCTTTTGATAGATGCCCCACAAAAACTTGAGCTCGTCAAGCTTGATGTCACTTTCTTTGGGACTCTTCTTCTTCTTATCAACTATAAGTAAATAAATAACAAATATTAATGAGCAATATCAACAGGTATTTCATCAGTATGAATACACAAAAAATAGTTATTACAACCTATGACATGGCCCTCTTGAGGACATTGAGGTCCATCGTATACTTCACCCCCTAAAAAGGATTGTATTGCCAGTTCTTTGCAACAACCGCATGATCAAAATAATCTTTATTGGAGTCAGGAAAATTGACAACTAGGGCTCTGTTGGTAAACCTCATCTTTAAATAGTATGTACTATCATTGGTAATCCATTTGTAACAGAACATAATTTCAGGAATTCTAATGTGGCTCCCATAAATTTGGTTAAGCTTATGGATCATATTAATTATCCTCCAATTATTGGGGGCTACTCTAGCAGGTACAACATAAAAATATTGACAGAATTCTATGAAAAAAATGATTTAGGGGAAAAGTAAAGCCGCACTTAGCTATGAACAACAATGGAATCAAATGACCCTCAGACAAATTGAAGACATCAACAGGAGGATTGGGAAACTCTAAATCTACCCAATTCGGTATATTCCATTCCATCCTAAATTCATCTAGATAATCAATATGAACTATATAAACCATGATTTAAGAAGAAGAAAAGAAGAAAAAATAAAGAATTCTTACAGAAACTTAAAGATTCAGCAAGAACTATCAAAAGCGATAAAGAACGATAGCAAGCGAGCACTCAAGAGTTCAAAGATAGCTGCTACAGTTTGAAAGCTTAGGTGTAAAGAAAAATTGGGAAAGTTCATCGCCTTTTATAGGTTGCCTCAAAAATAGCAAGAGTAATGATTAAACGTATCAACTATTGATGTTCTGATGGCTTTGCAAATCAGATAATGAAACATAGTCATTTACCTTGGGCGTTTCGTCAAAATTCAAATTATTTATAAAAATTCCATCTTCAAACAGTACCACTCAAATTTCACAAGTTTGGTAAGTCGACTGCCAACCAAGTATTATGAAAGTAGCCTGAGCTATACCTTAGAGCAAATACTCTGTACTTTCGTGCAAGTATCAAGAATAAAACATTATGGGCTTCTTTTGATACCAAAAATTATCCATCTACGTAGACCAATCCAAAATTAACATTTGTTCTCCTACATGGCCTTAATCCGAGTCAGCTAGTGACAGCCTAATAAGGAATGCTGACCAACATAAGGAATGCCGACCAAGTACTAAGAAGGCCGACCAATAAGATCAGTAAAAGCTCAACATATCAAGAGTCATATTTTGTACAACTAATCATCAAATACATTATGTAAGGATGTAAATTCTTAATATATAAATGCATTCCATCCCTTGACATTCCAACATTTGGCCTCTGGGTCGTTATAAATACATTGTACCTCTGCCATCAAAGGGGAGACACAAGCAAGCCAGCTATTGCAACGATTAATATCAGAATAGTGGACATAGGCCTTGATACATAGCCGAACCACTTTAAAATCGTGTGTTGTGATCTTTCTATTTACATATTTTATCTGTGATTAAAGAATTAGATATATTCTAGTTTTTTACATCAATGGCTTGTTTGAGAGAAAATTCCCCGTTGACTTTCTTGACTACAAGGTTAAAATCCCCTCATATACACAATATTTTTGCCCTTTTTATTAAAGCATCTAATAGTTAATGCTTCATACACCACTTCATTATTCGAGCATTTGAAGTCTAACTTCGAGAAAGAGTGATCGTTTCTTTGGTATTAGAGATTATGGTTCCATTTTCTCAAGTGCCTTGCATAGACAAATCATAAGATTCAGTCTTCCATTATTCCATTTCTTCGCACAAAAAATCTAAAAACTATCCCCTGGTAAATCCTCATTTGAAGGTTCAAAAATTTAGCCAAAAAATTGCCTAAAAGATCAACCAAGGCTTGACTTTTGATAGCTTTAGGTTCAAGACATTTCAAATCATACTCTAAGAGGATGAGAAACCACCAAGTCGCTCGCCCAGCTAAAATAGCTCTCGCCAGCAAGTACTTGATATGATCACATTTGGTAATGATATGCACTATAAACGCGACAAAGTATAGTCTCGACATTTGTGCCATAAATACTAAGGATGAGCAATGCCTTTCTACACTTTTGTACCTATATTCAGTCTCATATATCACTTTCAAGTAATACAGGGGCTTCTCTTATCCTGACTTCTCTTAAGGGAGAAAAGGTTCAATAGAATTTTTATAGAAGTTAAATACAAGAGAAAAAGTTTACCTGCTTCTGGGGAAATCATCGTTGAGGGAGATGTTAAGATCTCTTTAATCCTCTCGAATGCCTTTTATTGCTCATTCCACCTCCTCCACTTCACCTTTTCCTTCATGAGTGGTGAAAAAGGAAGAGTCATATCTTCCAAAGCTAGTATAAATCTCCTCAGATAAAAAAAAACTTTCCTTGAAAATTCTTAAGCTGCCACTGGCTCTTTACCGGTGGCATTATCAAAATTACCTTTTTCTTCCCCGCATCTATTTTCACGCATTGTCTATTAACCACAAAGCTAATAAACTGGCTTGTCGTTCCCCCAAAGGCACACTTCGAGGGGTTCAACTGGATCTTATACTTTTAGCAACATTCAAAAACTCTTCTCAAATCTTGGATGTGTCTGCTCTCTATTTTGGATCTCAACACAAGGTCATCTATATAGAATTATATTACATCATAATATAGGGATATCACCATTCACTGATAAGTTATTCCAACATTTTTCAATCTGAATGGCATGGTCGTATAATGAAAGTTTCCAATATACCCATCTATGAAACAAAATGTTTCATGTCCATCAGTTGAATCCACTAAACTATCAATGCTTGACAAAGGGAATTCATCCTTTTAATAGTGCACACAAAGTACGTGCTAGGGTTTTTATGGAAAGGCAAAATATACACACCACTATTTCAAAAAAAATCAAATTAAATTTAACTTAAAAATTACCCTAATTAAATCTTAGCACCGATTAAACAAAAGTTATGTTAAACAATTAACCAATTTTATCTTAACCTAAAGCATATATCTAGGTGAGTATAGCAAGATATAATAAATCAATCACAAAATGAATGGTGTAAAAGGAAACACCTCGGATGGCCTCATCAATGCAATTCACAATGTCAGGAATTACAAAAGGATACAAAAAAATACTTACATAACAGACTCGACTCTTTCAAGCCTTGATGCATCTTCATTCCTTTGACCTTCTTCACAGTTAACACGTAGAATTCTGCATATGCACTACCATAACGTGTGAGTCCACACATTCCTCGGTATCCACTGATCCAGGCTCAGCAACCATCACACAATACGGAGCCCACCATATAGAAATTGCAAACAGGCACGGAATCCACTGCATGAAACTTAGTCAGCAATATGATGATGAGTGCACAAACTTTGGTGCCAAACTTATATCACAAATCAAATAATTATTGAATCTTGGATCTCAAACTAGTTAGGTAAAAGTAGGGTTTAAAGGCACTTGGATATGTATTTGGAAAATAATTTTGAAAGCCTTGAACTTAGAAAACTGATGACAGCGCTTATATTTGTAGAAAATAAGTTTTTTCATGTGTCACAAATTTTAAGGAAGGTCATTCGAACGATAAGCATAAGGTCATTCGAACGAAGTCATTAATCTCATTCGAATAAGAGATCAAACTACCTTCGAATGACATTTTTTATCAAGCAATAAAATCTCATTTGAAGTTTGTTTGAACCTCGTTTGAACGAGATCATACAACTCGTTCAAACGAGACCATACAACTCGTTCGAAACAACTTCAGATCTAGTTTGAACGAACACAGAAAACTCATTTGAACAGGTCGTTCAACGACTTTTCATAAAAATTACTTTTTCTTTAAAAACCCTTTATGAAAAATAGCTTCAAACTTTATTTCAAAAACAACACCCAAGGAAATAACAAGGATAAAAAAATATACGCATTCATACCTCATAAGATCCTTGATCGTTGAAGACTACACGTGGCACGAAATATGGTACGATGATTAGATGCTTTAAATTGGACATTATGGTCTTCAAACAACACGTCCATCACGAGATTTAAAGGGTAACTAACTCAAGACCTAACCTATGACTAAAACGGTTTTGTCCAAACAGAATTAAGCTAATGCATACAAATTGACCCGATTCAGAGTTTTGTCCTTATAAATCTCCCCCTTTGGCTATCCTAGGATAAAACACAAAAATAAAAATCTATGGTCCGTCAAGCTTATCTAAAGACTCAATCCAAACCCCAAAAGTAAAAGGTACACACTTGACTAACACACACGTTGAGTATATTTACTCGTTTGTAAACTTTGTCACATCATTTCTAAACCTTCACACTTAAACATACCTTTCAAATGCAACTTGAATATATAATATTATAACTCCCCCGAAATGTAACACATCTAAGAGTAAAGGACAGTGAGTAATGTTATGCGATAATGTGATGTGAAACATGCAATGACAAACAACTCGGAAACATAAGCACAATTAATCCAAACAATGAACATACAATACCAATTTTGATTCAAAAACTTGAAGTATAAGATGTAAATAAAAGTAAGCAACAAGGGATACCAGTTTGATCATATGACATTCCAATTTCAAACCACTTATAACTAAAGACAGAACAAATAGTATGCATGGATTAAATGCAAATACAAAGTTTCAAAACAAAACATACCATATATAAATATGTAAAGATACTAATGACGCACATATATATATATATACACACAAAAAAAAACAGACCCCGACATAAAACACATAAGTTTTTCACACTCATATATTATCGATGTATCTCAAAAGAGGTGGTATGGAGTGAAAGGGAGTGAACTATAAACAAAAAGAAATAGGGATCACAGGTATTTAGTCCCATTTTAAAATAATTATTCGTACCCACTCCCATGTTTTTATTTTTTTAGTAAATGGTCTGGCTGTAAGACAACTGTCATTCTCTACAGAAAGGAATAAAGGTGGTTACAAGGCGATTGAGAGAGATTTTAGGTGGTTATGGAACTTAATACAATTTAAAAAATACTTGGGAGGGGAGCCTTACAAAACTTTGGGCATAGGACTAAACTCAAAAAAAGTAAAGACATATGACCTAATCACTCAAAATATGTCTAAAGAGTTATATTTGATCGAAAAACTGATCAACTTTAATTTGGCATTGTTGTCATCTAAAAATAGTTTACCAAAGTAAATAATTCCATAAAATCTATACACAATAGTCAAAGTATTGAAAAAGAGTAAATTAGATGTAAAGAGAAATAACACGAGATTCAGAGTGGTTCGGCTATAAAAATGAGCCTACGTATATTTTAATGCCTTATTCTCATTAGTTTCATGTAATAGTACAAGTTTAGAAGGCCTTAAAGGCATAAAAGATTAGAGAAATAGTCTAAATGCATAACATATTGGTTCTGTGTAGATGAGGTTGTGGACTCAATAGCTTAGGCTAAGGGAGGCCGCACACGATAATCATTCAAGTTCCAAAGAAAGTGATCGGAGTGTGGATTCTAGTATAGAGATATGATGGAGAGAATTTAGCAGGGATTCAATGCCTAAATGTTTCATGTCAAATGAGGAGGTAAGGACATTTATTCATAGTAGCTAGTGGGAGTGTCACCTGCACGGGTGCACGTGACTTATGATAAGTATGGATAAGGGGGAATATTTCTAAAGGGTGGATAACTAACAGTCTAATGCTAATGTGTAAGGGTACGTAACTTATACATCTGGGGATGTGGATGATGAGAGGCCACAACCTATAAAAGGCATAGTTGTGGCCCTCTGATGCAGTCATGTCATGGATTTCACAAGCGGTCTATGCACCAAGCCGTGGTCTTGAGTGTATAAAGGGGAAATGAAGTACTGTATATGGCTGAGGGTGAGTTTCTAAGGCAATACTTTCGCATATCTTCAATGTGATTATGTGTGATTCTATTCAATGTGTCTCATGTATATTAGTAGGCATATTTTGGGTATAATAGAAGCCCCCAAAACTCAGTGCCAAAAGGTAAGCGGTTTTGTGATGGGTTTTGTTCTTGTTCATAGAGCATTGTCTTGGGGACGCCACCGCTCTTGAGGTGGTCGAAGTTGATGCTTCGTCAGTGCTGTTGTCATATTAGAATTATGTCCTACTCATTCAGGAATTCTAAATTCTAAAGTTTGGATTTTCCTCGGCCGGTTATATAAATTCTTAGAGGGGACCTTATATCTTCCAAATACTTTGTGAGTAGAAGCGTTGTGTAATTTCTGGAAGAAATGGGAAATTTTTACCAGGCTTCAAAGTGATTTTCGATGGGGCTTTTTATTCAATCTAGTTTGGTTTTCACCCGCTTTTCCTTGCAATTTATTCATAAATTTCCTTATACTTGTCCTAGTTTTATTTCCATGCTTTGAATCTCACAAATATCCCTCGTAATCATAGATTTGTGTAAAATTGGGTTATAACTATTCTGGGTTGGTGTTTGGGTGGAAATCGATTGTATTTTGGGCATTTTTTAGGTTAAACATGCCTTTGATTATTGCTAAAATACCCCAAAATGTGGATCAGAATCTTAATCAGGATACATTATTTTTTTAATTTTTTATAGTTGTTTGGATTTTAAGGGTTATTGGCTATCAATTGATCTAGGTGAGTAGATTTAGATTAGTTTAGGATTGAAAATGGGGTAACTTACATTGGTTTGGATTGAACCTTATTGGGTTTTGGGGATTTTAGATTATCATAGTTCAAGAACTGAACTATTGTTCTACTTTAGAACTTCAAGGGTTTGGGGTTTTGATCTTTTACAAATATTGTTTAAATGTCTTTAGTGTTTTTTCTCCTGGGCGTGATGCTGTTCTGTTGGTTATATCTTAGAACTGCATTATCATTTGGGTATAAGTATATATGGACGTTTATCATTTCCATGTTGTTGATCATTATTTTGATCTTAGAAATTAGTTAGTATATGTCGCAGACATGTACAAATAACTCAGGAGTCTATGGCCTTGGATGTTTTTAGTTTGGCTGCGAACTTTAATTTAGGAGAGGCTTTTGCCCAATTTTATACCCTTAGCTTGGGATATTCTATATTATATTGCGGTCTTCAGGCATGAAGCTATGGTATTTGAAACTTGGTACTTCCCTTTAATTTTTGTTCATAATGGTTATGACCCTTTAACTATGGAATTCCCTTTAATTTTACAGGTTCCTGCCACGGCCTTATGGATTGGAATACTTGGGAGTACATGGAGGATTTTTGGATAAGGCACTTCGGTGTTCCTCCTCCCATGGTATTATATGTAAATCCTTTAAAAACAAATGGATCTTACAAACTAAAATAGTGCCCAACATGTGTATGCATTGATTCCAACTTTATGATGTCTTTTAATTGTAAGGATCCCATGGAGGCTAAGGAAGGTAGCCACAGAGTTAAGGAAGATACTTGCTCCATAAATAATAGAGTGTCAGTTGAGTGGAGTGTCATGGATTCTAGTGGAGAAGTGCCTGTTGTGGAGGTAAGGAATGCCGAAGATGGGTAGGGACCCTATAGCCCTTTGTTATCCTTGTATAATGAAGGAGGATTAGTTATCTTAGGTGTAAGAATCTTGCAATTTTCCTGAAGGGTCAATTTTTACTCTGCCTTCTGCAGACCAACGTTCCTATTTCGCCGTCCTCAATAATGGTAAATGCTTCCCCTAATATGCTTTTATCCTTGGACTAAGTCTTCAAGTGTCTATTCTTATTGGGAAATTTCTGAAGTTAGTGAATTTTAACCTACCCCAAGTTGATATCAATGGGTGGAGATCTATCTTGGTAGCTTTTGTGGTTTGGGATAAGAAGATTGAGAGGGATATTATGGTCGCGGAGTTCTTTGAAATCTACATGCCAAATAAGAACTCTGTGGAAAATCCATGGTATTACTACGTGGAGCTACAAAATGGTATCAAATCCCTCAGGCCTTCAAGTACCAAAAACTGTAAAGAAAAATACATTTTCATCTTTGGTGATAAGTTGGAGACACATGTCAAGGAGAGAGAGAGAGAGAGAGAGAGAGAGAGAGAGAGAGAGAGGGGGGGGGGGAGAGAGAGCACATAGGATTCTATGGTCCTGGGGGCATCCTCTTATGGAAAGTATACGATAATCACATAACATGTTAGCAAACTTTATATTTCATACTTAAAATAATATTGACTTCAACTACTTTTGAAGTCCATGCAAGTTGGACCCCTAATGAGCATCAAAGGAAGAGGATTGAGATTGCAGTTTTGATACTTGATAAAAAGAAGCATTTTGCTATTGTGGTTACCCTTAGGTCCTTGTATGATCTTGGATACTATGTTACCTATGTTGCACATGTGAGGTGAGCATCAAAAGGTATTAAATTCTTAGGGTATGACCTAATAAATTTTTATTTCATTAACTACGGCTAAATTTTCTATTTTCCAATTCGTGCATCTACCTCCATGGATAGATATCTTTTGATGGAGATTGATAGGGAGTTCATTATTACCCAATTGGATAAGCTTAAAGGGGCTTCCAAAATTTGAATCAATCCCCATGAAAAGGTAAGAGCAAAATGAGGAAAAGGGCAATGGATAGAGATGTTGTTTAAGAAGCCGATGTCCCATTAGGACCCAAAATGAGGTTGCGGATGGTGACTCCAACATACCATTATATGATAATGACGCGGTAAAAATATTCGACGTTGGATTGATTTCCCCTGCTGTTGGGGAGACAAATAAAAATCAGGAAAACTTTTCCCATATTTCCATTATAGATTCACCTCCTCAGACATCTGTTCCAGCAAACTCTAATGCCACAATCCCATAAAGTAAAGACATGTGGCCTTGTATAAGGCTAATGAGCCCAAACTATCCATGGCATACCACTTTGTCGCGGTTCCCTTGATGAGGGGGTTGCATACCCTGATGACCTTAAGCGTATGTTTAATGAAGATGTTGAGGACTTGGAAGAATACATGTCCCACTGCCATTTAGGATATGTTTGTTTATACCATATACCTCTTCGACTTGTTCAAATGTTTAGTTGACTAACTTCTATTATTTTTTCTCTAGCTACTAAGGCTACCATGAGTTAAAGGGGAAAATATAAAGAGATCTATAACCTCCATAAGGTTGCAGAGGGTTCCCACCAAGCAGAAGTGGAAAGTGACAAGGTTTTCTCTTTTAAAGCAGGAAAAAGGTCATTGATTGCCTTCTTCCTGGTAAAAAGTCTTGATGCCAAGGCCAATGTTGAAGCAGCTGAAAAGGCCAAAAATGATGTCAATGGGAATTTTAACCAGACTGCAGATGCTTTGAAGGTTTATGAGGCAAAGTTCCTAGAGACTATGAGACAGACTGCAGTGAGTGAAGAGAAGGTTGTTTATCTTAATGATAAGATCTAGGACCTAATCCAAAAATATTCTGCGACTATGAAGAAAATGGTCGATAATCATGTTGCGGTCTCGAAGAAAGATGTTGAGGATGTTGTGGCTAGTAAAATAAAGCATATATATACGGCATTAAGGAGATGAGGAAAGGATTGCCAAAAACTAGACAGAAACCAAGGAAAACATCTTTACATGGAGGTTTAGTGATGCTGAGCACACTCAGTGTGTGGAGGAGGTGCAGGAGGCTGATGAGCATGCCGGGAAGTAAATATAAGAGGCCATGACTGCAGCTCTTGAGGCTAAAAAATTGAGACTACCTCAGAGAATGAAGATGGTAGCGATAAGGATGAGGATGAGGATGGTAGCGATAAGGATGAGGATGAGGATGAGGATTATTAGGCTTGTTCCATAGTCTTACTTCACATTTTTGATTGTGAAGACCTTATACTCTTAACTCACTTGAGTCTATATTGTATAAGTGCTCATCTATTTTGGAAAAAGAAAAAAAATTGAGTCCCATCTTAGAAACCAAAGAGCCTCAAACCTCTCTACATTATATTCCTCTTAATCTAAGGTATATTTACCAACACTCACACACATTAGTATTGCATTCATACATTACATATCGCATATAATTGGTTATGTGTGTATTGAGTGTATTAATTTCCCTTAATTTGAATTTTAATAATTTTTTGGGAATTTTTAATGAATTTTAAAAAAACTTTTTTAAATTAAAATTGGTTTTAAAAGTCTTCGGGGTCAATCTGTAATTTTGAATTGGTGATTTTATCTCTGGAAGTTCACTGGGGTAGAAATTGAAAGCGCTAGAGACTTCAAGGTGTTTGTGTAATTATTTTCAAAACACGCGTTTCAGCCTTAATCTCAACCTTACAGCTGTCAGCCATATATCGATCCGTTTTGTGTTTCTTCTGTGAAACATAAGCCTTGCTCATTTCCTGCCCTGGGGTTGTTTTAATCAATGATCTGCATGCGTTCTGGCTTAATCCCTGTGAACCTCTCTTAAGCCAATCAAAAGCGTTTTGATCCACCGCTTCTCTTATATCGTTGGATCAAAGTCAACTGTCGAAGACTAGACCGTAGCCCTTGATTTTGAACCTCATTCTCGAACCTTCTCAGCCCCCTATATAAGGAGCCTTACCCTCAGCATTTGAAACGCTTTTGCCACTTCATCATTTCTAGAGTGAGAGGAGAGTGGAGAGAGAAGAGAGAAAAAAGAGAGAAACCCCAGAGAGAGAGTTAGAAACCCTAACCCTAAATCGTCCAAAACACCTTTCAAACCCTAACCTCTTTCAAAACTAGTTATATACCAAACACAGCCTTGAGTGTTTGAGAGTTGGTTTGTTAAGTTGTTTCGTGATGTAACCTCTTTGTTTTTAAGATCTTGTTTTCAAGTTAAACGTTAAGTTTCGATTTGTGTTTCTTATTCGTAGAAATCATAGATCTGAACAGTTTATGTTATATTTCACTTAGATCTGCATTTATAGTGTCTCATCTTGAGAAAACTTTTGTTGATTCTTTTCTGTAAATGTTTTCATTCTCAAAATCAACAATAACATTTTCTGTTTCTAGTTATAGTTCTTTTGAAACAATACCTTTGACCTAGTTGGAATCGCCCTTGGTGGTTTTCAATCTCAAAAATATTCAAAACCCTGAGATTGATTAAGATCTTGATACATCTTCTGAGCAAGATAGCCGTGGATTCTGGGTTAATCTTAAAGGTCAAATAAGGTTCAAAGTTTCCTAAGAAGAGAGAAACTGAAAATCACAGCATATAGATCTGATTTGTAATTTTCTAGGACTATTTGTAAAAATAAGCATGAGTGTGTGCTTTCATGTGTTAGATCACCATCACAAACACTTATACACTACAACACTGAAAGTGTTGGTAATAAGATCTTGATACAAGAGTCGACGTAAAGACTGGAACAAAGTGAAGTTAGCAAACTGGGAGAACCACATCAACAATCAGTACTGCAGAAAAGTTTTAAGGACACCAGTGGGTACATTCCTAAACTTATATAGGTATGATTTGTGTGCATGTGTGTTATATAGTTTGTAACTCTTATATTTGTTTTAGTGGATTTTTCTTTTTACTCCGTAGAGGGAGTCGTGGATGTTTCCTCAGTTGGTTGAGGTTTTACCACATTAAAAATATCTTGTCATTAATCTTTATACATCTCCTCATCACTTTCTGATTGGTGTGTTAATTTAAAAATATTTTTGTTTTGTTTTTCAAAACTAGTTAACAAATCTTGAACAGATCTCGTGCATATTTTTAAACACATCTTGTGATTAAACTGATTTGATTTCTAGAAAAGAGTTTCTTCAAAAAACAGTCTGGAGTTACTTAAATAGTTTAATCTTGTATTAAACGGCTTTGGTAACAGTTTTTCAATTGGTATCAGAGCTTTGGAAATATTTTTAAAAGATCTTGTGTTTCTAAAATTGTTTTCTTAAAATCAAAACAATGGACGAGAAAAATGAAAGATTTGGTAGCTTGACCAGACCCTCACTCTTTGATGGAAACAACTTTGCTTACTGGAAGGTAAGAATGGTTGCTTTCATACAAGGAACCTTGGAAGATGATGTATGGGATATTGTTGAAAATTGTTACACTTATCCTACAAAACCAGCCACTGAAGGAAGTAATGAGAGGGTTAATAAAGCATTAAGTGAGTTCACACAAGAAGAGAAACAAACTTCTCGAAACAATAACAAAGGCAAGAATGCTATCTTTATGTCCATAAATGAACATGAGTTCAAAAGTGTAACACCCCGCCCGCCCGGGGAGAGCAAACGGCGCGCTACTATCGATAAACTAAATCAAATCCACAAATAATAAGGTATAGAGCATCTAAAAATCCCATAATAGAAAAGAAACCACTAATCTCAAATCTCTTCAAATACAACAATTCTCTAGAATAAATTACAGCATCTAACTCGAAAATAAAATACAAATCTCCAAAAATAAACTCGTCACCAAAAATAAATTCCTCACATCTAATCTAGATATCTAACACGAAATGGTCATCTAAAGATTCTATCTCCAAAAATGCAACAGACCCAAAACCCAAGACCCGAGGGTGGTCGTAACCTAAGCTCTGATACCATTCTGTAACACCCCGATCGCCCGGAGAGAGCGAACGGAGCGCTACTCATCGATAAAACTAATCAAATCCACAATACAACAAGGTGTAGAGCATCTAAATCCCAATATAGAAAAGAAACCACTAATATCAATATCTTCAAATAAATACAACAATTCTCTCGAAATAATTACAACAATCTAACTATCTCGAAAATAAATAAATCACCAAATGATCTATACATCAAAATAAATGCAATTCTTTCAACTTGTATTCTCGGATAATCTTCCCAAAATAATCCACGCTAAAATCCATTCTCCAAATCAAATCCGAATCGCACAAAATCCGCGCTAACCTGCCACTAAAAGAAAATATGGGGAAGTACACAATACGAGAGGAAAGATGCTCAACAAATATTAGCAGTGAATAAAACGTAACAATACGAATACGAATATTCAAATCAAATGTGAATCTTAATAGCAATTATATCAATATAATTTCTCAACAACACATTAACCGGGTCACCAGGCCTCACCGTTGTACCGCGCCTATGCATTTTTCTAGCATATCCGGAAAAAGGAATATTGGCGGATGCCCAACTTCAGTGCCATATTAAAATCTCATGACAACATGCTCAACACCAAATATAATACCACATGAATCGAAATTAGATTTCAACAAATATTTTCAGATTTCCAAAAGAATTGAACAAGTCAAATATGAGTCAATAATCACATGAAACCAAAGGGAGAAACACTCGCGAGATTAACGAGCCTATTGTGTAAAACCCCATACCTTAAACCACCAAAAAGAACCAGCATGAATCATCACATAATTTCGGCCTCAAAATCTAAACACACCATCACGTTCCTCTCACAAAAATAATCAAATCTCGTTCTAGCCCAAACTCGAGAAAATACCAAATAAGCCTTCTAATCTAAGGTTGAAATCTTCAATAAGTTTGGGGCTATGGATTGTATATAAAAGGGAGTAATTTTGAATAGCTCTTCCGGTTGAAAAGTTTGAGAAAAAGTGATTTGAAAAGCCAAGCCACGAATTTGTTGATATATAAAGGATTGAGAGTTCGATTAAGAAAAGAGTTCTAATGAGATACAAACACTAGAAATTTTATTCCGGACGATCGGAACGTTGGAATTGGATGAAATTTTATGAAAAATTAGCTGAAGATGAGAGGAAGCTATAGAAAAACATTCAGCTCGATCGGACCGTTCAATATTTTAAATCTTTTTTTTAGAGAGTTTTATGCTTTGAGGACTCTTAGAGAGTTTTATGTTTTGAGGACTCTTGTATATAATAAAAATTCAATTAAAACTCCATTTTAATTCCAATTTCGAAACCGTTTGAAATTCTCATCTTTAAAAATAAAATCCAACATATTTGAGCAATAAAAATAATTTTACCAAACACTTTATTTTCCTCTATATTTCGAAAATACCCCAAAAATTACGCGGGTTGTTACAAAAAGGGTCTCATCTTTTGACTCTTCTAAGGAAGCTTGGGATACAATAATCACTACACATGAAGGTGACACTAGAGTCAAGGCTGCTAAAACTCAAATGCTTATTCAGCAGTATAATTCCCTAATTATGTCAGATTCTGAAACCTTTGATGACTTCTACATGAAACTAACTGACATTGTGACCAAACTGCATGCTAATGGGATAACATATGACAGACATGAAATTGTATCTAAAATTTTGAGATCATTGCCACAGAAATTTAACAAAAAAAGATATGCTATTGAGGAAATGTGTGATTAAAATCTCACCCCTGAATTACTCAGTAATAAACTTTGAACTATGGAAATGGAATTAGAATTTAAGAAACAAATGACCCAGTCCCAAAAGAAACAGACTAGTTCCAACTTGAGTTTTTCCTCTAAATTGATGAAACCTGAGTTTACTATTTCCACTGATGATTCTAATGAGGAATGTGATATAGATAGTTTGAATAATCAAATTGACTTAATGTCAAAACAATTTAAGAAAATTGTCAAATTTAGAAATAAATTGTCAAATAGACAAGGCAAGCCAAATTATCCAAATCAGTCTAACTACAAACCTCATGAGAAAGGTCAAGATAAACATCACAAGGACATGAGACCCAATAAAGACTTAAAGAACATTGAGTGTTTTAGATATGTAAAATTAGGACACATAGCACAAGACTGTAGAGTGAAACTGAACACTACTAATAAACATACTAGGGCCAATATTTGCAAAACATGGGATGATTCAAGTGACTCTGATAATGATGAACCTGAATCTTCTGATGGTTTTGATCCTTGCATGTCTTTATTTGCTAAGATTATATACAATGATGATATGCCTATGTATGAGAATGATGATAGTGACTATACTCCCGCTATTATGAATCATGCTGCTATTGGTTTAGATTCTTTAATTTCTGAGAATATTGTTAGTTCTACCACGGGGTGTGTGAGTCAAAGGGAATGCGATAATGACGATGTCAATGGGTGCATGAGTTCAAGACTTGAATCCTTAGGGGTCACTTCACACACTTCACTTAGTGACTCAGACACTGAAGACCTCCCTGAGATTCACACACTTTATGCGAAAACTCTCAAGAAAAGCACTAGACTAGAAAAAATAGTGAAAGATCTCACTCAGAAATTAGAAGACCTAAGTCTGATGGTCAAACTTAATGCTGAAGAGTATACTACCCAATGTTTAACTCATGAAAATGAAGTCAAAATATTTGATCAAAAATTAAAGAATTTAATTGAAGAAATTGAAACTATGGAGAAAAAATATAAAGGGACATTATTAGAATTGGAACAATCCAAATAAAAGACAACAACTGTTTTCAAAAAAATTGCAAAATTTGAAAATAATTCAAACTATTTTGATGGATTTGTTGCTGATTCCAAAACCAATTCTGATGATCGAACTGGAATAGGATTTTACCCCAATTGTAAGACTCAAACTAAAATCTTTGAACCAATAAAGTTTGTGTCAGGAGGCAAAAGACCTGTAGAAACTTGTCTAGACTTTCATTCTCTGAAAAATGAGTTTGACAAAAACCAATTTAAGTTTGATATTGGGGAATCAAGTTGCTCTAAGTGTGAAAGTCCACCTAAGACTAAATATGTCTGCCCCCTATTAGGAAGAGTGATTCGGTCTTTCAAACTGTACTCCCTAGGAATAAGGTTCAACCTCAAAAATTCATCAAGCCTATGCTTAGAGACTTTCCTAAAGAGATACCAACATCCTGTAACTTTTTTTTCTCTTACTGTGACTTGTATGGTCATTCCTTTAAAGGATGCTACTCTAGACACTTAGTCAAACTTGTCTCTATTACTCCTGTGTACCAAAACTTTAACTATTCTTGGAGAAGCCGTAATAATTATGTTCTTCCAAGACGACCAGACAAAAACTCTAACTATAGAAGGAGAAAGACTAAACCTAAAAGATCATTTCCAAGAAGGATTTCAAGGAACTTTTCTAAACCAAATGCTCTCACTTTCCATAAAATTCAGCCTCATGTGCAAAACATTTTTCAACAAAAATCTAATGCTCGCAAAATGAAAACAAGCGTTGTTTGGGTAAGAAAAGATGAGATATTACCCCAGATGAAGTGTAATATTGTTATTACTGCTTTAAAAGTTGAACGCACCCCATCTGGTTGGTATTTAGACTATGGATGTTCAAAACACATGACTGGGGATGATATCAAACTTTTAAACAAAACCATCTTTGCTGGAGGAAAAGTTATTTTTGGTGATGGTGTATCATCTCAAATCATTGGTAAAGGAACACTCCAAGAAGAAGGATTACCTTTACTAGAAAATATTCTTCTAGTAAAAGGTCTTAAGGCAAACCTACTCGGTATCTCGCAATTTTGTGACTCAAATCTTACTGTCACCTTTTCAAAGAATAATTGTAAAATTTTAAATGAAAAAGGTGAGTGCATTATTACAGGACTCCGAACAATTGTTATACTGTTCAAAATAGTGATGAGGTCTGTAACATTGCCAGAATGGATGTAAATGAGATATGGCACAATCGTATGGGTTACATAAATTACAAAAATCTTAGTAGACTGTCGTCTCAAGAAATAGTTAGAGGGATTCCTAAGATCAAATCTATTTCTAACATTGTCTGTGGTTCTTATCAAGAAGGAAAAATTATTAAGGCTCCTCATAAGAAAGTCAAAGATATTCTTACCTCTAAACCATTGGAGCTCATCCATATGGACCTTATGGGTCCTTCTCGAACTGTTAGTCACTGTGGACACAGTTACATTCTAGTTATGGTTGATGACTTTACTAGATTTACTTAGGTAGCTTTCTTAAAACAAAAATCTGATGCATTCCAAACCTTTTTGAAGATTTTACTTCAAATTGAAAATGAGAAAGACTCTCAGGTAAATAGGATTCGTAGTGATAGAGGTGGAGAGTTCTTAAATACAGGTGTTATAGAGTGTTGTGACTATAATGGTTACAAACATGAATTTAGTGCTCCTAAGACACCTCAATAGAACAGTATAGCAGAGAGAAAGAATCGTACCCTTCAAGAGATGGCACGTGTTATGATTCATGCCAAAATTTTACCTAAATATTTTTGGGTATAAGCTATTCATACTGCTTATCACATTATCAATAGGGTCTATCTTAGAAAGAATTCTAAACAAACTCCTTACGAACTTCAGTATGGGAAAAAGCCCAATTTTAAGTATCTTAGAACCTTTGGTAGTGCGTGTTATGTCTGCAAAGACAGAGAACATTTATCCAAATTTGAGACTCAATGAGATAAAGACATGTTTCTAGGATATTCTCCTAACAGTAGAGCTTACCGTGTTTATAACCTTCGCACTAAATACATCCAAGTAGTTCGTCATAATAGCCTTCTCCTCTAAATGGAGTTTACATATAGTAGTCGGGGTCTCTTCTTGAAGTCTATAGGTGATCTCATCTTTGAAAGTGTTCTCAGTCTCTGGTAAGTGGCAAAAGGTCCAGTTTCTTTCCTCTTCTTCCATCACTTCTCTAAACATTTTAGTGTGCTCAAAATCCTTGAAAGGGTCCTAGTTAGCAAGGAACTTATTTAGTTTTTCAATCAGATCTACCGTGTCGTGTACATCCTTTTGTATCCACGAGGGAAGGTCCTCAAAGAATATTTCCTATCTTGTCATTTTTCTTCCATTATTGGCCTCTACTTATGGTTCTATAATTCCTCAGAAAGGGAGGTAATACCATTCTTTGATGAAGTGCCCCTTTTATGGCCAGTGTGACTTATTATTGGGGCAAGCCCTAGTTTTTTTAATTTTAGTTTCTTGACCTTTAGCATTTCAGAGATAAGATCCTCACATTTTACTTTGTATCCTAGTTTTTGGGTGTTGGACCATTTGGGTATTATGATGGGTTCATTGATTCCATATTGATTTATCCCGAGCCCCATTTCTCATAAGAATACGAAGAAGGATTAGGCCCTCAAGATTTATTATTAATAGGAGGACAAGCCTCACCTATATGGCATTTACAGGCATAAATAAGGGATTAAAAGATATCTAGGGATAAATCCCCAAAAAACCAACACTATACAAAGAAAAACTATGAAATTCTAAGAATAAAAAAACCTTACCTATCTAAGTTAAATGGAACTTTAATGAGATGAATGAGCTCATTAAAAGAGTTGAAAGTCTTGGACTGTCTTGAAGAAAAGGCTATAGTAGCTAAACCATCTGTAACTATGTTATTTTCTCTCTAAAGGTGGTAAATATGGACTTGCTTAGAAGATACCAAGGGTGAGATCTATTTGAAGTAGCTTCTTATAACCCATGGAGGTTTCCAAATTCCTAAGGCCATATTCATAGAGGCCAAGGAGTCTGATTCTACATGTAGCTTCTCAAAACTAATATTCAAGCATAATTGTATCCATCTTTGAAGGGATAAGACATCTTCCAATAAACTGTAGGTATGGAAAATATATTAATGAAAAGAAACTACAAATAAACCCTCAAATCCTCTAATGATGCCACCAATCCCACTATCTCCTAGATTGCCTCTGCTTGAACCTTCTACACTGAGTTTAAGAGAACCTGATATAGGACACAACCATCTAAGAACATCATTATCTTCATCATATGAGTAACATTACCGCACCCATATTTAAAATATGGCAGTGGGATATTTTCATTTGTGTGAGTCGTTATGGTTTGCATTAATGGGCCTAACTCATAACCGTTGATTTATATGTCCTCACTTTCATACTGAATTTCGAGAACTGGAATGATAGATCCTTCCCTTTTGAGAAAGCCAGAATTTTCTAACAGTGTGACCATATTCCCTCCATAGAAGAATTTTATTTTTTGATGTAATGATGAAGCAACACATCCTACCTCATAGAGCCACGGCCTTCCCATAAGGAGGTTAAAGGAAGCAAATATGTCGATCACTTAAAATCAATTATTTTGTCAAGCGGACCAATTCCAAGACAGATTTTGATAGATCTCGTTACTTCCCTACATGTATTATCATACGCCCTCATATCCTGGTGGTAGGTGTGAGATCTACATGTTTGATTCTCAGACATTTAGTAGTTCTTAAGAGGTATAGATTCAAAGTGGAGACGTTATTTATAAGTGCCATGGGGCTCCTCTATCTTTGGATATTAACATTAATGTTCAAGCCCATATTATGATATGGTTCTGTCTTTAGTAGCTCGATATTGGCAAAAGAAATACTCTTTGTGAAGTTTAGGTTGCCAACAGTTTCCATGACTCTTCAGGACTGGCAGAGATGGGTATTATTTTTTGATAAAATTATTTGAAATTGAAGTCTCAGTGGGGTTAGGAGGACATGAGAAGTCACCATATGGAAATTTTAGGTTTTGTCTTTTTTAGTTGTTCTGAGACTCGTTTCTCCTCGATTTGTTATGTTTTTTCCTCCTTGAGTACCTCCTTTCCTTTTGTACTTTTCCCTTTCCCTTGAAGGAATGGGGTTCAAGACAGGGTCCTTATTAAATATCCCAGAGAAAATTAAATGATCGCCTTCTATGGAGTCATATTCTAGAATGATGAATTCAGACATTATCTTGTCAAAGTTTAGAGTGATTTCTCGGCTCTCTGGTCCTCTGATATACTCGATGATGTTTATGCTTTGTTGTATATAACCTCCCAATGCTCATAAAGGTTCTCATATCTAGGCATTGTTTCTAATATCAAAATATCGAAGCCTTCCCAGAATACCAAGTGCATAGGTTGACATAGGCTCACCTCTATAGGATCCTACCCATCGGCCTCCAAATCCCTACGTGTTTGAACCATAGGATCCATATGGGTTTGTGTTTGAACCACATGATCCAAGTTTCAGTTAATAAGGTTATTTGGGCTTGGTTGTTTTGCTTATGTTGTTGAGTTGATTGGATCAATTAAGAGGGGCGGCCCCCAAATTCTTCCTCTTTAGTGAAGACATTTACCCCCATGCCATAGTTAGGTATAGGTTTACTATTATCGTTAGGCATCGACTTAGATGGGCGGTGATTTTCACTTGATCGATCAAGTCTTAGATGGCAAACCTCACAACTTGACATCCATCGAGGTTGTGGCATATCATCTAATGGAATTTACATTATAGATCATTATTGAAACCTTCTGAAAGGTGATCAGGAAAAGGTCTAGAGTCCTAAGACTTTAGAAGTCCCTTCTTCTTGGAATATTTATACACTGTACCTATGGGAGAGTACAGTGTATGTAAAGTGCATTATATTCTCTTAGCACTCTAAGGTGGATATATAGGTGCAGATGTTGGGGTTTAATAACATTGATAGGGATAATGCCTAGATTTTTAGTCCTCCAATTTATGAATGGGGGAAGATTCTTACGGTTTTTAGTTTCTTTCTTTGGTGGTAGATTCATGAGATCATCTTCTAGTTGTGCTCCCATATCCATCAAAGCTTTGGAGTGGGGTAGGTATTGTGTCTTTAACTGGCCCCAAGAGGTTTAGATCAGGTTCTTCTTTATAATGGCTACTTTCTCTTCTTGTGAGGGTCGATTTACCATCTGAGTGGCCTTATTTCGCCAATGGGCAATAAAAGTGCCCAGGTGCTCGTTAATCTCCTGCTTTATCATTTTTAGGTCATGAAGATTAATCTCTAACTCATCATTATACTTATATTATTTCATGAATTCTCAACAAATATCACTCATGTTGGTGGTCCTCCCATCACCAATGGATAAGCATAAATTGAGCGCTCCTCATAATAAGGTGTGTCCAAACATTTTTGCCATGACTTCTTCAAAATCCCTTAGGGCTTGCATGGCTCAGACATACAATTTGATGTGGATGTGAACTTTTTGATATCCAATTTCTTGAACCTCTCAGGTAGTCGAGGAGCATTCAGGTAGATGGATAGACATTGAACATCTGTAAGATTGTCG
Organism: Sambucus nigra; assembly: GCA_949130495.1. Classification (NCBI taxonomy): domain Eukaryota; kingdom Viridiplantae; phylum Streptophyta; class Magnoliopsida; order Dipsacales; family Adoxaceae; genus Sambucus; species Sambucus nigra. The sequence goes on along the minus strand of OX422215.1, from coordinate 298,756,432 downwards.
ACAGGTAGAAGCTGTCAAAAGTCATGTTGGAGTGTCTGGAATTCCATCCTGAGGCATCCAAGGTCCGTTGTAACCTATGATGCGCTGACCACGATTTTGATTTCAATAGTTATGACTAGATAGTTATTGTTATCTTGTACCATTGCTAGATGGGTTATAATGTTGGAATGGTGCAAATTTGCACCCTGACCCTCAGTGTTCTCTAGTTGTTTCTGAGGGAAGCCTTCTTCTGACCTAGGGTTGACATTTTTCCCCTCAAAATGATTAGGCTAGACAGAATATCAACTAGTGACACTAATTCAATGTTTTGCATATTGTCGGGATTATGATATATCGGAGTTCAAGAGATGTGGCTTTCGTTCCTTGTCCAAGACAGTGACAGCAAAGTTACATGAAATTGTGGAATTTATATTCTTTACCTTAGGGTTATTCTAATACAAACAAGAATGAATTTAAACATGCGTGTTTTTTAATTTCCAGTGGTGATACATTTCCTACGATACTCCTCATTTGGCTAATAGCCCATGGCTCGTAGCTGTGAAAAGTGAGTGGATTCTTCGAGTCTTAGAGTCCCTTCCTATGTTAGGAAACTTCCTAGGGGGTACAAAACCATTTCTAGGAGATGTCACTACTTGGCGAGTCTTGAGACTTTTTTATTTGGATGTGTCCCATAATTCAACTACATGAGGTTATGAAAGGCTTATCAAGAGTCTAAATTCTCACTTATTTGGATATAGCCCCTCACGATATACCTTTGGGGTATGTGTGAGAGGGTCATTTACATGTAATTGAATTTACATGAATCGAGCCTCCTGATATACCTCGTGGGGATAGTATATGTGAGAGTTTACTCGATATACTTGAGGTACGTGAGTGATGTTCACTAAGGTCATACCACTCTATATACGTAGAGGGTATGAGGTTAAAAAGAGTGGAAATTATTTCTAGGGACCCGCGTTGGTTAGACCAAAGCCCGTAGTTAGGTTTGCTGGGGTAATGGGATATGTAATGATATGCAAATGTTATATGGTGAACTAGTGTGCGTCTTTTGGAAAGTCTTTTATTTTTTGGCAAAATCCATTTTCCCTTATGATTTTACGTGTCTTTGCATACATGTTACAAACAAGGTTTAACGGCGATATAGGGTGTAACCCATGAGAGCATACAATACCAGTGTTTATCTATCTAGTCAGGTATCTAAAAAGAATGAATGAATAATCACGAACATAGTATACAGGAATCTATAGTAATAATATGTTGAAATAAATAAATATATACATTAAATTGGGGCCTTAGGCCTCTCCCATTAAAAAATAAAAATAATATATATATATGCATGGGTGCCTTTTCCCGATCCTCAGACGATAGGACGCGATCACCGCCTCGGTCGGATAAAGCTCTCTCTTTTTAAAAAAATGGAATAAATGAAACTGGAATTGCCAGTCTATTTTACTCAAAACATACAAAAGAATGGGTATGACTCCATGGATACTATTGATGTCAAGTGTTTTGTGTGTTAAACCAGAGAGTCAAAAGGTCCGGGAACTGAAGTACAGATTGGGAAGGTGTTAGGCACCTTCTCCACCTTTTCATTTTCAAATGTAGATATAAAATTTTATTTTACCATGTTAGGGTGTAAAATAAACAGTAAAATGAAAATATTTAATATACATCTAGAGTTTGCAGTGCAGTGTGGGAGTTATATAGACAAATAGTAAATATGTACAAAGTTAGACATGTTCACACGGAGACAATCTGTGTGAGCCTACGTACTCGAATGGAGTGAATAAAAGACCACGTAGTTTGCGAGCGAGTCAAGAGGGATTTCACCTCATATTGAGGCTCTATGTGAGAGATAGAATCTTTATTTGATAATCCAAGATGTTTTAAGAGAGAGAATGGATTAAATATGAAAATGTATAGGATTTGAGTTCATAGGAGAACTTGAACAAGGTTGATTCACCCATAGATTCACTCGATGATGAAGGAATGACCAAACTTTCAATGTTAAGAACAAAATAGTACATGGAATCCCCGGATCTAGTGATCTTCTAACTTATATGACAATATTCCATTACTTTTGAGACTTTTTGTTTAGGTTTTTGAGAATATAATGAAATTGTATGAATATGTACATGATTTGACTTGAGTTGTAGATATTGGGCGTCTATAATATGCCAACATATCCTTCGTAAACAGAATCAAAGTCAACGTAGTTCAAACATGACCTTTAAAAAGACACAAATAAAATAGCTTGGGTGGAGTTGGAGAACATTACCACCCTTTTTATATCTAGACTTCAAAATAAAGGAGTGAGAGATAGCACACCTACAAAGTCACATGTACTCCTTTCCATTTCGGTAGCATTCCAGCTTGGAACCAACACTTTTTAAAAACAAATCTAAGTTTACTTTAGAGAAAGAGTACCTTAAAAAGAAATAAGCAAGAAAAGGGGATAAATTAATTTTTTTTGTTTCTTTTTGGCTTTAGATGAGGAAGGAAAATTCAGGGCTAGAAGTTAGAACTCTAAATTTAAACTTATGATGGGGTTTGGAGATAAATGGAGAGAGTTTTGGGGCTATTTAGGGAGAAAAGTGCTTTTAAGGATAAATAGATCTGCATTTGAGAAAGAGAAGTTAATTCCCTGAGTTGGTATGGGAGGGCCTCCTTTTATAATCAAAATTCTAGGGCATATGAACGATCGATAAAGGGTATTATGCGCTTGATCATTCAGTCAAACGCATTTTTCCCTGGGCTTTAGGCCCATTCTGGATTTGGATTGACTCTTTAGGATAGTTTTGTGGGTAGTTTTAGGTTTTGGCACCTTTATGAAGATGTTTATAAGTTTAGGATAGCTTTTAGACCTTTGGAAGATCATGGTAAGGATGGCTACCTTTCTAGAGAAAAATGGAGTGTCTATAAAAGCTACACTGATGTTTACCTCTTGAATATCCAAATCATCATCATGGTCACATATGTAGTGTGTATTAGCTAAATCAAGCATCCAATCATTACAAGCTTTGTCATTTTCTGAACATTCTCCAGACTTCGTCATTTCTTTCGAATCATAGGGTTACAACCATGTTTGCAGACCTGTATTAGTGGGATAGAAATGGGTGATCATTTACCTTTAGAGGAGGTATTTGAAGAGTACCAATAGCGACTTATTCATTTATTATCTTGAATAAATAATAGTAATATTCGATCGAGTGTTGCACTCTTTGATGCAACTCACAAAATTTTGTATTTTCCTTATTTTCTGCTATGGGTGTTGGACCGTGCAAGTAGGGTTGTCCTGCTACTCCTTCTCGTACCAGTGTTAGATAATAGTTCATGTTTTCCTCCACGCTATATTACAATGGTGGAGGGACATCACTTCCAAGCTTTCTTTTCCCTAGAGCTCCATCCTTTGACGTCCTTGACCATTCCTCTTTCTCTTGGGGCTATTATCAATATAGTTGATAGTTTGTCATCGAGCGACCTGAAACCTACCTGGCTGAGGAACTTCCTGGGCCCTCTAGCTCTGAGACTTAGGTTTTATAATCATTTCAATATTCCTTATTGCTCAAGTAAACTCCCTAAACGTACTATCTCGTGTTTCATTGATCAGATGGATCTTGTACTCCTCGAGAAAACCTTCTATATAAATTTACAATAACCCAAAATTTATGGCCTCCTCATGAACATCTAGATATATTTATCTAAAGAGATTGATGTACTACATTAGATCCTCGCCAAGCTTCTATACTTCCTGAGCCAAGAGCCTTAGAGTAAACTCATCTTCAGCCACAAAGAATTTCTAGAGTAACTGCATGTGTATTTTTTCCCCGGTGGGAATTTTGTTTTGTCATAAGTGTGAATACCATGAGTAGGCCTTCCTAGTGAGAGTTTTCAAGAACTCTCTCAGCCTTAGTCTCTTATCATTTCGATATTCACCGAAGTACTCCACAAATCTCTTAACATGTTCTTTAGGATTCTCTCATTTGCCAGTGAACTTGATGAACTTTGGTGGAATATACCCCTCTAGGTAGGGTATACCATTGATACTATATGGAAATGGATTTTGCAATTTCTCTTAAAAGATAGGAGATTCAGTCTTCTTGAGTGAGAGGAGCTTCTTCACTTCTTCCAGAGTAACTATTTTTTAAGGTTACTCCTTCACCTCAACTTTCTTTCCCACCAGTGAGGTAACAGGAGTAGGGGTTTTCTCGACCCATGCATCCTCTAGCGCATCTTCTCTTCCAGTGGGAGCCACCATTTTCATGGCATAGACTTTACCTAAACTCTCCGTACCTACATTGTGCTTCTTTAGAAAATCAAATAATAAGCTCATGAGATTTATCCTTGTCAAATGTGGAGTAGCAGCTGAGTTGCTAGTCTGGCCCACAAAAGGACTAGACCCTCGTATTCCTTTAACCACGACCTCTTCGTTGGTATTTTTTTTTTCTTTAACCTCCATTGCCTACTAGAGTGTCTTTAAATACCTGCTATTTAGAAATATTATAACTTTTTTTATCCATAATTGTGAGCATGCCTCCCCAGCAAAGTCGCTAAATGTAGGAGGGTAGTAGAACTGGGGTCTATGTGTTTCTTGAATGGATGAGGTGTGAACCACACCAATAAAAAAAATTGTTTAAGATAATTATATTTCAAAAGCAAGAAAAAATACAAATGTAAACTTTTTCCTTTATAATAATGAGATTCTGGTGACATGAATAATCAGCTAACAATTGAGAACACAATTTTTCTATTACAAATAAACTTGTATGTAATAAATGAAGGACGAACACTCTTGCAACTAATGATTCTTTGAGAAAGGATAAGTAAGCATTTCAATATTTGAGAGAGAGCACGGAGAGATATTGTAATGCCCGCACTTTTAAATTATACCTGTACGATTATCCTTTTATTTAGCGACTTTCCGTTTATGATATTTTTACAATGCATGAACTCGTATGAGTTATGATTTGTGTTCGTAAAGTTATTTTAAACACTTTGGTTAAGTTTCACGCGATTCGGACAAGCAACGAACACTACGTGAGCTTGAGTACTAATTTCTCAATGGCACGCGACATTGCAAAAGTCTAGTTTTGCGCGTACTGTTTAGGACATCTCGAAAGGTCAAAAAAATATTTCGACCATATATTTAGACTCACAAAAATATAAGGAATATTACCATGCGAAGAAAAATTGAAAAACAATATGTTTTCCGCGGAGGTCCCGTTTCTTGTGCATACTGTTTAGGATATCTCGAAAGGTCAAAAAAATATTCCTACCATATATTTAGACTCACAAAAATATAAGAATATTACCATGTGAAGAAAAATCGAAAAATAATATGTTTTCCGCAGAGGTCCCGTTTCTTGTGCATACTATTTAGGACATCTCGAAAGGTCAAAAAAATATTCCTACCATATATTTAGACTCACAAAAATATAAGAATATTACCATGAGAAGAAAAATCGAAAAACAATATGTTTTGCGCAGAGGTCCCGTTTCTTGTGCGTATTGTTTAGGACATCTCGGTAGGTCAAAAAAATATTCCGACCATATATTTAGACTCACAAAAATATAAGGAATATTACCATGTGAAGAAAAATCGGAAAACAATATGTTTTGCGCGAAGGTCCTGTTTCTTGTGCGTATTGTTTAGGACATCTCGGAAGGTCAAAAAAAAGATTCTGACCATATATACTTACAAAAATATAAGGAATACTACCATGCAAAGAAAAATCGAAAAACAATATGTTTTTCGCGGAGGTCTCGTTTCTTCCGCGTATTGTTTAGGACATCTCGAAAGGTCAAAAAAATATTCCTACCATATATTTAGACTCACAAAAATATAAGAATATTACCATGTGAAGAAAAATCGAAAAAAAATATGTTTTGCGCGGAGGTCCTGTTTCTTGCGCGTATTGTTTAGGACGTATCGGAGGGTCAAAAAAATATTGTGATTCCGTTTTTTGACTCACAAAAATATAGGGAATAAAATCCTTAGTATGAAGTTCAACAAAAAAAAAGGAAGAAGACCGCGTGTCCTAGGACAGGCCACGCTCAGGCCATTTACATGCTGTCTCAAGTTGATTTCTTGGATTAGCCACATGTCAAATTCTTGTTGGTTTCAGGCCAAGACGATATCGTTGTAGGGTTGTGTTGTAGTATATAAGCTTAGATAAAGGAGTGCTAGGATTATTGTTCTCTCCTCATTTCGTGGCCACCATCTCTCTCTCTCTAAAAATTGAACTCCATAGAAGAACCTTCTGTCAACTTGTTTGGGCTGCAACCACCTTCTCACACTATGTAAACCACCTCTAGCAAGTCTCTAACCACCTTGCATTACCTTAATAAACCATAGATGACCTTGTAGTGAGGTAGAAGATAAAGTTCTCCATGTTTTGATGGGTATTTGAAAAACGTGTTTTGGGTACGTGTTGATGGGTGTTTGAAGGGGGGTAGATCTTGAGTTTGCTTCTTCAACCTCATGAAGCAAACATGGAGCTAACTTTGAGGGCTTTTAGAAACCCCCTTGAGGACACCTTTGGAGGTGGGGGTCCTCCATCTTCTTCATCATTTCCACCATTGTTAGAGCTCATTTAAGGTGGGATTTACTAATCTTAGTTCAAGTTTATTGATGAGTTAAATTTCAGAATCATTATTTACATATTTTAGGTTTAAAATATGTAGGGTTTGTGATAGTTGCATCCAAAAAATTTATTGGTAGATTTCTATGATCTCATGAATAAATGGGTCTCAAATAAAGTTTTTAAAGTTGGTTTGAATTAAACAAAAAAATTCAGATTTCTATTCTCCACCATTTTAGTGTAAAAGTGTGTAGAAAAATGATTATAATGTATTATTGAGTTTATTAAGTACACACTTGATGTTTGAAAGAAAATGGGCATTTACAAGAAAGTTAAAATTAGTTTTTAAAGTGTTACAAAATTTCAGAATACTATTCATGGGCTTTTTTGTGATATAAAAATGTTAGAAAGTGTCATTTGGTGTAATTCTAGTAAAAAGAATAGTGGGCCTTTTTATGAGATAAAAATGGGAGAAAGTAGTATTTGGTGCATTTCTAATAAAATGACATGATGAACATTTGTATGGAATAAAAATGTGAAAAATGATTAATGTTGTCAAATATATATGAAATAAATATTTTTAAGTTTGTTTGTAAAATGGAGTACTTTATGAATAAATGGTTATTTTCGAGTTTAAGGAAGTTAAGACGATCTTACTTACTTGAAACGCATGTTTATTGTGAATAGTATAAGATTCTAGAAAGAAATGCATTTTTAATCTAGTCGATAGGATATTAACACTTATAGTACATTTTTTGGATATAAACTCGTAGTATTTTGCGAATAAATATGTGATCGAGTTTAGAAGTGGTCATATTGGGTTTAAACATGAAGCAAGACAAATATGTTATTTCAAGTAATGAAATTGTTGAATTGACAAGTATAAAAGTTGGGGAAAACGTGATTTAAACAAAGTGTTAAAACAGCTAAAGCATTAAAATGTTAAGTTAGAAACTTAATGATTATTTTTGGGAAAAGACACTTGTTAAGGAGTTAAACTGCAAGTTTTGGTAAGTAACGGTAAATTGGTAATTTACCTAAAGTGGAACATTCTTATAAAATAAAAAATTTAATGAATGTTTTTATGCTAGTGTGAGTGAAATTGAATCAAGTCCTAAAAAAATGATTTTGGGTATAAAATTAACATGTGTGTAAATAAAGGGCTTAAAGAGAAAGCAATAATTTTTCAAGTATAATGGGAAAATGGGCGGTTAAGTCCAAGGCTTTGGCTTCGGCCCGAAAAAGTAAATTAATGTAAACATTATGAAAGTGTTGAACACATTGGCAAGATAATGATATTGGATGATGCCGGGTTAAATAATTAAGCAGGGTTATGCTGTCCCTAGTGGTGAAAGACCCCAAACCAACTGCAATTTACTTGGCGCTCGGTGCCGGACGGTGAAATTCTGTGAAACTGTGGGTGTGTGTGTGTTGTGATGTGTGTGTGTTGGCGGAATCCCTAAAGATAATGCTAAGTAATGAATTGAATATTCATGAAAGGGGCATAAATGAATGACATTAATTCATTGATTTACTAATGCAAGAATAACGCATTAAATGTTTAATATTCATGTGGCAACATGGGATGGTTTAATAACATGATATAATGATGTTTGAGCTACCTAATGAGGTTCGAATTATAATAAACACAAATGTGTGTTATATAAAGCTTTCAAAGAAAAATGAGTATTTTCTCAACACAGTGAGTGTGTACGCATTGAAAGAGAGTCTTAAGTAATGATTAATAACTCAGCGTGAGTTAATAACGTTGAGAAATAAATGTTTGAAAGAGAATGAAAGGATTTCCCAAGCAGTTGTAAATCGTCTAATTGGGTGAGTTAACGTAAGAATATGCTAGTTCTAAGCTTAAAATTCAAAATTATTATTTTTTAAGGACAAGGAAGATGAAAGGGGTCAAATAACGTTTTCGAAATAAAACGGTTTTGTACATTGGGACATGCGTTTCCAATTGTATATATATATAGATATAAACGTATTTACACATGCATGAAGTATAGCGTGTGTGTATTCCTTTCTGTCGTTCGTTTTTGTACTGTATTTGTATATAATCCCATAGAGCATTCAGCTCACATCCCTCCTTTGTTACGGCAGGTTTCATGACGTTTCGTACTTCGAGAGCGTTATATAGGTAAGTAGTTACTTGCATTTACGATTAGTAGCTCTGTTTACTTGACCTTGAGGGAACTCCTCTTGGGTCCTATCACGTAGTCAGTAATAATTAGAATCACATGCTAACAAGAGTAACATTAAATAATAATTATAAAACTGAATTAGAAACATTATTTTGGTTATTTTATTGCACTTCACAGTTAATGTACGGACCGGACCGGGTTGATCCTTTATTAACCTTTAAATCCGAGTCGGGGCATTACAGATATATTATTATGTGAGAGTTTATGCAGAATAATGGTGCTTGGTATGTCATTGTCAATAAATGTGCACCTGGTGCTCTATTTATAGTAAAACTTTTAGAGTTGATGTGGCTACTGTGTGCCCAAAATATTCCTTTGTGATAAATATATGAAGAGGTTATGTTCTAATAATTATCTATCACTATCTACCACGATCTATCCTTTTGTTGTGTGAAACCTAGTGTAATAGTGGACAAAAAGGTGATCTTGTCGACCATCATGCCAAAAAGTGTTATATTGTCTTTTTTGAAAATACTTACTCAACCAGTTTGAAAACTTGCAAGTGACCTTGAGTGTCACTACCCACTATGTGACTTTAAAAAGTTGGGCATTATTGTGTTTGTGTATGTGCTATTGACCTCTTGGATCAATCGCCTCAATATTCTACAATTATCAATATATTGAAGTGGTTAATACTTTGACTTCTCAATAGTAATTACCTCTCAACCTCCACACCAAAAATCTCAAAAGGTTCTAACGGCAACTTACTCGAGCCCTACTTGCTCGATTAAAGACTCTTGTTAATTAAACCTGCCAAAGATAACAATAATAGGTGTTAGTGAAGGAAGTGCTCGCACACTTGCTTTTGTTTTTAAGGCACTGCTCATGTGTTTCTCCATTTCTCCGGAGCTAGTTTGTCGTGCATTTGCTTCTTTTTTAGAAGATGTATGCATTTTTCTTTGTGATTGAGGGGTTGCTCGGGCAAACTCTCTATTTCCTTGGTATTTCTTGTATAACCCTCAAGTGGCTGAAGGGTTTCTCGTGTACCCCCTCTACACTTAAATATCCTGAATGCAAGTTTGTCAAGCAAAAGTTGAGGAAGATTCAACCATGATGGTCTCTCAAAGTTAAAGATTAAGTGGTCAAGTCAATAAACTTGGGTTCATTCGCGTAGTCGAGTATCCGTCTTGGTTATCCAATATAGTTTATGTGCCAAAATCATGAGGGAAACTTTGCATGTGTATCGACTATTGGTATTTGAATAAAATATATTATTAGATAACCATCCCCCGCCCAACATCGACATGATCATCGATAACACTGCCAATCACGCCCTCAAGTCACTTTTTTATGGCTTCGTCGAGTATAATTAGATCAAGATGCATTTCGATCACCAAGCGAAGACTATTTTCACTACCCCGTGGGGAACCTTCTGCTACATTATCACGTCTTTCTCTCTAAAAATGCAAGGGATACATACCAAAGATCAACCACAACTATCATACATGATCCCATCCACAAGGAGGCCGAGGTATATATGGACAACATGATCATGAAGTCCAAAACTCGATAATTCCATATCCTTGTCCTAAGGAAATTCTTTGAATAATTGCAGTAAGAACAGATTCACCTCAATTCGAAAAAATGCATCTTCGGTGTCATGAAGGGTAAACTCTTAGACTTTATGGTCAATGATAGAGGAACCTAAGCTAACCTTGCTAAAATCAAGTCATTCCTCAAAATGTCACCGCCTGGAACTGATAAAGAATTATAATTATGCAAGCTCCAGTACTGGTGCGACCACAAATGTGTCTAGTGTGCGTGCTATATCGGCTCAAGTGAAATCTTGTCGCTCAAGTAATAATCCGATAAGTTGGGTATCGATCCTCAGGGAAAAGGACGATAGGAGTCGTGACGGCATTAGAAAGACGAGGGTAACCTAGTTTTGACTCTAAAAAGAACGAAAAGGTGATTCTGAGGAACGAAACAACTACAACTAGATGCAATTTTGAGATTGATTAACTAATGAAACTAAAATGAACAAAATAAAACTACACTAATTAAACGAAAACGTGGTGACAATTGGTTTTACGAATTAAATATGAAATGAGAATAATAGGTCGGGTTACAATCCCCCACACCCTAGCAATTCACTTCGTAGGATACTAGATTCGGAATTAGAATTTTAAATGAACCCGGTCTTTAGTACACCCAAGAATTATATATATGAGGGATAGTAGCTCGTACAGTATGTAAGCAAAGGATGAGTAAAGTGGTGTCACCTTAACCAATATGCACATCGCATTCTTAAGCATCCCGGTTACCTAGGGTAAACGGGATCAAAAGTCCTATGACGGTTTCCACAGTCACGCCGCACGATTCATCTAAGATTTTAATTGAAAAGTCTATTTCCCATTATCTTGAATTATATCGGGTGGGGTTCGTGCTCCCCAACCCGTAGAAATTTATCCAGACATGTTGAATCGAATGAAAAACATAAAATCTAATATGTATGGATTCATAATCATGAAGAAAGATAACTTAAACATGCAAATAATGATTGGAATATCAGGAAATACCAAAAGCATGCAAAGAGAAATTAACTTGAAGAATAGAGATGACAGAGACAAACTTTTGAAGAAGAAAAACCTTGAATTAATAGCTTAGAACTTGAATATTTGTTGAAGAAAGTGAAAACCTAGAGTTCTTGGGTGCAAGAACCCTCTAAAAACTCCTCCAAACATAGATCTCTAAGGTCTGCTATATAAAATAACCAAATACATCTCGTCTTATTTAGTCAAACATCCATGCACAACTCTATTTGTGAAATAAAAACAATTAGAATTGTGGCCTGCTGAACCGGTTCGAATATCCTATGCTTTATTAGGGTGAACCGGTTCGGTTTTCTAGTCTTGCCAGGAACTTTTGAGAATGAAATTTTTTCTAAGTCTTTTCTTCTCTTTTTGCTTCTTTTTCCATGATTTCTTCCTAACTTCAAACATTCATAACTTTTCACTCGTAGCTTAGATTTAGACACCGTTTCTTCCTGTGCACTCATGGTACCAAGAACTTCAATTTCTTCAGGGAGTCCGTGTCCAGTTCTAAGTGAAAAATTACAAAATTTCCCCTCAACTTTCCGTCTCTTACTTTTCATCTTTCTTTCTTGAGTTTGAGTTTTCTCCTTTCTTCTCTTGAATGAATTTCCTGCAAAATGTATGAGAAAAATGCAAAACTCGATGCACTGCATAGAAAAGGTCAGTAGCACTAATTCCAAAAGAAATCAATGAATTTTACGTTACACGAGGTGATAAAAACTTATCAATTAAGGGGATAAATACATAATATTTATGCCTAATTAAACCCCCTAACTTAGAACTTTGATAGTCCCGAGCAATGTAAAATAATTTAAGCATGTTTAAATAACTAACCAACACGGGACATGGATATAATACCACTTTCGCGGGCTAGCGATTGCATTTAGTGCGTGCAACAAGCCTTTAAACCCCTAGGTTACCCTAGTAGGATGAGTTCCGTCTCGTGAGGGTTTGCAGTGAATATACCCACAAAATTCCTTGTTGACTCAAAGAAATTCAAAATCCACAAAAATTGTATAACTTAAACTTTTCGAAAAATAGTCACCATAAATTTGTATTCGTAAGTCTTAATTTTTCATGTACTTGTGAAGCCAAAATTTAAACCTTAGATTTCCACTGATTGGTCATTCCGTTACTTTCCGAAAATTCATTTTGATTCAAGTGCTCACGGGGTTCTCTCATAAACGAATCACTCAGAATGTGGTTATTCCTCTCGGCGTGTGTGATTTGCAAGAGTAAATGTAATGGAACGCAATTTCACGCACACGAATATGAAGGACGGATTATTTGAGGTGGAGGGATCTCGTCAATGGGTTACGATTATTAGGAAACCAGAAATATTATCTCTAATACACGCTTTTAATCTCTTCTAGTATCTTGCCTTAACTCTCCACGCAGTAACCAATTTCGTAATTCGAGCTCGGTTAGGACTTTTTCAGGGTATAAAGTGTGTTGGGTAAAATGGGAATGCTTGGGAACTTCAGAATTGGAAAATTTTCTTAGTGTGTCCGTTTGTGCTTTTTCCGGGCTATTGCTCATTTTCTCTTCTTTTTCTAATTTTTTTTCTTTTTCTTGCTATTTCTGTTGAGCATTCTTCTATATATTTTTTTCTTGCTCCTTTTTATGTACTTTTCGGATTTTATTTGATGAATGTTTGATTTTCACAATTTCGATCTAATTTAGTGTTACGGGTTTGTCAAACGAAAGGGAAAATTTTCATTTGGCTCAATTTGGGTAGCAAAAAGGGATAAATTTTTCATAACTTTTTCTGGTTAATATTTTTGGGTATCAAATGAGGGTCTACTTCGTTGCCCGAATCCTTAATTGCATTACCATATGCGGCTCGGGGTAAATTAAATTTAGAGATTTATTTAGCGCATTTTTCAAAACAACCTTTGATTTCCCATAATCGATCAAAGTGAATGAATTGATATCCCGACAACTTATTATGACCGCTAAAATGAACTTTGAGTTAACAATTAACTCGGATTGATTTATAAACTCACAAAAGATGATAGGCTCGAAATCTCACCGGGTTTGTTAATCTCCACATTTATTCATTATGTCGTCAATTCACGCTTAATTTCCATCCTTAGTCACTTTTGGATTTGTGTGTTTGATTTTTTTTTTTTTAATTCGGGACTTAAAATAAAATGAAGGTGATATTTTGAAAAGTTTAAACTCCAATTTTTATTTATTTTGTAGAAATATATTTTTGAATTTTTCAGATTTTTTTTTTTGGCATTTTTGGACTTTGTGATTGATAAAAACGCAGCATACCCCCACCTAGCTTAGGAATTTGCATCGTCCCAAGGCAAAACAGATGATAAAATAAAAATTAAAGTAAGGAGAGGAAAAAAGCAAGGAATTAACGTACAAAAATGCAAAAATGGAAAGAAAGCACAAAACACATCATTGAAACAAACAAATTTCCATTTACAGATAATGCAACCATATAGATCTATGGACAAAGGAAAGAAGAAAACCATTACATAACCAACACAAAACAAGCAACCTAAGGGGCGGGTGGGTTGGATGGGCCGGGAGCATTGGGGCTATAGAGATTATAAAAATAGGTGAGGAGAGAGACATTTGAGCCCACTTGCAACCGATATAATTCCTCTTGAAGGCGAATCATCATAGAGGTATCGCGACGGTAGTCGTTCATGAACCCATCAAATCGCCCATCGAGTTGAGCGATCCACCCTTTGAGGTCGTCCCCTTCTGGATCATAGTCGGGATCCTCCTCCTCGTCCCCTATTTCAACATCTTCTACCACCGGTGGTGGACGCACCACCTCCATTTGGCGCACGCTCAAAGTGATGGACTCCGGTCCAATAAGCTTGGGAAGATGGGGTTGCGATGCCGGTGGGTGAATTTCGGCGGTCTTTAGGAGTGAGGTGATGAACTGGGCATATGGTAGAGTCATTTTTCCTTTTTTGTCCATAGCGGCAGCGATGATTTTCGAGTAAAAGATTCATGGGAGATTGATGGTACTCGGGTTTACAAGGAGGTGGTAGAGGAAATTTCCATGGCGGATGCGAATGGCGGAATTATTGGAGGTTTGGAGAATAGCCCCACAAGCGATAATAAAAGCGAACTAGGTGGTCTCATCTAGGTTGTCGACCGCAAAAGTGTCGCGGCTACAAATGTGGTTGAGTGTAATGCGCTCGATGCATTGGTGCTTCGGGATTGGGTTGCCATAAGTGGGATAGTCAAAGTTGGGTGGAAATGGAACATTATCGGTGCCCATGATTTGCGCGACCATGGAGAGAGAAAATGGGATGGGTAGCCCGTCCACATAATCTTTATACGCATCTTCAGAAGTGTGGACGAGAGTGCCATAAAAAGCTCGTACCTCATCCATCCACGTGTCCTCACTGGGATTGGCTAGAAATTAACGCCACCATTGGCGGCGGAAGAGGGCATTCACGACTTGGGGCAGTCCCTCCCAATTAATGGCTCACTCAATGTGGATAGTGCGAGAACATGAGAAAAATTCCTTCACCCATCGGCTTTCTTGAAGTGAGCGGTAGCCATGACCGCCGTCATGAAGGATTTCAGTGGAATCGTATTTGATGGGTAGTTCGTCATTGGCCATTGGAGAGGGTGAATGGGGAAATAGGATTTTAGGAGAGTATAGAGGTGTGAGAGGGATGGATATGGAGGTGTGAGGGAAATGGGGGTAAAGGGTGTGTATTTATAGGTGGAATAGGGGGAATTGGAGGGAACAATTTTGAGGGAAAGAGGGTGAGGGGAGAAAGAACTGGAGGGAAAGGTTGGGGTGGTGTATGGGAAAAAGGGGATGTATGGAAAAGGGGGGAATATGGCTATAGGGACTGCCGATTTTCTGCACCTGACTGGGCGAATCGGATCGGGCCTGGGGTGAATCGTTTCGGAGAAATTAATTTTTTAATCGATCCTAGGGGCGAACCGGTTCGGCCCTGATAGTAAGGAAAGGGAGAACTGGTTCGAATTTCCAGCACACCCAGAACTTTGACGCCCCAAAAAAAACTAAGTGTTGAAACTCCGAAAATCCCATTTTTCCAAAAAATTTCAAAACACTCCTCTTAACACCTGACCTTACAAAACACCAAAAACTCACCTTTTCGCGCATGGAGTTCTTCTAAAATGTACATTTGTGCTTCGCCTCGGACTCGACTGGGACCCTAACCAGTTCTAACTAACCTAACCTATACAAACCTACTATACATAAGATTCACCCCATATGCGTTAGGGGTGGGACGACCTCTCGAATTTAGCTCACTCTACCGCGTAAATGGGGTTCGACAACCAAATGGTGTCGATTTCTTCCACATACGCCTCTAACTACGGCTTTAGGCGTTGTCCATTAACCTTGAATGTACTATCCCCTTTTGGATCTTCCAATTCCATGGCTTCGTGGGGGAATGCGCTCTTCACAACGAATGGGCCAGTCCAACGGGATCGCAATTTACCCGAAAATAGATTAAGCCGGTAGTTATAAAGGAGTACCTTTTGTCCAGGTTGAAACTCTTTCCGTCGAATAATCTTATCATGCGCGAGTTTCGTCCTTTCTTTTGAAATATTGGCATTCTCATACGCATCGTTACATATCTCCTTTAACTCGTTTGGTTGAAGCTTGCGAGCTTCACCGGCTTTATCCATATAGTAATTCACCCTCTTTATGGCTCAGTATGCTTTGTGCTCCAACTCATCAGGACGGTGGTAAGGTTTTCCATACACAAATCGGAATTGGGACATTTCGAGTGGGTTCTTGTATGCGGTGCGGTAGGCCCAGAGGGAATCATTCAATCTAAGGGACCAATCTTTCCACGTAGGATTGATGGTCTTTTCGAGGATATTTTTTATTTCATGATTGGCCAACTCATCCTACTTATTCATTTGTGGTTGGTAGGTCGTTCCAACCTTGTGAACGACACCATACTTTCTCATGAGCTTCTCAAATGTCTTGTTGCAAAAATATGTGCCCTTATCACTGATTATCGCTTTCGGAGCACTGAAGCGAGAAGGTATGTGTTCTTGTAGGAACTTTATCACCACTCATTAGTCTTGGTAGCTATGGCTTCCACCCACTTAAAAACATAGTCTAGTGCGACTAGGATGTATAGGTATCCCAAAGAAGGGGAAAATGGCCCATGAAGTCAATACCCCAGTGATCGAAAACCTCAATGATGATAATTGGGTTTAATGGCATCATGTCTCGTCGGGTAATTTCCCCCATCCGTTGACACCTGTCGTAAGATTTGTAATAATTGTTTACATCCCGAAACATTGTGAGCCAGTACAAAAGTGTCCTCCACATGCTTCCGAATGATAGATGACTTTAGGAATTTCGTCATCCGGTGCACATCGTCGGATGATTTGGTAGGTGCAATATTTAAACAGAAGGGGATAATCGTAGAAAAACATGCGCGACCAATTGATAAACCTCTTTTTATCATGTGGTGTCCACTCGAGAGGCACGGCTCCCATTACAAGATAGTTCACTATATCTGCAAAATAGGGCAAAGAAGAGGTGGCAAAGAGTTTCTCATATAGGAAGTACTCATCTATGGGTGTGGGATTGCTGGGTACGTCGAACGAGAGATGTGATAAGTGAATGGTTATGACATTTTCTACTCCTTTTTATATCTCTAATGGAGAGATTGAACTCTTATAAGAGTAGGATCCACCTTATGAGGTGCGGCTTTGCGTCTTTCTTTGCAAGGAGATATTTTAAAGTCGCGTGGTCAGTGAAACAAGTGATGGGGGAACTGATAAGATAGGACCGAAACTTGTCAAGAGCGAAGACTACCGCTAGTAATTCCTTCTCCGTGGTAGAGTAGTTGAGTTGTGGTTCGATAAGAGTCCGGCTAGCGTAGTAGATGACATGAGCATTTTTATCTTTCCTTTGGTCCAAAACAGCCCCTATCACATAATCGCTCGCATCACACATAATCTCGAATGGTAAGGACCAATCCAGAGCTTGCATGATAGGAGAAAACACGAGCATGATTTTTAATTTTTCAAAAGCACTTTGGCATGCTTCAGTCCACTTGAATGGGGTGTCCTTCATAAGAAGGTTTCTTAAGGGTCTAGCGATGGCGCTGAAGTCCTTAATGATCCTTCTGTAAAACCCCGCGTGGCCCAAGAAAGAGCGCACGTCCTTAAGAGATTTTGGTGGGGGTAGGTCAGCTATGACATCTATTTTTCTCGATCAACTTCGATCCCTTTGGATGACATGGTGTGGCCAAGAACTATGCCCTTTGTTACCATGAAATGGAATTTCTCCCAATTCAGCACTAAGTTATTTTCCACACATCGGGTTAGTACTTTCTCAATATTGGCTAGACATAGGTCAAAAGAGGTGCCAAAAACACTAAAGTCGTCCATGAACACCTCTAGCCCTCTCTCAATCGTGTCACTGAATAAGCTCAACATGCACCTTTGAAAGGTCGCTGGTACATTACATAAGCTGAATGGCATACGTTTGTAGGCAAATGTTCCAAAGGGGAAAGTGAAGATTGTCTTCTCTTGATCAAGTACATCTACCTTAATCTCGTTATATCCAGAATAACCATCTAGGAAGCAACAGTAAGGGTGGACCGATACTCTTTCAAGCATTTGATTGATAAATGGCAAGGGGAAATGGTCTTTCCTAGTTTCCACGTTGAGTTTCCGATAATCAATGCAAACGCGTCACCCAGTGGTGGTATGTTGGGGAACTAGCTCTCCCTTGGCATTTTTAATCACAATCATACTCGACGTGTTTGGTACGACTTGAATGGGGCTCACCCACTTTCTATTCAAGATAGGGTAGATAATCTCGGCATCCAATAACTTTATGATTTCAGTCCTCACCACATCTTTCATTTTGGGGTTTAGCCTTCTTTGCATTTCTCTGGAGGGCTTAACAGCCTCCTCGAAGTGAATCTTATGGGTGCAAATCAGAGGGCCTATTCCCTTCACTATACACCAACACAAAGCACTTTGGTGTTTCCTTAAAAATTTTAATAACTTGCGCTCCTGCTCTTCATCTAAGCTAGAGGAGACAATAACATGAAAAGTCTCACTTTCACCTAGGAAAGCATATTTAACATTGGAGGGTAGTTTCTTCAATTCGAAAGTCAAGAATGAGTCTCTAGAGGGCACCATGCATGGCTCTCTTGGCGGTAAATCTTTGAATCGAGAAACCCAAATAACATATCTCTTGTCCTCGTCCAACGATCTCTCATCAAGTAAGTCTCTCAACTCCTCAATCTCTCTCTCAAACTTGGTGTAAGCTCCCTCGCTCTCATGACTAGACACTAAACAAGCTTCTACGACATCTCCAAAAAAAAATTCCACAAAGTTCTCTTCTACAATCTTATCAATTAAGCTCACCACGTGAAGATCATCTTCTTCCCCTACTTGTTGGGCTATGTTGAAAATGTTTGTTTCTAAAGTCATATTCCCAAAAGTGAGTTGCATCTGCCCATTTCGATTATTGATCAGTGCGTTAGCCGTAGCTAAGAATGGGCGCCCAAGGATGATGGGAACATGATTTTTCGAAGCGAAGGACGGCTCGTGTCCCAAATGACAAAATCTACCAAGTAGAAAGTGTCCACTTGGACAATCACGTCCTCAACTATACCCCTCGGTATCTTCACAGTTCAATTCGCTAATTAGAGAGTGATCCTCATGGGACTAAGGTCGCCTAGATCAAGCTGCTTATAAATTGAATAGGGGAGGATACTGACTGTGGCCATCCCCGATCCTCGCAATGGGAGAGGATCACTTTTGGTCCCATACGTCCCTCTCGGGATCACTTCAGCCGGTGTCATTGATGAGGTGAAAAATGTATAGAGATGGAGTTAAGAGTCTATTTTACTCAAAACAAACAAAATAAAAGGAAGCCATCCCGAAGGACAGCATTCAAAGACATACTGATACATACGAAACAAAAAAGATTCGAAAAAGGGTTCGGAGGCTAACTTACAAAATGGGAAGGTGTTAGGCGCCCATTTTGCCCTTACGGTCTCTCATGGGTTGTTGATATTTTCCTTTATTTCCTTGTGATGTGTGTGCATGTGTATACATAGAGGAGATAGGAATCATTGACTTATATCATGGAAGAGATAAAGCGAGTCATCCGTAGGAATGTTACTAAGAATAATATTAGAAAATAGGATTTGCGCGATTATCCTCGCGTTGATCATTATAACAGAACGATAACGCACATGGAATAATACGCTACTAAGAACAAATATATGTATATATAGAATTTAAGAGAATTGAGTTTAAAGAATATAGAGAAAATAGAAAATGAGAGAAAAGCAGGAATAGGACTCATGTTGCAGATTTTACCCCGAGATACCTACGTAGCCTATAGAGGCATCAAAGTCCACGTAGTTCGCATGCAAAATGAGGGGTGGGATTTATCACATAAATCCAGTCGGGGACTTCTCTTATATGTGTGTGTGTAAAAAAGTCCTTTAGTTGTGAGAAAAGTGTGAGAATTCCCGTTTGGAATTTATGAGCAAATCCTCTTTTTCTTATTTTTGGGGTTTTATTTATATGAAAATAAGAGATGTGCAATAATAAGATATGTGAGATGAGAGAATAAATGTGCTAAGTAACAAAACAAGTTAATGCGAATTTAGGGGATTTTAAAGAGAGAGTTGGACCTTCTTAAAGATCTTGAGCTTGATCTTGGATGTTGGAGAGCAGACCTTGCACTTGGGTGATGATGGAGGGTACTTAATTCAACAAGTTTGATGAAGAAGGTGATGAAAGGTGAAGGCTGGAAAGGGATTTGGATGTGGAAATCACGCTGACTTCGAGAGGGATTTTCTGAGCTTGCTGAAAGTAATGGATCTCTGATTTTTTTCTCCTTTTGGAATGAGGTTAGGACCTCCTTTTCATAGGCCTAGGTCATTGCCGATTGGCATAGCCTTGGTCCTGCCAATCGGCAGGTGTGTTTAGGCACACTGCAGATAGGCAAGGTTTGGAACCTGTCGTTTGGTAGTGTCTTTCAGGTTCCTTCAGAAAATTGGTCATAGAGTGCGAACCTTTAATCTGAATTGTGCATGGGGTAAATCGTTGGAAAGGTATTTTAGAGACCTTCGAAAGTCCTTTGGACTGCTCCTGGGTCCGAGAGTTGACTTTGGGTCAAATGTGTCTCAAAAGCATTCGTCGGTCTTTTGGACGAGGAAACTTCGGACGCAAAAGCTGGGTCTGCTTCGTTCGTCAAAATCGTGCACGAAGCGGACCAACGGAAAGGTAAGGAGATGTACTTCGACAATCCAAAGAGTTTGACCCAGTTCGAGGAGTAGACTTTGGTCAACCAGGGCCTCGAAGCGTTCGGTGATCTTTCAGAGTAAAACGGATCGTTCGTCCGTACCGTAAGTCTGAATCGTGCACGAGAAGGACCATTGGAAAGGGGTTTTAGTGCCCTTCAAAAATTCATTCAGTCTCGATCGAGATGAAGACTTGACTTTGGTCAAATGGAGCCTGAGAGCATCGGGTGACCTTCTGATCGAGTTTCGGGGGGAAACGGGTTGTTCGTCTGCACCGTAAGTCAGAATTGCCATGAGATGGACCGTTAGTATGGGGATTTAGTGCCCTTCGAAGATTCATTTAGTCTCTTTCGAGCTAAAGAGTTTGACTTTTGGTCAAACGGCGTCTGGGAGTGCTCGATGGCCTTTAGGTCAGTACCCGGGGTATGACTTGGGTTTGCAATGATGAAGGGAGGTACTAGGGACCTAAGGAGAGGTTAGGGGGTATTAGAACGGGGTGTCTACAGAGCTCCTCGATGGGTGAGTTTGGAACAAATGATAGTCATCGAATAGATACCACATGATGCCTTTGAAAGAGGATGACCGGAGGGTCGAGGTCGATTCTGAGGACCTAAGGATGAGGATGATCGATTATGTGGGTCGAAGACAATTCTGAGGGCTTAGAGATGAGGGTGATCGATTCTGCGGGTTGAAGCCAATTCTGAGGGCTTGGAGAGGAGGGTGACCTATTTTGTGGGTCGAAGCCAATTCTGAGGTCTTGGAAATGAGGGTGACTGATTCTGCGGGTCGAAGCCAATTCTGAGGGCTTAAAGGGGAATGTTGGGGGTGGTCTTAAAGGAAAGATTTAGGTCAATTCCGAGGACCTACAGTAATGATGGGGGTGACCAATTCTACAGGTCGAAGCCAATTCTGCGGGCTTAGGTTGTGATGACCGATTCTGCGGGTTGAAGCCCATTCTGCGGGCTTAAGGTGAGATGACCAATTCTGCGGGTCGAAGCCAATTCTGTGGGCTTAAGGTGAGATGACCAATTCTTCGGGTCGAAGCCAATTCTGTGGGCTTAAGGTGAGATGACCAATTCTGCGGGTCAAAGCCAATTCTACGAGCTTAAGGTGAGATGACTAATTCTGCGGGTCGAAGACAATTCTACGGGTTTAAGGTGAGATGACCAATTCTTTGGGTCGAAGCCAATTCTCAGGGCTTAAGTGAGATGACCGATTCTACGGGTCAAAGCCAATTATGCGGGCTTAAGGTGAGATGACCAATTCTGCGGTTCAAAGCCAATTCTGTGAGCTTAAGGTGAGATGACCGATTCTACGGGTTGAAGACAATTCTGCAGGCTTAAGGTGAGATGATCAATTCTGAGAGTCGAAGCCAAGGTGAGATGACCAATTTTGAGGGTCGAAGCCAATTCTGCAGGCTTAAGGTGAGATGACCAATTCTACGAGCTTAAGGTGAGGTGACCAATTCTGTGGGTCAAAGCCAATTCTGCGGGATTAAGGTGAGTTAACCAATTCTGCGGGTCAAAGCCAATTCTATGGGCTTAAGGTGAGGTGACCAATTATGCAGGTCGAAGCCAATTCTGCGGGCTTAAGGTGAGATGACCAAGTCTGCGGGTCGAAGCCAATTCAGCGGGCTTAAGGTGAGATGACCAATTCTACGGGTCGAAGTCAATTCTGCGGGCTTAAGTTGAGATGACATCGGGGAACTCTGTTGGGGAAATTACATCTTGATTTTGATTTGAGTTGGGGAGCTGGTTGTTGGGGAAATCCTTGTGTGTCTTGTGGAGACTTTACCGGGGGAACAACCAATTTGATGCTAGGGAAGTGATTAGGTGGTCTAGGGTTTGGACGCATTTCTCGGGGAAAATTGAGACTTTTGGGGAATAGGAGATGATCCTGAAGTTTTGGACGTTGCCAGGAAGAGATTCGCTTATCTTTTGAGAGTTTCTCTGGGGAAATAGGGTTTTTTTCTCGAGGAAGTGCTAAATTTTCTTGGTGAAAATGTTCTAAATCCTTTTCGGGATTTTCAGGAATTTTCTGAGGATTTTTAGGGTTTTCTGGTATTTTCTGGGAATTTTTGTACGAAAATTTAAGGGGGGTGTCAGTCGGCATGGTGTGGAGGGTGCCATTCGGTAGTGGCATGGACTTTTGGACTGCCTCAAGAAGGTAAAAGGTCAATGTCGATCGGTAGGTGGGGGTGCAGTGCCGATCAGCATGACCCTTGGCATCCTATATAAAGGGGACGAGTTCCCCTCATTTTTTACAGCTTCTTGCCTTCTCTCTTTCTACGATTTTCTTCTGCGAATCGTTCTAGCATTTCGATCTCTAAAAAATGGCCGCTTTTGTGAGCACTGATTACATCGGGAATGGTTGGCTATTGATGACTAGGCAAACGTGGAGTGGAGGGCCAGAGCACCTCTTGCTTTGGGGAGTGATAACTCCTTTAATGCATTCGAGCCTGTTGCGGATGAGCGGACCTTACTGCGAGAGCCGCCGCGTCATCTCTCTTCGAGGGTGGTGAACCTTGGCGGTTATGTAAGTAAAATAACTTTTGGCATTCTATTTTTTGTGGTTTTTTTTTTCTTGGATTTTGACAAGGTTTTTCTTTTGACAGTCTGATGTTTCTTTGTCGAATATGCATGCCCGCGAGACGACAGGGCTTAAGAATGTCTAGGAGAATCTTCCACCTGTGGTGCGTTGGGTGGTATCCTCAGCAGGCTTTGGGAGGTTGGCGTCTGTGCTAGATGAGGCTCCTCGTTCGACGGCTGTCTCATGTGCTCTGGGGGAGAGGTGGTGGGACATTACCCACACCTTTTATTTTGGTTTTGGGGAGATGACTGTGACTCCCATAGATGTGAAGCAACTGCTAGGGCTGGATTGCGATGGAGAGCAGATAAAGGTGGATCTCTCTTTACGGGTGAGACCGGAGGCTGTGCGCGCCGCGCTTGGTGATGTGGGGAGGATAGTGTCTGGGGACTCCATCCCTCTGTCGCTGCTGAAGGATGTTTTTCTGGGCGGGGTGATTGACGTCGAGGATGGGCTACAGGTGAGGCAGATGGTCTGGTTATTTATTTTGCTGGTGTTGGGGGGATTTCTGGTGGCGTCGAGCGACGACATTGTCCATTTATAGTTATTACCTTATCTGAGGATGTTTTCGAACATCCCTTTATATGACTGGGGGAGCTTGACTTTAGCGACCCTTTATTTTTCCTTGTAAGCATTCAATCGGTGCTGCTGACAGTCTTTTACTGGAGCCATGTATCTTCTGGAGGTATTCTTTAATTTTGTGCATTTTCCTTTCATGCATTCGCATTTTCCTTATGCACCTCTTTTTAATTGTGAAATCTTGTCTTTGGTAGACGTGGTTCTATGAGGTGATCGGGTGTAATACCCAGCTGATTGGTTTGAAGGACCAGACTGTTGGGGATTTTTGTCGATTACATCGATGGCGCAAGGTCAATCGGCAATCGAGGAGGTCTCTCTCTTTAGATGCGGTGCGTCAGGTCTTGAACGGCCTGACCAGTGATAGGGTACGACTTCTTTCTTCTTCAGTCTAAGACCTTTGTGTTCTCTGATTTTGTATTTGACTCATATCTGCTGGGGATTTTTCTGGTGACCTTTTTCCATGGGAGACGATCGTTTAGGACACGGGGTTGAATGGAGTAAATACACAGATGAGGCATTTGTTGGCGCATGAGTTTGGCCACTCTTAGTATCTTTGGGAGAAGGTGGTTCAACAGATTGCTGAGGGGGAGGTGGTGGTGCCACCTGCGAGGCCCCCTATGTCTATGAGGCGGGAGCGGCTGCTGCAGAAGGATGTGAGGATCGCGGCGATGATTGGCGAGTCCTACCTGTTGTACACCGATACAGCTGTGCCGTATGATTATATGGACTTTGTGATGAGCTGGTTGATGGTGTCCAGCATATATAATGAACTTCCCTTCCCTCCTGCGGGTTTGAGTCAGCCAGTGGGGTCCTCCCACAACGGTGGCGGTCCTTCAACATCTGCAGCGGCGGCGACTTTGAAAGTTCCCTTTGTGCGGCTGCATACTCCTTCATACAATATCCGGCGGGCTGATGGAGGGATGGTGCCTATGCTGCATCGTCCTCATCCGATGGGCTCAGAGGAGTTGGGTTTGACAGAGGAGGTTCTTCGTCCTGAGGTATATCTTTTATGTTCTTCTCCTTTGGTTTCTTTTGATCCTTTCTGCTTGACGCTAATTCTGCCTTTTCTTTCAGTACGTCCGGGTGTTCACCACTTGGCTAAGGGACATTAGGAACTAGATATCTTTGGCGACTGCCCATATTCGGGAGGCGATTCCTGTTCCTTCTTGCTTGGTGCCGTCTGCCTCATCCGGGGAGGAGTCTGGTTCAGGTAGTGGTGGTGCGTCATCTCGTCGTTAGGGAAAGAGAGCACGTCGCAGGGGTGGAAGCTCTTAGGAGAGTGAGGTGAAGATTAGGTGAGAGAGGGAGAATGTGGGTTCGGGCTGAGTCCCTTTGATTTTTTCTTTTCTTTCCTACAAGACGATTTAACACAGAGAAATATCTATGCAATGCCATGAAGTTTTTTTATTATCTTCTGTTAGTGATGAATGAATGCATGCACATGCACTTTTTACTTTGCTGCTGAGACCCTAAAATATTTTTGGAAGTTTTGAAAGAAAGTTTTATTCATAATGAGAAATTATATAAAGATGAAAAGAGGATTTTTTAAATTCTGTTGAGAATATCAATTTATTTTGAGTTTTCTGAATTTTGATAAAAGAGGAAAAAGGAAAATTTTCAAAAGTAGGGGGTTGTCTATCGGCAAGCACCTTGTCCTGCCTATCGGTAGGTCAGTCCAGTCCCATCAATTTAAAGCTTTGATTGGTACCCTCTTCAGCCTTTGGTACCTTGTGGGGCAAGATTTCCTCCGATTTCTGCAGGGGTTATGTCCTTTGTGGGGGTTTTCAGGTATAAAAGAGGGGTAAGAGGGGTGTATTTTCCTCACACCCTCACATCCTGACTTTCTTATTCTGTGAGATGTCTCTCCCTGGTAGCGTTGAGTTTGACAACTACCTCGAGACTTTGGAGGTAATGTTCTCCTATAACGTCGACTACGATGCTTACAACATGCGTCGAGTTTCTTTATGGCGTAATCGGCCCATAAAGTAGAACATGCTGATGGCGGCAATACACTTCTGGTACCCCGAAGACCATGTATTTCGCTTTGGCTTAGAAGAAGTCTATTCGACTTATGAGTAATTTTCTGCCATGTTGGGGATAAATCTCAGCATTTCCGTAGCTCTGCCTGAGTTTTCTCAATCTCCCGAGTAGTTGTTGGTCGGGCTTCTTTATGTTTCATCCTCGGCGGCTAGATCACTGGTAGATGGAGGTATAATTTCTCTTTCGGCGATGTTGAGGTCCGTGTATTTGCAGGAGGTTGGTGATGCTGGATATGCTAGAGCAGTCATTCTAGGCATGGTTTCAAAATTGCTGCTGGTGACTGGGGAACTGCTGGTGGACCCAAAACTTGTAGTTATTACTTCATGGATGTCTTATCATTGCAATCCTACGACGGTGATAGTGGCGGAGACTCTAAATGGACTGGATGCCTGGCGAGAAGGTCGTTCTGGCTTTTTGAGGGGTAGCCCTGTGATGTTTTTCATGTGGTTGTCTGAAAGATTTCACTTGGTGACTCCTTCAGAATACCCTTTGTCGGCTGTACCTAATTTTTTTCCCTTCATTTTATCAATGTTGGCCTGGATATTGAGAGCTGGGAGAACTGGTTCATGGAGCATGGGGCTCTAAATCTGTACTGGTCAGTACCTTGGTGGGGACGGCTTCTGCATATTCTGGAACTGGGAGAATACCCGTATGTCCGGTTGGTTGGTCTTAGACAGACCTCTTTATATTTACCTTGGCGGCTTCTGTGCCAATTTGGCTGGGAGCAGATCATGCCACCTCGGACACTAGACTTATTTTTCGGTAAAAGATTTGACAGAGCATCTGCGCATGCGACTTGGCTCTTTGTGGGAGAGTCGACGTCCGTCATCCCGTCCCTCTCAGTCTGCTGGGAGAGTTTGGCACATCCTTAGGTATTATATGAAGTGGTTGTGGAGGATAATAGTTAGCAAGATGTTGTAAGTGGAGACTGAACAAAGGTGGCTTGCCTTATCTGATACTATGGAGGGAAGTGTGGTAGTTTTTTTAAGGCTGGTTTGAGCTTATCGGTCCATGGAGCGTCTACGTCACTCTATTCAGACAGGGGAAGCTTGGGGACCCCAGGATGTATATGATGATGATGAAGCAACTCCTCTGTTCGCTGTGGGTAAGACTTGGAGAGTTTATTTTGTACTAGGAAATAAGTTTGGTTTTTCTATTTGGCTTTTTAGGAAGGTAGGGGAGATGGGAGTTATCCGTTACTTTATGTAATTTCACTGTAATTTCTTATTATGGAAATAAATAAATTTTTTATCATCCCGTTGTGCCTTTTGATGAAATTTGTATTTTGAGTTATCTATACCGATCGCTAAGGCATGCATAATACTTTTGTTCAAATATATGTTAAAGTGAACTTTCATTCTCGGAGATAAGAAAAGAATAGTTTTTTGTGAAAAAGAAGGGTCGTGCTCATGTAAGATGTATGAGATGCATACGTACCTCTGGGGGTTTTTGAAAATTTTTAATTTTTCTAGGAATAATTTTTGTACAGGATCAAGCCCACGTAGTTCTGGGTAGAGGGAAATGAAGAGATTTTTTTTTTAAAATAGAAGGGAGATGAGAAGAGTCGTAGCGCGCCTAGATTTAGGACTAGGGGTAAAATTTCTTGAGACGATCTAGGTTGACTGGAAGATCCATCTCTTCTCCATCTATGTCGGTGAGCATGGCGGCACCGCCGGACAAGATCTTATTCACAATGTATGGGCCACTCCAATTGGTCTTGAATTTCCCTCTGGGGTCCCAGATGGACTCTATTATTTATTTTAGGCTAAATCCCTTTCTTGGACACCTCGGTCCTTGACTCTCTTATTAAATGATCGCGCTATACAGTGATGGTACCCTTGTATGTGATATAATGCCTTCAGTCTCCTTTCGTCCAAGAGTGACAGTTTATCGAGGCGGCTTTGATGCCAGTCTTCCTCACTGACCTTGCTTTCAAGCATGACGCGTAACGAGGGTATTTCTAGCTCCATGGGTAGGACTGCTTCCATGCCATAGACTAAAGAGTAAGGGGTAGCCCCAGTAGAGGTTTGAATTGAGTTTCGGTTGCCTCCGAGGGCGTATGGGATTCGGTCGACCCAATCTCGACAACTTTCAATTATCTTGCAGATAATGGATTACAGGTTCTCATTGGTGGCTTCGACTGCACCATTAGTTTGAGGTCGATAGGGAGAAGATTTGTGTCTCTGAATCCCATACTCGTTGACCACTTATCTGAATTCTGCCTCAAAATGCAACTCGTTATCTGACATTAACTCGTGTGGGACCCCATATCGACAGATGATGTTTTTCTTGATGAATTTGGCCACTTTCTTGGCACTCAGGACTGCGTATGACTCGGCTTCGACTCATTTGGTTAAGTAATTAATGGCAACTAGGATGAACTCATGGGTGTAACCTTCCCTATGATGTCGATGCCCCGGGTGGAGAACGGCCATGGAGAAGTCGTGTTTTATAATTCTCGCGGAGGCAAGTGTTTAAGGTTGGAGAACTGTTGGCATTTGAGGAATTTTCGGACATAAGCGGTGCAATCGTGGATTATGGTGGTCAAGTAGTAGCCTTATCGTATGATTTTCTTGGCAAGCATATGACCATTCATGTGGGGTCCACTTACCCATTGTGGATTCTTTGCATCACCTCTTCAATGTCTTCCCCTGCGATGCAGTGTAGATGGGTCCCATCAAAGTTTCTCTTGAACAGTGCTTTGTGACAAATGATATATTGGGCAGCCAGTCTTTAGAGGGTTGCCCGATCTTTCTTGTTGGAACCCTTGGGATACCTACCATGCTTGAGGAGGTGCCAGATATCATATTACCAATAATTGGCTAGCTCGGGATCTTCTTTAGTGATAAGCCCAATGTGCTAGAAATGGGTTGGTTTATCTTGCTTTTGGATCAGGAAGGGGGCCATTGTTATTCCTTCAAGTCTGTCGACCATGGAGGCCAAGGTCATAAGGGCATCGGCTAGGTTATTCTTTGCTCGAGGTAGGTAGTGGAAGGTGATGTCTTCGAATTGGGAGGCTAATTCTTCTAGGTGGGCATAGAAGGGTTGAAGTTTCTTATCCTTGACTTTCCATTTTCTGAGCACTTGACCAATGATGAGGGAAGAATCCCCATAGACATCTAGGCATTAGATACCTTTCTTGAGAGAAACTTTGAGGCCTACCGTTCATGCCTTATATTCAGTCATGTTGTTGGTGCAGGGGAAATCAAACTTGATGGCGATGGGGGTGTGGGAGTCATCTGGGGAGATCAGAAGTATCCCAATGCCATATCCTTTTTTGTTGGCAGTGCCGTTGAAGAACATTTACCATCGGAGGTCGTCTCGAGCAGCATAGAAGATGTTTTCATCTGGGAATTCGGAGATCCAGTCATCAGCCTTTTCCATGGGGTAGTCAGCGAGGTAGTTAGAGATGGCTCTTCCTTTCATGGATTTCTATGTGACATATATGATATTAAACTCGGCTAAGAACATCAACCATTGGGCCATTCGGTTGGATAAGGCAGGTTTCTCAAAAAGGTACTTAATGGGGTCCATTAGGGATACAAGTTTAATGGGGAAGACGAGCATGTAGTGTCGCAACTTTTGGGTGACCCAAATAAGCGCGATGCATGCTTTTTCCAAAGCGGTGTAGTTGACTTCGTACCCGGCCAATTTTTGACTGGCGTAATAAATGGCCCTTTCTTTGTGGGAATATTTCAAGGTATTGGGCTAGCAAAGCCCCAGCTGCAGTGTCGGTTATGGTTAGGTATAGAAGCAAGGAGAGACCAGGTTGTGGTGGCATGAGTACCGGAGGTTGAGTCAGGTATTGTTTGATTAGATCGAAAGCTTCTTGGCAAGCCTAATTCCAAACTTTGGTTGAATCTTTTCGGAGGAGTTTAAAAATAGGTTCGTAGATGGGGATTAGCTGGCTGATGAACCGGCTGATGTATTGTAATTTTCCAAGGAAACCTCAAACTTCTTTCTCTGTTCGGGGAGGTGGCATCTCAAGTATGGCTTTTAGCTTGGCAGGATCTGCTTCTATCACTTTCTCACAGACCATGAATCCCAAGAGTCTTCCCTTTGTAACGCCGAAGACACATTTATGTGGATTGAGTCTCATCTGATATCGTCGTAATCGTTCGAGGAACTTTCGGAAAGCAGAGACATGATCGTCTCTAGTTTTGGATTTAGTAATCATATCATCAACATAGACCTTGACTTCTTTGTGAATCAGATCGTGCAGGATGGTTGTGGCAGCCCTCTTGTTGGGAATGCGAGCCCCCTAATTTTTAAAATCTTATACACAAAAAGATAATTTCCTTATGGTTCAATTAAACATCAAATTAAAATTAAACCAAGTGAAATAAGATTAAACATACACATATTTTAATTTCACTTAAACCAACTTAATTTAATCCAAGTCCTAGAAATTTTCCTAACAAAATAATTAATTCATTTTTGCAAATTAGGCCAAACCAAATTTTATCCAATTAAATTAATGACTTGAACTAAATTAATTAAACATTACTCAAATTAAGGTAGCACCAAATTAAACATGAGTAGTGATATAAACCAATTTTATCATTTTACCTACGCATGCAATTAATATGAATTTTGTAAAAGATAAAATAAACCAATAAATCGCTACACCGCGATGTACAAGGAAAAACCCACAACGAGAAAAAACCTCGGACGGCCCTAGCCTTAAGTCCACTAAGTACAGAATTTACACTTACAAGAAAGATGACTTACAACACTCAACTCGACTCCTTCAAGCCCTGATGCATCTTTTTGTAACTACCTCTGCCTAGTCAACAATCCCGAACTCCTCCAGAACCTTAGAGTCCACCAATGAAGCTGTAGGAACCACCGTCAACCACACATGGTGCCTTTCACCATGTGAGAATGCCATAGCAAAACAACTAACTTCTTCTTTATAAGATGTAAAAGTAAATTCAAACGAACTCTTCAACTCGGTAGAGTAAACCCGGTGCCAAACAATCCAAGCAAGTTTTTTATATGGAAACATGGAATAAACAAACTATGGGTGTAAACAAAAGTGTTTAAAAAAAATTTCTTAAAAAAAACACTCAAAACTTGAACTTTTTCATTTTAGAATTTTTCTCTCAAACTCTCTCTTGGAGATTGTAGTATGTGAAAAAGTTAATCCCAAAATGTTGGTTCCCGCACTTGATAAGTCAGTCAAAAGTTGGTGGGGAAAAGTAGTGGGATAGAGGTGAAAAACTGCCCAAAACTGTCAATTTAATTTCCCGCTGGAAATCTCGTTCGAACCAGATTTCGTTCGAATGAAGTCTCATTCGAACGACCCTTCTAACGAAGTTCCAGTGGCTTGATGGGAAATCTCGTTGCCAAACTCCTTCGAATGACATTCTCGTTCGAACAAAACAACTCGTTCGAACAACAATATCTAACGAAGTTCCAGTGGCAAGTCGTTGGCAAACCTCGTTCGAACGAAATTCTCGTTCGAACGACAATTTCGAACGAAAATCCAGAAAGCTTAAAAAATTCGATTTTAGCTCTAAAACTTTATTTTAAAGTTTTAAAGAAACCTTCTAAAAATAGACCTCAGTTTAAACAAAAACTTACACCCAATAAATATTGTTCCAAGCTCATATATAAATATGTAATGCATTCGTACCTTAGGAGTAAATGGAACAAAAGTTGTTGACGTAGAAATGAGGCACAATAAACTCATCATTTGATGAGGCTTTAATCTTGGTCGCTACGTCTTCAACTTTAGAATGTCATAGGCTTGAAGGATGGTCAATAACTCTATCCTATGACTCAAACGTTTTTATCCGGAATTGAGCCAAAACAACAAATGACTCAATTGGAAATTTGTGTCCTTACAAATCTCCCCCTTTGGCTATTCCGGGACAAAAAACAACAAAAATCCGCCGAAAATCTCTACTAGACTTAAACATCCCACCCAAACTTGACTCAAGACCCAAGGATTAATCTCTTTGTCGATGATGAAATTTGCCACTTACAAGAATTCCTTAACACTTAAGCAAACTATCAAACGCATAAGGAATAGCAAGAATATTAAATGCAATTAAATTAAATACTCCCCCTAAATTAATTCTCCCCTTTATCAAACAAATGACCTACTTAGAAAGATGTCTCCCCCTAAGATAAATCTCCCAAACTAAGATACGATTATAATAGGATTAGATACCATTTCTCCCCCTATCATTCTCCCCCTTTTTGTTCAGGAATAGGCAAAGGTGATAGAATTAACAAAAGTGCATACAAAGCGTAGAACATGAAAGAATATAGTCAACAAAAGCATAACTAATCCATATAAAGAATAAAGGATACCAACTAAGATGCAAGAAAATGATACCAATATGATACATAAAGTATTAAGCATGTGATATCAACAAAGAATGCAATAAGATAGATACCAATCATGACGTAGAAGCATAGATGAACTAGGAAGCAAGGCAAAGACAAGTAGAATACCTGGTATATGAGTACATATATAATATCCTTAACGCACACTCACATATACTAGGTATTAACACCACACATGACACAAAATAAAATAAATTTTTCACACTCGTATGGTAAAAATGTTTCATATGGAAATGGAAGTGTTGGGGTGTGAACTAGTAACAATTAAATTTAGACCCAATCACTTAAAACATATTCACGGAGTTCTCAATTGATTGAAAACTTCATCACATTTGAATATATCCTCATGTGACAATATAAATTGAACTCAGTGAACAAACATACATAATGCATACAAGCCTAGCATGCTGATGATTCTACAAACCAATAGAGTCATGACATTGAAAGCGCAACTAGGATAAACGGACATTATGCAAACTGTTGATATACCATCCAAACTTCCTCAATTAACATATATATTTTTGAATGAATATATCAATTAAACATAGGCCTTGGCAATTATTTTTCTTTTTAATGCCATATTTTATTTTTAGGCCGTTGGACCACGTATTTCTTTTAGGTCCAATCCAAACGGTGGCTTACTCGCAAAGGATGATATTTACTTTCGAAGCCCTTCCCCGTGCACATTTATATATGTTATTTTCATATCTCACAAATCTCACGTGCAACGGATTTTGACATGCACTAGTCCTCCTAGGTCACACAACATGTAAATGACAAGATTTGTAGGAGAACACCTCACAAAGCTCAAATATAACATGTGAAGTTAAGATTTCAAGTGAGCTCGTGCATGTGTGAATTGAGGCATATAAAAATAGAATCCATTATATCAACACAAAATCCAACTACTCCATGTAAGCATGGTAAAGAACATTTTAAGGATTGACAATCTAAATAAAAAGTTCTAGCCACATGGGAGCGAAAAAGAAGGGATTCAAACACAAGTGTATGCCACATAGAGTGTGTCAAACTAAAATACACACAAAAAAAATCCTTTTGAGTTTTTGACAATTTTTAACCAAAAAAAATATATACTCAAAAGACACACAAAAATCATTTGTATTTTTCATTAAGTCCAAATTATTAACAAGGTAAAACACAAATGATAAACAAAAATCTTTTTGTATTTTTCATTTAATGCAAACTAAAATGAAAGAAGTATAATACAAAAGATTAAAAAAAATTATTATTCTAGCATGTGATTAAGCACGGAGCATAGACTAGAAAATGATTAAACAAGCATACATTTAGCATGATAATATAGCACGAAGAACAAAAGCTAAAGTATGCAAACAACTAACACATTCAACCTTTAGATTTAGCAAGTGAGGTTTCATGTGAAAGCAAATGAGAACCAACAAATCTAATATCTAGTGCGTCTAAAAATGAATTTCTAACCCATATAGATGTATATTTAAAATGATAGGGTTTGGAAACTAATGAAATGTTAGACATAGACTTCCTAAGACTTCTTTTAAGATCAAAATAAAATGACCTAAGGTGACCTTTTCTGCCACAATGCAAGCATGTGTAAACACGAGGAGTGTTACCTAAGGTGTGACCTTTTCTAAAGTCTTTGGATAAAGTTGACCCTCTAAAACAAACAATGGTCTTAGCTTTAGCAGCGGAAATATTTGAACAAGATGAGCTAGAACCATTAGAACTACTACTCGAGTCTTGTAAATCATTTTTTATTTTTAAAATTTTGACTCAAGTAATAAATTAGACTCCTCAATTTTACGGGACTCCTTCTTTAAATTTTCTTTAACTCCTAGAATGTTATCATGCTCCCCCTCAATGTGATCAAACTTGCCCCTAAGAGTCTTTTCTCGACTATCACTCTCTTTCTTGGACCTTTCTAAAATATTAAAATTGTAATTTATGTCCATAAGCTTTTCACGAAAAATATCCTTTTGAGATAGGGAGATTTGCAAAAATTCAACTTCTGTTTTAAAACAAGAATTCTCATTTTCAAGAAATTTAATTCTTTTTGCAAATCTCAAATTTAATTCTCTTAATTTTTCATTACACTTATTAAGCCCATTAAATTCCTCTCGAATATTAAAAACTTCATTATCATTAGAAATGGACAAATTATGATTAAGACGTCCCATCAAGAAATACAAAATAATAATTGAGAGCGAGTAAAAAAATGAACCACCTAAAAATACAAGGAGTGTAAAAATTATAAAAGCCGAAAAACGGATCTTTGACGCGATAAATTAGCGCTCCGGCTCTGATACCACTAGTTGGGAATGCGAGGTCCCTAATTTTTAAAATCTTATACACAAAAAGATAATTTCCTTTTTAGATGCGAAAACGAGATGGTTCAATTAAACAAATACCTAAACCAAATTTTAATTTCTTTCAAATTAAAATTAAATCAAGTGAAATAAGATTAAACATACACATATTTTAATTTCACTTAAACCAACTTAATTTAATCCAAGTCCTAGAAATTTTCCTAACAAAATAATTAATTCATTTTTACAAATTTGGCCAAACCAAATTTTATCCAATTAAATTAATGACTTAAACTAAATTAATTAAACATTACCCAAATTAAGGTAGCACCAAATTAAACATGAGTGGTGATATAAAAAATTTTTATCTTTTTTACCTACGCATGCATATAATGTGAATTTTGCAAAAGATAAAATAAACCAATAAATCACTACGCCGCGATGTACGAGGAAAAACTCACACGGGAAAAAACCTCGGACGGCCCTAGCCTTAAGTCCACTAAGTACGGAATTTACAATTACAAGCAAGATGACTTACAACACTCGACTCGACTCCTTCAAGCCCCGATGCGTCTTCTTGTAACTACCTCTGCATAGTCGACAATCCCGAACTCTTTCAGAACCTTAGAATCCACCAATGAAGCTGTAGGAACCACCGTCAACCACACATGGTGCCTAACACCATGTGAGAATGCCGTAGCAAAACAACGAACTTTTTCTTTATGGGATGTAGAAGTAAACCCAAACGAACTCTTCAACTCGGTAGAGTAAACCCGGTGCCAAATAATCCAAGCAAGATATTTATATGGAAACATGGAATAAACAAACTATGGGTGTAAACAAAAGTGTTTAAAGATTTTTTCATGAAAAATAAACACTCAAAACTTGAACTTTTTCTTTTTAGAATTTTTCTCTCAAACTCTCTCTTGGAGATTGTAGTATGTGAAAAAGTTAATCCCAAAATGTTGGTTCCCGCACTTGATAAGTCAGTCAAAAGTTAGTGGGAAAAAGTAATGGGATAGAGGTGAAAAACTGTTCAAAACTGCCAATTTAATTTCCCGCCGAAAATCTCGTTCGAACTAGATTTTCGTTCGATCAAAGTCTCGTTCGAACGACCCTTCTAACGAAGTTCCAGTGGCCTGATGGGAAATCTCGTTGCTAAACTCGTTGGAACGACATTCTCGTTTGAATGACAATATCGAACGAAGTTCCAGTGGCAAGTCGTCGGCAAACCTCGTTCGAACGAAAAACTCGTTCGAACGACAATTTCGAACGAAAATCCAGAAATCTTAAAAATTCGATTTTAGACCAGAAACTTTATTTTAAAGTTTTAAAGAAACCTTTTGAAAATAAACCTCAGTTTAAACAAAAACTTACACCCAATAAATATTGTTCCAAGCTCCTATATAAATATGTAATGCATTCATACCTTAGGAGTAAATGGAACAAAAGTTGTTGACGTAGAAACGAGGCACAGTAAACTCGGCATTTGATAAAGCTTTAATCTTATCCGCTACGTCTTCAACTTTAGAATGTCATAGGCTTGAAGGATGGTTAAGAACTATATCCTATGACTCAAACATTTTTGTCCGAAATTGAGCCAAAATAACAAAGGTCTCAATTGGAAATTTATGTCCTTACACCTTTGGTAGGTAGCCCCGGCATTCTTAAGACCAAATGGCATAACAGTGTAGCAAAATGTTTCCCATGGGGTGATGAACACGGTCTTTTCTTGATGATCTGGGTGCATTTTGATTTGTTTGTATCCGGCAAAATCGTCGACGAATGACTTGAGAGAATGAATGGTTGTGTTGTCCACGATCATGTCGATATTGGTTAATGGGTATTCATCATTTAGAAAGGCTTTGTTCAAGTCCCGGTAGTCTACACACATCCAAACTTCCCCCCGGTTTTGTCACAGGCACTACGTTGGCTAGACATGTGGGATATTCGATCACACGAATGAAACCCACGTTCAGCTGTTTGACCACCTCTTCTTTGACTTTGAGAGACCATTCGATGCGGAGCTTTCTTAGCATTTGTTTAACCAGCTTGTAATCTGGAAGAGTGGGGATTTCATGCTGAGCTATTTCAGGTTCAATGTCGGGCATATCGTTATAGGACCATGAGAAGACATCCATGAATTCCTTTAATAATTCTTTGAGTTGTGCGCGCTCATGCTCGTCAAGGGTAGACCCTATCCTAATTTCGCGCAGTTGGCTACTAGAACCGAGGTTAATAATAACAGTCTCTTCTTCATTAACTTGAACGCGGTTATGTTATTTGTTATTAACCTTATTTAAATTAGTTAAGAATTGTTCATTTGAAAAATCATCATCATCGTAAGTTTGATTAGAATTTAAACAATTAATGTAAGGCACAATAAGATACTCAAAATATTCGTTTATTTCATTGATAGGAAAAACAGCATTGAGAACCTCATCAAAAGAAGTCTCGATTACATTTGAGCAAGGATAGACAACAGAAGAAGAAATGGGGTAAACATTGGGGTTAGGTGAGATTTTAACAGGTAGAACTGGTGCAGCATGCCAGTTGAGGAGAGGTGTATCAGCAGCTTTAATCAGGTGGGATGGATCCAGTGATATAGTGCCTGAATGAAACATGCAGAGTGTCAGTCCCAATGTCTGTAAGTTGAACGAGTCCTCGGAATTACTTTCCTCAGTCTCTTCGATATCTTTCGTGAGGGGTTGTACATGATGTTGGGAACTTTCAGCCCATGGGTAGTTGTCTTGGAAAAAGATCTCCATTTTGAGTTTTATCTTTTTGTCTTTATGGTCATACCATGGCTCCAGAAAGCCGCAAAAAGGGAAATCCTCACCCTCTTTGATGAATCGTCCATCCAAGGAGTCACCTGAGATGGTTTGGATGTGGTCTAATCTTCTCTTTGGTCGAGACTGGAGGATCATTTTGAGCTCTTGTTCTAATGGTTGATACCCCAAACCACAAGGAGGGAAATCTTTTTTCAGTTCAATGGGCTCAAGTATCCCTTGCAGTCTTTGTCCTAGCCCCAGTCCGGGCATGAAGTGCATGTTTTTAAACATCTGAATCACATTAACATTGCCATGAGGGTCGTATTCCGGACAAACCCTTTCTTTAAAATCATCCCCTGTCGGGAGTAAAAGTGGTTCAACTCGGAATTCTGATAGTAGCATATCATTTGACCCGCGCTGTATCTCAAGGATTGGATTATTGGTGCTTGTGCCCTTGGTATTATCGTTGTCACCCAAAATGGTGATGACTCGTTTGTCGGCGAAGAACTTTAATTTTTAATGAAGTGAGGAAGACACGCCGTTGATACTGTAGATCCAAGGTCGTCTGAGTAACAAGTTGAAATAAATTGGGAGGTCAATAACTTAGAATTCAACGATACGGTTTATAGGGGCAGCCCCTATTACAAGTTTTATGGATCCCATCACCTCCCGATGGGTATTATCGTAGTCACATACAGTAAAGAAAGTCGGAGTGAGGTCACTTTCTTTTAGCCCTAAGCATTTTAAGGTTCTTAATGGGCAGACATTCAAGGTGGATCCATTATCGGCAAGAGATAGTGGTACGATTTTCTCCATAACTTTGACGGAGATGTTGAGTACATGATTGTGGTTTAGCCCAATTCTGGGGATTTCTTCTTCGAAGAAGGATAGCATTCGGGTAGAGTTCAGGGATCCGACTAGATTTATCGCTTCTTCTGGCGTAGTGGAAGGAGGAACTATGGGTCCAGTGAGCAACTTGGTCAAAGCATTTTTGTACATCTGGGAAGACATGAAAAGCCACCAAAGAGTGATGTTAGCTTGAGTTTTCTTCAGTTGATCAAGGATCTTGCTCTCCTCGAGGGTTATTTCTGGCATAAGAAGGTTTTCAACTCCCTTCCCCTTACCATTGGCTAGTAATGATCTTGGGATCTGGTAATGCCTCCTTGGTCTGGTCATGTGATTTACTGAAGAAGGGAAAAATATGAACCCTATTTCTTCATCGATCTCGGGTTGTTCTGTTATCTTGTTTATTTCTTCGAGAAGTTCTTTAAATGATATCATCTCACACATGTCGGCTACCGGGCCAGTTATATTAGAAGCTTGCTCTTCATTCAAATCTTCGAATTCTTTCCCCCATTCGGTGGCAACAATTCTGTCTTTCCACGTAAAATCAATGCATTCCACAACTTCAATGGCTTCTTCATACAGGTCTTCCCATTTTATGGGGATATGTAAGGGTGAAGGGACCAGGCACCCTTGTAACTTCAGAGTATCAAGTAACTTGGTCATATTGTAAATATAGTTGGTGTTACTAAATGATCCTACCATGATCTCGGCGACATCATCCAGGCTGACTTAATCGGTTGGTACCACCCATTTGTCTGACTCTCGAGCCCATTTTTGTGCTTCCAAGAACAGCGTACTAAACCTTTGGTAATCAATGATCATCTGTGAGGGAAATTTTAGCCTGAACTCTAGGAGTTGGTTTAACACTTCTGATAATTCCATACCTCTATTTTCATAATGGGTACGAACAGCAATGCATGCTCTGGTAAGGATTGACAGTGCCTGATTAGTGAGGCTAATAGGGTGTAGGAGGAAATATGGGCAAGTTTGGAGAGGTTTGGGAGAGTTTATGGATGTGATTTGAGTTGAGGGATCAAATTTTGGGTTCATTTCTAGGAAAATAGCATTGGTATGATTTGGGAGTGGGTTGTGAGTAGTGTTTGGCTTAGGATTAGCTGGTGGGGCAAAGGTACCCCGGTCAATTAGACCTTGGATTAAGTTTTGAAGGTGAAAGCATTGGTCGGTGGTATGACTAGAGATTTGATGAAAGTCTCAATGGGCATCTGCCTTGAAGTTTCTTAGAAGTGGGTTTGGCAGTGGATGGGGGTTCAAGGGTTTGATAAGGTTTCGGCTTAACAGGGCTTGATAAACTTTGGAGAGGGGAGCGTGGATCATGGTGTATTCCTTTCGTACTTGGACAGGGCGGCTTTCTGGTGCCCATGAATTGGTTAGTTGAGAGATGTTGTTGATGGTTGAGATTGCAGCATTGGCAGATTTGTCACACTTTCTTTGGTTAAACCTCTATTTTAGCAAGACCTTCCTCGATTTCTACTCCTGCTTCTCTGAGAGCTCAGAAGTGGGGATAGTATTGTCCTCCCATGGTTGCTCGAACATGGGGCAAGAAGTTTTTCTTCACTATGTTGGCTTGTTCTTCCTCAGATGGTCGATTGGTCATGGTGGCTGCCTTTTCCCTCCATCGGGCTATAAAGTTACTGACTGATTCCCCAGAGTTCTGTTTGAGGAGCTCTAAATCACGGTGGGTGACCTCAAGCTCTTCATTATATTTGTACTGCGACATGAATTCACGGGCTACATCCTCCCAGTTGCAGATTTTGGACTCTTCGAGAGACAAAAACCATCGGAGAGCGCTATCCTTCAAAGTTTGCTGGAATAATTAGGCTATCACTTCTTCAGAATCCCCTAGGAGAGTCATGGAACTGTGATAATTGCTAAGATGAATAATCGGCGGTCCACTTACTCCAAATTTCTAGATATTTTGCATTTTGAACTTCTCGAGCAACCTCGCGTTTGGATAAGGAGACATGTGGGTGTAGTCCATGTAATTTCTGGAGATTTTGACTTGGTCAAACTTCTCAGTTAGAATCTTGAGATTTTCTTTGACCTTGTTCAACTCTTCCTCTTTCGGATCAACGATCACAGGCAAGTTAGCCCTAGGCTGGGCAAGGTTTGGCATAGGAAGCTGGGCAGGAGACGGTGTCACGACCCCGTCCCAAAATAGTAGTGGGGAACGAGTGTCTTTACATGCCACCAAGGCAATAAATATTCTAACTTAAATTGTTTCCTTAATTAAATGCAACGAAAATACAATTACATGGTTATGAATCATAAAATACTGAAATTAAAGGAATTACGTCATCAGAGCTTTCTAAAAGGAAACTTCATTTATATTACAAGTAACAACTTAAAATGAAATTTAAAACTTATTACAAGAGAGCCAAACATGATCTATATGATATAACAAACTTTTTTACTTAAAATAACAAAAAGATCTCTAAAAGCTGGCTCTTCCATATAGTCCTTTTATATTCCCTCCAAGCCTACTTATTTCCTGAAAAATGGTTAGTTATACAACATTATCTAAAAGCCGAGTGAGTTTTAATCTCTAAACATTCCAAGGTTTTGTTCAGAAAATTAATACCTATTCAAATCAAAAGAGAAGTCATATACATATATGGATAGGAATTTGCTGTATAAAATTTGAGATGATAATATATAGAAATGAATAGCACAAAATATAACAGATACAACAAATCAATTTTCAATATCTTTTTCTTTCAATCATATCATTTTAATGGCCAAGTACACTTTAATACCTTATTCTTCTACTGTATTATTCCCCGGTAGTTGAGGGTCAATCGAACTTGTTCGTCACAAGCCTTATTTAGGGCACACCAGCAATAACCCAGCTGGGAAGGTTAGTCAGTACGAGAGGTCCCTTAGGCCAAATCTTATTTCCAATATTCAATATCATTTTCAAAACACTTTTTCATCGGTATGTCTATATGGAAAAATATAAACATATCACAAGGAATCAATCATCGGTGTCAGATGAATTTTGAGAATAAAATCATTTCACAAAATATAAATGGTTTGCATAATATCATATAATTAAAACGCACAAGGAATGTCAGAGTACTCACCTAAAACAGAAGTTCGAAGTTTATAGAAACAGAGTCTTGGATCGCTCGTTAATCTTGAGACGAAACTTCTTCTTAAACTTTTCCCGCACTTTCTCTCACTATTTATTTGTAATATTTTGGTATAATTTCGTGTAATGGCTGATCCAAGGGCTTTATTTATAGTTCCCCAAAGTTATTTAGGTGTTGACATGTGTCTGGGTGATAAGGCTTTCACTTTGGTGAGTCGTCGTTCACGTGTCATGCAACGGATCGGCCTTGCAGTCTTGGTTTACCAAATGGCGACACGTGTTTTGACTTTTTCTAGAGGATTGACATGAGTTTTATCCTCTCCTATAAGGCGACACATGTGCGGTGGTGGTGTCCAAAAGAAAGCACGAGGTGGAAAGCAAGAGGTGGAGAGTTATTAAGGGTATAAGGGTCATTTTACACCTGAAGGATTTTTTTAGTAATTTTACACCCTACATTTTCAATATTTCTTAGAGGTCCTTGAAAATATTTTATTTACAAAATGGTCCTTTATATATTTTTATTCTAGCCCCTGAAACTTTCTTTATTTAAGAATTAAGTCCCTAAAGTTTCATAAAATTTCATTTTCTACCCCAAAACTTATCATTTAGCTTAGGATATTCCATAAGACTTTGATTTAATCAATTTTGATGAAAAATGAGGTTATTTCAAAGTGTTTAAGTCTTCCTAACTAGCCTCCCCTTCAACCAATCAAAATATTACACATGGTGTGGTAATAGGACAAAATACATCTTAAAGGATTGACAGATTTGCCCTCATTTTGTAATTTCGGCATAACTTCTTGCTCGGACCTTTGTTTAATGCACCGTTTGTTGTGTTACAAACCTTATTTATATATATACAACTTTTTAGTTTTTATCTCAACTCAATCGTTATATTATAATGGTTCAAACTAGTCTCTAATATGAACATTCCTACTAAAAATGTTAAAATTTTATGTTTTAACTAATTTGATATTTCATGATTCATAAAGGGATGATTAGACTAAAATTATAAATTAACATTATTCATATCACATATGAAATAATACAATATTTAAAACTATATATAAAAGTGGGGTCATTACATCATACCCTCCTTATAAAATGTTTGGTCCCCAAACTTTACTTACATTAATTCCCAAAAAAGTATGGATATTTCTCCTTTATTTCATCTTCCCTCTCCCATGTTGCTTCTTCAATGGAATGATTATGCCATAACACTTTGACCAATGGAATTACCTTGGTTCGTAATATTTGATCTTTATGGTCCAAAATT
Organism: Sambucus nigra; assembly: GCA_949130495.1. Classification (NCBI taxonomy): domain Eukaryota; kingdom Viridiplantae; phylum Streptophyta; class Magnoliopsida; order Dipsacales; family Adoxaceae; genus Sambucus; species Sambucus nigra. The sequence continues at coordinate 298,713,977 of OX422215.1, read as the reverse complement.
TCTACTGGATGCTCGATGTATGACAAATCTTCTCTAACTTGAAGAGGTTCGTGACTTAGGATATGCGTTGGATCTGGGACGTATTTCTTCATCATTGACATGTGGAACACATTATGCACACTAGAGAGTTCAGGGGGTCAAGCTATTCTATAGGCAACAGCTCCTATCCTTTCAAGGATTTCAACAGGTCCTATGTATCTTGGGCTTAATTTCCCTTTCTTTCCAAATCGGATTACTCCCTTTGCTGGTGATACTCGTAAGAACACATAATCTCCTCTTTGGAATTCCAACTCTCGTCGGCGATTGTCAACATAACTCTTTTGACGGCTTTGAGCAATTCGAAGTCGGTCTTGAATCAATTTCACTTTCTATGTTGTGATCTTGATCAATTCTGGTCCCAATAATTTTCTTTCTCCAACTTCTACCCAACATGCAGGGGAACGACACCTTCTACCATAAAGTGCCTCGTATGGAGCCATTTGAATACTTTCTTGATAACTGTTATTATACACAAATTCCACTAACGATAAATGGTCATCCCAATTCCCCTTCAAATCAAGTACACATGCCTTAAGCATATTCTCTAAGTTTTGAATGGTTCTCTCTGATTGTCCATCCGTTTGGGGGTGAAAAGCGGTGCTGAAATTCAACTTTGTTCCCATGGCTGCTTGTAGGCTTTTCTAGAAGCGAGACATAAATCTAGGGTCACGATCCGAAATAATTGAAACTAGGGTTCCATAAAGCCTAATAATTTCCCGCACATACAACTTAGCTAACTTTTCTAAAGAATGGGTAATCTTAATGGCAAGAAAATGAGCAGATTTAGTTAACCTATCAATAATCACCCAAATAGAATCATTACCATTTGAACTCCTCGATAAACCTGTCACAAAATCCATAGTAATATGTTCCCATTTCCACTCAGGGATAGGTAGGGGTTGCAGTAATCCTGATGGTTTTTTATGTTCTGCCTTTACTTGTTGACAAACCAAACACTGAGATATAAATTCTGATATCTCCCTCTTCATGTTATTCCACCAAAATACTTCTCGAAGATCCCTATACATTTTTGTACATCCGGGATGAAATGTGAGTCTTGAGTAATGACTTTCCTCCAAAATTTGCCTCTTTAGTTGGACATCACATGGGACACACACTCTATTTCCAAACCTCAATATATCATCTCATATCACAAATTCAGTTCTCTTACCCTCGATGACTTCTTCTCTAATCTTCTTTAGTTGCGAGTCATTTACTTATGAAATTTTGATCCTTTCCATCAACATGGGTTGTACTTATAAGTTTGCAATTATTCCTCCTTTGCTATAGATACGTACATCTATCTCCATACTTATCGAATCCCTTAACAAAGGTTCCTGATTTGTAATAAGGCATGCTAAATTTGTTCTAGACATACTATTTAAAGCGTCTGCTACTACATTAGCTTTTCCCGGGTGATAGTGAATATTTACATCATAATCCTTCATCAATTCTAACCACCTCCTTTGTCTCATGTTTAATTCTTTCTGAGTAAAAATATATTTTAAACTCTTATGATCGGTATAAATCTCACAAGTCTCACCATATAAATAATGTCTCCAGATCTTAAGAGCAAAAATTACAGCTCCTAATTCAAGGTCATGGGTTGGATAATTCTGCTCATGGATTTTCAACTGTCTCGAGGCATAAGCTACTACTTTTCCATTTTGCATTAGGACACATCCCAAACCATTTTTAGAAGCATCACTATAAATCAAAAATCCCCCTATTTCGGAAGGAATGGTCAAAATTGGGGCAGTTACTAATCGATTATTAAGTTCTTGAAAACTATTCTCAACTTCCTCAGACCATTCATATTTCACCTTCTTTTGTGTTAACCTAGATAGAGGTTTGGCAATACTAGAAAATCATTCGACAAATCTTCGATAATAACCTGCTAATCCAAGAAAACTACGAATCTCCGTCACATTAGTTAGTCAAGGTCAATCCAGTATAGCTTTGATCTTTTGAGGGTCAACCGACACTCCCTCCTTGAAAATGACATGTCCTAGAAAAGAGACGCTAGGTAACCAAAACTCACACTTCTTTAATTTTGCATATAATTTCTCCTTCCTAAGGATTTGCAATATTATTTCTATATGATTTTCGTGCTCTTCAATACTCTTGGAATAAATAAGGATGTCATCAATGAAAACAACCACACATTGATCCAAATATTTCCTAAACACTCTATTCATCATATCCATAAAATTGGCTAGTGCATTAGTGAGTCCAAATGGCATTACAAGAAATTCATAGTGACCATATCTAGTACGAAAAGCTGATTTTGAAATATCATCCTCCTTAATCTTCAATTGGTGATAACCTGACCTAAGGTCAATCTTTGAAAATACCTGCGCACCTTGAAGTTGGTTAAACAAATCATCTATATGAGGTAAGGGGTATTTATTCTTAATGGTCACCTTATGTAGTTCATGATAATCTATACATCACCTCATAGTCCCATCCTTCTTTTTAACAAATAACACCGGAGCACCCCAAGGGGATATACTTGGTCAAATAAAACCCTTATCTAATAGATCTTATAATTGAACTTTTAATTCCCTTAGTTCTAAAGATGCCATGCGATATGGGGGTTTTGAGATTGGTATAGTTCCGGGAATAAGGTCAACTGTAAACTCTATTTCTCTATTAGGAGGAAGACTGGGTAATTCATCAGGAAAAACATCTGGAAAATATTTAGCTATAGGAATATCTTCTAAAATAGGCTCTTTTGTTTGCAAATCAATAACACTCGCAAGGAATCCTTGACATCCCTTCTTAAGAAAACTACAAGCTTGCATTGTAGAGATAATATGTATGGGAGATAGGATTCCAGTTCCTTCAAAACTAAATTCTGGATGGTTAGGAATTTGGAAAGTAACTCTTTTCTCAAAATAATCTACCTTAACATGGTACGATGCTAACCAATCCAACCCCAAAATGACTTCAAAATCTCTTATGACTAAAATTATCAAATCGAAAAATAGTTTATGACTACTAACATCTATAGGGAAAGACTTATATCTAATGTTCCTGTCAATAACTCACCCGAAGGAGTAGAAACGTGTATGTTATGATTCAAGGTTTCAGGAATATTAGGAAAGCGATTAACAAAACGTACAGACACAAATGAATGGGTAGAACCAGGATCAATTAAAACTTGAAAAGGTTGTGCACATATAGAAAGTGTACCTGACACTACTGCATTAGAAGCTTTTGCATCAAAAAGATTAAAAACACTACCTTGTCTTCTGTGATCCTTGTTGTCATTAAAGGTCTTTATTGGCGCCTTCCCTTTGTTAGGGCAAACTTTCATTTTATGTCCCTTTTGGCCACACCCAAATCAACTTCCCGTCTCCAAGTAACATGGTTGCCCTCTATGAATATTACCACATCGTTGGCATCTATCACCATTAAAGGGTTTGTTTACTAAAGGTTGTCCTATATTAGGTATAGTCCTAAAGGGTTTATTATTGGGGTTCCTTCCTCTTTGTTCTCCAAACTTCCTCTTCCCCTCTCTATCCTGATTATATTCTTCACTATCCTTCTCAGCTATTGTTGCCCTAGACACCACGTCATTATATGATGTTAACATCAAGATGGAAATTCGACTACGAATATTCAACCTCAACCCACGTTCAAACTTCTTAGCTTTTAAAATATCGGTTATCACAACATGAGGTGCAAAACGGGATAACTCAGTAAACTTTGCCTCATATTGACTAACCATCATATTTCTTTGAACTAGACTCATGAAGTCAGCTGCTTTTTGGTCTTACACCGTTTCGAGAAAGTATTTCTCATAGAAGATCACTAAGAAGTCATTGCAACCTATGGGATTATTCCTCTCCCCGTGTATTCTCTTAGTCATTCTCCACCAATGTTCGGTTTCACCTTCTAACATGAATGTTACAAACGAAACTCGTAGTTTATCTGTACACTTACGAACATCGAACATCTTTTCCAGTTGCATTACCCAATTTTCTGCTTCAATGGGGTTAGGAGTACCTTTAAAAGATGGCGGGTTCAATCTCTTGAACTGTTCAATAGTACAACTACTTGGTTCAAGATTCCTTGGTGCTCCATTATTCACCTGATGCTCCACAATTCTTGCTAGACTTTCAATGGCCTTGTATGCACCTTCTAGTCCTTCCATATTCGAACCACTAGTTCCCGCAGTTGATCTCGTCTTGGTCATTTTCTACAGTCCTGGCCAAACATAAGATGTATTATACTATCTCTAGATTGCAAATTAGAAGAACAATTATATATAAATAACTATATGTGGACTGTAAGACATATGGAGGGTTATCACATAAGTCGGATATTTAATCCTATATCCTATGTATGGAAACTTAAAATCTATCACGTTTTAAACTTATCAGTAGTCTATGGGTTCATAACCTATGCTCTGATACCACCTCTGTCACGACCCTGTCCCAAAATAGTAGTGGGGAACGAGTGTCTTGACATACCACCAAGGCAACAAATATTCTAACTTAAATTGTTTCCTTAATTAAATGCAACAAAAATACAATTACATGGTTATGAATCGTAAAATACTGAAATTAAAGGAATTACGTCATCAGAGCTTTCTAAAAGGAAACTTCATTTATATTACAAGTAACAACTTAAAATGAAATTTAAAACTTATTACAAGAGAGGCAAACATGCTCTATATGATATAACAAACTTTTTTACTTAAAATAAAAAAAGAGATCTAAAAGATGGATCTTCCATATAGTCCTTTTATGTTCCCTCCAAGCCTACTTATTTCCTAATAAATGGTTAGTTATACAACATCAGCTAAAAGCCGAGTGAGTTTTAGTCTCTAGACATTCCAAGGTTTTGTTCAGAAAATTGATACCTATTCAAATCAAAAGAGAAGGCATATTCATAAATGGATAGGAATTTACTGTATAAAATTTGAGATGACAGTATATAGAAATGAATAGCACAGAATATAACAGATACAACAAATCAATTTTCAATACCTTTTTCTTTCAATCGTATCATTTTAATGGCCAAGTACACTCTAATACCGTATTCTTCTACCGTATTATTCCCCGATAGTTGAGGGTCAATCGAACTTGTTCGTCATAACGCCTTATTTAGGGCACATCGACGATAACCCAGCTAGGAAGGTCAGTCAGTAAGAGAGATCCCTTAGGCCAAATCTTATTTCCAATATTCAATATCATTTTCAAAACACTTTTTCATCGGTATGTCTATACGGACAAATATCAACATATCATGAGGAATCAATCATCGGTATCAGATGAATTTTGAGAATAAAATCATTTCACAAAATATATATGGTTTTCATAATATCATATAATTAAAACGCACAAGGAATGTCAGAGTACTCACCTAAAACAGAAGTTCGAAGTTTATAGAAACAGAGTCTTGGATCGGTCGTTAATCTTGAGACGAAACTTCTTCTTAAACTTTTCACGCACTTTCTCTCACTATTTCTTTGTAATATTTTGGTATAATTTCGTGCAATGGATGATCCAAGGGATTTATTTATAGTTACCCCAAGTTATTTAGGTGTTGACACGTGTCTAGGTGATAAGGCTTTCACTTTGGTGAGTCGTCGTTCACGTGTCGTGAAACGAATCGGCCTTGCAGTCTTGGTTTACCAAATGGCGACACGTGTTTTGAATTTTTCTAGAGGATTGACATGAGTTTTATCCTCTCCTATAAAGGCGACACGTGTGCGGTGGAGGTGTCCAAAAGAAAGCACGAGGTGGAAAGCAAGAGGTGGAGAGTTATTAAAGGTATAAGGGTCATTTTACACCTAAAGGGTATTTTAGTAATTTTACACCCTACATTTTCAATATTTCTTAGAGGTCTTTGAAAATATTTTATTTATAATATGGTCCTTTATATATTTTTATTCTAGTCCCTGAAACTTTCATTACTTAAAAATTAAGTCCCTAAAGTTTCATAAAATTTCATTTTCTATCCCAAAACTTATCATTTAGCTTAGGATATTCCATAAGACTTTGATTTAATCAATTTTGATGAAAAATGAGGTTATTTCAAAGTGTTTAAGTAGGCCTAACTAGCCTCCCCTTCAACCAATCAAAATATTACACATGGTGTGGTAATAGGACAAAATACATCTTAAAGGATGGACAGATTTGCCCTCATTTCGTAATTTCGGCATAACTTCTTTCTCAGACTTCTGTTTAATGCACTGTTTGTTGTTTTACAAATCTTATTTATATATATACAACTTTTTAGTTTTTATCTCAACTCAATTGTTATATTATAATGGTCAAAACTAGTCTCTAATATGAACATTCCTACCAAAAATGTTAAAATTTATGTTTGTAACTAATTTGATATTTCATGATTTATAAAGGGGTGATTAGACTAAAATAATCAATTAACATTATTCATATCACATATAAAATAATACAACATTAAAACTATATATAAAAGTGGGGTCAATGCAGGCAGCCCATTAACAAGAGGGCACGTTGAGCGTGCTGATATTCTTCGGGAACCCAGATAGGCTTGGGTGGACCCATAGCGTGAGGGAATAGGGACTCGAGCTCTTGAGGAACAGGAACTTGGTTTCATTGCATCTTTCAAAACTCAGTCTGAAGGTTGTCGATTTTGGACACGAGCTGAGCTAAAACTCTCGTCAGATCTGGCTGCGCAACTGGCACTTGATCTGTGTTCTCCATGGAAAGCGGATAGATACCGGACTCGGAAGAAGTAGCAGGGGAACGAACGGAACTCCGGGGTGATTTGACTGAAGACCGAAGACAATAAGGAGCCAGTCCAAGCACGTGCGATCCACCTGAGAAGGCGTAAAATGGGATAAATTTTTGACAAAAAAGGACGGAAATATTTTTGACATTTTTTGTTTCTCTTTTGAGATCGAAGGGTAAAATATTTTTGTATTTTTGATAAAGAGGAAAGAAATGTGTTTGGATTTTTGATAAAGAAAGGAAATGATGTTTTTGGATTTTTGATAAAAAAGGAAAAGAATATTTTTGGATTTTTGATAAAGAAGGAAAAAATGTTTTTTGGAAAACGGGTCTCAGTGTGATTATTATTATTATTATTATTATTATTATTATTATTATTATTATTATTATTATTATGTTCTCACTTGTATTAAATTCTCCTAAATGCAAAATGAAATGCCGGACGGGACACGAGTGATAATACGCAAATATTGCGTATTTCATCCGTCGAACCTATGCATTTTAGCCCCCTCGGGTGCCTTAATCTCTATATTTAAGCCTGTTAACCAGACAACCTCTGTTTATATTGTTAACATGCTATATGAGGTATAATTGGGCTTTTGTAGGTATTTAGGTATCAAGTATGGGATTCGGACGCATTCCGCGCAATTTTCGTACGCAACCGCACGTTCAAGGGCATTTCGGTCATTTCACAGCTTGGGCACCTAGTCCGACATCTACATGGAAGTTGTATCTCTCCTCTATAGCTTCGCATGGCCGCAAACGGTGCATGATTCTGAGTCCGTATGACAAAGTTACGGCGAATTGAGCGGAGATGGAAAGCATGCCAAAACAGGGGAAACAGCAGGCTGCCCTGCTTGATCGATCGATTGAGCCTGGGTGTCGATCGATTGAGCCTTTGTATTTTTGCCACGATTTTAACAGTCAATCGATCGACCACAGGGGTCGATCGATCGATGCTCTATTTTTTCCTGCAGATATTTTCTTTCATTTTCTTTCTTCTTTTCTTTTATTCCAACTTACTACTTAAGCCAATTTTGGTTGTAATAGAAATACACACACTCATAATCTGAGATAGATAGTTTTAGTTAGGGTTTGGTTTGGAGAGTTCATTTTCTCTTCTTCTTGGATTGACAACCCATGTGGTTTTGTAAGATTGAACTATTCACTTCCATTTCCATTAATATAGTTTGTTCTTCATCTTTCCTTGCTTTGTAATTTAGCTTACATGGTTTCTAACAAGTTTACATGCTTTATTCACATGCTTTGATTTACTTGCTTTGTAGTATAGTTTTATCGCGTTTATTCCCGTTTTCCATTTACCGCATTTTTAACATGCTTTCTAGGTAATTTAAATTAGGTTGTGCTTGAATTGAACTCACTCGAGTTGATGCGTTGCTTTGCTTTGGTGATGGTGTTTACGGGTCTATTTCGGGTGCGTTGACCTAGTTATCACGCCTAGGGTATTGGACGGGGCATATCATGTATGTCCCGTGCTTACGACCTTTCGCGCATAATTTTCGAGATATTTGTTGACGCCAAAATCTTATTAGGCTTTTATGATGATTTAGGGCGTAACAACCCTTGATTTAATTAACTGTCGAAACGAGACGCACGTGTAATAACTCGTCGAGCCATGTAACCATTTTATACTAATTAACTCGGGTGAGGGATATTCGACGCAACCTATAGTTCTACTAGCTTTCTTAATCTAGTTTTAGTACCATTGCCTAGATTAACATTTCCCTTTTATGCATATTTTTCCTTTTAGTTTGTAACCATCTTTTACACTTTTATTTCGGAGTATTAAATCACTTAAATTCTAGCAAATTGTCCCTGTGAATTCTCGATACACGACTTATCGCTGTACTCACCAGTTGAGTATAGTCGTAGTTTAGGTTTTTGTATAGTTCAGGTGAGCCGAACATGAAACGACCAGCGTGTAGGTGACTATCGCGCCGTGGCGAAACATGTGCCCATCACCGAGCCTGGAAATGTTAGGTTCGTAACATATGCAAAGCTATGGTTGGACTTGTAACCAGGCTCACAGATAGGGTCCCATTTGAAAAATGTGCGAAAATTTGGGCGGCAGGCCGACCCAAAATTTTGGCAGAGTTTCTGGTTGAAATCGGCAATCCAATATGTGTGTCCTAGGCTTGACACCTATATGCGGGTATGCAGTTGGTTGGGTGAATCGGAAAGGGTTCCCCCCTTCGGCATGGCTTCCACGATATACGTTTTGCTTTTTGAGGGCAATCGGTATGTGTGGACAAGTCATTTGATATACCTGAGTGTACGTGAATTGTCTCACCATATACCTCGTGGGGATGGTACGTGTGAGAGCGAATTCGATATACTCAGCGTACGTGAACGAATTGCCTAGATATACCTCCCATCATGACTTCGGTCAAGCGGTATGATGCGGGGGAAGCATTCAATATACGTCGAAGGTACTTGGCCAATGGAAGGTGAGAGCCATATCGCTTAGGTGGGACTAGCGCCTATCACGAAGTGACCCTCCAGTTACTAGACAAAATTTGGTCAATCACAATGCTCTTTGGTGATATTGTGTGAATCATACATGATTCTCTTATTAGTATCTTATAATGAGAGTATATTTCTTGATCATGCCCAACAGGGAGCAAAGTATGAGTACCAATGGTATACCAAGTATGGATGGGTGATGCGTGTAATATGGGGATATGTGTGATCCTAGGTGCATATGGTGTGAAGTGTATATGGATAATCTTCTACAAATGTGGGAATAGAAGCATAAGCATGAGGTACACATGAGTAGTAAAAAGGGAACATGAAAATAGGGGAATATATAAGAAAATAAAACACCCATGTAAATAGAGTCTAGCCTTAAAAAAGAAAATCCCCAGCGGAGTCGCCACTCTGGCCATCCCCGATCGTCGCGGCGGGAAAGGATCCTTTTTGGTCCCACGCATCCCTCTCGAGAGCGCTTCGACCGGCGTCATTGATGAGGTGAAAAATGTAGAGAGATGGAGTCGTCAGTTTATTTTACTCAAAACCGACAAAAGAAAAGGGAGCCATCCCGAAGGATAGCATCCAAAGACATACTAATACATACGAAACCAAAATGATTCGAAAAAGGGTTCGGAGGCTAAGTTACGAAAAGGGAAGGTTTTAGGCACCCATTCCGCCCTTAATATCTCTCATGGGTGGTTGGTATTTTCCTTTATTTCCCCGTGATGTGTGTGCATGTGTATACATAGCGGAGATAGGAATCATCGACTTGTATCATAGAAGAGATAAAGCGAATCATCTGTAGAAATGTTCCTAAGAATAATATTAGAAAATAGAATTTGCGCGATTATCCTCGCGTTGATCGTTATAACGGAACGATAACACACATGGAATAATACGCTACTAAGAACAAATATATGTATATATAGTATTTAAAAGAATTGAGTTTAAAGAATATAGAGAAAATAGAAAATGAGAGAAAAGTAGGAATAGGACTCGAGTCACGGGTTTTACCCCGAGACGCTGTGTGTGTGTAAAAAAGTGTTTTAGTTGTGAGAAAAGTGTGAGAAAAGTAGAATTCCCGTTTGGAATTTATGAGCAAATCCTCTTTTTCTTATTTTTTGGGTTTTATTTATATGAAAATAAGATATGTGAAATAATACTAGATAAAAAGCATATTAAGATATGTGAGATGAGAGAATAAAAGTGTTAAGTAATAAAACAAGTTAATGTGAATTTAGGGGAATTTAAAGAGAGAGTTGAGAGAGTTGGACCTTATTAAAGATCTTGAGCTTGATCTTGGATGTTGGAGATAAGTCCATGCACTTGGGTGATGATGGAGGTTACTTAATTCACCAAGTTTAATGAAGAAGGTGATGAAAGGTGAAGGTTGTAAATGGATTTGGATGTGGAAATCATGCTGACTTCGATAGGGGTTTTCTGAGATTGCTGAGAGTAATGGATCTCTGGTTTTTTCTCCTTTTGGAATGAGATTGGGCCCTACTTTTTATAGGCATAGGGCATTGCCGATCGGCATAGCCCTGGTCCTACCAATCGACAAGTGTGTTTAGGCACACTGCCGATAGGCAAGGTTTGGAACCTGCCGTTTGGCAGTGTCTTTCAGGTTCCTTTGGAAAATCGGCCGTAGAGAGCGAACCATTGATCTGAATCGCACACGGTGTGAACTTTTGAAAAGTTATTTCAGTGACCTTTGAAAGTCCTTTGGACTGCTCCTGGGTCCGGGAGTTGAATTTGGGTCAAATGTGACTCAAAAGCCTTCGTCGGTCTTTTGGACGAGGAAACTTCGGACGCAAGCGGATCGTTCGTCCGCATGGTAAGTTAGAATCACGCACGAGGCGGACCGTTGGAAAGGTGAGGAGATGTAATTCAACATTCCAAAGAGTTTGACCCGGTTCGGGGAGTTGACTTTGGTCAACCGGGGCCTGAAAATGTTCGGTGATCTTTCGGAGTAAAACGGATCGTTTATTCGTACCGTAAGTCAGAATCGTGCACGGAATGGACCGTTGGAAAGGTGTTTCTGTACCCTTCAAAGATTAATTCAGTCTTTATCGATCTAAAGATTTAACTTTGGTCAAACGGAGCCTGGGAGCATCCAGTGACCTCCTGATCGAGTTTCGGGGAAAAATGGGTCGTTCGTCCGCACCGTAAGTCAGAATTACGCACGGGATGGATCGTTGGAAAGGGGATTCAGTGCCCTTTGAAGATTCATTTAGTCTCGTTTGAGCTGAAGATTTTGACTTTTGGTCACTCGATCCTGGGAGTGCTCGATGGCCTTTAGGTCAGTACCCGGGGTATGGCTTGGGATTACAATAATGAACGGAGGTACTAGGGACCTAAGGAGAGGTTAGGGGGTATTATAATGGGGTGTCTTCACTAACACTGCCCCCAAGCCGAGTAAGGCTCTCTCAATTTTATTCTTTCCAATGGTGCAGGAAATGGTGGGTGCACCGGGATCCTTTTATTTAGGTGGGAGATCGTTAAGAAAAACTGAGCTCATATTTTGTGCTAGAAACACCTTTATCTTTACCTTCATCCTCTTATTTATAGTCAATAATCTTTAATGACTTTGGCATAGGCTGGAATTTGCCTTATTGCATCGAGGAAAGGTAGGTTCAATTTCACATTTTTAAGCACCTCTAGCACTTCATCACTTATGGTCCCTTTATGGGAAGGAACCAATCTTTGAGGAAATAGCGCAGCAAAGGGTGGATTTATAACTACCTCGGGCTCACTAGTGTCTTCCTTTATACTCTCGTTTAAGGGTATATCTTCGGCCTCTTTCGTGCCGGGCGAATTCTCCTTAACTTTCGAAGTGTCATGTGGGGGAGGTGATAAATCAACAACTCTCTCACTACGAAGAGTGGTTACAACTTGACAATGCTCTTGTTGTTCTGTAGAGGTGGAGCTAACACTAGGTTGACCTTAGGGAGGTCTTTGGCCCTGGGTAGTAAACTTTCCTTTCACTTGGATACTCAATGATGATTGCAACTTGGAAATGTTCGCATTCATGTCGTCAAACATGCAATTGTATCTAGCATTTGTTGCAGTTTGAGAATTTATAAACGAATTTATGGTATCCTCGAGATTCCTCTGAGGTGGAGTTACATATGGAGCTGGACGTGATGGTGTTTATTGGTATTGAGGATGTGGTGGAGGTGGGACAACCTGTGAATATGTGTTCATCGCAGCTTGTGGTTATCTATAGTTAAAACCATGATGATTTCTCCACGAAGGATTGTATGAGTTCCCATGCGGGGAGTTAAAATTTCCCTTGAATCTTCCTACAGCATCCACCTGCTCGATGTGTATGGACATGTAAGCAGAAATCGTCGGGCATGCCTTTGTGGAATGGCCTGCCTCATAGATAGCACACACCTTTTCTTTCAAAACACGACTGGATCCGGAGATATCTCTCAACTAGCTATAAAGCAAATCTCTCATATCTCTCTGAAACTGGTCGAATTGACCGTCTATTAAGGTATTACTATCCAAATGGTATAGACCGAATGCAGTCAGAGCGATAGATGCTTGTCTAGGCTGGACTTGGGTATTAGGATCAGATGTGTCCCGTGCTTGAGTAGTCTCTGAGACATACTTAAGATGGGCATCGGCATCGCTGGAATTTAAATCTCAAAAAGGTCTTTCGCACATTGTTTGCACAAGTTGTTTGGAAGCCACTTTCAACCCATTATGGAAGAAAGAGATCACATAGTGTTTGTCAAAACCATGATGGGGACATGTTATTACCATCTCTTGGAAACATTCCCAACACCTATCAAAAGCCTCATTATCGTGTTGTCAAAAACCTTGGATTTGAGTTTTGGCAGAGTTGGTCTTATGTTGTGGATAGAATTTTGAGATAAATTTGGAATGCATATCTCTCCAGGAAAGTACGGAGTTCGGGGGTAGAGACCATAGTCAGATCTTGGCTTTATCCTTTAAGGAAAAAGGAAAAAGCTTTAGGCGAATGATATTTTGCGTGTAGGCTTGATAACTAAATGTATCGTATGCCTCCTCGAACTCGTGGATATGCAGGTATGGTTTCTCCGAATCCATGTCGTGAAACGTAGGGAGAATTTATATAATCCCATTGCGAAAGTGGAACTGACTGGCATTATACAGAAGTAAAATGCAACCAAGGGTGATAGTCCGTTCAGGAAAGAGTAAATCTTTCACAGGACGATAAGGTAGATTTCCCTCGCCAGTGCCGAAACTCGTTGCATCATACATCGCCCTCGCGCTCTCTTAAAATGACTCAGAATACTCAATTGGTGTCCTAGATGTGTGACTCAAGGATTGCCTCAGGGTGTAACTACCGATGGAGTGCTCAGGATTAGGAAGTGGGACCCAAAATTATGGAATGCGAGGTGTGTGGGGGCTTTCAGAGTTATACTCAACAATCGAAAGTTCGTGGATTCTGGTTGGATTATTTTGAGGAGTTTGAGTATGTTCAGGATTTTGCATTAAAGATTTTTGAGAGATGATGATTTTATTTTTTTGGATTTTTGGTCAAAGTTCTAGATTGACTCGATCTAACCTAAGTTTACCTAAATCCCCGACAACGGCGCCAAAAACTTGTTGTGACCACAAATGTGTCTAGTGTGCGTGCTATATAGGCTTAAGTGCAAGCCTGTCGCTCAACTAATAACCCGATAAGTCGGGTATCGATCCTCAGGGAAAAGGACGACAGGAGTCATGACGACGTTAGAAAGACGAGGGTAACCTAGTTTTGACTCTAAAAAGAACGAAAAGGCGATTCTGGGAAATGAAACAACTATAACTAGATGCAATTTTGAGATTAATTAACTAATGAAACTAGAATGAACAAAATTCAACTATGCTAATTAAACGAAAAACTGATGACAATTGGTTTTACGAATTAAATATAAAATAAGAACAATAGGTCGGGTTACAATCCCCCACACCCTAGAAATTCACTTCATAGGATACTAGATTCGAAATTAGAATTTTAAGTGAACCGAGTCTTTAGTACTGCCAAATATTACACATATGAGGGATCGTAACCCGCACAGTATATAAGCAAAGGACGAGTAAAGCGGTGTCTCATTATCCAATACGCACATCGCATTCGTAAGCATCCCGATTACCTAGGGAAAACGGGATCAAAAGTCCTAAGATGGTTGCCACAGTCACACCACACGATTCAGCTAAGATTTTAATTGAAAAGTCTATTTCCCATTATCGTGAATTACATCGGGTGGGGTTCATGCTCCCCAACCCGTAGAAATTTATCCAGATATATTGAATCTAATGAAAAACATAAAATCTAATATATATGGATTCATAATCATGAAGAAAGCTAACTTAAACATGAAAATAATGATTGGAATATCAGGAAATACCAAAAGCATGCAAAGAGAAATTAACTTGAAAGAATAGAGATGAAAGAGACAAACTTTTTAAGAAGAAAAATATTGAATTAATAGCTCAGAACTTGAATATTTGTTGAAGAAAGTGAAAACCTGGAGTCCTTGGGTGCAAGAAGCCTCTAAAATCTCCTCCAAACCTAGCTCTCTAATGTCTTCTATATAAAATAAATGAATACATTATGTCTTATTTATTCATTCATCTATGCACAACTCTATTTGTGAAATGAAAAAATATATATAAATTTTGGCCCGCCGAACCAGTTCGGATATCCTATGCTTTACTGGGGCGAACCGGTTCGCTTTTCCAGTCTTGCCAGGAACTTTTGAGCATGAAATTTTTTCTAAGTATTTTCTTCTCTTTTTGCTTCTTTTTCCATGATTTCTTCCCAAATTCAAACATTAATTACTTTTCACTCGTAGCTTGGATTTGGACATCGTTTCTTCCTGTGCGCTCATGGTACTAAGAACTTCAACTTCTTCATGGGAGTCCGTGTCCAGTTCTGAGTGCAAAATTACAAAATTTCCCCTCTACTTTCCTTCTCTTGCTTTTCATCTTTCTTTATCGAGTTTGAGTTTTCTCCTTTCTTATCTTGAATGAATTTCCTGCAAAATGTATGAGAAAAACAAAAAACTTGATGCACTGCATAGAAAAGGTCAGTAGCACTAATTCTGAAAGAAATCAATGGATTTTACGTTACACGAGGTGATAAAAACTTGTCAATTAAGGGGATAAATACATAATATTTATGCCTAATCAAGTACATCACCAGATTGATTAGTAAACTCACTTCAATTTGCTAACCCATTTTTAAACTCCTACCTAAAAGGTCCAAAATGAGACGTGTCAAGAAGCCTTCAAAAAATCAAGTTGTACCTTACTCAACCACCGGTACTTATACCACTATAGCCTAGTCTATACTTTCTCTTATACTTAATGGTCACTAAAACTACATTTGGGGATATGCTAGCCCAATACATCGAGGAGTCTCACAAAGAGAGATCCATCTACTACACCAGTCAAAAGCTTGTTAGGTATGAGGTAAATTACACATCATTGGAAAAGGCATACGTCGCCTTAGCTTTGGTCACCCAGAAACTTTGACACTACATGCTTGAATTCCTCATCAAGTTAATATCCTGAATGGATCCCACGAAGTACTTGTTAAAAAAACCTGTCATGTCAAGCCGCATGGTCGGATTATTACTTCTGCTAGCCGAGTTTGACATAACCTTTGTGACACAAAAGACATTAAAGGAAGGGTTATCTCTGATTACTCAGACGAACACCCCATAGAAGAAGTGGACGTGTGGATATATGAAATTCCAGATGAATAAATTCCATGCGTAACCTCAAAAAACTCTAGTGGCAAATGTTTTATGATGAAGCTTCCAATAAGAAGGGATGTGGCAGTGGGATACTTCTGATCACGCCTGATGACTCTCACGCTCCATTTCTATCAAGCTAGACTTATTATGCGATAAAAATATGACAGAGTACGAGGCATGAACTTTGGGCCTCAAGATTTATCTTGATAAAGGAACTCAATACCTCGATGTTTATAGAGATTTCACCCTCATCTTAGGACAAGTCCTCTTGAAATGGAAAATCATGGACGAGAAAGTCTTACCCTTTGACACTCATCTTGAAAATGTCACTTCCTAATTCTAAAATAACGTCTGCCATCACCTCTCTCTCTCTCTCTCTCTCTCAAGGAACAACTTTATCGACGTGTTGGCTACAGTAGCCTCAATAGTCGACATGCCCGAGGGAATAATTATTGCCCCTTTACAAGTTCAGAAGCATTTTAGGACAACCCCATGCTACCACATAGAGCACACCACTAATCAAAATTAAGACAAGTTCGGGCTGTGATATTAAAATATTTGGTTCTTACTCAAACATATTCAATACCCTCAGGAGGAGGACAAGAAAGATCGTATGACCCTTTAAAACTCGCATCCCATTATATTATTTGTAATAAATATCTGTTTAAAAGAAACTTTAATGGAACTCATTTACAATGACCATTAGGGGCTAACACCGAGGAGATTATGCAAAAAAATCAATAGTATGGAGTGCAGAGCCCATTTGAAAGACCATATGCTTGACAAGAAGATCTCTCGATAGGGATACTATTGGACTATCATGGTGAAATATTGCACAATGTACATCAATAGGTGCCTCTAATGTAAGTAATTAGCCAATATTCAACACTTATCACGCCAAGAGTTATGCAACACGACTTCTCCATGAACCTTCTCAAATTGAGGCATCAACATCATCAGGATAATCACTCCCAAAGCATCCCTTGGGCATGAATTCATCTCGTTCGCTATTGATTATTTCACAAAATAGGTTAAAGTCGAGTCATGTGAAGTTTTGAATGCAAAGAGTGGCCAAATTCATTCGAAAAAATAGCATCTGCCACTATAAAGTCCCCATGAACTCGTATTAGATAATGGTTTATATTTTAAAGCTTAAGTCAAAGAGCTGGCCGAAGAATATGGGATTCATAGACACTTTGGAGTAATTTATGGCATGCAATCAGTCTTGTCTCTCGAACTTGAGATAAACTCCGTATGGATCATGCTCAAAAGCCAAATATGAGAAATGGATTAGCAAAAAAACGTCTATGAAAAATTATCACTCTCAGATGAAAATTGACCAGAAGCTCCATATCACAAATAAGGGTATTATCGTCGCATTGCACGATTATTCAATATGAAAGTCAAAGATAATGGTGTGAGAGAAAGTCAAAGGCCGCAATGGGAACACAGAGGTAAATTCAAGCCCAATTGGAGTGGACCATACCTTGTAAAGAAGATCTTATTAGGAGTTGTCGCTAGGCTAATTGATCCCGATGGAGAAGAGATGGTGCACATAGTCAACTTATATCGTCTTAGGAAGTTTCATCCTTAATCTAAATCTCGTCGCGCTACGCAATTATGATTTCCATTTTATTTTAAAAAACAAATCTCTACCATTCCCTCTCTATTATAACTACATAGGACCAAATCCTCTAAATATATTATCAAAATAGTATAACCTCCTTCATCTCCACAAAGGCACGTAAGCAATCCATAAAGTAACTTCGGGTACAATCCAACTTTTTCACAAAATGCCCTTTTTTCTCCCATCAAGGGACATATGTCTCTCTCATATTTTTAATTGAACAAAAAGATTATTTACACCTTAACGGTCGGTATAGATAGTTCAAATAAAAATTATTCTTCCATAAAATTAACATTTCTTTCAATACTTGTATTCCATATACAGCTTTTTACACGAAGAATCATCAAAAATATTTCCCAAATAGCTATAATAACCAAATAAAACAACTACACCCGCACCCAGTAACCATGCCCAAACAAATAATACCCATAGACCTTCACTATATATCTACATATAACAAATCTTCACTAAAACTAACACTAAAAACTACACCAAATAAACCTGTTAAGAACCAACACCTAATAATCAGACCAACCATTTCCCTTGAAGATATATTAAACCTCCCTCAATTACTATAGGGTCCCATTTCATCATCATCATCACCGCCATTATTATCTTCCGTAGGTCCCCAATAATCATCGTTATGAGTCCCTATCCATATACATTCAATATGACATCACATCTTGAAAATCTTGGTCGTGATCACTTCACTATCCTTCACAACCTCGACCTCCACAAGCCATATTTTTCCAGACTCCTTAGTAGAAACCTTCACTACTAAATCCTTCCAAAACTGCATCAAGTAAACACCTAAAACCACTAAATCCTCTCATATAAATAGGGTTGAATGATGAGTTGGCATGGGACACTTCCAGAAACTCCCTAATGGAATCCTTAAAGATTCAATCAGGTCCTCCACATAGTAGAAATTACTTATACGCAGAGGAAAATTTTTCTCCCAGCATGCCTGATGCAAACTTCTCTATGAGAGATAAAAGGAGGTCCGACGGAGGCCCATAAGTACAACATAATGGAAATTGTCTAACTACAAGACATGTGTTAATACACACCATCATGGCATGGATTAGAGAAGATAATTGGACCCATTTTCTAAAAACTAATCATCCACAGATGGCCCGAAAACAATACAAGAGTAAAATAAGAAATTATGGGTATTATTATAAGGAAAACGAATGAGGTATAGTCAAATGGAACCTTTCTACTAGCCACATATATAGCATCACAGGACTACCCCACAAGAAAGTAGAAAGATCCTCATTCCAATCATTAAGACCATCCAGCGTCTCCACTAGAATAGTGGCAGATGGATTACAGTGACAATGTATCCATTAATCTATGATAGTTACATGGATGTCTTCACTCATACCACCTGTTATTAGAATCATTTTTGTAATCAAGCCTAAAGTCGTAGCTCCACCAAATCTGTTGTCTCTAAAATCCCTTTAACGTACAGATTCAAGCATCACATGGGAGACAAATATATCCCTCACGTACCAGTGGATGACCTAAATGTGCAGCAAATCACCCAACACTTTCCTTGAAGAGTGAAATTTTTTGGCATAGTATCAGAAAGTTGAGGGTGAATGCATAGCATAGCAGAAAATTCCTCGAAAGTAGAACACACCTCGTCCAACTCGAAACGAAACATGTGACCCTCGAGGTACCAAAATTGAAGGGTCGCTTCTAGCAAAATCCATTCAATCAGATGGTTATGTCACAAAGTGACCACGCACAAGTTAAATGCAACATAGTCAATGTTGTACAAGCTCATAGCTTCTAAACTATTGAGATCAGCAGAAAATGTTTCGGACATGGGGATAACCATTATCAAAGATGAAATTAAATACAAGAGAGGAGAGAAAAAATTGTGGGTTTAAAATGACAACAGTACCCCCCCCCCCCCCCCCCCCCCAAAAAAAAAAAAAAAAAAACTCTCCAAAAAATGATGAAGAAGTTGAGCCATCAAAACTTATGCAAGAATCAAAGGACCAAGGTGCACTAAAAGAGTTCTAGATATAGAAAAGCCAAAGTAGCGGGACTGATATGTCAGCCAACAGGCCAGGAACTTTTCCGGTTGGCACCCCCTATTTTGGGAAATTCTCCTTTTTCCTTTTTTATACTTCTCTTTTCAAAATAATCCCCTTCAATGACTAGTTTTTACAATAAAATCTCTCGGGCACTTCTTTACTTAAACATTAAAAATATTCAAAAACATAATTCACGCTTTTTCTCAATAAAACCTTTAGTGGAAAATTAAAGTATATGTATATTAAGACACTAAGTCAAGATAATTAAAAGAAAATGCATCGTTTTATATATTTTCTTTCAAAGTTTTCAGGTACATCATGGAAGAAGAAAATAACAAAAGGAAACAAAATTGTCGGGGCACAACCCGAACCTTTTTTTCTAAAACCTAACTACTAGTAACATTACTGACCGCGATGAGGGCACTTCCCATGATGATGAGAGGTGGAGGCCCCACTCCCAGATCTCGAAGATAAGACGTAATCATCCGTTGCTGGAGGATCAGTCATGGCCATCCTCGAATCTGCTCGGTCACAAAAGCCATTATGTTTCAGACCTCTCGCAGTAAGTCTGAATAGATACAGACTGCATATGAAAGAATAAAGAAATGATATTGAAATGAGAAATGAGCACAAACGCATAAATCAAAGTACACAAATTAGTATGTAAAAAGCAGAATGCAAACAAGGTAATAACACATACCCCTAAATGGAAGTCATCCGTTGGGTATATGAGTAAGACATTGACCCTCTAGCAATGCATGGGTTCGGTGAGGAATCTCTACTGTGGATCCCCCTCCACACGCACATAATAGGAAGGAAACCTATACTCTCAAAGAGAAGGAGCCTCCGTTATCCATATAAAACTACCTGAAGCTTCAGCCTATGACCCTAGCGCACCATTACCACTGTCCTCGCCGATGGAGGTAGAGCTCCATCCACATCATATATAGATTCTAGCATCACCCAACTAGTCACTAGGTCTAGGTAGTCATGCGTATTGGCCTATATGTATAGGTGGAGTAGTGTTCCCCGATCATCACCACTAATCTCTCCCATTTTGGTATAATCTTCGAGACTTGCATAAAGAATGAAGAGTTCACCAAAGGAACTGTCGCCTCTATATGCATAACTTGTCGTACTACATTCTCCCCTAGATACCAGTTGTACCCAAACTCATGCGACAATAGTCGCCTCATCTGAGCATAGAAGTTGGTAACCCCCATATGCTCCGTCAACTGACCCCAATAGTAGAAGGTCACCTGTCCAAATCAATTCATTCACCAACATGCAATCCAAAATTAAATCAGAATTGAAAAGAAAATCGAAAAATAATATAAATAAATGTTAATCTTGTTTCACGTCGGGGTTTTCAGGATAACCCTCACGTCTTTAAAAGCCGATAAATTCTTGGAGGTTATATTCTCCTTCCTCCACCTCATTATCCTAGGCCACACATCGCCATGTTCTTACTTCAACTGCATCAATTGGGTATTGTACCCAATTACCTCATATAACCATACATGAGAAAAATAAAAAAAATACAAAAAAATGTTCAGAAGAAACTATCACAAAAATATGCAAGAATAAAACAGAAAAAGATAAAAATAATACTACCTCCAGAAGATATGGTGGCCCTATGAAAGTAGACCTATAAAAGCGATTGAAACCATAGTGATGCCAAAATCAAGATCCTCCAATCCTAAGTGCCTATTCGTGTGAATTCACGCAGAAAAGAGAGGAGCCAAAGGTGAACATCATAGTTGCTCTTCGTTAGCAGTGTGATCTCCAACACAAACAAAATAAAAAGGCACGTTGTCTACCTCACTTACCGAACATAAACCACATTTATCACTATCCCAAGTAAGGTGTCCTTAAGTAGGTCCACCTTCATCAACTCTTTCGATCCTACCCTCATTATCAGCCCCAAAGTTGTATGAATCACCGTAGTTGCCAGGAAAAGAGATCGGTCCACCATATTATGCACCCCTTTATGCGGCAGTCCCAATATTTGATATACATTTATCGGCATCACCGTAATCTCACCCATACCAAATTGGAAGGTATGAGTGTGCCCCACCATCTATCGCCTAGGGTGCACAACATCACCGAAGATCGCGATGTGTCATCCAAAGCATATCACCTGCACTAAGCTCTTCACCTCACTAGGGAGGTGGTCTCAAATGGCCTTCACCCAGGTCAATCCCCGAGTGAGAATTTTTGACAAAGATACCTTTGTCTCCAATATATACATTCCAAATGAGTTAAAAAGTCTCTCAACAAACTCAGAATAAATAAATAAATAATGAATTCAATTTGAATACCATAATAAAAATAATAAATAGAATAATAATAAATACTCACATAACCGATTAGGCTCTTCACCGTAGACGAAGATGCACCTGAGGCTCCCTCATCAGAACCCGATCGTCCATTGCTGGTTTAGCACTATGGTAAAGATTCTCCGCTCTCGCGGGCATCCCCATGTAATGCACCCACTCAATGTCAACCCAGTCATCGACATTCACATAATTCTCCATTTTCTTCGATAAACTGACATAAATACGCTCACGGTAGCCTTTTTTCTAGAGAGAGATAAAGGATTTGAGTTTGAGGTGAGAAATGAGGTTTTCCCTTACCTCATAAGGGAAAGGGGACTGCCCCCCCCCCCACTATGCCTACCTGTTGGCAGGTGTCCCTTGGGACTCGCATTTATTCTCGAATCCCGCACTCTGTCGACAGACACAGACCACCCCTACTGGTAAGCACCCCTCCAAATTTTGGTTACCAAAATTCCAAAAATGTTTCAAAAAGTCTAAAAATATCACATAAAATCCCCAAAATAATAAAAACTCAAAAGGAAATGCACATTTTTCATAAAAATCATCAAAATTCTGAATACAAGCATTCAAAAGTCATACAAATCCGTTGGAAAAGTCCGAAACTTTGGAGAAAATTCTCACATCACCACATATTCTTTCCAAATTTATCTTAAACCTTTTAGGTCCTTAGAATCAAACATAGGTACTCAGAACTAGGTCACATTCCTCGTATTAGTCTCACTCATTTTAGGTCCTCAGAATCATACCTAATCCCTCATAATTAGGTCTCAATCCCCGTATTGGTCGCATACACTTTAGGTCCTCATAATTAATCTAGGTCCTCATAATTAATCTAGGTCCTCAGAATTTGGTAGCATCCTTGTATTGGTCGCACACTCTTTAGGTCCTTAGAATCAGACCTAAAACCTCAGAATTAGGTTGCAATCCTCGTATTGGTTGCACACACTTTAAGCCCTCAGAATCAGACATAGGTCCTCATAATTGCAATCCAAATATTAATCGAACACACTCTTTTGGTCCTCAAAATACTACTTAGGCCCTCAGAATTAAGTTGCAATACTCGTATTGATCGCACACACTCTTTAGGTCCTTATAACCAGACCTATGCCCTCTGAATAATGTCGCAATCCCCGTAATGATCTCACTGCAAGACATATGTTAATATACCCCACCATGGCATGTAACAATGAAGAGAACAAGATCCATTTACTAGAAACCAGTTAGAATAGTCATCCACATATGCCCCAAAATCAATACAAGACCGAAATAAAAAATTGTGAATATTATCAGAAGGAAAACGGTGGAGGTACAACCAAATGGAACCTCTCTTCTAGCCACATATATCGCATCACAGGACTACCCCGTAATAAAGTAAAAGGACCCTCATTCCAGTCATTAGGACCATTCAGCGTCTCCATTAGATTAATGGTAGCTATATTATAGCGACAACGCATCCATAAAACTATGGCAAGTACTTGGGTGTCCGCACTCTTGCCACCCATTACTAGAATTGTTTCTACAATCAAGCTTGAGGACAAAGCTCCAACAAATCTTTTATCTTTAAAATCCCTTTGATGGATAGATTCAAACACCATAGGGAGATAAATATCTCCCTCCTGAACCAATGGACGGGCCGCAGATGGATAAATGTGCAGCAAGTCACCCAACACTTCCCTTGAAGAGTGAGAAAATTCAGGCATAATAACAGGAAGTTGAGGGCGAATGCCCAGCATAGTAAAAAAATCCTCGAAGGTCGATCACACCTCGTCTAACCCAAAATGGAACATGTGGTCCTCGAGGTACCAAAACTAAAGGGTAACTTCTAACGAATTCTGGTTAATTAAACAATTAGGCCATAAAGTGACCCGACATAACTTAAACACATAATCAGCTTTGTACAAGATCATATCTTCTAAACTATCAAGATAAGAAGCAAACGCTTCGAACTTAAGGATAACCATTAGCGAAGATGAAATTAAATACAAGAGGATAGAGAGGATTGTGGGTGATTCAAAATTCCAGCATTAAGCCCCCTTTCATAGTAAAAACTCTCCACAAAATGATGAAAAAGTTGAGCTATCAACATTTATGCAGGAATCAAAGGACCAAGGTACATCAAGAGAGTGCCAAAGACTGAAAATCCAAATTACTAGGAATGACATATCGATCAACATGCCAAGAACTATGCCAGTCGACACCCCTAAATTGGGAAGTTCCCTCTTTTCTTTTTTTTACCTCTCTTTTCTAAATAATCCTCTTTAATGACTGTTTTTAGAACAAAATCTCTTAAGCATTTCTTTACCTAAATATTCAAAACACATTCCATATTTTTTCTCAAATCCTTAAGTGGGAGAATTATCTGAACAATTCGAATACCACGATCTGAGTGGAAGTTGTTCAGCATCAGGTGATGATGGTTTCCAGTTCAAGATAATAACAGAAGAGAGTCCCATTAACTGGGATCTCGAAGTTAATCAACTAAAATGAACTATGATAGCAACTAATTACTCCTAGAGTCTTACACGGCACAATTTCCTCGGGACCTCAACAAATGTAACCGAAACCACTGGAGAAAGGGGAATGTAAAATCTTATTGAGAACTGATTAATAAGAAAATAGAGAAACACCCGTGGACTTAAGCAATTTGTTGAACCCCGTAACTACTTATATTGTGTGATTGTGTGACTTATTTATTATGATTAGATTTAATTATTTGGGAACCATTGAGGGATTTTTACACCTACACTGAATTATGGGTATACGCTAGGCGATACTGGGAAACTTATAATGAAGTTTAAGATTGCACTGAACAGGTCGTTGTGGCCTCATTCATGGTTAGGTTGCCTAGTAGTTCTATGTTGCATCAGTCTTTTACTAAGAAGGAGGTGGATACTCTTAACAAACTCATGTCACGTATAAAGAAATACGCAAAGGTGAAAGATGTGGTGACGGGGCATCTAGATTAACAATGATTGCTCAATGATGACCGAGAATGGCGATAAGGAGAATGCCCCAAAGAGAGGGGGCAAGAAGTAGAACGGGGGATCAAAGAATGAAGACAAGACAAATCCCTCTAAGTCTTTTGAGGCGATCAATATCGTGTTCAAAGAACCAATTTAAAACATCTCGAGTAAAATCAAGAATTAGAAGCTCCTCAAATGGCCAAATAAGATGGGGGAGACCGAACGAAGAGGAATAAACCTCTCAGGTGTGCGTACCATAAGAAACATGGGCATAACATAAAGAACTATAAGTCCCCCTAGTTTCATTTAGAAGAAATCATCATCTAAGTGCAAGTGCTGCTCTCCAACATTCAAGATCAAGCTCAAGATCTTCAAGAAGGTCCATTTTTTTCAATTCTCCCCTTAAATTCTCATAAATTCGCATTAACTTGATTTATTACTTAGCACTTTTATTATCTCATCTTACATACCCTAATATACTTTTTATTCAGTATTATTACACATCTCTTATTTTCATAAAGAACTAAAAAAACAAGAAAAAGAGGGTTTGCTCATAAATTCCAAACGGGAATTCTCGCACTTTTCTTACACTTTTCTCACAACTAACACACTTTTTTGCACACACACACACACACACAAATAAGAGAAGTCCCCAGTTGGATTTATGGGATAAACTCCACCCCCTCGTTTTGCATGCGAACTACGTGAACTTTGATGCCTCTATAGGCTATGTAGGTGTCTCGAGGTAAAACTTGAGACTCGAGTCCTATTCTCACTTTTTCTCTCGTTTTCTATTTTCTCTAAACTCAATTATCTTATATTACATATATTCATATATGCATATATTTGTTCTTAGTGGAGTATTATTCCACATACGTTATCGTTCCATTATAATGATCAACGCAAGGATAATCGCGTAAATCCTATTTTCTAATATTATTTTTATGAACCTTCCTACGGGTGACTTGTTTTATCTCTTCCATGATACAAGTCGAGCATTCATATCTCCACTATATATACACATGCACACATATCACGGGAAAAATAAAGGAAAATAGCGAAAACCTATGAGAGACTGTAAGGGCGGAATGGGTGCCTAATACCTTTCCATTTCATTACTTAGCCTCCGGACCCTTTTCGAATCATTTTGGTTTCGTATGTATCAGTATGTCTTTAGATGTTGTCCTTCGGGATGGCTCCCTTTCTTTTGTCTATTTTAAGTAAGATAGACTGGCGACTCCATCTCTCTACATTTTTCACCTCATCAACGAAGCCGACTGAAGTGCTCCCGAGAGGGACGCGCGGGACCTAGGATCCTCACTCTCTCGCCCGCCGCGAGGATCGTGGATGGCCACAGTGTAACAACCCGCGTAATTTTAGGCTATTTTAATTAATTTCTGAAAAATGGAGGAAAATGAAATTTTAGATAAAATTATTTTTATTGCTCAAATATGTTGGTTATTATTTTTAAATGCAAGAATTTCAAACGGTTTTGAAAACGGAGTTAAAACGGATTTTAAAATTATTTTTTAATGTTTTTAACTCTTGGAGTTGTTTTGACTTCCAACTCTTCATTTATTTGCCTTATTTAAAGGAGTCTTTTGGATTCCAACTATTCATTTCTTTGCATTATAAAAGGAAGTCGTGGGCAACCCTTTTAACCTACTTTTGGCACAAATTTTGGCAACAAATATATTTTATATTCCTCTTCTTTTTATATATTGAAGAAGAGGATAATCCCGGATTTTAAAATAATAATTTCCTTGTTATATAACGT
The DNA here is from genome assembly GCA_949130495.1 of Sambucus nigra. Lineage (NCBI taxonomy): Eukaryota > Viridiplantae > Streptophyta > Magnoliopsida > Dipsacales > Adoxaceae > Sambucus > Sambucus nigra. The sequence continues at coordinate 298,687,229 of OX422215.1, read as the reverse complement.
AAACTCAATATAGATGATGCGGAAGCGTTTGTAAAACAGGTGATGGTTCAACTTTCAAAAATAACAACAAGTGTTAATTTCTCAAAACAAATTAAAACATAATTCAAGTCCTAGAATTTGCCTAAGTCATAATTAACAATTATTCAAAGTTAGGCGAAACCAATTTTAGGAAATGACTTGAATAAACCAATTTTACCCAATATTTAATTTAAGTCCCAAATTAAATGAGTGTGATAATAAAACCGAGTTTTATCTTGAAATTATCCTAAGCATGGATTCTAAATTATTGTGCAAGATAAAATAAACAATGTCACACTACGCCGAGATGTACGAGGAAAAACCCAAGACGGGAAACAACCTCGGACGGCCCTAGCCACAAGTCCACTAGATACGGAATTACAATTACAAGACAAGAGACTTACAACACTCGACTCGAACCCTCTCAAGCCCCGATGCACCTCCTTGTAGAAACCTCTTCCTAGCGAACAACCTCGGAACACCACCGCGGTCTCGGAATCCACCGATGGGACTTTATATGGTCACCGTCACCCAAGCATGGAGCCTTTCTCCGTGTGGGTAGAATCTCAACAAAGGTCTTCTTTGTGATGGGGTGTAGAAGCAAACCCGAAACGTCTCTTGAATTCGGTAGAGAAAACCGGTGCCAAAAACTCCAAGCAATTGATATAAATATAGAAACTTGGATAAACACAATTGGGTGTAAACTAAGTGTTTAAAGATTTTTCTTTAAGTTGAAGAACACTCAAACATGAACATTTTCCTTTTGTAAAATAATCTCTCAAACTCTCTCTAGGAGATGTATTAGGATGGAAAAGTTGCCTTGGAAAATGTGTTTCCCGCACATAATAATGTATGAAAAAAGTTGGTTGAAAACCAAGTGGAAGAGTGGGGAAAAACTGCAAAAAACTGCCAAATAACTGTTCCCGTTGGAATCTCGTTCGAACGAACTTGATTCTCGTTTGAACGAGTCTTCTAACGAGCGACCAGCCTGGGCTCGTTAGAAGTTCGTTAGATATCTCGTTAGAACGAAAACTCGTTCGAACGACATATCGAACGACTGACCAGTTAGGGTCGTTGGCAAAACTCGTTCGAACGAACTTGGTTCGAACGACAAAACTCGTTCGAACGAAACCTGGTTCGAACGAAAAAACTCGTTCGAACGACATTTCTAACGAACGACCAGAAAGATTTAAAAATTCGATTTTGGCCCAGAAACTTTTATATACTTATTTTAAAGTTCTAATTTGATTCTTTCTGAAAATAAAATGTAGTTTTTATTACACCTAACACCCAATAAACTTTGTTCCAAGCTCCTATATAAATATAATTACATTCATACCTTGGGAGCATGGAACCTTGGTTGATAACGTAGAAACGAGGCACACAAACCGGCATTTTGATGAAGCTTTAAATTCTTTGCCGCTACGTATTCAACATACACTTCATAGGCTTGAGAATATTACAATAGAATACTATCCTATGAATAAATGTTTTTGTCCGGAATTGAGCCAAAACTATATATGGACTCAATTGGAAATTTGTGTCCTTACAAATCTCCCCCTTTGGCTATTCCGGGACAAAAACCAGACAAAAATCCTAAAGGGCCGTCAAGCTCACTAGACTCAAAACATAACCCGCCCAAACTTGACTCAACCCAAGGATCAAACGCTTTGCCATAGAAAGATGCCGCTTTAGAATAATTCCTGCACACTTAAGCAAACTCATCAAATGCATAGGGAATATCAAAATATTAAATGCAATTAATTAATTACTCCCCCTAAATTAATTCTCCCTTTTAAACACATGACATACTTAGAAAGACGTCTCCCCCTAAATATAACCTCATGTGACAATATAAAGATTGAACTCAATGAACAAACATACACAATGCATACAAGCCTAGCATGATGATGATTCTACAAACCAAATAGAGTCATGACATTATAGACAACTAGGTTAAACGGACATTGTGCAAACCGTTGATATACCATCCAATTCTCCCTCAATGAGCATATATATTCTTTTGTTTTTGAATGAATATATCATACAAACATAGGCCTTAACAATTGCTTTTTGTTTAATGCCAAATATTCTGTTTTTAGGCCTTTGGATCACGTATTTCTTTTAGATCCAATCAACGGTGGCTTACTATCGCAAAGGATTTAATTCATCCTTTCGGAGCCCTTCCCCGTGCATATATTAATTTATCATGTTTTCATTTTTCGCACAAATCTCACATGCAACGGATTTTGACATGCACTAGTCCTCCTAGGTCATGGATATGTAGATGACTAGATTGATAGGAGAACACCTCAAAAAGCTCAAATATAACATGTGACATTAAGATTTCAAAAGAGCTCGTGCATGTGTGAAAAGAGGCATATAGAAATAGAATCCATTTAAACAATACAAAATCCAACTACTCCATATAAAACATGGTAAAGAACATTTTAAGGATTGAAAATCTAAACCAAAAGTTCTAGCCACATGGAAGCGTTAACGATAGGATTCAAACACAAATATATGCCACATAAAGTGTGTCAAACAAAAATACACACAAAACAAAATCTTTTTGAGTTTTTAACATTTTTAATCAAAAATAAATATTTACTCAAAAGGACAAACAAAAATCATTTGTATTTTTCATTAAGCGTAAATGAAATAAATAAAACACAAATGATAAACAAAAATCTTTTTATATTTTTTCAGTTAAATCAAACACAAAATATAATACAAAAAGATAAACAAGTCATGATTTCTAGCATGTGATATGAAATAAGGCAATGACTAGAAAATGACTAAACAAGCATACATTTAGCATATGAATATAGCATGAAGTACAAACGCTAAAGTATGCAAACACTAACACATTCATCCATTAGATTTAGAAAGGGAGGAAGCATGTGAAAGTAAATGAGAATCAAAATCCCTATTTTGTAAGGCAACCAAGTCGGATTTCCTAACCCAAATTAATGAAGAATTACTATCTTGGGGTGTTGGATCGTTAATTACCGTGGTTACTTTACTATGGGATTCTCTAGGAATTCATTTAAGATCTAAACAAAATTTCTTAAGATGACCTTTTCGACCACAATGTGTACAAGTAAGAACATGTCGAAAAGATTTTCTTAAGGAGTGATCTTTAAAGGTATTCCTAGTTGATTCTCCTAAAACATTGGTTTGGGCATTATGAGTAAATTCATTACAAGGATTGAAGCCTAAACCACAAGTGTCATTTTTAATTTGGATCGTTCCTAACATTTTATCAAGTTTTTCCGAACGACATTCCAAATCAAATTTGACATTACTAGAATCTTTTAATTTATTTTCCAATTCTAAAATTTTAGATTCTAGTAAAACATTTCGCTCTTCAAAAGCAAGAAGCTCCTTTTTCAAGGATTCCATTAAACCCCTAAGGCTATCTCTTTTGCCTTCTACATAGTTAAGCTTCTCTTGAAGAGTCCTCTCATGTGTCCTAAGGTCCTCTATTAAAGCATTTTCATCAACGACCTTGACACTCTCTCTTAAACTAGCTTCTAACTTCAAATTAGCTCTTTTCAATTTAATAGATTCAGTATAAAGTTCTTGAAAAGCATTTTGAAGTTCACTCATATCAACCTCATCTTCATTTTCACTCTCTCTTTCTTCTTCACTCTCACTATCATCAAAAATAAGAGAATCATTTACAATGACCTTGGAAGTGGCATGTGCTATAATTTCATCATTCGATGAGTTCTCACTATCACTCACATGTCTAGCCATAAAAGCCACAAAAATTTTCTTACTGGGGGATTCGGGCTTCTCTTCCTTATCACTATCACTAAGGGTCGCATTATAAGCAGTGGATCGTTTACCCTCTTTCCTTAGTTTAGTGGGGCATTCATAAGCCCTATGGCCATAACCTTCACAACCAAAACACTTATCAGACTCGTCCCTATCTAAATTTTCATTACTAGGTTTAGGGATCTTTTCGGCTTTAGAAACCTTCTCGCTTTTATCATGTTTAGAAGTGTCAAATTTCTTAAAATCATTTTTATATTTATCCTTGTTAAATTTAAGAAATTTTCTAAATTTGCGAGCAAACAAAGTCATATCTTCCGAGTCACTATCACTATCGCTCTCTACTACTTGTTTAACCTCTTTGCGGGCTTTTAAAGCAACGCCCTTTTCGATTTTCTTTTCATTTATATAGGGAAACATATCTAGTTCATAGGTTTGTAAATCACCTACAAGCTCTTCTAATTTCGTAGAGGCTAAAGTGGGTAAAGAATTTAAAACGGTCACCTTTGGAATAAATCTATCGGGTAGGGACCTTAAAATTTTCTTTACTACACGGTCGTCAGGTATTTTCTCTCCCAAGTTAAAGGATGAATTAACAATATCAGAAAGTCTAGCATAAAATTTATCAAAAGTTTCGTTTTCATCCATTTTGATAGTTTCAAATTGAGTGGTGAGGTTTTGGAGTTTTGAAGCTTTAACGACACTAGTTCCTTCATGAGTCAGTTGTAAAATATCCCAAGCTTCTTTAGCGGTCTCACACGTCATAATGCGTCGGAATTCATCCGGTGTGACAGCGCTAAACAAGGCATTTAAACCTCGGGAATTAAAGTTAGCAAGTTTAAACTCATTTTCAGTCCATCTATCGGCGGGTTTGATAACACGTTCATTTTCAACTAAGTAAGTTGGTGGGGAGTACCCGGAAACAACAGACATCCAAACTCTCTCGTCGATAGATTTTAGTGCCGATCTCATTCGCGTTTTCCAATACGCGTAGTTTGAACCATAAAAAATAGGAAATTTTGAAAATGGGGAAAAATCCATTTTAGCCAAAAAATTAAAGGATCTTAACGAAATAATTTATCGTTTTTGGCTCTGATACCAATCTGAAGAAGAGGATAATCCCGGATTTTAAAATAATAATTTCCTTGTTATATAACGTAAACTCAATATAGATGATGCGGAAGCGTTTGTAAAACAGGTGATGGTTCAACTTTCAAAAATAACAACAAGTGTTAATTTCTCAAAACAAATTAAAACATAATTCAAGTCCTAGAATTTGCCTAAGTCATAATTAACAATTATTCAAAGTTAGGCGAAACCAATTTTAGGAAATGACTTGAATAAACCAATTTTACCCAATATTTAATTTAAGTCCCAAATTAAATGAGTGTGATAATAAAACCGAGTTTTATCTTGAAATTATCCTAAGCATGGATTCTAAATTATTGTGCAAGATAAAATAAACAATGTCACACTACGCCGAGATGTACGAGGAAAAACCCAAGACGGGAAACAACCTCGGACGGCCCTAGCCACAAGTCCACTAGATACGGAATTACAATTACAAGACAAGAGACTTACAACACTCGACTCGAACCCTCTCAAGCCCCGATGCACCTCCTTGTAGAAACCTCTTCCTAGCGAACAACCTCGGAACACCACCGCGGTCTCGGAATCCACCGATGGGACTTTATATGGTCACCGTCACCCAAGCATGGAGCCTTTCTCCGTGTGGGTAGAATCTCAACAAAGGTCTTCTTTGTGATGGGGTGTAGAAGCAAACCCGAAACGTCTCTTGAATTCGGTAGAGAAAATCGGTGCCAAAAACTCCAAGCAATTGATATAAATATAGAAACTTGGATAAACACAATTGGGTGTAAACTAAGTGTTTAAAGATTTTTCTTTAAGTTGAAGAACACTCAAACATGAACATTTTCCTTTTGTAAAATAATCTCTCAAACTCTCTCTAGGAGATGTATTAGGATGGAAAAGTTGTCTTGGAAAATGTGTTTCCCGCACATAATAATGTATGAAAAAAGTTGGTTGAAAACCAAGTGGAAGAGTGGGGAAAAACTGCAAAAAACTGCCAAATAACTGTTCCCGTTGGAATCTCGTTCGAACGAACTTGATTCTCGTTCGAACGAGACTTCTAACGAGCGACCAGCCTGGGCTCGTTAGAAGTTCGTTAGATATCTCGTTAGAACGAAAACTCGTTCGAACGACATATCGAACGACTGACCAGTTAGGGTCGTTGGCAAAACTCGTTCGAACGAACTTGGTTCGAACGAAAAAACTCGTTCGAACGACATTTCTAACGAACGACCAGAAAGATTTAAAAATTCGATTTTGGCCCAGAAACTTTTATATACTTATTTTAAAGTTCTAATTTGATTCTTTCTGAAAATAAAATGCAGTTTTTATTACACCTAACACCCAATAAACTTTGTTCCAAGCTCCTATATAAATATAATTACATTCATACCTTGGGAGCATGGAACCTTGGTTGATAACGTAGAAACGAGGCACACAAACCGGCATTTTTATGAAGCTTTAAATTCTTTGCCGCTACGTCTTCAACATACACTTCATAGGCTTGAGAATATTACAATAGAATACTATCCTATGAATAAATGTTTTTGTCCGGAATTGAGCCAAAACTATATATGGACTCAATTGGAAAATTGTGTCCTTACATATATACTTTGGCCCTTGAGATTTGTGAGTTCCAACCTTAGATTAGAGGTGTTCTTGGGGCTATTTTGTTGGAGGTTCTTGGAGGAGCTTTTGTATATCTTTTGTGTTGATCTTGAGGATGTGATCATTGGTTTCTCATCATGGTTTGAGGTATGGGGTTTTACACAATATGCTCCTTAAATCTCGCGAGTGTCATTCTCTTTGAATTCTTGTTTAATTGAACTCATATTTGAATTGATAAATTCATTGAAATCTGGAAAATAATTGTTGAAATTATTTTGATTCATGTGGTATCATTATATTGTTGATGAGCACGTAGTCATGAGATTTTAATATGGCACGGATGTTGAGTACCCGCCAAAATTCCTGTTTCCCGGGCTATGGCTTGATAAAGCATATACGGATGTGGTGAGGCTTGGTGACCCAATTAAAGTGTTGTTGAGAAATTATATTGATAAATGCTTTGAGATTTGCATTTTGATTTGAATATTTGTACTCGTGTTGTTACGTTTTATTCATCGCTAACATATATTTGTTGAGCCTCTTTCTTGTCGTATTCTGTACTTCCCCATATTTTCTTTTAGTGGTAGGTTAGCGCGGATTTTGGGGCGCTATGGAGATTGATTTGTATTATTTTGATGTATAGAGCTTTGGAGATTTGTATTTTATTTTCGAGTTAGTTGTTGTATGTAATTCGAGAGATTTGGTATTTAATTTGAAGAGATTGAGATTTGTAGTTTCTCTTTTGTTCTTGTGGGACTTAGATGCTCTATACCTTGTCACTTGTGGATTTGGATTTATTTTATCGCATTAGCGCTCCGTTCGCTCTCCCCGGGCGGGCGGGGTGTTACAGGTGACTTCGCTGGGGAAATTATTTTGAGGGCTAGACTCTATTTACATGAGTGTTATGTTTGTTTATATTTTCCCCCATTTTCGCATGTTCCCCTTTTCCATGTGTCCCCCGTACTTATGCTTCTATTCACACACTTGTAGAAAATTCTCCATGTACACTTCACACCACGTGCACCTAGTATCACATATATCGAGATGTTGCACGCATCACCCATCCATACTTGGTGTGCCCTTGGTACTTGTACTTTGCTCCCTATTTGGCATGATCAAGAAAGATACTCTCATCATAAGATACTAATAAGATAATCATGCATGATTTACACGACATCACCAAAAAGCATTTTTATTTACCAAATTTTGTCCAGTAACTGAAGGGTCACTTCGTGATGGGCGTTGGTCCGGCAGGGCGCAGTTAGCCTAAACAATATGACTCTCACCTTCCATTGGCCAAGTACCTTCGACGCATATCAAAAGGTTCCCCCGCATCGTACCGCTTCACCGAAGTCATGACAGGAAGTATATCACAGGGAACTCGTTCACGTATATCGAGTATATCGAATTCTCTCTCACATGTACCGTCCCCACGAGGTATATGGTGAGGCAATTCACGTACACTCAGGTATATCAAATGGCTTGTCCACACGTACCGATTGCCCACAAGAGCAAGACGTCTATCGTGGAAGTCATGCCAAAGGGGGGAACCCTTTTCGATTCACCGAACCAACTGCATACCCACATATAGGTGTCAATCCTAGGACACACATATTAGATTACCGGTTTCAACCCAAAACTTTGCCAAAATTCTGGGTCGACCCGCCGCCCAAATTTTCGCGTATTTTTAAAATGGGACCCTGCCCATGAGCCTGGTTACAAGTCCCGCCATAGCTTTGCATATGTTACAAACCCAATTTTTCCAGACTCGGGTCCCGTCCGGCATTTCATTTTGCATTTAGGAGAATTTAATACAAGTGAGAATATAATAATCATGCTGAGACCGTCAACCAAAAAAATAAAAAAATAAAAGACATTTCCCTTTTCTTTATCAAAAATCCAAAAATATTTCTCCTCTCTTTATCAAAAAGCCAAAAATATTTTATCTTCCAATCTCAAAAGAAAAAAAATGTCAAAAATATTTTCATCCCTTTTTTTCTCAAAATAAATCCCATTTTACGCCTTCTCAGGTCGATCGCACGCCCTTGGCCTGCCTCCTTATTGGCTTCGGTCTTCAGTCAAATCACCCTGGAGTTTTGTCTGTTCCCCTGTTACTTCTTTTGAATCTAGAATCCATCCGCTTTCCATGGAGAACACAGATCAAGTGCCCGTTGTATAGCCACATCTGACGCCAGTTTTAGCTCAGCTCGTGTCCAAGATTGACAACCTTCATACTGAGGTCTGGGAGATGTAACGAAACCAGGTTCCCATTCCTCAAGATCCCGAGCCTATTTTGGTTCCCGAAGAATATCAGCACGCTCCACGTGCCCCTCCTGCCAATGGTCCATCGCCTACCCAGCTTCCTACGCCAAACCTTGCCTAGCCTGGGGATAACTTGCCTGTGATCGTTGATCCCAAAGAGGAGGAATTAAAAAGGTCAAATAAGATCTCAAGATTCTAACTAAGAAGTTCGACCAAGTCAGAATCTCAGGAAATTGCATGGACTACACACACATGTCTCCTGACGCGACTCAGAAAGTGTCTCTAATGTGCGTTCACTCTAGGCTCAAGTGCAAGCCTGTCGCGTTAGTAATAAACCGGTAAGTCGGGATCGTATCCACAGGGAAATAGGATAATGAAATTGTGACGACGTTGGATAGACAAGGAAATCCTAACTCTGACTCTAAAGGAAAAAGAAAATTGATTTGGTTTGTGGAATGACTATACTAGATGGAATTTTGAAATGATGAAAAGATGCAATTATACTAAATTACCGAAAATACTGATGAATGCTAATTTAAAACTATAAACTATATGATGAGACCAACAGGACGGGAATACAATCTCCCAACCCTAGTGTATTGTAGTTATAATACTAATCGTAAATTTAACTGATTAATTAGACCCAGAATTTAGTACTCCCAAGTATTACGTATATGAGGTTCAAGCCCACATTATACTTAATCTGAGGACGAGTAAATCGGTATTATGATAGTTACACTCGAATTGCATTCTAAAGCATCCCGGTTACTCAGAAGCAAACGAGATATAAAGATCTACAATTCGCTGGTCCCAACGCAATACGATCGTAATCAATCACTAAATTCAGAGGATTAATGTTATACACATGCAACTAACACATCAGGCTGGGTTCATGTATCCCGACCTTAGAAAATCTAGCCTAACATGCTGAAACTAATGAAAATAATTTTCGAATTGCAGAAAACCATGATTAAACTAAGGAAAATTTGTAGAATGATGTAGAAAAGAATTTGACTGAAGAAAAGTAACTCATAATCTTACCAAAGCAATAGCAGGAGCAATTAAGAACACTTGTAATCAAAGAATTTCTTAATAATCTTCACTATTGGAATTTAAAAGAATAAACTGTATCTAAACTAGGGTTTCTGAAAAAGAATGGAAAATTAACTAAAATTCTTCATCCTAAAAATGATAAAAAGTCGGGTTTTTATACCCTATAAAAATTCAGGAGTTTTAGCTGCACTAGGACTCTCAAATAGAAGAAGATAGAATTTCAAATCTCGATAGCCGGATCGGTCCGGGGCTTAGGCGAATCGGTTTGCTTAGAAAGCGGATCGGTTCTTTTAATTTTTTGGAGGACCGGTTCGGAGCGAACCGGTTCTTTTATTTTTCATCCCCCTTCGATTTGCTTTCGATCCGGGGTCCTCTGGATTGTTGAACAGCGGATCGGTCCGGACTGGAGGCAGATCGGTCTGCCTCTTTGACTTTTTTTCTCAACTTTGATTGCTCATATCTTTCACACCGGGACTCCGATTGAGGTGTCGTTTCTTCCTATGTGCTCGTGAACTTGATACCTTAAACTTCTCTTTAGGTACCTCATTCGAATTTCGAGTAAAAATTACACTTTTGCCCTTTGGACTTTCCTTCTTTTCGTTTCTCGATTCTTCTGGTTTCTTTCTTTCGTCATTGACAATAAATACCTTCAAAATTCATACGAAATACCAGAAACTCGGTGTACTCATTAGGATAAATCAGTAGCAAGATTATGAGATAAAGTCAAATCGATTACGTTGTTCTAGATGCTAAAAGTAACTAAATTAAGGGATAAATTGGGAAGAATTTATGCCAAATCAAATCACCCTAACTTAGAACTTTGCGCGTCCCGAGCAATGTAAAAGAATCCTAGCACGACTCAACTCTTGAAAAACGTTTTATTGGGATAGAATACCTTTTTTGCGGGCAAGCTATTGCATTTAGCATATGCAACAAGCCTTTAAAACCCTAGGTCACTCTAGTAGGACGAGTTGTGTCTCGTGAGGGTTTGCAGTGAATATACCCACAAAATTCGACTCAAAGAAAAAAATCAAAATACCTAAAAAATTTATGACTCAAACTTTCCCAGAAAATAGTCATCATCAAGTGATATTTACACGTCTCAAATCATAGTGCATGTGTGCGAAGCCAAAAATCAAACCGCTAACCTCCACTGATTGATCATTACGTTACTTATCCAAAAATTCGTTTTGATTTTAAATTCTCACGGAATGCTCTCTCAAACGAATCACTCGGAATGTGGTTATTCTCTCAGTATGCGTGAAAAAAAAGAGTAAATATAATGGAAGTAAAGTCACGCATACAAGTAGAAAAACGGAAATTTAAACGTGATAGGATCTCATCAACGGAATATGGTTTTAAAAATGGGAACATTGCCTCTTTTTCGCGCATTCAATCTCTTTTATTATCTTTTGGTTTATTAGCTCACCACGCGGTAACCAATTTTGCAATTTTAGACTCGGTTAGGACTTTTTTGGGTTTTAAGGTATATGGGGTAAAATGAAAATGGTAGGAAGGATTGGAATTGAAAAAGTCATTTATGATGTCCATTTGTGCTTTTTCTGAGCTATTGCTCATTTTTTTCTTCTTTTTCTATATTTTTCTATTTTTCACTTATTTTCTTTTCTTGCTATTTTTGTTGAGCATTCTTTTATTTTTTTTCTTGCCCCTTTTTGTTGCACTTTTCGGACTTAAATTCTGACTTTTTCCATTTTTCGCAATTTCGGGTTATTTGGGTTTTTCGGGTTGTCAAACGAAAGGAAAAATCTATTTGGCTCAATGTGGCTTACAAAAGGGGTGATTTTCTTATATCTTTTTCTGGCCAATATTTTTGGGTGACAAACGAGGGCCTACTTCATTGTCCAAAATATCAATTGTATTACCATATGCGTTTCGAGATGAATTAAGTTTATAGATCAATTTTGGCACGTTTTTCAAAGCAATATCACACACATTTTTCATCACCAATCAAAATGAAAGGATTGAGATCCTTAACGACTTTTTAAGACGCTAAAAAGAACTTTGAGTTAACAATTAACTCGGATTGATTTAAAAACTCGCAAAAAGTGATAGGCTCGAATCTCACCGGATTTGTTAATCTCTACACTTATTCGTTAAGTCGTCAATTTTCGTTTAATTTCCATCTTTGGTCATTTTCGGCTTTGTGTATGTTGAATTTTACAACTTGAGACTTCAATCCGACTTTTAATGATATTTTTGAAAAATTTGAACTCCAATTTTTATTTATTTTGAACAAAAATATTTTTGGGTTTTTCAATATTTTATGATTTTTTTAGAAATTTCTGGGCATTTTTGAAAATTTGTGTAGTTTTAGAAATACGCACTTGTGACCCCCCCTAACTTAGACTTTTGCATTGTCCTCAATCAAAAAGGACTAAAATCTAAACAAGGCAAAATAATAAGTGCGATAAATAAAACAAACAAATGGAGAAAATGCAGATTTTATAGCAAACAAGATTGTGGTACAATTACAAGGAAAAGCAGACACCCATGTGAAATAGGAAAAGTACATAAAAACTACCCCACATACACATGCAGCTTCACTGAGGCGGGGGTTGGGAGGAACCGGGCGCGTCGAGGCCATAGGGGTCATAGAAGTAGGAGGGCAATGGATCGTAGGGATCCCCTTGGTGTCGAGTCCGCTTGGAACCGGAACATCATGCTCGTATCGAGACGGTAGTCGGTCAAAAAGTTATTGAATATTGTCTCAAGAGACGCCATACGGTTCGTGAGGTCGCTACCCGCCCATTCAAAATCCGAGTCGTCTTCTTCGTCCACCGACTCTTCATTCGGACCGACGTCACCCATTTCGACATCCTCATCAGCGGCCTTTTCTTCCTCTTCGTCGCTCTCGCTCGAGGCAGCCTCTTCTTCACTATCACTTCCCCACCTTGCCCGAAGGACAGCTAGCTGTTTGGCGCTCTTAGTGCGGGTCCCTTGTCCAAAAGGACCAGGAAGGCAAATTCGGTCGAGCGGCACCGCAATGCCAGCGTCCTTGAGGATGGAAGTGATCAAACGGGCATAGGGGAGGGGGCGGCACCTTTCTCATCCAGGGTTGCGACCATGATGTCGGCGTATAAGGTGCGGGCCAAGTTAATGGAAGTGTGTGGGTCAAAGAGGTGGTAGGTCAAGGTGGCCTGACGGGGCCGCATAGCTGAGTCGTTTGACGTTTGCAAGATGTTCGCACACACAATTTGGAAGGTGAGGCGTGCCTTCTCAATGAGGCTGTCCACCGCGACAGTTTGCCCCATCCATGCAACATCGGGGGCAATCCGATCCATGAGCAATTCCTTGGTGATCGGGGTGATGTTCCGAAGGTAAGTGAATTCTTGGACGTTGGGAACATCGTATTCGTCCAATTTGTCCGTGAGAAGGACCAATAAAAAGGGGACGACGATCCCATCCACGTAAGCATGAGCCTCGAATTGGCCCGTCCGAACAAGGGTGCCATAAAAGGAGCGCACCTCAACCGCCCAAGCCGCTTCATATGGTTCGTTGAGGAATCGGCACCAACCCCTAGCCATGAAAAGGGGCGGTGATGGAGTGTGGTAGACCGGTCCATTCAACAGTGCACTCCAAATGGAGTTTGCGATCCGGACCAAGGAACCAATGGTACCATCGCTCCTCTTGGCGGGAACGAAATTCCCCATGGCCGGAGGGGTGAATGTCGGTGGAGTTGTATTTGGTGGGGGCAGGGCATTGGGCTATGATAACGAGAGAGAATTTTACTGGAAAATTAGGGAGGGAGAAGAGAGGAGTTTGGTTGAAGGTGTGGAGGGAAAGGGAGGGTTTGGGTGGTTATTTATAGGTGAAAGGGTGGGGGTAGGGTTTGGATTTGGAGGGAAAAGGTTTGGAGGGAAAAGGGGGTGTATTTGGGAGGGAAAGATTAGGCTGGGGAGTGGTGTGGATGAGTTTGGAGGGAATGAATAGGACTGGGGAGAAGGGGGTGAACCTTAGAAAAGGGAAAAAATTTATGCAGACAGCGGACCGGTCCGCCTGGGGACCGGACCAGTCTGGTCCTTTAATATGCAGGCAAATTTGACTACCAGACCGGTCTGGCTCAAAATTAAAAAAATCGGTCCGGAGCGGACCGGTCCGACTCTTGTATTTGAGTTGGATTTCCCCCTAACTTAATTTCGATCGCTCTTCTCCGAAACGTTTCACTTTCATAACATGCTCCCTATCAATTTTGGACTAGAAACCTCTCGATATCACTGGTCAATGCATCTTGACTCAATTTCCCGAAAATGTGAATGCTTTCTCCCGAATGTACCCTAATCCTATCGACGCTCACTACACACACGACTCTCACACCATACGCGTCGGGGGTGCGACGACCTCGCTGTAACAGCTCACTCTACCCCGTAAACGGGGTCCGACAACCAAACGGTGTCGACTTCTTCCACACTAGCCTCTAGATATGGCTTTAGGTGTTGTCCATTTACTTTGAATGTAGTTCCCCCTTTCAAATCGTCTAATTGAATAGCTCCATGAGGGAAAACATTCTTCACAACAAACGGGCCAGACCATCGTGACCCTAACTTACCCGAAAAGAGATGAAGCCGAGAGTTATAAAGAAGCACTTTTTGCCCGGGAAGAAACTCTTTGCGTCGAATGATGCTATCGTGAGCGAGTTTCATCCTTTCTTTGGAAATTTTAGCATTCTCATACGCATCATTGCGTATTTCTTCTAACTCGTTTATTTGAAGCTTGTGAGCTTCACCGGCCTTATCTATGGCATAGTTTAACTCCTTAATCGCCCAATACACCTTGTGCTCTAATTCCACGAGAAGATGGCAAGGTTTTCCATACACAAAGCGAAAAGGGGACATGCCGAGTGGATTTTTATATGCGGTGCGATAGGCCCATAGCGAATCGTTCAATTAAAGTGACAAATCTTTCTGAGTAGGATTGACGATCTTTTCAAGAATGTTCTTGATTTCCCGATTCGCTAGTTCGGCCTGCCCATTCGTTTGTGGGTGATAAGTCGTTCCAACCTTATGAACGACTCCATACTTTCTCATTAGCTTCTCGAATGGCCTATTGCAAAAGTGCATGCCATTATCGCTGATTATTGCTTTCGGAGCACCGAAGTGGGAAAGTATGTGTTCCTGCAAGAACTTAATCACCACTTTTTTGTCATTTGTCATGGTAGTTATAGCTTCCACCCATTTAAAAACGTAGTCTACCGCAATAAGGATGTATAGGAAACCAAAAGACGGGGGGAAGGGACCCATGAAGTCAATACCCCAACAGTCGAAGATCTCAATGATGAGTATGGGGGTAAGAGGCATCATGTCTCGTCGGGTAATGGCTCCCATCCATTGGCACCTATTGCAAGATTTACAAGCAGCGTTCACATCCCGGAATATTATGATCCAATAGAGGCCGCATTGCAGAATTTTAGCGGTCGTCTTTTTTGTCGAAAAGTGGCCTCCACAAGCTTTCGAATGACAAAACTGGATGACTTTCGAGATCTCATCATCCGGTACACATCGTCGGATGATTTGGTCGGCGCAATATTTAAAAAGGAAGGGATCGTCATAGAAAAACATGCATGACCAAGTAATAAACCTCTTCTTATCTTGCGGTGTCCAGTTGGGAGGGATGGCTCCCGTGACAAGGTAGTTCACTATATTCGCAAACCAGGGCAAAGAAGAGGTAGCAAAAAGTTTCTTATCTGGAAAGTATTCGTCTATGGGTATGGGATCACTAGGCATGTCGGACGAAAGCCGTGATAAGTGGTCGACAACGACGTTTTTTACTCCTTTCTTATCTTTAATGGAGAGATTGAACTCTTGTAGGAGTAGGATCTACCTTATGAGGCGCGGCTTTGCATCTTTCTTTGCAAGTAGGTATTTCAAAGCCACGTAGTCGGTGAGGCAAGTAATGGGAGAACCAATAAGGTATGACTGGAATTTATCAAGGGCAAAGACTAGTGCTAGCAACTCCTTCTCCATAGTAGAGTAGTTGAGTTTTCGTCCGGTAAGAGTCCGACTAGCGTAATAGATGACATGAGCCTGCTTATCTTTTCTTTGGCCCAAAACAGCCCCTATCGCAAAATCGCTATCATCACACATAAGTTCGAATGGTAAAGACCAATCCGGAACTTGCATGATGGGAGCGGACACAAGCATGGTTTTCAGTTTTTCAAAGGATCTTTAACATGCTTCTGTCCACTCAAATGGGGTGAGTAAGTTGCTTAAGGGTCTAGCGATGGTGCTAAAGTCCTTAATGAACCTTCGATAAAACCCCGCGTGGCCCAAGCAGGAGCACACGTCTTTGAGAGATTTTGGTGGGGGAAGGTCATATATGACATCTATCTTTGCCCTATCAACTTCTATCCCTTTGGATGATACTATGTGGCCAAGAACTATTCCCTCGGTGACCATAAAATGGCATTTGTCCCAATTCAGCACTAAGTTCTTTTCCACACACCGGGAAAGTACTTTTTCCAATTTTTCTAGACAACGATCGAAAGAGGTGCCAAAAACGTTGAAATCGTCCATGAACACTTCGAGTCCTCTCTCGACCATGTCACTAAATAGGCTCAACATGCACCTTTGAAAGGTCGCGGGTGCAGTACACAAGCCGAATGGAATACGTTTATAGGCAAACGTACCAAAAGGGCAAGTGAAGGTCGTTTTCTCCTGGTCGAGTACATCTACCTCAATTTGGTTATATCCGGAATAACCATCAAGGAAGCAATAGTAAGGGTGGCCCGCTACTCTCTCAAGCATTTGATTAATAAATGGTAAGGGGAAATCATCTTTCCTAGTTCCCGCATTGAGTTTCCGGTAATTAATGCAAATGCGCCACCCGGTGGTGGTATGTTGGTGAACTAGCTCTGCCTTAGCATTCTCAATCACTGTCATGCCCGGATTCTTCGGGACAACTTGAATAGGGCTCACCCACTTGCTATTAGATATTGGGTAGATAATCTCGGCATCCAATAATTTGATAATCTCGGTTCTCACTACTTCTTTCATATTGGGATTTAGCCTTCTTTGCATTTCTCTTGAGGGCTTGACATCCTCTTCGAGATGGATCTTGTGAGTGAAAATCAAAGGAATTATCCCCTTCAAATCAGTGATGCACCAACCAAAAGCACTTTGGTGCTTTCTCAGATTTTTAACAATTTTCCCTCCTGCTCTTCGTCTAGGCTAGAGGATACAACAACGGGAAATGTCTCATCCTCTCCTAGGTATGCATATTTAATGTGGGAGGGGAGTTTCTTCAATTCAAGGGTTGGAAACTTTTCGTCGGAGGGAACCATGCGTGTATCCCTCGGTGGAAACTCCTCGAATCTAGAAACCCAATTTACATCTCTCGCGTCCTCGTCCGACGCTCTCTCATCGAGTAACTCTCTCAACTCCCCAACCTCCCTCTTGTAGTCAGTGTACGTCCCCTCACTCTCGTGTCTCGACACTAAACAGGACTCTAACGCGTCGCCACAATAATTCTCCTCAAAGTACTCCTCTACTATCTCATCTATGAAGCTCACCGCGTGAAGATCATCTTCTTCCCCCGTATGTTGAGCTATGTGGAAGATGTTGGTCTCCAAGGTCATGTTCCCAAAAGTGAGTTGCATTCGCCCATTCCGAGTATTGATGATTGCGTTAGCCGTAGCTAAGAACGGGTGCCCAAGGATGATGGGAACATGGTTGCTCGAGGTGAATGAGGGCTCCATGTCCCAAATGACAAAGTCTACCGGGAAGTAGAAAGTGTCAACTTGGACGATCACGTCCTCAACTATGCCTCTTGGGATTTTCACGGTTCGATCCGCTAATTGGAGAGTGACTTTTGTGGGCTTGAGATCACCCAAATCAAGTTGCCTATAAATGGAATAAGGGAGGATATTGACACTTGCTCCCAAATCAAGTAAGGCTTTTTCGATTTTGTTTTCTCCAATGATGTAGGAAATGGTGGGTGCACCGAGATCTTTAAATTTAGGCGGGAAATCGTCCAGTAGAATGGAGCTCACATTCTGAGCTAGAAAGCCATTCTTCTTTACCTTCATCTTTCTTTTTACCATCAACACGTCTTTGATGACTTTTGCATAAGCTGGAATTTTCTTAATGGCATCGAGGAAAGGTAAGTTCAGCTTTACTTGCTTTAGTACGTCTAGCACGTCCTCACGTGGGTTTCCTTTATGGGAAGGAATCAACCTTTGGGGAAACGGTGCCGCGGTGGGTGGTTTCACTACTACCTCAGGCTCACTATTGTCTTCTTTGTCACTCTCATTTAAGGGGACATCTTCGGCCTCTTTCGTGCCAGGCGAAATCTCCTTATCTTTCGTTGTGTTATGTGGAGGAGGTGATAAATCAATGACTCTCCCACTACGAAGAGTCGCTAATCAGGAATTGCTCCTGATGTTCAGTAGAGGTGTATCTAACACTAGTTTGACCTTGGGGAGGTCTTTGGCCCTGGGCAGGAAACTTGACCTTCTCTTGAATACTCAACGGGAATTGTATCTTTGACAGACTTGTATTTATGTCGCTAATCGGGCGATCATATCTAGCATTGGTTGCAGTCTGGCTAGTGATAAATTGATTTATAGTATCCTCAAGAGTTCTGCGCGGTGGCGGTATATATGCTCCTTGAGGTGGTGGTGCTTGCACATGTACGGAGCTTGTTAAAAGTGTTGTGGTGGAGGGGGGGCAACATGTGAAGGAGGGTTCATCGCAGCATGTTGTTGCCCATAGCTAAAACCAGGATGGTTTTTCCAAGAAGGGTTGTAAGAATTCTCGTGCGGTGCACCGAAATTACCCTTAAATCCTCCTATACCACTAACTTGCTCTTGAAGCATCACTTTGTAGGCGGGTATAATCGGGCATTCCTCAGTTGAATGACCCGCCTCACAAATCGCACACACTTTCTCAACGGGGTTTGGCATGGATCCAGTTGGTCCTCTTCCATATACCTCACATAGGTCTCAAAATTCTTTCTCCAGTGTATCTAATCGACTGTACGTCATAGAATTCTTATCTGCGTGAAATAGCCCGAACGCCGACGGAGTGGTGGTTACTTGACGATTTCGATTTTGAGCATTAGGATCAGAAGTATCCCAGGATTGGGTAGTCTCGGCGACATACCTCAGGTGAAGCTCAGCATCGTGGGCATCTAAATCGACAAACGGACCACTACCCATGGTTTCAACGAGTTGCTTGGAAGTAAGGTTCAGCCCATTATAGATAAAAGAAATGATTTGCGCCGTATCAAATCCATAATGGGGGCATGAAGCAACTAACTCATTGAAATGCTCGTGACATCAATGAAATGGCTCATTTTCAGATTGCCTGAATGCTTGAATTTGAGCCTTTATGGAGATCGTTCTATGTGGTGGGAAGAATTTCTTGAGAAATCTAGATTGCAACTCATTCCAAGATGGAGTCGAGCTTGGAGGTAGAGACCATAGCCAGGTCTTCGCTTTATCTTTTAGCGAGAAGGGGAAGAGTTTGAGGCGGATCACCTCTTGTTGAAAGTTTGATCATTGAGAGTATTACACACATCCTCAAATTCCCTGATATGAAGATATGGCTTTTCAGAATCCATACCATGGTAATGGGGTAGCATCTGGATCATCCCGTTTTTGAAACGAAATTTCCCGACATTATATGGGAATATAATGCATCTCGGAGTGACAGTGCCCTCGGGATATAAGATTTCTCTCAGCGGGCGGTACGGGGCCTCTTCCTCATCGGCAGTTGCACTACCGTGTTGCGACATATCTCTCTTTCTTATCGACTCGGTGTCCTCACTTGGTGTGCTCGAAGGTGTGTCCTAAGAAGTAAAATAGAGTGTTATTTGTGATTGAGTGTGACGGTGTGGGAGGTAGAATCCAAAACTGTGGGGCGTTAGGCGTGTGGGGACTATCAGGATCGTACTCAACTATTGGATTTTCGTGAATACTAGTTAGAGTATTATGGGGTATGGGAGTGAGTTCAGAATTTTGCATTAATAACTTGTGAGAGATGATGATGAATCTTTTTGTGCATTTAAAAAAAAAATTATGTTTTTGGATTTTTGGAAATTTTTGGTTAAAGTTTTAGATTGACTCGATCTAATCCTAAGTCTACCTAGGTCCCCGGCAACGGAGCCAAAAACTTGGCGCGAGTCAGAACGTGTCTCTAATGTGCGTTCACTCTAAGCTCAAGTACAAGCCTGTCACGTTAGTAATAAACTCGGTAAGTCGGGATCGTATCCACAGGGAAATAGGACAATGAAATTGTGACGACGTTGGATAGACAAGGAAATCATAACTCTGACTCTAAAGGAAAAAGAAAATTGATTTGGTTTGTGGAATGGCTATACTAGATGCAATTTTGAAATGATGAAAAGATGCAATTATACTAAATTACTGAAAATATTGATGAATGCTGATTTAAAACTATAAACTATATGATGAGAAAAACAGGACGGGAATACAATCCCCCAACCCTAGTGTATTGCAGTTATAATACTAATCGTAAATTTAACTGATTACTTAGACCCAGAATTTAGTACTCCCAAGCATTACGTATATGAGGTTCAAGCCCGCATCATACTTAATCCGAGGACGAGTAAATCGGTATTACGATAGTTACACTCGAATTGCATTCTAAAGCATCCCGATTACTCAGAAGCAAACGAGATCTAAAGATCTACAATTGTCGTGTCCCTACGCAATATGGTCGTAATCAATCACTAAATTCAGAGGATTAATGTTATACACATGCAACTAACACATCAGGCTGGGTTCATGTATCCCGGCCTTAGAAAATCTAGCCTAACATGCTGAAGCTAATGAAAATAATTTTCGACTTGCAGAAAAAAAAATTGTAACATGATGTAGAAAATAATTTGACTGAAGAAAAGTAAATCCTAATCTTACCAAAGCATTAGCAGCAGCAATTAAGAACACTTGTAATCAAAGAATTTCTGAATAATCTTCACTATTGGAATTTAAAAGAATAAACTGTATCTAAACTAGGAAGAATGGAAAATTAACTAAAATTCTCCGTCCTAAAAATGATAAAACTTGGGTTTTCATACCCTACAAAAATTCAGGAGTTTTAGTTGCACTAGGACTCTCAAATAGAAGAAGATAGAATTTCAAATCTCGATAGCCGGATCGGTCTGGGGCTTAGGCGGATAGGTCTGCTTAGAAAGCGAATCGGTTCTTTTAATTTTCTGGCGGACCAATTCTTTTATTTTTCATCCCTCTTCGGTTTGCTTTCGATCCGGGGTCCTCTGGATTGTTGCACAGCGAACCGGTCCGGACTGGGGGCGGATCGGTCTGCCTCTTTGACTTTTTTCTCAACTTTGATGCTCATATCTTTCACACCGGGACTCCGATTGAGGTGTAGTTTCTTCCTATGTGCCCATGAACTTGATACCTTCAACTTCTCTTTAGGTACCTCATTCGAATTCTGGGTATAAATTACACTTTTGCCCTTTGGACTTTCCTTCTTTTCGTTTCTCGATTCTTCTGATTTCTTTCTTTCGTCGTTGACATTAAATACCTGCAAAATTCATACGAAATACCAGAAACTCGGTGTACAAGTTAGGATAAGTCAGTAGCAAGATTATGAGATAAAGTCAAATCTATTACGTTGTTTGAGATGCTAAAAGTAACTAAATTAAGGGATAAATTGGGAAGAATTTATGCCTAATCATCTCCTTATCCTAAAGCGAGGTTACCCAAGAAGTTCAAGATGTCAAATATCAAGAAATTCGGAGGAAGTGGACCCCCGATTGTTCATCTTCGCAGTTATCACCGTTCCATGACTCTCTTAGGGACTTCTGAAGAAGTGATGGCCCAATTATTTCAGCAAACTTTGAAAGATAGCGCCCTTCGATGGTTTTTATCTCTCGAAGAGTTCAGAATTCGTAGCTGGGAGGATGTGGCCCGTGAATGTATGTCGTAGTACAAATACAACGAAGAGCTTGAGGTCACCTGTCGTGATTTAGAGTTGCTCAAACAGAACTCTGGGGAATCAGTCAGTAACTTCATAGCCCGATGGAGGGAAAAAGTAGCTACCATGACCAATTGGCCTTCCGAGGAAGAACAAGTCAACATAATGAAGAAGAATTTCTTACCCCATGTCCGATCAACCATGAGAGGACAATACTATCCTCACTTTTGAGCTCTCAGAGAAGAGGGAGTAGAAATCGATGAGAGTATGGCTAAAATAGATGTTGAACCAAAGAAGGTGTTCGAACAATTCACCCCCAGAAAATATGATAAGCCTGTCAGGGCAACAGTCTCAACCATCAACAACATCTCTCAACAAACCACATCATAGACACCAGAAATTCGCCTTATCCCAGTGCGAAAATAATACACCGAGCTCCATGCTCCCCTCTCCAAAGTTTATCAAGCCTTGTTGAGCCGAAACCTTATCAAACCCTTGGATCCTCGTCCTTTGCCAAATCCACTCCCAATAAACTTTAAAACAGATGCCCATTGGGCCTTTCAACAAACTGTTGGCCATACCACTGACCAGTGCTTTCACCTCTGAATCGTAATCCAAGGTATAATTGATCGGGGTACCATTTCCCCACCAGTTAATCCTAAGACAAACACTACTCACAACCCACTCCCAAATCATGCCAATGCCATCTTCTTAGAAGAAAACCCAGAATTTGATCCATCAACCTAAATCACACACATATACTCTATTAAACCTCTCCAAGCCTGCCCATATTTCCTCCTGCACCCTTCTAGCCTCGCTGATCAGGTACTATCACTCCTTACCAGAGCATGCATCGTTGTCCGTACCCGTTCTAAAAATGGAGGTATGGAATTATCAGAAGTGTTAAACCAACTCCTAGAGTTCGGGATGAAATCTCCCTCACAGATGATCATTGATTACCAAAGGTTCAACACGCTGTTCTTGAAAGCACGAAAATGGGCTCGAGAATTAGACCGTTGGGTAGTACCGATCGATGAAGTCAGTCTAGATGATGTCATTCAGATTATGGCAGAATTATTCAGGCAAACCAATGATATTTGCAGTATCACCAAGTTACTTGATAATCTGAAGCTACAAGGGCACCTGATCCCTTCACACTCACACATCCCCATAAAATGGGGAGACCTGTATAAAGAAGCCATTGAAGTTGTGGAATGCATTGACTTTACATGGAAAGACATAATTATTTCCACCGGATGGGGAGAAGAATTCGAATAGAGAGCAAGCTCCCGATAAAACTGGCCTGGTAGGCGACATGTGTGGGATGATATCACTTAAAGAACTCCTCGGATAAATAAATAAGGTGGCAGAACAACCCAAGATTGACGAGGAAACGGGATTCATGTTCTTCCCTTCTTTAGTAAATCACATGACCAGATCAGGGAGGCATTACCAGATCCCAAGCTCACTACCAGCTAATGACAAGGGGAAGGGCATTGAAAACCTTCATATGCTAGAACTCCCCCTTGAAGATAGCAAGATCATCGATTAACTAAAGAAAACTCAAGCTAACATCACTCTATGGGTGCTTTTCATGTCTTCTCAGCTAAAACACTTTGATCAAGTTGCTTACTGGACCCATAGTTCCTCCCTCTACCACACCAGAAGAAGCGGTAAATTTGGTCAGATCCTTAACCCCTACCCGAATGCTATCCTTTTCCAGAGAAGAAATCCCCAAAATTGGGCCAAACCACAATCATGCACTTAACATCTCCGTCGAAGTTATGGGAAAGGTCGTACCACTCTCTCTTATCGATAATAGATCTGCCTTGAATGTTTGCCCACTAAGAACCTTCAAATGTTTAGGCCTGAAAGAAAGTGACCTCGCTCCAACCTCCGCTGCTATACGGGCCTACGATAATACCCATCTGGAGGTGATGGGATCCATAAAGCTTGTAATAAGGGTTGGCCCTATAAACCCTGTCGTCGAATTCCAAGTTATTGGCATCCCACCTTATTTCAACCTGTTGCTATGATGACCTTGGATCCACAGTATCAAGGGTGTGTCTTCCTCACTCCATCAAAAATTGAAGTTTTTCGTCAACGAACGAGTCGTCACAATTTTAGGCGACGACGACAATACCGAGGGTGCAAGTACTAGCAGTCTGATCCTTGAGATACAGCACGGGTCAAATGATATGTTCCTATCAGGAATCTGAGTTGATCCACTCCTACTTCCGGCAGGGGACGATTTCAAAGAAAGGGTTTGTCCAGAATACGACCCTCATGGAAACGTTAATATGATTCAGATGTTCAGAAACATGCACTTTATGCCCGGACTGGGGCTAGGACAAAGACTGCAATGGATACTTGAGAATATTGAACTGAAGAAAGCTTTCCCTCCTTGTGGTTTGGGGTATCAACCATCAAAATAAGAGCTCGGAACGATCTGCCAGTCTCGACCAATGAGGAGACTAGACTGCATCCAGACTATCCCAGATGACTCCTTGAATGGACGATTCATCAAAGAGGGTGAAGACTTCCCCTTTTGAGGTTTTCTGTAACCATGGTATGACCATACAGATAAGAAGATGAATCCTGGAATGGAGATATTTTTTCAAGACAGCTACCCATGGGTTGAAAGTTCTCAACATCATGTACAACCGTTCATCAAAGATATCGAAGAGACTAAGGAAAGTGACTCCGAGGACTCATTCAATTTACAGACACTGGGGCTGACACTCTACATGGTTCACTCAAGCACTACATCACTGGATCCATCCCACCTGATTAAAGTTGCTGATACACCTCTCCTCAACAGGCATGTTGCGCCAATTCCACCTGTTGAAATCCCCCCTAATCCCAATGTTTACCATATTTCTTCTTTTGTTGTCTATCCTTGCTCAAATGTAATTGAGTCCTCCTTTGATGAGGTTCTCAATGTTGTTTTTCCTATCAATGAAATAAATGAAGATTTTGAGTACCTTGTTGTGCCTTACATTAACTGTTTAGATTTTAATCAAACTTTTGATGATGATGATTTTACAAATGAACAATTCTTAACTGATCTAAATAAGGTTAATAACAAACAACATAACCGCATTCAAGTTAATGAAAAAGAGACTGTTATTATTAACCTCGATTCTAGTAGCCAACTGCGCGAGATTAGGATAGGGGCTACCCTTAACGAGAATGAGCGCGCGCAACTCGAAGAATTATTGAGGGAATTCATGGATGTCTTCTCATGGCCCTATGACAATATGCCTGGCATTGATCCTGAAATTGCTCAGCATGAGATCCCCACTCTTCCATATTACAAGCCGGTTAAATAAAGTTGAGAAAGCTCCGCACCGAATGGTCACTCAAAGTCAAAGAATAGGTGGTCAAACAGCTAAACGTAGGCTTCATTCGTGTGATCGAATATCCCACTTAGCTAGTCAATATAGTGCCCGTACCAAAATCAGGAGGGAAGGTTCGAATGTGTGTAGACTACCAGGACTTGAACAAAGCCTCTCCAAAGGACGATTATTCGCTACCCAATATCGACATGATCGTGGACAACACAGCCAGCCATGCTCTTAAGTCATTCGTTGACGGGTTTACCGGATACAACCAAATAAAAATGCACCCAGATCACCAAGAAAAAATTGTGTTCATCACCCCATAGGGAACCTTTTGTTACAGTGTCATGTCGTTTGGTCTCAAGAATGCTGGGGCTACCTACCAAAGGGATACTATAACCATCCTGAACGATCTGATTCACAAAGAAGTTGAGGTCTATGTCGATGATATGATTATCAAATCCAAAACTAGAGAAGGTCATATTCCCGCTCTACGAAAGTTCTTCGAATGACTGCGACAGTATCAAATGAGACTCAATCTGCAAAAATGCGTCTTTGGCATTATAAAGGGAAAAATCTTGGGATTCATGGTCAGTAAGAAAGGGATAGAAGCAAATCCCTCCAAGCTGAAAGCCATACTTGAGATGCCACCTCCCCGAACAGAGAAAGAAGTTTGAGGTTTCCTTGGGAAATTGCAATACATTAGTCGATTCATCAGCCAGCTAACCTCCATCTACGAACTTATCTTCAAACTCCTCCGAAAGGATTCAACCAAGGTTTGGAACAAGGCCTGCCAAGAAGCTTTTGATCGAATCAAGCAATATCTGATCCAACCCCTAGTACTCATGCCACCACAATGTAGTCTCCCTTTGCTCCTATACCTAACCATAATCGACACTGCATCTAAGGCTTTGCTAACCCAATACCTTGAAGATTCCGGCAAAGAAAGAGCCATATATTATGCCAGTCGCAAATTGGTCGGATACGAGGTCAACTACACTACTTTGGAAAAGGCATGTGTAGGGCTTGTTTGGGTCACCCAAAAGTTACGGCACTACATGCACGCCTTCCCCATCAACTTGTATCCCGAATGGACCCCATCAAGTACCTGCTTGAGAAACTCGCCTTATCCAGTCGAATGGCTCGGTGGATGATGCTCTTAGCCAAGTTTGATATCGTGTACCTCATACATAAAGCTATGAAAGGAAGATCCATCTCGGATTACCTCGCTGACTACCCCATAGAAGAAGCTGATGCCTGGGTCTCCGAATTCCCACATGAAAACATCCTCTACGCTACTCAAGACGACCCTCGATGGCAAATGTTCTTTGACGGCGCAGCCAACAAAAAGGGATATGGCATTGGGATACTTCTAATTGCCCCAGATGACTCCCACACTCCCATCGCCATCAAATTGGATTTCCCTTGCACCAAAACTGAATACGAGGCATGCAGGGTAGGCCTCAAGGTTGCTTTCAAGAAAGGCATTCAATACCTAGATGTCTATGGGGATTCTGCCCCCATCAACGGTTAAGTGCTCAGAAAATGGAGAGTCAAGGACGAGAGGCTCCAACCCTTCCATTCCCATTTAGAAGAATTAGCCTCCCAATTCCAAAATACTACCTTCCACTTCCTACCGCGAGCAAAGAATAACCTAGTCGATGCCCTTGCTACCTTGACCTCCATGGTTGACATGCCCGAAAGAATAACAATGACCCACTTCCAGATTCAAAAATAAGACAAACCAACCCATTACTACCATATTGAGCTCGTCACCACAGAAGATCCCGAACTAGCCAATTGATGGTACTATGATATCTGGCACCTCCTCAAGCATAGTAGGTATCCCGAGGGTCCCAACAAGAAAGACCGAGCAACCCTCCAAAGACTAGCCGCCCAGTACGTCATCTGTCACAAAGCACTGCTAAAAAAGAACTACAATGGAACTCATCTTCACTGTATCGCAGGGAGTGACATTGAAAAGATAATACAAAAAATCCACAGCGGGGAATGCGGGCCCCACATGAACGGTCACGTGCTGGCCAAAAAGATCATTCGATAAGGTTTCTACTGGACAACTATGACCCAGGATTGCAGCGCTTATGTCCGGAGATGCCTCAAATGCCAACAGTTCTCCAATCTTCAGCACCTGCCTCCACGAGAATTATACAACATGGCTTCTCCCTGGATGTTCTCCACCTGGGGTATCGACATCATAGGGAAGGTTACACCGAGGGCTTCCAACGGACATGAGTTCCTCCTGGTTGCCATTGATTACTTCACCAAATGGGTCGAAGTTGAGTCATACGCAGTGCTGAATGCCAAGAAAGTAGCTAAATTCATCAAGAAACACATCATCTGTCGGTATGGAGTCCTGTACGAGTTAGTGTTAGATAAAGGGTTGCATTTCGAGGCAGAAGTCACAGAAGTGGTCAACGAATATGGGATTCAAAGATATAAATCTTCTCCCTACCGACCTTAGACTAACGGTGCAGTCAAAGTCGCCAACAAGAACCTCAAAGCCATCATCAGCAAGATGACCGAAAGCTGTCGAGATTGGGCTGATAGGATCCCGTACACCCTCTGGGGCTACTGAACCTCAATTCGAACCTCTACTGGGGCTACCCATTGCTCTCTAGTCTACAGCATGGAGGCAGTCCTACTCGTGGAGCTGGAAATACCCTCGCTGCACGTCATGCTTGAAAGCAAAATTAGTAAAGAAGACTGGTGCCAAAGCCGTCCTGACGAGCTGACCCTCCTAGATGAAAAGAGATTGAAAGCTATATACCACATACAAGGGTACCATCGCCGAATAGCGCATTCATTTAATAAGAGAGTCAAGGACCGCGGTGTCCGAGAAGGGGATTTAGCCCTCAAAGAAATAGTAGAGCCCATCTGGGACCCCAGAGGGAAATTCAAGCCCAATTGGAGCGGCCCCTAGATTGTAAAGAAAATCTTGTCCGGTGGTGCCGACATGCTCATTGACTTAGAGGGGAGGAGATGGCTTGTCCAGTCAACTTGAACCGTCTCAAGATATTTTACTCCTAGTCTAAAATCTCGACGCACTATGACTCTTCTCAACTCCCTTCTATTCGAAAAAAAAAATCTTCATTTCCCTCTACCCAGAACTACGTGGGCCTGATCCTCTGCAAAACCATTTTCAAACAAATTAAAAAAATTTAAAATCCCAGAGGTATGTAGGCATATCATACATCTTACAAGAGCACGGCCCTTTCTTTTTCACAAAAAACTATTATTTTCTTATCTGCGAGAACGACAGTTCATTCTAACATATACTTGAACAAAATGATTATGCATGCCTTAGAGATCGGTATAGATAATTCAAAAAATACAAAACTCATCAAAAAGGCACAGCTGGATGATCAAAAACTAATTTATTTCACTAATAAAAAATTACAGTACAGTTACATAATATAAGGAACGGATAATTCCCTCCCCTACCTTCAAAGCCAAATAAATCCCCACATTTATTCCCCATTACAAAATAAACTCTGCAGGAGTCATATCCACAGCAACCAAAGGAGCCTGCTCCGTCATCATCATCTACATCCTGGGGTCCCCAAGCTTCCCCTGCCTTAACAGAGTGCCGCAGGCGCTCCATGGACCGATAGGCTCGAACCAACTTCGGAAAAACCACAACACCTGCCTCAATGGTATTAAATAAGACAAGCCACCTTTGTTCAGTCTTCACTACCAACATCTTACAGACTACTCTCCTCCACAACCACTTCATATAATCCCTAGGGATATAACAAACTCCCCCAATAGACTGAGAGGGACGGGTCGACGGACGCCGACTCTCCCACAAAGAGCCAAGACGCATGCGCAGACGTTCTGTCAAATCTTCTACCGAAAAGAAGTCTAGTGTCTAAGGTGGCACGATCTGCTCCCAGCCAAATTGCTGCAGAAGTTGATAAGGGAAATAAAAAGAGGTATATCTGAGACCAATGAGCCGAACGTATGGATGTTCTCCCAGCTCCAGAATAGGCAGCAGCTGTCCCCACCAAGGCACTGACTAGTACAGATTTAGATCCCCATGCTCCATATACCAGTTCTCCCAGCTCTCAATATCCAATCCAACGCTGATGAAATGGCTCGAAAAGAAATTAGGTACATCCAACAAAGGGTACTCTGGAGGAGTCACTAGGCGGAGTCTTTCAAACAACCACATGAATAACATCACGGGGCTACCCCTCAGGAAGTCAGAATGACCTTCTTGCCAGGAATCCAGGCCATTTAAAGTCTCCGCCAGTATCACCGTTACAGGATTGCGACGGTATGACATCCAAGAAGTAATGGCTGCAAGTTATGGGTCCTCCAGCAATTCCCCAGTCACCAGCAGCAATTTTATAACCAAGCCCAGAACAATGGCTCCGACGTATCCAGCATCGCCAACTTCCTGTAAATGAACGAATTGTAACACCGTCGAAAGAGATATCATTCCTCCAACAACCAGTGGTCTAGCCACCGAAGGAGAAATACGAAGAAGCCCGACCAATAAATCCCTGGGAGAATGAGAAAACTCAGGAAGAGTTGCAGTAACACTGGGATCTATCCCCAGCATGGCAGAAAATTCCTCATAGGTAGGACAGACTTCCTCCAAGCCAAAGAGGAATACATGGTCTTCGGGGTACCAAAATTGTATCGCTGCCATCAGCATGCTCCATTTTATGGGCTGGTTGCGCCACAAAGAAACTCGACGCATGTTGAAAGCATCGTAGCCGACATTATAAGAGAATATTATTTCCGGGACTTCGAGGTAGTTAGCAAAATCAATGATACCAGGGAGAGCCATCTTGCAAGACTAAAAGATAATAGGCAAGTAAGCAAGAATGCGAAGGTGTAATGAAAACACTCCACCCTTATCCCTTTTTATACTTGAAAACCCTCACAAAGGACATAATCCCTGCAGAAATCGAAGGGAATCCAACCCCACAAAGTACAAAAGGCTGAAGAGGGTACCAAATAAAAACTTTGAATTAATGAGACTAGACCGATGCCGATAGGCAGGATAAGGGTCCTGTCGATCGGCAACCCCCTAATTTTGGAAATTTTCCTTTTTCCTCTTTTGTCAAAATAAGAAACTCAATAAAAAATAAATTGATATTTCAAAAATCCCCTTCCACCCTTATATAATCTCTCATTTTTAAAACATTCCTTCAAAATCCCAAAAATATCTCTTTTTACGGTCTCAGCAGCAAAGTAAAAAGTGCATGCGCATGAATTCATTCATCATTAACAAAAGATAATAAAAAATCCCATTGCATTGCATATATATGTTTTTCTTTGGTACATCAAATTTTGCAAAAAATAAAGAAAAGCAGCGGGACACAGCCCGAACTCACATTTTCTCTCTCTCACTCCAACCTAAACTTTACCCCTGCGATGCGCTCTCTTTCCCCTGCGACGAGACGACGCACCACCACTACCCGAGCCAGACTCCTCCCCGGATGAAGCAGATGGCACCAAATAAGAAGGAACAGGAACCACATCCCGAATATGGGCAGTCGCTGAAGATATCCAGTCTCTAATGTCCCTCAGCCAAGTGGTCGACACCCGGACTTGCTGCAAGTAAAAGCCAGAATCAGTATCAAAACATAAAAGAAAAAAAAAGAGCAACAGGAAAAGATATACCTCAGGTTGAAGAACCTCCTCTGTCAAACCCAGCTCCTCCGAATCCATCACATGAGGATGGTGCAGCATAGGCACCATCCCGACATCAGCCCGTCAGATGTTGTACAAAGGGGTATGCAACCGAACGAAGGGAACCTCCGAAGTCGCCACCGCCACAGATGTCGATGGACTGCCACCGTTATGGGAAGACCCCATTGCCTGACTCAAACCCGCGGGAGGGAAAGTCAAGGCATCATATATGCTGGGCACCATCAGCTAGCTCGTCACAAAGTCCATGTAATCATACGGTGCAGCCGTATCAGTGTATAATAGGTAGGACTCGCCAATCATTACCGCAATCCTCGCGCCCTCCGGCAGCAGTCGCTCCGGCCTCATAGACATAGGAGGCCTCGCAGGAGGCACCACCACTTCCTTAGCAATCTATCGGACCACCCTCTCCTTGAGATACCAAGAGTGGCCAAACTCATGAACCAGTAAGCGCCGCAGCTGTGCATTCACTCCAGTCACCCCCGTGTCCTGAATGGTCGTCCCTCAAGGGTAAAAGGTCACCTAAAAATCCCCAACAGGTATAAGTTAATACAGAATCAGAGCATACAAAGACCAAGACTGAAAAGGAAAGAGTCTTACCCTATCACTAGTCAGGCCATTCAAGACCTGATGCATCGCCTCCAGAGAGAGAGATCTTTTCGACTGTTGATTGGCCTTGCGCCATCAATACAATCGGTAGAAGTCCCCAAAGATATCGTCCTTCAAAGCGATCAGTTGGGTATTGCACCCAATCACCTCATAGAACCACGTATGCTAAAGACAAGAATTCGCGATAAAAAAAAAGACGCATAAGGAAAATGCGAATGCATGAAAAGAAAATGTGCAAATTGAAGGATACCTCAAGAAGATACATGGCTCCAGTAAAACTCTTCCGGCAGCACCGGATGAATGCATCCAAAAAAAAATATAGGGTCGCCAAAGTCAGGCTCCCCTAATCATAGAAGGGAATGTTCGAAAACACCCTCAAGTACGGCAAGAACCACAAATGGACGACATCGCCGCTCGACGCCACCATGAAGCCCCCCAGCACTAGCAAAATAAAAAATCGGGCCATCTACCTCACCTGCAGCCCATCCTCCACATTAACCACCCTGCTCAGCAAAACATCCTTCAGCAAGGACAGTCGGATGGAATCCCTAGACACTATCCTCCCCACATCACTGAGCGCCTCCTGCACCACCTCTGGCCTCACCCGCAAAGAGCGATCCACCTCTATCTGCTCCCAATCATAATCTGGTCCTAGTAGCTGCTGCACATATATGGGAGTCACGTTCATCTCCCCAAAGCCTAAATGGAAGGTGTGGGTAGTATCCCACCATCTCTCCCCTAGAGCGCACAAGACCGTTGCCGAACGAGGCATCTCATCTAGCACAAATGCCAACCTCCCAAAACCCGCTGATGATACCACCCAACACACCACAGGTGGAAGATGCTCCCAAACATCCTTAAGCCCCGTCGTCCCGCGGGCACACATATTCGACAGAGAGACATCAGACTGTCAAAAAGAAAAAAAGCTTGTAAAAATCCAAAAGGAAAAATCACCAAAAAGAGAAGAATGCCGAAAGTCACTTTACTCACATAACTGTCAGAGTTCACCACCCGCGAAGAGCGATGACGCCATGGCTCCCATAGCAAGGTCCACTCATTTGCAACCGGCTCGAATGAATCGAAAGAATTCTTGCTCCCCAAAGCAAGAGGTGCCCTGGCCCTCCATTTCACATTCGCCCAGTCATTAACAGTCAACCATTACCTATGTACTGCAGTGGTCACAAAAGCGGCCATTTTTTAGATCGGAATGCTAGAACGCTTCGCAGAAGCAAATCACAGAAAGAGAGAAAGAAATAAGCTACAAAAAATGAATGGAATTCGCCCCCTTTATATAGGATACCAAGGGTCATGCCGATTGGCACTGACCCCAACCCTAGCAATCAGCACTGCCTCTTTGCCTTCCCGAGGCAGCCCAAAAGTCCATGCCACTGCCGAATGGCACCCTCTACACCATGCCGACCAACACCCCCTTAAAATTTTGTACAAAAAGGTTCCCAAAAATACCAGAAAGCCCTGAAAAATCCTCATAAAATTCCTAAAAACCCCAGGACGGATTTAGAACATTTTTACCAAGAAAACTTCGCACTTGCTCGAGCGAAACCCCTATTTCCCCAGCGGAACTCTTGAAAAACAAAAGAATATCCTCTTGGTGATGTCCCCGGAGGATCTCTAAGGATCACCTTCTATGCCCCAAAGGTCTCAAACCTCCCCGAGCAATACGTCCAATACCAGGACCACCTAATCACTTCCCTAGTGGAGTTTATGGCATCAAATTTGCCTTTCCTCCACAAGATCTCCAAAATCACAAGGATTCCCCTAACCGTCGGCTCCCCAGCTCAAATCAAGATCACAAGGTAATTTTACTCGGTAGAGTTCCCCGAGAACATCTATACTTAAGCCTACAGAATTGGCTTCGATCCGCAGAATTGGTCACCTCAACTTAAGCTCGCAGAATTGGATTTGACCCGTAGAATTGGTCATCTTTACTTAAGCCCACAGAATTGGTCAGTCTTGTTTCCTTACGCCCGCAGAATTGGCTTCGACCCGCAGGATTGGTCACCCCAACTTAAGCCCGTGGAATTGGCTTCGACCCATATAAATGGTCATCTCTACCTAAGCCCGCAGAATTGGCCTCGATCCGTCGAATTAGTCACCTCAACTTAAGCCCGTAGAATTGGCTTCGACCCACAGAATTGGTTATCCTCATTTCCTTAAGCCTGCAGAATTGGCTTCAACTCGTAGAATTGGCTTCGATCCGCAGAATTGGTCATCCTCATTTCCTTAAGCCCGTAGAATTATCTTCAAGTCGTAGAATTGGTCACCCCAACTTAAGCTCGCAGAATTGGCTTCGACCATTAGAATTGGTCATCTCTACTTAATCCCGCAAAATTGGCTTCGACCCGTAGAATTGGTCACCTCAACTTAAGTCCACAGAATTGGTCCCCCCAACTTAAGCCCGCAGAATTGGCTTCGACCCGTACAATTGGTCACCCCAACTTAAGCCCGTAGAATTGGCTTCAACCCGCACAATTGGTCATCTCTACTTAAGCCCGCATAATTGGCTTCAACCCGCACAATTGGTCATCTCTACTTAAGCTCGCAGAATTGGCTTCGACCTGCAGAATTGGTCATCCTTGTTTCCCTAAGCCCGTAGAATTGGTCACCTTAACTTAAGCCCGTAGAATTGGCTTCGACCCGCAGAATTGGTCATCCTCATTTCCTTAAGCCCACAAAATTGGCTTACCCGCAGAATTCGTCATCCCAACTTTAGCCCGCAGAATTGGCTTCGACCCGCAAAAATGGTCATCTCTACTTAAGCCCGCAGAATTAGCTTCAACCCATATAATTGGTCACCTCAACTTAAGCCTACAGAATTGGCTTCAACCCGTAGAATTGGTCACCTCAACTTAAGCCCACAAAATTGGCTTCGACACATAGAATTGGTCATCTCTACTTAAGCCCGCAGAATTGGCTTCGACCCGTAGAATTGGGCACCTCATCTTAAGCCCGCAGAATTGGCTTCAACCTGCAGAATTGGTCACCCCAATTTAAGCTTGCAGGATTGGTCTTCTCTACTTAAGCCCGCGAATTGGCCTCGACCCGCAAAATTGGTCATCTCATCTTTAATCCCGCAGAATTGTCTTTGACCCGCATAATTGGTTACCCCAACTTAAGCCCGTAGAATTAGCTTCGACCCGCAGAATTGGTCATCTTATCTTTTAAGCCCGCAGAATTGGCTTCGACCCGCAGAATTGGTCATCTCATCTTTAAGCCCGCAGAATTGGCTTCGATCCGTAGAATTGGTCATCTCTACTTAAGCCCGCAGAATTGGCTTCGACCCGTAGAATTGGTCATCCTTATTTTCTTAAGCTTGTAGAATTGTCTTCGACCCACAGAATTGGTCATCTCATCTTCAGGCCCTCAGAATTGGCTTTTACCCACAGAATTGGTCATCCTTGTTTCCTTAGGTCCTCAGAATCGACCTCGACCCGCAGAATTGGCCATCCCCAGCATGCTCCTTAGGTTTTCAGAATCGACCTCGACCCTCTGAATTGGTCTTCGGTCCTCAAAATCGGCCTCGACCCTTTGAATTGGTCATCCTCTTTCAAAAGGTATCATGCAATGTCTATTCGACGGCTATCGTTTGTTCCAAACTCACTCGAATGTATCATGGCACCCTTTCTTTTGTCTATTTTGAGCAAAATAGACTGGTGACTCTATCTCTCTACATTTTTCACCTCATCAATGACGTAGGTCGAAGTGCTCCCGAGAGGGACGCGCGGGACCTAGGATCCTCACTCTCCCGCCCGCCGCGAGGATCGGGGATGGCCACACGCTAACTGTGAGGTTAATTCATGCATGGTATAGATTGTTAGAAAGGGGATTCAAATACTTATAAGAGTTTAATGAGATTTCTTATTTTGGGGAGTTGACCGAGGTCAAATGTGGCTCGGGAGCTCCCGATGGCCTTTAGATCAGGGTTCAGAGTAAAAAGGTGAGTACGCGTGAATCGTGAGGCCAATTAACGCATGGTATGCATAGTTGTAAATGGGATTTAGATCCCTCTGAGATTTTATTGAGCTTCGCTCAAGTTGGAGAGCTGATCGAGGATAAACGGGGCTTGAAAGCACCCGGTGGCCTCAGGATAAGGGTTTGGAGTAAAAAGGTGAGTACGCGTGAACCATGACGCTGATTTGCACGTTATATAGACCATTAGAAATGGGATTCAGAGACCTATGAGAGCTTAATGATCTTTACTGGAGTTAGAGAGTTGATTAAGGTCAAATGGGGCTCAAAAGAACCCATTGGCCTCTACATTAGGGTTTGGAGTAGGACCTAGGGTCTTATGGTGGGAGGAGAAGTGTTAAGGACCTAAAGAGGTATTTATGGGGTACCTAAATGGGGTGTCTATAGAGCCCCTCAGTGGGTGAGCTTGGAACAAGCGGAGGCCATCGAAAGATAGACACATCATTAATTTTTAGACATTGAGGACCATGCTGGGATTCGAAGATGGTTAATTTTAAGGGTTTAGATTGATTCTGCGGACCTAAAGAATTAAGATGATCAATTCAGAGGGTCGAGGTCAAATATGCAGACCTAGGTCATTCTATGGACCTAAAGAGTTGAGATGACCGATTTGGCGGTTCGTGGTCAATTCGGTAGACTGGGTGAGTTGACATAACTGATTCAGAGGGTCGAGGTTTTCACACTAAAAGAGTTGAGATAACTGATTCAGAGGGTCGAGGTCAATTCTATAGACCTAAAAAGTTAAGGGGACCGATTCAGAGGGTCAATGTCGATTCTACGGACCTAAGGAGTTGAGATGATCAATTTAGGGGGTTGAGGTCGATTATACAAATTGAAAGAGTTAAGGTGACCAACTTAGAGGGTCGAGGTTGATTATGCGGACCGAAAGAATTGAGATGACTGATTCAGAGGGTCAATGTCAGTTCTATCGACCTAAGAATTTAGATGACCGACTCAAAGGGTTGAGGTCGATTTTGTGGACCAAATATTTAAGACGACTAATTCATAAGGTCAAGGTCGATTCTACAGACCTAAGTCTATTCTACGGACCTAAAGAACCGAGGTGAACGATTTAGAGGTCGATGTCAATTTTATGGACCTAAAGAGTAGAGACGACTAATTCATAGGGTCAGGGTCGATTATGCAAACCTAAATAGTTAGAATCACCGATTCATATGGTCAAGTCGATTTCGAGGACCTAAAAAGTTGCTAATGGGGAGCGTTCTTATTTCCTGACTCCATCAGAGAGGGTATTGGTGTTGGGAGTGTCGACGTACTTATATATATTATAGATGAGGGATTTTTAAGCACTAATTCATTTTGTTTCATATCCTTCTGGGGATTTCACTGGTGATAAGAGCTCTACAGGTGGTTTTGTGCTTCTTAATGAGTTTTTTCTAAGCCATGATGTGCTCGACTTCGCAGGGACTTTTTGGATTTTTCTTGTGAATTTTTTGGGTAATTTTGGATTTTTGTAAAATATTTGTGATGAAATTTTAAGGGGACTGCCAATAGGCATAGCGTGAGGGGTGTCTATCGACATAAGGAATGAACTCCTAGGATTCTTGGGGAAGGTGAAAGGTTATTACCGATCGGCAGGTCTAGAGGGTCTTGATCAGCATATCCCTTAGTCCCTTCTAAAAAGGGGATGACCTCCACATTTTTTCACACTTTCATTTAAGTGAGTCTTTTTCGTTCTCCTCTAGCAATCAGTTTCAAGTCTATTTTCTTGAAAAACACATTGAGGGTGCATCGAATAACACCTGGATGACTACTAATGACTAGATAGGTTTGGAATTGCGCTCTGCTGAGCCACTGATACTGAGGGATGATTATACTTAGGACAAGTTTGAGCCCATTCTCGATGATAGGGTTCTTTTATAGAAGTCAACACATCATCACTCTACGAGAATGAAGAACCCAAATGGCAATGTAAGTGTTCGCTCTTTTTTTCATTCTTTTTATTTTCTTTTTCTTTTTATCCTTTGGATGCTGAAGGGTTTTCTTGGCTTTTATGCAGGTCCACATTGCTTTGTCAAGTATTCGCTTCTGTGGGTCGACTGGATGAAGGCAGCGTGGGATCACCTTCGTTTGGTTGTTTGGTTGATGACAGAGACTGCCAGATTTTGCCCTTTGGCGGGGGCTTTGGATGAGACATCGTGTTCTACAGTGGTATTGTGTGCCCTAGCAGAGAAGTGGTGGGACACTACCCACGCATTCCATTTAAGTGTTGGGGAGATGACGGTCACCCCTAGACGTTCATCAGTTGATGGGGCTTGAGTGAGAGGGCTAGAAGATAGTGGTAGACTATACCTTACGCTTCTCTAAGGTTACAGTTAGAGCTATCTTAGGAGACAAAGAGAAGATTATGTATGGGGATTCTGTTTGCATATCGGTGTTGAAGGACGCCTTATTGTCTAATAAGATTGATGAGACCGATGTGCTACAAGTGAGGCAGAAAGCCTGCTTATTTATTTTACTTTTATTGATAAGGTTTATGGTGGTGACAAGTAGTCATGTGGTCCACTTGTGGTTTATTTACTTTTCGAGGATCATCTCAAAGGTCTACTTGTATAACTGGGGGAGCTTTATGTTGGCATATGCTTCTCTAGACGCTTTTAGTCGGCATTTCTGATAGAATTTTATGGGGCCCACGTATCTTTTGTAGGTAATATTTAGATTCAATTTTCTCTAATTTTCTTGATCTTACTCCATTTTCATTGTTTTTGACATCTTGTATTGGTTTTTATAGAAGTGGGTTTATAAAGTGATTGGGCACAATGTTGGGTTGATATCCTTAAAGGCAAGTGAGCCGAGGAATTTCTCAAGGATGTATAGATGGAGGAAGTCGAACTGGAGATCAAACCAATCCTTGGCTTTAAAGGATGTGTGGGTTATATTGAACGCCTTGACGAGTGACCAGGTTAGGCTTTGGTTTCTGCCTTTTATATGATCTAAATAGTTTGTTTGTACTTAGTAGATTACTAACTCTTGCTAGGGTAACACGCGACATTCTACCCTTGGCATTTGTCTTCGTGGGCCATGAGGATCACGACCATGCATGCCCAGATGCGAAGGTTATTGGCATATGAGTTCGGGAACATCTGGTACCCGGGGGAGAGGGTTGTGAGGCAGGCTATGGAGGGTGAGGTGACATCCATTTATGGTTCTTTTCTTTTAAGATTTTCTCATAGATCCATCGTTATGACTGGAGGAGCTTGGAATTGACCATGTTGTATACTCAATTTAAAAGCTTTTCTTTGTACCAGAAAAGAGAATCAAAAAGGCAACAAAGATGCATCTTTTATTTTATAATCTTGATTTAGTGGCTTACTCGACATGCACTTTAATTTTTTCTTGAGTTTTTTTTATTAAAAAAATAGGGAAAATATATTTTTGACATATTTGAATAGAATAAGGAATTAGAGGCTTGGTTTCAAAGAGCTTACCTTTTAAGGGAATTATTTCGAAATAAAAAGGGCTTGAAGAGAAAAATGAGGGTTTCCTAAAATAGGGCCTTGGCCTGCTTGTCGGTTTGTTAGTTCAGGTACAGTATTAAACTTTTGTGGCACTCTTCATGTATTCTTGGTAATCATATTTTTTTAGAACCGTTGCTGATTTTGTTGGTCTATGGATAAGGAGATAGAAACATTGATGCCAAGCGGGGGTAGTCGTCTTTTTTGCATTGTATTGAACTCGGTGTGTTGAAGAGATTGTACGGATAATGGCTTCGCCAGTGCTTTGGCCTTGGGCTTGACTGCCAGGCTATTTTTAGTGATTGGTGATATGAAGGTTGGCCCTTAATTAGACACGATATTGTCATGAATGACTTATCACTATAATCCAGCTACATCAATACTAGCAGAGACTCTTAATGGACTGGACGCCTAGAAGGAGTGACGGGCTAATTTCTTCTGGAGAGCCCTGTTAAATCGGAAACAATTAATTATGAATAAAAAAAATTTATTTGTTTATGGAATAGACATATCAATATGCATGGATAATACCTTTCCTTCCGATTCTAGTTTCTCTTTCTTTAGTTTTGGCCCATCGAAGGAGAACTCGATGAATTGTCTCATAGAGCATGGGGCCAAGAGTCTTTATTGGTCCGTATTGTGGTGGGTGATAGAAATGACTTTTCGGTGTATGTATTTTTTGTCGTTGCTTGAAAAGTCCTTCTAATCAAAACCTCAAATACCTACAAAATAATATCAACTCAAGTGTATAGGTAAGTAAGGGTATCAATTCACTTCCAAGGGGGTAAGCTAGAGACAAATTCAAATGTAGTTCACCTTTTATTTTATTTTATTTTTGGGCTTTTGCTCTTTCTATTTTTTTTTAGCTTTTTCGAATATTAAAACAATTGGGTGAGGTGATGATTTAAACTAAACTAAACTAAATTTGATATGATAACAACTAACTACAAAATGACTAAAATGGAAAATAAATTCTAACACTAAAATAAGAGATAAAGTGCAGTAAATAATTGTGAGAACAATCAATGAGTGGGATTACCCCACAAATTTTAGCTATTCTAATTTAATTAATTGATTCTCCCAAATTAATATCAAACTTACAAATCAACTCTCGTTGCAAATGTAATTTTAATAGTGATATTTTAGAATATTAAGTTTAACACCCCACAACTCTAGACAAATAGATCTACACTCCTTTTAATTAATCACCCGCTAGGATCAATCGATTAAAATTTATGTAAATCTTAGAAAATAAATTTAGAGTTGAATTTCAAGTAATAATACCCCACTTAAGAAACCCCTACCTCTAGTTCGAATCTAAAATGGGTATTATAACTAGAATTTCGATTTTCTCTCGAAAATCATTTACCCTCTCTCGAGGCGTAAATTTTAGGGTGAGGGATCAAAAATAACATTCAAAGGGAATTTTCAAATAATCAAACTAATTAAACTAAAATAACATCAAATAAGGATTTCCCTCCACCCCTTGAAGATTTAGCCTAACATGGTATTAAACATAATGAACAAATAATCAAAGGAATATATAATAAAAGAGTAGGGAAAGAGAACAAATCTTCAACAAGTCTCCTCGAAACTGGCAATTTGAACTC
Organism: Sambucus nigra; assembly: GCA_949130495.1. Classification (NCBI taxonomy): domain Eukaryota; kingdom Viridiplantae; phylum Streptophyta; class Magnoliopsida; order Dipsacales; family Adoxaceae; genus Sambucus; species Sambucus nigra. The sequence goes on along the minus strand of OX422215.1, from coordinate 298,646,796 downwards.
TTTCATCTTCCATACAATTCAATTACTCACAATTAAATCTCACCAAATCTCTAAAAAAATAAAAACAAAAACTATTTACAAAATGGTATTTATCTCTCTATAATTCTCTCTCTCAAAATTCCTATCTAAAAGCTCCTCTTCAAATGGGGTCTTCATCTTCATTTATAGTACGCACATGGAGCATGAGGGTATTTTTGGGAATTGGCTTGAGTGTGTATGGAAATGGTGAGAGGTGCATGGGGTGAGCACATGTGCATGGCAAAGATGTGAAGTAATAAAAATCTAAATTGTGTGCGCATGAGGGTAGTTTGGGAAAAAGGGGATAAGTAGTTAGTTGGGGGCATTTGGATAAAATGGTTTTAAGTGAGTAAGTTGGGAAATAAGACATGTGGGTTTTGTTTTGGTCTTGACTTGGGTTTTGTTGTTTGGCAGGTAGAGGAAGTCGTGGCTTTGTGGGGTTATGAATGAATGGGAAATGGGTTTAGGCAATACCCGAGATGGGTTAAAGTTGGACATGGGTCGGGTAAGGTTGGTGGTTGGTGGGTGCACCGAAGTTAAGGTCAAACTCGAGAGTGGAGGTTGGTTCGATGGGTGTCTCTGGGTATCAGGTTTTGGGTTGTGGTGTGGATGGTGCCAGGTAGTTACGGGTTCAAGAATTGGAAAAAAAAACGGGTTGAAGACATGGACGGGGCAGACAGATCGTGGGTCTCGGGATCTCAGTTTGGGCATCGTCGGAGTTGGGTCAGGCCGAAAATGGGTCGCCAGCGCTTGGGGTGGGCAAGAGGGGCGTCGTCGGACTAAGGGTCCGCGGGTTTGGGCTTCAAATGGTTGTGGTGGTGAGATGAGAGGTTGGGTTAATGGAGGTGAGTTTGGGTTTTGGTTATGGATGGATGGGAGAGTGAGAAGGTGGGAGGTAGATGATGATGAATAGTAGAAGGGGGGGAATGGTTTTGTGTTTGTGGGTGTATGGGAGTTGGGGTGTGGGTGAGGGTAGCTTTAGGTGTAGGATAGTATAGGCTAGTGTATGGTATGGGGGTGTGTGTTTAATTTGGATCCTTAAAAATTGACTAACTAACTAAAAAAACAATATTAATTAAAATCTACTAAAAAAATATATAAAAATCCTAATCTATAAAATAAAAGACACAACTAAAAATAAAACTAAAAAGAAGAAACAATAAAAATAAAAATAAAAAAACTATTAAACTAAAAACTAAAAATCTAAAAAAATAAATTCTAATAAAACTAAAAATAAAATGAAATCCTAAAAGAAATATAATCCTAATAAAAATAAAACTAATCAAAATCAAAGTAAAAATAAAATTATACTAATAAAATAAAAATAGAAAATAAAACCTAGAAATCCTAAATAAATCAAAAATAAATTCTAAAAATAAAAATGACTCAAACTAAAAATCTAAAAAATATTAAGAAGGCACAAACTAAACACACACATGATTTGGGGTAAGTTTAGGCTAGGTTTAGGCTCGGGTAAGGTTAAGGGGGTGGGAATTAGCTCCATGTTAAAGCAAATTGCCTTGAAATATTGCTTTTGACACCGCAACTGCAATTAAACCTGCACAATGAATATTTAAGCGCATAAGACCCATATTACCGAGAATTAGCAACTAAAGTACGTCTATTCGGGGTGTAAAATGTACAATTTTCGGTGCTTATCACACCACCCCCAAACAGAGCGTTGCTAGTCCTCGAGCAATAAGATAGAGAGAAAGAGACAAATAAGTAACCAAAAGTGAACCACTTTCGCGGGCACTTGCGATTGCACTTAGCGTGTGCAATAAGCCTTTAAACCTATAGGTTTCCCTACAGGACGAGTTGTGTGTCGTGAGGGTTTGATGGGAATATACCCAAAAAATTCTTTATTTGCAACGGCAGTCTATCTCTTATTAGACGTAGAATAATCGCACAATCCATCATGAGATAAATGTTTTCAGAAATACAAGATAGATTGTGTAAAAATGTTAGCTGAGTAAATACTTAAGGCACATCCTTCCTAGAACTCAACGTGTGTGGTGTGAATCCGTCAAAACAGGTCGAGCATTATAAGAGTAATTCGTAGGTTGCCTTATCGGAATCAACGCTTCAGCTTCAAATCTCACTGGATATAGCTCTCTCAAACAAACTCTCGAGATATGGGTTAGTGTATCGCTCTTGTGTGTGAGGAGGTGAGTAAATGTAAGCTAGTTCAAACGTCTCACACACATATAAGAAAGAACGAACAATTATAAATAAAAATGATCTCATGAAAGAATGTTAATCACTATAGTGAGAACGTCGAGTTATTCACCATGTTGACTTTTATTTGCACGAACACCTAGGGGAATATGGATGATAATGGGTTACGGGAAATGAGATGGAAAAGATATGATGATATGAGGTAAGATGGTGATGTATAAAAGATGGATGGATATGTGAGAAGAGTGTTCAATACATGAAGAACCAATGTCTTTATTTCAAAATAACTAATTACACTCTCTTTCTTTTCTTTTCCTTTTCTTTTCTCTCTTTTTTTTTTCTTTTCTTTTTCTTGCTATTTTCTATTTTTGCTATTTCTCTAATTTTTTTTCTTTTTTTTTTTTTTTATACTCTCAACACTGAAGACATTTTACATTTTGAACAACACTCTTTTATTTGAAAATGAAATATGATATGGAGATGATAGGTGGATGATGTGGGAAATATATGGAAATATGGAAGAAAATGGTGATGTAATGGGGGAAGTGGATGGGTGAAAATCTAGTGATCGGGACAAACTTCAAGACACGCGTTTCTTACAACTCGAAAATGATGTTTTTCTCAGTGATTAAGCCAAAATTTTAAAGAAGAAAAATGAGATCATGCAACAATTTAAGTGCGGACCCAAAAGAAATGGAATCAACTTGTAACTCGGAGATTGCGTAAAATACTCTGAAAGGGTGAAAGGCACAAATCTCACGGGCTAAAGTATCTACTAGTGATCCTGAAGGTTCTCTTTAGAATTATAGTACTCCTCAACTCTAAATCGTATTGACGTGATAAGTGCGCAAATTTTGGCGAGTCTAGAAATTCATGGTGCAAAATGCCTTGATACGTATTACATAATCTATTAGAAAAAATATTCTCTAGCTTGATTCCTATACTTTGAAAGATGGACGATTGAAAATTCGCATCAATAAATGAGATGAAAGAAACTGAACGAAATTTTAAAAATCAGGTTCAAAAATCAAAAAAATTCAAAAGAGGTACGATTGTGATAAAATTCCCCACCCCTAAACAAAAAGGAACATCGTCCTCGATGTTAAGTAAAATGATTTTTAAAATTGAGAGCATAAGGTAGGAAAGAGATTACCAGAATGAACCGCTAATGAAGTGGACATGTGAAGCTAGGATGAAACCTAAATGAGAAGAAAACAAAATTGTACAAGTCCATAACATGGTAAAGCATAGGGTGATGTGAAACACCACCCCCAAACAGGACGAGACTAGTACAAGAAACGTGGGATGCCTCGCGGTAGCGATAAGTTTAATGTCTTCAGCCAGACCGAACCATTCTCACCCTAAAGATAGGATTTATGAAATACGGGGCGACACAAAAATTGGGGTGATGAGAATCACCCCCAAACAAGACTGAAGCGTCAGTCTTGCTGGAAACAGGGTAAAGTGGTCAATGCACTTGTATGGCAAAGTGCATCACGCAATGAAAAGCATCGGTGGACCAAGGGTGGGTGGGTATTAGGGTAAAAGTGAGAAAGGCATGGGTGGTGAAGCATCGATCATGGGCCTTATTGAGCCGGAAGGTGAGGGCAACTAGGGCCCTATAAGAATGGTGCTCAAGTTGGATGGGCAGGCAAAAGGGTTTGGCAATAATGATGGGGTGGGGATCATATAAATCACACGACCATTCTATAAATGGGCGATGATAATGGTCGCACCGTGACACGCCAGGGAGCTGTTGAGAATAGAAATCAACACTGCAAGGAAGCAGTGTGCATGGAGGAACAAGCTCGATGTCACGGAAGTGGAGAATATCACCATAACTCTCGTGGAAGGTGGAGGATGGTTTTAGATGAGGATCTAAAAATGTAGATGGAAACTTGAAATGTGTAAAATCAAGATCCAAACTAGGTGGTGGGATAGAAGAGACAATGGGTGCGTCGGGTGGAATAAATGGTGGATCGGGTGGGATAAATGGTGGAGGAAGATGATCCAACTCAAGCGTGGGAGACACACACTCATTGGGATGAGTAAAGGAATACTCACAAGGGAGTGTGGTTTCTAAAGATGGAGTTGTCAATTTCTCCATAAGAGTTGCATCAGTGAATGTGGTGGATGGGTAAGACGAGGCATCAAGATCTAAGATAGAGGAATCACTAGAAATATTGGGCTTAAAGGGAGCCAAGCATGGTGGAACAAGATCCATATCCGGATAGTTAGGAACTATCACGAATTCTATCTCGAGAAAATAGTGAGCACTCGTAGCCGGAGCTAACCTAGGATAAATTGGTTCCCCGGGAACACAAGGGTGAAGCTTGATAGGTGTAGACTCGGGCATTGTTTTGAATTCAGCGGGAACGGGAAGGTGAGTGGGAACCTCAAAGTGGGGTTCAGGTGGACATGGTGAGATAGAATCAGGCTCACTATCGAAAGGTAAGTCAACACAATTATCGACTTGGAACCCGGACCATGGGATGGTCCCAACTTCAAGATTCTCGGGGTGGTAGGGTTGGTCACACTCAAAATCTGTGTCACAAGAGGACACATCATCATCACACTCGGTTGCAACGATGGGTGGATTCATGGAAATGGCCGACTCTCTCGCACACTCAAATTCATTTAATCGTTGTTCAATCCGTTGGAGGGCTTCATTTTGGATTTGGTTGGCTTGCTCTTGCTCGAGTATGAACTTTGCAACAGGGCTTCGAGAGCGGATGTGGATGGAGGTGGTGGAATGACGGGTGGAGGTGGAGGTTGAGGTGGACACAACTCGCTGTGGACAGGACTATATGGAGAATATTCGTATGAAGTGTGTGGAGTGGGGCCAAGTTCATCATACACGAAAGGATCGCTTTCGTGATGGATAATTGGTTAATGCTCATGGGGTGCATAGTGAGGGAACTGATCGTGAACGGGTGCACAAGGTTGCCATGACGACTGTGAGAACGTGTGAGGATCCACAATATCGGGTTGGGATTCGTATTGCGTGGAAGGGTGTTCAGGCCTCCACGAATAATTCGAGTACTCACACAACAAGGGATTAGATATATCGAGATAATAGGTCGAGGTGGGTTCCGAAATAGTGTCATATGGATACACATGGTCCATGGTGGGTTCGGATGGATAGGACAAGTATGGAAACTCATGGGATATGTAATCGGCATAATAACAGTGGGTGCATAACAAAGGATGAGGCACGTCGACACTTGACACGAGGGTGATGGAAAGTGAGGTGCATGCACGGACGGGTCAAGAGTACCAACGGTACTCATGATAGAGGTGAAACCATTAAAAATATCATAAAGAGACGGCTTGGGATCACTCTCACACGTGTCGCGTGACAATGAAAAATGACCAAAGTAGTCCCGTAAAGGACGTTCTTCAGCCAAGAGGAGAAAATATTTTTTTGGAAAATTTTTGGATTTTTCTAAAAAGGAAAGAAAGAAAATATTTTTGGATTTTTTTATAAAAATAATAAAAGAAAATATTTTTGGGGTTTTGTGACAAATAAAGGAAGAAAATATTTTTGGATTTTTTGGAAAAAAAGGTGGAGAAAAATATGGACTCCAAGAATTTTGACGAACTCACTAAAATCGACTAGCGAAAAATGAATGGTATACACACAAGTCAAGAAGAATTCCTAACTAGCACATAACCAATTTTTATCTTTAAATTTAGTGAAAGGGGTAGTCAAATTTTTATTAAGTCCGCGAGCGATAAAAAATCACGGAATTTATATGGGTAATCGCCTTTGCAAAATTTTCTCCTATTGGGCTACCTAGTGAATGGATTTTAAATTTAGTGATCGCTAGGGTAGCACACAAAGGGTAAGCGAGCGAGTCGGGTGATGAAATCCCTTATCGTGAGTGATCCGGTGTAGGTCTTAGTCAATTAATTCATCACACCATTCGAAAATAAATGCGAGAATAAAATCAAATAAGAGCACACAAAGCACACAAAAGAATTGACTCGCTAACAGGAGAGGCGTGAGGGTTTAAGAAATGTTTAGGCCGAAAAATTTGAGTCGACCGGGGAGAGATCATGCCTATCTCAGTCGTCCCCGGGAGTCCTACCGACCCAAGGTAGAGAGGCTTCTAAATCCTCGCCTTTGGACGCCCTCTCTCTACCTTGTCCGATTTTCCTATCACACTTGTCTTCGATTACTACAAATTTTAAAATACAAAAATAAAATAAAGGTGTCCTATGCACCGCAATACAAACAATGATAAAAATCCTAATACAAGCCTTCTAAAAATATAAAAATGGTACAGAAAATAATAAAGTGCAATAAAAACAAATGAACTACAAGTTGAAATCCGCTCCGAGCTTCACGATCCCAAGAATAGCAACAACGCCATTTGATAGAAAGACTTTTCGGTGTATATATTTTTTGTCGTTGCTTGAAAAGTCTTTCTAATCAAAACCTCAAATACCTACAAAATAATATCAACTCAAGTGTAGAGGTAACTAAGGGTATCAATCCACTTCCAAGGGGGTAAGCTAGAGACAAATTCAAATGTAGTTCACTTTTTATTTTCTTTTTGGGCTTTTGCTTTTTCTATTTTTTTTTAGCTTTTTAAAATATTAAACTAATTGGGTGAGGTGATGATTTAAACTAAACTAAACTAAATTTGATATGATAACAACTAACTACAAAATGACTAAAATGGAAAATAAATTCTAACACCAAAATAAGAGATAAAGTGCGGTAAATAATTGTGAGAACAATCAATGAGTGGGATTACCCCACAAATTTTAGCTATTCTAATTTAATTAATTGAATTCTCCCAAATTAATATCAAACTTACAAATCAACTCTCGTTGCAAATGTAATTTTAATAGTGATATTTTAGAATATTAAGTTTAACACCCCACAACTCTAGACAAATAGATCTACACTCCTTTTAATTAATCACCCGCTAGGATCAATCGATTAAAATTTATGTAAATCTTAAAAAATAAATTTAGAGTTGAAATTCAAGTAATAATACCCCACTTAAGAAACCCCTACCTCTAGTTCGAATCTAAAATGGGTATTATAACTAGAATTTTGATTTTCTCTCGAAAATCATTTACCCTCTCTCGAGGCGTAAATTTTAGGGTGAGGGATCAAAAATAACATTCAAAGGGAATTTTCAAATAATCAAACTAATTAAACTAAAATAACATCAAATAAGGATTTCCCTCCACCCCTTGAAGATTTAGCCTAACATGGTATTAAACATAATGAACAAATAATCAAAGGCATATATAATAAAAGAGTAGGGAAAGAGAACAAATCTTCAACAAGTCTCCTTGAAACTGGCAATTTGAACTCTTTCATCTTCCATACAATTCAATTACTCACAATTAAATCTCACCAAATCTCTAAAAAAAATAAAAACAAAAACTATTTACAAAATGGTATTTATCTCTCTACAATTCTCTCTCTCAAAATTCCTATCTAAAAGCTCCTCTTCAAATGGGGTCTTCATCTTCATTTATAGTACGCACATGGAGCATGGGGGTATTTTTGGGAATTGGCTTGAGTGTGTATGTAAATGGTGAGAGGTGCATAGGGTGAGCACATGTGCATGGCAAAGGTGTGAAGTAATAAAAATCTGAATTGTGTGTACATGAGGGTAGTTTGTGAAAAAGGGGATAAGTAGTTAGTTGGGGGCATTTGGGTAAAATGGTTTTAAGTGGGTAAATTGGGAAATAAGACATGTGGGTTTTGTTTTGGTCTTGACTTGGGTTTTGTTGTTTGGCAGGTAGAGGAAGTCGTGGCTTTGTGGGGTTATGAATGAATGGGAAATGGCTTTAGGCAATACCCGAGATGTGTTAAAGTTGGACATGGGTCGGGTAAGGCTGGTGGTTGTTGGGTGCGCCGGAGTTAAGGTCGAACTCGGGAGTGGAGGTTGGTTCGATGGGAGTCTCCGGGTATCAGGTTTCGGGTTATGGTGTGGATGGTGCCAGGTAGTTACGGGTTCAAGAGTTGGAAAAAAACGGGTTGAAGACATGGACGGGGAAGGCAGATCGTGGGTCACGGGATCGCAATTTGGGCATATCGGAGTTGGGTCAGGTCGAAAATGGGTCGCCAGCGCTTGGGGTGGGCGAGAGGGGTGTCGCCGGACTAAGGGTCCGCGGGTTTGGGCTTCAAATGGTTGTGGTGGTGAGATGAGAGGTTGGGTTAATGGAAGTGAGTTTGTGTTTTGGTTATGGATGGATGAGAGAGTGAGAAGGTGGGAGGTAGATGATGATGAACAGTAGAAGTGGGGAATGGTTTTGTGTTTGTGGGTGTATAAGAGTTGGGGTGTGGGTGAGGGTAGCTTTAGGTGTAGGTTAGTGTAGGCTAGTGTATGGTATTAGGGTGTGTGTTTAATTTGGATCCCTAAAAATTGACTAACTAACTAAAAAAACAATATTAATTAAAATCTACTAAAAAAATATAAAAATCCTAATCTATAAAATAAAAGACACAACTAAAAATAAAACTAAAAAGAAGAAACAATAAAAATAAAAATAAAAAAACTATTAAACTAAAAATCTAAAAAAATAAATTCTAATAAATCTAAAAATAAAATGAAATCCTAAAAGAAATATAATCCTAATAAAAATAAAACTACTCAAAATCAAAGTAAAAATAAAATTATACTAAATAAAACCTAGAAATCCTAAATAAATCAAAAATAAATCCTAAAAAAAAAATGACCCAAACTAAAAATCTAAAAAATATTAAGAAAGCACAAACTAAACACACACATGGTTTGGGGTAGGTTTAGGCTAGGTTTAGGCTCGGGTAAGGTTACGGGGGAGGGAATGAGCTCCATTTTAATGCAAATTGCCTTGAAATATAGCTTTTGACACCGCAACTGCAATTAAACCTGCACAATGAATATTTAAGCGCACAAGACCCATATTGTCGAGAATCAGCAACTAAAGTACGTCTATTCAGAGTGTAAAATGTACAGTTTTGGGTGCTTATCAGTGGGGTAATTTGCAACCTATCTTGTGATTGGGTGATTATAGGTGTGTTCGGTTAGTGGGCCTTCGCCAGAAGTTTCTCTATCTTCCATGGTGGCATTTGTGCCAAGTGGGATTTGAGCAAATCGTTCTTCCATGTATAACTAACTTATTTCCCATAGAGGACTTGATTGAGTCACTTAGAATGATTTAGAGGGCTTTATGGCAGTGTCGTCAACCGTCCACTCGTCCATCTCAATCTATCGAGGAGGTTGGGTTCATATTTGAGGATTAGCTAAAGTGGTTGTGGAAGTGAGTGGTCATGAAGATTCTTGCTGAAGAGACTGGTGAGAGATGGCATGTGATATTCGACACTTTGGAGGAAGGTGTCGTGGTTTCATCCAAACTGATTAAGGCCTACTGCCGCATGGATCGAATTCGAAATCATAACTAGAATGGTATTCTTGGGGTCCTTCGGGGGTAGGAAATAAAGATGAAGCGGATCCATCCAGCAGTTGAAAGTAGGTCTTAAGTAGGCGTGGAAATTTGGGTTAGTAGTGTAATTTTCAGGTCGCGCTGATTTTTATTTTAGTATAAGTTTTGGGTACTCTTAAATCTATACAAACTAATCGGGTCATATTCGGGTTATTACCGTAAACGAGTTATCGGGTCAAAAATTGTCATCTCTAGTCTTAAGAATGGGGTGGCTAATATGTAGCTTGTGAAATTGTTAGTTGTGTAGGTAGGTTTTGAGTCATTCTAGTTTTGTGAAGCTTGTAAGGGAGTGGGTTATTTTTCATTAATGTTACTGATAGCTCATGTAATCGTTCTACCCTATTTTTTAATAAAATCGAATGATGACTTCAATACATTTTATCGTGTCTTTAATGAACTCTTTTGTCTGAATTATCTATACTGATCGCTAAGTCATACGTAATCCTTTTGTTCATTTACATGATGAAGAAGACCATCATTCTCAGAGGGAGAAAAGAATGGGATTTTGTGAAAGAGAGAGGACCACGCCTATGTGTGTCTTATGGGCTGCCTACGTAACTCTGTGGGGTTTGAAAAGTATGAGCTTCTTCTTTTTGGAAAAAAGTTTATTCTTGATAGAGCATCAAGTCCTACGTAGTTTTGAGTAGAGATAATGGATCGACTTAACCTTGTTCAACTCTTCCTCCTTGGGATCAGCTGGCACTGGTAGATTAACCCCTGATTGGGTAAGATTTGGTATTGGCAACTGAGTGGCGGCAGCCCATTGGAAGGTCGGGCAAGGGGGACATATTGATACTCTTCTGAAACACATAATAGTTTTGGATCTTGTGGATCCATGGCACGGGGAAAGAATATTTCACGATCGAGAGCCTCGGGAGTCTGAACAAGATGTTATTACATTTCCTAGACTTCTACCTGAAGGTTGTTAATCTTAGCATTGAGCTAGGCAAGGATTGTCTTTAGATTTTGTTAGGTGTTCCCTGGTCAATGTTCTCCACAATAACCTTTCGATGGATAACGCGAACTCTGTAGAAGCAGTGGAGCTTAGGGGTGATTTGATGGAAGACCTGGGCCAATAGGGAGCTAGGACAAGATTGGGGTACGCGATCGCACCTGAGAGGAAAAATGATTTTAGTGTTTATTTTGAGGGAAAAGAAATATTTTTGGCATAAATATTTTTTTCTTAATTTTGAAAAGGGAGAAACTATTTTTGGTATTTTTTGAAAAAGGGGAAAAAGAAAAATCCTCATCATGGTTATTATTGTTAGGTTCCACTTGTATTATGTTTTGATTAGGATATAAGAAAAATGTCGAACAGGACCCGAATCTAGGGAAACGATAGAATACTTGATCCAAGACACGATTTGACTTGTTTCCAAACTCACGGACAAGGTCCTGTTTTAAAAATGGGAGAAATAGCGTAAAAATTCGAGTGGTAAGGCGACCCAGAATTTCGATAAAGTTTCGCGTTGTAATCGACAAACTAGGTATGAGTGTCTCAGGGTATACGCCTACATGAGGTTGATGCAATTGGTGGGTTAGTGGAAAGTTTCCCCCCGTTGGCATGACTTTCATGATATACCTCTTACCTATAAGGGCAATCATTGATCGGTACGCGTGGACAAGACATTTGATATACCTGAGTGTACGTGAATTGCCTCACAATATACCTCGTGGAGACGGTACACATGAGAGCGAATTCGATATACTCAACGTGCGTAAACAAGTTCCCTGCTATATACCTCCCCTCAGGAGTTCTGTCAAGCGGTACAGTGCAGGGGGAACCGTTTGATATACATCGAAGATTCTAGGCCAATGAAAGGTGGGAATCATATCGCATAGGTTAACTGTGCCCCACAAGATTGACACCCATCACTAAATGACCCCTCAGTACGGGACAAAATTTTGGTCAATAGTGCAATGCTCAAATGACGTAGTGTGAAAGAATGCATGAGTCTTAATTAATATTATATGAAGATTTTTGTGTATGCTAAGTAAGAGAAATACTACCACTATGAGGAGAATATACAAGTAGCATGGGATTATAGGGATAAGTATAAAGAGTAAAATTAGCAAGTATGTACGTGAAGCATGGAGACAATACAAAGCATGGTGATATACAAAATGTGAGACATATACATAAGTGAGTGGGAAATATGAGCAAAGTGAGGGGGACATGTGATTATGTGTGAGTGAAGAGCGCATGTGTATATATACTTATACGTGGGAGAAATGTGGAAATGGGTGTTAATGTGCCTAAGTATGAATATCTACAAATGGTGTGTGAAACATATGAGTGAGAGTGAAACTCATTTTCTCATGTTTTTGTCTCATTTTTTTTAGCAATTTTCTTTTATTTGCTTCTTGTCCCTTTCATTGCACCATTTGGACTTTTGATGAATTTTTTGTATTTCACAACTCCGGGCTTCATGGGTTTTTCGAGTTATCAAACAAAATTGGAATATTTTATTAGGCTCAAAATGGCTAGCAAAAGGATAAATTTTTATGACTTTTTATGGCTAATATTTCTGGGTAAGCAAATGATGGCCTAACTTCATTTATTCGAATTACTAATTATTTTACCATATGTGCCTCGAGATCATATTTAATTTAGAGATATTTTTAGCGCTTTTTCCAAGACAACATTTCACTCGTTTTTCGTAACCGATCAAAACAAAGTAATACATATCCTCAACGATTTATTTAAAGCTAAATCAAAAATTGAGTTAACCATTAACTCGGATTGATTTAATTACTCACAAAAATTGATAGGGTAGAAATCTCACCGGGTTGATTAATCTCCACACTTATTCGTAAAATCGTCAATTTTTGTTCAAATTTCATCGTTGGTCAATTTCGACTTTGTGCATTTGATTTTTACAATTCGAGACTTTGAACAAAGTTTTAGTGATATTTTTGAAGAATTTAAATTCCAAAATTTATTTATTTTGAAGAAAAATATTTTTGGCCTTTTTTGAATTTTCTATTTCTTTTGGAAATTTTTAAAATTTTCTCTTTTTTGGAGGGGCGTTTTTTAAAAATATATGTAGTTTTAGAAATACGCACTTGTCACCCCCCCCCCCCCCCCACTAACTTAGACTTTTGCATTACCCCCAATCAAAAGGACTAAAATCTAAAAAAGAGAAAATAATAAGTGCAATAAACAAATATATATATATATATATATATATATATATATATATATATATATATATATATATATATATATATATATATATATATATATATATTTAAAATGCAGATTTTCACTAAAAACCCAACAATTTCCTACAAGATAGGAAAGGTAAAGAAACTATATAGTTCTTTTTTTTTAAATCAGCAAATGCAAGCATATAAGAGCTACATAAAATAAACAACCCGAAAACATCAACTATGGGATGGATATTGCAGCGGGGGGTGGGAGGGACCGAGAGGACTCGTGTCATAAGGATAATAAAAATAATTCGGGAGTGTGACATTTGGCCCGACTTACAACTAGTACAGCTCGACTTGGAGGCGGGCCATCATACTTGTGTCGTGTTGATAGGTTTGACAATCCGCATGATATTCATTCATAAATCCGTCGAAACACGCCTCGAGTGCATCAATGCAGCGCGTAATGCCCTCCCCCTCCGGCACATAGTCAAAGTCCTCAAATCATATTCTTCCTCATTGAGAACATCCCCCACGTCCGACATTGGGGCGTCGTGCCCCATATCCTCCTCAACGTCAATAATAATCTACAGCGCGGGTGGGCCACTCCCATTTGTCGGGCTCATCATGTAGCGGGCGTAGCTCCAATTGGCTTGGGAATCTTGGCATGCGCGTTAGGGTCCCACACCCCCGATGTCGTGCATGATCTCCGTGATGAGGCGTGCGTAAGGAAGAGCCGCTTTTCCAGTTTCGTCGTAGGTGGCATGGAAGACCTTCGTATAAAAGATTCGGGCAAAATTTGTTGTGCTCTCTGGGTCGAGGAAGTGATAAAGAAATTCCCATGTCATGGACGAGCCACCGAGTCATTAGTGGTCTGTAGGATTACGTCGCAAGTGATAAGGTGCGTGTAGCGCACCGTATCCAGTTGCCGACCAACAGGGAATGAATCTTTCACCCATTCTTCGCCCGGTGCCATACGTTCGATGCACTCGAATTTTGCGTGCGGTGCCCCATTAGTGGGGTAGGCAAATGGAACGGGTAGAGTGACCCCTTTTTCGCGCATCTTGCGTTCGATGATTGCCACAGAGAATGGGATGCGGATGTTTTGATGAAGGCCTCATGGAAGGTATTGAATTTGCGAACAAGATTCGCATAAAAGTAGCGCATATTCTCCTCATAGACCCGATCGCTCATTGAGGACAAAGAGGTGCACCACCCATGGCAGTGGAAAAGGGAGGTGACTTCGCCGGGTAGTTCATCCCAAAGGACCCTTCGCTCAATGTAGATCAAGCGGGAGGCAAGAAAAATTTCCTGAAACCAATCCCGTTCTTGTTTGGAGCGAAATTCATAGGTGGTCCCCTCGTCGAGGATGGTGGCGGAATCGTACTTTTTTGGTCAGAGGTAGCGGCGGGGAGCCATGGTGAAAGAAGGATTTATGGACTTGAGAATTGTATATGAAAGTGAAGAATAAGAGAGGGGTGAAGGGAGGGAGGGGTTAGTGGGTTGTATTTATAGGTGGGGTGGTGGGAATTTGGAGGGAAAAAGGAAGATGTGGCGGTAGGAAGGGGTGGAGGGAAGAATTTGGGTTGGCGTATAGGTAGAGGTAAGTATGGGAGGGATGAATTTCGTATGGGAGGGAAAGGCTGAAAAGGGGGAATGAATTGGAAAAAGGATGTGAATCTGATCAGGTGCTTCGAACCGGTTCGGTTATGCACCGGTTCAGCCTACGATTCGGTGAAACTCTCTACATTGGAACACTAATTTGCCTTATTTCTCATATTTTAAGTGTTCTAACCCTTCCACCCCCCTCTTTAATGTACCAAAAACCTACCTACACACTCGGGACCCCAGGAAAAACCTCACTCTCGAAATGCGTGTACACTCTTCCATGTGTGAATACTCAACGTAGTGCTCAAATCTTTCCTAACTCGTAACCTCTACGGACTTCTAAACGACCTAAAAACTAACTCTACTCACTAGTATACAACACCTAATAAGCCCATGTGCATCGGGGTGCGACGACCTTTCCTTTTAAGCTCACTCAACCTCGTAAATAGGGTCCGACAACCAAATTATGTTGGCTTCCTCAACACACGCCTTAAGATATGGCTTTAGGCATTGTCCATTCACCTTGAATGTGTCTCCCCCTTAGGATATTCTAATGCGATGGCTCCGTGGGAAAACACCTCTCTCACAACGAACGGGCCGGTCCATCGCGAATGTAACCTATTAAGAAACAAATGTAAACGTGAGTTGTATAGAAGCATTTTTTGACCCGAATGAAACTCCTTTCGATGAATAATTCGCTCATATGCAAGTCTCACTCTTTCTTTGGATATTTTGGCACTTTCATACGCATAATTGTGTATCTCTTCCAACTCATTCAATTGAATCTTGTGTGCTTCATCGGCTTGATCCATGTTGTAATTCAACCTCTTAATTGCCCAATAAGCCTTGTGCTCAATCTCCACGGGGAGATGGCATGGCTTACCATACACAAAGTGAAAAGAGGACATCCTGAGGGGGTTCTTATATGCGATTCGATAAGCCCATAACACATCGTTCAAATGAAGAGACCAATCCTTTCGTTTAGGGTCGACAACCTTTTCTAAAATTTGCTTAATCTCACGATTTTCTAGTTCGGCTTGCCCATTCGTTTGGGGGTGATAAGTCATCCCAACCTTGTGGACGACCCCATACTTCTCATGAGTTTTTCAAATGATCTATTGCAAAAGTGTTTGTTGTTATCGTTAATGATTGCCTTTATAGCTCCGAAGCGAGAAAGTATGTGTTCCGGTAAAAACTTTATCACCACTTTGTTGTCATTTGTCTTTGTAGCTATGACCTCAAACTAGTTTGACACATAATCTACCGCGATAAGGATGATTAAGAAACCAAAAAAGGGAGGAAATGGACATATAAAGTCAATGCCCCAACAATCAAATATCTCAATGACAATAATTTGGGTCAATGGCATCATATCTCGTCGTATAATGGCTCCCATCCTTTAACATCTATTGCAAGATTTACAATAAGCACTAACATCCCAAAAAAATTTGGGCCAATAGAGACCGCTTTGAAGGATCTTAGCGGTCATCTTATTCATTGAAAAGTGGCCTCCACAAGCTTCCATATGACAAAAATGACTGACTCTAGGTATCTCATTATTCGATAAACATTTTCGAATGATTTGGTCAACATAATATTTGAACAAATAGCGATCGTCATAGAAAAACATGTACGACCAAGTTAATAACTTCTTCCTCTCTTGAGGTGTCCAATCAGAAGGAACAACCCCCGTGATAAGGTAGTTCACTATATTTGCAAACTAAGGGAGAGAAGAAGAGGCTAATAATTGCTCATCCGAAAAATATCCGTCTGTAGGTATGAGATCACTAGGTACATCAGATGAAAGCCAGGACAAATGGTCGACTACGACGTTTTCTACTCTTTTCTTATCTTTTATGGAGAAATTAAACTCTTATAGAAGTAGGATCCACCTTATAAGGTGTGGTTTAGCATCCTTTTTGGAAAGAGATACTTAAGAGTCGAGTGGTTGATAAAGTATACGATGTGTGAACTAATGAGGTAAGAGTCGAATTTGTCTAGGGCAAAAACTACAACTAACAATTCTTTCTCCATGGTGGAGTAATTGAATTGTGGTCCGATTAACGTCCGGCTATCACAGTAGATAACGTGAGCCTTCTTATCTTTTCTTTAGTCCAAAATATCCCCTATAGCATAATCACTCGCATCACACATGAGCTCGAATGAAAGGGACCAATCCAGAGATTGCACAACAAAAGCAGACACGAGCATGCTTTTTAATTTTTCAAAATCACTTTGGCATGATTCATTCCACTAAAAGGGGGAATCTTTCATAAGTATGTTACTCAAGGGTCGAGCGATGGCACTAAGGTCCTTGATAAACCTCCGAAAGGAAACCTGTGTCGCCTAAGAAAGAGCGCACATCCTTTAGTGACTTAGGAGATGGAAGATTGGCTATGACATTTACTTTTGCCCTATCAACCTCAATACCTTTTGGACGACACTATGTGGCCAAGAACTATTCCTCTGGTAACCATAAAATGGCACTTCTCCTAATTTAGAAACAAGTTCTTTTCCATACAACGGGCTAGCAATTTTTTTAAGATTAGCAAGGCAAAGGTTAAAAGAGGGACTGAAGACACTAAAGTCATCCATGAAAACCTCAAGACCCATTTCAACTATGTTGCTAAAAAGACTAAGCATGCACCATTGAAAGGTTGCGTATGCATTATATAATCCAAAGGGCATATGTTTGTAGGCAAACGTACCAAAAAGACATGTGAATGTTGTCTTCTCTTGATCAATCACATCTACCTCAATTTGGTCATATCCAGAATAAATGTCAAGAAAGTAATAGAATGGGTGTACCGTTACTCGCTCTAGTATTGGGTCGATAAACGATGAGGGAAAATGATCTTTTCTCGTACCAGCATTGAGCTTCCAGTAGTTAATACAAATGCGCCACCCGGTGGTGGTGCATTGGAGAATTAGCTCACTCTTGGCGTTCTCGATCACAGTCATTTCCAACTTATTCGGGACGACTTGAATATGACTCACACACTTGTTATCCGGAATGGGCTAAATGATGCCCGCGTCCAATAGCTTAATAATATCCGCTCTCACGACATCTTTCATTGTGGGGTTCAACCATCGTTGCATCTCCTTCAAAGGCTTCATGTCCTCCTCGAAGGGGATTGTATAGGTACAAATTAGGGGACTTATATCCTTCAAATCCGTGATAATCCAACCAAAAGCACTCATATGCTTCCTCAAAATTGATACCAATTTACCCTCTTGCCCTTTATTTAGGCTTGATGAGACAACAATGGGAAAAGTCTCATTCACTCCTAAATAAGCATATTTTACATTTGATGGTAGTTTATTTAGTTCAAGGTGTGAAATTTCTCCTCAGAGGGAACCATGCGCGACTCCTTTAGTGGTAATTCCTCGAACCTAAAAACTCAATTAACATCTTTCACGTCCTCTTTCTACGCTCTCTCATCTAAGATCTCTCTCAACTCCCATACCTCCCTCTCGAAATCGGTGTACGTCATGTCACTCTCACTACCTAAAATAAGACACGCTCCTAACGAATCCTCACTAATATATCCCTCTATGTGCTCATCTGCTACCTCCTCTATAAGATCCATTGCGTGAAACTCGTCCTCATCACCCACTTACTTATTTATGTCGAAAATATTTATCTCAAAGGTCATGTTCTCGAATGTGAGTTGTATTTGCCCATTTTGAGTATTAATCAATGCATTAGCCATAGCTAAGAATGGGCGATCAAGGATGACAGGGGACATGATTACTCGAGGGGATGGAGGGCTCCGTGTCCCAAATGATAAAATGTATCGAAAAGTAGAAAGTGTCCACGTGGACTATCACGTCCTCAATAATTCCTGGAGGTATCTTCACGGTACGATCCATAATTTGGAGCGTGATATTAGTGGGATTGAGGTACCCCATATCTAATTGCCTATAGATGGAGTACGGAGAATGTTAACACTCGCCCCTAAATCTAGTAAGGCTTTCTCGATGCGATTCTCTCCAATGATATATGAAATGGTCGGTGAACCCGGATCTTTAAACTTTGGTGGGAGGTCATTTAATAGGATTGAGCTCAATTTTTTTTCTAGGAACACGTATTTTTAACCTTTAGTCTACGTTTCACCATCAATAAATCCTTAAGGAATTTATCATAGGCGGGAATTTTCTTTATTGCCTCGAGAAACGGTAAATTCATCTTGACTTGATTAAGTACATCTAACAAATATTCACGGGAGTCCCCATTATGAGGAGGAACCAACCGTTGATGAAAACGCGCAGTTGTGGGCGGTTTCACTACGACCTAGGGCCAAGCGGTGTCCTCATTGTTACACTCATTCAAGGGGGCATCTTAGGCCTCTTTCGTATCGAACGAAATCTCCTTATCTTTAGATTCGTCGTGTGGGGGAGGTGATAAATCAACAACTCTCCCACTACATAGAGTGGTAATGGCTTGACATTGCTCCCGATGATCGTCGAATCTAAAGCTAACACTAGGTTGACCTTGGGGAGGTTTTTGGTCTTGGGCCGAAAACTTTCCCTTCTATTGGATACTTAAGGAATATTATAATTTAGAAATGTTCGCATCTATTTAGACAAACATTCGGGATTTTTTAGAATTAGTTTTCGATTGAGCTTGCATAAATTGTTTCCAAGTATCCTTGAGATTTTACCGCAGTGGGGTGGCATAAGGCGCAGGAGGTGGTGCTTGCATGCGTGGGGCTTGTTAGAAATGCAAAAGTGGTGGTGAAGGAGGGGCAACGTGTAAGTTAGGATTCAATGTAGCATGTTGTTACCCATAACTAAACACAGGATGGTTCCCCCTTGAAGGGTTATAAGAATTCCCATGAGGAGCATTAAAATCACCCTTAAACGTTCCCAACGCTTCCACTTGCTCTTGAAGCATGACTTTGTAGGCGGGTATCATCGAGCATTCCTTCGTTGAATGTACCGCCTCATAAATTACACACACCTTATCTCTCATTGCTCGAGTGGAGCCGAGTGTTTCTCTTCCTCTTGACTCGACTACGTCTTTCAATCTTTTAGCAAGTTGGTTGATTTGAAGTTTCAACTGAGCTTCTTTGTCCAAGTGATAGAGTCCGAATGCAGAAGGAGTTGTGGACCTGTGTCGATCTTGGGCGTTTGGATCGAATGTTTCCCACACTTGAGTAGTCTAGGTGACATACTTAAGGTGAGCCTGGGCATCGTCCTCATCTAACGCTAAAAATTTCCCTTGGCACATAGCTTCTACGAGTTATTTGGAACTTAAGTTCAGCTCGTGATGAATGAAGGAGATAAATCTCCACTTCTCAAATCCGTGGTGTGGGCACAAATTAAGTAACTACGTATGCAAGAACAATAAAATGAGTTTTAAATGAATATGGAAAGATGGAGTTAGGGTACACTCCCTCGAACCATCGGTGATTACGTAGAACATAAAAGCTTCAAAAACCCAATTATCAATTCAAAGAAACATAAAATACTTTCTAAGCATTCAACATAATTTACACCTCACAATATCAAATCAAAAATTGTATTTGAAGAGGATGATAAATTATCAAAACACCAATTGCACCCTTAAACATTCCGATTACCTAGGGCAAATGAAATTAAAAGACCGACAACCTTTATTTTGATAAAGTTCAAACCTTTAAATTGTTAACTATATTTTATTCACTTTTAAATCCATTCATAATATCTAGGTTGGGTTCATGTACCCTAACCCGCTAAAAACTTATTCGGATATAGCTATGTGGGAAATAACCAAAAATCTAACGTTACATGCGTTGAAAATCATGATGAAACTATTACTAAACATGCATCGAAGTTTTAGAATCCCAAGAAAAATAAATATAACCATGCAAAGATGAAGAACATGCAAGAACAAGATAGAGAGAACAAACTTGATATTAAAATCTTGAAAATTAATCCACAAAAATCTATCTTTAGTGCATGAAAGAAAAAAGGGGTTCTTGCCTTATCCTCTCTCTAATTCTAAGGTAAAAAATAATTAAAAACTAGTCTGATGCCAAACCATAACAATACAAAGTCGTTTTGCAAGAGTCCTAACCTCCTACCACTTCCAAGAAAAATCAGCAATAAAAGAATTTTCGTGCATCAGGTGGGTCGAACAGGTTCAGGTTTATAGGCGAACCAGTTCAGACTAGAACCGGTTTGGGGTTCGGTTCCGAAAAACTCACTGTATTGGCTCCTTTTTCTTCTTTTTCTCTTCGAATTTCCTTCTCAACTTTGATCGCTCATAACTTCTTCACCGTAACTCATAATGGGACGTTGTTTCTTCCAGTGTTCTTGTAACTTCAAGCTCTTCAACTTTTATTTAGGCTCTGCTTCCGGACTAAGGCTAAAAAAAATACAATAATGCCCTTCAACTCTCCATTTCTTGGTTTCTTTCACTGTTTCAGTTTCTGTCCCGCATTCACTTGCATGAAATACTTGTAAAACGCATGAAAGGTACATGAAACGCGAAATAATGGCCAAGGAGGGTTAGTAGCATAAATATGAGGTAAATCCAAGTTGATTACAATGCATGGGATAATAAAAAGACTAAAATTATGGAAAATAAATATGAAATTTTTACACCTTATTAGAAGGTTGGTAGCTCAATATAAGAACGAAGGTGAGTTACATTAGCTAGAATCTCGGAGTTGATAAACTCTAGTGAATTACAGTAACAGCCACTATCTTATAGAGTCTTCCACGACACAATATCTTCTAGACCTTTATAGATATAACCCACACCCCTGGGGAGAGGGGCATGTAAAATCTTATTGAGTACCGATTAATAAGAAAATATAGAAACACCACGGACATTGCTGAACCACCTAAATACTTGTATTGTGTTACTTGTTCATTATGTTTGGTTTTAATTATTTGGGAACATTCATTGTGGGATTTTTGCACTTAAACCTTAGAATCAAGCTCCAATCCCCTTCTACCTTAATATCTCATAATCGGAACACAACCCTTTCATAGAAAATCTAGGTCCTTAGAATCAAGGATCCACCCCCATCAGATTCCCTACACATAGGAACTCAGCATCCTTTACCAAGTTGTGAATCTTTCAATGACCTTAATTTATTCTAATCTTTCCCATCTAGGGGCTCTATAGACACCCCATTCTAACACTCCATACTCCTCCATATGGTCTAAACAAAGTCCCTTAGGCCCTAGCCTTCGGTCCTTCTACAATCCCTAGTCGGAGAACAACAACACACTCTTTTAATCATGTTTAACTTTGGTAAACTATCGAACCTGGGAGTATCTTAGCACACTTTCATAGATTTATTAATCCTCTTTCAACGGTCCCGTCCAAGCACGAATCGGAACTATGATTCGCATTTTATAGTCAAAAAACCATTTATGCCTCCCTACAGGCAGGACACCTCACCTGGCTATAGGCAGGCAGGAGTTTCCTTAAGCACCTAGTCTTGCCACCTTACCGGTTGGAAGGACAAAGAATATGTCGTTCAGTATACCCCTATAGTTAGCTTAGTCCTTTTGCTCTTTTAGGGTTTTCTATTTAAGGAAACCCCAACCTCATATTCTAAAAAAACTCGAAATCACACAATAAATTTCATTAAATATAAAGCCTTTCTTTTTCACCATATTCCTTTCACATTCCTTTACATAACCCTTGCCTCACTGTTTGTCAATTTATAAAATACCACACGTGCACGGGTTATTATAGAATAGCGAGTGTAAGTACGAGTCGAAAGCACAAAGATTTGCCAATTTTTTCGTTCAAAATAATTATGACTGCAATAATTTAAACTCATCATTCCGATTTTATAACTCAAATTAAACTGACTCTCTTCACATTTAATTCGAAAAACAACACGATTGGGCTCATACTAAAATTTAACATCTATAAATTTAGATGACTAAAATCCTTATTCCTTTAAAAAGTTTACTTTTAAATTTTAAAGTATAGTCTTTAAGCATGGACTATCAATTAATTTAATAAAAATATAACCCATAAAAAAATACTAATCCATAAAATAAATAAAAAAATCAAACAAAGTTGACGGTTTAAAGCATACGCTCGTGTCGTTTTAAATGAATACTGAATTTTTAAAACTTTTAAAACATTTCGGTAAATAAAAACGAATTTAAACTATACACCATATTAATCAAACATATTAAAATTCACCTAGTACTAGTAAAGAAATTAAGCTAGCACAATTGAAGACAAAATAAAAGTGCATGAATGAATTCTAATTCTCATTAATAAATAAAATTATAAAAACAATCGAGTCTTACAATTGATCTTGACATAACTTCACCTACAAATGAATAATTCTTACCCCTCAATAAAAATATACTCTCGGAATAAAAGCACACAAAATTCTCTCTCAAAGCTCTCTCTAAAATTTTCTCTCTCAAATATTAAGCTCAAGGGGCTTATTTATAGGTTTAGGGGTGAGGTATTTGAGTTGAAATGAAACTCTCTTTGATTGGTTGTATTTTAGATCGTAATTATCTCATGGAGTCTTGGGAAGAGTTGGAGATAATTGAGAAGTCCATTTTTTAAAATAATTATCCCCAGTTTTTTACACTATTCACAACACTAACTGTGATAGCATTTTGACCCCCAAAATATCAAAATATCATTTTCGTCTGAACTTCAAAGTTATGAGTCTTGTCAAGACCTTTTTGAAAAGCTATGGCACAACCTCATCGGACACTTAACCGATTTTATAAAAAAACATTTAGTACAACTATGTCAACCGTGTTGCGACGTATCCTGACAATTTTTACATATTGACTCATTTGTTATCCAAAATCTTGGGGTACCTGTAAAAATGTAAAATAAAAATAATTAGTTCAAATTTAGGGTCATAAATAATTAGAAAATTACATAATTATCCCTCTTGGTATTTTAGCCCCCAAAATTCATAAGTTGCTCGTTTTAATCCAAAATTCAACTAAGTTTCAGAGATAACTTTATTTTGCCTAGATAAACATTAAAAATTATGTTTAGGCCCATAAAGTTTCAAAAATTATAATTTTACCACCTCAAATTACTAAAATTGTATTTTTAGTTCAAATTTTATTCAAACTTGCATTTTTCTTTTATTTATGAAAATGACTCTAAAAGCTCATTATTTATGATACAACAGGCCTAATAAGGCCTTGATTTGGGCATAAATAATATAAAATTACGGTACTTATCAAATACCCCCAAACCTAAAATTTCATACTCCTCGAGCAAAACTTAAATTTTAAGATCTAAATCACTTTTGTATGAATCACGATTGCACTTAGCATGTGCAACAAGCCGTTAAACTCCTAGTTTACCCAAGTGGACGAGTTTTGTTTCGTGAGGGTTTGTAGTAAATATAACCACAAAATTCAAAACTTGACTCAATAAAAAGACTCAAAAGTAATATAACTAAGTTTGAATGCAAACTTCATAAATATAGTAGAAATTGACTTTTAAATCTCAACTTATCATGTGTATGTGCATAACCAATATAACCATCTATGTCAACAGATTTGATCGTTGAATTTCTTATTCGAAAGATGATTTCAATTTCAAAATCTCACGGTATGCACTCCTAATCGAACACTTGGAAGCTGGTTATTTTCTCTCGTTATATGTGAATAAAAGAGAAAATTTAGATAAGCAAATTTCGCATATACATAATAAAAAATGGATTTTTTTTTTATAATTGATGAATATGATCTCATAACTGAAAAAATCGATTACCTTTTTAAAACATTGAATCACATTATAGATCCTATTCATCTTCTCTCCACACTCTATAACAAACTTCTCCTGGGACTGATTAACATTTTCTTTGGTTGTATTGTAAGCTCGAGTTTTGGCTAGAAAAAATGGCTTTTGGAGTTCAAATTTTCTGAGAATATAGATATTTTTCGATATTTTGACTTTTAGGCATTTTTTCTTCCAATCTCCATTTTTCTTTTCTTTTTTCTCATTTTTTTCCCACGTATTCTTTTTTTTTTCATTATTTCTTTCTTTTCATTTTTTCATTCTTTTGTATACTTTTTTTTTCCTTCAATTTTGACATTTTTCCAACTGTGGTTTCACCCTGATATTCTCAGAAAATAGGTACAACTTCTTTTTATGGACCTTAACTCCCAGTTGGAGGTTGGTAGGATAATGGATTTTCAATTAAAGGCTTAGTTTCTTTTTGGCTAAAATGGGCTTGCAACTAAATATATAAAAAGGTTGGATTTAGGCTTGATTTTGGGGTTTTTAAATGATGGTCTAATCTCATTTCTCAAGTTACGTTAAGTTGATTTGTGTCTCAAGATGACTTAGTAAGACTTCTAGTGCTTAAGATTCTCATTTTTACTTTTTATTTTCAGTAATCGAAAAAAATTGAGACCATCAACAAATTTCTCACTGAAGGAAAGTTTGAATTATTTTAACTCAAATTAATTTAAATCTCTCGAAAACGATGAATGGCACAAAATCTCACTGGGTTAAAATCTCCACATTTACTCATTAAGCATATTAACTTTAGCCTCAATATCCATTTTTCGATCATATTATTCGACTAATTTGTAAAAAATTTCACAAATGGAGAGATCCGTGAATTAATTATATATTAAGAAGTCGTTTCAAAACCCAATTATATTGAAAATATTTTTGGATTTTTAATTTTTTTTTAAATGCCATACTTACCCCCAAACCTAAATTTTACATTGTCCTCAATATAGGCTCAAAATAATTATAGACAAAGAAAATAAAGTAAAAAAGTAAAAAGACGATATTAACTGTAAATTTCCACTTTTGTTGCTAACTTTCCATCGATCTCACGTGCATTGTATCACAAAATAAAAGTCTGAACAATTAGGAGTCAAATCAATAAAAACAGTATACACATGAAGGCATATAATGAATGTGGTGAATGAAATTATCAAGATGCATAGTCCCATTATAACATAGATGGTCATACTCGAAAAGATTATCATAATAAAATTCCAAATGACACACTAAGCCTAGGTTTCCCTCAAATCAATAATGAATAAATCGGGCTCCAAATCGGACGATACTCTAGTTATGTCCTCGATATCATCCAAATACTCAAATGACACAGGTGAACGTGGTGGAAAAGAATAATGTGGTATGACAAAACATGTGTTACTAGGTGAAAACTCTCGAATGATTTTCTCAATCTCATCATGGATTGATAAAATCTCACGTATCAGCATATTCTCGAAAGGATCGGGTTTGCATTAATAAAGAAGGAATTAATCTATCCTATCGTCCCAGTTTCTCTCACCTAAGTAATAAAATGAGTCCAATAACGATTGGACTTCAACAATAAGATCCTCATTAATCGGGCTGAATTCATTCTCAAAATTTTCAAGACTCATATCTAGAGACAAACCAGGTGGCCAAGCACGTGAACCGGCTGTGTCACTATCCTGTGGGGTAGTAACATCGTTCACTTCTTGAATATACTTGACTTCATTCTCTCCCTCGCTGGATGATGATCTCTCTAAATTAAACACATTCAAGACCATAGTCATGTCCCCAAATGAAAGGTTCACTTGCCCGGTACTACACCTAATAATGGCATCAGATGTGGCGAGGAAAGGGCGACTCAAAATAATAGGGATTTTTATAATAAGATTTTGTATTTGTTGGGTGTCTAAGACAACGAAATCGATGGAAAATACAAAATCACCCACTTTAAGGACTTCCCCAATAACACCTCATGAAATTTTCACAGAATGGTCGATTAAGGATAAGGTAATCCTAGGCTGTTTCAACTGCCCCATACTTAGTTTCTCTTACATGGTGTATGGCAGAAGGTTCACGCTTGCTCCTAAGTCGAAGAGAGCTTTCTCGAAGTGATGCTCCCCTATCTTGATAGAGATCATCGACGTCCCGGGGTCCTTATACTTGTCAGGAGTTCTGTATATAAGCTTTGTTAGGAATGTTGGTGTTTCTTTTGAAGGTACAAAGGTTCTTCAGAGTTTTAGTGTAAGACGAGACTTGATGTGTAGCGTCAAGCAGTGGGATATTGATTTGTACTTTCTTGAATACTTTCAACATTTTGTCAACTTGTGCATTTTTCTTTTGGGGCACCAAACGTTGGGGAAATGGAGCTTTTGGAACACAGGTCTCTATAAATGGTTTAAAAGATGAGGGTGGGGAGGAATTTGGATCCACAGATGGATCTTCCTTCTCCTTACATTTCTCGAATTCACA
Source organism: Sambucus nigra (assembly GCA_949130495.1). NCBI lineage: Eukaryota > Viridiplantae > Streptophyta > Magnoliopsida > Dipsacales > Adoxaceae > Sambucus > Sambucus nigra. The sequence goes on along the minus strand of OX422215.1, from coordinate 298,620,182 downwards.
CTCTGTAGGTAGTGAAACATTTTTCTCTACTTCCTTATCGGACCTAGGCGTGATGATGGCTTTGACATACTCTTAAGTTTGTGATGAACCGACATTGTCTTGAATAAAATATTAAATTTTAGGCATGTTACCTTTAAGATTGGGCTCGGGTTGACTCAAGAATGTTCCTTTATTTCTCTCACTCAATGCATTCGCTAGTTGACTCACTTGAACCTCGAGTTTGGCTATGGATTGAATGTTCACATGCAAGCTCTGTTGGGTGGATTAAAGGAAACTTGAGTTGACTGTTAGAATTTGAGGGTACTTTGAGCAAGTAATTTCATTGTGTCCTCCAAAGCTTGCATCGTTTGGGATGAATGATGCATTATTGGAGGGTTTTCTTTGGGAAACCTGGAGATTGACCTCCACTTTCTTGGTATTGACCCTTGGACCATGAAAAATTAGGGTGGTCTCGCCATCCCAAATTGTATGCTTTGGAATATGGGTCATACTTGGTCTATTTTGGTAGAGGGCATTGGCTTGCTCGGTGAATGTCTTGTGGGTCGGAAGGATAGGACGATTCTCGACCAAGTGGTCAAAATGCGTCGTAAAATATACACATATGGGAACCTGCATGTTATGTGGACACAGGTGCGGTTGACTACCCTCTTTGCTCATCTCTAAAGCTTCTAAACATCGGGCCAATGTGGCCACTTTGGCATTTAAATCATAACTTTGTTCGACTTGGTGAACCTAGATTCTCTTTTGGGTGCCCATCGCTGGGACTTTTTCGCTATGGCTTTTAGGAACACCCACATGTCGACCTCACTTTTCACGGTACCTCGAAATACGGGCAACATTTGGATTGTTCCCGAATGGAATTGAAAATTTCTCACATTGTGCTCGAGTAAACGCATGCATAAAGGTTGACTAGACCTGGTTGGATAAAGGCCATCTTTAAGAGCACATTGTGCTAACTTGTCGTCATTTCGGTGAATATAAAAAATCTACCTACGTAAGTATGGGGAATGCTAGACTCCACACTCGACAAATGACCGGTATGATCTCGAAACTAACTTCATATACATTGAGCTCACTCGAATTTTTATTTCTTTCTTTTTTTAAAATTCTTTTTCGTTTTTATATTTTACTTTGTATTATTTTTTTATGTGCAGAAAATTAAAAACAAATAATTTGAGTCAACCACGTAATTCCTAGTTAACACAAATCAAATTGAATTATCTAATTTAAGTGAAGGTAATTTTAATTTTAAAATCTAGTTTTTCGAGATTAATCGACGATAGCAGGGGTCTACGAATTAATTTTCCTAGTTAGATAGCTCCTACTCTTTCACAATGGAGAATTTAAAAGACGACCAACTACGATTATTGTCTCAAATCCCCTTTTCTCCTCCAGGTAGGTGGTCGGTGCAAAGATTCATTAAAAATCACCAATCATAGACAAGGTAAAACGGAACCAACTTGACAAGTTCGCGTTGGAGTAGCTTTTAATTATAGCCTCGTTAATAGGTTTCTCATGAGCTATGTGATATCCTAAGGCCAACGTCTACTTGATTTTAATTTGAATGTGATGGTTCGGGATATGCAAATGCTTGGTTAATTAGTAATTTTTGAACCAAGGAAGGGTGATGAAATCCCCACCTTATATTTCACACAAGGTTTGCCCTCAAGTCAATTTATGCAACGTGCTAATTTAAGTACGAAATTAAACCACTTAGGATCACACAAAGACGTACATATGGCGTGGACTTTTTTACGGTCACTTGTTTACGTCGTCCCGAAGTTGAAGTTGACATCGATCGGAGGGAAATATCGCCTACATTTCAATCATCCCTGAGAGTTCCTTGTGCTCGTGTCAAGATTGCTCAAGTTTTATTCACATTCGTTTACCGTTGCACATGTTTTCCAAAATTTTCTTCACCTTTGTTTTTTTTCTTTTTTTTAATGTGCTTCTTAAAAGAAAAAACATAAAAGAAACTATACCAAACGTAAAGTGCGGCACATAAAAATGTAGGAAAAAAAAATTAACCCGACATACTCACTAGTGGTGTATTTAACACAAAAAATAGCAAAGCACACTTATAAAAAAATAAATTTCGTTCTTTTTTTTATTTTCTAGAAATATAAAGTTTACTATTAGAAATTTTTTTTCCTTTTTTTTTGCTGCTAGTTACAGAAAAAATCAATTCTTACAATTTTTAAAAAAATATTTTCTTTTTCGATTTTTTCAAATTTTTATGATAAAACTAGTGCTAAAACTACTTTTTACTAAAAAAAGTTAAATATGATTTTTTTACTAACTAAAAAAATAAAAAATATTAGATTTTTATTTTTTTATTATTTTTTTTATTAACAAAGATGCGAAAAGTAAAAAAAAACAAGTCCGAAGGTCTCAACATCTTTTATAAAAAAAATTATCAAATCCTCGACAACGGTGCCAAAAACTTGTTCGTCAATTTATAAAATACCTCAAGTGCCGGGGTATTATAGAATAGCGAGTGTAAATACGGGTCGAACCCACAAAGATTTGTCAATTTTTTCATTCAAAATAATTGTGATTGTCCAACTAGACGAAATGGGTTTAGAGAGAAGATGTAATTCTAAACTAAGTTAACACAAATAAAAAAAGTGCGAATACAAAAGATGTAAGCCAGTGTGTGAGAAATTTAGGACGTTGAATCCATTTATCACGATTAACTACTATTATGAAATAATTGCTCGTCATTCCCGACTTTATAACTCAAATTAAATCAACTCTCCTCAAATTTAATTCGAAAAATAACACAATTAGGTTCATAATAAAATTTAACGTCTCTAAGTTTAGACGACTAAAATCACTATTCCCTTACAAAGTTCACTTTTAAATTTTTGAAGTATAGTATTTAAGCATGGACTATCAATTAATTTAATAAAAGTATAACCCATCAAGAAGTACTCATCCATAAAATAAAATAAAATAATTTTTTCAAACATAGTCGAAGGTTTACACTTTCGTACCGTTTTAAATGAATATCAAATTAATAAAACTTTTGAAAGGAATATTAAAGATAAAATAAAAATGCAAGAATAAATACCAATTCTCATTAATAAATTAACTTACAAAAATAATCGAGTCTTACAATTGATCTTGACAAAACTTCACCTACAAAATAATAATTATTTCCCTTAATAAAAATAAACTCTCAAATAAAAGCAACAAAAATTATCTCTCAAAGCTCTCCCTAAGATTTTCCGTCTCAAATATTGAGCTAAAGGGGCTTATTTATAGGCTTAAGGGTGAGGTATTTGAGTTAGAATGAAACTCTAATTGATTGTTTGTATTTGAGTCCGTAATTATCACATGGAGTCTTGAAAAAATTTGGAGATAATTGAGAAGTCTTTTTTTTAAAATAATTATCCCCAATTTTTTGCACTATTCACAACACCAACTTTAATCGTATTTTGACCCCCAAAACTTCAAAATCTCGTTTTTGTCCGACCTTCAAAGTTGTGAGTCTTGTCAAGACCTTTCTAAAAAACTATGGCACGACTTGAACGAACACTTAGGAGCGATTTTATAATTGATACAGTTGTCTCAACCGTGTTGTGCCGTATCGCAACGTTTTTGCATATAGACTCTTTTACTGTCCAAATTCTCAGAGTACCTATAAAAATGTAAAATAAAAATAATTAATTCAAATTTAGGGTCATAAATATTTTAAAAATTATAAAATTACCCCTCTTTGCATTTTAGCCCCTAAAATACATAAGTTGCTCATTTCAATCCGGAATTGAACCAAATTTCATAAAGAACTTTATTTTGCTTAGATAAACATTTAAAAATTATATTTAGGCTCATAAAGTTTCAAAAATTATGATTTCACCCCCTCGAATTACTAAAATTGTATTTTTAATTCAAATTTTATTCAAACTTGTATTTTTATTTTATATACGAAAATGAGTATAAAAGCACATTATTTATGATACAACGAGCCTAACAAGGCCTATATTTGGGCATAAATAATAAAAATTACACACTCACCACTCCACCACCACTCCACCACCATTCCACCACCACTAACTACACTAAAAAATCATCATAAAAAAGTCTTGAAAAATAAAATTCAAAGAGCTTTGAAGGTCTAAATCATTTTTATCCCATTTTGCCTACTAGTTTCCTCGTTTACATATTATGACACTTTTAGTATATTCTTAGTCAGTGTTGCTTCATTTTGTTGTTAATCTTATATGTTTTTATTATATATAGCCTCACACTTATTTTCATTAACCAAAACCCCCCAAAAGAGGGTTTCTACCTTAGTTTCCAATGTAAGGTTATCTCGTTTTTTTATTATACCTCCACCACATTTTTCATAAAAATAAGTGATATAATCTAATTTCAGACTATGGTTGAGACCCCAACGTATTTTTCTTACGAACTACGTGGGTTTGATAACTACGTAGGCATCCTGAAATCACTTTTGGGATTCGAGTCCTCCTTTATTCGTATCATTCATGTTCGTGTTATTGTATAGTATTTCACTTATATGTTTAGTTTACCTTGATCATATAGCTATTTTATTTACATCTATCATTTTTTAGAGGTCCCGTGACATGCGTGCTCACTTTTTAATAATGGCGCTACTATCTGGTGTATCGTCCTTATTTTAGTTATTTTTACATAGTTTTAGTTAGCTTATCTCCTTGGAATGACTCGTTCCCATCTTTTCCATGACGTGGATACGATGATTTCATTCCTCACGCACATACTTGCACATTTAATTTTGCAGACGTGGTACATTTTACACATTATACATATTTTAGGAGAAAAAGAATATTTTTGTTGTCCACGAAAGATCCAAAGGGAGGAATGGATGCCTAATACCCTCCCATTCCGCAACGTAGTCTCATAACCCTTATCTTATTTGATTTTGCATACACTAGTAGTCTTTTATGTTGTCCTTTTGAAGATGGTTATTTCTTTTTATTTGTTTTGAGTAAAATAGACTCACGACTTTGACCTCTACCTATTCACACATCTCATATCATCGACGACAACTGTTTTTTATATTCCCCATTTATTTATAGGGAAGCCCGCGCGATGTCTCTGCGCAAGTGCCAAAGCGACGAGATGCCAAAATGGCCACAAAACTATAATTGAATACCTATTTTTAATGAGATCAACACTCCACTTTTATAGTTAATGTCAAAATAGCTAAATGAGTTTCAAATAGGGAAACTTTTTTTTTAAATTATAGTAGTAAGGGACTGAAATAACCATAATACAACTTCAACCTTAACATAACCTTTCAAGCTACAAACTCTTCACGTAATTTAATACAAGTACTAATTTCTTTCACTTTTCTTTATGACCATTAAAGCTTTGTTAATGCTAAAAGTTATATATGAGAACACATTGATTTACCTATGTATTTGCCAAACCAAACCAATCGAAATAACAATTAATAACTTATTATACTCTATGAAAAAACTACCTAATTAACAATTCAAATAATTAATTAAAAAATTTGTAACAAAACTTTCTCAAACATAAAATATGCAAAGCCCAAATAAGATGAAATCTGTAACATACTCTTAACAAATAAAAGATTCATCAAAATTAGAATGTTGGTGTCACTGTTTATTCAACACTTTAATGAAATGAAAGAAACTTGTTATAATACTAAGAGATGATTTGTAAGTCATTTGGCAAAAGGTTTGTAGCGGAACTTTTGTATGGTCGACAGAAGAAGATGCAAAAACTCGACTCCTGACGGGGGTTTTAGCGTGCGAAGGACGCATTGAGTGATTATATGTACGGATGTTAGTGGGAATCAACACTTAATTTATAGGATATATATATATATATATATATATATATATATATATATATATATATATATATATATATATATATATATAGAGAGAGAGAGAGAGAGAGAGAGAGAGAGAGAGTCTGATTTTGGAAGGAAAAAGTGCACGTTAAAGATAATTAAGAGAGAGAAAATTATAATGAAAGAGAGAGGAAAAAATGGTAGCAAAGAGACATGCTCTATTGATAGTGAAACAATGGATTACGATGTGTATTAGGGTGCCATGGGGATTCATTCATCGGTGGGTAAGTTTAATCACATGGTTCCGTTTTATGAGATTCTATAAATAATCAATAAGACGCATAACCATGTAGAAGTACCCCTAACAACCAAATAACTGTATCTTACCCTCCGTCTTCATTATGAAAATGATAGTTGTTGTTTATTTATCACAACAAAATCACCAACTAAAAACCAACAATTTGAGATCAACTACAAATAAATCTTTAAAAATGAAACAAAATACCCGTGCTCCGAAAGCTATTATAATTTACCTTTTGCCGAGTGATGAGAGGCATAGATGCGAGAGAGAGAAAAGAGAGGTGATAAAGAAAAATAGTTGAGGAGTGTGCGTGAGAATGGAGTGTAACACCCCATAATATTATTTATTTTTATATTTGCAATTAATTGAAATTAATTAAATTATATTTATAAATGAACCCATATAATAAATATTAATTAGCAAGATAAGGGTTAATATTTATTTGTATTGCATATTACTTAGTGAATGAGTAATAATAATGATAAGAAAATATTATAATTGTCATGAGTGAGAAATAAGGCAGTTACGGTAAATTTAGTCAGGACGCGCGTGTTAGTCGTGCCGGGACTTAATTTGGAAAATAAAATATAATTTTACTTATGATATTTCATATGATCATTTTGAGTGCACCAGTGTGCCTAAAACGGTCGAAATAGTCAGAAAAGTGTACTCGGAGGTTTAGTTTGGCTCCCGAGGCAATTTTAAGCCAAACCGACACCCCAGGAGGGTATTTCAGTCTTTTGTATTTTTGAGGAAGGAAGAACCACAAAATTATAAGTGTATAACTTCTGGTAGGTTAGAGGAACAAAATCATTGAGAGGCCATAGGAGGAAGAATAGAGGAGACCCCAAGGCCATATCACACCATTATTTCACCACAAACACCACCATCACATATATCGAGATAAGAAGATCACAGACGTACCATTCTTCTATAGAGGATCAGAACTTCAAACAGTGGCAAGTATTTATCTGGCTTAAATTATGAAAGATATACCATTTATGTTAGAGTAGGATGATTAATCTATGACTTTCATGAATTTTGGGTTAATTTGGGAGATTTAAAACATGTTCTTGGGTTGAATTTGAGTTAGGATATGCCCCTTATGCATGTAGAACAAAATTTATAATTCATCACTATAAAATTATGAAGAAATCTGGGTTTTTAGTTGAGTTCTTGAACAAAGATAATAATTTTAGGTTTTGGGGGATTATCTTGGAATTTATTTATTGTATAGATGTTTTTGATGATTTGATGATTCTATTACATAAGAAATCGTGCATATATGTAAGGATAATGTTTGGTAGGTTTGGTTGGGAGTATGGTATCGTGTAATGAAGGTTTGAATGATTAAAAATAGCGAAACCCGTAACTGTTTAAGGAAGAAGATGAAGACCCGCTACAGGCGAATCGATTCGACTACCCAAATTTTTGATAAATTTCTACCTTTTTACTCATAATGGGTGGGAAGCGATCGGGTTAACTTTAATGTAATATTTAAATATAACGGGAGTTATATTAGATACCAGTAGGCGAAGGATTGTTCTGATACTTAATCACGTGAGGAAAATTTAGCGTTAAAGTTAATTGGACATAATTGTGTGTTGAGATTTAAATTCGGGGAACCTTATCGTGGCACAGGTATTCCTAGGGAACGGGTGACTTAGACCAGTATGACATGAGTGAGATAGCTACTGAATTGACTTAAGGGAAAAGCGGTAACCTTTCCAGTGATGGGAAACACTCGCGCATATATGAATAATAAGTATAACGGTATGTTAATAACACGTAGGCTATACGAGAGTTATACAGACTACGTACATAATATATTATAGGGTACGGACTTACATTTACAATATATATATATATATATATATATATATATATATATATATATATATATATAAAGAGAGAGAGAGAGGAAGGCTCACCTACATCATGATGTATACATCACACCTAATTCTAAGCCTTAAGAAACCTTTTTTCAAATTTTTTTATTTTTCTATTGAAATTAACCTTCCAATCAACCCATATTTAAAAATTTGGTCAAAATACATTTTGTAGCTATTTTTTAAAAATTAACAAAAAATTGCTGGCGCAGACCTTTATAAATAAGGTATTTTGACCATTTTTTTTTGAATTTTTTAAAAATACCTACAAAATGTATTTTGACCTAATTTTTTGGACATGGGTTTATTGGAAGGTTAATTTCGAGGGAAAAATATAAAATTTGAAAAAAAAAGGTTTCTAAGGCCTACAACTACGTGAGATGTATGGATGATGTATAGAACGTGATGTAGGTGAGCCTTCTTCTCTCTCTCTCTCTCTCTATATATATATATATATATATTTATATATATTGGTTGTGTGAATATCTAATGTGTGACTTATTATGTGTTTGACATACCTACGCTGCTTGCTATCGCGCGAGGTTTAAAAATGGGACAATCTTATCGTGATGAGCCATCTTGGGGGATTTTAGACTTGTACCTCAGAACATAGAACTTAGGGATGACCACTGCTTGCGCGAATGAGGGTGTGCCCGGTTATTTGGGTGCGTAGCCCAAAGGCCTATAACTATGTTCGCCTCCAATTATGTGTGAATTATATATTGTGGTTCGAGAGTGATTCCGAACCGATAGTCCTTTATTTAGTACGTGATGTACGGGGACTTGATAGCAGAGTATGCATGCACCGCAAGTCTCAGCCTGGGGTGTTATATTAGTATATATATAAATAGAGTGATAAATATATATAATTATGGTTTATCATACTGTATGTGCTTAGTAGGCGAGAAAGATAGTGATATCTAAAATAACATAAGACCGTGAAAACTTAACATCTATTTGGTGAATTCTTAATTGATTTAAATGATATGAGAAAATAAATCAATAACGTATTGTGTGGATAATACGAGTGGGCACCACGAGTAAGTATGTGTAGTAAAATAATTGACTCGAACTAGTTAGGTGGGGTAGTATGGCTAGGACGAGTTAGTAGAATACATTAGGCGGGTGATAACTTTAAGTGAGAGCACGTAAAACTAACATGTATAAAATATCTGTTGATTATGCATTTTAAATACTTGCAAACATTTTAAAATTGTTCTACTCGGGCTCAGACCTGTTTTTCAAATCTATTTTGTAAAAAACATTTTAGGTGCCCAGCCACACGGACACCCATACTAGGAGTTCATTCTCAATTGACATGCTGCAGTTGCTGTGGACGATTGCATGACCTCGGTAGTAAACGCCTCCATTTCTTTAAGATCATATGAATCATTTGATCTATTTCAGTAAGGCATGTCGCCCCCATCTTCTACTAGTAGTTATTTTTAGAGAAACTGTACTTAATTTATTTTCAGTTGTTGGATTCAGTTTTAGATATGGATTATTGTATTGGAGTTTCATGCTGGAGTGTTTATTCCCGTCATATTTATTTGAGTCAATTATTTTGCTATTTATGATGCTGGTCAATTGAAATGGTGAATGTGGTTTATTTATTTATTTAATTAAGATCATTGCACGTTAATTTAAAAGATTTAAAAATTGGCACTAGTTTAATTAACTAATGTAGGCAATTAGTAATGTTTTCAACAATAATGCTAAGAATGAACCAATTGGATATTCTGTTTTAATTTAATAAATGACTGATCACCCGATATTTAATTGGACGGGATGTCACATTGAGGAGATGAAAAAAAGGGCCCGCTATGCGTGCGTGAAAAGAGAGAGGAAAAGGGGACAAGAAAAGTGAACGAGACGGAGAAAGAATGTTATTGACTCAGATCTACTGACACGTTTTATCTGTGACTCACAGTGAAGAGACTTCCTAAAGTCGCTCTATAAAAGATAAAAGCATTTAATAGTTCAATTAAGAAATTATGAATTAACTATGGAAAAGAATTGTCTTTATAAAGTGTAATTACGAGACGAAAATCTAGATTTAGGGTCCGTTTGATTTTACCTTTTAAATCTGAATCGTTCAGACTCAAGAGCTACCAAATACTGTTTGTTTTTTCAAATGATTGAAAAGACAACGACTATATTGACTACTAAATGATTAAGAAATATAATTACCTCTCAATTTCTCAAATTTAAATCAATCTATATACATTCATTGAGATGTTCACTTAAATATAAAAATAAATATATTTTTCTTATTCAATATTTGGCATTCATGTTAAAAAAAGAGACGCAACCTGAGTAAATACACACAAGGAGGAATTGTGAGACGAAAATCTAATATATGAACTGACATGAGCCGTCATTTGATTACCCAAACAGAAATCCCAACACCCTGTGAGAGAGTTATTTAGTGTGTATGAACGTCCCTTGTGTTTGTCTCCAATTCTTGTTCATCTCCACTAAAACCCTAAAAAACAACAATACAGTGAGTATGAAGGACTGGCCACCTCCCTCATCTTACGGCGCCCTCTACATTCCTCCCCACCACCGTCTGCGATCAGTCATCACTTCTTCTACTCCACCGCCCCCGCCCAATCTTGATTCCAAAACCCTCAACTCTACAGTTAACAATCACTACCCTTACTTGCCCCAACAACAGCAGAAGAATATTTCAAATTGCGATTCTCCCTACGACCAGGAAGTCTCTCATCAAGAAATGGACTCATCAACCAACTCCGTCAGTTTATTTACTTTTTATATGCTTACTTGTTAATTTTTACTAACTGGGTTTCTGTTAGTTTGAATTGGGTGTCCGTTTTTGCTAATTTAAGTGTAATTGTTTGGGTTTGGTTAGCTTAAGGGATGTGATTTATGTGGAATTCTGGTTGTTGAGTGTTCATCATTTTTAAGTGAATTTGTTGTCTACCATTACTCTTTTGGAAATTGGGCATCAAGCAACAGTTTTGTATTAGGTAGTTCAATATTTTAACAGCAAACCTTCGTCCACACAAAAGCATAAGGTGTGGAATTGCATCCCATAGGAAGGATTCTAATCTACTTTCTTATTTCAGAATTTAGGAATTTGGTTGATGAGTATTGAATGTTCATGATTTAATTGGCTAAAAAGAAAAAAAAAATAGTCATTTAAATAAAGGGTCAATTATTTAATAGTCCCTACTATAAATATATATTTTTTAAAAAGGACACATATTTTTAGTTTAATCCATTTAGTCTCTCAAGCACTCAATATCCTCTTAATTTTAGAGGTCCGCGCCAGCGGCACTCCCTCTCCAAAATATGTGGCAAAGGACTTTTTGAGGCAAAATAAAAAAGTTTGGACTAAATGGGTATTAAAAAATGCCCGAGGGACTATTTGGTATATGTCCCTTTAATAAAATGCCCATCAGGCATCTATCAATTTGTTACTATGAAGCACGGACATGCCAACATGGTAAATCTAAAAAAAATTAGGACACGACACGACACGGCGGAGACACGACAACAAGATAATATATATTTATTAATTATTCAATATATAAAGCACATTTGTTAATATATATGTTTATTAATCTAATTTGTTCAAACAAATTAAATTTGTTTTGAGAGGAGATGACGACAAATGAGGAAACCCTAGGTTTTGAGACGGGGTGGTGACACTTATCGTAAAAGTGAATATAGATTAGTAGCATTTTACTTAGGGTCCATTTGATAGCAACATTTGTCATGCCAAAGAAGGAACTATTCCCATTTTCTAGCTTTTAAGTGCGTTTGATAGCACTTATTTGGCATGAAAAATAATTCCAAATTACACTAAGGGCCCGTTTGGCAACTCAATTCCAAGGTTTGGAATTGGGTTGCCAAACAGACCCTAAGTTACTAACACCTAAAGCACAAAAGCTGATTTGCCTTGAAATTCAATTCTTGTTTGGTGTGTGTGTGTGTGTGTGTGTAGGAATTGAATTCCAGGAAACGAAAATTAATTTCACCCTGTTCTATCAAACAGTGCCTTAGTGTTAAATCTTTAGTAAACCATGAAAAAATTAATTTCTCAAATGGACTTTCATTATTTGGAAAGTTATTTTTTTTTAGCACCATCGGGACTCTCCCATGTTCCTGTCACGTCCACCACGTGTCCTCACTGTGCCCCCCTGTGTCTGACCTTCTTTTTATTACTGAATATATTTGACATGCCATATGATCTGTCATACACGTGTATATGGAGTGTCTGGCACATGTATGGGGCCTACGACATAATGTTCGTGCTTCATAGATTTGTTAGCGACAAACCTTCATCCAAGCAATAGCATAAGATGTGGAATTGCATCCCATTTGGTTTTTTATTTCGTACTTTAAGAACATGATTTATGTGGAATTCTAGTTATTGAGTGCTCATGGTTTAAGTGTTTCTATTGTTTGTTACGAAAAAAGAGAAAATTATAGTCATTTTGTAAATTGGGCATCAATCGTCTATCTTGTATTAAGTACTTCAATTTGCTAGCAGCAAATCGTCATTCAAACAAAAGGATAGTGTGTGGAATTACATCACATACGAATGAAGTCGTTTGTTTGAACTATGTAGACTGTAATTTTATTAGTGTTGTATGACAACCTATGAAGCACAGATACTATCGGGAGGTAGCGAATTTTTTTTGGACACGTATGGGATACGGGATATGCTCGGATACGTGAATTCGAGAGTATCCTATTTTATTTTTATTTTTTAAATGGCTTAGATATGCTAGGATACGTTGGCATACGTTTTTGGATACGTTTTACGATACGCTAGGTCTTTGTGATATTTTAAACTTAAGTTTTTTGGGCAAATGCCTAAAAATGAAAAGTTCTTTAAGCTTATAACACTAAACACTAAATAAAATTGCCCTACTGCTGTCATAAAACTCACAAAAAACTCAGACCCATCTAGGGTTTTCCATCTTCTCAACCTCGACGGATGTAGAGCTCAAACCCATCTAGTGCTCCCTCTTTTCAACCCCGACGACAATTCCGACAGCAATCCAACCCAATCCCGCCTAGATTTTCACTTTCGATCTCAATCTGACCCTTCTAGGTATTTTTTTTTTGTTCCTTTTGGAGCTTTTTTTCTGTTCTCTCTTTTAAATCTATATTTTTCCCCTTAAGTGATGCCTTCTTTATATATTTCATTAAAACCATTCAAACCATGAGCCATTCTGCTAATTTTTTTTTCTTAAGTTATGCCTCAACTGTTTTCTGTTCTCTATTTTTTTGCCTTCTTATTTTATTTAAACCATTATGCTGTTTTCTGTTTTCTCTTTTTTTATCAGAGTTCTCCCTCACTCAGTTATGCCTTCTTTATATTTCTCCCTCGCTCAGAAATGACATTTCTCAAGTTAAAATCAACTTTGATATAATATATATATACTAGTGTGTGCCCGTGCCGATGGCATGGCAGTAAAGTTGTCCCCAGGCCAAAAAAAAAATATTTAAAAATAAAAATAAATTTAATAGCATGTATTTGGAAAAAATAAATAAATAAATAAATTTAATAGCATGTATTTAAAAAATATTAGTATAATAGTATAATGGTATAATAGTATATAATAGTATAGTATATAATAGTACTAGTGGATGATAAATTTGCCCCCGTGATAAAAAAATAAAAATTAAAGAAAAATTAAAAAAAAATAAAAATAAAAAAAAGATTTTAAAAATATAAATTAAAAAAAATATAAAATATATAGATATTTAAAAAAAAAATATAAATTAAATTATTTAAAATTATTTCCCTTTTTAAAAATAATTATTTCCCTTTTAAAAAAAACAAAAACAAAGCCCTTTTTATTAAAAAAAAAAACACTTTAGCATGACATTTCATGCATGGGCATGAAAGGGAGAAAATATCATGCATAAAAGTAGAGATATTTTGCCAAAAACCATGCTCCTTTATTATATGGATATATATTCTTTTAGCATGATATTTCATGCATGCCCATGCATGCATGAAATATATGCATGTTATGTAGCATAAAAAACATAAAATATCACACATAAAAAGTTAAAATATCATACATATATTTTTACCATAACATTCCTATCTTATATATATATATATATATATATAAAATAATATATATAAAATAATAAATATTTCAAGTTATATAAAAAATAAAATAACATAATAAGTATTTTATTTTAATTACTAAAATAGGATTTTATTTTAATATATATAAAATAAAATAATAAATGTATAACGTATCCTACATTTTTGAAAAATCACTTATCCCGTATCCCGAATCGAGTCGTATCATGTATTACGTGTCGAGTCCGTGCTTCTTAGATGCCAACCATGGTTCAAGTCTTCCACCTAGTCAACATTGTATTGTCTAGTTGATAAATATTGTCACTAAACACACTTGCATAATGTAGTGTTGTGTAATTGTTCAACAATATGTAATCGAAAGAATTCTACAGAACACAAGCATCACAAAAACTACATCAAAACTTAATTAATACCAGTTTTCCATGTACTCTTCATTTTCAGTGTTGAGTACCAAAGGCCGTCACTCTTGAAATTAATGATGAGAAATTAATTTCTTATACAAAATAAATGATTGGTGTGTGGCATACCAAAGTAAGAGTGAATGACAATATGAATTGGAACCATCGGCATAACTTATGAGGATATAATTGAGGTGGATAAATTCCCACTGATATGATATGGATATAATCATATAATATGAATTGTATATTAATTATTATCCCTTATAATTGGTATAATAGTTGTCTTAGCTAATGTATACTAATTACCAACTAATAATAGATTAGAGATCAATTAACTGAAATATAAATAATAGATAAAACAGTGGAGAGATGAGAGAAAGAGAATAAGAGCCAAACTTACATGGTTTGACCCAAATTGGCGCTTACATCCACAATATTGATTGTAATAATTATATGACAATCGCCATTGACAAGTATAATATAGAAAGTTTTCTCTAGAATTGGGCAGCATAACAGTAAGGATATCTCAGATTCCTTCCATATGTTGGTGGTGTGTGCTATTTATAGGCTGTTAAAGGAAAGAGAGTAGAGAGGAACACGTGGCTCACCTTTATAGGTTAGGTGCGTACACGATTTACATACATGGTGTGAGAATAATCGTAAGTTAGTTATTGGCACATGGGGGAGAATATTTGCATATCTTCTCCATGTGCACATGCATAAAGGTTGTTGGTGTCATCCGGTAAGTACATGCTTGTTGTAACGATGTTAGCTAACAATGTTAACTAGCGTGGTTAATTCCCCTGTCATTGATGGCCAACCGATCTCTTGAGGAGCTGATCAGCTGATTTGCCTTGGATGACCACAATGTCTGGGCATCTATGAGGACACGAGTCTCCTTTTGATTGGCTTACGGGTCGTCTCATAAATATGGTATAACATTAATCCTAAAGGTAGATTCATAACATGGGAAGTGGGGCCATGGAGTTTGTCATGTCGAACCACATTGATGATAGTATTTGAAAATTTTGAATTTATTACTATTACTCGATAATATATCATAGTGTTTGCCGCATCTTAGTAATTACTATCGGTTGTGTTATATATATATAAGATTAAACATGAACCTCCACAACTTTTATAACACATACTAACCATGACATGAACCATAACTATCATTACCCATTCGTAGATGTTTATCATATCTCCAGTATTAAACTTACCTTAGACCTAAACTTCATGACCGATCACCAATACATGGGCAAGCATTCGAATAGGGAACATATCCACCAAAATACTCATCCCCTTTTACGAAAGAAGGTCCTCAAATCTCCTAAAAGATGTCTTCCTCACAAATTTCTAGTTAAATAGTTAATACTCACAGTTGGTATCTTGCGAGCCGCAATTACCATTTCCTCTCGTTCACACAATACCGCCGCCATCACCACCATGTTGGGCACTAGCATTGCCACCATCATCACTGTATTGGGTAATAGTATTGTAACAATTAAAGCTATGGTCAACCCTTCTATTTTTGTTAAGCTCCAAACCTTGATTTTGACAAATATTGGGAAATTGCAGAGGTGGATTTAGATAACTTCCTGGTTTTCGTCGGACATCTACGCATACTTGTCCGCACCCCTTTAAACACAAATGTGGGCTCCGAAATTGTTATGCAAAGTTTTAGAGCCGATGGAGATCCATGAAATCGTTACGAGGAACAAGCTAAGATCCACACAATCACCTTCTTCAACTGGTTATCAACGTCGACGAGCGCCTATGCTATTTTGACGTGCTCAAACCTCGACTTCACGATCCACACAATTGCCACCTTCTTTCTCGACTCTAACCCCGTTTCCGCCGTTATTACTATTGGTTGTCATTGGGCTATCGTTGTTGTTGGTCTTAATTTTGTTGATGACGGGGTTTCTTCGATCGTGGCGCCATCGGTGGGGGAGTATGGGACCAAGGGATTGAGCTTTTACTCTCTTCTTTTCTTCGATTTGAATCAATATTGTATGGGATTCTCCATTTGACACGACAGGAATTCGGGGGTTATTTTCTGCCGATCTTCTTCCCCACCGGATCCATCACTTTGGTATGAAGTAATTCTTTCCCATAGAATGAACAATGGGGTTAGTCGAAATTGGAGAAGTCGTAGGTGGAGTCGGAGTTAAAGGTTGAGCTTCTAATAACCATGATCAATGTGGCCGTTTCTTCGGTGTTGTAAACACCACCAATTGGATCCAAAGAAGGGACAAAACACAAACACAAATTTGAAAATTGTATTAACATGCCAAAGAATAATAAGATCTCTATTACATCACCTATTTATACTATTAGTAATCCTACTCTAACTAGGATAGCATTAAAAAGACTAAGATACCTTTCACTTACTCAAATATTTCCTAAAGAGGACTAGACCCCTTTTATTACATTTAATACTAACAATTACCAAATTAAACAATAAAGCCTATTAACATCATTCTTCCCTCCTTTGAAAGAGTTTGACCTCGAACTCGAAGTTGAAGTGTAGGAGCTCGGGCCGTGCTGAATTGCATAAAAAAAATTGTGACTATAGGTATGTTGTTGTGGAGACCCTATTAGTTGTTCCTTTTGAACCTGCCCCTATGGTCTGGAATGGAAGGAGTACTCTCTAAGCTGCGACATCGGGGATCAATCCTTATGGGGATCACATGTGATGGTTTACAAAGAAAACACTTCTCTAAGCCTCGCCGCTAGTTGCCAACATTGGCCAACCGCCTTGGGTGATTAACGATGGTTGAATGAGATCAAAAGATGGTTCTTAAAGCCGCCAAAGATCTAGTTCCTTTTCTCTCATCCCTCTCTTTTTGCTTTGATCACTAAACTCCTCTTGGGTCGGAAAGTAGCCTAGGGTTGCCAAACCCTAGGTTTATCCCTCTACAACCTCCATTGAGTTAAGTTGCCTTCGCCGGAACTTGAATTGCAAAATGTCTGCCGGAGACGCAACTGCAGTGAGGTAAGGTCGATCAAACCTTTTTCCTTTTCAATTTATTCTTTTCTCTCAGATTCTTTTTTGTTCGCTCGAGTACTAGGGTCTGACTTGGTTTTTGAATCAGAGGGTTTTCTCATCCCCTTCTCTTTCTTAGTCTTTTTCTTCCCTTTGTCACAACCTTAGGGTTACAAATTCCATTTCTTTTAATTTTTTGGGGTTTTGTTAGTTTGACAGTGAATGTAATTCTTGAACATTGGAATTAGGGTTCAAGATTGGGACTAGGGTTTGAATGGGTGGGGTTATGGCCCGAGAATAAGTAAACCCCCCCAAATTTGGACAAAATTAGGGTTTTGCCTATCGATTTTTAGAATTGATGTTATGATTTCTCTCTCTCTTCTTGGGAGTTATTAATGGAGATGCAACGGGAGGACACCCACCCATACCCACACACACCAAGGAGCTCACCTTGCGCTGATACCAATTTGATGCAGACACCATCGTCTGGATACAAAAAAGAGACGCAACACAAGCGCAAATTTGAAAATTGCAAGTTAAAGAATTATGAGATATCTATTACATCATCACCTATTTGTACTAGTAATAATCCTACTCTAACTAGGAAAGCATTAAAAAGACTAAGATGTCCTTCATTTACCTTAATATTTCCAAAAAAAATATCAAACCCCTTCTATTTCATGGAATACTAACAATTAAAATAACTAAACAATAAAGCCTATCTAGATCATTAAGGACGTTTGGGGTTTAGTCAAACCACATCAACAACTCTTCATCAGTGATTTAATTAATTTTTTTGTTTGCAATCACAAAACGATTGCTTTTGAAAAATTTATTGGTCAATGCAAACTAATTTATTCATATTAAGTGTAATTATAAGATGAGAGATTTCTATGATATTTAGAAACTTACAATACTTGGTGGAGTGGACAAACCGATGTCATGGGCTTAGAGTCAACCATGTCATCACTCACTATTATAATCAACCCAATCTAGAACATTCCTAGAGTATATTCTTTTATGCTGCTACCAGTAGTAAATTACTAAAAAATGCAATTAATACAATTTAAATGGTTCTTTACAATCGTCCCCACTTGGCTTGAATTTTATTGTTCACACGCGGGATACCGTTCACACGCGGGTTAGTGTTCACACGCGGGTTAGTGTTCACACGTGGGTTATCATTCACTTTTACTCCTTATTTAAGAAGGGTTCCAGCCATGGTTCAAAACACACAAAAATAGAATAGAGCTTCTACTGTTCATCATTTAGTGCTCTTGTATACATTATGAGAAGATTGTCAGGCTTTGGAAGAGTTGTAATCCTTGTTTATATCAAAGAAGCGAAGCCATCATCCGTAGCCAAATCGGTAAACTATGTACATCTTGTCTCGTGATTTGTTGGTATGTGATTTCTCATTACTTTCTCACTGCTTTGCGTTGAGAGTGTATTTCTCATTACTTTCTCTTGTACATGAATCACTCCATTGAGTGAGTATCCGCACAACAAATTGGTATCATAGATTCGGCTTGTAGGGTCTTAGCTTTGTGTGCATCTAAGATGTTTGATAAAATTCTTAAGTGGGATTTTAATTTTAACCCAGTTGTTTCTTGTTGAAGACTCATTTCGGATATTAAAGAATGTCTACATCTAAGGTTGTAAAGGTGTCAACGATGAGGTTCGACTTGGAGAAGTTTGATGGTAAAAACCACTAATTTTGACATGTGGCAATTATGGTGATGTCTTTTCGACATTCCTATATGGGAAGGAGGAGGTGAAGTATGATTATGTCTATTCGACATTGTTGGGGAGTGAGATGCGAAAAAAGGAGAAAGTGATTATCAGTCCGATGCGTTGGTTGTGTAGGGTACGACCGAGAAGAGAAGGTAAGGTGGAAGAGGAAGCTCTAGGTCCAAATCTAGGACCAAGGGTTTGGAAAATGTATGTGTTACAAGTGCAAGAAGAAAGATTGCCCTAAGCTAAAGGCAAGAGACAATAAGAAACGGGTGACGGAATCCGCTAATTCTGTCACTTCGGAGGACGATAAATTTGGGTGTATGTTGATAGTTTTTTAACGGAAAAGATCTTTAAACGAGTGGATACTTGCCTCGGAGGTTTCTACCACATGTGCCCCGATAGAGATTTGTTCCATACCTTTAAGGAGGTGGATGGAGGTAAAGTTTTTATGGGTAGTGACTAGGGCTGTGTTATTTTTTCGAACTTCTGATTTTTCTGATTTTCGATTCAATTTATTTCGAATTTGGTATGAAATTTTAGTTTGTCGATTTCCAATTTTTCGATAAAATCGGATCGGAAATAATTCTGAATTTCCGATTTTCCAATTGGCTCGATCCGATTTTTTCGAAACTATATCGATCAGAATTTTTTGAATTATTTTTCGATTTTCGATTTTCAATTTTTCCAATTTTTTTTTTAAAATTTCTCATATCCCACATCGGTTGGAAGAGGATAAGGTTCTAAAGTAGTGCTCTATAAAAGGGGATTCTCCTCCTATGATCTACAGAAATGAAAAAATGGGTTAAATCCATGTATTTACATGTTGGGCTAAACCTTTTTCTTTGTTTCTTTAAAATGAGAATTTTAAGTAATCGAAAATCCTATATTTATTTTCTGGAAATTTTGGAATTTCCATTTTTTTTGGATTTTATGTATCTTTTGTGAATTTTGATTTTTGCTGATTTCCGATTTTTTCGAATTTGGATTTTTTAAATTTATTTTTCTGAAAAGATCGGATAGGAAATCATAATAATTAGTTTATTTCAGAAAAAATTGAAATTCTTTTCGAAGAGGCATTTTCTGATCCGATTCTGCCAAAACACATTCCTAGTAATGACCACGTTTGTCGCTGGAAGGGTATTGGCACAATTAAATTGAAGGTGCATGATGGAGTGAATCGGACTCTTACGAATGCTTGGTATGTTCTGGAGTTGAATACGAATTTGATTTCTTTGGGTGCTTTAGATTCCAACAGGTGCAAGATTATACTCGAGGGCGTAATGTTAAAGGTTGTCTTGGGTGCCTTGGTGGTGACGAGAGGAAATGAGGGAAATCTTTATTTTCTTTTAGGGAGGATAATAGCATTTCATGCCTCGATTATTGATAACAAAGAAGAGGCAAAGCTGGATTCCTCTAGGCTTTGGCATATGCGCTTGGGACATCCCGGGGAGAAGGCCATAATAGTGTTATGTAACCAAGGGTTGCTAAAGGGCGTGAAGAGTTGCAAGTTGGCTTTTGTGAGCATTGTGTGCTTGTGAAGCAAACACGGGTTAAGTTTGACACGATTATTCATTGCACGAAGGGCATACTTGATTACGTTCACATGGATGTTTGGGGTCCTTCGAAGTTGGGGTGTAGTCACTATTTTGTGACATTCATTGATGACTCCTCTCTGCGGACTTGGGTCTACACCATGGAACACAAAGACGAGGTCTTTGGGGTATTTCTTAAATGGAAGAAGATGGTGGAGAATTAAACTGATAAGAAGATCAAGATTCTTAGGTCGGATAAAGGCGGGGAGTATCGATATGATCCTTACTTGAAGTATTGGGAGGGGATTATCCTTCGGCACTTTACGGTCTGAAAAATGCCACAATAAAATGGAGTAACAAAGCGGATGAACAAAATTTACTTGAAAAGGTGAGGTATATGTTATCCAATGCGGGCTTGCTGAAGCGATTTTGGGCGGAGGCTTTATCATATGCTTGCTTCATTGTCAACCGTTTGCCATCTACCGCAATTGATTATAAGACTCCTATGGAGGCTTGTCAGGTACACATCCTACTTATTTCGGGGCATGTTTATGGGTGCCTAACTTATTTTCATGTTAGTGAGGGCAAAATTGATTTGAGAGCTCGAAAGGCAATGTTCACGGGTTCAAGCAATGGGGTCAAGGGATATAAGTTATGGTCCCTGAAAGATAATAAGATAGTGGCGAGTAGGGATATGACTTTTGTTGAGGTGTCTGTGCTCAAGATGCCAAAGGTAGAGAAAGAAGATTCTCCGGTTGAGAATGCGAGTGAAAGGGTGTAATTGGAGGTGATTACTCCAATCGATTCTTCAAGTGAAGAGGTGGAGGTTCCGGATGAGGGGCCTAGTCAACAACGGTAAGAACAACCATCTTTGGCAAGCGGAAGAGAACCAAGAGTTCGAAGATCTACAAAGAGATATGGCTTCAATAATGACACATTGCTTATGCATTATTGGTTTATGATGATAAGCCATCTACGTATCGTGAGGCGATGAGATACTCATTGTGATGAGTGGAAGGTTGTCATGGACGAGGAGATTGATTCTCTTTACAAAAACTAAACTTGGGAGCTTGTGAAGTTGCTTAAGGGGAAAAAGCTTATCGGGAGTAGTGGGTGAATGCTAAGAAAGATGGGGCTCGAGATTCCAATGTTCGTTACAAGGCAAGGTTAGTGGCCAAGGGTTTTGCACAAAGAGAAGGTGTTGATTACAATGGAATGTTCTCTCCGGTGGTGAAACACATATCCATCCGGGTGCTATTGGCTATGATAGCGCATTTTGACTTGAAGCTTGAACAATTGAACGTCATAACGACATTTTTGCATGGGGATCTAGAAGAGGAGATTTACATGTCTCAACCGGAGGGTTTCAAGGTTGTTGGCAAGGAAGATCATGTGTGCAAATTACGGATGTCTTTTTATGGCTTGAAGCAATTGCCTTGACAGTGGTACAAGAGATTTGACACGTTTATGTTTGGCTAGAAATTCACATAGAGTGATTTTAATCATTGCGTCTATTTTAAGCGGCTCAAGGAAGGTACTTCCATCTATTTAGTCTTTTATATTGATGACATGTAACGGTAAGGTTTCCCCATTGTGACCTGGAGGTCATAGGTTCAAGTCGCGGAAACAACCTCTGTAAAGCTGCGTACATCTCCCTCCCAATACCTCGCAGTGACGAGAGCCTCGTGCACTGAGTTTGCCCTTATGTTGATGACATGCTCATTGCTTGTTTTGAGTATGGTAGAAATGGACAAGATAAAGGCTCAATTGAGCCAAGAGTTTGAGATGAAAGATTTGGGTAAAGCCAAGAAGATTCTCGATATGGAGATTAGTAGTGAGAGGAAGAAGGGAAGGTTGAGTCCTACTCAAAGACAATACCTAAAGAAGGTTGTGGCATGGTTTGGGATGCAGGATGCAGGGCCTAATAATACTCCCATTGTTTGCACATTTTAGACTCTTGACTACGATGGCTCCGAGCACCGAGGATGAGGTGGAGTATATGGCAAGTTTTATATGCAAGTGTAGTGGGTAGCTTAGTATATGCCATGGTTTGTACTCGACCGGATATAGCTCAAGCAGTGAGCGTTGGTATGACAAATCTGGGTAAAGAGCATTGACATGTAGTGAAGGGGATTTTGCAATATTACGGGGCTCACTTGATGGTGTGTGTGTTTATATCAAATAAAGGAATCTATCATCCTTGGACGTAGCCAAATTGGTGAATCACGTACATCTTGTCTTGTGATTTGTTGGTGTGTGTGATTTCTCATTACTTTGCGTTTATAGTGTATTTCTCGTGTTATTTCGTGGGTTGCTCTTTATCTTGAATCTTGAGCGTGCATGAATAACTCTGTTGAGTGAGTATCCGCACAACATCATGTGCCACGCTATCGTGCACATCGCACATGTTCTCATGCCCACACTCTTTTAAGCACAAATCTGGGGTCAGAACTGTCACGAAGAGTCTTGGAGCTGGTGGAGATCCATGAAATCATCAGGGATTTGTATTTCGCCCAAGGGGTAAGTTTTTTGTCACTTCTCCTTTGTCATACTAGCCTGATTATAGTAGACATAACAAAACTCAATTTGATTTTGTCAAACCTGGTCTGACTTGATGAGTTGGCTCACTTGTTCAATAAACTTAACAATTCAAGTCGAGATAGGGTGACTCCCCTATCAAGTATCACCGAAAGATCAAAAGAAAGATTGTATTTTCCACGATAATATTAACCAATGATGGTAACATTCCAATTTTCAGCGCTCTTTGACCGTTTGAAACTTTTGCAGCATTTGGACATGGAGAAAATAAGTTAAAAGCCTTAATTCATTCCTTTCTGCATATAAACATTTGATTCATCTCCTAACTGTAGGCTCTTTATTAACATGGTGCTGTTCTCCTCGTCAACTCCTCGCTTATGTCCTTTCCCTCACCTGGAGGGAGCAAGATTGTAGTGACGACTTAGGTCGGATGGCGGAACCACTGGATTCGTCCACCCAGGATCCTTGCTGTCTCACTTTCATTTTGAGGATTCAAAGAAGAAGAATGATGAGTTTAAGAAGACCTACTAGCTGAGTATTATCCGCCCTAATCTCTAAAAGGGCGTGGTTCAATCCGTTGTTCATTCCCCGTTCCACTTTTTGCCATGGGACAGTGGAATGAATGTGGAACAATGACTGCTGGAAACTTGTTGATTTGATGGAGTGAGATCGGGGTCCCCCGAGTCTTTCATCTATATGGTGTTTGCATCTTTTCTATCATTATTGGCTATAGCAGTCCATGTTGATTTTGGTCTCCACCACGTAATTCATGTCACTTCTGCATGTTGGCCTATTTATTACTATTTTTTTCTGAATTTTACAAGCCATTGCAGTTGAGTTTTTCTCCTTTCGCGTCCCATTGGTGTTACCTGTGAAGCACGGATACTCTTCCGTGGTCACAAATTTTTTTAAGACTCCAGTCGAACTCGGGATTCACTCCGGCATGCGAGTCGGAGAGTATCCCATTATTTATTTATTTTTTAAAGAAACTGGAAACGCCCGGATACGCTTGGATTTGTTTGGATTCGTTTTGGGGGTTAAATCTAAATACATATGAGGTTTTTAAAAACAGATTGGGGTAAATCGATGGGGTTTTGGTTTATGAAAAGAGGGTCATGGGTTTCTAGGGTTTCGATGGTGGGCTTCTAGGTTGCAGAAGGAGGGTTTCAACAGGGGAACTGTCAGAAAAAAGAGAAAAAGGAAGAACAAGAAAACGAGAGAGAAAGAAGAGAGAAAACTTACCTTTTCGTGATTTCTTTTCGGTGGAGAGAATATACATATAAGATGTTGATAAACTTCTTTCTTTTTAAAAAGCAAGTGTGTCTATGAGCTGCTGACACCTGTCACCAATAACTACAAGTATGCTTTATAGGCATTACAAGACAGCCGGATACAATTGAATTTTGGGTGTTAAATATGAGAGGTTAATAAGATATAAAATAAGATTTTTGTATAACTAACTAAATTAAATATTTGTAATAAAAAATTGATACTTTGGCATTAGTAATTTTTGTAACTAAAATTATAAATTATCGGTAATAAATATTAAAAAAATTGAAATATATTACAAATATTTTTTTTACATATAATTGAATAAAAAAATATAGATAACATTATGTGTATCCCAACGTATCCGTATCCTAGGTTTGAAAAAAATCACGTATCCCAAGTCCCGAATCGAGTCGTATCCCGTATTGCGAGTCGAGTTCGTGCTTCTTAGGTTACCGTCAACTTTTTTAGATTTCCTGATATTCAGTTTTTCCTTTTCTAGTCACAAATCCTTCTCAATATTTGTGTTATTTGGGGATATTATTGGAATTATATACTTCAGGATTGCGGAGTTACCTAAATTCGTGACTACCCCTTGCGTACCTGGGACTGGATCATGCGTATCAAAATGCTTTGGTACGTTTACGCACCAGAACGTGAAAACTAAACTGACCTCGCTTACTTTATATCTAGATGTTTCGGTGTAAATCCATATCTGCCATCTTTTTTTTTTGGTCACAAATAATCTTCAGCGACTAGAATTCTCTACTATGTATTGAAGCTTTGCTGCCGTTGAATTTCGTCTTCAGTTGATGAGGAAATCCTTTTTTGTGGGTATACTGATGCTCGTATTTTTTTTCATCTGCTCGAGTAGTTATTTTATACATTTAAATTTTTTGTCAAGTTGTATATGATTATTATCTTGTCCGTAAAAAACGGCACTCTCCGAAAGTCACAATTAAAAGTTGGTACTCAGAAGGCACAAGTCTTCTCAAGTCACAGGGAAAGCATATAATCATTAAATTAAAAATTAAGCATCAGATAAAGTGGCAGTGCTGTTTCAGACATAAGTGGGTCTAAAAAAATCAAATTTGTACAACTCTCAATACAAGTGACTTGGACTTCTACAATTTTCAATACAGATATACAGTAAGAAAATAAAGGAATAATAAAAAATTACAATAGGAAAGAAGCTTTAGTGGATTGCAAATATGCAAGTTATGATAATTTAAGTCTCTCTCTAATTTAGTTTGTTTCTCCTAAATAAATTTATTACTATAGCACTTTTATTTTAAAGTAAAGTATAGTAATTTACAATTAATATATGTTAGTTGTGGTTTTAGATCACTACTGAGGTAAGAAAAGAGAACTTACTTTGAGCCTTCCTTATAAGTATAGATATGCATTGTATTAACAGTTACCCAAAAAAAGGTCGTACCTAATGCACAAGTCTACCGCTTAACTTCAGGGTCTAGGAGAGGCGGATGTCGACTGGCTGCTCCCAGTTACTATGATCTTTATTTATATATACTTAACTAAATAATAATTGAATTTAGCTTGCATTCTCAAATCAAATGTGTATGAGGGTGTGTAAAATGCATATAGTATTAAGGCGACCTGGACATGAGTTCCAAAATGATTTACTACCTGAAATAGCGTTTTAAGTTTAACTAAGACAACCCCTTATGCACCTCGTACTTGACTACACCTGTACCACGTGCCGAAGCGATCCATGATCCAAGTAACATTGGATTCCCAACCTTTACGGCAACTCAAAAGGAGGGCAAAACCTTAGGTGAAAGAAGAGGAGGGCAAAAACGTAGCTCTGCCATCCACAATTAATATCGCCAACTTACCCTTCAAATATGGACAAATCTCGACCCCAACAACCCAACTCTGACAAACGAACACTGCCTTACATATTCTCAGGTAGAAGAAGCCGATTTGTGTTGCGCGCTAGCTAGTCCGATTGCTACATCGGAGGCCGGCGTGCCACCCGAGATATGAGACCTATTGTTTTCTACGCGGAAGTTTGCAACCCACTAAATGATCTCCCCTCGCTTTGAGATATTTAGCATGCCATTGATTTCTTGCCTGAAGCGTCATTGCCCAACGTCTCCTATTATCGGATATCATCCACCGAGCACGAGAAGTCGCAGATGGAAGCTCCGAGTTGTGCGATCGTGACCTCATCAGGGATAGTATGTTTTCGTGTGCTTTTTCGGTCATTTTCATAAAAATGATAGGAATTGGAGGATGTCTTATTGATAATAAGGCCGCTAACAAGATCACCGTCAAGAGTTAGTTCCTCGTACCCCGCCTCAAGGATATGCTTACTAGTTAGAGGATGTCTTTGTTGATAGCAAGTTCATAAACACGATCATAGTTAAGTATTGCTTCCTTGTAGTTACATGGGGCAAGGGTCTTTTCCAAACTCGACCTTAAGAGTGGGTATCACCAGATCCGAACGCAACCTGACGACGAGTGGAAGGCTGACCCAAACGAGGGGACCATTATGCCCTTCGAGTCGTCCAACGCCCAGTCGACCTTTATGAGGGTCATGATTCATATCCTTCAGTCATTTCTCGACAAAATCACCGTGTTTTACTTCTATGACATCCTCATTTATAGTCGATGGGTCGTTTATCACATGTGCTTTGGTCCTGGCTGTTCTTCAATTTAAGCGTTTCCATCTTCAAGGATGCCACTTACGCTTTGCTACCCGTTTGGCCTCTTTTTGTAGGCTAAGCAAGATTAAAAAATGTTCCCTTGCGGTGTTGTAACCTTCTTGGGTAAGTGTTGTTGAGCGACGACTTACGATTTACTCCTCCAAAGACAAGGTCATTGTTGATTAGCTGATCCCACCTTTGTTTTGACAATTGCGCAAATTTCATAGCCTTACGAGGTCTTTTCAGCTCGGCCCCGCCATGGCCTCGATTTTAGACTTGATGAGTGCCTCGTCCAGCACCGAGCTTCGTTAGACTGATGCGGTGGATAGGGCATTCCTTCGCAGACCCCCATGTTATTTGAACTGTTCAGTGTTGGTTCTTTTTGATTTCACCCAACTTTTCGAGTTATCTTGCGACACTTTCAAGACTTGTGTGACACCCCGCCTAATTAAATACCGGGCGATCACTCCTTTATTAAATTAAATCAAGGTGAACAGTTGGTTCATTCTGAGCATCACTGTCGAAAAATAAAACTTTTCCAATTTAAACACCCTAATTAATTAAGCTAAGTGTCAAAACCATTTTTATACATACATTCCAAATTTTAATTAACAAAAAGATTTATTTATTTAAGAACAACATTTCTACAATTAAGAATCACACCACGATAAACCAAATAATACAATACATTCGCCAATCGAATGTCAACATATGAAACTAGAATCACAAATCCATACTGAATAAATCCCATAGAACAATACTGGAAATAACTGAAATATAAATGTCCAATAACAATGGAATAATGAAAAGAGCTACACATGCTCAACTAGTGAAAGTACTAAGAGTGGATCTGAATGAACGAAGTCGTCTAATCAAGAGACCTGCAACTCCCACCTAAGCTGCAGCGCGTTCCTTCCAAGCGATCCTAAGCAAGACGCCCCTGTGGCTGGGCACCTGTAATACATACATATATATACAAGAGAGAGAGAGAGAGAAAAACGGGTCAGAGCCCGAAAGTGTGTTTGATTTTAAAATACGTTTAGCAAGTATTTAAATTGATACAGGCCAATGCAACAACATATTAATGCGTCACTCTCTTGAGAAATACTCACCTCTCTTCTAACGTGCACACCTATCGCACTAACTTTCCCAACAGTTTATCTTATCATTTTATCATACTAGCCTTCCCAATAATTTAGCGTATCTTAACTTACTCATAAGATTTCAAAACCAAACAATATTATTGTTTAGAACGAATACTTCCAGATAGCAGCACAACTCTCGTTTTAGCTTTTATTAATTCATAAAGTTTCTCAGTAACAATTTATACTTTCACAAAACAAGTATTTACTATATGAGTCATCGACCATGTCCTACTTACCAAATCACAGTAGGCAGTTTCAAATTTCCAAATCTCATATATATATTAACTACTCGTATAATATATATATTAAAATCGCACCCCACATAATAACTATAGTGCGAGCATACTCTACTATCCAAACCCCATATCACTCACATTAAGGGGAATACAAATTCGGAATCACTCTCGAATTGTATTAACACATACACAAGCTATAGGTTCCAAGTCCCTTAGGACCGTCTGAACTATCACTGCGATAGCCTGTACCAAGGATACGTATACACAAACAAAATGAGGCGAAGCATAGATTCCAAGTCTCTAAGAGGAAAGCACATACCCGCATCTCTTAGGACCGTCTGAACTATCACATCGATAGCGTGTACCAAGGATATCTATCTTCTAGGGTACAAGTCAATATCCCCCATAAAAGTCCCATCGAGATAAGACTTGTCCCAGCGCGGCAACCTCAGGGATAGTAAGTAGCGTGGGCATGATTTTCACAAGTATATAATATATG
Organism: Sambucus nigra; assembly: GCA_949130495.1. Lineage (NCBI taxonomy): Eukaryota > Viridiplantae > Streptophyta > Magnoliopsida > Dipsacales > Adoxaceae > Sambucus > Sambucus nigra. The sequence continues at coordinate 298,591,065 of OX422215.1, read as the reverse complement.
TACACACAATCATATAAATATACCACTTTATCATATTAATATAGGTTCTTCTCTTCACCCATAATTATACCATTTATCCTTAATTTCACATTTACAGAATTACGTATAAGGTTTCATCTCTAACCTTAACTCGAAGGGTTTTCTCACTTATTAACTAACTCTCGTGGGCTATATCCTCACAAATCTGAAATTCAGTAAGTGTCTTTATTAGGTTCCAACGGAACTCTCTTACGCACCTCACCCTTTAAATTTATAAGTTTACCAACCCTAAGTAAAAGTCCCATAAATACCATTCTCGTTGAAGATTAAAGGTCCCAACATTCATTCATATGCCCTACTGGTCCTCAATGTCTCCCAAATTATTTGATCAAGAATGCCCAAGGATTATTTCACGACAATTTGAATTTAACTCATTTAAAGAGGGAATTAGGAGTCTGCCAGGAGGGGTTGATCGATCGAAGCTTGGGGCTCGATCGATCGAACCTTCGATCGATCGAAGCTCTAGGCTCGATCGATCGATCAAGCAGGTCTGGGCAAAATTCTGCAGAATGCAGTTACGGGTTTCATTAAACTTCTTCATCCAAAACTATGTTTTACCATTCTAATCGTCCCAAAAATCCTACTATCATCATTATAACATTATACCAGGTGTTTATAACGTGAAGCATGTGTATAATCATCATTAAACATGGATAATTAACTCAAAATCCCATCTAATCATCAAGAACCCTAGAGTTTTCCTTAATCAAGGTTCTAATCTGTTTTTACCAGAAATTCCTTCTAATATATCATCAAATTTCGTGGGTTATGTTCCTCTACATGGCAAGGGTTCCAGAATTTCTATATAATCAAAACTACATGCATTATCCTAACACAAATTGAGTTTTCTTCCATTGTTTCCATCTCTAAACAATCCTAAACTAATATGAGATTGCATTAACGAAAATACGCAAGTCAAATACTTGCCTGGGATTTTTGGTATGCAGAATCACGGCTGATTTTGGTATGGCTGCGTTCCTCGTCTCGTGATCTACGCGGTGGTGGTGGTGGCGGTGCAAACCGGTGGCTTTTTGGCCTTGAATTGCCTTGGAGCTCTCTCCTCTCTTCTCCAATGGCCGTCACTTGGTTTGTGAATGTTCTAACCCTAAGAGGCTAACCTAATGGCTGATATAGGTTGGCTGAAATTCGTGGGTTTAATTACCCAATTATGTAAAATGACTAAAATGCCCTCCCGGGTACCAATTAGGCCTAAAAACGCCCCGAGACCCAAACTACAACCCCGGGTACACTTTTCTGACTATCTCGACCCTTCCGGACGCGTTGGCGCACTCAAAACGACCATACGAACAACTTATAAAATATTCACTTTTTATTTAACAAAATTAGTCCCGACGTGACACGGGCACGCCCCGACTTAAATTTCCACAATTATCATTTTATTCACACGTGACAATATTATAAAAGTTAAATCTCATATATTACTATACTCATCCAGTAATATGCAACGAATAACAAATTTCCAATAATTACTAACTCTCGTCACGCTAGTAAATATTTAAAGCAACATTCTGGATTAAAATTAAATTAATTTATCTCAATTAAATTTAATAAATCCCATAATTTAAAAGCCATGAAAATACGGGGTATTACAACTTGTATATGCATCGTGAACGGAAAATTGCTCTTTAGCCACCCTGAACAATGTACGACCTCGAGTTCTATGCCCTTGTCAAAACCACTTGCACTAGGAATTTGTCACCAAATTAGACCACGAGGCCTCTGGGTACCACCGCAGTTAGAAACGAATTAACGATCGACACGTTAAGTGAACAATTTACTTTCAATGATATCCGCCACCACCACTGCAAAATAGGGAGGGGAAATCAGGTCGCAGTCGCCGTAACCATGCCTTAGTTATCATTCACGGTTAGGTTTTCGGATTTGATGCGATGCGCAACCTATATGCCTCAAATATTCACTTTTTCCCTATTCTCGCAGAGTGCCAACGACATAATGACGCCTCGAGGGACTTTCTACTCCGCTACCATTTCCTCTTATGGGGTAGCGCCCTTTGTATTCCCACTTTCTCCCTTTTTGGGGGAAGGTTAATGCCGGGGTTCATGTCGGGGGTTTGGCTACATGGGTGTCGCATGTATTCTCTGGCTTACGGGTGTGGATCTTTTGGCCACCATGAGGCAGGACACAAGCATTTTTATACATGCTAGGCTTGAGGTTCAATATTTCAATGCCGATCTATACACTCTGTTACCAATTTCAGATCATTTGTGGTATGACGTCTTCATATACTTTATCGCGGGCCTTCTTCACATCGTATGAGGCCATACCTCGATTTTGTCATCGTTGACAGTTTTAAAGATGACCCACTTCATTCCTTGCTCCCGCACCACGTTAGCCTCTCGAACGGTGACACTTTACTTTCAAGAATTAGTTCAGTTACTCGGGTTTCGCGTAATATCACCTACGATAGAAATGTTCGGTTGATGGAGTTTACATCGATGCCCCCTTTAATCTTCTACCACTTTCTGCCCACAAACCGAAGATGAGTGTTGGAGGCTTGCTCCATTTCATCCCTGATGTCAGGACGCTGTGATTGCCCAAGCCAAATTTACCGTTAACAACGTCGTCAACCAGTTTACTAGCCTCTCCCTATTTTATATTGTCTCGAGTACTCCTTGTATGCATGTTGACCTCCTTAGTTACCTCCCATCGTCCCGTCCAACCCCTTCGTAGTTGACTTTGGTAGGCGCCATTCGTGAGGATTTTCTTGGCCTGACTTTAGTGTATGTAGGCCACTTCTAAGGATCACTAGGACACCCACCGTTTAACACTCATGTCTTAGTCTGCCGATTTGGTCATGGTCTACCTCCAAGGCCCACCCATTGTCAGGGCAAAGGCCACAAGCTTTATATCCACCGTTTTATCCCTTTCCCCCTGATTTGTTGTTATGGGGATAACACCTATAAGGTCGATTTGCTTGTTGAGTTTTCTATGTACTGCGCCTTTAACATCGCCAATTTGTCACCATTTAGTGGCACACAAATCCCTCCGATTCCCCTACCCTCGGTGGAGGGCCACCCTGTCTGTTGACCGCGTCCAGGAGCATCGAGGGCATCCTGGCTGTTTAATGACTGCACCCGCTTCCTCATTCGATGGCATGGGTGTCTCGAGGTCGAGGATGTTAGGGCCACTGAGGCCACTCTACACCGTATCGATCCCAATTTCTATAGTACAACCAATATATAAACTATGTGGCTACTTTTCATGGGGGGGAAGTGACGACGCATGAGCACGAGCTTTGTGGGGGTATTTTTGTACAATCGTATTTTATATTGAGTAATGTTGCTCACACTAGATTATTCATTTAGAATATTCTAGTGTGCCACCTTTTGGCATTTTACTCTTTAGGGCAATTTTGGATAGCAATGTAACTTAGCTTATAAAGCCCTGGCTAGCAAGATAACTTAGCTTCGCGTTGTAGTCATTGCTATTGATTTTGAGGTAATGAACGAGTATTAGAGCAAAAAATTGGACTTTGAGTTATTCAATGCCAATGTTATTGTGAAGTTTAGATTAAATCGATTCCGTTCCCCTACTACACATCATATTGGCTTCATAATGTTTGCATTAGGCTTATTACCTCATTTTGCTATAGATATTTTTATTCTAATGTGGTCAAGCGAAAGAAAAAAATATTGAAAGGAAAAAGAAGAAAGAGAGAATATAAATGCAAAACCTTTTATATAGATTCATATTGTTTCACGAGTATCACATTATTGATGCGTTATCATTTCTTCGTTTGATCTTGTTCATTGTTTTACTTGTGCAAGATTATGAACATTCAGACACCCACTTAGAGACCCACACATGTATACTTTTGTATGTGTATAGAATTGGACATTATCTTTATACTCACTTGCACAAAGGTGTTTATATCTATATAAATAGTGTGTGACACGATGATTTTAATTGTTCATTGGTGATCGATTTTACAGTTTCTTTTGATATTATTTTAAATATATTGCCGCCTGGTCAAAATGGAAGCTAATCACGATCCATTAAAACTGGAAAAGACACATTTACTGCATTTCTCTGTCCTTGCATTTATTATATTTATGCCGTAATTTACATGTGGTTATGAGGATTGTATTATTGAATGTATGGTGTTAGGAAAAAAAGGGTATTATTGAATGTTACAATGTCATTTTCATTTTCAGTTTGCTTCCACCTCCGATAACATTGATGCTTACAAATGGAAGCTGACCACACTTTTACGCAACACTGATAGGCAAGAGTTAGTCTCGAGGGATAAAAAGGATAGACGTGATTATGATCAACTAGCAGCTTTGGCAAATAGAATGGGCTTGTATAGGTATCATGTTCAACTTCTTGATATTATGCTGCCTTGGTTCTGCATGTGTTTTTCACCAAGGCTTTTTAAGTGAAATCATCTTTGGCAGTCATCTATATGCAAAGGCTGTTGTCTTCAGCAAGGCCCCATTGCCTAACTATCGATTCGATCTGGATGATAGGCGTCCCCAGAGGGAGGTAATTTGCTGTAATTGTAATAATATTTGCATTGTGCATTCCCTTCGTGACAGTTTTAATTCCAACATCACAATAATTGCTTTAGTTTCTTTAAAGTAGTAACAAAATAACATTTCTCTTAATTTTATATTTTTTGGTATTTCGGCTTTCATCCCCACTTCTGTTACAACTTTTTTTTACAACCCCACTTTCCAAAAGCGTCTCTAAAATTCACGAAGTATCATAAAAGACCCTAAAAAAGGTGACATTTTGTGATTTATAAAGACGCCTTTGGGTGTATCTCAAATTTACAAAAATGTTAGTGTAACGGAAAATTTGGAATGAAGTTGGGCGATGAAAGTCAAAATGACCTATAATTTTAAGCTGCATGAAACCCTTCTAGTTACCTATCGACCCAATTGTTCTATTTATCTAGCCTCCATGGTTCATATTGTTTGAACAGTTATATTTATCTGCCAATTGAGTATTGTCAATTCTTTATATACTATTTGAAGAATTTTACTCAAGAACTCCAAATTAACAGGTGGCATTGCCTCCTGGTTTGAAGACGAGAGTGGATGCCTATCTTGGAGAGTACCTTTCCCAGAAGACTAGGAGTACGGAAGGTTTACGAGATAGTGTGTTTTCAAGGTCAACCAGTAACGGTAGTATTGCTACCGATGAGGGACTTTTTGAGCAACCAGAGCCGCTGCCACATAGTAAGGCTGCCATGGAGAATATCATCTGGCGAAGAAGTTTGCGACTGCATGATGAGCAACAAACTTGGCAGGTTCAATTACCTTTGCATGTATTTTGTACCAATTGAATTGATTTCAATTGCATTGTATATCGGAGGGATCGTTGTTTTTTTTGGGATCGGGTTATACACGCTTCCATGTACTGATGCATTTAAAACTTTACTTTGGAGTGATTGCATTACATGCATGTTTTTTTTAGTGTAGATGCTTATTTAGTGAGCAACTCACTTTATATTCACAACATTTAGAAGTTTTTTTTGACAAATGAGAGCAAAATTTGTTCATGTCTGTTACTTCATTCATTACATGGTTACTGTATGATTTTAACTTCATAAACATAACAATTGAGACGGCAGAAACAATCATTTGTTTATTATATATACATAATCTTCTAAAATCCTTTCTCCCTGCTCTCTCTCTCTCTCCATGTACTCTGTTCATTATTTTCACGTATTATATATTTATTAATCCTTTTTAATATATAAAATGTATTAGAAGGGAGCCAAACGGGAGTGCATCTCTCGCACAAAAAAAAACATACAGAGACAACTAATTATATCATGGAAAAGCTATCAAAGAACTCAAAAAAAGAACAACTTACCCTGGGATTGCCCCTTTATCGACAAAACTAAGGTAGACAACAAAGACGCTGTCATTGGAACAATGGGCATCTCCTTCCCTTCAAAGGCTCTTACATTCCCTCTTCATGAAGTGGCTAAAAGGCACCCAATGGGGTGGATCAACACAATTCTTTCCTTCTCCTCCCTCTGCTAACCCAAGCTAACAAGGAGTTAAAAAATCAATCCTGACATTCCCAAACAATTTCTAATCAACCCAAACACCAAGCCCCAAATATCCCTAGTCACGATAAAATAAATGAACAAATGATTCTCACTTTCTTCTCCCTCTCTTTTATACATGGAATACCAGTTCACATAAATATTCTTTCTTCTCAGGTTGTTACCAATCAGTATAGCATCCTTTGCATCATCGAAAGTAAAGAAGGCTACACTATGGGTCATTAGATTTCCAAATAGCCTTTCATGGAAATGTGTGTGACTTTCCTCTCTAAAGTAAGTATTATAATTTGTGAAATGACGATTGCTCACTTTTCCAAACATCCATACTCTCACCTCTCCAAACAAAAAGAATAAAGGAACTCAAAAAAATCTAGCTCCCAGTCATTAAGAGTTCTTCTAAAGTAGGAGTCTGAATCATCTCCTCCTTGGAAAAGGAGAAAAGGACCAACTTTATCCTTCCTGACCTTGGTGATGTTGGAAAGGGCTGGAAAAGCAGTCTTAAAAGCCAACCTCCAGGACCAAGGGTCAAGACAAAATCTAATCCAGGAACCACATGCTAGAATTTATTCTCCACAAGGCTTCCCTCTATTAACTACTCAACTTAGCAGCTACCTAACAAGGCCAAATCAAAGTTCATATCCTTTACTCCAAGACTTCCTTCTATGATTGAGTTCCTTCCAATTAATTGGTGATATTTCATCTCCTCTTCGTGCCATCCCCAAGAGATCCTTTCTGTATTAGAAGTCAAGCCAAAATCAAATCCAGGAACCACATTAAGCGGTATGCAAGAATCTAATCCAGGAACCAACTCATCTCCGCAACTTATCAGCTACCAAACACTATTGTCTCACAAAGAACAAAGCCTCATTTGTGTACCCTGCCCTCCCAACCCACCACCACCACACACACACACACACACACACACACACACACACACACACCCCAAAAAAAAAGGATCTCTATTCTGTCAGATCAAAGTACAGAGCCAAAGGCCCCCCTTCTACCCAAAACTGACCTAATATTGAAACATCCGTTTCCTTCTACTAATCGAGTGTTTCAAATGGAAGGCGACAGAGGAAATTGAAAGCCGTCGACAATAATGGGAGCAATGTTCTAAAAGGCGTGATGCGTGGAGGTCAAACATAAAGCATTAGGAGCCTAGGCGAAGCCTAGGCATGAAAAGTTGTTTTGCCTTTTTTTAATATTTTTTAATTATACCCAGGTCTCTAAAATAATAAAAGCAGAAATATAAGCGTAACTTACATAAAAAAAAACATAATCATAAACATGCAATCAAAATTACGAATAAAATAAAACATACCTTGAAATTTGAAATTATATTCGTATATTTGGTAAAAGATTGATGGCCAGTGGGAGAAGTTAGGGTTCTTGTTTTTTTTTTCTTTTGTTTTGTCTGATCGGGGTTTTCTTGTGTGTGTGTGTGTGGGGGGTTTAGCTTGTTATGTTAGGGTTAGATTAGTATAGTAGATAAGAAACAAAACAAAAATTTTTTTTGTATGCTTTTTACCCAAAACGACGTCATTATAACTCAAACATAAGCAAAAAATGATTTCAGCAATAAAAAAATTTAAAAATAAAAATAAAAAAGCGTGCCTTATGCGCGCATTGCCCGCCTATGCGTGCATCACCCCGTTGACAGCCTAAAAAAAGCGTTGACCACGCCTTTTTCCACGCATACCCCTTATGCGTTGCGTTTCTAAAAAGCATCACGCATAGGCGCCGCCTATGCACGCCTTTTAGAACACTAAATGGGAGACAATAGTCCTAATTGAAAGTTTTAAAGGATCGTCACGTTTAGATCTTGTCTTCCATTATACATTGCCATCTAAGACAGATGACGAAATAAAATAATTAGACATAACTCATTAGGTTGCCATCTCTTAGAACTGCCCCACTGGTAGTGATCCAATCAAGGATTTTAATGTTAGTGGGTGATCGATTTTTTACTTGAAAAGATTGTGTGAAAACTGGTTCGTCACTATTTTTTTTTAATTGTAAACAACTTCTATTGTATCAAGACGAAAAGTTACAAGAAGTATGGACCAGGGGTCCATCAAAAGCTACTAAGAAGATATAATATACATTAAAAAAAAACAACAAAAAACGAGAGAAGATTGTTGCAACACGAAACGTGGTCTAAATAAGTCCTTAGTCCTCAGTTCTTTCACCAAAATGCCGCCAACCAGAGGACATACCCATCACCCATCTTTTCTAACACGTCAAATATGTAGATACAAGTAAGCCTTTAAATATATCCATTCTTCATGCCCACAATAATATTCCTTAGAATCTGATATTTTCCCATATCTTAAATTATTGACTTCAATATTTTATGTAGTCATTTGTTCAAAAAGTTATTAAATTAGTAAGTTTTATGCATATAAAAATATAATATATATTATATTTTATTAGCGTAACGGCCATATCGTATCCTAGTTTTTTGAGATTTTTCGTTTCCCCGTACCCGTATCGTAATAGATACGATACTCGTATCCGTATCTGTGATTTTTCGATGTCCAAAGAAATTTGATCTTTTTTTAATCTCATTCCAAACAAGTCTTTGGCATTTTTAGCTGAAGCATATAACACGTGTTCACCTTTTTCATGAGCTGCCAGCCATGGAAAAAATCCGACTTTTGGTGTTCCTCCTTACCAAATCATTTTATATGGACCGAAATGAGAAATACTAGGGAATCGATCAAATTTTCCGTGATAAGATAGCGTCGCGAATGCATCCCTGATGTGAATTATAGTTGAGGGCATCCTTGGCATTTTTTTATTTTAATATCATAATTTTCCTTTCATTATATTACATTTTTTGTTAGTTGATAGTACTTAATTGGATAAGTGAGGGCTAGAATAGGTATATTTGTAATGGGAATGTTCTAGTCCACGTGGTGTCACTCCACGACATTAAATGTGACGTAAATAGTGTAATACCCCATTACTACTCTTTGGTTGAGTGTAATTCTTTTGTATGCCATTGACACTATTTACGTTAATTGGTATCACCATCCTATGCCTAGAATTACCACCATCCTACACGCTTCTCTTGCCATCACACCTCCATCACGACGAAACTCTAACCCCACCAAAAATCCCTCTATTAAAACCCAGCATCCACTTGAAAAGCAACATAAAAGGGGACTGAAATCTTCCCCTAGACCTCCATTGATGAGCGAGAAGAAATTTGAGAAGAAAGTGATGGAAATGGATCCCTATTTTAAGGATTTTTAGTCATTTTATTTTCTTTTATTTTGTTATTGTATTTTTCTTTCTTTTGCTTTGTTATTTAGAGGTAATGAGTAGTAATGGCATTTTTGTAATTAGTGCCTTAGCTTGGAGCCGAAGCTACTCCTTCCCTTTAAATATCCACTTGTAAGACTCATTTCAGGTAGACTTGAATTTTGAAATAGAAAAGAGTGTTTCTCTCTTTAGAGTGGTGTTTAGATAACTTGAGGAACCTTTTGACGGGTGATTTACGTCAAATTGGTATCAGAGCGGGTGAAGCTTCACATTGGTGTTAGTGTATCGGTGTATTTTGTATCATATTCGTGCACTACTCTTCAATGGCTCCCAAGAAATTCAAACAACTAAAAGAGGAGATTATAAAATGAACAAGAGAGTGGGTACAATCACAACAACAAATCTATACCAATTTCCAAAGCCCTAACCCTAACCCTAGAAATCCCTACACACGACCCTTGCCCTACCCCACCCTCTACACCAAACCCACCACCCCGAAAACCCAAATCTTGAACCCTAATTTCCCCCCAAATCCAAATTCATTCCATAAACCCTCCATTCAAGATCCAAGACAATCCACTTCTAGGGTTTCACCTACCATTTTACAATCCAATCCACAATTTACAAATCCTAGCCTCCAACCCTACAAAATTCCTCCACCACCAACCCGAATCCCCCAATCCACCACCCATTTTCCAAACCCCAATCATAAAAAAAAATTACGTGTTCTCCCCGATTAACTCTTGAGGCTCAATTCAAGATCACCAGCGGCTAGTCCAAGATTGGTTGCTCCACCCAATCATTCTTCCACCCTCACTCACCTAAACGGGTCAAATCAACAATAAAAAAATCCCCTCCCAAGCCGGTTGATTGCAAGAAAGATAGAAACGGCGAAATTGGATCGAGTATTGGAGGTTTTTTGACATTTTTGATGAGGATGGTTGAGTGACTCGCACGCACTTTCGTGAGCCGAAAACATTTGATTTGGGAGATTTTTTTTCAATCTCTGAGAGAGGGGATGATGATTTTGTTGAGGTTGGATCGGAGGTTATCTCTCTTGGGGTTGATTTGGATACTGGAGGTGATGTTTTTGGTGGTGGGTATGTGGACTCATTCGTGATAGCTTTTGATCGGCGCTCGGATGAAATTTTCATCGGCATAGCATTAAGGAGGTTCATTGCGGGAATCTCGGGTCGCGATTTTGTTGGTCAGCCACATTTGGATTGTGTTCCTATTCTCGCGCGATTTACGGCAAGCCGGTACAAGGGGCATTTCCGAGGACGGCTCTTCTCCCTAGTGAGGAGCTCTTTGATGGTTGCGTTGCTTTCTTATCGTTCATCTCCTACGCTCGAGGACGAGCTTTTCGAAGCCGGGGAGAGTAATGGAAATGGATCCCTATTTTAAGGATTTTTAGTCATTTTATTTTCTTTTGTATTTTCTTTTCTTTTGTTATTGCATTTTTCTTTCTTTTGCTTTGTTATTTAGAGGTAAGGAGTAGTAATAGCATTTTTGTAATTAGTGTCTTAGCTTGGAGCCTAAGCTACTCCTCCCCTTTAAATACCCAATTGTAAGCCTTATTTGAGGTAGACTTGAATTTTGAAATAAAAATGAGTGTTTCTCTCTCAAGAGTGGTGTTTAGATAATTTTAGGAGCCTTTTGACGGGTGGTTTACGTCAGAAAATGAGAACAGAATGGGCTGAATCAGCCATCCTTGCTGCCATTATAGCCCAGATGACCCTCCTTATACTCCAATCAGCTCCGATGGCATCAAATTTGGACATTAATGGCCACAGAGTGATGGATTTAGGGCTTCAAACCGTTGGTGTTCGATCCAGGTGGAGATGGGAAGTAAAGGAGATAAGCGAAGGATCCGAGAGATAACAAAGGAGGAACGAGCTCTGCCTGCCATCTGGACGGCGACACGATACTTCCAGGGTCACCGTCGGTTCTCGATGCCCGAAAAAGTGGATGGCGATGGGGACTTAGTGGTTCCGCCGGAGGAATTTGTGCAACAGTTGAGGTTTCTTAGAAACCCTAAGGCCCTGATTGGCTGCGCAAATTGTTTAATTATGTAAATTGATTCATTGTGAATTGTAAATGAGAGTTTAAATTCAATTTTATGCAATGTTTGATAATCTAAAATTGATGTTAAGGTTTGTTGAGGAAAAAGTATAAAAAAATTAAGAGTGAGGGAGAGAGGGAAGGGGAGGGGGAAGAGAGAGAGGAGCATGCACTTTATGTAACTCCTATATCAAATGGATGCATTTTACGTTTTTTGTGAAATGATCCAATTTAAGATTTTACGCACGAGCTAAAATGGAGCAATTAGTGAATCAATTCATTAATGATAAATGAACCAATTTATTAATGAGCCAATTTACAATTTTGGGACAACAAATCAGGATGTAATAGTGTGAATAATAGAGGGTTGGGCCTATTTTAGACATTGGGTTTATTTAGAGCAACATGTTATTTTATCTCGGGCTTAATGAAGATAGTTGGATGGGGCCTAATCAAGTTAAGACCAACTTGGCCCTTAGTTGACTTTGGTCTCCTTTTTCTATTACTTGACTGCTTATAAACATAAATAAAAAATAAAAATCTTTGGGCCTGCCTATTTGCAGAATTTGCACACTGAGTCCCCGAATTTTCGAAGCTTGATGACGAGCTTGGTTTTTAAGTGGGAGAGAGTAATGTGAATTATCGTTGAGGGCATTCTGAGCATTTTCTTATTATTAATATTGTATTTTTTTTTTATTATAGTACGTTGTTTGTTAGTTGATAGTAGTTAATAGGACAAGTGAGGGCTAGAATAGGTATTTTTGTAATGGGAATGTTTTAGTCCATGTGATATCACTCCACGACATCACATATGTGACCTAAGCATTCCTTAATGGCAAGTAATCCTTTCTAGATCCTTCTCTTATCCCTATAAATAGTGTAATACCCCATTGGGTGGAATCATTGAAGTATAGTTAATTTTGAGTATTACTACTCTTTGTTTGAGTGTACTTCTGATGTGTTTGTGATACGTAGTGACACGTAGTGCGCGGTTGTCCTCCCGGGAGAATTGACTATCTTTTATTTTGTATTTTAGTTGATGGTAATATTCAATGTTTTAAAAGGCGATTTGAGGCGTGCCTTCGAGGCGCTAGAGAGGAATCGTGAGGCTTACGCCTCTACTATTTTTTCTGAGGCTTACGCCTTGTGGGGGTGAGGCGTCCGCCTTGAGGCTATGCACCTCGAGGCTCTTGAGGCGTACGCCTCTTTTTTCTGTGCTGATTTGTTTTTTTTTTAATATTTTTTGTGCTATATATATAAAGATATACATATATAAGGACTTTATGTTACTTATATTATCTGTACCTCTGTTTTGTTATGCTATATATCTATATATCTATATAAGGATTTTACGTTACTTATATATATATATATTTTTTTTTTTACTTATATATATATACTGACTTTTTACTTATATATCTATATTCTGTTTTTTTTGCTATATGAAAATATATATATGTATATTATATACAGTATATATATATTCTGTTTTTTTTGCTATATGAAAATATATATATGTATATTATATACAGTATATATATATATATATTCTGTTTTTTTGCTATATGAAAATATATATATATATATATATATATATATATACAGTATTATTAAAATATATGTGTATATAATATATGTATATATATTTTGTTTTTACTTATATATATATATGTATATTTCTGTTTTTACTTATATATATATGTATATTATATACAGAATATATATTATGAAAATATATATGTGTATATAATATATGTATATATATTTTGTTTTTACTTATATATATATGTATATTTCAGTTTTTACTTGTATATATATGTATATTATATACATATATATATTTTCATAATATATACATATATTATATATTATATATAGTATATAAGTAAAAACAGAATATATATACATATATATAATATATGTATATAATATATAATATATATATTATATATTATATACATATATTATATATATGTATATATATTCTGTTTTTACTTATATATATATACACAGTATATATATATATATTCTGTTTTTTTGCTATATGAAAAAGCTATATGAAAATATATATATATATATATATATCTATATGTATATATATATATTTTCTGTTTTTACTTATAATTACTATTTTTATATCAATTTTTAAAAAAAGTTGAGGCTTACGCTTCGGACCGCCTCGAGGCTTACGCCTTGCCTCACAGAGGCAAAACGCATCAACTACGCCTCGCGCCTTTTAAAACCTTGGTAATATTGTCATTTCCTTTTATTTTTAGTCTTTAATTGGTCTCCACGCATGTTTGGGGTTAATTAGTTATTTTTAGTTATTAGTTGTCCTTTTTAGTCTTTTGGGTCATTACTTGGTTACCAAGTAATTTTTCACTTATAAATAGCCCCTTGGCATTCATTTGTAATTACACTTGAATATTGAGAAAGAGAATATAGAGAGAGAAATAAACCCATTTCCTTAGTTTAGTTTTATTTGTTGTTGTTAGTGTTGTATAATTAGTAGTTGTGTAGTTTTGTAATAATAACGCTTCCGCATTCATAGATTTACATCAAATTTGTATCAGAGCTGCGTTTGTTCTTGGTGTTCGTCGTGGTGCTTGGAGTGGGTGTCGAGTTGTGGTTCCAACTCGGGCAACCCTTCAATCGTTAGATAAATGTCCAAATAGGAATCGGGTGGATGGAAACCTTAGATTCCATCACCGCTAATTGGGGGGATACCAACCCTTTTAGCCACCATTCTTCACTCGCTACCACCTCATCTTCCTCCATCATCACCACCTCCTGCCGCCACACAACCACCACTCCACTCCAAAATGCAACCCAATCTTCTTCCCAACCCTCTGAAATACTCTTCCATCTTTCTCTATAGCCTTAAACCTAACCCCACCACCCCTAAACCCCAAATCCTAACTGACGTAAACTACACGTTAAAAGGCTCCTAAAAATATCCAAAACACACTTTAGAGAGAGAAAATACTCTTGTCTATTTCAATACTCTTGTCGATTTCAAAATTCAAGTCTACCTCAAATGAGGCTTACATGGGGGTATTTAAAGGGGAGGAGTAGTTTAGGCTCCAAGCTAAGGTCCTAATTACAAAAATGCCATTACTACTCCTTACCTTTAAATATTAAAGCAAAACAAATGAAATACAAATGACAAACTAGAAGAAAATACAAAAGAAAATAAAATGATTAATAAAACCCTAAAATATGGCCCATTTCCATCATTCTCCCCCTCTTAAGATCAAGCTCGTCCTCGAGCGCTAAAAAATTTAGGGACTCATGAGAAAATTCCAAAAGTTGTGCCAAAAAATTGTGGGGGCCTAAAATTAATATCTGAAAATTGAGGAGTACACATCCCACAAATCTTGGTATTCATTTCTTCTTCTTCCGCCTTTCTTCACCTAAAGAAACCCTACAAACTTCCACCCGGGTAAAAAACCATGTGTGCGGAGGAGAAAAAATGGCCAGCAGGTGGGTTGAAGGAATTCGGGCACTGAAATGAGGTTGGATTAGGGTTTTCTAGGTTCGGGTTGGGGTCGGAGGGAGGGTTCTTGGAGTCGGGGGTGCTCGCGGGCGGGTTAGCAAGGAAGGGCGTACCTCCTGCTGTCGACTCATGTCGGAGAAGCGTTTTTCGGTGTGCCGGGATGGAGGGTTGCAACAGCGGTAGTGTGTATAACCCTAGGGCTGTGAAGTGTGCTTATGGTGGCGGTGGAATGCAGTTTTTAGGGTGGGACAACTAGGGTGGGACAACGCGGGGGGGGGGGGGGGGGGGGGGGGGGGGGGGGGCGATGAGTGGCGTCCGCCCCTCCTGAGTTTTTGAAAAACTACCGATTTTTTTTCTTCTAAGGGTGCTAAATGTAAAAGTAGAAAGTTAAAGGTTATGTTAATAAGTTTTAGAAGTTTAGGATAAAATCGTAAATAGTTTAAACTATTAAACCCTATCTAAATAACTGAGAAAAAAACGGGCCTCTCCTCTCTCTAACACAAACACATTCAGCCCCCAAATATTAAACCCTTTCTCTCTCCTCTCCATTTCGCCTCTCCTCTCCTCTCCATTTCGCCCAGATCTGCCCCAACTTGCTGGCTGCCCCATATCCGCCCAAGGCTTGCTGCTAACCGCCATATTCGCCCCTGCTTTGCTTCTAACAGCCCCTGCCTTGCCCGTTCAGGTATCTCCTCCACCCCTTGCTATACCTACTACTATTTATAAATTATAAATTATGTAGACTAGTCAAGACTCAAATACCATTTATGATTTTATACCTATTTGTTAAAAATATTTGTTGTAATATAAAAATATTTGTTGTTAATTTATTTAAAAAATATTTTTAGGGGACATGGAAAAATACTTCAAAAGAAAAAGGGGCGATGAAACTTATTCTCAACATGAAGTCCAGTAATGAATTAACCAAATTACCGGGGTGCTATATGTAAAATAGAAAGTTAAAGGCATAATTGATAAGTTTTTCATAAGTTTGGAGTCAAAACGTAAATAAATTTGAAAACTATAAAATCCTACAGTGTCTTTTGATAAATTTTTTGTATAAAACTCGAATTAACCCAAAAAAATTCGTCTCGGGGCTCCCACCCCCGAACCTTCGACACCACTCCATACTTTGGCCCCCCTAACCAAAAATTTTGGATCCGCCACTGGCACCGGGCAAGGGGTAGAGGAAACTAGGGTTTCGGGTGGGCTAGGGTTAGGGTTAGGGTTTTGAATCTTGGATGAGATGAGTTGGGGGAGGGCGTCAAATTTTGTGTTGAATTCTTTCCTCAACTCTTAAATCTCGCCTTCAAATTGATGGTTGAGTTCTTGAATGCCTTTTCTCACTTTTTGAATCTCTTTTTGTTGTTGTTTGATTTTTTTGGGAGCCATTGATTGTAGCGTACGATTTGATAAAAAATACACCGATACACCAAACACTAATGTTGGAGCGACACCCGCTCTGATACCAATTTGACGTAAATTACAGGTCAAAAGGCTCCTAAAAATATCTAACACACTTTAGAGAGAGAAATACTCTTGTCTATTTCAAAATTCAAGTATACCTCAAATGAGGCTTACATGGGGGTATTTAAAGGGGAGGAGTAGCTTAGGGTCCAAGTTAAGGCCCTAATTGCAAAAATGCCATTACTACTCCTTACCTTTAAATACTAAAGCAAAACAAATGAAAATACAAATAACAAAATAGAAGAAAATACAAAATAAAATAAAATGACTAATAAAACCCTAAAATAGGGTCCATTTCCATCACTAACCCCCAATTTCTACCCTAATCTGACCTACCCTTTTTTAACCCTTTCTCCACTTATCCATGCCCAGCCACAATTAAAATTGATAAAAAACGGACCTGCCCTACTTTGACCCGATCCCTTACCCCCAATTTGATCTCAAATTCAGTCAAAATTGGTCTAATGCCTATTTTTGACACAACTCAAGACTTCTATGAAAAATGCGTCCCACTTGGGATCCATTTCCGACTATTTGCCATTTTTGGGTCCGAATTTCCAGAATGTCGCCGCATGCAGTCCGCTTGCTTTGCCATCGTACTCGCAAAGGTGCGGTCGCCAGAGTTTCCGTCTTGTCAGATTCAAGGGTCCACCAAACCAAGTTGCAACCATGTGCTCGTGGTGTAGAGAAAACGGATATGGTCGTCAAATTTTGGTTGCTCGGATTTCGTAGGGAACATTGTCCAGATTTTGGTATATTGGACCCATTATTGTTGAGGTTCATACGCATGGGACTAATTAAAGTTTGGGCAATCCACTTTTGGTTGATTTTGATTGGGGTTCGAAATTTTTCGAGGATTATATCACGTGGCATTGATGAGTCACCCTACACGATCGAGGGCGAGCTTTTCGAAGACGGGGAGAATGGCGTGTTTGTGATACGTAGTGACACGTAGTGCGTGATTGTGCTCCAGGGAGAAGACTATCTTTAATTTTGTATTTTAGTTTAGGGTAATATTGTCACTTCCTTTTATTTTTAGTCTTTAATTGGTCTCCACGCATGTTTGGGACTAATAAGTCATTTTTAGTTATTAGTTATCCTTTTTAGTGTTTTGGGTCATTATTTGGTTACCAAGTAATTTTTCTTCTATAAGTAGGCCGTTGACATTGATTGGTAATTACACTTGAATATTGAGAAAGAAAATATAGAGAGAAAGAAACCCATTTTCTTAAATTAGTTTTATTTGTTGTTGTTTTTGGTGTTACATAGTTAGTAGTTGTAATAATAACTTCCGCATTCATAGATTCAAATCAAATTTTTTTGTGTGCTATTGACACCGTTTACGTCAATCCCGTTTGTGGTGCATTCTAGTTGCTGGGATGGGGGGTGGGGATTGAGCGAATTAGGCAACTCTTGTTGCACGCCACCCTCCAATTAACGGTGATATTTCCTCTCATCCCCATGCCATCTCAATGCAATTCTCTCCCAATATCTCCATTATTCTAATAATTGAGGCTAGATTATGAAACGAGACCTAAAATAAATTGGTAAGATGGAGCCAATTTTTTTTTTAAGGGTAAGATGATCTCCCATGTATTGTTGCTTTCTGTGTTAATCTCCTCAAAAAAATGCTCCGCCCCTGATTCCTCAATCGTCTTAGCTTGCAAGGGGAACCCAGCGGAAGTTCAACGCAGGTGATAAAGAGATTGAAAACCCAAAAATTAATGCCCACTTGTGAAAACACTCTTGCAGAACTATCCATCCTCCCTCTCTTTTCTTGACTTCTCACATAGCGAATCGATTCGGTGTAAGGTAGAATTATTAGGTCTTGGACCCGAATCGATTCGGCCAAGTGAGATTCGATTAGGCTGATGTAAAAGTGTCGGGTCCTTTGGACCGAATCGATATCTCAGACAGTGGCGAATCGATTCAAAATCTTGCTATTTTAGAGTGGTTTTCTAGGATTTGTTTTACTCATCTCTATTTGGGTTTAGTGTTTGGGAACCTTTTAATATGATATGTTAAATACATTTATGAGATAAAATGTGGGTTTATGATATGAGGTGATGTTGGGGATACATCGAGACGAATGTGGAAGTATATTCAAAAGTTTATTATGCCGATTTTGTTAGTAAATTCTTCTAGCGATATGAATTCTCTTAAGGATGAATACGGGCCAATGAGAGAGAGGTCATGTACCCTTAATGATGTTAAAATTGATGATAAATCATGTGTAATTGACAGTGTTTTTAAAAGCGCGCTATTGCAAACGCAATAGCGCGCTATTGCGTTTTGCGGTGGAAAAAAGCAAGGCAAACAAGGCTGCTATTTGGGATGCTCAAAAAGCGTGCGCTATTTGGCGCTATTTTGCGCCATTGTGCGCTATTTTGCGCTATTTGGCGCAACAGAAACGCTATTCATGTTTTTTTAGAAATCACAGTTTAGTTAAGGAGGGGGAAAAGTGTTACCTTATTTCACGTACGGACTTTGTTTGGGTGAGGTATTCTTTGTTCCAAACCCTCAATTTACTTATTTACGAAGGTCTCAGTGATGTTATTTGCTTTTTTTAAAAAGTTTAGCTTAAAAGGTTACTTTTATTTTATATTTTCTATTCCAAACTCTCGGTTTACTTAAACGTTTACTTATTTTACATTTTTCAGGAAATAATGTTTTTTATTTTATAATTTCCAGTTTTAAATGTTACAAATTTTTCAAATCTCAGTTCAATTTTTTATTTTTTAATAATTGTCAGTTTAAAATGCTACATGTGTCATAAATATCTGTTTAAATTGTTATTTATTTTATGATTTTCAGCTTTAAATGTTACTTATTGTTCAGATTTCTGTTTAAAATGTTGTTGTTATTATTATTATTATTATTATTATTATTATTATTATATTTGTCAATTTAAAATACTACTTGTTTTATAAATTTATGTTTAAAATGTTATTATATTATAATTTTAAGTTTAAACTTGACTTATTTTACAAATTTCATATTAAAATTTTATTTATTTTATTATTTTTAGCTTTGAATGTTACTTATTTTCAGAATTCTGTTTAAAATTTTATTATTATTATTATTATTATTATTATTTTTTTAATTGGCAATTTAAAAAGTAACTTTAGAAAAAAAAAATATTTATTTTATTATTTTTAGCTTTGAATGTTACTTATTTTCAGAATTCTGTTTAAAATGTTATTATTATTATTATTATTATTATTATTTTTTTAATTGTCAATTTAAAAAGTAAATTTAGAAAAAAATAAAAAAAATCAATTTCAATTATAACTTTTTTTACCAGTTTCAGTTTAAAATGTTACTTTCTTACAAATTTCATTTTAAAATGTTATTTTTTTTATAAGTTTTTTAATTAAAAAGCGGGAATGCATGAATTGCTTGCGCGATGCGCGACACTACTTAGGAGCCAGAACGCGACACCCTGCGCGACCGCGATTTAAAACATTGGTAATTGATGATAAAGGTTCAAGTGAGCGATTGAATCATAAAAGGAATTAGGATTACTTTTGTGGATTATCTGCTAGAGTGATGAGTGATATGCACATAACCGGGATTATTGATATATATATTCGGATATGAGATGGTTTGTATATACGATGTATGTGTATATATATATATATATATATATATATATATATATATCTTGTGTGTATGATATAAATATTTATTGTGTGGACATACCTCTCTAGTGCTATCATAGGAAGGTGCACGATGTGGGTGAGGCCCCTGGCTTGAGGAGCAAGTTTCGTATAGTCCCAAATCAAATTGCCCATGGTTTTTAATGAAGCACAACGGAATCCCTGATTAAATCTCTCAAATGTGAACATGACTTCAAAAATTGTCAATATTCAAGGAAGAGCTTGAGTTGAACAAGGTTAAGAAATCAGTTTGTTTATCGTGTAAAGCCTCATACTTTATTACTAACACACTTGAATCTATATTTAAAACTAATATAAAAACTCGATACGCAGTTATGCATTTAAGGGCTGAATCCGATTTGGGTTCTCTGACCAATTTGAATAGTTCATGCTTCATAGGTTTCTCAGGTGCATCTTTAGCAATCATCTTGTTAGGGGCAATGCAGTCATGTAGCACTTTTGCTACACAACTATTTTTTTCAAACAGGACCAAAGACCCACACACTGAAATGATTCTGTCTTTCGTAATACAGATGTGTTTGGATTGATTGAATTGATCATGCAGATTATCTTAGTTTGTCTTTTTAAGCGTAACATCATTTCAAATTTATTGTTACACATGCACCTTGATGTTTTTACACTTCTGCGGTTTTCTTAGAAGATCGTTTCATATTTATTTTTATATTTTATCATTAAACGCGGGTTCATATGCTAGCTTATTATTATGGAGACTTGGGGATAGTTGCTTCTATTTGATGCTGATCACTTGATTCCTAAATTGTTTCACATCAATATTTCATTCAGTATCAACTACTAACAAGTTTCTAATTTTCTTGTTTTGTGTTTTAATTTTTTCTATATAAAATAATTTTGATTTCTAGTTTTAAAGTATGCAAGTTATTACAAAGTAATGGTATATTAGGCATTCCAATGTGGCTGTCTATATATACGAATTTCTATGATAGAAATGCAAAATACAAAAAATCTTCATCCCTATATGCTGTGGCGGCAAGGTATAGAAATTTCTAGTGAGCATTTCTGCATGTAGAAATGTCTATGACATGGTCGAAGATAATAGGATTCACACTTGATTTAGAGACGATCTACTATTGACACATAGGATAGAAAGACTTTTAGAAGCAACACCATTTGAAGTTCCTTTTTTTTTCTTCTGAAATTTCTATCAACGTAAAGGAAGTGGAAAGTCACCTAGAAATATTATAAAAATAACCTAATTTGGAAACAATCACCATTATAGATGGCCTTATTTCCCGATGCTGAAATTTCAAGTAGTATACGCTAGTGCTGTTTTGACAAATCATTAATTTGTTATAGGAATCTCCAGAAGGCCGGAAGATGCTTGAATTCCGTAGAAGTCTACCCGCTTATAAGGAGAAGGACGCGATATTAACTGCCATTTCACAGAATCAGGTGTGCCAGGATTTGAGAACCTCTTCATTTAAAAATAAAAATAAAAGAAAAGGCTTTGAGGGTATTCATTCAGACTTTTGTAATGTTTTCATTTTGCTTGGCGGTGTATTTATTTATATATTCTTTCTTCCCCATATAAGACATGTAAGGTTAGAATGTTTGTACTTATAGAGACAAAGTGGTTCTAGTACCGGCTCTGAGTTTATGGACAGTTTCGAAGTTCAAGTCCATTGCGAGATTATTTTGATGCAATTGTATAATAATAAGATTTTTTCATTTTTCAGGTTGTTATCATCTCAGGTGAAACAGGTTGTGGGAAGACCACACAGATTCCCCAATTCATTTTAGAATCTGAGACTCAGTCTGTTCGTGGGGCCACTTGCAATATCATATGTACTCAGCCTAGACGAATATCTGCAATGTCTGTTTCTGAAAGAGTTGCTACTGAGAGGGGGGAGACGTTGGGTGAAATGGTGAGTTTAATTGCTATGCAAAACAATAATTGAAGGGAACTCCTGTGAACCATTATTTAGTTATGAATTCTATGCTGAACGTAGTATGTTTTTTGTCTCCTTTAAAGGTCGGATATAAAGTTCGGCTAGAGGGTATGAAAGGAAGGGATACACACCTCCTCTTTTGCACCACAGGCATCCTATTGAGAAGATTACTTGTTGATAGAAATTTGAAGGGTCTAACTCATGTGATTGTGGATGAGATTCATGAGCGTGGAATGAATGAAGGTAAATTGCTTTCTGGATGGAGGTTATATAACTGGGAATATGATTTGTGATTTCTAACCATTATTTATATATAATGCCAGATTTTCTGCTTATTATTTTAAAGGATCTACTTCCCCGCCGGCCAGAATTGAGGCTGATTTTGATGAGTGCAACCTTAGATGCAGAGCTTTTCTCATCCTACTTTGGTGGGGCTCCAATGGTCCATATTCCGGTTAGTCTGTGATACTGCCGTGGTGGTGTGGCTTACATCCGAAAATGGATTTAATCTCTTCCTGTTAAAGTTTTTTTTTTTTTTTTTTTGAATTTCAATAATTCATACTTCTCTGTCTTTGTTTTCCTTCCTCTCCTACCCAAGATTTGTATTTGGAAGTAATAATGCTTAGTGTACTTTTGTTACACAGGAATTAGTAATGTTGTCAATTTTATGCTTAAAGAGTATTTTATAGCAGCTTTGGGTTGTATAGAATGTCAGCTTAGATTAATTATTTTCTACTGATAGCTTATGAGTGTTGTCCTTTGTGTAATTCACATAATCTGTGCTTATTACTTGATGCGTATAATAGTTTACCTGAATTTGTTATTATCAATTTTTATACCTATTGCGATGAAAACATCATGATATCACTTGGTAAAACATAGGATATTGCGTTGAACAAAACTTAATGGAAAAATAGGATTCATGTAGCCAATCCTGATCCCCTAAAGTTACTTTAGAGCGAATCATGTCGAGTCATTTTTTGAGTCTGTTCTTGTATTGCCTAGGGGCATTGTCCAAACTCACGAGAACGACGTGTTTTTGGTCTGTAGGATAACCAATTCTTTGAGAGGGTTACATATTCTTCTCTCCATACACGGTGTCTGACATCAGGATAATAGTAGGACTTAGTGGTCCATAACATGGAAAAGTAGGGCATGTCGCTAACTTTCAAAACTAAAAAACTTAGTGATTTATTGTTTCCATTATCCGAGTGGTCCTAGGTTTGATTTTGTAGTATGTATCATGTAATTATCTAGGCTTGAAGGTTTCCTACTTTGAAGCCTGTAATGCACTTTTTGTGGCCTTCAAAAGGAAAGTTCATTTGGGGCCAATGAGAATAGATTAACTTCACCATATTGAAATCACGTATTTCCTTGGAATCATAGTGGACATGTGTGAGTACAAGAATTCACAATTAAATATTTCTAAAAAGCTAGAAATAAAAGAATATACTAAATGGTCGCAACACAAGAATTTACGTGGTTCGACAACTGTCTACGTCCACGGAGAGGGTTCTCAGTTCTTATTAATTTCTTAGAAATTTCGTAATTACATGCCCCTTTGCCCCGGGATGAGGGTTGTATTTATAACAGTGGAAAGTAGTCGAGTTGTACAAGGAATTCTCCAAGCTCTTTATTGGCTTGTGTGGTGATTCCTGTTTATCTCGTCCGAGAATATAGGTAATCATTTAAGTCTATGAATATCCATGTGATAAGCGTTTGTAATTATCCAATGCCATTAAATTCGATCGGGGCAGTGTGCTGGGCCTGCTCGGGTTGCCAGAAATTGGGCCTTAATGGTTTGGGCCCCACAATTGCCCTTAAAATTCTTTGCCAAAATTGGGCTGAAGTTGGGTCGAAGAATTGTAACTCTTTTGAAGGCCCAAATGCTGAACCAAATAGTCTTAGATTCCATGCTCGGGCATGCTTGTGATTAATCGAAACCGGCAGGGGTACGGTGGTCATTGGTGAAAGTATGAACCACCAAAATCATTCTTGAGCTTTAATCCTTATGATTATTTGCACATAGTTCGAACGTTATTCGACTCCAAACTTTGTACTCAGTCATTTTGCCTCACTTCTGCTCAAAAAGACCTTTGAAGCTCTCGTTTTCATTTGATTGCTCCGTAAGTTCTCTTCTTCTTCTTCTTGCTTTTCTTGTTTTCCCATCTTCATAACTCTTTCTCGCTGTTCATTTTTGTTATCCTTCTGTTCTTGTAAAAAAGGTGCACGTTCTTCATGAGAAGAACTTAGATGATTATAAGAAGACATATTCTATTCCTTCCCGGGTTACTCTCGAGTGCGTCTCCCTGCCCAGAGACTCCATTGCGATTGATGGGGGTCACTGGATCCACACGTTTGCTTGTTGTGGTTCAAGGGGGGTTAACTTTCCCCCCAAATCAACGTTTCTTAGAATTCTGTGAATACTTTTGAGGTTGTTCCAGCTCAATGTGCCCCCAATACTCGACGCATTGTCAAAGGGATCCATAGGATCAACGGATTGTATAGGACCAACTTGAGTATCCCCGAAATCAAATACTGCTACTCTAGGTTCCACACCACTGATGGTGTTTTATACCTGAAGGCAAGGATGGCCGAGAGAGTTCTTGTAGTGAACCTTCCTGACTCCAATAAGGGATATTGGGATTAGGGTTTCATTGCATGCAATTGGCAACATCCTCCTCTCCCCGAGGGCGAACAGTACTTCGAGATTCTGTTCCAGAATGGGGGAGCGATATAAGTTAACACTTTTTCTTTTATGCATTTTTATGAATTTTCTTTCTGAATTGTCTTGACCGATGAATTTTCTTTTCAGTGATTAAACAGCTCGATCAAATAAGAAGGAGCCCTCCCTTACCCACATCAATAGAGCTGAACTATTGAAGGTCTGGAAGTTGAGGGAGCTCCTAGCTGGTGGTGATCATCCTCGTTCAGCCTCCTTTCTTCTCGAGTATAAAAATTCTACTGGCAGCTTCAGTAGATAACATCCCTGACCTCTCTCGGCCAGACGAGGAAACTTCTGTCTCCTCCTTTTTCGAATCCTTAGACATTAGGTACATCTTTGCTGACGAAGAGGACTCAATGGCTCCTAAGAAGAGGATTCTGTTGATCGAGGATGACGATGTTGAGGTTGGTGCCTCTTCTCCTAAGACCAAGTTCTTGAAGAGGACTGAACAAGAAGGCCCCAAGGCCGCTGACTCGAACTTGGTCGTCTGGGAGAAGAATAAGAAAGATAAAGCCCCTATTGCCCCTCAACCCTCCAGAAAGTGTGATTTCCCTCCACCTGTGAGGTCTTCACAGCAAATCTGTGGCCAGGAATCCTTCCTTGGCCCATGGTCCTCTTAGAGGAGTTGTGAGCTTTCCTACGAGCAACTTACATCTCGTGCTGCTCGAGCACTGCCACTGGTCTGTCAAGATTTTTAATTTTAATTTATTTTATTTTATTTTTTCTGTTTACGAGATTGATGGGTATCTAATATCCTATGAAGCACGGACTCGACACGTAATACGTGTTTCGACACGACACGTGACACGCGATACGTGATTTTTCAAAAAACTAGGATACGACACGCTAGGATACATATAATATATAATATATGTTAAAATATATATATATATATATATTAATGAAATAAAACAGATTTTTTTCCATAAAATACATTATTAGAGCATTCTTAACATGAAATTATGAAAATGGCCATACAAAACAAAATTCAACACACTTTGACATTAAAAATCATAAATAAGGTAGAATCAGCATCACATAAGAAAAAAAAATTAAAAAAAATAAATAAATAATAAAAAGTGCCATTTTACGTGTCCCAGCGTGTCGGCAACGTGTCCAAACATGTCCAAACATGTCCCAGTGTGTCGGCAATATGTCGGAGCGTGTTGGACTCGTGTCAAAGCTGACTCGTGGCTTCCGGGAGATTGTCGGTGCTTCATAGCTAATATCCTTGTTTGCAGTTTGTGACAAATTTTGTTTTAATTTTGGATGGTCGTCTGGACTAGTCCAAAATCAATGATGAGCTCAGTGAGGCTCGTCAAAAATCGCAGAAATCTTTGGCCTCTGCCAAGAAGGCCTATAATGAGGAGAAAAAGTCGACCAATGATGCTATGGGCGCACTGAAGATCGAGAATGACCTGCTGAAGGTTGAGAATAATCAACGGAAGGCCGAGTAGGCTCAGTTAATATAAATAAAGAAACCAGTGAACTTTTCCCCGGCCAAAGAGCTGAGCTACGAAAAAGGCTATATTGAAGCCTTTGAGGATGCCAAACGCCAGCAGACGTACATTCGAAAATCAAGTTTCAAGAAAGTTTGGGATGCAGCCTTGGTGAGGACAAACGTCCTGGTGGAATCCGAACTTTTTGGTGAGCACAAGCCAGGCTCTCCACCAAGAGTTGAGGAGTAAGCAACCATCAGTGTCCCGACCAATCAAAGTGGGGATGATGCGTCTAAGGGAAAGGCCCCAGAGAATGAGGATCAGGTGAAGAACAAGGGCACTTAGTATATGGTTGATTTTATTCTTCATGTTCTTGTATCCTTTTTCCTATCTCTATTTGCAGGGGCTTTGCCGGTTTTGAATTATTAATGAAAAAGCTTTCTCTTTGTTAACTACAACCTTGTCCCAACACCTTGCTGAATGTATTCTGTTTGTTTTTACTTTCTGTAGTCTGTTGTCGATCACGTTCCTTCTTTTGTTGGTAACTTGGATGTCCTTCTTAGTCGGGACGCAAGTGCTCAGGCTCGCCGAGCATTTGTGTTTGTCTGCATGGCTTTTAAGAAGATGACTGGTGCCTACAAGAGCCAGTCAGCCTTGGTGGCCAAGCTGTAGGATGATGTGAAGGACCTAGGGGACGCGGTCACCTTGATACAAGCAGAAGTGAATAACTTGAAGGCTCAGCTCGCTGGGGCAAAAGATATTGGGGATGTTGCCCTTTTTCAGTCCGAGAACGATGAGCTTAAGAAGAAGTTTGCTGATGCCGAGGAAAGTAGCCGAAGAGCTCATGTTATGGTCATGGGACTTGGCCGTGATGTGACCAAACTTCGCTACTTGTTAAGGATGGGTCCCGAGCGGCGTGGTCGGCGGGCTATGATGAAGGTTGGGCGGATGCTCCTGTCCGATTAGAGGAAGCCAAAAGTGTGACCTATAAACATGATTGGCTGAATGCCTTGGAGATTTTAAAACATCCCAAGGACTCTCAACTTTGATATATGTACCAAGTTGATTACTTGGAGTACATACATCCTCCTTTTGGCAGTAAAGACAAGTGGGTCCATTTGGACGCTGTTCCTCTTCACTCGCTCGGAGCAATCTGACTTCCCATGATAATGATGACGAGTTCCGACCAGACCCAAATGATGGCCAAAGAAGAGAGATTGTTGAATTCCTTTCCGGTCGACCGTAGCCTTTTTGTTTTCATTTTTTTTCATTTGAACTTTATTGTAGAAGATATTTTTGTAACTTGTAACTCTATATTGTAACAAGTTTATTCAATACCAATCCTGCGTGTTTTTCCATTCCTTTATGCTTATCATGTGTTTTATTGTCTTATCTTACCTTTTAGGTTGTGTTGTCACACTACCTTAGGCCTAGAACAGACTATGGCAAAAATACACCTGCATTAAGGGCGATCCACCCGTTTGGGATTTTATCCGACCAAGTCGGCTTCATTTAGTGCTCTGGGATCACCCGTAGGGCTTTTGCTTGCTTGAGCAATTCATGAGGCCTTTTGTGTTCTTAATGACGGAGACCTGAACACCGTAGGTTTAATTGTAATTAATAAGTCTGTAATTGTGATTAAGCTAAGGTAACTCGGATCGGCATTCGATTGCTAATGCAAAAAGTGGGCCTGTCACTTTGGAACAATGCAAAGTAATTGAAAACTAAGTAATTGATCAAATAACTTGGATCTTTAGTAATGATTTTAAATTAAAGTGCG
Source organism: Sambucus nigra (assembly GCA_949130495.1). Taxonomy (NCBI): domain Eukaryota; kingdom Viridiplantae; phylum Streptophyta; class Magnoliopsida; order Dipsacales; family Adoxaceae; genus Sambucus; species Sambucus nigra. The sequence continues at coordinate 298,563,140 of OX422215.1, read as the reverse complement.
AGCATCATAAGTCTTGAAATGGAAATTTGCAAAAACTAAACACGTTAAAATAAAATCAAAAGTAAAATTTCTTGAGGTTAGCCGCATTCCAGGCTCTGAGTATCTCTCTGCCCCCATTATTTCCAAGTGATAGGCTACTTGCAGATCATCTCTGATTACTTTGATTGGTTCCTCGTAGTTGGGCCCTAACTTGCCATTCGAAGGCCTTTTGGCCATGTCGAGGACTTTTTTGAGGACATAATTCCCGACCTGGAATTTTTTAGGATTGATTCCTTTATTATACTGCCTTGCCAACTATTGCTGGTATGATGCCACCGTGATCATGGCATGTTCCTCCGTTATTCTGCTAGGTTAAATTCAGAGCTCATAGCTTCGTTGTTTAGACCTTGTTCGGCAATGTTTGTCCTCATGGTTGACAGACCAGCTTTTAGGGAAATCACAACTTCCATTCCATAAGTTAAAGCGAATGGCGTTTTCCTGGTGGGTTTCCTCGACGTAATGCGATACGCCCAGAGAACATGAGAAAGCTCGTCCACCCAAGCTTCTTTTGTTCTTTCCAACCACTTTTTCAAGCCATCGAGCATCGTTTTGTTGGAAGCCTATGCTTGGTCATTGCTTTGGGGATAGGCCACATAACTGAAATGGTGTTTGATTCCGTGGTTGGCACACCCTTTTGTTGCCGTTTCAATAGTCTCATCTCAAGTTGAATGTTGTACTTGACAATGATAAGAGAATTCAATCTTTGTTGCTCCAAACGATTCCTTTCCTTCGAGTGCATGTGGTCATACGTGTCTTGTGGCAACAAGTGAGGCTTAGCCCTCTTATTGCCAACCGTTGGAGCTCCTTGCACTCTTTTCCATAATTTTCCCACCATATGCCTAGAATAAATAGGCCAAAACAGCAGCATAAAGAAGAGGCCAAAACAACAACATAAAGTGACCAAAACAGGGGCTAATTAAGGCTAAAAGAGTAGCAAATTGCTGCCCCAAAACAGAGCAAATTGCTGCCCCAAAACAACAATATTAATAGGTCAAAACAGGGGTAAAATGAGGCAAAAAAGCAGCAAATTGCTGCCTTAAAACAGCAATATAAAGAGGCCAAAACAGGGGCAAAATGAGGCAAAATCTACAGCTAATTACCTGATTGTGTCTTCTCTCTTGTCAAGACGGCCATGCTCACCACGAATAATCCTTCTGCCCGGCGAAAACACTCAATTTGTTTAGCAATTTCAAATTTGCTCTCAACATCCGGATACATTTTCTCTATGGTTTGGTACAACCCTCTCTTGACTTCCCTATCCGCATTGAATCCCTCGCTATATTGGAATGTAAAAAAATTATACACATGCATTATGTTAGAAAATGTTGGAATTTGGAAAAGTTATAAACATAGTATATATATTCAACTTATGATAATAAGTTACCTTGGGTTGAGAAAGTAACCCGACGCGTGAAGTGATTGATGGAGTTGCATGTCCCATCTTGTATCAATAATTTTCCATATTTTTCGGTACCTTGCCTCTTTATATTTGAAATTTTTTGCAATTGCCTCTTTGTCTTTATAGCTTCATATATGTACCCCATTGTCGATTTCAAATCACCATCTACAAGCCTTAAAACCTTAGTGAGGGGGATAACGTATTTCAAGCAATATTTGATTGCCTTCCCAAATTTGTTATCACCTAAAATTATATTTTCAACATGCTTGGTATCATTGCTTGGTATCAAACTTATGTGCTTATGGTCTCGTGGCCCACTCCTTCAATGCAAACATGTACCTAAGAGGAATCTTCTTCTCTTGAAAGCTCTTTAAAGTCAAGAAAGACCCCGCTCTCGTGAGTTCTTTCTTTTTTGTTAATTTTTGAAACATGTTAGGAACCCAAGCATGTCGGTATATGTAAATGGTTACCTCCTTTGCGTTTTTAATGGTGTCATGAAAAATTGGTAGATCACCTATATCACTAAGCATTAAATCAATGAGGTGAGCCGAACAAGGAGACCAAAATAAATTTTTCCTTTTATTTCCGGACCTTTCCCCGGCCAAAACATAAGCCGACGCATTATCGGTAATTACTTGGACCATATTCTCTTCCCCTATCTCCTCAACAAGCGAATCAAGTAATTCACATAGTTTGTCAGCATCCTTTACGAAGGAGGAAGTATCCAAGGATTTGAGGAAAACCATTCCATGAGGACTATTCACTAGGAAATTAGTTAAGGCCCTTGATTTCCCATCGGTCCATCCACCCGACATAAGAGTGCACCCCGTCTTCTTCCATTCTTGTTTATATTTCTCCAAATTTTGCTTCAACATTTTCAGCTTCCTTCTTTAAGTAACTCAAGTGTCATGGTAAGACGGATGCTCTAGCCCCTTTCCATAATCACTAATTGATTTTACCATCTTTGTGAACGAGGGGCTTTTTACTACATTAAAAGCTATACCCTTTCCAGAAAAAAATCAACAAATGTCAATAATGATCGGGCTCCTTTTTTTGATCATTGCATTTATAGTTGTTTGTTTTACTAACACCTTGTTTTCTCTTCCCTTTAATAACATATGCATCAATAGTTCCCTTCGCTTTTTCCAAATTTTACTTAACTTCAAAATCCTCTTCACCCTCATTTTGTTGACCACCTTCTTCATTATAATCATCCTCATTTACTCCTAAAATGTTTGCAAACTTTTTTCTAACATCTTCGGGGCATTACATACACTTTTTCGCATCTTTTCCTGTACCAACAAGATGGTGCTTCATTATAAAAATACCACCCCATTTTGCATCCTTACAAAAAGAGAAATGATATTGTAACCGAAATTTTGACCGAAAGTGGAGATACCGAATGAGGTGGAGTTATTCTATTGGTTAGTTTGTGGGGTCCATGCCAGTGGGACCAAAGAACCCACCAATAACATGCTGCCATGTGTGAATTCTGTCAAAATTTCTGTCAAAATTTCGGTTCCAATAGAAGCACTCTTACAAAAATTACATCTTAAATCCAATTTATTATCATCCACCTTTTCACAATAATCCCTTGTGGGATTAACCACAATATTTCTCTTTTTTTAAGTCATTTCCTAAGTAAATAAAGAGGAAATATCAAAGATCAAAGCAAGCTAATAAAGACAACTCATAAATAAGGAGGAAGATATTAAATAGGTTGAGAAACTGAGAAACAACAAATAAATAAACTAAAGTTGCTTACCAAAGTACTAAAGCTGCTTACATTCATTGGGATCTTGCTTTGTGTGACATCATCTCCTTTGTAAAGGCGGTCGAGTACGCCACCAAAGTAGAATCCTTATATCAGACTGTCCCTCCACCTCGTGCCCGCTCCACTACTGCTCCTCCACCCCTTGCTGTTTTTAGTGCTCCTGTGCCCACACCTTTTCGGCCGCTCCGATTTCCACTGTTCCACCTCCTGCACCCTCTCTCACCCTGTGACATTCAGATGTTACAATTGTGGGGTGATGGGCCATCGCGCTCCAAATTGTTCTCTCCCACGACGCCGAGCTCTCCTAGCTTCTGGCGGCCCCGAGTATCTTGAGGAGACAGAGGAGGCTCCAGCCCAGCATGCTCTCATTACTATTTTGGATGGCGACACCGAGGGTCTTCCCCTTTGAGTTCGAGGACGAACTCTTTCAAGGGGGAGAATGATGTGAATAAGGCTTGTATCGTCATTTTTCTAGTCTTTTGTTCTTTTCTTTTATTTTTAATAAAGCACCGTATCTTTCTTTTGTTTAGTATTTAGAGGTGGGAAGGACAAGCGGCATCTAGGAGTATAATTGTAACTAGCTCAATAGCTTAGAGCCCAAGCTACCTTCCACCTATAAATACTCATTTGTAGCCTCATGTACATTTTTGTGAGAGATTGATTAGAGAGAGTTAAGACGAGATATATTTTCTTCTTGCTTCCATTTGACGTCATTTACGTCAATTTCTACATCTAAATGTTAGTGTAAAGTGAGTGGTGATGTTCGAATATAATGGATATCTAGTCACACCCCAAAAAAATCACCTATGGAACTTTAAAACGAATATAATGAGATCACATTTTTAATTTACCAAAAAATCAACCTTCTTTTTGGCAGAGTTTCTTCTCAGTGAAATGTAGAATTTAGAAGCAACCAACACCAGCTAAAATACTTAGTTTTCCCCTAAAAGTGGTGACAGTTTTGGGATTTATTCTGGCATGTTTAGACTTTAGATAGAGTGGAGGATGGGGAAGAGTTCCCTATCACTTTAAGGGTAGCTTTGAGAGTTCAAAGCTTGTCAGATTCCTTCACAGTGGATAATAGTTTCAGGAGAAAGCCGGATTATATGGCGTCTTTATGCAACCAGTTGAAGTTTAGGGATGAATAGGGGGTGGATTTAAGACACACGGGGGGTGGTAAGGGGAATATCATAGGTCTCTCTTGTGCTACGGATGGAGAAGGAAAAAAAGACTGTATTCACCCAAATGAGGGTACGCTTCGAGTGGTTATCTCAAGTAATGGATTGGGAAGAGAACATGCTGGACATGAAAGTCGAAAGGTTTGTGCCATTAATGCTGTATGCAGTTGGCCCAATATCGGTAGTAATTAGGAATATTGGACAGGACAGATTTAAGGAAAGCTAGATGTGACACAAAAGGAAAAAGGCATTAGTTAGGCTGTAATGTGTAAGGCCCAAAAGATTTTCTGACCCAGTGCGGTTAAAAGTTTATTGGGCGTTCCAAATACGAAGGCCCTATAGGGTTTTAAAATAGGTCAACAAGACTCCTGATGATGTATATGGAAAATACAGAGCAAGTGATAGCTGTCCTAGAGTAGTTATTGGACAGAAAAATTAGTGAGGACGAAGGGGAGGATATGGTGGAAGGTGAAAGGAAAGAAGATCGAAGCTGGAAGAGATGAAGTACTCTAGGGATGATATGGGGGGTTTGACGAACAGATTTCCATAGATGGAGGTTTCAACAGGTGTTGAGAAAAAGACGGGGTTGCTTTGATTCAGCAAGTACATGTTACTTCAGAGGATGAGGAGAGTTTCACTCCTCTTCCTTTGAAGTGGGCACGCTAAGACTTCTTAGGGAACCTTTTTGACTGCAGCGAGGTCCTAATTAATGTGTGTAAGCTGCGAGAATCTTACTTCAAAGTGTCAATCTGAGCATTTGCAAGGGGACCTGCTTCTGAATATTTTCCTAGTCAGGACGTATAAGTTACAAATTTAGGCTTGGAATAAAGAGAAATTTGAAAATGTGAGATTAGAAAAGGAAGCGGTTATGAAAAATATTTAAAAAGGGAAATAAATGGGAAAGAAGAACTTGCAAGAATTGATGAACAGTGAAGAAAGGAAAGATGTGATTTGGAAAATACGTTGGTAGAATTTATTCTAAAAGAAGAGGTCTCATGGAATCTAAAAGCAAAAGTAAAGTGAATTAAGTAATGAAATAATGACACAAAGCTAAGATAGTTAATGGGAAGTGGGCAATAAACTGGCAATGTGATAATTAATTTGGAAACGGGTAATGGGGAAGTTTAGGAGGATGACCAAACTGTTGGGTAAAGCTTGTTTATTGTTTCTTTTTTTGAAAAATTGTACACAAAGGATAGTGAGGATGAAGTTGAAGTTGTAGTTTTTGGGTGGAAGGCTAGTTGGTTGGAAAGAATATTTGAGGAGAAAGCAAAGACGTCACCCTTCCCAGTTTGATTCTTGATGGATTTATTTCATGGGTGTTGGGAGGTAGTTAAAGATGACTTGATGATTTCTTCACTGAAATTATATGAGATTTTTTTTTTGGGGGTAGGGGGGGTGCGAATGCTTGTGTTAATGAAACATAAATTTGTTCCAAGAGAAGCCACTGTTTGAAAATAAGGATTGTAGACCTATAAGTTTTTATAAAATATTGACCAATGGATTCTTTGAGACTTGAGGTATACATTTCTAGAGGGTTTAAACCTATTGTCTATACTAAGTAGTAGTCAAAACTTTGTACCCATCTTTCATGATGTTATGCATGGAATAGATATATTAGGGTGAAGAGGCAAATATTGAACGATGGATTCTTTGACACTTAAGGTATCTATTTTCTAGAGGCTTTAGACCTATTGTTGATACTAAGTTATAGTCAAAACTTTGTATCCATCTTTCATGATGTTTATTGTTGTACCTTCTAGGAGCAAAATTTTCCTTAAATTATCCCATCATATTTTTACTGCATCTATTAATATCCCAGTGTACCAATCAAGTGGTCGGCACTGTCTTTCCGAATATAAATGATAAAAAATGTCAATTGTCCTTAAAAATTCTTCTTTGCTGCATCTTGTTCACGTGTTTGATTTTCCCTTTGATGTTAAATGTCCTATCCATAATGTTAAACATTGAAGCACTTTTGTTTTATGAGGATACCTGCTGTTTAACCACAATTAATATTCTTCAATTGTTTCATTGTAGTGAATGTGTTGTATCAAATTTATCCACTTTTTTTGGTTTTATGGTTATTTTAGGGTTTTACATATCCGGTACGAACTCATTTCCTGGAAAGTGTTCTGGAAATGACTGGATACAGATTGACGCCATACAATCAAATTGATGATTATGGTCAAGAGAAGACTTGGAAAATGAATAAACAAGCTCCAAGGAAGAGGAAAAGCCAAATTGCTTCAGCTGTCGAGGTACTAAAAATTTTTGGCACCTACTTTTACATCATTCGTTGTGTTGGTATTTTAGGTGTAATTATATACCAATTGTGGAAAATGTAATTAGGATGCACTCAGAGCTGCTGATTTTAAGGAATGTAGCCCACAGACGAGGGAATCTTTGTCATGCTGGAATCCTGATTGTATTGGTTTCAACCTCATAGAATCTCTTTTATGCAATATATGTGAGAAAGGGAAGCCTGGTGCTGTTTTAGTTTTTATGACTGGGTGGGATGACATCAGTTCGCTGAAGGATAAGCTCCAAGCTCATTCTATCTTGGGAGATACAACCCAAGTGCAGTTGCTCGCTTGCCATGGATCTATGGCCAGTTCGGAGCAGGTAATTCAGATACACTCTGCGATTATCGTCTCGATGATTTTGCCTTTGTAATCGTATATCATTTAGCGCTAGTATGTTTTAGATAAATATCTAGTTATCAATTTATATTCCCTTGTCCGTACAGTTGGGATAGGTTTATTTCTGCAAATCATCAGTTGCATAACATCTTTTTTTCCCCTATCTGTGCGGGTTCATCCCCCCCCCCCCCCCCCCCCCCTCCTTCCTTGAAACTGCTTTTTGTGCTGAGTTAGTGGAAAGTACTGCGAAGATATATGACCATGGCATCTCTACTTTTGTTTGGTGATGATGTGTAATTTTCTTATTCTTTTGAGAAATAATAATGCTGGATAAAAGTTAAAAAGTATCCTCATAGTAAATACACCCGAGGATGAATTTCTTACAAGAGGATAGAGAACTATAGATAATTGGTGAATATTGATGTTTGACATCAGTTAGCTTCTGATTGAAGAATTTTACCAACCTTGGCAATGAACAACCCACTACTCCTATAGGTGAGGCATTACATTAAAGGATTCTTAAAAATCTGGCAGAGTAAGATTTGGTACCTCTGTCATAAATTGAGCTTAATCTTCTCAAAGCAGCTCCCTTGGGCCATGGGTTTTTAGCCCTATTCATAGCCTCATATATGTATACCATGGGAGACTTCTTCTGACCATCAACTAGTGAAAGGAATTTCATGAGAGAACGTGCTACCGGAAGGCTAATCATCACGTGATTCCTAAAGAAGGTTGTGAATCCGAGAGATTTCAAAAGAATAAGTAAATATTTTTTTGATGACAACAATTCAATTGATAAATTACAAACTTCACTATAATGTTCTTGAGTTCATTACATCATACTCCAAAACAAACATGATGAGTTCCATGAAAGTCAACTTTGCTCTTGCAACCAAATCTAGTCAAGCAAGGAGTTCCAATCAAGCAAGAAAGTTCAACTACAAGAAAGTTCATGTTCAAACTCAAAAAGATGACGAGAAATCACAGCTAGGCAAAACTCTTGACATTCAAGTTCATATCAATCAAGATCACAACAAAGCAGTTATCAAAGTCTCAACAATTACACAAAATCTTCGTCAAACATCAACAAGAGGATGGAAGAAGACTTTGAGTGACTTGCATTTTATTATAAAAGTGTATTTTGCTTCTATCTTGCTTATTCTATTGGCTTAAACACACACAAACACTCACAACACTATTGGCACAGTGAAAACGAAAACAAGTCAAACAACTTGCATTGTTTAAGTCAACTCAAATTCTTTAGTAGACAAAAACATGCCTAATGGAAATGGGAACAATTGGGACAAAAATGGGGACTTCAAGTCGACTTAAACTTATTGAGTCGACTCGATCTTACTTTAAGTCGAACAAATGGAAAATCAACGACTAGTCTTTCGAAATTCAAAATATAACTTTTACTGACTACCTCACAAATGTTTCCCAACTACTCCTATTGTCTAGTTCCCTTTTCCACTCTATAAATACACCTTTGAACACATTTCTACGTATATAAGAGATTACAAACAATATCAAAACATTAAAGTTGCATTAACAACACTCTTGTCAAAAGCTCCATCGGGATTTCAAAAGGGAATGAAAGAAAAATCACACACTACACTTAAAGTCTCTAGTTCAACGAGAGAAAAACTTTATACTTGAGAGAGAAGTGAGTATTAATTCGAAAGACTGCCTTAGTGCAACAAAGTCTTTGGGGCTCATCTTTCACTTTTACATTTTTAGCTTAATTTCATCGTATTTCTAAGGTTGTAGTGCCTTTGCACGCAAAGTAAAGGATGGACCTTTGATCTTCGATCGTGTCAACTTGCGTAATGACTTGGGTAAGAGGACATCTGTTACAGTTGCGGTTGCAAGAAGTGTTGTACCTTTGTGAGGTGCCTTAGTGAGCGATAATATAGTGAAGTTCCTGAATGCCGTCTCGGCTTGAATGTACGTAGTTTAATCAAATAAAATGTCAATTTGCAAAAGTCTCATGACTCTCTCTCTCTTATTAATATTAGTGCTTGCTTAAGTTGTTTACATTCACTTAGCACTCTATTTTCAAGCAAGATGAAGAAAAAAGTTCTAATTAGCCATTAGTATTATAAATACCCATTTATCTCGTTGGGCAATTACTTTCCAACAATTAATATCATAGCCTAGCTCATTGATACGTTATTCTAAAGTATATTTCGAGTATAAGGATTGAAATTATGGCAAATATTTCACAAATGTTTTTTGAATCAGGCAAACGACCCCTTCTTGACAATGATAATTTTAAACCATGGAGAGCTATAATGTCTCATGTATTTCAATTCATTAAATATTTTTTATGGAAAGTTGTTAGTGAAACCATTGAGAAGAATATTGCGGCAACAACAGCATTACAACCTTAATGAAAGCTCCAACGAACCTTAAACACCTCCAGAGGAACAAAAAAAATCTTGTTCACTCCTAGATTAAAGAAGAAGAAATAATTGAGGAATCATCAAATTCCCCATTCGAAGAAGAATGATTAAATGCCACTCAAAATCTTACAATTTCCAAAATAGGAAGTTAAGGAACCATGCTCACCTATGAATGATAGTCATGAGGCAATTGTTGAGATGTCATCCTGCTCCTCTACCAAGGAGGAAAATTTACCTTCAAGCTCTCATCCTAAAAACGACGAGGTAATCTCACACTCATATGAATTCTTAATTCCAAATAATTATACTAAAGAAGATTTGATAGAAAAATTTGAGAATCTTTGTGATGGTCAATGAGCATTCTGACACAAATTAAAAGTATGAATTATTTTTACAAAAACGAAATTTCTCTTAAAACAATCAAAAACTCATAATTGAAAATTAAAAATTGAGAAAAGAAATTAGAATTTTGAATTAAAATAGAAAGCTAAATCTATGCTCTTTGGAAAAAAGAAAGCATCTAACTTAAAAAGAAATTAAACGACTTGAAGTATTCATTTGGAAAATTTGAAATAAGTTGTAAAAATCTTAATCTACTTATTAAAAGTAAAGATTTGGGTCAAGTAAGGAAGGTCTTGGGTTTGAAAAGGAAAATGGAAAAAGAAAAGAAGAGACGATCTTTGTCGGACGAAATAAATTAAACAAATGTTCTGTCTATAAAGAAGAAAATCATGATTGTAATAAATGTAAAAAACGTCTATTATTGTATTTTGTGCGAAAGTTACGATCACAAACTTACGTAAGATGGAACTATGTTCTAATTGTCATTGTAAAATGAAACATAAGAATTTAGTAAATTTAACCCATCCACATGAATGTTAAACCAAAAACAAATGGTCAAAAACCAAAAGAGGAAAGGCTTCTAGAACATTTTTTTTGAAAAATTACATGTTACAAACTCATCTAGAAAATTTAAGCAACATCTTATGTCTCAAATTCATAATGAACCCTGCGAGGAAGGAATTAAGAACAGTCAGGAAAGGTTACAGATAAAAAAAGGGAAACAAGAAGATTATTGATGATGATAGCCCAAAGGTTTATAAAATTTCAAAAACATTAAGGATATATATTGTAGTTATAAAAAAATCATTTCTTAATTAATAAATCAAAAGAGACATCATCTTTAAAAACCCTTAAAGACAAGTACAATAATAAATGAACTCAACCACTAAACAGACATTCCTATACATTAGTAAGCATTAATGAGCCTTGATACTAGAAATCTCCAAAAGATACTTCTCCATTCTAGGCCGTCCTAGAATTTCCAACAAAATGTGTCTTGCCATCATCCATACTCACATCTCTTAATCGGATTGCCATGTTCCTTGGAGGATGTTCTGACAAACCAACCGATAACCCAAATAAGCTTGTGTGAATCAATCAAAAGCGATGAGAACACTCTTATCAGATTAATCCAATGCATGACTCTATTACCTCTCTGTCCTTAGTAGTTTGTTTTCTGTGTTTAATGTGTTTTAGATGTATTCTCTAGTTTTGCTACAATCTTAATGAAAAGACTTCTTCAACTATATCTCCTTGGCATGCAATGATATCTTATCCGTATATTATAAAAAAAATATTATTTTTCCACTTGATAAACTCGTATGAGTGTTTAATTCATATGTTACTCATTTTGATAAAGGACGGTAAAGAATATGTTGTTTAATATCCTTGGTCACATAGTAGTATAATCGATGCTACAACTGAGGGGGAGATTTTTGATTTCTTATTTAGTGATTTCACTCACTCAAATATCCTTATGCTCGAGATAAGTGACATTGTACACGCACTTCCACTCATGGCAAACTTATACGCTTCCGTTGATATATGGCTATTTACATATTGCTCATTCTATAAAAGCGACCTAAAAAGGGGGGGGGGGGATTGTGAATCCGAGAGATTTCAAAAGACTAATTAAATATCTTTTGATGACAACATTTTAATTGATAAATTTACAAACTTCACTATATACACTCTAAAGTTCTTGAGTTCATTACATCGAGTTTAATCCAATTAAAACTAGTCAAGCAAAAGTTCAATTCAAACTCAAAGAAGCTGTCAGGAGAAATCACAACTATACAAAACTCTCAACACTCAATTTCATGTCAAGCAAGATCACAACAAATTATCTCATCAATCAAAGTCTCAACAAATACACAATAGCTTCATCAAACGGCAAGCTTCAAGATGATGCAAGAAGACTTTTAAGTGACTTGGAGTTTATTGTAAAATTGTATTCTGCTTCTTGCTTATTCAATTAACTCAAACACACACAAAGACTAACAATACTATTCACATAATAAAAAACATATGATTCAAAAACAAAGTCATCAACGAAGTCAACAACTTGCACTGTTTATGTCGACTTAAACAAGCCAATTGGAATCGAGAAGAATTGGGACAAAAAATTGGGTCTTTAAGACGATTCAAAGATTTGTTAAGTCAACTTAAACTTATTGAGTCGAATCAATCTTACTTTAAGGGTCCGTTTGATAGCACAAAAATTCCAAGGCAAATTCCCAAAAGTTGGAAAATTCTGGTATTTTTCAACTTTTAGGCTGTTTGATAGCCTTAATTTGCCCTGGAATTTGTTTTCTATGTACAACACCCCTTAAGCACAATTTGCCACCCTAGGGTGGAATTCAATTCTTTGGGGGGGGGTCAGGTTTTTGTTTGCCACCTTTGGATGGCAAATCAGTTAAAACCAATTTTTTTTTATAACTCTATATATTTCATAAATATATAAATATATATTGTTAATAAATATATAAATATATATATTTCGTATATTTTAATATATATTTGTATATTTTATATATTTTAGCACATATATGTATATTGCGTATATTTCGTATATTTATATATATTTCATATATTTATATATTTCGTACATTTATATAATTTATATAATTCATATATTTTAATATATATTTATATTTCGTAAATTTTGTACATTTCATATATTCCTGATATTTAATATATATTATTTACAAAATATATACATATATATAATATATGTGTATATTATATTCTGTATATATACATATATATAATATACATATATATAATATACACATATATTTACATATATATAATGTATATATATAATATACACATATACACATATAAGTATATATATGTATATTATATTCTGTGTATATATATATATATATATATATATGTTTTCATAAATATATAATTTACATATATACAGAATATAATATTTTGTATATGTGTAAATATATATTCTATATATATGTATATATTCTGTAAATAATATAGATTTAGTATATTTAGTATATAATATAATATATTCATATATTCCGTAAATAATATATTATATTTTCATAGTTTTTGTATATTTAATAGATTTTGTCTGTGTTCTAAAAGGCCCGCCTAGGCTTGAGGCTTGGGAGAAACGCATCGCCCACGCCTTATTACGCCTTATTCTTGGTAAAAGGCTAAAGGCACACTTTTTTTTTTAAAAACGAAGGATTAGTTAACAAATATTGGTTATGGAGCGTGAATATGAGAAAGATGGCAACCAAACATATGAATATATTTTCAAAATTCAAGATATGTATTATTTTATTATATTACTAGCCTTAGAATAATTAAAATAATAAAAAAAGGAAAAACGCCTTTTTACGCCTAGGCTCCGTCTAGGCGCGCCTAGGCTCCTAAGGCTTGAGGCTTGACCTCTACGCCTCGACCACGCCTCGCGCCTTTTAGAACCTTGTACATTTAATGTATTTTCCAGCATTATATCTATTTTGTATATTTTGTATATTTTCCAACTTTAATATATTTTGTATATTTTGTACATTTAAAAATTCTGTGAAATACTCCGTAAACAAAATTTCCACATTTATATCTATTTTCCAGCTTTTGCGTTTGATAGAAAATGTGGAAAATTGATGATTTTCCAACTTGTATCAAACAGACACAAGTTGGAAAATATTCATTTGCCTTGGAATTATTTGCCCTGGAATCAAATGTCCTGGAATCATTTGCATTTTCCCAGTTTTCTATCAAACGGACCCTAAGTCTACTTAAACAGGTCAAATGGAAAACCAACGACTAATTTTTTTGAAATTCGAAATTTAATTTTCCCAACTACCTCATAGATTTCCCAACTACTACTCATAGCAACTACTTCCATCTGCCGCAATATATGTACACCTTTAAACAATATTTTTACTTTCACAAGAGATACAAACAACATGAAACATCAAAGCTCCATTAACAACACTTTTGTTGAAAATTGTTAATTTTGTTTTTGAGTCTTTAGTTTTTATTGTGTGAAAAGTGTCGTGAGTGTTTGTATGTTTGAGCTAATAGAATAAGTAAGATAGAAGCAACATACACTTTTACAATAAACTCCGAGTCACTCAATGTCTTCTTGCATCGTCTTGAAGCTTTTTGATGTTTGATGAAGCTTTTGTGTCTTAATGGAGACTTTGATTGATGAGCTACTATGTTGTGATCTTGCTTGATATGAATTTGAGTGTTTAGAGCTTTGCCCCGTTGTGATTTCTCTTGACATCTTTTTCGAGTTTGAATTGAATTTTCTTGCTTGACTAGACTCTTTTCTTTACTAGTTTTGGTTGCAAGAGCAAATTTGATCTTCCTTGTGATGAAACTCATCGTGCTTTGAGAATGAAGTATTGAACTCAAGACCATTAGAGTAAATATAATGAAGTTTGTGAGTTATGAATTGAATTGGTGTCTTCAAAAGATAAATAGTTAATCACTATGTGATTCCAAAAGAAGGCAACAACACAATATCTGCCATTCTTTTCCCCGTCGTTTCTCATCAATTTTCAATTATCCCATTCTTTCAAAGTGAATATCTTTCTTAAATTATTTCTTGACACTATTTTTTCATTGATGAATCCTATACAAAGTAATGAATGCATTTGCAAATATCAACTCTTTATGATCGGTAAATTTTCTCATCAAGTTTACTTACCTCATTTAGACGGTATATATATTGCCGTGCAACCCTCTAGATTGTTCTCTTCATATTAGGTGAAGGTAGGGGTGTGCAAAAAAAACCGACCGAACCGAAAACCGAACCGAACCGGCCCGAACCGAACTGAAACCGACGGTTTTTTTTAGCACGGTTCGGTTTGCGGTTTAAGGATTTAAAAAACCGACAATATCGGTTCGGTTGTCGGTTTAGACAAAGAAAAAACCGATTCGAACCGAACCGAACCGACATCAATATTATATATTAAAAAACCCTTAAATATCTTTTATTTTTATATCCAAACACCATTAACCAACCTCCAAAACCGACCAAAACCGAAAACCGACCTACAAAAAACCGACCAAAACTGAAAATCGGTTAAAACCGAACCGAACCGAAACCGATGTGAACCGAAACCGGCGGTTTTTTTCATCGTCGGTTCGGTTTCGGTCTGATTTTTTCCAAAACCGAACCGATCGGTTCGGTCTGAATTGCGGTCCAAAACCGAACCGAACCGACCCGTGCACACCCCTAGGTGAAGGTGGTAATATCCTACTAATAATGAAATTCAATGCACATAAGCCAAACAAGAATAAAGGTAACAAATAATTAAATCACACACACAACACAAGATGTACGTGATTCGGCAACGTGCCTACTTACACGGGGTGCTAGGGTTTGGTCTTAATTGTTTTATAGAATTGATCGACAGAGTTGTAATACTGCCCGACGTTACAATATTGCATGCCCTCCTCATAGGTTGGGGAGTTTACATTTATAGGAGAGTCCTAAGCTCCGTTAATAGCTATCCCTAAGGGTTCGAACCTATCTCTTCACAATCAACCGTTATAAGTGATGGACTTGTAGGAGTCTTCTCTAACTTGGGCTCCTTGTCAATAGTTGGCGCATGTGACTTGCGTGCTCGTGCCAAGCACGTGTGTGTGTAATTTTGGACCCCACAATTGCCCCTAAAGTACAAGATCTCCTTGAGATCGTTGGGCTTGATTGCGTTTAGATCGGCCGTTGATACTCACAAGTCTTTACACTGATGGAGTAGTAGTATTCTTCGTTGGTCGGAGGGTGGGAATCATTTGAATATTTTTCGCATTGGTTGGAACAAAAAATGGAACGTTTCCTCCTGCTAAGTGCCCCAGGGGCATGTTTGTAAATATGACACACTTAGTTGTTGGGAAATACGTCCGTTGCTTCGGTAGCTGCCAAATGCGTGTCATAATTACTTTCTTGGGAAACGTAAAGCCATTTCACGCCACAAAACAACTGTTCCTCCGATTTTCCTCTCATTTCAAAACTTGCACAACTTGGAAGAGTTTTTTCACAACTTCGATTTTCACTGTGCGAACTTTTTCTCTGTCGTTTTTCTGCACTTCTTCAATTTCTACTCTCAATTCTTCCTTTCCATCTTCCCAATGGTATATGTTATCAATGAGAGTACTGTTGAAAAATTAAAGCTTGATTACCATATTCCCAGTGGGTTCAAGTAGAATTAATTGAGGGTCCTTGTGACGTCTGTGTACTTCCTGAAGGCTATATGCTGCCTTCACAAGGACCCTCAATTAATTCTACCTCACACTCGGCTATAATTTTACGTCCGTTAATACTAGGGGTGACAATTTTAGAAACGACATGAAAAAACGACACAGAACGACACGAAATTGACACTATGTTTCGTGTTCGTGTCGTGTTTTTTTTACATGAAGTTGTGTTCGTGTCTTAATTATGGGTCGTGTCGTGTCGTGTTATCGTGTTTTTTAGGGGCGAAATTTAAGAAATTCTGGTATTCGTGTCGTGTCGTGTTATTTTTTATTTGGGTCGTGTTCGTGTCTACTAAAAAAACACGAATTCGTGTCGTGTTCGTGCCCGAAAAAACCTTGCCGTGTCGTGTCGGCCCGAAACACGACCCGTTGACCCGAATTGCCACCCCTAGTCAATACTTTGATTTGGCTCCAGCCCACGTCGCTTCAAATACATGAAGGATCGTTAATAGGGTTAACCGTATTAACGAGTTATATTGGACCCATCTTGGTATTAGGTATTGCTACCAATGGACGACGACCTATGAAGGCGTTTATTACTTGAAGACGAGGGTAACCAATTGGGCATTCATGGTGAACTTGCCTGATTCGAACAAAGACTACTGGGATCATGGCATCATTGTAAAAAATTGGCAACATGCCCCCTCCCTGAGGGCGAAGCTCATCGAGGGCCAAGTGCCCGCAGGAGGGGAAAGGAATAAATTAGGTTGCAATTGTAACTTATTGTGCTTTCGTTTCTTTGGTTGATTGTAATTGTTTTTCCTTTGTTTATGGCAGCTACATGCAGGAAAAAACGACCTTGTGACGATGAAGCTAACTTTGTAGATCTTCACCATCCTAGGTTGATTGCTGTGTTCCTTGGCTACAAGAATTTTACCATCTCCTTTGTCGCGAGGCTAATAAAACAAACTTCGGCCATCCTCGTTGCCTCGGATGACCAAGAAGCTTCCACCTCCCAAGACTTACAAGGGGAGGGATCGATTTAGGAAGGAACGTCATCTTCCTTTGAATTGTTAGATGTTTCAATTATTCTCCTGGTGCCATGGCCAAGAGGAAAGCTATAAATTTAATTGTTGAGAATGTGGATACCAAGCCTCCCCATGATTGCCCGCCGAGCAAGGAAAAAGATAGGACGCCGAGTAAGAAAAGTGAGATTAGGAGTCCTGCCAACTTTATGGGCATCTAGTATTCCCTTTGAACATGTGCCCCTTGCAAAAAAGCTTAAGAAGGTTCACATCCCTTCTCCCCCACTGGACATTACGGGGAGAAAGAATGCTGATAAGGGCAAGAGCACTACCCAGTAGTTGCTCGCCTCGACTTGGCCCGAGACTTGATTCGGCCGGGAGGTCAGAGGGAAGCTACTTCTGCCTTACCTCACGCTCGACTGTTGGAATGTGCCAACCACAATATATTCCTTGTAAGTTTATCGTTCTCATGTCTTTTATTCGTGTTTCTTTTTACTTGTATTTTGCTTATCTCTATTCACCCATTGTCTGGAAGTTCCTGCTCAATTATGACCAATTATTGGAGAGGAATGATGCGTTAAAGAAGTCCTCCATTGATGTGGAGAGGTTTTTGATAAGTTGGGCAAGTCTTTGGCGGCTGAGAAGGTGAAGCTAGACGATAAGGCCCAAAGCTTGGAGGTTGAGAAAACTGTTGCCCTGGTCGCGGCTGCAGATCGAGCCAAGAAAGATGCCGAGAATGCCAAGGCCGAGGTCGAGATCACGAAGAAATCTGCTGATGAGGCCAAGGCCAAAGCTGAGAAGGCCCTAGCGCACCCTGGCGTGTCGAAGGCCAAATAAGATGCCTATTTGCACGTTTGGGACAAGGCCTTCGCCAAAGCCGGAGACTGGATTGCATACCTGGGAAAGGTATTTTTCAAAGACGACTTTTCAAAGACGACTGGGATGAGTCCCATGTGAAGGCTAGCATCGTTGAGGACTCCGACCTCTTCAAGGAGCATAACGCAGGTTCCTCTCCCCAAATTGAGGAGGAAAGGAGGCTTACTTGGATCTACGTCGCCTTTTTCACCATATTGTGTCAGATAACACAACCTTTCATGACATGCTCCCCGCCACTCAAAATAATTATAGGAAAACATTAGCCAATTTGAGGGCTATATTCGACAAAAAGGTGGCTGAATTGAGTGGAGAAAGAGGATTTGACAAGAAGTTGATCAGCATTGAGTGTGCCCATGCAAGTAAGAGCTTCACTTTACAGGCCAACCTTATGGGCGCAGGAGAGGTCGCTGCTCTTCTCGAGAAAGAGAACAATGAATTGAGGGTTGAACTAGGAGATTTGACAAGTCCGGACATGGCGAAAAAGGTGGAGAAGGGGCCTCCTTTCTTGATGAAGAGAATGTTCAGCTAAGAGAGGAGCTGGAGAAGGCTCAAAAGTCTTTGAATGACAAGGATGCGACCATAAGAGGTATCTCTTCCTCCCAATAGCAAAGGGGCGGTTGTTTATCCGAAGAGGTAGAGAAGACTAAGAAGTCTTTGCACAAAAAAGTGACGACCATCGGAAGCCTGTTCGAGAAGCTCGATGGCCTTACATTTCAATTTCACAAGCAGCCTTGTCAAGTATGGCTAGATGGCTACGTTGAGGCCTTTCTCAGTGTGGATGCTAGCTTGAATGATGCTCGGAATGTTGGCTATAAGAATGTCCAGCTCAATGCCTTGATGGTGGCAAAAGTTCCAAACGATTTTGAACCCTGGTTGTCTTGATCAACCAAAGCCTCCTTATAAGCTTGATGTTTCGTGGATCCCCGTGGATGCTATTCTAGTCAGTTTGATAAGGAAGTACCTCGACGAGGTGATGTACTTTACTGACCTCAAAACTTGGTCGACACTCTTGGAGGGCCGTCGAGAATCCGCTCGCTAGAGTTGGGGCCTCAGAAAGCGCATTTCGTCGTCAGTGTGACTGATTTTACTTTTCAATCTCTTTGTAACAAATTTAATATGTCAATGCATTTTGCTTACTGGTCTTACCTTTTAAGTGACTTCGTCACATCAAACCATAGGCCTATAGCCAGAAAAACAAAAGTGCATTTGTTTGTGGGGTCGCCCCCTGCTAGGAGCTTTTTCTGACTTGGTTGGTCATGGTATCTCAATAGGCCTTTCATCGGTTGTGAACAATTTTTATGTTCGGTCGATCAACTAGTTAGTCTATATGCAGACGTTTCAATTTAGACATGGTCATCGGTCGACCAATTAATCAGTTAATCAGTCTTAAAGGAAGACATTTAAAAGAAGATAATTATCACAATGATAGCTAATATGCCTAAGAAAAACTCATTTGACTAATTGATCTTCTTTATTTAATACTCATTTGCTTGCCACTTGGAACAATGCATAGTGATAAAGTCTGACATTCGTAAATGTGCGAGAAGTCTAAAAGAACATTTTGAAAAATAATTCAAAATCGAAATAAACTAAATAAACTGAAGAGTTAAAAGTAGAACTTCTTCAATTTGGATGCGTTCCATGCTCAGGGAACCTCCATGCCCTCTATTATTTCTAAGTGGTCCATCAAGTCGTCTCGAATGACCTTCAGTGGGCCTTTCCAATTGGGCCCGAGTTTCCTTTATGAGGGCCTTTGGGTACATAAGAAATGTATTGAATCGATTCTTTTTTAATGTATAGATCTGATCAGAATTTCGAATATGGAATTCAAAGGGATCAAATAGGAAAGGATACTGAATCATAGAACTTTAATGTTATATAAGATTAACCAACATTTATCGAATTTGAAAAAGAGTAGGAAGTGATGGTTCGATCCTTTTTTAATTTATTTATATATATATATATATTTTATTTCTCGACTGTGAGTGTAATAGGAGCATTCGTCGATAAAAGGATCACCCTAAGATGATCGTTTTATAGCTATTGAGAGCGAATCAAATAAGATGGTTCTATTTCTCTATTTTTCAGGCTTGCTCCTACGGAACCAAGTTCGAAAATATTGGAAAAATCAGTCATTCGCAAACACTGATGAAGTACTCTTCTTAGCGCTGCCAATAATATTTCTCGGTATGTACTCTCCGACCTTGGAGCTCCTCGTCTTGCCCCCCCTTGTTATACTGCTTGGCCAACTGTTGCTTATAAGAGGCAAGCTTTATAAGAGTTAATTCCCTCTTTCCATCAACTAAGTCAAGCTCTGCTATGATTGCTTCACTGTTGAGGTCTTGGTCGACTAAAATAGACTTCATGGCCGACATACTTGCTTCTAGTTGAATGACTGCCTCTATTCAATAAGCTAGGGTAAAAGGGTGTTTCCCTCGTTGATGTTTTAGGCGAAGTTCGAAATGCCCTCGTGGGGGAGTTGGTCGACCCAGCGCCTTTCGTTTTTTCCAATCTTTTTCTTATTTCGTCAAGGACGGTCTTGTTAAAATCTTTTGCTTGCGCGTTACTATGATGATAAACCACTTAACTATAATAGTGCCTAATGTTATGCTCGTCGCATAATCTTTGAAAGAGACTGCTTTCGAATTAAGTTCCGTTATCTGTGATAATGATCCGAGGAGTGCCAAATCGTGTTATGATGCTCTTCCATACGAACTTGGTCACGTCGACATGTTAGATGTTCTCCAGGGGCTCTCCTTCGACTCATTTAGAGAAATCATTCGTGCCGACCAATAAATACTTTTGGCTACCAGAGGCGAGGGGCGGTGGACTAACGATGTCTAGCCCTCACTACGCAAAAGGTCAAGAGCTTGTAAGGGACTTGAGGTCACTGACGGACTGATCTACTAACGGGGCGACATCTGCAAGACTGGAGGGAAGTATCCATCCAACACATCAAGCCTTCGTTGGTGTTCCACAACATCATCATATGGCGATATTGCCTGACATTATTAGTGGGGCTTGTCTTCCCGTCAAAGATTTTGAATCGTGAGGGAGCTCTATTGAAGGGAGACTTCATCTGAAAGACAAGGGCTCCCCTTGCGAGGTCCTTGGTCGTGCGAGCCCCTCGATGGGCTGGGTGTTTATCCACCACCCTTTTGAAATCGCAGAGCTCTGTCTCCTAGTCGCTCGTCAGAGGCAATCTCTTTCCATGAGACCTCTCGCGATGAGAGGATTCCTTCTGTCGCTGTGAGCTTTTTCCTTGGTTGCTCGCCTTGCTTGCCCAAGGGCTAGGAGTTCGTGATCCGTTTCCCCGTGGGCTTCCCTCTTTAACTTCTTTATGCGCCGTTGGAGCGTAGCATTCTTCTCCTTTGGTGCCTGTTGGTGGCCCTTTCATCTCGGAGGTGATGATTTTTATAATTGTCAATGAGCCTTGAGATCTGATCAGATAGTTCAAGCTCATCACCGTTTATCGTTTTCTCCTCCCGAGGACGGTAATGTGCATAAGAGGATTGGTAATAATTACCAATCTCGGATTTAATCCTCTGGGATAGAGGAGATGATTGACAACCCTTCTGGTCGTCGTGGCTGTCTAGGGGATAGCCCTCTGGGTCCCCATAACCGTGTTGTTGATGGCCCTCCTGGTCATCAAAATTTTGATGATCTTGGTTGGGTTAGTGAGACATCTCAGAAATTTGCAAGTGGCAAAGAACTCAGATCGTTTCCATAGACAACGCCAATTGCAGGTGGTAATTTCTTATAAATAATGATATGCAATGCACATAAGCCAAACAAGAACAAAGGTAACAATAAGTAATGAAATCACACACACAACAAAAGATGTTATCTAGTATCAAGTTTATGCAACGGGCAACACATGGGTTCTAAAACAAGTGTGGGTACTTAACCCCTTCTTCCGTTTGCTGCCGGAGCAAAAAAAATCATTCTCATGCTCGTTAGGTGGTTACGAGTAACCCTATAATTTTATCTTAATATAAAAAAATCCCTCCACCTTCCCTTGTTATAGTATGATGAAAAATTTGTGAAGCCGTAACCTCTAACAATTTCCTTATTATGAGTAACAAATAAAATTTTATAGATCTTCAAAAATTGAGCTACCTATAATTACTAAAAAATATAGATAGTCACATTACCGCAGACCAGTGTTCTAAAAAGCGCGCATAGGTGCCTCCTATGTGGCGCCTAGGCGCAAGGTGCGGATTAGATGCCTTGCCTAGGGCTTGGCGGCAAGAAAGCGGATCAAGTGAAAAATCGTTGTTTTTGAAAAGTACCACATGAGTATAGAAATATGTATACATTTTATATGTCATATGTATGCTCTGTATATATACAATGATTATAGTAGCATTTTTTATGCAATATTTTTAAATGTTACTCAGTTTATATCTACAATAGCATTGTTTTTCTGCGTGTAATATTTCTATTCCGTGTTTTTTTGAATCAATGATGTGTGTTATATTTCTCTTCTTTGTCTTTAGTGTTAGCAATTTTTTTTAGTTATGTATGGGACTTTAAAAAAATGTTAGTAATGTTAAAAATGTAGGGTTTGTAACGTATTATTATCAGTGTTCATGTGTAAATTAATGTAAGATTTAACATAAACTTCAAAGCATACTTGGTTTTGTGTGAAAAAAAAATAAAAATACCTAGGCACTAGGCGGCCATCGCCCGGCCGCCTATCGCTTTTTAGAACATTGCCGCGGACATTTTTGGTGAGAGTTTTAATCACATTAGATCATCCAATCTTTTCCACACATCAAATAAGTGGTAAATATATTAGCTCATCGGGCTTCGAATAATGAGAAACATTAATGGAGTCAAGAAACGTGTTTCCCCAAGGCAAGTTAATCAATATCCTCTCTCTTTTGTCCTTCCAACCATTGACCATGATTGAACGTTCTTTCTTCCACCTCCTCGTTAAGTTCAATCATTTATTTTGTTTTCTCCACATCTTTATTGAGAAAGGTACTCCCACCTCATGATAGGTTGGGGATTTCATTCCTGAACTGTATTGTCCAATAGCTGTGATTAAAACTTGAAAGCTATTATGCTTTACGGTACTAAAAGGGGTCCCAACATCATACATTGACCTTGAATTAGATTAACTTGCTCATTCCCTTCTTCTTTTTGGACATAAATTGTTTTAAGTTCATTCTTGACATTGTCTTGTCATTTTGCGCAAGCTGTGGCATTCTTACACACCAAATAGATGCTGCTTACCTGGTATATCCCTCATTTCGTCACTTTCCCACTAAAATTATATGCAATGGCATTTGTATTATTCAAACATGTCAAGCGGCAACACTTCTGTGCCAGATCGTTTTTTAATCCTTCTCCTGGCATTTATATTCCTTACATAGAGAAGATTACAAAGAATATTATGTTTATATTAAAATATAAGGCACCATACACATCTACATTCAAATTTAGCAAGAAATCATACCCAAACCAAATGCAACAAGAATTACAACAAAAAGCAGAAATAAATTAGAGTCGAATCTCCAACCCCCACCCCCACCCCCACCCAAACAACACGCACACACGCAAAAAAAGGAGAAAGAATAAACTGCAGCAAAGGGCAAAGCGAAACCTGCCAAGAATCATCTCCGTATTGTTTTATTATATAAGAAGGAAAAGGAAAACACCTCCAAATAAGGCACAAAATATCCTGGAACAGAAAATAAGGCAGAAAAAATGGAAAATAAAAAAGAACACATGAACAGTAAAACAGAAGAAATTTCACAAGTCAAATAAGAACTATAAAAGTCAAATAAAAATATCCAATTCCGAAGAATAAGGAAATATAAAGATTGAAAAAAAGAACAGGTCTGATGAACAACTATAGCAGAAGAAACATGAAAAAAAAGAAGCTAATATCTGTTCAAATAGTCAAAGTTTTGTTGCTGGCTTTGGCGAAGGTCTCACTCTAGGGTTTTGTTGCTTCGCTGTGTCGTTTCGTTGCTTTGTTTGTACAAGTATGTCACTTAATTTTTTTTTGAATTTTACAATGATTTAAGTCAGCTAGACTGCTGGTCAACGGATATATTCCAATTCAACTATGAATATTAATTGCTCTGCCATAGTCTCTCTCTTTCTATCTCCCTATTTATGTCTCTGTGTGTGGTACGGACTTGAGCTCTGAATATTTTATATTATTGGCTGGTTGGTTATTAAGGTAATATGCATATAGTGTTCTGTCCATTTGATGTCGTGGGAGATGCCTTTTTATTGGCATTTTTCATTATGCATTATAACTAAATTTTGTGTCCTCATCATTTAACTCCACTATGTAATTTCAAGTCCATCTACTCCATTTTTAAAGCCCATCTCTAGTCATATATTTGGGTTTCAATTAAAATAGGTGTTTGAATTTAGTTACCGTTTTTAGTTTTTTCACCTTGGGCATGTATGCAGAGATTAATATTTGATAAACCTGATGATGGAGTGAGGAAAATAGTATTGGCTACTAACATTGCTGAAACCAGTATCACAATTGATGATGTGGTTTTTGTTATCGACTGTGGAAAGGCCAAAGAGACGTCATATGATGCACTAAATAACACTCCTTGTTTGCTTCCTTCTTGGATCTCTAAGGTTTCGGCACAGCAAGTAAGTTTATTTTCGTTTGCAAATTTCATTTACTATAAAGGGATTCAGTATCAACTATTTGTACCTCAATTTTAGCGAAATTGTGTGCCTTTGTAAAAATTTTCTTCTGGCATTTGGTTAATTTTGTGAACCAGTCTGAAGTTTTTGAATAAATATGTCGAAGACTACCCATATCACAACCCAGGATTGCAGCTAAATTATACCATTACAGGAACCTCTACTGCTGGAAAGATAGTGATCTTTCTGATATTAAAGTTCAGGACATCACAAGCTTGAAATATCAATAGCACCGGCCTGGCATCCCTTAATAGATGTTCCTCCTTTTCATAATGCACCAGTGATGCTATCAGCAAATAGAAGATGATAAACGGCAACCTCCTCCAATCCAGAACTCCCTGAGAAGAATCCTTGAATGAAACCCCCGTCTCAATCCCCTGTCCTTGAATCTACGAAAGGCTTCCACTTCCATCACTAGAAGGGGATAAGGTATCTCCTTGTGTTGAGCCTCGTAATAATAATAATAATAATAATAATATTAGCTCTAGTTCATCATCAACAATCTCCTTCCCACTAATTAATAACTTTCATTAACAATAGATTAATGAATAAATGATCCTACCACCAATGGTTGCATCTAGAGAATAAAAATTAAAGTAGTGGTTAGGACGGGTGAGAGATTCAAGAGAGTTGGAAAGCATATTATGGCTCTGATTTATATTGTGTTCAATGTTTTTAACAAAAATGTTCTTGGTATGTTGGCTTTTGTGTTTCTTTACTAACCAAACCCAAATATATGGATTACCTATCTGCTCTCTGTCCATAGATGTAGCATGGTCCATGACCTGAGTTCTGAAATAAAGTGAATCTGAGCCAAGATTAAGCTGAAAATCAACGGACATCCATAAGTAATCCCAGTAATGATGTTGCAACATCCGGTGGGTCAATCATAGATGAGGAAGGTCCATATATTGACGAGCTTCTGGATGCCCCTGGATGATGACTAACACTTCACAATCAAAGCTAATCACATTGAAGAAAAACATATATATAACTGAATAAATGATTACATTGCTAAAATATATATTAGGAGGGTAGGCTGTTGGTGCATAGGGATGATGAAAGAATGTATTGAATAGCTTGCTTGAAACATAACTTATAGGAGTCATGGGGGTGCCGAATACGCAAGAGATAACGATAAAGATGACGGGGAATTAGATGAGTAGTGTTTATAGAAAGACCATAATGTGTGTGCGCGACGTAAATGACGTCAAATGGGAGCAAGAAAAAACAATTCTCTCTCAAACTCTCTCTAATCAATATCTCAAAATATGGAAGAAAGCCCCAAATGAGGCTACATATGGGTATTTATAGGAAGGAGGTTGCTTGACCTCTAAGCTAAGAATCTAATTACATTTATGTCCCTTAGAGCCAATAACCTTCCTTCTTCGAAATACTAACAAAAAAGGAAAATACAATGAGATACTAAAAATAAAAGAAAGACAAAAAAATAACAAAAATATAATAAAATCCTAAAAACACTAAAAATAGCTCCCAATTCTTCATTCACATCATTCTCTCCGCCTTCGAAAAAGTTCGTCCTGATTGAGGTCGAATTCAAAAATTCCCAAAATTGCGGAATAGGCAAAACTTGAGGGACCGAAATAGAATTTGCTGAAAATTTGAGGAAGATTCGTCAATTTTTGCGTTAATCTTCATCTACTCCCTCTTGCCACTCGTATGAATCTTCAAAAAGATCTACCCCGGGATCAAAAACCAAGGTTTTGGTGTCAAACCCTAGTTCTTGCACATGTTCTTGAGAGGATTGGGGCAAAATGGAATGAAATTTGATTGATTTTGTGGGAGAAGGGTTCTTGGATATTTTCGGGCGGATCTTTGATGGGTCGGGGTAAAGAAACACATGTTCTTGAATGCTGGGGACAATTTTCGAATTTTTGGTGGGTCGTGAATCATGAGAGGGGTGGGTTGCACCCGGATTGGAATATGTTGTGCCGTAAGGGGTTTGAAGACTCCCAACTGATTTGGACAACCCTCGGTGGTTGTCCGGCTTCGGGGATTGTAGATGGGAGGCTGAGCTTCATTTCTAGTGGTCTGGAGGGTGGGGGGCCTCGGGATGGATATGGTTTGGGTCTGGTGGGATTCAGACCTAATGAACGGTGGTGGGTGAGGCTGAATTGGGCAGATTGGGGGCTGATTGTCTTGGAAAAAGAGTGCAGCAGGGCCTGGGGGTTTGTCGGTTGGCCAGAGTGACCCTGGTGGGGGTTTGACGGCTATGTGGTGGTCCTGGGTGGTGGGCGGCGGCACTTGTTGACCCAGGGGATATTCCGGTGGGTGTAATCCACCTCCGGCACCACTAGACAAGGCGGGGTAGAGGGGTGAGGAGTTAAGGTTTGTTGGGGTCACTTGTGGTTTGGGGTAAAATGGTTCAAATGGTTGCGGAAGCGTGGGTGGAAGAATTTTGGGGTCTAGGATTTTGGTTTCTTGAATTAGGGTTAGGGTGAATAATGGTGGGTGGTTAGAGGTGTCGTTGGGGGTAGTGGTGGGTGGTTGTTGGTGGAGGACTACACACTTCGATTTCATCTATCCGGGCCATCAATCGGTTGAGGACTTCCAAGATTTGATTGTGTGAGGGTTTTCGTCGGAGGTGTTCATCTTTTCTTGAACCCACCTTGACGTTGTTTACGAGTTTTTGTTTTACAACAACAACAACAACAACAACAACAACCAATGGAGCGACTAGGCTCTAATACCAATTGACGTAAATGACGTCAAATGGGAGCAAGAAAAAGATAATTCTTTTTCAAACTCTCTCTAATCAATATCTCAAAATATGGAAGAATACACCAAATGAGGCTACATATGGGTATTTATAGGAAGGAGGTTGCTTGGCCTCTAATCTAAGAATCTGATTACATTTATGTTCCTAAGAGACAATAACCTTCCTTCTTCTAAATACCAAGGTTCTAAAAAACGCGGGGCGTGACCAAGGCGTGGAGGCCAAGCCTTAAGCCTTGAAAGCCTAGGCGGGCCTTGGCGTAAAAAGGCGTGAAAAAGTGTTTAGGCATTTTTAAATATATTTTAATATTTTTTTACTATGACAAGGCTATTTAAAATACTAAATTGGTACATATCTTAAAAATATGTCTAAATATTTGTAAATTAAAATACTATTTTTTTAAAATACAAAACAAAAAACAAAAAAAATGCATCTTTTCACGCCTTACTTCTAAAAAACTCGCGTTTTTTCACGCCTTAGCTCCAAAAAACGCGCGTTTTTTCACGCCTTGCCCCAAAAAACGTTGACCATCGTTTACCACGCCTTGATCCACGCCTAGGGCCAAAACTTGGCGTGTCTAAAAAGCCTCGCGCCTAGGCGCATTTTTTAAAACACTGCTAAATACTAACAAAGAATGAAAATACAATGAAATACTAAAAATAAAAGAAAGACTAAAAAATAACAAAAATATAATAAAATCCTAAAAACATTAAAAATAGCCCCTAAATCTTCATTCACATCATTGTGTGGTGTGGGGGAGTGGGGATACCAAAAGGGCCAACCAAAATTAAAATAAGAAGTAGACGGTGGTAAAGGAGACGGAGATACTTGAGTCAGGAAAAAGAACTAGTGGGAGGGGCCGAGGGCGACATGAGTACACCTTGAAGGGAGGAGCTGATGACTCACTAGGAAGAGGAACAAGTCGAACAAGCGATGAATCCTCGACCTCCAAAGAGACACGAAAAGATCATGATAATGACTCATACTACCATAGAAAGACATCCTCATGAAAATTGACATCAAGAGATACATGAATATCCTACAAAAATGCATCAAATATCTTTATCATCAAGTTTGTATCGAGAGGGACTCCGATTATGAATTATACTTGTACGTCCAAACACATGAGGAATAATGTGAAATAAAGTAGGTACTATTGGGTGCGAGCACAAAACAATTGATATATTTGGGAAGAAGACTAACATATATTAGGTTAAAAGGGAAGTTAGGGACATGTAAAACGAATGAGAGAATAATATCGGAAGATAAACACGTCTCCCTTATTATGAATACATGAAAATTAACTGTTCGCAAAACAAACAAACTGGCTACTAATGAAAATGGTGCGAGTTAAAAAGATGGACGACTCACCAACACAGTCATGTGATCACTGGTTGTTAAATCTAGAATCCAGGTTGGCTTCACAGCCCTAACAGGCAGCATTGAAGGAGTACCTGTAGGAATGGTGTCGAAGGCAGTGGATGCTTCAACTCAGACCAATAGAGTCGGAGACTGCAACTGATAAGAATCAATGAGTACGGGAGCAGAAGGAGCCATGGTGACGTGAGAAAGCAAGTGGTGTTAGCAATTGTAGCCGTGTGAGAAGAATCGGAGGGTCGGTTTTGAGCAAATTTCAGCTTCAATTCTGCATTGATTTTGAAGCATTGATCCCTCGAAGGCCGTATAGCACCATAATGAAGACAAACAATCTTCCCGTCATCATAATGGAACCTCGAGTTCACAGCACATGCCATGAGAGGTGAAAGCAACGCTCCTGAAAAGCCATTCTTAATGAAGGCATAGGAAAAGTGTGATTCCGAGAGAGTCAAACTCGGGTCGTAAATCCACCGAGAAATGATATGTGTGTTGCCGCACAAGTCGTTTCACCAAAAGCAATGCTGCTTCAGGTGGAAAATCACTGAGAGGTCGATTCTCATTCTGGGCAAGCTCCAAGCTCCTCCCATTGGGACTATAAATAGCCAAAATAATTTTGAACCAAAGGCCTCATAAGACACGTTATGCACATACATCTTATTCAGGGCCGTCCAAGGGCTATGAACTGAATCATAGCTTCTGAAGATGTTGTAGATCCTCTCCTCCATCGAGTTGAACGTCCAACTCAAGATCGTGCAATTATCCCCAACCTATCGTGACAACTTGGTATCGTTTATAGCCGGCTTGCTCTCAGTTTTCATTAAACAATCGGATTTCACTTTCCCACCAATTTTGAGGAGGGAACGGGACCATGAAGTAAAGTCATGGCTATTCAAGAGTACACTAGTGATACCGATACCGATTTGAAATTTGGGAGTCCGAATCGTAGACTCTGATACCACGACTTTGAACCCTGCCAAGGAATGTGCTCTGGACCCATCATATTGTGCGGACGTGCTGTTGCATGTGGACAGAAAGGATATTTCATGCAAGGTGGTGAGTGTAGGTAATGGTCTAGTGATTGCCAAGGTAATGGGGAGCATGTTTGGAATGTACTATTTATATGCCAGCTGATCCTTAGAATGACCGAGTTGTATTGCCTTGTCAGTATATGATTGCCAAGGTTAGCTAACTGAGGTCTCTCTCTCTCTCTCTCTCTCTCTCTCTCTCTCTCATGGTCCGCCCATGATAGTGGGTAAGTGAGCCCTGTATTATAATATCCTATTCAAATGCCTCTTTGGTCATGCCAATCCTAAGTTCAGAAAGTCAGTTTTCAGAATCGACTTTTATTTACCATAATGGATGTTACAAAGACAAGTGGACCAGAATTGAACTATAGAAGTACAGGAGGATATAACATAAAAACAAAATGAAAAACAAAAAAAAACCTGCCAAACTCCTTGCCCAAGTTCTGCATGAAAAACAACCTGAATCATCAACCCAAGAAGAGGAACAGCAGCAGCATTTACCCCGCCTCAGCCATCCCAGAAGAAAAAAAAACAGACTGTCCAAGCTACAGCAACCATGCCAAGTCTGTGGGAAAGATCCACGCTATAGCAAAACCGATGTCCTATTTTCCAACTCAGAAGAAATACCAACAAAGGCAAATTCCTTTGATTAAGAAGGCCAAAGAGATGCCATGAATTGCATAAATATTACTTTCTTCCAAACTTCTTACATTTTTGAAATTCTTATCCTCAATTGTCCTCAAGTTTCTTTCTAA
Source organism: Sambucus nigra (assembly GCA_949130495.1). Taxonomy (NCBI): domain Eukaryota; kingdom Viridiplantae; phylum Streptophyta; class Magnoliopsida; order Dipsacales; family Adoxaceae; genus Sambucus; species Sambucus nigra. The sequence goes on along the minus strand of OX422215.1, from coordinate 298,532,696 downwards.
CCACATATTCCATATTAGGACCATAACAATGCACCTCGACAATTTTTTGAATCTATTATTACCCCACAAAATCCAAACAATGGAGAGGAAGGTTCCCAAGACACCAATCACATTACACATCTTGCACCTAATAAATTACGTAAATTAATGTGGCAAAATGTGATTCATAGATTGTAATTATCCTTACATAAGATGCAAAATAGATGACAAGAAAGTAAGGGGTTTTCTTCATTGGAAGGTCACAAATACACACCCTTTCACTATACAGAAAACTAAGCAAATATTTGTACTTTTGAGGTATGCCCAGCTTCCAAATTATCTTATATGGTTTAAACATCTGAAAGGACTGGGAATCCACGACTATATCAAAGTAAGATTTTCAAGCAAAATTCAGCTTAATTATTCCTGCTCAACCTCTTTTATCACAAGAATCGCGAGATAAATTTATACTCTTGAGTCAATGAAAGCAAGGCAACAAACTTGTCAAACTCCATCATCAATGTTTCATCTAAGCCCGATATTCCAAGAGAGAGATTAGAATTCCGGGAAATCGGCAAGAGATAAACATGTGACTCAAAACAAATCTTATAATGTATAGAGCTCTTTAGGAACACAAAAGGACAACCTGGGATAACCAAACACCCCTTGTCCCCACCTCCTCACAATGCAACTGGAATTTTTTTAAAAGGATTTCGAGCCTCAGTAAATAAATTTCCAAGGGTTTTGAAGGTCCTCCACTCGACCACTCTAGAATCTCACCTGTTGTCATGAAGATCATATAAACTCCAAATAACGTCGAACATTGTTCCCAATGCCAACCACAAGACTACTTGGACTCTTTTATGTGTGCACCAACCAGCCGGGCGAGCTTCCCAGCTAGTTGACAAAGTTAGGATCACTACCCTTGCGCTGCTGTCTTGACGTTGGCTGTTGATATCGTCTGTGCAAAATGTTTTTCTTTCAGCTGGGTTCCCCCAGAATAAGATGTGTGCGCTAAATCTTAATGCACAGTTTGCTTTCCTGGCAAGTTCCTTTTTGCAGGCGGCTACAGTAAGGATTGACTCTGCGGGCTGCCCCCAATCGGCTGCCTATAGCGCTGTTTTGACGCTGTAGTTTTCTTTGCTTGCTTCTTATCCTCGTCTGGCTGCCCCATCGAGGTTCCCTGTGTAAACCCAGTGCACGAGGCTCCCACCACTGCAGGGTACTGGGGGTGGTGGGTGGGGTGGGGGGTTAGATGTATGCAGCCTTACCACACAAATCCTACAATGTTATGATTTACGGGCATTGGAACTTTCTATCTACTGAGGTGAATTATAGAATTTGAGCCATCTACAAGGATGGATGATAATGAGATATTCATTTTCTTTTTATTAAATAAACAACCCTGCTTTTTCTAATATCTGGATAAGAGAAATCCTTAACCCTTATTCCCATGTTATGATGGGCTTTAAGGAGATTCTTGCACCTATTCCTTAATTTTGTTTTTATTCTTTGATCAGAAAGAAACAATATTGTTGAATAAAAAACGCAAGCATGAAATGGGGACAAGATGTCCCATTGAGGAAGACAAGAATTTCCAACCCCCAACTCTACACAAACGGGCAGGACAAAGACCTCAAGGGAGTACATTCCTATATAGAGCGCCCCGTCCCTAAATTACAAGCTGATGAAATGGAACTTGATTTTGATCCTTTTTGATGCTTTTGTGGATGTCAACCAGAACTCTAGTTTCCTTGCTTCAAAGTACCTTTTTTCTTTTCACTGAGTTGATGGATATTTATATGAGGTGGAAAAAAGAAAAGAACATCCATTATGTAATGGATGGGTTCCAGTTTTTCTTTAGCACACTTTCTGTATATAACACTATATAGTTAAGGGAATACATTAAAATATTCAGCTACCAAGCTTCCTACTGAAGGGGTGTTCGGTAAACCTCACTCAGTTCTCTACTATTATTTTATTTTTTATATCACATAGATTATACATTTATGCTCATGCTCTTTTGGTTTATGGAATTATCAGAGAAGAGGAAGAGCTGGCCGAGTTCAACCAGGAGAATGTTATCATATCTATCCCAGATGTGTATATGATGCTTTTGCGGATTATCAGTTGCCAGAAATTTTGCGGACGCCCTTGCAGTCCCTTTGTCTACAAATCAAAAGTTTAAAACTTGGAAGTATTTCTGAGTTCTTATCAAGGGCTTTGCAGTCACCAGAGTTACTAGCGGTAATGGTCCATCTGTGCACATCTTTTTATTGGGTGTCCATTGTTTTATCTGTTATATATGAATGTCTATTTATCACCATTTTATGTCTTATATGTTGGGGTGTCTATAAATCACTCTTTTTCATGTGTATTACTCGTCTACCATTGCCAAAAAATTCTTTTGACTTACATTTGTTAATAGGTTCAAAATGCTATTGAATATCTGAAGATTATTGGGGCTTTAGATGAATGTGAAAATCTGACTGTTTTGGGTATGTAAAAATGTTTTATGTTCCTCGTCAACTTTGATGCTTACATTGAGGTAATATTTAGATTAATTAGTTTTATGTGGTCCGACTCCCTGACAGGTCGCTACTTGACAATGCTTCCAATGGAGCCCAAACTCGGAAAGATGCTTATTCTTGGTACCATTTTCAATTGCCTGGACCCTATATTAACTGTTGTTGCTGGTCTTAGTGTCAGAGATCCTTTTCTAACACCGTTGGACAAGAAGGATGTAAGTAAACATCCCATGTTATTAAATAATGTTTACATGCTTAATTATCAGGTCTGAGATTAGGTATAGATATTTATGATGCCAATGATTGGGATTCCTTTTTTCATGTCTCTCCTTCCCTTCATCCTGTTGCTAGTGTATTCTGAATACTATTTTTTGTGATGAAGTGTATGGATTTGGTTCAGGAATCATTGTGAGTACTGAGTATAGATGGAAACGCTGATCTACCTTTTTATTTATTTTCGTAAAGAGGGGGAATTGTTCTGAATCTTGTGATTTTCTTTGGACTACATGAAAACATAGTTGTTGAGGTTTGTTTTGTTTTGTTTTATTTTCGGGAATATAATTTTTTCTACGATAACTCATGGTACCTCGCCTTTTTAGAGCACTTAGCTATAGCCTAATCGCCAAGGGAACATTTAGACCCTCCAATCATGCTATGGGAGGTGGCCACAAGATGATTTGAACTCTTGACCTCCAGGTTGTGAGGTTAGAGCCTATGTTGCTAGGCTACCGCCCCCTGGCTGCTGGAAATAAGCTACAGTCCTCAAGGCCTAAGAATGTCACTTTATGCGATATGATAATATAGTTTTTATCGTAATAGTCAATAAAGCCATTGTCTCGAGCTTGTAACTTTTTTTATTTTTATTTTTAAATTACAAGTATGGTCATGAATAAACCCCACTCAATAAAACTTCGTATCAAGCTACTTGGGGTTAGTTATATTAATTTCGATATGTATTGTATGCAGTCAAATTTGTGTTCAATGTTGAATCTTGACATCACTTGCTTAGATAGTTGGTTTCTCTTTTATTTTCTCTACTTTCTAATGTGGGTCTCCAGTCTGAAATATTTGAAAGATTACCCACCCACCTGAATTTTTTTAAGCTAGGAAAATGCGACACGATGATAGGGGCCTACACAGTAAAGGGTCTCTGGCTGCATTTGGAGTTAGTAGCTGAAGGATGGCTTTAAGCAGAGTTATGGGTTAGTCTCAATGCTGGTTCAGTATACGGTTAAATGTTAGATGAGTTTGATGGACACCTTGTTCACCATCACTTGTACATTTTTCAATTTAATTAATAAATAATCTGTTCCCAATTTATATTTATAAAAGGGTGATCCAAAAATGTAGTCTCACATGTTATCGTTCCAATCTATGACGCATGGGTTCTTCAAAATGGTCAACCTACCTGAATTGCACCCAATTTGGATTCCAATTATCCCCCTTATCTGCCATGATTTGCACCCGCCGGGCCGCCACGTATCTGATTTTCTCATTTAATTTTAATTAGAGATTCCTCTTGGATTCCTATAGGATTCTTGAATTTTTTTTTTAATCTTTTCATGAATTCTAAAATGAACCAAAGTTGTGGTAATATTGAACCGATGTCTAACAGCTATAAGTTAAGAGAAGTGACAATGAATAATATTATTGTTTGGTTTGAGATTGTGAGAGAAATTAAGAGAACATGTAAAGAGAGAAAGAGACTAGAGGTAGAGCCTGGTGGGTTGAAGTTCTGTATTTTTACTATCATTGATGTGAATATTGAAATTTGGGATGATTGTGCTTTATTTTGTTATGATCTATTTTTTTGTTTTGGACTTGGCGATTTTGAAAGTTTAAAGTTGGGTCTTGTCTAGTAGTTATTTACGTAGTAATTATTGTAGGTCAACTGTAACTAAACTTCATTATTAATTATCTAGTACCGAATAGTCAGCAGAAATCATTGTCTTGTCTATATAAAAAATTATGAAATTATGCAATATGTTTTATATTGTTATGAAATTATATTAAAATGCACTTGACTCTTACATTTTTTAGAGTTTTAATCCCCAAGTCTGCTTCATAACTTATTGAAAAAATGAAAGCAATAATTAGATTATCAAGTGGCTTACCATTTCAAGCGATTGGAAATTTACGTTGTAGCTTTTTATTGTAGATTTCTCCCTGGCGTTCGGGGTTTTGCATTTTGGGTTTGGTGGGCTGTCTTAGTTAGGAAGCGGGGGATAATTTTGGACATTGTTACTAGTTTTAATTATATGAAACTATAGAATAAGTTGAAGGTGATGGCTGTGACATAGCACAATGGAAATGTAGAATGCGTATGTTGTTTTGATTATCTGCTTTTAATGTTGAGACTTCGCCACTTTTCAGCTAGCAGAAGTTGCAAAAGCGCAGTTCTCCCGTGATTACAGTGACCACCTTGCAATTGTCCGCGCATACGAGGGCTGGAAAGATGCTGAAAGAGATCTTGCTGGATATGAATACTGCTGGAAAAATTTTCTGTCTGCGCAGTCAATGAAAGCTATTGATTCTCTTCGAAGGGGGTTCTACTCTTTGCTCAAGGATACCGGTCTTGTTGATAGCAACCTAATCACTTTCAATACATGGAGCTATGACGAGCATCTTCTGCGGGCAGTTATTTGCTATGGCTTGTATCCAGGAATTTGTTCTATTGTGGTAAGCTGTGTCTTTCATTCTTCTCTCTCGCTATTTCTTAAACTCTAGACAAGCTAGAGTTCTATAGATACACACAATATGGCACAATTGTGATTTCTCTCCATAAAAGATGCCCTCTGAGGCATGGTAGAAATAGGGTTGACGTAAACTACACGTCAAAGGACCTAAACAAAACAAATACAAATTTAGAGAGAGAATCAAAGAATGTCTTATATTAAAAAATATAGAAGTGTCCCCTAATGAGGAGTACATGTGGGTATTTATAGGAGGGACATTACTTGCTAACCAAGTAATGACCCGGATGACAAAAAGGGCAAGTACGAACTAATAATATCTAATTAGTCCCAAACATGTTTGGAGGCCAATTGAGAGAGAGAAAAGGAAATAAAAGAACTAAATAAAGGAAAATTAATTACAAATATTAAAATGACTAATATGCCCTAATATGAGACCCATTCCCATCACTCTCCTCGGCTTCATAAAAGTTTGTCATCGAACTTAAAATGACAAATTGGAGTAGCCTGGGTCGCACAAACAATGCTTGCCAAAATTGTCCAACCATACCACACGAACAAATATTTTGAAAATAGTTTTTTCTTCAATGTGGGCTCTAAATAAATTTCTTCAAATTGTCAGGGCCCAATTGCAATATCTTCCAACTCCTTACAAGATAAAGGTGGCATATATAGTGGGAAATGATGAAATGAACGTAGATCAGGGGGTCGGGGACCGGAGGGTGCACCATACTCGAAATTCCCGAGGAGTAAGGGTTTGGCTGGCTGAGATCAGGGTTGAAATCAGGGCTTTTATGGCTAATGTGCTCGGAAGCCCTCTATTGTTGTGCTAATTCGTCAAATTTTTGTCTCAATTCTTGATTGATCTCTTCTTGATGTTGATTTGATTTCTTCGGGGTCATTGGAAGTGTAGTGTACGATTTTGTTGATAATCTACACATTGATACACCGATACACCAATGTTTGAGCGACACCGCTCTTATACCAATTTGACGTAAACTATACGTCAAAGGCCCTAAACAAAACAAATACAAATTTAGAGAGAATCAAAGAATGCCTTATATTCAAAAATGTAGAAGTGTCCCCTAATGAGGAGTACATGTGGGTATATATAGGAGGGACATTACTCTCTAACCAAGTAATGACCCGAATGACATAAAGGACAAGTACTAACTAATAATACCTAATTAGTCCAAACATGCTTGGAGACCAATTGAGAGAGAGAAAAGGAAATAAAAGAACTAAAATAAAGGAAAACTAATAACAAATATGAAAATGACTAATATGCCCTAATATGAGACCCATTTACATCAAGGGTTTTTTGGGCCTTATATTACCACTCTCTCGTACTTCAATTCAAACTCTCACTTTCATATTTCACACTCTACTACCCACTTTAAATCAAAATTATGAAGTATACCCTAAAGTTTACAAATACAACCCTTAGTTGTGTTACAAAAATTATAAAATGTAATGTGCCGTAGTCATGGCTAGAATGACGCAGACTGTAACTTAACTATTTTGCCACACTTTATGCCCCTTCTCGTTTCTTTTGAAAACCCTCTCTAACATTAAGATAATTACATCATAGTCCCTAATTTTTTTAACTGTTATAAATTGACTTAAGTAGTATCCTAGCCCATAGGCACTAGACGCGAATGTGTCACACGCAAAAAAAATAAAATTATATCCGTACCACCAGTCCGTGCTGGTATTGTAAAGAAAGAAGATGAGCTACATAACTGAAGTAGCCCTCCCAATTGTAAACTACCCGAAGAATTATGATTCCTTAACCTATTAAACTTATGAGGTGCTTGATAACTGCTGCGCTAGGCCATCCAGTTATGCTAAGCTATGGTTTCCAATTCAGCAATTGAAGTTCATGATTTATCTTCACCTCCCTAGTTTCTTTAGGCATTAGAATATGTTTAATAGGGATGATAAATCTGTGTTTGTTTTGGTCCAAATCTGTGCCATGCGATTAAACCCCCAGTTATTTTAAGTTATTTAGCTATAATTTTTTATGATTAAAAATTATGAAAATAATTTAAAATAGAGGAAAAAAACAAAAAATTGTTTATTCAACCCAAACAAGTCAAATTCTAAATAACTTTAGGGATTGAAATTTGCAACAATTTATATGGAAGAAAAGTGTTTCAAAATGAAAATTACACCCAATTTTAGATTCACAATAAATAATACGAAAACGACATTCACATTTTGATGTGAAATAAGATGAAATACCATATGTAAAGAACTGATACAAGCTACTGAGGGAGAGTGTTGAGATATAAAGTCCCACATGTATATAACAACCTCACTGAATTTGCTGAATTTGCAGAACTATGCTCTGGGTGATTGCTTAAGGTCATAAAGAGACTTTCAGAGGCGACACACTTTCCCGATATACTCTTCATCAACTCGAAAACCCGTATGAGGATTTATATAGATTTTCTCGGAGAGATCACCGTGTAGAAAGACATTTTTGACGTTTAACTGATGTAAAGGCTAAGAGCGAGATGCCACAAGGGAGTAATAATCGTACGAAAGTAAGCTTGACCTTTAGGTAAAATTTTGTACTAAAATCCTTCCCAAGAACTTGTGTAAATCCCATAGTCACCAACCGTGCCTTATAGTGATCAATAGAGCTATCGACTAAATACTTCACATTGAAGACCCATTTACATCCAATGGTCTTCTCCTTGTAAGGTAGGGAAACAAGCTCTCATGTACCATTTTAGTTGAAAGCATCCATTTTCACTTTCATTGCTTCTACCCATTTAGGATTTTGGAGAGCCTCAACCACTTATCGGGGAGTGAAAATGGAGTCAAGTTAGCCCTAAAAAGCTCGTGGACCTGAAAGACTCGTAAGAAACGTACTGAGAAATAGGATGATTAGAATTTCCAGCAAAATCATGGCGGGAAGGGGGGGTGCCGAATACGAGAATGAAAATTAGAAGAGTAGGAGGTGGTAAAATGGAGGGAGTAACTAAGTCTGAAGGAGGTACCTGTAATGAGGACTTAAAAGGTGTGGGAGGAGGAACGTCATCTAATAAAGGAATCAGGCGGGCAACTAATGAAGCGTCACCCTCAAGAGAAGTTGAGTCAATAATATCCTCGAGAGATGGGGAGGTACTCACCACTCCGTAGAAAGGGACATTCTCATTAAAAGTAATATCAAGTGAGTGATACATGTGTTTTGATACCGGATTATAACACTGATACCCCCTAGACATCGAGGAGTACCCCACAAAATGCACCAAATAGTTCTTTCATTAAGTTTGGTATGAGAGGGACTACGATCATAAACAAAACTACACCGACGCAAACGAGGCATAATGTGGAATGAAGTACTATTGGGTTGAAGGCACTGGAAAGGCGATTCCACCCCAACACTTGACTTAGGGTACGATTTATGATAAAAAGCGACGGTAAAGAAAACAAGGTGCCAATATGATTTGGGCACCTTCGTACCACTTAACATGCATCGAACTACTCCCATTAGGTGGAAATTTTTTCGTTCTCCCGCCCCTTGTTCGGGGTATATGGGCAAGTGAGTTGATGCAAGATCTCTTTTTGAGACCTAAACACATTAAAAACATACTCACGCCCATTATCGGACCGGATATTACGAAGCATCGCCTTAAATTGAGTTTTAATCATTTGGAAAAATTTAACAAACAAGGGGAGAACTTCAGATTTCCTTTTAAGAAGATACACGTAGTACACCGAGAACAATAATCAATGTCACATAATTGTGATGACCAGAAAAGGCAGTCACAGGGATGATGCCCACATATCGTAATGAATCAAATCAAACTTACTAGGAGCACGACTCATATGTGGTATACAAGTAATCCTATCATGCTTGGAGAGCTCACATATTTCACGTAAGAATTTTTTGTCCTTACATGCTTTCGAAAGAGAAGGAATGGGATAGGTCTTGTAAATTGACATGTCCTAGGCGGACATGCCACAAGTGCAAGGTCTAGAGGGAAACATCATAAAAAATGGAAGCACCGAGACTAAAGGTGGGGAGGTTGTGATGATGTTGTTTCCCCAAAATGGTACAACTCGTTGTGCTCATAGTCCCTGCCAATAATCCTCTTCGAATTACAAGTCTTGCAAGAGACAATGGGTAGGGAAAATTACAATAGCGCAATTGAGATGTTTGACAAGTTGGCTAACGGATAAGAGATTAAAAGAAAAATTAGAGCCTTGTACCATAAGTAACATCCTGGGGCCCCTTCAACCATTGCCAATTGGCTTTGGGCTGGATGCTCAAATATTTAACATAGTATCAGAGTAGCTATTCATGGACTAACGGCCCAATGGCTCCATGTCATCCAATATAAATTTGTCCATGTGTGAGGCTCAAGTGGCGCCACACGTGAGGGGGGAGTGTTGAGATATAAAGTCTCACATGGAAAATTAAAGCCATCACCATCACAAAAATCTTCTAAGCATATTGAACAAATTGTACCAGAACTTGCAACGATATATGAAGCAGTGCTATTAAAGATATAAAAGAAAATATACTTGAAAATTCGAAAGCAATAGGGCGTAATTGAAGCCTAATCTTGAAACTAGCTGCGACTGGAACTCAGTGGTGAAAATGGAACAGTAGGCGCAATCGTAACAAGAAAGTGTTTCTGTGGTTGTTCTTGTGGAATTGTGGCATCATGTTTTTATTGTTCTGCCGTTATCTTGATAATATCATTCTTTTGTTATTTCCTTTTTTTGAGGACTTCTCGTCCTTGTATTTTCGTAATTATATTTTGTATTATCGTTAATTTTGTTTCTTATAAAGCAATAAAAACAAAAAAATCAGAACAAAAAAAGTGAGACAAGTTATGCAACCTAGTTGCGTGTTGCGACCATTGCTTGAGGGAAAAATTGAAATCCCTAGGGCATTATCTATCTTTATGTTGGTTCCAGTGGGCATAATCCAGTGCTTTTTATTGTGTTTTGATCAAGTGTAGTAGTTTGTTGGTTCCAGAGGGCATAATCTAGTTATTTTCACTCCGTGTTACTACCATGACTTGCTAACATGAAGGTATTTCCAGCACAATGAAAAGTCATTCTCCTTGAAAACGATGGAGGACGGTCAGGTGCTTCTGTACTCTGTAAGTTTCTGCAACCCAAATGTGCCTTCGATCATCAGCCTATCATCTTCTTGATACTTTTCTGCATGTTTTTGAATGTGAAGTTTTTTTATGTGTAGAATTTGATTAATTTTCAATTGCTGTTTATTTTTTTTCTATCCCATTCCTGTTCTTTTTCCTAGAATTCAGTTAATGCACGTGACTCTAGAATTCCATATCCGTGGTTGGTCTTCAATGAGAAGATCAAAGTAAACTCAGTTTTCCTTCGAGACTCAACAGCTATATCTGATTCGGTGCTTCTCTTGTTTGGGGGAAGTGTTTTGAGAGGGGATATTGTAAGTCTCTCTCAGGCATGCACATACTCATGATTTTTATTTACCTTTTCCTTATTGTGATGGTTTTGTGGAATCATATACTTTATTGAACAGGACGGGCACTTGAAAATGTTGGGGGGATATTTGGAGTTCTTTATGAAGCCTGACGTAGCAGAAATGTTTCAAAGCTTACGGAGGGAGATTGAGGAATTAATTCAAAACAAAGTAAGTGAAACTGTGAAATCATGAAGGATATACTTCAGAGCCACTTTTACTGTATTGATCTCATCTTGTATTTCCACTGACAAGGTTTTCAGAAAACTGTAAAGTGTTGTTTCTGCTGACATTACACTACAATTATCTGACTCGGTAGTGTACTTAGAGAGGGTAGGGTCACATTTTTTGAAAATTTAAGACTTCAACCATATAATTTACAAATTTTCATTACTTTTTCTGGATTTTATATGTTTTACCCCTTGAAAAATGTATGTTTATTTTAATAATATTTTTTGCTTGACCAACGTCCTTAATTTCCATATTCAGACATTAATATATATATTTTTAAAAATTCTTTCTAGATGTTGCCTATAATCAGCAAGTGTGGTGTTAAAGCTGACCGTGGCATGTGGCCTTTCAGAAAATAAAATGTTTCAAAAATCAAGGCCCGTTTGGTTTTGTATTCAGAAAACTCGATTTAAACGCTGTTTTTAAATACAGTTTTAAAATTCAGTTTTTTGTGTTTATAATTATTGGTGCACATTTCGTAAACTTGTTTTTAAATACAGTTTTTTAATATTTTTGACAAAATTGGCAAACATATATATATACATAGTTGTCAAATCGCGAATCGTATCGTGAATCGTTTACCCCCCGAATCGCGAATCGTGAATCGAATCGTGAATCGTATCGGTCGAATCGGAACCAAACGATAAAAACGTAGTAAAACATATGTAAATGGAATTTAACACTATAGAATTGGTAATTAAGCGTAATATGACAAAAAACTAATCGTAGCACATGATAATATACCAAAATATATCACAAAAATTAATCGTAGTACATGTTCTCATTCATTTTAAGCTTAAAAATGTAAAAAACAAAAATATATCATAAAACAACCTACATATTAATTTAAAACACCCTACATAAAACAAATATATATATATATATCATAAAGAGCCTAGATATTAATTTAATGTAAAAAAATCGCGAAAAAAAGTGAATCGGACCGAATCGTGAATCGGACCGAATCGGACCCGAATCGGAAGATTCGAATCGTGAATCGCCGATTCGGTCCGATTCTTTAGACATTTGCGATTCTAAGGTTGATTCGAATCGTTTTGGTAGTGAATCGAATCGAATCGTCCGATTCGAATCGCGAATCGGACGATTTTGACAACTATGTATATATATATATATATATATAGAAAGGATCTCATGCATACCCAGTTTGCATACCCTCCGTGCGGACCATTTTTTTAAAATAGTAAAAAAAATAATTTCGGGCTGATTTTTTTTTTTATGATTTTTAAACATTTCAGTAGGACCATGAAAAAATAATCAGCTCAAAATGATTTTTTTTGCTATTTAAAAAAATCGGTCAAACTTTGTCAGTTTTTAAGTTGATAAAAACTGACAAAGTTTGACCAATTTTTTTAAAATAGCAAAAAAATTCATTTTGAGTTGAATTTTTTTTTATGGTCCTATTGAAATGTTTAGAAACTAAAAAAAAAAATTAGATCAAAAATATTTTTTTTACTATTTTATCAAAATTGGTCCGCGCCAGCGGTATGCAAACTGGGGTATGCATGAGAACCGCTCTCTCTCTCTCTCTCTCTCTATATATATATATATATATATATATATATATATATATATATGTGTGTGTGTGTGTGTGTGTGTGTATATATATATATATTACTTTCATACATACTTGATACATGAATATATATATATATATATATACATATCATGTATTTTTATGTATATTTAATGAGGTATGTTGGGGAGTTTAACTATATATATAATGATATAATCTATGAAGCACGAACACGTAATACATGTTTCGACACGTGATACGCGACACGTGATTGATCCAAAAACTAGCATACGACACGTTATGATACGTATAATATATAATATATATTTAAATATATATTAATTAATTAAAATAGATTTTCTCCATAAAATACATTATTAGAGTATTCTTAACATGAAATTAAGAAAATTGACCATATAAAATAAAATTCAAACACACTTTGACCTTAAGAATCATTACTAAAGCACAATCACCATCACTTGAGTCAAAAACTGACTCGTGGCTTACGGGAGAGTGTTCGTGCTTCATAGGCGTCGGATATGTTGTCGGACACGACACGTTGGCTTCCGGGAGAGTGTCCGTGCTTCATAGGATATAATTCACAATAAAATTATATACATACATGAATTGATAATATTTTTTAATACATATATACTATATGTATATTTTATATTATTCCATACATTGATAATACATGAATAAAACTATATATAAGTATCATGTATCTATTGATAATATTATTTAACATATGGATCTTAGTATATTATATAATTTAATAATATAAATATACGTAATTTTGTGTACATGTACATATATATATATATTTATTTATTTATTTATTTATTTATTTATTTATTTATAAGAATTACACACATATTAATGTATTATGTATGTATATAGGTATAAATACATTAAAATATTAAGAATGAATAATTCTAAGTTGAAAAATAAAAAACAAAAGTTATAAAACACCCTTATGTTGTTTTTTGAAAAACTTGATTATAACACATAAATGTTATAATTCAGTGTTTAAAAACAGGTTGCCAAACGCATATTTTTATCAGAATTGTATTTAAACACAGAAAGCAGAATTTTAGTTGCAAACTAAACAGGCCCCAAGTAAATAAATGATAAAATAGTACAGTAAAAATAGTAAAATTCCACGGGATGTTAACTTTGACACAACAATAACAGATTATGGGCTTAGTCTAAAAATAGTAGTGATGTCTAAATTTGGCAATTATGGAAGTGGTAAAATAGAAAAACCAAACAATATATATCGAAATATCCAGAGTTTTCAAAGAGATCCCTAGCGACCAGTTCTAGTATGAATTGCAAAGGGATCCCCATTGTCTGATTCCTAGATCCACCAATAACTTGACTACTGTTAATTCATACGAGTAATCTCCATGTGTGCAGCTAGTGAATCCACGAATGGACATAAACACCCATCACGAACTTTTATCTGCAATGCGGTTGCTGATATCGGAGGATCAATGCGATGGACGGTTTGTATTCAATCGTCAGGTGCTGCTACAGTCCTCAAAACCAATCATAACAGCAGTATTAGCACCACCAGCATTGGGTTCGAGGACGCAAAGCGGGCCTGGGGGTGATAATTCCAAGAGTCAGCTCCAGACACTGCTTACTCGGGCAGGGTACGCTGCCCCTACCTACAAAACAAAGCAGTTGAAAAACAACCAGTTTAGAGGCATCGTAGAGTTCAATGGGATGCAAATAATGGGGCAGCCTTGCAATAACAAGAAACAGTCCGAAAAGGATGCAGCGGCTGAGGCTCTTGAGTGGCTGATGGGGAGGAGTCAGGCGGGCCGTGATTATGTCGATCACATGTCGATGATTCTGAAGAAGAGCAAGAAGGATCATAGCTGATAAACTCGGAGGTGAAAAAGTTCAATTGTGTTTAGCTGTTCAGAGTTGTTCGTAAAGAATTGTAAGTAAACGTTACATGATGATTATCCGATTTTGGACTAGAGGGCGAAAACTGAAAGATGAAAATACGTTGTACTGTTTTACTTTTCACCTAGGTGAATAATTTAACCCGAACCAAAAAAAGGAACAAGTGTGTGTGAAGGTGATAAACGGCACAACAGTGGTGTTTAATAGAGCAGCCTGCGAATACTTGTATAACAGTGTGGGCCTTGATTTCAAGCATCGTTCTGAAAAAACAACTGCACCTTAATATGAAGTTCTCTCGAAGCGCCAATTGCTTCTGTCACAATGATACCTCGCTTGAAAAAGTAGAGTTGCAAGATCAGGTATGCAATGCAGTGGATTGCAAATGTGGGACTGTACTTTTGGACATGATGTGTTTGATGGGTCTAGAATTGACTTGTTTGACCATTTTCTGGAGCGGGTGATTGTTTGTATTTTGGAAAGTCACAGGTTAACCCCAAAATGCTAGATGGAATCAATTACAATATGATAACTTTTTTCAGATCGGAGATTATTTTTTTTTTGATTTTGTAATTTTGAGCTTGAAGATCACATTGATCCTTACTTTTTGTATATAGGCATTAGTTTGGAAAGTCCGAGAATATTGCAAGGGGTTGGGGGGTGGTCATTTTGTTCCCAGTGATGCTGGCTGTGTTAGGAGTGCAAAATTGTAATGAGTTGCTTGAGATTAATAAAATATTAATTTTGTTTCTTAGCCTAATGTGTCAATCTTGAGCAAATATTAATTACGCCAGTAACGAGGGTGTTAATGGTGTTCTGCAAATAATGTTTCTCTAATATCTTGGGCGTGCTTAAAATTAATGTAGATGTGTTTGAACGTTGAAGGCGGCTTAGCAGGATGTGTTTGTCAGGAGATAAATTGGTGGTGCACGTAGCTGCACTGCAAGGCATAAGTTTATATATAGTTTGACATTTTGATTTGTATAAATAACTGTTGTAATGTTTGTTTTTTCCTTTTTTTTTTTATTATAATACAAAATGATAATATTGATTTAACCCTGCTGTTAGGTGGTCGGGATTTGAACAACTAAACTAATTGAAAAGCCTCATCATCACAAACTTTTTATTCCAAACTTGAGTCGTCTTGTAAACAGTTTCTGGTCGCTCTTAATTCCTACAACTGGGGTAAGACTAGGGTCCATTCCAACATAAATGATGTGTAGAAGCTTATAATTCTTATTTGGTGACTTTTGGTAACAGTCGGGGAAAATTATTCAAGTCCCTTACGGTCTGTTGGACCACCATTTTTATCTTATTGTCTTGAATACATGCATACATAACATTATATATTTATCCGTCCTTGAAATGCGGCATTGATTTGGCTGTCGGAATCTTGTAGGTGATTAGGTAAATAATGTGGCGAGCAAAGGAATCTGGCCTCATTAGTTTTGAGACAGCTAGGGAAGACGTGTTCCTTGTCCTCAATCCGTATAATAATCAGATAAAATAAAATAAATTTTCTCTTCATTTTGCATTTAACTTTTTCTGGCAGTAGAGAGAGATGTCGGCAAGGAGCGAGTATAAATGGTGTTGTCTGCAAAAACAAATTATAAAAAAACAAGTGTTTGTGTACTTATATTCTATGGTGGGTTCTAGGCAGCTGCTCCAAGAGCATATGGTTGGTCTTGTAGGTGTGGTGTGGAGTCTATTTTTTCATTAAGAGTTACTTCCACACTTTAAAATGACCATGTGGCATTTGGATTGGATGGTCATTTCTATTTGCAAATTGAAAACTAATATGTTTAATTTGTTCCTTTAAACACCTCACACGTCGGCATTAAAAATGTTGCGTGGAGGGGCTGCACATTTAGAAGCCACTTGGTCATTTAGTTCAAAGACACGGGGGTACAAAAATTTGGTAGTTTACTTTACCATCAATTGTGGAACCCACGTTGCTCTGATACAAAATGCCAAGGAAGTCTAAAATATATATTTTTAATTATTAATACTGAAAATGTTGTCTTCAGTTTTGTCAAAAGTATATTATTGGTATTTTTTGTCATTACAAATAATCAAAATAAACATCTTGAGCAATATAACTAAGAATTTTTATCAATTAGTCCCGTTTACTAAATATATAATTCAATAAGTTTTATCATCTTTTTTTTACTCCAACTTGTCCCATAAAAAAAGATTTTTGGTTCAATATGCCCTATTTGTAATCATATAGTGAATATTCACTGTATGTATAAATATGATTTATTGAAAAAACATATTATGATATGACCTATTAGGAAATGTCTTAAGTAAATAAGACTTATTTGTCAAGCTCTCTATAACTAAATTAAAATTTTGGGTTAATTACACTTTCTCTTAGTTTTACCTCAATTTTTTTGTCTGTCACCTCAAACTTTTATTTTTTTGAATTTAACCTACTGGACTTCCAAAATGGTTTCAAGTTACCCCTACCCTTAACACCGTTATTTTTTGAATGAAAAAGTGAATCATGTGCCATGCACATGGAGGAAAATGGCATTTGTAATTTTTTACATCCACTTAGCCTTTCTTTCTCCCCATCTCTCAATTTCACACTTTCATGACCGCATAATCATGGTTGCCCCCCCCCCCCCCCCCCCCCCCCCTCTTTATCTTCCTCTCACTCCCATGCTCGAATACGCACACACACAAATACCCAAGCAAGAGAAGAAGACATTGATTTGGTGGATTTTTATTTTTTGATTGGATATAGATTAGATTTAGGCTTTATTTTGTTTGATTTGAGTTTATTTTATTAGATTTAGATTTTCATGAACTGAAATTATTATTTTTCCTTGAAATAATTTTTTTCGTTGTTGGAATCAATTTTTTGGTGGAAAATATTTTTTTTTTGTTGAAAATCAGTTTATTTCTTGGGAAACAATTTTATCCCTCAAAATTAATTTTTAACTGAAATCAGTTTTTATTCATTTATTTTTTAGCTGGAATTTCTTTCTGTTGTTGGCATTCATTTTTTTGGGTGGAAAACAATTGTTTTTGTTCAAAATCATATTATTTGGTGGAAATTATTTTTTCTTGCTGGAAATTATTTTTTTGGATGTTGAAAATCATTTTAAGGATCACAAGTATTTACTCCCACTTTTAAAGATTCATTTGTAGCCATGCCCATGTTTTTATTTTTTTAGATGTTGGTCCTGTTTTTATAATTATGGAACAAGTGTCATTCATTGTAGAAAGAAAGATAGGCGGTTATAAGAGAGTTGTGGCGATTTTTAGTAGTTATGAGACGTAATACAATTTAAAAAATCTATGAGAGGAGATCCTAACAAAACTTTCGGAAATGAGACTAAACTCAAAAAATCCATTTTTTTTAATTATTTTTTTGAATTTTCAGTATTTTTAAAAATAGTTTATGTCAAATGTTTATTTCATTTAAGTGTTTAAAACCTTTCCCCAATTTGTGTTTATTAAATATGTTTTTCAGAATATATTTTTTGTGCAATTTTATCACTTTTAGATATATTTTATATCAAATTTTTAAATATTTTTGTGTCATTTTCAATTTTTGTAATTTTTCCCTAGATTTTCTAATAGTTTTTTTTTATATTTTCTCCAAATTTTTTCAACGTTTTATTTTTATTATATATATATATATACATTTTCCCAATATTGTACATGCATTTTTAATATTTTCTTCATTTTTCAGAATTTTTGAATTATTTTTATATAATTTCATAACTTAAAATATATATTTGTTTATATTTAAATGTCGTAAATAATTTTTAGCACTTTAGATTTTTTTTCTTAATATTTTTTTTGTAATTTAAATAATATAAAAATTCAAATTGCTCCTCTAAATAGGAATGAACAAATATACCCTCAATTCCCTCCATGTGCAATGCACATGATTAATATTCCGTTCAAAAAGTTAACAGTGTTAATGGTCGGGGCTAACTTGAAGCCATTTTGAAAGTTCACGGGGTTAAGTCCAGGAAAACAAAGTTGGGATGGCAATGTGAAATAAGGGAAAAGTTCAGGAAAAAGTGTAATTAACCCTAAAATTTTAAGTGTGAGAATTAAATTATAAATTTTTTTAAGGGATACAAATGTAAGTAACTAGCGAAAAAATAGTCATTGATAGAATTTAAGACAAACATGTAAGTATAGATTTTGTCATGGATTTATGCTATGACAAATTGATCACGGACATTGACCGTTTGAAAATATCAAACATGATAATTTACAAAAAAATAGAAAATTTAGAAGGGACGATCACCCCCACTTGATCCTACATAGGTTCATTGTGTATATTGTAACACTCCTGATATTCCACACATAAGGTGGTCAGTCCAATACGTCGAGAATGAGGAGCGTCAAATAATTTACATCATTCTAAATATGAACGATAAATAATGAAACTAGATTTATCCACAATAGTAAATAAAATGGTGCTAATGAATGAGATTACACACATAAGTCTAAAAAACAAGTGAATAAATAAACCAAATAATCTTCACAGGATAAATATCTCAACTGATCAAAACGGTTTGAAATAAAAAACTTTGGAACCCATTATGAGATCATAATAAAGAATCTCCAAACAACTGAATTTAAATAAAAATAAATAAAATTCTAAAATATATGAACTCCTACATCTAAGAATAGATAACTGAAATGATTCGAATGCTATATGCTCGGCCTTGTTTCGATCGCGAAATGTTTGAATATTAAAAAAAATGTGGGTCAGAACCCACATTTGCAAGGAATATATAACTTAATTTGAAACAATATTAACTGCCACGTTTAACGCTGTCTCTATTGGCTCTCACGCCCAAGATACCTCATCTCACCTCTAACTAAAGTATATTCTAGCTAAATGCCAAGCTATACTATATATAATGTAGTACCCAATCCCCATGACTAACATGTAAGCTACATGGTCTATACCAAGATCTACATTATAGTATTGTAATCATTAACTGTATACAAAGGGTCATATAGTACCCACATTATACTAGCGTCATATGTATAAGTAGTACCCACATACTACACTTTATTCTACAAAGAAAGCATATCACAGTAAGATATGAGTACGCCCATCATCAGACAACCTATGTATAAACATTACACGAAGACTCAACCATTCGAGAACCTCTCGTACCTCTATCGAGTCAATTCATAGGAGATTTCACTCCTAATGAGTTTCACACAAACACACATGAATGGGCATATCAGTACACTGACACACCACCTTGTAACCACATACGAAGATTACACGACAGATTAAGTCTCCTATATCTTCCTCCCGTGATATGGTTGACCCAAAGCACATATGATTGGGATATAAACCTATACATAGCTTGCATCATTCGTCAGGGGTGTACTCGATTTCGCGAACAATTCCATAAAACTCCCACCGATATATTCCGCACGAATTACTCACACCCTTAATATGTCCACACATAACATACAATATCCAACAAACCAATTGTCGTTTATTGCATCATCTTGAGTAGTCAATAGCCTACATAGCATACAATATATTGCATCATTAGTTAATGGGACTTTAATGCGTTTGCTTGAGTAGTCAAATCCTTTGGTACATGCATAACAACAGATCAATTGTCGTTTATGTACTTTGAGTGTAATACCTTATTCATGTTATAAAGGTACAAATAAAAGGCTCGTCGACCATACGATCTTTACTTTTCATCTTAGATAAATCTACCATGACAAGTTTTGAGGCAAGATCGACTTTACAACCATTCGTTGTGTCCTCCACCTTCACCCAATCACATTAGAAGATGATTTTTTTGAAATATAAGTAATCTAGTTTCAATATTTGTTGGATAACTCCATAATAGGTTAACATCGTATTCTTTGGCTTTTTTTTGCTAGCCACACAATAAGTTAAGGTAGAAATTGAAATTCTATTATTTTGCGTCAACAATTTTTCCTCACATATATATGAGATAAATCAAAACCGTTGATGCAAAATTTTTTAAACTCCTTTGAACAAAAATTAGAACTTTGGCTAGGCGTGAAAGACTCGAAGAGACATCACCTCTTTTTAAAAGATGCATTTATTAATTGATTTTTTTGGGGCATGACTTGTAACACATATATAAATAGCCACGATAAAAGTGGTGTAATTAATTCTTTTAATACATATGCCCTAAAATCATTCACCATGCAATTTCTCTTATGATTTCAGAAAATTTCACTCCCATACTTCCTAAACGTATTCATGAAATTATAAAGTTTAGATGGTAATATAGAGAATACATATAATCCAACAAAACCAAGTTATATATGTATCTACGTACTCTCCCCAATATTCAACTTCATCTTATGATTCAAAGACATAATGAACTACTTCCTAGTATTGCAGATTGGTGAGTCTCACATCTTAAGGATTCTCAAAAGGTAATTCATCCTCAAACTCATCAGGTTCCTTTACTACTCATTCTCCATGATGGTTGAACCTCCGAAGCCCTTGTCCTCGTAGATTTTCTTGAGTGTATAATGACGATTCTTTTGTTATGCATTTTTCTACAATTGACCCTCCAATATACCGTTTATCATTAAGGTAATGTTTGAAGGTTTTCTTCAAATGCTCGAAAGAATACAGACATCGATACTTGATGGGTCCACATACAAAGCCTCATCGCATAGATACACATTCAGGCGGATACTGATGTCAAAGAACGATAGAGGAAAATATTTCTCTAATATAAAAATTGCCTCAGTTAAAGTTGATATTGCAGCTTTAATATGCTTTCTCTATTTACCACTTTTGCAGAAAGTAAGGTGAAGTACAAATCATTCTTCATGATTGCCATGCAGAGATCCTTGTGCTCAGAAAAGCATTGCCTAAACATCATAGGGATTAATTGAATGATGACGTACCATTTGTGAGACTTGCATTATTTCTGGTAATTTGTTTAGTAGCTTAAAACCTTGCGAAAATTACCAGAATAATCACTCAGAGTATTCAAGTTGAATAGTGTGTCTATGAGGATCTTTCTCTCATTAGTATTCAAAATGAAAGCACTCATGGTGATAAAATTTCTTCCTATTGTACGATCAGTTCTTAACCATCTTTTTTATTTTCATCTCCTTAAGATTACGGCACGCCTTCTCTCCATATTTTGAATGAGATCCACGGAGACAGGTACATATCAGATGTTTCGCAAAATTCTTCGCTATTTACACCACGATAACTACATTCCTTACACTGCGCTCTTTCTAATACGCCAAGTCAAGTAGCATTGATCGTTTGGACCAACCCTTTATTTTACTCGGATCTTTTGGATCCTCTTTAGATTTATGCTTTTGGCTTGAAAACTGAGCGTGTTTTCTACAAACTTATTCCATGACCTCGTTACCTTTTCCTTCTCCTCGATTTGATAACCATAAATCCAAGAGGGTTTTGTCCTATGCTCATGAGCGATTGGTAAAATGTTAGGCTTGCTTTCCTAAAAGGGTGACTATTCGAGAAAAATCTATGATGACTAGCATAACTTATCTTATCACTATGAATGATGTAGCCAAGTGGATTCAGTTTCCTCCCCACAGTAAGGATATCCGTAATCACCATGAACATTGGAACCAGATAAGGTCCCATAGTCAGGAAATTATTAGATCGCTAACTACACTGTTACTTTAAGTGTTAACTCTTCAGCCTTGTGAGCATAAAATGCCTTCATGCCTTCATCTAATAACTCGTTAAGTTATTTGATTAAGGTGGCTAAGAAAATATTAAATCTACACTCATACATCCTTTGTACATCTGTACACTCATACTTCCTCTGCAAATCTGCTCCTACCAGCTTAAACGTTGCCAGTATCTGCCTCTGTACATCTGTACACTCATACATCCTCAAATGACTTTGGATGTCCTTCTTCCACTGGCTCGACACAACAATGTCGGAGCTCCCTGTAAACTCCGAAGGGTGCGCCTTCTGAAAGGCATCACGAACACGTTCCCAAGCAGACGAGAATGCATGATCCTGGACTGGGGCTACCATCAGTATCTGAGGTGGTGCCTGCTGCACAACTGCTAACACGACATTTACTGCCTGGGCTACAATGGCAGAAACTTTAGTAGCATTTATAGAACCCTAAACTGGCGCAGGCTGCGACTCGGGCTGGGCACCCCTGGGAACTCGTTGTGCACGTCGAGGAGGCATATAAAATGAGAGAGACGTTTTATAAGTCCACAGTTAATATCTCAAGATAGCTGAAGAACGTAAGATACACAAAAGAGTACAACAATCCTAAAATATAGGGTTCTATATCCAAGGACGCTACACGGAAACATAACAAGTTGTACAGATCCTAAAGACTCTAGAACATGATGCTCTGATACCACCAGTGACACCCCGACTAATTAAATACCGGGTAGCTACTCCTTTATTTAAATTAATGCAAAATGTCAAGTTGGTTCAGTTCATAGCATCACTGTCGAAAACATTTATTTAATTACTAACCACCTAATATTTAAAATAGTGAAGTGTCAAGTTTTAAAGTCTTATTTAGCCAACAACAAAGTAATCTAAATAATTATCCAACCATCACATGAATAATCTCATAAGGTAATCAATAGAATGAATAACTGATGTTTGGAGTAAACACTCCAATAATAGTAGCAATGTAAATAAACCAAGTATAATAGTCTAAATGAAATAAATAAATCCCACGACTAAAATAACTGAAAGTCTAAAACTGTTGTCACTGAATAGAATGGGAAACAGGCCCTAACTGGAATAAATGACTCCCAATAGATACAAGGATAGATGTGGAGGCGTCTAGTAACGAGATCCTGTAACTTCCACAGCAGCTACAACACGTCAATGGATTGGCACTCCTAAGCTTGGCGTCACTGTGGCTGGGCACCTAAAAATGTTTTACAAGAAAATAGATTGGAAAGCTAACGGGTCAGAGCCTGAGGTAAAAATATTTTAAAAGAAGCAAGTGTTTAAATTACAATATTAAACAACACATATATTAAACATGTTAGTCACGTGCCCTCACTTGAGATTCTCACCCCTAAACTATTGTGCACGCCTAACGCATTTTTTAAATACCACCTAGTTATACCACTATCTGTCTAGTCTATTCGACCCCCATTCAGACGGTTCTTACTTTATATGCTACTCATATTATTTAAATAAAATATGTTCGTAATTCATATGTTCGTAACTCACGCATTCAGTAATTAGATTACTTAGCTCAAATATTAGTTAACTCGACAATATTCTTAACTCAATTAAATTCCTTCATTATTCTCATTTATTAAGTAGCAGTGAATCAGTCACAAGTACATATATAAGTCACCCATAACATATATACATATATGGCACCCCTAAGCTAAGCTGCGGTACACACATACTCTGCTATCGAATCCCGATACATCACGTACATAAGGATCACGTGTTTCGAATCACTCAAGAACCGTTTCAATATAAATCACACATATTGGAGGCGAACATAGTTCACATACCCATGGGTCACGCACATACCTGCGCTCCGATGGTCAGCTGACTTATCAACTCACAAATAAGTCATTCACAGTCCTATGTTCTTAAGTTACCAATCTAAATACCCCCGAAGGCACACAAAGATAAGACGGTCCTTTCTATAAAATCAACCTTTTGTGATAGCAAGTATGGAAGGTATGTTCTACACATAATCATTCATATACTAAGTATTCACACAACTTAGGTAATAATCATTTTAGTATAGGTATATTCCAGCCCCATATCGTATGTCTTGCACATATAATAATATCGTCCCATTTATTCTACATAATAGGTTTAGCGCGATAATTCTTGACGTATAACTTCGAGTACATACCCTAGCCAAAATAGGTTACTCAGTCACCCACTAGTCTCTAAGGTTATCTCAGTATTTAGAGTCCCTCTACTACTGGTCCCAACTTTACATCATCATCCACCCAAACTCGCTCTCAATTTAAGTAATTTCTAACTGTACCTCACTCGGTAAGCATCCCTAACAATCCCATTAAATTCCATAAGGTATAACATATTCCGGGCACCAATTACGATCCTACTGACCTCAATCAAGTTCCGCAATCTTTTATAAGTCACAGTACAATTTCTTACAAGCTTGGGATTCGGCAAACCTTAAAGGGAACAATTTTACAAAAATCAGAAGGGGTCGATCGATCGATGGAAAGGGGTCGATTGATCGATCCATCGATCGATCGACATTCTTGGGTCGATCGATTGATCGAACAGGTATCTGCCCAGAATTTCCATTAACAGTTATGAGTTCTCTATATTTTACACCCGAATCCTCCATTACATTGTTCCAAACTACCAACCAAGTATTCTAATCATCAAACTAACATATCTGCATAAACTTTAATGTATTAGAATCATTAAACCATCAAGGATTAACAGTTTTTGGGATCAAATCACATATTTTTCATAAAAACCATATTTCTCCTATTTTCTTCAAGATCTTCATATAACACCATATAAATTCGTGATTCTTTACACATGCATCATGATTTCGTAACTAGTATATGACCAGGAGTGTATCTACATGCAACCTACTCAGATTAAGTGTTTATTTCTCCAATTCACAACAAAAATCACTATTTATGATAAGACATTAAATCTACACTATCATGTAAAGTATATGCCTTAAATCTTTACAAGATAAATCACTTGCCTCTATTTATAAGTTCTGATCCTTTGATGGCGATAAAGGTTGATTCTCCTTCTCTTTGCGGTCACAAATCTGGCAATAGTGGTGGTGTGTGGTGGTTATGGCCTTGGAAACCCTTGTAACTTCTCCTCTCTTATCACGTTGCCCACTATTTGGTTTTGACAGATAATGGGCCTAATGGACCTAAGGTTGGCTGATAAACAAAATCCAATTTTCGTAGGTTACTATTCATCAAAATTTTAAATGACTAAAATACCCTCCCGGGTTACCGATTAGGCCTAAAAATGCACTGGGACCCAAACTAAACCTTCGGCTAGTGTTTTCTGACTATCTCGACCATTACGGACACGTTGGCGCACTCGAAATGACCATATAGGTGATGTAAAAATAATTTACTTTTAAACCCATTAAATTGGTTCCTGACACGACTGTCACGCGCGTCCCAACTTAATTCTCGAATTGCCAATATTTATAACTCGCGATAATATTAATAAATTCAATAATCATATATTACCATGTCCACTCAGTAATATTCAACATTATTATCAT
Source organism: Sambucus nigra (assembly GCA_949130495.1). Taxonomy (NCBI): domain Eukaryota; kingdom Viridiplantae; phylum Streptophyta; class Magnoliopsida; order Dipsacales; family Adoxaceae; genus Sambucus; species Sambucus nigra. The sequence continues at coordinate 298,507,100 of OX422215.1, read as the reverse complement.
AATCAATTACCAACTCTCGTCTCACTAGTATTTAAATCCGGATTAATTTCTAAATAATTATATTAATTTCCAAATAATTATCCCATTTAATTTAATTAATCCCATTAAATAAAATCAATAAAATTACGGGGTATTACACTTACATGCCTGAATATATTTGTACTTCAAGTCCAAACCCTTCAAGCTCTTCTTCATGCTCGAATGACTATCTGGTAACCTTCTCTCTTTTGAGAGAATGTATTTAACCCACTTAAGAATTTCAATTGTGCTGTTGCCCGACAAACCATATCGACTCTTTAAATTATGCGAACCAATCATTGCATACACTACCGATTGATCTTCTTCGTAATTTTTATACGAAGATCTAGCCGTATTATCCATATCCATTAGCTGGTGATTTTGATGGCAGTGGACTCCGTAAGCATCATCAATTAGGTAAGTCAGAGGATGCCGTACAAGGAAATTATTTTCCATTTTCATCCAGTGGGGTTCTATTACATGGTCGATTACCGATAATTCTTTCAAAACATATGGTACAATTTTCCCATGGAATGTACATATCTTATAGTCTTGTGACATAATCGACTTTAGTAAATACAATTTAACGTCTTCCAAATACTTAAATTTTCCATTCATACAATGGGTGTATGGACTCAGAATCTTGTCATTGTTAATATTTTTATCTGTATATTTAATAAATTCACGGATGTCCTTTACATGATTAACAGAGACTCTATTACTCTCTTCCACTCACTATTTGTAGTGAGGAAAATACAATAAATAGGCTTTAAAATTCAAGTCACCTATATAAATAGGTTGAAACCATGGTCATGTTGCATACAATAACTCTCAATTCATAATTTAAGCAAATTTATTCAAATGTATTCAATCCAAGAAAATTCATTTAAATTCATTCAACTCGAGCATTTAATAAATATGAAATAAAACAAAACAAATTAAGATGTCATTAAACTCCAAAAAATTAAAATTAAAATAACTTATGATGTCAGTCAACAAATGTCTCACATAATTAAAAAATTACAAACTTGCTCCCACATGAAACATTATTCATCGCTAAAGTCAACATGCACAAGCTATTGTACAATTTAACACAGGAACTTCACCAGAGTCAACATGCACAAGCTCCTCTCTACAAACCATATATATTTTTTCAAAAAATATCTGAGCCTCAGCCATCTCCAAAGGCAACTATGGACATGTGTTAAGATATTGGTGAATAAAATAACGGGAAATTGTCTTTCAACCCCATAATATCAAAAATTGATGTCCCGTTTAGGATTTTTTTTCCGAAGGTTCTTTTGGTAGGTTTTATATGATCACTTTCTATGGAATGAAACTTTACTATATTACTCATATTACTCATTCTGGAATCACACTTGTGGAGAAGAAGACTGCCTCAATTGCTGACCAATTGGAGCTCTTGCGGGATCTCTTACTGAAAACTTCGAACCGACACCTGAGTGTATTTCGGCGTCACAAAAACGCTATATTACTACTATGTAATTGTAAGTTGGATATTTACAATATAGAGAAATAAAAGGTTTTGCCCCTGCTGGGTATTTTTTCCTCAAATCTGTGTTGTGATTGTTTGGATGTGCATGCTAATGAGCCTTGATAAATAAAAACATTTGGAAAGTTGGCGCATAACCTAATAATGTTTTGAGAAAATAACACTCGTGAGATTTGAGAAGGATGCAAGTTTGGAAATAAATGGGTAAAATGGTGATTTTAAGTAAAGTGGAATATTTTTCATGAAATAAAAATGTTGGAAATGGTGTTACACAATTAGTCCTAAGTGACGGTGATTTGGGGATAAAATTAACGTAAGAGTGTACGACACAAGAAATGATGATTTTAAAATGTAACAAAAGCTGGGGTGAAACCCGGGGTTTGGGCTTCAGCTGATAAAGGAAAGTGTGATAATGTGAACATTTGATAAATATTAAAACACATTAATATGGACTCCAATGACACCAAGAATAAATAAGAAGGGCCCAGATCCCTGCGGTGAAAGATCCAAAATCACTGGTGTGGAGCCCAATATAGTAAGTTCATATGTAGAAGATTTTAAGATTTGATATTGAAATGTGGAACGTGTCAATAAATAGGTTGTGTGATGCATATAATAAAAGACAACCTAACTTGAACGAACTTAATACATGCTCCAGTTGTAAGATAATGTGGACAAGTAAAGTGTGAAATTGATTGATGTCCATGAAATAAAAGGAAGGGTAAAGAACAATGGTTAAATATGTAATTAAAGAAACCTATGAGGTTTAACCCATAATTAACACAAGGGTATGTTCGTAAGAGATTTCGAAGAAAAATAAGTATTTTCTAGTGCAAAACTGGCGTGCGTTAAAAGGAAATTTTCAATGAAAATACAAAGGTAAAATTGGTATGAGTAAAGGGGTCATTTCGGTGACAGAAATGTTTTTCCTTAAACAAAAAGGGTATATGTTTAAAGTTTTTAATCGGGTGTGTTAAATCAAGAAGTTAATGTGAAGTTAAGTAAAAAGGAGACTCTTTTATAAGATTAAGGTGATTTAATCGGAATAACTAACGTTTTGGAATGAAAATCGTTTAATGCAATAAAATTTGTATATATGTATGTATGTGTGTATATATATAAGTTAGTTGCATGTGAACGTAGATATAACGTTTTAGAATCTCTTTCCTATCTTTCGATTTGACTCATTTCCTCCTCTTTATTATGACAGGTAGTTGTGACACCCCACCTAATTAAATACCGGGTGATGAGTCATTTATTAAATTAAAATCAAGGTGAACGGTTGGTTCATTCTTAGCATCACTGTCGCAAAATAAAATTTCCTATTTTACACCCTAAATAATTAAGCTAAGTGTCAAAACAATTTAAAACCTTATTTCCATTTTATTTAAATTCCAATATGAAAACCTTTTTAATAACCAACAGTGTAAGAATCACATAAATACGAAGGATGGCAATTAACAAACAATAATTAAACCATCTAGATATACCAAACCAAGCTTAAAACTACAAATGAAATCATCCTGACAAGAGTTAACTCCGAAAGAGTACCAAATACTAGAAATAACATAAACATAAACTCTAACAAATCCAAACTGAATGGGGAAACGGGCGACACATGACATAACTAAGCAGAACTAAAATAATAGCAGAATCAACGAAGAGGTCGTCTAAAGTAAGGTCCTGCAACTCCTACATAAGCTGCAACACGTCAAATCCAAAGAACCTATGCATGACGCCCCTGTGGATGGGCACCTGTAATACATACATATATATATATACAAGAGAGAGAGAAATGACAAAAAACAGGTCAGAGCCCGAGTGTAAAACAATTTAAAATAGTTTAGCAAGTATTTAAATTTCTTACCGGCTAATGTAACAACCATGCTAGTATGCGACACTCTCTTAAGAATTCTCACCTCTCGTCTAGTGTGCACGTTTACTGTACTACTAAACTCATAAGTTTATCTAACTTATTTTTCAATAAAGTTTTATCCCGAGAAGTAGAAGGTTATGATATTTAGTTTAAACAAAATCAATCTCTTCAAGATTTATTACGTTACTTAAAGTAACACCATACCGTTACAAGGTTCCTGAACACTTGTTATAAAGTTAGAGCATTTATCCATCACTTAACTACTTATACGCACAGTAAACAGTTCCCATATAAGTATATATATATATATATCAGTCACTCATATATTATATATACTATCGGCACCCCACATAAATTCTATGGTACTGGCATACTCTACTATCAAGTCCCCGTATCACTCGTACTAAGGGAAATACTAGTTAGGAATCACTCTCGAACTGTATTAACACAATACACAGAAACTGGAGGCGAAGCATAGTTCCAAGTTACTAAGAGGTCAGTACATACCCCTCACGTCTCTTAGGATCGTCTGACTATCATTCTCAAATATCCTGTACCAAGGAATCCTATGTTCCAAGGTACAAGTCAATATCCCCCATAAAGGTCCCATCGAGATAAGACAGTCCCGACGCGTCAACCCCTGTGATAGCAAGTAGCGCGTGTATGATTATTCACAATTAAAGTATTTAATATATATACACAGTCACATGGCCATATATAGTTACACAATTTTCTAATAAGGTTCGCCCACGACCCATAATTATTATTAACCGTATTTAGTACAATTTTACTCAATTATCTAGTATAAGGGATTCATCTATTTTACTCCCACGTATAATTTATTTCATACTTACTTCTTATCTCTCAAAGTATTCTCTCTTACTAAAAACAATTTCAGTAGGTATACCCTCTCTAACCTTCTGGTCTAAGTCTTTCACGAGTCCCTCAATTCATTCACGAACTTACGCATAATCTCTAATGTGCACCAAAATTCCCTGTTAACCCAAAATTTCATCCCATATTAAATTTCATTCAACGGAGTCTATTTAGACCTTACTGGTCCTCCTTACGACCCATTATACTCTATAAATAATAATAAAGGGTTCCTACGTATTTAAGCCGAATTAAACAAAGGGAAAAAATATGCAGTTTTTCAGGAGGGGTTGATCGATCGAGGAAAGGGGTCGATCGATCGATCATCGATCGATCAGTGTTCTTGGGTCGATCGATCGATTAAGCAGTTCTTGCCTAGAAATTGCATTTTCAACCTACGGGTTTCACCTACCAAATTACTCCAAAACGCCATTAATGATTTCAAAACATCCAAACAACAATACTACTAGTTATATATACCTATATACATGATTTCCTATGTGAAACATGTCCAAATTCATCAAAGGTATTCAATTTATGGGATAAATCATCATATTTAACAAGAGCCCTAATTTTCATAAACTTTTATTCTTTTCCAGATTTCTTGCTTCTAAACTCATACAAATTCGTGGGTTATTCTCTACCTATGATTGTGATGTCCTGAATATATTTATTTCCATCATGACATATGATTAAATCCTCAAACTCCTCAAATTCTTTTATGAAACATGTGTGTAAAAATCCTGATCTAATATGGATGAAACAATAACTAAAAGAAAAGCAAGTTAGATACTTGCCTGGAAATTCAAGGGTCTGATTTGTGGATGAAAAAGGTATGGTTACGTTCCTCTTCATGCGATCTACGTTTTGGTGGTAGTGGCGGTGCAAACGGATGAGTTCTTGGCCTTGGATTATTTGAAAAGCTTCCTACCTTCTTCTCTAATGGTCGTTCTTAACTTTTGTGATTGTTAACCCTAAAAACCTAACTCAAATGGCTGATATACCTTAGGGAAATTCGTGGGTTTAATTATCCAAAATTACAAAATGTCTAAAATACCCTCCCGGGATGCCAATTAGGCCTAAAAATGCCCTGAGGCCCAAACTAAACCCCCGGGTATACTTTTCTGACTATATCGATCCTTTTAGACACGTTGGCACACTCGAAATGACCGTACGAGTGACTTGTAATTTATTCACTTTTAATAATAATAATTTATTCCCGACACGACACAGGCGCGTCTCGACTTAAATTTCCATAATTACCATTTTATTCACTCGTGACAATTTCAATAAAATCAATCTTATATATTACTCTACTCCTCTAGTAATATTAAACAAATTCTCAATAATTACTAACTCTCCTCACACTAGTAAATATTTAAAATAATTTCTGAATTAATAGTAAATTAATATCTCAATTTAAATTTAATAAATCCCCAAATTAAAAGCCATAAAAATATGGGATATTATATACTTCCCCCTAATAACGGAATTTCATCCTGAAATTCAGAAAATAAGGCATACATGGTAAGAATAGATCTAGATATCTTTCGCGCATATCTGCCTCGCGCTCCTAAGTGGATTCCTCCACATTATGATGCTCCCACTGGACCCGTACAAGTGGGACTACCTTCGACCTCAATTTCCTTTCGCTATGGTCTAGGATAACCACTAGTCTCTCCTCGTAAGAGCTATCGGGCTATAAGTTAATCTCCTCTATCGCGATGTGGGTGTGGGCCATATCATCCCAAAGATATCGTCTCAACGATGTGATGTGGAATACATCATGAATGCGGTGCAAGTGCTCTGGCAGCCCCAATCTGTATGCCACTGGCCCAATCCTCTCGATAATGGGAAATGGTCCCACGTATCTCGGATCCAACTTCCCTTTCTTCCCAAACCTCAATACTCCTCTCATAGGAGACACACGCAGTAATACTTGGTCCCCCACGCTAAACTCTCAGAAAGACCGCTTTGCATCGGTGTAACTTTTCTGCCGATCTTGGGCTACCCGAATGCGACTCCTGATAAGCTTGATCCTAACTGAAGTCTCCTGAATCATCTCTAGCCCTAATAACTTGTTGTCCCCCCCCTCTAGCCAACAAGTGAGAGAACGACAAGGTCTGCCATACAACGCCTCAAATGGTGCCATGCCGATCATGAACTGATAAGAGTTATTAGAAGCAAACTCTACCAGTGGAAGATACGACTCCCAACCTCCTGCAAAATCAAGGACACACATGTGTAGCATATCCTCCAACATCTGATTGGTATGCTCTGTCTGTCCAACCGTCTGTGGGTGATAAGCTGAAGTTAATCTCAACTTTGTACCCATGGCCTCCTGAAAGATTTCTCAGAATCGCAACACAAAAATCTTGTCTCTATCCGACACAATATCCAAAGGCACTCCATGTAGTCTAACGATCTCGGTAATGAATAGCTGTGCATACTGGCCCGTGGTGTAGTCTGTCCGTACTGGCAGAAAGTGAGCTTCCTTGGTCAACCGATCCACAATCACCCATATGGAATCGTGACCCCGCTATGATGCAGGCATCCCAGTAATGAAGTCCATGGAAATTCTTTTCCATTTCCACGTTGGTATCTCCAACGACTGAAGTAATCCTGGCGGTCTCTGGTGGTCCACCTTTATCATCTGACAGGTAAGACATTTGGATATGAACTCTGTAATGTCCTTCTTCTATCCCACTCCACCAGTACTGCCGCCCCATATCTTAGTACATCTTATCCCCTCGGGGATGTACCACAAATCGGGATCCGTGCGACTGTGTCATAACTGCATGACGTAAGTCTTCTCCCTTCGGGATCACTAATATCCCATTAAATCTCAAACCCCCATCAAAAATCATGGAATAGGACTCAGCACCCTCAGCTAAGAGCCGTATAATTTGCTCCTGGCAAAAATTATCCGCCGCTTGTGCCTGTATTACCCTCGTAACAATCTCGAGTGTGACTGACATAATAGATATAAAGGAACGGGCTACCGCATCCTGGTGTCCCAACTCTTTCAACTTCACTTCCCATACGTCCGCTACGTCCCCTATCGGTCTACGACTTAACGCATCAGTAACCACATTGGCCTTCCCCGGATGATACTGTATCTCGAACTTGTAGTCTTTCACAAACTCGAACCATCTACGCTGACGCATGTTCAACTCTCACTGAGTGAACAAGTACTGCAGTGACTTGTGGTCTGTGAACAAGCAAAACTTCTCCCCCAATAAGTAATGTCTCCAAATCCGTAGTGTAAATACGACCGCTGCTAGCTCCAGGTCATGGGTGGGGTAATTCCTCTCGTGAGGAATTATCTTGCGGGAGGCGAAAGCTATAGCCTTATCCTCCTGCTGAAGTACTCTCCTGAGTCCCCATAAATAGGTGTCAATGTACACCAGATACTCCACTCTCGGCTTGGGCAAAGCAAGAACTGTCACCGAAGTCAACTTATCTTTCAGCTCATAAAAATCCAATTGACAAGCATCATCCCAAACATACGAAATTCCCTTGCGAGTCAGATTCTTTAACGGACCCGCTATCTTCAAAAAACCTCGGATAAACCTCCTGTAGTACCTGGCTAACCCCAAGAAACTATACACCTCTTTCGGTGTTGTGGGATGTCCCCCTCCCTCACTACTGACACTTTGCTCGGGTCAATCGATATCCCTAATTCCGACACAAAATGCCCCCAAAACAGTACCACTCGTAACTAGAATCAGTACTTCTCATACTTAGCATACAGTTAACGCTCTCATAGAGTCTGAAGAACCTGCCTCAAGTGTTAGGCATGCTCCTCCTCGGAGTATGAATAAATCTGGATGTCATCTATGAAGACAATGACAAACTGATCCAAGAACTTGTGACAACCCGCCTACTAAAATAATAGGTCGCCATCCCAATACTCTAATAATTACAGGAATCATAGATGGTCCATTCTCAGCATCACTGTCGATTAAAATAATAGTATGAGATAACCACCAATCATTTTAGAAAATGGACTGTCAAATTTAAAATTTTGAAAGTAAAGGAAAAACACTTAGACAATCCCATTCGGTGGATATCAAAAACTAACAATAAAGAATGACAATATAATAAATAATCACCGAATAAGCTGTCGGTGAACAGACCAATACAATTAGTTACACCGAGTTTTACACATTAAATATTATAATATAATAAATGAGTGCAATGCTTTGGGCCACACGCCCGAATAAATAAACTGAACATGACTAGAGTACAATGGAAAGAAGCATCTAATATAAATAACCTATAACATCCGCAATATGCCGTAGCTCCATGAATCTGGAATGGAAATATAAATACGGGTATCCATGCGGTAGAGCACCTGTACGGCAAGGAGTACATGCAGAAATAAAGAAATATAGAAAGTTCAGGGCCCGGTTTGATATGATTCCCATGTGACTAAAATGCATGATAGTTAAGTGCATAATTCTCTCGCAGTTAACATAATATTTCTCGCCTCTCATTCTAAAAGAACAACCTAGCGTAATATCATGAGATGCTCGATTTAACCCAATTACTAAGGGCTAACTTCTCCCCAGTCTCAACACTATGCCCTATTAGTGCTTGGGGTGTCTCGCAAAGCGAAATCCAAATAAGGAACCCCCCGATACATTACTACTTAGGAAAGGTTGATCGTCGAGATCCATTATACCTAAGTACAATATTGATGTATCTTATCATCTAATTTAATTTCCCTGAAGATAGTACTGAGGGTTAGACTTCTCCCCAGTCTCAACACTAAGCCAAGTTCGTGCGTGGGGTGTCTCGCAAAGCAAAATCCAAACAAGGAACCCCCCCGATACACTACTTCTAGGCAAGGTTGATCGTCGAGATACATTAGACCCTCAGCACGTAATCAATATATACATACAAATCTAATTATGTACACATAACCAATTTAATTCACCCTCTTAAGGCACAATTCCTATTTCTTCTTAAGGAATATATATAAATGGTACAACATTTTATCAAATGTTTACCAATTCAATCTCATTACAAAAGTTTCTTTACCAATTTTATTTCCTTTCTTCCATCCAGGAAAATACATTTTTAAAGCAAGTTTTATTATCATAAAAATGCTTTATCCTTTTTCATAAAATCCCACTTCCCTTCTTCCATCCAGGAAGTATAATCAAAAGTCATTTTTATTATCATAAAAATACTTTTGTATACCATATGCCTCCATCTCCCTTCTTCCATCCGGGAAATGTAATTAAAGCCAATTCATCATCATGGATTGCTTTAAATTTATCTAAGACTGTCCCTCCGAGTTTCCCCACTGGACGCGCCCCTAAATGGCTATCATCTTCTAGGGCCCATCAAGCAAGACAACCTGGGAACCTAACAAATGTCGGGAAGCGGCCATATGCCTGCGGGAAAGTCAAGACCACACCCAGAATCTTCTAACCAGCGCTGTATAATAAACGCCCATATGGCCTAGGGACTATATCCACCCTGCATTCATTAGCCAGGGGGCTTCACCACGCGCACGCAACTTCCCTTATGATAGCGATTTAGGGAGGTGTGTAATCATAAATTAACATTTATGAAAAACATTACTTTTTCCTTTTGAAAACATTCACTTTTACATTCTCAAAATCATTTGTACTTATTTCTTTTAGTACTACATATTAGCATATGTCTTTCTTATTCTTAGTGTCATATTTTATTAATGACCTAAGACCCGAAGTGCCATTATCCTCAAACTAGTCTCCAAGAGTTCATCTAATTTCATGAACCATCACAGTGAGTCTTCATCAATAATAGACTCCCAAAAATCCCAACATTAACATTTTATCTCCAATTTATCTTTAGGTGAAGTTCCTATATCTTTCGAATATTAACCTACACAAACTAGCCCTCTGGGTAAGCCCAATTATCCTAGGACATTAGTCTACCCAAAACAACCCTCCAGGACTCCCCATTACTTCCCAAAAGAAGGTCCCTAAACCCTGGACCTAAAAGAAAAAGGGCTAAAAATCAAACTAGGAAAAACTCACAAAAATAAGGTAATCAAATCGATTCGCCCCTTGGGCCGAATCGATTCTCCCTTGCAAATAGATTCGCCTAACAGCCGAATCGATTCGGTGAGAAAAAACTAACATTCTATAATAGCCGAATCGATTCGGCCTTAACCCGAATCGATTCGGCCTCCCAGACCTGTAGCCTACCCCTTAACCGAATCGATTCACCTGGGAGCCGAATCGATTCGGCCCTGGGAATTTGCCCAATTTGGGCTACGGGTTGTATGAACCCTAAAATCCCAAAACCCCCAAATCCTTGATTTCTTCCAACATTAACAACAATAATTGTTCCCAAATCATTTCTACACAATTACTAACTAATATTTATTCCTCAAATCAAGTTAAAACTAAGATTTAAGGGTTAAATCATCAAAATCAACAAAGAACCCATTTAGGGTTTAAATCTCCAAAACTTAACTACACGTGCAATTTATCACATTAAATCAACATCTAGCAAGTAAGAAACTTGCCTCCAGGTTGTAGTCTCGGATCCTCCTCCGGTAGCAATGAAATCCGGCCTCAAATCTCCATTTCTCTCTCTTTCTCTCCATTTCTCGCAAGCTCTCTCTTCTCCCTCTCTCTCTCTCTCTGTCTTGGCTTCTAACACAAGAATGAGGGAAATAAAGGGGTGGGAGACTTAACCTGGTCTTAAAACATAAATGCCCTCTTTTAATTGTTAATATACCATTAAAATGACTCGTATCCATATAATTGAGTCATAACACCCCAAAAGTGCCCAAAACTCAAAAATACAACTTGACACTTATTTCGACTATCTCGACTATTCTAAAAACAACCGCAACCCCTATTTTGTCATTCAGGAAAATGTGAACACATTTTATGTTCTAAATTCATTTTATTTCATTAATTTTACTCAACTTAAATTATAGGTCATAACCGTCGTTTTACATATAACGACGCAATATATCACAATATAATGCTATTTACCTTCTCATAACGGTAAATAGACAAAATATAGTAAATATTATCCCTAAATCTCACGGGAAATAATATTTACTCCAACTTCCCCTATTTTATAAAATTAGCCCATCGGGCAAAATAATATAAAATAGCCGCTCAAAAACCTGGGTTGTTACATACTTCCCCCCTTAGAGGGGAATTTTGCCCTCAAAATCCAGGCGTACCCCATAATCATAACAAGGGTTTACTATACTAAACTATCGTGCTATCATTCTAGCAAACCCCTCGGCAGTGCGGCATCCCCCTCTAGACTCAGACTAAGGTCATTACTATTCGATCTTAATCCACATCATCGTGCTCTAACATAGCACCAAATCGTTCTTCACGAACTATCAATCCTACCGTTCTACTACGAAAGGAGATACCTACACATCTCGGCACAAATTGCCTTACTTCTCGAAACACGTTACACCCTTACGAGGGGATAACTATACTAACTTATAATCGCTCACCCAACACTACTTACTCCTATTCGTATTGGCGGAGCCCTTTAAAGTATACGGCTCAATAAGCCCAATCCTTAAAGAAATGTTCCCGAACCACTCCAAGTCCAAGAAATATACTGTCTGCTATTTCCATTCCAACGAACAGGCAAGGCACACCTCCAACTACACTAGGCCACACACGGCCCCATACTTATAGGAAACGATCGAACTATTGTACGGGAGTTCTATCTATAAAAGCTACTACTCCCATCATTCCCCGTTCCCCTACTAGTCTCTTCTTGCTAGTAGGTGAATCGATCAACCATGGACATGAACGCTCTTATCATAGCATCCCCCCTGGTTGGTCTCATTCCACTAGGCATTCCATGCCTCAACTAATCTCTCCGATGGTTTTCTACCCGGCGTACCTACTACCCCATCCGCACTACCTTAGCGAAAGGGAATTTCCAATTGATAGTCCTTTACGAACTCCAACTTGTTGCTCATGAAAAGACCAAGTTTCCTGCCCAGGAAGTATTGCCTCTATTTCTTAAAGGCGAGTACTACCGTTGTGAACTCTAAATTAAGCGGGGGATGACACTTCTCAGGAAGGTTAAGTCTGTGAGACACATGAACCATGAGTCCATGCTCCCGTATTAATACTTCCCATTCCTGGCAAAGACTCGTTCGTTAAATCCACTCTCGATCTTAACAACACGAGTGCATGGGTAAAAGTCTACTCATCCTTTTAACTCCCCGAGAGATAGGTTACCAACGTAATGCTCTAACTACGAGAGGCCCCACCATTCACGGCCTAACGTTCCGAATCACTCGAGATCCTATACCTCCTCGTTCTAGGGACCTAATCCCGCTTAGATTTAACCCACAAACTTATTGTGGTCAACTCCCTACCACCTTCCTAAAACTAATATCGCATGCCGTAAGGGCCTTACGTCCTAAAAATCCTAAAGTCGATCTATACCCTATCGAAGTTGTGTAAATATAATACTAATTATGTCCCTAGTGTCCAAGACCTTTCCCGACTTCCAACATTAGCTTGGTTTCATGCATGGGACGTCTCGCCGAGGCGAAATCCAAATAAGGAACCCTCCCGTTACACTACTACCTCGCATCGTCGGTCATCGAGAAATAACGGTCGAAGACACATGATCGGGACCGCTAAAATCCTAATTCGTGACTCTAATAATGCACTTCTACCATAACAATCAACTGAGGCATTTACTTTCAGTAAGATGCCACAAATACTTTATCCCAATATACACACATATATGTTTTTACATGGCCTTCTCATAAAGGCATAACCATAAGTCTCTATTCGACTTTCATATCTTAGTCTTCCCCACATCGATCAGAGGCAAAACTATCACAGTGCTCATATATCACACATCAACTTAGCCCTCTAATCACTCATTTACGTGATTCTCGGCTAAACCTTCCAACCCCGCACCCAACCATAAAAAGAAAGAAAAGAAAGGAAAATAAATATAGCATCTCTCCACTCCCAACGTCGTTAAGGTTCATGCGTGGAGTGTCTCGCAAAGCGAAATCCAAACAAGGAACCCCTCCGACACAATCCCCTTAACTTGTTAGTCGTGGAGATAAGGCAACAACATAAACAAACAAAGCATACAAGAAATCAAGCAATCAAATGAAACAAATAAAACAAGAAATGAAAACTACCTACATACCGTAAACCACCTCTATAGAGTCTCAACCTGTATCCAGGAGAGATAGTATAAAACAACTAGTTCTTCTTTAGAACTAGAAATAGGATAGCCTCGCGATTTATCTGCTTGCTATCAAACCAACCCAACCAAGAACATCTCCACTCGCATATTACATATAATACGAGTGCACATACCACAAATGTGCCTCTAAAATATCACCACTCGCTTAATAACGAGCGAAGAAAAATATAGGACTTCCCTACCATGGAAGCCATATAGGTACTCTGTATAATAACATAGTTACCACCATAAGCTCAATATACACACCCGAATCTAGGGTTAATACAATACTACTCCATCTCTAGCTACTCTGGCGATTACTCGCGTAGTTCTCTTAACTTCTTTAGCAAAGAGAACATTCTACTAGCCTCCCGGGCCTTAGTTCAACGAGTCTTCCCCGGGTGGATGTCCACCGTTGGGGTCTCACGAACACTACTTCTCCTGAAGTGTTAGAAACATTTACTTGTGAGCCTATCATTTCCATTGAAATACTCTCTCTCCCTTGCCCCAACCTTATTTCGGTGCACAACTTCCCTAACCGTAACACCCTTTATTCACGGTCGGCCTATGACCGAACCTCGCGTGAATATTTGAGAATCTACTTTCTCATCATTCCTAATATCCCAGAGAAACTCGCTGTTGAAAATATCTAACGGGTTTCTCTATTGGAGAAACCTCCCGTTCCACAAAAATAAGGGGGCTACCATATACGCCATTTCAATATTACTCCAACGGGTGAAAGATTTTCCTCCAATCTTTGCACCTGGGCACTTCTATACCCTTCTCTAGGCCAAAACTCTGAGGCCATATGTTCTCACCGAATGAGACTATACTTCCTCTATCCAACCGAACTTCAACATGTAGTCCTTGTCAAGGACCCCTCAACTTCAATTCAACGCCGCTTAAAATCACAACTTAGTACCACTCTCTTCTGGCAGCGGCACTTGAAAAACTAATCCTACTGCACTTAGTAGTCACGGTTGCGATATAAAATAATGCTACGAAGGGAGCGACCTCTAAAGCGCCCCCCATCCCCGACTACCACTTACAGCTCTTAGTAATCCCATCTGATGATGCCTTCGCAATGGCATCCCTGACGCCCTACGTCTGACGACTTACGAGTCTCACACGAATGCGCAAAAGATTTTTGGGGTTCTGATCTCATAACAGAAGAACTAAATCTCACAAGAGAGATCAACGATCTTAATCTTAGGGCTCTATATCAAATCATAAGTAACGCTGAAAGCACAATACATCCGCACAGATTCCTAAGGACTCTAGAACTTGATGCTTTAATACCATCTGTGACAACCCGCCTACCAAAATAATAGATGGCCATCCTAATACTCTAATAATCACAGGAATCATAGATGGTCCATTCTTAGCATCACTGTCGATTAAAATAATAGATGAGATAACCACCAATCATTTTAGAAAATGGACTGTCAAATTTAAAATTTTGAAAGTAAAGGAAAAACACTTAGACAATCCCATTTGAAAAAACGGTGGATATCAAAAACTAACAATAAAGAATGAAAATATAATAAAAAATCACCGAATAAGCTGTCGATAAACAGACCAATACAATTAGTTACACCGAGTATTACACATTAAATATTACAATATAATAAATGAGTGCAATGCTTTGGGCCACACGCCTGAATAAATAAACTGAACATGACTAGAGTACAATGGAAAGAAGCGTCTAATACAAATAACCTACAACATCCGCAATATGCCATAGCTCCATGACAATCGGAATGGAAATGTAAATACGAGTGTCCATGTGGTAGAGCACCTGTACGACAAGGAGTATATGCAGAAACAAAGAAATATAGACGGGTCAAGGCCCGGTTTGATATGATTCCCATGTGACTAAAATGTATGACAGTTAAGTGCGTAATTCTCTCGCAGTTAACATAATATTTCTCGCCTCTCATTCTAAAAGCACAACCTAGCGCAATATCATGAGATGCTCTAGTTAACCCAAGTACTAAGGGATAACTTCTCCCCAGTCTCAACACTATGCCCTATTCGTGCTTGGGGTGTCTCGCAAAGCGAAATCCAAACAAGGAACCCCCCGATACATTACTACTTAGGCAAGGTTGATCGTCGAGATCCATTAGACCTAAGTACAATATTGATGTATATTATCATCTAATTTAATTTCCCTGAAAATAGTACTGAGGGTTAGACTTCTCCCCAGTCTCAACACTACGCCAAGTTCGTGCGTGGGGTGTCTCGCAAAGCGAAATCCAAACAAGGAACCCCCCCGATACACTACTTCTAGGCAAGGTTGATCGTCGAGATCCATTAGACCCTCAGCCCGTAATCAATATATACATACAAATCTAATTAAGTACACATAACCAATTTCATTCACCCTCTTAAGGCACAATTCCTATTTCTTCTTAAGGAATATATATAAATGGTACAACATTTTATCAAATGTTTACCAATTCAATCTCATTACAAAACTTTCTTTATCAATTTTATTTCCTTTCTTCCATCCAGGAAAATACATTTTTAAAGCAAGTTTTATTATCATAAAAATGCTTTATCCTTTTTCATAAAATCCCACTTCCCTTCTTCCATCCAGGAAGTATAATCAAAAGTCATTTTTATTATCATAAAAATACTTTTGTATACCATATGCCTCCATCTCCCTTCTTCCATCCGAGAAATGTAATTAAAGACAATTCATCATCATGGATTGCTTTAAATTTATCTAAGATCGTCCCTCCGAGTTTCCCCTCTGGACGCGCCCCTAAATGGCTATCATCTTCCAGGCCTATCAAACAAGACAACTTGGGAACCTAACAAATGTCGAGAAGTGGCCATATGCCTGCGGGAAAGTCAAGACCACACCCAGAATCTCCTAACCAGTGCTGTATAATAAATCCCCATATGGCCTAGGGACTATATCCACCTTGCATTCATTAGCCAGGGGGCTTCACCACGCGCACGCAGCTTCCCTTATGATAGCGATTTAGGGAGGTGTGCTATCATAAATTAACACTTATGAAAAACATTACTTTTTCCTTTTGAAAACATTCACTTTTACATTCTCAAAATCATTTGTACTTATTTCTTTTAGTACTACATATTAGCATATGTCTTTCTTATTCTTAGTGTCATATTTTATTAATGACCTAAGACCCGAAGTGCCATTATCCTCAAACTAGTCTCCAAGAGTTCATCTAATTTCATGAACCATCACAGTGAGTCTTTATGAATAATAGACTACCAAAAATCTCAACATTAACATTTTATCTCCAATTTATCTTTGGGTTAACTTCCTATATCTTTCGGATATTAACCTACACAAACTAGCCCTCGGGGTAAGCCCAATTATTCCATTTTATCCTAGGACATTAGTCTACCCAAAACAACCCTCTAGGAATCCCCATTACTTCCCAAAGGAAGGTCCCTAAACCCTGGACCTAAAAGAAAAAGGGCTAAAAATCAAACTAGGAAAAAGTCACAAAAACAGGGTAACCAAATTGATTCGCCTAACAGCCGAATCGATTCGGTGAGAAAAAAATGACATTCTGTAATAGCCGAATCGATTCGGCCTTTACCCAAATCAATTAGGTCTCCCAGATCTATAGCCTACCCCTTAACCGAATCGATTCGCCTTGGAGCCGAATCGATTCGGCCCTGGGAATTTACCCAATTTGGGCTACGGGTTGTATGAACCCTAAAATACCCCAAACCCCAAATCCTTGATTTCTTCCAACATTAACAACAATAATTGTTCCCAAATCATTTCTACAAAATTACTAACAAATATTTATTCCTCAAATCAAGTTAAAACTAATATTTAAGGGTTAAATCATCAAAATCAATAAAGAACCCATTTAGGGTTTAGATCTCCAAAACTTAACTACACATGCAATTTATCACATTAAATCAATATCTAGCAAGTAAGAAACTTGCCTCGAGGTTGTAGTCTCGGATACTCCTCCGGTACAATGAAATTCGGCCTCAAATCTCCATTTCTCTCTCTTTCTCTCCATTTCTCCCAAGCTCTCTCTTCTCTCTCTCTCTCTTGGCTTCTAACACAAGAATGAGGGAAATAAAGGGATGGGAGACTTAACCGGGTCTTAAAACATAAATGCCCTATTTTAATTGTTAATACACCATTAAAATGACTCGTATCCATATAATTGAGTCATAACACCCCAAAAGTTCCCGAAACTCAAAAATACAACTTAGCACTTATTTCGACTATCTCGACTATTCTTAAAAACAACCGCACCCCCTATTTTGGCATTCGGGAAAATGTGAACAAATTTTATGTTCTAAATTCATTTTATTTCATTAATTTTACCCAACTTAAAGTATAGGTCATAATCGTCATTTTACATATAACAACGCAATATATCACAATATAATGCTATTTACCTTCTCATAACGGTAAATAGACAAAACACAGTAAATATTATCCCTATATCTCACGGGAAATAATATTTACTCCAACTTCCCCTATTTTATAAAATTAGCCCATCGGGCAAAATAATATAAAATAGCCGCTCAAAAACCTCGGTTGTTACAGAACTCTATGAACACTCGGTTCATCAAGTCCATGAATACGGCTGGAGCATTTGTCAGTCCAAACGGCATGACTCGGAACTCATAGGACCCATATCTCGTCAAGAAAGAAATCTTCGACACATCCCTCTCCCTAATCCGTAGATGATGATATCCCGATATCAAATCTATCTTCGAAAATAAGGTTTCTCCTCTCAACTGGTCGAATAGGTCATCGATTCGAGGCAACGAATATTTATTCCGTATCGTGACCTTATTTAGCTCCCGGTAATCAACGTATAACCTCAGTGAATCGTCTATTTTCTTCACAAATAAACCGAAGTGCTCCAAGGTGAGGTCCTCCTACGAATGAAGCCCTGACCTAACAGATGTGTAACACCCCGTGTTTTTATTAACTATTTTTATTAATTAATTAGAATTTTTGAGAAAAATAAATATTTAAATTTATAATTTTTATTGGTTAAATATGTTAGTTATGATTTTAGAAGAGTAAAACTTCAAGCGGAATTAAAATCGAAGTTAAAATGGATTTTATATTGATTTTACAATTTTTGTCCCTTATAATTTTTTTGGGCGAATTGGCAGATTTTAGGCATGATCGATCGATCGACGCCTGGGGGTAGATCGATCGGCCCTCCCAGAAAACGTGACCAGCAAGCTGTTTTTAAGAATTTGTGTAGGATTAGGACTCCTAATCAATATATAACCTTGTTAATCCGTGGGAAGACTTCTTATAATCACTTTTTCGTCAGTTTTTCACCAGAGAACACTTCTAAATATTTTTCCTCTCACTCATAATCATCAACCTTCATCATAATCAAGTTTTTGACACAAGCTTTGGGAGGCTTAATTGGGGTTTAATCAAGTTGGTTCAAGTACACTCTTTTGCTAATTTTTCGCAAGGAATTCAGATTTATAATCAGATTTTCAACACGATCTTTACAGGCATGAATACTCTATTCTTTTCCTTTAGTATTATGCATTTTAAGTGTCGCCTAAACACTTAATTACATGTTTTCTTAAAAATAATTAGTAACTTAATTAGAAAAAGTGGACACTAATTATGGAGCTATTTTTATAAAATCTTTTAATCTGAATAATATTCATAACCCTTTGGGTACGTAGGATTCATGAGTGATTTTGGGTTTTATTGGTGTAGGTTGCATGTAGAAAAACCCTAGTTTCAAAATAAATAATTTTTGGGTACGTATAACTCATGTAATACATGTAGAGATAATGAAATTTGGTTTTTGATGTATATATGATGAAAACTTGGTATATTTAATTTAAAATAATTAAATGAGATTATTTGGGTATTGTTGACGTTGTGATAATTAAATTAAAGATTTAATTGAATTGGACTATCATGCGTAGTTTTATACGTTGATTATTTATTCTTGTTGGTGTGACTTGTTGGTATTATTAAATATCTTTGTGACGACGGGTTGTTGGGTATTTTTGCTCTCCCTATACTTTTGGATGCCTTCTAAGTATGGGACTAGCGGGTAGACCTTTTATGATTTACGTCTTCTAGGTATGCGACTAGTGAGGGTAGATTATTGCGTTTTTATCATCTTGAGGGTGGCTGATTTTTATTACTTTATTGTCGTTACGCTAGTCTAAGTACGAGACTAAGTTAAGATTTATGTTAGAAAATCCTCCTATACATAGGTTAGGACGTATTGATAACTTGGGGACCCTTAGTTATGGGACTAAGTGGTATTTTGAGGATCTCAGATCAATTAAAGGGTGGGGTGTTTATAAATTGTGAATTGAGAACTAATACCTAAGATAATAAGACGGGTATTATAATATATTGGCGACATAATCAGCGAGGGCCGACAGTTTAAATGGGCCAGCCGACATTTTATGTCGTGTCGTGTGTGGAACCTCGTCAATCAGCGAGGGCCGATAGTTTAAACGGGCCAGCTGGCGCTTTGACGAGGGGATGTGTATTTTGGTGGAGAAATCACCCGAGGCGGGAGGACCGCTATAATGAATTTTGGTGAATTATCACCCGAGGCGGGAGGACCGGCATACCTAATAATTATTGAAGTAAGAACATAAATAATTGAGAAATTTGATAATTTGGGTTAATTAATAAAAGATTAACTCCGCGGGACTTGGGAATTTAAAATCATATTGGTGTGCCTTTATAAATGGGGATTTCTGCGGGTAGTTAGTGATTTATATTTATCGCGTTTAATTATCCCGTTTAATTTAAAATATTCTATTGTGATATTTATTGCGTATAATGCTATTGTCTGGATTCTACGATCCTATTTGAGGGGAGTAGTGTGTATTCTTGCTCGGGGCTTTGGCTCTGACCCATGCGTTGACTAATCTTTTTCAGGATTAGAATTGGAGAAGCTGCATAAGTTTATCGGAGTTATCATTTGGAGGTGCAGTTGGAGTTATTCTTTTATGGCATAGTTTAGTTAGACTTTCCTTTTCAGTCGTATTTAATTATGAGACTTCTTTTGAGTTTTATTGGGCCATTAGGTTCCAAAGTTGTTTAGAGGATTTATTTTGGGATTATTTCAGATTTTATTTAATCATTATTGGAGAATGGATTATTGGAGTTAGCACGTGATGCATCTTTTATCGTTTAGTTGTTTATGAGCATTTGAGTTTGATTCAATTATGTATCTTATGGACTAATTTATTTATGTATCATATCTTTCTCATGCTAAGAATGGTATTTTATTTACTCACAACCGGCTTAGTTTTGGTGGCGGCCGACGCCAGAATTAGGCGGGGTGTGACAGATGGTATCAGAGAATGGTCTTAGGTCTCGTAGGTTATGAGTCCGTTTAGTTTCCGCATTGCCGATCTGTGATTCCCTTTGTTAATTTGTACTTCTTAAGGTAGAGGGTCTAGCATACGTGTTAAATGTGTTTATTGGAGATGTGAAGCTTTGTGCTAAGGACGTTGTAGGCATTGAGTTTAGACTTAGTAACCTTGATATGAGGATCCTTTGGATGGATTATGGAGACGATAATTATTTTGGAGATTTTAGTATAGAGGTTAAGTATCATATGTATCGATTTTTGATGTTGAGATTTAATTTGAGGACGTTAGCATTTTGATGACTTTCGGATATCGGATCGAGTGGGGGATTTGTGAGAGCATGTGGTACGCCGTTATTTTCATAAATATGTGTATGCATATAGGCAATATATATATTATTTTGTTGTTCGTGGGGAAGTGCGCGTAGGATTGGGTGTATGGGCGCCCAATTATGGCATTCTACGGGTAGGCATATATGAGCCTTATTTTCTTTTTGCGATATTTACGTGATGTGTATGCTTCGTCTAATTTCGAGGACGAAATTCTTTGCTAGTGGGGAAGTATGTAACACCCCGTGTTTTATTAACTATTTTTATTAATTAATTGGAATTTTTGAGAAAAATAAAATTTTGAATTTAATAATTTTTATTGGCTAAATATGTTGGTTATGATTTTAGAAGAATAAAACTTCAAGCAGAATTAAAATTGGAGTTAAAATGGATTTTATATTGATTTTACAATTTTGTCCCTTATAATTTTTTTGGGCGAACTGTTAGATTTTAGGCATGATCGATCGATCGATGCCTGAGGGTAGATCGATCGACCCTCCTAGAAAACGTGACTAGCAAGCTGTTTTTAAGAATTTATGTAGGATTATGACTCCTAATCAATATATAACCTTGTTAATCCGTGGGAGGACTTCTTATAATCACTTTTTCTTCAGTTTTTCACCAGAGAACACTTCTAAATATTTTTCCTCTCACTCATAATCATCAACCTTCTTCATAATCAAGTTTTTGACACAAGCTTTGGGAGGCTTAATTGGGGGTTGATCAAGTTGGTTCAAGAACACTCATTTGCTAATTTTTCGCAAGGAATCTAGATTTCTAATTAGATTTTCAACACGATCTTTGCAGGCATGAATACTCTATTCTTTTCCTTTATTATTATGCGATTTAAGTGTCGCCTAAACACTTAATTACATGTTTTCTTAAAAATAATTAGTAACATAATTAGAAAAAGTGGACACTAATTATGGAACTGTTTTTATAAAATCTTTTAATCTGAATAATATTCATAACCCTTTGGGTACGTAGGATTCATGAGTGATTTTGGGTTTTATTGGTGTAGGTTGCATGTAGAAAAACCCTAGTTTTAAAATAAATAATTTTTGGGTACGTATAACTCATGTAATACATGTAGAGATAATGAAATTTGGTTTTTGATGTATATATGATGAAAACTTGGTATATTTAATTTAAAATAATTAAATGAGATTATTTGGGTATTGTTGACGTTGTGATAATTAAATTAAAGATTTAATTGAATTGGACTATCATGCGTAGTTTTATACGTTGATTATTTATTCTTGTTGGTGTGACTTGTTGGTATTATTAAATATCTTTGTGACGACGGGTTGTTGGGTATTTTTTCTCTCCCTATACTTTAGGATGCCTTCTAAGTATGGGACTAGCGGGTAGACCTTTTATGATTTACGCCTTCTAGGTATGGGACTAGTGAGGGTAGATTATTGCGTTTTTATCATCTTGAGGGTGGGCTGATTTTTATTACTTTATTGTCGTTACGCTAGTCTAAGTACGAGACTAAGTTAAGATTTATGTTAGAAAATCCTCCTATACATAGGTTAGGACGTATTGATAACTTGGGGACCCTTAGTTATGGGACTAAGGGGTATTTTGAGGATCTCACATCAATTAAAGGGTGGGGTGTTTATAAATTGTGAATTGAGAACTAATACCTAAGATAATAAGACGGGTATTATAATATATTGGTGACATAATCAGCGAGGGCCGACAGTTTAAATGGGCCAGCCGACGTTTTATGTCATGTCGTGTGTGGAACCTCGTCAATCAGCGAGGGCCGACAGTTTAAACGGGCCAGCCGACGTTTTGACGAGGGGATGTGTATTTTGGTGGAGAAATCACCCGAGGCGGGAGGACCGCTATAATGAATTTTGGTGAATTATCACCCGAGGCGGGAGGACCGGCATACCTAATAATTATTGAAGTAAGAACATAAATAATTGAGAAATTTGATAATTTGGGTTAATTAATAAAAGATTAACTCCGTGGGACTTGGGAATTTAAAATCATATTGGTGTGCCTTTATAAATGGGGATTTCTGCGGGTAGTTAGTGATTTATATTTATCGCGTTTAATTATCCCATTTAATTTAAAATATTCTATTATGATATTTATTGCGTATAATGCTATTGTCTGGATTCTACGATCCTATTTGAGGGGAGTAGTGTGTATTCTTGCTCGGGGCTTTGGCTCTGACCCATGCGTTGACTAATCTTTTTCAGGATTAGAATTTGAGAAGCTTCATAAGTTTATCGGAGTTATCATTTGGAGGTGCAGCTGGAGTTATTCTTTTATGGCATAGTTTAGTTAGACTTTCCTTTTCAGTCGTATTTAATTATGAGACTTCTTTTGAGTTTTATTGGGCCATTCGGTTCCAAAGTTGATTAGAGGATTTATTTTGGGATTATTTCAGATTTTATTTAATCATTATTGGAGAATGGATTATTGGAGTTAGCACGTGATGGATCTTTTATCGCTTAGTTGTTTATGAGTATTTGAGTTTGATTCAATTATATATCTTATGGACTAATTTATTTATGTCTCTTATCTGTCTCATGCTAAGAATGGTATTTTACTTACTCACACCCGACTTAGTTTTGGTGGCGGCCGACGCCAGAATTAGGCGGGGTGTGACAAACTGCTCTATCTGATCCCTTAACTCCCTCATCTCTGCTGGAGCCATACGGTACGGTGCACGTGCTATCGGCTGAGTGCCCGGCATTAAGTCTATGACAAAATCTATCTCTTGACTGGGGGGTAGGCCCGGTATCTCTTGAAATACATCCAAAAACTCACGAATGACTGGAATCGTATATAGGGGAATCACAATGTCCTTAGAGGTATCCTCCTCTATGTAGTACAAACGGGTGGAAGATCCTCCCTCTGGGTGAGGCATCAGCACCAAAAACATCTCCTGCCCTGGAATGGCAAAAATAATACTCCTATCGAAACAATCTATCATGGCTCTATAAGCGGTGAGCCAATTCATGCCAATAATAACATCATGCTCATGCATCTCTAAGACTAGCATGTTTGTCGATAAAATCAAGCTACCAATCTCTATCCCTACACCCCAGCATATAAAGAAAATCAAAGACCCATTCCCTAGTGGTGAGTCTACGCATTCACAGTGCTCTCTGCCGTGTCTAATAACCCTATGGCTCGTGCAAAATGAGTAGATATAAAATAGTACGATGCCACAGTATCAAATAAAACCCGACCCATAGTGCCATTGATAGGAAACGTACCCTCAATCGCGGGTGGTTCATGAGGTGTTGCTGCCTGGTGGACGTTATAGACATGTCCGTACTGCAATTTCCCCTGTTGAACTGGAGCTGCTGGGATGGATGGCACCTGAGCTGGCGCTGGGAGGTTGACTGGAAAGAGTGGTCTGTCCGGCTCATTAAGGGCACCCTGCTGATGTGGGGCCCTATCCCCCTCTGGGCAATCCTGGCGCGTATGGCCATTCCTACCACATCCGAAACATCTACCCCTGAAGTTACCTCCCCTCTGCCCTTGCTGTCCACGACCCTGTTGGCCATTACTACCCCGCCACTGGCCCTGTTGAAAATGCTGTTGGCCCTGCTGACTAGACTAGCCCTATTGACCCTGCCTAAATCCCCCAAATCCTTATCTGGAATCACCTGATTGGAGTTGCTTGGCAGGGTCCCCTGATGGGAA
Source organism: Sambucus nigra (assembly GCA_949130495.1). Lineage (NCBI taxonomy): Eukaryota > Viridiplantae > Streptophyta > Magnoliopsida > Dipsacales > Adoxaceae > Sambucus > Sambucus nigra. Next base: position 298,482,259 of record OX422215.1, on the reverse strand, counting down.
CTCTGGTCACTCTGACGGGTCTATCCCTATGCTGCTGGTGCCCCACCAGTACTATTGCCCCTATACTGCCCTACTGTCCAGACTCCCCTTCTCGTTTGCACCCTTGCTGATAGAAGCGGTGATCCTAACAGTACAACAAAGCAGCATTGAATACGTCAATGTAAGTACTCAATGATAGATTTCCTATGAGGCGTTGACAGATCCTCCAGGTCAATCCATCTACAAATAAAAGTATCTTCTTCTCCTCAGTGGGTGCCTCATCCGGCACTATAGTGAGAAGTCTGGTGAACTCCTCCTCGTATGCAGCAAGGGTCATACTCTCCTGCTTAAGATTCAGTAACCTCCGCCTCATCTCAGACTGCACGGTGGATGGAAAGTAATTGCGATCAAAATGCGCCGAAAATGACTGAATCATGATGTTATCCCTCTCATCCAAGGTGGTGATGGACTCCCACCACTGCAAAGCGTCCCCTACTAGCTTGAAGGAAGCCAACAACTATTTCTGCACGTCAGTGCATTAATAGATGTGCAAATGCCTCTGGATATCCTTCTTCCATTGGCTGGTGACTACTATGTTCGAGCTACCCTAGAACTCCCGGGGATGCGCCTTCTGAAAGGCATCCCTAACCCTCCCATGCAGTGGGAAGCTGTACCGGTATTGGCGCTACTGCCTGAATCTGGGGTGGAGACTACTGCACCATCGCTAATGCGACAATCACCATATGAGCAATAGCGACATCTACCTCAGTTGCGTTCATCATTCCCTGAGCCAGAATTGCTGGCTGCTCGGACTGGGCATTCCTATCTCAGGGTGAACGTCTCAAAGGCATCTAAAATGAAAAGGAAGTTTATTAGTCTACAGTTATTATCAAATCTTAAATAACTGAAGACGTAAGCATAAATACAAGAATACAACAGTCTTAAAATAGGGCTCTAAATCATGGACGCTAAGCTGAAAGCGAAATAAGCTGTACAGATCCTAAAGTACACTAGAACCTGATGCTCTGATACCACCTGTGACACCCCGCCTAATTAAATACCGGGTGATCAGTCCTTTATTAAATTAAAATCAAGGTGAACGGTTGGTTCATTCTTAGCATCACTGTCGCAAAATAAAATTTCCAATTTAAACACCCTAAATAATTAAGCTAAGTGTCAAAACAATTTAAAACCTTATTTCCATTTTATTTAAATTCCAATATGAAAACCTTTTTAATAACCAATAGTATAAGAATCACATAAATACGATGGATGGAAATTAACAAACAATAATTAAACCATTTAGATAAACCACACCAAGCTTAAAACTACAAATGAAATCATCATGACAAGAGTTAACTCCCAAAGAGTACCAAGTACTGGAAATAACATAAACATAAATCTCTGACAAATCCAAACTGAATGGGGAAATGGGCAACACATGCCCTAACTAAACAAAACTAAAATAAGAGAAGAATCAACGAAGAGGTCGTCTAAAGCAAGGACCTGCAACTCCAACATAAGCTACAACACATCAAATCCAAAGTACTTATGCATGACGCCCCTGTGGCTGGGTACCTGTAATACATACGTACAAGAGAGAGATAAATGATAGAAAACGGGTCAGAGCCCGAGTGTAAAACAGATTAAAATAGTTTAGCAAGTATTTAAATTGCTTACCGGCTAATGTAACAACCATGCTAGTATGCAACACTCTCTTGAGAATTCTCACCTCTCATCTAGTGTGCACGTCTACCGTACTACTAAAATCATAAGTTTATCTAACTTATTTTTATATCAGTCACTCATATATTATATATACTATCGGCACCCCACATAAATTCTATAGTGCTGGCATACTCTACTATCAAATCCCCGTATCACTCGTACTAAGGGAAATACTAGTTCAGAATCACTCTCGAACTGTATTAACACAATACACAGAAACTGGAGGCGAAGCATAGTTCCAAGTTACTAAGAGGTCAGCACATACCCCTCACGTCTCTTAGGACCGTCTGACTATCATTCTCAGATAGCCTGTACCAAGGAATCCTATGTTCTAGGGTACAAGTCAATATGCCCCATAAAGGTCCCATCAAGATAAGACTGTCCCGACATGGCAACCCCCGTTATAGCAAGTAGCGCGTGTATGATTATTCACAATTAAAGTATTTAATATATGCACACAGTCACATGGCCATATATAGATACACAATTTTCCAATAAGGTTCGCCCACGACCCATAATTATTATTAACCGTATTTAGTACAATTTTACTCAATTATCTAGTATAAGGGATTCATCTTTTTTATTCCCACTTATAATTTATTTCATACTTATTTATTATCTCTCGAAGTATTCTCTTTTACTAAATACAGTTTCAGTAGGTATTCCCTCTTTAACCTTCTGGTCTAAGTGTTTCACGAGTCCCTCAATTCATTCACGAACTTACGCGCAATCTCTAATGTGCACCGAAATTCCTCGTTAACCCAAAATTTCATCCCATATTAAATTTCATTCAACAGAGTCTATTTAGACCCTACTGGTCCTCCTTACGACCCATTATACTCTATAAATAATAATCAAGGGTTCCTACTTATTTAAACCAGATTAAACAAAAAGGGGAAAAATATACAGTTTTCCAGGAGGGGTCGATCGATTGAGGAAAGGGTCAATCCATCGATCATCAATAAATCGATGTTCTTGGGTCGATCGATCGATCAAGCAGTTCTTGCCCAGAAACTGCGTTTTCAACCTACGGGTTTCACCTACCAAATTACTCCAAAACGCCATTAATGATTTCAAAACATCCAAACAACAATACTAATAGTTATATATACCTATATACATGATTTCCTACGTGAAACATGTCCAAATTCATCAAAGGTATTCAATTTATGGGATAAATAATCATATTTAACAAGAGACCTAATTTTCATAAACTTTTATTCTTTTCCAGATTTCTTGCTTCTAAACTCATACAAATTCGTGGGTTATTCTCTACCTATGATTGTGATGTCCTGAATATATTTATTTCCATCATGACATATGATTAAATCCTCAAACACCTCAAATTCTTTTATGAAACATGTGTGTAAAAATCCTGATCTAATATGGATGAAACAATAACTAAAAGAAAAGCAAGTTAGATACTTGCCTGGAAATTCAAGGGTCTGATTTGTGGATGAAAAAGGTATGGTTACGTTCCTCTTCATGCGATCTACGTTTTGGTGGTAGTGGCGGTGCAAACGGATGAGTTCTTGGCCTTGGATTATTTGAAAAGCTTCCTACCTTCTTCTCTAATGGTCATTCTTAACTTTTGTGATTGTTAACCCTAAAAACCTAACTCAAATGGCTGATATACCTTAGGAAAATTCGTGGGTTTAATTATCCAAAATTACAAAATGTCTAAAATACCCTCCCGGGATGCCAATTAGGCCTAAAAATGCCCTGAGGCCCAAACTAAACCCCCGGGTATACTTTTCTGACTATATCGATCCTTTTAGACACATTGGCACACTCGAAATGACTGTACGAGTGACTTGTAATTTATTCACTTTTAATAATAATAGTTTAGTCCCGACACGACACAGGCGCGTCCCGACTTAAATTTCTATAATTCCCATTTTATCCACTCATGACAATTTTAATAAAATCAATCTTATGTATTACTTTACTCATCTAGTAATATTCAACAAATTCTCAATAATTACTAATTCTCGTCACGCTAGTAAATATGTAAAATAATTTTTGAATTAATATTAAATTAATATCTCAATTTAAATTTAATAAATCTCCAAATTAAAAGCCATAAAAATACGGCGTATTACATATGTCCCCCTAATAATGGAATTTCGTCCCGAAATTCAGAAAATAAGGCATACCTGTTAAGAATAGATCTGGATATCTTTCGCGCATATCCGCCTCTTACTCCCAAGTGGATACCTCCACATTATGATGCTCCCACCGAACCGTACAAGTAGGACTACCTTCGACCTCAATTTCCTTTAGCTATGATCTAGGATAGCTAGTGGTCTCTCCTTGTAAGAGCTGTCGGACTGTAAGTCAATCTCCTCTATCGTGATGTGGGTGTGGGCCATATCATCCCGAAGATATCGTGTTAATGATGTGATGTGGAATACATCGTGAATGCGGTGCAAGTGCTCTGGCAGCCCCAATCTGTATGCCACCGTCCCAATCCTCTCGATAATGGAAAATGGTCCCACGTATCTCGGATCCAATCTGGGCTAGAAACATTATTTAGGTTGTGTTATTGCACTTCACACCTAATGCTTGGGTTAGACTGGGTTGACCACGGGTAACCCTTAAATTCGGGTCAAGCGTTTCACTAAAAAATAACCCGGTGGTTCAAAAATCGGAACTAACACCTCAATGGGAACAAAGTAACATGTTGGACATGATTGTGTCCTCATCCGATACTCATTTTCAAAAATTGATTGGCATACGCTCGTTTTGGGGGTTATAATGAGTTTTAGGGAAAAGTAACTAAGAACAACAACTAAATGGCCTAAAAAGAGGAACGAACACCCCAAAACACACAAAAGTAACCCGCAAAAAAGTGCTCGATACTTCCACGGAGACCGAATTTCCAAAATTGATTAGTTACGTTCATTATGGGGCTTAAAAATGGGCATTAGTGTGTGTGAAGTCGAAACAACAATTGAGTGACCTAAAGAGAAGAACAGAGATCCCACAAGGTACTAAAATAATTTATTGGAAGTGACTATGTTTTATCAGACTTCTCTATTCCAATATTAACTTGCACAAATCTATTCTGTGGTTTAAATTGATTTGGTGGAGAAAAGTGGAAACATTAATGAACTAGCCCAGACAGAGGCACGCAGAATCCCAAAAGAATGCAAGTAACCTATGAAAAGAGATCGTGTCCTCACTAGAAACCCAATTAACAAAATTGACTATTACACTCTCATTTTAGGGTTAAAAATTGGATTTAGAAGGGAAAAATTCAAAACTACAACCGATTAGCTTAAAAAGAGGCACAAACACTCCAAGAGGTATCAAATACTATATGGGAAGTAAATGTGTCATCATTGGATGTCCGATTTTAATAATTGACTAGTAAACATTATTTTGAGGGTTAAGTGCGTGATTTTGGGGCCATATAATCAAAACAACAACTCAATGGCTTGGAAAGAGTCATGATCACCGCCAGAGGTGCAACGTTACACTTTGTAAGTGATCATGCCCTTATCATACACCCATTTTCTAGTATTCACTATTACACACATGTTTTGGGGTGAAATGGGTTTAAGAGTTAAAGAAATAAAACAACAATTGAGTGTCCCAAAAAGAGACACGGACATTCCAAAATGGGTAAAAGTAACTCGTGGACTGTTTCCTTATCGGACACCTAATTTCCAAAATTGATTGGTTATATTCATGTAGGGGTTAAAATGGGTCTTTAGTAGGTGAAAACTCAAAACAATAATAGAGTGGCTTGAAGAGAGGCACAAACACCCCAATAGGTACACAAATTAATTGTAGAAGGTGATCATATTTTGAATGGATTTCTCATTTCCAAAATTTTATCGGAGATATGTTTTGGGGTTCAAAATGGGCTTTGGGGGAAAAAGATGAAAATAATAGTGAAGTGGTATATAAAAAGGCAGTATACTCCCAAAGGTACCAAAGTAACATGCGAAAAATGATTGTTTCCTCATTGGATTCCCAGTTAATGAAATTGACTATTATATGCTCATTTTAGGGACAAATGGGATTTTGGGGGCAAAAACTTAAAATAATAACTGATTGGCCTAAGAGGAGACATGAACGCCTCAATAGGTACCAAATATTTTTATGATAAGTTTCTGAGTTATCATTGTCCATATGGTTTCATAAATTGATTAGTAAATTCTTTTAGGGGTTAAATGTGGGATTTGGGGGCCATATACTAAAACAATAACCAAGTGGCTTGGAAAGATTCATGAACACCCAAAGATGTACAAAGTAACATGGTAGAAGTGATCATATCCTCAATGAACACCATTTTCCAAAATTGACTAGCATATGCTTGTTTAGGGGCTGAAAATGGGTTTAGGGGGACAAAAATAAAATACAACAACCAAATGGCTTAAAAAGAGGCCCGAACACCCCCGAAATGAACAAAAGTAACCTACGAGAAGTGACTATTTCCTCATTAGACACCCAATTTCCAATTTTTTTTAATGTTCATTTTAGAGGTTAAAAATGGACTTTAGTGGTTGAAAACTTGAAACAACAATTAAATGGCATGAAGAGAGGCACATATACCTAAAGAGGAAAAAAATAACTTGTTGGAAGTGGTCATATTTTTATCAGGCTTCTCGTTTTCGAAATTAACTTGTAGACATGTGTATGGGGGTTAAAAATGCTTTAGGGGCACAAAAGTAAAATCAATAATGAATCAGACCAGAAAGAGTCACGTATACTCCTAAAGGTAAAAAAGTAACCTGAGGGAAGTGACTGTGTCTTCACCTAACCCCCTCTTAACTAAATTCACTACTATATGCTCATTTTAGTTTCAAAAAAGGGATTTAGGAGCCAAAAATTTAAAAAAACAACTGAGTGGCCTAGAAAAAGGCACAAACACCCTTAGATGTACAAATATCTTGGGAAATAACCATGTCATCATTGGGCACCCAATTTTGTAAATTGACTAGTAAATTTATTTTCAGGGATAAATGTGGGATTTAATGGCCATATACTTAAAACAATAATCCAATGTCTTCAAAGTTGTCACGAACACCCCACAAGGTACAAATTAACATGTTGGAAGGGATTGTTTGCTCATCAGAAACCTATTTTCCAAAATTGACTAGTATACACTTGTTTTTGGTTAAAATGGGTTTCATGGGAGAGAAATTAAAAAAAAAGGAGTCGCACAAAAAGAATGGACACCCCATGATGCATAAAAGTAACGTATGGGAAGTAGTCATTTCTTAACTGAACTCGTAGTTTTGCCGAAATTGATTAGGTTAAAAAAGGTTTAAAATAATAGAGGTAAATTATCATATCTTCATTGGACTCCCAATTTTAAAAATTGACTATTTTATGCTCATTTTAGGGTTAAAATGGAATTTTGGAAGCAACAACTCAAAACAACAACTGAGTGTTCTAAGTAAAAACCCATAAATCATGTGAGTAGTTACCATGTCATCATTGGACACCCGATTTCAAAAATTGACAAGTATGAATTATACAGGGGGTTAAAAAATAACGTTTGGTGGAGAAGCTTAAACTTGAAATTAAGAACCGCAAAAAGAAGCATAAAAACCTCAAGTGGTACCGAAGTTACTTGTCAGAAGTGACCTTCTCCTCATTGGAATTCTGGTTCAGAAATGGACTAATATACACTCATGTTGTGTTAAGTTAGGCCATGTGGAGGCGGTGAAACTATTTTGAATTAAATCATTATCTCGGATATGAGTCTGGTAGACCTTGATGTTAATTTAATTGTAGTTTGAATTTTTTATTGTCGGTAGTAGGAATTTTTTAGTGGTTTATTACAACTATTTCTATTAATATTTTTGAGTTGATTTTATTTTTAAACAGGTATGTTTTCATTAATAAACAAAGGATAATATACTATTTTTTAAATAATATTTCTTTTTAAAATGATTAATAAGAAGAAATACAAATTTGATAATGTTATTAAATATTGTCATTTATAGAAAACTATTACAAGAACCATCTTTGTTTAAGGTAATTGACACTAAATAAATCTTATTGCTGATGGAAACCTTTTGTAGTCCAGAAAAATTATTGAAGTCAATTTGTTGGAAGGCGTATGCTTCAGATCGTTGGTTTCATTTGTTGACATCATTTATGTTACGACTCGATAGATTTTATGTATTTTTGCTAATGAGACAAATGTAATATTTTAAAAATCTACCATTAATGTTTTTTATTAAAGTAACTTTTATTTAAGTGGGTGAACATGATGTTTAATGTGTTGATTGTGTGGAGAGATATTTTACTTGTATGAACTCTAATTATTGTTGAATGGAAAATGACTTGTTGGGTTGATGATTAAGCTTGTAACTAAGAAATATTAAAATGGGTGTCAAGGATGTTGTATATTGTTTTTAATAGGTTTTGTTTATGATTATATAGAATATATGTTGGAATGGATGTAGATCATGTTATGTATTATATTTTTAAACTATATGTTTAGTGAAGGTCTCTAAAAGAATCCCAAATAATATGTTCAATTCTAAATTAAAATTTAGGGATGGATTTGCCGTCCTTAGTACCTTAAAGCCAAAATTTTGACATCTCTTCATTTACTTTAGGATGGACAATAGCCGTTCCAAAAAGATTTATCAATGACACATTCCTTGTCGTCTGAAAAGGATCCCATAAAAGATGAGCTTTTGAGACGGCTTAGTTTCCATCTCAAAAAACCTTTTTGGTATGGTTATTATGTCTTAGAAACTATTTAAAACAAGTTGCTAATGAAACCCCCTTGAGTTATCCTAAATAGTAAGCGGGATTATTAAAGTATCTTTTGGGAAGAGTTTTTGCCCTCACAAAAAATATTTTTTATATATTGGATCCAACCTTCCTCTAGATCGATCTGAGGGGCCTTCAGATAAATCGGACCTTACAGCCTGACATCTTCATCTTTCTTACGGGATTATTATGTAAAAATGCCATAACTCATATGTATATTCATGAAATATTTTCTAACACCACCCAAGCCCTCATAAATACATGATTCTAAGTGTAAATAAATATAACATCCCCTTACAATTGCCTCCAAATACATTGATAATGAAATAATTACGACAAACTAATTATTAAGACCAAATTGAATCTAAGAGAGAAAAATAACTACGACTAAACCATCATAGTATATATTCACACAAAAATAAGTATATATGACCATAATGGAAGGTATTCAATCAAAGGATCTTCGCAAAATCATGTTGTACGAAACATTTACAAGGATGTACAATCCTACAACATGCAATATCTAGGGTTTTCAAGGTTAGAGAACATGGACCTCTCTAAAGAATGATTAATCTAAATCAAAGGCTCTAATACTAATTTTTTGGGATCGATATACGCGTAAAAAATTATCCCTTAAATGTTCGATTAACCATACGATATAAAGCACGATAGAAAAATGTAGGTTTCAATAACAAACCAAGTGTTTCGAACATAATACTTTTGTGGATCTAGTTACAATCTTATGTGGAAAAGGGTATTTTAGTATGATTAGGGGTTGCCTTGCTATGGTCCTCAAAAATATTTTTAGAATGCTTCCAAATTCTTGGATCTTCTAGTATATGATCCACCCAAAGTTAGGTAGGTGTGTGGGTAAATCTTGAGATCAAAACTCATGCTTATGATCGAGATATTGTCCACACTTTTTTGGCCTCTTCACAAAAATGTGAATAGTGATTTATTTATCCTTATCAGACCTTAATAATTGATTTTATTCTTAAAAGCTTTACTTAAACTAATATATATTAGTTTAAGTGGTAGTCTTGACCAAACTAGGTATCTTGAGAATCTGGGCACAACTACTTGGATATATGGACTATACTAGGGATTTATGACAAATAATTAAATGGGATTAGAAATAAATACTTAGAAATGACAAATTACATTCCCGTAATTTACTTTCTTTCTTTATTAAATCATAAATTATTCCATTCAATATTTATGACTGCACTTAAATTTAATTATCTCAAAAATCACTCGGATATAATGAGATATTATTTGTAAAGTTTATTATGGTGCATAATGTGATTCCTCATGTTAAGCTTCTGATACTCTCCTAGTCAAATCAATTTTTTGTTAATCAACTTTAGCGAACATATAATTAAGTCTTTAATTCTTAGAAAACTTATTTACAACTCCACCGGGTTATATAATACTCCACTGATCAGGTTTTAACTAGTAAAAATAATTCTTAAAAAGGGGTATCTTAATCTAAGGTATTCTCAAGATAAGGATTCCTCCAAATCATGATTTGAAACCAACTGACACAACTTTCACCCAATATGCGGGGATATATTAACCCGGTATAAAATCGAATCGCGCCCACGATAATCAAAATGACAATTATGCAAGCATTCGAATCATCATAGTTATCGGGATTACGACTCTATGCACATTCTGAAATTGGTGTGAGATTACCTATGTCTAATCACAAAAGCCCTTAGACCTAAATCTCATGGGTGGTCATATTCAATGCATTCCTGGATGAACCAGTCACAAGCCTCCTTCAATCTATCAAATAAGTTCTCAAATATTTAAATAGGATCTCGTAGTTTGAGATAAACTACTAGGATTGTAACATAACCATTATGATAAAATGTCAACTCCCCATATATATTGTGAATTTTTCAATAATACTAGAACCAGGATTTTGATCCTGTTATCAAGACGAACCCAACTCACCATAATTCGTACTAAGTACTATTGATCGACATATACAAAATAACATATTTAATAAATCTTTAATATAATGCATTCTAACAAACACAAATCACACTTCAAAGTGAACTAGACAAAAACATTATATTAATAAATAAAAATGTCTTTACTTGGTTAAAAAAGTTAATACCTTAACACCAAGTAACCTTGACGTACATTGAATGATTACCTTCATTGTACCACTTCAAGATGGGTGGTATATAGTAGGAAGTCGTTCATGTACGCAAGTAAATCAGATTCTCTCTCATGCATACCATCATCCTAAGGTATATCATGAGGCAATTCACATACACTTGGGTATCAAATGGTTTCTCCGCATGTACAAATGAATGATTTCCCTCATAGGCAAGAGGTATATCATATAAGTCATTCCAAATGAAGGAGACCTTACTTAACCTCCCATGCATAACCCTTGTATAAATTTTTTCCCTAAGACAATCATATATAGATTTTCGGTTTCAATGCAAAACTCTGCCAAAATTTTGGGTCTTCTTACCGCGTCCTTTCACTCCCTTATAAAATAAGATCATGTTCATGAGTCTAGAAACAAGTTAAATAATTTCTTACATTACACACCCGATTATTCTCTTAGATTCGGGTCCTATTTAAAATTTCACGTGCACCCTAGATATAACATAAGACAAGTGGAACCTAATTATAACAACCACAATAAGGGGATTTTCTATCACCTTTTTCCTTTTCCAAAATACCAAAAACATTATTTTTTAAAAAGTACAATAAAAAAAATCATCCTTTTTCTAAAAATAAATTGCTTACCTCTTAGGTGTGATCGCGTTAACACTTTTTTGGCTTGGCTCCCTATTAGTCATGATTCGCCGCCGAACTGCCTCAGAGTTCTATTTCCTCCTCTTTCTCTACAGCTTTAGAAGAAACATATCGATATTACCACCACTACCTCATGGAGAACCCTAATCAAGATGTTAATAGTCATCCCATTTTGATGATCGTGCTAGCTTAGCTCACTTATAACGTCGACAACCTACAAGGAGATGTTCATGAATAATTGAGGAACAAGGATTAGATTCTAAAATTTCCCGAACTAGAGATCATGCCAAACTAGACTGGTATTTTTCCTAAAATTATGGTTAAGGGGATGGTCGGTCCTATATGGGACCCTAAATAATACCAATATTCCTTTTACATCAGAATGCCTGCATGTACCGCCTATTAATTGGTCACCTTTCGCTCATCTACCTATGCTAAATCATTCTCAAACAGGGGCAAACTTCCTTGTGCCCATTCCAGCAAATTCTAAAGCAGATGAACTCAATTAGGTGAAAGAAGACCTTAAGATGCTCTCTCGAAAGTTTGACCAAGGTAAACTCCTACGAAAGTATGTGGATTATACCTATATGTCTCCCTACCCAAGGGCTCGTGCACCCGAGAAATTCAAAGTGCCCCATATTGAGAAATTCATAGGGTGTGGGCCTCCTATTGAAAATCTACATAACTACCAAAAAACCATTAGTGTTCTAAGGGATACCGATGAAATTATGAAGAATAAGTTTCTACAAACCCTCAAATAGAGATCTATCCATGGGTTTTTATCGCTAGAAGAGTCCCGAGTACGACATTGGGAAGATTTCTCTAGATAATTCATGTCCCAATACAAGTAAACTGAAGAAGTGAAAATAATCTTTTGTGACATTGAGTTACTCAAAAAAGGACCTGGGAATCAATCACTATCTTTATAACTAGTCAATCACTATCTTTATAACCAAATGGAGAGAAAAAGTTTCCATCATGAACAATCGCGCATTAGGGGAAGAGAAAGTTGGTATTATGAAGACCTTTATGTCTGATATAAAAAACAACATAGATAGCATGTATTACCCTCATTTCAAAGCCCTCCGATGGGTCGGGGTGGATATTAAAAATAATGTTGTTACTCAAAATATGAAGAAAGACTCAGAAGCAAAAAAGTTTGGCTGTCATCTTACTCCCTAAAAATATGAGAATCCCATTATCATTACCATCAGTAAAATTTCTTCCCATCCTAAAAATTCATGGACACTAAATTGCCATGTTGTTGCAATCGAAAAATAGTACACTGAGCTCCATGATCCACTTTCTAATGTATACAAATCCCTTATCTACTACAACCTTATCAAACCCTTGGACTTGTATCCATTACCCGATCCTCTTCCTAGCTAATTCAAGTATGAATCCCACTGTTACTTTCACAAAACTACTGGGCATACCACTAATCATTGACATCATCTCAAAATCGTAGTAATATGGTTCATTAATAAAGTCATCATCACCCTCCCCCGGGACCAAAACAAAAAACCACTAAAAATCTTCTACCTATGCATCAAGCTAGTGTGAACGCCATAATAACATATGAAGATTCCGACTTCGAGACCTCAATCAAAATCAATCTTATAAACAATCTAACTTCATCCATCAGCGTAGATAAATCCCTAGTTCCTCTCTAAATATTCTCAGCCTATCTATTGCATCCTAAAATTTCTCATCATCGAGCCTCCTTTATAATGACAAGATCTTGTGTAGTTGTTCGTACCAAATAAAAAATGCAAAGCATGGATTTTTCCCATCGTCCTTGATCAGTTTAAATCCCTTGTAATGTTTTTCTCCAATTTTGACCTTTGAATACGAATGTTTGAGAATAAGTTATCTTTACATGGAAGCTCAGAAGTGGTCTCGCCAATCCCGTGATTGGTTCGCACCTCCTGAAAAATTCAGCCTAGATAGGATTGTTCAAATCCTAAATAGAGAAAGGTCTCAAAAGGGAAATAATTTTTGAATCTTTTCTCTTTAATGACATTAAACTTATGGGATATGTTTCCTCTTCTTAAGACCATATATCTTTGGCATGTGAAGATTTATACTTTGAAGCATTTGAAGTTTTTGAAGGCATTAACTTCTAAAAACAGACAGCTGGGGTTATATGTATCTTAGCCCAAACACTCAAATTAACTTTTTATAAATTACCATCTTCATTTAATTTAGTGAACATGCAATAAAGTTATGAAGCCAAATTTTAAACCAAAGACACAGAAGAAGAGTTTAAAGAAAAAATCCCTTTCGAACAAAACCTTTTATTTCAGCATTATTTAAGAAAATACAGACACATGACAACTTACATACTATTTAGAGATCCACTAAGCATAATGCAGAGATGTCTTTAATCCTTCACCAAAAAATGATGCAGTTCGGCACCTCTAATAACAAGAAGCTATTGCCTTGGTATCTACCGATAAACCTCGAGAATTGTAATACCTTTCTTCTTCAGTAGTAGAGCCTCAACCCTACATTTCACGAGTGGACAAAAATATTTACAAGGGTTCTTGAACATGTAATTTGTTCTTCTTGATTTGAAAAAGTGATCCTCAGAAACTCAAGGGGGTTCGATGAAAAAAGTATAAAGTTTGATCACAAAAAGAACTCTAAAATGGCTTCATGAAAATCTAATCTCGCATCTCTATTTAGATAGAATGTTATTGCAAAGTGATAAGGATTAAAGATGTGGAAAGATATGTTCTAAAAAACAAAACCACACGTACTCATTCGAACGAACTGGTACCTCACTCAAACGATGTACCCCATATTGTTCGATCACGTTTCTAATAAAGCTTCAAATGACATTCTAGAGATTGTCAAAAGGTGTCTCTTTAGAACTCATTGACACAAAGAAAACTCATTCTAACGACAAGTCCAGTCTCATTTAGATGAGATCCAATGAAACTTTGAATGACATTCCAGAACTAACCAAAAGGCGACATTCTAATTTTTGTTCGGATGAAGGAATCTAGTTCTAACAATACTACACAACTTGTTCGGACGACATACCGATTCTCGTTCTAACGAGTTAGTGTATTTTTGAAAAAATCTTTAAAAATAATTTTACAACATTTTGAAAATGTAATACCCAGTGATTTTTAATGACTTTTAAAATGGGTTATATTTTAAATTAATGGATTAATTGGATTTTATTATTAATTAATTCATTTGGGTTTTATCCGAATTGTGGATATTAAAATGGATGATTCTGAATATTACTTAAAGATATTTAGGTAATATATGAATGTGATGTCATTGATATGACGGTATGATATAAATTCGGTAATTTGAATTTTTAGTCAGACGGGGTATGGGACGTGTCGGGACTAATTTATTAAATTAAAAGGAAATTTATTTTCTATCGACCTTATAGTCATTTCGACTGCGTCGTTGCGTCCGAAAGGTTCGAAATAGTCAAAAAAGTCTATTTGGATGTTAATTTTGAGTCTCGGGTCATTTGGAAATGAAAAGATAACCCAAAAGGGCATTTTGGTTATTTTTACAAGGGGGATGAATAGTGATTTCGGGTTTTGTCTTATTATAAGTATTTGGAGATTAGTGTATGTAGGTTCATTTCATCTCTTCTACACATGGGAAGGAGGAGAACCAAAGGTCAAAGGTCACCACCACCATCACCACCTGTGTTATTCAACTCCAAAGGATCAGATCTTCATTAGAGGCATGTGTTTGATATTTGCAATTTAAGTTCGTATATTGTCCATGTTAGAATAATTATGAAAAGAGATGATTTTCATGTTTGGAAGACATAATGAAGTTGTTCTATGGATTTCTACAAAACTGAAATGATATAGGAAGTAAACTCATGTTGTAGGATGATAATAATCCAATAAATATTCATCAATTTGGGAAGAAATTCTGAAAATAATTTAGTGTTCTTGAAGATAATATGTTGATAATTTTCTGAAAAAAGAGGCAAAAACGAGTGGAATGAGAAGAGCCAATTTGGAATGTTTAGATCTTCTTTTTGAGTGCATTTGGATGAGATTTAAGAAAAACTCAAAACACATACCTGACTCAATTTTTCGTGTAGAATCCAAATCTGAAGTCGGATTGATGATTTGAATAATTTTTGGATCTGATTTTTTTGAGTATTTAAAATATGAGAATTCATGATGTTGTTTCTTTTTAATGTTGGTTCTTATCCCAAAACTTTTGTAGATCTTTGGTGATTATTAATTGGATATTATGGGACTTAGAAAAGATCAGTAGTCCCTTGATAAGATTTGAATTAAAGTGATTGGGATTTAATTGATTAGAATGATGATAATTAAATTGAAAGAAATTTCAATTGCTAGATTCATTTGTTGGATTATAATAGGGATGTATGAGGATTAAAGATAGGACCAGTAGGGGTGATTTAATATAACACCTAGGTAGCCTTAGTGTTACAATTTGAATATGAAGGACTGAGTTTAGTACAAGCGCTTAGCGATACGACTCCTGGATAGAGATGGGAGTTTAGAACACATTTGGTTGAAAGAGGGTATGAGGTTATCCCGATCGCGTATTTGAAGTTGACGGACCTCCTCGATCGACAAGTTAAGTAGTAGTGTATTGGAGGGGTTCCTTGTTTGGATTTCGCTTTGCGAGACGCTCCGCGCATGAACCTTAACGACGTCGGGAGTGGAGAGATGTTATAGGATGCGAGGATAATTAAATTATGAAGTAAAGATATGACATTTTAATACGTGGGATTTAAAGAGATATAATGCTACGTAAGGGAATAATCTAAGATTAATGTGAGTACCTTGTTGATAATATACTATAGGTATGATAATACCTATTTGATTGATTAATGATTATGTGTATGACATACCTAGCTTACTTGCTATCGGTGGGAGGTTTGCGCGTGAGGGCAGTCATATCCTGATGAATCCAATGGATCTTTGATTTGTCGCTCGAGAACATAGGTCTATGAAAGACTTATCGGGGAGTTGATAAGTCCGCTGACTATGGGTACGTAGGTATGTACGTGACCCATGGGTATGAGAACTATGTTCGCCTCCAATGATTGTGTTGTTGTTAATGGTTCGAGGTATCCTCACCGAACCTTTTGTCCCTTATTCGGCGACAAGCGATATTGGGACATGATAGCAGAGTAATGCATTGCACCGCAACTGTGACTCGGGGTGCCGTATTATATATGAATACATATATATATAATGGATTAAATGAATGAATGGATATTTATTATGGTTAAATCTATCTACGGTGAATAGAGAAAGATAATTGAATTAAGTTAATGAATGTTTGTTGAAAAACTTAATTCATATTAATGAGAAATGATATATGTTAATGAGAAACGATGAGAAATGTAAATGATTAATAATTGTGATGTATGGTATGGGACATACGGGGATTATGATATTGGGATGGAATTATAATATGGAGACTAGAAAAGAGGAACCATTAACTAGGAGGTTAATCGGAAACGTTAAGCGTGCACTCTAGTTGAGAGGTGAGAATGGCAAGTGAGAGTTGGGTCTAACATGTACATAATAAAAGATTTATTGCACTTGTTAAATACTTGCTGTTTTAAAAATCATTTACACATTCGGGCTCTGACCCGTTTCCTTGCATATTTTCTTTTCTATTGTATCTTCTATATCAGGTGTCCAGCAGCAGGGACGCCATCCTTAGTTGATATTGACAGGCTATGGATTTATGGAGTTTTGCTTAGACGCCTATCATCATTTGATTCACAGTATTCTCTTAGTAGGGCATGTCGCCCAAAGGATTCAGTTATCTTCTTCTATCGGGGTCAAATACTATGGTATTCGTGTCATTTTAATACATTTGATATTGTTGGGATTACTGTAATGGATTAATATTATTTGGGAATGTTTATTCCAATTTCATTCAAATTCTTTTGTGTTATCTAATTGGTTATCAATGTTTTAGAATAAAATGTGTTGTGTTATTCTTAAACTGGAAATGGATTTTGTTAAGTTAAAATTTGGAAAGTTTTTAACACCAGCTTAATTGAGTATTGGGTGAGTTGTAAATGTTTTCGACAGTGATGCTAAGAATGAGCCAACTGTATATTCTGTTTTAATTTGGTATGGGACTGGCCACCCGATATTTAATTAGGCGGGGTGTTATAGGTGGTATCAGAGCTTAGGTATACGACAACCATCGGGGCTTGGGTTTTGGGTTCATTGAGTGGTTAGCAATTTTTGGAGATAGAAAATTTTGGGTGATATTCGTGATAGGTTTCGGAATTAGATGTGAGGAATTTATTTTTGGGAGGCGTGATTTATTTTTGGAGATTGTTAGCCTGATTTTGAGAGTTATGCATTCGACGAATTTCGAGGGCGAAATTCCATTGTTAGTGGGGAAGTGTAACAACCTGCTTAATTTTGGGCTATTTTAATTAATTTTTGGAAAATGGAGGAAAATAAAGTTTTAGATAAAACTATTTTTATTGCTCAAATATGTTGGTTATTATTTTTAAGGCGAGAATTTCAAACGGTTTCGAAATCGGAGTTAAAACGGATTTTAAAATGGTTTTTAAATGTTTTTAACTCTTGGAGTTGTTTTGACTTCCAACTCTTCATTTCTTTGCCTTATTTAAAGGAGTCTTTTGGATTCCAACTCTTCATTTCTTTGCATTATAAAAGGAAGTCATGGGAAAACCTTTTTAACATACTTTTGGCACAAATTTTGGCAGCAAATATATTTTATATTCCTCTTCTTTTTATATACACACTGGCCCTTGAGATTTGTGAGTTCCAACCTTAGATTAGAGGTGTTCTTAGGGCTATTTTGTTGGAGGTTCTTGGAGGAGCTTTTGTAGATCTTTTGTGTTGATCTTGAGGATGTGATCGTTGGTTTCTCATCATGGTTTGAGGTATGGGATTTTACCCAATATGCTCCTTAAATCTCGCGAGTGTCATTCTCTTTGAATTCTTATTTAATTGAACTCATATTTGAATTGATAAATTCATTGAAATCTGGAAAATAATTGTTGAAATTATTTTGATTCATGTGGTATCATTATATTGTTGATGAGCACGTTGTCATGAGATTTTAATATGGCACGGATGTTGGGCACCCGCCAAAATTCATGTTTCCCGGGCTATGGCTTGATAAAGCATATACGGATGTGGTGAGGCCTGGTGACCCGGTTAAAGTGTTGTTGAGAAATTATATTGATAAATGCTTTGAAATTTGCATTTTGATTTGAATATTCGTACCCGTGTTGTTACGTTTTATTCATCGCTAACATATATTTGTTGAGCATCTTTCTTGTCGTATTGTGTACTTCCCCATATTTTCTTTTAGTGGCAGGTTAGCGCGGATTTTGGGGCGCTATGGAGATTGATTTTAGCGAGGATTGTTTGGGAAAGATTTGTATTATTTTGATGTATAGAGCTTTGGATATTTGTATTTTATTTTCGAGTTAGTTATTGTATGTAATTCGAGAGACTTGTTGTAATTGAAGAGATTGAGATTGGTGGATTTATATTATTGTGGGTTTATTTAGATGCTCTATACCTTGTCGCTTGTGGATTTGAATTTATTTTATCGCATTAGCGCTCCGTTCGCTCTCCCCGGGCGGGCGGGGTGTTACAGAAAACTTTTAAATGTAAACTCTTTTTAAAAATAACCCCAAGATAACTAAAGTCTTTACCAGACCACCGCGTAATTCTTTTGAATGTTGTTGTGACGAACAATCTTCGATCTTCCAAATCTCAACAAATTCTTCTCTTCAAATAATTAGATGTAGTCATGAAGGTGCAATGGGGTGTAACGGGATAAGCCATATAAAAATCCAAATGAGCAATTATAAAACTATTTCTTATAAATATTTCCCTTTGGCTATTCCGGTACAAAACATAAACTGATGCTAAATTGACCCCCAAGACTAATATAACTAATGCCCTCCCATATCAAGAAACGAAAATGAATAAGTCTTCAACTAAAAGTTCACCATCTGTGGTCCATGAAAGCATCATCAAGGTGGAATGACCTACAAACATAAGATAAAAGAAATATCGTGACGCGTACGAGTTTAAAAAAATAAATAAAATAAAATAAATGAACTCTCCCTCAATTTGTTTTCCTACTTTTTTTCGTATTAGAAAAAGAGTGAGAAACTATTCGTGAAATCATTAGCATCAACCGAATAAGAAAATATAGTATCACAAATATAATCATTAAAGAACATGCAATGAACTTTCAAATGTCCTATCAACTATTTTTCAAATTTTTTCAAGTATAAAAATAAGGTAAAAAATTACAAATACAACACACTATGGAATAACACTAAAATATGTAAATCATGAAAGCAGATTAAAATTGTGTGAACATTGTCCATAGACAAATCAACAAAGGCATTCATAACATAGGTGCAAGAAGTCATTAGATACTTCTAAAGAAAGAACTCAATTTCAACCTTAGAAGTAAAAATGTTAAACTTAAATAAAATTGACTCGACTTATGCAGCATGCCATGAATTTAAATGCTTCTTAAATCAATAATGCCAAACTATTTAATGTTTTTCAAGAGAGCTCGTTGTGAAAACCTATTGATCTTCTACTTTATAACACCCTCAAAATCTCATTTATATAAAAATTCACTCTTAATTTTGAAGATATAAAAATACTCGTATGTAGCGAAGCATCAATGTAAACAATCTGATAGCCATGGAACTTCTATTTTTGTGTGACATTAATATTTTAGGATCTTTTTACAAATGGTTCAAAGAGTATTTTCCTCTTTCATTTCCCCTTTCCATTGCTTAATATATAACAATATATCTAAAAAACAAAATCCGAGCAAAGGTTCTTCCAAGCACAACTTATCTCTATTTATATCCGATTTATTATTAAGCATGATTGAGCTTGAGATCTCCATATTCAACATATGATAAGTAAGAACGATGCTCAAAAAGTTCATGCACATGTGCAATAAAGGTGACAAAAAGTGTAGCATAAAGAAAATAATCATCAATGATCGACGAAATGCTATCCACACATTATTAAGCACATTAAAGAAACTAAGCCAAGTCTTAAAACACCATGAAAATGTCACATGAATGGATGTAATGTGGGGATAATCCGAATATCTTAAATGTACATCCATATATGATGAAAAATGAAAATACAAAAATCTTTTTGCCTTCTTCAAAAATTTATAAAAAAAAATTGAATATTTCAACTTTTTCTTAAAAAATCAAAATCTTTTTGGATTTTTTGAACTTTTTTCCAAAATGAATACATAGAAATACAATCTAGCAATAGGGACAAAAGATATGAACAGGATAAACACCTTATACTAGACAAAGTGCCCAAACTCAATCAACAGTAAAAATACCCAAAGATTTCCTAAAATTCTCGAATCTAAGTGCATCTAAAGATTTCGTAAAAATATTGGCTAATTGACATAAGGTGCTCATAAAGCTCAAGGAGACAACCTTATCCTTAATGAGATCACGAATAAAATGCTCACGTATCCTAATGTTCTTTGTGCGGGAATTTTTGATCGGATTACGCGATATATGAATTTCACTCGTATTATCACAAGAAATAGTCATTGTGCCTTAGGAAATCCCATAATCTTCCAACATTTTCTTCATCCATAAGAGTTGTGTCCAAGAAATCTCGATGGCAATATACTCGACCTCCATCATGGAAAAAAATATGGAGTTTTACGTCTTTCTCAACCAAGACACAAGAGCACTCCCAAAGTAAAAACACCCACCCGAGGAGCTCCCTCAACCATCAACATTCTTAGACCAATCAGCATCTGAATAAGCAGATAAACGGTTATTGGTATCAAAGTAATACCAAATATGGTAGGAAAGAGAGTCGTTCACATATTTGATAACATGTCACTCATTTAGGGACGCTTGGTATCGCTCACAAACTCAAACACTGAAGGCAAAGTCGGGACAACTAGCGGTCAAGTAGAGAAAATTACTTATCATGCTCTTACAAAGGTTTGCTCTACGCCCTTCCTAAAGTATCTTTGCTAATCTTAGTCAATGTAATCATAAGGGTGCATGAGTGCTTAGCAGAGTCTCAACCAAAATTTTTCATTAGGTCCCTAGCATATTAGGATTGAGATATGCATATCTCATCCTCAAGTTAACGTACCTAGAGACCTAAGAAGAACATAATCTTACCAACCATATTCATCTCGAACTCACTCTTTATCTCCTCCTCAAAGGTGTGAGCATGTCGGGAGCACGTGAATCCAAGTACAATGCCATCCATATATACTTAGGTAGTTAATATCGCACCACTCTCCCTCCTCATAAATAACATCTTATTCACTCCCCCTCTCTTCAGGTCATGAGTTAAAAGATAAGAAGTGAGCCTCTAGTTCTAAGAACGGGATGCTTGGTTTAAACCATACAAGGCCTTATTAAGATAAAAAGACGTGCTCAGGGTGCTTTGCATCTTTAAACCCCTTTGGTTGTTCCATGTAAACTTCCTCTTATAGCATGCCATTAAGAAAGTAACTCTTGACATCCATTTGATATAACTTGAAGCGTAGATAACATGATATGGCGAGTAGTAAGAGGACGGACTCAATCCTAGCAACACGAGCAAATATCTCATCGAATTATATACCCTCAATCTGTGTGTAGCCTTGAGCGACCAACTTAGCCATATTGCGAACTATGGTACCATTCTTATCCATATTTTTCTTGTATACCCACTTAGTACCTATCGCATTAGTCTCACTAGATTGGTGGACTAACTCCCATACATCATTCTTATGAAAATGAAACAACTCTTATTGCATAGAGAATGTCCAATGATCATCTTTGAATGATTCTTTAACATTATTAGGATCGACTAAAGAGGTGTACCAAAGGTAGATAACCATATTATCAAGTTGATCTTAAGTCTTGACACCTAGTGTGGGATCACCAAGCATAGCAGAAGGGTCATGACTCTTTCAAACCTAAGAGGGTGGATCCTTTAAATAAAGGTCCACCGATGTAGTAATAGGAATAATGGGATCGACATCGAGGGATGCATCATCCTCACACACGGGGTCAGGTTCAGTAGATGTCGACAACTCATTATCTTTAATCATGATGTTTATTTATTCCATAACCTTAGAGCTTGCATACTCAAACACCCTATAATCCCTACTCGATGATGAATAACCTAAAAATATCCCCTCATCGCTTCGGGATTTAAACTTTCCTAAGTTCTCTCTATCTCTTAAGATGTAGCAAGTACTCCCAAAGATATAGAAATACGATAGGTTAGGTTTCTTCTCTGTCCATAACTCATGGCGTGTGTAACCTGTGTGGATGAAGATATACTCAATTCATCGTATGGCATGCAGTACAAACCGCCTTTACCCATAACATCTAGACACATTTCTCCCCAAAAGCATGGACCTAGCCATATTATGTATCGTTCGATTCTTCCTCTTAACTATCCCATTTTGTTGAGGAGTATAAATGGTTAAAAACTCATTTTTGATGCCCACTCCATCATAATACTTACCCACTTTTTAGTTCCACTGTCACTATGAATAAAATTAATAGTGACATCATTTTGATTTTATAGGACATGACACTTGGATGTTAGGAACTCAACCGTGTCGAACTATTCTCTAAGAAAGCCTTTAATAGAGTATCTTAAAAGGTCATAGACCATCACGAGAAAGTATCTCTTACTACCTATGCTTTTTATAATAGTAGGACCCATAAGATCCATATGTCTCAATGCCAACACATGAGAGGTGGTAATGGTATTCTACTTTCGATGGGGACTTTAAATTTATTTTCCTTGTTAGCAAGGACCAAAAACCCAGGAAGTTGGTTTCCCAAGCGATGGTAAGACACGAACTAGGTCTTTCTTCACTAATCTCTCAAGATGTCTAAAATTCACATGATTTAGTCATTGATGCCAGAGGTCCATAGAGGAGACCATGTCATTGTTTCACACAAAGGAGGACTTAGGATGTAGCAATTATATTTTCCCCTCACTTCTTGTAGTAAAAGTTCATCGATTGATCATATACATTAAACTTGGATCGATCAAAATTTACTGCAAAGTTTGCATTATACAATTGGCTTAGGCTAATTAAGTTACTTTTAACCCTTCGATGTACAACACATTATCTAATTTAGGAAACATAGGTATCTCAGCACAACTACATATTAAAATACTAGACCTACTCCAATTTCCTAAGGTGGCTTTGCCTTCCTTACAATCCACAAGGTTGGTAAAATATGATTTGTCACCAGCCATGTGCCTAGAGTACCCACTATCAAAATTTCATTTTGAACCTTAAAAGCAACGTGAATAACAAAGACTTTATCATCTTGCTTTGGTACCCAAGTGGACGTAACCTTTTATTCCCCTTATTATTATTGTCTCTAGTCAAAACATTATAAGCGTTCTCAAAAGGCAAAGACATCATTTGAAATTATTCCATTAAGCTTTTAGAAGTGGAGGCTAGGAACTCAACTTGCTCGCTAAAACTAGCAAAATCACTATAGCGATGTACGGGAGTATGTGTATAATGATCTCTCCCTAACTTGTAGAAAAATTCCCTAAGGTGACCTTTTCTTTTGTAATAGGTGCAAACATAGATTTATTTTTGTCTACCTTAGTTTGCTCTCTAGGTTGAACTTTCTTTTATGGTTTAGGTCGAGGCCCATAAGGATCTACCAAAAATTTAGGAATCGATTTTGGTGCATCATACGAAGTGGATGAACCATCGTAACCTATTCCTTGCCTCTCCCTATATCCTAAAGAGGGACGAAGGAACATCTTTTCTACCATCTTTAATATATCCTTTATAGTAACCTAGACCTCCCAGACACGATCGGGATCTTTCTTGAGTTAGGATACAAGGGATTCAAGTTTATCATGATTATCCAATGAATCTTGAAAATATCTCGTAAGGTTAGCCACTTTGTTAGTTAAGCCACCATTTTCCATTTCCACTAAAATGACTTTTTCTCCAAAAGACACTCTCACCGAGGACTCGCTCTCTATCGACTCTGTCAACTCCTCTAAACCTAGAACCCCAAGCGCTAACTTTTTATTTTGCCTTTTCATTTTAAAGGACGCATAGTATAGCTCGATAAAATCACGTTGAAGGTAAATTTCTCCCTCACTCCAAATTTCATCTCCCTCACTCTATCTGGAAGGACTACACTCATCATTTAGGTCATCATGTTTAGAAACTTCCTTATCAACATGAGGTGTACTCGATGTACTAACATGACTAGCCATGAACACAATGGAGTTACATCCATGCGGTGATTCAAATTCACTGACTCGACAACGCTGTCACTAAGAGTGGCATTGAAGGTAGCGTTTTCCTTGACCTATCTCTTTAACTTTGTAGCACACTTGTGAGCTTTATGACTTTTTCCTTTGCACTCGTAGCGTCTATCCTCATCCTTCTTAGGTAAATACCCTCTCTCTTTTTCAAAACAATTCTTACCATATTTAGACTTTTTATCTTTCTCAAAAATTTTGTTTTCTTTGGAAGTATTTTCTTTTCTTAGCTTGAGCAATTTTTTGAAACTTGTTGTAAAAAGGTCAAGATCATCTAGATCAAAATTATACTCAAAGTGACAAGAAACTCCCTCTTTCATTTTAAATTGTACTTTCAAAGAAATTTCCTTTTCCTTTGGGTTGAATGTTTTGGAAAACATATTGATTTCATAAGTTTGAAGGTTTCCTATGAGTTCTTCTAACCTAAGCATATACAAAATTCTTAAGGAATTAAGGACAGTGACCTTAGGAATAAATCGGGACAAAAATGATCTCAAAATATTTTTTATGACTCTCATCTCAAGAATTCTCTCACCCAAATTAAAATTAGAGTTAACGATATCAAAATATTCTGCATTAAATTCATCAAATGACTTAGTCTATAGCGTAGTAATAGTTTCAAATTGTGTGGTGATATTTTAAAGATTAAAATCTTTCACAACGTTTGTACCCTTGTGAGTGAGCTAGAGGATATCTCACGCTTTCTTTGGCAGAGTGCACATCATGATGCGACGGAACTATTTAGGGATGAAAGCTCTAGAAATTTCAGTTAAACCAAAAGAGTTAAAATTACTCCATTTTAGTTGATCCTTCCTCCAAGTTGTGATGGACTTAGGACCTATGACATCGCCATTAGTCATAGTTGGTGATGTCCACCCGCTTTCACAAACAAGCCGAACACGCTTGTTATTGCTTTCAAAGCCGACCTCATTCGATATTTCTAATAAGAATAATTCGACCCACTAAAAAAAGGTAGTCTATTATACAAATTATCCATGAAAACCCAATTTAAAGATCACATAAAAACTTAGTGTAACCATCTCTGATATCAATTTGAGAAATGCATAGCTGGGGCTATATGGAATATATAACAAATTAACTTTTTTAGCATATTTTATCCTCATTTAATTTAGTGAACATGAAATAAAGTTATGGAGCTAAATTTTAAACCAAATGCACAGAAGAAGATTTTAAGGGGGAAAAAATCCCTTTTGAGCAAAACCTTTTATTTCAGCATTGTTTAAGTAAAGTCAGACACTTGAAAACTTACATACTACTTAGAGATCCACTAAGTATAATGCGGAGATGTCTTCAATCCTTTAATAGAAAATGATGCAGTCCAGCACCGTCCATAACACGCAACTCTTACCTCAGTATCCACCGAACATCCTTGGGAAATGCAATTCCTTTCTTTTCCATAAATAGAGCCTCGACTCTACAATTCAGCAGTAGATAACATATTTACAAGGGTTCATAAACTTAGAATTTGTTATTCGTAATTGGGAAAGGGGTCCTAAAAAATTCAAGGGTTTTGGACAAAAATAGTATAGAGTTTGATAAAAAAAATAACTCTAAAATGGCTTCAAGAAAAGTATAATCTTGAATCTCCAATTGTAAAGAAAGTTGTTGCAAATAAATAAGGATTAAAGATTTGGAAATATGTGTTTTAAAAAATAAAAACACGTGTACTCGTTGTAAAGCCATGGTAACTCGTTCAAACGATGTACCCCATCTAGTTCGATCACCTTTTCAACTAAACTTCGAATGACATTCTATATCTTTCCAAAAGGTGTCGCTTCAGAATTCATTCGAATGAAGGAAACTCATTCTAACAACATGCCCAATATCATTTGAATGACATCCAAGGAAACTTTGAATGACATTCCAAAACTAACCAAAAGGCGATGTTCCAAATTTCATTTGAATGAAGGAACCTCGTTCTAATGATACTACTCAAGTCGTTTGAATGACAAACCAATTCTCATTCTAACGAGTTAGCCAGTTTTTTAAAAAAACTTCGAAAATCATTTTAAAACATTTTGAAAATTTTAAATGAAAACCGTTTTTAAAAAACTAACCCCTAGATAAATAAAGACTTTATCAAAACACCCCATAACTCTTTTGAATGTGGGTGTGATGAACAATCTTCAGTCTTCCAAATGGCAATAACTTTATATTTTCAATTACTTGGAATTAGTCATAAAGGTGCAGTGGGGTGTAATGGGATAAGCCAAATTAAGATAAAAATGAGCAATTATAAAAGTTGATCTGATAAATTCTTAGGGAATAATCGAATAGCCACTATGGGATGGGGCGATGACTCTGACAACTTAGATTATTTAGATGACTAGCCTAACAATGAAATCATTAATATCTATGCCCCTTTTATATCGGGTAATACTTTTAAAGAACTAATATTAGAAATCAATGAAGTCTAGAGTATACCTGAGGTGGATGTAGAGATAAAGTTTCTCTTTTACCCCCCTCGATGAATTACTTGACCCTATTGGGTTGATACTATAAAGATCGAGATCCTCCCATAGATAAAGGGAAGAAATTTATTGAAGAACCACTAATGCCTGAAATTACCATCAAAGAGAACAAAATTCTCAAAAAGCTAAAAAGGATCAAAGCAAACACCACCCTATGGGTACTTTTTATGTCCTCTCAACTTCATAGTACTTCCCTCATCAAATTTCTCACACAACCTACAGTTCCTTCTTTTACCTCTCCTAAAGAGGCCATCCATATAACTCGTAATTTAACCACCAAAAGTCTCATTTACTTTGTTGATAAATAAATCCCCAAATTTTCCCTAATCACAATTGTCTCTTTGGAGGTTTCTACCCATTTTGTCTATTTTCATTAAAATAGTGGTGCCTTTGAAATCTGCACAATCAAACGCCTCACATCGCAGATGACAGTCATTTTTTTATAACCCCTTTGGGAGATGGTGATCTACGAATTTAACACACAGAGAAAGGGTCGGGATAGCCACACCTATCATGCGGTATCATAATCCAAGATCTTTCTTGGATGCAAATTATTTCGAATTATGATCTTAGACCTACTCATGCAATGATTTCCCAACTTGCAAAGATTTAGATCCAATAAGTTTTAATCACATCCATAACAGTCAAAGAAATAATTTTGCATGCATTCTGATCCTCATATCGTTTATGCTTAAGAACATATGCACCATTTGCAAACATGTGGAATTGTGCATCTCACGCTTGGTCCTATTCAATAAAGTCCTGATGTACCGATCACAATCTTCTTTTAACTATAAAAAAAGTTCCTCAACCATCAGACAGGTTCCTATAGTTTAAGATAGATTACTAGGATTGCACTCACATGTTTACCGATAGGATGTTAACTCCCTATTTAGATTGTGAATTATTCAATTGTACTAGAACTGGGATTCTAATATTTTATGATCAGGTCAAACCTAACTCATCGAAATTCCTATTAAGTCCAATTAACCAATATTGCATACGATATATTTAAGAAAAAATATCAGCATTCTCACAAACATGATTCTCATTTCAAATAAACCTCACACACTTTTATTAACAAAATAAACGGCATACATGGCTTTAGGAATAAGACTCCAAAATTCTCCCACTTAATCTTAAATACAACAAACATTCCCTATATATGACTATCAAATCCTTAGATGGTAAGCTCTTTGTAAAAGGATTCGTCTATTGTCCAGAGATGCAATCTTCATAGCGATTACATCGCCTCTTTACATAATCTTCCATATCAAATGACACTTGTACACAACGTGCTTTGATCTTTTATAAGTCATTGGTTCTTTTGAGTTATTAACCACACTGTTACTGACAAAGTAAATTTTAATAGATGATTACACTAAATGAACCACACCCAAATCACGTAGGAAGTTTCGGAGCCAAATCGCCTCCTTTGTTCCTTCTGAAGTTTTGATATATTAGGCTTTTATAGTGGAACCAACAGGGCATTGTTTCTTAATACTCTTCCAAGTTTTGGATATAATTCCTAGGTAAATAAATATCCTAGGGTTGACGTACTTGAATTTCAATTCAAATCAAAATCTGAGTATGTGTGCTCAATGGGTACAACTATTCACTGAGTAAACCAATACATAATCTTTTTTTTCACGTGCTTATGATTCACTCCATTCCAATGTTGCTCGCCTGAGTTATACTAGAATATATTAACCACGCCAATGGAAAATCAAATTTTCAGTCTTGTACAAAATATAACATACACGAGTAATCCCACCACTGAAGCATAATGTATATTCATCATCCTCTCTACTGATTAGATGTCTTAAGAAAATTATCCTTAAAAAAATATTAAATGCCTAAAAGGAAGAAACCCGTTCTTGAAATCGTATATGCTAAACGTTCTGATCACATCATTAATGTAAGTATCTTGGGTTAAGACTAACATCCTATTTTTTTTTATCACATGTAAGCTTGATCCCAAGGATATGATTGGCCTCTCTTGAATCCTTCATATCGAATTGTCTAGAAAACCACACTCTTGTACCAAATAATACACCAAGGGCATTAATATCATCCATGAATAGTACTATATATATCACCATGTTTCCTCCATGTTTATTATCCATAGAAGTTTCATTTGGGCAATGATCAAAACCAAAATATTTAACTTCCTAATTAAACCTAATGTTCCAATACCTTATTTCTTGCTTAAGTTCATAAATGGATCCTTTAAGCTTGCAAACCTTTCTTTCTTGACCATTTGATATGAATCCCTTAGGTTTTATCATATAATATTGGGAACTGGTATCGACATAAAATGCGGTAAAATTTCATCCCTAAAACTTTAATTGTCCATGCATTGGAAAGTTAAAACAAGTAGTGGGTTTAAAGCATAAACCTAGGGTTTTGTGTCACTATACCTTTGCGTATCTTGTTGGTGATCAAAATAAGGAGAAATAGGATGATTAAAGATGATGATATTACAACCCTTCCAAGGTCTCCAAAAACCTTGCTAGAATCCACTAAAACACCTCTGATCTTCTATTATATGAACCACCTAAAGTAAGTCTTGTGTGGGGGTACTATTGGCGATGAAAACTTGAAGAAATATGAGAGAAATTATTTTCTCTCCTTTCCCTTTATAAAAATGTGAATATTGTTTTTTGTCTCTATTTATAACCCTCCATAAAGGGATTTCATCCCCAAAACCCTATCTTAAACCGATATATAAAGGTATAAATCATGGGCTTGGGTTGAACTGGTATTCCATAGAGTTTCGGTCCCACTACTTGGGCAATGAACTATACTAGGCACCCAAGATAAAATAATTAAATTAGATTCAAAATAAATACTCAAAAATCTAAAATTACATCTCATTAATTTATTTCATTTCTTTATTTAATCGCGATTAATTCCACTAAATAATCATAACTGCAATCCAAATTAATAGTCTCAAAATCACTTAAAATAAAGAGACCATATCTGAAAAGATGATTTGGTACATATATAATTCCTCGTGTTAAGTGTCCATTACCTGCTTGGTCAAATAAATTTTTCGCCAATTGATTTCAACCAACATCTAATTAATTTTTTAATTCTCATACTTTACTTATTTGATACCTTACCGGATTATAATATCCACTAGCCAAGTTTAAGGGTAGAAATATATATCATAAGTCTGTTAAGAGGGTATCACAATACAAAATCTTTCATGGGAATGGATTCCTCTTAATTATGATCTCAGACCTACTTACACAACCATTTCCCAACTTCCAAGGATAATTTGATCCAATATAAAATTAAATGTCATCTATAACAATCAAAGCAATAATTATGTAATCATTGTGATCCTCATAACCCATGGGATTAATAATCTATGTACCTTTTTAAAATGGTTTAAGATTGCCCAAGTCTAATCCAGTCATCACCGAAATTTGAATGTCATTGGTGGTCATGTTCAGTACATTCCAGAATGTACTAGTTATAATCCTCTTTTTAACTATCAAACAAGTTCCCAAACCATTAGGAGGTTTCTCTTAGCTTTATGAACTATTAGGATTGCACACTCATGAGTAGTAATAGGATGCTAATCCATATCCATTCTGTGAACTGTTCAATTGTACTTAAACTAGAATTTCAATCTGTTGTGATCAACACAAACCTAACTCACCAAAATGCCTATTAAGTTCAATTAATCGATGTTACATATACTATATTTAACCATAAATATAAGGTATTATCATAAACATGATTTTATTTCAAAATAAACGGACACACCTTTACTAAAAAGTAAACATCATACATGGTTTTAAGAATAAAATCTCAACATATAGATGGTTAAAGGTTTACACCTTACTATCTACACCTCCTTTCTTCTTATAGATTCACTTGTATTCGATGGGTTTTATCCCATTAGCAAGTCTATAAGATTTAAAAACTTAGTTGAATACATCGATTCCAACTCAATATTTATAAACTTTAGTTAAGGCTTGGAGTCCTTATCTTGGAGTATCTTGATGTAGTTCTCGATTTCGGGTTCATGTTCCTTTATGATCTTACTGAAGTGTTAACTTAAATGTACTAATCCATAAATCTAACAACTGACTCACCCACTATGAGTTGACATCTTTTTACTCCAGTATAAGTGACATATGTATCCTGGTCATTGATAATACTCATACTACATATAGGCAGTGTACTATCGACACCAGGTTGTTTCTCGTCCTTTATAGGTGGTTCATAAGAAATTACTTGGTATTTTCCTCTTATTTCTTGCAAGATAATTTTTCTCTTGGTTTTGTGGTTTATCATATAATCATCCTTTGGGATAATAGAATAGACCACCTTTGGTTCCTTATGGTTAACTTATAAATAGACATACTTATGTCCTTAATTCCAACTTACTCGGTTCCTTCCTCAGCAGGTGTAATGGGAAACCCCATATCCGAACATGTCCTAGATGAGCTTTGCACCCAATCCATAGTTTCGTGGACATTACTGAGATCGACTTCAAAAGAATGAACTTTAGTAAATAATTAGTCATCAGTAATGCATAACTCAAAAAAGAGTTGATAGATTGGAATAACTCATCACGTATATAACCATATCTAAAAGATTCTAGTTTCAATACCTCGCATAGTTATACATTTTGGTTGATCAAGTCTAAATTTGAAATTCTACGAAATATGTAATTATGGAGAGGTCAAACGAAGTAATGAAACAAGTAAACGTGGGAATAATACGAAGATCATCAATGTAAACCCAAAATATAATCCCAAATAATCTCTTAATAATACAAGTCAATTAAGTCTTAACATACAAACTAGAGACAGAATCATCTAAGAGTGAACAAGTAAAAATAATAGCTAAATAAAATAGATACTCACAATGTCTTTAAAATTGGTATCCTGGGTGAGAGAGGAATTAAAATCTCGTTGGAACAAGGAAGCTATACGGAAGGTCCACTCCTAGCATCTGAGTTCCACGTAAAGATATTGGTCAAAATCCTAGCAAGTAACTTTGCTACGCAACACAAAGCAATCATATGCATAAATAAGAATGTCACACTTTAATAATTTCATTAGCAACCTAACCAGTAAATTTAGTCTCATAATGTATTATAATTTTCCAATTCATTTAGTTAATTACTTATTCTCAATATTTAAGAAAAGGTAGCTGACATGTGCCCCTTCCTCGTGACCATCTCATAAACATATGGTAAGCCAACTTTAAATCGTTACAGTGCAATAAAATATATCAATACATTTCGTTAATTATACAACACGTAACTGGCATGCACCCCTTCCTCTCAGCCAGGTCATGAACATGCGATATGCTAAATTTTAAATAATCACATAAACCTCGATCGCCCATTACACAATGTCGCTATAACACATCACATTAAATCATAGACACAACATTTCATGCCCTGGCGCCACCTAATATTCGCATGAACGGGAATTCACGAATCACAAACATCACATTTCACGCCCGAATGCCGCTTGGTATTCGCATGTCTTGGAATTCACACATCACAATATATCATAAACATAACGTTCTACACCGTGTCACCACTTGGCATTCGCATGGCCAGGAATTCCCATATCACAATATCGAGGTGTCCCTCCACTGTGACCACCCATTCATTTCCATTTCACATATCTATTTATCATTGACATTTTAATACAATCTTAATTCACTCCAAGCAATCTATCCAAAACTCAATTACCCCACCATCAAGTCATATCATTTAGAATCATTACTATACAATTTAGATCATTTCATAAGGAGCATGGGTGTCACTTCCATTACATAAAACCTTTTTAAAAGTATAGTATTTTGGTAAGGATATGTTAGTCGTTTAAGGTTTTGAGTCATCACAACTACCCTTATCTAAACCCCATGCGTGGGTTGTCTTATCAAAGTGAAATCCAGACAACGAACCTCCCCAATACAATTTCATCTAGATAGGGTAATTATTAATAGACATTAATAAAGGTTTACTACGCGAGAGCAAAAATAGGGATTTAAGTATCTACGAGTCAATTTCTTCGACTAAACCAACACTACTATTCAACAATTGAGCCAACAATAAGAAATTTCCCATATTCCTTTCATCCTCTACATAACAAAACGGAGAACAACATTATTATGGTCTCAAGTAGGGATCATATGTCATTCTTGCATAAATAAAACATGTAATTGTTTTATAAGAGTACATTACATCATGCGGGGGTCCATAAATATTTACAAGTCTCCCAGTTATTTATATTATTATTACATGAGGTCACATAGCTTGAATGAGGTTTGCATGACAAATATAATTTAAAAGCAACAAACATGACAAAAGGGCTACTTCAAATGCACAAGGTACAAACCTACTAAGAAAGCCCAATATTTAAAATTTAATAAGTCTAAATTTAAATGTTCATCATATAATATTAAATCTCAATTTCCAATTCCAAAAACGGGTCCAAAACCTAAATATAAATTCTCTTGATTTAGGCCTATAATATTCCACATAGGAATAAAGTTTAACAAGTATTATTGGATAATTAGCACTATTTAAATTTACACAATCGGTATGCAATTAGGAATATACAAAATCGTAGGGGTTACTAAATAATTTTTACATATAAATTAATCTAGGCGAGTTTATCAACTACGCATATAAAAGGAGGAGAGTCCAAAGTTAGTTGCCCCAAAAATGGGTCCCGAAATTAATTCCCGAATTGGTGAAGAAACCACTCAAAACTCTGTTCAAAAAAATCAAAAGTCTCTATATCCTCAAAAAGTATATTTAAAAAAAAAAGTTGCGGTTTAAATTTGTAATATAGGTAAATTTTTGGATGAAGGGTGAATTTGGAAAGTGGTTAAATGAATTTCGAGATAATGGGAAATGATTGGGTGGTCACTCCAAGAAAGGCAATGGTGGGATTTTCTTTATGTACCGTAATTTTTAAGATTTTAAGACAAGGGATTAATTAAAATTTAAAAACGAGAAATTTTATTAATAATTAATTCGGATTAAAATAAGTACTAACTAGCGAGATAAGGGTTAGTATTTATTGATAAGAATAATAGTGAATATTATCGAGCGAATAAAGTAATATATAATTGTGAATTTATGAGAATTATCACAAGTGAGAAATATGATAATTAAGGTAATTAAGTTGGAATTCGCGTGTTAGTCGTGTCGGGACTAAATTAATAAAATAAAAAGTAAATTATTTATAAGTCACTCAAATGGTCATTTCGAGTGCACTAGGGTGTCTGGAATGGTCGAAATAGTCAGAAAAGTGTTACCCAGGGGTTTAGACCAAACCGGCACCCCGAGATGCCGTTTTGGTAATTTGTATTTTTGGAGTATAATTAATGACGAAAATTAAAGAAATAAAAGATTAAGTACATGGGTTAGATTAGGTCTATTAGTGTTAGACACAGAGAGGCCAAAAGGGGGAAGGATGAGGAGAGGTTTCTAGGGCTAGAACCACTACCAGTGGACCTTTCTCACCACCGAGACCACCACCACGTAGATCGGAGAGTGAGGATCACAACCATACCAACTACTTCAATGAACCAGACCTTCTTTTGTGAGGCAAGTGTTTAATTCTTGCAAATTAGTCGCAATAATCATGTTCATGTTAGTATAGGTGTATAATACCCATGTATTGTTCGTAATTTTTATGAAATTGGAGAGTTAAGATAATCAATTGAAATTTGAAATTGAATTAGGTTGAATCCCTCATGTATGTAGGTTAGAAATCATGAATTGATGATTGATTGTGATGAACGAATTTGAAATTATCATGTTCTTGAAGAGAAATTTGAAGAACTCGGGTTTATTTTGTTAATTTGGGGATTGTCGTAGTTTTCAGGTTTTATGCATGATTAAATGATTAAAAATTATTAGAAATCATCCCTATATGTTGGAATAATGATTGGAATTAATTGTTGGGAGTTTGGGAGCAATCAATAAAGGTTTTTAGGATAAAAATGGTGGGAAAACGCAACTATTAGAAGTTGAAGACGAAGCAGATCCACGTTGCGAGAAGCCTCATTCGAACGAGATGGCTTGTCGCGTGAAGTGGTCATTCAAACGACCTGCGATCTCGTTCAAACGAGATAAGCCCTGGTTCGAATGACATGTCTGATTTTTGGGAATTTCTTCTGACTTCAATTTGTGCGACGTAGTTAATTCGAGTGAGATTAAATAATGTGGAATTAATTTGGATATAGAGCATAATTATTAAAGTTATTTGGGAATAAATCTTTAAGGTGTTTGGAGCGATGAATTGTCCTTGAGAATTAAGAGAGAGAGAGAGAGAGAGAGAGAGAGAGTATTCATGATTAAATTAATTTATTGTAGGTAGTAATAAGGGTAATACTACGTATGAACTAAAATATTTGGGTTGTGTGTATACCTAATGGCCTTGATCGGTTTGTGTGAATACCTATAATACTATTAATTATGTGTATGACATACATACCATACTTGCTATCATGGGAGGTCTTTAAGAGAGGACATCCATATCTTGAGGAGCCTTCAAGGGAATTTAGATTGGTGCCTCAGAACATAGAACCTTGGTACGGTCTATCTTTGAGAATGATAGTGTTGACAGTCATATAGGTGCGTAGGTATGTGCGTTGCCCATAGTCTTGGAAATATGTTCACCTTCAATATGTATGACTTGTATTTATATGGTTCGAGAGTGATTCCAAACTGATTGTCCCTATTCAATATGAGATGTAGCGGGACTTGATAGCAGAGTTTGCAAGCACTGCAGTTGAGTCTAGGGGTGCGGTAATAGTAGTTATTTATAGTAATGTGATGGAAAATAAATACTTGTGATTTAATCTACCGTGTGAATATGTAGATGATTATGTTAATTGAATTGAATCAATTTTGTGAATTTTTAATCTTAATGTGGAATTTTACTTGGGATAGTAAATGTAGAAATATTTAATAATAATAGTATGTGGAGAATACGGGTTATTGCTACGGGTGAGGGCTAGAAGGTTTATGTCCATGACCTAGTTAGGTGTGACAAAAATAATTATATCGGTTTACAGGTACGTAAGTGTGGACAATAGTTGAGAGGTGAGAATCTCAAGCGAGTTCTTGAAAAGCTAACATGTACTTAATACTTGCTTTATTGCAATTTTTAAATACTTGATATATTGTTTTAAAATCTTTTACATTCGGGCTCTGAACCGTCTCTTGCAAAATCTCTTTTTCCTATGAATTATTTTAGGTGTCCAGCCACAGGGGCACCAAGCTTAGACTGTTGGATCTTTTGACGTGCTGCAGCTATTGTGGGAGTTGCAGGTCCTCATATTTAAATACCTCCACATATATGAATTCAGCTATTTGATTTAGGCTTCTCAGTTAGGGCTTGTGTCGCCCATTCTCATTTTATTTATGTTGGAGAGACATTGTACTCATTTCAAATTTTCAATTTTTCAGTTTAAGTTGGATTTGGTATTATTACGATTGATGTTTTAGATTTTTATTAATTGGAATGATTATGTCAGTTTTATCATATTCAATCAGATGATGTTTTATTATTTAATTGTTCATTCATAAGAATAGTGAATGAGTTGAATGGTTTAAATTAATTGACTTTATCTATTGGATAAAATGTTTTGACACTAGCTTAATTAATTATTAGGTGATCAATAAAATAAATGTTTTCAACAGTGATGCTAAGACTGAACCAACTGGATGCTTTGATTTAATTTAATAAAGGACTGATCACCCGGTATTTAATTAGGCGGGGTGTCACAGGTAGTATCAGAGCATCAGGTTCTAGAGTTCTTTAGGATCTGTACGGCTTATTCTGCTTCCAACTTAGCGTTCTTTGATATAGAGCGCTATTATTAGGATTGTTGCATTATGAATGTTTATATACGTCTTCATCTATATTCAGATTTATTGAACTGTGGACTTATAAATTCTTTCTCATTTCAGATGCCTCCGAGATGAGCACCACGTGCTAGAAATTCTCAGGCCGAGCCACAGCCAGCTCCATCCCAGGGGACGATGAATGCTGCCAAGGTAGCTGCTATAGTTGCACAGGAAGTTTGTGAAACACTAGTCATGGTTTAGCAGGCCCCACCACAGACGCAGGCATTGGCACCTACCCCTATACATGTGTTCCCTTCTTCTTAGGAACAAGTTAGAGATGACTTCCAGAAGTCACATCCTCAAGAGTTCTCGAGGAGCTCTGATGTTGTGGCAATCATCCAATGGAAAAAGGACATACAGAGACACCTACGGATTTATGAATGCACGGAGGTGCAAAAGATGATATTAGCTACCTTCAAGCTGGTTGGAGCAGTGTTAAAGTAGTGGGAGTCCACAATAACTGTAGAGGAGCATGATGTTTTGACGATTCAAGACTTTTGGGTGCGGTTTGACCGCAAATATTTTCCTTCCACCGTTCAGACTGAAATGAGGCAAAAATTACTGGACCTCACCCAGGAGGGGAAGACTGTAGATAAATGTGAGGAGGAGTTTACTAGATTAGTAAACCTGGTGACAGCTAAGGTGCCTACTAAAGAGAAGAAGATTCAGATGTTCATAGATGACCTGACCTAGAGGATTATACAGCATCTTCTGGGTAACCTTTCCTTACAGTCCTATGTAGATGTACTTAATTATGCTTTACTACACTACCAGGATCGCCGATTCCATGTCAAGGGGAGAAAATGAGTTGGAGAGTCCATCCAGTAGGGCAGTACCGGGGGAGGTAGTGCTAGTAGGGCACCAATAGCTCAGACTCAGCAGAGAAAGGGGGAGCAGAGTTCCCAACCAGGGGATTCTGCTAAGAGATTCAGATAAGGGGGTTTCTGTCAGGGGCTAGGAGGTTTTAGGCATGGACATCAGGGCCACCAGGGCCAATAGTAGTTACAGCAGGGCCATCAGGGCTAAGGGAGGGGTGGTAATGTCCATCAGGATCGAGGATAGAAGAATCAGAGGGGAGTAAATTTTGCTGGTAGGCATTTTGTTTGTGGCAACACTAGACACAAATGTTTAAGGTTGTTAGATGAATGATAAGGTCCCACAACAGCAACAGGGCGCTCATCAGGAACCCCATAGATCGATATTTCTCGCCGCCCTCCCAGTGCCAGCACCATACCCAGCTTTACCTGCCCTTCCAGCAATGTCGGTTCAGCAGGGGCAACTATAGTATGGGTGTGTTGACAAGAACCACCAGACCACAGTCCCACAGGCTCCACCCACTGTTGAGGGTATTTTTTCTATTCAGTGGACTTAGGGGTGCATTTTATTTGACACGACATCTTCACACTCATTTATTGTCACTAAATTTGCATGTGCTATGGGGTTATTAGAGACATCGGATAATATTATTACGTGTGTAGACTCGTCATTGGGTAATGGGACATTAATTTTCTTTATATGTTGGGGTGTGGGTATAGAGATTGAAAGTGTTATTTTGCCTGCCGACATGCTTGTCTTGGATATGTCTGAATACGACGCCATTATTGGCATGGATCGGCTAGTCACGTATAGGGCCATATTTGACTGCTTTAGTAGGAGCATTATTTTTACCATCCCTGGCCAGGAGATGTTTTTAGTGGCGATGCCTCACCCTAAGGGAGGATCATCCACTCATTTATATTATATAGAGGAGGAGACCTCTATGGGTGTTATGATCCCCCTTGATTCGATTCCAGTTGTTAGGTAGTTCATCGATGTGTTTCAGGATATACCTAGACTACCGCAGAGTAGAGAGATAGAGTTCATGATAGACTTAGCACCAAACACTCGAATGATAACCCATGCACCTTATCGTATGGCTCATGCGGAGATGGGGGAGCTAAGAGATCAGATTGAGAAGTTACTGGGACAGGGCTTCATTAGGAGGAGTACCTCACCTTAGGGTGCCCTAGTTTTTTTTATGAAGAAGAGGGATGGATCTTTATGGTTGTGTGTGTATTATTGGGAGTTGAATAAAGTCATGATATGGAATAAATATCTATTACCTCAGATCGATGACTTATTCGACCAGCTGAGAGGAGCAGCCTACTTCTCGAATATTGACTTGAGGTCTGATTACCACCAGTTATGGATCAGGGAGAAGGATGTGTCTAAGACTGATTTTATGAAAAGATATGGGTCCTCTGAGTTTTGGGTTATGCCATTTGGGCTGATCAATGCATCGACGGTATTTATGGGCTTGATGTATAGGGTCTTCAGAGAGTTCCTAGATCAGTTTTTCATTGTCTTCATAGATGACATTCTGATTTATTCCAGTACCGAGGAGGAGCACACCGAGCATTTGCGTCAGGTTCTATAGGTGTTACGTGAGCATCAGTTGTATGCTAAAGTACCAAAAATGTGGATTCTGGCAGTGAAAGGTTCTATTTTTGGGGCATATCATTTATGAATCGGGTATATCAGTGGACTCGAGTAAAGTGTCAGCGATGAGGGAGTGGGGACAACCCACGACACCGATAGAGGTGAATAGCTTCTTGGGCCTAGCCGGGTACTACAGACAGTTTATTCAGGGTTTTCAAAAATTATGGGTCCGATGACTAATCTGACTCGTAAGGGCGTCCCGTTTGTTTGGGATGATGCATGTTAGTTGTCATTTGATGAGCTGAAGGATAAGATGACTTCGGCACCAGTTTTAGCACTCCCTAGGGAAGGTGTGGAGTACCTCGTTTTCATTGACGCATCGTTACAGGGACTTGGTGGGGTGTTGCGCCAGGAGGATCGGGCTATATCTTATGCTTCCCAAAAACTTAAGCCACGTGAGAGAAATTACTCCACCCATGACTTGGAGTTGGTAGCAGTCATGTTCTCACTTCAAATTTGGCGGCATTATTTTTTGGGGGAGAAGTTTCGCCTATTCACAGATCACAAGTCACTACAGTACTTGTTCACTCAAAGGGAGTTGAATATGCGTCAGCGCGGGTGGATTAAATTTGTGAAAGACTACCGATTTGAGATCCTGTATCATCCGGGGAAGGCTAACGTGGTAGCGGATGCGTTGAGCCGTAGGCCAGGGGGTGATGTAGCCAAGGTATGGAAGGCGAAATGGAAGGAGTTGGGACATCAGGAAGCAATTTCCAGATCGTTCATTCCATCCATGATCGTTATACCACAGATTGTGACGAGGGTGGTACAGGCCCAGGCATCGGATCCATTTTGTCAGGAGAGGATTCATCAACTTTTAGTTATTTAAACTTGTTTATGTGTTCATTATTAAAATACTACAAGTTTATATGCATGAAAAATGGATTTTAAGTCCAAAAATTCTATTAAATGGGTCTAACATGCGATTTATTCTAGAAATTTCATAATGTTTGCTCAAACATTCTTTCAAGGAAAATGACATTTTTGTTTCTTAAAAACTTGAATATATGTCCATTTACAAAAAAATCCCAATTTTCATAAGAAACCTTTGAAACATTTATTTATAAATTGCTCCCAACAAATAAACATTCTTCCAACATTTTTATTCCATAAAAATGTTTAATACCAAGTTTTCTTGAAATACATCCTTTTACTCGAAATCATTAAAATCTTTTTGCAAACCCATTTTCACAAATCTTAAGAAATATCATTCTTGAACTATATATGCATCCTACTCTTAAACTCTATATGCAAGATCAAATACTAATAATATAGAGTCTTAAACTTAAGGACAAAGTTTTTTCCCACCTCAAATGGAGATCCAAAATTGGCTGGATGAGGAAGAAGGTGATGAAACCCCCCCACTTCCTAAGGTGGCCTCAAGGAGGCTGCCTAGCTCCGAAAGCACGATTCATGAAATATCCAAGCAAAACCCCCTTCAAACTCCATCAATTTTTTTACTTCTTCTTCTTCTTCTTCTTCTTCTTCTTCTTCTTCTTCTTCTTCTTCTTCTTCTTCTTCTTCTTCTTCTTCTTCTTCTTCAAAAACCCGATAACAACTCTATAAATTCATAGCTTAGTTCAACCATGGAGGAAATGGGTGTATTGGGCCTAAATATTGTGTAATTATTCTAAAATTTGGTCGCATAAGGTGGAGACATAGTGGTGTAGGGTGGTGGGAGAAGGGAAGCTCCCAAGAGCTAAAGAAAGAGGAAGAACAATCTTAAAATGGTGGGGGTAAGTTTTCCCTACCTTTATCCTCTTTACCCTCAAATAAATCCACATAATCCCCAACAAAACTATATAAAATCTCACCCCATTACTAAAATCCAGAATTTAGGTCATCAGGAATCACCAGGAGTAGACACGTCATCGATTTAACTGTCCAAAATGCGACAACACACAAGGGTATCTTGATCTAAATTTTTTTGAACAAGCTGTTCGAACAAGAATGGGACCTCATTCGAATGAAGTTGAGATCTCGTTCGATCTTCCATTGAACGACCTTCTAATGAGGTCGGAACCTCATACAAATGAGGGTCGTTAGATTTTCGTTAGCTATCGACTTCGAATAAACTGGGCTTTTTATTCAAACAACCAGTAACCTCGTTTGACCGACTCTTAAGTTCATTCGATCTAGCCAGTTTCCTTATATCTCCAATTTCACCCCCAAATTTGCAACAATATCCATCAAGGACACACGAGTAAATCAAATATAAAGATAAATCCCACACTAATGATCCAAATATGAAGGTTTCATATTATTACAATTTTACAGGGGAAAAATAATAAAATATTGGAAACAGGTCTTAGAGTGTAGGTAGTTTCCCACTACCTCTCTACTATTGCCTCTATGACTAAAAAATCCATTTGGGTCTAATATAAGATTTCCATCAAAGGACCAATATGGATTCTCTTACCAAAATCTGGATTGTAAGGGGAATCATATCGAAAACCTTATTTACCTCCATGGAGCCTTGTTATTTCTACAATAAATCCTTAGGCACCGTGTTCAACAAATCTAAGGAAACATGTAAAGAACCATAAAAAATAAAATAACAAACACAAAAGATTCTTAGTAGGACTAAAATGTATACCTACAAAGCCTTCAATTTCCATCTTAATGGTAGAGCAAGGCTCCTCGATTGACATAATGGAATATACACATTGTCCACTACCACTGTATATTGATATCTCATTCATGTTTGATAATGTGGGTTCATATGGATAGTTTTATATTAGGTTACTCTCAAACGAATTCAAATTTTACCCAAATTTTATTTTGATTAAGAATTAAGTGTGCATGCAATAATTTGTCCAAATTAATTTCTCCAATCACATAAGCAAACCAAACATGTGAAGAAGATAAGGAAAAATCCCTTATGGGTAAAATCTTGTATTCAACACTATAAAGAGTATAACATACATTAATCAACTTAGAGACTACTTACCTCAACTAATCATAACACGCATGGTCTTCAAATCTTCTACGGAATGTGATGCAGTCCAACACCACCCACAGGAAGCAGTCTTCCCTTGGTATTCTCCGATCAGCTCAGGATTATAGAATCCTTTCTTCATCAGTCGTAAAGTCGCAACTAAAAAAAAATCATCCATAGAGAAGATTTCTATAAGGGTTTAATGCAAGTATAGAAACTAAGGTTTTTCATAAGCTCAACAAATTATATATAGGATGTATGATTCGGAAAAGCAAAGTGTTTTTGTAAAAGATAAAGAGGAAAACTTTTGGTTTAAATATTAGGAATTCATTTTAGCCAAAAATCTTAAGAAAATCTGAACAAAACAGGTTTTATAGCCAGAACAAAAATTTAAAGGTAGTAGTCTCATAAAACGAAAATGGTATCTCGTTCAAACGAAAATACCAATTTTGTTCTCACGAGATTTGGATTTGTTTGAAAGAAACTCATTTCCATTCAAAAAGAAATATAATGTCCTTCCAACGAGAATGTACCTATGAAATAGAGGATTCTCATTTGATGGAGCTCGAAGCTCGTTCTAATGAAAATTATCATTTATTCTAACAAGATCTTAATCTCGTTGTAACAACATAAAAAATATTTTACTTTGTTAATCTATTATATAAAAATCCTTGATTTTAAAAATAAACATCCAAAAATATAATTTCTATGAGAAATTAAAACCGCAAGTCGTATACCTCCATAAAGTGTCGATGACGCATTCGGAAATGGTGCTCGATCACTAACATATCTTCGAATGATGGTGGAGGCAATGTGGATGAGGTGTTCAGTTTGAAACTCCAGTTTGTAACATGATACACCAATAATAACAAAAAGTCTAAGATATGAACAATTATAAAATCTCTCTCTTACAAATCTCCCCCTTTGACTGTTCTGTTACAAAATAAAAACCAAAAATCAAATTATAATTAAACCCCTAATACAATGTATCCTAATGTCCTCCGAAACCCAAAAATGGAATGCCATCGAAAAAAATGAAACGACATTCAAAAATTTATCTTGAATTGAATATGTTCTCCCCTTGGCCAAATGTGTCTTGATCTTATGTGGTCCACGAAATCATCATCAAATCGAAAGAGATATACACACATGAAGCAAAAGAAGTGTTGTGATTCGTACAAGTATAAAATAAAATAAA
The DNA here is from genome assembly GCA_949130495.1 of Sambucus nigra. Classification (NCBI taxonomy): domain Eukaryota; kingdom Viridiplantae; phylum Streptophyta; class Magnoliopsida; order Dipsacales; family Adoxaceae; genus Sambucus; species Sambucus nigra. The sequence continues at coordinate 298,438,689 of OX422215.1, read as the reverse complement.
CTCCCCCTTAATTTGTTCTCCTCCTTTTTTTTTGTAATATACAAAGGGTTAAAATTTAAGCATGAATAATAAGCATCACATGAAGAATGAAAGATATCATCATAAATATAATCAATAAATCATATGGCATGATAATCTAAGAGGCATAAAGACTTTTTGAATTTTTTTAGATTTCTTCAAGTATAAGGTGTAAAAAGCACATATAGGTTCAAAAACACATAGTCATCATGGAATAACACTAAAATACCCGAATCATGAAAGATGAAATTAAATTGTGTGAACATTTTCCATAGGCAAACCAACATAATAATTCATAACATAGGTGCACGAAGTCATGAGACATCTCTAAAAAAATAACTCAGTTTTAACCTTAGGTGTAAAATGTTGAACTCAAATTAAATTTACTCGACTTATACAATATGTCAAGAATTTTAATGACTCTCAAATCAATAATGCCAAACTATTTAATTCTTTTTAAGTGAGTCCGTTGTGCAAACCCATTGATCTTCTACATTATAACACCCTCAAAATCTCACATATATATGAAATTACCCTCAACTATTTGAAGATATCATAATACTCATATGTAGTGAAGCATCAATGAATATAAAATAAATGGCCTTGGCACTTCTATTTTTATATCCCTTTAATTTTGGCTCTTTTTACAAATGGTGCTTTTAATGCGAAGATAATTTTTCTCTCTCGTAGCTCCTTTCAATTGCTTAACATATATCAATATTTTTTAGAAAAAAATTCGGGAAATGGTTATTTCAAGCACAACTTATCTCTATTTATATTTGGTTCGTTATTAAGCAGGATTGAGATGAGAGAACTCTATTTAACACATGATAAACAAGTATAATGTTCAAAAAGTTTGTGCACATGTGTAATAAAGGTGATAAATATTCTAACATGTAGAAAGTAATCATCAACGATCAATAAAATTATTAAGCACACTAACGAAACAAAGCCATGTCTCAAAGCACTATAAAAAAGTCACATGAATGGATGGAATGTAGGGGTTATCTGAATGTCTTAAATTTTCATCCATATATGGTGAAAATTGAAAATAAAATATACTTTTTGTCTTTTTCAAAGGTTTTATAAAAAATAAATATTTTTTCAATTTTTCAAACTTTTTCTTAAAAAATCAAAAATATTTTTGGAATTTTTTCAAACTATATAAAAAAGAAAAACATATGTATACAATAGAAATTCAATATAGGAATAGGGATATAAGATATGAACATGAGAAACACCCTACACTAGATAAAGTACATAAACTCAATCATCGGATAAAATACCCATAGACTTCCTAATATTCTCGAATCTAAGTGTATCTAAAGGTTTCATGAAAATATCAGCTAATTGATGTTCGGTGGTCACACAACTCAAGGACACGACCTTCTGCTCAACAAGATCATGAATAAAATTCTCATATATCCTAATGTGATTTTTGCGAGAATGTTGTACCGAATTACGGGATATATGGATCTCATTCATATTATCACACAAAATAGTCATTGTGCATTATGAAATCCCATAATCTTCCAACATTTGTTTCATACATATAAGTTGCATGCAACAACTCTCGACTACTACATATTTAGTCTCCATCGTGGAAAAAGATATGGATTTTTGATTCTTGGTCAACCAATAGCAATAGCACTCCCAACGTAAAAATACCCACCTGGGGTGCTCCTACATCCATCAACATCCCCGACCCAATTGACATCCGAATAGGCGATCAAACGATCATCGGTATCAAAGGAATACAAATACCATAGAAAGAGTGTCAGTCATATATTTGATGATACGTTTAAGTGTGAGCAAATGAGACTCTTTTGAAGATACTTGGTATCATGCATTGACTCCAACACTAAGGTTAATGTAAGGATAATTGGCAATCAAATAGATAAGACTACCTATCATGCTACTATAAGGGGTTTGCTCTATGTCCTAGCCTAAAGTGTCTTTACTAAACTTAGCCGATATACTCACAGGGTGTGTGTGAGTGCTTAGCAGAGTCTAAACCCAACTTATTCACTAGGTCCCTAGCATATTTGGATTGAGATATGAATGTCCAATCCTTTAGCTGACAAACTGGAGACCTAAGAAGAACGTAAGCTTAACAATCATGCTCATCTCAAACTTGTTCTTCATCTCCTCAAAATTGTGTGCATGTCGGGATCATGTGTATCCCAATACTATGTCGTCCACATAGACTTGGACAACCAAGATATCAACACTCTATTTTCTCACAAATAATGTCTTATTCACTCCCCCTCTCTTAAAGCCATAAGCTAAGAGATAGGAAATGATCCTGTTGTACCAAGCACGGGGTTCTTGGTTCAAACCATACAGGGCATTCTTAAGATAAAAGACGTGTCCTGGGTTCTTTGGGCCTTCAAGCCCCTTTGGTTATTTCACTTAAACTTCATCCTTTATAATTTTGTTAAGGAAGGAACTATTGACATACATTTAACATAAATTAAAGCATAGAGGACATGCTATGGAGACTAGTAAGCAGACGGACTCAAGCCTAGTAATAAAAGAAAACGTCTCATCAAAGTCTACACCCTCAATTTGTGTGTAGCCTTGAGAGACCAATCCATCTTTTTTGTGAACTATGGTATCATTCTCATCCATGTTGTTCTTATAAATTCACTTGGTACCTATCACATTAGTCTCTTTAGTTTTGAGGACTAACTCCCAGACATCATTCTTGCGAAACTGAAGCAACTCATCTTGCATAGAGAATATCTAATGCTTATCCTTGAGTGCTTTTTTCACATTCATGGGCTTGAATAAGGATGTGTAGCAAACATAGCTAACTATATTCTCAAGTTGAGCGCGAGTCTCGACACCTAGTGTCGGCTCACCAAGTATAAAAGTAGGGTCTTGACTCTTTCAAACCCAAAAGGGTGGATTTTCTAAATTAAGAGTGGGGTCCACTGGTGTAGTATAAGGAATAGTGGGATCGTCACTTGGGGTGCATCATCTTCTGACTAGGGGTTAGCGATAATAAACATCTATAACTAATAATCTCTAACCGTGACGTTTATTTACTTCATAACCTTAAAGATTGCAAGGTTAAACACACTATAAACCCTAATAACCTAAAAATATTTCGTCTTCGCTCCGGGAATCAAACTTTTCCAAGTGCTCTCTATCTCTCAAGATGTAGTAAGTACTCCTAAAGACATTAATATATGATAGGTTGAGCTTCTTCCATGTCCACTACTCATATGGTGTGTGTAGAGTGAGAACACACTATATTGTTGGCTTACTTGAGTCTGTACTGTACTATATAGGAGTTCCAACTAGTTTGGATATGAAGATAAAATAAGATATATTTCTTTTGAGCAATCTTCTCTATGGTATTGCAAAGCTTCACCAACAATTGATCCTTCCCAAGACATCCTCACTGCCATAAAGGGAAGAAATATGATGCAATGAACACACTCTAGGACACAAATCATGCATATTATAGTGTGGGTTTATGTATATGTGTTAAACTATTTTTTGGATTTTTTCAAATAATTTTAAACATTTAAAATGATTTTTTAAAATCAAGGTTTTAAAATGTTGTGGGCTAAAATAAAATTATTTTTATTCCTAATAAACTTCCCAGGGTAGAATATAAAATCAGCAGAGACATTTGGGGTAGCAATTTGGATTAATTAGAAATCTAAAACGCGTGTCTTAAACCGGCTAAAAATGTTACACATGTTGGCTTATGGTTTTTTACCTTTGTGCTTCCTATGTCTCGTATTACTGATCAAATATACTCTACGTACTGCATGTCATCTGAGTGAATCCAAGTGAGATTAACAATGACCAATCGCAGTGAACATTTGTGCGATCCATTTACCACCGTTAGATTAGAATTCAAACAAACATTTTCATCCCAATCGTCCATTTTCTTTGAACGTCCAGAAGGTTCTTCATTCAATATAAATAAAACACACAGCTCAGACATTTTCAAATTTTGAGAGTTCTTGCATTTGAGAGAAAAAATAGAGAGAAGAGATAGTAGAGAGAGAAAAGAGAAAGGTTAGAGAGAGAGGTAAAACTAGAATTTTGAGATAGAAAATCCTTATGTTTTCTCCCAAACACCATCCCAAACACTTTAGTAGTTAGTTCAAATCATAAAACCATCTTTGAGTGTTAGAAGTCTTAGTTTTTCTTGAGGGTTTGGTAGTTTACAAGCCTGAAGAATACTCTTCACACTTTATCTCTCTTAGGAACCCTAATCTCATTGTAGATTTCACATTTCTTCCTAAATTTTTTGAGAAATATGTTGAGATACATTTTTACGTATATCTAACTTTTATATACCTTCTCTTATTTGGATCTAGTTCTGTATTTGCATATTTTTTAAGGATCCATTCTCTGTTTCATTTTACTTGAAAAAAAGACTTCAAATCAGTCCATATTTACGATCTGAAAAATTTGTTTCTAAAACTAAGTTTTACAGTTCGTGAAGCTAGTTTTGTGCATAAATAAAGTGTTCAAAACATCAGATCTATTTTTTGAAAGATTTAATTCAGATCTAAAATATTTTGTGAAACAAGAAGTCTGATTTTCTTGAAAAGTGAAACTCTACATCTCATATAGAAATTTATGATTCATAGGACTATTTGCATAAATATTTTAAGATAAGTGAGTTGGATATTGCAGTTGTCTGCACTATATTGTCACATACACTCTCACACGAACACCTAGGAAAAAGTGTGGTTCCTTAGAGAGATTTTATGTTGACTAAGTCCATCAAAACAAGGAGCAAGGAGTTAAGGAAAAGAAACTTTCAGGGTGATCAAAGCAAGAATAAGAATACCGTGGAGGAATTTTATGCTCCTTTAGGTATATTTATGTTCTTTAGCCTATGATCTTGTGTTGCATTTTTATTTTCTTGTAACTCTTGTACAATTATTTATAGTGGATTTTTTTGGTTGTGTCATAAAGGTCACCGTGGATGTTTCTTCAAATTGAGGTTTTACCACATTAAAAATCACTATGTCAACTTACTATTTTTGTTCTCAATTTCTTAAATGATTTGGTTTCAATACAAAGAAATAGTATAAGGTTTTGATTTAAAAACTAAGGTAATCAGGCTACCAAGTCTAATATCTAACTAAATTAGTTTTATGCACATCTTATGTTTTAAGATTTTAAAATAGGAGTTTCCTCGAAGAGTTTGTTTTCGGAGTTTACTTAACCTTTTAACTTTATGTTAAAAACCCTAATGAACATTTTTTCATAGCGTGTGTGGACGAAAATATATCCTATTCACCGTATTCTATGTTGTACTCATTGTCTCTACCCAAAAATGTCTGGGCATGTGTCTCCCAAGAATTATGGATCTAGCCATCTCTTGTATCATTCGATAATTCCTCTCAACTAACCTATTTTTTATGAGAACGAACGATCGAAAACTCTTATTTTATGTCCACTCCATAATAATAACTATCCACTCTGGATTTTTTTTAAAATTCATTACCATTGTCACTGCGCATCTGATTAATAGTGACACCATTTTGATTTTGTACGATATGACATTTGGATATTAGAAACTCAACCACATCGTAATTTTCCCAAAAAAAAAATCCACAATAGAGTATCTTAAAAATTCATCGACCATCACAAGAATGTATACCTTACCACCTAAACTCTCCAATGAATATGCACCATAATATCCATGTTAATCAAGTACAAAACATGTGAGGTGGTAATAGTATTCAACTTATGATGGGGACTTTGAAATTTTCTTTGTTGTCAAGGTCCACAAACTGAGGAAGTTGGTTTCCACGTGAAGGTAAGCATTAAGCTAAGTCCTTTTTCACTAACCTCTTAAGATCTCTAAAGTTCAAATGACCTAGTCACTGATCCAAAGGTCCATAGGGGAGACTGTGTCATTGTTTTACACAAAGGAGGATTTGTATACAATCTCATAGAAATTATCTTCGGTCCTATCTCCTTGTAGTAAAAGTTCACCGGATTGATCATACATGTTACCTTTGGATCGGTCAAACTTTATCACATAGTTTGTGTCACACAATTGGCATATACTAATTAAGTTGTCTTTCAACCCTTTTACATACAACACATTATCTAGTTTAGATATGCGAGTATCTCAACACATCCACATCCTATAATACTAGACTACTCCCATATCCAAATGTGACTTTGACTTCCTTACAATCCACAAGGTTGGTGAAAATGATATGTCACCAGTTATGTGCCTAGATCACCCATTATGAAAATACCATTAGAAAGTATTTTGAACCTTAAGAGCAATTTGAATAACAAGGTCTTTGTCATCTTGCTTAAGCACGCAAGTGGAGGTAACCTTTTGTTTGCCCTTATCGTTGTTGGCTTTAGTCGTAGAATTAGAAGAATTATCAAATGGCATAGACATCCATTAAAATTATTCCATAAAGATTTTCAAAGTAGTGACTAAGACTCAGTTTTCTCTCTAAGACTAGCAAAATCGCTATTTAGTGCGCTGGAGTATGTATACGTTGAGTTCTTCTTAACTTATAGCAAATCTATCTAAGGTGACGTCTCCTTTTATAATAGGTGCAAACATAGAATTGTTTAGGTTTACCTAGGTTCGCTCGTTTCATTTGAACACTTTAGTGGTTTTGGTTGAAGCCTATAAGGACCTACCATAAAATTACGAACCTTTTTCGGTGTGGTACAGGAAGTGGATGTACCATTGTAACCTATTCCCCGCCTCTACCCAAAACCTAAAGCGGGATAGAGAAGCATGTTTCCAACATTCTTTGATGTATATTATATAGTAACCTTAAATTCCCGAGAATGATTGAGATCTTTGTTAAGTTGGGATACTAGGTTTTCAAGTTTCTCGCGAGTCTCCACGGATGTTTGAATACCTCTCGTAGCACTAGCCACTTTATTGGTCAAGTCACCATTTTTCCTCTCCATTAAAATGACTCTCTCTCACAAAGAATCTCACACCAAAGACTTTTTCTCTATCTCTAGACTCTCTTAACTCCTCTAAAGATAAAAGTCTAAGCGTTAAACCTCTGTTTTTATTTTTTGTTTTAAAAGACTCGGCATAAAGTTTGATGAAAGAACGCTAAAGGTCACTCTTTCCCTCACTCAAAATTTCATCACCCTCACTTTCTTCAGAATGACTAGACTTATCATCGAGTTCATAATGTTTAGCATCTTCCGCATTGGCGTGATGTGCATTCAATGTACTAACATGACTAGCTATGAAGGCAATGAATTTATGTCCAAGCGATTATTCATCCTCGGAATCCATTGACTCGACATCATTATTACTAATTGTGGAATTGAACTTATCCTTATCATTTTCCTATCTCTTTAATCTCGTAGCACACTCGTGAGATTTATGACCCTTACCCTCGCACTCATAACATCTCTTTGCATCTTTCTTAAGGTAATATTATCTTTCTTTTTCAAAAATTTTCTTGCCCGATTTATATTTTTTGTCTTTCTTGAAACTTTTATTACCTTTGGAAGTTTTCTTTTTCTAAGTTTGATAATTTTTTTAAAATGTTTTGCAAAAAGGTAAAGATCTTTGATATCAAAATCTTACTCAAAGTCGGAAGAAACCTCCTTTCTCTTTCTTGATGGGCTTTTCAAGGAAATTCCCTTTTCCTTAGGTTTAATAATTTTGGGACTCCTGTCGATCTCATAAGTTTGAAGGTCTCCTACAAGTTCTTCTAACCTAAACGTATGTAGAATACCCCAACGAATGAAGGATAGTACCCTTAGGAATATGGATGGGATATCAAAATCCTTTTAAATACATTCATCTTCGGAATTTTCTCACACAAATTGTAAATAGATTTAACATTATCAGACGATCGTGCATATAATTCATCAAAATATGTAAGGGCATATTTTTCGTTGTCCTCATTTTACATAGATTATGTCGTATACCTCAACAACCGCCAAAGAAGTTCACGTTCATACATTCATGAAGACGGATCCGAATTTGTAGCATCTTCAACATATACGCGAAATGAGGTACAATTTCATATAGAATGTGTTTAAGTTCCATAAATGCTTTACTTTAGTATTGGGATATTTCCCGAATTTTTTTTTATCAAACTGAGGCATTTTTTCTAAGTCAAAAATAATTTTTTAAGACCTGTAGGTGAGCTTTTTAAAATAATATTTTCTCGCTCCTGTTGTTCAAACTACAAGGCAAAGTAGTTAAAACGACATTGACATGTTGTTCAAATGACTGCTTGTATTGACATCACATGTCATTTGAAGGGTCGCGCAAAGGGTTGTTTCGAGTTTACTTTAAATGACCACGTTCTGTTTTGTGATTTTAAAGGTCGTTTCTTAGGTCGTTAGTAACGACATCTGATGTTGTTCAAACGACATTGATAGACAGGGTTTTGCCGCGGCGTGAGAGTCACCTACACATCGGTCGTTTTGAATTTGGCTCACCAGAACTATACAAAAACCTAAACTTATGACTACACTCAACGGGTGAGTATAGCGGCCAAGTCCGGGTATCAAAAATATCCACTGAGACGAGTTGCTAGAATTTATATGATTTAGTACTCCGAAATAAAAGTGTAAAAGGTGAATTACAAACTAAAAAGGAAAAGATGCATAAAAGGGAAAGATTAATCTAGGCGAGTGTATTGAAACTATATTAACAAAGTGAGTAAAACTATAGGTTGCGTCGAATACCCCTCACCCGAGTTAATTTGTATAAAATGGATACATGGGTCGACGATTTATTTAGAATGCGTCTCGTTTCGACAGTTAATTGAACTAAGGGTTGTCACGCCCCTAAATCCGCATAAAAGCCTAATAAGATTTTGGCATCAACAAATATCCCAGGAATTGCGCACGCAAGGTCATAAGCACAGGATATACATGATATTCCCCGTCAAATCTCCTAGGAGCAATAATTAGGACAACGCACCCAAAATAGACCCGTAAATACCATCACCAAAGCAAAGCAATGCGTAAACTCGAGTGAGTTCAATTCAAACACAACCTAATTTAAATTAGCTAGAAAGCATGTTAAAAACGCGATAAATAAATGCGGTAAATAAACGCGGTAAATCTACCTAGAAAGCAAGCATGTAAATTACACTATAAAGCAAGAAATAATGAAATACAACTATATTAATGGAGGTGGAAGATGGTAGCACAATCTTACAAGACCAAATAGGTGTCAATCCAAGAAGAAAAGAAGAAAAGATCTCTCAAACCTCCAAAACCCTAACCTATCCTACCTAAAACGAATTATATCTGATATTTACAACCAAAATGTCTTATATACCAAGTGGGAAAAGAAATAGAAAAGAAAAGAGAAAAGAAAATAAAAGGCAAAATATCTCCTGAAACAGGGGATCTATCGATCGACCCCTTTGGTTGATCGATCGATCACGAACAAAAATTTCACTGTCGATAAGGATCGATCGATCGATCCTTTTGATCGATCGATCGATCAAGCAGGTCACAACACAGTACATGGCTGTCTTGGGCTGCATGCCTTTCTCATCCACTGAAATCGCCGTAACTTCTTCGTTCTGAATCAGAATCACACACAGTTTGCGACCATGAGAATCTTGTGAGGAGGGCTACAACTTCCGTGTAGATGTTGGACCAGGTGCCCAAACTTTGAAATGACTAAAATGCCCTTGAACGTGCGATCGCATACGGAAATCGAGCGGAATGCGTCCGAACTTCACTTTTAGCATCCAAATACCTATAAAAGCTCAATTATCCCCTGCAAAACATGTTAACGTAGAAATCCGAGGTTGTATGGTTAACGAGCATAAATATAGGGAATAAGATACCCGAGGGGGATAAAATACATAGGTTCTAGGGATGAAATATGCAATATTTGCGTCGTTTCAAACCCCCTAACTTACAAATTGCTAGTCCCTAGCAATGAAATAGGATGCAACAAGAACTACAACCAAACCAAAAGCAGGAGATAGGACAAAAGTATGGTATAAACGCATAAGGCCACTTTCGCGGGCGATTCGATTGCATTTAGCGTATGCAATAAGTCGTTAAACCCCTAGGTCACCCTAGTGGAAGAGTGTAGTCTCATGAGGGTTTTCAAGGATGGTACCCATAAAGATCACATGGTTTTCTTAAAATATGCCCAACCCAACATGCGACAAGCCCAACAATGGTGAAAAGGATTTCATACGCATTATTAGAAAAATGAAGGAATTCAAACAAAAGTCCGAATCATTAACATTATAGAATGCACCTCATAGAATTGAAACCTTAAAATGTGGGAGGGGAGCGAGCACATGCAAAGTGTGATTTGGCAAAAAACTTATATAAACTGGATAAACATTAAAGTAAGCATACATTCAATCCTCACGGGCATTACACTCATTAAGTGAAATTCACTCGAAATAGGGAGGTAACACACGGAACATGCGAGCATAAAGAGTAAATGTAAATGGAAACTAGGCCGCACACATGTCACAAATGAAGAACGCTATATATAAACTGAAAAACTGTAATTTCAATGAAAGATACCGCACACTAAAAGAGGCGAAATTCATTTGCACAGATTATCAAAACTATTGTGACTTTTGAATTACATCAACCTAAGATCACATAGGACTTTAATAGGGTTATAATGTAGGTTAGGCTAGGGTATGAAATGAAAGGAATGTATATACGAATTCAAAGTGTTCGGGATGAAAATTCGGGATAATGGAAAAATGTGGGCAATATTAAAATTGGAAAACAAGTTCCAAAACGGCATTAGATATATCATCGGGGAGAGTAATCAAAGCTTATTGAACTATATACACAATATTTAAAACTTTCTCTTTGTTTTTCTTTTCTTCTTTTTCTCACTTTTTCTTTTGTTTTCTTTTTCTTTTTTCTTTCTCTTTTTCATCACTTTTTTAACTACTTTCTTTTTTTCTTTACTTTTCAAACTCTTATATGCCTAAATTTCAACCGACATCACAATAACATCATTCAATCCCATGTAACATTCCAAATAAAGGCATGGAAAGTGTATGTATGGGCTAAAACTCCAATTTAGAGTTGGTTATGGGATTTGGGTTATGAAACGAAAGGCTATATTTAGGCTCAAAGGGGTTAAAGAAGGTAAACATATAAGGGTGAGGTCAAGGCTAATATGGGTGATAAAACAAAGAGGGCCTATGATCATTTCACAAAGTTTACGCAATTCTCGAATAAAAAAAATATATGAAAATCATGCTCAAGTAACACATTTCAAATATGAACTCAATTAATGAACGGTCAAATGAAAGAATAGTGAGATTATCAACGAATTCAACGTTTTCAAAGAGAAAATAATAGTGTATACACTCACAAACGCCGAAAGGTACAAAGCTTACTCGGTGTAAGTATATACAATGCAACAAAAGATTACCGAGTTATAAAAATCTTAAACCAAATCAATAAGACCATAAAAGTGCATGTGCTCATGGGATTAAAGTTTAATTCATGAAGTTATTCATAATATCAATAATTGAGACTAAAGTCTAATAACTTCTAAAATCGAGAACATGCATCATTGGGTTGTCTATTGGATTGAGCAATTATTGAAATTTATCATCGGAAACAAGGGCGAAAAGCCCAATAAAGGAGAAAAAAGAAAGAAAATGTTTTTGAAAATTTTCAATTTTTCTAAGGAAAGCATACTAAGTAACTAATATGTGAGCAAAAACATGGACTAAATAAAGAAATGGATAGAATATCCCACACCCCCTAACTTAAAACCTGACATTGTCCTCAATGTACATTAAGAACTATGTCAAAGAGAGGAAAATAGTGATATTACCCAAAATTGGAGCGATCCCCATTAGAACAAGTCCAACGAATCTATAAAACAAGTTAGTACCGAGCATAGCAAAAACAAATAACAAAGAGTTATCAAATTACACTAACCAAATTAAAAAGGAAAGAAAAAATAAAAAGAAAGAAAGCTGACTATATACAACCTACTATTTAGGCTTCACACTAATTGTACATTAGAAGTCTAAATAGCTGAGAGCCCACCATGAAAATGATTTGAGTTTGGAGGATAACCGGTGTACCCTCACATACAAGCATGCATTCCAAAAAATATGAATTTTGTTTGAACAACGGAAGGGCATGTGTAAGGCGGAAGAAATGAACCATCGCTAATTAAAAGTTTTGGAGGGACGATGGGGGGTTTGGATTGAATGGGTGACAAAAACATGTGGGGACCGAGAAAATCCGAATACCCTCCCAAATATTTTGAAATTGGAATGGGAGGCGGCGCACACGAAGGCACGAATGCAATCATGGAAGGCGACTCAAGCAAGTACTCCTCATCGGCGAAAAGGTTTAAAACATTAAAGTTTGAAACCGAATCATCGGGTATTTGTGACGGTGTGATAATAGAGAGTGAAAATGGGGATGAAAGAAATTCAAACTCATGAGATGAATCATCATCGCATGAAGTTTGAGCTTCGAAGGAAATAATATCATTTCCAATGAAATGTTCTTCTTTGGGGGCCAAAGAAGAAATCATTTCATTGCAAATAGATATTACGTAATTTTCATCCTCACTTTCAATATCTATTATGCAATGGGTAAAGTCTAGAATGGTTTGTTCCAAAGTAGGCAAAAGTACCTCATTTGGTTCAAAACATTCCTCGACTTCAAAAGTCTCGGAAGCAAAATCGTCGTCGGACTCAAATAATAAATCTAACTCATGTTCCGACAAATTATTTTCTTCCCGATAATGATTTTCAATTTTCTCATTCTCATACATACGCAAGCCCTCACCGAATGTCATAGGTCGAGGTGCGGATCCATGAAAATGGGAACTTTGAAAACTACTATCGGACTTAAACGAAAACCTATTATTATAGGAATTTTGAAAACTATTCGAATTCGTTTCAAAATTCCTATTATAAGGAGGTAAAGGCCCAAAATCATTATCATCATCATCAAAATTCCAATAACCTAAATTTTGACTTTCGTTATACTCGCCAAAGTCATATTTGAATTTTTTATACTTTGGGATTATAAGTATTCATCGAAAGTCATAGGTTTGCGAGAATTTTGAGAATTATAACAATGATTACCAAAAGAATTGGAATAAGACATGCTTACCCCATAAATGGCTCGAAGTGGCGAACTCCACAAAGTAACTACGCGCAGGAAAAATTCGAGCGTTTCTAAGTGCTCAAATGTGGAAGTTCTGCAAAAAGATTAGAAAATAATACAAATAGAAAGAAAATACTATGAAATACTAAATCAAATAAATTTGAAAGAAAACTCATCCCTGACAATGGCGCCATTTGATAGACAGAGTTTTTACCGCGGCGCGAGAGTCACCTACACGTCGGTCATTTTGAATTCGGCTCACCTGAACTATAAAAAAACCTAAACTTATGACTACACTCAACGGGTGAGTATAGAGGCTAAGTCCGAGTATCGACAATATCCACTGAGACGAGTTTCTAGAATTTATATGATTTAGTACTCCGAAATAAAAGTGTAAACGGTGAATTACAAACTAAAAAGGAAAAGATGCATAAATGGGAAAGATTAATCTAGGCGAGTGTATTGAAACTAGATTAACAAAGAGAGTAAAACTATAGGTTGCGTCGAATATCCCTCACCCGAGTTAATTTGTATAAAATGGATACATGGGTCGACGATTTATTTAGAATGCGTCTCGTTTCGACAGTTAATTGAACCAAGGGTTGTCACGCCCCTAAATCCGCATAAAAGCCTAATAAGATTTTGGCGTCAACAAATATCCCGGGAATTACGCAGGCAAGGTCGTAAGCACGCGACATACATAATATGCCTCATCAAATCTCCTAGGCGCAATAACTAGGACGGCGCATCCGAAATAGACCCGTAAACACCATCACCAAATCAAAGTAATGCGTCAACTTGAGTGAGTTCAATTCAAACACAATCTAATTTAAATTTCCTAGAAAGCATGTTAAAAACGCGATAAATAAACACTGTAAATCTACCTAGAAAGCAATGAAATCAAGCATGTAAACCTAAATTAGAAAGCATGTAAATTACACTAGAAATCAAGAAATAATGAAATACAACTATATTAATGGAGATGGAAGATGGTAGCACAATCTTACAAGCCCAAATGGGTGTCAATCCAAGAATAAAATAGCTCTCAAACCTCCAAAAACCTAACCTATCCTACCTAAAATGAATTATATATGATATTTACAACCAAAAAGTCTTTTATACCAAGTGGGAAAAAAAATAGATTAGAAAGAGAAAATAAAATAAAAGGTTAAATATCTCCGGGAAATAGGGGATTGATCGATCGACCCCTTTGGTCAATTGATCGATCATGAACAAAAATTCCACTATCGATAAGGATCGATCAATCAATCCTTTTGATTGATCGATCGATCAAGCAGGTCACAACACACTGCATTGCTGTCTTGGGCTGCATGCCTTTCTCGTCCGCTGAAATCGCCGTAACTTCTTCATTCCGTATCAGAACCGCGCACCATTCACGGCCACGCGAAGCTTGCGAGGAGGGACACAACTTCCATGTAGATGTTAGGCCAGGTGACCAATCTGTGAAATGACTAAAATGACCTTGAACGTGCGATCGCATACGGAAATCGAGCAGAATGCGTCCTATGTTGCTAAGATGTACGTGGTTAGTAATTTATAAAGATTTTCGACAGTGATGCTAAGAATGAACCAAATGAGATTCCTATTTTAGTTTTGTTAAGGACTGAGCACCCGATATTTACATATAAGGGGTGTCACAGATGGCATCAGAGCATCAGGTTCTAGTGTCCTTAGGATATGTGCGGATTTTTTGCAGTTTCAGCTCAGCGTTCTTTGATATAGAGCCACATTATAAGATTGTTGTATTCCTTTACATATTGCGACTTATGTTCTTTTTCTATTAAGTTTAGTTGATGTGATTCATATATGAGTTCGGTATGGCTTCGTACACCGAACACTATGGGACGACTAATGAGGGCCGGGCTGTTACCAAGACTGCGGGATGAAAGGCTCAACAGAAGCCATAGAGTGTTCTGGATATATTGATTGTGATAGAAGTCACCTTGATTATTGTTCAGGCCGGTGACAATAAGATAATCACTTGGGAATAGTAGTTTCCCCAAGCAATGGCGTTGATAACAATGGCACAATATCACACTCACCCAGTGCAGTCGGCAAGGGGTGGGAAAGTCAGAAAGAATCTTTCGAAGATCCATCTATAAGGACTCAAGGAAGAGAGGAAGTGAGATAATCCAATGAAAAGAGATAATCCAACGGCAATTGTGTAAGGTGGAGTGCAATGACACCCATGAGTAAATTTTAGGCAAAATTTTTAGCTCGTATAAGATGCATGTAGTGATGAGAGTTAATCATCACATATAAAGAAGAATATGTAGAATTAAACAAGTAATTCGAGTGCGATTTGATTGTAAGATCTTCCATTTGCTGTTCGAACAAAGACACAAATGGAGCTTCAGAACTTATCACTAGTGGGAAAAATAGAGACCGATTGTAAGAGGGAAGTTTACTTATTTAGCAAAATTCATACCTAGTGGATAGGGTATAGAGAATATAGTGGATAGGGTTCGTATGTTAATAATGGACTCGTGGATGGGAAATCTAACTAGGATGACTAGTATCGATGTCGTCAAGGTCGTATGTTTACAAGTTTATAGCAATGCTTCCATGAAAAAGTAGCTAAGAGCATTGGAGAATCTAGCCAAAGAGAAAGACTAGAGTAAAACGATGCTAGTAAAGTGTGGTGACAAGAATCTCAAAACAAACAATTTATGAAAAGAAAAAAATCACCAGAATAATAGAAATAGCAACAATCACATAACACAAGAATATACGTGGTTCAACAAATTACCTACGTCCACGGAGAGGTCTAATGTTCTTATTTAGTATCTCTAGAACTGGTTTTTTTCACATGCCCCGAGCCAGGAGTACAATATATATGTAATTAAGAGAATGCGTTAGTAACTAACACTTTGGCCTTATATCCCTTGAATATCTCCCCGAGATTTTGGGGATAGACTCGATCATATCTTTCATTCTAACTGTTATCTGAGACTCATAATTTGGGTCGGGTGCCTGAATTATTGATTGGGATTAACTGGCTACTCTTATGGACTTGGTCAATAGTAGGTACCTATAATTGCCCCTAAAATTTTTTGGGCCACAATTTGGGCTCATAAATTTTAAATAGTTCCTTTCGGTCCCCTTCTAATGGCGCTATTATAGTTTTCAAAAATGATAATGGTGTGGATTATTGTTTGGGAGAAAGTTTGAGAAGGAAATATTCTTCGATCAGAGTGCAATATCATTGAGGAGTTTAAACCGAGGTGTTGGATGATTTTTAGCGTCACTTCAACTTCTTGTTTCTCTCACTTTTAAGCCATCTCTTGCTCTCCAAGCTTTCTCTCAAGCTTGTTCTTCATCGTTTTCAAGCTATTTTTTGCTTCTTGTCTTCATTTGCTCGTGGTTTTTCATTGTTTCAAGCTTCATTCTTTTCCGTATAAGTTCTGAGTCTTTCCTCTTTGTGTATTTCCTTTCGTCATTTTTCTTTCTAGTGTAGCTAGGGTTTTCCTTATGGCAAGGATATACAACAAATCCCTGGTAGAATTTAGGAAATGTTAAAATATCCCTGACTAGGTGGATATTGAGTGTGCCTCTCTTCCTTGTATTGTCCACAATATCAAGGATGGCCATTGGATTCATGTCCTTCTGCTATCGCAAAGGGGTTTAACCTTTCCCCTAAATCAAGTGTTTTTACATATTTTTCAATACTTCGACATAGTCTCAACTCAATGTTCTCCAAATGCTTGGAAGATAGTGAAAGGTATTCATAGGATAAACCAACTTTATGGCACTAACTTAGGCTTAGTTGAAATCTATTTTTGTTACACCTTTTGTCGTACTAGTTTTGGTCTTATTTACTTGAAAGCGAGGAGTCTAGATAGGGTATTGGTAGTGAATCTACCTGATTCCCATGAAGACTATTGGTCTGAATGATTCATATCTAAGAACTGTAAGTTCCCTCCTTAGGTAAGGGGTGAGAGGTATAAGGGACCTTGAATTCCTACTTACGGGGAGGAATATATAGGTGGTTGTTTAATCTCTTTGTCTTTTAATCGTTGCTATAATGTGTTCTTCCTCTGATGTTTTCTTTTTTCTTTTTGAGCGAAGTCAAAGAACCATGAGCCTGATCTCTACGAGATCCGTGCTGCTGAGTTACTCAAGGCTTGGAATATATGAGATTCTATTGTGGAGGGTGAGCATCCTAAGTCGGCTTCTTTCTTGTTGGAATACAAGAACACCACCTCTAGCTTCATTGCCCATCCAGTTGAATCTATTCCTCATCTTGATATTCTATAGGAGGAAGAAGGTGCCCTTGAACCTATCAAGCTAAACGAAGAGGAGAGCAGCTCAGAGTCTAATGCTTCTAGAGGTGAGGTAGGATCTGGTGAGGAGGAATCTAGCAAAGAGGAGTCTGGTGGAGAGATGTCCAGAGAGAAAGGTTCTAGTTCAGGTAGTTCGGGGTCGGAGAGTTCCAGTGAGGAAGATATGGCTCCTCCAAGAAGGAATAACTTTATTCCTAATGAGGATGATGATAATTTTCTACTATCCAATAGGATAAAGATCCAGAAGACCAGGCCTAGGGATACTGCTAGTGGTTCCCAAACAGCAGCTCATGAGAAGGAGTTGGAGAGAAAAAGGAGAGAATAAGAGAAGAGGGAGAAAGAGAGAAATAAAGAGGAGGAGAGAAAAAGGGAAGAGGAAAAGCAGAAGGAGGAAGAGGAGAGAAGGAGGGTAGAGGAAGGAATGAAGAAGACATAGGCTTACCTGGTGCCTGTTCCTGTTCCAACCGAGGGGGCCTCTGTTGCCATGGCCCCTTACCTTACCCCCATGCTTCTTGAGAGAGAAGTATTAACATGGGAGCGCGAGTGATCCTCAAAGATGGGTCCAGATCAGTTAGACTTGAAGGAAGATTAGGGGATGGCTTTGGTGAGTCTATCTCTTTATTTCCCATGTTATTTATTTTAGCTCTTCTCGTAATTTTTCTTATACCTATTTCTTTTTGCAATTTTTATCTAACTATACCTTCCTCCACCAAAATCGAGATGGGATGGCGAGGAGGAGTGTTGAGATCAAAGATATCCTAAAGACTGTGCAAAAGTACCATAAGTCTTCTTAGAAAGCTCTTATTGCAGCTGAGGCCTTATTTTCCAAGGAGAGGGTCGGGGCGGCCAAGGAGCCGAAGGAGCTCTGTGAGGCTTATGAGCTGGTCGTGGCTGGCAAGCTTGCCATCACTAATGAGAACATGAAGCTCACTGAGGAGGTGATGATCTTGGAGTTAGAGGCAACTATGGTTAGGGAGAATAACTAAAATGAGGGCTGGGAAGCCTCCTATGAAGATATCAAGAAGAAAATTGAATACATTTGACAGGCTAACTTCAAAAAAGGCTGGGATCGAGCCTTAGTTGTTGCTAAAGTTTCTACTGACTCTCCCTTATTTGGTGAACACAACCCTGAACCCAAAACTATAATTGATGAAGAAACCCCAACTATTAGCTAACATGCTACTCCTGCTTCTGATGTTCCTGCCACTCCTACTGCCGATGCCCCAAAACTTGGGGCAGAGTTGAATGAAGTCGCTTCTAGTAAGGGAAAAGAGCCATTTCCCATAGAGCACGTCAAGGTCGACCAATAGATTCCTAGGATTGTTTGCTTTATTTGTATTTTCTCTTTTTTATTCTCTTTTCTTGCCACTTCATGTATCTGTACCCTATTAGTGCCATTTTTAATTAAGTTATTTTGGTTTTCGCTTTTGCTGATACAGTTTTGTCATTTTCATTCCATGTCTTATAGTTTTTTGATCTTGATGATTACATTCCTTTCTCTTCTCGTCTAGGCCAAATCCTTGGTTCCAATGTAAGCGACCAAGTTCGCCGAGCATTCGTCAAGATTCGTAAATCCCTTAGGATAAGGAATGAAGACTATAAGGATCAATTCGTGGTCGTATCCAGGTTGAAGTATAAACTTGTAGAGATGGAGGAGGTCGATGCCTCTATTCAAGAGGATATGGATGCTTTGAAGGCTAGGATTTTGGATGCCTCCAAGATCAATCAATTTAGATAGGTTTTGTAATAGGAGAACGATTCCTTAAGGAGGGAAGTTACGCGCCTCAGAGAGAATGCACCAAGCATTGCCCCTCCAGTTATACAGGGCTCCTATTCATCAACTAGGAAACTTGCTAGGCCTGATGACAGTGGTTCATCTAGGGAGATTACTGAACTGCGGGGAGATATGCGTAGGGCATACATAATAGTTGCTCCGCTTCAGAGGGACGTTACCCGACTGAGGCACTTGTTCAAGAAAGGTCCTCAGTAAGTGTGGGAAGATGGGTACAACCAGGGATGGATAGATGATCCCATAAGGCTAAAGGATGCCGAGGAGCTGTCTTTTATCAGAGGGTGGCTGAGTGCCCTCAGGGAGTTAAAGGTGCCTAAGAACTTTATCCTTTGGGATAGACACGAGATCACTCCCGCGTATCTGAAGCCAAATCCATTCAGAAGGTATGATCGCTGGATCCCAATAGATGGAATCCCAAGACAGCTATTAGAGTCAAGCCAGGTTAAGGTCGAGGAGAACTTTGCCCCTTATCCAGACGATGGTTGAAGGGCACGACTGGTTAATTACCTCGCTCAGCGACCTGGTCCCTCTTAGGATCTAACTTATTCATTCTTTATTTTTTTATTTTATCACTATTGTATGTGTAACCGTGTACCCTTTGGAAATAAAGTTTTTATGTTTTGGGAAGTTACCAACTAAACATGTTTTTGATTGATAATCTCTAATGATTCTGGGCTTCTCAGCAGACTAAACATGAGCTTATTTTTGAACGAGTACTCTCCTAGTCCAGTATGTTATAAACATACCATTCTGCCTTATTTTAGCTTTTATGCCGCATCGTCACACTTCCTTAGGCCTAAGTAAGGTGATGGAGAGGATACACTTGATTAGTGGGAAATCCGCCCGAGCAGGATTTTGGAACCAAACTATATTGGTGACAAACCTGGGTTGTCCATATTGCCTAAGGATACCCTTTAGATTTTTACTAGTTGCGGGAGCAACATAGGAGGCCAGTTGTGTCATGAATAAATGCTTGAGGAGGGTGATTATATATCAACCCTACTGGCTTTGCTCTGGGTAAGTTGAGCTGGTATAAACCCAATCACTGATGTGTAATCACAAGAGGCTATCTATGTTAAGACAGTGAAACCTGTAACTTGGAAAGGGTGCACATAATAAAACACAATTGAGATAACCAAAATATATAGAATGATAAGGCCAATCGAATCTTATTAATAACAGTCAGAAATAGAGAGCAACATTAATTTGTAAATGAAAATTTACCTAAACTAATAGTGCATGAAGGAGTTTAGAAGTATAATATATTTACGTTGGTTGCATCTCCTTGCCCTCTAGCATTTCCAAGTGGTAGGATCCTTATAGGTCGTCCCTTATGACCTTGAATGGTTCCTTCAAGTTAGGTCCAAGCTTGCCATTTGATGGTCTCACAGCACTGCCAAGAACTTTCCTTAGGAAGTAGTCTCCGACTTGGAATTTCCTTA
Organism: Sambucus nigra; assembly: GCA_949130495.1. Taxonomy (NCBI): domain Eukaryota; kingdom Viridiplantae; phylum Streptophyta; class Magnoliopsida; order Dipsacales; family Adoxaceae; genus Sambucus; species Sambucus nigra. The sequence goes on along the minus strand of OX422215.1, from coordinate 298,418,038 downwards.
GGTTGACTTTCTGATTGTATTATCTGGCTAGCTGTTGCTGGTAAGATGCCAGCTTAACTAGAGCCAAATCTCATCATTCGTCTGCTAAGTTAAGCTCCGCGAGTAATTCTTCATCACTGTGGCCTTGGTCGACCAACGTAGACTTCATAGTAGGAAAACTAGCTTCTAAGAGGATAATTACTTCCATTCCATATGTGAGTGCACAAGGTGTCTCCCTAGTTGCTTGCCTTAGGGTGGTGCAATAAGACCAGAGGATGTTGGAAAGTTCATTTACCCATTCTCCTTTGGCTCGTTCAAGGCGCTTTCTCAGTCCATCGATTACTATCTTATAGGAGGCCTCGGCTTGAGCATTGCTTTGAGGGTATGCTATAGAGCTGAAGTAGTGCCTAATTCTGTCATCATTGTAAAAACTTTGGCCACTCTCGAACTGGGTCCCATTATTGATAATGATCGTCCAGGTATGCCTAAGCACGTGATAATATTCCTCCATATGAACCTTATCATATCAGTATCCCTGATGTTTTCCAGTGGCTCTACCTCTATCCACTTTATGAAGTTGTCTTTGGCCACCAATAGGTACTTCTAATTTCCAACTGTAGTAGGCAGAGGACCCACGATGTCTAGGCCCCACTGGGCGAAGGGCCATGGGCTAGTCAGGGAATTTAGGTTTTTGGCAGGTTAATGGACTAAAAGAGAGTGCTTTTGGCATTTCTTGCATTTTCAAACACAGATTCTAGCATCCTTCTGTATGTATGGCCACCAGTACCCTTCCTTCATTGCATGGAATGCTATCGATCTTCCTTTTACATGACTTCCACAAATCTCTTCATAGAGCTCGTGCAGAACGTGCTCGATGTCCTGTGGATGAACGCATTGAAGGTAGGGGCCATTGAAAGATCTCTTATAAAGTTTTCCCTTAGGAGATAAGTGAAAGCGAGCGACCTTGACTCTTATATGATGGGTTATCTTCTTATCACTGGGTAACTTATCATCTCTCAAGTAATCTATAATGGTATCCATCCAACTCGGAGTTTTTCAATATGGAGAATCTTCTTGGGGTTCTGTAACTTAGTATCCTGACGAATACTGGGTTGCATGAGGAAATCAATTTGGGTTGTTCTTCTCAAGTTGGAGTCTATTACTGAGCTTAGAGCTGTTAGGGAATTTGCGTGGCTGTTCTGTCCCCTAAGGAACTGCTGAACATCGACTTGATCGAAGTTATACATTAATCCCTTTATAATGATGAGATAAGTTGCTATTCTTTTATCTTTTGTGTTAAAGTCATCGCTTATCTGGTTAGAAACTAGCTGTGAATCGCCGAAGACTTAAATATGCCTTTCCCCTAGCAGTTGTGCTTTGCGTAGTCCGATGATCAGTTACTCATATTCTGCTTTGTTGTTGGAGGCTTCAAATCCAAGTCTAATTCATTACTCGATCATTGTGTTCTCAGGAGTTACTAGCACAATACATATTCCTTCCCCTTGAGTTGAAGGCTCCATCAACATATAATGTCCAAACACCTAAGACTTCCTTTGGACGAATGGTTACGGGGTGATCTCATGGTTGATCCCCTGTGAACTTGGCAATAAAATCCGCCAACACTTTCCCCTTGTTGTCCATTCTTGGTTAAAAGTGGATATCAAACCTTCCGAGCTCGACTGACCACTTGGATATTTTGTCGAAGATATCTGACTTCCTTAGAACTTCCTTAAGGTGATGTGAAGTAACTACGATGATGGAATGAGCTTCAAAATAATTCTTTAGTTTTCTTGAGTCTATCACAAGCGCTTATGTGAGCTTCTCTAACAGCATGTATTGCTGTTTGGATTCTAAAAGAGTTTTGCTCACATAGTACACTGGATGCTGGCTTCTTTCCCTTTCGCATACTAAGGAAGAGCTTATAGCGTGGTTTGACACTGCTAGGTAGAGGTATATCGGATCATCTTGTCTAGGAATTACTAGAAAATGAGGCCTACTAAGGTAGAATTTGAGCTATTCTAGGGCCCTCGAGCAACCTTCATCCAATGCTACTCATTTGTTCCTTTTTAACAATTAAAAGAACAGTTGACATAATTCCAAAGACCTAGAAATGAATTGGTTGAGTGCGGCGAGCATTCCTATCATCTTTTTGTACATCTCTTATTGTTTAAGGTGGCTGAACTTTACTGATTGTGTCGATCTGCTCTGGGTTTGCCTCTATTCCTCTCTTATTGACTAGGTATCTAAGGGATTTTCCTAATTGAACATCGAAAGAACACTTATGTTAAGTTTCATTCGGTACTTCCTCAGAATTTTGAAGGTCTTTTTCAAGTCAGAGAGGTGGTCATCCTTGAGCTTTCTCTTAACGAGCATATCATAGATATAAACTTCCATGGTATCTCCTATCTGGTCTTTGAACATCTTTATGACCAATCACTGATAAATTGCTCCATTATTTTAAGGCCGAAAGGCATAACTTTATATCATTATAAACCCACAGTGGTTATAAAGGAGGTTTTATCTTGATCTGGTACATGAAGGGGGATTTGATGGTATCCTGAATATGTATCTAAGAAGATCATCCTTTCATGTGCATCCGTGGCATCAACTAGTTGATCGATCTTCAGAAGGGGAAAATGGTCTTTGGCACATGCTCTATTAAGGTCGTTGAAGTTGATACAAACCCTACACTTTTTGTTGCTCTTAGGAACCACTACTGGTTTGGATAACCATTTGGGTAACTAAACTTCCCGTATGGACCCTGCGTCCAGTAGTTTCTTGACCTCTTTCTCTACTGCTCTAGCCTTCTTCGGGGCTATTCGGCGAGCCTTTTGTGTAATTGTCCTGAAAACTAGGTCCACGTGTAGTTGATGACAAGCAATATTAGGATCAATCCCAGGCAGCTCATAGGTATCCAATACAAAAACATCCAAGTTGCTCCGGAGTAAGGTAACTAGTTCTTTTTTCTCACCATAAGTCAAGGAGGTGCCAATTAAAAGCTTCTTTTCGATCGAGCTACTCCCAGTTGTGACCTCTTCCAGGTCTATAATGACCCTTTCAGAGGGGAAGAGCCTGGTTTCCTCCACTCCTGGTCGACCATACCTTAACTCCTATTTAGAGGGCATCAACCCTTCCTGACCTTCTTCCTTGCCTTTTATTTTTCTATTATCTTCTCTTGTTTGGGGAGTATGGTCATGATGAAACACTTCCTCACCGCAACCTGGTCTCCATGGATCTCAACTCTTCCTCGATCAGTTACACACTTTAATTTTTTGTGATAGGTCGATGGAATGACCTTCATTTCATGGAGCATCCCTGTCCGAGGATGGCTTGATATGGTGATTCGATATCAATAACAAGAAACTCAATAAATTTGCAGATGTTTCCTGCCCTGACTAGCAGGAAAACCTTTCCCAGAGGGATTGTGACCTTCCCAGCGAAGACGACCAATGGAACAGTGGTTTCCTTCAGATCTGCTATGCTTAGTTTCAGCTTCCTGAATAAGTCGAGGTACATAATTCGGATGAGCTGCCTTGGTCGACGAACAACCTGTCGACGTCCCAGTTGGCTATCCTGAGTGTAATGACTAGTGCGTCAGGATGAGGGGTTCTCACTCCCACCAAATTTTCATTTGTAAAAACAATATGCTTGTTATAATCAACGTCCTCTGGTCGTCGCCACTTCCCTGCCTGAGACTTGGCTGTCACTTTAGAAGGCCTGCATAACTATGGTAAGCTTCTTAACTTCCATTCGAGCTGTGTTCCTTTGAATTTGTTTGAGGTCTGATGGCCCATGTATTACTGCAAATTCATGGCCAATATCCTCCTCGAGGACATTATCTGCCTCTGCTCTTCGTTCGCTGCTGCTCTATATGTCTTCTTTTCCATGAACTCGTTGAGGTGTCCAACCTGGGCCAACTCCTCGAGGTGAGACTTTTGGGCCTTATAATGTTCAGTTTTATGGCTGCCTTCCTTGTGGAACGCACATCTCAACGTATTATTTCTCTTAAAGGGATCTCCTACCATCTTCCTTGGCCATTTGATAAATGGCTCGTCCTTAATCCTTGCTAGGATCTTATAGATCGTCTCTTTAGAGACTATGTTTACATCTTGAAATGCCTTTGAGGTGTCATTTTGTTCTCATTATTGGGGCCATTTTTGCCCCCGTTCTTATTTCCTTTCTTCTACAATTCAACCTTCTCATCCCCTTTTGCCTGCCTTCACGCGACCATTTTCTCCTGCATTAAGATGGTTCACATCCTCGACTTTAGCATATTTTTTAGTATGGGCCATTAAGTCATCGATGGTTATGGCCTCCTTCTTAGTTAGGGACTGGTGCAAGAGGCTGGTGCTAGGCAATCCTATTTTGAAGGATGCTATGGTAACCTACTCTGAGAAGTCCTCGACATCATTAATTATCTCCCAGTACCTCTTTACGTAATGTCTGAGGTTCTCCTATGACTTTTTATTCATCGTAAGCAAAGCATCCATCCTCTTCAGATGGGATCTCCTTGTAATGAAATGAGCTGTAAACAGCTAGGCTAGAGATTTGAAACTCTTGATGGATCGGTGAGGTGACCTCTCAAACCACTTTTGGGCCATGTCGTAAAAGATCGAGGGGAAGATTTAGCACATGAGTGCATCATTATAACTCCATAGAGTCATTGCTTGCCTGTATTGCCTAACATGGTCGATGGGAACAGTTTTTCCATCATAAATCTTAAACCTGAGAATCGTGAACTTCTTCTTCTTCTTCTTCTTCTTCTTCTTCTTCTTCTTCTTCTTCTTCTTCTTCTTCTTCTTCTTCTTCTTCTTCTATCTCCCTTGAAAAAGGGGACTTCATCTGAATTTTGAGAGCTCATCTTGCTAGATCCTTGATAATCTGGCACCACGGTGAGATGGGTGCTGGTCCATCTCTCTCCGGACCAGACTTCGTATATCATCATTCTGTCGATCAGGACTCCTTCTCTGGTGATCTGGTCGCGAGTGCTCAGAGTGGTCGTCACCTGACCTTAGTCTTTCCATTCTTTCTGAACCACCTTGGGCTTCTTCCTCGGCTGTGACATTTTCTCGCCTAAGGGCTAGGATTCCTACTGTGGCGTTACCTTGTATTTCGACGGAGCTCTCTCTCCAGTCTTTCCAATCGCCTCTTGAGGTGGACATTCTCGTTTTCCCATTGGCGAGTGACCTTCTCATGTTCCTAAAGTCTGGCCTCATTGGCATCGATTAACCTAGGAATCTGCGTGGACCTGGGTGGCATTGATTTTCTTCAAAGACCTTCCTCTCTTGGTGAAGTCTCAGGTTTGAATGGCGTATTTCTGACCTTACCCTAAGGGGGTTCAGCTGTTGTTAAATATCTCCTGCTTGAGGAATGTTAATGCTATGATGTGACATTTTTGGTTCTTACTGGTGAGGGTTTTCACAGGAAAAAGCAATCGCTTCCCATAGATGGAGCCAATTGTAGTGACAAAAATCTCAACATAAAAAACTTATGAAAAGAAAATAATCAGAAGAATAAAAGAAATAGCAACAGTCACACAACACAAGAATATACGTGGTTCGGAAAATTACCTACGTCAAAGGAGAGGTCTACTGTTCTTGTTTAGTATCTCTCGAACTATTTTTTTTCACATGCCCCATGCCCCGGGCCAGGAGTACAATATATACGCAGTTAAGAGAATGTGTTAGTAACAAACACGTTGGCCTTATATCCCTTGAATATATCCCCGAGATTTTGGGGATATACTCGATCATATCTTTCATTCTAACTGTTATCCGAGACTCATATTTGGGTCGGGCGACTGACTTATTAGTTGGGCTTAATCGGCTACTCTTATAGGCTTGGTCGATAGTAGGTACCCACATAAAGCATCACAGGAGGGTGTACCAAGTTGGGGTCCCAATTAAATGATTCAGATCAATTGAATTCCTACTAAGTTACTATGGATTCAGTTAGGGTCATGAATGTTAGCATCGATTTCCATAGGGTTAGTAGAACCAGAGAAATAACAAGGGTAGCAAATAGGTCTAAGACTACCAGGTTTGAGAGAAGAACACCCTGACATAGACAATAGGGTCCATAGATATGGGATTACATAGGAAGGTGTCCTATTTGTGAGAGTAGGTCCACCCGTATTGAACTTGTCCACAATAAGAAAGTGAGACTAGCCAAACTGGAAAGGTAGATAGGAACGGTGCCAGTGGATCACAGTGGCATCCGCAGAAGTGAGACTTCCATCTGGGGAATAGGACTAAGGGAATTAAGTCCTAAGGTTACCAACTTGAGAGTGGTGAGACCAGGTAGGACCAACAAGGTCCTCAGCAGCAATAGCTTCTCATTCCTCATGGACTCCAGGGCAAAGGGAATGGTAGGGGAAGGCCAGTAAGGCTAGGACTAGAGACATGGGAGTTCTCTGGCAGTTGTATTAGTTGTGGAGATACGGGTTACAAGAAGAAGTATTACCCTAAAGCGAGGCAGGGGAAACTATAGGATGAAATCCTGAATGTACAACCAATATAGCAGATCGTGGGTCAGTATTGGATTGAGAGTTATGTTCAGGGACCCAACGATCAGGAGATGCATATGGAAAATGGAGGTAATATTTTTGTTTCACCCTTGTGAGTACGGGATTAGTTAGAGTGACATGCGTGCATTACAATAGATGATTTTTTAATCGTAAAATTTATGAATGAGTTAGATTTAAAGGATGCATTGGCATTGTCAGCCTTGTTAGGCATATATTTACCGTTGGGTAGCAGGGCTCTTTGGTGTTTCCTATGGGGAACCAATGTGTACACTAGGAGGATTTTTGTATTGTGTAATAGGTTTTAATACTTTTGAAGGTTATGAAAGTATAATTTATTATGATCATTTATAGTGACTGGATACCGAGGGTTTGAGTGGTAGTAGATAGTGTGATAAGAATATCTTGCTCATTATTCCAGGGTGAGATATAATATTTTTGTGAGGCATCACCTGAAATAGGGTTGAGCCTGCATATATATATATATCTCAAACTTTGGTGAGTATGTTTTCTTGTTATATTTGATCCCAGTGATTAGGGATAGTCAATGATGTGATTCAGTGTATATTGGTTTATTATCGAGCGAAGAGATATAGCTCGTGAGTTATTCGCGCTAAGAAACTAGTGATAGTAAGAGTGCCGTGATGTATGTTGTCTTTTGTAACATGGGAGTGGAAGAATATACTTTTAGGTAAAGAGACGAGGAATTGAGGCTATGAACTGAGGATGGATTTCGATGACTAATAATGTTAGTTCGTAGCGTATCGGGGGGGGGGGGGGGGGAGGGTTCTTGTCTGGATTTTGCTTTGCAAGACATCCCACACATGAAACATAGCAAACATCGGGAGATGAGAAATGTTTGGCCTTTAGGATATGGGTTTAGTACCTTAGTTATTGTACGTATATGTGATTATAACATAGAGTTGATAGTTATATTATGATTTAAGGCCGATAGAGCAGTATAATCTTGATTTGAAGACAAGTGTAGAACGTTAACACCACGAGTAGATCGATGGGGAAACCTAAAGAATAATTAAGTTATAATTAGTAGGGTGGTTGCGTCTAACCTTATTGAATATTCATGCCTAGTATACAAGTATTATTTTAAGACAAGTATATTATGTTCAGTTGATTGGTGCAAAAATGCACGGGTTATAGGGTGTATGGTCACCCTAGTTAGTTGAGATTTTCTGTATCATTCACGAGGAGAAGACGTGGAAACGTATAAAATAAATGCAGATGCATGGGTAAATTAGAGGCAGGACTAGAACGAGACAAAGAGAATGTAGTTGCAATGTGATCAAGGTGTGTCACCAGAAACCGAAGCGTAGATGAAAAGGGGTGATTATAGTGTTAAAAAGTATAAGGAATGTTCATTTTAGATTTTCGAGGATAATCAGGAACACTCTAAGTGGAGGAGTAAAACGACAAGAGTTGCGTTATAACCAACTGTAGATGTAAAAGTCTGACATGAATAGTTGAGTATGATGTGGATATCTCCCATGAAGAAAGTATATGATTTAAAAAGAGGGAAGTTGGTATCTAGGGAAGAAGGGACCTTTCCCAGGATAGAGAAGGGTATAGCCATTAGAATATTATCCCAAATCCAATTGGAATATTCTTGGGAGAAGGGCAACTGGTTTCGCAGGCGCCAAGGTAAAATGGTAAGGGAAATGAAGAAATACTTCGAAGTAAAGTAATTAGGGAGAATTGAACACTAGTTCGAATGGTATTGTATCGATAGTCGGACTAGGGCGTACCACTAGCGAAGGGGTACCAGGAGAAGCGTAATGTTCCAAAATTTAGGAGCACGTGGATACCATGTGAGAAAGTATCTAAGACTGATATTGCTGAGCTTATCCTAATGTCGAGGAAGAAATTCCCTTGTAAGGGGGAAGTATTGGGAAATTAATTAGGATTAAAATAAGAATTAATTAGCGTGATAAGGTTGATATTCATTTGTATGAATTATACCGAGTATTACTTAGTGAACGAGTAATAAACTAGTAAGAATGCATTATGGTCGTCGTGAGTGAGAAATACGGTAATTATGGTAATTTAGTTGGGATGTGCATGTCAGTCATATCAGGACTTAAATTTATGAGATAAAATGTAATTTAATTATAGGTCATCCAAATGGCCAGTTCAAGAGCACCAGTGTATTCAAAAGAGTCGAAATAGTCCAAAAAGTGTACTCAGGGATTTAGAGTGAGTCCCGGGGAATTTTTAGGCCAAACTGGCAACCCGGAGGGGGTATTTTGGTCTTTTAGATTTTTGAGGAAAAGAAATCTACGAATTTACCATGTTTATATCAGTATATGTGATGAGGGAGCTAGGTTTAGAAGTTAGGGAATCAAAGGAGAGGAGAGGGGAGGCCATTTGAGAGGAAGAAGAGAGGGTTTGGAGGTATAGCACATTGATCCATCCCAAAAGTGTTGTCAAAATCGAAATCAAAACAAGGAGAGATCAAATTCACCATCAATCAAATGAATTCAGATCATCAATTATAAAGAGGCAAGTGATTATCTTTCTTGTTTTTGAAGATTTATAATCCCATGTAGTGTAGGGTCTTATATCTGATGATTTTGTTAGGACAAAATTTTCAATTGAGTTCGTTGTATATTTATTTTGGCTTATTCCTAAAACAAAACACGTTTGAGTCATAGGTTGTATTTTTATTGTCATGATCCTACATAGACTATGGCGTATTGATGTTTATTGAAGACATTGCGACGAAGATTCAAAAATTTATCATGTCGGTTTAATGGTGTAAATTTTGTCTTCAAGTCAAATTGCATTCCGAGATCACTTAGGTATGAATGCGTAATTTTAATGGTACTCAAAATTTATTTTAAAATTGTTTAAGGATGTTATTTTATTAAAGAAATGTTTAAAAATGTTTTTAAAGAGGTTTACAAGAATTACGCTTCATTTTATTCTGAGATAAGGATGGACTAGAGTTGTATAAAATGCAAACTCAATTGTTTCTAGTTCAAACGATATTAACTGTTGTTCAAGCGAGATTCCACTGTCGTTTAAATGACATGGATATCTCATTTGAGCGACATGCCTTATCATTCAAATGATGCTCCTCCTTAAGAAAATTATTTAAGGCGTGTTTCCTTTAGAATTTCGTAAGTGTGCAATGCAGAAAAATAGTGTATAAACAAAACATCTTCTGCACATGTTTTCTAAGTACAAAAACATCCTTAAAGTTTCAAAGATCCAAGTTTTCAATATCATATGAAGTAGTGATCTTTGTTTGCACCTTGTTGGAGTTTGTTCTACACTTAAACATTGGATTTTGTGGAGAATAAGCGAAGGAGTTCGTGTTCTGATTCCTGAGACTTTCAAAGCTAAATCAGTGGACAACGAGGCATTCATATAGGCCACTCCTGTGGATAGGTATCACAGAAGGATTCTTGTTGGCACTGTAGAGGAGTGATTAAAGATCAGAATAGCGTTAAGTCTCATTGGGGATTGAGTCATTAAGTAAGACTTGTGTCTATTCCTTGTAATTCCATAATATAGTGATTGTTTGGCTGAGGTTGTCTGACATTTTTCCCTTAGTGGTTTCCTCATACATCTGGAATTGTGAGCATTCTTTTCTTTACTTTACTTGCTTTAATCACTAGATGTATGTTTTCGATTAATCAAGATAAACTTTAGTTAAGTTAAAATTGGTTCACAACTTAGTGTGGTTTAAAAATTGGAAAAAGTTTTTTCATGAAAAGAAAGTTGGTTTCTATCATCCTTAAAATGCATTCGAAAGAAAAAGGGGCCTACAAATTGGCATCAGATCTAGAAACATATTTTTACAGTATTGATCCCTTATGTTTTTAAGGATGAATTTTGGAGGTTTTAAAAGGTTTCGTGCTCCTATTTTTTATAACACAAACTATGCTTATTGAAAAATGTGAATGAGAAGTTCTTTAAAATAATTTAATGAGCGTACATGGTTAGCAGTAGAATGGGTTGGACTCCACTAGTTACACGATAGGGTGAGGCCAGTACACAAAAACTCGTTGAGTTATGGACCGAATCCTAACATAGTCTTGCACTTTACACCTCTAAGGGTTTGCACGCTATTTCCTCACATGTCACACAGGAAGAGTATAATAGAATCATGACTTATGAAACTTCAAAAGAGGCTGGGATACACTTGCACTTACTCATGAGTTCACTAGCACGGTTAGGGAGTCTAAGCTACAAAATATCACTACACAGTTTGAGACGATTAAGATGTTAAAAAGTGAGTCATTTGATGAGTTTTACACTAGGTTGTCTAACATTGTCAACTCTTCGTTTAACTTAGAAGAGAAGATACCCGACAACCGTGTGATAAAGAAAATTTTGAGATCTTTATCGAGTTGGTTTGATGCGAAAGTGATCGTTTTAAACTCCTTAGGTATGATTTAATCAACAAAATTCGAAGAGATTGTAGGTGATCTACAAACCTATGAACCCGATATGTTTACCTCCAAGTAAGTGCAAAAAAAGAAAAGGTCATTTCTTTGAAAGTTCGTAAGGAGGAAACTAAAGTTTTGGATTTCGACTCTAATTCCAATTTTGATGATGTCGCCTTATTGGAAAATAAGTTAAAAAAGTTTCTTAAATTTCAGAAGCAATCGAAAGATGCCAAAAAGTTTGAGAAATTCAAGAATAACAAGGTAGATTCCAGCCCTAAGGATAAGTGTTAGAAAGTTAATAGGGTTGAGTCGGATAGGTGTTTTGGTCATGAGGGGTAAGGTCACAAAGTTGCCGAGTGTCCCACTAGACTTAAGAAAGAGGACAAGAAACCAATAGCTGATAGTGCTTCCTTAAATGATAGTGATCTGGAAGAGGGATAAAGTTCACTCAATGAGATAAAGTTTATTGCTTTCTTGTCATGTCATGTCAGCGACGACGATAAATCTTCCCCTGAAGATTCTCATGTGCACGACACTTTCGAGGTCGTGGAATCCCAAGTGAGTGAGGGTGAAGTGAGTGAAGAAGAGGAGGTTGATGTGAAAGAATTAAAATTTTCCTTTAATGAGTTATATGCCGAAGCGGTAAAGGTGAAAAAAGAAAATTATAAATTGCAATCTAGGTTTAATGAGCATGCCGTAGAAAATAAATATGTTTTGATTGAGGATCTTAGGGAAATGGAGAAGATGCTTAGGGAGAAGATAGAGTAAATTGAGAAAGAGAGATATATACTTTGTGGTTTGATGGAGGTATTGGAAAAGGAGTGTTATAGTTTGATGAGTGTAGGCGTGTGCTTGAGTCTAGGATTTATGAGTTAGAGAAGAAGTTGAAAGACTCGAGTAAGGTTAAGTTTGACTTGGAAGATAGGTCGAAAAAGTTAGATAGGATATTAGGAAAAGTTCAAGACAAAGGTGATAGGCATGGTATAGGTTACGATGATAGAGTTGTTCCCATTCCCAAATCCAATACCAACCGTGTGAGAGATCCAACTAGGAACATGAGGAGAGGTCGACATTTTGGTAATCATTCCCTCCGTATTTACACTTTCACACATTGCGATAGGAAAGGTCACCTTAGACGTTTTTTCTATGACCTTAGGAATGCTCCTAGGAAGTTAAGGAATAAAGACATTTCGGTTCCCAAACCCCCATGCATAATTTGACACCTACTTGGGGTTAGAAAATCGGAAATTAGAGGATTTAGGACTTAAACTTCACGGTTCTCATTTGGTTGCACATGATTCTTCCCATGCTAGATCTAAAGGATGATTCTGTTGCCATGTTTATCATACGCTAGTCTTTACATCGTCATTTTTATCTTGCTGGTGTTATGACTTGTGTATCTTTTGTATTATATATTTCATTTATTTGAGTCTTATTTGAAAAAATGCAAAAAGATTTTATTTTTGAGAAATTTTTGGAGAAAAAATAAAAAGATATTGCTTTTATTTGAGTCAAAATATGTTGAAAAACCAAAAGGATTTTCGATTTGTTTTTTTTTCAGTTTACATGTTTGATGTGGAATATTTGTGTTCTTGGAACCCCATCCTTTCATTATCCATGTGGCTATGACATTTGTTCATAATTATTTATGCGTAGAATGATCTTAGCCATTGTATTATGGGGTTGTTTCGAACTTGATATGCTTTTTTATTCGACTTTGTATATATGCCATCTTTGCACACATGTACGAGTTAATATGAATGTTGCATATTTGAGTTTGGTGAGGTGTTCATATCTCAATCTTGTCCTCTATGCATAAGTAGACTTAGGAGGAGGTGTGCATGTAAGAACCATTTATCGTGAGGATTGAAAATTGAAAAATTAATAGGTGTTCATGGGAAAGGGCTACGAGAGTGAAAATTTAACTCATCATGAAAGCCACTATTTAAAAGAGCCCAAATAAAAATCAAGGAAATAAAAGAAACAAATGCAAAAAATATGGCCAATAGGATTTTCTCTAAGTTGAGATTGATAGAAACCTCAAAATAGCTTAAAAAGTAATATATATATATATATATATGAGGGAGTTTGGTTCGAGATAATTTAAACTAGTTTGCACCATGAATCTTTGTGTTGAAATATTGTATCATGACGCTATTACTTGTAGAATCATCAATATTCCGTATTTATGTGCATGTTTAATTGTTTAGTTCATTTAGCTCACACTTTAAATGTCCCATATGGCTAAAATAAAGTTTGATGATTTATAGCTATCAATTAGAGCTTTTTGATCGTTTCGATGTATTGGAATTGTGATTTATTTATTGTTGTTCAATTCCATACATTCCATGTTCATGTTTTAGCACATCGGTACTATGTTAGCATGTAACTCACATTATTTTATTTGTTTTGTTTTTTGTTTTGATACTGTTTTGTAGGTTATGCTCTTTCCAGTTAACTTTTTCAGGAAAATTTTTCACTAGAAGAAACTTCATGTTATTTAGAACTGGAATTGATTTTTTTATTTTTCTCGTTCAAACGAGATATCGATGTCGCATGAAGCCTTTAAGCGACAATCCTATATCGTTTGAACGACAATGCTGTGTTGTTTGAGCGACAGTTTGGATATTTTTTTCTCTATGTTTTTTCCTGTTTCAGTTATTTCTTTTGGTATTGATGGGTATGTTTAGTCAGTATGCAGTTCTCACTGTTTATATTATTATGCTGGTTTAATCACATCTTTTCTGATTTCGTTGATTTCTCACATGTGATTATGGTTTGCTAGCTACGAATTTGACAACTTTTGATCATTATTAGATGGTTGTTTCCTGTATATATATATACATTTCATTCATTTTCTCATGCTAGATATGTTTATCTTTTCACCGAATTGTCTATTCGAGATAAAAAAGGGGAGATATGTATGCGATGTAGGGGGAGATTTTGTTTTTTGAGCACATAGATTTTGTTGCATTACAAATTGATATCACATGCTTTCATGTTTATATGTTGGTATTAATTAGTTTGCACAAAGTGGTGTCATATTTGTGATCATATATTGGTGTCTTGATTAAGGTAGATGTTTACAAATTGGTATACATATTTTTTCTCACATGTTTTATATCATGTGTTCCTCCATACTTCACTAGGTATTTGTCTGTTTAATGTGTGTAGGTATGCTTAAAAATATTCGAGATGTCAAGACTACATCAAATTTAGACAGCTCATGCTTGTCGGACCATCATTTTCTAGTCTTGTCCTATAATTTTTTAATTTTGGGTTTATGGGATATGATTTAGGCGTCATACGGCTTGACGACCCGACTTAGGAATTTCACTGTTGGTTTTTTCCCGCAATAGTCAAAGGGGGAGATTGATAAGGATAAAATTTCCAATTGAGTCCATTTTATGTTTATTTTGACTTATTCCCAGAATAAAACATTCTTGAGTCTTATATTGTTTTTTAATTGTCACGATCCACACATGCTATGGCATATTGAAGTTTATTAAATACGTTACGAAAAAGCTTCAAATATTTATCATGAAGTTTTTATGGTGTATACTTCGTCTTCAATTCAAATTACATTCCGAGATCACTCAGGTTTGAATGCGTAATTTTAATGGAACTTGAAATTTATTTTAAAATTGTTTAAGGGTATTATTTTATTAAATAAATGTTTTAAAATGTTTTTGAAGAGTTTTAAAAGGATTACACTTCATTTTATTCTGAGATAAGGATGGATTAGAGTTGAACAAAACACAAACTCTACGGTTTTTAGTTTAAATGAAATTATTTATCATTCAAGCGATATGGATATCTCATTCGAGTGACATGCTAAGTCATTCGACCGATGCACCGCCTCAAGAAAATTAATTTAGGCATGTTTCCCTTAGAATTTCATAAGTGTACAATCTGGAAAAATCGAATACAACCAGAACGTATTCTGCACATGTTTACTAAGTACAAAAACATCCTTAGAGTTTTAAAGATCCGAGTTCTCATTATCATATGAAATAGTGATCTTTGTTTGCACCTTGTTGGAGTTTGTTCTACACTTAAACATTGGGTTTTGTGGAGAAGAATCGAAAGAGTCCGTGTTCTGATTCCATAGACTTTCAAAGCTACATCAGTAGACAACGAGGCATTCATAGAGGCGACAACTGTGGATAGATATCACAAAAGGATTCTCGTGGACACTGTAGTGGAGTGGTTGAAGATCATAATAGCATCAAGTCTCATTGGGGATTGAGTCATTGAGTAAGACTTGTGTCTGTTCCATGTAATTCTATAACATTGTGATTGTCTGGCTTGGGTCGTCTGAGGTTTTTCCCTTAGTGGTTTCCTCGTACATCTGGCATTGTGAGCATTGTTTTCTTTACTTTACTTTCTTTAATCACTAGATGTATGTTTAGTATTAATCAAGATAAAATTTAGTTAAGTTAAAATTGGTTCACAACTTAGTGTGGTTTAAAAATTGGAAAAAGTTTTTTCATAAAAAGAAAGTTGGTTTCTGTCATCCTTAAAACGCATTCGAAAGAAAAAGGGGCCTACAAATTGGTATCAGATCTAGAAACATATTTTTATTGTATTGGTCCCTTATGTTTTTGAGGATGAATTTTGGAGGTTTTAAAAGGTATCGTGCTCCTATTTTTTATGGCACAAATTATGCTTATTGGAAAATGTGAATGATAAGTGCTTTAAAATCGTTTGATGAGCGTACATGGTTAGCAGTAGAAAAGGGTTGGACTCCACCAGTTACACGAGAGGGTGAGGCCACTACACTAAAACTCGTTGAGTTGTGGACCGAATCCTAACATAGTCCTGCACTTTACAACTCTAAGGGTTTGCAAGTTATCTCCTCACATGTCACACATGAAGAGTATAATAGAATCATGACATATGAAACGTCGAAAGAGGCCGTGATACACTTTCACTTACTTATGAGTTCACTAGCACGGTTAGGGCGTCTAAGCTACGAAACATCTACACAGTTTGAGACGATTAAGATGATAGAAAGTGAGTCATTTGATGAGTTTTACACTAGGCTATCTAACGTTGTCAACTCTTCATTTAACTCAGAAGAGAAGATACCCAACAATCGTGTAATAAAGAAAATTTGGAGATCTTTGCCGAGTTGGTTTGATGCGAAAGTGATCGTTTTAAACTCCTTAGGTATGCTTCAATCAATGAAATTCTAAGAGATTGTAGGTGACCTACAAACCTATGAACCCGATATGTTTACCTCCAAGCAAGTGCCAAAAAAGAAAAGGGAATTGCTTTGAAAGTTCGGAAGGAGGAAACTAAAATTTCGGATTTCGATTCTGATTCCAATTTTGAGGATGTCACCTAATTGGCAAAGAAGTTCAAAAAAGTTTCTTAAATTTTAAAAGCAATCGAAAGATGCCGAAAAGTTTGAGAAATTCTAGAATAACAAGGTAGATTCCACCCCTAAGGATAAAAGTCAGAAATTTAATAGGGTTGAGTCGGATAGGTGTTTTGGGAGTGAGGGGTAAGGTCACAAAGTTGCCGAGTGTCCCACTAGACTTAAGAAAGAGGGTAATAAACCAATAGCTTATAGTGCCTCCTTAAGTGATAGTGATCTGGAAGAGGGATAAAGTTACCTCAATGAGAGAAAGTTTATTGCTTTCTTGGCATGTCATGTGAGCGACGACGATAAATCTTCCCAGGAAGATTCTCATACGCATGACACTTTTGAGGTCGTGGAATCCCAAGTGAGTGAGGGTGGAGTGAGTGAAGAAGAGGAGGTTGATGTGAAAGAGTTAAAATTTTCCTTTAATGAGTTGTATGCCGAAGCGGTAAAGGTGAAAAACGCAAATTCTAAATTGCGAGCTTGGTTGAATGAGCATGCCGTAGAAAATAAATATTTTTTGATTGAGGATCTTAGGGAAATGGAGAAGATTCTTAGGGAGAAGCTAGAGTACGTTGAGAAAGAGAGAGATAGACTTCGCAGTTTGATGGAGGCATTGTAAAAGGAGGTGTTAGAGTGTAATGAGTCTAGGCATGTGCTTGAGTCAGAGATTTGTGAGTTAGAGCAGAAGTTGAAAGACTCAAGTAAGGTTAAGTTTGACTTGGAAGCTAGGTCGGAAAAGTTAGATAGGATATTAGGAACTGTTCAAGACAAAGGTGATAGGTGTGGTATAGGCTACGATGATAGATTTGTTCCCATTCCCAAATCTAATACCAACCGTGTGAGAGAGCCAACTTGGAACGTGAGGAGAGGTCGCCATTTTGGTAATCATTCCCTACATCTTTGAACTTGCACACATTGCAGTAGGAAAGGTCACCTTAGACGTTTTTTTTATGACCTTAGGAATGCTCCTAGGAAGTTAAGTAATAAAGACATTTCGGTTCCCAAACCCCCCTGCATAATTTCACACCTACTTGGGTTAGGAAATCGAAATTAGAGGCTTTAGGACTTAAACTTCTCGGTTCTCATTTGGTTGCACTTGATTCTTCCCATGCAAGATCTAAAGGATGATTGTAATGCCATGTTTATCATACGCTAGTCTTTGCATCCTGATTTATATCTTGCTGGTGTTATGACTTGTGTATCTTTTGTATCATATTTTTCATTTATTTGAGTCTTATTTGAAAAAATGCAAAAAGATTTTATTTTTGAGAAAATATAAAAAGATTTTGCCTTTATTTGAGTCAAAATATGTTGAAAACCCAAAAAGTTTTTAGGTTTGTTTTTGTTTTTGAGTTTACATGTTTGATGTGGAATATTGGTGTTCTTGGAACCCTATCCTTTCATTATCCATGTGGCTAGGACATTTGGTCATAATTATTTATACTTAGAATGATCTTAACCATTGTATTATGGGGTTGTTTCAAAGTTGATATGCTTTTTTATTCGACTTTGTATATATGCCATCTTTGTACACATGTACGAGTTGATATGAATGTTTGACATCTCATGCATATTTGAGTTTGGTGAGGTGTTCATATCTCTATCTTGTCCTCTATGCATAAGTAGACTTAGGAGGAGGTGTGCATGTAAGAACCATTTATCGTGAGGATTGAAAATTGAAAAAATTAATGGGTGTTCACGGGAAAGGGTTGTGAGAGTGAAAATTTGACTCATCATGAAAGCCACTGTTTAAAAGAGCCCAAACAAAAATCAAGGCAATAAAAGAAACAAATGCCAAAAATAGGGCCAATAGGTATTTATCTAAGTTGAGAATGATAGAAACCTCAAAATAGCTTAAAAATTAAAATATATATATGAGGGAGTTTGGTTCGAGATAATTTAAACTAGTTTGCACCACGGATCTTTGTGTTGAAATATTGTATCACGACGTTATTGTTTATAGAATCATCAATATTCCGTATTTATGTGCATGTTTAATTGTTTAGTTCATTTAGCTAACACTTTAAATGTCACATATGGCTAAAATAAAGTTTCACATTGTTTTATTTGTTTTATTTTCTGTATTGATACTGTTTTGCAGTTTATGCTCTTTCTAGTTAACTTTTTCAGGAAATTTTTTCACTGGAGGAAACTTCATGTTTTTTAGAACTGGAACTGATTTTTTTGTTTTTCTCGTTCAAACGAGCTATTGATGTCGCGTGAAGCCTTTAAGCGACAAGCCTATGTCGTTTGAATGACAAGGCTGTGTTGTTTAAGCGACAGTCTGGATATTTTTTTCTCTATGGTTTTTTCTTTCATATGGTTATTTCTTTTGATACTGCTGGGTATATTTGGTCAGTATTCAGTTCTCACTGATTATATTATTATGCTAAATTATGTTGTTTTAATCACATCTTTTCTGATTTCATTGATTTATCCCATGTGATTATGGTTTGCTAGATACGAATTTGACAACTTTTGATCATTATTAGATGGTTGTTTCATGTTTATGTGGATACACTTCATTCATTTTCTTATGCTAGATATGTTTATCTTTTCACAGAATTTTCTATTCGAGATAAAAAAAGGGGAGATATGTATGTGATGTAGGGGGAGATTTTTTTTGAGCATGTAGATTTTGTTGCATTACAAATTGATATCATATGCTTTCATGTTTATATGTCGGTATTAATTAGAATGCAAAAAGTGGTGTCATATTTTTGATCATATATTGGGGTCATGATTGAGGTAGATGTTTACAAATTGGTATCCATATTTTTGCTCACATGTTTTATATCATTTGTTCCTCCATAATTCACTGGGTATTTGTTTGTTTCATATGTGTAGGTATGATTGAAAAGATTTAATATTTCAAGACTACATCATATTCAGACAGTTCATGCTTGTCGGACCATCATTTTCTAGTCTTTCCTGTAATTTTTTAATTTTGGGTTTAGGGGATGGGATTTAGGCGTCATATAGCTTGACGGCCTGACTTAGGCATTTCATTGTTGGTTTTTCCCGCAATAGTCAAAGGGGGATATTTGTAAGGATAAAATTTTCAATTGAGTATGTTGTATGTTTATTTTGACTTATTCCCGAAATAAAACATGCTTGAGCCGTAGGTTGTATTTTAATTGTCATGATCCCACATAGACTATGGCGTATTGAAGTTTATTGAGGACGTTACGGAAAAGATTCAAATATTTATCATGACGATTTTATGGTGTATACTTTGTCTTCAATTGAAATTTCATTCCGATATCACTCATGTTTGAATTCGTAATTTTAATGGAACTTGAAATTTATTTTAAAATTGTTTAAGGATATTATTTTATTAAATAAATGTTTTAAAATGTTTTTGAAGAGTTTTAAAAGGATTACACTTCATTTTATTCTGAGATAAGAATGGATTAGAGTTGTACAAAACACAAACTCTACGGTTTTTAGTTTAAATGAAATTATTTGTCGTTCAAGCGACATGCTAAGTCGTTTGACCGACGCACCACCTCAAGAAAATTATTTTTGAGGCGTGTTTCCCATAGAATTTCGTAGGTGTGCAATCTGGAAAAACCCTGTACAACCAGAACATATTCTGCACATGTTTACTAAGTACAAAAACATCCTTAAAGTTTCAAAGATCTGAGTTCTCATTATCATATGAAATAGTGATCTTTGTTTGCACCTTGTTGGGATTTGTTATACACTTGAACATTGGGTTTTGCGGAAAATAAGGGAAGGAGTTCGTAAACTGATTCCATAGACTTTCCAAGCTACATCAGTGGACAAAGAGGAATTTATGGAGGTGAATGCTGTGGATAAGTATCGCAGAAGGATTCACATGGGCACTGTGGAGGAGTGGTTAAAGATAAAAAGAGCATCAAGTCTCGTAGGGGAGCGAGTTGTTGAGTAAGACTTGTGTCTGTTCCTTGTAATTCCACATCACAGTGATTGTCTGGCTTGGGTCATCCGAGGTTTTTTGCTTAGTGGTTTCATTGTACATCCGACGTTGTGAGCATTATTTTCTTTACTTTGCTTTCTTTAATCACTAAATGTATGTTTATGATTAGACAAGATAAAATTTGGTTAAGTTAAAATTGGTTGACAACTTGGTGCGGTTTAAAAATTGGAATTTTTTTTTTCGTAAAAAGAAATTTGGTTTCTGTCATCCTTAATACGCATTCGAAAGGAAAAGGGGCCTAAAGATTTAAATCAAATCTTGAGGTTTTGATGATTTAAATATATTATCTGGGGTTGGATTTGCATGTAGATTTAATCATTCATACGAGTATTATGAAACCAAAGGTCATGTGATGAAGAACATGTAATAATTATGGGTATTTTGATGAAAATACACAAAGAACACAAAGAACTAGGATTTTACATGTTTTAGAAGAAAATCGGTTCTTGAATAAAATTCATGACGAATTAATGTTAGATTTATGTTGAAAATCATTCCTATACACTTATATAATGACTAATTTTGTTAGTTTTAAATTTGGTGAAGTTTTATGAAGAATTGAGAAAGTTAAATGGGTGAAAATCATAAAAATGTAAGGAAGATAAGACCTGCTACTTTTCAAATCGATTCGGCCCAAAGGCATTTCGATTCGGCTGGCCAGATTTGTCCTATTTTGCATTTTTGATGATATTTCCTCTTGGAATGAATTATTGGAAACTTGAGGGTTAATCTTGTAATTAATTAAAGACTTAGAGGAAGTTAGTAGGTATATGTTTAAGATTTGGTTAGATCTTAATGTGGTAATATCAGAACTTTAAATTGACGAGCGTAAATCGATTTAATTACAAATCGAGAATATGGATTTGGACTTCGGGAAGAGTAGACCATGACCTAAGGCTATAACCAGTAGGGTATGAGTGTAATAACTACTGAATTAACTTAAGGGGAAACAATGGGCCTTCCGGGTAGAGAATAATACTCGAGAATATGTGATAGTGAGTTAATATTGTGAATTAATAATTCGATAAGTATTCGAGAGATAAATACTATGTACGGATTATTATTATCGGTTGAGTGTATACCTATATGGGTAATATTTATGGGTTAAGTGTATACCTATATGGACTATATTATAGGTTGAGCATATACCTATAAGGATTCTATTTATATGTTGATTGTATTCCTATACAAATGATATTTATAAGTCGTGTATACCTATACAAATTTTAATATAAGTTGAGTGTATACCTACAAACTTTATTTATAGGTTGGGTGTATACCTATATACGATATATGGATAGATTGTGTATATGCCTATTATGTGTTTTCTAATGTATGTGAACATACCTACATTGCTTGCTATTACGGGAGGTTCCGCTTCGTGTACAGTCTTATCCTGATGAACCCATTGGTGGGGTGGGGTGGGGTGGGGGGGGGGGGGGGGGTAGACTTATGCATTAGAACATATAACTTAGGGATTGACCACTACTTGTGTGTATGATAGTGTGACCAGTCATTTGGATGCGTTAGGTGTGTGCATAGTCCAAAGTCTTTGATGATGCTTGGATTTTAGCACCACCAAATAAGTGATGATGAGCTCAAACAGTAGTAACCATGGCAGCCATTGAGATGTAAGTGTATAAGTGTGTAGAAAGAGGTGAGTATAAGAGGAATAAGATAATGATGTATAGTGGTTCAGCCAATTTGGCCTACATCCACTGTGAGTGTGTGATCCACTAAGTATGGGCACTAATGGCCTTGGATACAATGCACATAAGCTCCCTTTCTCTCTATACTGTGTGTACAAGCAGAGTTTTGTTAGGGTTACAATTAATGATCTGTCGATCGATTGATCTGTTCCTCACTTTGTAGGGTTGTAGGTGACAAGTATATATAGGTCTTGGGGGGTGTAGTATACCCCCGAAGTATGCATGGTGCATGTGAATGATGATTTAGCCAATCTCCTGCTGACACCTATAGATGCCAAACGATGACATAATATTCCCTCTTGTGAGGGGGTGATTCGGTTGTAACGGTCTTCCACGTGTCCTGTGAGCCTCACGCGCACTGTTCCACGCGTCTCCCAAACCACGCTCTGGGATGACATCACCCTCGGCCTGTAACACGAGGCCGAGGGCAAAGTTCCTTCTGATAGTGAGTCAGGCCCAATTTAGGCCTCGTACTGTCGGCCCCTCGGAGGGTCGTCTGGAGCCTGATGAAGGGTCGGCCCCTCGAAGGGTCGTCCGGGCCTGATGAAGGGTCAGCCCCTTGAAGGGTCGTCCAGGATTGATGAAGGGTCGGCCCCTTTAAGGGTCGTCTGGAGCCTAATGAAGAGTCGGCCCCTTGGAGGGTCGTCTGGGCCTGATGAAGGGCCGTCCCCTTGAAGGTTCGTCCGGGCCTGATGAAGGGTCGGCACCTGAGGGGTCATCTGGAGCCTGATGATGAGGTCACCCGAACCCCATCCAGGTACAGGGTGTCCTCGGCCTGGCCGTGTGTATATATGGGTATATCAATTACCCCCCAGTCCTTAGCCATAGATGTTGTTGAGATGGCTGAGGGATAGTGTTGTAATTGAGATAGTTGTATAATCAGTTAGGTGAGTGACACCTGTTAAGCTGATATGACACCTAGGCAGGTACTCATTGTCGTTCTAGTTTCCAAGGCGTGGCGGCTGCACACTGCCTAGGGCTTTGTGCCCTAATGATGCCCTCCTCATGGGTTATGCTCTGCATTGGTGGGTGGGCCCACTCATTGGCAAGGTACTTAAAGAATTTTTTGAAGTTTCTCTTTCTTCTTCTTCTTCTTCGTGCCTGAACTCTCTCTCTCTCTCTAGTTTCCAGCCTTATTTCCATTTCTGCAGTTTCGATATTTCGAGTTTGGCAGCTTTGCTAGTTCTTCTCAGGTAACCCCCTTACCCTAGTGCCCTCTTTATTCTCATTTCTGTTTGTTTTCTTATTTTAAGCTCGTAGGGTAAGATTTTTTCCTTAGGTTGTTCCATATCTTTTCCAGTGTAACCTCCAGTAAGCTGTTCTTGAATTATTCTTGATATAAAACCCTTCAAGTCCTTGGTTTTGATCGAAAAGTCCATCCTAGACAATTGTGAGATTTGTTTGTAGTTAGGTTACCCAAATTATTCCAAGTGTAGGGTCTCCCCCTTAATGATTAGGAGGCTTTACAACTTAGCTGAAGAATTCCCTTATCTGAGAGAAAAGTTATTTGTTGAGATCAGACGAATAGAGGAAGAGGAGGAGAGGAGACGAGGGGCCGACCCTAATTGGGTACGACCCATCTTTCCCATTACTCTTGCCACAATAAATCCATCTGAGTCTTGTCGTCCAGCCGAGAGTTATTTTGGAGAGATAGATGAGAGAGCGTCGTCGCCAATTGGCGCTGGACCTTTTGGGAGAGGAGAGGCGTCTGACCTAAGCACAGGCCGACAGGCCGAGGGTATGGTTACCTCCGAGGCTGTCCCTGTGACAACCCTATCCCCACACGCTTTTTAGATGGCTTTTCCCCAAGGGTCTCTGACAGGTGATTAGGCCGAGGGAGAGGGGATTGAGGATGAGGGTGAGGACTCAGATGTTAACCCAGTTGACACCTCCTATGCCTCCTCCTATATATCCTCGGTCAGGGATCATGAACTCTTACTGTGGAGGCATGCCTATGGAGTGTCCCCCAATATAACTATGAGGGTTCCCTCTGAGTCTGAGAAGGTCTTCGAGGGTGAAGAGGGAGAGGTTGCAGTATACGAATAAATGTTCAAGGTTAGTGTCAGATTCCCTCTGCATCCTGCTGTCGTAGATATTTTTTCAGCCCTCGGCGTTGCCCCCTCTCAGTTTCCTCCCAACTCTTGGAGGACGATCCTTGGCTATATCTCCCTGTGGAAGAATTCTTTCACTGATGAGCCCTCAGCCGAAGTATTTTTGGCCTGTTACAATATCACCTCCTCGTCCAAACAGCCTGGGTACTATCACCTGGGGGCGAGGAGGTCTAACAAAAAACTTCTCCATGTGGCACAAACCTCCAACCACGATTGGAAGAAGAGATTCTTCTTTGTCTCTATAGAGTGGGAATTCTCCGCCGAGGCACAACCTGTAGCCGATGGTCCGAGGGTCCCTAGAAGATGGTCTAACCCTTCAATGAAGGCTAGGTCAGACCCCGGACTTAGTCTGGAAGAGAAAGACATAGTTTAATATCTGAGAGGATGAGGGAGAGGGAGTGAACTTCTAAAGTTTGAAGATATGATGACCCCTCGGTTCCTCAAGGAAGCTGGTCTGAAGGTCGGCCCCCTGACAGAACTATGTGAGTTATATTATTTTTTCCCATTCTTTACTTTTTTCAAGTGTTTCATCTTTGCCTCTGCATTTTTCTGACGTGTCGTCCTACGTTAAGGTCGTCCCTCTGGTGTATCGGATCAACTTTGGGAAATGACTGCTCCCAGTTTGCTATCAGGTCTAGGCAAGAAGAAAGTCAAGGAGCCTCAGCAGGCTCCGAGGAAGATGAGGGTCATGGGGCCGACGCTTGTTGAGCCGACTGCTAACAGTCATAAAAGGAAAGATCCTGAAGCTCCTGCTGACCCTCGGCCGGATTCAAGGATGAGGGAGAGGGCGAGGGTAGAGTCGTCTGAGGGGACTGGCTCCTCTTCCAGCATGGGGGCCTTCTGGTCCCAGAACTTGGCGCTTCTGAAGGTCGATCCATCTTCCCTTATCGCAAACCTGCGGGCAGCCAAGGCGTCCATGTTTTCTGCCCCCTCGACTGCTGATTATGAATTTCTGTCAAAGATGCCTCCAGCAAAAGTGTATGAATATGGTCTGCACGCCCTAGCTCAGGTATTTATTCTCCCTTCATTCACTTAGTTGCATTCTTTCACTAACTATTTTCTCGGCCTCTTGATAACTGTTTATTATTTCTGTGCAGTCTGTATGCGCCTTTACCTCCTCCACTAAGTGGATGGATGAAAACCAACAACAATTCCATGAAGTAGAGAGAGCCATCCAGCACGAGGCTGATTTACAGACGTAGCTGGAGACTGCAAGGGCTGAGCTAGAGAGTGCCAGAATTGATCATGCAAGGGTTCTGGACGAGCTGACGAGGCAGCATGATGCAGACATGGCGGCCAAGGACTTGCTTATAAAGGAGCGGGACGAGGCCTTGACCAACATGGGGGCTCAGCACAAGACTGAGCTATCTGAGGTAGTGAAGAAGGCAGGGGCCGATTCCGTGGAGGCCTACAAACTCTCATTCGAGTTCCAAGGCTTCGGTCTTGAGTACTTAGAGAGGGGGATTAGGACGGCCTGTCGGTGGGTCGTCCTTAAGTTTGCTGACACAGTATCGTCCGTCCGCCCCTCTCTTGAGGCAGTTCAACTGGACGATCCACTTATTGCTGAAGCCCTAGCCCAAGTGGAATCTCAGCATGTCGAAGGCACGGGCACGTCTGAGGCTCGGCCTGTCATGGTCATAGAAGAACCCCCAATAGATGTTGAGGCCTTGCCCGCTCATATTGCTCAATAGGGTGGCTGTCTGTAGCCCATAACCTCTTCGTGTAATTAATATTTTTGTACTCTTTTATCAGACGAACATTTACATTTTGTAATGTAATATAATGCCTCTCTTCATCTTCTGTATTTGTCTCTTGTGTGATTTGTATTGTAAATCTTTATGTTAATATCAATAACCCCTCCCTCGTCTTTCTTGAGGGTGAACGAGGGGTCGTCCCCTGCGTTGGCCCTCATTATAGCTGAGGGTTTTTAACCAATTTTAATTGATGCTCAAGTCTTCCCTCGTCTTTCTTGAGGACAATGGTGGGGTCGTCCCCTCCATTGACCCTCATTATAGCCGAGGGTTGTAATTACCAAATTAATGGTTTTAAAGTCTTCCCTCGTCTTTATTGAGGACAATGGTGGGGTCGTCCCCTCCATTGACCCTCATTATAGCCGAGGGTTGTAATTACCAATTTAATGGTTTTAATGTCTTCCCTCGTCTTTCTTGAGGACAATGGTGGGTTCGTCCCCTCCATTGACCCTCATTATAGCCGAGGGTTGTAATTACCAAATTAATGGTTTTAAAGTCTTCCCTCGTCTTTCTTGAGGACAATGGTGGGGTCGTCCCCTCCATTGACCCTCATTATAGCCGAGGGTTGTAATTACCAATTTAATGGTTTTAAAGTCTTTCCTCGTCTTCCTTGAGGACAATGGTGGGGTCGTCCCCTCCATTGACCCTCATTATAGCCGAGGGTTGTAATTACCAAATTAATGGTTTTAAAGTCTTCCCTCGTCTTTCTTGAGGACAATGGTGGGGTCGTCCCCTCCATTGACCCTCATTATAGCCGAGGGTTGTAATTACCAATTTAATGGTTTTAAATTCTTCCCTCGTCTTTCTTAAGGACAATGGTGGGGTCGTCCCCTCCATTGACCCTCATTATAGTCGAGGGTTGTAATTACCAATTTAATGGTTTTAAAGTCTTCCCTCGTCTTTCTTGAGGACAATGGTGGGGTCGTCCCCTCCATTGACCCTCATTATAGCCGAGGGTTGTAATTACCAATTTAATGGTATTAAAGTCTTCCCTCGTCTTTCTTGAGTACAATGGTGGGGTCGTCCCCTCCATTGACCCTCATTATAGCCGAGGGTTATAATTACCAAATTAATGGTTTTAAAGTCTTTCCTCGTCTTTCTTGAGGACAATGGTGGGGTCGTCCTCTCCATTGAGCCTCATTATAGCCGAGGGTCATTCTCCGAAGATGTTTCCATGCGTACTAGAACTGATAAACACAAGATGAGAGAGAACACTGATATTTCTCATTAATTTTCCAAGTGTTCTATCGAAGCAACACCTGTTACAATTGTCGTTCGATAGGATTTTACAAAACTACTGATAGTATTTCTTCAAATGATCTGCATTCCAGGGGTTGGAAAAGGGCTCCCCCTCTAGGTTTTCTAGTCTATAGGTCCCAGGGACGACTTCAGCGATGACCCTATATGGGCCATGCCAATTAGGATGGATCTTGTTGGGCTTCTGCCAAGTCTTTTTGAGGACCAAGTCCCCCACCGCAATTGGTCTCTGTTTCACCCTCTGATTGTAAAACCTTGCAGTCCTCTGCTGGTAGGCGGCTTGCCTTATCTCGGCATCTTCCCTCCTAAGTCGAGTCTCCTCTCTTCTGTATTTCTCTGGGGGTCATACATTTGGACCTTATGAGTAGGAAACCCAATCTCAGTGGGGATAACGACCTCCGAGCCATAACCTAGCATGAATGGGGTCTCTCTGGTGGAGGTCTTTGTTGTCGTCCTGTAGGCCCACAGCATAGCATATAACTCCTCGACCCATCTTCCTTTAGCCTCCTCGAGCCTCTTCTTGATTCCATCTAGGATTGTCCTGTTTATAACTTCTGTTTTCAAATTGGCCTGAGGTCGGCCCGTGGTAGAGAAGAATTGTTTGATACTCACCCTTTCACAGTACTTCTGTATAGAGGTATTCTTGAACTGAGTCCCGTTATCCGAGATGAGGGTGTTGGGGAGACCATATCTGTATATAACATTTTTCCAGATGAACTGGAAGGTCTTCTGCTCTGTAATTGTGACCATCGGTTCGGCCTCCACCCATTTTGAGAAATAGTCAATCGCTACAATGAGGAACCGATAGTTATTGACTGCTCTTGGTAAGGGTCCTACGAGGTCGATGCCCCACACTGCAAATGGCTATGGGGATGTAATGGAGGTAAGAGGATGATGGGGTTGGTGAGGGATGGTGGAAAATCTCTGGCATTTATCGCACTTTTTTACATATGTCGCGGCGTCTTTCCCCAAGGTCGGCCACCAGTACCCTTGGGTGATCACCCTCTTCGCCAAGGATCTGCCCCCAATGTGGCTTGAGCATGATCCTTCATGCATATCTTGTAAAATGGAGGGGACTTCTGAGGGATGCACACACCTAAGTAAGGGGAGAAAAAACCCCTTTTTGTACAAAGTGTCTCCGATGACAGTGAATTTTGCAGCCCTGTATCTCAGCTTCTTCCTTTCTTGCCTTGCTTCTGGCATCTCAACCTCTTTAATGTATCTTATCAAAGGGTCCATCCACGAAGATTCCTGCGAAACATTTAGGCAATTGCTAAGTGTTCCCTCAGCTTCTTCAATAGTTGGCCGAAGCGAAATTTCCACTGGGACCGTCCTCCTGATGTCTGTCTTAGTTACCGAGGCCAACCTAGCAAGGGCGTCAGCTCGACCATTATCGAGCCTAGGTATACTCTTTAACCTTACTTCTCTGATGCCCTTCAGTAATGACCTCACCTTCTCAAGGTACCTAGCCATCCTCTCGTCCTTGGCCTCATAGGCTCCTAGTATCTGATTCACTACTAGTCTCGAATCATTATGAACCAAAATCTGGCCGACACTAAGAGATCTGGCCAAGGAGAGGCCTGATATCAAGGCCTTATATTCGGCCTCGTTATTGGAGGACTTAAAGTTGAACCTCAGAGCGTACTCAATGTCTGTGCCATCGGGTGCTGATACTATCAGTCCAGCCCCAATTCCGCTATCGCAGGAGGACCCGTCAACGAAGAGGCTCCACACAGTCTGCTCTTCTGAGAAACTTCCCTCGATGAGGGTCCCCTATCTAAAGAGATATCATCCCTCTTCATTTTCAGCCACTCTCCTTCTAGCAATGCTTGTCTCAGCCTTACCTGCAGGTGTGTTGCTGAGCCCACCTTGTCGGGTATCTGTCTTCCCGAGGCTCTCACCCTCGGCTTCATCATCTTCCCAAGTGAACTCGGCCAAAAAATCTGCCAAAGCTTTCCCCTTAATGGCCGTCCTAGGCTGATACATAATGTCAAACTCCCCCATCTCTATAGCCCAGGCCATTAGCCTCCCTGATTTCTCAGGCTTGTGCAAAACCTGCTTAAGGGGAGAGTCAGTGAGGATGACCATTGTATGGGACTGGAAGTATGGCTTCATCTTTCTCGATGCATGGATCAAGGCATAGGCCAACTTCTCCATTCTTGGATACCTTTGCTCTGCCCCCTGGAGTGCCTTGTTGTTAAAATACACAGGCTTCTGTACTCCGTCTTCGTATCTCACAATGGCTGCCCTGATGGCTGACTCTGAGATGACGAGGTACACACAAAGTCGTTCACCCTGCACGGGCCGTGACAACAGCAAGGGAGACCCCAGGTATGATTTTAACTCCTTGAAGGCCTCATCACACTCTTCACTCCATTCGAAGGCTTTTCTGAGAATTTTGAAGAATGGTAGACACCTGTCTGTGGCCCTAGACACGAACCTGTTCAAGGCAGCAACTCTCCTGGTGAGTCTCTGAACGTCTTTAATGGACTTGGGGGTCTTCATCTCAACAAGGGCCTTTATCTTTTCAGGATTGGCCTCGATGCCTCTTTGGTTGGCAATGAACCCCAAGGACTTCCCTGCTCCGACCCCTAAGACACACTTGGCCGGGTTAAGCTTCATCTGGTATTTGTCCATCGTATTAAAGGTCCTCTCCAGGTCTGCCACATGATCCTCTGCCTTCAAACTCTTAGTCATCGTGTCATCTACATAGACCTCCATAGACTTCCCAATTTGGTCTTCGAGCATTTTATTTACGAGGCACTGGTACGTTTCCCCTACATTTTTTAGGCCAAAGGGCATGACCCTATAACAGTATGTCCCCTTGTCAGTAATGAAGGTTGTCTTCTCCGAGTCCTCAGGGTTCATGAAGATCTGTTTGTACCCTGAATAGGCATCCATAAAGCTCATGAGCTCATGGCCTGCGGTAGCGTATACCATCTGGTCAATACGGGGGAGAGGGAAGCTGTCTTTGGGACAGTGCTTGTTGAGGTCGGTGAAGTCCACACACATTCTCCACTTCCCGTTGGCCTTTGGGACAATGACTGCATTGGACAACCATTCAGGTAAGATGACCTCTCTGATAAACTCAGCGTCTTCTAATTTCTTGACCTCATCCCTAATGACCTCATAATTTTCTCTAGAGTATATTCTCCTATTCTGCTTTACTGGATTTGCATCCTCTACTACGTTGATCTTGTGGCTCATAACTTCGGGGTCGATCCCCGGCATATCTGTGTGACTCCATGCAAAGACACTCTGTCTTCTCTTCAACAGTTTAATGAGGTCTTCCTTGATATTTTGCTTCACAGATTTGCCGACTTGGACGGTTTTTTTCGGGTCATCCTCATTGAGGATGATGGATTCTACCTCTTCCGTGGCCTCTCCTTTATTTAGCTTCATCTCATCCCTGGGGTTTAGGGTATCAATATTGTAAGTGATTGTAGCCCTCTTGTGTGCCTCTCTTTCTTCAGCGGAGTTGTAGTAACATTCTCACGCTGTCGTCTGGTCTCCCTGAACTTCCCCCACCCCGTAAGGGGTAGGAAATTTAATCATCTGATGGATCGTAGACGACACAGATTGAAACCCCTTGAGGGCCACATGCCCCAGTATGATGTTATAAGCCGAAAACACATGTTCATCCATCACAAAGAAACTGACCTTCTTGGTAAGACATCTCGGCCACTCATCCCCCATCCTGACATCGGCCTCATACACTCCAAGGGGATAAACCTTTTCCCCACTGAACCCAATCAATGGATGATGGTATGGGATGAGTCTAGCACGGCTGAGACCTAAGGATTTGAAGCACGACCAAAACATCACGTTTGCAGATGAGCCCCCATCTACCAGGATCCTCGGCACCTCGCACCCGTGCACCCTGGTAGTGATGACGACAGGGTCATCATGTGGGTCTAAGAGGCCTTTGAAGTCCATTCTTGAAAATCCCACTATCAGAGTGTCCATGTAGATCTTCTTCTTCTTTTCTGACTTCGCCTCCAGAGAGGTTGAGTGTACCGTCTTCGTCACTGCCTTGGCCTCAGCCACATGGGCCTTCCTGTCAGCGACCTCTGACCCTCCTCCTGCTAGACCCCCAGAGATCATTCCCACTCCGAGCAAGATCATATTAAGCCTCTTGACAGGTCCTTGTCCGTCTCTCGGCGGGAGTTCAGGGTCGTCCTCATCATCAGAAGGTTCGTCCCCTCTTTTTTGAGGACCTTCTCTACATGCATCGCCTCGCTTCTTTCTGGGGTCATCCCCTCGGCCCCTCTTGAAGGCACCTTGGTCGACTTACTTTCTGAGTTTCCCTTCTTTCATCATCTTCTCAATCTCATCTTTCAGAGCAAAGCATTTGTCTATTATGTGGCCGTGGTCTTGGTGAGATTCGCACCACAGGTTCTTGTTCCTCTTGTTGGGGGCTACCCTCAACTTCTCAGGCCACTTCAGAGACCGGTCTCTCTTTATCTCATTGAGAATCTATTCACAGCTGACCGTTAGAGGGGTGTAACCAGCGAACTTGTCGTTCGTAGACCTCTTCTTCCCCTCTTTGTTCTTCTTAGGGTATTTACCCCCACTAGCGCCTCCTTTTTCGTCTTCGTATTTTGCGGCCATCGCCTCTTCGGCGTTCATCACCTTTCCTGCTGTTGACAGCAATTCAGCCATCATCCTCGGAGGGTCTTTAGCAAGCTTCCATAACAGCTTCCCCTTTTGGAGTCCTCCGATCAGGGCTGTCATAGCTATGCTCTCCTCATAGTCTTCCACCTCCAACTTTTCTTTGTTGAATCTGGCTATGTAGTCTCTTAGACTCTCATTCTTCCACTGCTTAACATAGAGCAGGTGGGTGGTCTTCTTATGTGGCCTCATCCCAAAGCAAAAGTTATGGATGAACCGGTCTGCCAACTGCTTAAAGTTTTCAATGGAGTTTTTTGGGAGAGACGTGTACCAGACATGTGCAGCCCCAGTCAGGGTACCAAAGAAGGCACGACACCTCATCTCATCTGAGATAGAGTATATGTTTGCTTCCAACTGGTAAATCTCAACATGGTGGACAGGGTTGGTGCTCCCGTCATATCTTGGGGTGACCACACGTGGCTTGAACTTTGATGGCGTAGGGAAGTTGACTATCTTCGCCACAAAGGGTGAGCCTATGGTGTACCCCCTCTGAAGAGGGTCTCGACTTTTTAGTATATCGCTAATCTTATCCTCCAACTGTTGGATCGAGTCATTCTAGGGCCTCGTAGGGTCGGCTTGGCCGATGTTATCCCCTGCCGCCTCCTCGAGATGGGCAGAGGGTTTTGCCGCGGATAGCCTGCATCGGCTGTTTACTTCCCCCTGGCCGTCGTCCCGTCCTATGGGCCGGCCCCCACTGGGTTGGTCGTCTGCTGCCTCCCTTCTGGACCTCGCGGCACTCCGTGACCTGGACAATTTTTCCCGTAGGTCATTTACTGGGCCCAGCCTTTCAAAGGCCGACCCCCTGCTCAAGCGATCGAAAGCAGAGCCTCTTAGGAGATCATCAGGATTTTGCCTTCCAAACTTCCCTCTGCTCTCCTGGAGAGGTCGTACAGTATTGTTGGAGACCTCATACAGTTCTCAGCATTCTATGGGGGCTTCTTCCCCCTCCAGATCATCATACATATCTTCAGGGCAAGGGTTTCCTTGCCTCCCCAGGCATAGACGCCGGGGGTCAGCAACATCCCTACGCCGCTGAGGGGGTGGAAGGTCTTTGCGTGGTGCCTGGGGTGGTCCCCTGGCCTCATGCTGTCCTGGAGCTGCTACCGGAGTAATCATCTCAGGTGAGACCCTTGGTGGTCTTAGTATGTTCTACCTCAGAGCTGTGAACTGCTCCTACATGATCTGCTGGCTTGCTGCTAGAGACTTCAAGGCTACCGCCACATCAGCCATCTCAGACTGAGGTGGTGACTAACTGGAGCTGGGTCCTACTCCACTATCCGGTGGAGGGAGTGGTGGTGGTGGCATCTTCGGTGCCATGTGTTTGAGCTGTGAACAGCTGAACTGGAAAATAGACTTGTGAGCTTGAGAACCTTAGTGGGTCTCTTTCAATGGTGAAACATCTCCTCTCAGGGGGAGAACTGGTTCACCACCAGAGTGACCAGTGAGGTCAAGCTGTACAAAGGAAGAGATGTCTTCCCATTCCCACAGACGGCGCCAAACTGATGATGCTTTGATTTTAGCACCACCAGATAAGTGATGATGAGCTCAAACAGTAGTAACCATGGCATCCATTGAGATGTAAGTGTATACGTGCGTAGAAAGAGGTGAGTATAAGAGGAATAAGACAATGATGTATAGTGGTTCAGCCAATTTGTCCTACATCCACTGTGAGTGTGTGATCCACTAAGTATGGGCACTAATGGCCTTGGATACAATGCACATAAGCTCGCTTTCTCTCTCTACTGTGTGTACAAGAAGATTTTTGTTAGGGTTACAATTAACGATCTGTCGATCGATTGATCTGTTCCTCCCTTTGTAGGGTTGTAGGTGACAAGTATATATAGGTCTTGGGGGGTGTAGTATATCCCCCAAGTATGCATGGTGCATGTGAATGATGATTTAGCCAATCTCCTGCTGACACCTGTAGATGCCAAATGATGACATAATATTCCCTCACATGAGGGGGTAATTCGGTTTTAACGGTCTTCCATGCGTCCTGTGAGCCTCACGCGCACTGTTCCACGCGTCTCCCAAACCATGTGTTGTGATGACGTCACCCTCGGCCTGTAACACGAGGCCGAGGGAAAAGTTCCTTTTGATAATGAGTGAGGCCCAATTTAGGCCTCGTACTGTCGACCCCTCGGAGGGTCGTCTGGAGCCTGATAAAGGGTCGGCCCCTCGAAGGGTCGTCCGGATCTGATGAAGGGTCGTCCGGGCCTGATTAAGGGTCGGCCCCTTGAAGGGTCATCTGGATCCTGATGAAGGGTCGGCCCCTCGAAGGGTCGTCTGGAGCCTGATGAAGGGTCGGCCCCTTGGAGGGTCATCCGGGCCTGATGAAGGATCGGCCCCTCGAAGGGTCGTCTGGAGCCTGATGAAGGGTCGGCCCCTTGAAGGGTCGTCCGGGCCTGATGAAGGGTCGGCCCCTGAGGGGTCGTTTGGATCCTGATGATGAGGTCACCCTGACCCCATCCAGGTACAGGGTTTCCTCGGCCTGGCCGTGTGTATATATGGGTATATCAGTCTTATAACTATGTTTTCCTCCAATATGTGTTGATTTGATTTATGGTTCGAGGGTGATATCTGAACCGGTAGTCCTTGATTTAGTACGTGATTTACCAAAACTCAATAGCAGAGTATGCAAGTATGTATCGTGGTAACCAGTCCAAGAGATGGTGTATTTATATATATAGTGTGACACACACACACACACACACACACACACACACACTATATATATATATATATATATATATATATATATATATATATATATATATATATATATATATATATATATATATATATTGTATCTAAAGATGAATTAATAAGAGCAACTGAATGAAATGGTTTAATGATAACATATGTGAAATGTTAAGGATGTGGGTCAATAATAACATAAGAGTAATGTTAATTATTAATATTACGATAGTGTATTGTATGGGCGTTACGAGGGAGTTAAAGAGAAATTTAACTAAGGACTTAATGAGGATTGAGGGTATACTGTAGCGTACTTTATGGGTGATTGGGTGAGCTAAACCGATTATGGTTAATTATGTATTGATGAAACCTAGGGGGCTAGGTAGCATAGCTAGGTATATGAAATTAGGCGTGCACATTAGTTGAGAGGTGAGGAACTCAAGGGAGTGTACGTTAAACTAACATGTGTAATCAATAACTATTTTTAAACTGTGATAAATACTTGCTAAATATTTTCAAAAGGTTTTCTTGGGCTCTGATCCATCTAGCAAAATATTTTCAAAACCTATTAGGTGTCCAACTACAGGGACACCAATATTTATGATTTATTCCAGGGATGCGTAGCTGCACCACTTATGGATGCTTGCAGAATTTGGATTAGACGTTTCAGTCACTTCAATCCTAGAGTAGGATGCAGTTTAATTATTTCATTTGAGAATGTTGCCCCTTCATCTATTTCTTTTATTCAGTTTATCAGACTTTGTATGTATGGACTCAGTTTATATCAATAGATTTTTAGTTGGACTTTTGTATTGGCAACCGATGGTTTATTCGGTATTATTTGTATTCAGATATTTATCTTGTGATTGGTTGAAATTTTCATTACAGCGTGAATGGCGTGGTTATAATATTTGTTTCCTCATGTTATTATTGTTCAATAAAAAGATAAAATTTCGCACTATTTTATTTAAGACGTAGGTGATTAGTAATTGGAAAACGTTTTCCACGGTGATGCTAAGAATGAACCAGATGAGATTCTTATTTTATTTTTATGTAGGACTGATCACCCCGTATTTAAATCGGAGGGGTGTCACATCGTCCTCTATTCATGAAGAGACACGTTTAGGGTTGCTGACAATTTCAACTGTTACAGTGGGCAGTGTCCACCCTCTTTCATAGACTAACCAAACGTATTCATCAATAGACTTTAGGGATGACCTCATCCTACCTTTCCAGGAAGCATAATTAGAACCACCAAAGATGGGCATTCAATTATACAAATTATCCATTAAATTTAGGATTTTAAAGATCAATAATTTTTCAAAAAAATTAATATCAATTTTTTTTTTGCGGAGAACAATCACACAATATTTTGTGTAACCTGCTCTGATACCAGTTTGAGAGTGCGGACGATCTAATAGATTGATTTATATAATTAATTACTGACACAAAAATCCAAAATTTGCCAAATTTTAATCTTTGATTAAATTAGATTTGCATACAAAATCTATCCCAATTACAATAATTAAACTAAGAATGCAATCGACACAATACTTAGGAAAAATCACTAAAAGGGCAAAAACCTTTAATCAACACAATCGTAAGTTTTGGCAGACACATGACTTACAAACACTTAACTAAGTTAAGTAGGACGATATGAGTCTTCAAGACTTGCAACAGAATACGACTCTATCCAGAGTCGTCCATGGGCAGTGATCTACCCTCGATATCCACTAATCATCCTTCCTCCTTCTTCAACAGTGAACCCTTGGTTCACAAGTCAGTTTTAGAGATTGGTTTATAGAAAGTGTATGAAAGGTATTGAAACTACATGGTTTCAAAAATATTCACAATTCATATGGGGGATGTAAAAATTGTTCATTGCAAAGTGTTTTTTGAAACAAAATATAAAAACTATGTTGTTTGCATTTTTCCAACGTCCCATGGAAAAGGAGTTTAATATAAGTATTTATTAGTCTGACACAAAATTTAAGGTGGCATCTCGTTCGAACAAAAATTAAGCTCGTTCGAACAAAAATAATATTTCGTTCGAATGAGTAATCTTTTCGTTCTAACGAAAAGGCAATGACGTTCGAACCATAAATCAAACAAGAAGTCTCTGAAACCAGTCCCAAACTCATTAGAAGTTTGTTAGAAGGGACTTCTAACGAAATCACATTTTCGTTCGATTTTTTTTATATTTTAAGCTCCTTCAAAAAGGCAGTCTCGATTTCATAAAAATAGCATCCCAAATACAATTTAAAAAATGTATAAACACCCATAGTTTTATACCTTTTTGAGATGTATAGGTGTCTTCAATCTTGGAGATGTTGGAGTTGAATTCAACAAGTTGGTTTGTAATGGAATATGCCAAAATAAAATTAAAGCCAAAGCTAAAGTATTAGTGCTTACAAATTATAGATTACTTAACTCCACTAAGAAAAACACGGTGGGCCTTCAAATCTTTTATAGAATATGATGCAGTCAAGGATCACCCATAGGAAGTGGTATTACCTTTAAATCCATCGATCAATCTCAGGATTGAAAAATCCTTTCTTTTTCAGTTGCAGAGTTGTAAACCCACAAAAATCATCCATATAGAAGATTTCTACAAGGGTTTGATGCAATTATCAAAACTAGGGTTTTTAATAAACTCAACAAATCATATATGGGATATATGATTTGGAAAAGCAAAGTGTTTTTCTGAAAGATAAAGAGAAAATCTAAACAAAGTTTTGAGCAAATCTAAACAAAATAGTTCTTATAGCAAAAACACGAAATTCGCGGCGGTGGCCTCTGTCAAAGGAATATACCAATATTGTTCCAACGAGATTTGGCCTCGTTCGAACGCCAACTCATTTTTTTTTGAAGGGACTTCTAACGACCTTCCAAAGAGAGTGTACCTATTAAATGAGGGGTTATCATTTGACGTCATTCGAAGCTCATTCTAATAAGAACCAACTTTTCTTCTACCGAGATCTTAATCTTGTTCGAAGGAGATAAAAATATATTTTACTTTTAAAATATCTTTTATAAAAATCCTAGATTTTAAAAAATAAACACCCCACAATATAATTTATATGATAAATAAAAACCATAAGTCATATGCCTCCATAAATTATCGGTAACAAATCCAAAAATGGTGTTCGGTTACTAACATATCTTCGAATTATCATGTAGGTAAAGTGAATGAGCTGTTCGGTTTGAAACTCTGGTTTGTAAAGGGGTACGCCAACAATAGAAAAAAGCCTAAGCTATAATAAATTATAAAATATTGCTCTTAAAATGTACCTATCTACTTGGTCCTTGGGTATTTTCAGTCGATGCCTCCCTAATTATTTATGTGAGAGAAATTCCCTACGCTATTTTTCACATTGCTTATTTTATTAAAAAAGAGATAAATATTTTTAATATATACATAGAAATATAGAATAGAGAATAATCTTTGGGTTGTGAAATAACTTCAACTCTTCCCTCTTTATTTAAGAGTAAAGGGGGTGTCGATCAACCCCTTTCACCTTACCGATCGATAACCCCATGTACCAATCGACAAGACCTGTTAACTTTACAAAACAAAATTCCCTTAAAGTTTAAAATAAACTTATTTTTATCCATGATATTTTATTAAAATTAATACTTAAACCTAATGTTTGATCAAATATATTTTTAGTCCTAATCTTCCATCAAAATTAATTTAAACTTTTTCATGAAAATTAATTTTTAAAACTCTCCCGAGTCTCGACCTTTTTTACCATTAGTCTAACCCAAATATTTATCTTTGCTATTCCTTTTTTAAGGAATAGCGATAGTTCCCCCACACATTTTATTGAAAATAAAAGTAAAAATAGCCTATTCTAGGTATCTTTTACAATCTCTAAAGGGGATAAATTCCAAATGACAAAAACAATCGACAATTGAGGCTAATAAATCAATTGATAGAAAGAAATGAATGTGGGATAGGAGAGTTTTGACTGCCAAATTTTCCATACCATCTACTACTCGATTTGATTGTCTCCAAATTTGATGTAATTTGAATTGCTTTAAGGAGAATATTGAGGTTGATGTTTCAATGGATTTGGAAATTTTTTGAAGAACTTTTAATATGTTTAGGATTGACTCCACTAAGCATTTTGGATAAGACTACCATTATTGAAGAAATCTCCATTTTTGCACACTTTTACAGACTTATCTCCAAGGGTTTAACTTGGGTAAAAATCACATTTTGATGGACAAGAAACTCATAAAAACCTTTTATGAAAACACCATTTCAGTCTCCAATTACACTTGCTGCCCCACTATTACTTGGATTACCTTTTGAAGACCCATCCACACTGAGTTTATACCATACAAATAGAGGTCTAATCTATTTAGTGATAATAAATGAAGTTTTATTTTATTTTATTTATATTTAATGGTTAGTTCAAACCATTATATGTTGTACAAATGATCTTCTATCACTTTGTTAGAAAATACCAATGTCTAAGCTATATCTGAGATACATGTATTCTCATTTTGAATCATTTTAGCACTTAACAAAGGGCTAACCTCAAAATTGCAATTGTTTCTAGCCTTCCAAATCTCCATAATATTACATTAGCTAAGATAAATTTAAGGTGATCTCTATTTGGCATTATAAATTAACATGGAATCAACATTGATCTATGAGAATATAAATTCATATGCACTCACGATTTTTGACCAAAATGCTCACAAATATTTTTAGCTATGTAAGTATATAGAAAGTTATGTATAATTGATTCTTATTCTATTACACGACACACACACACACACACACACACAAATATATATATATATATATATATATATATATATATATATATATATATATATATATATATATATATATATATATTGAGGCAAGTTTAATACCAAGATTTTGTATCTCCAAATCTAGAGGAATAGATTTGTCAACTTGTCTATTACAATCCAAGCCGAGTTTGGGTCACTGTTGGGTCAACCCGCACCGAATCAAGGAATTAAAGGGGAAGGGGGGAAGTCCAGTTTTGTTATAAAAACCTTTCGATTTGACCATTTGTTAAGGATTAAATTATCGATTTTAATTTGAGAAAAAAAATGACCACTTTAAGCAATTAATTTAATTAACAAAGTTTATTTATGAAAATCGATTTAATCCAACAATACTAAATAAATAAACGTAAATCATAGTTATCCTTATGTTTTTACATCGTATGGCTAAAGTCCCGAATAAAATGATTTAAATGTCCTAAATTCCATTGTTTCAAAGATGGATTGAATAAAGTGACAGAGTCTCTAAGGACAATGACTTTTGCCTAACCGATATCCTTTCCAACGTTCGTACTAGATGTACCTGGGAGTGGGTGTTTTTTTTACATTAAAAGTAGGGGTGAGAAAACGCTCAGTAGGGTGGGTAGTACTAAGCTATACCTTTTTTTTACAAAAATACTACATATATAACATGTATTTTAACAATTTTGAAAACGTTTAACAATTTGGCTAGTATTAATGCAACTACCATGCAATACACCCAAACAATATACTTATACTCACACTTAGCCATTTCATATCACCCTTTATCAGGTCTAGAGACTAATTAAGCATATTTTACTCCTTAGTATCCATTTTATCTCTTGCATTAGTTGATCTCATAGACATTTATTAAGAACAACCATGTTCATTTGATTTCCATTATCTTTTTGCGCAATCCTCTACATATCCGCATACTTTAATGGGCTCTACACTGCCGGCTATGCTACCTTATGCTCAGGGCAGTGATTTTGGGTCTTTCAGCCTAGGGCTCTGAGACCTTCTTAATTATTTCTCGATCTTATCCGAGTCCATATTAATGTGTTTTAACATCATTACCAATGTCCACATTATTCCTTTAATTTCACCATTTCATGCCATTATGTTCATTTATCCACAATTCACATAAACCAACAAACGAGGTAACATGAAGAAATTCACTCATTAGGATCCTCTAAATTTGTCAAAATTACCTTTTTACCCTTCATTTACTAAAACCTCGTGAACACAATATTTTTCTTCCATCATGGCATCACAAATCGTTGTTTTAGGTTTCAAAATCACCTTTCATGATTCCATGTTAGAAAATCGTACTCTATCGTTTTTCTCGAAGGAAATCCCATTTCTAAACATTTCTTTTCAAGAAACATATTTAATTTCATGAAGATCATTTTACAAATGTCCATTTTACCCTTATATCAAAATTTTTCATTAAATATTATTTCTTCCTCATTTCACAACATTTTTAGGTTAATATTTTTAGCTTTCTTATTTCAATAAGAAACTCAATTTTGATTCATATATCGTGTTCATAATTCCTTATCCATACTACAATATTTAAAGCATTTTGAGGGGTTTCAAGCCTAGAAACCTTTAATATAAAACTAAACGTGAAATTAAAATGAAAAATATATCTTTTTGTTTATTTCCTCAATTTCCAAGATTAAAACAATATTTGTTCATCAAAGCCATTTTAACTATGTTTTCATCAAAAATCCCATTTTTGTAAGAAAACCCTTAAAGAAACATACTAGAAAATATTTTGCAAAATTAACTAATCTTGCATGCACCCTAATAGCTTTTAAATCTTGAAAACACACGGAGGAAACCCCTACATTAAGGTTTGAAGATGAGAACAAGGAAGAAGATGAAGAGGAAAGATCTAGACTCTAGGAATGATCCAAAAGATCTCCAAATCTAGCTTGAATGTTACTACTTGCTCAACTCAACCCAACTTCTACCTTCAACAGACTTTTAGTGCAGGAATAAAGCTTGGAAATGGGTGCTTTTAGCCTTCTGAATGCTTGGAGTGGAGGGGGAGATCTTTAAAAAATGGTAGGAATAGAGGGTAATGGAATAGTGTGGTGTAGAAAGAGAAAGATATCCAAAATTTGATGATAAAAGGCCCCTCTATCCCATTTTACCTCTTATTTAAACCCATCAACTTGACCCTTTAACTTAGAGGTAAACCAACATTTTGATCCGAGCTGTTGGGAGATCAACAACTCAGCAAATCCGATGGTGCATGTCGTGACAACACATTAAAATGTGCAAAATAATGAAATTACTTTTGTGTTCGTTCGAATGACTTGGGCCTCATTTGAAATAGATCTCCTCTGATTCGAATGAGAGTTATAATGAGGCAAAATCATAGGGTTAAAAGGGATGAGAGATCCACCTCGTCGAACGAGAAAGAAACCCTCGTTCGAATGATGGTGCACCTCGTTCAAACGTGAGCTTTCCAACGAGATTCAAAAGAGCGATGGAAATTGAGCATTTCTCAATCGGTATAAGGTCGTTTGAACCTCGTTCAAACGATAACCCCTATCTCATTTGAACGATAATGGCCTTCGTTCGAACAACTACTAAAAATTTCTACATCAACTTTAGGCCATACAAACTCTAATTAAGTTGAACACAAGCCACAAGGATAACTTAAATTAATAACCACATATAATA
Organism: Sambucus nigra; assembly: GCA_949130495.1. Classification (NCBI taxonomy): domain Eukaryota; kingdom Viridiplantae; phylum Streptophyta; class Magnoliopsida; order Dipsacales; family Adoxaceae; genus Sambucus; species Sambucus nigra. Next base: position 298,376,114 of record OX422215.1, on the reverse strand, counting down.
TACTATCAAGACCCAAGGACATAAAATTTAAACTGTACGAAGTACAAATCTTGGGCATGTATGTTACATTCTCTCCTCCTTAGGAAATTTCATCTTCGGAACTAAAACAACCAAGATAAACAAAGGGCTCCGGGTACTTCTCCCGCATCTTTGACTCGCGCTCCCAAGTCGCACCCTCAACACCTTGAAACACCCAAAGAAACTTCACTAAAAGGATGACATTGTTGTGTAAGACTCTATCCTCATAGTCCAAAATGGACATAGGTCTCATAAAAAATTTGATATCTTCCTCCAACTCAAGGTGGTTCTAATCGATAATGTGTTGGGGGTCGTGAAGATACTTTTTCAACATAGGGACATGGAAAACATTGTGAACTTGGGAAAAATGAGGAAGTAATACCAAGCAATATGATACATCTCCAATTCGTTCTAGGATTTCAAAGGAGTTGATGTAACAAGAGGAAAACTTACCCTTATGATCGAACCACCGGTTATTGATTCCGGCTCTAACCTTTTACAACACATGATCACCTACCCCAAACTTCAGAGGTACCCAACGATTATAAGCATAATTCTTTGCTGACTCTGAGCCGTTATGAGCCTTTGGCCAATTACCTGAACCTTGTTAATCATCTCCCTTATCAAGTCTGAATTTATTAGATGCTTCTCACCCACCTCTACCCAACAAACTAGAGAGCGATATGGCCTCCCGTAGAGGGCCTCGTAGGGGACATCTCAATGCTCAACCAATAACTGGTTTTGTAGGAAAACTCTATTAAATGCAGATTCTTCACCCATATTTTCTAAAAATCGAGTTCACAAGCTCTCAGTATGTCCTCCAAGATCTGGATGGTTCATTCTAACTATCCGTAGGTCTGTGGGTGATATGTTGTACTCATTTTAAACACATTACCAAATTTTTCTTGAAACTTCTTTAAGAACTGAGACACAAATTGGGGATCCTTTTCTAAGATAATTGAGAGTAGAACACAGTGAAGCTAGACTATCTTTCTGACATATAACTTTGCTAACTTAGCCACTTTATCTGTGACCTTAATCGACTAGAAGTGCGGACTTAGTGAGTCGATCCATTATAACCCATATGGCTTTGTGACTATGCTCAGATCGTGGTAACGCCATGACAAAGTCCATCATGGTATGATCCCACTTAAAATCGATTACGGGTAGTGGTTACAATAATCCCGTTGGACATTTACGCTCAGCCTTCAACTGTCGACAAGTATATCACTTAGCCACTTACATCACAATATCCCTCTTCATATCGCACCACTAGAAATATCTTGATAGGTCCTTAAACATATTTATAACATTGGGATGTATGCTGAAGCATGATTGATAGGCCTCCGCCATCCCCTCATCTTGAAGGTCATCAATCATTGGGATAATCAACTGGCCCATATGCTTCACACTACCATCCTCATCCACGGTAAGAGCACACTACCATCCTCATCCACGGTAAGAGTATCGAACACCTCACCGCTTTAAATGCAATCACAGGATTATGCAAACTTAAGATCACACGACTGGGCATCTAGAAATTTCTACTGAATGAGTGTCCTAGCCACCACACCCCAAAGGTATGCCCTATTATAACCACACCGAACATGAAGATCGAACTTCAGCAGTTCACTGAACATCTTTATTCAGTTACACTTTGTTGCTACCAGAGTAAGGCTAGACTTTCGGCTAAGGGAATCAGCCACCACACTAGCATTTCCAGGATGATAATCTAGCAAGAAGTCATAGTCTCCCATCAATTCCATCTATCTTCTTCGATGAATATTGAGGTCACACTGGATGAAAATATACAGGAGGCTTTTATGATCATAAAACACCTCAAACCATTCCCCATACTGGTAATGCCTCTAGCTATAAATTATGAACACAACAAAGGTCAACTCCAAGTCATGGGTGGGGTAGCTCCTCTCATTCATCTTTAGCTAATGGGATGCATAAGCGATTACCTAACCATTCTGTATGAGTACCACACCGAGCCCTGACTCAGAGGCATCAAAATATTTGGTGTAACCCTTATAATTCTCTAAAATGATAAGTTTGGGAGCAGAAGTCAACCTTAACTTCAACTCTTAAAAGGTTGACTCACAATTTTCAGACCACTCAAAATGCACATCTTTTCTAGTCAACATATTGAGGGGCAACGAAACCCTCAAGAAGTCTTGAACAAATATGGGGTGGTAATTTTCCAAACCCAAGTAATTGTGCACTTCGCGACTATCCTTTGCCTATTCCATCACAGTACATCCTCCACATTGGAAGGGTCAATGGAAATGTGCTCTCCAGAAATCACGTGGCCATCGAACTTAATTTCAATACAAAATTCACACTTGCTAAATTTGGCATAAAACTGGTTATCCCTGAGCACTTGCAATGTTGTGCGAAAGTTCTCCTCTTAGTTTACATTTGACGTCAAATAAACTAATATATCGTCCACAAATAGAACTAAAAATTGGTCTAAATAGGGATAATAAATGCGATTCATCAAATCCATGAACATCGCTAAGGGAATTAGTCAAATCAAAGGGCATAACTATAAACTCATAGTACCCATACCGAGACCAGAACGTTATATTAGGAATGACCTTCTCTCTGATATATAATTGATAGTACCTGAACCGAAGGTCAATCTTTGAAATCCTGCCCGCCCCATGTAATTGGTAGAACAAATCGTTAATACGGGGCTTATTTTATTTATTCTTCATCGTTACCTTGTTCAACTTCTTGTAAGATGCAAAGATGTAGGGAGTTGTCCTTCTTCTTTGTAAAGAGGACCAAATATCTTCAAGATGACACAATAATGAGAATGAAGCCCTTTTTGGTCAACTCCTCCAATTGAACCTTTAGCTCTTGAAATTCCATTAGAGCCATCCTATGAGGTGATATAGATATTTTAAGATGACCCAATGCACTCCATGAAAAAATCCACGTCACGGTGTGGAAGTAAACTAGGAAGATCATCTTGGAACACATAAAAAAACTCCTGAACCACCGGGTAGTCTAACAATAGGCCATTCCGCTCATCCTGGGCCATTATACTACTCAAGTATCCAAAGTACCATTTATGCTCACACATGTTGAAGAACTTACATGGATAACCAACATCCTACTTGCCACTAAAACGACAGTGTTTAGGAGAGATATAAATTTTTACTAAAATGGTGACGAGACTCATCTAGGAGGGATACAAAGACACTATGCTAATGGCACTCGATGGTAGAGTCAAAACACGATAGACAATTTATATTTAGGATCATTTTAGACCCATCCTTGTCCATGAGAATCAAGTCATACTCTAGAGCATAGTCCCCAAGTATAAATTCACAACTACTGCAAACCATATCAAGAATTATATCATCGCCAACCAAAAGTCCTATGAAGATCGGAGGGTAAGACTCAACTACCTCTAGTCCCAAACTCAACTCTAAGGAGCTCAAAATAAATGAATGAGATGCGCCTAAATTAAATAGTTCCTTATCCCACATGCTAAATAAAAGAATCATTCGTTCTATCACGGATGGATCACTGGAGGGTGCTATAAATTGATATATGGCATAGGATCATCTAGGGTTAAACATGATGATCTGGCCACCGGGCTCCTGACCTAGCCCATGGTAACTCTTCCATGAACTCAGATGTGAACCATCCATGCTATGTCCTCACTGGCTAAGACATCCCAAGGAAAAATATTATTACTACGTATGGGTGGGATCCGTGTTGCTAGAACTTTGGCCTAGTGCATAGTTGAAAATTTGTTAACTTCTCTGTTGATTACTCTAGCTCTTTGTGGAAAATCCCTCTTGAAGTGGCCGAGGGATCCACATGCAAAACAAGTCCTCTTAATAGGGGCTATAGGACTTCGATCACTATCACACTGGGTGGATGATGTGCCAACACCTATAGCAGCCTTTAGCTTTGCAAAGAAGCATCAATCTCTACTCCTGGACTTCTTGTGACCATCGCCCTAGGACCCACTAGGCTCCCTCTTTTTCTCCTTAATGTCCTTGCCATCCTCAACATCTAACTCTAGCTTAATGTCTTTGTTTACTACTGACCTGAAGTTTAGCAGATCCATACCTATGAGGATCCGTCGAATACCCAAGTTAAGGACCTTAAAGGATATCCTTCTCTTCTATACCTAACCCATTTACACCGCGTCCATATATTTTCACAAGCTTTCAAATCTGACAAGATACTTGTTCACGAAAGTCTTCCCCTGAATCAGATAAAAAAAACTCATCCTTAAATACCCGGGGAAAGTATCGATCTAAGATGGTACCTATGAAACTATCTGATTCTATGGCCTCTATTCCACTGGCAGAGTAGGCGCTCCACCAATGCTATGCCTATTTCGTAAGTTAGAATGTAATTATCTTGACTTTGTGCCTAGTTGGCACGTCAATAATCTCCATGACCCGAGTGATTTCATTAAGACACTCCTCGACAACATCGGGACTAGCTACCCCCATTAAAGGTGGTAGGGTTTATCCTCCTAAACTCTTTAGGATGGAGGAAAAAGTAGTTCTTTCAATCGTTCCACTATGGTTAGCCCTTTGTTACTATAAGAGGGAGTCTTCAAGCTGGCAAACGAATTGTTCCATGTGCCTAAGCTCATTATTTCCCACCGCTAGCCACATCATGTCGTGGAGGCATCTATATAAGAAAGGATAATACAATAAGTAATGATAGGAAATGAAAGTGATAGAGGAAGCAATTAGCATAAATAGTAACTAAGCTATAACTATACATAAACATATTAAGAAAGCGTAAACACTCCATCACACTCGAGGACCCTATTGCTCTAATACTGTTTGTAAGGGTCATCGTTGGATCAACCCACACCGAATTAAGGAGTTAAAGGGGAAGGGGGAAAGTGCAATTTTATTATTCAAGAAAAACCCTTTGATTTCACCATTTGTTGAGGATTAAATTATCGGCTTCAATTTGAGGAAAAAAATGACAACTTTAAGTAATTAAGTTAATTAAAAAATATTTATAAAAATCGGTTTAATCCAACAATACTAAATAAATAAAAATAAATCACAGTTGTCCCTGTTTTGTTACATCATATGGCCAAAGGACCAAATAAAATGATTTAAATGCCCAAAATTCAAATGTTAAAAAACAGTTTGAATTAAGTGACAGAGCCTTTAATGGTAATGGCTTCCCTCAGGGGCCTTACCGACGTCCTTTCCAAACTCCCTACTCGATGTACCTAGGGTGGGGGTGTTTTTTTTATAATAAAAGCAGGGGTGAGCGAATGCTGTTCAGGGTGGGTGGTACTAAGCTATACGTTTTCTAAAAACTACTATACATGTAACATGTATTTTAGCAGTTTTGAAAATGTAAAATAATTTAGCTAGTATTAATACAACTACCATGCAATGCACCCAAGCAATGTGCTCATACTCATGCTTAGCCATTTCATACCACCTTTTACTGTGTCTAGAGACTAATTAAGCATATTTTACTCCTTAGTCTCTATTTTATATGTTTGATTAGGTTGTCTCATTTACATCCATTAATCATAACTATGTTCATTTCATTTCCATTATCTTTTTGCAGAGTCCTACAAATATTCGCATACTTTTAACGGGCTCCACACTGTCGGCTATGCTACCATATTCTCTAGCCAGATATTTTGGGTCTTTCATCCCAGTGCTTTGAGAACTTCTCAATTATTTCTCAGTCTCATTCGAGTCTATATTAATCTATTTTAACATCATTACCAATGTCCACATTAATCCTTTAATTTTACCGTATCATTCCATTATGTTCATTTATCCGCTTTTCATAGATGCCGACCGACGAGGTCAAATGAGGAAATGCACCCATTAGGATTCTCTAATTTTTGTCAAAATTACTTTTTTACCCTTCATTTACTAAAACCTTATGAAAAGCATATTTTTCTTCCATTATGGCATCACAAGTTGTCATTTCAGGTTTTAAAACCTCCTTTCATGATTCTATGTCCGCAAATCATACACTATCCTTTTTCCCGAAGAAGATCCCATGTCTTAACAATTGTTTTCAAGAAACACATCTAATGTCATGAAGACCATTTTACAAATTTCCATTGGGACCTTATATCAAAATGTTGCATTATATATTATTTCTTCCTCATTTCACCACATTTCAAAGGTTCATGTTTCCAACTTTCTTATTTCAACAAGAAACTCATTTTCATTTTCAATTTCATAAATCATGTTCATAATTCCTTCCTTATCATACTATTATATTTTAAGAATTTTTTAGGGGTTTCAAGCCTAGAAACCTTCAATATGAAACTGAACATGATATTAACATGAAAAATATACATTCTTGTTTATTTCCTTATTTTTCCAACATTAAAACAACATTTGTTCATCAAATCCATTTAAATTAAGTTTTCACCAAAAATCCTATTTTTTTAAGAAAACTTTCAAATACACATACTAGAAAATATTTTACAAAAAATACTTTAGCATGCATCCCAATAGATTTTAATTCTTAAAAACACACGGAGGAAAACCCTACCTTAAGATTTGGAGAGAAGAACGAGGAGGAAAATAAAGAGAAAATATCTAGACTCCAAGAATGCTCCAAAAGCTCTCCAAAGATAGATTGAGTGCTCCTACTTGCTCAAGTCAACACAACTTCTATCTTCAACAAGGCTTGTAGTGGAGGAATAAATCTTAGAAATGGGTGTTTTTATCTTTGGAAATGCTTGGAGTGGAGAAGGAAACCTTTGGAAAATGGTTGGAATGGTTGGGAAATGGAATAGTGTACTGTAGAGAGAGACCTCCAAACTCTAATGAGAAAAATCCCCTCTCTCCCTTATTAACTCTTATTGAAACCCACTAACTTGAACTTTTAACCAATGGTTATGCCCACGTATCGATCTGAGCCATTGGGAGATTGACAACTCAACAAATCAGATGATCCATGTCGTGATAACACATTAAAATGTGCAGATTTTCAAAATTACGAATGCGCTCGTTCGAACGACTTGGACCTCATTCAAATGAGATCCCCTCTTATTTGAATGAGAGTTCTAACGGGTACTAATGAGGCAAAATCGTAGGGTTAAATTGGATGAGAGATCCACCTTATTCCATTGAGAAAGAACCCCTCGTTCGAACGATAGTTCACCTCATTCGAATGTGATCTTTCCAACAATATTCCAAAGAGCGAGGAAAATCGAGCATTTATCAATATTTATAAGGTCGTTCAAACCTAGTTCGAATGACAACCTCTATCTCATTTGAATGATAATGGCCTTCGTTCGAACGGCTGTAAAAAATATCTACATTAACTTTAAACCATAAAAACTCCAACCATAAGGGTAGCTTAAACTTAATATCCATGCATAATATAATGTTCATGGGCCAAGGGCATGAAATTTACCAGGTTCGAAGTACAAATCTTGGGTATAGGTTTTACAAGTTTCCAAGAGAATATAGATATTTTACAAGGACAATGGTTATTCCCCATATATCTCCAACTCAAAAAACAAGGCTTATACTATCTTCAAATTTCCATAACCCATTTATATATGAAGTCCCCATTAACTTTAGGAGTCCAATACAAATTGTATCTAGTTTGATTTAGGATTTCTTCAGCTAAATATTTCACTTCTCTGAGTTTCTACATAGTATAAGATCCTTGTTTTTTTATCAAACAAATTTATTATGTATTTATGCCTCATAAAAGAGGCCTAGAGTCCTTTATTAGATCTTAACATCCATTAAAACTCAAACCGATGGCCTTTACTATAACTTCAAAAAAATTCATTGCAAAACTCATTCTTCATATGGATAGAAAGCATGGTCCCATTTATGATAGTGGCAAGAGTGAATTTTCTCATTCTACCTCCATGTAAGAATTTGTTAAAAATAGTATGTTATCTAGAAATAACAGCTTTTGGATGGTTGAGGGGAGCCAAATGTATATTGGGATTAAGCATAAAACATATCTTATCAAAGTAATTCTCCCTCCATGAGATAGATATTTGGAGTGCCCAAATTTGAATATATCTCTAGTTTTTCCAATCAACTTAGAGAATAATGCTAATCTTTTTCTCCCTTTAGCTATACGACATCCCAGATACTTTATTAGGAGTTGTTTATGAGGTAGGACAAGGGAGTTGCCAATTTTCATTCTTATACTCTCTGAAATTTTTACATCAATAGTGAAGCTACTCTTGATTATTTTTATCACATAACCAGACATCTTCTCATGTTCTTCAAGTAATTTAATAAGGTTTATTAATATTTCCTTCTCCCCATTTAAAAATATTATCACATCATCTGCAGAACTGAGATAAAAAAACAACGAAACTACCATTATGATGAAATAAAGGTTTTGATAAACCTTGGCGCATTAGATTATCTAGATCTCTGCTCAAATCTTCAACTTCTACTGTAAAAAAACACTTGGAATAGTGGATCTCCTTTTTTAGACATTTAAACCAATAAATTCCTTATTTACAAAGATTGAGAACCAATTATTAGATATAAGTCTTTATACAGTGTCCATTAATGATTCAGGTCAATTGGCTTTGGAGGTCTATCCAAGTGTTGGTTCTATTTAAGTCCTAAAGAAGAATATCCCGACCATATTTTTTTAGGGTGGAGATATAGCTTCAAGAATTTGGGATCACATGACAAAGGAATTTCGGATTCAAAGAACAAAAGGAGGAGGTTTTAGAAACCAAAATTTTCAATGGTGGCTCATACGGTCTAGTTAAACCAAATCATTGGCACAGTAATTCTAGCAATTATATATTGGTGTATATGGTGCCTTAAAAATAAATGTAAATATGATGATTGTACCCCTAGTGTGACTTCAGTGCTGATCCATACCAGGCATGAGTTATGTATTAACAAAGTCTTCTCTACAGTTAATCTGCCAAAGAGGAGACTATAGGTAAAGTGGAATAATCATTCATTAGGTGTCTTAAACCTCAATATTGATGGTAGTGCTAGAGGGAATCTCGGTAAAGGAAGGGGAGGAGGAATCCTTAGAAACCATTCAAGGGAAATTATTTGGGCATTCCATGCTCACTTTGGAGAAGTCACTAACATGGGAGCAGAGGCTTGGGCCTTGATGAAAGGTTTGAAGTTCTTAATGTATTTAAAAGACTATGATATTATTTGAAAGTGATTGCCAAGTCCTAGTGGATGTTATTGTCATTAAAGGCAAATCCTCCATGTAAAATTGTAACACCCCGTGTTTTTATTTATTATTTTAATTAATTAATTGGAATTTTCGAGAAAAATAAATTTTTGAATTTAATAATTTTTATTGGCTGGATATGTTGGTTATGATTTTAGAAGAATAAAACTTCAAGCGGAATTAAAATCGGAGTTAAAACGGATTTTATATTAATTTTATAATATTTTGCCTTATAGGCATTTTTAAGCATAACTGTCAGTTTTCCGGGGTGATCGACCGATCGACACCTGGGCATCGATCGATCGATGCCCTCAGAAAATGTGTGCTGCAATCCATTTTTGGACGAATTTGACTTACTTTAAAACTCTTTCTCTTACATATAATTAAAGGGACGGGGATAGATTTTTAAACACTCATTTGTGAAAACCCTAAGAGCGAAAAACTCTATTTTCTCCATCTTCTTCTACCTCAAAACCCTAGCCACCATTAAAATAAATTTTCAAGCTCAGTTTTGAAGGCCAAGGATAATCTGTCCCGAGTCGGTTCAAAAGGGGATTTTGAACCATTTTTCGAGAGGAACACATTCACGTAATCAGATTTTTCTGTCGAACTAATCCCAGGCATGTTGACCCTATTCTTTTCCTTCGGTGTTATGTGTCTTGATTGTAGCCTCCATTAAACTCATGTTTTCTAAAATGCGATATGAATATAAGGATTGAAGAGATAAATTTCGGTGCTGTTTTACATAAAAAAAAATTAATGATACCGAATACTTATAACTGTGTATTCTTTGGGTTGTGTCGGTGTAATCGATTTTGCTATGGGCATGTGCATGTAGAGGATCCCTTTTAAAAGAAAATTTTGATATTTCATGTGAAAACCCTAGTTTAATTTAATTTCTTGCATAGGAAAATAAGGATCATGATAGGACTTGCATGTAGTGATTATTCTGAAAATCATAATATTTAGGTGTCTTTGATTTTCACTTTTTAAATTAAATTATTTAAATTGGAATTTAGTGTTCTTATGAATGTTGTTATAATTTGGAATTGTGTTACTTTATGGAAATGTGTTAATATTTCGGAAAGGTTGGGTATGGTAGATAATTGGTTTTCACCCTTGTTATAGTACACTTGTTAGGTATGGGACTAGTAAGTAGACCTTAATTACGATTTATGCTAATTAGGTATGGGACTAGTTAGTGTAAGTCTATGCGGGTTGTATAATTTGGGGTGGGGGCTGATTTTCTATATTATACCTTTGTTGTGATAGCCTAGGATTGATATCTAGGTGGAGTGAAATTTTGTAATCATTCTTTGCTTAGGATAGGACGATATTGTGTTTTGGGAACCCTTAGTTGGCACTAAAGGTTATTTTGAGGATTTTCACATCGCTTTTAAGGGTGGGGAAATTTAATGTGATTAACGAAAACAAGGAATGTGGAATTTAATATCGCAGGACTAAAACGGATATTAAAAATTTATTGGCGACATAATGTGTCTAGGTCCGACAGTTTGAACGGGTCAGAGGACAAGTTATGTCGTGTGTGGAACCTTGTTATATCGCGAGGGTCGCAGGATAAAAACGGACCAGACGACGGACTTGACAAGGGGACGGGTGCGTGTGTGGAACCTTGTCATATCGCAAGGATCGTAGGATAAAAACGGATCAGACGGCAGACTTGACAAGGGGAAGGGTATTGGTAATATTCTTCACGGTTAAATTAAATAAATTTAACATTGTGGGAAGGTGGGTTAATTAAAATCATATTGGTGTGGCTTTTATGAAAACTTTGCGGGTAATTGTGAATTTATTTATGGTGATTATTAATCTCGTAATTAAAAGATTCTATTTTTATAGTCGATATATATAGCACTATTGTCTGGGTTCAACCCTATTTGAGGAGAGTAGCCGGTTTACATGCTCGGGGCTTTGGCTCTGACACATGCATTGACTAATATTTTTCAGGATTTTTGGGAGTTGCTGCATAGGATTCATTGGAGGTCTTTTGGAGGTGCAACTGGATTTATGTTATTGCTTTAGTAGTTGGATTTTCTCTTTCCATTCAGTCGTTTTATTTATGAGACTATTTTGGAGTTATTGGGCCTCTTTGGTTCCAAAGTTGTTTTAAGTTTTCAGTTGGATTGATTTATATCATTATGGGAGTATGGATTTCTTTTGGAGTTAGCATGAGATGGATCTTTTACCGCTTAGTTGTTTATGATCATTTGATATTAATTCAATTATGTATCTTATGGACTGGTTTATTTATGTCTCATATCTGTCTCATGCTAAGAATGGTATTTTATTTACTCACGTACGGCTTAGTTTTGGTGGTGGCCGACCCTAGAATTAGGCGGGCTGTGACAGAAATCAAATAGTATGTGTACAAAATTAACTCTTTCTTGAAGAGGATGAAGGTCACAATTTTTTATATCTACAGGGAGGCAAATCAAGTGGATGATGTTTTAGGCAAGCTAGGTAGTTCAAAGAATAATGAATGATTTTCTTAAGTTGGAAGGACTTCACAAAGTAGATCAAAGGTCTTATTAGAGTAGATATATGGGGTAATCCTACTTTTAGTCATGTCTAGTGGTCATTGGTGCCTTGTGTCTTCCACTAGATGCTTTAAGATGCCTTTAATTTTCTCTCTCTCTTATGATTTTATAAGGGTTCTATTCTATAAAGAACCCCATTTACGCTTCTTGTTCGTCTCCTTCACGATTTCTCATAATGATGTAAGATATTTAGAAGAGCCAAGTTCTTCTTATCAAAGTGAATAAAAGTCCTTATTGAAAAAAAAATTGGGGGGGGGGGGGATGGGGGTGATGATTTGAACATAAAAAAAGAAAAGAAACTAGAAACATCCATGAAAATCTAGAACATGCCTTTTCCATAACCAATTTAATGATTACATTTGTGCTATAAATTTTTTTCCTAAATATTTAGTCAATTCTTAAGCTATAAAGATGTTGTTAAGGATGCTTCTTCGTTTGTTAAAGACACTTTGATTAGCGAAAGTTATGGAAGTAGGATGGATGACAATCTAGCGTTAATGATATTTGGGAGGATTTTAGATGAGAAGTTATAAAGTCTTATATGTATGAAATGACTACATTATGTTCGATTGTTGTTTTGGTGAATGAGAGAAAAGATTGTGCCAGACAAGCTCAATGGCAATTTAACTCCTGTAAAGAAAGGGTGAATAACTTTAACTAAATCTTCCTTTATTATGTGCCAAAATTGTTTGTATAATAGGGCTAAAAAACATCTAGATTAGGAGGACTCCCTCATTTGGGTCTATAATAACTTATAATTTTTCTGTTTCCTAATGGGAAGAAGATAATTTAGAGTTCTCTTTAGAGATAATGAGATTGGGAATGGCATCTCGAATTGTTGAGTTGGTAATGATATAGTCTCTTATGAGGTAAGTCTAAATATGATTGAAAAAAGGTTCATTTATCTCCTCTTTATTATCTGTATCTTGATTTTAATGGTAGATAGTTTGTGAATGACCATTCTTCTTCTTCTAGACTTTACATAAGAATAAAAGAATTTCATGTTACAATAACCCTCTTTTATCTGATTTAATTTTTCTTTTTGTTGATAAAACCTTCCCTTATTTTCAACAATTGTATTGAGTCTGACTTGTTTCTCCTTTATAACAAATCTATTAACACCATTTGGACAATTCTCATGTTAGTATATACAGTTCAACTTCAAGTCTTTCGCTAATTGGAAAATATCTTTGAAGGTTGATTTGTTCTATGCTTTTGAAACACCTTTCAACCTATTTAGTTTAAAGAAAAAACTTTTATAGAAGAAGCATAAATGTCTTTCGTCCAAGAATTGAGAATTACAACTTCAAAATTTGGATTAGTTCACCACATATTTTGGAACTAAAATATATTAGGGCAATCATCTAAGGCTAATTGGATTGAGATAAGCAATGGAGCATGCTTAGAACAATTTATGTTCAATTTAAGATAGAAGTTTTGGGTAATTCTTCTTGACATTTCGTGTTAATCAAGTCTTACTAGTATCAAAGAATTCTTCACTACTATTATTGCACCCATTAAATTTTGTTCAAGATAAGCCCACATCTATAAGAGAACAATTGGCAACAATATTATTAAAAGTCATTCAGTACATCGAAATTAATTTCATTACCTCAATTTTTCTTCTTGTGTGGAGACCACATTAAAATCACCTATCAATAAATGGGTAAAATAGGAACAGGTGTTGTCAAGGCATTCCATTTGAGACCATAAATTTATGCTCTACATTTCAGTGCATTTGGCATGTACAACTGATATAATAACCTCTTCCTTAAATATATGGTGTACAAGTTTCACTATGAGAATTTGATCCTTATCTTGAAGTAAAGAGACCTTTAAGTCACATTTCAAAAAATTAATTTTTTTAGAAGTATTATTTAAGCAACCCTCAAAATTTCATTTCATCTTATCATGATTCACTTTAGGCTCTAAGTTGGCAATAGTAGGCACTTTGCAGATTTTGGGAATTTTTTTAATTCTTTTGTTGGGAGACATATTAGCCACACCTCTTATAATCTAATACATAAAATTTATCATTTGGAAGAATAGGGAAGAGATATAGAGATAGACTTAGAGCCTAACATTGTGATTCTTTTCAAAAGAGGATCTTGAGGGTCACTCTGGTTGTACTTTTGATATGTAGACTTCGAAGTGGATGCTAGTATTATAGTACTTTGTTTTTTTCTCGTTCTTTTGCTTCTTTGCATTTATTCATCTTATAGTTAAATATTTTAGCAAAAATGTTGAGTTTCTCTTGCATTGGCACTAAGATCTTTACTTTAGGTTTTGAATTTGAGTAGTAGGCTTTGTTATGGTACATGTGCTTCTAGTTGATCTTTATGAAATTTGGTAATTATCAACTATCATCACATCATCACTTGATATATCACATCGAGGAATATTCTCTACATGTTTGGCAATTCTACTTTTGACCATTTTAATATTTTCATTCATCTTTAGGAGATTTGGAACTATATTGATTTCTTTAGTATTCATTGCTACTTCTTCTTGGACTACTATGGTATGATTTTCTCTACATAGATCAATCAAAGAATCTTATATAGCTATATTCTGGAATAATCCGTTAGGATGATCCTAATGAACTTTTGTTATTTTTTTGGATGATTGGATGAAACTTATTTAGGATTCTTTAAAGGATTATGTTAAACGCAGTGATCCATATCATGCCCCTTTTTCAAGAAATGACTACAACAATAAGGAATTTCTTTGTAAATGATATTTTTTCAAAAACCTTTGTAACCACATCCCATCCGTACTTGTGATGGATTGTATTTTAATAGATTGAACGGCACGCAAACTCTAACTAAACTTGGTCTCATAATGGAAACTATTGAAGAATAAAGTTTAAGTGGTTTTCATATTAACTAAAATATTAGATATAGTGTTGATTTAGCAAAAAAAATAATGGGGGAACTTGGGAAATAAATCCACAAAGGAGCAATTGGGCTATGTTCTTGTACTCTAAACTTAGGAGCCCATTTGAATGTCCTCAGTTCAAGATGTATGTAGTATTCTTTAATAACGATTGAAGGAGTGTGTTACATGAGTAAAAACTTACGAAAAACCTAAGGGGTAAATAGGTTTGAACACATCATATGACCAATTTTATTATTTCAAATTATTTTTCTTGCACATTCAAGTTACTCAGCATAAGTTTCACCAAATTGATATGATAAACTAACAAAACAATAAAATTAGGTGAATCTATATGAACAAAACTATATTTGACCCACATAAATCAATTTGAATTCAATTCCCTAGATTTATATTAGATCTAATTGATGTGTGTGATCAAAAGTGTTCATATAGTATATCACAATCAACCATAAGAAAAGGTTATGAGGAAAAAACCTCACCTAGGGGCAAAAAAATCTCGAGGCGGTCCAATTTTCAATTTTATTTGAAAATAAATTTTACACAAGGCAATACAATGCTTCTGAAATAAACACTCTCATGTAGTTACCTATGAACCTTTAAACTCTTCCCCATAGACAATGAAAATACGAAGCGGACTCCACCCTGTGAATGAGTAAGTCCACTATCTTCTTTTAAAGTCGCCCCACACTCTGATTTCTCTAATAAATCAAAGTGTATCCTCTTTTATATCTAGGAGTAGTTGATCATAAAATTCAAAGGTCGATAGAATGGTCTAAGAACATAATCAAAGTATAAGCTCTAAGTTTGAAGAGTACAATATACAAACTGGAATATGACTAGAAACCAAAGTACGAACAAACTATAAGCTACCAAGAACAAATACAATCTCCTAAGAAAACAATAGCATCATGTGAATGGTAACAAACGTAACTGTGCGAACTGATATTGTGCAAATGGATACCAATTCAAGTCATTCGAATAAAACAGGGGATTTCTCCAAACCTAGTCCAGAACCCCAGATATTCCTAACTCATCTTACCAAATCCCAAAACTATGAATTCCAGTGACATGAATGAATGAATAAGCATGGAAAACCATTCAATTTAACTATAAGAACATTAATTTGGTACAAAACATACTAAAATAGTAAAAGTGAACAACTCTCACACACATACGTACAAATGCTAACAAAGGCATGTAAAGTGTGATTGTGATTAGGCAACTCATGATCGATTGATTTGACATAAAGATTTCATTTGAATCTTGATTAAAAATACATTCACGTCAATTTTAATCAATTCAACAATAAAGGTATAAAATTCTCTTCAAATTAATATTTTGCAACTTTGTAATGTCAATCAAAGTATGATTCATGTGACAAATGGGAATATAAAATCAACATGAATACACATAATCAAATCATGTAAGACATTAAAATGATGCTTAAAAGACAATATTTACATCAATATCCTTTTAATCAAACATAGTAGTTTTAATCCATTTACTCCCACAGGCATATGTTGATAAAATTCTTTTGAATGTCAACTAAATAAAAAATGTAATTATTGAAATACTAAGCCCTGACTTTTTTTTCATGTTGGTTAAAGATCTTGGATTATGGTTATTTTTCAATATATTTTGGCAATTCTATCGATTGACTTTTCACACGCCTAGATTTCATCTACCCAAGAATATTTGAATTTCTAAAACGAATATAATAATGTAGTGGTAGTGCTTATCAAATCTTTCGAAAATGGTCCTTTGTCGCCTTCTTCATGGTAAGAATGTCATAAAATCTCACATATGGACCAAAACAACACTAATAAGACCTCAATGATTTGATCATAATCAACTTAATCACTAAAATAAAGATCAACATGATAAATACCATATGTAACAAGTGATAAATATCATAGATTTTAATAAATTTATCAATCATGATTTATCAAATGAATTTTAACCAAACAATTGAATCAATTAAAAAATTTCATCAAATGGTTTTTAATTAACCTTTTATTCATAATTCGAGTTAAATTAATCATCAAAGTAAAATGAATCAAAGACTTAACCACTACTCGCAAAAAGAAAAACAAAAAATCTTTTTTGGATTTTTGAATAAGAATGATGTATATATTTACAAAAATCATGTTTAGATAAGAAAACAATGCATAAAAATCAAATGCATGAATAGTGCACATATGCATTAAATCTCACAAACACATGAAAAATCAATCAATTGAGCTCTCTCACCCACATTTACTTATTTCCCCACAAATAAATAATTAAATAGGAATGGAAACCTGCAAACCTAGTCATCCTACGTTATCTAGCTACCTATGTAGCGGGAGGTGTTGCATCCCCCAGGTTAATGAAAGGACCAAAACTAACCTTTTTCTTGAAAAACTTTATTAGTGGAATGAGAAATTCTACCTCCTTCCTTAGTGAATTACTAGGCATCCCACCATCAACTTTGGGAATCCATATCTCATTCCCCTTAGCATTCTTATGCTTAGTTATTAGAATTTGAGCATATGGTCTACGTCTAGGTCTATGGAAACTCTTTTTTATTCTCACCTCTCTCATTCACTAGGAAGTTAATAAAACAATAATTTTACCACATTGTTCACTAAAAGTATCCCTATGGATAACTCTCCTCCTATTTCCCATCAACCTATTAGTTATCTTTCCTAGGCACCTACAAGTTTTATTTGTGTGGAATTGTACCTTACAAAAAGTGTAAAAGGGTACATTTATTCTTAAAATAATTTTCACATCCTTTCTCTTATGTTTATTTTCCAAACTAACTTTTTGAAGTCTTTTTTCTTTTTAAATAAAAATTCACAACATGGATTGACTTACCAAATTTTCAATAGTTTTCTCAAGCTTTGAATCGTTGAAACCAATCCCATGATATTTCATTTTTGGTTGAGCATTACTCAATAAAATTCTATCAAGAATACATTTTTTATCATATATTTTAATTTCCAAATACTTTGCATGATCAAGTTCAAGTTTCGACTTTTCATAATCAACTTATAAAATTGTATTCTCAAGCTCAAATTATTTTTTCTTTTTCTTTCAAAATGATTACATTTTGTTATTTTAAAGAATCAAATTATTTTGACAAAAACCCAACAACTTTTTCAAGAACAAAACACTTTGATTGAGTATTTTCAAACTTGTCTTCTTTATCATCAACTTCTTTTGTATAACTTTCGTTTTGTTTGAAAATTCAGCGTTTGAGTTTCTAATCCCTAGAGATTTGTAATAAAGATAATTAAAATCTTTTTAATGTCTTTCATATCATCACACTATGACCTTGCGATCTAAGGATAGAAGTATGTGAATCCTCACTAATACAAGATGAATAATCACTAAGTGACCTATTTATATTGAGCTTTGATCCTATTATTCTCCACCATATTCTCATCATTCTTCACAAAAAACCGAACTTTCTTCCATTTTCCCTTAAAATCAAGAAATCAATTTCCTTTGAATCACGTGATGAACATTCACTCAATGAGTTAACTTAAGAAGAAGATGACTTGTTTTTCAAACTTGTGAATAAGTCAAATTCATTTTTCAAAGACTCAAATCTCTTCTCAAGTTCATTTTTAAAACTTTCATAAACAAGAAGTTATTCCTTAACTTTTTCATGTTCAAGAGTCAAACTATTTTTCTCTTCTTTCAAAACCTTATTTTTTTTGAAATCAATATTTTTTGAACTTGTCGATCTTATCAAATTAGAGTTTTTTAATCTCAAATATTGGTTGTATTCTTTAAAAATACAAGCCAATTCTAACAAATCATCATTTTCTTCTTCAATCAATTTTAACTTTTCATTTGTAAGTTAAGTATTCAATTAAAACTCTTTATAATATTTTTTACTTATTAATGGAGTTTGATTTGATTGGTCAAGTTAACATATAACCTTTTCATTTTGAGAAGTTGAGAATAACAAATCACATTTTGACTTAATGATTTTCCATTTCTAATTTCGTCATATTCATCAAATTTAATAGATTTTGATTTTTCGAGAATGAGAAGATTTATTTTTATTCTTTTCACTTTTGATATAAAATGGTTTATCCCTTTCTAACGACTCAAAATCATAAGACAATTCACACTTAGGCTAATACTAGATAATTATCAAAATCTAGTATCATAGCATTCATAGTGACACAAGCAAAAAAATTACAAAAAAAACACCAGCACAAGCAAAATAGGTCAATGAGCAAAAGCACAATAAAGTCATATAAGACAACATCAACTCAAGCACGTTAATAATATTCAAATCATCACTTGTCTCTAATACTAATTGAAGATGTGCTTAATATTCTCTGATACTAATTGAGGGGATGCGTTACTTACGTGAATAAACACTTGCAACAAACTTAGATGGGGGGTGAATAGGTTTGAAGATATCTTATGACCAATTTTTGATTTCAAATGATTTTACTTGTACATTCAAGTTACTCAACACAAGTTTCACCAAATTGATTTTATTAACTCGTACAACAATGTAATTAGGTGAATCTAAATAAACAAAACTAGTTCTAATGCACTAAATCAATTTTAACTCATTTTATTATATTCAAATTAAGTGATGTGTTGATCAAATATGTTCATTTGATTATAAAATATTCAAAGTCAACCATAAGACAAGGTTTATGAGGAAAAACTCTCACTAGGGGTAAAAAAACCTCGACGCACTCCAATTTTCAATTTTCCTTGAAAAATAATTTTACACAAGGAAAAATATACCTTCCACAAAAACACTCTTGTGTAGTTACATATGAATCTTGAAACTCTCTTCCATAAACAATGAAAATCCATAACGAGCTCCACGTCACGAATGAAAAAGCTCACCATCTTTCTAGGAAGTCATTCCACACTCTAATTTCTCCAATAACTCAAAATGCCCCACCTTTTATATTTCGAAGTAGATTAACATACAATTAAAACCTATATTTATTTAAACTGAATAGGTTATGTGAAATATGAACCAAAACACTCTCAATTCTATCTCAAAATCATAAATCAAGTATAGTTCTAACTTTTACAACTATAGGAGGGAACAAGTGAAATTGAAAAGATAAGAAAAGTTAAAATTCTCTCAACCTAAAAAACATTCTCATAAATGTATTTAAGTTATGAAGTTTTTCAGATCTTGTAAAATGGGAGGGGAATTAGCCTTTAAATAAGATTTTAATAAATTTGGGTCGACCGTACACATGGTTATATATTTTTGTGCGCACGATTTCACCCAGTATGGAAATCATACAATATAGTGTTCATGGGCTGAAAATGAATCTGTGTGAATGAATCCGTGCACACGGGCCTAAAATGAGGCTGAGTGAACGATATATGCACTTAACCCTTAAAAAATCTATAAAATATAAATAAAGTAGGTACAATATCAATAAGAGTTTCAAAAACATATTAAAATCTCTGAGACTATTTTAAAACATTTCAACAATCCTCACGCATTTAAAAAAATGTTTTGTTAAGATGTTTGTTTAGCCGTAATCAATTCATAATTTACTAAAAGGATATAGTCTTCACTTCATGTGAATTCATGGAAACGTCAATCTTTAAGGAGTGGATTTCAAAATCTTCAATCTTCAAAGGTTCATTCTAACTTGAATGACTACGCCTCACTCATTGAATCAAGTTTATATGACTTAATGGACTCAACGACTCAAATGTTTTGACACACAAATAATCCAAATAATATATATTACAAAATTACATTTCCATCATTGAATATTTACTAATGTACCACTGATCACGCAACCCTAAACATACTTACTCTTATTCATAATCAAGTCTTATCAAAACATGTTTAACATCTAGGAGTGCTACGGTGTATTCTTCTTTACACGAGAAGGTTAAAAATATTTTTCTTATGATATCCATGGAGGGCCTACCATGCAAGAACTTTCTTAGGAGTCCTTGTGTATTTTATGGAAAACTCCATTGTTGATTCACCTTTATATGTTAGTGGATCTTTAAGGTCTAGTTATTTTTAGGAAGATGAAGCCACTACACTTGTAAATGACATTTCCATGGATTGGTGTCTAGGGTTTATAATAAGTTTAGCGTCGTGGTATTGATCAGGCATGGCAACCATAAAAGACCTTCGAAAACCCTAGAGTTGGATAGAGAGAGAGAGATATCTTGTTTGAGTTTTGTTTTATCTTTGCTCATCCACAACACAAACATCTGTTATTATTAATTTTTGCCTCCAAACCCCACCTTTATGCATTACCAAACCTTAAATTTTTTGGAAGTTACACTCCCTCATCTTTGGCTGGTAAACTCTGTGATTTTCAGACGTTAAAGTCCTCTGTAGATTAGGATATTAAAATAAAAACTCATAATCCATATTTAAATGTTAAAATCCCTTATCCCCGAATGTTAAAATCCTCTTTATTCTAAGATGTAAAAATTAAAATCCATCGCCCATCTTCAAAAGTTAAACTCCTCTATTACGAGATGTTAAACTACTTTGTCCCTAGAGACATTAAACAAAAATAGCATCCCTTGTCTCCGAACATTAAACTCTTCTATGTACATATGTTAAACTCCTCCATCCCATATATTTAACACATCTATCCTCTGGGACATTAAATTAAATCTCAACCTTTATCTTCGGAGGTTAAACTCCTCTATCTTTAAAAATTAAAAATTCTCGCCATCGAATGTTAAAATCCATTGTCTCTTGAGATATTAAACTAAAACTTCATCTTTTTTTGTATGGATGTGAAAATTTTACATCCCAAACATCTAATTCCTACATTTTATGGAATGTTAAACTCAAATATATTCTCCATCCTCAGACCTTAAACTCATTCATCCCCACAAACATTTAAATATTAAATCTTCTAAGACGTTAAACTCTCTTGTTCTTTGGGATGTTAAACTCACCTTGAGTCATTTTTAAAACATACGATGTTCAATAGGGTTATCCCTATACCAATAAAAAACTATCCATTTTCTTGGTATGAAATTTTTAACCTCTTACGATCAGCATTGTAAGCTACGTGTCGATAAGCAAGACCTTGACGGAAGGTGGTCCTTTTTCTTTTCTTGGGTTTTCTAGTAAAAGGAAAGGGTTAAACTCATTTACAAGGATATAAAAATGGGTAAATGTTTACCTATATTGAAATACCTTACATTTCTTGCACTCCTTCCAAATCTAACAGGCCAAATACCATTCTTACCTGCTTTCACCACCATTCAAATATATTGGAAGCATTTATAGATCTTTATCAAGAATGATTTTCTTTGAAGATTAATTAAATCTTTATTTTTTCCCGTTAATTCTACTTTCCCCATATCCATTTACATACTTGAATTTCACTTGTCATACTGCACATCAGTAATATTTTTTCCATCAAATCTTGTTATTACTAAGTAGTCGCTTTTTTTAATCTCTCTCTCTCTCTCTCTCTCTCTCTCTCTCTCTCTCTATATATATATATATATATATATATATATATATATATATATATTTCACAAAATTAAAAATAATAATGAGGTTTATTTGGCTTTACTATGTCAGTAATTTTATTTACTAAACTCTACACTTAATGGGGTTTCATACCCATTTTGTAGCAAACTCAAATCCACTATTATGACCTTCTGGTTTTATCACATGTTATTTTAAATTCAAGACAACTGCTATTTTACAAAAAAAATTTAAACCCATTGAAATCATGTGTTCGAACAACATGTGCTTTGATATCTTTTTCTGAGAGTATGTAAGCGTTTTGACTCCATCTTAGGATTCATGTTCATCCTTTCTTGTTTTACATTTTTTACATATTTCTTTCTTTTTTATTCTATTTTATGATTTATCATTCTCTCTCTTTCCCTTTACTTTATATGTGTTTTTGGATTATCCATTTTGTGTTCACTTCCTCAAATCGATACCACAATTGAAAAAAACTCATTTACATTCTCTTATCCTCTTTATGAATGATCACCTTTATATGGCTATGTTGTGATATATTCCCTTCTAATATCTTTTCATCCATAAATTTAACTCACACATTTAATTTTTCATACTCATTCACACATTACACACACCTTCATTTACTTGTATATATAGATTTCCCTTACTCTCACTATAACTCACTTGCATATGACTAATATAGAATATGTGTTTTTTGACCCATTAAAGACCATAAGTTTAGAAGGGGTTCCTAACAAATTCCCTCTTTATAACCCCATGCATGAATCCAATTTCTCTTTGGTTTCAATTTGATCATTTGCCTTAAAGCCTGATTTTTAGGTTTATTTATTTTATTTTATTTATCTATCTTTTTTGTAAAAGATCATGGAAAATCTGAATTTGCAATATCATACACATCAGTTATAGATCTCCCATTTATTTCTTGCCTTTGAGAATGAAGAAATACTTCTCCACTTATTATTGTTTCACATGCACGAGTCTCCCTCAAGTGGGAACACTTCCTCAAAAGATGCTGCAGCATCATAGGTCAAAATGGCGTCAAGGGTTTATATAAAAAATTAAAATTCTCGTATTAACCTAACTCATTACAAGCATCCTTAAACATAAAACATGATAGTTTTATATCACAATATTCAAAATTTACCCTTCAAAGTATCCCTTTTTCATCATCATTTAAACATGACCCACCATAGTGCAATTAAGTGAATAGTAACCTCAACTATTAGCTACCAAATAATCTAAAAGGATATGATCACTTATAAAACTTTATCTAGGAAACATATATAAACACTCTCTCTCTCTCTCTCTCTCTCTCTCTCTCTCTCTCTCTCTCTCTCCATATATATATATGTATATATATGTACCCTCACACACACCCTTATGTATGTATGGGGGTGGATGATTTTTGAATAGTAAAACTCACTCTCTTAGTTCTCCATATTTTT
This sequence comes from Sambucus nigra, assembly GCA_949130495.1. Lineage (NCBI taxonomy): Eukaryota > Viridiplantae > Streptophyta > Magnoliopsida > Dipsacales > Adoxaceae > Sambucus > Sambucus nigra. Next base: position 298,352,541 of record OX422215.1, on the reverse strand, counting down.
ATACTACACCAACTCGTCTTTCTTTTGATGATGTAGTTATTTTATATCTCTTAAAACATAATTTTAAATATCTCTTATTCAATCTCAGAAAAATTATCTATTTGGGAATCCATGGAAAAATATGGCATTTTTATATTACTAGTATGTCCCTAAAACAAAGGCAGAGGAGTGGCACATGGGCAATTCCATAAATGGAATTTATGAGCCACGTAAGTTTGAGAGAGATATTGTTCCACCAAGAGGCCAAAACTATGTTCAACATGATCAAGAAGACCTAAAACTAAAAAAACATATTTCTCTTTATAATTAAAAATAAATGAAAAGTAAAAATAACTAAAAAATTAAAAGATTGGGGACATAAGTATCAAATTCGTCGATCGATTGATGATTTTATATTCTTTCTTCATTTTCTTGCTTTCTGGAAAGACATTTACTGTGATACAATTTCACTCATAATTGGCGCCATTTGTGGGAATAAGATTATCTCTTTTGCAACAAAAGCAATCACTAAAAGGAAGTGCCATGATGTCTCATTATAGCAGCAACCAACCTCAGATCGAAAATGGGAAGGATGCCTCGTTCCCCTTAGGGTCAGGTTTAAAATTTGATAAGAGTAAAATACAAGGTTTCATCAGCAAAAACATCATTTTGAATAAAGTCACAGCCCACCTAGGTCTACACAGATCTCTAGGTTGGTTAACACATATGAAGATAAGTTTCAAGAGCAAGAAGAGGCCACATGCCTCCAAATGGAAGGGAATTCTCGCCTTCAGAGTCGACTAGAGAAAATGAAGATAGATCTCTATGGAGAAAATCAAACACATCATGAGAAGACTCCCAATCCTTACGCGAGCAAGACTCACAGCTGAAGGAGGAGTTCCAGGCGCGATCAACATGGATCACAGTGTGGTCAATTAAAAAGATTCCACAAAGATGAAGATCATCAGAGAGGTGATATAAGGAGCTTAGTCCATATAGAGATGGATCAACACCCAGCCAATCAGGGCCTAGGTCTATTAAAGAGCTGGTGAGGAGAGTTCTCAATACACAAATGAAATCCCCTTTTCATTTGTGATTGAATAAGAAGAGCCCCCAAAGAAGTTTTTTGTTCCTAGTTTTAAGATCTATGATGGCAAAACTGACCCCATTGATCATGTCAGGCAATACAGGCATGCGATGACCATGTGAAGCCATAATAACCCCCTCATATGTCGTATCTTCCTTTTTAGACTATAAGATGTATCCCATAAGTGACTTGAGAGACTACCACACATGTTCATCAAGTGCTTAAAGTCATTCACTACTCGCTTCATAACCAATAATTATCACCTGAAGAGGATGGACACATTACTCACGATGAAGAAGAAGCCACTTGACACTCTTCACAATTATGCCAAGTGGTATTAAGAAGTTTTCAATGAAGTGAAAGATTGCTCGGAGTAATTTATCATAGAATCATTCAAGATTGGTCTGCCGACCACTTCTATGCTACACCAGTCCCTCATAAAAAAAAGGCTAACATCATTGATGACCTCATAGTGTGTATTAAAAATATCCCAAGGTTGAGGATATGGTTCACGCTAGTACTGGGGAAACTGGTCATGTCAAACCCAATAAGGGAGGAGATAAGTCTGACACTCCCTAAAAATAAAACAAGAACGGGGCAAGAATGGTTCAAAAAATTTGAACAAGGTTGACCCCTTAAAAACCTTTTAGGCTATTAAAATAGTCTTTAAGGAACCTATCTACAAGATCCTCAAAAATATAAAAGACCAATCATTTATGAAGTGGCCCAAGAAGATGGGTGGAGACCCTACGAAAAGGAATAACACATTATGATGTGCATTCCATGAGGAAGGCGACCACCGAACAGAGAACTACAAAGCTTTGGAATCCCATTTAAAGGAGCTAGAATAGGCTGGGCATCTGAATTAGTACATAAATATGAGGGTTAATAAGGTCATATATAATGGCGAAGAGAAGACATATAATGTGCGTAATGATGATATGGGACATGAGTTCGTAGTAATCCATGGAGCATCCAACTTCAAACAGATCCAAGGAAACATTTTTTGCATGGAACTGAAGAAGGTAACAACTGTCATGGAGGACTTTCAGATTGACCTCGCAAAGAGTAAGGCTAAAAATCATCGACGACCAAAGAACATCGACTACAACAAGCACATCATCTTCATGGAGGAAGACCTGATTGGGGTAAGGACCCCTCAATACGACATCCTCGTAATCACCCTTAGGATTTTGAATTGGGATATCAATAAGCTTCTGGTAGATTAAGGGAGTTCGTCGGATGTAATGTACCTGGAGGTCTTTTACAAGATAAAACTCAACTTAGCCTACCTCAAGCACATAACTGTTGCATTGGTCGAATTCATGAGGAAGAACATGATACCATTGGGGAAGATAGTTTTGCCAATGGGGCAGGGAAGATTTCAAAGATGATTGAGTTCATAGTGGTAGACATTTATTCTCCCTACCATGACATTCTGGGCAGAGGATGGCTTCACGCTATGAAGTCCATGTCGTTGACCTACCATCAAAAACTCAAATGTGTTACAGATCGGGGAGTAGTGGATACTCGAGGTGATCAAGACACTTCTAGGAAGTACTTCATCACCGCCATCCGGCCTCGAAAAGAAAGCAAAAAGGATAAAGAAGTTATCTCAGAGGAAACGCAAGATGGGGATACACCTTTCAAATAATAACTACGATACAACCGACCAGGAGTGGAGGAGACCAGGGTCCACTGTGCTGACAGGTTTGTCGAAAGCTTGAAGGAGGTTAACATTGATGATATCCTTTTACAGAGAAAGTTTCTGATTAGGACAACACTCATCGACTACAAAAAGTAGCTGATAACCTTTCTGAAAAGTAAATTGGACGTATTCGCCTGGGAGACCAATGACCTTTTAAGGATTGATCCTGAGGTAGACTACCACCGCCTCCACATGGATGTAACTTTCAAGATATTCACTCAAAATGAGAACCAAACAGCCCCAGAAAAGGCTAAAGTGGTGGAGAATGAAGTAGGAAAACTTCTGAATGAAGGGTCCATTAGGGAAGTTTAATTATCTAAGTGGATTTCAAATTTAGTGGTGGTGTAAAAAAGTAATGACAGTTGGAGAGTTTGCATTGACTTCACTGACCTCAATAAATCATGCCCCAAAGACAGTTTCCCTCTATTGAAGATTGATCAGCTGGTCGACACCACGATAGCACATGAATTAATGAGCTCCTTGGATGCCTATTCAGGGTACCACCAAATCCTACTATTAATCCACGATAAGGATAAGACATCATTCATCACCCCCAGTGGGACTATACTATTACGAGGCCGTGCTATTTGGAATTAAGAACACAGGGGCACCTATCAAAGGTTGGTCATCAAAATGTTCAAGCAGCAGCTGGGAGACACTTTGGAGGACTATATCGATGACATGTTAGTAAAGAGAAAACACAAGGGCGACTATCTCAATGACTTGAACAACACCTTTAAAATCCTTAGGACATTTCAGATGAATCTCAATGCGAGCAAATGCTCATTTAGTGTCCAGTCAAGATAATTTCTAGGTTATCTGGTCAGCAAGAGGGGAGTTGAGGCCAATTCAGACCAAATTAATGCTATTAATAAGGTCCATCCACTAAAGACATTAGAGGATATTCAAAATCTTATTAGGATGTTCACAGCACTCAACATCTTCATTTCCAAGTCATCGGAGAACTACTGACCATTTTTTTAGCTCCTTAAGAAGGATAAGGTCCTCACTTGGAATTATGACTATTAGAAAGCCCTAGAAAAGATCAAATCTTATCTCAGCAAACCACCCTTACTAGAAATCCCCGATGATGGAGATCCTCTATACCTCTACATCATAGTATCAAGTCAGATAATTATCTTAGCCTTAGTCTACGAGAACGAGGGAAGATAGTCCCTTGTCTATTATACAACAAGACTCTTTTGGATACCGAGCATCGCTACTTACCACTGGAGAAGTTATCTTATTTCTCTGGTAGTTTCCTTAATGAAGATAAATCACTATTTTAAGGCCCACTCACTGACCGTGGTCACTTCATTCTCCCTCAAAGTTGTACTTCATAAAGTCGACCTCTTCAAATGATTATCAAAATGGTTAATCAAACTTAGAATGTTAGATATTAACTTTTATCCAAGAATAGCGATTAAGCAAAAGATCTTAGCCAACTTCATAAAATAATTCACTGTAGATAGGCCAACCAAATAACATCTTGTAGAGAAGCCATTGCACAAGGAAGCATAGTTCGAGAATTGAACCTTATACGTCGATGGAGCCTTTAATTCCAAGGAGCCAGAAGTGGAAATTATTTTAATAACCCTATAGGAAACCATCCTTAAGCAAGGAATCATGTTAGACTTTGAATACTCCAATAATGAAGCCGAGTATGAAGCACCGATAGTTGGCCTACACAAGTCCCTACTAGTGGGGGCAAAGCGGATCAATGTGTTCGGAAATTCAAATTGGTGTCTAACTAGGTTAGTGGAAATTTAAAAAGTAAAAGATGACGAAATGGAAGCCTACCACACGGTGGTTTATAAGATTATATCGAAGTTCAAAGAAGTCCACCATCAGTAGTTCCCCATGGGGCAAAATAGTAATGCTGTCGCCTTAACATCCCTAAGCTCAGTAGTGGACTCTGACCTCAAACGAACAATCGAGGTGGAATTACTAGCCAAACCCAACATTGATAAGGTCAACTCCATTGAGAAGGTTCTCTCCATTGAAAAGGGTCCCAGCTGGATGGATCCAATCATTGCAAACCTGTAGAATGAGATGTTGTTGGCCGATAAGAAATTGGCTCACCAAGTGAGAGTGAAAGTTGCTCACTTTTATCTTGATCCTAGAGGGAAACTCTACAGAAGATCTTTCACAGGTCCTTATCTCTAATGCGTCCACCAAAAAGATGTCGAGCAAGATATCTATGAGATTCATGATGATATTTATGGGAGTCACGTAGGAGGAAGATCTTTGTCATTCCGAGTAATCAAGGAGGAATATTGGTGGCCATATATGCAAAAGGATGCAAACATCTACATTCAGAAGTGTGAAAAGTGCCATAAGTTCTCGTGAATGGTTCATCAAATGGCCAATGATCTTAGGCCTTTAACTATCCCATGACCATTTACACAATGGGGGTTAGATATCATGGGATAACTACCTACCGCACTTGGGAATTTCAAGTATTTATTGGTCGACACTAACTATTTCACTAAGTGGGTAGAGGCAGAACCAGTGGCCAACATCAGAGATGATGACATGATGAGATTCATTTGGAAGAACATTATTACATGCTTTAGGGTACCAACAGATATCATCACTAATAATGACAGACAACTTGAAAACATCCCTTTTTAGAAATTCTACAATGAATATGAAATCAAGCACCCCTACAGTTCGATACCATACCCCCTGAGCAATGGTCAGGCAGAAGCTTCCAATAAGACAGTTCTCGATGGCCTTAAGAAGAGTCTGAAAAGAGAAAAAAGTACTTAGGTGGATAAAATTCCCCATGTTTTCTGGGCATATCATACTATGCCCAGGAGACCATTTGGGTAAACACCCTTCACACTTACCTACAGAATAGAGGCCATCATATCACTGGAAGCTGGTCCTCCGACCATGAGAAGCAGACTAGCCGACTAAGTACTTAACGACAATGATCTTTGCACTGAACTGGACCTAGAAAATGAACGAAGAGAGCAAGCTATGATTAATATGGATTTGTATCAACAATAACTGGCAAGGCAGTACAATAGGAGACTGCGTCCTAAGTAAAGTCTTCAGTAGCGCCGTAAGATCGTCGAATGGAAAAATGTGGCCAAACTAGGAGGGACCTTTCAAGGTGGTTAGAGACGACCTTCAATGAGCTTATTACTTGGAAACAATGGATGGTAGAGAGATACCAAGGGCATGGAATGAGGCCAACCTCAAGAAGTTCTATTTCTAGACTTCTTAGATTTCTTCTTCTAGACTTCTTAAATCTAAGCACATTTAGTTTATGCAAATTTTATTTCAAACTTATGTTGCTCGCAATTATCATTTTACATTATGAATAAATAAAGGCCCTTCTGTTTCAATGTCATTATTATCTAAATTTATGCATCATTTCTAAGTAATTAGTTCTCATTTTTGGGAGCCTTCACTGATTACAGTAAGTTATCCAGCTTATTCCAATCAAGGAAATCCCTCGAGCCAAACAAAGATTCGCTTGATTATAGTAAGTTATTCAGCTCATTCCTGTTGGAACACGAGGCCCCCCAAATTTTAAAATTCTTTCAAATATTAATTTCCTTTAATGCGAAATAGGATGGTTCAAATTCTAAACAACACAAACTTCAAATTTTAATTTCTTTCAAATTAAAAATAAACTTAACTCAAAGTGAAATTAAACTATTTAACAAATAAATTTTCACTTAAACCAAATTAAATAAACCCAAGTCCTAAAAGTTTGCTTAACAAGATTAATTCATTTTTCTATTTAGGCCAAACGAAATTTTATCAAATTAAATTATATTGACTTGAATTAAATTAACTTAAACATCACCCAAACATATTTTAGCACCAAATAATATGTCATTGTGATTTTTAAACCAATTTTTATCTTTTTAACCTAAGCATGCATTCTAGGTGAAATGCGAGATAAAATAAAATCACAACCACTACATAATGATATACGAGGAAAACCCGAGTGGAAAAAATCTCGGACGACCCCTAGCCTTAAGTCCATTAAATATGGTTTTATAATTACAAGAAAGTTGACTTACTTCCTCGACTCGACTCCGTCCAAGCCTTGAAGCGTCTTCTTGTAAATACCTCCGTCTAGTTGACAACCCCGGACTCCACCGAAATCTTGGAATCCACCAATGAGGCTTTCAGTCTCCGTCAACCCGCAACCAAAGCCTTTCTTTAAGTGGGAACACCGTAGCAAACAATTACTCTCCTTTGTGGATAGAGAATAAAACCCAAACTTCTCCTTGTTGTGGTAGAGATGAACCAATGGTGCCAAACACAAACTCCAAGCAAGATATATATATATATATATATATATATATATATGTGTGTGTGTGTGTGTGTGTGTGTGTGTGTGTGTGTGTGTGGATATTTGGATTAAAACAAAACAATGGGTGTAAACATTATGTTTTTATGAGACTAAATCATTTTGGAATAAACAAAAAAAGGAACTTTTTCTCTCAAGTATATTTCTCTCTTTTTCTCTTAGAGGGAATAAAAGTTCTAGTGAAAAATGAGTTTCCAGCACTTAGTTAAATAGGAAAAAGTAGAGGGAAAGAAAGTGGGAAAGTGGGAAGGTTTATAAAAAAATTGTCAGAAAATTGCCAAGGTCGTCCGAACGAGCTCGTTCGAACGACTTTACTAATGATAAGTCAGGGATTAAAAAACAAAGTTGTTGGCAAAACGCGTTTGAATTCTCGTTCGAACGACAATCTCATTCGAATGACACTTCAATCGAAAATTCAACAAATGTCATTTTTCATTTTTAAGCCCAAAAACCTTAATACAAAGTTCTAAAATATTTCCTGAAAATAAAAAGTCATTTTAGATTAAAATAACATCCATAAAAATATTCCAAGTCTCCTACATATATAAAAGTGCATTCATACCATTTGGAGACTTTGAAATCCAAATACTGTTGACGTAGAAACATGAAACTAAACTCGGTAATGGTGAAGCTTTAAATTCTGGTCCGCTAAGTCTTTAACACAAACTCGTCATAGGCTTGGATCGATACAATTTACACTCTATCCTATGACTCAAATCGTTTTTTCTGGAATTAAGCCAATACTACAAATTGACTCGATTGGAAATTTGTCCTTACAAATCTCCCCCTTTGGCTATTCCAGGAAAAAATAAACCAAAATCCTAAAGGGCCGTCAAGCTCGTTTAGACACAACATCCCACCCAAAAATTAAAAAATACAGACTCTATTGACATGACCCAAGGATGCTTTGCCACTTTAAATAAATACACGACCCAATGACGCTTAGCCGCTAAAATAAATTCCTGCACATTTAAGCAAACCATTAAACGTATAGGGAATATCAAGAGATTAAATGCAATTTAAATAAATACTTCCCCTAAATTAATTCTCCCCCTTTATCAATTATGATATACCTAAGAAGGTCGCGACTCCCCCTAAGTTAAATCTCCTAAACTAAAGGTTTAGAGACCATTTCTCCCCCTTTTTGTTCAGAAATAGACAATGGATAAAGAATTAAAAAATTACTTATTTCTCCCTCTAATTAAAGCAAATACCATTGCTTCCTCTCAAATCGAAACAAAGGATATAACATATGGGAAAAGAAGTAGAACATGATGGTGCACAAAGTGATAAGAACATTAAGGCATATGGGAAACAATAAAAATTAACTAATCCATACAAATATTAATGGATACCAACTATGATGCGATAACACAAAGATACCACATAAAAAATATAATGCGCTAAGCATGGGATATCAAACCAAAAATTCGCAACAATAGAGAGATACCAATTATGAATTAAAAGCGTAAATGGACTAGATAGCATGGCAAAGACTCAAAACAAACAAAATATCATATATATGTATACACATAAGATACAAAATATGCATAAGCACTCATATATAGATATAAACACACAAATGGCACAACTCAAAATAGCATAAGTTTTCCACACTCTTATGGCATAAATGTGTCATATGGAATGGAAGTGAAGGGGCGTGAACTAGAAACCAATGAATTAAGACCTAAACACTTAAACATGTTCACAGAGTTCTTATTTGATTGCAAAACTTTATCAATTCAGATTTAGCCTTATGTGACAAGATAAAGTGAACTTTATGAACAAACAAGCACAATGCATAGAAGCCTAGCATATTGATGATTCTACAAACCAATAGAGTCATGATAAGAAAGCGCAACTAGAATACAAGGATATTGTGAAAAACCGTTGATATACCATCCAAAATCCCTCAAAATATACATAATATACTTTTAAATGAATATATCAAAATAAATAAAATAGGCCTTGGCTAAATATTTTTCTTTTAATGCCATAATCTTTTAGGCCTTTGGACCACATATTTATTGTAGGTCCATAGCAAGCGGTGGCTTACTCACAATGGATAATATTTCCTTTCGGAGCCGTTCCCCGTGCACATTCATATATCATTTTTTATATCATGCAAATCTCACCTGCAACGGATTTAACATGCACACATCCTCCTAGATCACAAGATATGTAGATGACTAGATTGGTAGGAGAATACCTCACAACGATCAAATATACATGTGAAGTTAAAATTTCAAAAGACTCGCACATGTGTGTGAGAAGGCATATAAAAAGAGAAACCATTAATCAAGTCAAACTTAAACTACTCGATGTAACCATGACAAAGAACATTTTAAGGATTGAAAATTTTAACCAAAAGTTCTAGTCACATGGAAGCGAAAAGAAGGATTTAAACACAAACATATGCCATAAAAAGGTGTGTAAAACCAACAACACACACAAAAATAAAATCTTTTTGAGTTTTTGAAAATTTTAACCAAACAAACAAAAATTTACTCAAAAGACAAACAAAAATCATTTTGTATTTTTCACTTAGCCTAAATTACTCATGAAGATAAAATACAAATTATAAACAAAATCATTTTGTATTTTTCATTTAATGCAAACTAAAAAGAAATGAATATAATACAAAATATATACACAAATCATAATTCTATCATGTAATTATTCATGGAGCATAGACTTGAAAAATGGCAAACAAAACATACAACTAGCAAAAGAATATTATATGATGCACATAAGCTAGAGTATGAAAATAAAACTAACACATTTAACCTTTTGATTTAGCTTGAGAAGTTTCACGTGCAAGTAAATGAGAATCAAAATTCCTATTTTGTAAAGACGCCAAATTGGATTTCCTAACCGAAACTAGTGAAACGTGATGCTCTCGGGATTCGAGAACCGTGGTGACTCTACCCTTGGATTTCCTAGGATCCTTTTTTAGATCAAAACAAAATTTCCTAAGATGACCTTTTCGACCACAATGTGAGCAAGTAAACACTCTGCGAAAGGTAGAACCTAAGGATTGATCTTTGGAAATGTTCCTAGGTGATTCTCTCAAAATAGTCGATTTGGCTTTATTAGCGGAAGCATTATAAGAATCGAAGCCTATACCACAAGTGTCATTTTTTACTTGGAGCGTGACTAAGGTTTTATCTAGTTTTTCGGACCTACACTCCAAATCAAATTTGACCTTACTAGAGTCTCTTAATTTTACTTCTGGTTCTAAAATTTTAGACTCTAACAAAACATTACTCTCTTAAAACTCAAGAAGCTCCTTTTTTATTGACTCCATCAAACCTCTAAGGCTATCTCTCTCTCCTTCTACATATTCAATATTCTCTTGAAGATCTCTCTCAGGTGTCCTAATGTCTTCCACTAAGGCACTATCATCAACAACCTTGCCATGCTCTCTCAAACTAGCTTCTAACTTCAAATTGGCCCTTTTTAATTGATTTCATTCGGAATACAATTCTTAAAAATCCATTTGAAGTTCACTCTCATCAATCTCTTCATCACTTTCACTCTCTCTCTCTTATCCACTCTCACAACCATCATCTTTTTGGGATTCACAAACAAAGACCTCAGAAGGGTCATGTAAATGTATATCTTAATGGGAAGATTCATTTTCGGTGCTCACATGACTTTCCATGAACGCGATAAAGTTGCGCTCAATGGGGGAATCAGGTTCCTCTTCCTTTTCACTATCATCACTATGGGTGGCATTATAGGAAAATGGTTGTTTGCCTTCTCTCCTTAGTTTAGTGGGGCACTCTCTCGCCCTATGGCCATAACCCTCACAACCATAACACCTATTTGACTCGTCCCTATTAAGATTTTCATTATATGATTCAGGGATCTTTTAGGCTTTGTCATGCTTAGATTTTTCAAATTTCTTACAATCATTTTTAAGCTTATATGTATTAAATTTAAGAATTTTTTTGAAATTTCCTAGCAAACATAGCGATATCCTCCGAGTCACTGTCACTCTCATCATCTACTAACTCCTCAAGTTTGGTAGAGTGCAAGTTATGAAAATAATTTAAAACGGTCACTTTAGAAATAAATCTATTGGGTAGGGACCTTAAAATTTTCTTTACTACTTGGTCGTCGGGTATTTTCTTTCCCAAATTAAATGATGAATTAGCTATATCGTAAATCTAACATAAAATTCATCAAAGGTTTCATTTTCAAGCATTTTAATGGTTTTAAATTGAGTGGTGAGGTTTTGGAGTTTCGAAGCCTTAACGACACTAGTTCCCTCATGAGTGAGTTGTAATATATCCCAAGCTTCCTTAGCAGTTTCACATGTCATGATACGACGAAATTCATCTAGTGTAACCGCACTAAACAAGACATTCAATACTCGTGAATTAAAATTAGCTAATTTTAGTTCATTCTCACTCCAACGCTCAACGGGTTTTGGGACACGCTCATTTTCTACCAAACATGTGGGTGGGGACCACCTAGTAACGACTGACTGCCAAACCCTCTCGTCTATGGACTTAAGTATTGATTTCATACACGCTTTCGAATACGCATAATTGGAACCGTCGAAAATAGAAAATTTTGAAAATGGGGAAAATTCCATTTTAACCAAAAAAATTCTAAAAAGGACCTTAACGTAATAAATTAGCGCTCCGGCTCCGATATCAATTGTTGGAACGTGAGGCCCCCAAATTTTAAAGTTCTTTCAAATATTAATTTCCTTTAATGCGAAATAGGATGGTTCAAATTCTAAACAACACAAACTTCAAATTCTAATTTGTTTCAAATTAAAAATAAACTTAACTCAAAGTGAAATTAAACTATTTAACAAATAAATTTTTACTTAAACCAAACTAATTAAACCCAAGTCCTAAAAGTTTGCCTAACAAGATTAATTCATTTTTCTATTTAGGCCAAACCAAATTTTATCAAATTAAATTATATTAACTTGAATTAAATTAACTTAAACATCACCCAAACATATTTTAGCACTAAATAAAATGTAATTGTGATTTTTAAACCAATTTTTAGCTTTTTAACCTAAGCATGCATTCTAGGTGAAATGCGAGATAAAATAAAATCACAACAACTACACAATGATGTACGAGGAAAACCCAAGTGGAAAAAATCTCGGACGACCCCTAGCCTTAAGTCCACTAAGTATGGTTTTATAATTACAAGAAAGATGATGCTTCCTCGACTCGACTCCGTCCAAGCCTTGAAGCGTCTTCTTGTAAATACCTTCGTCTAGTTGACAACCCTGAACTCCACCGGAATCTTGGAATCCACCAATGAGTCTTTTAGACTCCGTCAACCCGCACCCAAAGCCTTTCTTTAAGTGGGAACGCCGCAACAAACAATTACTCTCCTTTGTGGATAGAGAATAAAACCCAAACTTCTCATTGTTGTGGTAGGGAGATGAATCAATGGTGCCAAACACCAACTCCAAGTAAGATATATATGTGGATACTTGGATTAAAACAAAACATTAGGTGTAAACTTTGTGTTTTTATGAGACTAAATCATTTTGGAATATACACAAAAAGGAATTTTTTCTCTCAAATATATTTCTCTCGTTTTCTCTTGGAGGGAATGAAAGTTATAGTGAAAAAAGAGTTTCCCGCACTTAAATAAACAGGAAAAAGTAGTTCGAAAGCAAGTGGGCAAGTGGGAACTTTATAAAAAACTGTCAAAAAACTGCCCAGGTCGATCGAATGAGCTCGTTTGAATGACTTTACTAATGATAAGTCAGGGATTAAAAAATAAAGTCATTGGAAAAACTCATTTGAATTCTCATTCGGATGACACTTCGAACGAAAATTCAGAAAATGTCATTTTTCATGTTTAAGCCTAAAAACTTTAATACAAAGTTCTAAAATATTTTCTAAAAATAAAAAGTCATTTTGGACTAAAATAATACTGATAAAAATATTCCAAGTCTCCTATATATATAAAAGTACATTCATACCTTTTGGAGACTTTGGAATCCAAATGTTGTTGACGTAGAAACATGACACTAAACTCGGCAATGATGAAGCTTTAAATTTTGGGCCGGTACGTCTTCAACACAAACTCGTCATAGGCTTGGATGGATACACTTTGCACTCTATCCTATCACTAAAATCGTTTTGTCCGAATTTAAGAAAATACTACAAATTTACTCGATTGAAAATTTGTCCTTGCAATTCCAATCAAGGAACCTCCTTACACCGCCAATGATTTTCTTGATTACAGTTATTTATTTAACTTATTCCAATCAAGGAATCTCCTAGCATTGAATAAGGATTCTCTTGGTTATAGTAAGTTATCCAGATTATTCCAATTAAGTAACGTCCACGCGTCGAAGAGGAGACAAGTTAATTATAGTAACTTAATCAGTTTATTTCAATTAAGCTAAATCAGCAGGCCCTTGCAATCCAACTGCAATAAGTTATTCAGTTTGTTCTAGTAAAGTGATAGGGCCCACATGTATTTGTTATGTTTAAACAGAAATGACCTCATGAGTTTCCTAGGTAATAATAGAAAGCCCTACGGGGGATCTCTAGGCATTAGAACCAACTTTGGTTGGTCTAAAAAGTCTCGAATGGGTGGATGGCCCATTAACTAGGTGCATTTTTTCCATCGCCTTTCCTAGGCCCAAGGGAGTGTGACAACACGACCTAAAAGGAAAGGGATATGGAAATACATGGAAAGGCATAAAAAGTGAAAAAAAAAATGATAATGCTTGGAGTTAACTTTACTTTACCGTCAAAAGACCAAAGTACAAAACATACAACTACACGACCATAATTAGAAAAAAATATACAACACATTATGGTCGGGGATAAATATTGCTTTATTTCCCTTCTCCAATAATCGTTTGAATTAGGGGAAGACTCATCCTCACTACCAGGATCCACCTAAAAATCATTGAGCAACTGATGAGGGATACCATCCAGAGGATCCCACTGCTCATTCTCCCAAAGAGAGGTCAACGATATGCTGGGCAGTCCAGTTGGTATTTATACCACAACTAAAACTCTTTAGGATCTTTGAGGAATTTAAGGGAATTGAACCATCCATGCTTGTACACAATCTCATATGTCTCCTGCAACCTCACAGGTGCATCCTACCAGCCTTTATCATAGCCTGCAGACCATATATCCCAGGAACGCATCCTGAACAAAAACTTAAGCCTCTTTATGGTTCTCTACAACCCGGATATGATGATGTTCTTCCTGTGGGAATCCTCCTCTAATTCATAAGGTTTCTTCTTTAGGGCATCATTCTCTAACTATACTAGCTCACCAACCTTGCCTACATCCTTTCCCACTTCAAACTAGGGCTTAAGGTCGGTTATCTCCTTCTATGTCAAGGAGTTAATATGCTCCAAGTCTTGGACATCTTCCTTTAACTTGGTGACAATTTCAGAGTGTTCCTTGTATGCTTCATTACTTGCCTTCAATGCCTTGTAGGACTGTAAAAACATGCGACAAGCTTGATCGCTCACATCAGGACTAAGAAATTTATCAAGATTTTTAGAGGATGAAACGTCCATAGTAATAAGCTATGAGTAGTAAAGAAAATAAAAATATAAATGAATATCAGTAAAGGAAGAAAGTTTTCTTTCATTGATAATTGAAGTGGTGGCAAGAAGCCATTACAATAGAGGAAAAGGAAAGTACAACACTTGAGCACAAATAAAAGAGAAAAGCCTAAATCTATAAGGCTTTATTCCTTCACCTTCTCAGATGACTTCAGAGCTTTTCCCTTTTCAATAGCCTTCTCTGTCTAGTCAGTAGCTATCTTGACCTGGTCTGATGGTTTCTGATATTGGTCAGCAGGTGGCCAGTAGATGGCTCCTCCTTAACAATCGGAGAAGGACCTGGAGGATACTTCTTAAATAACTCTAAGTCAAGAGCGACCCCTACTACTTTCAAATCTTAGTTCCATCAATTCTTAAAGGATATCTTCCAGGCATAAGCAATTTGGATTTCGACATCATTATACGCGGTAGTCCAGTCCATCGCATAGCTGCCCTCTTTAATGCCAAGGACCTCACCTTCCATCTTCTTAACCTCCTCAATAAGCTTGTCCTTATCCATGACTATAATATTATTAGACGTCTTCATCTCGGCCATTGCCTGCACAATGGTTTACCTTTATAACTCAAAGGCCTTTTGAGCATATGTTAAATCCATCCTGGTCTTCTGCAGAGCCTCAGACAACTCTTGTTCTTCTTAGACTAGTTAGCATGACCATCCAGAAGAGTGGAGAAATCTACCACAAACTAAAAAAATAAAAAAGGGAATGAAAATTGGAAAGCGAAAACACTTCAAACCAACTGAATGAATAAAGAAAAGAACACTTAACAAAGCAAGCGCTTAAGCAAATTTTAGAGACAGTTGGTCAGGATGCAACTTTATTGAAATCTCATGATCGGCAGTGAGCACTACCCCCTTAGCAAATCGGGGGCAAGGGTTGGGTTACGGGCCAATCTATTGCCCTGAGGAGTAATATAGAGAGAAAATAAAGATTTAACAGGGGACTCAATAGCTTTCTTCTTCTTCTCTTCCTCTCTCTTCCTCTTCTATCCATCTTTCTCCATTGATTTAACCCAAAGTGTATAACATTTTGCTAAAAATGTTTCAATTATGTTGTAATAGTCCCTGTCACAACAAGCTTATATTAAAAGTCTTCTTTAGTAAAAACTATCCGCAAAAAAAATGCCATGGATTTGCAAAATAAATGTGATGATGATCCTCAACTTTTGGCATTACAAAGTTACAATGCTAATTTAGAACTTAGAGGATTGGAAAATCATTAAAGAATTTTAAAACTTAGGGGTTTAAAAAGTTATTGTTCAAACCAAATTTTAGGCAATAAGAAGATGTTTAAACATATGTAGAGTTGTAATAAAAACATTTCCCAGGAAATATACTTTCAAATAAAGGACGAGGGTCCTTCAAAATTTATGTGGAAAATAATGAAACTATAAGGCATGACCCACCATGTTTATCATTTGAATCCTCTCTTATATATGGTGAACTAGAATTGTGGTTGGTATAAATTTGGTAGGATAATTTTTCAATATTATTCATATACCAATTGGATTGAAAAATAAGGAGCCATGGTCAGGGGTAACAACTTTGAACACCAATAGTTGGAATCTTGTTAGCTTAACAATAGCCTTGATTTTATTCTCCGGTCATGCTGTCATAAAAATGCATTTTAGTAAAAAAATACCTTTAACTCTTTATAGATATCTAAATGACGAGCCTCTTTTAATATTGGAAGCTTGAATTCCATTTTTTTTGGTATATGACTCATTTTCTAGTTCAAAATACATAAAGAACGCAACGTTTAGGAATTCAGACCAAAATTTTGGACTATTATAGCATTTTGTGTTGTTATAAAAACATGTTTTAGTAAAATGATAATTACTCTCTGCACTGAGTTCCAAATGGAGAATTGATTTTTGCATTGGAAGATTGACTTCTAGATATTTATTTGATTTATAATTTGTTTTCTAGTTGAAAATATACAAATAATGCAAATCTTGGGAAGTCATACCAAAATTTTGGATTATTAGAGAAATATTTGGTACCCATAGAAGATAAATTATTTTGAAATTATTCACCATCTTTGATGACCTATTGAAGTGTAAAATATTTGTTATTATTCACCATCTTTGGTGATCTTCGAAGATTAATTTTTGGTTAATAATTCACCATTTAGATTACACTTCGAAGGCCAGATGTTGTATGATTATTCACTATCTTTGGTGATCTTCGAAGGTTAAAAATATTGTAATCATTCAAGATCTTTGGGGACACTCTGAATGTAAATTTTTTCACGACTGTTGACCATATTTGGTGATCTTCTAAGGAAAAATGTTTTAATTATTTCCATCTTTTGTGACCCTTCGGAAGTTTAAAATTGTTTGGGACTATGCATCCTCTTGGTGATCTTTAAAGGTAAAAAAGGTTAAAGTTATTCACCATCTTTGGTGAGCACTTTGAAGTTAAAAGTTTATGTGATTATTCACTATCATTGGTGACCTTGGAAGGTAACAAAATATTTCAATTATTAACCATATTTGGATACCCTTTGAAGATTAAATTTTTTGTGTTATGATTCACAATCTTAATTGATGTTCAAAGTTTAAAAATATTATGATTATTCAACATCCTTAGTGACCTTTGATGTTAAAAGGGATTAAGTTATTCACCTTATTTGGTGATGATAGAAGTTGAAATCGGGAAATAAATTATGTGACCTTTTACTATGACCATTAACATGGATAGTTACTTCTATTAGGAAGAATTTTTTCACATTTAATAAATCTAATGAAGTTTATCCTATACTAAAATTATCAAGTAATCACCACCTCAATTTTTCTCAAAACTTAGGGGGTACGGGGGTTTGTTTACACAAGATCTTATCGGGTTCATATCATGATATTTTTTACACGTAACTAGATAACATGGGAAGTTAATAGAGGTTATTGCATGAAATTTTGGTGGAAGTAGTGGGTGGTTTAAAGTGGTTATCTTTTATGTAAGTAGTGTAAAGTTTTGAATTTAAAGTCATTTGGAGAATTAATTTGAATTTAGACCAAAAGTTACTTGGAGATAAGATTCATACCAGAAGTTACTTGGAGCTAAGCAATGTTAGTTATTGTAGAAAACTATAAATTTATCCCTTTAGAAAGACAAAAGATATCTCCAAAAGATCAAACAAACCTATGTCTTTACATTTCATCCTTTAAATTTATGTAATTTTTGTGCCTTTGATCCTTTAATTTTTAGCAATGTAATCTTACCTACCTTCAATTCAATGCAAGTTTATTCAATCTTTTTCCTTTACATTCCAGTATTTACATTTCAGCCTTTATTTTCAAATATTTACATTACTCATTCTGTCATATGAAGGAGTTCTGTTAAGTTAGAAAAACATAATAACTAACAAATATTGTGCTTGGATGATTTCATTTCCAAGAAAATAGTAATATAAAAAGAAGCACTATTAATACTGAACGTAGGACCCTCAACAAACATTCTAAACCACTTTATATCTTTGTCTCTCATTTTAACACACCTCATCACTACTTGGTCTAAGGTCATGTAAGGAGAACTTATTGGAGCAAAGGTATAGATATATTTCTAGCACTTTTAGATTGGCAACATCTGTAAAAATGATTATTCATTGTGTTAATAATTATAAACAAATTTTATTGTCATCGAGGTCACAAAAAATGCTAAATTACATCAGTCATTAAAAGATGTGGAGGTTCTTTAGAAGGATCTCTGAGATCAATTAAATGATGTTCTATGGAGGCTTCCTTTACCCTTAATGGTGGAGGAGCACGCTGGAACCCAGAAAATAAAAACAATAGAAAACATTGCCTCCCGTTAGAAAGAGAAAATAACCCTTAAGAAAAAAACCATGTGGCATGGTAGCCCATGTAATCACAATGAAGATAAGCCCTTTGAGTAAGGCCATGACTTGGTACGCAACCAAGTCCTAGACTACTCCCCACTTACCCCATTAACACAAGACCGTGGCCTTTTACACAGAAAGGTCATGAAATGTAAGAGAAATACAACAGAAGACCAAGGCATAGTACATCAACATGCCACGGTCAATAAGTGCAAGGCTAAATAAAAATGCCATGGCATGGTGCCTCACAGGTCACGATCGCTCAAGCATAGCCAAACCCCATAAGTACAAGACGTGAAATGTGACATGTTAGCATTGGGTCACTACCTGTCCACCTTTTTGAAGATTCTATCTGACAAATACCTATCCATAAGTCATGTGAATTGTTCATGTGATAACATCCATCAAGTACTATAAATAGAGGTCCTCACCTCCCCATTTGACAAGAAAGATTTGGGTAGTGAAGTTCTACCAAACTCTTCCCAGCTTCTTTTTACACCTTCTCTCTAAACTGGAGTCCACACTCTGGTGACCTACTTCGGCATCCTAAATCATTACCTTCCATGACCTCTATTGGTCTATGTCATAGAGTTCGCAACCTCCACTACATAAAACTAGTGTTTGTTTTTATAGTAAACTTATTTCTCTTATTTTGTATGCTTTTAAGACCCCCAGACTTATACCATTACATGAATCTAATGAGAGTCAGGCTCCATAGTGGATGTAGACTTGTATTAACAATCAAACCATTCTAAATATCATATATGTAACTCTTTATCTCTCGTTTGATTTATTTTTATACTTCGAATATTATATGCATATTTGATAGGATGGTTCTCTAGTAGATCCATTTTTTAATGGTAACAGTTTGGCGTCGTTTATGGAAAATAAGGTGTTCTATCGAGTCTCATAAATTGGGTCCATTATGTCTTATTGCATCCATAAGGATCTCCGAATCTACATCTTATGGGTGAGATTTTGATAGTTAGACCCATATTTGCATGTAAACCCAATTAGGGCATTTTTATCTTTTCAGATATGTCATCCCAAGCCAATATTTAGATTTTTAGGCAGATCTATCTACCCCAATGATGTTTCCATGTCTAAATATTTTTAAGAAGCTTGACAGGCCACGAACGCATAAAGACCGAGGACTAGGGATGTGTATATTTTCTTCTTTCTTTTCACTTTTAGGCCTTTCCCCATATTTTAACCTATATATTATGTATTGTCTACTAAACCTATGTAATGTTAAACATATGGACTTGTTATGCCTTCGTTCAACATACCAAAGACCTTTTACTCTAATTCTTGGGGGTGGAAAATAACATTTAGGAAGTTTTGGGTTAGAATATGAACTCTACCCCTACTATCTGCGGTATGTACATGTTGTTATGATACATGGCATGGCCTCAAGTGGACAACTTAGGATAATTCTGATATTTTTGATATATTTAAAATTTGTTTATTAAACAATAGTTTTCTTTTCAACCAAAGATGCCACAAAATGATTTCAAAAATTCGTAACATATTTTAGGGTTTATGGGTCGGGTTAAATTGAATAAGGCTAGGTCGCAGGATTGGAAATTGATGATTCCTCAGGAAAAATCCGACAGGGCTTTTCGCCTTAAGGATCAGTAAACCGCCCAAGATAGGTTAAGATGTTTTTAATAACTTTTCACTTACTATTCTGTACAATGGCTTATACTCGGTTAATTATTCGCTAGATGAGATCACCTTGGGAGGAAAACTATATTTAATCATATCAATTGGGATGGGAAAACTCCTTATATAGGATAAAATCCACGACCTCATCCAGTATTGCCTTAATAGGTCGTGAGCTTAATGAAAACCGTTGCATCCCATTATTACTATCATCTCAATGTTTGACTCTGGTTACTCTATAACCCTAAGAACTAATGATTTAAAGAGAAGAATCATGAAAGGCAGCTCAGGATTAGGCCCCCAGTAGACTAAAGATGTAGACCACTTGATGAGGTGCTTCAACCATCTGTATGAGGGTTGGGCCTCACTTTATGTCTAGATGAACCTCCTCGGACAGAGAATTTTTATTCTTGAGTCTTCACTAACACACTGAAGGATGAAGACCCTAAGGCGAAGACTGAGGCCAAGATTTGTGAGAGGAAGAATCTAGCAGAATTAGTTGAAGGAAATAATAGGATGAATAATGATCATTCAGAAAGGCCATATGAGGAGTCCCCCTCCCCCCCCCCCCCCCCCCCAAAAAAAAATATAAAATTCGAGAATCTCCTCAAATGATCAGGAAAGCTGAAATCTTTTACTAGTAGGAGGGACAAAAGTAAGGAGTGTGAGTTCCACAAAGACAACATCCACATTACCCAAAAGTGTCGAAGCCTAAATAATTAGGTCGAGAGGCTTGTCAAAGAAGGAATTCTATGGCGATTCACGAAGCATGTGGACTTTAACTGAACAGAAAGAAGTCGCGGCTTTCATCACCGTAGTATGTCGCTTGAAATATGTCTTTGGGGGATATTTTGACTACTTTACTACTTTTATTATTTTTATAAGGTCATAGCTTGGCCAGAAAAATCAATTTTGTATACCCTCAAGTTAATATACTAATAAAAATTTAGCAATTTACTTTAATTCCTTTGCAATTTTTGTTCAGCGAGTTGTAACTAAAAACCTAACAATCATATCACAGGTGAAGATCACGATCGTAAATGGAACATAACTATGAACGGCCACAGAGACATAGGTGTCAAACTCAAGAGTAATAAGAACAAAAATGTATATGTTACATGCTTGTGAATGACCGTGAAACGACAACAAGACATGTCTAAAGCATTGGGGGGCATTGAACCCCTCAGGTCGTGGAGGATTATCTAAAATCCATTGGCAAAACATTATAAATGTTACGTCACTAATTAAGAAAATATTTAACATATAAGGCTCTATTGACTTGGGTGGCTTCTAATACCCCACATAGCCTTCGGTGACTTCTAATACCTCACATAGCCCTGGGTGGCTTCTACTATACCACAAAACCACGAGTGTTTTTTAACAACCCACACACCTATGGGTGGTTTCTAATAACCCGCATAACCTTGGGTGGATTTTAATACCCCATAAAGCCTTGGATGGCTCCTAGTAGCCCATATAGCCATGGGTGGATCCTAATACTAGCCCCAAAGGATGGAATATTTCAATAGATAGAAGACAATGATAAAAAAAGAAGAATACTATGAAAGTTGAAGAAGACGCCTTGACATTCGAAACTACTGAAAATCAACATGCCCAAAGCCTTGAGGGGCCAATGTACCTCTGAGGCCATGATTTATTATCCAAATACTTTGTAAAAGATAAAATTACTAAGGTTACAGACATAATTGCAACACATCGTATTTTAGGGAATACTTAAATTACACGTGTCATAATAATTTAATTAAATTGAAAAAAAAAGCAAAATGAACAAATACTAATTAGTTGTGTGATAAGTAAATGAAATTGCATTATTTTATATTACGTCGTAAGTGGGTAAAAGCGATGGGTTGATGGTATAATGGTATCTTATTCATGAATGTGAGGTTGTGTTAGGAATGAGATGGTATAATTATTATGGACGACTCAGATGGTGATTAGAATTAAGTACCCAGGTGTAGTGATTGGGTTTCAGGGGCCTTTTTAAACTAAACGGGACCCACATAGGGCATATGAATCATTTTCAGTATGAATGCTAACCTTATTTTAGGATTAGGCTTATAAAATGAAAGATTTGGGGTTAGAGAATAGTCACTTTGTTATATTAAGAGTTTAAGTTGTTATATCAAGAGTTTAAGAGGGAAGTTAGGGATAAAAAAGGAAGAAACTCAAAAAACTCAAGAGCAAAACCAAAGGGACTCAAGAGGAGATCAATTGGGAGAAGATTTTGGGAGGTTTTTGGGCTAGGAGTATCATCAACAAAGACAAAATCAGACTCTACAAACCTTAAAGAAATTGATTAACTTTCTTAGTAATTTATATTGATAATGCATTTAATATTAGAATTAGTGACAAATGTTTTGGCTGGGAATCATATGGAAAAATGGGTTTGGGGGACATGATTTCGTAGGATTTTTTGGGAATTGTATGGTATGAAATCTGAAAATAGAAATCTATGTAGAATGATTTAATCTTGATGGGAAAAGCTTTGGAAATTATGAGTTATTGCGATATTATTGAGAATTACAGAATTCTTGGATATAATGATGAATCCCATGAAATTAATGATGTATATATGAATTGATATATGATAAATGTATAATCTATAGTTAGGGTCGATGGAGAATGAGAATTATTTATTTAATTGGGTTATATATTGGATTGAATTGAATAAAAATTGAAAAAAGTTTGAACTAAAAAAAACTGGGTTGTTTTGGGTGTTCTGCAGGGGTGAACCGGTTCGCCCTCAAGCCAAATCGGTTCGGCAAACCTGTTATGCCCAAGTTAGTTTATTTGATGGATTTTGCTAATAGTTTAATCTTAGATTGATTTAGGATGTCCACGAATAATTGTATGACCTCTAGAATATTGTAATAAATCTGATAATTATCCTTGGCATGGTTGGAAGATGTCCGAGCTAAGATTTAGAGTGTTTAGGATGAATAATGCTAAGGAAATTTAAATAATGAATTCATGATGAAAATTCGAGGAAAAAGGGATACGAGCTGGTTGAGAATGGTTAAGTATCCAGAATTGTATTATAAGGACCAATTAATTAAAAAAGTGAATTTAAATAATTGGAAATTGAGATTTGACTCGGGAAGTATAGGCTAGGGATAGGAGTGACATGCACGATTAGCTAGGTTATGGGACATATATACAGGTGTGTATATATATATATATATATATATATATATGTGTGTGTGTGTGTGTGTGTGTGTGTGTGTGTGTGTGTGTGTGTGTGATTATATCTGTGTGCATGATATATTTATATGTATGTCTGCTATCAGGGGAGGTTGCGCACTATGGGTGATCTCTCCTAATGAATCCCAACTGGTGTATGTAATACCCCGTAATTTTTAATAACTTTTATTATGCGATAAATTAAAAGTTAATGGGATTAATTGAAATGAATTATGAAATAATTAATTGGGATTAATCCGAATTTAATATTACTAGAGAATATAGTAATGTGTGATTCTGACTATTACTTGGTGATATATAAGTAACATATGAATATGAAGTTATTTATATTGTCGTGAGTTACTAATACGATAATAATGGAAATTAAGTCGGGACGCTGTATGTGACGTGTCAGGACTAATTTAAATGAATAAAAAGGAAACATCATTTTATATCAACATTATGGTGGTCGTTTCGAGTGTGCCGCTGCATACGAAAGGGTCGAAATAGTTCGAAAAGTCTATTTCGGTGTTGGATTTGGGTTTCGGGTCAATTAGGAGATGAAAGGACACTTCGAATAGGCAAATTAGTCATTTTACATGGGATATGAATAGTAATTTCCGATTTTGTCTTATTATAAAGGTGTTGGATTAACGGAACGTAGGTTCATTCCATTCCATCACAAGATATTTGAGAGGTCTTAGTGTAAGGGAGAGTGAAAGGTTCCTTGGGAGAAGAAGAGATTGCTTTGAGAAGGGAAGAGTTGTGTGAGGCAAACCAAAGGGGAATAACCACCTTCTGCCACCAGCACCACCACCGAAAAGTCTCCGAAAAATTAAGAAGACCAACATCATCACCAAAGGTTTAGACTTACATAACTAAGGCAAGTGCAATCCTTGATTTATTTTGATGCTTAAAATATCCATGCTAGATAGGATATTTAGGATCCCAGAAATTGCATGTTTCAATGATAAACTGCGGAGTTTTGATTTAGTTATGGACATGAGAATTAGATAGAATAAATCTCTTTCTGTACAAAGGTTTTAATCCACGAAATTTGGTTTCAATTGATGGGAGAAATCTAAGTTTATATAATTTTCTAGGACAAATATTAAAATATGATAATTCTGTTAAAGATAGGATTTAATCCAAACTACTTGATGAATTTAGGTTGTTTGATTGTTATAATTTGATCATATACGTTGCTATATCAATTTAGATGAATTAGGAGAAGTTTTGGATTGATTTATGTTGACTTTAGTGTAAAAGAAGTATCAAACCCGTAGGTGATAATATGCAGAAACAGGGCTGATATCTGATCGATCGATCTACTCAAGAATGTCGATCGATCGACTGATCGATCGATCGACCTAAGACCATCGATCAATCGACCCCCTCTGGAAATGTGAAATGTTTTCTTTTAAAGTTTGATTGAATCCCAATTTTTGATAAATCTCCAGTGATGATTATTTGAATATGATGGAACCTAAGGGAGGACAATAGGTATACTTGAGACCCGAAAAATGTAATTTGTGTGAGATTAAATCGAGGAGAGAATTAAAGAGGAATTAATTATATAAATTTTGGTAGAAATAATATTTGAATGATTTTGTATTTTAACTAAGGGTGAGAGACTTAGGTGTCTGTTGAATAATTATATTTAATCGAGGATAATATTATGTAAGTGGTATCCACATTATAATATTCGATGAATTATGTTTGGATAATTTTAGTACATTAATGAGGAGCGAAAGACTTCTGTTAATGTTGGAATTTTTTTATTAAAGTGAGAAGGACATTATGTGAGTGATAACTAAATAATAATAAAGTGACAAAGAAAATAATTATAATTAACAAGTACGGGTGGTATTGATAAATACAACGGGTACTTGGGGATAGGATAAATTCCTAGTATTATATATAGGTCGAATAAGTACCTAATTTTATATAGGTAGATGATAATGCCTATTGTTTGATAATTTATGTACATGACCTAACTATCCTACTTTCTATCGACGGGAGGTTTACGCGTGAGGAAGGTCGTATCCTAATAAATTTATGGGATCTTTGACTTGTCGCTCGAGAACATAGGATGTAGGTTGATTATGATTAGTGAGAACAATGGTATATAATGGTCATTTGGGTGCGTAGCCCAAAGTCTTAGGACTATGTTCGCCTCCACTATTTGTGTTTTATGATTGCGGTTCAAGTAATCTTTACCGAACCTATAGTCCCCTATACAGTGACAAGATGTATTAGGACATGATAACAGAGTAATGCAACACCGCAGCTGTGTCTCGGGGTGCAGTATAGTATATATATATATAATAGAGTGAATGTATATACATATGATGATATCTACTATGTGACTTAAGTAGAATTAAAAGATAATGATATATAAAATTAATTAAGTATGAGAACACTTAATTGAATTGAATTTAATTAATAAGGGGCTTATCCATGTTGAATCCAAATGGATATATATGTTTATAACATTATTACATGTATTAGGAAATTAATACGTGGGAATGAATTGGGCTATAAATAATGTATACATTGGGTTAATCTGTTAGCGTGGGAACTATAACTAGGATGGCTTAGAGGTGCGTCAGGTGTGCACTCTAGATGAGAGGTGAGAATCTCAAGAGAGTGTTTGATAATCTAACATGTATATTATAAGTGATAAACATTGTAATTATTCACTTGCTATTTTAAAAACTATTTTACATCGATCTCTGACCCGTTTCCTTTCATATTCTCTTCTCTCTCTTGTGTCTCCTATATCAAGTGTCCAGCCACAGGGACACCAGCCTTAGAGGATTATGATGCTGACGAGTTATGGACGCTATGGAGATTGAAGCTTTGTATTAGATGCCTTCATATATGTTTATTCCTACTCTGTAGTTGATTATTATATAGGGCATGTCGCTCAAGAGGATTATAGTATTTCCCTTCTATTTGAGTTAGGATTTTATACTCATGTTGTTATGGTACATTTGTTATTATTGGGATTTATGTATTGAGATATTTGCTGGAAAGTATTATTCCAGTTGAATTTAAATTCTTTTGTGATTCATCTATTGATATGGATTGGATTGTTATGAAAATTGTTCGTAATGGTTAAAATGGAATTTTTATTAAATTAAAATTTCAAAAGTTTAATACCTGCTTAATTGGATATTAGGTGATTAATGTTTTTCGACAGTGATGCTAAGAATGAACCAACTGTAAATTCTGTTTTAATTGGGTATAGGACTGATCACCCGATATTTCATTTAGCAGGGTGTTACAGTGTAGTATTGGCCCCCTGGATCATAGGTCTGTCGTATGACCACGCTATGTGAGTTTAGAGTCTGGTGAAGGTAATGTGGTATGGTTATTCCCCACATATGTATGAACATGAAAGCCTCCAACTTACAGTTATGCTGCATGTTCGGTGGTAAGATTTCGACCCGATTGCCTAGGTAGAGGTGTGTATTCCCTGGAGCTTGACAAAATGCTAATGATTCGTATCAAGTGAGTTATTACTCCGAGGGATTGCGGTTATGCATATATAGTGAGTTATATATATATATATGGATGTATACTTGATGTGATAGGAAAATATGTATATAAAACTGAATAAAATTATATACGGTCATAAGACACTAATGTGTGATTATTTAATTAATAACTAGTAAAAATTATTTGAAATGAATTGATTAATTATAATTGAGAATTATATTTGTTAAGTAGATGTGAAAGCTAATTATATAAAATACGTGTGACACATGGTAGCATATAGACTTAAGGGTATATTTAGACTAGTTATGCGGGGTAGCATAACTAGGGGTTAAAATGCATATGTTAGGTACACACTATAGTTGAGGGGTGAGGATTATCTCATGGGAGTTCGACACCAGTTTAAGTATGGAAGAATGAACACATATTTATCAATTCATTTTAATTACTTGCAAAATATTTTCAAAAGGATTTGGAATTTGTCCCATATCAAAATATTTTCAAAACCTATAGGTGTCCAGCCACAGGGAAGCCAATCATGATTATCATTTCCAGGTCATCAGAGCTGTAGCCGCTGTGGAGTGTTGTAGGGATTGGTAGTCATTTTCTATCTTTGAGATCCTAGATAGGATTCAACCAGTTATTATATAGGCATGTCACCCAATGTTAATTTTGTTTCATTTTTATTTGATTAAGTTTTATTGGATTGTAAAATGAAGGTTTATTCGGTTAGATGGATTATGTGATTGATTAATTATTTATCTGAATGGTTTATGGTGAATGGTTTTTATTTACAGAAATTTAAGAAAGATTAAAATTGACACATGTTAATTAAATAATATTCGATTAGTGATTAATGAATTTTTTGACAGTGACACAAAAAATGAGCCAATGAGATTCCTGTTTTATTTTAGTAAAAGGTTGGCCACCCGTTATTTTAATAAGTGGGGTGTCATAGATGGTATTATAGCATCAGTATCTAGTGTCCTTAGGATATGTGAGGACTTACTACATTTTCAGTGTTGCTTTTCTTTAATGTTGAGCCCTATGCTTATAACTATCAATTCCTATTATGATTTACATTCTCCTACTATTATGTATAATTGAAGTGAATCTCACACGATTTTGGTTGGGTTACATATGCCAAACAATCTAGCAAAGGCCGTTAGGAGGCCTGCAGGAGGAGAGGCTCTACTAGAGCCGCATAATATTCAGGGGACAATGTCCGCAACAGAAGTCACAATTATTGTTTCTCAAGTAGTTAATGTTGTTATGACTGCTAGGGTGCAACAGTTTCCCCAAGCACCAGAACATCAGATGATGGTGCTAATTCAGAGTCACCCAGTGCAACTAATATATAAAAGAGTCAGCGGAGCCATTCAAAAGTACCATCCACCGGAGTTTTCAGGGAATTGATGACGTTGTATTAGTTAGCCAATGGAAGGAAGATATCCAAGGTATTTGCATAAGGTGGAGTGCGTTGACACTCAAATATAAACTTTAGCCAATTTTAAGCTCATATGACCAGCATTATAGCTGTAGGAGTCGATCCCCACATCTGAGGAGAGAGAGATACTATAAGTGAAGACGAATTTTGGGTGCGGTTTGACCGCGAGTCCTTTCATTTGTTGTTCAAATAGAGATACAAAGGAAGTTTTTGGACGTATCACAGGAGGGTCAGAGAGTGGACGAGGATGAAGAGGAATTTTCTTGTTTAGCAAACTTCATACCCGATGAGGTGGATACTGAGGAAAATAAGGTTCTTAAGTTTGATGATGGACCCACGAGTAGAATTCGCTAGAACTAATGGGAAATTCCATATTGAATGACTTGTGTCGATGTGATCAATGTAGTACTTTTACAATGTAAATATCAATGCTTCCATGTGAATGGAGGCAAAAATTGGAGAGTCTAGCTAGTAGAGCAAGACATGGTAGGGCACAATAGGGAGGATAACTAAGAGAGGGACCTATTTAAATAATTCAGATCAATGGAATTTCTATTGAGTAAAGTTGGAATCAAATAGGTCCATCAAGGCCAACAACATTTTCCACAGGGTTAGTGGGGTCAAGGGAATAATGGGGAAAGCCATCAGGGTCGAGGTTACCCAGACCATAGAGTAAGGCAACTCCAACATGGTAGGTGGGGCTAGAGACAGGGGGATTACATAGGGTAGTCTTTTATATATAAATAGAAGGGCCATATGCGTAGATATTGTTCGTAAAGAGATAGGAGACAAGAGAAGGGTGCCCAGTAGGGGAAACAACTACCGTAGTTTTTGGTTTAATTTAGATATGAGTACTACGTCAAGGAATCATTTGAACAGCCAGTGCTATTAGCAATGGAAGGTATGACTTTTATCCTTGGGAAAATCGGGTGAGTTTTGTGTGACACGAATGTTTCACAGTATTTAATTAACACTAGATTTCATGTGTTAAATGGGTTTAGTGGATGTAACATTAGTATCACTAGTGTGCATATATTTACCGTTGAGTAACATGGATCTCTTTAGTTCCATCTGCAGGGGGAGCGAGTGTGGAAACTAAGAGGGTATGTTTTAATGGATTTTATCATATTCGAGAGATATGTTATGCGAGTATGATGTTATTCTGTGTATGAAATGGTTAACAATGGTGAACTATTATGGTTAGGATACCGGGTTCGCTGTTCCAAGGTAGGATGCATTGTTTTTACGAGGTATCACCTGAAAGGGGGTTGAGTCCGCATATATACTATGTTGTAGTGGAGGCTTAGGAGAGTATAGTTGTCTCGTTATATTTGATCCCAATGCGTAGGGACTTTACTGATGTGATTCAGTGTATATCAGGTTTACCGTCGAGCGGAGAGATTTATGTCATTATTGATTTAACGTTGGGGACTTAGTGATAGTACAAGCGTCGTATTATGGGACTCCTTTATAGATATGAGAGTTGGGGATTAGAGTTATATGTATGGGGATAAGATTTTTAGTTTCCCGATTACATGCCTTGGGCCTACAGAATTCGATGATCGAAAATGCTAGGTAGTAGTGTATCAAGGGGTTCCTTGTTTGGATTTCGCTTGCGAGACGTCCCATGCATGAACCACAGTGAATGTCGGGAGTTGAGAGATGTGTTGGGCGCTATGGAAGTGGTAAGTACTTTAGTTATTACACGTGTATACGGATAACACTTTAAACTGAGAGTTATTATACGATATAAGGCTAGTGGAGTCGGGTAGTGCTAAACTTTTGCACCACTAGTTGATGGGTGGCGCAATCTCGAGAAGAATTAAATCGCGATTAGTGGGGTGATATAGAATTCCCTTACGATATACCCACACCGATTATGCGGGACTGAGCTTGAGATAAATATGTTACGGTTGTGATGTTTATGATATATGCACGAGATATAGGGTGTATGGGCGCCCTAGTTAATTCAATATTCAAAATCATCGGGATAAGAGGTATGTGGAATAAAGGTTTTGAACCATATTACCGTGGGACAATAAAAGAATAATTGGGAAAGTAAGATGGACTCAACTTCGATTGAGGAAGGAGATAGTACGGATGGGTACAACAAGGAGAATTATCTCATCCGAGATGAATTGAAAGACTCTAGAGACATAAGTAAAATAAAATTTTTACAATAGAGGATCCAATACTTTTGGAGAGTAGAGAAGAGTCTTACTCAATCAAATGTGGATGGTGACTTGTGCATAAAAAAAATGTTAATTTTTACCAAACAAATAGGATCTAAGAAGTGTGTAGTTTTGGAGAAGATGCACGGGTCCCGGGTTTTGGCATAGCCAACAAGGGGAGTAAGAGGTACCACATGACGTGGGATATTAAGTGTGTGGATCAGAATGGAGTGAGACATATTGAAATTGTCTCCAGGTGCACCACTCCTAGATGGGAAAAGGTTAGTCTGAGGAAATCAACCAGAATTGTAAGTGTTTCCAGTGACGAAATGGATAGTCAAACTGGTGATGTTCATTGTTAGATTACAAATATCGCAGAAAGGTCAAGATTTCCTTTGGGTTTGTGGAATTGGTAGATTGAGATGGCGCAATTATGATTAATTTAGGCGAGGTTAAACTATGGGGCAGTGTGACCAACTTTCCATTAAAGGGAGAAAATGAACTGGCACAAGGTTCCGCCCAATGATTGTTATGAATAAGGATGAGATCCTTAAGTCCCACCTCTGATTGGGAGTATCACGAGGTGGTGGGGATGAAGTGTGTTTTAAATAAGACATATTACCCAAAGACTGAGGAATAGATGGGAGAGATATGACTAAGATATGGATGAATGCGAGAGATGCTATTATGAATTTTAAGGTAATTAGGAAGATTAATTACCGTTGGTAGAATTATGTGTAATAAATCATACAAATTTTTCCTGGGCAAGGCACCTTTTGAAACCTGGTGCGGGAGACATTGTCGTTTGGCATGTGGTTGGTTAGGGGTGGGGAGATAATAAGTTTCGCGGACCAGACGTGATTTAGAATCAGTTTGTATGAATCAAGTTAATCGAAGTTATTATAGTATAGTTCAGGAACGTCGTAAGAGTTACGTTATCACGAATCGAAGAGTTAAAGTCTAACGTGAGTGTTCAAGAAATTATTGCAGGTATTCTCCATTAAAACAATTATGTGATTTGACAAAAAGGGAAATTAGCACCTAGATAAGTGGGGCCTTTCCCTATCATTGAGATGTTAGAGACAATGACGTATATGCTTGTCTTATTGCATCATTGTTATCGGTTCACGGTCATTTTGCATATTATCCTCAAGGTGAGACCTTAAGAATGATGGAATATATCGGTATGAAATGATTTGAATAGACTTGTCTCTACTATTGGGCTAGAGTGAATAGGCACCAAAATGTTATCATGAGTTAATTTTGAGTACGTTCGGATGCCATGTGGGTAAGGATCCGAAGTTTTGAGTACCAGGCATGTATCCAAATTTTGGGGATGAAATTCCTTTGTAAGGTGGAAGTATGTAACACCCCTTATTTTATGTAATACTTAAATTACACAAGTCATGGTAATTTAATTTAATTAAAAAGAACATGAAGTGAATAAATATTAATTAGAAAGAAATGGATTAATATTTATGTGTTATTATATTTACTTGCGTAATAAGTAAATAAAATTGCACTATTTTATATTACGTCATAAGTAGGTAAAAGCTACGTATTTACGGTATGATAGTATCATGTTCAGGACGCGCATGTGAGGTCTTTTAGAAACGAGATGGTATATTTATGATGGGGGACTCGAACAATGAGTTCAAGTGCACGGTTGATCCGGAATAGGTTGAAATAGTCAAAATAAATTACTCAGTGTAGTGATTGGGTTTCAGAAACTTTTTAGACTAAACGGAACCTGTATAGGGGTATATGGGTCATTTTAAATATGCATGTTAACCTAATTTAGGGATTAGGCTTATAAAATGAAATGTTTGGGATTAAAGAATAGTAATTTTTTTTATATCAAGAGTGTAAGTTGTTACATTAAGAGTTTAAGAGGGAAGTTAGAGAGAAAAGAGGAAAAAACTCAAAGAACTCAAAAGGAAAACCAATGGGACTCAAAAGGAGATCAGTTGGGAGATTTCTGGGCTAGGAGTATAATCAACAAAGACAAAATCAGACTCTATAAGCATTAATGCCAGTGATTAGCTTGCTTAGTAATTTATGTTTGTAATTCAATTCATATTAGAGTTGGTGACGAATGTTTTGGGTAGGATTCATATAAAAAATGGATTTTTGGGACATGATTTCGTAGGATTTATATGTGAATCGTATAATATAAAATCTAAAACTTAAAATATTTGTAAAAGGATTTAATATTAATGGGAAAATATTTATTATGAGTTATTATGATATTATTGAGAATTACAAAATTCTTGAATATAATGATACATCCCGTGAAATTAATGATGTATATTTGAATTGAAAAATGAGAAATGTTTAATTCATAGTTAGGGTTGATGGAGAATGGGAATTGTTGGATGAAATGGGTTATATGTTGGATTGAATTGAATAAAAATTGATTGAAGTTTTAACTAAACAAAAACTGGGTTGTTTTGGGTGTTTTGCAGGGCAAGCCAATTCGCCCTCAAGCCGAATCGATTCGGCACCCCTGTTATGCCCATGTTGGTTATT
Organism: Sambucus nigra; assembly: GCA_949130495.1. Lineage (NCBI taxonomy): Eukaryota > Viridiplantae > Streptophyta > Magnoliopsida > Dipsacales > Adoxaceae > Sambucus > Sambucus nigra. The sequence goes on along the minus strand of OX422215.1, from coordinate 298,319,496 downwards.
TGGTGGGTTTTACTAATAGTTTAATCCCAGATTGATTTAGTATGTCCGTGAATAAATGTAGGACATCTAGAATATTGTTATAAATATGGGAATTAGCCTTGGTATGGTTGGGACATATTCGGGCTGAGATTTAGAGCACTTGGGATGAATAATACTCAGGAAATATTGAATTCATGATGAATATTCGAGGAAAAGGGTATAAGGGCTGGTTAATAATGGTTACGTTTCCAGAATTATATTATAAGGATCAATAAATTAAGTAAGTGAATATTTAAGTAATTGGGAATCGATATTTCACTCGAGAAGTACAGGTTAGTGTTCGGAATGACATGAACGGTTAGTTGGCTTATTGGATATGTGTACAGGTATAGAGACAATATATATATGTATATATATATATATATATATATATATATGTGTGTGTGTGCATGTGTGTGCGTGCGCGTGTGTACGTGTGTGTGTGTGCATGATATATTTCTATGAAACATACTTATCCTAGCGGAGATCCTATCGGTGGAGGTTGCATGTTGTGGTCGATCTCTCCTGGAAAATCCTAGCTGGTGTAGTATCCTAGGTCATAGGTCTGTCGTATGACCACGCTATATAAGTTTAGAGCCCGTTGGGGGTAATGGGGTGTGGTTATTACCCACATATGTATGACTATGACCGCCTCTATTTTACAGTTATGTTTTGGGTTCGGTGGTGAGATTCTGACAAGATTGCCCAGGGAGATGTGTGTATTCCCTGAATCTTGATAGCATGCTAGTGATTCGCATCCAGTGAGTTATTACTCTGAGGGATTGCGGTTATACATATTTAGTATATTTATGTATACTTGATGTGATATTAAATTACGTATATAAAACTGAAGAAAATTATATACGGGCAGAAGACACTAAGGTGTGATTATTGAATCAATAACTAGTGAAATATTTGAAATGAGTTGATTAATTATAATTGTTAAGAGGATGTGAAATCTAATTATATAAAATACACGTGACACCGGGTAGCATATGGACTTAAGGTTATACTGAGATTGGTTAGGCTAGGTAGCATAACTAAGGGTTAAAATGCATACGTTAGGTGCGCACTGTAGTTAAGGGGTGAGGATTATCTCATGGGAGTGTGACACCAGTTTAAATATGGAAGAATTCCCACATATTTTTTAATGCATTTTAATTACTTCCAAAATATTTTCAAAAGGATTTGGGCTCTGACCCGTATCAAAATATTTTCAAAACCTTTTTGGTGTCCAACCACAGATATGCCAAGCATGAGTATCATTTCCAGGTACTCTGGAGTGTTGCAAGGATTGTTAGCCATATTCTATCTTTGAAATTCTTGATAGGATTCAGTCAGTTATTATTCGGGCATGTCGCCTATTTTTTAGTTTTTATTTCATTCAGTTTTATTAGATAATAATTTTATCGGATTGTAAACCGACCATTTATTCGGTTAGTTGGATTATATGATTGATTACTTATTTATCTGAATGGTTTATGGTGGATGATTTTATTTACGAAAATTTATGAAAGATTAAAATTGATACAAGATTTATTAAATAATATATGGTTAGTAATTAATCAATCTTTCGACAGTGATGCTAAGAAATAGCCAAATGATATTCCTGTTTTATTTTAGTGGAGGGCTGACCACGCGCTATTTTAATAAGCGGGGTATCACATCAATTGATTTAAAGATCACACTAGCAAATCCACCAAGGCATGATAAAATCCTCCGGGGTCCGTTGTACACCTCAGGTCCACAAAGTATGGTTTAGATACCTAACATTAAGTTACTAAGGTCAGGGACACAATCAAGCCTAACAATTAAACTATATGTAGTTCAAAATATAAGTTTGCAGCTATAAGCAATCAAGCTACAATTTTAATAATGACACAAAGTAAAGAAAACTAGGCATACATGACATTAAAGACCAAAGATCATGCAATGTAAAAAAATGTACACATAAGTCTACCGATCTAAAGGTAAACTTTCATTCAACATTAGATAGTCAATTACAAAACAATTTCGAAAATTAAAAATTTTAATGAAAAGAGAGTACACGATGCCACATCTATGACTCTATGTCCCCTTCTTCTTCATCATCTTATTCCTGGAACGTTTCAGTCTCTTTGGCCTCTAAGGCAATAGATGTCGTGACTTCTCCCCTCTGTCTCCTGGACAATTCATCAACCTCTTTCAACTCCTCCATGTACTGAGTGTTCTTAATGTCGTCATACCTTCAATGAAAGATGGTCCTCTAAACATAGAAGTTTGGAAACTTTATGCCTAATATATTTGTAGCCACAGATGTATGCCTTGCTTTAGCTAACCCAAAAATATCTTGATGTTTTAAACTTGTCCACAATAGCTTCACCATCAACCTTCAAAGTCGTAGCATGTTCATCAACCATCTTCTGGACGACCATGACATTATCATCAGCAACATTTTACATGGCCAAGACATGACTCTAAGACAAGGAGGTGAGATGGACCTCAATGCCTGTAACCTTCTCTTCACTTGACGCATACTGTTGGAAAGCTTCAAGACATTTTGCTTCAGTTACTTTAAGCACATTCACAACCTATTTAAAATTATCTTTGGTATCAATTTTGTCCTTTTCCACAACTTCTACCTTTACCATGCCATCAAGACTTTAAGCTTCGAAAGAAGAAGCTGTAGGTTTTTTTCCTACTTTAAAAGAGGAAGACTTTGCAGTTTGTATCTCAACCTAGTGAAAAACCTATGCAGACATATATTGAACAAATAGATCTTCATATGTGTCCCTTTGGTTCATAGCTGCCTCATTATTCTAGAGGAGAGAGAAAAATTGGTTAAAAGTAAATGTAGGCAATACCCTCATAGATAAGTAAAGTTGATAGTTCCCCAGGTCTTCAAAATATTCCTTAAATAGATGTTTATAGTTTGAGGGGTTGGTAGTTTTTCTCATCATGGAGGCCACATTGGTTTTATTGTCCTGGGGAAAATTTTGATCTGCTGGCCTAAGTTGATGTCACGTCTTGAATGACCTATTTATTGGAACTATAGTTCTAACATTAATTGAGGAAGAAGTCTATGTCAAGGAATCACTGATATTGATGTGTCCAATGTTTGTAGGCTCCTAATTTTTTTCCCTTACAGGATAAGCCAAGCTTGCATTGGCAATGTCTTTCGCGGCATCATGAGAGATTGATATCTATCATCACTTTTCATAGACTTATTTTTGGTCCTAGTGGGGACCTCAGCCACTGGGGTACCATCCACAAACCTTTTTCTCTTCTTACTCTTAGCCTTCTTGGGAGCCTGCCTCAGAGCTTGAGTATTTTTTTCAAGTTTGTCATGCTGGGAAAGGAGCAACACTCTATAAATTTTCATAATTGGCTCTCTGTCCAAGGACATCCCTGCACAATAAGCGAATTTTAGGATTGAAATTTATGACCTACTTAAAAGTATAGTGGTCTACGACCTAAAAATATATTTTATCTCGAGATATTATGAAAGGAGTAACGTGAATAGTATAGTATCCAAGCCTGCACAAGTCTCTCAGAGTGACCGCGGGGGAAAAGTCTTTCTTCTTATCAGGAATGTCCACTGTGTCCTTGATTCTCTCCGTTCGATTCATTAATATAGGCAACCTTGCATGGACTGCAACAACGCAACAAAAAGGAAGTTATGTAAGTTCAAGTTTAAGGAGTAAAGGTCGCAGCCATTTTAGAAAGGGTTTTCTACCTTTTAAAGGGGACGACCCTAGAATCACAAAATCTTATGGGACCTCTCCCTCTCAGACTCGACTAAGTAAATTTCCTAATTTTCCACATAAATAGAAAAAAAACTTTCCTTTTCAATTTTTGGCACTCAAAGTCTCCCCCTCATAGATATTATCTATCACTCGGTGTATCCATATAGTAATACCAAGTATTTTCGATGGTCTTCTCTTTCCATTTGTAAAAGTTAAAAATTCTCTACAACCGTGGTATCCCAGTTAATTTTCTCCTTCCAAACCATTAAGGAAAATAGTATGGCCCTCCATTCATTAGGATCAACTTGGGTCACAACCACTTTCATCACTTTGACATTTTTTCTAACTCGCTCTGAGACTGACAACCTAAGTCCAATGATGAAGTTATGGAGATCATTAGGTACTACAGAGCGTAGCCTTTGATCCCTGGAAGGTAAAGTACATACGGTGCTTCCTGGGAATTCACAGGTCACAGACAGATGATCCTACCATTCTTTGGTCATAATGCAAGGATAATTTAATGTCGCATGATCCTTTTTTTCCTCAGTGTAGTGGCTTGATGGCCTAACTTCCGTGTTCCTCCTCTTCATTATAGTTTGAACCTCTTAAGCAATAGCCACATCCCCATACAAAGTATTTTTCTCCACCGAAATTTGATTATTATTTTAACCAGTATCCCCCAATCGCATACATAGGTTCCCTACAGTTAGAGTCCATAGAATAGAGTCAATACGCATAAAAGTAGGGAATTCTAATAGTTTGCAAGATCCATATGTCTTAAGAGGCTTGACATTTAACACCGCAAGAGGTATAATAACAATGTGTCTAATCTATAAATCTTCCAAGTACTCTTAAGTATTCTATTTCATAAGGTTATGGGTAGTACCTATAAAAGAAAAGAGAACTCTACAATGAGAGGGTTTCTTCCATTATAAGCAAAATACAAGGGAAACATAAGTTTGAAAGACCACGACTTCAATAAAACACCGCCGCCTGAGAGGTACAATATAAATCCAAAAAGATAGAGGTACGATGGGTAAAAGATAAGGCTAAATTCTAAAATGTCGCGGTAACACTTGTAATAGCTAAGGCCGTGAAATCCTAAAAATTAAGTCTAAGGCCACAGACTTAAGTTTAATTTTATGAAGGAAAAATTTTCAAGCAAATGAATCCGACATCCTTGATGTAGAATAACGGAGTCATCCAAAATCAATTCACGCCAAATAAGATGACCCCATCCATTATAAACAGGAGCAAAAGGAAAGCTAAAACAACTCAAAGCCCACGGCCACTTGTACAAACATCTAGCCATCAACACAAACATCTAAAACTAAGTGTTACCAATTTGGAAACATAAAAAACCCAAACCCTAGAGTTTTTAAACAAGAACATCACCGAACAATAGTTCATGTTCTTCAACTAAACGAGCCTAAATCCCCTAAATTGGACAGAATAATTCAGTCTTAGCTCGCATCCCATTCTTATAAATCCTCACGTATTACAAATTAATGTCAAAACCTATCAAACCCAACATTAAACTTAAGAACTATAAAAAAATTGAGTTTACCACAACAATGAACCCAGAAAATATAATTCCTAAATTTTGGATGATTTCAAATAACGAATCAAAGGGATATTCATGAAATTAATTCAAAGTAGAAAAAACAAATATAATTAAAAATAATATAAATGAAGAAATTGCAAGTATGGAGTATAAATCTAACCTGAAAATCAAAGGAAACTATCATCGAAAATCACACCAAAGTTCTACTAAAAATCTTGCCAAGCTATTTTGTCTCAAGTTTGGAAAAAGGTAATGAGGCCACAACCTCTGAAAGCATTAATATAAGGGGTTGCAGAATTTAAAATGGCATATAATTTGAAATGTTTCAGCACTAGGATGCGACATCATTTATGTAAACATCCTATCAACTATAGGTTTTTTCGTTTACCAAACTCCATCCTCCAATAGGCCACCAGATACTCTTAAGGCACCCTATAAACTAAAGACCTCAGCTTCAAAGAAACATGTCACGCACATAAATTAATCCCCAACACAAAATTACTCAAGTCTTAGCATTAAGACTTGGGGGCCTTTTGTAATACCCAAAATATGTCATCTAATATACATAAGACACATGGCATGAAATCTCATGTGAACATAATGAAAATATTCTCATGTAATGGTAAAAGAGCACGAACTATGAGGAAGTCCATGGTTTGGTACCTAACTACGTTGTGGACTACTCCCTACTTGCCCCATTAACATAATACCACAGACTGCTACACAGACATGCCATGAAATGTAAGAGAAATTTCATAAAAGACCATGGCCTAGTACATAAAGACACCGCGGTTAGTAAGAATATGGCTACCTCGGAAGACAGCAGATAGGTGCCTCACATTCCACGACCTAGAAAGAATTACCTACCCCTAAAAGTGCAGGTCGTGAACCCTAACACGTTAATATTGGGTCACCAGCTATCTACCTTCTAGAAATATTCCATCTGACCAATACTTATCCATAAGTCACATGAATTGTGCACGTGACACCAACCAACTACTATAAATAGAGGTCCTAACATCCTCATTTTTAATAGAAATATCTGTGTAAAGAAGTTCTTCCCAACTCTCCTCATCTCCATTCCATATTGGAGTCCACACTCCGTCCATATTCTCATGTACCCCAAATGACTACCTATCGTGACCTCTACCAGTCTATAATACAGAGACTATATCCTACACTACACAAAACTAGAATATTTGTACATTCAACCTATTTCTCTCCACTTGTATGCCTTTAAGTCCCCCTAAACTTATACAATTATATGAATCTAATGCAAATTAGGTTCCATAGTGGACTTAGAGTTATATTAATGTTCGAACCACTCTAAATCTCTTGTTTATCACTCTTTGTTAATTTTTTACTCTAAGTTTATACTTAAACTATTATGTATGGCTTTGATGGCATAGTCTACTCAAGTAGATCCATTTTTTACGACAATAGTGGTTATTCCAAGAAATTTTAGTGGAAGTAATGGGTGGCTTATTTTTGTGTAAGTAGTAGGAAGTTTCAAATTAAAATTTATTTAGAGAAAAGCATGGATAGTTATTGTAGAGAATTAATTCGAATTAAAATCGGAAGTGACTTGGAGCAAAAATAAAAAAGTTACTTAGAGCCAAAGAAAGTTAGTTATTTAAGCAGCTATATATTAAGCCCTTGAGGAAGATAAAAAAGATCTCCAAATGATCAAACAAATTTATGTCTTTACATTTCATCCTTTAAATTTCAGCACTTTTTTTGTCCCTTTTGTCCTTTAATTTTCCATCAATTCAATGCAAGTTTACTCAGTTTTTTATCTTTACATTTAAACATTGACTTTCAAATAATTTATATTATGCATTATGTCATACAAAAAAGTCCGATTAAGTTAGTCAAATCAAGAACCTAAAATTTTTGTGTGTAGATGATTTCATTTCAAAGAAAAAAGTAATATAAAGAGCAACACTATTCACAGTGGACAAAGAACCCTCAACACACATTTTGAATCATTGTATGTCTTTGTATCTCATTTTAACATACCTCCTCACTACCTAGCCTAAGGTCCTGTGAGGAGCAGTTGTTGGAAGCTAAGGTCTTTAAAGAGATTTCTAGCACCATCAGTGTGGCGTCGTTTGTAAAAATGATTGTTCATTGGATCAATAGCTTTAAACAATTTTTATTTTCATCAAGGTTACAACAAATGTCAAATTATATTTATCCTTGAAAGACATGGAGGCTCACCATAAGGATCTCCATGATTAGTTGAATGATGTTCTTAAGAGTATTCCTTTACCCCTAGTGGTGGAGGAGCACATTGGACCCCTGTAAAGAAAAATAGGGGAAAACCTGACCTGATTAGAAATAGAAAATAACCATGAAGATGTGGACACAATCCATTAGAGTTCAGTGACTCGCATCTTATTCCACTTTACAACGATCAGTCTTAAGGAGGTTGTAAGGTAGCAAGGCCTTACGATAAAGTAATCAAGAAAATGCAAGACAAGTTGGGAAAATTCTCAATCAATTCAAGGCTCATAATCCAATCAGGTTCAACACTACGTTCTTCCCCCTGAGTGGGAGATGCCTTACATTAAACCCTTTTATGGGTCCAAAGATCCCATTAACCATTTGAAAACTTTCAAATGTCTCATGCTCATTTAAGGCACCCTATATGAGGTTGTGTACAGAGCTGTCCCCACTACTCTAAGGGTCATGGGTAGGAACTAGTTTGCCAAGCTCAAATCGGGAACCATTTGAAACTTCACTAAGCTAGCAAGATATTTTATTAGTTATTTTATTGGAGCTCAGAAGATGAGGATAGTTGTCACTTTTTTACTCAAGTTTAGACGGAAGTCTAGAACTACTCTTAAGGAATTTTCAAGGAGGTTTAACCAAAAGGCCTTACACAGTGATGATCTGAGTGAAACCATATGTGTGGACGCTTTCATCTAACGCCTTGTCACACCCTTTTTTTGTTATGAATATAAAAGATAGTAATAAAGAAATGAAGTCATTGCATCACTGAACACATGGGTGAATTATAAGTGTTACATTTTATTCCAAAAATGAAAAATAATGTATGTTACCAAGAAATGCCATTTTTATCTTTCATCTTCTTTAACTTCCTTCCATATAGTTTAAAAGTATAAAAATGATCCACACTTGTCACTAAAAGGGAGGGGGTACTACTTATTTTATCCACATCTGGGGGTAGAGAGGAATTAGCACAATTATGCTAAGTAAATTTTAACCAATTCTGAAACAAATATATTTATATAGAGGTTTGGGGAGTGTTGATGCAAAAAACTGGACCAAATCCCATTTTTATGATCACAGATAAATAGATGAAATTAATCCAATCAAGCACATAAGAGACAAAGATTTTTAAAGTGGTTAGGCTATGAATAAAGCCTACGTCCACTGTTATTTTATTCCCAGGGGTTTACAATAGCACCATAGGGTGTAGAGAGAGAAAGGATGTGTATCTTGTGTATGGGGTTTCTAGGTTCCCCCGGATCTCCTCTCGATCTCCTCCCTTTTGTCTGAGGGGATACATGTATTTATAGTGATGGAAGATAAAGAGATTCATTGTATGTATACATTTATGTCTACATTTAACGAATCTAATTGTTGAATTGCTTGGTATGCTATGTGTTGTCATCTATTAATACAGTATAAATGTACATTAATGCTCATTAAATGTGCTGTCATCTTCATTAATGCACATTAAATGCATAGTTATCCTTTGATCTTCCTGGTTGGTATGCCGACCAACTCTCCTCGGGTGCCGACTAACTCTCCTCGGGTGCTGACCAACTCTCCTCGGGGGCCGACCAACTCTCCTCGGGTGCCGACTAATTCTCCTCGGGTACTGACCAACTCTCCTCGGGTGCTGACTAACACTCCTCGGGTGTCGACCAACTCTCCTCGGATGCCGACCAACTCTCCTCGGGTGTTGAATATTGCCACGTAAGATGACATGTATCCTTTTCTGATTGGTCCTCATAGATGGAGAATTTTTGCGTTAAAAGAAGCCCCCAATGCTCCATGTTTGATGGTTTACTTGAAAGGATGGAGTATTTATTCTGCAGTGTTGCTCGGTGCTCATGAAATTCTTGATCTACCTTCTTGATTTGTTCAACATAAAGTGCATTATCTCCTGGACGACATATGATGTAGGCTGATCGATGGTTGCTAATCTTTCTTTTGAGGAACTCCGTGTGCTATGTATCACCCCTGGGAATTTGGATGCAACCATGCCATAGTATGCAGCTTGTAGCTTGTCATAATCTTCAAGTATGTTGATTGGTTTGCTAGCCGACCAACTGCCTCCTGTGCCGAGCAACTGAGTGCTAACTTCACGTGCTTGATTCTTCTGATTTATGATCCTCTGAATACTTTGTCGAGTAACATTCTAGCTTTTGAACCCAACTCTTCAATCTGATTAGTACCAAGCTAGTGGTGGACTTTGAAACATTTTCATACAACTTCTTCAATGTTGGTCGGGACAGTAGTAGTAAAGATATCAGTGTTGTAGATACTGAATTTGACTTCTGAACTTCAATAGTATGTGCATAATAACTCCTGAATATGCCTCCTGAACTTCTGAATGCGCTTCCTGAACTTCTGAATCCGCCTCCTGAATTTCAATATACCTCCTGAACTGCAATATTCCTCCTGAATTTCAATATACCTCCTGAATTTCAATAGGCTCCTGAACTTCAATATACCTCCTGAACTTCAGTATCAAAAATAATTCATGAGCAAGAAAAACAACTTCTGAATGATAATTAGTCGGGGCCCCGACCGTGTGAGTTTGTGGAGTTGAATTTGATGCTCGACTGCATGATGTTATAAGAATGTACCACCGAATGAACAAATATATCTGTAATAGAAGCCCCCAAGTGTGGAATGTGAACTTTGAATGCTTTTTGCTTGATCACTTTCACATACTCATACTTTGTTTAAATAAAATGTTTCCGACCAACTGTAGTTGATAGCTTCTTATTTCCGACCAACCTGATTTGGTGGATTTTTTCTTAACGAGCAACTTTGACACTTTTTGGAATAGTTTTACTTCCCGACCAACCTTAGTTGGCATTTTCGAGAATATATTTACTTCCTAACCAACCTTAGTTGGCATTTTTAGGAATAGTTTTACTTCCTGATCAACCTTAGTTGGCGTTTTCGAGAATATATTTACTTCCTAACCAACCTAAGTTGGCATTTTTAGGAATACATTTACTTCCTAACCAACATAAGTTGGCATTTTTAGGAATAGATTTACTTCCTAACCAACCTTAGTTGGCATTTTTAGGAAATATTTTTTATAATAAATGATAGAGACTTCCTCGGAGCTGACCAACGGATTGTTGGGAATAAGATATAATAAATGCTGGAGACATCCTTGGAGCTGACCAACAGATTGTTGGGAATAAGATAATATATGCTGGAGACATCCTTGGAGCTGACAAACAGATTGTTGGGAATAAGATAATATATGCTGGAGACCTCCTTGGAGCTGAATATATGATTATAAATATTTGTCGAGCTCCATGCTGAAATAAGAATAGAATATGCATCCAAATAGATATAAAGAATAATAATAAAATGCCTCGTTGATCCGTCGAGGTAGAATTATATAATGCCGAACAAGAATAAGATCTTCCAGAACATAAGAATATGGTCGAGAACGTTGTCAGGCCTGAATATAAATAAGAATTATCCGACCAACTATCCGTTGGGGGTGAAATACAACGAATGTTGTAATTCTCCTTAAAGCTGAATAAGTATCTTGCCGAGGCACAATTGCATAATGCTGAAGAAGAATAATATTTTCCAGAACATAAGAATATGGCCGAGAACTTTGCTGGGCCTGCATATAAATAAGAATTACCCCGACCAACTATCCGTTGGGGGTGACATATAATAAATGTTATAGTTCTCCTCGGAGCTGAATATGATAATAAGTATCTCGTCGAGTTCCATGTTGAGATGAATATACAATATGAATCCCAAGGGATATAGAATAATTTGTGCTTGAGCCGATATCTCCGAGTAATAATAAAATATATAATGCCTCGCTGAGGTGAAATGATAATAGTTTCCAGATTGTTTCCGAGCATTCGTCGGCGTTGAGTCTTGTACCTGTAAAAATTAATATCTTGCTCTACCATTTGTGTAGGCTGAATTGATTAGTCATGAGAATAATTTACTCATCCAATCAATATATGATATTTATATGCTTGAGAAATAAAAATATTAATTTCAAAAAATGAAATAATATATGTTGGCTGATATGTCGAGGCACAATTGCCCGATGTCGAGCAATACTAATTTTCCAGAGGTTTACGAGAGCTTTCATCGGGATTGAATATCGTCCCAATGAATTTTTTATAGGCTTCCCGAGCACCTGTCGAGACTAGAGAAAATAATTATTATCATGAGAATAATTATTCAGCCAAACAATATGTGATGTGTATCAGCATAAAATAATAAAAAATTCAAAATATGAAATAATATTTTTGTGCCAAATGTGTGTGAGATGGACAAATTTTTATCAGATATGCATCATAAATAAGACGTAGAGTTTTTTGTAAAGTTATTTAATCTCCAACAACTAATCAGGTATAAGTTGCTGTTTGAAAATTATTTATCACTTGGTTTTAAAAATATTTTTGGGGTGATCACAAGTTAAAAAAGACTTAAGCCCCCTGTTTGTCCCCGAGCTGAACTCGTGTTTAAAGAAATATCTGGGGTGCTTCGCATTTTTTAATACCCCAAGATTCTACTGCTACCAACAAATGGCATGGATGTTGCCGACAAACATTTAAGGATATCTCAAGTTATAGAATATATGGTGCCGACCAAGAAGCAAATGGTCCCCGACCAGCAGAGCGATTTCGTCGATCAACAAAAATGGTGAATTGACAGCACCGAACAACATTAGATGTCACCGACCAAAAAGTGGATGGTTGGATAGTTGCTGACCAGTAAATTGAACCCTCCGAACAAGACTGAGATGTCGCCGATCAAGAAGTAGATGATTGTCGACTTGCAATTGGTTCCACCGAGCTACAATATGAGTCTCCGGCCAACATTAAGATAGCTCGTAGTTGGATAAAATTATTTCAACATTGCTGATGGATATTCACATCTTATCTCCGACAAACAAAAATGGTCTGGTTAAGCTTCCCTTTAATAAAATATGGCCCAAGATGATGCCGACCAACAATATGTATGGCTGACCAGAAATAGGGGTTGTAAATGGACGATTCCGGACATCCATATGAGCCGTGGTGAATAATTTTTCGTGAGATTTCTATGTCCAAAAATATCTCGAACCAATAGATAAAAAAAAATATTCGATGTAAAATTTAAGCATTAAGAATGTTAATTAAATGAATAATTATCTAATCCACTAGATCGTGTAATTTCGACAAAGAAACCCTGTGATGTTATGAATGAGGAGCCAACATATCAAATTTGTACCCAGAGTCTTGATATGGTCATGATTGTTTTACTGATCCTCTTTTACAAGAGGTGGGTAATGATTTTTTTTTTGGTTACATAAAATTATTTTTTATATTGATCCCTTCCTATTCCCCATTTGCATAGATAAAAATATGGTGAATGATCGAAAGTATTACCAAATTTATATCAAAAATCAATCAATGAGACTTTATTGACATAGATGGAATATGAACCAAATTAAGTATATAGTTCATAAAAATGAATACAAAGAGACTCAAACTTAAAGAGAGAGAAAGTAGATCTGGGTCATGATTTCCATGAGAATAAAATGTAATTCACCCCTATGGTGCTAGTACACTAACTGTGCAATGTTACTTACTAAATAAAGTTATTTTTCTTCGTTAACTTCAATTCGTTGCTTTGTTACTATCTTTTACATTCATACTAAAAAATAGGGTGTGACATAAGCATTCGCAACAATTATTATAGATAGAGAATAAAATTAATGAGTTCTAAATGACTAATCCCATAATTATTAGTTTACTAGCAGGTTTAGAAGAATTAAGCATATCATGATAACCAAATAATTATCCAAAACCTTTTAATTTTAAGCGATCAGGCTATGAACGTTTTACAAGATATATATATATATATATATATATATATATATATATATATATATATATATGTGTGTGTGTGTGTGTGTGTGTGTGTGTGTGTGTGTGTGTGTCATAACTAGGATCTCAAAGAATCTTGAGAACTATAGGCAAAGTAAAATAGTTCTATGGGATAACATGGTAGGATACTCCCTGAGTTATATATGCTTGTAATAAAGACACTTAGCACATAAATTCTTGGGTGAACTTATTCAATCATCTGCAGTATCGTCATTAAATCAGTTACTAGAGAGAAGGGTTTAAGTTGATCTAAATTGTCAACATTCAAATACGGGTATTTTTCAAAATCAGTTACTAGCAAGGAAGTATCATAACATGAACATTATAAGGATATTTTATGGATATCAGACTGTGATATCAATAGCGGTTATATCAAATAGGCAAAAATTACTATTGAAAGGGAAAAACCTATTAATGGGTTGTTGAAAATGTGTCTAAAACTAGCACGAGTCAGAGTCAGGAAGTTCAGGTGCTTGATTGTCTATCAATCATCATATTTTTCGGTGTATATTGCCGAGACATTATTTGATTCGAAAGAAAAATAAAAAATTGTAATTCTTAAAGTTTAAAGGTTATTTTGTAATTATTTTAGAAAGTTTAAAATGAAGGTCTCAAATTCGTATTTATAAAAATGTGTAAGACTTTTTGTCCTAAAATTTATCAAAGAATATATGTAAAAATGTTGGGGTAAACATTCAAAACACAAAAAATGAGAAGGGGTCAATTTGTAATTTTATGAAAATACTTTTATACTAAAATCTTGGTTTTTGTAACTTGAGATAGGTTTGATCAAACATTCATTTACCTTATACCATTTTGACTAGAGTAATTTTAAAAAAATGGAAAAAAATCAAATAATTTTGATTGACCACGCACCCTCACGCATTTGGTCAATGTTTTTGGTTGAAAATTTTATTTTCAATCTCTCGACAGTTGACTAGGTTTTTGACAAAACATTGACATTGAATTTCTACTCATTTTTAAATCATTTAAGATGATTCCTGCACCAATCCAGCCTAATTTTTCACAAGAAATCCAAATATATATGTTCCATGGATTGAGGTCTACAAATGATCGAGTTATAACTATTGTGTATTTTTTAGAAATTTTGATCAAACATTCGTGCAATTGAGTATGGCAATGGCTTTTAAGTTTATGGTTGGGGTTCTGCTATCCTAAGGAAGAGTTTGGCTTTTGTTTGAAGGATTGGGGTATCCTGGTTTAGGAGATTATTGAATTTGAAGTTTATGAACTTCGAAAACACCTTTGAGAAATTGGGTACCAAAACTCATTTGTTTTTTAAAATGGCCATCGCAATTGAGATCTTGGATTCATAAGGAACTGATCCCTCACTTTGAAAAAAGTTCAAAGTAAAGTAATGGAGTTTCACTATTAAATCTCAAGCTTTAATGGAGGTTTTGAATGTTTTTATCTATACAGGTCATACTACACATAAAAACTTGGGTCCTTTGATTGGGTTAAGCTTTGTGATATTGCAGAAAATAATTTGGATAATAAAACAAAAAATGGCGCACAAAATCATAGGTTACCAGTTTGGAGAGAATAAATACAAGTTTTTTTGTGCTTAATTAGTATGTTTCAATGCTAGAATTCGTGTGGATTTTGTATTATAGACCAAAGGGACTTGATTCGTGTTTAAGGGAGATGGATTCTTACTAGGTTTAAGAAGATAAAAATGGAAGATAAGGTTTTCACATATGTGGGGGGTGCTTTACAAGTGAATTTTTTTATTTATTACTGATTTGGATGCATTTTTGGTAGACGAGTATTATTATTATTATGGTTTTGATTTTGGTCCTTAAGTAGGATGCTTGGTATTTATTTGATTAATTTCCATATTTAAGGGGTAATTCTATAATTTTATGAAATTTCATGTGTTTTGTTGTAAAATTAAATTAGTTGAGGTATAAAAGTTCAATTTTGATATAAGGTTTGGGTCTTAAGGTGAAATATTGTCAAGTTATGCTTCTTCAAAAGTTTACAGGGGTATTTTGGTCATTTTATAATTTTAGGGTGTACTTGTGTAATTAGGAAAAGTTGTAGGGTTTCATGAGTAGTTTAAACCTTATAGGGTGTTTTTGAATTTGACCAAGTTATGAGGGGGATACTAGGTTAACTGATCAAAGTTTGATCATTCTAGGGTTTAGATGCTACGTGGGTATTAGAGGCTTCACCTCAAAAACCTCGTTCAGGTCTTTTAGCAAAAGACCCCATGATCCATAATGGAGATTTAAACATAACCCAAGGTCCAAGTACCTACTAATTATGAACTGAAGGAACTTTAATGCATTCACCCTTTCTTCCCTATCAAACTCTAAGGTTGTATGATTTATAATAAAGAGTTAAAAGTACCTTACTGACTCTGAAGCGACTTAGGTCCAAGAACCTCAAACATGTAACTCTAAGAATTACAAGGCCCTCTTCCTTAATTCTTGATTGAATTTCAAGGTCTCAGGACTTAATAAGAGTTTCGAGACATTCATTATTAACTCTACCAAATGGTTTAAGGTCTAAAAACCCCAAACAAACCAACCTTAATGAATTCCAACAATTCAATTCTCAATTCCACAAAAGTGACCAAAGTATCAAGACCTAAAATAATAATTATAAATAACTTTTTAATTTTTTGAAAAAACATAGTTTTAAATTTAAGAATTTTTAGCCTTCACTTAGAAAAATTGTGGGGCTAAGAGTTAAAGGTTTGAAAAAATGCATTAAACCCAAGGCTGAAAACACCAAGTTTTAAAGTACCAATTATCACTAAAAAAATTGTGGTGGGGGAGGAGTTTACACCAAAAAATTATCAGATTATAAATTTTAAGATAAAGATCCCACACTTTTTTAGTTATCCAAGGCTTTCTGAAGTCTTGTGACCCCTAGTAGAAAACAATTTTATCTATCTAAGGCTTTTGTCCATAGTTAATATGATTTTTGAGGTCTTATGACCCTTAAAAGAATACTTTTTCAGTTATTTAGGGCTATCATCCCGAGTTAATGTGAATTTGAGGTCTTATGAACCATATTATAATAGTTTTTAGTTATCTAAGGCATTCAATATTAATTATGATGAGTTTTGAGGTCTTATGACCCTTAACATAAAACGTTTTCAATTATCTAAGGCTTTGATCCATATTTATGGTGAGTTATGAGGTCTTATGGCCCTTAACAGAATACTTTTTCAGTTATCTAAGGCTTTCGTCTTTAGTTAATAAGAGTTTTGAGGTGTTATGACCCTTAGCAACACACTTTTTCAGTTACTTAAGGCTTTCATACTTAGATAATGGGAGCTCTGAGGTCTTATAACCCTTAATAAAACACCTTTTTAGTTATATTAGGCTTCATCCTTAGTTAATGTGGGTTATGAGGTCTTATGATCCTTAGCAGCACACTTTTTTAGTTATCGTAGGCTTTCATCCTTAGTTAATGTGAGTTCTGAGGTCTTAGGACACTTAACATATATAACACTTTTTCAGTTATTTAAGACTTTCACTATAAGTTATTGTGAATTTTGAGGCCTTATTTACCCTAAATAGAAAGATTTTCAATTATCTAAGGTTCTCATCCTTAGTTAATAAGATTTGTGAGGTGTTACGACCATTAGTAGAACAGGTTATCCTATAAGGCTTTCATCCTTGAACATATTTGATGTCTTCAAACCATTAAAAGAAATCAATATATGGTTCCAACTTTTTCATCATTGCTTTACCATGTAAAATTGGTGGGGTGGGGTGGGGGGTGGGGCTAAGGGGATAACCTCATATACCTCAAAAATAAAAACTCAATTTTTCCTTGGAAAAGAAAATAAAATGAAATAGAAAGCAAGAGTGAATCTTGAATTATATTGATGAAAAACATCCATTTCAATCCATTTAACCAACAAACAAAATTACAAAATTTTCAAAGCCATTAAAGGCTTGGTGCTTTTACTGTCTTCTTTTTCCTCCATAAAAAGGTCTGACATATGTTGAATCTTTATAACTGAAGAGTTAGGAGTATTTGCCTAATTTTTAGATTTGGGCCTTAATTGAATCACCATAAATACTTTCCTCACCTTAGAATCCTCCTCCTCCTCCGATGCTAGCTCCTTAGTAAAGAGCTGAGAAAAGCCAAGATTAGGAAAGAGAGATTGAACCTTGGACTTGGACGCTTCAAATCCTAAGGAGCATCTCTAAAATATGAAATTATTGTGAGCATTAAAACCCAGATAACCACCAATCAGGTGCTTTACCAAGGAATACAACTTCCCAAGAAGCATATAATTCTTGACGTGAAGTCCAAATACTTCCTCCTGCAGCTTCAAATTTTGGAACAACTGGTGGTCCCTCTCATCGATGAGGTAAAAAATCTGATTTTTCAACAACTCCACGTCCTCAGCCTTATAATAAATCTTTTCCTTCTCAGTCCTAAGACACAACACCTCATCTTAAAGGTCCTAAACATACTTCTTGTGCCTGGAAAAGTTCTCATCATGGGACATTTAGGCCTATGTGAGGGAAATTACAGTGGCAGCAAGAAGAGTTTTTCTCTCACGGAGGGCTTTTTCATAGGGGAGACGAGTTTTCTTAAAGAAATTAACCTGAGCCTTTGGACTCTCTTTCATCATCTAATTAAATGACCTCAATGTTTTGAAAGAAGACCATATCATGATGCTCTATATTAGATTACTCCCATTATTAAACCATTGCTGAAACCTTCCTCCACACCCTTTGACTCTTTATGGCATCATCCATATTATAACGGCCCTTATTTTCCACACAATAATAGTCTAGGATAATAGGATGAAGATAGATCTTGTCAAACAATGTATATCATGCTCAACATCAAATAGTAAATAAATAATAGGAGTGGTTTTAAAACCATTCACAGCATGTGACATCTAAAATGATAAATAACCCGGAATTAATAATATCTTAAAACAACAAATGATAAATAATCTTAAAAATCTCAATACTCAAAACTTGTGGATTTAAGTAACTAATCGGACTCAAGGTCCATGCAATCTCTGAATTAAAACTAAACTAAAATACTAAAAAGAGTAGCAACCTAAGATATAATCAATGAACTGAAGTTACTAATCAAATGGAGCTGAAGTTTGAATCTCCTTTGCCTTGAAAATCCTATCTATGAGTTCCTAAATTTTTTTTATAGAATTTTAATCAGTGCCCTAAAGTTGCAAGAAATATATTCATTATTAATAGTGTAAATCATAGGACTCATTTACAGTAAAAATTTCACCCCGTCGACGCTCACATGCGATGAATATATCACCCCACATCTAAATGAAATACTATGAGCATGTCCAAACCAATGAACAAACTATATTAAAATTATATATCTCTAGACTAATAAGTAGATAACTGATAATCAAATGCAATAGGAGTAAAATCGACTACACATGTGAAAAATATAAATCGAATACCAACCTCCGTAATGTCACGTACAATTAGATTGCACACATCTCATAACAATTATTTAACGTGACATATAATTCAATAATAAATTGTCCATCACTATATTATAGTATAAAAATGGAAAATCCAGTGCACGAGGCTTCCGCCATTGTGGGGTACTAAGGTGGTTAAACATACGTAGATTTACCCCTGCATATGCAAAGAGGCTATTTTTGCAACTCGAACATCTGACCTCCATGTCACAATGGGGTAACCTTACCGTTGCTCTAGGTTCAGCCCTTTCACTTGACTAAATTATATTTCATATATTCATAATATAATCACATGAAGGCAACTACCTTCGGGGACGATCTCGCGCACCATCGGTTAGTCACATAACCAAATTCTCTTGATGGATCGAGGCTACCTGCATTTTTTCATCGTCAAGTGATGACCATCCCGAATACATGATCAAACATAATGACTTTCACAACAACATCCGTCAATACCCAAGTGTGTATTACATAGTCACAGCCTCTAAAGTAACCCCAAATGATAGATAGTCCATGAGTAATGATATATTCATACAAATCAAAGTACATATATAGAACATGCAATATATGCATATAACCTATGATATCGCTTGCTCATGCATCTACCTCAACACTGGATTGTACCAACTAAAATATAGTCCATTCTACTCAAAACCTATATAAAGTATCTTACCATAATTACCCAGTTTAAAAATCATGTTAAACTATAAGTTATTTGTATAAAAATCCCACTAATAAATTACACCACCAAACACAAAATCAAACTTATAACCCAATTTGTCGTTGTTAGCAAAAATCATTCGAAATACTTATAACTTCATTTGAACGAAACCACACATCTTGTTTAAATGATACAATAATCATGTTTGAATAATAATGACTTTGTGCATCTGCGTCATCCCAAAAAAAATGATTTTGAATCCAAACCTTTATTAATGAGTTTCAATATCCAACCTAGCAACCCAAACGTCAACACAATAATAAATAAATATTGGTTTATGATCCAAATGATTCTTAATAACTATTTAAAATCTATAACATGATTTAAGGTTTAATTCTTCAAAGTTCACAAATTTAAACCAAATTTGTGATCAATATGAATGGATTCTAATTACTTATGTAATTTCATATCCAAATGAAAAAATAAAAATGGGGATTCAACTTATAAATGAAATTAAATCGTATACATTAGTTCTAATCACATAATTATATATCGATACCATATATCTCAGATTTCTCTCCAAAAGTGCAAGTCTTCAAAGCAGAGTTGATTTATATTAATCCTAATTAACCAATAAACAAACATAACTAAGATAATCATATTTCAATCCTAAACATGCATTTTAAATCCCAGAATTAAACACATTACATAGATTTACAAACAAGCTGCAAATTAACATGCGATATTACAAGAAATTTCTTGCCTGAAACGATGAACAGTGAATTTCTTTGTGTTGACTAATAGTTATTTTTCTCCCAAACTCTCCTTAAGCCCTCCCATAAGTCGAAGGCTTCTAGTTATTTATTATGTGTAACGTAATTAATTATTGAGGATAATCTCCCTTAAATCTTCTATAATGTCATAGGTATATAATAGGCCTGTTTTCGAGCCCCTAAATGAGCCTAAGATACTAACTAGAATAACCCAAAACTTAGTCTAAGGGTATACCCACCTATGAACACAACTTAATATGATAAAAACACATATATGGGTCTCTGTATCACTATATGTTCTTCTTTAAATGGTAGTACCTCATAACTCATGGTAATACCATGCAACATATAATAAAACACACATAATGTTATTTTACGTGCACCCATTTATTCAAACTTAATTAATTACAACGATTAATTAAATATAGCATGCGGTACAAATAAATCACACGTAATGCAAATTTAATCCTCATCTAAATATGCATATTATTACTAATTCTTCCAAGTAATAATTATTTCCAAATTATTAATTTATTCTCACAATTTATAACCTATAAATAAATACAAAAATGTGGGGTATTACACATAAGGGCATCATTGATATGATGAGACTAATATAGAAAATGAAAACATCAAAAAAAGAAATATAACAAAGACAATTGTCTCAAGAGATGAAAAAGTGCAATTATACCTTGCTAATAATATGAATGAGTTCCTTAGAGTTGGCTTAGGTGACCCTAACCCTCGGTGTGGTGACCATCTCAAAGAAATTGGTTCTAGTCAATATGGTCAAAGATTACATGACTGGGGCATATGTATTCCTATCCTCAAAAGATTTCAACCGAGAGTACTGTTCCTCCTATGAGAACCTTATCTCGACTCCATCACCCTTCTCAGTGAACTCCTTAACTTGATTTTAGGTCCTAGGCCTGTCAGAAGATTTAGAGGAGGCCTCTTTACTAAAGACCCCTTCATATAACTTTAGAGAGGCCCCCGCTGATTTTTTCCCCCTTTGAAAGAGGAACACAAAAAATATTCACAACATTTTATGAGACTACAGGATTAAAGTACCCTAGAATAGAGGGCACACTATGGGTTTCCCCAAAAAAACCACCTACCTTTGGAAATGCTTGACATAAAGGTAGGATTTTCCTAATGGCATCCATCGATAGCTTCTCTTCTTATCAGATTTGGTGGTAGGCTTAGTGTGCTCCACTGGAAGTTTCACCCATCGAACATGTATCCTAGTAGGCTTGTTGAACTTTATGCATTTGACAACATTAGACCTCTTTCCCTTCACCATAACTAACGGAATGGAGGTCTTATTAGACATACGTCTAGTTGATCTCCGCTATTCACACTCGGCTACTACGCCCAAACATAAGAAGTTAGTAAAAAAGATGTTATGTGAAAAATAAAAAAATTAGAAAATGAAAAGAGGAATTTCAATAATATTACGTGGAGAACAATATGAGTCAAGGATAACCAAGCTCTCAATAGAAGCAATACGCCATCAATGCTGGGAGGAAGCACAACATTTTTTTTCATTCTCTCATCCTCACCTTCGCTACCTCGTCTACCACAAAGCTAAAGGAAGTGACCTCAGGAGCAACAATGGTCAACTCCTTATGCTTTATGAGGACCAAAATAAATGTATCATCCTTTTCCTCCTTCCCAATGATGATCTATAGGGCCTCAAACACCCCTCCGGGTGGGTTTATCTGAGGTTGGGGACTTATCCCATTTTTAATAGCCTTTTGGGAATGACTATAATCTCAAAGAGGTTGGGAACCAACTTAAAGTCTTCCTTAAACCTCCTCACCTCCTCATGGATATGAGCAACCAATTCTAAAACTCAGAAGAGACAAGAAGGAATTTAGCACAAACTTTGGTCAAAAGAGGAAAAGACAAAATAATGGAAAAATACTCAAATGTGGGGGAGTGCACCACATGCTGGGGTATCAGAACTTCTAAATGAAAAAGAACATTGTATTCCAGTCTTTAAGAACATTTTGATTCACCCAACCAAAGATCTATGGAGCCTTAGGCGAAAAATACTTTAATCCTTTGTCATTTGTCTTGCTATGCTCTTGTACAAAGTAAAGACTAAAGAATTGGCCTAGAAAAACATTAAACTTACCTCCACTTGCCTTGTGGAAAGCAACAATAGTAGGCATCAAAGATATCTAAGAATGGGCCATTATCTCAATAGGGGCCACCCCGATAATCTTTTGAATTTCCATTATTGGACGAGGTAATGGAAACCTAGCTCCATATGCTAGAAATCAATCATTAAAATGCATGTTGTTAAACCATATTTGTAGATCATTTCTCATGACCTGAAGAGAAGTGAGTAAAACCTTTTAATATTGAAAAAGACCTCATCTCGGGGGCCGAGAAGACTTGGTAAGGTATGACCTCGGATCAGAATAACATATCATCCATATGCAAAGTGGTCAACCTCTTTTCCACCTGAATGGACGAGATTATTGCTAACAAAGCTAACTAAAGTAATATAACTTTGATAATGTTGTTAAAACATATCGCGTACCATGTGAGTAGCATCAACGTCAGCAAGCATGTGCAAGGAAATTGCTTCATGGGCAAACCTATAAACCATCCTACATATTGGCTGTAATCCATTTAAAAGATGCTCATGACCCATCTATAAGGGAGGAAGCGTGTAAACCCCATACTCTGGGCATGACATATATTCTCTCATAATCATTCACTATAAAATGAGATATCCCCTATTGGGATCTTAACCGATAGAGAAAGATAAACACAATTAGAATATGAAATCATACAGTGAGTAGAGATTGAGTGAATTGTATGGGTCACCTAAAAATTAGTAAAAAAAGGTTACCATGTGGATGTAGATTCATCCTTCAGAGTTGATTTACGTAACTCTTGGTGTAATTCATATTATTATTACATTTGTCTTTACGTAAATCCATTTTACTAGTTTTATCGTTTGTTATCTCAAATTGGATCTCAACTTGCTAAGACAAACCTTGAAAACAATTTTGGAAAATAACATAATGGATTCATGGAAACGACTATGAAAAGTTATTTCTTACCTATTTTCAAATTTCTAATTGTAAAAATTCTATAAATCTAGTAAATACTGTAAATCTTCATTAATTATCATATCACTGATCAAAGAAGCAGATTCATTTGATTTTCAAATTTACTGTTCCATTGCATAACTCTTTGTAATTAAAACATAAATACACTATTTTCTAGCTAAAAATGTTTCTCCACTTTTGAAATTAAAATTATCCCATCATACTCTGTTTTCCTGTCATTGTACTCTATTTTTCTACAAATCTGATTTAATATGGTTGAACATCCTGAAAGTAGTGGGGATAAAGAAGGACCCCAATTTTAAACCCCTATTAGAATAGTGGATCTAGGAGGATTTTTACACAACTTGGTTAAGATTTATAAAGACATTAAAGAAAACATGATCCATCTCACTCAAAGTGTTCGGGCCTTATAGAACCAACTAGTTCATCTATAACCAGTTCCAATGGCCCCATCCTTGGAGAAAAACCCTGATAAGCATGGGTAAATTCACCATTCCAATGGCCCCATCCTTGGAGAAAAACCCTGATAAGCATGGGTAAATCCACAAGATAGTCCAATACAGGGATAAGAGGTAAAAGAGACATTGTAAAGAGATACAGGAACCTATAAGGCTAAATTTGAGGTCTGATATGAGCAAATCTTCTCGAAAGAATGGGTTCTAGTATGAAGGATTCTACTACCAACCAAGTAAAACCTCAACCATTAGGTCAACTAGATATGATGATAACCAAAGTTGCTTAGAAATACTCTGAAGGGTACCTGTCTTTGTTAAGTTATCAAAGAGAGGGTTATGAGCACATCTTCACCCTAAATACAGTAAAAGACGAGAATAGTTAAGGAGAAAGGATCCAAGGGAGGATAATGGCTTAAAATACAATGATATCACATCAGCCAGTTCTGAGAAAGTAAGTTTAAAATAAGAGAGTCAGGCATAGATTCGTGGACAAGATGATAAGGTTACATTAACAAAATAAGCCCAACTATGGAGGGGATCAATCCAAAAGATATAGGATCACCTGGGCAAACTCATTAAGACCAAAAACTACTCTAAAGAGGATTTTTGCAAGGATATCTATTTGCGACCTCCATGATTAACTATCCCATCCCTACAAAATCTAATCCACTTGTGATAATTCCTAGTTATGATGGGAAACTAGATCCATTCTTACAAGTTGAGCAGTACCAAGAGGCCTATGACATATTTTTTGTTTCTGGCGAGATTCGTTGTAGAGACTTTTCAAGTACTCTCATAACTCTTGCTTAAATCTTGTATAATGGGTTATCAAGAGGGATGATTGATCAAGGGTGAAAAGCGACGCACGTCAAGCACCGATCGTTATTTTCTGTTCACCGCCTCAATACAAAAACCTAAATTATGACTGCACTTACGATATAAGTGTAGCGGTAAGTCGGGTATCAAATATTCACAGAGACGAGTTGTTAGAATTTATATGGTTTAATATTTCTAAATAAAAGTGTAAAAGATAATTACAACAGAAAGAGGAAAAGATACATAAAGGGAAAGTATTAATCTAGGCGAGGGAAAATAAATCTAGACTAATAAAGCGAGTAAAAACAATAGGCTGCGTCGAATATCCCTCACCCGAGTTAAT
The DNA here is from genome assembly GCA_949130495.1 of Sambucus nigra. Lineage (NCBI taxonomy): Eukaryota > Viridiplantae > Streptophyta > Magnoliopsida > Dipsacales > Adoxaceae > Sambucus > Sambucus nigra. The sequence continues at coordinate 298,294,459 of OX422215.1, read as the reverse complement.
TAGTATAAAATGGTTACATGGGCCGAGGAGTTATTACGAATGCGTCTCGTTTCGACAGTTAACTAAATCAAGGGTTTTCACACCCCTAAATTTGCAAAAAAGCCTAATATGATTTTGGCGTCAACAAATACCCCAAAAATTACGCACGCAAGGTCGTAAGCACGGATCATACTTGATATGCCCCGTCAAATCTCCTAGGCATAATAACTAGGAAAACACACTCGAAATACAACCGTGAACTCCATCACCAAAGCAAAGCAACATGTCAACCCGAAATGAGTTCAATCCGACACCACCTAGACTAACTTGGCTAGAAAGCATGGTAAAAATGCGTTAAACTCAATAAAAACTACACACAAAGCAAGTAAATAAAGCAAGTAAACCTAATTATGAAAGCATGTAAATTGGCTACAAAGTAAGAAATTAAGGAATACAAACTAAATTAGAAAGCTTACATACATCAAAGTGGAAAAAACACCCAAAGTGGTGGATTAGGGCAAAGCTCCACACAAACCCTAAACTAATGTAAATTGTAAGGTATTTCTCTCAAATGAGAGAAATGAGTATTTATACAAAACCCCCCAAATGGCAAACTTGTAGATAGAAAGCTGAGAAAAATCGGGGATCGATTGATCGAACCCTTTGGTCGATCAATCGATCGATCAGGTTCCAGCCCACTATCTAAGCTCGAAGGAAAATATCTGAACGATCGATTGATTGACCCTTGTGGTCGATCGATCGATCAAGCAAGTCTCAACCAAGCTCCCCCCTGCTTTGGTTCATTTGGAAATCTCTTCCGCTAATATCACCGTAACTTATTCGTTAGGGATCGAATTCACGTACCATTTATAGCCACGCCAAGATTGAGAGGAGGGATACAACTTCTGTGCAGATGTTGGGCCAGGTGCCCAAACTGTGAATTGACTAAAATGCCCTTGAACGTGCATTTGTGTACGAAAATTAGCCGAAATGCGTCCAAACTTCACACTTAGCATCCAAATACATATAAAACCTAAATTAACCCCTGCAAAGCATGTTAATAAATAAATCCGAGGTTGTCTGGTTAAAGAGCATAAATATAGGGAATAAGATACCCGAGAGGGCTAAAATGTGTAGGTTCGAGGGATAAAATATGAAATATTTGCATATTATCACACCCCCTAACTTACACACTGCTAGTCCCTAGCAATGAAATAGGATGCATCAAGAACTACAAGCAAACCAAAAGCAGGTTACGAGTACAAAAATATGGTATAAAAGCATAAGGCCACTTTTGCGGGCGATTCAATTGCATTTAGCGTATGCAATAAGCCGTTAAACCCCTAGGTTACCATAGCGGACAAGTGTCGTCTTGAGGGTTTTCAGGGATGATACCCACAAACATCATATGGTTTCCAAAACAAAAATTCCCAAACCATAATGTGGCAAACCCAAAAATAGCGAACAAGATTTCATACGCATTATTATCACAATGAACGAATTCAAACGAAAGTCCAAATCATTAACATTATAGAATGCACCTCGTAGAATTGAAACCTTAAAATGTGGGAGGGGAGTGAGCACACGCAAAATATGATTTGGAAAAAACTTATATAAACCGGATAAACATTAAAGCAAGCATATATTCAATCCTCACGGGCATTACACTCATCAAGTGAATTCACTTAAAACAGGGAGGTAACACACGGGACATGCGGGCATAAGGAGTAAATGTAAATGGAAACTAGGTTGTGCACATGTCGCAAATGAAGGACGTTATATAGGAAATAAAAATTGTAATTTCAATTAAAGATATCGCACATATAAAAGAGGCGAAATGAATTTTCACAGATTATCAAAACTATTTAAACCTTTGAATTACATCTACTTAAGGTCACATAGGACTTTATAGGGTTGTAATGTAGGCTAGGCTTGGGTATGAAACGAAAGGGATGTATGTACGGGTTCAAAGTGTTCGGAAATGAAAACTCGAGATAATAGGAAGAATGCGGGCAATGTCAAAATTGGAAAATAATTTCCAAACAAGCATTAGATATAACATTTGGAGAGTAATAAAAGCTTATTGAACTATATACAACATATACAACTTTCTCTTTCTCTTTCTTTTCTTCTTTTTCTCACTTTTTCTTTTGTTTTCTTTCGCTTTTTGCTTTCTCCTTTTCTCTTTTTCACTTTTTCTTTACTTTTCTCACTCTCATATGCCTAAATTGCAAATGCAATACAACAACATCCAATCCCAAGTAACATTCCAAACAATGGTACGGAAGGTGTATGTATGGTTTAAAACTCCAATTCGGAGTTGGTTATGGGAATTTGGGTAATGAAATAAAAGGCTATATTTAGGCTCAAGTGGGTTGACTAGGGAACATATAAAAGGTGAGGTCAAGGCAAATATGGGTGATACAACAAAGAGGGCCTATGATCATTTCCTAAAGTTTATGCAATTCTCGAGTCAAAATAAAATTTGAAAATCATGCTCAAGTAACACATTTCATATGTGAACTCAATTAATGAACGATCAAATGAAAGAATAGAGAGATTATCGACGAATGCAACGTTTTCAAATAGGAAAGAATAGTGTATACACTCACAAATGAAGAAAGGTACAAAGCTTAATCGGTGTAAGTATATACAAGGCAACACAAGATTATCGAGTTATAAAAATCTTAAACCAAATCAATAAGACCATAAAAGTGCATGTGCTCATGGGATTAAAGTTTAATTCAGGAAGTTATTCATAATATCAATAATTGAGACTAAAGTCTAATAACTTCTAAAATCGATCGAAAAAAACACTAACGACTCATTGAGCAGTTGCTACTCTCTCTCTCTCTCAGCCGCCTTTTACCCTAATTAGGGTTTGCATGGCAAACCAAGACACCTCATCTCATGTGGAACCCAAACCCCCTGATCCAAAACCTGTGTGGAATCGTTCTTTTGCAACTGTTGTTGCTCATAACTCAGCATCTGCACAAGAACTCAATCTTAAACCACCATCAACCTTTAAAGGTGAACCCGCAGTCATCTTTTCAAATGAAGACATTGACATTCTTGCAAAACCATTTAAGCATGCTCTAGTGGGTAAGTTCTCACATGGGAGACCCTCTATGGAAGTTATTAGGCAGGTTTTTCAAACGTTCTCCCTTAAAACAGCCTTCAATATTGGTCTCCTGGATCATAAGCACATCCTTATTCGATTGAATTCGGATGAGGATTTCACACGGATGTGGCTGCGTGATACTTGGTATATAGGAAGATTTCCTATGAGAATCTTCAAATGGACCCCGAAATTTCGATCAGACATGGAAAGCAATCTTTCCCCAATTTGGATTTCTTTTCTTCAACTTCCTATACATTTCTTCTCAAAATCTTCTCTATTTTCAATAGCCCAATTGATTGGAAAACCTCTAAATCTTGATGCATCAACTCTGGAACTTAATAGACCTAGTACTGCTCGTGTATGCGTGGAAGTAGACTTGACTAAAAGGCTGCCAAAGAGAGTGTGGATTGGATGTGGTGTGAAGGGTTTCTGGCAAGAAGTGTTGATTGAAAATAGGCCAAAGTATTGTACCAATTGCTCCAAGAAAGGTCACGATGAGGAGAGCTGCATGTTTTTAAGGGACAACAATGATCAACAACACATTGATAGGGGTCAAGAAAACATCAAGAAGATTTTTAAACGGAAGGATAACAATTATCAAGAAGAAGTTCCAGAAAGGCTTACAGTGACTACAAAGCTAGATGATGTTAACCACGAAGACAATAGGCAATTAGCAGATGAGCTGGAAGAGGGACAAATAATAACAGTGGGCCAAAAGGAAACTCCAAAAAAATTGTCTAAGAAGAAGAAGTGGCAAGAGAAGCATAAAAGCATCCAACATCAAATTGAAAAAAATGTTGATCTAACCTTTGAAGGAGTGCATATTGTTGATCATATAGCCCTTTCTCCCAGAGGAACAGTCATACCAGAGTTTGGTATTAAGCCAGCCGCTCTGCATCTATACCCGACGAATAATGAAGGTGATGCTGATGATTACTATCACATACCTTTCATTGAGGAACTTAAACTTTTCTCTAAGCAACTGGATAGTAAGCTATGCTCATATAAGAAGAAAAAGGAAGCAGCATCTAAGAAGTCAGTGTCAATGGAAGCAGACTGCAACAAACTTAAGCCAAAACGCATGCAAGATCCTATGTTCAGGAGATTTACTAGGTCTCTAGTGCAAGGTAACAACAACTCCCAATCCCCAAAGTCTCAATGATAAGTTGCATAGTATGGAATATCAGAGGAGCAGCCAAACGGTCTTCGTCGAGGAGAATAAATCTGCTTAGTAAATTGCATAAACTTCCTATTCTTGCTCTTCTTGAACCTAAAGTAGACTCTCTAAAAATTGATAAGTTCAGGGTTAAATGGGGTTATGAGGGTAGTTTTAGTAATGTTAGTGGAAAGATTTGGTTATTTTGGAGGTTCAATGTGTCAACCAAATGTATTTGTGATCATCCTCAACATCTGACCATGCAATTTAGCCATCCTGCTGTTAAGTCTGCCATAATTATCACTATAGTTTATGCGAAGTGCAGCACAAATGAAAGGAAAGTTCTCTGGGAGGAATTAGCTCATATATCCTCAATGTACCATGGTGTTCCATATCTGGTAATTGGTGATTTTAATGTGGTAACTTCTCAAAATGAGAAATTAGGTGGAAATGAGGTGGATTCAGCAGCTGTGGAGGATTTCAATCAAGCAATAGATGATAGTGGTTTCATTGATTTGGGGTACTCAGGAACAAAATTTACATGGAGTAATCAGAGGAAAAATGCAGACCTTATCATGGCAAGATTAGACAGATGCCTGGTTAACCAAACTTTCATAGCTGACTTCCATATTTCAAGTCTTAAACACTTGAATAGAGTGAGTTCAGATCATGCCCCTCTATTGCTTTCTCTTAAGTCCAATTTAGAGGCTCTTCCTAAACCTTTTATCTTTCAGAATATGTGGTGCAATCACCCCCAATTCCAAGATATTGTTACACAGTCTTGGAATGAAGAGTTAACAGAAGAGGTATTGAAGAAATTTGCTAAGAAACTTCAGAAGTTAAAGCAGGCTTTGAGATCTTGGAATAAGGACAACTTTAAGGATGTTTTTCAAAATGTTCGAGATTTGGAAGATGTAAATCTCCAGTTGGAGCTAAATTTTGAGCTGGATAGTAATGAAGCTAATAGAGTTGCCATGAATAAAGGAAAAGCTGAGTTAATGCAAGCGTACAGGTATGGAGAAGAGTTTTGGAGGCAAAAATCATCCATCAAATGGCTTAAGTTGGGGGATTCCAATACAAAATACTTTCATCATTGTGTCAAGAATAAAAAACACAAGTTGAGGATAAATTCAATTATAAATAAAGAAGGTATCCGGGTTGAAGATGAGAAAGAGATCAAGGACTATATTGTGCAATTCTTTCAAGAACATTTACAATCTGATCAGTCGCTGACTATGCCAGATCTGTCAAATGTCATCCCATCCATTATAACCACTGAAAATAATGAAGTTCTTGAGGCATTCACAACTGAAGAGGAGGTTCTAGATGCAGTTAACTCGCTGAGTGAAGAATCGGTCCCAGGCCCAGATGGTTTTGGGGGAAAATTCTATAAAAGCTGCTGGAATATCATTAAGTCTGATCTAGTTATTGCAATTAATTCTTTTTTTGCAGGTAAAATTCTTCCCCAAAGTTGGACTAGCACTGCAGTGATCTTAATTCCGAAAGTTAAAGCTCCAAAAAAGTGTGGGGATCTAAGGCCAATCAGTCTATGTAATTTTTCCTTCAAAATTATTTCAAAAATTTTGAATACAAGACTGGCCTCATATCTTCCTATGCTGATTTCACAGAATCAAAGTGGTTTCATTCAAGGAAGATCCATCCAAGAAAATGTTCTTCTTGCGAGAGAAATGGTGCATAATTTGGGCAAACACGCTCATGGAGGCAATGTTATCTTGAAGCTAGACATGGAGAAGGCCTATGATAGGATACAGTGGGGGTTTTTATTGCAAGTTTTAAGAGCTTTTGGCTTTGGGGAAAGGTGGATAGACTTTATTTGGAGAATTGTTTCCAACAATTGGTTTTCTATGATCATTAATGGTCAAAGGTGTGGTTACTTCAAATCTTCAAGGGGTCTTAAACAAGGGGATCCTTTATCTCCAAGTCTTTTCATTCTTGCAGCAGATTTTCTGAGTAGAAGCCTAAATAAGTTGATGGTTACAAGTTCTATAAAGCCTTTTTACCATCCAAGTGGCTGTCCTCTCATTTCTCACCTAGCTTTTGCTGATGATCTCATAATCTTTTCTAGAGGGGACAAACGAAGCCTGCACAAAATTTAAGAAGTTCTCGGAGATTATTGCAGATTGTCAGGTCAAAAGGTAAATGCAGACAAAAGCTGTTTCACTGTTGATGTTAAATGCAGGCCTCAATTCAGATCTAAAGTAGCGAATGCAACTGGCCTTAAATTCAAACCGTTACCTTTTAAATACTTGGGCTGTCCTATTTTCAAAGGTAGAAATAGAATCATATATTATGACAGCCTTCTCAACTCCATAAGGGATAAAATTGCAAGCTGGCAATCAAAACTTCTATCTTCTGGTGGCAAGCTGATTCTCTTAAAGCATGTTCTTTCTTCTATTTCAGCTCATCTTCTTGCTACTCTTTCCCCTCCCAAATCTGTAATCCAAAAGCTTCATAGAATTTTTAACAAATTCTTTTGGGGAGGGAATGAGGATCAAGGATGGAAATACCAATGGAAAAACTGGGAGTTTCTTTGTAGAGATACTAAAGAAGGAGGTCTTGGTCTTATCAACTTTCACAGTTTCTCATCAGCATCTTTCATGAAGCTCTTCTGGAAAATTCATACAGACCACTCTCTTTGGTCAGAGTTCATCTCAAATAGATACAGAAACCAAAAATCTAATTTATTTGGTTCCTCTCATACTTGGAGAAATTTGATGTTAGTTAAGGAGTCATGCCTCAACAACATGGAGCTCATAGAGGATAAGTGGATCTGGACTATTGAAGAATCTGGTTTGTTTACTCTCTCATCTGCATACAGCTTCTGCAGGCCTTATTTTCCTTTCTCCTCTGTTAATAGCCTTATTTGGGATAAAAATATTCCGAAAAAGTGCTCCATTAACCTATGGAAAATATTAAACAACTGTTTGCCTCTTGATGAGAATGTTAAGTCGATTGGAATTAGATTATGCTCTCGGTGCAAAGCATGCCTTAACCATATCGAATCTATTGACCATTTGTTCCGGAATTGCCCTACCATTTTACCTGTTTGGGAATTTTTTTCAAATGTTATGGGTGTGGATATGAATACCACAAACGTTTCATCCTTAATTCAGAATTGGTGGATAAAGTTTGGTCCAAAAGACTATGCCAAGTTTATTGGTAAGTGTATTCCCATTTTAGTGTGTTGGGAAATTTGGAAAGCTCGAAACCAAGCCTACTTTGAAAATTCTGCAGTAAGTGCGACAACCATCATTCAGCAAGTTATTTCTCTTTTATCAAACATTTGTAAAGATAAGGTTTTCAAGAACACAATTTCATTCTTTGATAAGGGGATTCAAGTTATCTTTAAAATCAACTGCAATATAAAGTCCAAAGTGCCCACTGCTATCAAATGGAGATTTCCAACATCTTCAAGATTTAAGCTAAATATTGATGGGGCTTCAAAAGGTAATCCAGGAATAAGTGGTGCAGGAGGGGTTCTTCGGGATGACAAAGGGGATCTTATCTTTGCTTATGCTAGTCCAGAAGGCATTGCTTCAAATTCAACAGCGGAAATCAAAAGTCTTTGGCATGGGGTCAAGTTGTGCACTCTCCTCAACTTCACCGAAGTAGATATTGAATCAGATTCTTCATATGTTGTGAATTTGATTAACAAGAACTGGAAGCCTCCCTGGAAGATGATTCAGTACATTAAAGAAATTAAATTCGCTCTTCAGAATCATAGCTTCACTCTATCTCATTGCTATAGGGAATCAAATATGGTCCCTGACTCTCTAGCTAATTATGGAGCTCGGATTATTTCTCTTTCAGTATTTCACAATGTAGGAGATCTTCCAACTTCAGCTCGAGGAGCTCTCAAGATGGACAAAATGGGTTGCTTTTACATTAGAAATGTTTCTGTCACACCATCCTTGTAATGGGGCTAGCATAAAGCACCAAATTTCTTTTTTCAAGTTCTCTCTCTTTGTTATTGTTTTTGCCACTTGGAGAGGCTCTTTCTCCTATGATTAATAAATCTTAGTTTTATTCAAAAAAAAAAAAAAAAAAAAAAATCGAGAACATGCATCATTGGGTTGTCTATTGGATCGGGCAATTATTGAAATTTATCATCGAAAACAAAGGCAAAATGCCCAATAAAGGAGAAAAAAAAAGAAAATCTTTTTGAAATTTTTGAATTTTTCTAAGAAAAGCATACTAAGTAACAAACATGTGAGCAAAAACATGGACTAAATAAAGAAATGGATAGAATATCCCACACCCCCTAACTTAAAACCTGACTTGTCCTCAATGTGAATTAAGAACCAAGTTAAAGAGAGGAAACGAGCGATATTACCCAAAATTGGAGCGATCCCCATAAGAACAAGTCCAAAAAATCTACAAAACAAGTTAATACCGAGCATAGAAAAAATAAATAACAAAAAGTTAACTAATTACACTAGACTAAATTAAAAAGGAAAGAAAAAATAAAAAGAAAGAAAGAATAAAAAACTAACTATATACAACCTACTATTTAGGCTTCACACTACACTAGAAGTCTAAATAGTTGAGGGTTCACCATGAAAACGATTTGACTTTGGAGGGTGACCGGTGTACCCTCACACTCAAGCATGCCTTCCGAAAAATATGAATTCCGTTTGAACAACGGAAGGCATGTGTAAGGCGGAAGAAAGGAACCATCGTTAATTAATAGTTTTGGAGGGATGATGGGGGATTTGGATTGAACGGGTGAAAAAAATATGTTGGGGCAGAGAAAAGTAGAATATCCTCCCAAGGATTTTTAAATTGGAATGGGAGGTGGCGCACATGAAGGCAAAGATGCATTCATGGAAGGCGACTCGAGCAAGTACTCCTCGTCGGCGAAAAGGTTTAACACATTAAAGTTTGAAATCGATTCATCAGGTACTTGTGATAGTGTGATAACAGAAAATGAAAATCGGGAGGAAAGAAATTCAAACTCAAGAGATGAGTCATCATCGCTTGAAGATTGAGTTTCGAAGGAAATAAGATCATTTTCAATGAAATGTTCTTCTTTGGGGGCCAAAGAAGAAATCATTTCATTGCAAATGGATTTTACTTCCATTTCATCCTTACTTTCCATATATTATGCAATGGGCAAAGTCAACAATGGTTTGTTCCAAAGTAGGCACAAAGTCCTCATTTGGTTCAAAACATTCCTCGACTTCAAAAGTCTCGAAAGAAAATCGTCGTCGGATTCAAATAATAAATCCAATTCATGTTCCCACAAACGATTTTCTTCTAGATAACGATTTTCAATTTTCTCATTTTCAAGCATGCACAAACCCTCACCGAATGTCATAGGTCGAGGCACGGATTCTTGAAAATGTGAACTTTGAAAATTACCATTGAACTTAAACTTAAATTCATTATTATAAGAATTTTGAAAATTATTGCAATTCGTTTCAAAATTCCTATTATAAGGAATTAGAGGCCCAAAATCATTATCATCATCATCAAAATTCCAATAACCCGAGTTTTGACTTTCGTTATACTCGCCCAAAGTTATTTTTGAATTTGTAAATTTTTGGGACTCTAAGAATTGGCCGAAAGTCATAGAATTACGGGCATTTTGAGAATTATAACAATGATTACCGAAAGAATTGGAATAAGACATGCTTACTCAAAAATGGCTCGAAGTGGCGAATTCCACAGAGTAAATGCACGGCCGAAAAATTCAAGCATTTCTTGGCGCTCAAATGTAGAAATCCTACAAAAATGTTAGACAAAAAAAATACAAATAGAAAGAAAATACTACGAAATACTAAATCAAATAAATTCTAAAACAAACTCATCCCAGCAACGGCGCCATTTTGATCAAGGGTGAAAAGCGACACGCGTCAAGCGTCGATCATTTATTTTTGTTCACCGCCTCAATACAAAAACCTAAATTACAACTGCACTTGCGATACAAGTGTAGCGGTAAGTCGGGTATCAAAAATCCACAGAGATGAGCTACTAGAATTTATATGGTTTAATATTTCTAAATAAAAGTGTAAAAGATAATTACAACAGAAAGAGGAAAATATGCAGAAAGGGAAAGTATTAATCTAGGCGAGGGAAAACAAATCTAGACTAATAAAGTGAGTAAAAACTATAGGTTGCGTAGAATATCCCTCACCCTAGTTAATTAGTATAAAATGGTTACATGGGTCGACAAGTTATTACGAATGTGTCTCATTTCGACAGATAATTAAATCAAGGGTTGTCACACCCCTAAATTAGCATAAAAGCCTAATATGATTTTGGTGTCAACAAATACCCCGAAAATTACGCACGTAAGGTCGTAAGCATGGAGCATACATGATATGCCCCATCAAATATCCTAGGCATAATAACTAGGATAACGCACTCGAAATAGAGCCGTAAACTCCATCACCAAAGCAAAGCAACATGTCAACCCGAAATGAGTTCAATCCGACACAACCTAGACTAACTTAGCTAGAAAGCATGGTAAAAAAATATTAAATGAAAGCGGTAAATAAACGCAATAAAACTACACTACAAAGAAAGTAAACCTAATTATGAAATCATGTAAATTAGCTATAACGTAAGAAATTAAGGAATACAAACTAAATTAGAAAGCTTACACACATCAAAGTGGGCAAAACACCCAAAGTGGTGGAGTAGGGCAAAGCTCCATACAAAACCTAAAATAATGTAAAATGTAAGATATTTCTCTCAAATGAGAGAAATGAGTATTTATACAAAACCTCCCAAAATGGCAAACTTGTAAATAGAAAAGATGAGAAAAATAGGGATCGATCGATTGGCCCCTTTGGTCGATCGATCGATCGATCAGGTTCTAGCCCACTATATAAGCTCGAAGGAAAATATCTGATGATTCGATCGATCAACCCTTATGGTCAATCGATCGATCAAGCAGGTCTCAGCCAAGCTCCCCCCTGCTTTGGTTTATTTAAAAATCTCTTCCGCTAATATCGCTGTAACTTCTTCGTTAGGGATCGGATTCACGCACCGTTTGCATACACGTGAAGCTTGCGAGGAGGGATACAACTTCTGTGTAGATGTTCGGCTAGGTGCCCAAACTATGTATTGAATAAAATTCCCTTGAGCGTACGATTGCGTACGGAAATTAGTAGGAATGCGTCCAAACTTCACACTTAGCATCCAAATACCTATAAAAGATCAATTAGCCCCTGCAAAGCATGTTAACATAGAAATTCGAGGTTGTCTAGTTAATGATCACAAATATAGGGAATAAGATACCCGAGGGGGCTAAAATGCGTAGGTTCGAGGGATGAAATACGCAATATTTACGTATTATCAATGATATCTAATTATAAATAATTGGTCGATCCTTTTATTAATAAATTTTGTTTCAAAGAAAAACCTGGTAAGATGGTATCTCCCTTAATAAGCATTAATCAACACATATTACTAGATTTAATATTGCAAAGTTATAAGCAGTGAAATTCGATGAGAAAGTTTCCACCACGAGAATTATGAGTCGGTTATTACCTAGGAAGTTGTACTAGGCATTGGATAAGGAGCATCTAAATAACATGGTCGAACTCTTGGTCAATGAAGTAAAGATCATGAATGTTGAATAAGAAATGGCTGCAAAAGAGTTCACACACCTAAAATTATAAGAATATAACATTTCAGGGAGAAAGGAAAAAACCCAAAGAGGGCTCTAAGCCAAAGAAAAATAATAACTCATATCCAAAGTATGATTAGTATACTCCCCTGACAATGGGAGTCGACCATATCCTAAATGAGGTTCGAGGAAATGGTAAATTGAAGTGACCAAAAAAGTTGAAAAACTCAAAGTGGAAGAAGAGATAAGAACAAATATGGTATGTTTGACAAAGACCATGGGCATGAAACCAAATATTTCCTATCTTTGAAGGAAGAAATTGAGAACCCAATTAAAAAAAGTAAGGTTAATAAATATGTGTATAAAAATGGTAGAACAATACCATCATGTCATGATTGAAATACGAAAAGGAGATTATGGTCGCCGCATGGAGAAAATAAATAGACGAAAAAAGTCAGGGAGAATAATGATGAAGAAGATGTACACCTCCCTAGAAGGCCTAAAGAACTGATAGAAGAAGTTCCCATGATTTCTTTGGGGTGAAATTTCATAGTCGGAGGTGATACTAGTGGGGGTGATGAACCAGTTGAGTGAAAGGCATACCTCGCTAAATCAAAGTCTTACACCATTAGTAGAGAAGTAAATATATCAATTATAGTAGACATCCTACCTCACAAGGTTAAGTTGCACCACTAGTAGAGAAGTCAATATATCAATTGCAATAAACATCCAACCTCATAGTCCACGAAAGAAGCGTGCAAAGAATCCTAGTAGAAAATGGGAGTTTGGAAGATGTACTATTCCATGACTTTTTCATAAATCTTAAGTTTCCTGAAAGATAATTACAAGCCTATCACCATATACTTATCGAACTCTTAAGCGAGAAGGTATACCCATTGGGCATAATAGAGTTGGAGATTGTTATATAAACATAGATGGCCTATAGAACTAAGATGATGAGATTCTCCATCCACGACAAAAATGTCTCATCAGCCCACACCATTATTTTTAGAAGAGTGGGTGTAAAGAAATTTGAGACTATTGCCTTAACTTCTGATCAATGTGTAAAATTCCCCTCTAATTTTGGTGTGGGGTATGAAGGGAAAATAGGTGGAAGCATATGAATCATATTATACCTCAACAAATGAATAGAAAGGATATAAGCTATCTCAAACTTATCAAATTGAGACACTAGATTCTCACAATAAAGATAAGTTATTAACAAAGTACAAAGAGCCAATAATTGTAGGAACTGAGCATCTTGAGAGGACAATCCAGATCGTCTCATCCTTAAATCCCATACTCAAGAAGAAATTGTTTGACTTCATATGATATAGACAAAGCATTTTTTTCTTAGAGCAACGAAGATATGACTAGAATTTATCCAACCATTATTAGTCACGAGCTCAATATAAAAAAGGAAGTAAATCCAGTAAAAAAAGTGATGAATGTTCTTGAAAGAGAAGAAAATCATAACTCAAAGAAGGTCAAATTTATTAAAGATGTGAAGTATTGTAATTAGCTAGCAAACATGGTGATGGTATTAAAGAATAACAACAAATAGCGAATGCGTGTGGACTTCACAGACTTATATAAGGCTTGTACTAAGGATTTTTATCCTTTACCATAAATGGATCAACTTAATGACGCCACAACTGGGAATAAACTATTGAGATTCATGGATACTTATTTTACTTATTGATGATACCAAAAAAGGTATCACCGGGTCATAGAGGTGTGAAGCTCAAACAAGTGTACAATAATGGTAATAATCACACAATGAATCAACAAAGAAGGATATGAGGGAAGAGGACGAACACCTGGATTTAAGTGATTCGAATGAAGCTTACGTCCATTGTGTCTGTGAGTGAAATCCACTAGTAAATGTGGCTCTAATGGCCTGGTTCCAGCACAAGTTTTCTCTCTCTTCTATATACAAATGAGCAGAGTTTTTGCTAGGTTTTAAATTAATCGATCCCTTACAATGAAGAAGTTGATGGGTTTATATAGTGCCTAGGGGGTGTAATACATCCCCCAAGCATGTTGAAGGCATGCACAAATGAGGGCATCCACTCAGGTAGTGACAGTTGTCCATGCGCATGTATGTAATGATGATGAAATCCCCACCGTGAGGAGAATAATATTAGTTATAATTGAATTTCTCATGTGGGACACATCACCTTGGTACCTTCTACTTCCCGTCCAGTCATGGTGTCATCTGCAAAAGTCTCGGCATGGCCGAGTATGAGGTCATTGATGGAGTGTTTGACTTTACATGTAATACTGACAAGTATAGTCTCATCTTGAGGGACTCAGTCGAGGTTGTCTAAGTTAGCTGAACCCTAGTGTCGGTTGGGATATAGGACGAGAGATGTCCTTTTTTTCTCTGACTGCTTCTTGGGGTCTCGGTATATTGAATGGACGGGGTTGCATATATGAGGCCAACCTTATCTTGGATGAGTCTTGGAGGTGACCTATGAGCTAGTTCACAAGCTCAGCTTCTTAGAGTGATGTCGTCTCGTCTTAAGATGAGGTTATATTTGGGCATATCAATTACTCCCTAACCCTCAGTTACCTATGTGAAGAGGTGACTGGGGGATATGACTCAGCATTGTCCCTTGATGAGACATCTTCTAATGCATCTACTGGATACATCTTGACATGTAAGAGTGTGACACATGTCACAGTTTTGGTTGAGTAGCTTTTTGCCCAAGTCTGATGTGATGGCTGAATGCATTGGGAATTGCGCCTTCAAATTATAACTTATTTGAAGAATTGCACCTAATAATTGCCCTAATATTTAAACCCCAAAATTTTCTCTTTCCCCTTTATCTTCTCCAAGAGTTCCCGCATGTTCTCTTTCTCTCTACCTTCTTCACTTCCTGCAAGTTGCTCCTTCGTTCTCTTCTTTCCAACATTCAACTCTTATAGGTATCCTTCCTCTCTTTCTCATTTCAGTCTTTCTTTTTCATTTAAAACTAGTTCCATCTTGCTACCTTTTTCATATCTGGTGAAATTTGCATTTTTCGGCGAGCTTGAGGGTATTTTCAATGAGGGTTAAGGTATATTTAGACCCATTTGGGCTTTCCATAGGCTACCTCTAGGTGGTTGGTATAGGCTATAGCTTAGTTGGGTAGGTTTTTTTGGCTTTTCTGACGTTCTGAACTTTTTTCAGTGGCCCTCCGGTCATTTCCTCCGGCCAGCATCAAGGCTGTTGTTCTTGGAGTTCTTACCTGAAAGACTTTCATCTTCCTATTAGATCATTAGTCAACCTTAGTCAATATTGTAAACTGTTTACCTCTTTTCCATATTTTTTACTCAAATCAAACCTCGTCCTTTGATGTTAAGACATCTTTACAAGTTAGCCGAGGAGTTTTCCAGTGTCATAGATACGTGTTTCGAATATATTAGGAGGATAGAATTTGAAGAGGCCAAGAGGCGTAAGGCCAAAGAATTCCCCCTTCGTCCTATTTATCCTCCCCCCTTGGTTTTCGTCTATCCTCAAGTCTTTGAACCCTGCAATCCCCTAGTTATCGAACCAAGTGATCCTATGTTTACATCGTCCTCATCTTCACACGACCTTATGTCAACATCTGAGGTGGCCGAGAATGTGGAATTATTTGAGGAGGCCATGGATTGCTCTGCATCCTATAATAAGGGGTATGATGTAGACTAGGCTTCTTCTCGTGTCTCCTCATCTCAGAGAACTGAGGCTTCCAATCAAATTTACTCTATTCATATTCTTAAGCCCAATGTGGCAATTCCACCCCCCGTGGATACAATCCCCTTAATAGCTGCAACGGGGGCCAAGTTTGCAAAATGGTTTTCCAGTGGTTACCCAGGTATTCCACAGACTCAGAATGATCCTAAAGTTGAGTCTCAAGAAAGTATTGGTGAGGAGAGTGAGGTCAATACATCCGTGGCTGAGGAGTGTGAGAGCACAGTGTCTGAGGCTGACCTCTTGGTCTGGAGGTACTTATACGGGATATATTCCTCTATTTCCATGAGGAAAACTGATAAGGATGAGAGAGCGTTTCACAACTGAGAAGGAGAAATTTGTGTTTATGAGCAAATGTTTAAGCTTGGCTTTCAGCTTCCCATCCATCCTACAATCTGTGATATTTTGGCCCATCTCAGGCTTGCACCCTCTCAGCTTTTTTCGATTTCCTAGAGGTTATCCTTGGCTATATCATACTTTGGAGGATAGTTCACCATACCGACATTCCACAAAACCTTTTCCTTGCCTGTTATACACCATCATCCCCAAAGACCCACCTGACTACTACCACCTCGTAGCTAGGAAATTTGAGAAGAAACTTTTGCTGGATACCTAAACCTCCAACTAAAAATGGAAGCCTTGCTACTTTTTTGTTTCTGAGGCATGGTATTTTTTCCCCACCCAAGCCTGTGGGACCTCTGAACCTAGGACCCCTCTGAAGTGGGGCAAAGTCCCAACGTCGGCCAAATTAGACCCAGGTTTGAAACCTGAGGCTTATGAGAAGGTTAATAAGATCCAGGAACAGGGTGAGAAAGGTCGTCTAGCCAAGTTTGAGCATCTGATAACTCCATACTACCTAACTCAGATAGGTCTAGATATTCAACCCTTGGAGGAGTTGTGTAGTTAGTAAACTTTTCCAAGTGTAGCTTCGTATTTTTCAAATACTTGTAACTAACTTCCCAAGTCTATCATTTGTAGGTCATCCGGAAGGAATTTTATACACACTTTGGAAAATGGTGGCTCCAAGTTTAAGCATGTTCGCAGGCAAGCATGGTCAGAGGAGTGAGCTCCATGCACCTCCAACAACCAAAAAAATCCGCAGGCGATCCAAGCCGAGTTAATGAAGATAGGAAGATGAAGAGGACCTGAGTTGATGATACCACCACAACTCGTCACTCTAAGCATGGTCGTTAGGACCAAGCCATTCCCATATCGTCTGAGGATGTTCTTGCTACCAGGCTATCACAGTTAAAGATAGCCGATGATAGCGTCATCGACCATAACCAACAGGATATTAATGCCATCAGTTGTATTATGCCTGAAGCTGATAATCACTTTCTTGAGTTGATGGATATCGTGTTACTCATCGAGTTTTCCATCCACAGAGTTGTCCATGTATGTTTCTAGTAATTTTCAAAGTGGTGTATCTTTGATGGAACCTCGTACTGAATTGCCTTCTCGTACTTTGCAGGGTATAGTCTCCTTGCACAGGATGGGAGACCAGATAAGCAAAAGGATTCCCTTGATTCGAAAGGGAAGACATGCTATTAGAATGGAGAGTAATCTTCGGGCTGAGCTACAGATTGCTAACTTGACTTTATAAGAGGCCAACACCAGAATTAAAAATCTGACCATGAGCCATGCCAACACCTTGAAGACCCTGGCCAAGAAAAGGCAATCTAATATTGATGTTACTGTTAAGGCTATTAGGGAGTAAGCTATAGATGATTTCAAGGACTTCGAAGAATTTTTCGATTTTGGCTTTAAGTATTTTGAGAGGTGAATCAAAACTTTCGGCCAATGGGTTGTCCTCAAGCATGCTGAGACTGGGGATCTTTCCCCTAATTACTTCTCAGATCTCAATTTCAGTGATGAACGTCTGTAGATAGCCTTGGATGAGGTTGAGGACCCTACTGCTATCGTAGAGACTAATCTCCTTAAAGTCACAGATACATATGAGAACACGATCGATCTCGGTCTTGGTGATGATGATGCTAAGATAACAAACACTAGGACTGAGGGGGGACTCAAGCTGATGGTGATGGATCGGCCCTGGTCAGTGGTGATGATGTTCTGTATCTCTGACTTTGTGAAGCCTATGTAGCCCATTTTATCTTCTTTTTTATGTAATTTTTTTGCTGTAAGGTGACTCTCGTCCTTCCATGGCATTTAACTTCTAATGTAATCTTATTAATGCTATAGTGCTAATGGAATTTGAACTTTCTATAATGCTAATGGAATTTGAACTTTCTATAGTGCTAATGGAATTTGAACTTTCTCGAGTCTTGTCTCTGTTTTCATCGACTTTGTTAATGCTACTTGGTGTGAACCACAATTTATAATTCTATCGTCTATGGCTGATGGATTGATGAAACATAATTTGTCACTCACCAAACTAATGATGTTAAAAAATGAACTTCTATTAAGTGACTTTTAATTTTCATTCCCCAAATCATGGTGTTATAGCAAAGTCCTCTTTCGTTATTTTTTAGAGTGTATGGATAAGTGTCGTCTCGTCCATGCACTATCATCTTCGGTCGAGAGATTTAATCCTATAAGCTAATGATTTTTAAAAATGAACCACAATTAAGTGATTTTTAATTTGCATTAACCAAATCATGGTGTTATAGCATAAGTCCTATCTCGTCGTTTTTGAGAGTCTATGGATAAGTGTCATATCGTCCATTCACTATCGTCTTCGACCGAGAGATTTAATCCACCAAACTAATGATGTTTAAAAATGAACCACAACTAAGTTATTTTTAATTTCCATTCACCAAATCATGATCTTATAGCATAACTCCCCTTTCATCGTTTCTTAATGTGTATGGATAAGTGTTGTCTCGTCCATGCACTATCGTCTACAGTCGAGAGACTTAAGCCACCAAATGAATGATGTTTAATATTGAATGTCTTTTGATGTTATGGACAACCCATTGATGAGGTTAACCCCGTCTAGGTTTTCGTATCACCTAAAGCTACTTAAGCCGACTTCACCACGAATGATGTTTTGTATCTTAAGGCAAGTTGACACATATAAGCAACAATCATTCAAATAAATAGACAACATATGAGAGAACGTATTAATAATTTCATTTAATTTCATTCATTTGAGTCTCATACATGTGTAGTACAATGAAACTGAAAGAAAACTAACATAATTGAAATCTTACTAGTAATATTTTTTGAGGTGGTTAGCATTCCATGGGTTGGAGAAGGGTTATCCTTCTATATTCTCCAATCTATATGTCCATGGTACCACTTTTTCAACCACTTTATATGGGCCATTCCAATTTGGGCTTTTTCACGTCTTTTTCAACACTAGGTCTCCTACTTTCAACGGTCGGGTCTTAACCCTTCTGTTGTAGAACCTTGTTGTTCTTTGCTGGTAGGAAGCTTGCCTAACCTTAGAGTCTTCTCTTGTTTATTCTATAGATCCAAATCAAGCCTCCGTTCCTCACTGTTCATTTCAGGGTCGTAGGTTTGGACCCTATGAGTAGGCAGACCTAACTCCGTCGACACAACTGCGTCTGAGCCGTAAGCAAGCATAAATGGGGTCTCCTTGGTAGGAGTCCTCTCCATTGTTCTGTCGGCCCACAGGACATCATACACTTCTTCAATCCATCTTCCCTTTGCATCCTTTAACTTCTTCTTGATTTGATTAAGAATCATTTTGTTCATTACTTTCGTTTTCCCATTAGCTTAGGGTCGGCTAGGAGAGGAGAAAAACTTCTTAATGACGACCCTTTTGCAGTATTTTTCTCGGGAGCCGTTATTAAATTATGTTCCATTATAAAAAATTGGGGTGTTGGGTAGGCCGTTCCTACAGATGATGTTTTTCCAGATGAACTGGAAGGTATTCACCCACTTTGAAGAGTAATCTATTGCCACAATCAGATAACGATAATTGTTTACAACTCGGGGTAAAAGTCCTACCAAATTAATTCCCCACACTGCAAATGGCCAAGGAGAGGTAATGTAGGTTAGAGGTTGATTAGGCTGGTGAGGAATGGTAGCAAACCTCTGGAACTTGTCACACTTCTTGACATACGTTGCAGCATCCTTGGCCAAGGTTGTCCACTAATACCCCTGGGCAATAATACTCTTAGCGAGAGATATTCCCCCCAATGAGACTGGAGCAGGAGCCTTCATGCATGCCCTTCAAGATGTACACTACCTCAGATGGATGGACACATATGAGCAGAGGAAGTAGAAAACCTTTCTTATATAAAGTATCTCATATGATGGAGAACTTGGCAGCTTTATATCTCAACTTATTTTTTTCGTTCTTGGATTCGAGCAACTCCCCATCCTTTATGTACCTAATGAGTGGATCCATACAGGAGGTTCCCATGTTCAAATTTAAACATAAATATGGAGCACTACCTTCCTCTTCAATGGTTGGCCGGTGTAAGAATTCCACCGGGACCATCCTTTTTATCTCTATTCTTATAGCTGAGGGCAGCCTTGCAAGGGCGTCGGCCCAGTCATTGTCTAATCGGGGTATCATCTTCATCTTTACTTTAAAAAACTGTTCCAATACTGACTTAACCTTTCCCAGGTACCTTTTCATTCTGCCATATTTGGCCTGATACACCCCTAAAATTTAGTTGACGACCAACCTGGAATCACTATGTACAAGGAGTTGGCCAACATTTAGTGCCCATTCAAGGGAGAGGACTGCTAGGAGAGCCTCATACTCAGATTTGTTATTTGATGCTTTGAAGTTAAACCTCAATGCGTACTCAATATCAATTCCATCTGGGGCCGACACTATTAATCATGCACCGCTTCCGTTTCCACATTAAGACCCATTAACAAATAGGCTCCACACACTACCATTTGGTGAAAAACTACCCACTTCCGGAGTTCTATTCTTAAAAATATACTTTTCCTCATCATTCTCATATACTTTGACCCTTGTTGAACTAGTATCAGCCTAGTCCGGGGGAGGACATGCACTGTTCTCTTGCCCATAAGTAGCCTCAATGTCTTTGTTGTTGGGGCCTCATCCCAGGTGAATTCGGTAACAAAGTCCGCCAGGTCTTGCCCCTTGATGGTCATTCTTAGCTGATAGATGATGTTGAAATCTCCCAATTTGATTGCCCAAACCATCAGTCTTCCTGACTTCTCAGGTTTGTGAATTACCTCTCTGAGGGGTGAATCTGTGAGGACCACCATAGTATGTGCCTCAAAGTAAGGTTTCATCTTCCTCGAGGCATGGATCGGTGCATAGGATAACTTCTCCATCTTTGGGTACCTCTACTCATCCCTTTGGAGTGCCATACTATTGAAATACACTGGTTTTTGGATTCCATCCTCTTCTCTTACAATAGCGGCGCTGATGGCCGACTCATATACAACCAAATAAAGATACAATTTCTCCCCCTGAACTGGTCTAAGTAATAGGAGTGGGGAGCCGAGGTATGACTTAAAACCCTTAAAGTCTCTATCACACTCTTTATTCCACTCAAAATATTTTCTCAACACTCGAAATAAAGGAAGACATTTATTAGTGGCTTTAGAGACAAACTTGTTTAGCTTTGCCACTCTTCGGGTGAGTTTATGCAAATACTTTATTATTATAGGAGTCTTCGTCTCCAATAAGGCCTTGATTTTCTCAGGGTTGTCTTTGATTCCTCTTTGATTCACAATAAACCCCAAAAACTTGCCTGCTCCCATGTCGAAGACACAATTGGCTGGGTTGAGCATTATCTGGTACTTGTCCATCATGTCAAAGGTGCACTCAAGGTCGGCCACATGTGTGTTGGACTTGAGGCTCTTAGTCAGTATATCATTAATATATACTTTCAATGTCTTTCCAATCTGGTCTTCAAACATTTTATTGACCAGCCTTTGATATGTTGCCCCGACATTCTTCAACCCAAAGGGCATGACCTTATAATAATAGGTCACTTTATCAGTGACAAATACAGTCTTTTCTTCATCGGTTGGGTCCGTGAATATCTAGTTGTATCCTGAGTAGGCATCCATGAAGCTCATTAATTCATAATCGACTGTTGTGTCAACCATTTGATCAATCCTGGGTAAAGGTAAGTTGTCTTTTGGGCATGCTTTATTCAGATTCGTGAAGTTGACACACATCCTCCACTTGCCATTGGCCTTTGGGACAATGATAGCATTTGTCAACCAGCCAGGATAGATGACTTCCCGGATGAAGTAGGCCTTTTCCAACTTCTTAACCTCCTCTCTAATAACATCATACTTCTCTCTTGAGTATACTTGTCTTTTATGTCGTGCCGGCTTAGCATCATCATCTATGTTGAGCTTATGGCACATAACTTCTCGGTCAATACCTGGCTTATCTTCGTGGATCCATGTGAAGATGATTTTTTTTACTTGTCCTGATTGAGGATGATGGATTCTACTTCCTCAGCGAATTCACCCTTCTTGAGTTTCTTCTCATCTCTTGGGTCCAGGGTATTGATATTGTAGGTTCACTATACCAAATCTGCAGGATTGTCACGATCATTTACCTTGCCAAGATGGACTTGTCAAGGTCAATAACCATGACAATTCTGGGGGTGACAACGTTTGTTATCACGGACTTGTCACGGTCTGAACCGTGATAAGTTCATTAGACTTGTCTTGGTCATGCCACGGTCCTTGACCTTAACAAGTTTTGTCACGATTAAGGATCATGACAAACCCGTGACATTTAACAAAAAATTGTCACGGTCATTGACCGTCATAAGTCCGTGACAATTATCCTTTGTCACGGACTTATCACGGTCAATGACCATGACAATTCTGGGAAGAATTGAAAAAAAATCGACTGGGTAGTATGGCCACTGCCACTGCCCAGCAGTATATTTGTACCTATTATAGCAACATTGTACCTGTTCAAACATCATATATCCAAATAAAATAGAGATAATGCAAATATACATTCAAAACAATATGCATCACGATATAATCCAAATATAATTCAAATGTAACAACTTAAAACAATTCAACTCAAACAATGTCACTACATGTCTGGGGTAGGGGTAGCTCTGAGGAGGTGAGTAGGCCACACGATATACGAATTGACCCACCTAGCAATATACATTGTGCCTCATTGTTCGCGCAACCACAATGGGGAATTCTCCTTCCTGGGTACCACATGCGTGATGAGCACCATGGACTCGATGTCTTGAAGAAAACGTCCATGAACTGGCATACCCTGAACGGTATTCGGGTCCCTCAACCCCCACCCTATCCACTAGCCATCAAATATGTCCAGGATAAACACGTTCGGCCAACCAAGTGTCGAGATCCGTCGGTCAAGGGGAGCCAAATAGGGGACTGGATCATCAAAGTCTGCACGTGTCAGTGATGAAGCAGCGAGGTCCACATCCTCTTCCTCCTGGACCTCCTCCTCCTCCACCTCCTACTCCACCACCTTTTCCTTCCCTTTCCCCTTACGGTTTTCTCCCAACGAACGTTTCATGAATAAGAACATAGCTTGGACTATCGCCTCCAAACGGGACAGCTTCGCGTCATGTGAGTCCTCCATTCGAACCAACCCGGTGTCGCTCGTCTCCAATCCGATGATCCTAGATTTGGGCACCCACGAGATTACCCCCTTGTCCTCCCCTTGCGATCAGTGCCAAGCACTTGGTTGAGTGCGTCTATGGACCAAGATGCCTTGTCGGCATTAGACTGCGACCCATGCACTTCCTTAAGCTTTGCCTGAAATGACAAAAATCACATGATTAGTTAAATAAGTAAATAAAAATATTATAACGTAATAACAAAAAGTAAACTGTCGGATTACTTACAATCGTGGTCGCGATGCTCGGGGACACCTCATTATCCTTCCCCTTCTTCGTCCAAATAGCCACATAAGTATCGAGCCTATGTGACCTACCCCCAGGGCCACTCCCTGTCCCCTGAAATAAAATAATACAAAATTACTATGGACCCCGCAAAGTAAAATAATGCAGAATAATATATTTATGTAGTTATAGAAAAATTAAATCTTACCATCATCCTATGCTCCTCCTCGGTGTAAGACGTCCGTCCGGAGTAGTGCACGTCCGTCTTTTTCGCCCGATTTTCCCTCCCCGATTGGCGAGATGCCAAGTCGCTCCCCGATCTCATTGTCAATGAACTTTTGCCATTGTGCTAATGAGATCGGCTCCTTCGGCGGGACGGATTCATGCATTCGGATAATGGACTCTCGGGTCTTCCCAAAGCACCAGGTCCGCATATTTTTCTTCCATGTCTTGTGTTTCTCCCTGAACTGCTCCAAGACGGAATCACGTAGCTTTGGATTCAGGCTAAATTGTTCCTATCCAACAAATACAATGTTAGTTGCGAATAAATATAAATATAAATATAAATATAAATATAAATATAAATATAAATATAAAATGAAATTGAAATCGAAATTGAAATATTCATATAAATATAAATATAAATACATTACCTGTAGTGCCACCCAAATAGCTAACTTGAGCTCATTTCGAACCTCCCTCCAATACCAGCTTGAGGGATCTCGCTAATAGCCCCATCTTGTTCTCGATGGTCATCCCCAATTTTCCATATTTTGGAAGCCTAGGGGCCGAGGAGCCCTCGTCGCCTCCGCTACCACCGAGCCCAGAGGACATCATCATAATCAGCATCATCATCCTCACCTTAATATCTGAAGGAGACATTTTCTGTAAAAAAATGTTGTTATTAATACAAATCAAAATGAATTATAAGAAGGCATGTAAATATGTACAATTACTACAAATCCAAATGAATTGTTACTCTTTAACACCTCAATTCTGAATTCCAAAATAATAACATCTAGCTCATAATATGTACAATTACAAAAAATTCGAAACATCCCCACCCCCACCCCTACTGTCCACACACATGCACACTACACAAGAGTGAAAATGATAAAGTTAAAATCAATTAATAGCATTAAAATGGATTGATAAAGTATAAATTGGAATATTTATTACAAATTCAATAAATGTTTCAAATTCGGGTTATCATAAAAAAAATGGATTGATATTCGGTAGGAGCAGTCAAGTCATCCACACCACTATTTAGACGTTTTGACGCGTGTAGGATAATTGACCACGGCTCATTTTTTATATGCTCCGAGTAAAACACTTGGTTGACCTTTTGAAATGCATAAACAAATGACCCATCGCTCACGTGGTCGTTGCTCTTCAACTTGGGCAAGTCAACCATGATCAAATTGGTGACATGATCGATTTTACAAGCATTTTTATCCTCAACTCTTACCCAGTCACAGAAAAATACCATCTCTTTGAATCTTATATAATCCAGTTCAAATATATTTCAAATTACACCATAGTAAGTCATTCCAGCTTCAACGATGTTTTTATCTTTTGCGCTCGCTCGAAAGAAAGTAAGAGCCTTGTATGAAATGCCCGAGTTTTGTACATTTGTACTTTCCTCATACACTTTTGCGCCGAATACGTAAGCGTTAAATCAAAACTTTTTGTACTTTTGTTCCACGAACAAGGGTCCAGTGGCTAGACGAGCAAGCCTTGATGCCGCATCACCCGTCTTTAAGAGCTAAAATATAGATAAATTAATTAGATTAGTTGTAAAGTTTGAGTGTAATGTATCATTATATAACGACCATTTTGATTATAATTACCTCTTGTGAAAACCATAGCCTAAATTCGCTGTCTGATTGTACCATTGTGCTTCGTCTTTTATTTTTCTCACAGGCTTCATATTTTCTGCATATTAGAAAATTAATCGTGTATAAAATAATCTAAAATATTCTAAAATAATGTAAAACTTAAAATAATTTAAACTTACTTTTTCCATTCTTCGATATCTTCATGTGTGTGAAATAGATAATGAGCTACTTGTTCAAGTTGCAAACTCGTTAATTTCACTCGTTTCCCTATCATATGACCACCATCATCGACGAACTCATCAGTGTTATCAATGCTGGTCGAGTCAGGCATATATTCCCGAGTATATATTAATGACTCCACGGTGATGTATTCCTCTGCAATTGATCCTACAATGTATCGCCTATTCTTGACGTAATCTTTAAAAACTTTCATCAATCTTTCAAATGGATACATCTACCGATATCTAACTGGACCACAAAGAAGTACCTCATCGCATAGGTGTACCAACAAGTGAACACTTATGTCAAATAATGTTGGGGGAAAGTACTTCTTCAACACACAAATCACTTCAATCACCGCCAATTTTGCGGCCACTATGTGTTAGAGATTGACTACCTTCTCACACAGGAGTGAGAAGGTAATACTAATTTGCATAATAGCCCTCCGCAAATCCTTGTGCTTGGAGAAACAGTGCTTAAAGAATAGAGGAACCAATTGCATGATCGCATGCCAATCGTCGGACTTACACTTATGTAAATCATGAGTAGCATAATTCACAATCCTTTGCAAGTTGGAAGAAAAATTAGATGGGCCCTTCAAATTATATATTGTGTCTAAAAGCACCTTCCTTTCCCCACTCGTCAAAGTAAACACACCAGGGGGAATTATTGTCATTCCCCTACTATCTTCTTTCAACCATATTTGTGGCTTAAGTTTCAACGATTTAAGGTCTTTTCGTGAATTTTCTCCATCCTTCGAATGACTCCCCCCAAGGCAAGTGACCACAATATGTTCAGCGAGGTTCTTTTCTGCATGCATCACATCCAATACATGGCGCACTAGGTTACTCTTCTAATAAGGCAAGTCAAATAAAATTGACCCCCTAGACCATGCCTTTCTTGTCTCAGTTTCATTCCCAGTTAGGGTCTTCTTATGCTTGACATTCTTAAATTTGGGATTCTTACCTGGCATATTAGGGCCACATTCAGAAGATTTACTTTCAATTTCTGAACCTAAAAGTTGTCTCGGCGATAGCCTATGTTTAACCCCGCCTAATAAAAAATTAGAACCTTTCTCAAATCTGAAACTATGAGCCAGGGGTAAACACTTCCTATGGAAATGGTATAAATTTTTTGAGCTAGCGGATAGACGAAGAGATTCATTCTCCTCTCCACAAATAGGACACCACAAATAACCATGTACTACACAACCGGATAATGTCCCATATGCTGGAAAATTATGAATTGGCCACATCAACATAGCTTTCAGTGTGAACTCTTCTTTTCTAAAAGAGTAAAATGATTGCACACCCTCTTCCCACAACTCATTTAATTCTTCTACCAAAGGAGCCAAGTAGACGTCGATGTCATCACTTGATGCCTTTGGCCCAGGTATCAACAAAGACATCATCGAAAATTTAGGTCTCATACACAGTGAAGAGGGAGGTTGAGTGGGGCTAGGATCACTGGCCATACACTCTGATTGGTGCTTACATTTTCAAATGGATCGAAACCATCGGTTGATATAGCCAAACGAATGTTGCGTTGTTCTCGAGCAAAATCGGGATGCTCATAATTCATCCTCCTCTAAGATGTAGAATCAATAGGATGACGCATGAGATTACCCATACTTCTGCCTTAGCATGCCAAGTCATTGCCTCTGTTATCCATGGTACTGTGAAAAATCACTTTAATCTAGGCCCAACGAGAAAATATTTCAACACTTTTTGAGTCACTTTTGAGCTTGTGCCTTCCTTACCAGTAGATTGGACATATCTAGGTTCATCGCATACCGGACAACAATCGAGATTTTCATACTCCCTTCGATATAGTATGCAGTCATACACACAAGCATGAATCGATTTATACTTCTTTTCCAAACCTTTCAAACTGTTCTTCATAACATGATAGCTATTTGGAAGAGTATTCTCCTTAGATAGTAAGCCCTTCACCCAATTCAGAATTCCTGTCACGTTATTTCCAGACAAACTGTACTGTGTCTTCAAACTGTGCAAACCAACCATGGCATGTAATGTTATTTGAGCGTTCTCACAGCCAGAGTATAACGGTTAGTTCGCCTTAAATTTTAAACTTTGGTAGTCATCGTTGTTGACGCCACTAAAATGGCAGTGGCCATTTTGCAGATAAATGATGAGGATGAGATTGAAGATGAAGATAAAAATTCACATCAAACATATATGAGACAAAGATTTTTAAAGTGGTTCGGCTAGGAATAAAGCCTACGTCCACTGTTATGTTATTGCTGAGTGTTTGTGGAATTCTTGATTACAAGTTCTCTCAAGAAATTCCGGTCCCCTTGAATGAGGATGATACAAGGTATTTATAGCCTTGAGGCTGTACATGAAAGGGTCGATACATTAAATGATATACATATGAAAGGGTAATACATTTAATGCCCTTAGGCTTGTGCGTCAAGGATAATCATTTAATGAACCAGTTGGACTGTTCGTTATCTGGCAATCAGTGGCCGAGATGCAGCTCGGACCGTCTGAGTAACTCGGGTATGTTGATCTTCCTGGTATTCAAGAGTTCCTCGGAGAAGTATGTTCCTCGGAGAGGTATGTTCCTCGGAGCCTGTGAGTTCCTCGGAGAGGTATGTTCCTCGGAGCCTGTGAGTTCCTCGGAGAGGTCTATTCCTCGGAGCCTGTGAGTTCCTCGGAGAGGTCTATTCCTCGGAGCCTGTGAGTTCCTCGGAGAGGTCTGTTGTTGCCATGTAGATAGCCAGGTGTCTTCGTATGATTGGTCCACGTCAGCAGATTAAATTTGGTATCAACAGAAGCCCCCAATGCTTCATGCTTGATGGTTTACTTGAAAGGATGGAGTATTTTATTTTGCAGTGTTGCTCGGTGCTCGTGAAATTCTTGATCTACCTTCTTGATTTGTTGGACATAAAGGGCATTATCTCCTGGACGACATATGATGCCGTTTGTAGCTTATCATAATCTTCAAGTATGTTGATTGGTTTATTAGCCGACTTACTGCATTCTGTGAGCTAGTGGTGGACTCTGCTCGGGGACGATCAAGAGCTGCTCGGGGATGAGCAAGAGTTGCTCGGACAGACCATCTGTGATGAACATCAGAATACTGAAATATCTTAACTTCATAAAATTCCCATTATGCTTTGGATGATCTTCCTGCTGGCGAGGAACCTGTTTCAAAATCAGAGGGAGAGAAACCAATAGAGTAGGAATCTCAATGTAATAGTTAGTACACAATTTAATATCAATGTAATAAATTTGCATAATTCATTTTGAATTCAGTGAAAGAATTTCATTTTTGTTCGCAAATTTGAATTTGCTATTGTTTTGTAAATATCAAACACTTTATTATTTGTGCTTGCATAACAATATTGTATGGTTCATCGACCAAAAAAATTATAAGTATTAGTAATGTTGCTCGATCACTTAATAATAAAGTAATGAGTATAATTTATTCAAAGTGTTTCCAACCAACCAAGGTGGATAAATAATGTTTGTCGACCAACTACAGTTGATGGGTTTTTATCCCCGACCAACCATACTTGGTATAGTTTGGAATATTTTGTTCTTTAAAGAACTTTTTGTAATAATGTTACCTCCCGACCAACATAAGTTGTAATGCGAGAGTATATAAAGTCTTACCAACCGTAGTTGATCATGCTGGTATACACCTCCTAATCAAAGGAGTAGTAGGGTTCTTTCGAACTTTTTGGCTCCTTGGAGCATGTCCTCCTAACCAAAGGAGGTTGGCTACTTATAGCACTTTTGCTCCGTAGAGCGCTCCGTAGAGCTTATCCTCCTAACCAAAGGAGGTTGGCTACTTATAGCACTTTTGCTCCGTAGAGCGCTCCGTAGAGCTTATCCTCCTAACCAAAGGAGGTTGGCTACTTATAGCACTTTTGCTCCGTAGAGCGCTCCGTAGAGCTTGTCCTCCTAACCAAAGGAGGTTGGCTACTTATAGCACTTTTGCTCCGTAGAGCTTGGCTCCGTAGAGCATGGCTCCGTAGAGCGTGGCTCCGTAGAGCATGGCTCCGTAGAGCATGGCTCCTTAGAGCAGTCTTCTTGGTTGATCCTGTAACATCCACAGGTTGATCAGCGAGCAATTTTTGTTTCTCAGGAGTATTAAGATCAGTAAACTCTGCTATAGCTTGTATTAATGGCATGTCGGTATGCATGGTATGGGCCTGGAAACACAGCCTCCTTCTTCTATTTGCTTTAATTAATGCTACTGCCAATTTTTCCAGCTTTGGGTATCTGATCTCTGCACCTCTTCTTTCGTTTTTGGGGATCGCAACCCTAAAAGGGCTTTGATCTTGTCTGGATTTGCTTCAACGTCTCGCTGGTTGATGATGTACCCGAGGAACATTCCTTCCCGTACTCCAAATGTGCACTTCGTCGGGTTGAGTTTCATTTGGTATTTATCCAGTTGATCAAAAGTTTGACTCAAGTCAACCAAATGATCAGCAGCTTTCTTGCATGTCGTCAACATAGACTTCCATACTGCAACTGATTTGCTCGGCAAAAACCTTGTTCATTAGCCGCTGTTATGTCGTTCCCTGTCTTCAGGTTTCATTTTGATCTGGTGTTAGCCAGAGTAAGTATCCATGAGCAACTCGTGTCCCGAGGTAGCATCCACTGCCTTGTTGATATCGGTGAAATCAACACACATTCTTCATTTATTGTTTTTCTTCTGCCCGATGAGGAGATCTAGATCTCTCTCTTGCTCGGTCTTCATTTCCTCTTGTATAGCTTGATTCTTCTCGGGGCTGGATACTCTTCTTCTCGTATGTCATGTCAATAAGTGGCTCAGCTTCTATCCACTTAGTAAAATAATCTACTGTGATGACGAGGTATTTGAATCTTCCTCGAGTCGTCGGCAATGGTCCAACCAAATCAATCCCCATATGGCAAATGGCCAAAGGGAGTTATGGGTGTCAACAATGCTTGTGGAATTCTTCGGATGGAGGAAAAGCGTTGGCACTTGTCACATTTCTTGGCATAGGCTTATATAGTTAGCTCTCATCGTCGGCCAGTAGTATCTCTGCATCATCACCTTTTGCAAAAGTGTCCGACCTGCTACATGGGCTCCACAGGACCCTTCATGGATCTCTTTAATCAATTCTTTCACCTCGGATGAATGTACACATCTTTGCAAACCTGCCATAATTACTCGTCTATACAAAATACCATTAATTAATACATACCGAGCAGCTTTAAACTTCCATTTCTAGGCAGCGAGATTATCCTCCGGTAATTGTTCCTCCTCAATATATGCTCCGACTTTCTAATACTTCAATTGGTATCGTTCTTCGCAGCTCGGTACAAGTAGCTGATGCTAATCGGGCCAATGCGTCTGCTCTAGCATTCTCCATCCTCGGTGTCCTCACCAATTGAATAGCATTAAATTCTGTCAATAACTCCATCACCTTTGCATGGTACTTGACCATCGACTCTCAATTCACTGCATATATTCCCATCATTTGATTCAATTAATTGAGAATCACTGAAAACAATTACTTGCCGTGCCTCCATGACTTTCGCCAAATGAAAACCTGCTATCATAGCATCATACTCAGCCTCATTATTGGAAGCTTTGAATTGGAATCTCAAGGCATACTCCATGTCAATATCATCTGGGGTGTTTAAAACAATCCCTGCTCCACAACCAGCTGTGCAAGATGATCCATCTACATATAATCTCCATGTAGGTACCTCGTCTTCAAATTTCTGGTCTGACAGAGTTCCTCGGTGGAATACTTGTCGCTTTCTTTCATCATGTCATGATACTTCTGAATACACCTCTTGAATTTCAATATACCTCCTGAACTTCAATATTCCTCCTGAACTTCAATATATCTCCTGAACTTCAATATTAAAAGTAATTCCTGAGCAAGAACAATAACTCCTGAATGATGATTAGTCGGGGTTGAATTTGATGCTCGGCTGCATGATGATATAAGAATGTGCCACCAAATGAACAAATATATCTGTAATAGAAGCCCCCAACTGTGGAATGTGAACTTTGAATGAGATTTATCGACCAATACCAACCAGAGTTGGATTTTATCTACCAACCGGAGTTGGATTTTTTTTTACCAATCGAAGTTGGATTTTATCTACCAACCGGAGTTGGATTTTGTCTACCAACCGGAGTTGGATTTTATCTACCAATCGGAGTTGGTGGTAATTGATAATAAATGATGAAGAATTCCTCGGAGCTGACCAACAGATTGTTGGGAATAAGATAATACAAATAATGGAGACCTCCTCGGCGGTGACCAACAGATTGTTGGGAATAAGATATAATATAAATGCAGGATACCTCCTCGGCGATGACCAACAGATTCGTTGGGAATAAGATAATATAAATGCAGGATACCTCCTCGGCGATGACCAACAGATTCGTTGGGAATAAGATAATATAAATGCAGGATACCTCCTCGGCGATGACCAACAGATTCGTTGGGAATAAGATAATATAAATGCAGGATACCTCCTCGGCGATGACCAACAGATTTGCTGGGAATAAAATATAATAAATGCTGGAGACATCCTTGGAGCTGAATAAAATATAATAAATGCTGGAGACATCCCTGCTGAAATGAGAATAGAATATGCATCCAAATAGATATAAAGAATAATTAAAAATAGTAAAGTGCCTCGCCGATCCGTCGAGGTAAAATCATATAATGCCGAACAAGAATAAGATCTTTCAGAACATAAGAATATGGCCGAAAACGTTGTCAGGCCTGAATATAAATAAGAATTATCCGAACGAATGTTGTAATTATCCTTAAAGCTGAATAAATATCTTGTCGAGGCATAATTGTAGAATGCCGAATAAGAATAATATTTTCCAGAACATAAGAATATGGCCGAGAACTTTGCTGGGCCTGCATATAAATAAGAATTACCCCGACCAACTATCCGTTGGGGGTGAAATATAATAAATGTTACAGTTCTCCTCAGATCTGAATATGATAATAAGAATCTCTCTGTGCTCCATCTTGAGATGAATATAGAATATGAATTCCAATGGATATATAGAATCATTTGTGCTGGAGCAGATATCTGGGCCCGAATATAAATAAGAATTACCCCGACCAACTATCCGTTGGGGGTGAAATATAATAACTGTTGTAGCGTTTCCTCGGAGCCGAATATATATAGAGAGAAGAAATTTTTCGAGCTCCATGCTGAGATAAATATAAAATATGAATCCGTACGGATATAGAATAATTTGTGCTTCAGCATTCGTCGGCATTGAATCTTGTGCCTGTAAAAATTAATAATTTGCTATACCATATGTGTAGGCTGAATTGATTAGTCATGAGAATAATTTACTCATCCAATCAATATATGATATGTATCAGCATAAAAATTTCAAAATATGAAATAATATGTTTTATGCCAAATGTGTGTGAGATGGACAAATTATTATCAAATATGCATCATAAATAAGACGTAAAGTTTTTTGTAAATTTATTTAGTCTCCAACAACCAATTCAGGTATTAGTTGCTGTTTAAAAATATTTTTGGGGTGATCATAAGTTAAAAAGACTTAAGCCCCTTGCTTGTCCCCAAGCCGAACTCGTGTTTAAAGAAATATCAGGGGTGCTTAGCATTTTTTAATACCCCAAGATTTTACTGTTGCCGACAAACAACATGGATGTTGCCGACCAACATTTAAGGATATCTCAAATTATTTCTTGAGTCTTTAGATAAAAAATAACATTCAATGTAAAATTTAAGCCTTAAGAACGTTAATTAAATGAATAAATATATAACCCACTAGATCGTGTGATTTCGACGAAGAAATCTTGTGATGTGATGAACGAGGGGCCAACATATCAAATTTGTGCCCAGACTTTTTTACAAGAGGTGGGTAATGATTTTTCAGGTGAGAGAAAATTATTTTTTATATTGATCCCTTTATATTCCCAATTTGGAGAGATAAAAATATGGTGAATGATTAAAGTCATTACCAAATTTATATAAAAAATCAATCAATTTGACTTTATTGACATAGATGGAAGATGAACCAAATTAAGTATATAGTTCATAAAAGTGAATGCAAAGGGACTCAAACTTGAAGAGAGAGAGAATATATATGGATCATAATTTCCATGAGAAGACTTTTCATTGTCTTTAACCTTTTCCCATTCTTTTATTAAAAATATGATGGGAATTCGAATAGACATCAAATATCTTTCAAAATTTATTTCAAAATCAACAATGAAAATGATCAAATCTTATCATCGTCGTATGTATTGGCATATGTAATCATTTAAAATATTTATTCCATGATATAAAATAGAAACTTGAGAATCAAGCAAAGAATTATGATTTATGAAATCCATTATTTTTCAGATTTCTAAATAAGAATGAATCTAACAGTTATGATTTAAAAATCATGATACGCAACAATTTGCAGATAAAAATGGATGATTAATTTATGTATATAAACATAAAAATCATGATTGAATCAGAAGATGTATGTATAATTGATTATACGTAGAGAAAATAAAAACTTAGCATTTGGTGGAGAACAACGCTTGTAACACGTTTCCCACAGACGGAGCCAATCTGTTGAAGACAGAAAATGGCCACTGCCATTTTAGTGGCGTCAACAGCAGATAAATGATGAGGATGAGATTGAAGATGAAGATAAAAATTCACATCAAACATATATGAGACAAAGATTTTTAAAGTGGTTCGGCTAGGAATAAAGCCTACGTCCACTGTTATGTTATTGCTGAGTGTTTGTGGAATTCTTGATTACAAGTTCTCTCAAGAAATTCCGGTCCCCTTGAATGAGGATGATACAAGGTATTTATAGCCTTGAGGCTGTACATGAAAGGGTCGATACATTAAATGATATACATATGAAAGGGTAATACATTTAATGCCCTTAGGCTTGTGCGTCAAGGATAATCATTTAATGAACCAGTTGGACTGTTCGTTATCTGGCAATCAGTGCTGTGGACGAGATGCAGCTCGGACCGTCTGAGTAACTCGGGTATGTTGATCTTCCTGGTATTCAAGAGTTCCTCGGAGAAGTATGTTCCTCGGAGAGGTATGTTCCTCGGAGCCTGTGAGTTCCTCGGAGAGGTATGTTCCTCGGAGCCTGTGAGTTCCTCGGAGAGGTCTATTCCTCGGAGCCTGTGAGTTCCTCGGAGAGGTCTATTCCTCGGAGCCTGTGAGTTCCTCGGAGAGGTCTGTTGTTGCCATGTAGATAGCCAGGTGTCTTCGTATGATTGGTCCACGTCAGCAGATTAAATTTGGTATCAACAATCGTCAAGGTTTATCATGATATCTTCACGAGCACTTGAACCTTGTACATAATCAGTAACATCATTCTTCTTCACTTCATAAACTCCATACGCATCATCAACTAAATCCCCTAACATATTATGATCTACGTCGTCCCCTTCTACATCTATCTTACTTGTTGAAGGTTGTTGTGAAGGTTTTTCGAGGACAAAAGGAACTTTCAATTCACCTTGAAAACTCCAAAATCGATAAATATCTTGCATAACCCATCATAAAAAATGTAGTTCAACTGTTTTCCACTCAAACACTTTACCATTCATATGCCTAGCACGCGAACATGAAAACTCTTCATCATTATGACATCTCTTTGTGTATTTCACAAATTCATTAGTACCTCTGCGAAACACATCCCCCATTCTATTTGTCTCACCCATCCACTCTTTGTATTTCGAATATCCCATCACAGCTACCACAACTAATCACCTATTAAACGTAAGAAGTATATATATTCATGGATTAGTATAAACAAAACTTAGATTTATAGTATGTTTCATTTAATTATGTCTTATTTATATTCGATTTTTAAATTTCAAATTCAAATTCAATTTATAGTAGAAATTCCTATTTCCTCCATCTCCTCTAAAGGGTGAGTGGTCCTATCCCATTCAAGACAGCATATTTCTGTAATATACTTAATATATCTTGCACATTATTACGATTTGAGAAAAATTCGGCAGCATATCCTTGTAGTTCTCCAAGTACACGACGTAGATTGGCAAGTGTGAGTGTTATTTCAATTGATCAATTGAAATAACAGTCACACTTGTCAATCTAGTATGTACCTAGAGAACATTAGGATACGACTGCAGAACATTCTCCAAAAGTAACAACTTTCAGCCACCAAGAATATTATTATAAAGAAATTATACAGTCCCAAGCTGTCTAAACGGGACAATTCGAGAGATCTCATTACAGGGGTAATGACTCTCGAACGGGCCTAAGGGCTATTGAATGCATACATATAAGAACTAGAAGGCTAGTATCTATGCGCACTATATGTAATTTCAGGTATGTTTCATTTAATTATATATATATATATATATATATATATTGTTCCTGATATAAAGTAATTTTCAAAAAAAGTTAAGAAATTACACCCCCATATGGACAATAATCTAGTGGTCATGGAACTTATAAAACTAACCAACCCAACATCGATCCACTATAATCCAACCGCAATGGCAACAATAAATGTGTATCCCGTACTCCTTCTAATTCATCTACTCAATTAATTTTTTTCATCAATTAAACTAACAATTAAAGTATACAATTATTAATTTACTAATTTATAATGAGGGACAATCCTACTTGCATATGAAAGGGGCCCTAATTATTAATTTACTAAAAAAATTAACAACCAATCAATATTTAATCAATCAATTCTTTTACAAGGGGCACTATAATATGAGGGAAAATATCTAATAAACAAATAAAAATTTAATTAAAAAAACACACACATGCACATATACACACACAGCCCCACACCCCCAGCCCCCTTGGCCACCCCCACCCCCAGCCCCAGCCCTGTCCCCTCCCCCCCACCACTACCACTGCCCACCACACATGCACATGCACACACACACACACACACATATATATATATTTATATACACACACGTACATACACACACACACACACACACACATATATACACACTCACATGAACATACACCCCCTCCCCTCCCCCCTCCCCCCCCCCCCCCCACACGCATATATACACCACACACCCACATTTACACACACGCACATATACATACATATATACATAAATGGAGGAGAAATAGAGAGATAAAACGTATCAAAGTCCTAGAGAGAGAGACTACAGTCGCTAGAGAGAGAGAGAAATGGAATGAATTAGAATCGGTGGGAAAAAAGAAGAGGGAGGGTTTTTTTACTGACAAAATTGTCACGGGCATGTCACGGTCCTTGACCGTGATAACTTTATAGGATTGTCACGGTCATGGACCGTGACAATCCTTTGTCACGAACTTGTCATGGTCATTGACCGTGACAAAAAATGAGTGTTTTTTGTCACGGTCAATGACCGTGACAAGGATGGCTGGTTGAAGGGTGCCAATTTGACCATTTTGGTGTAGTGGTTGTAGTCGCTTTTTTTAGTTTCCCTTTCTTCAGCCGAGTTGAAGTAACACTCTCATGCTAATACTTGACCACCTTGGACTTCCCTACCCCATAAGGAGTCAGGAATTTCACCATTTGGTGTACAGTGAAGGGTACGACCTCAAATTCTTTGAGGGCCACTCTTCCCATGATGATGTTATAAGCCGAGTACACACTTTCATCCATTATAAATAAATTGGCCTTCTTTGTCAGCCTCATAGGACAAACATATCCCATTCTGACGTCCACTTCATACATTCCCAATGGATGCACCTTCTCACCGCTGAACCTTATCAGAGGGCGATGATAAGGCAGAAGCCTCTTCTTGCTGAGTCCTAGGCCTTTGAAGCATGGCCAAAACATAATGTCGGCTGAACTTCTTCCATCAACATGTATTCTCGGTACATCATACCCATGGATCCCCGTCATAATCACTAGGGGGCGTCTTAAGGGGCTAAGATACCTTTGAATTCGAGTCTTGAAAAAACCACAACCAAGGTGTTCATTTCCACCTTCTTACTTTCATCGGCCTTATTGCCTATTTCATCCGAGTTAACCACCTCAATCTTAGGAAGATCTTTGACTTCTACAACATATGCCTTTCTATCAGCCACCTCTGAACCACCTCCTGCTAGGCCTCCATAAATCATCTTCATACTTAGCTGCCATAGCTTCCTCGACGTTCTTGACCTTGTCGGCCATTGCCAATAGGTCTTCCATAGACTTTGGTGGGTCTTCATCAAGATTCCAAAGAAATTTCCCTTTCTACAGGCCTCCTATTAACGCTGTCATCACAATACTTTCCATATAATCCTCCACTTACAACTTTTCCTTATTAAACCTCGCAATGTACTCCCTAAGACTCTCATTATTCCTCTGCTTAACGCATAACAGGTGCGTAGTCTTCTTCTGGGGACTTACCCTAAAGAAAAATTTATGGATGAATCTTTCTACGAGTTGCTTGAAATTTTCAATGGAGTTCTTCGGGAGTGAAGTGAACCATACATGGGCATTCCCAGTCAAAGTGCTCGAGAATTCATGAAATTTCATATCAATTGAGATAGAGTAGATGTCTGCAGCCGACTGGTACATCTCCACATGGTGCACAGGGTTAATACTCCTATCATACTTTGTAGTAACCATTGGTTGCTTGAACCTGGAAGGGGTTGGAAAGTTGACTATATTATCTACAAAAGGTGACCCTTCTGAGTATCCTCCTTGCAAGGGGTCACGTCTCTTAAGGATATCTCCAATCTTATTTTCTAGCCTTTGAATTGAGTCATTACAAGGCTTCTCGACTGCTTTAATAATATCGACCTAGCCAATGTTATCCCCTGCTACCTCAACCATCCGAACTGAAGGTTCTCCTATCGCTGACCTGCGTTGGCTATTTACTTCTTGTTGGCCCTTGTCTCGACCACACTGGGATCGACCATCTTCCCCCTTTCTTCTTGAGCCAGCATTGCTCCTTGACCTAGATAGTCTCTCTCTCAAATTTCCAACAGGGTTGATCCTCTTGAAATCCGACCCTCTACTTAATCGATCAATGGTAGAGCCCCTTAGTTGTGCATTCTAACTGAGACTTCTACCTTGACTCCCTTAAATAGGGTGCACCGTATTCTCGGATACTTGGTATGGATCCCAGTAATTTTCTTGAGCATCTTCAGCCTCATAATCATTATAGCGGTCCTTCGGTCAAGGTTGGACTTACCTCCCCAATCGTATACACCTAGGGTCAGCAATGTCCCCCCGCCACTGAAGAGGTGGAAGGTCTTTGTATGGTTCCTGGTGTGGTCCCCTGGCATCCTGATGGTGCTCTATAGCTGCTAGAGTAATCATCTCTGATTGTACCACAGCTGGCCTAACTATCACATTATGGCTGAAAGTAACCAACTGTTCTTGTATTCCCTTTTGGCTAGCGGCCAAGGACTTCAATACCGCCACTACTTCAGCCATTTCTGATTGAGGTGGTGCATTGATGGAACTAGGACCACCAGTTGGTGGTGGTGGGAATTCTGATGCCATGTTTAAAACCTTGCATATGAGCTGTAGTTGAAGAATAAAAACCTTGTATCTCAATAGGAGCTCTTTCAATGGTAAAATGTCTCCACAGGAGGGGATGACTGGTTCATCGCTCGAGACTCTAGTGAGGACAAGCTAAAGGAAGGAAGAGATGATTCTACTCATTCCCAGAGACTGCTCCAGACTGATGAAACCAAAAAAGGTATCACCAGGTCACAGAGGTGTGAAGCTCAAACAAGTGTTCAACAATGGTAATAATCACACACTAATTTAATAAATAATGAGATGAGGTGAAGAGGACGAACACCTATATTTAATTGGTTTGGCCGGAGCCTACGTCCAATGTGTGTGTGTGTATGTGTGTGTGTGTGTGAGTGAAATTGACTAGTAAATATAACCCTAATGGCCTAGTTCCAACACAAGTTTTCTCTCTCTCTCTTTCTCTTCTGTATACAAATGAGCAGAGTTTTAGCGATGGTTTGAATTAATCTATCCCTTATAATGAAGAAGATGATGGGTTTATATAGTGCCTAGGGGTTATAATACATCACCCAAGAATGTTGAAGGTGTGCAAAAATGAGGGCATCCACTCAAGTAGTGACAGTTGTCCATGCACATGTATGTAATGATGATGAAATCCCCCCTCACGTGAGGAGAATAATATTAGTTATAACTGAATTACTCACGTGGGACATGTCACCTTGGTACCTTCTACTGCTCGTCCAGTCATGGTGTCAGCTTCAGAAGTCTCGTCCTGGCCGAGTAATAGGTCATTGATGGAGCGTTTGACTTTACACGTAAAACTGATAAGTATAGTATTAGCGTGAGGGGATCAGGTCGAGGTTATATAAGTTGGACGACCCCTGGTGTCAGTTAGGCGATAGGATGAGGGATGTCCTTTGTTTCTCTGAATCCTTCTTGGGGTTTTAGCCTATTCAATGGTCGGGGTTGCATATATGAGGCCGACCTTATCTTGGATGAGTCTTGGAGGTAACCTATGAGCTGGTTCACAAGCTCGGTTGCATGAAGTGATGTCTTCTCGTCCTGAGACTAGGTTATATTTGGGCATATAAGTTATAAATAGATTAAAATGAAGGCAGAGGATAGAGAGAAGACCATTTTCATCACCATCAAAGGTACATTTTGTTACAATGTTATGCCCTTAGAGTTGAAGAATGTAGGGGACACATATCAAAGGTTGGTGATCAAGGTTATTCAAAAGGATATACAATAGAATATGGATGTTTATGTAGATGACATGTTAACAAAAAATGTGAAGGAAGACGACCATAATGAAGACCTTGACCAACCTTTGATGAGATAAAAAAATTAGATGAAGCTCAATTCATCCAAGTTTTATTCGGAGTCAAGACTGGAAATTTATTTTATTTTATCATCAATCAAAGGGGAATAGAGGTCAACCATGATAAGATCCAGGAATTGATGAATATGAAACCTCCCAAGAGCAAGAAGGAAATTCAAAGCTTAACAGGTCGTGTGACAGTTTTAAATGGATTCGTATATAGAGGGATCGATAAGTGCCTCATATTCTTCAAAGTGATTGAAAACACTTTTGAAGGGACTGAAGAATGTCAAGAAACCTTCTTGGATCTAAAATCGGCCCAATTGCTATCAATACCAATCCTAAGAGAAAAGTATACTTGTATTTTGTTTTGTCAGAGTCAAGAGTTAACTCGAATATGATCAGAATTTATGAAGGAGGTCAAAAAGTAGTATACTGGATAAGAAAAACCTTTGATGATGCAAAAATAAGATATTCTTGAATGGAGAAATTTATTCCATCTCGGATAGTGGTGTCCATAAAGATGCCCACTCTATAGTGGTCTATACGAATCGTTCACTTTGTCAAAACATCCATATACCTAAGAAGTCGAGTGAGTTAATGCCATGGGAGATAGATCTGAGTGAAGATGATATCCTATATAATCCAAGGAATGAAATCAAAGGCTAATTCATAGTAGCATTTAATATAGAATTCACCTATGAGGATAAATGACAATTAGAGAAAGCTTCTATAGTTATAAATGACCTCACCCAAAGACCAGAAGAGTCCTCGTCCGAGTAATAAAGAAAGACAGGCTTAAGGGGACTTTTTAATAAAAATGTTTAAATATGGTTCATTAGTAAAAGGAGGCTTTGAAAAAGAGCTACGTGTGTGGAAGATATTCGTAAATGGTTTGTTATGTTCAAATGGAAAAAGATTTGGACTGATAATTAAAAGACCTAATGGAAATGGTATAAAGTATACTCTTTGGTTCAAATTTGAAGCATACAACAATAAAGAAGAATATGAGGAGTTGATTGATGAATTAGAGATGGTTATATCAATAAAGGCCAAGAAGATAATGGCCCACAGTGATTCATAGTTAGTGATGAACTAGGTTCTGAAAAAATATGAGGAAAGAGAAGAGAACATGTTAAAATACCTAGAAATTGTGAAATTGATGTTGCCAAAGCTAAAAACTCTCAAAATGATTAGACTCCCCACAATTGATATAACTAGAGCAGACACACTATCTCATCTTTATCAGCCACAGGATCGATCTAAGGATAATCATGCTCGTAGAGATACTATTATGGAGGATAATTGATGTAAAATAATTCAACTTTTTAGAGCTAATAGTGGGCCTATTCTGGATAGACCTGATTAAAGGATGCTTGAAGGAAGGAACTATGTTAGCCGATTATAAGGAAACAAGAATACTTTAACACAAGGCCGCAAGATTTTTCATGGATAGTGGAGTGTTATACAAAAGAGGTTTTATTATCTTAATGATGATATGTATTTACCTCGTGTAGGTCCTAAAAATGGTCAAAGATATACACAAAGGATTGTGTGGTTCCCATGCAATAGGTCGGACCTAGGTAAAAAGAATGTAAGTTTACATATATTACTATAGCACAATGAAGAAAGACTATGAGTGTTAGAGATTCAGAGTGGTGAATAAGACATTGGGAGCTGAGGTAGTGCTAATCACATCACCTTAGCCTTTTTTATGTAGGGTATGGATCTAATCGGCCGCCTGTCAAAGATGAATGGAAGATTCGTGTATTTATTGGTTGGTAGTGGAATATTATTTTATAAAAAGGGTGGAGGATGAACCACTCTTAAAAATAACCTATACAAAGGTTTCCCATTTTATATGGAAATATGTGATAAGCAGATATAAGATCCCCTATGCCTTCACTAACGACCATAACATCCATTTTGATAATGAGAAATTTCAAACCTAAGTCCAAAATCTATAAACTACACTCATCATCAACTCATCCACAATGCAATGGGAAGACAAAGGTCACGAACTCAACATTACTGGAAGAATGAAGAAAATGTTGGATTCAAATAAAAGGGAATTAGATAAATGAATTATAAAGCATGATGTAGGCCTACAGGATAATACCATAAATAGAAATATGAGAAGCACCCTATATATTATTTTTTGGCAGTGAGGACATGATTCCATTTGAGCAATGACTTCTAATCCATAGGGTCCTCAACTTTGATTCTCTAAAAAGTTATTTTATGAGAAGGTTAGATTTAGACCTCGTTGATGATGTTAGGGAGGCAGTAGTACTTAGGGTAGAAACTTATTAGAAATTCATAGTAAAATCTTATAATGAACGATTCAATACAAGTACCACAAGAAAGGTAACTTCATCTTAAAGAATGTCCCAAAGAAATTCAACAAGTTAGTGACTAATTGGAGTGAACATTACCTCATATTCGAAGTCATACAGCTTGGTACTTATTGGATTGAAACTTTTTAAGAATAGTTGTTTAAGAATTCTT
This sequence comes from Sambucus nigra, assembly GCA_949130495.1. Taxonomy (NCBI): domain Eukaryota; kingdom Viridiplantae; phylum Streptophyta; class Magnoliopsida; order Dipsacales; family Adoxaceae; genus Sambucus; species Sambucus nigra. The sequence goes on along the minus strand of OX422215.1, from coordinate 298,251,766 downwards.
GAAAACCTGAGCACCGCAAGAAGTATTACCACTAAAGAAGTATTTTAATTAGTAAGAAAAATGAATGCAGTAGAAAGTTAAATAGATTGTGTGGGTACCCCAATTAAACATTTTGGCCCAGATAAGAAGCCCGCTTCAGTCCGGCCCAAAGTCTATAGGCCACATGCATAACTAATTCAGTTATGACCCATTCAACCCTTAAAATCTCTCACGAGATATTCTAGGAGTTATGGGCTAATGTGGAGGAGTCCAACACCCCCACTCTCCGAGAAACAACATGTATATATTAAACCCTCAGCCCGGGGAAATGGGAATGTATTTTGTAAACACTCCCCCGGAGTAAAGGGAAATAAAATACTGTGAGCGCCATCGTGGATGTAGGCCTTTTTGCCGAACCACGTATATCTTATGTTGTGTGGGATTGTAATTCTTTCAAGTTCTTTATTTATTCTGGGGATCGCCTTTGCTTATTATTTTGTGTTGAGTTTAATTGTCACCACAATTGGAGCCGTCTGTGGGAAGTGTTTATTTTCCTTTAAGAAAGCCTTCACCAATAAGAATTTAGAATGTCTGGTCACAGCAACAACGCCCCTCAAGCAGGGGATATTTAAGAGCAACCTGCCCCTTGCAGGATCAAATTTGAAGTTCGACGTTAAAATTTTAGGGCTCGCCCAGAACGATAAGCTTCAAAGGAAAGCCAAGGACTAGCCAGGTCCACACAGGTCTCCAGGATAATCGACGCCCATGAGGCCAGGCTCCAAGGGCAAGAGGAGGCCACTCGAAATCAAGAAACTGAGAATTCTCATCTCAAGAGAATATTAGAGAAAATGGAGAGAGAACTCCATCGTAGCACCAGGAAATGTCAAGATCGCACTCCTAGGCCTCAGGCGAGAAAGTCTCGCAGCCGAGGAAGGATCCCTAGACGTGGATCTCAAAGATTTAAGGAACACGGGTCAGATGACGACTTACTCGAGAAACAAAAACTAGCTCACTATTACAGGTTCCCAGGTCGAGGAAATGATGACATACGGAATTTGGCCGAAAGAGAAATGGACAAACACGCAGCACATCGGGGTGCCATATCGACTGGAGAGCTATCCAGGCGAGCTCTCTGGCCCCAGATGAAATCCCCTTTCTCAACGGAGATAGAAGAAGAAGAAACCCCCAAGAAGTTCGCTATTCCCAGATTCAAGATCTACGACGAAAAGAATGATCCTATCGACCACGTTAAGCAGTACAGGCAGTCCATGACCCTCTGAAACCATAAGGATGCATTAATGTGCCAAATATTTCTGTCGAGCTTGCATGATGTGGCCCAGAAGTGGTTCAAGAAACTCCCTCATAGATCCATCAAGAGCTTCGAGTCCCTCGAAGAGCTCTTCACAGCTCGCTTCATTACCAGCAGCTCCTATTTGAAGATGATGGATGCCTTATTGATAATGAAGAAAATGCCCCAGGAGAGCCTTAGAGACTATGCGAAAAGATATTGGGAGTTATTCAACAAGGTCGAGGACTGCTTGGAGCAGGTCACTATGGAATCCTTTAAGATCGGCCTACCCAGTTCCTTCCTCTTGCACCAATCCCTCACTAATAAGGAGGCCACGACCATTGACGACCTAATGGATCGTATTGAAAAATATGCTAAATTTGAGGATGTGACCCGCTTCAGTACAGGGGAGAATGGTCGCACCAAGTTCGCTGGAAAGAGCAGCGACAAAGCTGAGAACCAAAAGAAAGGAAGCAAAAATAGGGGCAAGAGTGGCCCAAAGAGCGGGAACAAAAATGATGCTTCAAAAGCATTTTAGGCAGTGAACACTATTTTTAAAGAACCAATCTACAAGATTCTAGCAAAGATCAAGGATGAGTCATTCGTTAAGTGGCCCAAAAAGATGGGAGGAGACCTCTAAAAAGGAATAACGCACTGAGATGTGATTTCCACAAAGAGGGTGGGCACAAAACCGAGCACTGCAAGGCCCTCAAGTCTCACCTTGAAGAGTTAGCTCAAACTGGACATTTGAACAAATTTGTGGAGAATAAGGCAGAGAAGGTCCCTACCAATGGAAACCCGAGGCCTGACAATGTGCTCGAGGAGGATGTCGGCCATGAGTTCGCAGTGATTCATGAGGCATCGGATCTAAAGTATATTCAAGGAAACTCAGCTCGGATGGAAGCCAAAAAGCTTATGACAGTAATGCAAGATTTTCAAATCGATCCAGATAAAACGCAGGCAGGAAAGCGTTGGTGAGCAGATGACGTCGACTACAACAAACACATTGTGTTCACAAATGAAGACCTAGTGGGAGTAAGTACCCCACATCATGATGCTTTGATCATTACACTCAAGATAGCTAACTACGATGTCGATAAGTTTCTCGTCGTCCAGGGTAGCTCATCTGAAGTAATGTATCTCAACCTATTCAGGAAGTTGAAGTTAAGTGTCGCCGACTTACAAGAAGCCACTGTCCCTCTAGTTGGCTTCGTCAGTAAAGTGACCATCCCTTTGGGAAAGATTATACTGCCAGTAAGGGCAGGAAGTGTCTCCAAAATGATCGAATTTCTAGTAGTCGACATTGACTCACCCTACCAGTCCATCCTTGGCAGAGGGTGGATACATGCGATGAAGGATGTCCCCTCTACCTACCACCATAAACTCAAATATGTGACTGAGCGAGAAGTGATGGATATCCATGGAGATCAGGCAATGGCGAGAAAGTGATTTATAGTAGCCATCCGCCCAAATCCGGAGAAAAAGGTCGAGAAGTCCAAGGAGAAGCTTGAATAACATGAAAGTTTGATACCTTCCAAATAGAAGCTAAAATATGGAAAACTCATAGTGGAGGAGACCAGGCCCCTCCCCTCTGAGTGGGTCATTGAGAACCTGGAGGAAGTCGTTGTAAGTGACAACAAGAAAGATAGGATGTTCTAGATCGGAGTCTCTCTCACAGATCGAGAGAAGAAGGAACTAACAGTACTTTTGCATAATAACTTAGACGTTTTCACGTGGGAACCCTACGAGCTGGCTGGGATTGATCCCAGTGTGGTTTGTCTTCGATTGCATGTTGACCTGGCTTTCAATCCGATCGCACAAAAGGCATGGTGAACTGCACCCGAGAAGGCCAAGTTTATGGAGAAGGAAGTGGAAAAGCTGCTGGATACATGATCCATACGGGAAGTTCAATTACCTAAGTGGCTATCCAACCCAGTAGTGGTCCCAAAGATTAACCAGTTGGTGGACGCCACAGAAGCTCATGAAAGAATGAGTTTCCTAAACGCATACTCCAGGTATCACCAAATCCCTCTACATGAGCCAGATCAAGACAAGACATCATTCATCACCACCGTCGGGTTGTATTATTACAAGGTCATGCCCTTTGGGCTAAAAAATGCAGGAGCAACCTACTAGCGGTTGGTCACGAAAATATTTAAAGACCAAATGGGAAACACCATGGAGGTCTACATCAACGATATACTCGTTAAGATAAGGCATAAAGAAGAACACCTCTCAGACCTATCAAGGTCCTTCAAAATCCTCAGGAAATACCGAATGAAGATTAAAGCAAGTAAGTGTTCCTTTGGTGTCCAGTCAGGAAAATTTCTCGGGTACTTGGTTAGCAAGAGAGGCATTGAAGCCAACCCGGACCAGATTGACGCCATAGATAGGGTAAAACCCCCCATACGATAAGAGACTTGCAAAATCTCACAGGAATGCTCGCCGCCCTGAATCGATTCATCTCAAAATCATCCAAAAGTTACCAGCCGTTCTTCCAAACTTTGAAGAAAAGAAAAAATGTAAAGTCGAATAAGGATTTCTCGAAGGCGCTAGAAGGACTCAAGGATTACCTCAGTACACCACCATTGCTCATAATCCCTGATGAGAATAACTCTCTATGCTTGTACCTCACAGTTTCTAGTCACGCTGTAAGTTCTGCACTGGTATACGAGGGATCCAGCACCCAATATATTACGTGAGAAAAAATCTTTTGGATGCCGAATAGCGGTACCTAAAACTATAAAACCTCGCCTTTACTCTAGTGGTAGCCTCGAGGAAATTGAAACATTACTTCGAATCTCACTCCATCATCGTCTTTACATCTCACCCCTTCAAGCAGTCCTGCGAAAAGAAGATCTATCCAGTAGACTATCAAAGTGGTTTATCGAGCTCAGGAGATTTGACATCCAGTTTCAGCCAAGGAATTCAATCAAGGGACAAGTCGTCACCCACTTCATCACAGAATTTATAGGAGAACACTCTTGCGACTGTTTGTTGACGAAGCATATTGGTCAAAGGGAAAACCCCTCAGCACAAGGTGTTTGGCGACTATTCGTTGACGGAGCCTCCAACTCCAAAGGGGAAGGAGTGGGCATCATACTGGTTACCCCTGAAGATATAATCCTCGAGAAAGGAATCAGGCTTGGATTTTAATCCTTCAACAATAAAGCAGAGTATGAAGCACTAGGGATGAGATAAGTGTTCGGCGCTGGGGGCAAAGCAATTCCAAGTGTTCGGTGACTCACAGCTGGTCTCCAACCAGATAAGTGGTGACTTCAACACTAGGGATGAGAGAATGGCGGCCTACCTCGCCACAAAGAAGGAATTAATGTCTAATTTCGAATAGGTCAGCGTCTAACAGTTTCCCATAGGATAAAATAGGCATGCCGATGCCCTAGCGGCCTTGACCTTAGTGATCAATTCTGACTTAAAGAGAATAATTTTGATCTACTTCCTTGCCCAGCCAAGAATTTCCCAGATCGAGAAACTTCCAGACATATGTCATGTTATCCAGATTGAATCAAACCCCAGTTGGATGGATCCCTTAAGGGATTATTTGAAAGATGGTTCCCTACCAGATGATAAGAATGACTCTCATCAGATAAGAGGCAAAGCTGCTCGCTTTCACTTATCTCCTAAAGGCAAACTGTATAAGAGATCTTTCACCGGTCCTTACCTCCAATGCGTTCACCCAAAGGATGTTGAGCAAGTTCTATATGATCTCCATGAGGGAATCTATGGGAGTCATATTAGGGGTAGGTCGCTAGCTTTTCGAGCAATGAAGGAAGGCTACTGGGGGCCGTACATGCAGAAGGATTCTGGGATATATCCTCGTAAGTGCAAAAAATGTCAACTTCATGCTCCTATAGTTCACCAACCGGCCAGTGACCTAAAGTCACTTACTAGACCATGGCCTTTTGCCCAATGGGGAATGGGAATTATAGGTCGCGGATAATTGCAAGTATTTATTCGTCGCGATAGACTACTTCACCAAATGGATAGAGGCAGAGCCACTGGCAAACATCAGAGATGCGAATATGATATGATTCATACAAAAGGACAGTATCACCCACTTCGGGATCCCCAGGACCATCATCACTGACAACGGAACCCAGATCGAAAGTGGCCTCTTCCATGGTTTCTGTAATGACCACGGGATCAAGCACCATTTCATCTCGATGGCATACCCTCAGAGCAGCGGACAAGCTGAAGCTGAGCGAGACATAGGGGCATGGGTGAGCAAGCTGCCACACATCCTATAGGCTTACCGCACTACCCAATGACGAGCAACGAAATACCATTCGCACTGACATATGGTATGGAGGCAATCATCCCCTTGGAAGCTGGCCTCCCCACTATGAGGTCCCCCCTGGTCGACCAAGGTTAGAACGATGCAGTATTGCTCGCTGAACTTGACTTAGATGAGGAACAAATAGAGCTGGCTCTAGTGAAACTAGTCGGTTATCAGCAACAGCTAGCAAATCACTACGACAAGAAGGTCAATCCGAGAGCATTCCAAGTTGGGAATTACGTCGTAAGGAAAGTTCTTGGTAGCGAAGTAAAACCATCAGATGGCAAGCTAGGGCCAAACTAGGAGGGACCATTCAAGGTGATAAGGGACAACCTACAAGGAGCCTATCACTTAGAAATGCTGGAGGGCAGGGAGATTCTTCGAGCATGGAACGCAGCCAATTTAAAGAAATTATGCTTCTAGTTTTCTGTGTTGATCTTTTAACCCAATATTGAAATTTACAATTCATTTCTCATTAATAAAAAATCATTTGGCAATGGCATTCTATGAAGTGTTGATTTTTTCTCAAATACTTTATAATTTATGCACCTTTTCAAAGTTACAGGCTCTCCTCTTAACATATAAAAGCAGGGTATTACCCGCCTCAGGTCTTCTCCATCAAACACGAATAACCTCCTATAATTGCCCCTAGAAATATATGAAGCCCTACAGGGGACCCTTAGGCAGCTCGGCCAACTTAGGTTAGTCTCCAAATAATGTTTGGCTCAAAAAATCTGCTCGGATAGAACATCCAACACCAGGCGTGTCCTCGCCATTGCCACACTTAGGCCTAAGGGAGTGTGACGACACAACTTAAAAGGTAAAGTGAGGTAGAATGATATATTCTAAGCATATTGGACTGGGGGGATACTCACTCAATAAAATAACTATGCCTATATCAAATCTAGTCGGCTAAGAAGAGCCCAAGATAGTCGAACAAGAAATCAATGAAGTAAATAATTCACAACACATGTTTAGTCGGAGAATCTCCCAAAACATAATTATTTTATTACATCATTACGTATACAAAGAGTTACATGGGATGAATAAAATAAATCCTAATGAGGATTAGGTCTCCGAGTAAGATAGTTAGCCACTTGCGCTCTTCGGCCATCATCTGGGTGAGGAGCTACTTCCTCCTCGACTTCATTTGAATCTGATTCTAATAGCTGCGTGGGGATAGAATCTATGGGGACCCACTGATCATCCCTCCTTAATGGGTTAGGCATCAAAGTTAAGGGGGATATCTCATGACGATACTAGAGGACAGAGTTCCTAGGGACCTGCAACTCCCTAAGAGCACTCAACCATCCCTTAATAAAGGATAACTCTTCAACTTCCCCCAACTTCGTCGGATCATCGGTCCAACCTTGATCATAACCATCATCCCACACTCAACGAGGACCTTTTTTGAACAGATGCCTCAGTAAGGTAACATCTCTTTGAAGACCGACAGCTATCACGTACGTGCGATGAACATCGCCTTAAATCTCGATAATCTCCATAGCTGAACCTCTATCATCAGTACTATCTCACGGTCCAATCGATGAAGAGGAACCACGTAGAACTCGAGGAGAAATGCTAGGCATATTCTCCCTGAGTCGCGAGACTTCTCTCCTCAGATCATCGTTCTCTTACAGAAGTACCACTCCAACCTGATTAACCTCGGAGGCATCCAAGATCTTAGTCTTCAGAGCATCCACCTCTTCTTGAACATAAGCGCCAATTTTCTCCATCTCTTGGAGCTTGTCCTTCATCTTGGCAATGAGCTCTGACTGGTCCTTATACTCCCGATTCCTCGGCCGAAGAGACTTGCAGATCCTTAGAAAGGCTTTGTGAACTTGATTGCTCGCATCAGGTCCAAGAATTTTTCCTAACTGAGAGGTGGCAGTAATATAATCCTCAACATCGATGAGCTACAAACGATATAAGCAATAAAAAAGAAAATAAATCAGTACGCGAAAGGGAACTGAATTTCATTTCATTTAAAGAAGGTTCAGAGTACATCAGCGAATAGAAAAAGTAACTGAAATACAAAAAATACAAAGAGACCCATAAAGAAGACTATCTGGAAAACTCAGTTTGCTCTGAGGTCACTGGTTGCTTCCTCTTATCTGTAGTAGCTCCAGGTACACCTCCCTTAGACGGAGAAGTCGTCATCCCCTTGTCAAGAGGAGCATCTGCACCGATGCTCAGAAGAGCAGGGACACCTTCATTAGCAGTAGGAAAAGGCACCTCATCTATGACAGGCTTGGGACCAGGGTCGTGCTCATCAAAGAGGGTGGAGTTAATATCCACCTCGGCAGCGAGTAAGGCCTTGTCCCAACCCTTCTTAAAGTTGAGACGACCAATATAACCAATCTGGGCCTCAACATCCTCGTACTCTGAGACCCATCCAGCATTGTATGAGCTCTCTTTGAGGGTGGCAGCCTCAAATTCCACCTTTTTCACCTTCCCAGGAAGCACCTTGTTCTCCACTACCACATCTAGCTTGCTTATGCAGACCAAATCATAGGACTGCCTTAGCTCTTCGAGCTCCTTGGTCGCAGACTTTTTCTTTTTGTTGGCTTGGGCAAATGTGAGGTCAGAAGTCTTTTGAGCAAAACTAGCAGTCTTTAAGTTGGCCTCCAGGTCGACATTTTTCTAGTCCAGCTCAGCGTTCTTCCTCGCCAGCTCGTCGCGGCTGCGGTAGAGGATAGTGAAATCGGATACAAACTGTAGAGAAAAGGAAAACATCAGCAGAGAAAGTATTGAAATAAGCATTGTAAGAGAAGAGAAGTGAAAACAGTCTTACCAAGGCTAACCCCCGACTCTCCTTCAGGGCTAACTAGTCGGTTCCTATGTTTATCGACCTCCGGCAATCAGCTGGCAGCCCCCTCATCCAAAGAAGACATAGGAAGTAGAGACTTCCCTGCCTTTGCCCTTACCTCTTCTCTCCTCTTCTCTTCTTCCCTCTCCTTCTTCTCCCCCTCTATCCCATTTCTCTCTTTCACCTTCTTCTTCTCCTCTTCCTTCTTTATCTCCCTCTCTCTCACCAGTTCCTCCTCTTTCTTCTTCCTCTCCTGCTCGTGAGCAAAAGTCTAGGAGCCAGTGGAGGTATCCCCACTCCCATATTTCTTCTTCTTTAATCAGCAAGAAAGTAGCACATTGTCTTCATCATCATCTGGGATCAAATTCTTTCTAAGAGGAGCCATATCTTCCTCGCTGGAGCTACTTGAATACTCTGAAGACTCATGAGCCTCTTAACCCTCCTCCGAGCTGGAGTATTATTCGCTACTTGATCTCTCCTCACTGTAATCACCTTCTGTACCACCCCTATTAGCCCCCTCGCTCTCTTCACTAGAGCTGCTTTCCCCCCGTCCAATTGAATTAGGTCACCAGCAGCCTCTTCTGTGATATCTAGCTGAGGAATGCTATCCATAGGTCATGCGATGAAACTAGACCCAATGTTCTAGTGTTCCAGAAAAAATGCCACTAATCGAGGATGCTCACCGTTAGCTAAGAGTTCCCTGATTTTCCAAGCCTTAACTAGCTCAGCAGCTTGAATCTCGCAAAGAGCGGGTTCTGAGTTCTTTATCTTCGCTGAAAAAATAAAAAGGGAAAGATATGAGAAAGACCATACACTAATAAAGAATCAATGAGAAGAACAAGAGCTATGCCTACCTATATATTCCTCCCCATAAAAGGGAATCACGTGTCTCCCATACCTCGCCCCTTCAGTATGGGGAGGGAATTGCCAATTTCTGGCAATAAACCCCTTATGCCAGTAGTCCTTGTGGGAATCAGGTAGATTTACTACCAATACCCTATCAGGACTCCTAGCTTTGAGGTAAAGTATACTAGAGCTTGTTCAAGAAAAATAATAGCAATAGAAGATTTCAGCAAGCCCTAGATTGGTGCCATAGAGCTGATTAATTATATGCACACCATTGACAATTTTCCAAACATTTGGCTAGCACCGTGCAGGAACTGTATAGAAGTAACTAAAAAAGTGCAAAAACAAGCAATTTGGGGGAAAATTAAGACCGCCTGGGATAATAAAAGAACATGTATCCAGTGACCGTCCTCAATATCCCTGACATTACAAGGAACAGGGTCACATTCGATATCTACCCAGTTTGGAATATTGTGGAACTTCCTAAAATCGGTTATCAACCTATTGCCTATTTTCGTCATCAGAAAGGAGAAACCCTAATATCGAATCTGAAGAAATTCCAACAAAAAAAGAAGGAGTATGAAGAACTTATGAAGTAAGAATCGGCTTGAGACAATGCAAAGCCGCAAGCAGAGAAGATGAGAAGATAAGGAAGAAGATTGAAGATGGAAGACGAGGTCTGGAAGTGAGAAAGCAACAGTGAGAGGTTAGATAAATCTAGATAGCACAAAAAAAATTGAAGCAACATCAGGGAATGACCTCTCCAAGCTGTTTTAAACCTTTATAATCATAACGCACAGGGAACGAAGAAATCTGCCACCTAAATTGATTCGAGAAAGACGCTTCAATCCCAAGGTGTCATGCGATTCACAAAAATGCCAATAAGGCTATTATTTAAAATTATTGAGCCCAAATTGTGACCTAAAAATTTTAGGGACAATTGTGAGTACCTCGATTGAAAATTCCGACCCAGATAAGTAGCCCTCTTCAGTCCGGCCCAAAGTCTGTAGGCCACATGCATAACTAATTCAGTTATGACCCATTCAACCCCTAAAATCTCTCACGATATATTCTAGGAGTTACGGGATAACGTGGAGGAGTCCAACACCACCACTCTCTGAGAAACAACATGTATATATTAAACCCTCAGCCCGGGGTAAAAGGCGTGTATTTTGTAAACACTCCCCCGAAGTAAAGAGAAATAAAATACTAAGAGCGCCACCGTAGACGTAGTCCTTCGTGCCGAACCACGTATATCTTGTGTTGTGTGTGATTGCAATTGTTTCAAGTTCTTTATTTATTCAGGTGATCGCCTTTTCTTATTATTTTGTGTTGAGTTTAATTGTCACCACAGATTGTATGAACAAAATGCATTAATGATAATACATGTTACCCTAAATTTAGTTTAATTATTTTCAAAATACTTTTGGTTTAATTTAAAGTTCGTTTAAAGAGAAGGGCAAGATGATCCAACTGAAGACATCTTAAGTTCACATCTTATTGCGTTACAAAAATTAGCCCATATTTTTTGGAAAACAATACAAGGTCATGTCGTCTTAGACTGACCCAATTAGCCAAAGAACGTTTTCAGTGCTCAAAAATATTTTAAGCTCAGGTCAGCTTAGGCCAACCCAATTGACCAAAACACATCTTTTAATGCATAAAAATCTTTCAAGGTCAGGTGATCATAGGATAACCTAATTGAACAAGGAAGGTCTTTGATTGCACAATAAAGTTTAAAAGTAAATGAGGCTCATGCTAACTCAATTGACCAAAGCATGTCTTTAACTACACAAAACCTCTAAAATTGGGTGTTTTTGAGTTCTAAAAACTTACACCTAACCAATATGGACAACTAAATTACTCATTCCCAGGCAGCTAGTAAGCCTAGGCTGTAAAGATAATATTTTAAAATGCAGAAAATGGTAAGAAATACTGGAAAGACCCAAACAGAACATCGATTAAAATGGAAAGTTGACTAGATCCAACCGTGCAAATACAGGAGAAAAAAACTTGGGAAATAAAATACAAAAGTACATAATGAACAATATAACATGTTTTCATTAATGACTAAGTCATAAGATTTTTACGGAAAAAAAAATAAACGAGCAGAGACTTTTCTCATTCATAGATAGTTTATTTATGGGATCAAGAACTGTTTTTGAAGTAATGGTAAATAATTACAAATATTCAAGAAAAAGATATGAATGGAAGACAAGATAAGTATCATCATCCTTGGGTACAACCCATTGTTTCTAGTAGCAGGAAGCTTCCTACCTTCAACACGTCCATCCTCAGCTACGACTTAGTCTTCCCCGCTAACCTTGGGCTCGTCCTCAGATGATGATCCCACATCTTTTCTTATTTCATCCTCTTATTCTTCCTTCATGGCCTTGGCCTCATCATCATCTCCCTCCCAAGACATAAAACCTCAGGAAAATTAGAGTACTGCTTAGCTATGCTCTTTTTTAGTTCAACACAACCTATGAATAAGTCCATGGTATTGTCAGTGAGGTATTCTTTAGAATTCTTAAAGACTTTAGCCGTCTTTTCTCCTTTGATGGAAACAATAACCAATGTAGAAGTACGTTGAATCTTTAAATCATCAAGCTTATCTTTTATAGTCTTGCAGTCTTGTTGTAGTTTCTTAACATCTTCTTCAACTTTAATGAGGACTCTAACCTTAGTCACCGTCTGATCTTGAGCCTTTTGAATCTTGGAGAAATTAATATCCTTAGCCTTATGATCTTTAGATAGGTCATCCTCAATAAGTTTGAATTTTTCTTCAAGCCCCTCCTTAATGTTTTTATCTTATCAAAAGAATTTATGGAAGACAGAGCTTTCCTCCTTAGTAATGTAGTGTCCATATTACCTTGCATAAAAAAAACAAAGCAAACTAGCTAAAGGGGAGTATATTTTCTTGGAGGAGATTAATGGAAATTAATAATATTGAACTCACCACAAGTGCCTTATCAAAGGCAAAATTCTAGATATTATCCACATCTAAACTCCTCATGAATTAAAAGTTAGGAGCATAACACAAATATCATAAGATTTCAGATGTATTGGAAGCATATATAAGGATAGAGTTCCCATCACCATTATGTTTTTCATAAGCCATGGGGGGGTTAAGCTCATAAGGTCAACATGACCATAAGGAGACTAATAATATTTTCTTTATACATCATGTGGGAAGGTCGTCCATCAATGACAATTTCCTCTTTGGCATTAAATATAGGAAATTTACGGTCCTTCATAGACGGATAATTTAGAGGCCTCTTCTTACTAGTTTGCCTCTAGTCTAACACTTTCTTTTAACCTTTTGTTAACAATCTTCCTCTTATTGAACTCTTTAGCAGCCAATTTTTCTTCCTCGGTGTTTGTGAGCAGAGTTCTGTCATTATTTCTTTGTTTGGTACTATCCACCTCCTTGTCTTTCTTAGCAATTTCTTGTTAGGCTAGTTTTTTTTATATGTTTAGCTTTATTTTTCTTTAATTTCTCTCGATAAACATTACCTGGAGCCATGAACTACACCAAAACAACCGATTTGTAAGTGTTTTAAACACTTACAAATGGAATTCGTAAGTGTTTAAAACACTTACAAATAAGCGCGTTGCAAAAAAATTATAAGTGTTCATAACCGTTGCAAATGCCATTTGCAAGTGTTCATTGGGAACACGTCCGTGTCAAACAACCGTTACAAAAAATTTGTAAGTGTTCTGAACACTTGCATATTAAACTTTTACAAGTGTTTAAAACACTTACAAAAATTTTGTTTGCAAGTGTTTAGAACACTTGCAAAATTCAACAACCTCTTTTAATTTACAACTGTTCAAAACACTTACAAATATTAATATGTAAGGAAAATAATGTTCATTTTGTAAGTGTTATGAACACTTACATAAATTAAAATTTTAAAATAAATAAAAATTATCCACCACATACCACCAACCTCACATATAACAAACAATAAAAATAGCTAAAAACATAACAATTATATCCAAACACTTTCATACGATACTTCGTGATATGTTCGACATAAACAAACACTCATCAAGAAAGCAAGTAAGAACACCAAAGGTATATATTGAGTATTCTCCTTAAAAAACTTCATACATCTAGTTATTGTATCCAAATACACATGTACCACAACCCTATTAGCATGGAAAGGAAATCGTGTCGATAAGAGCATTGTCACTAGTTACCTCAAGAGGCCACTGTCAGTACTCACTGCATTGCTTCATTTGGGTTTATAATACCATCACCTAAATTGAATGCATCAGCAGGCTTTCCCTCGAAAAATATTAGAAGGCCATATTCATCAGTGTTGCGTGCTGCATAAAGATTTCGGATCATTAGTAAATATGGAAGACTTAATGTTTGTAGATAGTAAACTTTATACAAACTTGAGGTAGATTTGCGATGTTACACAAACTATGAGGAGATTGTATAATTATTCTTAAATTATACGATGGTCGAGGTGACATTTAGAGTAAAAAATGTACTTGTTGTCATAAGGGTCGATTTTATAACTGCAGGAGACCATCTCTTCCACTTGGACCCTCACTCACTTTCCCATCAGAACATAGTTTCAAAACATTGACAAATGAAGTTTCAGAGTCCTAGGGACAGATAAATAGAGAGCCAGTAGCTAGTGGGATTGGAGAGCCCAAAACCTAGCTCACAACAATTACAAAAACATCGGGAAGTGATATATAAGTTGGTGGTTTAGCAATTAACATACAAGTCTTCAACCGGTCAACCTAGAATGGATTCTTTAGCAACATGCATTATGTCAATAGACTTTGGGAGGGACATAAAACCAGTGTGGAGGCACCGAACAAACTGCAATTTTTCTGCAACAGATTCTAGTGATCTTTATATGTTTTCTGGAGATGGATTATCAAATGCAGGAATGTCATTGGCCACTATTCACAACACTACATATGGTAGCCTAAAATGATCTATTTAACAATTTTTTTCTCATGGATTCTAGGGTACTCTCTAGTTGTTCTCCGTGATCCAATTCCTACAAATAGGTGTAGATTTGTCGTCATATGGTGACATCAAAGAATATAAATAAAATAAAAAGTAATTGTACATTGCTAGGAAGTAACTAAGAATGAAATCTGAATAATAAAATTTCAGTACGTCATAGTACCACCACAATGACATCAAAAAGTTTTCTTATGTCCAAAGAGAAATATATTCTCTCTGAGAGATCATGGTGAACAAATATTAGCATCGAAGTGTCAATATATTTGACATATCAATATCCATTATAATCAATGCATATGCATGACTTTGCATGAACAAGCCTGCATCCATCATCAGGGACTATTGCTTTTGATTCCCAGTTGGATCTATATGATGCGGCTTTCTTTGGCTGAATGGTGGCATAAGGCAGGAAGAGTACTCATTAGCATGATTTTTTCATTAAAAAATATTGAATATTATTTGTTTTTTCATAGAGAAGGAAAAGGACAACCCAAAAGTTCAAACACTTTTCAAAGACTTTTACAAACTGTTGACAACCAAAAGCCAACATAATTTTTAATTTAAAAATATAAAAAAGTAAAATTAAATTTTTTTGTTTACCTCATTTATCACTGCTTTTTTTCCTCTCCAACCATTGAGATACTCTCGAGTTAATTCCTTTGCCGAATCCGCGGTTCGTCTAAACTTAGCATTATCCTTAGGATCTTCGTTTAATGACTTGCGAGATCAAACAAAGACTTAATGGCCCCAACAACACCTTCATCCTTTTCCTCTACCTCATTTGGCCCACCTTCAGTCCAACCTGGTGATGGTGTCAAATCATTGTTGAAGGTTAAAACCGTAACTAAGGAAATACCACCACATAGTAAAACATTTCGACACTGAGAAGATGTCTCGTTAGAGGGTAACATAACACGACACCCGGGTTGTTATTTATCTGTTACGTAAAAATAAACAATCAAGGGAAGAAACAAAAAAAAATAGTTCCTTTCATGAAACAACATTTTGTATAAAATTTTGAAATTAAGCACCTTAACTAAATTGCCATTTATTTAAGCTTCAATTACAAATTTGATTTTTAGGGAATGAAATGGACCTTCAATACGGCAACACCGCCATAAAGTTTCGCTAATATCTCTTACAAATTTTCCTTATCATAATCAGAAGTGCTCAATTCGAGTGTTGACCTAATCTGTTATTATAGGTGGCATATCATGAAAATAACATTTAAGGTCTGAAATTTCCAATTAGTCATTTAATAGTTACCAAGAGAGTAAAGAACAAAGCAATACGAACCTGTTAACATCTTTCCTCGATGGCCTTCTTATCACCAGCACCATCAAAAATAACTATATCGTCCTTAGATATTGTGACCTGAAACACAGTGACACATAGATTCGTAAGCAAAGTCACAAGAGGTTGAAGTTCAGTTAATAATTTTAAATCTGAAGTGAATCTTAACAACCTAGAAGCGTAATACTTGGAATGATTCACATTCTTTAATCATGTGTGAGACACGACTATAACATCTATGATGGTGTAATGAATTTAATAAAGTAAGAGCATTTGGGCTTACGGACTTCGGGTTCTTTGTGTTTGTGATGAAATATGGGGAAACGTAGCCCCTATCCAGCTACATTCCCTCCATAACTTCCAATTCATTGTACAATGTCTTCCCATCCTACATGAGTTTATATAGAATCAGAACCACACATTTCAAGTTTAACACTTCAATTAATAAAGCATACCAAAAACTAAATAGTTCCTTTCATGACACAACATTTTATATAAAATTTTGAAATTAAGTACTTTAACTAAATTGCCATTTATTTAAGCTTCAATTAAAAAATTTGGAGAGTGATTCACCTCACCAATTGAATAACATTATCCCCTGATGGTATGGTACAGACGAGGTCCCTGTTGCCCCTGCCCCTATGTCATGTCCTTATGCCTCTGACCTTGGAACTATAGGACTTACCCCCTCTGGCCCTTCTGGTTGTAGTGTCCCGGGCCCAGTGGCCTTGTCCCTAGATTTCGTGATGCTAATGGTCATTTTTTCCTCAAAATAATTTCGGGGTCTGATCCTACTATATCTTACCTTGCTAGAACTGTAAGCCTCACTGCCCTCAGAACAAATTTACTGACTCAATTTCTTTCATCCCTGGTCTATTTACCCCTATCTCTTTCTTAGGGTCTTTCTGTCTCATAAACTCACTGAAGTCATGACAATGTCATAGTGTGGCAACCACTATATGAGTATACGTAGTATATACCATTTTCCCATCAATATTTTCTTTATCCCCTATACTAGGCCTTCGAAAAATTTATCCATCTTCTTTGCCTCCAAACTCTCAATCTCAAACGGTACCATTATAATACATTCTTTATCATACTCCACAATTGTAAAGTCCTCCTTATTTATCCAACCTAGTGTTTCCCTCAAAGCTTTCCATTGTGATGGAAGGAAATACTAGTGTCAGCATTAAAACTCGTAATTGTTAATTTGAAGTGCGTCATTGCAGCGCTCGGTCCCTGTAACATTGATGATGAATATCACCAATGAACTAACCCAATAGTAGTATCTGAAATAGTGAAAGAAGAATAACAATGGTTCTCACCATTTTGGCAAGATTCTGATGTCATTATCACATCAGCACCAAATCCATGACAACATTCTGTAATATTTTCATCATCCGTTGCCACAATGTAAATGATTTAATATTTTCATCATCCAATATTCTCCACTTTTCAACGGGTGAAGGTATCTAAAATAGAAAAGTAAAAAGTAACTCTGATCCAAAATCTCGCCTTCAAGAGCTGTAATTTGCACCAGATATAGTTCAGGGTATGGATCATGTTTGAATCACAGTAATTCTTCACTATTTACATACTGACAAAGTGATTTTCCCCCAGTATAAACACAAATTATAAGGATACAAGCATAATTCCCATAAAAAATAAGATAATATCCATACAATGACCAAAAACTATCCAAATATCTAAATATAGCTAGTCAAGTTACTCATATGATAAAATTAGAATTACAGTTACAAATTTACATTCAATCAAGCATGTTAGGAACTATGTTTTATGCGATAGTTAATTAATGTCTTCAATAGATTTAAGAAACTTGAACAATTTGTATAATATGCAAATAGTTATATCCCTTCAAATTTGAGTACAATTTATGTATAGCATGTACTAATCTGAATTGAACATTCATAAGGGATACACTGGGCTTACCTCATCCAACATGGAGGATAATTTTGTCATCTTGCTCTGCAAATCCTATCTTTCTGTAGGTGAAACTTCAGCAGAGGAGTTGGCAGTTGACTCATGAACCTCAGAAATAACCCCACCATTCCTTGAGACATTTAGAGCTTCATATACATTAACCATTGCATCAAGTAACAATTGTGCTGACTTGAGATATTTAGAGCTAGAAATCATGCAAACAAGGCTCGATGGCTCATAGACTGATTGCACTTCTTTGGGGCTTATTGAGCATTGACGATTTATTGTATTCCTCGCATTCTCACACGAATCAATAGACAAGTATTCAACATTTCATAATCTTTTACTTCGAGAATCCGTATCCCCTGAATCTTCTACTTAGATTTTTTACAAGACAATTAGCATTTTTAATCAAAAATCCTCTATGGAAATTTAATAGTCTTGTATTGTATATTAATGTTAAATTTAACGCATATTATGAATGGAATTACATTAATAAACTATAAATTATGGATATAAGAAATTACCTATCAATGCAAGCCATAATGTTTTCCGAAGACATGATCACCACAGGTATGTTTCTCAATGATGACGACGTCTGCTGAATAATAAAACAAAACTCCATTAGAAAGTTAACATCTAGGAACTTGAAACCAAGGTTTGTTTTATATGATGATTATAAAGGGAAATAACCAAACTTTAATCTCAAACGATCAATACATAGCAGCACCAAATTTATCAAATACAACAACCTGAAGGGTAGAAAAATACCTTTACAAGACAAAATTTTAAGAAATCGTTCAATAACCTTTCGATCAATGAGACTGTCATCAACAGCAAGAAAGGACCAACTAACCCAATATCACATCATCACTAATAAGCTTCAGGACTTCTAGCTGAAATTTTGGATTAAAGAGAAACAATGAACGAATGAGCACTTTAACCGCATAAGAAGGCAACAGGTAAAGTATACAAGAATTCCCATAACTGAACTAATTGAGGATATTTAACGAGAATAAACTGCAAAATTACTAGTTGGTGCACGCACGTGTAACCTACGTTTCAAGTTACATTTGAAAATACTATCTATACGAAGGACATCATCAGACAGTATACGAATGGCAATCCTCAAAACCATATATGCGAATGGTAAACAGAAACTCAAGAATTTAATGAGATCTATATATATTCCAAACTATCCCTATTTAAGGGAGCTGTGAAGGCCTCAACATCTGCCCCCAGAATGCATAGTTTCATCCTGCAACACAAAACACATAAAGTTATCATATAGATTACATATATGAGTGTCATAAGAGATATAAAAATGGAACAAACCCCTTCCCTCCTCCTTTAACCCGGGCTTGGGATCGGCAATGCAAAGGAAATATTTGCATTGGCGAAGTTAAAAAAAGGTTATACCATATAGAAAAAAGCAACTCTAGTAATTCAAAAATGCAAAACATGACAAACATAATAAATCCATAGCAAATACTAGCATAATAAAGTCCATAGCATAATAAAGTCCATAGCAAATACTAGCATAATAAAGTCCAAATCATACTCGACACAAGAATGACTTTAATAAGTCGCTAACAAAAATTAAAAGAAAGAAGTCATTGGGATCCAACAATACGCGTGACTAAAATCTGCGACGACACCACCCAACTTCCACTACCAACATCTCCGAGAAGCTCAGAACCACCTTGTGTTCCCAAATAAAGATAAGCATTTTCCTCAAGCACTTTGTCCACTAACAATACCTCCTCTTTCTTGTAATTAACTCTATGATTGTGCACTACGTATCAAGGGGTAGCATCTATCCTTACCTTACCAATAACCTTATCATTCAACCAACATCAAAAGAGACACCATCTTCTAGTGAGCGAGATTCTACATTAAATGATGCAACTATCCCATTACTTGCACTTACTCCAATAGTTGAGGAGGAATGGGACTTCCCCAACACCATACCTATCATTGTCTCTATATTGCTTAGTTTATTATTCATGCCTTTGATATCGGATTCCAATGTATCGGGATGACCTTTCATTTGGTTCCCATTGGCCTTTTCAGCTGCAAGCAAAGATAAAGATGGAGCTGAAGCCTAGATGGATGATAGAGAAACTATGGAACCCACACCACGAGTACGCCCTCGTTTGTCAATACCAAATACTTCAGACAAGGCATCATTTCTCAATGATTGTGGCTCGTTGGTGTTATCACTACAACTTTCTTCTAGTTCTTTTCTCTTCGCGAGCACCTTATCCTGTGAAATGCCAAATATATAGAATTGTCAAGACTAATCATTTGAATGTATAATGTTTTCATGTAACAATCATCATTCACTATTCATAGAAAATCACCATGATTGGATCAAGGCTCTCTTTTATAGACCCATCTTTACATGTGTGGCTAGTTAGCCATACATCAACACGCAATGGCTTTTTATGTAATTTCTTTGTCTACAAATAAAAGACATAACATATATTATCTTCAGGATAATAGTAATCAAACAAAGCAGTAAAACATAGTCGTACGTACCATATTGTACTCGACTTGGGCATGCCCATCACACCCACTTATGTGAGTGGCCCCGATCTTTGCCCGATTATCTTTCCCCGCTTTCCTCTTTTTTTAGCCTCTTTCGTATTCTCATGCTCCAGGAACTCTTTCCACTATTCTGGCTTAACACCTGGAGGTACATTGGCCAATATTTCAGCATCCATTGAATAATTATCATAATAGCTCTTTCGTAACGTGGATTTATATGTTTTAAGTATCCTGCACATACTTTTGTAGCAACTAATCTTGTAACTATTCGGGAGTCGATATGTTCTCTAACAAGACAATTGATATTTTTAAATTATAAGAAATTTGTAAAGTCATACAAAAGCAAATATAATAAGCAAATTAAGTATACATAAGAAGCCTCACTTTCATCTCTTTCCAAACATCTTCCTTGTATGTTTCTGGAACCTTAAGCCAATCAGTATATGATATTAGGGCCTGTGCTTGGACCACTTTACCAAGTCAAGACATAAATCGGCCTTTCTCGCTACCTATTACTTGATTATTTTGATTGATCTCAACCGTAATTATGGTGTCTATAGATGATCCATCTGGACCATCGTGTGGGTTGGAGACATTAGCTTCATTTGGCATCACTGAAATTCAAATAGTGTTAGATATACCATGCATAAATATTCAGCATTAATTATATGTTAAAATGAATTATTCACATATTATGTCCAAAATTACTAAAAATATATAATCTGTACAAATGCATAATCTGTCCAAATTTACTAAGAATTGATCCATTCGTCGCATATTACAATGTAAGTGAAGCATTAAAGTCGTACATAAACATAATAGATCAGAAGAAACAAAATCTTGAAGCGATGTCTAAAATTCCTTTACATAGTAAGTTAAGCATTAACGTAAATAAAATTAAGCAAAAATTATAAAAATCAGCTTTAGCTTTAACTAGAAGTCCTGAAGCAGGTTCTTCAAATTAGGATTATCCTCAAGAATAGACTGATACATGATAGGAACCTCAAGTTTGTCAACACTTGTTGTTAATCTCTATGGTGCATGCAAAATGATAGACCAACCATTGTCTTCAAAATCATTTGAGTAAAACACTTGAGATGCTTCAGATGCAAGAATGAATAGCTTGTCCTCAACTCTTCTAAGTTTGATTCAGGATCAACTTTAATACCATTTACCTTGTCCTCAACTCTCACCAGTCACAGTAAAACACAACTTTTTTGAAAGATGTATAATCCAACTCAAATATTCCAAGAACAATGCCAAAGTATGTTGTCTCCGCTTCCTTATAATTCATATATTTTCTGCTTGACCTGAACTTCGTGATGGCCCTCATTGACTCGCCACTATTTTGGGTTACCCGTAACTCATCATACTCACATGTGGAAAATTTAAACCCATTCACCTGCTACCTTTTATATGATTGTACATCATATAATGACCCATTTTCTAGCCCCCAAAGTGTGATATCAGTCAATCCCGCATTTAATAACTACAAAAAATATTTCATAAGATGATTATATATATATATATATATATATATATATATATATATATATACACACACACACACACACATGAATAAATGTAAATTTTTATTATGTGGTCGAATTAAAAGCGAACCTCCTTAATCAACCTTGGGATAAAACCCTCGATCTTTTCCTTCAATGTGGTCGCTCTTCGGTTACGCTCAAATATGGATTCCCAATAAAGATCATATTTCCTACACCAATTCAATACCCACACTTAGGCATCCTGCTTCCTGAACCAATCTACATAAGAGGTATTTTTCAATTAAAACATCTTAAATCATATTGATATACTTACTTCTGCTATTCCTCCATTTCATCTGATTGGTGTAACACCTACTTATGTGCTTATGAAAATTGTAATGGAGTTAACTTCACATTCTTCCCTTCTACTAAAGGACCCTTACTTACGCATTCATCATCTTCATCCTCATCAAGAAAATCTTCACGCGTAGATTTGTGATTTCCTTCACTAGGGTTTGACATGTACTCCATGAAATATAAGGTCGATTCTTCTACGATATATTTCTCTGCAATGCTCCCTTCGACATACATATTATTATTAGCATACTTCTTGTAATATTTCATCAACCTAAACATAAAAAATATATCGATTACAAAAAAAATATTTGTCGAAATAAAAAGGTTAAGCAAATCATTTACGATTGAATTACCTCTCATAAGGATACATCCGCCTATATCTTATCAGCCCACAAATCAACACTTCCTCTGCTAAGTGTATAACGAGGTGGACAATAATAACAAAAAATCCAGGCGGAAAATATTTCTCCAAAACACACATAGCCTCAAAAAATGAGTTCCTTGCCGACTCCAAAACATCCCTCTTGATCACTTTGGAACATAACACATTGAAAAATAAGCTTAAATGTTGAATTTCTATTCGCAAGTCCTTGTGTTTTCGATAAGCATTTTTAAGCAGCAATGGAAACAAATATTGCATAATTACATGATAGTCATGTGATTTGAGCCCTTTCAATCCAAGTGGTTGTAAACTTACACAATTACTCAAATTAGAATAAAAACCTCTTGAAACCTTTAGCTCCTTTAAAGTACAAAAAAATCATTCTTTTTCTTTTTTGTTTAGAGTGAAAGCAGCCTTTGGTTTCACAATTTTTCTTGAACTTTTATCTGTTTCCATCCACATCATCTTCTTGATCCCCATGGTCTTCATATCTTTAAGAGCATTTTTGTTATCTTTCGTTTTGTCTTTAACGTCTAGAATGGTTGATAAAAAATTATCGGTGACGTTCTACTCAATGTGCATAACATCTAGATTATAACGAACACTATGCTCTTTCCAATAGGGAAAATCAAATAAAATAGACCTTTGATACCATGGAGTGGTAACATCACTAACCACATTCTTATCCCCTTTACATTTTCTTTTTATTTCGAAAATTTGTTTACCAATTCTCATCTTGATACATTTCACCTTATTCTCAACCTCAGAACCAGATAACCTTCGTGGAGCTTTACGATGTTTAACCTTGTTGTTGAAATTACGTTTGTCCTCCATGAACTTGTAATCACGAGGAAGGAATATTCTATGACCACGATAAAAAATTTTCCTAATACTCGTAAGTCATTCAGAATAAGCTTCTTCCGCACAAATTGGTCACTCCTTATAACCATGCACCGTTTAACTCGATAAAGTTTCGTATGCAGGAAAATCATGGACAACCCACAACAACATCGCTCTCAAAGAAAAATTAGTTTTTGTATATCAGTCATACACCATTACACCTTCAAACCATAATTCCTTTAACTCATCTAGCAAGGGATGTCAATGCTCAGAGCATTCAGTCCGGATATTAAAATTGACATCATTGAAAACTCCCTTTTCATGCATAAATACGGTCCCATATTAAGAGAAGAATAATGATAGGCCAATAACTGTAACTAGAGTTGAGATTCCCGTATGGATTAAAACCATCAGTGGCTATACTAAGACGAACATTATGTTTTTCAGCCGCAAAGTCTGTCCACATCACATCAACAGATTTCCATGAAGACGAATCAACAGGATGACGCATGATATTTGTGCTACACTACGCCCTATCATGCCAAGTCATCTCATTTGCAATCCATGGTATGGTGAATAATCTCTTCAACATTGGAATCACGGTGAAATGTCTAACTGTCTTCAGAGGTACTTTGCCCTCTCCGTTTATTCCCAACCTATACGTGGGTAGGTTGCATACTGGACATTTTACCTCCATTGCATGTTCTTTTCTATATAAAATACAATCATTTTTGCATGCATGAATTATATTATAATCCAGACCAACTTCTTTGATTATCTTCTTCATGGATGGATACTTGGATGGTACTGTATTTCCTTTCAGCAAAAACTCTTTAAGCACCCCCAAAATTTCCGTAATACTATTATCTGACAAACCATATCATGTCTTAACATTATTCCATTTGATAAGAAAATATAGTGTCGTATGTTTCTCAGGACTTGACAGGTACAACGGGTCACTAGCCTTGCCATATAACTTTTTGTATTTTAACTCCTCATTAGTCTCGTCATGATTGTCACCTCCCCCCATTCTAACATGCTCACTTGATAAATGATCTACTTCACGATTATACATTTCGATTGCATCGTAAACAATCTCTTCCATTCTTGGATTGTCGAGGACAGGGTCATTGCATTCAACACTTCCAATGGGTTCTTTTTCTTTTCGTATAACGACTTCCTTTTCACCATGAAAATGCCAAAACGTGTAAGACTTGGATATACCATAACGAAGCAAATAAAAATGGACATCTTCAAGCTCCAACAACTTTCCATTTTCACATTTTATGCATGGACATGAAAATAAGGTTTTTCCACCATAGTTATTCTTCAAAAAATCAATGAACGTAGCAACCACATTAATGTATTTTTCACTTCCTCTTTCACGTTCCTTCATCCACTCTTTACTAACTTCTGATGACATTTTGTATGGTTAGATACGTTAGTAAAAAATTTATATATACTATTTAATATCTAAGGGTCAGGCAACATGTAAAGAAATAGTCTATTGTTCACAATCTTTGATTAATGTTTAATGAAGTAAAAAGGTGATTACAAGTGGATTGTTCAAGAAAACATGAACCAGTTTACAGCTTAATAGTCACTCAATCCGATAACCCCTATTTTGGTACAAATTGTTTTATCAACATATATAACATGATTGTGAAATCTCATAGAATAGAATTTATAACCAAATGAAGTATAAATTAAATATTTTATGGTTGAAACCAGAAATAATCTTCTTTATATTCGAAAGATAACATAAACACACCCAACCTTAAACCCAAACATGTCAAACCCCAACTCAACATTACTTCTTGGTTCGAAAAAATAAAAGAAAACCAATTTTTAGTTTCAAGGAGTACTTACAAGGAGTTTGTATCACCCTGTACATATTAAAGGTTTACCTTGTCAATGACTCCGACTCTCCAAATTTTTTTAATATTTTTTTTGAAATGTGGTTGACAGGACCAAATCTCTTTACAATTATTCAAAACCCAGATTTGGCAGACCCAAATCATTAATTTAACTGCTAATTCCCACATGGGGTGAAAATCACAAATTAGACATACGCACCACTATTCCAAACTATTAATCGTTTATGAATAATACGCACCAAATATTTAACAATTATCAAATTAGACATACACATCAAATAGAATAATACGCACCAAATATTTATTCGTTTATGAATAATACGCACCAAATAAAACATACGCATCAAATATATAACAGAATAAGACATATGCACCAAATAAAACCGTAAATAGTATCTTTAACAGAATAATACGCACCAAATAAAACATACACACCAAATATTTAACAGAATAAGACATACGCACCAAATAAAATCCTAAATCGTATCTTTAAAAAAATAATACACACAAAATAAAACCTAAATCGTATCTTTAACCCTAAACCGTTGAAAGATGGTCGCATGAAAATATTTAACAAAATAACATTGATCGCATCTTTAACCCTAAGGGAAGGTATCTTTGTTAAAACGTTTGAAATACTTAACAGAATAAATACATTCAATATTTAATAATATTAAATGTATTTATTAAAAAAATTATCACCTTCGAAGAAAAATATTTAATAGAATAAATATTGAATGTATTTCTGAAAATGCATTAAATATTTAACAATATTGATCATGAAAATACATTCAGAATAAACAGGGCAAATGATCAAAACTATATACTCTCGAGAGAAAGAATCAAAACTCGATAGTTTTCCCAAACAGCCTCACTAAAAACAAATTCCCAAACAACGTCACTGACAAAGAATCAAAACTCATTGACGATCCAATCAAAACTCTCGAGAATGAAAAAGTTAGTTGAGAGTAGGAAATCCTCCTTCTGAAGAAACTCGTTGACGAGTTTCAATCAGTCATTATTAAAAACAAAGAAAGGATAGATAAGTTTTGTAGAAGAAAAGATTTTTTCAGACATACGCACCTTCGAAGGTTTGGAGAAGATCAGACTTTGAAGGTTTGGAGAAGATCGCACGAAGGTTTGGAGACGAGATTTCAGACTAAAAATAAGTAGAGAAGTTTTGGAGGTGAAATTTAGTTTCGGACTATTTTTTTTAGTATGCAACCCTTTTAGGTTATCCCACCTACAAATTAAGTAACTATCGCAAATTTTACAAAGGTTTTGAACACTTACAAATTTTATAAGTTTTCCAAACCGTTGTAAATTATATAAGTGTTTTAAACACGTACAAATGAAATAATCAATTAATTGCTAACTTGTCATTATGGTGTAGTGATACTTGGGATTGAATGGTGTTCGTGTCTTGTGATAGCAATTTAAGCATGAAAAGAGTGAGAAAAGTAAAGAAAATAAAGAAGTGAAAAAGAGAAAAAGATAAGTGAAAAACAAAAGAAAACATGAGAGAAAGAAGAAAAGAAAAGAAGAAAAGAAAAATAAAAGAGAAAGTTTGTATATATTGTGTATAGTGTTCAATAAGCTTTGATTACTCGCCTATTATTATATTAAAGGCTTCTTATGGAAGTTATTTTCCATTTTGAATTGCCCACAATTTTCCATTATCCCGAGTTTTCATCCCGATCACTTTGAATCCATACATATTTCCTTCGTTTCATAACCCTAGCCTAGCCTACATTACAACTCTATAAAGTTCTATGTGATCTTAGGGTGCATTTAATTTGAAAGTCGTAATAATTTTGATAATCTACGAAAATACATTTCGCGTCCTTTAATGAGCGGTATCTTTCATTGAGCTTACAATTTTTATTTCCTATATAGCGTTCTTCATTAGTGACATGTGCGCGACCTTGTTTCCATTTCCATTTACTCATTATGCCCGCATATTCTGTGTGTTACCTCCCTATTTCGAGTGAATTCATTTGATGAGCGTAATTCCCGTGAGGATTGAATATATGCTTGCTTTATCTCTTATCCGGTTTATCTAAGTTTTTGCTAAATCATACTATGCATTTTCTCTCCCCCCCCCCCCCCCCCCCTCTCCCACTTTTAAAGTTTCAATTCTATGAGATGCATTCAACTTGTTAATAACAATGAACTTTAGCTTGAATTCGTTCAATATGCCAATAACATATTTGAAATATTTTTCGTTGTTGTTGAGTTTGTAGCATGTTGTGTTGGGCATATTTTGAGGAAACTATTTGATGTTTGTGGGTTTCATCCCTGAAAACCCTCACAAGACTACACTCATGCACTAGGGTAACCTAGGAGTTTAACGACTTATTGCATGGCTAAATGCAATCATTCACTCGTGAAAGTGGCCTTTGTTTATCCCATTTTTGTACTTGTATCCTTCTTTTAGTTTACTTGTAGTTCTTTTTGTATCCTATTTCATTGTTGGGGACTATCCATGTGTAAGTTAAAGGGTGTGATATGACGCAAATATTATGTATTTCACCCGTTAACCTACATGTTATTAGCCCCCTCGGGTATCTTAATCCTTATATTTAGACTTGTTAACTAGACAACCTCAAATTTCTATATATACATGCTTTGCAGAGGTTAATTGAGCTTTTGTAGGTATTTCGATACTTAGTATGGATTTCAGATGAATTATGGCTAGTTTTCGTACAAATACTCTAGTGGAAGGTCACTTCAGTCATTTCATAGCTTAGGTATCTGGACTAATATCTCATGGAATTATAGCCAACTAGGCGAGCTTCGCGTGGTCGTAAACGGTTCATGAATCTGATTCTTAATGAAGAAGTTACGGGAATTTCAGCGAAAGGGAATTACAACAAAACCAAAGAAGAAGAAGGATTGCAAAAATAGGGGAGCGAATCTATTCTCCCTCTTGCGAATCGATTAACTTAGGGGGAAGTGTAGGTTATTTCAGTTACCGAATCGATTCGATTTCCGTCGAATTGATTAGTCTAATTGACATCTTTTCAGAAACATTCAGCATTGACATTTCTCCCTATCTAATCGATACGGACCTTGCCGAATCGATTCACCCCAAGCCAATCTTCGAAGATATTTTAGGACGAATCGATTTGACTCTGCAGATCTTTTGCTCTTCTTTTCTTTACAAGTTTCCCATTCTTAGGATTGTATGTAAACCATTTTCTCTCATTTGAGAGAAATATCTTTCGTTTTTGTAAATTAGGTTTAGGGTTTGTTGGGAGTTCATTAACCCTCCTCCCATTTTCATTAGGGCTTTGCCCATTTTGTAAGTTTATTTCATTGTCTTCCTTAATATAGTTATTGTATTTCCTTTATTTCCATGCTTTCTTTACTTTTTCTTGCCTAGGCTAATAATTATTTGCGTTTATTTATTGCTTTCCTAGTGTTAAAGTAGTTTAATTTCTTTATTGCCATTAGATAAATAGGGTCGGGATTGTGTTTCGCCATTAATGGGTTTGAGCTCCGAAAACTAGGTTTTGTGTAAAATTGCGTTTAATTAAAACCGTGCATATCAAAGTTGGATTGCTATGCATTTATCTTTCTTTGTCACGCAACGTTAGAGTTTATAGCGACAATCCAAATTTAATCAACGTGTGACCATTTTTTATCAATGTTTATTCAAGCAACTTTGGCTTAAATTCCTTATTGCATGAAGTTTATGATTAATTGAAATGCTTGGTTAAATAGCTTTTGAGCCTTAACTCTAATTAGTAGTTGTTCCGATCCGTGTGGTGGAATACGATCCCGATCCTCGCTTTACTTTTGTGTAGCTTAACTTCTCTTTTTCTTTATTTCCTTTTAAAACGCATATCACCTTTTACACTTTTATTTTTAAAGTTCTAAATAAATTAAAATCTACAATTTAATCACACCCTATGGATTTCTTACGATACCCGACTTACCGCTGTGTTTGCTTGTCAAGTGTAGTTGTAATTTAGGTTTTTTGCATTGAGTTACCGAACCGATAATAATGATTTACGTATTACACGACGCACGGTTCGCACCCGATCACCTACACTATGCAAGTAGTGGGCTTGGGCCAAAATCCCACACGCGCGCGCGCACGTCGTCTGTCCATTCGGTCGGCTCGGCTCGGTTCAGTTTGGTTTGGGCTTGGGCTTATATAAATTCCTTTCTTTTTGGGATGAATTTAATTATTTTTCTAGTCTTTAATTAATTAATTACTATATTAATTAATTAATTAATTGTCAGTTTCTTACCAACAGTCAACAGTTAAAACAAAATTAGTTGTTTGGCAGTTTTTTCCAAAAGTCACTTGTTTTTGCTATAAATAAGAAATCTCCCTCCAGATTTTGGTTAATGAAAAATTTTCTCCCTCCACTTATATTCAACCAGAAATGATGTTCCAATTCTAGAAAAATATTTTTAGCATTTCTACATTCATTTCCATTCCATATTACTGTTCTGATTGAGAATA
This sequence comes from Sambucus nigra, assembly GCA_949130495.1. NCBI lineage: Eukaryota > Viridiplantae > Streptophyta > Magnoliopsida > Dipsacales > Adoxaceae > Sambucus > Sambucus nigra. Next base: position 298,222,344 of record OX422215.1, on the reverse strand, counting down.
AAAATACAAATTTGTGTTCGTTGGAATTAATTATTGTTGTGCTACATAATTAATTCGAAAAATCCCTCTATCTTGGGTGACAATTATTCAACAACCTTGAAGGACATTGGAAGGAATAAATTTTCCTTAAAGAGACTGTTCTACACCACTCGGATTTATCTTTTCTGTTTCTAGTATTTGTTTGTGTAAAACAAAGTAAGCCTCACTTCTCTGTAATTATGTTTTATTCATGTAATTATTATTATTATTTGTAATTATGTACTATTGTATTAATTAAATAGTATACATAACAATCCTCTATATTATATTTCTTCCCTCATCTTTTGGGTGCTCCTTTATTGTCTTCGTTTTAGTGTGTTTTGGCGGATTACCTTTCTGGACAACTTCTTCCACAAACATCTTTAATTTTGGCGTACTTATTAATTCTCGCCATAAGGTCATAAATTACGATAGCCTCCCTCTTTCTGTGAGAATGATGGAGTACAAAGTTGCACGACGACCCGATCTTGAAGGAGGCCACCATAACTTCTTCGATGCAGTCCTCCACTTTATTATACACTTCCCATTATATTCTGGAATATTCTAAAAATATCTCTTGAGGTTTCTTTCTTATCATAATAAGTGAGTCCATCCATATTGGATGGGTAGTACTACTGATGGACATATCCATGAATGCCTCAATGAGCTCCTTAAACAACTGATCGACCTATATGGAAAATTTTTGAAGTAGTTTTGAGAAAAATACCCAAGGTTGGAGGGAAATATACAACACATCAAGCTCTCATTATTATTCCACGATGTTATAGCCTATTGATATTTCATGTCCTGGTTAGTTGGATCCGTCTTTCCATCATAAATCTTCAATCATGGAGCTGCAGACTCCTTAATAGTGTAGCTAAAGGGTGATTTGATCCGACTGACAAGGTCTCTTCTAGAAAGATCATTGATCATAAATTCTCCTTGATGAGTATGGTGCCTATATACTCTCATGGTGATTAAACTACAAAGGTCTTTTTTTTCCTCGTCACTCATTGGAGCGATGTCTCTTTTCCTTCAATTATCACAAAGAGAACTTTCTTTTCACACTGGGCACTCCTCCCTCGGTTGTGCTCTGATCTCTAAAGGACTAAGAGTGAATGATTCATGGTGCATTTGTGATTCCCCCTTTGAAATTATCTCTCTAACTTATTCAGAGGTCACTGGAGAGCAGTATTCTTCTCCTTTTAGTACCTAGTGGTAGCCTTCTCGCCTCGAAGGTGTCAATGAGCCTTGAGATCTAGTTACATTGTGGGGGTTTTTCATTCTGAACTGTTCTCTCCACTTGAGTATAATAAAATTGAATAGGTCATTGGTGATTATCCCTATTGATACAAAAAAATTATCCACATATATGGACCAATCAGAAATGAACACTCGTCTCCTTACATGACAACAATCCTAGTCAGCGATCACTTAATCAATCGTGAAGATAGTTGCTCGACAGGCATGCCAACCAACATGAAGAATGTAGACCAATAAAGTAAGTGAATAGTCACCACTAGAAGGAAATTGTTGGGGGATCATTTCGCACGTAGTCTAGACTATCAACCATCACATTCATTATGTATGGGTGTAAATGCTTGAATATATAAAGGCATTCCAACCCTTGATCTCCAGGTCACTATAAATACATTGTATTCCTTTCACAAAAGGTATGATAGAACGAATTCTGGGATATTGTTTTTAACAAGAGTACCTATCTTTATATATTTACTCAAATCAATACAATAACAGTGGACGTAATATTTCTTACATAGTCGAATCACTTTGAAAACTCTTTATCTCTTATGTGATTATTTTACTACAATCTTATATTCAATCTGTGACTATAAAATTCAATCTAGTCCATTTTTTGACAACAACAGATTGGCACCGTCTGTGGGAACGTGTGTCTAATTGTCGTTCTTTATCTTATACATTTTAGTTCGAGGGAAGATGAATGATCTTGAGACTTATGTCAGAAATTAATGAAACCCAATTGTCCCTTCTGTTTCGCCTAAAGCAGCAAACCTAAATGGAATTCTTACCAATATTTCCAGGGATCAAGATGCCATGCAGGAAAAAAATGAGTCAATTGGCTTAGTCATTACAAGCTAGATCTCCAACCCTTTCTAGGCAGCAAATGGTTCCTTCTCCAAGGAGAAAAATTCCACATCTACCTCCTAGGCATAGCCTACATAGATATTGTAGATCTTCGCGTGATAGGTCTTACCATCCATGAGTAAGTTCATCGATAAAATTTATGATGGCCATTCTCTCTCTCCTAAAAGACCAAGCATTTTGGAAAGATTGAGTAAAGCTTTGCATTTTGACCGTTTGGGACCCCTAGTAAATAAAAATCCTCCTAGAGAATTATACAGAACTAATCAACACCCAAACGACCACCATGAAACCTTAGTCAGGTTAAGATCAAGCATCCGATGATCTATGCACGTCGAGCATACTTCTCAGGAAGAGAGCTCAGCACAAACACATGGTCAAGATAGCCGAGTTACTTCACACAAATATGATGTAGGTAACCTTTCATAGAAGGGATCAATCTAGCGATTAGAAGATCAACTGGGAGAAATGGAAAAAGTAAAGATTACATTACAAAAGAATTTCTTCAAGGGATATCCCTTCATTTAGGCAATTGTTGATTTCCAAACTCTTTAATTTTAAAACCCATATGGTCACCCCCAAGTATGATGGTAAAACTAACCAAGTTTTACGCATAGAATAGTATCAAGCTGGAGCCGACATCTATTATATTCCCGATGAGATGAAATGCAGATATTTTTTCGGCACCATCACTTGTTCAGCGCAGTCTAGTAGAATAACTTGCCTCGAGGACAAATTGCCAACTTCAACCAGCTTGTCGAGCTATTCATCAATAATTTCTATTTTGGGGCCAAGCTTGTGAAGAGAGTAGCCTATCTCCTAAGTGTCAGGTAATGAGTAGGGGAAATCACCAGGGAGTACATCCCTCGTTTTAATAATGCGAAATTGAAAGTGGTTGACTATGAGGAGAAAATAACCATCACTTCTTTAATGAGTGAATTACTTATATAAAATCTATACTACGTATTGGCCAAAGATTCTCCTAAAACCATGACTGAGCTCATAGCTAAGGCAAGGAAAATTATGGACATTAAGGAAGTAATGGATGCAAAGTACAGTTCATCCATTAAGCCTGAAAAGAAGGACCAGATGGACCAGAAAGAGAAGAAACTGAAGACGGATAAGAGACTCAAAAAGTGAGGAACATACACTTCATTAACAGTAAGCATCCACCATATTCTAGAGTAAATCAAACACAATAAAGATTTACAATGGCTCAAGAGGTTGAGGGAACAACCTAACAGGAGGTACACATCTAAATATAATGAGTTATATAAGGATCATGGCCACACGATCGATAGTTGTATCGCTTTAAAGAACGAAGTGGAATCCCTCATTCACCGAGGAAAGCTGAACAAATTCGTTGATTGGCAAGAAAGCAGAAAAATAAAGGAAGATCAAATTCTCCATGAAAACCCAGAGATGACAGGAAGAGAAACCATGAAGATGGTTACGAAGACGATCCCGACCTGCTAAAAAAGCCTAAGCAACCAGAGCGAGAGGTAACTATGATAGGCTTTAGCTCTTTTGATTGTCACGAAATTACAGGTGGTGATATAAGAGGAGGATATCACACTATAGAGAGAAAGGCCTACCTGAATTAAGCACACACCTGTTCTTATATCTAGAGAATAAATCTAAATGAAGATGATCGGCCCAAGAAAGTCATTAAAGACAAGCTGGTAATCGATATTTCTAAGAATGACCTCTCTGGGGTACTTTATCCCCATGATGATTCGTTGGTCGTCAGGTTTAGAATCCAAGATGCCATTATCGCTAGGGTTTTGATTGATAATGGTAGATTAACTAATATCATATTATACCCCTACTATTAGAGTTTAGATTTGAAACTTTGCAAACTGGAACCATACCATAGGCCATTGATAGGTTTTTCAGGCGAATAAGTCTTCCCCCTTGGGACAGTCAAGGTAGAAATATTGTTCGACACTTGGCAGGGAGCCGTATTAAAAATATAAGCTTATTTGTGATGGACAAAAATGTTCAATCTGCATATAACGTGATCCTTGATAGGGTGGGTATAAAGAAGTTTAAAGCTATACAATCCACATTCCATTAGTGTTTGAAATTTCCAACTCACATTGGGGTTGGTGTCATGAAAGGTGATCAAAAGGTGGATAGAGAGTGCTATTACTCCTTGATTGAGCAAGAATACTTAGTTGATTTGAAGAATAAGACCACCACTTACCAGGTAAATACTACGGATCCTAACAGTGAGTTAGAGGTTGATACCCCAGATCCCTGAGAAGAAACAAAGTTAGTCAAAGGGAATATTATTGAAGCCACCGAAAGCATAATCCTGGATGATGACAAATCAAAATGAACCACCCAGATCATTTCCACACTGGATCCACTCATTAAATAGGAATTTATTGTGTTCTTGAGACAATGGAGGAATGTGTTTGCTTTTAGTCATGAGGAAATGCCTGAGATTGTTCCTAACTTTCTTTGTCATGACCTCTACATTAATAAGGCTGCTAAGACGATTAGGAAAAGGCATAGTGTGCCCAATCTAGATAAAAATCAAGCTATATAGGAAGAAGTGGAGAAACTGCAAAAGGACCAATTCATTGTGATGGTCAAAAAGAAAAATGATAAGTGGAAAATGTGTGTAGATTTTACTAATCTAAATAAAGCCTACCCAAATGAACACTTTCCCCTGCCTAGAATTCACCAATTGGTGGATGCTACATCAGTACATAAGCTATTAAACTTCATGTATGCTTATTCTGCGTATAACCAGATAAGAATGAAACCAAAAGATAGGGAAAGCACTTCTTTTATCACCAGTCAAGGTACTTATTGTTACAATGTAATGCCCTTTGGGTTAAAAATGCTAGAGAAACGTACTAGAGGTTGGTCAACAAAGTGTTTGAAGAGAATATTGGGAAGAATATGGAGGTTTGTGTGCATGATATGTTTACTAAAGTAAGAATGATTCATATCATATCAAGGATCTCAGTCAGACTTTCGATTAGTTGAAAAAAATCAGATGAAGCTAAACCTGACCAAGTGTGTATTTGGTGTGCAAGAAGGAATGTTCCTCGTATTCATAGTCAACCAAAGGGGAATTGAATCCAATCAAGCCAAAATAAAATATCTGATAGAAATGCAGTCATCGACTTGCAAGAAGAATGTACAAAGGCTTAGTGGTAGAGTAGCAACTTTAAACTGTCTTGTTTCTCGGGTAATAGATATGTGTTTTCCATTCTTCAAGGTGCTTAGAAAGACCTTTGAGTGGAATGCAGAATGTGAAGAAGCTATCTAAGAATTGAAGAAGTATATGGAATCACCACCTTTATTGTCCCGACTTGTTTTGGGGTAAAGTTGTACTTGTACTTAGCTATTTCTGAATCCGCAGTTAGCTCGACATTGGTTTGATTGGATAATGGAATCCAAAAACTAGTTTACTACACCAACAAAGCATTTAGGGGAGTGAAAATCAGATATCCATGCTTAAAAAAATTAGACCTAGAATTCATTAAAGTCTCCAGTCATATGAAGCCCTACTTCTAAGCACACACCATAGTCGTGTCTACTGATCTACCTCTTCGACAAGTGCTCCACAATCCTGAGAAGTTAGGAAGATTAATGTACTGGGCAGTAGAGTAGAGAGAATATGACATCATATATGAACCAAGGTCTTCATTGTAAGTCCAAGCTTTGGAGTATTTAATTGTAGAGTTCACCTATCCATAGGTTACCGACTAAAAAATCTTATCGGCCAAGAAGAATTCTACGGAAGAGAGCTCAGCTTAAAAGCAAGCTGAAGTTGCATCCGATCAACCCAATCAACCTGAATCATCCAGAACTCAAGAAATGGCTCAGAAGTTTACAGAGGATAGTAAGATGATATTCCACCATGGAGTGTTATCTACGGAGAGGTTCAACAGTGATATCCCATTATGGAATTTGTATATGGATGGACCTTCATGTACAACTGGAAGTGGAGTAGGTATAATACTCAATAGTCCTAATAACATTGATGTTGAATATGCCCTTAGGTTCCAATTCAAGGCATCAAATAATGAAGAAGAGTATGAAGCTTTGATAGTCGAATTGGGATTGGACCATATATTAGGCGCAGAGAAGGTTGTAAATCACAGTGATTCATAACTGGTTGTTAACCAAGTGCTTCATCTATATGGAGTCAAGGGAAAATTAATGACTAGATACTTGGACAAGGCCATTTAAGTTATTTCCAAGATTCCATCCATGCAAATGAACAGAATACCAATAATAGCTAATGCTTGAGCTGATGCACTTGCTCGGTTAGCTTCAGCAACAAGAATTGAACTTCGGAGGATCATTCCAATTGAAATCTTAGCCAACAGGAGCATAAATGAGGATCTAATGGTCAGTTTCATTACACTAGATCTGGGACCTTCCTGGATAGATCCGATCAGGTATTATATTAAAGAAGGGATCCTACCAGCTGATCCCAAAGAAGCAAAAAAGCTCCGATATAAAGCAACCTGATATGTATAAGATAAAGGAGTTTTATTCAGAAGGGGATTTACTATCTCCTTAGTACGTTATGTTTATCCATTAAAGGTTGAAGATATAATTAAGGAAGTTCACAAAGGTTCTTGTGGAGCTCATTCAGCTAGTCGGTCATTACTCCAGAGAATTAATACACAAGGATACCACTGGGTGACTATGCGGGCAGACTGTAAGGCCTTCGCAAGAAAGTGTGATAAATTCCAGCGGTTTTTTACAATTCATAAAGCACCCAATGCTGCTCTAGTACCAATCACTTTTACTTGGCCATTTTCTATTTGGGGAATTAACTTGGTCTGCCCACTGTCGAACACCAAAGGCAGGTTTAAGTACCTAGTAGATGCTATTGATTATTTCACAAAATGGGTGGAAGTATAATCTCTTATATAAATGCATTTTAAAAAGGTGTATCAACTCATCTGTAAGAGCATAATACTTAGGTATGACATGCCCTATGCCTTCATTACGGACAATGGAACCCAATTTGATAATGATGAATTTGAAGCATATTGTGTTCAGTCCAAGATCTAGAAACTCCATTCCAGCACTAGGCCATCCACAAAGTAATGGTCAGACAGACATAACAAATAAAACTTTGCTCAATGGACTAAAGGAGAGGCTTGATGTTTCCAAGGGAAACTGGAATAATGAATTACATTATGTTCTCTGGGCTTACAAGACAACGTCAAGGACAAAAACTGGACAAACACCTTATATGCTTACATTTGGGACAAAAGCCATGGTACCGGTCGAGATATTACTACCAACTCACTGGGTGATGAATTTTGATTCTCCTACGAGTGATTTGATGAGACGATTGGACTTAGCCATGTTAGAGGAAGTTCGGGAAGACGTTGCTCTCAAAAATAGTACGTACCAACGTAGGACTGATCGCTTTTACAATAAAAGGGTCAAGCCGACCAACTTAAAATAAACCGACTATGTCCTTAAGAAGGTCATCCAGAAGGGCAACAAGCTTGAAGACAATTGGCATGGCCCGTATCTCATATCAGCAGTCATCCGACTAGGGACCCATTGACTTGAGACACTAGAAGGAGAAGAATTCAAAAATCGTTGGAACACCGAGCACCTTCAAAAATATTATCATCAATTCAAGGCATTGACATATTGTACTTATTTATGTTCACTATAACTGTTTGTCTAGTTTAATAAAAATCTTGATTTTAATTCCTTCAATTTTTTTTTTCTAAGTTCGGTGATATTCATCCCCCAAAAACAATGAATAAAAAATGTATCTTGGTATTCATCTCTTGCCTATCAACAATATATACTTAATTAGGTTAAGCTTATCTGCCAATCACCAGTATATACTTAATCAGTTTGAACTTATCAAATTCGAGATGTACCAATAACTTAATGCACAGTCGTATGTCGCCCAACTTATTACTTCATGTATGTCTTCGTATGTACAAGTCACGAACAAGAAGTTATTACTTCATATATGACTTCGTATTAACAAGTCACGAATAAGAAGTATTACCCGACCAAGTTAAATACATGAATACACTACTAACACACTTGGTAGGCACTAATAATTTACTTCATGTATGACTTCGTCTTTGACAAGTTAACAACAAGAAGTATTTAAAACTTTGTATACATCTCAAATAGTTACAAACAAGTTTTACCTGACTAAGCTAAATGCAGGAAGACATATAAACATTCCTAACCATTAGACTACGCACATATAGTCCTCAAACACTTGGTCATCACTGATAACTGATGCAAAACTTGGATCAACAAAACTATTTATAGTTTCATCTGAGTGCATTAGTAGAATTTATGGCCTTACAATCGTAGTTTAATAAATCATTATTAAATGATAACTCAGTTGACTGATTGATTAAATAATCATAAGTTGACAACACAAAAGAATGATTTTTTATTCAAATTCTAACTGTATTACGTTCAAGATCAAATGAATATAAAATACAAAAACATTATTCAGGTGGACGTTTTTCTTGAGTTTTGGAAGTTTTTTGTACTCTCTCCATACCAACAGGAGGATCATCCAGAGTATAAGGGGAGTTGATGAAGTTAAAATCCCTCAGCATTTGCCTATTACTGTTGCTCAGCACATTGATCAGATGAGGAGGATAAACTATTTCATGTATGTTGTGTAGAGTATAGTCTCCCAAGTATTTAGTGATTAAGCATTGGCAAATAGTATTAGGAGGAATCCATGATATGTCCAACTTGAATGGAGGCTTGTCACAATCTAGAAGACCAGGCTCATTCCAGTACCATAACTTGCTATTTTGATCATATTTCATCAAAGTCAGATCGTTGGTCCATCCCTATCTGTAGCATTCATGATGGCTCTGGGAAAGATGATCATCAGCATGGTTAAGAGCATCATTATAGCCTTACATCCACAACTTTATGGGTTTTTTATGAAATTGAAAGGTTAACCTTTCAACTTGATTTTGAAGTTTCTTTAAAACATCACTCTTCACCTTTAACTGAAAAGATTGGTCGGAAATGGATTTATCCTTAGCTTTTAGCTTCACAAACAAATCAGCAACATCCTGACTCTTTTCCATCAACTGGGTAGCTTTATCGGTCAGTGTTTTATTGGTTCTAACTTCATTTACAATTGGTCGGCTAGTTCTTTATTGCCTGGAATTTTGCCTATGCTTAGTTTTCTTTAGAGCTTCAAGTTCTTCCACTAGTTTGGCATTCTCAGTCTCCAAGAAAGAAGCACTTTCATCATCATTACTAGTAGATGACTTCTTCAAGCTATCCAATTCATTTATGAGATTATTATTTTCCTCCTCAAGAAGTTTGGCAATCTCCCAGGCTTTATCCATTTCTTGGTGTAATATGAATTCCTTCTTTCTATACATAGAGGCATATTCTTGCAGCTTATTCTAAAATCCCTAACCTTCACTAAATGCTTTGTATTTAGCCTCATAGTCAGCATGGAATGAAGCCAAAGTAAATTTGGGGTCTTCCTGTTCGTAATAAGCAGCATTATTGGCCACTGCCCTGTCCAGCAAGCAATGAATGTGGATGTATGACTCCTTAACTTGGTCGGTCACATATAGACCAAGCAAGCCGACTAAGTCTTCTTCGATTAGAGGAACATGACCTTTTTCCTGAGCAGGTCAGATTTCACATAAACTATGGCCTGAGTAGGTCAGATTTCGCAGAAACTATGGCCTCAGCAGGTCAGAAACAATGAGTCTACTTCGCCTAAGCAGGTCAGATTCTGCAGAAACTATGTCCTTTTCCTAGCATCAAGCTCAAAATTGCAAATGTAAGTACACAAGTGTGATTCTGGGTAAACATTACGCTAAGTATGAGTGATTAGTCATGAATATTGTATATTTATGCTCATTATCTTTATGCATTCTAGCACAATTATGTCCGTTAATTCCTATATTTATGCTCGTTAACCAAAAAACCTCTATTATGTATGTTTATATGCTTTACGAGGTATAATTGAGCTTTTGTAAGTATTGGAACGCTTAACGGTGCATTTGGTGCTTTTCGGGAAGTTTTTAATATAGTACGCAACTTCAGGGACATTTTATTCATTTCATCGTTTGAGCTTCGTGCTCGAACTCTTCACAGTAGTTGTAAACCTTCGAGTCAGCTTCGCGTGGCCTCTGACGGTTCGTCAATTCGATTCCTAACGAACATGTTATGACCATTTTCCCGAGGAGCTCCTTCTTAATTTTTAGGATAAATTATTTTCTTTTCTTTTATCTTTATTTATTTTTTCACTTATTACATAAGTGGGTGGTTTGTTTTTGCGGAAGACATATGATATAATAGATTTTTCATCTTCATCATCTTGTATTTGAGAGCTTAGGTTAGGGAAGAAGGTTTTGGAGGGGATTTTAGGTGTTGCTTCTCTCTCTCCTAGGGTTTTGCCCACTTTGGTTTGTAATAGAACTATTCATCATCTTCTTCCTTTATCCAAGATTCCATTGTTGTTTTTCAAGATTTGTTAATTAGTTTACTTGCTTTGCAACCTAGATTTAATTGCTTTCATTTACTTTCTTGCATTTAATTAATGTCTTTCATAATGCTTTATAGGTAACTTAATCTAGGCTGAGATTCCTAAACTCACATGGGTTAATTAGTTGCTTTTCTATAGTATGATGGGTCTTGGGTTGTTTTAATGAGTTAATTATTCTTTGTATGACACTTACGAGATTTAACGGGGTATATCACATATGCTCCGTATTTACGACCTTTCATGTGTAATTCCGAGAATATTCTTTTACACTGAACTCAAATTAAACTTTTATGAGAATTTGGAGGGTGACAACTCTAGGTTTAATTAATTGTCCAAATGTGATTAATCTCGTTAGTGCTTTTATGTTCATGTAACCATTTATGATATTTAGCCCGTGTGAGGGAGATGATTCTCAACCTATCGTTTTACTCGTTTTATTTAATCTAAGTTTAAATACATGCCTAGTTTAATGATTTACTCACATATCATCTTTTACACTTTTATTCGTGAAGTATTAAATTAATATAATTCTAACAACTAGTCTCTGTCAATTCGATCCTTACTTGCCACTGCACTCCATACTTAGTGTGCCAAGTCTAGGTATTTGTTTGTGCAGAGGCGTAAACGCCCAACGACATATTTTACACATAGTTTACGTCGGCTATCAAAATGGCGTCGTTGTCGGGGATGAGTTTGTTTTAGAATTTATTTGATTTAATATTTCATAGTATTTTTTTTTCTATTTGTATGTTTTGCTAACCTTTTTATAGGACTTCTACATTTGAAGTCTAAGAAACGCTTGAATTTTTTCGCGCGCGCATAACTTTGTGGAATTCGCCACTTCGATCCATCTTTAGGGTAAGCATGTCTTATTCCAATCCTTTCGGTACTCATTATGATAATTCTCAAAATCCCCGTAAACCTATGACTTTTGGTCAATACTTAGAGTCCTAAAAAAACTACAAATTCAAAAATGACTTTGGGCGAGTATTACAAAAGTCAAGCTTTGGAGTGCGTGTATTTTGAGGAGGAGGATAACGATTTTGGGCCTCTAATTCCTTATAATAGGAATTTGGAAACAAATTGCAATAGTTTTCAAAATTCTTATAATAATGAGTTTGAGTATAGTTCCGATAATAATTTTCAAAAGAATCCGCACCTCGGCCTATGACTTTCGGCGAGGGTTTGCTCATGCTTGAGAATGAGAGGTATGAAGACCGTTATTGGGAAGAAAATCATCTGTGGGAACATGAATTGGATTTATTATTTGAATCCGACGACGATTTTTCTTCCAAAACTTTTGAAGTCGAGGAATGTTTTGAACCAAATGAGGATTTTATGCCTACTTTGGAACAAACCATTCTTGACTTGGCCCATGGTTTAATAGAGAATGAAAGTGAGGATGAAATGGATGTAGTATCCATTTGCAATGAAATGATTTCGTCTTTGGATCCCAAAGAAGAAAGTTTCATTGAAAATGATCATATCTCCTTCGAAATTCCAACTTTGAGTGATGATAACTCATCTCTTGAGTTTGAATTTCTTTCCTCCCCCTTTTTATTCTTCGTTATAACACCGTCACGAGTACCCGATGAATCGGTTTCGAACTTTAAAACGTTCAACCCTTTCACCGACGAGGAGTACTTGCTCCAGTTGCTCTCCATTAAGGCATCTTTGCCTCCTTATGCACCCCCTCCCATTCCAATTTCAAAATACTTGGGATATTATTCAATTTTTCTAGGCCCCTATGTGTATTTGTCACCGGTCTTATTCAAATGCCCCATCCTCCAGCCAAAATTTTAATTGGGGGTGGTTTATTTCTTACGCCTTACACATGCCTTCCGTTGTTCAAACGGAATTATTATTTTCCGAGAGGCATGCTGTCAAGGGAGGGTCCGTCGTGGATCTTTCAAAGCCAAATTTTAGTTTGGCTAGACCCTTAAAAATTTCAACTTCTAGTGTATAGTTAGTTAGGGGTTAAAATTGTAGGCTGTAAATAGTTGGTTGTTATTTTCTTTATTTTTCTTCTTTATTCTTACTTATAGTCTAGTGTAATAAGTTAAAAATTTTGTTCTTTCTTTTTGTTATGCTTTATTACTAACATGTTTTGTAGAATCTTTGGACTCATACTTTCCAAAGTTCGCTTCATTGTGGGTGATATCGCTATTTTCCTATATTTAACTTGGTTCTTATTTTACATTGAGGACAATGTTAGGTTTTAAGTTAGGGGGTGTGGGATATTCTATCCATTCATTGGTAGTTTCTTTGATTTGATTACACGTTATTTCCAAACCTTCTTTTCTTGTGAAAATTAAAATTTTCAAAAATATTTTCCTTCTTTTTTTCTCCTTTGTTGGGAATTTTGCCTTTGTTTCCGATGATAAATTTTAATAATTGCCCGATCCAATAGACAATTCAATGATGCATGTTCTCGATTTTAAAAGTTATTAGACTTTAGTCCTTAATTAGTGATATTATGAATAACTTCATGAATTAAACTTTAATCCCTTGAGCACATGCTCTTTTCTTTCTTTATTGATTTGGTTTAAGATTTTTATAACTCGGTAATCTTTTGTTGCATTGTATATACTTACACCGAGTAAGCTTTGTACCTTTCATCGTTTGTGAGTGTATACACTTTTCTTTCCTCATTGAAAACGTTACATTTGTTGGTAATCTCACTATTCTTTCATTGATCGTTCATTAATTGAGTTTATATCTTGTCATGTATTACTTGAGCATGATTTTCAAAGTTTGTTTTGACTCGACAGTTGTGTAAACTTTAGGAAATTATCATAGGCAATCTTTGTTATATCACCCGTATTAGCCTTGACCTCACCTTATATGTTTACCCTCGTCAACCCCTTTGAGCCTTAATATAGACTTTCTTTTCATTAACCAAAAATCCCATAACCAACTCTAATTGGAGTTAAAACCATACATACACCATCCATACCTTTATTTGGTACTTGGGATTGAATGATGTTGTTGTGTTGCGGTTGCAATTTAGCCATGTGAGAGTGTGAAAAGTAAAGAAACGAAAGTAGTGAAAAAGAAAAGAAAAAGAAGAAAACAAAAGAAAAAGTGAGAAAAATAAGAAAATAAAAGAAAGAGAAATTTGTATATGTTGTGTATAGTGTTCAATAAGCTATGATTACTCTCCCCATTTGTATATCTAATGCCTTTTATGGAAGTTGTTTGTTTAATTTTTGATATTTCCCGGATTCTTCCTATTATTCTAAGTTTTCATTCCGAACACTTTGAATACGTACATACATATCCTTCTTTTCATACCCTATCCAAACCTACATTATAACCCTATCAAGTCCTATGTGATCTTAGGGTGCATTTAATTTTAAAGTTAAAATAGTTATGATAATCTGTGAAAATGCATTTCGCCTCCTTTAATGTGTTGCGATATCTTTCATTGAGATTATAATTTTTAATTTCATATATAGCGTTCTTCATTTGTGACATGTGTGCGGCCTAGTTTCCATTTACATTTACTATTTATGCCCGCATGTTCCGTGTGTTAACTCCTTGTTTTGAGTGAATTCACTTTATGAGTGTAATGCCTGTGAGGATTGAATATATGCTTGCTTTATTTAGTATCCTATTTATTTATGTCTTTGCCAAATCACACTTTGCATGTGCTCACTCTCCTCCCACATTTTAAGGTTTCAATTTAACGAAGTTCATTCTATAATATTAATAATATGGACTTTTATGTGAATTCATTCACTGTGCTAATAATGTGTATGAAATATTTTTAGTTGTTGTTGAGCTTGGCATATTGGTTGGTTAGGCATATTTTGAGGAAATTTGATGTTTGTGGGTTTCATCCCTGAAAATCCTCACGAGACAACACTCGTCCACTAGGGTAACCTAGGGGTTTAACGGCTTATTGCATATGCTAAATGAAATCGTTCGCCCGCGAAAGTGGCATTTCTATATTGTATGCTTATATACGTTTTGCATCTCCATCTGTTGGACTGATTTTGGTTTGTTTTATCACTAGGGACTAGTAATGTGTAAGTTAAGGGGTGTGATTAGTCACGAATATTGTATATTTATGCCCGTTATCTTTATGCATTCCAGCACAATCGTGTTCGTTAATTCCCGTATTTATGCTTGTTACCAAACAACCTCTATTATGTATATTCATATGCTTTACGAGGTATAATTGAGCTTTTGTAGGTATTGGAATGCTTAACGGTGCAATTGGTGCTTTTCGGGAAGTTTTTAATGTAGTACGCAACTTCAGGGGTATTTTAGTCATTTCAGCGTTTGAGCTTCGTGCCTTAACTCTTCACGGAAGTTATATCCCTTCAAGTCAGCTTCGTGTGGCCTCTGGCGGTTCATCAATCTGATTCCTAACGAACATGTTATGACCATTTTCCCGAGGAGCTCCTTCTTGATTTTTAGGATAAATCATTTTCTTTTCTTTTATCTTTATTTATTTTTTCACTTATTACATAAGTGGGTGTTTTGTGTTTTCGGAAGACATATGATATACTCAATTTTTCATCTTGATCATCTTGTATTTGAGAGCTTAGGTTAGGGAAGAAGGTTTTGGAGGGGATTTTAGGTTTTTCTTCTCTCTCTCCTAGGGTTTTACCCATTTTGGTTTGTAATAGCACTATTCATCATCTTCTTCCTTTATCCAAGATTCCATTGTTGTTTTTAAATCTTTGTTAATTATTTTACGTGCTTTGTAACCTAGATTTAATTTCTTTCATTTACTTTCTTGCATTTAATTAATGTCTTTCATAATGCTTTATAGGTAACTTAATCTAGGTTGAGTTTGTTAAACTCGCGTAGGTTAATTAGTTGTTTTTCTATGGTATGATGGGTCTAGGGTTGTTTTAATGATTTAATTATTCTTTTTATGACACTTAGGAGATTTAATAGGGTATATCATGTATGCTCCGTATTTACGACCTTTCATGTGTAATTCCAAGAATATTCTTTTACACTGAACTCAAATTAAGCTTTTATGAGAATTTAGAGGGTGACAACTTTAGGTTTAATTAATTTTCCAAATGTGGTTAATCTCGTTAGCGCTTTTATGTTCATGTAACCATTTATGCTATTTAGCCCGTGTGAGGGATATGATTCTCAACCTATAGTTTTACTCGTTTTATTTAATCTAAGTTTAAATACATGCCTAGTTTAATGATTTACTCACATATCATCTTTTACACTTTTATTCATGAAGTATTAAATTAATAGAATTCTAACAACTAGTCTCTGTGGATTCGATCCTTACTTGCCACTGCACTCCATAGTTAGTGTGCCAAGTCTAGGTATTTGTTTGTGTAGAGGCGCAAACGCCCAACGACATATTTTACACACAGTTTACGCCAAAATATTTTACACACAGTTTGATAGACAAGGGTTTTGCCACGGCGCAAGAGTCACCTACGCGCCGGTCATTTGTTATTCAGCTCACCAACTCAACACAAAAACCTAAACTAAGACTACACTCTTTTAAGGGAGTATAGCGGCCAGTCCGGGTATCGAATCCACAAAGACAAGTTGCTAGAATTTACTTGGTTTAATGCTTCAAGAATAAAAGCGTAAAAGATGATTTCCAACCTAATAAAGAAAAGATAACAAAAGGAAAGATTAAACTAGGCGAGTGTATTTGAACTAAAATTACCAAAGTAAATAAAAACTATAGGTTGCGTCGGATATCCCTCACCTAGAGTTAATTAGTATAAAATGGTTACATGGGTCGACGAGTTCTTAAGATTGAGTCTTGTTTCGATAGTTAATTAAACCAAGAGTTGTCTCACCGCTAAATTTGCATAAAAGTCTAATAAGATTTTGGCGTCAATAAATCCCCGAAAATTAAGCACGCAAGGTCGTAAATATGGGGTATACATGATATACCCCATTAAATCACCTAGGAGTAATAACTAGGACAACACACTCAAAATAAATACGTAAACTCCATCACCAAAGCAAAGCAACACGTCAACCCTAGGTGAGTTCAATCCCAGACAACCTAATTTAAATTAGCCCCTAAGCATATTAAATGACATTAAATAAATGAAATAATTAATTAAATCACAACTAATTAATTTAACTAGGCAAGAAATAAATAAGCATGGAAAATAAGGCAAATACAACTTAAAGGAGTCAATGAATAGTAACACTTACATTAATGGAGAAATTACACAAAGAAAATGGAGGAGAGGGGTGTCTCCACAAAATCCCTAAAAATACTTCTCAAACCACCCTAACCTAAAAACTAAGTAAAATGAAGAGAACTAAAAATCTAATCAATTAAATGATTTTTACAAAAATAAACCAAGTCTCCTATTTATACTAAGTTACATAAAAGGAAAAAAAAAGGAAAACGGGAGCAACACAAATCTGGGAACAAAACAGAGTACCGGTCGATTGGTGGCCAAATCGAGATCGACCGTGTGAAAAGTGAAAATGGCTACTGGTATCAACCCACGGCAAAAGCGGAATCGCTGATCGACCGCGAGTTGGCTGCCGATCGACTGTGCATAGCAGCTAAATCCCCCATGTAAATCCTTGTTGCTATAGTGTTCAAAATACAACCCAATTGCCAAGAACCCAACTCGTTTTCAGCTCGTGAGCTCCAATTTGTCTCCAAATCGTAAGCTCCATGGAGCCTAGACGAGATCACCGCAAAACTAGCGTGTTGGACCAACTGCTCATGTAAAAATCCAACGCCACCACCATTAACCACCATGTCCAAATATGGAGAAAATCCAATAACTCCACACCTCCATTAATGGTGGACAAAAACCTCCAAAAAGTAGATGTCCAAGACCCATTTGCGCGTATGAACCAAAATCGAGCTCCAATTTCGGACCTAAGTCATCAATTTGGGATGAACCCAAAACCCGAGAAAAACCCGGACCAAAACCCAAATCGCCATTCCATTTACTGGAAAAAAACGTTCTGGTACATAGATGGAATTATAGGATTTGTTATTAAAGAAGAAAAGGGACACAATGGTAATTAATTAAATTGTTAATGAATCTCTTATAATTCTTTCCGATTAAAGGTCCGTGTTTCTTTCGTTCGGACTCCAATTTGAGCATTGTTCATGGCCACTAAAAGCTTGGCCCGAGGTCTGCAACTTTCGTGAAGACTTCAGGCAAAAATCCCGAAGTGTAAAATTATCGAAATGCCCCTGAACGTACGAATCGCAATGAAACTTTATCGGAACGTGCCCAAACTTCATACTAAGCACTTAATACCTATAAAAGCTCAATTATACCTCAAATAATATTTAAGCATATAAAACAGAGGTTATCTGATTAACGAGCATAATTATAGGCATTAAAGTACCTGAGGGGGCTAAAATGCATAAGTTTCAAGGGTATATATGTGCAATATTCGTTACGAATCACACCCCCTAACTTACACATTGCTAGTCCCTAGTAATGAAATTCAACGTCAGAAGAAGTATAAGAAAATCGCAACATGTATATATGCATCGAAATATAATTCAAAGTATGGATTAAAGGATACTTACAAGGATACTTACATGTATACTTACAAATCCGTAAACCTATGACTTTTGGTCAATACTTACAAGTCCAAAAAATTGCAACATCTAAAATGACATTGGGTGAGTATCACGAAAGTCAAAGTATGGATTACATAAATTTTGGGAATGATCATTTCGATTATGGGTCGCAAGATCCTTATGATAAGAATTTTGAAACGAATTGCAATCATTTTCAAAATTCTTATGTTAATGATTTTGATTGTAGTCTGGAGAATAATTTTCAAAATTCTCATTCGCAAGAATTTGCTCCTCGGCCTATGACTTTCGGCAAGGGTTTGCTCATGCTTGAGAATGACAGGTAAGAAGACCGTTATCAGGAAGAATTGTTGGGAGCATGAGTTGGATTTATTATTTGAATCCGACGACGATTTTTCTTCCGAGACTTTTGAAGTCAAGGAATGTTTTGAACCAAATGAGGACTTTGTACCTACTTTGGAACAAATCATTCTTGAATTGACCCATGGTATAGTAAAGAATGAAAATGAGGAAGAAATGGGCGTAGTATACATTTGCAATGAACTTGTTTCTTCTTTGATTCTCAAAGAAGAAAGTTTCATTGCAAACGATCCTATTTCCTTCGAAATTCAACCTTCAAGCGATGATAACTCATTTCTTGATATTGAATTTCTTTCGTCCCCATCTTTATTCTATACTATCACACCAATTTTAGTACTCGATGAATCGGTTCAAAACTGTACACCGATGAATCGGTTCAAAACTGTATAGTTCCAAACCTTTTCATCGATGAGGAGTACTCGCTCGGGTCGCCTTCCATAAAGGCATGTTTGCCTCCATGTGCACCACCTCCCATTCCAATTGAAAAATAATTGGGAGAAAATTCAATTTTTTTTGGAACCCATATGTACCCCTCCCCCTTATTATCCAAATCACCCATCGTCCGCCCAAAATTGATAATTGGAGATGGCTCACCTTTTTCACCACCCACATGCCTTCCGTTGTTCAAACGAAATTCATATCTTCGGGGAGGCATGTTTTCTTTGGAGGGTTCACCGTTGATCTTTTAAAGTCAAATCCCATTTTGGGCGAATCCTCAACTATTTCAACTTCTAGTGTATAGTTAGTTAGGAGTCTAAATGGTAGATTGTACTTAGTTAGTTTATTTTTCTTTTCACTTATTGTTTAGTGTAATTAGTTAAAGTATTATTTCTCCTTTTTTGTTATGCCTTGGTACTAATATGTTTTGTAGAATCATTGGACTTGTTCTCTCACATGATCGCTCCTTTTTGGGTAATATCACTATTTTCCTTCTTTAACTTCGTTCTTAATTAACATTGAGGACAATGTCAGGTTTTAAGTTAGGGGGTGTGGGATATTCTATCCATTCATTGGTAGTGTCCATGATTTTGATTATATGTTATTTTCAAGCATGCTTTTTTTTAAATATTAAAATTTTCAAAAAGATTTTATTTCTTTTTTCTCTTTCTTGGGCATTTTGCCTCAATTCCCTATGATAAATTTAATAATTTCCCTATCCAATTTCTAACTCAATGATGTATTTTCTATTTTTCATGTTATTAAACTTTAATCCTCAAATTATTCAATATTGGGAATAAATGCAAGAATTAAACCTTGAACACCCATAACCACTTAAGCATATTTTCAAAAATCATTCGGTAGGACAATTATAGCTTGGTATCTTTTTGTTGCTTTGTGTACACTAAAAACCTAGTGAGCTTCGTGATTTTCTTCGTTTCTTAGTGCTTATACATTACACTTTCTCTTTCTTGAAAAACGTATCTTATTGACGATCTCATTTTCTTTTCATTGATTGCATGTTAATTGAATTATCACTTGAGCATGATTTTCAATGGTGCTGAGTCCCGAGAATCACATGAAACTTTAGGAAAGGATCATAGGCCCTCATTTATGTTTAACCCTTATGACCTTACCCTTACCCTTATGCTTGTCCCTAGTCAACCCCGTTGAGCCCTATTATGACCTTTCTTTTCGTCCCAAATCCCCTAACCAACTCCACATTGGAGTTTTACCCCATACATTTTACCTTTCTTACCTATGTTTGGAATGATATTTGGGATTGAATGATGTTGTGTAGTATGTTTGCAATTTAAGCATGAAAAGAGTGAGAAAAGAAGAAAGTTTAGTGAAAAAGAGAAGAAAAAGAGAAAGTTGAAAACAGAAGAAAACAAAAGAAAAAGTGAGAAAAATACGAAAAGAAAAAGAAAGAGAAATTTGTATAAATTATTTATAGTGATTCGATAATCCTTGTTACTCTCTCGATTGATATATTTAATTCTTGTTTGGAAATCATTTTCCAATTTTGAAATTGCCTGCTATTTTATATTATCCCAAGTTTTTAATCCCCTAACATCTTTTGTATCCGTAAATACATCCTTTCATTTCATACCCCTAACCCTAAACCTACATTACAACCTAATAAAGTCATATTTGATCCTAGGGTAATGTGATTCAAAGGACGAACATTAGTGATAATCTATTAAAGTGCTTTTCATATCGGTTAATATGCGATATCCTTTCATGAGATTGTATTTTTCACTTTTATATTTCGTTCTTCATTAATGACATGTGCATGGCCTTGTTTCCTTTTACAATTATTCATTATGCTCGCATGTCCCGTGTGTTACACCCTATTATGAGTGCTTCTATTTGTTAAGTGTGATATCCGGAGAGGATTGAGTGGAAGCATGCTTTAATTGTTATTCGGGCTATAGGAATTTTTACTGAATCAAATATTTTCTCATGTGCATACACCCCACTCACATTTGAGGTTTCAATTCCATGTAGTTATTCTTTTAATGTTGATAGTTTCGGATTATTGAGCAAAATTCTCTTTGGCTTTGTTAATAATATGTTAAAATATTTATTTGTTGTTAAGTTGGGCATATTGGTTGTTTGGGCATGTTTTGAGGAAATAATTTGATGTTTGTGGATTTCATCCCTAAAAACCCTCACGAGACAACATTCATCCACTAGGGTAACCTAGGGGTTTAATGGCTTATTGCATATGATAAATGCAATCGTGTTCCCTACGAAAGTGGACTTTTTATTTTGATGCATGTATACATGTTGTGATTTTCTTATAGTTCTTCTAGCATTGAATTTCATTACTATGGACTAGCAATGTGTAAGTTAGGGGGTGTGATTCGTCCCGAATTT
This sequence comes from Sambucus nigra, assembly GCA_949130495.1. Classification (NCBI taxonomy): domain Eukaryota; kingdom Viridiplantae; phylum Streptophyta; class Magnoliopsida; order Dipsacales; family Adoxaceae; genus Sambucus; species Sambucus nigra. The sequence goes on along the minus strand of OX422215.1, from coordinate 298,200,985 downwards.
TACACATTTATATCCTCAAACCTATGCATTTTAGCCCCCTCGGGTACCGTAATTGCTACAATTATGCTCAATAAACAGACAACATCCGTTTTATATGCTAACATGTTATTTGAAGTATTATTGAGCTTTTATAGGTGTTACGGTCCTTAGTATGAAGTTTGAGCGCGTTCTAGTTAAGTTCCATCGCGATTCACACGTTCGGGGGTATTTTCATAATTTTATACTTTGGGATTTTTGCCCGAAGTATTCACGGAAGTTGTATCCCTCGGTCCAAGCTCCGCGTGACCGCGAATGGTGCATGAATTGGAGTCCGAACGAAGGAAACACGGACCTTTAATCAGAAAAGAATTATAAGAAATTCATTAACACTTCAAATATTACCCACCATGTCCCTTTCTCTTTTATAACAATTCTAATAATTCCCTTAATGTCCTAAAACGTTTTTTGCATCAAATGGTTATGGCGATTTGGGTTTTTTCTTGGGTTTTTGGTTTGGCTATGTGGAGCTCAAATTGGAACACGATTTTGGTTCGGCACTATACACAGGTCAACTGGTCTCGAATTTAACCCAAAATGGGTATTAATGGTATATCCATGGAGGTTTTTGGACATGGGGGTGGGTTTGTATTTTTTAATGGCTTTGGTTGAATTTTCTCGGGTATACACGCATATGGTTTTTGGTATGGATTTGGTCTCGGATTATTAGTCTATTACAGGTCTCGATTTTAACAATTTTTTGCCCTCGGTTTTCACACATGCAAATGGCAGCAGTGTGGTGGTGGCTTGCTGCGTTTGTGGGTCTCCAAAAAATAGCGTGATTTGGTCCATAGATGCGGGTTTGTGCGCTGCAAATCGCATGGGGGTCTTGATGTTTTGATTGCTGTAGCCATTACGCAACTAGGTCTTTGATTGTAGGATTTAGGTTGTGCGTAGAGTTGCTGATGTGAGGGAAGTCTTGGGTTTCTTTTTGGCCGGTCGACTAGCCATCCACCGGCGGTCGATCGGTGATTGAATTTTTTGCCTTAGCTCAAGACAATGCTACCCTCCTATTACCGTGGTCGACTGGCCTTGGGACCCCGGTCGACCAGTCCTCTATTTCCACCGACTCTATTGCTAAACCCCCTTTCCTTTTTCATTTTCTTTTTCTATTTTTTTCTTTTCTTATTTGAGACATATCTTCCCTTTTTCTTTTCTTTTTGTTTTTCTTTTATTCCTTTATTATAACTTACTATAAAAGCAAGTCTTGTTTATTTTTTGCAGATATAATTAGTTGGATCTTTATTTTGTATTAGAGACTTAGGGTTTAAGAGATATTTGGGGGGTTTTGTGTTGGAATTCACCCCTCTCCTCCATGTTTGTAGTGTATGCCCCAATTAATGTAAGGTAATATCACTATTCATCTTCTTCTCCCCTTATTTATGCTTTGTCCCTTTATTTATTGCTTTGTTAATTTCTTGCCTAGTAAATTAGTGTAGTTTAATTATTTCTTAATTTAATTATTAATTAGTGGTTTAATTTAATTATTAATGTTGTGTGAGTAGTTAAATAGGGTTTGGGTCGTGTGTCGGCGTCGAGCTCCAAAAATTAGGTTTCGTGTAAAATGGAAATTAATTGAAACCTCGCGAATTAAAATGGGATTATTATGCATTTAACTTTCATTGTCACACACCGTTAGTATTTAAAGCTATAATCTGACTTTAAATCGCGTGTGACAATTTTTTATTAAATATTTAATCTCGCATCGTTGGCCTAAATTCCTTCATATGTGATGTTTATGATTAATCAAAAATGCTCGGTTAAATGTTTTCGAACCAAAATTTTAATTTCGCGTGTTTAGCCCACGATGGGGACGTGATTCCAACTCTTGTTTTCTTAATTCTTGTTTAGAGTTAACTTCTTATTTTTCCCTTTTATTTACAACCACCCATCACCTTTTACAATTTTATTCCTGAAGTAATAAACCGATTAAAATTTTTAGAACACTCTCTGTGGATTAGATACCCCACTTACCCCTATACTTGTATCACAAGTGCAGTCGTAATTTAAGTTTTTTTATTAACGCGGTGAAACGAATTCAACGATTAGCGTTTTGACGTGACGCTACTTTTCACGCTTAACCAATGAGATTTCATTCAACCAAGAAAAAAGGCATCAGTCTGATAAGTACAACACATTCAGCCAAAAAGAGAAATGTTTTCATTGATAAAAAAAAGATGTTAGATACTACTAGTCCTATTACAAAGTAGACGAATAAAAAGAAAAATAAAGGAGTTAAACCTTCGCCTTATCTTAAACATTGCCCCCAGAGGGCTGGTCGGCAGAGGGAATATCTCCATCAATGGGCTTTAAAGTAGACCCAATAAGATGAATGGAGGATTCCCCACATCCCTCCTCATCATCAAAATCTTCCTCCAAGTTTGGAGGAGAGTCTGGATCATGCCTCAAGAATAATTTAGAGTCCTCTGTAGTGCCGACCTTCTTGAGGGCCTCCGACCAACCATCTTTAAAATATTTATTCCTAACGAACTCAATCTGAGAGGAGGCATCCGGAAACACCTTATCCCAGCCTTTATTAAAGGATTCTTCTTTTATCTTCTTATTTTTTGCATTCTCTGCAACTAGCTCAGAGAACTGACCAACGTCTTTCTCCTCGACAGACTTCAAGAGAGCTTGATTTTCCACTAATTTGTCTTCAGCCATCTTGACCCTATTTTCATCAGTTACCATAATTCCTTTAACAGTGGTGGCTCTCTCATTAGCCTTTTTCATCTCGTCATCCCAAGTTTTCTGATTTAACACCAACAGCTGCCTTGAAGCCACATTAGATTGCCTTAGACCCTCAAAGGCCTCCTCACTATTTCCTCCCGAAGAACAAATTTAATCGTCCTTCTCCAACATTTGATTGAAATTCTCCAAAAATTGCATAAAGGACAACATCATATTATAAGGAGTACTAGAAGAAAAATAAGACATCATGGGTAAGTAATAGAGGAGAAAGAATTACCATAGCCAAAGTTTGGCAACCATTTTCTGCCAACTTTAATCTGGGCAAAGGAGTAAGAGTTTCTCTATCCATAGAGCAGGTACTAGTCTGGATTAATTTCTTGGCCACAACAGGATGAATAATAACCGAGGATGACTTTGTAATAGCCAAATCCTCTCGAATCTTCTCAACTAACTCTTGGTTGGTAGAGCTATTCTCCACCTGCTTCTCAGATATACCTTTTCTTAACCTCTTGAATTGAGGTGCAACAGTATCAATCTCCCCAGCAATGATTACTTGGGGAACTTTTTCAGCAACTTTAGAGGTTTTCTCTGGCTTCTTGGCATCAGTAGCCTTGCCAGTCTTCTTGATAGCTCTTTTAGCAGGAGGAGATAAAGCTTCAGTCATCAAGTTAGGAATTTTATTCTTTCCCATGTCAGAAAGTGGGGAGTTGGTAACAGTATAAATGTACAAGGACTCAAAAGAGGAAGATGTCCCAAAATCCTTCTCAGTCCCTGTAGATTCCTCAGCTGAAGAAGTAGGAATTGGTTCCTCTTTAAGATTTATGGGGACTAAATCCGCAGCAGGTGGGGCCCTAATAACAAAGGAGGTAATTGAACTCCTATACTACAATAAGTACGAGGCATCTCTTGGGTGTTCCTCACTAATCCTCTGATGAAGGTTCCATAGGAATTTCAATTCATGGATATTAACGTCCTCTTCTTTAGGACACTTCTTGCTCTCAACTGTGGAAAACAAGACAAGAAAATACTGGTCATCATATCATCAAACAGTTGGTTAGCAAAAAGAAAAATAAAGTAATTAAATTCAACAACCTATGCCATGTCCTACTTCGGATTACCTGGGCCCATCATACACTTCTCCTCTTTGAAGAGGGGCATGTTGCCAATTTTCGCAATAACTCCATAATCAAAATAACCTTTGTTAGAATCTGGAAAATTGACAACTAGGGCTCTATTGGCAAACCTAGTTTTCATGTCGTAAATGTTATCACTGGTAACCCATTTATAATGGAACATCATCTCAGGGATTCCAATGTGGGTTCCGTATATTTAGTTAAGCCTATAAATCCCATTTACCATTCTCCAGGTGTTATGGGCTACTCTAGCTGGAACGACGTCAAAGTATTGACAAAAATTTAGACAAAAATGATTGGGGAGGGGGGGGAATTGAAACCACATTCAGCAATGAACAAAGAGGGAATCCAGTGACCCTCTCACGGTGATAACACCTCAACAGGTGGTACATGCATATCTAATTCTACCCAGTCAAGGATGTTCCTTTCCCACCTAAATTCATTTAGAGAATCCCTATGAACTATGTAAACCATGGCTATCGTAAACAAAAATAGAAAACGAAAAGAAAGAGAAAAAGAAAGCTTACAGAGAAAATGGTGGCTGGAATGAAGATAGGACGCAAAGGAAAGCTCAAAGAACAGAGAACTCGGAGAAGAGGGAGAGTTTGAAAGCCTTGAAAAGTTATAATACAAAAGCCAGCAAACTCTCATCTCTTATAGCTTACCTCAAAAACTGTGAAAGAAATGATTACTTGTATTGACGATTGACGTTCTGACAGCTTCACAGTTTTAAGAGAACAAAAATACAAACATACCCTTTGGCGGTTCGCTAATTTTCAAATTATTTACGAAAGTGCCACTACAAGATCAAGGCATGGAAAGTTTTCACAAGTCCCACCATCCTTTCAATAAAAACATCAAGAAGGAAGTATTTGGGACTTCTGTTGATACAAAAAATTATTCACCTACATGGACCAATAAAAAATGGACACTCGTCACCTTACGTGACACCAATCCTAGTTAGCAATCACTTAATCAACCCTGAAGATAGTTACTCGGCAGGCATGTCGACCAACATGAATAATGCAAACCAAAAAAGTAAGTGAATAGTCACCACTAGAAGGAAACAACCAAGGGCCCTTCCACAGATGGTCTAGACTATCAACCATCACATTCATCATGTACGGGTGTAAATGTTTGAATATACAAAGGCATTCAAACTCTGGATCTTTGGGTCACTATAAATACACTGTATTCCTTTCTCAAAAGGCAAGATAGAACGAATTCTAGGATATTCTTTTTAACAAGAGTACCTAGCTTTCTGTATTCACTCAAATCAATACAATAACAGTGGAGGTAGGATTTTTCACACAGTCGAACCATCTTAAAAACTCTTTATCTCTTGTGTGATTATTTTACTACAATCTTATATTTTATATGTGATTACAAAATTGGATCTAGTCCATTTTTTAAATCAACAATCCCCAATATCTAATCTGACCCTTGGGGATAAATAATAAAGGTGACAATCCTCCTAGTCATTGTAGATGTTGTAATACTAATGATAACCCTCATGGTCTCCATGATTGTGATGGTTATGACCTTCCTGGTCATCTCAACTTCGGTGATTTTTATTGGATAAGTGAGACAATGTATAAAGTTGGCAAGTGTCAATGGACATTAGATTGTTCCAACAGACAATGCCAATTATAGTTGGTAAATTCCTATAAGTTATTAGATTCAATGCATAAAAGCCCAAGAATAACAACGATTGTAAAAGATAATGTTAACACACACACACACACACACACACAATACAACATGTATATGGTTTGATAACTTTTCGATGTCCATGGGGTGCTAGGGTTTGTTTTTTTATTAGATAAGAATTTGAGTCAGTAGAGTTTTCATACTGCTCAGTGTTACCTCGCACGCCCTTATGGGGTGAGGTTACATTTATAAATAAGCTTAGGAGAGTCGTAAGCTCTACTAACAACTAACCCTAAAAATTTTGGCCTTATCTCTTGATTTTAGCCAATTGTTATGTGTAGTTGAGTTGAAATATTTTTCTTATTTTGATGAGATTATTTCTTTAGTTATGGGTCCATATGTCCAAGCACATGATAAGAAAATAATTGACCCCGTAACAAGTATAAGCAAACATGAAAAGTATAAGCATCTACAAAGGTATTAGATAAAAATATGTCTAACCAATATTGATGTACCAAAAATAAAACTACAAAAATATACAAAGGAATGGTTACGTGACCAAAACGAAGGCGTTCACACAAAATACGAAAATAGACAAGTAACAGTACGAGTTATTGCATTTTGAGAAAAATGAGGACCGAGCATATATGTAATTCTTGAGAGCTTGTAGAGTCATTGCCTACGCATGGGGCAACTTGTTTGTATGTAAAACAAAGGAAAAAGTACTAGCCGAGTCACATCCATATGTATGGGTTTCTTATCATGTCAATGATTAACAAATACTAAAAAATTGACAAAATACATTCTTAAAACCAAAATTCCACATTCTCTACTCGCATATATGACTTCCCACATAAAAAGAAAACAATAAGACCTCCACATTATACAATTTAATAAACCTCAAAAGTATGAAAAATCTAAGGATAAACACATACATAACACACACACACACACACACACACACACACATATATATATATCCATTAGGCAAAGTAAAGTATGGTATGTAATATATAAATACCAGATTCAACTTAGTTAAAATTAAATAATATAAAATCTATGCATAACATAAGTTCAAAAGATCTTTCAAAATGAATATTGATTTTTTTTTCAAACATGATATACACTAAACACATAATTAATTCTCACAAAATCAAAATATTATAATGACATGATAAATTATAACAAGTATGTGATAAGAGGAAAATTATTAATTATAGAAATTTCAAGAAGAATATAACCTAAGTTAAATAAGAACACCTTTTATCTTGACATAAAACCTAATTGTGAATACATCAAGTAATTTCACATTTACTCTTCAACTCCCTTAGCACATGATGTTAAAATATTTTGTGTTATACTATAATATATATATATATATATATATATATCTTTTGAAATAATATTATAGGCCTATGTTTTTTTATTGTAATTGATTTTGTAAGCTCTTAGATATTGGATTTTTCTCAACATATAGGCTATTTCCAATGTTTGAATTTTCACCCAAACTTTTGAAGACACCTTTCTTTATGATACTTAAATTGACATTAGGTGTAAACTCTTAAGGGTAGCCCTTATTGTTTCATAAAATGGTACATTTTTCAGCTCTATTAATCAAACTCTCGTTAGTGGACAGTTGAAATTTTACAAGTAGTTCATACAATGATAATAGTTTTTTATTTTAGGGAGTAATCATTGTGAAAATTTTTATCAAACTATCTAAACATATGTGATAGTGCAGTGTAAGTGATATACAAGCAAAAAATATCGAATGTACTATATTTAATTGGAATTTTAGGACTTTTATTAAGACGATTGATTATATGCACATATATAATCCATCATATTAATTCCTTAATTTTCATGATATATACACTGAAATTATAAATTTTGTATGATTTTAAATTGAAAATCAAATCAAGAAAAAATATTTTTGTAGTTTCCTATAATAAAAACAAAAGTATTAATAAAATACTCTATATAAACACAAAAACATGCAGATTCAAAATTTGCAAGTTATGCAATCAAGATGTACCTTTCTCCTCTCCAATAAATCTCTAAATTTATTTAGATAAAGCTAGACCCCCTATAAGTTTCTCAAAGCTATAAGAATCTAAAGATTTTGAAAATATTTTAAAAAGTTTCCTCTCGGTAGGGACATAATTTATGTTGATTGCATTCTTATCTACAAAATCCCTATTGAAGAGATGTCTCAACCTGTTATCTTTGGTGTGAGAGTGCTTAACAAGATTATTATAAGTTTTTGTAGCACTCATGCTATCATAAAATAAATCTATAAGCACCTTTTCAGCTTCATTGTCAGTTACCATTTGTCTAATCCATATGAAATCGAGTATAATGACTTTCGAATGCAATGTACTCGGCCTCAACCGTAGAAAAAGAAGTCAAGTTTTGTTTCTTTAATACCCAAAATAATAATGACGTATTACATTAGAAGCAACCAACCGATGTAGTTTTCTATTTACTTCTCCTACCCAATATGGATCCAAGTAAGCATGTAAATAAAAATTTGTACTAAATGAGTACTACAACCCAACCTCCCGGGTCTCATTTACATATACAATTATACTTTTCACAACTTGCAAATGAGACTCCTTATGATTCTTTTTAAATCTTTCACACACATCTTCGCTAAAGAAAATATCAGGCTGACTATTTATGAGGTAGCATAATCTACCTATTATGCTACCTTAATTTTTTATCAATGTGCTTTGCCTTTTAATCATTAGTGAGTTTCAAGTCAACACCCATTGGCATTTTGATGTGTTTTGTCTATTCCATCCCCAAATTTTTCAATAGGTCCTTAATATAATTTATTTGAGATACAAATATCCTTTTTTTTGTTTGTTAACTTGAAGACCTAGAAATAAAGTTAACTCTCCTACAATATTCATATCAAATTCCTGTTTCATTTGTTCTATAAGGGATTTTGTAGAATGACCATATGTTTATCCAAAAATTATGTCATCAATATAAATTTATGTTATAAAGATATGATCTTTTACCACACACAAATAGAATTCTATTAACTCCTCATCTCTTGAAACCCCTCTTTAAAATAAGAAATGAGTCTTTAATACATCCTCTTGGAGCTTGACTTAAATCGTAGAAGGCTTTGTGAAGCCTTAATCCATGATTATGATGGCAATATTAGGAAATATTCAATGGCTAATTAAAGTCTTCGCTTTGTAATCAGTTCAAAGGTTTCATAAAAATCGATACCCTTAACTTGTTAATATTATTAGGAAGCAATCATATATTTATATCACACAATCACTCCATTATTATCCATATTATTTTTAAAGACTTATTTAGTACCAATTATATTTTTATCTTTTGGTCATGGCACTAAATCCCAAACTTTTAACCTTTCGAATTGAATAATTTCCTCTTGCATTTATAAGATTCAATTCTCATTGAATACTCTTTGACATTGTTTGGATTAATTTTAGATGTTAAATAAATAAAATTCAAATCATTCAAAAGTTGATCAAAATTTCAAACTCCACTCTCCAAATTTCCAATGATTTTTGAAGTTGTATGGTCCTCTTGAACCCAACTTGGTATACTTCTTTAATTTTGTATCACTCCTTTAGCTGAAGTCGCCAACTCATTAAGTTCCTGCATTTTACTATCACTCAATTGATCTTATTTCAACACTCTATTTTCTTTATGAACTTCTTCTATAAAAATGACATTACAAGATGCATCTTAATCCATAATGGTATTTATCGACTCCATTACCTTATTACTTTCTAGTTTAAACACAAAAAATCTCTATTAATATACAAATAGCCAAAGAAAATACCCCCACCACTGCTAGAGTCAAATTTAGTCAAATACTAACTATCTTTTAAAATATAACACTTACTTCCAAAAACTTTAACTGTTTGATAATTGACTTCTTTCTTTTCAAAATATCTTAAGGAGTTTTCTTCACAAATGGATGAATATACAACATATTGGAGATGTTTCAAGCGATGTGAATAGATTAGTTCCATAATATTTTAGGAAATCCTTTTATTTCCATTATACACCTATCCATATCTTACAGTGTTCTATTTTTCCTCTCAACCACACCATTATTTTGTGGTATACCAACGAGATCATTGAGACATAACTTAACCTTTGAATCATAAGATTTAATTCCATGGTCACTCATTATTCGAATAGTAGACAAGGAATTTTCAGGTTGAATTTTCTTAAAAAATTAATGATAAATTGGAATAAATCACCTTTCTCTAGAAAAATCCAATAAATGAGTATCGAGAATAATCATCAACTAATAAAAATGAGTATCGCTTACTACCAATACTCTTAATTCTTGATGGAACCAAAAAATCCTTATGGATTAACTCGAGTGAACTAGAGGTAGTTATATATTTAAACTTACTATGAGAAGTCTTGATTTGTTTTCCCTTTTGACAAGTACCACACATTTTAACCTTAGTTTTCCTAAGATTAGGTAATCCCCTCACTTTTTGTTTCTTGGATAAATTTTTTGAATCTCTAAAGTTCACACCTTTTATGTCATTAATCAAAGGGATTTAGATCACTACTTTGATGGAACATTAGAGTTTTACTCACAAAGGCATATTTTTTCTCACTTGAGCAGACCCCTCTTAATAAACTACCAACGCTATCTTTTTTAAAAGATATTTTCCTTTTAAAAAACTAACCAAATGACCACCATCACAAATTCGACTAATTTATGATATTTGCCATTAAACCCTCAATATAAAGCACGTTGTGAAGCATAGTCAAGTCAAATACCTTCACCGAACCTTTACCCGTGACATTATTCTTTTTTCCATTGTCAAAATTTACAAAACCACCATTGTGTTTCTTAAAAGTAGTGAAAAATGATTCATCAATGATCATGTGTTGGGAACAATCAGTATCTAAATACTAATGCAAGTTGTTTATGTATTTAAAAATCATGGCAATAAGACAATTATGATTGATTTTAATAACCCGTAGTAGCTTTTTTGGACAAATCTTCTCATTTCTTCAATCATATTTTTTTTATTGAAAAATAACATTTTAGTTTAAATTTAAAGTGATTATGTGATCTTCTAAAAAACTTGCTGGTGGACAAGGAAATGTGAGCATTTGTATGTTCTTGAAGTTTATAACAAAAAGGTCTTAAGTAAACTTTCTTACGATAAAACTACACTCATAAACATGGAAAAGGTTTTGATCAATCTGACATTGTTTTGAATATTTCTTTGTCCAATATATTTTCTTCCTTAAAACATGCTTGAAGAATTTTTTTTACTCGGATTGGACACATATCCAACTTTATTTTTTATATCGACTTTGAGGCTTTTGATTTTTTTTCTTTTTATTCAGATAGTGAGATTTGCCAATTTTCACCTCATCCAACTTTGTGTTTTTACCGAGAAAATTTGTTTTCTCAAATGTATTCCTTTGTTTTGAATTGAATATTCAAATTTCTCGTTGACTTATGACATAACTATGTAATACCCCGTATTTTTGTAGAATTTTATTTTAATTATGGAATTTGGATTAATTGATTTAAATGGAGAAAATTTGATTTATAATCAATCCGGATTTAATTATAATAATTACTAGCGTGACGAGAGTTAGTATTTATCGAAAATAATTAAGTGGAATATTACATAGTGGGTAAAGTAATATATGAATATGAGAATATTATTTTGACCGGGAATAAAATATACGAAAGTTACAATACACTTAGTTGGGATGCGCGTGTGAGCCGTGTCAGTATTACTTTATTGAGCTAAAAAGGATAGTTTATTTTAAGTGACCTGCATGGACATTTTGAGCACGCTAGTGTGTCCGTAAGGATCGAAATAGTCAGAAAATACTACTCGGTTGTTTTATTTGGAGTCCAGGGCATTTTAGCCCAAAACGACACCCCGGAGGGGTATTTTGGTCTTTAAGGATTTTTGGGTAATTAAATGGATGAAAATTAGGTTTTAATTTAAAAGCAGCATGGGTTGAGGTTGCAGTCAGTTGCAACCTACGTGAAAGAGAGAGTGAGCAAAGGAGGAAGAAGACCCCATAGGAGAACTAAGCCAAAAACTCAAGATTTCCCACCAAGAATTACACCAAAGTGTAGATCGCGATGAGAGGACCAACTCCATACCAGTTTTAGCCAAAAAATCGATGATCCACTAAAAGGAAATTGTTTATCTTGCTAAAATTGTGAGCATATATGATTCATGTTAACCTAGATTATGAGATAACCATTGATGCTATGAATTTGAGACTGAATCACCATTAAATTGTGGAATTTGAAAGATAGGTTTGCATGTAGATGAATAACACTATTATAGGAATGATAAAATCTAGAAATTTTATGTTATAATCACGAAATAATTGGGTTTTTTTAATGATTGTTCATGGTGGGTTTATTATTAATGGACTTTAGAGATTGAAGACATTAGTTTAGATGTCCTATGATTATGTAAGGATTTGTCATTTAAATTATGTTAGAAAGTACCCTATTATGATTAGAAATGGTTTAGAATAATTGATTGGTACTTGGGATGAATTTTAGATGAATTTGGATGAGGAAAATATTGGAAAAATGAACTTTGGATGAACAGGGGAACCCTCAAAATTTTCGTTCGAAGACCTGCCCAGGTCATTCGAATGACCTTGTTTGAATGAGAATTCCAACGAAAGTTCTAACAAGATTTTTTAGTTCGTTCGAACGAGGTCATTCGAATGAGAATCATGGACTTCTAACTAGATTCCAGAATGCTTATTTTTGGCCCGGACAAGTTAGAAACCCTTCTAGGTTGGTCCAAGTGAGAAAAATTAATCTATGCTATTATCAAATGACTTAAATTCCTAGTTAGTAATGAGTTGAGAGAGCGATTACTCAAGGGAATGTAGTGGGGTAATAGAGCCTTAGAAAAAAAATATATGTCAAAGAGACAAGTCGAAGTGTTGCGATAAAGTGAATACTAGAGACGTTGATACTATCTATAATTTCAAGAACGTAGGTTGCGTGAATAGTTAATGAATATAATAAGTGGTGTCCATACTTATTGATTGAATTATTATGTGTACAACATACCTATGATTCTTGCTATCGAGCGGAGGTTGTGCGTTGTGGACATTCATACCTTGAGGAGCCTTCGGGTGGGATATTATTCGTATCACTAGAACATAGAACCTAGGTATGGATTATATGTGAGAACGATAGTGATGACAGTCGTATGGGTGCGTAGGTATGTGCGTAGTCCATCATCTTGCGACTATGTTGACCTTCAATATATGTGTTTTATTTTGATGTTTCGCGGGAGACTGATGTGACATCCCGCCTAATTAAATACCGGGCGGTCACTCCTTTATTAAATTAAAATCAAGGTGAACAGTTGGTTCGTTCTTAGCATCACTGTCGCAAAAATACTTTCCCAATTTAAACACCCTAAATAATTAAGCTAAGTGTCAAAACCATTTAAAACCTTATTCTCATTTTATTAAATCCGGTTATAAAACCTTAAACCATTAACATCTAAAGAGTCACACATTAAGAATAAAAATAGAATTGAACATACACGAATTTAATCATCAATAATAAATCCCAACATTTACAACACTAAAGGAAAACATACTGACAGTAATAAATCCCGAAATAAAGGTACTGAAAGTAAAAATTTCAATCTCTGACAATACCAACTAAATAATAGAAAGAGGGCGACACATGCCCCTGCTGGATAAAACTGAACTAGGAGTAGAATCAAATGGATGAAGTCGTCTAAACAACAGGCCTGCAACTCCCACCTAAGCTGCAGCACGTTCCTTCCAAAGGATCCTAAGTAAGACGCCCCTGTGGCTGGGCACCTGTAATACATACATATATATACAAGAGAGAAAAGGAAATAGAAACGGGTCAGAGCCCGATAGTGTATAAGATTTAAAAATTCGTTTAGCAAGTATTTAAATTGATACAGGCCAATGCAACAACATATTAGTGCGACACTCTCTTGAGAAATTATCGCCTCTCTTCTAATGTGCACTCCTATCGCACTAACCTTCCCAATGGTTTATCTCGTCATATATCACACTATCTTTCCCCAATGATTTAACTTATCTTAGGTTATTCGCAGGATTTACAACTGAACAACACAAGTATTTAAAACGTAAGATTACAATTTGTAACCAAGGTTCTCCTTTTAACTTTATTAATCAATAAAGTTTTCCAGTGTCATATTATACTTTCTCAAAATAATTATTTATAATTTGAGTCATCAACCATGTCCTACATATCAAATCACAGTAGGCAGTTCCAGATTTCAGAATTTCATATATATATTAACTACTCGTATAATATATATATCATAACAGCACCCCACATAAAAACTATGGTGCGGGCATACTCTGCTATCCAATCCCTGTATCAATCGTACTAAAGGGAATACAAGTTCGGAATCACTCTCGAACTGTATAAATACATACACAAACAATATTGAGGCGAAGCATAGTTTCCAAGTACAAGAGGTCATCGTACCCTCACGTCTCTTAGGACCGTGACTACCGATTCGATAGCCTGTACCTAGGATTCCTATCTTCTAGAGTACGAGTCAATATCCCCCATAAGGCACACGAGATAAGATCGTCCCAGCGCGGTAACCTCAGGGATAGCAAGTAGCGCGGGCATGATTTTCACAAGTATATAATATATGCATACACAATCATATAAATATACCACTTTTATTATATCAATTTAGGTTTATCCAATAACCCACATTCACAACATTTATCCTTATTTTCCCATTATTATTTATCAAGTATAATGGTTCGTTTCTAACTTTAATTCTAAGGGTTTTTCCAACTTACTACGTAACCCTCATGGACTCTATTCTTCCAAATGTACAATTCAGTAGATATCTATTTATGTTCCAACGTAACTCTCTTACGTGTCTCTCCCCTTTAATATATACTTACATTATCCCTTATGCAAAATATCCCAAAAATATAGATTTCGCCTTACATTAAAGGATTTTGAATTTTATTTTCAAAGATGAGAATTTCAAACGGTTTCGAAATCGGAATTAAAATGGAGTTTTAATTGAATTTTTATTATCTCTAAGAGTCCTCAAAACATAAAACTGTCTAGCAAAAAAAATATTAAAAAATATTGAACGGTCCGATTGAGCTGAATTTTTTTTTATAGCTTTCTCTCGTCTTCAGCTAATTCTCTGTAAAATTTCATCCAATTCCAACGGTTCGATCGTCCGAAATAAAAAAAAATTTGTGTTTGTATCTAATTAGAACTCTTTTCTTAATCAAACTCTTAATCCTTTACATGACAAAGGGTTTCCAGAATATCATATAAAATATCACTACATGAAAATTTCCCATCTCAAATTGGGTTTTTCTTCCATAAATCTCATCCTAATAATTCCTAAACTAATATGGATGATGCATCAATGAAATAAGCAAGATAAACACTTGCCTGAGATTTTCGCTGTTCTGGTTTGGTGCCGAATTTGGTGTGGTTATGTTCCCCGTCTCGCGATTTACCCATTGGCGGTGGCGGCGGTGCAAACGGGTGAGTTTTGAGCCTTGGAATGCCTTGAGAGCTCTCTCCTCTCCTCTCCAATGGCTGTTCTAGTGTTTTGAGTTATCTAACCCTAGGAGATAACCTAAACATCTGATATAACCCCTTTAATTTTCGTGGGTTTAATTACCCAAAAATACAAAATGACTAAAATGTCCTCCCGGAGTACTAATTAGGCCTAAAAACGCCCCGAGACCCAAACTAAACCCCCGGGTACACTTTTCTGACTATCTCGACCCTTTCGGACGCGTTGGCGCACTCAAAACGACCATACGAACAACCTATAAAATATTCACTTTTATTAATCCACATTTAGTCCCGACACGACACAGGCGCGTCCCGACTTAAATTTCCACAATTGTCATTTTATTCACACGTGATAATATTATAAAAATAAATCTCATATATTACTATGCTCATCCAGTAACATTCAACAAATAACAAATTTTCAATAATTACTAACTCTCGTCACGCTAGTAAATATTTAAAACAACATTCCGGATTAAAATTAAATTAATTTATCTCAATTAAATTTAATAAATCCCATAATTTAAAAGCTATAAAAATACGGGGTATTACATACTTCCCCCCTAATAACGGAATTTCGTCTCGAAATTCGGAAAATAAGGCCTACCAGGTAGCACAATTCTGGATATCCTTATCAGTACGCAAACTATCTACATAGTACGGCGCTCAATCACTATAGCTTTTTCCTCACAGCAACATTGTTTTACATTCTCATTGGAGACACTTCACATTGCACTCCCAACTGACAACATTTGAATAGGTTACGTCTATACGTTATAAATTCCATTATCTCACTATCATTAGGAGGCCGCACCTCACTACATGACAACTACTCGGATTTATTCATACACAAAATTCCCATTCTGAGAAGATCATATGAACATTTGACCACTCTTGACTGCCTAAAACCGTCGTGGAATTCCACCATAGTTATCGGATATTTTCTCGACCGATCCAAAAATTCTAATTATCTACTCTCCTCTAAACATACGGAAGGAGAATAGTCGAGGTTCTTCCATAACAAAACCTTAATAAGTACCTCGTACGCGACAAACAGGTACGAGTGCTTCTACAGAGCATTCTTGAAATCATCGTACCAAGATTCCAAAATCTCCTTCACGTGGCTCCACTAATCTTTAATCACCATGCGCTTATTCCTTGGCTAAGGGTGATACATCCTACTCGAAACGAAATCTTATCTCCGCTGGTTCCTGAAATCCCATATCAAAGGTGGGATTCACCAATCTCATCCTGATTCAGAAATTTATACTGCGTCGGACCATGCACTGGCGCGATCCTTCCTTTCAAAGGAAGTCCGGGGCATACTAGTTAATATTGCAAGCCAGCCCAAAGGAATATCAATCACTTCCTTCTCGGTGACTAAATTCACATGTTCAGGATGAACCCTTGATCTTGTTTTGAGGATGGCAACCCATCCAAGAACTTTACCGACTTTACCAACCTCTTCCAATTTCAGGAATTTTCGATAAACACAAAATTCTTTGGTTGATTCTCCTCTTTCAACCAAACTTTACCTATGGGCAGTGCATGTAGAGACTACTCACTACGTCTCGCTAAGCATCGATTCTTCCCTTGAAATGTCTCACATTAAGTGACACGTAATACTCCCCTTCCTTCCTTGGAGTATACCGAAAGTTCCGACCCGTGCTCTTCTCTCCACGAAGCACACTTCTGGATCTCTTATACTATACTAACATCATTACTCTTTGTATGCGCAAGTCGCTCTCACACTTGACTAATAACAACTCCGCTCCGGGTGTGCTTCATAACAATTAAATTCTACTCTATTTAAGGAATACCAATTCTTGAATGGCTTCCCACAGCCTTCCAATCAAGTTAGGGCGTGTTATTATAATTTCACACTTATGTATGGATTATTGCCCCTTATGTGACGTTTAATCCACTCTATCACCTCCACTTCGTTATACTAGTCCCACAAATATATATTTCACACGTCTATTACCACGTCCCTTCGACTCGGACTATTTTAACTGTAGTTAACTAAGATGCCCACATTTTTGCAACACTCCGACCGCCCTGGGAGAGCGAACGGTGTGCTACTCATCTGTAGGACTAACTAAATTCAACGGAATAGAAGGAATAGGGCATTCAAATTCCATGACAATAAAAGAGGAATAATAATTCTCAACCTTCCTCAGATAAGTACAACAATTTTCCCAAATAGGTACAACAACCAAAATAAATCACTAACGCTCTATTCATCAAAATAATTACAGGTCATCTCTTTTGTATAATATAAATTTCTTTCCAGATAATCCATGCTAAAAATCATTCCAACTCTTTATTCACCTTGTGTTCTGTACGCGGTTATGACATTTGGGTACTCTCAATCACCCTAGAAATCAAAATTCTTAAATTATCCTTATCATCGTTCCACCCCTCAACTCGTGGGGATAACTTTCAATGCTTTCCTACCACAAAAATCCGGCTCCAATGACCTTAAAACAAAATTCAACTTCCAACTTACATACATAATTACTTGATCCCATTTCGACCAGGGTACCGAACTCATGGAATAGTGACCAAACGTCTCCCTATTTCCAACCTTACGCTAAGTTTCGTGCGTGGGATGTCTCGCAAAGCGAATTTTAAACAAGGAACCCCCCCGATACACTACTACCTAGCATTGTCGATTATCGAAATCCGTTAGGTCCTCCGTCCATAGTATATACCCCTTTATTTCGTCCCTTGACAGAATAGTTACAATTTCTCCCGTAATTATGCTTAACAAAGAACGTTTCACCAATTTCACTATCGTCCCGTATTGGTTGATGATAATTACATTCTATAAACCTCGGATACATACGATCGAAATTCTCTAAATTTACTTTTTCTAATATTAGGGGTATAACTCTTAACTCACACATCTCTTAAGGATAAATATAACACTGCACTCTTCCTATCACTAAGTCCAGAGTGCTAAACATAATACCGAGTCAAGTCTTTTCGCTCAACGGTAAATCCCGGTACATACTGAATCATACTGACAAAGTCTAGACATACATTGGTATCGAATATCTCGATCCCACTATCTCCTCCGAAGTCTCTAGTGTAGATAATATAAGTGTGAGTCCAACCTTCTTACAGGTAAATCCTCGCCAAAACAAAACGTGTTGCACTAATGTAACTACTCCGATAGCCTTGCAATAAATGCCCACTATCATACTACCCATTTCTATAACACTTTTGCAAAGATAATATCATACTCGTGTATCGCATCACTACAACGAGTAACCTCAATAAAGTATAAAACACTGTTAATATACTCATTCATCCCCCACGGGTAGCACCAAAGAAAAATCCCGCTATACTAAGGAAAAATATTCACATAATGGTAACATTTATAATGATATGCATTAAACTCGTCTCACATGCTAATCTAGCAATGAACAAAATATGGTGACTCGCTCGTGTCACATAAACACGCCGCATCCTCTAAGGATACAACTTATACTTCCATCCTGGCAATCGTCTTGACTACACAAATGGTTTTCGGACGTAACACGTCTGCCCAAACCAAAACAAAATTATTTTTAATCGTTGT
The DNA here is from genome assembly GCA_949130495.1 of Sambucus nigra. Taxonomy (NCBI): domain Eukaryota; kingdom Viridiplantae; phylum Streptophyta; class Magnoliopsida; order Dipsacales; family Adoxaceae; genus Sambucus; species Sambucus nigra. The sequence continues at coordinate 298,182,279 of OX422215.1, read as the reverse complement.
CCTTCACTAGGCACCGTATTCTTGTCCCTTTTCTCACTTTGGAACATATTATCGCGAGCAATTTCACTCCGCACCAAAATACCTCAACACATAATCCACTTATCACCTATCCTACTAACCAGGTTAGGATTGTCCTTTTCTCGGACTTTAGTAGACTCGATTCCTGTCAGCCATCCCGGTTGTTCCCTTAGCTTTTTAGGCCATAAAGATCATGTTACTATCTATAATAGTACTTACTGAATTTACCATCACTTGGTAAGAATTTAACTATCTGAAGCATTTAAATGGTTTTCCTGATGTGTATCCACATCCTTTTGTGGTGTTATACCACCACCGTTGTATTCAGTCTTATTCTCGACTAAATTCTTCGATTCCTTTAACTTCCCCCACAAAGAAGCGTTATCATCTATATTGACAAAATATGACATTGTCAACCTCTGAATCGGTCGTCCATCAGAATTTCCTCCTCGAGTATTATCAACTATTATTACAAGTTGGTCTCCCATTTGGAGTCGTTTTCTCCACTAGTATCTACCTCTTTCGATACAAAATTTGCTAACGATTAGGATTCATATCCACAATTGGACTTCTGTCATGCCCTCCTGCGATGAGTTCAGAACCACGTTTGCTTCTCATCCTGAACAGTTGAGGAAGGAACATACAGTCAACACTGTACCTAAGGTTCTCCTATAGGCATTGCATTCCACTTATGAAATTGGTGGTTGACTCCAACCATTATAATTTTGTCCCGAAAGCCAAGAAAATTTTCTCTAAATTTTCACTTTCAGTTTGCCACACTCCGTCCTATATTTAAGCCTTTGGATACTTTACCTCCTTTGGTAAACACATACAATTTTCAAGTTTCTAAAATTTTCCACTGACAGTCTCTACACGTTTTTATAATACGTTGGGTAAGTTTACCCTCGCACCTCATTTGACTATAACAGCATTTGAAAATCCTTGTTGCACCTTAGTCGCCTTTCTAGTCATGGCTTCTCGTGCCATAATGGAGGTGACCTCGACTACGTTCATCATCCTCGGATATATTTCATAATCTCGATTGAGCCCTGCCTCCTGATGTACGCTTAACGGTCCTCTTCTGACATCGTCATCTCTCGCACACGCACACATCCGAACGAAATTAGAATTCACTAGTGTATACACATTATAGCAGGAGAATGAAATCTCGTCAAAGGAATCGAAAATCCTAAACATAGGGCTCTATAACAAACAAAGCAACGCTGAAAGCATAATAAGCCGTACAGATCCTATGGACACTAGAACCTGATGCTCTGATACCACCTGTGACACCCCGCCTAATTAAATACCGGGCGATCACTCCTTTATTAAATTAAAATCAAGGTGAACAGTTGGTTCATTCTTAGCATCACTGTCGTAAAAATACTTTTCCAATTTAAACACCCTAAATAATTAAGCTAAGTGTCAAAACCATTTAAAACCTTATTCTCGTTTTATTGAATCCGGTTATAAAACCTTAAACCATTAACATCTAAAGAGTCACACATTAAGAATAAAAATAGAATTGAACATACACGAATTTAATCATCAATAATAAATCCCAACATTTACAACACTAAAGGAAAACATCCTGACAGTAATAAATCCCGAAATAAAGGTACTGAAAGTAAAAATTTCAATCTCTGACAATACCAACTAAATAATAGAAAGAGGGCGACACATGCCCCTTCTGGATAAAACTGAACTAGGAGTAGAATCAAATGGATGAAATCGTCTAAACAACAGGCCTGCAACTCCTACCTAAGCTGCAGCACGTTCCTTCCAAATGATCCTAAGTAAGACGCCCCTGTGGCTGGGCACCTGTAATACATACATATATATACAAGAGAGAAAAGGAAATAGAAACGGGTCAGAGCCCGATAGTGTATATGATTTAAAAATTCGTTTAGCAAGTATTTAAATAGATACAGGCCAATGCAACAACTTATTAGTGCGACACTCTCTTGAGAAATTCTCCCCTCTCTTCTAATGTGCACTCCTATCGCACTAACCTTCCCAATGGTTTATCTCATCATATATCACACTATCTTTCCCCAATGACTTAACTTATCTTTGCTTATTCGCAGGATTTACAACTTAACAACACAAGTATTTAAAACGTAAGATTTCAATTTGTAACCAAGGTTCTCCTTTTAACTTTATTAATCAATAAAGTTTTCCAGTGTCATATTATACTTTCTCAAAACAATTATTTATAATTTGAGTCATCAACCATGTCCTACATATCAAATCACACTAGGCAGTTCCTGATTTTTAGAATTTCATATATATATTAACTACTCGTATAATATATATAAATCATAACAGCACCCCACATAAAAACTATGGTGCGGGCATGCTCTGCTATCGAATCCCCGTATCAATCGCACTAAAGGGAATACAAGTTCGGAATCACTCTCGAACTGTATAAATACATACACAAACAATATTGAGGCGAAGCATAGTTTCCAAGTCCAAGAGGTCAGTACATGCCCTCACGTCTCTTAGGACCGTGACTACCGATTCGATATCCTGTACCTAGGATTCCTATCTTCTAGGGTACGAGTCAATATCCCCCATAAGGCACACGAGATAAGATCGTCCCAGCGCGGTAACCTCGGGGATAGCAAGTAGCGCGGGCATGATTTTCACAAGTATATAATATATGCATACACAATCATATAAATATACCATTTTTATTATATCAATTTAGGTTTATCCAATAACCCACATTCACAACATTTATCCTTATTTTCCCATTATTATTTATCAAGTATAATGGTTCGTTTCTATTTTTAATTCGAAGGGTTTTTCCAACTTAATACGTAACCCTCATGGACTCTATTCTTCCAAATGTACAATTCAGTAGGTATCTATTTATGTTCCAACGTAACTCTCTTACGTGTCTCTCCCCTTTAATATATACTTACATTATCCCTTATGTAAAATATCCCAAAAATATATATTTCGCCTTACATTAAAGGATTTTGAATTTTATTTTCAAAGATGATAATTTCAAACGGTTTCGAAATCGAAATTAAAATGGAGTTTCAATTGAATTTTTATTATCTCTAAGAGTCCTCAAAACATAAAACTGTCTAGCAAAAAAAAATATTAAAAAATATTTAACGGTCCGATCGAGCTGAATTTTTTTCTAGAGCTTCCTCTCGTCTTCAGCTAATTCTCTGTAAAATTTCATCCAATTCCAACGGTCCGATCGTCCGAAATAAATTTTTTTTAGTGTTTCTATCTGATTAGAACTCTTTTCTTAATCAAACTCTTAATCCTTTACATGACAAAGGGTTTCCAGAATATCATATAAAACATCACTACATGAAAATTTCCCATCTCAAATTGGGTTTTTCTTCCATAAATCTCATCCTAATAACTCCTAAACTAATATGGATGATGCACCAACGAAATAAGCAAGATAAACACTTGCCTGAGATTTTCGGTGTTCTGGTTTGGTGCCGAATTTGGTGTGGTTATGTTCCCCGTCTCGCGATCTACGCGTTGGCGGTGACGGTGGTGCAAACGGGTGAGTTTTGAGCCTTGGAATGCCTTGAGACCTCTCTTCTCTCCTCTCCAATGGTTGTTCTAGTGTTTTGAGTTATCTAACCCTAGGAGATAACCTAAACATCTGATATAACCCCTTTAATTTTCGTGGGTTTAGTTACCCAAAAATACAAAATGACTAAAATGCCCTCCTGGGGTACTAATTAGGCCTAAAAACGCCCCGAGACCCAAACTAAACCCCCGGGTACACTTTTCTGACTATCTCGACCCTTCCGGACGCGTTGGCGTACTCAAAATGACCATACGAACAACCTATAAAATATTCACTTTTATTAATTCACATTTAGTTCCGACACGACACAGGCGCGTCCCGACTTAAATTTCCACAATTGTCATTTTATTCACACGTGACAATATTATAAAAATAAATCTCATATATTACTATACTCATCCAGCAACATTCAACAAATAACAAATTTCCAATAATTACTAACTCTCGTCACGCTAGTAAATATTTAAAACAACATTTCGGATTAAAATTAAATTAATTTATCTTAATTAAATTTAATAAATCCCATAATTTAAAAGCTATAAAAATACGGGGTATTACAACTGAACCTTTAGTCCTTTATGCAAATGAGCGATGCAACATGACATGATAGCAGAGTATGCAGGCACCGTAGCTGTGTCTTAGTGTGCAATTTTGTATATATATATATATATATATATACCGAAATTCTCTAAAATGGACGTCCGTTTTTTGTCTAAAAACGGACTGATTTTTAAAAATAGTAAAATGCATTTTTTTGAGTTGATTTTTTTTCTGGTATATATAGACATACATGGGTACCCCCAAAAAAAATCAACTCAAAATGAATTTATTTGCTATTTTAAAAAAATATTTCAAAATCTGTCTATATATGTCAATATATGTTTGGGTTTGCGCGAGCAAAATCTGACAGATTTTGAAAGATTTTTTTAAAATAGCAAACAAATTCATTTTGAGCTGATTTTTTTTGTAGGGGTACCCATGTATGTCTATATATCTCAGAAAAAAAAATCAACTCAAAAAAATGTATTTTACTATTTTTAAAAAATCTGACCATTTTGGTCCGTTTTTAGTCCCAAAAACGGACGTCCATTTAAGAGAAGCCCTCTATATATATATATATATATATTTGAGATAGAGTGAATATATGTATATACTTGTGTCGATATCTACTGTGTGAATTTAGTAGGTAAATTTTATAATGATTCCGAAATGAATTAAGTAGCGGACACTTAATTGGATTAAAACTGAAAATGCTTATTTATGCTAAAGTAGGATTGATTATATGTATTGTACATTGCTAGGAGAATAATCGAGGATGGTATCAGACTATGATGGGTAATTGGATAGGAAGGACTAGTAGTATTGGAATATAATGAGTAGGATTTGTATATTCTCTAGGCATGCACACTAGATGAGAGGTCAGCATTCCTAAGTGAGTTCGATAATTTAACATGATAAATATTTGTGCTAATAAATCATTTTAAGCACTTGATGATTTTTAAACTGTTTTCAACTCGGGCTCTGACCCGTTTTCTATAAAATCTCACTTCTTGTCAACCCACTTTTAGTTACCCAGTCATAGGGACAACAAGAATAGGAGATTCACTCATTTGATGTGCTGCAGTTGCTGTGGAAGGTATAGGGCATTGGTAGTAGCCGCCTTCATGACTCTCATTGACTTCCTTTGAGCTATTTCATCATTTAGGGCCTGTAGCCCGTTTCCATTCAGTTATTCAGAGTTTATGAATTTAGTTATTTGCCCTTCAGTTATTGGATTTATTTAGTTGGACTATTGTATTTGAATTTAGGCTGGAAGTGTTTACTCTAGTCCCTTTCATTATATCAGCATTTCATTTCTTATGTGATTGGATTATATGGTGAATGTTTAGTTATTTTTGCTTAAATGGTTTATAATTAATTGGAAAGATAAAATTTTGATATCAACCTTTTTAAATATTAGGTGGTTAGTTTTAATAATATAGTTTTCGGTAGTGATGCAGAATCTGAACCAACTGGATATTCTGATTTAATTAATATAGGAATGATCACCCAGTATTTAATTAGGCGGGGTGTCACAAACTTTTTTCCATTGACATTTGAAGTAGTTTGCACAAATGTTGTAGTGTGCTATAAGTCATATTAAAGTCACTATATCCAAGTACCCTTTTATTGTTTTTGAACATAATAATTTCAAAAAATATTTTTTTGAACCTATCCTTGGGATAAATATTGACATTCATTGTAATATCTAAATCACTCATCAAGGATTTTAGTTTCAAACCAATTTTTTTGTCTCATTTTCAAGATTTGAACTCTTATTTTTTTTATAATCTTAACTTCAATCAAAATCTCTTTATTATTTTCTTTTCAAGAGACTTGTCGAGACTACTCAAATCGGATAATTAAGCCTTAAGTTCATGAACAACTTCAAGGTTTTATTCATTCAATAGTTTTTCATCCTTGATACCTTTTATCTTATTCTGCATCTCAATACACGACACCCCAAGTTTAATTGTTGGAATATTTTATATATTACAAATAATTTAATGTGGGCTCATGTATTAAAATAGTAATTATATTTGAGCTTCAATTTAAAATGGGAAAATGAAGTGGTCTAATTAGGTAAGCTTAAAAGACATTGACAGTAAGTATGGAATCTGAAATGTGTTGTTACCCAAAAGTCACCCGTTGGTTACTCAAGAGTCGTGTTACTCAAGATTTACCTAATTTTAATTTATGGGGTTCTAATTAGATGTGTATAAATATAATAAAGGATTTTGGTCCCCAAGGCTAATGCACTCAAACACTCTCCTCCTCATTCCCATCAATGACAGAGAACTCATAGAGAGAGAGAGAGGGGGATTAGTCTATGGAGGACCTCCAACCCCCAAGTCTCAATCACCATTATGGATTCAGGTACACAGTTTCTACAATTCTTTTATTAGGTAATCTCGATAATCTAATATGTTGATGAATATTATTTAATATTCCAACAAGTGGTATCAGAGCCTCTTCATATTATATTATTGAGAACGGTACTGTGATGGTAATTTAGAAGTGATTTTTTTATATTTATCGTACATATGATATAGTTAGAACCCATATGGCTTTTAGGATTCTATGTAGAATTTATGTATGATTTATGATAATTTTCATAATCATAGTCTCAAATTGAGTAAGGATTGTCAATCCGTAGTGATTTTTTGATTTCCCTAAAAGAGGTTTAATTCCAAATGGATTTGGATGGATTAATTTATTTTTCGTTCAAGATTAATATGAGACTTTTTCAATCAGTTTATTTTATGAAAATTATTTCCAATTCAGTTTTTTTTTTAAGTTTCTTCTAATTCAGTGTTTGTGGGAATTCTTTCCAAATCAGTTTTTTTTTGTAAGAATTATTTCCAAATGCAGTTTTTTGGGGGAATTAAGGCAAGTACAAAATTAGGTGGACTAAATACTTGCATATTTAATTGAAAATCATTTGGTTTAAGATTTATAATAAAGTTTGATTCTGATTCAGGGTATTTTTAGCCAAAAATATATTATATTTAAAATAAATTAATTAAAGTAATGCGTTGCCAAAGTAACCTCTATTGCATATATTAATTTATTTTGAGATATAAAAATGATGTTGATATATTTATTATTCCTACGGGTAATAATCGGCCCAATGGAAGATTATTATTTTGTTGAATAATAAATATATATGCAGAATTAAATATATGATAATTCTATAGTTTTCATATGGATAATTAATCGGCCCAAAGGAAGGTTAGTTGTTCGACCAAATTCAAAAGTGCATAATTAATCATACCAAAGGATGGTTAGTTGACCGAAGTTATTATCAATATTTTTTTCTTGACTGAGAGTCCCACATACAAGTTAATATTTATGTCCAAAGGCTAAATATTAATGTTGTGCTAGGTCTCTCATTGATGGGCCCACCATTCCACCATTACAGTTATATAAAATTTATGTCCTGCATTTATCGTTTATGTTATTATAATATGCCATGACATAAATTTTAAATTGGAGCTTTTATAATATGCCATGACATAAATTTATTTGTTCTTTTGGATTAAGTTACTGCTTATTTATTAATATTACTGCCAACATGACCTCAATTCATATGCTTAACGGCACAAACTTTAAGAACTGAAAAGTGGGCATTCTAATAGTTTTGAGTTGCGCAAATTTAGACTATGTGATGAGGAAGGAATAACCCGATCCTCTTAAGGATAAAAGTTCCTCTGAGGTAAAGAGAAATTTGATAAGGGGGGTCGTTCTAATCGCTTAAGTCTAATGATGCTAAACGCAATGTTCTAGAAGATTTCAGGGGTCATATGTCCGATGAGGTAAATGCCAAAAGTTTCCTTCAAGATAATGAATTACATTTTGCAAAGAACAAAAAAGGATGAGACGATTACTCTTTTATCTAGCCTTATCCAAATGAAGTATGTTGATACCAAAATTAATATGCTGATGTGGACGAATAATACGAAGACACGTGTCAATCTACGTGGCACAATAGCAGCGAGGAAGTTCATTTCCCGACCAACCATGATTCTTTCCGAGCAACGAGAATACACCGAGGAACTCTAGCACACCGAGGAACTCTATCGCACCGAGGTACTCTGGCGCACCGAGGTACTCTGGTTCTCCGAGGAACTCCTGATCAACGAACAACTATGGCGGTCCGAGCTGCACCTCGGTCGTACCATTAATTGCCAGATAATCAACAGTTCAGATATTCATTGAATGCTTATATTCTTGACGCACACGCTGCATTAAATGTATTACCCTTTCATATGTATATCATTTAATGTATTGAACCTTTCATGTACAGCCTCAAGGCTATAAATACCTTGTATCAAACCCATTCAAGGGGACCGGAATTTCTTGAGAGAATTTTTAATCAAGAATTCTGCAAACACTCAGCAATAACATAACAGTGGACGTAGGCTTTATTCCTAGCCGAACCACTTTAGAAATCTTTGTCTTATTTATTTATCTGTGATTGAATAATTAGAGCAATCTAGTTTTTTACATCAACAGATTGGCGCCGTCTGTGGGAAGCGACTGTTACTATCGTTTTTCGCAAAAATCATTTGTTATAAATGGCAGATAATCCAGAATCCAGTAATCGAAATGCTGGAAATGCTGGAAATCCTCCAAATCCATCTGCAACTTCAGATCTGGCTGGAATCATGACAAATCTGGCTCAAGGACAAACCGCCATGCAAGAATCTATGAGGCAACTCATTCAAACTCTTCAAGGCGGTGCACCTACCTATTCAGGACAACAGAGTGATCATGGGCAATCACGATCCAGGCGTACTGTGTCATATCGCAATGAAGAGTCTAATGATGATTCTTATCAACCTGGGCGAACTTCATCGATACGGGCTACGGATACAAATCAACCTATATCTCTCTCTCCGGAGAGAACCAGCGCTTTGGAAAGATTAAGCAGGGCGTCTCCTTTCAGTCAATTAGGACCAAGGAGGAATATGAGTCCACCTAGAGCTCCATCAAGAAGTTTTCGGCCACCATCAGGTTTGAGAGAAGGATCAGCACAATCACGACCAGTTACTCGTCGAGATAAATCTCAGGAAGCTACGTCAGGGCAATCAATTGCTCAGACTAAGCGGCCTGAGGAAGGAAATGAAGCATGGAAAGGTTCTATTCAACGGTTAGAGGATAGATTGGGAGAAATGGCTAAGGCGAGGAATCCCTTACAGAGAACTTTTGTTCAAGGGACACCCTTTGTGCAAGCCATTGTGGATTTTCCTACACCATCGAAATTCAAAGCACTAGTAGTGACCCCTAAGTACGACGGAAAGACAGATCCTGTACTTCATATAGAACAATACCAAGCTGCTGATGACATCTATGCCGTACCCGACGAGATGAGGTGTAGGGCATTCTCGGGAATTCTTACCGGATCTGCACAGATATGGTATAACAATCTTCCTCGGGGTAAGATTTCAACTTTTATTCAATTAGCCGAGTTGTTCATTGGCAATTTTTTCTTTGGGGCGAAGCCGGTAAAACGAGTAGCACACTTGTTAAGTGTTAGACAAAAATCAGGTGAAAGTACTAGAGATTACATAACTCGTTTTAATAACGAGAAGTTGGAAGTCATAGACTATGAAGAAAAGACAGCGATCACTGCTTTGATGAGTGGTTTGCTGCCTAATAAGCTGTACTATACTTTGGCCAAAGATCCACCTAAAACTATGTCGGAGTTAATGGCTAAAGCGGCCAAAATTATGAATGCCGAGGAGGCTATGGCTGCGAAGAAGAATATGGATAAAGAAATCAAGGTGGAGGTTGACAAGTTTAAGAAAAAATATCAGAAAGGTAATGGTGGTGACAAGCATTCCAGGAATAATAGGATGGCCTTGGAAGTCCTAAAGAAGTATGATAATTATACTCCATTGAAAATGGGTATTAATCATGTTTTGGAAGAAATCAGGAATAGCGAGGAAATCAAGTGGCCAGAGAAACTGAAGACAAATCCCGATCTGAGGAATAAGGCCAAATATTGCGAGTTTCACAAAGATCATGGCCATATGACAAAAAATTGCATAGCCCTTCAGAACGAGATTGAAACACTCATCCGAAGAGGAAAGTTGTCAAAGTATGTAGATCGCCGAGGTGAAAGGAAGAATGATGACAGAACTAGAGAGAGATCTAGATCTCCTCGTCGTGCAGAGGAGAAAAAGAAGAGGGACCATGAAGATGATCTAGATGATGACCCTGATCTTCCCAAGAAGCCAAGGAAGCCTGAACGAGAGGTATTTTCCATACGTTTTGGGTCATTTTATTGTAATGTTATTACAGGAGGAGATGCAGGAGGAGGAGATCTTACTGCAGAAAGAAAAGCTTACCTCGGAGAGGCTCAAGCTTGTTCATACATTCAGCGAATAAATCTGGCCGAGGATGATCGTCCGAGGAAGGTAAATAAAGAGAAGCTAGTGATTGGTTTTTCAAAAAACGACCTGGCAGGTGTTCTTTACCCTCATGATGATCCTTTGGTGATCAAAATGAGGATGAAAGATGTGGTCATTTCAAGGGTGTTAGTAGACAATGGTAGTTCGGCAGACATCATGTACTATTCATGCTTTGATAGCTTGAATTTAAAATTATCTCAATTGGAACCTTATCACAGACCCCTTCTAGGTTTTGCTGGCGAGAAAGTTTTTCCACTTGGGACGATCAAGTTGGATATACTCATTGGAACTTGGCCTGCTTGTCGAACCGAAAGAATACGCTTCTTTGTGATGGATAAGAATGTGCAGTCAGCCTACAACATCATCATGGGAAGAGTTGGATTGAAGAAGTTCGAGGCAGTTCCATCTACAGTACATCAGTGTTTGAAATTCCCAACGAATTTTGGAGTTGGAATTATGAAAGGTGATCAAAAAGTAGCTCGGGAATGCTATTATTCGTCTGCCGAGCAAGAGGAACTTGAAGAGTCAAGAAAAAAGACTACTACTTACCAAGTGGAGGAAGGTACAGAAATTGAAACTCTTGACCCTAGGGATGAATCTCGACTCGTAAAAGGGCAGGTGGTGGAATCTACAGAAATTGTTATCCTGGACGACGAGCATCCTGAACGAGTAACTCAGATAGGGTCATCGTTGGATGTTTCAATAAAACAGGATTTGATAACTTTCTTGAGAAACAGGAAGAATACTTTCGCTTGGAGTCATGAAGACATGCCAGGTATAGATCCAAACTTCTTATGTCATGAGCTCAGTGTGAATAAGGAGATCAAACCTGTGAAGCAGAGAAGAAGAGTGTTTAGCCCCGAGAAGAACCAGGTTATACAAGAGGAGGTCGAGAAACTCCAGAAAGCCCAATTCATTGAAGATGTGAAATATCCAGATTGGTTGGCAAATGTGGTGATGGTAAAGAAGAAGAACAACAAATGGAGAATGTGTGTTGATTTCACTGATCTCAACAAGGCGTGCCCAAAAGATCATTTTCCATTGCCCAGAATTGATCAATTAGTGGATGCTACATCGGGACATGAGCTACTCAGCTTTATGGACGCTTATTCTGGCTACAATCAGATCAAAATGAAGCCAGAAGACAGAGAAAGTACTTCTTTTATTACCCCAAGGGGAACTTATTGTTATAATGTTATGCCTTTTGGTTTAAAAAATGCAGGTGCAACATATCAGCGGCTGATGAACAAGGTTTTTGCCGAACAAATCAGTTGCAATATGGAAGTCTATGTCGACGACATGCTCACCAAAAGCAAGAGAGCTACTGATCATCTAGTTGACTTAGGCCAAACCTTTGATCAACTGGACAAATACCAAATGAAGCTCAACCCGACAAAGTGTACCTTTGGAGTACGAGAAGGAATGTTCCTCGGATACATCGTCAATCAACGAGGTATTGAGGCAAATCCAGAAAAGATCAAAGCTCTTTTAGGGCTGCGATCCCCAACGACGAGGAAAGAAGTACAGAGTCTTACCGGACGAGTTGCAGCTCTCAACAGATTTGTATCCCGAGCAACTGATAAATGCCTCCCGTTCTTCAAAACACTGCGAAAATGTTTTGAGTGGACTGATGAATGTGAGAAGGCCTTTCAAGATTTGAAGAAGTATTTGGGAGCCCCACCGTTGTTGTCTAGGCCAATAACTGGAGAGAAGCTTTATTTGTATTTGGCAGTATCAGAAAATGCAGTTAGCTCAGCGCTGATCAGATTGGAGAATGGAGTTCAGAAGCCAATTTATTACACAAGTAAGGCCTTCCGAGGTGCAGAAATCAGATACCCAAAGTTAGAAAAATTGGCACTGGCATTAATTGAAGCAAGTAGAAGAATGAGGCCATACTTCCAGGCCCATACCATCATAGTGTATACCGACATGCCATTAAGACAAGCCCTTCACAAGCCAGAAAAGTCAGGAAGATTGATGTATTGGGCAATAGAACTCGATGAATATGATATTGTGTACGAACCCAGATCATCATTAAAGGGGCAAGCTGTAGCAGATTTTATAGCGGAATTCACATACCCTGATACCCCCGAGGAACAAAAGGTACTTGCTGACCTACCTGTGGACGATACAGGATCAACAGGCACAGATCCAGACCAACCAAGGTTGGTAAAAGGACTTGTGGATGTAGAAAAATCATCATATTCAAACCCAGACCAACTCCGGTTGGTAAAAGGGCGCGAACAAATGACCGACGAGGAACGAAGGACACCCGGGAATGATGAAAGAAAACAGATGATATTTTACCGAGGAACTCCAACAGATAAGAAATTTGAAGACGATTTACCTACATGGAGATTATATGTAGATGGATCATCTTGCACAGCTGGTTGTGGAGCAGGGATTGTTTTAAACACCCCAGATGATATTGACATGGAGTATGCCTTGAGATTCCAATTCAAAGCTTCCAATAATGAGGCTGAATATGAGGCTATGATAGCAGGTTTTCATTTGGTGAAAGTTATGGAAGCACGGCAAGTAATTGTTTACAGTGATTCTCAATTAATTGTGAATCAAATGATGGGAATATATGCAGTTAAAGGGGAATTAATGATGAAGTACCATGCAAAGGTGATGGAATTATTGGCAGACTTTGAGGCCATTCAATTGGTGAGAATACCAAGGATCGAGAATGCTAGAGCAGATGCATTGGCCCGATTAGCATCAGCTACGCGTACCGAGATGCGAAGGACAATACCAATTGAAGTACTGGAAAGTCGGAGCATAGAAGAAGACCTGATGGTGAAAATTATTACCCTTGATTTAGGACCATCTTGGATGGATTCTATCAGGGCATACATTGAAGAAGGAGTGCTACCGGAGGATAAGCTCACTGCCAAAAAGCTGAAGTATAAAGATGCTCGGTATGTACTAACTAATGGTGTTTTGTATAGACGAGGAATTATGGCAGGTTTGCAGAGATGTGTGCATCCATCAGAAGTCAAAAATTTGATTGAAGAAATCCATGAAGGATCATGTGGAGCTCATGTAGTAGGTCGGACTCTTCTGCAAAGGGTGATGACACAAGGATATTACTGGCCGACGATGAGGGCTGATTGTATAGCATATGCTAAGAAGTGCGCCAAGTGCCAACGTTTTTCCTCCATCCGACGAACGCCACAAGCATTGCTAACACCAATAACTTCCCCTTGGCCATTTTCCATGTGGGGAATTGATTTGGTTGGACCACTGCCGACCACCCGAGGAAGATTCAAGTACCTCGTCGTTGCAGTGGATTATTTTACTAAGTGGGTAGAGGCTGAACCACTAATTGATATGATGTACGAGAAGGTATATCAGTTCATTTGGAAGAATATCATTTGTCGATATGGTCTCCCACATGCTTTTATCACAGACCATGGAACACAATTCGATAATGAAGAATTTGCTGCCTACTGTCATCAGTCGAACATTTTGAAGTTTCATTCAGCACCAGGCCATCCCCAAAGCAATGGACAGACTGAGGTGACGAACAGAACATTATTAAATGGATTGAAGAAGAGGCTAAGTGAGGCCAAAGCAAATTGGATTAATGAGCTACAGTCAGTTTTGTGGGCTTACCGAACAACTCCCCGAGCAGCAACTGGAGAATCACCATACATGCTGGCATTTGGAAGTGAGGCTGTAATACCTGCCGAGTTGGGCCTACCGACACACAGGGTGTTGAATTTCAACTCTCCGATCAGTGATTTGATGAGAAGATTGGATTTGAATATGCTCGAGGAGGTTAGAGAAGAGGCAGCTATTAGGAATGCCGCTTATCAACAACGAACAACTTTGTTTTACAACAAAAGGGTGAAGAAATGCGATCTAAAAGAAGGAGATTATGTACTGAAGAAAGTCATTCAGAAGCACAATAAATTAGAAGCAAACTGGCATGGACCTTACCGGGTTACAGAAGTTGTTCGTCCAAGAACTTACAGAATAGCAACTCTAGAGGGAGAAGAATTTAAGAATGCGTGGAATGCTGAACACCTACGCAAGTATTATCAGTAATGTCAAATGTAAAGCATTTCTTTCATTATGAATAAAGCAAGGATGTTTCGCCATTTTTTTTCTGGTTGAAAGTTTTTCGGGAATACTAGTGTAATACACTACACAAAAAAGTGCTATAAGTAGCCAAAAGTTCTCTAAGGAGCCAACCTCCTTTGGTTAGGAGGACAGCTCTAAGGAGCCAAAAAGTGCTCTAAGGAGCCAAAAAGTGCTATAAGTAGCCAAAAGTGCTCTAAGGAGCCAACCTCCTTTGGTTAGGAGGACAGCTCTAAGGAGCCAAAAAGTGCTCTAAGGAGCCAAAAAGTGCTATAAGTAGCCAAAAGTGCTCTAAGGAGCCAACCTCCTTTGGTTAGGAGGACAGCTCTAAGGAGCCAAAAAGTGCTCTAAGGAGCCAACCTCCTTTGGTTAGGAGGACAGCTATAAGTAGCCAAAAGCTCCAAGGAGCCAAAAAATATTCCTTTGGTTAAAAGGTGTACACCAGCATGATCAATTACGGTTGGTAAGATAAAAATATACTCTCATATTACAACTTATGATTGGTCGGGAGGTAATATTATTACAAAAAGTTCTTTGAAGAACAAAATATTCAAAAATACACCAAGTATAGTTGGTCGGGGATAAAGACCCAATAACTGTAGTTGGTCGACGAAGACAAATTATTGATCTTAGTTGGTCGGACGCATTTTTATATTCGAAATTGAACCAAGTATAGCTGGTCGGGGATAAAAACCCATCAATTGTAGTTGGTCGACAAACATTATTTATCCACCTTGGTTGGTTGGAAACAGTTTGAACAATTTATATTCATTACTTTATTATTATTAAATGATTGATCAACCTTGATACTTGTAAATTTTAAGTTGGTTGATGAACAGCGCGATATTGTTATCTTTTTAACAAATACATAGATACATATGCACAAATATAAAGGTGTTTGATAAACACAAGACAATAGCAAAATTGGCAAACAGAAAATGAAAGTCTTTACATTAAAAATCTAGAATAAATTACAAGTTACATAAATGTACTAACTGTTACATTGAAAACCTATTCTATTGGTTTCTTTCCTTTATTTTTTGAAACAGGCTCCTCGCCAGCAGGAGGATCCTCTAGGCAAAGAGGAGAATTAATGAAATTAACATCCCTGAGCATTCTAACGTTCATCACAGAAGGTGTATCCAAGAGATGCTCAGGACGAGATAATTCAACCTGAGAATGAAGGCTGTAATCACCAAGGTACTTTGAAATCAAGCTACGAGGAATGGAACGAGCTGGGATCCATGCCATGTCCAATTTGAAAGGTGGTACAGGCAAGTCTAATAATGATGGAGCATGATAATCCCATAAATAATGCCCTTTCTCCAATTTTAACACACCTAGTGCGTTCAACCATCCTTGCTTGTAACCCTCATTGTTGGCATGTTCAATACGAGCATCCAGGTGAACAAGGGCTTCATTGTATCCTGCCATCCAGAATTCCCTTGGCTGTTTATGGAATTGGAAGGTTAATCTATCCAATTGTTCATGAAGGCTTTTGGCAAAAAGATCCTTATTATGCAGAGCAGATTTCATCGCTGTAAGTTGATCTTCCAAGGATAGATTCTTCTTGGACATTTCTGATAGGGCCCGATCTTTGACGTTTAACTGGAATGCTTGAGTTTCCAAAGTAGATTGGGTACGAGCCTCTTCAACATTGCGACTGAGAACTCTTGATCGGTTTCGAGAAGCAACTGGAGAACTTTGCTCCTCGACAGTTCTTCCTCGCCCCCGAGAACCTCTTCCTCGTCCCCGAGAAGTTCCAGAAACAGCAGATCTTCTTAACTCATCCAGTTCTTGCCTTAACTTGGCGTTTTCGACTTCTAAGAACGAGAAACCTTCATCAGTAACTGGTACTAATGCAGTGGAAGATGAGGCAGCAGATTCATATTGAGCCAACTTTTTCTGCAGATTATTATTTTCTTGTTCCAGGATCTCGGCAATCTGCCTACAAGCTTCAACTTCACCTTTTAGGGTTCTCACCCTAATGTCGTACCCGGCAATGATCTTCTTATGGCCTGTTTCTGAAGAGAGCTGCTGGTATCTATTTTCATAATCCTTATGCAACGAAGCCATTGATTCGTTGTGTTGATTTTGAAGATCCTCTATGGAACCATGAAGCTCTTCAATCAAGTCATAGTAAGCGACATTGTTGGCCACTGCTCGGTCGAGTAAAGCTTTCAAGTACTGATAAGCTTCAATTGCCTGCTCTGAGGCACCATGGCCAAGAATATCAGCAATTTCTAATGTACTAAGGAATGTATGACCAGCCTTATAGTATTGGTGACATTGTTGCATCATCTCGGTATCATGTGAAGAGATCAATTCCATTCTAGCAACAAACTAAGGACGAGAAAAAGACAACAATCAACAAATATAAATCATCAACAACAGAGATGAGCAAAGATGTATTTTATTAGATCATCAAAAGGTTACATTGTTCGATTACAAGAATTGAAAAAAGAAATGATACCGAACAACTTCACACCTTTTCCTTGTCCCCCAAGACTTTCTTGGGAGTCTGGGATGAGGAGCTCGGTTGCTCGGTGGTGTCAACGGGTTGATCAGCAGGAATCTTCTTGGCAGGAGGAGGCATAGAGGAAACGTCATCGACTACAGAGGGTTGAGAAGCAGAGACTGGGTCACCCATAGCCATAGAAGACTCATCTGAGGCAGGCTCATCTTCTTCTTCTTCCACAATTGGTGGAGGAGGACCAGGGAGATGTTGTTGGAATAGCTCAGAATCATCTTGGACCTTTAGCTCTTGCAGAGCAGCTACCCAGCCATCGTGGAAGTATTTCAACTTCCCATATTGGACTTGGGATGTCATTGCAGCTATCCCTCTCTCCCATCCTTTCTCCCAACCAGCACTGAAATGTTTCTTGATTGCGACCTTTCTCCTCAACTTCTCCGAGGAGAGTTTCACCTCTAATTCCTCTTTTTTGACCTTGATATCTCGCAGGGTAGATAACTCTTCATTTGCCTTTTTCAGCTGGCCATCATATTCCTGATGTTTAACCTCTAAACCCTTTACTTTCTCCTCCAAATTCTTGGAGGTTTCAGCCATTTTCACCTTCTCAGCTTCAGCCACAGCTAATTTCTTCTCCCAAACAGTTTTTTCATCAACATACTGTTGACGAGATTCCTTTAAAGACTGGGTCAAACCCAACAGAGCATCCTCTACGCCTGACGAGGAGCTTGAAGCTTTAATAGCTTCATCCTTCTTCACAATATTATTAAAACAGTTCACCAACTGAAAGATGAGAAAAATAGCAAAGTCAATACAAAATGCAAACTTTCAGAGAAAGAAAGAAAAATCAGAAGTATAAGAAATTTACTGAAGCAAGGTGACGAGCAGCTAAGGATGTCAGCATATCCCTAGGAATTCTCTCATCAATTCCATGGACCTCGGGTACGACCGAGCTCATTGCAGAACTTGGAAGAGTGATGTTTGGAACATCAGTACCACCAGCAGGTAGGGAGGAGGCAGTTTCAGCCAGAGTAACTGAGGATGATTTCCTCAATCTCTTCAACGGGCGATCAGAGCCTTCAACCAAAGAGGTCTTGGTCGGAGAGATTGTAATTACATCTACAGGAGCAGTTTTCTTGCTCGGAACCACTGGGGGCTTCTCAGCAGCTTTAGAAGACCCAGCATCCACTTTTTTAGTCCCCTCTGGGGCATCAGTTTTACTTTTCTTGGCCCCAGCAGCAGAAGTAACATCATCAAAGAGAGCAGGAGGAGCTCTTTTCTTACCCATCCTTTGACTTAAAGGAAGATGAGAATCTGAAGATGAACCTTCTGGAGTTGAAGCTGGTTCAACAGGACGAGCAGTATAAGAAGTTGTGTAACTCTTATACTGTAGCAGATATGAGGCAGACCTGATGTGTTCGTCTGAAATATTCTTGTGCAAACCCCAGATAAGTTTCAGATGTTTGATATTAACCTCTGATTCTTTTGGAGTTCTTCTTTTGCTATCAACTGCAAATAAATACATAATGAGATATCAGTCATGCATTTTGTCAAACATGATGAAAGCATAATTTCATAAGTAAAATTAAATGAAAAATAAACCTATCCCATTGCCATATGGGGGACATCTGGGACCGTTGTATACTTCATTTCCAGCTAAAGGGAAATATTGCCAATTTTTTATAACCAACCCATGTTCAAAATAATCTCTATTTGAGTCAGGGAGGTTAACTACAAGGGCTCTATTTAAAAACCTAGTTTTTAAGTAATAAATATTATCTAGAGTGGCCCATTTATAGCAATACATAATCTCAGGGATCCCAATACGAGTCCCATGAGTTAGATTTAATTTGTGTACCCCATTAATTATTCTCCATGAATTGGGGGCTATTTTTGCAGGGACAAGATCGAAATACTGACAAAACTCAAGACACAATGGATTTAGTGGAAAGGAAAAACCACATTCAGCGATAAAAAGACTGGGGAACCAATGTCCCTCAGGTAATCGGAAGTAATCTAAAGGCTCAGAAAGAACCTCTAGGGTTACCCACGAAGGAATGGAAAAATCAGAACGAAATTTTTCAACAGACTCCACAATATAAACCATACTGAATAAAAAAGAAGAAAGGAAAAAGATCTTACAGGAAGGAAGGACGAATGTTGACAACGAACGAAAACAAGGATGAACGCACAAAAGAGAAGGAGAAGATAGAAAGCTTGAAGGCAGAAAATTGGAAAACGTAGAAGACGGTATGATTACCTAAGAAGTTTAAATACTTTGCATTGGGAAGCGGCGAAAGAAATGATTACCAAAAAGAAACTACTGAACTTTCGGCGGCTAAAAGGACAAAAACTGCACGGAGATCGAAGCGCTTATAAAAAAATTCAAAAAAAAGGCGGAAGCTGCGAAATGAGAAGGAAATTTGAACACAATGTTCCTGAAACCCAGGAAAAGTCATTTAATATTGCCATATACCGAGAAAGAATGTTCCATACTCCTCAAAGTTCGAAATATGAAACATTGGGGGCTTCTGTTGATACCAAAATTAATATGCTGATGTGGACGAATAATACGAAGACACGTGTCAATATACGTGGCACAATAGCAGCGAGGAAGTTCATTTCCCGACCAACCATGCTTCTTTCCGAGCAACGAGAATACACCGAGGAACTCTAGCACACCGAGGAACTCTATCGCACCGAGGTACTCTGGCGCACCGAGGTACTCTGGTTCTCCGAGGAACTCCTGATCAACGAACAACTATGGCGGTCCGAGTTGCACCTCGGTCGTACCATTAATTGCCAGATAATCAACAGTTCAGATATTCATTGAATGCTTATATTCTTGACGCACACGCTGCATTAAATGTATTACCCTTTCATATGTATATCATTTAATGTATTGAACCTTTCATGTACAGCCTCAAGGCTATAAATACCTTGTATCAAACCCATTCAAGGGGACCGGAATTTCTTGAGAGAATTTGTAATCAAGAATTCTGCAAACACTCAGCAATAACATAACAGTGGACGTAGGCTTTATTCCTAGCCGAACCACTTTAAAAATCTTTGTCTTATTTATTTATCTGTGATTGAATAATTAGAGCAATCTAGTTTTTTACATCAACAAAGTATAAAGGCAAAGGAAACATATGGGAGTACATTATGGAGATGTCTAACATCGCTTCAAAACTTAAAGTACTAAAGTTAGAGATGTATAGTAACTTACTCGTGCATCTGTTATTAATATCTCTTCCTTCACACTATGGACAGTTTATAGTGAGTTATAATACTTAAAAGGATAAATGTACTCTTAATAAGCTCATTTAACATTGTGTGCAAGAAGAGGAAAGGTTAAAAAAAGAAAAGACAACTGAAATTGCTCATATTGCATCTACCTTGATGAATATAAAGAGGAAAAGGACTAATGATAAGGGTACTACAGTTGTAACATCACAACACAAACCTAAAGTCCAACAAAAGAAACAAGTTCAGGATTCAAAATTTGCTTATTTCTTTTCGAGAAACCTGGGCATGTGAAGAACTATTGTTCCAATTACACCACATGGCGTGTAAATAAAGGCACACTTCTCACTTTGTTTTGTTCTGAAGTTAATTTGGATTTTGTACCTAGACATACGTGGTGGGTAGATTCGGGTGCTACTACTTATGTAAGTATGTCTATGCATGGTTTCTTGTGGAGCCGATCGCCAAATGATGCTGAAAGATTTATCTATGTGGGCGACGGCACAACAGTTGGAGTTGAAGAAATTGCGACCTTTAGATTATCTTTTACGACTGATCATTTTATTGAATTAATAAAGACTTATGTAGTACCCTTTTATAGACAAAACTTGGTTTTTATTTTTATTTTGGATAAATATAGTTATTCTTGTTCACTTGGAAATAATAAAGTTACTCTCTTTATTAATTCTAATTTGGTTGTGACTGGTTCTTTAATTGATAAATTGTATTTATTAAAAACCAATGCTTCATTTAATGAAACCTTGCAAAAATTAAAATTAACTGATGAGAATTCTGTTGCTTTGTGGAACAAGCGTTTGGGTCATATCTCCCAAAGGATAATTGAAAGGCTCGTGTCAGACGGAATACTTGAACCCCTTAATTTCACAGACTTTGATGTTTGTATTGAGTGTATAAAGGGGAAACAAACAAAAATAAGGAAATTAAGTGCCATAAGGAGTTATGATGTCTTAGAATTGATACATTCTGACATTTGTGGTCAATTCCCTACGGCTTCATGGAATGGCCAACAATATTTTATCTCTTTTATCGACAAATATTCTCGTTATGGGTACTTATATTTAATTTATGAGAAGTATCAAGCTCTGGACGTGTTAAGGCCTTCAAAGTCGAAGTTGAAAATCAATTAGGCACGAAGATTAAAGCTGTCAAATCGGACTGTGGTGGTGCATACTATGGAAAATATGATAGATCAGGTGAACAACATCCAGAACGTTTAAGGACATGGTAAGAAGTATGATTCATAATTCTTCTTTGCCAGTGTAACTCTAGGGAGAGGCGCTTAAGACTGCAGTATATATTCTAAATAGAGTACTTTGTACAATGGTAATGAAAACCCCTTATGAACTATTGATAGGTTAAAAACATGTCATTAAACATTTACACAATTGGGGGTATCCAGATGAGGCAAGTCCTTATAGGCCAATTATAAAATAACTGGACTCAAGAACTATTATCTGCTATTTTGTTGGGTACGCTAAACAAGAGAAGGGTTTCAAGTTTTATAATCCCTCAACTAAGTACTTTTTCGAGACGAGAAATGCTAGATTTCTTGAGGATGTTGAGTTTTAGGGGGAATATATGGTTAAGAATAAGAATGTTGTCTTTGAATAGGAATCAATTCCTCTCCCAAATATTGTTCAGCCTGCTGACAGCCAAGAAGACAACAACGAGGACTTTCTTACTCAAAATCTAAGAGTTGTTCTAGAAGAGAAAACTCAATAACCTCATGAGCAGTTGTAGATCATTTTGATTTATAGCTGCATCAGATGGATGTTAAGATGGCTTTTCTTAATGGTAACATTGGGGAAACCATGTATATGGTGCAACTAGAAAGCTTTGACCCGGGTGATCCAGAGTCTATGGTTTGCAAACTAAAGAAATCCATATATGGTCTCAAACAAGCTTCCGGTTGATGGTATCATGAGTTTTATCAAGTCATTATCTCATATGATTTTGAGGTTAATGGTTGATGACTGTATATATCACAAGTTAAGAACAACCTTGAATTTGCTATTAATGGTTGTTCTGGAAAAACAAAGAAGACAAAGAAGACGACACAAAACGACGTCGTTTTGGTTAACAAGATGACTTTTTTTTGTTGTTTTCATTATTTATTCACATCATATTAATGTAAATTGGTGCTGGTTCATTGGCAAGGGATGGTTTGTTGGTAATGGAAGGTCAAGAGTTCAACTCTTGTTATACCCTTTTTTAAGACATTAAAATTACATAAAAGGCTTATTTAGAAGCCTAAGGAGTTCGAACCTATGACCTTCTATAGATTGAGACCTTTCATTTAGACCATCAACCACTAAGCTAAGCAACCACGTTGGTTATGTTGCTGTTATACAATAATTTGTAGATTTTACAGCACATTACTTTCCACTTTTGCTAGTATATAATACAAATTTAAATTCAAATATTGGTGTTTATATATATATATATATATATATATAAATTGAGATAAATTAATTTAAACAATATGTCATCAAAGTGAGCTCTTTTGTTAAAAAAAAATAATTTTATTTCGAATATAAAAGGATTATGGGCATGTAATTTATATGAATATTAATCGAACCAAGGTGCAAAAAAAAATAATAATAAAAAAAAAAAAACTCCAAGAAACTGATGAGCCCTCTCTCCAAGAACCAACAAAGAAATTAAGGAGAATTCTTTTTCTCCTTCTCTCGTAACAATGGCACTACCTGCAAATGCTTCTACAATTCCCCCTAAACCACCTGACTCTGTTTGGACCAAATCCTTTGCGAGCATACTCATGAACCAACAACCAAAAGATCTGGCATTGAAGAGTCCATCCACGTTTAAGGGAGAACCAGCTGTTATATTCTCCCAAGAAGACATTGAAACCCTAGCTGAACCATTTAAACACTCAATTGTGGGGAAATTCTCTCATGGAAGACCCCCAATTGATTATATTCGAAAAAAAATTCAAACCTTTTTCCCTGAAATCTGCATACTCTATTGGCCTTCTTGATTCCAAACACATCCTAATAAGATTAAATAGTGAGGAAGATTATGTTAGACTTTGGCTTAGAGACATTTGGTATATTGGGAAGTACCCTATGCGCACTTTTAAGTGGACAACTGAATTCAAACCAGATGAGGAAAGTCCCATAGTTCCTGTGTGGATAAATCTCCCAAACCATCCATTACATTTCTATGCGAAATCAGCCTTATACTCTATTGCCCAACTTGTGGGAAAACCACTTAAATTAGATGCATCAACTGCCTCTATATCCAGACCAAGTTTGGCTAGAATTTGTGTGGAAGTAAACACCCTGAGAGAAAGAATCAACAGAATATGGATAGGTAGTGGAAATTCTGGCTTCTGGCAAAATATTGTATATGAAAAATTCCCTTCATTCTGTGAGTTCTGTAAAAAATAAGGGCACTCTGAAAGCAAATGTATGATCAAATTCCCTCAACTAAAGCCTAAGAAAGATGTGGCCAACAATCAATCCAAGAAAGAGGAAATTCAAGAAGTGCACAAAGATACTGCAACAAAGTCTCCTGATGAAAATGATCACAACAAAGATCCTGCAGAAAATCATTTTGAGATTCTGCCTGGTATTACAGAAAACGAGGTTTCTAATAATATTGTTTCTGTAAAAGAAGATATGCAACCTGCAAGGCTTTCCAATAGGTTTGATATCCTTCAAGATGATAACATCTCTAATTCAGAAGATGAGAACCAAGATTATCATAACTCCTTTTTTAATGATGGGGAAAAGATAGCTCAGGAGGGGCTGCTGTCTTCCCAACATTTAATCTCAGAAGAGACTCTCATAATTAACCAAATAAACCTTTCTCCTAAAGCTTCAAAATTACCTCCAGCGGAGAAAAATCCAGCTAGAATGAAGGATAACTTATCAGATACTGAAGTTTCCTTAAAAAAGAGTCCTAAGATCGAGGAGTTACAAAGGTTTGCTAGATGGTTTGATGATAAATGGAAGAATATTCAGAAAGATAAAGAAGAAAAGGAAAAAATAAAGAAAGATCCAATTATACCCAAAGCTCCTGCCAAGATATCAAAGCAAGGCATTCCTACTAAACAATCCCATTATGATCCTCTATTCAGAAGAATCACCAGAGCTACAGGTAAGTCCTCTTCCTCAAACTTCAACTCTACTGTCTAAACGCTGAATTTCTGTTGTTGGAATATTAGGGGTGTTGCTAATAAAGCAACTAATAGAAGATTGAAAAACCTTATAAAAAAATACAATCTACCTGCTATTGCTCTATTAGAACCTAAAGTTAATATTGAAAAAATAAATTTATACAAACTTAAGTGGCAATTCCCTAATAGTGCCTCAAATATATCTAATAAAATTTGGTTCCTTTAGCAAAATGACTTAAAAGTCAGCATTACCTATAACACTGATCAACTTTTGTGCCTTAAAATTAATATTGAGTACCTTAACTCCACCATTTTTTTGGTCTTAATATATGCCAAATGTACTGCTCTGGAAAGAAGAAACTTATGGTATGATATAGGTCAGTTAACATCCCAAAATTCTGATATGCCTTGGCTCATTATAGGTGATTTTAATGTTGTTTCTAAATAGGAAGAAAAATTAGGTGGTACAGATATAGATTTCCATGCTATTGAGGATTTTAATGATATGATAACTACATGCTCTCTCACTGATCTTGGCTACTCTGGATCTAGATTTACCTGGTCTAATAATCGTATTAATGGTACTATATTTTGTAGATTAGACAGAGGGCTGGTAAATATGCACTGGCTAAATAAATTTCCATCTACTTCCATCTCTCACTTACATAAAACTTGCTCTGATCATTGTCCACTTCTTCTGTCTATCAAAAGTAAATTAGATGACCTGCCTAAACCTTTCAAGTTCTTATCTATGTGGTGTATTCAATCTAATGTGAAAGATATCATCCAGAATTCTTGGAACTGTGATGTTCATGCCCCTCCTATGAAGCTTTTCTCCATAAAGCTTAAAATGCTAAAAGCAAAACTCAAAGTTTGGAACAAAGAAGAGTTTAAAAATGTTTTTCAAAATGTCAGTAATCTAGAAGATGAAGTTCTGATAAAGGAGCAGGATTTTGAACACAATCCTTCTGAAACTTCTAGATCTGAGCTATTTAAAACTAGAGCCAAATTGAATATCGCTTTACAAAGGGAGGAAAGCTTTTGGCTTCAAAAAAGTAATAAAAAATGGCTTAAACAAGGGAATCTGAATACCAAACTTTTCCATGTTTCTGTTAAAATCAGACATAGAAGATTGAATATAAGCAAGATCAAAGATGCTCAAAATAACTGGATTGATAAACAAGAGGACATTGATAGTTTGTTTGTATCCCACTTTCAAAACATTTGGAAATCTATCTTCTCAATATTGATAATAGTTTTTTACAAGTTATTGATAAAGCTATATCTGAAGATAACAATAAATATCTCACTGATTTCCCATCTGAAGAAGAGATTTTTAATGCCATAAAAAATATGAACCTTTCCAGTGCTCCTGGCCCTGATGGTTATGGAGGAGAATTCTATTACAAGTTTTGGGACATCATCAAACAAGATTTAATAAAGGCCATTCACTCCTTTTTTGCTGGAGCTGATATTCCCAAAAGTTGGTATGCTACCAACATTGCTCTTATTCCTAAAGTAGACATGCCTATAAATTGCTCGCATTTCAGACCTATAAGCTTATGTAACTTCTCTAATAAAATTATATCTAAGATCCTCAATGAGAGATTAGCCTCTGTTCTCCCTAAAATTATATCCCCTAATCAATCTGGTTTTGTTAAAGATCGTAGTATAAACGATAACATTCTGCTTGCTCATGAATTATCTCAGTCTATAGCTAAAAAAGTTCGTGGTCATAATGTTATTATCAAATTAAACATGGAAAAGGCCTATGATAAAGTGTATTGGCCTTACTTATGTCAAGTCTTGAGGAAATTTGGGTTTAATCAAATGTTCATAGACATGATTTGGAGATTAATCTCAAACAATTGGTTCTCTATTTCCATAAATGGGCAAAGTAAAGGTTTTTTTCAATCTTTTAGAGGGCTTAGGCAAGGTGATCCCCTGTCTCCTAGCTTATTTATTATAGCTGCTGAATGTTTAAGTAGAAATATAGATAATTTGTTTAAGAATGGCAAAGCTATTCCTTTCTCCCATCCTAGAAATTGTAAATTGATTTCTCACTTGGCTTATGCTGATGATATCATAATCTTTTCTAATGGTAACAAGAAAAGTTTACTTGCTATTACTAAACTATTTAAAAACTATGAAAAAACCTTCGGTCAGTCTATAAATATCTCTAAAAGCTCTATTTTCATTGATAAAAATCTCTCCCCTCCTATTAAAACTAAGATAGGATTTAATTCTGGTTTAAATATCAAAACCATGCCCATGAAATATTTAGGTTGCAACATTAACAAAGGGAGAAATAAGCTATCTCACTTTTCTGATCTTATGAACTCTATTAGAGAGAAGCTAAATTCTTGGTCGTCTAAGTTAATTTCTCAAGCTGGTAGGGCCACTCTGATTAGGAGCGTCCTTTTATCCATCCCTATCCACATCATCTCTGTTATTAGCCCCCCGAAAACTATTATTAAAAGATTGCATAATATTTTTTCTAAATTTTATTGGGGTGGTGTTAATAAAGATAAACCTTACCAATGGTCTAAGTGGCATGACATGTGTTTTCCTTTTGAAGAAGGAGGATTAAATTTTAGAAATATGGAAGATATCATTAATGCTTCAAGCATGAAATTGTATTGGAAATTTTTATTTGATAATGGTATTTGGGCCTCTTTTATGAGATCTAAATATCAGAGTAGAATGCTTTTGAACTCTGGATCCTCTACTATTAGAAGAATAAAATCTATATCTAGCTTAGCTGACGATCACATTGATTTTGACAATCAAATATGGACTCCATCCTACTCTGGGGATTTCCATTTGAAAGAAGCATTCCAAATATGTAGAAAAAATAATCCTACTTCTCTCACTTGGAAAATTAATTGGTCTAAAGATTGTCCCATAAAAATTTCTAATTTTATTTGGAAATTACTAAATCATTTTGTGCCTTTTGAGTCTGAAATCCAAAAAATTGGTATAAGACTTGCTCCGGTTTGCAGGGAATGTTTAGTTAATGAAGATAGCGATAAGCATGTTTTGCTAGATTGTAAATTAGCCAAAAAAGTTTGGCAATTTTTTTGTCATCTTTTCAAAGTAACTCCTAACAATTCTTCTTGCAGGGCTATGATTATATCTTGGTGGATGATTAAAAATAACAAAGACTATCTTAAAATTCTTTTTGCTATAACCCCTAAAATTATTTTCTGGGAATTATGGAAGGCTAGAAATAGATTGATTTTTGAAAATTCAAAGTCTTCTGTTAATTATATAATTAATCAAATTGTTTTTTTAGCCTCCTCCATTCTCCAAAATCTAAAAGTTTATGATATTCCTATCTCAGAAGATTATCAAATTATAAATTTATTTAAAGTTCACATTAGTCCCAAAGTTGTCCAGATTATAAAATGCGTTTGGTCTAACCCTCCAAGTGGTGTTTTTAAATTAAATATTGATGGAGCTTCTAAAGGAAATCCGGGAAATAGTGGTATTGGAGGGGTGATTAGGGACTCCAATGGGAACTTCATTGCAGGGTTTGAATGATATATAGGTATACAATCTTCGTTTTTTGCAGAAAGTTTGGCTTTGGTTGAAGGCATGAAAATGGTGTCTCAATTAAACATTCAAAGAGTGATAGTGGAATCTGATTGCAAGCTAGAAAGATTCTTCAAGATTTCCAATGCTCGGATGAAGTGACCATCAAACATATATGGAGACAATCAAACTCAGTTGCTGATCAATTAGCTTCACGGGCTTCTCTTTTCAACACGGATTCTATGTATTGGGACCAAAGCTCTCTCCCCAGATTGGTTAAAGGTTTACTTAAAATGGATAGGCTGCATACTCCTCAAATATGGCATAGAATTTTAAAGATGTAATGGGGTTTGTATTATCCCCAAATTTTCTTTCAAGTTTTCTATATGTAATGGGGTTATTATTAAATCCCATATTTATTGCTTTCTTTCTAGAGTATTGGGCCCAACCTCTAGAATTTTTAGTTTGCTTGGGTTTGTAAGCTCCGGAGAGGCTTTTTCTCCTTATTATATTTATAATACGTGTGGGGGTTCCGTCCCTCTTTGCTGAAAAAAAAAAAAAAAAAAATCTGACCATGGAAGATTAATTTTTAACAAAATTGCATGTGCAACTTTAGAAATAAGCACGTGATAATTATTTGGTTTTACATATGAATAATAAATCTGCCCAAAGGAAGAATTATTATTCTATATGTTCTTATTATCAGTGTTAGATTATTACACTAAGATATCACTTACAAGTTAAATTTTTTTTCAAAGATAAAATATTAAAAGAGTGTTCGATATCTTAAAATGGGGTTTGCCTTATTTCAATTTATTTTTTGATATATGACTTATATGTGTTATTTTTATTTGTTTCTTGTTCTCTGATTCAGCTATTAGTTCTGCTTCTAACATTACTACTAGTATTAATTATATTCCTACGCTTAATGGAACAAACTTTAAGTCGTGGCAAGAGCACCTTCAAATCGTTCTCGGTGTCATGGATCTGGACCTTGCGTTATGGGTTCCTTCTCCTGTACCTCTTACGTATAAAAGTTCCTCTGATGACAAAAAGGATTTAGAAAGGTGGGAGAAGTCAAATCACATGTGTTTGATGATCATAAAGAAGGTCATTCCATAAGCATTTAGGGGAACAATATAAAAAACGATAAAGACAGCTAAAGAGTTCCTAGAAGAAATTAAGAACAGATTTTCCAAGAAAGAAAAGGCTGAAACAAGTAAACTTTTGGCAAGTCTCATCTCAATTATGTATTAAGTTAATGGGAACATTAGGGAGTACATTATGAAAACGTCTCATCTCGCTTCAAAGTCGAGAGCACTTAATCTTGATCTCTCTGAGGATTTTCTTATGCATTTGGTTTTGATATCTCTTCCCACACAATTCAATCAATTTAAAGTGAGCTACAACTGCCAAAAGGAGACTGGGTCTCTTAATGAGCTCATCTCACATTGTGTGCAAGAAGGGGAAAGACTGAAGCAATATGAGACATAAAGTTCTCATTTGGCTAGTGTAATACCCCGTATTTTTATGGCTTTTAATTTGGGGATTTATTAAATTTAAATTGAGATATTAATTTAATATTAATCAGGAAATTATTTTAAATAGTTACTAGCATGACGAGAGTTAGTAATTATTGAGAATTTGTTGAATATTACTAAATGAGTAAAGTAATATATAAGATTGATTTTATTGAAATTGTCACGAGTGAATAAAATGGCAATTATGAAATTTAAGTCGCGACGCGCCTGTGACGTGTTGGGATTAAATTACTATTATTAAAAGTGAATATATATTATAAGTCACCCGTATCGTCATTTAGAGTGCGCCAATGTATCCGGAAGGGACAAGATATCCAGAAAAGTATACCCGGGGTTTAGTTTGGGCCTCGGGACATTTTTAGGCCTAATTGGCATCCCGGGAGGGTATTTTAAACATTTTCTATTTTACGGTAATTAAACCCACAAATTTCCCTAAGGTATATCAGCCATTTGAGTTAGGATTTTAGGGTTAACAAT
Source organism: Sambucus nigra (assembly GCA_949130495.1). Classification (NCBI taxonomy): domain Eukaryota; kingdom Viridiplantae; phylum Streptophyta; class Magnoliopsida; order Dipsacales; family Adoxaceae; genus Sambucus; species Sambucus nigra. The sequence goes on along the minus strand of OX422215.1, from coordinate 298,152,221 downwards.
CACAAAACTTAAGAACAGCCATTAGAGAAGAAGGTAGGAAGTTTTTCAAGCAACCCAAGGCCAAGAACTCATCCCTTTACACCGCCACAACCACCAAAACGTAGATCGCACGAAGGAATGCAATCATACCTTTTTCATCCACAAATCAGACCCTTGTATTTCCAGGCAAGTATCTATCTTGCATTTTTTTAGTTATTGTTTCATCTAGTCTAGATTAGGATTGTTATACACATGTTTCATAAAAGAATTTGAGGAATTTGAGGATTTAATCACATGTCTTGGTGGAAATAGTTATATTTTGGACATCCCAATCATATGTAGAGGATAACCCAAGAATTGGTATAAGCTTAAAAGCAAGAAATCTGGAAAAGAATTAAAAGAATGAAAGTTGTATGAAAATTTGGGTTCTTGTTAAATATGATGATCTACCCCATTAATTCAATACCTTTGATGAATTTGGACATGTTTCACGTAGGAAATCATGTATATAGGTATATGTAACTAGTAGTAATGTTGTTTGGGAGTTTGAGAATCGTTAATGGCATTTTGGAGTAATTTGGATGATGAAACCCGTAGGTTGAAATTGCAGTTTCTGGGCAAGAACTGCTTGATCGATCGATCGACTCAAGAACATCGATCGATCGACCCCCTTTCCTCGATCGATCGACCCCTCCTGAAAAATTGCATATTTTTTCCCTTTTTTTTTAATCCGATTTAAATACGTAGGAACCCTTGAATATTATTTATAGAGTATAAAGGGTCGTGGGCAGGACTAGTAGGGTCTATATAGACTCCGTTGAATGAAATTTAATATCGTATGAAATTGTGGGTTAACGGGGAATTTTGTTACACATTAGAGATTGTGCTTAAGTTCGTTAATGAATTGAGGGACTCGTAAAAGTCTAAGACTAGGAGGTTAGAGAGGGTATACCTATTGAAATTGTATTTAGCAAAAGAGAATACTTTGAGAGATGAGAAATAAGTATGAAATAAATTATAAGTGGGAATAGAAGTGATGAATCCCTTATGCGAGGTAATTAGGTAACATTGTACTGGATGCGATTAATAATAATTAGGGGTCGTGGGTAGACCTTATTGTAAATTGTGTATCTATATATAGTTGTGTAACTGTGTACATATATTAAATACTTTATTTATGAATAATCATACCCGTGCTACTTACTATCACGGAGGTTGCGACGCCGGGACAGTCTTATCTCGATGAGACCTTTATGGAGGACATTGACTTGTACCCTAGAACATAGGATTCCTTGGTATAGACTATCTGAGAATGATAGTCAGACAGCCCTAAAAGGCGTGAGGGGTATATGATGACCTCTTAGTGACTTGAAACTATGCTTCACCTCCATTGTGTGTGTATTGTGTTAATACAGTTCGAGAGTGATTCCGAACTAGTATTTCCCTTACTACGAGTGATACGGGGACTTGATAACAGAGTATGCCAGCACCATAGAATTTATGTGGGGTGCCGATATTATATATGATATAAGAGTGACTGATATATATATATATATATATATATGGGAACTTTCTACTATGCGTATAAGTAGTTAAGTAATGAATGAATTGCTCCAACTTATTAATAAGTGTTCGGGAACCTTGTAAAGGCACGGTGTTATTCTAAGTAACATAATAAATCTCAAAGAGAATGATTTTCTAAAACTAAATACAATAACCTTTTCTACTTCTTGGGATAAAAGTTAATGGGAAAATAAGAGTTAAGTTTATGAGTTTAGTAGTACGGTAGGCGTGCACACTAGATGAGAGGCGAGAATTCTGAAGAGAGTGTCGCATACTAACATAGTTATTACATTAGCCGGTAAGTATTTTAAATACTTGTTAAACTATTTTAAACTATTTTACACTCGAGCTCTAACCCGTTTTCTGTCATCTTCTCTCTCTTGTATATATATGTATGTATTACAGGTGCCCATCCACAGGGGCATCATGCTTAAGTACTTTGGATTCGACATGTTGCAGCTTATGTGGAAGTTGTAGGCTCTTGCTTAGATGGCCTCTTCATTGATTCAGTTTCTATTTTAGTTTTTCATAGTTAGGGCATGTGTTGCCCAATTTCCTATCCCGTTGGATTTGTCAAAGATTTATGTTTATGTTATTTCCAGTATTTAGTACCCTTTGGGAATTAACTCTTGTCAGGATGATTTCATTTACAGTTCATAGCTTGGGTTAGTTTATCTAGATAGTTTAAATTGGAAATTTTATTTTGCGACAGTGATGCTAAGAATGAACCAACCGTTCACCTTGATTTTAATTTCATAAAGGACCGATCACCCAGTATTTAATTAGGCGGGGTGCCATAGGTGGTATCAGAGCATCAGATTATAGTTTCCTTTAGGATCTGTATGGATTATTTCGTTTCCATCTTAGCGTCTTTGATTTAGAGACCTATTTTAGGACTGTTGTATTTTGGTATATACGCTTACGTCTTCTGCTATTTGAGATTTGATAATAACTGTAGACTAATAAACTTCCTTCTCGTTTCAGATTCCTCCGAGACGTGCACCCTGAGATAGGAATGCCCAGCCCGACCAGCTAGCAACTTTGGCTCAGTGGATGATGAATGCAACTGAAGTAGCCACCATTGTTGCTCAGGCGGTGAATACCGCATTAGCGGTGGTGCAGCAGGCTCCACCCCAGGTTCAGGCAGTTGCGCCAATACCGGTACAGCTTCCCACTGCATGGGAGCAGGTTAGGTATGCCTTTCAGAAGGCATATCCCCCGGAGTTCTCGAGTAGCTCGGACATAGTAGTCACCAGCTAATAGAAGAAGGATAATTAGAGACATCTACGCATGTATGAGTGCACCGACGTGCAGAAACAGTTGTTGGATTCCTTCAAGCTAGTGGGGGCCTCTTTGGAGTGGTGGGAGTCCACCACCACCTTGGATGAAAGGGACAACATCACGATTCAGTCATTTTGGGCGCGGTTTGACTGCAAGTACTTTCCATCTTCCATGCAGACTGAGATGAAGCGGAGGCTATTGAATCTTAAGCAGGAGGGTATGACCGTTGTTGAATACGAGGAGGAGTTCACCAGACTTCTCACGATACTGCCAGATGAGGCACCCACTAGGGAGAAGAAGATACTGTTGTTTGTAGATGGATTGACCTGAAGGATCCATCAACACCTCATAGGCAATGTATCATTGAGTACTTACACTGACGTACTCAACGCTTCTTTGTTGTACTATCAGGATCACCGCTTCCATCAGTAGGGGAGTAAACGAGCAGGGGAGTTTGGCCAGCAGGGCAAGACAGGCGACAGTAGTACTAGTGGGGCACGAGCACCCTAGGGACAGACCCGTCACAGTGAGAAGAGCTCCCATCAGGGGGACACTGCCAAGCGATTCTGATCAGGTGATTCCAGACATGGATTTGGGGGATTTAGGCAGGGCCAGTCTAGTTAGTAGGGCCAACACCATCAGTAGTAGGGTTAATAACAGTTCCATCAGGGCCATCAGCGTTATCAGCAGGGCCAGTGGCGGGGTGGTAACGGCCAATAGGGTAGTGGTCAGCAGGGGCAGAGGGGAGGTAACATCAGGGGCAGATGCTTTAGATGTGGAAAGAATGACCATAGGCGCCAGGATTGCCCAGAGGGGAATAGGGCCCCACAGCAGCAGGGTTCTCGTAATGAGCCATAGAGGTCGCTCTTTCCAGCCGCCCTCCCAGTGCCAGCTTAGGTGCCATCCCTACCAGTCATCCCAGTAGCTCCACTTCAGCAGGAGCAATTGCAGTATGGACGTGTCTATAACGTCCACCAGGCGACAGCACCTCAGGAACAACCCACGATTGAGGGTACGTTTCCTATCCATGGCACTATGGGTCGGGTTTTATTTGATACTGGGGCATCGCACTATTTTATAGCTACTCATTTTGCACGGGCCTTAGGGTTATTAGACACGGCAGAGAGCACTGTGATAGGCGTAGACACACCACTAGGGAATGGGTCTTTTATTTTCTTTATATGCCGGGGTGTAGGTATAGATATTGGTAGCTTGGTTTTTCCTACAGATATGCTAGTCTTAGAGATGCATGAGCACGATGTCATCATCGGCATGGATTGGCTCGCCGCGTATAAAGCCATGATTAATTATTTCAGTAAGAGTATTATCTTTGCCATTCCGTGGCAGGAGATGTTTTTAGTGGCGATGCCCCTCCCAGAGGGGGATCTTCCACCCATTTGTATTACATAGAGGAGGATACCTCTAAGGAGATTGTGATTCCCCTGGATTCGATTCCAATCGTTCATGAGTTTTCGGATGTATTTCAGGAGATACCGGGCCTACCCCTAGTCGAGAGATAGATTTCGTCATAGACTTGATGTTAAGTACTCGGCCGATAGCACGTGCATCGTACCGTATGGCTCTAGTGAAGATGAGGGAATTACGGGATCAGGTAGAGAAGCTATTAGGTCAGGGCTTCATTCGTAGGAGCACCTCACCTTAGGGCGCTACGGTATTATTTATGAAGAAAAGAGACAGATCACTGAGGCTATACATGGATTATCGAGAGTTGAATAAGGTCATGATACAGAATAAATATCCATTGCCTCGAATCGATAACCTGTTCGACCAGCTGAGAGGAGCAACCTTCTTTTCGAAGATAGATTTGAGATCGGGATACCATCAGCTACGAATTAGGGAGAAGGATTTGTCGAAGACTACTTCTTTGACGAGATATGGATCCTATGAGTTCAGAGTAATGTCGTTTAGGCTGATAAATGCTCCAGCCATATTCATGGACTTGATGAACCGAGTTTTCAGAAAGTTCTTAGATCAGTTTGTTATTGTCTTCATAGATGACATCCTGATTTATTTACACACCAAGGAGGAGCATATCAAGCACTTGAGGAAGGTTCTTCAGACTCTACGAGAGCATCAGATGTATTCTAAGTATGAGAAGTATGGATTCTGGTTACGGGAGGTATAATTTTTACAGCATGTTGTGTCGTAATTGGGGATATCGGTTGACCCGAGCAAAGTGTTAACAGTGAGGGAGTGGGGACAACCCACAACAATAACAGAGGTGCGTAGTTTCTTGGTGTTAGCTGGGTACTATAGGAGGTTCATCCGAGGCTTTTCGAAGATAGCGGGTCCATTGATAAATCTGACTCGCAAGGGAATTCCATATGTTTGGGATGATGCTTGTCAATTGGCTTTTGATGAGCTAAAAGATAAGTTGACTTCGACGCTAGTTCTTTCTTTGCCCAAGACGGGAGTGTAGTACTTTGTGTACACTGACACCTCTTTACGCGGACTCGAAGGAGTACTTCAGCAGGAGGATAAGGCTACAGCTTTTGCCTCCCGCAAGCTTAAGCCTCACGAGAGGAATTACCCCACCCACGACTTAGAGCTAGCAGCGGTCGTATTTGCACTACGGATTTGGAGACATTACTTGTTAGGGGAGAAGTTTTGCTTGTTCACTGACCACAAGTCACTACAATACTTGTTCACTCAGTAAGAGTTGAACATGCGTTAGCGTAGATGGTTGGAGTTTGTGAAAGACTACCAGTTTGAGATACAGTATCATCCGGGGAAGGCTACATGGTTACTGATGCGTTAAGCCGTAGACCGGAAGGAGACGTAGTGTAAGTGTTGAGAGTGAAGTGGGAAGAGTTGAGAAACCAGGATGCGGTAGCCCATTCCTTTATATCTGTTATGTCAGTCACACCCGATATCGTTATGAGGGTGATACAAGCACAAGCGGTGAATACATTTTGCCAGGAGCAGATTGAACGGCTCTTAGTTGAGGGGGTTGAATTCTATTCTGTGAGTTCTAATGGGGGCATGAGATTTAATCGGAGATTAGTTGTCCTAGAGGGAGAAGACTTACGTCATGCAGTTATGACACAATCGCACGGATCCAAATTTACGATATATCCCGGAGGGGATAAGATGTACCAGTATATGAGGAGGCAGTACTGGTGAAGTGGGATGAAGAAGGACAATGCAGAGTTTATATCCAAATGTTCTACCTACCAGATGGTAAAGGTGGACAACCAGAGACCGCCAGGGTTACTCCAACTTTTGGAGATACCTATGTGGAAATGGGAAAGTATTTCCATGGACTTCATTACTGGATTGCTTGCGTCACAGCGGGGTCACGATTCCATATGGGTGATTGTGGATCGGTTGATCAAGATAGCTGACTTTCTGTCAGTACGGACAGACTACACCACGGGCCAGTATGCACAGTTATTCATTGCCGAGATCGTTAGGCTACATGGGGTGCCCTTGTATATTGTGTTTTATAGAGACAATTCTTTTGTGTCGCGCTTCTGGGAGAGATTTCAAGAGGCTATGGGTACAAAGTTGAGATTGAGTTCAGCTTATCACCCACAGATGGATGGACAGATAGAGCGTACCAATCAGATGTTGGAGGATATGCTGCGAATGTGTGTCCTTGATTTTGGAGGATTTTAGGAGACGTATCTTCCACTAGTGGAGTTACTTATAATAACTCTTATCAGTTTACGATCGGAATAGCCCCATTTTAGGCGTTCTATGGCAGGCCTTGTCATTCTCCCGCTTATTGGCTAGAGGTGGGGGATAATAAGTTACTAGGGCCAGAGGTGATTTAGGAGACTTCAGTTATGATTGATCTTATCAAGAGTCGCATTCGGGTAACCCAGGACCGGTAGAAAAGCAACGCCGATGCAAAGCGGTCTTTTCGAGAGTTTAGCGTGGGGGACCAAGTATTACTGCGTGTGTCTCCTATGAGAGGAGTGATGAGGTTTGGAAAGAAAGGGCAGTTGGATCCGAGATACGTGGGACCATTTCCCATTATCGATACGATTAGGCTGGTGGCATACAGATTAGGGATGCAAGAGCACTTGCACCGCATTCATGATGTATTGCATATCTCGTCATTGAGATAATATCTTCGGGATGATATGTCTCACACCCACATCGCGATAGAGGAGATTGACTTATAACCCGACAACTCTTATGAGGAGAGACCAGTGGTTATCCTATACCATAGCGAGAGGAAATTGAGATCGAAGGTAGTCCCACTTGTACGGGTCCAGTGGGAGCATCATAATATGGAGGAATCCACTTGGGAGCGCGAGGCAGATATGCGCGAAAGATATCCATATCTATTCTTACCAGGTATGCCTTATTTTCTGAATTTTGGGATGAAATTCCGTTATTAGGGGGAAGTATGTAATACCCCGTATTTTTATGTCTTTTAATTTGGGGATTTATTAAATTTAAATTGAGATATTAATTTAATATTAATCAGGAAATTATTTTAAATTGTTACTAGCCTGACGAGAGTTAGTAATTATTGAGAATTCATTGAATATTACTAAATGAGTAAAGTAATATATAAGATTGATTTTATTGAAATTGTCACGAGTGAATAAAATGGAAATTATGGAAATTTAAGTCGGGACGCGCCTGTGTCGTGTCGGGACTAAATTATTATTATTAAAAGTGAATATATTATAAGTCACCCGTATAGTGATTTCGAGTGCGCCAATGTATCCTTAAGGGCCGAGATAGTTAGAAAAGTATACCCGGGGGTTTAGTTTGGGCCTCGGGGCATTTTTAGGCCTAATTGGCATCACGGGAGGGTATTTTAGACATTTTGTATTTTTGGGTAATTAAACCCACGAATTTCCCTAAGGTATATCAGCCATTTGAGTTAGGCTTTTAGGGTTAATAATCACAAGACTTAAGAATGGCCATTAGAGAAGAAGGTAGGAAGCTTTCCAAGCAATCCAAGGCCAAGAACTCATCCGTTTACACCGCCACAACCACCAAAACGTAGATCGCACGAAGAGGAATGTAACCATACATTTTTCATCCACAAATTAGACCCTTGTATTTCCAGGCAAGTATCTATCTTTCTTTTCTTTTAGTTATTGTTTCATCCATGTTAGATTAGGATTGTTATACACATGTTTCATAAAAGAATTTTAGGAATTTGAGGATTTAATCACATGTCTTAGTAGAAATATTTATATTTTAGACATCCCAATCATATGTAGAGGATAACCCACGAATTGGTATGAGTTTAAAAGCAAGAAATCTCGAAAAGAATTAAAAGAATGAAAGTTTTATGAAAATTAGGGTTCTTGTTAAATATGATGATTTACCCCATTAATTCAATACCTTTGATGAATTTGGACATGTTTCACGTAGGAAATCATGTATATAGGTAGATGTAACTAGTAGTAATGTTGTTTAGGAGTTTGAGAATCGTTAATGGCGTTTTGGAGTAATTTGGATGATGAAACCCGGAGGTTGAAATTGCAGTTTCTGGGCAAGAACTACGTGATCGATCTATCGACTCAAGAACATCGATCGATCGATAATCGATCGATCGACCCCCTTTCCTCGATCGATCGACCCCTCCTGAAAAACTGCATATTTTTCCCCATTTTGTTTAATCCGGTTTAAATACGTAGGAACCCTTGATTATTATTTATAGAGTATAAAGGGTCGTGAGGAGGACCAGTAGGGTCTATATAGACTCGGTTGAATGAAATTTAATATGGTATGAAATTGTGGGTTAACGAGGAATTTCATTACATATTAGAGATTGTGCGTAAGTTCGTTAATAAATTGAGGGACTCGTGAAAGTCTTAGACTAGAAGGTTATAGAGGGTATACCTACTGAAATTGTATTTAGCAAGAGAGAATAGTTCGAGAGATGAGAAGTAAGTATGAAATAAATTATAAATGGGAATAAAAGAGATGAATCCCTTATGCAAGGTAATTGGTTAACATTGTACTAAATGCGATTAATAATAATTAGGGGTCGTGGGCGGACCTTATTGGAAATTGTGTATCTATATATCTCTGTGTGACTATGCACATATATTAATTACTTTATTTATGAATAATCATGCCCGCGCTACTTGCTATCACGGAGGTTGCAACGTCGGGACAGTCTTATCTCGATGGGACCTTTATGGAGGACATTGACTTGTACCCTAGAACATAGGATTCCATGGTACAGGCTCTCTGAGAATGATATTCAGACAGTACTAAAAGACGTGAGGGGTATATGATGACCTCTTAGTGACTTGAAACTATGCTTCACCTCCATTGTGTGTGTATTGTGTTAATACAGTTCGAGAGTGATTCCGAACTAGTATTTCCCTTACTACGAGTGATACGGGGACTTAATAACAGAGTATGCCAGCACCACAGAATTTATGTGGGGTGCCAATAGTATATATGATATAAGAGTGACTGATATATATATATATATATATATATATATATATATATATATATATGGGAACTTTCTACTATGCGTATAAGTAGTTAAGTAATGAATGAATTGCTCCAACTTATTAATAAGTGTTCGGGAACCTTGTAAAGGCACGATGTTGCTCTAAGTAACGTAATAAATCTCGAAGAGACACTACACCAAATCTGTCGAATTGTCAAGGTCATTGACCTTGACAAATCCAACTTGTCAAGGTCAATGACCGTGACATTTCGAGGCGAGGCAACTTTTTTTGTCACGGTCGTGTCACGGTCATTGACCTTGACACAAAACTCGCGTTTTGTGTCACGATCGTGTCGCGATCAATGACCGTGACACGTTTGTCACGGTTTATAACCGTGACAAAGCCGTGACCCTTTTTAAAAAAAATTGTCACGGTCAATGACCATGACAAGTCCATGACAAGATTTGTCAAGGACGTGTCACGGTCAATGACCGTGACAATTCTGGGCAGAATTTAAAAAAAAATCTGCGGGCAGTATGGCCACTGCCCAGCAGTATATTTGTACCTGTTATAGCAACGTTGTACCTGTTCCAAACATCATATATCCACACAAACTAAAGATAATGCAAATATATATTCATGACGATATAATCCAAATATTCAAAATAGAAATAATATACATTACGATATAATCCAAATACAATTAAAATGGACAAACTTAAAAATAATGTTACTACATGTCTTGGATAAAACTGAGGAGGTGAGTAGGCCACACGACATACGAATTGACGCACCCACTAATATACGTCGTGCCGCATTGTTCGCGCAACCACAATAGTGAGTTCTCCTTCCCGGGTATGACATGCGTGACGAGCACACTGGACTCCAACTCTTGAAGCACACATCCATGGACTATTCCACCCTCGACGATATTCGGGTCCCTCAACCCCCGCCCTATCCGCTGGCCATCAAATACGTCCAATATGAACACGCTCGGCCAACCAAGTGTCGACAATGGTCTGTTGAAGGGCGCCAAATAGGGAAGTGGATCATCAAAGTACGAATGTGTCGGTGATGAAGCAACGAGGTCCACATCCTCGTCATCCTGCGCCTCGTCCTCCCGCACCTCCTCCTCTACCGCCTTCTCCTTCCCTTTCCCTTTCCCTTTACGGTCTCCGTCCAACGTACGCTTCATGAATGCGTACATATCTTGGACCGTCGCCTCCAAACGGGACAGCTTCGCGTCGTGTGAATCCACCATTCTAGCCAACCCGGTGTCGCTCGTCTCCAATCCGATGATCCTAGATTTGGCCACCCGCGAGCTCACTCCCCTTGCGATCAGAGCCAAGCACTTGGTTGAGTGCGTCTGTGGACAAAGATGCCTTGTCGGCATCAGACTGCGACTCATGCACTTCCTTAAGCTTTGCCTGAAACGATAAAAAGCACATGATTAGTAAAATAAGTAAACTAAAAAATTATAACGTAATTAAACTGTCGGATTACTTACAATCGTGGCCGCAACGCTCAGGGACACCTCATTGTCCTTCCCCTTCTTCGTCCGAAGAGCCACATAAGTATCGAGCCTATGTGGCTTACCCCCTGGCCCACTCCCTAGCCCCTGAAATAAAATAAAGTAAAATTAGTATCGGCCCCGCAAAGTAAAATAATGAAGAATAATATATTTATGTAGTTATAGATAAATTAAATCTTACCTGCATCCTATGCTCCACCTCGGCGTAAGAGGTCCGGTCGGAGTAGTGCACGTCCGTCTTTTTTGCCCGATTTTCCCTCCCCGATTGGCGAGATGCCAATTGTCGATCATCGGTCTCATTGTCAATGAACTTTTGCCATTGTGCCAATGAGATCGGCTCCTTGGGCGGGACGGATCCGCGCCATTGTATAATGGACTCTCGTGTTTTCCCAAAGTACCGTGTCCGCATATTTTTCTTCCACATCTTGTGTTGCTCCCTCAACTGCTCCAAGACGGAATCGCGTAGCTTTGGATCCAAGTTGAATTGTTCATGTCCAACAAATACAATGTTAGTTGCGAATAAATATAAATATAAATATAAATATAAATTGAAATTGAAATTGAAATATTCATATAAATATAAATATAAATATATTACTTGTAGTGCCGCCCAAACAGCTAACTTGAGCTCATATGGCACCTCCTTCCAACTCATAAACCCCGGGCCGATGACCGTCTTTAACAGCTCGAGGGATCTCGCTAATAGCTCCGACTTGTTCTCGACGGTAATCCCAAAATTTCCATATTTGGGGAGCCTAGGGGCGGAGGATACCTCGTCGCCTCCGCTACCACCGAGCCCAGACGACATCTGTTGCGCTAGAGCAAGACTATCTCTAGCGACCAAGACGATAAAACTCACTCGGGAATTTTATCAAACACTTGGTGTGCGGAAAACACCCAAGACCTTGTTCCCAAAATGAACTAGTGTGCAAACTCCCAATCGAATCAACCAAACATCAATGAAGAGACAATAAGAACATACAAGCAATCATCAAAGCAAAACAACAACGATATACCGTGGTTCACCCAAATTTGGGCTACATCCACCAAGGAGGATTTCTTCTTTCTATAGATAAATGGAGGAACCCAAAGGTTATACACACACACAATTTATCTCTCTTAGAAAGTCACTCACAACCTCACAAGAACTCACCCCTCAAATGGGAGCTCTATCTCTCTTTAGCTTTGATAACTCACAAAATAGCTCTCAAATTTGTCCTCACTCAAAACCTAGAAATAACACTTGTATTTATAGATTTGAGCCAAAATGGCAAATTTGTAAATAAACCAAAACTGAAAAATAGGAGAGCCAAAATCAACAAACTCCACCTTGGCGATCCTGACGATCCAACCAATCTCTAGAATGCTGAAATTGAACCCGCTTGAAGACTGTCCCACCATCTACCAAGCTAATGCGATTCCCCCAGGCGATCCTCACGATCCAACCGAACTCGGAATGCAAACATCAAATCCGCTCTAAGATCATCCCGACATCTAACAAGCCAATACGCTCCACCCGACGCTAAGCCACCTCAAACTTCAACCATGAAGTGAGATACCGCAAGTCTTCACTCCAAGACTCCAAACGACTCCACCCGCCGAGGAACCAAGTTCTAAACTAATAACTCCCCTGAATGCTTCCCATGTAACCATACGGTGAAGCTCGCTCCTCATGTAACCCGGTGAGTACACCCCCACACAATACATATAGCATACACCTTCTTTACACGAAACATTCAAACACATCAACACCATCTTCCACCTTGAGAAATAACCACGGATGAGAGGGAAAATTCCTCACCTCTCATACCCTCCAAATCTCACCCTCGAAAGATATACCAAGTCTTTGTCACGAAAAACTCCCGTTTGCCAATGCTCGCAAACAATAACTCATCGACCTTCCTTGAACTAGCTACACACACCTCGAATCCATCACAGTCCTACACCTCCTTGATTCGAACCGGCCAATGCATGTGTGCAACTAAACCGGGTCAACATCACCCGTTGGCCCTGGAGGGGGACTTCGATCCATCCCCTCCACTAGTAGGTATTCTCCCATCACTACCGTCTACTCTTGGAAAGCTAGCACCCAATGTCTCCACTTTGTTCACAAACGAGACATGCCTCGAACGTTCGATCACTTGTGCACACCGCTTCCCAATCTTCCTCGAAGTTTGATTTAGACGATACAACCCCTCTCTCTCCTCTCCCCTCGCTGGGACCATACAACCGCGTGTGACTTTCAAGACTCCACCCGCCACCGACACCCGGCAACCCTTGGAATCCAAACGGCTAATGGATATCAAATTCTTTCGCAACTTTGGGACATAGGCCACACCACCCAAAGTGCGTTCCACCCCATCGAACATCTTGAGTTTCACCGTCCCGACACCCTCAACGGAAACCTTCTCTCCGTTAGCCAAAGACATGGAACCTTTTCCATTTTCTGTGAAAGTCTCAAAATAGTCCCTCTTGGAGCAAACGTGATCCGACGATCCCGAATCTAATATCCAATCATCTTGGGAAAGAGAGTTAACCTTGGAGATTGTGAGAAGTTCTCCAAGTTCATCTTTATAATTCGCACTCGCTACCGTTGCCCTCTCGGAATCAACATTGCCCTTAACCTTGTTGTTCCATAAAGGACATTCTCGGATCATATGACCCCATTCCCGGCACTTGTAGCATTTCGGCCCTTTACCGCCAACACCTCTCGATCTAGACCTACTACCGTCATTAAATCCCCGGTTGGAGTTCCTCCCGCCATTTTGCCCACCTCCGTCTCTCGCCATAAGGCCTTCATTATCGGAATACCCGTCACCTCCACCTTCCTTCTTTCTCATCGTGACATGAGATTGAATATCTTGCACAACCTCGTTGCACCGGAGCGTAGACTTCCCAAACATGAGCGTGGTCACAAAATGCTCGTATGAATCGGGTAATGATGCAAGCAACAACAATGCTCGATCCTCCTCAATGAATTGAACGTCTATCCGGTTCAAGTCATTTATCAAGGCATTAAAAACGTTGATATGCTTCATCATATCCTCACCCTCCTTCATCTCAAGCTTGAAGAGTTTCTTCTTGAGGAACAATTTATTTGACAACGACTTTCCCAAATAAATCTCTTCAAGCTTATCCCACATGCCTTTAGCCGTGGTCTCCGCTATCACGTTATTCAACACATCATTCGTGATAAGCATCTCAATACACGAAGCCGCTCTTTGATCAATGTCAATCCACTCGGCATCGGTCATGCCTACCGGTCGTCCCTCTACCCCCAACAATGCTAATTGCAACCTCTGTTGGATAAGAACGCCTCGCATTCGTCTTTGCCATAACCCGAAATTGATCTTCTCATCAAAAGCCTTCATGTACGTCTTCATTGAGCCACTCGATCCATAACTCGAATCCCATCTCTTAGAGCCTCCGCTCGTAGAGGTTGATTCTCGAGTACTCTCCACATTTTCCGTCATTTGGAACAAAAACAAAAGCTATGCCAAAATTGATTCAACCTCGAACCAAAAATACCGGGCAAACAATGCAACCAAAGCTCTGATACCACTTGTTGCGCTAAAGCAAGACTATCTCTAGCGACCAAGACGATAAAACTCACTCGGGAATTTTATCAAACACTTGGTGTGCGGAAAACACCCAAGACCTTGTTCCCAAAATGAACTAGTGTGCAAACTCCCAATCGAATCAACCAAACATCAATGAAGAGACAATAAGAACATACAAGCAATCATCAAAGCAAAACAACAACGATATACCGTGGTTCACCCAAATTTGGGCTACATCCACCAAGGAGGATTTCTTCTTTCTATAGATAAATGGAGGAACCCAAAGGTTATACACACACACAATTTATCTCTCTTAGAAAGTCACTCACAACCTCACAAGAACTCACCCCTCAAATGGGAGCTCTATCTCTCTTTAGCTTTGATAACTCACAAAATAGCTCTCAAACTTGTCCTCACTCAAAACCTAGAAATAACACTTGTATTTATAGATTTGAGCCAAAATGGCAAATTTGTAAATAAACCAAAACTGAAAAATAGGAGAGCCAAAATCAACAACATCATCATAAACAGCATCATCATCTTCGCCTTAATATCTGAAGGAGACATTTTTGCTGTAAAAAAATGTTATTAGTACAGATAAAAAAAAATGTTAATAGTACACAAACACACACCCCTACCCCACCCCCACCACACACACGCACACGTCATGCCACTTTTAAAACTAACCAACCCAACATTTCATCAATTAAACTAACAATTAAAGTATACAATTATTAATTTACTAATTCACAATGAGGGACAATCCTACTTTCATATGAAATTGGCACTAGTTATTAATTTACTTTCATCTAAAACTATACAATTAAAATTACAATTAAAGCTATACAATTTCTTAATTAAAGATATACAATTGTTTAAATTGCCCCTCCACACCCCCCACACCCCACCCCCACCCCCACCCAACACACACACCCCACCCCCACCACCCCAGCCCCTCCCGCCACCACGACCGTGACAATTGGGGTATTTTAAATATTTATATAATTAAATTTAACATATGAATTCTAGAACTTTTCTAACATTTACACAATTCTAACTATCATTAACCTTGCATTCATACTAAGGTTTACATAGTTTTAACAAATTATAACAAAATATTATCATATTTTTAGTTAGAAAATTCCA
Source organism: Sambucus nigra (assembly GCA_949130495.1). Lineage (NCBI taxonomy): Eukaryota > Viridiplantae > Streptophyta > Magnoliopsida > Dipsacales > Adoxaceae > Sambucus > Sambucus nigra. The sequence continues at coordinate 298,136,757 of OX422215.1, read as the reverse complement.
CCCCCACCCCCCACCACACCCCACCCCCACTACCCCCGTCCCCCACCACACCCCACACCCACTACCCCCCTCCCCCACCACACACCACCATACACACACATATAATATTATCAAATTCTGTTAAAAAGTTATCTATGGTTTTACCTAATTGAATTAATTTCATGTATAAAATTATTATCAATTTAAATGAAAATATCAATTATTATCCAATATTTTTGAATGAAATATTTATTTTGAATGAAAATATCAATTATTATCCAACTATTATCAATTATTTATTTTGAATGAAAATAAATTGTTATCCAATATTTTTGAATATTATTTACATTTACATTTTTGGATATTATTTTTGAAAATTTATAAAAAAAATTACATATTTATTTACATTTTTAACCCCTACCCCCACCCTGCCCCACACCCCACACACGCACACACACATGCACATATATACACACATACACACATATATATACACACAAACATATATATAAATGGAAGAGAGAGAGAGAGAGAGAGAGAGAGAGAGAGAGAGAGAGAGAGAGAGAGAGAGAGAGAGAGAGAGAGAGAGAGAGGGAGGGAACGGCGGTAGGGAAAAAAGAAGGGGGATAGGGTTTTTGCTGAAAACATTGTCACGGTCGTGTCAAGGTCATTGACCGTGACAAGTATTTAAAGAATTGTCACGGTCATTGACCGTGACAAGTCCGTGACAAGTAAATTTGTCACGGCCTTGTCACGGTCCCTCAATGACCGTGACATAAAACGCGTGTTTTTTGTCACGGTCAATGACCTTGACAAGGGTGACCGACTGAAAGGTGACAATTTGGCCATTTTGGTATAGTGAGAATTATTTTCTAAAACTAAATATCATAACCTTTATACTTCTCGGGATAAAAGTTTATGGAAAAATAAGAGTTAAGTTTATGAGTTTAGTAGTACGGTAGGTGTGCACACTAGATGAGAGGCTAGAATTCTCAAGAGAGTGTCGCATACTAACACAGTTGTTACATTAGCCGGTAAGCATTTTAAATACCTGCTAAACTATTTTAAACTGTTTTACACTCGAGCTCTGACCCGTTTTCTATCATATTCTCTCTCTTGTATATATATGTATGTATTACAGGTGTCCAGGCACAAGGGCGTCATGCTTAGGCTCTTTGGATTGGACGTGCCGCAACTTATGTGGAAGTTGCAGGCTCTTGCTTAGACGACCTCTTCATTGATTCAGTTTTTATTTTTGTTTTTCATAGTCAGGGCATGTGTCGCCCGATTTCCTATCCCATTAGATTTGTCAGATATTTATGTTTATGTTATTTCCAGTATTTGGTACCCTTTGGGAGTTAACTCTTGTCAGGATGATTTCATTTATAGTTCATAACTTGGGTTGGTTTATCTTGATGGTTTAATTATTGTGTGGTGATTGTCATCCTTATTATTTATGTGATTCTTAAATTGTTGATTATTAAAAAGGTTTTCATATTGGATTTTAAATAAAATTTAAATTAAGACTTTAAATTCGCTACAAGAATTTGCACCATTAGCAACATACAAAATTTGTTGCTAAAGTTATAAATATGTTGCTAAAAGGTATTGGCAACATATTTTGCTATGTTGCCAGCTTGTTGCCCATTGCCTGTCTAGGAAACTCCTTGGCAACACAGCAAACATGTGTTGCTGAAGGTATACTTTTGGCAACACGCAATAGTGTTGCCAAAATTATTTTATAATTTATCAAATTTATAATAAAAAATATTATTAGTGTTGCCAAAAGTCACTCAACAGCAACAAAAATAGTTGTGTTGCCAAAAGCTATACCTTTGGCAACATAAGAGTCTTGTTGCCAAATGCTATACCTTTGGCAACACAAGAGTTGTGTTGCCAAAGGCATAGCCTTTTGGCAACACAAGAGCTGTGTTGCCAAAAGCTATGCCTTTGGCAACACATGAGCTGTGTTGCCAAAGGTATAGCGTTTTGGCAATACAGCTCATGTGTTTCCAAAAGGCTATACCTTTGGCAACACAGCTCTTGTGTTGCCAAAAGTTATCTTTTCGCAACCAAATATCTGTTGTTATATCCAAAGTGATAGATGTAGATAATAACTTTTGGCTACAAAAAATTGTGTAGCCAAAAGTACTAGATTTTTATTTATCACCTATTATTTTTTTCGCAATTGGAAACATTTTTAAAATTGCACTTTTTTTCATCGACCGTAAACCTTATAATCCAAGATAACATTGCAGATTTGTCATACAATCATAAGTAATAAAAAATTCCACAATTTTTAACCAAATCTCATAAATAAGAATTACAAAATAATATTTCATCACAATCCAAGTATAAAGGTACAAAATAAATGCCTCCCAAATACGAACATAACAAAGCCTAACACATCAAAAGATGTAAACATGATCTAACCTAATATATATATATATATACACATTGTATGTTGTATATATATACTGTGTCGTGACAATCCAGGAGCTCACCTTTATGGACGGACCTGCTTTGATGCTCAGACTTGAGTTCATAATGAAACATCCCAAATAACTACAAAAACATGTAATAACATTATTAGAATGCACAATGATAATTTCATGGAACATATAAGCTGATGGCATCATACTATTAGAAACAGGGCATACATGGAACATCATAATATTAAAAAGTGATGCTATCTTGACCCCCTCTAAAACAAAGACAACACATATACAAATACTATATTGACCTCCTGTAAAAAAGAGGTGAAAAGTAAGCATAGGCCTCTATTGTAAATGTACAGCCCATTACGGTTTCATCACAGAACTCTGAACATAGAAGAGAATGGTTAACAGATAATGGGCTCATAAATTTCTAGATTTGTAAGATTGTATAATCACACATACATAGATTCATTTGTAATTAAATTTATCATTTTTAAAACTCCTGTGAGGACAAAGTATGACCAACTTGATTGAATATGTCTACTAATATTGCAACCACAATTAACTTTTACATCGCATCCGAAAAGAATGATCACCTCCTAAAGATTACCTCCCAACTCTAAGTACATCTTCAAATAATTCATTGTCATCATAGTTGCTACCTTGGACAAATAGGCGCTGCAATATAAAATTTTAAAACTGATAATTTATTGTCATCATATGAAGCTCACGTTTGCAATCAAAACTGATATTTGATTTCAGGATAAGTTGGAATAAATTCTCGATAAGTTGATGACAGAATACCACTGTAGTTAAAACCAAATAGAAAAAGGTTTCTAACGTGACTTCTAATCCTAAACAGTTCTACGGCGAACACTGAAAGCTCCCCTGTAGCTTTGATTTCAAACGAAGGCCAGTAGCTTTGATTTTGCAAATATGAAGCTCACGTCTGACCTCTAATGTCGATAAGTTAGAATAAATCAAAAATGTTCTGCTGCAAGCACTGTTTAGGATTACAGGAAGCTTCTGCTATGAACACTGGAAGCTCCCCTGCAGCTTTCTCCAACTCAAATCCCATCAAGTGGCCTCTAGATAGTTCCATAAAGAATTCTACCCATACTAGGTGATCTTTAAAGAAAATTTCCCATCCTGACATTTGCTTTCTGGAAGTAGTGCCTAGCCAGGGTTCAGAAAATTATAGAAGGGAAAATCTTTTCCTTATTTGACAAAGCATACATTAAGGCTCGAATGATAGGGAGTATGTGCAGTCCTTGGATTCTTAAATTTAGACCTTTTGGCTTTCAGTGATCTAGCTCAATTGTTTTTCTTATGCTTCTATCCCAGCCCCTTAGTGTTGGAATGCTAGGGGACTTTAATGGGATCACTGATCCCTTATTGGTTTTTTTGAGGTCTATTCCTAGTCAGTACTTCATCTTTTTCATCATGTGTGTGACTTTGTAGCACTTGTACTTGGATTAAAGCGATCGAATATGTTCCTTGGTGCCATTAGAGATGACTTGTACATGCGGTTCTAACTGGAAACCACTAATGTAAATGTCCTTACCTTTGTATTGAATTTACCGGACAAAAGTATAGGTTCCTTCTCCTTAGAGTAAGTCGGTATCACGTGACAAAGAATTTAAGCTTTCTCCAAAGAAGAATTTTAACGTTTGATGTAATGAAGAAGCAACCTCACTAATAGCATTAAGCCACGACCTACCTAATAATAAGTTGAAGGAGGTCGGTATTTTAATTACTTAAAACTCTGTGAAGCTATCGAGCAGGATAATTACTAGTTCCTACGTGTCACATTGGTCCCATGCGAGGTGTTCGTGACTCTTACGGGACCGTTTTGTGGTTGTTTTACATTTTCACCCTTCGATGGCATGTTTTTAAGCTTAAGTCTATTTTTTTACAAATTTACGTCGTACACTCAAACAGGGAGCCCCATGACTACCCCGTTGGTTCCTACTAGTCGCATTGGTCCCGTGCGAGGTGTTCGTGACTCTTACGGGACCGTTGTGTGGTTATTTTACATTTTCACCCTACGCATAACTGTTTGCAAATTTACGTCGTACACTCAAATCGGGAGCCCCGTGACTACGCGGTCGGTTCCTACAAGTCACATTGGTCCAGTGCGAGGTGTTCGTGATTCTTACGGGACCTTTTCGTGGTTGTTTCACGCTTTCACCCTTCGATAGCAAGTTTTTAAGATTAAGTCTAATATTTTGCAAATTTACATCGTACACTTAAACCGGGAGCCCCGTGACTACACGATCAGTTCCAACGGGTCACATTGATCCCGCGAGAGGTGTTCGTGACTCTTACGGGACCCTTTTATGATTGTTTTACGTTTTCTCCCTTCGATGGCACGTTTTCATGCTTAAGTGTAATTTTTTGCAAATTTACGTCGTACACTCAGACCAGTAGCCCCGTGACTACGCGGTGAGTTCCTACGGATCACATTGGTCCCGTGCGAGGTGTTCGTGACTCTTACGGGACCCTTTTGTGACTGTTTTACGTTTTCACCCTTCGATGGCATGTTTTTATGCTTCAGTCTAATTTTTTACAAATTTACGCCGTACACTCAAATCGGGATCCCCGTGACTACGCGGTCGATTCCTACGAGTCACATTGGTCCCGTGCGAGGTGTTCGTGACTCTTATCGGACCGTTTTGTGTTTGTTTTATGTTTTTACCCTTCGATGGCATGTTTTTATGCTTAAGTCTAATTTTCTACAAATTTACATCGTACACTCAAACCTGGAGCACCGTGACTACGCGGTCGGTTCCTACGAGCCACATTGGTCCCGTGCGAGGGGTTCGTAACTCTTACGGGACCATTTGTGGTTGTTTTACGTTTGCACCCTTCGATGGCATGTTTTTATGCTCAAGTCTAACTTTTTACAAATTTACGTCGTACCCTCAAATCGGGAGCCTCGTGACTACGTGGTCGGTTGCTACGAGTCACATTGGACCCGTGCGAGGCGTTTGTGACTCTTACGGGACCGTTTTGTGGCTGTTTTACCTTTTTACCCTTTGATAGCATGTTTTAATGCACAAGTCTATTTTTTTGGAAATATACGTCGTACACTCAAATCGGGAGCCCCGTGACTACGCGATCGGTTCCTACGAGTCACATTGGTACCTTACGAGGTGTTTGTGACTCTTACGGGACCGTTTTGTGTTTTTTTTACATTTTCACCCTTCGATAGCATGTTTTTATGCTCAAGTCTATTTTTTTATAAATTTACGTCATACACTCAAACCGGGAGCCATGTGACTATGCGATCGGTTCCTACGAGACACATTGGTCCCGTGCGAGGTGTTCGTAACTATTACGGGACCATTTGTGGTTGTTTTATGTTTTAACCCTTCGTTGGCATCTTTTTATGCTCAAGTCTAACTTTTTGCAAATTTACGTCGTACCCTCAAACCGGGAGCCTCGTGACTACGAGGTCGGTTCCTACGAGATACATTGGTCCCTTACGAGCTGTTCGTGACACTTACAGGACCGTTTTGTGTTTGTTTTACATTTTCACCCTTCGATGGCATGTTTTTATGGTTAAGTTTATTTTTTTGCAAATTTACGTCCTAGACACAAACCGGGAGCCCCGTGACTAGGCGGTCGGTTCCTACGAGTCACATTGGTCCCGTGCGACGTGTTCGTGACTCTTATGAGACCGATTTGTGGTTGTTTTACGTTTTCACCATTCGATGGCATGCTTTTATGCTTAAGTCTAATATTTTGCAAATTTACGTCGTACACTCAAATATGGAGCCCCGTGACTACCCCGTCGGTTCCTACTAGTCGCATTGGTCCCGTGCGAGGTGTTCGTGACTCTTACGGGACCGTTCTATGGTTGTTTTATGTTTTCACCCTGCGCATAACTGTTTACAAATTTATGTCGTCCACTCAAATCGGGAGCCCCGTGACTACGCGGTCAGTTCCTACAAGTCACATTGATCCCGTACGAGGTGTTCGTGATTCTTACGGGACCTTTTTGTGGCTGTTTCACGTTTTCACCCTTCGCTGGCATGTTTTTAAGATTAAGTCTAAAATTTTGCAAATTTACGTCGTACACTTAAACCGGGATCCCCGTGACTACGCGGTCAGTTCCTACGGGTCACATTGGTCCCGTGCGAGGGGTTCGTGACTCTTACGGGACCTTTTTGTGATTGTTTTACATTTTCTCCCTTCGATAGCATGTTTTCATGTTACAAATTTACGTCGTACACTAAAACCAGTAGCCCCGTGACTACGCACTGAGTTCCTATGAATCACATTGGTCCCGTGCGAGGTGTTTGTGACTCTTACGGGACCCTTTTGTGACTGTTTTATATTTTCACCCTTCGATGGCATGTTTTTATGCTTCAGTCTAATTTTTTGCAAATTTACGTCGTACACTCAAACCGGGATCCCCGTGACTACGCGGTCGATTCTTACGAGTCACATTAGTCCCGTGCGAGGTGCTCGTGACTCTTACGGGACCGTTTTGTGTTTGTTTTACGTTTTCACCCTTCGATGGCATGTTTCCATGCTTAAGTGTATTTTTTTGAAAATTTACATCGTACACTCAAACCAGTAGCCCCGTGACTATGCAGTGAGTTTTTTCGGGTCACATTGGTCCCGTGCGAGGTGTTCGTGACTCTTACGGGACCCTTTTGTGTCTGTTTTACGTTTTCACCCTTCGATGGCATGTTTTTATACTTAAGTCTAATTTTTTGCAAATTTACATCGTACACTCAAACCGGGATCCCCGTGACTACGCGGTCGATTTGTACGAGTCACATTGGTCCCGTGCGAGGTGTTCGTGACTCTTACGGGACCGTTTTGTGTTTGTTTTACGTTTTCACCCTTCGATGGCATGTTTCCATGCTTAAGTGTAATTTTTTGCAAATTTACATCGTACACTCAAACCAGTAGCCCCGTGACTATGCGATGAGTTCCTATGGGTCACATTGGTCCCGTTCGAGGTGTTCGTGACTCTTACGGGACCTATTTGTGACTGTTTTACGTTTTCACCCTTCGATGGCATGTTTTTATACTTAAGTCTAATTTTTTACAAATTTACATCGTACACTCAAACCGGTATCCCCGTGACTACGTGGTCGATTCTTACGAGTCACATTGATCCCGTGCGAGGTGTTCGTGACTCTTGTGGGACCGTTTTGTGGCTGTTTTACATTTTTACCCTTCGATAGCATATTTTTATGCACAAGTCTATTTTTTTGCAAATATACATCGTACACTCAAACCGGGAGCCCCGTGACTACGCGGTCGGTTCCTATGAGTCATATTGGTCCCGTACGAGGTGTTCGTGTCTCTTACGGGACCGTTTTGTGTTTGTTTTACATTTTCACCCTTCGATAGCATGTTTTTATGCTCAAGTCTAATTTTTTATAAATTTATGTCGTATATGCGATCGGTTCCTACGAGTCACATTGGTCCCGTGTGAGAGTTCGTAACTCTTACGGGACTATTTGTGGTTGTTTTACGTTTTCACCCTTCGATGGCACTTTTTTATGCTCAAGTCTAAGTTTTTACAAATTTACGTCGTACCCTCAAAACGGGAGCCTCGTGACTACGCGGTCGGTTCTTACGAGTCACATTGGTCCCGTACGAGGTGTTCGTGACACTTACGGGACCATTTCGTGTTTTTTTTACATTTTCACCCTTCGATGGCATGTTTTTATGATTAAGTTTATTTTTTTGCAAATTTACATCCTACACACAAACCGAGAGCCCCGTGACTAGGCGGTTGGATCCTACGAGTCACATTGGTCCCGTGCGACGTGTTTGTGACTCTTATGGGATCGATTTGTGGTTGTTTTACGTTTTCACCATTCGATGGCATGCTTTTATGCTTAAGTCTAATTTTTTGCAAATTTACGTCGAACACTCAAACCGGGAACCCCGTGACTACGCGATCGGTTCATGCGAGTCACATTGGTCGCATGCGACGTGTTCGTTGCTCTTACGGGACTGTTTTGTGGTTGTTTTACGTTTTCACCCTTCGATGTCATGTTTTTATGCTTAAGTCTAACTTTTTTGCACATTTACCTCGTACACTCAAACCGGAAATCCCGTGACTACGCGATCGGTTCCTACGAGTCACATTGGTCCCGTATGAGGTGTTCGTGACTCTTACGGGACCGTTTTGTGGTTGTTTTACATATTCACCCTTCGATGGCATGTTTTTATGCTTAAGTCTAATTTTTTCCAAATTTATGTCGTACGCTCAAACCGAGAGTCCCGTGACTACGCGGTCGGTTCCTACGAGTCACATTGGTCTCGTGCGAGGTGTTAGTGACTCTTACGGGGCCGTTTTGTGGTTGTTTTACGTTTTCACCCGTCGATGCATGTTTTTATGCTTAAGTCAAATATTTTTCAAATCTACGTCGTACACTCAAATCGGGATCCCCGTGACTACCCAGTCGGTTACCACGAGTCACATCGGACACGTGCCAGATGTTCGCGACTCCTATGGGACCATTTTGTGGTTGTTTTACGTTTTCACCCTTCGATAGCATGTTTCTATGCTTAAGTCTAATTTTTTAAAAATTTACGTCGTACACTCAAACCGGGAGCCCCTTCACTACGCGGTCGGTTCCTACGAGTCACATTGGTCCCGTGCGAAGTGTTCGTGACTCTTACGGGACCGTTTTGTGTTTTTTATGTTTTTTTTATGTTTTCAACCTTGGATGGAATATTTTTATGCTTAAGTTAAATTTTTTACAAATTTACGTCGTATACTCAAACCGGGAGCCCCGTGACTATGCGGTCGGTTGCTACGAGTCATATTGGTCCCGTGCGAGGTGTTTGTGACTCTTACGGGACCGTTTTGTGGCTATTTTATGTTTTCACCCTTTGATGGCTTGTTTTTATGCTTAAGCCTAATTTTTTGAAAATTTACGTCGTACAATCAAACCGGGATCCCCATTACTACCCGATCGGTTCCTACGAGTCACATTGGTACCGTACAAGGTGTTCGTTACTCTTACGGGTCGGTTTTGTGGTTGTTTTACATTTTCACCCTTCGAGGACATGTTTTTATGCTTAAGACTATTTTTTTACAAATTTATGTCATGCACTCAAACCGGGAGCCCCGTGACTACACAGTCGGTTCCAACGAGTCACATTGGTCCAGTGCAAGGTGTTCGTGATTCTTACGGGACTTTTTTGTGGTTGTTTCATGTTTTCACCCTTCGATAGCATGTTTTTATACTTAAGTCTAATATTTTGCAAATTTATGTCGTACACTCAAACCGGGAGCCCCGTGACTATTCGGTAGGTTCCTATGAGTCACATTGGTCCCGTGTGAGGTGTTCATGAGTCTTAAGGGACCGTTTTACAGTTGTTTTACATTTTTACCCTTCGATAACATGTTTTTATGCTCAAATCTATTTTTTTGTAAATATGCGTCGTACACTCAAACCGAGAGTCCCGTGACTACACGGTCGGTTCCTACAAGTCACATTGCTCCCGTGCGAGTTGTTCGTGAGTCTTACTGGATCGTTTTGTATTTATTTTAAATTTTCACCCTTCGATGGCATTTTTTTTTTTGCTAAAGTCTAATTTTTTGCAAATTTACGTCGTACACTCAAATCGGGAGCGTCGGTTCCTACGCGGTCGGTTCCTACGAGTCACATTGGTCTCGTGAGAGGTGATCGTGGCTCTTACGGGACCGTTTTGAGATTATTTTATGCTTTCACCCTTCGATGGCATGTTTTTATGCTCAAGTCTAATTTTTTGCAAATTTACATCGTACACTTAAACCGGGAGCCCCGTGCCTACGCGGTCAGTTCTTACGGGTCACATTGGTCCCGTGAGAGGTGTTCGTGACTCTTACGGGACCGTTTTGTAATTGTTTTATGTTTTCACCCTTCGATGGCATGTTTTTATGCTTCAGTCTAATTTTTTGCAAATTTACGTCGTACACTCAAACCGGGACCGCCGTGACTACGCGGTCGATTCTTACGAGTCACATTGGTCCCGTACGAGGTGTTCATGACTCTTACGGGACCGTTTTGTGGCTGTTTCATATTTTCACCCTTCGATAGTATGTTTTTATGCACAAGTATAATTTTTTCCAAATATACGTTATACACTCAAACCGGGAGCCCCGTGACTACGCAGTCGGTTCCTACGAGTCACATTAGTCTCGTGCGAGGTGTTCGTGACTCTTATGGGACCGTTTTGTGTTTGTTTTACATTTTCACCCTACGATGGTATGTTTTTCTGCTCAAGTCTAATTTTTTTGTAAATTTACGTCGTACACTCAAACTGGGAGCCACGTGACTGCGCGATCAGTTCCAACGAGTCACAATGGCCCCGTGCGAGGTGTTCGTGACTCTTACAGGACCGTTTTGTGGCTGTTTTACGTTTTCACCATTAGATGGCATATTTTTATGCTCAAGTCTAACTTTTTACAAATCTACGTCATACACTCAAATCGGGAGCCTCGTGAATACGCGGTCGGTTCCTACGAGTCACATTAGTCCCGTACGAGGTGTTCGTGATACTTACGGGACCATTTTGTGTTTGTTTTATGTTTTCACCCTTCGATGGAATGTTTTTATGGTTAAATTTATTTTTTTACAAATTTACGTCCTACACACAAACCAGGAGCCCCGTGACTACGCGGTCGGTTCCTACGAGTCACATTGGTCTCGTGCGAGGTGTTCGTGACTCTTATGGGATCAATTTGTGGTTGTTTTACGTTTTCACCCTTCGATACCATGTTATTATGCTTAAGTCTAACTTTTTCACCCTTCGATGCCATGTTATTATGCTTAAGTCTAACTTTTTTGCACATTTACCTCATACACTCAAACCGGGAACCCCGTGACTATGCGGTCGGTTCCTACAAGTCACATTGGTCCCGTGCGATGTGCTCGTGACTCTTATGTGACCGTTGTGGCTGTTTTACGTTTTCACCCTTCGATGGCATGCTTTTATACTTAAGTATAATTTTTTACAAATTTACGGCATACACTCAAACCGAGAGCCCCGCGACTACGCGATCGGTTCCTAAGAGTCACATTGGTTCCGTGCGAGTTGTTTGTTACTCATACGGGACCGTTTGGTGGTTATTTTACATTTTCACCCTTCGATAGCATGTTTTTATGCTTAAGTCTAATTTTTTGTAAATTTACGTCGTATACTCAAACCGGGAGCCCCGTGAGTACCCGGTCGATTTCTATGAGTCACATTGGTCCCGTGCGAGGTGTTCGTGACTCTTAAGGGACCGTTTTGTTATTGTGTTACATTTTCACCCTTCGATAGCATGTTTTTATGCTCAAATCTATTTTTTTTGTAAATATACGTCGTACACTCAAATCGGGAGCCCCGTGACTACGCGATCGGTTCCTACGAGTCACATTGGTCCCGTGCGAGGTATTCGTGACTCTTACTGGACCGTTTTGTGTTTGTTTTACGTTTTCAGCTTTCGATTGCATATTTTTATGCTCAAGTCTAACTTTTTGCAAATTTACGTCGTACACTCAAACCGGGAGCGTCGTGACTACGCGGTCGGTTCCTATGAGTCACATTGGTCCCTTGCGAGGCGATCGTGGCTCTTACGGGAACGTTTTGTGGTTGTTTTATGCTTTCACCCTTCAATGGCATGTTTTTATGATCAAGTCTATTTTTTTACAAATTTACGTCCTACACTCAAACCGGGAGCCCCGTGACTACGCGGTCGGTTCCTACGACTTACATTGGTCCCGTGCGATGTGTTCGTGGCTCTTACGGGACCGTTTTATGGTTGTTTTACATTTTTACCTTTCGATGGCATGTTTGTGCCGAGTTCGTGTCGGGTTTTTTTTACACAAAGTCGAGTCACATTCATGTAAAATGCGAAAATTATATTAACTTGACGTTTGAATACAAAATCCATTAAGAACTATTGGATGCTATATTCCTTGCCTAATAATTAACAAATTCAATAGTTACAATTGAAAAGTAATCAACAATTTCTTAACGCAAGCATTTCTTAATTGGATCATAGTTTCTTAATTACTTTTAAGTTGAATTATTCAATTTTTTATCAAATGAAACTACGCACAATATTTCGTAAACAAAGATGACAGTTTAAATGAAAAGTAATCACATACCTAAAAGGTTGAAATGATTATATACATGAACTCGATGTATACCTGATACAAAATCACCAAAAGGTTTTTAAGAACTCAATGTGCAGTGGCGGAGCCAGGAATTAAGTCTGGGTGGGGCACAAATCCTTGACGGGGGTTCGGGGGCTACCGATCCCGAATTTTTTTAAGGTTATTTTTACATTTTTATAAATAATTTATATTTTTAGAGAATTCTAACTCAAATTTTTAGGGCATCAATTTGATAAAAAAAACAAAGGCATATTGCAAAATCCTAAACAATAATCAATTTTAACAACTCAATATAGCAACTATAATACTATGAGATTCAGGAAAAATAACTTAATAAACTCTAATAACATGCAAAAATGCACCACATACTAATAGCAATCCACAAAACAATAAATAAATCACAGCCCAAAAACGATTAAATCAAACTATATCAAATCATAAGATTAAACCAAATTAAAAACTAAACTTACAAATTAAACACTAAACATTAAACTTACAAAAATGTAAATTTCTTTTTTCCCCCAAAAATCCTCACTTGCCAACCCCAACCAAGGCATAGCTCCGTCCCTGTCAATGTGTCATTGATTATGTAAGGATATAAGCTCCATCAAATTCTTAGAGATCTGAACATATGATATAATAAAAGCAGAACAGGCAAAACAGAAATAATCAAAATGTCAAGCTTACCACAAAATTTATAGAAAACATCTGTGCTCGAAGACTTTTTTGCCAAATGTGTATCTCAAGAACCATGACTAGATATGTTCAGCTTTGACGAGAGAGAGAGAGAGGCGGAGCTTATTCAAGCTATGGTCGACCAAGCTTCATCTTTGACGAGAGAGAGAGACAGCAGGACGGAGGAGACGGAGTAGATGGAGAGCAAGACGGAGGAGAGGGAGAGCAGAGGTTAGGGTTCGATTTCGGTGAGCGGAGGTGAGGGAGAGTTTTTTTTTTAGCCTTTTAGTTAACTTAACGGCCAACAAAAATAATTAACAAATAAATAAAATACTTTTGGCATCACAACTTTCTTTGTTGCCAAAAGTATGATATTTTCCTCAACCCACTCCTATGTTGCCAAAAGTTAAGTAATGTTTGGCAACAAACAAATATGATGCTAAAAGCTAAAAAAGATCCCCCTTTTATTTTGCTAGCTTCCCGCTTGAAATTTTAACCTTTGGCAATAAGTTTTATTTTATGTTGCCAAAAGTACAATTTAAAATGGTCTTTTTGCAACTTAAATAAGATTTTGTTGCTAAAAGGGTATCTTTGACAACAAAAATAGGTTGTATTGCTAAATATTATTGCTAATGGTGTAAATTCTTGTAGTGATTGTTTTGACACTTAGCTTAATTATTTAGGTTATTTAAATTGGAAATTTTATTTTACAATAGTGATGCTAAGAATGAACCAGCCGTTCACCTTGATTTTAATTTTATAAAGGACTGATCACCCGATATTTAATTAGGTGGGGTGTCACAGCTAGTACTTCCAAGGACAAAGGGAAGAAAAGAAAGAAGTATAAAAAAGCTACAGTGGTTTCATAACCAAAGAAACAACATAAAGAAAAAACTATTGATGGTTGTTTCTTTTGTGGAGCTACAAGACATAAGAAGAAGCAGTGTACCAATTATCATGTTTGGCGTGTAAAGAAATGTACACTTCTTAATCCATTTTGTTCTGAGGTTGATTTAACTTCGGTACCTAAACACACTTGGTGGATAGATTTTGGTGCAACCATTCACATCAATGTGTCTATGGAGGGTTGCCTGAGCTGCTGAAAGCCAAATGATGGTGAAAGATACATTTTTATGGGCGATGGCAAGAAGATTGACGTTAAAGAATGGGGATATTTAGGGTATTATTAAAGTATGATACTTATTTGGGTTTGAATGATACATTTATTGTATCGTCATTTAGATGGAATTTTGTTTCTATTTCTGTATTAGACAAATTAGGTTACTTGTTCATTTGGAAATAATAAATTTAGTCTTCTTCATAATTCAAATTTGGTTGGTACTGGTAACTTATCTTATGTGGATAACCTTTATATGCTTGATACGGTTGCTTCATATCATGAAACCTTGTAATTAAGTACTAGCTGAGGTGTCAAAAGGAAATTAACTAATGAGAATTCCACATCATTATGGCATAAAAGATTAGGTCACATCTCCCAAAGGAGAATTGAAATACTTATGTCAGACGGGATTCTCGATTCCCTTAATTTTTCAGATTTTTAAATTTGCAACAATTGCATAAAGGGGAAACTAACAAACATAAGGAGATTTGGTGCCAATAGAGCTACAGACGTATTAGAACTAATACATACAGATATTTGTGGGCCACTCCCTATGGTTTCATGGAACGGCCAATAATATTTTATCACATTCATAGACTATATTTCACGTTATGGAAACCTTTATCTCATCCATGAAAAATACCAATATCTGGACGTGTTCAAATTATTCAAGGTTAAAGTTAAAAATCAACTCAGCAAAAGGATTAAAAGCATCATATCTGATCGTGGTGGTGAATACTACAGTATGTATGATGGTTTAGGTGAACAACGCCCAGGACTATTTGCTAAATTCCTAAAGGAGTGCGGTATCATCCCACAATACACCATGATAGGTCTCTAAGCATGAATGGTGATGCTGAAAGGTGAAACAGAATGCTTAAAACATGGTAAGGAGTATGATCAGTTACTCTAATTTACCAGATTTACTCTGGGGTGAAGCATTAAAGACTGCAGAGTATAACCTTAACAGAGTACCAACTAAAGAAACTGCTAAAACACCTTTTAAACTTTGGACAGGCAAGAAACCTAGTCTGAAGCGCCTTCATATTTGGGGATGTCCGGCTGAAGTGAGGCCTTGTAGGCCACGTGAAAAGAAACTGAATTCAAGAACAGTTAGTTGCTATTTTATTGGATACTCAAAAAGATCCAGGGGTTACAAATTATATTATCCTACTACTAAAACTATTTTTGAGACGAGAAATGCCCAGTTCTTTAAAGATGTTGAGTTTGTTGGGGGGGATAAGGTTAGGGATTTTAATTTTGAAGAGGAATATGTTGATATTCCCACAGTTGCTATTAACATTGACCAGGCTCGTATTCCTGTTTTTGTTCAAGAAGCACATCCTAATCAAAACAATATCCAAGAACCTCCCATTCTAGAAGAATAAACTCTCCCACCTCCAGAACCTATGCCATTAAGGAGATCCACTAGAGAAAGGAGAAGTGTTGTGCTAGATGATTACACTGTATTTCTCCAAGAACATGAGTTTGGCATTGGTACGATGGAAGATAACCCAATCACCTTCCGTCAAGCCATGGATAGTTCTAAATCTCAAGAGTGGATTGATGCCATGAAGGACGATGACGTTTGGGATCTTGTCCCATTAACTGTAGGTGCAAAACCCATTGGTTGTAAATGGATATTTAAAACCAAGAGGGATTCGAAAGGTGATGTGGAGAGATACAAAGCCCGTCTTGTCTCTAAAGGCTTTACACGGAAAAAAGGCATTGATTATAAAGATACTTTCTCTCCAGTTTTATGGAAAGACTCTTTTAGGATAATAAAGGAACTTGTGGCACACTTTGACTTCATCAGATGGATGTTAAGACTGCGTTTCTCAGTGGTGACATTGATGAAACAATCTATATGGTGCAACTAGAAAACTTTGTGTCGGGATATGCAAAGAAGACAACTTGCAAGTTAATGAAATCCATCTATGGCCTTAAGCAAGCTTCTCGTCAATGGAATTACAAGTTCCATAAATTTGTCATCTCGTTTGGTTTTGAGATGAATCTGATTGATGATTGTATATACAGCAAGTTTAGTGGGAGTAAGAATATTTACTTTGTTTTATATGTTGATGACATCTTGCTTGCCACCAACAATATAGGTATGTTTCACGAAACCAAGAGATTTCTTTCAAAGAAATTTGAGATAAAAGATCTTAGTAACACTTATTTTGTGTTGGGTATACATATACACCGAGATCGCTCTCGGGGTAAACTTGGTTTATCACAAAAGAGATATATCGAGAAATATCTTAAAAGGTTTGGAATGCATGATTGTAAACCAGGTGACACCCCTGTAGCTAAAGGAGATAAATTTAGCCTCAGTCAATGTCCCAAGAATGATTTTGAGATTCGGGAGATGAAAAAGATTCCTTATGCGTCAGTAGTAGGAAGTCTTATGTATGCTCAAGTATTTACGCATCCAGATATTGCGTACATTGTTGGCATATTGGGCAGATACTTAAGCAATCCTGGAGAGGATCACTGGATAGTAGCCAAGCGAGTCATGAGGTACTTACAGAGAACAAAAGACTACATGCTCAACTATCAAAAGTTAGATCAGTTAAAGATCATGAGATATTCTGACTCCGATTTTTCTGGATGCCAAGATGCCATGAAATCTACTTCAGGTTATATTTACTTACTTGCTGGAGATGCTATATCTTGGAAGGGTGTTAAACAGTCTATTATAGCTTCTTCCACCATGGCAGCTGAGTTTGTAGCTTGTTATGAGGCGTCCAATCATGGAATATGGTTGCGAAATTTTATCACGAGGCTTCGTATTATGAATGGCATTGAAAAGCAGCCTAAGTTATTTTGTGATGATAAATCAACAGTACCGTATTCCAACAACAATAGGAGTTCTACGAAGCCAAAGTTTATTAACATCAAGTTCTTAGTTGTAAAAGAAAGAGTTCGGAGTGGACTTATGTCTATAGAGCACGTTAGGACTATAACACCCCGCCTAATTAAATACCGGGTAGCTACTCCTTTATCAAATTAAACAGAATATACTGTTGGTTCATTCTCAGTATCACTGTCGCAAAACATTTTTCTTTTTAAAATAACTCACCCAATACTTAATTAAGTTAAGTGTTAAAAACATTTTCCATGATTAATAACAACTTAAAACCATTACAACAATATTGAACAACAAAAGAAAAGTCTCAAAACACATCTAAATAATGAAATACAAGATTAAATGTAACTGGATAAAACTTCCCAGTTAAAATATACAACATCAAACCAACAAATAAAAAATGATAGTACCAACATAAACCCAATACAATATATGAATGGTAAATGGAATACTAGAATCTTGGGCAACATGCCCTAAGTAGGAGAAGTACTGCAGACATAGGAATCAAAGAAATGAAGCATCTAAACAAGTTTGCATCTCCAGGAACAGCAACTCATGATCAAACATCCAAACCCTAAGCGGTACATACCTGATGCTGGTTACCTATTAATATAGATATAGTAGAAAAGAGAATATGCAAGGAAACGGTCAGAGCCCGGTTGTAAATGATTTTAAAATAACAAGTGTTTAACAAGTGCAATAAAGCATTTATTATGTACATGTTAAATTCAAGGCTCTCACTTGATATTCTCATATCTCATCTAGAGTGCATGTCTAACGTATCCGAGTAACTTTCTAATTAAGGTTTCCTTCTAACTAGTTTCCACAACATGATTATTTCCCATATAATAACCCCGTATGTTTTATACCATAAGTAATATAATTATTCACATTCTTTTCTCTTTATTATGAATTTCCAAGCCTTAGGATTCTTTTTACTTAATTAAATTCAATTTCTTTTATTCACAATCAACTATAATATCACACAATAGATTGAATCACAGTATATATATATATATATATATATATATATATATATATATATATATATATATATATATATCCTCCCTATAATATATACTAATATAGCACCTCCTAGTCACAGCTGTTGTGCATGTATACTCTGTTATCATGACCAGTTACAATTCTCATTGTACAAAGGACAAATGATTCAGTGTCTTCCCCAAATCATAAATAACATAACACTCATATGTTGGAGGCGAGCGTACTCCCCATCCAAATGGGTCACACACATACCTACGTTCCCATTTGACCATCGAACTATCATATCTCGGATAGCACGTTTCCAAGGTCCTATTCTCAGGGTACGTATCTAAAATCCTCCCAAATTGGGCGCACAGGATAAGACCGTCCACAACGCGAAACCTTCACCCCGATAATAAGTAGCGTAGGTATGCCATACACATAATAAACCATAATATTGGTATACTTCCACCTATATTTATATAATATCAACAAGGTATTCGCACAACCATAAGATTATTCCTATACGTAGTAATATCTATCTTTCACATTCTGCGTATTAAATATTATGACTTTACTCTTTAATTCATTATTCCTGAGCCTCTCTCATTACTCTAAGATTAAATAATTTTTCCTTAATATATAATTAGTAAGAAAGTAACTTATACCCTACTAGTCCATGTCATCATACTCCCCGAATTATTGTGAATTAAACTCATCTTTAATTAGAATTATATTCGATAAAACCTATTCCCTCATAACCATATATTAATTCACTTAGGTTTATTCACATATGGACTTAATATTTTCCAAGTTATTCAAATGATCCCCACCCTATTGGTCCAATCCTTAATTTCCTATAAATGAATCACAACCCAAAATGTGAACTTAACAACCGTAATTCATTCGATTAATTAACATAATTCTCTCCAATTTAAATCCCAAACATAAAAACATTAATCCGGGTTTTACCTACATAAAAACATTAATTCAGGTTTTACCTATGGTCTACAGCCCTTCCCTAAGTCCCATTATGTTCAAATAATAATCACTAAAGATTCCTAAAAATTTTGGGATTAAATTAAGAATTAAAAAGGAACAAGTTCATCTTTTCTGGTGATGTCGATCGATCGATGGTCAGGGTCGATCGATTGATCAGTCGATCGATCGAGCTTCATGGGTTGATCGATCGATCACCCAGGTATCAGCCGAGATTCTGCAATATTTATCCTACAGGTTACAAAACTTTTAACCGATCAGACCTCTATTATAATGTCCCAAATTTCTTATAATCCATACCACATGAAATAGCCACATATGTAAATGATTCCTACTAATCTAAACAACCTAGAATCATCAAGAGTTTGGATTAAAAAGCACATATCTATCTCATATTTTTCCAGAAAACTAAACATATGATATTTCAAGAACAATCCAATAATTCTCAGAATTTCCCCAACATGTGATGTTTATTTCGTCGATTAATATCTACCAACAACATGAGATTAATCCTACATATTTCTATTTTCCAGAAATGAATTAGCATCTAACTAGTTTATCACCAAAACATGTAACTTCTCACCATTTTTAACTATCCTAACATGGACATTATACTAACTATATTGTAAATATTAAATCACTTGCCTATACTAAAGTTATGATCCTTTGGGGATGTGTGTCACTAGTGGTTCTTCCCTTCTCTGATCAACTTCCGGTGGTGGTTGTTGGTGTGACCTTTGGCTCTTGGTTCTCCCACAAAGACTCTTCCTTTTCCCCAGAAAAACTCCTCACTCTCTCTCATCTTTATTCTCTCTAAGTTTGTAGAATGAATCCATAATCTATACCATTTTGACTTATAAATAACCTCCCAAATTTGTGTACACTATTCACCTTCCAAGTCAAATGACCATATTATCCCTTGGGGGTGACTATTCGGCTCCAAAGTTCCCCGAGACCCTAAACAAACGTCAGAGTAGACTTTTTTACTATAAAAACCCTTCCAGACACTTTGGCGCAGTCAAAACGACCATTTGGATAACATAACAATATTCCTCTTTTTATTTTATAAAAATTCAGTCTCGACACTTCTTTCACATGTGTCTGACTTATTCACCTAAATTGTCGCATTAACTATTCGCGACAACTTCTAAAATTAATCATAATTAAAGTCATAACCACATATTACTTTGATTCACTAAGTAATATTAAACATATATCATATATTACTATATTCTCAAGTAATATTTAAATCCGGATTAATATCAAATTATTCATGTAATTCTAATTAAATCCCTTTTTAAAAGTTACCAAAATTACGGGGTATTACATACTTCCCCCCTAATAACGAAATTTTGTCCCGAACTTTGGAAAAAATGAAATCATACCTGGTATAAATAACTCTGGATAATGTTCGCGCATATCGTCCTCGCGCTCCAGGTAGATTCCCCCACATTATGGTGCGCCCACTGGACGCATAAGCGGAACTACCTTTGATCTCAAGCGTTTCTCAGAACGGTCTAAAATCATCATTGGTCGCTCCTCATAAGAACTATCTGGCTGCAAATCCACTTCTTCCAATGCAATTTGAGTGTGAGACAACTCATCTCGAAGATACCGTCGTAACGAAGAAATGTGGAACACGTCATGTATATGATGCAGGTGTTTCGACAGCCTAATTATGTACGCTACTGATCCCACTCTCTCAATGATAGGAAATGGTCCCATATATCTTGGTGACAACTTCCCCTTCTTCGCAAATCTCATTATCCCCTTCATCGGAGATACTGGTAGAAGTACCTGGTCCCCCACGCAAAAATCCCTAAAGAACCTCTTACCATCATCGTAGTTTTTCTGTCTATCTTGCGCTACACGAATGCGACTTCTGATCATTTCAATCCTCACAGATGTATCCTGAATCATTTTTGGCCAAAGTAGTTTGTTGTCCCCCACTTCTAACTTACAAGCAGGAGAGCGACAAGGTCTACCATATAATGCCTCAAATGGGGTCATACCAATCGTGAACTGATAGGAATTGTTATACGCAAATTCCACCAAAGGAAGATATTGTTCCCAACTCCGTCCAAAATTGAGAATACACATACACAACATATCCTATAACATCTGGTTAGAGCGCTCTGTATGACCATCTGTCTACGGGTGATAGGCTGTACTCAACCGCACTTTATTACCCATGGCCTTGTGAAAACTTTCCCAAAATCGAGAAATAAAGATCTTGTCCCGATCGGACACAATATTTAGCGAAACCCCATGTAACCTTACTATCTCGGCTATAAAGAGCTGTGCACATTGCCCTGTAGCATAATCAGTTCGTACCGGCAAGAAGTGAGCTACCTTAGTCAACCTATACATAATTACCCATATGGAATCGTGACCTCTCTGAGTGGTAGGTAGTCCGATGATAAAATCCATGGAAATGCTCTCCCATTTCCACATCAGAATCTCTAACGGCTGAAGAAACCTTGTTGGCTTCTGATGATCCACTTTCACTAATTGGCACATTGCACATTTAGAGACAAAATCGGCAATAACTTTCTTCATTCCATTCTACCAATACTATCTCCGCATATCTTGGTACATTTTGTCCCCACTGGGATGTACCTCAAATTTGGAACCATGCGACTTAGACATCATTGCATGCCGCAACTCTTACCATTCCGGAACAACCAGTCTACCATTAAAGCGCAAGCCTCCCTCTGAGCTCACTGAGTAAGACTCCACTCCTTCGGCCAAAAGTTATCGAATTTTATCCTGACAGAACGGATCAACTGCCTAGACTTGTCCTACCCTCGTTATAATCTGAGGAGTAATAGTCATAACATACATAAATGACCTAACAACTACATCCCGGTGGCCTAGTTCCTTCCATTTTTCCTTACATACCGAGGCTAGTTCACCCTCAGGTTTATGACTCAAAGCATCGACTACCACGTTAGCCTTTCTCGGGTGATAATGTATCTAAAACTGATAATCCTTCACGAATTCAAGCCACCTGCACTGTCACATATTCAACTCTCTTTGAGTGAACAAATACTGTAGTGACTTGTGATCCGTGAATAAGCGAAAATTTTCACCCAATAAATAGTGTCTCCATATCCGAAGGGTAAATACGATCGCTCCAAGCTCTAAGTCATGGGTAGGGTAGTTCTTCTCATGAGGCTTAAGCTTTCTAGAGGCATAAGCTATAGCCTTATCTTCTTACAATAAAACCCCACCGAGTCCCTATAACGATGCGTCAGTATATACGAGATGCTCCACTCCTGGCCTGGGCAGCGCTAGTACCGGAGAAGAAGTCAACTTATCCTTCATTTCATCAAATGCACCTTTACGGATTAGATTAGTCATTGGTCCCACAATCTTTGAAAAGCCTCTGATAAACGGTCTGTAGTAGCCAGCTAATCCCAAGAAATTGCGTACCTCCATCGGTGTCGTGGGTTGTCCCCACTCCCTCACCGCTGATAGTTTGCTAGGATCTAATAAAATGCCTCTTTCTGACACTATATGCCCCAGTAATTGAACCTCTCGGAGCCAAAACCCACACTTGTCGTTCTTAGCATACAACTAATGCTCACGTAGTGTCTGTAGGACCTTCCACAAATGCTCGGCGTGCTCTTCTTCTGTATTAGAGTAAACCAGGATGTCATCTATGAAGACAATGACAAATTAATCTAGGAACTCTCTGAATACTCGGTTCATCAAGTCCATAAATACAGCCGACGCATTGGTTAACCCGAACGGTAGAACTTGGAACTCGTAAGATCCATAACGTGTTATCAAAGCAGTCTTCGATACATCCTGATCTCTAATTCTCAATTTGTGATATCCCGATCTGAAGTCTATCTTTGAGAAGTAAGTTCCACCTCTCAACTGATCAAATAAGTCATCGATGCAGGGTAAAGGATATTTATTCCGAATCATGACTTTATTAAGCTCCCGATAATCAACACACAGTCGTAAGGATCCATCCCTCTTTTTTACAAACATAATAGGGGCACCCAAAGGTGAGGTACTTCTACGAATGAAACCTTGTCCAAATAACTGCTCAATCTGATCCCTCAATTCACTCATCTCTGCAGGAGCCATACAGTAGGGAGCACGGGCTATAGGTCGAGTTCCTGGTGCTAAGTCAATCACGAACTCTATTTTCCTACTAGGCGGTAATCCAGGTATATCCTAAAATACATCGGCGAATTCTCTAACAACTAGAATTAAATCAAGGGAAATTATAAATCCCGTAGAGGTCTCCTCCTCTAAGTAATATAAATGTATGGACGATCCTCCCTCGGGTCGAGGCATCGCTAATAAGAACATCTCCTGACAAGGACTAGTGAATATAATAATCCTACCAAAACAATCGATCATGGATCTATAGGTGACTAGCCAGTCCATCCCAATAATAGCATCGTATTTGGACATCTCTAATACAAGCATATCAGCTGGTAAAATCAAACTCCCAATCTTTATACTCATATTACGGCATATAAAGAAAATATGTGTGCCATAACCTATAGGTGAATCTACATAAGTAATAGTATTGTTAGTTGTGTCTAATAACCCTGTGGCCTGAGCAAAACTAGTGGATATGAAAGAATGTGATGCTCCCATATCAAATAAAATATGTCCCATAACTCCAGAGATAGAAAACATACCCTCAATCTCGGGTGGTGGCTGCTGAATTGCTGCCTGTTGAACGTCGTACACACATCCATATTGTTGTTGCCCCTGCTGCGGCAGAGATGCTGGAATGGCTGGTAAGGCTGGCATATGGGCCGATGTTGGAAGAGCAGCTGGAAATATAGGCCTCTGAGACTCTCGATGTGCACCCTGCTGCTGGGGCATCTTACCCTTAGTTGGGCAATCATGTTTCTTATGACCAAATTTGCCACAAGTGAAACATCTACCTGAAAATTGCCCCCCATTACAACCTTTTTGGCCACAAACTTGTTGACCATTTCCACCTCTGCCTTGGCCCTAATGGCCCTGCTGATTGGGCTGTTGGCCCTGGTGGCCTTTCCTATTACCACACTTCCCATAACGAAATCCTCCTGATCTCCGATGTTTCGCATAATCCCCTGGCTACGAATTCTGATCACCTTATTTTGGTTGTCCTTGAGCTGAAGATGATCCACTACTATTATTTCCTCCAGTACGACCCTGCTGAATGGACTCAGTTCCCCTCTTACTCCCCTTAAGATGAAAACGGTGGTCCTTGCAGTGAAGTAGGGAAGCATTCAATACATTATTATAAGTGTGTAAATAAATATTTCCCAACAGACGCTGGCGAATCCTATAAGTAAGACCATCCCTGAATAACTGAATCTTCTTCTCCTCAGTAGGTACCTCTCTTGGAACCAAATTGGTCAACATAGTAAGCTCTTCTTCATATTCAGCAACTGATTTCCCTTCCTGGGTGAGGTATGAGAGTTTCCTCCGCACCTCAATCTGAACTGTAGAAGGAAAGTATTTATGGTCGAACCGCACCCAAAAGTCCTGAATAGACAAAGTGTCCCTCTCATCCTCTGTGGTAGTGGGCTCCCACCACTGTAGAGCTGCACCAACCAACTTGAACGTATCAAGCATTTGTTTCTGAATCTTTGTACATTCATACATATGCAGATGTCACTGGATGTCATTATTCCATTGACTAGCAGTTATGACGTTGAAACCCCCTTGAATTCTAGTGGATGTGCCTTTTGGAAGGCCTCCCTAACATGTTCCCAAGTAGTGGGAAACCCTTGCACTGGTGCTGGTGGCACTTCTTGTGCTGGAGGTGGAGCTTGTTGGGCAGCCTCCATGGCAGCATTTACTGCTTGAGCAATAATGGAAGCATCCTCTGTCGCATTCATAGTGCCCTAAATTGGAGCGGACTGTGGTGTTAGCTGCACTGCACCTGGGGCTCTTTGTGCACGTCGAGGAGGCATCTGAAATTAAATACATAAAAATCATTATTTTAAAATACCACATAAATATTTGAAGTCGTAAATGCGCAAATATGATTCTCAATAATACTAATGATAGGGCTATATATCAAAGGACGCTAAGCAGAAAGCATAAGTAAGTTGCACATATCCTAAAGACTCTAGAACCTGATGCTTTGCTACCACCTGTAACACCCCGCCTAATTAAATACCGGGTAGCTACTCCTTTATTAAATTAGGCAGAATATACAGTTGGTTCATTCTCAGCATCACTATCGAAAAACATTTTTCTTTTTAAAATAATTCACCCAATACTTAATTAAGTTAAGTGTTAAAAATATTTTCCATAATTATTAACAGTTTAAAACCATTACGAAAATATTTAACAACAATAGAATAGTCTCATAACACATCTGAATAATGAATAATAATATTAAATGTAACTGGATAAAACTTCCCAGTTAAAATATCCAACATCAAACCAACAAACCAAAAATGATAGTACCAACATAAACCTAATACAATATATGAATGGTAAATGGAATACTAGAATCCTGGGCAACATGCCCTAAATAGGAGAAGTACTACAGACATAGGAATTAAAGAAATGAATCATCTAAACAACTATGTATCTCCAGGAACAGCAACTCATGATCAAACATCCATACCCTAAGTTGTACGTCCCTGATGCTGGGCACCTGTTAATATGGATATAGTATAGAAGAGAATATGCAAGAAAACGGGTCAGAGCCCAATTGTAAATGATTTTAAAATAGCAAGTGTTTAACAAGTGCAATAAAGCATTTATTATGTACATGTTAGATTCCAGGCTCTCACTTGATATTCTCACATCTCATCTAGAGTGCATGTCTAACGTATCTAAGTAACTTCCTAATTAAGGTTTCCTTCTAACTAGTTTCCACGACATGATTTTATACCATATAATAACCCCATATGTCCCATACCATACGTAATATAATTATTCACATTCTTTTCTCTTTATTATGAATTTCCAAGCCTTAGGATTAAGTATTCTTTTTACTTAATTAAATTCAATTTCTTTTATTCACAGTCAACTACAATATCACACAGTAGATTCAATCACAATATATATATATATATATATATATATATATATATATATATATATATATATATATATATATAATATATATATATATATCCATCCTATAATATATACTAATATAGCACCTCCCAGTCATAGATGTTGTGAATGCATACTCTCCTATCATGTCCAGTTACAATTCTCATTGTACAAAGGACAAATGGTTTAGTGTCTTCCCCGAATCATAAATAACATAACACACATATGTTGGAGGCGAGAATACTCCCCAGCCAAAAGGTTCACGCATATACCTAAGTTCCCATTTGACCATCGGACTATCATATCTCGGATAGCACGTTTCCAAGGTCCTATGCTCAGGGTATGTATCCAAAATCCTCCCAGATTGGGCGCACAGAATAAGATCGTCCACAACGCGAAACCTCCACCCCGATAGCAAGTAGCGTAGGTATGTCATACACATAATAAATCATAATATAGGTATACTTCCACCTATATAAATATAATATCAACAAGGTATTCTCACAACCAGAAGATAATTCCCATACGTAGTAATATCTATCTCTCACATTCTACGTATTAAATATTATGACTTTACTCTTTAATTCATTATTCCCGAGCCTCTCTCATTACTCGAAGATTAAATAAGTTTTCCTTGATATATAATTAGTAAGAAACTCACTTATACCATACTGGTCTATGTCATCATACTCCCTGAATTATTGTGAATTAAACTCATCTTTAATTAGAATTATATTCGATAAAAACTATTCTCTCATAACCATATATTCTTTCACTTAGGTTTATTCACATATGGACTTAAGATTTTCCAGGTGATTCAAATGATCCCCACCCTACTGGTCCAATCATTAATCTTCCTATAAACGACTCACAACCCAAAATGTGAGCTTAACAATTGTAATTCATTCGATTAATTAACATAATTTTCTCCAATTTAAAACCCAAACATAAAAACATTAATCCAGGATTTACCTATGGTCTACTGCCCTTCCGTAAGTCCCATTATGTTAAAATAATAATCACTAATGATTCCTAAAAGTTTTGCAATTAAATCAAGAATTAAAAAGGAAAAAGTTCATCTTTTTTGGGGAGGTCGATCGATCGATGGTTAGGGTCGATCGATCGAGCTTCATGGGTTGATCGATCGATCACCCAAGTATCAGCCAAGATTCTGCAATATTTATCCTACGGGTTACATAACTTTTAACCAATCAGACCTCTATTATAGTGTCCCAAATTTCTTATAATCCATACCACATGATATATCAACATATGTAAATAATTCCTACGGATCTAAACAAACCTACAATCATCAAGAGTTTGGGTTAAAAACCATATATCTATCTCATATTTTTCCGGAAAACTAAACGTATGATATTTCAAGAACAATCCAATAATTCTCATAATTTCTCCAACATGTGATGTTTATTTCGTGGATTAATATCTACCAACAACATGAGATTAATCCTACATATTTCTATTTTCTAGAAATGAATTAGCATCTAACTAGTTTATCTCCAAAACATGTAACTTCTCATTATTTCTAACTATCCTAACATGAACATTATACTAACTAGATTGTAAATATTAAATCACTTGCCTCTACTAAAGTTATGATCCTTTGGGGATATGTGTCACTAGTGGTTCATTCCTTCTCTCATCAACTTCCGGTGGTGGTTGGTGGTGTGACCGTTAGCTCTTGGTTCTCCCACAAAGACTCTTCCTTTTCCCCAAAAAAACTCCTCACTCTCTCTCATTTTCTTTCTCTCTAAATTTGTAGAATTAATCAATAATCTAAACCATTTAGACTTATAAATAACCTCCCAAATTCGTGTACACTATTCACCTTCCAAATCAAATGACCATATTATCCCTTGGGGTGACTATTCGGCTCCAAAGTGCCCCGAGACCCTAAACAAACATCATAGTACACTTTTTTACTATAAAAACCCTTCCGAACAATTTGGCACAGTCAAAACGACCATTTGGATGACATAACAATATTCCTCTTTTTATTTTATATAAATTCAGTCCCGACACTACTTTCACACTCGTCTGACTTATTCACCTAAATTGTCGTATTAACTATTCGCGACAACTTCTAAAATTAATCATAAGTAAAATCATAACCTCATATTACTTTGATTCACTAAGTAATATTCAACATATATCATATATTACTATATTGTCAAGTAATATTTAAATTCGGATTAATATCAAATTATTCAAGTAATTCTAAATAAATCCCTTTTTAAAAGTTACCAAAATTGCGAGGTATTATAGGGACAAATTCCATGATTAAGGATCTGTTGACTAAGGGATTACCTCCCAAGGTCTTTCATGAGCACACTCCTCATATGGGTGTATTTTCTTTTCAGGATATGTCGATTTAGTGGGAGTGTGTATTTTTAGATGTTTTCGTAAACATATTTATTATGGATTTTATGCTTATTTACTACAATAAAGTATTTCGTTTATATTCACTCTGATTTTATATGATTTGATCTCACTAAGGTTTAAGGAGGAATAGTTGGAAATAGGTATGTTAAGATCGCATTGCATGAAATTTCCATGCTATACATCCACACTTGATTTTTGTCATTAGTTGCATTGATATATGTGATCATTGATGGGTCCACTTAGAAAATATATAATGACGATCACTTTGATTCTATATTGGTGCAAGTAATGGACAAGATTGTTAAGATGCATAAGGTTTTGATAGCGAAAAACTAATGAGCTCATAAAGTATAATTCAAGTTTATAAAGTTACATATATTGCCCAAGTGGAAGACTATTAAAGTAAAATTTTAATATATGGGTTATATATGAAATAGATATGAATTATAGTCTATCAAATAAAGTTAGTCCAATTAAAGTGATTAATTTAAGTTTGGGGGCCTTAATAATATATTATTAAAGTGTGGGTTTTAATGTGTAGACACAAGCGTAATTTTTATTTTTATGATATGTTAAAATGGAAAATACGAAAATATGAAAACACACGATTGTCTTATAAATAGGGGTCATGGTCCCTAGATCACTCAACTCTCTTCTTCTGATTCCCATTATCAGGGAGAAATTCAGACATAAAATAAGCATGTTGATTTAGAAGATCATAAGACCTCAGACTCAGATATTTTACTTTTCTCATTATGGATTAAAGTACGCTTCCGCAAATTCAATGAATTTATTTCTTGATGATTCAATATGAATGTTCCTATTTGTGTGATGGTTTTCACAAAATTATAAATTAAAAAGTTTTCTGTGAAGAGGAACCAATTCCTCTCCCAAACATTATTCAGCCTGCTGACAGTGTTCAAGAAGAGGCCAACGAGGAATTCCCTACTCAAAATCTAAGAGTTGTTCCAAAAGAGAAAACTCAATAACCTTATGAGCAGTTGTAGATCATTTTGATTTAGAGCTGCATCAGAAGAATGTTAAGATGGATTTTCTCAATGGTAACATTGAGGAAACCATGTATATGGTGCAACCAGAAAACTTTGACCCAGGTGATTCAACGTCTACGGTTTGCAAACTCAAGAAATATATATATGGTCTTAAACAAGATTCTCGTGAATGGTATCACAAGTTTAATCAAGTCATTATCTCGTACGATTTTGAGGTTAATGAAGTTAATGACTCTGTATATCATGGTTCAGTGGGAGTAAATTTATCTTCCTTGTGCTCTATGTCGATGACATACTATTGGCTAGAAGCAATATAGGCTTATTGCACGAAACCAAGATATTTCTAACTAAGAATTTTGAAACAAAAGATCTTGGGGATGTCTCTTTTATATTGGGAATTAAGATAAACGGAGATCACTCTCAGGGTGTTCTTGTGTTATCACAAAAAAGATATATCGAGAAGGTGATCGCTAGATTTGGCATGAAAGACTTTGCACAAGGAGATACTCCTATTGCTATAGGTGAAAATTTTAGTCTCGGTCAATTCCTCAAGAATGAGACTGAAAGTAAAGAAATGAAAAAGATTCCTTATGCTTCAGCTATAGGGAGTCTTTCGTATGCTCAAGTATGTACGCATCCAAATTTAGTGTACATAATGGATATGTTAGACAGATATTTGAGTAACCCTGTAATGGATCACTAGAAAGCAGTCATATAGGTTATGACGTATTTATAGAGAACAAAATATTACATACTCATCAGAAGTCAGGTAATTTGGAGATCATTGGGTATTCTGATGTCGATCTTGTGAGTTTTCAAGACACCAAGAGATCCACTTCTAGATATGTATACATGTTGTCTGCAAGTGCTATTTCCTGGAGGAGTGTTAAGCAGTCACTCATTGCACCTTTCACTATGGAAGCAGAGTTCATAGCCTATTATGAGGCAACAAATCATGCGATACGGTTGCGAAATTTTGTCACTGGGATGAAAATTTTGGATAGCATTGAAAGACCACTACAGATATATTATGACAATTATTTAGTAGTTATATATTCGAATAACAACAGAATCTTATCGAAGTCTAAGAACATATACATTAAGTTTTTTGTTGTTATGGAAATAGTTCAGAGTAAGATAGTGTTCATTGAACATATAGGAACAAACTTCATGCTCCTGGAGCCGCTTACTAAAGGCTTACCACCCAAGGTATTTCATGAACACACTGCTCACATGGGTGTTGTTCAGTTTGATGATATTAAGTTTTAGTGGGAGTTTGTATTTGGTTTAATGTTTCTTCATTTGACACTATTTAGATACTTTATGTATGTTTTAGTTTTTTGTAGAATAATGTTGATGGTATTTTCATTTTATTATTTACTTTGAAGTTATTTTCTTTTAATTATGGTATAACATAAGGTTTAAAAGGCTAAGGTTTGATCTCACTACGAAATAAAGTTAGGACCAATTGAAAATAGGCATGTCGGAGATCACATTGCATGTAATTTCTAGCCACACATCCATAGTTGATCTATGTCGTTGAATATATTTGGCATGATCATTGATGGATCGAGTTACCACATAAATGTAATGAAGGTCACTTTTGTCTCGTACTGGTATAGGAGATGGACGATATTGATTCAGGAGATGTATTAAAAGTAGAAAGAAATTTGGGGCACACGTAAGGTTATTGGATATAATTACATTCGGAATTATTACGTAGCCCAAGTGGGAGATTGTTGGAATATTTTATATATTCCAAATAATTTAATGTGGGCTCATATTAAAATAGTAATTATATTTGAGCTTTAATTTAAAATGGGCAAATGAAGTGATCTAATTAGATAATCTCAAAAGCCATCAAGAATAAGTATGTAATCTGAAATATGAGGTTACCCAAGAGTCACCTATTGGTTACTCAAGAGTCACCTATTTAGAATTTATGGGGTTCTAATTAGATGTCTATAAATATAATGAAGGTTTTTGGTCCCCAAGGCTAATGCACTCAAGCACTCTCCTCATCATTCCCATCAATGAGAGAGAGCTTAGAGAGATGGAGTAGTCTATGGAAGACCTCCAACCCCAAGTCTCAATCACCATTATGGATTCAGGTACAAAGTTTCTATTATTCCTTTATTAGGTAATCTCGATAATATAATATGTTGATGGATTTTATTTAATATTCCAACATAATTTATTCGTGAATTTTTTTATTATAAGAGTGGTTCAATTAACTTAAATTCTATTCTTTACTAGAATCACTATCATTATTCATAAAATGTGATACACTAAATCCAAGTGCAGACTCTACATTTTCTTCACCAATTTTAGATGATTTCTTAGCAAATAGAGTCCAATGATAGAATCTAGTGCATAAGATACATCAACTTTCACGACTAGCACAAAACAAGCATGCAATAAAAGTTAGACACATATGAGGATAGAGCTTGGTGAGTGTTCACCACAAATGAGAAAAACCTGTGATACTAATTGAAATAAATTCATAATACACAAAGTGCCTATGTACTAGGGGTGGTGGTGAATATGATCTTTTAATTATTTTCACAATTTTTCAAACAATTTTTAAATTCCTTTTAAAAACATGATGAAGTTAAGTGATTACCCAATCAGACACTAACAATTATGACATTATCAGTTTTAAATTAGACTAAAGAAATTTTAACATTGACCAAATAAGAAACAACATTATCAAGTGAGAAGATTCAAAAGTTAAGCCAAATATCTACACAATCATATGACTATAATCACAAATTATGACTTACATGATCTATCAATGGAATCTAGCAATCACAACAAGAAAAACACATCAAATTTAGGTGTGATAATTTGTGAAGAAAGTGTTTGCTGCAATGATCTTCCAAGCTGTGGATTTATGAGGAAAACCACACTTACAAGAAAAAAACTCGGGATGCATTCTCTCTCTCACACTAAAATTGAAAATAAATTTTTTACAAGGTGTAAATGACCAAATCTATACCTAAATTACTTTATAGGTCAACTGCATTGAACACTCAAATTCCACCCCCTGCCCCCCCCCCCCCCCCCCCCCATTTAAGTGAGAATTTGATCGTGAAGCTCCAACACGAACAATAATATCTTCCTATGTTTTAAATATCCACTCCAACTAAAATGGTTCTCCAATAATTAAATCAATCCACTATTCAGATCCTCGATTCAGATCAAACATCACACAACTTTGAATTAATAAATTAATATGAAGCGTAATTTAATATGATTAAGTGAAGAGATCTTAAGTCAAATCTTGAAAAATTGATCAAAATGATCTCCCACTTAAAAATTGGAGATATGAATGATTTATATATGATTTGGCTAAAAAATGGACACCGTACGCACGTGTATCTGTCATCACGCACAAGACACATATCTCGTTAAACACATCGATACCACATATTGAAAATAGATTTGAGCATAAACATAAAAATCATGTGAATCATTGGATTTGGGCATCGTGCACACACTTCTTCGCAAAACAAACCAATATTACAACTTTAGATAATAGGATTGATTCAATTTAAAATTATCTCCACACAAGAATAAATTAAAATATTTCACCTCATTTATAAAAACTTGCTCATGTGAATACCTTTGATCAAATTCATAAAAGCACAAAATAATACAATATCATCAACTAGATGTAGATCAATCCTTATTCAAAATCGTGATGATGGAAAGGGGGTGGTCAGGTGCATCAAAGGACTCAAGAACCTATAAATCTTATCTCTATATATTAAATTGGGTTATGTACCCAATTGTTGCATGACTAAAATGTTTGACCCCAATTATCAATATATGTTTATATGTTCACAAACCTCAGTTGATTGATTTTAACTTATGGTTCTAAACCCAAGTAATTGGGTTCATGGAAAAACATACAATTATAATTTAACAAGGTTAAAACCGTTTCTTTGCAATAATAATTCATTTGGTTTTCACTTGTATTTAGATAAACAAAAGGGCAAATGATGGAAGATAAAGAATACATTTCAACACTTGGGTTTAATGTACAATATAGTTTGTTGAAAAAGAAAATGATTGCAAACAAATTTATTGTCCTTACCATTGGGTTGTGACAAAAAACATTAAATTGGTTTTCATTTATAATGTATTCGTTATACACTCAAATAAGTTATGCATTTGAACATAGTATCTTGATAATATTATGCATATATAACGAAAATGGTTTTAATTCAAATGAAATATCCCTATTCCCATATATAAATGAGTTTTTGGTTATAGGTTTCATAAACTTGGTTTCACTCAAGCTTTGCATAGTTGATATTATCACAACCGATAGCTCACTTCAACTTCTCCCCCCTTGACATTGGGTTGGCCTAAATAAATTCATATAAATATCTCTATAAAAAATAAAAAATAAATAAGAAGGGTCACAATCATGGTACAAAATCCACTCTCTTACAAACATGGGTATAAATAAATTATAGTACACTAAGGATAACTACAGAAGTACAATCTCTCTATATCTCTCTCTCTCTCTCTCTCTCTCTCTCTTCTCTCTCTCTCTCCATATTTTACTTTCTTTTGTATAGGGAAGATCTAAATTTTGTATTTATTATGAAGCTAAATAAAAAATTTAATGTATCTTATAGGCCCGTGGTGCCTTGATGGTGAGGTTCCGAAGAGGTATTGATGCCTTTGAAGTGCTCGATGTTTTCTCAAGCAAGAAGGTTGTGATTTCGTTGTTAGTTGCTATTACAAAAATATTGGGATTCCTTTGTAAGGTGTTACGTTTTCCTCACCAAAGAAGTTTGTGGAGCTTTCCTGAGTGTCGCCTGAGTTACGAATGTAGTACATTTCTTTACCCTTTACTCTCTTTACATTCTTGTATTAATTACTTTTATGTTATGATGATTTATTTGTATGATTGTGAACGTGAACGTCTGTGGATGAAAGATCCCAAAGAAAGAGAGAATAAACTTAAAAACCAACATAAAATGATTTGTGAAAATAAATAAAGAGTTTAAATTTATAAAAAATTACCAATCTTAATTCACTCCCCTTTTAGGGATATTTTTAGGAAACACTAACCACAATAGAAATGAATGAGAAATGGTATTTATCTCTCAATATCTTTATATTATGGTAAATTTGAATTATCTTGATATGCAAAATCCATATCCAAGTCTTATCTTTATAAAAACTATCTAGGGATAATGGAACGTGATGTCATAAGTGTGGGAAGCCATGCCCTAGCCAAATATTTAGAGGATAATATGAAGTGTTGATGAAGAGGCTCTTGGTTATGAGTGGTAGTTTATGGAAACATTAAATATGATTTAGTGCATACAAAATAATTTATCCAGTTAGTGGGGGTTGGTGTACCCACTACCAACCCTTTAAATCAAAGAAGACTGATTCTTGGGAGATAAACTTGGACATCTAAGGTTATCAAATGGTGCCAAGGTTCATTGGGTTACATCCTTAGTTGAGGTTGACTAAGCTCTATTAGTGAAGAATAGTTCTTATCAGACCTCTATGATTTGCTTTAGAGGCCTAATTCCTATGTAAAGTCCTCTTTGGTGGTGGAAAAAGATCATGGAGACCTTGAGGAAGGGTCTTCAAACCTTAATGATCGCCTAGTTATAGGAGTTAAGTTATTTGTTTCTTGTTTTAGACCTTATCTTGGCTTAGAGTAACCTTTGTAACTTTGGGTATTAAGGATCTGGGATCATGGACTTTAGCCCTATAAGCTTGTCGTGCAGGAGAACAAGTTGGTTTAGTCCTTAATAGTGACTTGTATAAATTTTAATAATATTCTATGGTCTTTAATGGATTTAAAAGGACCATTGTCATCTCCTGGAGATAAACTTAAATAAACATTGATGATTACTTCCTCCAATTACGATGACTATTGGCATTTCATGAAACAAGTATAAAATTTGTATTGGTAAGATAATTTATTCTACATATGTGAAGCACTTATGACTTCCCTCTAACAATAAATTCTCCTATCACTATCCATAGACCAATGTGCATGTATAAGTCAAATCCAAAGGTATTAAATCAATGGAGATAAAATCAAGTACACTCATAAAAGTCTTTATAAATACATAAACTTGAAGAATCATGAAAATGGAGTCAAATAGATCTATTAAAGTGACATTTCCACCCTCATTCACCAAAGTCTTCTTAAAGTCAAACTTCTAGAAAATGGTTTCAACAATTAACACATTGATTTAATATTCAAATAAATTTTATAACTAGGGGAAGTAACTAATGACGAGGATAATCCTAAAGTATTCTACCCATGACATATGTGCGTTGCACTCTTTTACCGCCAATTATATTTTGTTTCATTGGTTTTCCTACTAAAGGATCTAAAGCGGAACTATTAAGCCCAAAAATATTTCAAAAACTTTATATAGAATTATGGACTCTTTTCCTTTACCTTAGTTTTTTTCCCACTAAGTTCCTAAGTAAGATTTTAGTGAGACAACATTCTTTATATGGTGGATATACCGTATGTCAAAGAGGGAGTGTTAAATACACACACACACACACACACACACACACACACACATATATATATATATAGACACACGTATACAAATATTTAGTTTACATTTTTATATCGTAAACTTGTTCCACTTTAGTTCAAGGATGCATAGGGGATGTCTTCATTTCCCTCTAAATAGGGGTGACAACCCCTAACTATTTACGGACCATTTATTGAGAAATTAGCCCCTCTCTAATATTCTCTATATTTCCTAGTCTTCTACAACATGAGAGTTATTTTTAAAAATCTAATTTTACATTTCAGAAATTATCATTTGCCAAGTAGTCCCTCAATATTGTTCCAATAATGTTTAGGCCAAGTATTATTTGTTTCGAAAATTCTCTCACCATATAAATCACCCTTAAACACTATCCCTTCGCTTATCCACTGGAAAACTCTAAACAAACCAAGATATTAATGGTCATTTGGTGAAAAATCTCTCAACAGATTTATTTAATTAAAGTTTATTCCAATCCTTTTTATTTTCCTCCAAAAAGTCACTCACTATATAGAACACTCATAAGAACTCTTTTTCTCTCATCCTAAATCCTAATAAAAAAAATTTAAAATAATAGACAATGGACTTCCTTAAACATACAAAATTAGGTGGACTAAGTGTAAAATGTAGTTAACTCCTAGGGACTAAATATTAACTGTCCTAAAATTAAACCCTAAACAATAACCCTAAAAAAATCCTCCACAAACCCTAAAAAACTAAATTAAACCCTAAATCCTAAAATCATTCCCTCGAAAAAAATCTATCAAAAAAGTAGACGATAGACTTTTTGGAAAATAAAAATAAGATAAAAAAATACAAAATGCATTTAGCTCATTGAGAATAAACATTAATTCCCCCTTAAAAGGGCATGGACGACAAATTAAACCATTTCATATTTCAAAAATAAATGGAAGTTTTAATTGTGCCTTCCTACGAAGGGCATTTCAATCAAGAATTTACTTCTACTCGTGTAATAAAAACTTTATCCCTGAGGATTTTATATTGAAAAATCTTAT
Organism: Sambucus nigra; assembly: GCA_949130495.1. Taxonomy (NCBI): domain Eukaryota; kingdom Viridiplantae; phylum Streptophyta; class Magnoliopsida; order Dipsacales; family Adoxaceae; genus Sambucus; species Sambucus nigra. The sequence continues at coordinate 298,099,545 of OX422215.1, read as the reverse complement.
CCATTGACTACCTCTCTTGTGAAAACTGAATGAAGGGGGTTTTACACCATTTTTTTTCTCTCCTTTTACTTTTGTATATTTAGTCATCAAGTTCTTCTTAAATATGCCTAAGAATTTGAATAAATATCACATAGATTCCCTATGTTATAAAGTTTTGTCATTATTATGGGCTAGTTTCAATTATTGGGTCAAGGATACATCAAATCCCATGAATTTTTTGTAATGCACCAAGTCCTTTTTTATTATAGACTACATATATTTAGACAAATATATCCTCACATATATCCATTTTAAACCCACTAACTCTCTTCTCTAAAAACAAACATAACCACAAAATCTTTCTCTCTCTAGCCCCACCTCCACCTCCACCCCATCGAAGACTCGTCGAAAATGGCCTACCGAAAAATCTCGTCGGAGGACGCCGAAATTTTCACCGAAGTCTCTCTCTCTCTCTCTCTATCTATCTATCTATCTATCTATCTATCACATTTCTTCTATTTATGTGTTTGAAATGGTTTGCGTCAACGATACCATAGCGGGAGCTGGAGAAGAAGAGTTTTTGCCGAAAAAATGGAGTTTTTGCCTAAAAAAATGGAAGTTTTACAAAAACAACAAATTTATCTGTTTTGATTTTTTTGTCAAAAAATATCGAATATGGGTGTTGTTTGATAAATATTGATGAGTAGATTACAAATATATAAATTTTGTGAAGTTTAGATTTGTAGACTTGAAGTAATGACCTTTTGAAGATTTAATGGGTTTTTTTCCCGATAAAAAATGAGGTAAGAGTCGACAAAGATATTTTGAGTGACATTTTAATGTGCTGAGTTGATAAAATATGACATTTATCACCATTGACTCAGTCAAATAATCTCTTGATTCATTGATCAAGTCAATGAAACTTGGTACCTATTATCCCTAAATTTTTTGATATCTTTTATATTTCTTAAATAACACGGAACTCTTCCAAGTTTTGATAAATTAACGTCTTTTATTGGAACAAAATCGTTAATAAAAAATTACATATAAGATTAAAAACTTATAAATCCACTCTTATTGACGACATGTCATTTTATGGATAATTGACAACTCGTTAACTAAGAAGAAAGACAAACTTACTCTCACCCCTCACCATTCATAATGAATTCGAACTGTACTTATTTACTAGCATGTTGGCCACGCAATGTGTGGCCAACATTTTCTAAATCCTTAGTTATTATATATGATACCAACATATATATATATATATATATAGTGCTGATCAAATTAATCTACCAGTATCATGCAATCTGAATTTCACTTTAATAATCACCATTACAACATTAAATGAAGAAAAAATCCAATTGATCCAAAGTTTTGTAAACGATAACAGTATTTTAACCGTCCTTAACTCATCAACTGAAGACAAATTACAATTTTATGGTCTACCAAACAATATATACAGCTACATCCTACTTTATCCTTTTTGATAACTAACAATATATACAATTACTTTTAAACCGAGAGATCAAAATTTGGATTGAAACAAAAGTCTGAAAAATATATTTTTGGGGAACATAAATGATTATGAAATTAATTAAAAAAATTGCTAACCAGGGAAAAGTAGATTATAAATAAAAAAATAGAAGCTAATAGATTATATAGCTCTGAACATAGTGAAATCGGAGCATTAGTTTTGAGATATCTTTCATAGTTTATATAGATACATTTGAGGAGGTTAGATGGGTACTAAAACAAATCAAAATGTAAAGCCATAACTCTTTCATTCTTGGGCGTTATGGAATGTAAAGAAGTGTAGCGGTTCTTGATATAAAATATATGTATGCAACTTAGAACTTAGGAAAAATAATTCAAATAGACCTTTGTAATTACTTCAGCCGTTTCCTTGAAGTCAACACATCTAGAGACATTGGATTTGGCAAGAAACTCATCGATTAACCTAATTCCGATCTTATAACTCCTGCAATAAACGATATCCAAATAGAGAAAATGTAGGTGTTAGCTAATACAAAACACAAGAACCTAAATCCTTTACAAAGCAATCAATAAAAGATAGAGTAAATGCATTTGATCTGTAAGCAATTAAACTTGGAGCTCTTTAATTCTACACAAAAGCAGGGGGAAAACATTGCTTCTTAATATATAATTCAATCACACTACTTTTAAAATCATTGTTAAACTAAATCATAGTCAACATGTTTAGCAAGAAAAAAGAAAAATAAATAAATCTATTAAATTCAAATACAATCAAATGAAATAATAATTTATAAATAAGATGCATAAGGTTAAACATTGTTACCCAATTTGGAAGCTTGTTAGAGATAAAACACATTGGAAATTATCATCTTTCCCCATCGAAAGCAGGCGAATTTACACCACAAATCATCGCTTCATCATCCACAAACAAAACAATCTTGTAAGTGAGGGAAAATGAAAAGGAAATTACATATATAAAATTAAATATAAATAAATATAATATATAGAGAGAAGAGAAAACCTAGTGGGAATTGGTCAAAGGAATGGCATGAGAAGTAAAAAAGGAATACAAAGGTTACACATGTTGTTTATTGACTTCGTCAACCTCCTCCAGATCTTTAAGCAACTGCGTAATGAGAGCTCCATAATTTTTTCCCCTGTTACCTATTCTTATTAGGTCTGAATCGATTTTGTTTCGTAGATCAAAACTGCAGACGTTTAGAATCCTACATACTTAAAAGTCCTTAATTAAACCAATTGCCATGTGTCAGCTAAGAACGATTCTGGGCTACTATTTTATATATATACATAGATTAATAAATGGTATTTTACAATATCTATATGGTTAGGAGGTTCGACACAAGAAATTTGTCTGATTTTTTGTCCATATTATAACTAGAATTTATGCCTTCTTACTTTTAATACATATATGACATTTTTAACCGTCCTCGAGGGTGAGAATCACTTTTTTTTTACGATAACTTGGGTTCTAAGTCTTAAAAATCAGCCTCCCCGGAAATGGAGAAGAAATTTATAACTAAGGCTCTTTTAGTATTATAAAATTGGTCCACCATCTCTCGTAGAAATTTGGGAGTCCTTTTTTTCCCTCTAACCATATTACTTACGTTGGAAAGGGTATTATACGAGTATCACCACTTATATCGAAACTAATTTAGGGGACAATTCACCGAAGTTGTCTTTTTGTATATTTAAGTCTAAATTTGGTTTATCCACCTTCTATGTGCGTAAAGGAAATCATATGATTGAGTAGAAATTTTGATTTTTATACGCAACTGATAATTTTTAGAGTGATGGCAAGGTTATGGTCCACTTTGACATAGTAGTGCAGGTTCAAGTCTTACGAATCAACCTCTTAAAAATTTAAAATTCAACTATTTCTTATCATTATAAAAAAGTCTATTAGAGCCAAATTCTTATAAAATAAAAGTGAGAGAGTGCATAATTAAGTGAGAATAGTACTTTTATATTTAAAATCCAGCTCAAGGGTTCTAATTACTCATATATTTTCTAAAACTTACAAATGTGAACTAACTGTTAAAATTGTTTTCGCCCCTTTCATATCTAAAGAGATTGGATAAGGCATTGCGACATTGTTTACATAGCCTAAGGCCCAGTTTGGTTGCGCAAATTGTTTGATTATGTAAATTGTTTCATTGTGAATTAGTGAATTATAAATGAGTGAATTTGAAATGAGTTAAATCCAATTTTACACGATGTTTGGTAATTTGAAATTGATGTTAAGGTTCTATGAAAAAAATATAAAAATAAATCAAGAAAGAGGGGGAGGGAAAGAGAGAGGGAGAGGGGGAGGGGGAGGGGGAGGGGAAGAGGAAGGGGGAGAGGGGACATGCACTTAATGCGACTTCTATTTCAAATGGATTCATTTCACATTTTTTGTGAAATGATCCAATTTCAGATTTTGCACATGAGCTAAAATGGGACAATTAATGAATCATTTCATTAATGAAACCAAACATAATTAATGAGTCAATTTGTAAATGGGCCAATTTATTAATGATACAATTTACAATTTTGGGACAACCAAACAGGGCCTAAGTGTTTGACAATTTTGTTGTGTAAAGCTAAACATGGAAGTCGCAATATGAGATTTGTTGACACCAAAATAATTAGATGTATTGAAAGTACCACTTTGAACCTGTTAGCATCATATCATACTTAATAACTCATTAAGTAGATATTATTATCATTTTTGTTTCGGTACGATCCATTTGAAAAAGGTTGAGACACACATGTTATGAATTTAATCAGTGTGAATCATTATAAAAATATGCAACACAAAGACAAAGTATCACAACTTTCAAATCACGATATGTCCATGCTCAATACTAATAAATAAATGATATGAATTTGATACATTTCCCACTAATAATATTTTTATGTGTAAATGTATCACATATTTGCATATTCATTAGTGATGAGGATATATATGTGGTATTCCTAATGTGTTATCTCCCAAACATGAAATCTCTGTATACCTACCCAACTATGTTCTAATTGGCAACAATTTAAAAATATAGTAATAATAATAATAATAACCTGTACATTAAGAATTATAAAACGAAAGATTGTTAATAAGTATCCCATCCATTTGGACAATTCACGTGGCGCTATGTTTGATCACCAAAGGAACTTTTGCGATTACCCTCTCTGCTCTCTTCCTCTTCCTCTCCCTCATTTTTTTTACATTTTCCTCTCCCTCGTATGAAACGTCATATATTCCTCACTAACTCACCTAATATCATTCACCCATTTTTTTTGTTTCATTCTCTGTCTTTCTTTAATACTTCATTTTCTTTTCAATCAAAAATCTCATGGAGTCCCTCGCCATAACCTGAAGTTGCATATCTCAATTTGAAGGCTCTTCACTCTTCATCCTTCTCCTTTTTTATATAAATGTATGATATAATGAGGTTTGGGGTTAATTATTTGTATAATTGCCACGATTCTTACAATATTAACATCTTCAAAGCATCATATGTTCAACAAAAGGTTGTGATTCCAAATAAAGCCCGTTTTGAACTGTTTAATTTATTTAATTTGAATACTGAGGAATTATATGTGTACTTAGTTCTTTGCCTCAATTTATTTATGAGTCCTTTTTTGGTGTCTCATTTTTAATTGTGGTGTTCTTTATTTACAGGTGTAGAGCATCATCTTAATATGACAGGCATGCAATTTTTCTATCCTTTGTATTTTTCCTCAACCTTCTTTTGGATATAATTTGCATGCTTCTACATCAATTTTTTGGATTACCACGGGAAATTATTCTGACTCTCTTTTGTGTACCTTGGATGTAATTAGAGTTTCAATTGCTCATAGATGGAATACAATAGCTCATTATGACTTGAAAATGAGAGAATATGGTTTATAATTTTATATGCACTGTAGATAAATTTCCTTTAATGCAGAGTCCAGATTGACATTTCTTACACTAGATAGATGATCAAAATTCAAATAGAGGTTTGTATTTATATAATTGGTTACATATGAAAATTATCTTCTCTAAAGGATTTCATTCAAACGAAAGTGATTTGTTAACAAAATAATTCTGTGTATGTGTTAAATTATGATACTTTCTCACCATGAACATCAATGGATAGGATTGATGGTTTTATTTCTCTTCTTAGATACAATTGTCCACTAGAATTTTTTAAAATCCAGCCCAACCTTATAATTAAAGAAATAAAATTAAGATAGAACATTGCATTACTCCTATTTCCACCTGCAACGACCACATAGATAGCTTAAAGTTCATCATTGGTTGCTATTCTGGATGCTTAAGTAAATACTAATGATACCTTCTTCATAAAACATATGCGAAAAGCTGTGGTTCAGTATTCCCTTGTTAACAATTTAAAACAAAAAATATTATAATTTCAAGCCATGAAATTGAGGTTTCAAGAATATCTGAATTTGTCACCATGCTCAAAAAGGTTTTATTGGATGTTGTTTATTATATATTGTCCTTTACATGTTGTGTTTTGATTCTTTGTAGAAAATTCTAATGCACCTGCGCATTTTTTGATGTATGAAATTAGGGTTTTAAGCATATTTGAAATAGTTACCATGCACAAAATGGTCTTAGCAGACTATCTATATTATATTCTCATTTATAGGTTGTGTTGCGAATTTTTGTAGCTAATTATAATGCATTCGCGCATCGTGCGGATTGCATGCTAGTGACCATGTAAGGTGGGATCCAAAATCGTAGATTTAATAAAAGACGTGGAAAAATAGAGAGAAACGGAGGGACCCTAAAAAACTTCACTGTCAATTCAATTGGAAATGATACAAGCTTTTGTCTCAATTGTGGCCAATCCATTTCAACCCTATAAGCATAAAAGTAAAGATGACTAATACATGTCCATCACATTGTTTTGTTGGATGAGTATCAATTATCAAAAAGTTCCTCAAACACTTTTTAACACACATTTAGTTCAAGCGTTTTTTTCCCTCCAAAAAGTCCCTCAAACACCCATTTGAGCAATATTTTTTTTATTTTAAAGAGCTGCGCTAACGGCACCCTCGCCCTAAATCCCCCCACCCCACACCACACTGCCGGAGCTCCGGTGACCCTCATCGGATCTCTTTTTTTTAGTGTTTTTATGAGGGGAGAAATTTTTTAAAACAAAAAAAAAATATTTTTTACCAATTAGTCCCGTTTACTGAGTATGTAGTTCAACAGGTCATATCATCTCTTTTTGCTCCAACAGGTCCCATGAAAAAAGATTTTTAGTTCAATAGGTCATATTTGTATGCATATAGTGAATATTCACTGTATGTATAAATAGGACCTATTGAAAAAAAATGTTATGATAGGTCCTATTGGGAAATGTCTTATGTAAATAGGACTTATTTGTGAAACTCTTAAATAAAAAGCTTGAACCAAATATATATTAAAAAAATGTTCGAGGGATTATTGAGAATATGTTCCTATAAAAATCTCTCCACCAATGTGAGGAAATACTCTTCTAGATAACATGGGGGATCATTGTTATTTTGTCAATAAACTATTTTGTGTTTCTAGCTTTTTAGCAAAATGTGCATTTAAGTTTGTAAAATCTGATGAACATGCAACAATCTGAATGTCATGCTAGACTTTGATGTAAAACAACACACATGGCAACTTGGCAAGGCAAATATATATATATATATATATATATATATATATATATATATATATATATATATATATATAGATAGAGAGAGAGAGAGAGAGAGAGAGAGAGAGTCAAACTCTTCAATATACCTCATTAAACATACCTATTTTTTTAAAATAGTAAAAAATAATAATTTTGAGTTGATATTTTTTATTCTGGTTCATAATATACTCCTGTAAAAATATTCAGCTCAAAATAATATGTTTTGTTATTTTTTAAAAATAGGTAAAAAAATGGACAATTTTAAAGAGTAAAAATTGTCAGTTTTTTGACCTATTTTTTAAAAATAAAATAAATATTATTTTCAGTTGATTTTTTTATAGAGGCACATTGAAACATCATGAACCCATATAAAAATATCATCTCAAAATTATTTTTTCTACTATTAAAAAAATGAGTATGTTCATAGGTACGTTGGAGAGCCTGACTATATATATATATATATATATATATATATATAGAGAGAGAGAGAGAGAGGCTCTCCTGCGGACCTAATTTTCGAACTAGCTACCGTCCAAAAATTATCTGGGGACCACTTTGTCCTTTATATACTATTGTTTTTTTATAAGGTTTCTGAAAATATAAATTTCTACCCCAATAATTTATAGAGTCTTTAAGCTTATTTTAAAGTCTAATTAATTTGGGATGAGGAATGGTTCGAGGCTACCTCTTAATCTTTGTATGTCACCATCGTACTATATTTCAGAATATTTAGGATTATTTACATAAATATTTTCCTCAGGGTGACTAGAGATTTCAAGAGGTTTTGATGAAAAATAATCTAACCTTAAACACCTTATATGGTATTGTGGTTTAATACGTCTAGTCTCTTTATATATATTATTAATAATATAAATTATATCATTTTGTATGAATATTTCTAATTCACTGTCACCGTAGGATGACAAAACACTTATATATGTCCTTGCTAAAGTTATTTCTACGAAATTTAAAGAGTGGATAAATTCCTCCTGATCTAATTGAGGTGGTTCTAGTTTCAACTAACCTTTTTCGTCGAATATATTTTAATACGTCTATAGTATCTTTAAGTATTCTAGTATATTCTCAGTATTTTTCTGGTTCTGAAAGTTCTTCTACAAATTTTATAGTTCTTAAGTCTTGTCTGAAGAGATCATGGATCTCTGTTCTAATTATTTATTTTTTAGGTACTTCTCTTACTAACCATTCAATAATTTAGTCTATATATTTGTAAGTACCTCCTATGTATATTAAAGTAGTTTATATAAGTAGTTTATCTTTAGGATCTGTGATAGTCCACTCTTGGATTTCTCTCGTTAAGTCTTGATTTGTTTGATTAACAAATGCTAAAAAGTCTGTAGTTATCTGAAGGCTCATGCAAATATTTTAGATTTAGCAATAATATGTAAATTATTTAGGGGTTTGGTTCGAGTTTATACCTTCCTTCTGGTATGCAATATCTTTATCTTCTTTCCTTCGTCTCTTCAGCTTTGTTACTATTCTTCTCTGGTATGTGCCTCCTGCAACTCTTTTTTTATGTGCCGCGCCTCAATCCACTAGTTTGGCGTTGGACACATTTCTTGCATGTACTCCACCACTCCTAACACCCACCTAGCTAATGACTCTTGATAAATCGGCACCTGACGATAGTCCAACAGTATAACAGCTACGTACTACACCATAGGTTCCACATAATATTCATCTATGAACAGAAAGTTGGAGACATTTGGAGAATAATAACAACTTAACATAAGAGATTTCTGGAAAAGAAAATACTTTTATAGCATTGCATAAGTAAATACGACCTTCCCCTCTCCCCTAACTATAAGTGGTTTACTCACTCATATACATATTACTCTCTGAGCTCTCTAACTTGATTTTCTCTCTAATATCTGATATCTTAACTCAATTATTGTCGCTCCCTTTTATAATCACAAGGGAACTACAAATGACTGATAACCAGCTACCAAAAGCAATCTGGTGGAAATAACATACAATAATTGAAGTCTATATGCATTTATTTTACAAAAGGCATATTTGGCATCTTTTGATAATTATGTCTAAGTTTATCAATTTTTTTGCTTTTTCATAAAACAGTCTTGGCGTCTTGTAAATAATTTGTTTTGGTGGCCACTCCAGGTCAATTCTGGTACATCGTGGAAAGTAAAATAATTCTAACAAATATTTACTTTATCAAAAGTTTAAATAATTGATGGTCTAAATGATGGCTTCCTCTGTCTTCAATAATTCGTTGAGTAAGGTGGGGCCCTTCTCTATCTTGTTCATTTCTTTTGTTGTGTTTTCTACATTATCTTTGTCTAGTAGAGCATTATTATTGAATTGTATTCATCAATGAGGCCTACCATTCTAAGGTTGGATGGAAAAGCTATCCCTACTATTTCTTTAGATTCTTTTTTAAACCTTCCATTGAATGGATCGTCATCTTGGATAATTAGGTCTTCCTTATGGTATGTAGTGTAACATAACATCTTTCTTAGCTTGTTAACAATTTCATAATTTCTATTGTTTCCATAGCTTGGGCAATCTGGATTTTGGGCTTGTCAACAATGAGGTCTTTAGTTTCACCTTCAAATAGAATTTCAACATCTTCGAATGAATAAGTGGAAAATCTAATGAGTCTAAATCCTTCAACTCTCATTTCGCCACATGAACTTAGAGCAATTTGGTAAATTCTGGCAAACAAGGGGAGAAAGTCTTTTACCTTCTTGGTGTACTCGTGGATAATTTTTTCAAGAGTAATAGAATCTTCAATAGTATGTATCTGGATGAGTCCAATGACCCATGGTCTGCTAAGGTTATCTGTGTTATGTCTGATTTTTCAAAATGATAAATTTTTGGAACGTCTTTGAATAAACCTTTAATCATTAAGGCATCTCCATTAATCTCGGCTAATAATATATTGAAATGTTCAATAATTCTATCACCCTATTTCTGGCAGCATTTTGAAAATGAAAGATTATTATGACCAAATTGTATAACAATCTTAGTCTTAAAAATCTTTTGTTGATAACAAAAATTATCAACTGGTCTAATTTTGGAGGATTCTCTAAGAGTCTAAGCATACGTTTGAGTCTGCGATCTAGGAGTAACAGCACTACTGAGTTGAGCTACTGCAAGTCTTTAAAGTCTCATGAATCTGGCCACAACTACCAAATTCTGTTTAAATTCTACCCATAGCTAATTTTTAACATTCCACTATAGGTAGTCTATAAGAGTATTTTCATCATCAAAAAATTATCGTCTATATTTTATAAAGTCTGGGTATCTTTGGTTTGTCTATGTTGAGGAAAATGCATTTTCTTGATATGTCTATTCTGGGCAATGATTTCGTTCTTAGATTTACCAGGAGGGACTAGAATATCATCAAAGCTTTCCAAAATTGGTCTTTCTTGAGAGTCTTGAATATGAGCCTGTCTTCGCATCTTACCATTATTTGGTCTTACGCGTCTAAGATAGTGTGCAACGTCTTCTCTGTTTACCTTATTCGTTCCAGAGGAACTCATGATGTCTAAGTCTAATGTTTGCAACATAAAATAAGAGATGATATTAATGTTAGCAAACATAGGTTCTCTAGATATGATGTCTGGAATGGTATTTTTTCTTTCCTTTACATGTATAACAGGGAAGTCATAACCATTAAGCAATTGCTGCAATCTAATAAATCTATTATTTCTTGATTTGGATAAGTCTAAGTCTCTGAATTTTATTGCATAAGAAGAGTCAGTATAAACAGTAAAATGTTTAAGTCTAAGAAAAAGCATATATTTTTCTATTGCCTTAACTATAGCTAAAACTTTTTTTTTATGGGTTGTGTATCTAGTTTCTGGATCAGTGGAGGTTCCAGAACTATATCTACAAAGTTTCTTCTTTTTTGTCTAATGATCAATGGCAATTATACTGCTCCCAATTATTTATCAGAGGCATCTGTTTGTACTATGAACTGATCTTCAGCATTAAGCAGTTCAAGTAAAGGGATATTCTTGACTGCTTCTTTGATTTGTCTTATAACTTCAAAATCATATTTTGTCCATTTAAAAGGATTATTTTTATCAATTCCTTTTAATTTGGTAGTTAAGCTTTGTGTTTTTGAAGCTAGGTTTTTTAAGCAATCCTAAAAATGATTGTAATTATTTTCTATCTTTGAGTTGGTTCGAAAATTCAAGAATCTTTTTGGTTATGTGTTTTGCTAAGAATATTTTTCCTTTATTAATTTGCATTCCCACAAAGTCTATTTCAGTATGAAATAATTTCATTTTCCTCTCATAAATAATAATTCCATGTTTATCTAATTCTAAAATAATCTTTTTAAGATGGTCTATATGTTCTATCTTAGTCTTGCTAGCTACAAGAATATCATCTATGTAAATAAGACAAAATTTTGAGTAAGATATAAAAATATTATCCATTCTTCTTTGTAATACTTGAGGAGCATTCAAGCATCCAAATGGCATTACGAGTCATTCATATTTTTCCTTGGGGCACACTAGAGACTGTCCAGGTTGTACTATTGGGGTGCATCTTTATTTGCCAAAAGCCTAATTTACAATCAAATTTGATGAATATAAGTCTGTCTTCAATTAAATTTATTAGGCTATTCTTATCTGGTATCTTATAATAATCAAACTCATAATTCTTATTAAGGTGCCTATAGTCTATGACTATACATCCTTTTCTTCTTTTTCGTTCATACTCATTTTGAACATAGAAGGCAAGGCTATTATGTATACTTTTGATTTCTCTAATAATGCCTAGCTTAAGCATTTCGTCTATGTATTTTTTGAATTCTTCTTTGTCTTCTTGTGAATATCCTTTCTTATAGGTTCCACTATTAATATTAGCATCTGGGTTAATAGGTATGATTTCACAATAACTTTAATCTTTATCCCACTTAGCAATGAAATTTTCTCCTAAAGTAAGCTCTTCTAATTGCCTAACCCTTTATTTTTCTACTTCTATATCCATCTTCTTTTGTTTGGATATAGCTTGGACCTTCAATAAGGTTTGTTGGGTGTGATATAAGATTTATTATTGTATAAGTGATTTTTGCTTATAACACTTTTAGTCTGGACACTTACATTCTTTTTGTAAGGGTTTAGTTATTTCTAGGGCTTCTTGTTGGTTTATATGTCTAGGTCCACCATGCTCAGCTGGAGTACTCTGATGGGTTGTTATTCTATAATTAGGTTTAACTTGCATAAGGTCAAAAGAAGTCTTGTGATCTATTAGAGGGGCTATATTATTGAACTCTTCTTTGTTACTAAGTAATATATTATCATTATACAGAGTATAAGGATGATATTTACTAATAAATTCTTATCCTAGAGTAATATTTCCTGTGAAACTAGGATGAGGGTCCATTATTCAAAATCGATGATTAACAGTTTTGTTAGTCTGGTTTCCTAATTTAAAATAAATAGGAATAATCTGAAAGTATAAGGTAAATGGATCTCCATTTGCTACCTTACCATGGATATCTTAATTACTGTCTAGAAAATATTCTTCAGGGAACGCATTAGCCTTACAAATACTCTCAGAGCATACTGTATCTATAAAAGCTAAAAGTCTTTTAGGATAATCTTTATGTTGTATGAATAATTCTACAAAACAAGAATGTGGTTTAGTATAAATTCCTAAGTTATTCTTTTCTAAAATAGATATTCCCTTCTGGGGTTTATATACAAAATTTAATGATGTTAAGTCTTCTGAGCTACTATCAGAGTAGTTTTCTTCTATCTCATAGGAAATTTCTTTTCCTTTTAAGTCTTCATTTTCTTGTAATCTCTTGGCGATATTTTTATCAAGGTATTGATAATATGTTTTAATATCTTGGTATATTTGAGCATCATAATGGGTAGTATAGATTGCTCGAAATTTAGTTCTCCAACAGTTTTTATGGTAGTGTAATTGACAAATAACACAAACCATAAATAATTATGTTTGTATAGTCTTAAAACATTCTACACATCTAAAGTTTTTCTTGTTACATTTCATTTAGAATGTGAAATAATGTTCTTCGTCATAGTAACATCTAAGGATATATGTTAGTAACTCGGGATTACTAATTGTCCATCTTTTCCTTAACAAGGGGCTTAATATACATTTATACCAAGCTTCTTAAAATTCTATATAATCATCATCTTGATCAATTTGCATTATATATAAGGGTAGAGTATCTTGGGAATCTTCATATTCATCAGTATCACTATTATAGTCTTCTGAATCACTGTCTGTATATGCACTATAGATACTGGCATTGTCATCATTTTCTATATCTGATACTTCTATAGCATATAAAATATATAACTCTTCTTGATTGGCAAAGTTTAATATTATATTAATAATCTTAATACTTTCGTTATCTTTCTTGTTAGGACAATCTTTAGCAAAGTGTCCTTCTTTTCCCCAAGTCCAACATTCTTTAGTGGAAGTCTTAGATTAAGGTATTTCTTTTTATTTCCTATAATTAGGACCTTCCTATATTTATTAGTGTTCTTTTTAAAATATCTTCTTTGATTGAATCTATTTTTCTTGTTTCTAGAGTTTCTTTGTCTAAAGGTAGTAGATGGACTGAATCTATATTTCTTTAGAAAACCTAAAGGCCTGGCCTTAATTTTTTTTTCCAATCTAGTTTCCTTTTGAATTTCTTAGATTTACTACCACATCCCCATTGTATTTGAGCAATATTTCTTTCGTCTTTAATTGGAGGAATTTGTTTGAAAGTTTCTAAAATTAACTTTCCTTAAGTTATATCTCGTCTTTTAGCTATGACATAGTCTTTGGCAAAATTGTTCTTTCACCAAGGGAATTATTTTTAACTGCAGCAACTCCTAGACAATTTTTATATTCATTAATTACGATTTGTCCAATAGTTGGTATCTTTCTAAAATACTCATCTTTTAAGGCCTCGCCAAATTCTTTAATTTGGTAATATAGTTGTTCATAATTATTGCTATATTCATTAATCTTGTCTAGTTTGCAAATACTAAGAAGAGCTAACTTAGTTTTTGCTAGGTCTTGCTCATTGATTTGAGCTAAATGTCCAGCTCTAATGAATTCTGAAGTAAATAATTGAATATATTCTTGAATTGATCTTTCTTCTAAATTTTCTTTCATTTTCTCAATCTTAAATAGGAATTTTGCATTCATAGCTTGTCTTAGATTGTCTAAGTAATCTTTTGCAATACCTCTAATGGATTGCTCAACGTATTATTTAGATGAGCTTGCATCCCATTGTTTATTAGATGCAAAACACATATTCATTTGATTATGCCATTCATCTAAGGCATTCTTCATATTTTGGACATTGCCTAAATTAAGGTATATCCCAACTGGATTTATGGCTTGACTTGCCATCGTCTTAAAAGTAGTAAAACTCTTATCACTAGTTGGAAAGTCCTTTATATTATCAGGTTTAGTCTTTACCATAGTGTTTGAATAAATAGTAATATTTATTCCTATTGGTTTACTAAAGAGTCTATAAGCATCATTTAGCCTACTACTGGTTCCTATCTCTTGTTTATTAGGACTTACCTGTATAGCTGGCATTAATTTTTCTTCCCCTTCTTCCATTAGTCTTAAGTTTCTAAGAAGTTCTATAGTATTCTTAAATTCTTTTAGTTTTAATATATGGTTTTCGGATATCATATTAAATATATCCCTGTCTTGGAACCTAACAGAGAGACTTCTATTAAGATGTTCTTTGAATGTCTTCATATCCAATTCTGAGGGTTCAGGTCCAAAGTTTTGGATTCTAGCTTTTTCTCTAACCAAGTCTTTTGGTTCAAATGATTTTCTAGGTCTAATTACTGGAGCTTGTCTTATTAAATTAGAGCTAGCTTTGCTACTACATTCTCGTTCTGAACGATCATTAATTATGGCTTCTCCCATATTTTTAAATCTAATTTCTTCAATGTGGATATTCTTATTGATAATCTTAGGGGGACCAAACTGGATAGTTACATTTCTAGTGACATCGTCTTGATTAATAAACAAAGGTTTATTCTGTATAGTCTTAGTTTCTTAAAATTCTGGCAATTGACAAAGAGTCTTAGCTTTTTCTTTCATAGGTCCAGTATTCCTAATACTGTAAGTATGATTGTAGTCTGAAGTATTGGTTCTAACTAATATTTCTTCATTAAGTCTATCGCTGGAAATTCCTAATTGCATTCCTTCATATGGGAATTGGGAAAATTTCATATAGCTTTGAAATTCTATATTTATATTAGCATATGGGATAATATATACTTCATAGCCCCTAGCATATAAGATTAACTTGAAATGTTTGGCTGTGTCTACGGTTACTGTAAATGCTGGAATAACATTAAAGTATCCAATGTTATCTGACATTTCTAATTGGGATATGCCAATAAGGTTTTTCTTAAAAAAAATCCATATTTTATCTATTAAATAACATAATATGTTTATATTATTTTGAGGTCTATGTAAGCCTTGGGTTCTTGCTTGGAAGAGTCCAAAGGTTAGGAACTGTAATTTTCTATTAGTTCCTCTTAATTTTAGCCATTTTGAGTAAAAAACTTGAAGCTCGATATAGGACTTGTCTAACACATGATTTCTACAATGATAAGTCAACTTATAATTAGGAGTCTTGGGCGTGGCTCCTTCTTTAAATAAGTCTATGTATATAACTGTTGAAAGTTGTCCATTATGTATGGTTTCTTCAATAATTTTCCAATCAACTTCACCCCATTCTTTCCATTGAAGAGGATTGGTGAGATTTCTCTCCTTCCACCACGTTCTAACATTGGAGGATGAATCTTTAAGTCTTTGGAGCATAAAATTACTATGTCCAATATTTGGGATAGGGCTAACTATCTTACTTGTCTTATCTAGTCCATTATTTATAATTCTTCTAGTTATGGTCTTTCCTTCCTTAGTTTCTATATAAGGAGATTCTCTAAATTTACAGGTGGTAACCTGTTTATGTTCAAATCTTTTTTCAATTCTTTCTAAAGAGTCTAAATAATCCCTTTGTCTCTTTATCTGATTAAGTATTTCTTCTTTAAAGATTTTTTTCTCTTTTCTTGCATTATTTTTAAAATCTTCATTATGTTTAGCAAGGGTATTAACAATAGAATTAAAAAGCTTTGTAATACAGTCTTTTACTTTATCTTGTTGTTGCGCAGATTCTTATGTCATTCTAGTTTCTATGGTTTCTATGATTTTTTCTATTTTATCTAAACGTGTTAGAATAAATGGAGAGTCTAATTCTACTTGGAAAGATTTATTATATATAACCTTAATTCCCTGAATAATTTCTTCATATTTTTATTTTGCTTAAGCTATGTTTATTAAAAGTTCATTAGCAATATTATCCATTCTGGATAGGTTATGGTTTTCCATATTGTTAACATAATTGGCTAAATTATGTTGGAATATAACAAAGTCTGTATAGAAGGTGGTTAATCCTTCTATCTTAACTTTTAAATCTAATTTTAAGTCTTTAACAAAGCTGTTATTGTAGTCTTATGAGGCTGCTATTGAGGTTAAGATTAAATTTAATCTTTCTAGTATAAGTCTTGATGCCCTAGCAGCATTAGCAATCTCATTTTCATTTTTCTTATAATAAAATCTATCATCATTTATCTTTTCCAGAATTCTTTGGTAAAAATCTGCTAGTGTCTGAATGGAAAGGTTTTCAGGTACCTCATTCCAGCCTGATCTAACTATTTCCATTGAAAGATAATTGTTTAATCTAAGAATAAGTTTAGCTTGTTCCTTGATGAGTTTAATTAACTCGCTTTCTTGATTTTTTATCAGAGTTTTAATTTCTAAAATGTCTTTGTTAAGGACTTCTATGTGGTTAGTCTTGATATTTATTTCTTATAGTACTTGTACAAGGTCTATTGGGATTTGGATATTTATTTCTTGTTTCTTTTGGAGATATTTTTTATTCTCTGTTTTTAGGGTTTGAGTGTCGTTAAATAATTGTCTTTAAATAAGTAGGATACACTTATTTGGGTCTAGTATATTATTAATGGCACTGACAGTGAGTTGTCTACTGTTTGCCTGTTTAGATGGGATATGTTCAATGGGTGAAAAACCGTCTATGTGTGAGGTTAAGCAACCTTCTGGGTCTAAATCAGTTATTGGTATGGGTTGTTAGTCTGGATTGGTTCCAAAAATATCTTTGTAAATGCGTGGGATAAGTCCTAAGGGCATTAAAGTCTTTTTACTATAGGTCGTAAAGGAGCGTCTTGGCTCTGATACCAGAATTAGGATTGGATCGGAATTTGACGGGTTTCCTTTTCTAAAGTTTTGAATCTCTGATACACTAAAATATTTTCTAAAAGTATTGTGGTCTAAAATATAATTTTACTAAAGGTATTAGTTTTGTCCTATTATGGACCTCATTTGGGCCTCTCCGTTTATATATATATATATATATATACATATATATATATATATATATATATATATATATATGTGTGTGTGTGTGTGTGTGTGTGTGTGTGTGTGTGTGTGTGTGTGAAAATTTGCAAGAGGGAAGTTGAGGGGACCCATATGAAAAATATCAGCTCAAAGTAACCTTTTTTACTATTTTACAAAAATTGATCAAACTTTTGTTGCCTTTAAAGCACTTTAACAACTGCGAAAGTTTAACCGATTTTTTTAAAGTAGCAAAAAAAAGTTATTTTGTGCTTCTTTTTTATATGAGTCCCTTGAAATGTTTAAATACCACATAAAAAAATTAAACTCATTTTTTTTTAAATTTTAGAAAAATTGGTTTGGGCCAGGAAGTACATATACTTGGTATGTACGAGAGCCTCACATACCCATTGTTTTTAAATAATAAAAAATTGAGTTTTTTAAACCAGACTCGGTATTTACATAGTAAGGAGATCATTAAAAAAAAAATCATCAAAAAATTTAACCCCAAAGTGGATGAGATGATGAAAATAGTTTTAATGACTGGAAATGCTCATATGTACCCACTTTTCATTTCATCCATTTCTGAGTTGAATTTTTTTGATGATTTTTTTTTGTAGATGATCTCCTCACTGTGTGTGTGTGTGTGTGTGTGTGTGTGTGTATACCTCACTTAACATACCAACGAACATAGTCATTATTTTAAAATAGTAAAAAATTGAATTTTTTAAACCAAACTCGGTATATATGATCTACATAGCAAGGAGATCATCTGCGAAAAAATTCATGAAAAAATAGAACCCGAAAATGGGTGAGATGATGATAAAAATTTGAACGGACGATAATGCTCATATATGCCCCCCGCTATTCATTTCACCCATTTTCGGGTTTAATTTTTCGATAATTATTTTTGTTAACGATCTCCTCATTATGGAGATCATGTATAGAAAATTTGATCAAAAAATATATATTTTTTATTATTTTAAAAAATATGTATGTTCATAAATATGTTGCTAAGTGGTATATTGGAGAGCCTAAGTCTATATATATAAACCTTAATATTTTATTATTTATTTTTAATATAATATTTTATGATTTGTAACATTGGAGATATTTTACATAATGTTGTTAATAATAAATTTAATGAAATATTATTCTATATAAAACATATGAGTGAGAGGCTTAGCTCATAAAGAATTAAATTTGTGGTTCCCGGGTTATGCATGTTAAACAAAACAAGAGTTTTTATATATCGCTTGAGTTGATATCAGGTCATCTAATATTAAACACGAATCAAAATGATATTTATCATGACTCCTAAATTATTACCTCTAAATTTATCATGTTCAAAATTTTTAATAGATTCACAATGAATAATAATTTTTGAAAGAATGAATACGTATAATACATATACCAAAACTCAATATTACATATATGATGAACTAAGGTCTTTCAAGATGTTGTGGGGAGCCATACCCCCCACTAGTCATGGTGTAGTTTTGTTTCTCGTCACCATTGACAAAAAGTTTCTTGAATGGAGGGTACCATGTATCCATATCTTGGTTATAGAATCTCAAAAATTAATTTGGAAGGAGAAAAATATAAAGGAATGGGACCAAATCATATCGATATTATATTTTAACAACTATGGGTTTAAAAAACATTTTATCCCTAAAAGGATGTATTAAACATTTATGGTTCAAGGTAAATGAATCTGAGATTGACTGGTGTTTGGATAATAATTACACACCTCAAATCTTACAGTATACTAACCGAGAATACTATGACTATGTGTAGGCCTATAAATTGAGCCGCTGATGCCCGAAGCCCGTCCGTTCGGCCTGCTATTTTCAGGCCGAGATTTATTTGAGTTTGAACTGAACCGAGATTGAGCCAAAATTTCAAGCTCAAATGAATTTCGGGGCGAGCTTGAGCCGAATTTTGCCAAGCTGGAATTGGGCCTGCAGCCCGAACTTCCAATTTATAAATAAATAATTTATATAATATATCATATTTATGTTGACATTGTTTAATTAGGTTTCGTTCTTTTATTTTATTTACTACTTTTTTTAAAGTTTCATTTGTCATAATCCATTAAATTACGTGTGATTTTCAATTTTGTGATTTTATTGTTAATCTCATTGTGGGTATTTCATTTATTAATTGCTCAAGTTAGAATAGACGTTTGTTAGTGATAAAATAATGCTAAATGCATGAAATTTAATAGGCATTTGTGGATTTTCACTCTCATTTACCATGTTTTAATTTAATATATTTCATAATTATATATTTTATTTTATAAAATATCAATTAGAATTTAGTGTGTACATTTTGTAATAACCCTTATTTTTGGGTAATTGTTTTTATATAAATTGACATGTGAAGTAATAATATAAAATAATGGAAGTTGGAGTAAATATTATTTTAAGTGATTTAAAAGATAATGTTTACTAAACTTTGCATATTTACTGTTAAGAGAATGTACATAGCATCATGTTATGTTTTATTTCGTCGTTGTGCTTTAAACGACAGTTATGGTTTATAATGATGTTGGAACATGAAATAAATTATGTTATTCCAGATGCCGATTTAGAGGGCGCGGTTAGTTCTGAAATGATTGATTTAGTCAAAAAAAGTGTCATATTGTATTTTTGGGTTTCGGGCACTTTTGACATGTTATGACTTAATTATGTTGTTACGAGTCATTTTAATGGTGTAATAACATTTAAAGATGGAATTTAGTGTTAATTGAACGTTTAAGTCTTCCAACCTCTTTCATTTCTCAATCATATGTTCCTAAACCTAGAGAGAAAGAGAGAGAAAGATAATTGGGGAGAAAAGAGAGAAAAAGGAAGAGAATTGAAGATTAGAGCTTGAATTTGTTTCTACCGGAAGACAATCCAAGATTTCAGCATTAAGGCAAGTTTCTAACTTGCAACTATATATGAATGAGTGTGAATAATGTGTATTAATAGTTATGTTTTGAGTTTGACCCACAAATGGAAATTGTTGATTTTAGTAGGATTAATCAAAGATTATATGATCTAAACTTGTTTTTATAGTCTCTTCTAGTCATTTAACTTCTATAGATAATTGGATGATGATAGGAGTTGAGGGTTTGGTAATTTGATGAAAAGAATAATAGGTTTTGGGAAATTAGGGTTCATATAACCCGTAGCCCCAACTTGGCGAATCTGCCAGGGCGAATCGATTCACCCTCCCTAGCGAATCGATTCGCTAAAGAGGGTGGCTACGGGTCTGGGGAGACGAATCGATTCGGGTAAAGGACGAATAAATTCGGCAGGAGACAGAAAGTTAGGATCCTTAGCCGAATTGATTCACTTTTAAGGGCGAATCGATTCAGCCCCTGGGGCGATTCGATTTGGAATGCTGTTGTTTTAAGGTATGTTTCTAGCTTAGTTTCAGCCATCTTCTTTTAAGATTTAGACTTACGAACCTTCATGCATGAAGTAAAACAAAAGTATTAGAGTCTAGTATTAAGGTAATTGAGGGCCTAGGTTAGATATTGAGTGTTGGGGCTTAGTCCGGTAATTGATTAAATTAGTTGTTAGAAGGAGGAGAGGATCCTTTTGATATAGTGAGCTACCCTAGGACTAAAGGGAAGTCGAGTTATAAGATTGTGGGATTTTATACTTGGGATGAAGTAATAGTGTAGTTGATGGCCTATTGGGTTGATGTCAACTCATGGAGACTAATATGGAGATAATTAAGCGTTGAGGTTTATGATCATGTCATTAAACGACTATTGTTCCGAATAAAAAAAATGTGATATACTCTTTAAATTGGCATATTTTCGTGAATGGTAAATTGCATAAGCATACCTCTCTAAATGCTATCATAAGGGAAGTTACGCGTATGAGGTGAAGCCCTCTGGCTAGTGAAAGCAGGGTGAATATAGTCCTCGGCCGTACGACCGGTTATTGTATATTATGTTGTTATTTTTCGAAGTGAGGTAATTTCGGGTATGGTTATGACTCACTGTCGAAGGTGTATGGTCGTTTCCCAACGTCACGCATTTTAGGATGCCCAGGTTGTCTTGGTGATAGGCCTTGGAAGATGATAGCTATTTAGGGGCGCATCCAGTAGGGTGACTCCCAGAAGGAT
Source organism: Sambucus nigra (assembly GCA_949130495.1). NCBI lineage: Eukaryota > Viridiplantae > Streptophyta > Magnoliopsida > Dipsacales > Adoxaceae > Sambucus > Sambucus nigra. Next base: position 298,077,856 of record OX422215.1, on the reverse strand, counting down.
GGTCTTAGAATCTTTGTATGTTGTGAGTATAACTATTCTTATGAAAGTGGTATTTTATAAATGGTGAAACATTTTATGAAATTAACTGTGTTGGAAATAAGTTCCTATTGAGGAATAGACTTGCTATGTCATAAGGTGTTAAATGGAAATGGAATCTTATCAAGTGAAATTGTATAATATTCTCTTGCATATATGAATACTCATCATTGTCATTGAAATTACGCTAGGTTGTGAATTTAGATTGAGAGGTGGGACTGTTATTTATTGTGGAGAGCGAGATAAGCTTATTCATGATGATTTGATATGCATAACTGTCATGCATTTTATTCACATGTGATCATATCAAACTCGGGCCCTGACCCGTTTATATCTCTTATTTTTGCATGAATTCTCTTCATGCTCAGGTGTTCCGCTGCAAGGAAGCCCGTAATGACTCTTCCATCCAAGCATCATGGAGCTCTAACATTTTGCTGAAGTTATAGGATAATTGCTAGATGCCTCTATCTTTTGTACTCTAGCTATGCTCAATTTACACATTCGGGCGTGTTGCCCAAGTTTTGTACATGTTTAATATATTATGATATTCGTTTAATACTCGATGTAACCTGCTTGTATTGGTATGTTAACCGACAGCTTATTCGGTTATTATATAGTGAATGAATGTATTTATTACTTATCTTTTATCCACCTTTTTAATTGGACTGTCTATAGAATTTTCTCTAAACTTACAAATATTTTGACATTCGTTTTCCACAATAATTGGTTATTATCTCGTATATTTATTATATCGACAGTGTGCTAAGAATGGACCATCTATGATTCCTATATTATTTGAAATCTTGGGTTGGCCACCTCTTATTTTAATAATCGGGGTGTCACACATTTGTCCATGATGAAAATACAAGAAAAAAAATACTAATTCAATCTTTTTTTTTTTTAAAAATGAAATTGGACTTACCCGAAATCGGGCCCGAAGCCCATAATATTTATGAGCCGAGCCTTGCTCACCCAACCCAATTTACAGCCCTAACTGTATGTTGGCACACCTTGAAGAAAACTCCATATTTACCTTTTTCATTCGTCTCTCTTATAGCTAGCATGCTCTCTCTCTCTCTAGGAGTCATCGAAAACGTTATGACCATCTTAAGTAAAGTTCTTGCATTCCCGTATATAGGGAAATAAAAATTTAGGCCATCAAAATAATTACTTTGACTTCCAACATAAATAGAAAATTCCTAATTAATCCCTACATTAAATTTCCACTGTTCTAAATAATTGAAATTTTACTCAAATTACTTAATATTAATTTATATTTTGTGTCTATAAATTTTACCCATGTCCATTATGATTTCCCACATTAATTTATAAATACCTACTTCATGAAATCCAATTAATGACTGTATAATTTCACCTGCATCTAAGAACTTTTTATCAAGCTTAATGTATTTGATAATCTATGAGTTTTTTTTTAATAATTCATTGATTAAGTTTATTATAAAATTAAAACATACAAGCTCATCATCAAGATATTAAGATTTTGTAATAATATTGCTGACTTATATTTCTTTGAAACATAACACTAATAATATTCTCATAATTATTACCCAACTTACAAGGCTAACTGCCCCAATAAATTAAATCTCATCAAATCAAAGAAATAATTATATTAACATCTGAACATTTAGTATTTTCTTAGGATTAATAATTTATATGCCTTTTATAGACATGTGAATCTATGAAGTCAATAGCATCCAGTATTCATACTTCAAATTCACTTTTCACAATGTTTGATAGATTCCTAACTTATGAGTACAATCTTCTTTGAAGTATTAGACAAGATCATGAACCATCAGATATGTTCTCGTAGTTGAGATGAACAACTAAAATTTTAAATGTAACTACACTGATAAAATGTCAATTCTTATCTAGGTTAACAATGTCTCAATTATATTTGAACAAAATTTTTTATCTTTCATGATCGAGCTAAACTTAACCCACTAATATTTATACTAATTATAATTTATTGACATAAAAATATACTTAACAAATAAATATAAAGCATTCTTAATGTCTAATTCACATTAAAATGAGGAAAAAATAAAATATTATTAAAACTAATTAAATACACTTACAAGGTATAGTTTTAAGGATAAAATCCTAACAATACCACTTATACTTAAAGTCATGTAGCCATGAGTTTAACTCACATTCCATCAATTTCACTAGTAAAAGTACTTCTTGGTAAGCTCTTTGTAAACATATATGCCAAGTTGTACTCTAATGCAATATTGGTCACTGTCACATACCTTATTTGCATGATCTCTCGAATAAGTCGATACTTACGCTAAAAGTGTTTAGACCATTTGTTGAATTTAAGTTCTTTAAAAATTTCAACCAGACGAATATAATAATAAAGTGTAATAGATGTCTGCGTTGAAGAACCCCCCCCCCCCCCCCCATATCACTTCGGAAGTTCTTGAGTCAAATGACATCCTTACCTTCCTCTAAAGTGGCAAATATTAAGCGTCATTGGTGGTGTTAGAAATAAATGATTACTTCGCACTCCTTCAACTAACAAATCCATCTTCTTAGAGTAAACACATATTCTGAGGCAGTCTTCCTAGACTACAAATCTGACTGAATATCCAAGTTAATATACCCAATGGGTAAACGAATCTTATTCTAGTAATCTCGAATATAATTTCTAATCATTGCTAGGTACTTGAGGATTTTCTTTATCACTATCCAATGGTGTTCTCCGAAATTAAACTAAAATTTGTTGAATACGACAATGACATAAAAGATATCATGTCCAATATACAACATAGCATACATAAGGCTTTTCACTACTAAAGCTTAACATATGCTTTTTATCCTATTTATTTGATGAGGTGTCAAAGGATTGATCATCACACACACACACACACACAGATATATATATATATATATATATATATATATATATATGCCTAAATAGAAGAAATCCTTTCTCAGAATCGTGCATGCCAAATCATACGAGAATATAATTGATATAAGTAGCTTGTGATAAGCTAACATCCTATTCTTGCGATCTCACAAAAGCCTTATCCCAAAGATCTGAGTAAATTATCCTAAGTCCATATTGAATCGAATAGACAATTACACCCCCTTTGCCTAAAAATTCACCCACGTTATTCCCAATGACAAGTTTATCATTTGTATAAAGTACAAAAAATACCAACACATTTATATCAATGTTCTTATACACACAAGCTTCATTTGGCCACTGATGAAAACCAAAATATTTTTTTTCCATATCAAATTGGATGTTCCGAGAGCTTGATGTTTACTTGAGTAAAAAAATGAACCCCTTAATCTTTCAATCATTTCTCTTATATCCTATTGCTATAAACCCATTCAACTGCATGATATAAATTCACTCGTCAAGACTCCATTGAAGAACACAATTTTAATGTCTATTATCTATATATTATAATCATCTCGAGAGATCCGAATGGACTTAAGCATGACTAACTGTAAAAAAATTCCTTATACTAACTGTAAAAAAATTCCTTATAGTCTATCCATTCTTTTTTAGTCAGACCTTTTGCAACAAGACTTTCTTTGAAGGATTTTATCTTTTCGTCAACTCCTCTCTTTATATTTTAAGTCCTCTTGCATCTATTGGGTTATATCCCATTTCTTGTATAAAACAGTTCCCATAAATGATTGAAATACATATATTTTATCCCACTATCTATAACCTTATGTTGAAGATTTGAGTCTTTATCTCGTATAGCCTCATCGTAGATCATGAGGTCTTCTTCGTGTTCTCTTGGGATTTTTCCCAAGTACACAAGTTTGATAACCCCTCACCTACTCCTCTCACAATGACATGGATCTACTTGAGTTGGTGTATTAATGACACAATTTTATTGATCCTTAATAATCCTCCCAATATGATAAGGTTGTGAGTGTGTACACCATATTTAATGGGTCAATCGATGAGTGACATGTAGAGGGTAAATATGGAAAACATTAAAAATAATGGCCAAGATATATAGGAAACAATGGACGTTTAGTGACACATGAGAGTGCAAAGGAATAGACACATGGTAATGTGCACGCATGTGGGCATTTGTTAAAAAAAATATGTTTGTACATTATGGGGCTCATAGTTATTAGTAATTCAAAATTTAAAGAGAGAATTACCAAGAGTTATTTCCTCATGGAACTTACGTTTTGGATGATATAATTAAGTAACGCGGGACCAAAATTTAAAGAGGACTATCTAATAAAAAGCCATGTTATATATTTGTATTTTATCTATTTTAGTTTATGCTTAAATGTAGTTTATAAGTGTTGATGTAAAAAATTAGATCGTATCTAATTATTCAATCACAGATAAAATAAATGAAACAAAGATTTTTTAAAGTGGTTCAGCCTTATAAGAATGGCCTACGTCCACTGTTATGTTATTGCTGAGTGTTTGGGAATTCTCGATTTGTAGTTCTATCAAGAAATTCCGATCCTCTTACAATGAGGATTGTACAATGTATTTATAGCCCTGAGGCTGTAATGTGAAAGGGTAATACATTAAATGATGTACATATGACAGGGTAATACATTCAATGCCCCTTAAGCGTGTGCGTCTGAATGATAAGAATTTAATGAACAGTCAAACTGTTGGTTATCCTGCTATTAATGCTTTGTTCGAGGTGCAGCTCGGACCGCCTGAGTTGCTCGGACCGCCTAAGCTTCTCGGTACTCAAGAGTTCCTCGGAGAGTTCTTGTTCCTCAGAGTGTATAAGTTCATCGGGGAAGCAGTGTTCCTCATTGTAGTATGGTTCCTCGTAGCGTGTGAATTCCTCGAAAGTGTTTGTTATTGCCACGTAGATTGCCGCGTGTCTTCATTCAATTGGGCCATGTCAGCAGACTAAATTTGGTATCAACAGAAGCCCCCAATGTTTCATAGTTCAAAATTTGAGGAGTGTGGAACATTCTTTCTCGGAATATGGTAGTTTTAAATGATCCTCCTGATTTTTAGGAGTGTTTCCTTCGTATTTATTTCTCCTTCCAAATTCGTAGAATCAGGCTTTTTTGAATTTTTATGCCCGCGCCCCTTTTCGTCTTTTTAGCCGCCGGTAACGTAACCGTCTCTTTTTGTAATCATTACTTTTCCTTTTCCCAAGGTAGAGTATTTAAACGCTGTAGAAAATCCCATCGTCTTCTACTTTTTCAAATTTGTATCTTCGAGTTTTCTATCGTCTCTTTCTCTCCTGTGTATTCATCTCTTCCATCGTTCGTTGTCATCATATCCACTCTGTTTCTGTAAGATTTTCTTCCTTCTTCTTCATTTCTTTTATTCATCATGGTTTTCCCTGTTGAATCTCTTGATAAGTTTCGCTCTGATTTTTCTATTCCCTCTTGGGTTGTTCTGGAAGAGCTTTCGAAGCCTTCTGATTATTTCCATTTGGCTGAGGGACATTGGTTCCCCGGTCTCTTTGTTGCTGAGTGTGGATTTTCTTTTCCGCCCAATACTCTCTGTCTGGAATTTTGTCAATATTTTGACCTTGTTCCTGCAAGAATAGCCCCCAATACATGGAGAATAGTTAATGGGGTTCATAGGTTAAATCAAATCCATGGAACTCGCATAGGAATTCCAAAAATCATGTTTTGTTATAGATGGGCAGTTGGTGATAACACCTTTTATTTAAAAACTAGATTTTTAAATAGGGCCTTAGTAGTCAATCTCCCAAATGCCAATAGGGACTATTTTGAGCAAGGAGTTGTTATAAAAAATTGTCAACATGCTCCTTTATCTGGAGATGAAGTGTATCAGGATCCCGGATGCCCTCCCTATGGCAATGGGATAGGTTATTTTTATTTCATTTTATTTATTTTGAAATTATGCTTCCTCTATGTTTGATAAAATGTGCCACTGATATTTTAATGTTTATTTATTTGCAGTTGATAGCAAAAGAAAGTGTCCAAAAGAAGCAGATGTTAACATAAGACATTTGAAACTTATCTGGAGTTTGCATCAGTCTGTTGCCGACGAGCACATTAGGCCAGCTTCATATCTGCTGCAGTACAAGAGCTACACAACTTCTTTTACTGCTCGTCCGATAATAAGCGACGCAGAGCCAGTACCAGCCTCTACCAGTTCTTCGCCTGAGTCACACGTTCCTTTGAGTGAAAGGATGAAGAAGAGAAGACCTCCCACTCTCTTCGAGAAGCCTGCCTCTGGTGCTGGAGAGGCCAAAAGAAGTAAACACGATGTCCCAGAAGGGACAAAGAAAATTGATGCAGCTCCTCCAGCTGCTCCTGCTAAGGTCGTCGAGAAGCCTCCAGTGGCCCCGAGCAAGGCTGCTGCTCCAGGTGAAGTGATTGTAATATTACCGACCAAGAGTTCTTCCTTGGTTGAATCTATTCCTGCTCCCCCGAGGAAGCTGAAGAAAAGCTCCTCGGTCAATTTGGCTGACACCATCACTCAGCCCCCAGCTACTGGAACTGGTGTTCCAACTTTTGTTCCCCCAAGCTCTGCCATGAGCTCGGTGAAGACTTGGATCATTCCCGAGATCCAAGGTGTTGAAGAGAACCTTTCTCGGGACATGGTTACATCATTGGTTGCTCGCCATATTGCTTCTGTAAGTCTTGTTGCTTTGAGCTTTTCATCTTTCCTTTGTTATATCTATCTCTGACTTGCTCTCATTTTCTTTTCACAGTTGGCGAGCTGCTTCAATATAATTTTGAAGAAAGATGAGGCGATTAAAGCTTCATGCTCCTCATATAGTGTGGAGGAAGCTCTGGAGGAAGCTATTAAGTCTTTGGAAGATTATCGCCAGAAATATGCTAGTGACAAGGCAATCTGGGAGAACAAGCTTGCCTCCACCGAGCAGGAGAAAGCTCAAGTTGCTAAAATCTCCAAGGGGTTGGAGAAGAAAATAAAGGACTTGGAGGAGAAAAATAAAGAGCTTGAAGGGAAGCTCAAAAATGCTGAGGAGTTTGAAGATAAACTCAAGGTTGCTGAGGAAGAATTAATCCAACTTCGGGAAGTAAGTCGGCAGAAGGAGGAGGTTGAGAATAAATTGAAGACTGCTGAAAACCTTCTGTCCGATAAGCTTTACTCGGAGAAGTTGAAGAGAAAATTGGCTGTGAAGAAGTCTTTCAGCGCTGGCTGGGACAAGGGGTGGAACAAGGGATTGGATGCCATGGTGTCGCAAGTGGAATATGGCAGCCTCAAGTACTTTAGGGATGGATGGGTCGCTGCTCTACAGGAGATGAAAGTGGACGAAAATTTCGAACTCTTTCAGCGACAAATCCCTGGTCCTCCTCCAACTCCTGAAGACTTAGAAGAGGACGAAGCTGCCTCCGAAAAGTCTTCTTTGGTGCCTTCTAGCGAGGAACCTCAGCAAATCATTACTTCTTTCGAGCAACTGCTGGCGCTCCCCGAGCAACTTCATATTCCCTCCGAGCATCCTACTTCCTCGTCCCAACCTCCCGAAAAGGTTTTGGGAGACAAGGAAAAGGTGTAGAGTTGTTCAGGTTTCTCTTTATATTTTTCTTTTGTCAAATGTAACCATGAATATGTAACTCTGAACCTTGTACTTCTGACCTTTATGATATAATAAAACTTGAACTTGTGTTTTTGCATACTGTTGTCTCTTCTTCATGCTTTATTGGTGCTTTTATTGATTAGTGTTTTTTCTTCCTCTGCTAGTTTTTGGCCAGGATGGAATTATTATCTGCTCACGATACAAAGCTGCTGAGGCAATGCAATAAATATTTTAAGGTTGGTCACACAGACCTGAGTGCAGCGCACGTCGTCGACATCCTCGGCCAAGATGCTTCTGAACAGGCAGTTGAAGCATACCAATATCTGAAGTGTCTGCTTGATCGTGCAGTGGCCAATAATGTGGCTTATTATGACATGATCGAGGATCTCCAAGTCACCCTCGAGGATCTTCAGCAACATTAAAAAGAATCCACTGCCCTCTTACATGAGGGGTATGAGAAGATGTACCAGCAGATCATTGCCGACAAGGGTTACGAGAAACTTTTTGCTGGCTATGATGTGAGGGAAAGAACTCTGAGGGGTGAGGTCGAAGAGTGCAGATAAATAGCTGAATTATTAGAGCAAGAGAACAACAATCTTCAAAGAGAGTTGTCACAGTTGAAGTCTGCAGCTTCTACTTCAAAAGCATTGATCCCAGTGACTGATGAGGGATTCTCGTTCTTGGAAGTTGAGAACGCCAACTTGAGGGACGAGTTGGAAACCTTGAAGAGGTCTGGCCCCTCTACATCTTCTCGTGGTCGATCAAGAGCTCCTCGGGGATGAGCAAGAGCTCCTCGGATTCCTGTCGAGGAACAGAGGACTCAATCTGCCTTAGAGAACCATGCCTTCCAATTAATGGCGAAGAACCAGGCATTGGCTGAAATGTCAAAGAAGATCAGGGACCTGGAAGAGCAGCTTTCTACGCAGAAGTCAGTCTTGGAGAATAATGAACTCTTCATCAAGAATCTCCACGAGCAGATGGAAAGACTGACATATCAATTCCACAAACAGCCCAGGGAGTTCTGGATGGCTGGGTACAACGAGGCTCTTTACCACTTGGACGATCGTATCCAGAATGCCAATAATGAGGGCTACAAGCAAGGCTGGTTGAATGCCTTAGGTGTGCTGCAACTCGAACAGGGTCATTACCTGTGGGACTACCATGATCTTGGGCTGCTCGACCTTCCCGTGCCACCATTCAAACTGGATATGAGTTGGATCCCTGCTCGGGCCATTCCTCGATGCTTAATTTCCAAATATTTCGGCGACTACAATCTCCATTCAAATGTCGAGATATCTCGTCCCGAGCATCTCCTAGATCGACCATCCGTGATGAATATCAGGATGTTAAAAGATCTCAACTTCATAAATTCTCCTCTGGCTTTAAATGATCCGCCTGCTGGCGAGGAACCTGTTTCAAAAGCAGAGGAGAAAAGACCAATAGAATAGGAATATTAATGTAATCAATTTGTATACATTTCATTATCAATGTAATTTGTTTTGGATTTAATGAAAGACTTTCATTTTTGTTTGCAATCTTAATTGCCATTGTCTTGTAAAACACTTCATATTTGTGCATGTGTATCTGTTAAAAAGATAACAATATTGTGTAGTTTGTCGATCAACTTATTGTCGAATAGCTTGAATTTGTGGTAGTCATTTGGCAAAAATAATATTTTGTTTTTCGACTAACTTAGTAATAATTAAAAAGTTACTAGTATCATTTATGTTGCTCGATCACTTAATAATAAAGCTTTGTTTCTCGACCAACTTAGTAATAAAGTTACGAGTATCAAAAATGTTGCTCGATCACTTTCTCGTCTTCATAAAACGTTTTCGACCAACCAAGGTCGGTAAATTCTCCTTGTCGACCAACTACAGTTAGTGGGTTTTTATCCCCGACCAGCCATAGTTAGTAGATTTTATTTTCTTAAATGTTTCCGACCAACCAAAGTCGGTAAATTTTCTTGTCGATCAACTACAGTTAGTGGGTTTTTATCCCCGACCAGCCATAGTTAGTAGATTTTTTTCTTAATGAGCAACTTTGGCACTTTTTGGAATAATTTTTCCTCCCGACCAACTCAAGTTGGTATTTTCGAGAATATATTTACTTCCTAACCGACATAAGTTGGCATTTTTAGGAATACTTTTATTTCTCGAGGAACATATAATTTTACTTCCCGGAGGAATACAGGTAGCTTTACTTCCCGGAGGAATATTAGTAGCTTTACTTCCCGGAGGAATATAGGTTTCTCGACGAACCTTAGTTGGCATTTTCGAGAAAAAATTTGAGTAGTCTGAGTTTTGCCGAGTAGTGAGTATCACTAGTATTCCCCGAAAAACTTTCAATAAAAAGAAAGAATTCGGCAGAATATCTTCATTTTATTCATCACTGATAATACTTGCGTAGGTGCTCTGCATTCCATGCATTCTTAAACTCCTCCCCTTCTAAAGTTACTATACAGTAAGTTCCTGATCGAACAACTTCTGTAACTCGGTATGGTCCATGCCAATTTGCCTCCAGTTTATTACGCTTTTGAATCACTTTCTTCGCACATAGTCTCCTTCTTTCAGGTCGCACTTCTTCACCCTCTTATTGTAAAACAAAGCTGTTCGTTGTTGGTATGCAGCATTCCTGATGGCTGCTTCTTCTCTAACTTCCTCGAGCATGTCTAAATTAAATCTTTTCATTAAGTCGCTGACAAGGGAATTGAAGTTCAGTACCCTGTGTGTTGGGAGGCCCAACTCGACAGGTATAACAGCTTCACTTCCAAACGCCAGCATATATGGTGATTCTCCGATTGCTACTCGGGGAGTAGTTCGGTATGCCCACAGTACTAATTATAACTCGTTGATCCAATTTGCTTTCGCATCGTCCAGTCTTTTCTTCAAGCCATTCAGCAGCGTTTTGTTTGTCACTTCAGTTTGTCCATGGCTTTGAGGATGGCCTGGTGCTGAGTGGATCTTCAAAATATTTGACTGATGACAATAGGCAGCAAACTCCTCGTTATCAAATTGTGTTCCATGGTCTATGATGAAGTCATGAGGAAGACCATATCGACAAATGTTGTTCTTCCAAACAAATTGGTACACCTTATCGTACGTCATGTCAATGAGAGGCTCAGCTTCTACCCACTTAGTAAAATAATCCACTGCGATGATGAGGTATTTGAACCTTCCTCTGGTCGTTGGCAGTGGCCCAACCAAATCTATTCCCCACATGGCAAATGGCCAAGGGGAAGTTATGGGTGTCAATAACGCTAGTGGAGTTCTTCGGATGGAGGAAAAGCGCTGACACTTGTCACATTTCTTGGCATAGGCTATACAATCAGCCCTTATCGTTGGCCAGTAGTATCCCTGCGTCACCACCCTTTGCAAAAGCGTCCAACCTGCTACATGGGCTCCACAGGACCCTTTATGGACCTCTTCAATTAATTCTTTCACCTCGGTGGGATGCACACATCTCTGCAAACCTGCGATAATTCCTCGTCTATATAGAATACCGTTAGTTAATACATACCGAGCATCTTTAAACTTCAATTTCTTGGCTGCGAGCTTGTCAATTGGTGATTCTCCCTCCTCAATATATGCCCTGATGGGATCCATCCAAGATGGTCCTAAGTCAAGGGTGATAAAGTTCATCGTCAGATCTTCATCTATACTCCGACCAGCCAACACTTCAATTGGGATTGTTCTTCGTAGCTCGGTACGAGTAGCTGATGCTAATCGAGCTAGGGCGTCTGCTCTCTCATTCTCCATTCTCGGTATTCTAACCAGCTGAATAGCAGCAAATTCTGACACCAGCTTCTTTGCCTTTACGTGATATCTGATCATTAATTCTCCTCTAACTGCATATACTCCCATCATTTGGTTTACGATCAATTGAGAATCACTGAAAATAATACCCTGCTGCGCCTCCATAATTTTTGCCAAATTAATACCTGCAATCATGGCCTCATACTCAGCCTCATTATTGGAAGCTTTGAATTGGAAACGTAGGGCGTATTCCATGTCGACCTCGTCCGGAGTGCTCAAAACTATCCCTGCCCAACAGCCTGTTGTGCAAGATGAAGTATCTACATATAACCTCCATATAGGTAACTCGTCTTCAAATTTCTGATCTGACAGAGTTCCTCGGTGAAATATTTGCTATTTCCTTTCATCCTCCCCTGATATTTCTCACTCTTCGTCGATCATCTTTTCTTGCTCTTTTACCAATCGGAGTTGGTCTGAGCTCGAATTTGATGATCCTGTAGCATCCACTTGCCCTTTTACCAACCGGAGTTGGTCTGAGCTTGTGTTTGATGATCCTGTAACATCTTCTTGCCCTTTTTCCAACCGGAGTTGGTCTGAGCTCGTATTTGATGATCCTGTAACATCCACAGGTTGATCAGCGAGCAACTTTTGCTCCTCAAGGGTATCAGGATATGTGAACTCTGCTATGAAATCTACTACAGCCTGCCCTTTTAGCGATGCTCTGGGTTCATAAACTATATCATATTCACCGAGTTCTATTGCCCAGTACATCAATCTCCCTGATTTTTCTGGTTTATGAAGGGCTTGCCTCAATGGCATATCAGTATATACTACTATGGTATGAGCCTGGAAGTATGGCCTCATTCTTCTACTCGCCTCAATCAGCGCCAGTGCTAATTTTTCCATCCTTGGATATCTGATTTCTGCTCCTCGGAAGGCCTTACTTGTGTAGTAGATTGGTTTTTGTACTCCATTCTCCACTCTTATCAACGTCGAGCTAACTGCATTCTCCGATACTGCTAGATACAAGTACAATTTTTCTCCCATCACCGGCCTGGACAATAGTGGAGGTGCTCCCAAGTATTTCTTCAAGTCTTGAAAAGCCTTCTCACGTTCTTCATTCCACTCAAAAGTCTTTCGGAGTGTTTTGAAGAATGGGAGACATCGATCAGTTGCTCGTGATACAAATTTGTTGAGTGCTGCTACTCATCCTGTAAGACTTTGCACCTCTTTCTTCGTCGTTGGAGATCGCAGCCCTAATAGAGCTTTGATCTTTTCAGGATTTGCCTCAATACCTCATTGATTGACAATGTATCCGAGAAATATGCCTTCTCGTACTCCAAATATGCACTTCGTCGGGTTCAGCTTCATTTGATATTTATCCAGTTGATCAAAAGTCTGACTTAAGTCAACTAGATGGTCGGCAGCTTTCTTGCTCTTTATTAGCATATCGTCAACATAGACTTCCATATTGCAACTGATTTGTTCAGCAAAGACCTTGTTCATCAGCCACTGATATGTCGCACCTGTATTTTTCAAACCAAAAGGCATAACATTACAACAATAAGTTCCCCTAGGGGTAATGAAAGAAGTACTCTCCCTGTCTTCAGGTTTCATTTTAATCTGATTATAACCAGAATAAGCATCCATGAAGCTCAGCAGCTCGTGTCCCGAGGTAGCATCCACCAGTTGATCAATTTGGGGCAATGGAAAGTGATCCTTTGGGCATGCTTTGTTGAGGTCGGTGAAGTCTACACACATCCTCCATTTGTTGTTCTTCTTCTTTACCATCACCACATTGGCTAACCAGTCTGGATATTTAACATCTTCAATGAAGCAAGCTTTTTCGAGCTTCTCGACCTCCTCCTGTATAGCTTGATTCTTCTCGGGGCTGAACACTCTTCTTCTCTACTTTACAGGCTTGATCTCCTTATTCACATTGAGCTTGTGACATAAGAAATTTGGGTCTATCCCAGGCATATCTTCATGACTCCATGCAAAAGTTTATTTTCTGCTTCTAAGGAAAGTTATCAATTCCTCTTTTAGTGAGGCTTCCAACGACGAACAAACTTGAGTAGTTCGTTCAGGGTGCTCGTCGTCCAAAATGATGTTTTCAGTAGCTTCCACCACTTGACCCTTCACGAGTTGTGACTCACTCTAGGATCCAATGTTTCAATTTTTGCACCTCCATCCACCTAATAGGTAGTAGTCTTTCTCCTTGATTCTTCCAGTTCTTCTTGCTCGACGGATGAATAATAGCATTCCCGAGCTACTTTCTGATCACCTTTCACAACTCCTACTCCAAAATTTGTTGGAAATTTTAAGCATTGATGCACTGTAGATGGTACAGCCTCGAACTTCTCCAATCCTACTCTTCCCATGATGATATTGTATGATGATTGAACATTCTTATCCATCACGAAGAAGCGTATTCTTTCTGTTCGACAAGAAGGCAACGTACCAATGAATATATCCAACTTGATCGTCCCTAGTGGAAATACTTTCTCGCCAGCAAAACCGATGAGGGGTCTATGATAAGGCTCCAATTGAGATAGCTTTAGATTTAAACTATCGAAGCACGAGTAGAACATGATGTCTGCCAAGTTACCATTATCGACCAGTACTCTTAAAATTATTACTTCCTTCATTCTCATCTGGATCACCAATGGGTCATCATGAGGATACAAAACTCCTGCGAAGTCATTCTTTGAAAAACCAATGACCAATTTATCTTTGTTCACCTTTCTCGGGCGATCCTCCTCAGCTAGATTTATTCATTGAATGTACGAGCAAGCTTGAGCCTCACAGAGGTAAGCTTTTCTCTCTGCAGTAAGGTCTCATCCTCCTGCATCTCCACCTGTTATAACATTACAGTCAAATGACCCAAAGCGTATTGAAAATACCTCTCGTTCTGGCTGCCTTGGTCTCTTGGGAAGATCGGGGTCGTCTTCTGGATCAACTTCATGGTTTCTTTTCTTGTTCTCCTCTGCTCGACGAGGAGATCTAGACCTCTCTCTTGTTCGGTCGTTATTTCTTCTTTCGCTTCCACGATCGACATACTTTGACATCTTTCCTCGACTGATGAGTGTTTCAATCTCATTTTGAAGAGCTATGCAATTTTTGGTCATATGGCCATGATCTTTATAAAACTTGCAATACTTCGCCTTATTCCTCATGTCAGGGTCTGCCTTTATTTTCTCTGGCCAGTTTAATTCCTCGTTGTTCTTGATTTCCTCTAGAACATGGTTGATATCCTTCTTCAAAGGAGTATAATTATCAAATTTCTTCATTACATCCCATACCGACCTAGTTTTTGAATGTTTGTCATTACCATTGTTCTTATGCTCTTTCTTCTTAGCTTTATCACCTTCCCCCTTGGTTTCTTTGGCATCCATGTTCTTCTTCGCGGCCATAGCCTCCTCGGCATTCATAATCTTGGACGCTTTTCCCATCAGATTTGACATGGTTCTAGGTGGATCTTTGGCCAAAATGTAGTACAACTTGTTGGGCAGTAGCCCACTCATCAAAGCAGTAATCGTTGTCTTCTCCTCGTAGTCAATGACTTCAAGTTTCTCGTTATTAAAATGAGTTATATAATCTCTGGTACTCTCACCAGCCTTTTGTCTAACACTTAACAAGTGTGCTACTCGTTTAACTGGCTTTGCCCCAAAACAGAAATTCTCAATGAATAACTTGGCCAGTTGAAGAAAAGTTGAGATCTTACCCCGAGGAAGATTATTATACCATATTTGAGCAGATCCGGTAAGAGTTCTCGAGAATGCCCTGCATCTCATCTCATCTGGAACAGCATAGATGTCGGTTGCAGCTTGGTATTGTTCTATATGAAGGACAGGATCAGTCTTTCCATCATATTTGGGGGTCACAACAGGTGCTTTGAACTTTGATGGTGTTGGAAAATCTACAATGGCCTGGATAAAAGGTGTTCCTCGAACAAAGGTTCGTTGTAGAGGGTTCTTGGCCTTAGCCATTTCCCCTAATCTATCCTCCAGCCTTTGAATAGAGCCTTTCCATGTATCATTTCCTTCCTCGGGCCTGTTGGTTCGAGCAATTGATCGCGTTGAGGTGGCTTCCTGTGATCTCTCTTGACGAGAAGCTGATCGCGACTGGGCAGATCCTTCCCTTAAATCTAGTGGTCGTCGAAAACTCCTCGATGGGGATCTAGGAGGATTTTTACTCCTTCTAGGTCCTAATCGATTAAAAGGTGATACCCTGCTTAATCTTTCTAGCGCACTGGTCCTTCCTGGGGAGAGAGTGATACGTTGTTCAGTATCTGTGGCTCGCACTGACGAAGTTCGTCCAGGTTGATAAGAAAAATCTTCAGACTTCTCATTATGATATGAATCAGTACGTCTAGTATACGAAAAAGGCGCACGGGTATTTCTTTGAATACTTCGTAATCCTGAATGGGTTGGTGCACCGCCATGGAGGGTTTGTATGAGTTGTCGCATAGTTTCTTGCATGATGGTCTGGCCCTAAGCCAGATTTGTCATTATTCCAGTCAGATCTGGAATATTTGGCGGAGCAGATGGATTTGGAGGGCTTCCAGCATTTCAATTGCTAGATTCTGGAATATCAGCCATTGGTGATGAATTATTTTTGATGAAAAACGATGTTACCAGTCGTTTCCCACAGACGGCACCAATCTGTTGATGTAAAAAATTAGATCGTATCTAATTATTCAATCACAGATAAAATAAATGAAACAAAGAGTTTTTAAAGTGGTTCAGCCTTATAAGAATGTCCTACGTCCACTGTTATGTTATTGCTGAGTGTTTAGGAATTCTCGATTTGTAGTTCTATCAAGGAATTCCAATCCTCTTACAATGAGGATTGTACAATGTATTTATATCCCTGAGGCTGTAATGTGAAAGGGTAATACATTAAATGATGTACATATGAAAGGGTAATACATTTATTGCCCCTTAAGCGTGTGCGTCTGAATGATAAGCATTTAATGAACAGTCAAACTGTTGGTTATCCTGCTATTAATACTTTGTTCGAGGTGCAGCTCGGACCGCCTGAGTTTCTCGGACCGCCTAAGCTTCTCGGTACTCAAGAGTTCCTCGGAGAGTTCTTGTTCCTCGGAGTGTATAAGTTCCTCGGGGAAGCAGTGTTCCTCGTTGTAGTATGGTTCCTCGTAGCGTGTGAATTCCTCGGAAGTGTTTGTTATTGCCACGTAGATTGCCGCGTGTCTTCATTCAATTGGGCCATGTCAGCAGACTAAATTTGGTATCAACAATAAGGTTAGGTTTTAACTCCATTGTTAGCTTTTACTTGTATATATCTTTAAGTAAGTTACTGCTCAGTGTTTGTTTACTTTAAGTCTTTGCATTTAAATTTATTTACTTTCAAATGCACTTAATTTCTTCTATTTTCAATTGAATTTAAATTACTTTACTTTCAGATAAATTTCAATTTACTATCTTTAAACCACCTTAAATTTCTTATGCATATTGCTTTGTAACTATAGTTTAGTTTAATTTTAAAAAATATATCACTTCACAAAACGTAATCTAAATTGAAGCATTCAAACAAAGAACATCATCTGATTAATTTTTTTGGCAAAATTCATTTCTCTGGGAAGACCCAAAAATCTTACCTAGCATGCTCACAATTACACATTATACCCCACAAGGTTAAATTCAACTAGAATGGTGAGATATTAATATTAATTGGTATATCTTCAATTACAGGTGGTCTAGTGACATTGGTAATATGATGTCCCCTCCTAAAACTTATAAGACTAGCTTACTCTTGGTATGTGGTTCATCATATAATCCTCTTCCAAGAACTATGTATTGGTAATGACAATGGCCTTTTAGTCCTTAGGATTTTAAAACAAAGCACCATTATTACCTCTTGGGATAACTACCTTATGTAGATACTTATGTCCTCGATTCTAACTTCCATGGTTCCTTTTGGAACACATGTTGGCCACTCTCATATCCTGACATGTCCTAGACTAGGCTTACACAGTTTTCAAATTTTTATGGGATTTGAAGAGACCAATTTAAATGAAACTAAATTCATAATGTATGGGCCCATCTCTAAGGAAAATCCCAAAATAAAATTTCACAGTTCTAAAGGAATCATTGTGAGCCTAACTATATCTAAAAAAATCACATTACTTATCTTCGACATACCGTTTTGCTAAGGAGTGACAAGTGCAAACAATTGGGATGTAATTAGCATCTCTTATAATGACTCTTAAAATCTCCCAAGAGGTATTCAGCACCTTGACAATTACTGAGTATTTGTCTCAAAAGTGCATTTTTCTCTAGGCTCAAGTGCAAGCCTTTTCGCTCAAGTAATAACCCGGTAAGTCGGGATCGTCTCCACAGGGATCGAGATTGCCAAATAGTAATAAGAAAAATTATTAAATCTTGAAATGATTACTTAAAAGAAATAAAAAGATGATTAATGATTGGGGAAATTTCTTATGAAATAAAAACTTTACTTAATGAAAACAAATTGAAAATTGCAAAAATACTTAAATCTGACAAATGGGAGAAAATAGGGTAGGGTACAATCCATCAATCCTTAACAAATTACCGTATAGAATAGTAGAATTGTAAATTAAAATTATTGACTAGATCCGGTCTTTATAAATTCTAAGCATTACATATATGAGGGATCTAGCCCGCATCATATGAAATCAAAGATAGATATAAAGTGGTGAATGATAAATCATACTCGCAAAGCGTTCTTAAACATCTCAAGTACCTAGGGCAAGAGAGATTAAAAGATTGACAATGTTTGTATGAGTTTCTTTCACGATTCAATCAATATTTTAATTTAACCTCTATTTTCTACATAAATAATTTGCCTTGGATTGAGTTCATGTACCCCAACCCTTGGAAATCTAGCTACTCATGATTTGGTTCAAGAATAAAAACAAATTCACACATAAAATTATGAAACTACAAGACATTGTAAAAGATTTGCAAATAATAAAGTAAAAGAGAATAGAATGATATTACTTGAATTCAGCAATAGGGAAAAGAGATGAACTTGAATCCAGAAAAATTCTTCTTCTTCAACCTTACAAACTAGAGTTAATGAAAATTTCTATGTAAAGAAAAACTAAGAAAACTCTCTAAAATCTCACTTTCTCTCTCTAGAATTCTATTCTACTCTCTAGAATTTGTCTCCCTCTCTCTAGAATTCAACCCCTTTTGAATGAATTAGGGTTTCCTCTTTTATAGCACCAAGATGAACGAATTTAACATCAAATTTCGCTTGTGGAACAAGTTTTTGCCAACCAATCACCATAAAATCTGCATAATTAATGACAGAAATCCGCACATCCAGACTCTTCATTATCGCGCAACTTCAAAACATCGTAACTTCTTCACCGTAGCTCGGATTGAGGTACCGTTTTTTCCAGTATTCTTATAATTTAGAGATATTCAACTTTCTAGTTGTCCCCACCTCCGGAATAAGGCTGAAAATTACAAAAATGCCCTTCAACTCTTCATTTCTTGGTTTCTTTCACTGTTTTGAGTTCTCCTTCGCACTAACTTACATGAAATACCTGTAAAACACATGAGAAATACACAAAATAAGAAATACTTGCCAAAAGGGGTTAGTATCATAAATAAGAGACAAATCCAAGCTATTTACACTACACGGGATCATAAAAATACCGAAATTAAGGGGATAAATGTGAAGAATATGTGCCTAATCAAATGACTCTTAAAATCTCCCAAGAGGTATTCAGCACTTTGATCATATCAAGTTCACTATGCCTATGCTCCACCTCAGCCTTATACACTTTGAACTTATGAAAGTCTTTCGTTTTGTAATAAAATAGGTAAACATGTCCAAATGTAGTGTCATAATCAATGAAAGTTACAAAATGCAAACTTATACAAGGAATAAAAAAGAATCAAATCATTTCTCCCACATGCATGTTTTTACAAAAAGGTTCATCTTCAAATGATTTACCAATTCGATACACAATAAAGGATCAATTTGGATTTTACACACCACTTTTGTAGAACAAGGTGAATCACCAATTTTAAGAACATCAATGCTTTTTTTTAACACTTCGATACACAATAAATGATCTTTGGTTATGACTAGTGACAAACTTGTTACGGACCTCCCAAATGACCTTTCACCCTAGAAAAATTAATGATCATAAGTATAAATATTACAATTCAATAAAAGTAAAAACATAATAACAAGTAAAGTAATCTCACTAAAATAAGAGTGTATTATGTGGTGACCATCATGACGTCCCTCAACAATTCAATGTCCTTATAGAACATCAGATTTTAATTTACACATAATTTGACCTCTTAATTATAGATTACCCAACCAAACAAACTAAATATATCAATGCCATTTTTACGATATTTCCATCGGGATGGATTTCCACATAAAAGATCTCGATGTCATTTTTATGACCATCATGAAGGTTCAACATAAATGGTCATAAATTAAACATATGATAAAAAAAATAATCAATATTAATGTCACAGTTGACAAATAAATCTAAACACAAATTAAAATTCATAGAAACATAAAAACTGTCTTGAAATTTTTTATATTCAAACTAACGTACATATAAAATGCACCAAATCAAGTCATTTGTCAATGTCAAAAAAATAATAGGATATACCCACCATGTAAACCATTAAAAAAAACTAATGACCTACTACATGTATCGTCATTAGATATACCCACTATATACATCATTCAAAAAAATATCTCCAAAAAATGTACATCCAAAAGTCACGCATATATGCGTCGGTCTTTCTTTAGCTTTTTCAAAATAGTGTCGAAACCTCAAAATCTCCAAATCATATAATATAAACCTGAATAAATTCAATGAACTCGTGCTGAAGTTCATTGATCTCATGAGTTTGATATGACAACTTTCTAGCCAACTCCTTCATCTAAACAAGACAAATAAAATTACATTGAGTTTTTTTCATATCTAAATAAAAAAGAATATTAAAAATATTAAAAAATATGTGACCTTCATTTTTATAAACTTAGATGAATTTTCCAAGATCTCTCGCATGAACTGCATTAGAAAAAAATCACACAGAACATCCCCTTGTTGTTTAGGGCCCTGAAAATAAAGGAGTTAGTATATTACCCATGTCAAATGTAAACACATAAATATTAAATTTAGTTTATTGAACAAATACCTTAACATTCGCCCAATGTGGTAGTGATATATTTTCTTTTATTGCTAAAAACAAACTAAGTCCACTTCAATTAAAAAAATATAATGACATATATTTATATTTGAATTACTTAAATTGAAATTAATAATTCTATTTTAAGCATTAGTTAGAACACTATTTACGTGTTTATATAGAGCTTAGGTATAATCTTGGTTCTCCGTGTAAAGAATCAACCCAAAACACGTTGTTCAAAATAAAGTCGATCACAACCAAAACCCAATGATACCTATATTATGAACAATTATTTGAGATTAAGAATATTATACATACACGTGTTTATGATGCTAAAAAGCGCATTCATATATGTGACAATGTAAAATTCATCTAACCTCATGTATTCATTCATGAATTAAATAAAACATGGTAAAAGTTAATTCTAACCTCATGTATGCGATAATGCAAACTCCATTTAGTTCTTGCATCTTACAAAATGGCACTAATTTATTTTTTGGAATATAGGTGGTCTCAATATCATTAAAAAAATAGCCACCGAAATCTTTACCGCATCCATCATCATGATGTTATTAAGCGTATTATTAAATGTAATAATTGCCCCATCTTTGGCACCAAAATCTTTCTTTTTTCCTTACTTTTACCTAATCATCAATGTGAAAATATAAAATCATAAACTCTTTCAAGCACAATAAAGATAGGGCATGTTTAATTCATCGTGAATGTTTAAACTTTGAATGATCTGTGATAAAGTTACTGTCATATTTATGTGTTTGCAAGAGAAAGTTATTGATACGGTTTGTTTGTGTGTGTTTTGGGACCATAACAACTTATGGGGATCCCGAAACTAAAGTTCAGTTACTAGCATTTATAGCATATATTTTACAGATCATTTTATATCATATATTTTATAGCACATATTTTACGGAGAGCAGTTTATGGCATGTAAAGTTACTGATATGGTTTGCTGTGTGCATGGACGGAGCCACATGGGGCCTAGTGGGGGCTTGAGCCCCCACAAAATTAAAAATAAAAATAAATACATATGTACCAAAAGAAAATTCTAAGAATAAAATGAAGTTTTTTGAAAATTTAAGATGGGGTTTGGTAATTATAAAAAATTCTTGTATTCTTTTTCATCCCACATAACTCTTTGAAAAGAAAAGGAAAGGACTTCTCTTCTCATTCTCTATTTAATTTATAATTTTAGATTTTGAATGAATTTTTATGATGTCAATCATATAAATTTTATTTAAACATTAAATTATATTTTACCCCTCTAATTTTCACTCGTAAATTCTCCCTTTAATTTTAGATAAAAGAGTTAATATTTTTTTTGTTTAGTGTCATTCTTGGTTGGTTTAAATTCAAATTTTAGTTTTAGGATTAAATTGTGATTGACTATAGGGATATTGTATATATAAATTTGGGGAGCTGAATATTGGTTTAACCTTAGCGAAAATTATTTCTCTTTTCATTAGATTAAATAAATATTTTAGTAATTATTTGATAAATACTCAAAAATAACCTTAAAAAAAATTGGTTGAGGGGCTCCCGCCCCCGAAAATTACCATTACATTAGCCCCCACTCTCGAGAAATCCTAGCTATGTCCCTGGCTGTGTGTATATAAATGCAAAAAAATAAAATGCTCTTCACCCCCTCGCATTTACACTGTGTAAATAAATCTGTAATCTCATACTCTTGAGGATTTCTCACCCCATCAATCCAAAGATATGAAAAGTCGTTAATGATGAATATAAATGGTAAATATGGTAAGCGAATTGAAATCAACCACTAATAATTCCAATAATGAGAACAAAAAGAAAATCAAATATAAAAATAGAAACTTGTTCAAATAATGCTGATACTCAATAGAGCCTGTTCAAATAATGAGTTGTTCTATTTTTTACGCTTACTCTTCATGAAAATTTCTTACAAATGAATGGGGTATTACGAACTCTATCGCCTGTCATTTTTTGTGGCGTAAATTAAGACATAAAGCACATTTTTAGGGGTTGCATTGCATCTAAATAGGTCTGCTATCTATTTGGAGGAAACAAATGGGTAAACCCAGGTTTTTTTCTGCAATACCTTAAAACAAAAATCATAGCTGACAAACCTATGGAACTATCAGGCCTCCTCAAGAGCAATAATTTTCTTAGCATGGAACTGCCAAGGTCTGGGATAAGCATTGACAATAAATCTTTGAAGGAAATGGTTGTCCTTCACAACCCTATTTTATTATGCTTGTTCGAAACTAAAGGTGAGGAAGATAATTTTTTGGTTAGAAAAAAGTACTAAAGTTTGCACATGTTACATTTGTTAAAAGTGTTAGTATTTTAGGGGGATCATGCCTTCTATAGGAGGTTACATTGAAGGTTCAGATTATTGAACAATCTCAGGAATTCATTGACAATATGGTTTCTAATGAGGAGCGAGAAATAGTCGGACGTATCACGTTTGTTTATGGGAATAATAATGATTTGATTTGACAAGGTCAATAAGATAGATTGAGTGCGAGTAGCTAAAGTCAAGAAGTTTCATGGTGTTGTTTTGGAGACTTTAATAATATTTTGTGAGAGTGAGAAATCAACGAACAAACTTAAAACACGAATGAAAATGGACTCGTTCAGAAACATAGACAAATGTTTCCTCACGGAGATTGAGAGTAAGGAATGTGCCTGCACTTGGTGAAATCATAGAGAGGACTCTGAATATATTAAGGAGATTAGTAATAGGGTTATTATTAATTTAACATGGCTTCTCGATCACCTATATGCCATGGTCTATGTTTTGCCTCCATTGTGATCCGGCCACTCTCCTTTATTGGTCTTGTCGAATAAGGTACAATTTCTATTTTAAAAACCATTCTAATTCGAGACCCGTTAGATAGAAGATCAGTTCATTTCTATTATTAGTGAGGCTTGGAGGTTATTGATCAATTGGTACCCTTTACTTAGACTTCATGCCAAGCTCAATAATTTCAAATATATTCAAATGGGGGAAAAATTTCTTAAATACAAAGATATAGATTTCTATTTTAAATCCAGATTTACATCCATTGTTAATGGCATGGAGGATGAAAAGGACTTATAAGAATTGAGGATCATCAATGATAAGATCAAGATAGCATGGGTGAGAGAAGATAAATTTTAAAGAATGGTCGGTTTTGATTGAAAAATAAATGGTCATAAAAGGCATTTTTCAATAAATCTATACAAACTATGTTGTATGCATATGTGTATGTCCATCGGCTATGAATACGCTATTGAATTTAAAAAAAAAAGTAAGGGAATTTATCTCAAGACATGACAATACAAAATCTTTAGACCAGGCAACATGTGATTTGTGAGCGTCTTTAACAACATATATGTCCATGTTAGGTACCGGTACAGGAATATGTGCTCTGGGAGAGTGAACATGAGTTATTGATACATGTATATAAATATCCCCCAAGCGAACATTATGGATGGTATATTTAGGTCAAATACAATAAAAAAACAAGACTCGACAACATTCGCATATGAATTCTATGCCAATCTACGTTGTTTTCCCTATATAAAACACAAAAAGAATAATGAATGAAATATGTATATTAATAAAATAAATAAACATCACTAATATAGGTAAATTTATTATGAACCTACCCCATATTAGATTTAGGATCCATCAGTGAAATTAAACATCGTCTATTCACTTTTCTTTAGGCCTATTTAAACAAGAAATATTCCAAAATAAGTATAGTAAAGTATGAGGGATAAGTATAATAAAGTTTTACAAATAATGTTATTACCTTCACCTATTTCCTCTTAGATGGAGAATCACATAATTCACTCACATTATTTAAATGCTTCTCGTACTTTTTACATCACTTTTCTGACTATTTGACGAAATCTTCTCAATTATCAACGATGCAAGTGATCTACTTTAAAACTTCCTCAATTTTGCCATTGCTTCATGAAGTGGTCGATATTTTTCTTTCCCCTTATCCTCTTCCTAGCGTATCCTAGACTCTAATTCTTTAACATGTTGTTTCGATCCCTATAAAAGGATTTGAAACTAAGTTGTAGGAATGAATCATTTTCCCATTCCTCTTACTCGACCACTATGCTCTAGAGTACCAAGTGCTATGGTTAAGTCATCTAAAGTTCCTTGAGTTACTAAGCTCCAATTACGGACTTTCTTCTTCAAAGCATCCTACAATAAATCAAATAATGAAGAGTGTTGTTAAATCATATTCTTTTCAATCCTTATATGTAGTATATATCCAAATTTATAAAGATTATATTAAAAAAAATAATGTTTTCTTTACATTTGAAGTAAACTCACAATTTTTTGCCAACTTCCTTAGTTGCATCATCTTGATATTGTCTATTTCTTGATTGTCGAGCGATTATCCACATTAGAGACCTATCACCCTCATCAAATGCACCTCTTTGTCTCTTTTTTCTGTTCCAATTATAAAATAAAATACACGAAATTAAGCACACAATACAAAATCCCCTTAATGAATTGATTATGGTCGTATACTCTACAAATGATACAAGAATTCAATCACATACCATAATTTCCACATAATTTCCACAAGACCTGCATACCCCAACTTACTAAGCTTATGGTTAAACTTTGCTTGCATTTCTCATTGAACATTAGTTAATTTCAATGTATTGAATATATAGATAATGTAAGAATTTTACCACACCGTGGATAAATGTTATACATTTATATAATAAAAGGAATTTAATATACCCCTCAAACTTTCCAAATAGTCTTCTTCTTATAAATTCATCCCAATCCTCTTGATCAATAAACATTTTGCACTTTTCTGGGCAGTTCTAAATATTACCGAGATCATCTTTAAATGGCTTGACATTGCTCTTGGTGAGTTATCCTTTGAAACTCTTCCACGAACAACTAATATCAGATATAACTGTCTTCTTCGATTTGGGGTCCATGTCGAACTTAGCCTGCAATTAATGAATATTATGTTACATAACAAAACTAAAATAATACCAATATAAACTTTAAATAACACCAATATTAATTTTTAGAATTTACCTCCATAGCTATCCATAAATTATCTTTTAATGACTTTGGGACTATAGGCCAACTTGGATAACTTATGGGAACCATTGTCTTTGCCAAAAGCCCCATATACCTTGTGAAATCCTTCCTTGTTTCACCATTTGGTTGTTGTTTTATTATTGTAAGTCACTAGTATTCGATCATGAGGAGCCCTTTTGCTTATTAGTTCTAAAACAACCAGGCTTCTGACCTTTTGTTGTTTATTACTTGAATTTTGTGATGATTTTGCTAAATTGTCTAGACTTTTTGAATGAAAATCATCTTCATCCATATCGACTACAATGACAAACAAAGAGATTGAAGTAAGCGTACATGTTGATGAATATAATAGGCTAAACTTTCAACTAATCAAACGCATGTGCATCACAATTCTAAAAAAATCCTAAAAATCACACAACAGAACGACAACTCAATTCTATATTATATTTTTTTGAATTACGAAAAGCATGGAATGAACTCAATGCCAATGATATGTGCCTGTTTTGGAAATTAGTCCAATAACTGAATGCCAATAATATCATTTCAACTTACTATTTGAATTTAGGTTCTCTCTGTTTTTCTCTATCACTATATTTATCTATGGTCTCACTAAGCTACTCCATTCAAGTTAGAGTTATGAGATTTTGTCTTGAATTTTTTCTAGTCAATGTGTATTCATATTTGGTTTTTTATGAAAACATTTCTTAAGAAAAAAAAGTAGAAGCAAGTCACACCATGTCTGACAAAAAATCAAATAATTCTATACAAAGACTAATGAAATCTAAAATTTGGATACCTTAGAGCATTCATTTTTACTAGACCAATAAGAGATTTAGAAACCTTTCTAAACCGTATATGAATCAAACCTGAAATTTCTCTCTCTTCGTGTGAGTTAGAAGCATTACCTTTGTTAGTTTTCATTCTTTTTTACACCTATGTTACAAGAGCAACCACAAGTGAATATATTATGAGCATATATTGATGGAAGCATATTCATTAAAGAGAACTTGTACATAGTGTAAATAATTTAGAAAAATGATGTCTAACTTACATTTAACTATATCCTAATTTTCGCATCGAAGTTAAACAAATCAAAATACATGTGAATATTTAAAGTAAAATAACTAAAAAGTTAATAAAGGAAACAAATCAATGTACAACCACGTAATGTTCAACCAAAGTACTTCATAATAATAAGATCTCAAATTAACTCTTTTGATGAAACAGACCAACATAATACGAGGACAATAAACACCCAACCACCATAAAAAGTATAGATAACTCTAAATATAAGCAAAACATACCTAACACACTATTATTTCTTATTATCAATACAAATCCCTCACAATATACACGTGCACATGAATCTTTACTTTCATTTATCAATTCAACATTTGAAAATCCGTTAGTGGTGACATAATTTTTGGTACATTTAGTAGTGTAGTCATCATCATCACAACCGTAGCTGTAAATTATTTGTGGAGTTACAAGAACAATTGAAAATTTAGGATCGAGTTAGTCTTCATCATAAAAATCTGTTTGTCTTGAGAAGCTAATATAAAGGGCACATTCCCATGGCCAACCCTACAAAGATCAACAGATTTAAAGCCAAGCTCATCTACTTTGATACCCTTACTGTTGTCGACCCAATCACACTTAAAAACTAGAATTTTGAAAGTAAAATCATTAACCATCCATATTTTAGTGATGGCAGCATAAAAATTCAAATTCGAAACCACGTGATGCTTATCCTTTCACTAGCAACTTGCCTTGTTGTGGTCGTAATGGTAATTCCACTATTTTGGTTAACTCGTTCAGCATCACGTTCTTTCATATGGTAATGATAACCATTAATGATATAACCCTAATATTTTATTACCTGTTGGAGAGGTCCTCGAGCTATCCACTTTAAGATGCCTGAAACATCGCAGATTTAGCTCCTTTTCGACCTGATTTCTCCTAAATGTAAGGTACAATTTTAATAGTATATTAAATCATCACATATTAATATTATTCATACCCTTTCACTAAGTCAATCAATAATGGTCTTGTAACCATTTTTTATCTTTGCGCCTTTGAGGATATTTTCACCTCGAGCCATCTAGTTGAATCATTGCACGCTTTTCTATAGAGTACGCAATAATTAGGGCATATATGTATTTTCTATATCCCATCCCAAACACACATATATCTGTGTGGACTTTTTTGTAGATAAAGCCAATTTATTATCTTCTGGGAGCAATTGGTCAAATAATTCAATCATGTTTGAAAATATCGTATCAGTCCACCTATTATTTTCTTTCAAATTGAGTAGACTCACCAGTGCAAACATCTTCATAAACTTTTTACGCCCTTTGTAAAAGGGATTTTTGGCATCCTCAGGCAATTTTTCAAATGATTTAGGATCCCCCAAAAAGTCCTCATTTACCGACTCAAACATCTCCACCATATAAACCCAAGGTCTTCTTTTATAGGCTATTTTGAAAAACTAGTCTTGGAGGGTAGTATGGTAATTTCATGATATTTTAGAATTCAAATTTGAAAATTTTCCGGTATGGAAATTTGAAATTGTTCATAGTTAATGTTGGCTATAACTCATTGTTATTGATTATAACTTAGTTCTTGTTGCTTGGATCTCTGTGCTGACAAAGCTTGAGCGTTTTAATCGAAGTTTGCTTCTTACGACTGGTTTTATTGCTGGAGATGAAGTCAACTTCATCTCTTAATTCTCTGGTTTTGAGGCGCGTATGCCTCCATGAATTAATTTCCTCTCTTAATTCTTAAGATCCAAGGTGTATATGCGTCTGCGGTATTTAAATGACCCTCGGCCTTTGATGGACATGGAAGTTTGATATAGTTACCTTCTTGTGAATTGATGGTCTCACCTTTTGTAGTTGTCTTGATATATGTAATCAATAGTTGGTTTTCACTAAGCTTCTTGAATAAAGTAGGAAAGGAGATAAGTAAAACTATTAACTTTTTTTATCGATATTAATTTGAGGGGGTTACAAGATTTTCTTTATTTGGGCTAACTATGGCATTATATCATTTTAAAATAGTTTTACTAGTGAAAAACATGCCATTGAAGCTATACTCAACACTTAGAAGTATAAAAGAGAATGAAAGAAAGATAAACATAAGATTTACAGTGGCTCTGTCAAGAAATAGCGTACGTCCATGTTGGGTCCTTTTTCTAGTTGGATATATACAATTAATACTATTGGAAACATATAGACATATAAGAGGAGTGAAATGGCCTAAATACATGAACATAAAGGTTATTGTGTAGTCGAGGTCATGGCCTTGTAGTGTATTATTCTATAAGGCAATGTCTTTACCATACTAGCATTGCTAGAGCAGGTAATCGAAGCTAATCTCAGGCATTGAGAAAAGTTGGACATAATATGGCAGAGCTTCGTTGCTTAGTTGTTTAATGAGGCATAAACTTTGTATGTAAAATATGACGTTGGGTGTTTATGCCTTACAAAAAAGATACCACAAGTTGGTACACTATATATAGAAGTATAACAGCCAGTAGGGATCGAATCCACAGTGAGCGGTCTTTTGTTTTAAATTTATCTAACACTTAAATAAGGGTGAAAAGAAAAGATGGTATGGTGATTGTAGAACTAGCACTAGGCAATAAGTAAACTAAATTAAATGGAAAAAATGAGATTATGATAATTTCCCCATCATTGTCTAACAACACGTATAGATCTAAATGCACTTAATCAATCGTATTCAGTTGATTACAAACTTCAAACATGGAGAAATTTTGTTCAATAATGAAAAATTAAACTTTCAATCGAATATGATGACGAACAATATCTCTATAAATATTACTTTTGCATGACAAAGGAAGTTAAATGCCTAATATTCCGACTTTAATACCCAAGGTTTCAATTAAAAGTGTTTTAATCCAAAATAAAGATTTTAAAGCTCAACACATGTGTATCTAACATCCCCACATATAAACTAGTTACAACACATGACTAAAACAATAACTACAACTAATTAACAAATGAAAACAACAAATTAACCAACAGAAACTAATTAGAAAAGAAAGAAAACTAGTTAACAAAGATTTAAATAAATACATACAACTTATATACATGGATAAGATGATGAGTAGTATCCTTGTACACAAACCCTTGAAGAAGTATTGGAGGAAAGATCCCAACACCAACCAAACTCGAACTAAACTAATACAAAATGAAAGATATGTCAAACAAATGAGGGTAAAAACTATATATACAGAACCAAGAATGGAAAACTTATAAAACAAAGGTGCAAAATCTGCCCGAGACAAATCAGTTCAGCCCAAATCCAAATTGGTTATATACAGGGGAAATCCGAGACTATCAAGGGCGAAATGATTCGATCTAGATCCAAATCCAAATCGATTCAGACCCTTCAGGTATGAATTCTTGTTCTCGGATGAACATATGAAAAAATTCATATCTTCTTCGTTATATATCGAAATGATGTGTGGTCAGAGGCCATAAAAAGATGGATCAGAGTGCTACATTACATAAAGACTTTATTACAGAAACCCTAATTCTATATTAACTAAAATGCCTCTAAATTTGCACTTTGTGATAGAACATCTTCAAAATGCAACCAAACTTCACACTTAAAACCTTAATACCTAAAAAAGCTCAGGTATACGTTAAAAAGCATATAAATATATAGATATATATAAGAGGTTGTCTAGTTAACGAGCATAAAACTAGGAATGAGGTATTCGAGGGGTCTAAAATGCATAAGTTTGTAGGGTAAATAAATGTAATATTTATCGGACTAGCATTGCTAGAGTAGGTAATCAAAGGTAGCCTTAGGTGTAGGAAAAAGTTGGAGAGAATTGGCTTGAGCTTTGTTGATTAGTTGTTGCCTATATGATGAGGGGTGGTTTATTTTATTTATAGGAGATAATTGGGGAATCATGTGTAAGAGGGAGTATAGAAGGTTGAAAATCGACAGTCCTTGGCTGATGTATAAGAGTGTACATACTTTGATGATGATGTTATGCTGAGATCTTAAGTCTGTGGCATTTTGAGGTACTATATTGTGGCCTCTTCTTATAGGCCGCATTAGTATACACACCGAGGCCTTTTCTAGAGCCTTTGATCATATCTTCAAGTGATTGGACAAGCTTCTATGCCACATATCTATTGTGCATTGTATGATATATTTTTGGGTACAACAAAGCCCCCAAGCCTCAGTGCTAAAATTAAAGTGATTTAGTGCTGGGGCTTTACTCATGTCCGTATGCATTCATGTTGATGTCGAGGCCTTAGATTAAGATGATTCAAATTCTTCTACACTTCAAATTCTAATACCTTAATATAATTGCATTGGGTCTAAGGCCTTATCTGTCCTTGCAAACTTTGAGGACATAAGTACCCTTGGTGATTTTGGGCAAGTGTGAAGATGATTTTCGACGAATCTCAAGAATTTTTTTGGCGAAGTTAAATTATGTCCTTTTATATTGGTTTTCATCCCTTTTCTATAATTTCTTCTCCGCTCGCTCATTTACATGTTCTTTCTTTCTTTTATACACCAATTCATACTTGATTCATCAAATGAACTCGAACTTTAGCAGTTTAGAACTATGGATTTTTACATGGTTTAACTTTACCACCACCATAGCTTAAATCATTGACCTTTTACCACTTATGATTGAAATTAAAATAAATTTATACGATGAATAATATTGACATCCTAAATCGCGAGCCATTAATCCATATTCAAATGCTAACTCGTTATTTTGGATTTTTGGTTATAAAGAGGGTTTTGGATAAATGTATATGATTTGATGAGTTTTGTGTTGAATTTGTGTTGATTTATTAATTGTGATGGTTCATTGGTGTGGGTTTGACATTTAGATTGTGCTTTTAGTTCGTAATAGGATGTTTTTAGAGATTCTTAGCTCAATTTTTTACTATGAACACGAACTATTATTCTTGGATGGAACCCTAAGATTTGGGGAGTTTTGATCTTCCCAAATGCTTGATTAACAATCTTAATTATTTATTAATTGTGTACGCAATTTTATAATTCTGGTCATCGCTTTTATCTACCTTGGTGTTTTACAATTCTAAACAAAATTTATCATGGCTGTTTGGTGATTCGTTGAATTTTATACTCCATGAGTTATATATTATTATATTTGTGGCGTTTTACATTAGTCCATGGCCTTTGCCTAATGCCGTCTCCTTGGTTTTGCGTTATATGCCACATATTTGTTCTCATCGCCTTTTTAAGGACATATTTTACATAGACCTGTTTACATTAGAGTATGACGTATACCGCTACAATCGTCGAAGAAAAGTTCAAGTTCAATTAAGCATCAATACAGATATGAATATCAACATTCTTCAACAAAATAGCCTCTGCGAGATAGATTTTGGTAAGGTTATGTTTTAGTCCCTTAATGGTTCATTTAAAGTGTTGGGATAATTTTTCTAAAAAATTTTTTAAACATCTTCGGCATCATTTTTTATCAAAATATTTTCTTCTAAGTGTTAAGGCGGAGTTTTAAAAGAAAATGATTTTTCTTTCTAGTCGTTCAAACGACAGGGATAAGTCGCGTGAACGAAGTCTTCAAGAGACAATACATGTTGCGTGAAGTCCTGTTTGAAGTTCTCTTGATCAATTTATCAAATGACACATTACTATTTTGGTTTCCTAAAGTCGTTTGATATCTTGCGCAAAGTCGATTCAAGATACATTTAAAGTCGTTCGAGCGACGTCACTGTCTCAATTTTTTTATAAACAACATGTTAAATGGGTCATTTCCTCAAGAAGACCTAAGTTTTTCAAATACACGAAAACTGCAAACTGCAAAATCATTTTATCTTCTTCATTTCGGGTTTAAAACTTTATTTTTCAATTCACAAAAAATCCTAATAGTTTAGTGAATTATTTTTGGGAACCAAGATACGATCTTGTTGAAGTTTCTCTTGTAGAGAGGGTTAATCTACGGTTGACGAAGATATGTCATTGGGAGTGCTTGCGGGTGTTCCTGGTTAAAGATAGAGCTATGTGTTCTTATGGGTTCGCTGCGATTGATCCATTTTTATTTCTTGGCTGAGGTCTGTATGAGTGTCTGCGGATATTCATTACAGATTTCATTTTATATGTTAGTTGTGATTTACCTCTTCATAGTGAAATAAAGATTTTACTCAAAAGGGTTTTTTTCCTGAAATCTGTGTGTCAGCAGTATTTATATCGTGATGACTTGATTTTTCCCACCTAGATGCATGTGTTAGGGTTTATTTACTTTGGATAAAAAAATGACAATTAATTAAATAAGTTTAAAATTGGAAATTTACGAGTTCCCATAGAATCGATATCACATCGCATTCTCAAATTGGGATCAAAGCTTTTCAAGTGATCTTACCTTCTCAAATTGGTATCGGAGTGGGTTTCTTTAAATTATCGAGTGATCTTTTTTTCAGAAAAAATTTTGTGATATTGCTTTTTTTTTAAATATGATTTTAATATTTTGCAATGTTTCTAAATGAAAACTTATATAATCGGTTGCCAGTTTTTGACGAGACTAATTATGCCTATTGAAAAGCCTGGATGAAATCTCATTTAAAAGCAATAGATGAGCGAGTTTGGGTGGTTTGTGAAAGAGGGTGGACTCCTCCCGCTGTCACTCACTACACCAAATCTGCCCATTTGTCAAGGTCATTGACCTTGACAAATTCACCTTGTCAAGGTCAATGACCGTGACATTTCGAGGCGAGACAACTTTTTTTGTCACGGTCGTGTCACGGTCATTGACCTTGACACAAAACTCGCGTTTTGTGTCACGGTCGTGTCAAGGTCAATGACCTTGACACGTTTGTCACGGTTATAAACCGTGACAAAGCCGTGACCTTTTTTCAAAAAAATTGTCACGGTCATTGACCGTGACAAGTCCGTGACAAGATTTGCCAAGGACTTGTCACGGTCAATGACCGTGACAATTCTGGGCAAAATTTAAAAAAAATCTGCTGGGCAGTATGGCCACCGCCACTGCCCAGCAGTATATTTGTACCTGTTATAACAACGTTGTACCTGTTCCAAACATCATATATCCAACACAAACTAAAGATAATGCAAATATATATTCATGACAGTATAATCCAATTTTTCAAAGTAAAAATAATATACATGACGATATAATCCAAATATAATTAAAATGGACAAACTTAAAAATAATGTTACTACATGTCTTGGGTAAATGTGAGGAGGTGAGTAGGCCACACGACATACGAATTGACGCACCCACTAATATATGTCGTGCCGCATTGTTCGCGCAACCACAGTAGGGAGTTCTCCTTCCCGGGTATGACATGCGTGACGAGCACCCTGGACTCCATCCCTTGAAGCACACGTCCATGGACTATTCCACCCTCGATGATATCCGGGTCCCTCAACCCCCGCCCTATCCGATGGCCATCAAATATGTCCAATATGAACACGCTCGGCCAACCAATCGTCGATAATGGTCTGTTGGAGGGCGTTAAATAGGGAAGTGGATCGTCGAAGTACGAACGTGTCGGTGATAAAGCAGCGAGGTCCCCATCCTCGTCATCCTGCGCCTCGTCCTCCCGCACCTCCTCCTCCACCGCCTTCTCCTTCCCTTTCCCTTTACCTTTCTCTTTACGGTCTCCACCCAACGTACGCTTCATGAATGCGTACATATCTTGGACCGTCGCCTCCAAACGGGACAGCTTCGCGTCGTGTGAATCCACCGTTCGAGCCAACCCGGTGTCGCTCGTCTCCAATCCGATGATCCTAGATTTGGCCACCCGCGAGCTCACTCCCCTTGTCCTCCCCTTGCGATCAGAGCCAAGCACTTGGCTGAGTGCGTCTGTGGACAAAGATGCCTTGTCGGCATCAGACTGCGACTCATGCACTTCCTTAAGCTTTGCCTGAAATGACAAAAAGCACATGATTAGTAAAATAAGTAAACTAAAAAATTATAACGTAATTAACAATAATTAAACTGTCGGATTACTTACAATCGTGGCCTCGACGCTCGGGGACACCTCATTGTCCTTCCCCTTCTTCGTCCAAAGAGCCACATAAGTATCGAGCCTATGTGGCTTACCCCCTGGCCCACTCCCTACCCCCTGAAATAAAATAAAGTAAAGTAAAATTAGTATCGGCCCCTGTCCAACAAATACAATGTTAGTTGGGAATAAATATAAATATAAATATAAATATAAATATAAATATAAATATAAATATAAATATAATTATAAATATAAATTGAAATTGAAATATTCATATAAATATTACTTGTAGTGCCGCCCAAACAGCTAACTTGAGCTCATACGGCACCTCCTTCCAACTCATAAACCCCGGGCCGATGATCGTCTTTAGCAGCTCGAGGGATCTCGCTAAAAGCTCCGACTTGTTTTCGACGGTAATCCCAAATTTTCCATATTTGGGGAGCCTAGGGGCGGAGGAGCCCTCGTCGCCTCCGCTACCACCGAACCCAGACGACGACATCATCATAAACAGCATCATCATCTTCGCCCTAACATCTGAAGGAGACATTTTTGCTGTAAAAAAAATGTTATTAGTACAGATAAAAAAAATGTTATTAGTACAGATAAAAAAATGTTTCGTCTATATTATAACGTATGTGTAAGTTCCGTCAATACCATTTCGTTTCAATTTTGTAATATTATGTTTTTTCCAAATATTTAAAGAGTTATTGAATGGGTGCCCCACCCCCGCCACACACACACGCACACGCACACACGCACACACACACACACCACCCCTACCCACCCCACCCCCACCCCCTCCCCCCACCACGACCGTGACAACTACATAAAATTATGACATGAGATAATTGTAGCATAAATTTCATTATCATGGGTTTTACCTAATTGAATTAATTTCATGAATAAAATTATTATCAATTTAAATGAAAATATCAATTATTATCCAATATTTTTGAATGAAATATTTATTTTGAATGAAAATATCAATTATTTATAAAATTGATGTCTACTTTTAGTGTTGTGTATATATGTTAGTCTACTTTTGCTTTTTTTTTTTAAATAATCAATTAACCAAATTTCATAATAGTGAATAAGGGTTAATCCTAGCCATTGATTAAGTGTATTATTAGTAAGTACAAAAATTAAATATGGACTCTTAATCTAGGATATAAGGAGTATTTGTTAGTGAAATAATAATTTAGTGATAAAAACACACTCGAACACTACCAAGTTTTGACGACACGGGTCTCTAGAAAGAAAAACAAGCATTTCCAAATTAATATGTCCTCTTTCTTGTTTAGTGTCTCGTGAATTGATAGTATGATTTTAAAAATAGTATACAAAACTAGGTGAGATTTTAGAATTACACGTCGAAATAATACATGTTGTATAATAATAATACAAGTGCATGCTTTGCAATCAAAGGTATTTGTCTTTATAAGGATAAAATTATCTTAAAATGATTGGTAGGGAATGTCTATGAGGTGGATGATAATTTATTTGATATTTTATTTTATTTCTTTTGGTTAGGTTATTAAGACTTTATTTGAATTGATATCTTAGTAATTATTATTTAATATATATTTTGAGCAATTATCTTATAGTAGGATTATTATCCTAGAAACAATTCTAACATTCCATGAAGGAAAACTTTTATTGGATGGTTAAAAAGACAATAGTTCCAATTCATTTTCATTTATTCCCTTAGTGCTACAACAATAATTTGAATTCATTTCATATGATTTCCCACCCCACCCCACCCCTCCACCACCCCCTCCCCTACCACACACCACCACACACACACACACCCCACCCCACCCCACCCCCTGCCCCCCTCCACCACCACACACCACACACACACACACACACCACACCCCACCCCACCCCACCCCCCACCACACACCACCACACACACACACACACACCACCCCACCCCACCCCCTTCCCCACCCCTCCACCACCCCCTCCCCCACCACACACCACCACACACACACACACACACCCCACCCCACCCCACCCCCTCCCCCACCACACACCACCACACACACCCCACCCCACCCTCCACCACCCCCTCCCCCACCCTGCCCCACCCCCTGCCCCCCTCCACCACCCCCTCCCTCACCCCGCCCCACCCCCTACCCCCCTCCACGCACACACATACACACATAAATATACACACAAATATATATATATAAATGAAAGAGAGAGAGAGAGAGAAAATGGACCTGAAAGTATAGAGAGAGAGAGAGAGAGCAGCGTCGAGAGAGAGAGAGAGAGGGAAATGGAGGGAACGGCGCGGGAGGGAAAAAAGAAGGGGGATAGGGTTTTTGCTGCGAACATTGTCACGGTCGTGTCAAGGTCTTTGACCGTGACACGAATTGTCACGGTCATTGACCGTGACAAGTCCGTGACAGGTTTAATTGTCACGGACTTGTCACAGTCAATGACCGTGACAATTAGTTGTCACGGTCGTGTCAAGGTCAATGACCGTGACATAAAACGCGTGTTTTTTTGTCACGGTCAATGACCTTGACAAGGCTGGCCGGCTGAAAGGTGACAATTTGCCCATTTTGGTGTAGTGACTACTGATAATGTCACTAATCTTAAACTAGTGACTGATTGGACTGAGGACAAATTTAAATGGAGCACTTTTAATTCTCATGGTCTAAGTGCAATTTCAGGAGCCGTCTGCCCTAACGAGTTCTGACGTATCATGACTTACACCACATCAAAAGAAGCGTGGGATGTTTAACAATTTACCCATGAAGTCACGAATGCGGTCAAATAGTCTAAATTTAAAATTTTAACTACTCAAATCGAAATAATTACCATGCTTGAATCTTAGTATTTTGATGACTTTTATGCACGGTTATCCGACATTGTCAACACTACTTTCCATATTGGTGAGCACATACCTAATGCACAAGTGGTCAAAATGATTTTGAGATCGTTGCCTAAATATTTTATCCCGAAAGTGATTGTTTTGAATTCAGTAGGTAATTTGAGCAATCTAAAAATAAAAGAACTGGCAGGAGACCTCCAGACATATGAAATTGGTATGTTTCCTGACACAATCAAGCCTAAGGATAGAAGGATAGTACTTAGAGCCCAGTCTAGGAAGAGTGAGGAAGTGCCCAAGAGGGAGAAGAAAAAGAAAGGGAAAGTTGATGAGTCCGAGTCTGAGGGAGAATTTTATTTTGATATGGCCACGCTTGAAAAAAAATTCTAAAAGTTTCTCAAATTTTCAAAAGAAAATTCTTCCAATAAAAGATTTTTCAAGAAAAATAAAAAGAAAGATGAGGCCAAAGAGAGCGGTGAGAAAGAGAGAGAAAAAGAAAAAGAGGAAGAGGAGAGGTGTTTTGAGTGTGAGGGTAAGGGGCATAAGGCATTTGAGTGTCCCACTAGGCTAAAGAAAAAGGGCAAGAAGATTGCCATGCCACCCACTCTTAGTGATAGTGAGGAAGAAGTGAAGGATTTCGGGGATGAATCTTCACATGGTATGTGTGTTTCCTTTTTAGCTAGTCACGTGACCATAACTAGTTTATCCCATGACGATGAGGATACTTGTGCACGTGAGACCCTCTAGGATGATTTGAGTGTTTCTAGTAATTGTGAGAATGAGTGGGCTGGTGAAAGTGAAAGTGAGCTCGAAATTGCGTTTAGAGATTTATACGCCGAGACCTTAAAGACAAAGAAGCTGAATAAGGAGTTACGTCTTAGGGTGATAGATTTGAAGAGAGATATTAAGAGTTTGAGGGTATTTGAGGCATCAGCGAGTCAACTCGGGAAGGTAAATGTTACTTTGAGTAAGAAGTTGATCGTCGTAGGTTGGGAAAAGAGTGATCTTAAATGTCACAGCAAACAAGCTTCTTATTTTATGGGATGTAGAAGCAAACCCAAACTCTCTTTTATGGTAGAGATGAATCCGGTGCCAAACAAACTTTCCAAGCAAGATGTATATATATATATATATATATATATATATATATATATATATATATATATATATCTCGAAACTTGGACTAAAACAAACAATTGGGTGTAAACTTGGTTTTGTTCTTTGAATAAATCAATTTGACTAACAAACCCCAAGGGAAATTTTTATGAAAGGATTAAGCTCTCAAACACTCTTTAGGATGTAGAAAAATTCTTAGAAAAATTCTGGTCCCGAAGTCATTAAATTCTGTGAAAGAGTAGTGGGACAAAGTAGTGGAAAAGTGGGACAAAATTGCCAAAAAAATTCCCACCAGAAACTCGGCAATTCTACATGTCATAGGCTTAAAGGATACTCACTCAATACTATCCTATGACACAAATATTTTTGTCCGGAATCGAGCCAACACTACATTAAGACTCAATTGAAGACTTGTGTCCTTACAAATCTCCCCCTTTAGCTATTCCGGGACAAAAATTAAAACAAAATCCTAAAGGTCCGTCAAGCTCACTAGACTCAAAAACATCCCACCCAAAATAAAGAGTACAATGCTTGACTCGAATACCACTTTAGAATTAAACGCTTTGCCACTTTAAATAGATGCCGCTTTACAATACCTGCACACTTAAGGAACACATTAAATGCATAGGGAATATTAAAATATTAAATGCAATTTAAATAAAGACTCCCCCTTAATTAATTCTCCCCCTTTATCAAACGATCTACTTAGAAAGAAATCTCCTGCCAAGTTAAATCTCCCAAACTAAGATACGATTACATTAGGATTAGATACCATTTCTCCCCCTATCATTCTCCCCCTTTTTGTTCAGGAATAGACAAAGGCTAAAGAATAAAAAATTAACTTATCTCCCCCAATTAAAGCATATACACCCCCTAAACTAAACAAGGGATAAATAGAATGGGATAACAAGCTAACTATGCAATTGTTCATAAAGTGATGAGAACATTAAGGCACATGGGCAGTTAAAATTCAACTAATCCACATAAAGAGATGAATATCAACTATGATGCGATAGCAACATATATCAATTGATTGTAGTAATCTAAGCATGTGATATCGACACAAAAATCGCAACAAGATAAATACCAAAAATGAATTAAAAGCATAAATGAACTAGCTAGTCATGGCAAAGACTCAAAAACAAACAAAATATCAATTATGTATACACAATAGATTCAAACTAAGCATAAGTACACACATATAGATATAAACACCAGAATGACACAAAACTAAATAACATAAGTTTTTCCACACTCTTGTAACATAAATATCTCATATGGAAACTGAAGTGAAGAGGTGTGAACTAGATACTAAGGAATTTAAAATCCAATCACTTAAACATGTTCACAGAGTTCTCAATTGATTGAAAACTTCAACACATTTGAATATAACCTCATGTGACAATATAGATTGAACTCAATGAACAAACATACACAATGCATACATGCCTAGACTTTTGATGATTCTATAAACCAATAGAGTCATGACATTAAAAGTAAAACTAGGATAAACGGACATTGTGCAAACCGTTGATATACCATCCAAACTCCCTCAATTTAAGTATATAGATTTTAATTTTTTGAATGAATAGATAAACTAAACAAAATAGGCCTTGGAAACTATTTTTCTTTTAATGCCATTAATCTTTTAGGCCTTTGGACCACGTATTTCTTTTAGGTCCAAGGAAAAGGTGAGTTACTCGCAAAGGATGATTTTTCCTTTTGGAGCCCTTCCCCGTGCACACACACACACACACACACACACACACACACACACACACATATATATATATATATATATATATATATATATATATATATATATATATATATATATATATATATATATATATATATCATTTTTATATCGCACAAATCTCACGTGCAACGGATTTTGACATGCACTAGTCCTCCTAGGTCATAGTATGTAGATGACTAGATTGGTAGGAGAACACCTCACAAAGCTCAAATATAACATGTAAAGTTAAGGTTCAAAAAGATCGTTCATGTGTGTAAAGGCATATAAAAGTGAATCCATTAAGCAAGTCAAACTTAAACTACTCCATCTAAGCATGATAAGGAACATTTTATGGATTAAAATTCTAACCAAAAGTTCTAGTCACATGGAAGTGAAATGAGGATTCAAACACAAACATATGCCACAAAATGTCTGTAAAATCAAAATACACACAAAAATAAAATCATTTTGAGTTTTTCAAAGTTTTTCACCAACCACAAAAATTAACTCAAAAGATAAACAAAAATCAATTTGCATTTTTCATTTAATGCAAATTAAAATGAAAGAATAAAATAAAAAAGATAAACAAAAATCATAATTCTAGCATGTGATTGATTATGAAGCATAGACTAGAAAAATGATAAACAAAATATACAACTAGCAAAAGATATATCAATAAGTACAAAAGATAGAGTACGTAAGACATGCAAGCAATTACTCATAAGATATGGCAAGAGAAGAGTCATGTGCAATCATAAGAGAACCATCAAACGTAGGAAATATTGAAAGAGGCATATTTTCCATTTTAAATAAAAATGCCCAAAAAGGACGTAAACGCAATAACTTAGCGCTCCCGCTCTAATTCCAATTTGAAAACATGAGATTTTCTAAATCAATTCTCTGATACCAATTTGAAAACGTGAGGACCCCCATGTAACACCCCGCATTTTCATGCATTAAATATTTAATTAATTCGGGAATTTAAAATTACTTGTGAATCGTAATTTAATTGAATTAATTAGGGAAATATTATTTAAATATTAATCGAGGAATAAATGGTTAATATTTACGAGAAGTTATTTACTAAGTGAATAGTAAATATTTATTTAAGTCATTTCGAGTATTAATGACAGGGTAGGCACTTATCTCAACCGGGAGTCGGTATAGACTAAAGGGGTGAGGGGATAAACATTTTTATAAATTAATTCGGATGCCAATTTTGAGTGTACGGTTGAGTCCAGATGGGCCGAGATAGTCGGAAAAGTGTACCCGGGGGTAGTAAACGGGTCACGGGGCGTTTTTAGACATAGTCGGGCCCACAAGGGTGCATTTGGGTCACTTGGGCTTGGCCCATTAGGCAAAAAATGGGATTTGGGTAAATTAAGGAATTTGAAGGAATGATATAACGGCTGATAGAGCTTTAGAAAAAGGCTAATTGGATTAAGGAATCCTAATAGCAGTTAAAGGCAATTTTGGGATCACTAGAGAGCCAACAAGGATCATCTTCAACCTTGGAATTCATCTCCAAATCAGACACTACGAAACCTAAGGCAAGTGGATAACTTGCAATAGTATTAAATCTGTTTTGAAATTCATATTCATGTGATGTGTTTTATCAAAAATTCATTTTGGGTGTTCATGGCATAAACATGAGGTTTTGAAAAGTGATAATCCGATTTACGAATTTTAATGAAAATTCTGGTAGAAATCTGATATTATGAACTGATACATATCTGGTAGGATGATATCTGGATAATTAGAAATGAATTTGGTGAAGGGATTTGGGATGTAAATGGGTTAAGGGTTAAAGATGAATTTTTTCCCAAATCTAGAAATTGTAGTTAATGGACGAATTAATGATGTTGGTGGACATTCTGGAGGTGCCTAATAAGGTTTCTAACATGTATTAATGCTAAGAGGGCTTGAGGTTACTGGTAGAAGGAATTAGGGTTTGAGAATTTCCATCCATGGCTGATTCTGTCTTCGCGAAGAAGACGAAGACCTGTTCGATCGATCGATCGAAGGTCTGGGGTCGATCGATCGAAGGTTGGCAGATTTCGGCAATTCTGCCCAGTTATGTGTATAAAAGAAAAATTTATATAATAAATCCTTATGTAATTAATTATGAGGAAATTAATACATGAGTCTAAACCTAATTAATAATGAGTAAAGTTAATTAGGATTTGAGGAAATTTTTGGGTGACACGTCATGATTTTAAATTCGAGAGTCGGGAATTTAGACTCGAGTCAGGTTATTTCGGGCTACGAGAGTAAGTCCAAATTATGGTGGGGGGGACACCAAAGGTAACTAAATTAATTAATGTGCAAATTAATTAATAATTAGGGTTGGACCATAAACTCTTAATAAATTAAATAGGCTGGTGTTACGGATTTAGTACATGGTGCAGCAGGGACGTTTTATTTTTATATATATATACGGTGTGTGATAGTATATATATATATATATATATATAGTGTGTGTGCATTAATATCAGAGATTGAATATTACTATTATATACTCTAGTGCTACAGGGGGAGGTTGCGCGTAGTGGATGAATCCCCTAGCTTGAGGAGTAGGGCGAGTATAATCCCAGGTCATATCGTCCGTTATATGGGTGAGGGGCATCTCACTTTCAGGCAAAGAATATGACCGCCTCCAATTCGTATGTTAAACTAAGTTAGTGAGCGAATCTAACTTGGATAACTAGGTTACGTGAATACACCTAGTGAGATAGAACTTGGGAAAACTTATATTTTGTGAGTATTCTTACTCGGCCGAAAGTTTGTATTAAATGTTATTTCAGTATGTTTGTGAATACTGTAATATGATTAAATATATAATTAGGTAAATAATTATATAGGGGATAATTAATACATAGTGAAAAATGTATTAGGTGTATAATCGGTGTGAATGTTATATGAAATTAAAAAGGAGTAATGATTCAATTAAGTTGACATTTATAATAACTTAAAAATCATGAATTAAGGCATACTCGGTTAGAATAGGTAACATTCAAGGTTTAAAAATAAGCATTGGGTCAGGAGCGTAGGACCTAGTAATTTAAATTGAAGCGTTAGTAGTGCACATTAGAGGAGGGGTGAGGAAGTCCTCAAGAGAGTGCGGCACTAACTAAAATATGAAGAGCATGCATGTTTATTATTACTGCAAGTTAATCATTTGTTAAATGTTTTCAAATGTTTTTGGGTACTAACCCTTGCTATAAAAAATTTAAAAACATTTTAGGTGTCCAACCACAAGGGCACCAAGCTTGACTCTATTCCAGGTATCCTTTGCTGCAGCACATGTGGATGTTGCGGGGTTTTGCTAGACGTCTCCTTCTTCCATTCTTGTAGGGACTCTCTAGTAGTTATCTGAGCTTGTCGCTCACAGTTCTTTTATCTGTAGTAGACTTGTTGAGATGTTTTCTGATATTTACTTGTATTGGATATTTGGACCGATGGT
This sequence comes from Sambucus nigra, assembly GCA_949130495.1. NCBI lineage: Eukaryota > Viridiplantae > Streptophyta > Magnoliopsida > Dipsacales > Adoxaceae > Sambucus > Sambucus nigra. The sequence goes on along the minus strand of OX422215.1, from coordinate 298,034,158 downwards.
TTATTCGGTTAGGTGTTTTAATTGTGGATGGTTACTTTAATTAACTGTGATTGTGTATTGTTGTATGTTCCGCAGGAATTTTATTTTAATAAAATTGAAGGATAAAAATTGGCACGAGTCTACTTTTCTCACTTAGGTGGTTAGTAATTTAAAAAGACGACAGTGATGCTAAGAATGGACCAACTGAGAAACCTTTTCTAACTTTATTTAGGACTGATCGCCCGGGATTAATTAGGCGGGGTGTCACAGATGGTATCAGAGCATCAGGTTCTAGTGTCCTTAGGATCTGTGCGGCTTTCTACGTTTCAGTGTAACACTCGTTGTTATAGAGCCCTATTATTAGGACTGTTGATTCATTTTCCGCTTGTGAGATATCGTATTTCTGCTGTGTATATTTTTGTGTAAATTGTGTACTTATACAATTCAATCTATTTCAGATGGCACCGAGGAGACTGAGAGCCGAGAGGGCTGAGGCTAGGGATGAAATCAGGGAGGCTCATCAGGAGCCACAGGTACCGCTACCACCACCCCCACCCGAGTTGATTTCCACTACTCAGGTGGCAGTGATAGTGGCCCAGGCGGTCGAAACAGCAATGAGAGCTATGGCAGCTCACTTTCCACAGCCCCAGGCACCGCCTCCAGTGGCACCAGCAGTTCAGGGTCCAGTGGGGCCACCATCTTGGCAGAGAGTTAGGGAGACCTTTCAGAAGGGTCACCCACCTGAGTTCCGGGGTAATACAGATGTGATAAAGGCTTGTGACTGGAAGAAGAACATTCAGCGCCATCTGCGCATGCTAGAGTGTGCTGAGGTACAGAAGCAGATGCTTGATACCTTTCGTCTATCAGGGGCTGCCTTACAGTGGTGGGAGTTAGTTACCACAACCAGGGAGCGAGACTTGATGCCGATAGCAGAGTTTTGGGTGCGGTTCGACCGCAAATACTTTCCACCAGCAGTAGAGACTGAGATGAGGAAGAAATTCAGTGATTTAGTTCAGGGTGACCGATCAATGGCAGACTACGAGGAAGAGTTCACCCGTTTGGCAAACTTTGTGCCAAATGAGGTGAGCGATGAGGAGCGGAAGAAATCGAGGTTTATGGACGGTTTAGCCTGGAGGATCAGGCAACGCTTGATTGGGAATCCGGCGTTAGTGACGTATACAGACGTCGTTAATGCCGCACTTGTACATTGTCAAGACCATTGCTTCCATGCGAAGGGGAGCAAGAGAACAGGGGAGCCGAGCCAACAGGGCAAGGCTGTTATTAGTAGTGACACTAGTGGTGATCAGCAGCAGGCAAGTAGTCAGCAAGGGAATCAGGCTAAGAAGTTTAAGCCTGGTGGTTTCCGACAGGGAGGACAAGGGTTCAGGCAGGGGCAGCCGAGCCCGAATCAGTAGCAGCAGGTTCCTCAGGTCCGTCAGGGCTAAGGGAACAATGGGGGAGGCCAGCAGGGCCAGGGCCAGCCACGTCAGGGCCAACAGGGCCAACGACAAGGGGATGGTCAGAGACGATGTTTTGTGTGTGGCCAGCCAGGACATTTCAAGAGGGAATGCCCACAGAGAGGCAGAGGCCCATAGCAGGAGGCCCAACAGGGGCAACGGGGGCAATTACCACCAGCAGCACCAGCCCCACCCGCCCCACCTCAGCAGGGGCAGATGCACTATGGACGTGTGTATAACGTCCGGGATGTTCCTAATCCCCCGGCGCAGCAAGCACCGCCAACAGTTGAGGGTATGTTTCTCATTCATGGTTATGATGGTAGTATTCTCTTTGATACAGGAGCATCACATTCATTCATTAAATTAAATTTTGCTAAACGGGCTGGACTACTAGAGACCGCGGGAGGTCTTCGGATGTGTGTAGAGTCGCCAGTTGGCAGCGGGGCCACGATTCACTCGATTTGTCGGGGTGTGGACATTTTGATTGGGAGACTTAGTCTAGCAGCGGACCTACTAGTGTTAGATATGGAGGGGTACGATGTCATCTTAGGTATGGATTGGTTGGCAGGTTATCGGGCGACGGTGGATTGCTACGAAAGGACTATCGTGTTCTCCATTCCAGGGCAGGAAATGTTCTTAATAGCAATGCCACTACCCGAGGGAGGGTCACGCACGCACTTGTATTACATTGAGGAGGAAACCTCACAGGAGGTGGCTATTCCGCTGGATTCAATCCCAGTGGTGAGAGACTTTGAGGATGTGTTTCAGGAGATACCAGCGTTGCCACCTAGCAGGGAAATCGAATTTGTGATCGATTTAGCACCGGGGACGAGGCCAATTGCTCGGGCCCCATACCGTATGGCCCCTTCAGAGATGCGTGAGCTGAGGGAACAGATTCAGCAGCTTATGGGTCAGGGTTTCATACGACGGAGTACATCGCCGTGGGGTGCACCGGTGTTATTTGTGAAAAAGTGAGATGGCTCACTACGGTTATACGTGGACTATAGAGAGATGAATAAGGCCACGATACGGAATAAGTATCTGTTGCCTAGGATTGACGACCTATTTGACCAGTTGAGAGGGGCGTCTTATTTCTCTAAGGTCGACTTAAGGTCAGGATATCATCAATTACGTATCCGGGAGGAAGATGTTCCGAAGATCGCTTTCCTATCGCGGTATGGGTCTTACGAGTTCAGGGTGATGCCAGTCGGACTCACCAATGCACCAGCAGTGTTCATGGACCTCATGAACAGAGTATTCAGGGATTTTCTCGATCAGTTTGTTATCGTGTTCATTGATGACATCCTGATCTACTCGCGTACCGAGGAGGAGCACGCAGAGCACCTACGTATAGTGTTACAAACATTACGGGATCACCAACTCTATGCCAAATTCGGTAAGTGTGGATTTTGGCTACGGGAGGTCCAGTTCCTTGGCCACGTGGTGTCAGACCGGGGTATTGCGGTGGATCCAAGTAAAGTATCGGCGGTGCGGGAGTGGGGACAGCCCACAACACCGACAGAAGTGCGCAGTTTTCTGGGGTTGGCCGGTTATTACAAACGGTTCATCAAAGGATTCTCGAAGATTGCGGGCCCTTTGACGAATCTTACCTGGAAAGGGGTACCTTTCACTTGGGATGATCACTGTCAATTAACCTTCGACGAGTTAAAGGACAGGTTGACATCTGCACCCGTGCTTGCATTGACGAAAGGAGGATTAGAGTATCGGGTTTACACTGACGCATCCTTACAGGGACTTGGGGGTGTGCTTCAGCAGGAGGAAAGGGCTATAGCTTATGCGTCCAGAAAGCTAAAGACTCACGAGAAGAATTACCCCACTCACGACCTGGAGTTAGCAGCAGTCATTTTTACTTTGAGGATATGGAGACATTATCTCCTGGGGGAGTAGTTCACGCTATTCACGGATCACAAATCACTTCAGTATCTATTCACTCAGAAGGATTTGAATATGAGACAGAGGCGATGGCTAGAATTCGTGAAAGACTATCAGTTTGATATTCAGTATCATCCTGGTAAGGCTAATGTGGTGGCAGATGCATTGAGTCAGAGACCGACTGGGAATATATCAGAAGTCTGGAAAGCGAAGTGGAGAGAACTTCGATATGAGGATGACGTAGCCAGGGCTTGCATGTCAGGATTATCCATCACACCCGAGATCATCATGCGGGTAGTGAGGGCCCAGGAAGAGGATCAGACCTGCCGGGATAGGGTGAGCCAGTTGCTAGCTAAGGGAGCAGAGGGTTACTCGATCAGCTCGGAGGGAGGCTTACGCCATAATGGGAGGTTGATTGTGCCAGAGGATGCGGAGTTGAGGCACGCTATTATGACAGAGTCTCATGGGTCGAGATTTGCGGTACATCCCGGTGGGGATAAGATGTATCAAGATATGAGGAGGCGGTATTGATGGGCAGGGATGAAATGGGACATAGCAGAATTTGTTTCGAAATGTGCCACGTGTCAGCTTGTGAAAGTTGACCATCAGAGACCATCAGGGATGCTACAGCCACTTGAAATTCCTGTGTGAAAGTGGGAGAGCATCTCTATGGACTTCATTACAGGATTACCGACATCACAGAAGGGTCACGATTCCATATGGGTTATTGTGGATCGGTTGACCAAGGTGGCCCACTTCCTACCAGTTCGCGCAGACTTTGAGACGATGCGTTATGCACAGCTATTCATAGCGGAAATTGTTAAACTGCACGGGGTACCGATTAATATTGTGTCGGATAGGGACAAGATCTTTGTAGCCCATTTTTGGCAGAGTTTTCAGGAGGCCATGGGCACGGAGTTACGTTTTAGTACAGCCTATCACCCACAAATCGACGGGCAGACTGAGAGAGTCAATCAGATGTTGGAAGATATGCTCAGAATGTGTATACTGGACTTTGGGGAAGGTTGGGAGAAATATCTTCCTCTGGTAGAGTTTGCGTATAATAACTCTTACCAATTCACGATCGGCATGGCACCATTCGAGGCATTATACGGGAGACCTTGTCGTTCACCCGCTTGTTGGTTAGAGGCGGGGGACAACAAACTGTTGGGGCCGGAGATTGTTCAGGAGACATCTTCCAAGATAGAGATGATTCAAGGGAGGATTCGGATAGCTCAGGATAGGCAGAAAAGTTACGCTGATGCTTCACGGAGACACGTGGAGTTAGAGGTTGGGGATCAGGTATTGGTCAGGGTGTCCCCCATGAAAGGGGTGATGAGGTTCGGCAAGAAGGGTAAACTAGCACCGAGGTACGTGGGACCTTTCCCTATTATCGAGAGGGTGGGGCCTGTAGCCTACAGGCTAGGATTACCGGAGCATCTTCAGCGGATACACGACCTGTTCCATGTAGCATCGCCGAAGAAATATCGCAGGAGTGAGAGGGCCTTCTAGCACATTCCACTCGAAGAAATTGATTTACAGCCAGACATCTCATATGAGGAGAGGCCGGTGGATATCCTAGACCGTAGCGAGCGGAAATTACAATCCAAGGTTGTTCCACTAGTTAGAGTACAGTGGGGTCATCACAACATTGATGAGTCTACCTGGGAGCGGGAGGAGGATATGCGGGAGCAATATCCAGAGCTTTTCATCACAGGTATGACCTAATTTCGGGGAAGAAATTCCTTTGTAAGGGGGGGAGTATGTAACACCCCGCATTTTCATGCATTAAATATTTAATTAATTCAGGAATTTAAAATTACTTGTGAATCGTAATTTAATTGAATTAATTAGGGAAATATTACTTAAATATTAATCGTGGAATAAATGGTTAATATTTACGAGAAGTTATTTACTAAGTGAATAGTAATTATTTATTTAAGTCATTTCAAGTATTAATGACAGGGTAGTCACTTATCTCAACCGGGAGTCGGTATAGACTAAAGGGGTGAGGGGATAAATATTTTTATAAATTAATTCAAATGCCAATTCTGAGTGTACGGTTGCGTCCGGATGGGCCGAGATAGTCGGAAAAGTGTACCCGGGGGTATTAAACGGGTCACGGGACGTTTTTAGACATAGCCGGGCCCACACGGGGGCATTTGGGTCACTTGGGCTTGGCCCATTAGGCAAAAAATGGGATTTGGGTAAATTAAGGAATTTGGAGGAATGATATAACGGCTGATAGAGTTTTAGAAAAAGGCTAATTGGATTAAGGAATCCTAATAGCAGTTAAAGGCAATTTTGGGATCACTAGAGAGCCAACAAGGATCATCTTCAACCTTGGAATTCATCTCCAAATCAGACACTACGAAACCTAAGGCAAGTGGATAACTTGCAATAGTATTAAATCTGTTTTGAAATTCATATTCATGTGATGTGTTTTATCAAAAATTCATTTTGGGTGTTCATGGCATAAACATGAGGTTTTGAAAAGTGATAATCCGATTTACGAATTTTAATGAAAATTCTGGTAGAAATCTGATATTATGAACTGATACATATCTGGTAGGATGATATCTGGATAATTAGAAATGAATTTGGTGAAGGGATTTGGGATGTAAATGGGTTAAGGGTTAAAGATGAATTTTTTCCCAAATCTAGAAATTGTAGTTAATGGACGAATTAATGATGTTGGTGGACATTCTGGAGGTGCCTAATAAGGTTTCTAACATGTATTAATGCTAAGAGGGCTTGAGGTTACTGGTAGAAGGAATTAGGGTTTGAGAATTTCCATCCATGGCTGATTCTGTCTTCGCGAAGAAGACGAAGACCTGTTCGATCGATCGATCGAAGGTCTGGGGTCGATCGATCGAAGGTCGGCAGATTTCGGCAATTCTGCCCAGTTATGTGTATAAAAGAAAAAATTATATAATAAATACTTATGTAATTAATTATGAGGAAATTAATACATGAGTCTAAACCTAATTAATAATGAGTAAAGTTAATTAGGATTTGAGGAAATTTTTGGGTGACACGTCATGATTTTAAATTCGAGAGTCGGGAATTTAGATTCGAGTCAGGTTATTTCGGGCTACGAGAGTAAGTCCAAATTATGGTGGGGGGACACCAAAGGTAACTAAATTAATTAATGTGCAAATTAATTAATAATTAGGGTTGGACCATAAACTCTTAATAAATTAAATAGGCTGGTGTTACGGATTTAGTACATGGTGCAGCCGGGACGTTTTATTTATATATATATATACGGTGTGTGATAGTATATATATATAGTGTGTGTGCATTAATATCAGAGATTGAGTATTACTATTATATACTCTAGTGCTATAGGGGGAGGTTGCGCGTAGTGTATGAATCCCCTAGCTTGAGGAGTAGGGCGAGTATAATCCCAGGTCATATCGTCCATTATATGGGTGAGGGGCATCTCACTTTCAGGCAAGGAATATGACCGCCTCCAATTCGTATGTTAAACTAAGTTAGTGAGCGAATCCAACTTGGATAACTAGGTTACGTGAATACACCTAGTGAGATAGCACTTGGGAAAACTTATATTTTGTGAGTATTCTTACTCGGCCGAAAGTTTGTATTAAATGTTATTTCAGTATGTTTGTGAATACTGTAATATGATTACATATATAATTAGGTAAATAATTATATAGGGGATAATTAATACATAGTGAAAAATGTATTAGGTGTATAATCGGTGTGAATGTTATATGAAATTAAAAAGGAGTAATGATTCAATTAAGTTGACGTTTATAATAACTTAAAAATCATGAATTAAGGCATACTCGGTTAGAATAGGTAACATTCAAGGTTTAAAAATAAGCATTGGGTCAGGAGCGTAGGACCTAGTAATTTAAATGGAAGCGTTAGTAGTGCACATTAGAGGAGGGGTGAGGAAGTCCTCAAGAGAGTTCGGCACTAACTAAAATATGAAGAGCATGCATGTTTATTATTACTGCAAGTTAATCATTTGTTAAATGTTTTCAAATATTTTTGGGTACTAACCCTTGCTATAAAAAATTTAAAAATCTTTTAGGTGTCCAACCACAAGGGCGCCAAGCTTGACTCTATTCCAGGTATCCTTTGCTGCAGCACATGTGGATGTTGCGGGGTTTTGCTAGACGCCTCCTTCTTCCATTCTTGTACGGACTCTCTAGTAGTTATCTGAGCTTGTCGCTCACAGTTCTTTTATCTGTAGTAGACTTGTTGAGATGTTTTCTGATATTTACTTGTATTGGATATTTTGACCGATGGTTTATTCGGTTAGGTGTTTTAATTGTGGATGGTTACTTTAATTAACTGTGATTGTGTATTGTTGTATGTTCCGCAGGAATTTTATTTTTGTAAAATTGAAAGATAAAAATTGGCACCAGTCTACTTTTCTCACTTAGGTGGTTAGTAATTTAAAAAGACGACAGTGATGCTAAGAATGGACCAACTGAGAAACCTTTTCTAACTTGATTTAGGACTGATCACCCAGGATTAATTAGGCGGGGTGTCACACCCCAATTCTTAAATTTTACCAAAAGTAATTTCCTTTTAGATGCGGAATAGAGATGGTTCAACAACACAATTACATAAACCAAATTTTAATTTCTTTAAAATTAAAATTAAACAAAACAAGAAGTGGCATTAAATTAAACAACAAATTAATTTTCACTTAAACAACATAATTCAATCCAAGTCCTAGAAATTTACCTAACAAACAATATTCAATTTTGCAATTTAGGCCAAACCAAATTTTATCCAATAAAATAATGACTTGAATGAAATTGATATTTACCCAAATTAAAATAGCACCAATTTAATTAAGTGTGACAATTAAACCAAATTTTATCTTGAATTATCTTAAGCATGTTTTCTAAGTTATTTTGCAAGATAAAAGTAAATTAGTCACACTACACTGCGATGTACGAGGAAAACCCACAACGGGAAAAACCTCGGATGGCCCTAGCCTTAAATCCACTAAGTACGATTTTACAAGTACAAGACAAAAACGACTTACAACACTTGACTTGACTCCGTCCAATCCCCGACGCTTCTTCTTGTACACACCTCTTCCTAGCGAATAACCACGGAGGTCCACTACGGTCTCGGAATCCACCGATCGGACTTTTTCTGGTCACCGTCACCCGAAAAAGGAGCCTTTCTCCAAGTGGGTATGTCACAGCAAACGAACTTCTTATTTTATGGGATGTAGAAGCAAACCCAAACTCTCTTTTATGGTAAAGATGAATCTGGTGCCAAACAAACTCTCCAAGATAGATAGATAGATAGATAGATAGATAGATAGATAGATAGATAGATAGATAGATAGATAGATAGATAGATAGATAGATAGATAGATATAACTTAGATTAAAACAAATAATTGGGTGTAAACTTGGTTTTGTTCTTTAAATAAATAAATTTGACTAACAAACACCAAAGGAACTTTTTATGAAAGGATTAAGATCTCAAACACTCTCTAGGAGATAGAAAAAGTTCTTAAAAAATTGTGGTCCCGAAGTCATTAAATTCTGTGAAAGAGTAGTGGGACAAAGTAGTGGAAAAGTGGGACAAAACTGCCAAAAAAATTCCCGCCAGAAATCTCGTTCAAATGACCCTTCTAACGAAGTTCTAGTGGCCAAGTGAGAAAAGTCGTTGGCAAACTCATTCGAACGAAATTCTCGTTCGAACGAAAAACTCATTCGAAAGACAATTTCGAACGAAGTGACAAAATAGTCTTTTTTCAATTTTAAGCCCAAAAACTTTTTATTTAAAAGTTCTAAAATAACTTTCTGAAAATAAAATTCATTTTAAATAAAATTACACCCTTTATAAAATTATTCCAAGTCTCCATATATATATATATATATAAATTCATTCATACATTTTAGAGACTATGGAATATGATGTTGATGACGTAGAAACATGGCACTTGAAACTTGGCAATGATGAAGCTTTATAAGACTTGACCACTGCGTCTTCAACTCTTACATGTCATAGGCTTAGAGGATACTCACTCAATACTATCCTATGACACAAATGTTTTTGTCCAAATTTGATCCAACACTACATTAAGACTCAATCGGAGACTTGTGTCCTTACAAAAGTCAAAAGTGTTTTGTATTTTGTTTACACCGTTTATGGATGGACATTTAGGATGACCAAGTCACAACATCATTCCATATCCGCGTGACTATTCGATAGTGTTTTGAGACGATACATTATTCCATCCATGTATTATAATGTTTAGAGTGATTAAGATGTAATTTGATATTACTTTCTACATGTTTGACTCATGATTTCCTTTAAGACACACTTGCACGGAGTTTTTTTATTATTGTACCTGTCTATCACATGTTGGTCGAAGTATTTTCATCTCAGTCATGTCTTTAAAACGAACCAAATGCGATAAAACTTGACAATGAAAGCTGTGCATGTACGAACCGTTGCCCATGAGGAATTTGTTTAAATATGAAAAAATGATGACTGAACACGGGAAAGGGCTGCGAGTGAATAATAATCATGTCGTGAAAGACACTATTTAAAAGAGCCCAAAAAAAATAAGATAATAAAAATAATCATATATCAAAAAGGAAGGCCAATAGGATTTCTCTAAGTTGAGAAAAAAATAGAAACCTCAAAAGAGCTTGAAAAAGAAATATATATTTAAGGGAGTTTGATTGGAATTAATCAACGGATTTGCACATTGTGACAAATTCTTGAAAAAGCGTTCATAGTTTTATACGTTATTAGTGTGGAAATCATTTTAGACTTTGATTTGTTGATTTGATTAAGTCAGTGTCATTTGAATTCAACTATTTTTACATCTAAGGATGATTATCAAGTTCATTCGTTAGGAGTATTCATATTCATCATGCACATTTATTATGTATGTTTAAGTTTATTTACCTATTGAATATGTTCACACCCATCCATTCTGTTTCCACGATTTGGCTATCTTAGTGTAAATTCATGGTGTGTGGTTTTTTTTGTAAATTTGATTTTGTTGAAAAAATTGAAAAATAAAAAATAGTTGGTGAATGCTTTCAAGTTTATCTTTGATGATGGTAGTTGATTTTCTTTCCCTGTCGTGACACTCCATGTTTTTTATATATTTATTATTTTCCTTGTCTATTTCGGACAAATTAAAAAGGGGAGAACGAATTATGATTTAATAAGGGAGTTTAAATTATGAGGGAGATTTGAGATTATAGATTTGAGCTTTGCTTTGATTTATGTTTATCTCATTTCAAACTTGATACGTCAGGAAGGTATTTATTTCTTGTCTCATGTGGATAGATACAAATTTTGAAGATCAATATTTTGCACACCTTGATGATGACAAAGATATGTTTGGAATTTGAAGATTTCAAGTTGAAGATTCTGAAGAAAGTTTAAGACATACATTTTTAGTACCTTTTCAATTTTGGGTTCATGGGAGGGTATTAGATTTGTATAGGACATTTGATTTGATAATTCAGATCTTTTTAGTTTGTACCGGCATAGACATAGGGGGAGATTTGTAAGGACATATTTTACATTGTCCTGTTTACATTAGAGTATGTCGTATACCATTGCAACCCTCGAAGAAAAGTTCAAGTTCAATCAAGCATCAAGACGGATCCGAATATCAACATTCTGCAACAGAATAGCCTCTGCGAGATTTAATTTGGTAAGGTTGTGTTTAAGTCCCTTAATGGTTCATTTAAAGTGTTGGGATAATTTTTCTAAAATATTTTTTAAACTTCTGAGGCGTCACTTTTTGTCAAAATATTTTTTTCTAAGTGTTGAGGCAGAGTTTTAAAAGAAAAATATTTTTCATTCAGGTCGTTCAAACGATATGTCTATGTTGTTCAAACGACAGGGCTAAGTCACATGAACGAAGTCTTCAAGCGACAATAAATGTCGTGAGAAGTCTCGTTTGGAGTTAGCTTGATCAGTTTATCAAACGACACCTTACTATTTTGGTTTCCTAAAGTCGTTTGATGTCTCGCGTGAAGTCGCTTCAAGTGAAATTTAAAGTCATTCGAGCGACACCTTGATCTCATTAGAGTGAAGTCACCGACTCAATTTTTTTTCATGAACGTGTTAAATGATTCATTTTTCCTCAAGAACACCTGAGTTTTTCAGATACATGAAAACTCCAAACTATAGAATTATTTTGTCTTCTTCATTTAGCGTTTCAAACTTCATTTTTCAATTTACAAAAAATCTTAAAAGTTTAGTGAATTATATTTGGAACCCAAGATATTATCTTGTTGAATTTTCTCTTGTAGAGAGGGTAAATCTACGGCGGTCGATTAGGAGCGCTTACGCGTGTTCCTGGATGAAGATAGAGTTGCATATTCTTGTGGGTTCACTGCGGTTGATTCATTGTTGATTCTAGGTTGAGGTCTATGTGAGTGTCTGTGGATATTCATTGCATATTTCATTGTGTATGTAAGTTGCAATTTACCTATGCATAGTGAAATAAAAGGTTTCATCGGAAAGGTTTTTTTTCCATAAATCTGTGTGTTAGCAATATTAATTTTGTGATGACTTGATTTTACCCACCTAGATGCATGTGTTGGGGTTTATATAATTTGGATAAAAAATTGATAATTAATTAAATAAGTTTAAAATTGGAAATTTGTGAGTCCACATATAATTGATATCACACTACATTCTCAAATTAGTATCAGAGATTTTCAAGCGATCTTACCTTCTCAGCCTTGATCCTACACATTTAAAAATTTTGTAATGGAATATGGCAGTTGTGTTATAAGTTAGGTTGTGTCCTTTTCTAAACATTTCATCCCTTGTTGACTATCTACATTGCAAAACTTATATTGAGAATAGAGCCTTAGTTATTTTTAGGACCTATTGCGTTCTTTTATCTTTGGCTGTGGCTTTTCCCCAAAGTCTGGTCTATGAAAATTCTTAGTATTCTCCTTGTATTTTCCAAATCATTGTTCATAGTGGTCAAGGTTCTCTAACTATGGGGTTTTTATTTTCTTTTAGAGATACTTTCTACAACCTTATGCATTGGAATACCTAGGAGCAATTTGAAGGTTTCTAAAATAAACACCTTGGGGTACTCCTCCAGTAGTTTTGAATATTAGACCCCTTAAATCCATAAAACCTTGCAAATTACTTAAGTGTCTATCTAATGCACCTCTTGATACTTCTTTTTTGGCCTCTATTAACTATAAGGACTCTATGGAGAATTCTGAGGTTAGTTAAAGGGATGAGGAAGACACAGGCTCAATGGTTTTAAAATATGATGTACAAACCACTTCCAAAAAAGTAAGGAACGATGAAACTAAGAATTCTGTCTGTGGAAGAGAGATATAGAGGGATCTCAGGGCAATGAACTATCCTTGCGACATGAATAAAGAAGGGTTGGCCTACACCAACGAGTTTTTAAAGGGCACCATCTTCACAGTAGCCTTCGTAGATCAACGTGCATACTAGGTTGTCCCTAACAATGGGGTTTATTTTCCCTTACATGCCTTTCTCCACGGATTTAGGTTTCCAATTCGAGCACATCTCAGAAATATTCTTAAGGTGATGAACATAGGCCCAACCCAAGTTGACCCCAATTGGTGGAGGGATATATTGGCTTCCTTAGTCTCTTAAAAGAAGAATTTCAATAAGTATATAACTCTCATAGATTTTCTGACTTCTACAAGCCTATGGAAGATACTGTGAATAACCCTAGGAATTATTACACGGCTACGCGTAGTGCAAACAAGCACCTTATGACCAAAATCCTTCCAATACTAAAAACTAGAAAGGCAAGTATTTATTTCTTTATGTGGAAACATGGAAGATAAATTTTGTAGAGAGTGATAATGAGAGATCCCATAGGATTTCGCAGTCCTAGGGTTGTCCACATTGTAAGGTAGAACCATCTTTTTAATATGTTCATGGATGGCTTTAGAATAGTTGAATTAACGCTAACTTGATTTTAGTTTTTCCAGTTCGTGAAGGTTTGGACCCAACATAACATCAAAGAAAGATTATAAAGGTCGTGGTCCTTATTCTTGATATCAAAAAGGACACTACTTTTGTGGTCACATTACGAGCCTTGTATAGGCTTGGATACTACCCACTTCATATTGCACATATCAAGCCAGCTCTAGAAGGTAACAATGAAACTGAAGATTTTACTTTAATAGCTTATTTAATTTTCTGTGGTTTTTTCTAATATTGACTCTTAATGTACGGGTACCTCCGTGAATGGTGAGACCATTATGAAAAAATAAGGAGTTATTTATTTCGCAACATAATGAGTTATAGGAGAATTCTCGGGGTCTGAAGCAGGCCCATTGAAAAAAGAAAAAGTGGGACATGAACAAGGCCACGACCCCCACCACTGAGGGACCAAATGATGCCATGACAGGGTGTTTTAATTTTCCCAAGGTTAGTGAAGCTGCAACCATTTGTTGTTGATTTAAACTTGACCTCTCCCATTGCTGGGGAGAGAGATCAAAGGAAAAAACCATTTTGGGCATACTTTATTAACTGATAATCCTCCTTATAATTCTTATCTAGCTGATGAAAATTCCACCACACCTCATAGTAGGGCATTCATGCTGCAACCTAAACCTTAAATCAGTCCAAATGATCCAAATTCTCATGGAACATCGAGGCTACCACAATATAAATAATGAAGGGGATTTACAACTCCTCGGATTTCAAACGATTAGTGGAAGAGGATGTTGAGGACCTGGAGATCTACTAACTCCACTGCCTCCTTAGTGTAAGTACATATGTCCGCGGCCTTTTTTCTTAGAATTACTTTTCTTTGTCTAATTTCTTTATTTCCTTCTCCTTCAAGCTGGTGAGGCTGTAATAAGCCAATGGGCAAAGCTTGAGGAGGTTTATTCTTAACTACAGTCGACAGAATCAAATCATAAGGCTAAGGTTGAGTTTGCTAAGAAGTCATCCTTTGAAGTAGGGAAAAGGTCTGTGGATTTTCCTTCAAAACTTGAAGTAGAGGTTGTCAAAAAGTTCAGAGATAATGCCATGAAAAACTACAAGAAAGTCGCATAGTCTCTTAAGGTGTTAGAGGCTAAATGTATTGAAGTTGCGAGTCAATGTCTCAGTAATGCAGAAAAGGTTGCCAATATTGAGACCCTAATTTACTCTTTGACATAAAACTATGCCTCAGCCATGTTGAAGATAGTAGATGATCATATCGTGGCCTTGAGGAAGGCTACTTAAGATGCCTCAATTTTTATCAAAATTTCTGACATTTTTTTAGCTAGCCAAAATAAATCCTACATTAGCGACCATAAATAAATGAGGCTTAGAGTAGCCCAAAAATTTCTCGAGGCCGAGGATAAAATATTTGCCACAAATTCACTAACTTCTAGAACAATGAGTGTGAGGCTAAGTTGAAGGAGACCAATGAACTATGAAGAAGTAGAAAGACACAGTTACTACTCTAGAGGTTGAGGAGACTAAGATAATCCTTAAGGATGAGGATGATGAAGAAGAGTACACGACCTCTTAAATCATTTCGTAGTTATTGTTGTTTTTGTTTACTATATATATTTAATCTGATTGTGATGGACTTTATATTTTTAATGAACTGGTTTTGCTAATAAATTATCTTCTCTTTGTATCTTTCGTGGCTCTATCTGAATTTGAATTTTCAACTTCCTTAATATTTTTTAAATGTATATTTTCTTGATGATGGAAATGACACTCTTATTTGATTCCATTCATTTTCCTTGAATGAAATTAATCTTTGTACTCTTTTTCTCATCTTTTTTGTTTCATGACTTGACTTGTATTTTCACTTCATATCTCTCTATGTTTGATGATGATTTTGTGACCTTTGTAGTCTTCCATCCTGAAAGGTTTAAAATTAAAACTCCATTGTCTTTTGACTACTAGAATCCCCCAATCATCTAGGCATGGTGTCACCATCCATGTCCATAGTCTTTTACTAGTAGTTTTTAACCCCATAGTTCTTGGAATTTGGATGATAGACCTTATAATGGACATTTGGCTTAAATTTAGTAAAAACCATTTTGGTGTTTGCTATTCCAAAGGGAAGATTTCATCGCCAAAATGGTTTGGCCCCATGTTTTTATAAGTGAATGTGTTCTATGTTTAGAGCTGCCTCGAGCCTCATTTGATAAAGACTCCCTCCTACTAAGGTGATCGCAATGCTGGATGTTGTGATAAGACCCCTAGCATGAAGTTCTTGTCGCTTAGAAATCCGCGCAAACTAATTTTGAGTGTTTTGGCCAAAGTATGCTTCTTACGACTTAGGTTTTATATGCCTCTGTGACATTTTATGTCCTTAGAAGTTTGATATATCTGCCTTCTTGTGACTTAATGGTCTCAGTCTTTGTATCTATGTTAAGGTGTGTAAGCGGGTTTTCATTAAACCCGTTGAACAAAAGTGCAAAGGAGATGAGTAAAACTATTAACTTTCCATTGCTATTAATTTAAGGAGGTACATGATTCCCTTTTTTTGCCTAACTATGGCCTTGTAGTAATTAAAAAGTATAAAAACTATAACTACGGTTGTGGCATCTTAATTTCTCAGTTCCTGGCCTCGATTCATGCAACTTGTCAACTACTATTATGCTAGTTAAAGGCCTTGTCTTGAGTGAACCTTCTCGGCATCCCTACCTGACTATCCTATCAACTATGTTATTCAATTTGAGGAAGTCATTGGTTATGCGGTCGTGGTCATTGTTGAATTCATACCACTTTTCTTTATCTCTCCTGTTAGCAAGGGTTTTCAGTTTCTCTGTTCATTTGATGAACTTTTCTTCCTTAATATTGTGCAAAATAGCCTCCAACTCATAGTTGAGAGGATTTAACTTTTTATGCATTCTCTATAGATGAGCCTCATTCTTGAACTTCTTTTTTACCTCTTCTTTATTTTTTGAGGCCTCAAATTTGTCTTCATCCCTTTAGTGTTCTCGACCTTCACTATGTTGGTAAAGGCCTCAATCTATAGAATTAGAATTCTTTAGCCTGATTGATTTATCCCTAGAGTGTATCTTGGCCCTTACAAAGGTGGTTAATCCACGCTATTAGATGAGATATGTCTTCAGTTTGCCTGTGTCTGGAGTTGCCTTCCATATTGTCTTTTTTTTAAATGGTTAGCTCTTAGGAAATCTTTATTTTCTCTAAGATGAAATAAATAAAAGTGAGAAATGCAAGAGTCATAGAGAAAGCATAACCATATATTATATAAATATCAATAAAGGGCTAAGGTCTTTCCCACTAAGGTCGCGAACTTTTATGCAATGGTTCTGAGGATGGCATATTTTCATTTATAAGGACCTTTACACGAAGATGACATAATAGAACGCAGTTTTCTCACAAGATGACTTTGTCTTTCGGACAATTTTACAAATACATGCCCTTGGATAGAAAAGTAATCTGATAGTTGGAAAAGTTAGTCATATAGAAAGCATAACCATAAAATAGAACATCTCCTTACTACCAACCATACGCTAAGTTTCATGCGTGGGGTGTCTCGCAAAGAGAAATCCAAACAAGGAACCCCCCCCCCCCCGATACACTAATTCCTAGCATTGTCGGTCATCAGGATCCGTTAAGCCCTCAGTCCATAACATGTACCCCTATATTCCCGTCTCTTAACAGCAAAGTTACATCTCTTTTCGTAATGACACTTAAACAAGGAACTCCTTCCGAATGACACTTTCTCTTGACATTGATGGTAATCACATTTCATATAAATCATGCAAAGATAATCGGGCTCTCAAAATCCCATCCCCAGACACACAACTATGAGTTTAAACTCCCAAATCTCTAAAGGGTGATAAAACAATGCACTCTTCTTATTACGACATCCTGAGTGTTAATTATAATAACCAGCTAAACCTTTTCGCTAACTAGTAAACCAATTACATTCGAATCATATCAATTAAATTCCTATGCATACTGGGATTAAATATCCGAGACCATTATACCTATTTGAAATCATAACAATATATAAATATTTTTATATATATACAAAAGTACAATTGCGAGCCCGGCCTTCTCACAGATGGGGCCTCGCCATAATGAAAATTTCTACCCCAAGGTAGTAACCCCAATAAACTTGCAATACCATCACACTATCGGTATAATCATATTTAAAACCATAATTAGGATAATATCATACTCGTATAACACAACACTAAAACGAGAAAATTCAATAAAGTATATACCGCTATCAATATATCCATTCATCCTCCGTGGATGACAATAAAGGTAACTCCACACTATCAGGGAAAATATTCACATAAATACTACTAAAATTGCCGATACTCACTAAACTCGACTCTCAAGAAAAAATAACAATAATAACAATTGTAGCAACTCGTTCATGCCACAAACAACATGCAACATCATCTGAGGATATAACTCATACTTCTATCCTGACAATCGTTCTGGATACTCAAATGGTTTCTGGACTCAACACGCCTGTCTGTACCAACCGAATATTTCAGCAAATGTTTTCCTTGCCATGCACAATACCTTTATCCCTACACTTGCTTCGGAAAATATTTAAAATGCTCGGGTTTCTCTCCCCTCAAAATACCTCTACACATACTCTACTTATCTCCGGTCACACTAACCATGTTAAGGTGGTCCTTCTCCCGGACATTGGAAGTCTCGGCTCTGATGACTACCTCCATTGTTCCCTTAGCTTGATGGAAATAAGGAACACGCTACCAGTTTCCCACGTCTCTTACTAAAATCACCATCGCTCGGTAATAATCAGCTATCCTAATTTTTTTAACGGGTTCCCCGTTGGTTCTTCCCCCTTGTGGTGTTTCTTCAACACCATTTTCCCAGTCTTACTCTTTATAAATTCCTCGGTTCTTGCATCTCCCCACCCAAGGAAACGTTTACCTCCAAATTAACACTACTCGACATTATTACCATCTGCATTGACCGTCCAAGCAACATTCCCCAGAAGAGCTAACAATTCTTCTTGTATGTAAATTCTCCCTTTAATATCCTCTTTTCTATTTCACCTACTTCACCTAGTGTAAGATTCGCTACATAATTAAATTTCTCCTCACAAAGTGGCATCTGTTCGGACCTCTTGTGTGAGTTCAGAATCACATTCGCCTTTCACCCTGAACATCTTATGAAGGAACTTATGGTCATACCATACGTGTATGCCTTCTCTCGACGTCACATTCCAATTCTAATTGTGGTGATTGTGCCTCACCATTGAAACTCCGCTCTTACGAGCCAAGAAAAAAATTCCCCAATTTTCAATCCCGATTGGCCATACCCCGACACATGCCCAAGCCTTTGGATATATTACGTTCGTTTGCCTAGCACATTCCATCTCCGCATTTCGAGTATTTCCACTGTTGGTTCTCTTCAACGTTTCACCTAACTCTTTCTCTCCCATTCCAACCTTGTTGGATGAGTCTCATTTGACACCACTTTCTACTTTAGTTGTGCCTGGAAGTCACAAGTCGCGCTTGGCCGTCTGTACCATCCTGGACTTCCGTGCCATAATATGGGTGACTTCAACTACGGTCATCCTTCTTCAATAAATTTAATACCTCAACTGATCTTTTGCCTCTTATTATTCGCCCAACTGTCTTCGCCTGACGTACTGCATTGTTTGGCACACGAACACACCCGAATGCAGATAAGATTCACTAACATATGTGTCATAGCAGGAGAACGAAATCTCACCAAAGAAATCAATAATCCTAAACATAGGGTTCTACATCAAAGAAAGCTACGCTGGAAGCATAATAAGAAGCATAGATCTTAAAGGACACTAGAACCTGATGCTCTGATACCACCAGTAACACCCCGTCTAATTAAATACCCGGTAGCTACTCCTTTATTAAATTAATACAGAATATCAAGTTGGTTCAGTCTTAGCATCACTGTCGAAAAATATATAATTAATTATTAGCCACCTAATATTTAAAAAGAAAGATGTCAAATTTTATTAATTAAGCCAACACTTAATCAAGAATTTATTTAATAAACCATAAATCGCATAACCAATCTCATATAAATGCTCAACGAGAAGAAATCAAATAAGTCTGGAGTAAACACTCCAATAATAAAGATGCGAGAGTAAATAATATCCAAATACAAGAGTCTGAATAAATAATAAACCAAAAACTGAAATAATGAAAGTCTGCAACTACAACCTCTAAATGAGAATGGCGACTGTTGATGCAAAAAACTGGACCGAATCCCATTTTTATGATCACAGATAAATAGATAAAAAGCAATCCAATCAAGCACATGAGAGACAAAGATTTTTAAAGTGGTTCGGCTATAAGGAAAAGCCTACGTCCACTGTTATTTTATTCCCAGGGGTTTACAATAGCACAATGTGGTGTAGAGAGAGAAAAAGGTATGGATCTTGTGTATGGTGTCTCTCGGTTCTTGGATCTCTTGGATCTCTTGGCTCTCTTGGATCTCCCCCTCCTTTTGGCTAAGGGAATACATGTATTTATAGTGATGGGAGATAAAGAGATTCATTGTATGTAGACATTTATACATTATGTCTACATTCAACGAATCTAATTGCTTGGTATGCTATGTGTTGTCATCTACAATATAAATGTACATTAATGATCATTAAATGCGTAGTTATCCTTTGATATTCCTGGTTGGTATGCCGACCAACTCTCCTCGGGTGCCAACTAATACTCCTCGGGTGCCGACCAACTCTCCTCGGGTGCCGACTAACACTCCTCGGGTGCCGACCAACACTCCACGGGTGTTGAATATTGCCACGTAGGATGACACGTGTCCTTTTCTGATTGGTCCTCGTAGATGGAGAATTTTTGCGTTAACAGAAGCCCCCAATGCTCCATGCTTGATGGTTTACTTGAAAGGATGGAGTATTTATTCTGCAATGTTGCTCGGTGCTCGTGAAATTCTTGATCTACCTTCTTGATTTGTTCAACATAAAGTGCATTATCTCCTGGACGACATATGATGCAGGCTGATTGATGGTTGCTAATCTTTCTTCTGAGGAACTCCGTGTGCTATGTATCACCCCTGGGAATTTGGATGCAGCCATGCCATAGTATGAAACTTGTAGCTTGTCATAATCTTCAAGTATGTTGATCGGTTTGCTAGCCGACCAACTGCCTCTTGTGCCGAGCAACTGAATTCTAACTTTACGTGCTTGATTTTTCTGATTTATGATCCTCTGAATACTTTGTCGAGTAACATACTAGCTTTTGAACCCAACTCTTCAATCTGATTAGTACCAAGCTAGTGGTGGACTTCGAAACATTTTCACATAAATTCTTCTTCATTATTGGTCGAGACAGTATTAGCAAAGATCTCAGTGCTGTAGATGCTGATTTTGACTTCTACCTCTGCTCGGGGATGAGCAAGAGGTTCTCGGGGACTAACAAGTGATTCTCAGGGACGAAGAGCTTCTCGGGAATGAGCTAGTGCTTCTCGGACAGATCATTTGTGATGAATATCAGAATGTTGAAAGATCTTAACTTCATAAACTCCCCTTATATTTTAGATGATCCTCTTGCTGACGAGGAACCTGTTTCAAAAGTAGAAGGAAAAGAAACCAATAGAATAGGAATCTCAATGTAATAGTTAGTATACATTTTCATTCTCAATGTATTTTGTTTTTGATTTTAATGAAAGACTTTCATTTTTGTTCGCAATCTTAATTGCTATTGTCTTGTAAATATCAAACACTTTACATTTATGCATATGTATCTGTTAAAAAGATAACAATATTGTGCTGTTCATGGACCAACTTAGTAATAAAAAAGAATTACAAGTATTAGAAACGTTGCTCGATCACTTAATAATAAAGTAATGAGTATAAAGATGTTTAATTTTTTTCCAACCAACCAAGGTTGTTAAATTGTGCTCATCGACCAATTATGGTTAGTGAGAGTTTATCCTCGACTAACCATACTTGGTAAATTTTTATCTTTTTCATAAAATGTGTCCGACCAACCAAGGTCAATAAATTCTCCTCGTCGACCAACTACAATTAGTGGGTTTTTATCCCCGACCAACCATACTTGGTTCAGTTTGGAATATTGTGTTCTTCGAGGAACTTTTGTAATAATCTTACCTCCCGACCAACATAAGTTGTAATGTGAGAGTATATTTGTATCTTACCAACAGTAATTGATCATGCTGGTGTACACCTCTTAACCAAAGGAGTAGTAGTGGTTCTTTAGAACTATATGTCCACTAGATATCTTACCAACCGTAGTTGGTCACATTAGTGTACGCCTCCTAACCAAAGGAGTATTTTTTTGGTTCTTTCGAACTGTCCACTAGATATCTTACCAACCGTAGTTTGTCACACTAGTGTCACCTCCTAACCAAAGGAGTATTTTTTTTGGTTCTGTCGAACTGTCCACTAGATATCTTACCAACCGTAGTTGGTCACACTAGTGTCACCTCCTAACCAAAGGAGTATTTTTTTGTTCTTTCGAACTGTCCACTAGATATCTTACCAACCGTAGTTGGTCACACTAGTGTCACCTCCTAACCAAAGGAGTATATTTTTTGGTTCTTTCGAACTATCTGGTCCATTAGCTCTGAGGATATCCTGGCGCTGAATGAACCTTCAAAATGTTTGACTGATGATAATAGGCAGCAAACTCCTCGTTATCAAATTGTGTTCCATGGTCTGTGATGAAGGCATGAGGGAGACCATATCGGCAGATGATGTTCTTCCAAACAAACTGGTACACCTTCCTTCTCGTATGTCATGTCAATAAGTGGCTCAGCTTCTATCCACTTAGTAAAATAATTTACTGCGATGACGAGGTATTTGAATCTTCCTCGAGTCGTCGACAATGGTCCAACCAAATCAATCCCCCATATGGCAAATGGCCAAGGGGAAGTTATGGGTGTCAACAATGCTTATGGAGTTCTTCGGATGGAGGAAAAGCGTTGGCACTTGTCACATTTCTTGGCATAGGCTTATATAGTTAGCTTTCATCGTCGACCAGTAGTATCCCTGCGTCATCACCTTTTGCAAAAGTGTCCGACCTGCTACATGGGCTCCACAGGACCCTTCATGTATCTCTTTAATCAATTCTTTCACCTCGGAGGGATGTACACATCTTTGCAAACCTGCCATAATTCCTCGTCTATACAAAATACCATTAATTAGTACATACCGAGCAGCTTTAAACTTCCATTTCTTGGCAGCGAACTTATCCTCCGGTAATTGTTCCTCCTCAATATATGCTCCGATGGGATCCATCCAAGATGGTCCTAAATCAAGGGTAATAATATTAATCGTCAGGTTTTCATCTATGCTCCGACTTTCTATACTTCAATTGGTATCGTTCTTCGCAGCTCGGTACGAGTAGCTGATGCTAATCGGGCCAAGGCGTATGCTCTCACATTCTCCATTCTTGATATTCTTACCAGTTGAACAGCAACAAACTCTAATACTAACTCCATCACCTTTGCTTGATACTTGATCATCAATTCTCCTTTGGCTGCATATATTCCCAACATTTGGTTTACGATCAATTGAGAATCACTGAAGACAATAACCTGCTGTGCCTCCATAGTATTTGACAAATTAAGACCTGCAATCATGGCCTCATACTCAACCTCATTATTAGAAGCTTTGAATTAGAAACGTAGGGCGTATTCCATGTCGACCTCGTCTGGATTGTTCAAAACGATCCCTGCCCCACAGCCTGTAGTGCAAGATGAGATATCTACATATAGCCTCCATATAGGCAACTTGTCTTCTAATTTCTGGTCTGACAGAGTTCCTCGGTGGAATACTTGTCGCTTATTTCATCATGTCCTGATACTTCTGAATACACCTCTTGAATTTCAATATGCCTCCTGAACTTCAATATTCCTCCTGAACTTCAATATCAAAAGTAATTCCTGAGCAAGAAAAACAACTCCTGAATGATGATTAGTCGGGGCCTCGGGCGTGTGAGTTTGTGGAGTTGAATTTGATGCTCGACTGCATGATGTTATAAGAATGTGCCACCAAATGAACAAATATATCTGTAATAGAAGCCCCCAACTGTGGAATGTGAACTTTGAATGAGATTTATCGACCAATACCAACCGGAGTTGGATTTTATCTACCAACTGGAGTTGGATTTTGTCTACCAATCGGAGTTGGTGGTAATTGATAATAAATGATGAAGACTTCCTCGGAGCTGACCAACGGATTGTTGGGAATAAGATAATATAAATGCTAGAGACCTCCTCGGCGCTGACCAACAGATTTGTTGGGAATAAGATAATATAAATGCTAGAGACCTCCTCGGCGCTGACCAACAGATTTGTTGGGAATAAGATAATATAAATGCAGGATACCTCCTCGGCGATGACCAACAGATTGTTGGGAATAAGATATAATAAATGTTGGAGACATCCTTGGAGCTGAATAAGATATAATAAATGCTGAAGACATCCTTGGAGCTGAATAAGATATAATAAATGATGGAGACCTCCTCAACAGATTGTTGGGAATAAGATAATATAAATGTTGGAGATATCCTTGGAGCTGAATATATGATTATTAATATTTGTTGAGCTCCATGCTGAAATGAGAATAGAATATGCATCCAAATAGATATAAAGAATAATTAAAAATAATAAAGTGCCTCGCCGATCAGTCGAGGTAGAATCATATAATGCCGAACAAGAATAAGATCTTTCAAAACATAAGAATATGGATGAGAACGTTGTCAGGCCTGAATATAAATAAGAATTATCCGAACGAATGTTGTAATTCTCCTTAAAGCTGAATAAGTATCTTGTCGAGGCATAATTGCAGAATGCCGAATAAGAATAATATTTTCCAGAACATAAGAATATGGCCGAGAACTTTGCTGGGCCTGCATATAAATAAGAATTACCCCAACCAACTATCCGTTGGGGGTGACATATAATAAATGTTATAGTTCTCCTCGGAGCTGAATATGATAATAAGTATCTCGCCGAGTTCCAGGTTGAGATGAATATAGATTATGAATCTCAAGGGATATATAGAATAATTTGTGCTTGAGCCGATATCTGGGGCTGAATATAAATATGAATTGCCCCGACCAACTATCCGTTGGGGGTGAAATATAATAACTGTTGTAGCTTTTCCTCGGAGCCGAATATATATAGAGAGAAGAAATTTTTCGAGCTCCATGCTGAGATAAATATAAAATATGAATCCGAACGGATATAGAATAATTTGTGCTTCAGCATTCGTCGGCATTGAATCTTGTGCCTGTAAAAATTAATAATTTGCTCTACCATATGTGTAGGCTGAATTGATTAGTCATGAGAATAATTTACTCATCCAATCAATATATGATATGTATCAGCATAAAAATTTCAAAGTATGAAATAATATTTTTGTGCCACACGTGTGTGAGATGTACAAATTTTTATTAGATATGCGCCATAAATAAGACGTAGAGTTTTTTGTAAATTTATTTAATCTCCAACAACTAATCAGGTATAAGTTGCTGTTTGAAAATTATTTATCACTTGGTTTTAAAAATATTTTTGGGGTGATCATAAGTTAAAAAAGACTTAAGCCCCCCGCTTGTCCCCAAGCCGAACTTGTGTTTAAAGAAATATCAGGGGTGCTTAGCATTTTTTAATACCCCAAGATTCTACTGATGCCGACAAACAACATGGATGTTGCCGACCAACATTTAAGGATATCTCAAATTATAGAATATATGGTTGGATGACCAGAATATATCGAATCTTTAGATAAAAAAAATAACATTCAATGTAAAATTTAAGCCTTAGGAATGTTAATTAAATGAATAAATATATAACCCACTAGATCGTGTGATTTCGACAAAGAAACCTTGTGATGTGATGAACGAGGGGCCAACATATCAAATTTGTGCCCAGAGTCTTGATATGGTCATGATTATTTTACTGATCCTCTTTTACAAGAGGTGGGTAATGATTTTTCAGGTGAGAGAAAATTATTTTTTATATTGATCCCTTCCTATTCCCAATTTGGAGAGATAAAAATATGTTGAATGATAGAAATTATTACCAAATTTATATCAAAAATCAATCAATTTGACTTTATTAACATAGATGGAAGATGAACCAAATTAAGTATATAATTCATAAAAGTGAATGCAAAGAGACTCAAACTTGAAGATAGAGAGAATATATATGGGTCATGATTTCCATGAGAAAACTTTTTATTGTCTTTAACCTTTTCCCATTCTCTGATTAAAAATGTAATGGGAATTTGAATAGTCATCAAAGATCTTACAAAATTTATAATAAATCTTACCACTGTCACATATATTGGTATATGTAATCATTTAAAATATTTATTCCATGATATAATATTGAAACTTGAGAATCAAGCAAACAATTATGATTTATGAAATCTACTATTTTTCAGATTTCTAAATAAGAATTAATCTAACAGTTATGATTTAAAAATCATCATGATATGCAACATTTTGCAGATAAAAATTGGACAATTAATTTATGTATATAAACATAAAAATCATGATTGAATCAAAATATGTATGCATAATTGATTATACGTAGAGAAAATAAAAACTTAGCTTTTGATGGAGAACAACGCTTGTAACACGTTCCCACAGACGGCGCCAATCTGTTGATGCAAAAAACTGGACCGAATCCCATTTTTATGATCACAGATAAATAGATAAAAAGCAATCCAATCAAGCACATGAGAGACAAAGATTTTTAAAGTGGTTCGGCTATAAGGAAAAGCCTACGTCCACTGTTATTTTATTCCCAGGGGTTTACAATAGCACAATGTGGTGTAGAGAGAGAAAAATGTATGGATCTTGTGTATGGTGTCTCTCGGTTCTTGGATCTCTTGGCTCTCTTGGATCTCCCCCTCCTTTTGGCTAAGGGAATACATGTATTTATAGTGATGGGAGATAAAGAGATTCATTGTATGTAGACATTTATACATTATGTCTACATTCAACGAATCTAATTGCTTGGTATGCTATGTGTTGTCATCTACAATATAAATGTACATTAATGATCATTAAATGCGTAGTTATCCTTTGATATTCCTGGTTGGTATGTCGACCAACTCTCCTCGGGTGCCAACTAATACTCCTCGGGTGCCGACCAACTCTCCTCGGGTGCCGACTAACACTCCTCGGGTGCCGACCAACACTCCTCGGGTGTTGAATATTGCCACGTAGGATGACACGTGTCCTTTTCTGATTGGTCCTCGTAGATGGAGAATTTTTGCGTTAACAGCGACATGCCCTAACTGATACAAATGACTCTGAAGGGATCAAGGATAAAATGAGATCGTCTACTACCAAGATCATGTAACTTCCACAGCAGCTACAGCGTGTCCTCTGAATAGAACTCCTATGCTTGACGTCCCTGTGGCTGGGCACCTAAAAGGTTTTTACAAAACAAAAATAGATTTAGAGGAAAACGGGTCAGAGCCCGATGTGAAAACAGTTTAAAAGTTTAGCAAGTGTTTAAATTACAATTAAACATCACATATTATAAACACGTTAGTTGCGTACTCTCACATGAGTTTCTTACCTCTCAACTACTGTGCACGCCTAACGTATGCCTTTAACCCATTCTAGTTATGCCACTATCTAACTAGTTTGTACCACTCCTGCCTTCGCATTCTAACATAGAGTAATTACACGTAACCCCTAAGTAAGCCATGCTTATAAACCCGGTTTAGATTCATTAAATTACTTATCTCAAGATTTAATTAATTTCTCATTCTTACCCTTTCAAATATCTTAGTTATTCACATCTACTAAGCAACACAACTGAACAATCTCAAGTACATGAATACACATCCGTAGTAATATCTCATACTAAATTAAGGCACCCCACAAGGATATAATCTACGATGCCCTCATACTCTGTTATCGAATCCTGGTACATCACGTACGTGAGGATCACAAGTTCCGAATCACTCAGGAACCGTCTAAATACAAATCACACATATTGGAGGCGAACATAGTTCACATACCCATGGGTCACGCACATACCTACGCTCCCATGGTCAGCTGACTTATCAACTCACAAATAAGTCATTCACAACCCTATGTCCTTAAGGTACCAGTCTAAATCCCCCCGAAGGCACACAAGGATAAGAGGGTCCTTTTCCAAAATAAAACTAACCTCCCGTGATAGCAAGTATGGTAGGTATGTCATACACATAAGAAATCCATACACTAGGCATTCACACAACCTAAGTAATCATGTATCAATATAGATGTTCACACATTTCATCTAGTTAATCTCATACATAGCAAGTTTACCCCGAACATTACACATAATATACTTTTCGTTTGATAACTCTCTCGTCGTATCAATTTGAGTACTTAAACCTATCACAAAAGGTTACCAGGTCTTTTATTGGTTTCTAATGTCATCTCAGTACTTGAAACCCCTCTGTTGCTGGCCGTAATCTTATATCATCATTAATTCTCGTTATAGTTTCAATTCGAACGCTTTCTAATCGTACCTCACTCGGTAGAGCCTCGTAAGCAATAGCAATCAATTCCATAAGTTATAACATTCTCTGATAATAACTAAGACCCTACTGACTTTATCTAAGTCCCAAAATATAATATTAATCACCCTAATAACCAACATCGACTTTGGAATAATCATTAAACCTCAAAGAGAAACAATTGTCAAAATCAGAAGGGGTAGATCGATCGAAGAAAAGGGGTCGATCGATCGATGGTTCGATCGATCGACATTCTTGAGTCGATCGATCGATCAAGCAGGTATCAGCCCAGAAATTCTTAACAGTTACGGGTTCTCCACTTTTTACACCTCAAACTCTTCATTCTAACGTCCAAAACTCACAACTAAATATACTAATCAGCCTACTAACATGTTAACATCATTCCCCACATTTTAGATTCATCAAATCAATCTATAACATCAATTATTTGAATCAAAATACCCAATTTACATATAAAAATTTAGTTTTCCTATCTCTTCAAGAACATCCCATAATTCTATCAAATTTCATAATTCTCTACCCATAAATCATAAATTCGTGGTTGTTATCATCTCCAACATTTACTACATGGAAATCCTATCCAGATTATGATTTTAAACCTTTCAAATCCATTCAATTTTTATTTTTTCTTGATAAATCTTCAAATCTATAAAATCATGTAAAAAACTATATGCTTTGAATCTTTGCAAGATAAATCACTTGCCTGAAAATGCCGATTCTGATCCGATGATGACATTATTGGTTGTTTCCCCTTCTCTTTCCGGTCACAATTCCCGTCCAAAATGGTGATGGTGGGTGGTGGTTTTGGTTTGGAAACCCTTTGGCAACTTCCCTCTAACTCACGTAGCCCACTCTCTTGTTTCTGGCTGATAATAGCCCTAATGGCTTTTCTAATAAAATATAAATAAACTCTAAAATTCGTGGGTCATAATTCTTTAATTTTTAAAATTACCAAAATACCCTCCCGGGTTGCGGGGTAGGCCTAAAAATGCCCCGGGACCCAAAGCAAACCCCTGGCTAGTGTTTTCTGACTATCTCGAACCTTCCGGACACGTTGGCGCACTCAAAAAGCTCATACGGATGTCACAAAAATAAAATACTTTTAAATCCATTAAATTGGGTCCTGACACGACTGACACGCGCGTCCCAACTAAATTACCGAAACTGCTGTATTTTCAACTCACGACATTTTTAATAAATTCAATGATTACATATTACCATAATCACTCAGTAATATTCAACAACATATTAATAACCAAATACTAACTCTCGTCTCGCTAGCATTTAAATCCGAATTAATTTTCCAATTAATTAATTTTCCAATTAATTATCCCATAATTAAAAATAATTCCATTTAATTAACCTCATAATTAAAAGCCATAAAAATACGGGGTGTTACACTACTATGTGTGCACATGTGCGTTGCACGTGCGACATAATCCGGGTATTCAATTTAAGCATTAAAAGTAATGAGGAGGGCATTATAAGTACAAAGATTCATTACCATTTAAGAAATCCATTTCAATGGTACGTGTTATTGGTAAATGCATTGAAATTATTTTAACAAAATAAATTCATGTGATAGAAGTACAATTTGAATATGATTTTAGTCCAAAACATAAGTAGGGAGTAACTCTTAAACCAAAAAGGTAGAAGATGAGCAAAATAAAGAATTTGAAAGTTGCTCAAAATTCCTTATCGTGTTTTCTAACATGAATAAAAATTATGTCGTATCATCTTCGAGTCATAATCTTGACTTGAAGATGATACGACACAATTTTTACTTGGTGATGAATGTTATTGTGTTCTGCCATATAATTCATATATTTAACTTGATTTTTCGTATATTATGATGTTTATTTAGGTGTAAAAATCATTAATAGTGTAAGTTGGGTCATTTCCTGTTTTGAATCAATCATAATCTTGTTAGGTTAAAAAACACTATCGAGGTTGTGTCGGCCCAAACACGACATAAAAATAAGAAACCACCCCTAGAATGCCTCATTGATACGCTCTAGAGATTTTCATTTATATAATATAATGAAATTTTCTACAATTGGAAGATGAATCACCGAAATGATATTCAGAGAGTTGAATTCATTATTCAATATCTTTCTCCGAATTGCACTAAATTAAAATAGATGAAGAAGTAGATGGTTAATTGCGTTACTTTTTGATAAAATGTTAGTTGTATAAGAAACCAAAATTATAAATTTATTATTTATAACACCCCTATGTGCTTAGTGTTCAAATCGCAGTATCAAATATTGTGCAAAAGCTCAACCCAATACGTTCCGTCTCACCATAATTGATTGGAAAATGCTATGTGTCCCAAACAACTCTCCCAAATCATCCTCAAATAGCTTTAAGTGTTATACCTTATGGTATGGGTCCCGTCAGGACACAACTTATCAATGCTATTTGGGGGAGATTTGTGAGAGTTATTTGATACCCATAGCACCACTCTGATTGATTACATGAACGTACGAGGAATAAAAACAGCGAGAATAAATCAAACGTTTATTGCAGATTACATGTGCTTGAACTCCAAAAGATTTACACACTCCACATTTTATCCACAAAAGATGAACCTTTAAAGTCTGAAGTGTTTGATCACCCCTCCACCATGCTTCAGAACTCGGAAAACACCAAATGCTAAAGTATTACAAATGATTAAATGGAAGAATATCAACAAACGCGGCGTATTAATTTTCTTCCTATAATAGCTTTATATCTCTACTTATTTAAATACTAGACATTAAAAATCTCTATAGATAAAAAAAATTATAAACTCTGATTAGAAAAAAATACATATGATACTTTAAGATATATTATCAACAATTAAATCCAACAAATCAAAAGCATATTAACAAATAATGTGTTGCAAGAGCTTTTTCACTGGACATATTTAGACTTGTGAATTTCTCTTTTGGAGACCCTCTCGGTTAGCCTCTTGGATTGTCTACCTCTTTTGCACGTCAATACATACCACATATATATGAAAAAAGACCCAAAAAATGGAAAAATGAAAATTCATGGAACCAAGGTTTAATTTAATGTGACTATTAAATAAAATCAAATTTTAAATAACACAACCCACAAATAAATATATTAGAAACATATATCAGGATACTTCGAAATTCAACAAAATAAAAACTTAACAACAGAATCCAATAAAGGAAATAGGTAATATGACAATAAAGTCAAAATAATTGTCATTTAAAAAAATAAAATGATAGAAAATATGTCTGTCATTATCGCCATTCTACTACAATCTTCCTCAGCCACTTTTGTTCTCTCTAGCAGGAAAAAAATATAATAATAAAGAGAAATGATTTGTATTTCAAATAATTCTTTCAAATCTTTTACAAATAACATTAAGGGTCCGTTTGATAGAAAACTAGGAAAATGCAAATGATTCCAGGACATTTGATTCCAGGGCAAATAATTCCAAGGCAAATGAATATTTTCCAACTTGTGTGTGTTTGATACAAGTTGGAAAATCATCAATTTTCCACATTTTCTATCAAACGCAAAAGTTGGAAAATAGATATAAATGTGGAAAATTTATTTATGGAATATATATATATATACTAAATATATATTACTAAATATACAATATATATATATATATATATATATATATATATATATATATATATATATATATATACATATTCATATATTTTGTATATATTGTTAATATATATGTTCGGATATATATATTATATTATTTGTGAAATATATATATTCGGATATATTGTTAATATATATATTCGGATATATATATTATATTATTTGCGAAATATATATATTCGAATGTGTATATATATATAGCGGAATATATATGTTGGGATATATATATATATTATTTGCGGAATAAATATATTCGGATATATATATATTCATATATTTTGTATATTTAATAATATATATTTATATATTATATATATTATTTGCTAAATAAATATATTTGGATATATATATATATTCATATATTTTGTATATTCGGATATATATATATATATATATATATACATATATTTTGTATATTTAATAATATATATTGTATATATAATAATATATATTCGGATTTATATATTATTAAATGTACAAAAACATATTTAGTATATATAATAATAATAATAATAATTATATTATTTATGAAAAAAAATATATATACTAAATATATATTATTAAATGTTCAAACTCTATGAAAATATAATATATTATTTATGGAATATATGAATATATATTATATTATATATTGAATATACTAAATATATATTATTTACAGAATATATATAATATATTATTTATGGAATATATGAATATATATTATATTATATATTGAATATACTAAATATATATTATTTACAGAATATATACATATATTATATATATAATATACATGTAAATTCTGTAAATAATATATATATATATATATATATATATATATATATATATATATATATATATATATATATATATATATATATATATATATATATATATATATATATATTTGAGCACATATATGTATATTGCGTATATTTATATATATTTCATATATTTATATATATTTCATATATTTATATATTTCGTACATTTATATAAATTATATAATTCGTATATTTTAATTCGTATATAATTTGTATATAATTCGTACATTTATATAATTTATATAAATGTACGAATTATATACAAATTATATACGAATTAAAATATACGAATTATATAATTTATATAAATGTACGAAATATATATATATATATATATATATATATATATATATATATATATATATATATATATATAATAAATATGTAAATATATATTTTATATATTGTTAATAAATATGTAAATATATATATTTACATATTTATTAACAATATATATTTATATATTTATGAAATATATTGAGTTATAAAAAAAAATTGGTTTTAAGTGATTTGCCACCCAAAGGTGGCAAACAAAAACCTGACCCCCCCAAAGAATTGAATTCCACCCTAGGGTGGCAAATTGTGCTTAAGGGGTGTTGTACATAGAAAATAAATTCCAAGGCAAATTAAGGCTATCAAACAGCCCAAAAGCTGGAAAATATCAGAATTTTCCAACTTTTCTGAATATGCCTTGGAATTGGAAGGCGATCAAACGGACCCTAAGTGTTATATTTTACGACATGAATTTCGCCAGCCACATGACCATACTGCAAAATATAGACAACAAACCAAAAGGCACAAGAGGTATAAGACACAACCCCACCCACCACAACAGTATATAATTAAAATAGATTATGTATTTTTAGCACCTAAAATAATATTGATTATGGATATAAAATAACAAATATTTCGTTTCCATTTTTAGTTCCTATTTTCAAATTAAAGGAACACGTGGCATGCTATGATTGGTTGACGTTTTATGAATATGGATCCACGTCAGCCATTTTATTCAAAAATAGAGAGTAAAACTATAAATAAAATATTTATTGTCCTATTTTTAAAATACATATTACAATGGATCCTTAAATTTACAAATTACCTAATTAAAATATAGGCAAGAGGTATAAACAAAAACCATCAACCAGAACCACGCATATCAAGCACCGCAAAAATAACCAATGATCGAATAAAGCGAGGAAACCCTGTCGGCCACAATAGTATCTTCAAACCAAGAATCAACAAGGCCTACTTACCAACCCAACAATATCTACTCAAAATACCGAAAATTTGAAGGTTGAAGTGTTATAAACCCAGAATAAGAGTGTGATGAAATTATTGAATGAAAGCTAGAAAAAAAAATTTAGAAACGGGCAAAATATTAGACGACGTGTTAACATTCATAGCCCTAACTCCAAACTAGGTACCCACTAACTGGATCCCAGCAATCATCTGGTCAAACCACCTTTTAGTTCACTATCTTCGTATGTGATATTCACTGTTGAAACCTCACCGATACTCCCAAGGATAGCCCATCATTTTTATGACAACCATGGTGGAAGATCGATAGATTCATCTTAAAATTAGGAGAGAAAGCTTTATGTCTTTATGAGAGATGATTGGACGGATCATCATAGAAGGAGATCAACGGTTGTGTTAATACATGATGGTGGGTTTTCGTTGGTTCATGGGTTCCGTAATGTGATAATAGAGGGAGAGAAGATGACGGCGTAACAAATTGAAAATGAAGACGTAACATATTGAAGAGAGAGAAAAAGGTGTTATGTGAAAATAATTATGGAGAGAGAAGTAAAAGAGTACGAGGGAAAGAAGAGCGAATGTTGACTCGAGGGTTATACTCGGGAATATCAAATTATAGGAACCTAATTTCCTCATAAGTCTCTTCACAAAAGTTTAACCCTCTTTTTAAATAGTTACATTACATAGATAGATTAGATTCGATTCCATTTACAAAATTATCAATGATAGATTGAAAAAATTACAAATTCTTGAGGTCGGTCGTCGACCATTGCCTTTTAAAAGTGTCAAGCAGTTTACAAAACAAATACTCCATTTTTTCGTTATATCCTCAATTATGAAGTATTAGGGGCTTTTGTTATAATCTAAATTTATTAGGCTACGTGTACCAATGAATTAGCAACACTTGTCTACATTTCCATTGGATCTTCTACAATAGGTAAACTCGGTCAGTAAACTCTAGTCAGCCGCCTAGCCGACCACAATCAGGAAGGTGAAACATCAGTAAGCTGAAAGTACATACGTGGGATATGCAAGAGTCACCATACACATGCACGTAAATGATGTCCAGCTACATATTATTATGTAAAGGTGTAAATGCCTAAGCTATAAAGACATTCCATCTCTTGCGCTTCTACTTACTACAAATACATCATCTCCTATAGCCGAGGGGGATTGTTGACGCCATTAAAATGGCAGTGGCAAATGATGAGGATGAGATTGAAGATGAAGATAAACATTCACATCAAACATATAAGAGATAAAGATTTTTAAAGTGGTTCGGCTATAAGGAAAAGCCTACGTCCAGTGTTATTTTATTCCCAGGGGTTTACAATAGCACAATATGGTAGAGAGAGAAAGGATGTGTATCTTGTGTATGGTGTTTCTTGGTTCTCTTCGATATCTCCTTTTGGCTAAGGGAATACATGTATTTATAGTGATGGGAGATAAAGAGATTCATTGAATGTAGACATTTATACATTATGTCTACATTCAACGAATCTAATTGTTGAATTGTTTGGTATGATATGTGTTGTCATCTACAGTATAAATGTACATTAAGGCTCATTAAATGCGCTGTCATCTTCATTAATGCACATTAAATGCATAGTTATCCTTTGATCTTCCTGGTTGATATGCCGACCAACTCTCCTCGGGTGCCGACTATCACTCCTCGGGTGCCGACCAACTCTCCTCGGGTGCCGAATAACACTCTTCGGGTGCCGACCAACTCTCCTCGGATGCCGACCAACTCTCCTCGGGTGTCGAATATTACCACGTAGGATGACATGTGTCCTTTTATGATTGGTCCTCGTAGATGGAGAATTTTTGCGTTAACAGAAGCCCCCAATGCTCCATGCTTGATGGTTTACTTGAAAGGATGGAGTATTTATTCTGCAGTGTTGCTCGGTGCTCGTGAAATTCTTGATCTACCTTCTTGATTTGTTCAACATAAAGTGCATTATCTCCTGGACGACATATGATGCAGGCTGATCGATGGTTGCTAATCTTTCTTTTGAGGAACTCCGTGTGCTATGTATCACCCCTGGGAATTTGGATGCAGCCATGCCATAGTATGCAGCTTGTAGCTTGTCATAATCTTCAAGTATGTTGATTGGTTTTCCAGCCGACCAACTGCTTCCTGTGTCGAGCAACTGAATGTTGACTTTACGTGCTTGATTTTTCTGATTTATGCTCCTCTGAATACTTTGTCGAGTAACATACTAGATTTTGAACCCAACTCTTCAATCTGATTAGTACCAAGCTAGTGGTGGACTTCGAAACATTTTCACACAACTTCTTCTTCATTATTTGTCGAGACAGTAGTAGCAAAGATCTCAGTGCTGTAGATGTTGATTTTGACTTCTACCTCTGCTCGGGAACGAGCAAGAGGTTCTCGGGGACGAGCAAGAGCTGTTCGGACAGACCATCTGTGATGAACATCAGAATGCTGAAAGATCTAAATTTCATAAACTTCCCTTATGCTTTGGATGATCCTCCTGCTGGCGAGGAACCTGTTTCAAAAGAAGAGGGAAAGAAACCAATAGAGTAGGAATCTCAATGTAATAGTTAGTATACATTTTCATTCTCAATGTATTTTGTTTTTGATTTTAATGAAAGACTTTCATTTTTGTTCGCAATCTTAATTGCTATTGTCTTGTAAAATACTCTACATCTGTGCATATGTATAAGTTAAAAAGATAACAATATTGTGTTGTTCATCGACCAAATTAGTAATAAAAAAGTTACAAGTATTAGTAATGTTGCTCGATCACTAAATAATAAAGTAATGAGTATAAAAATGTTTAAAATTTTTCCAACCAACCAAGGTTGTTAAATTGTGCTCGTCGACCAATTATAATTAGTGAGAGTTTATACCCTACTAACCATACTTGGTAAATTTTTGTCTTTTCCTTAAAATGTGTCCGACCAACCAAGGTCGATAAATTCTCCTCGTCGACTAACTACAGTTAGTGGATTTTTATCCCCGACCAACCTTACTTGGTACAGTTTGGAATATTTTTTCCTCATCGACCAACTATGTTGATACAGTTTGGAATATTTTTTCCTCGTCGACCAACTACGTTGATACAGTTTGGAATATTTTTTCCTCGTCGACCAACTACGTTGGTACAGTTTGGAATATTTCTTCCTCGTCGACCAACTACGTTGATACAGCTTGGAATATTTTTTCCTCGTCGACCAACTACGTTGATACAGTTTGGAATATTTTTTCCTCGTCGACCAACTACAGTTGGTGGGTTTTTCAGGTGAGAGAAAATTATTTTTTATATTGATCTCTTCCTATTCCCTATTTGGAGAGATAAAAATATGCTGAATGATAGAAGTTATTACCAAATTTATATAAAAAATCAATCAATTTGACTTTATTGACATAAATGGAAGCTGAACCAAATTAAGTATACAGTTCATAAAAATGAATGCAAAGAGACTCAAACTTGAAGAGAGAAAATAGATCTGGGTCATGATTTCCATGAGAAAACTTTTTATTGTCTTTAACATTTTCCCATTATTTTATTAAAAATATGATGGGAATTTGAATAAACATCAAAGATCTTACAAAATTTATTTCAAAATCAACAATGAAAATGATCAAATCTTATCATCGTCGTATATATTGGTATATGTAATCATTTAAAATATTTATTCCATGATATAAAATAGAAACTTGAGAATCAAGCAAAAAGTTATGATTTATGAAATCCACTATTTTTCAGATTTCTAAATAAGAATTAATCTAACAGTTATGATTTTAAAATCATGATATGCAATATTTTGCAAATAAAAATTGGACAATTAATTTATGTATATAAACATAAAAATCATGATTGAATCATATAGAAAATAAAAACTTAGCTTTTGATGGAGAACAATGCTTGTAACACATTCCCACAAACGGCGCCAATCTGTTGAAGACAGAAAATGGCCACTGCCATTTTAGTGGCGTCAACAGCAGATAAATGATGAGGATGAGATTGAAGATGAAGATAAACATTCACATCAAACATATAAGAGATAAAGATTTTTAAAGTGGTTCGGCTATAAGGAAAAGCCTACGTCCAGTGTTATTTTATTCCCAGGGGTTTACAATAGCACAATATGGTAGAGAGAGAAAGGATGTGTATCTTGTGTATGGTGTTTCTTGGTTCTCTTCGATATCTCCTTTTGGCTAAGGGAATACATGTATTTATAGTGATGGGAGATAAAGAGATTCATTGAATATAGACATTTATACATTATGTCGACATTCAACGAATCTAATTGTTGAATTGCTTGGTATGATATGTGTTGTCATCTACAGTATAAATGTACATTAAGGCTCATTAAATGCGCTGCCATCTTCATTAATGCACATTAAATGCATAGTTATCCTTTGATCTTCCTGGTTGATATGCCGACCAACTCTCCTCGGGTGCCGACTATCACTCCTCGGGTGCCGACCAACTCTCCTCGGGTGCCGAATAACACTCTTCGGGTGCCGACCAACTCTCCTCGGATGCCGACCAACTCTCCTCGGGTGTCAAATATTATCACGTAGGATGACATGTGTCCTTTTATGATTGGTCCTCGTAGATGGAGAATTTTTGCGTTAACAGGGATCATCATATAAAACTTTAAAAATTGTAACTAAGAGACTGTAACAAAACCCTAAACCCTTAGTGACATTACCCCATGGATGTAGATGGATGTAGGCTCCATTCTTGAGCTGAACTACATAAACTCTTATGTTTCTCTCTGCATTATCTATTTTATTTATCTGTGATTGTAATTTGGGTATCTTAACTTGAAATAAGTTATCAAATATATCACCTAAATTTAGACATCAATAGACATCTTCCTTCGAAACACGTTTTCCACACGACCTCTCGAATTGACCTCCGCCCAACCTCCCACCTACTGGGTATCCTGATATATCCTTCATGGACGTTTATGCATCCTAAACCACATAGGTTTCCTAACACCTTCCATATGCATAACTCACTCCAAGGACCTCAACTTTTAAGTTAAACACGTAGGCCATTTTCCATAATAGGTATTTATGGCATAACATATCCATATCACTACATATCCTATTACCTTGAGAAGTCTAGCTTTGCGACTTGGGTGTAACTAATGAGATTCCTTAGCGATAAATCCCCAATTCTTAGCCTCTTATCAGTACTGTATATAGAGAGGTTTGTTATCAATGAAGATTACTCACATACCTTGAGTATATTAATACAACTTTCCCATGTACAATCCCTATTAGGTATATAGAGAGGATCAATTCATGTACATTCGGGTATAAAAGAAAGTTCCTCTCACATGTACTGAAAAGTGTATCGTGAAGGTTCATATCCAAATAAGGTAGCCTTTAGCCTCGTGAAAACCCTTTCATAAACCTCATTTAGTAGAATCATTAGAACACTGCTGAAAATAAAGCTAAGAGGTTCTTCAAATAATGATATCTCCCAAACGAGTTTTCATCACTGAGAAAAGTACCTTAAAGATAGGTTGGTACTTGGAACCTTAAAAGTTCACTCATTGTTTTAGCCCTTAATCAAAGAAATCCAATATGAATGAAGATATCCATAGGGAATGGGTCATAATCTTAGCTAGCCCCAAAAAAATAGACAAGTTTTTTTCTATAAATGTTTATCCATTTACCCTCCCATCATATACATTATCTCCTCACGTCTAAATGCATTGCATATCCATCGTGTGTTACCGAAATTGTCTTGGTGAAATAGATTATAATCAAATAGCTAGCCTCTATGAGAGCTCATAACTCTACCTTGAGTCAGATCTAAGACTCCATTAAACCTCACCTCAAGAGCCCTAAAGAGTAAAGATAAAAACATCTTGAATCATCTAACAAACATTGTTCCTTTACATGTTTTCATCATTATAACTAGGCCTGTCACTTTCCTTTTGTGATAACGAAGAGACCATCGCAACCCAAACACAAGGATATTAAAGCATATCGTATCCTTCTAAGGCAATAGAGTTGAAATATCTAAGGAAACATTTGGTTGTTGCAAGATACTAGTGATCTCACGAATCTACAGTATCTATTATTGTTTCCCATGCTAAAATCCATAAAATCAAGATACCATATTACATATTTTCGTATCATGAATACCCTAAGGGATTCAAAAGATATAATATCCCCAACTTTTAGCCACGCCCTATCATTATGTGCTATATAGTGGTTAATGTCATTGGATTAAGATCACACCCCTTTTTGAAATGATAATTGCCTTGTCAAAATTCCTAATAATTTACCAATTATATCATTTTGGTCTAAGTATTTCTAACCTTTTAAAAGGGGCTTGCAAGACTATATTCTCATGAGGTGAACTTTTAATGCAATTTTGAATACTTGACATTGCCATAGAGCAAACCAAGTTGCACTCATGGTAGGCAGATAATCACGAGAGGAGACTTAAAACTTCTTAAGCCTAACAAACCTCTCTAAAACACCATTATTAGAAAAGTTAAAATAAGAAGTCTCGAGCATTTAATTGGTTGAGCGTGGGGTGGGGGGAATCTGAGGAATATGCACCTTGATCATATCCTAGATGCCTTATTGCTCGATGAGGTAGATTTACACGTCTTGTACTAACTCATTCAAAGTTATGACAATATAGGTGAATATTATGGCCACTGTGGAAACCCAGGGAATGCTCGAAATCTTCTACTTTTTTCGTAGAAGTGAACTCTAGGGGAACAAAAGAAAAAGGGTCCATTAAGACACACCTCCCAACCTCTTCGCGTATGGGTGGAAACTAAATTCTTTAATATTATCCAAAATGAAGTTAAATTTAACTTATGACATTGGCGTCTTCTCGTGACACCTTGCAATATAAGAGTATTGTCACGTAATGAATGTGGTTCCAGAGCAAAGCTTGGGAACTGCATAAAAACAAACCCCATCAAAATAAAAGAGTTTGCAAAATTTTGTACACCGTAAAGGCCATGAGACCTCTCCATGTCAATGTGTTCTCAGTCTAACCAGGTGTATATTATTCCCGGAGTCATTACTATGAGTGGAACTTTTTAGCCACGAGAAATACGAACAACCAAATAAAAAACAATCATGGGGAGAGTCATTAGGCCTCCCACATAATATAAACCTTGATAAAAAAAACATAAAGAATGTTGCTAATTGGCCATGAGCATTGAAACTAACCCCATTCATATACATGGGAGTTGTTGTCTTAATCTCATCTTCGGACAAGGGATCGACATCCTTAAACCAATATATTTTCCATTTGGAAAAGAGATGCTTGCTTGTGCCATTATGAATTAAACCTACAATTTTGTGCCTTAACCAAGGTCTCACACAAAGATTTATTAGTATCATCCTCGTAGCCATCAGGAAAACTATGACTACCTAAAATGGGAATACCATTTAACTCACGAACATCTTCTAAACTAAGAGCGAACTCCCCCCAGCTTGTGATAGAGGTATGAGTGTCCATAATCATCTGAGACAACGAAGCATTCAAAGCATTCGTACTTTTTGTTATAGTTTAATTTTATAAATTATGAATAGTCCTAATTAATCCAAGGTCATCAATAATTTATCTATAACTTTTGAAAGATAAATTTTAATTCACTTAGGAATTCCACTCCTTGGGTGCACCACCACAAATTACAAAATCAACATTATAAAAAGGGTAAGTTACCCTTATCCTCTCTCAACCTCAATATACTATCAAGAATCACAACGGGGGTGTCCTTAGCCTTCGAGAACCCAATAAAGGGTTACTCGGCTATAATTGCATCAAAATTAGCCAT
The DNA here is from genome assembly GCA_949130495.1 of Sambucus nigra. Classification (NCBI taxonomy): domain Eukaryota; kingdom Viridiplantae; phylum Streptophyta; class Magnoliopsida; order Dipsacales; family Adoxaceae; genus Sambucus; species Sambucus nigra. Next base: position 297,992,832 of record OX422215.1, on the reverse strand, counting down.
GAAGTTGTTAAGAGACGACATAAAAAAGTGTCCTTGCCCAAGTAAAGGAGCATACAGGTACAAGGTGAAGTCCTGCCTAGATATTTTCTCCAAGTGAGCCCCTTGATCCCTATTCATAATAATGGGGGATTCGCTCCAAGAAGTGGAGGCTCCGTCTTTGTCGACGGTGGTGGAGTAGTTGAAGAAACGATTAGTGGTAATGGTGGGGCTAATAACAGAAGCTCCAAACACGATAATGTTCGCTACTATGATTTGAATAGGCAAAGTGCCAACCAACATTTCAGTTGTGGTAGTAATAGAAGCAGGTGATACATTAGCGAAAGAAGAAGCCATTCAAATCAAGTGTTGCCGAAGAAAAAATGGGTCTAGCTTGACGGAAATAGGGAGCACAGATAACTCTTAAGAAAACTCTCACTCTCTAAAAATAGTAAAACTGAAGGTAAACTTTTGAGAATAGGGTTTGGAGTATTTATAATCTTCAAATACAAAAATGTGATGTATTTTAAAAGGGATAGTAATGATTATCAGAATTCAAATTTCTATCCCCAACATGACATAGTGGAGTACTGAGAAATGTGTATCATAAGTCCAAGTGTGGAAGAGCATTAAATGCAACAAGAAAATAGTGATGACAAAAAATCCTTTCAAAACCTCAAAAGTGACTTTTCGTGCACGATCCTCTCTTTTAAAAATGAACAAAAGACCTTTACATGAGGGGTTAATGTATAAGGTTACACAAGTGGACACTCAGCTACTTAAGGAGCATGCGAACTTTATTAAGGAAGTAGGGAGGTTATACGAGCAACCCATAAGATCTAAAGGGGGCTTGTTGGTCAAAATGCATTTACGGGTCACAAACACACTATTTCAATGCAATTGCGGCAAAAAACAGTCAAAAGTATCAATTTAGAATTTTACCTTGACCCGAGACATTCCAAACACCCGATTCTACCGCTCCCAAACCATACCAAGCCATATTCGCAAACTTGCCCCAATGTGTGTGTTTAGTATTAACATTTATTTTTTAGTATGTGTTATTTTCATTTTTATATTATATTTGTTCATGTTATTTATTATTTTTATTTTTGTGTGTTTATTATTTATTTATTTATAATATTATTTATGTGAGTGTCATAACATATATGCATTTTATATCAGTATGTGTCCTTTTCTCTTTTTTTGCAACTTATTTTATGTAAATATTAATATGTGTCTTGTTTTAGTATTTTAGTATGTTTTTTAATATTTATTTATTTGAGTCTTTATAGATTTTTATATGTGGGTTTTAGTTTTTAATGCTAGTGTTTTTTTTAAGTGTGTGTATATATATAGACGCTATTTTTGTTACTAGTTATATATATTGTTATTGTTATAAAATGTGTATTTAAGTGGATGTCTACTTGTATTCGTCTACTGGTATTCCCCAATTATCAAGGGATTTATTGGATTAACTTATTTTGCACATATCAATAAAATGAGAGACTCCATCCCTCTAAATTATCTCTATGTCCCCTTTATTTTACAATATGTTATCAGTACGAGTGCTCCCAAATTTGTAGTTTAGTGAAAATACAAAGGACATAAAACATTCGATTTTTTATTTTGACATCATGACTTGAATGTTCATGCGGTTAATTTAGTGAGAAACCACAATGAATATGAAGGAGAGAAATATGGTTCTATATGGACACGAATCAGTAAGTTTCACAACTCAAAAGGTAATTATATGTGTTTATACTTCTAAATATTTTCATATTTATCCCATAATTTTAGTTATTCATAATGTTTTTACGTATTCACATTTTAAATATTTATTTATGAAAAACTACTATAAGACACCTAATTTTTTGAATGGAAAAAAAATAAAGATTAAGACTTCAAGTTTTTTATAATTATTGAAATTTGAAATTTCACTGTTACATTTAGATTTCGGACCTGAAGTTCCGTTAGTAATTAAATTTTAGGACCTAAAATTCCCATATGATCATTTTAATTTGTGGCCAGAAGTTCCCAAATCATTCAAATTGGGACTAAAAGTTGTCAATTAATATTTATATTTGAACCCCAAGTTGTATTAAAATATAATTTAAATCAAAACCTCAAGTTTTATATTATTCTTATAATAAGGGTAAGGACATTAAATGTCCAAAAATGGTTATTTGTATTTTAGATCTAAAGTTTCAAATAATTTTACCCTTATTAAACTTTTAACTTTAGATATAATTGGACAGGGATTTTAAAGTCCCTAGACATTTAATATTGAGATATGATGTTGCCATAATTATTTATAAATTGGACCTCAAGTTTTCTAATAATTATTATGAAGTTATGATTCATCAATTATCAACACAAAGTTTTAAACTTTAATTGAAAAAGTGGTTATCATCTATCTCATTATTTGAATATCTGGTAATTATATGATATGATTTTTTAAACACTTTCACTTCTTATTCATTATTTGAATATCTGCTTAACAAAAGTCTGATCATAAAATATATAATTGTCATCTTAAGCATCTCTTTCAATATTTACTCTAAAAGTGGCAATTGTGAACAACCATCATGTGATGACATTTGTTTAGCAGATAATGAACAACTCGCGCTATCATGAAAAAATAGAAGTTTTTTCTAACTTAGTATTTAATATAGTAAAGGTTTTAACCATTGTTGAACCTAAGGCTCCAGAAGAGCCTATCTGATGTTGTTAGTTGGTATCCTCCCATACATATGCGATGAGTTATATGAAAAATTTTCTTAAAGTAATTTACTTTTTCTATGGTCATCAGTATACATGAGTACCATATTAAAATAAACAGTGAAAAGTAATTTTGCATTACATTTAGCGTTAGAAACCAAAAGATTACACTAGCAAACAATCATTACATTATTCAAGGCGTTATACTATATCGTATTTTACATTATAAAATTACATTTTGTCATGAGCGTATTATGGATGAAAGTTGACAAAGAACATATTGACAAAAAATGAGAAAATTCAATAATGGCATAAGTCTAATCTCTTAACATACGTAGTGTATTTGGACCTGTAGTAGAAACCCCAAACGATGTTAACCCGAAAGTTTGCGAATGGGTATTTTAAAGAATGTAAAGTGTTAAAACTCATTGAAAACTGCACGATTTATGGCACAATTTTTCTAAATAATCCAAAATTGATTATATGTGGAAATATTATCCCGTTACGACCATAAATAATTTTTAGATATCTGACTAGCTTAGCATTTTTTTTAAATATATTATACGAGACTTATAAATGTTGTAACAGCTTATATATACGGGACTTAAACAAAGAATACAAATAAAATCTTAAAAGGATTTTTTTTGCCTGAAGCAAAGATAAGGAGTATGTATTCAAATGCATTAAGACGTTCATTGTACAACGGGCAATCCAAATGGGTATAGGTATGACCGCCTTAGTAAATATTTGTCTGAGGAAGGGTATGGAAATAATTATATATGCAAATGTGCCACTATAAAATATCCTTAAATGTATGTACTCCTCAAGAACTCGATTGAAATGCAAAATATCCAAATAAGGAGTTCAAAATGAATGACCTTGGGGTATATAGTTATTATCTCGGCTTACATATCAAGCACAATTTAGGTTAAACTCAGATCCATTAGTCAAATGGATTGAAAAGTCCTGCAATTCTTTAATATATATTAAGAATACAATTTTAGTATACCTATGGTCTTCGGTATTTGGATATTAAATTATTCATATCACCCTAAAGAGGATGACAAATATAAATTTGATCCTGAAGTAGCATATGTGCATGTTATTATAGTATTTGGTCCAGAAGTACCATACTTGTACGTTATTAATATATTGATATATATGACATAATGTATGATATTGGATATTATAATTCCAGTCAATATCTTTGCAAGAAACAATTACCATTTAACCTGCAAAGTATGGGACTAATATCAATCATATTATGTGATATTTGTATATCTAATTATATGTGTCTAGCCAGTTACATAGATGCATGTTAAATATGGTATCCTCACAAGGAACAGCCAAAGCACTTATGACTTTCCTCATATAAGATATGTTCCTATGTAGGCCTGTCAACGGGTCGGATACGGGTCGGGTATCAGTGAAATTATCTCCGATCCGTTTAGATTTTTAACGGATCGGGTCCTACCCGATTACCCGACGGATCCAATTTAGGTGGATCCAGACTCGGACCCATTAAAGACCAGAGGCCCGATCCGAAAGATTAAATTTCAGTTTTTAAATTTTTATTTTTTCATGTAAAAAATCAGGGCCAACATCATTTCATTCCACACTTAACGTCATGAACAACAACATTTTATCCCAATCCCAATTTATTTGGTTACTCATATTATTCCACACTTACAAAATCAGCAACAACTTTTTATCCCAAATTGGGATTCCCAATTTATGTGGTTACTCATATTATCCCACATTTAAAATTTATGGATAAACAATTTTTACATATAAAATTCATCCAAAATTCTATAACAGATATCCTATATTTAAAATTCCAAAATTCAGCAACAAATATCCCACACTTTAACATCCAAAATTCAGCAATTTATGTCCCAAATAAATATCTAAATTTAAAGCAAATAAAAATACAACATTTTGAGTCCAAATAACTATAAAAAAAAATACAACATTTTGCACCAAATTTAAGTAAAATTCAACAACTTCTTCACCATCGTTTTGCCTCCCAAATAGCTCCACTTTTGCACCAATCACTTAGCATTATTTACCCCGCTTTCTTCAACACCTACAATGTAACAAACAAAAATAAATATTAACAATTATAACAACAATGAGTAATAAAAAATAATGAAAAAAATTGTGTAGATAAATTACAGATCTAAACTGTAAATAAATAAATTACATATGTTAATTGTAATAAATAAAAAAAATTGTGTAGATAAATTACAAATCTAAACTGAAAAAAACTGTAAATGAGTTTTAAAAAAATAACGAAAAAAAATTACATATGTTAACTGTAAATAAATTACAGATCTAAGATACCCTAACAGATCTTAAATACCCTAACAATTAGTAACAAAAAATTATAGATCTTAGATACCCTAGCAATTATATGTGAACTTTAAATAAAATACAGATTTTAACAAAAAAAAAATAGAGCGGAAATGGGGATGAGAGAAAGCAGAAACGGGGAGAGAGATAGAGCAGACATGGGGACGAGAGAGCAGAAACAGGGAGAGAGAGAGCAGAAATGGGGACGAGGCACGAGAGAGCACAGAAATGGGGGGTATGGGGATTTACCTTGGTTGTCTTGTGACAGAAATGGGGTGGGGGGGACGAGAGCTTGGCAGCCTTGGCTGTGAAGAGAGAGGAGAGCTTGGCTGTGAAGAGAGAGAAGAGAGCTTGTCTTGTGATGAGATGAGAGAAACGGCTAGGGTAAAAGAAATGAGGGTTGTATTAGGGTTAAAAGAAAGGAGGGCAGCGGCTCACTTTTGACCCTTAAATTAGAAAATATCTAAGGGTAATAATAACACAGGCTAGTAACACTGAGGGGAAGGGGGTATAAAATATATATTTAATAAATAATAATAATATATTCGGGTCCGGGTCTTGTATAGGATCCAGACCCTACCCGTTATATAATCGGGTATTCAGGTCTCGGGTCCAAAAAAAATGCTCAGACCCTATTAAAAGTGTCGAGTTCGGATCGGGTCCGGGTCTAGACCCTACCCATTGACAGGCCTACTCCTATGAATACTTATAAAGGAAATGGTTCTTGTATAGCCCTCACTAAAAAAAACATCAAGAGAGACATGAATAATAAATTTCAATTCGTCTACGTCCGTAAACTCAATAAGAGTTATGCAACACATAAAATCTAGAAGAATTATACTATTGAAGTCAAATAAATCTAATAAAGTGACATGTTCATCCCTTTTCATCCAAGTCTTATAGAAGTCGAGCTTATGAAAAAATGAAATTGAAGTAATAGGCAATTAAATCTATTCACCATGTCAAAGCAACAATACAAAAGGTTTTCTATAAGACTAATATGCATCGACTCAATCATCGGAGAAATATCATAATCAGGGGGATTATCCAATCAGGGGGAGCATTCGATCAATGTGAAAATCTAAGAACATGATATTTTGGACATATGCGCTATACTCTTTTGCCTTTAACTAGGTTAGTTCCCATTGAGTTTTCTAGTTAAATGTTTTAACGAGGCAACACTAAGCGCGTTCAACACCGATTCAATGATTACAAAAGTTTTGCATTTTCCTTCACTTTGGTTTTTTCCCGCTCAGTTTTTCTTTAGTAAAGCTTTAATGAGGCAATAATCATTGAATAATGGATATAGTGTACATCCAAGGGGGAGTTTTATAAAATGTGTATTTAAGTGGATATCCACTTGTATTCTAGTCCACCAGTACTCCGCAATCATTAAGGGGTTTATTGGATTACCTTAGTTTGTACTATAAATATGGGTTATATCCCTTTAATATCGACATATCAATAAATTGAAAGACCCCCTCCCTCTAAATTCTCTCGATGTCCCCTTTATTTTACACACACACACACACACACATATATATATATATATATAACACATACACACATTTCCATACACTAAAACACCTCCCTCACCTCATACCCTTTTACTAGACCAACCCATACACACTCCTATTAATCTTTCACACCTCGCATTTTTCAAACACCCGAATCAGATTTATTTTCTCTCTCTCTCTCTCTCTCTCTCTCTCTCTCTCTCTCTCTCTCTTCACTATTCACCCATCTTCTTTATCTATCATCCTCACTCATTCATCTTCACCATCTCACTATAACCACCCAACATAAAACCCATTAACCTCTTTCCCGTATTCGAGACTAGATATCAACCAATCTACACCCACCATAACCCATTACTTACCTCACACTCCCATAACCAGCAGACCCATGGACAACCACTTCCAAACCTCCAGTCCTACCCCCTACCAATCATATTCGGCCAACCATCAATCCACCTAACCCAAACCACCACCTTATACCACCCAGAAGCCCCTATACGAGTTCAAGACATAACTCGTCGAACCACATTAGCCACCGTCAAAATATCCAAATCGAACACTTATACCCTCTACCCAATCGGACCTCAAGACCCACCACTTGAACCCGAACCTCTCCAAACCCAACCCATCAATAACCCATTTCAAATGCATGTTCGAACCCAGTTTGACCCACTTTATCCTATACCCAATTCAACCCATTAACCCATTTTTGAACCAAAACCCCACTCTCACCCTAATTACCTCATAACATACATGCATATGTGTGTGTTTCTAAAATTGCCTTCACCTTATTTCTAATCCCTACCTCATTATTTCCATGCACCTTTAACCTTCAAAATATACCCCTAAACCCAAGTAACCACGTATAAAAAGAAGACTCAAACCTCATCTCAAGGGGTCAGACATTGTAAAACTTTAGAGTAGAGAGAATAAGTAAAATTGAAAGATTACTGTAAGCATTTTGTAATTTATATTTTGTGAGAAAGTGTTGAGATAAATTATAGAGAATTGGATTTTGAATATCAATTGTTGGTATAATTATCTTCTCTCCTATTTACATTCATATAGTCTTCATATGGATTTAATTGTTCATTTCATATCTTAGATATCCATGATGGAAATCTAATCTCCCATTTAAGGGAAGAAATGAAGCCTCCATAGATTAATTAGTTTTATTTTAATAATTACCTTCTTATATATGTTCCTTTGATTATTAATTTTGTTTCCTACTTTTGTTTAAATATTGAGAAATGATAAACTATCTTCGAGAAAAGATTGAACTTAATTATACTATTCTAGTAAGATTCAAACTAGATATAGGCTTATCTTTTGATTATTTTTGTAATCTAACTTTCTTCAACTCTATTTTTATATTGTCAATATTTTAAATTAATTGTATACTTTTTCTTAACCGGTATTCATCTGAGTGATTTTAATCTAGTTTGTTAAGAGTTTGTAAGAAATTGAAACTACTCTTCTAAAATGATATTTGTTCAAGACATTTGGGTGATGAGAATCAACATTTGATTTAGATAAATATTTTGGAATATAATTAAATTGAAAAATCTCAAATCATGATTGATTTATGAAGTGGATGTGGACTTCATTCATTGTATTTCTCCCATTCTAGTTCAACCATTTGCATTCTCTTTGTTATTTTTGTCATTCATTATTTATCATACTTTATATTACTTCTCACCTAGTTAATTAGTTTTTATCACCATTTTGATATTATTTTTTTAAAAAAATCGTTATAAAAAATATTTGAAACTGAATTTTTAATTATCTTCACACATTCACTCTTATACTTGAAAGTTAGATTGATACTCAACTTATCTCTATATTAGTTTCTATCACGTTTGTAGGTATTACTTGAGTTTTGGTTGAAAGCTTTGTTCTACAAAGACTATACAAAGAGCTTTCTACCACATATCAAACTGACGCGAGAAATTAATCGTATCATAATTTTAAAACATTGATGAAAATTATGGATTCTGCAAGTTTATTATCGCCTTTAAGTTAAAACAATGTCCAATTATATTTTCAATCCTTGAAAATAATTCCAGTTAAAACTTTAAGACAAAAATAGTGAGAAAAGGTTGGATTCAATTGAAATCTTAGAATCATCAAATTGAAAAATTAATTTTCAATTGGACACGATAATTAATTTGATTAAATTTTAATGTGGCATCCCCCAATCAATAATTTTTAAAATTAATCTCCTCAAACATTTCAGTGCCCTTATGATGTGAAATATCTCGATGGGAGCTTAAATCATACAACAGTGAACCAGACAGATTTTTATTTTTCATTGTGTTAGCAAAGAGTTCAAGAACTTATGTCCAACATTCAGAATCGATAAAAACTTTTTATCCAACTCCAGATGACAGTGAATCCGATGGGGAGGATATCAAAAACTGTGTCTAAGTGTATACCAGCAGTTCATGTATTGAAATCAACCCCCCTCGTGGAAAAAATTCTCGATGGGAGGACTGAAGTCAGTCACATTTAATTTTAATCTCGCAATTAAAATCAACCAATTGGGAGCCATATCAAATTGACACGAGGAATTAATCGTACACAATTTTAAAATGCATATGGAGATCGTGGAGTTTATGTTAAAATCCCTCTCCGACTTAGTATTTTTTTCAAAAATAAGGTTTTGTAAAACTATTCATTCAATTCAAAAAGACAGAACTTAAATCCTTGATAATTTTCAATTTACTTGTAGAAATTAAATTACTTGATCTTACTGTTTTAATCTTTCAAAATTAAAATAATTTTAAATTAAAATAAAGACTAAAGATAAAAATTTAGCATATACCATTGAATCAATTAGCCTGAATGAATAGAATTTTGAAAAGAATAAATAAAAAGAATTTTCCAAAAAAAATGGTGACCTTTTCAAAATTAAATTCATATTAACATAAAATGGGTGTTCCTAATTAATCTAATTATCAAACAAATTATGCAACATAATAATACATAGACATTCATGCAAATATAAATATATGCAAACAGAAATAAAAGTACAAAATTGCCCCTAATCTTTTTCTTGAATTAAAACTCTTCAAGCCTAAGAATCCTTAATGTAGAAGGCGTCCCTTTAACACAGTCTAAATTGAAGTAGACTTCGTTACAAACATGAGTTCTTGCTGATCTTTCCTTTTTAAAAACTCTTTTGCACATTTGGGAATAATTGGAATGAAGAACCGGAGAAAGAAGCATCAAAACAACATCAAGATTTTTTTTAAAATGAATCTACTCAGGGGATGTTTATCGACCGGTGGGGGTCGATAGATCAACCCTGTCGGGTAAAACCTCGTCCCAACTTCGCAGAACTCATGTAAAAACCTCCATATCCAAGTCAAAACTTCACCAAAGTCCACGAAGCTTTATCCAACACCCAAACCCATATAGATACATGATTCAAGTAGTAAAGAAATATTATAACCATTTTTTGACTCCTCCAAATACATCGATAAAGTAATAATTAAAAAAAATCTAATTATTACAACCATATCGAATCTGGGAGTGAAAAATAATTACAGATAAATCACCATAGGATCCAATCATATATGAAAACATACATTAGACCATGATGAATAGAATAAAATTGTTAAACCCTACAAAACTATGTTAGTACCAAATACATACAACCATGCATACATTCACCAACATATAAATAAAGGTATTAACTTGGGATATGATACCAATTACGAGGGGAAACAACTTGGGATTGGCATTTAAAATGTGGAAAATTTCAATCCTAAAGAAATTTAATTAATCATGCATTGAATAAAATAATAACTAGGTTTAAAGATTAAACTTAGGGTTCATGAATACAATACCATAGAGAATCATGTTGTGATTCGTATGAGGAGATGAAGTTAGTAGATGATGAAATCCTTCCTGCCCTCGAAGGTCTCCGAAAACCTTGTTTAACCTTCTGTAAAGCATAGATCCTTTAGTATATGATCCCTCCCAAAGCTAGGTAGGTGTGTGAGCATCTTTTTAAATAAAAACCATTTCGTATAAGTGAGATATAATAGTCACTCTCTAGGACTCTTCATAAAAAAATGAATAGAGTTTTTTCTAACCCCTCTCAAACCCTGATGATGGGTCATTTATTCTTAAACCCCTTCCCAAATCTTTATATACAAGTACAAAAGGTGGGCTCGAGCCAAAGTGGGTTTCTTGAGAGTCTGGACCTAATACTTGGGTGTGTGGACTACACTAGGGACCCAAGACAAATAACTAAATTAGCTCTAACTAAATAATCATAAATCCTAATTATAATTACCGTAATTTGTTTCGTTTATTTAATCAATCAATATTAATTTCAATAAATAATTATTGCTGCAATCCAATTTAATCATCTCAAAAATCACTCGGATATAATAAGGTCTTATTTGCAAAGTTGATTATGGTATATAATATGATTTTCCTTGTTACATGTCTGATATCCACTTGGTCAAATCAATTTACATATAATCCATTTTAACCAACATTTAATCAATTCCTTGATTCTCGGACTTAACTTATTTGATACTCCAATAAGATTATAAAATAATCCACCGATTGGGTTATACTTAGTAGAAGCAAAACATACAAGTCTACCAAATTGTATCATAATCCATGGTATCCTTTATACAAGTATTCTTCTGAATTACGATCTCATACCTATTCGATACTCCAATAATATTATAAAATAATCCACCGATTGGGTTATACTTAGTAGAAGCAAAACATACAAGTCTACCAAAGTGTATCATAATCCATGGTATCCTTTATACAAGTATTCTTCAGAATTACGATCTCATACCTATTTATACAACTGTCACCCAATATGCAGGGATCATTTGAACGGATAAAATCATACTACACCAATATTATTCAAAGTGATATTTATGCAAGCATTTTAGTCCTCATAATTCTCGGTATTATGAATTTACTTATTATTTGAAAATGGTGTAAGATTGATTTATTCTAGTCAAGACATTTATTATACTCAAATCTCACGGGTGCCCCTATTCAATACATTTATGGGACATACCGATCATAATCCTCAATAGAAGTATTGAAAAATTTCTTTAACCATCAAACAGATTCCTGTAGTTTAAGATAAACTACTAAGATTGCATCACAATCATTCTGATAATATGTTAACTATGTATCTAGGTTGCAAACATTTCAATAGTGCTAGAATTGAAATTTCGATCTCCTTGTGATCAATTCGAAATCGACTCACCGGAATTCCTACTGAGATCTATTGAAGACATGTCTATAATATATTTAAACCAAATATAAGGCTATCTTCTAACTATGATTCTTATTTAAAAATGAACTGACACACCTTTACTGAAAGGTAATCGTCATACGTGTTTTTAAGAATAAAATCCCAATGGAATCATGTATTTTATGTATTGCATAAATTTATTTATCTAGCTCGAACCTTGGTCAGCCATGTTGACCCCTTTGACCTCTTATATTTGGATGTTACGTCGGTTAAGAAATTTTACACGGGGATTCCCTTTATCTGATGATGCTAGTTTGGTCAAGTGATTGACCTTTGTATTCTCCTCTCTTGGTATGTGGTTGATCGTGAATTCTCTTAAGTAACCCGCCAGCTCCTGAAAATGTTAGAGGTAGGCCATCACTTTATTTCATTTAGCCCCATATTCTCTTAATACTTGGTTAAAGGTCATGTTTGAATCACTTAAGAACTTGACCAAGGAAGCTTTGAGGGAAAGTTCTAGTCCTAATCTAACAATTAATATCTTTTACTTGGTTGTATTATTCGATTCTTGGAAGTTAAATATCATGGAATATTCCATGCTTGAAAAATACAGCCGGATAATGATGAGCCATACTTCACTATCGACCTTATTGGATGACCTATTCAAACATACATCATAAATTAAATAGTAGGCATTCAACCTTTGAATTAACTCGATATCTTTTAGATTTATCAATTATTTCAAGAAATTTATAACGTTTTGCTCCTTAAGAGATACCCACATTTTATATTAGATATTAAAATCTCCTAAATATACTGACCACTTCATCAGTTGTCTAAAGACCTTTGGCTCTTGTAGGACCTGCTTAAAGGGATGGTCAATGAAGACAACTATAATGTGGGCTTAGAAGTATGGCCTTAGTTTCAGAGCATAAATTATGAGTGAAAATGCCATCTTTTTTATCTTTAGGTATATTAATTTAGATTCTCTGAATTCCCTACTCATGCAGTACACTGATCATTGTATCCCAGTGTCATCCTTGATAAGTCTTGGACCGATATCTGAGGACAAAATAATCAAGGTATAATTCCGCTCCCGGAACAGGTTTGGAGAGAAGTGGGGCTTCAGTTAAATATCTCTATAACTCTTCAAATGTTTATTCACACTTTTGCGTCTATATAAATACTTTTGTCAATATTTTTAAGAACGATAAGCACTTATCCATTGCTCTGTGGACAAATTTGTTCAAGGTTGCAACCCATTTGGTCAATGATTGTACCTCCTTAATCATTTTGGGACCTCTTGAATTTTCTCGAGGTTTGCCTCTATACCCCTACTGATAACCATGAACCTTAATTTTTGTAAAGGATAGACCAAATGCACATTTTTAGGGGTTTAACTTCATTTCGTACTTGTTGAGGATAACAAACATCTCCTTTAGATCGTTGATGTGTCACTTTTTCTTTCAAACTTTTGAGCAAGTTGTCATTTGCATACACCTCCCCTATTTGCACTTTAAATATGGCATTGACAAGAATTTGATAAGTAGACCCAATATTTTTATCCCAAAGGGCATCACCTTGTAGTAGTATGTTCCTCGATTGATTATAAACGATGATTTCTCTTTGTCATCTGGATGCATTCAAATTTGGTTGTAATCAGAGTACCCATCAATGAATGATAGCATCTCGTGGCTCTCTATTGCATCGATTAGCGCATTAACCTTTGGGAAGGTATAGCGGTCTTTAGGGCAAGCCTCATTTAGATCTGAATAGTCCACACATAGCCTCTATTTCCCATTCGATTTTTTGAACATAACATCATTGTATAACAAGTTTGGATATTTTTCATCCTAAACAAATTAGGTATCCAATAACTTTAGTACTTCATTATGTGATTCTTAGTTTCTCGCTAGGCGAAAATCCATTTTCTTCCCTCTTACTGTGTGACTCACTGGGTCAACCTTCAAGTGGTGGGTCACTAGTTCTTGATTCATCTATGCATGATCCATCGCTATTGATTCATCTATGCATGACAAATCTGCATAACTACAAGAAAATGTGTCGTAGTGTTTTTCGTGGGTAAGTCACTAGTTCTTGTCTTCGTTTATCAATCAAAGATTATACAATATATACCACCCCTTCTCATCGTGTTTCGAATAATATAATAAGGATGATGTATTCGATCGACAACCATCTGGGTTAATCTTCCCTTAGATATGACACATTGCTGTGAAATGATTCGTTCTTCTTCAACGATCTAAAATAACATCTTCTGGCATGGGATTGACTTTCGTGTACTCTTCATGTTCCGTTCAGTGTTGTAAACTGAAGGGCGTGGGATTCGATTGAGAGTAGTTAATCTAACTAGCTTAGTGTTACATGTGCTATCAAGACATTGTATGTCAATATTGATCTTACTATAAAAAAAAGTCCACTTATAAAGTGGTAGACTTTGGGATTTTCCCTATTGTCAGGGGTATGTTGATCGCCCCTTCAATATAAACTTATTCCCCTGCGAAACCTAGGATTGGTCCTTAGATTTATCGATCCAAGCACCTTCCAATTTCATCTTTTTAAAGTAGTCGTAGTATATAATGTCTACATAGTTATGCGTGTCTATCATAATTATCCCGATTACCCAGTTAAATATAATTTCCTCGATCAAGAGCGGGACATTGTGTAGTGTGATCAAGTTTAGGGGTCCTTCTAGGTAAAAACTATACTTTCTTAGTCTTCAAAGGGTTGGGGGCTTGAACCTCCATCATTTAGCATTTTGACCCTTGTAGGCCTTTAAGACGAATGTAGAATCTCCTTTGCTCGTAAATACTTTGCATATCATAATAATTCATCTAACTAGGCAAATTTTGTTAATCAATTCCACTTTTTTACCTTTCTAACTTATGAACACGCTCCCTTGACCAACTTCAACGATGATGCCTTTCCTTGTGAGTCTAGTCCTTTGTGATTTCCCCTCTCTTTATGAACTCTCTCAAATGTTTTATTCGGATCAAGGAATATATTTTATTCTTAAGAAGAAGGGATCTATTGTATTGTGTTTGTAGTCCTGATAAATACTGGAATACTATTTAGACTTCTTTTTGGATAACCAGTTTCTCATCATGTTCGACCAATTCAGTATTCTTGAATCACTCATGGTGGATAAGACTCGTTCCATCATCATATTGAGTGGAGTAAACCGATGATATTATGGTCGGTATTTCATAATGTCCCTGTTAATACCAAAATTTATCACCCTACGTGGATCAACTACAAGCTATCACGTGTCATCTAATGTGGAACAAGTCCAGGTCAGCCTGGTACAAAAGCTCGACCAACAACTTGTATTGCCAATAAAGCGATAATGGTCTTACAGCCTGTATTGCCAATAAAGCAACAACATTCACATATTTAATTCTCATTACGTATTGATGTAAAGGCCTAACGAATGAAATTATTTCATCATTTCACATGACAACTATCAAGACCCCTCTTGGACTATAAATACATTATATTACCCTCATTGCAAGGGACAGGAAAAACAACTTAAGGCAATCAATACATAACAGTGGACGTAGGGTATTTCTTTGAGTCGAACCACTTTAAAATTTCTCGTGTCTTGTTTATTTTACTTATTTTATCTGTGATCAATTAATTAGGCCTAGTCTAGCTTTTTGCATCAACAGATTGGCGCCATCTGTGGGAACATATTGATAAACATTTTTACTCATTCATTATCCATGGCTAAAATTTCATAATCAAGCACCAGAAATGAGGGAATTCTGCCTACTCCCTCTGTACCTCCAAATAATAATGATTTAACAGCAATTTTGGCTAGCTTGGCCAAGGGTCAAGAGGCTATGCAGGATACTATACGACAGTTGGCTCAAACTCTGCAAGCTGGAGTTCCTGCACAAGTTAATCAAAGGAATATGCCACCGGCGCCAACAAGGAGTTTTGGGCATAGTCGTTCCAAAAATTCTAGGGATCCTTCATACCTTCCTCGAGTAACTTCTTCTATTAGGATCACTAATTCCACTGATGGATTACTCTCTCATCCCAGAAAGATTGAGTGCCTTAGAAAGGCTAAGTAGGGCTTTTCCTTTCGATCGTTTGAGACCCTAAGGAAATGCCCTATGGGTTGCGTCGAGAAATACTCGACGACCAAGCGATTTAAGGGAAGGTTCAGCCCAAACCAGATTAAATACCCGACAAACTGATAGGTCCAGTCAGAGAGAAGGTTCGCAAGAATAAAGCTCATCACGATCAGTTGGTCGGCATAGAAAATCTGCCACCCACAGATCTGGTACTAACAGTGATGCTTGGAAAGGTTCCATTCAGCATTTGGAAGACACATTAGGAGAAGTTTTATGAAAGGATCCCCCTTTGTGCAAACCATCATATATTTCCCTATGTTGATCAAGCTTAAAGCTCCAGTGGTCACTCCCACGTATGATGGGAAGACTAATCCAGTTCTTCGTATAAAATAATACCAAGTAGCGGTTGATATTTATACCGTTCCTAATGAAATTAGGTGTAGGGCATTTTCAGGAACAATCACTCGATCTACTCAAATCTAGTACAATAGTCTTCCTCGGGGACATATTTATTGCTTCCAATAACTCACCGAGCTATTCATTGGTAATTTTTGCTTTTGAGCAAAATCAGTGAAGCGAGTAGCTCATTTACTTAGTATAAGACAGAAGGAGGGAGAAAGTACCAGGGATTACATCACTCATTTCAACAACGAGAAATTAGAGGTCATTGATTACGAAGAGAAAACTGTAATTACTGCCCTCATGAATGATTCTCTCCCCGATAAACTATACTATACTTTGGAAAAAGATCCCATGAAGATGATAACAGAATTGATGGGCAAAGCAGCAAAGATTATGAACACCGAGGAAGCTATGGCTGCCAAAAATAATTCATATGAAAAGGCGAAAGCAAAGATAAAAGGGAAGTCAGATAAGAAGGAACACAAGAATCATAATTAATGCAGGAATTCGAAAGTAAAAGAAAGCCTAGATCGGCTCAGGAAATTTACCAATTACACTCCCTTAATGATGCATATACATCACGTTTTGAAAGAAATAAAACACAACAATGATTTGAGTTGGCCTGAAAAGCTAAGGTCACCTGCTGATAAAAGGGAGAAGTCCAAGTATTATAAATTTCACAAAGATCATGGTCATACGACCAACCAGTGTATTGCTCTCCAAAATGAGATAGAAACACTCATCCGAAGAGGAAAATTGGACAAATTTGTTGATCGATAGGTTAGTGGAAGAACTAGAGGAAGAGGTCGACAGATATCTAAATTACTAGTTAAGCCCATAGATGATAGGAAGAGGAACCACGACGAGGAACCAGAAGATGATCCTGATCTTCCCAAGAAGTTTAGACAACCGGAACGCGAGGTATTCACACTCAGTTTAGATATTTTGATAGCCACATGATTACAGGTGGGGATGCAGGAGGAGGAGATAATATAGTTGAAAGGAAGGATTGTCTCAATGAGGCTCAAGCTTGTTCCTATATCCAGCGAATTAACCTTGCCGAAGATTATCGACCAAGAAAAGTTAACAAGGATAAGCTCATAATTAGCTTTTCCAAAAATGACCTATCTGGAGTGTTGTATCCTCATGACGATCCTTTAGTAATCAGAGTTAAGATAAAAGAAGTACTAGTGGAAAGAACATTAGTGGATAATGGCAGTTCGACAGACATCATATTCTATCCCTGTTTTGATAGTTTGGGATTAAAACTCAACCAACTGGAGCCTTACCACTGGACACTCATTAGATTCTCTAGCAAAAAAGTATTTCCATTAGGGACAATCAAATTAGACGTGTTGATCGGGACATAGACGACGAGCATAATAGAGAAAGTGACATTCTTTGTAATGGATAAAAATGTTCATTCTGCCTATAACATGGTCATGGGAAGAGTTTGTCCGAAGAAATTTGAAGTTGTACCCTCTATTATTCATCAATGCCTGAAGTTCCCGACCAACTTTAGAGTTGGAGTAGTTAAAGGACATCAGAAAGTAGCTCAGGAATGCTACTATTCCTCTACCGAGGAAGAAGATGTGTTGGAAATAAAGAGAAAAACGACCACATATCAAGTGGATATATCTGAGCCGAACAGCGAATCTGAGGTTAAAACCTTAGATCCACGAGATGAATCTGAGCTTGTAAAAGGCCAAGTAATGGAGGCAATAGAAAGAATTATTCTGAATGATGATAAACTAGAACAAACTACTCAAATAGGATCGTCATTAGAATCGGTTCTTAAACAGGAGTTGGTGGCTTTTTTTAGACAAAGAAAATAGGTGTTCGCATGGATCCATAAAGATATGCCAGGCATAGAACCAAATTTCCTATGCCATGAGCTCAAGGTTAATAAGGAGGTTAAACCTGTGAAGCAACGAATAAGGATTTTTAGCCCGAAGAAGAACCAGGCTATGCAGGAAGAGGTGAAAAAGCTTCAAAAAGCTTCCTTTATTAAAGACATGAAGTACCCAGACTGGTTGTCCAACGTAGTTATGGTAAAAAAGAAAAATAATAAATGAATGATGTGTGTGGATTTTACTGACCTGAGCAAAGCGTGCCTAAATGAACACTTTTCTTTGTTGTGAATTGATCAACTAGTGGATGATACTCCATGGCACGAGCTGGTAAGTTTCATGGATGCATATTCTGGATATAACCAGATAAAAATGAAACCGGAAGATAGAGAAAGTACTTCCTTCATTACTCCCCGGTGAACTTATTGCTATAATGTTATGCCATTTGGTCTAAAAAATGCAGGTGCTACCTATCAGAGACTGGTGAACAAAGTATTTGAGGAGCAAATAGGCAAGAATATAGAGGTATGTGTTGATATTCTCACTAAGAGCAAAAAAGTTGCTGATCACATTGCCGACCTCAGCTAGACATTTGATTAATTGAAAAAGCACCAGATGTGTAAGGACATAGTCCATCACATTTTGTATATCGTATACTGCTACAAGTTTGTCGAAGAATTGGGAAGCTTACATCTACAATTGACAATCTGAATTTTCAGACGACTTCAACAATCATGCCCAACAAGGATGAGTTTGGTAAAATGTGTTTTTGTTCCACTTACATTTTACATAAAAAAGGGATGGGATATTTTTGAAAAAATAAAATATTTTTCTATTTATGAAAAATCATTTTTGAAATGTTTTTAAATGATTTTAAACATAAAAAGTTTTGGATAAAGGTTTCTCATCTCGAAAATAGTCTTAAGTTTTGAAGTGCCCAAGATTTATAAAAGACTGAAGCTTTTTAGGAAACGTGTATGATGTCATTCGAACGACATCGTATTTCCTTCAAACGAGATCAGATCTCGCTCGAACGACATCGTGTCTCGTTCGAACGAGCTGTTTTATTCTGACACGTCACCGCCTTAAATTTTAGTATTTAAAGGGTGTCAGGCTACTGTATTTCGTGTGGAGAAAACATCAAGTTTAACAAAATACGTTTTGAGTGTTTTTTTGGTTTATTCTCCATCTTTTTTAGGGTACAAAATTTTGTTTTATAATTCACAAATCCCAGACTTTTTGTGTGCGTTGTTTGTGGAACCTAACGCATAGTTTTGCTGGGATTTTTGTTACTGAATCTAGATGCCTTGGAAAGGTACTGGGCTGACCATAGGTGCCACTTACGAGAGGTACTGAGTTGATCGACTGCGTGTTATAGGGAGTGTTGCGGTGTTCCTGGGTTGCTGACTACGAACCAACAGCTGTGGGCATTTCGTAAGTCAAATTGTATTTTCGCAGTAATCCGATTGTAAACCGTTCCTTTACAAATTATAGTGGAAATAAAAGATTTTTACCCTGCGAGGATTTTTTCCTGAAATCTGTCTTTGTCAGCTTGTTCATCGCATGATTTAATTTGAGTTTTGAATTGACACGTAGATGCATGCTTAGGGACTGATTTAATTGGTATTTGGTTTGAGTAAATTTGGACATCCAATTAAATAAGTCTAAATTGGAAATAGTGCATATATTTGAATCAGTATCTCATACGGCACAAGTTTCTCAAATTGGTATCAGAGCAGGTTACGCTAATATATTGCGTATTCCTATTTTTTACAAACTTGTGTGATATTGATTTTTGTGTGAAAAATCTAATTTTAGAAAGTTTGTCGCAATGTTTCCAAACGAGAACTTATATAATCGAATGCCTATTTTTTATGGGTCCAATTATACCTATTGGAAAGCTCGTATGAAATCCCAATTAAAAGCCATTGACGAATGAGTCTGGTTGCTTTGTGGAGGATGGATCTTCCCACTGTCACTGCTAATAACGTCACCTCTTTGAAACCTATGTCTGATTAGACCGAAGATGATTTTAAAATGTCTAATTTTAATTCCCCTGGTTTGAGTGTTATTTCGGTAGCCGTCACCCCCGACGAGTTCCGCCAAATTATGACGTGCACTACGTCTAAAGAGGCATGCGATGTCCTCCAATTGACACATGAGGGTACGAACGCGGTTAAGAATAAAAGTTATAAAATTTGGCCACCCAGTTTGAGACCATTACCATGTCTGAGTCTGAATATTTTGATGAGTTTTATGATCGTGTGTCGGTCATTGTTTACTCGAGTTTTAATTTAAATGAGCCTATTGATAACACGCGTGTCGTTAAAAATATTTTGAGATTTCTTCCAAAACGTTTCATTCCTAAAGTCCCTATTTTGAATTCGTTGGGAAAGTTAAATTCACTTAAGTTAGAAGAGCTCGTAGGAGACCTACAAACTTATGAGATTCATATGTTTCCCCAAACCATTAAGGCTAAGGATAGAGTCGTTTCTTTAAAAACTCAAGTTAGGAAGAAAAAGATAGAGAGAGTGTATGAATCTGATTCTGAGGAAGAGTTTAGCATTGACGATGTGGCCTTATTTGCGAATTTTTTTAAAAAGTTTCTCAAATTGAACAAAAATAATGCTTTCAATAAAAAGTCATTTGAGAAATATATATATAAAAAAAAGGCCACAAAGGGAAATGAAAAAGAGAGTGAGAGAAAGAAAGAGGAAGAGAGTGGAGAATATGAGATGATTTATTTTGAATGTCAAGGGAAAGGACATAGGGCTTTTGAGTGTGCTACTAGGCTTAATAGAAAAGGGAAGAAAGTAGCCATTCCCACCACTCTTAGTGATAGCGAGGGAGATGATGAGAAAGATGAGTCCTCACAAGTGAAGTGTTTAGCTTTTTCGAGTCGTATGATCACACCCACTTTGCCTCACGATGATAGTATTCACGAGAGCGACGATGATGACTCGAGTGTTTCTAGTAGAGATGAGAGCGAGTTTGAAAGTGGAGATGAAAGTGAGCTCCAAAAATCTTTTAGGGATTTGTACACCGAGACCTTGAAAACAAAGAAGTATAATAAAAATTTAGGTTGTCGATTTTTAGATTTGGAGAGAGAGAAGGAAGTTTTAAGGAGGGAAAAATGTGACTTGACCGACACGGTATCTAGTCTGACGACATGTGTATCCCAACTTGAGAGTGATCTTAAACGTGCTGAGGAGGTCAAAGTCCCTTTAGAGAACACATCTAAGAAAGTTGAAAAGGTGGTTGTCAATCCCGTTTTGGGTGGTGATGAGAGTTTAGGAAAAGGTCATGACGGTGCATCAACTTCTTTTGTTGCACCTGAGTCGGTTCCCACTTTGGTGATTGATTCACGTGATCCTCATCCCAACCCACCTAGGCGTCCCATTCCCGTTAGGAGAATATGTCCTAGAATTTTTGAAAAATTAATTCCTAGGTCGGTTTATGTTTGAGCGAGGGCACCTTAAGGAATTTCGCTTTAAGTTGGGTAATGTGTCACGCTATAATCCTACACATGATCGCACACATGCACCCACTCATGATACTTTGCTTGCACACAATGATAGAGAGTTTGCACATATAGGAGAGAAAGTAAAATTTTGGTCAAGACTTCATATGATTTGATGGAGTTATTTCAAAAGATGTCACCATCTTTGGAAAACTCCACCGTACCTATGGATGAGGTCTAGACATTTTTGCTAGCATAGGGTGATTTACATGATGATTCTTTTGCCTATTTCCAGTATGTACCTTATATTTTTTTTGGTTCTATTTTAGCACTATTTTAGATCTGTTTGCCTATTCTAGGAACTGTTTTTTATAAAATTTTCTCACTGGACAAAACTGTATGTCATTATGTGTATTCTGAGAAAATTTGACTTGTCTCATTCTGACGAGATTGCCTGTCGCTCAAACGACATGGCATCTCGTTCGAACGACCCTGAATTTTGTTTGCAGTCCCTACTTCTTCCTGCTATATGTTAATGGTACTGCTGGGTTGTTTCTGAACAGTGTTTGAAAAAATAAAAGATTTTTTCTTTTTAGAAAATTTTTGAAAAATCCAAAAAGAGTTTTGTATTTTGTTTGCACCTTATATAAATGCACACTTAGTATGACTAACTCACAACTTCATGCCATATCCATGTGACTGTTTGATAGTGTTTTGAGACAATATATTGTGTCATTCATGTGCGTTACAACGTTTGGAGTGTTTGAGATGGTATAGTGTTACTACCTACACGATTGACTCTATTTATCCTTTATTGCACCCATGTACGGATTAGTTTGATGTTTGTGCTTGTCTATCACATGTTGGTTGAGTGTTTTCGCTTTAATTTTATCTATACAACGAACTAAATGCGATAAAACTTGACAAATAGTAGTGCATGATATAAATCGTTTGTAAGATTTGTGTGTTTTATTTTTGAAAAAATGGTGAAGGGTTACGAAATGTACTCATTTATCCTTTGCGATTAAGCCACCGTTTAAAATAACCTAAAAAAGTGAGGAATTAAAAATTATCGGGGGTCCAACGAGGTTTAAAGGAGCCCGAAAAAAATTGTAAGGCAAAAAAAAGAAATTTATGCCAAAAATAGGTCAATAGGTTTTTAGTTTCATCATCTCATAAGAAAAATAAAAACATTATCTTTTAATGAGGGAGTTTGGATGGAATTTTCAACGGTTTGCACGTCCTTGAAAGTCATGTAAAAGCATTACATAGTTTTGGACGTTATTGGTGTGGAAATAATTTATACTTTGATTTGATGATATGATTAAGACTACGTCATCTAAATTCAACAATTTTCAACTAAGGACTACTTTTGATGTTCATTCGTTAGGAGTACACTTATACATCTTGCACATATGACATGATTGAGTTAATTTTTCTATTAACTTTGTTCACACCCATTCATATAGTATCCATGATTTGGTTGTCTTAGTATAATTTCATGGTGTGTGTTTTTTGTAACATCATTCTTATTTTTTTTTGTATAAAAAATTGAAAAATTGAAAAATAGTTTGTTTTCTTGTTTACCATTACACCCCGATTTGCTTTATGTGATTTATTCTTTTTCTTGTCTATTTCGGACAAATAAAAAGGGGGAGAACGAATTATGATTTTATGGGGGAGTCTTATGTATGGGGGAGATTTGATTATGCTTACATGTTTATGTTTATATCATTTCAAACTCGATACGTCACGAGGTTTTTGCATTATCTCATGTGTATAGGTACAATTGAAGATTCTTTGGATTGCACACCCTGATAAGAAAAGCTTGGAGATTTGAAAAGTTGATTGTTGAAGAATGAAAAAAAATTAGAAGACTTCTTTAGTTTATATTCCACGTTTGAGTTTTTAGGAGGGTAGATTTGTATAGGTTATATTTTGATTGATAATTCAAATATTTATATTTTGTACCGGCATCGAAATAGGGGGAGATTTGTAAGGACATAGTTCGTCATATTTTGTATGTCGTATACCGCTATAAGTTTGTCCAATAATTGGGAAGCTTACATCTACAATCAACAATCCGAATTTCAAGACGACTTCAACAATCATCCTCAACAAGGACGAATTTGGTAAAAAGTGTTTTTGTTCCATTTACATTTTAGATTTTACATAAAAAAGTGTTGGGATATTTTTTAAAAAATAAAATATTTTTCTATTTATGAAAAATTATTTTTGAAATGTTTTGAAATGTTTTAAACATAAGAAGTTTTGGATAAAGGTTTCGGATACCGAAAACAATCTTAAGTTTTGAAGTGTCCAAGATTTATAAAAGACTGAAGGTTTGTGGGAAACGTGTATGATGTTGTTCAAACGACATTGTATCTCATTCAAACGAGATCAGATCTCGCTCGAACGACGCTGTGTCTCGTTCAAACGAGCTATTTTATTCTGACACGTCACTGCCTTAAATTGTAGTATTTAAAGGGTGTCAGGTTACTGTACTTCGTGTGGAGAAAACACTGAGTTTAAGAAAATACATTTTGAGTGTTTTTTTGGTTTATTATCCATCTTTTTGAGGGTTCAAAATTTTGTTTTACAATTCACAAATCCCGAACTTTTTGTGTGAGTTGTTTGTGGAACCTAAAGCATAGTTTTGCTGTTGAATCTAGGTGCCTTGGAAAGGTACTGGGCTGACTATAGGTGCCACTTACGGGAGACACTGGGCTGATCGACTATGTGTCATAGGGAGTGCTGCGATGCTTCTGGGCTAATGACTACGAACCGACATCTGCGGGTATTTCGTAAGTCAAATTGAATTTTTGCTGTAATCCAATTGTAAACCGTTCATTTACAAATTATAGTGGAAATAAAAGGTTTTTACCCTGCGGGGATTTTTTCTTGAAATCTGTCTTCGTCAGCTTGTTCATCGCATGATTTAATATAAGTTTTGAATTGACACGTAGATGCATGTTTAGGGGGTAATTGGTATTTGGTTTGACTAAATTTAGACATCCAATTAAATAAGTCTGAATTGGAAATTGTGCGTATATTTGAATCAGGATCGTACACGGCACAAGTTTCTCAAGATGAAGTTAAACCCCACCAAATGCGTCTTCGGAGTTCAGGAGGGAATGTTTCTCGAATATATAGTAAATCAAAGGGGCATTGGAGCTAATCCAGATAAGATTAAATCTCTGATCGAAATGCAATCCTCGACCTGTAAAAAGGATGTTCAAAGGCTAGCAAGGCGCGTAGCAGCACTCAACAGATTTATGTCCCGAGCAATGGACAGGTGTTTGCTATTCTTTAAGGTTCTCAGAAAAACCTTTGAATGGAACGATGAATGTGAAAAAACCTTCTTGGAATTGAAGAAGTACCTAAGAACACCACCACTACTCTCTCGACCAGTGTTGGGAGAAAAAATGTATCTATATTTGGCAGTTTCTGAGTCAGTTGTTAACTCTGCCTTGATCAGGAAGAGAATGGAGTCCAAAAGCCAGTTTATTACACTAACAAAGCTTTTCGAGGAGCAGAAGTTAGATATCCGAGACTTGAGAAATTAACAATGGTCTTAATTGAGGCTAGTAGACGAATGAAGCCATATTTTTAATCTCACGCCGTAATGGTATACACTGACATGCCACTAAGGAAAGATTTGCATAAGCCACAAAAATTCGGGAGATTAATGTATTGGGCTGTGGAGTTGGGGGAATATGACCTTGTATACGAACCAAAAACTGCTTTAAAAGGCCAAATTGTGGTTGATTTTATTACAGAATTCACATACCCAAAGGTCCCTGAGCAACAAGGGATTCTAGCCGAGCAACACTCAGGAGTCAGCATACCTACTGGAGAAACCCCAGACCAACTCCAAATAAGGGAAATTGCAGTAAAAGTTACCACCAATCAACCAAAATCGTCCAACAGAGTACAATAGATGAAGAAGAAATATGAGGAGTTAAAGGATAAAATCGTCCATCAAGGGATTCTGACAAACCAAGCGTTTGACAACAATATTCCTATATGGAGTTTGTATGTTGATGGGTCGTCCTGTGCAACTGGATGTGGAACTAGAATCATTATCAATACTCCAGACGAGCTAGATATAGAGTATACTCTACGATTCTAATTTCAAGCCTCCAATAATGAGGCAAAGTATGAAGCTGTGATTGTTGGTTTAAATCTATCTAAATCACTTAATGCCGAGCAAGTTGTGGTATACAGTGAATCACAGTTAGTGGTAAACCAGGTGTTGAACTTATATGTAGCAAAAGGAGAACTGATGTCCAGATACTGAGCCAAAGCGTTGGAGATAATTTCCACTTTGATTGTTGTCCAAATGATCAGAATTCCAAGATTGGAAAATGCCCGAGCAAATGCTCTTACTCGGTTGGCTTCAGCAACCAGAATTGAGTTGCGAAGAACTATTTCTATTGAGCTACTTGCTAATAGGAGCATTGATGACGATATGATGGTTAATTTTATTGCAGTTATGATGGTTAATTTTATTGGAGTTAATATGGGCCCATCTTGGATAGATCCCATAAAATCTTATATTGAAGAAGGAATTTTACCAGCCGACCTACTTGAAGCTAAGAAACTGAAGTACAAAGCTGGAAGATATGTGCTAGAGAATGGTGTATTATATAAAAGAGGATTAACTGTTGATCTATAACGGTGTGTGCACCCAGCTGAAGTGAAGGATTTGATTGAAAAAGTCCATGAAGGGTCCTGTAGAGCCCATGTAGCAGGAAGAACATTGTTGCAGAAAATCCATACACAGGAGTACTACTGGCCAGCTATGCGACCAGATTATGCAGATTTTGCTAAGAAGTGTGATAAGTGCCAGCGGTTTTCCAGCTTATGCAAGGCACTACAAGCTCTCCTAACACCAATCACTTCACCTTGGCCCTTTTCTATGTGGGGAATTGACTTGGTTGGGCCCCTACTAACCACCCGAGGAAGGTTCAAGTACCTGGTTATAGCTGTTGATTACTTTACTAAATGGGTGGAGGTTGAACCGTTGATCGATATGTCATATGAAAAGGTTTATCAATTTTTTTGGAAGAATATCATATGCAGGTATGGCTTACCCTATGCCTTTATCATTGATCATGGCACACAGTTTGACAATGACGAATTTGCTGCTTATTGTGCCCAGTTCAATGCCCAAAAAATCCATTTTGCTCATATCCATCCTCAAATCAACGACCAAACAAAGGTAACTAATAGAACTTTACTAAATGGGTTAAGGAAAAGGTTGGAAAATACCAAAGGGGATTGGATCAATGAACTGCATTATGTCTTGTGGGCGTACCAAACAACTCCCTGAACAGCTACTGGAGAAACTCCCTACCTGTTAGCGTTTGGTACTGAAGCTGTAATTCCTATCAAGATAGGTTTACCTACGCACAGAGTTCTTAACTTCAACACCCCAGTTAGTGATTTGATGAGAAGACTAGAGTTAGACATGCTGGAAGAAGTCCGTGAAGATGCAACTTTAAGCAATGCAGACTATCAACAACGAACTGCTCATTTCTACAATAAGAGGGTCATGCCGACCAACTTAAAAGAGAGTGATTATGTTTTGAAGAAAGTGATTCAGAAGAGCAATAATCTGGAAGCCAATTGGCATGGGCCTTATCGTATTACTACAGTCATCCAACCAGGCACATATCCAATTGAGACTTTGGAAGGGGAAGAATTCAAGAATTCATGGAATGCAAAACACTTGAGGATATACTATCAGTGACGTATTTATGTTATATTAAGTTCTTTTCAATATTAATGAAAATGCGATTTTTCCAAAATTGTTATTTTTTCTTTTTCAGAGTACTAGTGCTATGCACTACACTATGTATATACAAAAATACCAACAAAGTTGGTTGGCATAAGAAAAGACCACCAACAAAGTTAGTGAGCATCAACAAAGACCACCAATAAAGTTGGTCGGTATCAATAAAGGCCACCAATAAAGTTGGTCGGTATCAATAAAGGACCCAACAAAGTTGGTTGTCAAACATATAAAAATAAAGCAAGTCTAAATTGTAAGTCCCAAATTCTTGGTTAACGAAGAGCCGAATGAATAATTTTCATCTAAACTGGGCTAAAAGATGGATAAATGTTCCACTCACGCCTGGGAATCGAGGTAACTAATGAAATTACCTAAAAATTTGGGGTATATTAGTAGAACCATGGTGATGCATTGGTAAATGGTATAATACCTGGGATAAGACCAATGATATCAATAGAACTGGTGAAAAATAAAAGATTAACTAAAGGTTGATCCATTCACAATCAAAGACAAAGAAAACATTCATATACGCAAAGATTAACTAAAAATCAATCCATTCATAAAATAAACTTGTCATTAAATCAAATGATTACATATTATTGTCTAAACATGAAAAAACAAAATACAAATCATTATTCTAAAGAACATTTTCCTTCAGCCTTAGAAACAGGATCCATGTTAGCTGGAGGATTATCTAAAGTAAAAGGGGAGTTGATGAAGTTAAAATTCTGAAGCATCCTGGTGTTGCTTCTACTATGATGATCAAGCAGATGGGGAGGTCGGACGATCTCTAGTTCATCATGTATCTCGTAATCTCCTAAGTATTTTGAAATCAAGCATTGAGGAATACGATTAACAGGAATCTAGTTAACATCAAACTTAAATGGAGGATTATGAAGCTCCAGCAAGCCTAGGTCATACCAATCCCACATAGAGTCGTTCTGATCTACTTTCATCACGGTTAAATCATTCATCCAACCCCATTTATAGGATTCATTCTTGGACTATTCAAGTCTATCGTCAAAATGTCCCAAAGCTTCATTATATCCATCCATCCAAACTTCTCTTGGTTGCTTTTGGAATTGAAAGGCTAATTTATCAACGTGTGGCTGCAGTTTTTTTAGTACTCCATCCATAAACTCTAAGTGGGAAGATTAAGTGGATAATTGTTCAGACAAGGTCTGCAGCTTCTGGGACGTCTCAGCAATAGCTCGGTCTTTTGCTTTTAATTGAGCAGCTAGATTAGCAAGGATTTGTTGGGTCCTAACTTCTTCTGTAGTTCCTCGGCCAGGCCTATTTCTTGCTCGGGAAGAGGATGCAGGCTTAATCTTTTTTAAAGCTTCCAATTCAACTCTTAATGTTGCATTCTCAGCCTCTAAAAAGGAGTAACCTTCATCCGTAGTAGCAATAACAACTCCAGAAGCAGACTTCAAAAGCTTCACTTCATCCCTAAAATTATTATTCTCCTTTTTCAAGAGTTTGGCAACAGTCCTAGTTTCTTCAACTTCAAGCTTAAGTAAAGCTTCCTTTTTATTATAAATAGAGATAAATCTATCAAAGCCCCGACCTACACTCAAATTCTGATACTTCTGCTCGTAGTTCTGATGCAACAGTGCAGTGGATTCCTTATCCTGTTCTTGAAGTTCTTCAATCATCTCATAGTAGGCAACATTGTTTGCTACTACCCGATCAAGTAAGTACTTCAAATACTTGTAGGCTTCTTTAGCCTGCTCTGATACATCATCACCGAGCAACTGAACAATATCTTCTTCGAATAAGTTCGTATGATCTGCTTTGAAAAAAGCATTGCACTTCGTTAGTAGCTCGAAATCATTGGAAGAAAATTATTCCATCTTCTCTATAATTTAGCAAGAAGAAATTACCACCAATCAACAACAAGAATGGAGAATAATTATAATCAACAAGAGATAAAATGAAATAAAAAGTTTGTTTATTGATAACAAAGAGTTCAAGTACAATCAAAATGAAGAAAAAGAAATAAAAAAAGTAAAAAGGAAAATGCAGAACAACTTTACACCTTCTCCTTATAATTTTCAACCTTCTTGTCCTGCTCAGAAGAAGGAGGTACAGGTTGGAGTTGCTCGATTTTCTCGGCTGGAGGATGAGAAGACTCAAAAATTTTAGGTTGATCAGAAATAGATTCAACCACTAGAGAAAACTCTCCAGAACCAGCTTTATCTTCGACCTCATCCTCAATGGCTGGAGGAGGACCATGAACATATCTCTGAAAAACTTTAGAGCCTTCAGATGTGTTTAGCTCCTGAAGGGTAGTAACCCAACCATTTCTTTAGCATTTTTGTTTTGCATACTCAATTTGAGTAAAGGCAGTAGAAATGGCTTTGTTCCACCCTTTATCCCACCCAATACTGAAGGAGGCTTTAATAATAGAGTTTCTCTTAGCGCTGACAAAGGATACAAGCTCTTCTGTAGCCTTTGCCCTTCGTTTAGCTTCCTCTACACTGCGCTCAGCTTCCTCTGTCTTACACTCAGCCTCCTTCCCATTGCGCTCAGCTTCCTTGGCCTTGTGCTCCGCTTCAAGGGCATTATCATCAGACGTCTGTCAAGCAGCCTCAGTTGGCTTCAATTTCTCCACCCAAGAACTCTTCTCAGTCTCTAAGGCCTGCTGAGATTCGAGCAGAGACTTCTTCAAACCAGCCAAGGCTTCCTCTACATCTTTTGAAGAAGAAGAATCCCTAATTGCATCATCCTTCTCCAGCATATTATTGAAGTGTATCAAGAATTGAAAAAGCTGAAGATCAAAATGAGTATATGAGAAATATAAAAAATAACCAAACTAAGAAAATGGAAACCACTTATTGATGCAAGGCTCTGAGCAGCCAATTTAGAAACCAGCATGGCATCCACCCCCCTGTGGTCTGGAAGATTACTAGACTTGATCAACTTCCTGGCCAAACCAGGAGTAATAGCTGCTGGGGGAACAACATCAGAAGAGGGTGATTCAACCAAGGATGGGTGATCAGTCACCTGGTCGACCTGCTTCTCTGTAAGCCCTCTCCTAAGTCTTCTCAAAGGAAATTCAACATCTTTGGGAGCTACATCTTTGGGGGTTGGGACTTTGGGAGCTGGGTCTTTGAGGACTGGGTCCTTGGGAACTGGGGGCTTCATAACATCCCCTGTTTTCTTCTTAGCTCCTTCCGCATGTGCTTGGGAGCCAGAAGTGCTACCACTGAGAAGATCAGGAAACTTCCTCTTCTTTATGATTTCAGACAGAGGAGTGTCAGAATCAATAATAATCTCTTGATCAAGATCAATTACCATAACAGGTGAGGCAACAGGTCTGGTAATAAAGGAAAAAATGGTGTTTTTGTATTGAAGAAGATATGAGGTAAACCTATAACGTGCTCCTCAGCAACTACCTTGTGAAGTCCCCAGATAAATTTTAGTTCTTTCAAATTTACTTCACTTTCTTTGGGGGACTTTCTTTTCTGGTCAGTTGCAATTCAATTTATAAAATAAAAGTCGGTATGATATTTTATTAAATATAAACAGGGAAAAATATTAAAAATAGAACAACCTATCTCGTTGCCAAAGAGAGGACATCTAGGTCCTCGGTATTTAGCACCTCTAGTTAAGGGAGCATGTTGCCAATTTTTTACAACGACCCCATGATCAAAATAATCCCTATTAGAATCAGGGAGATTAACTATTAAGCTTTACGAACTGCCTTAGTTTTCAAATAAAAATTGGTATCACTAGTTACCCATTTATAACAAAATATTATTTCTGGAATCCCTGGATGGGTTCCATAGATTTTATTTAACCTATAAACTCCATTTACATCTTTCCATGTGTTAGCAACCACTCTTGTAAGTACAATGTCAAAATATTAACAAAACTCCAGACACATGGGATTAGGAGGAAATGTGAACCCATATTCAGCAATAAAGATGGAAGGGAAACAATGGCCCTCGGCTAGAGAGAAAAATTCAGAAGGAAAAGTGGGATGTTCCAGTACAACCCAAGATGGAATATTAAAGTCGACTCTGAACTTATCAAGTGACTTTATAGAATAAACCATAATGAAGAAAATAAAGAAGAAGAGAAGAAAAATTCTTACAAAAGTTTAAGAATTCAGAAGAACTGAAGACAGAAAAGAAAACGATCACACGAAAGTTCAAAGAACACAGCAGCAGAGTCAGAAGTGAGAGGTAGAAAATGATCTAAGTTTTGTTGTTCTTTTTATAAGACGCATTGGAAACTCGGAAAAGTAATGACTAAAGCGAACGACGATTGGATTTACGACAGCTAACAAAGGAAAAGACGAAGATACCCCATAAAAATTTGCTAAAATTTGAAATATTTACAAAATTACCATTCGTGCCCAAAAATCATTAATCAAGTGGATAAATTTCACAAGTCTGGAAGGTCTGCAGCCATCCAAACAGCCCGAGCTACTGTCAAAGCATAATATTTCACACTTTCGCATCAACTCCAAGTATGAAACATTGGGGGCTTCTGTTGATACCAAAATTTACCACCCTACGTGGACCAATTATAAGCCAACAGGTGTCATCCAATGCGGTACAAGTCCAAGTCAACCAGGTATAAAAGCCCGACCAACTGGGAAGCCCAACCAACAACCTGTATTGCCAATAAAGTGGCAGTGGTCTTACAGCCTGTATTGCCAATGAAGCAACAACATTCATATATTTAATTCTCATTATGTATTGATGTAAAGGCCTAACGAATGAAGACAATCCATCGTTTCACATGATAACTACCAAGACCTCTCTTGGACTATAAATACATTGTATTACTCTCATTCCGTTGAGCCGAACCACTTTAAAATTTCTTGTGTCTTGTATATTTTACTTATTTTATCTGTGATCAATTAATTAGGCCTAGTCTAATTTTTTGCATCAACAGTCCCCATTTGGTCCTTATATTTCTTTAATTTCTCATCTCACGCTCTCCTCTCTCACTCCTAGATGGATGTTGATAATGTCTCTAGTATGGATGTGCTTCTCCACTTTTCACATGAGATAAGTCATGTTGGTCAGAAGATTTGTCGACAATGAGTATACTATAATCTTGTCATAAACTCCCTATTAGAATGCTGACATGACCACTCGTTCATCTGGATGGTCAATCCTGAGAAGCTCATCATTAAATCTCTTAATAAATTACCTCATTGATTTGTAGGACATTGAATAAGTAATCGATCGTCTTCTTATGGACCCGACTATTGATGAAGTGTATGACGAAAGAATCAGTCAGCTCTTGAAATCAAGTAAATGAGTTTTTCAGGGATAACTAATTGAACTAAGTTTTGGTCGAACCTTTCAATATGGTGGCGAAGGCTCAATACCTGATCTGGTCAGGACTGCCCATGAGATCTATGTACCCTTTATAACAGTTGATATAGTCACATGGATTTGATATTTTTTTCAAAAGCATCAATCTTAAGGAGCTTGCATTTTGGAGGCCTTGGACATACTAAGATTTTGCGACTGAATGGTGATGCACGACCAACGCCTCCATCTTTAATTGGTGCGAGGGGTGGATTAATTCTTCTAAACACCGACTCTCTATGAAGCGTAGATGAGATCGAAGCTAGGGGATGTCGTGGAGGAGCCACACCATCATTATTTTGATCGGTGAGGGGACTTATAGATCAACTTGCTGCTCGTCAGCTTGCGAAGCAGGAGCCTATCCAAGATCTAGGGTTATTATATTGCTTGGTGACTTAATGCTTATTCGTGACTTGGAAATGTCACTTCTCACATATGACACCAGTTATATTTAGATGAAAAATTGAACACGCAATAATAATGCGACACCCCACTTAAATTAATAACGAGTGGCCAGCCCTATACTAAGATAAAAACAGGAATCTTAAGTGGATCATCCTCAGCATCACTGTCTCATAGACTAAAAATCTCACTAATCACATGCAAAAAAAAATTAAAAACAACATACAAGAACTACAAACCAACATATATAATGAATGTTGGATCTAATAATATAAACACGAGTACAACAATAAAGGATATACCCGAATATGCTGTGGGGCCTCAGACAATACAACATCTAGATGATAAAATCATAAAAGTGCTACGATTATACAACCCCTAAGAACAAATAATCGATATACAAAATGGATCCTTAACTAGATCTATAAGAATAGGAAGCGGCTACAACAAAATCCTATAACATTCCGCATTTGTACAGCTCCAAGGACTCTGAACAGAATAGGCATCATTGGTGTCCTTGCGGAGGGACACCTAAAATAATACAATATATATAGTAATGGAAAAGATATAAACGGGTCAGAGCCCGAGGTTTGAAAATAGTTTTAGCAAGTGAATTAAAATGCATAATAACTATGAATGTACAATTTCATAATTAAACTGGTGTCCCACTCTCTTGGGACTCAACCTCACCTCTTAACTATAGCGTGCACCTAACGTATGCATATGAACCTCAATAAAGCTACCAAGCACAATATAAAGATAAATCATCTTAATCTACGCCAAATCCTCTTTAGCGTAGCTCACTATATCTAAAATATAACCATTTATTTACTTCTTCTATCATCTCCTAAGTTTATGCCCTGTTGATGTAAAAAATTATATTACTCTAATAATTCAATCAAAGATAAATAAATGAGACAAAGAATTTTAAAGTGGTTCAGCCTTATAAGAATGGCCTACATCCATTGTTGCTTTATTGCTGAGTGTTTGGGAATTCTCGATTATAAGTTCTATCAAGAAATTCCCTTCTGAATTCGAAGTCCAGGTTTTTCTCTACAATGAGGATTGTACAATGTATTTATAGCCCTGAGGCTGTAATGTGAAAGGGTAATACATTAAATGATATACAAATGAAAGGGTAAATGCATTTAATGCCCTTTTTGCGTGTGCGTCCAAATAATAAGAATTTAATGAGCAGTTAAACTGTTGGTATCCTGCTTCGAGGTGCAGCTCGGACCGCCTGAGTTGCTCGGACCGCCTAAGCTTCTCGGTACTCAAGAGTTCCTCGGAGAGGCATTGTTCCTCGAAACTTGTGAGTTCCTCGGGGAACTAGTCTTCCTCGTTGTAGTCTTGTTCCTCGGAGCGCGTGGGTTCCTCGGAAGTGTTTGTTGTTGCCATGTAGATAGCCACGTGTCTTCATATGATTGGTCCATGTCAGCAGATTAAATTTGGTATCAACAGAAGCCCCCAATGTTTCATAGTTCGAAATTTGAGGAGTATGGAACATTCTTTCTCGGAATATGGTAGCATTAAATAGTCTTCCTGATTTTTAGGAGCGTTTCCCTTGTATTTATTTTTCCTTCCCAATTCGTAGAATCATGTTTTTTTGGACTTTTCTGCGTGCTTTGATTCTCGCGTCACTTTTCATCTTTTTAGACGCTGTTGTCCGCTTTGATTCCCGCGCCACTTTTCATCTTTTTAGCCGCTGTTGTCCGCTTTGATTTCCACGCCACTTTTCATCTTTTTAGCCGCCGGTAACGTAATCATCCTTTTTTGTAATCATTACTTCACCATTTCCCAAGGCAAGGTATTTAAACTTCACAGATACTCCCATCGTCTTCTACTTTTCAAATTTGTGTTTTCGAGTTTTTCATTATCTTCTACTCTCTTGTGTGTTCATCTCTTCCATAGTTCGTTGTCAACAGCTCTACTCTTTTTCTGTAAGATCTTATTCTTTCTTCTTCATTTCTTTTATTCATCATCATGGTTTACTCTGTTGAGTCTCTTGAAAAGTTTCGCTTTGATTTTTCCATTCTCTCTTGGGTTGTCTTGGAAGAGCTTTCTGAGCCTTCTGATTATTTCAATTTGGCTGAGGGACATTGGTTTCCCAGCATTTTTATTGCTGAGTGTGAATTTTCTTTTCCAGCAAATCCCTTGTGTCTGGAATTCTGTCATTAATTTGACGTCGTTCCTGCGAGAATAGCCCCCAACACATGGAGAATAGTTAATGGGGTGCATAAATTAAATCAAGTCCATGGAACTCGCATAGGAATTCCAGAAATCATGTACTGCTATAGATGGGGAGTTAATGATAATATTTTTTAATTAAAAACTAGATTTTTAAATAGAGCCTTAGTAGTCAATCTCCCTGATGCCAATAGGGATTATTTTGAACATGGGGTTGTCATAAAAAATTGGCAACACCCTCCATTAGCTGGAGATGAGGTTTACCAGGGTCCCAGATGCCCTCCTTATGGCAATGGGATAGGTTATTTTTATTTTATTTTATTTATTTTGAAATCATGTTTCTTTTATGTCTGATAAAATGTGCCACTGATAACAATGTTTATTTATTTGCAGTTGATAACAAAAGAAAGTGCCCAAAGGAAGCAGATGTTAATGTAAGACATCTGAAACTTATCTGGAGTCTGCATCAGAGTGTTGCCGACGAGCACATTAGGTCGGCTTCGTATCTGCTCCAGTACAAGAGCTACACCACTTCTTTCACTGCTTGTCCAGTGATAAGTGAATCAGAGCCAGTACTAGCTTCCACAAGCTCATCGCCTGAATCCCATATTCCTTTAAGTGAAAGGATGAAGAAGAGAAGACCTCCTATCCTGTTTGAGAAAACTGCCTCCGGTTCTGGGGAGCTAAAAAGGAGTAGGATTGATGTCCCAAGGGAGGGGTCGAATAAAAATGATTCACTTTCCTCAGCTGCTGCAGTTGTGAAGGTTGCTGAGAAGCCCGCAGTGGATCCGAGCAGGTCTGCTGCTTCTGGAGAGGTGATTGTGATATCACCGACCAAGGGTTCTTCCTTGGTTGAATCCGTCCCTGTTCCCCCGAGGAGGCTGAAGAAAAGCTCCTCGGTCAATTTGGCTGATACCATCACTCAGCCCCCAGTTGCTGGAACTGGGGCTCCAACTTTTGTTCCCCCGAGCTCTGCCATGAGCTCGGTAAAGTCCTCGATCATTCCCGAGGTCCAAGGTACTAAAGAAAACCTTACTCAGGATATGGTCACCTCACTAGCTGCTCGTCACCTTGCTTCTGTAAGTCTTCTTACTTTCAACTTTTTATATTTCCTTTGTCATTATTGTTTCTAACTTGCTTTCTTTTTCTGTTCACAGTTGACGAGCTGCTTCAATATAATCCCAAAGAAGGATGAAGCGATTAAGGCTTCTTGCTCTTCGTCTAGTGTGGAGGGAGCTATAGAAGAAGCTACCAAGTCTCTGGCAGATTCTCGCCAGAAATATGCTGATGACAAAGCTGTCTGGGAGAAGAAGCTTGCCTCCTCTGAGCAAGAAAAAGCTCGGGCTGTTGATGCCTCCAAGGAGTTGGAGAAGAGAATAAATACCTTGGAGAAGGAAAATAAGGAGCTTGAAGAGAAGCTCAAAACTGCAGGAGAGTTTGAAGATAAACTCAAGGCTGCCGAGGAGGAGTTGGTTCAACTTCGGGAAGTAGGTCGAAAGAAGGAGGAAGCTGAGCAAAAACTGAAAGCTGATGATGACTTGCTGTCCGAAAAGCTTGCCTTGGAGAAGACCAAGAGGAAAATGGCTGTGAAGAAGTCCTTCAGCTCTGGATGGGACAAGGGGTGGAACAAGGGGTTGACTGCCATGGTGTTGTAAGTGGACTATGGCAGTCTCAAATACTTTAGGGATGGATGGGTTGCTGCCCTTCAGGAGATGAAGGTCGATGAGTCTTTCGAGCTCTTCCAGAGACATATCCCTGGTCCCCCTCCAACTCCAGAAGAGTTAGAAGAGGACGAAGCTACCTCCGAAGAGTCTTCGATGGTGATGGGCGATCATGCCCTAGCCATCCAGCCTGCTGCCGAGGAAAATTAACAAATTGTTTCTTCCTCCGAGCAACTGCCTATTCTCCCCGAGCAACTATCCCTTCCCTCCGAGCAACCTACCTCTTCATCCCAACCTCCCGAGAAGGTTTTGGGAGATAAGGAAAAGGTGTAGTGTTGTTTGGGTTTCTTTTTATTTTGTTTCTCTTTATCAAATGTAACCCATAAGATGTAACTCTGAACTATGATCTAATAAAGCTTGAACTTTTTTGCATACTGTTGTCTATCTTTCATTCATACTATGTTTATTATTCTTATTGATGATTGCTCTTCTTTCTCTGCTAGTTTCTGGCTAGGTAGAACTGCTATCTGCCCATGATACAAAGTTGCTGCGACAATGTAATGAGTACTTTAAGGCTGGTCACACAAACCTGAGTGTTGCACAAGTTATCGACATACTTGGTCATGATGCTTCAGAACAGGCAGTGGAAGCATATCAATATCTGAAGTGTCTTCTTGATAGGGCTGTAGCCAATAACGTTGCCTATTATGAAATGATTGAGGATCTTCAAAGCACCCTCGAGGACCTTAAGCTTCAATACAAAGAATCCACTGCTTTATTGCATGAGGGGTACGAGAAGAAGTACCAGCAGATCATTGCCGACAAGGGCTACGAGAAGCTTTTTGCTGGGTACGATGTAAGGGAGAGAACCTTGAGAGGTAAAGTCGAAGAATGCAGACAGATTGCTGAGTTGCTGGAAAAGGAAAACAACAACCTGCAGAAGGAGTTGTCACAATTGAAGTCTGCAGCTTCCACTTCTAGTGCCTTGATCCCAGTGACCGATGAGGGATTTTCATTCTTAGAGGTTGAGAACGCCAAGTTGAGGGACGAGTTGGAGACTTTGAAGAGCTCTGGCACCTCTTCATCTTCTCGTGGTCGAGCAAGAGCTTCTCGGGGACGAGCAAGAGCAGCTCAGGTTCTTGTCGAGGAACAGAGGACTCAGTCTGCCTTAGAGAACCAGACTTTCCAATTAATGGCGAAAAACCAGGCGTTGTCTGATATGTCAAAGAAGATTAGGGACCTGGAAAAATAGCTCTCTGCACAGAAGTCAATCTTGGAGAATAAGGAGCTTTTCATCAAGAATCTCCATGAGCAGCTAGAAAGGCTAACATATCAATTCCACAAACAGCCCAAGGAGTTCTGGATGGATGGATACAACGAAACACTATTCCACTTGGACGATCGTATCCAGAATGCCAACAATGAGGGCTACAAGCAAGGTTGCCTGAATGCCTTAGGTGTGCTGAAGCTCGAACAAGGTCATTATCTGTGGGACTACCATGATCCCGGGTTGCTCGACTTGCCTGTGCCACCATACAATTTGGATATGGATTGGATCCCTGCTCGGGCCATTCCTCGGAGCTTAATTTCAAAGTATCTCGGTGATTACAATTTACATTCTCAAATCGAGATATCTCGTCCCGAGCATCTCTTAGATCGACCATCCGTGATGAATGTCATGATGTTGAAAGATCTCAACTTCATCAATTCTCCTCTGTCTTTAAATGATTCGCCTGCTGGCAAGGAACCTGTGTCAAAAGCAGAGGGGAAGAGACCAGTAGAATAGGATTTTTTTATGTAATAGTTAGTATGCATGTCAATGTAACTGTAATTTCATTATCAATGTAATTTATTTTGAATTCAATGAAAGACTTTCATTTTTTCTTTGCAAATCTTGATTGCATTTGTCTTGTAATTATCAAACACTTTATATTTGTGCATATTTGTTAAAAAGATAACAATAATGTGTTATTTGTCAACCAACTCAATAACAATTAAAAAGTTACAAGTATCCATATTGTTGCTAGATCACTTAATAATTTAGTAATGAGTATAAAAATGTTGTTTAAAATGTTTCCAACCAACCAAGGTTGTTAGATTCTCCATGTCGACCAACTACAGTTAGTGGGTTTTTATCCCCGACCAGCTATAGTTAGTCTTTTTGAAATAATTTTACCCATAAAATGTTTCCGACCAACCAAGATCGATAAATTTTGCTTGTCGACTAACTACAGATGGTGGGTTTTTATCTCCGACCAGCCATAGTCAGTAGACTTTTATCGCTTTCTGGATGTAATCTTACCTCCCGACCAACATAAGTTGGCATTTGCGAGCATATTTTGTTTCCTAGCCAAACAGGTTGGCATTTTTAGGAATATTTTGTTTCCTAGCCAAACAGGTTAGCATTTTTAGGAATATTTCGTTTCCTAGCCAAACAGGTTGGCATTTTTAGGAATATTTTGTTTCCTAACCAATCGAAGTTGGCATTTTTAGGAATATTTTGTTTCCTAACGAACCGAAGTTGGCATTTTTAGGAATATTTTGTTTCCTAACCAACCGAAGTTGGCATTTTTAGGAATATTTTGTTTCCTAACCAACCGAGGTTGGCATTTTTAGGAATATTTTGTTTCCTAACCAACCGAGGTTGGCATTTTTAGGAATATTTTGCTGCTGAGCAGTCTGAGCTTTGCCAAGTTTTGCTGAGTAGTGTGTAACACTAGTATTCCCCGAAAAATTCTCAATAAAAGGAGAGACTTTAGCATAATATCTTCATTTTATTCATACTGATGGAACTGTGTTACATATACATCACTGATAATACTTGCGTAGGTGCTCTGCGTTCCATGCATTCTTAAACTCCTCCCCCTCTAGAGTTGCTATTCGATAAGTTCCTGGTCGAACAACTTCTGTCACTCGGTATGGTCCATGCCAATTTGCTTCCAGCTTATTGTGCCTTTGAATTACTTTCTTCAGCACATAGTCTCCTTCTTTCAGGTCGCACTTCTTCACCCTTTTGTTGTATAACAAAGTTGTTCGCTGCTGGTAAGCAGTATTTCTAATGGCTGCTTCTTCTCTAACTTCCTCGATCATGTCTAAATCCAGTCTTCTCATTAAGTCGCTGACAGGGGAATTAAAATTTAGTACTCTGTGTGTTGGGAGGCCCAACTCGGCAGGTATGACAGCTTCACTTCCAAACGCCAGCATGTATGGTGATTCTCCAATTGCTACTCGGGGAGTAGTTCGGTAAGTCCAAAGTACTGATTGTAACTCGTTGATCCAGTTTTCTTTTGCATCATCCAATCTTTTCTCCAAGCCATTTAGCAGCGTTTTGTTTGTCACCTCAGTTTGTCCATTGCTTTGAGGATGGCCTGGTGCTGAGTGGACCTTCAAAATATTTGATTGATGACAATAGGCGGTAAACTCCTCGTTATCAAATTGTGTTCCATGGTCTGTGATGAAGGCATGAGGTAGACCATATCGACAAATGATGTTCTTCCAAATAAATTGGTACACCTTCTCGTACGTCATGTCAATGAGTGGCTTAGCTTCTACCCATTTAGTAAAATAATCCACTGCGACGACGAGGTACTTGAACCTTCCTCGGGTCGTTGGCAGTGGCCCAACCAAGTCAATTCCCCACATAGAAAATGGCGAAGGGGAAGTTATGGGTGTCAACAATGCTTGTGGAGTTCTTCGGATGGAGGAAAAGTGCTAGCACTTGTCACACTTCTTGGCGTAGGCTATAAAATCAGCCTTCATCGTCAGCCAGTAGTATCCTTGCGTAATTACCCTTTGTAAAAGCGTCTGACCTGCTACATGTGCTCCACAAGACCCTTCGTGGATCTCTTCAAGGAATTCTTTCACCTTGGAGGGATGTACACATCTCTACAAACCTGCCATAATTCCTCGTCTATATAAAACACCATTAGTTAATACATACCGAGCAACTTTAAACTTCAATTTTTTGGCAGCGAGCTTATCAATTGGCAATTCTCCCTCCTCGATATACGCCCTGATGGAATCCATCCAAGATGGTCCTAAATCAATGGTGATAAAGTTCATCGTCAGATCTTCATCTATGCTCCGACCAGTTAACACTTCAATTGGGATCGTTCGTCGTAGCTCGGTGCGAGTAGTTGATGCTAGTCGAGCTAGGGCGTCTGCTCTCGCATTCTCCATTCTTGGTATTCTGACCAGCTGAATAGCGATAAATTATGACACCAGTTCCTTTGCCTTTGCATGATATCTGATCATTAATTCTCCTCTAACTGCATATACTCCCAACATTTAATTTATGATCAATTGAGAATCATTGAAGACAATAATCTGCTGCGCCTCCATAATTTTTGCTAAACCAAGTCCTGCAATCATGGCCTCATACTCAACCTCATTGTTGGAAGCTTTGAATTGGAAACGCAAAGCGTATTCCATATCGACCTTATCTGGAGTGCTCAAAATTATCCCCGCGCCACATCCTGTAGTGCAAGATAAGCCATCTACATATAGTCTCCATATAGGTAACTCTTCTTCAAATTTCTGATCAGTTAGAGTTCCTCGGTGAAATATTTGTTGCTTCATTTCATCCTCCCCATATATTTCTCGCTCTTCGTCGATAATTTTTTCTTGCCCTTTTACCAACCGGAGTTGGTCTGAGCTTGAATTTAATGATTCTGTAACATCCACTTGCCCTTTTACCAATCGGAGTTGGTCTGAGCTAGTGTTTGTTGATCCTGTAACATCCACAGGTTGATCAGCGAGCAACTCTTATTTCTCGTCCGGAGTCCTCACAACTATCTCTGCGTCACGTCCTGTAACATCCACACGCCCTTTTACCAATCGGAATTGGTCTGAGCCTGTGTTTGTTGATCCTGTAACATCCACAGGTTGATCAGCGAGCAACTTTTGTTCCTCGGAGCTATCAGGATAGGTGAACTCCGCTATAAAATCTGCTACAGCCTGCCCTTTAAGCGATGATATGGGTTCATAGACTATATCATATTCACCGAGCTCTATTGTCCAGTACATCAATCTTCCTGATTTTTCTGGCTTATGGAGGGCTTGCCTCAATGGCATATCAGTATATACTACTATAGTATGAGCCTGGAAGTATGGCCTCATTCTTTTACTTGCCTCAATAAGCGCCAGTGCTAACTTTTCCAGCCTTGGATATCTGATCTCTGCTCCTCGGAAGGCTTTACTTGTGTAGTAAATTAGTTTTTGCACTCCATTCTCCACTCTGATCAACGCCGAGCTAACCGCATTTTCGGACACTGCAAGATACAAGTACAATTTTTCTCCCATCACTGGCCTGGACAACAGTGGAGGTGCTCCCAAGTATCTCTTCAAGTCTTGAAAAGCCTTCTCACATTCATCATTCCACTCAAAAGTCTTTCTGAGTGTCTTGAAGAATGAGATACATCTATCAGTTGCTCGTGACACAAATCTGTTGAGTGCCGCTACTCGTCCTGTGAGACTTTGTACTTCCTTCTTCGTCGTTGGAGATCGCAACCCTAATAGAGCTTTGATCTTTTCAGGATTTGCTTCAATGCCTCGCTGATTGACAATGTATCTAAGAAACATGCCTTCTCGTACTCCAAATATGCACTTCGTCGGGTTCAGTTTCATTTGATATTTATCCAATTGATCAAAAGTCTGACTTAAGTCAACTAGATGATCGGTAGCTTTCTTGCTTTTTATCAGCATATCATCAACATAGACTTCCATATTGCAACTGATTTGTTCAGCAGAGACTTTGTTCATCAGTCGCTGATATGTCGCACCTGCATTTTTCAAACCAAAAGGCATAACATTATAACAATAAGTTCCCCGAGGGGTAATGAAAGAAGTACTCTCCATGTCTTCAGGTTTCATTTTGATCTGATTGTAGCCAGAATAAGCATCCATGAAGCTCAGCAACTCTTGTCCCGAGGTAGCATCCACCAGTTGATCAATTCGGGGCAGTGGAAAGTGATCCTCTGGGCATGCTTTGTTGAGGTCGATGAAGTCTACACACATCCTCCACTTGTTGTTTTTCTTCTTTACCATTACCACATTAGCTAACCAATCTGGATATTTAACATCTTCAATGAAACAAGCTTTTTGGAGATTCTCGACTTCCTCCTGTATAGCTTGATTCTTCTCGGGACTGAATACTCTTCTTCTCTGCTTCACAGGCTTGATCTCCTTATTCACATTGAGCTCGTGACATAAGAAGTTTGGGTCTATCCCAGGCATATCTTCATGACTCCACGCAAAAGTTTGTTTTGTGCTTTTAAGGAAAGTTATTAATTATTGTTTTAATGAGGCTTCCAACGACGAACCTATTTGAGTAGTTCGCTCAGGGTGCTCGTCGTCCAGAATGATGTTTTCAGTAGCTTCCACCACTTGACCCTTCACGAGTTGCGACTCATCTCGAGGATCCAATGTTTCAATTTCTGCACCTTCATCCACTTGATAAGTAGTGGTCTTTTTCTTTGATTCTTCCAGTTCGTCTTGCTCGGCGGATGAATAATAGCATTCCCGAGCTACTTTCTGGTCACCTTTCACAACTCCTACTCCAAAGTTTGTTGGAAATTTTAGGCATTGATGCACTGTAGATGGCACAGCCTCGAACTTCTTCAATCCTACTCTTCCCATGATGATATTGTACGATGATTGGACATTCTTGTCCATCATGAAGAAACGTATTCTTTCTGTCCGACAAGCAGGCCACGTACCAATGAATATATCTAACTTGATCGTCCCAAGTGGAAATACTTTCTCGCCAGCAAAACCAATGAGGGGTCTGTGGTAAGGCTCCAGTTGAGATAGCTTTAGATTTAAACTATCGAAGCACAAGGAGAACATGATGTCTGCCGAGCTACCATTGTCGACCAGTACTCTTGAAATCATGACCTCCTTCATTCTCATTTTGATCACCAGCGGGTCATCATGAGGATATAAAACACCTGCAAGGTCATTTTTTGAAAAATCGATAACCAATTTCTCCTTGTTCACCTTTCTCGGGCAATCTTCCTCAGCTAGATTTATTCGCTGAATGTACGAGCAAGCTTGAGCCTCACCGAGGTAAGCTTTTCTTTCTGCGGTAAGGTCTCCTCCTCCTGCATCTCCTCCTGTAATAACATTACAATCAAATGGCCCAAAGCGTATTGAAAATACCTCTCGTTCTGGCTGCCTTGGTTTCTTGGGAAGATCGGGGTCATCCTCTGGATCAACTTCATGGTTTCTCTTCTTGTTCTCCTCTGCTCGACGAGGAGATCTAGACCTCTCTCTGGTTCGGTCGTTGTTTCTTCTTTTGCCTCCCTGATCAACATACTTTGCTAGCTTTCCTCATCGGATGAGTGTTTCAATCTCATTCTGAAGAGCTATGCAATTTTTGGTCATATGGCCATGATCCTTGTGGAACTCGCAATATTTTTCCCTATTCCTCGTGTCAGGGTCTGCCTTCATTTT
This sequence comes from Sambucus nigra, assembly GCA_949130495.1. Taxonomy (NCBI): domain Eukaryota; kingdom Viridiplantae; phylum Streptophyta; class Magnoliopsida; order Dipsacales; family Adoxaceae; genus Sambucus; species Sambucus nigra. The sequence continues at coordinate 297,948,389 of OX422215.1, read as the reverse complement.
CTTTGGCCAGTTTAACTCCTCGCTGTTCTTAATTTCTTCCAGGACGTGGTTGATGTTTGCCTTCAAAGGTGTGTACTTATCAAATTTCCTCAAGACTTCCCATGACGACCTATTTTTGGATTGTTTGTCACCACCATTGTTCTTATGTTCTTTCTTCTTAGCTTTATCACCTTCCACCTTGGTTTCTTTGGCGTCCATATTCTTCTTCGCAGACATAGCTTCCTCGGCATTCATAATCTTGGACGCTTTTCCCATTAGGTCCGACATGGTTTGAGGTGGATCTTTGGCCAAAGTGTAGTACAACTTGTTTGGCAATAATCCACTCATCAAAGCGGTAAACGCTGTCTTCTCCTCATAATCAATGACTTCGAGTTTCTCATTATTAAAACGAGTTATATAATCTCTGGTACTCTCACCAGCTTTTTGTCTAACACTTAACAAATGTGCTACTCGTTTAACTGGCTTTGCTCCAAAGCAGAAATTCCCAATGAATAGCTCGGCCAGTTGAAGAAAAGTTGAAATCTTACCCCGAGGAAGACTATTATACCATATTTGAGCAGATCCGGTAAGTGTTCCCAAGAATGCTCTGCATCTCATCTCATCTGGGACAGCATAGATGTCGGCTGCAGCTTGGTATTGTTCTATATGAAGGACAGGGTCAGTCTTTCCATCATACTTGGGAGTCACAACAGGTGCTTTGAACTTTGATGGTGTTGGAAAATCAATAATGTCCTGGACAAAAGGCGTTCCTCGAACAAAGGTTCGTTGTAGAGGGTTCTTGGCCTTAGCCATTTCCCCTAATCTATCCTCCAGCCTCTGAATATATCCTTTTCATGCATCATTTCCTTCTTCGGGCCTATTGGTTCGAGCAACTGATCGCGTTGAAGTGGCTTTCTGGGATTTATCTTGACGAGCAGCTGGTCGCGACTGGGCAGATCCTTCCCTTAAATCTGATGGTCGTCGAAAGCTCCTCGACGCTGCATCAAGAGGACTTTTGTTCCTCCTAGGGCCTAATCGGTCGAAAGGAAAAACCCTACCTAATCTTTCCAATGCACTGGTCCTTTCGGGGGAGAGGGTGACACGTTGTTCAGTATCTGTGGCCCGCACTGAAGAAGTTCGTCCAGGTTGATAAGAAAAATCTTCAGATTCCTCATTGCGATATGAATTAGTACGCCTAGTACGCGAAGAAGGCGCATGGGTATTTATTTGAATGCTTCGTGGTTCGGAATGGGCTGATGCACCGCCATGGAGGGTTTGGATGAGTTATCGCATTGTTTCTTGCATGACGGTCTGGCCCTGAGCTAGATTTGCCATTATTCCAGTCAGATTTGGAATAATTGGTGGAGCAGATGGATTTGGAGGGGTTCCAGCGTTTCGATTGCTGGATTCGGGAATATCCGCCATTGGTAATGGATTGTTTTTGATGAAAAACGATATTATCAGTCGTTTCCCACAGACGACGCCAATCTGTTGATGTAAAAAATTAGATTACTCTAATAATTCAATCACAGATAAATAAATGAGACAAAGAATTTTAAAATGGTTCAGCCTTATAAGAATGGCCTACGTCCACTGTTGCTTTATTGCTGAGTGTTTGGGAATTCTCGATTAGAAGTTTTATCAAGAAATTTCGGTCCCCTCTAATGCATTTAATGCCCTATATCATTTAATGTATTACCCTTTCACATTGCAGCGTCCAAATGATAAGCATTTAATGAGAAGTTAAACTCTTGGTATCCTGCTTCGAGGTGCAGCTCGGACCGCCTGAGTTGCTCGGACCGCCTAAGCTTCTCGGTACTCAAGAGTTCCTCGGAGAGGCATTGTTCCTCGGAACTTGTGAGTTCCTCGGGGAACTAGTCTTCCTCGTTGTAGTCTTGTTCCTCGGAGCGCGTGGGTTCCTCGGAAGTGTTTGTTGTTGCCATGTAGATAGCCACGTGTCTTCATATGATTGGTCAATGTCAGCAGATTAAATTTGGTATCAACACTTGTATAATAATATAACTCAATTCTATTTATCGGTTGGAATCTTTAACCTTCACAAGTAATTAGCACAAGATATCCACGTCATCATTAATGTTAGTAATATACCCCCACTATTTCACCTATACCTAAGAACTAAGGACCAAACATCTCCCCACGCCCAATGTTCTGCTAAGTTTCGTGCGTGGGACGTCTTGCAAAGCAAAATCGAAATAAGGACCCCCCTGATACACTACCACCTAACATTGTCGGTCGTGGGAATCCGTTGGGCCCTCGGTCCAAAGTATGCACCCAATTACTTCCCGTCTATAGGCATAAGAGTATACTCATCCACTCTCATGCTACAAAAGACAAAACATAAGATATATGTTTATAACTTTCTCTAGTTATAACATTAAAATATCACACACTATCTATTAAGCTTGTATAATATTACTCGCACGTATTATACATAATTTATCATTCTCTAGAAAGTATACATACATAACACACATAATATATGTACACTATTAGTCTCTATAATGCTATCATCATCCAAGGGATCGCTCATATGTCCCGGGATTATCAGTGGTCGAACTGTCACACCGACTTGGTAAAAACCTAATCAAAATGAAAGGGAAGCGTTCATAGTTCCTAACTTGAGAGAAGGACGAATCATACCCAAAGCGTCTTACCCCTACCTCACGCACGGTAAAATACTGGACGCTATGACGTGGGGACTATACTCTCTATGCTCCTCAAGCCAGGGGGATTCACCCACATCGCGCAATTTCCCATGATAGTACTAGAAGGGTATGCACCGCATAATATATATCATACACACTAGATATATATGCATATGCACATTATATACAAACCATCACACAAGGTATACACATTCACACCATATATATATATACATAAACCATCTCACGCTCTCATCTATAAGAGAAATGAATCCGGATATATGTATATAGCTCTCATTATACTAACCGATACGCTCCTGCATACTTTCCCAATTCATTTCATTATTCAATCCCTCACTTGAAACTTACTAATCCATCACACTTACGATATGAATAGTCACCCAATTTAACAACACTAAGGACACACGATATTTCTCTCTCACCCAGTCCGTAATTGATGTTAAGTAAATTCCTATTAATCGAAGAATTTATGAAAGAATCCGGCATGTTAAACTCTCAAATATGCCTCTATAATGGTCCGTAACCATCCTCAAAATAATCCTCATTCCTTGGAGGATTTTCCCAAAGGAAACAATACAAATTTGCTCTTATAAATATCTCAATAATAACCCCCAAAGTGGCCCCTCTATTACATCCTAATATGAACCCTCAAAATATCTTATAAACATGGTCACTACACTCTATTAGAGGGTCCCTACGTAATAAAACCAAATAAAAAGGGGTCAAACAAGAGCTGGCAAAATTCAGTGATCGGACCGGACCGAATCGAGGGTCCTCAAAAACGAACCGATCCGGGTCCTAAAATTTGACATAACTCTTTTAATGACCGGACCGATCCGATGCCTCTTAAAATTGAACTAGTCCAGTTTTGTACAAATTTATTCTTACGAGATTCATCCCCAAAACCTTACTCTACACTTGTAAGATCAACTCTACATCCCTAAAACCCAAATTTTTACTTCATTCTAATAGTATCCTAACATCAAAACCCAACACATATATTATCCCCACCATTTTCATCATCAAAACCACAAATATAACCCTGAACACAAGATTTACTCATCAAATTTTAGGGTATAACCATAAAAGCTCAAAATCAACTAAATCACTAATAAAAATTATGAGATAACTCACACACACACACAATTATTTAACAAATTTAATCACTTGCCTCAAAGGTGTATAGGTTGAATCTTCCTTGAAATCACGAATTTGAGCCGAAAATCTCCAAAGCTCCAAGCTTTTCTCCTATTTTCTTCTCTTCCCCTCTCTCTCTTTCTAGGGTTTCGTTCTTCAGATTGTTGTCGATGATTCAATGTTGATTCTCTCCTCTTTCCGGTCACAAATCCTTTCCAATTTCTGGTGATCTCTTCTAACTTCTCTCAAAACCTTCGTAGCCCACTCTCTCACTTTTGGCTGATAATAGCCTTAGTGGCTCTTTGAATAATCTTTAATTTACTTCAAAAAATCGTGGGTTTTAATCTCCTTATTTTTAAAATTACCAAAATACCCTTCTAGGTTGTCGGTTTGGCCTAAAAATACCCCGGGACCCAAACTAAACTCCCGGCTAGTGTTTTCTAACTATTTCGACCCTTCTGGAAACGTTGGCGCACTCAAAATGATCATTCAGTTGATAAAAATATAATTCACTTTTTAATTTAAATAATTTCATTCCTGACGCGACTGACCTCAGCGCCTGTGTTAGCATTGCCCAGACCGGGAGTTGAGTATCTAGTCTACACCAATGCGTCCTTACAAGGACTTGGAGGTGTACTGCAACAGGAGAGTCAGACCATAGCTTATGCTTCCCGTAAGCTTAAACCTCACGAGAAGAATTAACCCACCCATGACTTGGAGTTAGCGGCGGTCGTATTCGCTCTTCGGATTTGGAGACACTATCTCCTGGGACAGAAATTTCGGTTGTTCACAGACCACAAGTCTCTACAATACCTTTTTATGCAGAAGGAACTGAATATGCGTCAACATCGGTAGCTTGAGTTTGTAAAGGATTATCAGTTTAATATCCAATATCATCTAGGGAAGGCTAACGTGGTAGCAGACACGTTGAGTCGTAGGCCAGTAGATGAGGTGGCCGAGGTGTGGAAAGCTAAATGGAAGGAGTTGGGACACCAGGATGCAGTGTCCCAATCGTTCATATCTGTGATGACTGTTACACCTCAGATTGTTATGAGAGTGATAAAGGCCCAGGCAAATGACTCGTTCTGTCAGGAGCAGATAGTTTGATAACTAGCAGAGGGAGCCGAGTCCTATACCGTTAGTTTAGACGGGGGATTACGCTTCAATGGGAGACTGGTCATTCCAGAAGGGAAAGACTTAAGACACGAGGTAATGGCAGAGTCGCACGGCTTATGGTTCGCATTACACCCTGGTGGTGATAAGATGTACCAAGACATGAGACGACAGTACTGGTGGAGTGGGATGAAGAGAGATATCGCCGTGTTTGTTTCTAAATGCACCACTTGTCAGCTAGTAAAGGTGGACCATCAGAAATCGGTAGGACTTCTACGACCGTTAGAGGTTCCGATGTGGATATGGGAGAGCATATCCATGGACTTTATCACGGGGTTACCTACGTCACAAAGGGTCACGACTCCATATGGGTAATTGTGGATAGGTTGACCAAGGTTGCTCATTTTCTACCCGTGAGTACAGACTACACTGCAGGACAGTATGCCCAGATTTTTATTGCAGAAATAGTGAGACTTCACGGTGTGCCTCTAAATATCGTGTCTGACCGAGACAAGATATTTGTTTCACGATTTTGGGAGCGTTTTCAGGAGGCCATGGGCACGGAGTTGCGACTGAGTACGGCTTATCACCCGCAGACTGATGGGAAAACAGAGCGGACAAATCAGATATTGGAGGACATATTGCGCATGTGCATCCTAGATTTTGGAGGTGGTTGGGAGCAGTATCTTCCACTGGTGGAGTTTTCTTATAATAACTCCTACTAGTTCACCATTGACATGGCTCCATTTGAGGCATTGTATGGTAGACCTTGTCGTTCCCCAGCATGTTGGTTAGAAGTGGGGGATAACAAACTCCTTGGGCCGGCAGTGATTTAGGACACTTAGGTAAGGATAGAGATGATACGGAGCCGTATTCGGGTAGCTCAGGACCGGTAGAAGAGCTATGCTGATGCCAAGAGGTTCTTCAGAGAATTCAAGGTGGGAGACCAGGTGTTACTCAGAGTATCTCCTATGAAGGGGATTATGCATTTTGGGAAGAAGGGGAAACTGGCACCAAGACACGTGGGGCCATTTCCTATCATTGAGAGGATTGGGCCAGTTGCGTATAAACTTGGGTTACCGGAGCACTTGCATAGGATTCATGATGCGTTCCATATTTCCTCGCTAAGGAAATATCTTAGGGACGATATGGCCCATACCCACATTGCTTTAGAGGATATCGATCTTCAGCCCGATAGTTCCTACGAGGAGGGGCCGATTTCTATTCTGGACCACAACGAGAGGAAGCTGAGGTCGAAGATAGTACCGTTAGTACGCGTACAGTGGCGGCATCATAATGCCGAGGAGTCCACATGGGAGCGTGAGGATAAGATGCGCGAGCGTTATTCAGAGTTATTTTTACCAGGTACTCTTTAGTTCCGAATTTTGGGACGAAATTCTGTTATTAGAGGGGAAGTATGTAATACCCCGTAATTTTATTGATTTTTATTTAAGGGATTAATTGAATTAAATGAGAATTAATTGGAAACTAATCCGGATATAAATACTAGCGAGATGTGAGTTAGTATTTGATTACGATGTAAAATTGAATATTTCTGAGTATATATGGTAATATATGAGTATTGAAAATATTAAAATTGTCGCGAGTCAGAAATACGACAATTTGGAGAATTTAGTTTGGACGCGCGTGTCAGTCGCGTCAGGAGTAAAATTATTTAAATTAAAAAGTGAATTATATTTTTATCAACCGAATGATCATTTTGAGTGTGCCAACGTGTCCGGAAGGGTCGAAATAGTCAGAAAACACTAGCCGGGGGTTTAGTTTGGATCCCGGGGTATTTTTAGGCCAAACCGGCAACCTAGAAGGGTATTTTGGTAATTTTAAAAATAAGGAGATTAAAACCCACGAATTTTTTAAGTAAATTAAAAATTATTAAAAGAGCCACTAAGTCCATTATCATCCAAAAGTGAGAGAGTGGGCTACGGAGGTTTTGAGAGAAGTTAGAAGAGACGCTAGAGGGTCTATACCAAACCATCTCCCCATCACCAGAAATCGGAAAGGATTTGTGACCGAAAAGAAGAGAGAATCAACCTTGAATCATCGACAACAATCTGAAGAACGAATCTAAGGCAAGTGATTTGATATTTTTAGTTCATTGAATATTTCTTCCATGTTTAGTGTAGGAACTGTTTTGTCTTGGAAGTTTTGAGGAAAACCTAATGAAATTGTTATAAAAACTCTAAAGTTGGATTAGGAATTGCATGTATAATGGTTATGGATGAATTTGGTATCCGAAGACTTAACTTTGATGATTTAAAAACGGATTTATGATGAGTAATTGGGCACAATAAAATTTTGGGTTCTTGTTCATAGGGTTTGGGGTAAAATTTGGGGATAAATGATAATTGCATGTTGATTAGGAGGATTTGACCCCAAAAATATATTAAGAAACGACCTAAGAGGATTTAGAATAGTTTAAGAACATTAAAATGTTGTTGGGATGATCTTAGGATGTATTTAGAGAAGAGAAAAATGAAGAAAAACGAATTGGAAAATTTCTGGGCGTTTATTGCCATCTCGTTAGAAGACCTACCCAGGTCGTTCGAACGACCTCGTTCGAACGAGATGACAGTACCCCTTCTAACGAGTTGGTAGTTCATTCGAAGCCATTCGTTCGAACGACCTCGTTCAAACGAGATTTCTAATGAGTTGACAGAATGCCTTTTAGGCCTGATTTTATTTAAAACTTCTAGTAGACTTATATAATTGAGTGTTAACCTTCCCTTGCTGACTAGTGGATATATTTGCGAGATTGGAAGTACTTTAAGGATTAAAACTTGGAATTAAGTAGTAAATCGGATGACATCTATGGGTTAAGGTATAAGTAACTAAAATTACGACGTGAGAAGAGTTGATAACTTTAATGTATATAAATCGGGGACTTGTAAACGTGTAACATTAAATGACGATATAGGGATGAGAAATATACCTCTATTAATATTATGGAATATCTAAGATGTGTGAATGCTTGGTATATGTAGTCAATTGTGTATAACATACCTACCATACTTGCTATCATAGGAGGTCGGCGTTCGATCAGGGCCATCTAATCTTTGTGTGCCTACGGGGGGATTTAGATTGGTACCTCGAGGACATAGGTCAGAGAAGGACTTATTGAGAAGTTAATAAGTCTGTTGATCATGGGAGCGTAGATATGTGCGTGATCCATGTGATGTGAACTATGTTCGCCTCCATTGTGTGTGTTTGTTACTTGTCGGAACGATTCCTGAGAGATTCGGAATACGTGGTCCTTATGTACGTGATGTACCGGGATTCGATAGCAGAGTATGTGTGCACCGCAGCTTAGCCTCAGGGTGCCAGTACTGTATATTTATGATGAGAATAATATACTGTTAATTGAAATGAACTGTCATGTATAAATGTAAGTGAATAATAACAATATTTTTGTAGAGTTAAAAAGGGAAGAACCCCTAGTGACGAGTATTACTAATTTTGAAGAACTAAGAAGAAAATTACAACTCTCTGTTTAAATTAAGATGTCGGGAATTGAATCGGTAATCGTATAGTAATGTTAAATTGTGTATTGGATTAGTTAGATATGGGAATAACTGGAACGGGTACGGGTTTTTTCTCACAAATGAGATTGGCTAACTCACGAGCCTCTTAAGCCCTTAAATCCATAAATCCCAACTTTAAATGATAATATACACTTTAAATGATTCGTTTACTCAATTTCAGGTCAAACTAGGTACAAAATACTTCAGAACCCAAATAAAACCCCCGGGCAGTCATTTTGACTATCTCGACCCATCTCGGATCAAACGTGCACTCTAAATTTTCATCCGAGACTCCAAATAAAATAAATTTACTTTACCCCCAAAATTAAATTCCTATGTCCTCGAACACACGGGGTGTTACAAATAGCAAATGCAAGTCCAAGAAATATAAGGAATTTGAAGATAATAGGTATGTGGTTTGACCAAAATGACCTTCATACATAAGAAAAAGGGAAGGTTGAGTAGTTTATTAACCTGGGAGTGTTAATAGTTGCATACAATCAACTTGGTCCCTTCCTACTATCCTACCCTAGATTTATATAACAACCTTACATTGGGATACTACAATCCCATTCTCGTTAGTAGGGGAGTGGTCGTTTGAGTGGTAAATGTGGCTATCTATCGAGCTGTTTGTATGTAACATGTATCCTTCCCTTGGGGAGAAGCCTATTATAATAAGAAATGTAACTCATATTTGAATCAACGGTCATTTGACTTGTATGCATTTTGATCACTTAGCTTGAGGGAAGGGTGTTCATTGGAATATGGATATGAACATCAGTTTGTATCTTTCAACCAAAATTTCTCCCGACAGATCAGTGGAGGGGAAAGGTGTTCAGTGGAATATGAATACAATCGTATGTCTGTATCCTTCGTCCATAATTTCCTTCATCACCTGTTATTTCTTTGATGAAGGCACCTCCACCATTCCTCCACGGTGGTTGAACCTCATAGTCTATAAAATATATTCAAGATTATCTTTCTATGCTCAATTTCTTTTACTCTAAATGACCACTATATCTATCTATTTTTATGACTCGCCTTATACCTCTCTCTAGAAGTCTTCTAGACCCAAAGTATTCCTTTACGTGAATTAAATATGGTTTTTTATTTAGAGAAGTATCACAGGGTTCGATCAGGGTCAAAATGACACTTATTTCATTCTTTTATATTGTGTCCACACTTTTGTGTGGAGCTTATGCACACACTTTGATTTCTCAAACTAGTATCCTTTCAATCTTTTCACGTAGTGCTTGAGTATCATAGTTGTTAAGGCAATGAATATTCTTTAAAATGGACTTTTTTTGTTTTCTCTTTATGGTCTTTTACAAATATAAACTCATTACTTCTCAAGGAAATCTGCCTTCATTTAGTTACTTCCTAATCACTTTGTCCTTCTTTAACTAAATCTTCCAAAATTACTTGGAACCAAATTATTTCTTCAAACATAAATAAATCACTACATTACAAAAAGCCAATTATCCTCTAACAAATATGTCTTGAAGTATCAAAATAAATCCTTACACTCTTTTAATATATTATTATCAATATTATATCTTAAAATTAAAATTTCAATAATCTTTTGTTGTCAATTTATTACTTTAAATCCTATTTTTTTTTATCAATTCCCAACAATTATTAATTAATCCCAAAATTTTCTAAAATTTTCTTATTTGGATTTCATGCCTGCTTGTAATCATGCAATACATCATATTTTCAATAAACACCTAAAGAAATTAATAATAAATAGCAATTCCCATTAAAAATTGAAAATTTGAAATCTTGTGACAAGTCATTACACTAAATTTAGAGACTTGTATTTAATTGGGAAGATGCGTAAATCGACACATTAGCTGAGAGTAGTGTCGATAAACACACTACCCCAAATTTTCCATAGGTATGTTATTTTATAGCTTGTAAACATTTGGGTGGAAATTAGGGTGGTTTATTGATATATGTGCAAAAATTAACAAATTTGGGTGACTATTGATAAGGAAATAAAGGATTTAGATCGACATAATAAAGACTCGTGAGAGTCTTGGATGCGATGTTTATATTCTTTAAGGGCCTCAAGTAATTTTTTATGTGTTCTGGTAAGGTTTATATAAAAGGAATGTGAACCCAAGTGGTTACTGGGAAAAGGGATGTGAAAGTTTTTTAAAGACTAGTCGAGGCGTGGGATGTTTAGGAATCCCAGAATGTGATGTTAGGTGGATCATGGGTGTAATTTTAGTGGGTTATACTAAAGTTGTAATGAAGTTTAGGGAATTATGGTTATTACCTGAAAATAGTGTTGAATTTTGACCAGATCGGCTTAAGATGTCTATGATGTTTAGAAGTATCTATTTGTGGTGTTAAGTGGATACCAAGGGATCCTAGGTGTGATCCTGGTGGGTTTTGGTAGGTTTAGGAATATTTGAATGCCTTTTGTAGTTGATAGCCTTTTGTAGTTGAACATTTTCAATGAGTAACCCTATGAGCAAAATTCATAGTTTGGTGTGCTGTTAAGAAACATTCTCAAATCATTTCGATTAAATATTAAATATATGGGCACACCACTAGAAATATAAATTATAATTCTTAGTTTTGCTTAACAATATTTTTAAGAGATGGTTGGTTGACACCAAACATGACGAAACGAGAAATGACACCATAATATCATACATATTTACATGAAACTAACAGTTATTAGGTTGCTTCTTTAATGGTTTTCACTCTTAATGGGTTAATGCACATAGTGACATAAATAAGTGACACAAACCCGATTCTACACAATAAATATATAGTTAAAATACGTCACACCCTATACCAAACCATCACATTATTCACGACTATTATTACACTCGTACTATGTGTTGGTACAAAAAGACATTTAACTTTTATGTAAATTTACAGAAAATGTAGCTTTTATTAAAGAAAGAAAAAAATGTGAGACAAAAAAGGGGGGGGGGGTGCTTTTATTAAATAGAGAAAAAAATAAGAGACAAAAGAAAAAAAATATTCCGTGATTTAATCCTCCATTGCTTACAACCATTCAAAATTATAATTTCAAAAAGAGAGATATCTTCATTGTTTAGAAGAAGAACAAAAAAATATAATAGAAACGACTCTTTCTTTCTCTATGAGAAAATTACTTAATAACATATTGACTATCTCCCTCCACCACCTAAAAATTATTTTTTCCTCTACAAAATAGAGGAGAAGAACACAGATAATTTTTCTCTTTCTGAGCTTTCTCTTTTCCTTACCTGATCAGTTCTTCCCCCAAACTGATACGATATTGAGCAAATAATAGTGAATGGGTGATAGTATACCAGATTCCTGTCGTGAATAGTTCTATGAGACATAAATTAGTTTTTCTCTGAAATATTTTATTCTAGGGTGACGAGCCATTATAAGACCTGCAGCATAATTTTTTGGATAGAGTGGCAAAACACTTTAAAGAGAGCGACCTAGTCCGCGACTCAACCACGTTATTTTTTGTTGTTGAATTTGGTTCCATTTTCTTATTTCATATACAAAAATTTTAAGGTGTTTTATTTATCTGTTATGGAATCCAAAAATCACACTTCACCCAATGGTCTTACTAGTCTTAACATAATTTCAAACTTGAAGGGTTAAATTTCAAAGGGTGGAGACAAAAAAATGTTATTTTTTCTCACAATGAAAAAATTAACACCTTGCATTATGTCAAATAAGCCTATTGCGTCCGAACCTCCTAGGGCTATTTAAACTTGGGAAGAAAATAATTTTTTATGCAAAAAATATATTTTGAATGGCTTAAGTGACGATTTTTATGATTATTATGCCTTGTGCAATTCTTCCAAAGAAATTTGGGAAGCCCTTCAGAAAAAGTATGATACTAAGGAGTCTAGAGCTAAAAAATATGCAGTTAGTTGTTCTCTATAATTTTAGATGATGAATGATAAATCAGTTATTCCCTAGACTCATGAATTATAAAAAAATTGTACATAGTATTATTTATAAAGGAATGAAACCGGATGAACAATTCCAAGTTGCTGTCATGATTAATAAATTACCTCTCGTTTGGAAATATTTTAAAAATACACCAAGGAATAAATCAAAATAATTTCATTTGAAAGTCTCATCAACGATCTTAAAACTGAGGAGGAAGCCAAGAAAAAAAGATTATAAAGATGAAATTCCTGTTGTGTCTAACAACAAGAATTATAACCAGAACCACACTTTAGTTGTTTTGAAACCTAATGAAAATAATATGATATATCATAAAAATAACCACAACCAAATTTTTTAACCGTATCAGAATTAGAATAAGAATAAGTATCAACCTGATGAAAATTGACAGATTAGTAACATCGGACGGTTTCTCTGCTTTAGGTGTTACAAGTCTAGACACATATCCCACAAATGTCGGAATGTACCTCGTCCTACTCCATAGGCAAACCTAACTGAATATGACTTATGTGCTATGATTTTTGAAATCAATATGATTAGCGGGGCTGAATGATGGTGAGTGGATACTGACGCTTCTCACCATATTTGCTATGATCATTCCTTATTTAAGATTTATTATGAGCCTGGAGATAAGAGGGTGTTGTGGGCAATCCCACTCCAATAAGGTTGTTGTTCTGAGAGATGTGGAATTGAATTTCATTTTTGGAAAAACTGTGGTCCTTGAGGAAGTGTTGCAAACTCCTGAGATAAGGAATAACTTGGTTTCTCGCTATCTCCTCAACAAATCTCGTTTCACTTGAACTTTCGGGATAGACTTCTTATTTACATTGACCAAAAATAAAATTTTTGTAGGCAAATGCCATTGCACTGAAGGAATGTTTAAATTAAACATTGATGTTATTAAAAAAAGTTACCTTCTGCTTATATTGCTTGGTCTTTTAATACATGACCTGCTAGACTTTGTCATGTTAATAAATGACTTGTTAAAAACATGAATACTTTATGATTAATTTAAAAAATATCACTAAATGATTTTGAAAAATGCGAATGGTATAGCTAAGATAAAATAAAAAGTCCCCACATAAAACTGTTATTAGAGAATCTGAACCACTTGACTTAATTCATTTCGACATTTGTGGATTTGATGTAATTACGACTAGAAATAATAAAATTCACTTTATTAGTTTTATTAATGATTGTCCAGACTATTAACTTACATATTTAATGAAAAATAAAAATGAAGTGTTTAACATGTTTTAAATTTTGTTAAATGAAATTAAAAATTAATTGAATAAGAAAATTAAGAGACTACATAGTGATTGAGTCACGGAATATGGTTTTGGACCTTTTTATTAAAATTTATAAAACTCATGGTATTATTCATGAAAAAATAGCCCCTTGTTCTCTTGAAATGAATGGAAAAGGTGAGACAAGAAAAATAAGATTTTGATTGAATTAGTAATTGCTATTTTATTAAGTTTGAGAGATGCCTCACACTAGTGGGAAAAAATTATTTTAATGGCGTGCCACGTGCTTAATAGAATTTCCAAGAGTAAAACAAATATATTTCCTTATGAAATTAGAAAAATACTAGGCTAAACGTGTCATATTTTAGAGCGGGGGAGTGTTTTGCCTATGTACGTATTCTCGATCCTAAGAGGTCTAAATTGGCTAGTAGAATATGCAGGTGTATTTTTATTTGCTACGCAGTTAATAGAAAATCATATAGATTTTATAATTTCAAAAATAAAGTCATTATTGAATCAAATGAAGCTAATTTTTATGAAGATAGCTCGAAATCCACTAGCGTTTCTATTTCTAAAAATTCAGAACCTAATGAATATATTTTAGAACCAAGAAAAAGTAAAAGAGCTCGTATTGAATAAGTTGTTCATCCTGACTTTTATGTTTACACATTAGAGGAAATCCTAATGCCATTCAAGAAGTTGTATCTTCTTTTGATGTCGATTTATGTTAATAAGGTATTAATGATGAAATGGAATCATTGAAAACTAAGAAAATTGGCATTTAATAGATCTTCCACCGGGGGTGTAAACCAATTGGTTGTAAAAGGATTGTTAAAAAGAATTTAAAATCCAATGGTTCAGTTGAAAAATATAAGGCACGTTTAGTTGCCAAAGGTTTTAGACAACGTGAAAACGTAGACTTTTTTGATACATTTTCATCCGTGACAAGAATTACGTTTATACGTGTACTGTTTGCATTAAATGCTTTAATTGATCTAATTGTACACCAAATGGATGTTAAAATTGTCTTTTTAAATGGTGAGTTGGAAGAAGATGTTTATATGGACCAACTTAAATATTTTATTTTATACGATCAAGATAATAAATAGTATGAATTAGATAAATCTCTTTATGAACTAAAATTGACACCTAAATAATGCCATGATAAGTTTGATAACTTAGTCATCTATAATGAGTTTAAAATTAATGAAAATGACAAATGCATTTATTATAAATATGAAAACAATATTTGCATCATCATATGTCTGTATATGGAAGACTTACATATATTTGGATTTAATATTCATGTCATAAATAATGTTAAATCTTTATTATGTGCCAAGTTTGATACGAAGGATATGGGTGGAGCTAGTGTAATATTGAGAACTAAAATTAATAGGTTTGAAAAGGAAATTTCTTTAGAACAATCTCATTATATTGAGAAAATTCTAAAGAAATATTATTACTTTAATTGTAAATCTATTACTACTCCATTTGATCCTAGTGTAAAGTTGTTTAAGAACATTGCTTACAATGTTAACCAAACTGAGTATGTGAGCATTATTGATAGCGTACATTATGTTACAGATTGTCCTAGACTCGACATAGCTTATGTTGTGGGAATACTGTGTAGATTTACCAGTATTCCTAATATGGAGCATTGACATGCTATTGAGAAGGTCATGTGGTATCTTAAAAAACCAATGAACCTTGGATTACACTATCAAAAGCATCCCGCTATCCTTTAAGGATTTAGTGATGCTAATTGGAACACTCTATCAGATGATTCCAAAGTTAGTAGTGGATATATATTTAGTATCGCTGGTGATGCAGTTTCATGAAAGTCTAAAGAAAGACTATTTTGGCTCAGTCGACGATGGAGTAAAAAATGATAGTGCTAGCCACATCTAGTGAGGAGACATAATGGTTAAGAAACCTTATGTTAGATTTCCCATTATGGGAGAGATCGATTCCAACCGTTTTAATCCACTGAGGTAGTACGTGACTATTGCAAAAGTTGAAAACTGTTACTATAACGATAAGAAGCAAATACGTCGTAAACACAATACCATTCGAGAGTTTATCTCTATGGGTGATATGGATTGAATCATGCTAATTATTTTATACGGGATATTACTCCTTCATGATGGAGAATGATATTCTGAAGCGAGTTGAGGTTGAGTTAATAATAACTCTTAATGAAGATCAATAGCTTTGTTTCGAATGGGGTGTCTACTTACAGGAGTATCCTTGATATACTCGCCTATGCGAATGTGGAAGTGAGGCTGATTTCTATAGTAATTTTGGACGAATTCCTTAAATCGTTCACTATACTGGGATTGAAGCACATGACCGTAATGTGCTGGCTTATGGACTACACCCAAGTAGGATTGTGTGCAGGATGTTATCAAAGACAGAGTTCAAAACTATTGTTATTGCAGTATATTCTGAATCATCTTTGCTACATAAAGGCTTAAGTCGAAAGACACCTTTACTTATGCTCAATTCTATGAATTATTGCCTAATAGATATGTTTTTCAAAATTTACAAGTGGGGGATTATTGGAACAAAAAAATATTTTGTCTTTTATTTCTTAAAGAAATAAAAAGGTGGGAGACAAAAAAACGAGGGGGGTTGCTTTTCTTAAATAAAGAAAAAAGTGGAAGATAAAGAAAAAAATAACTTCCGTGATTTACTCTTACCTTGCCTATAATTATTCACAATTGTTATTTTAAAAAGAGAGATGTCATCATTGTTTAGAAGCATAACAAAATATATAATGGAAACAAATCTTTCTTTCTCTATGAGAAAACTACTTAAAAATATATTGGCTATCTGTCTCTCACACCCAAAAATAAAGTTTCCCTCTACAAAACAAATGGGAAGAACACATAAATAGTTTCCATCTTTTTGAGTATTTTTTCTTTTTTTTCTTACCTGATTAGATCGTCTCCCAAACTGATGTGATATTGAGCAAATAATAGTGAACGAGTGAAAATATATCAGATTATTGTCGTGCATAGTTTTTTTAGATATAAATTATTTTTGACTATGACCTGTTTTATCCTGAAGTGAAAAAGCATTATAAAAATTGCAATACAAATTTTTAAATAAAATCGATCTAGTTTGCAATTCAATCACATTATTTTTTGTTGTTAAAATTTTTCATTCGATAATTTCTTTCAATTTTTTTTATTTATTTAAGATACAATACTATATGACAATGTTAGTCAAATTGTGTCCAGCTTAAAAGTGGTGGAACATTTATTATCCACATAATAATTAAGGAGCCACACATATGCATATGTTGTCTAATGTGTACGAGATAAAGACCAGAGGAAAATGCAATGGGTAAAGGTGCGAAAACGACGTGAAGAAGTTGTTTGTACTCTCTCCGTCACCAAACGTGACATTAGATATCAAGAAGCCAGCCATATACACCCATATATTAATGGGTTGAAATTAAAGAATATTCGGAAGGGTGTTTTAGGCATCTAAATCAATGTCCTTTCTATCGACCGTATCTAAACATCTTCAAATCTCTCTTTGACCATCGTACTCTTCTCTCTCTCTCTTCACCGCCTTTTCGCCTCTGTTACATAACACACTTTTCTCTCTCCCTTCACTTTTCTCTATTTCTTTCTGCCACTGCAAACAAACATACACATACATACATCTTTTTAGAGTCACGGTTATCTTTTAGTTCCGCATTTATCTTCAATCTCCAAATCTCCATCATCATTAACTCTCTATCTATCTGTTCTAAACTTTCCCTCCGATCCGACGGCCACAATCCTCTCGTCATTTTAATCGTACAACTAGGGCTCACTTGTCAGCTTCTTCTACGTAAGTCCTACTCCAAAAGTTCATTCCTTTTTCTCTTTCTCATTTCTCTTTTTTTCTCTCTCTCTCTCTCCCTCTCCCTCTCCCTCTCTCTCAATATACACACCGATATAAACATACATTTACATCCACGTATCTATCGTCTATGTTGCCATTTTGAATCTCGACTTCGCATGCAATGTACGTTGTTTTTGTAAATTAACTACTGTTGCATTTTCATTGGGGGTTTTGTTGTTACTGTTTTCAATTACTTGGACGGCTCAAATTGTTGATTTCTTCAGTATGAGATTTAATATCAATATAATTGTGGTGGCATTCGTATTATTAGGTTAATGCAATAGTGTTACTTGAATTTTGTTCCGTTACTAATTTTTATCTCTGTCTACAGTGTTTTCGTTGTTAGGTTTTTTTACATTGTCTCTTGTGAAAAATCTGTGTGTTATGTTCATTGTTTTATCCTTGACTTGTTAAGTTTTGGACTGTGAAGCAATTATTACTTAGGTTACTTGAATTCTTTTTGTTATCCTTTGTCATCTCAATACTGAATTATGCAAGTTTTTTTCCATTCCTATTGAAATGATATTTTTTTTTTACTATCCTGATCAAGCTGATATAGGATTTTGTAATGATTTTGGAGTGAATACTTAGTGTTTGGGGGATCAAATTTGAGTTTGCTTTATACTTATGTGGTGCTTTCTCCACTTTTAGGATGCCTTTACATTTTAAGTAGTGATGGAAATGTGTTGGAAAAGATGTGGTGGGCCTTTTAAAGTGCTTGTGCATTGCCCTACACGTGTTGATATTTGAATCATGATATGTGAATCTCTTTTTAACTTGTCTTCTGTAATTTACTATTATACGGTTGGATTACGTTTTATGGAATCATTAGTTTGCTTTATGGTTTATACATTTTTTTTCTTTTTTCCTCCGTAACTATGAGTATGCGTCTCAACTTATATTTAATAATATGCATTATGCAGTGAGCAAGTTAAATCTCTTGGACCCCAGGGTTATGGTGCCTAATGGTCATAGGAGAGTTAGGCCGAAGGATATTGTTGCTCAAGATAATGGCGTTGTTAGCACATCAAGTTCTGATGATGAACTGGACCCATGGACTGCTTGGGCATATAAACCTCATACAATTTCAATGTTACTTATTGGTGCATGTTTTCTTATGTGAGTTTCTTTCCCCCTTGAGCGACTTCTCTCTATGATAAATTAAGACATTTTAGTCAATTCAGCAACTTCTTTGAATGGTGGATTGATTCATTTTCTAAACTTTGTGAACCATTAGAATGTTTTTACTATCGTCCTCCGAGTCTTTGTAGTTATACAATACAAATCATATTTCTGGTCGAATCTCTAGTGCCTATCAAATTATGGATTTAGGAACTTGTCTAAATTACTAGATCAGGAACTTCACATCTATTCAATTTGTTTGTATAGCAACTGGTCCAGGTTACTGTCAAGCTACAACCAAACTTTTTGCGGTATGTTATACTCTCAATCAAATAATCTTTTTCACAGGTCCAGTGTTTTAAAAGGCGCGCCTAGGCGTGAGGCTTTTTAGAAACGCCCCGCATAAGACATAGGCATGACAAATGGCGTGGTCAACATGCATGTAAGGCGCAGTCAACGGCTCACGCGCGCCTTTTTTTTCTTCTTTTAATTGAAGTTTTTTTTTCCTTATCAAAAGCCCTTCAATAAACAAAACAAGCCCCCCAAACCAAATTGGTATAGTATTGATTCTATTTCATGATGTTTCTACTTATAATTTTTTCTTATTCTACTTCATGATGTTTCTGCTTATGTTTTTTTTTCTTATTTTGTTATAGTTTTTTTGGTTTTACTTATGTTTTTCTTCCTTCTTCTGTTAGAGGGATGATGTTTTCGCTTATTTTCTTGGTTCTGTTTATGTTTTTTTCTTCTTTTGTTATATTTGAAATATATTATTTACTAACTTGTATAATAGAAAGATTTTATTATTATATTATAGGCCAACTTGATATGCTATATTGAAATATATTATATCATATCTTCTTGCACATACATTATATTTGAAATATATTGTTTACTAACTTATTTTGTTACAAACTTATATTGTTTACTAATTTTATATTATATTTGATTATATTATGGAGCACGCATATGGGAAAAATGGTTATCAAATATACGGATATATTTTCAAATTTCAAGGTATGCATTATTTTATTATTTTACAAGCCTTAGTATAACTAAAAATAGTAAAAAAAAGGAAAACGCCTTTTTACGCCTGGGCTTCGTATAAGCACGCCTAGGCTCCTAAGACTTGAGGCTTGACTTCCAAGCCTCTCGCCTTTTAGAACCTTGCACATGCCCAACTATGGGCTCCTCAATTTAAATGTGGTACTCTACCTAACCTTTTGAAAGCTATATTCCTTAAACTCGCTTTTCAAGTTCAGTATTCAAAAGCCATATCTTCAGCTAAAGCATTTTGTTTCAAATATTTTACACATGATAAAATCTAGCTTGATCTCGCTTTAGTTAACCTCTATTTTATTTGTTGAAAGTTAAGAGTTTCATAATCTATTACTAAAATAACAATCCGAACAAGTGTGGAATCACACCAAAATTTGAACCTTACTCCTTGAAAAGGGAAGCGGAGTTCGTTGTCTCATCTGATTTTGTGTTTTCTCCATTCATTTTCATTGTTGTTAAAGGCGCGCCTAGGCTCCAGGCTCACCTAGGCTATCAACGCCTTGCCTCACTCAGATAAGGCTTTTTCAATAAGGCGCGCGCCTTGTGCCCCTAGGCTCCGCACACCTCATTAAATTTTTTTTGGATAACACTCTTAATATAATAATGTACCAATTGATATGTTGATTTTACATATTTTCCAATATATAATGGAAGATTAAACTATTCCCCATCCCCAAACTAACAAAAGTAAGTCATTGATTCGTAGTGAGACTTTATCTTTTTCACTAGCCTATTTTGGGCAAAAGAAACGAACAAATTTTAATTTCAAGAGTATTGCATCATAGAAGAATTTATATGTTATTTTTTTTCATACATTGGAGCATCATTTTTTCATATATAGCAATATTTTTTTTTATTATTGGCTTGATGTTTAAATATATATTTTTTCTCATGTTGTTATATGCCCTATCTTTTTCTGATGCCTCTTCTTAACCATGTATAATAGTAATATATGCTATATGTTTCAAATTTTAGATAATAAATGATTTTATTAATATACAACTGTTGCATGCTTTATAGACTTTGCGCCTCAGTTCGATCAAGCGCGCGCCTCGCCTTGCGCCTAGGCTCCACGGAGACCTTGGCGTCTTGGAGCGCCTTTCGCCTCTAACAACTATGTTCATTCCTTAAAAATACCTGTAAAGTTGCATAAATGGTTAAATAATTATGTATGATTACCATTTTAAATAGGAGAATATGAATTTAGATTTGTTGCATCTGCTTTAATCTATTAAAAAAACCATGCAGCTAGATTGGTATAGAGGAATCTATCTCTGACTTATTTTGGAATCTCTTTTCTGCTGTTGCTCTTTATATTTTTTGATCACTTCTGTAGCGCCAAGTACCATACTTTTTAAAGGCATGGTGATAAAGCTGTATCTCCATTGTGGGGAAGATAGATGGTTTTATCAGAACCAGTAGTAGTTACATGATCTTTTAACACAGTATAAAGCTATTGCATGTCTTTTGTTATCATTTGTTCCATTTTATTTTGTTAAAGAAGTCGGTTGAATTTTTTCATTGGTTTTGTTTAATATGAACATGATTATTAGTTGGGCAAGTGGAGCTCTTGATCCTGAAAACAGCTCAGCAGCTGATCTAGTAACATCGGTAAAAAGGTGTGTGCTTGTCTGCTGTGGTGGTATATCTTAGCGATTTTTTTTAGAACATAAAATCTCCCAATTTGATTGAAAATGCTTGACGTGTATTGTACTTGATAGGGGTGTATGGGCAATGATTGCAGTTTTTCTTGTTTACTGCTTGCTGCAAGCTCCTTCAACGTAAGTTACCTGATTAGTTGTTTACAAGTTGGTTTATATTTCACCTTACATTTGCCTGTCAGGTATTTGAGAATAACCTGAGCTTTATGTTTTTAGTTTTGAGTGTTAAATTTTTGATGTTCGTATTTTGTCATCTTGGTAAAATCAATTTTGGAAGCAAGGATTATTTTATCTGTACTAAATACTTGCAAAGAAATCAACAGCAAAGGCAGTTTTTACCAGTAAGAGTTCTTGTTGATCAGGAGCCAAGGTACTTGGGAGCCCAGTAACCCTATTAGTAAAAGGTCATTACTAACTTGGAACTAATTGTAGAATATCATTGGGATCATTCCATTCTAACTTACATAAAACATTAAAATTAAACAACAAATAGAGTATTTAGAGTCTTCATTTTTGAGCTTGGTCCATGCTACCCATGTGTGCAACATCATACATATTTGTATAATCGTTAAGAAGGCTGAAACAAACTCTTCAATCTTGCGAAGGACTAGGTAGTTTAAGAGGAGTCTTACTGGCGTGAATTGTATATATATTAAATAAATATTATTATCTTATATTAGAATGGATTATATTATTAGTATTAGTATATTATTCTTAGAGATAATTACTAGGTTATTGGTTACTTATTTAAATTATATTTCCTTTTATCTTTTTGTTTCCTAATTAAACTAGGATGCTTGGTCAACAAGTCTAGGTTTTATTATAAATAAGGCCTTTAGCCTCCCATTGTATTCAGATTATTGATATGATGAATTTAATTGAGGGTTGAAAGGTAAAGCCTAAATTGCGCGTTTTTATTATTATGCAGTTTTTACATCACTCACTTCCCTAATGGAGTGGTAAAAGCATTTGTGGGAAAGTATTTTGTGGTATATCTGTTTGCTTCTGAACCTCTAGAAATTAAGGTCTGCAATAGGTCCAATTTGTTGGTTTGTTGTGTTAAATTTGACTTAACATATGTCGAACTCATTTGTAGTCGCGTATCCGTGTCGTGTATATCCGGGGTGTGTCAACTAATTGCGTGTTTCTAGCGGGTCAACCCGCTAATGAGCCAAACCCATTAAGTTTAAACTCAAAATCACCCATTTTGGGTAGTTCTTGTATCGGGAATTACCAGCCCTACTAGAAATTACTATTATCTTTATTCCCCTTTCTCCCAAGATGATTAAACTTTCATAACGATCAAACCACAAATATTACCAAACATTTGCCCTTTTAGCTTTCAGCACAATTGAGCTGCTAGGAACTGCTGTTCTCTTACATTCTTGCTGTACCCAAGTTCAAAGACACCCACATCACCCAATCTTATGACAAGCGATGACACCTTAGCCCTTGTGTCATGAGCACCCGAAATGCCTAATAGGATAATGTTATTGTACCACATCATGATAAAATAATCCTGCATAACATGGGATTAGAAGCATATTTTTGATAAATTATCCAATGACGTATTCCATCCTGAGTACACCAAACACGGTATATGATAAAATTGTTTTTTCATCATTCATCCTACGTTAAACGGGGTCTTAGAAATTTGATCAAGTTGGAGCAATTATGGCTTAAACAATATGGAGATGGCGGATCCGTTGCAACCAAAGCATTATCTTGCAGTAATAGATGATATAGAGTAATGGCCATGGAGGTATGGGAAGGGGTAGAGGGATGGATTTTACGAAATTCTATTATCAATATGGTGCTTTGAGATCTTGATGCTTCTAGTAGTATAGTCGAGCAATACCTGTTTTGATTTTTGTAAGTGCATTTGTCTGGCAGGGTTCTAATCAGGCCACATCCAGCAATATGGCGTCTAGTTCATGGAATGGCTGTTGTTTATCTCGTTGCTCTTACCTTTTTGCTTTTCCAGGTCAGTTTCTTTGTTCAGTAGACAATGTAAAGCTTGGATTATGAATCTTTTTACGTTAGATGGTCTCTTCCCCCTTTGGAGAAGGCTTGTGGCATTCTGTCACTGTCAATAATTGTTGGACATGTGATTTATTGAGTTTTTCTTAGTAGCTTACTTGTACAAATTAAATTTGTACAAATTTACTTGTACAAATTACTTGTATAAATCTTTATTTGACACACATCTTGCTTCATTAATATTATTTATCATTGAACTTCACATCATTTATATTGCTTTCATGTAGAATTACTGGTCACTAATTTTTTTTTCTATTCTCATTTCCAGAAGCGTGATGATGCTCGGAAATTCATGAAATATCTCCATCAAGATCTTGGAGTTGGTAACAAATTTGGGAACCACAGAACTGTTTAGTTCTTATACTAATGGACTCATTGTGCATGTAAGAAATATCAGTTTTGTTTTGAACCATGTTCTCATGATTTTAATGCAGAACTTTCTGAAAGATCCTATGGTGCTGATTGCAGAATATACGTGCCTGGAAACCCCACAAGCAGGTTTAAAAATGTTTATGTATGATTTCTTCTTTCACAATCATTCCACCTCATAGATTCCCTTTTCCCCACATGCTTCCTTGTTTCTTACTTGTATTCATCTCATTTTAGGATACAGTTTTTGATGAGTTTGTTCTGGCCCATATCTTTGGATGGTGGGGAAAGGCTATAATGATTCGTAATCAACCCCTTTTGTGGGTACTATCAGTTGGATTCGAGTTAATGGAGGTTAGAGTCTTGACCTAGTTTGACATTTCATTTTGTGGTACTGATTTGTATAGGGAACTCCATTTTCTTTCAAGAGCATGTGAGATCTTGCTGTATCTTGTTCTTTCAGTAGGTTAACTTTTATCATGACATTCCCAGCTTTCGTTCCGCCACATGTTACCGAATTTCAATGAGTGCTGGTGGGATAGCATTATTCTCGATATATTAATCTGCAATTGGTTTGGTAAGAACCCTGAACCGAGAATCCTGTTTTGTCATTTTGAAGTGAGGAATATTATCATTAGCTTGTGTCTCGTAATGTTTTGTGTTTTCAATTACCGCTGGAGCCATTTTATATAAATTACTTGTTCAAATTCGATTGTTTCGATTGATTTCACCTTGCTATATATCAACTCTTAGTTCCTTTAAAAATGGTAAAAAGGGCAGCTGAAATGAGAAGTGATATCTGATCAAGGTGTTAATATTTTTATATGCCTTGAAAGATTACTCATGTCGTTGCCAAGGAAAGTTGATACGATCATAAAAACAATAATATTTAACCATGTTAGATTTTTATTCCCTCCAGAATAGGAGGAGCTATGAGGCATAGACACTCCTCCAGTGTTCGTGTGTCCCTGTCCTACACATGTTGGACTCCGGCACTTAGGGACACCTTGCAACATTTCTTGACATGCTTAGACACTTTGGGATATGCACATTGCAGGGAATATTATACAACTGACTCAACATAAATGGGCTCAAAAATCAATTTTTGCTGGTTGAAACGCGTTCTTTCTAATTAAATGAATCTAAGAAAAATATTTTAAAAATATTGGGACAATGCTAATTTTTTCTTCTTGTAATATATACAGAAGTATGAATAATAATTAATGTGCCTCCAACATGTCCGTGTCCAGATTTTTTTAATATATCGTTTTGTCGCGTCGGGTCGCATGTCGTATCAATGTTTCATTGGGGAGGACAGTTTACCTAATGCCAGGAAGTGCTGTACCATTTTGTTCTGGACCATTGCCTACTGGTATTAGATTTTAATAAGTGGGGCTCGCCTCCATTTAGGTTTGAAAATATATTTAAGAAACATAGTGGGGTTAGAGATCTAAGAAGTTAAATCGGAGAGATTTGAAAAAAGAACGAAAACTGAAGGTCTGGAAAAAAAAGGTCTTTGGGGATGGATGTTAGGCTGAAAAGGATTAGTGTCCCAACAAGTGGGTACCAAGTTTCTGACAGAACAAGAGGGAATTACTTTAGAGGGTGGGGTTATCTTGAGGGTACCCTGTTGGAATGAGTAGCAGTTGGTATATGAAGTGATTTGGAGCTACTGGTTTCAGATTATACCACGCGATACTTCACTTGCTGTTTCAGATTGTACAATGTTGATTTTTGGTTGTTTATTTTGCTGTTTCCGTTGAATTTGTTTATGGACTACATGCCCACTTATCTTTGTAACTTTTTTGTTGTGCAATATTCTTTTTCGTTTCTGAACTATAAAAATCAAACTACAGTAAGAATGACTATGCTTTATTATTTACTCTCAAGGAAAATAAGAGAGTTATAAGTGAGTTAGATGATTAAACATCAGCTATCTCTTCTACAAAATTTTGTAGTGTTGTTCAGAAGGCTTAGGGGGGTGTTGGATGCAACAATCTTAAGAAATCAAGGGTCATTTATGAGAGGTAAATTATAGACTTGATTTTGATAGCAAATGAGGTGGTAGAAGAGTACTGGAATAAAAGAGCGGTCTTCAAATAGATCTTGAGAAAACTTAAGATCTTGAGAAAACTTATGGTCACGTGGAATAAAAATTTCTTGATTATGTTCGTAAGAAAAGATTTCGGATAAATGGAGAATATGGATAGGAGGTTGTGTTTCCATTTCTATTTTTTGTCAGTGAGAGACCTAGGGGTGAAATAAGAGCAACTAGAGGTATTCATTGCTGATCCCCATTTTTGTTCACATTGGCGGCATATGTCCTTAGTAGTGAGGGCCATATAGGGTGGGGCAGTGGAAGGATTCTGGGTAGGGATAAAGTTGGGATCTCATATCTTCAATTTGCGGATTATACTAGAGTCTTGATGGTTAAGAAAATAAATAACCTTGAAAACTTGTTCGAGATAATAGATGTATTTAGCTTTGGCGATTGCCCTCGCCCAAGCTACGATTGATCTCGGCTTCGAGACATGGGAGCAGCCTCTCCATATATGGGGGTAAGGCTAGTAGACATACACCTCTCCCCAATGTTTAAAAAGGCGGAAGAGGTGTACGCCTCGAGGCGCTGAAAAAAAGCCTCGAGGCTTAAGCCTCGATGCGCCTCACGCCTTTTTGCTGAGGCGCGAAAAAAAAAAAAAAAAAAAAAAACCTTTCATCACAAAGTCTGTTTTTTTAAATGTTAAAATTCTTCTTTTTTCTAAAATTGCACCTAACTTAAAAAAATGTTGTTTTAATCTACAACTCTTATTCTTTTTTATTTTATTTTAGTTTTAAAGTTGCACTTAATTTTTTTTTTTCTTTACTAATTTGTTTGAAATACGTGTATAAATTTGTTTGAAACTATATTTTGTTACAAATATATAGTTTGTTTGAAATAAATGTACAAAATTAACTTCAATATGACTTTTTTTTAAAAGGTTTCTATTTTTTGGTTTTCAACTTAGATTAATATGTTTTCTTTAACTTATACTAATATATTTTAAAGGTTGCTGTTTTTTTTAATAAACTTAGGTTAATATGTTTTATTATTTTTTTAATAAAGTTGCTATTTTTTTAATCTTAGCTTGAAAATCAATGTTTTTTTTAATAAATTTGCTTGTTAAGTTGCATTGATTAATTTATTGTCATATTATAAAAGAACCAATATGTGAGTGAAGCTAAAAAAATGATTTTGCCAATACGATTTTGCATTGATTAATTTATTGTCATATTTAAAATAACCAATATGTTCAAATTGATTTTCTTTTTCTAAAAAGTTATATTGGGGGGAACAAAAAAATGTCAAACTATGTGAGAAATCCCTCGAAGGATGTTTTTTTGTAGTTTTATTTTATATTTCTTTGTTATTTTATTTTTATGGTTTTATTACTATTTTTTAATATTATTTTGCTCTTTTTTTTTTCTTTTCGGTGAGGCTTACGCCTCAAACGCCTCGAGGCTTACGCCTCGCCTCGCCTTTCGCCTTTTTAAACATTGCCTCTCCCAAAGCTTGCAGTTAAGCGGGAGTCTTGTGCACTGGGTATGACCTTTTTTTATTGGTCTTGAAATTAACTTTGCTAAATGTATGCTTTTGAAATCAATGTGGAGGAAGAGTGGTTGTCAGGGTTGGTGTGATGTGAAATGGGACAATGACCCTTGATTCATTTAGGACTATCATTGGGAGGGAACCGTTTATCCTTCGAGTTTTGAAATCCAATTGTTAATCAAGTTGAAAAGGCTAGATGGGTGGTGGAAATTTGTCTATTTAAGGGGGTAGATTGACTTAATCTGGGGTGTTTTTTAGCGGTTTGCTATATATTATCTTTCTATTTTCTAACTTCCAATAAAAGTTGCAAAAGTTGCAAAACTAACTGAAAAAATAATAAAGAATAAGGGGCCTTTTTTAGGGATGGGATTGAAGAGATTAAAAATAGTCATATTTTAAATTGGGCTATGGTAAGTAAACATATAAAAACATGTGGGGTTAGGGGTTGGCAACTTAATTTAAAAAAAAACTCGTCTAGGCAAGTGATATGGATTTAATAAAGTAAAATAATCACTATGTTACCCCGCCTCATGTCAACTTCTCACTTGTGTATCCTATGTGTCGAAGGATTAAAATCATCCATTAGATTTGGGGAGGATATGTGGAGAGAGGATAGATTAAGAGTGGTAAACGGACGGATACAGAGCGGATACCTTGCTATCTATGTCCATATATGCTATTTGGATACACTATCTGTATACGTATCCACCCGGATAGTAAAAATAACAATCCATATCCGTATCCTCTGATAGTACCCGGATTTGGATAATATCCGTATCCGTTTACATTGTTTATCTATTACAATTAACACTAATTTTGAAATTAACTAAAATTCATATTGAATAAAAATTAGACAATCAAGTCCAAGAGAATTTTGCTATAACTAATAAAAAAAATGCGACAATATAAACTCTCAAGAGAATGTTTGAAATCAAGTACTAACCTTTAATATTCATATTTATAAATCATGAGTTCTCTTTTCCTCTTATTGAATAATCCATATTATTGAATAATCCATAGCTCCTCAACATGCATTTCCCATATGTTAAAAAAAGGAAGATACACATCACAGTTCTTAACTTTATGCATCAATGCTACTTTAATGATTGAAAATCATTAGATAAGTAAGCAACACTTGATCTCTTTTTATTATGTGTACACAACTTTTTTCCGCTCCTTAAGCCATAATTGTAACCTAATTTCCAAAGAAACCTGTTGGACATTAACATACCAAGTGGACATTAACATGCCTGTTGGCATGTAAAAAATTATCCATTAAATGGTTATTGAAACCTAAATTCATGTGTAATATAACTTTTATTTAATGAACTATTAAACCTAATACATTAAGCATAACTGAATAAGATTCACGCATTCATAGAAAAAAGTAATAATAATAATAATAAAAATGGCAATCTCAAAAACTGAATCAACATTTGTATAGCAGAAAATTCAGACAACCAAGCAATTAATCACCAAATCTAATCACTCCAACTACAATACATTTGAAGACATTCATCAATTTTAGGCTTAATAGACTTTCAAACAACCACGATCAACAAGTTTTTTTTCTACCACCAATTGATCATGCGTATATATATGTAGACACAAAAACAAGTAATATAATCACAATATTGGATCTGTTGTGTTCAAGATCCAAATCTCAAATAAAAAACAAGTAATACAAACGGTTGGTGATTTGAAACAAAAACAAAGTAAATTATCGATACATGATAGGATAATGGTAAACATATCAGATGTAGGAGAGAGAGAAACTAAAAGCAAATAAATATCTCAATAATGGTAAATGAAACTGTCGGCGGTGAAAGGGGTGCAGACAGTGCAGCGGTCGGTGTTCGGCAGTCGTCGGGTGTACTAGTCTGCGCTATGTGCGCAAGGCGGCTATGTTCGTGATATGAGAGAGAGAGAAGGAGAAAGTTACGAGAGAGGAAGAAAGTTATGAGAAAACTCCTAGAATGAAAAAAGTGAAATGAGATATTTTGTTTTGGTTGGTGAA
Organism: Sambucus nigra; assembly: GCA_949130495.1. NCBI lineage: Eukaryota > Viridiplantae > Streptophyta > Magnoliopsida > Dipsacales > Adoxaceae > Sambucus > Sambucus nigra. The sequence continues at coordinate 297,918,997 of OX422215.1, read as the reverse complement.
ATGAGAGATGACTGGTATGCCCTGTTTTTTTTTTGACAGCTTTTATAATAACTATATATAATTTATATTAGTAATAAATTAATAGTAAATACATTGCGGATACGAATATCCGCAAATTTGGATACTCAGCCTCGGATACGGATTATTCGTGTCGGATACACACACATTATCCGTATCCGTATCCGTTTTTCCGGATATTTTAACACTATCCATGTCCATTTTTCTGGATAAATATCCCCAAAATTCGGAGTCGGATACTGGACGGATTCGGATTTTTGAATATCCGTTTAGACCTCATAGATCTTTCAAGGCCCTTTCACAAACCTTTATCAGATGTCCTTAAGCATTTTGGCATTAGCCTCATTGGGCAATGATACTACCATTCAGAACCCTTTTTGCTTAAAGAATCATCAAAGACAATGAGTTTGAGCTAGTTGTTTACTTGCTCAACTTAGTTTAGAGGCTTGGGGATACTTCTTTCATATTCTTGCATCTTCTTCTATTTGCTTACTTGCACCATTTTAGTTTATATGGATTTATAGTGGTTTCTTCAAATGTCCAAGTGTTCTCTTGGTTAGTGGCTCATGAGAAGGTAATTAGTGACATACTAATCAGAGTGAGGTGACCAAATTGTTATCTGTCCCTGAATTGGTTTGTGCTATGCGACAACTCATGTGAAGACATGGATAATATGTTGATTCATTGCAACATTGTCTTTATTGTGTGGTGCAAAGTGCTGCTTGAATTTGGAGTTGTTGCCGTCCTACCTAAGTAGCAAGCAACTGATGTGTACGAGATGGAGATTGTAAGTTATGTTAGAAAGAAGAAACGAAGACATTTGTGTAGGTGTTTAGTTTTGATGTTTTTTTTGCTTAATTTGGAACGACAGAAGCTCGAGTATCTTTGAAGGAAAGAAAGTGGGATAAAATATCAAATGTTCAGCTACCTCTTGGGCTTATCATCTCTTCTTGAGTTTTATCTTAGAGCTGGGTTGATTGTATTAGATGATAGATGATTGATACTTGTATTAATGGAAGTTTTTGTTTCCGATAGAAAAGTAGCTATCTCTTGCTAAACTCAATTCTCTATCAAACTCATTGACCATCCCCCCTTCTCTTTTATATGCTGTCATTATCATTCAAAGGATTCGTCTACTGCCGGGTTAAGAACAAAAAAGGGGGAAATAGGATTTTTTTGCTTAATCCTAGGTTTGGGTTAACCATTCCGAGTCGAGAAAAGATTTTAATTTTTTCCTGCTACTCTCCCTACACTTCCACAACTTCATCCCATAACGTTGCATTGGATTTTCAGTCTTCACGAAGGTCACTTAAATGATTGAAAGAGTATCCGTGATAATTTAGTCTGCAAAGACTGTAAATTGGTTTTAATTTTAGAAAGGGATTATTACCCAATTAATAGGCCTATAAGCTGAACATGGTGGGACCCTTTTTACATGGGAACCAAACATCTGAAGGTGTTTGTAGTGCTAACGCCATGGACATAAATAGTGTAACCAGATTCTCTCGTGCACTCTAAGAATACTGTGATCGGACTTATCGTGTAATCTTTGAATATTTCAGCTTTCCTAATCTGCAAATTCAGCACAATGTTACTCTATCTTTCTCAATTTTTTTATTTCATATCTGTGCAAAAACAAATTAATGGAGAAGAATATATAATTTAAGATGAAAAGAGAGAATAACAGAGTGAGCGAGAGAGGAGAAGCAAGCATACAGGTTCCAAGAAGAATCTATTGATATTTTCACTCTATCAATATATTCATTAGAACTGTTACTTGTCTTCACTCTTGGTCGACTTCCAGCTATTTTTGCTCACGGGGTTTCTTTTCTTATAATATTGAGTTTTTGACCCAACATGAGAACCTAGAGAAGTGCAGGTTGCGAGAAAACAAATTATTCAACATATTTTTTGTCATTTTGACTCATTATCACGAGACTGTTCGAAAAGACTTGTGGCTATGTTGAATATTTAACTCCCTCTTAATCTTTAAATTACCTAGGGTCCAACACTAAATGCCTAATATGTAAATCCATCTTAAAGATATATATATATAGAGAGAGAGTTAGGCTCTCCAAAATACCTTATTAAACATACCTAGCAACATAGCTATTTTTTTAAAATAGTAAAAAAAATAATTTTGAGTTAATATTTTTTATATGGGTTGATGATAGTTAAATGTGCTCCTAAAAAAAAAATCAGAACAAAATAATGTGTTTTGATATTTTTAAAAAATAGGTAAAAAAACTGACAGATTTAAAGGGTAAAAACTGACAGTTTTTTTAACTATTTTTTAAAAATATCGAAACACATTATTTTGTTCTGATTTTTTTCATAGGGGCACATTTAAATATCATGAACCCATATAAAAAATATCATCTCAAAATTATTTTTTTTACTATTAAAAAAAAAAGGTATGTTGCTAGGAGGTATGTTGGAGAGCCTGACTTATATATATATATATATATAATCTTTGCTGATTATATGCATGTTTGAATGTCTCTTCATATGTACTTATATATGGTACCAAAAACAAACTGAATAATAGTTCCTAAGCGAATTGTGAACCAAAACACACACACCCATATCCGTACAACATACTAAGTGATCCAAGTTCCAGGTAACATTATCTGAAACAACTTTGTTCCTTGATTTATACAAACACTTGTTTTGATATTTTGTTAATTGCTAAATTGTAATTTGTAGGACCCCATCTTTTATTTTCCTAAGTTCTGTTCTTGACAAAACCTTTTTCATCCCCTCTTCATCTAAACCTGATTGAGTGTTCCCCTCTGATCTATAAATCACGCTTCTATATATTAATCCAGACGTATGGTGTGCTGATGCATTTCGTATGTAATTTTCAGGATTGAGTTACAATTTTGTACAAGTAGAGATATTTGATGCATTTCCGTGTATATCCAAGATCCCTGATCCACAAGAGATTTTTTGTGTATCCAAATATCTCTAAAGAAGCACTATTTTGTACCGACTAATTTCACCAGCCATCGCGGTGCACAAGGATCTAATTGTTTATGCATCCTGGATCTTGGATATACTGTTTGTTATTCCAATGCAATTTGAAGTTGCACTAATAAAAATATACTCTATAAATTTGTCATTTTGTTACAGTTCTATTTGAAACCTTGGATTTCTTTTTTATTAATTCTATCTTGCCAGTATATACAGTATGGTATGAACGCAGTGACTGGTAATTATTTATTTTATTCTTGGGGATGACCTGAATACTAGGACACCCAAGCAGTGACTATTTCTGTATGTTTACTGTACAGGTATCTGGGCGGGAATGCATACTGTTCGGTACTTTGACGGTCGAACATATGATTGGGTCGGAATAAGTCGTCAACCAAATCTTATGAGCAAAGTATGTTTCTTCAAAGTTTATTATATTGTTATTTAAGGGCTTTGTTAAAGGATTTTCAGATATATAGTATGGTCACTCTTTTCTTTTTCTGCTAGATCATGCTCAAACAGAATTTGACATTTTATCAGAAGGGGAATGCTTTTAAATGCTGTGCCATGAGTGCATGTCACGAAAACAGCGGAAGACTTGCATACGCACGCTCATAATCAAAAAGGGTTTCACATTCCCAATCCATCTTAAACATAATTAAAAATCAGCTGATTGCAAATGAGAAAACCACAAATATTTATAGGGGGCCCATGTACTTGGCCCCCAAGTTAACCTAATAGCTATAAAATCCTAATTACCCTTAATTGAATTTTCCACTAGAATATTCCTACCGACTAAAAATATTTAACTAAATATAAGCTACATTGATTAATTTGTTATCAATTGGATCTCATTCCACATGCCAATTCATATTTGCATACATAATTCTCCTCGGGTTGGAAAGAGCTCGGACGTAAGCTTTATAGCGAAAATTGCAGAAGCTCGTTACATGAGAACAAATATGTTGAATATGTTAGGCCTTTTTTGAACTGATTTCTAAAAAATTGGTAGGCCCTATTAAATTTTTAAAGTTTGGAAGAGATTCATAAACTTTCTTCCCGAGAAAATCCAAACCCATTTGTGTTAAAATGCTCATGCGAGGGATTTCCTCCCAAGAGACTAAGGCACACTTCCTCACTAAATACCTTGAAGCAAGATCCATCTCAAACGCGCCTCTTAAAGCCCCATTATGCCCATTGCCTAACTCGAATTCAACCCCAAAAGGCCTATTATCTTCCTACCTAGATGACTATTGATCCCTGGGTGAGGTTGCACGTCATACGTTATGCCATAACTCACTGAATAGTTACCTGCACAAAACCCTAGCTGTACCTTTTTTCTTGGATTGCAAACAACAGCCCCTCCACAATTGCTCTGGCAGCTCCTCTTTCCTTTGCCGACCTGATCGTCAACTACCCATACAATCATTGTCAACAACTTACTAAAGCAAATATTTTTTTTTCTTAAAATGTTTACTTTTAAACAAAGACTTTTTGACGTAAACTCAAGGAAGCGCATATAAGCACGCGTGCACTAACATAATAATCAAATAAAAAGCCTCTCATCCTTAATCATCGTTCTCATCAGCAATTAGTATTTAAAGTATAAAAATGGATTACAAGTGGTGTAAATGGACTAACTAATATATAATTATCTAATTTAATTAGGAGGTAAATCTCAGTATAGAAGGTCCTAAACTTAAATTTAATTACTAATATTTATCCCAATGAATAATCTACTTAAATAAAAATAAAAGATTACAATATCATATGCACCAAAATTAAAAATTACCCTTGGGCTCACCCACTTATCCTTATATGTCATTATTCCTCCTCCGGAATAGCTTGGCCTCGAGCTTTCGGGGAAGAATTGCAAAAGCCCATGCCAAATAAGCAAATATTTTGAAAAAAAAAAGCTTCAATTCCAAAACTAAATTGAACCAGGCGTGCCTAACACGCCTAAGTTGGGCCTTCATCCTTGAGCCTAGGCGTGCGACTTCAGCACCAGTGTTGTGGACCCATATCCCTCTCTAAACATGAACCCACTTTAGCTCCGTATAATTTTGCAACCCAACAACTTATAATTATGCTCAGTTAGACAGCTAGAGACGCGACTTCTGTGGATTGTTAAAACTCAAATTTGTCCAAGTTACATGATCCTTAGATGGAGCATAAATAATATCTTGATCCAAAATACTTTCTGGAAGCACCCATGACACATGGTGGGTGAGAAGTAGATGAAGAAATGCCTAACCAAATTTAGTCTTCGGTTTCTCTCAGAGGCTTCGACCAATTCCAGTGCAGCATGAACCCCGCTACACCCCCTGATTGCTCACTTTTAAGGTTTCCAAGAAAGTCTATTCCTGTGGTTTGCACCCACCAAGCACTTCCACCTTCCACTTCTTCGCCAATGTTTGCTGATTTGTTAATACCATGGCCAGCTAGGGTTCGTGATCACTCACGCTCTCCGTTATTAGTTGGACCAGGTTCCGTTCTTTAGAGCTATACAGGCAGACGTGACCTCTGACTGTATCAAAAGTTCTGATGATCCACCTAGTTAGGCGAGATGACATCCCTCAAAAATGACTTCTTCCGGTCGTCGAGAAGAGGTGGTGAACTCCATTTGTTAACATCACCATCATCGATCTCGTCACTGACATATTTTGCACCTTTAACAACAGACTGGGGAATAGTTCGTCGTTGATCACTATCCTTTCCTCCTCGTTCCATGCCCAGCTTCCTTTCGCCTATAGCATTGCCTTTTTCGGAAACTACACTACTTAACTCCTCATCACTGCTGCTGTGGTGAAGGGATTACCAATGTTTAAAAAATCACTCGAGGTGAAGGGATTACCAATGTTTAAAAAATCACTCGAGGCTTACGCCTCGAGGCGAAGCGGAGAACAGTGTTTTAAAAAGCGCGCGATTGCGCGCAACGTAGCGCACGATTACGCTATTTGGGCGAAAAACGCGACATAGCCCATTCAGATTTGTGGAAGTCACAAATAGCCTGCGCGATTGATGACGTGTCACGCGATTTGGGCGCGATTGCGCGCTATTTGCGCTCTTTGACGCTATTTGGGCGCTATTCGGGTTTCAGGTTTATTAATACCTTGTTGAGTTTTTTTTTTCCTCCTAACTTTTCTGACTTTACAAAACTAGGTTGTTTTCGGGAATGAAAGAATTATACTTATTTTACCCCAAAATGAAGTCTGTTGTGCCTTTTCCAAACTGAACATTCTTTGTAAGCATGAAACCCTAGCCTATTCGCAAGGAAACTGCAAGCCCCCTTTTTGCAGGACAATAGGAACTTGGTAGCTAAATCGACCTTGCTGGAGCTACTTTGACTTCAAAATCAAAGTCGCCTGGGGCTTGAATTGCGGGATTGAAGCATCAAGGGTTCGACTTTGATATCTCGACAGCGAGCGATTTAGGTTAAACCAGAGGTCTCTCTTATAAGATTAAGGCATCAAGGTTATGTTTTTTTTTTAGAAATTATTTTATAAATTTCAGTTTAAAATGTTTTTTTAACACATTTCAGTTTAAAATATTATTATTTTTTACATTATGGCCTTGTGACTTTATTTGAAATGATGTAGTACTTTATTTGGAGTAACTGTTTAAACTAATATATTTATTTACATTTATTATATGGTTTGCTAATCAAAAATTGAAATGCACGAATTGCTTGCGCGATGCGCGACGTGATTTGCTCGAAGCGACTCCAGAACCAAAATGCGACACCTTTCACGAAGCGATTTAAAACATTGGCGGGGAAAAATCTCCTTGAGGCTAAAGCATCAAAGGCCATAAAGAGGCCTACGCCTCAATGCGCCTCGCCTGACCGAGGCACAAAAAAAACAACTTATTTCTTTTTCTTTCACGAACTCTATTTTTGGGAAATCCAATCCATTTTAGTACTTATTAGTCTTTACATTATACGGTTTAATGCCATACCTTTTTATTTTAGTACATTTTTTAGACTTTTTTTTACTACTGGTAGAATGCATCAGACTTAATTATTAATAGCCTGCCAAAATCTTGCACAGAAGTACAAGTTACAAGGACAAGTATTAAACTATTCATTTACTACCTACCTACCCATCAGTAACTTCGTTCTCTCTAAAAAAACCCAGCAGTTTCTTCACTTAAGACCAACAACATTTTACCTTTCCCTTTCACCTTCACACGACTTTGTTTCTTCCTCTCTTCCAACCGTCCAACCCATCAATGGAAGAAAGATGGAACTAATCATCAATTGACGACGAAGATGGTGTCAAAACTAGTGCCAATGGTGACGAAACCGACCAAACAAGTGCCGACTGTAACGAAACAATTCCTGATTTTTTCTTTCTAGCTAAGATCAAATACGGTTCGCCTTATTTGACGGTTTGGACCGCAAACGCACCCCGTTTTGGGTCGAGCGTTCCAGTTCGTGCCACGGATAGGGGAGGAGCGAATTAAGTAACATTGGTTTAGTTTATGCTAATAGTTGATGTTTTATAATATTATAATAAAAAATAAATCCGTTTAGGTGACTGTCGCCTTTTAGAGCATTGATTGAGTCTGAGGTGCACCCTTGTATGAATAATTTTGGTTGATCAACTTATCATGCAAATTGTGTCAAAAATTCCAATTCTTAGATTAATATTGATAAATACATAAAACTACCCATATTCATAAATGACACCTCATATTTTCTTTTAACCACCAATTCAACCTATTTAAAACTAACCATGGACCACTGTTTTTAAACTTACTGCCACACACACACACGGACCAAGTTTGAGGATTAGCCTTGATGCTATTGGAGCGAAGTATGCAGGGGATATTCGGGTTGATGTTCTGACCTTTATTAGATGTCTTGTACCTGATGCATTTATCAATTGCCTCGATGCTGTCAAATTTCATCTATAGATGTGTTGTGGGTTTCGGTTGTGTTCATTTGACCCCCATGAAATTTTAAGGGTTTGCACAGGTTAGGTGGCAAGATTCACCTAGCCCCGCACACTTGACCATCGGTTGCATGTCCGCACTTGGGCTGAGTTAAAAGTGTCTATGTGTGCACAGTTCCCCCTCATAACTACGCCTTTTTTTTTGCACCCGTACATACCTAACAGAAGCTGATAGACAACGAGGGGATCATTACATCAACGGCTTTTAACCGAAGATCCGGAAAGACCTACTTGCCAGGTAGCTTAAGAGTGTGCCCTCCATCCGTAGGAATTTCACCGCATCACGGCCCCGTCCATGACTCCCACCCCAACCACTGGGTTACCCTGAAGCCTTCTCGGCTCTCTCTGCGCTCCATTATGACTTTCATGGAGTGCTTCCATTGACACAAGGTTGGATGCAAGCCACCGAATTCCCCACTTACCGATACTAAAGAAGTGCAAGTTGTTGTCCTCGTTCATCATTCCACTGAACCCCAACACAACTGGCTTGAGTTCGAGGCGAAGTGTTTTCAGGGTGGGGGATGATGTGATGGGAACAGGGGCGTCTGGCGAAGTCGAGAGAGAGTTTGCATCTTTTTTTTTTTTTTTTTTTTTTTTTTTTTTTTTTAAATTTTTGATATTATTTTTTAGATTATCCTCATGCTAGTAGGTTTCGTATTTTATAATTTTTATTTATCTATATGTATCTCTTAGGTATTATTATTAATAGGCTTAGCCGTTTAGATGTTTAGCTTATTTTTCCAATTAATATGGCTCTTGGCTACTTACTGTATTCATTCAATATTAATGATATATCAGTGATTATTTGTGCGTCCACATCAGTGTTGATTTTTTTCTCCAACGGGAAATAGGTACATTATAGTGATTGGTGAAGAGAGTATTCCCCTAAATATGCTAACTAATTGGGTAAGCTTCGAGTATTAGTGAGGTCATGGGCAGGACGTCACTTGTAGAAGACTCTAGATTTACCAGTACTAATCGTAATATGTAACTACTTAAAAATAAAATGAAGGCAATAAAATAGAGGTATCAATTTCAGTATTACAATTAAACCCCTTGTATCTTAATTCACATAAAAAAATAAGAAATAAAAGGCAAATAGGCGTGCCTATGTTTTCCATATGTTTAGACCGTCTTTCATGCTCCAGGTTGATTGCCTCAAATGTTTCACATGAGGTTTTTTCACCAAAAATGCTAAAAATTATTAGTTAGCTTAAGTAGTTAAATTAGTTAGCAAGACTGAATAAATTAGTTGGGATCATGTGAGGAATCATAATGAGGAAGCATGTGAGCTAAAATAATAGAATGTTATAGAGTTGAATATATAAATCAGCATTTTGCTTACGGCCCTTATGTGAGTAGAGAGAAGTTCCACTTTGTAAATCGAAGTAGAAATTTAGGCCAAGTTTGTCTTCAACGTTAAGTTGATATTTTTTAATGCTGTTTCTCCATTGTTTGCCATTAAATTTAGTTGACACACACTCCAGTATGATTTAAAGTGAAAGCATTCCTTTGATTACATCCCGTGGGAGACATTTTGTGATTTATTTAGTTTCCACAATATTTTTGCATACAACAATAAGAATGACTGATTTCTAATGTTTTATGAAGGTAAGACGAACGCTCAATCAATTTACACCAGCACAGTGGGACAAAGATGAATGGCACCCGCTTCTTGGTCCGTGGCGTTTTATTCAAGTTCTCAGTCTTTGTATTGTGTGCTGGACGGTGGAGCTCAACACTTTCTTTCTCAAGTTTTGTCTTTGGATACCTCCTCGAAACCCTTTGGTTACTTATAGGTTGGTTTTATGGTGGTTAATTGCGATTCCCACAATTCGCGAGTACAATTCTTACCTACAGGACAGGTTTCTCTTCTCTCTCTCTCTCTCTCTCTCTCTCTCTCTCTATATATATATATATATATTTTTTTTTTTTTGGTCCAAATAAAACAGGTTTTCCATAGCAAGGTGCCTGGAGAAATATATTTTGTTGAATAAACTCCAGATACTTTTGGCTATTAAGATGCGGTCCAGATACATTTAAAAAATGTAGAAACATTTCGAATTAGGTATAGGTAGTATTTGGACATCATCCAAGTACTCTTATTCATCAAGGGACCACATTGAAAAACGCCTACATAAGGGACTTTTTTTTAAAATCAGAAACTGAGTGAGTTTCACTGGATAAAGATTGTTTTCGAAGGGACCTTTCTCCAATTTTCTGAATACCATTTTTTCCTACTGCAATGATTTGCAGAAAACCGGTAAAAAAGCTGGGAGCAATTTGTTGGCTTTCACTTGCTATCTGCATCATTGAAGTCCTCATCTGTATTAAGTTTGGACATGGTTTGTTCTCTATCTCATCATTATTCTGAGAAGCTACTTTGGCATTTACTGCTAATTGGATTGTTAACAATAAATTGCATTTGATATCTGTTAAAATTGCTGGTTGACATTACTGATCCCTTTTCCCCTCGTCTCCTAGGTTTATATCACAATCCAATGCCTACATGGTTGGTATTTTTCTGGCCATTTGTAGGTGTTGTCCTTTTGATATTCTTGACGGTGTGGTCAGCGCAATTGCACCGAACTGGGGGGAGAAAGCGGCAATGATTTTACCATTCGCTGCCCATCATTCTTTTATTCCTTATTGTTCTTTCCGTAACAAAAGTTGTAAATACCAATTAGTTTTTTTTTTCTCTGCAAAAATGTAAATGCTTACTGTCATAGGTTAGACAGTTTCAGTTTAGAGAATGCTCTAATTCTTTCATTAAAATATGCCACAGTTTTTTTGCTTTAAAAATAGTTTAGGGTGCTACTCGAGAGTTTTTTTTTTTTCAATTTTCTATTGAATAGGTTAAAGACGTGATAATTTTCTGAATGCTACCCGACCCATTTAGGAAAATACCAAACCGTCGTACCTTGAATCCGAAATGGGTCTTATTAGTAAAACCTGAACACTCCCCGAATTGATATTTATGAAGCCCGAGCTTAACCCGACCTGAGCCACTTATAAAATTTAGTTAATTTACTGAAATTATATTGTTACATATTTAAAATAATTTGTAAGTACACCACCATGGTTAACAACTTATATGATTAGTAATGGATAAAATCTTAATTTTTTTTTTATCCAAAGGTATTTTTTGTTAAATATATATTTTTATATTTTTTGCTACAATATGTATAAATTGGCCATGGTGGGGTCGTACTTTGAGTACTGATCTTGAGGCCATCTGGCGCTCCCGGGCCCTGTTTGACTGACTCTGGTTAACTTCATCGTCAGAGAGAAATCTCAATGAATCTTGGAAAGGAATTGAAATCCCTTTCCAACGGTCCTCCCCGTGTGTGAAACGGCATAATCGTTTAGACGAACGATTCATTTTCTATCAAAAACTAATTCAGAGGCCACCGGGCGCTCCTGGTCTCCTTGTGATCAAGTCAACTCTTTATCTTGAATGAGACTGAATGAATATTCAAAGGGCACTAAATACCTTTTTTAATGGTTCGCCCCGTGCACTAATCAGCCTTACGGTATGGAGGAACGACTTGTTTTACTCTTGTTTTACTCTGAAAGGTCATCGGGCGCTTCCGAGCCCAATTTGACCAAATTTAACCCTCTGAAGTGAGCGAATCTCTTTGGAACATCGAAGTGCCTTGCATGACCTTTCCAAATTTCTACCCCGTGCGCGATTCGGACTTACGGTTTGGATGAACGATCCCTTGTCGTCCGACAATCTTTTGTCCAAAGGACTAATGAGCGCTTTCGAACCTCGTTTGTCCCAAGGTCAAGTCCTGGACCCAAGAGCGACATAAATTATTCTCAAAGGTCTCTAAATGACCTTTCTAACGGTATATCCCGTGCGCGATTTGGACTTGCAGATTGCATTTTACAACCATTTTTCTAGAAAATCTGCATGACCCCATTGGCAGGTCCATTTCCTTGCCTATCGACAGTGTGTCTAGAGTTACTTGCTGATAGGCAGGTCAAGGATAGTGCTGATCGGCGGTACCCCTACCCTACATAAGGAGAGCATGAGCTCACTTTCGAGAGGCACCTCAGAAACATCAACTTCAGTGATCTAGGTAACATTCTTCCTAAGTCAACGAAGTTTTCTTGTGTGAAATTCTTCTCCACCTTTCATTCCCATCATTCTCGCACCCAATTTAGCAAAAATCTCATTCTTTCTCATCCTACATTCATCCCAAATTGCAAGGAAGCTCATCAAGGATCAAGATCAAGATTCAACTCTCCAAAGAAGGTCCAAACAACCTTCTCTCTCTTCAAATTCCTTTTATTCTCGCATTAATTAGATAAAATTTTAATTTATCCTTTCACTTTTCTTAGGTCATGCACATTAATATTCAATCTTATAAGGACATGTTTTATAAATGTTCGTCTAGAATCTAGGAAATTCCGTGTTGTCCTAGATCATAGTTAGTATGTCGTATACAGTTACATTTTTGCACGACTTCACACGTTCAACCTTGACGTCCATCATTCGAATTTTTAGAATCACGCATAACTAACACACACCCATCATTGGCATCGTGCATTGTGCATCTTCAACCGGTCTCCACTATCCCACTAACTCCATTACGCTTAGAGGTAGAATGTTTAATTGAAGTTATTAATGTTCATGTATTTATTTGGGATATTATTATCAAAATGAGGCATTTTTCTAAGTCAAAAATATTTTTTAAGACCTGTAGGTGAGCTTTTATAAAATAATATTTCTCCTGTCGTTCAAATGACATAGCAATGTCGTTCAAACGACATTGATAAGTCATTCAAACGGTAGTTCTAACAACATGCAATGTTGTTTGAAGGGTCGTTTCTTGCTTGCATCAAACGAACCCGTTCTATTTTGCGTTTTCACAGGTCATTTTTAAGGTCGTTAGTAACGACATCTAATGTCGTTCAAATGATATGTAGATGTCGTTCGAACGACTTCTAACGACCTGTGCCACCTCAACTTTTTATTTAGCCTATAGATACCTACTACGAAGTTAGGTTTCACAAGTCTTTTAATACTCCGCCTTTGCATATCTGATGCACTTTAAGACTTCATCTTTTAGGCATTTAAACCCTTTTTGATTCACTCCAAAGTCCCAAATCTATAGGTGAATCATTCTTAAACTCGTACTACTCATATTACTAATTCTGGAGTAAAACTTGTGGAGAAGAAGGTAGTCTCCATTGCTGACCATTAGAGCTTTTGCGGGATCTCTTGCTGAAGACTTTGAACCGACACTTGTGGGTATTCGTCTTCACAAATACTGTATTTCTACTATGTAATTGTAAGTTGAAGATTTATTGTTAATAGAGAAATAAAAGGTTTTGCCCCTGCTGGGGATTTTTCCTCAAATCTATTTTGTGATTGTTTTGGTTTGCATGGTAGATATTTCACATTACTGTCAATCACAATTAGATGCATGTTTTAGGGTTTTAATTAAAACTGTACATAAAAGTGAAATTTAATTAAATAAGTCTGGACATTGAACACAATCGCACTCTTAAATTGGTATCAGTTGCAATTACACAATTATATTGTGCAATTTTTTAGCAAAATTTTTCTGAATATCAATTTCTTGAAAAAATTGATTTTGAAAAGGCTCAAGTTCAATGGAAAAATTATATAATCGGGTGCCAATTTTTAACGGGACAAACTATGCATATTGGAAATCCAGTATGAATTTTTTTTTAAGGGCCACTAATGAACGTGTCTAGTTAGTGTGTGAAAGAAGGTGGACTCCTCCCTCTGTCATCGTAGAAAATATGACAAATATTAAACCGGTGTCAGACTGTACTGAGGATGAATTTAAACGGAGCACATATAATTCTCATGGGCTAAGTGCAATTTCTGAAGTCGTCACACCTGACGAGTTTCGACGCATCATGACGTGTACCGCATCAAAAGAAGCATGTGATGTTCTTCAACTTACCCATGAAGGCACAAATGTAGTTGAATCTAAATTACAAAATTTAACTACTCAATTTGAAACAATAACCATGCTTGAATCTGAATGTTTTGATGAGTTTTATGCTCGTTTGTCTGATATTATCAATACTAGTTTCAATCTTGGTGAACATAATCATCAATGCACGAGTAATTAAAAAGATGTTGAGATCATTGCATAAGCCTTTTATCCCTAAAGTCACCATGTTAAATTCATCAGGAAATTTTAACACACTTAAATTAGAAGAACTGGTAGGATACGTCTAGACGTATGAAATTGATATGTTTCCTAAAGCGGTTAAATTTAAAGATAAATGAATAGCACTTAAAGCCAAGGCTAGAAAAAGTGAGGAGTCGTCTAGGAAGAGAGTAGAGTCGTCTAAACAAAGAGAGGAAGAAACGTCAGATTCTGAGTTTGATTTTGATGAGAAGATTTGACACTATTTGCAAAAATTTTTAAGAAAATTTTCAAATTAAAAAAGAATGGCAATTTTAAAAATAAAAAGAATTTTGGAAAGGATAAATCTGGAAAAAAGTTTGACAAAGAAAAAAATGACACTCCTAAAAGAGATGAAGAGAGATGTTATGAGTGTGACGATAGAGGTCATAAGGCTTTTGAGTGTCCAATCAGATTGAAACGTCAAGGCAAAGACAAAGCTGCTTTAAATGCCTCCCTTAGTGATGACAGTGAGGTCGAGTCGGTGGATTCAGGAGACGAATCACCGCATGAATGCAACTTCACCTCATTCATGGCTAGTCATGTGAGTATTTTTAGTGCACCTCATGACGATGAGGAAGCTACATCACAAGGACACCTCAATAGTGAAAATGATGAGAGAGGGGGATGATGCTACGAGTGAGAGAGACAATGACCTACGATGCACTCACACCGATGTATATGCTGATTCATTTAAGACTAAAAAGCATAACAAAGGGTTAGCTCTTAAGATCACCGCGTTTGAAAAATATTTAGGAGAGATGAGTGAGAGAGTCCTCCATTAGAAATACCTTTAGAGAGAGAGATAGTTTGTGTAGAGAGAGAAAGTTTATTTGGAGAGAGAGAGAGAGACTGTATGGAGAGAGAGAGTAGTTTCAAGAGACAGAAAGGGGACTTGACCAAACAAGTGTCTAGTCTTACGAGTGAGCTCTTTGCATCCGTGGAGGCTCGAAAAAAACTTGAATCCCTTTTAGCCTAACTCACTCATGATCTTGAGAGATCCTGGGAGGTCAAGGTAAAGATAGAGGACAAATTTGGAAAGATGGGAAATATGCTCCTCGACCCCGCCTTAGGATTTCGTGAAAGGCAGGGAATAGGTTTTGACGGTGCTTCCACATCACATATTACACCAGAATCGGTTCCTGAGTTTACAACGAATCCATATGGCCACCAACCAAAATCACAAAGAAGAGTTTGGCTAAGAAAAGCAAACCAAGATCGGCCTATGACTGTGTACTTTTTTACCTACTGCAAGAGAAAAGGCCACCTTAGGGATTTTCGCTATAGTTTGGGTCGGATACGACGTATATATACCCCGCCACGTACGATTAGCGATCTCACTAGTCTTAGAGAGTAGGTTGAGTTTCTAGTCGCCACATCTCAGTGTTTAATAGAAGAGTTACAACGGATGTCTTTGCCGTTAGTGGATACTTCCAACATCCTGACTCGAACAAATAATGACAAGGGCTAACATAAGGTTACCACTTCTTGGGTACCTAAGCACGATGTAAAAGTCCTTATTGTTCATGTTGCTCTTAAAGTACATAATACCACACAGTGGTATTTTGATAGTGGGTGCTCCAGGCACATGACAGGTGATGTCTCATTTTTTACCTACCTAGAGGATCGTAAGGAAGGTAAAGTCAAATTTGGAGATGGGGTAAAATCTAGCATAGTAGGACGAGGTACACTAGAGATATCAGGGTTTTCTAAGCTAGAGAACGTTTTGTACATCAAAGGTTTGAAATCAAACCTTCTCAGTATTAGCCAGCTGTGCGATGCTGACTTTGTGGTAAAGTTTGACCGAAAGGAATGTAAAGTTTATAATCAAGCTGGTAAACTTCTATTACAAGGGGTGAGGACTGGAGATAATTGTTATGGGAATGTTCCCAAGTCCTTATTTGTCCGCAACAACGCCACGATCACTCATATGGATCTGTGGCATCAACGTCCAGGTCACGTGAGTTTTAGAGATTTGGAGCGCTTAGCTAAAAATAACCTAGTACATGGCTTTTTGTCACTTAGAAAGCCAACTTCCACGGTTTATGGACCCCGTGAGTTAGGAAAATAATTTCGTAGTCCCCATAGGAAGTTGAATTCCATTACCACTTCACGCGTGCTTGAGTTGATTCACGTGGAACTTATGGGTACTACTCGTACTGAGAGTTTGGGTGGTAAGAGGTATATACTCGTGATGGTGGATGATTTCTCAAGTTATTCCATAGTAGGTTTTTTGAGAGAAAAATATGATACTGTAGAGTTTCTTATGACCAAGTGCCATGTCCTGTAAAATTAACACGATGTCACTATCAATAGAATGCGTAGTGACAACGACACTGAATTTAAGGAAGCAAATGTGGATCTTTACTGTGATAGCCTCGGTATCAAACATAATTTTCGATCGTAAAGACTCCTAAAAAAATGGTATTATTGGGAAGAACTGAGCGATTCAGGAGATGGCTAGATCTATGCTTCTAAGTCTTGGAGTTGTTAGGAGATTTTGGGCAGAGGCAGTATACCGTGTGCCACATGGTGGATAGGGTCTATCTTCATCCACACATACACTTCAGACACCTTATGAATTGTGGACTAAAAAGATGCCCAACCTTTTATATTTTCGTGTTTTTGGCAGAAAATGCTACATCCTACGGGATAGAGAGCAAATAGGAAAGTTCGACTCCTGGAGCGACGAGGGAATGTTGTTAGTCTATTCATCAATGAGTAGAACATACTGGGTTTTTAACTTGAGTATCTCTAAGGTTATGGAGTCAATAAACGTCACCGTGCAAGATGACGGACCGCCGGTATTTTTTGATCCTAACCTTTTGTGTGAGGATGACGTACTTCCAGATGATGATCCCATTGTCCCTCACACACCCAGGGTGTACCCTAATCCTGATTTAGGGTACATAACTGCTTGGGTTCGCAAGAGTCATGACCCTTCCGCCATTCTAGGAGATCCCACTTTAGGGGTCAAGACTCGCGCTCAACTAGATATTGTTATTAGCATTCTATGCTACACATTCAAAGTCGAGCCCAATAACCACAAAGAAGCACTCAAAGATGAACACTGGATATACACCATGAAGGAAGAGTTGCTTCAGTTTAGAAAGAATGATGTTTGGGAAATTGTCCCTCTATATAGTGAGACGAACGTGATTGGTACTAAGTGGATCTTTAAGAATAAGATGGATGAGAAAGGTACCATTACCTGAAACAAAGGTAGGTTGGTCGCTTAGGGCTACACACAGATTGAGGGCGTAGACTTTGAGGAGACATTTTCTCTTGTTGCGAGGCTCGAGTTCGTCCATTTACTACTCGCCATTGCATGTCTTCTGCACTTCAAGTTATATCAGATGGATGTTAAGAGTGCCTTCCTGAATGACATTATACAAGAGGAGGTTTACGTTGAACAAGCAAAAATATTTTTAAGACCCTAAGCACCCTGGACACGTCTACTATCTGAGAAAAGCCCTGTATGGTTTGATGCAAGCACCCCATGCTTAGTACATGAGGCTTACTTCCTATCTCTTAGCCCGTGGCTTCAAGAGAGGGGGAGTAGATAAGACGCTATTTTTTAGGAGAGGAGATGGTGATATTTTGGTTACCCAGGTCTATATGGACGACATAGTCTTTGGATCAACGTGATCCCGCCATGCTCAGGACTTTAAGGAGAAGATGAAGAGTGAGTTCGAGATGATCATGGTTGGTGAGCTTGAATTTTTACTTGGTCTCCAGGTTTGCCAACTAGAGGATGAGATGCTAATCTCCCAATCCAAATATGCAAGAGACCTTGTGAAGAAATTTGGTTGAGACTCCGTTAAGCATGCACGTACCCCAATGAGTACCTTAACTAAGCTTAGCAATGACACTTCAAGCAAGTACGTAGATCAAACTTTGTATGATCGCCAGTCGTCTCGATATCATCTTTAGTGTTGGAGTCTGTGCACGATATCAGGTATCCTTGAAAGAGTCGCACTTACTCGCTCTTAAACGTATTATCAAATATATGAGTGGGACTCTCTCATATGGCATTTGGTATTCCTTTGATACTGACAACCATTTATTCGCCTATTCAGATGCCATTTGGGCCGAGAATGTAGATGGATGTAGGAGCACTTTTGGTGGGTGTTTCTTCTTTGGTTCTGCTCTTGTCTCTTGGTTGATCAAGAAGCAAAATTCCATCTCTTTGTCCACTGCGGAGGCTGAGTACATATCCGTTGGGAGTTATTGCACGCAACTCTCGTGGATGAAGAAGATGCTAGAGGATCATGGGATATCACAAGACACCGTGACTATTTCTTGTGATAACATGAGCGCGATACACATATCCCGCAATCGAGTCTAGCATTGGCGAACAAAACACATTAGTATACGCGAGCACTTTATCCGAGAGTTAGTAGAAGAAAAAATAATGTCCTTGAGTTTTGTATACACTGACCTTCAGTTAGACGATATCTTCGCGAAGCTTTTAAATGCCCTTAGATTTGAGAGTCTTAGAAAGTCTGTAGGAATTTGCACATGCATTTTTCGTGATCATATCATATGATTCCTTTTGCCAGATTGTTTCATTTGTATCATTTTTGTATTATATTTTTATTTATTCATATTTTCAAAAAATACAAAAAGATTTTCTATTTTTTGAGAAAAAATGAAAAAAGCCAAAAAGATTTTGCCTTTGATTAAGTTTTGGAAAAAGACAAAGATTTTTAATTTTTAATTTTTTTTGTAATTTTATTTACACCTTTTATGGATGAACATTTAAGATGGCCAAAGTCACAAGATCATTTCTATATTCCACATATCTTTTTGATAGTTATTTGAAACGCTACATCATTTCATCCACGTGCTTTATAATGTTATGGAATAATTGAGAAGCGATTAATGATACCTTTCTACATGTTTGACTCTTAGTCTCCTTTAATGCACATGTGCACGGATTTGTTTGATTATTGTACTTGTCTATCACCTGTTGGTCGAAGTGTTTCCATCTCAATCCCGTCTTTAAAATGAACCAAATGCGATAAAACTTGACCATGAAAGTAGTGAATGTAAGAACCATTGCCCGTGAGGAATTTGTTTAAATAAAAAAAAATGATGAGTGAACACGAGGTAGGGCTACGAAAGGAACACATGTCCTTTGTGATTAAGCCACCGTTTAAATTGGACCTAAAAAGTGTGGCATTGTAAAAAGTAGCCAAGGTCCAAAGAGTTTGAAAAGAGCCAAAAAAGTGTGGCATTGAAAAAATAGCTAAGGCCAAACTAGTTTAGTTTGATATGACCATTCACAAGAAAAAATTGAATCGAAAAATATGATCATTATTATATTTGAGGGAGTTTGGTTGGAAATAAATCAACGGGTTTTCATATCCTGACAAAGTCTTGAAAAAGCATTACATAGTTTTAGACGTTATTGGTGTGAAAATCATTTTAGACTTTGATTTGTGGATTAGATTGAATCGGTGTCATTTAAATTCACCATTTTTACACCTAAGGATGATTTTGAGTCCATTCGTTAGGAGTATCCAAAATTCATCGCGCACATACGTTATGACTGTTTGCGTTGATTTTCCTATCGAATTGATCACACCCCTTCATTTATCCTATCATCAACTTGGTTATCTCAGTGTTCTTTCATGGTGCGAGTTTTTGTTGTATATATTTTTAGTAAGAAAAAATTTGAAAAATTGAAAAAGAGATGTTTAATATCTCGTGACACTCTCCGTATGCATAGCTATGTTTCTTCTTATTTGTCTATTTGGGAACATTATAAAAAGGGGGAGAATGATTTATGGGGGAGTAGAATTATTTGATTAAATGATTTTCTTATGCTTAATTGATATTGTCTTCATGCTTATCATTATATTTCAAACATTTGCGCGTCATGGGTATTTGTTTCTTGTTTCATGTGTGTAGGTACAAATTGAGGATCATTATTTTTTTTTCACACCCCGATGATGACAAAGAAAGGTTAGAGATTTGAAAATGTTGAAGATTTTGAAGACAAAGACATGTTCTTTAATGTTTTCATTTTCTAGGTTTTTAGGGATATTAGATTGTATGTCTTAGATTTTTTTGGGGATGCATAATTCGATTTTTTTTATGAATGTTCCGGCACAGACATAGGGAGAGATTTGTAAGGACATGCTTTATAAATGCCCGTCTAGAATATGGGAATTTTTGTGTTGTCCTAGATCATAGTTAGTATGCCGTATACCGTTACATTTTGTCACGACTTCACACGTTCAACTTTGACATCCATCATTCGAATCCTTGGCATCACGCATCATCAACACGCACCCATCATTGGCATCATGCATTGTGCATCTTCAACGAGTCTCCACTATCCCACTAACTTCGCTACACTAAAAGGTAGAGTGTTTAATTGGAGTTATTAATGTTCACGTATTTATTTTGGATATTTTTATCAAAATGAGGCGTTTTTTAAAGTCAAAAATATTTTTTAAGACATGTATGCGAGCATTTATAAAATAATATTTTCGCTCCTATCATTCAAACAACATAGCAACGTCGTTCCAATCAAATTGGTAAGTCGTTCAAATGACAACTTCTAATGACATGCAATGTCGTTTGATGGGTCATTTCTTGCTTGCATCAAATGAACCCATTCTGTGTTGTGTTTTCATAGGTCATTTTTAAGGTCATTAGTAACAACATCTAATATCATTCAAACGACATGCAGATGTCGTTCGAATGACTTCATCGACCTGCGCCGCTTCAACTTTTTATTCAACCTATAAATACCTGCTACGAAGTTAGGTTTTGCAAGTCTTTTAAAACTCCTCCTCTACATATTTGATGCACTTTAAGACTTCATCTTTTAGGATTTTAAACCCTTTTTGATTCACTCCAAAGTCCCAAATCTATATGTGAATCATTCTTAAACTCTAATTACTCATTCTGGAATAAAACTTGTGGAGAAGAAGGCTGTCTCCATTGCTGACCATTGGAGCTCTTGCGAGATCTCTTGCTGAAGACTTCGAACCGACCCATGCGGTTATTCGTCGTCACAAATGCTGTATTTCTACTATGTAATTTTATGTTGAAGATTTACAGTTAATTAAGAAATAAAAGTTTTTGCCCCTGCTGGGGATTTTTCCTCTAATCTATTTTGTGATTGTTTTGGTTTGCATCTTAAATAATTCAAATTACTGTCAATCACAATTAGATGCATGTTTTAGGGTTTTAATTTAAATTGGACATACAATTGGAAAATAAGTTTGGACATTGAACGCAAGCGCACTCTCAAATCCTTTATTAGTAATATTGCACATAATATATTTTCTATAAAAAACCCAAAACAAGAAAAATAGGGCTACACGTATAAATTCTGACGGGATTCTTCATCACATTTTCTCAAAACTAAAAATATATTTTCTATACACACACATAAAATAAAATCCCCGTTTGAATTTATGGTATAAACCCCAACCTCATGCATCATGCGAACTACGTGGAATTTGACGCCTTTATAGGCTACATAGGCATTTCGGGTTAAAACCCGAGACTCGAGTCCTATTTTTGTATTTTCATCTTTTTTCTATTTTATCCATATATATATATATCATACTTGGGATTCATACTTGCTTCTTATCTAATACATATTATCGTTTCATCATAACAATTAATATCTTGATAAGCGCACATATCATATTTTTCTAATTATTATTTTGGGAACATTCCTATGGATGACCTCACTCCATTTTTTACATGTTGCGAGTTGATTAAATCCGATCTCCTCTTATATATACATGCACACACACTTCACGGAGAAATTAAGGAAAATAGTAACACAAGCCCATGAGAGACTAAAAGGGCGAGATGGATGCCTAACACCTTTCCATTCCGTAACTTTGCCCCCGAACCTCTGAACTATTAGTTTCGCAAGCATCATCTTGTCTTTGATGTCACTCTCTCGAGACGACGACATGTTCTTTTGCCTGTTTTGTGAAAAATAGGCTGGAAACTATATCTCTTTACATCACCGCAAAATCGACAACTACTGAAGCACCCCGCGGAGTAGCGAGGGGCGCGAGACCTTTATCCTCCCTCTTTTACCCCGAAAGCGGCGAGGAGGGTAAGATATCGGGATGGCTATAAAAATATTTTAAGATTAGGTCATCTTAGGCCAACCTAATTGAGCAAAGCACGTCTTTGACTGCACAAAAATATTTCAAGGTCATGTCGGCTTAATCCAACCCAATTGACCAAAGCACGTCTTTTGTTGAACAAAAAATTTCAAGGTCAGGTCATCCCAGACCAATCCAATTGACCAAATCACATCTTTGACTGCGTAAAACCTTTGGAAGAGAGTGTTCAAGAGTTTTAAAAACTTTCAAACATATCTTCTCTAACTGGACAACTAAATAGTTCGTCCTTAAGGAGCTAGTAAGCCTAGGCTGTGACGATAAGATTCGATAACACAGACAAAAGGTGAAGAAATACTAGCAAGACCCTAACAAAATATGGATTAAATTACAAAGTTGACTAGATCCAACCATGCAAATCTGTGATAAAAAATACTTGGAAAATAAAATATAAAATGTACATGATGAACAATATAACCTCTTTTCATTGATGACTAACTCATAAGATCTTTACATAAAAAAAATTTGAGTAAGCGTTGATTTTTCCCATTCACATATAGTTCATATATGGGAGAAAGAATAGTGTTTGAAGTAATAAAAAATAATTACAAATATTCAAGAGGAAAGATAAATAGCACACAATCTAAGAAGCTCCATCCTTGGGGACTATCCTAGTTGTTCTAGTGGTGGTGAGATCTTCAACCTCAACATGGTTATCCTCAGATACAACCTAGTTATCCTCACTAACTTGGAGGTTGTCCTCAGAAGATGATATGCCTCTGATTTTTTTCGGCCTCTTCCTCCATGGACTTGGCATCATCATCTTCTTCCCAAGATATGACAACCTCAACAATATTAAGGTAATGCTTAACTACCCTTCTTTTGAGTTCGTCATAACCTTTGCAGAAGGCCATAGTGGTGTCAATGATTTATTCTTCAAATATTTTAAAGGCCTTAACAACCTCTTCTCTAGTCATGGAAGCGGTGACCAAGATAAAAGCAAGTTTAACCTTTAAGCCATCAAGATTGTCTTTTGAAGTCTTGAGGTCTTGTTATAGCAGCTTGATATCTTCTTCAGTTTTACTGAGGAGTTCAACCTTGGTCTCCATAAATTCTTCAGCCTCTTGAAGCTTGGTGTAGGCATATTAAGATAAATTGGCCTTAAGAAGTTTTATTTCATCTTTAAGTCCCTCCTTGCTGTTTCTCAACCCATCGCAGGAGTTATTAGCAGACCGAGGTTTTTCCCTCAAAATTATTGTGGCCATATTACCCTACATAAAAAAATGGAGCCAGTTAGTAAAAGGAGAATAGATAGACTCAGAGGACAGTGGAAATTTACAAATTCATCTCACAAATGCTTTATGAGAAGTAAAATTCCAAATATTATCCACATCTATATTCCTCATGAACTGAAAGTTAGGGGTATATCCCACATAGCCTAAGATTTTAGATGTGTTCACAACATTTAACAAGATATATATTTTATCCCCCATGAAGTTTTTCCTGGGTCATTAAAGGGTTAATCTCATAAGGCTCAACATGACCATAGGGAGACAAGGAGTCTTCCCATTTATACTGTTTGTGGGCAGGTTGTCCATCAATGACAATTTTCTCTTTATCATTAAAATGGGAAAATTTGGGGTCCCTAACAAACAGATCATCTGGAGGCCTCTTCTTATTGGTTTGCCTCTCCACCGACACTTTGATTTTACCTTTTTCAGCAACTTTATTCTTCATGGCATCCTCTGTAACCAATTTTGTTGCCTCAACATTTGTGAGTCAATATCTATAATCATTTCTTTATTTGGTACGTGCCTCCTTCTTGGATTTATTAGCATCTAGCTACTGGGCTAAACTTTGAGTTGTTTAGCTTGGATTTCCTTCAGTTTATTAAGAAAAACATTGGCAGGAGCCATGAAAAAGGAGATTGAATTTGGAGTTGAAGCTGCATGAAAAACATAGACAAAACCAGTTAATAATTAAGTTGACATGAGGTACATAGACACATAAAAAAGGACGACTTAAAACTTAAAAACATTTCTCACGTTCTTCGACCTTCTAATCGGCCCCTTCATAATTACCTTCAACTTGCCTGACCTACACCTCATCTTTCTCCTCTTCCTATGAACTTTTCTCATTATCATCAGCTGGCCTTGGTGGCCTATAAGTCTCAAGATCAATAGTGCTGATACTCAAGTAGTTCGTCATGGCCCCAAACTTCTTGGGGGCGTATACATACTTAAAGTATTGAGGGTCCGAGGTGAAAACATGACTAATTAAATTTTTTGGCCTTTTATCCAATTGTAAAATATGGGTTCGTTAAATATAATTAGTATTTAGCTAGGTTTAACCACCTTCAGAATGATAATTAATGCACGAAGAATGAAAAACTTAATAAATAACTCCAATAATTGCAATAAATGATTTCAGTACCACATAATATATTGAATGAGTCTACAAAACATAAATACCCTCCCAACATAATAAATGAAATGGAAGTCAACAACCAACTTTGTCGAAGGTAGAGGTCTTAGCTCAATAAATGTAATGATTCTCATACACGTGAGCTTCCTATGAGTTATTATCATCAAAGTTTATACCTTTGTTCTTAGCTCAATAAATGTAATGATTAGTAGTAAAGGTTAGCCAAACTCTAAGAACAAAGGTATAAACTTTGATGATAATAACTCATAGGAAGCTCACGTGTATGAGAAAATTAGATGTATGTGTTTGTTGGATGAGGGTCCTTCGTGGAAGGTTCCTCGAATGAGCTACTTTTGACAAGGCCCCTTAAGTGAGGTCCCTAGGGGAAAAGGTGTTTTGTAACACTAACTTGATGCTATTAGAGAGAGGTTTTCCCCAAGTGTACGAAAGAGGTTAGGATTTTTTCCCAACGTTGATTTGTTCTCAATCCTCCAAATCAAATCCTTGTGAGATTCTCTAAATGAGTTCATTTGATAGAGCATGAAATTTCTCCCATGTCCTTCCACACATGGTCCTTTGCAGGCACTAAACAACCTCAATATTATTACAAATAGGTTTCAAACAATTGACAAATGGTAACAAATAAAAACTAAGTTCATATTCTAAGTGTGTTTCTTGGATTCTCTTCGATCAAGCTTGTTTCTTATGGAAAAGGTCCCTCGAATTACCTTGCCTCCTGTGATAATGTCCTCAAACAACCTTTCTCATTTTGGAGTGTCTTTGAGCGAGCTTTTTATTTGTGGGAATCCCTCCGAATATGCCTCTTCCAATAGACCGTGGTCCATCTATTTTCATTTGATCATCCTTTAATCCACCTTGGTATGCCTGATTAACGTTCGACCAACCATTAACTTTAACCTCCCTTTACATTTTCCCCTTCGTAAAGATATTTGTTTAGTTGTGAAGAAATATTTGTATGAAACATCGCCGTCTTCCTTTGAGTGACCTTTGACCTATACTAAAAGCCATTTTTGAATAACCATTGAATGGGTAGGTAATTGTTGGATGACAGTTTTTCTTCATGCGAGTGAGCTTTTGCTTAAAAGCGAGTCATCTTTTTAGTGTATACTAAAAGAAATGTGCTTGTGAAAATATGATAGAGTGGTCATTTTTCATTCGAGCAAGCATCTGCTCGATTGGCCTTATAATCACAGCTACTGGGGAACCTCTTATATTATTATTTGATGTATTATATAAAAATTTCCCTTAAGATATTTTGAATCTCCACATTTATTCTTGGGAAATAAATTGTTTTTTTTTAAATTCCCCTCCCCCCAAACTCATTAAATTCCTAAGGAATACCAAAGGATTAGCCTAGCCCCCAAATAAAATATTATTATTGAACAACCCCATCACATAAATGCGTCCGTTTACTTTCCCACGCCAGCGTGTGACTTCCACGCGAGCTGCCTCAGTGCCCATTTTGCCAGCATGTAATGATTGTATCTACTCGGGAACGTGCAACCACGCGCGCGTGAATAACACTTCCTGCCGTCTCAAATAATTTTTCCCCCTTTTAAAAAAAGGGTTTGCCTTCTCCATTACGCCTTCCGCTTTCAATAGTTTTTCAGAGTAACAACGTTCTAGGGAGAGAGAGAAAATCTTTATTTCCTTCATTTCTTATTACTGGAGCGCTCAAATCATTCCTTTCTTCATCCTTTCTCTTCACATCCATTATCGGAATGGCCCCCATCATCAAAACCACTCCCTTCACCAGGATCGCTTCTCCTGACACTCTTTCCCATCAAGATCAGTGGGGAAAACACCATCGTGCTCCTTGTTTTCGTGGTGCAGACCATTTCTGGATAGTGGCCATGGCTTACCCTTACCGTCAAACTGCAAGGACAACTCCACACTTGCCAGTGGAGGAAAATTATGAAGTAAAGGACTAAGCGTACATTCCCAGTACCATTGTGGCTAGATTTAGGGTGGAGCGACGAGATTTTCTCTACCCCAATATGGAATTTGAGTCCTCTGGAGGATCGTGTGAAGGGTAGGGGCTATGGACTGAGTATAGCTATGGAAAATATGCCTATCACCTGTCACATGTTGTCTTGTCCAACACAATGTGGTTTGGAAACATAACTTTGAGTAAACCTAACAACGCTTTAAAGTTGCTAGTCTCTCGCTGGAATTACAAGTCACATAATTTTGTGGTAGCATGGGGTGAGTTTACTATCACTCTAGAAGATGTCAACAAGCTCTTGGGGACAGACGCTACGGGATATGAAGCATTCTTTGAAAAAGCTACTTCTAAAGAGGAGGATATAAGGAAAGAATTAGAAAAGGTCTGCAAGAGGTTTATCGATCATTTGAACAAGTGCACAGTTGTTGAGCTAATTTGCTATTTATACTATTTGGAAGATAAGACTGCTTCCAAAGCGAGGGATCTCGCTAAAGCCACTCCCAAAGGTAAGCAAGCTGTTGCCTTGCCCCCAATTGGGGAAGGTTTTGGGGATGCCCTCGAACTACCACCATATATTTTGGTTGTCCTTTCTAGGATTTTCTTGCCTGGGAGACCTCATAATTGTCCAAGTAAGAATTTTATCAACATGGTTGTTTTCATGTCTTTGGGTGTTAAAATACCCCTAGCTGCCATAACTTTGGGCTCCCTCTATACCTTGTTATACAACGGACTTTATCAGGTTAGTCGACCGCATTGACGTTTCTAACTATGCCAACACTTTACTCCTCATTGCCTCCATTTATTCAAGGTTTCCTAACTTTACCCGTTATGCCATGTTATGAGCTTCCCACCCTATAAGGTTCCTCATGCATGTGCGTGGAGCCAAAATAAGACCAAGAAACCCCTTATTTCAATAATTGATAACGTTAAGGAATTTTGCGCTCGGCCTTATATTGCCACTACCCAATTTTATACTAACAAATTCTTCGTTGAGTCCTCTTGGCCACTTGATATGGTCAATGAAGCTTTTGCCAGAAATAATCCTTCTACTTGCATTGTTTTGGTTCTAACTCCTTCCTACCTCCCCTCCTTCACGGAGTGTGAAGCTTTTAATTCTGTTTATTCCCCCCCATAGGGTAGCTGCCCAGTTTAGTTATGACTAGGGCGTGCCTCTTCACAACCACATCCACTTATGACAGCCCTATCAGCTAGTTACAAAGATAAAATGTCTACCAAATACCTTACTGTATTTTATTCAAACCAAATTTCTCACTTCGAAAAGTCCGTTTTCCATCAGCCATACTACCTAGATGTTGAAAGATTCTCCCCACAGAGAGTGGGTTAA
Organism: Sambucus nigra; assembly: GCA_949130495.1. Classification (NCBI taxonomy): domain Eukaryota; kingdom Viridiplantae; phylum Streptophyta; class Magnoliopsida; order Dipsacales; family Adoxaceae; genus Sambucus; species Sambucus nigra. The sequence goes on along the minus strand of OX422215.1, from coordinate 297,891,032 downwards.
AGAGTTGTTCGATTGACCATTTAACGCTTAATCTGAGCTCCTTTAATAAGACCAGGCCAACTGAGTTACCACCCCTAGCGCCTATTGAGTTAACCATTCTAAAGAAAAATAAAGGGGCTCAACCTCTCAATTATTCAAAAAAGTTGAGGATATACCTGCTACTTCTCAAACTACTGGGGGTGACGATACACCTTGAGGTCCTTCGACCGGAGCAACCGTATTTCCTAAGAAAAGCAGAAGAAGAAAACTTCTAACTCTAGTTACCTAGAATTTATGTCTTCTTCCAAAGAGATTGATCCTACTATCAAGGATCAAGTTGTGCAACTTTTTGACAAACTAATGAGAAGTTATGACCATTGGGATATGTCTGCTCGTGCGTTCATAGACGAGCAATTATCCTCCATAGGTCTCTCTTTCATCCCTATAGTTGGTTTGAGTGGCCACAAAAGGCAAAGGCTTGAGACAGATTCCTCTCGTAGAGTTGTACTTGATCTTGAGGAGGAGGAGAAAGTTGAAGAAAAGCCTCTGATGCATCAACCATGCAGGCTGGGAAAAATGTACAATATTGAGAATCCATCTTACCTTCCTCAAGATTATGCCATTCTTAATGACTCTCTTGAATGGAGGTATGTATTATTTTAGTTATTAGGATGACCTTTCTTTTAAATAAATATTTGGTCACTTTTGGATAGTGGTTCGCATTTTTGTGACTTGTCCTTTATTTTTCTCTTATGCATTGTTTATTTTTTTTAGGTTGACGACTATGTTGATACGGTTAGGGTGGAGCCCCAGATTTCTGCTACCGAACAATAATCTTCGCGGCACCAGCAACAATAAAAGTCACAACAACAATAACAATAGCAACAACAACAATAATAATAACAATAACGACAATAACAACAATAATAATAACAACAACAATCTCCTGAAGGACCATCTCCTGCCACCAATGAGCCTGTGATAGTGGTTGATTCCTCCTTTTGGCAGGGGATGGCCTTTTGGTAGATGGATCTATAAGTAGGGGGTATTCTCCTTCCTGTTCCTTTTTGAGAGATCAAGCAACCATTGCTTGCGCATTGATTTTGAACCCAGGAAAAATGAGATTAGCATACCCTTGGCAGTTGAGGTTGTCACTTATGTTTCTCCAATAACCGGGGAAAAGGTACCTTTTATTTCCTTTAGGTTCTTTCTATGGTGTTTATAAATCGCTTTCCCCCTTTTAACTTGTAATTTTGTTTGATTGTAAATTGTGGCTCCAACTGTGTTAGAGGAGTTTACCCCCGAGTGAGTTGCCTCTAAGCCATCTCCCTCTCCATCTCAAGTCAACACTTATAGGGCGTTGATAGTTGTGCTCGTAATCAATGAGAAAGTATTAGTAAATATTTTTGCGCTTACATCTTGGAAGGTGGGGTCATTGGGGGAGGGGTTGAGGAAGTTGAAGCTGAGAAAAATCTCTCGACTGGGCCAGTTGCTGAGAAACCAATCCCTAAGCTAGACCCACAAGCTGAGGTATATTATACTTCCATTCCCTTTGTTTTAATATTCGCCTTGTGAAAGAAAAATATCCAAGCTTGCGCCACCTTTTGGTCTAGCATGTTGATTCGAGTAACCACTTGAGACAGAACGATCATGGTTTCTTTAAATAATGACTAGCTAAGTGTACTTGTTCGAGCAACCGATTGGTGCTTATCATAGTTCACTTGGACTTGGCACCAATCGCAAATTACGAGATTAGAATTTTTGTTGGTCAAGTGTACTTGTCCGAGTAATCGTTTGGTGATTATCACAGTACACTTGGACTTGGCACCAATCACAAACTATGGGATCGAATTTTTATATTGGCCAAGTGTACTTGTCTAAAGCAACCATTTTGTGCTTATCATTGTAAACTTTGACTTGGCACCAATCTCAAATTATGGGATTGAAATTTTATATTAGCCAAGTGTACTTGTCCGAGCAACCATTTGTTGCTTATCATAGTACACTTAGACTTGCATCAATAAAACATTATGGATTGAAATTTATTATTGGCCAAGTGTAATTGTTCGAGCGACCATTTGGTACTTATCCTAGTACACTTGGACTTGACACAAATCGCAAATTTTGGGATTGGAATTTTATATTGGAGAAATGTACTTGTTCGAGCAACCATTTGGTGTTATCATAGCACACTTGGATTTAATAATCATTTTAATCAGGAAACTGGTCAACTTTTTGCGTCTGACCCTTGTCATTTATTTCCAAATTGTGCCCGCTCTACTTATCTCAACAGTTATAGAGGAGCCTGCTGATGCCCCGGCTTAATCTTTTTTTTCCTGTGAATCAACTGATCTCTGAGGCTGTTTGGGAGGAAGTGATTGTTAGCACTCCCTCCATCATCAATGCTCCTTCCACCCAACCAAACTCATAAACTTTTGGTCAAAATGTTGAGGTGCAGTTTCGTGCAACCATCTTCCCTTAAGAAGAAGAAGATATGGATTCAAACATCAATGTTTTGTCATCTGCCAGTGGAAGTTCTTACACTCTTCAGTCGCCCGAAGCATCTACTTTAGACTGCGTGAGGAAAATTTTGATGGATTTTTCTCGCATCGATTCTACCCTTCATTGTGAGATCAGAGAGAGATTTCTCAAGCTTCATCCTTTAACTTTTGATCCTTGTTACATTCAAGACACACCAGTTATGATGGCTTTCTCAGTTTTGCCAACGTGCTGTGTGAGATCATGAGTACGCCTATGCAGCCACTTAACTCTTCCAAAATCAAAGAGCTGCTTGGAAAAATTTAAGTTTTTATTAATGATTGATTCACCAGCACATGATTGGTCCAAATTTTGACATCTTTCAAGAAAATTGACATGCCTTTCTTTTATGCAAAATTCCAGGCCAGAGGACCCAGGTTACGGTAGCTGAAGAGATGGCTGAACTTAGCCCTTGAGATAATTAAAGCTAAAGAGAAGGTAGTGGCTGCGTGAGAGGACTTAGCGTAAGTTGGCGCAGAGTTGGATAAGCTACAATAGGAGATGGAATGTTATGGTAAGGAAATGGTTGAGCTCATCAACGATCAAACTGACCTACGCTCTGCTCTACCAGGCTTCCACTCGAGATTGTTTGATTCCACCAGTTTATGGTTTGTCATAGATGATCCAAATAACAATTTTAGGTCTTGGTTTTGTATCTCTAGACAGTAGTTCCTCCTTTTTGTAAATCTTTAATATTGAATGAAATATTAGTTTTACTGTTCATTACATAATTGTCCATTACTTTCGCCTTACTTTTTTTCATTTATATTCATACATAGAATAACCTTGTTTGAACATTGTGCATCCTCATTAATTATTAAGTAACTAATTTATACAAATATTTTGCGAGAACATGCTCTCAATTAACCATCACGAACATTAAAAAAACTTAACATTTTATACATGAGAATTTTCTAAATGTGGTAGATCTAGAGCCACTTGTTGTGGAGCTTGAATTTCACATCCTCTTTAATTTTGGATATCTCACAATAGCCCAAATCGTGAGCATTTCATACTATGTAAGGCCCCTCCTAGTTAGATTCGAATTTTGGGAGTTACAAACCTCTAATGCGCCTTATGCAAGCCTTTAACACCATATCCCCTTCTTTGAATTTTCTCGACTTCACTATTTGGTCGTATGATCTTGGGAGTTGCTTCCTATACATTTGGAAATGCCTAGTCGTGTTGTCTCTGTGTTCATCTAGGGCTTCTAATTGCACATGTCTATTATAGGGGAGCATCATGCGTTGCTAGTTGTATCGGGAAGAAGGTACCTCCAATTCAACTGGCAAGATTTCCTTAGCATCAAACACTAAGGAGAAAGGGGTGTAACCGCTTGCCTTCCTTTTGATTGTTCTATAATCCTACTAAACCTATTTTATCTTATCATCCCATGTCTTGAGAAGATCTTCAAACACTTTTTCTATACCAAAGTCGTGTTAGTAGCTTTAGCTTGCCTATTACACTTAGGGTAGGCCACAGTGGACTTGTGGTGAATAATGGAATACTTATATGTGAGAAATCTTACCTCCCTATTCACAAAGGGAGTTATGTTGTCTGATTGGAATACTTTTGGGATGACAAATTGACACATAATATATTCTTTCATAAATCGTGCAACCACGCCTGTCGTAGCTTTCTTTAGAGGTATTGCTTCAGCCCACTTGGTAAAGCAGCCAATGGCAACTAATATCCAAATTTTCCCCCTCGGAGAGGGGTTTATGCCCCCCATGAGGTCAAACACCCAAGTGTGAAAATGAAATGGTGTGGAGAGTGAGTGTAGGTCTACCAAGGGAGTATGAATCATATTTTTGTGGAGTTGATAGCTCTGCATTTTTGAATGAACTCAATGGAATCTTTCTCAATAGTTGGCCAATAATACCCTAGGGTCATTAATTGGTCATACAATTTTTCTCCCCTATGTGATCCAGCTTATGGCATTGCTTCATTACCTCTTCAGTTTCCTCTAACCTGATGCACCTCGGGGTCGATACAACTGGTCATTTTGGAATATAGTACCTTGAGATCCTTCGTCTCAGCTTGATAGCATCGTCTCTGTCTACTGGAGTCATCCCTTCTACTAATATATCAATATAAGGTTTCCTCCAGGCATTGGCTGCTCAACAAAATTGCATTAAACCGGTTACTAGTATAGTTTACATTTATCACAATCCCTTTAAACTATTGCAGCGTCTTGCTTTATTGTGGGCAAAACGTAGCTCGCTCTTTGGATTCTTGGGTATGGTGGGATTTTAGTGGTTTTTCAACTATCTAGGTGGGCTTCTTTTAACCTCTTCTCAACTTCCTCTAGACCGACGCATCTTGATAACTAGCCTTCTGTATTTTTTAGTATAAGTTCCAAACCATAATGAATTATTAACCCAATTCCACCAAAATCAATGGTCCTTCTCCTGTATCAAGCTACTTCGTTATTTTGCCTCTTCAATCATTGCTATTATCGGTAGGTATCATTTTTGTTATGATAGGTGGAGTTATCCTCTTGGTAATTCGAATGACCGCCAAGTCACCTTTGATGAATATCTTCTGGGAAATTATCGCGTAAGCATCGGGATATCTATTCATTGTATTGGGGTGTCTTTTTAGTGTCACCCCGTGGAATTATCCGAGAAATATTTGAATGATCATTTCGTAAGACACCAAACTCATATGCTTTAGAGCGTATTCCCCATTTACTTTCTTCACTACTAGGTTTGAATAACCCTTGATGGTGAGTATGTGGATGCCCCATTCACAAAGCTTCCAATAGACCAAGCACTAGTGCTTCATACTCAACTTCGTTGCTGGAACAACAAAAGTCCAACTTGAAGGGAAAGCTAACCTATTCTTTTCCCTTGATTAGAATAACCCCCATACCTCCTTTGCCTTGGGCTAATGAACCATTAAATTCCATGCTCCATTATTCCAAGATGCTTTCGAAGTAATTGGCCTGCATATCATCATCTGAAAAATTTCTTCGTGTGGTGGTTCAAATACACCAGAGGAAATTATCACCAACAAATTCGTGTAAAGTTATCTTGATGTCTCGAGGGGCACGTATTTTAGGTCATATTCTGAGAGTATAAGGAACCATCTAGTAACCTTGTCAATTAGTACAGTTCGAGCTAGCAACAATTTAATAGGATCACATCATGTTACATAATAAATTGTGAAGGATATCATATAATGTCTAAGCTTTTGAACAACAAAGACGAGATTGTCTTTCAATAATAGTGTGCCTGGCCTCAAGGCCATGAATAATAAAACTAAAAAAGTAAACAAGATTTTCTATTCCTTTATCCTCTTGCTCTAGTAATGCACCTACGGATCTAGCTGCGGAGGTAAGATAAAGTTGTAATGGTATACTTGCCTTAGGAGGAATCATGGTTTGTGGTGATGTGAGGAGATTCTTTAGTTTGTCTAATATATTCTGGTGAGGTTATTCCTAAAAAAATTTGGCTCCCTTGCATATCAGCTCAAGGATGAGTGATCTCAGCAAGCCCATGCATAAATATTCTCAGATAAGAAACTTTATCTAAGAAACTCTTCAGCTCCTTGACGTTATTTGGACATGGCATGTTGAGAATGGCATTTTGCTAATCTAGGTACATATGAAAGTCTTGTCTATTCACAACAAACCCAAGGAATTTTCCATTGGTCACCCCAAAAGTACATTTGAGAGGGTTCATTTTTATCTTGTACTTCCTACACATCGTGAACACCCTCCACTAGTCTGCCAAGTGAGCAGTATCCTTCTTAGACTTTATAACCAGATAATACACATATAACTCAACAATATCATGGAATATCGCCATCATAGTCCTTTGATATGTAGAACCTACATTGTGTAGTCCAAAAGGCATAACGACGTACGTAAAAATACCTAATGAAGTATGAAAGGATGTATTTTCTGTATCATTTGGATCCATCTTGATCTAGTTATAACCCATGTAACCATCCATAAAATTGTACATATCGTGACCTACAATTTCATCTATCAATGTGTATGGATGGAAGTGGGAACTCGTCTTTTGGGTAAGCCCGATTGAAGTCTCTGAAATCCACACAAATACTTATTTGGTTCTTGTCCTTCTTCCCCACAGACATGATGTTGGACAACAAAATAATGACATAGTGGGACAACGAAGTTTGTTGGGAGCAACCTCTGGACTTCTTCCTTGATCTTCAGGTCACACTATGCTTTGTACGTTTGGGTGGCCTTTTTGACTAGTATAGATGATGGCATCACTTTCAACTTGTGACAACTCACATCTTTGTCAACACCTGGCATCTCAGTGTATTTCCATGAAAATTCATCTTTGAATTCCCAGATCAACTCTATCAAAGCCTTTTTACTTTCACACTCAAATCTTTTTGAGATAAAAATTAACCTCGGATCGTCACCCTCTCCGACAAAGTTAACCTTCTCTAGCTCTTGAATCTGGGGCCTTTGTTTCTCACGCATGCATTCTGGCTCATCCTCCATGTCTTTTACAAACTCTTGAATGTTAGAGTTGTCAATCACTATGCAGTTCCCTTGGTTATCCACCAAAAAAAAATTCATAAAGTGGGTCAGCCTCATCTTCCAAACCTTTGGTTTCCCGCTCATGCCATTATAACTTGTAAATGATTTTTCTAATTGGCAAGACGACCGTCTTGCACTGCTTGGGGTTTTCCCTCATTTATGGATTCTTTTTGCAATTTTCCTCAATCCCTCTCGCAGAGAACCTACTCAACACACTCTCTTGATGGACTTGGTGCTAAATTGGGTCAATCCGTAGTGTCATTCCATCTTACAGTTGCCTCGATGGTCTAGGAAGTTTCACTTCTTCTCGATTCACCTCACGATCTTTTGAATTGTCAATCGGGTTAACCTTCACACGCATTACTCTAGTTCCACCAATGTATTTAGTGAGCACAAAAGATTCCTTGGCTAACTCGGTATAAAATCCATCATCAACTAAATATGTCTCCTCAAGCGCAAACGACTTCTTTAACTCTCGAATCACCACCTCCTTCCCTTTAATATATGCCTTAGCACACTGGTAGTAGGTGATAGATACCAACTATGGTTGTACATCCATACCCTCCCTATCAACATTTGGTATGATGGATCACATTCCATTATATGGAATTTAATGTTGGAAGTGATATTACCCATAGTGATTCCCACATCGACATATTTAATGAACTTAGAAGATTGATTATTACACTTTGATATAGCCAAGGGATTTTGAACAATTCTTGTTTCAAGGATGTTGTAAGCGTAAAAAGATCCAATGGGAATAATGTTGATGGAAACTCCCCCATTTAGTAAAACTCTATTAAAACAACACCCATTCACGGTGGTTGTTATGTAAAGCGGCCTGTTGTGAGCGTACCTGATCGAACAATCTGCCTTAGAGAAGGTATCCTTTGAGAGGAACCCTTTTACCAGATTTGTTATAGGACCTTTCCAATGAAAACTTAGGTCCATATTCTTCTTCGTAATCTCCAGAATTGTTCGAGTGACCTCTAATCTGGAGTTTTCTGGTAAATGCACTTAGTGTCACACCCCGCGCAATCCGACAGACGGGGTGGCCAGCCACCGCTGCCGTACTACGCCGAGCGCGACCGTGAACTAAATTAATACCATTCTTAGTACGAGACAGATACGAGACATAAAAAATCCATCCACAAGATCAATAATTGAATTAATCCCAAATGATAATAACAACTAAACTATAAAATATCCATCACATGTTAAAACTTTGAATAAATCCAATCTCCAATCATGATTTAATTAAAAACAAAATATAACCAACTGTAAAAAAATTCCAAATGAAACCCTCTAACAACTTTGGAACCGAATGGCCCAATAAAAAATCCAAATGATGTCTCATAATGAAATACACCTGAAAAGAAAGTCTAAGCTAAATAAATCAATAAAAAATGAAGTAGACTCCAGCTGCACCTCCAAATGATAACTCCAAAAATCCTATACGGCTACTCCAGTACTAATACCTGAAAATGTTAGTCAACGCACGAGGTCAGATCCTCGAGCATGAATACACACTACTCCCTTAAAATAGGGCCCGTGAACCCAGACAATAGCATTATACGCAATAAATATAGAGTATTTTAATTAGACGAGTAATTTAAACGCGAGAAAGATAAATTACTAACTACCCCCAGAGATTCTTATAAAAATCACACCACTATATTTTAATTATCCCACTGCCCCAAAGTATTAATTGAATTCAATTAACCCAAAGTTATCATTTATCTCAATTTTACTATCCATTACGATACTTACGCAATAAATTCTACACCTATAGGAATTCCCCTCTCCATAGCCAGCTAACCCATTTAAACTGTCAGCCCTGCACGTTATGCACGAGGTTCCACACACGACACGTCCTCATAGCCAACCAACTCGTTTAAACTGTCAGCCATGCACGTTATTTAGATGTCACACACCCACATGCCTCAATAGCCATCCAACCCGTTTAAACTATCGGTCCTGCACGTTATTAACGACACCAATATATTTTAATACTCGTTTTATTATCTTAGGTGTTAAATTCTCAATTTTCTCAATTTCACAATTTACAAATTTCCCCCACCCTTATTATCGATGTGAGATACTCAAAATACCACTTAGTCCCATACCTAAGGGTCCCCAAGTTATCAACACGTCCTACCCTATGTATAGAACGAATTTCTAACATAAATCTCGACCTAATCACGTACCTAGACTAGTGTAATGACGATAAAATACCGAAAATCAACCCACCCCCGATATGATAAAATGACGATAATCTACCCTCACTAGTCCCATACCTAGAAGGCGTAAATCATCAAAAGGCCTACGCACTAGTCCCATACCTAGAAGGCATCCTAAAATATAGGGAGAGCAAAAATACCCAATAACCCATCGTCACAAAGGTAATATAATATTACCAACAAGTCACATAAACAAGCATATAATTAATCAACATATAGAACTACGCATGATAGACCGATTCCATTAAATCTTAATTTAATTTTCACATCGTCATAAACACCCAATTAATCCCATTCAATTATTAGAAATTAAATGCACCCATAGTTCCTCATTAATACATCACAGTTCCAATTTTATTATATCTATACAATTTACATGAGTTATACGCCCCCAAATTCATTTAATTCAAAACTAGGGTTTTTCTACATGAATAAAATCCAAAATCCACTCATGATTCGTACATACCCAAGGGTTATGATTATTATTCATATTAAAAGAATTTATAAAAAATAGCCCCAAGATTTAGTGTCCACTTTCTCTAATTAGGCTGCTAATTGATTTTAAATAAAAGATGAAATTAAGGGTTTAGGCAACACTTAAAATGCATAATACTAAAGAAAAGAAATAGAGTATTCTTGCCTGTGATTTAGAGGAAGAAAATCTGAGTTGACGATTGAATTCCTCTCGAAAAATTAGCAAAGAGTTGTTCTTGAACAATCTTGAGAAAACCCGGTTTAAAGCTTCAAAACATGGATTGAAAATAGCTCTCCAATGGAATTATGGTTTTGAGGGAGGAAGAAGATGTAAAAGAGGAGATTACTGCTCTTAGGGTTTAGAAGAATGTGTTTTTAAAAGTACTAAACCCGCTCTCCAATGGAATTATGGTTTTGAGGGAGGAAGAAGATGTAAAAGAGGAGATTACTGCTCTTAGGGTTTAGAAGAATGTGTTTTTAAAAGTACTAAACCCGTCACTTTGTTTATTTACCAAAAAGAATTTGAGTCCTAATCAAATACAAACACTCAAAACATTATTACAGACGATCAGATCGTCAGAATGACTTGAAATTTTAGTATGTTGTAGAGAACGACGATACGCAGCTGCTATTAAAAATTAAATTCGATCGGACGACGAGATTTAAAAAAATATTATTTTGATCCTCCTAAACTCGAATCCTCCCCCGATTTTTATACGAAAAGTTATAATTTCCAATTTTTAATCCCGATTTAAATTTCACTTGAAACGTTATTTTATATATATATATATATATATATACCAAAATTAAATGGATCCCAATTTTTTTTTCGAAACCCGAGATAATTTAATTAAAACCGGTTTAAAAATCAGGGGTTATTACACTTAGCCAAAGAACCATTTGAATTTTTTTGATCATGCTATTGTGGAACATTCAACCCAAGGGTCAACGAGGTCCTCATCCTTCTCATAAACTTCCTCTACGTCCGTGTATGTTGATTCGTCATAGGATATCACTTCATTTACAGCACCCGGTGAACAATCTTCTAGCTTCCTCCCCAAATCATAAATTGAGCATAAGTCATCATCTCAGGTTAGGTGGGCCATTTTGAATACACACTACTCTAGGGATTCCTCAAAGGTTACTTCGATGAGCCTTTGTTCCTTCAAGATTTGTTCGGCTTCTTCATCATAATCAATGGCCATATTGGCCCCATGATTTGGCAACAAGTTATCATTCACATTCGTCTGGGGAAACCGAATATACCCTTTCTTAACGTGTGCACACATAAGCCTCCTCAAGGTGAAACACTTATTGGTTGGATGGCCCACCTTGTTATGGAGGTGGCAAAACCTTAGGTTATTTTTTTGCTCCTTCGTTACAGTTTCTGTCATACTAAACTTCATCGGTCAATAAATTTTATCGTGAACCATATGTTCATAAATACCTAGAACTTGTTTGGGAGTGAAAGGCGGCTCAGGCGGGTCATCTCTTGGTTCGAACTTCCTCTTGTTGTCTCTTCCTACACCATTATTTCCAACTCCTTATCTTCGATCTCTATCATCAACATAGTTTCTCGTAGGGGTATTCCTCTCCACGAAGCAGTTGGTGGTCTCAACATCAAATTGGACAATATGGGTGAACGGAGAGAGAGTAGGGCGAACGGAGACTACTGTTCCTACTGTTAGTGGGACGAACGATGCAGGTTGTGCGTAGATGGAAGGGATAATAAACTTGTTCACTGAGTTCATCAAGGCTTCGGCAGCTCTGGTGATGTTAGGGGCTGCAATAGGGCCTAGTGTATTCGTGACCCCACCGGTGACTTTACCAGATCCATTTACCTTAGGGGGAGTGGCTCAGGCAACTACCAACTGTACAACCCAGCCAACACCACCTTCAAATGCTCCCTCCACTGTAGGGGGAGGAACATATAACATTACTGTACCAACTTTCCCCCGGTTGCGTTTCCAGGCGATGGCACACCGATCTCGCGACCAACAGTGAAACCAATGACTATTATCCCTGCAAAGAACAACTCAACTTCACTTACGATGGAGGAAATGAAAAAGGATCTTTTGAAAATAATAGTTTCCTCTAAGGTGGGAGGAGAAGCTTCTTCGGTATACGATGATTTTCATACTATGTATCTAGAGGAATATAATAACAAACCCTACCCATTGGGGTATATTCCCCCTACCTTTGAGAAGTATATAGAAGGGGGGGGGACACTACACCAAATCCTGTGAATGGTCACGCCCAGTGGGTCACGGCCCAAGTCCGCGACCAGATGGTCGCGAACTTGGACCGTGACCCACTCAATTTTTTGCGTGACCAATTTTATTACCACATTAAATTATCCATGCTCTGGAAATGGTCACGGACTAAATCCCTGACCATAGAGGGTCACGGCCCGAGTCCCTGACCAGGCCATGACCATTTTGGCGCCAAAATTCCCTCCAAACTGGTCGCGGGTCGGTCACGGCCCAAATCCGTGACCAGGTAGTGACCAGTTTGGCGCCAAAAATCCCTCTAAACTGGTCGCGGATGGGTCACGGACTTGGGCCATGACTAAGGGCGCGACGAAGTAGAAAACACACACATTAAGGGTCACGGCTTGGTATTCCGGAATACCAAGGAGAACATTAAAAGGTTTGTGGAGAACCTTAGCGCCTACTGTAAATTCTAGAAGCTGAGGTGGAGAGAATTTTCTAAGTCTCTAACTGGGAAAGCTTACACGTGATACTCTTATATGGATCCAGGCAGTGTGTCCACGTGGGAGGATCTTCTTTTTCAATTCATACAGAAATTCTTCTTGTCTAAAGATGAATTTACCCTTACACAACTAACTTGAGGGAAACGGAAGCCCGTCAAGGATGTAGTGACTTACATTAGGAGATTTCGCGAGCGCTCTCTGAACATGAGAAAAGAGACACGAGAAGCTAAGATCTTGCAGGTTTGAGTAGGAGGCTTATTACCTGAGTATATATGCCATTTGATAAATGAAACTCGTGACATTACGTTTGCTTCATTCTTTAAATTTGCGAGGAACATTACCCTGGTGGTGATGCCACGGCCAACTGCCTCGCCTGCCTTGTCAAGCTTGTTACTAAAGCCTTTAGGTAGCTCGGGGAGAGGGCTACCTCCTCATGTGAAATATGCTAATGATGAAGGTGGAAAGAATGAGGGAGGAAAATGTGTCCAAAGGGGAAGGGGAGGGGGAATGGGAAGCAACAGGAAGTTAAAAAAAGATGCCCCCGGATTTGCCTTGCTCAGTAAAGCAGACTATTGAAACCTATGATCTCATGATTCGAGATACAATGTGTTGGCCCATTGTGGCCGATACAACACCAATTAATCGAGAAGACATAGAGAGCCCGAAGTTTTGTGTGGTACACAACAAGGTGGGACATCCAACGACCAATTATTTTAGTCTCAGGAAGATAATAGATAAACATGTCAAGAGAGGAGATATCAAGCTGCCGTAAGACAACGTTAACAACAATCCTTTACCAACACATGGAACAAACATGGGCAGTGCTTTTGATGAGGAGGCAAAATGTCTGATGGTGGAGAATAGATTCTAGTAGGAAGATTTTGCAGATTCTCTGGAAGAGTGTTTATCCCAAATGTCTTGTTTGACACTGGAAGAGGAAATAGAAGACGAGTGGAGTCTGATCGATGATTTGAGAAGACAACTGGAGGCTTGATCCTTAGGGGGAGTAAATGTGGTTATAGAATATGATGAGTCTACTTACAGATATTTGGAGGAGGTCTACGAGATAGAAGAGGAGCAAGTTGACCCTTGGGTGGAATGCGCTGTAATAAAAAGATCGCAGAAATTTAATTGGTTTTTCGACCAAGTCAGACTGCCAAAGGATTCTTGATTAGAGGTTACTCGAGCAATCTTGGAAATCGCCAAGAAAAAAGTAGACCTAAACTTGCGATGGAAAGGGTGAATGGCCAAGCTAGTAAAGTAATTCCTTTCAGAGGTTACTTTTTCGGAGGCAGATCGGTTGGTTTTAGATCCCCATAACATGTCACTTTATGTGACGACGAGCGTGAATGGGTGTAGCTTTAATCATGTCTTAATGGATGGGGGAACATCTATCAACATTATGCTTATGATGTCATTCTATGCCTGCAATATCTCTGAGACAAGAATTGTTCAAACTCCATTGTCCATAGCAAGATATGATAACTAGTTGAGCAAGTCGAGATGTTATGTGAATGTGGGGATCACAATGGAGATCATCACTTCCCATATTAAATTCCACCTCATGGATTGTGAGCCGTCCTACCAGTTGCTTATGGGGAGGGTATGGATGCATAACCATGGTTTTGTGCCTGCCACATATCACCAGTGTGCAAAGGCCAATGCCAAAGGAAAGGAAGTAGTCATTCGAGCATCTAAGAAGCCGTTTGCGAGGGAGGAAGCTCACTTGGTGGATGAAACCTTCTATACAGAGTTAGCTACAGAATCTACTATGCTCACTTGGTACACAGGGGGGGATTAAGATCCCAAGTACTAGGGAAATGGTACATGCACCTCCTCGCCCGGTAGTGGCTTACGAGGAGCAAAAAAGGGTGAGCGAGACAGTTATGCCCCCAGCTTTTCTAGACAACTTCGTGTTCGGATGACACCATGAATTGATCCAATTGAACATCAAGTCCAGGAGTAAAGTGTGCTAAGTAGAGTTTTAATGAGGGAGTTAGAAGAGAATGCACATTAAAGACCTCGCTAGGATGAAAAACCACGCCAATGCAAAAGAGTGGTTTTGGCCAATGGCAAGATTATTTACAAACTCTGAAGGTGTGATTGGGCAGCTGAAGGCCTGGATAATGAGGATGACCCAGTCTATGAATGCTTTTTGGTGGACGGTTTAGGTCAATGCTTGGTGATTGATAACTCCAACATCCAGGAATTTGTGGAGGAGGTTGAGGAAGAACCGAAGTGCATGAAGGATAGGCCAAGATCCTAAGAGCTAGAGAAGATAAACTTAGCTGATGAAGGGGATGACCCAAGACTAATGTTTATATCTAAAGACCTTAATACCTCTACCAAAGGAGCTCTGGTGGAGTTTCTGAGGGAATTCAAGGATGTGTTCGCATGGAAATATATTTAGATGCCCGAGGTAGACCAAGAGGTAAACTGCCACAGGTTAAATGTTATACCATCAGCGATAGCAGTAAAGCAGGCCACTCGAACGTATAAGTCGGAGCTAGACTTGAAGATAAAGGAAGAGGTCTAGAGGTTACTCGCGGAAGGTTTTATTACCCCCATCCAGCACCCCGTTTAGTTGTCCAGCATTGTGTTTGTAAGGAAGAAGGATAAGAACCAAATTCGAATTTATGTGGACTTTAGAGACCTGAATCGAGCCTATCCAAAGGACGAGTTCCCCTTACCTTCCATTGATAGTCTCATAGACGCATCAACAAGGCACGAGATGTATAAATTTATGGATGGCTACATGGGATACAACCAGATTAAAATGGACCCAGAAGAAGCTGAGAAGACAGCCTTTTACACCCCATTAGGTAACTTCATATATACTATTATGCCTTTTAGTCTAAATAATGCAGGGGCTACGATGGCTATATTCCATGATCTCTTTCATGAGATTGTAGAGGAGTTAGGAGATTTAAGGAGAGTGTTCCAAAGGTGTAGGAAGTACAAGTTAAAGATGAATCCCTTGAAGTGTGCGTTCAGAGTAACTAGTGGTAAGTCCTTGGGATTTTTAGTGAACATACAAGGGGTGAAAATGGATATAGACAAGTGAGAAGGTATCCTCAATATGCCAAGACCAAAGCCTGTGAAAGAGTTTAAGAGTTTTCTGGGGAAAGTTTCTTACTTGAGGAGATTCGTGGGGCTGTCCGAAGTCACTCACCCACTAATCGAGCTTCTGCGAGCAAAGGCAAAGTTCATATGGGAGCCGTCACATGAGGTATCTTTCGACCAGGTGAAGAAGTTGTTGACATCTCCCTAAACGATGGTTACCCCTCGAGCAAGTATTCCTTTACGTCTTTACCTCACATCCACTAAAGGATCAATAGGGGCATTATTGGCTCAAGAAGTGGAGGGCGTTGAAGAATCGGTGTATTATCTAAGCAAAATTATACACGGGTCTGAGGCTAGATATACAAGCATTAAGAGACATTATTTAGCTCTAGTGTTTATTTCTCAACAACTTAGTCATTACATGTTAGCTTTCACGGTTCACATCATTACTAGATATGACCCCATAAATTTTTTTCTAGCTAGAGTTGTGTTAATAGGCAGGGTTACTCGATGCTTCTTGATTCTTTCGAAGTATGATCTCAAGTGCGTGGTTCCTAGAGCGATTAAAAGTCAAGCTTATGCAGATCTCCTATCCATATTTCCTTCGGGAACATTTGAGCCACCTATTGAGGAGATGCCTGGAGATGATCTTTAAGCCAACTATCTCGAAGCAAATCTAGAAGAATGGAGCATCTAGTTTGATGGATCTTCGACTGAAAACATAGGAGGGGCAGGAGTGATTTTACGTCAAGGGGAAGAAGAAGTCCAATTGTCCTTCAAGCTAGATTTTAAATGTTCAAATAATGAAGATGTGAATGAGGCTTTCGTGTTGGGGCTTTTAGAGGCTCTACGAAGGGGTATATAGGTGTTGACAATAAAAGGGGATTCCAATCTAGTGGTACAATAGGTGAATGGAGAGTATGCTCTCAAGCACATGACCTTGGCACCTTATTAAGCAATTGTACAAAGGTTGCTCGGCCAATTCCATAAAGTGAAGATTAAAAGACATCCAAGAATGATGAACAAACAGGAAGATGCTTACGCCACGATAGCCCAAAAAATTTACTTTGACAGAGAGTCGACGGTTGTTTGAATCATAAAGAGAACAACACCCTCAATTATATTAGAAATGTTGCCTTCTAATGATATCAATGACTGGAGGGGAAACACAGAACAACTAGAAACGGGGCAAGGGCCACTAACATTGGTCGAGCTGGCACAATACTTTACCACCTTGGGCAATCTGTACTTTATAAACAAAGGGGATGGCTATCTAGGTGCGTGGGACCTGAAGAAGCTAAGCAGAGGTTGATAGAGATACATGACAAAAGCTATAAGACAATAGAAATCTCTTTGTATCGAAGAATTCAGAGGGGTGGATACTTTTGTCCATCGATAAAACAAGATGCTGCATTACTACATGGAGATTGTGGGAAATGCCTACTGTATTACCAAGCTACGAAATGTAACTTCATAGATCAACCATCATATTGGTGTGACACCCCGCCTAATAAAATACCGGGTGATCAGTCCTATACCAAATTAAATAGAAATATCATCTGGTTCATTCTTAGCATCACTGTCGAAAAACTTTTTAAAACATTTCTAACCACCTAGTATTCAAAAAGATGGTGTCAAACTTTATCTTTTTTTAATTAAACAACCCAACACGTAAAAATATAAACTAAACCAATCACACCATCTAGAACTGAACGAACAGAATAATTAATAACAAACTTGCCGAATAAACTATCGGCTAAAATCCAATCCAGAATAAATTAACAGAGAGTAATAAATCCCATATAATCTAAAATGAAATAAACTAAAAGTAATGTGAGGAACATGCTCAAATCAAACTGATATTACATTCCTAAACTAGGAATAGAATGAAAGAAACGTCTATCCAAATCCTGCAATATCCACACATACTACAACCGCGAATCCCTGGAATGAAATCAAGCCTGACGTCCCTCTGGCTGGACACCTAAAAGGTTTTGAAAATATTTAAAAGCAAGGGTTATAACCCAAAACATTTTGAAAATATTTAGAAAGTGATTAAATCGCAATAATTTAAAATGTATGAATGCGCTTCATACTTAAGTTAGTGTCTCACTCTCTTGAGGACATACTCACCCCTCAACTAATGTGCACACCTAATG
The DNA here is from genome assembly GCA_949130495.1 of Sambucus nigra. Lineage (NCBI taxonomy): Eukaryota > Viridiplantae > Streptophyta > Magnoliopsida > Dipsacales > Adoxaceae > Sambucus > Sambucus nigra. The sequence continues at coordinate 297,873,344 of OX422215.1, read as the reverse complement.
CTTTCTCTATAGCTCACCTAGTTATCTATCCTGTAACTAGCACTTGTTATAACTTTTTCCTGAAACCCTACTCTAGCCCAAGTATGTTTAATAAATGATTTATAAGTTGTTTATCACCTTAAGTGAATTAATCATTTTCCTTGAAAGCCATATAACGTTCACTAGTTATATAAATAATACAATTTTCCCCATGTATTAAATTACCCGTATATAATTATTTATCCCATTATATACGTAAAACCATATTATAACATTCACACATATGTTGAATATATATATAACCTATATATCATTAATATAATTCACTTCATGTATTTAATTGCCCGTATATAATTATTTATCCCATTATACATGTAGAACCACATTACAACATGCACACATATGTTGAATATATATACATAACCCATCCTCCCGAGTGATACCTCTCCGGATATATTCTCTAAAGTGATATCATACCAGGCGTGCTCACTCAACCTAGTTACCCCAAGTCGGAATTGCTCACGAGCCTGGACAAAAATATAAGTGTTGTGGAGGCGGTCATATTTCCTACCTGAAAGTGAGATAAGCCCCTCAACTATATAAAAGACGCTATGACCTGGGGATATACTCTCCCTGCTCCTCAAGCCAGGGGGTTCATCCACATCGCGCAACCTCCCTTGATAGCACTAGAGCATATAAATTAAATAAATATATAGTCACTGATATTTAGTAGCATACACAATATACATATACTATCACCACACCTTATATATATATATATAATAATTAGTTCTTGGATTTACCGTTTTACAAGATCCGTAGAACCAGCGTGAAATATTCCCGAGTCTATGGTCCAACTCTAATTTAATTAATTTACACATTAATTAATTATTACCTTCTCGAGTCTATGGTCTGACTCTAAATTAATTGTGACACCCCGCCTAATTAAATATCGGGTGATCACTCCTTTATTAAATTAAAATCAAGGTGAACAGTTGGTTCATTCTTAGCATCACTGTCGTAAAAATAACTTTTCCAAATTTAACACCCTATTTAATTAAGCTAAGTGTCAAAACCATTTTTTTAACATTACTTTCCAAATTTTATTTATTTATTTATTTTATTAAACAATCAATCCAATAATTTAACATTTAACAACCCAATCCCAACATTTAAAACTTAAAGTAAAACATACATGCTGAATAAATCCCAAAGTAACAGTACTAAAAATAACTGAAATACAAATGTCCCAATAAAAATAGATAAATAGTGGAAAGGGCGACACATGCCCAATAAGGAGAATGATAGAAGTGGAATCAAGTAAATGAAATCGTCTAAGCAAGTGGCCTGCAACTCCTACCTAAGCTGCAGCACGTTCCTTCCACGGGATCCTACACAAGACGCCCCTATGGCTGGGCACCTGTAATATATAGGTATATATACAAGAGAGAAAGAGGAATAGAAACGGGTCAGAGCCCGATAGTGTATATGATTTAAAAATTCGTTTAGCAAGTATTTAAATTGATACAGGCCAATGCAACAACATATTAGTGCGACACTCTCTTGAGAAATTCTCGCCTCTCTTATAATGTGCACTCCTATCTCAATAACCTTCCCAATGGTTTATCTCATCATATATCACACTATCCCTCCCCAAGGATTTAACTTATCTTAGGTGACTCTCAAAATTTAAGATTTAACAACATCATGGTTTAAAAAGGGTAATTTCATTTAGTACAAAACGCTCATTTTAACTTTATTGATTCATAAAGTTTTTTAATATCATATTATACTTTCAAAGCAAGTATTTCCAATTTGAGTCATTATACATATCTTACTTAACATTACACAGTAGGTAGTTTCCCATATTTCAGAAGTTCATATATATATTAAATACTCGTATAATATATATATTCTAACAACAACCCACATAAGATTTTATGGTGCGGGCATACTCTGCTATCCAATCCCCGTATCAATCGTACTAAAGGGAATACAAGTTCGGAATCACTCTCGAACTGTATAAATACATACACAAACAATATTGAGGAGAAGCATAGTTTCCAAGTACAAGAGGTCAGTACATACCTTCACATCTCTTAGGACCGTGACTACCGATTTGATAGCCTGTACCTAGGATTCTATCTTCTAGGGCACGAGTCAATATCCCCCATAAGGCACACGAGATAAGATCGTCCCAGCGCGAAAACCTCAGGGATAGCAACTAGCACGGGCATGATTTTCACAAGTATATAATATATGAATACACAATCATATAAATATACCACTTTTATTATATCAATTTACGTTTATCCAATAACCCACATTCACAACATTTATCCTTATTTTCCCATTATTATTTATCAAGTATAATGGTTCGTTTCTAACTTTAATTCGAAGGGTTTTTCCAACTTACTACGTAACCCTCATGGACTCTATTCTTCCAAATGTACAATTCAGTAGATATCCATTTATGTTCCAACGTAACTCTCTCTTACGTGTCTCTCCCCTTTAATATATACTTACATTATCCCTTATGCAAAATATCCCAAAAATATAGATTTCGCCTTACATTAAAGGATTTTGAATTTTTATTTTCAAAGATGAGAATTTCAAACGGTTTCGAAATCGGAATTAAAATGGAGTTTTAATTGAATTTTTTTTTATTATCTCTAAGAGTCCTCAAAACATAAAACTGTCTAGAAAAAAAACTATTAAAAAAATATTGAACGGTCCGATCGAGCTGAATTTTTTTCTGTAGCTTCCTCTCGTCTTCAGCTAATTCTCTGTAAAATTTTATCCAATTCCAACGGTCCGATCGTCCGGAATAATTTTTTTTAGTGTTTGTATCTGATTAGAACTCTTTTCTTAATCAAACTCTTAATCCTTTACATGACAAAGGGTTTCTAGAATATCATATAAATCATCACTACATGAAATTTTCCCATCTCAAATTGAGTTTTTCTTCCATAAATATCATCCTAATAACTCCTAAACTAATATGGATGATGCATCAACGAAATAAGCAAGATAAACACTTGCCTGGGATTTTTAGAAATCTGGTTTGGTGTTGAATTTGGTGTGGTTGCGTTCCCCGTCTTGCGATCTACGCGTTGGCGGTGGCGGCGGTGCAAACGGGTGAGTTTTGAGCATTGGAATGCCTTGAGAGCTCTCTCCTCTCCTCTCCAATGGCCGTTCTAGTGTTTTGAGTTATCTAACCCTAGGAGATAACCTAAATATCTGATATAACCCCTTTAATTTTCGTGGGTTTAATTACCCAAAAATACAAAATGACTAAAATTCCCTCCCGGGGTACTAATTAGGCCTAAAAACGCCCCGAGACCCAAATCAAACTCTCGGGTATACTTTTCTGACTATCTCGACCCTTCCGGACGCGTTGGCGCACTGAAAACGACCATACGAACAACTTATAAAATATTTACTTTTATTTATCAATATTTATTCCCGACGCGACACGAGCGCGTCCCGACTCAAATTTCTAAAATTGTCATTTTATTCACTCGTGACATTTAATATGGCCACTATTATATATAACTTTGCTCATTAGTAATATTCAACGAATTTTCCCATAATTACTAACTCTCATCACGTTAATAATTATAACATAATTAATTTCTGAATTTTTATTAAATAATTAATTCACATTAAATTTAATAAATCCCCAAATTAATATAGCATAAAAATATGGGGTATTACATACTTCCCCCCTAATAATGGAATTTCGTCCCAAAATTCTGAAAATAAGGCATACCTGGTAAGAACAAATCTGGATATCTCTCGCGCATATCGGCCTCGCGCTCCCAAGTGGATTCCTCCATATTATGATGCTCCCACTGGACTCGTACAAGTGGAACTATCTTCGACCTCAATCTCCTCTCACTATAGTCTAGGATATCCACTGATCTCTCCTCGTAAGAGTTGTCAGGCTGCAAGTCTATCTCATCTATCGCGATGTGAGTATGGGTCATATCATCCCGAAGATACCGTCTCAACGACGAGATGTGGAATACATCGTGAATGTGATGTAAATGCTCTGGTAGTCCCAATCTGTATGCTACCGGCCCAATCCTATCGATAATGGGAAATGGTCTCACGTACCTCGGGGCCAATTTCCCTTTCTTCCCGAACCTCATCACTCCCTTCATAGGAGATACACGCAGTAACACTTGGTCCCCCACATTAAACTCCCGGAAGAACCGTTTCGCATCGGCGTAGCTCTTCTGCTTATCCTGGGCTACTCGAATGCGACTCCTGATCATCTCAATCCTCGCGGAGGTTTCCTGAATCACCTATGGTCCTAGAAACTTGTTATCCCCCACCTCGAGCCAACAAGTTGGAGAACGACAAGGCCGGCCATACAAAGTCTCAAATGGAGCCATACCAATCATAAACTGATAAGAATTATTATAAGCAAACTCTACCAGTGGAAGATGTGGTTCCCAACCTCCTCCAAAATCAAGAACACACATGCGTAGCATATCCTCTAACATCTGATTAGTACGCTCTGTCTGTCCATCTGTCTGTGGGTGATGAGCTGAACTCAACTTCAACTCAGTACCCATAGCCTTCTGAAATCTTTCCCAGAAACGTGACACGAAAATCTTGTCTCTATCTGACACAATATTCAGGGGCACCCCATGTAATCTGACAATCTCAGCAATGAACAACTGAGCATACTGACCTGTGGTATAATCTGTCCGCACCGACAGAAAATGAGCCACCTTGGTCAAACGGTCTACAATCACCCAGATGGAGTCGTGGCCCCGCTGTGATGTAGACAACCCTGTAATAAAATCCATGGAAATACTCTCCCACTTCCACGCGGGTACTTCCAATGGCTGAAGCAATCCTGACGATTTATGATGGTCCACATTCACCAGCTGGCAGGTAGAACACTTGGACACGAACTCAGCAATGTCCTTCTTCATCCCACTCCACCAGTATTGCCTCCTCATATCCTGGTACATCTTATCTCCTCCAGGATGTACTGCAAATTTGTACCCGTGAGATTGGGTCATCACTGCATGACGCAATTATGCCCCTTCTGGAACCACTAATCTCCCATTAAACCTCAAACCCTCATCAGAACTAACAGAATAGGACTCAGCACCCTCGGCTAAAAGTCGTACAATCTGCTCCTGGAAAAACGGGTCTGTGGTTTGGGCCTGTATTACCCTCGTAACAATCTCGGGTGTGACTGTCATAACATATATGAAGGAACGGGCTACTGCGTCCTGGTGACCCAACTCCTTCCACTTCGCTTTCCAGACGTTCGCTACCTCATTTACCGGTCTTCGGCTCAACGCATCAGCAACTATGTTGGCTTTCCCCGGATGATACTGTATGTCGAACTGATAGTCCTTCACAAACTCTAACCATCTGCGCTAACGCATATTTAGCTCTCGCTGAGTGAACAGGTACTGCAGTGATTTGTGATCTGTGAACAAACGGAACTTCTCCCCCCAATAAATAGTGTCTCCATATTCTCAATGCAAAGACGATCGCTGCTAACTCCAGGTCGTGGGTGGGGTAATTCTTCTCATGCGGTTTAAGCTTGCGGGAGGCAAAAGCTATAGCCTTCTCTTCCTGCTGAAGTACTCCCCCAAGTCCCCGTAAAGAGGCATCGGTGTAAACCAGGTACTCCACACCCGGCTTCGGTAAAGCAAGGACTGGTGCTGAAGTAAGCTTGTCTTTCAGCTCGTCGAAAGCCAATTGACAAGCTTCATCCCAAACATATGGTACCCCTTTGCGAGTCAGGTTCGTCAATGGACTCGCTATTTTGGAGAATCCCCGAATGAATATCCTGTAGTATTCGGCTAACCCCAAGAAACTACGCACTTCCGTCGGTGTCGTGGGCTGTCCCCACTCCCTCACCGCTGACACTTTACTTGGGTCAACGACTATCCCTTGTTCAGAAACAACATGCCCCAAGAACTGTACCTCTTGCAACCAGAATCCACACTTCTCGTACTTAGCATACAACTGATGCTCTCGTAAAGTCTGAAGAACCTGCCTCAAGTGCTCGGCATGCTCCTCCTCGGAGTGTGAATATATCAAAATGTCATCTATGAAGACGATGACAAACTGATCCAAGAACTCTCTGAATAATCGGTTCATTAAGTCCATGAATACGGCTGGAGCATTTGTGAGACCAAATGGCATCACTCTGAACTCGTAAGACCCATATCTCGTCAAGAAGGCAGTCTTTGAAACATCATTCTCTCTAATACGTAGCTGATGGTACCCCGAACTCAGATCTATCTTCGAAAAGAAAGTTGCTCCCCTCAGCTGGTCGAACAGATCATCGATTCGAGGCAACGGATACTTATTCCGTATCGTGACCTTGTTCAACTCCCGGTAGTCCACACATAACCTCAGTGAACCATCTCTCTTCTTCACAAATAAGACTGGAGCGCCCCAAGGTGAGGTACTCCTGCGAATGAAGCCCTGACCTAACAGCTGCTCTATCTGATCTCGTAACTCTCGCATCTCCGCCGGAGCCATACGGTATGGAGCGCGTGCTATAAGTCTCGTATCTGGCAATAAATCTATAACAAAGTCTATCTCTCGACTGGGGGTAGGCCTGGTATCTCCTGGAATACATTAGAATACTCACGAATGACTGGGATCGAGTCTAAAGGAATCACAACCTCCTTAGAGGTATCCTCCTCTATATAATATAAATGAGCGGTCGAACCTCCCTCTGGGCGAGGCATCACCACTACAAACATCTCTTGCCCCGGAATGGAAAAAATAATTCTCCCACCGAAGCAATCAATCATGGCTCTATAAGCTGCGAGCCAATCTATACCGATAATAACATCATGCTCATGCATATCTAAGACTAACATGTCTGCAGGTAATACCAAACTACCAACCTCTACCCCCACTCCCCGGCATATAAAGAAGATAAGCGACCCACACCCCATTGGTGAGTCTACACACGTCACTGTGCTCTTTGCTGTGGATAACAACCCTAAGGCCTTCGTAAAATGCGTAGCTATAAAACAATGTGTCGCCCCAGTATCAAACAAAACCCGACCCATAGTACCATGGATAGGAAACATACCCTCAATCGCGGGTGGTGCCTGTGGAGCTGCTGCCTGGTGGACGTTATAGACACGTCCGTACTGTAACTGCCCCTGCTGCACTGGAGCTATTGGAATGGCTGGTAGGGCTGGCACCTGGGCTGGAGCTGGGAGGGCAGCTGGAAAAAGTGGTCTCTGTGGCTCATTACGGGCACCCTGCTGCTGTGGGGCCCTATTACCCTCTGGGCAATCCTGGCGCTTATGAGCATGCTTGCCGCATACAAAACACCGACCTCTGAAGTTACCTCCCCTCTGACCCTACTGAACACGGCCCTACTGGCCGTTACCTCCCCGCCACTGGCCCTATTGGCCCTGATTAGCACGCTGTTGGCCCTGTTGATTAGGCTGGCCTTGCTGGCCCTGCCTATAACCCCCAAATCCCTGCTTGGAATCACCTGAACGGAATCGCTTAGTAGGGTCCCCCTGATGGGAACTCTGCTCGTGCTGACGAGTCTGTCCATGAGATGGGGCCCCACTAGCACTACTACCCCCGGTCCTGCCCTGCTGGCTGGACTCTCCTGCTCTCCTGCTTCCCTGCAGATGGAAGCGGTGATCCTGGCAATGTAGTAACGCAGCATTGAGTACATCAGTGAAAGTACTCAGAGATAGATTCCCTATAAGATGCTGACGGATCCTCCAAGCTAACCTGTCCACAAACAACATAATATTCTTACTCTCAGTAGGTGACTCATCTGGCACTATGGTGAGAAGTCTCGTGAACTCATCCTCATACTCAGCAACGGTAGAGTTCTCCTGTTTCAAATTCAGTAATTTCCACCTCATCTCAGTCTGCACGGCGGGCGGAAAGTACTTGCGGTCAAACCGCTCCCAGAACGACTGAATAGGGATCGTGTCCCTCTCCTCCAAGGTGGTAGTGGACTCCCACCACTGCAAAGTGGCCCCCACCAGCTTAAAGGAAGCCAATAACTTCCTTTACACGTCAGTGCACTCATACATACGAAGATGTCGCTGGATGTCTTTCTTCCATTGGCTGACTGTGACGATATCTGAGCTACCAGAGAACTCAGGGGGATGCGCCTTCTGAAAAGCGTCCCTAACCCTCTCCCATGCAGATGGAAGTTGTGCTGGTACTGGCGCCACTGCCTGAATCTGGGGTGGAGCCTGCTGAACCATCGCTAGCGCGACATTCATCACCTGAGCAACAGTGGCGGCTACTTTATTAGCATTCATAGTGCCTTGTGACGGAGTTGCTGGCTACTCGGTCTGGGCACGCCTATCCTTCGGTGCACGTCTCGGAGGCATCTGAAACGTGAAGAAGTTTATTAGTCTCCAGTCATTATTAAATCCCAAATGGCTGGAGACGTAAACGTATAAGCAGGAATACAACAATCCTAAAAATTGGGCTCTATAGCAAAAACGTTAAGCTGGAAGCGAAAATAAGCCGTACAGATCCTATGGACACTAGAACCTGATGCTCTGATACCACCTGTGACACCCCGCCTAATTAAATACCGGGCGATCACTCCTTTATTAAATTAAAATCAAGGTGAACAGTTGGTTCATTCTTAGCATCACTGTCGTAAAACTAACTTTTCCAAATTTAACACCCTATTTAATTAAGCTAAGTGTCAAAACCATTTTTTTAACATTACTTTCCAAATTTTATTTATTTATTTTATTAAACAATCAATCCAATAATTTAACATTTAACAACCCAATCCCAGCATTTAAAACTTAAAGTAAAACATACATGCTGAGTAAATCCCAAAGTTACAGTACTAAAAATAACTGAAATACAAATGTCCCAATAAAAACAGATAAATAGTGGAAAGGGCGACACATGCCCAACAAGGAGAATGATAGAAGTGGAATCAAGTAAATGAAATCGTCTAAGCAAGTGGCCTGCAACTCCTACCTAAGCTGCAGCATGTTCCTTCCAAGGGATCCTAAACAAGACGCCCCTGTGGCTGAGCACCTGTAATATATACGTATATATACAAGAGAGAAAGAGGAATAGAAACGGGTCAGAGCCCGATAGTGTATATGATTTAAAAATTCGTTTATCAAGTATTTAAATTGATACAAGCCAATGCAACAACATATTAGTGCGACACTCTCTTGAGAAATTCCCGCCTCTCTTCTAATGTGCACTCCTATCGTACTAACCTTCCCAATGGTTTATCTCATCATATATCACACTATCCTTCCCCAAGGATTTAACTTATCTTAGGTGACTCTCAAAATTTAAGATTTAACAACATCATGGTTTAAAAAGGATAATTTCATTTAGTACAAAATGGTCATTTTAACTTTATTGATTCATAAAGTTTTTCAATATCATATTATACTTTTCAAAACAAGTATTTCCAATTTGAGTCATTATACATGTCTTACTTACCATAACACAGTAGGCAGTTTCCCATATTTCAGAAGTTCATATATATATATATATATATATATATTAAATACTCGTATAATATATATATTCTAACAGCACCCCACATAAGATTTTATGGTGCGGGCATACTCTGCTATCCAATCCCCGTATCAATCGTACTAAAGGGAATACAAGTTCGGAATCAGTCTCGAACTGTATAAATACATACACAAACAATATTGAGGCGAAGCATAGTTTCCAAGTCCAAGAGGTTAGTACATACCCTCACGTCTCTTAGGACTGTGACTACCGATTCGATAGCCTGTACCTAGGATTTCTATCTTCTAGGGTACGAGTCAATATCCCCCATAAGGCACACGAGATAAGATCGTCCCAGTGCGGAAACCTCAGGGATAGCAAGTAGCGCGGGCATGATTTTCACAAGTATATAATATATGAATACACAATCATATAAATATACCACTTTTATTATATCAATTTAGGTTTATCCAATAACCCACATTCACAACATTTATCCTTATTTTCCCATTATTATTTATCAAGTATAATGGTTCGTTTCTAACTTTAATTCGATGGGTTTTTACAACTTACTACGTAACCCTCATGGACTCTATTCTTCCAAATGTATAATTCAGTAGATATCCATTTATGTTCCAACGTAACTCTCTCTTACGTGTCTCTCCCCTTTAATATATACTTACATTATCCCTTATGCAAAATATCCCAAAAATATAGATTTCGCCTTACATTAAAGGATTTTGAATTTTTATTTCCAAAGATGAGAATTTCAAACGGTTTCGAAATAGGAATTAAAATGGAGTTTTAATTGAATTCTTTTTATTATCTCTAAGAGTCCTCAAAACATTGCATTTGGCTGAGCAATGCAACCTGAGATAAAGGGTACCGGCAACACCTTCGGTGGTGTCACAAAGGTATCTGATCCCCTAGAAACTCATATTACTACCTAAGCCTCTGGGGTTTTGATAAACTCCACAAACAAACTCATTAACCCAACCATTTGTTGGGCCTATAGCTATTTCCATTGTGGTAGCTGGCAATCCTGTCACTGTTGGCACCGTCGCATTGGCCTCCTATAAGACAGTTAAATATCCATCTTCCTCACACTGTATAGCGTCAAAGTCAACATTCTTCACTACGTTACCATTAGCCATTCTTCAAAGACAATGCCTACCTAGAGGAATTACCATATGTAAGATGCAGGTTTATTAAATACAATTAGTATTCAACAAGTTTTAACCCCATTGAGAATGATAATTAATGCACGAAGAACAAATGATTTAATGATTACCTCCAACACTTGTAATAAATATTTTTAGTACCACATAATATATTTAATGAGTATTTACAACATAAATACCCTCCCAACGTAATAAATGAAAGGAAAATCAACAACCAACTTGGCTAAAGAGAGAAAGAACAAGCATTTTAATACAATAAAGGCATGACAGAAAAACCTCTCAGCTCAATAAGTGAAATGATTAGTAATAAAAATAGCATTTTAGAAATCATGATATCGTAAACATATTAAATAGTAGTGATAAGATATGTTGTCTAGCCAACCAAGTGAGGTTCCTCGAGGGAAGTCCCCTCGAACAACCTTACTTTGTATGTATTTGTTGGATGAGGTTACTTTGTGGAAGGTGAAATTGCCCTTAATGTGCCCTATATATTTATTAACTTTATTTAAACTCATATTTGTTATTTTCAATTTATTTAAAAATTATATTTATATCCATAAATATTTTTAGAATTTATTATGTATTTTTAATACGCTTTTTTTGTATTTTAAAAATATTGATTTCATTTAATTCTGCTTGTTTGTTTATGTTAAAACATTTTTGTGTAATAAACAAAACTTAATTTGTTTATTATAAACGTTTAAATAAAAATTAAAATGTTTGAGTTTTTTATTTATTTTAAATCTGGTGTGTGTGTGTGAGTTGGGTTTAAACTCGGTGTGTTAAACTAGGTTTTAAACTGAGTTTTTTAACTCGGTATTAACTCAGCTTTAACTAAGTGCTTTAACTTGGTGGTAAACTCAGTGTGTTGACTCGTGTGTGTTTAACTGTGTTTTCAGATCTGATTAAAGTTAATTATTTTTAAACAGATTAATTTAAGTTTAAACGAACTGAGTTAAGTTGGTTTAAACATAAGATTGTTGGTGTGTGTTTGGTTGGTGCAAAAAACATGTTTTTTCATAGTGATTGAGAGTGTGTTATGGTTCTATACCTTCTTATTTAATCACCATTTGTTATTATCCTTGTTAACTAAAATTAGACATAGCCTGGTGTGTCTTTAGTCTCATTTTGTAAAAAAGATAATTTTTATGTTCTGATTAAAAAAAATCTTTTAATTAATTATGTGTGTTGCACAACTTCGCGGGATCTCGGGTTTGAGTGTGTGGTTGTGCGTGTGTTCTAGTTTCTATTACTTGGGTGTTATTGGGTTGATTGATTTTTTTAGTCAAGTTGGGTTGTATTTAGACTAGGCTGGTTGTACGGATTTTATTTGCTTAGTTTAAATCATTGTAAACTGTGAACTGTAATCTGTAACTAATAATTGTTAATAATGGACTTGGGTGTGTGAGTTGTCCTGGGACTAAGGACACCCATCATGGTGGTTTCCTCAAGAACAAATACTGGGTCAATTTCAGCTTTGCCTCATCCCATTCTAAATTACTTTATTTCAGTAGCATCATCACAAATCTGTTTTTCAATTTTTTTGTGTGTGTACAACAACTTCAATCAAAATTTTAAATTGAAATTAAAAGAGTTAAGTTTTATTTATTAACTAAAACACGTTAGTGTGTTTAGGTTATTTCAAGTGGTATCAGAGCATCATGACTCACTTTTTAAAAGTTTTATTCCGCAAAGATCCTGAACTCTTTTATTTTTAAATTAATCAATATTTTATTATGGGTGACCATAATGAGTCTTCCGTACATCCTACGGTGTTTGATGGTGACAACTTCGCTTATTGAAAAACAAGAATTATTGTGCACCTCCAGCATTCGGGAGATGATGTATAGGATATCATTGAAACTAGTTTTTCTGCGCCTACTAAACCTAGTGATGATGATGCCAAAATTTTTGTTCGAAAACCCCTTTCGGAATGGACTAAAGAGGAAAATATTTGCTCAGAGTGTAACAACAAAGGAAAAAAAATGCTATTTTCAAAGCGATGGGTGCAGCTGAATTTAAAAGAATTTCAGCCTTCACTACATCTAAAGAAGCCTGGGACATTATTATGACTACCCATGAAGGAGACTCTAGAGTTAAAAGAATCAAGTACAAAATGCTACTTAGAATCCATGATTCTCTCTATATGAAAGATGATGAGAAATTTGATGACTTTTACTTAAAATTGCAAGATGTTGTAAATCAATCTCATGCAAATGGTGTTATTTGTGTCAACTCTGAAATATGTGATAAAACCTTTAGGTCTCTTCCTAAGATTTTTGATTTAATTGATCACACAATAGCTGATAATTTGGATAGTTATACTCCTCATCTCTTGTGTAGTAAACTTAAAACCTTTAAATATAAAAATACTTTAAGGGATGAGCAAAGAGCCAAATCACCTGCACAAACTCAAACTCAAAATGTTCTTAATTTTAGATCAACTGATAGTAGTTTGTCTTTTGTATCCTCCCTGTCTAATTTAAATGAATGTGAAATCTATTTAGATTCTTTGGATAATGAAATTGCTCTCATGACCAAAGACTTTAAGAAATTTGTGAAGTTTAGAAATAAATTTGCTTCAAAAGCGGGTCTACCTAGTTATTCAAATAAACCCCATGAAAAATATTTTGAGAAGAAAAGCTTTGAAAAATCTGGACCTAAAAAGGATTTAAGCCATATTCAGTGCCGAAAGTACAATGAATATGGTCACTATGCTGATAAGTTCTTTTCTAAATCGAAGTGGGAACCATCCAATAAAGCACATTTTTCTAAAACTTGGGATGATAGTTTCGATAGTGATAATGAAGAAACTTTTGATAATCTTATGGCGTTTATCTCCGTGTGAAATATCATATCGGAGGACATCTTTGATAACATATATACTCTTTCTGATATATCTGATTTCGGAGATGATAATTATGATTTAGACTTTGTAAATTTGTCTCACATCTTTCCTTCTCAAAATCACCCAACTGTCATGACCTCTCTTTTTGATATTGGAAATATTTATGCTGATTTTGATGAATCTGATATAATTGAGGATCCTGCAAATGTTGAAGAGTGTGTGTGTGATATTTCTGAAAATGACACACTTGATAACAGCACACACTTAGGTGAAGTGAATGATAGGTTATTAGCTAAAATTAAAGTTTTAAATAATCAAATCAGATTAATATCTGAAGAATCTACATTTAACGTAGAAGAATTGGAAAAAGATGTTGTTTTACTTGAAAAGAGGAGTGTTATGCTAACTGAATTGAATCACTTTATTAAGACTAAAAATAAGGAAATATTGTTTAAATTTTATGAATCTCAAATCGAGTTTAAAGCTATTTTGTGTCATATGATGATAAAAAAGAACTAGAAAGTGATTTGAAAAAGTTTAAAGGTTATTGGAATTCTGGTGATGCTGTAAAAACTATTAATAAGAATCTGAATTTAGACCAGTCTATAAATGGATTGGGGTTTGAAGGAAAAGAATTTGATGTTACTAACTTTGTCAATTCTAAAGAATAGTTCCATGAATCAACTGAAATTAGGATGTATTATAAATATATTAAAAAGGAGGACTGTTCTACTTCTTATAAATCGGTGTTTGAAAGCAATTTCTGTCGTAAAACTGGACATTTAGAAAAATTATGTTTTAAGTCAGAATAAACATGTTTCAGGCAAACTGAAACAATTAGAAAATTTCAAACTGCAAAGCCTATTTTTTAGTGTGGTTTTTTTCTCTAAAAAGGGTCATTTAGAACCTTTTTGTTTTAAAAAATCAAACCAGTTTAGTTCTAATATTGCTCATAGAGCTACTATTCCGTTAAAACCTGTTTATAGGAAATTCCTTCGTTGTGATTTTTGTCATAAAAATGGGCATTTGGTTGATTTTTGTTATAAAAGACTGTATGTTAGAACCAAACCGAGTTGATTTTATGGTAAAACTGAATTAGTTAAGAAGCCTAATCTCTCCAATAAGTAGCCTTTTCAAACCAAAACTATTTTTGAGAAAACTAAGGCTGATTGGGTTAAAAAATCTGAATCAAATGACACATTGAAATGTAATGTTGTTTTATCAGCACTAAATGCTCATAATAAAAACTCTCAATGGTATTTAGATTCTGGTTGCTCTAGGCATATGACGGGGGATAAATCCAAATTTATCATCGTAAAATATTTTGTTGGAGGTGTTGTAACTTTTGGTGACGGAAAGATGACCCACATCATAGGCAAAGGGTCAATTGTTACAGATGGGATCTCTAACTTAGAGGAAGTTTTACTTATTGATGGTTTAAAGGTAAATATATTAAGTATTAGTCAATTTTGTGACACCGAGCATGCTATAAATTTCTCCAAATCTGATTGTAAAATTTTAGACCCGAATTGGAATGTTATTTTATGTGGTACTAGAACTTTAGACAATTGCTATGACGTTAAACATGATCATGAATCTGGAAATTATTTATCTTCTAGGATGAGTTATTTAAACCTATGGCATAAAAAATCAGGACATTTAAACTATGATAGTTTGTCTAAATTAACTAGTAAAAATCTAGTTCGTGGTGTACCCAAAATAACCAAAGTTAAACATTCTATTTGTGGTCCGTGTCAAATTGGTAAAATTCATACGGCACCTCATCAGAAAGTGACTAATATTTTTACTTCTCACCCTTTAAAATTATTACATTTGGATTTAGTGGGTCCCTCTACGACAATTAGTTTATGTGGTAATTCCTATATTCTTGTTATTGTTGATGACTTCACTAGATTTACTTGGGTTTCTTTAATGAACGAAAAATCAGACACGTTTAATCATTTTTTGAAAACTTTGCTAAAAATTGAAAATGAGAAAGAGACTGAAGTCACTCGTATTCTTAGTGATAGGGGTGGGGAATTTAAAGACATGGGTGCCATTGACTATTGTATTGGGAATGGGCATCAACATGAATTTAGTGTTCCTAAGACACCATAATAAAATGGTACTATAGAAAGGAAAAATCGAACCATTCAAGAAATGGCTCGTGTTTTGATTCATGATAAGAATCTGCCAAAATATTTGTAGGTTGAAGATACTCAAACAACTTGTCACATAATTAATAGGGTTCATTTAAGGAAAAATACTAAACAAACTACCTATGAATTATGGTATGGTAGACAACCCAATCTGAAATATTTTAGGGTATTTGGTAGTGAATGCTATGTTTGTAAGAATCGTGAACACTTGTCTAAATTTGACACTAGAGGAGATAAGGCTGTCTTTTTAGGATACTCCCAAAGTATTCGTGCGCATAGAGTTTATAATTTGAAAACTAACTCTATTATGGAGTCTATCAATGTTGCGATAAATGATTGTGTTGCCCCTTTGGTAGAAGATAGCCCGTAATCATTACCTGTTAAAAACATCCTTTCAAATGATTTACCAAAAAAATCAACGAATAGTGACGGACTCCCTTCCACCTGAAGACCTTGATGTTCCAAATTGGGTTAGGGAAATCATACTAAAAAGACATTTGCTCCGATTGCTAGAATAGAGTCTATTATACTTTTACTTGCCGTTTCTTATCATTTAAAATTTAAATTTTACCAAATGAACGTAAAATCTACATTTTTAAATGGGTTTTTAAATGAAGAAGTTTATGTTGAAACTAAAGGTTTTGTTGATCCTTTTCTTCCTGATCACGTTTTTTGATTAAACAAAGATCTATATGGGCTCAAACAAGCCTCTCGTGCTTGGTATGAGAGTCTTACTTCTTTTCTTTTAGCCCACGGATTTAATCGAGGGGGAGTTAGCCTAACAATTTTTGTTAAAACAAACACAACCTGTTTGCTTATTGCTCAAATATATATTGATGACATTATTTGTGGGTTTACATCTCCTCAAGAGGCTGAAATTTTTGCTAACATTATGAAATCTGAATTTCAAATGTCTATGATGGGTGAGTTGCAGTTTTTCTTGGGTTTACAAGTTTCTCAAAAATCGAACTGCATTTTTATATCTCAAACTAAATATGCTACTGGATTAGTTAAGAGTTTTGGGTTAAGTAATGCAAAAACTGCTAGGACTCCTATGAGTTCCACTACTAATCTATCTAAAGACTTATAGGGAAAAAAGGTTGAAGTCACACTTTATCGTAGTATGATTGGTAGCCTTCTTTACTTAACGGCTAGTAGACTTGATATAATTCATAGTGTGTGTGCTATATATCAATGTGAACCTAAAGAATATCACATGCTTACGGTTAAGCGCATACTGAAATATGTTAGTGGTACTTTAAGTTTTGGTATTATGTACACAATTGGCAAAAATTCTAAAATAATTGGGTATACGAATGTCGATTGGGCTCGTTGTGCCGATGATAGTAAAAGCACTTTCGGTGGTTGTTTTTACTTAGGTCACAACCTAGTCTCTTTGTCATCTAAAAAGTAGAATTGTGCATCTTTTTTCTCCGCTGAAGACGAGTACATTGCTTCCGGTAGTTGTTGTACTCAACTTTTATGGATTAAACAAATGCTCAATGACTATGGTATAATTGAACCTACAGCAATCATTTTATGTGATAATAGAAGTGACATTAGTATTTCAAAGAATCCTGTTTTTCACTCACGTACCAAACATATCAAAATGCGTGAACACTTTATTAGAGAACTTATGGAGAAAAAGGAATTTGTATTGAATATCTCAACACTAAAGACCAACTAGATGATTTATTTACTAAACCATTGGATAATCGTAGATTTAAGACTCTACGAATGTCTATTGGTGTGTGTGAGTTTCCAACCTAATTTGATTTTAGTTTTCTCCATTTGTTCCTTTGAGTCAAATAGGGGGGGGGGGGGGGAGGGGGAATTTGAAACTTGGTCATTTAGTTTTTTGTTGTTAGTTGAGTTATATACTTTTTTATTTTTCTTTAGGAATCAAAATTTTGTTAGTTGATTTATGTATTGTCTAGGACTCAAAATGTTGTTAGTTGTGTTATGTATCTTATAGGACTAAAAATGTTGTTAGTTGAGTTATATATTTGGTCTTAAAATCTTGTTTGTCTCAAAATTGGCCAAAAGGGGAGATTAAAATTGCCCTTCTTGATTGTCTTAATTTTGAGGCTCTATTTTTTTTACAACATTTTAGTATGCCCTATAAATTTATTAATGTTATTTAAACTCATATTTGTTATTTTAAATTTATTTAAAAATTATATTTATATCCATAAATATTTTCAGAATCTGTTATGTATTTTTAATATGTTTTTTTGTATTTTAAAAATATTGATTTCATTTAAATCTGTTTGTTTGTTTATGTTTAAACATTTTGTGTAATAAACAAAACTGAATTTGTTTATTATAGACGTTTAAACAAAAATTAAAATGGTTGAGTTTTGTTTTTTGATGTTTGGCTTGGCTGGCGATTTAGGCGCTCGAGGATTGTTTTGTTTGGTCTTCTCGAGATCTATTTTGCTGTATAAGAGACGGCTTGTTGTCTCCTTGTGTTTGACCTTCTACCCCTTTTCTCCCTTACCAAAATGTTGCTCACATCCCTTATTTTTTGGGTTGCCTTTTGTATCCCCAGCCGCCAATGAGAAAAGAGAATTTTTACCCTTATGAGGTAGGTTTACTATTTACGAACCTTTACTACTTTGGTTGACATATTTAAGGCATGTGATGGGGTCATTTTGTTTTTAGGGTTTTTGAATAAAAAATTCTGCAAACATTACTTCTTTTTCTCTCCTCATTTTCTCTACGAATCTCAGATATATACTTTTGAGAGGGGTTGTGTTGGAAATTAATATTATTTCTAAACTCATACACAGTTGTGGGTTCAAGTTTTTTTTGGGTTTGGTTCTACGTACTGATTGTGTTGTGTGAGAGGTCTGATTTGTGGAAGTTTAAAGGGTTTTTGGTGGTGGTGTATTTCAGTGGTGGTGTATATTCCGATGGTGGCTGTTCTTGTTTTTTTTGGATTGGTCAAGGTTGGTATCTTCAACAAATTGTGGTCATGTGTGTGACTCGAATGAAGATTGTTGGCTTGGAGTTTTCTCTTATACTTATCTTCGTTTGGCTTTGTTTTTGATCTTTCGACCATAGTCTGCCAATGCCCTCTTAGGATTTCTTTGTGTGTTTCTTTTATTTCTCTCTCTCTCTCTATATATATATATATATACACACACACACACACACATTTATTTATTTATTTTTGTTGTTTGGTTCTACCCTGTTTCAGATTTGGTGAGTGTGTGTGTGCATTTTTATTTTCTTTTTTAAAATTTTTTTTTTGTGTGTGTGAGTTGGGTTTAAACTCAGTGTGCTAAACAAGGTTTTAAACTCAGTTTTTTAAACTCGGTATTAAGTCAATTTTAAGTAAGTGTTCTAACTCGGTACTAAACTCAATTTGTTGACTCGTGTGTGTTTAACTGTATTTTCAGATCTGATTAAAATTAGTTATTTTTAAACAGATTAAATTAAGTTAAAATGAAAACTGAGTTAAGTTGGTTTAGACATAAGATTGTTGGTGTGTGCAAAAAACCTGTTTCATTATAGTGATTGAGAGTGTTGTGGTTCTATACCTGCCTATTTAATCACCATTTTTTATTATTCTTGTTAACTAAAATTAGACATAACCTGTTGTGTGTTCAGTCTCATTTTGTAAACAAGATAATTTTTATGTTCTGATTAAAACAAATATTTTAATTAATTCTGTGTGTTGCACAACTTCACGGGGTCTCGGGTAGTGTGTGGTTGTGCATGTGTTCTAGTTGCTATTACCTGGGTGTTATTGGGTTGACTGATTTTTCAGTCAAGTTGAGTTGTATTTAGACTAGGCTGGTTGTACGACTTTTATTTTCTTAGTTGAAATCATTGTAAACTGGTGGACTATAATCTGTAACTAATAATTGGTAATAGTGGACTTAGGTGTTTCTCGAGAACAAATATTGGGTCAAATTCAACTTTGCCTCATCCCATTCTAAATTACTTTATTTCAGTAGCAACATCACAAATTTGGTTTTCAATTTGTGTGTGTGTGTACAAATGCTTCAATTAAAATTTTAAACTGAAATTAAAAGAGTTAAGTTTTATTTACTAACTAAAACACGTTAGGGTGTTTAGGTTATTTCAGAAGGTTTGTCGAACGAGATGCTTCTGGAAAGGTCCCTCTAGTGAGGTCCCTAGGAGAAAAGGGGCTTCGAAACTCTATCTTGGTATTATTAGAGATAGGTTTTGCCTAAGATTACCAAAGAGGTTGGATTTGTTTCCTGATATGCCCAAAGTGCACCTGCCAGATCAGAGACACTAACCTCGGCCTGGACGACGACCGAGGCAACAATAGCTCAGGATTACCCACCAGCGGTGTCGTACTTCACATGGTCGACCAAAGCCGATGCTATAAGGAACACCATGATTGGGCATCGGCCGAGGTCTTCATGACTCATTGGGTCAATTATCCATCAGGTGGTCCATAACCGACATCACATCTACCTCATATATTAACCTCGACTGGGCATCAGCCGAGGCCAACAAGGACTCATGGGTTCAACCACCCTTCAATATCAGTGTCGACCCCAACCGACATTACAAGAACCACGCGAGAATCAGCAAAGCCTCTTAGGCTCAATGAACAATCCCATCATCGGCTTTCGCCGACATTACAAGTTTCACCTAGAGTCAGCAGCCTTGTAGGCTCAACATCAAGTTTTAAGTCAACACCATCCCTGGCCAACGTTCCACATATCTAAACTCGACTGAATTCCCAACCAAGGTCATCATATAACTCCTATCCAAGGCAAGGGTCATACCTCACCAACCTCGTACACAGCCAGGCCGAGGTTGGTACCAAGCAAAGATAGCCAAGCTTCTATGTGTACATGTATGGCTTGGAGCACGTGGACAAATCTGTTATAACTGAATCATTTTCTCCACGTGGGGGAATATTGAGGTCATCATTACTTTGTTGAGATCATCCAGGTGTCATCCTTACACTAGCTAGATCTACATGCATATGCACATGGCACGCTTGGGGGGTACATTACACCCCCCAGACACTATATATTGAGGTCTTCCTCAACATTGTAGAGGATCTAAAATTGCAACCCTAGCTAAAACTTTGTCATTTTGCATAGTAGAGAGAGAAAGCTTGAGAGATTGTATCCATGGCCATTAGTGCCTTATATCAGTGACATTACTCACTCACTTGCACAGTGGACGTAGGCTAGATTGGCTGAACCACTTACATATTGGTGTTAATCCTCTTAACCTCACCTCCTTTTACATATGTGTATATATATATATATATATATATATACACTTGATTGAGCTTGTCAACACCTTATCTGGTGGTGCTATTTCCAGCATCATCATTTTGGCACCATCTATGGGAACGAGAATTGTCTCTTCCTCTTTTTCTACTTAACCTCACTGGAGACTCTGGTGGTGAACCAGGCCTCACCCCTTGCGAAGAGCTGTTTCACCATTGAAAGAGGTCCTTTAAGGTATTAAGCTCATCTTCTTCACAAGCTCTTTAGTTTTAACATATGACACCGGAGTTACCACCACCTCCTCCACCATCTGGTGTTGGAGGACTAAGTTCCATCCAGGCACCACCCCAGTCTGAAATAGCTGAGGTGGTAGCAGCCTTGAAGTCCTTGGCGGCAACGCAACAAGCAATGGAGGAGCAATTTTCAAAGCTCAGTCAAAATATAATGCTGCCACTTGGGGTCTCACCTGATATGATTACTCCAGCAGCTGTTCAACCCCATCCTGAAGCCAGGGGACCACCCCAGGCACCGTAAAAAGACCAACCTACTCCTCAACGGAGGAGGGACATTGCTGACCCTTGGAATTTACGCTTGGGGAGGCAAGAAAACCCTTGCCCTGAGGATAGATATGATGATATGGAGGTAGAAGATGCACCAGAGGGCTACTAGAAGTCGTATGAGGTTTCGAACAACACTGTACGTCCTATCCAACAAAGACGAGGTTATGGGGGCAGAAGAGATGGTGGTGCCCAACAAAGAGGATCATCTTTTGATCGCTTAAGCAGAGGGTCGGCCTTTGAAAGGCTCGGCTTAGTGAATAACCTGAGGTAGAGGTTATCCATGTCAAGAAGTGTAGCATGATCATAAATGGAAGAGGGGGAACATCAGCATCATCACGGCTGACCCCATCATGGCGGAGACAGGGATCAAGAGGAGGTCAATAGCCGATATTGTGCAGCGGATGGGGAACCCTCAGTTCACCCCTTGGAATTGGTTGGGGATAACCTCGGCCAGGCCGATGTTGCAATGCCATGGAATGACTCCATTCAACATCTTGAAGAGAAGATAGGTAACTTCATAAAAAGTCGAGACCCACTACAAAGAGGTTTCTCAAAGGGTTCCCCATTCGTGGCCAGTATAGTGAGCTTCCCAACCCCTGCCAAGTTCAAGCCACCTATGGTGTCTCCCAAGTATGATGGTAGTACCAACCAATGAGATGAAATTCCGGTCCTTCTCTAGGACTTTGACTGGGGCTGCACACATATGGTTCACCTCTCTTCCGAAGAACTCTATCGAGAATTTTAAGGGCTTGGCTGAACGATTCATTCACAATTTCTATTTTGGGGTAAGACCTCAAAAGAAGACCACTCATCTGTTGTACGTCAAGCAAGGAAAGAACGAGAGCCTAAGAGACTACATTACTAGATTCAATAGAGAAAAATTAGAGCTTGAAGATTATGAAGAGAATATAACTATGACTGCCCTCATTGGAGGACTCCAGAAAGGGAATTTGTTATGGAAGCTTGCTAAAGACCCTCCCAAGTCCATGGCAGAACTATTGGCAACTGCAGGAAAGATCATGAATGCTGAAGAGGTTATGGCCGCAAAGTTTAAGGATGATAACGGAAGTGGCAGTGAAATGTTACAAAGGAAGAAAGACGAAAAAAAGAGGTCTGCAGATGACAAGTTTACACACTATACTCCTCTGATTGTGAGCTGCGAACACATCCTCAATGAAATAAAAAATGACCTCTCCCTGAGATGGCCAGATAAGCTGAAGGCTCCTCCGCATAAGAGAAACAAGAACCTATGGTGTGAATTCCACCAAGACCACGACCATGTGACAGACAAGTGCTTTGCCTTGAAGGATGAAATTAAGAAGATGTTAAAGTCCAAAAAGCTGAGGAAGTATGTCGACGGTAAAGCTCCTAAGAGGGGAAGAGAAGACCCCAAGAAAAAGAGAAATGACAGATATCGAGATGATACCCCAGCGAGAAGAGATGATGCCTCAGATGGTGATGATGAGGACAATCCAGACCTCCCACCAAAAGACGATAATGCCCCTATGAAGAGGGTTGGAATGATCTCCTTCAGTGTTAACAACATATGTGGAGGACTAACAGGGGGTGGCTCTGAGGTATCCGACCTTAAAGCTCATGTGGAATAAGCTAAGTCAGTGGCCAAAGTGGAGGTTGTGAATCTGGCGTCTTCAGAGGCTAAGCAGAAAAGGAAGAAGGTGGATATGAATACTCTTATAGTTGGGTTCTCCCTACTCGACTTCAAAGGTATCTTGGATCCATATGATGACCCTTTGGTAATAACAACAGAGTGCATAGATCTGAGGTACAGGGAATCCTCGTAGATGGAGGAAGTTCAGCGGACGTGATTTTTTGGTCCTATTTCAAGAGCCTAGGCCTCAACAGAGCTAGGTTGGTACCCTATCATCATCCGTTAATGGGCTTCAGAGGCAAAAAGGTCCATCCGTTGGACATGTATGAGATGGATGTGTGAATGGGAGACGAGTGGCCTAAGAGGTTGACCCGGAAGATTAATTTTTTCATTATGGATGAAAATGTCTTCTCGGCCTATAACCTCATCATAGGACGATTTGCCCTAAAGGAGTTTGAGGCCATGCCATCAACGGTCCACTAAATGAAAAAATTCCCGACGCCCTACGAGGTAGGGGAAGTGCAAGGAGACCAGACCACGGCACGAGAATGCTACTTCAACTCAACGAAAGAGAGAGAGGCGCATAAGAGGGTAACAACCACATATAACATTAATACACTTGATCCTATGAATGAAATAAAATTGAAGAAAGGAGAGGTCGTAGAAGAGGTAGAATCCATCGTCCTCAATGAGGACGAATCGAAAAAAATGTCCAAATCGGTAAGGCCCTAAAACCCTAGATCAAAGAAATGCTGATAAGATTTTTAAAAAAGAGGCAGAGTGTCTTATCTTGGAGCCACACAGACATGTCTGACATCAACCCGGAGGTTATGTGCCATAAACTCAATGTGGCAGAAGATGATAAGCCAATCAAACAAAGATAAAGAGTTTACTCTAGGGAAAAGTATAATGTCATAAGGGAAGAGGTCAGAAAGTTGGAAGAGGCATAATTCATCAGGGAGGTCATATACCCAGAGTGGTTATCAAACGCCATCATTGTGGCCAAAGCCAATGAAAAATGGAGGATGTGCGTAGACTTCACTGACCTAAAAATGTCTTGCCCAAAAGATAGCTATCCCTTATCTCAAATTGATCAGATAGTATATGCCACGGAAGGGTATGAACTTATGAGCTTCATGGATGCGTATTCAGGCTACAATCAGATATTCATGGATGATGAAGACTGAGAGAAATCAACATTCATCACAAATAAGGGGAGTTATTGCTATAAGGTCATGCCCTTCGGCTTGAAAAATGCAGGGGCCACATATCGACGTCTTGTAAATAAGATGTTTGAAGATCAAATTGTCAAGACCATGAAGGTATATGTAGATGATATATTGACAAAGAGCTTAAAGGCCTGCACTCATATAGCTGACCTGAATAGAAATTTTGACACCATGGACTTATACAGGATGAAGCTCAATCCTGCTAAGTGTGTCTTTGGAGTAGGAGCTGGAAAGTTTTTTGGATTCATAGTCAATCAGAGGGGAATAGAGGACAACTCTGAGAAAATTAAGGCTTTACTTGATATGAAGACACCAAGAAGTATAAAATACGTTTAAAGGCTCACTAGAAGAGTCACTGCGCTCAATAGATTTGTTTCCAGAGCTACGGACAAGTGTATTTCTGTAAGGACATTTTTATCCATTATCAATGTATTATGTCGCACGCCGTTACACCGTTGAAGAAATTCAATATTCAAGATTCAACGGATCCGAATATCAAAAGAAGAAGAGGAATCATAGTCTGACAGCCGGACGGATCCGCTGAAATAAAAGGACCGATCCGGCTAACCGGACCGGTCCGCCTAAAGACCCGGACCGATCCGCTTGTTTGTCAGAAGGCCAGTATACCCCGGACCGCAAGAGAACCGATGAAGCATGGAAACGAACCGATCCAATCATTAACGGACCGATTCGCCTCTGAATAAAAGAACCGATCCGGTCAATCGGATCGATCCGCCTCAGACCCGGACCGGTCCGCCTGGGATAAACTTCAACAGATCGTGTTCAGATCGTGTTCAGATTTTTAAGGCCCGAGACTTCTTATTTAATCCCACTACGTGAAATGGTTTTCTAAGACTTACACACACGATTTTCAGAGTACAGAAAGCCCTAAGTCTTCACCTATTGAGCATCTAGACTCTAGGTTTTTGATTCACACAATTGACAATCCTTTGTGAATCACTTTGCAACCCATGAATGCACTTTTGCTGTTCAACCCTTGTGAAGAATCCGTTCTCTTCTTCATTGCTGCCCTCATGGAAAGGGAAACTTCCAGCCGACACCCTTGTGGAGAAGCCGTTTCTCTTCTCCCTTGCAGCCCTACTGGAAAGGGATAATTCCAGCCGCGACTACAGAATCCGACACCTGAGGGTAATTCTTAGTCACTTGTATTTTCATTGTAATCCGAAATTGTATAGCCTACAATATTATAATGAAAATAAATGGTTTTGCCCCTTTGGGGGATTTTTCCTCAATTGCATGTGTTTGAATGTTCTTGCTTAGATTATCATCTTATTCAATCACAGATTGTTGCATGTTTAGGGTTTGTTTGGGTTAAAAGGTGTTTAATATATAATTTGCTCATTCGAACGCAAGCACATACGTTCTCAAATTGGTATCAGAGCAGGTTACTCTAATCTATCGCGTATTCCTATTTTTCGCAAAAGTTTTCTAAGAGATCAATTTTCTGAAAAAATTGATTTTGGAAAAAGTGCGTGTTCAAATGGAGAAGTTATATAATAAAATGCTTGTTTTTGACGGGAAAAATTATGCTTATTGGAAAGCCCGAATGAGGTCGGCTTTAAAAGCCATTGATGAATGTGTCTGGATCGTAGTTGAAAGAGGGTGGACTCCTCCCTCCGTGACTGTTGATAATGTGATCAACTTGAAACTTGACACTTCTTGGACTGATGAAGAATTTAAATGGTCATCTTTTAATTCTAAGGGTCTAAGTGCTATTTCTGGGTCTGTCACACCTGATGAGTTCAAACGTATAATGACGTGCACCACGTCAAAAGAGGCATGGGATGTTTTACAACTCACCCATGAAGGAACTAATGCTGTGAAAGAATCTAAGTTGCAAATTTTGGCCACCCAATTTGAGACTATTACCATGTCCAAGTCTGAATGCTTTGATAATTTTTATGCTCGTCTGTCAGACATCATTAACACAAGTTTTAATTTGGGTGAAGTGATTGATAACACGCGTGTCGTTAAAAAGATTTTGAGATCTCTCCCAAAATGCTTTATTCCTAAAGTCACTGTCTTGAACTCTTTGGGAAATTTGAAATCACTTAAGTTGGAAGAACTTTTAGGAAATCTTCAAACCTATGAGATTGACATGTTTCCCAAAACCATTAAGTCTAAGGATAATGGCATTGCTTTAAAGACTCATTTTAAGAAAAAGAAAGAAAAAAATTTTGAGTCCGATTCTGAGTGTGATTTGGACTTAGATGACTTGGCCCTGTTTGCAAAAAATTTCAAAAGAATTCTCAAATTCAAGAAAAGTGGAAATTTCAATGATAAAAGGAATTTTGAGAAAAGGAATGAAAAAGATTTTAAAGATCCTCCTAAGACAGACAATGAGAGATGCGTTGAATGCGATGGTAGGGGTCATGGAGCCTTTGAGTGTGCTACTCGTCTGAATAGAGAGAAAGGGAAAGCTGTCCTAAATGCTACCCTTAGTGACGACAGTGAGGTTGAGTCGGTGGACTGTGGAGATGAGTCACCGCATGAGCATAACATCACCGCACTCATGGCAAGTCATGTGAGTACCTCCAATGCTTCTCACGACGATGAGGATGCTACGTCACAAGGACACCTCGGCAGTGAGAGTGATGAGAGTGAGGGGGAGGATGAGGCAAGTGAGAGCGAGTGTGATCTCCCACGCGCTTACACCGAGTTATATTCTGAGTTTTTTGAAACCAAGAAGTGTTATAAAGCGTTAGCTCTTAGGACCACCGCCTTAGAGAGAAATTTAAGATTATTTGGAGAAAGAGAGAGTTGTGATGAGAGTGGAAAAGAAAGAAAGAAAGAACTTGAGAAGATAAGATGTTTTGAGTGCGATGGGATAGGGCACAAGAAATTTGAGTGTCCCACTAAACTTAGGAGAGAGCGTAAGAAAGATGCAATTCCCACCTCTCTAAGTGATAGTGAGGATGAGGTTGGTGATGAAAGTGTGATCCAAAAAGCTTTTCGAAAGTTATTTATCGAGACCATGGAAACAAAAAGGTCAAATAGAATTCTAGGTCTTCGGATTTGTGAGTTGAAGGAAGAGAATGCTGAGCTAAAAAAGGGAAAAGGTGACTTGACCAACACGGTGTCTAGTCTGACGACACGTGTATCCCATCTCAAGGATGATCTCAAACAAGCACGAGAGGTTTAAGTCACATTAGAGAATGCATCTGAGAAGGTTGATAAGATGGTTCTCTATCCCGTTTTGAATGATGTTGGAAAAGGTAATGACGGTACATTCACTACTTTTAATGCACCTGAGCCTATATCCACCTTGGTGAGTGAGTCCCATGGGAGCTCGTCTAGGAATGTTCATCCCAAAATTGTTGACAAATTACTTCCTAGACCGGTTAATGTTTGCTCCCACTGCAAGAAGCGAGGACATATTAGGGAGTTTTGTTCCAAGTTGGGTTTAGTACCATATCATGCCACTTCACACATTCATGCACATACACCCACTCATGACACTTTGCCTGCACATTATGATGGAGAGTTTGCACACATTCGCGAGCAAGTGAAGTTTTTGATCAAGACAACACATGATTTAGTGGAGTTTGTTCAAAAGATGTCACCATCTTTGGAAAACTCCACCATTACTCCCGCTTGAGAATCTTGTCTTGGTTGCTAGCATAGGTTGATTTTCATGCTACTTCTTCATTTGCCTATTGCTAGCATGTACCATTAGTTTGTTTATTTTTGTTCATTTTTTTTCGTTAAAACAAAAATACAAAAAGATTTTCCTTTAAGAAAAATTTTAAGAAAAGCACAAAAAGATTTTATTTTGATAAAATTTTTGAAAAAGACCAAAACGATTTTTGTATTTTTAAGCACCTTTTATGGATGAGCATTTAAGATAGCCATGTCACAACTTTATTCCATTTATCCATGTGACTGTTTGATAGAGATTTGAGAGGCTACATCATTTCATCCATGTGCTTTACATTGGTTGGAGTCTTTGAGATGTAATTAGTGATATCTTCCTACATGTTTGACTCCTATATCCTTTATTGCACACATGCACGGCTATATTTGATTATTGCACTTGTCTATCTCATATTGTCTTGAGTGTTTCCATCTCAATTCTGTCTATACAATGTACAATATGCGATAAAACTTGACAAGATTGGAATGCATGTAAAAACCGTTTTGGTGAGACTGTGTGTTTTTATATAACGGGGAGGGGCTGCGAAAGGTATTCATCTATCCTTTGCGCAAAAGCCACCGTTAAGAAGGACCTAAAAAATGGAGGAATTTTAATATCCGAGGTCCAAATAGGTTAAAAGAGCCCGAAAAAATTTAAAGGCAATAAAAAGCAATTCATGCCAAATATGGGCCACTTAGGTTTCACCATCAATTCTCCAAAGTTTGAGAATTTAGAATGCCTCTATTCAATATTATATCTGAGGGAGTTTGGTTGGAGAATCTTTAAATGGGTTTGCACTTCCTTGAAAGTCCTGAAAAAGCATAAAATCGTTTTGGACGTTATTGGTGTGAAAATCACTTTGAGCTTTGATTTGTTGATTTGACTGAGTCAATATCTTATATTGTCATTATTTTACACCAAAGGAAGCATTTGAGTTCATTTGCTAGGAGTATCCAATATTCATCGTGCACATATGTCATGTTTGTATGCGTTGATTTTCCTATCGAATTTGATCACACCACCGCATTTACGCTATCCTCGACTTGGTTGCTTTATGTTCATTCATGGTGTGATTTTATCCTAGTGACACCCCGCACTTGCTTATTTGATTTATTTATCTCATTTGTCTATTTGGGGACATCATAAAAAGGGGGAGAATGAATTATCTTATTATGGGGGAGATTTGAAAGTTTGAGTTTGCTCATAAATTGGTATATATGTTTATATGTTTATCTCATTTCAAACTCGATATATCACTTGGTATTTTGCTTTGTCTCATGTGTGTAGGTACTACATGGATTATCATTGGATTGAACACCCTGATGAGAAAAGTGTTGAGATTCCTAAAGAATTGAAGAGCAAACTTTGTAGTCTTATTCAATTGTATCTTTCCAGTTTTGGGTTCATGGAAGGGTTGATTTGTATAGGCATTTTTAGTTGTTTTGATAATTCGGATGTTTGTTTTTATGTATGTACCAGCATAGACATAGGGGGAGATTTGTAAGGACATTTTTGTCCATTATCAATGTATTATGTCGCACGCCGTTACACCGTTGAAGAAATTCAAGATTCAATATTCAACGGATCCGAATATCAAAAGAAGAAGAGGAATCATAGTCTGACAGCCGGACCGATCCGCTGAAATAAAAGAATCGATTCGGCTAACCGAACCGGTCTGCCTAAAGGCCCGGATCGATCTGCTTGTTTGTCAGAAGGCCAGTATACCCCAGACCGCAAGCGAACCGATGAAGCATGGAAACGAACCGATCCGATCATCAACGGACCGATCCGCCTCAGAATAAAAGAACCGATCCGGTCAATCGGATCGATCCGCCTCAGACCCGGACCGGTTCGCCTGGGATAAACTTCAACAGATCGTGTTCAGATTTTTAAGGCCCGAGACTTCTTATTTAATCCCACTACGGGAAGTGGTTTTCTAAGACTTACACACACGATTTTCAGAGTACAGAAAGCCCTAAGTCTTCACCTATTGAGCATCTAGACTCTAGGTTTTTGATTCACACAATTGACAATCCTTTGTGAATCACTTTGCAACCCAGGAACGCACTTTTGCTGTTCAACCCTTGTGAAGAAGCCGTTCTCTTCTTCATTGCTGCCCTCCTGGAAAGGGAAACTTCCAGTCGACACCCTTGTGGAGAAGCCGTTTCTCTTCTCCATTGCAGCCCTACTGGAAAGGGATAATTCCAGCCGTGACTACAGAATCCGACACCTGAGGGTAATTCTTAGTCACTTGTATTTTCATTATAATCCGAAATTGTATAGCCTACAATATTATAATGAAAATAAATGGTTTTGCCCCTTTGGCGGATTTTTCCTCAATTGCATGTGTTTGAATGTTCTTGCTTAGATTATCATCTTATTCAATCACATATTGTTGCATGTTTAGGGTTTGTTTGGGTTAAAAGGTGTTTAATATATAATTTGCTCATTTGAACGCAAGCACATACGTTCTCACTTTCATTTTTTAAGGTGCTTAGAAAGGCTTTCAAATGGGACGAACAGTGTGATAAGGCCTTTAAACAGCTCAAGTCCTACCTCGGATTCCCTGCTCTTATCTCGGCCCATTCTGGGGGAGAAGTAGTATGTTTATCTAGCAGTCTTAGAATCAGCTATAAGTGCAGCCATAGTATAGGAAGACGTTAGGGTACAAAGGCTTGTATACTTCAATAGTAAGGCCCTTCAAGGGTCTGAACAGAACTATCCTCGGATGGAGAAGTTGGCTTACGCTTTGATACATGCTTCCAGGAAGATAAAACCCTACTTACAAACCCACTCTATGGTCATCCTCACTGACTCCCCACTAAGGAAAGTGTGACACCCCGCCTAATTAAATACCCGACGATCACTCCTTTATTAAATTAAATCAAGGTAAACAGTTGGTTCATTCTCAGCATCACTGTCGATAAAATAATTTTTCCAATTTAACACCCTAAATAATTAAGCTAAGTGTCAAAACATTTTCCATACAAAACTTTCCAAATTTTAATTACAGAAAAAGATTTATTTTAATTAAAACAACATTTCTACAATAAAGAATCACACCACAATAAACCAAATAACATAATACATTCGTTAATCGAATGTCAACAAATGGAACTAAAACCACAAATCCATCCTGAATAAATCCCATAGAACAATACTGGAAATAAATGAAATACAAAATCCCAACAACAAATGAAATGATGAAAAGGGCGACACATGCCCAATAAATGAGAATAATAGGAGTGGAGTCAATAATAGAAGCCGTCTACTCAAGTGACCTGCAACTCCCACCTAAGCTGCAGCTCGTTCTTCTCAAGGGATCCTAAGAAAGATGCCCCTGTGGCTAGGCACCTGAAAATATACATATATATATACAAGAGAGAGAGAGAGAGAGAGAGAGAGAGAGAAAAGAAATGGGTCAGAGCCCGAAAGTGTGTTTGATTTTAAAATACGTTAAGCAAGTATTTAAATTGATACAGGCCAATGAAAATCATATTAGTGCGTCTCTCTCTTGAGAAATACTCACCTCTCTTCTAATGTGCACACCTATCGCACTAACCTTCCCAACGGTTGGTTTTAGCATCTAACATACTAGTCTTTCTAGCAGCTTTAACTTAACTTAAATTACTCGTAAGATTTAATACACGATATCCACTTTAAAAGATGTTCCAACAGTAGCCCAAAATTCTCTATTTTTAACTTCATAAAAATAATAAAGTTCCCGTGGCATTTTATACTTTCTCAAAACAAGTAATTAATAATTTGAGTCAACAACCATGTTCTACTTATCAAATCTTAGTAGACAGTTTCAAATATCATAATCTCATATATATATATTAACTACTCGTATAATATATATATATATATATATATATATATATAACAGCACCCCGATTAAAACTATGGTGCGTGCATACTTCCACTATCCAAAGCTCCATATCACTCATTTTAAGGGGAATACATTCGGAATCACTCTCGAATTGTATTAACATAAATACACAAACAATATTGAGGCGAAGCATAGATTCCAAGTCTCTAAGAGGGTGGCACATACCGGCGTCTCTTAGGACCGTCTGAACTATCACATCGATAGCCTGTACCAAGGACATCTATCTTCTAGGGTACAAGTCAATATCCCCCATAAAGA
Organism: Sambucus nigra; assembly: GCA_949130495.1. Taxonomy (NCBI): domain Eukaryota; kingdom Viridiplantae; phylum Streptophyta; class Magnoliopsida; order Dipsacales; family Adoxaceae; genus Sambucus; species Sambucus nigra. Next base: position 297,841,257 of record OX422215.1, on the reverse strand, counting down.
TCCCATCAAGATAAGACTTGTCCCAGCGCGGAAACCTCAGGGATAGAAAGTAGCGTGGGTATGATTTTCACATGTATATAATATATGTACACACAATCATATAAATATACCACTTTATCGAATTAATATAGGTTCTTCTCATCACCCGTAATTATACCGTTTATTCTTAATTTCACATTTAAGGAATTACGCATACGGTTTCATTCCTACCCTTAACTCAAAGGGTTTATCCCTTATTGCCTAACAGTCATGGATTATATCCTCACCAATCTGAAATTCAGTACGTGACTTTATTTGATTCCAACGTGACTCTCTTACGCACCTCACCCTTTAAATTCATAAATCTACCAACCTAAAGTAAATAACTCATAAATACCATTCTCGTTGAAGATTAAGGGTTCTAACATTTATCCATATACCCTACTGGTCCTTAATGTCTCCCAAATTATTTTATTTAGAATGCCCAAAGATAATTTCACGATAACTTACGTTAACTAATTTAAACAAGGGAAATGGGAGTCTGCCAGGAGGGGTCGATCGATCGAAGCTTGGGGCTTGATCGATCGAACCTTCGATCGATCGATGCTCTAGGCTCGATCGATCGATCAAGCAGGTCTGGGCAAAAATTCTGCAGAAACTGCAGTGACGGAATTCATCAAAACTCATCATCAATAACCATATTTTCCAACACTAATTGACCCAAAAGTCTGCTACTAACATATTAACATAATTCCAGACGTTTTTAACGTTTAGCATGCGTGTATACATCATTAATCATGGTTAAACAACCCAAAATCTCATCTAAATATCAAGAACCCTAAAGTTTTCATAACTATAATTCCATTCAGTTTTTCTCTAGAATTTCTTCCTAATATAACATCAAAATTCGTGGGTAATACATCTATATCATCAAGAATTTCCAGCATAAGGTTTTAATCTTCTCAACATGCAATTTTCTATCAAAATTTGGGGTTTTCTTACATGGATTACATTCCTAATTAATCCTAAACTAATATGAACATTGCACTAACGAAATACGCAAGTTAAACACTTGCCTGGGATTTTCAGAAGTCTGATCTCCTGTTGATTTTGGTGTGGTTGTGTTCTCCTCCTCGCGATCTACGCGGTGGTGGTGACGGTGGTGCAAACGGAGGTGTTTTGGCCTTGAATCACCTTGAAAGGTCTCTCCTCTATTCTCCAATGCCCGTCTTAGGGTTCTGAATGTTCTAACCCTAAATGGCTAGCCTAACCAGCTGATAAAGGCTGCTAAAATTCGTGGGTTTAATTACCCTATTTTGGAAAAAGACCAAAATGCCCTCCCGGGTCACTAATTAGGCCTAAAAACGCCCCGGGGCCCAAACTAACCCCCCGGGTATACTTTTCTGACTATCTCGACCCTTCCGGACGTGTTGGCGCACTCAAAATGACCATATGGACAACTTATAAAATATTCACTTTTTATTTAACACAATTTGTCCCGACGTGACACGGGCACGTCCCGACTTAAATTTCCGAAATAGTCATTTAATTCACTTATGACATTCAGTATAACCAATATAATATATTACTATGCTCATTAGTAATATTCAACAAGTTTCCCATAATTACTAACTCTCGTCACGTTAATAAATATAACATATTTAAATTTCTGGATTTTTATTAAATAAATCGTCACATTAAATTTAATAAATCCCCAAATAAAATAGCATGAAAATACGGGGTATTACATACTTCCCCTCTAATAACAGAATTTCGTCCCGAAATTCGGAGAATAAGGCATACCTGGTAAAAACAACTCTGGGTATCTTTCGCGCATATCTGCCTCACGCTCCCAAGTGGATTCCTCCACATTATGATGCTCCCACTGGACTCGCACAAGTGGAACTACTTTCGACCTCAATCTCCTCTCACTATAGTCTAGAATAGCCACTGGTCTCTCCTCGTAAGAGCTATCAGACTGTAAATCAATCTCATCTATCGCAATGTGAGTATGGGCCATATCATCCCGAAGATATCGTCTCAACGACGAGATGTGGAATACATCGTGGATGCGATGTAAATGTTCTGGCAATCCCAACCTGTATGCTACCGGCCCAATCCTCTCGATGATGGGAAATGGTCCTACGTACTCGGAGCCAATTTCCCCTTCTTCCCGAACCTCATCACCCCCTTCATAGGAGATACACGCAACAACACTTGATCTCCCACATTAAACTCCCGAAAGAACCGTTTCGCATCAGCGTAGCTCTTCTGTCTGTCTTGGGCTACCCGAATACGACTCCTGATTATCTCAATCCTCGTGGAGGTCTCCTGAATCACTTCTGGTCCTAGCAACTTGTTGTCCCCCACCTCGAGACAACAAGTTGGAGAATGACAAGGCCTGCCATACAGAGCCTCAAATGGAGCCATGCCAATTGTAAGATGATAGGAGTTATTATAAGCAAACTCTACCAGTGGAAGGTGTGGCTCCCAACCTCCTCCGAAATCGAGAACACACATGCGTAGAATATCTTCCAACATCTGATTAGTACGCTCTGTCTGTCCATCTGTCTGTGGGTGGTAAGCTGAACTCAGTCTCAACTCTGTACCCATAGCTTCCTGAAAGCTTTCCCAGAAATGTGACACAAAAATCTTGTCTCTATCTGACACAATATTCAGGGGCACCCCATGTAATTTGACGATCTCAGCGATGAACAACTGGGCATACTGACCCGTGGTATAATCTGTCCTCACTGGCAGGAAATGAGCCACCTTGGTCAAACGGTCTACAATCACCCAGATGGAATCGTGGCCCCGCTGTGATGTAGGCAACCCTGTAATGAAATCCATGGAAATACTTTCCCACTTCCACGCGGGTACTTCCAACGGCTGAAGTAATCCTGACGGTTTCTGGTGGTCCACCTTCACCAGCTGGCAGGTAGAACACTTGGACACAAACTCAGCAATGTCCTTCTTCATCCCACTCCACCAGTACTTTCTTCTCATGTCATGGTACATCTTATCACCTCCCGGATGTACTGCAAATCGGGACCCGTGAGAATGAGTCATCACTTCATGAAGTAACTCCGCTCCTTCTGGAACCACTAATCTCCCATTAAACAGCAAACCTCCATCAGAACTAACAGAATAGGACTCAGCACCCTCGGCTAGAAGTCGCACAATCTGCTCCTGACAAAACGGATCTGTGGTCTGTGCCTGTATCACCCTCCTAACAATCTCGGGTGTGACTGTCATCACGGATATGAAAGAACGTGCTACTGCGTCCTGGTGACCCAACTCCTTCCACTTTGCTTTCCAGATGTCCGCTACATCGTCTACCGGTCTACGGCTCAACGCATCGGCAACTACGTTGGCCTTCCCCGGATGATACTGTATATCGAACTGGTAATCTTTCACAAACTCTAACCACCTGCGCTGACGCATATTCAGCTCTCGCTGAGTGAACAGGTACTGTAGTGACTTATGGTCTGTGAACAAACGGAATTTCTCGCCTAATAAGTAGTGCCTCCAAATTCTCAATGCAAAGACGACCGCTGCTAACTCCAGGTCGTGGGTGGGGTAATTCTTCTCATGCGGCTTAAGCTTGCGGGAAGCAAAAGCTATAGCCTTCTCCTCCTGCTGAAGTACTCCCCCAAGTCCCCGTAAGGACGCATCGGTGTAAACCAGGTACTCTACACCCGGCTTTGGTAATGCAAGGACTGGCGCTGAAGTCAGCTTGTCTTTCAGCTCGTCGAAAGCCAGTTGACAAGCGTCATCCCAAACATATGGCACTCCCTTGCGAGTCAGATTCGTCAATGGACCCGCTATTTTGGAGAATCCTCGAATGAATCTCCTGTAGTATCCGGCTAACCCCAAGAAACTACGCACTTCTATCGGTGTCGTGGGCTGTCCCCACTCCCTCACCGCTGACACTTTGCTCGGGTCAACTTCTATCCCCTGCTCAGAAACAACATGGCCCAAGAATTGTACCTCTCGCAACCAGAATCCACACTTCTCGTACTTAGCATACAACTGATTCTCTCGTAGAGTCTGAAGAACCTGCCTCAAGTGCTCGGTATGCTCCTCCTCGAAGTGTGAATATATCAAGATATCATCTATGAAGACGATGACGAACTGATCCAAGAACTCTCTGAATACTCGGTTCATCAAGTCCATGAAAACGGCTGGGGCATTTGTGAGTCCAAACGACATCACCCTGAACTCATAGGACCCATATCTCGACAAGAAAGCAGTCTTTGAAACATCATGCTCTCTAATACGTAACTGATGGTACCCCGACCTCAGATCTATCTTCGAAAAGAAAGTTTCTCCCCTCAACTGGTCGAACAGATCATCGATTCGAGGCAACGGATACTTATTCCGTATCGTGACCTTGTTCAATTCTCGGTAGTCCACACACAATCTTAGTGAACCATCTCTCTTCTTTACAAACAAGACTGGAGTGCCCCAAGGTGAGGTACTCCTACGAATGACCTAATAGCTGTTCTATCTGATCTCGTAGCTCTCGCATCTCTGCCGGAGCCATACGGTACGGTGCGCGTGCTATAGGTCTCGTATCTGGCAATAAATCTATAATGAAGTCTATCTCACGACTGGGCGGTAGGCCTGGTATCTCCTGAAACACATCGAAATACTCCCTAACAACTGGGATCGAATCCAAAGGAATCACAACCTCTTTAGAGGTATCCTCCTCAATGTAATATAAATGAGCGATCGAACCTCCCTCTGGGCGAGGCATCGCCACTACAAACATCTCTTTCCCCGTAATGGCAAAAACAATGCTCCCACCGAAGCAATCAATCATGGCTCTATAAGATGCGAGCCAATCCATCCCAATAATCACATCATGCTCGTGCATGTCTAAGACTAGCAAGTTTGCAGGTAATACCAAGCTACCAATCTCTACCCCTACTCCCCGGCATATAAAGAATATAAGTGACCCACTCCCCAGTGGTGAGTCGACACACGTCACGGTGCTCTCTGCTGTGGCTAACAACCCTAAGGACTTCGCAAAATGCGTAGCTATAAAATAATGCGTTGCCCCCGTATCAAACAAAACTTTACCCATAGTACCATGGATAGGAAACATACCCTCAATCGCGGGTGGTGCCTGTGGAGCTGCTGCCTGGTGAACATTATAGACACGTCCATACTGCAATTGCCCCTGCTGCACTAGAGCTGCTGGAATGGCTGGTAGGGCTGGCACCTGGGCTGGAGCTGGGAGGGCAGGTGGGAAAAGTGGTCTCTGCGGCTCATTACGGGCTCCCTGCTGCTGTGGGGCCCTATCGCCCTCGGGGAAATCCTGGCACCTATGGCCATGTTTATCGCACCCAAAGCATCTGCCTTTGAAGTGACCTCCCCTCTGACCCTGCTGTCCACGGCCTTGTTGGCCGTTACCTCCACGCCACTAGCCCTGTTGGCCATGATGCGCACGCTGTTGGCCTTGCTGGCCCTGCTGAGTAGGCTGGCCCTGATGGCCCTGCCTGAAACCCCCGAATCCATGCCTCGAATCACCTGAACGGAATCTCTTAGCAGGGTCTCCCTGATGGGAACTCTGCTCGTGCTGACGAGTCTGTCCATGAGTTGGTGCCCCACCATCACTATTACCCCCGATCCTGCCCTGCTGGCTGGACTCTCCTGCTCTCTTGCTTCCCTGAAGATGGAAGCGGTGATCCTGGCAGTGTAGTAACGCTGCATTGAGTACATCAGTGAAAGTACTCAGGGATAGGTTTCCAATAAGGTGCTGATGGATCGTCCAAGCTAACCCGTCGACAAACAGTAAAATCTTCTTGCCCTCAGTGGGTGCCCCATCCGGCATAATAGTGAGAAGCCTCGTGAACTCCTCCTCATACTCAGCTATAGTAAGGTTCTCCTGCTTCAGATTTAGTAATTTCCGCCTCATCTCAGTCTGCACTGCGGGTGGAAAATACTTGCGGTCAAACCGCTCCCAGAACAACTGAATAGGGATCGTGTCCCTCTCCTCCAAAGTAGTAGTGGACTCCCACCACTGTAATGCGGCTCCCACCAGCTTGAAAGAAGCCAATAGCTGCTTCTGCACTTCAGTGCACTCATACATACGGAGGTGCCGCTGGATGTCTTTCTTCCATTGGCTGACAGTAACAATATCGGAGCTACCAGAAAACTCAGGGGGATGCACTTTCTGAAAAGCATCCCGAACCCTCTCCCATGCGGATGGAAGCTGTGCTGGTACTGGTGCCACCGCCTGAACCTGGGGTGGAGCCTGCTGAATTACCGCTATCGCGGCATTCACCGTCTGTGCGACAATGGCGGCTACTTCATTCGCATTCATTGTGCCTGGTGCCGGAGCTGCTGGCTGCTCGGCTTGGGCACGCCTATCTTTCGAAGCATGTCTCGGAGGCATCTGAAACGTGAACAAGTTTATTAGTCTACAGTTATCAACAAATCTCGAATAGCTGAAGACTTAAACGTAAAAGTAAGAATACAACAGTCCTAAAAATAGGGCTCTATAGCAATAACGTTAAGCTGAAAGCGAAATAAGCCGTACAGATCCTATGGACACTAGAACCTGATGCTCTGATACCACCTGTGACACACCGCCTAATTAAATACCGGGTGATCACTCCTTTATTAAATTAAATCAAGGTAAACAGTTGGTTCATTCTCAGCATCACTGTCGATAAAATAATTTTTCCAATTTAACACCCTAAATAATTAAGCTAAGTGTCAAAACATTTTCCATACAAAACTTTCCAAATTTTAATTACAGAAAAAGATTTATTTTAATTAAAACAACATTTCTACAATAAAGAATCACACCACAATAAACCAAATAACATAATACATTCGTTAATCGAATGTCAACAAATGGAACTAAAACCACAAATCCATCTTGAATAAATCCCATAGAACAATACTGGAAATAAATGAAATACAAAATCCCAACAACAAATGAAATGATGAAAAGGGCGACACGTGCCCTATAAATGAGAATAATAGGAGTGGAGTCAATAACAGAAGCCGCCTACTCAAGTGACCTGCAACTCCCACCTAAGCTGCAGCTCGTTCTTCTCAAGGGATCCTAAGCAAGACGCCCCTGTGGCTGGGCACCTGAAAATATACATATATATATACAAGAGAGAGAGAGAGAGAGAGAAAAGAAACGGGTCAGATCCCGAAAGTGTGTTTGATTTTAAAATACGTTAAGCAAGTATTTAAATTGATACAGGCCAATGCAAATCATATTAGTGCGTCTCTCTCTTGAGAAATACTCACCTCTCTTCTAATGTGCACACCTATCGCACTAACCTTCCCAACGGTTGGTTTTAGCATCTAACATACTAGTCTTTCTAGCAGCTTTAACTTAACTTAAATTACTCGTAAGATTTAATACACGATATCCACTTTAAAAGATGTTCCAACAGTAGCCCAAAATTCTCTATTTTTAACTTCATAAAAATAATAAAGTTCCCGTGGCATTTTATACTTTCTCAAAACAAGTAATTAATAATTTGAGTCAACAACCATGTTCTACTTATCAAATCTCAGTAGACAGTTTCAAATATCATAATCTCATATATATATATTAACTACTCGTATAATATATATATATATATATATAACAGCACCCCGATTAAAACTATGGTGCGTGCATACTTCCACTATCCAAAGCTCCATATCACTCATTTTAAGGGGAATACATTCGGAATCACTCTCGAATTGTATTAACATAAATACACAAACAATATTGAGGCGAAGCATAGATTCCAAGTCTCTAAGAGGGTGGCACATACCGGCGTCTCTTAGGACCGTCTGAACTATCACATCGATAGCCTGTACCAAGGACATCTATCTTCTAGGGTACAAGTCAATATCCCCCATAAAGATCCCATCGAGATAAGACTTGTCCCAGCGCGGAAACCTCAGGGATAGAAAGTAGCGTGGGTATGATTTTCACATGTATATAATATATGTACACACAATCATATAAATATACCACTTTATCGAATTAATATAGGTTCTTCTCATCACCCGTAATTATACCGTTTATTCTTAATTTCACATTTAAGGAATTACGCATACGGTTTCATTCCTACCCTTAACTCGAAGGGTTATCCCTTATTGCCTAACAGTCATGGATTATATCCTCACCAATTTGAAATTCAGTACGTGACTTTATTTGATTCCAACGTGACTCTCTTACGCACCTCACCCTTTAAATTCATAAATCTACCAACCTAAAGTAAATAACTCATAAATACCATTCTCGTTGAAGATTAAGGGTTCTAACATTTATCCATATACCCTACTGGTCCTTAATGTCTCCCAAATTATTTTATTTAGAATGCCCAAAGATAATTTCACGATAACTTACGTTAACTAATTTAAACAAGGGAAATGGGAGTCTGCCAGGAGGGGTCGATCGATCGAAGCTTGGGGCTCGATCGATCGAAGCTTGGGGCTCGATCGATCGAACCTTCGATCGATCGATGCTCTAGGCTCGATCGATCGATCAAGCAGGTCTGGGCAAAAATTCTGCAGAAACTGCAGTGACGGAATTCATCAAAACTCATCATCAATAACCATATTTTCCAACACTAATTGACCCAAAAGTCTGCTACTAACATATTAACATAATTCCAGACGTTTTTAACGTTTAGCATGCGTGTATACATCATTAATCATGGTTAAACAACCCAAAATCTCATCTAAATATCAAGAACCCTAAAGTTTTCATAACTATAATTCCATTCAGTTTTTCTCTAGAATTTCTTCCTAATATAACATCAAAATTCGTGGTTAATACATCTATATCATCAAGAATTTCCAGCATAAGGTTTTAATCTTCTCTACATGCAATTTTCTATCAAAATTTGGGGTTTTCTTACATGGATTACATTCCTAATTAATCCTAAACTAATATGAACATTGCACTAACGAAATACGCAAGTTAAACACTTGCCTGGGATTTTCAGAAGTCTGATCTCCTGTTGATTTTGGTGTGGTTGTGTTCTCCTCCTCGCGATCTACGCGGTGGTGGTGACGGTGGTGCAAACGGAGGTGTTTTGGCCTTGAATCACCTTGAAAGGTCTCTCCTCTCTTCTCCAATGGCCGTCTTAGGGTTCTGAATGTTCTAACCCTAAATGGCTAGCCTAACCAGCTGATAAAGGCTGCTAAAATTCGTGGGTTTAATTACCCTATTTTGGAAAAAGACCAAAATGCCCTCCCGGGTCACTAATTAGGCCTAAAAACGCCTCGGGGCCCAAACTAACCCCCCGGGTATACTTTTCTGACTATCTCGACCCTTACGGACGTGTTGGCGCACTCAAAACGACCATATGGACAACTTATAAAATATTCACTTTTTATTTAACACAATTTGTCCCGACGTGACACGGGCACGTCCCGACTTAAATTTCCAAAATAGTCATTTAATTCACTTATGACATTCAATATAACCAATATAATATATTACTATGCTCATTAGTAATATTCAACAAGTTTCCCATAATTACTAACTCTCGTCACGTTAATAAATATAACATATTTAAATTTTCGGATTTTTATTAAATAAATCGTCACATTAAATTTAATAAACCCCCAAATTAATATAGCATGAAAATACGGGGTATTATAGAAAGTCCTCCACAAGCCTGAGAAGTCAGGCAGATTGATGACTTGGGCCATCGAGTTGGGAGCGTATGACCTTATTTATCAACCCAGGGTGGCTATTAAAGGGCAGGCACTCGCAGACTTTGTTGCTGAGTTCACATGGGAAGAGGCTGAGGTTGAGAATAATCCAGAGATTGTAAAGGGGTCAAACAGTAACGTCTTCCGAGATTCGAAAGAGGTTGTGTACAACAGAGCCAGAAAAGGAGTTACTGAGAATGAGGAAGACAGGTACCTTTTCAATCAAGGAACCCTGTCAGAGGGGAACTTCTTTGTTGATGGGTCTTTTTATGAAAGTGGAAGCGGTGCAGGGCTGATACTGTCAGCCTCGGATGGCACCGACATTAAATATGTGCTATGGTTTAACTTCAAGGCATCGAACAATGAGTCAGAATATGAGGCCTTGATAGAAAGACTCTCCTTGGCAAAAGCCCTTAGAATTGGCCGAGTCCTACTTCACAGTGACTCGAGGTTGGTTGTCAACCAAGTACTTGGAGTATATGAGGCTAAGGATGAAAGGATGGCCAAATACCTGAAGAGGGTAAGAATGCTGCTAAAAGGCTTCGAAGAGGTGAAGATGAAGAGGGTACCTCGATAAAACAACAGTCGTGCAGATGCACTACCAAGGTTGGCTTCAGCAATAAGGAACAACATTAGAAGGACAGTACCAGTCAAGATCCTGCTCAAACCGACCATTGAGGAAGAAGAGGTTTCCAGCTCTTGCCTCAACTTGTACCTGGGAGATTCAATGATGGACCCCCTTGTCAGATATATCAGAGAGGGAGAACTATCAGAATCGAAGCTAGAAAGGAGGAAATTAAGGTACAGAGTTGCTACGTTCACAATAATAGGAGTTGTCTTATATAAAAAAGGATTTCTACTACCTCTCCTCAGATGTGTCCATCCCACAGAAGTCCCCCATGTCCTGCAGGACGTACACGAGGGTTCTTACTCCAGTCACATAGGAGGAAGACCTTTGGTCAAGAGAATAATTACGCAGGGATACTAGTGGACGACCTTGGCCAAAGATGTTGCTGCCTACGTGAAGAGGTGTGACAAGTGCCAGAGATTCTCTACTATCCCTCATCAAACACATAAACCTATGACGTCAATAAGTTCTCCTTGGCCATTCGCAGTATGGGGGATTGACTTGGTGGGACCATTGCCAAGAGCTGTGAACAATTATCGACTTCTGATAGTAGCAATTGATTACTTCTCCAAGTGGGTAGAGGCTGAGTCGATGATCACGATTACAGAGCAGAAGACCTTCCAGTTCATTTGGAAGAGTATCATATGCAGACATGGTCTTCTAAACACCCTCATCTCAGAAAATGGAACCCACTTCAAGAATTTTTTCTTAAAAAAATATTATGAAAGAGTGGGGATAAAGCAGATCTTCTCCTCTCCTGGCCGACCCTAGGCAAATGGGCAGACTGAGGTCACGAACTGAACGATCCTCGAGGGGATTAAGAAGAGGTTGGAAGAAGACAAGGGGAGATATACGGAAGAGTTTTATACAGTGTTATGGGCCTACAGAACAACGGTAAGGACACCAATAGGGGAGATCCCATTTATGTTAGCACATGGCTCAGAAGCCATCATACCTATAGAAGTGAGACTCCCGAATCACAGAGTTCATAACTATGACCCTGAGAAGAATGGGGAAGAGAGAAGACTTGATCTAGATTTGATCAAGGAAAGAAGGGAAGATACTGAGATCAGATAGGCAACCTACTAGTATAGAACAGTAAAGTTCTACAATCAAAGGGTGAAATCAAGACCTATAGCTGTTGGAGACCTGGTGCTGAAGAAGACGTTGCAGAAGACAAACAAGCTCCAACCGAACTGGAATGGTCCTTACAAAGTAGTCAATGAGGTTATACCCGGCACCTACCGGCTAAAAAATCTTGAAGGGGAACCTTTCTCAAATCCATGGAATGCTGATCACCTCAAGAAGTATTACATATGATGTTGCAGTTATTTTCTTGCATTACATGTATCATTTTATAAAGATAATGTTAATGAAAGGAGCGGTTTCGATGTCAATACGTTGTTTTATCATGCATTATGAGAGTAACATCATAATTTGATGACCTCAAACCTTAAACATCATTAATTTGGTGAAATTTATAGGGGTAACATCTTAATTTGATGACCTCGGACCTTAAATATTATTAATTTGGTGAAATTTATGAGGGAAACATCTTAGTTTGATGACCTCAGACCTTAAACATCATAATTTGGTGACAAGGTCTGAGGTGAAACATCATAATTGGATGACCTCAGATCTTAAATATCATTAATTTGGTGAAATTTATGAGGGTAACATCTTAGTATGATGACCTCAGAACTTAAACATCATAATTTGGTGACAAGGTCTGAGGTGAAACATCATAATTGGATGACCTCAGGCCTTAAACATCATTAATTTGGTGAAATTTATGAGGGTAACATCTTAGTATGATGACCTCAGAACTTAAACATCATTAATTTGGTGACAAGGTTTGAGGTGAAACATCATAATGGGATGACCTCAGACCTTAAACATCATTAATTTGCTAAAATTTATGAGGGTAACATCTTAATTTGATGACCCCAGACCTTCAACATCATAATTTTGTGACAAGGTCTGAGGAGAAACATCTTAATTTGATGACCTCAGGCCTTAAACATCATAATTTGGTGAAATTTATGAGGGTAACATCTTAATTTGATGACTCAGACCTTAAACATCATAATTTGGTGGCAAGGTCTAAGGTGAAACATCTTAATTTGATGACCTCAGACCTTAAACATCATAATTTGGTGAAATTTATGAGGGTAACATCTTAATTTGATGACCTCAGACATTAAACATCATTAATTTGGTGAAATTTATGAGGGAAACATCTTAGTTTGATGACCTCAGACCTTAAACATCATAATTTAGTGAGAAGGTTTGAGGTGAAACATCATAATTGGATGACCTTAGACCTTAAACATCATTAATTTGGTGAAATTTATGAGGGAAAACATCTTAGTATGATGACCTCAGACCTTAAACATCACAATTTGGTGAAATTTATGAGGGTAACATCTTAGTTTGATGACCTCAGACCTTAAACATCATTAATTTGCTAAAATTTATGAGGGTAACATCTTAGTTTAATGACCTCTGACCTTAAACAGTTTGGTGAAATTAAGGTAGACACCATTATGTTAAGACTTCAGACCTCAGTATAAATAATATAAGACTATTCAGAGGAGCATTCATCAAAAGAAGCAAAATCCTCTGAAAAGGATGATATAACATGAAGTAGTCAGAGTTACAAATATCAGAGTTTATAAAATTATAGATGAGAAGTAAAAAATTACAAGTGTAAAGCTTCACAAATTAAAGTCTAAGGGTCTGCACCAACAAGGGTATCCTCTTGTCCGATATTAGTAACCTCGGCCCCATCATCTTAAGGGTTGACATCCTCAGTCTCGATAGCTTTCGGTTGTGCAGTCTCTGCAGGTGCAGCAACTTCTACTTCCTCCTCAACCTCTTGTAAGGCCTGAGCAAACTGAGGGTTACCAAAGCCGAGACCAATGAAGTCTGAGGCCGTCGAGCTCCCTGATTCTTTTTCCTTAATGTTCGCCCATTTACCAGTAGCTTTAACACCTATTTCAAGATATTCAAAGCCTAAGCAGAGACCTTGTAGTCGGCCAAAATTTTCTCAGAGGCGTCCTCAAGGCAGCTTTCACAACAGCATTAACCTTTTGTTGAAGAACATCGTCCTTAGCCTTCAGGGAAGAGGTGTGGTCCTTCTAGAGCTTAGCTATGTCCTTGTCCCTCCGCTTCACCTTATTATCAGACCCTCCAAGGCGGCCTTCAGACGTCCAACCTCATCATTTAGATAGGCCTCTAACTTCTGGGCCTCTTTTCCCTTTTCAATAAGGGGCAGCTTCCTCAGGGTCCAGCCAACGAACTGGTGCATCGACAGGATACCCTGTAATACAAAGTCAGATGTATGAGATCAAGACAACCCAAATCAAGGACGAGGTTACACTTGGAGTCAAAAAAGCTAAAGTCTCTACCTAGATAGACCTATGAAGGCAAAACTCGGCCAGCAAAGGGGTCTTTGTAGAGCGTAAGAAGCGCTTTTCAGCATCGGTCATTTCAGAGCCAATGGCATCCATCGCCTTCAGAACATGACCTATCAGGCTGTCACTGATCTTCAACTGCTCCAGATGAGCAACCAATGCATTATCGGATGATATGGGGATGGAACGATCACCCTTTTGGGCTTTACAATGTTTATGATTCTCTAAGGCAGCAGTGGTGGATTTCCTCTTTTTTGTAGCATCGACCTTAGAGGTGACGATGTTCTGCTTAGGTGGTGGGGGAGGAGGTGCATTGAAGCCAACTTTCTTCACCAACTTGATAAGGCTTATTGCAGACATCTCCCAGAGGTCGTCTGATATACCTTCTGGGGGTTCTGCAAAAAATATATCTGAGTCAGTATATTAGAGACATTAAAAAATCAGAGGTACAACTTTGCAAAATAAGCACTTATGAAGCTCGACAAAAGGACTTCCCCCCAGGCCAGTCTTAGAGAGGTAGTAGGGGGTCATCAGATGCTCGTACTTGACTAGCCAACCAAGCTCCCCCTGATCTTGAATATCTTTGACCTTTTATAGGTTATCCTGGCTTAACCTAGGGTCGACTTTGGCAGCTAATGACAATTTTCCCCACCTCAGAGGGGTCCTTGGCTCTAGTGATGAAGAGGGAGAACAAGTACCAAATTACCATGCCCCTGAGATGAAGAAGTACCGTGGTTTCCAGTTATGATTTGAGGTCTAGGTGACTAGCAACATCTTCTTATTAGACTTCCTAGCTAGGAAATGGTAGTAGCTCGGGTGGTTTTTAGCAGAGGATGGAACGTAGCACCCTGTGAAGACCCTGACAGAAAGGTCTAAGTGATGGACTTCCCTCCAAAGGACGATAGCTCCAATCATCACCCTCAAGTATTGGGGGATAATTGGGAGGGGGGCACGTTAATATAGGACAATATGGCTCTAATTATTGGATGGATGGGGAGACGGAATCCTAACTTAAACATCTTCTCATACACACAGATCTCCCCATCTCGACCACCAAAGGCCCTCTCATACCTCAAAGGTCTCCTAAGCTTGATAGAAGGGCCTATGGAATAAAGGTGCCTAAAGTCTAACAGCACGTACTCAGTGACAGTACTCTCTATCTCGAGTGCCTCTGAGGTGTCAACGTCACTCTCATGACCGTCATCCTCATCCCTGGCAATATCGGCCTGGGCAGGCGTAGGAACACCATCAGGGAACCTCTGAGCGAACTCAACTCCTGTGTTGACCGACATGGGAATAACATCAATGGGTGGTGAAATGGACACACTTGGCCCCATAACTTCAACATCTGAAGAAGTCCGTGAAGTGATAGCCTCATTGTGTAATGAGGCACGACTTTGAATCTCGGCCTGATCAGGGACCTGATCTTGCCTTATTGAGAAGTCCATGGCCTCTTAGAAAGAATTAGTAGACATAGGGTTTGAGCTAGACGACTCAGACTCAGACATGGGAAAGGGGTCTATCGGAACCTCTGCTGGCTCAGCAGGCTCGAAAAACTTAGGGCATATCACCTTCAGATGTGGAGGGAAGATAGGCCTAAGAGGGAAGACCTCAGCCCTATGAGCCTCCTCTTGGGCTAGTTCTATCTGCCTAATTTTTGTAAAGGTCTTCTCTCTAAGAGAGGGGAAATCTTCTATGTGCTTAAAAAGGGGTTTGAGCATAAAGATAATGATCCTACACTTAAGATTCTAAACCACAGGCAAACAAATGGACACAACTTAAGCTAAGGATCAAACTTGGTTTTTGAAAAGATTCAAGCCAAGAGCAGTCAAGAACAAGTTCACTAGAAAACTCAAAGATCCACCGAAAAACTCAAAGTGAAATCGGAAAACCTAAATCTTCTTCGAAAAAAGAAAAAACCAAAATTAAAGACTGGAAATGATGAAATAGGGTAAAGACGATACCTATCTGAGTGTGAAATGAAGGAGAGGAAGATTAGAAATGAGGAAACCCCAAAACGCAGCAACAAATCTTGAAGAGAGAGAAATTACAGAGGAAAGCACAGGCAGGAAAAATGGAAAGAAATGAGGAAGAAAGAGAAGTAAAAAAGGTTTAAACCCTAAAATTGTGCTGGCACAAATCCCAAGGCCCATTATTTCCTTGGGAGCCCAAAAGGAAATCAACATCATTGCACTTTTCAGGCATGCTACCCACTTCAGAAGTTGACACATATAAAAGAAATGTTGGTACACAAGAAAAATACAACCTCAGACATACGTACCCCTTAGTCACCTATTCACATAGGTAACTAAGGGCTAGGGGTGATTGATATGGCCAAAGTGCACCTACCAGATCAGAGACATTAACCTCGACCTGGACGACGGTCGAGGCAATAATAGCTCAGGATTACCCACTAGCAGTGTCATCCTTCACCTGGTCGGCCATAGTCGATGCTGTAAGCAACACCATGATTGGGCATCAACCGAGGTCTACATGACTTATTGGGTCAGTTATCCATCAGGTCATCCATAACCGACATCACATCTACCTCATACATGAACCTTGACTGGGCATCAGTCGAGGCCAGCAAGGTCATGGGTTCAACCACCCTTCAACATCAGTGTCGGCCCCAACCAATGTTACAAGTGCCACGTAAGAATCATCAAAGCCTCTTAGGCTCAATGAACTATCCCATCATCAGCTTTCACCGACGTTATAAGTTTCACCTAGAGTCAGAAGCCTTGCAGGCTCAGCATCAAGTTTTAAGTCAACATCGGCCCTGGCCGACGTTCCACATATCTAACCTCGGCTGACATCCCAGCCAAGATCATCATATAACTACCATCCAAGGCAAGGGTCATACCTCACCAACCTCGTACTCAGCCAGGCCGAGGTTGGTACCAAGCAAAGATAACCGAGCTTCTACACGTACATGTATGGCTTGGAGCATGCTAATAAATCTGTTATAACTGAATCATTCCCTCCACGTGGGGGAATATTGAGGTCATCATTACTTTATTGAGATCAGCCAGGTGTCATCCTTACATCGGTTGGATCTCCATGCACATGCACATGCTTGGGAGGTACATTACACCCCCAGGCACTATATATTGAGGTCTTCCTCAACATTGTAGAGGATCCAAAATTGCAACCCTAGCTGAAACTCTGTCATTTTGCACAGTAGAGAGAGAAAGCTTGAGAGATTGTATCCATGGCCATTAATGCCTTATATCAGTGACATTACTCACTCACTTGCACAGTGAACGTAGGCCAGATTGGCTGAACCACTTACATATTGGTGTTCATCCTCTTAACCTCACCTCCTTCTATATATATATATATTCCTGTGCTGCCATTGTTATCACTTAATTGAGCTTGTCAACACCTTATCTGGTGGTGTTGTTTCTAGCATCATCAATTCCTAATATTGCCTTGTTCTTAATACTTCAAACCAAATCCCTATAAGATTCCCTAAACGAGGTAACTCGATAGAACATGAGACATCTTCCACGTCCTTCCAGATATCCTTCACAGGTATAAACAACCTCATTATTATTACAAATAGGTTTCAAACAATTGACAAATGGGAATAAATATAAACTAAGTTCATATTACAAGTGCGTTTCTTGGATTCTTTTCAATCAAACTTATTTCTTGTGAGAAGGTCCCTCGAACAAACTTTCTTATTATGAGAGTGTCGTCAAACAACCTTGCTCATTTTAAAGTGTCTTCGAGCAAGCTTTGTAGTTGTGGGAATCCATCCGAATAAGATTCTTTCGATCAACTTTAGTCTTTTTATTTTCTTTTAATCATCCTCTAATCTTCCTTGGTATGCCTGATTATTGTTCGATTAACCATTAGCTTTAGCCTCCATCTACATTAATAATGAAGCCTTTTGATAATCAAGTTTTGGAAGCACCAATTTCTAAGAATGTTGATCCCTTTTTTAAGGTCCTATGCACTGGAGATATAAAAGAATTTGTTTTCCAGTTATGGTTGATATTTTGGATGACTTGGACTATTTTGGTGTTGGACTTCCAAAGATAAAAATAATAGTATCCAGGGTTTTTACATTATGCTTTAAATCATTGATAAACCCAAATATATCGCCATTAATATTAAACCCCCATATTTCTTCCAGTAAGTTATGGACCCAATTATAGACATATATATATTACAAGGAAGATGCGTTAGGGCCACTTCATACCCCCTTAAGATGGATCTTATTGAGGGATGAAGGGGAAGAAGATATCCAACTTGGAATGCCCAAAGAGAAAAGAAAACCTCGTGGCATTTCTCCTATCTTAGTCCCTCTCCTCTAGGTCAGGTATCCTAATGATCGCATTATCAAGTATAATATACATAATCCTAAGGTCAACCAGATCATCTGATCGGATATCACTTCTATACTATCTAGCATCAGAGGTAGAAGGATCGTAAGAGGCTATAGGAACCTCTTTGAGGTCGACCTCCTAAGTAGTTAAAGGAACCTCAACAAGGGTGGTGGAAGGTGAAAGGTTACTCATCAAATCCCTCTCTTCAGAGTTTAGATGGTCAGATGAAGTTATATTGCTTGTTTTAGCTCAATTTCTTCGTTAACTCTATGGTTTTTGCTGTCAAAATTCTCCAAGGTGTGATATTTTGACGTGCTATATTAAACACTTAGGGGATGATGCAGAAGAAGAATTAAATTTTAGGATGAATTTTCGATTCGGTGGATCATCCTCGGGTCTAAGGACTTAGAGAAATTGGAAAACTTTGAGTAAAATCTTTAGGGAAAATCTTGTTCAGGTCAGTAATGTTTTTCTAGATTCTTGAAGCCTCATTCATATAGGGCACAGTCACACACAAAATAACCCTCACTATACCGTAAAAATAAAAAAACTCTAGTGTAGATCCCTCAACTCCACACAAGAAAGCAATTAATGATAGAGAAATAAATCATAAGGAATACCTGATGATAAATATGAACCAAAAGCTTAATTGTAGAACTTCCAAGCAACTTGGCAACATATGACTGATGATCATTTCTCTCTCTAGAAATCATGAGCACAAAGAGTTTTAATGTTCTTAAAAGGTCTTCGCTCCTCTTTTATAAGGGACATATTGTGTGTGTCAAACGTGCATGTTGAAGACCCATCAAATTATTGACACATGGCACGTTTAAGTCAGCTGGAAATTTCCTCAAGTAATTTATAAGTTATTCTTCTCGACAGGCTGAGCAGAATTACTACAAATATTTGAATCAAGAGATGAAAACCTAGAACCATTTGTAAAAACTTCACTCAATTATTTGCTCCATGCCTACTTGCAGATTAAGATCTACAGTCATGAGAAAAGTCTTGGGGGATTTTATTATACCATATTTGTAGAGAATCACATAACCTGAAGAAAACTGAGTAAAATACTTCAGTAAGGAGTAAGATATCATCCTTAACTGAGCAAACTTACCAAGGGATGACCTCAGCACAATATATCGGCCATAAGCAATGTGGTCAACCTCTTTTCCACCTAAACAGATGAGATTGTTGCCAGCAAACCTAACTGACAGAATATAACTTTGATAACGCTGTTAAAAAGTGAATAGTACCATGTGGGTGGAATCATTGAGAATGCAATTAATCTAATGGATATGTTTGTACAATTAATTGCCACACACACAATTCAATTTTTAACAAATTTTATCTTCAACTAATTATGGTGTGCGTACAAGATGATTTTAATTGTCAATTTCCAAGACAAGTATGCAAATAACACACAATATGAGTAAAAATCCCTAAAAAGGGAAAAACCTTTTATTTCAGCACTATTGAGAGTTTTGAATAAAAATTGACACACAAAAATTTAGATACACAATGTGAGATTCGCATAGCCTTCAAAACGCCAATAGAATATGACTCAGATCCAGAGCCATCCACAGATAGCAGTCTACCCTCGGTATCCACCAATTAGCCTCATCTTCTTCTTCAGCAGTGAAACTGAAGAATTCTTCTTGTGATGTGCTAAAGTGAACTTTAATCATTCCAGGGGGTTTGGAATATGTTTGGAGGTATTTGATCACAAGAGGTAAACTCAAAAGGGTGTTTTTCTTTATGAAAGGAGTTTTTATTTCATCTAATCCCGTTTAGCCTTTTTATAGGAAGGTTGGATAAAAAGGATAAGTTCTAAAGATTTAGGATAAATAAGATTTGACAAGAAAATCTCGCCTAACCGTTCGAAAAAATCGGGAAATCGTTCGATTGACACCTATTACCTCATTAGAATGACTTCGAAAGAGTCTTTGAATGACATTCCAAAGAGAGAAGGAGAATGGTGTCATTTGAAGTTTGAGCAACCTCGTTTGGACGAAGGAACAAAGTCATTCGACTGACACATGTTCTCTTTCAAATGAGGCATTAAAAATCTTGCAATTTTTCTTAAAATATTCAAATTCCTTTTTATTTAAAATAACCTCTTAAAAATATTTAAACCCCAGAAAAGATTAAAAACCAATTTACCAATCATGAGCACAACTTCTACCATGCATGTTAAGACGAACAATTCTTCCATTCTCCAAATGCCTTTAATAATCTCTTCGAGTCCCGAGAAGTCATAACGGGTAGTGTTTTTGTAACACGATATGATAGAATAAAAAAATAAAAAATAGGAAAACTTATAAAACTTGCTCTTACAAATCTCCCCCTTTGGCTATTCCAGTACAAAACAAAAACCTAAGCCAAATTGAATCCTAATGACTTAATACAATAGCCACCCTCTCAAAATAAAATGAAACGTAATTTTTTGCAAGACTTTGAATGGAATGGATATTTTCTTTGTCTATATTTGTCTTCATCTTGTGTGGGTCTAAATGATCATCATTTAAGAAGAATGTCCTACACACGTGAGATAAAAAAATGTCGTGATGCATAGAGTTTTAAAAAGAAAATAAACCTCCCCCTCAAATTTCTCTGTCCCACTTTTTGTCCGTAATAGACAAAGGAGTCAAAACTAAACATTAAATATAAGCATCACATGAAGAACTAAGAAATCATCACAATAATATTCACGAAAGCACAAGTAATGATAATCTCAAATGACAATTTTTCAACCTACTATTTTTGAAAATTTTCATATTTTGAAGCATAAGTATAAAATGTACAAATAAGACACACCATATATTCACACTAAAATATTAGAATCATGAATGCAGAATGTAGTGGGTGTGAACAATTTCCATGGGTAAATCAATATTAACATCCATAACACGTGTGCATGAAGTCATGAGACACTCCTAACGAAATAATTTAGAGTCTACCTTAGGTGTAAAGATTGTTAACTCATATGAAAGCGACTCAACTTAATCAGTATGTCATGATCGTAAATGAATCTCACACCAATAATGCCAAACTATTTAATGTTTTTAAGAAAATCTGTTGTGCAAACCCGTTGATCTTCGACTTTAACTCCCTTAAAATCTCTCATATATTATGAATTCACTCTCAATTATTTTGAAGAAATCAAAGTGCTCATATAGAGTGAAGCATAAATAAATCTAAATAAAATTGGCCTGACACTTTTATTTTTATGTATCTCTAATATTTTTAGTCTCTTTTATGTAAATGGCGTCTCTTAATGCAAAGAATATTATTATATTTCATAGTCCCTTTCCATCGCTTAGGATATAAAAATATTTTTCGGAATATAAATGAAATCCAGGCAATGGCTCTTACATGCAGAATTATCTCTTTATATTTGGTTCATTATTAAGCATAATTGAGATAAGAACATCGTATTCGACAAGTGACAAGTAAGAACAATGTTTATAAATCTCGTGCACGTATGAAATAAAGGAGACAAGGAGTTTAACATGCAGATAATAGTCATCAAAGATCAACGTAATGATATCCACACATTATTAATCACACTATTGAAATAAAGTCATGTCTCAAAACACTACTAAAAAGTCACATGAATGGATGAAACGATAGGGTGATCCGAATATCTTAAATGTTCATCCATGTACGGTGAAAAGGAAAATACAAAACTCTTTTTGTCTTTTTAAAATATTTTATCAAAATAAAATATTTTTCATTTTTTTTCTAAAAACCCCAATTTTTTTGTATTATTTTCAAACTTTTTCCAGAAAAACAAAACTTTTTTTGGATTTTTCAAAAAATATATATAAAAAAATGCATATAAATATATAATGATAGTACAATCTAGCAATAGGAATATAAGATATGAACATGATTATCACCCTATTCTACAAATAAGTCTCAATCTCAATCATTAGGCTCGAAGGAGTTCTCAAAAGGAGACGACATCCTATGAAATTCCTCCATAAAATATTTTAAAGTTTTGACTAAAAACTCTACTTGCTCTCGAAAAGTCTCAAAATCTCTAAAATGATGTGTGGGATCATGCAGAGTAATATGAGAAACTTGTGTGGGAGCATACCAGGAAATATACCTATGAGACACTCTCCCTAACTTAAAACATAACTCTCTAAGGCGAACTCTTTGTTTGCAATGGGTACAAACGTAAATGGGCTTGGGTCCACCTTTCTCAATATGCCTAAGAGGATCCCTCCTAGGAGGGTTATCTTACCTTGGTGGGTTATATTAAGGGCCATAAGGATCCATCACAAACTCATGAACCGGCTGGGGTGCGGCTTTATAATTGGATACACCATCATAACCTATTCCTCGCCTCTTAACATTACCTAACGTGGGACCGAAGAGCATCTTTCCAAACTAAAATGTGTCCTCTAAAGTTCACTTGACCTCCGGGCACGTTCAAAATCACTCTCGAGTTGGAATACACGGGCTTCAAGTTTCTAACGAGTCCCCAAAGAAGTTTGAAAATCTCTCGTAAGACTAGCCACAGTGTTTGTCAAATCGGTCTTTTTCCTGCCTAAAATAATCAACTGCTCTCACAAAGAAATTTTCACCCTCTCGAGTTGACTCACCCACTCCTCACACTCTCTCAAAACTTTCACCTCTTTATCCAAATCTAACACCCTAAGAGACAAATATTTATTAACCTTTTCGTTTTTAAAGTCTTGGTGTAAATATCATTAAAAGCCTTTTGAAGATAACCTTCTCCCTCACTCAAAATCTCATTCTCACTCTCAATATCTCCAGAGTTGATCGAAACATCATCAAGGCTTTCTATTTTAGATATGTCCTCATTGGTGTGGGATAAACTAGAAGTACTAACATGACTAGCCATGAATGCGAGGCACAGTTCATGTGGTCATTCATCCTTAAAATTCACCGACTCAACGTCACTATCGCTAAGAATGGCCATATTTGCAACTTTCTTTCCCCGTCTCTTAAGTCTAATGGGCCACTCATGTGCCTTGTGCCCTTTTCCCTCACACTCATAGCATCTTATCTCTTCTTTATCACAAACCTTCTTTCCCTCATTCCCATTTTTCTTTTTCTCAAAAATCTTTTCTTTGGAAAATTTGAGAAATGTTTTGAATTTTTTTTCAAAAATGGCCAAATCATCCAACTCAAAATCAAACCCAAACTCGAAATCACAAACTTTTTCTTTCTTTGTTTTCTTAGTTTGATGTGTTAGTGCAATTCCCTTTTCCTTAGGTTTAACTATTTTGAGAAAGATATTTATCTCACACGATTGAAAGTTTACTACAAGTTATTCTAACCTAAGAGTATCTAATATCCCTATTGAATTTAACACGGTTACCTTAGGAATAAAACGGGCCGAAAATGATCTCAAAATTTTCTTAGCTACACACGTCTCAGGGATTTTCTCACCAAAATTGTAACTTAAGTTTACTATATCAGATAAATGTCCATAAAACTCATCAAAGGATTCAAACTCAAGCAAAGTGATAGCTTCAAATTGTGTGGTGAGATTTTGCATCTTAGAAGCTTTAATAGCATTAGTTCCCTCGTGAGTGAGATGGAGGGTATCCTTAGCTTCTTTAAATGTGGTGCACGTCAAAATGTGACATAACATGTCAGGGGTGACGACTCTTGAGAAGGCACTTAGACCATGCGAGTTAAAATTGAACCACTTAAAGTCGTCTTCTGTCCATCCAGAGATAGGTTTTGGACTTTCGACATTGTTGTTAGTCATTGTTGGTGGTGTCCACTCTTGTTAACAAACCAACCAGACACGTTCATTAATAGATTTTATAGTTAACCTCATACTATCTTTCCAATATGCATATTTTTATCCATAAAAAATATGCATTCGATTATAAAGATTGTTCATTAAATCCAAAAATTTTAAAGGTCAATAATTTTTCAAAAAAAATAATATCATTTTTTTTTGCGAAAAGGATCACATGGTAAATTAGTGTGATCGGCTCTGATACCAATTTGAGAATGCGAGTGATCTAATGGATAGATCTGTATAATTAATTTCCACACACACATTTCAATTTTTAACAAATTTTATCTTCAATTAATTATGGTGTGCATACAAGATGATTTCAATTTTCAATTTTCAATTTCCAATCCAAGCATGCAAATAATACGCAATATGAGGAAATATCCCTAAAAAGCGAAAAACCTTTTATTTCATCACTATTGAGAGTTTTGAACAACAATCGACTTACAAAGACTTAGATACACTAGGTGAGATGCGAAAAGCCTTCAAAATATTAATAGAATACGACTCAGATTTAGAGCCGTCCACATGTAGCAGTCTACCCTCGGTATCCATCGATTAGGCTCATCTTCTTCAGCAGTGAAACTCGGTTTCACAATTAGCTATAGTGAGATATCTCTGTACAAAGGTAATTAGGCAATAATCCTTCTTTTAATATGGTAAGGTGATCTTCAATAATTCCAGGGGATTTGGAATATGTTTAGAGGTATTGGGTCACAAAAGGAGAATCAAAAGGGTGTTTTTCTTTGTGAAAAGAGTTCTTCTTTCATCTAATCCCGTTCAAATTTTTGTAAGAAGGTTGTATAAAAAGGCTATCTCTAAAGATTTGGGATAGATATTACTTAAAAATCAACTCTCACCTGGTTGTTCGAACGAATTGGGAAGTTGTTCGAACGGCACCCGGTACCTCGTTTGAACGACTTTGAATGAAGTTTTTGAATGACATTCTAGAGAGTGAAGGGAAAAAGGGTCATTTGAAGTTTGATCAGCTTTGTTTGAATGAAGGAATGAAGTCATTCGAACGACACCCGTTCTCATTCGAACAAGACGTAAAAAATCTGGCAATTTTTCTTAAAATATTCAAACAACTTTTTAATTTAAATAATTTTTCAAAAAGATTTAAACCCCAGAATTTTTTTTTTTTTTTTACCAATCACGACCACAACTTCTACCATGCACCATGAGATGAACAATTCTTACATTCTCCAAATGTCTTCAACAATCTCTTCAAGTCTCGATAAGTCATGACATGGCAATGTTTGTGTAACAGGACATGCCAAAAAAAAATATGAGCAATTATAAAACCTGCTCTTACAATCATTGTCATCAAATATGTGTAAGGGCATTACTTCATAGGAAAATCTTTAAACCATCCTACATCTTGGTTGTAATCCATTATACTATTTTCCTGCCCAACCTATAAGAGCAGGACACATGTAAACCCCATACTCCGAGCTTGGTATACATTCTCTCAGACTCATTCACTATAAAAGGAGAGTTCCCCATTGGGATCTAGACTGGCAGAGAGATACTGATACAGTTTGGCTACAAAAAATACAAAGTGAAGAGACATTGAGTAAATTGTATTATTTTTATGGTCATTTGAATATAGTATAAAAGGCTACCCTGTGGGTTATAATCTTAAGAAGAGTGTTGAAAATAATAAGATTTCAAGAAACTTGATGTGGCATCGACAGACAAGGATAATTCAATGAAAAACCATTAAGGAAGCACATTGAGAGATAAATTTTGATGCCTTAAGCCTAATATAAAAGATCTTGCCAATGACTCCCAAAATAGTCTCTTTGACCGTGAGATTCCACACATTCCTTAGAAATTGTGTGATTTTAATGGAGTTTGGTTAGTCATTAACCAATCCTATAGTATAATTAAGGGTTATCTTTCCATTTATTGGTCAAGGATGGCCCTTACCAAACTATATAAATGATATTTATCAGTCATTCTACAACACTGTTAAATGAATAACAATATGTAGTTCCATGGATTATCCTTAGGTCCATCAACTCATTTAACTAGCTCGCCGCAAAGTTTAGGAACTCGTTTGTTAGGATCTTTTCCTGGACAAAGTTTAACACACAACCCATTATCATTCATTAACATCAAGTGGAAAGTCTGTAGACCTATCTTAACCGATTTAAAAAAAACATTTCTAAAGTTCAAGGTTTTGGTGGATATTAGACATCACAGACTTTATTGTTGATGTTCATAGTGTGAAACGTGTCACGTCATTCCACAAGAGAAGGCCCAAGTGAGTAGTTGATATCATTAATCAAATAGTTACTATGTTGTAGAAAGGATTTTCTCAAGATTAAAAATGGTAACACTCCAACAAAGAATGAAAGGAAATATCAAGATAATAATTTCTAGTGAAATAAGGATTACATAAGAGGGTAATATGTTCCAAATAAGTTTTCCACGGAATCTCAAAATTTCCTTATATTCTTAAATGTCTTGAGAAGATGAAATATACATTCGATAAATGTAATAAGGAGAAGTACTACTATTACCACCGTTATGGCAAACACGATACCTCCAACTTGTAAGGGTATACATATTCTCCTGTCTCCCACTTTATATGGATTGTCTTATTCTGGTTTCCAAATTATATTGTGAGTCTTTTCTCCCTGAGATCATTTTAAAATATTTACATCAACAAAAAATCAATAGAATTAATCAAACCTTATCTTGAAATCATTAATGATCATACGCTTGAGAATGCCACTTTAGGTTGAGTTAAAAGGACTTCAGAGACTTTAACACACTTTCGTTTTATTCAAATTCTCTTTTCATAACTGTTACATTGGATTGTGCATATGTTGATATAGTTCTTTTTGGTACTGGTCATATAAATAATGAACATATTTTTACATATAAAAATTTATTTTATAGAAAAATTTCATAAGTATATCATATGAAGTTTTGGTGGAGGTCCAAAATTTCATAGCCCTTTCTTCCTTATACTAGAACTATTGGTGATTTGCTTTAGTGACAGGATGATTTTCTTCAACAAAGGCTTCCTCATTGGTCGCAAACTAGGACGACATTTTAGTTCAAGTTTACTTAGGTTTGTCGTGACCTATATTGCTTTATTGAAGCCTTGATTCTCTTTAGGAAAAGTTACTCTGCTGATTGAGCCCTCTTTGGACAACGAAGATCTGTTAGGAAATCTTCTTATTTATTCATGATAGATCGTGAAAATCTAATTTAGCAACCATATCTTTGTGACTTAAGTGCCTATATTTTGTTAAAAAGGAATTTTTACTCACTTATACCATATAACTTTTATTACGATCTACGTAATGCATTTAAGAGAGTATGTCTCTCATTGTCAAAATAATTTACATTCTATATCACTATGTTTTTCTAATAAAATTAATATTTTTAATGTGTGGCTAAGGGTCACGAGAATTTTTTAAGAGAAAGTTTTTTAGCTAAAAACTTAGAGAGAAAATCCTTTTTTTTTCTTCCTCAATTTATATCTTTGTAATTTTGGGATGTTTGTATTTCAAAATTTTATCTAACGTCTATTTGAAGTTTAAAAACTTGATCTATTATCTGTTAACAAATATTATTACAATCTTTGTTCTTTTGAGACTTTTTATTTGTGGCATCTCAAAAATACTTGATGAGATTTTTAGAAAGTCAAAACTTTAAACACTTTCAAAACCTTTAGGAAATTTAATATCCTAAAAAATGGTACCTAGTGCATTGATCGCTTTTCACTTGTTCCAGTGGAATAAAGAGTTTGTCTTCAACTTTAAAAGAATATCTTTGATTTCATGATAACAAAAGACATTGGTTGGAACCACATAGGTGGCGGTTTTGAAGTTTAATCCAATTGTTGATGCCTGTTATATCATATTTGTAGAAGCAATGTGGTCGGCCTCTTTTTCACCTTAACGGACGAGATTATTTCCACAAAGGCTAATTAACAAAATATTTTGAAAATGTTGTTAAAAGTTGATGAATACTATGTGAGTGACATCATTTTCAACAAACCTATGCAACGACATTCATTTATAAATAAACCTTTAAATCGTCCTATATCTTGTTGTAATCCATTTAAAAGATGATCTTGCCCAACCTATAAGGGTAGGACACATGTAAAACCCATATTTTGGGCCTCACATATATTTTCTTATACTCATTCACTCTATAAGGAGAGATACCCCCATTGGTATCTGAACTGACAGAGAGATATTGATATAGTCTGACCGTCAAAACACAAACTAAAGAAATATTGAGTAAATTATATTGTTCTTAGACCTTGGTCTTCTTAAACATAGTACAAACAGGCTACCTTGTGGATGTAGGCTCCTTATTGAGGGGATGGACCACATAACTCATGGTGTAGTTCTTCCTATTATCATTTGAGTCTCTTTATATCAACATTTTTCTACTTATTTATTATTTGTTATCTCGGGGTTGATCTTAAATTTTTAAGACGAACCTTGAAACCAATTTTAGACAATAACAACGCCTTCTCCCAAAGATGTGGTGCAAATTAGTGGATTGTGAAAGTAGTGCATTATGTGAGAGTAAGTCGTTGTGTCCTTTTGTAAAACTCTACCATAGTTAATTTTTTGTTTTGTTCATTGTGAGCCTTTTCTATTGTGGTTTTTTCCTCACACATATTGGAGTAGTGTGATTTCTTTACCTTTCCACATTTAGATTCATCACCTAATATTGAAGATAAAACTTGGTATAATCTATTTAGTAAACATTTAGTCACATATACCTAAGTTGTCAAATCTATGCTTCAAAAAAGAACTAAAATGAAAATATTTCCTTTATTATGAGAATAAATTTTAATTTGGGAACCCTTGCTCCATGTGGGTTTCTACCACATGCACTCTCACATTGAAAAGATAATAAAGTGAGGACATATTAAGGATCTTGTGAAGAAAAAAGACCAGGATTAACCCAAAATATAATAAATGTGGTGTGAAATCAATGTAATTATCATATAGGGGTAGTATCTGGGGGTTGCACTATAGGAGGAGGGTCTAACAAATATCAAAAGAAGAACGAGAGGCATACCCATGGACATGTTGGCAAATCTCTGCTCGATAAGGCTATGAAAGCATTAGGGTGAATCCACATTTAGCGAAGAATAAGGGGTTAGATATCACCATTATGATCTTGTAGTTGTAACTTTGTTAGCGGAAAACTTTGTGATTAAATGAGATCGTATAGGCACTGGAATATTTGTTGATATCATATGTAACACACCCAATTTTACACATATAAGGAGGCCAATCTTATACGCCAAGAATGGGGAGCATTAAACAATTTATATCATTTTAATCTTTAATGAATAACGTTATTAATAACAACATAACATAATAATAAAATAAGACAATATGATAGATTTTAATGTTATTGAATAAAATAAAACTCCAAAATGTAAAGTCTTGAATAAATAGTCTGATAAATAAATGAACAACTATAGAACTCTCAACGGTCAATAAAATGTATAGCTAGAATGTACAAAGTCTAATTAAAAAGAAAATACATAAAGATGCAACTCTAACATATCTGACTTTGAAATAGGTTCGCTCAACCATGATCCTATAGTTTTTGGATACTTGAAAATGGATCGGTAAGAAAAATATGGGTCATACCCAACATTTCAAGAAATATCTATCTCAACTTGAAACAATATTAAAAATGACTTACTTACGCCTCATGTTGTCCCGATAGGCACTCGTTCCCAAGGAAATTCACATCTCTTCTATCTAAGAGAATTCTAGCCTTATATGCAAATCCTGCACTAGGCATAACTAACATTGTAAGTACCTTAGTCCCACGACTATCATGTCACTTACATATCTCCTATCTCACATTACGGTATAGTTTCACATATGTTACTTATATACTAAAGATAATTCATACACATAGTATACCTACACTACATAATATCCAAATAAGTTAATCCCCTAATTTCGAACTAGATAATACTAAGTATCCCTGTAAGCTCTACCCATCTCTAGGCTAACTACAATACTAAAAATAATGTCCCGATAAATCATCCTCATCATTAATCTAGGTGTTGTGCTATATTATATCCATGTAACTTAGCCTATTACCGACCTAGATACTAAACTAACCAATCTCCAAATAAGTTATGCCCACCTATACTAGATACCATAATACACAATATATTAGTAAGTATTAGTCTCATCACATAAGTGCCTACATTATATAAACACAACACAAAGTATATATCCCTGGGAGACCTCTCGTGTCTCTACAGGTTCGCTCTATAGGAGGTCCCACTCCTAATGGCTCGAAACACACACAAAATGGGCAATCAGTACAATGATACACTAATCATGTAACATCCTACCACATTAAAGAAAAATGATCCAAACTCTTATATCTCTCTCACGCGAGATAAATGACCCATAATATATAGGTTCGGGATATTGGACTTATACATAACCTTCATCATCCGCTAAGATATTATAACGATCCCGCAAACAATACAATCAAGCAACCATCGATATATTATTCACGAGTCTACTCACATACCCTGGTATGTACACACACATAACATACAAATCACACACTCACTAAAGTATACATATATAATGTCACCTTACAACTCCAACCCCATAATTTGGTCTAAACATCCACCAATGTACCCATGGTTCTACATAATACTTTCTTACATATATATATATAATTTCAACCAGTTAGTCCTATAATGATCCTCTCTATAAACCCTGAATTACCATAGACAAAACCTTCCTAAAACACCCCCTAAAATATACCTAATAGATTAATGTTGCAGAGCCAAACCGATCCGAATTTCAACCCAAATCCATTTGGTGTCACTAAAAAATGACACTGTTTAATCAGCATATCAGATCAATCTAATTCTTATCCATATACATCTGGTTTATTTGTAATCATCATCAAACTCGATTAATGGAGTCCTAATCGACCCCAACCCACCATGGGATGGATTCCCAACCTCCAAACATCTTCAAAACATTTTAAATTGATACCTAACAATTATTAATCGATTATCACAAAAAATATCCACCATAAGGGATTATCTTATCCTTTTTCAAGGATTTCTCCTAAAGTTATTATTCTAACCAATTGGTTTCTAATCAAGTCCGAATTTCCAACATTAAATTTCAGATTTAGTCCACAATCTCTAAGTCTAATCACATACACAAGGTATTAACTAAGTTTTATATTAGATAAATAGTAAGGCATCATCAATTAAATAAGTATCCAACCTAATCTAAGGTTTTCAAATGAAACAATTAACATAAATTATAGATAATAAATAAGAATGGTATATATTTTTGGTCTAAACTTTGGTGTTGAAACTCCATTGATGGATCTTTGGTGTTGAATGCCTCCTTAAGTCTTGCATCAATGTAAAGGGTTTTGTAAAACTTTGTTTTCTATTTAGTCTAAGTTAATTAATGAGGCTAATGACTCTTTTCTATTTACTAATCCCATAAGTCTATGTTCAAACAATTTTAGAGCCCCATAAATGAGCCCAAACCCTAACCACGTGGTTCTAAAAGTTATCCCTAAGGGTTACCCAACCCTTAGTCCTAACTTAACATGCTTTTAGAACATTTGCGGGTATCGAGAACCCTTTAGGGCCCAATCTAACGATACACAATACTAAAACTTCCCACAATCATATTAAATTATGAGGTGTTTTAAGGAATTTAAATTCCCGATTTAAATTATTCATTAACATTCACACACACTTATTCAAATTAAATCCTAATTATTTAATTATGTCAAATTGTGGGATATTACATTATCATCATTGATTTCTTTAACAATATTGGTTTCTGTAAGAAATAACTAAATAAGTTAAAAAATCATATAATTTGATATAATGGAGATTCTTCTCAGTCATTTGGGTCCATCATTTTATATATCCTCGCCGACACAAACCCGAAACATGTGTTTATCATAATTACATTTTTGTTGGTAAATGATCCCTCAACCTATAATTTTATCATTGAGAGGTAATATCAAATAGATATCTAAAAGTAAAGTTTCCCACTAATTATGAGACATGTTACTTTAAGATATACTAGATGAGTGATCATGAATTCTATATATATTACCTTAAGATCAAAAAGGGGAGGGGACCCGTGAAGAATCAAGATATAATGAAGACAGTTTGGGATAAACCCCTTGATAGATGGCTTAGACCACTGTGATAAATCTAAGGGAGGAGATCCATCTAAGGAGTTAGTGAGCATAACCTGATAGTGTGTTTTCAATCGGAGTTTAGAATTTCATTCAATTACATCATTTCATAACTCATCCCTATTCTGACCAATTGACCTTTACAATTATCAGGGATAATTTCACATTAAGCATTTATATCTTTCTTATTTATGACATATTTATCTCGTTAACTTCATTGTTATTAACCGACCTCTTCCACGGACCCGAACATACCATCTCATACTAACGTGCCAAAATATCCAACCATGTGTCATGGAAGTTCACCGTTCATTAAATTAACTCATTAGTTTCGATAATCAATTGACTTCTTAATTAATTACAATGTAACTGGCATGCTCCCCTTCTCCCCACCCATATCAAGAAACATGCGATACGCTCATCTAAAACCATCCCACATACCCGCCACTCGAAATACTCATCACCACCTGCTACTCAGTACCAGCCCATATAAAACAATCACACAACTTGTCGCCACCTGTTTCATAGTGCCAGAGTACGCTTTTCCACCTTCTATGCAATGAAAAAACATATAAAATCATTATACCACCCGTAGCCACCAATTTTATAGTGCCAGAACACCTGTCGCCACCTGCTACATAGTGCCAAAACTCCACAACATTGTGTGACACAACAAAAGTCAATATCAAACCATACTCCTCGAGTACACACGCATAAGAGTATACTCTTTTAGAACACACCCTTTATACTTTCAACACATATTAGTGATGAAAAATTTATTTATCCGTAAGATCCCAACTCCTAACCTCATCTAGACTCCATGCATAGGACGTCTCATAAATTAAATCCAAACAAGGAACCGCCCGATAAACTTTCTTCTAAATTATATTGGTCATCAAGAGAAAAGAATTATTGGCCAAACATTATACATACCTAGACAACTTACACGATTCATCAATCATATACTATACCATAACCAGAAAATTTACTTTATAATTGTTTCCCCTCATTCATTTCAAGGCACTTCACATCTTCCTTTGGCATCTCATTTATTACAAATAAGTTGTACTTACCAATCACACATCTCAATAATCACTTACTCGCTAATCATACTTTAGCCACTAAAATTACCTACAATACTCACTAATCATACTTTAGCCACTAAAATTACCTACAATACTCACTAAACCTAAACTCCCGACTCCTACATTCCCTAGACTCAGTGTGTGGGATGTCTCATAAATGAAATCTAAACAAGGAACCCTCCAATACATTTCTGTCTAAATTAAAAAGTTATTAATAGTGAACAGACAATAAACCTAGAATTCAATACCCACTACCTTAAATCCATTAAATTTTATACACGTATATCATACAAAACCCAAAGCTCACTTTAGGTTTACCGATGCACCTCATCACATGGCTTAAATTCCACACTAACCATAATAATACCTTTCCTTAAACATCGTTTTCCATACGGACCCTTATAGATATTTCAACATTTAATTCCTAACTCAACACTTTATGCGAAAACAAATATCCTTAAACATATCTGTACATTAAAAGACACCATTGGCAAGAGCCTACAAGATAAATTCAACACATAATGACTAAAGTGTCAAGACTAGTTTTGTTTAATGAATGATCAATATGATTCCTTTAAAATTTTGAGAGTGTATGATCAAAATGTGAGATTTTGAGGGTGTTATGAGTTAAAGATCAATAGGCTTGCATAATAAAATTTATTAAAAAAATTAAATAGTTTAGCGTTATTGATTAGAGAGGCACTGAAATTCGTGATATTTTATATGAGTTAAGTCAATTTCACTTTGTTCAACTTTTTTTAACAAAAGGTTGAATTGAGTTCTTTCTTTAGGAGTGTCTATTTAAATTAGTTCAACGTCCTCACGTATGCGCATGTTGTCTTTACTGTGCATTAAGTTCACACATTCATTCTACATCTATGATTTAGATGTTTTTGTGCTACTCAATTGTGTGACTATTTATTTTTATATGTATAATTCTATCCTTTGTGATGGTATTTAAAATTTGTTTCCTCATGATGCTAAGTTTTCAGGTTTAGCTTCCAACCCTTGTCTAGTACGAACAAAAAAGAGGGAGAACTTATTAAGGGGGAGTTTTATTTTCTGACTCCATGCATCACGCTATTTCCTTTATTTCGTGTGTGTAGGTCTTGCTCATATTGATAATTTCATAGACCACATGATGATGATTTTTAATAGAGACAAAGTTCCAAGTATATTTTCCTTTTCGAGGTTTGGGAGGGACATTAGTTAAACTTGTCTTAAAAATTATTTTTTTCAATTTTGTGTTTTGTACCAAAATAGCTAAAGGGGGGAGATTTGTAAGAGCAAAATTTATAATTTCTCATTATGTTTTTAGGTTTGTCATATTCCATTCACCTATACATCATTATGTACATTCTCAAGAGCTTCAATCAAAGACAAGTTAGTGACCGAATGCGACAATCGAAAATCGAAGAGTTGAGATCATCACTATAATCATCCGAGAAGGTATATGAGGTCAACTTTGTGTAATAATTATGTTCAGTGGTATTTTAAAGTGTTTTGAAACTAAAATATTTTTCAAACAAAAAATAATTTTAAGGCGCCTCATTAGAACGAGATATGAACGGTCATTTGAATGAGGTTATTAATATTGTTGGATATTAAAAGTTCAAATGAAACTTAAAACATACCATTTTCGTCATCTCAGTAGAATGTCGTTCGATCTTTCATTCTATGCTTTTCGAACTCGTTTGAATAGTTCGTTTGAATGAGGTCCAATCCGTTCGAACAAGCCTGTAAAAAAATGTTTTCAACTTGGTTTCAAACGCAATCTTTTCAAGTCTATCTCTTGGATATTTTTCTCCCTATTTAAGAGATACGAACCTCCAATTCTTTGTACGACTTTTTTCATATATTTTGTGATCAAACACTTTGGTTTTACAAATCCAAACACCTTGGATATTTTGTGATAACTTTATCAAATCTTGAAGAACACATCACATATTCATATCCTTGCGGATTTAATTCTTCATTACCGAAGATAGGAAAGGAGTTTCCTGAGGCTGATCAGTGGTCACTGAGGCAAGTGGATCTTGTTGTGGAGCATTACTGGATCTACACCTCTTTTTCTTATCAACATGGAGGGAGACATAACTACAATACTTAGGGGAGTCTAAGTCTATTTGTATCGTTCTTTAATACCTTAGTTGTAACAGTGCTAAAAAAGGGGTACATTTTATTTGGTTGTTTTTGTATTGGTTTGTCGCTTTTTATGTATTTTCCAGGGTTTATCATTTGGTTAATTTTTTGTGATTCAACTTGAATTTTTTTTATATATCTATTCAAATGCGTTTATAATTTTGAACATCGATGTTTTTGTGTGAATTTTGGGATTAAGCACGTTGAATAAAGGTCCCCCCACACAAGTGAACACCTTTCCCACCATGTGTTTGATAAGATGTCCCAATGGGCTTTGCATGCGTGAACTGACACATTCTTTCACAAATATCTCTCACATTCATACCATTACCTATGTGGTGCATGTCGGCCACCCTTTGGCCAAACAAATTCCACACTTTTCACCCTCATGCTCCTTTTGTCCAAATTTTTCAATTTTAATTCGATTTTGCATCGCACTAATGGTGTTTTGTATTAAATCATTATCTTGTAGGTCTTAATAATTATCAAACCTCATGCTTTTGAAATCTCGATGAGAAATGATTATGAAGGATTTCGCTCAGGAGAGGAGTGTGATTCGTATCCGACAAGTTTCAAATCAAGTCGTTTGATTTTTGTGGAAAAGGCCCTGAAATTAGATCATTTCCCCATCTTCGTCCGGGCCTTTTTGTGGAAATTCGGGTGGTAAAACCACTTAGTGAATTAAGGGGATGTAAATAAAGATCTAGTGCACCATTTCTATGCCTAGTCATGAAACCAAATGGCACATAAAAGGCTTTTGTGCGTGGACACCTCATTCCAATATCTACTACCATTGTTGTCGGTCATATGAGTGGGGCGTCTAAACTTGATGCCTATGGTTACCCAATTATTGAGAATGCTGATAAGTTAAACAACTGTATTGGTGGAGCATCTGGCTCCAGGGGATATGTGGGCATCCGATACATTCCTAGTTAAATACATACCCAATGTCCACCTCATCATCCACCTAATCTGTGTTAATTGTATGCTTCTCACCAAGAGTAAGTCTTCTCTTCATCCCAAACACGAGTTCTTCCTTTATAATCTTCTAGGAGAGAGAACTCAGATTAGCCTGATCGCTTTGTTCCTGGACCAGATGGCAGTTACCGCCTTGAATAGATTGGCCATGACTTCACTCCCTAATGAATGACTTATCACGAGGATATATTTAGACGCATGATGAGACATCATATGCACGGATAAGATACCTAAGGCGCCCAAGCTTGCTGATAATATATAAATGAATAAGTTCTTGGGCAGGTCATTTTGGGAGCATCAGAGATGGATGTGGATCGAGGTGGAGACTGAGGAGGAGTCCTCAAAGGAGTAGGAGGATGAGGAGAGATTACATGTTGGTGTTGATGTCCCACCAGTAAGAAGCATTTATGATCTTCAGTCATTGGGATGCCAAGTGGATGCTCTTCAAGCGGGATCACTTTATTCGAGGTAGTATTCTCTTCTTTCCAGGATGACTATCATCGGGACATTAGCACGTTTTTATGGCTTAAGATGGGCATGTTTCAGTTTCAACATGGTGTTGACGTGCTGACACCTATATATTTCTATAATCCCGATGCTTTTGTGCCCAATGGTAATTATTAGGATTTTTCTTCTCACCATTTATCTTTGGTTGTAGTCATTTTGGGTTTGTTTTAGGATGTTGGTAGTGCAATTCAAGGTTGTATAGGTATTTTAACTTTAATTATATTTGTAACTCCCTGACCCAGATTTATGGGTTATTCATAGTCAACCGGTCCGATCCGAGCGTTAGGTTTAAAGTGCAATGAAACAACCTATATAATGTTTCTAGTCCAATTTTATTTTAATTAACGTTTCACTTATTTAGCATGCGATTCCAGTTTCAAAATACACTACGTGAGGGACTTATGGAGAGCACCTCGAAGTCCAAGCATACAGAGCTACTAACGTAATATAAATAAAGTACTTACCTGTATAACGCTCTCAAAATACAAAACCTCTCCTAACTTGCCATAACAAAGTGACGGCGTGAGTGTTAGGGAAATAGACTAAAACCATGCTTTATGTAATAGTTTTAGTTATGGATTTATTGTTATAATAAAATCAGTTATTCCTATTTTAATGAGAATCAAGTATGGACATAATGTTTGGGTATTTTATAAATTTTCGATGTCTTTTATTCTGCTCAGTAAGTGTTCTGGTGTGTAGAGTACGACTTACACACAGAGGATCAGATCACCAGTTCTTGTGGAATATAAGTTTTTTCGTTCACAATTTTACATGGAATTGGACACACCATCAGTAGGACTGTAGCATAATATTTTAGTAAGTCTATCTTGATTACGGGAAATGATATAGTTTCAACTTATTGTGCTAGTACACTTTGTATGCATTGAACGGGACCAATTTGAGGTCATTATTTTTATACTGATTTTATAAGAAAATGTACACCTCATGATTATTAGGTTTACGTAAGGCTCTTAATTCGGATATGATTTATGAACACATGCATTAGTTATTTATTGCTTTGACTTATCAAGTGAGATTCATTATTGGATCAATAATCTTGATAAATTGGGTAATGTTGATTAGTGTCTGGTGAAAGTCTTTTGTGGATGGAATCCACATCTCGGTATAGAGACTGGTGATACCTCCATGAGATGCTTATAAGTTTTGTATGTGTCAAACCCTGCAGGCAGATTATGTTAATCCGACACTACAAATAAGTTAAGTTGGATCGCTTAAGGACTTGAAGAAGTCAATTAGATAAATTATCAGTAATTTATTTTATTAATGGGTATTTATAGGCTTAATGTAGGGAGAATTAAGTAATTAAGAACAAGGAGATCAAAATATAATTTTGATTTAAGGAATGGAGTCGCAATTATAATTATTTAGTGGTATTAATTATAATTAAGGGACTGAGATTAAGATCCGGGAAGGATTGTGTTTTCACAGGACCCTTAGCAGCCACACCCTTGTCTCTTCTTAGGGTCCTTATTATAGCATATATATATATACACCTGAGGATCATTCTTTATTAACCTATTTGTCACTCTTTGATACTAAAACGAACCATTTTCGGACTTGTGAGAAAGAGAGGCAGGAAAGAGGAAAGAGTAGAAAAGAAGGTGATCATGAAATAAGAGCCCACACTCTGCTCGTGACTATTTATATTAGGAATATAACTGAAGATTGTGAGGTTCGTCTGGGCTTGCATCAACTTTCACATATTATTTCCGTGATAAGACGATATAGAATCAAAGAGATCTCACAGGTAAATAATAAATCTGCCTTGTAGGATTTCACGTATGTGTAATTTTTGTAGTTCCATCTATATGCATTTTGAATAGACCGTTGGACTTCCGCTCTAACAGTGAGACACAATCTCAGTGAGAAATATACAAATGTAGTATATAATCGAATGGAAAATAGAAGAATCTAACACGTTATGACTAGGTGCACATGCACCTACCTTATATACATATATACACATACATATACTTAATGCATGAAACGGTTTAAATCTGAAAATTGATTTAGCATAAATTCTTCCCATTTATCTCCTTAATTTAGAGGCTTTTATCGCTCCACAAAGTGTAATTCGAGTGGATTTTATCTCATATCATTTCTATTGACATTGTCTAATTCGTACGTCAAGTTTCGTGTATCTCTTATCTATTTTGCAGGTATTCAGTGCACACAAGGAAGGAGAAAACTGGAAGGAAGAACGAAGATAAATGCAAGAAAGTAAAAGGGAAAAGGAGTAATCTGAATCAGGAATCCAGACCAAAAATGAAAATGAAAGTCGAAGACCTCGCGCCTATGAGTGCTTAGGAAGAATCGGCTTCCTAAATCGAGTTCTGGATCAAAAGTTACAAGTCTTCAAAATTACAAGGAGGAATAGTTTCCTAAAGAGATCGAACCGAATCGCAGGGCTCGAAAAAGGAACCGATCCTATCCTGGGAAAACTTCCTGTGAAGTACAAAATGATGGAACCGAATCGAAGAGGAAATTAACGAATCGAACCGGTTTAGACAAAAATCTCTGTTAAAGGCAAACCGAACCGAATCACCTTAATAGGATTGATTCGGGTATCAAAAATTTGGATTTATCCACTTGTAAAATAATAGTCTTGTATGGTTGAAACTCTTAGAAATTCGTAGAGTATAAATTTAAAACACCTCCCAGATAGTGGGAGGCTTCTAATCCGTTTAGAGAAGCATTGTAATTAGTTTAGAGAAAAGAACAACAAGAAACCCTAGTTTTCATATAGCTTTGATTCCAGTTCTGCAATCCAAGTAAATATGTTTCAATTCTTACCTTCATTATTGCAGTAGTTAATTCATTAGTTAGTAATTTCATTTTTCTTCATCTCAAGTTGTTTGTAAAAATGCTTTCTTTCATTCAAAACATGTTTTCTTCTAGTTTTAATATGTCCGGCTAAGTTTTCAAGGGTCGGGGTGCATGAACCCCACCCGATGTAAATCATGATAGTGGAAATAGAAGTTGGAATTAAAATCTTAGGTGAATTGTGTCGTATAACTGGTACGACCGTTGTGGACTTTTGATCTCGTTTGCCCTAGGTAACTGGGATACTTAAGAAAGCGACGCGAGTATTGGTTAATATGATACTGTTTTAATTCATCCTTTGCTTACATACTGTGCGGGCTATGATCCCTCATATATGTAATACTTAGGAGTGTTAAAGATCGGGTTTTAATTCATCCTTTGATTACATACTGTGCGGGATACGATCCCTCATATATGTAATACTTAAGAGCATTATAAATAGGGTTCATTTAAAGCTTTAATTCTGAATCTAGTATCCTACGAAGTAAATTACTAAGGTGTGGTGGATTGTAATCCGATCTATCGTTCTCATTTCATAGTTGAAGTTTTAGTCAAATCGTCATTAGTCCTTTAGTTAATTAGAGTAATTGCATTTCATTTATTCATAATTTCATTAGTTACTCATTTTCATATTTGCATCTAGTTGTAGTCATCTCACAATCCAAATCACCTTTTCCTTCTTTTTAGAGCCAACGTTAGGTTACCTTCTTCTTTCCAATGTCGTTATGACTTCGTTTGTCCTATTTTCCTGAGGATCGATACCCGACTTATCGGATTATTACTTAAGCGATAGGCTTGCACTTGAGCCTAAATAGTACGCACACTAGACACATTTGTGGTCGATTCAAGTTTTTGGTGCCGTTGCCGGGGAATTAGGTAAACTTAGGTTAGATAAAGTCAATCAAAAACTTTGACCAAAATATCCAAAAACATAAAAAAAAATTAAAAATTAAAAAAAAATCATCTCTAAAAAAGTCTTTAATGCAAAATCCTGAACATACTCAAACTCCTCATAATACTCCAACCCAAATCCACGAAAATCCAATCATTGAGTACAAATCTAAAAGCCCACACACACCTCGCATTCCATAATTCTGGGTTCCAATTCCTACTCCTAAGCATTCTATCAATAGCTACACCCTAAGTCAAACTTCGAGTCACACATCTAGGACACCGAGTGAGTACACAGATTTATTTGAAGAGAGTGCTAGAGCGATGTCTGACACGGAGAGGGAGATCTCCCCTATCGTCCCATGAAGGACTTACTCTTTCCTGAGCGGACTGTCACCCCTGGTTACATTCTACTTCCGTATAATGCCGGTCAGTTCCAGTTTCAAAATAGGATGATACAGATTCTCCCTACATTTCATGGCATGATTCGGAGAAACCATACCTGCATATTTGT
This sequence comes from Sambucus nigra, assembly GCA_949130495.1. Lineage (NCBI taxonomy): Eukaryota > Viridiplantae > Streptophyta > Magnoliopsida > Dipsacales > Adoxaceae > Sambucus > Sambucus nigra. Next base: position 297,800,241 of record OX422215.1, on the reverse strand, counting down.
GAGTTCGACGTGTGACACATTTAGTGATCAAGATTGCACGCAAGATGTCATTCGCCTAAATCTTTTTCCTTTTTCCTCAAAGGCTAAAGTCAAGACCTGGCTATGGTCTCTACCCCCGAACTCCATCAATTCCTGGAGAGATATGCAATCTAAGTTTATCTTAAAATTCTATCCACAGCACAAGACCAACTCTGCTAAGACTCAAATCCAAGCTTTTCGACAACACGATAATGAGTCTTTCGATAGATGTTGGGATCGTTTCCAAGAGTTAGTAAGCACATCCCCCCATCATGGTTTTGACAAACACCCAGTGATATCTTTCTTCCATAATGGGTTAACAGTAGCTTCCAAACAACTTGTGCAAATAATGTGCGAAAGACCCTTTTGGGATTTAAACTCATGTGATGCCTAAGCCCATCTTAAGTATGTCGCAGAGACTACTCAAGCATGGGACACATCTGATCCTAATCAAGCCCGGCCTAGACAACCATATAACAATTTAAGTGCATCCGGTTTATACCATTTGAATAGCAATACCTTACTAGACCGTCGATTCGATCAGTTTTAGAGAGACATGAAAGAGTGGTTTGATGGTCGGTTGAGAAATATCTCTGGATCCAGTCGTGTTTTGAAAGAAAAAATGTGTTCTATCTGTGAGGCGGGACACTCCACAAAATCATGTCCGATGATTTCTGCCTACAAGGCCATGCATACCGAGCAAGTGGATGCTATAGGAGGATTTAAGGGGAATTTTAATGCCCCGCATAGGAACTCATATAACCCTTTATGGAGAAACCATCCTGGTTTCAACTATGGACAACCCCAAGCTGCGATGAATCCAGATTCAGAGGTTGTCCCACCTACACCACCTCCTTAATACCAGCCACCACCACCACCTCCAGCTCCATATGTAGCTCCACTGTGGAGGAACCTCGAGGCGACAATGAACCAATTCATAAATTCTCAAGGTGAAAACAATGCTAGATACGAACGCATGTTCATCGAAATAAATGCGAACATCTCCAAGATGCAATCCACCTTGAGTATCCAAGAGAAGGGAAAGTTTCCTGCCCAAGGCCGAAGACCTCCCCAAGGTCAACCCAATATTAGTTCCACCTCTACAGAATAGCAGGAGCACTGCCAAGCTGTAACCACTCTTCGGAGTGGGAGAGTTATTGATTTATCACCTCCCCCACATGACATTTCAAAAAACGAGAATTCTCCCGACACGAAAGAGGTCGAAGATATCTCCTTGAATGAGAGTGAAAAGGAAAACACTAGTGAGCCATAGGTAGTTGTGAAACCACCCTCCGCTGCGCTATTTCCTCAAAGATTGGTTCTTGCCCATAAAAGGACCATAAGTGATGAAGTGCTAAAAGTCCTTAAGAACGTGAAACTAAACTTACCTTTCCTCTATGAAATAAGGCAAATTCCATCCTATGAAAAAGTTATAGAAGACTTATTGACAGTTAAGAGGAGGATGAAGGTAAAGAAGAACGTGTTTCTAGCACAAAATGTGAGCTATGTCCTTCTTAAGGATCTCCCACCTAAATATAAAGATCCTGATGCACCCACCATTTCCTGCACCATTGGAGAAAACAAATTTAAAAATGCCTTACTCGATTTGGGGGCTAGTGTCAATATCCTCTCCTATTAAATTTATAAGAAACTTGATCTGTGTGATCTTAAGCCCAAGGGGTATAGTTGAGGATGTGATAGTCCAAGTGGACATTTTCTACTTCCCGGTAAATTTTGTCATTTGGGACATGGATCCCTCCTTTGCCTCGAAAAATCGTGTTCCCATCATCCTTGGACGCCCATTATTAGCTACGTCTAACGCAGTGATCAATACTAGAAATGGGTAGATGCAACTCACTTTTGGGAATATGATTTTAGAAATGAACATCTTCAATATAGCCCAACAAGCAGGGGAAGAAGATGATCTTCACGTGGTTAGCTTAATTGAGGAGATCGTAGAAGAAAACTTTGAGAAAAATTACTATGGAGATTCCTTTAAATCTTGCATAGAATCTAGTCATGAGAGTGAGGGAGCCTACACCGAGTTTGAGAGGGAGATAAAGGAGTTGAGAGGCTTACTCAATGAGAGAGCGTTAGATGAGGATGCGAGATTTGTTAATTGGGTTTCTCTATTCGAAGAGTTACCGCAAAGGGAAGCACTCATGGTGCCCTCTAGTGACACATTCCCGACTCTCGAGTTGAAGAAACTACCTTCCAATGTTAAATATGATTTCCTAGGTGAAAGTGATACATTTCCTGTTATTGTCTCCTCTAGCTTAGATGAAGAGTAGGAGGGTAAGCTATTGAAGATTTTGAGAAAACACCAAGGTGCTTTTGGTTGGTATATATCTGATTTAAAGGGGATAAGACCTCTAATTTGCACCCATAAGATTCACCTCGATGAGGATGTTAAACCTTCGAGAGAAATGCAAAGACGGCTAAACACCACAATGAAAGATGTGGTGAGGACTGAAATCATAAAATTATTGGATGCCGGGATTATCTACCCAATCTGGGATAGCAAGTGGGTGAGCCCCATTCAAGTTTTCCCAAAGAAGTCGGGCATGACGGTGATTGAAAATGCCAAGGGAAAGCTAGTTCCCCAATGTACCACCACTGGATGGTGTGTTTGTATTGATTACCGAAAACTCAATGCGGGAACTAGAAAAGATCATTTTCCCTTGCCATTTATCGATAAAATACTTGAAATAGTAGCGGGCCACCCTTATAATTGCTTCCTAGATGGTTATTCTTGATATAACCAAATTGAGGTAGATGTACTTGATCAAGATAAAACAACCTTCACTTTCCCCTTTGGAAATTTTGCCTACAAATGTATGCCATTTGGCTTGTGTAATGCACCGGCGACCTTTCAAAGGTGTATGTTTAGCTTATACAGTGACATGATTGAGAGAGGGCTAGAGGTATTTATGGACGACTTTAGTGTTTTTGGCACCTCCTTCGACATATATTTAGCCAATTTTGAGAAAGTACTAGCCCAATGTGTGAAAAAGAACTTAGTGCTGAATTGGGAAAAATGCCATTTCATGGTAACTGAGGGTATAGTTCTTGGCCACGTTGTGTCATCCAAAGGGATCGAGGTTGATAGAGCAAACATAGATGTCATAATTGTCCTACCTCCACCTAAATCACTGAAAGACGTGCTCTCCTTATTGGGCCATGTGGGGTTTTATCGAAGTTTCATTAAGGACTTTAGTGCCATCGCTAGACCCTTAAGCAATCTTCTTATGAAGGATACCCCATTCGAGTGGACGGAAGCATGCCAAAACGCTTTTGAAAAATTAAAAAACATGCTTGTGTCCGCTCTCATTATGCAAGCTCCGGATTGGTCCTTACCATTCGAGCTTATGTGTGATGATAGCGATTATGCGATAGGGGATATTTTGGGCCAAAGAAAAGAAAATAAGGTTCATGTCATCTACTATGCTAGTCGGACCCTTATCGGACCACAACTCAATTACTCCACCATGGAGAAGGAGTTGCTAGCGGTAGTATTTGCTCTTGACAAGTTTCGGTCCTATCTTATCAGTTCTCTCATCACTTGTTTCACCGACCACGCTGCTTTAAAATATTTACTTGCGAAGAAAGATGCAAAGTCGCGCCTCATAAGGTGGATCCTACTCCTACAAGAGTTTAATCTCTCCATTAACGATAAAAAAAGAGTAAAAAACATCGTTGCCGATCACTTATCATGGCTTTCGTCCGACGTACCTAGTGATATTACACCCATAGACGAGTATTTTTCGAATGAGAAACTCTTTGCCACCTCTTCTTTGCCATGGTTTACGGATACAGTGAACTATCTTCTCACGTGAGACGTCCCTCTTGATTGGAAATCGCAAGATAAAAAGAGGTTCATCACTTGGTCACGCATGTTTTCCTATGATGATCCATTCCTTTTTAAATATTGCGCTAACCAAATCATTCGACGATGCGTACCGGTAGATGAAATCCCAAAAGTCATCAAATTTTGTCATTCGAAAGCATGTGGAGGCCACTTTTTCATGAAAAAGACAGTCGATAAAATTCTCCAATGCGATTTGTACTGTCCCATAATGTTTAGGGATGTTAATAGTTATTGCAAATGTTGCGACAAATGTCAACGAAGGTGATTACCCGACGAGACATGATGCCATTAACCCTGATTCTCATCGTTGAGGTTTTCGATTGCTGGGGTATTGACTTCATGGGCTCTTATCCCCCGTCCTTTGGTTACTTATACATCTTAGTCGTGGTAAACTATGTTTATAAATGGGTGGAAGCTATAGCTCCCAAGACTAATGACAATAAAGTGGTGATAAATTTCCTGCACAAACACATACTTTCTCGCTTCGGTGCACCTAAAATGGTAATCAGTGATAACGGCACACACTTTTGCAACAAGCCGTTTGAAAAACTTATGAAAAAGTAAGGTGTAATTCACAAGGTGGGAACGACATATCACCCACAAACGAATGAACAAGCCGAATTGGCAAATCGCAAAATCAAGTACATACTAGAGAAGACCGTCAATCCCGACGGGAAAGATTGGTCCCTTTGATTGAACGATTCGCTATGGGCCTATCATACCGCATAAAAGAACCCACTCAGAATGTTCCCATTCCTTTTTGTGTATGGAAAAACTTGTCATATTCCAGTAGAGTTAAAGCACAAAGTGTATTGGGCAATTAAGAGGTTAAATTACCATATGGACAAAGCTGGTGAATCTCGCAAGCTTTATCTAAATGAGTTAGAGAAGATATGCAATGATCCGTATGAGAATGCCAAGATTTCAAAAGCCCTAATGAAACTAGCACATGATAAGATTATTCGACGAAAAGAGTTTCAACCGGGACAAAAAGTACTCCTTTATAACTCCCGGCTTCATCTATTTTCGGGTAAATTGCTATCCCGATGGACTGGTCCATTCGTTGTGAAAAGCATATTCTCCCATGGAGCAGTAGAATTGGAAGATCCAAAAGGGGGAAGGCGTTCAAAGTCAATGTACAGTGCCTAAAGCTATATATTGAGGCGTGCGTAGAAGAGATCTATACCATTTGGTTGTCGGACCCCGTTTATGGGGTAGAGTGAGCTTGAATTAAGAGGTCTTCGCACCCCCTGACGCGTATGGGGTGAATTCTTGTGTATAGTAGTTGTGCGTAGGTAGACTATATGTTGCGAGAGGATAGGGTTAGGATTAGGCACACCAATATGCACTTTGTGAGGGAGTCGAGGAAGTCCAAGTATGAGAAAAAGTAAGAGAGTGGTCGAAAATTCGAGCGTGCTATAATTTATTTCCAGCATTCTAAGTGGAGAGTTTCTATTCTGAGGTGAACCGAACTGAATCCCCTGTATCGGAACGGTTCGGTTGAGATAAATAGAGAAAAAAATCCCAGACTCTTTTCATATATGGTGGAGCGATTTCTCAAAGTATTTATGGATAATTTTTCTGTATTTGGGTCTAGTTTTTATGAGTGACTCCATCACCTCACCCTCATTCTGAAGAGGTGTAAGGAAAAGAACCTTGTTCTTAATTTGGAGAAGTATCATTTCATGGTCAAACAAGGCATAGTGTTAGGTCACATAATTTCTGAAAAGGGTATCGAGGTAGATAAAGCTTAAATAGATCTCATTGCTAATCTCCCCCCTAAAACTGTGGAGGATATTCGATCATTCTTAGGACACGCCGATTTCTATCGGAGATTTATTAAGGATTTTAGCAAATCTCTTGACCTTTGTGCAATCTTCTTGCTAAGGACACACCCTTCGATTTCACTGAAGAATGCCTTTAAGCTTTTGAAAGGCTAAAAAAGGAATTGACTCTACACCTATTATGAGACCCCCCGATTGGAGTCAACCATTTGAGATCATGTGTGATGATTTCGACTATGACATAGGTGCAGTTCTAGGTCAACGTAATGAGAAACTTCATCATGTCATCTACTATGCCAGTAGGACTCTTAATGATGCCCAATTGAACTATTCTACAACAGAGAAAGAGTTCCTCGCTGTTGTATTTTCTCTTGAGAAGTTTAGATCTTACTTGATAGGATCCAAAGTTGTCATTTTCACCGATCACTCGGCCCTGCGATACCTTTTGTCTAAAAATGATGCTAAGGGCCGTATCATTAGGTAGATCCTATTACTGCAAGAGTTTGACCTTGAAATTCGAGATAAGAAAAGGTGTGAGAATGTAGTGGCTGATCACTTATCTAGGTTAACCATTGAATCATCTGACAACCTGTTACCTTTATATGAATCCTTTCCCGACGAGCAATTAATGCTTGTCTCTCAGCTTGCATGGTTCGCCTATAATGTGAATTATCTTGTGACAAGTAAAATGACCCTGCATTGGCCTAAACATGATCGTTCCAAATTTTTAAAGGAAGCCAAGCATTTATTTTGGGATAACCCATATCTTTTCAAGTATTGTCCCGATCAAAGCATTCGAAAGTGTGTACTTGATCATGAGATTCAAAGCGTGATCTCTTTCTGCCACGACCAAGCCTGTGGAGTTCATTTCAGTGCTAAAAAGACCAATACAAAGATTTTGCAGTGTGGATTCTATTGGCCCACCATTTTTTGTGACTCGAATGACTACAGTAGGAGTTGTGACCGTTGCCAACGGTTAGGAAAGATAACACGTAGGAACATGATGCCCTTAAATTCCATTATGATTATTGAGGTTTTTGGCTGTTGGGGCATTGAGTTTATGGGTCCATTTCCAAGTTTTTACAGTAATCTCTATATTCTTTTGGCGATTGATTATGTGTCTTAGTGGGTAGAATCCATATCAGGTAAGATGAACGGCCACCACATGGTAGTCAAATTCATTAGAGAAAATATTTTCTCTCATTTCGGTATGCCTCGAGCTGTCATTAGCGATTAGGGAACCTATTTTTGTAATCGATCCTTCGAGAGTATCATTAAAAAGTACTTGTTCATGCATAAAGTGGGAGGCTCTTATCACCCTCAAACCACTTGTGGTCATCCCGGGGGGGATCGGTGTTCGCTCCGGGGGGAAGGAGGAGGATCCCTTGAGAAAGAACTGAACCGCGGTCTCACACCCTTCTCTTTGAAAGTTTCTTCGGTCATCGTCAGTGTGGGGTGAATGTAAAGAGATGGAGTCGCCAGCCTATTTTGCTCAAAACAGGCAAAAGAACATGTTGCCACTTCGAGATAACGATATCAAGGACAAATTGATGCATACGAAAGGAATAAATTTGAGGTCCGGGGGCTAAGTTACGGAATGGGAAGGTGTTAGGCACCCATCCCCCCCTTTCGATCTCTCACGGGGATTGGAGTAATTAGACCCATACCATGGCAAAGATAGGGTGAGGTCATCCACTGGAATATTCCCAAAATAATAATAAATGTAGAAGATAGATTATGAGTGTTCATCGCGATATTAATCGTTATTAGGAAATGATAATATATGTGGGATGAGACTCGACCAAGCATATTATATATACATGTATGATAATTATTAAAATGATGGATTCTAAGAAATTTGGAAAATAAGAGAAGTTGGAAAATTGGACTCGAGTCTCGAATTTTAATCCGGGACGCCTACATAGCCTATAAAGGCATCAAAGTCCACGTAGTTCGAATGTAGAATAGGGGTGGGGTTTATCCCATAGATTCAAACGGAATTTTATTATGTGTGTACATGTAGAAAATGTGTTTTTGGTTTTGGAAAAAGTGTGATGGATAATTCCATTCGGAATTTACGAGTGTAACCCTCTTTTATTTGATTTTTTTTATGGAAAGTAAAGTATGTGCAATATACTAATAAAAGCGTAGATGTTAATATGTATGAAATAAAGTGAAACTAGATTATGAATCTAATGTAACTTATGCGAAAATAAGAGATTTAAAAGAGGGGGAGGAGGAATTGGACCTTCCTTGAAGCTTGAGCTTGGATCTTGGATGAACTCCTTTGAATGTTGATGAGAGATAAGGATATTTGCCAAATTGGGTGTGAAAATGATGGGTATTTAGGCTTGAATGGAATTTCTCATATGGAACTTCATTGATTTCGAGAGAATATTGCTAAGATCACTGATGCTGATGGATTTGCTGCTCCTTTAGGAGTGAGGTCATGGACCCTATTTATAGGGAAAAAGGCGGGTACCGATTGGCCTACCCTAGGGTGTGCCTATTGGCAGGTCATCCTTGACACTGTGTCGATAGGCAGGGTCGAGGACCTGCTAATTGGCAGTCTCGTGCAGGCTTTTCGGGAAAAATGATCGTAGCGCACAAATCGTTGATCCGAATTGAGAACGGGGCATACTATTAGAAAGGTATTTTAGAGACCTTAGAGAGTCATTTGGACCACTTCATAGAATTAACTTTGGGTCAAATATGGCTCAAAAGCGTACGTCAATCTTTTGGAGGGGAGATCGTCGGATGGAAACGGATTGTTCGTCCGTATGGTAAGTTAGAATCGCTCATGGGTCAGACCATTGGAAATGTTAGGAGATGTAATTAGACATTCCAAAGAGTTTCGCTTGGGTCGGAAAGTTGACCTTGGTCAAACCGTGCCCGAAAGCATTCAGTGGCCTCTCGGAGTAAAACTGATCATTCGTCCATATCGTAGGTTAGGATCATGCACGGGGTAGATCATTAGAAAGGGTATTCAGTGACCTTCAGAGATTCATTCAGTCTCATTCGAGATGAAGAGTTGACTTGGGACAAACGGAGTTCGGGAGCGCCCGGTGACCTCCGGATCAATTTTCGGGGGAAAATGAATCGTTCGTCCGAAATATTATGCTATTTTATGCACGGGGAAGACTGTTGGAAAGGGATTTCAGTGCCCTTTGAAGACTAAAAGATCTTTTACTCTGATGGTGAATTTGATTAGGGTCAACTCGGGGCTCGAGGGCGCCTGATGGACTCTGAATCAATTCTCGGTAGTGAAATGATCCGTTTATCCGAACTGTTATGCTAATTCGTGCAAGGGGCAGACCGTTAGAAAGGGTATTTGGATCCCTTTAAAGATTCAAAGAGTTTTTTCTTTGACTGTAGAGTTGATTAGAGTCAAATGAGGCCCGAGGGCGCCCGATGGCCTGTAGATCGGTACTCAAAGTACGACCTAGGTTTGTGGTGGAAAGAGGGAGTGATAGGAGCTAAGAGGAGACTTAGGGGTTCCTTGAATGTGGTGTCTATAGAGCCTCTCTACCGGTGAGCTTAGAACAAGTGATGGTCATCGAATAGACACCACATGATGGAGGGTGGTCAGTTCCGTGGACCTAAGGAATGTGGATGACTGATTTAGAGGGCCGAGGTCAATTCTAACCTAAAAGAGGTGAAGAATAAGGATCGAGGTCAATTCTGACCTAACTGAGGTGACGATAGAGGTTCGAGGTAAATTCTAACCTAAAAGAGGTGACGATCGAGGATCGAGGTCAATTCTGAACTAACTGAGGTGGGATCCAAGACCGAGGTTAATTCTAATCTAAAAGAGGTGATGACCGAGGACTGAGGTTAATTCTTACCTAACTAAGGTGACGATCCAAGTTCGAGGTCAATTCTAAACTAAAAGAGGTGACGACCAATGACTGACGTCAATTCTGACCTAACTAAGGTAACGATCTAAGATCGAGGTCAATTATGACCTGAGGTGAAGACCGAGGATCGAGGTCAATTCTAACCTAACTTAGGTGACGATCCAAGACCGAGGTTAATTTTTACCTAAAAGAGGTGACGATCCAAGACCGAGGTCAACTCTGACCTAAAGGAGGTAGAGACCGAGGATCGAGGACAATTCTTACCTAACTAAGGTTACGATCCAAGATCGAGGTTAATTATGACCTAAGAGAGGTGATGATCGAGGATCGAGGTCAATTCTGACCTAAAGAAGGTGACGATACAAGACCGAGGTTAATTTTGACCTAAGAGAGGTGACGACCAAGGATCGAGGTCAATTCTAACCTAGCTACGGGGATAATTCAAGATCGAGGTCAATTATAACCTAACTGAGGTGATGACCGAGGACCGAGGTCAATTCTAACCTAACTAAAGTGACGATCCAAGTGATACGACACAAATATTGCGTATTTCATCCCTCGAACCTATGCATTTTAGCCCCCTTGGCTATCTTATTCCCTATATTTATGCTCGTTAACCAGACAACCTCGGATTTCTACGTTAATATGTTTTGCAGGGGTTAATTGAGCTTTTATAGGTATTTGGATGCTAAGTGTGAAGTTCGGACGCATTTCGCTCAATTTATGTACGTGATCGCACGTTCAAGGGCATTTTAGTCTTTTCACTACTTGGGTACCTGGACCAACATCTCCACGGAATTTTTAGCCCTCCTCGTAAGCTTCGCGTGGCCATAAACGGCGCATGATTCCAAGTACGAACGAAGAAGTTACGGCGATTCTAGCGGACGGGAAATGCAAGCATGCAAAAATAGCAATGCAGTGGCTGATCCCTGCTTGATTGATTGATCGACCAAAGGGGTCTACCGATCGATCCTTCTCGACAGTAGGATATTTCTTCATCATCGATTGATCAACCAAAGGGGTTGATCGATCGATCCCCTATTTCCAGGAGATATTTTGCCTTTTCTTTTCTTTTCTTTTCTTTTCTTTTCTATTTCTTTTCCCACTTGGTATAAATACCAATTTTTATGTAAATAACAGATAATGAACATTTTAGGATAGTTTTTAGAGAGATGTAGCTTAGGGTTTGAGGGTTTTTGGTTAGTTCTTCTTCATTTCTCTTTGGATTGACACCCTTTTTGGTATGTAAGTTGACTATTTATTACCCTCTCCATTAATATAGTTGTATTTCATTATTTCTTGCTTTGTTAATTAGGTTTACATGCTTTCCTAAATAGTTTACATGCTTTCATTTAAGTGCTTTCTAGGGTAGATTTATCGCGTTTATTTACTTGCTTTATTTACCCGATTTTTAATATGCTTTCTAGCTAATTTAAATTAGGTTGTGTTTGAATTGAACTCACTCGAGTTGATGCATTGCTAGGCTTTGGTGATGGTGTTTATGGGTCTATTTCGGGTGTGTTGTCCTAATTATTGCACCTAGGAGATTCGACGGGGCATATCATCTATGTCCCATGCTTACGACCTTTCGTGCACAATTTCTGAGATATTTGTTGATGCCAAAATCTTATTAGGTTTTTATGCGGATTTAGGGGCGTGACAACCTTTGATTTAATTAACTGTTGAAACGAGACGCATTCTAAATAACTCGTCAACCCATGTATCCATTTTATACAAATTAACTCGGGCGAGGGATATTCGACACAACCTATAGTTTACTCGCTTTGTTAATCTAGTTTCAATACCCTTACCTAGATTAATCATTTCCCTTCCATGCATCTTTTTCATTTTTCGTTTGTAATCACCTTTTGCACTTTTATTTCGAAATATTAAATCTCATAAATTCTAGCATCTCGTCCCTATGGATTTTCGATACACGACTTACCGCTGTGCTTGCCTCGCAAGTGTAGTCGTAATTTAGGTTTTTTTGTATTATCACGGTGAAACGGAAACAACAGATGTGTCCTTACACGAACACACTTTTCACGCATTAATCACCAAGATCGAGGTCAATTTCGACCTCAAAGAGGTGACGAACAAGGACCGAGGTCAGTTCTGATCTAACTGAGGTGACGATCCAAGACCGAGGCCAATTCTGACCTAAAAGAGGTGTACATTTCCTTCGGGAAATTTGGGGACTCCACTGGGGATAAGGATTGGATTTTAGGTTCCGCTGGGGAATAGAGAATGATCCGAGGATTTCGTAGCTGGGGGAAAATTTAGAGTGTCCTTTGGAGACGTTGTTGGAGAGAATGATTCTCTGGAATGCCACTGGGGTGTAAAAAATGTTTTCCTTAGTGAGTAAGGTGCTAGAATGGATTTGATGATTTCGGGAATTATTCGGGATTTCTGGTATTTTTTTGGACTTTTTGTATGAAATTTTAAAGGTGTGCCAATCGGCATATATGGATGTTTGCCAATCATCATTGTCACGGTCTTTTGGGGTACTTCGAGCAGATGAAAGGACCAGTGTCGATCTTTGGGTGGAGGGGACTTCCGATCGGCATGACCCTTAGCCTCCTATAAAAAGGGGGCGGGTTCTCCTCATTTTTCACAACTTTTTGACTTCTTTTCTTCTGCTATAAACCTTTGCGGATCGTCCTAACATCCAAAATGGATGACTTCTCAAGCAGTGCAACCCATATGGCATGGTTTAATGCCGATGATTGGGCAGGGTTAGAGTGGAGGGCTAGGGTGCCCCTTGCATTAGGTAGCGAGAACTCTTTTGACTCGTTTGAGCCTGTGGTGGATGATCAAATTCTTTTGCATGAACCTTCGTGTCACCGCTCTTCTCGGGTGGTGAACCCTGGTGTCTATATAACTATTGTATGACTCTTGGTATTCCTTTCTTCTTTTCTTGACGAGATTGCTTTATTTCTTGAATCTGACAAGGATTTTCTTCATTTCTTGACAGTCTGACGTCTCTTTGTCAACTATTTGTGCCCATGGTACGACAGGGCTCAAGGACATTTAGGATCACCTTCCTGCTGTGGTACGCTGGATAGTGTCCTCTACGGGTTTTGGGAGGCTAGCGTCGGCTTTAGATGAGACGCCCCGCTTCACTGCGGTTCTATGTGCTTTGGGAGAGAGGTGGTGGGACACTACCCACACCTTCCATTTTGTCTTCGGGGAGATGATGGTGACTCCCATTGATGTTCAACAGTGGTTGGGGATTGACTATGAGGGTGCCCAGATTGAGGTGGATAGGACGCTGAGGGTGACGCAGGAGGCGGTGACAATAGCTCTAGGTGACGTGGAGATGGTGGTTTATGGAGATTCTCTCCACTTGTCTTCTTTGAGGGAGATTTTTTTGAGGAAGAGGGTTGATGAGAATGAGGTAGCATGTGCATTAGATGGACCATTTGTTTATCTTATTGATGTTGGGAGGTTTTCTGGTGGCGACGTCGTCCACTTATGGTTTTTTCCTTTTTCGAGGGTGTTTTCGGACATCCACTTCTATGATTGGGGGAGCCTGACTTTAGCGACCCTTTATTATTATTTGGATGCATTAATCCGGTGCTACTGACCAACTTTTAATGGGGCCACGTATCTTCTGGAGGTATTTTTTATTTTGCGCATTTTCCTTTATGCATTCACATTTTCCATTCATGCACTTCTTTTTTATTTCTTGAATGCTGATACTTGTCCTTTGCAGAAGTGGTTCTATGAGGTGATTGGGTTGAAAACCCAACTGATTTCTTTAAAGGATTACTTTGTGGGGGACTTATGCCGAATGTTCCAGTGGCGGAGGTGTAATTGAAAATGAATCTTTCTCTGGAGACAGTGTGTTAGGTCTTGAATGGCCTGACGAGCAAGCGGGTATACATTCTTTTATATTTGAGACTGTTGTTTTCCTTTGATGATATTTTATTGATACTGATCCTTCACTTTTGCTAGGGATTTGCAGGTGACCTTTTATCCTTAGGGGATGACCATTCAGCACACCGGGGTGACTGGGGGACATGCACAAATGCATCTCCTTCTGACGCATGAGTTAGGCTAATCCTGGTATCTTGGGGAGAGGGCAGTTTGGTAGATCATGGAGGATGAGGTTTCGGTGCCATTGATGAGGCCCCCTATGTTCATGAGGCACGTGCGGGAGATATCTGATGATGCTCGGGTGGCTGCAATGATAGGAGAGACATACTCTCTATACACTGACATAGCGGTGATGTACGACTATATGGACTTCATCTTGAGTTAGATGATGCCCCCTAGTATATATGATATGATGCCTCTCCTTATGGAGGTCTCGAGTTGGCAGGTGGGGTCCTTTCATAGTGTAGGTGGTGCGGCTACATTAGCGATGATAGTGATGATGTCAGGGCCTTCTTTTGTGCGGCTGCATTCTCCTAGTTACAACTTTCGGTGACCTGATGGGGGATAGGTGCATCTATAGCATCGTCCTCATGCGATGGACCCAGAGGAGTTGGGTCTGACGAAGGAGGTCTTTAGGCCTGTGGTATGTCTTTTTTTTATTTCCTTTATTTCTTTATTTTTTCTCATGCTTGACTGATTTGATCTTTTCCATTCTTCCTCGCAGCTTATCAGTGTTTCGACCACTTGGCTTAAGTACATTAAGGACTGGATATCTTCGGTAACTGCTCATATTCATGAGGCGATTCTAGTCCCTTCTTGCTTGGTGCCATCTGCTTTGTCTGGGGAAGGGTCTGGCTCTAGAAATGGTGTCACATTGTCTCGCCGCAGGGGGAAGAAGGCACGCCGTAGGGATGGGGGATCTTAGAGAGAGAGAATGAAAATTGGGTTCAAGCTGAGTCCCGTTGTTTTTATAATTTTTCTTTCCCTTCAAAATGTTAATGTAATACAACAAAATATATGCAAATGAAGAATGAAGTTTTTTGTTAATTTTCTTTGATTTAGTGATTAATGCACATGAACTTTTTACTTTTTTTCAGAGATCGTAAGAAGAATTTTGAAAATTGATTTGAGAAGGATTTTATTAAAAATGGAATTAGTAAAAGCATAAGTATAAAGAAAATTCAAAATTTCCTTGAGATAAAAATTATTTTTGTTGGTTCTTTGATTTTGACAAAAGAGGAAAAAGGGAATTTTTCCAGAATAAGGGGTTGTCAATGGGCATGACCCTTGTCCTGCCTATCGGCATATCAGTCCAATCTAATCAATCCAAGGATTTGATTTCACTTTCGTCAATTCCTTGGTACTTGGTGGGTCATGTTTTACTCCGATTTCTGTAGGTTTCCTGTCCTTTCTTGAGAGTTTCCAAGTATAAAAAGGGGTGTGAATGGGGCTTTCCTTCTCACACTTTCATTTTTTTTTATTTTCACATTCTTACTTGCTTATTATTTTTTTACAAGATGGCTCTCCCTGGTAGCATTGAGTTCGCCAATTACCTCAAATCCTTGGAAGTAATGTGTTCTTACAATGTCGATTATGACATCTTCCACATGCGGTGAGTCTCTTTGTGGTGAAACCGACCCATTGAGTGGAACATGTTGATAGCAGTTGTCGAGTTTTGGTATCCTGAGGATCATGTCTTCCGCTTCGCGTTGGATGAGATTTGTCCTACCTACGAGGAATTTTTTGTCATATTGGGGGTAAATCCTAGCATTGCTGCGGCTCTGCCTAAGTTTTCCCGTTCTTCCAGGGAATTGGTAACTATACTTCTTCATATTTCGCCTTTGGCTGCCAGGCCATTGGTTACGGGGGAATGATTTCCCTTCCAGTGGTGTTGTAGTCTGTGCGTTCCCGAGACATGGGTGATGCTGGATATGTCATGGCCGTTATCCTATGCATTGTTTCAAAAGTTATGTTCGTGACTGGGGAGACGCTGGTGGACCCCCAATTGGCTGCTATTATTTTTTGGATGTCATACCATCGTAATCCTGTAGTGGTGATACTGGCGGAGACCTTGAATGACTTGGATGCCTGGCGGGAGGGTCGTTCTGGCTTTCTGAGGGGTATTCCTATAATGTTGTTTATGTGGCTTTCAGAGAGGTTTTGTATGGCGGTCCCACCCGAGTATCATTTGTCAGTGGTGCCAAACTTCTTTTTGCACTATTTCATTAGCGTAGGCCTGGACATTGAGAGTTGAGGGAACTAGTTTATATAGCACGAGGCTCGAGGCTTACGCTGGTCTGTGCCTTGGTGGGGGAGCTGCTACCCATTCTGGAACTCAGGGAGTACCAATATGTTTGGTTAGTAGGCCTTAGTCATACCTCTTTCTACTTTCCCTAGAGGTTGTTGCGCCAATTTGGTTGGGAGAAAATTGTGCCACCGCGGATACCGAACTTCTTTCTTATGGAGGATCTGATAGAGAGTATGCGCATGTGTCTTGGTTCTCTATGGGAGAATCGTCGTCTGTCGACCCGTCCTTCTTAGTTTACTGGGTGAGTCTGACATGTCTCCGGGGACTACATGAAGTGGTTGTGGAAGAAGGTAGTGGCCAGGATGCTGGCGGTGGAGACTGGTCAAAGGTGGTTTGCCATATATGATACCATGAAGGGAGGCGTTGTGGTCTACCCCAAACAAGTCTGGGCTTATCGCTCTATGGAGCGTGCGTGATACTCCATTCAGGCAGGGGAGGTTTGGGGAGCCCAGGATGCAAGTGATGATGGTGTTGGTTCCTCTGGCAGTTGCGGGTGGGGATTTGGGAAGTTTTTTGTAACAGGTATGGTTTTGTGCTTTGTGGGAATAATTGGGGGTGATTTTCAGAAGTAGTGGGGTTTGTTATTATCTGGGTTTTTTAGTAGGCGTAGTGCTGGGAAGGGAAGTCGTTTGACTCCTTACGCCGATGTAATAGTACAAAAACTTTAGATAATGAAATAAATATGTTTTTTATCATCTAGTTGTGCCTCTTGATGACTTTTGCATTTTGAATTATCCATACCAATCACTAAGGCATACATAATCCCTTTGTTCATGTATATGTTAAAATGAACTCTCGTTCTCGAGGATAAGAATAGAATAACATTTTGTGAAAAATAAGGGGGACGTGCTCATGTGAAGCGAATAAGCTGCCTATGTACCTATGAGGATTTTGACGAGGATCAGGCCCACGTAGTTCTGGGTAGGGGGAAAGAAGAGTTTTTGTTTTAGAATAAAAGCGATATGAGAAGAGTCGTAGTGCGCTGAGATTTCTGACTAAGGGTAGAATTTCTTGAGACGGTCCAAGTTGACTGGACGTGCCATTTCTTCTCCATCGAGGTCGATGAGCACAACGACGCCGCTTGACAGGATCTTCTTCACAATGTAGGGGCCGCTCCAATTGGGCTTGAATTTGCCTCTGAGGTCCCAGATGGGCTCCACTATTTCTTTGAGAGCTAAGTTACCCTCTCTAACACCGTGATCCTTGACTCTCTTGTTGAAGGATCGCGCTATGCGACGATGGTACCCTTGTATGTGATATAGAGCTTTCAATCTCCCCTCGTCCAAGAGGGACAGCTCGTCAAGATGGCATTAGTACCAGTCTTTTTCGCTGAACTTGCTCTCAAGCATAATGCGCAGTGAAGGTATTTCCACCTCCATGGGTAGGACTGATTCCATGTCATAGACTAGACAGTAAGGGGTAGCCCCAGTAGAGGTTCAAATTGAAGTGCGGTAGACCCAGAGGGCGTAAGGGATCCTGTTGGCCCAATCACGATAACTCTTGATCATCTTGTTGATGATGGTTTTGATATTCTTATTGGCTGCTTCGACTGCTCCGTTGGTTTGAGGTCGGTATGGAGAGTATTTGTGTCTCTGAATTCCATACTCGTCGACCACCTCCGTAACTTCTGCCTCAAAATGTAACCCATTGTCTGATACCAACTCATGTGGGACCCTATATTGGCAGATGATGTTTTTCTTGATGAATTTGGCCACTTTCTTGGCATTCAGAACTGCGTATGACTAGGCTTTGACCCACTTGGTGAAGTAGTCAATAGAGACTGGGATGAGCTTATGCCCATTGGATGCTTTCTATGTAACTTTCCCTATGATGTCGATTCTCCATGTGGAAAACGGCCAGGGAGAAGTCATGTTGTACAATTCTCACGGAGGAAAATGTTATAGGTTGAAGAAATATTGGCATTTGAGATATCTTCGAACGTAGGCTATGTAGTCCTGGACTATGGTAGTCCAATAGAACCCCTATCGAATGATCTTTTTGGTGAGCATATGGATGTTCATGTGGGGTTCGCATTCCCCACTGTGGATTTGCTGCATCATTTCTTCAATGTCATCCCCTGCGATGCAGTGTAAATGGGTTCCATCGAAGTTTCTCTTAAACAATGCTTTATCATACACAATGTATTGGGCGGTCAGTCTGCGAAGAGGTGCTTGGTCCTTCTTGTCAGATCCTTGGGGATACCTACCGTGTTTGAGGAGGCGCCAAATATCATAGTACCAAAAATTGACTATTTTGGGTTCTTCCTTAGTGTTAAGCTTGATGTGGTAGCAGTGGGTTGGTTTGTCTTGTTTCTGGACAAGGAAAGGGGCCATGGTTATTCCATCGAGCATGTCGATCATGGAGGCTAAGGTGGCATGGGCGTCAGCTAGGTTATTTTTTCCTCGGGGCTGATAGTGGAAGGTGATTTCTTAGAATTGGGAAGCTAGTTCTTCAAGGTGGGCATGGAAAGGTAAGAGTTTCTCATCCTTGACTTTCCATTTCCTCAGTATTTGTCTAATGATGAGGGTTATATCCCCATAGACATCGAGGTATTGAATTCCTTTCTTGAGGGAAAATTTGAGGCTTACTGTAAGGACACAAATTTCCAATTGAGTCCATATATAGTTTTGGCTCAATTCCGGACAAAAACATTTATTCATAGGATAATATTTAAATTGTAATATTCTCAAGCCTATGAAGTGTGTGTTGAAGACGTAGCGGCAAAGAGTATAAAGCTTCATCAAAATGCCGGTTTGTGTGCCTCGTTTCTACATCATCAATCATAGTTCCATGCTCCCAAGGTATGAATGCAATTATATTTATATAGGAGCTTGGAACAAAGTTTATTGGGTGTTAGGTTTAATAAAAAATGCGTTTTGTTTTAAGAAAGAAATTATATAAGACTTTAAATTAAGTTCATAAAGTTTTCTGGGCCAAAATCGAATTTTTCAATCTTTCTGGTCGTTCGTTAGATATGTCGTTCGAACGAGTTTTTTCGTTCGAACCAGATGTCGTTCGAACGAACCTGCCAACGAGTTCCCACTAAGGCATACTGGTCTGTTGTTAGAAATGTCGTTCGAACGAGATTCTCGTTCTAACGAGATTTCCAACGAGCTTCTAACGAGTCCATACTGGAGCCTCGTTAGAAGTCTCGTTCGAATGAGACTTCGTTCGAACGAAATCTCGTTCGAACGAGCTGTCAGGCGGGAACAGTTTTTGGCAGTTTTTGGCAGTTTTTCACCCACTTCTCCACTTGGTTTTTAACCAACTTTTTCATACTTTATGAAGTGCGGGAATCACATTTTCCAAACCAACATTTCCATAACTTTTCAACTTAGTTTATCTCTTAGAGAGAGTTTGAGAGCAAAAATGGTTTAGGAAAATGTTCATGTTTTGAGTGAGATTTTTAGAGAAAAATATTTTCATCACTCTAGTGTTTACACCCAATTGAGTTTATCCAAGTTCATATATACATATCAAATTGCTTGGAGTTTGGCACCGGTTTATCTCTACCGAATTCAAGAAGAGAAGTTTTGGTTTGCTTCTACATCCATTAAAGAAGAAGATTTTTCTTGCGACTCTACCCACTTGGAGAAAGGCTCCATGTACGGGTGACGGTGACCATAGAAAGCCCCATCGGTGGATTCCGAGACCACGGTGGTGTTCCGAGGTTGTCCGCTAGGAAGAGATGTCTACGAGAAGAAGCGTCGAGGCTTGAGAGGGATCGAGTCAGTCGTTGTAAGTCTATCTGTCTTGTAATTGTAATTCCGTATCTAGTGGACTTGTGGCTAGGGTCGTCCGAGGTTGTTTCCCGTCTTGGGTTTTTCCTCGTACATCGCGGCGTAGTGTGATATTGTTTATTTTATCTTGCATCATAACGTAGAACGCATGCTTAGACTTATTCAAGATAAAATTCGGTTTAAATCATCACACTCACTTTAATTTGGACTTATATTAAATATTCGATAATGTTGTTTAATTCAAGTCATTTGCTAAAATTTGGTTTCGCCTAACTTGCTAATATTGATAAATATGACTTAGGCAAATTCTTGGACTTGAATTAATTAATTGGTTTAAGTGAATATATTAATTATTTAATTTTACTTCACTTGGTGTAATTTTAATTTGTTTAAGAAATTAAAATTTGTTGTTTTAAAGTTGAACCATCACCTTACGCTTCCTCATCGATTCTACATACATAGGAAATAAGCACTTTCAAATTGGTATCAGAGCCAAAGCGATAAATTATTTCGTTAACGATCTTTTAAATAATTTTTGGCTAAAATGGATTTTTCCCTATTTTCAAAATTTCCTATTTTCGATGGTTCAAACTACGCGTATTGGAAAGCGCGAATGAGATCGACACTAAAATCTATCGACGAGAGAGTTTGGATGTCTGTTGTTACCGGGTACTCCCCACCAACTTACTTAGTTGAAAATGAACGTGTTATCAAACCCGCCGATAGATGGACTGAAAATGAGTTTAAACTTGCTAACTTTAATTCCCGAGGTTTAAATGCCTTATTTAGCGCTGTCGCACCGGATGAATTCCGACGTATTATGACGTGTGATACCGCTAAAGAATCTTGGGATATTTTACAATTAACTCATGAAGGAACTAGTGTCGTTAAATCTTCAAAACTCCAAAACCTCACCACTCAATTTGAAACTATCAAAATGGATGAAAAAGAAACTTTTGATAAATTTTATGCTAGACTTTATGATATTTTTAATTCATCTTTTAACTTGGGAGAGAAAATACCTGACGACCGTGTTGTAAAGAAAATTTTAAGGTCCCTACCCGATAGATTTATTCCTAAAGTGACCGTTTTAAATTCTTTACCCACTTTAGCCTCTACGAAATTAGAAGAGCTTGTAGGTGATTTACAAACCTATGAACTAGATATGTTTCCCTCTAAAACTGAAAAGAAAATTGAAAAGGGTGTTGCTTTAAAAGCCCGAAAAGAGGTCAAACAAGTAGTAGAGAGCGATAGTGAAAGTGACTCGGAAGACATGGCTTTGTTTGCTCGTAAATTTAGAAAATTTCTTAAATTTAACAAAGATAAATTTAAAAATGATTTTAAGAAATTTGATACTTCTAAACATGATAAAAGCGAGAAGATTTCTAAAGCCGAGAAGATCCCTAAACCTAGCAATGACAATTTAGATAGGGACGAGTCTGATAAGTGTTTTGGTTGTGAAGGTTATGGCCATAGGGCTTATGAGTGCCCCACTAAACTAAGGAAAGATGGTAAGCGACCCATTTCATATAATGCAACCCTTAGTGATAGTGATAAGGAAGAGAAGCCCGATTCCCCCACTAAGAAAAATTTTGTGGCTTTTATGGCTAGTCATGTGAGTGATAGTGAGAACTCATCGATTGATGAAACAATAGCACATGCCACTTCCAAGGTCATTGTACATGATTCTCTTATTTTTTATGATAGTGAGAGTGAAGAAGAAAGAGAGAGTGAAAATGAAGATGAGGTTGATATGAGTGAACTTCAAAATGCTTTTCAAGAATTGTATACCGAATCTATTAAATTGAAAAGAGCTAATTTGAAGTTAGAAGCTAGTTTAAGAGAGAGTGTCAAGGTCATTGATGAAAATGATTTAATAGAAGACCTTAGGACACGTGAGAGTACTCTTCGAGAGAAGCTAGAATACGTAGAAGGCGAAAGAGATAGCCTTAGGGGTTTAATGGAATCCTTGAAAAAGGAGCTTCTTGCTTTTGAAGAGCGAAATGCTTTATTAGAGTCTAACATTTTCGAATTACAAGATAAATTAAAAGACTCTAGTAATGTCAAATTTGATTTGGAGTGTCGTTCGGAAAAACTAGATAAAATGTTAGGAACGGTCCAAATTAAAAATGACACTTGTGGTTTAGGCTTCAATACTTGTAATGAATTTACTCATAATGCCAAAACCACTGTTTTAGGAGAATCTACTAAGAATGCATTTAATGATCACTCCTTAGGTCAATCTTTTCGACATGCTCTTGCTTGTACACATTGTGGTCGAAAAGGTCATCTTAGGAAATTTTGTTTTGATCTTAAACGAATTTCTAGAAAATCCCATAGTAAAGTAACCACGGTAGTTAACATTCCAACACCCCAAGATAGTCATTCTTCATTAATTTGGGTTAGGAAATCCGACTTGGTTGCCTTGCAAAATAGGGTTGTTGATTCTCATTTACTTTCACATGCTTCCTCCCTTGCTAAATCTAAAGGATGAATGTGTTAGTGTTTGCATACTTTAGCGTTTGTACTTTATGCTATATTCACTTGCTAAATGTATGCTTGTTTAGTCATTTTCTAGTCATAGCCTTATTTCATATCCCATGCTAGAAATTATGACTTGTTTATCTTTTTGTATTATATTTTGTGTTAGAATTAACCAATATATATATATATATATATATATATATATATATATATATAAAGATGTTGTGTTTATCATTTGTGTTTTATTTATTTCATTTAAGCTTAATGAAAAATACAAATGATTTTTGTTTGTCCTTTTGAGTAAATATTTTATTTAAAAATGTTAAAAACTCAAAAAGATTTTATGTTGTGTGTATTTTAGTTTGACACACTTTATGTGGCATATACTTGTGTTTGAATCCCTCCTTTAACGCTCCCACGTGGCTAGAACTTTTGGTTTAGATTTTCAATCCTTAAAATGTTCTTTACCATGCTTTATATGGAGTAGTTGGATTTTGTATTGTTTAAATGGATTCTATTTTTATATGCCTCTTTTCACACATGCACGAGCTCTTTTGAAATCTTAATGTCACATGTTATATTTGAGCTTTTTGAGGTGTTCTCCTACCAATCTAGCCATCTACATATCTATAACCTAGGAGGACTAGTGCATGTCAAAATCCGTTGCATGTGAGATTTGTGTGAAAATGAAAACATGATAAATAAATATGCACGGGGAAGGGCTCCGAAAGGACTAAGTGATCCTTTGCGATAGTAATCCACCGTTTATTGGATCTAAAAGAAATACGTGATCCAAAGGCCTAAAAACAGTATATTTGGCACTAAAAAGAAAACAACTGCCAAGGCCTATGTTTGTTTGATACATTCATTCAAAAGCAAACGAATATATATGCTTATTGAGGGAGAATTAGATGGTATATCAACGGTTTGCACAATGTCCGTTTATCCTAGTTGTCTTTAATGTCATGACTCTATTTGGTTTGTAGAATCATCATCATGCTAGGCTTGTATGCATTGTGTATGTTTGTTCATTGAGTTCACTCTTTATATTGTCACATGAGGCTATATTTAAATGTGATAAAGTTTGTAATCAAATGAGAACTCCGTGAATGTTTATTAAGTGTTTGGGTCTAAATTTAATTGTTGCTAGTTCACACCCCTACACTTCCATTTCCATATGACACATTTTTGCTATACAAGTGTGCAAACTTATTGTATTTTTGTGTCATGTGTGTGTTTATATATATATATATATATATATATATCAAATTGCTTCATTGATATATTTCTAGTTTATATATATGATATTTGTTTGTCTTTGCCTTGCTTTTATTGCCCATATGCTTTCATGTCTTATCACTTTAAGCTTCAACATGCTGTTTATTAGTTCTTTATCCTTTGCCTATTCCTGAACAAAAAGGGGGAGAATGATGATAGGGGGAGAAATGGTATCTAATCCTATTATCGTATCTTGGTTTGGGGGTGATTTATCTTAGGGGGAGACGTCTTTCTAAGTAGGTCATGTGTTTGATAAAGGGGAGAATTAATTTAGGGGGAGTAATTAATTAATTGCATTTAATACTTTAATATTCCCTATGCATTTGATGAGTTTGCTTAAGTGTGCAGGAATTCTTCTAAAGCGGCATCTGTCAATGGCAAAGCGTTTGATCCTTGGGTTGAGTCAAGTTTGGGTGGGTTATGTTTTGAGTCTAGTGAGCTTGACGGCCCTTTAGGATTTTTGTTTGGTTTTTGTCCCGGAATAGCCAAAGGGGGAGATTTGTAAGGACACAAATTTCCAATTGAGTCCATATATAGTTTTGGCTCAATTCCGGACAAAAACATTTATTCATAGGATAATATTTAAATTGTAATATTCTCAAGCCTATGAAGTGTGTGTTGAAGACGTAGCGGCAAAGAGTATAAAGCTTCATCAAAATGCCGGTTTGTGTGCCTCGTTTCTACGTCATCAATCATAGTTCCATGCTCCCAAGGTATGAATGCAATTATATTTATATAGGAGCTTGGAACAAAGTTTATTGGGTGTTAGGTTTAATAAAAACTGCGTTTTGTTTTAAGAAAGAAATTATATAAGACTTTAAATTAAGTTCATAAAGTTTTCTGGGCCAAAATCAAATTTTTCAATCTTTCTGGTCGTTCGTTAGATATGTCGTTCGAACGAGTTTTTTCGTTCGAACCAGATGTCGTTCGAACGAACCTGCCAACGAGTTCCCACTAAGGCATACTGGTCTGTTGTTAGAAATGTCGTTCGAACGAGATTCTCGTTCTAACGAGATTTCCAACGAGCTTCTAACGAGTCCATACTGGAGCCTCGTTAGAAGTCTCGTTCGAACGAGACTTCGTTCGAACGAAATGTCGTTCGAACGAGCTGTCAGGCGGGAACAGTTTTTGGCAGTTTTTGGCAGTTTTTCACCCACTTCTCCACTTGGTTTTTAACCAACTTTTTCATACTTTATGAAGTGCGGGAATCACATTTTCCAAACCAACATTTCCATAACTTTTCAACTTAGTTTATCTCTTAGAGAGAGTTTGAGAGCAAAAATGGTTTAGGAAAATGTTCATGTTTTGAGTGAGATTTTTAGAGAAAAATATTTTCATCACTCTAGTGTTTACACCCAATTGAGTTTATCCAAGTTCATATATACATATCAAATTGCTTGGAGTTTGGCACCTGTTTATCTCTACCAAATTCAAGAAGAGAAGTTTTGGTTTGCTTCTACATCCATCAAAGAAGAAGATTTTTGTTGCGACTCTACCCACTTGGAGAAAGGCTCCATGTACGGGTGACGGTGACCATAGAAAGCCCCATTGGTGGATTCCGAGACCGCGGTGGTGTTCCGAGGTTGTCCGCTAGGAAGAGGTGTCTACGAGAAGAAGCGTCGAGGCTTGAGAGGGATCGAGTCAGTCGTTGTAAATCTATCTATCTTGTAATTGTAATTCTGTATCTAGTGGACTTGTGGCTAGGGCCGTCCGAGGTTGTTTCCCGTCTTGTGTTTTTCCTCGTACATCGCGGCGTAGTGTGATATTGTTTATTTTATCTTGCATCATAACGTAGAACGCATGCTTAGACTTATTCAAGATAAAATTCGGTTTAAATCATCACACTCACTTTAATTTGGACTTATATTAAATATTCGATAATGTTGTTTAATTCAAGTCATTTGCTAAAATTTGGTTTCGCCTAACTTGCTAATATTGATAAATATGACTTAGGCAAATTCTTGGACTTGAATTAATTAATTGGTTTAAGTGAATATATTAATTGTTTAATTTTACTTCACTTGGTGTAATTTTAATTTGTTTAAGAAATTAAAATTTGTTGTTTTAAAGTTGAACCATCACCTTACGCTTCCGCATCGATTCTACATACATAGGAAATAAGCACTTTCACTTACTATGCACGCCTCATATTCAGTCATGTTGTTAGTGTAGGGGAAATCCAATTTAATGGCAATGGGAGTGTGGGAGTCATCAGGGGAAATTTAGAGGATTCTAATGCCATATCCTTTTTATTGGCAGCGCCATCAAAGAATATTTTCCATCGAAGATCTTCTTGGGAGGTGTAAAGGATATTATCATCTGGGAATTTGAAAATCCAGACATCGGCTTCTTCGATAGGGTAGTTAGCAGGGTATTCAGACATGGATCTTCCTTTCATGGATTTATCTGTGACATAGGTGATATCAAACTAGCCTAGAAGCATAAATTAATGGGCCATTCGACTGGATAGTTCGAGCTTCTCGAGTAGGTACTTGATGGAATCTATTCGGGATATGAGTCTGATGGGGAAGGCGAGTATGTAGTGCCGTAACTTTTGGGTAACCCAGATAAGAGTGACACATGCTTTTTCCAAGGCGATGTAGTTAACTTCATAATCGACTAATTTTTTACTGGTATAGTAGATGGCTTTCTCTTTATGGGTTTCTTCAAGGTATTGGGCTAGCAAAGCCCCGGCTGCAGTATCGGTCACGGTTAGGTATAAGAGTAAGGGAAGACCAGGCTGCGATGGCATGAGCACCGAAGGTTGGGTTTGGTATTGCTTAATTCGATCGAAGGCTTCTTAGCAAGATTCATTCCAGACTTTAGTTGAATCCTTTCAGAGGAGTTAGAAGATAGGATCACTGATGGAAGTCAATTGGCTGATGAATCGACTGATGTACTATAATTTCCCAAGGAATCCTTAGACTTCTTTCTTCGTTCGAGGGGATGTCATCTCAAGTATGACTTTCATCTTAGCAGGATCGACTTCTATCCCTTTCTCACTGATCATGAATCCTAAGAGTTTTCCTTTAGTAATGCCAAAGACACATTTCTGTGGGTTAAGCCGCATTTGGTATTGTCATAGTCGTTCAAAGAATTTTTGAAGAGAATGAACACGAGCTTCTCTAGTCTTGGACTTGATAATCATGTCATCTACATAGACCTCGACTTCCTTGTGTATCAAATCATCCAGAATGGTTATGGCATGCCTTTGATAGGTAGCCTCTGTGTTTTTTAGACCAAATGGCATGATAGTGTAGCAAAAGGTTCCCCAAGGGGTGATGAATGCGGTTTTCTCTTGATGATCACGGTGCATCTTGATCTGGTTATATCCGAAAAACTCATCAATGAATGACTTGAGAGCATGACTAGATGTATTGTCCACAATCATATTGATGTTGGGCAGCGAGTAATCATCCTTCAGAGAGGCCTTGTTAAAGTCTCGATAGTCGACACACATTCATACCGTCCCTCCTGATTTCTACATGGGTAAGATATTGGCTAGCCATGTGGGATATTTAATTACTCAAATAGATCCCACGCTCAATTGCTCGACTACTTTTTCTTTTACTTTTAGTGACCATTCGGTGCAGAATTTTCATATCTTCTATTTAATTGGTTTACATTTCGAGAGATATGAGATCTCATGCTGTGCTATCTCAGGGTCAATGCCGGTCATATCATCGTAGGACCATGCGAAGACATCCATGAATTCCTTTAGTAGTTCTTCGAGTTTTGCACGCTCGTGCTTATCAAGGATAGCCCCTATTCTAATCTCGTGCATTTGGCTACTAGAACCGAGATTAATAACAACAGTTTCATCTTCATTAACTTGAATGTTGTTATGTTATTTTTTATTAACCTTATTTAGATCGGTTAAGGATTATTCATTTTCAAAGTCATCATCATCAAGAGTCTGATTAGTATCAAGGCAGTTAATGTAAGGCATAATAAGATACTCAAAATCTTCATTTATTTCATTGATAGGAAAGGTAACACTGAGAACCTCATCATAGGAGGTCTCGATTACATCAGAGGAAACAACTACATGGGAAAGGGGGTAAACATCAGGGTTAGGTTGAATATTAGTAGGTGACACAGGTGCAGCATGCCAGCTGAGAAGAGGCATACCAGCATCTTTGATGAGGTGGGATGGATCGAATGATGTAGTCCCTGAGTGGATCATGTAAAGTGCCAGCCCCATTATCTGTAAGTTGAAAGAATTCGCAGAGTCACTACCCTCAGAATCCCTGGTATCAGTTATGGTATCCTTAGTGAGTGGTTGTATATAGTGCTGGGATATTTTGACCCCCGAGTAGCTGTCTTGAAAAAAGATCTCCATTCCTGGTTTCATCTTCTTGTCTATAAGGTCATACTAAGGTTCAAGGAAGCCGCAGAAGGGGAAATTTTCACCCTCTCTGATGAATCTTCCATTTAAGGAATCTTCCCAGATAATTTTAGCGCATTCTAACTTTTTCTTCAGTCGAGGATGACAGATCAATCTGAGTTCTTCTTCTGATTAATGATAGCCCAAGCCACAGGGAGGAAAGGCTTTATTCAACACAATAGGTTCAGTTATCCCTTGTTATCTTTTTCCTAGCCCCAGTCCAGGCATAAAGTACATGTTCTTGAACATTTGGATTACATTGACATTTCCATGAGGATCATATTCTGGACAAACCCTGTCTTTGAAGTCATCCCCTACTGGGAGTAGGAGTGGTTCGACCTAGAAGCCTGATAGTAGCATATCGTTCACCCCGTGTTGTATCTCGAGTATCGAATTACTGGTGCTTGCATTTTTGGTGTTGTCACTGTCTCCCAAGATGGTGATGACTTGTCTGTTGGCAAAGAATTTCAATTTTTGATGAAGGGAAGAAGACACCCCTTTGATGTTGTAGAGTCACGGTCATCCGATGAGTAAAATGAAGCAGGCTGGGATGTCGATGACTTAGAATTCAACAACATGATTTATAAGGCCATCCCCTATTGCAATCTTAATAGATCCCATTACTTTGTGACAGGTGTTGTCGTAGGCACGTACGGCAGCAGAGGTTGGAGCAAGGTCGCTCACTTTCAATCCCAAATAATTTAAAGTTCTTAATGGGCACACATACAGAGTTGATCCGTTGTTGGCGATAGAGAGGGGGACATTTTTCCCCATAACTTCAACATAAATATTAAGAGCATGATTGTGGTTGGGACCATTCTTAGAGATTTCATCTTCAAAAAAGAAGAGCATTCGAGTAAAGGTCAAGGATCCAACTAGGTTCACTGCGGTTGAGGGCAGAACTGTGGGTCCTGTGAGTATCTTGATTATGGCATTTCGGTGCAGTTGGGAAGGCATAAAAAGTCCCAATGAAGTGATGTTAGCTTGAGTTTTCTTCAGTTGATCAAGGACCTTACTTTTTTCAAGAGTTATTTCTGGCACGGGGAGATTCTCAACACATTTCCCTTTATTGCTTGCTAATGGTTGTAAGTTTGGGTTCTGGTAATGTCTCCCCGACCTAGTCATGTGGTTCACGGAAGGGGGAATCCTATTTCTTCATCGATATCGAGTTGCTCAGCTACCTGGTTGATCTCTCCTAGCAGCTCCTCGAATGATGTCACTTCGCATAGGTTGGCTATCAAACTAGACTTTCTTAAATCTGGCTCTTCATCTGAATCCTTGGAATCGTTCCCCCATTCGATGGCTACGATATTTTCTTTCCAAGAAAAGTCAATACACTCTACAACTTCTATGGACTCTTCGTATAATTCTTTTCATTCGATAATGAAATGCAGGACTGAAGGGACCAGGTGTCCTTGTAATTTTAAAGCGTTGAGCAGCTCAGATATGCTACAAATATACCAATCCGTCGAAACAAATCTACCACGATCTGGACCAGGTCATTTAGACTAACTTTGTCGACTGGCACCACCTAGTTATCTGACTCTTGGGCCCTTTTTCGAGATTCTAAGAGCAACCCACTAAATCTCTGACAGTCGATGGTCAAATGGGAGGGCAATTTCAGCCCGAACTTTAGGAGTTAGTTCAGCACTTCTGATCATTCCATATATTTACCTATAAAATGAGTATGGATAGTGATGCATGTTCTGATGAGGAGTGATAAAGTTTGATCGGCAAAGATGGTAGGTTGGAAGAGAAAATATATGCATGTTTAGAGAGGTTTAGGAGAGTATATGGGTATGACTGGTTATTTAATTGGCATGATTTGGGTGGATGGGTTGAGTTCTGAGTCTTCTTCTAGGAAGATGACATTTGCATGATTCGGGAGTGAATTATGGGTAATGTTTGGTTTAGGATTAGCTGGTGGGACGATGATACCCCGATTAATCAGGCTTTGTAATGTGTTTTGGAATGGAAACATTGGTCAGTGGTATGACCAGCAGTTTGGTGAAAGTCACAACGGGCATTAGGTTTGAAGTTTTTCGGATGTGGATTTGGTAACGCATGAGAGTCCAATGGTTTGATCAAGTTTCGGTTCAAGAGAGCCTGATAGACTTTGGAGAGAGGAGTATGAATCTCGGTATATTCCTTCAGGATTAGGTTTGGGTAATTTTCTGGTTCGCACGAAGCAACAGCCTGAGAGATGTTGTTGATAGTAGAAACTGTAGTACTAGCAGGCTTTTCAAATTTTCTAGAAGCAAACTGTCCAGAGGTTTTCTTTGGTTCAACTTATGTCTTGGCAAGACCTTCTTCGATTTCTACTCCTACTTCTCGAAGGGCTCGAAAGTGAGGGTAGTATTGTCCTCCAATTGTTGCTCGGACATGAGGTAGTAAGTTCTTCTTCACAATGCTGACTTGTTCTTCTTCAGAAGGCCGATTGGTCATGGTAGCTTCGTTTTCTCTCCATCTTTCTATGAAGTTATTGACTGATTCCCTAGGGTTCTGTTTAAGTAGATCTAAGTCATAATGGGTAACCTCTAACTCTTCGTTGTACTTGTACTGTGACATGAACTCACGGGCAACGTCCTGCCAACTACGAATTCTGAATTCTTCAAGGGATAAGAACTAACGGAGGGAGCTATCTTTCAAGGTCTGGTGGAAAATTTGAGCCATTATTTCTTCAAAAGCTCCTAGGAGAGTCATGGCTCGGTGATAGTTACGAAGATGAACTATCAGGTCTCCACTGCCTCTAAACTTCTTGATATTGGGCATCTTGATTTTTTTGGTAACCTGGATTTAGGATAGGGATACATGTGGGTGTAGTCCATGTAGTTCCCAGAGATTTTGACCTGGTCAAATTTCTTGGTCAACTAACATCTTGAGGTCTTCCTTGACCTTATTCAGTTCTTCCTCTTTCAAATCAATGATTACGAGTAAATTAGCCCCGGTCTGAACAAGTTTTGGCATAGGAAGCTGGGCTGGTGGAGACCCATTAGCAGGAGGAGAACGTGGAACATGATGGTATTCTTCAGGAACCTAAATAGGATCGGGTGCAGGCGAACCCATGGCGCGAGGGAAAACGACCTCAGGATCTTCGGGGATAGGGACCCGATTTCTTTGCATCTTATGAACCTTTGTTTGAAAATTGTCAATTCTGGCAGTGAGCTAAGCCAGAACCGTCAACAAATCCGGCTATACATTCGACACTAGATCCATGTTCTCCATGGAAGGTGGGTGAGTCTCGGACTCGGAGGAAGTAAGGGTACTGACAGAACTTCGGGGCGGTTCGACTGAAGACCCAAGTGTATGTGATCGACCTAAGAAGGAGAAAAATTGGAATTTATTTTCAAAAAAGGGAAATTTGTTATTTTTAGAAAAGGAGGAAGATATTTTTGACTTTTGGGGGGAAAATGAGGACGAAAATGTTTTTTTTTTTGTTTTGAGGGAAAATATTTTCGGTATATCTGATAAAGAGGGAGAAATTTTTTTGGTCACTTTTCGGGAAAAAGAGAGAGGAAAAGCCTAGAAACGGGTCTCAACATGATTATTATATTTATTATGTTCTCACTTATGTTAAGTTCACCTAAATGCAAAATTAAATGGCGAACGGGACCTGGTCCTAGAAAAATTGGGTTTGCAACATATGTAAAGCTAAGGTTGGACTTGTCACCAGGCCCACGGGTAGGTCCCATTTTAAAAATTGTGTTAAAATTTGGGCGGTAAGTC
Organism: Sambucus nigra; assembly: GCA_949130495.1. Taxonomy (NCBI): domain Eukaryota; kingdom Viridiplantae; phylum Streptophyta; class Magnoliopsida; order Dipsacales; family Adoxaceae; genus Sambucus; species Sambucus nigra. The sequence goes on along the minus strand of OX422215.1, from coordinate 297,768,912 downwards.
GACGCGGAATTTCGGCAGAGTTTCGAGTCGAAATCGATAATCTAACATGTGGGTCCTAGGTTTGACACTTATATGCAGGTATGCAGTTAGTTGGGTGAATTGGAAAGGGTTCCCCCCTTTGGCATGACTTCCACGATATACCTCTTACTTTTAAGGACAATCGGTCCATGTGGACAAGCCATTTGATATACCTGAGTGTATGTGAATTCCCTCACTATATACCTCATGGGGATGGTACGTGTGAGAGCGAATTCGATATACTCGACGTACATGAGTGAGTTCCCTGTGATATACCTCCCGTCATGACTTCGATTAAGCGGTACGATGCAGAGGAACCGTTCGATATATGCAGAGTCATATCACTTAGGCTAACTGCGACCTGCCGGACCAGCGCCCATCACGAAGTGACTCCCCAGTTAAGGGACAAAATTTGGTCAATAACAATGCTCTTTGGTGATGTCGGGTGAATCATGCATGATTTATTTATTAGTATCTTATGGAGAGAGTATCTTTTTCTATATCATACCAAATAGGGAGCAAGGTACAAGTACTAATAGTAAAGCTATATTGAGCATGGATAAGGGATGTGTGAGTGATGTGTAACTCTCTACAAATGAGTGTGTGATAAGTGAGCATGGATATATACAAGTGGAGGTATGTTTTGGTGACACCTAAGCATGGATTTCTAAGTGATGTGTGCAACATGTGGATATACGTGATCCTAGGTGCACATGGTGTGAAGTGTACATGGAGAGTCTTCTACAAGTGTGTGAATAGTAGCATAAGCATGATGTACATATGAATAATAAAGGGGAAAATAGGGGGATATACAAGAAAAAAAAAGACCCATGTAAACAGAGTCTAGCCCTCTTAAAAATATTCCCCAGCGGAGTCGCCACTGTGGCCATCCCGGGGGGGGGGGGGGGGGCACGGTGTTCGCTCCTGGGGGAAGGAAGAGGATCCCTCGAGAAAGAACTGCGACGCGGTCTCACACCCTTCTCTTTGAAAGGTGCTTCGATCATCGTCGGTGTGGGGTGAATGTAAAGAGATAGAGTAGCCAGCCTATTTTTCTCAAAACAGGAAAAACAACATGTTGCCACTTCGAGAGAGCAGCATTAAGGACAAACTGATGCATACGAAGCCAATAGATCGGAGGTCCGGGGGCTAAGTTACAGATTGGGAAGGTGTTAGGCACCCATCCCGCCCTTTCGATCTCTCATGGGAAAATTTTAATATTTTACTTTATCCCCGTGAAGTGTGTGTATGTGCTTATATAATGGGGATTGGAATCGTTCGACCCATACCATGGCAAAGATAGGGTGAGGTCATCCACTGGAATATTCCCAAAATAATAATAAATGTAGAAGATAGAATATGAGTGTTCATCGTGATATTGATCGTTATTGGGAAATGATAATATATGTGGGATGGGATGCTAAAAGCATATATATATATATATACATATATATATATGTGTGTGTGTGTGTGTGTGTGTGTGTGTGTGTGTGTGTGATAATTATGAAAATGAGGGATTTTGAGAAATTTGGAAAATAAGAGAAGTTGGAAAATTGGAAAATTGGACTCGAGTCTCGAATTTTAAACTGGGATGCCTACGTAGCCTATAAAGGCATCAAAGTCCACGTAGTTCGAATGTAGGATAGGGGTGGGGTATATTCCATAGAATCGAACACAATTTTATTATGTGTGTACATGTAGAAAATGTGTTTTTGGTTTTGGAAAAAGTGTGATGGATAATTTTGTTCGGAATTTACGAGTGTAACCATTTGATTTTATTTTTTTAGGGAAAGTAAAGTATGTGCAATATACTAATAAAAGTGTAGATGTTAATATGTATGAACTAAAGTGAAACTGGAATATGAATCTAATGTAACTTATGCAAAAATAAGATATTTAAAAGAGGGGGAGGAGGAATTGAACCTTCCTTGGAGCTTGAGCTTGGATCTTGGATGAATTCCTTTGAATGTTGATGAGAGAGAAGGATATTTGCCAAATTGGGTGTGAAAAGGATGGGTATTTAGGCATGAATGGAATTTCTCATATGGAACTTCGCTGATTTCGAGAGAATGTTGCTGAGATCACTGATACTGATGAATTTGTTGCTCTTTTAGGAGTGAGGTCATGGCCCTTATTTATAGGGAAAAAGGTGTGTGCCGATCAGCCTACCTAATGGTGTGCCTATCAGTAGGTCGTGCTTGACACTGTGCTGATAGGCAGGGTTCAGGACCTGCCAATTGGCAGTCTCGTGCAGTCTTTTCTAGAAAAACAATCGTAGCGCACAAACCATTGACCCGAATAGCGCACGGGGCATAGCATTAGAAAGGTATTTTAGAGGCCTTCGAGAGTCCTTTGGATGGCTCCCAAGTCCAGGAATGTTGCTCGAAAGCGCACGTAGGTCTTTTGGACGGGAGATCGTTAGACGAAAATGGATCATTCGTCTGTATGGTAAGTCAGAATCGTACATGGGGCAGACCGGTTGAAAGGTTAGGAGATGTACTTTAACATTCCAAAGAGTTTTTCTTGGTTCAAAAAGTTTACCTTGGTCAAATGGGTCCCGGAAGCGTCCGATGACCTCTCAGAGTAAAACGGATCGTTCGTCCGTACCGTAGGTCAGAATCGCGCACTGGGAGGATCGTTAGAAAGGTATTTGGTGCCCTTTAGAGATGCATTCACTCTCATTTGAGATGTAGAGTTGACTTGGGTCAAATGGCATCCTGGAGCGCCCGGTGGCCTCCGAATCAATTTTTGGGGGAAAACTGATCGTTCGTCTAAACGGTTATGCTACTTTATGCACAGGGCAGACCATTAAAAAGGGGTTTCAGTGCCTTTCGAATAATCAAAGATCTTTCGCTCTGATGGTGAAGTTGATTGGGGTCAACTCAGGGACTGAGGGCGCCCTCTTAATTCTCGGTAGTGAAATGGTCCGTTTGTTCGAACCGTTATGTCGATTAGTGCACGGGGCAAACCGTTGGAAAGGGTATTCAGAGACCTTCAAATATTCAAAGAGTTTTTGCTCTAAATGTAGAGTTGATCGGAGTCAAATTGGGATCAGGGGCACCCGATGGCCTTCAGATTGGTACTCAGAGTGCGACCTAGGTTTGCGATGGAAAGGGGGAGTACTACGAGTCTAAGGTGAGACTTAGGGGTTCCTAGAATGTGGTGTATACACTAGTGGTCAAGTAGAAGTTTCTAATAGGAAAATTAATCAAATCATCGAGAAAACAGTGAATCCAAATCGAAAGGATTGGTCCTTAAGGTTGTTGGATGCATTATGATCTTATCGCACCGCCTACAAAATTCCATTAGGTATGTCCCCGTATAGGCTTGTTTATGGAAAAGCCTATCACCTTCCGATAGAGTTACAACACAAGGCCTATTTGGACATTAAGACCTTTAATTTTGATTTACCTACTGCGGGGTAGGTCCGAAAACTCCAAATCAATGAGTTGGAAGAGATTAGGAATGATGCGTACGAAAATGCAAAATTGTATAAAGAGAAAATGAAAATGTTCCATGACAAGTCCTTCCTATGAAAGTCATTCGAGCCTGGACATAAAGTTCTCTTGTACAATTCTAGATTGCATTTGTTTCTCGATAAGTTGAGGTCTAGATGGTCTGGTCCCGTTATTATTAGGGCAGCCTACCCACATAGGGGGTTGAGTTAGAGAATCCTAAAAATTGTGAAATTTTCAAATTTAATGGTCAAAGGTTGAAGCAATATCTAGAATTGTGAGATCAGGAAATGGAGGACATTCTCCTCCAAGACCCTGTGTACCATGGGTGAACATAAAATTGTGTCATTATTGTTGTATCATAATTTTTGTTTTACAGGAATTGAGTGTTCGAAAAAATCTCTCATAACGGTAATATCTTTCACATCTTTCCCGCCTTTTTTATTTTTATCTTTTTCATTGAGGACAATGTAGAAGTTAGGTTTGGGGGTATTTAGATCATTTTTCTCTGCTTTGAAAAAAAATCAAAAATCCAAAAAGATTTTCATTGTAATTGAGTTTTGAAACGATTTCTTAATATAACATTAATTCATGGATCTCTCAAATTATGTAATTTTTACACATTAGCCATATAATATGATCGAAAATAGATATTAGGGTGAAAGTTAATATGCTTAATGAATAAATGTGGAGATTTTAACTCGGTGAGATGTTGTGTCATTCATCGTTTCTGAGAGATTTAAATCTTCCTTCAGTGATACATTCATTAATGATCTCAAATTCATTGTTTTATTCGATTACTGAAAACAAAAAATAAAAAATGTTAATCTAAAGCACTAGAAGTCTTAATAAGTCGTCTTGAGATATAAATTAACTTAACGAAACTTGAGAAACGAGACTAGGCCCTTATTTCCAAAATTAAGCCTAAACCGACCTTTTTACATTATTCCGCTGCAAGCCCATTTGAGCTAAAAAGAAAAGATGCCTTTTTGTTGAAAATTCATTATCCTACCCCACTCCAACTAGGAGTTTAAAGCCCATAAAAAGAAGTCATACCCATTTTCTGATATTACCATGGTAAAATTACGGTAGGAAAAAGGCCAAAAACAAAGGAAAAGTTTGTAAAATAATGATTTGTGAAAATGAAAGAAAAAAAAAGGAAAGAAAGAAAAAAAAGATGAAACAAATGTGAATTTGAAAAAAAGGGAAAATGGAGGTTGGAAGAAAAAGTGCCTTAAAGTGAAATTACCAGAAAAAAAAAACTCTATATTCTCAGAAATTTTGAACTCCAAAAACTATTCTTTCTATCCAAACCCGAGCCTACAATACAACCAAAAAAAGTCTCAATCGATCTCAAGTGAAGTTAATTATACTGTGAAGAGAAGATGAATATGATCTATTACGCGATTCAACATTTTCAATAAGTAGATTTTCCATTCATGAGATCATATTCATCCATTATAAAAGAAAAAGTCAATTTTTTTTTTATTATGTATATGTGAAATTGGTTCATTTAAATATACTCTTGTATTCACATATACCTAGAGAAAACAACCCATTTCCAAGTGTTCGATTGTGAGTGTATACCGCGAGATTTTGAAATCGAAACAAACTTTCGGATAAGAAATGTAACGATTAAATCTTTGAATTGAATGCTTATATTGGCTATGCACCCCCACACGATAAGTTGAGATTGAAAAGTGAAGTTCTACTATATTTATGAAGTTTTGCATTTAAACTTGGTTATATTACTTTTGAGTCTTTTGTATTGAGTCACGTTTTTGAATTTTGTGGGTATATTCACTACAAACCCTCACGAGACAAAACTCGTCCACTAGGGTAACCTAGAGGTTTAACGTTTGTTGCACACGCTAAGTGCAATCGTGATTCCTATGAAAATAGGTTAGATTTTAAAATTTTAGTTTTGCTCGAGGATTAGCAAAGTTTAGGTTTGGGGGTATTTGATGAGTGCATTATTTTGTATAAAGTATGCCCAAATCTAGGCCTTGTTAGGTCCTTTGTATCATAAATAATGAGCTTTTAGAGTCTTTTTAGTAAAAAAATGCAAGTTTTAGTAAAATTCGAGTTAAAAATGCAATTTTAGTAATTCTGGAGGTGAAATCATAATTTCAAAACTTTATGGGCTGAAAATAATTTTTTAATGTTTATCTAGGCAAAATAAAGTTATCTCTGAAATTTGGTTGAATTCAGAGTTAAAACGGAAAAGTTATGAATTTCGGGATCTAAAATGCAAATAAGGGTAAATTGGTAATTTTTTAAACATTATGGGGATGAATTTGAATTAATATAAGTTATTTTATATTTTTACAGGTACCTCTGAAGTTTGGTGAAGATCTGAGTTCATCTGGTAAAGATATAAAGAGTATGGGAAGAATTATTAGAAGTAAAAAAATTTGGGGCCAAAGCATGAAAAAGCAATTTCGAAAAATTATTTGGTATATAAGTTATTGAAGCAAATATATCACTAGAGAAGGTCGTTGGCCTAGTGGTCGCACACGCAGAAGGAGTAACATGAGTTCATGGATTCGATTCCTAGTTGGCCTTTAATTTTTTGGGAAAAAGATCACAAATGCATAGGGCCTTCAAAGACCGGCGAAATGCAACCTAAGATGAAGATTGTTCACTTGAACCCTTTAATCAGATTTTTAGTCCAAAAATCAAGGGATTTGAGTTGATAAGTTTCGTCACTTTCAAGGAATATAACATGAGATAACCTCAAATTCAAACCCCACCAATAAAATGTCCCATCTTTGTGTTTAAAACTCCACATTCGTGAACGACCTATTGGAGAATTAATTTTAGGATTTTAAACTCCCATTTTAATCTATTAAATAGGTGTTTTACACCCACTCAAACACCTCACTCCTAACCCTATAAATAAGATCCTTTTGGCTCATTATTTGGGTAGAAAAAAAATTAGAGATCCATTTGAGAGATAATTTTTGGTAGTGTTATTTTGAGAGTATATTTTCTTTGAGGGCGAAGAATTATTTTGTGGGAGAAGTTTTGTCAAGATTTATTGTAAGACACGATTATTGTAAGTTTGTTTCGCTAATGAAAATTAATATTCATTCTTGCATTTGTATTTTATCTTCCATTATACTAGCTTAATTTCTTTACTAGGACTAGGTGAAATTTATCATGTTTGATTAATATTGTGCATGATTTAAATTCATCTTTATTTTTCGATATATTTTAAAAAGGTTTTAATAATTCGGTATTCATTTAAAACGACACGATAGTGTGTTTTAAACCTTCGACTTTGTTTGGAAAAATCTTTATTTATTTATTTTATGTATGAGTACTTTTTGATGGATTATACTTTTATTAAATTAATTGATAGTCCATGTTTAAAGACTTTACTTTAAAATTTAAAAGTGAACTTTTTAAGGGAATAGGGTTTTAGCCGTCTAAATTTAGAGACGTTAAATTTTATTGTGAACTTCAACGTGCTATTTTTCGAATTAAATACGGTGAGAATCGGTTTAATTTGAGTTAAAAAATCGAGAATGACGAGTTTAAATTATTACATGATATTAGTTGAATATGATAAATGGATCTAACGTCCTAGTTTTCACGCCCACTTGGTTACATCTCTCGTAGTGATACTTTTTAGTTTTGTTAGCTTAGTTTAATATTACACATCTTTTCTACACAAATTTCATCTAGTTGGACAGTCGTAATTATTTTGATGAAAAAATTATAAATCCTCGTGGGTTCGACCCATACTTACACTCGTTATTCTATAATAGCCGGTGCACTTGCGGTATTTTATAAAATTGACAAACATCCAGGCTTTTCTTTTAGTTGGGAGGGAAAACTTCCTCTTTTTTCCAATTTTCAAATAATGTTAATAACATTTATATGAGATTAGTAACGATAATTTATTGTGAGAAATAGTAATGGTATAACAATGTTAGTAATAAAAAAATTAGTTTGTTACTAAAGGAGTGTTTTGGGGTAGTGTGGTATATACTAGGTTTTCCAAAAAACGAGACAAGGATGAAAAACTGTGTAGATAATCTTGAAACATTGAAAAACTCCGTCTCATTCGAACGAGGTTAATCTCATGCAAACGAATCCACATATCTCATTCAAACTAACTTCTAATGACATTTCTAACGCGAAACCATTGTAGACCAAAAACTGGGCCATTCGAAGTTCGTTGGATACCGTTCTAATGAGTTATATAGGCTCGTTCGAATGACATAGTCAATGTCATTCTAACGACTTGCCAATTTTTCTAAAAAAATATTTTAAAATCATTTTTATAAAATAAAAAACCATAACTAAATTATCTAAGGATAAAAAAATATATATGCATTCATACTTGAGAGATCCTCATAAATTGAAGAAAAAACATGGCACGAAACACAACACGGTAAATGTAGAACTTCTAACTTGGCTGGTACATCTTCAAACAAATACTTCACAGGCTTTAAAGGTAAACACACTCAAGAACTAACCTATGACTCAAAGGTTTTGTCCAAATACGGAATTAAGTCAAAATATATACAAATTGACTCTATCCAAAAATTTGTCCTTATAAATCTCCCCCTTTGGATATTCTGGGAAAAAATAAAAAATAAAAACCTATAGGCTGTCAAGCTCTCTACAAGAATCAATCCCCAACTGCAAAAGGAAAAAAAATAGACATTTGACAGACTCATGCTGAGTAGCTTTGCTCTTATGTAAAATTTTCTTCGTCGTTGCAAACTTGCACTCTTAAACACACCATTAAATGCAAAGAAAACATATAATAATATAAATTAGAATAAGAATAAACTCTCCTCCTTTGTCTAAAAATATTCTCCTAAGCTAGAACGTCTCCCCTTAAAGCAAAAATCTCCCCCGAACTATACATATTGATATACTATTTCTCCCCCCTTTTGTTCAGGAATAGTCAAAGATAAAGTTAAATAATAAAACTATTTATCCCCAATATGACCAAATATCCTCCTAAATGAAACATGGGCAGGCATAAAGGAAAAATAAGTATATCATGCAGTGGTGCAAAGGTAAAAAGTAACGATTATTACAACAAGGCAACACAATCACAAATAATCCAAAGAATGAACAAATGGTACTAATTTTGATGCAAAATTTCAAGCATAAGATATCAATATGATCATCAAGAATACCAATGAAAGTACTTGAAACATAAAACATAAAACATAACATGTGACATATGTGGACTAAATGCAAGCGCAAAGCCTAAAAAAACAAAAGATACCATATATATAAATATAAAAAAGATATCAATGACACACAAGCATACACACACACCCATATATATATGTGTGTGTGTGTGTGTGCACGCGCGAGCCTGTGTGTATATAAATACCATAACGGAGACGCATAATATATAAGTTTTTCACATTAACAAGTATCGATGTGTCTAAATAAAGGTGTTATAGAGTGAAAGGGCGTGAACTAGAAACATGCGAAATATTACCCAATCACTCAAAAATGTCCTAGGAGTTCTATTTGACTGCGTTAAATTTATCAAGCAAAGGCTTAGCCTCATAGTGACAGATAAAGTAAACTCATAATTGACAAACAAGCCTGATTTACACTGGCCTAGAAAATATTGACGATTCTCAAATCAATAGCATCAAACATGAATTAACTAGGACTTATTGTGCAAACCCTTTGTTCTTTAAATTATAACACCCTCAAAATTATAGATATTCAATCTTTTGCTTTCATATTTTGAGGACATCACACTTTTGAAGAATCAAGGAAATAAATTATACTTAATAATTTTATCTTTTCTTTAGCCTCTTAAATTTTTTGGCTCTTACCAACGGTGGCCATTCATGTAAAGAAGATTCATCCCTTCATTACCCTTTTCCATGCACTCATATTTTCAATAAAGCGACAAACTCAAGAGCAATAGTTCTTATATGCACGAATCCCCTATAGTAAAAAGACATGTATAATGATAAGATTTACGGGAGAACATAACACTTATCTCATGTAACATAAGAAAGTAAAATCCAAAAAATCTCGTACAAAGTGTGTGTGGAAGCATATTCAAAGTGAATCCATTAAGCAAGTCATTTTCGAACTACTCTATGCAAGAATGATTAAGAATAATCCTAAGCATTGAAAATCATAATCAAATTTTTAGTGGAATGAAGTGGATTCAAACATACCTATATGCCACACAAAATGTGTAAAACTAAACTACACAAACAAAAATCTTTTTGAGTTTCTAAACATTTTCTAAACAAGATACCACTTGAAAACCAAACTAAAAAGACAAACAAAATCTATTTGTAGTTTCATAATAAATATCCAAAAAGGAAAATCAAAATACAAAAGACTCAAACATGATACAACTAGCATACACATATAACATGAAGTACAAAATTTAGTGTATAAAAATATGAAAATACAATAAATCATAAGATATAGCATGAGAAAAATCATGTGTAAGCATGTGAAAATCAACCATTCTAACATTCAATGCCTCCAGAATGAATTTCCTAACCCAAATAAATGAATACTTAATGCCTCGAATTTTGGGAACCATAGAGACACGTAATATAGACTTTCTAAGACCTCTTCAAAGATTATAACAAAATGCCTTAAGGTGACCTTTCTACCATAATGCGTACATGTGTAAATAGGAGGAATGTTACCTATGGGTTGACCTTGTCGAACGTCCTTGGTAATGGTTGGCATTCTAAAACAAACATTGGATTTGCCTTTAGCAGTGGATTAATTAAGATTATCAAAGTAAATTCTAACATAACTTGAGTCTCTTGAATCATTTTTAACTTCAAAATCCTAGACTCAAATAAACATTTAGACTCCTCAAAGTTTAGGGACTCCTTCTTCATATTTTTAATAATTTCTAAAAGGTTATCTCTCTCTCCCTCAATGTAAGTGAACTTATCCCTAAGAGTCTTTTTATGTTCCTTTAAAAGTTTTATCAATTTATCATTATCTTCTATGGCACGATCTTTCACCATAGTCTCAAACTTCTCTAGAGTCTTCTAATTATTTCTCTAAAATACGGACTCTATCATCACTCTTTTTTTTGAATACTTTCAAGTTTTGAAAATCATGTTTTATGTCCTTGATCTTCTCACAGAGAATATCTCTTTAAGTTTTGAAAAGTTTGCAAAAATTCGATTTTATCTTTTAAGGAAAATTTTCTTTTTACAAAAAATTTACTCTTTTTCCAAACCTCAAATTCAAAGAGTTAATTTTTCAGAACGATAATGGAGCTCTTTAAACTCCTATGAAATATAAAAAATCATCGTCATGGCTAAACCCATCAGGTAACTTATCACTATGATGACCCATCGAGAGAAACAAGCAAACTCTATAGAGGGAGGCTAACACACAACCTTAAAACAACACGAAAATAGGTATCTACACAATAACTCAGTGTTCCCATTTTGACACGACTTGAAAGTCGTATAAAGTTCATATAAAAAGGTTTAAAACAAGTAAACTATTATTTTTTAAAATTTTCTCAAATTTAAGTCCAATTAAATAAGTTAACCCAAATCAACTTTGCACCGATTAAATGGGAGTAGTGTTAAACCTATTAACCAATTTTATCTTAACCTAAAACATGCATCTAGGTGATAGCAAGATAAAATAAAATCAACCACACAACACGCCGATGTATGAGGAAAACCCACAACGAAAAAAATCTTAGATGGCCCAGCCATGCAAATTCACTATATACAGAATTACAAAGGACATGACATTGACGTACACAACAAACTTGATGCCCTCACAAGCATTGACTCTATGTATTCCTCCACCTTCACGACACATAAGGTTCCACCTGCACACTACCACAATATGAGTCCACACATGCCTCGGTATCCACCAAATAGATTCAATAACCGTCTACGGATCGGAACACAAAATCTACTACTTCTTTATCGCAACACCAAACCATGACTTTCACCTCGTGTACATAGAAAATTATATATGGAGTCCACCGCATAAAATGATTCTCAACAAGATGAAGAGAATAAACCTTGGTGCCCATAAACTAGATCTCAAAACATGTAATAATTGAAACTTGGATATTTAAATGATTGGGTGTAAATAGGGTTTGGGTTTGAAAACCTTGATCATAAATGATCACATAAACATGAACAAATTTTTGGAAGAGTTTGGGAACTCAAAAATCATAAATAAGTCTCTAATAAAACTACTGCTCCCTAACTCTCTATATAATAGGTTTTCCAAAAATGAGATAAGGATGAAAACTTTACAGAAAATCTCAAGACATTAAAAAACACACCAATTTCTTCGAATGAGGTCAATCTCGTTCGAATGAAGCCACACAACTCATTCAAACCATATTCTAACGATATTTCTAACAAGAAATCATGTAGACAAAAAATTAGGTCATTTAAAGTTCGTTGGATATCATTCTACGAGTTGTATAGGATTGTTCGAATGAATAGTCAATGTCGTTCTAATGACCTGTCAATTTTTCTAAAAGATATTTTAAAATTATTTTTTATAAAACCAACACCCAAAACTAAATTATCCAAGGATAAAAAAATATAGGCATTCATACTTGAGAGATCCTTGGAAGTTGAAGACAAAACATGGAACTAAACATGACATGATGAATGTAGAACTTCTTAGTTGGCTGCTATGTCTTCAAACAAACACGTCACAGGCTTGAAAGGTAAACACACTCAAGACCTAATCTATGACTCAAAGGTTTTATCCAAACATGCAATTAAGCCAAAATACATATAAATTGACTCTATCCAAAAATTTATCCTTACAGATGGCCAAATTTTTGTCATGACCCCCAAACTTTTGCCACATATTCGTCAGTTTGACCCAGTATATACACAATTTTAAAATCTTAAGATTGTATATATTCAAAGCCTCGACCCAAAATTTTTATTGCATATTATGTAGTGTGACCCTCGGTATATGCCATTTAAAAAATGTCAAAATTGTACAAATTCGAGGTTTGGTCTTTGAATTGCACATATTAAAAGGTTTAACCTTGAAATTTGTCACCGTGTTTGGTGGTTTGACTTCAAAATTTTATAACATATTAGATGCTTTGATCTAGATATGTAATGTTTTGCATATTTTTACATTTTATACATACTTGGGGTCATCGTTTTCAGGATCCCAGAGAATGAAGTTATAATTTTAGGCATGTGAACATATTTTTAAGTTTTACTCGAATCCTATGTTGGTATTTAAGTTATTTTAAGTTGTTTATACTTTGATGTGAAGAAAAACTATTTCTTTAGTTCATTTGTTTCATTACAAATATTATTTTACCAGCTGGTACTTTTTTGCGGGAGAGAGAGAAAGAGAACGAGAGAGGTACGTTGGTGGTAATGGTGATGGAAAAGAAAGTAAAGCTTGAGTGAACTTGTGGTCTGGGGCCCAACTAGTGGCAGGTATATGAATACGCGTGACAAGGGGCGGATACACTCATTTTATTGTGCAAAAAGTTTCAAGCAGTGAAAATATTGTATTTATTTTTATCATATGTTATATCTGTGATAAAAATTATAATTCCTTAAAACAAAAACAACTTTCTTGAGATAAATGAAATTTTTGGCGTACTAAAACAATGAATACGGCTTAAAATGTTAGAATTCAATGGACAAAAATTGTCACGAGTAGAAATTGTGACAAAATATGTGATTAGGAGGCTATTATAATAAATTTTGTCATGGTTTTAAGGTGTGACAATTTAGTCACGGACATAGGCTATTAGAAAATATCAAATATAAATATTAATATAAAACTTTTGCAAACTTGGAAGGGGCGACCTCCCCCCTGGCCCTACATGGATCCGCGCCTAGGCCCAATAATGTTTTTAATATATCTTCTATTTATACCATTACCACGTGGGTTGTTTAGCTATAAAATCTTATTTTTTATATTGTGGTATTGCAGAGTAATTTTAGGGGTGCCTTTAGTCGCCACCTTTATTAATGCTTCATTAATTGTTTACAAATTAATATCTAGAAATAGTGAAAATTTTCAATAAAGAGTATAGTCATGTAAATTAAAAAGTAATCATTTTACTAAAAACATATAATTTATTTTTTGTTCAATTATTTTAAAGTCTTAACTTTGGGTTTATCATATATAATTATTGTTAATTATAAGTAACATAAATGGATTTTTGAGTTGAAAAACAGACATATTGTTGTAAAATAAAAGGGGAAATATAGAGAATTTAGAGGGAGATAGTTTATTAACTTAATCAATATGTAAATACTCAAGGGCTATGACCCATATTAATAATACAAAATAAGGTATCCAAATAGATTCAATAGTAATTGCAAAATACAAGTGGACATCCACTAAATACATATTTTATAACATTCCCCCCGGATGTACATTATATCCACCATTCAATGATTATTGCTCCATTAAAATCTTACTAAGGAAAAACCCAATAGAAAAAATCATAAGTGAAGGAAAAATAGAACAACTTTTGTGATCATTGAATCGGTGTTGAACGCGATTATTGTTGCCTCGTTAAAACCTTTAACTAGAAAATCCAATGGGAAATAACTCAGTTAAAGAAAAAAGAGTACAACATACATATGTCCAAAATATCATATTCTTATATTCTCCCCCTGATCAAATGCTCCCACTGATTGAATACTATCCCTAATTATGGCATTTCTCTAATGATTGAGTCGATACATATCAGTCTCAGACACAACCTTCTGAAATGTTGCTTTAACTTGATGAATAAATTTGATAGGTTATTACTTTAATTTCATTTTTCTTCATAATATCGACTTTCATAAGATTTGGGTGAAGAGGGATGTGCATGTCACTTTATTGGATCTATTTCATTTCAATAGCATAACTCCTCTGGAATTTATGTGTTGCATAACTCTTTTTGAGTTCATGGATGTAGAAGAACTGAAATGTGTTAGTCATATCTCCCTCGATGTAGCCTCTTTGAGTTTGATCCATACAGGCACCATTGCCTTAATAAATAGTAGTATGACTATATGTCGCTTGAGGAAAGTCATAAGTGCTTTGATTGTTTCTTGTGAGGATCATGGAGATAATCTTCATATACATTACTAACTTGACGTGAATCATTAGATTTAAAAAGTATTACACCAATAATTCCATGAGCGTATCATATGATGTTGATATTAGTCCCATGCTTTGCAAGTTAATGACAATCATTTCTTGCCAATATATTGACTGTCTCTATAATATCCAATATGATTCATTGTGTCATATATAAGTATAGTACTTCTGGACCAAATAATATAATAACATGCACATATGATACTTCGGGACCAAATTTATATTTGTCATCCTCTTTAGGATGATATGAATATTTTAATATCTAAATACTAGAGACCATGGGTATACTAAAATTGTATGTTTAAGCATTGCAAGACTTTTCAATCCATTTGACTAATGGATCTGAGTTTAACATAAATTATGCTCGATTTACAGACCGAGATGATGACTAGTTATCCTAAGGTGATTCTTTTTTGAATTATCTTATTTGGATATTTTTTTTATTTCAAATGATCTCTTCAAGAGCACATCCATTTTAGCATATTTTATAATGGAACATTTGCATATATGATTGTTTTGATACCCCTCATTAGACAAATATTTACTAAGAAGGCTGTATCAATATCCATTTGGATTGCATGATGTAAAATGAATGTCTTAGTGTATTTAGTATGTACTCATTATCTTTTCTTCTGGCAAAGAAAATTCGTGTAGCATTTTGATATGAATTCTTTTTTTAAGTCCCGTACATGTAAGTAGTTATTATATTCACGAGCCTCGTAAAATATATTTCAAAAAATTTCTAAGCTTGTCAAATATTTGAAAATTATTTATGATCATAAAAGGATGGTGTGTTCATATATAATTAATTTTGGTTTCTTCAGAAAACCTTGTTCCATAGATCATACATTTTTAGTGAGTTTTTACACTTCACATTCTTATAACCACCCATTCGTAACGTTCAAGGTTAACATCTTTTGGGGTTTGTACTACAGGTCCAAATACACCACGTATATTAAGAGACTTGAATTATGTCATCGTGACATTTTCTCATTTTGATTAATATATTCTTTGTAGACATTCATTCATAGAATGTGGAGCTGTAGTATCATTGCCCTTTATTTTTTGTGTAGCTACAACATATATAATTATATCATCGATGATCATCTTTGTTAATCCTACTTTTCTCTTGTATATGTGTAAAATATAGAGATCTCATTTAATATTAAGTACCTTTGCCTACTTTAGGAGCTTCATAGTCACTTCAGGAACTTGAATCTATCCTTAGACTTTCAAGGTTTTAGAGAAAGTGGAGCTTTTATTCATAACCTCTTTTGGAGCGTTATTTAGGCATAATTTTATTTGACCTCCACTTCTGGGGAGTCAAGCAGTTGGGACTTGTAGGTTTGCCACGCTTCTGTCATGCAGTAAATTTATTTGCTGTCGAATTTATTTTATTCTTCTGGGATAATGATTTTAGCAAGCACATTTTCAACTAGTCCATGTGACATTTGATGTTGCAATATCATTTTTCACTTCATTTTCTCATTGAACGATACAAGGGATTATATGAGATAAAGTGAAAGTATTCCATGACAATTCTCATCATTCTTCTGCAACAATTTGTACTTCAGATACGTTCCATCCCCCCTGGCATTGAAAATAATGACTCGTTAAAAACAAATTTTCGCAAAATATGCGATAAACACTACATTCGTCAATGGTTCAATAACCATGGACCTTTAGGATCATGACAAAGTACATTTATTACAACAATAAATGTTGTATAATATAATCCCATGAATAATGAAATGATTGTTTGCTAGTGTGAGCTTCTGGCGTCCAACACTATAAGTAATGCAAAATTACTTTTCATTATTTATTTCAATATGGTACCCATGTCTACTGATGCCCATATAACTAAGAAAATTACTTTATGAATTTCTTGCATATAACTCATCGCATATGTATGGGAGGGTACCAAATAACAACATCACATAGGTTCTTTTGGAGCCTTAGGTTCAACAATGATTGAACCTTTTATTATATTACATACCAAGTCTGAAAAATTTCTGATTTTCAGAATAATGTGAGTTGTTCATTGTTTGAGAACTTTAGGTTCTCTATTTAACTTCACATGTATATGAATCTTTGGGTTCATATAAATTATAAAATTAAAACCTCAAACTTCAGGTCCTACATTGAAATAACTCACAAAGTGCTACGTGCGAATTATGTATAAAACTTCAATTTTTTTTAATATCATTTATATTTGAAAACTTTTGGTTCTACACAAATAATTGAACTACAAGTTCAATATTGTTAATCTCGAACAACATTAAATTCTCTACCCTTTTGTATCAAAATTTCAGGTTTTATTAGGGGATAAAAATGTTAGAGAATCTTCCAAACAATTGTTTAATATTTTTATCAACTCCGACCAATAATAATCCAACTTCTTTATTAAAAAAAATGAGGGGCTTAATTTTTCACATTCTCGAGATTCCAATGTATAGTAAATGATTGGAATGTGAAGAGTAGTTAAAATTAAATACCATCAAAAGGATAATTTAATGCTTAAAGGAAACAAAATGTCAATAGACAAAAGTTTAGTGGTGAAATCATTATTGAGATAGTTAATGGATCTTTAATCATTATAAGAGTATTTAAAAAAATATTTCGTTTATTAACGAAAATGAGAAGTCAAGAAGTTGAAAAGACTTGTTCTAATACCCAATTTATTTTGAAACTAATCCCAACAAAAATGAGATATTTCGAGATTCAAGTCCAAATTATAAATAATTATGTGAGAACTTTCAAATTTTATACCCCTTGAATAATCAAAATTTTAAGTTTTAATTTATGGTATATTTTTGTTGGAGCTTCAGATCTAAATAATTTGAAATACCATGAGAACTTCAGGCCTCATTGATACGACGCAAATATTGTGTATTTCACTCGTTAACCTACGCGTTATTAGCCCCCTCGGATATCTTAATCCCTATATTTATGCTCGTTAACCAGACAACGTCGGATTTCTATGTTAACATGTTTTGCAGGGGTTAATTGAGCTTTTGTAGGTATTTGGATGCTTAGTATGAAGTTCGGACGCATTTCAGTGAAGTTCCGTACACAATCGCACGCACAAGGGCATTTTAGTCTTTTTATAGCTTGGGTACCTGGCCCGACATCTCACGAAAGTTGTACCCCTCCTCGCTAGCTTCGCGTGGCCGCGAATGGTGCGCGATTACGATTCATAACGAAGAAGTTATGGCGATTTCAGCGGAGGAAAAATAAGGAAAGCAAAAGAGGAGAAGGAGAAGAAGAAAAGAGGAATGCAGTAGGCTGCTGCATTGATCGGTCGATCGACCCATTTGGTCGATCGATCGACCATTCTGATTTTCTGAATTTTTTGCCTAGGTCGATCGATCGACCAAAGGGGTCGATCGATCGATGCTCTGTTTTCTGCAGATATTTTGCCTTCTTTTCTTTCTTCTTTATTTTTATTCCAACTTACTATATAAGCCAATTTTGATGTAATAAACAGGGAGAACGTTTTTAGATAGTTTTTAGGTTAGAATAGTTAGAGTTTTGGTTTGGAGAGCTCATTTTCTCTTCCTCTTGGATTGACAACCCATGTGGTTTTGTAAGATTGAACTATTCTCTTCCATTTCCTTTAATATAGTTTGTTCTTCATCATTTCTTGCTTTGTAGTTAATTTACATGCTTTCATAATTAGGTTTACATGCTTTAATTATTGCTTTCCTAGTTTAATTAGTTTAATTTAGTTTACTCATGCTTAGCCCCTAGATAAATAGGGTCGGGATTGCATTTCCGCCATTTACGGGTTTGAACCTCGAAAGTTAGGGTTTCGTGTAAAATTGCATTTAATTGAAACCGTATGTATTAAAGTTGGATTGTTATGCGTTTAACTTTCTTTGTCACGCAACGTTAGTGTTTATAGCGATAATCCAAATTTAATCCGCGTGTGACCATTTTCCGTTAAATGTTTAATCTCGCAACTTTGGGTTAAATTCCTTATTGCGTGATGTTTATGCTTAATTGTAAATGCTCGATTAAATTTCTTTCGAGCCGGAATTCTAATTAGTAGTTGTTTAGCCCGTGAATGTGTGTATGCGATCCCGATCCTCGCTTTCCTTTAATTTAGCTTTAACTTCTCTTTTCTTTTGTCACCACAATCACCCATCACCTTTTCTTATTTCTTTTACACCATTTTTATTCTTGAAGTTATAAAACAATTAACATCTAAAATTTAATCACTCCCTGTGGATTTCTTACGATACCCGACTTACCGCTGTGCTTGCTTGTCAAGTGTAGTTGTAGCTTAGGTTTTCTTTGTATCACGGCGGCGAAACACACAACGATTGTGTCCTCACACGAACACACTTTTTCCGCCCGGTCACTCATATTTTTAAAATTAATTAGGAAAAACTATATCCCAAATACAAATAATAATTTGTGAACTTCTGGTCACAATAATGATAATGAATCTTCATATCATAAATATAATTTGGGGACTCTTAGTCTACACGCTTTTAATTTGATAATTAACTTTTCAGGTTTAAGTGTGATATATTTTCTTTTGACACTTTAGGTCCAAATAATTTAGAACTTCAGATCCTAAAGTATGAACGAGAAAAAGTTTAATTTGCATATTCGAATAATAATTGGAGAATTTCAGGTCCCAACTGTAAATAATTAGGGGAAATTCATGTCACAACATATATGTTTAGGTACTTTAAAGGCCCTGCCCAATTGTATCCAAACTTTAAGTTTGATAAGGGGCAAAACTATTTGGAGTTTTAGGTCCAAAATATAAATAATTATTATGAAATATTTAACATCCTTACCCTTATTATATAAATAATAAAAAATTATTGTTTGATTACAAAATCATTGGACCTTGGGTCCAAATTATAATTCCCAATATAAAATTATTTGGGAACTTCTGGTCCCAAATGAAAAAAATTACATGGAAACTTCAGGTCTCAAATTAAAAAAATTATTTGGTAACTTCACGTCCCAAAATTTAGATAGTCATTGAAAGCTTCAAGTCCCCAAAAATAGTAATTAGGATTTTGAGACCCCAAATTTAAAATAGTATTGGGAACTTCAGGTCCCAAATTTGAATGATAATTAGGAACTTCAGGTCCTAGTAAAAAAATAAAAAACTTCTAGTTCCAAATTAAAATTACTATGTGGGAACTTTAGGTCCTAAATTTAAATTCTTACATGCTAACTTCAGGTTTGAAAACAAATTACTATATAGAAACTTCAGGTCCCCAATTTAAAATAGAAATTAAGAATTGAAATGTTCAAATTTAATTATAAATGGAATGATAATTAAAAACTTTGGATCCTAATAAAAAAAATAGGTAACCTTTGGTTCCAAATTTTAATTTATTGTAACTTGTAAAAATAAGAGTAAAATAGTAATGCCCACAAATTTGTCAGTGGAACTATAAATATACAAAATTTTATGATCAAAATGTGTTAATATGAAAATAATCAAAGTTTTACACATGAATTCTTAGCACCCCAAAAGAGTAGGTTCAATAAATAAATACATAAATGGGGTCTTTAAGTCCCAAATTTAAATAGTCATTCAACTTCGATTATAAAATTATAATCATATACATAACAAACTTGAATATGAGTAGGTGATAGGTTAATAAGATTTTTGGGGTAATAATCTTCTTACATAATTAGTAGGTTACTTTTCACGATGATTACTTAGATTATAAGATTTAACATATTTGTAGTCATGGTATCCAAAAAGAGTTAGAAACGCAGTAGTTATGGATATTTTTCCTATTTAAACATTAGAGATTTCGCAGGTATTGGTAACACCTTTCCCCTACCCGAATAAAGTGATCCTTGTGATTATATAGAGAAATTGAACACAAAGGGTATTCATCCAATCTACGGAGTACATATTGCATTCAATTTTATGAGATCACCCATGTAATTTGCATTAAACAAAGAAGATTTCTTGTTACAAAGGTTTTAGCCACTATGGCTAATTGTTGTCTTATTTTCAAGACCTCTAGCACCCGTTATTCTTCTGTTGCTTGGCTTTACAAATCTTTCAATGTCCAAGAAATTGATGTAGAATAAAAAGCACCGTGATAATATTTGTTAGGTATAGCAATCAGATACTAGAGCTTAGACTCGTGCTTATAACGTGTTGTAAAATAAATGAGAAACAAAGAGAATTTAGAGGAAGAAAGTTTCTTAATTTCATTGATACGTAAATACTCGAGGGATATGACCCTAGTACAAAGTCAAGTATCCCAATAAACTCTTTACTAATTGTGGAATATAAGTGGACTAAATACATATTTTCTAACACATATAACATCCCCCTTAAATTTTAAATCCGCCAAGGATTTCTTTATCTTTGACCTTCCTGAACATGTTGTACACAAATTTTACTCATTACTAGCTTGCAGGCCACGCGTTGCATGGCCGTAGTAATAGAAATTATGTTTAGTAATTTTGATAGCGTTCATAAATAATTTTTTTAATTAAGTTAATGCCGATTATGGTAATGTTATTTTATATAAATAAAACTTAGGGTCCGTTTGATTCAAAAGTGAGCAAAAGTGGATATGACAAAATTTTCCTTGTGTAAAATTTTTCATGGCAAATTTTACCTAGTTTTTTCACATGAAGCTATCAAAAAACAATTAGGCGAAATTAAAGTCAATCCAATTAGTTTATTTAAATATTTTTTAAAAAGTTTTTAAACAATTTTTAAAACATTTCTAAAACAGTTTTTTTTTAATTTTTTTTTGATAAAACAGTTTTTTAAAATAATTTTTACAATATTCGAAACAGTTTTTAAAACATTCAAAACAATTTTTAAACCTTTTAAAATAGTGTTTTTAATAGTTTTAAAACAAGTCTTTAATAAAACAGTTTTATAAAACATTTTTTAAAACCGTTTTTAAATTATTTTTAAAACAGTTTTAAAACATTTTTTAAATAGTTTTTAGAACATTTTAAAAACATTTTTGTAACATTTTTTATCAAACAGTATTTTTTTATAACAATTTTTAAAACAGTTTATAAAACAGTTTTTTTTAAACATATCAAAAACAGTTTTTATAAAACATTATTAAAACAACATTTAAAATAATTTTTAAAGCATTTTTTATAACATTTTTAGAAAACAATTTTTATAATATTCGAAACAGTTTTCTTAATTATTCAAAACAGTTTTTACACCTTTTGAAATAGTGTTTTAAAACAGATTTTTTAACAAAACAATTTTGAAAAATATTGTTTTAATTTTTTTTAAATTGTTTTTAAAACAGTTTTTAACAGTTTTAAAACATTTTTTAAATAGTTTTTAAAACAATTTAAAACCATTTTTTTTATAAAACAGTTTTTTATTTAAAACAGTTTGTAAAATAGTTTTTAAAATATTTTAGCATAAAAAAATAAAAAAAACACTTGTGAGAAGTGGCAAATTGTTTGGCAAATAATTCTCACCCAAATGGCAAAGCAAAATTTGCCCAATTTTCATGCATCGGAGGTGTTGTACATGAGCAAATGGCTTGTAGGCAAATTTTGTTATCAAACAGACCAAAAAGTGGGCAAATGTCATATTTGCCCACTGATTTGACATTTGCATGAAATATTTGTGAATCAAACGGACCCTTAATAGTAAACCAATATATAAAATTTCATGAATGACCTTATTCTTTGTAGAAGTACATTCGTATATGTTAAATATACGGACCAAAAAACAATCCTTAGACATTGAAAATGTAATTATAAATTCTCATTGTTTCCAAAAACTAAATGTATCACTTGCAAGTGTTTGTATATCTTCATGCTAAGGCTTGCTGTAAGTTCACTCTTTCCTGAAATCTATCAATGAGTATTTATAAATATTCATGGCAACTTTTGAACTTAATGGATGAAAATTTGTATGAGAGTAAGCTGTTAAACATAAAAAATGTGAAGGCAGAAGTGACACGATAACAATCTTTTTTGTTTTGTGAAATATTAAACCAATGTCATAAAAATTATATTAAAGAAACAATTTAGATGTTTTATAATATGTAAAATGATGATTTAAAAAGAACTTAAATATAGAACGTTTTTCACTCCTTAATCATCCTTTTTTATCTTTGCTCCAAACATGACAGAATTTTACCTCATGCTTAATACTTTAATTAATTAAAATGTTCTGCTTATATATTGCACTAAAGTAAAAAATTCAATTGAAATAAAATAAATACTCGAGTGAGAATGATAAGAAAAATAAATAATAATTATACAAAAATTCGCAAGGCATAGTGTAAAGTTAAAGAAAATGCTTTCCATACATAATATGTTTATATATTTATTAGCTTATAGGCTAATATACTTACATATTAGTAAGAATTAAGATAAAAATCAATAATTTCCAGAATTAACATGATAAAAAAAAGAAAAACAAATAACAATAGTTCCCATCTAATAAGAATTCTAAATGTCCAAGATGTACTCCTAACAAAAAGAGTACACATAAGAAATGATACAAGAACACAAAATCTTCAATGTTAATTAACAACTGTAATTATGTTATTGTCTAATGACTTTTAATAGATATATATTACCTCGACAAATGAAACTATATCAATATCTAACCATTCCAGCCAAAAAATTATAAATTTAGCATAATACTCCACCAACAGTAAATGCATAAGCCAAATTTCAACTTAAAATATAAACTTATAAATAATCAGACAAACCAACCACAAAAATGATACTCATTTACAAATATTAATGTCGGAGTAGTAGGGGTTGTGCTCCGACAGCAACGTCAATTCCTTAAAATAGAACCAAGTATTTGTGGAAATCAACACAAGCAACACCCGCATACATATATATAGACAGAGGAAAGCGCAATTAAAAAGGGAACATAACAATGAGGAAAAACTTTAATAGAGAGAGAAGTTAACGAGTTTACGAATTTATTTATGGGAGGAAGATGGAAAGATGCTTCAGTTTTTGTACATAAGAAGATTTTCGAGAGGGAGAGAAAGAGCCGAAGAGAACTGTGGCTTTTACGGGTGAAAGTGTAGTGGGTAATTGAAGGGTTGGGCAGAGAGAGAGAGAGAGAGAGAGGGGGGGGGGGGATTCGAGCATTTAATGAAGGGGTGAGAGTGAGGGGTGTGGAAGGTAAAGAGAAGTGGAAGGGGAACAATACTTTGGTATTAGCCGGGTAAAGAAAAGTGGGAAGTAAAAGGGTTTTAAGGGGTTAAGTTAATTGATTAATTAATATGGGTTATTAAAATTGTACACATGTCGTCGTGTGAAAGTGACAAATGTCTACACTGGATTCTGCTCTCAATTTTAGTTATATATTATAACATGCACACAAATTTATATTAACATGTTATACACATGATTAATATATATCTATAAGCACAAGTTACATAAACAATTCCTACAAGAGTCACCTATGCAATTTGTACACACAATTCATACTAAAGTTATGTAACTTTTATATATACAATCCATACACAAGTTACATGCATTATATATACACGAACGTTACATGAATAAATACACAAATTTATAAACTAGTTATAGCCATAATTCACACACATGTTCTATAAGAAATCTATTTATATATATAAAATTGTAGTCTGAAATCACCTTAACTTTCCACATAACATATCATTAATGAATTCCATCTTAACCCACATTTAGAGCTTATCCCTTGGTTTTCCCAAACAGGCTAAACAATCTGTGCAAAAAATGCAGCCTTAATTATCAAACCTTTTAGCTCCGCTTATTCATCCCTCCCTCTCTCTCCCACCAGCAAAATTAACGTGAAGGGCGAGTATCGAAAGGCCCGCTTGCTCCCTAAGTCATTTTCTGGCCTCTTTTTTCTCTATAAATATAATTATATGCATATGCTTCGTTCATGCGCATTCAAGTTTTCAAAGCGCGACGCTGACAAAACTAATGGTGGGAAGTAGGTTTCTAGACAGATTGGAAGGTGGTTCCAATCATAGTTCTGATAGAAATTATCTAACTTCAAAATTGAGTAATGTCATAAACCTCATGTATCATTAATTTTTTTGTCCATTTGGATAATCTTTTAAGTGTTTTTTGTTTGTTTATATTGACTATGATGCATATTTGAGATGGTATGGATAATTACTTAATCTCCTCTTAATGGTGAGGAAACTGTGATGCTGGTATTCAGGGCCGGTCCCGTAGGTTTTGGGGCTCAAGGCAAACTTGTAAAATGGAGCCTTTTATATAATAATTTTTTTTATGCAAAATATATATTTTTGTATTTTTACAAGATAATAGGAAATGACTCAAATATATAAGCTGCCAGAATACTAATGATAAATATAATGTATCATTTTTAAACAACCCACCATGGTCAAAAGACCTACAATTATCACTCAAGTACTCTTCCTCCTCCCCCCTAAAAAAAAGTAAACAAAACAAGGATAATAAACTGAAAATATTAATTAAAATATGATCTTCTCGCTTTTTTTGTTGCAAAATCACTAATCAAGCTTGGATAATCAAGTTTTTTCACCATATCCTTTTCAATTGATAATAATGCTAGTCCATTCAACCTCTCTTGTGACATTGTTGATCGAAGGTAAGATTTGATTAATTTCAACTTTGAAAAGCTTCTTTCTGCAGTTGCAACGGTGACTGGTATAGTCAATAATATTCTATAAGCTATCCACGCATTTGGAAAAGTCCCATCCATTGTATGCAAATAATTCAACACATCAACGACTTTTTTTGCTTCTTTTGGCAAGTATTCTCTCAACAATTTTAACTCCAAAAATAAGTCCTTACCATCAATATCATAATGGCTTCCATGTTTGAGTTTTTCTTCAAGGTTGTCACACTGAGTCTTCAAACTATCATCATCCATGGACTTAAGATTCTTCAAATCAAATAAAAACCCAAAAAACCCTTCATAACATTCGAATTATTCAAACCTACTATTGAGTGAAGAAATAGCTTGATCCACTACATGTAAAAAGTAATTGATTCGAAATGATTCTTCTCCTGAAAGTTCCACCTCTTTAGTAACACTCTCATAAAATTGCTTCTTTCTTTGAATGACTCGTTTTTCACGAAACACCGCTTCAATTTCCATATCCATTGCTAATTGTTGTGCTTCAATCATGGCTTTTTTGAACCCATTCTCTCTGTAGTCCTGAAAGTATTTAATTAGTCCTTTCAATTGATCAATGGCAATATCAATTTGCATATCTTCTTTTTGTAGAAATTTACTAACAGTGTTGACAACAAACAATAAATTATGCCAAATAACCATACTTAATTAAAACTCAAAATTCTCCATGTCATTAATTGCCAATGATTCGACTTCGCTTTTTGTTTTCGGTTCCTGATCCACATTTGCTAAGTGAATTAATGCATCTCTTAATTTTCTAGCTTGAAATCTTACCGCTTTAACACTGTCAATGCGACTCTCCCATCGTGTTTGTGACAAAGACTTCAGAGTTAAACCTTCAACATGTTCTTTCAAAATATCCCATCTTTTGGTAGAAGAAGAAAATAAAGTATAAAGTCGTTGTACCACACCCAAAAAAGAAACAGCTTTAGAACAAGAGTTTGCCATATCACAAAGTGCAAGGTTAAGACTATGACAACCACACGGAGTGTAAAATGCTCTTGGATTTACTTCGAGTAACCTATTCTGAACACCTTTAGTTTTTCCTTTCATATTAGATCCATTATCATAACCCTGTCCTCTTACATCACAAATATTAAGTCCCAAAGTTGCCAACACTTCTTCAAGCTCATTAAAAAGCCCTAATCCCGATGTATCATCTACCTTTAGAAATCCTAGAAAAAACTCCTCCACATTAATTTGACCTTTTGAAATATCAACACAACGTATAATTAAAGTCATTTGTTCCTCGTGACTTGCATCTGGAGTACAATCTAGTATGATAGAGAAATATTTAGCTTCTTTGATTGTGTTAATGATTTCACGTTTGATCTCACCCGCTAATAATTCAATAATTTCATTTTGGATTTTGTGGCTAAGATAATGGTTGTGGATTTCACCACTTTGATAACGTCGAATATGCTCTTTCATTATTGGATCAAACTCCACAATCATTTCAATTAAACCTAAGAAATTTCCATTATTTTCTTGATATATCTTCTCATTATCTCCTCGAAAAGCAAAACTGTTCTTGGCTAGTGCTTTAACAACAGAAATTATCCTCACTAACACTTCTTTCCAATGCTCTCTCTCTTTATTTATCATTTGTTGTACCTCTGAATCAATTGTTTCATTCTTTTTCAATCTCATTTCTAAATCAAGCCAACGTTTCATGCAAGAAATATGTTCATTACCCCCCTCATGACTTAAAAGCCTCTGACTAATATTTTTCCAATTGTTAAATCCGTTAGTAGCCAATTGAGTCTTGTTCTCATCCGACCTAAACAATTTACAACAAAAGCAAAATACCCTATTTAAAGAAGGTAAATATACTAGCCATCTTCTATCACGCTTCTCTCCATTCAACCATTGTCGAGTGTAGTGCACTCGAGAGAAATGTCTACCATCATTATCTTTAGGAAAATCAACAACAACTCTTATGGGCCCTCGTTCCACTAAAAGCTCTCTATGGTTTCTACCAATCTTATCCCAATTTTCAGGATCATAAATATTTAACGGTCCATATTCATTACTAGATTCTTCATTCACCAAATTTTCATGCTCTTTGTTTAAACCTTCTTCATTATCGTTCTCATTAATATCGTCTTGATGCATCAAATTTTCATCATCAATCAAAGCTTCTTCATTTTCATTCTCATGTTCATTTCCCGTTTCATTCAATTTAAAAATAAATTTATCAAGAGCTCCCGTTTGGGATTGCATAAATTTTTCTATCTTTTGCTTCTTCTTTAATTTTTCCCATCCAGGAACATACTTTCTAGGAGGCATGGTATAAATACACAATAATTCAACAATCAATCTAAAAAATTCCAACCGCAACCAAATAAAGGAACAATGGAACCTGATTTGCTGAATTTGTAAATCAAACTTGAAAGCCTTTTCTCGCTAAAAAAATCCTGAAAATACATTAAAAAAATTAACATCATGAACTTATTACACAAAAAACATTAACATATAGGACAAACATAACAGCATTTTGAACAAAAAATAAATAATAATAAACAACATTTAGAACAAAAAACAAACATAAATCAGGTTGTACTCTTTTTTAATGTTATTAGTTTTTTAATGTTTTTTCTTTTAATAAATTAGGTTGCAATTTTTTTTTAGTTAACTTAAAAAATATTACTAATCAGGTTGTACTCTTTTTTAATATTTTTTTAGTTAATGACATATTAATAACAAATTTTATTAAATAAGGCCGGATAAAAAAAAATTAACTAAAAAATGCAACCTAATTTTATTAACAGATTTTATTAATAACAGATTAATAACATATTTTATTAAGTTAACTAAAAAAAAAGGCAACCTAATGTTATTAACAGGTTTTATTAAGTTAACTAAAAAAAACGCAACCTAATTTTATTAACAGATTTTATTAAGTTAACTAAAAAAAAATAAACGCAACCTAATTTTATTAACAGATTTTATTAATAACATATTTGATTAAGTTAACTAAAAAAAACGCAACCTAATTTATTAAAAGAAAAAACATAAAAATTAACAACATTATATGGAAAAAAAACAAACCTCTTGATTTTGAATATATTTGGATTAAAACATCTTGATCTTGACTTTCCTTTTCCTATCCTCTTGAAGATTTTGTAAAAACACTTAAGAGAATGAGAGAAGAGAGAGAAACGGCTGTCAGCCAACTTTGGGTATAAAGGGTACGTAGGGTTTATTTTGGGTATAAAGAATAGAGGGGTGTTAATGGGTTTTTAATTTAAGGAATTTTGGGCCTAAAAATTTATACAGCAATTATACATCATACTAATAAAAAATTTGGACCTAAAAATTTATGTCAAATTTGGGGGCCCAAGGCTTTGGCCTACCCCTTGGGCCGACCTTGCTGGTATTTAAATCACTGGTTATTTGTAAAAGAAAAATTGTGTTGTGGTGGATATATGACCATTCTCTTTGAAAAGTTATTTATAATTATTTAAAGGCAAAGAATCTTATCACTAAAAAAATCTATTATTCAAAGAGGGGACAAAACTCCTCCTTCGGGGAGATCCAACACATCCACTTCTCTTCTCACACCTCTTTATTCATTTCCCACCAGGTATTTATATTTTATTATTTCAGCCTTATATTCAAATTTCTATATATGTATGTAATGAAATCAGGACTTCAGTTTTAATTTTGCATACGTACGTATTATTAATCCACATAAATTATCAAACGGCCTCTTATAGAAGGAACTTATTTCTTTTATTTTGGTTTTTGTTCACAGTTGAAGCTAGGGTTCCTATTTTCGTATAGCTGATTTCTTTATTAAATCAATCGAATTTGAATCGGTATATTGTATTGAAAATTACCTAATTAGCAATTTTTATCTCGTAATTTTCGTTCTAAAAAGGATTTACAGTTTTATTTACTATATTAAACTACTTCAATGATTGAAAACTTGTTTTCTTTGTTTAGTGATCATAAAACTATATGAAAATTGAGTTATAATGTATTTTAAAAATTACAAATATCGGTTGTACTTATTTAATGTCATTCATATGACTTTTAATATAAAATTAAAATTCGATCTTCTTTTATTCTTAAAATATATTGTGTGAAATAGAATATAACAACAAAGCAATACACGGTAGATAAATTCGATCACACATCGCGTGACCTATATGCTAGTAAGTATATAAAACCACACAAGCTATACATTCTAGTTATTTATTTCGTGAGAAAGATCAGAGTAACAATTACACGTTGCAGCAATTATAATTCAGCACCTTACAGTTTCATGCAAACGAAGACAGAGAATCTAAAGGAAGTTGAACTGGCCGTTGTGCAAGAGAAAAAAAAAAGTGTGGTGGCTTCTTAATCCCACATCGGAAACAATAGAAAGAAAGAGAATGAAGCATGGATTATATATTGAGAAGGGTTGGGGCAGTACAAAGCACTTACCTGGACGGGGTCAAATGGGTGATCAAAGAGGCCCATGGCCTAGATTGATGACCTCCATTGCACGTAGGAGGGGTGTCCGTCTAAGGTCTGTCCAAGTGTCAGAGCTTACGTCATAATTTGTGTTAGTGGGGGCCTGCGTTCGCGCGGCCCCCATCCATTACATACAAAGATTTTTGCACAGCTTCAAGCCTAGTTGAGTTTGCGGTTAAAACTATCTCATTTTGTGTAATTGTATATGGGATATTTGCCAAAGCATAAATTCGTGGCTTAAAGCATTACCAGTGTTGATATGTATTCTTTCGAAATTTTTAAAAGACTTAAACTGAAGAGTGAGCTTACTTTAGCAGCCCAGTATCAAGCTATCTTCTATAGTTAATTGTATATGGGATATTTGCCAAAGCATAAATTCGTGGCTTAAAGCATTACCAGTGTTGATATGTATTCTTTCGAAATTTTTAAAAGACTTAACTGAAGAGTGAGCTTACTTTAGCAGCCCAGTATCAAGCTATCTTCTATAGTTTATATATGTCTAACTGTATTTGGCTCGAATACTGGTAGCGTAGTCAATCTAGTGTAATTGGCAGGGTTGAGCCCAAGTTTTAACTTGTATCAATACTTATGGTGAAAGTGCTATAATTTTTTTACATTTGATCTTAGGTCCTATTTTTCGGTATCTTATATTTATTCCACGATAGATAGGTTTATTTTTGGGTTAATTATTGAATAGTCCCTACTATAAATGTATATTTTTTAAAAAGGACACATATTTTTAATTTAACCCATTTAGTCCCTCAAACACTCAATATTCTCTTATTTTTAGAAATATGTGGCAAAGGACTTTTTGAGGCAAAATAAAAAAGCTTGGACTAAATGAGTATTAAAAAATGTTTGAAGGACTATTTGGTATATGTCCCTTTATTTTTTTTAGTTAAAACACCATGAAAAAGTGTTTTCATTTTGGCCCCTTTGTGTAGTAATAGTGTAATCGTGCAATATTTTGTAATGTATATGTGAATGTCGACAAAAATGTTAGTTTGTAAGAGGCAAAAAATCTTATTGGTTATGACTAAGTTGAAAAGCTACCATTAATTTTCTTGAAATTAATTTATGCAAACTATAACCCACGTTTTGGGACACTTCGATTATGGAGGAAAAGGCTAAAAACATTTCATTGATTTTGAAAGAGGATAATAGTTGTTCATTAAAAATTAGGAAAAGATAAAACACGTGTCACATAACATGTTTTTATTATCAAATACAACAATAATTAATAATGATACGTGTGTGTGCATTGTATTTGAAGTAAATTTGGTGGGTAATACCAAAGAGTGGTAGGTTGATACCACCCCTACACACCATGTGTGTTTCGATAAAAGTATGTTCACAATCTACCAACCAATTGCGAATGGAGAACAATTATTCATGGGAAACTCATCCACCTCGAAAGTTGAAGGTAAAGGCAAAGTACTGCTAAAAATGACTTCGGGGAAGCATCTCGCACTCAACAATGTATTGCATGTACCTGACATCCAAAAGAATCTTGTCTCCGATTCCGTGCTAAGCAAGAAAGGATTAAAGCTAGTCTTTGTTGAAGACAAATTTGTACTAAGTAAAGATGGAATGCATGTAGGGAAAGGATATATGTGTGATAGGATGTTCAAATTGAACGTCATGACTGTTGTACCTAAAAGTAACAATGATAATAATAATAATATGATATCTTCTACTTATATGATCGAGTCTATGGATATGTGGCATGGTAGACTTGGACATGTTAATTATAATACTTGAAGTAAATTAATTCACTTAGAATTAATTTCTAAATTTAGCATTGACACAAGTCACAAATGTGAAACATGTGTAGAAACTAAATTAACTAAAACACCTTTCCATTCAATTGAAAGGAGTAGTGAACCTTTAGATTTAATTCAAACCGATATATGCGATTTAAAATTTGTTCAAACTAGAGGTGGGAAAAAATACTTTATTACCTTTGTGGATGATTGCACTAGGTATTGCTATGTCTATCTTCTAAGAAGCAAAGATGAAGCAATTAAAGCTTTTAAGCAATACAAGATAGAAGTTGAGAACCAACTTGGTAAAAAGATTAAAGAATTAAGAAGCGATAGAGGTGGTGAATACGAATTTCCCTTTAAGGAAATATGTTTAGAGAATGACATTATTCACCAAACTACCGCACCTTACTCTCCTCAATAAAATGGGATTGCGGAACGTAAAAATCAAACTTTAAAAGAAATGATGAATGCATTATTAATAAGTTCGGGATTGCCCCAAAACATGTGGGGGGAAGCATTGTTTTCAGCTAATTACATTCTCAACAAATTAATTCGTAAGAAAACAAATAAGATACCCTATGAGTTATGGAAAGGATGCAAGCCTTCCTACAAATACTTAAAAGTGTGGGGGTGTCTTGCAAAAGTACTAATTCCTAAACCTAAAAAGGTAAAAATTGGTCCAAAGACTATTGACTACATATTCATTGGTTATGCACATAATAGTAGTGCATATCGGTTCCTTGTGCATAAGTTTGACATTCTTGAAATTCATGAAAATACAATCATAGAATATAGGAATGCATCATTCTTTGAAAATATCTTTCCTTGTAAGAATACAAAAGAAACAAGTTCTAACAAAAGAATGCTTGAAGTTACAAATGGTGAACCTCGAAATACTATTGAGGAAGAACCTAGACGTAGGAAAAGAGCTAAGATTTCAAAATCTTTCGGTTCGAATTTTCTAACATATATGTTAGAAAGTGAATCTCAAATGGTAAAAGAATCTCTATCCACTCCGGAAGCCTCATATTGGAAAGAAGCTAGTAATAGTGAAATTGAATCCATTATGCAAAATCATACATGGGAACTACTGGACCTACCACTGGGGACAAAACCTTTAGGGTGTAAATGGATATTCAAACGAAAAATGAAAGCTGATGGAACCATTGATAAATATAAGGCTAGACTTGTAGCTAAAGGATACAAGCAAAAAGAGAGAATAGATTATTTCGACACCTATTCACTTGTTACAAGGATTACATCCATTAGAATGTTAATTGCAATTACAGCAACACATAAATTGGAAATACACCAAATGGATGTTAAAATGACATTTTCAAATGGTGAATTAGATGAAGAAATATATATGGAACAATTGGAAGGTTTTATATCTCCTGGAAATGAAAGGAAAGTATGTTAACTTGTGAAGTCATTATATGGGTTGAAACAAACACCTAAACAATGGCATGAAAAATTTGACAATGTCATGAAGTCAAATGGTTTCAAAATAAATGAGTGTGACAAATGTGTTTACATTAAAAGCACTCAAGCTTGACATGTGATTGTATGCTTATATGTAGATGATATGCTAATAATTGGTAATAATAATAATAATAATGTTATCAATTCTACTAAACAAATGTTGACTAGTAGCTTTGAAACGAAGGATATGGGATTGGCTGATGTCATCTTAGGAATTAAAATTACTAGAACCCCTCAAGGAATCCGCTTATCTCTATCACATTACATTGAAAAAATACTTCAAAAGTATAATAAATATAATCAAAGTCCAGTGAGAACACCTGTAGATCCAAGTCATCACCTCCTTAAAAATAAAGGTGAAGGTATATCTCAATTAGAGTATTCTCGTATTATTGGAAGTTTGATGTATTTATCAAACTGTACTCGACCTGATATAGCATACTCGATTAGTAACCTCAGTCGATATACGAGTAATCTCGGGAAAGATCATTGGAAAGCCTTGATAAGAGTTATTCAATACTCTTTGGGGGATGGGTGGGTTTCACTACGAACGATATCTAGCAGTACTTGAAGGCTATAACGATACAAATTGGTAATCTGACTCAAACGATTTGAAATTCACAAGTGGATATGTATTTACTCTTGGAGCTGCAACCGTATCTTAGAAATCCTTGAAGCAAACATGCATTGCAAGATCCACTATGGAATATGAATTTATTGCTTTAGATAAAGATAGGGAAGAGGCTGAATGACTTATAAACTTCTTAGAGGATATTTCGATATAGTTAAAGCACGTGCCACCTATCATAATACATTGCGATAGTCAATCGACAATTGCTAGGGTTGAAAATAATAACTATAACGGTAAATCATGACATATACGTCGTCGACACCAAACCGTTAGACAATTGCTCTCAAATGGAATTATTTCTGTTGACTATGTAAAGTCAAAGGAAAATATTGCGGATCCACTAAATAAAGGTATACCTAGAGAGCAAGTTGCAAGTTCATCACATCGAATGGGCCTAAAGCCTATAAAATTCTAAAGAACCGTCTTAATGGAAACCCAACCTAAGTGACTAGAGATCCCAAGAAATAGGTTCAAAGGGACAACCTAATTATGATGACTCAGTTTGCATTGAGAAGTAATACTTTAATTACTTCCTCCCATTCCGAAGATGAGTCAGTGCACAAATTGTTGCGTGTATAAGTATAAACTATGTTTTTAATAATTTCCATATCTTGAATGTATAGGTCAAGTGGGGTATTAGCAGGCTACTCTTTATAGAAATCACCTATGTGAGTGAGAAGGGGTCGCTTCTATGAGAATAACGAAGGATATTTTTCTAGCATACTCATGAAACTAGTAGGTGTCCAAGGCCAAAATTGACACAATAATAAGAACCAATAAGGTTGGAAAGACATTGTGTGAATACTATTGTCTCAGTTTACACAAATGGTCGATCAATTCAAGACATCACGTTCATTGATTGGCTAGTAAGCTCGATAATATCTCACTAGGAAAGATTCAAAGCCACAAGCTATCTTTTTAGATGCAATGCTTTTTCTTAGAAAAACCCTTTGTTTGCATCTATATTCGTTTGATTCTTTCAAATTTCATTCATGTGGGGGATTGTTGTATATTTTATTAAATGACAGCTTATTTTGTCAAACATTAGAGTCAATTTTAATTAAGACACATATGTTAAAAGTGACGTGTCTTAGTACCAATGTGTTCCTTGTAGCAAGGAGATTAATTTGGTATACCCACTTGTTCAAAATAGTGAAGTAATGAATGAGAAATTTAGACTTAAAGTGACCCATTTGAGTTTAAGCTAGATGGTGTAACATAGTTAAGTGGGTTTGTCTCACATTAGAAAAGTGGTAGAAATACTTGGAGTTAATATACCCAAGTTATGGGACTAAGGCTTGGATGCCTTGGGCTATCACAACTCTTTGAAGGGGAGATGACCTACACTATGCATTTGTTGGGCTTCTGGTTTTTCGAAGCAAAATAATTAATTACGTATTAATTATTTTTCCCATTAATTAATTATTTAAAAACACTGACATTTTTTAATTATTTAAAAACGCTGTCATTTTTTAATTATTTAATTAAAACGTTGATTTGTTTTGTTAGAGAGCTACGACTGTACAAGCAGTCACATTTTTTTTGGGAAAAGCCATGAGTTGCAACCCTTCACCACTTATAAAAAGGACCATATGCAGTCCATTTTAAACACTATAAAATCTACCCGAATTCCCTACTACTGTCATTGTTCCCTTCTTACTGCTTGAGAGAAATTCACCATTGTTGGTTCGTGGGACTGTTGCACTGAAGTGCTTCTTGTAACAAACATTGATCGTTTCATCATGCGAGGCAAACGCCCACTGAATTTTTTGTCAGCACCGTAACAGGGGCGTATTTTGTCTTAAAGAGAGATATTTTAACTTTCGACTCGGTCAAAACTCTGCAAATGATTTTTTCAATCACAAACTGTATGTTCTTCTTGTCTCTCTTTACCGTTACTGTTTTTCTAGAGTAATTAATTAATTAATTTTAATTACTGTTTATTTAATTAGTGAAAAATTAATTTTTCGTAATTCGGTAAACAACAGTGTGTGTTATAGCTTTCTCCCCATATCACTTTAACGTTTCCAAATAGAAGCAATGGATTATGGATGTAATAACCAGCCCTAGAAAATAGATGTTAAATAATAATTGGAGTATTTGACTCTGAAATGGAATTGGAGAAACAATTAAATAAGTGATTGAACTAGAATTGTGCATAAAACGACAAGTTGCGAAAAGTGAACAAAAAGGAAAAATTAACTTTGCATGGGCATCATGGAGGGACATTTAGATTCAAATGGCCAAAATTAATATATTGTTAGAGTACAACGTGATTCAATTAAGAAACGAAGGACCTACAGTCATGAGGAAGTATAAACGAAAATTTGGTCGGCACACGACACTCTAAAGTGCAACCTTGTGTGATTTTTAGAAAAATAGTCATAAGGAGTAAAAATGGTTTGACCATAAATTATGGGTACTAAAGTGAAGGATAACAAGGATATGGGGTCAAATTGGAAAAAAATAAGAGTTTTTGAGAAGGGGTCGATCGATCGATCGATCGATCATGTCTTCCGACAGTCTACCTTATTTGATGCGCTGTTCGATTATGGTCCCTTGATTTTACCACTTGTCAACTTATTATGTACTCCAGACCAAGATGATTTTGGGTTAGGGAATAACTTGGTGGTATATAACGAAGGTGGGGGTGTTCTAGGGTTGAGAAACCCTTTCCTCATTCTTGCAGCCACCCTCTCTCTCTCGTTCTCTAAGTTGTAGTTCTTGAGGATGTTTTTGGCCAGAAATGATAAGGCCCAAAGCAACATATTACACCTCCAGTTACAGATATGAACCATCCATTAATAATCCTACAAACCCCATACATCACCATATAGAAACCTTAGACATATGGTATAAGGTAGAAGATGAAATTCTTGAAGGTTGTTGGGTGTTCTGAAAATGGGCTTTGAAGAGGGTTCCTGGAGGTTGAAGAAAGCTAGCATGTATATGGAGAATGGATTCTTGGAGACAAGCTTTGGTGGGCTTTTAGAGACCCCCTTGGGGCCACCTTTGAAGGTGGGAGGTCCTCCATCTTCTACAACATCTACACAATTTTGGAAGCATTAGAGGTGGGATTCTTTAACCTTGATTTAGATTTATTATTTAGCATAACCCCAGATTGAAATTTACATATATTAGATTTAATATATATAGGTTTCGTGTTGATTTGCATCCATGGAATTCATTGGGTGGGTTTCTATGATTTCTTGAACAAATGGGTTTTCAAAGAAGTGATTAAATGGGTTTTGAATTTGATAAAATTTCAGAATAGTATTTCCCACCATTTGGGTGTAAAATGTGTAGGAAAATAGTTAAAATCAATTCATGGGTTTATTGGTTACACTATTGGTATTTTGTGTAAGGATGGGTATTTAAAATGAGAATTAAATGTACTAATTACCTTATTAGTATCATGTTTAATATTTTCTATGCCAATGGGTACTTACAACAAGAGGTTTAATGGGTTTTTTTAAAATAGAGAGATTTTTCAGCCCCAAATCACAAACATTTTATAGAGTAAAATGTTTTAATTTCACGTTTTAAGGTGAATAAATGATTTCTTTGATAAAAGAACATTTGAGGCATGTGTACCCTTTTGTTAGATTGATATAGTGATTTTTATGTTGATAAATTATTATAAAGTGCACAAATAAACTTTCATTAGTAAAATGTACTATTTAGTTTGTTTTAAACCAAGTTTTGGGATTAAAAGTGTAAATATGTAAAAGTGTAGTCTTCCTGAAAACTTTGGGTAAAGATGTAAATCATAAGAATATAGGAGACTAAGTGTGAAATAAATGATTAAGTATGGGTTTTTATGAAAATAGTCATGATGAAAATGTGTGACAACAAGTTTGAAATTATAAAGTGCCAAATGTGTGAATGTTGGTTAAAATGGGGTTTTAGTGTTAAACTCACAAAATCATGTGCGGGGACTTTAATATGTGAAAGGCATGATTTTATATATTAAAGAGACTAAAACGAAAAATGTGTAATTTTGACAAAGTGAGAAGTTGAACAAGTGTTTTAATGACGAAAATGTCTACGTGTCGAGAACGGAACTCAAAAAGGGTGTTTTTGTGAATAACACTTGAAAAGGAATAAGGTTGCAAGTTTTGGTGAAGAAAGAGGGTAAATCGGTAATTTACCTAAAGTGAAACATTTTTATGAAATAAAAATGTAAGTGAATGTTTTTATACAAGTACGGTGAAATTGAATTAAGTCCTAAAATGTGAATTATTTTTGGTATAATATCAACACGTGTGTAAATAAAGGACTTAAAGAGAAGTAGTGATTTTTCAAGTATAATGGAAAAATGGACGGTTAAGTCCAAGGCTTTGGCTTAGGCCCAAAAAGGCAATGCAAATTAAAGTACAAATTATGAAAATATTGTACACATTGGCAAGATAATGATATTGGATGATACCGGGCTAAATAATTAAGTCGGGATATGCTGTCCTTAGGGTGAAAAACCCCAAACCAACTGCAATAGTATATGGCGGCGGAGACCGGTGGTGTGAGGCCACAAAGTCCGTGAGTGTTTGTTGGCAAATCCTAAAAACAATGATAAGTAATGAATCAAATATTCATGAAAGAGGGATAAATGAATGACACTAATTCATTGATTTACTAATGCAAGAATAACGCGTTAAATGTTTAAAGTTCATGTGGTAACATGGGATGGTTTAATAAGGTGACTTAATGAAATTAATCTACCTAACAAGATTTGAATTAAAGTAAACACAAGCGCGTGTTACATGAGTTTTATAAAGGAAAAGAGTATTTTTTTAAATACGGCATGTGTGTGTGTTGAATGGAAGTCCTGAAATGGTTAAGTAACTTTGGCGTAAGTTAATGAACATTGGATAGTAAATCTTTTGAAAGTAAGTGGAATGTTTTCCAAACAAACGCCAATTGTTTAAACTGTGTGGGTTAATGGGAAACACGTACAAGTCCTAAGCATGGTAATGCAAATGACTATTTTGTAATGTCAGGGAAGTTAAATGGTATCAAATGATGTTTTTGGAATAAAACGATTAAATACATGTGACACCCCGCCTAATAAAATACCTGGTGATAAGTCCTATACCAAATTAAAACAGGAATCCCAGTTGGTTCATTCATAGCATTACTGTCGAAAACTTTTTAAAACTTACTAACAACTTAGTATTCCAAAAAAAGTTGGTGCCAAATTTTATCTTATTAATTAGACCAAACAATACATGCGGAAGTAAATATAATCCATTCACACAACTGAATTAAATAAACTGAACAAATAATAAAATGACATGCCGAATAAACCATCGACCACCAAAATAAATAGTCCAATACAAACATCCAACACCTGAATAAATAATCTGAAAACTGTACTGAAAAGTCTGGATGACATGCCCTAAGTAAACTGAAACTGATAGATGATTCCTACTTTAGGAAAGAATGAATGAGGCATCTAATCCAAGTTCCTACTAGCATCCACATATGCCTCAGCTCAGTGTCCCTGGAATAGAATATCAATCCTGGCGTCCCTCTAGTTGGACACCTAAAAGGTTTTGAAAATAGTTTTATAGCAAGGGTTAGAACCCAAAACATTTTGAAAATATTTAGCAAGTGAATTAATTGCAGTAATTTAAAATGCATGAATGCGCTTCATATATAAGTTAGTGTCGCACTCTCTTGAGGACATTCTTATCCCTCCACTATTGTGCACACCTAACATTTACCTTAACCCCACCTAGTTGTACTACCCCGTCCAACTAGTCCTCGTATAATCTCCCCTTGCCATACTACTCTAACCCGAGTATAGAAATTCTTGGATTAATAATTTATCTCACCGATTAACTTAATTAATTTCCTTTAAATAATGATTATATAACTGTGTCACAAGTTATATAAAATAATTACATCACACACTATATTATTACCCGCATATAATATTTACTACCATTATATACGTACCTTCACTACAACAACCACACATATATCATACGTATATCCATCCCTCCGAGTATACCCTCTCCGGATGATTCCCTCTAAAGTGCTATCTCACTAGGTGTGCTCACATAACCTAGTTACCCAAGTTTGAATCGCTCACCAACTTGGTCCCAAAATGTAAACGTAGTGGAGGCGGTCATATTCCTTTCCTGAAAGTGAGATAAACCCCTCACCCATATACCGGACGCTATGACCTGGGGATATAATCACCCTAATCCGCAAGCTAGGGGATTCACCCATATCGCGCAAGCTCCCTTGGTAGCACTAGAGTATATATAACTTAAATAAATATCAGTCCCTGATATTTAATAGCACACATAAAGTACACACACACACACACACACACACACACACACACATATATATATATATACCATCACCACACCGTACATATATATATATATATATATATAATATAAATCCCGGCTTTCCCGTGTACTAAAAATTGGTAGCACTAGCCTGTATGTTCCCGAGTGTATGGTCCGACTCTAAATTAATTAATTTATCATTAATAAATTTCATTACCTTCACGAGTCTACGATCCGACTCTAATTTAATTAATTAACACATCAATTAATAATTACTAATCCGAGTCTATGGTCTGACTCTAATTTAATTGATTTACATATTAATTAATTAACACCAATCCGAGTCTATAGTCCGACTCACATTTAATTAATTTACACATTAATTAATTTGACACTTGGTGTCGCCCAATCATTATACCCGGACTTGCGCACTTGGCCCGCACCATTGTTAATACCCGCTTCTATATTTCACCCCATAACTAATTAATTACACCTCAATTCCTTTAATAATATAGTGCCACTCAACTATAATATCCGAACCTTTTCCCTCGGTCCAAAACCAATTCCTACGAATTAATTCCCAAAATTTAATCGTCCCGTGACATACAATTATCACCCTCCTAAACCCAATTATAATTACCTAAAAGTACCAAGAGTCATGACCCTATTTAATTTTCATCATTTAAATCAGTCCAAGAACCTTTTTCAATAATTATTTTCCATGTAATTAAAAACTGGCGTCACTGCCAAAAATCCTGTATCATCGATCGATCGAACCCCCTAGGTCGATCGATCGATCGTCCCAGTCATCGTCTTCTCCAGCCTACTGTTCGGCCATGGATGAACCCTAAAGATTTTATTTTCGTTCTAAACCCTTACCCAACTACAATCAACATTTCCTCCCCATAAGAAAAGGATCTAAACATCCGAAAGACCTTAATTCATCATCAAATTCCATTAATTTCCAACGTTTTCCCGATTTGGATTTTATCCGGGTTTCAAATCCCCAATACGATTTTCATCCCTATTAATAACAACTAATCATTGATTCTTACTGGTTTTAGCATACGATTCATACCTCAACATTCTATAATCATAAACATAATAAATCTCACCCTAATTCCATTAAAGTATATCAATTTCCAAAAACCCAATTTTTTTACATAAAAACTTCCCCAAAACAAATTTTGGTTTACACCTCTCATTATATGAATTTATTATCATCAATTTAAGAATTACAACAGTTAACCACTTGACTGAAATTGTTCGTAGGGTCTGATCCGTTGGTGTAGTTAAGTTGTTGATAACGAACACTCACTTTGTCCCTTGATTTGGCTCCAAAAGATCCCCAATTCACTTCTAGATTTGTTTTCTCTGTGTCTCTCCCAAACCCTAGGTTTAATGTTGTTAACTGGAGTTCAATCCATCCCTCAATTAGGTTAGAAACCCTTAATCCCGTTTTTGGCCACATGGGCCTAACTAAAATGGCCTGAATAGCCCCGTGTGGGCCAGGCTATGCCCAAAAATGCCCCGAGACCCGACTACTACCCCCGAGTATTGTTTTTTGACTATTTAGACCCATTCGATCTCAATCGCGCACTCAGAATCATCATCCAAAATACTTTATAACATTCTTCAAATTTTGACTTCAACAATGCGACACACATTAAATCGAACAATTTAACTTAAAGTCGCCAAATATAAATAATTATTCCCACTCAAATAAATTCTCCAAATTATAAATTTAAGTTTCTCCAATTTAAATCTCATAAATTTAAGTTTCTCCACTTTAAATATTTTTATATCTCCCAAAAATAATTAAATATTAAATCCTCAAAATTACGGGGTGTTACATACTTCCCCCCTTACAAAGGAATTTCGTCCTCGAAATTAAGATAAGCTTAGTACTCCAAGTCTCGAACATCACTCCCTATTCATGTGCCTCTAATCTCGCTACATCTATCTCTCCCATTTCTAACTACGAGTTACACAAATATGCATTTTAATTAACCAGTGCGCCCATACACCCTTACCCGTGCTTTACCGCATGAAAGTTACCTTAATTAACCAGGATGTCCATACACCCTGTCCCCGTGCTTAACCGCACGTAAGTTACCCGACTATGCTAGCCGTAACCCATAATATAACTTCCAACCCGTAGTCATATCACATATATGAATAATAATCGGGGTACCCAACCCATGTACTAATGACCAAACATCTCCCCACTTCCAACGTTGCGCTAAGTTTCTTGCGTGGGACGTCTCGCAAGCGAAATCCAAACAAGGAACCCCCACAATACACTACTACCTAACATTGTCGGTCGTTGGGATCTGTTAGACCCTCAATCCATAGTACATGATCCAAAAGCATAACAAACTGGAAGCCAACTGGCATGGACCTTACAGAGTAACAGAAGTTGTTCGTCCAGGGACATACATAATTGAAACTTTGGAAAGAGAAGAGTTCAAGAATGCATGGAATGCAGAGCATCTGCGCAAGTATTATCAATAGATAAAATTTCTATGTAACACAGTTCTTTCAATATGAATAAAGTGACGTTTCTTCTTTTGTTGAATTTTTTCAGAATATTAGTGCTACACACTACACAAACCCAAATCTAGAGTGCAGCATACTACCAACTCCGGTTGGTCGGCAATTCAATTACCACCAACTCCGGTTGGTTGGGAACCAATTACCGCCAACTTCGGTTGGTCGGAAATTCAATTACCACCACCTCCGGTTGGTTGGGAACCAATTACCACTAATTTCCGTTGGTCGGAAAATCAATACCACCAACTCCGGTTGGTCGGCAAATCAATTACCACCAATTTCGGTTGGTCGGGATCTAATTACCACCAACTCCGGTTGGTCGGCAAATCAATCACCACCAACTCCGGTTGGTCATAAACTCAATACCACCAACTCCGGTTGGTCGGCAAATCAATTACCACCAACTCCGATTGGTCGGGAACTCAATACCACCAACTTCGATTGGTCAGCAAATTAATTACCACCAACTCCGATTGGTCGAAATCTCATTAACACCAACTCCAGTTGGTCGATAAATCAATAACCACCAACTCCGGTTGGTTGGTACCAAACTAGGCAAGAAGCTGGACGACCTCCCGGGGTGTCCACTGTCTAGGCAACTAGGTAATCCATACGAGATTACTACAACTAAGCAGGAACATGGGATGAAAATCATTCCATTGCTTAGGCCCAAAGAGTGACAAGTCACTATAATCAAACAACAAATGGGATAAGTATGGTGTATATATATATATATATATATATATACTTATTCACCAACCAACAAACCAACAAACAAGGACATTCTACAAATTATTTCAAAGAAAAATGAAATTGTCAAAGACTAAAAATTTCTTCATTAAAATCAAGTAGATTACATATGATATGAATTTTGATTCATTACATAAACATATCCTATTCTAGGGGTTTCTTTCCCTCTGCTTTTGAAACAGGTTCTACCCCAGCTGGAGGATAATCTAACGCATAAGGGGAATTGATAAAGTTTAGATCTCGCAGCATTCTGGCATTCATTATGGATGGCCGATCAAGCAAGTGTTCTGAACGAGCTATCTCAAAGTTTGCAAGAAGACTGTAATCATCGAGATACTTAGAAATCAGGCATCGAGGAATTGCACGAGCAGGAATCCAACTAATATCAAGCTTAAAAGGAGGCACGGGCAAATCGAGCACACCAGGCTCATAATAATCCCATAACTAGTGTCCTTGCCCCAATTTTAGCACACACATAACGTTCAACCATCCCTACTTGTACCCCTCATTATTCGATTGATGAAAATGAGCATCAAGATGATATAGAGCTTCATTATACCCAGCCATCCAAAATTCCCTAGGCTGTTTGTGAAATTGATAAGTCAACCTCTCAAGTTGCTCGTGGAGTTTCTTCACCAAAGTTTCTTTAATTTCCAGAGCAGAACTTTGATTAGAGAGTTGCTCGAAAAAGTTTAGAATCTTCTTAGACATTTATGCGAAGGCTTGGTTCTTCGCCATCAAATGAACGACTTGATTCTCTAAATTCGACTGAGTTCT
Source organism: Sambucus nigra (assembly GCA_949130495.1). Lineage (NCBI taxonomy): Eukaryota > Viridiplantae > Streptophyta > Magnoliopsida > Dipsacales > Adoxaceae > Sambucus > Sambucus nigra. Next base: position 297,724,969 of record OX422215.1, on the reverse strand, counting down.
CGCTTCTTCAATGGTGACCCGACCAGCCCTTGCTCGTCCACGAGAAGAAGATATTGCTCTACTACGAGTAGATATGGAGGGTCTAGCTCATTTCAAAGTTTCTAACTCATCTCGTAAGTTAGCATTTTCTACCTCCAAGAGGGAAAAACCTTCATCATTAATGGGGACCAAGGCTCCCGAGGAAGAGGCAGCAGATTTGAGTTGTTTTATTTCCTCCTGCAAATCAATGTTCTCCTGCACCAACAACTTGGCGATATGTATATGCTCTTCAATTTCAAGCTTTAGAACACTTTCCATCTTCTCATGAGTAGAAATGAACTTGTCATATCCCTTGTTAGCACTCAATTGTTGGTAGTTTTTCTCATAGCCTTGAGCAGAAGTGTAGCAGATTCTTTGTACTGCTGTTAGAGTTCCTCGATCGTTCCTTAAAGATCTTCAATCATTTCATAATAGGCCACATTGTTGGCAATAGCACGATCGAGCAAGCACTTCAGGTATTGATAAGCATCAATTGCTCGTTCAAAGGCATCTGGTCCAAGTATATCAATGATTTGAGCCTCAATAAAATCTGCTTGACCAACTTTAAAATAGTCATTGCATTTCTTCATCAACTCTGAATCATGAGTTGATAAAAGTTCCATCCTGGCCACAAACTAGCAAAGACGAAATGAAAAAGAAAATCAACAAATGGTGCGAACAGAGAAAGAGAGAAATTCAAGACAAACAACAGAAGTTTAAATTTTATTCATCATGATAAAGGAGAACATAATTCAAGGTTACATCTAAGAAAATAGCAAAACAAAAGACCCAAATAACTTTAGATCTTCTCCTTATTTCCTATGACTTCTTGATAGGGTTTAGAGGAAGGGGTTGGTTGCTCGGAGGGCAAGGGCAGCTGCTCGATAGATGTGCTAGCTTGTTGGACTTGTTATGAGGGTTGGGCAACACCAACAACATGGAGCTGCTCTCTTGTCATCAAGGAAGACTCATCTGAAGCTGCTTCATCATCATCATCATCTTCTTCTTCTTCTTCTTCTTCTTCTTCTTCTTCTTCTTCTTCTTCTTCTTCTTCTTCTTCTTCTTCTTCTTCTTCTTCTTCTTCTTCTTCAGGAGAGGGAGGAAGTCCATGAGTATGCTACTGAAATAACTCTGAATTCTCGGTAACCTTCAACTCCTTCAAGGATGCTACCCATCCATCCCTAAAATATTTGACATCGGCATACTCCATTTGAAAAGACATGACAACTAGGCCCTTATTCCAACCCTTATCCCAACTAACACTGAAGGATTTTTTAACTGCAACTTTCCTTTTTACCCTCTTCGAGGAGGTCCTTTCCCTAAGGAGCTCTTCGGCAGACTTCAATTTTTCTTCCACCTTTGTTATATGCTTCTCAACATCTTGAAGCCTAGCAACATTTTCCTCAGAAGATTTAAGCTTGATCACAAGCTTCTCTTTATCTTGTTCATCTTCTTTTAATTTCTTCTCCAACTCTTTGAAGGCAGCCACAGCTTAATCTCTGTTTGCTTCAACAGACTTGAATTGATTCTCCCAAGCATTTTTTTGCTCCTCGTACTTCAGATGAGATTCCTTCAAAGACTGGGTTAGTCTAGCAAAAGCTTCTTCTATCCCACCCGAGGAGCTGGAAGCCCTGATAGCTTCATCATTCTTTAAAATGCTGTTGAAACACGTCACTAGCTGAAAAAAGAAAGAACTTTAAGTCAATACATAAACATAGTATTAGAAAATAAAGGACTCAGGTTAACAATACATACTGATGTAATGTGTTAAGCAGCCAGAGTCGTAATTCTCTCATGAAAAAAAGTATCTTCAATGTTTTGGATCTCTAGGACAGTCCAGGATCTTACCAAGCCCACAACAGAGCTCGGAGGAACAAGAGTTGGAACACTACCTTCAACATTTGAAGGTTGAGAGATAGGTTCAACAGGTCTCTCAAAAGAGTTTCTTTTTAATCTCCTCAGAGGAGCAGGAGCATTTTCAATTAAAGATGTTATCTCTATTGGGGAGATGACAACTGTCTTACTCGGAGGCTTAGGGGGCTTCTTAACAGTTTCTTTGGCAGCAATGGAAGGGGGTACATCTGTATTCTTTATCCCTTAATCTGGGACATCTTGTTTATTCTTCTTTGCCTCATCGATGACAAAGGCAGACTTATCAAAAAAGGCAGAAGCTTTCCTCTTCTTCATTAGATCAGTAATATGAATACTCAAGTCAGAAGAAGAACCTTCCGCACTTGCCTCAGAGATTGGTACCTGATCAAGATCAACTACCACAGGACGAGGACGAGCAATGGACGACGAGGTGTGGCTTCTGTATTGCAATAAATAAGAAGAAGATCTAATATGCTCCCCAGCAACAGATTGATGCAAGCCCCAGATAAGTTTTAAATGCTTTATATAAACCTCAGTTTCTTTTGAAGGTTTTCTTTTACTGTCAACTGTAACAAACAAAATCAAATGTCAGTGGTGCATTTCATCAAATACAAAGCAAACAAGATTTTAAAAATAAAAACAACCTATCCCATTGCAATAAAGCGGACACCTGGGACCTTGGTACACGCCATCTCCACTTAATGGAGGGTGTCACCAATTTTTCATCACGACCCCATGATCAAAATAATCCCTATTGGCATCGGGAAGATTGGCAAATAACACTCTATTCAAAAATCTAGTTTTTAAATAGAAAGTATTGTCACTGGTAACCCATCTGTAGCAATACATAATTTCTGGAATTCCCAAACGAGTTCCATGAAGTTGATTCAACCTATGTACGCCATTAATCACCCTTCATGTATTTGGAGCTACTTTTGCAGGTACAATATCAAAATATTGGCAAAACTCCAAACACAGGGGTTTTAGCGGGAAAGAAAAGCCACATTCTGCTACAAAAAGACTTGGGAACCAGTGTCCCTCAGCCAAAGAAAGTAAATCACAAGGATAAGAAAGTTCTTCCAAAATAACCCACGAATGGATTGAAAATTCAAGCCAAAATTTGTCTAGTGATTCAACAAGATAAACCATGGTGAATAAAGAAAATAAAGAAGAAGAATGAAAATCTTACAGAGGAAATAAAGATCAATTGTCAATGAACAATGGAAAGAACGAAGGCACAAGATAGAGAGAAGATGAAGGGTTTAGAGATACAGATTTGAAAAGTGAAAAGCGATAGGATTTCTATCGCACTTAAATACTTTACCTCGGGAATAGAGAAAAATAATGATTACAAGGAAAGACATTTGCGTTTCCGGTGGCTAAAAGAAGAAAAAGGCACAAATATCGAAGTGATCGTGAAAATTCAAAATATTTATGAAGATTGATATTATGCGCTCTAAAAAGGAATTATATATATTGAAAATTTTCATAAAATACATGAAGATCAGTAATCCAAGCAGTTTTCAAGCAAAATGTTCCACATTCTCCATTAACTCCAACTGTAAAACATTAGGGGCTTTTGTTGATACCAAATTTAGTCTGTTGACGTGGACCAATCATTTGAAGACACGTGTCAACCTATGTGGTAAATACAAATACTTTAGACGAACAACATACTGTCACCGAGAAACTCAGGTACCCCGAGCAACTTAAGCGTACCGAGCAACTTAAGCGGTCCGAGCTACTTAGCGTGCAAAGCATCAGAATGAGAAGACTGCTACGCATTAAATGCACATTATTATCGTACAAATGTATATGTCTACTGGATAATAGCGCATTATCCTTTCATATGTACAACCTCAAGGCTATAAATACATTATAACCTCCTCATAAGTGGGGGACTTTGGATCTCTTGGTAAACCTATTATAGAGATTCCAAATAAACAGTCAGCAATACAAACACAGTGGACGTAGGCCATTTTCATCAGGCTGAACCACTTTAAAAATCCTTTGTCTTATTAATTTATTTATTTGTGATTGATTAATTAGAGATAATCTATTTTTTTACATCAACAGATTGGCGCCGTCTGTGGAAAATGACTGTACTTAGCATTTTTCACCAAAATAATTCATCATCTATGGCTGATAATCCGAAATCCAGTAATCGAAACACTGGGGTCCCTCCAAACCCTTCTACTCCCCCAAATTTTCAAGATCTGGCTGGTATAATGGCTAATTTACCCCAAGGCCAAACGACCATGCCAGAAACCATGCGTCAACTTATACAAACTATTCAAGGTGGAGCGCCGGCCCAATCAGGACAACGAAGTGTTCAAAGAAATACCCATTTGACATTTTTATGAACTAGATGAATGTTATTCCCGGAGGCCTCTCAATCTAGACATACTGACTCATACCATACAAAAAGATCTACTGATCCTTCGTACCAGCCTGGCCAGACTTCATCAGTACGAGCTACAGACTCTCAACGGAATGTCACTCTCACCCCAGAAAGGACTAGTGCTATAGAGAGGTTGAGTAGAGTATCTCCTTTTGATCGATTGGGCCCTAGGAGGAATAAAAGTCTTCTTAGGATTAGGTCGAGGAACTCTCAACGACCATCCGACCTAAGGGAAGGCTCTACTCAATCACGCTCAACAGCTCGTAATAAAAGGTCCCAAGAGGAAAACTCAACATGATCAGTTGCTAGAACCAATAGGACCGAGGAGGGAAATGAACCATGGAAAGGCTCTATTCAAAGGTTGGAGGACAGATTAGGGGAAATAGCTAAGGCCAAGAATCCTCTACAAAGAACTTTTGTCCAAGGAACACCATTCGTACAGGCAATTGTGGATTTTCCCACACCATCAAAGTTTAAAGCTCCTATGGTGATGCCTAAATAAGATGGAAAAACTGACCCTGTCCTTCATATATAACAATACCAAGCTGCTATCGATATCTATGCGGTTCTAGATGAGATGATATGTAGGGCATTTTCAGGAACTCTCACCGAGTTAGCCCATATATGGTACAATAACCTTCCACGGGAGAAGATTGTGACTTTCTTTCAACTGGTAGAGCTCTTTATAAGGAATTTTTGTTTTGGAGCGAAACCAGTCAAATGAGTAGCACACTTGCTGAGTGTTAGGCAGAAGCCAGAAGAAAGTACTAGGGACTACATTACTCGTTTCAATAACGAGAATCTTGAGGTAATTGATTACGAGGAGAAACAATAATTACTGCTCTGATGAGTGGGCTGTTGCCAGATAAGTTGTACTACACTTTGGCCAAAGATCTGCCTAGGACCATGGAAAAACTGATGGCAAAGGCATCCAAAATCATGAACGCTGAGGAAGCCATGGCTGCGAAGAAGAGTACAGACACTAAGGAGACCAAGGTTGAGGCTGGTAAAACCAAGAAAAAGGATCAGAAGAACAATGGTGGAAATAGGAAGTTGAAAGGTAAGCAAGCGCTGGAGCATATGAGGAAGTATGGAAATTATACTCCTTTAAAAGTGGACATAAATCACATTCTGGAGGAGATCAAGAACAACGAAGAGCTAGCTTGGCCAGGGAAAATGAAGGAAGATCCTGACACAAGGGATAATTCCAAATATTGTGAATTCCATAAAGACCATGGTCACACGACCAAACATTGCATAGCTCTCCAGATAGAAATCGAAGCACTCATCAAGCGAGGAAAATTGGCTAAGTATGTTGATCGCCAAAATGGTGTAAAGACCAGTGACCGAGGAAGGCAAAGATCTAAATCTCCTCGTCGAGCAAAAGAAGACAAGAAGAGAGACCACGAAGATGATCCAGAAGATGATCTCGATCTCTATAAAAGACCGAGATAGACAGAGAGTGAGGTATTTTCAATCCATTTTGGGTCATTTGAATGTAATGTTATTATAGGTGGAGATGCAGGAGGTGGAGATCTAACTGCGGAGAGAAAAACTTACCTCAATGAGGCTCAAGCTTGTTCATACATACAACAAATAAACTTGGCTGAAGATGATCGCCCGAGGAAGGTGAATAAGGACAAACTGGTCATCGGTTTCTCTAAGAACGACTTGGCAGATGTACTATATCCTCATGATGACCCATTGGTAATCCAGATGAGAATGAAGGAAGTGGTGATTTCACGGGTACTGGTGGACAATGGTAGCTCTGCAGACATCATGTTTTACTTATGCTTTGATAGTTTGAACCTGAAGTTAGCCCAGTTGGAGCCCTATCATAGGCCCCTCCTCGGTTTTACTGGGGAAAAGGTTTTCCCACTTGGGATGATCAAGTTGGATATACTTATTGGTACATGTTCGTCTTGTCGAACAGAAAGAGTACGCTTTTTAGTAATGGATAAAAATGTCCAATCAGCTTACAATATCATCATGAGAATGGTAGGTCTGAAGAAGTTCGAGGCAGTACCATCTACTATACATCAATGTTTAAAATTCCCAACCAACTTTGGAGCGGGAGTTGTGAAAGGAAACCATAAAGTAGCTCGAGAATGCTATTATTCATCTGTTGAATAGGAGGAACGCGAAGAATCCAGAAAGAAGACTACTACCTATCAAGTGGATGAAATAGTAGATACAGAGACTGAAACATTAGACCCTAGAGACGCGTCTCATCTCGTGAAGGGCCAGGTCATGGAGGCTACCAAAAATATCATTCTGGACGACGAACATCCGGAACAGACAACTCAAATTGGTGCATCACTGGATGTATCGATAAAACATGAATTGATAGCATTTCTAAGGCGTAGAAAGCAGACTTTTGCATGTAGTCATGAAGACATTCTGGGTATAGACCCGAGTTCCTTATGTCACGAGCTTAACATGAACAAGGAGGTCAAGCCAGTGAAGTAGCGAAGAAGGATGTTTAGCCCTGAAAAGAACCAAGCTATACAGGAAGAAGTAGAGAAACTATAAAAAAGCCTCTTTTATTGAGGATGTCAAATATCCTGATTGGCTAGCAAATGTGGTGATGGTAAAGAAGAAAAATAACAAGTGGAGGATGTGTGTATACTTCACTGATCTTAATAAGGCATGCCCAAAGGATAATTTTTCTTTACCCCGAATCGATCAACTGGTGGATGCTACCTCGGGGCATGAATTGTTGAGTTTCATGGATGCTTATTCTGGTTACAACCAGATTAAAATGAAGCCTGAGGACAAGCAGAGTACCTCTTTTATCACCCCAAGGGGAACTTATTGCTATAATGTTATGCCTTTTGGACTTAAAAATGCATGTGCGACATATCAATGGCTGATGAATAAGGTGTTTACAGAGCAAATCAATCATAACATGGAGGTTTATGTTGACGATATGCTGACGAAGAGAAAAAAAGCTGTTGATCATCTAGTTGACCTAGTCCAGCCCTTTGATCAACTAGAGAAGTATAAAATGAAGTTGAATCCCACCAAATGCATATTCGGAGTACGAGAAGGCATGTTTCTCGGATATATTGTTAACCAATGAGGTATCGAGGCGAACCCTGAAAAGATTAAAGCCCTATTGGAGCTGCGATCTCTAACTACGAAGAAGGAAGTGCAAAGTCTCACAGGGCGAGTCGCAGCACTCAACAGATTTGTGTCACGAGCAACAGAAAGATGTCTCCCATTCTTCAAAAAACTCCGAAAAACTTTTAAGTGGAATGGTGAATCTGAGGAGGCCTTTTAAGAATTGAAGAAATATCTGGGACACCTCCACTGTTATCTAGACAAGTGATGGGAGAAAGATTATACTTGTATCTGGAAGTTTCAGAGAATGCAGTTAGTTCGGAATTGATAAGAGTGGAGGACGGAATCTAAAAACCAGTCTATTACACCAGCAAGGCTTTCCAAGGAGCAGAGATCCGATATCCTAGGCTGGAAAAGTTGGCACTGGCACTAATCGAAGCGAGCAGAAGGATGAGGCCATACTTCCAAGCCCATACTATAATGGTATATACTGATATGCCATTGATACAAGCTCTGCATAAACCAGAGAAATTAGGAAGATTGATGTACTGGACAATAGAACTCGGTGAATATGATATAGTTTATGATCCTAGATCATCACTTAAAGGGCAGGAAGTAGCGTATTTTATCGCAGAGTTTACTCAATCTGATACCTCCAAAGAACACGAGTTTAATACAAACCAACCCGTGGATATTACAGGATCATCAAATTTAACCCCCGATCAACCTCTATCCGTGGACGATCAAGAGAAGATAATCAACGAGAAACTAAAAGTGTTGGGGGAAGATAAAAGGAACCATCAAATATTCCACCGAGGAGATCTGTCTAACCAAGAGTTTGATAATGAAGTACCTATGTGGAATCTGTATGTAGATGGCTCTTCGTACACTACAGGCAGTGGAGCAGGAATCATTTTAAACAGTCCTGATGAGATTGATATGGAGTATGCTCTGCGCTTTAAATTTAAGGCTTCTAATAATGAGGCTGAATATGAAGCTATGATCGCGGGTCTAAGTCTGGCCAAAACCATGAAGGCAGAGCAGGTCATTATATTCAGTGATTCACAGTTAATCGTAAATCAAATTATGGGGGTGTATGCAGCAAAGGGAGAATTAATGGTCAAGTATCATGAAAAAGCAATGGAGGTTGTATCGACTTTTACTGCAGTTCAGTTGATTAGTGTAACAACTCGCGTAATTTTGGGCTATTTTAATTAATTTTTGGAAAATGGAGGAAAATAAAGTTTTTGATAAAATTATTTTTATTGCTAAAATATGTTGGTTATTATTTTTAAAGGCAAGAATTTCAACGGTTTCGAAATCGGAGTTAAAACGGATTTTAAAATGATTTTTAAATATTTTTAACTCTTGGAGTTGTTTTGACTTCCAACTATTCATTTCTTTGCCTTATTTAAAGGAGTCTTTTGGATTTCAACTCTTCATTTCTTTGCATTATAAAAGGAAGTCGTGGGCAAGCCTTTTAACCTACTTTTGGCACAAATTTTGGCAGCAAATATATTTTATATTCCTCTTCCTTTTATATACACATTGGTCATTGAGATTTGTGAGTTCCAACCTTAGATTAGAGGTGTTCTTGGGGCTATTTTGTTGGAGGTTCTTGGAGGAGCTTTTGTAGATATTTTGTGTTGATCTTGAGGGTGTGATCATTGGTTTCTCATCATGGTTTGAGGTATGGGTTTTACACAATATGCTCCTTAAATCTCGCGAGTGTCATTCTCTTTGAATTCTTGTTTAATTGAACTCATATTTGAATTGATAAATTCATTGAAATATGGAGAATAATTGTTGAAATTATTTTGATTCATGTGGTATCACTATATTGTTGATGAGAACGTTGTCATGAGATTTTAATATGGCACGGATGTTGGGCACCCGCCAAAATTTCTGTTTCCGGGGCTATGGCTTGATAAAAGCATATACGGATGGGGTGAGGCCTGGTGACCCGATTAAAGTGTTGTTGAAAAATTATAATGATGAAATGCTATTGAGATTTGCATTTTGATTTGAATATTCGTACTCGTGTTGTTACGTTTTATTCGTTGCTAATCTGTATTTGTTGAGCATAATTCCTGTCGTATTGTGTACTTCCCCATATTTTCTTTTAGTGGCAGGTTAGCGCGGATTTTAGGGCGTTATGGAGATTGATTTCAGCGAGGATTGTTTGGGAAAGATTTGTATTTATTTATTTTGATGTATAGAGCTTTGGAGATTTGTATTTTATTTCCGAGTTAGTTGTAATTTTAATTCGAGAGTCTTGTTGTCATTTAAGAGATTGAGATTAGTGGATTTATATAATTGTGGGTTTATTTAGATGCTCTATACCTTGTTATTTGTGGATTTAGTTTAATTTTATCGCATTAGCGCTTCGTTCGCTCTCCCCGGGCGGGTGGGGTGTTACAATTAGAATACTGAGATTGGAGAATGCACGAGAAGACGCCCTAGCTCGATTAGCATCAGCCACACGCACCGAGCTATGAAGAACAATCCCAATAGAAGTCCTGGATGGTCGGAGCATAGACGAAGATTTAATAATGAATTTCATTGCCCTTGACTTGGGACCTTCCTGGATGGATCCTATCAGGGCCTATATCGAAGAAGGGATTCTACAACCTAATAAACTTGCAGCTAAGAAACTAAAGTTTAAAGCTGCATGTTATGTATTGACCAGTGGCATTTTGTACAGAAGAGGAGTTATAGCAGGATTACAAAGATGTGTCCATCCCTACGAAGTTAAAGACTTGATCGAAGAGGTTCACGAAGGGTCCTGTGGAGCCCATGTAGCAGGTCGGACGCTTTTGTAGAGGATAACAACACAAGGGTATTACTGGCCGACGATGAGAGCTGATTGTGAAACTTATGCCAAGAAGTGCGATAAATGCCAACGTTTCTCTTCCATCCGGAGAACTCCCCAAGCATTATTAATGCCCATCACGTCCCCTTAACCATTCTCCATGTGGGGGATAGACTTGGTGGGGCCACTTCCAACGACCAGGGGAAGATTCGAATACCTCGTGGTTGCTGTGGATTATTTTACTAAATGGGTGGAAGCTGAACCTCTCATTGATATGACATACGAAAAAGTCTATCAATCTATTTGGAAGAATATTATTTGCAGATATGGTCTCCCACATGCATTCATCACTGACTATGGAACCCAATTTGACAACGAGAAATTTGCTTCCTATTGTCATCAATCTAACGTACTGAAGATCCACTCTGTGCCTGGCCATCCCCAGAGCAATGGTCAAACTGAGGTGACAAACAGAATGCTACTGAATGATTTGTAAAAATGAATGGATGATGCAAAAGGAAATTAGATTAACGAGCTACACTCTGTGTTGTGGGCTTGAGAGAGTCTCCATACATGTTGACATTTGGCAGTGAGGCTGTCATACCTGCTGAATTGGGTCTACAGTAACAACCCGCGTAATTTTGGGCTATTTTAAATAATTTCTGGAAAATGGAGGAAAATAAAGTTTTTGATAAAATTATTTTTATTGCTCAAATATGTTGGTTATTATTTTTAAAGGCGAGAATTTCAAACGGTTTCGAAAATGGAGTTAAAACGGATTTTAAAATGTTTTTAACTCTTGGAGTTATTTTTACTATAAAATTATTTTTATTGCTCAAATATGTTGTTTATTATTTTTAAAGGCGAGAATTTCAAACGGTTTCGAAAATGGAGTTAAAACGGATTTTAAAATGATTTTAAAATGTTTTTAACTCTTGGAGTTGTTTTGACTTCCAACTCTTCATTTCTTTGCCTTATTTAAAGGAGTCTTTTGGATTCCAACTCTTCATTTCTTTGCATTATAAAAGGAAGTCGTGGGCAAGATTTTTAACATACTTTTGGCACAAATTTTGGCAGAAAATATATTTTATATTCCTCTCCTTTTTATATACACATTAGCCCTTGAGATTTGCTAGTTCCAACCTTAGATTAGAGGTGTTCTTAGGGATATTTTGTTGGAGGTTCTTGGAGGAGCTTTTGTAGATCTTTTGTGTTGATCTTGAGGATGTGATCATTGGTTTCTCATCATGGTTTGAGGTATGGGGTTTTACATAATATGCTCCTTAAATCTCGCGAGTGTCATTCTCTTTGAATTCTTGTTAATTGAACTCATGTTTGAATTGTTAAATTCATTGAAATCTGGAAAATAATTGTCGAAATTATTTTCATTCATGTGGTATGATTCATGTTGTTGAGCACGTTGTCATGAAATTTTAATATGGCACGGATGTTGGGCACCCGCCAAAATTCCTGTTTCCCGGGCTATGGCTTGATAAAGCATATACGGATGTGGTGAGGCCTGGTGACCCGGTTAAAGTGTTGTTGAGAAATTATAATGATGAAATGCTATTGAGATTTTCATTTGATTTGAATATTCGTACTCGTGTTGTTACGTTTTATTCATCGCTAATATATATTTGTTGAGCATCTCTCATGTCGTATTGTGTACTTCCCCATATTTTCTTTAGTTGGCAGGTTAGCGTGGATTGGGACGCTATGGATTAATTGGAGATTTTTTTTAGCTTGGATATTTTGGGAAGAATATTCGAGAGAGAAGATTTGTATTTGTTGTTGTTGTATAGAGCATTTTATTTCGAGATAAATAGTTGTATTATTTAGAGAGATTATTGTTGTATTTAATTTGAAGAAATTTGATATTAGTGGATTTATATTATTGTGGGATTATTTTAGATGCTCTATACCTTGTCACTTGTGGATTTGGATTTATTTTATCGCATTAGCGCTCCGTTCGTTCTCCCCGGGCGGGCAGGGTGTTACATCTACCCACGCATAGGGGGCTTAATTTCAATTATCCTGTCAGTGACTTGATGAGAAGATTAGACCTAGATTTGCTCGAAGAAGTTAGGGAAGAAGCAGCAATCAGGAATGCAGAATATCAACAACGAACAACTTTGTTCTACAACAAAAGAGTGAAGAAGTATGATTTGAAGGAAGGGGATTATATGCTGAAGAAAGTGATCCAAAAGCATAACAAACTGGAAACCAACTGGCATGGACCATACAGAGTAACAGAAGTTGTTCGTCCAGAGACATACATAATTGAATCTTTGGAAGGAGAAGAGTTCAAGAATGCATGGAATGCAGAGCATTTGCGCAAGTATTATCAATTGATAAAATTCCTATGTAACACAGTTCTTTCAATATGAATAAAGTGATGTTTCTTCTTTTGTTGAATTTTTTTGAAATATTACACAAACCCAAATCCAGAGAGCAACATACCACCAACTCCGGTTGGTCAAAAATTCAATTACCACCAACTCCGGTTGGTCGAGAAATCAATACCACCAACTTCGGTTGGTCGGCAAATCAATTACTACCAACTCCGGTTGGTCGGGATTTAATTACCACCAACTCCGGTTGGTCGGGAACTCAATACCACCAACTCCGGTTGGTCGGCATCTCATTACCACCAACTCTGGTTGGTCGGTAAATCAATAACCACTAACTCCGATTGGTTGGTACCAAACTAGGCAAGAAGCTGGATGATCTCCCGGGGCGTCCACTGTCTAGGCAACGAGGTAATCCATACGAGATTACTACAACTAAGCAGCAACATGGGATGAAAATCATTCCATTGCTTAGGCCCAAAGAGTGACAAGTCACTATAATCAAACAAAAAATGGGATAAGTATGGTATATATATATATACTTATTCATCAACCAAATAAACCAACAAACAAGGACATTCTACAAATTATCTCGAAGAAAAATGAAATTGTCAAAGACTAAAAATTTCTTCATTAAAATCACGTAGATTACATATGATATGAATTTTGATTCATTACATAAACATATCCTATTCTAGGGGTTTCTTTCCCACTTCTTTTGAAACAGGTTCTACCCCAGCTGGAGGATCATCTAACGCATAAGGGGAATTTATAAAGTTTAGATCTCGCAGCATTCTGACATTCATTATGGATGGTCGATCAAGCAAGTGTTCTGGACAAGCTATCTCAAAGTTTGCATGAAGTCTGTAATCACCGAGATACTTAGAATTAGGCATCGAGGAATTACATGAGCAGGAATCCAACTAATATCAAGCTTAAAAGGAGGCATGGGCAAATCGAGCACACCGGGCTCATAATAATCCCGTAAGTAGTGTCCTTGCTCCAATTTTAGCACACACATAGCGTTCAACCATCCCTGCTTGTACCCCTCATTATTCGATTGGTGCAAATGAGCATCAAGATGATATAGAGTTTCATTATTCCTAGCCATCCAAAATTCCCTAGGCTGTTTGTGAAATTGACAAGTTAACCTCTCAAGTAGCTCATGGAGTTTCTTCACCAGAATTTCTTTACTTTCCAGACCAGAACTTTGATTAGAGAGTTGCTCGGTGAAGTTCAAAATATTCTTAGAAATATCTGCGAGTGCTTGGTTCTTCGCTATCAACTGAACGACTTGATTCTCTAATGCCGACTGAGTTCTTGCTTCTTCAATGGTGACCCGACCAGCCCTTGCTCGTCCACGAGAAGAAGATCTTGCTCTACCACGAGTAGATGTGGAGGGTCCAACTGATTTTAAAGTTTCTAACTCATCTCGTAAGTTAGCATTTTCTACCTCTACGAAGGAAAAACCTTCATCATTAATGGGGACCAAGGCTCCCGAGGAAGAGGCAACAGCTTTGAGTTATTTTATTTCCTCCTGCAAATAAATGTTCTCCTTCTCCAACAACTTGGCGATATGTCTATACTCTTTAATTTCAAGCTTTAGAACACTCTCCTTCTTCTCATGAGCAGAAATGAACTTGTCATATCCCTTGTCAGCACTCAATTGTTGGTACTTTTTCTCATAGCCTTGATGCAGAAGTGTAGCAGATTCTTTGTACTGCTGTTGGAGTTCCTCGATCATTCCTTAAAGATCTTCAATCATTTCATAATAGGCCACATTATTGGCAATAGCACGATCGAGCAAGCACTTCAGGTATTGATAAGCATCAATTTCTCGTTCAAAGGTATCTGGTCCAAGTATATCAACGATTTGAGCCTCAGTAAAATCTGCATGACCAGCTTTGAAATAGTCATTGCATTTCTTCATCAACTCTGAATCATGAGTTGATAAAAGTTCCATCTTTGCCACAAACTAACAAAGACAAAATGAAAAACAAAATCAACAAATGGTGCAAATAGAGCAAGAGAGAAATTCAAGACAAACAACAGAAGTTTAAATTTTATTTATCATGATAAAAGAGAACATAGTTCCAGGTTACATTCAATAAAATATCAAAACAAAAGATCCGAACAACTTTACACCTTCTCCTTATTTCCTACGACTTCTTCAGAGGGTTTGGAGGAAGGAGTTGGTTGCTCGGAGGGCAAGGGCATCTGCTCGGTAGCTGTGATAGATTATTGGACTTGCTCCAAGGGTTGGGAAACACCAACAATAGGGACCTGCTCTCCTGTCATCAAGGAAGACTCATCTGAAGCTGCTTCATCTTCTTCTTCTTCTCCAGAATAGGGAGGAGGGCCATGAGTATGCTGCTAAAACAACTCAGAATTCTCGACAATATTCAACTCCTTCAAGGCTGCTACCCATCCATCCCTAAAATATTTGACACAGGCATACTCCATTTGTGAAGACAAGACAGCCAGGACCTTATTCCAACCCTTGTCCCAACCAGCACTGAAGGATGTTTTAACTGCAACTTTCCTTTTTTACCCTCTCCGAGGAGGTCCTTTCCCTAAGGAACTCTTCGACATACTTTAATTTTTCTTCCACCTCCGTTTTATGCTGCTCAACATCTTGAAGCCTAGCAACATTTTCCTCAGAAGATTTTAGCTTGATCACAAGCTCCTCTTTATCTTGTTCAACTTATTTTAATTTCTTCTCCAACTCTTTGGAGGCAGCCTCAGCTTGATCTCTGTTTGCTTCAACAGACTTGAATTGCTTCTCCCAAGGATCTTTGTCCTCCTTATACTTCAGACGAGATTCCTTCAAAGACTGGGTTAGTCTAGCATAATCTTTTTTTACCCCACCCGAGGAGCTGGAAGCCCTAATAGCTTCATCCTTCTTCAAAATGCTGTTGAAACACGTCACAAGCTGAAAAAAGAAAGAACTTTAAGTCAATACATGAACATAGTATTAGAAAATAAAGGACTCAGGCTAATAATACTTACTGATGCAATGTATTGAGCAACCAGAGTAGTAATTCTCTCACGAGAAAAAGTATCTTCAATGTTTTGGATCTCTGGGACAGTCCAGGATCTTACCAAGCCCACAGCAGATCTCGGAGGAACAAGAGCTGGAACACTACCTTCAATATTTGAAGGTTCAGAGATAGGTTCAACAGGTCTCTCAGAAGAGTTTCTTTTTAATATGCTTAGAGGAGCAGGAGCAGTTTCAATTAAAGATGTTGTCTCTATTGGGGAGATGACAACAATCTTACTCGGAGGCATATGGGGCTTCTTATTAGTTTCTTTGGCAGCAATGGAAGGGGGTACATCTGTATTCTTTATCCCTTCATCTGGGACATCTTGTTTATTATTCTTTGCCTCATCGGTGGCAAAGGAAGATTTATAAAAAAAAGCAGGAGCTTTCCTCTTCTTCATTAGATCAGTAATATGAATACTCAAGTCAGAAGAAGAACCTTCCACACTGGTCTCAGAGATTGGTACCTGATCAAGATCAACTACCACAGGATGAGGACGAGCAATGAAAGACGAGGTGTATCTTCTGTATTGCAATAAATAAGAAACAGATCTAATATGGTCCCCAGCAACAGATTGATGCAAGACCCAGATAAGTTTTAAATGTTTTATATTAACCTCGGTTTCTTTTGGAGGTTTTCTTTTACTGTCAACTGTAACAAACAAAATCAAATGTCAGTGGTGCATTTCATCAAATACAAAGAAAACAAGATTCCAAAACTAAAAACAACCTATCCCATTGCCATAAAGCGGACACCTGGGACCTTAGTACACATCATCTCCACTTAATGGAGGGTGTTGCCAATTTTTCATCACAATTCCATGATCAAAATAATCCCTATTGGCATCGAGAAGATTGACAACTAACGCTCTATTCGAAAATCTAGTTTTTAAATAGAAAGTATTGTGACTGGTAACCCATCTATAACAATACAAAATTTCTGGAATTCCCAAACGAGTTCCATGAAGTTGATTCAACCTATATACGCCATTAACCACCCTCCATGTATTTGGTGCTACTCTTGCAGGTACAATTTTGAAATATTGGAAAAACTCCAAACACATGGGATTTGGAGGGAAAGAAAATCCACATTCGGCTACAAAAAGACTTGGGAACCAGTGTCCCTCAGCCAAAGAAAGTAAATCACAGGGATAAGAAAGTTCTTCCAAAATAACCCACGAAGGGATTGAAAACTCAGACCAAAATTTGTCTAGCGATTCAACAAGATAAACCATGGTAAATAAAGAAAATAAAGATGAAGAAAGAAAATCTTACCGTGGAAATAAAGATCAGTTGTCAATGAACTATGGAAAGAACAAAGGCACAAGATAGAGAGAAGATGAAGGGTTCAGAGTTACATATTTGAAAAGTGAAAAGAGATAGGATTTCTGTCGCACTTAAATACTTTACCTCGGGAATAGGGAAAAATAATGATTATAAGGAAAGATATTTGCGTTTTCGGCGGCTAAAAGAAGAAAAAGGCACAAATATCGAAGTGATCGTGAAAATTCAAAATATTTATGAAGCTTGATATTATGCGCTCTAAAAAGGAATTATATATATTGAAAATTTTCCTAAAATACATGAAGATCAGTAATCCAAGCAGTTTTCAAGCAAAATGTTCCACACTGTCCATCAACTTCAACTGTGAGACATTGGGAGCATCTGTTGATACCAAATTTAGTCTGCTGACGTGGACCAATCACTTAAAGACACGTGTCAACCTACGTGGAAAATAAAAATACTTTAGGCGAACAACATACTATCACCAAGCAACTCAGTCGCCCCGAGTAACTTAAGTGTACCGAGCAACTTAAGCGGTTCGAGCTACTTAGCGTGCAGAGCATCAGAATGAGAAGACAACTACACATTAAATGCACATTATTATTGTACAGATGTATATGTCTACTAGATAACTACGCATTATCCTTTCATATGTACAACCTTAAGGCTATAAATACATTGTAACCTCCTCATAAGTGGGGGACTTTGGATCTCTTGGTAAACCTATTATCGAGATTCCAAATAAACAGTCAACAATACAAACACAGTGGATATAGGCCATTTTCATCAGGCTGAACCACTTTAAAAATCCTTTGTCTTATTAATTTATTTATTTGTGATTGATTAATTAGAGATAATCTAGTTTTTTACATTAACAACGACATGTGTGTGTGTTGAATGGAAGTCCTGAAATGGTTAAGTAACTTTGGCGTAAGTTAATGAACATTGGATAGTAAATCTTTTGAAAGTAAGCGGAATGTTTTCCAAACAAACGCCATTTGTTTAAACTGTGTGGGTTAATGGGAAACACGTACAAGTCCTAAGCATGGTAATACAAATGACTATTTTGTAATGTCAGGGAAGTTAAATGGCATTAAATGATGTTTTTGGAATAAAATGATTAAATACATGCGATACCCCACCTAATAAAATACCTGGTGATCAGTCCTATACAAAATTAAAACAGGAATCCCAGTTGGTTCATTCTTAGCATTACTGTAAAAAACTTTCTAAAACTTACTAACCACTTAGTATTCCAAAAAAAGTTGGTGCCAAATTTTATCTTATTAATTAAACCAAACAGTACATGCGGAAGTAAATATAATTCATTCACACAACTGAATTAAATCAACTGAACAAGTAATAAAATGACATGCTGAATAAACCATCGGCCACCAAAATAAATAGTCCAATACAAACATCCAACACCTGAATAAATAATCTGAAAACTGTACTGAAAAGTCTGGGCAACATGCCCTAAGTAAACTGAAATTAATAGATGATTCCTACTCTAGGAAATAATGAATGAGGCGTCTAATCCAAGTTCCTTCTAGCATCCACATATGTCACATCTCCGTGTACCTGAAATAGAATATCAATCCTGGCATCCCTGTGGATGGACACCTAAAAGGTTTTGAAAATAATTTTATAGCAAGGGTCAGAACCCAAAACATTTTGAAAATATTTAGCAAGTGAATTAACTGCAATAATTTAAAATGCATGAATGCGCTTCATATATAAGTTAGTGTCGCACTCTCTTGAGGACATTCTTATCCCTCCACTATTGTGCACACCTAACAGTTACCTTAACCCCACCTAGTAGTACTACCCCCTCCAACTAGTCCTGGTATAATCTCCCCTTGCCATACTACTCTAACCCGAGTAGAGAAATTCCTGGATTATATAACTGTGTCACAAGTTATATAAAATAATTACATCACACACTATATTATTACCCGCATATAATATTTACTACCATTATATACGTACCTTCACTACAACAACCACACATATATCATACGTATATCCATCCCTCCGAGTATACCCTTTTCGGATGATTCCCTCTAAAGTGCTATCTCACTAGGTGTGCTCACATAACCTACTTCCCCAAGTTGGAATCACACACCAACCTGGTCCAAAAAGGTAAACGTAGTGGAGGCGGCCATATTCCTTCCATGAAAGTGAGATAAACCCCTCACCCATATCCGAACTTTTTCCCTCAACTACAATATCCACACTTTTTCCCTCGGTCCAAAACCAATTCCTACGAATTAATTCTCGAAATTTAATCGTCCCGTGATATATAATTATCACCCTCCTAAACCCAATTATAATTACCTAAAAGTACCAAGAGTCATGCCCCTATTTAATTTTCATCATTTAAATCAACCCAAGACCCTTTTTCAATAATTATTTTCCATGTAATTAAAAACTGGCATCACTGCGAAAAATCCCGTATCATCGATCGATCGAACCTCCTAGATTGATCGATCGACCGTCCCAATCATCGTCTTCTCCAGCCTACTGTTCGGCCATGGATGAAACCTAAAGCTTTTATTTTCATTCTAAACCCTTACCCAATTACAATCAATATTTCCTCCACATAAGAAAAGGGTCTAAACATCCTAAAGGCCTTAATTAATAATCAAATTCCATTAATTTCCAACGTTTTCCCGATTTGGGTTTTATCCGGGTTTCAAATCTCCAATACGATTTTCATCCCTATTAATAGCAACTAACCATTGATTCTTACTGGTTTTAGCATATGATTCATACCTCAACATACTATAATCATAAACATAATAAATCTCACCCTAATTCCATTAAAGTATATCAATTTCCAAAAACCCAATTTTTTTTTACATAAAAACTTCCCCAAAACAAATTTTGGTTTACATCTCCCATTATATGAATTGATTATCATCAATTTAAGAATTACAACAGTTAACCACTTGCCTGGAATTGTTCATAGGGTCTGATCCGTTGGTGTAGTTAAGGTGTTGATAACGAACTCTCACTCGTCCCTCGATTTGGCTCCAAAAGATGCCCAATTCACTTCTAGATTTGTTTTCTCTGTGTCTCTCTCAAACCCTAGGTTTAGGGTAGTTAACTGTTGTTCAATCAGTCCCTCAATTAGGTTTGAAACCCTTAATCCCGTTTTTGGCCACATGGGCCTAATTAAAATGGCCTGAATCGCCCCCTGTGGACCAGGCTATGCCCAAAAATGCTCCGAGACCCGATTACTACCCTCGAGTATTCTTTTCTGACTATTTAGACCCATCTGGACTCAATTGCGCACTCAGAATCATCATTCCAAATACTTTATAACATTCTTCAAATTTTTACCTCAACAATGCGACACACATTAAATCGAACAATTTAACTTAAAGTCGCCAAATATAAATAATTATTCCCACTCAAATAAATTATCCAAATTATAAATTTAAGTTTCTCCAATTAAAATCTCATAAATTTAAGTTTCTCCACTTTAAATATTTTTATATCTCCGAAAAATAATTAAATATTAAATCCTCAAAATTACGGGGTGTTACATACTTCCCCCCTTACAAAGGAATTTCGTCCTCGAAATTAAGATAAGCTTAGTACTCCAAGTCTCAAACGTCACTCCCTATTCCCGTGCCTCTAATATCGCTACATCTATCTCTCCCATTTCTAACTATGAGTTACACAAATATGCATTTTAACTAACCAGGGCGTCCATACACCCTTACCTGTGCTTTAACGCACGAAAGTTACCCTAATTAACCAGGGTGCTCATACACCCTGTATCCGTGCTTAACTGCATGTAAGTTACCCGACTATGCTAGCCGTAACCCATAATATAACTTCCAACCCGCAGTCATATCACATATATGAATAATAATCGGGGTACCCAACCCATGTACTAATGACCAAACATCTCCCCACTTCCAACGTTGCGCTAAGTTTCATGCGTGGGACATCTCGGAAGCGAAATCCAAACAAGGAACCCCCCGATACATTACTACCTAACATTGCTGGTCGTTGGCATATGTTAGACCCTCAATCCATAGTACGTACCCCCAAATACTTATCTATTAACACAAAAGAATACACGCCTACCCTTATGCTACAAAAGACAACATAAAATACCGCGCCCTTACTATCACTAGTTCTTGTACAAAATTAACTCCTAGCTATCTCTCCCTGCTCGAAAATAAATCTAACCACCATGATTCACTTCAGTAAACACCCTTACTTATCGGGATAATATGTGAGAACACAATACCTCACTTTGTGTCTATCGCACCCCGCAATACAACATATATACATACATATATATAGGCTAGACGCCCTATCAGGTGATACCTAGTACCAATCATACCCTAGTGTTGCGAACACCAAAACTTACCCTCACTATTTACAATAGTTCAAATGCATCGCTATCCAGCCGATATAAAAATTACCTACCCTACTTCCGTAATTCTCGAAAGTAGTAACCCCTCGCATAATACCAATCCCATCTATGTGCATACCCCCTCTCTCTCGTGGTTAACACTAAAAAAATCCACTATTCCACATAAATATATATGTAATATGGCTACTATAGCCAACGCACCCACTAAATTTGACTTACCCACAAACTCTGGTGAAAATAATTCTTATATTGTGACACCCTCACTGTCACCCAAAACATACCCCATGCCCATAAGATAAAAGATAATTACCTCCATACTCTAGCTGCAATGGCTGATCCTCGGTTTCCCGAGCATCTTCCCCCTGCCCGAGTGCACCCATGACTTGTTGTAGTGGCAGTACATCCAGAACCTCGTCCTGTAGTTGACCCCGACCTCGCTTAAGATAATCTCTCTTCAAGTGCCCCTCTTACCCACAAAAGAAACACCACCTAATAAATTCACCCTGCCACTGATCCCTTCCTTGCTGGCCTTGTCGGAAGTCCTGGCCATCCTGTCAATAGCCTATAGACCTAAATCGCTTGGCCTGATTCTCCTACCAAAAATACTGCCCCTGATGCCCCCTGCCTACTGCTGGGATACCCCACTGGTACTATTCCCTCCTGCTTTTTCTGACTAGATGGGTTCCACTCCCCTACTGCTTCCTTTCACGTGGAAGCGATATTCCTGGCAGTGCAGTAGTGCTACATTAACGACATATGTATAAGCTACTAATGCGGGATTACCAATCAAATGTTGTCAGATACTGCAGGCTAACCCATCCATGAACTTTGCTTTCTTTCTTTCTTCATCGCTTACCTCATTCGGTACAAAATTTGCCAAATGAGTGAATTCTTCCTCGTAATCAGCCACTGAACGGTCCCCTTGAGTCACCTCTCTGAATTTTTTACTCATTTTGGCCTCGACTGCTGGTGAGAAATATTGGCGATCGAACATAATCCAAAACTCTGCAATAGTTAATGTATCCCTTTTCTCAACTGTGGTGATAGACTCCCACCACTGAAGCACTGCTCTCACTAACCTAAAAGTGGCTAGCATTTGCTTCTGCACCTTGTTGCAATCTACTATGCGTAGGTGATGCTAGATATCCCTCTTCCATTGACACGCCATCACCATATCTGAACCCCCTCAAAACTTTGGTGGGTGGCCCTTTTGAAAGACCTCTTGTACTTGCTGGCACTCTGACTGCCCCTGGTGGACCTGATCATCTGGTACTACTAACGCCTGTGACTGATCTCATGGAAAGTACCTCGCCATTGCGATCATCGTCGCTTAAACTTCCTGTGCTACTAATTCAGTTACTAGTGCAGCTGAAATCATCTCTGGCAGTTGCTACAGTAACTCTAGCTCCTGATGAGCCTCCCTAGTCTCTTTTCCCCTACTGCCCTAGCTTCTCTCTCTCTCCTGGGCGGCATCTGAAATGAGAATCGAAACGTATGAGTTCACCCTCAAATATAAAGTACTTGGCAGAAGAACATAAATGCGCATATGTATAAGAATACAACAATCCTATGATAAGGCTCTACATAAAAGGACGCTAAGCTGAAACGTGAAAAGCTGCACAGATCCTAAGGACACTAGAACCTGATGCTCTGATAACATCTGTGACACCCTGCCTAATAAAATACTGGGTGATCAGTCCTATACCAAATTAAAATAGGAATCCCAGTTCGTTCATCCTTTTCATCACTGTCGAAAACTTTTTAAAACTTACTAACCACCTAGTATTCCAAAAAACGTTGGTGCCAAATTTTATCTTATTAATTAAACCAAACAGTACATGCGAAAGTAAATATAATCCATTCACACAACTGAATTAAATCAATTGAACAAATAATAAAATGACATGCTGAATAAACCATCGGCCACCAAAGTAAATAGTCCAATACAAACATCCAACACATGAATAAATAATCTGAAAATTGTACTGAAAAGTCTGGGTGACATGACCTAAGTAAACTGAAACTGATAGATGATTCTTACTCTAGGAAAGAATGAACGAGGCGTCTAATACAAGTTCCTGCTAGCATCCATATATGCCGCAGCTCTGTGTCTCTAGAATAGAATATCAATCCTGGCATCCCTGTGGTTGAACACCTAAAAGGTTTTGAAAATAATTTTATAGCAAGGGTGAGAACCCAAAACATTTTGAAAATATTTAGCAAGTGAATTAACTGCAGTAATTTAAAATGCATGAATGCGCTTCATATATAAGTTCGTGTCACACTCTCTTGATGACATTCTTACCCCTCCACTATTGTGCACATGTAACGGTTACGTTAACCCCACCTAGTTGTACTACCCCGTCCAACTAGTCCTGGTATAATCTCCCCTTGCCATACTACTCTAACCTGAGTATAGAAATTCTTGGATTAATAATTTATCTCACCGATTAACTTAATTAATGATCATATGATCGTGTCACAAGTTATCTAAAATAATTACATCACACACTATATTATTACCTGCATATAATATTTACAACCATTATATATGCACCTTCACTACAACAACCACACATTTATCATACCTATATCCATCCCTCCGAGCATACCCTCTCCGGATGATTCCCCCTAAAGTGCTATCTCACTAGGTGTGCTCACATAACCTAGTTACCCAAGTTGGAATCGCTCACCAACCTGGTCCAAAAATGTAAACGTAGTGGAGGCGGTCATATTCCTTCCCTGAAAGTGAGATAAACCACTCACCCATATACTGGACGCTATGACCTGGGGATATAATCACCCTACTCCTCAAGCTAGGGGATTCACCCACATCGTGCAACCTCCCTTGATAGCACTAGAGTATATATAACTTAAATAAATATCTAGTCCCTTATATATATACGGTGTGGTATATATACGGTGTGGTGATAGTATATATATATATATAATATAAATCCCGACTTTCCTGTGTACTAAAAACCTGTAGCATTAGCCTGTATATTCCCGAGTCTAAGGTTCGACTCTAAATTAATTAATTTCTCTTTAATAAATTTCATTACCTTCCCGAGTCTACGATCCGACTCACATTTAATTAATTTACACATTAATTAATTTGACACTTGATGTCGCCCAATCATTATACCCAGACTCGCCCACTTGGCCCGTACCATCGTTAATACCCTATTCTGTATTTTGCCCCATGACTAATTAATTACACCACAATTCATTTAATAATATAGTGCCACTAAACTACAATATCCGAACCTTTTCCCTCAGTCCAAAACCAATTCCTACGAGTTAATTCCCGAAATTTAATCGTCCCGTGACATACAATTATCACCCTCCTAAACCCAATTATAATTACCTAAAAGTACCAAGAGTCATGCCCCTATTTAATTTTCATCATTTAAATCATCCCAAGACCCTTTTTCAATAATTATTTTCCATATAATTAAAAACTGGCGTCACTGCCAAAAATCCTGTATCATCGATCGATCGAACCCCCTCGGTCGATCGATCGATCATCCCAGTCATAGTCTTCTCCAACTTATTATTCGGCCATGGATGAACTTTAAAGCTTTTATTTTCATTCTAAACCCTTACCCAATTACAATCAACATTTCCTCTACATAAGAAAAGGATGTAAATATCCTAAAGACCTTAATTCATCATAAATTTCCATTAATTTCCAACGTTTTCCCGATTTGGGTTTTATCCGAGTTTCAAATCTCCAATACGATTTTCATCCCTATTAACAACAACTAACCATTGATTCTTACTAGTTTTATCATACGATTCATACCTCTACATTCTTGAATCATAAACATAATAATTCTCACCCTAATTTCATTAAAGTATATCAATTTCCAAAAACATAATTTTTTTACATGAAAACTTTCCCAAAACGAATTTTGGTTTACACCTCCCATTATATGAATTGATTATCATCAATTTAAGAATTACAACAGTTAACCACTTGCCTGGAATTGTTCATAGGGTCTGATCCGTTGGTGTAGTTAAGTTGTTGATGATGAATACTCACTTTGTCCCTCGATTTGGCTCCAAAAGATCCCCAATTTGCTTTTAGATTTGTTTTCTCTGTGTCTCTCTGAAACCCTAGGTTTAGAGTTGTTAACTGCCGTTCAATCAGTCCCTTAATTAGGTTAGAAATCCTTATTCCCGTTTTTGACCACACGGGCCTAATTAAAATGGCCCGAATCTCCACGTGTGGGCCCGGCTATGCCAAAAAATGCCCCGAGTCCCGAATACTGCCCTCGAGTACTCTTTTCTGACTATTTCGACCCATCCGGAGTCAACCGCACACTCAGAATCATCATCCGAAATACTTTATAACATTCTCCGAATTTTGACCTCAATAATGCGACACACATTAAATCGAACAATTTAACTTAAAGTCGTCAAATATAAATAATTATTCCAACTCAAATAAATTCTCCAAATTATAAATTTAAGTTTCTCCAATTTAAATCTCATAAATTTAAGTTTCTCCACTTTAAATATTTTTATATCTCCCAAAAATAATTAAATATTAAATCCTCAAAATTACGCGGTGTTACAATACATTGGCATATGTATTTTTTTAAAGTATATATGTAGACATATACATATTTTCACATGAATGTAGTGTAGCGTGTGAGTGCTTCCTTTTGTTGCTCATTTCTATACTGCATTTGTATATGATCCCACTGAGCATTCGACTCATATCCCTACTTTTGTTGCGACAGTTTGTATGATATTCTGTACTTTGAGAGGGCTATACAAGTAAGTAACTATCTGCATTTACAATTAGTAGCTTTGTTTACTTGGCCTTAGGTGCACTTCCCTTGGGTCATGTCACTTAGTGATTGTAATTTGGACTAGCATGCTAATAAGTGTAACGTTAAATACTAATAAAAAAATGGATTAGAAACATTATTTAGGATGTTTCATTTCACTTCCCTATTAACGTACGATTCGGATCGGGTTAATTAACCTTTAAATCTAGGTCGGGGCGTTACAACTTGGTATCAGAGCCCTATGTTCATGCTCCTTTTTTGGGTGTGATGTCGTGAGGGCGGTAGTGATCTTTTGGCGTCAATGTTGGTTTGGACTGGTGACACCAAACTAGTGACAATTTCTGTTCATATTATGACGGTAATGTCAAGGATGTTAGCACGATGTGAAAATCTTTTGAGGTAGTAAAACGATTAAGTTTGTAGTCATTCATGTTCCGCTACGTTTTGATGTTCATGTGTTATGAGTCACGGGGGTTAGTGTAAACCATTATGTGGTAACACCTTAGTCTTGTGCGATGTACATCACATGGAAGTTCGATGATTAGCAAGACTTAATGATTTCAGTTGAATCTTAGTTGGTATGCTTGTGGCTTCATCTATGGGATTGGGTGACTAAGTAATGTGACTTGAGAATGAATAATTCTATGGAAATTAGAATGTCTAAGTGACTTGATCATGATTTGGGTTTAGATGATCATATTTATTCAGGATAAATTAAGAACGAATCACTGTAGTCCTTGAGACTTAGCATTAGGAATGGTGGCAATACCGTAGTCTTCTACGTAAGATATGCATAGTGTGGAAACTTTGGTGTCGAGAGTAGCCTTACTTTGATGGAAAATGTCGAGTAGTGTTTCATTGCAACGTGATGTTAAAGGTTTTGTATTTTCATCTATGGAGATTAGGTGTTCGGATAATGCTCGTAAATACTAGTCTTGAGGTGAGAATAAATTGGTTCCTTTGGCCAAGGACTTGGAGTTGGTGTACCTTGATTTTAATGTAGGCCTAGATAATCATGGTGATTGGAGATGACCTAGGAGTGAACTTAGACAACCTGGCAGTTCGGTATTAAGAACTACCCTTGTAATGTTCTAGAATAGGACCTCTCGCAACGTCTTTAGGGTGAGCCTCCTCTCAGGAAAAACTCGAGGTCCCATGCCCTCTAAAGACTCTAGTAGTACTAATGTATGGTCTCAGTGATAATGATACGGTTTTGAGAAAAAATATCCCTTGTGGCGTCAAAGGTATTGGCCTAAAAGATTTATAGGTAGTACCCGATGCCCATACCCTACCAAAATTTTCTAGTGATAATAGATTGTGGTTTAGCAAGTGAGTATGATAACCTTATTGTGAGATGAGTTAATTATCATGACTTAATGTTCATTGAAGTTAAACGATGTGCTGTGATAAGTTTGACCTAGCGTTAATGTTTCAAGTAGGAAGTTGAACTTGTGTTGATGATGCCTTGGAGGAAATTGCGAAGGCTTAGCTAATGAAGCGTCGGTGCAAATGATAGGCTTTCCCTAGTAATTGTGAATTTAATGTTGTACCACATAGTATGGTACTGTTGATGTCTCCCGTTGTGACTTCAGGAATGGAGAGTTGTGATGGGTATAATACATAGCGATTGGTATCGTTGTTTAGCCCTTGAGGAAATATTTTAGCGATCATATTCGGGTGTATACTTGAAAGGATTTTTATCATGATAATAGTATAGGATGTGTATGTTCATGGGAGATGATTTGGGTTGGAGGTATTTTTTGTTAAGGTTTACATAGCTATGATAAGATACCAATTATTACAGTTCTGTTCAGTCATACTAATTATGGCAATATTTTGGGTTAGTACCATGACTTGCTCTTAAGCTTGTGTTGTGATATAAATTTTGTGGATAATGTAGAAAATAGGTCGATAGTTGTTAGAGTATACACTGGGAAGACTCAGAAGACGATGATGTTCATCTAGATTTTGGAAATAACATTCATAATGGAGTGTTAGGATATGGCACTTGTGTGAGATACTTACATGGTTCGGTATAAACCTAGCGAGGGAAATCATTGGGACTTAAGTATGGGTAAGGCTTGTAAGTTTTTAGACATGATTAGGGTGGTTGTGATTGGGATCGTATAGGATGTGTTAGGAGTTACAACAGTGTCCTATGAATTGAATGGATGAAAACTGTGTAAGCATAAGCAGTTTCCTGATTAGAGTAACCTCAGAGGTAAAAGATTAGTTATCACGCATTAAGGTTATGGAGACATGGGTTTGAGGGGTCAATGCCAAAAGATAAGTGTCTAAAGACGCACTTTTATTTAGATTTGGTTAGGCTTATCTATGATAAATAGGTAGAGTGCATAGCTCCCCGAAGAAATTATTTGTATTTCCGTTCGTCCATTAAGGAGGGACGATTTATGGTTAATGGGACGAGTAAGGAATGTGGTAAGGCTACAGATATCAAGGGTACGTTGTGGTTCCGTTCTTCGTTTGACTCGATACTTCAGAATATTTTTTTGATTATTTCACTCTGGCGTGGCAGTTGCCTGATCCATTGCATCTTCTTTTGTATTTTTTAAGATCGATAATGGGAAGTTACTATCGGTTGTTATTCGGGTGTGGTGCATCATAAGCTAGGTAGTGATGCGGGCAGGCCAGCTTTGGCTGATGCGTCTCGGTACACGAGTGCGCTCTTCTTCGAAAACACCCTTGTTCTACATTAGTTTATGTATGTGTGTGACCTTGCGTTTGTTGCATAATAGTTCACTTATATCACGTAATTTCTTTAAGTTAACACGTCTTGCTAGTTAACTTCTATAGTTGGTTGCGATTCGGTTATGTGTTTCGCAATTGTGATTTGATAATATTATGAAAATCATGGCTTGATGAGACGTTAGGTACTGGTGTAGCACTTGGTTATGAGTTATCCAGGATATGATCTCCCGCGATATTTGTTCAATAATACCTAAGATGACTCTGGGTTAGCATAAGGATCTCTTAGGATATAATGGTTAGGTAGACCTTGAAGGTGATGTGATGGTCTTGAAAATCACTGATGGGTATGACTAGAAACGTTGAGGTTCTATCAGCCTACGCAAGGTGCGATCAAAAAATGTGTAGGGAAACGTAGGTTGAAAATCCTATGATAGGAACGATCCTTGATGATGAGTTCATTAGTGAAAGTGTGTCACTTAGCGAATACCGATAATCCCGAGGTTCATTTTGATGGACGGGCTAGGCCTGATTGAGGAATTATCAACGAGACCTTAGAGTTCATTGTGATGGGATTGGCACGGGCAAGCAACGAGAATAAAATCTTTGGCTTCTAGGCCATAATGTCGACGATGCCCTAGGATTGGAAACTAATTATGGGCAATTGAATTCTAATTTGACGAACCAAGAATTTCGAGGACGAAATTTTTTAAGGAGGGAAGAGTGTAATACCCCGACCTAAAAAATAGATGTTAAATAATAATTGGAGTATATCATTCAGAAATGGAATTGGAAAAACAATTAAATAAGTGATTGCACTAGAATTGTGCATAAAACGACAAGTTGTGCAAAGTGAAAAAAAGGAAAACTTGACGTTGCATGGGTGGCATGGAGGGACATTTTGATTCAAATGGCCAAATTTAATATCTTGTTAGAGTACAATGAGATTCAATTAAGAAATGAAGGACCTACGATCGTGAGGAAGTATAAACGGAAATTTAGTCAGTACGCAACACTGTAAAGTGCAACCTTGCGTGATTTTTAGAAAAATAATCATAAGGAGTAAAAATGGTTTAACCATAAATTCTGGGTACTAAAAATAAGGATAACAAGTCTATAGGGTCAAATTGGCAAAAAATAAGAGTTTTTGAGAATGGGTCGATCGATCGATCAGGTCTTCCGATAGTCTGCCTTATTTGATGCGCTGTTTAATTATGGTCCCTTGATTTTGCCACTTGTCAAATTCTTATGTACTCCAGACCAAGATGATTTTGGGCTAGGGCATCACTTGGTTGTATATAAACGAAGGTGGGGGGTGTGCTAGGGTTGAGAAACCCTCTCCTCATTCTTGCAACCACCCTCTCTCTCTCTCTCTCTATGTTGTATTTCTTAAGGATGTTTTCTGTCCAGAAATGATAAGGCCAAAACCACCATATTACACCTGCAGTTATAGAGATGAACCATCGTAATCCTACAAACCCCATACGTCACCATATAGAGACCTCAGACATATGGTACAAGGTAGAAGATGAAATTCTTGAAGGTTGTTGGGTGTTTTGAAAATGGACTTTGAAGAGGGTTCCTGGAGGTTGAAGAAAGCTAGCTTGTAGATGGAGAATGGATTCTTGGAGACAAGCTTTGGTGGGCTTTTAGATTCCCCCTTGTGTCCACCTTTAAAAGTGGGGGGTTCTCCATCTTCTACAACATCTACACCATTTTGGAAGAATTAGAGGTGGGATTCTTTAACCTTGGTTTAGGTTTATTATTTAGCATAACCCCAGATTGCAATTTACATATACTAGATTTAATATATGTAGGTTTTGTGTTGATTTGCATCCATGGAATTCATTGGGTGGGTTTCTATGATTTCTTGAACAAATGGGTTTTCAAAGAAGTGATTTAAATGGGTTTTGAATTTGACAAAATTTCAGAATAGTATTTCCCACCATTTGGGTGTAAAATGTGTAGGAAAATGGTTAAAATCAATTCATGGGTTTATTGGTTACACTATTGGTATTTTGTGTAAGGATGGGTATTTAAAATGATAATTAAATGTACTAATAGCCTTATTAGTATCATGCTTACTATTTTCTATGAAAATGGGTACTTACAACAAGAGCTTTAATGGTTTTTTTTAAAATAGATAAATTTTATCCCCAAATCACAAACATTTTGTAGAGTAAAATGTTTTAATTTCAAGTTTTAAGGTGAATAAATGATTTCTTTGATAAAAGAACATTTGACGCATGTGTACCCTTTTTTTAGATTGATATAGTGATTTTTATGTTGATAAATCATTATAAAGTGCACAAATAAATTTTCATTTATGAAGTGTACTATTTAGTTTGTTTAAAACCAAGTTTTTGGAGTTAAAAGCGTAAATATGTAAAAGTGTAGTCTTCTTGAGAACTTTGGCTAAAAATATAAATAATGAGAATATAGGAGACTACGTGTGAAATAAATGATTAAGTATGGGTTTTTATGCAAATAGTCATGATGAAAATGTGTGACAACAAGTTTGAAGTTATAAAGTGCCAAATGTGTGAATGTTGGTTAAAATGGGGTTTTAGTGTTAAACTCACAAAATCAAGTGCGGGGACTTTAATATGTGAAAGGCATGATTTTATATATTAAAGAGGCTTAAATGCAAAATGTGTAATTTTGATAAAGTGCGAAGTTGAACAAGTGTTTTAATGACGAAAATGCCTACGTGTCGAGAACGGAACTCAAAAAGCGTGTTTTTGTGAATAACACTTGAAAACGAATAAGGTTGCATGTTTTGGTGAAGAAAGAGGCTAAATCGGTAATTTATCTAAAGTGGAACATTTTTATGAAATAAAAATGTAAGTGAATGTTTTTATACAAGTACGATGAAGTTGAATTAAGTCCTAAATTAGGAATTATTTTTTGTATAATATCAACGCGTGTGTAAATAAAGGACTTAAAGAGAAGTAATGATTTTCCAAGTATAATGGAAAAATGGACGGTTAAGTCCAAGGCTTTGGCTTCAGCCCAAAAAGGGAATGCAAATTAAAGTACAAATTATAAAAATATTGAACACATTGGAAAGATAATGATATTGGATGATACCGAGCTAAATAATTAAGCAGGGCTATGCTGTCACTAGGGTGAAAACCCCCAAACCAACTGCAGTAGTATATAGAGGCGAAGGCCGGTGGTGTGAGGCCACGAAGTTCGTGAGTGTTTGTTGGCAAATCCTAAAAATAATGCTAAGTAATGAATTGAATATTCATGAAAGAGGCATAAATGAATGGCACTAATTCATTGATTTACTAATGCAAGAATAACGCATTGAATGTTTAAAGTTCATGTGGTAACATGGGATGGTTTAATAAGGTGACTTAATGAAATTAAGCTACCTAAGAAGATTTGAATTAAAGTAAACACAAGCGTGTGTTACATGAGGTTTACAAAGGAAAAGAGTATTTTTATAAACACGGCATGTGTGTGTGTTGAATGGAAGTCCTGAAATGGTTAAGTAACTTTGGCGTAAGTTAATGAACATTGGATAGTAAATCTTTTGAAAGTAGGCGGAATGTTTTCCAAACAAATTCCATTTCTTTAAATTGTGTGGGTTAATGGGAAACACGTACAAGTCCTAAGCATGGTAATGCTGATGACTATTTTGTAATGTTAGGGAGGTTAAATGGTATTAAATGATGTTTTTGGAATAAAACGATTAAATACATTGGCATATGTATTTTTCAAAAGTATATATGTAGACATATACATATTTTCACATGCATGTAGTGTAGCGTGTGATTGCTTCCTTTTGCTGCTCTTTTCTATACTGCATTTGTATATGATTCCACTGAACATTCGGCTCACATCCCTTCTTTTATTGCGACAGGTTGTATGATATTCTGCACTTTGAGAGCGCTATACAGGTAAGTAACTATCTGCATTTACGATTAGTAGCTCTGTTTACTTGG
Organism: Sambucus nigra; assembly: GCA_949130495.1. Classification (NCBI taxonomy): domain Eukaryota; kingdom Viridiplantae; phylum Streptophyta; class Magnoliopsida; order Dipsacales; family Adoxaceae; genus Sambucus; species Sambucus nigra. The sequence continues at coordinate 297,692,277 of OX422215.1, read as the reverse complement.
CCTTAGGGGCACTTCCCTTGGGTCATATCACGTAGTGATTGTAATTTGAACTAGCATGCTAATAAGTGTAACGTTAAATACTAATAAAAAAATGGATTAGAAACATTATTAGGATGTTTCATTGCACTTCACTATTAATGTACGATTCGGACCGGGTTACTCCTTGATTGACCTTTAAATTCAGGCCGGGGCGTTACAATGGAAGTACAATTATTATTTTTAAAAATAGCTCTTAACACACTTACCTTCCTCTCGTCTGGTAGGCTGCTAATCGAGAGGGTCGAGAGAGATATGGTGGGTTATGGATAGGAGGGGGTTCCATAGGTGGTGGTGCCCCCTCCATTATTATTTTTAAATTTCCTCCATCCCTCTTATTTTTAGCAAGTTTTAGTCCTAGCTATAAGATTTTTTTCCTAATATATACTATATTATTAAAACGCAACCCATTAAGGTGACTAAGTCACACAGTTAATATAGGTTGCATTTTTAATAAATAATGATGTCCTCTAGTCCACTTTGAATCCAGAATATATGAGTAAAAGGGCCCAAAAAATAAATATCTATTTTTGTAAGGGCCAAAACTATGAAAATATAATTTTTTTCTATAAAATTTTTAAACTATATGGTTAAAATTTGAAATTCTTTTAAGTTTGGGGGGGCCAAGGCCACCCCTTGCCTCCTGTATCTGCCTCTACTTTGAAGCCATTGATCTTCCAGTGGGATTATACACTTACGATCTTATTGTAATATCAACGGCTCTAAAGTGCACTGCACCATGCACACTAAAGATGAGACATATTCAATCCCCTCTCTCTCTCTCTCTCTACACACACACACACACACATATATATATATATATGTTTCTATCTCTCTCTCCCTCCCTCCATATTTCACCTGTCCCTTCATCTCTCTACAGTCGTCATTTAAAAAAAATTAATACTTTTATTTTCATGCATATTAGGGTTTTAACTCTCTCTCTCTCTCTCTCTCTCTCTCTCTCTCTCTCTCTCACACACACACACACACACACACACACACACACATTTCGTCAAAAAGATCAATAATAAGAGAGGCAACAATCATTGCAAAAAACCCATGGGTTCCATTTATCACCGATCTTTGAATATGAAATGATTGTACCCACTTTAGATTTACTTCTGTAAGGACATTATTTTATTGTCTGGTTTACATTTCAGTATGTTGTATACCGCTACAACCATCGAAGACTTATTCAAGATGAATCATGCGTCAAGATAGATCCGAATTTAAAAAGTTTTTCAACATTCAAGCCTCCACAAGATGAATTATGGTAAGACTGTGTTTTGGATACTTAATGGTTCATTTACGAGTATTGAGATGTTTTTCTAAAATATTTTCTAAGTGTTGAGGCATTATTTTTCATCAAAAGAAATTTTTCTAAGTGTTGAGGTGGAATTTTTTTTTGACGAAACAACAAATTTATTTTTATTTATTTTCGTTTGAGCGACAGGGCTATGTCGCGCGAAGCTCATTCGAGCGACGCGCCGCCTTAAATTTTTTATATATAGCGTGTTAAACAACTACGTTTTTCTTAAGAAGACCTGACATTTTACATAACACGTAAACTGCAATCTGCAGAATTCTTTAGTCTTCTTTTTTAAGGGTTTTTCACTTTGTTTTCAATTCACACAATCCCAATCTTTTATGTGAATTGTTTTGCAACCCGAAATACGTTTTGCTTGAGTTTATTCCCGTAGGGAGGATAACCTACTGCTGATTAGGTACCACTTGAGGGAGGTACTGGGCTGATTGACTGTCCGTCAATAGGGAGTACTCGTGGGTATTCCTGGACGAATTGAACTACGATTCGTGTGGAGTTTCTATGAAATTGTATTGCTGATTTAGGTTGTAGCCTATGTGGGTTTTCTGAGGTTAATCCATTGCGGATTTCATTGTAATCATTGTAAGTATTATAGTGAAATAAAAGGTTTTACCCGAAAGTTTTTTTTCCTGAAACTGTGTGTCAGCAATTATTTATGTTGTTTTGATTTATCCACACGTAGTTGCATGTTTTAGGGGTGACTAAATTTGGATTAATAATTGACACTGATTAAATAAGGTTAACTTGGAAATTTGCAAATTCGATTTAATCAAATATCGCACTCAATTTTATAAATTGGTATCAGAGCGGGTTTATCGAGTGATCCTTGTTTTTCACAAAATTGTGTGATATTGACTGTGTCGTGCTCAACTTCTTATTTTTTTACACTGCCGGTCCGAAGCCCTGATAAAGGAGGAGGGTTGTGTTAGGTGTCTAATAGCAAGTGTAAAAATTTGTCAAATCCTTATGAACATGAACATGTATCTGTTTTGTGAAAAATCGCAATTTTTTTACGAGTCTAATTATGCCTACTGAAAATCACGTATGAAATCTCAGTTAAAGGCCATTGATGAGCGCGTTTGGGTAGTTTGTGAAAGTGGGTGGACACCTCCCACTGTCACTGCAGATAACGTAACATCTTTAAAACTTGTGACTACCTGGACTAAGGATGAATTTAAATGGAGTACTTTTAATTCACGTGGGCTGAGTGCAATTTTTGGGTGCCGTCACTCCTGAGGAGTTCCGACGTATTATGACATGCACCATGTCAAAAGAAGCGTGGGATGTTTTAAAGTTTACCCACAAAGGCACAAATGCGGTCAAAGAGTCAAAAATTAAAAATTTAACTGCTCAATTTGAAACGATTACCATGCTTGAATCTGAGTGTTTTGATGATTTTTACGCACATTTATCTAACATTGTCAACACTAGTTTCAATATTGGTGAGCCCATACCTGATGCCCGAGTGGTTAAAAAGATTTTAAGATTGCCGCCTAAACATTTTATCCCGAAAGTGACTATGTTGAATACCTTAGGTGGTTTGGGTAATTTAAAATTAGAAGAGCTGGTAGGAGACCTCCAGACATATGAAATTGACACGTTTCCTGACACTGTCAAGCCTAAGGATAGAGGTATAGCACTTAGAGCCTAGTCTAGGAAGGGAGAGGAAGTTTCCACGAGAGAGAAGAAAACGAAAGTCAAAGTTAGTGAGTCCGACTCTGAGGGTGAGGTTGATTTTGATATGGCCATGCTTGCGAATTTTTTAAAAAAGTTTCTCAAGTTTTCAAAACAAAATTCATCCAATAAAATATTTTTTGAGAAAAATAAAAATGAGGCCAAAGAGAGCGGTGTGTGACACCTATGCGTGATAAAGATTCAAACAAAATAAATGCACAAATTCCAACAATAAACTTTTTTAATTAGAGTCAATTTTTAAACTAAATTAATTCAACCCTTAAACAAAAATCTACGTGTGTGCGTGTGTCAAACCAACAAACACAAATATGCTAACTCACAAATTTCAGGAAAACATCCCCTCAACGAAAAACCTTTTACTTCACGATAATTAAATCGCAATTTACAATTACAATGAAATCTACAATAAGTTTACCTCAGCAAACCTACATAGACACTCGGCTTAGAGTCAGCAATGGGTTCCACGCAGCAAACCCACATGAACCGCATCCCAATCTTCAGTAAAGATCCGTACGCAACGAACCTCAATGACCTCAGTCTTTTGATGTAGAGACGCACTCCACAAAGGTTGAATAATATCAAAGTATGTTCTTGGGTTCCAAAACAATTCACATAAACATTGGGATCTTGTGAATTGAAAACAAAAGGGTTTAGGAACCTAAAAGTGAGAAGACATATGTTTCTGCAGTAGCATTTTTGTCATAGTTTAAAATCACAAGTCTTCTTAAGAAAAACGAAGTTGTTTAACACGCTTAAATAGAAAAATTAAGGCGTCAAATCGATTGAACGAAATAGAATCTCGTTCGAACGGTGACATGCGTTGTTCGAACGAGCTTTGCGCGAGATGGCCTGTCGTTTGAATGATAGGGGTTGTCGCTCAAACGAGCCATTAAATTTAATACCTCGTATTTTTATGGCCTTTAATTATGGGATTAATTAAATCAAATTGGGATATTAATTAAATTAAATTAGGATAAATTAATTTAATATTAATCTGAATTTAAAAAAAATAATTACTAGCATGACGAGAGTCAGTAATTATTGGTGAGAATTATGTTGAATATTACTTAGTGAGTAAAGTAATATATGAGATTGAATTTATAAAAATTATTGCAAGTGAATAATACGACAATTATAGAAATTAAGTCGGGACGCGCGTGTCAGTCGTGTCGGGATTAATTTAATGAAATAAAAAGTAAATTAATTCTAAGTTTCCTGTATAATCATTTCGAGTGCGCCAATGTGTCCGAAAGGGTCAAAATAGTAAGAAAAGTGTACCCGTGAGTTTAGTTTGGGTCTCAGGACATTTTTAGCCCTAATCGGGAACCCGGGAGGACATTTTAGTAATTTCTAATTTTGGACCTTAATTAATGACGAAAATTAAAGGGCTATATCTGATGGAAGTGGGAGTCCTCGAGGGTTAGAAACACTTGAGTTGCAAAGAGGTTAAGGAAGAGAGAAGAGAGGATGTTTCCATGGGGGAGAATCATCAATCCTACACCGTTCCTACCATTTCCACCACCAACGCGTAGATCGGAGAACAAGGAGAGCAAATATCCCCATCATCTTCCACAACTCAGACCTCTAATTTCTAAGCAAGTATCAATCTTGATGTTCTTGAGTTGATATTTCATCCATGTTAGAGTAGGAAATAAAATTATAAGTTTTTATGGAGATTTGATATAATTGGAAGACTAGAATTCATATGTTTGAATGGAAATCATGTTAGGCTGGTATCCTTATCACATATAGAACATTTATCATGAATTTTAAATATGATTAGAGAAAGAAATCTGGAAATATCATGTGGATTCTTGAATTGATATGGTAAACTTGGGTTAGAGACCAAATCATGAATTGTGCCCATTTAATGATGATTTATTAAGGGTTTAATTGATATTTTACGTTAGAAATCATTCAGACCTATTACAATAATTTTTTTGATGTTTGGTTGGGAGTTTGGAACATTTTACTGGAGGTTTTGATGATTAAAATGGAAGAAACCCGTAGGCATTATTTGCAGAATTTCTGGGCCAATAACTGATTGATCGATTAAGCCGATCGATCGACCCTTTCCTTTGATCGATCGACTCCTTCGGGAAATTGAATCTTCTTTCCTTTTTAAATGTTAATCCAACCCCAATTTATAAGGACCCTTAGACATGACTTAAATATTATGATGGGACTTGGGAAGGACTAGTAGGGTTGTAGACAAGGATCGGGAAGTACGATTTTGCATGAGATTTAACCGTGGGTTCACGAGAGTATAAAATGGGGTGAAGATCATTCGTATCTTAAATTAGGCCTTGTGAGAATTAAGGATGACTTGGACCAGTAGTGTAGATAATGTGCGCCTACTGATTTTATATTTATCAAAATGATACACTTCGAGAGTCGAGAAGTACCTAAGAACTTGTAGTAATCGCGAAAATAATAGAAAGAATTAATTATACGTAGGACTCAGGTGCTACGTGCCACGTATGGTTAGAATATGATATGGGTCGTGGGTGTACCTATCTGAATAATGTAAAAATATATACGAGTACACACACACATATATATATATATATATATATATATATATATATATATATATATATATATATATATATATATATATATATATAATCCTACCCCGCGCTACTTGCTATTACGGAGGTTTCCTCTCCGACACAACCTTATTCTGATGTGACCTTTACGGGGGATATTAACTCGTACCCTAGAACATAGGATCCTTAGTACAAGCTATCTGAGAATGATAGTCAGACGGTCCTAAGATACGTGAGGGTGTGTGCTGACCTCTTAGTGACTGAGAACTATGCTTCGCCTCCAATATGTGTTTTTTGTGTTAATACAGCTCGAGAGTGATTCGAAACTAGTATTTCCCTTTTGTACGAGAGGTACGGAGACTTGATAGCAGAGTATGCCAGCCCCATAGATTTATGTGGGGTTCCCTGTTAGTGTATATATTATGAGCGATAAATATATGTACCTGTGATTCATCTATTGTGATTGTAAGTAGATAAAATTGAATATTTAATATTAAATAAATAAAGTGGTTGAGAGCTTAAGGATGTATTGAGATGTACATAGCTGGCTTGGTAAATTCATAAGAAAAAGTTATCAAATATAAACTATAGTCATGCAATCATGTGAATCAAGATTGGTGAGGGGAGATTGGGTTAGACCAGTTAATTGGGGTAGCTCTGTCTACTTGTTGAGAGGGAAGAATTACAAAGTGAATGTTGAGGCACTAATATGTATGTTATTAGGGTCTTTGCATTTAGACGACTTCATCCTTGTCATCTCAGCTCTTCACGTAGTCATTTTAGATGGGGCATGTGTCACCCATTTCCAGTTTTTATTTAGCTCAGAGAGACCTTGTACTCTTTGTTATTTCAGTATTCAATTTTAGTTGGGATTGTTTTAATTATTTCATTGTCCTTCGATTTGGGATATTTTATTTAGATTGATTAATCTAGCCTGTTTATTCCACTTGGATGGTTTGGTATTCAATATTATTATCTGTGTTTATATAAATGGTTTTGTATATTAAATCATAACAATAGGACTTAATCTATAAAATTAAATGTTTTGACACTTAGCCTAATTATTTATTAGGTTATTAATACAGAAAAATTATTTTTCGACAGTGATGCTAAGAATGAACCAACCGAACACTTTGATTTAATTTAATAAAGGACTGATCACCCGGTATTTTATTAGGCATGGTGTCACATTAAATAAATATTTACCTTTTTATTTTCATAGAAATGCAGTGCCTTAAAACTTCAAAAATTAATTTTGACGAAAAACTAAAAAACTCCGCTCCAACACTTAGAAAATTTTTGTCGAAAAATATCCCAATATTCTAAGTGAAATGCTGAGGAATAAAAACACAACCTTTACTAAATTCATCTTGTGGAGGCTTGATTGTTGAAGAAACTTGATATTCGGATTCGACTTGTTGCATATATGATCTTGAACATTCTTTGACGGTTGTAGCGGTATACAACATACTAATTGATAACGGACATTTATAAACTTATGCCCTTACAAATCTCCCCCCATGTCTATGCCGGTACAAATTAAAAACATTCGAATTATCAAAACATTAAATGCCTATACAAATCTAATACCCTCATAAACCCAAAAATGAAAAGGTACTAAACATGTAGGCCTAAAAACTTTTCTTCAAAATCTTCAACATGAAATCTTCAAATCTTCAACCTTTTCTCATCAGGATGTGTAACATATGATCTTCCATTGTTGTACCTACTCATGTGAGACAAAGCAAATACCTCGTGATGCATTGAGTTTTAAATGATATAAAAATACATCAATCATCATAATCAAATCTCCCTCATAACATAATTCGTTCTCCCTCTTTTTATTTGACCAAAATAGACATGGAAACGAATAAACAAATCAAGCATGGAGTTGTCACGATTAAAGCATAGCAAATAGGAATCAAACTACAGTCATGCAAAGGGTAACTCAAAAGCTTTCACACACTATTTTGATTTTTCATTTTTTCATACAAAAAAATAATTTTACAAAATCACACATCATGAATTTATACTAAGACAACCAAATCATGGATACAAAATGGATGGGTGTGAACATATTCAATAGACAAATCAATGCAATCAAACATAGAATATGTGCACGACGTATACGTGTACTCCTATCGAATGGGTCTCAAAATCGTCCTTAGGTGTCGAAAGGTGTTGAATTTAAATGACATCAACTAAATCCATCAACACATCAAAGTCAGGAATGATTAACACCAATAACGTCTAAAACTATAAATGCTTTTTAAAGACGCTGTTAGGACGTGCAAACCCTTTTTTCGTTTCTTTCCATCCAATCTCCCTCATAAATAATAATCATTATATTTTTCTTTTTGAGGTGGCCCCTTTTTGGCATATTTATCTTTTTATTGTCTTTAAATTTTTCTGGCTCTTTTAAACGATCGCTTTCACGACGAGTTAATTTTGAACTCTCATAGCCCTTTTTCGTGATTCACTTATCATATTTTGTTGCAATTAAATTCCTCACGGTCAACGGTTTTTAGATTCAATACTTCTATTGTTAAGATTTATCGCATATGGTTCGTTTTAAAGACAAAATTGAGATGACAACACTTCGACCAATATGTGATAAAGAAGTACAATAATCAAACAAATTCGTGCAAGTGTCCATTGAAGGAACTTATGAGTCAAACATGTTGGTAATAACAACTAATCACATCTCAATGACTTCAAAAATTGCAAAGCATAAAATGAAATGATGACGCATATCAAAACACTATCAAATCATCACATGGATATGGAATGAAATTGTGACTCAGTCATCCTAAATGTCCATCCATAAACGGTGCAACCAAAATACAAAACTCCTTTTGTCTTTTTCTAAAACTTTTATCAAAATAATTTTTTTTTGTATTTTTCAAAATTTTTCAAAAAACAAAACAACTAATACAAAAAATACATACTAGCAATAGGCAAAAAATATCATCACGTAAATCAACCTATGCTAGCAAACAAGTCTAACCTCAACCGTTAGGTGCAGTGTGGTTTTCTAAATGTGGTGACATCATACAAAAAACCTCCATAAAATCATATGAAGTTTTGACTAAAAACTTTACATGCTCCCTAATATGTGCAAACTCTCTCGTATACTCATCCGGAGCATCAGGTGTGGGTGCGTGTGTGTGAACACATGTAGTAGCAAAACGTGACACATGACCCAACTTAAAAAAAAACTTTATAAGGTGTCCTCTCTTCTTGAAGTGCGTGCAAACATAAATAGGCCTAGGTACACCTTTTTCAAAATGTCTCTTACGCGCTCTCCTAACAAGTACGGAACACCTAGGTGGGTTGGTATGAGAACCATGTGAATCTAACACTAAAGTGGGAATCGGCTCGGGTGCAACATGTGAAGTGGAAGCACCGTCATGACTTATTCCTGAACTCTCAGCTCTACCCAAAATGGGATTGAGAACCATCTTTCCAACCTTATAAGATGCATTCTCTAAAGTGACTTTAACCTCCAGGACATGCTTAAGATCTCTCTCTAATTGTGACACGCGGGTTATAAGTTCACTTTTCTCCCAATTTATGATGATTAATTGCTCACTCAAATTAATCATTACCTTCTCGAGTTGACTCGTCGATGCCTCAAAACCCTTCAAACTTTCTAACTCTCTCTGCAAATCTCTTACCATAAGACCTAATTCCTTATTCAATTTCTTTGTTTTTATGTTCTCGACATTAAAATCTCTAAACGCGATCTGGAGCTCACTATCACCCTCACTCTCAGACTTGCTAAAAAGACTTAAATCCTCCTTGGTGGTCTCACGTCCACAAGTATCCTCATCATCGTGGGACAAACTGGGCGTGCTCACGTGACTCGCTAAAAAAACAACAAACTTTCCTTGTGAAGACTCATCCCCACAATCTTTCACATCATCCTCACTATCACTAAGGGTGACTGGCATAGTAACTTTCTTTCCCTCTCTCCTAAGTTTAGTGGGACACTCAAACGACTTGTTCCCTTTTCCCTCACACTCAAAACAAGTTACTTTTTCTAAATCTCCCTCACCCTCTTTCTATTTCTCACCACTTTCTTTGGCCCTGTCTTTCTTTTTCTCAAAAAACTTTTTAATGGAAGAATTTCGTTTTGAAAACTGGAGAATTTTTTTAAAATTCTTTGCAAGCATGGCCATATCAAAATGAGACTCATCCTCTCGGACTCACAAAAACTCACTTTCGTTTTCTTTTTAGACTGGGCTTTAAGTGCTATCCCTCTATCCTTAGGCTTTACAATGTTAGGAAACATGTCAATCTCATATGTCTAGAGGTCTCCTACCAGCTCTTCTAATTGTAAATTGCCCAAATTACCTAAGGTATTTAAAATGGTCACTTTTGGGATAAAAACACTACACCAAAAACAGGAATCTGGCACACCTTGATATTAAAAATCTGGCACAGTTTAAAACTGTGCCAAATTCTGGCACAGTTTAATGACAATCTGACACACTTTAAAATAGTGCCAAATTTTGGCACGGTTTAAAAGTGTTCTAAAATTAAGTACACTTTATTAAAATATAAAAAACCCTTAAAAAATACATTTTCTCCCTTTTAGTCTCCCGCCCTCTCATTCTCACAGCTTCATGCTTGGCTTTCTCTGTCACTTTTGGTCACAGAGCATCCCAGGCTCTAGGGTTTTCAAGTCCTCCAAGGGTTTCATCTCTCTCGCTCGGTACTTTCTAATTTCTGATTACGCTTTTATCTTTAATTGTGTGAATGTGATTCATTTTCGTCTTTTGCTTATTTGAGGCTATATCTTGTTCTATACCAGATTTCTTCACGAATGTGCAATCTCAGGTAACCTCATTTTTATTTACATCATACACTATTTTTATGTGTCATATAACACGTAATTTTCTCCAGGTCTATGTGTTACCCGAATCTAGCAGGTATGATATCCCATTCTCAATATTTTATGGTCTTTAGTTAGTGTTTTTTTGTTGAATTAGAAAGTGTGGAATTTATGATTCTATTTTGTTCAGATTTGTAAATATCGATATTTGGGGCATTCTCATCTGTTTCCTCTGTGTCAGTTATACTATATGTTAAATATTTGACATTTTGTCAGTTGGGTGTCACTTGTTTGAAAAAATGTCAATGTGAGATTTTCTTATTCGGTAGTTCCATATGTTGTGTAATTTGGTGTTATGAGATTTATATTACTTATTCAGGTGCTTATTATTTTATTTCCTGTTATCTTACCATTTCTATAATTGGTACGCAAATATGTAGTTCCATATGCCCTGTCTTATTTTTTCTTGTCAAGCTCTATTGTACCAAATCCTAACAAATGATTGGAATGTGTGTCCTATGTTTAACACCTTAAACACATCATCGTTCTTCTTCAGTGTCTGTACTGTTTTATTGTTCAAATAAAAAGGTTTAAACCACATCGTGTGCAGACTTGCCCACCAAAATGGCTATCGTTATTACAACAATAAGACAAATGTTGACAAAAGGGGTATGGGTAAGAAAAAACTCCTTACATACTCAAAATCACCCGTGCGAGTGTTGTAAGGAAGAGAGGGGATAATGATATAATTAGAGGGCTATAATTCTGACTTACTATTTTTTTTAGAGTGGTAGTAGTAGTAGTAGTAGTAGTAGTAGTAGTAGTAGTAGTAGTAGTAGTAGTAGTAGTAGTAGTAGTAGTAGTAGATTTGAAGTGATATAGTGTCGGAGATTGAACCTTAGTAGATATCAGAGTTGCTAGATGGACAATGACTAAGGGGAACCATAGAGTTTTAGGAAATCAATCAAAACTGTCTATTTTCCTTTTCTGTATTAGACTCCATATGTGCCAATTTAATATAAACTAGTCCTAGGCAAGTGTCCATTGTATAGTTGTGGGCATTACATATGTTAGATCCACTAGTTGATACACACACACACGCGCGCACACACACACACACACACACACGTGTGTGTAGTAGTAGTAGTAGTAGTAGTAGTAGTATTAGTAGTGGTAGATTGAACCTTTGCCTTTTTAGATTTGAAGTGATATAGTGTCGGAGATTGAACCTTAGTAGATATCAGAGTTTCTAGATGGACAATGACTAAGGGGAACCATAGAGTTTTAGGAAATCAATCAAAACTGTCTATTTTCCTTTTTCCTTTTCTGTATTAGACTCCATATATGTGAATTTAATATAAACTAGTCCTAGGCAAGTGTCCATTGTATAGTTGTGAGCATTACATATGTTAGATCCACTAGTTGACACACACACACACACACACACACACACGTGTATGATCATCTCTAGTATATTCCAGATTATTTATGGCACATTTATCTCCATATCAATATGATTATAGTTCTGAATTTATTTTGGTTATTGCAGCATGTGCACTTGTGCCTTCAAAAATTTAACTCTTTGCTTTTATTTTTCTTTTCTCTTCGGCAGTTAACTTATTCGTGCTTCAGTTTTGTCAGCATACCATTTGTTGGTGACAACAATCTCATTCTCTTACTTGATTAGCTGATTTATTTATATTTTTACTTCTTTTGCAGAAGTTTATCACTTGTGTTTTGTGCCATACAAGATAGTTTCTTCTCAAGAAAAGACTGTCTGCAAAGTCTCCTCGTCACTCGTTGAGATTCATCAAGTAAGAGCTTGCATGTATCGAAGTATTGATATAAATTTGTATATTTTACAGTGTATAATCTTTAATTATCGATAAAGATGGGTTAAGACATCTTTTACGTTGTTGTGTTCTCTTGGAGAGGACATAGCTTGTTCATCCGAGTACTCGACGATGTCATCCAAGTTCGAAAGAATTTGATTCTAGTGTTGATAACCTATTATTGCCTAAGAAGTATATCGTGTGGAGTACTAGCATGAATACTCACATCTTCCCAAATATGTTATAAGTTTCTCGATTACCTCCTGCCAAGGTGAGTAATTTGGCATGTTTTTGAGTTTAATTTGTTTCAGGAGAGTTGAATATGGAATGTAATTCTTGTTTGTATGTTGTATTGTTCAGGGCATCACATGGTCCAACTTCCGGTGAGGAAACCAACCTCCCCTTGGATGCCATTTCCAACATTAATCTTTGTGCTTTCAAAGTTTTTACCTCCTCGTACTATCAGTTTGATCACAAAGTATCACTCTGACCATAGGGTAAGTGCTTAATAAGTTGCATACATTATATACTCCTCTCATAGCTTTTGTATCATCTTCTACCATTCTTTCTCGTTTTTTTCGTTCGCTTTCCAGGAAAATAAAATTTTAAGGCCTGAATTGATTAAGAGGGTCAGACAAAGAGCAGTGGACAAGTTGTTGATTGCTGTTATAAAATCTTTCAGAGACAAGGTATGAATTCATGTGATGGAATAGATGTTTTGTTGAGATGTACTATTATATTAAGCAGGTAATAATTTGGGGACTTAATTCACTTGGAATGGCTGGCTTTAAGCTATTCTCTTTGTTTAGTTTGATACTCCCATTTTTCGTCGCGGTCCTCTAGAGTAATTTCATAACTCTACCATTTAGAGTTATGAAAATTTTAGTAATTCAAATGAATGGTTACAATTACACCACATCAATGCACTATTTTCAAAGTGAACTACTTCTGAAATTTATCTTTTTTTAAAAACGAGTTAATTTGACATTTTATTTTGAAATACAAGGATGGGCTGATCATTAGGGGAGTTGTATCCATGATTTAATCTATTAGCTGCAAATAATATGTCAGCTTCCTTCGAATAGAGGCTTTTATGTTATGAATTATTGTATGAGTATTTCTTTTGTAGTAGATGTCATTGATCTTAATTGTTAGAGAAACAACCTGCCTTGGGTATTGCTTGTTTTTTACCTCTCAATTCTGAATCTCAACCATTCAGACTTGAAAGGTATTAAATAGTGTTTGCTTTTTAAAGACTTGGGGAACGATATTACCTGAAAACCATCGAAGTATAAAGACTCTAATAATAATTATTGAATTGCCCCACATGTGTGAGGTGAGGATGATTACAAGTTTGATGTGTGCAAAATAGTATAACATGAGATGTGGACATATTTGATTGAAAAAATAGAAGTAAACGGAGGATCCATCATCTTCATGTGTTGTATGGCAATAAGGGATAAGAACCAAAAGTGAGGTCAAGGGGACCAATTTGAGTGGAACCAACTTCTTCATATCCTCTCACCAATCTCTGAACCTTTTGCTCCTCGAATGCTTTTGGTCTCTAAAATAGAAAACAACCAAAATTTATTTTCACTATTTCATACACCCAAATATAAAATTTTTAGCTACATATCTCGCAACATATTTTTTCATCTCATCACTTTTATTTTATACATGGCTATTTATGTTACATGAAAAATGTTGTTTGAGCTCATAATCATTTTCGTCTCAAGAATCACCTGTATTGTTTCCATGAGATTTGTCTCTGAATTGAAGTCGTAAAATGAACTTGCTGCAGTTAGCCTCATAGAGAGAAATTGAACAGAAAACCATAGAAAGATTGATTAGTCTTTAATTAAAGCATTTTGTCAAGTAAATTGAAACTGAGTAATAACAACCTTAACTAATTAAAGCATTTTGTCAGAACCTTAACTACAGTAATAACAAACTTTTCCCCCTCTTTTGGATTCCCTTTCATTATTTAAAGTCGTATCACTTATTTTTACTTTCCGTAAAAAAAGTTACTTGAGCTTTTCGTTTCAAAATCAAGAGAGGTATTTACCTGTGGTTGTGTGAATTTGACACCTTTCATAGCGGAGAGACCGGAGAGATCGTGTTCCATATATTCAAAAATAAGGTAAAGACTACAAGACATGCTCGAGGTAACCAAGCCTTGAAGCTTAATAACATTGGGTGATTTAGCTTTTTCAAAACAAGAATCTCTCGCGCCATAAAATTCCCACTCTCCGGTTTTAAATTATCAAATCTCACCTTCTTTAGCGCCACTATATTTCTCGTAATCAAGTCTCTTGCTTTGTACACATTGCTATACATCCCTTGCCCAATCTAATCAACAACAAAATTTCAAACTCAGTATATGATTTTATCACTTTGTTCTGTATTTAGATTTCATTTGGTCTAATTCTCACCTTATCGAGTTTCTTGAAGGTGTTGGCGCGACGAGGTGTACAATCTTTGATGGCGTCGCCGGCGATGGCGCATAACCATGTCAGCCATCGTTCGTCGGTTTTCCGGTAATACTCTAGAAAAAGAAAACCAACATGTTTAACTGTAAAAGGACCTGTTAGGATGCTTAATAAACATGACTTTATTTCTGCACAATTCCCTACTGTTGTGGATGCGAAATAAGGCAGCTGAGTGCCCCCGAGCAAGAATCAAAACACAGAGATAATTATCAGTTTTAACTCGCATCAGCATATGCATTTTTGGGCTTATATACATCATGTTTATATAGTGGTTATATACATCATTTATTTTTGCGCTGGATGAAATGGGTTCGATTTTACTCGAGTTGTACTCAATTATCTATTCTCTGTGCAGATGTAATGGATTCAAGATCCAGGCGAGGCACAATTGAAATGGTTAAGGCAATAGATAGGTCAAGTGAATTAGGAGCCTATCTTGTTCAACGATACACTTCGGGTCAACATTACTTATGGGAAGGAAGACGATGCTCCTGAGGCTACAATTTTAGCAATAGCCGAGTTGGAAAATGCTCACCGATTCATCACTAATGTTAGCACAAGAATGAGGAGGAAGAGATAATGCAAAATTCCCATGTTAGCGCAGTGTCTAAAACAACAATCGAAATGGATCTCTATGATCTACACTTGGATTTTTTTTTATTACTTGTGCTCCTTATATGTCTATTTCATTCGCATCTCAAAAAATCCCCGCTTTTTCATTTTTTGTTATCCTTGGCTTGGGTATTATTGGTTTCATACTCAACCGAAGACTATAGTTTCTTGTATCCATCTCTATAAGGCTTTAGGTTCTTCCATTATTTTCATTTTGGGGATTTTTTGTCTGCTTGTTCTTCTTTTTGTTTTAATAAATTTGTCTCTCCGAGTATTCTATAAAAATAGTATTGATTTGTGAATTTATCTAGAAGATTTATTTAGCTAAAGTCACTTATTAATTCTTTGTTACTCGATATGTAAGGTTAATTAATTTTTTATAATATTATTTATAATTTTTTTAACTAATTCAAAAATCTGTCAGCATTTAAAACCGTGCCAAACATGTATCAAATTTTGGCACGATTTTGAACTGTGTCAAAAGTGTACCAAAATATACTCAAGCTGGCACAGTTATAAAGTGTGCCAAAAGTGTGCCAGAAACATCAAATTCTGGCACGGTTTAAAAGTGTGCCAAAAGTGTTCCTATTTGGCCAAATCTGGCACACTTTTAAACCGTGCCAGAAAAAAATGGTCATTTTGGAAAACCTGATTCTGGCACAGTTCAAAACCGTGCCAGATTTGATCTGGCACAGTTTTAAACCGTGCCAGATTGCTGTTTTTGGTGTAGTGGTTTTGGCAACGATCTTAAAATCTTTTTAACCACTCGTGCCTCGGGTATATGCTTACCAAGATTAAAACTAGTGTTGACAATGTCAGACAAACGTGCATAAAAGTCATCAAAACACTCAGTCTCAGGCATGGTAATCGTTTCAAATTGAGTAGTTAAATATTGAATTTCAGACTCTTTGACCGCGTTAGTGCCTTTATGTGTGAGTTATAAAACATCCCACGCTTCTTTAGACGTGGTGCACGTCAAAATACGTCTGAACTCATTAGAGATGACATGTCCGAAAATTGCACTAAGCCCTCGTGAATTAAAAGTGCTCGACCTAAACTCATCTTCAGTCCAATATGACACAGGTTTTAAATTCGTGACATTATTAGCGGTGATAGTTGGAGGAATCCAGCCTTTTTCACAAATTAACCAAATTCTCTCATCAATTGCTTTTAAATGTGATCTCATGCGGGCTTTCCAGTAAGCATAATTAGACCCGTGAAAAATTGACAACCGATTATATAAGGTTTCACTTGGAAGCATTGCGATAATTTAAAAAAAAATATGATTTTTCAAAAATATCAATATCACACAATTTTTGCCGAAAAATAGGAATACACAATAAATTAGTGTAAACTGCTCTGATACCAATTTGTGACACCTATGTGTGATAAAGATTCAAACAAAATAAATGCACAAATTTTAACAATAAACTTATTTAACTAGAGTCAATTTTGAAACTAAATTAATGCAGCCCTTAAACAAAAATCTACGTGTGTGCATGTGTTAAACCAACAAACACAAATGTGCTAAATCACAGATTTCAGGAAAAAATCCCCTCAGGGCAAAACCTTATATTTCACGATAATTAAATCGCTATTTATAATTACAATGAAATCTGTAATAAGTTTACCTCAGCAAACCTACATAGACACTCGGCCCAGAGTCAGCAATGGATTCCACGCAGTGAACCCACTTGAACCGTAGTCTAATCTTCAGCAAAGATCCACTCGCAGCGAACCTCAATGACCTCAGTCTTTTGATGTAGAGATGCACTCCACAAAGGTTGAACAGTAGCAAAGTTTGTTCTTGGGTTCCAAAATAATTCACATAAACGTTGGGATCTTGTGAATTGAAAACAAAAAGGTTTAAGAATCGAAAAGTGAGAAACATATGTTTCTGAAGTAGCAGTTTTGCCACTGTTTAAAATCACGGGTCTTTATTAAAAAAACGGAGTTGTTTAACTCGCCCAAATAGAGAAATTAAGGCAGCAGACCATTTAAACGAAATCGAATCTCCCTCTAACGGTGACACGCGTCGCTCACACGAGCTTCGTGTGAGATGGCTTGTCGTTTGAACGACAGGGGATGTCACTTAAACGAGCCATTAAATACATATTTTCCTTTTTCTTTTCCCAGAAAATGCAGCGCCTTAAAACTTCGAAAATTAATTTTGACGAAAAACTTAAAAACTCTTCTCCAACACTTAGAAAATTTTTGATGAAAAATATCCCAATATTCTAAGTGAAATGTTAAGGAATAAAAACACGACCTTTACTAAATTCATCTCACGGAGGCTTAAAGAAACTTGATATTCGGATCTGACTTGTTGCATATGTGATCTTGAACATTCTTTGACTGTTGTAATGATATACGACATACTAATTGATAACTGACATTTATAAACTTATGTCCTTACACGGTGAGAAAGAAGGTGAGAAAGAGGAAGAAGAGAAGTGTTTTGAGTGTGATTGTAAAGGGCATATATCTTTTGAATGTCCCACTAGGCTAAGGAGAAAGGTAAAGAAAATTTCCATGCCAGCTACTCTTAACGATAGTGAGGATGAGGTGAGTGATTCCAGGGATGAGTCTTCACATGGGAAGTTTGTTGCCTTTTTAGCTAGCAACGTGATCACACATAGTTTGTCCCACGACGATGAGGATACTTGTGCACGTGAGACCCCCAAGGAGGATGATAGTTTGACTGTTTTGAGTGAGGGTGATAGTGACTGTGAAAGTGGAGATGAAAGTGATCTCCAAATTGCATTTAGATATTTGTATGCCGATACCTTAAAGACTAAGAAATTGAATAAGGAGTTAGGTCTTAGAGTAAGATGTTTGGAGAGAGATTTAGAGGTTTTAAGGGTGTTTGAGACGAAAGCAAGTTAACTCGAGAAGGTAAAGGTTTCTCCGAGTGAACAATTGATTTCTTTAAATTGGGAAAAGAGTGAACTTATATCCCGCGTGTCACAATTAGAGAGAGATCTTGAACATGCTCGAGAAGTAAATGTCACTATAGAGGACATATCTAAGAAGGTAGGAAAGATACTCCTCGGCTCCTCTTTGGGTAATGTTGAGAGACTAGGAATAAGCCATGATGGTACGCCCACTTCATATGTTGCACCCGAGACGGTTCCTGAGTTTGTGATTGATCCATATGGATATTAATTTAACCCACCTAGGCGTCACGTACCTAATAGCAGAGTTCGTAGGATACATTTTGAGAGAGGTGTACCTAGGACTATTTATGTTTGCACACACTACAAGAAGAAAGTACACCTTATGGAGTTTTGTTTTAAATCGGGTTTTGTGTCTTGTTCTGCTACTACACGTGTTCATGCACACACACACACAAATGATGCTCCGGATGATTACACGAGAGAATTTGCACATCTTAGGGAGAAGGTACAGTTTTTAGTCAAGACTTCACATGACTTGATGGATGTTTTTCATAGGATGTCACCACCTTTGGAAAACTCCACCGCACCTAACGATTGAGGTTTAAACTTGTCTGCTAGCATAAGATGATTTGCATGATGATATTTTTGCCTATTGCTAGTGTGTATCATTTTTGTATTAGTTTTTTGTTTTTAATTTTTTTTTGAAAAATACATAAAGATTTTCATTTTTATAAGAAAATTTTGAAAAATCCAAAAGACTATATTTTGATAAAATTTTTGAAAATGACAAAAAAAAATTGTATTTTGTTTTACTCCATATATGAATGGACATTTAGGATGATCGGGTCACAATTTTATTACATATTCATGTGACGATTTGATAGTGTTTTGATATGCATCATCATTTCATTTTTATGCTTTACAATGTTTGGAGTCATTGAGATGTGATTTGTTATTACTCCCTACATGTTTGACTCACGAGTACCTTTAATGAACACTTGCACATATTTTTTTGATTATTATACTTGTCCATCACATATTGGTCTGAGTGTTCTCCTCTCAATTCTGTCTTTAAAACGAATCGTATGTGATAAAACTTGACAATGGAAGTAGTGCATGTAATAACCGTTTACCGTGAGGATTTAGTTGTAACAAAATATGATGAGTGTTCACGGGAAAGGGCTGAGAGAGTACAAAATCAACTCGTCGTGAAAGCCACCATTTGAAACGAGCCCGAAAAAATTAAAAGGCATTAAAAAGATATATATGCCAAAAAAGGGGCCACCTCAAAAGAAAAATAAATGCATAATTAATTATGAAGGAGTTTGGGTAGAAAGTAAAAAAAATGGGTTTGCACGTTCTGACAGCGTCATGAAAAATCATTACATTTTTAAGATGTTATTGGTGTGTGAATCATTATTGACTTTGATATGTTGATGGATTGAGTCGATGCCATTTAAATTAACACTTTTGAACCCTAAGGGCAATTTTGAGATTCATTCGTTAGGAATACACATATTCATCTTGCACATATGTTTTGTTTGATTTCTTTGATCAGCGTATCGAATTTGTTCACACCCATTCATTCCATTTCCTTGATTTGGTTCTCGTAGTGTAAATTCATGGTGTGTGATTTATGTAAAATTATTTTTGCATTTTTGTATGAAAAATAAAAAATAGTTTGTGGAAGCTTTTGAGTTACTCTTTTGCATGAGCGTAGTTGGATCCATATTTGCTATGCATTTTTGTTGTGACAACTCCATGTTTGTTTAGTTAGTTTCCTTGTCTATTTTGGACAAATAAAAAGGGGGTGAACGAATTATGGCGTAGTTTTTGTATTATGGGGGAGATATGATTATTGATTGATTTATTCTTATATCATTCTAAACTCGATGCGTTACGAAGGTATTTTCTTTGTCTCCTGTGTGTAGGTACAACATTCAAGATCATTATTTTGAACAACCTGATGAGAAAAGCTTAAAGATTTGAAGTTGAAGATTTTTGAAGAAAAGTTTTTAGACTTTCATGTTTAGTACCTTTTCAATTTTGATTTCATGGGAGGTAATTAGATTTGTTATAACAACCCGTCCTTTTGGGGATAATTAAATTCCATAATGGGGTATAAATTGGAAATTTGAGGAATTTCTCAGAATAGTAATTTTTGGGATTTTCAAGGATTAGATGATTTTCGATGGGTGTCATATTTACTTTGGGATTAAGTAAATGTGTCAAAGTATTTTAATTATATGTCGCAGTTGAGTAAAGCGACAAAAGGTAAGATTTAATTGGAAAACCCGTAGTGAGATGCAATGGGTTAAATTAGTGGATTGCAGTCAAGTGCCTCAGATGGAGATTCTGACTGCGCGGTGAGTCTCAGATTGGTCGAGATAGTCAGAATAGTGCATCCGATAGTCGAAATTGAGTTTTGGGAATTTTTAGGGTAAAAGAACTCGTAATTGAATAAACGAGTCATTTTTGGGTTTAAAAGGTATAAACCCTTTTTCTCCCTATATAAGGAGGGAGAGGGGGAGAGAAGAGAAAGAAAAGAGAGAAAAGAAAGAGGATAAGAGAGAGAGGAAGAAAGGGAGAAGAAAAAGGGAGACTCCAAGCAACCTCCATGGGATTCGACTCGGGATCATCGGATTTTATTGACGAGGCAAGTGTTTATTTGCTTTATTTATTTTTTAGCATAAAATATCATATCATATTTTGGTATTAACAAACCCTAAAGATTTTGGGTTGGGTTTTCGTGGATTAAACGGGTTTTCGGGAGTTAAAACGAATAAACCCCAATAATTTTCCAATTCGAGAAACTTAGGATTTAATCAAAATTAGTTGTTGGTTTCAGGTCTAGGATGTTTAGAACCCTTGTTATATGTGTATATGTTGTTGGTTGAGGGTGTAGGATGTTAGGTTAGGAGATAAAAGCTTGGGAGAAGCTTTAATGGCCGAAATAACTTCTTAGAGAAGAAGCTATCCGAAATGATCGATCGATTGAAGGTAGAGGATCGATCGATCGATCGATGGCCAGGGGTCGATCGATCGACCCTTCAGGAATTTTGGAAATTTTTCCTTGAGTTATTTATATGGGATATATTCCCAAATTTAGGATTTCTAGCCTATTTTATTGAGGAAATAAGAAATCTTTTAGGAGTAAATAGTCCTCCAATTGAGAGAATTTATGGGGGTTACGAGAGTGTCTTAAGTGTGCGACACTAAAATTATATTTTCGAGGGAAATAAATTAATTTGAGGGATCTGAGGTTTAGGGTTACAAAAATAGAGTAGGGGCCTCTAGATTATTATTTGGATATGATGTAGTCCTTGGGTTCGTGGAAAAGGAATCCACAACCTATTTAATTTAAGGGTGTTCGGGGACGAACATCAATTGGGATAGTTTTTGTGGCCGTTTGGATCAATATAATTATGCGTGCGGGAAACCATAATTATATATTGATTATGGACGAGAAAATCCTATGAGGCGAATGGGATGGAATTTGGGTATAGGTTAAAGATAAGTTAAGGGTATACTTATCATACGATTATAAATCTGGATATTTGGAGAGTATTTAAATCCCAAACAACGATGAAGGTGTGAGATATATTTAAGTAAGGAAAATGCTTTAATACCTTAATGAGATTGGCAATTATAGACAGGTATACACTTGATGAGTGATGAGTGTATATGCATATATGTATATATATGCGATGTGATTATAGTATAGATTACATAGGATATGAATACATATGTATCTGTGTGTGAATGGTATATGTGTATTTAGAGGCTGGTTTCCACGGGCTTTCCTTTGGTATAGGGTTGGAACATCCAGAGTATATATATGCTCTAGTGCGATCCAGGGAGGTTGCATGATGTGGGTGAATCCCCTGGCTCGAGGAGCAAGGTGGGTATAGTCCCTAGGCCATTATCATCCTGCGTTCGAGTGAGATGTGTGTAACTCAACTTGCGGGGGGAACATGACCGCCTCCACCATTGTGTATTTATTTACCATGTCCATTGATGGATTCCGGCTTGGTACCATGGTTTCGTGAGAAAACCCGAATTTTGGATCGGCACTATAAGATCGCATCCTCGAGTTATAGCTCGTTGGGAAGGTTATTATACTTGTGTGTATAGTATATTACTTGTGCATGAAAACAAGGTAATACATATATCTCTATGAGAGTAAAGAGATAATAATGAAAGATGATAAATTCTCAGTCCGGGAGATTATATCCGGATGTGCCTTATAAAAATGAATATAAAGTAAATATTAGTCCGGGAGATTATATTCGGATGGGCATTATAAAAATGAATCTAGAGTAAACCTTAGTCCGGGAGATATTATCCGGATGTATATTATAAGATGTATATTAGAGTAAGTATGTTATGTATATCATTATTTAATATGTATATACATTGTGTACTGAGGGTCTAATGGATCTCGACGATCGACCTTGCCGCGTAGTAGTGTATCAGGGGGTTCCTTGTTTGGATTTCGCTCTACGAGATACCCCACGCACGAACATGGCATAGTGTTGAGACTGGGGAGAAGTTTAGCCCTTAGTACTTGGGATAACTAGGGTTGTTTGAAGATGGGTGACAGACTAGTTAGGCAGGGTAGCTTGACTAGGATATTTGTTAGGATGCGATAGTTGTCCACTATTAGAAGATAGGTGAGGGGTATCTCATGGGAGTGCGATACCGATTTAAATATGAGATAAAATATAGTTTTAAAAATAAAGCATATATGCACTTGCTAAATATTTTCACAACTCGGGCTCTGACCTGTTTCTATATTTTTCCTCTCTTGCTATATATATATATATATATATATTATAGGTGTCTAGACACAGGGACGCCTGGATGATGATCTTTTCGATTTAGACGTCTGCTGCAGCAGCTGTGGATGCATGTAGGTTCTCGATAGACACTTCTATCCTTATAATCTAGATAAGAGGTACTGTATAAATATTCGGGCCAATGGCCCAATTGCATTTATTTATTCTTTTACCGTCTTTTAGTGCGACATTCGATATGGCTATATAATGTTTAAACCGAGTGTTCGGTTATTTTATCTCTTTCCAGTTTCATTTATATAAACTGTGTAGATGTCTTAATTGTGTAAAAAGATTAGTTAAGTAAAATTTTGATGCAGCCAAATAGGTTATTAGTAATTAAATTGGTTTTCGACAGTGATGCTAAGAATGATCCATATCCGGCTCCTGTTTTAATTTGATATAGGAGTGATAGCCCGGTATTTTATTAGGTGGGTTGTCTCAGATGGTATCAGAACATCAGGTTCTAGTGTCCTTAGGAATCTGTGCGAACGTACTACGCTTTCAGTGTTGCTCTCAATTTGATATAGAGCCTTATGATTAGGATTGTTGATTCCTCTTGTGAGATTTTGTTCTACTGCTATTACATAGGGTGATAGTATATCTTTTGCGTGCTCGTCTGAGGTTAGTGGGATGATTGTGGAAGGGCGACCACGAAAGGCCATGATGAGGGCAGTAGGAGGTGGGGATTAAATGGAGCTGTAAGTGAAGTAGGGGATGGGGACCGTAGTAGAGGTCACTCCCTTTGTGTTGTTTAATAGGTATTATCACAATGACTACTAAAGTATAGTAGTTGAAAGTGTCCAAGTACTGTTGTGGTGAAGAGTGGTACTAAAGTTGAATTACCCTGTGAAGCTAAGGGTTTGAAAGTGGTCTTTGATAAGGACCATACGTTAAAGTTAGGTTGTGCAAAGCAAGTGTAGAACCACCCAGTGGAAGTAGAAGGCTCGGGAGCTTGGGTTTAAAGCTGGGTATGGAAATACCCAGACGTGAAAATTTGAGGAAATTTTTTCACTCGTTGGAGCAATGTTGAAGTTGTGAGAATGATGGTCACCACATTTGGGGGAAGCATGATTTTTTTCTCATGGCAGAATTTTACGAACGGTTTAACCGCGAGTTCCTTTGGTTGATTAGGAAGAGAATGTAGTTTTGGATTATTCACATAAGGATCGGCCAGAGGCCGACAGTGGATAAAGGGTGATATGGAGAAGTGAACCTTGTACCGAGGTGAGGTAGGTACAACGAAGAAAGAGTACTTCAAAGGAATGATAGGCTAGTTAGAGTAATGTTGTGAACGCTTACAAAAAATGTAGGTGTGTTCATGTGCCCCATTGGTGGACATCCACATGGGGAGATTTGTTGAAATAGGGTTGTTGAAACCAGTAGGGGAGTTTCCTTTTAACGAAGAAGTTAAGAGGACTAGTAAGATGATTGTAAGGAATGGGGATATAGAGTCAGATGATACTGATAACTTTATCAGGGTCAGGAAGGCCAGTGATGAAAATAGTGATGCGAAGTGCGGAGCCGCACGGGTAGTCTTTTCCCGATAGGAATAAAGGACAAGGTTAGGCGCCTAGATGGGGCATAGAGTTAAGTAATTTTGGTTCAGTTAGGACAAGTGTACCAGGTCCAAGAACTATTTGGAGTAGATAAAGTCGAAGTTGTTGTTAGGAGTTTCACCTTAGAAGGAAGAGGTATATTTGGTGTGACTAGATAAAGTCGCGGTGTTATCTAGCCCTAGACTTGAGTGTGTAAATTGAGCTCTGTGACGGTATCGATAACATTATGTAATGTAGGCCTATGTGTTTTCTACGGTAGCGGAGTTATTTTTTCTTTCATTCGCTATAAAAGCGGGTGTTGATATTTTTAATATATATATCTGGCTTGTGATACCCATCTTATATGTTTGTACGAGTATGGTAATATTATGAGTATATTATATTCTTCGATTGTTCGGAGCGATAGCAGGATAATGATGGCAAGACTATCATGTCCGTAGTTCCATGGTGGAACGGGTTGTTGTTGCTATATCTCACCTGGATACAGGTTGAATTCGCCTTTGTTAATATGGATATATGGAACTTTGGTGAGCAGATGTTTCATTATCATGATTTGAGTGCGTGGAGACCTTATAGATGTGATTTAAGGTATGGAGGGATAATTGTTGAGCTGTGAGTTTAAGCTCATTATTATTTGCACAAGGATTGAGTGTGGTGCGAGCGCTTAGTGGTATGGCTCCTAGATAGAGATGGGAGTTCAGACCACATTTAGTTGAAAGAGGGGATAGGATTATCCCGGTTGCATATTTGAAGATAACGGACCTCTTCGATTGACAAAGTTAAGTAGTAGTGTGTTGGAGGGGTTCCTTGTTTGGATTTTGTTTTGTGAGACGCTCCACGCATGAACCTTAACGACATTGGGAGTGGAGAGATGTTATAGGATGAAAGGATTTTGGTTATGGTGATTAGTCACCTAGGGTGGAGAAAACACTATGGACTGAGAGCCGTGTGATGATTGTATATTTATAGAGATAGAACTGCTATGGAAAGGCACTGAAATGTTTTCGTCACCACAAGTAGGTGGGTGAGGTAAGGTGAAAGAAAATTGATTTGAGGCTTATGGACAGGCCTGTGCAGAAGGCAAATTTTGGAGTTAATGCGTTTTGGGTAAAATAATCGTAACGTCTCGATAGAGAATATGCGCCCGCTTGATAGAATGCTAGTGATAGAAGAGTGTTAGTTAGGTTAGCACGGTGAGATTTAGGATGTCCCGCTGATGTGCCTCAGGTCCTTATATCACGGTGACCGACGACGCAAGGGAGTAGTGTAACGGGAGGGTTCCTTGTCTGGATTTCGCTTTGCGAGACATCCCACGCATGAAACCAAGAAAATGTCAGAAGTTAAGAGAGGCCTTGGGCACTAGGGATATACTTAGGATTGTACTCGTTTCGCGTAGGTGGGGCAACGTCTAGATCGTAGGTTCATTAGAGAGTAAGTTCAATAGAGTTAGTGGCGCCGATATAAAAAGATTGTGGGAAGTAAACCACAAGAAGATTGGCTGATTAACCCTGAGGAGAATTGAATTTTGCGGGCTGGGAGGACCCATGTGTGAGTATTACACCGAGGAAAGGAGGCCCTTATTTAGAGAGAGTGTTATGTGTTGAACGTTTACAATGGTCGTGCAGATGTGCACGGGTTAAAAAGGTGTATGGGCACCTTAGTAAGTTGGTTTTATATACTGCCTGAAATAGAAAAGGCTTAGTGTATAAAGTTGGAGTTTATGCTGTAAGGCAGTCACGAATGGATTTGGAGTGTGTTGGATGGAACGTCGTGCCCAAGATAAGAAAGGACACTGACGAGAGTGATCGAGAGTTAGAGTAATTTCTTTTTTGGGGAAATTAGATATCCAGATATTGACGAGAGAACATTTAGAATCGTGTTTGGACGTTAGAGCGACGGCTGTAGGCTTGTCTTTCTATGTGGGGCACTAGAAATGATGGGTGCGATGTGACGTTATTGGAGTCACTTTACGACCGTGGTAGCCGTATAGTGTATGGCTAGGAACCATTGGGTTAGTATAGTTCCCCTTAAGGTATTAGGATTTGGAGCGATCCTAGATTAGTACTGGTAGCATCGGTTGTATCTGAATTTCGAGGACGAAATTTCGTTGTAAGGGGGGAAGTATGTAACAACCCACCCTTTTGGGGATAATTAAATTCCATAATTGGGTATAAATTGGAAATGTGAGGAATTTCTCGAAATAGTAATTTTTGGGATTTTCAAGGATTAGATGATTTTCGATGGGTGTCATATTTACTTTGGGATTAAGTAAATGTGTCAAAGTATTTTAATTATATGTCGCAGTTGAGTAAAGCGACAAAGGTAAGATTTTAATTGGAAAACCCACAGTGAGATACAATGGGTTAAATTAGTGGGTTGCAGTCAAGTGCCTCAGATGGAGATTCTGACTGCGCGGTGAGTCTCAGAATGGCCGAGATAGTCAGAATAGTGTATCCTATAGTCAAAATTGAGTTTCGAGAATTTTTAGGGTAAAAGAACTCATAATTGAGTAAACGAGTCATTTTTGGGTCTAAAAAGTATAAACCCTTTTTCTCCCTATATAAGGAGGGAGAGGGGGAGAGAAGAGAAAGAAAAGAGAGAAAAGAGAGAAAAGAAAGAGGAGAAGAGAGAGAGGAAGAAAGGGAGAAGAAAAAGGGAGACTCCGACCAACCTCCGCGGGATTCGACTCGGGATCATCGAATTTTATCCACGAGGCAAGTGTTTACTTGCTTTATTTATTTTTGAGCATAAAATCTCATATCATATTTTGGTATTAACAAACCCTAAAGATTTTGGGTTGGGTTTTCGTGGATTAAACGGGTTTTCGGGAGTTAAAACGAATAAACCCCAATAATTTTCCAATTCAAGAAACTTAGGATTTAATCGAAATTAGTTGTTGGTTTCGGGTTCTAGGATATTTAGAACCCTTGTTATATGTGTATATGTTGTTGGTTGAGGGTGTAGGATGTTAGGTGAGGATATAAAAGCTCGGGAAAACCTTTAATGGCCGAAACAGCTTCTCAGAGAAGAAGCTATCCGAAACGATCGATAGATCGAAGGTAGAGGATCGATCGATCGATGGCCAGGGTTGATCGATCGACCCTTCAGGAATTTTGGCAATTTTGCCTTAAGTTATTTATATGGGATATATTTCCAAATTCAGGATTTCTAGCCTATTTTATTGAGGAAATAAGAAATCTTTTTAGAGTAAATAGTCCTCCAATTGAGAGAATTTATGGGGGTTACGAGAGTGTCTTAAGTGTGTGGCACTAAAATTATATTTTCGAGGGAAATAAATTAATTTAAGGGATTTGAGGTTTAGGGTTCCTAAAATAGAGTAGGGGCCTCAAGATTATTATTTGGATATGATGTAGTCCTTGGGTTCGTGGAAAAGGAATCCACAACCTGTTTAATTTAAGGGTGTTCGGGGACGAACATCAATTGGGATAGTTTTAGTGGCCATTTGGGTCAATATAATTATGCGTGCACGAAACCAAAATTATATATTGATTATGGATAAGAAAATCCTATGTGGCGAATGGGATGGAATTTGGGTTATAGGTTAAGGATAAGTTAAGGGTATACTTATCATACGATTATAAATCGGGATATTTGGAAAGTATATAAATCCCAAACAACGATTAAGGTGCGAGATATATTTAAGTAAGGAAAATGCTTAAATACCTTGATGAGATTGGCAATTATAGCGAGGTATACACTTGATGAGTGATGAGTGTTTATGCATATATGTATATATATAGGATGTGTTATAGTATAGATTACATACGATATGAATACATATGTATCTGTGTGTGAATGGTATATGTGTATTTAGAGGCTAGTTTCCACGGGCTTTCCTTTGGTATAGGGTTGGAACAGCGAGAGTATATATTTGCTCTAGTGCGATCCAGGGAGGTTGCGCGATGTGGGTAAATCCGGGGGGAACATGACCGCCTTGCGGGGGGAACATGACCGCCTCCACCATTGTGCATTTGTTTACCATGTCCGTTGATGGATTCCGGCTTGGTACCATGGTTTAGTGAGAAAACCCGGATTTTGGATCAGCACTATGAGACCGCATCCTCGAGTTATAGCTCATTGGGATGGTTATTATACTTGTGTGTATAGTATATTACTTGTGCATGAAAACAAGGTAATATATATATCTCTAGGAGAGTAAAGAGATAATAATGAAAGATGATAAATTCTCAGTCCGGGAGATTATATCCGGATGTGAATTATAAAAATGAATATAAAGTAAATCTCAGTCCGGGAGATATTATCCGGATGTATATTGTAAGATTTATATTAGAGTAAGTATGTTATGTATATCATTATATAGTATGTATATACGTTGTGTATTGAGGGTCTAATGGATCTCGACGATCGACCTTGCCGCGTGGTAGTGTATCGGGGGGGTTCCTTGTTTGGATTTCGCTCTGTGAGACACCCTACGCACGAACATGGCATAGTGTTGAGACTATTGAGAAGTTTAGCCCTTAGTACTTGGGATAACTAGGGTTGTTAGAAGATGGGCGACATACTAGTTAGGCACGGTAGCTTGATTAGGATATTTGTTAGGATGTTATAGGTGTGAACTATTAGAAGAGAGGTGAAGGGTATCTCATAGGAGGGCGATACCGATTTAAATATGAGATAAAACATATTTTTAAAAATAAAGCATTTATGCACTTGCTAAATATTTTCACAACTCGGGCTCTGACCCGTTTCTATATTTTTCCTCTCTTGCTCTCTCTCTCTCTCTCTCTCTCTATATATATATATATATATATATATATATATATATATATTATAGGTGTCCAGACACAGGGACGCCTAGATGATGACCCTTTCGAGTCAGACGTCTGCTGAAGTAGCTGTGGATGCATGCAGGTTCTCGATAGACGCTTCTATCCTTGTAATCTAGATAGGAGGTACTATATAAATATTTGGGCCAATGGCCCAATTGTATTTATTTATTCTTTTACCGCCTTTTAGTGCGACATTCGATATGGTTGTATAATGTTTAAACCGAGTGTTCGGTTATTCTAGCTCTTTCCAGTTTCATTTACATAAACTGTGTGAATGTCTTAATTGTGTAAAAAGATTAGTTAAGTAAAATTTTGACGCCAGCCTAATAGGTTATTAGTAATTAAATTGGTTTGCAACAGTGATGCTAAGAATGATCCATATGCGACTCATGTTTTAATTTGATATAGGAGTGATCGCCCGGTATTTTATTAGGCGGGTTGTCTCATTTGTATAGGCATTTTGATTTGATAATTCAGATGTATTTATTTTGTACCGACATAGACATAGGGAGAGATTTGTAAGGACATTATTTTATTGTCCGATTTACATTTGAGTATGTTATATACCGCTATAACCATCGAAGACTTATTCAAGATCAATCATGCGTCAAGACGGATCCGAATATCAAAGTTCTTTAACATTCAAGCCTCCACAAGATGGATTTTGGTAAGAATGCATTTTGAATACTTAATGGTTCATTTAAGAGTATTGAGATATTTTTTTAAAATATTTTCTAAGTGTTGAGGCATTGTTTTTCGTCAAAAGAAATTTTTCTAAGTGTTGAGTGATGAGGTGTAAAATTTGAATTTAAAATACGTCGTTGGGTGTTTACGCCCTATAGAAAACAAATACCACAACTTGGTATACTAAATGGAAGTGTAGCGGCAAGTAGGGATCGAATCCACAGGGAATGTCGTATAGAATTTAATTGATTGATTGTTTCAAGAATAAAAGTGTAAGAGGTGATATGGCTTGGTTTAAAAGAAAAGGGAAAAAATTAAGAAGTTAACTCTAAACAATATTAATAAAACGAGAGTCGGGATCACGTCACCGCCATGGGCTAAACAACTAATAATTAGAATTTCGATTCTAAAATATTTAACCGAGCATTTTTAGTTAATTATAAACATCACGCAAGAAGAAATTTAACTCAAAGTTGCGAGATAAAACATTTAATAAAAAATGGTCACATGCATCTTAAAATCGAATTATCTCTATAAACACTAATGTTCCATGACAAAGAAATTTAAACACATAAGAATTACGTTTTAATAGACACGGTTTCAATTAAATGTGATTTTACACGAAACCTAATTTTCGGAGCTCGACTGCCCATCAATGGTGGATACACGATCCAAAGCCTATTTAACTACTCAACACACATGATTAAACTAATTAAATAACTAATTAAGTGATTAAAACAAGAAATAATTTAATTAAACTAATTTATCTAGGCATGGGAAATTAAATAAGCATGGAAATCTAAATTAATACAAAGATAACAAACAAGGAAGAAGAAAATAGTCCACTTACATTAATGGGTGTCAAACCACAACACAAATGGAGGTCAGGGGAGGTCTGCACAAAAATCCCCAAAGTGCTCTCAAACCCTAGCTTCTAAACTAATTAAAATGTACTAAAACTAAATTCTCTTAAAAAATTAACCAAGGCACCTATTTATACTAAGTTATATTTAACAAATAAAAATAAAAGAAAATGAAATTAGAAAAGAAGTTAAGGGATAAGTCTCTTAATTAACTAAAGAAAAAAAATAATAAAATAAAATAAAATAAGGAAATGGGGATAGCAGCAAAACAGAGTCGACAAAACAGGAGAGCGAATCGAATCGAATCGAATCGATTCAGAAATGGAAAACATCCACACTATCTCCAAGCGAATCGATTCCCAACCACCTGTAGACTGCGAATTTCCCCCAAGAAATTCAATTCCAACTAAATCAAGCCCGCAGCCACCAAAACTCTAGCCGCTATGGCTGTCCCAAGCCGAGACCAATGGTGGAGACCCACTTCATGTATATCCTTCCAATTCGTGGCCTGCAAATGTCAAGACCCAACTGCATATTTGTCGAGACCAGCAGCAATGGTTCCTTGTGTTTCTCATGTGTAGCCCAAGACCACCAACCCACCATTGATGACCTGCTCAAACCGCGCGTGTAGCATCACAAGACCCATTGGGGTATCAAGCTTAGACACAGGTGTATGCGTGTCCAATACCCAGCTGATATGCAATTGTCAACAAATAGAGACCACAATGGTGCCATAAGAGCTTAAGACCGAGACCAAACTTCCATGGCATTAATGTCCAAAACCCGAAATGGGTATACCTATATGCGAAATTGGATAACCCGGGACCCATTTCGATATGTGCGTAACAAAACCTGAGCTCCAATTTCGAACGAAAGGCTCCAATTTTGGACGAAACCAAAACCCGAGCGCAAACCAAAAATCGCCATTTGCAGAATTGGAAGTTTGCTGCATAAAAGAGAAAATGACATAAGGGGTATTAAACAAATTATTAATATATTAATAAAATATTAAATTAAATTACTTAAAATTCTTCTCCGATTAAAGGTCCGTGTTTTCTTCGTTTGGAATATGATTCCAGTACCGTTAATTCCCATGGGAAGCTTGACCTGAGGGATACAACTTCCACGAATACTCTGGGCAAAAATCCGGAAGTGTGAAATTATGAAAATGCCCCTGAACGTGCGAACTCTTACGAAACTTTATCAAAACGCGATGAAACTTCACACTAAGCACCGTAACACCTATAAATGCTTAATAATACCTCAAATAACATGTTAGCACATAAAATAGAGGTTGTCTGATTAACGATTATAATTATAGCAATTATGGTACCCGAGGGGACAAAAAAGGCATAAATTAACGGGTGGAAAACGCAATATTCGTGGCGTATCATTGAGGCAGACATTTTTTTGACGAAATAAAAAGTTTATTTTTATTTATTTTTGTTCGAGCAACAGGGATATGTCAAGCGAAGGTCGTTCGAGCGAGATGCCCTTTTCGTTTGAGTGACGCGTCACCTTAAATTTTTTATGTATAGCGTGTTAAACAACTCCATTTTTCTTAAGAAGACCTGTCGTTTTACATAACATGTAAACTGCAATCTGCAGAATTCTGTTGTCTTCTTCTTTTATGGTTTTTTCAATTTGTTTTCAATTCACATAATCTCAATCTTTTATGTGAATTATTTTGCAACCCGAAAGACATTTTGCTTTAGTTTACTCTTGTAGGTAGGATAACCTAATGCTGATTAGGTACCACTTGAGGGAGGTACTGTACTGACTGACTGCGCGTTAATAGGGAGTACTCATGGGTGTTCTTGGGAAGACTAAACTTCGGTTGGTTTTCTGAGGTTAATCCATTACAGATTTCATTGGAATCATTGTAAGTATTATACTGAAGTAAAAGGTTTTACCCGAAAGTTTTCTTTCCTGAAACCTGTCTCTCAGCAATTATTTATGCTGTTTTGATTTATCCACTCGTAGTTGCATGTTTTAGGGGTGACTAAATTTGGATTAATAATTGACACCGATTAAATAAGGTTAACTTGGAAATTTCCGAATTCGGTTTAATCAAGTATAGCACTCAATTTTACAACTTCATTTATTTTTTATAGATATAAGGTGTACCTTATTCTTCGTATTTGTACTCACTCATAAAAGATAAATTAAATGTGAGAGGATTGGTATGCATCAATTGCGTCATACAATATAAGTTTTACTTGGTGATGTAATTAACTCCTATTAATTATATATCACTATTTGAGGATTTTTATATCGATCTTTACTTCAATTTATCGTTGATATTTGTTTCTCATTACATGCTAAGGATTAAATATGGTTGTTTTAATAACATGTGCAATTTTAATAAACAGACTTAATCTATCTAAGTATTAAAAATATATAACGATGTCACAGTTGGTATCAGAGTATGGTCCTAGGCAATGTAGGTTCCATAGGTCCATTTTAGTTTTTCACATAACATTCTTGACACATTTTTTTGCATTCTCATTGTACGGTACGATTTTGGGAGTATATTGCCAGTTATCCTTACAAACGACCCGACTAGTTGAAGTATGTCATGAGGGTCTTGTTTGTATTTCATTCGTGAGACGTCCCATGCATGGTGTTTAGTGCAGTCGAGAGTTGGGATATATGCAGCATAAGACTCTTAACATGTATTTAGTAAAACGTTTAGTGACGAGGTCAAATGATGAGTGTTCTCTTAAGTCGATCCATTCACCAAAGGAGACAACGTTTCATCAACTCGAATATAAATACTCGTACTATCTTATATGAGAAATAGTTAACAAATTTGGACATTGGTTTCTCTAGAGGAAATGAATATGGAGAAAAATATAATTTGAGTGTTTGTGAAGGGTCACATCTACCTTATATAATTAATTCAAATGTCAAATCATGCATACACTACATACATATAAATAGCAGTAGCCGAGACAATAGCAGGTTCTAGTTCTCCCAACATCGAGACAACAAGCACTAACAACACTTATTACACCGGCCGCAACACCTCAACCACAACTGCTATACATTAGGTTTAATTAGGTGGGACCCAAGGATGATTAGAATATTATTCAAACATTTGATGTTATGTTCTCCGTTCATGGAACTTTAGCCAGAGTTATTATTTGATACAGGAGCCACACACTCTTTTGTTGTACGACCTTTCGTGGGTTTATTAGGGATGGTTCCTACTCCTTGAACTAAGGTATTATTTGTAGTTACTCCATTAACTGTATCAACTGCTATTATCGAGTCTTGTGATGAGGTAATCATTAATATTAGTAGGCTATGATTTGTATAACATTTATAAGTTTTAGATACCCACGCATACAATGTGATTTTAGAGATGGATTGGTTGTATATGTACCAGGCTCAGATTAATTGTGTAGGTATAGCGATCATATTTGCAATATTGGAACATGAGATGTATTTGGCGGCTATGCCTGGACGTAACGGTGGGACTACAACCCACTTGGATTTTATTGACGAGGAGACTGAGGAGGAGACCACAATATCCCTAGATATGATTCTCGTAGTTTAGTATTTCCCCGATGTATTCAATGAGATTCCAAGATTACGATTGAGTAAGGAGATTGATTTTGTCATAGATTTACCACCGTCCAATAAGCCGATAGCTAGAGAGCCATATCGTATGGATCGTATGGAGATGGAGCTCATCGATCGGATTAAATAGTTACTAGAGCATGTGGTTTATCTTTCGTAGCACCTCAGCTTAGCCTGCGCCAGTGTTGTTTGTAAAGGAGAAAGATGGGTTGTTAATACTGTGGATCGATTACAATGACTTGAATAATGTGACTATGAAAAACAGTATCCACCCAAGGATTGATGATCTTTTTGGTCAGTTGAAGGGAGTTTTCTTTCTTTTCGGAGGTTGATTTGCAATCCAATTATCACCAGTTGAGGGTACGATAGGAGGATGTGTCTAAGATAACCTTTTTGACTCATTATGGATCTTATGAGTTTCGAGTGATGTCGTTTGGTTTGACTAATGCCTCAACCGTATTTTTGGACTTAATGAATCGGGTGTTCCGATCGTATTTGGTCCAGATCATCATCGTCTTTATTGATGATATTTTGATCTATTCAGTGATTGAGAAGGAACATAACCAACATTTGTGGATTTAATTACAGATGTTGTGAGAGTATAAATTTTATGCTAAGTTATCCAAATGTAAATTTTGAAAATGGAAAGTGAAATTTTTGGGCCATGTTGTGTCAGACAAAGGACTATCAGTAGAACCGAGTAAGGTGTCAGTTGCTTTAGATTAGGGGTAACCCACAACACCTACTGAGGTTCGCATCTGTTTTGGTTTGTTCGAGAATTACAAAAGATTCCTCCAGGGATTTTTAAAGATAGTGGGGTCAATGACCGAGTTGACCAATAAGGTTGTGGTATTTTGTTGGAAGGAGAAGTTTCCATGGGAATTCGACACTCTCAAGGAAAAGTTGGCTTATGTGCCAATTCTTGCATTACCCAGGAGTGGAGTTGAGTTTTTAGTCTATACTGATGCCTCTCTGTAGGGACTAGGTGGGGTATTAATGCAGGAAGATAGGTCGATCTCTTACGGCTCTCAAAAGTTTAAAGCCACATGAGGTCCATTAGCTGACTCATGAATTGGAGTTGGTGGCCATTATATTTGTATTTCATGGGTGGAGACATTATCTGTGGGATGAGAAGTTTAGGCTCTTCGGTTATCATAAAAGTCTACCTTATTTTTTTACACAAAAAGATCTCAATATGAGATAACGATGATGGTTTGAATTCATCAATGATTTTCAGTTCACAATCCAGTATCATTAGGGAAGGCTAATGCGGTGGCAAACGTATTGATTCAATGACCTAGTGGTAGTATCTCAACACTTCAGGAAACTGAGTGGGCCTCAGTAGAGATGATTGGTGAGTTGACCAGAGCGTTCATAATTATGCTCACAGTGACTCCAAAAATCATTGTACGAATTATTTCAAGGATAGTCACGAGATGAGATGTGTAAGGGGAAGGTAACAGAGATTATCACTACATGTGTACCTTTATTTTTTGTGGGATCCGATAGCGGATTGAGTCATAAGGGTAGGTTGGCGGTACCTTTGGATGAGGAATTGAGACGGGTTGTTATGGAGAAGACATATGGTTCACATATTACAGTAAACCCAGGAGGGGAGAAAATGTACTAAGATATGAATAAGCATTATTAGTGAGCCGGTATGAAGAAGGACATGCTAGAGTTCGTATCGATATTCACTACTTGTCAGATGATGAAGGTGGACCATTTGAGCCTTCTAGTATTCTTCAACCTCTACCCGTTCCAGAGTAGAAGTGGGATATAATCTCTATAGACTTTATCTTGGGATACCCTTGATGCCTTGGCAATATGATTATATGTGGGTGCGTGATGACTAACTTACAAAGGTTAATTTTTGGTCGTTTATACCAACTATTCTACCAAACAACTTAGACGCTTATATGTGAGAGAGATTGTTCATTTACATGGGGTTCCATTATCGACCATTTCAAATTGGTCCCCTACATCTGTGGCATAATTTAGGGAGAGTTTCCAATAATCCATGAGGACTAAGTTGCATCTTACTATGACATACCATCCACAGACGGATGGCCAAACTAAAAGAGTCAATCAAATGTTAGAGGATATGTTGCAGTTGTGTATAATGGTCTTCAAGGGCAGTTGGAGGCCCATTTTCTACCAGTGGAGTTTGTGTATAAAAATATTTATTAAAATTTCATTTATGTGGCCCCTTATAAAGAACTTTACGAGAGACCATGCCGATCGCCAATATGTTGGCTGGACCCAAGCAAAGGTAGACATTTGGGACCGAAGTATGGCTACGAGATGATTGAGAAAATCAAGTTGATCAGAGAGAGAATCAAAATCTATTAGGATATACATAAGAGATATGATGAGAAGAATCGAAAGCCGACAGAGTTTTAGGTAGGAAATAAGGTTTTATTATGGGTTTGCTATATGAAAGGGGTAATGAGGTTCAAAAATAGAGGGAAGTTATCCCCTCATTATATTGGATTGTTCATGATTATAGAGATGGTTGTGTATTGTCTAGTACTTTCGGACCACCTCGATCGAGTGCATAATGTGTTTCAAGTTTTCCTATCCCATTCGTTTTTACACCCTAAGGATGAGTATCACATATTAATTTGGGTGAGATTGAGTTAGACTCACGTGTCATACAGTGAGCAGTCGATGAGTATTTTGGATCAATGAATCCAAAAGTTATGTTCTAAGGAGATACCACTAGTTCAAGTACAGTGGAATCACCAAAATGAGGAGGAATCCCCTTTGGAATGTGAAGAATTGATGAGGAAATAGTATCCCCACTTGTTTTTATTTAGGTATATAAGTTATTAGTAGATTTTGACTCATTCTTATATGAGGAGATGGTTTTGATTCATACACATATGAGGAGATTATTTTGACTCATTATTATATGAGGATATGGTTTTAACTCATTCTTATTTGAGGAGATAATTTTGACTCATTCAATTATGAAGAGATGATTTTGACCTATACTCATATGAGAAGATGCTTTTGAATCATTCTTAATCGAGGAGATGGTTTTGACCCATTCTTATACGAGCAGATGGTTTGAATCATTCTTATACGAGGAGATGATTATGACTCATGCGCATATGAGGAGATGACATTGACTAATTCTTATATGAGGAGATGATTTTGACTCAATCTTATATGAGGAGATGATTTTGACTCATTTTATATGAGAAAATAGTTAGATTCATTTTATATGAGGAGATAGTTTCGAACACATTTTATATGATATAAATTTTAAAGAAACAAAACATGAGGTATAAATTATGAATTCCGACGATGAAATTCTTTTTGTTAGGGAGAAATATTGTAATACCTCAAAATTTAAAATGATTTAATTAATTAAAAATTAGATTTTGAAATTTAATTTATTTTTCAAAATTTTTTGGGAGAATTTTTAATAATTACTTTAGGTGAAAACTGAATTTTTATAATTATTTAAGTGTAAAAATAAAACTTTGAAATTAATTTGGAGTTAATTGGAAATTGGATTTTTATTTGAGAAAATAATGAAATTTAAAATGTTTAATTTCAATTTTTATTTAAATAAGGATATTTAAATGATTTGGAAACTAAGTAAAGTAATTAGTTGGACGCATGAGAGTAATAAAGGAATTTAAAGCATACTTGGAGAGAAAGCTAGGGATTAGGACAAAAGAGTAAAAAAAAAACAAGAAGGAGAGAATTAATATAAGAATCTAAATGAAACCTTACTACCTCCAAAATCCAAAATCCAACTTCTAAACATCACACAAAATACCTACTTCCAATCAACATTTTTTTTTCTTTTATTCTAACAAAAAATCCTACAATTCTAAACTTCGTTTTGGAAAAATATCTGCCCAGTTGCAAAATTAAAATATTTTTAGGGAAATCTTAGAAGAACACTTCAACTATTGTCTCAAGGGGGTTCTTTTCTACACCATAGGAAGCTTACACAAATTGGAGATTTTTGAGGAGCAATTGTAAGGAAATTCAAAGGGGTCTCTCTTATTTTCTTTTAGGAATTTTATTTACCAATCAAGGAAAGATAATTCTACTATCACCTATCATGATGTAAAAATAATTTCAACCTAAACAAGTTTTTTTTTATAAATTATAAAAATATTGTAAAAAAAATTAAGGTTATTTGATGTATGGAAATATGGTGATTTTTGTACATAAATGAATGAACCCAATTCTTGAAATTTCATGTGTAGTGTAAATTAGTTTACCAATTCTTGAAATTTCATGTTTAGCTTAAATTATTTTAATAGAATTGGATAGAGTATTATATATTCATTTTAGATGTTCCTATTTAAATGGAATCTTGTGGTAGACTATTTCATTACATTTAACTTCATATTTCCCTTCGAATTTTAATGTATCAATTGGATATGGAATTATATATTAAAATCTTACATGTGTATATAAGATAGTGGAATTTGTAAGTAATGATGGAATTAACAACTATCCTTGACCATATTTCGAAGGTATTAGAGCATAAAACTTCATTTTAGGAAGAAAATGGTGATTATGAGTTCTGGTCTTGAGATGGGGGGTGTAGGTTGAAGACATATTCATTTATGGGAAAATTTAGTTCCTTTCACTATACAAACAACTACGTTTTTACCATGCGAACGAAGGTCGTGCGAACGATATTGTTTTTACCATGCAAACGGTGGTGTGTGCACGACTAAGATTTTGTATCGTGCACACGGGTCCGATAGAATTTGTAATTTAGTTAAATTTTAAAGACATGTACAATAATTTCAGAAGTGTTCTTTTACTCATTGAAGTTTGCTTATGTAGGAAATGGTGGAGTCTTAAAACTTAGTGATTAGAAATAGTAACACTCTAAACGTTTTAGCCGTAAACAAAATATTAAGTTAGACTTTGTGGATAATATATGTTGAGAAAGATAGGGTATATACGGAGTGGTAAAAACAAAATCTAATTTTTATTTTTTCATTAAATATCAAACTTAAATAGAAAAAAAATCGTCCGTTGTGTTAAAACGAATCACCCAATTTTATATTTATTCTTAAGCATGCATTTAGGTGATAGCAAGATAAAATCAAATCAATCACACAACACGTCGATGTATGAGGAAAATCCACAACGAAAAAAACCTCAGACAACTAAACCACACAAATTCACTACGATGAGGTTATATAAAAGTCAATAGATGACTTACATAACGACTCGATGCCCTTGCAAGCCTTGACGCATCATCGATCTTCAATCTCTCTTTCACAGCAACACGCAAGTGTCCCTCCACGAAACTTCTACAACGTGTGAGTCCACACATGCCTCAGTGTCCACCGATAAGTCTCTGCTACCGTCTATAGATACGAAATATGGATACACCACTTCTTCACTTCTATACCACAAACACAGAGTCCACCATATGTAAATAAAAAACATGAAATCCACCATATGAAACATACTAAACAAGGATGATGATGAGTAAAAACTTGATGCCAAAAGAAATCTCAAAGAATATAAAGATTGAAACTTAGATCTCAAAGAGTTTGGGTGAAATTAGGGTTTGGGAGCTCTTGTATATGTATAGGAAGACGATTTTTGCCAAAAGTCACTTTAAACACTGATGCCAAAACCCTTTTATATAGAAAATACATTTTTCTATGCATAACAAATTTCGAGGGTTTATTTGAAAGAAAATCGAGGTTCGTTCAAACGAACATGAAATCTCATTCGAACCAAACATGAACTCATTCGAACGAACATGTTAATCTCCTTCGAACGAGATTCGAATGCTATATTTCTGAGAAACATAAATTTCTCATTCTATGTTCATTGAAGGTCGTTCTAACGATATACACATCTCGTTCGAACGAATAGTGTAAACTTGTCTGGACTATTGAAAACCAAAAAATATTTTTTCTTTCAAAATCTTAAAAAACAGCCCGAAACTATTTTTTATAAAAATAAACACCCAATATTATGTTCCAAGAATCAAAATGTATATGCATTGATACTTGAGAGATCCTTGAAAACATGAAGATAAAACGTGGCATGAAACAAGGAATTGTGAATGCAATATTTGAAACTTCTCCGCTACGTCTTCAATCAAACACGTCATAGACTTGAAAGGTCAACACACTTAAGTCCTAACCTATGACACAAAGGTTTTGTCCAAATAAGGAACATAAATTGACTCTATTGGAAATTTCTGCTTACAAATCTCCCTCTTTGTCTATTCTAGTACAAAATACAAAATAAAAACCTATGGGATATTGAGCTCATCTCAAAGGATCGATCCCCAACCCCAAAAGAAAAAAGTAAAAACTTGACAAACACATACTCTGAGTAGCTTTGCACACCTGCAAACTTTGCTCCATATTGCAAATTCGCACACTTAAACACACCTTCAAATTGAAAGAAAATATACAAATAATATAAATCTGCATAAGAATCAACGCCCCCTATGTCTAATGATCCCCACCTAGGTAAACCATATAAATCTGCATAAGAATCAACACCCCCTATGTCTAATGA
This sequence comes from Sambucus nigra, assembly GCA_949130495.1. Taxonomy (NCBI): domain Eukaryota; kingdom Viridiplantae; phylum Streptophyta; class Magnoliopsida; order Dipsacales; family Adoxaceae; genus Sambucus; species Sambucus nigra. Next base: position 297,651,135 of record OX422215.1, on the reverse strand, counting down.
TCCCCACCTAGGTAAACCATCTCCCCCTAAGATGAAGATCTTCTCCTAAAACTAAAGTTAAAGATATTATTTCTCCCCATTTTTGTTTAGTAATAGACAAAGAAAGAATACATAATAAAGTATTTGTCCCCCATAAAACATGTCTCCCCATAAGAAATGAGAACATATGATACCAATTGAAATGAAGGGAGAATGAATAATATCATGCAATGGTGTAAAGTGCAAGAAAACACAACATGTCAACACAAGCACAAATAATAAAAATAATGATCAATTAATATTAGTATTGATGCAATAAATATTACCAACTTAAATACTCAATGAAGCATGAGATACCAATGTAAACAAGCAATAAGAGATACCAATGTAAACAAGCAATAAGAGATACCAATATGATCATATAAGCGTGCCAGCTTGATTCAAAGATGAAGATCATGTCAAACATGGATTAAATACAAACACAAAGACTCAAAATAAACAATACCATATATATAAATATGCAAAATAGCTCAATGACACACAAGCACATATATAGGTATAAACGACCACAAACTGACACAGAACACACAAGCGTTACACACTAGAATAGTATCGATGTGTCTAAACAATTGGAATGGAGTGAAGGGGTGTGAACTAAAAACAAATTAATTATGACCCAATCATTCAAAAATGTTCAAGGAATTCTATTTAACCGAAAAAAATTATCAAACTAAGATTTATCCTCAAGTGACAGATAAAGTGAACTTAAAAAATATACAAGCACAATACACAAAAGACTAGAATTTTAATAATTCTACAAATCAATAGAGTTATGACATGTTAAGCATAACTAGGATTCATTATGCAAACCCATTTATCTTAAACTATATTAACCTCAAAAGGTAAAAAAATATATCATATTTATCCTCAATTTTTAAAAAATACCATTTTTGAAAATCAATCAAACAAACATATTAGCCTTTTAATCTTTCTCTTTGCCTCTCTTTTTTTAGGCTCTTGCTAACGGTGGATTTCCTGCAAAAGAGATTTTATTTTCGTAGCCCTTTTTCGCGCACCCTCATATATATAATAAACATCAACATACTCACGAGCAACAGTTCTTACATGCACAAATCCCCCCATAGTTAAAAGATATGTAAATAAAAAGATTAATGGGAGAACATCTCACTTAGCTCAAATATAACATGTGAAGTTAAAGTTCAAAAGAGATCGTGCATGTGTATGTGGAGGCATATACAAAGTGAATCCATTATGAAAATCAAAGTCGAAGAACTTTATGCAAGCATGATTAAGAACAATCTAAGCATTTGAAATCATCATTAAATGTCCTGTCGACATGGGAACATGGAATGAAGTGGATTCAAGCAACCAATATGCCACACAAAATGTGTAAAACTAAACTACACATAAATGAAAAATCTTTTTGAGTTTTAAATAATTTTTTAAATGACACCAATTTATCACAAACAACTCAAAAGACAGACAAAATATTTTTGTAATTTTCATAATAAGACCCAATAAAAGAAAAATCAAAATATAAAGGGCTCAAACATCATTCAACTAGTAAGAAGATATAACATGGAGTAGAAAAGCTAGTGTATAAAAACCATATGAGCAATCACTCATTTGATAGAACATGTGAAGAGTCATGTTCAATCATATGAGAATCAAATAGTCTAACATACAGTGTCTTCAAAAATGATTTACTAGCCCAAATAAATAAATACCTAATGCATGGGGATTTAAGAACCATGGTGACACTGAATCTAAACTTCCTAGTTATTTAAGATCATAACAAAATGTCCTAAGGTGACCTTTCCTACCACAATACCAACATGCATAAACACGAGGTTACTTATGGGATGACATTATCTCACGTCCTTAGTAATGATTAGCACTTTTAAACAAATAATGGTCTTGGCTTTAACAATGTAAGCATTTGGATAATCGAAGTAGGTACCATTACCACTTATGTATTTTAAATTATCCCTAAGAGTCTTATCACGCGCCCTCAAATATTCTATCCATTTATAATTATCATCAATAGCACGTTCATTAACTCTAGTCTCAAAACTTTTAGAGTACTTTAGTTCATTCTCTAAAAATCGGATCCTAGCCTCACTCTCTTTCTTGGACACTTTCAGGTTTTTAAAATCCCGATTGATGTCCATGAGCTTCTCATAAAGGATATCTCTTTGAGCTTGAACCATTCACAAAAAGTCAACTTCAGCTGTAAAATAAAAAAATTACTTTTTAAGAAATTTAATTCTTTTTGCAAACTTTAAATTCAAAAGAGCTAATTTTTTAGCATGATTATGAATCTTATTAAACTTATCCTTAATATCAAAGTAGTCATCATCGCTAAACACATCGGATAACGTAACACAATAATGACCCTCCAATAGACACAAAAAGAAACATGAGAGAGATAAATAGACCACCCAAAAATAACATGAAAAGACGGATCTACACGATAACTTAGTCTACTTGCTCTAATACCAATTTGAGAAAGATAGGGTATATAGGAGTGGTCAAAACAAAAGATAATTTTATTTTTTTAAAATTAAATATTAAACTTAAGAAAATTAAAAATTAATTGTTTTGTTAAATTAGATTACCTAATTTTATCTTTATCCTCAAGCATGCATCTCGGTAAAGAAGGATAAAATAAGATCAATCACACAACATGCCGATATGCGAGGAAAATCCACAATGGAAAAAACCTCGGACGACCCAGCCACACAAATTCACTGTGATGAAGTTTTACAAAAGTCAATAGATGTCTTACGTAACGACTTGATGCCCTCATAAGTCTTGATGCGTCTTCGATCTTTAACCTCTCCTCCACAGCGAAACACAGGAGCCCACCCACTCAACTACCACAACGTGTGAGTGTGACAACCCTCCTATTTCAATATCAGGTGACCAATCCACTACTAAAATAAAATAGGATTCTCAGTATGGTTTAATTTCAACATCACTATGCCGATAATAATATAATATAAATAATACGAACAAACCATATAATCAAAATGAATGAAATAATCACCATGCATAAATAATTAATAAGAGTGAACCATATAAACCATTGGTCAGCAAACAAAACATCCAGAGTGTTGTAAGGACATATTTTTATAGGTCCATTATCAATTTATTATGTCATATACCGCTACACCGTCAAAGAGCATTCAAGAGCAATTTACATCAAGACGGATCCGAATTAATCAATTTCTTCATGAAAAAGACTCCACGAAGTTTACTTTGGTAAGGTTATGTTTTTAATGCCTTAACTTTCCACTTAGAGCTTTTGGGATATTTTTACAAAACATTTTCTAAGTGTTGGAGCGAATTTTTTCGTAAAAATTTGAGTATGAATATTTTTACTAAGTCCTAAAGCGTACCTCTATTTTGACGCCTAGGTCGTTCAAGCGAGATAGATATCTCGTTCGAGCGACATATGGATGTCGCGCGATGTCATTTGAACGACATCTGTACTTCGTTCGCACGAGATAGCTATTTTGTTCAAATGAGCTCTAATACCGAGGCGACACATTTTTGTATAAATACTCATTAAATGGTTTCATTTTCATTAAGAAGTCCTAGCGTTTTGAAAGATAGAAAACTGCGAAACTGCAGAATCCTTTTGACTTCTTCTTTTAGGGTTTAATCCCTTTTTGTTTACAATTCACAAAAAATCCCATATGCTTTGGTGAATTGTTTTGGTGTTTAAGAACACACTTTGATGTGGTTCATTCTTTGTGGGGATAACTCTACAACCGGAGAGCTGCGTGCTATTGTGGAGGGAGTCCTTATAAAGTTCACTCTTGTAGAGAAGCCGTTTCTTTTCCATTGCTGACCATCTGGAGTTCTTGCGGGAGATTACAGCCGACGACATTTTTAGCCGTTGCTTTGAAGGTTTGACGAGGACACCGTACGTTACACTTATGGGTGATTATCAGGTTATATGTAAGTCGATGGTCTTGTGAATTCTTCAAAGTTCTAGAAATAAAAAGGTTTTGCCCTTCGGAGATTTTTCCTGAATATTTGTGTCGTATGCTTTATTTATGGGTTGGCACACGCACACACATAGTTGCATGTTTAGGGACTGAATTAATTTGGTTTAAATAGACTCTAATTAAATAAGTGTGACAAATTAGAAATTTGTGAATTAATTCAAATCGATATCACACACCGCATTTATTCATTTTACAAATTGGTATCAGAGCTTATTTAAGCGATCACCACTTTTACAAATTTGTATCAGATCAGGTTCGTTAATTTATCACGTATTCCTATTTTCCGCAAAATTATGTGATATTGATTGTTTTGAAAAATCAATTTTGTGAAAAATTACAATTTTTTCGATAGAGCACTTATGTAATCAGATGCCCCCCTTTGATGACACGAGTCAGAGTTTTGATGATATAAATCATTTGAATTTGATGTTTGCTAAAAGATTTTATTTTTGGAAAAGGAAAATTCTCGTTTTAAATCCGCGATGGATCTTTTGTAAACGGTTCAAAATCAAAGAGATTTTTATTGTGAGAAATTTATTTTCTTGGACCATGACTTTCTTGCTTTTAAATTATCTAAGAAGGAGAGTGATGATAGGGTCCTATTTTTAGAAAAAAGAATTAGAGGACCTTAAAAATTTGATTGTTTGTGTTTGTGCCAAAGATGATAAAAATATTTTAATCAATCAGTTTGTGGCACGTGAAGAGACTCTTAGGGAAAAGTTTACTTTAATTGAGGGGGAGAGAGATACCCTTTTAGGAATTGTTGAAAATTTAAAAAAGGTGTCCCTTAAATTGGAAGAGTCTAATTCTTTGCTTGAGTAAAAAATTTTGAAGTTAAAAAATGATTTGACAGACTGGAGTAGGTTTGATAGTGATGGTAATGACTCATCTTATTCTCATGCTTCTAGTGCTAAAGCCAAAATCATTATTTGTTTTAGAGGGTCAACCATTCCCAAGGATATTAGAAAAGGTCAACCCATAGGTGTCATTCCACCCCTTTACACATGTTCATATTGTGGTAGGAAAGGTCACCTTAGGCGTTTTTGTTTTGATCTTGGAAAATGTCTTAGGAAGTTTATGTCTAGTATTCCCTTGGTTCCTAAATCCCCCACACGATGTTTCACATCTATTTGGGGTTAGGAAATCACTTTTAGAGGCACTAGATTTTAGACTAGTTGATTCCCGTTTGCTTGCACATGATTCTTCTCTTGCCATATCATATAGATGATTGTGTTCACATGTTTGTCGTACGCTAGTTTTTGTTTCATGATATTTATGTTTGCTAGCATTGTGACATGTACTTTTTGAATAAATTTTTGGTTTTGAAAAATACAAAAAGATTTTATTTTGATAAAATTTGTGAGAAATTCCAAAAAGAGTTTTATATTTTGTTTACAGTTTTAAGGGATGGACACTTAGGATGACCGAGTCACAACATGATTCCATTTTTTTCATGTGAATATTTGATAGTGTTTTGAGACAATATATCATGTCATCTCATGTGCTTTATAATGTTTGGAGTCATTAATATGTAATTAAGTGTTACTTCCTACATGTTTGACTCTTGATTTCCTTTATTGCACACGTGCATGGATTTGTTTGATTATTGTGCTTGTCTTATCACATGTTGGTTGAGTGTTTTCACTTCAATCCTATCCTTAAAATGAACCAAGCGCGATAAAACTTGACAAGAAAGTTGTGCATGTAAGAGCCGTTTGTGAGTTTGTGTGCTTTATTTGATGAGAAACGTGTGTGCTCGCGTTCAAATGATCAAACCATATATAAAACCTTTTTAACACAAACAAACCCTAAACATGGAGCAGTATGTGATTGAATAAATAGATAATCTACGCAAGAACATTCAAACACATGCAATTAAGGAAAAATCCCCCTCAGGGGCAAAACCATTTATTTTCACTATAATTTGTAAGAAAACGGCTTACAATCGGATTACAATGAAAATACAAGTTGACTAAGAATTACCCTCGGGTATCGGATTCTATAGTCGCGGCTGGAATTATCCCTTTCCAGTAGGGCTGCAATGAAGAAGAAGAACGGTCTCCTCCACAAGGGTTGAACAAATCAAAGTTGTGTTCTTGGGTTGCAAAAGGATTCACAAAGGTTTGGCAATGATGTGTGAATCAAAACATGAGTCTTGGGACTCAAAAATATGAAGACTAGATGTATTTGGACTCTCAAATTCGTCTCCTAAAGTCTTGCAAAACAACTCCCCCGAAGTTGGTATTTATAGGAAAAAATATGAAGAGTCCCACGTTCTTAAAACTCTAAAATTCTATCCAGCGTACAAAAAAAACAGCATTCTTTAAGGAATTTTCTCTATCTTCAAAAGGTCATAACTCCTTCACCGTAGCTCGGATTGAGGTGCTGTTTTTTCCAGTATCTTCGTTGTGGCGAGATCTTCAACTTTCTAGTTGACCAGACCTCCGAACTATGGATGTGAAATTACGAAAATGCCCTTGAACTCTCCTATTGTGCCTTTTTTCACTGTTTTGACTTCCCTTGCGTACCACTTGCATTAAGTCCCTAAAATCTTGGAACGTGAAGTCATTGAGGCAAATGTGGGACATATTAGTGGAGATAATGCATGCTTGATTCCCAGATTTCGGATAGAGGCCGTCATGTGAGATCGTGAGGAGACGTGCCAAATGTAGCGGCGTACGACATAAATAAATGAAACATTTCGGACATGTGAAAAATGTCCTTACAAATCTCCCCCTATGTCTATGCCGGTACATACATACAAAATTCCGAATTATCAAATTTGAAATTGCCTATACAAATCTACCCTCCCATGAACCCAAAACTGGAAAAGGTACAAATGAATAGTCTTCATAGTTTGTTCATTAATTCTTCAGGAATCTCAAAACTTTTCTCATCAGGGTGTGCAACATATAGATCTGCAATCTTCATACCTACACACATGAGACAAAGCAAATACCACGTGACATATCGAGTTTGAAATGAGATAACATGGATATCAATATATGATAAAAATATAAGCAACATCTCTAAAACTCCCCCATCTCAAAAACTCCCCCAGAATTCAAACTCCCCCATAATATGATAATTCTTTCTCCCCCTTTTTATGATGTCCCCAAATGGACAAATTAGAGAAATAAATCAAATAAGCAAGTGCGGGGTGTCACTAGGATAAAAACACACCATGAATAAACAGAAAGCAACCAAGTCAATGATAGCGTAAATGAAGTGGTGTGATCAAATTCGATAGGAAAATCAATGCATACAAACATGACATATGTGCACGATGGATATTGGATATTCCTAGCGAATGAACTCAAATGCTTCCTTTGGTGTAAAAGAGTGACAGTATAAGATATTGACTCAATCAAATCAACAAATCAAAGCTCAAAATGATTTTCACACCAATAACGTCCAAAATGATTTTATGCTTTTTCAGGACTTTCAAGGAAGTGCAAACCCGTTTATATTCTCCAACCAAACTCCCTCAGATATTATATTGAATAGAGGCATTCTAAATTCTCAAACTTTGGAGAATTGATGGTGAAACCTAAGTGGCCCATATTTGGCATGAATTGCTTTTTATTGCCTTTAAATTTTTTCGGGCTCTTTTAACCTCTTTGGACCTCGGATATTAAAATTCCTCCATTTTTTAGGTCCTTTATAACGGTGGATTTTGCGCAAAGGATAGATGATTACCTTTCGCAGCCCCTCCCCGTTATACAAAAACACACAGTCTCACCAAAACGGTTTTTACATGCATTCCAATCTTGTCAAGTTTTATCGCATATTGTACATTGTATAGACAGGATTGAGATGAAAACACGCAAGCCAACATGAGATAGACAAGTGCAATAATCAAATATAGCCGTGCATGTGTGCAATAAAGGATATAGGAGTCAAACATGTAGGAAGATATCACTAATTACATCTCAAAGACTCCAATCAATGTAAAGCACATGGATGAAATGATGTAGCCTCTCAAATCTCTATCAAACAGTCACATGGATAAATGGAATGAAGTTGTGACTTGGCTATCTTACATGCTCATCCATAAAAGAAGAAAAATACAAAAATCTTTTTGGATTTTTTCAAAAATTTGGAGAAATAAAATCTTTTTGTGCTTTTCTCAAAATTTTTCTTAAAGGAAAATCTTTTTGTATTTTTTTTTAAAAGAAATATAAAAAGCAAAAGGAATAAAACAAAGCTGTACAACAAAGTAATGGTACATATAAAACAGACTAGCAATAGGAAGCATATGATATGAACATGAAGAAGCATCCTATTCTAGACATAGACCAACCCCTCAGTCAACTGTGCAAATCCCTAAAGATTTCCTAAGACTCTCAAATCTAAGGGCATCTAAAGGTTTCGTGAAAATATCGTCTAACTGACGGTCGGTAGGAACAAAACTCAGGGATACGACTTTCTCTTCAACTAACTGACGAATAAAGTGCTCACGTATCCTGATGTGTTTTGTGCGCGAATGCTGAACTGGATTGCAGGATATGTGTATCGCGCTCGTGTTATCACAGGAAATGGTCATGGTGTCCTGTGATATCCCATAATCCTCCAGCATTTGCTTCATCCACAAGAGTTGTGTGCAACAACTCCCGGCGGCTATGTACTCAGCCTCCGCAGTGGACAAAGAGATGGAATTTTGCTTCTTGCTCAGCCAGGAGACAAGAGCAGAACCAAAATAGAAACACCCACCAGAAGTGCTCCTACATCCATCTACATCCCCAGCCCAATCGGTATCCGAGTAGGCGGACAGACGGTCATCGGTATCAAAGGAATACCAAATCCCGTATGAGAGAGTCCCACTTACGTATTTAATAATACGTTTTAGAGCAAGTAAATGTGACTCTTTTGGGGATGCCTGATAACGCGCACAGACTCCAACACTAAAGGCGATGTCGGGACGACAGGCAGTCAAGTAGAGGAGACTACCTATCATACTCCGATATAAGGTTTGCTCTACGTCCTTACCTGAAGTGTCCTTACTAAGCTTGGTAGTGGTACTCATAGGTGTACGTGCATGCTTAGAGGAGTCTAAACCAAATTTCTTCACTAGGTCTCTAGCATACTTGGATTGGGAGATGAACATCCCATCCTCTAGCTGACGGACCTGGAGACCAAGGAAGAATGTAAGCTCACCAACCATGCTCATCTCAAACTCACTTTTCATCTCCTCCTCAAAGTGGTGAGCATGCTGGGAGCATGTGGATCCAAAGACTATGTCGTCCACATAGACCTGGGCAACCAAAATAGCACCGTCATCTCTCCTGACAAACAACGTCATATCTACTCCCCCTCTCTTGAAGCCACGAGCTAAGAGATAAGAAGTAAGCCTCTCGTACCAAGCACGGGGTGCTTGCTTCAAACCATATAAGGCTTTCCTCAGATAGTAGACGTGCTCAGGGTGCTGAGGGTCTTCAAACCCTTTTGGTTGTTCCACATAAACCTCCTCCTGTAGAATGCCATTCAAAAAGGCACTCTTGACATCCATCTGATACACCTTGAAGCGCAGATGACATGCGATGGCGAGCAGAAGACGGACGGACTCAAGCCTCGCAACAGGAGCAAATGTCTCCCCAAAGTCTACACCCTCTATCTGTGTGTAGCCTTGAGCGACCAACCTAGACTTATTTCAGATTATGGTACCATTTTCATCCATTTTGTTCTTAAAAATCCACCGGGTACCTATCACATTAATCTCACTAGGTCGGGGGACAAGTTCCCAGACATCATTCTTTTTAAACTGAAGCAACTCATCCTGCATAGCAGATATCCAGTGTTCATCCTTGAGTGCTTCTTTATGGTTCTTGGGCTCGACTTTGGACGTGTAGCAAAGATGGCTAACAACGTTCTCTAGCTGAGCACGAGTCTTGACCCCTAGAGTGGGATCACCAACAATGGCAGAAGGGTCATGACTCTTGCGAACCCAAGCAGGTGTGTCCCCTAACACAGGAGTAGGGTCCACAGAGTGTGAGAGAGGAACAGGTAAATCACTGTCAGAACAATCCTCATCCTCACACTGAAGGTTAGGATCAATAACCGTCGGAGGTTCGTCATCTTGCACGGTGACGTTTATTGATTCCATAATCTTAGAGCTCTTCAGGTTAAAAACTCGGTACGCTCTGCTATTCGATGAATATCCTAGAAATATTCCCTCGTCGCTTCGGGAGTCAAACTTTCCTAATTGCTCTTTATCCCGTAGGATGTAGCATTTACTCCCAAAGACACGGAAATATGCCAGGTTGGGATTCTTGCCAGTCCACAACTCATAAGGAGTGTGAAGTGTGTGTGGACGCAGATACACCCTATTCACCGTGTGGCATGCAGTAGACACTGCCTCTGCCCAAAATCTCCTAGAAACTTTACGACCTAGAAGCATAGATCTAGCCATCTCTTGGATCGTTCTATTCTTTCTCTCAACAATCCCATTTTGCTGAGGAGTTCTCACAGCAGAAAACTCATGTTTGATTCCAAGGCTATCACAGTAGAAATCAACCTTTGCTTCCTTGAATTCAGTACCGTTGTCACTACGTATTCTGTTAATAGTGACACCGTGTTGATTTTGCAGGACACGGCACTTGGTCGTTAAGAAATCTACAGCATCGGATTTCTCTCTCAAAAAACCTACAATGGAGTATCTGGAGAAATCATCTACCATCAGGAGGATGTACCTCTTACCACCTAGACTCTCAGTACGAGTGGGACCCATAAGATCCATGTGAATCAACTCCAGAACACGAGAGGTGGTAATGGAATGTAACTTCCTATGAGGACTACGAATTTGTTTTCCCAACTGACAGGGTCCACAAACGGTCGAAGTTGACTTTCCAAGAGATGGTAAGCCACGTACTAGGTCCTTTTTAGATAAACGATTGAGATCTCTAACGTTCACGTGACCTAGACGTTGGTGCCACAGATCCATAGGAGTGATCGTGGCGCTGCTGAAGACAAGTGAGGATGTGGGCTCAGTCCCATAGCAATTATCCTCGGTCCTCACCCCTTGCATCAAAAGTTTACCGGCTTGATTGTAGACTTTACACGCGTCCCGGTCAAACTTTACTGCAAAGTTAGTGTCGCACAGCTGGCTAATGCTGAGAAGGTTTGCTTTCAAACCTTTGACGTACAAAACATTTTCTAGCTTAGGAAAACCAGGTAACTCGATAGTACCTCGTCCTATAATGCTAGACTTACTCCCATCCCCAAAGGTGACTCTGCCATCTTGATAATCCTCAAGAGTAGTAAAAAATGAGGCATCACCTGTCATGTGTCTGGAGCACCCACTATCAAAATACCACTGTGAGGTATTATGTGCTTTGAGAGCAACATGAACAACAAAGGCCTTTTTATCTTTCTTAGGCACCCAAGAAGAGATAGCCTTTTGTTTGCCTTTGTTGGTTTTAGCTGGAATGTAAGAAGCATTCACTAACGGCGAAGACATCCGTCGGAATTCTTTCATCAAACTCTGAGTCGTGGCAGCTAAGAACTAAACTCGCTCTCTCAGACTAGAAAACTCATCAGTATGTCGTGGTGGAGCAGTAGTACGTCGTGTCCGACCCATGCTATAGCAAGTTTCCCTAAGGTGGCCTTTTCTTTTGCAATAAGTACAAAAGAGCTTAGTCAAAGGCGGACCTTGGTTTGCTTTTCTTGGTCGAACTCTCCTTCGAGGTTTTATACGGTGACCATAAGGAGTTGTAGTAAACTCAGGAACTGGTCCAGGTGCAATTTGGGACGTGGAGGCACCATCATATCCAATTCCTTGACGATCACCAAAACCTAAAGCGGGGCCGAGGAGCATCTTTCCCATCTTCCCAGATCTGTCCTCGATTTGTACCTTGACTTCCCGTGCTTTCTCAAGATCATGAGTCAGCTGGGCAACAAGGGCTTCAAGTTTCTTTCGAGTCTCCACGGAGGAATGGAGCTGACTCGTAAGACTAGCCACTTGCTTGATCAAGTCCCCTCTCTCTTTCTCTAGAGTAGTCTCTCTCTCTCTAAACAAATTCTCATTCTTGACACAGGTAGATTCTCTCTCTCTCAGGGCGGTGCAGGTGGAGAACTCTCTTTCTCTCGCTTTCCTTAAATCTTCCTCTAGGCAAGTGATCTTAAGAACTAACGCTTTGTTACGCTTTTTAGTTTTAAAAGACTCAGAATATAACTCAGCGTAGGCGCGTTGTATATCATTCTCGCTCTCACTTGTGTCATCCTCCCCCTCACTCACATCGATCTCACTGTCGAGGTGTCCCTGTGAAGCATCATCGTCATCGTCGTGAGGAGAACTAGGAGTGCTCACTTGGCTGGCCATGAATGCGGTGAAGTTACACTCATGCGGTGACTCATCTCCAGAATCCACCGTCTCGACCTCACTGTCGTCACTAAGGGTAGCATTAAGGACAGCTTTCCCTTTCTCTCTATTCAGACGATTGGCACACTCAAAAGCTCTATGACCCCTACCATCACACTCAAAACATCTCTCACTTTCTTTCAGAGAAGGATTTTTGGAAACTTTTTCATTTTTCTTTTCAAACTTATTTTTCTCAAATTTCTTTTTATCTTTAAAATTGCCATTTTTCTTAAATTTGAGAATCCTCTTGAAATTTTTTTGCGAAAAGAGCCAAATCATCTAAGTCAAAATAGCACTCAGAATCTGACGTGTCAGTCTCTCTCTTTCTAGATGACTCTACCCTCTTTCTAGCTGACCCCTCACTCCTTCTCTCTTGGGCTTTAAGAGCAATTCCCTTATCTTTAGATTTAGAATTTTTAGGGAACATATCAATTTCATAAGTTTGCAAATCTCCTACAAGTTCTTCCAATTTTAGCGTATTTAAATTACCCATAGAATTTAGCACAGTGACTTTAGGGATAAAACGCTTAGGCAAAGAACGAAGAATCTTTTTAACAACTCTAGCATTCGGAATATGTTCACCAAGATTAAAACTAGTATTCACAATGTCAGAAAGTCTAGCATAAAATTCATCAAAGCATTCAGAATCATGCATGGTGATTGTTTCAAATTGAGTTGTCAAGTTTTGCAACTTAAACTCTTTCACAGCATTAGTTCCTTCATGGGTGAGTTGTAAAACATCCCATGCCTCTTTTGAGGTGGTACACGTCATTATGCGTTTGAACTCATCAGGTGTGATAGACCCAGAAATAGCACTTAGACCCTTAGAATTAAAAGATGACCATTTAATTTCTTCATCAGATCAAGAAATGTCAGGTTTCAAGTTGGTCACATTATCAACAGTCACGGTGGGAGGAGTCCACCCTCGTTCAACCAAAATCCAGACACGTTCATCAATGGCTTTTAAAGCCGACCTCATACGGGCTTTCCAATAAGCATAATTTGTCCCGTCAAAAATAGGCATTTTATAATATGACTTCTCCATTTGAACACGCACTTTTTCAAAAATCAATTTTTTCAGAAAATTGATATCTTAGAAAAATTTTGCGGAAAAAAAAAAGGAATACGCGATAGATTAGCGTAACCTGCTCTGATACCAATTTGAGAAACGTGTGTGCTCGCGTTCAAATGATCAAACCATATATAAAACCCTTTTAACACAAACAAACCCTAAACATGCAGCAGTATGTGATTGAATAAATAGATAATCTACGCAAGAACATTCAAACACATGCAATTAAGGAAAAATCCCCCTCAGGGGCAAAACCATTTATTTTCACTATAATTTGTAAGAAAACGGCTTACAATCGGATTACAATGAAAATACAAGTTGACTAAGAATTACCCTCGGGTATCGGATTCTATAGTCGCGGCTGGAATTATCCCTTTCCAGTAGGGCTGCAATGAAGAAGAAGAACGGTATCCTCCACAAGGGTTGAACAAATCAAAGTTGTGTTCTTGGGTTGCAAAAGGATTCACAAAGGTTTGGCAATGATGTGTGAATCAAAACATGAGTCTTGGGACTCAAAAATATGAAGACTAGATGTATTTAGACTCTCAAATTCGTCTCCTAAAGTCTTGCAAAACAACTCCCCCGAAGTTGGTATTTATAGGAAAAAATATGAAGAGTCCCACGTTCTTAAAACTCTAAAATTCTATCCAGCGTACAAAAAAACAGCATTCTTTAAGGAATTTTCTCTATCTTCAAAAGGTCATAACTCCTTCACCGTAGCTCGGATTGAGGTGCCGTTTTTTCCAGTATCTTAGTTACGGCGAACTCTTCAACTTTCTAGTTGACCAGACCTCCGAACTATGGATGTGAAATTACGAAAATGCCCTTGAACTCTCCAATTGTGCCTTTTTTTCACTGTTTTGACTTCCCTTGCGTACCACTTGCATTAAGTCCCTAAAATCTTGGAACGTGAAGTCATTGAGGTAGATGTGGGACATATTAGTGGAGATAATGCATGCTTGATTCCCGGAATTCGGATAGAGGCCGTCATGTGAGATCGTGAGGAGACGTGCCAAATGTAGCGGCGTATGACATAAATAAATGAAACATTTCGGACATGTGAAAAATGTCCTTACATTTGAAAATGGTGAAGGGCTACGAAAGGTTATCACTTATCCTTTGCGATTAAGTCGCCGTTTAAATTGGACCTAAAAAATTGAGGAATTTTTTTATCCGGGGTTCAAAGAGGTTAAAAGAGCCTGAAAAATTTTAAGGCAATAAAAAGAAATTCGTGCCAATAATGGGCCAATTTGGTATTGCACAAATTCTCCAATGTTTGAGAATTTAGTTTATACACCTATAAAAGAAAATATATATGAGGGAGTTTGGATGGAGAATTAAAACGGGGATTGCACGTCCTTGAAAGTCTAGAAAAAGCATTAAATAGTTTTGGACGTTATTGGTGTGGAAATCACTTTGACTTTGAGTTGTTGATTTGTATAAGATGATGTCATCTGAATTCAACAATTTTTACACCTAAGGATTTTTTTTATGTTCATTCGTTAGGGGTACACATATACATCGTGCACATATGATTGATTGATTTTATTTACCTATCAAAGATATTCACACCCATTAATTCCATTTTCATGACTTGGTTGTTTTAGTTTAAATCCATGGTGTGATTTTTAGTATCTTATTTTTGTATGAAAAAATTGAAAAATCCAAAAATATTTTATGGATGTTTTTGGGATATACCTTTGCATGCGTGTGGTTTGATTCATTTTTTATTTGCATTGTTATCATGACACTCCATGTTTTGATTTTTTTCTTCTTATCTGTCTATTTGGGGACATCATAAAAAGGGGGAGAAAGAATTATCATGTTATGGGGAAGTTTTTGCATTATGGGGGAAATTTGATTATATTGATTGATTTACTCTTATATCATTTCAAACTCGATGCGTCACGAAGGTATTTTGCTTTATCTTATGTGTGTAGGTACGAAGATTGAAGATTATTATGTTGCACACCCTGATGAGAAAAGCTTTGAGATTTGATGAAGACTTTTTGAAGAACAGTTTAAGATCTTGCAAATTTATTCATGGGAGGGTATATTTGTATAGGAAATTTTGTATTTGATAATTTGAATGTTTTTATGTTTGTAACGGCATAGACATAGGGGGATATTTGTAAGGACATATTTTTATAGGTCCGTTATCAATTTATTATGTCATATACCGCTACACCGTCGAAGAGCATTCAAGAGCAATCTACATCAAGACAGATCCGAATTAATCAAGTTCTTCATCAAAAAGACTCCGCGAAGTTTACTTTGGTAAGGTTATGTTTTTAAAACCTTAACTTTCCACTTAGAGATTTTGGGATATTTTTACAAAATATTTCTAAGGGTTGGAGCGGGCTTTTTCATCAAAATTTGAGTATGAGTATTTTTCTAAGTCCTAAAGCGTACCTCGATTTTGATACCCAGGTCGTTCAAGCCAGATAGCTATCTCGTTCGAGCGACATATGGATGTTGGGTGATGTCATTTGAATGACATCTGTACTTCGTTCGCGTGAGATGTCTATTTTGTTCGAACGAGCTCTAATACCGAGGCGGCGTGTTTTTGTATAAATACTCATTAAATGGTTTCGTTTTCATTAAGAAGTCCCAGTGTTTTGAAAGACAGAAAACTGCAAAACTGCAGAATCCTTTTGACTTCTTATTTTAAGGTTTAATCCCTTTTTATTTACAATTCACAAAAAATCCCATATGCTTTGGTGAATTATTTTGGTGTTTAAAAACACACTTTGCTGTGGTTCATTCTTTGTGGGGAGAACTCTACAACCAGAAAGCTGCGTGCTATTGTGGAGGGAGTCCTTATAAAGTTCACTGTTGTGGAGAAGACGTTTCTTTTCCATTGCTGACCATCTGGAGTTCTTGCGGGAGATTCCAGTCGACGACATTTCTAGCCATTGCTTTGAAGGTTTGACGAAGACACCGTGCGTTACACTTGTGGGCGATTATCAGGTTGAATGTAAGTCAATGGTCTTGTGAATTCTTCAAAGTTCTAGAAATAAAAAGGTTTTTCCCTTCGGGGATTTATCCTGAATATTTGTGTCGCATGCTTTATTTATGGGTTGGGGCACGCACATACATAGTTACATGTTTAGGGGTTGAATTAATTTAGTTTAAATAGACTCTAATTAAATAAGTGTGCCAAATTAGAAATTTGCGAATTAATTCAAATCGATATCACACACCGCATTTATTCGTTTTACAAGTGTAGAACTAAAAAGTAAAATGGAATATTGAGATATAAAAGTCTGACACTAATATAAAAGCCTATCCATCTACGGGGAACACGCCCATCTGAAACTGAAATGAGTTTTCATATATAGATAAAATACATTGAGGCGTCTTAATAAAGATGGAGCGTCCACAACAACTCCACGATAAGAATGAATCTATCCCTGCAGTCCCGCCTATTGCTACTGCACACCTATGGTATAAAACAAAAACAAGAAAAAATAAAAGCCTGCAGGTCAAAGACTGTAAATTAGAAAATATTTCAGAAGTAGATAATTGTTTTAAATCAATTAAAACAGTAGCATATTACTTTTACAATTGACCAGTCACACTCACTTGAGGTAAACCTCACCTCTCAACTTTAGTGCACACCTAACGTGTTCAATTTAATTATCCTAATTAAACTACCCTATCTAACTAGGATAGATAACAACTACTAAATCCAATTCTGCTAATACCCTATATTAGCTAAGTAATACTACATTCTTTAGGTATATGTTCATAAACAAAATTGCAGCGACACACTTGCAATAAATGAATAATCATGTAATAAGCATAAGATAGTTATGCCCGTGCTATAAATAGAAATATACATTATATCGTATAACACATACATAATATCACTTGCTATATACGTATAAATGTATCCTCACATCTTGTAACTCATGGATACATCCCTCATGTGCTATCCGGCTTGAGGCATCACGCATCACACTGAGCCACCAGGTCATAATCCCACCATCGATCCCAAACATAAACATATACAACAGAGACGATCATAGACGTACATCCAGGGTCGTAACCATACAATATAACGCCCAATCTAACTCGAAACCAATACCTATCCTTACACACGGATAGTGGCCACGCAATAATACTATGACCTAGGGAATAAACTCATTACCTAATGGTCAATTCCAGGGTGGACTACCCACTATGGGCAACCTCATATGGTAACACTGACGAGTAGGTATTTTAATATAACAAATAACATACACACATACATATATATATATATATATATACATGTCACTCTAATATGTACATATATAATAAGTGCCGAAGTGCAACCGAACTTCTCGATTTATTAACAAATAGTCCCTCACTTGAATCCTTGGTCCACCTCACTCGAATTTATCTAACATTTTTTTACTACACGTATCGAACTCTATAAAGTCCTTTCCATTAATCTCACAATACCCTAGAAGCCCCTACGATTAATCCCAATTCCCAACGGGTCAAAATAATTCATAAACAAAAATCGTATAGGCGAACTAGTCGAACCGATTTGCTGGCAGACTGAACCGATTTGGTTGAGCGAATCGGTTCGTTCCCCCTAATGAATTGGTTCAGTTTTCTGGGCTGCGAGGAATTTTCTTCCTTGGATTTTCTCCTATAAAACCCAGTCATAGAGGTTTCCACCTACTCCAAATATAAAATTAACTCTTACAACATTACCCTAACATTCCAGAGGTATTTTAACACAAAATTAACCCCAAATCTTGAATCAAATCCTAGAATTTTAAATCAAACTTCCAATTAATTCAACACAAATTTTCTCCGAATTAAATATCAAAGATTCAATTTTTATACAAAAATTCTACATGTTCATACATTTAAATCCTAGAATATATTTCAAATTTCAAGTATAATTGATCTTCATTAATGATTCATTACAAACCCTAATCTCTTATCATTTAGGTCTCTATATTAATTATGAAAGTTTCAATCATTAACATCTTAATTTTCAAATTTCTTCGTCTAATCATGAAAATAGTTAATGACTTTCGAATTGCGATATAAAACAAGTATCTACCTGCCTTTTTGGATTAAAATCCGAAGTCTTCTATGAATTTGATGAAGGATTAAGTCCTCTTTCTTCTCCTCTCCAAGTTACCTCCTTTTTCTTCTTCTTTAAGTCTCTCTCTCTCTCATTCTCTTATGTAAAATATGAAAGGTGGGATATGCCATCCACCTTTCCACCCTCTTAAATAACTCCTTAATTAACCGAAGCTCATTTTTCTTCTTATCCCTTAGTGTAAAATGACCATCCTATGTCTAAAAATCCCCCGAAACCCAAACATAACATCCGGGTACCTATTCTAGACTATTTTTGCTCTTCCCCGATCACTGGTGCACTCGAAAAGGTTATTAGAGTCACCCAACTTCAAATACTCTAACATCTCATTAATCGAGCCCGACATGTGCACATCTTACACATTGCCCATAAATTATACCAATCCACTGATGTAATACGCTTTTCACATATAACAATATACCATCTCTATCACTCATATGCGACATATAATAAATCACATAACCATTTACTTATCACTCACAAGTAAATAATAATAATAAATATTATAATAAATATTAATTCTTTAGCTCGCTAATTAATATTTACAAAATTCAATTTAATTTTCCCTAATTAACTTAATTATATAAAGCACACATAAATTAATTAATAATAAAAGTACAGGGAATCACATTCTTCCCCCCTAATAATGTAATTTCGTCCCCAAAATTTGAACATACCCGCCACAAAGATCTCTCGATACTTCTCCCTCACGTCATCCTCACGCTCCCACGTTGACTCAGAAATATTGTGGTGTCCCCACTTTACACACACTAATGGTACCACCTTTGATCGAAGCTTACGGTCGTTGCGATCTAAAATGGCAACATGTCTCTCCTTATACGAAATATCTGGACGCAAGTTAATATCTTCTAATGGTATGTGCCAATAAGACACGTCACCCTCAAGATACCTCTTCAACGATGACATATGGAACACGTCGTGAATCTGCTGAAAATGCTCTGGCAAGGCGAGCCTATACGTAACTGGCTCAACCCTCTCGATAATGGGAAAGTCTCCACATACCTCGGTGCCAATTTTCCCTTCTTCTCGATCCGCATTACTCCCTTCATGGAACAAATATTCGATTAGCATCAGATTTTGTCCTGAGCTACTCGAATACAACTTCTGATCAACTCGATCTTCGCTGATGTCTCCTAAATCAAATTCGCCCTGCGTAGCTTATTTTCCCCCACCTCTAGCCAATAAGAGGGCAAAGGATAACGTCTCTAGTACAAAGCATCAAACGGTGTCATCCCAATAGTGAATTAGTTCGAGTTGTTATACAAAAACTCTACAAAAGGCAAATACTTCTCCCAGCTACCCTTGAAGTCCAAAATACACATCCTTAGTATATCCTCTAACATCTAATTCACCCTCTCCATCTACCCATCGATTTGTGGGTGATAATTCGTGCTCAAACACAACTCTGTCCCCATCACCTCCTGAAAGCTCTGCCAGAAGTAGGACACAAATATCTTTTCTCGATCTGAAATAATGTTAAGAGGCACCCTATGTAAATACACTATCTTTGCTATGAACAAATGTGCATACTGCCCTATCGTGTAATCCACCCTAACTGGCAAGAAATGGGCTACCTTCGTCCACAATGACCCAGATGGAATTATGACGCCACTGTAATGTCAGTAACCCTGTGATGAAGTCCATCAAATTACTCTCCCATTTCCACACCAGAATCTCTAAAGGATGTAGAACCTTGGATGGTCTCTGATGACCAACCTTCAACATCTGACAAATGGTGCACCTGGAGATAAACTCTTTTATGTTCCTCGTTATCCTATCCCACTAATACTATCGCCTCATATCTTGATACATCTTATCCCCTTCGAGATATACTAAAAACCGTGACCCGTGAGCCTCCTGCATAACTGCGCACCATAGGCCCTCGTCATCTAGAACAATCAACCTCCCATTGAAGCGTAAGCCACCCTAAGAACTAACTGAGTAAGACTCCGCTCCACTTTCTAATAACTATTGAATCCTCTCTTGACAAGATTAATCCCCTGCCTGTGCCTTCACAACCCTCAAGATGATCTCGCGTATGGTTCATTCTCAGCATCACTACCGTGATAAAAATATAATATAAATAATAAGAACAAATAATACAATCACAATGAATGAAATAATCACCATGCATAAATAAGTAATAAGAGTGAAACTAATAAACCACCGGTCACCAAATAAAACACTCACAGTGTAGAACTAAAATATAAAATGGAGTACTCGAATATAAAAGTCTAACAGTAATATAAAAACCTATCCATTTACGTGCAACACATCCAACTGAAACTGAAGTGACTAATTATATCTAAATAAAATAGATCGAATCATCTAAACAACGATGTAGCATCCACAACTACTGCACGACAAAATGAATTTATCCCTACGAATCCAGCTGCTGCTGCTGCACACCCGAGGAATAAAAAGAAAATAAGGAAAAACAAAACATTGCGGGTCAAAGCTCGTAAAGTAGAAAATATTTTGCAAGTAAATAAATGTTTTAAATCGATTAAAATAGTAGTGTACTACTTTCATAATTAACTAGCCACACTCACTTGATCTCACCTCTCGACTATAGTTCACAACTAACATGTTTATTTTAATTATTCTAATTAAACTACCCTATCCAACTAGGACATATAACTACTATTTAAGTTCAATTCTGCTAATACCCTCTATTAGCTAAGTAAAACTACCTTCTTTAGGTATATGTTCATAAATAATCACGTAATAAATTAACATAGCTACTCCAGTGCTATAAATAGATATATACATTATATCGTATAACACACACACACACACACACACATATATATGTGTGTGTATATATATATATATATATATCCAGAGCTTGGACCTTGTGGATACATCCCTCGTGTGCTATCCGGCTCCAGGCATAATGCATCATACTGAGCTATCGGGTAAGAATCTCTCCACCGATCCTAAATGTAAACATATACAGTGGAGGTGGTCATATACATACATTTGGGGTTGCAACCATACCTCATCGCGCACAAATGAACTAGAATCGAACACCTATCCTCACACATAGATAGTGGCCATGCAATAATGCTATGACCTAGGGAATCAACCCGACACTCGTTGATCAATACCAGGGTGGGCTACATATTACGTGCAACCTCTTACAATAGCACTCACGAGTAGGTATGTTTAATATAACAAATCGTATATGCACAATCACATATATACACATCACTCTAATATATATATATATATAAATAAAATAAGTACCGAACTCGTGCGCATGTCCCACCGTACACGGTTCACCCAATCCCGAAGTTCAACCCAGCTTCCCGATTAATTACACAAATAGTCACTCACTTGAATCCTTGGTCCTCCTAACTCAAACATATATAATGTTTGCCTATCGCACCTACTGAACTCTGTAAAGTCTTCTCCAGTAATCCCACAGTACCCTGGAAGCCCTTACAGTTAATTCCCAAATCCCAACGGGTCAAAATAATGCAAAAACAAAAATTGAGTAGGCCAACAAACCGAACCGGTTTGCTGGCAGACCGAAGGTTGAGCGAATCGGTTCGCCTCCCCTAATGAATCAGTTCAATTTTCTAGGTTGCCAGACATCTTCTTCATTGGGTTTTCTCCTCCAAAACCCTCCAATGGAGATTTTCACCCACTCCAAACACAAAAATTAACTCTTACAACACTACCCTAACATTCCAGAGCTATTTTAACACAATATTAACCCCAAATCCCAAATTAAACCCTAGGATTTTAAATTAAACTTCTAATTAATTCAACACAAAATTTTCTCCAAATTAATTATCAAAGATTCAATCTTTGCACAAAAATTCTACATGTTCATCTATTTAAATCCCATAATATATTTCAAATTTCAAGTATGATTAATTTATACTAATGATTTATTTACAAATCCTAATCTTTTATCATTTAGGTCCCTATATCAATTAAGAAAGTATCAATCTACTTGCCTCGCTGGATTAAGGTCCGAAGTTTTGTACGAATTTGATGATGACAGTTGAGTCCTCTTTCTTCCCCTCTTCAAGTTTCCTCCTATTTCTTCTTCTTTTTCTCTTCTCTAGGGCTCTATCTCTCAATCTCTTATGTAAAATATGAAAGGTGGGATACCATCCACCTTACCATCCTCTAAAATAACCCCTTACTTAACCTAATCTCATATTTCTTCTCAGCCTTAAGTGTAAAATGACCCTCCTACCCTTATACGGGCCTCGTTATGTCTAAAAAGCCCCAGAAACCCAAACATAACACCCGGATACCTATTCTAGATTATTTCGACCCTTCTCGGATCACCGGTGTACTAAAACGGTCATCCGAGTCACTCAACTCCAAATATGCTAATATCTCATTAACTGTGCCCGACACGTGTGTACCCTACGTGTTGCTAATAAATTATACCGATTCGCCAATGTAACACTCTATCGACATATAAAAATAAACCGCCACTATCACTCATACGTGATATATAAATAATCGCAAAACCATTTACTTATCACTCACAAGTAAATAATACTTATAATAAATATTAATTATTTATCTCGCTAATTAATATTTACTAAAATCCAATGTAATTTTTTCCAATTAAATTAATAATATAAAGCACACATAAATTAATTAATAATAAATGTATGGGGTATTACTGTGAGTTCACACATGCCTTGGTGTCCACCGATAAGGCTCAGCTACCGTCTTCTAATCTGGAACACGGACGCACCACTTCTTCACTATAACACCACAAATATGGAATCCATCGTGTGTAAACAACAAATATGGAATCCACCGTACAAAACGTACTCAATAAGGATGATGATGAGTAAAACCTTGAATCCAAATGAGATATCAAGGCATATAATTATTGAAACTTATATCTCAAAGAGTTTGGGAGTTTGGATATGTATAGGAAAACCATTTTCCCCCAAAGTCACTTTAAAAACCAATGCCATAAACTTATATAGAAATTACATTGTTTGAGGCAACACAAATTTTGAGGGTTCTTTTGAATGAAAATAGAGGTTTGTTCCAATGAAAATGCAAAATCGTTCGAACGAATATGCTAATCTCGTTCAAACACACTTCGAACGATATATTTTTTTGAAACATAAATTTCTCATTTAATGTTCATTTGAAGGTCATTCTAATGAGATTCACATCTTGATAACTTGGCTTTTACGTTTGATAAGTAATTCTCTTCAAAAACCAAGTCTCAAAGCCCTTTAATACCTACGAACATGTTATGAACTTTTATAATAGTAAGTAAGGATGTCAAATTAACTTTCAAGAGTGAGAGAGGTAAAATGAGAAAATAAATGCAATTCAATTTCAAATATGTAACTATATCTATCTATCTATCTCTCTCTCTCTCTCTCTCTCAGAGAGAGAGAGAGAGAGAGAGAGAGAGAGTTTTGTTTTTCTACTTTCTTTGTAAAAATAATTTTTCAAGGGGTGAATGAAACCAAATAGCCATGTGACTAAAAATATAAAGTAATCTAAGTAGTAAGATGATGAGAAATAAAACAAGTGATGTGATTAATAAGAGAAGGGAATAAGGAATGAAATCTACCCCCACCTCACATAATTAACACTAATTTGAAATAATCTAATTTAGTTAACTTTCAACATATTTATTTAATTTATAAGTTGTTTCCCATCAAAGAATGAATTAATATAAACATGATTTTAAAAAAGTAATTTTAACTCTTCACCAGAAAGAATTAAAATCAATTAGATGAACCACCCCTAGGAAAAATTCATATAACTAATTTTAATTCAACAAATATAAAACAAAGTATTAAAATGTTAGATCATACTTTTAATAATAAGATAAGCCTATCTCTAGTTTGAATCTTAAAATTAAAATTATAAAAATAACTTTCAATCCTTTCTCAAGGATTATTTACTATTTCTCAATGCATAAACAAGTGTGAGAATTAAAAATTATTAATAAAAGGAAGTCAAATAAATGAAAAATTATCAAATTAATTCAATTGGATTCATGGGGGCTTCATTTCATCCCTTGAATGGGATGGTTAGCCTACCATACTCATCATCCGTACTTGAGATAAACAATAAAGAGCATGTAAAACTAAACAAGAGTAGTTAAGAGAAGAAGTGATCAAACCAAAAATTCTTGAATTCCAATCAATCTTCATTCAATTACATCCACAATTCCTCTCAAATTAATTACAAACACACAATTTTATTTTTTTTCTGAATAAAAACTAAAAATAACTATCTCTCTCTACAAATTTTACTCTAAAACTATGATACTAAAATAAGTCTCTATAGTCTAAGTCTCTAGAATCCCCCCCCCCCAAAAAAAAAAAAATTAATCTCAAAAAGAGAAAAAAAGTTACAAAATTAGAAAGAAAAAGACTAT
Organism: Sambucus nigra; assembly: GCA_949130495.1. Taxonomy (NCBI): domain Eukaryota; kingdom Viridiplantae; phylum Streptophyta; class Magnoliopsida; order Dipsacales; family Adoxaceae; genus Sambucus; species Sambucus nigra. Next base: position 297,626,172 of record OX422215.1, on the reverse strand, counting down.
TTACAATATATATAATGGATGAATTCTTAATGGACTCTTAAATAGTGAGAGAAATTTTCTAAAAATTACAAAACCTCTCATTATATATTTGTACATCAGAACTCATCCCAAAGAAAGAAATTTTAAAACAGCACTTTATATTGAAATATTTATTAAAAATGCAAATACTCTTTATAAAGGGATGACGAATAATTTATTCCCAAAGAGATTAATTCTACCACACCACTCTATACTGAAATATTTACTAAAAATGCAAATACTCTATATCGAGGGATGGAGAAGAATGATCCTAAATTTAAAACTAAAATGAAGTTCTTTTGTCAAATGCCACCAAGTCTTCAATATATAGGTGAAATGAGGCAAGGGGTAAATTTTGAATCTTAAATGATGAGGGTTAAAATGGGTAAGGTTTTAAGATTAAGGTGGGGGTAAATAAGGAAAAATGCACACATGCACATGTGTGTTGTGAAGTAATGAGAATGTGAGGTTGTTGAAGGGTATTTTAGGAAAATGTGAAAGAATATTTAAACATGTGGGCTCTTTTTTCTTCTATTGTTTTGGAGTCTTGGAAGGTAGAGTTGGGTAGGAGTTTTATGGGTTCTAAATGGGGATAAAATGGGTTTCGTTATGGGTCATGGGTAATGGGTTTTGGTTTGAAATGGGTCAGGCAGGTACTTGGGTATTTGGGTTGCTTATAGGTTTAGGTCTGGCGAGTTTGGCAAGTGGTAATGGGTTGAAGTCGGGTTCGGCAAGGGCTCCCTTGGGTGTTGGTGCTGCCTAGATTTGGGTGGTGGATTTCGAGTATGGACAGTGGGTTTGGGTATTTGGGTTATGGGGGTAATGGTTCCGGGTTCGGAATGGGGAGATGGAAATTAAATGGTGGGTGGTGGTCGGATAGTGGCTGTTGGTTTCGAGTCATGGGTAGAGCAGGTTATGGATGGATGGGGGCGGATCTGCCCAGGTTGGTGGGTCCTAGGCTCAAACGGGTTAAGGCTTGGGGTTATGGTGGTACCATAGCTCGGGTATGGGTCGATTGGATCCATGCTATTTGATGGGTCGATTTCGAGTTTGGGATTTCAGTTGGGTTTAAGTGATTGGGTAGGAGCTATAAGGTGGAGTTTGGATTGGGGGCTTTAATGGAGGGATAACGGAGAAGAAGGAGATGAGAGAAGAAGATGATGGGTAGGAGAGGAGAGAGAAAAATTTGATTTGTTAAGTTGGGTGGGCTGGTTGACATGTGAGTTTTGAGAAGTAATAAGGTGGGTAGTGTGTATGGGATACAGGTGTAGGTGAGGAATCAATTTCGTGCAAGTGAGTGTATGGAAATGTGTGGGCGTAGGTATTTTATTATATATAAAAATAAAAAATGTATATATTTATATTTACAATACACATGCAATAAAATTATTAAAAAAACTCAAACATACACATAAAATATAAAAAGACTCATGATAAAATAAAAATAAAAATAAAAATAGAATATAAAATAAAAGTATAAAACAAAGAAAACTAAAAATATATAAAACACACACACCTAAATATATATATAGACACTGACATCACGACACGCACGTATTATATAATATTTTCATAAAATCATAAAATACTCAAAGTAAAAATAAATACCCTAAAAATAAAATAAAAAATTAAAAAATAAAATTAAAAGGAATAAAAATGATACAACTTGAATAAAATATATATCTATATAAAAATAAAAACCATAATACCACACACACACACTGAGCAATTATTGGACATGCCAAGGATGGTCTAGGCGAGGTTATCAGACATGTTTAGGCTCTTTTAGCACACATTTGCCTTGAATTTAAGCGTTTGAAACCGCAAATGGCATTTGAAATTGCAAATGGCATTTGACCTATAAGAAAGACATATACGCGCATAAGACCAATTTGATCGAGAATTAGCAAGTAAAATTGTTTATTTGGGGTATAATTTGAACACTTTTGGGTGCTTATCACATCTCATTCAAACGAACAGTATAAACTCGTTCGAATGACTGAAAATCAAAAAATACTTTTTCTTTTCAAATCTAAAAAACAAACCTTAAACATTTTTTTTATAAAAACAAACACCTAATATTAAGTTCCAAGAATCAAAATGTATATGCATTCATACCTAAGAGATCCTTAGAAACATGAAGACGAAACGTGACGTGAAATACGACACGGTGAATGTAATCTATGAAACTTTTTGCTACGTCTTCAATTAAATATGTCATAGGACTAAAAGGTCAACAAACTCAAGTCATAACCTATGATACAAAGGTTTTGTCCGAACACGAAATAAGCCAAAATATATAAAAATTGATTCTATCGAAAATGTGTCCTTATATATGCATTATTAACGTTATGCATAAGTGGAAAGCGTAATGATTAACTAAATGAAAAAATCATTTGGATACCTTTAGGATAGACACTATGGGCATATTATGAATTAATAAACAATATTGCATGGTTCGACTCCGAGACATAGGTTTGGTATATTCAATGTACTCAAGCAGAAGGATGTACCAGTATATGTATAAATACTGGATTAATATGGATAATAGTTGATTTAATAACTGTAGAGTTTGTTCTTTACTTTCATGATTTATAGTTTTACTACTCGAGTGCGTAGCTATTATCTTATTGCGATGGGACTAATGCATCGCATTGTTGCAAGTGATCTCATGTACCCGAACTAGTTTTTTTACTGAAGCACACTGTCTTCTATTTTATTCATTACCGAGCTTTAAAGATGTAGGGGTTGTACCCACATTTAGATTTACTTCATTTTCTAAGAGATTCGAGGTTTAAGTTTGTTGATACCAAAATTAGTATGCTGATGTGGACGAATAATAAAAAGACACGTGTCAATCTATGTGGCACAATAGCAACGAGGAAGTTCATTTCCCCGACCAAGTCAGACTCACTCCGAGCAACGAGTATACTCCGAGGAGCTCCAACTCTCCGAGGAACACTATCTTTCCGAGGAACTCCAGCTCTCCGAGGAACTCTTGAACGACGAGCAACTAAGGCGGTTCGAGCTGCATCTTGACCACAGCATTGATTGCCAGATAATCAACAGTTCAACTATTCATTGAATGCTTATCATCTTGACGCACACGTTTGAAGAGCATTAAATGAATTACCCTCTCATATGTATATCATTTAATGTAACACCCTTTCATGTACAGCCTAAGGGCTATAAATACCTTGTATCACCCTCATTCAAGGGGACCGAAATTGCTTGATAGTACTTGTAATCGAGAATTCCCAAACACTCAGCAATAACATAACAGTGGACGTAGGCCATTCATATAAGGCTGAACCACTTTAAAATTCTTTGTCTCATTTATTTATCCGTGATTGAATAATTAGAGTAATCTAGTTTTTTACATCAACAGATTGGCGCCGTCTATGGGAACGATTGTTATTATCATTTTTCACCGAAAATCATTCATCATCAATGGCAGATAACCCAGAATCCAGCAATCGAAACGCTGGAAATCCTTCAAATCCTCCAAATCCCTCTGCACCTCCAGATCTGGCTGGGATTATGACGAATCTGGCTCAAGGACAAACCGCCATGCAAGAAATAATGAGGCAACTCATACAGACCCTTCATGGCGGTGCACCTACACGTTCAGGATAGCGAAGTGGTCAGAGGCAAACTTATTTACTTTCTTCACGATCCAGGCGTACTGAGTCATATCGTAATGACGAATCTGATGATTTCTCTTATCAACCTGGGCGAACTTCGTCAATAAGGGCTAGAGATACTGACCAACGTATCACTCTCTCTCTAGAAAGACCCAGTGCCTTGGAAAGACTGAGTAGGGTGTCTCCTTTCAGTCGATTAGGCCCTAGGAGGAATAGGAGTCCACCTAAGACCATGTCGAGGAGTTTTCGATGACCATCAGATCTAAGAGAAGGATCAGCACAATCACGACCAGTTGCTCGTCAAGATAGATCTCAGGAGGCCACATCAGAACAATCAATTGCTTGAACTAATAGGCCCGAGGAAGGAAATGATGCGTGGAAGGGTTCCATTCAGCGGTTGGAGGATAGATTGGGAGAAATGGCTAAGGCGAAGAATCCCTTACAACGAACATTTGTTCAAGGGACACCTTTTGTCCAGGCCATTGTGGGTTTTCCTACCCCGTCAAAGTTTAAAGCACCTGTGGTAACCCCCAAATATAATGGAAAGACATATCATGTTCTTCATATAGAGCAATATCAAGCTGCCACCGACATCTATGCTGTCCCCGACGAGATGAGATGTAGAGCATTCTCAGGAACTCTTACTGGATCTGCTCAGATATGGTACAACAATCTTCCTCGGGGTAAGATTTCAACTTTCTTTCAGTTGGTCGAGTTGTTCATCGGCAATTTCTATTTTGGAGCAAAGCCAGTAAAAAGAGTAGCACACTTGTTAAGTGTTAGACAAAAATCTGGTGAGAGTACTAGAGATTACATAACTCGTTTCAATAACGAGAAGCTGGAAGTTATAGATTATGAAGAAAAGACAGCAATCACCGCCTTGATGAGTGGGTTGTTGCCTAAGAAGTTGTATTACACTTTGGCCAAAGATCCACCTACAACTATGTCAGAGTTGATGGCGAAAGCGACCAAAATCATGAATGCCGAGGAGGCTATGGCTGTGAAGAAGAATATGGATAAAGAAACCAAGGTGGAAGACGACAAATCCAAGAAGAAAGAGCATAAGGGGAATGGCGGTGACAAGCATTCCAAGAATAATAAATCTTCATGGGAAGTCCTGAAGAAATTCGATAATTATACTCCTTTGAAAATGGGTATTAATCACGTCTAGGAAGAAATCAAGAATAACGAGGAAGTAAAGTGACCAAAGAAACTGAGGTCAGACCCTGACCTGAGGAACAGGGATAAATAATGCTAGTTCCATAAGGATCACGGCCATATGACCAAAAAATGCATAGCTCTTCAGAACGAGATTGAAACACTCATCCGAAGAGGGAAGCTCGTAAAGTATGTTGATCGGGGAGGCGAAAGAAGAAATAATGACCGAACTAGAGAAAGGTCTAGATCTCCTCGTCAAGCAGAGGAGAAAAAGAAGAGAAACCATGAAGATGATCCAGATGATGACCCCGATCTTCCTAAGAAACCAAGGCAGACAGAACGAGAGGTATTTTCAATACGCTTTGGATCATTTGATTGTAATGTAATTACAGGAGGAGATGCAGGAGGAGGAGACCTTACTGCAGAAAGAAAAGCTTACCTCGGTGAGGCTCAGGCTTGCTCATACATTCAGCGGATAAATTTGGCTGAAGAGGATCGCCCGAGGAAGGTAAACAAAGAGAAGCTGGTCATTGGCTTTTCAAAAAACGACCTGGCAGGTGTTCTTTACCCTCACGACGACCCTTTGGTGATCAAAATGAGTATAAAAGAAGTAGTGATTTCAAGGGTGCTGGTAGATAATGGTAGTTCGGCAGACATCATGTACTATTCATGCTTTGACAGTTTAGATTTGAAATTATCTCAATTGGAACCTTATCACAGACCTCTATTGGGTTTTGCTGGTGAGAAAGTCTTTCCACTTGGGACGATCAAGTTGGATATATTCATTGGAACTTGGCCTGCTTATCGAACATAAAAAATACATTTCTTTGTCATGGATAAGAATGTGCAGTCAGCTTACAACATCATCATGGGAAGAGTTGGTTTGAAGAAGTTCGAAGCAGTCCCATCTACAGTACATCAGTGCTTAAAATTCCCAACAAATTTCGGAGTAGGAGTTGTGAAAGGTGATCAGAAAGTAGCTCGAGAATGCAATTATTCGTCTGCTGAGTAAGAGGAGCTTAAAGAGTCAAGGAAAAAGACTACTACCTACCAGGTGGATGAAGGTACAGAAATTGAAACACTGGATCCCAGAGATGAATCCCAACTGGTAAAAGGACAGGTGGTGGAATCTACAGAAAATGTTATTCTGGACGACGAGCACCCTGAACGAGTAACCCAGATAGGTACATCGTTGGATGTTTCAATAAAATAGGAGTTGATAACTTTCTTGAGAGACAAAAAGAAAACTTTTGCATGGAGTCATGAAGACATGCCAAGAATAGATCCAAACTTCTTATGCCATGAACTCAATGCGAATAAGGAGATCAAGCCTGTAAAGCAGAGAAGAAGAGTGTTTAGTCCCGAGAAGAATCAAGCCATACAAGAGGAGGTCGAGAAGCTCCAGAAATCCCAATTCATTGAAGATGTGAAATATCCAGACTGGTTAGCAAATGTGGTGATGGTGAAGAAGAAAAACAATAAATGGAGAATGTGTGTTGATTTCACTGATCTCAATAAGGCCTGCCCAAAGGATCACTTTCCATTGCCCAAAATTGACCAACTAGTAGATGCTACCTCGGGACACGAGCTGCTCAGCTTCATGGACGCTTACTCTGGATACAACCAGATCAAAATGAAACCTGAAGACAGGGAAAGCACTTCTTTTATCACCCCTAGGGGAACTTATTGTTATAATGTTATGCCTTTTGGTTTGAAAAATGCAGGAGCGACATACCAGCGGCTGATGAACAAGGTTTTTGCCTAACAAATCAGTTGCAATATGGAAGTCTATGTCGATGATATGCTAACAAAGAGCAAGAAAGCTGCTGATCATCTAGTTGACCTAGGTCAGACCTTTGATCAACTGGATAAATACCAAATGAAGCTCAACCCGACGAAGTGCACCTTTGGAGTACGAGAAGGAATGTTCCTCGGGTACATCGTCAACCAGCGAGGCATTGAGGCAAATACAGCAAAGATCAAAGCTCGATCTCCAACGACGAAGAAAGAAGTGCAGAGTCTTACAGGATGAGTTGCAGCGCTCAACAAATTTGTATCTCGAGCAACTGATAGATGCCTCCCATTCTTCAAAACGCTTCGAAAAACTTTCGAGTGGAATGATGAATGTGAGAAAGCCTTTCAAGACTTGAAGAAATATTTGGGAGCACCTCCACTGTTGTCCAGGCCAGTAATGGGAGAAAAGTTGTACTTGTACCTGGCAGTATCAGAGAATGCAGTCAGCTCGGCATTGATCAGAATGGAGAATGGAGTCCAAAAGACAATTTATTACACAAGTAAGGCTTTCCGAGGTGCAGAGATCGGGTACCCAAAGCTGGAAAAATTGGCATTGGCATTAATTGAAGCAAGTAGAAGAATGAGGCCTTATTTCCAGGCCCATACCATCGTCGTGTATACCAACATGCCATTGAGACAAGCCCTTCATAAGCCAGAAAAATCAGGGAGACTGATGTATTGGGCAATAGAGCTCGGTGAATACGATATTGTGTATAAACCCAGATCATCACTAAAAGGGCAAGCTGTAGCAGACTTTATAACAGAATTTACATATCCTGATACCCCCGAGGAATAAAAGTTGCTCGCTGATCAACCTGTGGATGTTACAGGATCAACAGACATAAGTCCAGATCAACTCCGGTTGGTAAAAGGGCTTGTGGATGTAGAAAGATCATCCAATTCAAACCCAGACCAACTCCGGTTGGTAAAAGGGCGAGAAGAGATGGTCGACGAAGAGCAAAAAATACCAGGGGAGGATGAAAGGAAACAACAGATATTTCACCGAGGAACTCTGTCAGATAAGAAATTTGAAGACGAGTTACCTACATGGAGATTATATGTAGATGGATCATCTTGCACTACGGGTTGTGGAGCAGGGATTGTTTTGAACACCCCAGACGAGATTGACGTGGAATATGCCTTACGATTCCAATTCAAAGCTTCCAATAATGAGGTTGAGTATGAAGCCTTGATAGCAGGTCTTAATTTAGCAAAGATTATGGAAGCGCAACAAGTAATGGTATTCAGTGATTCTCAATTAATTGTGAATCAGATGATGGGAACATATGCAGTTAAAGGAGAATTAATGGTCAAGTATCATGCAAAGGCGATGGAGTTATTGGCAAATTTTGATGCCATTCAGTTGATCAGAATACCAAGAATGGAGAATGCACAAGCAGACGCACTGGCCCGACTAGTATCAGCTACTCGTACCGAGTTGCGAAGAACGATACCAATTGAGGTGTTAGAAAGTCGAAGCATAGATGAAGACCCGACGATGAATATTATTACTCTTGATTTAGGACCATCTTGGATGGATCCCATCAGGGCATATGTCGAGGAAGGAGAATTACCGGAGGATAAGATCGCTGCCAAGAAATTAAAGTTTAAAGCTGCTCGGTATGTACTAACTAATGGTGTTTTGTATAGACGAGGAATTATGGCAGGTTTGCAAAGATGTGTACATCCCTCCGAGGTGAAAGAATTGATTGAAGAGATCCATGAAGGGTCTTGTGGAACCCATGTAGCAGGTCAGACACTTTTGCAAAGGGTGATGACACAAGAATACTACTGGCCAACGATGAGGGCTGATTGTATAGCCTATGCTAAGAGATGTGATAAATGCCAACGTTTTTCCTCCATCCGACGAACTCCACAAGCATTGTTGACACCCATAACTTCTCCTTGGCCTTTCGCCATGTGGGGAATGGATTTGGTTGGACCACTGCCAACGACCCGAGGAAGATTCAAGTACCTCGTCGTCACAGTGGATTATTTTACTAAGTGGGTAGAAGCTGAGCCACTGATTGATATGACATACGAGAAGGTGTACCAATTCGTTTAGAAGAACATCATCTGCCGATATGGTCTCCCTCATGCTTTCATCACAGACCATGGAACATAATTTGATAACGAGGAGTTTGCCGCCTATTGTCATCAGTCAAACATTTTGAAAGCTCATTCAGCACCAGGCCATCCTCAAAGAAATGGGCAGACTAAAGTGACGAACAGAACATTACTAAATGGTTTGAAGAAGAGGCTAAGTGAGGCTAAAGCTAATTGGATTAACGAGCTACAGTCAGTATTGTGGGCTTACCGAACAACTCCCCGAGCAGCAACTGGAGAATCACCATATATGCTGGCATTTGGAAGTGAGGCTGTAATACCTGCCGAGTTGGGTCTTCCAACACACAGAGTGCTGAATTTTAATTCCCCAGTCAGCGACCTGATGAGGAGATTAGATTTGGACATGCTCGAGGAAGTTAGGGAAGAGGTAGCCATTAGGAATGCTGCTTATCAACAACGAACATCCCTGGTCTACAACAAGAGGGTGAAAAAATGCGACTTAAAAGAAGGAGATTACGTGCTAAAGAAGGTCATTCAGAAGCACAATAAGTTGGAAGCAAACTAGCATGGACCTTACCGAGTTACTGCAGTTGTCCGACCAGGAACTTACCGAATAGCAACTCTAGAAGGAGAGGAATTTAAGAATGCATGGAATGCTGAACACCTACGCAAGTATTATCAGTGATGTAAAATGTAAAGCAGTTCCATCAATATGAATAAAACGATGATATTTCACAATCTTCTCTCCTTATATTGAAAGTTTTTCGGAGAATACTAGTGTGTTTAACACTACGCTGCTCAGCACACAACGCTGCTCGGCAGTATAAAGAAGATGATAGTTCGAACTCAGACCAACTCCGGTTGGTAAAAGGGCGAGAACAAACTATACTCCTTTGGTTAGGAGGCGTACACTAGTGTGACCAACTCAGGTTGGTAAAAGAGCTAGTGGACATAATAGTTCAAACCCACGACCAACTCCGGTTGGTAAAAGGGCGAGAACAAACTATACTCCTTTGGTTAGGAGGCGTACACTAGTGTGACCAACTCAGGTTTGTAAAAGATCTAGTGGACATGATAGTTCAAACCCACGACCAACTCCGGTTGGTAAAAGGGCGAGAACAAACTATACTCCTTTGGTTAGGAGGCGTACACTAGTGTGACCAACTCAGGTTGGTAAAAGAGCTAGTGGACATGATAGTTCAAACCCACGACCAACTCCGGTTGGTAAAAGGGCGAGAATAAAAGATGATCGACGAAAGGCCAATCTCGGTTGGTTAGGAAACAAGACATGCTCTCAAATGCCAACTTATGTTGGTCGGGAAGTAAGTTTATTACATAAAATTTCCTCGAAGAACAAATATTCCAAACTAAACCAAGTATAGTTGGTCGGGGATAAAAACCCACTAACTGTAGTTGGTCGATGAGGAAAATTCATCGACCTTAGTTGGTCGGACACATTTTATGAAAAAGACAAAAATTTACCAAGTATGGTTAGTCGGGGATAAAAACTCTCACTAACTATAATTGGTCGACGAGCACAATTTGACAACCTTGGTTGGTTGGAATAATTTTCAACATTTTTATACTCATTACTTTATTATTAAGTGATCGAGCAATATTACTGATACTTGTAATTTTTTACTAAGTTGGTCGATGAACCACACAATATTGTTATGCAAGCACAAATATAAAGTGTTTGGCAAATACAAGAGCAATACAAATTTGCAAACAAAAATGAAATTCTTTCATTAAAGTCGAAATGAATTACACAAGTTTATTACATTGGTATTAAATTGTGTACTAATTATTACATCAGAATTTCCTATTCTATTGGCTTTTTTCCTTCAGCTTTTGAAATAGGCTCCTCGCCAGCAGGAGAATCTTCCAGGCAAAGGGGAGAATTAATGAAATTAATATCTCGGAGCATTCTGACGTTCATTATTGAAGGAGTGTCCAGTAGATGCTCGGGACGAGATACCTCGATCTGAGAATGAAGATTGTAGTCACCGAGGTATTTTGCAATTAAGTTTCGAGGAATGGAACGAGCTGGGATCCATTCCATGTCCAATTTATAAGGTGGCACAGGCAAATCTAATACCCCAGGATCATGATAGTCCCACAGGTAGTGCCCTTGTTCGAGCTTCAACACGCCCAAGGCATTCAACCAACCTTGCTTGTAGCCCTCATTATTGGCATTCTGGATACGATCATCTAAATGGAATAAAGTTTCGTTGTATCCAACCATCCAAAACTCCCTGGGCTGTTTATTAAATTGAAATGTCAACCTTGCAATCTTCTCATTAAGACTTTGGATGAAAAGTTCATTAGTCTTCAATATTGAGTTCTTTGAAGAAAGCTGTTGTTCCAGTTCTCTAACCTTCTTGGACAGATCAGACAAAGCTTGGTTCTTAGCCATTAATTGGAATGATTGGTTTTCCAACGTTGATCGAGTACGAGCCTCTTCAACATTACGACTAAGAGCTCTTGATCCTCCCTGAGCAGGTCGAGAACTTGGTTCCTCGACAACATTCTGAGCAGCTCTTCCTTGACCACGAGAACCTCTTCCTCGTCCCCGAGTAGCAGTAGAAGTACCAGATCTTCTCAAGGTATCCAACTCTTGCCTTAATTTGGCATTCTCAACCTCTAGAAAGGAAAATCCCTCGTCAGTAACTGGGATTACAACTGTTGAAGAAGATGCTGCAGACTTATACTGTGCCAGCTCTTTCTGCAAATTGTTATTTTCTTGCTCTAACAGCTCGACAATCTGTCTACAAGCTTCAACTTCACCCCTTAGGGTTCTCTCCCTAACATCGTACCCAGCAAGGATCTTTTTGTGGCCTATCTCGGCAGAAAGCTGTTGATACCTCTTTTCATACCCCTCGTGCAAAAGGGCATTTGATTCCTTGTACTGAGTCTGAAGATCTTCTAAAGTATATTGAAGCTCCTCGATCATGTCATAGTAAGCCACGTTATTGGCCACAGCTCGATCAAGTAAGTCCTTCAAGTATTGATAAGCTTCGACAGCCTGCTCTGAAGCATCATGACCAAGGATGTTGGCAACTTCTGATGCACTTAGGTTTGTGTGACCAGCCTTATAATATTCATGGCATTGCTGCATCAATTTTGTATCATTGGCAGACAGCAATTCCATTCTAGCCACAAACTAGTAAAGAAGAGAAGGCAAGAGTTAATAAAAGAAGAAGACAGAACATCAACAACACAGAGGAACAAAAAAGGTAATTTTATTACATCATCAAAAGGAGTACAACGTTCAGAATACAGAGTACAAGTAAAAGAAAAACAGAAAGAGAATACCGAACAACTTCACACCTTTTTATTGTCTCCCAAGACTTTCTCGGGAGGCTGGGACGAGGAGCTTTATTGCTCGGTGGGAACAATGAGTTGATTGGCAGAAGTTGAGACTTGTTCAGGAGGAGCAGGCAAAGACGAGATCTCCTCGGTGGCTGTCTGATTGGGTTGTGGAGCAAGGACTTGATCACCTAATATCATTGAAGACTCCTCGGAAGCAGCTTCATCTTCTCCCTCATCTTCAATCACAGGAGGGGGGCCAGGAAGATGTTGTTAAAATAGTTTAGAGTCCTCGCTAACCTTCAGTTCCTGCAGGGCCACAACCCAACCATCTCGGAAGTATTTCAAACTCCCATACTTGACCTGGGTTATCATTACTGCTACCCCCTGTCCCATCCTTTATCCCAACCGGTGCGAAAAGATTTCTTTACAGCCATTTTCCTTTTCATTTTCTCCGAGGAGAGCTTCTCGGATAGAAGATCCTCGGAGGCTTTCAACTTGGCCTCCACCTCCTCCTTCTGGCGATTAACTTCTCGCAGAAGGGTTAGCTCTTCCTCAGCCGATTTCAACTTATTTTCAAGCTCCCCAAAGTTTGTGAGCTTCTCGGCATATTTCTTATTCTCTCTCTCCAAGTCCTTCACTTTACTTCCCAACTGCACCTTCTCTGCCTCAGATGCAGCCATCTTCTTCTCCCATTCATCCCTATCCTTGTCATACTTTTGACGAGAATCCTTCAAAGATTGGGCCAAACCCAAAAAAGTATCCTCCACTCCAGACGAGGAGCTAGAAGCCTTGAGTGCTTCATCTTTCTTCACTATGGTGTTAAAGCAACTCACCAGCTGTAAAAAGAAGAAAATAATGATAAGTCAGTGCCGAGATACATATATTGACTGAAAGAAAGAAAAATTCAGGATAAGAGAAACTTACTGAAGCAATGTGACGAGTAGCTAGGGATGTCAGCATATCCCTAGACATGTTTTCTTCAATTCCTTGGACTTCAGGAATAGTCCAAGTCTTTACCGAGCTCATTGCAGAACTCGGGGGAATAATGGTTGGGACACCAGCTCCACTAGCTTGGAGCTGGGGAATGGTTTCAGTCAAAGTGACCGAGGAGGATTTCTTCAATCTCCTCAGTGGAACTTCAGCAGTTTCAACCAAAGAACTTTTGGTGGTAGAGATGGTGACCACTTCCACAGGTGCATTTTTCTTGCTCGGAGCCACTGGGGGCTTCTCGGCAGCCTTCTGAGGAGCAACAGAAGAGGCACCATCTACTTTATTTGTCCCCTTTGGGACTTCAGCCTTGTTTCTTTTTCCATCTCCAGCAGAGGAAGTCTCCTCGAAGATAGCAGGAACTCTTCTCTTGCCCATCTTCTGACTTAGAGGAATGTGAGATTCTGGTGAAGATTCCTCAGAAGCTGGCAATGGCTCACTAATGCTGACCACAGGACGAGCAGTAAAGGATGATGTGTAGCTCCTGTACTGCAACAAATATGAAGCAGACCTGATGTGCTCATCTACAACTCTTCGATGCAAATTCCAGATATGTTTCAAATGTTTAATATTTACTTCTGATTCTTTTGGACTTTTTCTCTTACTGTCAACTGCAAACAAATACATAGTGAAATATCAGTCATACATTTTGTCAAACACAATGAAATCGTAATTTCAAAAATAAAATAAGATGAAAATAACCTATCCCATTGCCATATGGGGGGCATCTGGGACCTTCATATACTTCATCTCCAACCAAAGGGGTATGTTGCCAATTTTTGATAACTACCCCGTGTTCAAAATAATCCCTGTTTGCATCAGGGAGGTTGACTACTAAGACCCTATTCAAAAATCTAGTTTTTAAATAAAAAACATTGTCTAAAACAACCCATCTATAACAATACATAATCTCAGGAATTCCTATACGAGTTCCATGAATTTGATTTAACCTATACACCCCATTAACTATTCTCCATGTGTTGGGGGATATTTTTGCAGGGACAACATCGAAATACTGACAGAACTCTAAACACAAAGGGTTTGGTGGAAAAGAAAATCCACATTCAGCAATAAAGAGGCTAGGGAACCAATGTCCCTCAGCCAAATTAAAATAATTTGAAGGCTCAGAAAGACTCTCCAAAGTTACCCAAGAAGGAATAGAAAAGTCAGAACGAAATTTCGCAAGAGATTCGATAATATAAACCATGGTGAATAAAAAGAAATGAAGAAGAAGGAAGAAAATCTTACAGGAAAAAGGAGATCTGTTGACAAACAAACTAAGAAAGGGATGAACGCACAGGAGAGAGAAAGGCTATAGAAACCTCGAAAGCATAAATTGAAAAAGGTAGAAGATGATGGGATTGCCTCTGAAACGTAAATACTTTGCCTTGGGAAACGGCGAAAGAAATGATTACAAAAAGGAAACTATTACGCTACCGGTGGCTAAAAGGACAAAAAGTGCACGAAGATCGAAGTGCTTATAAAAATGCAAAAAGGCGGATTCTGCGAATTTGGAAGGAAATTCAAATACGAAGAAAAGGCTCCTAAAACCCAGGAAAGTCATTTAATATTGCCATATACCAAGAAAGAATGTTCCATACTCCCCAAAGTTCGAAATATGAAACATTGGGAGCTTCTGTTGATACCAAAATTAGTATGCTGATGTGGACGAATAATAAAAAGACACGTGTCAATCTACATGGCACAATAGCAACGAGGAAGTTCATTTCCCCGACCAAGTCAGACTCACTCCGAGCAACGAGTATACTCCGAGGAGCTCCAACTATCCGAGGAACACTATCTTTCCGAGGAACTTCAGCTCTCCGAGGAACTCTTGAACGATGAGCAACTAAGGAGGTTCGAGCTGCATCTCGACCACAGCATTGATTGTCAGATAATCAACAGTTCAACTATTCATTGAATGCTTATCATCTTGACGCACACGTTTGAAGAGAATTAAATGAATTACCCTCTCATATGTATATCATTTAATGTAACACCCTTTCATGTACAGCCTAAGGGCTATAAATACCTTGTATCACCCTCATTCAAGGGGACCGGAATTTCTTGATAGTACTTGTAATCGAGAATTCCCAAACACTCAGCAATAACATAACAGTGGACGTAGGCCATTCATATAAGGATGAACCACTTTAAAATTCTTTGTCTCATTTATTTATCTGTGATTGAATAATTAGAGTAATCTATTTTTTTACATCAACAACGTTATTCTTCATATTTGTACTTAGTTGTAAAAAATGAATTGAATGTGAGAGGATTGGTATGTATCGGTTGTTGTCAGAAAATATAAGTTATACTTGGTGATATAATTAACTCTTATTCACTATATATCAATATTTGAGGATTTCTCATGTCGATCGTTGCTTTGGTTTATCGTTGATCTTTGTTTCTCATTATATGCTAAGGATTATATATGATTGTTTTAACAATCTGTGTAATTTTAATGAATAGACTTGATCTACTTAATTATTAAAAATATACGGAGTGTCACAACATCTAGTCACACGACATGATTCAGATCCTTAAACATCTACTTAAACGATTCTGATCCTTAAAATTACACATAAACGATTCTGATCCTTAACCAATTAATTAGCACACAATAACTATCAGCACGAGTACAAATAATAGAGTCATAATAAAATACAATCACATGCATTTATAATTTAAATAGTAAATAAATTATCTTTCCATCATGACCTATAGTTCCTCCTAAAGTGAACACTTTAAGAACAAGAATCCCAATTGAAGTAGACTTCTCTATAAATGAGGATCACCTATACAGTGGACTCACCTAAGATTTAAAGTCCTATTATTAAGTAGAATTATCCAAGAACATCCAAAGTGATGCACTAATGAAATCTCAAACGAAAATCTTTAAGGTATTAAAAGAAAGTTATTTTTTAAATTCGTCTAGCCCTATAATCAATTATCTTCTTCAAATTGACTATTTGTTTGGAGAATTGATTCTCTGAGCTCCAAACTTACGTTGTATTGATCTTCTAAGTTTGTGGTGACATTACCTACATCCACATTGAGAATATTCACTATCTTTCAGTTATCTTAGGCATAACCAAAACCTTACAAGGAATCATCACACCTTGCAAACTGTAACCAATGAGGAAACTAAACCTTTCTTTACTCAACTGGAACACAAATGATCTTACTTCATTACAACTATTTTAAAGTTCATTAATATTTTTTCGAATATCATAACCGACAATAGAGTTTAATGAGTATTAATCATCTTTTGATAAATCTTCCAAGGATTCTTTTCTAAAATTTGTCACACCCCGCCTAATTCTGGTGTCGATCGCCACCAAAACTAAGTCGGGCGTGAGTCAATAAAATACCATGATTAGCATGAGACAAATATGAGACATAAATAAATCAATCCTTAAGATAAATAATTGAATCAAACTCAATTGGTAACAACAACTGAACGATAAAAGATCCATCACATGCTAAACTCCAAATAATAAGCTAATCTCCAATAATATAAAACTGAATAAAATTTATACAACTTTGGAACCGAATGGACCAATCAACACCATAAATTGTGCATCAAAGTACATATGAAGGAATGGAAAACCAAACTAAATCAATACGCATAAGGTAGAACAACTCCAACTGCACCTCCAAGCAAATCTCCAAACAGTTCTAAGAAGCTTCTCCAAAACTTATCCTGAAAAGTTAGTCAACGCATGAGGTCAGAGACCCGAGCATGAATACAGACTACCCCCCTCAAATAGGATCCTTGAATCCAAACAGTAGCATTATACGCAATAAATATCATAATAGAATATTTTAATTAAACGAGTAATTAAACGCGATAATTATAAATCAGTAACTACCCGCAGAGATCCCCATTTCAAAAAGTACACCAATATGATTTTAAATTCCCAAGTCCCACGGTGCTAATTTTATTTAATTAGCCCAATTTATTATTGTTCTTGTGGGTACCCCAAATTAGAACTATGGGCCTGGACGAGTAGCCCAGTCCTGGCGGCCCAAAGTCTAGGCGCCTCTTCTCTTATATTGATTCGGTCTCCCCCCACGTCCCCATAAAAGGAAAGTTATAGGGGAGATGGAAAACGTGGAGGAACCCATCACCTCCAGTTATGCACATGTATATATTAAAACCTAGGTTCGGGGAAAAAGTACAAGTTGTATTCTCTGTAATTACTCTCTGGAGTATATAGAAATAATATCGACTGCACCACCATGGATGTAGGAACATCTTTGCTGAACCACGTATATCATTTGTTGTGTGATTTTAATTTTATATTCCTTGTTCTCACTTGGTGAATGCTTTCTTCTTATTTATTTGTGTTGCACAATAATTGTCACCACAATTGGCGCCGTCTGTGGGAAGCGTTTATCTTTCCCTGAGAGGAGCCCACACCAAGTAAGGAGTTTAAGATGTCCGGTCACAACAGCAATGCCCCTCAGGCAGGAGATATTCAAGAGCCACCTGCTCCTCGCAGGATTAGGTCTGAAGTTCGACGTTCAGATCAGAGAGCTCGCTTGGAAAGGCCAGCCTCAAAAGAAAGTTAGGGACCAGCGAGGTCCACGCAGATATCCAGATTGATTGATGCGTACGAGGCAAGACTCCACGAGCAGAGAGAGTCTTCCCGTAGATACGAGGCTGAGAACGCTCGCTTGAGAAGAAGGCTAGAAAGACTAGAGAGGGAGCTTCGTCCTGATAATAGGAGACGCCCATACCGCACTCCTAGACCTCAGGCGAGCAAGTCTCGCAGCCGAGGAAGGAGCCCTAGGAGAGAATCTCAAAAGGTCGAAGGAGGCTAGTCGGACGATGACCTCCGCGAACAGCTACGAAGAGCTCGCCACTACCAGAGCCCTGCTTGTAGCGACGAGAACATACAAAATCTAGTTCGCAGAGAGATGGACCAATACCCTGCTCACTACGGAACAAGATCAACCATAGAACTCGCAAGGCGAGCTCTCAAAACCCAGATGAAGTCACCCTTCACGAGGGAAATCGAAGAGGAAGAAGCCCTCAAGAAATTTACCATCCCAAGGTTCAAGATTTACTATAGAAAGACTGATCCCATCGATCACGTCAGGCAATACCGACAGGCCATGACCCTCTTAGATCACCGAGACGCCCTGATGTGCCACATTTTTCCCTCGAGCCTGCATGATGTAGTGCAGAAGTGGTTCGAAAGGCTCCCCCACGGGTCGATCAGGAATTTCAAATCCCTAGCCAAACTTTTTATGGCCCGATTCATTACCAGTAGCTCCCATCCCAAAAGGATGGATGCTTTGCTAACAATGAAGAAAGCGCCTCAAGAGACCCTCCGAGACTACACGAAGAGATACTGGGAGTTATTCAATGAGATCAAGGACTGCGCAGAGGAAGTGGCAGTGGCCTCCTTCAAAATTGGGCTCCCTAGTTCCTCCCTCCTATACCAGTCCCTGACGAAGAAGGAAGTTGTGACTATTGACGACCTAATGGCTCGAATCGAGAAATACGCAAAGGTGGAAGATGTCACCCGCCCTAATACAGGAGAAAACGGTCGAGCTAAGCTCACTACCAAGGGAAGTGAGAAAACTGAGAACCAGAAGAAAGGAGGAAAGAATGGAGGCAAAAATGGCTCCAAGAACGGAGGAAACCATGACGCGTCGAAAGTATTCCAGGCGGTCAACACGGTCTTCAAAGAACCAATTTACAAAATTCTCGCGAAGATCAAAGATGAGCCATTCATCAAGTGGCCCAGGAAAATGGGAGGAGATCCCTCGAAGAGGAACAATGCGTTAAGATGCGCTTTTCACAAAGAGGGAGGACATAAGACCGAGCACTGCAAAGATCTTAAGTCTCACCTCGAGGAGTTGGCCCAGTCCGGGCATTTGAACGACTTTGTGGAAAAGAGGGCAAAGAAAGTGGTTGCCAATAGAGAGGCGAGACCCGACAACGTGCTGGAGGATGATGCTGGACATGAGTTCGTAGTAATCCACGGAGTATTTGACGTCAAGCAGATACAAGGGAACTCAGCTCGAATGGAAATGAAAAAACTTATAGCGGTAATGCAGGCTTTTTAAATCGATCCAACAAAGTCACAGTCAGGAAAGTGTCGACAAGCAGAGGACGTCAACTATAACAAGCATATTATTTTCATGGATGAAGATTTGGTGGGAGTAAGGACACCACATCATGATGCCCTGGTCATTACACTCATGATAGCCAACTTTGACATCGACAAGCTACTCGTCGATCAAGGAAGTTCATTCGAAGTAATGTACCTTGACCTATTTAGGAAATTGAAGTTGAGCATCGCCGACCTAAAGGAAACTACTGTTCCTTTGGTCGGCTTCGCTGGAAAAATGACCATGCCCCTGGGCAAGATAGTGCTGCCACTTCGTGCTGGGAAAGTCTCCAAGATGATTGAGTTTTTGGAAGTTGACATCGAATCACCATACCAGGCCATCCTCAACAGAGGATGGCTTTATGCGATGAAGGCAGTCTCCTCGACCTACCATCAGAAGCTCAGGTATGTAACCGAGCGAGGAGTAATGGAGATCCACAGCGACCAAGAGATGGCGAGGAAGGGCTTCATAGCAGCCATCCGACCAAAGCCATAGAAGAAGGCCGGTCAACCCAGCGAGAAAGTTGAAGAAGGTGTGATTCCTTCCAAGTAGCAATTAAAGTATGGAATACTTGGAGTAAAGGAGACCAGGCTCCTCCCCTCCGAGCGTGTCGTCGAGGACCTGGTAGAAATTATGGCTGAAGTTGGTGATAGTAGCAGAGTCTTCTTGATTGGAGCATCTCTCACCGACCAAGAACAGAAGGAGTTGACGACCTTGCTGAGACACAACGTAGATGTTTTTGCATGGGAACCATACGAGCTGCCTGGAATCGATCCTAGTATGGTCTGTCATCAGCTGCACTTCGACCCCACATTCAAGCCAATCACGCAGAAGGCACGGAGAACTGCACCCGAGAAGGCTAAAGCG
Organism: Sambucus nigra; assembly: GCA_949130495.1. Taxonomy (NCBI): domain Eukaryota; kingdom Viridiplantae; phylum Streptophyta; class Magnoliopsida; order Dipsacales; family Adoxaceae; genus Sambucus; species Sambucus nigra. The sequence goes on along the minus strand of OX422215.1, from coordinate 297,606,196 downwards.
GTCGAAAAGGAAGTCAAAAAATTGCTGGATGCAGGATCTATACGGTAAGTGCAATTCCCCAAGTGGTTGTCCAACCCAGTAGTAGTTACGAAGAATAATGGGAAGTGAAGAGTTTGCATCGACTTCACTGACCTCAACAAAGCATGCCCTAAGGATAGTTTCCCACTCCCAAAGATAGACCAACTAGTAGATGCCACTGCAGCTCATGAGCCAATGAGTTTCCTAGACGCATACTCAGGATATCACCAGATCCCCTTGTATGCCCCAAACCAGGACAAAATGGCGTTCATCACGACAGTTGGGTTATATTGCTACAAGGTCATGCCATTTGGGCTCAAGAATGCGGGGGCAACCTATCAGCGGCTGGTCACTGAAATGTTCAAGGATCAAATGGGAGACACAATGGGGGTCTACATTGATGACATGCTCGTTAAGATCAAGAAGAAGGAAAATCACCTCTCCGACCTGTCAAAGACCTTCGAAATCCTCAGGAAGTACCGAATGAAACTTAATGCGAGCAAATGTTCCTTCGGTGTCCAGTCAGGAAAATTTCTTGGATACTTGGTCAGTAAGAGAGGCATAGAAGCTAATCCAAACCAGATTGATGCAATCAACAGGGTACAACCCCCATGAATAATTCGAGACGTGCAGAAGCTCACTGGAATGCTCGCCGCCTTAAATCGCTTCATCTCCAAATCCTTCGAGAAGTGAAAGCCTTTTTTCCAGCTTCTATAGGGGGTAAACTGATAGAGTGGAGCCCAGACTGCTCGCGAGCTTTGGACGAACTCAAGTCCTACTTAAGCTCTCCATCGCTGCTTGTCGTGCCATAGCAAATGGATTCTTTGTACCTGTACCTCTCGGTATCCAATCACACTGTCAGCTCTGCGTTAATATGCGAGGTTGCGGGAATCCAACACTCCGTTTACTACGAGAGAAAGACCTTATTAAACGCCGAGCAAAGGCACCTGCCATTGGAGAAGCTCACCTTTGCACTTGTAATAGCCTCGAGGAAGCTGAAGCATTATTTTGAAGCTCATACTATCATCGTCCTTACATCGTATCCCTTTAAGGCGGTCCTAAGGAAAGCGAACTTGTCGGGCAGACTGTCTAAGTGGTCAGTTGAGCTCGACCGGTTTGACATACAATTTCAACCAAGGACAACTATCAAGGGTCAGATCCTTGCTGATTTCATAGCCAAATTCGTGGGCGAAGAACTCTCCGACCAACCTCAACCAACAATGCAAGAGAAGAACCAAGCAACATAGAGAACCTAGAGACTCTTTGTTGATGGAGCCTCCAACTCAAAGGGGGCAGGGGTAGGCATTGTCCTCATCACTCCAGAATACACAATCCTCGACCAAGGAATCAGGCTTGGATTTGCAGCCTCCAACAACGAAGCAGAGTACGAAGCCCTAATAGCCGGTCTTCAAAAGGCACAAACTCTAGGAGCAAAACGTTTACAAGTGTTCGGCGACTCTCAACTAGTCTCCAATCAGATAAGTGGAGATTACAATGCAAAGGATGAAAGAATGGTAGCCTACCTCGCCTTAGTGAGAGAATTAATGTCAAGCTTTGAAGAGATCAACATCCAGCAGTTTCCCAGGGGGCAAAATAGCCATGCTAATGCCTTAGCAGCCTTGAGTTCGACAGTTGACTCTGACCTTAAGAGGGTCATCCCCATCGATTTCCTCATTTGTTCGAGCATTAACCACAATAGCAAGTTACCAAACGTGGAACAAATACTCCAGGTGGGATCAGCCCCCAGCTGGATAGACCCCTTAAAGGACTATTTAAAGGATGGCACGCTCCCAGATGACAAGAAAACTGCCCACCAGATAAGAGTCAAAGCTGCTCGCTTTCACTTATCCACAGGAGACGACTTGTATAAGAAATCCTTCTCCGGTACCTACCTTAGATGCGTCCACCCAGGTGATGTCGAGCAAGTGCTACACGAGCTTCATAAAGGAATCTATGGAAGTCATATCGGAGGAAGGTCTCTAGCCTTTCGAGCAATGAAAGAAGGCTATTGGTGGCCATATATGCAAAAGGACTCCGCAGTATATGTTCGCAAATGTCTGAAATGCCAATTTCACGCTCCTATGATCCACCAACCAACCAGCGACCTGAAGTCCTTGTCCAGCCCATGGACCTTCGTCTAATGGGGAATGGACATCGTGGGACCGCTGCTGGCAATCGCAAATACCTGTTGGTTATAACTGACTACTTCACTAAATGGATCGAGGCTGAATCCCTAGCGAAAATCCTAGATGCTGATATAATAAGGTTCATATGGAGAAATATAATCACTCGGTTTGGAATCCCCAGAACCATCATCACCGACAATGGAACGCAGTTCGAAAGTGGCCCCTTTCAGAACTTCTGTAACGAACACGGGATCAAACACTACTTCAGTTCAGTGGCCTACCCTCAGAGAAATGGCCAAGATGAAGCTTCCAATAAAACTGTGATCGATGGATTAAAGAAGCGATTAGAGCGAGCCAAGGGCACATGGGTAACAGAGCTACCCCATGTTCTATGGGCATACCGAACCAGTCCTCGGCGAGCAACAGGAGAAACCCCATTTTCGCTGACATATGGAATGGAAGCAGTCATACCACTAGAAGTAGGTTTGCCAACAATGAGATCCAACATTGTCGACCAAGGCCTGAATGTTGAAGCATTGCTCGCCGAACTCGACTTAGCCGACGAGCGTAGAGAGCTAGCCCTAGTGAATCTAGTGAACTATCAGCAACAGCTCGTGAAGCATTACAACAAAAAGGTTAGCCCGAGGACGTTCCAAGTTGGGGACTATGTTCTAAGGAAAGTCCTGGGCAGTACAATGAAGTCGTCAGACGACAAGCTAGGCCCAAATTGGGAAGGACCCTTTAAAGTAACTAAAGACGATCTGCAAGGTGCCTATCACTTGGAAACGATGGAGGGCAGAGAAATACCACGAGCATGGAACGCAGCTAATCTCAAGAAATTCTATTTTTAGATCTTTTTCTTTTATTCTTTTGTTATGGAAATAGAAGTTCATTTTCCTTATTACTAATGAAAGTTAATTAATTGGTTACACTCTGATTGGTGACAGCTACATTCATCGCACATCTTTTCCAAATAACAAGCACATTGATCACTATAGCAGGGGAATACCCCTCCTCAGGTCATCGTCTTAAGACACGAGAGACCTCTTAGCATTGCCCCTGGCAATATATAAAGCCCTACAGAAGATTCTTAGGCAATATGACCAAATCTTATACTGGTCATCAAACCTACTTCGGTTGAACAAAATCCTGATCGGATGAAGACATCCAACACCAGGTGTGTCCTCGCCAATTGCCCTAAATAGGCCTAAGGGAGTGTGATGACACAACCTAAAAGGTAAAGTGGGGCATAATGGTACTTTGGTATTATACTGGACTGGGGGGACACTTGCATGACAAAACATAAAAGATCATAAAGCAGCAAGGATATGAAAAGTAGGATATACACATTTAGTTGACAAAATTGCCCAAAGCACAAACTTTTCATTAATACATCTTACTTACAACAATGATAATACATGTTTAGTCGACAAGCTCGCCCAAAGAATTTACATTATCACAAATAAAAAAAAATATATAGCAACTGGCAAAATCTCAAGGGGGTGGAAGCCTCCGAGCAAGATAATCAGCCACTCGAGCTCTTCGCCCGTCATCAGGAGCAGGAGAAAACTCTTCCACAACCTCATTCGCATCCGACTCCAATAATTTCCCAGGAATAGCATCGATGGGAATCCATCGATCGTCCCTCCTAAATGGGTTGGGCACCAGAGTGGAGGAAGACATCTCATGACGATACCATAACATCGAGTTCCTCGGGACTTGCAGCTCCTTCAAGGCACTTAGCCATCCCCTGATGAAATAAAGCTCCTCGAACTCAGATAGCCTTGTTGGAGCATCCGACCAGCCTTGATCATAACCGTTAGCCCACGCTTTCTGAGGACCTTTCTTGAACAGGTGATGCAATCGGGTGACATCCCTTTGAAGCCCAGCAGCGATTACATATGCTCGCTGAACATCACCGTGGAGTTCTTCCATTTCCCTATCGCGAAGTTCTTCTCCTTCCCTGCTTCTGCTCCTGGTGCTCCTACTAGCTCGCGGAAGGGGAGGGCGAGTGAGACTTCGCTGTAATACCCCGTATTTTTGGCGATATTTATTTTTGGGATTAATTAATTAAATGAGAATTAATTGGGAATTAATCCGGATAAAATACTAGCGAGTTGTGAGTTGGTATTTGACTATATTGAGTATATATATGATGATATATGAATGTTAAATTATGAAATTTGTCGTGAGATTGATATACGGCAATTTGGTCATTTTATTGGGACGCGTGTGACAGTCGCGTCAGGATATAATTATTTTATTTATAAAAGTGAATTTAAATTATATTAACTGTATGGTCGTTTTGAGCGCGCCAACGCGTCTGGAAGGGTCGAGATAGTCAGAAAACACTAGCCGGGGGTTTAGTTTGGGTCCCGGGGTATTTTTAGGCCATACCGACAACATTAAGGGTAGTTTGGTAATATTATATTTTTAGGATTTAATAATGACGAAAATTAGGAGTCTTTATCTGATTGGGAATAGACCCACTAAACCCACTAACCAACCCTTAATGACCCAATAAGCTACGGGGGCTATCAAATTAGGTTTCCAAAACTTTCCCAAAGAAAACCCTAGCCACCATTGGAGATAAGCTTGGAGAGAGAGAGAGATAGAAGGGAATTCTGCAGAAAGAGAGAGAGAACTTCAACAAATCGTCATCAAAATCAGAGATTGAATCAAGGCAAGTGGTTTAATTTCAATTATTATAGAGAATGCATCTTCCATGTGTAGGAATTTACATAAATCAAATTGTTCTTGAGAGTTTAATAAAAACCCATTTTAATTGGAATTAGAATTTGAATGTTGAGGAGTAATTGCATGTAGAATCGTAGAGAAATGATTACCCTAATGTAAATATGTGTTGGATGTAACAAAAACGAATCTAATTTGAGTAAATTGATGATCATAAATTTTAGGGTTTATGTTCTTTAAAATTTGGGGAAAAGTGTAGAGATTTGATGGATTGATGATGATTAGGAGGAATTGGTCCTTTAAAATACGTTTGTATATAACCTTGATATGTTTAGGGATGATTAGAGACCATAAAACATTGTTGGGACGAATTTTGGTTGAGATTAGAAGTGTAGAAATTGGTGAAAAACGAATATAGAATTTCTGGGCTTGAATCTGGTCACTCGTTAGAAGACCTACCCAGGTCGTTCGAACGAGCTCGTTCGAACGAGCTTCTAACGAGTTGACAGTTTGGGGTTCTAACGAGAGGGATGTTCGTTCGATAATCTCGTTCGAACGAGATCTCGTTAGATAGCCCAGTTCGTTCGAACGAACTCTCGTTCGAACGACACTTCTAACGAGCTGCCAGTTTAGGCCTTTTGGCCTGTTTTGATTTTTGGAGTCCCGTAAACTTGTTCGAGGATAGAGATAACATTCCTTTGATGGTGTATTAGTATACTTGGGACATTTGGGTTATAATGAGGAGTAAATTATATAAGTGTGGATCAAATAAAATAGACATTTGAGTTGAGACGTGAGTGCCTACTACGACGTGAGAATAAATTATGGCGCGTATAAATATGGCCCGGGATTATATAAGTTATATATATATTAAGTTGGTACGAGAATGCGATAAGTACTGAAATTAAACTACGGGATTACTAAGATGTGTTCTTGCTTAGTATTGGTATATGAATTGTGTGTATGACATACCTACCATACTTGCTATCACGGGAGGTTTGCGTTCGCTTAGGGCCCTCTAATCCTTGTGTTGCCCGGATTTAGACTGGTTACCTCGATGAACATAGGTCAGAGAAGGACTTATTGGGATGTTAATAAGTCTGCTGATCGTGGGAGCGCAGGTATGTGCGTGACCCATGTGATGTGACTGTGTTCGCCTCCACTATTTGTGATTTGTGTTATCTGAACGATTCCTGAGAGATTAAGAATACGTGATTCCTTATGTACGTGATGTACCGGGATGGATAGCAGAGTATGTGTGCACCGCAGCTTAGTCTCGGGGTGCTTATATTGTATATTTATGTTGTGGAAAAATATGCACTTAATAAACTGGGAACTTTCATATGGCATTGTGTGTATAACTATGGAATAACGAAAGGGATGATCTATAATTGGTTGTATTACTTTTATGTGAGAACCTGAATCTACGTTAAGCCCCTATTTAATTTCGAGCATTATAATGTTAATGGGAATCGAGTATTAAGGGTAGAACCTATGACAGTCTAGCTAGATAGGATGTTACTTAGCTAGTGGGTTGTGTCATTTTAGACGGGTACGTACGTTAGGAGTGCACAGTTAGACGAGAGGTGAGAATTTCATGTGAGTGCACGTCCTAACATGTACTTTGCATTTAATGTTTTAAATGTTTTTAAAGCACTTGCAGGTTTTTAAAATATCTCCACATTCGGGCTCTGACCCGTTTGCTTTCAAATCTTTTTTTTGTAAAACCATTTTAGGTGCCCAGCCACAAGGACACCATGCATAGGATACTCATTCAGATGACGAGCTGTAGCTGTTTGTGGAAGTTACAGGGATTTGCTTTTAGACGCTTCTATCATTTGGATTCCATGTTCAGTATTCCTCAGTTTTAGGGCATGTTGCCCAGTTCCATTAGAGTTACATTTCCATTTCAGTTTTTCAGACTTTGGCATGTATTGATTCAGTATTCAGTTTAATTAGTTTGTGGATTTGTAGTGAGGAGTTTTCCTCCAGACTTTATTTACATTATGTGATGGTTATTCTATTTACTTCGGTATGGTGAATGGTGTTATTATTCTTCACTACACTTGTTGCATGTTAATCAGACTTTAATTAAAATTTGGCAACTTACTTTTTAAATACTAGGTGGTTAGTAATAATAAAAATGTTTTCGACAGTGATGCTATTAGCTGAGCCAACTTGGCATTTTGAATTAATTTAATAAAGGAGTAGCTACCCCGTATTTAATTAGTCGGGGTGTCACATTCGCGACATATGAGGAGTAACATTATGATCAGCTCCAGCTCACGATGATGAGGAGCCTTGTAATACTGCTCGAACAGTGCTCGGCGCATGCTCCCTGAGTCGTAAGAATTCTCTCCCCAGATCTTCATTCTCCTGCTGAAGAACCTCCCCGACTTGGTTGATCTCGGAGGCCTCTAATAGTTTTATCTTCAGCACATTGATCTCTTCTTGCACTGAAGCACCAATGTCCTCCATCTCCTGGAGCCTGTCCTTCAGCTTGACCACGAGCTCAGATTGCTCCTTATACTTCTGATTTCTAGACCTAAGGGACTTGCAGAGCTTAACGAAGGCCTAGCGAACTTTGGTACTCTCATTGGGACCAAGGGTCCTACCCAACTGGGAAGTAACAGGAATGTAATCATCCACATCAACTAACTAAAAGAAAGAGAAAGAAAAGGGAGAGAAAGGGACAAATCAGTACGAGCAGAAATGAAGCCTTTTTCATTAATGAAGAATGAAGTTACATCAAACTGAAAAAAGAAAAGTTTACAGAATGGAAAAAACAAAAATACAGAGAAATCCTAGTAGATAACTAGTTGATAACCTCAGGCGACCCAGAGGTCGATGGCCCCTTCCCCTTGTCAACATCAGCAGGAGCACTGCCCTCAGCAGGGATAATCTCTGTCCCCACAACCAGAGAAACATCAACAGGGGTCGCTTGAGGAACAGGATCGACGCCTTCAACAACTGGGGTAGGAACTTCATCCACGGTTGGCTTCGGACCTGGGTCATGCTTGTCAAACAAGGGAGAATTGATGTCAACGCCAGCAGCCAAAAGGGACTTATTTCAGCCTTTCTTGAAGTTCAGATGACTAATATAGCCTATCTGAACTTCAGCATCCTCATATGCTGCAGCCCAACTGGAATTGTATGAGTCCTCCTTGGCAGTGACAGCCTCAAACTCTTTCTTCTTTAGCTCTTCAGACAGCACCCTGCTGTCCTCAACAACTTCTAGCTTGCTCGAGCAAACCAGGTCATAGGCCTGCTGTAGCTCTTTCAAGTCCTTGACTGCTGCGTCCTTCTCCTTTTTGGCAGTAGCAAGAGCCAGATCGGATGAAATCCGAGCCGCATCAATGAATTTAAAGCTAGCCTCGAGCTCTTTACCCTTCAGCTTCAGGGCAGCATTTTCCTTCTCCAGCTCCCTCTTTCTCTTCACCAGCTCGTCGCGTGAACGATACAGCACGGCGAAGTCAGTGACGAACTGCAGAAAAAAGAAGGCATTAGAAGAGGAAAATGAGGGAATTTAGAACAACATAGGAGAAAAGGGAAAAACCTTACCAGAGCAAGCCTTTGACTAGCCTGAAGGGCCAACTGCTCCGACCCTACCGCCCTTTGGCGATCAGCCAAGAGAACAGCTCTCTCGAGCAGAGCTGGGGCCAACTAGGGAGAAATTGCCATAGAAGCCCCCTCGGGAAGCGTGGACACCGGGACTAAGGCCTGCCTGGCCTTCGTCCTCGCTTTTTCCCTCCTTCTCTCCTCCTCCTTCTCACTCTCCTTCTTATTCCTCTCCTCCACTCTCCTCTTCTCTTCCATCTTCTTCCTCTCTTCTTCCTTTTTACTCTCTCTCTCGCTCACCTGCTCCTCTTCCTTCCTTCTCCTCTCCTACTCCTGAGCGGAGGACTGAGAACCAGTAGCCACGGCCCCAGAAGTAGCTTTTTGCTTCTTTGACCTCTGTGTAAGGAGCACGCGGTCCTCCTCCTCATCATCCCTAATCAAGTTCTTCCTCGGAGGAACCATCTCTTCACTTGAACTGCTAGAAGTGCTCGATGATCTCCAAGCTTCAGAAACCTCCTCACGGTCAAAGGAACTGCTACTATTAAAGCTCCCTCCACCCAAATTACTCACGGCTCCTGCAAAGTCACTTTCAGAGTTGCTCTTCTCCTCGTCCAACTGGATAGGCTCTGCAACAGTCTCTTCGAAGGAGTCAAACTCTGGTATAATATCCACAGGCCTTGCTATGAAGCTGGAGCCAACGTTCTTGTACTCGAGCAGGAAGGCAACAGATCTGGGGTGCTCGCCATCACCTAAGGGCTCCCTAATTTTCCAAGCATTTACCAACTCTGAAAGACAGACTTCGTTGAGTGCAGGTTCCAAGTTCTTTGACTTCGCTACGCAAGAAAAAGTAAAGAAGAGTTATAAAGTTCACAAATCAGCAAAAATCAAAATAACAGTACAATGTCTACCTATATATTCCTCCCCATAGAAGGGGACAGAGAACCTCTCAGACCTCGACCCTTCAAATTGGGGAGAAAACTACCAATTTCTAACAAGGAAACTGATCAAGTGGAAAATCGAGCGTCCGTGTAAATATGCTAGTCGTTGTTATCAGCTTCTAACCACAATACAAAAAACCTAAACTATAACTACACTCTTGCGGAATATAGTGGCTAGTCTGGGTATCGAATCCTCAGCGAACTAGGACGAGTGAACGTGACGATGTTGGATAGACAGAGAAATACTAACTCTAACTCTAAAGAAAAAGGAAAATTGATTTGGTTTTTGAGAATGATTATGCTAAGTTCAATTTTGAAATTATGAAGAAATGCAACTATACTAAACTACCTAAAATATGAATGAAAGATGAATTGAAACTTTTGACTAAGTGATGGGAAAAACAGGACGGGAATACAATCCCCCAACCCTAGTGAATTGCAGCTATAATACTAATCATGAATTTAAATGATTAAATTGACCCGGAACTTAGTACTCCCGAGCATTACGTATACGAGGGTCAAGCCCGCGTCATACTTAATCTGAGGACGAGTAAATCAGTATCGCCATAATAACACTCGAATTGTATTCTAAATCATCACGGTTACCCAGAGGCAAACGAGCTATAAAGGCCTACAATTGTTATGTTCCTATGTGATACGGTCGCATTCAATCACTAAATTCAGAGAATTAATGTTATATGCCTACAATTAACACATCAGGCTAGGTTAATGTACCTTGGCCTTAGAAAATCTAGCCTAACATGATGAAAGTGATGAAAACAATGTTTAATATGCAAGTGTTCATGATTAATCTAAGGACAATTGATGGAATAATGTAGAATAGAATCACAAAGAAGAAACAACTTACTAAAATTACCCAAGGAATAATCGCAGCAATAAATAAAACTGGTAATCACACAAACTCTGAATAAATCTTCAATCCTTGAATAAAACAGGAAATTGTATCTAAAACTAGGGTTTTTGGAAAGAAAAGAAAAACTATCTAAAATCTCCTCTAATATACGTGATAAGAATGATAACAAAATGGGTTTATATAACCTACAAGAATCCAAGAATTTTAGCAGCACTAGGACTCTCTATTAGAGGAAAATTAGAAGATAAAAACTGCGACAGGCGGACCGGTCCCCCTCCTCTCCTGGACCGGTGCCAGGGCGGACCGGCTCTTTTTATTTTTGCCTTCTTCGGTTTGCTTGTGATCCGGGGTCTTCTGGAGTTTGGGAAAGCGGACCGGTCTGGGGTAGGGGCGGACCGGTTCTTTTAATTTTTGGGCGGACCGGTCCCAGGGCGGACCGGTCCCAGGGCGGACCGGTCCCAGGTTTTGACAGCTTTTTTTCTTGGATATTTTCTCAACTTCAAATTGGCATAACTTCTTCACCGTAGCTCGGATTGAGGTTCTGTTTTTCCCAGTGTTCTTGTAATTGAAAAATCTTAAACTTTACAGTTGGCCCCACCTCCGGACTAAGGCTGAAAAATTACAAAAATGCCCTTTAACTCCCCAATTCTTGGTTTCTTTCACAATTTTGAGTTCTCTTTTCCATCTTTCTTGCATGAAATACCTGTAAAACACATAAGCGATACACAAAATACGAAATACTTGCCAAAAAGGGTTAGTAGAAAAAATATGAGACAAATCCAAGTTATTTATACCGCACGGGATCATAAAAATACTGAAATTAAGGGGATAAATATGAAGAATTTATGCCGAATCAAACCCCCCTAACTTAGAACTTTGCGCGTCCTGAGCAATGTAAAAGAATCATAGGAAGTCTTAACTCTTGAAAATCACATTTTATTGGGATAGAATACCTTTTTCACGGGCAAGCGATTGCATTTAGCGTATGCAACAAGCCTTTAAACCCCTAGGTCACCCTAGTAGGACGAGTTGTGTCTCGTGAGGGTTTGCAGTGAATATACCCACAAAATTCGGTATTGACACAAAGAAAATTCAAAATATGCAAAAATTGTGCAGTTCAAACTTTTTCAGAAAATAGTCATCATCAAGTCATATGTACAAGTCTCAAATCATAGTGCGTGTGTGCGAAGCCGAAAATATAACCGCCAATTTCCACCGATTGATCATTACGTTACTTATCCGAAAATTAGTTTTGATTTCAATTTCTCATGGAATGCTCTCACAAACGAATCTCTCGAATTATGGATATTCTCTCGGTATGCGTGATATAAAAAGTAAATATAATGGATGCAAAGTCACGCATACAAGTAGAATGACGGAAATTTCAGAATGATAGGATCTCATCAATGGGTTACGGTTTTAAAAACGGGAACATTGCCTCTTTTTCGCGCATTCAATCTCTTATATTATCTTTTGGTGTATTAGCTCTCCACGTGGTAACCAATTTCGCAATTTAGACTCGGTTAGGATTTTTTCGGGTTTTAAGGTATATGGGGTAAAATGACAATTGTCGGGAAGGTTGGAATTGGAAGTCATTAATGATGTCCATTTGCGCTTTTCCGGGCTATTGCTCAATTTTTTTTTTCTTCTTTTTCTCTAATTTTTTTTTCTTTTCATTTCTTTTCTTTTCTTGTTATTTTTGTTGAGCATATTTATTTTTTTTCTTACCCCTTTTAATGCACTTTCCGGACTTAAATTCTGAATTTTCGTATTTTTCACAATTTCGGCTATTTGGTTTTTTCGGGTTATCAAACGAAAGGGACAATTTGTTTGGCTCAAATTGGGTTACAAAAGGGGTAATTTTTTGCTACTTTTTCTGGCCAATATTTTTGGGTGACAAACGAGGGCCTACTTCATAGTCCAAAATACCAATTGCGTTACCATATGCGTTTCGAGACGAATTTAAGTTTAGAGATCAATTTTGGCACATTTTTCAAAGCAATATCACACACGTTTTTCATAACTGATCAAAATAGAAGGATTGAGATCCTCGACAACTTTTTAGGCGCTGAAAAGAACTTTGAGTTAACAATTAACTCGAATTTATTTAAAAACTCGTAAAAAGTGACAGGCTCGAATCTCACCAGGTTTGTTAATCTCCACACTTATTCGTTAAGTCGTCAATTTTCGCTCAATTTCCATCTTTAGTCAATTTTGGCTTTGTGTATGTTGAATTTTTACAACTTGAGACTTTAAACCGACTTTTAATGATATTTTAGAAAAATTTGAATTCCAATTTTTATTTATTTTGAACAAAAATATTTTTGGATTTTACAAAATTTTATGATTTGTTTTAAATTTCTGGGCATTTTTGAAAATTTGTGAAGTTTTAGAAATACGCACTTGTGACCCCCCTAACTTAGATTTTTGCATTGTCCTCAAGCAAAAAGGACTAAAATCTAAAGAAGGAAAAATAATAAGTGCGATACATAAAATAAACAAATGGGAAAAATGCAGCAAGACACTATATGACACTCATGCATGACTCAAAAATACACTAACAATCACCCCATACGCGTCGGGGGTGCGACGACCTCTCATCTCTCTACGAACTCACCCGACCCCTTGCACGGGGAATGATGCTCTCCTTGTCACTCCCATCTTCCTATCATATACTAACAACCGGAATAAGTTGGGACCTCGCCCATAGATAAAGGATAGACCGGGAGACTCATAATGACTAATTGGAAAGGGATTCTCGTGATGCTGACTCAAAGCGTGGTCTGCGTGAGCTGACTCAGAGGGAACACCTAGGTTTCTTTCAATTTTTAAGACACATGGGTCGGGCTCTAAGTTGGATGGACCACAACTTTTCTCCTCACTCGCCTTCGGGACCTCTAGTGGTATGGGTGGATGGTCAAAAAGAAGGAATTTATCGATTTTAGCTTTCCATTCGCTTTCTTCTAGGTGACGAAATGAATCCAATAGAGTTTGGACTTCGTCGTTAAGGTTCTCATCCAGGCTCTCATCCACCGGACCGAATTCTTTTTCAAATTCTTCCATGCTCAGGTCCCCTAGCTCTCTCCCTTGAGTAGTGCCTATGTCCTCTCTTACTTGCTCGATCTCTAACTCCACCATTTTCCTTTCTTCCAACCCCTCTCTCTTTCTTAATGACTCAGTGCTCTCACTTGGTGTGCTCGAGGTGTACTCGGGGGTGTGTCCTAAGAAGGAAAATGGAGTGTTGTTTGAGATTGAGTGTGACGGTGATGGAGGTGGGATCCAGAACTGTGGAGCATTTGGAGTGAGTTCAGAATTTTGCATTAATGGCTTGTGAGAGATGATGGTGAATATTTTTGTGCTTTTTGAATTTTTTTATATGTTTTTTGATTTTTGGAAATTTTTGGTCAAAGCTTTGGATTGACTCGATCTAATCCTAAGTTTACCTAATTCCCCGGCAACGGCGCCATTTTGATCGAGTGGAAAACCGAGCATCCGTGTAAATACGCTAGTCGTTGTTATCAGCTTCCAACCACAATACAAAAACCTAAATTGTAACTACACTCTTGCGGAATATAGTGGCTAGTCTGGGTATCGAATCCTCAGGGAACTAGGACGAGTGAACGTGACGACGTTGGATAGACAAAGAAATCCTAACTCTAACTTTAAAGAAAAAGGAAAATTGATTTGGTTTTTGAGAATGATTATGCTAAATTCAATTTTGAAATTATGAAGAAATGCAACTATACTAAACTACCTAAAATATGATTGAAAGATGATTTGAAACTTTTGACTAAGTGATGGGAAAAATAGGACGGGAAGACAATCCCCCAACCCTAGTGAATCGCAGCTATAATACTAATCATGAATTTAAATGATTAAATTGACCCGGAATTTAGTACTCCCAAGCATTACGTATATGAGGTTCAAGCCCGCGTCATACTTAATCTGAGGATGAGTAAATCAGTATCGCCATAATAACACTCGAATTGTATTCTAAATCATCACGGTTACCCAGAGGCAAACGAGATATAAAGACCTACAATTGTTATGTTCCTACGTGATACGGTCGCATTCAATCACTAAATTCAGAGGATTAATGTTATATGCCTACAATTAACACATCAAACTAGGTTAATGTACCTCGGCCTTAGAAAATCTAGCCTAACATGATGAAAGTGATGAAAACAGTGTTTAATATGCAAGTGTTCATGATTAATCTAAGGATAATTGATGGAATAATGTAGAATAGAATCACAAAGAAGAAACAACTTACTATAATTACCCAAGGAATAATCGCAGCAATAAATAAAACTGGTAATCACACAAACTCTGAATAAATCTTCAATCCTTGAATAAAACAGGAAATTGTATCTAAAACTAGGGTTTTTGGAAAGAAAAGAAAAACTATCTAAAATCTCCTCTAATCAACGTGCTAAGAATGATAACAAAATGGGTTTATATACCCTACAAAACTCCAAGAATTTTAGCAGCACTAGGACTCTCTATTAGAGGAAAATTAGAAGATTAAAACTGTGACAGGCGGACCGGTCCCCCTCCTCCCCCGGACCGGTCCCAGGGCGGACCGGTTCTTTTAATTTCTTAGCGGACCGGTCCCATGGCGGACCGGTTCTTTTTATTTTTGCCTTCTTCGGTTTGCTTCTGATCCGGGGTCTTCTGGAGTTTGGCAAAGAGGACCGGTCCGGGGTAGGGGCGGACCGGTTCTTTTAATTTTTGGGCGGACCGGTCCCAGGGCAGACCGATTCTTTTAATTTCTGGGCGGACCGGTCCCAGGGTTTGACAACTTTTTTTCTTGGATATTTTCTCAACTTCAAATTGGCATAACTTCTTCACCGTAGCTCGGATTGAGGTTCCATTTTTTCCAATATTCTTGTAATTTAAAGATCTTCAACTTTCCAGTCGGCCCCACCTCCGGACTAAGACTGAAAAATTACAAAAATGCCCTTCAACTCCCCGATTCTTGGTTTCTTTCACAATTTTGAGTTCTCTTTTCCATCTTTCTTGCATGAAATACCTGTAAAACACATAAGAGATACACAAAATACGAAATACTTGCCAAAAAGGGTTAGTAGCATAAATATGAGACAAATCCAAGTTATTTATACCGCACGGGATCATAAAAATACCGAAATTAAGGTGATAAATATGAAGAATTTATGTCGAATCAGAAACCTTCTTGCCAGTAGTCCTTATGGGATCCAGTAGATTTACTACCAATACCCTGTCAGGGCTCCTAGCTTTGAGGTAAAGGACACTAGAACTAGTTCAAGAAAAGAAGTAACATAAACAGACCTCGGCGAGCCCTAACCTAGTTCCATACAATTGATTTATCCTATGGACGCCATTTACTATTTTCCACACATTGGATGAGCATTGTGCAGGAACAATATTGAAATAGCCAAAGAAATGCAGGAACAAATCATTGGGAGGAAAAGTGAGCCCCCCCGGGAAAGCAACAAAACATGAATCGAGTGAGCATCATCGATATCCCTAACATTCCTAGGAGGGGAGGCACAACACTCAATATCTACCCACTCAGGAATGTTGTAAAACTTCCTAAATTCAGAGATTGATCTATTTCTAATCTTTGCCATTGGAAGAACCAAGAAAAGCTACAAACCAAAGAGAAAGTACAAGGAAAGGGCACATGAAACTTACAAAATAGAAGATCGATTCAAGTGATGAAGAAGCACAAACTAAGATAATCGGTTCAAGTGATGAAGAAGCACGAGCTCAGACAACTAAGAAGCAATGGGAATGGAAATTGAGAGAAGAAGGTACGAGGCGCTAGAGCTCTCAGAAGATAGAAGAATACAGGAAAGACTGAAGCGGCGGGAAGAAAAGTGGCTATTCCAACAAGCCTTCAAATTCTAATCATATTCCACAGTAAGCGAAGCGGGTGCCGCCAAAATCAATCCCACAGCTTTCGAGGAATCTCAAAATAGCCATTATGGAGAATCATTTAAATCTGTTGAGCCCATAAACATGGCCCAACAAATTTAGGGGCAATTATGGGTACTCAAAATTAGAACTATGGGCCTGGACGAGTAGCCCAGTCCTGGCGGCCCAAAGTCTAGGCCCTTCTTCTCTTATATTGATCCGGTCTCCCCCCACGTCCCCATAAAAGGAAAGTTATAGGGGAGATGGAAAACGTGGAGGAACCCATCACTTCCACTTACCTAGATGCACATGTATATATTAAACCCTAGGTCCGAGCAAAAGGACAAGTTGTATTCTCTTTAATTACTCTCTGAGTATATAGAAATAATATCGACTGCACCACCGTGGACGTAGGCACATCTTTGCTGAACCACGTACATATTTTGTTGTGTGATTGTCATTTTATATTCCTTGTCCTCACTTGGTGAATGCTTTCTTCTTATTTATTTGTGTTGCACAATAATTGTCACCACAGTTCTCACTTTTTATTATGGCGGTCCTCCCGCTCCGGGTGGTAATCCACCAAAGTGTCACACTTTCCCTTGTCAATCATCCTATGAACCGTTTAAACTGTCGGCCCCGACACATGACAAGGTTCCACACATGATACGACATAAATCGTCCTCTGACCCGTTTAAACTGTCGTCCCCGACACATTATGTCGCCACAAATTTTAATACCCGTGTTTTTATCTTAGGCATTAATTCTCAATTTCACAATTTATAAATTACCCCCTCCCTTTTAATCGATGTGAGATTCTAAAAAATTCCCCTTAGTCCCATACCCAAGGGTTCCCAAGTTATCAATATGTCCTACTGTGACAACCCGCTCACCAAAATAAGGGGTGGCCATCCCAATACTCCAATATAACAGGAATCATAGATGGAATCGTTCTCAGCATCACTATAAAATATAGAGTATCCAGGATAACCACCCAAAATTTCAGAAAACGGGTTGCCAAAATTTTTGTTTTAAAGTAAATAAAAGAAAACAAACAACCCAAATCCTGAAAAGATAGGTGAAACCTCAAGGATGTATATATATTACTATAACAACAAGTGACAAATAAGGGGACCAAATATGTTATCGGTCCTCTGATACATACAACATTGTTAAACAATTTCAATAAATTTATATAATACATTACATTAATCAAATACAAAAGCTTGGGCCTCTCGCCCAAGTAAAAAGACCTGATCCCGGCTAGAGTGCAAAAATGACAACGTCTATTTCCAAATGCCCCGTAATACCCGCAAAGCATCACGGCTCGCCAAAGACACCGGGATCGGAATTCAAATCAGGCATCCTTGCGGCGGAGTACCTGAGCGGATACAAGATGCAAGCACACTAGGAAATAGGAACTGGTCAGGGCCCGGTTCTATATGATTACCAGATGAATAAAAAGTATGGCAGTTATGAATGATAAATCATGGTGAAAGAGAAATAAGAAGCTACCTACACAATTTAAAACATAAGCTAAGCAGGAACAATAAAATAAGTAACATTAAACTAAAATCTTCATCGTATGTACCAATTATCTCATATATCTTTTCCTTAACAGGAAGTATATATATATATAATCACAATCTTCTGCTCTTTATGGCAAATTTTATCTCAATTTTACCTTTTGTAAAAAAAAATCCTTTCCTTATCAGGAAAATAATCATTTTCAAATGCTCTTTGTGGCATTTATATGTGCTCTTTGTTGTACTTAAGTATGCCCTTTATGGAATATAATCCATCAAGTCCCACTTGATTATGAATAGTTATATTTATATACATATAACGATTCTAAGACCGCCCCTCCGAGTTTCCCCACTGGGCGCGCCCCTAAATGACCATCATCTTCCAGGGCCTACCTATACAAGACAACCTGGGCACCTATCGCAATACGTCGGGAAGCGGCTATGTGCCTGCGGGGTAGTCAAGACCACACCCAGAATCTCCTACCCCATCGCAGAAAAATATATATCAACAAACGCTCACATGGCCTAGGACTATATGCACCCTGCATTCATTATCCAGGGGGATTCACCTCACGCGCGAACTTCCCTTATGATGTCATTTAGAGAGGTGTGTTCCAACCATTTTATTTACCATTTTCAAAATCAAGTAAATCATCATTTATCGGTTTCATGATTACGTAAATTATCATTTACTAAAATCAATACCATTTCCATGTATATGTTTCATTTTATTCGAAACCATTACCATTTACTTTTTTTGTAATTAATATAACTTATTATCCAGAGCCACACGATAGCTTATATCGACCCTACAACCTCAAAGGAGTAAATAAATTCATTATCTCCAAGCACTTTAGGGTGTTATTTTAAAACCCCAAGATTATCATCTTTCAAAGGAATGAATGAACTTTCAATTTATTCTCCAAACTCACATTTATGGTGTTATTATGAACCACCAAGGTTAACATAGCTCAATTGAGCTTCTAAAATCTCCCAACATTCTTTTGGGGTGATAATATAAACCATCAAAACTAATATAGCTAATTTGAGCTTCTAAAATCTCCCAAACATAATACTACATGTCCTAGTTTTATAGTAATTAACTAGAAGAAAAGAATGCCCTATCATCAATAGGCATAACCCCGAAAAAGTCCCCACATAACCCATTCCTAATGTAGGGTAGACAACTAAATCATCTCACACTCTAGGACTCTAACTTTACTTCATTCAATAAGGTTCCTAGGTCCTATCCCTAAGGAAAAAGGGTAAAAATTGAGTTATAAAAACAACTCAAAACAACAGGAAAACGAATCGATTCGCCCTGGGGCCGAATCGATTCGCCCAAAAAATTGAATCGGTTCGGACCACAAAACCAACTTTTTGCAATTAACCGAATCGATTCGGCCTTAACCCGAATCGATTCGGGTTATGCAGACCTGGAAGCTACCCCTTACCGAATCGATTCGCCCTAGGACCGAATCGATTCGGTCCTGCAAATTTTCCAAGAATGGCTTCGATGGGTTAAGAACCCTAAATTCTCCAAACTTCAAATCTCTTCATTTTCATACACATCCAAACAACAAAAATCTACCCCAAACTAATCTACATGATTATTAACCATCAAAACCCACAATTTCTTCAACATAAATCAAGATTAGGGTTCAAATCCCACAAATTCTATATTTAAACCATAAATGTCAAATACATAACTAACACACAATTTATTCAACTTAAATCACATAATAGCAAGTAGAAAACTTGCCTTAGACTTGCAAATTCAGATTTCTTTGAGGTAGGAGCAATCCCAATTCTTCAATCTCCAAATCTCTCTCTTCTTCTCCTCTTTTCTCTTCTTCTGTCTCTCTCTCTCTCTCTCTTTTGTGTTTGGTATGAAATGGGGAAAATAAGGGGGGCTTAGAAGACTAAAATCATGGCTTAAGTTAAAACTCCCAACTTAAGTGGTTAATACCACATTAAAATGACTCCCAATACTCGTTTAAGTTAAAATCAAGTAAAAGTGCCCGAAACCCAAAAATACAATATGGCACTTATTTTGACTGTCTCGTACCTTCCGAGACTAACTACACCCACTAAACTGGCATCCGACAAATTTTATAAATTATTTCTAGTTCCAATTTTATTTAAACCATAATGTCATTTAAAATATATGACACTATAAAACATGCAACCTGATGATATTTACTTTCACATACAGTAAATATGCATCAATCTAGTAAATATTAACTTTCAATTCATTCAATTAATATTTACTTCAATCCCCACATTTTATATAATTACCTTATGTGGTAATTAGTATAAAATGTGCCTCCCAGAATCGAGGGTTGTTACATACTCCTCCCCTTATGAGGGAATTTCCTCCCCAAAATTCGGGCATACCCAAATATCATAAAGGGTACACTACTCTAAACTAGGATTCTACCATCCTAAACAAACCCCTCGTTATCGCAATCGTCCTAAATGGACATGAACTAAGGTCGACTTTATCGATCTCAGCCTACATCATTTGTGCTCTAGCATAGCACAAAGCGTTCCTCACTAGCTATCAATTCTATCGTCTTAAAACGGAAGGAGATACCCACACAACTCGACATAGACCGCTTTACTCCCTCCTTGGGGATATTTATACCAACACTAATTGGTTTAACCCCAACACTAATCAAATTTTCTTCGCATTGACGTATCCCATCATGGCTTATGGCTCGAAAGCCAAATATTTAAAGAAATGTCACGAGACCACTCCAAGTCCAAGGAACATATTACCCGTTGGTTCCATCCAACGAGTATACGAATTACTCAACCGACCACTCTAGGCCACTCACGATGCCATGCCTTAGGAAATGATCCATAAAGACATTCAATACCCTAATGGTTGTACGGGAATCTCTATCCATATACTTACTTCTCCCATCTGCTATGTATTCTAAGGCGCCCGCTCGAGATATGACTTTCGGCCCTAATTCAATTTCCTCCCATACATCCATCCACTTTAGGGTGGTAGGATATACGCCATTTCCATACGGTTCTCGTTTCTCCATGGAAACTTTTACCAAACCTCCAACAAGAATATCTAGTCTCGGTCCACCCTCTTTTAATAGGCACCTCCCACGGTTCTATCATTCCTCCATCCAGAATGGGGCGTACTCTTCTACATGTAGTCCATCCATAATGGCTAGAAATGCAACAGTCTGGTCAAACAATCAACAATTTTCTCAAATAGGATCATGACCATAACGGTCCCGGCACTTTAATGCAGACGTCTATGAATACACCCCTCTTCATTTCACCGCTACTCTTCTTTATGGGAGTAGATGAAATGCTCAATCATAGACCAGAATGTTCTCGCTACAAAGTGTCCCTAGTCATGCTCGTTTCATTTGGCTTTCCATGCCAATACAAATATCTATGACGGCTTTCTTACTCGACACATCTACTACCCTAATCGCATTTCCTTAGCGAATGAGAATATCCAAATGATAGTTCTTTAAGAACTCCAAACACCAACTCCATTTCTCCCTCGACATACTGCAACCACTTGTTGCTCGCGAGAAAGACTAAATTTCCCTGCCCAGGAAGTAGTGCCTCCATTTCTTTAAGGCAATTTCCACCGCAATGAATTTTAATTCAAGCGTGGGATAATACTTCCCCCAAGTTTAAGCTTGTGAGACGCATAAACAATGGGTCCATGCTCCAGTATTATTACTTCCCGCTCCTGGCAGAGACTTATTCATTAAATTCACCCTCGAGCTTAGCCACATGAACTCGGGAGTGAAAGTCAATTCATCCATTTAACTCCCCAAAAGTTAGGTTACCAATGTAACACTTTAACTAGGAGAGGTCTCACCTCCATCAGCCTAACCTTCGAAATCTCTCGAGATTCCACACTTCTCGTTCCTAGGGATCTAATCCCCCTTGGAGTTAACCCACGACCTATTTGTGGTCAACTTCTTACAGCCTTCCTAAACTAACGTCTCATACCCTAAAGATCTAACATCCTAATAATACTAAAGTCGATCTATATATGCCCTATCTAAGTCATAGATATATAATACTAAATATATCCCTAGTGCCCAAGACCTTACTCAACTCCCGACATTCGCTCGGGTTCGTGTGTGGGACGTCTCGTCGAAGCGAAATCCAGACAAGAAACCCTCCCGTTACACTACTACCTCGCATAGTTGGTCGTCGAGATATGACGATATAAGACACATGATCGGGATCGATAATAAAAATGCAAATTCACAAGCGTACTAATAAGATTCTACTTCTAGGCTTGACCATAGCATCATTAAAGATTTTAACTAATTAGACATTCACTTTCTGTGAAGTCTTTCAAATATATATCCCCTTATATAAACATGGCCTTCTTATCAAGGCACAATCCCGAAGTCTCAATTCGACTTCATATCTCAGTCTCCCTCACATCGATCAGAGGATAGAACTATATACAGTGCTTCTATCTCGCACTTTAATAGCCCTTAATCACTCTTCTACGTGATTCTCGGCTAATCCTTCCAATCCCACTTCTAACAACAAAATAAATAAAATAAAAATGAAAGAAAAGGATAGCGTCTCTCCAATCACAACATCGTTAAGTGTTCATGCGTCGGAGTGTCTCGCCGAAGCTAAATCCAAATAAGGAATCCCTCTGACGCATGCCTACTTAACTTGTTGATTATGGAGATAAAGCGTAACAAACACAAACAAGGCAAACAAACAATCAAACACTCACACAAGATAACATAAACGAATAAAAAAATCTCCTACCCACCTCGATCCACCTCTATAAAGTCTCAACCTGTATCCAGGAGAGAAATTATAGAACAACTAGCTCCATTTTGAACTAGAAGTAAGATAACCTTACAATTTTATTTGCTGGCTATCACTCCAAACCGACCAAAATATCTTTACTCGCATAATGTACATAAAATAAGAGAAAGGAAAAGTAACATCTCTCCACTCCCAACGTAGTTAAGGTTCACGCGTGGAGCATCCCGCAAAAGCAAAATCTAAATAAGGATCCCCTCCTATGCATTACTACTTAAATTTGTTGGTCGTGGAGATAAGTCATAAAAATAACATATAATGCAAACAAGCAATAGAGCACTTAAACCAAGGGACACATATGACACATATACATTTAAAATATTATCACTCGCTTCATAACAAGTGAAGAAAAGATAGAACTTTCATACCACGGAAGTCATATCATTACCCTTATACAATAGCGTCAATACTACTATCAGCTCAATATACACACCTGAATCTACAGTAGATATAATACTACTAAGTCTTATCCTAAGGAATACACCACCCACAACTAAGGTGGAATTCCCATCAACATTGTTACTAAACACTCCGCATCATAGACATTACTCCGACTCTGGCCGACAACAATTGCCCACGTAGTCCCTCTTACTTTTTTAGTAAAAGAGGACACGCTCTCGGCCTCCTCTTCCTCAGTTCAATGAAACCTCCCCAGGAGGATGTCCACGAAAAGGGTTTCATGATCATTACCCCATCAGAATGCTAACGACACTTATTTTGGAGCCTATCATTTTATGGTTCACGGTCTCCCTAACCGTACAACATTTTATTCGCTATCGACCTTTTAACCGATCATTGTGTGAACATTCAAAAATCCACCTTCTCCTCAGTCCAGTTTTCCCAGAGAAACTTTTTGTTGCAAGTATCCACCGGGCTTCTCTAGGGCCAAACTTCCAGCACCCACGAATATGGTGACCAGAATTTCACCCTCTCAACACTACTCCTACGGGAGGAAGGTTTCCCTCCATCCTATTTCTGGGCACTTCACCACTTCAATTTAACATTGCTTGAAATCTCAAGCTTAGTACCACTTTCCGCTTCTAGAGGTACTTGGGAAACTACATCAACTGTAATTAGTAGTCGTAGTAGTAAGACAAGGAAGTGCTACAAAAAGGGAGCGACCTCCAAAGCGGTCCTCATCCCCGACCACAAATTACAGTCCTTAGTAGTTCCTTCTCATGACTCCCTTCTTCAATCGACCTACTATTCTCACACGAATACGCAAAAGATTTTATAAGTTCTACCTCATGGTAGAAGAACGAGATCTCACTAAAGAAACCAACGATCTTAATCCTAAGGCTCTATGTTAAGTCAAAAGCAACAAGGAAAACTTAAGGCGTTCACACAGATTCCTAAGGACCCTAGAACCTAATGCTCTGATACCATCTGTGATAATTCGCTCACCAAAATAAGGGGTGGCCAACCCAATACTCCAATATAACAGGAATCATTCTCAGCATCACTATAAAATATAGAGTATCCAGGATAACCACCCAAAATTTCAGAAAACGGGTTGCCAAATTTTTTATTATAAAGTAAATAAAAGAAAACAAACAACCCAAATCCTGAAAAGATAGGGGAAACCTCAAGGATGTATATATATTACTATAACAACAAGTGACAAATAAGAGGACCAAATATGTTATCGGTCCTCTGATACATACAACATTGTTAAACAATTTCAATAAATTTATATAATACATTACATTAATCAAGTACAAAAGCTTGGGCCTCTCGCCCGAGTAAAAAGACTTGATCCTGTCTAGAGTGCAAAAATGGCAACGTCTATTTCCAAATGCCCCGTAATACCCGCAAAGCATCACGGCTCACCAAAGACACCGGGATCGGAATTCAAATCAGGCATCCATGCGGTAGAGTACCTGAGCGGATACAAGATGCAAGCACAACAGGAAATAGGAATGGGTCAGGGCCCGGTTCTATATGATTACCAGATGAATAAAAAGTATGGCAGTTATGAATGATAAATCATGGTGAAAGAGAAATAAGAAGCTACCTACACAATTTAAAACATAAGCTAAGCAGGAACAATAAAAGAAGTAACATTAAACTAAAATCTTCATCGTATGCACCAATTATCTCATATATCTTTTCCTTAACAGGAAGTATATATATATATAATCACAATCTTCTGCTCTTTATGGCAAATTTTATCTCAATTTTACCTTTTGTAAAAAAAAAATCATTTCCTTATTAGGAAAATAATCATTTTCAAATGCTCTTTATGGCATTTATATGTGCTCTTTGTGGCACTTCAGTATGCTCTTTATGGCATATAATCCATCAAGTCCCACTTGATTATGAATAGTTATATTTATATACATATAATGATTCTAAGACCGCCCCTCTGAGTTTCCCCACTCGGCGCGCCCCTAAATGACCATCATCTTCCAGGGCCTATCTATACAAGACAACCTGGGCACCTATCGCAATACGTCGGGAAGCGGCTATGTGCCTGCGGGGTAGTCAAGACCACACCCGGAATCTCCTAACCATCGCAGAAAATATATATCAACAAACGCTCACATGGCCTAGGACTATATCCACCCTGTATTCATTAGCCAGGGGGCTTCACCTCATGCACGAACTTCCCTTATGATGTCATTTAGAGAGGTGTGTTCCAACCATTTTATTTACCATTTTCAAAATCAAGTAAATCATCATTTACCGGTTTCATGATTACGTAAATTATCATTTACTAAAATCAATACCATTTCCATGTATATGTTTCATTTTATCCGAAACCATTACCATTTACTTTTTTTGTAATTAATATAACTTATTATCCGGAGCCACACAATAGCTTATATCTACCCTACAACCTCAAAGGAGTAAATAAACTCTTCATTATCTCCAAGCACTTTAGGGTGTTATTTTAAAACCCCAAGATTATCATCTTTCAAAGGAATGAATGAACTTTCAATTTATTCTCCAAACTCACCTTTATGGTGTTATTATGAACCACCAAGGTTAACATAGCTCAATTGAGCTTCTAAATCTCTCAACATTCTTTTGGGGTGATAATATAAACCATCAAAACTAATATAGCTCAATTGAGCTTCTAAAGTCTCCCAAACATAATACTACATCTCCTAGTTTTATAGTAATTAACTAGAAGAAAAGAAAGCCCTATCATCAATAGGCATAATCCCGGAAAAGTCCCCACATAACCCATTCCTAATGTAGGGTAGACAACTAACTATTCTCACACTCTAGGACTCTAACTTTACTTCATTTAATAAGGTTCCTAGGTCCTATCCCTAAGGAAAAAGGGTAAAAATTGAGTTATAAAAACAACTCAAAAACAACAGGAAAACGAATCGATTCGCCTGAGGTCTGAATCGATTCGCCCAAAAAAGAGAATCGGTTCGGACCACAAAACCAACTTTCTGCAATTAACCGAATCGATTCGGCCTTAACCCGAATCGATTCGGGTTATGCAGACCTGGAAGCTACCCCTTACCGAATCGATTCGCCCAAGGGCCGAATAGATTCGGTCCTGCAAATTTGCCAAGAATGGCTTCGATGGGTTAAGAACCCTAAATTCTCCAAACTTCAAATCTCTTCATTTTCATACACATCCAAATAACAAAAATCTACCCCAAACTAATTTACATGATTATTAACCATCAAAACCCACAATTTCTTCAACATAAATCAAGATTAGGGTTCAAATCCCACAAATTCTACATTTAAACCATAAATGTCAAATACATAACTAACACATAATTTATTCAACTTAAATCACATAATAGCAAGTAGAAAACTTGCCTTAGACTTGCAAATTCAGATTTCTTTGAGGTAGGAGCAATCCCAATTCTTCAATCTCCAAATCTCTCTCTTCTTCTCCTCTTTTCTCTTCTTCTCTCTCTCTCTCTTTTGTGTTTGGTATGAAATGGGGAAAATAAGGGGGGTTTAGAAGACTAAAATCGTGGCTTAAGTTAAAACTCCCAACTTAAGTGGTTAATACCACATTAAAATGACTCTCAATACGCGTTTAAGTTAAAATTAGGTAAAAGTGCCCGAAACCCAAAAATACAACATGGCACTTATTTTGACTGTCTCGTACCTTCCGAGACTAACTACACCCTCTAAACTGGCATCCGATAAATTTTATAAATTATTTCCAGTTCCAATTTTATTTAAACCATAATGTCATTTAAAATACATGACACTATAAAACATGCAACCTGATGATATTTACTTTCACATACAGTAAATATGCATCAATCTAGTAAATATTAACTTTCAATTCATTCAATTAATATTTACTCCAATCCCCACATTTTATATAATTACCTTATGCGGTAATTAGTGTAATTACCATATATAATATTTACATTGTTTCACTATAAACTCAGGAAAATTTATATGAAGGTGTTTCTCTACCCTTTGAGCCCCTTTACACAATTTGTGTGTGTGTGTGGGGGGGGGGGTATCCCATTTATATTCAGTTAGGGGTTACAATTGGATAAGTCATATCCTTGTAGAATTTGAGTTGAAATAAAGTAATGCTTCTTGACGTAGTTGATCTTCTACTTTATCATGGACTCTTCACATCCTTATCATGCTAGATCGGGTATGGGCCGTCATCTTTATCGACCCACTTGTCATGTATCACGTTGTTATTAGTGGTATATTTTTATACCTCACAATAGACCCCAAGTCATAGTTTAGCTAAGTTGATTATGATATGAGTTGGGAATTGGTCCTTAATCTCTTAAAATACTTGTAGTCATTAGTGTGAATTGGACTACTATAATTGGAATTTTCGTTCAACTTCTAAATCTTCTTTGGTTTATCCATTTTTCTTTTGCTAGGTCTTAGAGGAATCCACTTCTTGAGTTGATAAATATTCAATAGATACATGGACCAAAATCAAGTGTGTCTAGTTGCCTACGTACCCTTATGGTATTAGCTTTATCGTAGTTTATTCTTCTGTATTATTCCATGGTCCAATTGGATAGGACGATCACATGCTCTTTCAGCACTCATGTACCAAAGCTTTATTAGGCATCTACTTACTCTAGGATCTTTCCTTAGATTAGGATTTCTACCCACCCGGTGGGATCACATTATGTTTGAATTGCTAGCGAGTCTTTTCCCAGGGCTTCCTTTCATAGGTCTTCTGTGCTTGGTCTTGGTTGAGCTAGCTCAAATTCCTATTATTAGTCAGGACTTTTAAAGCCACTCGTCATGGGGGAATCAATCTTATGATTTTTCAACTTGATGATGTAATAACCCTTATTTTCAATGCATTATTTAAATTTTGAAATTTATTATCTTTGCCTGTTATGATAGGTGATGTCACTATTTATCATTTATATATGTTATATAATCTATTTGTGAAATTGAACTAAATACACGGTGAATAAATTAATTAAATATTGAGAAGTGGCATACTATTATAGGCGACTATGAAATGGTTAGGGATTAGGTATTGAGGGTTTCCTTATTTGGATTATTCCCCAGTGTCGCGTCTCACCGAACGTGAAGTAGTTACTTGTAATGTTGTGTTACGTTTAACTAATAAACAATTAAATAATTGAAATATCCGACTCCTACCAAATAATATATTAATTTAATAATATAATTAAGTTGGTAGAATATGACATATTTAGGATATTTAGAATGTCTGTTTTTAACTTAGAATTGTGGATTTTAAATATATTGGGTTAATACATAGCTTGGGTAGAGTTTTGGACCAATTGAAGTGGTATTTTGCCTCATTGGGTTGAGTCCCATATGGAGTCTAAAGTTAATTTCGTGATAAGATAAGTTAAGAGGTCGCTAGACTAAACCTAAATCACATTAGATACTATTGAGAAACCCTAAGAGGCTAGAGAGAAAAGACACTCAAGAATTATGGAGATTGTAAGGGTGGAAGCTTAATTTCATCTAATTTGCCTAAGGCAAGTTTACTTAGATTAGGATTTTGCTTATCTTTGTATTAGAATAACTTTTATATATTTTAATCTGATCTAGTCCATATGTAAATATGATTATATAACCATTTCCTAATTGCGTGATAACTTAATGATTAAATTAAGGTTAAACTTCATATTAATGATATAAGTTGAGTTTGTTGATAAATCTCATGAATCTGACTTGGAATCTGATTATAATTTTTATACATTAAACCATTGTAATGCAATTACAGGAAGGACATTGATTAATTCTAGAATTGATATGAATGTGAGCTTAATTTGTTAAATTTATGAAACTAGGGTCATAAGTTTATATTGTGAAATTAGCAACTTAATCCATGTTATAAGTGACTAAAACACGTACATTTAGGTTAGTAGTGATGTTATATAACTTATATCTGAAGGATATGGGTTATTGATAATTTTAGAGGCTTGTAGGATTGATTTGGCTTGGATTTTGTTCGCTATTATTGAGCTGTTAGGAAGTTTCATTCGTACAGGGGTGAATCAATTCACACTAGGGTGAATCGATTCGGATTAGGAACGAATCGATTCGGGTTGGGCAGAAAACATTGGGGAGACTTTTTAAGGTTGTTCAGGGTGCATAGTTTAATTATTTCACTTAGAGGGTTAATAGGATAATTGAAAGATGTTAGAAATTTGTAGGGTAACTAATTTATATATTGAATAAGTAACTTTGTGAGTTAGGGTAAATTTTATGGAATTTGGTTATGGTTTGAACATTAAACTAATCAAATGAGACACCCTTTTAACGAATCCATATAGTAGGGTTTAGTTCTACTTGGCTTAATTGATGTGTAAGAATATCAAGTATGAGTACTCAAGGGGGACGTAGTAGGAGGAATGTTTTTATTGGGATTGTATGACGTCAGCCGCTCTGGTACCCTAGTGATAGTGAGGGGCTTTACCTTGGTCATTTTAACTCGGGTCCTACTGTTGATGTACTTGTATTCCGAGAGAGAATAAATTCGAGTGCTCTTCATATAATCTTGGATATGTGTATACGAATGACAGGAAGGCATAGTGACATATCCTTTTGTTGATGCATGGAAATGTATTGGACAACCTACAATTATACCTAGTATGCATGAGTGATTCTCGAAGGCGATATGGATAGGCATTTGAATTTACATACTGACTCCTGCATATCCCATTTACAAGTATGTGTGTGGGACCATATTTATGTGAATATTAGACTTCAAGATTGTCTTTCTCTTGTTGAGATTATACTATATATATATGGATAGGTTCACAAGTGAGCCTAAAAGATGAACTTTTTAATGAACCTTAACAAAATAATACCTAACAACTCAATTAATTTTAATTCCGATGTTGTAATTGGTTCACGCCAGCGGCAACGGACAAGTGTGTCTATCGATCCCCAACCATCCTTCCCGCCTCCCCACCCCCTCCCCCACCGCAACCCCCATGGCAAACCTACTGCCATAAGGGCTGCTATAAGGGCTACCGTGGTGATTGTGGTGGTTGGGGTTGGGGTTGGGGGCGCGGGGGGGGGGGGGGGTGTTCAATAGACATGCATGTTTGTTGTCGCTGGCGCGGACCAATTACAACTTAGAAATTAAAATTAATGAGTTGTTAGGTGCTATTTTATTAAGGTTCATTAAAAATTTTATCTTTTAGGTTCACTTGTGAACCTCTCCCTATATATATATGTTAACATTTATTATGGAACCACTTAATTATATTCAATTGAGAAAGATTATAATTAGAAATTGGGTTCACTTAGGCATGGGATTAAAACACATGTTATATTTAGGGTTGTTTGGGTTGGGATAACTTCATAACAACTAAACTGTGAGAGTAAAATTCAATGTTGTTATTATAGCCCAATTTTGGTTAAATTTTTACTCTTTGTAGACATGTAGTTAACGTTGTTGTTGAAAATTTGTTTCCAGATCCTATGCCATCGTTGCAGCCTCGGCCCTGGTTCTCACTTGTGTTCCTTTTTATTCCTATTCTTATATAGGATATTGGTGTCGAGCATGCATGACCATATTTTACACTTCTATTTACATTTCTACTTTTGTCAGATTATAATAGTAGCTATTATTACATTTGGATTATGTTTAAGACAGATTGTATTTTTCGTGATGGAATATAATTACTGTTGGGTTATGGTATAGGATATTTTGTTGGCTTACATATTACTATGTATCAGTTATTTATTATTATGTATATTGTTCATTTATATCATGCTTAGAATGGTGTTCACTTGTTTAGACTCTTGTATTATTTATTTTTGGACTTGATCAATCTAGTTATTGATTTTACAGGGTGTCACAGTTGATATAAGAGCATTCCATATTCTAGTGTCCTAGGGGTCTTCAGCCCATCAAACATTTTTCTGAGTAGAGTTCTTTGATAGTTAAGAGCTTTATTATTTACATTATTGTACTATATTTCTCATACATTTACTTATATGCTTTTGTTTACTATCTTTTATATGGCGAACACTAGGAGGATGGCATCAAGATCAAAAATGGGCGTGAGCACTGAGTCTAACGTAAAAGCAACCACAGCAGGGGTAGGCGACTGTATTAGCTCTGATAGGTATGGCAGCCATTATTTCACAACCGTAGTTGTGATGATGTCTGTCATGCTCAAGGAGAATCCACCACAACTTCTACCACTAGAGGTTTCACCTGTACCTTCCCCTAACACTTTATCTATATGCGATCGAGCTAAGGTTGACTTAAGTAATAGCAACCCACTGGAGTTTGCAGGATCTATGGACCCGATTGTAGTGCTACAGTGGACGCCTAGAGAGGCACCTACGTCTGGTGGAGTACACAAATATTTAAAGGCCGATGTTAACCAACTTCAGAGTTATGGGAGATGCCTTATAGTGGTAGGATTTTTTTACCACCAAAAAGGACATGTCATAACTGACCATTGCTCAATTTTAGGTGAAGTTCGAGGGGAGTTATTTCTCTTCATCACAACAATCACATTTGAGAGCACAACTTGCAAATTGAAGTATAAGGACCGTACAATGGTTAAGTATAAGTGCGAGTTTACTCGCCTTACACACTTTACACCAGATATAATTTGTTCTAAGGCAAAGAAATTTGATAAGTTTGTAAGAAGCCTGATGTGGAGGATTTGGCAGGTGTTTCTCAACAAATCGACACTCACTGAATACACACAAGTAGTGAATGTCGCACTGTTCCACTGACGGGACCATCGGGACTTCCATAGATAAGGATTCGAGGAAAGAGAATGTGACGATCGAGCCAGAGACTATTGAGGGTGGTGATTTGTCTCGAGAGTAAGGAGGCTCACATCAGCTTCAAAAGCGTTAGACATAAACAGAAAAGCCTTTTAAGAGGTTTAGAGTATAAGAATGGTGTTAATAGTGTGACTAGGGACAATAGGGCCAGCAAGGCCAGGGACAGAGAAGGAAGGATAATCCATAGGGGTAAGGTCAAAAGGGTTGTCCATTTCAAGGGATATGTTATTCATGTGGTGAGTAATGTCACTCTTTTAGGAGGTTACATAAAAGCTTTCAAAATAGACACGGTCCCGTTAGTTTAAGCAAGGCCAACCTCAGGGTTAACATCAGTTTGGGCTAGCCCCATAATAATTTCAA
Organism: Sambucus nigra; assembly: GCA_949130495.1. Lineage (NCBI taxonomy): Eukaryota > Viridiplantae > Streptophyta > Magnoliopsida > Dipsacales > Adoxaceae > Sambucus > Sambucus nigra. Next base: position 297,574,143 of record OX422215.1, on the reverse strand, counting down.
GCATTGCCTCCATCGTTACAATATCCGTCTTTTCCACCACTGAGAGATTAAGCATAAGGCACCCATAACTTCACCATGGATGTGTGTTAACCCTCTATCTGCTAGATGGACTAGTGTTGCCTCGGGCTATTGACGGTACGTTTTATTTTTATGGTAGTTATGCATGAGTTCTTTTTTATACGGGAACATCACACTCGTTTGCAAGTCATACTTTTGCATATACATCAGGGTTATTATAGATCACTGTCGATGTTTCAATGCATGTGGAAACCCTGATGGGTAAGAATGCTGCCTTTCGTTAGGTTTGTATGTACATGGAAGTTAAGATCTATCGTTTATGATTTTATGCGGATTTGTTACTTTTAGACATGTCAACGTATGCTATCATTTTAGGTATGGGTTGGTTATTTCAGTAACAGTGGCACCCTATATATTTTTAATAATAAGGTTGATTAAGTCTGTTTATTAAAATTACACAGTCTGTTAAACCAATCATATATCATCCTTGGCATTTAATAATAAACAATTATTAATGATAATCTAAAGTAAATATTGACATGAGAAATCCTCAAATACTTATATATAATGAATACGAGTCAGTTACAATGTAGACACCCCATAAGCCCCTCCTTAGGTCCCTAACACTCACCCGTTCACCACAAACCCAAGGTCATACTCTGAGTAACGATTTAGAGGCCATCGAGAATTCTCGAGCCCCATTCAACTATGGTTAACTATCCAGCTTTAGCGAAGCTCAATGAATCTTTGAAGGGCTATGAATTCCCTTTCTAACCTTCTATTTCGTGCATAAATCGACCTTACAATTCAGACAAACGATCCATTTTACTCTGAGTACCGATATAGAGTCCACCGATCATTTTCAGACCTCATTTAACTCCTTCTAACTATCCATCTTGATCTAAGCTCAATGAAATCTCTAAGTTCTTTGAATTCTCTTTTCAAGATTCCATCCCGTGTGCGAATCGGCCTTACGGTTCAGATGAACGATCCATTTTACTCTGAAGGGTCACCGAGAGCTTTCGAGCCCCTTTTGACCTAAGTAAAATCTCCTAACCAAGAAAAGCTCAATGAAATCTCAAAGGGATGTGAATTTCCTTTCCAAAGGTACCCCTGTACGCAAATCGACTTTACGATTTAGACGAAATATCCGTTTTCCTCTGAAACCTACCGTCTTGAGACCATTGGACGCTTCTGAGCCCCATTTGACTTTGGTCAACTCTCGATCCTGAGAGTGTATTAATTAATTCTGAAAGGGATATGAATTTCCTTTGCAATGTCCCACCCCGTGCGCGATTCGGACTTACGATTCGCATTTTATGCCCTTTTTTTTTGAAAAAAAGTTTCAAACTGCCTATAGGAACCCCAAACACCCTGCCTATCGACAGAGTGTACTTTTCCTTACCTAGAAAGGAAGGCCTTATACTGATAGACAGGCCAGGGTCTGTGCCGATTGGCATACCCCTTGACCCTATAAAAAGGGGCCATGACCTCACTTTGAGGGAGACCCAAGAGACCACTCTCAAAAAGCCAAAAAATATTCTCCTCGAATTCAGAGGCATTCCTTTACCAAATATCCCAATTTCCCACATTCTCTTACCTCATTTCCTTACCTCACTTGGTAATGCACCCCACTTCTTCATACGACCTCCATACCACTTCAAATTTAGCACTTTAAATCCCAAAATCAGCAACAAGCATTCATAAGGAGGTCTATTTCTCCATCCCTTCATATGGTTTTTCAATTTTACTATTATTCACCTCATTTCTATTTTTGTGATTTTGTTTCATTTTATCACATCCAATAGCATCTACTTTTTATTAGTAATAATGCAGATAATTTATTTTTATAAAACCCCCCAAAAGAAGAAAAAGAGGGTTTATCCATAAATTCCTAAAGTGGGATTTCTATTTCACATTTTCAGTCTTACGACACATTTTTATCTAACACACATAAGAAAAGTCCCATATTTGAATTTATGGGTTGAACCCCACCCCTATGTTATTTTCGAACTATGTGGACTTTGATGTCCCTTGGGCTATGCAGGTGTCTTGGACCAATCCGGAGATTCAAGTCCTCCCTTTTTCATTTTTATATGCTTCATTATATATATATATATATATATATATATATATATATATATATATATATATATATATATATATATATTGTGATTTTTAAACTCCTACGTACTTGTGTCTAGTCCAACATGCACACTCTCGCTTTCATAATGAACTGTGATTCGGCTAACACTTACATCATGTTCTTTTATCATTAATTTCGGGAACACTCCTAGGGATAAGTCTTCTCCGTTCCTTCCATAATGCAAGTTGGATCATTCCATTCCCCCATTGTTTATATTAAACCCATGTACACACACATCACGAAGTTAGAAAGGAAAATATTAGAATTTACCCATAAGAGGCCGAAAGGACAAAATGGGTACTTAAGACCTTCCCATTATGTAACTTAGTCCCCGGACCTTTGAACTACTTGGTTTCACATGCATCAGTTTGATCTTGATGCCATTCTCTCAGGGGCGGCGACATTTTTTTGCCTATTTTGAGCAAAATAGGCTAGCAACTCTATCTCTTTACATTATTTCCCACTTGACGATGACCAACACCCGTATTTGCATGTGCCAGAGGGAATTCAACCAGAGATGTCCATAGTGGCGGCTCCGTTGGGGACTTTCTTAAGAGGAGCAGACTCTATTTCTGCAGGGGTGTTATTCTTTTCTCTCTTAATTTCTATATGTGTACATATGCTCCCATTTGTATGCTCCCATTTGTATGTTCCCTTTACTCCTTTACTTACTTTTTATATGCATACCTCATGCTTATCTCTACCATGCTCTCTCCTCATGTATGTATCACTTTTCACTCACTTATACGTGCTCACTTTACACTTATATATATTCTCCAAGCTCACTTCACATACTTTCGCTTGTATATGGTTTCACCTCTTCTTACATGCTTCACACACCACTTATAGAATATCCATGCTTAGCTTCACTAGTACACACACACAAGTCTCTCACTTGTATATATCTCCATGCTCACTTACACATCTCACACATCACTTGAAGATGATCTATGCTTAGGATCACTAGCACACACATTCACTTATATATGTTTACATCATCACTCACACTACTTCTATGTCACTCTCTCACCTTACATATCTCACTCACTTGTATATTCACATGCTTCCCTATCACCATGCTCAGTGTAGTCTTCATTCTCCATGATAGATTTACTTTTCATGATACTTGTATATTCTCCCTCATAATGGTAGTGCCTCTGTAACTTAGCACGCAAATAAAAAATATCTCCATAAGATACTAATTAAGACTCATGCATCTTTGCACGCTACATAACCAAAGCATGGTAGTATTGACCAAAATGTTGTCTCATATTGAGGGGTCACTTTGTGATGGGTTTCGACTTCACTGGAGCGTGGTTAACCTAAGAAATATGATTCTCACCTTCCATTGGCCTCATACTTTTGACGCATATCAAATGGTTCCCCCCACATCATACCGTTTGATCGAACTCACGACGGGAGGTATATAACATGGAACTCATTCACGTACGTTGAGTATATCAAATTGTCTCTCACACGTACTGTCCCCACGAGCTATATCAAGAGGAAATTCATGTACACTTAGGTATATCAAATGCCTTATGCACACGTACCGATGAATGATTGCCCTTATAAGAAAGAGGTATATCGTGAAAGTCATGCCAAAGGGGGAAACCCATCCACTAAGCCAATAAGTTCTTAAACCTCATATAGACATCAACCTTAGGGAACTCAAAATTAGTTTATCAATTTCCATGGGAAACTCTGCCGAAATTCCGAGTCGGCATACTACCTGATTTTTCACGCTATTTTGCCTTTTTTAAAACAGGACCCTGTCCGTGAGCCTGGAAACAAGTCAAATCATGTCTTATACTTTCAAATCCTATTTTCCCTTGGCATGAGTCATGTTCGGCCTTTTTCTTGCATTTAGGCAAACATAATACAAGTGAAAACCTAATAATGATAATAATCGTGCTGAGATTTCTCTCCTTTTCCCCTCCTTTTCAAAAAATAAAAATACCAAAAACATTTCTCCTTTTTTTCCAAAATACCAAAGAATATCCCCTTTTTCTTTAAAAAATTTACCCAAATCATTTTCCCTCTCAAATCGATAGCATACCCGACTTTGGCCTGACTCCTTATTGGCTTCGGCCTTCCATTAAACCACCTTAAAGCTCCACTGCTTCTTCTGCTACTTCAATCGACTTTAGGATCTACCTCCACAAGCTCTTCATGGAAAATGACAACCAAGCACCGAATGTCCCAAATCTGATGTCTATCCTTGCCTAACTCAACGCTAAGGTTGAAAACCTTCAAACTTGTGTCCAAGATATGCAGCGACATCAAGCCCAGACTCTTAAAGCTCATGAACCCGATATCCTTTTTCCTCGTGTTATGGATCTACCAACCCCTGAGCCTATTTGGGTCCTACAGGAATGCCCACATATTTTGCGCTCCTCATCTGTAAATGGGTAACCACCTGCTCAACTATTTATTTCGAACCTTGCCCAACCAGGGGCTAATTATCCACTACTTATGGATCTCAACGAAGAAGAATTAAATAAGGTCAAGGAATACCTCAAGCTGTTATCGAAGAGGTTTGACCATGTTAAAATCTCTGAGAGCTAGATGTATTACACCCATGTGTCTCCTTATCCCAAAGCCAAACTTCCAAAGAATTTTAAGATGCCAAACATCGAGAAGTTTAAGGACAACGGTCCCCCATTTGTTCTCTTACATAGCTATCACCGAGATATGACCCTTCTTGGTGCTTTCGAGGAAATAATGGCCCGAATGTTTCAGAAGACATTGAAAGAAAGTTTCATCCGATGGTTTTTGTTTCTAGAAGAATACAGGATTCGTAGCTAGGAATATGTTGACCGAGAATTCATGTCTTAGTACAAATACAACGAAGAGTTAGAGGTCACATGTAGAAATTTGGAGTTTCTTAAGAAAAATCCCAGAGAATCGATCAGTAACTTCATTAGAAGGTGGAGAGAGAAAGATGCCACTATAATAAAAAACCTTCAGATGAGAAATAAGTGATCATTGTGAAGAAAAACATCCTACTCCATATCTGAGCATCTATGGGAGGATAGTACTATTCACACTTTTGAGCCCTCCGAGAAGCTGGTGTGGAAATTGAAGAAGGTATCACCAAAATGGAGTCTTAACTAAAGAAGCTGACCGTACAGTTTACACCCCAAAAATTGAGAAGTACTATAATGCCTTAGTCTCAACCATCAATAACATATCACTACTTGTTACCTCTTGGGCACTCGATAGTTACCGTAATCCTGCCAGAAAAGAATACACTGAGCTTTATGACCCTCATTGAAAAGTTTACTAGGCTTTGCTAACTCAAAATCTCATTAAATCGTTGGAAACCCAACCATTACCAAAACCACTCCCAAAAAACTTCATGCCCAATGCCCACTATGACTTTCAGCAAGTCGCAGACTACACCACTGACCAATGCTTTCATCTAAAAATGTGATCTAAGGCCTGATAAATCAGGGTATCACTGCCCCGCTAGCTAATCCCAAGCCCAAAAGCACTCACAACCCTCTTCTAACACATGTAATCCGAGCGAATGCCAACTTCTTAGATTATAACCATGAGTTTGACCCTTATACCCAAATTGTGCCTATCAAAGCACCCATCATCCCCATAGTCTCACCCAAACCTTTCAAGGTTTGACCATCCTTTCTCCTTCACCCTGCATGCTTTGTTGATCAAGCTCTGTCTCTCTATACAAGAGCGTGCATTGCCGCTCGCACCCGATCAGAGGGGAAAATCATGAATCTACCTGCTGTGCTAGACCAACTCCAAAAGTTTATGCAGAAATTTCCCACGGAAATGTCAATCGAATACCAAAAATTCAGTGGCCTATTCATGGAAGCCCAAAAATGGGGTAAATAATCAGATGAGTGGGTGACGACCATTGAGGAAGTCGATCTAGATGACATTGTATATATCATGGATGATATGTTTTGCCAAACAACGAAATTTTGCAACGTATCTAAGCTGCTCACTACTTTGAAACTTTAGGGGCGATTGGTCCCTTCAATCCTGCACTTCCTCGATAAATGGGAAGATTTATATGATGAGGTTGTAGAGGTTATCAGATTCATTGATTACTTTTGGAAGCAGGATATCATCGCCATTGAGAAGGGATGATTTTGATAGCTCAGATGATGAACCTAATCAGGAAAAGGCAATTCAGTTATCAGTTTATGGAATTATCTCTTTCGAGGATTTATTGGGAGAAATCAACAAAGTATCCATCCATTTCGAAGTAGATGAAACCAAGGGGTTATTAATCTTACCAGACTTTGTGAACCACATGACTAGATCAGGGCGGTATATAAAGATTTAATTACCCATTTAACTAGAGTGGACAAATGACGGGTAGTTGCCGAAGAGCTTCCAATGCCATAAATGATCGTTGAAAAAAGAAAAGTCCTCAATCAGCTCAAGAAACTCCAATCAAACACAACCTTATAAAGACTCTTCATATTCTCTCAATTGCATCACAAATCCTAGATAAATCTCATCATCGGACCCACAGTGTCTCCCTCTACTACTCCTACAAAAGCCATGAATATGGTCGAATCCTTAACCTCTATTGGACTCCTCTATTTTTTCGAAGAAGAAATCCAAAAATTTGTCCCTGATCAAACTATGCTCTTAACATCTCCGTCAAAGTCTTGGGAAATATGGTCCCACTATCACTTATCGATGATGGATCTTCTCTTAATGTCTATCCACTCAGAACCTTCAACTGCTTGGGATTAAAAGATAATGATCTCACTCCTATATCTATTGCCATGCGCGCCTATGATAACACTCATCGAGAAGTAATGGGTTTCATAAAATTCCCACTAAGGGCTGGCCCTATCAATCTTGTGATGGAATTCCAAATCATCTAGATATCTGTTTGCTTCAACCTACTCCTTGGTCACCCTTGGATCTATAACATTCGAGGAATGTCCTTTTTCGTCCATTAGAAATTAAAGTTCTTTGCCAGAGGTCAAGTCATCGCCATTTTAGGGGAATATGATAGTTTAGACAGTGCCAATACCAATAATCCAATGTTGAAGATTGAACATGGAACCAATGACATTATTTTCTTTGGTTTCAGAATTGATCTGCTCTATATCCCATAAGGGGATAACTTCGAAGACCGAATCTATCTAGAGCACAACCCTCATGACAATGTCAATGCAATTCAGATGTTCAAGAATATACACTTTATGACCTAAATGGGGCTAGGGCGATGCCAACAAGGAATCCTCGAGCTTATAATCCCCAAAGAAGCCTTTCCCCCATTGGCTTGGGCTACCAAACTTCACCAGCTAAACTCAAAGCACTCCACCGACTGCGATCGAAGAGAATCCTAGGGGATGAAAAGACTATTTCAAGGGACTCTCTGAATAGAAAATTTGTCAAGGGGGATGAAGACTTATCCTTCTATGGATTCTCTAAATCATGGTCTGAACATATTGATAAGAAGATTAAATTAGGGTTAAAGATCTTCTTTTAAGACAATAATGCTTGTGATAAAGAGTGAAAACATGAAGTGGAACCTCTGACTGGGCAAACTATAGCAATCCCTGATAAATCTGAGGATAGCGATTCCGAGGAATCATTTGACTTGCAGACACTGAGGATGAGTCTCTACATGATCCCCCTAGATGGCGCGTCATTGGACCCATCTGTTCAGATCACAACTACTGATGTACCTCTCTTAAACTGACATGCCATCCCAGTCCAGTATGCTTAACCCAACCCTACTATTTATACTATTCAAATCTCTACACCTGCTTTTGTAACTAAGACCTCTTTTGATGAGGTTCTCAATGTTGTTTTCCCTAAAAATGAAATAAATGAGGATTTTGACTATCGTGTTATGCCTTACATTTATTGCATTGATTCTAATCAAAATTTTGATGCAAGTTACAACCAGATTAAGATGAACCATGACCACCAAGACAAAATTAACTTCATCACCCCCGAGCAGCTTTATGCTACACCGTAAGTCCATTCAGACTAAAAAATGCCGAGGCTACCTACCAAAGGGTTTCTATAACTATCGTGTACTACCTTATTCATAAAGAGGTCTAAGTCCATGAGGATGACATGATCATCAAGTCCAAGACTCGTTAAGGTCACATTCTTGCCCTCTAAAAGTTCTTCGAGCAATTACGATAGTACTGTATGCAGCTAAATCCATAAAAGTGTGGTTTTAGAATCACTAAGGGGAAACTCTTGGGGTTCATAGCCAATGAGAAAGGAATTAAAGCAGAAACTACCAAATTGAAATCCATACTCGAGATGACACCACCCCGAACAAAGAAGTAAGTTTGAGTATTCCTAAGTAAATTTCAATACATCTTCGATTCATCAGACAGCTAACCTCTATCTGTGAACCCATTTTTAAAATTCTCCAAAAATATTCAACCAAAGTCTGGAACGAGGCCTACCAAGAATCCTTCGATCAAATTAAACGATACCCCACCCGAACTCCGATGCTCATGCCTCGACAACCAGGTATCCCCCTTCTCCTGTACTTGACCATCATTAATACTGCATCAGGGGCTTTACTAGACCAATACATTGAAGAATCCTACATAGAAAGAGATATCTACTAAGCTAGTAAAAAATTGGCTAGGTATGAAGTTAATTACACTGCTTTGGATAAAGTGTGTGTCGCCTTCGCCTGGTCACATAGAAATTACGACACTACCTGATTCCCTTTCCCATTAGAATAGTATTTCGAATGAATTTCATCAAATATCTACTAGAGAAACTCGACCTATTAAGATAAATGGACCAACGGTTGATTTTTTAGCTGAGTTTGACATTATGTACATCGCGCAGAAAGCCATAAAGGGAAGGACCATCTCTAACTACCTTATTGATTATCCAATGGAAGGAACCGATGTTTGGATCTCTGAATTCCTAGATGAAGACACTATCTGCACCTCTCAGGAGGATCTCAGATGGTAGATGTTCTTTGATGGAGCTGTTAATAAGAAAAGGTTACGACATTGGAATACTCCCTATTGCCTCTGATGACTCCCACACCCCCATTGCCATTAAGATGGACTTCCCTTGGACCAATAACATGAAAAAATATGAGGCATGCACTTTGAGGCCTCGACAAAGGCATCAAACACCTACACGTCTATGGAAACTCCGCCCTCATTATCGAACAAATTCTTAGAAAATGGAAGTTAAATATGAGAAGCTCTTACCCTCCCATACCTACCTAGAAGAGATCGCCTCCAGTTCAAAGATGTTACTTTCCATTACCTTCCTCGCTCAAAGAACGGTCTAATTTATTCCCTTACAACCCTAACCTCCATGGTCGATATGCTTGAGGGAATAACAATGGCCCCTTTCCTGGTTCAGAAGCAAGTTACGCCCACCCAATGCAACTACATTGAGCTCGTAATCGAAGAAGACTCATACATGGCCGGATTATGGTACTATAACATTTGGATCCTCCCCAAACATGTTCAATATCTCAGAGATTCAAATAAGAAAGATCGTGCGGCCCTTTTCAAACTGGCTACCCAGCACATCATCTGCGACGAAGCACTTTCCAAGAGAAACTTCGATGGAACCCATTTACATTGCATAGTGGGGTTTGATATTGAAGAAATGATGAAAAAGATATATAAAGGGGAATGAGGGACGCACATGAACGATCACATGCTTGTAAAAAAATCAACCGTTAAGGGTGCTATTGGAATACCATGGTTCAAGAGTATACTACCTATATTTGAAGATGCCTAAAATGCCAACAGTTTGCAAACCTTCAACACTTGCCTCTTCGGGAATTGTACAAGATGACCTCTCCCAGGACCTTCTCCACTTCGGGCATCGACATCATAGGTACGATCACTCCCAAAGATTCTGCTAAGCACAAGTTCATCCTAGTTGCTATCAATTACTTCACAAAATGGGTCGAAGCTGAGTCATACGCGATGCTAAATGAAAAAAATTGGACAAGTTGATTAGAAAGAATATCATTTGTCGATACGGGGTTCCTCATGAGTTAGTATCCGATAATTGGATCCACTTTGAAGTCGAGGTCACAGAACTGGTCAATGAGTATGGAATTCAGGGACACAAGTCCTTTCATTATCGACCCCAAACCAATGGCGTTGTCGAAGCCACCAATAAAATCCTCAAAACCATCATCAGTAAGTTGACTGAACGTTACAAAGACTAGGACGATCGGATCCCCTACGTCCTCGGGGGCTACCCCACTTCCATCAGAAAACCTACTAGGGCTACCCCCTATTCTCTAGTCGGTGCCATTTTTAATGTGGTTTAAATTGAGCATCCGTGTAGATACTCTAATTGTTGTTATCGACTTTCGACCAAAACCTAAAATATTAGCTACACTCAAATGGAGTATAGAGGTCAGTCTGACAATCAAGAATCCACAGGCAATGTTCGATGGATTTTAACCAATTTATTACTTCTATTCTCAAATAAAAGTGTAAAATGTGATGGGTGTAAAAAGGAGAAAAATGAAAATAAAAAGTTAAATTACAAGTTAAAACTAAACAAAGAATAAGAAAATGAGATTAAAGTCACATCTCCGCCATGGGATAAACAACGCATGAAAGGATTTTTTGTTCGAAAACAATTAACTGAGAATAATCAATTAATTATAAACATCACACATGAAGGGACTTAACCCAAAAATGCGAGATAGAACATTTAGTCGAATATGGTCACAAATGGATTAAAATCGAATTATTGCTTCAAACACTAATGTTGCATAACAAAGAAAGTTAAACACATAATATTCGAATTTTAATACACGAGGTTTCAATTAAATGCAATTTTAACCAAAACCTAACTTTCAGAGCTCAACGTCAATTAATGGTAGAGATATGACCCCAACACTTGAACTAGCTACAAGACATGAATAAAACTATAACTACAACTAATTAGTAGGAAAATAAGAATTAACAAACAATAAACACTTAACTAAGCAATAGATAAAGAGAACAAAACAAGAACATGATAAATAAATCTTTAAATAAACGAAAGTGATAATGAATAGTAATATACTTACATAAATGGGTTGAACTCAAAGAGAAAAGAGGAGAGGGGAGCTCGAACAAAAATCCCCAAAATCTAACCTAACCAATGTAAAAATGAAGTCTCCCACTCAAATGAATGTTTTCCCATAAATACCCAACTAAAAACCCACCAAAAAATACAAATTTGCGGACTTTTACTATAGCCGAATAGATTCGCCCCTAGCAGGTCTCAATATTCATCGTTGATCAACATACGGAAAATTCCTTAACTTCTTTGTTATAAATCGTAATTAGGTGCGGTCGAAGGTTATGTGAAGCTAACTCAGAGGCCTATAACTTGCATGAACACTTTGGGCCATAATAACAAATTATGGGATGACTAAAATGCCCTTGAATGTGCCCTTTATGATGGAACTTTCTCGAAATGCGACCAAACTTCATGCTAAGCACTTTAACACCTACAAAAGCTCAATTATACCTCGCAAAGCATATAAACATTCATAAAAGAATTTGTCTGGTTAATAAGCATAAAATTAGGAATTAAGATACCCGAGGAAGCCAAAATGCATAAGTATAAAAGGTAAATAAATTCAATATTCGAGACGAATCACACCCCTAACTTACTCATTTCTAGTCACTAGAAATAAAGTGAAAATAAATAAGACGACAAATAGTACCATAAGAGACAAGATATATAAAAAAGAGATAAAATCCACTTTCAAGGGAGAACGATTGCATTTAGCATATGCAATAAGTTGTTAAATCCCTAGGTTACCCTAGTGGACGAGTGTCGTCTCGTCAGGGTTTTCAGGGATGAAACCCACAAACATCAAAATTTCCCCAAAACATGCCCAATCACCAATATAAGACAAAGTAAACAATAATGAAAAAGATTTCAAACATGATATTAGTGTAGACATCACATTCTAGGACCCTCTAACTCTCTCCTTAGGACCCTAACACCTCCCCACTTCACTACAAACCCTACGTCATACTTCGAGTACCGATCTAGAGACCATCGGGCACTCTCGGGTCTCATTTAACTCCGATCAACTATATCGTCAGAGAAAAATCTCAACGAATCTTTGAAGGTCTCTGAATACCCTTTCCAACGATCCTCCCCGTGCTCGAATTGGTATAACGGTTCGGACGAACGGACAATTTTACCACTGAAAATTGATTTGGAGGCCACCGGGCGATCGTGGGCCCTGATTTTACCCTAGTCAACTTCATCGTCAAAGAGAAATCTCTTTTAATATTTGAAGAACACTGAAACCCCTTTTTAATGGTTCGTCCTGTGTGTAAAATGGCATAACCATTCGAACGAATGATCCATTATCCCCGAAAATTAGAGGCCATCGAGCGCTCCTGGGATCCGTTCGACCAAGGTCAACTATTAGACTCAAATGATACTGAATGAATCTTTGAAGGTCATTGAATAACCTTTCCAATGGTCTACCCCGTGCACAAATCAGCTTTACGATACGGATGAACGACCCGTTTTACTGTGAAAGGTCACAGAGTGCTTTCGAGCTTCGGTTGACCAAAGTCAACTCTCTGAATTAAGTGAATCTCTTTAGAATGTTGAAGTAACTTGAATAACCTTTCCAACAGTCCACCTCGTGCACGATTCTGACTTACGATTTGGATGAACGATCCATTTTCGTTTGACAGTCTCCCGTCTAAAGGACTGATGAGCAATTACGAGCCCCATTTGACCTAATGTCAACTCCCAGACCAGGAAGAGAACCAAAGTACTCTTAAAGTTATCTAAATTATATTTCTAACGGTAGACACCTTGTGCATTTTGGATCAATGGATTGCATTCTACGACCATTTTTTTAAAAAAAATCTGCACGAGACTGCTGATTGGCAGTTCTATTTCCCTGCCTCTCAACAATGTGTCTAGGGTTACCTATCGATTGGTAGGGATAGGTCTATGCTGATCGGCACTCCCTTACCCTATAAATATAGGGCATGCCCTCATTACCAAAGCACACCTCAGATCCATCAATATCGGTGATCTCAGCAACATTCTCTTGCAATCAACGAAGTTTCCATGTGTGAAATTCCTTTCCATCTTTCATTCCCATCCTTTTCATACCCAATTTGAAAAATATCATTCTCTCTCATCCAACATTCATCTCAACACTCAAGGGATATCATCAAGGATTAAGATCAAACCTCAATTCTCCAAAGAAGGTCCAAACACCTTTCTCTCTCTTTAAATTTCTTTTTAATCGCATTAGTTACATAAATTCTCAATCTAGTTTTTACTTAATTCATACACATTAATATCTCATAATTTATTAGTTATATTGCACGTACTTTATATTTTATTAAAAAACAAAACAAAGAAAAAGAGGGTTACACCTATAAATTCCAACAGGATTGTCCACAACGATTTCTCAAAACTAAAATACATTTTTTACACACACACATAAAATAAATTCCCATTCGAATCTAATGGATAAACCCACCTCTTATACCACATGCGAACTACGTGGACTTTGATGCCTTTATAGGCTACATTGGTGTTTCAAGTTAAAATCCGAGACTCGAGTCCAATTTTCTAATTTTTCCAAATTTCCCATTTTCGCATTTATCTCCTTTTTTATCTATACATTATTTTGATACATTTTATATTTGTGACCTTTATTGGCGACTATCCAATATATATTATCATTTCATGATAACAACCAATATCTCGATAAACACATACATCGTATTTTCTAGATATTATTTTGGGGAACATTCCTTTGGATGACCTCACTCTATTTTTTCCATGATATGAGTTGGGGGATTTTGATCTCCATTTATATATACACGCACACAAACTTCACATAGAACTTAAGGAAAATAGTAACATAAGCCCATGAGAGATCGAAAGGGTGGGATGGGTGCCTAACACCTTGTCATTCCGTAACTTAGCCCCGGAACCTCTGAACTATTGGTTTTATAAGCATCAGTTTATCTTTGATGTCGCTCTCTCGAGGCGGCAACATGTTTTTTTGCCTATTTTGTGCAAAATAGGCTGGTGACTCCATCTCTTAACATTCACCCCACACCGACGATGGCCGAAGCGCTCTTAGAGAAAGGGGGAACGAGACCTTTTCTCCACCCCCCCCCCTTTTTCCCCTCGCTGGGCGATAGGGAGATATCTGGGATGGACACAATTAGCATGGTGAATGAATTCACACAAAAGTCTATATTATTAAACTTATAGAATGAACTTAGCCGAATTGAAATCTTAAAAGTGGAAGAGCTAGCACATGCAAAGTATGATTTGGCAAAACTTTTATGAACTTGATAAGTATTAAAGCGCGCATATATATGGATCCTCTCTTAATATTACACTAAACCAATGGAATCACTATGAATGGGAGGTAATTTACGGGACATGTGGGCATAAAGAGTAAATGTAAATGGAAACTAGGCCACGTACATGTCACAAATGAAGAATGTTATACATAAAATGAAAAACATGCAATCTCACCGCTCATTAAGGGATGCGAAATGCATTTTCACATATTATCTCAATTATTCAAACTTTTGAATTGCATTCATCCTAAGATGACATATGACTTTATAGGCTTGTAACGTAGGTTTGGGGTTAAGGGTAGGAAATGAAAGGGATTATTTACGGATTCAATGGTGTTTGGAGAAGAAAACTCGGGATAATGAAAAATTGCGAAGAATTTCAAAATGATTTCCATAACAAGCATTAGTTATGAAATTGGAGAGCGACAAGGATTATTGAAAACTATATACATCATATACAAACTTTCTCTTTCTTCTCTTTTCTTATTTTTCTCGTGTTTTCTTTTGCTTTATCACTTTTTCTTTTTCCTTTTCATTTATTTCATTTCTTCACTTTTCCCGCTCTCACGTGATTAATTGAAACCACATAACAAGAACATCATTCAATCCCGAGTATCATTCCAAACAAAGGTATGGAAGGAAATATGTGTGGTTTATAACTCTAGTGTGGAGTTGGTTATAGGATTTTTGGTTATGAAACGAATGGCAAATTAAGGCTTAAAGAGGTTGAATAGGGAAATATATAATATGAGGTCAAGGTTAATATGGGTGATATAACAAAGATAACCATGATCATTTCCTAAAATTCACGCAATGCTCGATTCAAAACAACTTTGAAAATCATTCTCAAGTAATACATTTCATAATAAACTCAATTAAGGAACGATCAATGAAAGAATAGAGAGATTACCGACGACTTTAACATTTTCAAGGAGGGAAGAGTAGTGTATAAAACTCACAAATGAAGAAAAGCTCAATGCTCACTCGGTGTAAGTATACACAATGCAACAAAGATTACCGAGTTATAAAAATCTTAAACCATTAATAGGCATGTGTAAGGTGTAAGAAATGAACCATAACCAATTAAAATTTTTAGTGGGGTGATGGGGGGTTTGGATGTAAAGGGGTACATATACAATTGGGATCCAAGAAAAATAGAATCACCCCCCAAATTTTTTTCAAGTAGAATGGGAGGCGGGATACATAAAGAGGAAAACCCCATCTTGGAAAACAATCCAAGCAAAGAGTCCTCGTCGATAAAAGGTTTAAACATTTCAAAAGTTTCAACCGGCACATAGGAATCTAGCGGTACTTGTAATGGTTCCATCATGGAGATAAAAAATGATGATGAAATAAATTCAATCTCAAGTGATGCGTCATCACAAAGAGATTGAATTTTAAGGGAGCAAGACTCACTTTCAATGAGATGTTCTTCGAAAAATTGAGGTGAAACACAAGTCTCAACCTCCTTTTTGTTTTCCAAATAAGAACCAATCTAATTGCGAAGTGATTCCATTTATAATTCACCACTATTAACGTTATGGCGCTTTGGGTGAAAAGAAGGAGGGTTTCTTCCAAAGTAGGCTTCCTTGGCTTTAGAACCTCGAATTCCTCATTTGGTTGAAACTCTTCTTCAACTTTAAAAATATCGAAAGAAAAATCGTCATTGGATTCGAATAATGCATCCAACTCTTGCTCCCCAAAATGATTTTCTTCCCGATATATGTTTTCAAGCCTTTCATTCTCAAGAATTCGAAGGCATTCAAGCACGGTAATAGGTGGAGGCGCAGATTCTTAAAAATAAAAAGATTAAGAACTATTCCAAAATAAATAACCATTATAATTATCGAAATCACTATAAGAAGACATAATTACTAAATGGTTTGTACATGGACAATCCACATAGAAAGGTGCGCGGTCGAGAATTCAATGTTTCTTGGTGCTCAAATGTGCCAACCTGCAAAAAAGTTTAAAACAAAGAATACATATACAAAGGAAAAGAATACTACGGAATAATAAAAAAATTACAATCTATAACAAAACAGTCCCCGAAAACGGCGCCATTTTTTATGTGGCAAAAATCGAGTGTCCGGGTAGATACGCTAATCGTTGTTATCGGCTTCCGACCACAATAAAAAATCCTAAACCATTAGCTACACTTAAATGGAGTATAGTGTCCAGTCCAAGTATCGAGAATCCACAGGGAAATTTCGATGGATTTTAATCGATTTATTACTTCTCAAATAGAAGTGTAAAAGGTGATGGGTGTAAAATGAGAAATACAAAATAAAACATTAATTACAAATTAAAATTAAATAAAGAATAAGAAAACGGGATTAAGGTCACATCCCCACCATGTGATAAACAACGCGTAAAAGGATTTTTGGTTAAAAAATAATTATCCAAGCATAATTAATTAATTATAAACATCACATATGAATCGACTTAACCCAAAAATGCGAGATAGAACTTTTAGTAAAAAATGGTAACAAATGGATTAAAATCGGATTATCGCTTTAAACACTAACATTGCGTGACAAAGAAATTTAAATGTATAATATTCCAATTTTAATACACGAGGTTTTGATTAAACGCAATTTTACGTAAAACCTAACTTTCGGAGCTCGATGCCCATTAGTGGGGGAGAAATGAACCCAACCCTGAACTAGCTACAAGACATGATTAAATCCATAACAACAACTAATTAATAAGGAAAACAAGAATTTACAAACAATAACTACTTAAATAAACAAGAGATAAAGAGAAAAAAGTAAGAATATGATAAATATACCTTTAAATAAAGGAAAGTGATAATGAATAGTAATATACTTACATAAATGGGTTGAACCCAAAGAGAAAAGATGAGAGTGAAGCTCGAACAAAAATTCCCAAAAATCTAACTTAACCAATGTAATAATGAAGTCCTCCACTTAAGGGAATGTTTTACCATAAATACCCAACCAAAAACCCACCAAAAAATACAAATTTGCGGACTTTTACTGTAGCCGAATCAATTTGGAAAATTGGCGAATCGATTTGACCGTAACAGGTGTCAGTCTTCATCTTTGATTAACATACAAAAAATACCATAACTTCTTCGTTATAAATCGAAATTAGGTGCGGTCGGAGGCTACGAAAAGCTAACTCATAGGGATAAAACTTTCATAGAGACTTTGGGCCCTAATAATAAATGATAAAATGACTAAAATGCCCTTGAATGTGCCATTTATGACGAAACTTTCTCGAAATGTGGCCAAACTTCACGCTAAGTACTGTAATACCTACAAAAGCTCAATTATACCTCGCAACGCATATAAACATTCATAAAAGAAGTTGTATCGTTAATGATCATAAAAATAGGAATTAAGATACCCAAGGGAACTAAAATGCATAAGTGTAAAGGATAAATAAATGCAATATTCGATACGAATCAGCATGGAAGAAGTTCTCCATGTTGAACTAGAAGTACCTTCCCACTGTGTCATGCTCGAGATAGAAATCAATGAGGAAGACTAATATCAAAGTCGCATGATGAACTATCATTCCTTGATGAAAAGAGACTTAAGGCTTTATACCATTTATAGGGGTACTATCGTCGAATAGTGCGATTAACTAATCGAATAGTCAAGGACCACGGTGTCCAAGAAAATGATATTTTCCTCAAAGAAATTGTAGAACTTGTCTGGGAACCCAGCGGGAAGTTAAAACCTAATTAGAGCGGCCCCTACATCAAAAAGAAAATTACGTCAGGTAGTTCCAATATGCTCATAGACGTCGATGGAGAAGACATGTCGCATCTAGTCAATCAGAACCGTCTCAAGAAATTATACGCTTAGTTCGAATTCTAAATACGCTATAATTCTTCTCATCCCCCTTCTATTATAAAAAAAATTATTCATTTCCCCTACCTAAAACTACATGGGACCTGACCCTCTCTAAATAATTCTTTTCAAAATAAAACTAGTTGAATTTTAAAAACCCACAGAGGTATGTAGGCAGCCCATAAAACATACATGGGCATGGTCCTTTATTTTTTCACAAAATGCTATTCTTTTCTAACCGTCGAGAACGGTGGTCCATCTCATCATTTACAAGAACAAAAGGATTATGTGTGCCTTAGCAATTGGTATAGACAATTCGAATGCAAAATTCATCAAAAGACACAACAAATATGTCAAAATCATTTTTATTTCTAATTAAGGGAAATACCATTACATGAAATATCAGTCGAGGGAGTCAAATAGACCACCTCCATTTCTAACCTAAAAACAACCTACCCAATCCCTACCAGATAACCAACTTTACAAAAAAAATTCTAAAACATCCCAAAATACTAACATAAACCACCCCAAATAAAATTCCACAGCTACACAAATACTAGCCCTAGCTTTACAAAATACTACTCTTAACTTCCAACAGACCCTGCCTCATCATCATTACCTTCTCCTAGAGGTCCTAATGTCTCCCACTCCTATTTGATTCTTCGTATGTTCTCCATGTAGCAGTATGCCTTGACAAGCTTTGTCGAAGACATAATGTCCTCCTTCATGGTGTCGAAGGCAATAAGCCACCTTTGCCCACTCTTCGCTTCCAAAATCTTCCCAAATACCCACTTCCACAACCATTTTAGATAATCCCCAAACACATACTAGACCCCTCTAACAGATTACGGTGGATGAGTAGACGGTCGGTGGCACTGACACAAAGGTACCAATATCATCCGTAAATACTCATTCAAGTCCTCTACTAGGAAGAAGTTGATTATACGAGGAGGCACTATCTGCTCCCACCCTACTTAGCACAGAAGACGCTAAGGAAAAAAGAAGGAAGTCTGTCAAAGTCTAACCAACCACACATATCAGTATTCTCCAAACTACAAAATATGTTGTACATCCCCCCACCATGACACAAACTAGCGAAGACATCGACCCCTGTGCTTCACGAACTAGTTAATATAGTCTTCTTTTGAAGGGATAAAACTGAAGAAGGGACTAATAAAGAATTTAGGGACACTCAACAGGGGATACTCAGGAGGGTTTGCCAGGTGAAACCTCTTAGAAATCCACATGAAAAACTTCATCGGTTTCCCTGTAGAAAATCAGAACGACCCTCCTTCCAAGCATCAAGACCATTCAAGGTCTCCACGAACACTATCGCTGCAGGACTATAGTGGTAAAATATCCACGCCACTATCATAGCCACTTGAGGATCGACTGTCAGGTCACCCGCCACCAGTAAGAAGACTAGTAGTCAAGCCCAAGGCAATAGCTATGGTAAATCCAGTATCAGAGAAATCCCTCTGGCACATCGAGTTCATTACTATCGGGAGAGTGCTATTACGCCATGGACCAATGACCGAGTTATCGAGGGGTGGATATGAAGTAACTCATCCAAAGACACCTAAAGGGAATGGAACAAGTCAGGCATAGACACTACCACCCTGAGTTTGATCCCCAACATCGCTGAAAACTCCTCACAAGTAGGGTAGGCCTCATCTAAGCCAAATAAAAAACATGATCCTCATGGTACTAGAATTGTATCGTCGCCTTTAGCAAATTTCAATCTATAGCTCGATTGTGACATAAAAAGACCCGAAGCAGGTATCATAATCGACATAAAAGAAGAAAGACATAAAAGAAGAGATAAGGATGGTGGTGAAAAATGCATTTCCTAAACTCCTTTTTTATACCCAAAATTTTTCACAAAGATAAATTACCCAAAACCTCATTAATACCCCTGACTACAAGTACTCTAAGTATGCAGAAAGTATAATGAAGGCCAAAAAAGTGATTTAGCTTGAACCTTATGCTGATAGGAAGGACAAGGGATATGTCGTTCAACACCTCCTTTTTAGAAAAAATATCCTCTTTTCCTCTTTTGACTAAAAAATCAAATTCTTACTTTGAAAAAGATTAATCCACGAGTAATTTCTTTTATTACTCCCCTTTTTCATAAAATAATTTTTTTTCCCATAAACACTTTTATCTACATCTTCGCAAAATAAATATAATCTCGGCAGAAAATTAAGTGCATGTAGATTAAGTCACTAAGAAATGCACATTTTTCATATGTAAGCCTTTTTTTGGCATTATTACATCTTTGCATGAACAAAAGAAAAAAATACAACGGGACCCTGCCTGAACCCTCTACCCCCCTAAATCTCAGCCTCCGCGGTGCACACAATTCCCTCTGCGATGGGCGGTAGACCCCCCACTCTCGGCACCATACATGAGGTGGTTGACTTCTTCACATAAGCAAACATAAAGGCCATACAGTCCTTAATATCTTGCAGTTAATTGGTCGACACCCGCACAAATTGTGAGGAGAAAATAGAAAATAAAAAAATTCGAGGAAGATAAGTATACCTCAAGATGGAGTGCCTCATCAGTAAGGCCTGCTAACCCCTCCATCGATGCATAAGAATAGTGGATCATGCTCAATGACTCCCCACTTCTCAACTAAAACTTGTAAGAAGGAGGAGTGACCTGAATAAGCAGAGCTTCCTCGACTTCCTCGACCGCTGCCTCTGCGCCACCTCTTATGCTCTGGGACGAGGCCACTAGTACGCTAGTACATATCTTCGATGTAATGGTAGGTGAAGGCATATTTTGCACGTTGTATGTGCAGGAGGGAATCAAAAAACTTATCACGAAATCCAAGTAATCACAACTCGTTGTCGTATCAGTATAGGGCGTATAAGGATTGCCTATCATCATCGCCGCCCTGGAATTGTTTATCATGTCTCTCACTCACCTCATATACAATAGGGGTGCCGAAGGTGGGACCTACACCTCCTCCTCCATAATCTTCCTCATAACTCTCTCCCCTAGGTACTAGATGTACCTGAACTCATGCATCAGCAGCCATCATATCTACGTGTGCATACCGTAACCCACGTGTCCTATGAAGAAACGCCCCAAGGGTAGAAGGTCACCTACATCCCAAGAAAAGAAATGGTATCCACATTAAATAAAGAAATCAAAAAAAAAAAAAAAGATAACTTGGTCGCTAGTTAGGTCATTCAACACTTTTCGTAAGTCCTTCACGGACAAGGACTAGTTTGACTGTCGGTTGGACATTCACCACTAGTACATCCTACAGAAGTTTCACAACTCGCTATCCTTTAGGGAAACCAACCCCACATTACGTCTAATCACCTAGTTTAACCACATCTACAAGAAGATAATTAAATCATAAGAAAGAAACAAGAGAGAGTCTGTAAGAAAATAAAGGGAAATAAACTTAAAGTTACCTCCAGAAGGTACGTGGGTGCTGTAAAAGTCTGCTTACTGAATGTATCCAGGGAAGCATAAAAAGACGCCAAGGTGAAGCTCCCCCAATGGTATATATGTACATATGCAATAATCCTCAAGTATAGAAAAAACTAGAGATGGACGACGTCACCACTCGTCGCCACCATCAACCCTCATAGCAAAAGAAAAATAAACATAAGGGTAATTTTCCTCACTTGCCGCCCATCAGTCTCATCAATCCGTATCTTCATTTTCATATCCCTCAAATGAGAAATTTAGATAGAACCCCTCGATACGATTGTACCCACTGTTGATGCAAAAAACTAGACTAGGCTAATTAGTTGATCACAGATAAATAGAAATAAAAGAGACAAGAGATTTTTAAAGTGGTTCATCTTGATGGAAGAGCCTACGTCCACTGGTGTGTAACGCTTTGGGATTATTCAATTGCCTCTTTTTTCGCCTCTCCCTATATGTAGGGTTTACAATGTATTTATAGACCTCGGGGGGTGTACAAGAGATGGAATATCAAAGGATGTAATGTTTTTATATCGCAGACATTTACATCTATACAATCATTAATGTATACAACTGTTGGTGTTTGGCTGTCATCGTTACTCAGCATTCTTGGTGTTGGTCGGTATCCCTGGAGTTGGTCGGTATTCCATCCTTAATGACTAGGATTAATCTCCCACTGTATAACATGTGTCAGTCTCTAAATGGTCCATGTAGATGAATAATTTTTTGTATCAACTAAAGACCCTAATGTTTCATTCCTGAAGTTTTTACAAGAGTATGGAGCATTTGACTCTTAAAGTTGCTCGGGCAATAATTTTAGGCCTGGTCGGTTGTCGACTTCCCCTACATGTAAAAATTTATGGTTTATTTATGGTAATATAATGCGCATGGCATTTTTGAAATTATCCCCAACTTTAACGAATCAATTTTGGGCCAATTCGTCTTTTCTGTCTTTTATCCACCATCACTTCAATCGACGCTGCCTTTTAATCATTACTTTTCCAATTTTCGAGGCAACCTATAAAGGGAGGGAAAATCCACAAAATTTTTCTACCTTAAATCTTCTGAGAAGCTTTCTTTTTCTTTCTCGAACGATCATTTTATGTTCTTCAGTTCTTGTCAAATCCTTAATTCCTGTAAGAATTCTTTCTTTTCTCTTATATTCTTCATCATGGTTTACTCTGTTGATTCTCTTGATGAATTCAGAAATGAATTTAAAATTCCATCTTGGGTTATTTTGGAACATGCTATTTTACCTGCTGATTTTTTCTCACTTGCTAAGTGTCACTAGTTTTCATCTATTTTTATAGATGAATGTGGGTTTACTTTTCCTCCTAACCCACTATGCCTTGAATTTTGTCAATACTTTGACATTGTCCCAGCTAGGGTAGCCCCCAATACTTGAATCAAATTCATGGAACCCATCTAGAGATTCCAGAGATAATGTTTTGTTATAAGTGGGTAACTACTGACACCACTTTTTATTTAAAGACTAGGGTTGTAAATAAAGTGTTAGTAGTTAATCTTCTAAACTCCAATAGGGATTATTTTCAGCATGGGGTTGTTGTAAAAAATTGGCAATACGCCCATTTGACTAGAAAAGCTGAGTACTAGGGGCCTAGGTGCCCTCCTTTTGGCAATGGGATATGTTATTCCTCATTCAACTACTTTGTCTTGTACATATCTATTTAAATGTTACACTAATTATTGCTTTATAAATTCTTATTGCAGTTGATCAGAAGAGAAGTTGCCCCAAGAAAACTGAAGTGAATTTGAGGGAGTTGAAGTTTATTTGGGGACTTTATCAATGGATTGGCGAGGAGCACGTCAAGTTTGCATCTTATTTGCTGCAGTATAAGAACACAATCTCTTCATTTGTTTCTCATCCTACTCCTTCCTCTGTAATTGACCTTGAATAAGAACCTCCTTCTATTTCCTCACCCACTGCATCTGGCAGTGGTGATCTTGTTATCCTTTACCCTTCCTCCTTAGATTCAAATTTGCCCCTTGTTATATCCATGGGGAAGAGGAAGATTCCCAGCATTTTGGGAGACATAGCTCCCAATCTCCCTTCCAAAGGAGCTGATATAGGGGTGAAAAATAAAAATGAGACTGGGAAGAAGCCCCCAACCAAGCAAATTGAAGAGAGCTCCCTGACTAGAATAAATAAGCGGCTGCCTTCTAAGTTAGCAGAAGGTTCTTTTGCTCATCCCAACCGACATGAGTTCATCGACATATCTTCTTCTACCTCTTTAGTGGTCCTTGGCCCTAGATTGGCAATACAATTAATAAATTCTTGGACTTTGCCAGACCATAGGAGTGTTGTTGCTGCATTACCTCGCTCAAAGAGTTCTGACAAGGCTGCTCAAAGTCTTGCTCTGGTATATTCTTTTTACTTTCTTTAATTACTATCTCTTACTTTGTTCTTCATAATACTGACTTTCCTTGTTGTTCTTATGCAGTTTCTTATTGACTTCAATAATATGTTGGAGAAAAATGAGGCCTTAAGATCTTCTTCCTCTGTTAAAGTTGAAGAAGCTTTTAATGAGTTGAAAAATTCATTGCTTGATTACTAATAAGAATTGGATAATGAACAAAAGAACTGGGAGGAGAGGATGAAAGCTACTGAAGAAGATGCTAAAATCGCTTGGGGTGTGGCTGACAAGTTGTAGAAGGACTTAGACGCTGAGAAATTCAAATTTTCCCAGCTAGAGAAGGTGAAGAGGGAAAAAGCCAGAGAGTCTGGCTTCAACAAAGGCTGGGATAAGTCCTTTGGTGCAGCTTCTTCGCAAATTGAGTTTGCAAAGAAAAAATGCTTCAAGGATGGCTGGTCTATTGCTCTGGTGGAGGTCGGCACTCCAAAGGATTCTGAGCTATTCTCGCAATATGATCCTGGGACTCCTCCAAATCTGGATGAGGAAGTTGATGATGGGGGTTACAGTGAATCTTTGATAATGGTGGAGTCTGCCGATCAATACCAAGATGTTGATTCTAGTGCGCCCTCCAAAATTAATCCTCCTCTTCCTTCAGCTCCTGCTTCTTCTTCAGCTAATCCTGAGGCAGATAAGAAGAAGGTGTAAAACCAAGAAGCTTTTATTTTCCTTTTTCAATAGTTGTAATCTTTTTTATTTTTTTAATATGTATTTTTACTTCCCTTTTTATTAATGAAAAGAGAGATATTTCTATTCCTCTACTTGTGTTTTTCAATACTTTGCACCTTGTTGATTGATGACTTTCTTCTTCTTAATATTTTATGTATAAATTGGAATAATTCTCATCTACTGACTCCGAGATACTCCAAAGGTATAATGATCTTTTCAAAGTTGGTCACTTATCTCTGACTGATGCCGACCTACTCCAGTTGCTCGGGAAAGGGGTATCCGAGAAATCCAAAGAGGCTTATGTTCATCTGAAGTGCCTTCTTGATTGTGTAGTGGCCAATAATGTTGCCTACTTTGAAGTGATTGAAGATCTCTAGGAGGAGCATAATGAAGCTAGGGTACTTTTGTATGAGGATTATGAGAAGAAATTACAGGACCTTAATGAAGGTTGGGGCTTTGAGCAAAAGTTAGATAAATTTATTTCTCATTTCTGAAGATAAGAATTCCGATTTAAATGTGAAGTAGATGAAGCAAGGGACATTTCCAAGCTTCTAGGGGAAGATAATAACAACTTGAGAGATAAACTTGATGCCCTGAAGTCATTCAGTGTTGTTGTTGCTACTACAGATGAAGGTCATTCCTTCTTCGAGGCTGGAAACGTAAGGTTGAGTGAAGAGTTGGAGGCTCTGAAGAAAATAAAACCTACTTCTTCATCTTGCAGAGCTAGAGTCAAACTTGGATGAGGTACTGGATGAGGTACTATAGAGGAAGTTAGGACCTAACATGCCCTTGCCAATCAAGTTGCACAGTTAAAAGCTAAAGATGAAGCTATTATTGAGATGTCCCAGAAGCTATAGACCTTTTCTGAACAACTATCCACTCAATCTTCTCAATTACAAGCTAAGGATGGAGTGTTGAAGAAACTGCATTCTCAGGTTAATAAATTAAACTTTCAATTCCATAAACAACAAAGGGAAGTCTGGATGGAGGCATATAATGAAGCACTGGGGCATCTTGATGATAAGCTTCAACAAGCTAAGAATGAGAGCTATAAAGGGAGTTGGATAAATTCTTTGACAGTGATAAAAGTGGATTAAAATAACTCATTATGGGACTAGTATGATCCAGACTTGCTTGAGCTTGACAATCCTCCTTTTAAATTAGATGTCAAATGGATTCCTGTTCATCGTATTCCTCAATGCTTGATTTCAAAATACTTAGGAGATTACGATCTTCATGATAAATTAGAGATCATCCGACCTCCTCACCTGCTTGATCGTCCTAGTAGCTGTAATTCCAGAATGCTTCAGGATTTCAACTTCATCAACTCTCCTTATACTTTAAATGACCCTCCTGTTGGAATTAATCTTGTTTCAAAATTTGAAGGAAAATGTCCTACAGAATGAAGCTTTGTACTTTGTTTTATTAACACAGTCATGTAATTACTTTGATTGAATGAAATGGATATTTGATTAACTTATCTTATGTTGAATGTTATTCCTTTCTTTATCATTAATTCTATTGATACACTTTGATTAAGTTGAGTATCAATGATCAATGAGTGAAGATGTTATACTAGCATACTTAGATTAAAATCTAAATTTAGAGTTATCTACCCTTGTGTCTCCAAAGGTTTTACTAATGCACCCAAGTATTGGATTTTTGTAATAAATACCAATGGTGTGACCAGGCGTTTGTGGAATATGTGGTTACGTTCCTCTTGAGGAACCTTTGCAATGCCCGTCCTGTACTTTGAATAGCAGGATAAAGATCTTATTCTATCCTTATGTTTACGGACCAAGTTTCTTAAGGATTTAACATCCTGTTGACTTGGACTTCATGTATCAATGATCAAGTTTATGGCTGTTTTGAGAAACTTATTGCTTTTGTTGAGCAACTTTCAGGGCAATGTTTGCTGAGCTGAGTAATAGTTTTTCGAACCGAGCAATAATTTATAAATTTTTATCAAGATAATGTAGTGAATAACACGAGTACTCCCCAAAAAATGAACAACAAAAATGGAAAAAAATTAAAGGTTTTATTAATATTGCAAGCTGAAAACTGATTACAACATCATTGATAATACGTTTGGAGATGCTCTGCAAGCCATGGATTTTTGAATTCTTCACCTTCCAAGGTTTCAATTCAATAGGTTCCATGTCGGATCACTGCTGAAACACGGTAGGGCCCATGCTAATTGGCTTCAAGCTTGTTATTTTTTTAGAGAACTTTCTTCAACACATAATATCCTTCTTTCAAGTTGGTTGGTTTCATCCTTTTATTGTAAAAACGGGTTGTTCTTTGCTGATAAGTTGCATTATGTAGGGCAATATCTTCTCTTACTTCTTCCAGCATGTCTAAATCCAACCTTCTCATTAGGTCACTTATAGGAGAGTTAAAATTTAAAACTCTACGAGATGGCAAGCTTAGCTCAACAGGAATGATAGCTTCAGTACCAAATGCTAACATATATGGGGATTCTCTAATTGTTGTTTACGGTGCTGTTCTGTATTCCCACAAGACAGAGTGTAGCTTATTTATCCAATTTTCCTTGGCATCATCAAGCCTTTTCTTCAACCCATTAATTAGGGTATTGTTCATAACTTCAGTTTGTCCATTACTCTCAGGATGTCCTGGAGCAGAATGCAATTTTTGAACATTGGATTAAGCACAGTAATTTGCGAACTCATCATTGTCAAGCTGTGTTCATCATTGGTAATGAAAGCATAGGGCAACCCATACCTACAAATGAATGTTATCCATATGAATTGATAGACCTTTTCATAAGGCATATCTATTAAAGGCTATGCCTCTACCCATTTTGTAAAATAATCCACGACGACCACCAAGTATTAAATCTTCCTCGGGCGGTTAGCAATGGACGAGGTCTATACCCCACATGGAAAATGGCCATGGTGAAGTGATTGGAGTGAGAGCATCCTGTGGAGTTTTGCGAATTATGGAAAATCACTGACATTTATCACACTTCTTGGCAAAAGTTGCACAGTCTGCTCGCATTGTTGGCCAGTAATACCCTTGAGTACTGATTCTTTGTAGAAGTGTTCTCCCTACTATATGAGCTCCACATGATCCTTCATGTACCTCCTGAATTATATCTTGGACCTCTGATAGATGCACATAGTGATGCAAATTGATTGTTAGTCCTCTCTTGTATAGAACACCCTTATCTAATACATAATAAGCTACATGGTATTTTAAATTCTTTGCTTCCATCGTATCTGTTGGTAGAGTTCCTTCTTCAATGTATGATGTGATGGGGTCCATCCAGGAGGGGCCCATATCTATAACAATGATATTGATCATCAAATCTTCATTTATGCTCCTATTGGCCAAAATCTCAATAGAGATAGTTCGTCGGAGTTCAATTCTGGTAGCAGAGGCTAGCCGAGCAAGGGCATCGGCTCGGGCATTTTCCAACCTTGGGATTGTTTACATCTAAACGACTAGTAAGTTTACAATGACTTCCATCGCCTTGGATAAATACATGGTTGTCAATTCTCCTTTGGCTCCATATAAACCTAGTGTTTGGTTTACTACCAGCTGAGAGTCACTGTTTGCCACTACTTGCTCGGCACTAAATAAATGTGGGATAAACTTAGACTTATAATAAGAGCTTTGTACTCTGCTTCATTGTTTGAAGCATGGAATTAAAAACGTAATACATACTCAATATCAATACCATCAGGAGTGTTGAGTATTATACCTGGCCCACTACTGGTTGAACAAGATGATCCATCAACATATAAATTCCAGATAAGGACGTTGTTGTCGAATGCTTGATCTGTCAAACTCCCATCGTGAAATATTTTTCCCTTTGCTTCTTCATACTTCCTGGTCATTTCTGCATTCGGGAAGAGGAGTCTGGTAGGTCTGCACTCACTTCTTTTGAAGAAAGTTCTTCGAGAGCTTTCTTAGTAACATTACTTTCTCCTGATTCTTATTCTGTCTTCTCACTTTGTTGCTCAGGGACCTCAGAGTAGATAAACTTCGCTATGAAATTTGCCACTGCTTGGCCTTTCAGAAAAGACCTTGGTTCATATATGATATCATAATCCCTCAATTCTAAATCCCAGTACATTAATCTAACAGATTTATCTAGTTTATGCAAAGCCTGCCTTAGAGGCATATCAGTGTAAACTAGATTGTATGGGCTTCGAAATAGGGTTTCATGTGTTTATATGCTTCAATCAATGCCAATGCCAATTTCTCCAAACGAGGGTATCTGATTTTTGCTCCTCGAAAAGCCTTACTGGTATAGTAGACGGGTTTTTGAACTCCATTCCCTTCTCGAATCAATGCAGAACTTACTGTCGATTCAGAAATAACCACGTACAGGTACAACTTTTCACTTGTGCTTTGTTGGGAGAGCAATGGAGGTGACCCCAAATACTTTTTTAACTCCCTAAAGCTTTTTCACATTTTTCATTCCATTCAAAGCTTTTTCTGAGCACCTTGAAGAACGATAGGTATCTATCTGTAGCTCGAGAAACGAATCTGTTCAAGGTCGCTACTCGTCCGATCAGTCTTTACACGTCCTTTTTGCAAGTTGAAGATTGCATTTTAATTATTACCTTGATCTTGACTGGATTTACTTCAATTTCCCTTTGATTTACAATATACCTAAGCAACATTCCCTCTTACACTCCAAAAACACATTTGGTTGGATTCAGCTTCATCTGGTGCTTCTCAAGTTGATCAAAAGTCTGGCTGAGGGCGACAATGTGATCAGATTCCTTTTTTCTTTTTGTAAGCATATCATCTACCTAAACTTCCATATTCTTGCTTATTTGTTCCTCGAACACCTTATTGACCAGCCTTTGATATGTAGCACCTGCATTTTTCAAACCAAAAGGCATAACATTATAACAGTATGTTCCTTGGGGATTGATGAAAGAAGTGCTTTCCCTATCATCGGGTTTCATTTTTATCTGGTTATAACCAGAATAAGCATCCATAAAGCTGAGAAACTCATGTCCTGATGTAGCATCCTCGAGCTGATCTATTCGGGGTAAAGGAAAGTGATCCTTTGGGCATGTTTTATTTAAATTCGTGAAGTTTACACAAATTCTCCACTTGTTGTTTTTCTTTTAGACCATAACTACATTTGTCAACCAGTCTGGGTATTTCACTTCCTTAATAAAAGCTACTTTTTGAAGACTTTCGACCACTTCCTGTATGGCTTGGTTCTTCTCGAGGATGAACACTCTTTGCCTCTGTTTGACTTGTTTAAATTCTTTACTTACGTTGATCTCATGACAAAGAAAATTGGGATCTATCCCAGGCATGTAAGGACATATTTTATAAGTCCGTTATCAATTAATTATATCGTATGCCGTTAAAACCGTCAAAGAAATTCAAGAGCAATCTACATCAAGACGGATCCAAATATATCAAGGTTTTTCATAAAAAAGACTCCGCAAAGTTTACTTTGGTAAGGTTATGTTTTTAATACCTTAACTTTGCACTTAGAGCTTTGGGATATTTTTTCAAAATATTTTCTAAGTGTTGGAGCGGACTTTTTCTTCAAAATTTAAGAATGAGTAATTTTTCTAAGTCCTGTAGCGTACCTCATTTTTTATGACAGGTCATTCAAACGATATGTCATCTCGTTCGAGCGACATGTGCATGTCGCGTAATGTCGTTCAACCGACACGTGTACGTTGTTCGCGCGAGATAGCTATTTTGTTCGAGCGGCTGAGGCGGCGTGTTTTTCTATAAATACTCATTAAATGGTTTCGTTTTGATTAAGAAGTCCTAGCATTTCTAAAGACAGAAAGCTGCGAAACTACAGAATCCTTTTGACTTCTTCTTTTAGGGTTTAATCCCTTTTTGTTTTCAATTCATAAAAATCCCATGTGATTTGGTGAATTTTTTTAGTGTTCAAGAACACACTTTGCTTTTGATCATTCTTTGTGGGGAGAACTCTACAACCGGAGAGCTGCGTGCTATTGTGGAGGAAGTCCTTGTGAAGACTTTAGACTGTGTGTCTAGACTGCGTGTCCTTGTGGTATAACTGCGCGTGAACCACTGCTGATTTCTAGCCGTTGCTTTGAAGGTTTGACAAATACACCATGCATTACACACTTGTGGGAGATTATCAGGTTGTATGTAAGTCAATGGTTTTGTAAACTTTTCAAAGTTCTAGAAATAAAAGGTCTTGCCCTGCGGGGATTTTTCCTGAAATTTGTGTCGCATGATTTATTTATTTATGGGTTGACACACGCACACATGGAGTTGCATGTTTAGGGACTGAATTGATTTTGTTTAAAAATAGACTCTAATTAAACAAGGTTTACTTGGAAACTTGTGAATTAATTTAAATCGGTATCACACACCGTCATATTTTACAAATTGGTATCAGAGCGGGTTACACTAATTTATCGTGTGATCTTTGTTTTCCGCAAAAATTTGTGTGATATTGATTTTTTTTAAATCAATTTTTGTGAAAAAAATCGCAATTTTTTCGATGGAGCATTTATGTAATCAGATACCCCCCTTGATGACACGAGTCAGAGTTTTGATGATATAAATCGTTTGAATTTGACGTTTGCTAAAACAATTGATTTTTTGGAAAAAGAAAATTCTCGTTTAAAATCCGCTATGGATCACTTGCAAGCGATTCAAAATCAAAGAGATTTTTATCGTGAGAAATTTGTTGCCTTGGACCATGACTTTGTTGCTTTAAATTTGTCCAAGATGGAGAGTGATGATAGGGTCCTATATTTAGAAAAATAATTAGAGGATCTTAAAAATTCGATGGTTTGTGTTTGTGCCAAAGAGGATAAAAATATTTTAATCAATGAGTTTGTGGCACATGAAAAGACTCTTAGGGAAAAGTTTGTTTTTATTGAGTGGGAGCGAGATAACCTTATAGGTTTGATTGATAATTTGAAGAAGGAGTTCCTCATATTGTAAGGGCCTAATTCTTTGCTTGAGTAAAAAATTTGTAGTTAGAAAATAATTTGACAGACTCGAGTAGGTTTGATAGTGATCGAAATGGATCATCTTGTTCTCCTTCTTCTAGTTCTAAAGCCAAAAAAATTATTTGTTTTAGAGGGACAATTAATCCCAAGGACGTTAAAAAAGATCACACTTTAGGTAACATTCCTCCCGTTTACACATGTTCACATTGTGGTAGGAAAGGTCACCTTAGTAGATTTTGTTTTGTTCTTGGAAGAAGTCCTAGGAAGTCGAAGTCTAGTGTTTTGTTGGTTTCCAAAACCCCGTGTCGACGTGTTACATCCATTTGGTTTAGGAGATCACTTTTGGATACGCTAGATTTTAGAATAGTTTATTCTCATTTGCTTGCACATGACTCTTCTCTTGCCATATCATATAGATGATTGTGTTTGGATGTTTTTCATACACTAGTTGTGTTTTCATTATATATATATATGTTTGCTAGTGTTATGACATGTGTACTTTTTGTATAATTTTTTTTGAAATTTTTGAAAAATACAAAAAGATTTTATTTTGATAAAATTTTGAGAAAATCCAAAAGGAGTTTTTTATTTTATTTTACACCTTTTATGGATAGACACTTAGGATGACCGAGTCAAAACATCATTCCATTTTTCATGTGACTATTTGACAGTGTTTTGAGACAATATATCATGTCATCTTTGTGCTTTATAATGTTTGGAGTCATTGAGATGTAATTAAGTGTTACTTCCTATATGTTTGACTCATGATTTTCTTTATTTCACACATGCACGAATTTGTTTGATTATTGTGCTTGTCTTATCAAATGTTGGTTGGATATTTTCACTTCAATCATGTCTTTAAAAACGAACCAAGCGCGATAAAACATGACAAGAAAGTTGTGCATGTAAGATCCATTTATGAGTTTGTGTGCTTTATTTGAAAACGGGGAAGGGTTGCGAAAGGTTCATTTGGCCTTTGCAAATACTAAGCCACCGTTATATCGGACCTAAAAAATTAAGGGATTTTATTATCCAGGGGTCCAAAGAGGTTTAAAAGAGCCCAAAAAAATTTAAAGGAAATAAAAATAAATTCATGCCAAAAAGGGGCCATTAGGTTTTTGCACCGATTCTCCAAAGTTTGAGAATTTAGTTTATACACCTCTAAAAGAAAATTTATATGAGGGAGTTTGGATGGAAAATTAAAACAGGTTTGCACTTCCTTGAAAGTCTGGAAAAATCGTTACATAGTTTTGGATGTTATTGGTGTGGAAATCACTTTGACTTTGATTTGTTGATTTTCATAAGACGATGTCATCTAAATTCAACAATTTTTACACCTAAGGATACTTTTGATGTTCATTCGTTAGGGGTATACGTATTCATCGCGCACATATGATTGATTGAGTTTATTTACCTATTGAATGTGTTCACACCCATTCATTCTGTTTCCATGACTTGGTTGTGTTAGTATAAATCCATGGTGTATGATTTTTGTATCTTATTTTTGCTTTGAAAATTTTGAAAAATCAAAAATAGTTTGTGAAAATTTTTCAGATACTCTTTTGCATGAACGTAGTTTGATCCTTATTTGCCATGCATTTTTATCATGACACTCAATGTTTTGATTGTTTCTTCTTATCTGTCTATTTGGGGACATCATAAAAAAGGGGGAGAAAGAATTATCATGTTATGGGGGAATTTTTGCATTATGGGGGAGATTTGATTTATTATTGATTTATTCTTATATCATTTCAAACTCGATGCGTCAGGAAGGTTTTTGCTTTTTCTCATGTGTGTAGGTACAAAGATTGATGATCATTATGTTGCACAACTTGATGATAAAAGCTTTGAGATTTGATGAAGATTTTTGAAGAAAATTTATACCTTTTCAGTTTTGAGATTTATGGGAGGGTAGATTTGTATAGGCATTTTGGTATTTGATAATTCAGATGTTTTTATGTATTTACTAGCATAGACATAGGGGGAGATTTGTAAGGACATATTTTATATGTCCGTTATCAATTAATTATGTCGTATACCATTACAACCGTCAAAGAAATTCAAGAGCAATCTACATCAAGACGGATCCGAATATATCAAGGTTCTTCATCAAAAAGACTCCGCAAAGTTTACTTTGGTAAGGTTATGTTTTTAATACCTTAACTTTTCACTTAGAGCTTTGGGATATTTTTCAAAATATTTTCCAAGTGGGAGCGGACTTTTTCGTCAAAATTTAAGAATGAGAAATTTTTCTAAGTCCTGTAGCGTACCTCATTTTTTTATGCCAAGTCGTTCAAACGATGTGTCATCTCGTTCGAGCAACATGTGCATGTCGAGCGATGTCGTTCAAATGACATGTGTACATTGTTCACGCAAGATAGTTATTTCGTTCGACCGACTGTGGCAACGTGTTTTTCTATAAATACTCATTAAATGGTTTCTTTTTCATTAAGAAGTCCCAACATTTTGAAAGACAGAAAACTGTGAAACTGCGGAATCCTTTTGAATTCTTCTTTTAGGGTTTAATCCCTTTTTGTTTTCAATTCACAAAAATCCCATATGCTTTGGTGAATATTTTTGGTGTTCAAGAACAGACTTTGCTTTTGATCATTCTTTGTGGGGAGAACTCTATAACCGAAGAGTTGCTTGCTATTGTGGAGGGAGTTCTTGTGAATACTTTAGACTGCGTGTCTGGACTGCGCATCCTTGTGATATAGCTGCGCGTGAACCACCGTAGATTTCTAGTCGTTGCTTTGAAGGTTTGACAAAGACACCTTGCATTACACACTTGTGGGTGATTATCAGGTTGTATGTAAGTCAATGGTCTTGTAAACTTTTCAAAGTTCTATAAATAAAAGGTTTTGCCCTGCGGGGATTTTTCCTGAAATTTGTGTCGCATGCTTTATTTATTTATGGGTTGACACACGTACACACGTAGTTGCATGTTTAGGGACTGAATTGATTTGGTTTATAAATAGACTCTAATTAAATAAGGTTTACTTGGAAACTTGCGAATTAATTTAACTCGGTATCACACACTGTCATATTTTACAAGGCATGTTTTCATGACTCCAGGTAAATGCATGTTTTCTCTATTTAAGGTAGCTCACTAGTTCCTGTTTAAGAACAAGATCCATGTTGTCCCTATTTGAGTGGTGCATTCCGGTTCATTATCATCTAACACAATGCTTTCAGTTGCTTCCACAATTTGTACCTATACCAGCTCTATTCCCTCTCTTAGATCTAAGGTTTCAACCTCATATTCTTCATCAAGCTTAGGAGTATCCACTTGGTAGGTAGTGGTCTTCTTCTTTATTTCTTCCAAGTATTCTTGCTCGGCAGAAGAATAATAACACTCCCGAGCTACTTTTTGATCACCTTTTACAATTCCCACACCAAAATTAGTAGGGAATTTTAGATAATGACGAACAGTGGATGGGACTGCTTCGAACTTCTTCAGCCCTACTCTTCCCATTATTATATTATATGCTGAATGGACATTTTTATCCATTACAAAGAAATGGATCTTCTCTGTTCGGATAGCTGGACAGGTGCCTATCATCACTTCCATTTTAATGGTTCCCAAAGGGAATACTTTCTCACATGCAAAGCCTATTAGTGGTCGATGATAAGGCTTTATTTGGCTAAGTTTAAAATCCAAGTTGCTGAAATAAGGATAAAACATGATATCCACCGTGCTAACATTATCTACAAATACTCTAGAGACAATGATTTCTTCTTTTTTTCTTTGATTATCATTGGGTCGTCATAAGGATACAATACTCCTGAAAGGTCATTTTTAGAGGAACCAATTACTAGTTTATCTTTGTTAACCTTCCTTGGTCAATCCTCCTTTGCAAGGTTGATCCTATGTATGTAAGAGCAAGCTTAAGCCTCATGGATGTAATCTTTTTTCTCTTTTGTATGATCTCCTCCTCATGTGTCTCGACCTATAATCATTTGGCAATCAAAAGAACCAAAATTGATACAGAATAACTTTGATCATATTCATGAGTTCTTTTCTTCTCCTCTCTAGGTTTGCAAGGAGATTTCGATCTATGTCGACCTCCTACGTTGTTCTGTCGATCAAAGTACTGATTCTGTTTTCCTCTTCGGATGAGAGTTTTAATCTCATTTTAAAGAGCTATGTAATGTTTCGTCGTGTTACCATGATCAAGTACTTAGTTTTGTCTCTCTTGGTCGGGGAACTTCTCAACTTATTAGGCAACGCACATCTTTATTATGATTGATTTCCTCAAAAACATGGTGAATTCCCATAGTTAGCGGAGTGTAATCGTTGTACTTCTTGAGTCACTCCAAAACTCCTTTTTGTCTTGATTCCTGTGTTCTCTAGGTTCTTTATGATTTTTTTTCATCATTTTTGCCATTAACTTTTGTGCCCGAGCTACACTTGGTTGCCATTGCATCCTCGGCATTCATGATCTTTGCTGCTTTAGGCATTAATTATGCCATTGTCTTCGGAGTATCTTTAGCAAGAGTGTAATACAGTTTTTTGGGGATCAATCCACTCGTGAGGGCAGTTGTTGTAGTCTTCTCCTCATAATCTACTACTTCCAGTTTATCGTTATTAAAACGAGTGATGTAATCTCTGGTGCTCTCTACTTCATAGGCTTTTCTCCAAAGAAAAAGTTGTTAATGAATATCTCGGCCATTTGGTTGAAGCTAGAAATTTTTCCCCGAGGAAGACAATTGTACCAAATTTGGGCAGATCCGGTAATGGTTGCAAAAAATGATCTACACCTCATTTTGTCGGGGATGGAAAAAATATCAGCAACTTCTTGGTATTGTTCTATTTGGAGGACTGTATCAATTTTTCCATCATATTTGGGCGTTACTACTAGAGTCTTGAACTTTGCTGGAGTAGGGAAATCCATAACTGCTTGCACAAATAGAGACCCTTTTACAAAACTTCTTTGTAGTGGGTTTCTTGTATTCGCCATTTCTCCCAATCTATCTTTTAATCTCTGTATGGAGCCTTTCTATGCA
The DNA here is from genome assembly GCA_949130495.1 of Sambucus nigra. NCBI lineage: Eukaryota > Viridiplantae > Streptophyta > Magnoliopsida > Dipsacales > Adoxaceae > Sambucus > Sambucus nigra. The sequence continues at coordinate 297,537,327 of OX422215.1, read as the reverse complement.
TCATTGGCAGCACCATATTTATGCATTGCAACTTTATTAGTTGCTGAGCTTTCTTCCTGAAATTGTTGCTCAATCCAAGTAACAATTCATCGAGAATTTAATCTAGATTGAGTTGTGCATTCCCTTTGATCAGATGGTCATCTAGTATTTCCAAATCTTTACCTAGGAACATTTCTATTCCCCTTGGGTCCCAAACAATCAAAGGGGATGACATGGTTGAAGGATGTTTAGTATAAGCTTCTTACATAAGTATATTCAATGGTGTTCACCCTTATTGACCTTCATTATCCTAAGAAGAAAAGAGAGAGAAAATGAATTAGGAGAACCAAAGGTCAAATACTCATATAACCATTAGGGTTCTTCACCCTTGTTAAACGATGGTGCGCAGGTTTTCACAATAAAGCCCTTCTCATCAGCAATCGACTCAAAGGATTTGTAGGCATTTTCATTGCCAAGCGCAAGCGGCACCACATACCACCACTCCAAGCCTACCTAATAGTCAACGGATAACCACTCTTTGTTAACTTTACTAAAAATTCCTGCCATTTGAAATCATGAAGAGAGAAGGACTTAAGAATGACTCTGAGATAGATAAAGTAAGAGACTCAATCACTTGAAGGTGTGAAAATGAGGAAGGGTAGCCCCTTTTTTTATAGAAGGTTAAAGGGCATGCCGATCGACAACCCCCTGGACATGCTGGTTAACAGAGTATTTTCCCCTTCCTAAGAAGCTAAGGATTCCGTGCCCTATGCTGATAGGCACCTCCTCAGACCTTCCTATTGGCACTCCCCTCCAAATTTCATCCCAAAAATGCCAAAAAATTAAAAAGTTCCTCGAAAAATTCCCTAAAAAATAAAGAATATTATTTCCCCAAAAAAATCATTTTTGGAGCGCCAAGCCCCTTAACAACTCTCAAAATCCCCAAATGGATCAACGAAACACTTTTATCATTAACACATTTCCCAGCGAGACCAACGATGTGCCAGGACTCAAGCCTATAACATTTTCCCCGATAGAAATCACAAATATACGCCTTCCACCATGGAACCATTCACTATAAATCACAACTTAAGGTCCTTGTAATTAACCTCAGCCCGCAAAATTGGTCATCATAACTCTAAGTCCTTAGAATTGGCCTCGACCCCTAGAATTGGTCATCACAATTTAAGGTCATCAGAATTGACCTTAACCCGCAGAATTGGTCATCACGACTTTACGCCCTCGAAATTGACCTCAACCCGCAACATTTGTCATTACAAGGTCTTCAAAATTAACCTCGACCTACAGAATTGGTCGTCATAACTTAAGGTCCTTGTAATTAAGCTCGACCCGCAGAATTGGTCGTCATAACTTTAGGTCCTCAAAATTGACCTCAGGCAGTAGAATTTGTCACCATACTCTTTAGGTCCTCAGAATTGACCTCAACCTGTAAAATTGGTTTCTACTACTTAAGGTCCTCAGAATTGACCTCATCTCATAGAATTTGTCGCCACAAACTAAGGCCCTCAAAATGAACTTGACTAGTAGAATTGGTCGCTACAACTTAAGATCGTCATAATTAACCTCGGCTAGTAAAATTGGTCGCCATTACTTAGGTCCGCATAATTAATCTTGACACTCTGAATTGATCACCCTCATCCTTTAGGTCCGCAAAATTAAATCAAAAGAACTTTCCCCCGTCATCGATGACGTGTCTATCTTTCGACGGTCTTCACTTGTTCCAAGCTCGCCCCTCGAAGGGCTCTATAGACACCCCATCCTAGGACCCCATAAGAACCTCCTTACGTCCCTAGCACTCACCCATTCATCATAAACCCTGGGTCATACTCCGAGTACCGATCTAGAGGCCACTGGGAACTCCCGAGCCCTATTTGACTATGGTCAACTCTCTAACTTGAGCAAAACTTAATGAATCTTTGAAGGGCTTTAAAATCCATTTCTAATGATCCATCTCGTGCACGAATTAGCCTTACGGTTCAGACGAACGATCTGTTTTACGCCGAGTACTAATCTAATGGACACTGGCCAATTTTAATCCCCATTTAGCTCCGGTCAACTCTCCAGCTTGAGTAAAGCTCAATGAAATCTCGAATGTATTCGAATTCCCTTTCCAACGATCTGTCTCACGTGCCAATCGTCCTTACGATTTGGACGAACGATCCATTTTACACTGAAGGATCATCAGGCACTTTCGATCCCTATTTAACCTTATTCAACTCTCCAAACCAAGCGAATATCAAAAGGGCTCTAAATTCCCTTTCTAACGGTCCACCCCGTGCACGAATCAGCCTTAAGATTCGGACGAACAATTCATTTTCCACCGAAAACCTCTCATCCTAAGACCATTAGGCGCTCCCGATCTTCGTTTGACTTTGTTCAACTTCCAGACCCGGGAGTGGATCAATGGATTGTTATAGGTCTCTAAATTCCCTTTCTAATGGTCATCCCTGTGAGCGATTCGAACTTTTGGTTTGAATTTTATGCCCATTTCTTTGGAAAAATTATTCTGGACAGTCTATAGGCACCTCAGACACCCTGCCTATCAGCAGGGTGTACTTTTCCTTACCTAGCAAGGCAGAACTTATACCGATAGGAAGGCTAGGGGCTATGTCGATCGGCACGCCCCTTGACCCCATAAAATGGGTCCATGCCCTCACCTTAAGGGAGTCCCAAGAGGCCCCTCTTAGAAAGTGAAAAATATTCTCCTCGAATTCAAAGTCTTTCCCTTTCCCAAATAGTCAATTTTCTCGCATTCTCTTGCCTCATTTCCTTACCTCACTTGTTAATTCACCCCATTTCTTCATACCACCTCCATATTACTTCAAATTTATCACATTTACGTCACAAAGTCAACAATAAGCATTCATAATGAGGTCTATTTATCCACCCCCTTCTCTAATCTTTACAGTTTTTGTTATTCACCTTATACTATTTTTGTGATTTTATTATATCACATCTACTAATCTCTACTCTTCAATAGTAATATTTTACATAATCTATTTTCATAAAACCCCAAAAAGAAGAAAAAATAGGGTTTATCCATAAATTCCAAAAATGGGATTTCTATTTCACATTTTCAGTCTTACAACACAGTTTTACCTACACACACATAAGAGAAGTCCCACATTTGGATTTATGGTTTGAGCCCCACCCCTATGTTATTTTGGAACTATGTAGACTTTGATGCCTTTTGGGCTACGTAGGCAACTTGGGACAATCCCAAGATTCGATTCCTCCCTTTTCAGGTTTATATGCTTCTTTTACATCTGAAATATATATATATATATATATATATATATACATATACTCCTACATACATGTGTCTCGTCCGACAGAAACATTCATTCTTTCATAGTGATTTGTGATTCGACTAACACTTACATCATATTTTTTATTATTATTTTCGGGAACACTCCTATGGATGTGTCTGCTTTGTCCCTTCTATAATGCGAGTTGGATCCATTCTCCCATTATTTATATTATACACATGTACACACATCACAGAATTAAAAAGGAGAATATTAACATTAGCCCATGAGAGACCAAAAAGGTGGAATGGGTGCCTAACACCTTCCCATTCTGTAAATTAGTCCCCGAACCTTCGAACTACTTAGTTTTGCATGCGTTAGTGTGACCTTGATGCCATTCTCTTGAGGCAACAAAATTCTTTTGCCTGTTTTGAGAAAAACAGGCTAACAACTCTATCGCTTTACATTATCCCCCACTTAACGATGGTCGACACCCGTATCCGCGTGTCGGAAGGAATCCGACCCCGGATGTCCACATACACCATTACGTAAAGTATATAATCTCTGTTAATAACTAGTACATACCAAATCCTTATATACCATACTATGTCCACAACTGAGTACAAATGCAAGGAATAATGTAGACCTCACATCTCTCAACATAAGTCAAATAAAACTAAAAGTAGGTTAAATATCATATCATACGATGAGAATGCAAAGAAGTTAGTTGTATTAAAGAACTATACGCGAATGACTAAGATGGACCTATGGAACCTACGTTGCCTAGAACCATGATTTGATACTAACTGTGAAACCCCGTATATTTTTAATAATTAGGTTGATCAAGTATGTTTATTGAAATTACACAGGTTGTTAAGACAATGATATATCATCCTTAGCATCTAAACAAAATCAATTATTAGTGATAATCCAATGTAAAGATCAACACGAGAAATCCTCAAATATCGATATATAATGAATAAGAGTCAATTACACCATTATGTAAAGTATATAAGGTTTGATAATAACTGATACATACCAAATCCCTTAAAACCATACTATCTCCACAATTGAATATAAATGCTAGGAATAAAATAAACCTCGCATCTTTGAACATCAGTGAAATAAAAATAAAAGTTGGTTCAACGCCTACATCTCCAAAACTCGATGGTTACTGGAATGGAAGACTGCATGCTCAAATGGAAAAAATAAATTGGGTACACTATAACACCTGAAACAATGTGACGGGCCAAACCCACAACAATAAGATAATAGCTAGGAATTCAAGTAGTGAAACTATCAATCATGAGTAAAAATAATAAAATCTATAGTTATTAAATAAACTGTTATACCCCGCCCTTACCGATGTCAAATCCTTTAAATTATATATTTTTAATAGTTATATTTTAAAACCTCGTCGTTTCCTAGATAAGAAGATTCAACTAGTAATTAGAACATATGTAATATCATATCTGGGATATATCCTAAATAACTATGTTGTAGAGGTATGAGCATACATATATATCTATAAACCGGCACACCCTTCTACCCACCCCTATAAAAATATAAAGTATAGAAAAAATCGCAACTCCAAACTAAGCCATATAACATAACATGTTAATTCATAGTAAGCCCATAGTGTTTAGCCTAAGAGTGGACAGACTATTCCTTAAGCTCGTTAATCATTATTAATATATCCCTTACATGTGAGGGCAATGAAATAGGTGCTATACACGGAGACTAATCATCATATAGTTTATGACTAACATTTTGTATCCCAAGCCTATACTTATTTACATCTTCCAACACTACCCTTTTAGTCTATTATCCTTATTTAATTTTAAGGAATTTATTTATAAATATTATGTGGAAATATTTCATTCGTTAATATGTCACATAACATAGGGAATGTAGAATTTCAACTAGAGAATCAAAGTTTAATTATATAGTTTTATCAACAACATGACCCTTCCCCAATTTCCCATACTTAATTTTTGAAGATTCGTCACATAACCGCTATCCCAAATTTACTACATTATAATTTAAGATGGAAACCTAATTTTTATTTCAAAAGAATAACTTAAAACATATATTTCTAATAATGGGGAATTTTATAATTTAATATTGAAATTATACCAACAATGTACAATTCTTGCAATTAAATTCAATTGCACTAAATTAGACTAAATTAATCAAGTATACAACTCCATTTCTTGGATTCATTAATTTATTCAAAAAAATTCAACTTTTTTAGAGATGTGATCAAAACGAAGATAATACCTAATTATTTCTACCCAATTTTATAATTTATAAAACCATCTTTAGGGTGAAAATACTATTTATCTCAAGAGAGGAAAAAGTATAATTATCTTGCCTCAATTTAAGTAAACCCCAAAAATAATAATAATGAATACTTATAGAAGAAGTTCCTCCAAAGTTTCTTCTCAATTGATTAAAATAATTCCTAAGATGTGTAAAATAAATCCCTCTTAAAAAGTAGTTAAGTTGGCCCTCCAAAAGTTTTTTATATATTGATCCAAAGTTGTTCCAAAGATTCTTACAAAAAAATAATTTTTTTCTCTAGAATAAATGAGTCATTTTTTAGGGTTGGGAATATAATTTTTTTGTGAAATTTGGTTGAGGTTTAAGGATCAACTTATGTACTGGAAATGGAAGGTAGTAGGGATTTTTGTACTACCCTGAGAGAAAATGAATCGTGCGTCCCTTCATTTTCGAATGAAAGAACTGTTTGAATTTTTTAAAATACTCCCCTTTTAATTTTAATTTTTAATTTTTAATTTTTAATTTTTAATTTTTCATTTTTAATTTTTAATTTTTAATTTTTAATTTTTAATTTTTAATTTTTAATTTTTAATTTTTAATTTTTAATTTTTAATTTTTAATTTTTAATTTTTAATTTTTAATTTTTAATTTTTAATTTTTAATTTTTAATTTTTAATTTTTAATTTTTAATTTTTAATTTTTAATTTTTAATTTTTAATTTTTAATTTTTAATTTTTAATTTATTTATATATTTTCTTCAATCACATCTTAATTCATTTGCTTTCTTTCTTTTATAACCCTAACCCTAAAACTTTCTCCAAATAACTACCTTACTACCAAGGTATACTCTATCTTCAACCATAATTCATATTTTGCCGAACCTTCCATTTACCTTCTTAAACTATAATTAAAGACCATACTGTTATTTATTTATAATTAGGTCCAAACACTTTATTTATTTTACCAATTAAATTTCGTAATGCATAATAAATTCTAAATTTCATCAAATGAATTCTATAATTATAATAACTTTCATAAATTTTATTTCAACTTCCACTAACACAAATAAAATTTTATTTAACATTTAAATAGTTATAAAATTCAAGTTTTCAGTTAAAATAATAATTTAAATTCTCCATAATTAATTAATTAAATTCATCTCAAATTACGGTGTATTACAATCTTCCCTCCTAATAAAAAAAATTATGTTCTCAGAATGCTTAATTAACCCATGAATTACCTGAGTCCAAATAATAACACCTCATATAAACGAGTCAAAATATTAACACCTCATATAAATGAGTCAAAATAATCACTTCATATAAATCAGTTGAAATAATCATCTCATATAAATGAGTCAAACTAGTCATCTCATATAAATGAGTCAATTAACACCTCATATAAATGAGTCAACTAACACCTCATATAAATGAGTCAAAACTAACTCCTAACACAAAACGAGTCAAAACTAACATCTCATATAAAATGACTCAAAATAGATGACGATACTTTTGCCTCATCAAATCCCTGCACTCCCAAGTGGATTTTTCCTTGTTGTGGTGGTTCCACTACGCACGCACTATTGGTATCTCCTTGGAAAATAACTTTTGGATTCGCCGATTCAAAATACTCACAGTTTTTATGACGCATCCAAGTCCAAATCAATTTGATGATAAGCATCGACAGGGTGTAAAAATGGACGGAGTAGAAAATCATAAAAGACGTTATGCAATCGATCTAGGTTCAAAAGTTTTAGATTGTACGCAACCTTTCCCACCTTCTCCGTAATTATGAACGGACCAACATAACGAGGGGTTAATTTCTCTCTCTTTCCTAACCTCATCACCCCTTTCATAGGGGAAACCCCCAGTAAAACCTATTTTCCCACCTGAAATTCCATGGGCTTATTATTCTCATCAGCTTAGCCCTTTTGTCGATCCTGAGAAACTATGATTCAGTCTCTAATCAACTTGATTTTCTCTGTATTCTCTTAGATGAACTTCGGTCCTAACTACTCACTTCCTGGGTCTAACCAACAAACTGGTGATCGACACAGTCTATCATAAAGTTCCTCATAAGGGGCCATAGAAGTTGTCATATGCAAACTCTACTAATGGAAAATGGGCCTCCCAACTTCCCTTGAAGTCCATTATACATGATCGCAACATATCCTCTAATGCTTGATTGACCCTATCGATCTGGGCATCTGTCTGTGGATGGTATGCCATGATAAGATGTAGCTTAGTCCCCATGGCCTACTAGAAAGTCTTCCAAAAATGATCCACAAACATAAGGCCCTAATTTAAAGTTATCAATGAATGGTCGAATAATCTGTGTGAACAGCCAAAAAGTATTCCACTAATTTTGAAATAAAATTGCGTTGTCAAGGAATCAAAGGTATCCCATAATGAAACCCATCAAGATACCATCTCACATTCACTTGAGAATGGGTGGAGGCTAAATCATACCATATAGCTTCTGATGGTCCACCTTCACCATCTAATAACTCATCCACATCCTTCTTCATACCGGCCCACTAATAATGTCGCTTCATATCTTGATATATTTTATCCCCTCCTAGGTGTACTAAAAAATGCAAACCAGGCTTCTCCTCCATAATGTCATGTCTCAACTCCTCATCTAAGGATACCACTAACCTACCCTTATAGCGCAACCCTCTACTAGACCCCTATAAAAAAGGCACATCGACAGTGAAAATCTCGATAACCTTCCCATTACACATCTCATCTTGTGACTTCCTTCGAATCACTCGTACTATGATCTTTGGACTCATTCTAAGAATACTCATAAATGATATATTCAACTCACCAATCATCTACTGAGCCCATTCATCCGCCTAAAGGGTTGAGAAATAACCACGAGGTCATCAACTAAATGCATTTACTACTGCGTTAGCCTTTCTCGGGTGATATTAGATTGTGAACAGATAATCCTTAATGAACTCAAACCATCACCGCTACCTCATATTGAGATCTTTATGTATGAAAAAATATTATAGACTCTAGGGATGTTTGAAGATCATAAACTTTCCACCCTAAAGGTAATGCCTTTGTACATGCGATAAAAATACAATAGTCGCTAACTATAAGTCATGAGTTGGGTAATGAAACTCGTGCGACTTCAACTTACGAGAGATGTAAGAGATCATCTTATTCCTTTGCATTAATACCCTATCTAGTCCATGTATATAAGCATCACTGTATACCAAAACTCAACTCCACTCCTAAGTAAGGTAAGAACCGGAGCAAAAGTCAACTTCTCCTTGAGAGTGTTTAACGCCTACTAAGACTTGTCACTCCAAAAGAATACCAACCCCTTTTAGTCAACTATCTCATCTCTCCAACTATTTTTGAGAAACCACCGATGAATCCCCTATAATAACCGACCAAACCTAAAAAGCTGCAAAACTCGGTAGGTATAGTGGGTTGGACTCAACCCAATACGGCTAAAATCTTACTCGGGTCCACTAAAAGTCTCATATCTCACACAACATGCCCCCAAAACTTCACTTCCTTCTTCCAAAACTCTAATTTGGATAATTTCTCATAAAGCTTATATTATCGCAACATACTTAATGCAATTCGTAAATATCGTCCATGATCCTTCTCTATCCATGTATAGATTAAAGTTTCATCAATAAAGACTATGATGAAATGTTCCAAATACAATTGGAATACCAGATTCATAAATCCATGAATATAACTGGGGCATTAATAAACCCAAACAACATCACTTAGAACTCATAAGAGCCATAACGAGTCAATAAGGTTGTCTTGGGTACATCCTCCTCTAGCACCCTCAACTGGTGATAACCAGGTCGTAAATTAATTTTTAAAAAGAAAGAATCTCCTCTAACTGATCAAAAAGATCGCCAATCCTTGATAGCTAATACTTATTCTTGACCGTTACCTTATTCAACTCATGATAGTTGATACACTATCTTAAAGACCTATCTTTCTTCTTCACGGATAATATTGGTGCACCCCAAGGAGAAGTGTTATGACAGATAAACCCATGCGCTAATAGTTTTTTTAATATTATCTCTGATCTCCTTCATCTCCATAGTAGCCATACAATACAATTCCCTATCTATCAGCTTATTTTATATTGCCAAATCTATAATAAAATAAATCTACGTACTCAATGGTAAACTTGAAATCTAATCGAATACATCGATGAACTCTTGAACTACATGAATCAAATATAGGGACATTGTGGTCTGATCCTAAATCTCTTTATCAATAAAATACAAGTGGGTAGTAGCCTCACACTCACGTCTAAGCATAGCCACCAAATCCATCATTTTTCTAAGTACATCAAATACAATCGCTCAACCTACATAGCCAATCTGAGCTAGGTATGTACATAACCAATGCATCCTCCAAATCACATCATGCGTGTGGGTATCTAAATCCAGTAAATTAGCTACAAACTGTAGCCTACCAATATAAATGCCTAACCCATCACAAACCGTGGTAATAACAGTGGATACACATAATGGAGTAGCTATGGATAATCGCTTAGTGCAAGGAGTCAGAACCATCCCCGATAAATCCACGAAATATCATGCAACAAAACAGTGTGTAGCACCCATGTTAAATAAAATCCTGGCTAAAGTGCCATCAATGGAGAATATACCATCGATTTCTAGAATAGGCATCTAATCATCTTTGGGTCCCTTGTGATAGACCCTTCCATACTGTAATTCGGGCCGAGGTGTTTCTAATGGTGAAAGACGTGTCATCGTTTCTGCTGTGTAGGAGCTAGGAGAACTATCACATGTTCCCGCCTCGACTGGTGCTGATAATTGGCCGAAATCCCTGCTGCCACTAATCATGCCTCTACTGACTTTGTTGTCCCTGTCCAAACTAGCCTTACTATCCTGGCTTGCCCCCATTTAGTCAGTCCTTCTTTATATATCCAAAACATTTACATATAAAACATACAAAGGAAGATTTTACCTAGGAGGTATCACCATGCCTCCCATGTAATTATTGATCTTTCCCACTCTGCTGGGACTTTTGATGCTTGGAATAAAATTTCTTCCATGACCCTTGGCCTTATTGGCCCTAACCTCCATGTCGGTCGCAATCAGATCCTCCTTAGGTCCTAGGCCCATCTACTTGGACCCCTTTTGTTGAACTTTTTCTTAGATTAAGTATGCTCTTTTCAAAGCGTATGAATGATATCCCCTATTTGTTTGTACATAGTGTATGTGAAGTTTGTAATCAAAATCCATCATATAGGTAGACGAGACCCTTCATGAAACACTCAATTCTCTTCTTCTCTATACTCACTTTCTCTAGAGCAACCAATGTGAAACTTGTAACTCTTTCCCACACTATAATATAGTATGAGTCCCCATGCTGAAAGTATGAGAAACAATATCTATTTCATATAAACTATCAATTTTGGGAAGTAATTATCGTTGAAACTCGTCATAAGCTTTAATTACTCTTCACCAAACTTATTACTAGATATGTGCTAAGATTCTTATGCCTAATATCTTCTAATTCTCGACCAAACTAAACACCATGCATGGGATGTCTGATGGTTGAAATCCAAATGAGGAACACTCTTGATACACTTTGGTCCAGTCAGGTACTTCATTGGGATAATTAGCAGTAGAATCCAAAAAATCGTACCCTACGATGGGAATGCAAAATAGTCAGACATATTAAAAAATGATACGCGGACGACTAAGATGGACATATAAAGCCTACATTGCTTACGACTATGCTTTGATACCAACAGTGGCACACCGTATACTTTAATAATTAGGTTGATCAAGTCTATTTATTAAAATTACATATGTTATTAAAATAGTCATATATCATTCTTAGCATATAATAAGAATCAATTATTAATGATAATCTAAAGTAAAGATCAACACGAGAAATCCTCAAATATTGATTTTGAATGCAAGAAATATCACAATAAAGATCCATAAAAATAATTATAAGTGCAGAAAGTAAAGATCACACATACACAACAATGATATACATGGTTTGGAAAATTGCCTACGTCCACGGGGAGGTTACTATGTTCTTATTAGTGTCTCTTAATGCTTGAGGTTATATCCCTTTTCCTGGGTCCAAGGCTTACAATTTATAGATGTGTAAAATAAGAGATTGATTTGTACAAGTAACTCAATTAGATCGTGGATAACCCGTGGTGTCCCTAAATATCTCCTTCGAGGTTGTTGGTAACCAATTGAGTATATCCTCATGTATTTAAGTGCATGTTAAATAACATGCCTTTAATGAATAACTTACTTGGGCCGGACAATCCTCTTATCCATGCTGGGATGGTAGGCTACTCTCTTGGGCTGAAAATAAATGAGCTCCCATAATTTCCCCTAAAGTATTTGGGCTAAGTGTTTGGACCAACAAATTTTATGTAAGTGTAAGGCCCATGGCCTAAAACTTGCTTATAAAATTGGACTGGAAAGCTCACAATATTTATGAACTCAAAAGGGAAGGCTCATCCGAGGTTAAACACCATGGCAAACTTGTAGTTTTATTAAAGAAGTATGGGTGCACTGGTCCGAGAAGACATGTGCAATGCCAAAATCATCCTTGGTTGTCGTGTTCCATCATTATCTCAAACTTGAAACAAAGATACATCACCTTCGACTGCTATCTTTCAAACATCCCTTCGTCTACTGAGCTTTTAGTGCCTACTTCTTCATCGCCTCGTATTCTTCAGAACTTCCATTAATTCTTGTAAGTTTTGTTCATCTCCTCTTTGTTTCCACTTTTGCGATTGTTCTTCATTTGTAACTTGTTTTTTTTGTATTATCCATAACATTGTTAGATAACAAGTCAATAGAAGAGTTTAGGAATACTTATAATATTCATGATGTAACACCCCAAGATTTTGGGACCGAGAAATTAAATTTTTGGGAGAAATGAAATTTATTTAAATTGGAGAATTTTAAAATTTGGAAATTGAAGTCCAAAAATAGAGGATGTTACAAAGTATTCCGAATGATATTCTGAGTGTGCCATTAGTTTCGGATGGGTCGAGATAGTTGAAATGATTGTCATTGGATTTTATTTCGGCTCTGGAATATTTTTAAGTATGTTTGGCTCGAATTGGAGTAAACGAGTCATTTAAAGTGTGTATTAACATTTAAAGATGGGATTTATGTTTTAATGGTTTAAGAGGCTTGCGGATCAAGCCATTCTCATTTGAGAGAAAGAAAGAAAGAGAAAAAAAGAGGAAAAGAAGAAGAAAGGAAGAGAGAGAGGAGAAAAATCTTGGAGATTTTCGGCCCATACGCGATCTCGAGGACGATCCAACCTCTACAAATCTGAGGCAAGTGTTTAATCTTGCTAAATATTTCATTTGTGTATTTCATTTAATAATTTGTGGATACAAGAGTTGGATTTTGGGTACTAATAGCAAAACCTAGATTTTGTAGATTAAATCTTGAAATTGATGTTTATATATGGGTTGATGGTGGAGAAATGGTTGGGATTAGAGTAGGGTTGATTTATTGGCTTAAAATCATGATTTGATGAAGGTTTAAGGGTTAGAAGTGAAAATTTTAGGGTTTAAAATTCGTGGGTTTTGTGAAGAAGAAGAAACCTTTAAGGTTCTGCAGACTCGAATCGATTCGCCCCCTAAGCGAATCGATTCGACTTTGGCAAAAGTGGCAGGTCTGCATGACCGAATCGATTTGGACCCAAGGATAATCGATTCGTCTTGATACATAGTCCCAGGTCCTTTGGAACAAATTGATTCGCATTTGGAGCGAATCGATTCGCCCTTGAGACTGAATCGATTCGATCCAGGCCGAATCGATTCGGAAACAGGGCTGTTTTGTGAATTTTATCTATAATGATTTCTAACCCTTTTTGCTTGGTTTTATTGATTTTGGACATGATTATATGATGTAATAAATATGTTTTCGAGATTTATTGGAAGTTTATCGCATGATGAGATCGCAGGTACGTATCGAGTTATTTTGGGGACTTTTATACATATGCATTGGAGAGGATCATATCGATATAGTGAGGAATTCCATGGAGAACGGGAGTTCTATTTAGAGGTCATAAGTGAGCTTACATATGACGTACAGTTTAGGACTCGGGGAGAGAGAATGGTAAGGGTATGGCTCGATATTGTAGGCTAAGGGTTGTGTCGGATCCTTATAGTGATAGGATTTTATTTAAGATATAAATTGGGACCAATGAGAGGTAAAGGTCGCGTATCCTTAGGGATGATAAAATTAAGGAATAAAAATCGTGAACATGGAAATGTTAAGGGTTCATAGGAATAAGTGAACCATAGTCGAAAATCGGGAGCGATTGGATAGTGCTACGAACTAGAATAGGTTGTGTTGAAATTCTAGTCGGGATAGTTCCCATATATAATTGTGTGGGAGTAACAATGAGAATTCCAACATGTAATGGAGTCTTGGAATAAATTTAAGATTGAGCTTGAGGTTTTAGACTATTTGTTACGTGTACATGTATAGTCGGGATTATCATTAAATATATTGATGTGGATTCGGATGTTAAAGGGATGTATAGTGAAAATTATAAGTGTTAAACTTTGGGGTGATAACCTTAATGTTGAATATATATTGGAAGATTTTTCATATCATAAGAGAAATGGATGAATATGCTTCAAGTGAGGGATCGTATTCATATATTGAGGTAAGTTAAATGTGTTTGGGACAACGGCTAGTGTAGTGAGGATTATGTATGCTTATAGCCGAGTTTATAAATCTTATACATATGGACGAGAGATAGTGTGTATATATATATGGATATGTGGATATATATATTTGTATAGATATGGATATATGTGTATACTCATGTTGTGAATATCTAAACCGTATGTGATGGTTTAATTATATAATGTGATCATATGGATGTATATATAGTGTATGTGAATGATATATATACTTGTGGTGTAAAGCATACCAGGCACATGCTATCATGGGAAGTTGCACGATGAGGGTGAGCATCCTGGCTCGAGGAGCAAGGTGTGGATATTCCCCAGGTCATAGTCATCCATTTTATTTATTTGTATGATTCTATATTTTGGGGGTGAGAAGTCTTGGGTATGGGTCATTTTCACCTGCCGGTTAGGAACTATGACCGCTTCCCATGCGTTGTGATTTGGTTTTGACCACGAAGTGGGTGACATTTAGTCCCACCGTTGGTCCCCAGGATGGTATATGAGTGATGCCCTGGAAGATGATAGCATGGTGCAGTATATTGGCATTATATAGCCAGTTGTATTATGTGTATGGACATTGTGCATTATATGTGTTATGTACACGTGACTATGAGAATGAATGGTTGTATATATATATATATATATATATTATCCTATAGGTGAAAAGGATATGAAATTTCTATAGTGTACATCTTGGGTGATTATGGTGTACTAGATTGTTGGGGGTTGATGTATCGCACTTAAGGAAAATTTTAGTTATATCAACCCAAGGATTTAAGGGAGACTTTTAGGTTGTTCTCAGATAGTAATCTAGATTATAGTAGTAATTGTGTGGATGACATAATGGATCCCTACAATCGACATTGTCAAGGAGTAGTGTAACGGGGGTGCTCCTTGTTTGGATTTCGCTTTGCGAGACGCCCCACGCACAAAATGCAATTCAATGTTGAGAGTATAGAGAAGTATTGTACTTTGTACTTGTAGGTATTAGTAGTATGATTTGTCTGCATGACATAATGGATCCCTACGATCGACATTGTCAAGGAGTAGTGTATCGGGGGGTTCCTTGTTTGGATTTCGCTTTGCGAGACGCCCCACGCAAGAAAAGCAGTGCAATATTGAGAGTAGAGATAAGTTTTGTCCTTTGTACTTGTAGGTATCAGTAGTATGATTTGTGTGGATGACATAATGGATCCCTACGATCGACATTGTCAAGGAGTAGTGTATCGGGGGGTTCCTTGTTTAGATTTCGCTTTGCGAGACGCCCCACGCACGAAACGCAGTGCAATGTTGAGAGTGGAGAGAAGTTTTGTCCTTATTAAATTGTGCATGTTATTTAGAGAATAAACTCTAAATTTGGAGTTTAATGTTAAAATGTGAAGTAATAAAATGGATAACTGATTAAATTATAAATCGAAATCAATTAAGCCTAGTATGGCATATATGTGTATATATATTTAAGTGTGATTAGAATGGGAAGGATTCTCGGGTTATGTTAGAATGGTAGGTCTTGCGGGTATAGGACGTGCCTATTGTAAGGTAGGCTGTCCTTATGGGTGGGGTAACTTAATTAAGATTCCAGGACGCGAATAGGTGCGCACTGTTAGATGAGAGGTAAGATTGGGGTTTCATGAGAGTGCAACTCCACTTTAATTATGAAATAAGTGAATTGATATTTACTATGCACGGTTAACACACTTGCTAAATATTTTTACACTTCGGGCTCTGACCCGTTTATATTTATCTCCTGCTATATGTATATATTACTACATGCGTCCTATCACATGGATGCCGGATGCTTTTCTATCCGGAGTCTTGGGAGCCGTAACAGGTGCGGACTGTTGCGTGATTTAGATTGTAGTCACTTCCTATTCTTGTGTAAATCTATATAGGATTCATGTTGTACTTCAGGTTTATACCCAGGGTTATTTGTAGTTGTTTATAGTTCCTATGTACTTTGGGTATATTTCCTTTTGTATACTCATTTCCTTTTTATTTCGAACACTTTATTTTATCGTGGTGTTGGTGCATTCTATCTCTTATAGTAGTTGATAGTGTTGGTTTGTTGTCTGTGGCATGTTTTATTTAATTTTGGCATCTCACTTATATGATTTCGGGTAGTTAGCCCCATCTATTATTGTATAGTTTGTTGGTGCTGAGACTGAACCATCTGAGATTCCTGATTTAATGTAGTATAGGGCTGGCCACCCGTTATTATTTTAAGCGGGGTGTCACATATGACTAGGTTGAAATCGATTGTGCCCCTCTCCCTAAAGATGTTCGTGAAATTGAAGGAGGTACTGGATTCACACCCTATTAATCATCCAATGGGTGTTGACATTTCCTGAGAACCCTCTTTTTCTAAGATTCTTCAAATATTTTGATGTCGTCCTTGCATAGTATGCCCCTAATGTCTGGAAGATTGTAAATTTGGTACACAGAATATATATGCTATATGGAACAAATTTGGGTCTTACCGAGCTCTGCCATTGTTATTCCTGGTCACACACCAATGATGAGATCCTATATACGAATTAACTATTATAACCTCATTTACCGATGTCAACTCCTTTATATTATACATTTTCAATATCATATTTTAAAAACCCACCATTTCCCAGATAAAAAAAAAGTCAATTAGGAATTGGAACGTCTATAATATCATAATCGGGATGTATCCTTAATAACTATGCTATAGAGATACGAGCATACATATATATATGTATAAACCGACACACCCCTCTGCCCACCTCCATAGAAATATAAAGTATGGAAAAACCATGACTCTAAACCAAGCTATGTAATAGAACATGTTAATTCATATTAGGCCTATAGTGTTTATCCTAAGAGTGTTCTAACGATTCCTTTAATCCTTTAAGCATTAATTATCTACCACCTATATGAAAGGGCAATGACATAGGTCCTATACTCGGAGGCTAAGTCATCGTATAGTTTATATCTAACATTTAAAATATAAACATTTTTAGGGAGTATAGTTTATGTCCCAATCCCTATACTTATTTACATATTCCAACACTACCTTTTAGTCTGTTATCCTTATTTAATTTTAAGAATTTTAGTGATTAATATTTTATGGAAATATTTCATTCGTTAATATGTGACATAACATGGGGAATATAGAATTTCAACTAGAGAATCAAAGTTTAATTATACAGTTCCATCAACATCACGACCCTTCCCCAATTTTTCGTACTTAATTTTTGAGAATTCATCACGTAACCCATTTCCCAAATTTACTACATAATAATTTAATATGGAAACCCAATTTTCATTTCAAATGAATAACTTAAAACATATATTTCTAATAACGGAGAATTTTCTACATTAACATTAAAATTATACAAAGAATGTATAATTTCCACAATCCATTTTAATTGCACTAAATTACACTAAATTAATCAAGTATATAACTGCATGAATTGGATTCATTAATTTATGCATTATCATCACCATTTTTTTAGATATGTGATAAAAAAAAAAGATAACACCTAATTATTTCTACCCAATTTTATAATTTTTAAAACCATATTTAGGTAGAAAATACTATTTATCTCATGAGAGGAGAGTGTAGAATTACCTTGCCTCAATTGAAGAAAGCCCCAAAATAATAATATTGAAGAGTTGTAGAAAATGTTCCTCTAAAGTTTCTTCTCAATTGATGAAAATAATCCCCCAAATATGTAAAATAAATCCCTCTGAAAAGTAGTTGAATTGGCCTGCCAAAAGTCCTTTAAAAATGGATCAAAAACTGTAACAAAAATTCTTCCAGAAAAATATAACTTTTTTCTAGAATAAAAGAGCATATTTTTAAAATGGGGAATATAATTGTTTTGTGAAATTTGATTGAGGTTTAAGGGTCAACTTGTGTACTGGATATGGGAGGCGGTTAGGCTTTTTGTATTGCCTGAGAGGAAATGAACTATGCATACCTTCATTTACGAAGAAAAGCACCATATGATTTTTTTTATTTTTTTATATGCACCCTTTTTAATTTTTAGTTTTTTTCTTTTTTATTAATTTATTTATTATCTATAATTTAAATCTTAATTCATTTATCTTTCTTTCTTTACTAACCCTAAACCTTAACCTTTCTCCAAGTAACTACTTTATTATCGGAGTATCCTCTCTCTTAAACTAGAATTCCTCTTGTACCAAACCTTTCATGTATTTTCTATAGTTACAATTAAAAACAATACTTTTATTCATTTACAATTAGGCCCAAACACTTTATTAATTCACCAAAAAACGCTATAATTCATAATAAATTCTAACATTCATCAAATGAATTCTATAGTTATATTAACTTCTATAAATTTTATTTTAACTCCCATTAACACAAACAAAATTTTAGTATTCACTTAAATAATTATAAAATTCCAGTCTTTAATAACAAAAATTATTTAAATTCTCCAAAAATCCATAATTAATTAATTATTCAATAACTAATTTCTTTTCAACTTACGGGGTATTACTAGGGCTGTGTTTTTTTCCGATTTTTTCGAATTCCGATCCGATTTTGGAAAGATTTTTTTATTACCGATTTTCGATTTTTAGAAAAAAATTGGATTGGAAATCGGAATTTTTTTTATATTTCGAATTTTTTATTTTTGTCGATCCGAATTTTCAAAATTTGTTCCGAATCCGAATTTCTGAATTATTTTCCAAAATATTATCCGAGCTATTTTTCGATTGTTTTTTCGAACTATTTTTCGATTGTTTTTTCGAACTATTTTTCGATTGTTTTTTCGAAGTATTTTCCAATTTTTCCACGAAATATTTTCCGAACTATTTTTCGAAGTATTTTCCAATTTATGTTTCTAAAAAATTGCCGAATTTTTCGATTTTTGCCGAATTTATGAATTTTTGAATTTTGCCAAAAATTTTGAATTCGAAAAAAATAATAATTCTAAAAAAATCAGATTCGCCACGCCAATTTTTTCGGATTTTTTTCGAAATATGCTTTTTCGATCCGATCCGACCGAAACACAGCCCTAGGTATTACAGTATCACGCTTAGATTAACTACAGCAAGTAAGAGATCACATTGGCCATTATCGGTAGTAGATGTTTCTTGTTGCTATGCCTAGGCTCGAGGGAGGGTCTAGCACTCATTTAGACTATATAGACGAGAGTTCATCTGAGGAGGTCACCGTATCGTTAGATACCATTTCGATTGTCCAGGAGTTTATGAATGTGTTTAATAAGGTATTGAGGTTATCGCCGACACGTGAGATAGACTTTGTTATTAATCTGGCATTACGAACTTGGCCCATTATGAGGGCACCGTATCGGATGGCTCCATTTGAGATGCGAAGCTACACGAGTATATTCATCACTTGTTGAGCCAGGGGTTCTAAGGAGGAGCACGTCTCAATATGGAACTCCAGTTTTGTTTGTGAAGAAGAAGAAGAAGGGCATTTTACTCTAATTATGTGTGGATTATCGGGAGCTGAACAAGGTCACGATACAAAAAAATTATATATTACTATGTATTGATGATCTATTTGACCAGTTGAGGTGTGAATCCTTCTTTTCCTAAATTAGTTTGGGTTCAGAGTATTACAGTTGTGCGTTCGGGAGGAAGATGTTCTGAAGACTTCTTTTCTAATGCATTAGGGAACTTATGAGTTCTAGGTCATGCCATTTGGATTTACCAACGTGCCAACGGTGATTATGGACTTGATGAATAGGGTGTTTCTCCCAGTTTTGGATCAATTCATCATAGTGTTTATGGATGATATTTTGGTGTATTCTCGATTTGAGGAGGATCACACACAACACTTGAGATTGATTTTGCAGATACTATGGGAACACAACTTGCATGCTAAGTTCTCTAAGTGTGGATTCTAGTTTGAGAGGTTCAGTTCTTGGACCATGTTTCATCTGATGTTGGGATTTCGATGAATCCTAAAAAAGTATCTACGGTTATGGATTAGGAAAAATCTACAATGCGTACAAAGGTTTGGAGTTTTTTAGATTTGGCTAGGTACTAAAGGAGGTTTATTTTTGGGGTTCTCATATATTGTCAGGACACTGACTCACCTCACCCCTAAGGGGGTATCGTTTGTTTGGAGCATAGACTATTAGACAGCATTTGACAAGATCAAGGAGAGACTCATGACCACACATGTCCTCGCTTTACCACGAGGAGTCATATAGTATATAATTTATACAAATGAATCACTTCAGGGGTTAGGAGGATTATCAATATAGGAGGAGAGTTCTATAGCTTATGCTTCTTGTAAGGTTAAGCCTCACGAGGGCAACTATCCCACCCATGATTTGGAGTTGGCGACGATGGTGTTTGCTCTTTGTATATGGAGACACTATATATTGGGTGAGCATTTTATGCTATTTTCTGATCACTGGAGTCTACAGTACTTGTTAACACATATGTATCTGAACAAGAGACAAAGGAGATGGGTAGAGTTCGTGAAAGACTATCACTTCCCGATTTAGTACCATCTTAGGAAGGAAAATGTGGTAGAAAATTATTTGAGTCATAGACAAACTGTTACATTGACAACTTTATGGGAAGAGTAGGATGATGATCTACCCGATCTTTGCATAGAGAGGTGGAGTGTGAGTGAAGATGTTAATTTATTGAACGACTTTTGAGCAGTTGTGGTCGTTACACCAACTACTGTGGCGTGGGTGATACAGGCCCAGGCTTCAGACTCATTTTGTTAGGAGAAGTTATGAAAGCTAGTATCCAGAGGAGTTCCATTTTACTTGATTGTCTCAGAGGAAGGATTAAGATTCTAGGGACGTTTGGTGGTGCCAGAGGGTCCAGAGTTGTGGAAACCAGTTATGGCCGACATAAGGTTTGTGGTTTAAGGTAAACCCTGGAGGGGACAAGATGTACCAATATATGAAAAGATTGTATTGGTGGGCCAAAATGAAGAGGGATATATCTGAGTTTGTGTCTAGGTGTGCCACATGCTAGCTCGTAAAGGTGGAGAACCATAGATCGATTAGGGAATTATAGCCTTTGGACATCCCCAAGTGAAAGTTAGAGAGCATCTCAATGGATTTCATTGTGATATTTTTAAGGTCCCAGAGGGGTCATGATTCTATTTGGGTCATCATCGATAGACTAACAAAGATATCTCATTTCCTCCCTGTACGGATTGACTACACCTCATAGCGTTATGCTAGACTTTTCATTGAAGAAATTACACATCTTCACGGGGTGCCTCTTCATATTATGTCAAATGGGGATATTACTTTTGTATCTCGATTTTAGAGGGATTTTCAAGTTGTTATGGGTGTACAGTTGAACTTGAGCACGGAGTCTCACCCTCAATCATATGTTCAGACTAATCGGGTGAACTAAATTCTGAAGTATCAGTATTTTCACTCATGGAGTTTGCTTACAACAATCGTCATCAATAGACTATTGGTATGGCACCCTATGGCCACTATAGGGGCGATCATGTTATTTTTCAAGCTGTTGGTTGAAGTCACCAAAGCATAGGATGTTTGGACTAGACATCATTCGGGACACCTCAGGGAAGGTGGAACCAATCTAAGAACTAATGAAGACGATGTAGGATTGACAGAAGAGTTACTCTGACAAGAGAAAGCATAAGGTCGAGTTTTAGGTGGAGGATAATGAAGGTGTCCACGATGAGGGTAGTTGTGATATTTTGATCTAATGGGAAGTTATCTCCCCAATATATGGGTCCCTTCATGATATTGGATAGGGTGGGCCTGGTGGAATATTTTTTGGCCTTAATTGATCATTTTCAATGGTTATATGATGTTAAACATGTGTCTATGTCGAGGAAGTTTCTGAGGGCGAGGAGGCCAATCATCATATCGACCTCGATAGGATTAAGCTACAAGTAAATGCGAGCTATTAGGATTGACCATAGTGTATTCTTGATCGGAGAGAGAAGACTTTGCGATCAAAGGTCATACCGCTAGTTAGATTCCAGTGGGGACACCACAACAAGGGTGAGTCCACTTGAGAAAGAGAGGAGGGCGTGTGTGTGAGGTATTTAGAGGTCTTCTAGTCAGGAATATAATTTGAATTTCGAGTACGAAATTCCTTATTTAAGGGAGAGATATGTAATATCACATATTTTTTGTGCATGATTTAAATTTTCAAATTTATTTATTTGCCTAATGTGATAAATAATGTCACTTTTTATCTTTTATATGTGCTATACAATCTATTTGTGAAATCTGACTAAGTACAAATCCAACTCTGATACCTATCACTGCTAATACAAATAAACCAACATTGGAATATAAAATTTATCTCATACAAATGTCCAACTCTGAATATACATAACACATATACAAGTTGACTGAAACTAAAAATTATAAGCAGGGGATGAGCTACAGTTACTCGACTCCTATAACATTGGATAATGAATGGAACATCACTGGAGATGCTCCTCCAATGAACCCAGTCTACAAGAGCCACCACAACTTAAGACCTCTAAAAATAGATATAAAACCAACGTAAACAACAAGTTTATATATAATAAGATTATAACTGAATCTGGGTCACATTATAGCTATTCACCTTCCTCTCGTCTTTTAGTGAATTTTAAGTTATTAGTTATCTAACCCAATAACCTAAAATAACATGCGTTTCTAAATCCCGAACCCATATATAGCCCATACGATTAGAGTTTTGCCTCTTCATTCTTTAATCTTTACCATTATAACATTAGGTTAGTCTCTTTCATTATAAACCACATGATGTACTAAGTCTCAAACCTAAGGTGCGTCTTAGTAAAATAATAGGCTTGTATCTTAAGTTTATACATATTAGGTTATCTCACTCCAATAATGCAATATACACATCTCTAGTATAAGTACTACATAAATTTGAGTCATTAGTATGTAGGCAGGCATCTCTATTATAAGTTATATACATCTAGTATAACACATAAACCGGTACAACTATCTCTAATGCCACCACATAATTGCATAAGGTAGTATAAAGACAATATCTATGTCTAACATCCATACATAGATTCAATCTATGACAAGTACAAATAAATGGGCTTCTCGCATAGCCACACAGAATGAAAGCCTATCCCTATCGCTTTCGAGGATCACTCGTGTGTACTACGTATAGTCTTAGGCGGCCCCAAACCTAAGACCTCATCACTATCAAGGGATAAATCACTACGCCTATACGTAATATATATATCCTACCATACCTAAGACTATACGATGAGCTATCTTCGTAAAACCCTCTCGGTACACAGATACCTAGACATAGGACCCTGGGGTAAGATGACTATGGATTACTCGTGTACTAGTTGATGCACCATTGCGGTCGACGCTTCATGCACCCTATAATAAAATCCCTCCTAGTACTATCACCACGAGCACTCTGGCATGGTATGCATTGGACATAAAGTGTTTAATTAAATATAACCCTCGTTAATTAGTTAAATTAGATAAACATATATACATACCGACCCAACGCTACCGGGTCACATTTACAACCCTAACCATCGGGTTAAATCAACGTAAGTATAAATATAGACCCATCACTATCGGATCATCCATAGTAATCCAAACTAATAAAAGGTAATACACTTGTTACTCGTATTAAAATTTATCTGTTCTAGCACTACTTCCCAGGGCCTTCCAAATTCTAGTTATAGTTTCTAACACAACCTCTACTAAAAAGACGCACAATAACTATATTCAATCTCATATAATTTTGGCCCAAATCTCTCGAGGCAATATCTAGGTATCAATCCGCACCTAATTTATATAAACCATCGAATATGATAACTACCCCTCTTTAGGATTTCTTAACTCATTCATAATCTCACCTAAAGGATAAATTTCCCGCTAGTTTATCACAACGACTCTAATAATTTCGGCCAACAAGACCCAATACTTTAAACTTCTAAATCCCAATTCAACAACTAATCCTACCGTTGAATTTTCACTCTAATTCCACATACTCAAATCAAACCTTTAAACGAAACATTTCCCCAAATATAAAAAATAACCAAAATAACCATTGTGCAACATTTCAAATCATAAGAATCTATCTCCATTCTATAAGTATATTAAACCTATAAGCTAATTAATCCTAGCACTAGGCCCCATCACCCAAAAATACAACAAAATACACAAAAGTTGAAACTTGGCCTAACCTGAGACTATCGATCGATCGACGGCCTTGAGTCGATCAATCAATGATCTCAGAAATCGCTCAACTTTTTTTTTTACAAGAATCATCACCTTACAACTCCAAATTTCTCTCTCTCACCTCCATTAATGAATTCTAAAACTTCATCCAAGAACCCAACAACCATTCAAAAGATAAAACCACAACATAAACACAATTGGAACCTATTTCTATCACCAAATCCAAAAATTGCATCAAGATTCAAAGGAAAAAACAATTTCCAACCAAGAACCCTAGACTTGTAAATTTCTTCTATTAGCTACAAATTTCAAAGGAATAATGCACATAATCACAGGTTTTTTAATTAATTTACAATAGAAAACACATTATAATCATTTTTTAACAATTTCAATTCGAGTTCATGAGAGAATATATTAAATTTAGAAGGAATATAACCTAATTACTACCTTGATTAGGTTAATACAAATTTAATTGTTTTAAATTATTCAAATAAGATTTAGGACATAATTATATTGATATTTTTGTGAATAGATATAATCTTAATACACATGCAATCATAATATATATATATACTTTTCTTAATTTATTTGGTGGAGAGAACCATGCCAAAATTCCTAAATTCTTTTTCTTCTCTTCAAGTTCCTTCTCTCTCTCTCAAGGAGCTTCCCCAATTATATTATGTCCCTTATCAGATCCACAAATGACTTATTAAAACACTTAATTCACAAAAATAGACTTGGTCTCTAAATGGGCCTCACCTAAAAGAGCCCATAATCTTCTCCAAATAACTTAAATCCTTACCTAGGCCATTTATGAACCCAATAGGCCTATAATCCATAATTTTAAACTAAAAATGGACTGCCTATACCTCCCACAACTGGAATGCCCTTTATAATAAAAGAAAATAACCAACAACTCGGTTATTTAATAATTAACCGATACGATTCCAAATATTAATTGATTTAATTAATGAATTACCGTGTCTTAAATTCGATTTCAAATTTGAATAAAATAACACACAAAATATATATAGTGGCATCTCGTGTCACAATCAAGCACACATAATTAATTTTATTTTATTTAATAATTCATCAAAACTACGGGGTATTACATTTCATTTTCACAGTGGGCGAATCGATTCGGTCGAGAGGATCGATTTAGTTTAAGTTCGAATCGATTTTCGATTTGGGTAGAAAACATAGGGGAGACTCTATGAGGTTGTTCAGGGTCACTCATTTAATTATTTCACTTAGAGGGTTAATTGAATAATTAAAACATGTTAGAAATCAGTAGGGTAACTGATTTATATTTTGAATAAGTAACCTCGTGAGTTAGGGTAAAATTTATCGAATTCAGTTACGGTTGGAATGTTAAACTAATCAAATACGAGACCTTTAACGAATGCTTAAAGTATGTTTTAGTTCTGATTTCCTTAAATGTTGCCCAGATTATACTCGGGGGGGGGGGGGGGGGGGGATGAATTGAGTTTAACAAATTTTTAGTCAAATTAAAATTTTAGAGAAATATTTAATTTACAACACCTTAAAAATTTCAGATTAATAAATTTTAAATGATTAGAACAAAGAATATCAAGTAGATACAACCAAATAATTTAAACAAGCTAAAAATGCATATTTTAACACTTCACAAATATTAAATTATTTTTTGTAGTTAATATAAATTAATATTCTAAAAATAATTAATTAATTTGAAAATAATTATTTTAACCTTAAAATTAATTTAACAATTTTTGGAATTAATATATTTGCAAATTTAAGTGCTGGAAAATGTAAGTTAAAGCAAGCACAAATAAATAAAAAAATAAAATGGAAAAAATAAATGACACCATATTTTAACGTGGTTCGGTCAAAAAACGGCCTACGTCCACGCGCCTAGAGCTTTCGAATCCCTTGCGCTTCACTACCGTGATCCATTTGAAGGGTAGGATCAAACCACAGTGTACAACCGTTTGCAAGCTAACTCCGACTTTCAAACATCGTGGCCCACTTGTGGGTAAGAACCAATTACCAGTACAATAATTCGAAGCTTCAACAAAGCTTCAAACAAATCTGCATTTTTGGTACAATGGTTGAATAATGAAACTCCTTAAAAATACAATTTATATGTTGAGTTTCTTCTTCTTCAATAAGACTTTAATAAATGATGTTGGTGTAGGCACAAGTCTTCTTCTTCAATGATTTGAGTAGAATGTAAAATTAATCGCTCTCTTTGTAGTAGCTGAGTAGAAAATTAAATGCTCTCAATATATTCACAAGCTCTTGATCATATTCTCATTCTTATCTATCTCTTCAATGCAGCTCTTTGAATTCTTTTAAAATGTCCTCAAAAACTAGTTGTTAGACACATGTTTGTGTGCATTAAATTCACCTGATTTTCTGAGATGAAGTAGACTTGAAAAATGATATTGCAAATCTTCATTTTGCTTCTCAATAAATTTATAGTTGTGAAGGCATAAAAATGGCTGACCATTGGAAACAAAGTGTAGAAGATTTATTTCTCACTATCCTTATCCATGTATATTTGGATTTGTAAAAAGTTAGTCTACAACAAGCAAAAGATTTGTCCCGTGCGCAAAAGGAATACTCATTTTTTCAATTCACATGGAATAGTACGCAACCTAGTAAGAGGCTCACAAATGGAAATGACTACAAAAGATATTAGGTAATAAAATAATGTGTAGGCCAAAAATAGGATAACTATCACCATCTGTACATATTCATAAACAATGAGTATTTTGTTTGTTTAGTGGAAAACGAGACTTTTTAAAACATTATAAAATATATGTGTTTCAAATATAATAAAACATATATAAAATAATTATTTGTTTATATAAAGACGTTCAGATATAAGGTTTGTATAAAACACATATCATTTATTATAACGAACAGTTATAATATATAATATAAAGATATATATATAAGTAAACATATATGTTTGTAAGAAAAATAAACGTAATATGCTTAGACAACCAATGAAAGAACCGTGATGGAAATGACAGAGACAAACAAGTCTACATCACCTGTTCAATATCAACTTCCCAAAGTAGGAATCGTGTAAGCCTAGGATAATTCTACCAGAAGATGTAAGATTTAGTAGGTGTGACAACCCGCTCCAAATAATAATGGGTGGCCATCCTTATACTATAATAAATCAGGTATCTCAGATGGCACAGTCTCAACATCAACTTACAAAACACTAAAATATAAGGCTAACTACCCGAAATTATTAAGTGTTGATTGTCAAAATTTAAAACTTGTATATTTAACAACAACAACAAAACCAATAATGCACATAACCAACAATATACATCTAACTATGATGAGTGAAATGTGCAAACTCCAACAATATGAAAAAGTACAATACAATGTACAACAAAATCTCAATAATGAAATACCCGAATATGCTGTCGGGTAACAGACAATACTATAATCTGAGAAATGAAATATGAAAGTGTTAATATACAACACTTGAATACTAACTCAATACACCAAATGAATCCTAATCTAGATGTACAAAGATAGGATTCGACTAAATCAAAGCACCGCAACCGGCCGCTACTGCCACATCTCCCCGAGTACACTGGATGGATGACATCAATGGCGTCCTTTCACAGGAACACCTAAAGTAATACAATATATACATGGTGTAGAAAATATAAACGGGTCAGAGCCCGAGTTGAAAAACATTTTATAGCAAGTGTATTAAAATGCATAATAATTATAAATGCATTATTACATGATTTAGTTGGAATCGAACACTCCATAAAATTTCAACTCACCTCTCAACTAAAGCACGCACTAAACGTATGCACGAAATCTCCAAATGGATGCTCGATTCTATTTAGGTAAGAGGATTCTAACTTAAACCCAAATAAAGTATTTAAGTGAAACCATCTAACCTATCTCCCAATCTACCGTTATTTCAATTATCTTTAAGTTATATTCATTAACTTTAATGTAATAGTTATAGTTATCTTTATAATGTTCATTTGTTGAAAATATAAAGTTACATGATCCAATCATGACCACATCATCAAAATACATCAACAATCTCATTTACTAGAATTTTGTATTCTAGTGATGCCCTTATAAGGCATGAAGCCATATATATAATTATTATAGTATTTATATATGAGTTCTTAGCATCATGAATTTAAAGGCTAAACTCCTCTCGATTCTCAACACGACACTGCGTTTCGTGCGTGGGACGTCTCACCGAGGCGAAATCCAAACAAGGAACCCCCCGTTACACTACTCCTGACCGTATTAATCCTCGAGTTATGCCCTCAATGCATGATGCATGTAACCCAAATTATTTTCCAATTAATATTCCCAATTCTCAACAGTACACGGCGTTTCATGCGTGGGACGTCTCGCCGAAGCGAAATCCAAACAAGGAACCCCCCGTTACACTACTCCTGGCACTGTCGATCGTCGGGATAGGTGATATATATATATAAGAATTAAGGACTAAACTTATCCCCAAGTTCCAACATTACACTGCGGTTCGTGCGTGAGACGTCTTGCCGAGGCAAAATCCAAACAAGGAACCCCCATGTTACACTAATCCGGGCAATGAAGGTTGTTGAGGTCTATTATGATCTTGATAACCAAGTACAAACACAAGCAATAATAACCATCCAATCGAGCTATAACTCGAAGGACGGGGGCTCACATGCTATCATCTTCTAGCAGCCCATATGCTTAGCAAACTGGGGCCACCTGGTGGGGTTCAACGACACCCACTTCGTGATCCACTCACGCACACAACGTCCGGAAAGCGGTCATATTTCTTAATCGAAAAGTGAGAACGAGACATACCCACGACCTCTAATCCCCAAAATAAATAAATGTATATCACATATGTCATTTGCTGACCACAAAGGACGACTATGACCTGAGGAATATCCACATCCTTCTTTTCTAGTCAGGATGCTCACCCTCTACGCACGTAACTTCCCAATGATAGCAAGGAGGGGGTATGCTTAACATGTATATACACCATCATATAAGGTATACATACATCCTACATAATAAAGATATACCATTATATAAGGTATACCTGCAACATCATATTTATCTTCATTTTCATTATACGCCCATTGGCGCAATTTGATTAACATCAGTGTTTAGTATATTTCTCTCAAGATATACTAATTGTCAGTTCTCACACATCTTCCCCACTTAGTATACACTATACTATTTCTCACTTGAAGCTCACATGTCGCTTCTAATAATGAATTGTCTCTAAATTCAATTCAAGTTAAGGATATTCTTGATCCTAATAAACCTCAATCAGCATACGCGGTTCTCCGTCCATAATATGGTTCAATTTATTTTATGAACCTTTAAAGTTATCCCATTTGGGATTGGATCCTAAGATCCGGTATCTTTAAATTATTCTCATTCACAAATTGTGAAATTGTTATTATCACCAAATAAAACCCCAAATAAAAGTGGGCTTCCCCACTTAGTAAAATACCAAAATCTCTAATCGGTATTCCTCAAATTTAGTCAATATGACTCCAAAAGTTCTTATAAGGGAAACTCGCTAAAAGTCTCCAAAACATACTCCAAATATATCCTATAGACATCCCCAAGTGATAACCTTGAACAAAACGGGATAAAATTCTTTTTAGAAAAACAATCCCTCAAAAGCCCTCTTTTCGAATCGATTTGGGTCAATTCCGAATCGATTCGGCCCAGCGAATCGATTCGGCCAGGAAGGCGAATCGATTCGGGTCATCGGACCTGGGATTCTGTCTCAGGCCGAATCAATTAGGCTGGAGTCCGAATCGATTCGGTCACTCAGACCTGGGCACCTGCATATTTTCGAATCGATTCGGTAGGAGGCCGAATCGATTCGGCCCTTCAGAACTCTCGAAAATGGCTACTTTTTAGTAAGCCAAAAATCCCAAAATTCATTTTAATGATTTTCTCCTCATTTCTCTTCAACCCAATCACATATATAACCTTAATATTCATCCTAGAATACATTTAAACTAATTTCTATCATCAAATCTAAGATCTACAAATTAAATCTAAGATTATACCCAAAAGTTAGGTTTTGTAAAACTAAACCTAAAACCCAAAGATTCAATCCACAAATCATGCAATAATTGGTACACAACAATTATTTAGCAAGTTTAATCACTTGCCTCGGGTTCGTAGGGTCTGAATCCGCCTTGAGATCACGTATTTGGCCAAAAAAATCCTCTTTTTTTTTTACTCCTTCCTTTTCTTCTTCTCTCTTTCTTTCTTTTTTTGTTTTCTCTTTCTCTCTTTGGAGAAATATCTCCCGTAGGCTTAATAAGCCTAATCTCCCAAGATACACATCTTTAAATGATAATACACACTTTAAATGATCCGGTGACTTTAATTCGAGTCAAACGGTCCTAATTTATTTCGGAACCCAAATAGACCCCAAGTACAGTCATTTCGACTATCTCGACCCTTCCGGACACAATGGTACCCTCAGAATCTCCATTCGAGACACTCTCTAACGACTCTTTATTTTGACCTCAATTGCCAATTTAATTATTTCTTCAATAAAATGTTATTTATTTCTCCCAAAATGAATTTATTACTGTTCCAAAAGTCTTGGGGTGTTACAGTAGGTACAAGATTCAACCAATTGTATTACTTGCCAATTGTGACTAATTAAGAATTGTTGATAGAAGATTTTATTGTCTCTATCTAGCTGCATCATTTCTTTAATTGCTATTACACATTGCCAATAATAATGAATTTGATGATATGGCATGCGTGGACCCAAGGTTGTCAATGTGAGGTCTAAGAGCAGGTATGTGTAAGATTTCCCAAAAAGAGTGAAAAAAATGTTTTGTTAAAAATGTTAGATATGTCCGTACAAAAGAAATTACACTTTATATTTCTTCCAAATAAAAGTTGAATAAACAAAAAGCCAATTCTAACACCGGATAGGACATGCGTGGGGCCCGAGGAATTTTCTTACAAGTATTATACAATGATAAAAACAATGTTGTTATTAGGACAAAAAAAACTCACTGAAGAACATCCATATCTCATAAATATATATATATATATATATATATATATATATATATATATATATATATATATATATATATGTATATATATATGTATATAATAGATAATGTAATAGTAAAAGACAATCTTAAGTTCTCTATAAAAAATTGACATGACCGGACAAAAGATAAAAGGTTGTCTCCAAAAGTAAATATCTTTAAATTGTTTTTGGATGAATTCATATATAATAACATATAAAAGATCATTGTTAAAAGTTCTTTTATTAAGAAGTAGTGAGATATCTTTTTCCACCAAGGCTTGTAACATCTGGAAAAAAAATTGATGAATTTTAATCATAAACAACCAAAAAAAATCCGATCTTAAAAACAACATTAACCATATATACAAAGTTGTGAGATATCTTCTCCCCCTTTTGACATTATCAAAAATGTTTTTCATATAAAATGAGTGTCGAGGGTAAAAAGCGAATCTCCCCCTATCAAAAATAATTTTCTGCATGGGATTCAACCATAAATCGCAAGGGGCATAAAATTTTCAATACGGACATGTGCTGTCATATATTCATCATAAATTTTCTCAAATAATGTATTCAAATTTTGGATATACATGAATATAGTCATATAATGCATAAACCACAAAAATGATAAAATCAATGGTATCAAGCACGTAATGGTGAATATATCACAACTCAATATTTTTTAATAATTTTTAATTAAGCACACAACATGAGTTAAAATACAGTGGCATACTTATAGTGAAAAAAAATTCGAATTTGGTCATGCTTTGTCATTTTCAAGATACCAGATGAAATTCTCGGAATATATCAATAATATTGCAAATATCCATACTAGTGCATTAAATTCCATAATAACAAAATTTTCTTAATAAATGATTTTAAATAAGCATGTATCTTCCCCTAAGGGATACCAATGATGGCATATATGAATATAATAAATATGGTGCATCTTTCTCATAAGATAAAATATTTTCTAACATATGCTTCATAAAATCATTTTTAACGAGTCTCAAAAATATTTACAAATCATTTTTGTTGATCATATGATTTCTCAATTTAAGCACACATATCACAAATGTTTCTATCTTCCAAAAAAATATTTAATATGAATGTCACAAATATTCAAATAATGGCACTAATCATGTAGAATACAATAAAACTAACTCATAAAGATTAATATATTCATATCATCAAAATTAATGAGTGAATATTTCAATATTAACAGGTAGCACATTTAACAAGTGTACTAGAATATTTCCAAATGACATTTTCGTTTCATATTTATATACAATAAGGTTAAGAAATAATCCAATATTACTATTCAAAAAAATATGTCAAGATGTAACACATACAAAAAAATTATGAATATTCAACTAAAAAAATAATTTATCATCAAAATTGAGTGTATGTGACATACAACATAAAATCATCAATAATAATAAATATATAAATTAACATGTGAAGTTTAAATCGTCAACAATAAGATCATATACTTTAAGCAAACATTCTATCATGAAAAAATATCAATTAAGATCATAAAATTTAAATAATCAAGAATCATAAAATATCAAATTTAATATTTAAGAAGGATGTCCTTACCACCTTACCAATACCAAAGATATTTTCATGAATATTTATCCAAGTGTGGCATTTCCAACATTCGACAAAGATATTTGTAATGACAATTTTTCTTTCATACCAAAACATAGAGTTTGAAAATCCACAAGCACTCTTAACATGCAACCTACACAACTTTCAATATTTTCTCTTTGATACCAAGAAAGTGTTAGGTCAACAAAGCAATATGCATTAACTAGAAAAGAATAAATTTATTCACATATTCAAGCAATAAACATATTTTTAAAAAATGAATTTTATAAGATTACTATTCATTAATAAGCATATAACATATGAAAACCCTATATCACAATATTCATAAAAAAAAACTAATACTAATTTTATTATCATAGAATTTTTGTTCAAGTGCCAATACCGATTTTGCACCTAAAAACTTTATCTTTAGGAACCCAATATGTGTGTGGTTGATAAGGGTTATAAAACATAATTGTCTCTTTAGGAATCCAAGCTAATTTTGTGTTCTTATACCTTCTTTTTCTAAAATGATAAAATTTGGAATAATGTGTATGTCTACCACAATATGTGCATAAAGAGTTAGGATGACTAGATGAGGGTTCATTTTTAAATAAATCGGAGTAAGTCTTTTTCTCATTTTCTTCATCATATCCTATACCATTATTATTAAACCGAATTCTTTGATTTTCCACAATCTTATAAAAATATTCATTTCCTTTAGTAAAAGTATCTAAATATTTCTTTAAATAATCAATCACCCTTTTTAACTCACTATTTCCACATTCAAGAGGGGTAGTGACAATAACAGATTTTTCTTTTTTCAAAGATTTAATTTCATTTTTCAAAGATTCATTTTCTAATTTCAAATCACTAATTTCTTTTGAATATAAATCATATTTTGAAGATAGTATAGAATGAGACTTTTTAAGTTCAATATATTTATTTTTAAGTTCTTCAAAACTCACACATAATTCATCAAGAATATTTTGTAATTCCTCATAATCATCAACTTTTTCAACATCACTATCACTAGAAGTTTCAAGGTTATAATATACCCCATTTTCCATAGCCATGAAAAAAATATGAGCAACTTTATTTTCGTTTGAATCTTCATCGGAAGAGCTAGTGTCGGAGCACTCCAAGTTGTAGCCTTCAAGGCCTTCTTCCATTTATTATACTTTGGATAATTAAGCTTAATGTGTCCAACTTCATCACAATGATAGCATCTTAATTCAGAATGAGTATCATCATTGAACTCTTTTGAAGAATTTTTCCTTCTTCTTTCCTTGGCTTTCTTTTTGGAGGAAAGATATTTTTTGAAGTCTTTAGCCAATAAGGAATATCATCATCATCTTCACTTTCTACATCTTTGTTTGAAGATTTAAGAGCAATAATTTTGTTTGTTTTAGGATTTTCTTCTTCAACAAGTTCCTTAAGTTCCATTACATGAGTGACTAAAGAACTTAAAAGCTCATCAAGAGAGATTGGTCTTTCTCTTATTGCTTCTTTGATGGCCAACTGTTTGGTCATCCAAATTGCCGCTAATGACCTGAGAATTTTGCTCACCAACTCATTGTTAGTATAATTTTTTCCAAGAGATTTAATACCATTAATAATATTTGTAAACCTAGTGAACATATCAGAAATAGATTCATCAGATTTGATTTTGAATAACTCATAACTATGAACAAGCATGCTAATTTTATCTTCTTTAACTTGACTTGTTCTTCCATATGTGACTTCTAGTCTATTTCAAATTTCTTTTGCAAATTCACAATAACAAATTCTATTATACTCATTTACATCAAATGCACAATGCAAAATATTCATAACTTTGGCATTTATTTGAATTTTCTTAATATCTACTTCATTCCATTCATTTTCTTCTTTAGGAACACAAACATTATTTACCATTTTCATAGGACCAAAGGGACCATTTATAACAACTCTCCAAACTTCATAATCATGTGAGTGAATAAAAAATTTAATTATATTTTTCAAATAGTTATAATTATTTCCAGAAAATATAGGAGGTTAAAAATTGGATTGGCCTTCACCAAGGGATGTTGTAACATATCCCATTGATCTATAACTCTAAGATTGTTTAAATCCAAAAATAAGAAGAGCACTAGCTCTGATATCAATTGTTGCCCAGTCTCCCAGATTATACTCAACAGGGGGGGTGAATTGAGTTTAGCAAATTTTTAGTCAAATTAAAATTTCAGAGAAATATTTAATTTACAACACCTTAACAATTTTCATATTAATAAATCTTAAATGATTAGAACAAAGAATATCAAGTAGATACAACCATATAATTTAAACAAGCTAAAAATGCAGATTTTAACACTTCACAAATATTAAATTAATTTTTGTATTTAATATCAATTAATATTCTAAAATTAATTAATTAATTTGAAAATAATTATTTTAACCTTAAAATAAATTTACAAATTTCCGGAGATAATATTTTTGCAAATTTAAGGGCTGAAAAATATAAATTAAAGTAAGCACAAATAAATAAACAAATAAAATGCGAAAAATAAATGACACCGTATTTTAACGTGGTTCGGCCAAAACCCGCCCTACGTCCACGTGGTTAGAGCTTTCGACACCCTTGTGTTTCACTACCGCGATCACTTGAATGGTAGGATCAAACTACTGCGTACAACTGTTTGCAAGCTAACTCCGAGCTTCAAACACCGTGGCATACTTGTGGGTAGGAACCAATTATCGGTACAATAATCCGAAGCTTCAACAAACCTTCAAACAAACCTGAATTTTTGGTACAATGGTTGAACAATAAAAATCCTTAAAAATACAATTTATATGCTAAGTTTCTTCTTCTTCAATAAGACTTTAATAAATGATGTTGGTGTAGGCACAAGTCTTCTTCTTCAATGATTTGAGCAGAATGTAAAATTAATTGCTCTCTTTGTAGTGGCTGAGTAGAAATTAAATGCTCATGTTCTCATTCTTGTGTATCTCTTCAATGCAGCTCTTTGAATTCTTCTAAAATGTCCTCCAAAACTAGTTGTTAGACACATGTTTGTGAGCATTAAATGCTCCTGATTATCTGAGATGAAGTAGACTTGAAAAATGATATTGGAAATCTTCATTTTGCTTCTCAATAAAACTATAGCTGTTAAGGCATAAAAATGGCTGACCGTTGGAAACAAAGTCTACAAGAGTTCTTTATCACTATCCTTATTCATGTATATTTGGGTTTGTAAAAAGTTATTCTACAACAAGCAAAAGAGTTATCCCGTGTGCAAAAGAAATACTCATTTTTTTTAAATCACATGGAATAGTATGCAGCCTAGTAAAAGGCTCACAGATGGAAATGACTATAAAAGATATTAAGTAATATAATAATGCATAGGAAAAAAATAGGACAACTATCACCATTTGTAAACATTCATAAACAATGAGTATTTTGTTTGTTTAGTGGAAACCGAGACTTTTTAAAACATTATAAGATATATGCGTTTCAAATATAATAAAACATATATAAAATAATTATTTGTTTATATAAGAACGTTCAGATACAAGGTTTGTATAAAACGTACATCATTTATTATAACGAATAGTTACAATATATAATATAAACATACATATATAAGTAAATATATATGATTGTAAGAAAAATAAACCTAATATGCTTGGACAACCAATGAAAGACCCATGAT
The DNA here is from genome assembly GCA_949130495.1 of Sambucus nigra. Lineage (NCBI taxonomy): Eukaryota > Viridiplantae > Streptophyta > Magnoliopsida > Dipsacales > Adoxaceae > Sambucus > Sambucus nigra. Next base: position 297,500,579 of record OX422215.1, on the reverse strand, counting down.
GGAAATGATAGAGACAACCAGGTCTACATCACCTGTTTAATATCAACTTCCCAAAGTAGGAGTCGTGTAAGCCTAGGAGACTTCTAACAGAAGATGTAAGATTTATCAGGTACAAGATTCAGCCAATTGTAGTGCTTTCCAACTGTGACTAATTTAGAATTGTTGATAGAATATTTTACTGTCTCTATCTAGCTGCATCATTTCTTTAATTGCTATTACACATTGCCAATAATAAAGAATCTGATGATATGGTATGCGTGGACCCAAGGCTGTCAATGTGAGGGTCTAAGAGCAGGGACGTAGCCAGGAATTATTCGATATGGGGGCTAAAAAAATTCTAACACAAATAAATAATGAGCATAACACAAAAAAGACTTAATATTCGATTGAAATATTTTGGCACGGTTACAATTACAATTGACCACGATGACTTTTCATTTTTTGAAAACGTTGAATGATAAGATCATCATCTATTTTAGCAAAAACATCTTTTTCAACATATACAATCATGGTATCATTCATCCATTGATCTTCCATCCTATTGCGTAACGAAGTCTTTACGATATTCATAGCCGAAAATGCTCTCTCCACGGATACCGTAGCTACAGGTAAGATCAACGCCAATGTCACAAGCAAATACACCAAAGGTAACACCTCATTTTTCTTTGTCTCAATAATTTTTTTGCGAGAGAAGTAATTCCATTCAATCCTTTAAAGGCCGGACTAGATTGCATATCAAGTTCAATGAGTTTGTAGGTTGAAATTCATTTGGATATAATTGGGCAAGAAGAATTAACTTTTCCTTACCAAAAGCAACGAATGCATCATCGGGACAAATACATGCCACACAAAGAAGTAATTCGGAATTCACCTCATTGAAACGACCATTTAGCTATTGAAGTTGCAAATCGATGACCGCACAAAATAATTTAACACGATAACGATGCAAATTAGTCTTCTTTGCCGCTTTACGTTGTGATTGTTTTTTGGCAAAGAAAGCATCATTCATATTGGGTACTTAAATTTCATGTTTCTCAGAAAAGGAAGATACTTCATCAAGCAATAAGTCCCATCCATTATCCCTCATCATTTGTAGTCATTGCTTACATACCCGAACTAAAGACATGGCATTCACAATATCTTGATCTTTCCTTTGCAATGCTTTTGACAATTCATTTGCAAATCCCAACACATTTTTCATCAAAAGCATACTAAAAACAAAGTCAAAAGTATGCATCGAATCCATAGCTACCCTTGCCTCATATCTATGATCTTGCTTAATTTCATCCACTTCTACAATCTCAAGAACACCAATTACAGAGGAGAACATGGTACTCAAGCTAACTAAAGTGCCAAAATGTGAGCCCCAACGAGTGTCACCGGGACATTGTAGAGAAGTACTTTGATTTTTTCCTTTACCACTTTGAATCTCACCATTGTCAATGGCACTACTAATCTTTTCAAGTTGTTGCTCACGAAGAATATCATGACGTTTACACGAGGCTCCAACTAGATTGACAACACTTGAAACCAACGTAAAAAGAGTCATAATATCATCATCTTTCTTTTCCACTACAACAAGAGCCAACTGTAATTGGTGAGCAAAATAATGAACATAAAATGCACAGTTATTCTCCCTCAAAATAAGTGTTTTGAGACCATTAAATTCTTCTCGCATATTACTCGCCCCATCATAACCTTGCCCACGTAGTTTCGAAACACTCAAACCAAGTCTTGCAAATAAACTATCTATCGATAACTTAAGCGACATAGCCGTTGTATCCCCAATATGTTGTACACCGATCAAATGCTCCATGACTTGCCCACTCTTCTCTACATATCGTAAAACAACGACCATTTGCTCATTTACCGATACATCACGAGACTCATCAATTAAAATTGCAAAAAATGAATCTCCTATATCTTTGATGATAAAGTCAACAATCTCACTAGTAATAGAATGAACAATATCCTTTTAAATATCCGGCGATGTCAATCTTAGATTTGAAGGAGCATTCTTCATTGCAACGGCTCTAATATCCGCATTTAGATTGCATGAAAATTTCATCAGTTCAAGAAAGTTCCCTCTATTTTTGGACTCTTCTGATTCGTCACTACCACGAAATGCAAGTCCTTGGCGTAAAAGAAATCGAATAGAATTGATTGAAGCACATAGACGTGTTCGGTAATCACTTTTAGTTTTTTGTGATTGCTTGAAGAAAATTGTCTCAATGTGTTTATTTTGGTCCATTAAATCTAGACATGCTCTCAAAGCTTGATTATGAGTACTACTGGGACCTCCAACGTGAACATTAAATCTTTCTTTTTTTTTCCAATTTGAAAACCCTTCACACACAAAGGCGTCTGCTTTGTCACTCGTATTTGTCTTGAAAAGATAGCAACATAGACAATATGCGACATCAGTAGTAACACTATATTCTCTCCAAGGAGAGAATTCATTGAACCAAGCGGGGTTGAAACGCCTGAATTGTTTCCCCATAAGTTTATATGGAAAGTTATGACCACGAGGATGACAAGGACCTTTCTGTAAATAGGCTCTACGAATTTTGTCCTCCAATTTAGGATTTCCACGAGAAATTGGGGTTCGTAATGCCAGATCAGCCTGGATATCCTCCAACATAAATTCATCTGCCACATTTCTCTCAACCTCAGTAGGTGATGTGGATGTTGAGACAAATTTTCTTTTAAAATAATTCTCCATGAATTAACTCTTAAAACACAAAATTCAAGCATAAAAATTATAGCCCCAAAATTCAACCATAAAATTTATCCCTAAAATTCAACAATAAAATTTCAGCCCTAAAATTCAACCTCAAAATTTCAGCAATTAATACACCTAGTAATAAGCAATAAATTTTAGCAATTAATACACCAATTAATAGGCAACAAATTTCAGCAATTAATAAATTTCAGCAATTAATATATTAAATAAATAAGTTAAACTCTTACTTACCTACAAAAAAAGATATACGAAATGTTGCTTTTGAAAGAACAAATTTTGCCCCTTCCAAAAATGACGTAGGTTGCTACTGCTTCTTAGTTCTTAGAAAGGAAAATGAAGATGCTAACTTAATATTCTTAAGTTAAGAAGTTAAAAATTTTGAGAGAAGAAAACACTATTGAGAGAAGAGAAGAAGAGAAATGGCGTGTGAAGAAGAAATGAAAGAAGGAATTGCTCAAATAGGGTTTTAACTTTTAAGGATATTAAAGTTTAGGATATTTATGTTTTTCACCCTACTATTTATAAAAATCAGTTTATACCTACAATTTTTTTTTAAAACGTGGGGGCTCAAGCCCCCACATGCCCCCACCTCCCTCCGTCCCTGTCTAAGAGAAGGTATGTGCAAGATTTCCCTAAAAGTGAGAAAAAACATGTTTTCTTAAAAACGTTAGATATGTCCGTACAAAAGAAATTACACTTTATATTTCTTCCAAATAACAGTTGAATAGAAAAAAACCAATACTAACACCGGATAGGACATGCATGGGACCCGAGGAATTTTCTTACACGCCAAGTATTATACAAAGATAAAAATAACGTTGTTATTGGGACAAAACAAACTCACTGAAGAACATCCATATCTCATAAATATATATGTATAGAATAGATAGTGTAATACTAAGGGTCCGTTTGATAGCACAAAAATTCCAAGGCAAATTCCCAAAAGTTGGAAAATTCTGGTATTTTTCAGCTTTTAAGCTGTTTGATAGCCTTAATTTGCCTTGGAATTTGTTTTCTATGTACAACACCCCTTAAGCACAATTTGCCACCCTAGGGTGGAATTCAATTCTTTGGGGGGGTCAGGTTTTTGTTTGCCACCTTTGGGTGGCAAATCACATAAAACCAATTTATTTTATAACTCTATATATTTCATAAATATATAAATATATATTGTTAATAAATATATAAATATATATATTTCGTATATTTTAATATATTTGAGCACATATATGTATATTGCGTATATTTCGTATATTTATGTATATTTCATATATTTATATATTTCGTACATTAATAGAATTTATATATTATAATATATATTTATATTTTGTATATTTCATATATTCCTTATATTTAATATATATTATTTACAAAATATATACATATATATAATATATATGTGTATTATATTCTGTATATATACATATATATAATATACATTATTCTGCATATGTATATATATAATATACATTATTCTGCATATGTATATATGTATATAATATGCATATGTATATATATAATATACATTATTCTACATGTATATATATAATATACATTATTCTGCATATGTATATATGTATATAATATGCATATACATATGTATATATGTATATAATATGCATATACATATGTATATATGTATATAATATGCATATGTATATATATAATACACATTATTCTGCATATGTATATTATATATATATATATATGTATATAATATACATATATAATATGAATATAATATATAATATATAATGTAATATGAATATAATATATAATATATATGTATATAATATACATTATATATTATATATTATATATATAATATATTATATACATATATATTATATATTATATTCATATTACATTATATATTATATTCATATATATATATATATATATATATATAATTTACATATATACAGAATATAATATTCTATATATATGTAAATATATATTCTATATATATGTATATATTCTGTAAATAATATATATTTAGTATATTCAGTATATAATATAATATATATTCATATATTCAGTAAATACTATATTATATTTTCATAGATTTTGTACATTTAATAGATTTTGTACATTTAATAATCTAAAAATTATATTATTAAATATAATAGATTTTTATATTATTAAATGTACAAAATCTATTACATGTACAAAATCTATTCCGTAAATACTATATTATATTTTCATAGATTTTGTACATTTAATAGATTTTGTACATTTAATAATATAAAAATCTTATAATAGATTTTTATATTACTAAATGTACAAAATCTATTAAATGTATAAAATCTATGAAAATATAATATATTATTTAAGGAATATATTCATATATTAAATATATTATTATATTTAATATATGAATATATATTATATTATTTGCGAAATATATATATTCCGTAAATTATTATTAATTTCCGGAAAAATATACAAAATACCTGAATATTCCAGAAATTAATAATAATATACGGAATATATATATTCCGCAAATTATATTAATTTCTGAAATATATATATTCCGCAAATAATATAATATATATTCATATATTTTGTATATACGGAATATATATATTCCGCAAATAATATAATATAGATTCATATATTTTGTTTATTTAATAATATATATTTATTATATATATATATATTCCGTAAACAAATTTTCCACATTTATATCTATTTTCCAGCTTTTGCGTTTGATAGAAAATGTGGAAAATTGATGATTTTCCAACTTGTATCAAACAGACACAAGTTGGAAAATATTCATTTGCCTTGGAATTGTTTGTCCTGGAATCATTTGCATTTTCCCAGTTTTCTATCAAACGGACCCTAAAAGACAATCTCAAGTTCTCTGTAAAAATTGGACATGACCGGAAAAAAGATAAAAGGTTATCTCCAAAAGTAAAGATCCTTAAATTATTTTTGGATGCATTCATATATAATAACTTATAAAAGATCTTTGTTAAAGGTTCTTTTATTAACAAGTAGTGAGATATCTTTTCCCAACAAGGCTTGTAACATCTGGAAAATAAATTGATGAATTTTAATCATAAACATAAAAAAAAATCGTATCTTAAAAAAACGTTAACCATATATACAAAGTTATGAGATAAAGTATAAACAACTATAAATGAAGTGTAAACAATGCTATCTATTATCAGCGAATAATTATACAAAAATATAAATTAGATGTGACTAAATATTATGACAATAATTATAAAGATGTTGTGACACTCCACCTAATAAAATACCGGGTGATCAATCCTATACCACATTAAAATAGGAGACTCATATGGTTCATTCTCAGCATCACTGTCGAAAACCAAATTTAATTACTAATAACCTATTAAGCTGACGTCATAATTTTATTTTACTAATCTTTTTAATCAAACCAACAGAGTAAAACAATCATACAGTTTATATATACAAAACTGAAATAAAATAAAATAACCCAACACTCGGTTTAACATAATACAACCAAATCAAATGCCGCACAAAAAAGGCGGTAAAATAATAAATAATACAATTGGGCTATCGGCTCGAGTGTTTCTACAGTATCTCCTATCTAGATTACAACGATAGAAGCGTCTACAGTAAACATGCATGCATCCACAGCTGTTGCAGCAAGCATCTGACTCGAAGGAATCATCATCCAGGGGTCCCTGTTCCTGGACACCTATATATATACATATATAGCAAGAGAAGAGAAAATAGAGAAACAGGTCAGAGCCCGAGTTTGAAAATATTTTGCAAGTGCAAATGCCATATTTTAAAATACGAAATTTCTCATATTTAAATTGGTATTGCACTCTCATGAGATACACCTCACCCCTCTTCTAATAGTGCACACCTATCGCATGTATTTTAGCCTTCCTAGTTTAGCTACCAGGCCTAACTAATCCCTTGCAACCATGTTCCAAATCCTCATAGCTGTCACTACCCAATCATGATATAATCTAAGTTATATCGTAAGCTATTACATAAGCTTCACTTAATATAATCCTCAATGTGATAACAATAATAATAATAATAATAATAATAATAATAATAATAATAATAATAATAATAATAATAATAATAACAATAACAATAATAATAATAATAATAATAATAATAATAATAATAATAATAATAATAATAATAATAATAATAATAATAATAATAATAATAATAATACCGTTCATATTTCTTAACTTTCGCTAGTTTGAAATGCAATTTTTATTTTAGTATATAAAATCCCATATATATATTCTCACTTTAATATGCAAATCACAATTTAAATCTGGATAAAATCTCCTGGAATGAGAATAAATCCTTATTCATTTTACTCTTTACACCAGTTAAAGCTATATGATATCTCGTCTTCATATACAAGCAATATGATATACGAACAAGTATAATAACCATACCACCGAGCTATAACTCGAGGATGCAATCTCATAGTGCCTTTCTAAATCCGGGTTTACTCACTCTACCACGGTACCAAGCCAGACTTACTCATGGTTATGGTAAAAATACACAATGGTGGAGGCAGTCATGTTCCATCTGCAAGTGGAGTACACACATCGCACTCGAACGCGGGACGAAATGACCTAGGGATATACTCTCCCTGCTCCTCAAGCCAGGGGATTCACCCACATCGCGTAACCTCCCTAGATCGCACTAGAGAAATTATATAATCTGGCTATCCAACCCTATGCCCAGGGAAGCCCGTGGAACTAGACTCTAAAGCACAAATATACCAATCACACAGATATATTTACTCGTATCATCTTATATATACTATAACCGCATCGTATATATAATCTACATTACTTCTCAATATATATGGCTATAATTGCCAACTCATATAGCGATAGCCAAACCCAAATACTCCCATTCGTAATAGTATATAAGTATATACACACTTAAAATACTAAACCCATAAGTATCCTCTTACTTAAAGATAACTCGTACCTTAATCACTTTTAAGGATATATATAATCTCGAATATATCAATTCTTAATGATCAAATAAGTATACTATCGACTTATTTTAGTCCCATAGGTATCGCATTACCTATAATAATAATAGTCATCACTAGACGTATCGGATAACTTATCAATCATCTTTAGACTATGTCCCAAATTCCATCCTAGTCGCCTCGTAGGATTTACTCAACCATAATCGGCATATAATTTAATTTTCTATGCGCATAATTATATATGTATAATTGCCCGCTGAAATACTATCCCGAGTGTTATTCATCCGAACACACCTAAATTAGTAAGCCCTCGCACTATTTTTTTAGGAACCCCAATGTCTTACTCCACAATTTATTTTCCTCAAAAATACGCATTAAGTGCCACACCCTTATGCACCCTCCTAGTCCCAAAATAAATTCCCTTAATTGGCTAGGTGTGAATTTCCCCTATTTGGATATTTATTTTGTGACGACCCGGTTATGATAAACCATGTTTAAATCATGATTACCATATGGGATGGGGATAATGTGTTATTAAAATATATAATTTTAAGTTATTTTGTTTAGTCTAATCCAACCTTCATAACTTATCAAATATTAAATTAGTCACAAACACAAATTTGTGAATTTTTTAATAAAAATGTTCGGGTTGGAGGCTAGTTTTGACCCTTATAATGTAACAACTGACTTAAGGTCAAAAATATATAATTGTATACATGTGAGTTATGGTTGTAACACAACAAACGGTGTGTTGAACGGAGGTCCAAGCGAGAAGTTATGCTGGAATTACGAAGCAGGGGCAAATTTGTCCATTCGTTAAATGATATTTCGTCTTATTAGGCTAACAAATGCTGGATTTTGATTGGTGGAGGAAGGAGGTGGGGTTTTGCCGACTTTGAAGGTTTTAAATAAGCTATTACTTCTGCATATTTCATCCATTAAAAATTTTGGCTTGAGAGGAAGAGAGAATTGGAAAGTTAAGAAAATAAAGGTGAGGAAAAATGGGAGAAAAATCCGTGGGAAATTACGGAAGTGTCCATAAGGTAATTCCATATGTAAATCTTGTTAATTTTATTATGTGATTGATTGAAAAAGTATAAATCATAGATTGTTTATGGAACTTTCATGTCTTGGTTTATATGTATGAATAGATGCGAGTTTGAGCAAAGTGGAACGTGTAACTCATGCATATTGTTTCGATTGAAAACCTTGTGTATCCAAACTTTTGTATATTTATTGGAATTGAATAATTCAAGTTGGATATGAAAATATACTCATATATGTATAACATATCCTAAAATTATGTGAAAATACCAAGAAATGAATCTTTGGTGATAGTTTGAAGTTCATATATCAAATCTGTCCCAAAGGTGTAAGTATGCACACCAGGTGTTCGATGCTTTGCTTGATATGACAAATGAAATTTAAAAATCATGAAAATTTAATGTTGTATTATTAGATATGTTTATGGATGTTGGGTTAAATATCACAGGAATTTATGATGTAGAAAAATTATGAAAATTCCTGGAAGTTGACTAAACGATAAAAGAGACATATAGGGCAGATTTGCTTTGTAATAAAGAAATGGACACATCTTGATCTAGGAAACTTGATATGATGTGTTGTCTTTTATATTGGGAACCTAATATGATAAGAATTGGGTTACCAATAAGAAATTAAAGTATGTTCGGGTTATGATGCTTATGAATTGAGTTACGTTTAAGTATTATTTGGATGGTTAAGATCCTTATGATGATACTAATATTGTAGAATTTATATTTGAAAGGAAAGAAGAACCGGTTGAACAAGTGTCGGGCAAGGTCAAAGGAAAAATACATGAAGTGTCCAAGGTGAGTGTACTCACTGGAAAAAGATGTATTATACATGGTTATGGATATGATATGAATATCACTCACTGGTAATATGTATTATACATGGTTATGGATATGATCAGAATGATATTGAATATGAATTTGTTCATTTCGGTTTACCGAAATGAGGGGTTACTCCTCGACCAGGAATGGGGGAGATTTGTCTATTAAAGACAAGGGGTTACTCCTCGACCAGGAATGGGGGAGAATTGTCTATTGCAAACAGGATATGTGAATCATGATTCGGATAAGTTGGTCATTCTATATGAATGAGCCGGATAAGTGTATAATTGGTCATTCTATATGAATGAGCCGGATAAGTGTATAATTGGTCATTCTATATAAATGAGACGTATAAGTGTATAATTGATAATTCTATATGAATGAGCCGGATAAGTGTATAATTGATAATTCTTTATGAATGAGATAGATAAGTGTATAATTGGTAATTCTTTATGAATGGACCGGAGAAGTAATACATGATTGTTAATGAGCCGGATAAGTACCTATGTATTACCACATGTATATGATTTATTGCATTTAACTTTATGTAATAGTTTAGTAGTGATGTGTTCACTGGGCTCTTTTGCTCACGGTTACTATGATTATGTGTTTCAGGTAACATGATGTCACTACCAAATCTAGGAGGTCGGGTTGGCTTAGCAAAGTATGCATAAACCATAATTTTGGTCAAATGAAAAAGGGGTAATTTAATTTTACTTATCCTTGAAGAAAATTTTAATAAGCAAAATCACTTTTAAATATGTGAAAAGTTTGGCTTTATGGCTTCATACCATTAACGAAAAAGAAACCTCGAGAAGATGGTTTGGTTAAGGTAATTATGATTTGACTCACCTTGACTTTCAAACTTAATTATAAGTAATTGGGTTGGGGTGTGTCATATTTTCTCAAATAAATAAGTAGAATTAATTAAATTTGGAATTTATCATATATACCCAACACAAGTCGAAACTGCCAAAATTTCTGTATGGTCGATCGATCAAACCCTGACAATCGATCGATCGATCGATCGAACAGGGCATTGTCTTCTCCGAGACTCTGTTCAGCCATTAACGAACCCCCAAGATTTTATCTCCTCTCCTGTCATCATCTAACAATATCTACTCACATAAAAAGGGTTATAATCATCCTAGAACCAGTATCTACAACTAATTTCGATTAAATTCTAAGTTTCTCGAATCGAATATTATTCGGGGGTTACTCGTTCAACTTTCGAAAAACCCATTTTTGATTCACGAAAACCCAACCCAAAAATCTATATAGTTTTACACGCCAACTACGACACGAGAAATATGCTCAAAAGAATAAAGCAAGTAAACACTTGCCTTGTGGATAAAATCCGACGACCTTGAGTCGAATCCCGTAGAGTTTGGCCGAAATCTCCTTTTTTTCTCCCTCTCTTCCTTCCTTTCTTCTCCACTTTCTTTTTATCTCTTCTTTCTTTCTTCCACTCTCTCATGCCTTATAGAGAGAGAAATAAGGGTTTATCCCTTATTAACCCAAAAATGACTTGTTTACTCAATTACAAGTCCCTACTAGTTCAAAAATCCTCGGAACCTAAACACTACCTCGGGATGCTCTATTTTGACTATCTCGGCCATTCCGAAACTAATCGTGCACTCAAAATCTCCATCCGATTCACTTAACTACAATTCACTAATTAAACCCAACACATCTCAATACGAGTTTTGCAATTAAAATATTATCCTTTGTCGCTTTACCCAACTGTGACATGTAATTAAAATAATCCAACTCATTTACTTAGTCCCGAAGTGAATGTAACACACACCGGTAATAATCTAACGCTAAAAAATCCTAGAATTACTATTCACAAAAATTCCTCAAATTCCCAAATTACGCCCACTAAGGTAATTTAGTTATCCCTAAAAGTACGGGGTATTATATACTCCCCCCCTCACAATGGAATTTCGTCCTTGAAATTCGGATATAACCTGCACCACCAGCCTAGAATCGCTAATTACTGTAATACCCCGTATTTTTATGCTATATTAATTTGGGTTAATTTGGGGATTTATTAAATTTAATGTGAATTAATTATTTAATATAAATTCGGAAATTAATTATGCTATAATTATTAACGTGATGAGAGTTAGTAATTATGGGAAATTTGTTGAATATTACAAATGAGCCAAGTAATATATAATATATGTTATATTAAATGTCACGAGCGAATAGAATGACAATTTTGGAAATTTGAATCGGGACGCGCCAGTGTCGCGTCGGGATTAAATATTGATTAATAAAAGTGAATATATTATAAGTTGCTCGTATGGTCATTTTGAGCATGCCATAGTGTCTGGAATGGTCGAGATAGTCAGAAAAGTATACCCGGGGATTTAGTTTGGGTCTCGGGGCATTTTTAGGCCTATTTAGCACCCCGGGAGGGCATTTTGGACATTTTACATTTTTGGGTAATTAAACCCACGAAATTTCAAGGGTTATATCAGATGTCTAAGGTTGCCTTCTAGGGTTAAAACAACCAAAGACAAGTGACGTCCATAGGAGAGAAAAGGAGAGAGCTTTCAAAGCAATCCAATGCCAAAAAGTCAACCGATTGCACCACCACCACCACCAATGCGTAGATCGCGCGACGGGGAACGCAACCACACCAAATTCGTCATCAAACCAGAACTCTGAAAATCCCAGGCAAGTGTTTATATTGCTTATTTTCGTTAATGCATCACTCATGTTAGTCTAGGAATGATTAGGATGAGTTTCATGGAAGAAAACCCAAGTTGGAGATAGGAAATCGCATGTGGTAATAATTTGTATGTTAATCTGGAAACCCCTTCACATGTAGAGGATTAAACCACGAAATTCTGATGTTTTAGAAGAAGAAAATTCTGGAAAATATTGATTAGAACTATGTTAAAGAAATTCTAGGGTTCTTGAGATTTTTATGAAGTTTTTGCCTATAAATCCATAGTTATTGATGTAAAATTACATGCTTTACGTATGAGATGAATAATATGGGTGTATACTGATTTTAGTATGAATTTTAGGAAGTTTGGGTGTGAAAAGTTTGGATTTGGATGAGGTTATCTGATAGAACCCGTAACTGGTTAACTGCAGAATTCGTCATACCTGCTTGATCGATCGATCGAGCCAAGAGCTTCGATCGATCGAAGGTTCGATCGATCGAGCCCCAACCCTCGATAGATCGACCCCTTCTGCCAGACTCATATTTCCCTTTTTAAATTAGTTGAATTCAATTTAATGAGAAATAATCCTTGGACATCCTTATTAAACTATTTTGGGAGATGAAGAAGACCAGTAGGACTTATACATAATTATAGGACCTTTAATGTAAGACGAGAGTTGTATCTTTGGGATATTTACATATAAGGGACGATGAAATTATGTATTAAGGGGAGAGACACGTAAGATAGTTACGTTGGAAATTAGATGAGTACCTACTGAATTCTACGCTTAGGAGGATAAAGTCCATGAGTGTTACGTAATAAGTTGGTATGATCCCTCAAATTTAAGTAAGAAATGAATGGTTATACGTGAGAACTAAATAATGAGAAATAAGGACAAATGTCATAATTATGGGATTTGAGATGTACCTAATTTGATATGATAATATTAGTATAGTTATATGACTGTGTTTATGCATATACTATCTATGTGTGAAAATCGTGCCCGCGCTACTTGCTATCCCTGAGGTTACCGCGCTAGGACAGTCTTATCTCGATGGGATCTTTATGGGGGATATTGACTCGTACCCTAGAAGATAGATATCCTTGGTACAGGCTATCGAATCGATAGTTCAGACGGTCCTAAGAGACGTGGGGGCATGTGCTATCCTCATAGAGACTTGGAATCTATGCTTCGCCTCAATATTGTTTGTGTATGTGTTAATACAGTTCGAGAGTGATTCCGAACTTGTATTTCCCTTAGTACGAGAGATACGGGAATTGGATAGCAGAGTATGCACGCACCATAATTTTTATATGGGGTGCTGTTAGAATATATATATTATACGAGTATTTAATATATATATGAAATTCTGAAATTTGGAACTGTCTACTGTGTTATGATAAGTAAGACATGTATAATGACTCGAATTTGAAAATACTTGTTTTGAAAAAGTATAACATGACACTGGAAAACTTTATTAATAAATAAAGTTAAGATGAGAGCTTTGTTACTGAATAAAATTTTCCTCTTAAACCATTATATTGTTCAGTTTTAAATCTTACGAGTAACCTAAGATAAGTTAAACCATTGGGAAGTTTAGTGTGATATAAGATAAGATAATCCTTTGGGAAGATTAGTGCGATAGGCGTGGACATTAGAAGATAGGTGAGAATTTCTCAAGAGAGTGCCACACTAATATGTGGTTGCATTGGCCTGTAAACATTTTAAATACTTGCTAAACAAATTTTAAATCATCAACACTATCGGGCTCTGACCCGTTTCTATTTATCTTTCTCTCTTGTATATATATATGTATATATGACAGGTGCCCAGCCACAGGGGAGTCTTGCATAGGATCCTTTAGAAGGAACGCGCTGCAGCTTAGATGGGAGTTGCAGGCCTCTTGCTTAGACGACTTCATTTATTTGACTCCACTCCTAGAATATTCATTTAGTGGGGCATGTGTCGCCCTTTCCATTATTCAGTTGTTTATTTGGACATTGTGATTCAGTTATTTCTAGTATTGTCACTTTGGGATTTATTACTGTCTGGATGTTTTACTTTAAGTTTTTAATGTTGGAATTTAGTTGTTGAATGTTTAAATTATTTGGATTATATGTTCCAGGATTATTGTGGTGTGATTCTTTAATATTGAATTGTTGTAAAGATTTAAATCTTGGTTTATAAAATAAAATTTGGAAAGTAATGTCTAAAAATGATTTTTGACTCTTAGGTTAATTAATTAGGGTGTTTAAATTGGAAAAGTTATTTTTCAACAGTGATGCTAAGAATGAACCAACTGTTCACCTTGATTTAATTTAATAAAGGAGTGATCACCCGGTATTTAATTAGGCGGGGTGTCACAGTTACACTACGTCCTTCATATCTGTTATGACAGTGACACCCGAGATTGTTACGAGGGTGATATAAGCATAGATCGCAGACCCGTTTTGCCAGGAGCAGATTGTAAGACTCTTAGCTGAGGGTGCTGAATCCTATTCTTTTAGTTCTGATGGGGGTTTAAGGTTTAATGGGAGATTGGTGGTTCCAGAAGGAGCAGAATTACGTCATGCATAGATGACCCAGTCTCACGGGTCCTGATTTGCGGTACATCCTGGAGGAGATAAGATGTACCAGGATATGAGGTGGAAATACTGGTGGAGTGGGATGAAGAAGGACAGTGCTGAGTTCGTGTCCAAGTGTTCTACCTTCCAGCTGGTAAAGGTGGACTATCAGAAACCGTCAGGGTTGCTTCAGTCATTGGAAGTACCCGCGTGGAAGTGGGAGAGTATTTCCATGGATTTTATTACAGGGTTACCTACATCACAGCGGGGCCACGACTCTATTTGGGTGATTGTAGATCGTTTGACCAAGGTGGCTCATTTTCTGCCGGGGCGGACAGACTATACCACGGGTCAGTATGCTCAGTTGTTCATTGCTAAGATTGTCAGATTACATGGGGTGCCCCTGAATATTGTGTCAGATAGAGACAAGATTTGTGTGTCGCGTTTCTGAGAGAGCTTTCAGGAGGCTATGGGTACTGAGTTGAGGTTGAGTTCAGCTTATCACCCACAGACAGATGGACAGACACAGCGTACTAATCAGATGTGGAGGATATGCTACGCATGTGTGTTCTTGATTTTGGAGGAGGTTGGGAGCCACACCTTCCACTGGTAGAGTTTGCTTATAATAACTCTTATCAGTACACGATTGGCATGGCCCCATTTGAGGCTTTGTATGGCAGGCCTTGTCGTTCCCCAACTTGTTGGCTAGAGGTGGGGGATAACAAGTTGCTCGGACGAGAGGTAATTCAGGAAACCTTCGCGAGAATTGAGATGATTAGGAGTCTCATTCGAGTAGCCCAGGACAGACAAAAAAGATACGCCGATGCAAAACGGTTCTTCCGGGAGTTTAATGTGGGAGACCAGGTGTCACTACGTGTATCTCCTATGAAAGGAGTGATGAGGTTTGGAAAGAAAGGGAAATCGGACCCGAGGTACGTGGGACCATTTCCCACTATCGAGAGGATTGGGCCGATAGCATACAGATTGGGACTGCCAGAGCATTTACATCGCATTCACGATGTATTCCACATCTCGTTGTTGAGACGATATCTTCGGGATGATATGGCCCATACTCACATCGCGATAGATGAGATAGACTTACAGCCTGACAGCTCTTACAAGGAGAGACCGGTGGATATCCTAGACTATAGCGAGAGGAGATTGAGGTTGAAGATAGTTCCACTTGTACGGGTCCAGTGGGAGCATCATAATGTGGAGGAATCCACTTGGGAGCGCGAGGCAGATATGCGCGAGAGATACCCAGATTTATTCTTGCCAGGTATGCCTTATATTTTGAATTTCGGGACGATATTCCGTTATTAGGGGGAAGTATGTAATACCCCGTATTTTTATGCTATATTAATTTGGGTTAATTTGGGGATTTATTAAATTTAATGTGAATTAATTATTTAATATAAATCCGAAAATTAATTGTGGTATAATTATTAACGTGATGAGAGTTAGTAATTATGGGAAATTTGTTGAATATTACTAATGAGAAAAGTAATATATAATATTGGTTATATTAAATGTCACGAGCGAATAGAATGACAATTTTGAAAATTTGAGTCGGGACGCGCCCGTGTCGCGTCGGGACTAAATATTGATTAACAAAAGTGAATATATTATAAGTTGCTCGTATGGTCATTTTGAGTGCGCCATAGTTTCCGAAAGGGTCGAGAAAGTCAGAAAAGTATACCCAGGGGTTTAGTTTGGGTTTCGGGGCATTTTTAGGCCTATTTAGCACCCCGGGATGGCATTTTGGACATTTTACATTTTTGGGTAATTAAACCCTCGAAATTTCAAGGGTTATATCAGATGTCTAAGGTTGCCTTCTAGGGTTAAAACAACCAAAGACAAGTGACGGCCATAGGAGAGGAAAGGAGAGAGCTTTCAAAGCAATCCAAGGCCAAAAAGTCACCCGATTGCACCGCCACCACCACCAACGCGTAGATCGCGCGACGGGGAATGCAACTACACCAAATTCGTCATCAAACTAGAACTCTAAAAATCCCAGGCAAGTGTTTATCTTGATTATTTTCGTTAATGCATCACTCATGTTAGTCTAGGAATGATTAGGATGAGTTTCATGGAAGAAAACCAAAGTTGGAGATAGGAAATCACATGTAGTAATAATTTGTATGTTAATCTGGAAACCCCTTCACATGTAGAGGATTAAACCACGAATTTATGATGGTTTAGAAGAAGAAAATTCTGGAAAATAATAATTAGAACCATGTTAAAGAAATTCTAGGGTTCTTGAGATTTTTATGAAGTTTTTGCCTATAAATCAATAGTTATTGATGTAAAATTACATGCTTTACGTAGGAGATGAATAATATGGGTGTATACTGATTTTAGTATGGATTTTAGGAAGTTTGGGTGTGAAAAGTTTGGATTTGGATGAGGTTATGTGATAGAACCCGTAACTTGTTAACTGCATAATTCGCCGTACCTGCTTGATCGATCGATCGAGCCAAGAGCTTCGATCGATCGAAGGTTCGATCGATCGAGCCCCAGCCCTCGATCGATCGACCCCTTCTAGAAGACTCATATTTCCCTTTTTAAATTAGTTGAATTCAATTTAATGAGAAAAAATCCTTGGACACCCTTATTAAAATATTTTGGGAGATGAAGAAGACCAGTAGGGCTTATAAATAATTATGGGACCTTTAATGTAAGATGAGAGTTGTATCTTTGGGATATTTACATATAAGGGATGATGAAATTGTGTATTAAGGGGAGAGATGCGTAAGATAGTTACGTTGGAAATTAAATGAGTACCTACTGAATTCTACGCTTAGGAGGATAAAGTCCATGAGTGTTACGTAATAAGTTGGTATGATCCCTCAAATTTAAGTAAGAAATGAACGGTTATACGTGAGAACTAAATAATGAGAAATAAGGACAAATGTTGTAATTATGGGATTTGAGATGTACCTAATTTGATATGGTAATATTAGTATAGTTATATGACATAAACTATCTATGTGTGAAAATCGTGCCCGCGCTACTTGCTATTCCTGAGGTTACCGCGTTGGGACAGTCTTATCTCGATGGGACCTTTATGGGGGATATTGACTCGTACCCTAGAAGATAGATATCCTTGGTATAGGCTATAGAATCGATAGTTCAGACGGTCCTAAGAGACGTGGGGGCATGTGCTATCCTCTTAGAGACTTGGAATCTATGCTTCGCCTCAATATTATTTGTATATGTGTTAATACAGTTCGAGAGTGATTCCGAACTTGTATTTCCCTTAGTAAGAGAGATACGGGGATTGGATAACAGAGTATGCACGCACCATAATTTTTATGTTGGGTGCTGTTAGAATATATATATTATACGAGTATTTAATATATATATGAAATTATGAAATTTGGAACTGTCTACTGTGTTATGATAAGTAAGACATGTATAATGACTCGAATTTGAAAATACTTGTTTTGAAAAAGTATAACATGACACTGAGAAACTTTATTAATAAATAAAGTTAAGATGAGAGCTTTGTTACTGAATAAAATTTTCCTCTTAAACCATTATATTGTTCAGTTTTAAATCTTACGAGTAACCTAAGATAAGTTAAACCATTGGGAAGTTTAGTGCGATATAAGATAAGATAATCCTTTGGGAAGATTAGTGCGATAGGCGTGCACATTAGGAGAGAGGTGAGAATTTCTCAAGAGAGTGCCGCACTAATATGTGGTTGCATTGGCCTGTAAACATTTTAAATACTTGCTAAACAAATTTTAAATCATCTACACTATTGGGCTCTGACCCGTTTCTATTTCTCTTTCTCTCTTGTATATATATGTATATATGACAGGTGCCCAGCCACTGGAGAGTCTTGCATAGGATCCTTTGGAAGGAACGCGCTGCAGCTTAGATGGGAGTTGCAGGCCTCTTGCTTAGACGACTTCATTTATTTGACTCCACTCCTAGAATATTCATTTAGTGGGGCATGTGTCACCCTTTCCATTATTCAGTTGTTTATTTGGACATTGTGATTCAGTTATTTCTAGTATTGTCACTTTGGGATTTATTACTGTCTGGATGTTTTACTTTAAGTTTTTAATGTTGGAATTTAGTTGTTGAATGTTTAAATTATTTGGATTATATGTTCCAGGATTATTGTGGTGTGATTCTTTAATATTGAATTGTTGTAAAGATTTAAATCTTGGTTTATAAAATAAAATTTGGAAAGTAATGTCTAAAAATGATTTTTGACTCTTAGGTTAATTAATTAGGGTGTTTAAATTGGAAAAGTTATTTTTCAACAGTGATGCTAAGAATGAACCAACTGTTCACCTTGATTTAATTTAATAAAGGAGTGATCACCCGGTATTTAATTAGGCGGGGTGTCACAGTTACACTACGTCCTAGTACACCGAAGTCGAATGGTACTTCCCAATGGTCCCCTACCATATTCCACCTATTTCAAGGAGTATGTTCTAACGCTCAAGGAGTATGTTCTAACAAACTATCTTAACCACAAGCTTATCTAAAACTCTATATGCTCCAATGCTACCTCGGTCATAAGGTTGACTCTTACGTCACAACGTACCTAGTGCTTCTATAGCCGCATGTAAAGAAAACCAGCCTATAACCTCCGCTCTAACTTATTGACCCCGTCAGAGATCCACTATTCTAAGCGTCCACTCTTCTAATTAGGACATCTAATTTCCCTAAAAAAGGAGACTACACTAGCTCTTAACTATTTAAGTCAGTCTTCTTGCTCATCTTAGGTGTGCTAACTCTTATTGCACAAATATACTTGGATCATTGCGTACCTCCTACGACGCTCCATCCAATCCATTACAACTCCATTTATAACTGCCTACTAGAATAATCTTTAGCTTTATATACTACGTCCCTTCTATTTCGGGTGGTATATAAATCAACTTACCAAAGTGACCATACACGTTTTTAACCCGTGCCTATCTTCACAACCATTGTAAACGTCCGACACGTAACACTCTCTTTAAAAATGGGCTTCATTTCCTCGTCCTAGTACTAACACCTGGGTTTTTCTAACCCGAATAGTTTAAAATTCAATTCTTCCTATACCTAGAAATACAATCTTTCTTAAAGTTAACCCACCAATCTTCTTGTGGTTAACTCACAAAAATCCCCCTATATCAGGGCCACTATTCCTACTAGCCTTACGTCACGGTATTCCTAAGATCAATGTGTTTCCTACACATGTAAAATGGGTACTATCCTAACTATATCCCTAGTGCCCAAGACCTATCTCAATTTCTGACATTTTCTCGGTTTCATGCGTGGGACGTCTCGCAAAGCGAAATCCAAATAAGGAACCCTCTCATTACACTACTTCCTCACATCGTCATTCATCAAGATATAACGGTCTAAGGCACACGATTGGGACATTCTAACTCCTACCTCACTAACCTACTAACGTACTTTTACCACTATGTCCTTCTAATTCGACAAAATGGAAAGTCTAACTAATCGGGGTGCCTATACTCCACACAGATGTTACGAACATCATACCCAAAACATATTACCTCAGAATTTGCCTTTTAATCAAGGCCCAACTATAAGACTTAAATCAACTTCCTTTACCTTTCCTCACCCACATACTTGCGGTGAGAGAACTATTTCAATGCCTTTCCACATAGCACTTCTATTTCCATAAGCATCCAATCATCACACGGCTCTCAATCCATTGTTTTTTCTTCACACTAGGTAACTTATCATAAAAACCAACATACTTTCATCCTATAACATCTCTCCACTCCCGACGTCATTAAGGTTCATGCTTGGAGTGTCTCGCAAGAGAAATCCAAACAAGGAACCCCTCTGATACACTACTACTTAACTTTGTCGGTTGTGGAGGCCCATTAGCTTCAAATATGCAACCGATATAACAACATCTCCTCATTCAACAAAATGTGGTCTGAACACCTACTTCTTCCTAGGAGGCATACCACAAGGCTTTTGTACTAACACTAAGTCTTTTGCGCAAATAACAATGAGCTTAAACTCACAGCTTAATAAAATCCTGCATACCTTAAATCATACCTATAAGGTCGCCACACACTAAAATCTAGAAATGAAATATTTGCTCATTGAGGTTCAATCTAAACATATATTAAAGGTGAGCTCAACATGTATCCAGGTGAGATATCGCAACAACAACCTGTTCCACCCTGGAACCGCGGATATGATAGTCCTGCAATCATTAGCCTGCAATCACTCCTATAATACAATAACATTACATTTATAATAGTACTATACTCGTATAACACATAAAAAATGAGTAGTATAAACCAGATACAAATTCAAAATAGAACCCCGCTACCGTGGAAAACATATAGATATACACTATATAATGTTATCGATACCACCACAAAGCTCGAATTACATGCACGAATCTAGGGTTAGCAAAATACCACGACTCTATCTAGCCACTCAAAATATACCTCCTTTATCCAAAGCAAAACTCGTAACAATAACTTCGCCAATCTCCCTAACTGCTCTGATTGGTTCCTTGACATAGTACATTTGTCTTAACCGAACTAAAACTACTTTAATACATGATCCATCTGAGCACCCTACTTTCGGGAAAGGACTATCTGTGTGGTTCGACACTCTACATCACCCTATTCCCCATCTCTGGACTTCCTAACCATGTTAAGGTTATCAGTATCTTGGACTCTATAGCCTCGGTCTTGACAATCACCTTTGTAGTTCCTTCAATTCCTTCTACTAAAAGGAAACATGCTACCAGCCTCAACTGCCTTATTTCAATGAATTCCCTGGGTGGATTTCCACCAATGGGGTTCTATGAACACAAATTCTCCATAAGTGTTAGCAACACTTACTAGTGAGCCTATCATTCCTCCAAAGGGCTCTCTATTCATTGTACCTACCTTAATTCGGTACCAAGTTCACTTATTCCTATAATTCTTTATTCATCGTCGGCTTCTGATCGATCCTTAAGTGAATAATTTGGGAACTGCATTCTCTTCATTCCTGATCAATCAAAGGAACTTGCGTTTAAAACCGTTCATAAGATTCCTCTATGATTAGAACATCCTGCTCCCCCAAACATGGTGACCATTGTTCCCACCATTTCAACTTTTCTCCAATGAGTAAAAATTTTTCCTTAATTTTTCACATCTGGGTATTTCCATACCCTGCTCTAAGCCAAATCTTCTGAGCCTTTTACTTTTGATGAATTACGTTACACTGACTCCGTATAACTTGACTTCAATGTATGGTCCTTATCGAAGACCTTTCCAGCCTTTTCCCAATTTAACTTCAACGGGTAATTCAAGTTTAGCACCACTCTCTACTATAGCGATACTTGGATAATTATAACTACTATACTTTAGTAGTCGTCCTAGAAATACATAATAATGCCTCAAGGGGAGTTACCTCTACTGCGGTCCTCATTCCCAACTTCAACTTATAACTCTGACTAAGCCCCATCTTCCGCTGCCCTTAAATTTGCCTTTTGTGGTCACTCGTCATCAATCAGCACACGAATCTTGAACGAGCACGCAAAAGATTTACTATAATCTTTTGTAATGGTAGGAGAACAAAATCTGATAAGAGGAATCAACAATCCTAACCATAAGGCTCAATATAGAATCGAAAGCAATGCTGAAAGCATAGTACGTCCGCACAGATTCCTAAGGACACTAGACACTGATGCTATGATACCATCTATGACACGTCGCCTAATAAAATACCGGGTGATCAATCCTATACCAAATTAAAATAGGAGTCTCATATGATTCATTCTCAGCATCACTGTCGAAAACCAAATTTAATTACTAATAACCTATTAAGACGACGTCAAAATTTTATTTAATAAATCTTTTTAATCAAACCAACAGAGTAAAACAATCACACAGTTTATATATACAAAACTAAAATACAATAAAATAACCAAACACACGGTTTAACATAATACAACCAAATAAAATGCCGCACAAAAAAGGCTGTAACATAATAAATAATTTAATTGGACTATCGGCCCGAGTGTTTTTACAGTATCTCCTATTTAGATTACAAGGATAGAAGCGTCTACAGTAAACATGCATGCATCCACAGCTGTTGCAGCAAGCATCTGACTCGAAGGAATCATCATCCAGGCGTCCCTGTGTCTGGACACCTATATATATACATATATGGCAAGAGAGGAGAAAATAGAGAAACGGGTCAGAGCCCGAGTTTGAAAATATTTTACAAGTGCATAAATGCCATATTTTAAAATACGAAATTTCTCATATTTAAATTGGTATCGCACTCTCATGAAATACCCCTCACCCCTCTTCTAATAGTGCAAACCTATCGCATACATTTTAGCCATCCTACTCAAGCTACCCGGCCTAACTAATCCCTTGCAACCATCTTCCAAATCCTCATAGCTGTCACTACCCATTCATGATATAATTTAAGTTATATCGTAAGCTATTACATAAGATTCACTTAATATAACCCTCAATGTGATATATATATATATATATATATTCTCACTTTAATATGAAAATCACAATTTAAATCCGAATAAAATATCCCGGAATGAGAATAAATCCTTATTCATTTTACTCTTTACAACAGTTAAAGATATTTGATATCTCGTCTTCATATATAAGCAATATACTATACACACGAGTATAATAACCATCCCACCGAGCTATAACTCGAGGATTCAGTCTCATAGTGCCTATCCAAATCCGAGTTTACTCACTCTACCATGGTACCAAGCCAGACATACTCATGGTCATGGTAAAAATACACAATGGTGGAGGCGGTCATGTTCCATCTGTAAGTGGAGTACACACGTCGCAATCGAACGCGGGGCGATATGACCCGGGGACATACTCTCCCTGCTCCTCAAGCCATGGGATTTAGCCACATCGCAAACCTCCCTAGATCGCACCAGAGAAGATATATAATCTGGTTGTCCAATCCTATGCCCAAGGAAGCCCGTGGAACCAGCCTTCAAAGCACAAATATACCAATCACACAGATATATTTATTCGTATTATCTTATATATACTGTAACCGCATCGTATATATAATCTACATTACTTCTCAATATATATGGCTATAATTATCAACTCATATAACGATAGCCAAACCAAAATACTCCCATTCGTAATAGTATATAAGTATATGCACACTTAAAATACTAAACCCATAAGCATCCTCTTACTTAAAGATAACGCGTACCTTAATCACTTTTAAGGATATATATAATCCCGAATATATCAATTCTTACTGATCAAATAAGTATGCTATCATTTATTTTAGTCCCATAGGTATCGCATTACCTATAATAATAGTCATCACTAGACGTGTCGAATAACCTCTCAATCATATTTATCCTATGTCCCAAATTCCATCCTAGTCGCATCGTAGGATTTACTCAACCATAATCGGCATACAATTACATTTTCTATGCGCACAATTATTTATGTATAATTGACCGCGGAAATACTATCCCGAGTGTTATTCATCCGAATACCCCTAAATTAGTAAGTCCTCTCAATATTTTTTTAGGAACCCCAATGTCTAACTCCACAATTTATTTTCCTCAAAAATACGCATTAAGTGCCACACCCTTATGCACCCTCCTAGTCCCCAAATAAATTCCCTTAATTGGCTAGGTATGAATTTCCCCTATTTGGATATTTATTTCCTCAAATAAATAATCTAAAATTAATTAAATTTGGAATTTATCCTATATACCCAATATAAGCCGAAACTGCCAAAATTTTTATATGGTCGATCGATCGACACCTCGCAGACGATCGATTGATCGAACAGGGCATTGTCTTCTCCGAGACTTTGTTCAGCCATTAACAAACCTCCAAGATTTTACCTCCTATCTTCTCATCATCCAGCAATATCTACTCACTTAAAAAGGGTTCTAATCATCCTAGAACCAATAATCAGTAACTAATTTCAATTAAATTCTAAGTTTCTAGAATCCAATATTATTCGGGGTTTACTCGTTCAACTTCCGAAAAACCCGTTTTTGATTCATGAAAACCCAACCCAAAAATATTTATAGTTTTACACGCCAAATACGATATGATAAATATGCTCAAAAGAATAAATCAAGTAACCACTTGCCTCGTGGATAAAATCCGAAGATCTCGAGTCGTGAGAGAGCAGCTACAGCGGAAATATTGCGACTTCTCAAATAAAAACCAATTTTAATTAATCCCAAATTTTAGTTAAACCCTAAAACATGCATCTAGATGATTTATCAAATAAAATATAGCATGCAGGATAAAAACAAACAATTTCAGGAAAAATCCCCCAAAGGGGCAAAAACCGTTTATTTTCATTATAATATTGTAACATACAATTTCGGATTACAATGAAAATACAGTGACTAAGAATTACCCTCAGGTATCGGATTCTGTAGTCGGCGGCTGGAAATATCCCTTTCCAGGAGGGCTGCAATGAAGAAGAGAAACGGCTTCTCCACAAGGGTGTGACACAGAAATACCCGCAGGTGTCGGTTCCTATGTCGGCGGCTGGAATTTTCCCTTTCCAGGAGGGCAGCAATGAAGAAGAGAACGGCTTCTCCACAAGGGTTGAACAATAGCAAAGCTTGTGTTCTAGGGTTCCAAAAGATTCACAAAAGTAATTGGGATTTTTTGGTGTGAATCAAAAAGATGTTTGGCACATCAAAAAACGAAGTCTTGTTGTGTTTTATCTCTAAAAAACGTTTTCTCAAAGACTTGAAAAAATACACCATCGGAATAGTAATATATATAGGAAATATAAGATGGTGGGTAAAAAATACACGAAACTGCTCGAGTATATCCCAGGTGGACCGGTCCGGCTTGGGGGCGGATCGGTCCTGATGACCGGATCGATTCTTTTAAAATATGGCTCCATCGGGTTGCATTCGATCCGGGGTATACTGGATCAGCAGCAAGTGGATCGGTCCGGGTAGAGGGCGGACCGGTCCGGTTGAGGGGCGGACCGGTCCGGCTTCCCAGAAAAATAAAAAAAATTTAAAAGCCTCATTTTGCTTGAAAAAACTTACTTCTTATTTTTATAAAAAATATTTTATAAAAATTTCCCAATACTAAATATGAACTTTAAGGAACGTAAAAACATAATTTTACCAAGTTCATTCACGCAGAGGCTATGATGTTGAAGATGCTTTGATATTCGGATCCTTTGATGTAGATGCGATCTTGAGTTTCTTCAACGGTGTAACGGCGTACGACATACAAATTGATAATGGACAAAAATGTCCTTACAAGTCGAATCCCGTGGAGTTTGGCCGGAATCTCCTTTTCTTTCTCCCTCTCTTCCTTTCTTTATTCTCCTCTTTATTTTTCTCTCTTTTCTTTCTTTCTTCCACTCTCTCGTGCCTTATATAGAGAGAAATAAGGGTTTATCCCTTATTAACCCAAAAATGACTCGTTTACTCAATTACGAGTCCCTACTAGTCCAAAAATCCCCGGAACCTAAACACTACCCCCGGATACTCTATTCTAACTATCTCGACCATTCCGAAACCAACCGCGCACTCGAAATCTCCATCTGAGTCGCTTAACTAAAATTCACTAATTAAACCCAACACATCTCAATACAAGTTTTGCAATTAAAATATTATCCTTTGTCGCTTTACCCAACTGCGACATGTAATGAAAATAATCCAACTCATTTACTTAGTCCCAAAGTGAATGTAACACACACCGATAATAATCTAATGCTCATAAATCCCAAAATTACTATTCATAAAAATTCCTCAAATTCCCAAATTAAGCCCACTAATGTAATTTAGTCATCCCTAAAAGTACGAGTTATTACAGATGTATAAAGTGGTAACTATACAAAAAAAACATTACATAACTAATAATAGTTACAAATAAAATAAAATTAAGAAATATTTACATAATTACTTAATAAAAATTTGGAATCATCAAAATCAATATATTACATTAAACAAAAATGTACATTATTTACAATTAAACTAATTTAATATTAATTAGAGGGTTAATTACATTTTCGTTTAACATTAAATAATATGAAATCATACCATGTGCGAGTACTCATAGGGGACGTAGTAGGAGGGATTTTTGGGGTGCATATAACGTTGATCGCACCTGTACCCTGGTGATAACGACAGGCTTACATTGATCATTTTACCCCGGGTCCCATTACTGGCATACCCAAATTTTGAGGGGTAATAAACGAGGGTACTCTTCATATAGTCTTGGGTATGGTGGTTTATACAAATGATAGTAAGGCGTAGTGGAATATCCCTTTGCTCAAGCTTGGAGGTTATATGTATCTGGTAGTCTATAACTATACCTAGTACGCACCAGTGAACCCAAAGGCAAATGGATAAGCCTTCGTATTTATGTGGGGGCTCGTGTGTAGACCATTTATTTGTATGTTTTGAGGACCATATTTATGTAGATATTAGACTTCGAGATTCTTTTTTCCTTATTGATATTATGATAGAGATGTATATACTAGCATTTATTATGGAACCACTTAATTATATTCAATTCAGAAAGATTATAATTAAACGTTGGGTTCAGTTAGGTTTGGAATTAGAACGCATGTTATATTTAGGGTTCTTTGGGTTGGGATAACTTAAAAATAACTAAAATATGATTGGAAGATGCGTAGTTGTTATTGTAGCCTAATTTCGACTAATTTCTTACTCTTTGTAGACTTATTATTAACGTTGTTGTTGAAACCTGTTTTCCATTCCTAGGTCGCCCTTGCAGCCTCAAACCTGATTCTCACTTGCAGTCCTTTCCATTGTTACTTTTATATAAGATGTAGGTGTTGATCCTGTGTGCTCATCTCTTATACTTATATTTACATTTACAGTTGTGTTAGATTATAATAGTAGCTATTATTACATTTGGGCTTGAATTATGTTTGAGATAGACTCAATTTTTTATGGTGGATTGTATTTATTGTTGGGTTATGGTATCAGAAATTTTGTTGGCTTATTCATATTATTATGTATTAGTTACGCGTATTGGTTTATTTATGTCATGCTTAATATGATATTCAATTATATAGACACCTGTATTATTTATTTTTGGTCCTGGTCAATCTAGCTATAGATTTTACTAGGCATCACAGATGTCGAATTTACTCTCTTTCTTGATCAATGTTAAAGTGATCTTATTCATGGGTCAAAACTACTATAAAATCCTCCATTCACGAATGTGAAGAGAAGATTGAATAATATTCATAGTCGACTATCCATCGGGACTTTTCTATAAGGATCATAGATATCATAACGACCACCCACAACTTTTATTAATTTTTAATAGTAGAGAAACAGTCTCTCTAGTGGCATACAAGCCCTATATTTCCTAGTTCTAGTGGTTGGTCCCTATACAGTATAATGAAAAACTTATAAGAATCCCCATTATAATATAAAGAATACCTGAATAAAAACTTGGGGATATATAAATATCCCTATTACAATTTTTTTACTTTAACTCTAATTTGAGGTAAATTATACCTATCCATATTGAGGTGTCCTTTGGCTAGAGTTGGGAGAGAGTTGAAGGATCAGAAGGTTTGGTCTATTGAACAATTTGTTTCACTAGTTGGAAAGAAGTCTGCTACTTTGTTCTTTTCCCTCCATATATGATAAATTTTGTAAGTAATTAGCAAATAAGAAGATCGAACAACCTTAATTCCCAACCATCCATCGGGGCTTTGTTATAAGTTACGTTTATTACATCGGCCATCCATCGGTATAAATGAATAGGGATGAATAATTTATACTCGAACCGACCTCATGTTAGAGCTTAAATAAATAAGGTCGGATAACCAATACGTGCTTGACCATACATTGGTGTGAATCTGAGAAACAAAAATAGGTATTTCACCAATCAGGCATCAAAATTAATTTGGAAAAATAAACAATGATAAAGATGACGCTCGACCATCCATCAGAGCGAATGTTAGAAAACTGGATAAATGTTATGTCAAGTCCTCTAAGAAACATTATTAGATTGTGGATAATTTTTCTTTCCCATTGTTAAAATTATAATTAGTAATCCAAGCAACCTATATCCTGCTAAACCATCCGTCGGGGTTAAGTTACAAACAACTGGTAATATATATCATGTTGACCATCTGTCAGGTTGAAGATTATCGAGATGAGTAATTAATACTAAAGTTTTATAATAGATACAACCACTTGAGCAACCGCTATGATAGAATGCCCTAATCGACCACGAGTATCATCTGGACCATCCATCAGAGCCTATTCTGCCTTAGAGATTTAACGAGAACACTAATTGATGCCCATTTGCTGGAATAATCCTAGATCAGGATTGAGATACGAATATTAAATAATATCCATGCTCGACCATCCATCGAGAATTTAGTAAGTGAGATAAGAAGATCAAATAGTAATCATGTCTGACTATCCATCGGAGCTTTGAAATGATCATAAATTTAATGATGAATAGTAATCCATATGACCGAACATGATTTGGGGTTAACTAGGAAGTCTAAAAAATTATATATAAGGTGCCTGACCATCAGTGGAGATATAATTTACATGACTTTAAATTTTATGTCATGCATTGAAGCACTGTTAGAGTTTAAAAAAACAAATAAATTTCCTAATTATCCGTTAGAGTTTAATCGCAATAGTAAATATCATATCGACTAACAAAGGATCATGTTGACCATCAGTCGGGACTAAAAGAATTTTCTTGATCAATGGTTTATTAGGGGTATATTGATTATGTAAATAATTATCATGTGTCTGACTGTTTATTGTGATAGAGATCATATCCGATTATCCTTTTGGACTAATCTGAAAATATTTGGAATTAATAATGGGTCAAACATCCATCGGGTTTAAAGTTACTGAGCCAAACAATCAATAATGAACTTGAATAGATATGAATTTTCGAGCATCTGTGGGGGATTTATTGATAAAGCCAAATACACATAATCTTTTCGGACCATCCATCGGGTTTAGTAAATAATCTTTCCCGACCATTCATTAGGTTTAAATTGCAATGGTTATATAATAATATTCATATTGAAGTGGTGGGACAATATACATCCATGCTCGAGATTTCATTCCACCAAAATTGCAATAACTAGCATGCAACTCACACAATGCACGGGTGCTTTTAGTTATCAATATAACTGAAAATGTAAATAATGATGGGAAAAAAATAATGTGAAATAGTTATGGACTAAACGTTATGGTTGTCAAGATATTTATTTTGTAATAAAGTTGTTCATTAATTGTGAATGCAGAAGTTTATTAAGTTGCAAAAATTGCAATAAAAGGACCGAGTAGAAGAAGCATTATCAGTTTTAATCCCACAATGCCAATTCGTCATTAATTTGTTAGAAATAAATTAAAAAAATATAACTAAATTTCATTTAAGCATATAAAGCTTTCAACGCACGACAATGGAATAAAATATGATGAAAATAGTAGTAGAGATATGCAAAAAAGAAAATTAAGTAGACATAAGAAAAAGGGGCATTTACGTTTAGATCCTATTAGACGTTCTTATATACATTCTAGTCCCATCATGTTTTTCTCTTACATATAAGTCCTATTCCTAATTTTTTGGAACTTTTTTTCCAATTTTACCCTTTTAAAACCAACAATCCGTAACTTCCTTGAGGAAGTTACATAAGTGGTTGAACTTTTTTTTTTAATCTTCAAATGATCATAACTTTTGATTCACAAATCCGTTTTTCACAAAATTACTATTTTTGAAATCTGCTCGACGAGATCTATCAAACAAGATCCATGAAGGCTATAAAATTCCAAAGAAAAAAATTTACACAAACAGTAAACTTTACTGTATGCACTAGAATATGAAATAGTTTTATATATTTGACATTTTCACAAACAGACAGTAACATTTACTGTGCTAATACTACACAGTCTATATATATACGGTGGATCCAAACCCTTTTTTTCAAAATTACCTTATATTTGAAGGTTCGCGCTAGCGGTATCCAATCCTTACCACCATTATTGAAGCTTCAACGACCTTCGTCAGAGCTCCGATTTGGGGTGGGTAAGGGTGGCATGTGGTGCCGCTGGCGCAGACCTTTGAAAATAAGAGACTTTTGAATAAATGGGCTTTGGATCCATCGAAGTATCATGGGGGGCCGCTGGCGCGGATCTTTGAAAATAAGATTGGATAAATGGGATCGGGATCATCTGGAGTGCCAATTTGGGGTGAATAGGGTGACACAAAACTTTAAAAATGAGAGCATATTGGATATATATATATATATATATAGTTTGTAAAAATGTCATAGATATTAAACTTTATTGTATACACCATAAAATGAAATAGTTTTATATTTCTGACATTTTCACAAATAATAACATTTACATTTTCACAAATAATAACATTTACTGTGATAATATATTTATGAAATAGTTTTATATATATAACATTTTCACAAACAGTAACATTTAGTGAGTTAATATTACACAATATATATAACATTTTCACAAACAGTAACATTTGCTGAGTTAATATATATATATACACACACGGTAGATCCAAACCTTTTTTTTTTTTAAATTACCATATTTTTAAAGGTTTACGCTAGCGACATTCAATCCCCACCACTACCCACCCCAATTGTCGAAGCTTCAACGACTGTCATCAGAGCTATGATTTAGGTGGGTAGTAGTGGCATAGGGTGCCGCTGGCGCGGACCTCTGAAATTAAAAGAATATTAGATAAATGGAGTTTGAATCCACTGGCGCTCCGATTTGGGGTGAGTAGGGGTGACAGTGGGTTAGGTTTATATCTATAACATTTTTACAAACGTTAATATTTACTGTGTTATAACACAGTGTGTGTGTGTGTATATATATATATATATATATATATACGGTGGATTCAAACCTCTGTTTTCTGATATTGTCTTATTTTTAACGACCCGCGCTAGCGGTATCTAATCCTGACCACCACCAACCCCAATTGTCGGAGCTCCAACAACCTTCATCAGAGTTCTGATTTGGGGTGACATGGAGTGCCGCTGGCGCGGACCTTAGGAAATAAGGAAATATTGGATAAATGGGGTTTGGATACACCGGCGCTCCAGTTTGAGGTGGGTAGGGGTAGCATTGGATTATGTTTATATCTGTAATATTTTCACAAATAATAAATGTTACTGTTTGTGAAAATGTTACATCGGCATCCCATGCCACCTCAAATCAGAGTTCTGATGAAGGTTGTTGTAGCTCCGATAAAGGGGGTGGGGATTGGATGCCGCTGGCGCGGACCGTTAAAAATAAGATAATATCAGAAAAAAGAGATTTGAATATATATATTGTGTTATATGAACACAGTAAATGTTAATGCTTGTGAAAATGTTATAGATATAAACCTAACTCAATGCCACCCCTACTCCCCCAAATCGGAGCTTCGGTGGATTCAAACCCCATTTATCTAATATTCTCTTAATTTCAGAGGTCCGCACCAGCGGCACCCTATGCCACTACTACCAACCCAAATCATAGCTCTGATGAAAGTCATTGAAGCTCCGACAATGGGGGTGGGTAGTAGTGGGGATTGAATGTCGCTAGCGTAAACATTTAAATATATGATAATTTTGAAAAAAAAATAATGGTTTGGATCTACCGTGTGTGTGTGTCTCTCTCTCTCTCTCTCTCTCTCTCTCTCTCTCTCTCTATATATATATATATATATATATATATATATATATATATTATGTAATATTAACTCTGTAAATGTTACTATTTGTGAAAATGTTATATATATAAAACTATTTCATAAATATATTATCACAGTAAATGTTATTGTTTGTGAAAATGTCACAGATATAAAACTATTTCATTTTCTGGTGTATACAATAAAGTTTAATATCTATTACATTTTTACAAATTATATATATATATATATATCCAATATGCTCATATTTTTAAAGTTTTGTGCCACCCCTATTCACCCCAAATTGGCGCTCCAAATGATCCCGATCTCATTTATCCAATCTTATTTTCAAAGGTCCGCGCCAGCGGCACCCCATGATACTCCGGTGGATCCAAAGCCCATTTATTCAAAAGTCTCTTATTTTCAAATGTCCGCGCCAGCGGCACCACATGCCACCCTTACCCACCCCAAATCGGAGCTCTGACGAAGGTCGTTGAAGCTCCAACAATGGTGGTAAGGATTGGATGCCGTTAGCGCGAACCTTTAAATATAAGGTATTTTTGAAAAAAGAGGGTTTGGATCCATCAGATGTGTGTGTATATATATATATATATATATATATATATATATATATATATATATATATATATATATATATATATACTGTATAGTATTACCACAGTAAATGTTACTGTCTGTTTGTGAAATGTCACATATATAAAACTATTTCATATTCTAGTGCATACAGTAAAGTTTACTGTTTGTGTAAAAAAATTTCTTTGGAACTTTATAGTCTTTATGGATCTTGTTTGATAGATCTCGTCGAGCAGATTTCAAAAATAGTAATTTTGCGAAAAACGGATTTTTGAATAAAAAGTTATGATCATTTGAAGATAAAAAAAAAAGTTCAACCACTTATGTAACTTCCTCAAGGAAGTTACGGATGGTTGGTTTTAAAAGGGTAAAATTGTGAAAAAATTTCCTAAAAAGTTGGAATAGGAC
Source organism: Sambucus nigra (assembly GCA_949130495.1). Lineage (NCBI taxonomy): Eukaryota > Viridiplantae > Streptophyta > Magnoliopsida > Dipsacales > Adoxaceae > Sambucus > Sambucus nigra. The sequence continues at coordinate 297,467,067 of OX422215.1, read as the reverse complement.
CTATGGGATTATTAAAAAGTCAATAGGACTTATAAGCTTGTTGACCCGATAAATGGGACCTAGATATAATTACCCCTAAGAAAAAATCTTAACGAAATGAAACATTTAGCATTCTAAAATGAAAAGAGGAAATGCACAAAAAGGCACACTTACAACATATCAACATTTTCTACCACAATATTTTGTATTCTAAGGCATAAAACACAAAATGACAATATATGAAGAATTTGTGCATAAAGTACCATAATATTATTGATAGATGAAGAGAGCATCAAATAGTAACAAGGGCATGAAAGTCATTGTGTTCTTTCCGGTCAAAATAGAAAATATCTCCAATATACTACTCCAATAGGAATTTATCAGCATCAGTTTCTCTGGCATTAGGCAACAAATAAAGGAATTTGGGCCATTCTTTACTTTTCAATGAATATAAAACAAGATTAGAAAATATTTTTGAATTTCCAATGCTTAAGGAGGATCTCTCAAGTACAGTCAACACCCCTACATTAGTGGAATATTAAACCATAAAATCTGTGATACAAATAAATAAAAGAAATAATCAATTAATAGTAAATAGCAAATCATTCAAACTAGCAAAGATGAACCAGAGCAAAGTAACGAAAAATTCTAACAACATCCCATAATCAAGACACCCAAAATAAGAAATATAGGATACACAAATGAAAATTTTTCTTACCAGAACTAACTCTTCTCAAACCATGAGACTAAGTACTTGAACCATCTTTCAGTGGAGTTATTTAGCATCATCAAAATTCGACAACCAAAATTTCTCAAAGAGGGAATTTAAATACCCATCTAAGTCATCTATGAAGTTGCTCGTTGCATTGTAAGTTTTTAATCGACTAATTCATTATGAAACCCTAAATTAGTCCCTGGAGGTCCTAAATTCATATGTTTCATCCGACGATAGGGGCAATAAGGAGATCCATTAAAATTTTGAGATTGATATTGTTTTCATCAACAAGATATTCTTTAATCAAACCACACCAGATTCAGATTCCCAACTATACATATCTACAACATGGTGTTTGTGAGGGAGAGAATGTACTTTGATTATGATGATGTTCTTCCCAATGCAGTTTTTAATTTCGATAGTGGGGTGGTACTGGGTTTCGAGAACATGCTAGATATTTGAAGTGACTAAAAAGTAGACAGAGAGGGGAGATTCATGCATCTAAAATAAGTAAATGAAAAGACAATGACAGGATGAGGAACGTGGTTTAAAGGGACGTCTACTGGAGCATTAAAGAGGGTAAGCGGAAAAAATATGAGTTATGTATATCAAAGAAGATAGTTCCCATGGATAGTTTGATGCGTGGGTAGACTTAATAGCAAATCAAACAAACCAGCAAAGATGAACCAGAATAAAGTAACTAAAAATATCAACAACAATCCATAATCCGACACCCAAAACAAAAAAAAAATAGGATACACAAATTCAACAAATAGAAAAACCCATGTAATAATTAATGAAAAATTTTCTTACCAAAACTAACTCTGCTCAAACAGTGAGACTGAGCGGTTGAACCATCTTTCAGTGGAATTATTTAGCATCGTCGAAATCCAATACCAAAATTTCTCATAGAGGGAATTCAACATCTAAGCCATCTATAAAATTGTGCGCTGCATCATAATTTTTTAATCGGCTAATTCATTGTGCAACCATAAATTAGTCCCTAGAAGTCCTAAATCCACATGCTTTATCGGACGGTGGGGGCGATGAGGAGATTCATTAAAATTTCAAGATTGATATTGTTTTCATCAACAACATATTCTTTGATTAAACCACATCAAATTCAGATTACTAACTGTACAAATCTATAACATTATTTGTGAGGGAGAGAATGTTCTTTGATTATGTTGATGTTCTTCCTAATTCAGTTTTCAGTTTCACTAGTGAAGTGGTACGAAGTTTCGAGAATAGGCTAGATATTTGTATCGTGAGGTAGACAAATGGATAAATTTGAAATGACTAAAAAGAAAATAGAAAAAGGAAATTCATGCATCTCAGATCAGTAAATGAAAAGATAATGAGAGGAAGGGGAATGTGTTTAAAAGGTTGTCTGCTGGAGCATTAAAGAGGGTGAGCAGAAAAATATGAGTTGTGTAGATTAAAGAAGATAGTGTCACGTGGATAGTTTGCAATCTAAAAAATACCAAAAACTCAACTGATTTTTTAATTTTTCAAACATCACAAATTTTGTTTCACCATTTGGCATTGCACCTTCTCACTAATACCTAAACTTGTGAACTGTAAATTCAAATTTGTAAATATTTTACTATAAAATTAAATTTGTAGAGTCAAATGCACTAACATTTTTGCATAGTTTGAAACTGCAAATTTTAATTTTCAGTATAAAATTATTTGACTCTTTAAAATAAAAATCATGTCAACACTTACTATCTTTTTATCTAGAAACCTCTCATTCATAATAACAATAGTTTTTGCATGGCACAACTTGATCACATATTTCACTTTAATGAAATGGTACCAACTAAACTAAGCTATCACATATACTAAGGGAAAAAAATTACATAAATTCAAACATAAAAATATATTAAAATGTTGAAACAAAAAGAAAAATTACTCATTCCAAACTTTCTCAGTGTTTCATTATTTGAAACAAAAAGAATTGGGGCTGAAAAGGAGGTCTCCACTGGAGATAGTCAATGATGGAGGTTACAACTACCGAGAGACGGTGTCAGAGGTTATCATCACAAGAGAAAGTGTTGTTGGTTATTGTCTCTCGATTTTCTAAACTAAAGTGAGAGATTGAGGTAATGTAAGGTATATGTCAAGAGGGTGATTTAAAAAGAAGGGGTATTTTAGGGAGTGAAATATTTTATGGACTATTTTTATAAAAATGACATTGAGTGTCGTATTTATATAATAGAATTGTTGATAATTCATTTTTCCTCAAAAGACAACTAAAATATTTAAGTGTAAAACTTCTATTATAGTATTAGGAGAGCCAACTTTTCTTTTATAAAAATGATACATATTTCTTTTGTCCTAAATAAATATTTTTTAAATAACATTGTTTCTTTACAAATTTGGTTCCTATATTTTTTTTGCGTAAAATGTAGTGTTTTATTAAAAAATAAAATAGTGTTATAGTTTATCAAACATTAGGCAATCGATGTCCTCGTACTTCCGGTCATTAGAGTACAACTGGCGATATTCCTTCATGAAAATGAAAAATTAAATTTGCATTGTTATTTCATTTTTCTGTTGTGTTTAGTGTATATATTCTCCATTTTTCCTTTTCATAAAAAAATCATTATGATGAATACTCATTTTTTTAGTATTACATTATAGAATAAGTTTGTTGTATTAACAATGCAAATTTAATTTTGCAACAAAAAAATGCACATATAATTTTGTAAACTAGTGACGGAGCGACGATAACAAGTAAAGAGTGGTTCAATGGTATTACCTCTAAAACTTCAAAAAGAAAATAGAAAATATAAAAAATTTGACATTGCAAAATTAATTTTGCACTTTGGCAATGTAGTAGTGGTGGCGGGCATTTTGATTAGATGAGGCTTGGCGACATTCTTAGTCCAATGTTTGAAAATAAAACAAAATTAATATTTTTTTAAAATAAAACACCTCATTCTAAGAGAAAAATAAGAGATAGATTTTTTAAAATGGAAAGTAATAATTTAACCCTAAACTTTAGGGAAATTTCAAGTTTAGACCCGATGTTTTAAAAGTTGCAATGTTAATCTTGAAGTTTAAAATCGATTCAATTATGTATATTGTTTCGTTGCCGTTGAGAATTGTAACGGATGTGCTCACGTGGTAGTCCACCTAAAATTTCATTTATTAGAATGACCAGTCAAATACTCAAACGCGGATTAGAAAAATAATTAATAAAAAAAATTCCACTTATACAAGAAACAAAATTAAAATGTATTAATGTAATAATTATTTGAAAAAAATAATTTAGTATACCAATTAAATTGAAATAATAAATCAAATAATTCAAAAAAATTCCATCCCCCACTGACCGCCTGCCGCCCACCACACACACACACACACATGCATACACAAATCATTCATTAGCCTTTCCTACACAAACATACCTAAATATCCATACATATACATACATATAATACACACAAAGACCCATAATGAACATACACATCATACCCCCTCCCTCCTACACAAACATACCTAAATATCCAAACATACCTAAATATATATAAGATGCTAAAATGACATTTTGGTATTGAATAGTTTTAGGGACTAATTTTTTAACAAAATTGTTACGTGTCCTTAAGATATAATTGTAAGGACATGTTCTATAAATGTCCAGGGTAGTATCTAAGTATTTTTGTTTTATCCTAGATTCTAGAATATATGTCGTATACCACTGCAGTCAGCTCGTCTCAGAACGATCATATTTTGATGGCCGCAATCCTAATTCTGCATTTTACGTATCCAACATCACCAACATCGTGTGTCATGCCTATTTCCTTTAATCGAGTGTTCGTGGTAATGTCTTTTTGTTCATAAGAGTCCACATATAGAGAAGCTGAAGCAAAATAGAGATTGGACTGATCCGATCCTGAAGAAAATCGAACCGGTCCGGTGACCTGAAATCTTACTGTCCAAGTTTGGATATCGGACCGATCCGGCCCTATGAAAAAATGAACCGATCCGGCTCTGGAAAACCTTCTGCCAAGTTTTAACAAGAGTACCGATCGATATGCCGAACCAATCCAATTATCCTTTGTGGACTGATCCAATGAGCTCAGAAAAATTCGGCGTTTATGTTTTCTTCGAGTTCTATAAATAGCCAAATTTTGAGAAATTTTTGTTTAAGACTTTGGAGGAAACATTCATCAGACCTAATTTATCAAGTCTTCACCTTTTATCAAGCCCAAACACTCATAATTATGTGTGAATCGTGCTAAACACAGACATACCCACATATGTGAAGCATTTTGTGTTGAGAAAGGGTTCTCTACACTGCTGTCCTTGGAGCCTCTCGTGGGATGACAACGAACTGGTGCCCGAGGGTCTTCATTTGTCAAATTATATTTCTCTATGTATGTAAGTGTTTAAAAATCATATAGAAATAAAAAGGCTTTGCCCTTTGGGGGATTTTTCCTCATTTGCTCTGTGTGATTGATTATTGCCTGATTTGAATGTGTTTATCAATTAATCAATCACCATTAGTTGCATGACCTAGGTGTGTATTTAAAATTGGTTTATTAAAAATTGGACTTAATTAAATTGATTTCTCTTGTTGAATGAAAAGCGCACTCTCAAATTGGTATCATAGCCAATTACACAATTTCACCGTGTAATTTTCCGCAACTTTTTTCTTGAATTTTTTTATTTCTTGAAAAGGCATTTGTTCAAATGGAAAATCATTTGGTAAAATTCCAGTTTTTGATGGGTCTAACTATGCATACTGGAAAGCCCGGATGAAATCTTTTCGTAAAGCCATTGATGAACGTGCATGGATTCTTATTGAAAATGGGTGGACACCTCCAACCGTCACTGTTGAAAATGTGACAACTTTAAAATCTATGGCTCAACGGACAGAGGATGAATTTAAATGGTCCATGTATAACTCTAAAGGACTTAGTGTTATTTTGGGATCCATCACTCCAGACGAGTTCCGACGAATAATTACGTGTACCACATCTAAAGAAGCATGGGACGTTCTTCAACTTACCCATAAAGGAACTAATGTTGTTAAAGAATTGAAACTGCAAAATTTAACAACTCAATTTGAAACAATTACCATGTTGGAATTTGAATGCTTTGACGAATTTTATGCTCGTCTATCTGATATAGTCAATACTAGTTTCAACCTTGGTGAACACATCCCTAATGCTAGAGTTATTAAAAAGATATTGCATTCTTTGCATAAGCGTTTCATCCCCAAAGTCATAGTGTTAAACTCTTTAGGAAACTTGAACTCCCTTAAATTAGAAGAATTAGTAGGTGATCTTCAAACCTATGAAATAAACATGTTTCCTAAAGTTGTTAAAGCAAAATATAAAGGAATTTCTCTTAAGGCCCAAGCTAAAAAGAATTTTGATTCAGCTAGGAGAAGGGTGGAATAGTCTAAACGGATTGAGGAAAATACGTCAGATTCTGATTTTGTCAGTGGGTGCTCTAGACACATGACTAGTGACGTCTCATTTTTTTACCTCCTTAGTGGATCGCAAGGAAGGTAAGTCACTTTTGGTGATCGGAGTAGGTCTATCATTGTAGGATGAGGTACTATAGAGATACCAGGGATTCCTTAGCTAGAAAATGTGTTGTCCGTAAAAGGTTTAAAGGTAAACCTTCTCAGCATCATCCAGTTGTGAGAAGCTAACATTGCAGTTATGTTTGATGGGGATGCTTGTAATGTCTATGTTCAAGCCGGTAAACTAGTATTGCAGGGTGTTTTTAAACAGACGCCTTATGAATTATGGACGGAAAGAATCCCAACCTGGCGTATTTTTGTGTCTTTGGGAGTAAATGCTACATCCTAAGGGATAGAGAGAAACTAGGAAAGTTCAACTCCCAGAGCGACAGGGGAATTCTGTTAGGATATTCATCGAACAGTAGAGCATAGCGGGTTTTTAACCTGAGAAACTCTAGGGGTTGTTATGGATTTTCACCCTCTAGCAGCATGCTTTTAAGCTTAAGTCTAGATATTTGAGAATTTCCATCATACTCTCAAATTGGGAGTTCCATGACTACCTTATCAGTTCTTATGTGTTACACTGGTCCCGTGTGAGCTGTCATTGGCTCTTATAGGGCTATTTGGGGTTGTTATATATTTTCACCCCTCTGGCAGTATGTTTTTAAGCCTAAGACTAAATATTTGCAAATTTATGTCATATTCTCAAACTGAAAGTATCGTGACTATCCAATTAGTCCTTACGAGTTACGTTGGTCCCGTGTGAGGTGTTCGTGCCTCTTACGAGGCCGTTTGGAGGTTGTTTTGAGTTTTCGCCCTATAACGACATGTTTTGAAGCTTAAGTCTAGATATTTATAAATTTTCATAATATTATAAAATCGTGACTCATGTGATTACGCGCTCAGTTCCTATGAGTTACATTGATCTCGTGTGAGTTTTTCGTGCCTCTTATGGGGCTGTTTAGGGTCTGTTTTGGGGTTTCACCCTCTAAAGGCATGTTTTTAAGCCTAAGTCTAGATATATTCACATTTTTGTCACATTATCAAATCAGGAGTCTTGTGGCTATGCGGTCAGTTCTTACGAGTTACATTGGTCCCGTGTGAAGTGTCCATGCCTCTAACGGGGCCATTTGGGGGTTATTTTGGGTTTTCATCCCCTAGCAGCATGTTTTTAAGCCTAATTCTAGATATTTACAAATTTGCATCATATTCTCAAATTGGGAGTTACGTGACTATGGAATCAATTCAAACAAGTTGCATTGCTCCCATGTGAGGTGTTTGTGCCTATTACGGGGCCATTTGGGGCCTGTTTTGGGTTTTTGCCCTCTAGTGGCATGTTTTTAAGTCAAAGCCTAGATATTTGTATTTTTTTGTCATATTTAAATAGGGAGTCACGTGACTATGCGATCGGTTCCTACAAGTTACATTAGTCCCATGCAAGGTATTTGTGCCTCTTACAAGAATGTTATGGGTTTTTTCACTCTAGTAGTATATTTTTAAGCCTAAGTCTAGATTTTTGACAATTTTCATCATATTCTTAAAATGGGCATCCCTTGAATACATGGTGAGTTACTATGAGTTACATTCGTCCTGTGCGAGGTGTTCATGCCTCTTACGGGACTGTTTGGGGATTGTTTTGGGGTTTGTCCCTTTAGCGGCATGTTTTTAAGCCTAAGGCTAGATATTTACATATTATCATCATATTCTTAAACCAAGATTCCAGTGATTATGCGACAAGTTACTAAAACTTACATTGGTCCGATTGAGTCTTAATGTAGTGTTGGCTCAATTTCGGACAAAAATATTTGAGTCATAGGATAGTGTTCAAGTGTATCCATCTAACCTATGATGTGTTAGTTGAAGACGTAGCCACCAAGTTTATAAAGCTTCATCATATGCCAAGTTTAGTGTGCCTCATTTCTACGTCAACAACAATGTTCCAATGCTCCTAAGGTATGAATGCATTTTATATATATATAAGAGCTTGGAAATTTATTGGGTGTATTTTATATTTTTTTAATAAAATAGTTGTAACGACTTTGTTTACTCAGAAAATATTTTTTAGAACTTTTCAAAAAAGGTTTTAGGCTTAAAAATAATACTCTATTTGTTTGACACGTCGTTCGAACCATATGGCATCTCGTTCGAATAAGATTACCATGTCGTTCGAACAAACTGGCATCTCGTTCGAATGAGATTTCTAAGTCATTCAAATGAGAATTCTAACGAATTTCCTTTTTCCCTTCTGGAACCTCATTAGTAAAGTCGTTCGAACGACTTTGGATGGAATAGTTTTTTAGGCAGTGTTTTGCAGTTTTCTCCGTGTTCCCACCATGTTTTCCCCTCTACTTTTTGACATAATTACAAAGTGCGGGAACTAACCTTTTCTAAAAAACTTTTTCACATTCCTCCATCTCCTAGAGAGAGTTTTAGAGAGTTTCAATTCCAAATAAAAAAGTTCAAGTTTGAGTGTTTGTCTTTTAAGAAAAATCCTTAAACACTTTTGTTTACACCAAATTGTTTAGTTTATCCAAGTTCCTTAATATATATATACTTTGCTTGGAGTTTTGGCATCGGTTTTATCTCTACCGTTTGAAGAGTGTTTGGGTTTTACTTCTACATCCCACAAAGAAGAAGACTTGTTTGTTGTTTCGGCATTCTCATACGGTGAAAGGCACCTTGTGTGGTTGATGGGTTCCTAAAAGTCCGATCGGTGGATTTCGAGATCGTGGTGGGCCTTCGTGGTTATTCGCTAGGTAGAGGTGTGTATAAGAAGGAGCGTCGGGGCTTGGACGGAGTCAAGTCGAGTGTTGTAAGTCTTAATGTCTTGTACTTGTAATACTATACTTAGTGGATTTGAGGCTAGGGTCATCCGAAGTTTTTTCCCGTTGTGAGTTTTTCCTCGTACATCGCGGCGTAGTGTGACTGATGTACTTTTATCTTGCAAAATAACTTAGAACACATGCTTAAGATAATTCAAGATAAAATTTGGTTTAATTGTTACACTTAATTAAATTGGTGCTAATTCAATTTGGGTAAATGTTAATTTAATTCAAGTCATTAGTTTTATTGGATAAAATTTGGTTTGGCCTAATATTGCAAACTGAATATTAATTGTTAGGCAAATTTCTAGGACTTGGGTTGAGTTAATATGTTTAAGTGAAACATGTATTTGTTGATTAATTTATTGTCACTTTGTGTTTAATTTAATTTTAATTTAAAAGAAATTAAAATTTGGTTTATGTAGTTATTTAGTTGAGCCGTCTCTATTTCGCATCTTTAAAAAGGAAATTACTTTTTGTAAAATCTAAAAATTGGGGGTTCTATCGATCCTAACAAGTGGTATCAGAGAGGGATCGCTAAATAATTGAGTTTAAGATCTTTTTAAATATTTTTGACTGAAATAGAATTTTTCCCATTTTCAAAATTTCCTATTTTCGATTATTCTAATTACGCATATTGGAAAACACGTATGCGTTCGGCACTTAGGTCTCTAGATGAGAGGGTTTGGTTGTCTGTTGTTAACGGGTGGTCCCCACCTACACATTTAGTAGATAATAAGCGTGTTCCCAAACCCACCGATAGATGGAGTGAGAATGAATTTAAACTTGCAAATTTTAATTCATGTTGTTTGAATGCCTTGTTTAGCGCAGTCACACTGGATGAATTTCGTCGCATTATGACGTGTGAAATCGCTAAAGAAGCTTGGGATATTTTACAACTCACTCATGAAGGAACTAGTGTCGTTAAGGCTTCGAAACTCCAAAACCTCACCACTCAATTTGAAACCATCAAAATGAATGAAAAAGAAACTTCTGATGAATTTTATGCTAGATTTTTCGATATAGTTAATTCATCTTTTAATTTGGGAGAGAAAATACTCGACAACAAAGTAGTAAAGAAAATTATAAGGTCCTTACCCGATAGATAGATTCCTAAGGTGACTGTGTTAAATTCTTTACCAACTTTAGCCTCTACAAAATTAGAAGAGCTCGTAGGTGATTTACAAACCTATGAACTAGACATGTTTCTCTCTGAAACTGAAAAGAAAATAGATAAGGGCGTTTCTTTGAAAGCTCGAAAGGAAGAAAAATAAGTAGTAGATAGTGAAAGTGAGAGTGACTCGGAAGATATGGCTATGTTTGCTAGGAAGCTTTGAAAATTTCTTAAATTTAACAAAGATAAATTTAAAAATGATTTTAAGAAATTTGAAAATTCTAAGCATGACAAAGCCGAAAAGATCCCTAAAACTCTTAAAGAAAATTTAAATAGGAATGAGTCAAATAGGTGTTTTGGTTGTGAATGGTATGGCCATAGGGATTTTGAGTGCCCCACTAAACTAAGGAGAGAGGGTAAGCTACCAATTTCCTACAATGCAACCCTTTGTGATAGTGATAAGGAAGAAGGATCCGATTCCCCCACTAAGCCCAACTTTGTGGCTTTTATGGCTAGTCATGAGAGTGATAGTGAGAACTCCTCTATTGATGAAATTTGAACACATGACGCTTCCAAGTTCAAAGTTTATGATTCCCTTATTTTTTATGGTTGTGAGAGTGAAGAAGAGAGAGAAAGTGAAAATGGGGTTGATGTGAGTGAACTTCAAATTGCGTCTCAAGAATTATTTGAAGAATCTATTAAATTAAAAAGAATACATTTGAAGTTAGAAGCTAGTTTAGGAGAGCGTGGTAAGGTCATTGATGAGAGTGCATTAGTGGAAGACCTTAGAACACGTGAGAGAGCTCTTCGTGAGAAGCTTGAATATGTAGAAGGCGAGAGAGATAGCCTTAAAGGTTTAATGGAATCCTTGAAAAAGGAGCTTCTCGCGTTTGAAGAGAGCAATGTTTTATTAGAGTCTAACATTTCATAATTAGAAAATAAATTCAAAGACTCTAGTAAAGTCAAATTTGATTTGGAGTGCCGTTCGAAGAAATTAGATAAAATCTTAGGAACGGTCCAAATTAAAAATGACACGTGTGGTTTAGGCTTCGGTACTTGTAATGAATCAACTCATAAAGCCAAAACCAATGTTTTAGGATAATCCTCTAGGAATAATGTTATAGATCATTCCTTAGGTAAGTCTTTTCGCCGAGTCTTTAGGTGCTCTCATTGTGGTCGAAAAGGTCATCTTAGGAAAAAAAAAATTGATCTTAAACGAGGTCCTAGAAAATCCCTACATAAGGCAACCGAGGTAGTCAAGATCCCTACACCTCGAGATCGTCATTCATCATTAGTTTGGGTTAGGAGAACCGACTTAGTAGCTTTACAAGATAGGATTTTTTTATTCTCATTTACTTCCACACGATACCTCCCTTGCAAAATCTAAAGGTTGAATGTGTTAGTTGGTTGCATACTTTAGCTTTTTTACTTCATGTTACTCTATCATGCTAATTGTATGCTTATTAATCAATGTTTTAGTCTATACTTCTTGCTTTATCACATGCTAGAATTATGATTGTTGTTTATCTTTTGTATTATAGTTCTTTCATTTTAGTTTGCATTAAATGAAAATTTCAAAAAGATTTTAGTTTATCATTTGTGTTTTACCTTTTTAGTAATTCAAGATTAATGAAAAATACAAATGATTTTTGTTTGTCTTTTGAGTACATATTTTTATTTTTGGTTAAAAATTGTCAAAAACTCAAAAAGATTTTTTTGTGTGTATTTTAGTTTGAGGCACTCTATGTAGCATACACTTGTGTTAGAATCCCTTATTTTTTGCTTCCATGTGGCTAGAACTTTTGGTTTAGATTGGCAATCCTTATTATGTTCTTTAGCATGCTTACATGAAGTAGTTGGATTTTGTGTTGATATAATGGATTTATTTTTTATATGCCTCAATTCACACATGCACTAGCTCACTTGAAATTATAACTTCATATATATATTTGATCTTTGTGAGGTGTTCTCCTACCAATCTTGTCATCTACATGTTATGTGACCTAGGAGGACTAGTGCGTGTTAAAGTCCGTTGCACGTGAGATTTGTGTGAGATATAAAAGATTATATATATATATATATGTGTGTGTGTGTGTGTGTGTGTGTGTGTGTGCACGGGGAAGGGCTTCGAAAGGAAATATCAACCTTTGCAAGTAAGCCACCGTTTGCTTGGACTTAAAAGAATTACGTGGTCCAAAGGCCTAAAAGATTAATGGCATTAAAAGAAAAAATATTTGCCAAGTCCTATTTTTTTTAGTTGATTTATTCATTCAAAAGATTACTCTCTATATGCTTAAATTGAGGGAGGTTGGATGGTATATCAATGGTTTTCTCAATGTCCGTTTATCCTAGTTGAACTTTCAATGTCATAACTCTATTAGTTTGTAGAATTATCAAAATTCTAGGCTTGTATGCATTGTGTGTGTTTGTTCATTGACTTTAATCTATATTGTCACATGAGGTTATATTCAAATGTGATAAAGTTTGCAATCAAATGAGAACTTCGTGAACATATTTTAAGCGATTGGGTATAAATTTAATTGTTTATAGTTCACACCCCTAGACTTTCGTTTCCATATGACACATTTTTGCCATACGAGTGTGAAAAGATTATTATATTTTGTGTCATGTGTGGTGTCTATACCATATATATATATATATATATATATATATATATATATATATATATATATATGTGTGTGTGTGTGTGTGTGTGTGTGTGTGTGTGTGTGTGTGTGTGTGTGTGCGTGTGCGTGTGCGTTAGTGATATTCATTTTGTCTACATATATATGGTATTTTTTTTTGCCTTGCTTTCTAGTCCACCTATGCTTCTAATTCATAATTGGTATCTATATTGGTGCATATTTTGTTGATATCACATGCTTAGTATCTTATGTATCACATTGGTATCATTTTTGTTTTTGCATTTTCGTTGGTATTCATTATTATTTATTGGATTAGTTATGATTGTGTTGCCTGTATGCTTTCATGCTCTTATCACTCTAAGTTTCATGTTTAAATTAGCTTTTATCCTTTGTCTATTCCTGAACAAAAAGGGGGAGAATGATAGGGGGAAATGTTATCTAATCCTACTGTAATCGTATCTTAGTTTGGTTGATTTCTCTTAGGGGGAGACGTCTTTCTAAGTAGGTCATTTATTTAATAAAGGGGAGAATCAATTTTGGGGGAGTATTTATTTTATGCATTTAATATTCTTGATATTCCCTATGCGTTTGAGAATTTAATATTCTTGATATTCCCTATGCGTTTGAGAGTTTGCTTAAGTGTGAAAGAATACTTCTAAGTGGCAACTTTCATCATCGGCAAAGATATTGATCCTTGGGTTGTTTGAGTCAAGCTATGTATTTTTATTTTGGGAGGGATACTTTTTTAAGTCTAGTAGAGCTTGACGGCCCTTTAGGATTTTTATTTGGTTTTTGTCCCGAAATAGGCAAAGGGGGAGATTTGTAAGGACACAAGTCTCCGATTGAGTCTTAATGTAGTGTTGACTCAATTCCGGAAAAAAATATTTGAGTCATAGGATAGTGTTCAATTGTATCCATCCAAGCCTATGACGTGTTAGTTGAAGACGTAGCGGCCAAGTTTATAAAGCTTCATCATATGCCGAATTTAGTGTGCCTCGTTTCTACGTCAACAACAATGATCCAATGCTCCTAAGGTATGAATGCATTTTATAAATATATATAGGAGCTTGGAAATTTATTGGGTGTATTTTATATTTTTTAATAAAATAGTTTTAACGACTTTGTTTACTCTGAAAATATTTTTTAGAACTTTTCATAAAAAGTTTTAGGCTTAAAAATAATATTCTATTTTTCTGACACGTCGTTCGAACCATATGGCATCTCGTTCGAACGAGATTGCCAGGTCATTTAAACAAGACTTCTAACGAATTTCCTTTTTCCCTTCTAGAACCTCGTTAGTAAAGTCGTTCGGACGAAAAGTCGTTCGAACGACTTTGGTTGGAACAGTTTTTTAGGTATTTTTTGCAGTTTTCTCCATGTTCCCACCATATTTTCCCCACTACTTTTTGACAGAATTACAAGGTGCGGAAACCAACCTTTTCCAAAAAACTTTTTCACATTCCTCCATCTCCTAGAGAGAGTTTTAGAGAGTTTCAATTCCAAATGAAAAAGTTCAAGTTTGAGTGTTTGTCTTTTAAGAAAAATCCTTAAACACTTTTGTTTACACCAAATTGTTTACTTTATCCAAGTTCCTTAATATATATACTTTTCTTGGAGTTTTGGCACCGATTTTATCTCTACCGTTTGAAGAGTGTTTGGGTTTACTTCTACATCCCACAAAGAAGAAGACTTGTTTGTTGATGCAACATTCTCATACCATGAAAGGCACCATGTGTGGTTGATGGGTTCCTAAAAGTTCGATCGGTGGATTTCGAGATCGCGATGGACCTCCATGGTTATTCGCTAGGCATAGATGTGTACAAGAAGGAGCATCGGTACTTGGACGGAGTCAAGTCGAGTGTTGTAAGTCTTACTGTCTTGTATTTGTAATACCATACTAGTGAATTTAAGGCTAGGGTCGTCCGAGGTTTTTTCCCGTTGTAGGTTTTTCCTCGTACATCGCGGCGTAGTGTGACTGATTTACTTTTATCGTGCAAAATAACTTAGAACGCATGCTTAAGATAATTCAAGATAATATTTGGTTTAATTGTCACACTTAATTAAATTGGTTCTAATTCAATTTGGGTAAATGTTAATTTAATTCAAGTCATTAATTTTATTAGATAAAATTTTGTTTTGCCTAATATTGCAAATTGAATATTAATTGTTAGGCAAATTTCTAGGACTTGGGTTGAGTTAATATGTTTAAATGAAACATGTATTTGTTGATTAATTTATTGTCAATTTTTGTTTAATTTAATTTTAAGTTGAAAGAAATTAAAATTTGGTTTATGTAGTTATTTAGTTGAGCCATCTTTATTCCGCATCCTTAAAAAGGAAATTACATTTTATAAAATCTAAACATTCGGGGTCCTATCGGTCCTAACAGTTCATGCCTCTTATAGGGCCGTTTGTGATCTATTTTAGATTTTTTCCATCTTATCAAAAGGGTTAAACCCATCAGTTAATAATGCAAGACGGACATTGTGCAATTCCTTTGTAAAGTCATGGTGTCATGCATTTGAATTTTCCAGATGAGTGAATCAACTGGATGACTCCAAAGATTCCTAACCACCTCACATTGAGCGTTTCATGTCATGGCCTTTTTTATCCACGGTACAGAGAAAAATCGCTTTAATTATGGCCGGAGGGAAAAATACTTCAAAACCCTTATGTGGAAGTTGCGAGCACTTACGATATTTTTCAGTCTTGTCTTTTCCATTCTCACAAGCCACATATCTAGGCTTACTGTATATAAGACACTCATCCTTCTTTTCAATCTCCTTGAAGTACAATATGCAATAATAGTTACATGCATGAATAGATTTGTACTTCAAATCCAAACCTCTCAACCTCTTCTTCATGCTTGGATAAATGTCGGTGAAGCACCCTATATCTTTGACTCACTTGAGTCTATATTTTATAGGTGCTCATCTAGTTTGTAAATAGTGACAAAATTTGAGTCCAACCCTAGTTTACCAAAGAACCTCAGGCTCTACATTTGATTCTTCTATAAGTTCCTAAAGGTAGTATACCAACACCACACACTAGGACTGCATACATACATTATCTCATGCTGTATTTTGTTGTGTGTGAGTTAAATCCCTTAAAATTAATTTTTTACTTTTTTTGGGATGTGTTAAATAATTTCAAAGATTTTTAAATGATTTTTGGAAATTAATTTTGGTTATATATAAAACTTAAGGGCTGTTGTGCAATTCATGTTTATGGCTGAAAATTGTCTTGGGTAGAAACCAAAAGTGCAGAGACTTCAGGGGTTGGAATTTAATTATTTTTAGTACGCGTTTTATAGGGTGTATTATTCCAACACGTGCTGCTATCTCGTTGGTTATTTACGTGTTTCTTCCCTCTCACAGTCTTTTGTTTATTTAAGAACCCTTGGATCATTGTTATCAACGATCTGTAGGTGTTTAGACTTAATCCAAGTGAATCCCTTTTTGACCAATTAACATTGGTTGTTTGCACCGCTTCATATTAGCCATTAGATTGGAAGTCAAACGGTCAATTTTAATCTCATCCATTAATTGCCACTGAGATTCTCGATCCTTCCTCACGTACTATATAAATGACCAAAGGCTAGATCATTTGATATTTTTGCCTTCGTCCAAACTTGAGAGAGAGAGAGAGAGAGAGATAGAGAGAGAGAGAGAGAGAGAGAGAGAGAAAGTTAGAGAGAGAAATAAAACCCTAAACCTAACTTTATCCAAATCTCATCAGAAAACCGTTTTCTGAGAGTAAATAGTTTGAGATTTGAGAAGTTTATCCTCTATAGTTCTATATATTTTTCCCAACTTAATCACGTTGGTTAAATCTATGTTTCTTTTCATGGAATCGTGAGATTAAGCCGTTGTGATACAGATCGACTTAGATAGATCTTTATCTCAATTTCTTATTTCGAGAAATCTTGTGTTTGTTAGTTATTTTCAAACTATTATGTTGATTTCAAACCCTAAACCAACAAAACCTTTTCTAAAGTCAATTTACTCAAATATTCAGACTTAGATCTACTTGAGATCTTGATTGGGGATTTCACTTTCAAATATTTCACGTTTTGTGAAATAAGTACATATTTTCAATTAAGGAAAGTGCATAGGATCTTGGCTAGTTTTTATAGAAGGATTCCCTCTTGATCTGCGGATATCTTAAAGATCCAAATTCTGATTACTTTGACTAGATTGATTTCGGAAATCTTGCATATTAAGTGATATGTTTGTAATTTGTTAATCATGATGTATGCACTTAAGTGTGTGTGAGTTGCATGCATGTGATTTAGAGCACATCACCACATACACCTTCACACTACTACACTGAAAAGTGTTGGTATTGAGATATTTGACTTTAAAGTCGACGTAAAGCTAAAAGGAGTAAAGTTACGAAGCTGGGAGAACATCAGCAACATCAGAACCTTGGGAGAAGTCAGAAAATGCAAGAGGAGTTGGTACAATTTCTGAACTTAGTTTAGGTTTGATTGTGTGTCTTAATTGTTATATATCTTGTAATCTGTTGCTCGTTTTTAGTGTACTTTTTACTTTTGTGGCATAGAGGTCACCGTGGATGTTTCCCTAATTGGGTGGGGTTTTACCACCTTAAAATTACTTGTGTATACTTCCTCTTCCTCTCATCCGTTTCTTAAGGTTGTTTTGGTTTATTTTCTTAAAGTTTTGTTTTCAAAACTAGTAAACCTATAACTGAAATTGCTCGTTCATAACTGTTTTACACATCTTGTGTTTAAAATTTGTTTTAAGAAAAGATTTTCTTCAACAAACTATTTGGAACCATTTAGATAGTTTAATCTTGAATTAAACAACTTAAGTGGTACTTTTTCAGTCTGGTAACGTGTTCTCATTTGGGGGAATGTCTTTAAGCCACTTATGAATTCCGATTATGCTGTTGTCCAACACACCAAATTGATTCTTCAAGTAATCCAAACCAATCGTTACATATAACACCAAGTGATCTTCATTACAATCTTTATACAAACTTTCAACCGTATGTATTCCTAATATTCTTGGAATTCAGCATTAACTTGTTTATTGACTTGGTCATAATGCACATAATTGTATCCATAGGTTGGTGGTTTTAATGGTGGTGGACGTTGTAATCATAATCAATTAGGTTAGTCAAAGGATAATGTGTTGGCGAATCGTGTTACACTTCTACTCGGTGGGATTCTGTTATGCGATCGGGTATCGATAATTCTTTCGAAACATAAGGTACATTATTTTCACCATGGTATGTCCATATCTTATAGTCTTTCAAATTCCCCAATTTAGTAAATGAAACTCAACGTCTTCTAAAGATTATATTTTCCATTCATACAACGGGTGCACGAACACGAAATCTTATCACATTTTCAAAATTTCTATATGCGTATTTAACAAATTCCTGAATGCCCTTTACATGATTATCAGGCATTTCGTTACTCTTATCCTTCCACTCTATTTATTATGGGAAATCCATTAAGTAATCTTCAAAATTCAATTCACCTGTATTAATACGTTGGAACAGAGGACATTTTGCATACAAGAACGCACAATTCATAATTCATTCAAATTATTCAATACAACTTAAACTCAAATTAAATAACTTAAACTTAAATTCATGTTCCAGGCACAAAAATTATCGACAAATGAACCACAAACTTAAAATAACTTAAATAAACAAAATATTACGACTTGTTCTCAAATGAACATTGTTCATGGCCTAGGGTTGACCAAAAAATAAACTTTCCAAGTGATAAAAAAATTATGATAGTTTTTCA
Organism: Sambucus nigra; assembly: GCA_949130495.1. Classification (NCBI taxonomy): domain Eukaryota; kingdom Viridiplantae; phylum Streptophyta; class Magnoliopsida; order Dipsacales; family Adoxaceae; genus Sambucus; species Sambucus nigra. The sequence goes on along the minus strand of OX422215.1, from coordinate 297,448,528 downwards.
TTACGTTCACTTCTCCATTGTCAACGTGCACATGAATTTATCTGCAACCGTTGGGTATTTCATCAACCAGTATCTAAGCCTCACCCATTTGCAAAGGGATATTATGAAATGGAGTTCCGACATGTAACAACCCGTAATTTTTTATTTTTTATTTTTAAATTAATTCAGATTTTTGGGTAAAATAAAATTTTGGAATTCATTAATTTTTAGTAATTAAAAATGTTGAGTTTTACTATTGAAAAGTAAGATTTTAATCGAAATTAAAATCGGAGTCAAAATGGGAATTTAAAAAAAAAACGTTATTTTACAACTCTTCCTCCATAGAATTTTATTAGCATTAAAACTCCTAATCATTTAAATTAAAACTAATTCGTGGTTGGGTTCTTCAAAACATTTATTTTACAACACTTCCTCCATAAGGCTTCTCCACAATTATTCCCTTTCAACCTCTAAACCCTATCCCCATTCTTCATAACTTTCAACTTAAGATTTGTCAAGATTAATTGAGTTTTCTCAAGATTGTTCAAGAACGAGTTTTGATTGTTTTCGAGAGAGGAACCTAGTGATGTGATTAGAATTTTGAGATTAAATCTTTATGTCTTTCATGTCATGATTTTAAGGTACGGGACTTACACAATATGCTCCTAAATTATCTCGAGAGTATTCCATTTGTTTCATGTGTATTTGCACACATGTTGAATTATGGTATTCATTGGAATCCTGTGAGATATTTTTTGAATCTAAAATATTGATTCTCCGAGATATTTTATTTGTTTATGGGCATACCCAAAAGTGTACAATTCATACCCCGAATAGACGTATTTTAGTTGCTAATTCTCGACAATGTTGGTCTTATGCGCTTTATTATCTATTTTGTAGGTCGAATGCACGTTGCGGTGTTCAAACGCGTATTTCAAGGCAATTGCGCGAATTATGGAGCTAATTACCCTTTTCTCGTATCCTAGCCAACCCTAAACCTGTCCCGACCCCGTGTATGTCTAGTTTGTGCCTTTTTATTTTTCTTAGATTTTTAGTTTGAGTCGTGTTATTTTTGGTATTTATTTAGAATTTTTAGGTGTTATTTACTATTTACAATTTTATTTTTATTAGTATATTTTATTTTTATTTTTATTAGTTATTAGATTTATTTTATTAGAATTAGTTTTTTTATGATTTCATTTTTTTTAGTTTTAATAGATTTTACATTTTTTTAGGATTTTAGTTTTAATTGATTTTTTTCATTTTTATTTTTATTTCTTTTTAGTTTCATTTTTTTATTTGAGTATTTATTTATTTTTAGTTGTGTTATTTTTTAAAGGGTCACAAACTAACACACACACACACAAATCCCATACACACTCACCTACACCTACCCTACACCTCACCACACCTTATCACACCTACTTTCATCTTCAACCTATCACCACTCTCTCTCTCTCTCTTCCCTCCATAACCAAAAACACAACACACCCATTAACCTCTATTCTCTCTCTTCCCCAACACCATTAACAAATCTAACCCACACCCATATACCCGCCATCTCCTACTTCCACCACCTACCTAAAATGCACAGACCCTTTCCACCCGAGCTACCCTCCTAACCCGGGTCCAGCTCAACCCAGTAACCTAGTTCCGACCCGAAAAACCACAAACCCGAGACAGCCCCTTACCGGCCTTCCAAGTTGGAACCGCGACCCAGACTCGAACTCGCGACACCCTAAACCTGCGAGCTCCGAAGTCAAACCCGTAACCCCCCTGCTGGCCAACCCGATTCTCCTTACCCCACAAATACCCCTTGAACACTGGAAGTCCCATGACCCGAGGCCCTCGGTTCAAACATCCCGACCTTGCCATAACCCATTTGAACCAAAATCGGTTCTATTACATGTTTGAACTAAACCAAATAAACCAAAGACCAAAGTCAAGACCACAATCCAAAACAAATAAAAGCCACATGCCATTTAAAACCCCTTTTGCCCCTTTTTTCCAAAAATTCCCCCAAACATTCTTTAAACCAAATCTGATTTTATTCCCCACCCATCATCCACATGACCTCACACAACCCATGCACATTTGTGCATTTTCCTATTTTGACCCCAACTTATCCTCACACCTCTCATGTCCATTTAATCCCTACCCAAATTACCCCCATGCTCCATGCCTACTATTTAAGGAAGATGGAAGACCCCATTTGAGAACTTATCAATTTGTAGAGAGAATTCAAGAGAGAGATAGTTAGAGTAGAAAATAAATTAGGTAGAAAAATTATTTGTAAATTGTTTTATTTTATTTTTTTATAGAGATTATTGAGTGATAAATTGTGAGTAATTCAATTGATTATTATATTGAATTGATTATTGTTGGATGCTCATATTGTATGGATTGTGCTTGATTTCTAGGAAATAAGAGTTCAATTTCACTTCAAGAGATTGGATTTGATTGTTCTTTTCGCTTCTCATTTATTTTATGCCTTTGATTATTAAGTTGTCAAATTTCATACCATGTTAGGCTAAATCCCTTCAAGGGGTGGGGGGAACCCTTATTTGATGTTATTTTAATTTAATTAGTTTGGTTACTTGAAAATTCCATTGAATATTAATTTTGATCCCTCGCCCTTAAATTTACGTCTCGAGAGAGGGTAAATGATTTTTCAGAGAAAATCGAAATTCTAAGTTATAATACCCATTTTAGATTCGAACTAGAGATAGGGGTTTCTTAAGTGGGGTATTATTACTTGAATTTCAACTCTAAATTTATTTTCTAAGATTTACATAAATTTTAATCGATCTATACTAGCGGGTGATTAATTAAAAGGAGTGTAAGTTTATGTTCTAGAGTTATGGGGGGGTTAAACTTAATTTTCTAAAAGGTTACTATTAAAATTATATTTGCAACGAGAGTTGGTTTGTAATTTTGATATTAATTTGGGAAAATTCAAATAGCAAAATTAATTAGTTAGAATAGCTAAAATTTGTGGTGTAGACCCACTCCTTGATTGTTCTCAAATTTATTTACCTCATTTATCTCTTATTTTAGTGTTAGGCTTATTTTTCATTTTAGTTACTTTTTAGTTTGTCATTTGATCTCTCATTTTAGTTTAGTGTTATTTCACTTCTTCTCACCCAAAAATTGTTTTAATATTGGAAAAAACTAAAAAAAAGAAGTAAAAGAAGCAAAAATTCCAAAAAGAAAATAAAAATTGAATTACAATTGAGTTTGTCTCTAGCTTTACCCTCTTGATGTGGATTGATACCCTTATTTACCGCTACACTTTAGTTTGTTATATTTCGTAGGTAATACAGGATTTTGATTAGAGGAGATTTTCAAGCAACGACGAAAAATACACCGAAAAGTTTTCTTTATCAAATGGCGTCGTTATCGGGGATACTAAAAAGTCAAGTTATCAAATGGCGTCATTGCCATTCTTGAGAGCGTGAAGCACTCGGAGCGGATTTCAACTTGTAGTTAATTTATTTTTTGCACTATATTATTTTTTGTACCATTTTTATATTTTCAGAAGGCTTGTATTAGGATTTTTATCATTGCTTGTATTGCGGTGCATAGAGACACCTTTATTTTATTTTTCATTTTTAAAAATTTTTAATAATCGAAGAAAGCGTGATAGAGAAACCGGACAAGGTAGGGAGAGGGCGTCCAAAGGTGAGGATTTAGAAGCCTCTCTACCTTGGGTCGGTAGGACTCCTGGGCCCGATTGAGATTGGCGTAATCTCCCCCCGGTCGACTCAAATTTTTTGCACCCCTCGGCCTAAAAACTGTGGGAGATACATTTCTACACCCTCGTGCCTCTCCTGTTAGCGAGTCAATTCTTTTGTGTGCTCTTATTTGATTTTATTCTCACATTTATTTTTAAATTGCGTGATGAATTAATTGACTAATACCTACACCCGGTCACTCACGCGAAGGGATTTCATCACCTGACTCACTCGCTTACCAATTGTGTGTTAACCTAGCCATCACTAAATTTAAAATCAATCAACTAGGTAGCCCAATAGGAGAATATTTTTTATAAGGCGATCACTCAGATATTTTCGTGATTTTTTATCGCCCGTGGACTTAATTAAAATTTGACTACCCTTTCACTAAATTTTGAAGATAAAAATTGGCTATGTGCTAGTTAAGAATTCTCCTTGACTTGTGTGCGTCCAATTTATTTTTCGGTAGTCAGTTTTACTGAGTTCATCAAATTCGGCGAGTCCATAATTTTCCCCATCTTTTCTTCCAAAAACTCCAAAAATATTTTCTTATATTATTTTTATAAAAAATCCAAAAATATCTCCTCCTTTATTTTTCACAAAACTCCAAAAATATTTTCATCCATTATTTTTAGAAAATCCAAAATATTTTCTTTCCTTTTGAAAAAAATCCAAAAATATATATAAAAAAAATTCTCCTCATGGCCGAAGAACGTCCTTTATGGGCCTATTTTGGTCATTTTTCATTATCACGCGACACGTGTGAGAGTGATCCCGAGCCGTCTCTTTATGATTTTTTAGTGGTTTCACCTCTCTCACGAGTACCGTAGATACTCTTGACCCATCCATGCACGCACCTCATTTTCCATCACCCTCGGTGTCAAGTGTCGATGTGTCTCATACTTTGTTATGCACCCATTGTTATTATGATGATCACATTTCCCATGAGTCCCCTTAAATTCCGTATCCATCCGAACCCACCATGGAACATGTGTATCCATATGACACTATTTCGGAACCCACCTCAGCCTACTTTCTCGATGAACCCAATCCCGAGTGGTGTGAGTACCCTAGTTATTCGTGGAGGACTGATCACCCTTCCACGCAATATGAATCCCAACCCAATGTTACGGATCCTCACACATTCCAACAGTCGTCTTGGCAACCTTGTGCACCCATTCACGATCAGTTCTCTCACTATGCACTCCATGAGTATCAACCATTTGTCCATCACGAAGGTGTTCCTTTCGTGTATGATGAACTTGTCCCCACTCCACCCACTTCATTTGAGTATTATCCATTTAGTCATGATCATAACAAATTGTGTCCACCTCAACCACCACCACCACCCATCACTCCACCACCATAATCCACCTTCGCTCTCGAAAGCCTCTTTCAAAAGCTCATACTTGAGCAAGAGCAAGACACTCAACTTCAAAATGAATCTCTCCAAAGTCTTGAACAAAGGTTAAATGAATTTGAGTGTGCGAGAGATTTGGACATTTCCATAGATCCACCCATTGTTGCACCTGAGTGTGATGATGATGTGTCCTCTTGTGACACGAATTTTGAGTGTGACCAACCCTACCACCTCGAGAATCTCTAAGTTGAGACCATCCCATGGTCCGAGCCCCAAGTCGACAATTGTGTTGAATTACCTTTCGATAGTGATCCTGATCCAATCCCACCATATCCAAATGAAACCCACTTTGAGGTTCCTATTCCCACTCCCGTCATATCCAAAAATATGCCTAAGATTTTACCTTATGCCCCAATTGCATATGTCTTTGACATGCCCATATCTTTTAGGTTAGCTCCGGCTACGAGTGCTCACCATTTTTCCTAGATAGAATCTGAGATAGTTCCTAACTATCCGGATATGGATCATGTTCCTCCATCATGGCTCCCTTTGAGCCTAATATTTCTAGTTATTCCTCTATCTCTGATATTGGAGCCTCGTCTTACCCACCCACCACATTCACCAATGCTACTCTTATGGAGAAGTTGATCACTCCATCTTTTGAAACCACACTCCCTTGTGAGTATTCCTTTACTCCTCCCAATGAGTGTGTGTATCCCACGCTTGAGTTGGATCATCTTCCTCCACCATTTTTCCACCCGACCCACCCATTGTCCCTTCCACCCGACCACCTAGTTTGGATCTTGATTTTACATATTTCATGTTTCTATCAACCTTTTTAGATCCTAACCTCAAGCCATCCTCCTCCATACATGAGAGTATTTTTGGTGCTAATCTCCACTTTCGTGACATCAAGCTTGTTCCTCCATGCACTCCACTTCCTTGTGGTGTTGATTTTTCTTCTTAACAGCTCCCTGGTGTGTCACGGCACAACTATTATCATCGTCCATTTATAGAACGGTCATATGATTTATCTGAGGCCCAACCCATTCCACTTACCAAACCATACCGCCTTCCTCACCAATTAGAGCACCATGCTTATAAGGCACTTGTTTCCCTCACCTTTAAGCTCAACAATGCCCGTGGCCGATACCTATTCACCATTTTCACCCTCACCTTTGTTATTTTTCCCACCCTCCCTTGGTCCACTGATGCTTTGCATCGCGTGATGCACTTTGCCATACAAGTGCATTGACCATTTTAGCCTTTATCCAACAAGATTGATGCTTTAGTCTCGTTTGGGTGTGATTCTCATCACCCAATTCTTCTGCCACCCCGCGCTTTCATAGATCTTATATTTAGGGTGAGACTCCATCGGTCTGGCTGAAGACATTAAACTTAGTGCTACCAGGAGGCAACCCGTTGTTTCTTGTACTAGTCTTATCCTGTTTGGGGGTGGTGTTTCACATCACCCAATACTTTATCATGATTATAGACTAGTATAACTTTTGTTATCTTATCAATTCTTCAGGTTTATTCTTGGTTTCATCCGTCAACTTCATTAGCGGTTGATTCTGGTAATATCTTTCCTACCTTATGCTCTCAATTTAAAAAATTATTTTATTCAACATCGAGTACGATGTTCCTTTTTGTTTGGGGATGGGAAATTTTATCAAATTCGTACCTCTTTTGAAAAATTTTGATTTTTAAAATTTCGTGCAGTTTCTTTCATCTCATTTATTGACGTGAATTTTCTATTATCCATCTTTCAAAGTCTAGGAATCAAGATAGAGAATACTTTTTCTAAATAGCTTATGTAATACATAACAAGGCATGTTGCACTATGAATTTCTAGACTCAACAAAAAGTTACGCACTTATCACGTCACTACCGTTAGAGTTGAAGAGTATTACAATTCCCAAGAAAACCTTAAGGATCACTAGCAGAGACTTTAGCTTATGAGATTTGTGCCTTTCACCTTTTAGAGTGTTTTATGAAATCTTTGAGTCACAAGTTGATTCAACTTCTTTTGGGTCCGCACTTTAAGTCGTTGTATGATCTCATTATTCTTCATTAAATTTTTGGCTTGATAACTGAGAACGACATCTTTTTCTAGCTGTAAGAAACGCGTGTCTTAAAATTATTCCCGAATACTAGATTTTCATTCATACGCCTACCATTTACCATATTCTTCCATATTCCCACATATTTCCCCACACCGTCACCTATCATCTCCATTCATATATTATCCGTCATTTTTTTTAAAAGAGTGTTTTCCCAAATGTAAAATTTCTTCAGTGATTGAGAGTATAAAGAAAAAGAGAAAAAAAATAGCAAAAATAGAGAAAATAGAAAAAAATATATATATAAAACAAAAAAAAAGAGTAAAGAAAAGAAAAAGAGAGTTGTAGTTAATTTTTATGTAATAAAGACATTTTTTTGTCTATGAGTGAACACTCTTCTATCGCATCCATCACTCATCATTCATTATTACATCACCATCCAACCTCATATCCCATCCTTCTCATTTCATTTTCCCTTCACCCATATGCATCCATATTTTTCCTCAGGTGTTCACGCAAATGAAAGTCAACGTGGTGAATAACTCGACGTTCTCACTATAGTGATTAGCATTCTTTCATGAAATCATTTTTCTCTCTTAATGTTTGTTCTTTCTTATATGTGTGTGAGATGTTTGAACTTGCTTACATTTACTCACCTCTTCACATACAAGAGCGATACACTAACCCTAATCTCGAGAGTTTGTTTTAGAGAGTTATATCTAGTGAGATTTGAAGTTGAAGTGTTTATTCCGACAAGGCAATCTAGGAATTACTCTTGTGATACTCGACCCGTTTTGACTGATTCACACTACACACGTTGAGTTCTAGGAAGCATGTGCCTTGAGTATTTACTTAGCTAAACTTTTTACACATTCTACCTTGTATTTCCCAAAATATTTCACATGTGATGGATTGTGCGACTATTCTACATCTAATAAGAGATTGATTGCCGTTGCAAATAAGAATTTTGTGGGTATATTCCCTACAAACACTCACGAGACACAACTCATCATGTAGGGCAACCTATAGGTTTAAAGGCTTGTTGCACATGCTAAGTGCAATCGCAAGTGCCCGCAAAAGTGGTACACTATTGGTTACTTATCTTTCTCTTTCTCACTATCTTATTGCTCGAGGACTAGCAACGCTCTATTTGGGGGTGGTGTGATAAGCACCCAAAAGTGTACATTTCATACCCCGAATAGACGTATTTTAGTTGTTAATTATCGGCAATGTTGGCCTTATGCACTTTATTGTCTATTTTGTAGGTTGAATGCATGTTGCGGTGTTCAAACGCGTATTTCAAGGTAATTGTGCAAATTATGGAGCTAATTACCCTTGTCCCGTACCCTAGCCTACCCTAAACCTGTCCCGACCCCGTGTATGTTTAGTTTGTGCCTTTTTATTTTTGTTAGATTTTTAGTTTGAGTCGTGTTATTTTTGGTATTTATTTTAGATTTATTTAGAATTTTTAGGTTTTATTTACTATTTTTATATTTTATGTTTATTAGTATATTTTTATTTTTATTTTTATTTTTATTAGTTATTGTTTTTATTTTATTAGAATTAGTTTTTTAGGATTTCATTTTTTTTAGTTTTAATAGATTTTACATTTTTTAGGATTTTAGATTTTAGTTTTAATAGATTTATTTATTTTTTATTTTTATTTCTTTTTAGTTTAATTTTTTTATTTAAGTCTTTACTTTTTTTTAGAGTAGAATTTTATTTTTAGATTTTTAGTTTTGTTAGTTTTATTTATTTTTAGTTGTGTTATTTTTTAAAAGGTCACAAACTAACACACACACACACACACAAATCCCATACACACTCACCTACACCTAACTAAACCCTCACCCTCACACACCTATGCTACACCTCACCACACCTTATCACACCTACTTTCATCTTCAACCTATCACCGCTCTCTCTCTTCCCTCCATAACCAAAAACACAACACACCCATTAACCTCTCTTCTCTCTCTTCCCCAACACCATTAACAAATCTAACCCACCACCTATACCCATAGACCCATATACAGGCCATCTCCTATGTGACAACCCGCCTACTAAAATAATAGGTGGCCAGCCCAATACTCTAATAATCACAGGAATCATAGATGGTCCATTCTCAGCATCACTGTCGATAAAAATAATAGTACGAGATAACCACCAATCGTTTTAGGAAACGGATTGTCAATGTAAAAGAATTTGCAAGTAAAAGAAAAACACTTAGACAATCCCATTAGTAAAAACGGTGGATATCAAAAACCGATGACTAAAGAGTGACAATGAAATAATTAATCACGGAATAAGCTGTCGGTGAACAGACCAATACAAATACTTACACCGAGTATTACATTTCAATATTTACAATATAATAAATGAGTGCAACACTTGGGTAACACGCCCGAATAATTTAAACTGAACATAACTAGAGTGCAATAGATAGAGGCGTCTAATACAATTAACCTACAACATCCGCAATATGCTGTAGCTCCATGACAATAGGAATGGAAATGCAAACTCGGGTGTCCATGCGGAAGAGCACCTGTACGGCAAAGAGTATATGCATAAACAAAGAAATATATACGGGTCAGGGCCCGGTTTGATATGATTCCCACGTGACTAAAATGCATGACAGTTTCGCACTTAACAATAATATTTCTCACCTCTCAGTCTAAAATCAACCTAGCGCAATATCATGATGATGCTCTAGTTAACTCCGAGTACTAAGGGATAACTTTTCCCCAATCTCAACACTATGCCTTTTTCGTGCGTGGGGTGTCTCGCAAAGCGAAATCCAAACAAGGAACCCTCCCGATACACTACTACTTAGGCAAGGTTGATCGTCGAGATCCATTAGACCCTAAGTACAATATTGATGAATATAATCATCTGATTAAATTTCTTTTAACATAGTGCTAAGGGCTAAGTTTCTCCCCAGTCTCAACACTATGCCCTATTCGTGCGTGGGGTATCTCGCAAAACGAAATCCAAACAAGGAACCCCCACGATACACTACTACTTAGGCAAGGTTGATCGTCGGGATCCATTAGACCCTTAGCACATAATTAATATATATGTATATATGTGAGAAACCATCTACAGCTACTCAAGAAAACATAAAAGAAACCCATTCACCATCTAAACCATCATTCCCATTTCTTTCTTTAGGAATGTATATAAATGGTACAATATTTTATCAAATGTTTACCATTTCAATCTCATAACTCTACATGCACCATTCCTATTTCTTTATTTAGGAATATACATAAATTGAACAACATTTTATCAAACGTTTACCATAATCTCATTTATACAACCTCTTTACCAATTTTATTTCCTTTCTTCCATACAGGAAGAATTACATTTTTAAAGCAAGTTTTATTAACATAAAAATGCTTTAACCATTTCCATAAAATCCCATCAAAAGTCATTTTTATTAGCATAAAAATACTTTTGTATACCATATGCTTCCATTTACCTCTCATATGGGAAATGTATCCGAAGCCAAACCATATCCCATTTCCCTTCTTCCATCCAGGAAATGTAATTAAAGCCAATTCATTATCATGAATTGCTTTAATAAATCTAAGACCGTCCCTCCGGGTTTCCCCACTGGACGCACCCCTAAATGGCTATCATCTTCCAGGGCCTATCTATACAAGACAACCTGGGAACCTACCAGCGTCGGGAAGCGGCCATATTGCCTGCGGGAAAGTCAAGACCACACCCAGAATCCCCTAACCATCGCAGTAATATAAATGCCCATATGGCCTAGGGACTATATCCACCCTGCATTCATTAGTCAGGGGGCTTCACCACACGTGCGCAACTTCCCTTATAATAGCGATTTAGGTAGGTGTGTAATCCATAAATCATCATTTATGAAAACCATTACTTTTCCTTTTGAAAACTTCCAATTTTTTTACATTCCCAAAATCATTTACTTAGCCATTAAGTATTAAGTTTTAGAGTATGCATTTCATTCTTATTATGTCATATTTTATTAATGACCTAAGACCCAAAGTGCCACCATTATCAAAACTAGCCTTCAAGAGTTCATTTAATCTCATAAACCATAAATACGAGTCTCCATAAAGGAGCGTCTCCCAAAAGGCTCAACATTAGTATTTTAACTTCCAATTTACCTTTAGGTTAACCTCCTATATCATTCGGACATTGACCTATAAAAATAGCCCTCGGGTAAGCCCAATTGTCCTATTTTTGCCTAGGACATTAGTCTACCCAAAACAACCCTCTAGGACTCCCCATTACTTCCCAAAGGAAGGTTCCTAAACCTTGGACCTAAAATAAAAGGGATAAAAAATAAACTAGAAAAATATCCCAAAAATGCAAAAATTCCGAATCGATTCGCCCTGGACGAATCGATTCGGGCCCATAGCGAATCGATTCGGTAGGTCTGAATCAACTCGGTCAAGAAGACCTGGCATTCTGCATAACCCCGAATCGATTCGAATGGTCCGAATCGATTCGGTCAACCCAGACCTGACAGTTTCCCTCTTACCGAATCGATTTGCTAGGGCCGAATCTATTCGGTTCTGTAGAATTTCAAAGTTTAGGCTACGGGTTGTTTGAACCCTAAAGCCCCAAAACCCTCAAAACCTTGATTCTTCCCAACATCAACAACAACAATTCAACCCAATTCATTTCTACACCATTTCTAACTACAATTTGTCCGCAAATCAAATTAAAAATCAAGAATTTAAGGTTTAATCATCAAAATCAACAAAACCAAATTTATGGTTTAAATCTCCCAAAACTTAACTAAACATGCATTCTATCACATTAAATCACATCTAGCAAGTAAGAAACTTGCCTCGAGGTTCGTAGTCTCTAATCCACCTCCGGTAACGACGGAATCCGGCCCAAATCTTAAATTTTTCTCTTCCTCTCTATTTCTCCCAACTCTCTCTCTCTCTCTCTCTCCTTTGGCTTTTCTCACAAATGAAGAAAGAAAAAGGGGTGGGGGACTTAAACAGGTTATAAAACAAAAATACCCTCTTTTAATTGCTAATACTCCATTAAAATGACTCGTATACACTTAATTGAGTCATAACGCGTTAAAAGTGCCCGAAATTCCAAAATACAACTTGGCACTTATTTCGACTATCTCGACCATTCTAAAAACAACCGCACCCCTATTTTGGCATTCGGGAAAATGTGAACAAGTTTTATGTTCCAATTTCATTTTAATGCATTAATTTTACCAAATTTATGTACAGGTCATAATCGTCGTTTTACATATAACGACGCAGTAATACACAACATGATGCTATTTACCTTCTCATACGGTAAAAGAAAAAACATAGTAAATATTATCCCTAAATATCGCAGGAAACAGTATTTACTCCAACATCCCCTATTTTATAAAATTAGCCCATCAGGCAAAATAATATAAAATAGCCGTTCCAAAAATCTGGGTTGTTACATACTCCCCCCCTTAAAGGGGAATTTTGCCCTCAAAATTCAGGCATAACCCATAACCATATAAAGAGTACACCGTACGAACTATCATTCTATCATTCTTAACAAACCCCTCGGTAGCGCTGCGTCCCCATTTGGACTTGAACTACGGTCATCACACGACACCATTCCTTTATAAAAAAAACGATCTGAACTATTGTGCGGAAGTTCGATTTTTAAAAGCTACTACTCCCACCCTTCCTCATTCCACCACTAGTCTCTTTCCACTAGTAGGTGAATTGGTCAGTCCTAGACATGAACGCTCTTACTATAGCGTTCCCTCGATTCGACTCGTTCCGTTTGGCATAACTAAACTCTCCGACGAATTTCCTACTCGGCGCATCAACTACCCCATCCGCATTTCCTTAGCGAAAGGGAAATAACCAATTGATAGTCTTTTACGAACTCCAGCTTCTCGTTCGTGAAAAGACCAAATTCCTGCCCAGAAAGTAATGCCTCTATTCTCTAAGGCAAATACTACCGCTACAAACTCTAAATCAAGCGAGGAATAATACTTCTCACGGAGTTTAAGTCGGTGAGACGCATAAATAATGGGTCCATGCCCCCGATTAATACTTCCCGTTCCTGGCAGAGACTCGTTCGTTACATCCCTTTTCGATCATAACAACACGAGTGCAGGAGTAAAAGTCAACTCATGCTTTAACCCCTCGGAATATAGGTTACCGACGTAACGCTCTATCTAGAAAAGGCCCCCACCATCAATGGTCTATTTCTTCGAATCACTCAAGATCCTATACTTCTTCGTTCTAGGGGCCAAATCCTAATTATATCCCTAGTATCCAAGACCTTTCCCAACTCCCAACATTCTCTCGGTTTCGTGCGTGGGAGGTCTCGCCGAGGCGAAATCCAAACAAGGAACCCTCCCATTACACTACTACCTCGCATCGTCGGTCGTCGAGAGGTAATGGTCTAAGACACATGATCGGGATCGCTAGAATCCTAACTTAACACTCTACTAATACTCTTCTACTTCTAAGTCCTACCATCTCAAACAACTTAAAAATTTTCTAACCTGGCATTTACTTTCTGTAAAATGCCACTGACACTTTATCCCAATATACATACATACATCTTTTATAGATGGCCTTCTCATTAAGGCGTAACATATAAGTCTCTATCAGACTTCATATCTTAGTCTCCCCCACATCTATCAGAGGAAAACTATCACAGTGCTCATATCGCGCACTATAACTTAGCCTTCAACCACTCATTTACGTGATTCCTAGCTAAACCTTTCCAACCCAGCATCTTAACCAACAGAAAAGTAAAGAAAGAAAAAAAAAAGAAAATGCACATCTCTCCACTCCCAATGTAGTTAAGGTTCATGCGTGGAGCGTCTCGCCGAAGTGAAATACAAACAAGGAACCCCTCCACACAATCCCCTTAACTAGTTGGTCATGGAGATCAGGCAACATCATACACAAGCAAGGCAAACAGAGCAAGAAAGCAATCAAAAACAAATAAAGCAAGACAAATAAAATAAAATAAAATGAAAACTAACTACACACCGTAAACCACCTCTATAAAGTCTCAACCTGTATCCAGGAGAGATATTATAGAATAACTAGTCCTTGTCTAGAACTAGAAATAGGGTAGCCTCACGATTTATTCTCTTTCTATCGCACTAACCCATCCAAGAATATCTCTACTTGTATATTACATATAATACAAGTAGCACACACCACACATCTTATCACTATCCCCATAACGAGTGAAAGAAAATATAGTACTTCCCTATCATGGAAGCCATATTGATACATTACCCCAAGCTCAATATACACACCCGAATTTAGATTGAAGACAATACTACTCCATCGTATTATAAGGAAATGCTCCATCCTCAACTACGGTGGAAATTTTCGCTAATATAATTGTCAATCTCCTTGGCCACTACCAATGGCTCCTAAACACATATTCTACTTTCACCCGAACCAATCTACCTCCATCTCTAGCTACCCTAGCGATTTTCTCACATAGCTCCCTTAACTTCTTCAGCAAGGAGAACATTTTACCAGCCTCCCCGGCCTAGTTCAGTGAGTCCTTTCCCGGGTGGAGGTCCACCGATGGGGTCTCACGAACAGCACTTCTCCTAAAGTGTTAACAACACTTACTGGTGCGCTTATAACTTCCACTGAAAGGGCTCTCTCTTCCTTGTACCCTCCTTATTTCGGTGCACAGTTTCCTTGACCGTAACACTCCTTATTCACTGTCGGTCTCTACCCGAACCTTGCGTGAATACTTGAGAATCTACTTTCTCATCACTCCTAACTTCTCGGATAAACTCGTTGTTCAAAACCTCTAACGATTTCTCTATAGGCAAAACTTCTTGCGCCATCAATATAAGGCGACTATCTTTTCCGCTACTTAACCTTACTCCAATTGGGTGGAAGATTTTCCTCCAATCTTCACACATGGGCACTTCTATACCCCATTCTAAGACAAAACTCTCGGGCCTTACATTCTCACCAAATGAGATTACACTTCCTCAATCTAACTTGACTCCAACAGGTGGTCCCTATCAAGGACCCATCATCTCCAATTCAACGTCGCTTGGAATCCCAAGCTAAATACCACTTTCTTCTGGCAGCGGTACATAGAAAACTATACCTACTGTATTTAGTAGTCACGCAGCAATATAAAATAGTGCTACAAAGGGAGCGACTTCTAAAGTAGCCCTCATTCCCAACTACCACTTACAGCTCTTAGAAATCCCGTCTCACGACGCCTTCATCGCGGCCTTCCTTGACGCCCTACATTTGACAACTTACGAATCTCACACGAACGCGCAAAAGATTTTCGGGGTTCTCATCTCGTAGTTGGAGAACGAATTCTAACCAGATAAATCAACGGACTCAATCGTAGGGCTCTATATCAAATCAAAAGTAATGCTAAAAGCAAAATACATCCGCACAGATTCCTAAAGACTCTAGAACCTAATGCTCTGATACCATCTGTGACAACCCGCCTACTAAAATAATAGGTGGCCAACCCAGTACTCTAGTAATCACAGGAATCATAGATGGTCCATTCTCAGCATCACTGTCGATAAAAATAATAGTATGAGATAACCACCAATCGTTTTAGGAAACGGATTGTCAATGTAAAAGAATTTGCAAGTAAAAGAAAAACACTTAGACAATCCCATTAGTAAAAACGGTGGATATCAAAAACCGATGAATAAAGAGTGACAATGAAATAATTAACCACGGAATAAGCTGTCGATGAACGACCAATACAAATACTTACACCGAGTATTACATTTCAATATTTACAATATAATAAATGAGTGCAACACTTGGGTAACACGCCCGAATAATTTAAACTGAACATAACTAGAGTGTAATAGATAGAGGCGTCTAATACAATTAACCTACAACATCCGCAATATGCTGTAGCTCCATGACAATAGGAATGGAAATGCAAACTCGGGTGTCCATGCAGAAGAGCACCTGTACGGCAAAGAGTATATGCATAAACAAAGAAATATATACGGGTCAGGGCCCGGTTTGATATGATTCCCACGTGACTAAAATGCATGACAGTTTCGCACTTAACAATAATATTTCTCACCTCTCAGTCTAAAATAAACCTAGCGCAATATCATGATGATGCTCTAGTTAACTCCGAGTAATAAGGGATAACTTTTCCCCAATCTCAACACTATGCCTTTTTCGTGCGTGGGGTGTCTCGCAAAGCGAAATCCAAACAAGGAACCCCCCGATACACTACTATTTAGGCAAGGTTGATCGTCGAGATCCATTAGACCCTAAGTACAATATTGATGAATATAATCATCTGATTAAATTTCTTTTAACATAGTGCTAAGGGCTAAGTTTCTCCCCAGTCTCAAAACTATGCCCTATTCGTGCGTGGGGTGTCTCGCAAAATGAAATCCAAACAAGGAACCCCCCCGATACACTACTACTTAGGCAAGGTTGATCGTCGGGATCCATTAGACCCTTAGCACATAATTAATATATATGTATATATGTGAGAAACCATCTACAGCTACTCAAGAAAACATAAAAGAAACCCATTCACCATCTAAACCATCATTCCCATTTCTTTCTTTAGGAATGTATATAAATGGTACAATATTTTATCAAATGTTTACCATTTCAATCTCATAACTCTACATGCACCATTCCTATTTCTTTCTTTAGGAATATACATAAATGGTACAACATTTTATCAAACGTTTACCATAATCTCATTTATACAACCTCTTTACCAATTTTATTTCCTTTCTTCCATATAGGAAGAATTACATTTTTAAAGCAAGTTTTATTAACATAAAAATGCTTTAACCATTTCCATAAAATCCCATCAAGATTCATTTTTATTAGCATAAAAATACTTTTGTATACCATATGCTTCCATTTCCCTCTCATACGGGAAATGTATCCGAAGCCAAACCATATCCCATTTCCCTTCTTCCATCCAGGAAATGTAATTAAAGCCAATTCATTATCATGAATTTCTTTAATAAATCTAAGACCGTCCCTCCGGGTTTCCCCACTGGACGCACCCCTAAATGGCTATCATCTTCCAGGTACTATCTATACAAGACAACCTGGGAACCTACCAGCGTCGGGAAGCGGCCATATTGCCTGCGGGAAAGTCAGGACCACACCCAGAATCCCCTAACCATCGCAGTAATATAAATGCCCATATGGCCTAGGGACTATATCCACCCTGCATTCATTAGTCAGGGGGCTTCACCACACGTGCGCAACTTCCCTTATGATAGCAATTTAGGGAGGTGTGTAATCCATAAATCATCATTTATGAAAACCATTACTTTTCCTTTTGAAAACTTCCAATTTTTTTACATTCCCAAAATCATTTACTTAGCCATTAAGTACCAAGTTTTAGAGTATGCATTTCATTCTTATTAAGTCATATTTTATTAATGACCTAAGACCCAAAGTGTCACCATTATCAAAACTAGCCTTCAAGAGTTCATTTAATCTCATAAACCATCAATACGAGTCTCCATAAAGGAGCGTCTCCCAAAAGGCTCAACATTAGTATTTTAACTTCCAATTTACCTTTAGGTTAATCTCCTATATCATTCGGACATTGACCTATAAAAATAGCCCTCGGGTAAGCCAAATTATCCTATTTTTGCCTAGGACATTAGTCTACCCAAAACAACCCTCTAGGACTCCCCATTACTTCCCAAAGGAAGGTTCCTAAACCTTGGACCTAAAAGAAAAGGGATAAAAACTAAACTAGAAAAACATCCCAAAAATGCAGAAATTCCGAATCGATTCGCCCTGGACGAATCGATTCGGGCCCATAGCGAATCGATTCGGTAGGTCCGAATCAACTCGGTCAAGAAGACCTGGCATTCTGCATAACCCCGAATTGATTCGAATGGTCCGATGCCATTCGATCAACCCAGACCTGACCCTTTTCCCTCTTACCGAATCGATTCGCTAGGGCCGAATCGATTCGGTTCTGTAGAATTTCAAAGTTTAAGCTACGGGTTGTTTGAACCCTAAAGCCCCAAAACCCTCAAAACCTTGATTCTTCCCAACATCAACAACAACAATTCAACCCAATTCATTTCTACACCATTTCTAACTACAATTTGTCCGCAAATCAAATTAAAAATCAAGAATTTAAGGTTTAATCATCAAAATCAACAAAACCAAATTTATGGTTTAAATGTCCCAAAACTTAACTAAACATGCATTCTATCACATTAAATCACATCTAGCAAGTAAGAAACTTGCCTCGAGGTTCGTAGTCTCTAATCCACCTCCAGTAACGACGGAATTCGGCCCAAATCTTCCATTTTTCTCTTCCTATCTATTTCTCCCAACTCTCTCTGTCTCCTTTGGCTTTTCTCACAAATGAAGAAAGAAAAAGGGATGGGGGACTTAAACAGGTTATAATACAAAAATACCCTCTTTTAATTGCTAATACTCCATTAAAATGACTCGTATACACTTAATTGAGTCATAATGCGTTAAAAGTGCCCGAAACTCCAAAATACAACTTGGCACTTATTTCGACTATCTCGACCATTCTAAAAACAAACGCACCCCCTATTTTGGCATTCGAGAAAATGTGAACAAGTTTTACGTTCCAATTTCATTTTAATGCATTAATTTTACCAAATTTATATACAGGTCATAATCGTCGTTTTACATATAACGACGCAGTAATACACAACATGATGCTATTTACCTTCTCATACGGTAAATAGACTAAACATAGTAAATATTATCCCTAAATATCGTGGGAAACAGTATTTACTCCAACATCCCCTATTTTATAAAATTAGCCCATCAGGCAAAATAATATAAAATAGTCGTTCCAAAAATCTGGGTTGTTACATCCTACTTCCACCACCTACCCAAAATGCACAGACCCTTTCCACCCGAGCTACCCTCCTAACCCGCGTCCAGCTCAACCCAGTAACCTAGTTCCGACCCGAAAAACCCCAAACCCAAGACAACCCCTTACCAGCTGTCCAAGACGGAACCGCGACCCAGACTCGAACCCGCGACACTCTAAACCCGCGAGCTTCGAGGTCAAACCCATAACCCCCTGTTGGCCAACCCGATTCTCCTTACCCCAAAAATCCCCCTTGAACACCAGAACTCCCATGACCCGAGACCCTCGGTTCAAACATCCCGACCTTGCCTTAACCCATTTGAACCAAAATCGGTTCTATTACATGTTTGAACTAAACCAAATAAACCAAAGACCAAAGTCAAGACCACAATCCAAAACAAATAAAAGCCACATGCCATTTAAAACCCCTTTTGCCCTTTTTTCCCAAAAATTCCCCCAAACATTCTTTAAACCAAATTTGATTTTATTCCCCACCCCTCATCCACATGACCTCACACAACCCATGCACATTTGTGCATTTTCCTATTTTGACCCCAACTTATCCTCACACCCCTCATGTCCATTTAATCCCTACCCAAATTACCTCCATGCTCCATGCCTACTATTTAAGGAAGATGAAAGACCCCATTTGAGGACTTATCAATTTGTAGAGAGAATTCTAGAGAGAGAGAGTTAGAGTAGAAAATAAATTAGGTAGAAAAATAATTTGTAAATAGTTTTATTTTATTTTTTATTAGATATTATTGAGTGATAAATTGTGAGTAATTCAATTGATTATTATATTGAATTGATTATTGTTGGATGCTCAAATTGGATGGATTGTGCTTGATTTTTAGGAAATAAGAGTTCAATTTCACTTCAAGAGATTGGGTTTGATTGTTCTCTTCTCTTCTCATTTATTTTATGCCTTTGATTATTAAGTTGTCAAATTCCATACCATTTTAGGCTAAATCCCCTTCAAGGGGTGGAGGGAACCCTTATTTTATTTTATTTTAGTTTAATTAGTTTGGTTACTTGAAAATTCCCTTTAACATTAATTTTGATCCCTCACCCTTAAATTTACGCCTCGAGAGAGGGTAAATGATTTTCAAGAAAAAAATCAAAATTTCTAGGTTATAATACCCGTTTTAGATTCGAACTAGAGATAGGGGTTTCTTAAGTGGGGTATTATTACTTGAATTTCAACTCTAAATCTATTTTCTAAGATTTACATAAATTTTAATCGATCGATCCTAGTGAGTGATTAATTAAAAGGAGAGTAAGTCTATTTTCTAGAGTTGTGTGGGGGTTAAACTTAATTTTCTAAAAGGTTACTATTAAAATTACGTTTGCAACGAGAGTTGGTTTGTAATTTTGATATTAATTTGGGAAAATTCAAATAGTAAAATTTATTAGTTAGTATAACTAAAATTTGTGGTGTAGTCCCACTCCTTGATTGTTCTCACATTTATTTACCTCATTTATCTCTTATTTTAGTGTTAGACTTTATTTTTTATTTTAGTTACTTTTTAGTTTGTCATTTAATCTCTCATTTTAGTTTAGTGTTATTTCACTTCTTCTCACCCAAAAATTGTTTTAATATAGGAAAAAACTAAAAAAAAAAGAATTAAAAAACGTAAAAATTCCAAAAAGAAAATAAAAATTGAATTACAATTGAGTTTGTCTTTAGCTTTACCCCTTGATGTGGATTGATACCCTTATTTTCCACCACACTTTAGTTTGTTATATTTTGTAGGTAATCCAGGATTTTGATTAGAGGAGCTTTTCAAGCAACGATGAAAAATACACCAAAAAGTTTTTCTATCAGGCATGGTGTCATGAGATTTTTATATGGCACGTAGAATGGGCACCCGCAAATAGTCCAAAAGTTCAATAGACACGATGAGGCTTTACGAAGCCTGGGTGAGATGAGGTGAGGCCTGGTGACCCATTGATGTGTTGTTGAAAAATTAAAATTGGTACAATGCTTGAGTATTGCATTTGATTCGTATATGCGGTTCATATTGTTGCGCTTTATTCACCTTTATTATTTGTGGGCATATATTCTTATCATATTTTGTACTTTCTCATATTTTTATTTTAGTGACAGGTTAGCGTGGTTTTGGATGCTACAGATTGTTTGGAGGATTTTAGATCATGAAGATTGGATGATTTTTATTATTTTTGGTGTAGCTTGGCAGTGTTATTTATTTGGAGATTTTTGTATTATTTTCGAGTGGAATTATTTTAATTATTTTGGAAGTGTAAATTTTGGATTCATTATATTTATTTTTTGGAATATAGATGCTCTATACTAATTATTGAGGATTTAGTTTAGTTTTAATCGTAGTAGCGCCTCGTGTTTTGTGCGAGGTGTTACACGACAATCAAGGAAACGAGCATGAATGCGCCAATAATCCTGCTATTGGTCAAGTCCCTAAAATAATACTGCTCATTTAGTCGTCGTGAAGGGATGATGATGATCCATGGACTGTGGAAGGAGGAGGTTCTAGGGAGGGGAATATTGAAGGAGGCGACATTTGGGAGGGGAAACCTTGAGATGGAGGATAGGGATAACCTTGAGAAGGAGGGTGAGGGAAACCTTGAGGAGGCATCGGGGGATGAAAACTTTGAGTAAATAAGGATACAAGGTGCCCGATTTCACCCGTCAACACTCCAGAGTTACCCTTAATCTCTTGTACATTCCATCTGTCTTTGATTGATTCAATTCCTAATCGAAGAAAGCTCATCCATGAGAAGTGAAATTTGTTTTAATTTGATTTTTAGCATATGTGACCCGACACCTATCGTCCTCCTTCTTTTGTTAGTTCCAAAGGTCTGGGTCAGTGTATTGATTTCAATGTCATCTTAGAGGCTCGAATTGGAGTGGTTGTTAATGGCTTCGATCAATTCCTGTAGTGTGAAATATATTTAGTTTTATGATTTTAACATTATTGTATATAATGTGTGTGTGTGTGTGTATGTATGTGTGTGTGTGTGTGTGTGTGTGTGTGTATAAGTGTGGTGGGACTTTTGTTATCTTTGTCTCGTTAGGCATGCACGTACAAGTTTTCCCGATTAGGATTTTTGCCATGATCTGGACTACCCTTTGTCATATCTCGCCATTCACTCCTCAAATATTCATACAGTTTAAACCCTAGCATGTGGTTATCAACTTTTTTTCCTCTGTTTTGTTTATTTTTCTCCCTTTGGACCAACTTTTTGTCTATCGCTTCTTTTTCTAAAAACCTGTTCCATTGATCAACCAACATTTCAACATTTGGAGGGACTCTGTCTTTCTGAGCCAAAATTTCAAATCTCAATGCCCCTTTAGGAAATCTCATTGTCGAAGGTTTCTCCAATATGTTCTTAGTTGTTCAGTAACTCAGGAAATGACTTTTTGCTTTAAATGATTAGGGAATGAAAAATGCTTACAAAACTGTTCAAAAACATCATCCTTAATGGCCTGATCAACCAATTTCCAGTTATCTGTTGCCTTGACTCCTACATTCAGTTTTCCAAGCATAAAACATTGAGATTTAAGGATCTGAACATCATTTTTATTGCCAGTAGAATTATTCCCAAGAAGGTAGAACGCAAGGGGCTACTTCTCTTTTTCTAAGGAGGCATCAAGAGCAGGGGTAAGGATGTTGGAGTAACAGGCATTTGTTGCCTACTCATAGACAGAGTGGTAAAGTGAACCAGTGGATGAGAAGAGAATTGTTCACCATGTGGTTTATAAGAATCCTTGTTAAGGTGGGGTATATGAGATGTGAATCCAGGAAGTGTCACGTCATCATATGGTACATTGTGTCCATCGTTGCTCGATATTATCTACAATAGGAAAAACAATAAGTGATAAAATCATTACATTAACATGTTTATGACTAACTAATCATGTTTACGACTATATAGATCTATATACCTTCTCATAATAAGACTTTAAAACATGTTCAATGTTTCTGATTCCTATCCATTCGGTATTAATTTTTAAAAATTAATGGATTTTTCACGTGTCCAACTAACAAAAAGTGCATTTACGATTGATTTATAAATGTTCATGACATGAATTCAGAATCCTTTCTTCTTCAACTTATTTAAAAGATTCCATTTAATATGAATATATCGTGAGGCATCATAGTCATGATCAATGCTATCTTTATGTAGTTGTATCCACAATGGGTGAATGTTTTTCTCTGCCTTTTTGAACAGCGAAAGGAACGTCAGGGATACGTCGGGATTATGTATGCGGGATATATTCTCTACAACCTCCTCCAAAAAAATTTGTAGGCAAATAAAATACGATCGAATAGGTACTCTCGCAAGAGATGAATTCCACGATTCACAAGATACTTAAAATGTTCGATCTTCTTATTCCCATACTAGTAAATATAAATACCCTCTAAATGGCAAATGCAAATAAAATACGATCGAAAAGTGATCATCACGGTGCCTCATTTCTCTCGAGAAAAATATATGAGGCCGTGAAAATGCAGGTTATATAAATAGTCCGTATATGAAGTCACACACACACAAAATTCCTTTTAGCCAAATTTTTTCTTGATTAAACTTACGTGAACATGAAAGATAATATGAACCCAAAACACAAATCAAATATCAAAACCAAAATAAAACGAGAAGGAGATATAGGAAAAATCACTTTTGGGCAAAACCTATATTCAGTATTATTTTAGACACGACAGACCAATACAGACTTACAGATAACTTTGAGCTCCACTAAGTTTAATGCAGTAGTGTCTTTGAGTTTTCTACGAAAATTGGTATGGTCCAACACCATCCATAACAACCATCTCTTGCCTCAGTTTCCACTGATCAGCCTCAAGAATAATTATTCCTTTCTTCTTCATCCGTAGAGACTCAACTCCATAAATTAGCATTAAAGGTTTAGAACTTAGATTGTGTTCTTCTTGGTTTAGTAAAATGATCCTAAATTATCCAAGGGGAATGGATGAAAATTTTGAAGAGTTTGATCATAAAAACAACTCTTAAAAGTCTTCAAAACATATACATCCCCGCATGTCTATTTATAGGGAAAGATATATCTAAATGATAAACATGAAAGATTGCATTTGAAATCAGTTAAAAATAAAATCTCATGTACTCGTTCGAACAAAGTCACATCTTATTCGAACGAAATACCCAATCTCATTCAAATGAAATTCTAACGAATGATCAAATGACATTCCATACCCGGCCAAAAGTTAAGGTGATAAAACTCATTCGAACAAAACTCTGAAGTGTTCTAATGAGCAGGGAAAACTCGTTCAAATGACATATAGTGTCGTTCTAACGAAGTTGTGGTTTTTTCAAAAAACTATTGAAAAAACATTTCAAAATATTTTGAAAAATATTTATAATTTCAAATTTTTTGAAAGGACCCCTGAATAAAGTGATTTCACATAAGCCACCACATAAACTTTGTCCGGTAATGTAGAGATGTCGATTTTCGATTCTTGCATATGGTTACTAGCTCTTTTTCACTTGAAGACTTGGGAACATTCATGATGTTACAGTGAGGTGTAAAGTAATAATCCAAGTAAAAAATAAACAACTAGGAATTCTAAATTTTTCTCTTACAAATTTGTCCCTTTGGCTATTCCAGTAAAAAACACAAACTGAAACCAATTTAACCCCTAAGAAAAATACAACTAATGCCCTCCCAAACTAAAAAACAAAAAAGCATGAGAGTCTTTGTCTTCAACTGAAAGTCTTCACGTGTAGTCCAAGATATCACCATGGTGGAAAGACATACACATCTGAAGCAAAATAAATACAGTGATGTATACGAGTTTAAACAAAGCATAAACTCCCCCTGAATTTGTTCTTCCCATTATTGTCCGTAATAAACAAAGGGATAGAAACTAATCCTAAAATCTTAGCATTAACATAATTTAAATATGAAATATCATTACAAAGATAAATAATTAAGCACATGATATGAGATTATAAAGAAGCAACCAACTATTTTTGAATTTTTTTCAATTTGTTGAGTATGTAAAAATTATATGAGTATAAAAAAATACATATAAATACAAATACATCACATCATAGAATTGCACAAAAATATTTGAATCGTGAAAGTGGAATTAAATTGTGTGAATTAGAACGATGGGAAAATCAACATAGGCATGTGAAACAAAGGTGCACAAAGTCAAGGAGAAACTTCTAAAGAAATAGATCAATTTCAGCCTTAGGTGTAAGAGTGTTCAACAAAGTGATATTGACTCGACTTATGCAACTCAAATTAATAATGCCAAACTATTTAATATTTTTTAAGAAAGTCCATTGTGCAAACCCATTCATTTTCTACTTCATAACACCCTTAAAATTTCACATTTTTAAATATACACTCTCAAATTTTGAAAATATCATAATGCTCATGAAAGCCAAGCATCGATAAAATAAAAATGCCCTTGGAACTTATGTTTTTAGGTGCCGAAATATTATTTTAGGCTCTTGACAATGGTAGCTTTTAAAGCACAGAAGATTTTCCCTTTCATAGCCCCCTTACATTGCTTTAAATAAAATCAAATTTCCCAAGAAAAGAAATCTGGTCAATGGATCTTACAACCATAACTTATATTTAGTATATTTGGGTCATTATTAAACACTATTGAGATGAGAACACCGTATTCGACCCATGACAAATCAGTACAATGCTCAAAAAGTCCATGCATGTGTACAATAAAGGCGATAAAAAGTCTAGCATGAAGAAATTAATCATCAATGAATAATGAAATGCCAGCCACGCATTATTAATCACACTAAATAAAGGAAGCCATATATCACATGAATGGTTGGAATGTAGTTATGATTCGAATATCTTAAATTCATGTCTATATATGGTGAAAAATAAAATACAAAAAAAATATTTTGGACTTTTCAAAATTTTAATCAAAAATAATATCTTGTAGAAAATTTTCAAATTTTTATAAAGAAAAGAAAATCTTCTTGTACTTTTCAATGAATATAAACACATATAAATATATAAATATAATCTTTCAATAGGGATAAAATATAACAACATGATAACCACCATATACTATATGCAAGTCATAACCTCAATCATTTATCCGAGAGGAGTTCTCAAAAGGAGTAGGAACCCTTTAAAATTTCTCCAATTAACATTGAAAAGTCTTGACCAAAAAATCCACTTGCTCTCAAAAACAATTCAAATATCTATGGTGATGTGAGAGAGCATATTTGAAAATATGTATGGGAGCATGTGTGGGAACACGTGTATGAGAAACTCTCCATAGCTTAAAATAAATTTGTGACACCCCGCCTAATAAAATACCGGGCGATCACTCCTGTACCAAATTAAAACATGAGTCGCATATGGATCATTCTTAGCATCACTGTCGAAAACCAAATTAATTACTAATGATCTATTAGGCTGGCCTCAAAATTTTATTTAACTAATCTTTTAAACAAATTAAATCAATTAAAACATTCGCACAGTTTATATAAATGAAATCAGAAAGAGATAAACTAACCAAACACTCAGTTCAAATATAATACAACCAAATCGAATGCCACACTAAAAGGCGGTGAGAGAATAAATAAATACAATTGGGCTTTCGGCCCGAAAGTTACTACAATCCTTCCTATCTAGATAACAAGAATGTAAGAGTCTAAAAATAAACTTGCATGCATCCACAACTACTGCAGCAAGAATCTGACTCGAAGAAAATCGTCATCCAGGTCTCCTTGTGTCTGGAAACCTAAGTATATATATAGATATAGCAAAAGAAAGGAAAAGTAGATAAACGGGTCAGAGCTCGAGTTGTGAAAATACTTAGCAAGTGCATAAATGCTTTATTTTTTTTAAAAAAATGTTTTATCTCATATTTAAATTGGTATCGCACTCCCATGAGATACCCCTCACCTCTCTTCTAATAGTGCACACCTAGTGCATCCCTCTAAACATTCTAGTCAAGCTACGATGTCTAACTAATCTGTCACCCCCAATTCTAGAAATCCTAAGCAAACCAAGTACTAAGGGTTAAACTTCTCCCCAGTCTCAACGCTAGGCCATATTCATGCGTGGGGTGTCTCGCGAAGCAAAATCCAAATAAGGAACCCCCCCGATACACTACTGCTTGGCAGGGTCGATCGTCGAGATCCATTAGACCCTCAGTACACAACATAGATATATATACTCATACAAATAAATATACATAAACTCCTCATTAATAATACATATCACAATTTAATTCAGGATACGATCTCCCGGAATGAGAATTAAATCCTTTTCCTTTTATCTCATTACTCTAACAGAGATATATAATATCATGTTCTCATGCACAAGTCATATACTATACACACCAGTATAATAACCATCCCAACGAGCTATAATTTGAGTATGCGGTCTATCAATGCTATTATCTTCCAGGGCATCACTCACATACCATCCTGGGGACCAGCGGTCGGACTCAATATCACCGACATCGCGGCAAAAAATCACAACGTCTGGGAAGCGATCACAGTTCCTCCTCGAAAGTGAGACGAAAAATACCCACCACGTCTCACCCCTAATAAAAATCACACAATATAAAAATGGACGTCATGACCTGGGGACTATACGCTCCCTGCTCCCCAAGCCAGGGGCCTCACCCATATAGTGCAACTTCCCATGATAGCATTAGACGGGGGTATGCTTCACATAAATATATACCATCCACACATAGATATACATATATATACATATCCGTATCATATAATATATATACTTTAATCACATAGTATATATATATTCCACATTATTTCTCAAATATATATAAATGGCCATAATTGCCAATCACACATAACGATGGCCAATAATCCCAAAGATTCTCATAAATAATAATATTCGAGTATTTACACACTCACGATACTAAATCCAAAAGTATTCCCTCACTTGATAACAACTTGTCCTTTATTTACTGATAGGGATTTATATACTCATCAAATTCACCAATTCATAATAATGAAATAAGTCGATCTTCAACTTATTTTATTCCCATAGATTTCTTATTACCCATATGATAGTCGTTCACAGACGTATCGAATAACCGCTTAATCCCCTTTTAGTCTATGACCCAAAATTCATCCTAATCACATCAAAATAGTCATATATGCTTACCAAAAAAAACTTCTCTAAATATTCCTCTTTCCCTAACGTTCAATTGGTCAATACCCCAAATTAATGTCTTAAATAATCCAAGGTCAAATCACAACTCTTCAAATCTTTAGGTCATAACTCTCTTTAACATTCTAATTTAAAAAGTCCTTAAACCTTAAACTAGAAGAGGAGAAGGAATAACTATCTCCAAAATCTTGGGCTGAAAATAGAGTACCGGTCGACCGGTCCTGGACCCCCGGTCGACCGCGGTTTGCAAATAAGCCTAACAAACAAACCAGTAGACCCTCCTTCATGGACGCGGTCGACCGACCAAAGGAGCACGATCGACTGGTCATATCAGTCCCTTGAAAATCTGTTTTCCAAAAAGCCCAAAACCAACCCCAAACTCTGTTGATATGGCCTCAAATCTACACCAACAACACTATATACATATAATCATTGATTTCTAACTAATACATCAATAAATTAGGGGATTAAACCACTTTTCTCAGATTTAAACCCATAATACCCTAGTTTTAACATTTCTTCCATTTCAATTCAACTTTATACTCCATTAACATATTTTTTAACACTAGAAATCATTAGGAGTTTACATTACATCAATATGTAAACTCATACTCCAATTACCCAAATTTATTTTAAGGGTTCTAACCCAAAATCATATAATTTACCAACTATTATATGAGATATATATGCTAAATGAAATAAAGCAAGTAAAAACTTGCCTGGAGGATAAAATTCGACGACCCCGAGTCGAATCCTGCGGAGTTTGGCCCGTAAATCCTTTTTCTCTCCTCTTTCTCCCTTCTTTTCTTCGCTTCTTCCTTTCTATCCTTTTTATTTCTTTTCTCCCACTCTCCCATGTCTTTTATTAGGATAAATAAGGGTTTATACCTTTTAAACCCAAAAATGACTCGTTTACTCAATTACGAGTTCTTTTTAATCCCAAAAATTCCTGAAACTCAATTACGACCCCGGGATACTGTATTCTAACTATCTCGGCCATTTCGAGACTAACCGCGCACTCGAAATCTCTATCCGAGGTACTTGACCACAAATCACTAATTTAACCCCACACAACTTAATGCGGTATTCCCATTAAAATATTATCCTTTGTCGCTTTACCCAGGTGCGACATATAATTGAAATACTCCAACTTGTTTACTTACTCCCAAAAGTAAATGTGACACCCATCTAAAATTATCTAATCGTTGAAAACTCTAAAAATTACTATTCGCAATAACCTCTTAAATTCGCAATTTGCACTTACTTATGAATTTTTAATTATCCCCAAAAGTGCGGGGTGTTACATACTCCCCCCCCCCCCCCCCTTACAACGAAATTTTGTCCTCGAAATTCAGATATAATCGATACTACCAACACTAACCTGGGATGGTGAATCACTCCACATTTTAATGCCTCAAAGTGGAATGGGACTAATACAAGCTCTTAACCGTATACTCATTCAGCACTCACATCTATCTAGGTTTATACTATACTATACTGCCATCTCAACATAATCTTCCACTCTATATACTACGCCCATTCTATTTTAGTCGGTATATAAAACCAACTTACTAAGGTGCCCATACACCTTTCTAACCCTTCCTTCTCTGCACAACAATCACAAACGTCTGACACGTACATACTCTTTAAACAATAGGCCTTATTTCCTCATCATAATACTCATACATGGGTCTTCCCAACCCGTAAAATTCCATTCTTCTCTAGGTTAACCAACCAAAATATCTATATCGGTGCCACTAACTCCAATGGCCCTACTGCCCAAAAATTCTAAGATCGAAGCGTTTCTACCTACGAGAAATACTACTATCCTAAATTAGGTCCCTAGTGCCCAAGACCTTTCTCAACTCTCGACATTTGCTCGGTTTCATGCGTGGGACGTCTCGCAAAGCGAAATCCAAATAAGGAACCCTCCAGTTACACTACTCCCTCGTGTCATCGGTCATTGAGATATAACGTCCTAAGGCACACCGGCGGGACGTCCTAAGTTCTCCCTCGCTAACCTATAAACGCTTTTATACTATTCTATCCTTCTAGGCAAAAATAAAAATCTGACAAATCAAGGCGCCAACTCTCTGCAAAAGCGTTACGAACATCATACCCAAAACATACTTCCCCACCTACTTGCGGTGAGAGAACCATTTTAGTTGTTCTCCATAGTACTATATTTCCATAAGCATACCATCATCATCCGTCTCATAGTTTATAGTGTTTCCTCTACCCTATATGACTTATTGACAAAACCAACATCCTTGCATCCTATAACATCTCTCCACTCCCGACGTCGTTAAGGTTCATGCGTGGAGCGTCTCGCAAAGCGAAATCCAAACAAGGAACCCCTCCAATATACTACTACTTAACTTTGTTAATCATGGAGGTTCGTTAACTTCAAATATGCAACCGGGATAACCCTATCCCCTCATTCAAAAAAGTGTGGTATGAAATCCTATCTCTGTCCAGGAGCCACACCACTCAGCGCTCACAATTACACTAAGTCCTTGCACAACCAATAATGAGCTT
The DNA here is from genome assembly GCA_949130495.1 of Sambucus nigra. Taxonomy (NCBI): domain Eukaryota; kingdom Viridiplantae; phylum Streptophyta; class Magnoliopsida; order Dipsacales; family Adoxaceae; genus Sambucus; species Sambucus nigra. The sequence continues at coordinate 297,417,850 of OX422215.1, read as the reverse complement.
AAACTCACAGCTCAACAATTAACCCTGCATACCTTAAATCACACCTATAAAGACACCACGAACTGGAATAATGAAAATGAAACATCTGCTCACCGAAGTTCCATCCATACATATAATAAAGGTGAACTCAACTTGTATCCAGGTGAGATATCACAACACTAACCCCTTCCACCCTGGAACCGCGGACACGATAGTCTTGCCATCATTAGCCTGCTATCGCTCTGAACAACGAATATCATATTCTACTCAATATAACACCGTACTCGTATAACACACACAAAACGAGTAACACTAATCTGATATATGAACTTACAACACTAACACCCACTCTTCTCAGAGAATGAAAGAAAATAAATTCCCGTTATCACGGAAAACACATAAACATATACTACATAACGTTATCGATACTATTTGTAAACTCATATCACACACGAATCTGGAGCTAATAAAACATTGTAACTCAATCTTGTCACACATAACATACCTCCTTTAACTGAGGTGAACCTCATAACAACAACATCGCCTAACTCCCTAGCTACTCCAAAAGGTTCCCGGACTTGGTACACTTGTCGTAACTGAACCAAAAACCACTAAAATCAATGCCCCATCTGGGTACCTTACTCTTACCCCTTAACTCCCAGTGGGTAATGACTAACCGTATGGTTCTACACTCCACATTACAACATTCCCCATCTTGGGTCACCCTGATCCTTTCAAGGTTATCAGTATCTAGGACTCCATAGCCGCGATCCTAACAATCACTTTACTATTTCCCCTTAACTTCTTCATAAAAAACAAAAAAACTCCACCACCGGCCTCAACAGCCTTGTTTCAACGAATTCCCCAGGTTGATGTCCACCAATGGGGTCCTCGAACACGCACATTCTCCATAAGTGTTAGCAACACTTCTCTAATGAGCTTATCATTCCTCAAAAGGACTCTCTCTTCAGTGCACTTACCTTGATTCAATACAAAATTCACTTATCCATAACTTTCTTTATTCACTGTCGGCCTATGACCGAACCTTATGTGAATAATTTAAAATTGTATTCTTTTTATTCCTGCTAAATCATGGGGACTTACGGTTAAAAACTATCCGTAAGATCCCTTTAGGGACAAAACATCCTGTTCCCCCGAATATAGTTATCACCGTTCCCACCATTTCAATATTGCTCCAACGACTGGAAAAAAAAATCCTTAAATTTTCATATTTGGGTATTTCCATACCCTGCTCTAAGCCAAAGTTTCCGAGCCTTACACTTTCACTGAGTAATGCTACACTTACTCCGCATAACTCACTTCAATGTATGGTCCTTATTAAAGATTGTATTCCCAAATTACTTCACTCGGTAATCCCTCTTTAGCACCACTCTCCCCTATGACGGTGCTTGGACATTTATAACCACTATACCTTAGTAGCCATTTCACCCATCTTTGACAAAGGCCACAAGGAGGGTGACCTCTAATACGGTCCTAGTCTCCAACTTTAATTAACCACTCTAAGTATGTCCTGCCTCCTGCTTCCCTCATCACGGGCTTCCTTGGTCACCCCTCCTCGGTCATCACACGAACTTCGAACGAGCACGCAAAAGATTACTATAATTTCATACTATGGCAGGAGGATGAAATCTCACAAGAGGAATCAAAAATACTAAACATAAGGCTCAATAACAAATCGAGAGCAACACTGAAAGCGTAGTACGTCCGCACAGATTCCTAACTACACTAGAACCTGATGCTCTGATACCATCTGTGAAACCCCGCCTAATAAAATACCGGGCGATCACTCCATACCAAATTAAAACAGGAGTCGCATATGGATCATTCTTAGCATCACTGTCGAAAACCAAATTAATTACTAATAATCTATTAGGCTGGCGTCAAAATTTTATTTAACTAATCTTTTAAACAAATTAAATAAATTAAAACACTCGCACAGTTTATATAAATGAAATCGGAAAGAGATAAACTAACCGAAGACTCGGTTCAAATATAATACAACCAATAAAATGCCGCACTAAAAGGCGGTGAGAGAATAAAGAAATACAATTGGGCTTTTGGCCCGAAAGTTACTACAATCCTTCCTATCTAGATCACAAGAATGGAAGCATCTAAGAATAAACCTGCATGCATCAACAGCTGCTGCAGCAAGCGTCTGACTCAAAGGAAATCATCATCCAGGCGTCCCTGTGTCTGGACACCTAAGTATATACATAGATATAGCGAAAGAAAGAAAAAGTAGATAAACGGGTCAGAGCTCGAGTTGTGAAAATATTTAGCAAGTTCATAAATGCTTTATTTTTTAAAAAAATATTTTATCTCATATTTAAATTAGTATGGCACTCCCATGAGATACCCCTCACCTCTCTTCTAATAGTGCATACCTAGCGCATCCCTCTAAACATTATAGTCAAGATACGCTGCCTAACTAATCCGTCACCCCAATTCTAGAAATCCTAAGCAAACCAAGTACTAATGGTTAAACTTCTCCCTAGTTTCAACGCTAGGCCATGTTTGTGCGTGGGGTGTCTCGCGAAGAGAAATCCAAATAAGGAACCCCCCCGATACACTACTGCTTGGCAAGGTCGATCGTCGAGATCCATTAGACCCTCAGTACACAACATAGATATATATACTCATATAAATAAATATACATAACCCCCTCATTCATAATACATATCACAATTTAAGTCCGGATACGATCTCCCGGAATGAGAATTAAATCTTTTTCCTTTTATCTCATTACTCTAATAGAGATATATAATATCTTATTCTCATGCACAAGTAATATACTATACACACCAGTATAATAATCATGCCAACGATCTATAACTCGAGGATGCGATCTCTCAATGCTATCATCTTCCAGGGCATCACTCACATACCATCCTGGGGACCAGCGATCAGACTCAATATCATCGCGGCCAAAAATCACAACATCAGGGAAGCGATCACAGTTCCTCCACGAAAGTGAGACGAAACATACCCACAACGTCTCACCCCTAATAAAAATCACACAATATAAAAATGGACGCTATGACTTGGGGACTATACGCTCCCTACTCCTCAAGCCAGAAGCCTCACCCACATCGTGCAACTTCCCGTGATAGCATTAGAGGGGGGTATGCTTCACATATATAGATACCATCCACACACACACACACACACACACACACATATATATATATATATATATTCCAGATTATTCCTCAAATATATATATAAATGGCCATAATTGCCAATCCCACATAACGATGGCCAATAATCCCAAAGATTCTCATAAATAATAATATTCAAGTATTCCTTCACATGATAACAACATGTCCTTTATTTACTGATAGGGATTTATATACTCATCAAATTCACCAATTCATAATAATGAAATAAGTCGATCTTCAACTTATTTTATTCCCATAGATTTCTTATTACCCATATGATAGTCGTTCACAGACGTATGGAATAACCGCTTAATCCCCTTTTAGGCTATGACCCAAAATTCATCCTAATCACATAAATATACTCATATATGCTAACCGAAAAAAAACTTCTCCAAATATTCCTCTTTCCCTAACGTTCAATTAGTCAATACCCCGGATTAATCTCTTATATAATCCGAGGTCAAATAACAAATCCTCAAATCTTTAGGTCAAAACTCTCTTTAACATTCTAATCTAAAAAGGCCCTAAACTTTAAACTAAAAGAGGAGAAGGAATAACAGTCTCCAAAATCTTGGGCTGAAAACAGAGTACCGGTCGAACGGTCCTGGACCCCCAATCGACCGTAGTTTGCAAATAAGCCTAACAAACAAACCAGTAGACCCTCCTTTATGGACGCGGTCGTCCGGCCAAAGGGGCGCGGTCTACCGGTCATACTAGTCCCTCGAAAATATGTTTTCTAAAAAGCCCAAAACCAACCGCAAACTCCATTAATATGGCCTCAAATTTACACCAACAACACTATATACATATAATCATTGATTTCTAACTAATACATCAATAAATTTGGGGATTAAACCACTTTTCTCATATTTAAACTCAGAAACCCATAAAACCCTAGTTTTAACATTTCTTCCATTTCAATTCAACTTTATACTCCATTAACATGATTTTTAACACTAGAAATCATTAGGAGTTTACATTACATCAATATGTAAACTCATACTCCAATTATCCAAATTTATTTTAAGGGTTCTAACCCAAAATCATATGATTTACCAACTATTATACGAGATATATATGCTAAATGAAATAAAGAGAGTAAACACTTGCCTGGAGGATAAAATCCGACGACCCCAAGTCGAATCCCGCAGAGTTTGGCCCGGAAATCCTTTTTTCTCCTGTTTCTCCCTTCTTTTCTTCTCTTCTTCCTTTCTCTCCTTTTTCTTTCCTTTCTCCCACTCTCCCGTGTCTTTTATAAGGAGAAATAAGAGTTTATCCCTTTTAAACCCAAAAATGACTCGTTTACTCAATTACGAGTTCCTTTTAATCCCAAAAATTCCCGAAACTCAATTACGACCCCCGAATACTCTATTCTGACTATCTCGATCATTCCGAGACTAACTGCTAACTCAGAATCTCCATCCCAGGTACTTGATCGCAAATCACTAATTTAACCCCACACAACGTAATGCGGTATTCCCATTAAAATATTATCCTCTGTCGCTTTACCCATCTGCGATATATAATTGAAATACTTCAACTTGTTTACTTACTCCCAAAAGTAAACGTAACACCCATCTAAAATCATATAATCCTTGAAAACTCCAAAAATTACTAATAACGATAACCTCTTAAATTCGCAATTTACACTTACTTATTAATTTTTAATTATCCCCAAAAGTGCGGGGTGTTACAAAATTCCTTAAGGTGACCTCTTTATTTTCAATGGTAACAAACATATATAGGTTTAGGTATACCATGGTTAAAACGCCTAGAACGAGTTCTTCTTGTTGGTTTAGGTCTAGGCCCATAAGGAACCATAACAAAGTAGGGAACTAGTTCGGGTACGGCATTGAAAGTGGATGCACTATCATAACCCATTCCTTTCTTTCCTTAAAACCTAACGTGGGACCGTAAAACATCTTGCCTACCTTCTTAGATTTGTCCTTTGAAGTAACCTTGACCTCTTGGAACGTTTGAGATCTTTCTTGAGTTGAAAAACACGGGCTTCAAGTTTTTCACGAGTCTCTAATAAAGCATGAAGTTCTCTCATAAGACTATCCACTTTGTTAGTCAAATGGGTATTTTCCCTACTAACCGTAATCAATTGCTTACACAAAGAAACTTTCAACTTCTCGAGTTGACTCACCAATACCTCACACCCTCTCAAAACTTTTAAGTTTTCCTCTAAATCCAAGATCCCAAGAGTCAAATTATTATTTTGCTTTTTTATTCTTAAAGACTCTTTGTAAAGTTCGACATGGGTGCGTTGAAAGCCACTTTCTCCCTCACTAAAAATCTCATCATCACTCTCACTCTCTCCATAATGGTTTGAGAAATTTTCAAGGCTATCTGATTTAGAAATGTCTTCACTGGCGTGAGATGAACTAGAAGTACTAACTTGACTGGCCATAAGCGCAAAACAAAGTTCATGTGGTGATCCATCCTCATAATCAACTGACTTAATATCACTCTCGCTAAGAGTGGCATTATATGCAATTTTCCCTTTGAAATGTTTATTAATAAAAATGGGACACTCATGGGATTTTCATCATTTCCCCCACATTCATAGCATCTTTGGTAATCATTCTAAAAAACATTCTGGATCACATTTACATATTTATTTTTCTCAAAACTTTTATTTTCTTTGGAAGAATTTTCTTTATTAAATTTAAGAAATTTCTTAAAAATTTTCGTAAATAGGGCAAGATCATCTATATCAAAATCAAACTCAGAGTCAGAATCAAAAGCCTTTTCCATCATTTTAGCTTTTAAGGCTAATCCTTCTTTTTTCTTGTTAGTTTTGAGGAACATATGGAATTCATGAGTTTAAAAGTGTCCTACAAGTTCTTTTAACTAAAAACTTTCAAATATTCTTAAAGAATTAAGGACAATAGGATTGTCATTAAATCGGGATGGGAGAGGTCCAAAAATCTTTTTTAATAACCCATGCCTAAAAAATTCTCTCACCAAAACTAAAACATGAATTCACAATATCAAACAAACAGGCATAAAATTCATCAAAAGTGTCAGACTCATTCATGCATATGGTCTCACAATGAGTGGTGAGATTTTGAAGCTTTGAGTCTTGTATAGCATTGGTACCCTCATGAGTGAGTTGGAGGATATTTCATGCTTCCTTAGATGTGGTACACATCATAATGTGACGAACCTCATCAGGTGTGACTGCACTAGAAATTGCACTTAAGCCTCGGGAGTTAAAGTTGCACTATTTAAAACCATCCTTAGTCCAAGCATTAATTGGTTTGAGACTTATGCCATCATCATGAGTCACAATGGGTGGGGTCCACCCTCTTTCAACAACAACTCAAATTATCTCATCATCAATTTCAGAACCGACCCCATTCGAGCTTTTCAGTATGCATAGTTAGACCCATCAAAAACTGGTACCCTATTATATAGGTTATCCATTCAATCCCAAAATAAATATTACACAATAAATTAATGTAACCTGCTCTGATAACAATTTAAAAATACGGGTTATATCGATAGTTCGTATTGTAGGTCACACACATATAAAATTATTTTTAGCCAAATTTTATCTTGATTAAACTTAAGTGAACATGCAAGATAATGTGAAGCCAAAACACAAATAAAATATTCAAACCAAAACATAATGGGAAAAAGATAGAGGAAAATCCCTTTCGAGTAAAACCTATATTCATCACCATTTTAGACACGACATATTAATACAAACTTATAGACAACTTAAAGCTCCACTAAGTTTAATTTGGTAGTGTCTTCGAGTCTTCCATGAAAAATGGTATAGTCCAACACCGCCTATAATAAGAAGCTTTTGCTCGAGATCCATTGGTCAGCCTCGGGAATCTCTATTCATTTCTTCTTCAATCGTAGAACCTCAACTCCACAAATCAGCAGTAGAGAAATAATCTCCATAAGGTTTAGAACTCAAAATATGTTCTTCTTGATTTGGTAAAGTGATCTTAACTAATCCAAGAGGTTTAGATGAAAATTTTGAAGAGTTTGATCACAAAAAGAACTCTTAAAAGGTTTCAAAACAAATGCATCTCTACATCTATATATATAGGGAAATCTATGTCAAAGGATATATATGAAAGATTTCAATTGAAATCAGTTAAAAAATAAAATATCACGCTCTCGTTCGAACCAAGTCACATGTCATTCTAAGGAAGTACCCAATCTTCCTTAAACACACTTCTAACTAGTGATCAAAAGATATTTCAGAGCCTGCCAATTGTTGGGGAAATAGAACTTGTTCGAACGAAACTCTAAAGTGTTCTAACGAGCTAAAGAAACTCGTTCGAACGACATATAATGTTGTTCTAACGAACCTATGATTTTTTTTAAAAACATTTTAATATATTTTTAAAAATATTTATAAATTCAAACCCTTTGAAAAGACCCATGAATAAAGTTATTTCACATAAACCACCTCATAAACTTTCTTCGGTAAAGTAATGACGCTCGATCTCCAATTACTACATATGGTCACTATCTCTTCTTCACTTGAAAACTTAAGAACGCCCATGATGGTGAAGTGGGGTGTAACGGAATAATCAAAATAAAAAATAAAGATCGATTAATTACAAATTTTGCTCTCACGATGTGTGAATATGAGTCCTACAAGTAATGGCTCGAAATAATCATTAACTAGTTATTATTTATCGATCGATCCAATTTAAGTTTATCTTATTTTATTTAATCCTAACATTTTTAGTAGAAAACATATGTAAGTGTGTGTGTGTGTGTGTGTGTGTGTGAGAGAGAGAGAGAGAGAGAGAGAGAGTGTGTGTGTGTGTGTGTGTGTGTGTGTGTGTGCAATCGCGCGCGCGCGCGCGCGTGTCTGCATATGAATGTGCTTATGTGTTATACAAGTGCGTGCATTAGGTGGGTTCCATCTAGATTATTTCTTTTATTAGAGTTTTGGGTGAAGATTGAGATTTGTCCATCTAGGTTATTCCTCTATACCTTAAAATTTTCATTTGGTAGGCTAATTATAGATTATAATTATGGGTTGATAAAAGTTGCAAACAATCGAACCAAAATAAAGAAAGAAATAGAGAGAGACTTCCAATGTTACGTGGTCACGATCATGGGACATGACCCACCTGTTGTGACCATGTATGCGTTCGTGTATGTGTTATACATGTGCGCGTGCGCGTGTATGTGTTGTACATGTGGACGTGCATGTTTATGTGATATAAATAGAGAACTAATGTAGAATTGAAATACATTGCTTTATTATTACATGAACTCATATTCAAATTACATGAACTCGTAGTGGATCATTAAAACCGATTCAACATCAAACATAACCTAGTTAATTACTTTATGTTTAAGGTTTAAATATCCGATTAATCATATTTTAAAAATTAGGTTATAATGCGATTAAAATCCGATTTTGTGAATTCAGTCCAGATTCCAATGAACTAATATTATTTTAACATAAAATTACTTTATTTCTTAGTTAAAGTAAACCTATCTTAGATCGATAAAATTTGAATCCTGTAAGAGCAAAATTTATAATTTATAATTTCTCATTTTAGTTTTATTTTGCTTTTCCCATTACACACCACTACAACTTCATTACCATTCTCAAGTCTTCGAAGAGAAAAAACGTTGGTGACATTTGTAAGATTGAAGATCATTCATCATAACTTTACTTAAGAAGAGTTATGAAGTGGTTTGGTAAAGCTTTAAATATCCAAGGATTATTTTTAAAATAGTTTGCACTTAAAGATTTCAAAATGTTTTTAAAATGATTTTTAAAGCATTTTTGAAAATCATTATACCAACATGTTTACGACTAACTAATCATGTTTATTACTATATATATGAATATAGCTTCTCTTAATAATACTTTAAAACATGTTCAATATGTCTAATCTCTATCCATTCGGTACTACTTTTAAAAATCTATGGACTTTTCACGTGGCCAACTAACAGAAAGCGTATTTCCGATTGATGTATAGATGTCCATGACATGAAATCAGAATCCTTTATTGTTCAACTTATTAGCAAGATTCCATTAAACGTGCATATGTCGCGATACGTCACAGACATGGTCAATGATCTCTACGTAGTTATATCCTCAATGGGTAAATGTTTTTTTCTGCCCTTTTAAAATTCGTAAGGAATGTCATAGCTGCATCGGGATTATGTTCGCGACATATATTATCCACAACCTCATCCCAGTTTTTTAGTAGGGAAAATAGAATACGATCGAATAGGTACTCTTGGGAGAGATGAACTCCCCAAATTCATACGGTAATTAAAATGTTCGATCTTCTTATTTCGATGCTTGTAAACAGGAGTACCCTTTAAATGGCACAGACTAATAACATAGGTATAAGTGCAATCTAATTGAAACGTTTTGTACACTTACTTCCAATGATTATCACCGTGCCTCATTTTTTTTGAATAAAATATATTAGGGTGTGAAAATGCTGATTATATGGATAGTCCGTATAGGAGGTCACACACACACACAAAATTCCTTCTAGACAAATTTTATCTGGATTAAACTTACGTGAACATGCAAGATAATGTGAAGCCAAAACACAAATAAAATATTCAAACCAAAACCGAATGGGAAGAAGATAGAGGAAAAATCCCTTTCGAGAAAAACCTATATTCAGTATTATTTTAGACACGATAGACCAATACAAACTTACAGATAATTTTGAGCTCCACTAAGTTTAATGCAATAGTGTCTTTGAGTCTTCTTTGAAAAATAGTACAGTCCAACACTGCCCATAACAACCATATCTTGCCTCGGTATCCACCTATCATCCTCAAGAATCATTATTCCTTTCTTCTTCAGCCGTAGAGCCTCAACTCCAAAAATCAGCAGTAAAGATATAATCTCCACCAGGTTTAGAACTCATAATATTTTCTTTTTTGTTTGGTAAAATGGTCCTAAATGATCCAAGGGGTATGGATGAAATTTTTGAAGATTTTGATCACAAAAAGAACTCTTAAAAGTCTTCAAAACAAATGTATTATGGCATCTCTATTTATAGGAAAAGCTATCTCCAAAGGATAGAGATGAAAGATAGAATCTAAAATCAATTAAAAAATAAAATCATGTTTACTCGTTCGAACGAAGTCACATCTGTTTTGAACGAAGTACCCAATCTCATTCAAATGCATTTCTAACGAATGATCGAACGACATTCCAGATCCTACCAAAAGTTAGGGTAATAGAACTCGTTCAAATAAAACTCTGATGTGTTCTAATGAGCAGAGAAAACGCGTTCGAATGCCATATAATGTCGTTATAACAAACCTGCGATATTTAAAAAAAATTAAAATATACTTAAAAATATTTGTAATTTCAAACTCTTTGAAAAGGCCCTTGAATAAAGTGATTTCACATAACAACCTTATAAACTTTCTCCGGTAAAGTAGCGATGATCGATCTTCGATTCTTGCATATAGTTACTAGGTCTTCTTCACTTGAAGACTTGAGAACGTTCATGATGTTATAGTGGTATGTAAAGTGATAAGCCAAATTAAAAAAAATAGCAAGTAATTACAAATTTTTCTCTTACAAATAACCCCCTTTGGCTATTTCGGTACAAAACAACCCCTAATAAAAATACAACAAATGCCCTCCCAAACCAAGAAATGAAAGCATGAGAGTCTTTGTCTTCAACTGAAAGTCTTCATGTGTAGTCCAAGATATCATCATGGTGGAAAGACCTACACATATGAAGAAAAAGAAATACTGTGATGCATACTAGTTTGAAGAAAGCATAAACTTCCCCTCAATTTGTTCTCCCCATTTTTTACCGTAATAGACAAAAGGGATAGAAACTAATCCTGACATATTAGAATCACAAAAATTTAAATATGAAATGTCATCATAAAGATAAACAATTAATCACATGCGATACGATGCGATTACAAAGAAGCAACCAGCTATTTTTTCAATTTTTTCAGTATAAAAAGTATATGAGTATAAACAGTACTTATAAGTACATCACATCATGGAATTGCAAGAAAATATTCTAATCGTGAAAGCGGAATGAAATTGTGTGAACTTAAAAGATGGAAAATCAACATAGGCATACAAAACAAAGGCGCATGAAATCAAAGAAAAAACTTCTAAAGAAATAGCTTAACTTCAACCTTAGGTGTAAGAGTGTTGAAAAAGTCAAATTGACTTGACTTATGGAAAATGCCATGATTTTTAATGCTACTCAAATTACTAAATCCAAACTATTTAATGTTTTTAAAGAAATTCCATTGTGCAAACCCATCGATCTTCTACTTTACAACACCCTCAAAATTTCACATTTTTAAATATCATTGTCAAATTTTTGAAGATAACATAATGCTCATAAAATCCAAGCATCAATGAAATAAAAATAGCCTTGGAACTTCTTTTTGTATGTGCCAAAATATTCTTTTAGTCTCTTGCCAATGGTGGCTTTTAAAGAAAATATGATTTTCTCATTCATAACTCCTTCGCATTACATTAAATAAAATCAAATTTCCTGGGGAAAGAAATCTGGTCAATGGGTCTTACTAGAACAACTAATCTCTAGTACATTTGGATCATTATTAAACAGTGTTGAGATGAGAATACCGTAATCGACATATGATAAGTAGGTACAATGCTCAAAAAGTCTGTGCATGTGTACAATAAAGGCTATAAAAAAGTCTAGCATGTAGAAAGTAAACATTAGTGGATAACGAAATTCTAGCCACACATTATTAATTACACTAAATAAATGAACCCACGTATCAGGACACCATGAAAAAGTCACCTAAATGATTGGAATGTAGTTGTGACTCGAACATCTTAAATTCACGTCCATATATGGTGAAAAACAATATACAAAAAAATCTTTTTGAATTTTTTAAAAAATTTTTGAAAAATAAAATCTTTTTAAAAATTTCCAAACTTTTCTATAGAAAAGAATTTTTTTTGGATTCTTCAATGAATATAAATATTTATAAAAATATAAATATAAACTCTCAATATGGATAAAAGATAGCAACATGATAATCACCCTATGTAAAGGTAAAAATGCTCTCTAATACCTCTATGAGAATGCGGAAATAAATGTGTTCGGTAAGGATAGTCACAAACAAAAATTCTATTTTTGTATTTTTCAATTTAAAAGTCCAAGCATAAAAACCAATTTTAATATTTGATTAAATTAGTCATGAAGGCAAATGTGTGTTCAAAAAATATTATGAATATGCTACACATTCAAGAATACATATTAAGGAAAAGTTCCTTACAAGAAAAACCTTTATTCATCACTTTAAAAATATTACAAGACAATCGACTTACAAACTACTTGATACCAGCCACAAGTATAATGCACTAGTCGTCGCAAATCTCTAAAGAATATCACTTGTCTCCAAGCAGTCCAAAGGGGGCCTTCGAACCTCGGTATCCACCGATCAACCTCAGCCTTCTTCTTCAGTCGTGATCCCTCCGTGTTCACAAGTCATCCATGGAGTACTTATCCACAAGGTGTATGCAAGGATACTAAACTTTTCTAGGGTTTAAACTGATTCACAAAAACTATCTAGGGATGTGAGTTGTGATTCAAAAGTGTTTTATAAACAGAAAACTTTGAAAACTTTTGGAACAGATACGTAGAAAGCATTCCTTCAAAAGTCTTAGAAAAAATAAACAAGAAACAGGTATTTACAAGGCGTAGAAAAAATTCGAGGCGACGACTCATTCGTATGAAAATAAAACTCGTTCGAACGAAAATAGCATCTCGTTAGAACAAAATTCCAAGTCGTTTAAACGAGAAGGATATCTCGTTTGAACCAGCTTCAAACAACCTTGTTGTGTCTCATAATACTATAAAAAATCACGTGGATAATGGAATGAAATTGTGACTCGGATATCTTAAATGTCCATTTATACAAGGTGTAAACAAAATAAAAAAATCTTTTTGTGTTTTTTAAAAAATTTATAAAAGAAAACCTTTTTGACTTTTTCATTTTTCTTAAAAAACAAAAATCTTTTTTAATTTTTCTAAATTTTTCATAAAAACAAAACTCTTTTTGTATTTTTTTTGAAAAATATATAAAATGAAAACTATAAATACAATGCGAGTACATCCTAGCAAGAGGGATATACGATATTTTCATAAAAAGCACAATATTCTAATGAAAAGTCTCAACCGCAATCATTAGGAGATCTCTCAAACGGAGAAGACATCCTATGAAATTCCGCCATCAAAATTTATGAAGTTTTGACTAAAGACTCTACTTGCTCCCGAAAACTCTCAAAATCTCTCTCGTGATGTGAAGGAGCGTGTGGAGCAACATGTGTGGGAGTGCGTGCAGGGACTCATGTAGTAGCATAATGAGGAGGATACCGATGAGACACTCTCCCTAACTTAAAAAAAATCCCTAAGGTGACCTATTTACTTGCAATGGGAACAAACATACACGGGCTTAGGTTCACCTTTCTTAAAATGTCTAGGACGAGCTCTCCTATATGGGTAAGGAGGCCTTGGTGGGTTAGCTCTAGGGACATATTAATCTGACACAAACTCAGGAACTGGCTCAGGTGCTACATTGAAAGTGGACATTCAGTCATAACATATTCCTAGCCTCCCGACATTACCCAAAGTGGGATGTCACACCCCGCCTAATTCTAGTATTGGACGCCACCAAAACTAAGATGGGTGCGATTAAATAAATACCATTCTCAGCATGTGACAATATGAGACATTATAAAATCAATCCAGAAGATAAATATTTTTATCAATCCCCAAATGATAATAACAAACTATACGATAAAAGATCCATCACCATGCTAAACTCAAATGATAACCCAATCTCCAATAATTTAAAACTTAATAAAATCCAACTAAGAATATCTGAATAAAACCGTACAACTGTGGAATCGAATGGCCCACCAAAACCATAAACTGTGTCTCAATACAAATGCGAAGGAATGGAAAACTAATCTAACTACCAAGCAAAACCAAAATAACTCCAATTGTGCCTCCAAGATAATTTTCAAAAATCATGTGCAACAACTCCAGCGCTAATGCCTGAAAAAAATTAGTCAACGCACGAGGTTAGAGCCCCGAGCATGAATACACACTAATCTCCTCAAATAGCGTTCGTGAACCCAGACAATAACATTATACGCAATAAATATCACAATAGAGCATTTTAATTACGAATATAATTAAACGCGAGAAAGATAAATCACTAATCACCCCCAAAAATTCTGATAAAAACACACCAATGTCATTTTAATTATCCCACAGCCCCAAAGCGCTAATTTAATTAAATTAACCCAAATTTATTATTGTTCTCACTTTTTATTATGGCGGTCCTCCCACCCCGGGAGGTAATCCACAAAAGTGTCACACTTTCCCTTGTTAATAGCCAGCGGAATCCGTTTAAACTGTCGATCCCCCTCAATATGACAAGGTCCACACACGACACGACATAAATCGCCTAAGTTGACCCGTTTAAACTATCGGTCCCCGACACATTATGTCGCCACAAATTTTAATACCCGTTTTTATCTTGGGTATTAATTCTCATTTTCTCAATTTCACAAATTTTCAAATTACCCCACCCTTTTAATCGATGTGAGATCCTCAAATTACCCCTTAGTCCCATATCTAAGGTTACCCAAGTACACATAGTCTCATGCTTAGGCTAACAAAATGACGATAAAACGTAAAAAATTTCCCCACCCCGAAATATCAAATTCGCACGAATTTACACTAACTAGTCCCATACCTAGCAAGCATAAATTATACCAAAGGCCTACTCCCTAGTCCCATACCTAGTACGCATCCTATAATTAAGGTGAGCAATATACTACCCAAAGGCTACTCATCCCCACGATGGCAAAAGTGACTGATAATAAATCATACAACACATAATTTATATAAGTAACATAGCAAATCAAACGTAAAGTCCCCAATTAATTTAAATTTCAATAATAATATCATCGTCGATTTTCAACACAATTATTTCCATAAAATATTTTAAATTAATCGACCTGCCAAAAATATTCAACTCGTCATAATTGTCCTGTTTTATAAGTCACATAATTTTTATAGGTGTATACGCGTCCCACATATCATATAAATAATTCCATAAAAATTCTACATGAGAACCTATACCCAAAATTATAAAAACCCAATAATCTCACCTACGCACCCAAGGGTTTCAAAGATTTATTCATATTTAAAAGTTTCATAAAAACAATCCCAAAATTAAGTATCCACTTTCTCTAATTAAGTTACTAATTAATTTTAAACAAAAATACATTATTAAGGGTTTAGGCGACACTTAAAATGCATAATACTAAAGGAAATAAATAGAGTATTCATGCCTGAGATTAAGATGAAATAATTCTGACTACACAGTTGGATTCCTCTTGAAAAATTAGCAAAGAGACGTTCTTGAACAATCTTGAGAAAACCCGGTTTAAAGCTTCAAAACTGGAATTGAAAATAGCTTTCCAATGGAGTTAAGGTTTTGAGGGAGGAAGAAGATGTAAAAGAGGAGATTGCTGCTCTTAGGGTTTAGAAGAAAGTGATTTTAAAAGTCCTAAACCCGTCACTTTGTTTATATACCCAAAAAAAATTGAGTCCTAATGAAATACAAACACTCAAAAAATTATTATGGACAATCGGACCATAAGAATGGCTTGAAATTTTAGTATGTTATAGAAAAAAGCAAGACGAAGCTGCTGTGAAAATTTAGCTCGATCGGATGGTCGGATTTCTAAAAATATTATTTTTATTCTCCTTAGCTCAGATCCTCCCCCGATTTTTATACAAAAAGTTATAATTTCCAAATTTTAATCCCGATTTAAATTCCACTTAAAACCTTATTTTTATATATAAAAACCAACATATTTAATTACTAGGAATAATTAAATCCAAATTTTTTTTCTCGAATTTCCCAATTAATTAATTTAAACACATGGTGCTACATACTTCCCCGCTAGCAAAGGAATTTCGTCCTCAAAATTAGACGAAGCATAAACATCAAATGTCAATCGCAAAACATAAAATGATCAATGAGTGAAGAACCCAATTCCGGTAAACACATTCAAGATCACAAGCCTTGGATTTGTGAGATTCGATCTTCAATAAACTCCGAATGATGAAAAACTTGGGAACTTTTTGCAAGCAGATTGCAAAAATGTTTTGGCAAAGATCTGTTTATTTTTTAGTAGAAGGAGTCCTTAAATAAGGAAACACGAATTTTGAGGCGGCAGGTCATTCTAGTGACATCACCATGTCATTTGAACGACATGTGAATGTTGTTTGAATGACATAGGATGTCGTTTGAATGACAGCTAAAATTTGATTTTCTTTTAAAAACAATTCCTCAGAATTTTAAAAAACAAACTGACTCAAAAATATTTAAAATAAGTTTTCGCAATTTATAAACTTTAATTCCTAATATTTTAAAACATTTAAAAACCATTTTAAATCATCCATCATTTAAACATGATTCTAAATCACACAACTCACTTAAGCATTCATACCTGAGTGATCTAGAACAAACTGAATATGAAGAATTAAACTTATCATGATATCATCTTCAAAGCTTTAACCGCATATTCTTCAACTTGAAATGTCATATGCTTTATGGGATCTCAATACAATAACTAGCCTAGACTCAAATTGTTTTGTCCAGAATTAATCCAATTACAAACAAATTGACCCTATCGGAAATTTCTTCCTACAAATCTCCCCATTTGGCTATTCCGGGACAAAACCAAAAAACAGTGAAATGTGCTAAGGTGGGCCGTTAAGGCGAAAACCTATGTCCCATCCCATAAACCCAAAATAAATAAAAATATAATACACAGACTAAGAATTGTAAGACCGACAAACATGAATCTAAATCATTCTGAATGTGATGTAGTGAAAAATCTGACTCGCTGAAGCATACCTACACACACGAGATAATTAAACACATACCCAAGTGAAGTACAGGGAAAAATATATCAATAAAGAATAAATAAATACTCCCCCTACATCACATATCTCTCCCACTTTTTGCCTGCAATAGACAAATAGTGGGATAGACATCACATGAGTAACAAATCTAGCAGTAATGGAATATGATAAGCATGTCTAGATAAACAAACTAAAAATCAGTAATGTGAACTATCAGGATACAGTGGATATAAATGCAGCTGTAAACCGATATGGAGCATATGATTGTCAAATGAAAATCCAATGTCATAACTGAATAAAAAGACTACGTAAAGAGAATATCCATGTCTAATAATGAAAATATACTGATAACCATATCCATATGATATAAATTCAGAGTGTATAAAAAATAAGTACATCATAACTGAGACTGAATAAATACATCATGAAATACAGTTGATGTCTCAAATACAACGCAAGTAACAGTAAGTGTCTCAAAATAAACTACTCATCAGTAGTATCATCACCATTATCACCAACAGCATCAACATCATCAATAGCATCAACATCAGTATTATGTCTCACTCTAGATGATCTAACACCCCGACTCAGCTCCCCTTTGTGCATCCCCTCAAAGTATGCTATCATCTGAGAATCTCTAACAGTTCGTGCCTGGGAATTTGTATCAAAATAAGCCAGAAGATAATCAATCTACTTAGCGTGAGTAGCCATCTGTGCCTGGACAGAAGCAAAATCCTCCCCTGAATGTGGTTAAGTACTGTGGGTGTTAGGCTGTGTATCTACCGAAGCGGGCTCAGTGTGACCAGCAAGCTGGGATGTGCATCCAGCTGCAGAAGAAGATCCCTCAGCAGCAGGTGGGAATCGATCCCTAGCCTCCTCGCTCAAGTGGCTCTCAGAATGTGCGAGGGTGGTAACATCAATGATAGATTTATCGTGGATAAAAATATCCTCCTCAAGAATGCGGACACCATAGGGAAGGTCTATCCTCATAGGGGTGCGACCAATGATGCAAACAGAAGACATTGCCTGAAGCATAATGGCAGGAAGATCGATGTCCCACCCCTGGGATACTGCGTACATAAAATAAACAATATAGAAACTAATATGAGTGTGGTTTATCCGAGGATAAACTACTGATGAAGCAACCTATTAAAGATGTAGAATGATGGGCATAGCTGTCGATGATACATAATAGCACCAACATGAGGGACCTCCCAGAAGCAGTGTCAGAGGACCTCCTGAGATGAGGGACCATCAGGAAGAACTGCGAGAAAAAAGTGTAAGGGACGCGAGGAATTTGGAGCATAGAAGCAATAAGATTAGCTGAGATGATAACAGAGCACCGTGAAGAGACGACTGTAGTTCGGTCAAAGTGTGAACGACATGAAAGAAAAACTCACGAGCAATGTCTGGGTAGACAATGCCGTAGTTATTAAACAAAGGCTCCCATCCCCTCCCTACTACCCAAAGGGAACATCATACTGACTAAAATCAGAAATCCGAAATACTTTCTCTAACAATGGCTCTAATTTGTAGACTGAGGACACAATAATGCTCGTACTCGACACGTGTGGCCCACCTCAGAGCATAATACTGAGGTATGTTGGTCTCAGCCTGCCGAGCTCGTGCCAAGGCCGATTTCTCCTCAAGATGTCCTAAGGGCACACCGCATATATGTGGAGGCATGGTAAAAGAGTGTATATGAGATGAAAAAGTGATGTGGGAGAAAATACTGAGTGACAACACAACCCAAATCAACTAAGAGTCATATCTCCGTATAATAGTCCAATCGAAACCTCGCGAACACCAACCGCAACAAACAATACCAAATCAAAATAATCCTAATAAACAACAATAGGAATAAACTATATGCAACACACTATTATGGGTATCTCAAAAGAGCAATAAGAGTCCAATAAATATTTTTTTTTTAAATCTATTTTTGTATTTTTACAATACTCATAGGTGCAACATAAAAAATAAAATAAAATAAACACGATGTGAGCAGCCCC
Source organism: Sambucus nigra (assembly GCA_949130495.1). Taxonomy (NCBI): domain Eukaryota; kingdom Viridiplantae; phylum Streptophyta; class Magnoliopsida; order Dipsacales; family Adoxaceae; genus Sambucus; species Sambucus nigra. The sequence goes on along the minus strand of OX422215.1, from coordinate 297,398,746 downwards.
AAAACACAACCTGTTTCAAAATTTTGAGTTATGCACACAAAAATATCCTACACTCTGAAAAAATCAAACAGTTATGATAATGGGTGTAGGCAGTGTGTGAATCTCAAGCAAACAACAAAAATAGCTGAAACCCTTACAAAAGAACTGTAATTTTTTATCCTAACTATAATGAACACGAGTCGTACACATAATATATGAAAATCAATGTCAAATAGTGTAAAAACATGTATATTCGTGCCATTAATCAATGGAATCCCAAATTAAAAAAAAAAAACTAACAAAAATCAACAAATATAAGACCTAGACAAAAAAATACTTGTTTAGCAAGAAGATTCATACAAACAAAGACCAATACGAGTTGAAACATAGTGACAAACAAGCTTTCAAGCTCCAACATCATTCAATAATGGTGAACATCAACTGGGAGACGACAAACGGGAGAGAGAGAAGGGGATAATCAAGCGAAGTGGCTGTCTCGACCGAAAAATGGGGTTAAAAACCCTAAACTCGATTTTGTAAGTCGTTTGAATTATGAGACAAGTCGTTCTAATGACAGACGAAAGTTGAGCGAATGAAGGAATAAACGACCTAAAGAAGTAGCAGGTCACAAGATAAACTCTTCAAATGACCCTGCAAGCGACCAACATGGTTTCCAATAAAACCCTCGCTTCTTATGTCGCGCAAAGCAAACTTCGAACGACATGAAGATGTCATCCGATCGACAGGATATTATCATTTGAACGACTAAGAAGATTGAGTAATTCTACTGTAACCGAATTTTTGACCGAATTTTCCTAGACACACTGACGTGGCGGCTTGTTATTGGTTGGTTAGTAGGTCCCACTGGCGTGGACCCCAAAAACCAACCAATAGCATGCCGCCACGTCAGTGTGTCTAGAAAAAGTTTGTCTAAAATTCGGTCACAATAGAATTTTTCAAGAAGATTAGGTATTCCAGTACCACAAACAAGTAGAAATTTCCCAGTAAAATAATTAACTCAAAACAATGATTGGAACAACGACACAGTTCTCAAAACTAAAAAATGAAAACAAATAAAACAATGTGAGTGTTATGCTAAGATACTATCAATGTGTTCAAACATGGATATAGAGTGAATGGGTGTGAACTACAACAAATAAATCACAATATGAACACATGGAAATTATCAACAAGCTCTAATTGATAGTCAAATGTCATCAAACTTAGTTTTAGCCACATGTGACAATTAATATATTCAGCTTAATAAACTCAACAATCAACATGCACATAAATCCGTAATTTTGACGATTCTACAAACAATAGCGTCATGATACGATTTTTAACATAAGAATTCATGGTGCAAACCCGTTGTAATTTATCCATCCAAACACACTCAATTATTCATATTTTCTTTTACAATCTCTTTTGAGGTTTCTACTTTTCTCTCCTTAGAGAAATCCTATTGGTACCATTTTGGCATATGATTTTTTTATTGCCTTAATTTTTTCTTGGGCTCTTTTTAACGGTGGATTTCACGACGAGCTTATAAAACTCTCACAGCCCTTTTTCGTGAACACTCATCATTTTTTTAATATAAGCAAAATCTAGCCTCATGGAAATGGTTCTTACATGCACACTTCCTCCTAAATCTTATTACACGTCGATTAAAAAATTTAGATAAGAACATCTCACCGAACTCAAATATGCATGAGATGTCAAACATTCATATAAACTCGTGCATGTGTGAAATGATGGCATATATACAAAGTCGAATTCAAATGCATATCAACTTTGAAACAACCGCATTTAGCAATGGTTAAGATCATTCCACACATCAACAATTATGACCAAATGTCCTAGCCAGATGGATAATGAAATGATGGGGGTACAAGCACACCAATATGCCACATCAAACATGAAAACACAGGACACCAAAGAAAATCGAAAATCTTTTTGTGTTTTTCTAAAAACATTTTTTACCCAAAAATAAAATCTTTTTGCATTTTTCAAAAATATATAAAACCAAAAATCTTTTTGTATTTTTCAAATAAGACTCAAATAAGAGAAAAATATAATACAAAGAGATATACATATCATAACACTAACAAAAAATATATCATGAAGCAAAGACTAGCGTATGACAAATCGACAAACATGCTCAACCGTAAGATGTAACATTGGGAGGACCACGATCAATGACACGAGTATCACCGGGCCTGATACCTAAATCCTATAAATCCAATTTCCTAACCCAATTAGGTGTGAAATGACGAGTGGGGTTTTTTGGGAACCAGAAGGGATTTATTCTTAGTCTTTCTAGGAGCGTTCTTAAGATCATAGAAAAACCGTCTAAGATGACCTCTCCTACCGCATTGAGAGCAAGTGTAGATACGTCGGGGAGCGTTTCTGCATGACGATTATTCCTAACGTTCCTAGGTGGCTCTCTCCTAATGTTCCTCAGTGGCTCTCTCCTAATGTTCCTAGGCGGCTCTCTTGTTTGCATGGTGTTGGCTTTGGGAATGGGTGCAACATGATTATCAAAGACAATACCACACCTATTATCTTTGATTTGGATGGTGCCTAAGATTTTATCTAATTTTTCGAACCTAGCGTCCAAATAAAATTTAATCTTACTCGAATCTCTCAATTTCTCCTCAGGCTCACCAATACTAGACTTAAGCAAATGCCTAGAGTCCTCAAACTCAAGAAGCTCCTTTTTCATAGCCTCTATTAAACCCCAAAGACTATCTCTCTTTCCCTCGACATATTTTATCTTCTCCTGAAGAGTCTTCTTACGTGCCCTAAGATCCTCAATTAATTCATCGATTTTATTATTATCTATGGCACGTTATTTCAACTTAGCTGCTAGTGTCAAATTAGCCTTCTTTACCCTAAAATTTTTTGTATATAACTCTCGAAAGGCAACTTGTAACTCACTCTCGTCAAAACTTTCACCCTCACTCTCATCGCCCTCACTTCCTTGGGCTTCACTAACTAAGGCTGCGGAAGAATCATGCACAAAAGTACCTTAATGAGAAGATTTTTCATCATCAGTCTCATGATTAGCCACGAAGGTGGGAAGGTCTCACTTATTAGCATAAAAGTCCTCTTCCGGATCACTATAACTAAGGTTAGAAACACGATTTATCGTTTTATTAACATCCTTCCTTAATTTAGTGGGACACTAATCTAACATATGACCAAACCCGTCACAACCAAGACACCTTTCATAATCATCCTTTTTTTACAAAGGTCTTAAGTACAAACTTCATACGAGATTTCCAATTAGACCCTTCAAACAAGTGTGTTGTAAAATCATCAAATCCTCCGAAAGGCATACCTAAAGACACATGATCACTTCACACAATAAAATAGTGTTTCTTTCTTTGATATCAATTTGAGAAGGCCCTTTTGTGTGCTTTAGGTAAAGACAATCTTTTTTAAATTTCTCAAATTTATTATGCTCCAAATATGAGAACCAATTTCTTTAAACCAACTTTATCTTCTTAAACCCTAATCATGCATCTAAGTGATTCAAAGAATTAGGTAAATAAAGCATGCAGGGAAAAACATAATTTTAGGGAAAAAACCTTTAGGGTAAAAACCTTTATTTCACTATATATTGCAAATCACAACTTATAAATACATAGAGAAATCTGCAATTAAATGTCTACGAGAACTCGAAATAAACCGCAGTCTAAAATCAACAAAGATTCCAACAAAAACCTCAAGAACCACAGCTTCTCTTCAGTAGTGAATACCCTTGAGTCTCCTCAATGACTACAATCGTTAGCAACCGTCACTGAATCGGAACACGTACTTCACTGCTTCTTCTTCGTGCATAACACGTACGGAATCCATTACAAGAAATAAATGTGATCAACGAGTAAAGAACCCCATTCCGATAAACACGTTCAAGATCACAAGCCTTGTATTTGTGAGATTCGATCTTGAATAAACTCCGAATGATGGAAAACTTGGGAACTTTTTGCAAGCAGATTGAAGAAATGTTTTGGCAAAGTTCTCTGTTTATTTATGAGTAGAAGGATTCTTTAAATAAGGAAACATGAATTTCGAGGCGGCGGGTAGTTCAAACGATATCACCATGTCTCGTTTGAACGACAACAAAAATTTGATTTTCTTTTAAAAACATTTCCTCAAAATTTCAAAAAATAATTTGACTCGAAAATATTTAAAATACGTTTTCGCAATTTATAAACTTTAATTCCCAATATTTTAAAACATTTAAAAACCATTTGAAATCGTCCATAATTTAAACATGATTCTAAATCACACAACTCACTTAAGAATTCTTACCTGAGTGATCTAGAACAAACTGAATATGAAGAATTAAACTTCTCATGATATCATCTTCAAAGCTTTAACCTCATATTCTTCAACTTGAAATGTCGTACGCTTTATGGGATCTCAATACAATAACTAGCCTAGACTCAAATTATTTTGTTCGAAATTAAGCAAATTACAAACACATTAAATCTATCAAAATTTGTTCCTACAAAAGATCTCCCATATGACTAGACGCAATATTGGTCAAGTTTCTCTTCTTCTTACCTAAGACGATTAACTACTCACTCAAAGATATCTTCACCTTCTCGAGTTGACTCACCAATGCCTCACACACCCTTAAAACTTTCACCTCTCTCTATAAATCCAATACCCAAAGAGACAAATCTTTATTTAGCTTTTTAATTTTTAACGTCTCGGTGTACAAATCACTAAAAGATTTTTAGAGATCCCCTTTTCCCTCACTTTCAATCTCATCCTCACCCTCACTAAAATGGATCAAAACATCATCGAGGCTTTCACGTTTAGATAATTCCTCATTGGCATGGAACAAAATTGAAGTTTTAACATGACTAGCCATGAACGCAACACACATTTCATATGGTGATTCTCCCCATGGATCAACCCACTCGATGTCACTATCACTAAGAGTGGTTTTATTTACAATCTCCTTACCCTTTCCCTTTCGCTTAGTGGGACACTCATATGCCTTGTGACCTTTAACTTCGCACTCATAACACATTATCTCTTATCTTTCTCACTTATATTCTTAACCTCGTTCTTATTTTCGTTTTTCTAAAAAATCTTTATATTGGAAGATTTTCTTTGGAAAATTTGAGAAAATTTTTTAAAATTCGCAAATGAGGCCAAGTCATCTACATCAAAATCAACCTCAGATTCAGACTCATAAACTTTCTCCTTTTTCTTTTTCTTAGTTTGAGTCTTTAAAGCTACCCCTATATCCTTAGATTTAACGGTTTTCGAGAACATATATATCTTGTCTGTTTGAAGATCTCCTACAAGTTCTTATAACCTTAGAGTGTCTAGGATCCCTAATGAATTATGCATGGTGACCTTAGGAATAAATCGGGAAGGGAGAGACTTTAAAATCTTTTTCACAACCCTCGTCTCAGGAATTTTCTCACACAAATTAAAACTAGTGTTTGCGATGTCTGACAACATAACGTAAAATTTATCAAAACTCTTGGACTCTAACCTAGTAATGGTCTCAAATTGGGTGGTCAAATTTTGGAGCTTTGATGCCTTGACAGCGCTGGTACTCTTGTATGTGATATGGAGGGTATCTCATGCCTCTTTTGACGTGGTGCACATTATGATGTGGCAGAACTCGTCAGGAGTGACGGCTCCAGAAATAGCACTAAGGGCGCTGGAGTTGAAGGTACTCCACTTAAACTCATCCTCAGTCCAAGAGGCGACAGGTTTAGGACTCTCAATGTTATTCACACTCATCGTGGGTGGGGTCCACCCTCTTTTATATGCTAACCAGACCCTCTCATATATGTCTTTTAAAGTGGATCTCATTTGGGCTTTCCAACAAGCATAGTTCGTTCCATAAAAAATTGGCATCCATTATATAAGTTATCCTTTAAAAAATTGCGATTTTTCAAAGATCAATAACTTTTCAAAACAAAAATTGATATCAAGAAAAATTTTATGGAAAATTAACTACATGATAAAATTATGTAAATGGCACTGATACCAATTTGAAAGAATCGGTATCAGTTAAAAAAAACTTTTTGAAAAATCAGGATCACATGATAACTTGGTGCAACCTGCTGTAATACCAAGTTAAGAGTGTGCAATGATCTAATGGCGTTAAACTTATTAAATTCAGATGAAAAACCACACCAATTTTTAATTATTTTTTATGCTAGAACATGAAACCTGGTGATTATTCCGTAAAACATGCATTCAAACCACAGAAGACATTTTTCAGGAAAAATCCCCTTCGGGGCAAAACCATTTCTTATTCACTTTATAAAATTTACAAATTAAAACTTACAAATCTTATGAAAGAAAAACAGCGTTTTGAAGAATCTCTCGTAAGGGACCTTCGTCTTCCTCCAATAATGATTCCTGCAAGAATCACAAATCCTTCAGCAATGATCCTCCCAAGAATCACAAGAATGGCAGTGGAGACGCCCTCTCCATAAGATGTAATTATAATAGAAATTACGTAAGGGTTTTAAAGTGGATTCACAACTATATAGGGAGGTGATGTGTGTGAATTAAAAGATGTTTTCCCTTTTAAATATAAGACTTTTTGCAGTAGGTCTGCAGAAAAGTATTTTTAAAAGTCTTATAAAAACCCTACACGAAGCAGGTATTTATAGGAAAACACAAAAATCAAGGCACAAAAACTCATTCGAATGAATTTGATGAACGTTCGAACGAGATCAGAACTTTGTTAGAACGAAAACAATTTTCGTTTAAACCACAAGCCCATCTCCTTTTAACGTTCTTTAAACGGCCTTTAATGACTTGAAACAGTAAGCCTTCGTTAAATGTTTGTTTAATGTATCATTCGAACGAGATTCCCATCTCGTTTGAACAACTGGGGCAAAATAAATTATTTTATTTTTAAGTCCAAAAATTCCTCATTTTTAAATCAAATAAAATAAAAACAACTCCCGATATAATTCTAAATAAACTTCAAACTCCAAATATGAATCATACCATCATTAGGTGGAGTAGTGGAGCACGATGAAGATGAATGTGATGCACGTTGAAAATGCACATTAAAGTTGTTGGATATTCAGATCTTTAATATGTAGTGATGATCATGATGATGTGATGTAGAGTAACGAGATATGACATAAAGTCTGTAACTTAGACACCAGGGGAAATGTCTGAAATGTTGCCCTTACACCCTATACTACATGCAAGTCATAACCTCAATCATTTATCCGATAGGAGTTCTCAAAAGGAGTCGGCATCCTTTGAAATTCCTCCATTAAACATTGAGAATTCTTGACCAAAACTCCACTTGCTCCCGAAAACAATCCAAATATCTATGGTGATGTGTGGGAGCATGTGTGAAAATATATGTGGGAGAGTGTGTGAGAAACTCACCCTAAAATCAAACAAACTCCTTAAGGTTACTAGATTATTTTCAATAGGAACAAACATAGCAGGTTAGGGTCTACGTTGGTTAAAATGCCTAGGATGAGCTCTCCTTGTTGGTTTAGGTCGAGGCCCATAAGGAACCATAACAAAGTCGAGAATCGGTTCGGGTACGGCATTGGAAGTGGATGCTGTTTCGTAACCTATTCCTTGCCTCTCCTTAAAACCTAATGTGGGACAGAAAAATATCTTTTTTACCTTCTTATATATGTCCTCTAAAGTGACCTTGACCTCTTAGGCATGTTGAGATCTTTTTTGAGTTGAAAACCTTGGACTTTAAGTTTCTCACGAGTCTCTAATGATGCTTTAAGATCTCTCATAAGACTAGCCACCTCGTTGGTGAAATGGGTCTTTTCCTTACTAACCACAATCAATTGCCCACACAAAGAAACTTTTAACTTCTTGAGTTAACTCACGGACGCCTTACACCCTCTTAAAACTTTCAAGTCTTTCTCTAAATCTAACACCCTAAGAGTCAAATTTTTATTTTTATTTTTGGTTATTAAAGACTCTTTGTAAAGTTCAGTGTAGGCGCATTGAAGACCACTTTCACCCTCATTCAAATTCTTATCATCACTCTTAGTCTCTCCAGAATGGTTTGACAAATTGTCAAGGCTATCACATTTATAAATGTCTTCACTAGTGTGAGATGAACTAGAAGTACTAACTTAACTAGCCATGAACCTACAATAAGGTTCATGTAAGGATAAATTTCCAATTTAGTCAATTTGTATGTATCGACTTAATTATGGACAAAACTCTTTGAGCCATTAGATAGAAGTTGAGTTAGTGACCTTTCAAGCCTATGATATGTTTGTTGAAGACGTAGCGGCCAAGTCAAAAAGATCACATTCCTATGACGTGTTCCGTGCCTCACTTTGTCATCAACGTTCCTAGGATCTCTCATATATGAACGCATATTTTATGTTGAGCCTTGGATATTTAATTATTGATTGTTAGAATTTTGTTAAACTGTTTTTAAAATCACTTTATATTTTGTGAAAAAAATATTTTTATTTTTTTAAGGTCGTTAGAACGACTTTATAGTGTCGTTCGAACGAGAATTGTGCTTCGTTCGAACGACTTCTAACGATGTACATTTTTGTTCTACACTGACATATCATTAGAAGTCTCATTTCTTTCTCATTCGAATGAGTAGACTATGTCGTTTGAACGAGCCTTTATTTCATTCGAATGATCGATCTCAATTTTTAAAGAATTCAATTTTCTCGTGACAGTTTTTCTTTAACTCCCCACTACTTTCTTATCCACTTTACGTAGTGTGGGATGGAGGTTTATTCAGAGAAAATTTTCATGCTTAAAGCTAAAACTCTCTCTCAAAAAGTTCATCAATGTTTGATGAGCATTTATGATTATATTTTATCAAACATCAACCCATGTTTACACCCAATTAGTTTCAATCTAAGATTCTACACATATATATGTTTGGAGATCAAGTTTTTGGCACGGTTTTCATTCATTGAGGTTTGTTTCTTGCGGAGGTTTATATGCTCGTTGGTTTACATATGATGGACTGGGTTAAAAAGGTAAAATTGGAGTAACCACAAAAATGGTTTAATTGGGAAATTTAATTAAAATTGGAGTAACCAGCTTAATTAATTTTGGGAAATTTAATTTACTTTAATTCAATTTTGAATTAAGTTTGTTTAAATTTTGTTTGTGAAAATTTGAACTTGAATTAATTTTTTTTATTTAAGAGAAAATTAAGTTGAAGGAATAAAAATTCGAATATCCGGTCTTTCAAGTGGTATCAGAGCGGGTGCAGTAAATTATCGTTTTAGATCCTTTTAGGGTTTGAATATGGAAAATTTATCATTTTTATGGTTTCCTATTTTTTATGGTTCTAACTACGCATACTGGAAGCGCGTGTGAGGTCAGCACTTAAGTCGTTAGATGAGAGGGTTTGGCATACTATTGTTAGAGGGTGGTTCCCACCAACGTGTTTAGTAGGCGAAGTTCGTGTTACTAAACCCATAGAAAAATAGAGTGGTCATGAGTATAAGCTAGCAAAATACAATTCACGTGGTTTAAATGATCTTTTTAGTGATGTCACCCCAGAGGAGTTCCATCATATTATGATGTACAAAACGTTTAAAGAGGCTTGGGACACACTCTAACACCCCCATGAAAGTACAAGTGCTATCAAGGCTTCCAAACTCCAAAATCTCACCACGCTATTTGAAACCATTAAAATGGCGGAGTGTGAATCCTTCAATGAGTTCTATGTTGATTGTCCGATATTATGAACTCGTTTTTTTAACTTGGGAGAGAATATACCTGAAAAACATGTCATAAAGAAAATTTTAAGGTCATTGCCCAAAAGATTTAATCCAAAATTGACCATTTTGAATTCTTTAGGCACTTTAAACTCTACGAAACTTGAAGAGCTTGTAGGTTACTTACAAACTTAGGAACTAGACATGTTTACCTCCAAGGATGTGAAGAATGAACATAAGGGCATAGCTTTGAAACCCCGTAAGGAGGAAACAACTGTTTCGGACAATGAGTTTGACATCGACTCCAATGATATCGCTATGTTTACTAAGAAGTTTATAAAATTTCTTAAGTTTAATAAAGAAAAATTTTAAAATTATTTTAAGAAATTTGAGAAGTCTAAGTATAACAAGGTTGATAATCTCCATAAAAATCGTAATGATAATCTTAAGAGGGACGAATCGAACAGATGTTTTGGATGCGAAGGGTACGGCCATATGACAGCTGAGTGTCCTACTAAACTAATGAAGGAGGGCAAGAGGCCTATTGCATATAATGTCATCCTTAGTGATAATGAATTGGAAGAGGGACACAATTTCATCATTAAGCACAACTTCACTGCATTCATGGCTAGTCTTGCTAGTTTTGATGATAAATCTTCCCATGAAGATAGTTCTTTGCATGACACTTCCAAAGAATTTGTTTGTGAATCCCAAGTGTTTGATGGAAGAGAGAGTAGAATAAAAGTGAGATTGAATATGGGGAGGACGAAATAAATGAGCTTTAAGTTACTGTGACACCCCACCTAATAAAATACCGGGCGATCACTCCTATATCAAATTAAAACAGGAGTCTCATATGGATCATTCTTAGCATCACTGTCGAAAATCCATTTAATTACTAATAACCTATTAGGTTGGCGTCAAAAATTTTACTTAACTAATCTTTTTAAACAATTACAATTAAAACATCCACACAGTTTGCATAAATAAAACTGAAATGAAATAAAATAACCGAACACTCGGTCAAAATATACAACCATATCGAATGTTGTTCTAAAAGAATAAATAAATGCAATTGGGCCATTAGCCTGAATGTGTATACAGTACCTCCTATCTAGAGTACAATAATGAAAGCGTCTATCGAGAACCTGCACGCATCCACAGCTCCTGCAGTAGAAGTCTGACTCGAAAGATGTGCCATCTAGGCGTCCCTGCGTCTGGACACCTATATAATTTATATATATATATATATAGAGGCAGGCTCCTGTGCACACTAAGTTTGCACATTACCTTTTAAAAGTAGGCAAACTTAGTGCTGGCGCACACCAATTTTTTTATGTGATATTTAAACATTTCAAGGAACCCATATAAAAAAAATCAGCTCAAAAAAACTTTTTTTGCTATTTTTAAAAAATCGGTCAAACTTTCGCAATTTTTACGCCCTTTAAAAACTGCGAAAGTTTGACTGATTTTTTAAAAATAGCAAAAAAAGTTTTTTTGAGCTGATTTTTTTTATATGGGTTCCTTGAAATGTTTAAATATCACACAAAAAAAATCAACTCAAAAATATTTTTTTTACTACTTTTAAAAGGTAATGTGCAAACTTAGTGTGCACAGGAGCCTGCCTCTATATATATATATATAGCAAGAGAGGAAAAGTAGATAAACGGGTCAGAGCCCGAGTTTGAAAAATATTTAGCAAGTGCATAAATGCCTTATTCTTAGAAAAAGGTTTTATCTCATATTTAAGTTTGGTATTGCACTCCCATGAGATACCCCTCGCCTCTCCTCTATTAGTGCACACCTAACGCACCCTAACAAAATACCCTATTCAAGATATCCCGCCTAACTAGTCTAATTTACCCGTCTACTAGAAACCTCTACCCCCGAGTACTAAGGTCTAAACTTCTCTCCATTCTCAACACTGCGCTAAGTTCGCGCGTGGGGTGTCTCACGAAGCGAAATCCAAATAAGGAACCCCTCCAATACACTACTACTTGGCAGGGTTAATGGTAGATCCATTAGGCCCGTAGCACAAAACTAATGTATAAATACATATTTGTATACATCTTACAATATACATCCGGATAATATCTCCCAGACTGAGGTTTACCAATTCAATTTCATCTTTATGATACACATCCGGATCTATCTCCCGAACTGAGGATTCATATACAAAGTATTTATCAATACTTTTCATTTTTATCTCAAAACTTTCCATTTCCTTTCTTATATCCAGGAAATGTATTTAAAAGCCAACTCATTAGCAGGAATTGCTTTAACATATCATATAACTTTTTAAAAGCCAGTTTTATTAACATAAAAATGCTTTTCCGTTTTATAACATCCCATTTCCCTTCTTACATCCAGGAAATGTATTTAAAAGCCATTTTTATTATCATAAAAATGCTTTTACCATATCACATGCTTCCATTTCCCTTCTTCCATCAGGGAAGTGTTACCGAAGCCAAAACATTTATCCCATTTCCCTTCTTCCATCCAGGAAATGTATTTAAAGCCAATTTATTATCATAAATTGCTTTAACATATCTAAGACCGTCCCTCTGGGTTTCCCCATTGGACGTTCCCCTAAATGGCTATCATCTTCCAGGGCCTATCAAAAAAGACAACCTGGGAACCTAACAAATCATCGGGAAGCGGCCATATGCCTACGGGATAGTCATGACCACACCCAAAATCACCTAACCAACGCAGAAAATATATAATCGCTCATATGGCCTATAGGACTATATCCACCCTACATTCATTAGCCAGGGGGCTTCACCATAAGCACACAACTTCCCTTATGATAACGATTTAGAGAGGTGTGTATCCATAAATTATAATTTATGAAAAAAAATTCTTTTTTCTATTTTGAAAACATTCATATTTTATATTCTCAAAATCATTTACATCATATCATATATATATACTTTAATCGTATAGCATATATATACACTATATATTCCTCCTCGAATATATCTAAATGGCCATAATTGCCGATCACATCTAGCGATGACTAATAATCCCAAAGATTCTCTCAAAGAATCATAATCATGCATTCATATAAGCAATACTAAACCCAAAGTATTTCCTTACTTTAATACTCAATACATACCTTAATCCCATCTACGGATTTATTGGATATCTCCAATTATAACACTCCACACTAAATGAATATATATCTATATTCCCAATTTATCCTAACTATCTCATAGGATATACCATACTCAATCCACCATCGATTATAATTATGCGTCCTATACGCATAATTATATAGGCCTAATTACCCACTAAAATATCCTAGGGATTTATCTTTCCCGAACAACCTTAAATTTTTATTGGGATATGGATTTCATTTCCATGATCCCAAGGACTACATCTCAACCATAAAATTACTTAAAGGTCCCCACCCTAAGTTAGGAACCCTAAACCTTCAAATTCTACAATTATTCTATTTTCCTCAAAAATATAGTTTAAGGGTTATACATTTAAAACCCTCACTTCGCCCTCCTAAATTCCCTTAATTAGAGGACCATATAATCCTAAAGGGTCCCCCATATTAACCCACAATTAACCTCGAAGCAATGTGAATTGGAATCTATCCCATCCAAGTTACCCTAGAAAAATTGCCATTCTTTCAGCAGGGGTCGATCGATCGACCCTAGGCCGTCAATCGATCGATGGCTCGATCGATCGAATCCCCATAATTGATCGATCGATCATGGCGGGCAGCTTTTTCCCCGAGAAGCTGTTTCATCCATTAAAGCTTCTCCCAAGCTTTTGTCGCCTCACCCAACGACCTACAACCTCAACCAACAACATACACGTATATAAAATGGGTTCTAAACATCCTAGAACCCAAAATCACCAATTGATTTCAATTAATTTCTAAGTTTCTCCAATTATAAAATTTTAGGGGTTTATTCGTTTTAACTCCCGAAAACCCGTTTTATCCACGAAAACCCAACCCAAAATCTTTAGGGTTTATTTATACCAAACTACGATATGAGATTTATGCTTAAAAGTAAATAAAGCAAGTAAACACTTGCCTCGTGGATATAATCCGACGACCTCCAGCCGAATCCCACGGAGTTTGGCTGAAACCTCCCCTTTTCTCCTCTTTTCTCTTCTCCTCTCTCTCTTCTCTCTCTTTTCTTTCTTTCTTTCTATTTTCTCCCTCTCTCCCTCTTTATAAAGAAAGAAAAAGGGTTTAACCCCTTAAAATCCAAAAACAACTCGTTTACTCAATTCTGAGTTACTTTTACTCCAAAATTCCCCGAAACTCAATTTCAACAATCGGACACTCTTTTTCGACTATCTCGGCCATTCCGAGACTCACGACGCAGTCGAAATTTCCATCTGAGGTACTTGATCGCAAATCACTATTCTAACCCATATAACTTAATGCGGGTTTTATAATCAAAATCTTACCTCTTTTATCGCTTTACTCCACGGCGAGATATAATTAAAATACTTCGACCTATTTAATCCCAAAAATAATTACAACACCCATCAAAAATCATTAAATCCCAAAAATCACTATTTCGAGAAATTCTCCAAATTGTCAATTTATACTTAATTATGGAATTTAATTGTCTCCAAAAGGGCGGGTTGTTACAGTTACCTACTATGAGTTGTATGCGGAATCGTTGAAATTCATAAAGCAAAACTTGAAGTTAGAAGCTATGATGAAAGAATGTGCCATAGGAAATGACAAGAGTGTTTTAATTGCAAGTCTTAGTGCACTAAGAGGACTCTTCGAAAGAAGCTAAAATATATTGAAGGTGAGAAAGATAGTCTTCAAGGTTTAATGGAGGCTATGAAGAAAGAGCTTACAAAGTTTGAAGAGACTAAGAGTTTACTTGAGTCTAGAATAGTGAAGCTTGAAGATAAATTGAGAGATTCGAGTCATGTCAAGTTTGATTTGGAGTCTAGGTGCGAAAAATTGGATAAGATGTTAGGCAGTGTCCAAATAAAAATGACAAGTGTGGTATTGGATTCAATGCTCAAAATGCTTCCTCTAATAAAGCCAAAACCATGATATTGAGAGAGTCAACCATTTATAAGAATGTTAAAATATCTCAACCCTTAGGTAACATTTCACGTGTATTTTCTTGCACACATTATCATAGGAATTTTCACCTTATGTGTTTTTTTTCGATCGTAGAAATGGTCAGAGGAAGTCCAAGGGTAGAGTCACCAAGGTCACCAAAACTCGAGAGCTTAACGTTACACCTATATGGGTTAGGATATCTGATTTGTAGGCTTTACATGATAGCCTTTATGATTCTCATTTGCCTGCACATGATACTTCCCATGATAGATCTATAGGCTAATTGTGCTAACTTTGTTTACAAAAAATAGCTTTTGTACTCCATGATATATGTTGTATATGTTTTGAGTCTTTTGTATTTTGATTTTTTATTTATTTGGTCTTATTAAAAATACAAAAAGATTTTTCTTGTCTTTTGAGTTGTTTTGTTTTAAAATGATTGTTAATAGTTTTAAAAACTCAAAATATTTCTTTGGTTTTTGTGTATTTTAGTTTTACAAATTGTGTGTGGCATATCCTTGTGTTTGAATCCTATATCATTCCCCACATCCATACGGCTATGAATTTCAATGCTTCTATTGCTCTGTATCACGCTTGCATGGAGTTGTTTGACTTTGATTTGCTTAATGTATTTTCTTTATATATGCCTCCTCATACACATGTACGAGCTCTTTTGAACTATAACTTCACATAGTATATTTAAGCTAAGTGAGATGTTCTCACATCAATTTTATCATCTACATGTTTTGTGACTGTGGGGGATTTGTGTAAATAAGAACCTTTGCTCGTAAGCTTTATTTAAATTACATTAAAAATTTGGGAAATGGCTACTAAAGGAGCAAATCTACTTTGTGGGAGAGCCAACATTAGCGAGAGCCTAATGAAAAGATTAAAGGCAATAAAAATAGAAAAATTGCCAAAGTCCAACATGGTTTAGTGTGTTTGACCTTTCAAAAGAAAAAGCTTCAAAAGAATTGCATAAAGAAAAGATAATATGTATTATATTTTCCTTTTGAGGGTGTTTATTTTAATATCAATGGGTTTTCACAATGAATCCTAATTATGCTTACTTTTTCATGACGCTGTTGATTTGTAGAATCATCAAAATTCTAGGCTTATGTATATTGTGCTTGTTTGTTCTTTGAGTTCACTTTATCTTGTCTCACGAGGCTAAATCTATGTTTGATAAAGTTTTATGATTAAATAGAACTCCTTGAACATGTTTAAGTGATTGGGTCATAACTCTTTTGTATCTAGTTCATACCCCTTCATTTCGTTTACCACATGTCTATTTAGACACATTTATGCCATATGAGCGTGAAAAGCTTATCGTGTTTAGTGTCTTGTGTAGTGCTTATATATATATATATATATATATATATATATATATATGTGTGTGTGTGTGTGTGTGTGTGTGTGTGTGTGTGTGTGTGTGTTTGTGTGTGTGTGTGTGTGTGTGCTTAATTGATATTTTTTCCATATTCATATATATGATATCATTTATTTTGAGTCTTTGCTCTTACATCTAGTCCTTGTATGCTATTGGTTCATATAGGTATCTATCTTGTTACGTTTTTTCATTCGTATCCCATGCTTATCTTAGTTCATTCCAGTTGGTATCATTTTGCTATCACATCATAGTTGGTATCTATTGCTCTTTATGTGAATTAATTATTCTTTTGTTGCCAAGATTGCTTTGTTGTTTCTTATATCACTATACATTATTGCATGGTATACTTATTTTACTTTATGCTTATCCCTTGTTTCATTTGGGGGGAGAATTGGTTTAACTTGGGAGAAATTAGTTATTTTATGCACCTTAATTTTTGTTTATTCCTGGAAAAAAAAAGAGGGAATAATGAGGGAGATCTAATACTTAGGGGGAGACGTCCTTTCTTAGGGCAGACATTATTAGATAAAGGGGACAAAGGAGGATTTTCATATGCAATTTATATTATTATATTCTCTATGCATTTTATGGTGTGCTTAAGTGTGTAGATTTACAATCATGCGGCAAAGTTTTCATGCAGACAAAGCTACTCAGAGTATGATTCGATCAAGCACCTGTACTTTTTCCTTTGGGGTTGGGATTGAGTCTTTTACATGAGCTTGAGGTGTTTTTAGTTTTGGTTTTGTTCCAGAATAGCCAAAGGGGGAGATTTGTAAGTACAAATTTCCAATTGAGTCAATTTGTATGTATTGGCTTAATTCCGGATAAAACCCTTTGAGTCATACAATAGAACTTGAGTTAGTGACCTTTCAAGCCTATGATATGTTTATTGAAGACGTAACGGCCATGTCAAAGAGATCACATTCCTATACCGTGTTTTGTGCCTCCTTTCATCATCAACGTTCCAAGGATCTTTAAGGTACGAATGCATATTTATGTTGAGCCTTGGATATTGAATTTTTAGGTTTTAGAATTTTGTTAAAATTTTTTTAAAATCACTTTATATTTTTTTTTAAAAAAAAGTTTTAATTTTTTTATGGTTGTTTAAACAACTGTATAGTGTCATTCGAACAAGAATTAGGCTTTGTTCGAACGAATTCTAACAATGTACATTTTGGTCTGCATGAACATCTCGTTAGAAGGCTCATTTTTTCCTCATTCGAAAGAGAAGGCAATGTCATTTGAATGAACCTTTATTTCGTTGGAATGACCAGGCTCGATTTAAAAAAAAAACAGTATTCTCTTGATAGTTTTTCTTTAACTCCCCACTACTTTCTTATCCACTTTATGTGGTGTGGGATGGAAGTTTATTCAGAGAATTTTTTCATGATTTATAGCTAAAATTCTCTCTAAAAAAGTTCATCAATATTTGTTAATCATTTATGATTAATTTTTATCGAACATCAACCCATGTTTACACTCAATTAGTTTCGATCCAAGATTCTACATATATATATATATATATATATATATATATATATATATATATGTGTGTGTGTGTGTGTGTGTGTGTGTGTGTGTGTGTTTTGAGATCAAGTTTATATTTGGCACCGTGTTCATTCAATGAGGATTGCTTCTTGCGGAGGATTCTTTGCTCGTTGATTTATATACGGTGAACTCCGTATGAGTTACTGTTGTCGTGTCCCATTGGTGGACTCTTGCATTGTCACTAAATAGAGGTTGAAGGAATGAATAGCGCCAAGGCTTATGAGGGCGTCGAGTCATTGTATAAGTCTTTTGTCGTGTCCTCTTTGTAATTCCCTACTTAGTGGACTTTGTGGTTGGACCGTCTGAGGTTTTTCCATTTGAATTTTCCTCGTACATCGGGCGTACTGGTTGTTTATTTTATCTTGCAATTTACCTAGACGCATCCTTAGTTAAAAATATAAATTTGATTTAATTACAAAAAGGGTTTAATTTGTGCTTAATTAATTTTGGATAATTTAATTTACTTTAATTCAATTTTGTATTAAGTTTTTTTAAATTTGGTTTGTGGAAATATGAACTTGAATTAATTTTTTTATTTAAGATAAAATTAAGTTGAAGGAATTAAAATTCGAACGGCCTTTCAGTTCATGTGGTGATTCATCCCCAAAACTCACCAACTCAAATCACTATCGCTAAGAGTGACAATTTATGCAACTTTGCCTTTGCCCTGTCTCTTAAGACTAGTGGGACAATCATGGGCTTTGCATCATTTTCCCTCATATTCATGGCATCTCTATTGATCATTCTTATAAGCATTCTTTCCCTCATTGACATTTTATTTTTCTCAAAACTTTTATTTTCTTTCTAAGAATTTTCTTCATTAACTTTAAGAAATTTCTTAAAAAAATTCACAAATAGGGCAATATCATCTAAAGCAAAATCAAACTCAAATTCACAGTCAAAAACCTTTTTTTTTCTTTCTTTTTAGCTTCTAAGGTTATTACTTCTTTTTTCTTTTTTGTTTTGGGGAACATATCTAATTCATGAGTTTGAAGGTCTCCTGCGAGTTATTCTAACCTAAGAGTATCTAAGATTCCCAAAGAATTAAGGATGTAACCTTGGCATTAAAATGGGATGGGAGAGATCTCAAAATCTATTTAACAACCCATGTCTCAGAAATTCTCTCACCCAAATTAAAACATAAATTCACAATATCAAACAAACGTGCGTAGAATTCATCAAAACCGTCAGACTCATTCATGCGTATGGTCTCACATTGAATGGTGAGATTTTTAAGCTTTGAGGCTTTCATAGCCTTGGTCCCCTCATAAGTGAGTTGGAGGATATTTCATGATTCCTTAGATGTGGTACACGTCATAATACGATGATACTCGTCGAGTGTGACTGCACTAGAAATTGCACATAAGCCTCGGGAGTTAAAGTCGAACGATTTAAAACCATCCTCAGTACAATCATTGGTTGGTTTGAGACTTATGCCATCATCACGAGTCACAGTGGGTGGTGTCCACCTTCTTTCAACAACAACCCAAATTATCTTGTCAATCAATTTTAGAACTGACCTCATTCGAGCTTTTTAGTATGCATAGTTAGATCAATTAAAAATTGGTATCCTATTATACACGTTATCCATATAATCCTAAAATAAATATCACACAATAAATTAGAGTATAACAATTTAAAAATGCGGGTTATATTGATAGTCCATATAGTAGGTCACACGCACATAAAATTCTTTTTATCCAAATTTTATCTTGATTAAACTTAAGTGAACATGAAAGATAATGTGAAGCCAAAACACAAACAAAACATTCGAACCAAAACAAAATGGGAAGAAGATAGAGGAAAAATTCCTTTTAGGAAAAACCTATATTCAACACCGTTTTAGACATGATAGACTAATACAAACTTACAAACAACTTTTTTTATCAAATATAATTGATTAGATGAGGCAAAAGCCTAAGAATGTACAAAGAATCCAAAAAAGACCCAACAGACCCAACCAAACAAACCACAATAGGGCCAAACCAAGGCTCACAAACCTAAAAAGGCAACAATTTTTCGAAAATGGGTACACAAGCCCAAAACAAAAAGATCCACTCTAACACCTATTCTAGGATAAACTACATGAAAGCCCACACCAAACCCAAACAACATATCTATAAAACTCTATAAAGTATCTAGAATAACCTACACTAATGCACTGTTATTACAACCAATTAGCAATAAGGACACAAAGACCAAATGCAATCCACTAACACAACCAAAACCACACATTCTTAAAACCATTAACCATACACCACAGAGAGATAAGAGAGAAAGTCTTTAACTCTCCATTTTTCGTCCCTAAAACACCAACTGAAAAACCCACCACAGACTTCCTCACAGATTAAAGATGCAACATAAAACCTATTAAACCCCAAGCGAAGAAGAGACCTATCATAGCCACCATGCAAGATAGAAAAAAAAACTCCAAAAAGGGCCTAAATCTTCAAAACTAATATAACCCCAACAAAACTCCACCACCCAAAATGATCTGAAGCTAATTCTCAACATGCAGAAGAAAACCGAACTTCTAGATAGCTTAACTCCATACAAAGCTTTTAAAGAAGACACATAGACCAACCCGATGAACGCATCACTATGAAAGAGAACATGAACAAAAAATAGAATCAGATCCATCATAGACCAGCTTCAACCAACTTGCATGGAGAACTCTACATCAAATCTGAACAAAGAACTCCAAGGGACTAACTCCATCAACCACAAGAAGAAGATCAACCATAAGGCTAAACCACAGATAAGTTTACGACAAAATTTTCTCATTTATACCCCAATTTTTGCATATCTCATAATTGATTTGATTTTTTTTAACTTTACCCCATTTGCATGTAACCTCCGGAATCAATTTCTCAATCTTCCTCATGATAGTTTTAACATCAAACAACATATTCTTAAAAATTCTAGCATTCCTAGTTGTCCAAATCATGTATATAGTAACTGAGAAACTAAGTTTCTGCTTTGTGTGTTTAAAAGCTCCATTATTTGTATTAAGGCTTGCAACTTCCTCTTCAAAGATTTTACCTGTTATATTGTCTCCATTAGTCTTCAAGACATAACCCCAAATTTGTTTTTTGATAACACACTTGAAAAAATATGTCTCTTGCTTTCTTGAAAGTTGTTACATAAAACACAATGGTCTTCATCTAATACCTCCCACTTTTTAAGTCTGTCCTTAGACCACAATTTATTATGGCAAGCAACCCATAAAATAAAAGCACATATAGGGATCCTTTTAGAAATCCACACTGATTTATCCCATAAAACCTTATCTTTCTTCTGCCTTAACTCCTCATAGGTAGATTTACAATTACATTCCCCATTTTTAGAAATCAACCAAGTCACCTAGTCCTCCAAATTGCATTGAGGTCTGACATTTGTTCTTGAGGTCTGACATTTCTCCTTGATATATCCCAGAGGTCTTGAGATACAGGTATAGGAAGAATCTACTCACTATTACTAATAAACTCAGAAGCTTTAGAAATAACGTGGCTAGCGTCATCATAAGTAATTTTATCTCAAAAATTTCAGTGATAGTCCAACGCCAGCTACAACAAGCAGCTCTTGCCTCAGTATCCACTAATCAGCATCAAGAATCACTATTCTATTCTTCTTTTGCCGTAGAGCCTCAACTCCCTAAATCAACAATAGAGAAATAATCTATACAATGTTTAGAACTCAAAATATATTCTTTTTAATTTGGTAAGGTGATCCTAGTTGATCCATTGGGTTTGGATGAAAATTTCGAAGAGTTTGATCATAAAAAGAACTCTTAAAATGCTTCAAAACAAATGCATCGCTGCATCTCTATTTACTAGGGAAAGCTATGTCCAAAGGATAGATATGAAAGATTTCAATTGAAACCAGGTACAAAATAAAATCTCGCATACTCGTTTGAAGAAAGTCATATCTCAATTGAAAGAAGTACCTAATCTTTTTGGAACACATTCCAAACTAGTGATCGAACGATATTCCAGAGCTTGCCAAAATTTAGGGCGATAGAATTCGTTCGAACGAAACTCTGAAGCGTTCTAACAAGTTGAAGAAACTCGTTCGAACGACATATAATGTCGTTCTAACGAACCTACGATTTTTTCAAAAAACTTTTAAAAAACATTTTGAAATGTTTTAAAAAATATTTACATATTCAAACTCTTTGAAAAGACCACTGAATAAAGTGATTTCACTTAAACCAACTCATAAACTTTCTTTGGTAGAGTAATGACACTCGATCTTAGATTGTTGCATATAATCACTAGCTCTTCTTCACTTGAAGACTAGAGAACATCCATGGTGGTGCAGTGGGGTGTAATGGGATAATCCAAATAAAAACTAAATAATGAGAAATTATATATTTTGCTCTTACAGGGTGTGAATATGAGTCTTATAAGTAATGACTCTAATTAATCATTAACGAGTTATTATTTTTAAACCGATCCAATTTAAGTTTATCTTATTTTATTTAATCTTTACATTATTATGCGTCCTTTCTAGTAGAAAACACATGTAAGTGTGTGTGTGTGTGTGTGTGTGTGTGTATATATATATATATATATATATATATATATAGAGAGAGAGAGAGAGAGGCCTCCTTATGGTGCAGATGTCGGTACATACCATTTTTTCAAAATAGTAAAAAATGAATTTTTTGATGAAACTTCATGGATATGATCTACACTGTAAGAATATCTTTTTCATCAAAAAATTCAATAAAAAAACCATTGAGATGAGGTGATATGTAAAAAAAGTGTATAAATATGAATTTTCGACCGTTGAAATTTTGACTATCATCTCACCCACGTTTTGATTGAATTTTTTTATGGAACTTCATGGATATGATCTAGACACTGAGTAGATCATATCCATGAAGTTTCATCCAAAAATTCAATAAATTTTATGGCTAGTGCAGACCCAAAATTTCAACGGTCGAAAATGCATATGTATATCATTTTTTGACATATCACGTCGTCCCATCAATTTTTTTATTGAATTTTTTTATGAACAAAATTGGAGATGATCTTCTCGTCATGGAGATCATATCCATGAAGTTTTATCAATAAATTCATTTTTTTATAATTTTAAAAAAATGGTATGTATTGGGATCTGCACCCAAAGAGTCCTTAAAGGAGACTTTTTATGTATATATATATATATATATACACACACACACATATGTGTGTGTGCGTGTATACGTGCATGAGTGTGTGCATGTGTGTG
Source organism: Sambucus nigra (assembly GCA_949130495.1). NCBI lineage: Eukaryota > Viridiplantae > Streptophyta > Magnoliopsida > Dipsacales > Adoxaceae > Sambucus > Sambucus nigra. Next base: position 297,375,852 of record OX422215.1, on the reverse strand, counting down.
TATGTGCATATATGTTATACAAGTGTGTGTATTAGGTGGGCTCCATCTAGATTATTTCTTTTATTAGAGTTTTGTGTGAAGATTGAGATTTGTCCATCTAGATTATTCCTTTATATATTAAAATTATCATTTCGTAGATTGATTATAGATTATAATAATGGATTAATAATTGTTGCAAAATATGGCAGAAAAATAAAGAGAGAAATAGATAGAGACTTCCAATGTAACCTGATCACGATCATGGGCCATGACCCACCTTTCGTGATTATGTATGAGTGTGTGTATGTGTTATACATGTGTGCGTGCATGTTTTTGTGTTATATGTTTCCGCGCATGTGTGTGTATGTGATATAAATGGAGAACTGATGTACAATTGAAATATATTGCTTTATGATTACATGAACACATATTTAGATTATATGAACTCGTGGTGGATCATTAAAACCGATTCAACATCAAATATACCCTGGTTAATTACTTTGTGATTAAGGCATAAACATCTAGTTAATCATATTATAAATATTAGGTTATAATGTGATTAAAATCCGATTTTATGAATTAAGTCCAGATTCCAATGAACTAATATTATTTTAACATAAACGTAATTTATTTCTTACTTAAAGTAAACCATCTTAGACTGATAAAAATTAAATCCTCCAAGAGAAAAATTTATAATTTCTCATTTCTCATTTCTCATTTTAGTTTTATTTCGCTTATCCCATTATACCCTACTGCACCTTCATGACCATTCTCAAGTCTCTGAAGAGAATAAACGTTAGTGACATTTGCAAGAATGAGGAACATTCATCAGAACATTACTCGAGAAGAGTTATGAAGTGGTTTTGTAAAGCTTTATATATCCAGGGGTTGTTTTAAAAGAATTTGCATCTAAAGTTTTCAAAATGTTTTTAAAATGATTTTTTTTTAAAATTTTGAAAATTTCATTGGCTTGTTAGAACGAACTGATATGTCGTTTAAACGAGATTCAGTAGGTCATTAGAATGAGCTTCCCACATTCGAATGAGATCTAAAATGATACCTTTTGGGTTCGCTCTGAAATGTCGTTCGAAGTTTTGTTGGAAACCTTTCCAACGAGATCAGGTTCATCATTCGAAGAAGGTAGCAGTTCGTTCGAAAGAGTACGCATGTTTTTATTTTTAAAACAAATTTTATCTAAATTTTTAAATTGTTTCTATTTGTAATAACTTTTCCTATAAATAGATATGCGGGATTAGACTTTTTAACAAGCCTTTTTAGAGTTCTTTTTGTGATCAAACTCTACAATTTTTTCATCTAAACCCCTCAAATTTTTTAATATCATTTTTTCAAATTAAGAAGAATTCAATAAAAGTTTTGAAACCCTTATAGATATTTTCTCTACTACTAATTTGGTAGTCGAGGCTCTGCTACTAAAGAATAAAGGAATTATAAATTCCTAAGGCTGATCGGTGAATACCATGGGAAGATCTGCTTCACGTGGACGGTGCTGGACTGCATTGTCTTTTGTTGAAGATTTGAAAACTCTACCACATTATACATAGTGGATTTCTAAGTAGTATATAAGTCGTCTTGTGTCTGTCAATGTTGAAATATTCTAATATAGGTTTTGACCAAAAAGGATGTTTTCTCTATTTCTTGTTCTTTCTGATTGGTTTGGAATTTGGCTTCAATTTATCTTGCATGTTCACTTTAAATTAAATCAAGATAAAATTTGGTAAAAATTAAATCAGTGTGTTTGGCCTAAAATACAAGTAAATTCATATAACCCTTGCAGGCACTTTCTCAAATTGGTATCAGATTCGGTTACACTAATTTATTGTATGATCTTTTAATATTTGGATTATATGGATAATATATATCATAGGCTACCTATTTTTTATGGGTCAAATTATGCATATTTGAAAGCTCGAATGAGGTATTGTCTGTGAAAGAGGCTGGACACCAACCACTGTGACTAGCGACAATGTCGAAAGTCTTAAACCTATCACAACATGGAAAGAGGATGATTTTAAATGGAGTAATTTTAACTCACGCGATTTAAGTGCAATTTCTGGAGCAGTAACCCCGACGAGTTTCGCTACATCATGACATGCACCACGTCTAAGAAAGCGTGGGATACTCTCGAGCTCATTCACGAGGGTACTAATGCTATGGAAGCTATTAAGTTACAAAATCTCACCATACTATTTGAAACCATCATTATGCTATAATCTAAGACTTTTGATGAATTTTATGCACTTTTATCTGATATAGTTAATTCTAGTTTTAATTTAGGTGAGAGAATTCCTCATACGAGAGTTATGAAAAAGATTTTGAGAATCCTGTCATCCCGTTTTATCCCTAAAGTCACTGTCCTTAATTCATTGGGAATTTTAGATACACTTAGGTTAGAAGAAATCGTAGGAGACTTTCAAACTTATGAAATCAATATGTTCCCTAAAATTCAAACGCCAAAAGAAAAAAGGATTGCTTTGAAATCCCAATCTAAAAAGAAAGAGGAGGTCTCTTCTGACTCCGAATTTGATTTTGATCTTAATAATATTGCCTTTTTCGAGAAAAAAATTCAAAACGTTTCTCAAACTAAGAAAAGAACATTCTTCCAAAGAAAATAAAAGTTTTGACAAAAATAGAGATTTTAAATCGGGTAAGAAAATTTCTACAAAAAACGAGGGGAGAGTACCCTAAGAAAAACGAGTAGAGGTACTATGAGTGCGAGGGTAATGGTGACAAAGCTCACGAGTGTGCTACAAGGTTAAAGAGACACAAAAAGGACACAACTACTTACAATGCCACTCTTAGTGATATCGATGTCGAGTCGGTGGATTCCGAGGATAAATTAGCGCATGGATGTAACTTCACTGTGTTCATATCCAGTCATGTTAGTACATCCAGTACATATCAAACCAATAAGGAAGTTTCTAAACATGATGACCTTGACTGTGTGTCTAGTCATTCCGAAGAGAGTGAGGGAGATGACGATTTGAGTGAGGGAGAAAGTTTCCTTGGTCGAGCCTACGCTGAGCTTTACGCCGAGTCCTTTAAAACGAAAAAGGAAAATACTTATGGTGTTAGATTTGGAGAAAGAGTTGAGAGAGTGTGAGTCCCTAGTGACAGTTTCTTTCGAAGAGAGAGTCATTTAAGTGGAAAGAGAAAATGGTGACTTGACTAACAAAGTGGCTAGTCTTACGAGAGATCTTCAAGCTTTATTGGAAACTCATGAAAAACTTTAAGACCTTGTATCCCAAATCGAGAAAGACCTCGAATGTTCCCGAGAGGTCAAGGTTACTATAGAGGATACATCAAAGAATATAGGAAAGATGTTTCTCAATCCCAGTTTAGGTTTTAGAGAGAGGCAATGAATAGGTTACAAGAGTGTATCCACTTACCATGACAAATCGGAACCGGTTCCTAAATTTATGGTAGATCCTTATATGCCTCAACCTAAACCACAAAATAAAGTTCAACTTTAACAAGAAAAGCTCAGTAGATCCAAACAAATCTATGCTTGGACCCATTGCAAAAGGAAAGGTCACCTTGGGGAATTTTGTTATAAGTTAGGAAGAACTCAACGTACACATACTCTCGCGCACTGCTATAGAGACTTTGCTAGTCTTAGAGATCAAGTTGAGTTACTAGTCACTACTTCTCAAAGCTTAATGGAATAATTGCAATGGATGTCTATGCCTCTTGAGAACGTTTCCAATGCTACGATTAGAGCCAACAATAATAAGGGCAAATAAAAAGTTACCTCCACTTAGGTACCTAAGCAAGATGACAAAGCTCTTGTTGTTCACATTACTCTCAAGGTTTAAGATACTTCCCATTGGTATTTTAATAGTGGGTGACCTAGGTATATGATCGGTGACAAGTCATATTTTATCGACATCATCGCTCACAAGGAAGGCAAAGTCACCTTTAGAGATAGGAGTAGGTCTACTATTTTAGGATGTGATTGTGTTGAGATACCCAAATTTCCTAAACTAGACAATATAGTATACATCAAAAAGTTGAAAGTGGACTTGATTAGCATAAGTCACCGTTGAGATGCAAACTTTGCGGTAAGGTTTGATCGGTCCAAATATAATGTAAATGATGAATCCGTTGAATTATTACTACAAGGATTGAGGATCGACGATAATTAATATGGGATGATTCCCAAGTCTTCCTTTGTGTGTAATAATGCCACATGTCTCCTCTATGGATCTTTGGCATCAGCAACTAGGCCATGTGAAATATAAAGATCTTGAGAGATTAGTGAAGAAAGGCCTAGTGCATGACTTACCATCGCTTAGGAAACCAACTTCTACGGTTTATGTCCCTTGTTAACAAGGAAAACAAATCAAGGGTCCCCATCAAAAGTTGAATACCATTACCACCTCTTGTGTGTTAGAATTGATACATATGGATATTATAGGTTCTACTCATATGGGGTGAATAAGTGGTAAGAGATACGTTCTTATTATGGTCGATGAATTTTTAAGATACTTTGTCATAAGGTTTCATAGAGAAAAGTCCGATGCAATTGAGTTCCTAAAAACTAAGTGTTGTGTCCTATAAAACTAACTTGGTGTCACTCAGATGCATAGTGATAATGGCACTGAATTTATAGAAGTTATAATGGATAGCTATTGTGATGGAGTGGGAATTAAACACGAGTTTTTGGTTATTCGTACTCCTCATCAAATTGGGATTGTTAAGAGCAAGAACCAGACAATTCAAGAGATGGTTTGATTCATTTCTTGGGAGAAACAAGCCTAGACATTTTTAGGCAGAGGCGGTTAATATCACATGCCATATGGTGAATATGGTATATCTTTATCCATACACATTACACACACCCTATGAGTTATGGATAGGGAAGAAACACAAGCTATTATACTTTCAGGTCTTTGGGAGTCCTTGATACATATTGAGAGATAGAGAGCACTTATGAAAGTTTGACTCTTAGAGCGACGAGGGAATATTTGTAGGATATTCATCATCGAGTAGGACATATAGGATGTTTAACCTTTCAAGCTCTAAGATTATGAAGTCAATAAACATCATGATTAGGGATGGTGAGTTCTTGATGTCAATTGACCCTGTCCTCGAGTGTGAGAACTATGCACCCCCTGGTTATGATCATATCATTCCTCGTACTACCCCGTTGGAACCTATGCTTGATTTAGAGAATCCACCCTCTTGGGTTCAAAAGAGTCATGGCCCTTTTCTCTATACTTGGTGATCCCGCACTAGTTGTCAAGACTCAAGCTCAACTTGATAATATGGTTAGCTACTTTTGCTACACGTCCTTAGTAAAGCCTAATAATGTGAAAAAGGCACTCAAGTATGAGCATTGGATATCAACTATAGAAAATGAGTTGCTTCAGATTCGTAAGAATGATGTTTGGAAGTTAGTCCCCCGACCTAGTGAGACTAATGTGAATGGTACCAAGTGTATTTACAAGAATAAGATAGATGAGAATGGTAGCATAGTTCGCAATAAGGATAGGTTGGTCGCTCAAAGCTACACCCAAAATTGAGGGTGTAGACTTTGATGAGACATTTGCTCCGATTGTTAGGCTTGAGTCCTTTATCCTACTACTCACTATAGCATGTCATCTACACTTTAAGTTATACTAAATAGATGTCAAGAGTTCCTTCCTTAATGGAATTACAGAGGAGGAAGTGTATGTGGAACAACCAAAGGGGTTCAAATACCCAAAGCACCCGAGACACGTCTTTTATCTTAAGAAGGCCCTGTATGGTTTGAATCAAGGACCATGTGCTTGGTATGAGAGGTTCACTTCTTATCTCTTAGCTCGTGGCTTTAAGAGAGGGGGAGTGGATAAGTCTTTGTTTATGAGGAGAGAGAGTGGTGCGATCTTAGTTTCCCAAGTCCACGTGGATGACATAGTATTTGGATCCACGTGTTCCTAACATTTGAGGAGGAGATGAAGAGTGAGTTTGAGATGATCATGGTTGGTGAGATTACATTATTCTTAGGTCTCCAAGTGCATCAATAAGAGGATAGGATATTCATATCTCAATCCAAATATGCTAGGGACCTAGTGACGAAGTTTGGTTTAGACTCCACTAAGCACTCACGCACCCATAAGAGTATATTGACTAAGCTTAGCAAAGACACTTTAGGTAAGGACATAGAGTAAACCCTTTATAGGAACATGATAGGTAGTCTTCTCAACTTGACTGCTAGTCATCCCGACATGACTTTAGCATTGGAGCTTGTGCGCATTACCAAGCATCCCCAAAAGAGTCTCACTTGCTCGCACTTAAACATATCATCAAATGCGTGAGTGGTACTCTTTCCTGCGATATTTTGTATTCCTTTGATATCGACAGTCGTTTGTCCACATATTCGGATGACGATTGGGCAGGGATGTTTATGGTTGTAGGAGCACCTTGGATGGTTGATTTTACTTTGGGAGTGCTCTTGTCTCTTGGTTGAGCAAGAAGTAAAACTCCATTTCATTATCCACGACGGAGGCTGAGTATATAGTCGTAGGGAGTTATTACACATAACTCTTATGGATGAAGCAGATGTTAGAAGAATATGGGATTTCTCAAGGCATAATGATTATTTCGTGTGATAATACGAGTGAAATTCATATATCCGTAATACGCTCCAACATTCCCGTGCAAAGCACATTAGGACACGTGAGCATTTCGCTCGTGATCTTATTGAGGAGAATGTCGTATCCTTGAGCTTTATGAACACTAAAAGTCAATCAACCAATATTTTCATGAAATCTTTATAAGCACGTAGATTCGAGAATTTCAGGAAGTCTTTGGGTATTTGTTCTTTAGATTGAGTTTGGGTACTTTATTTAGTGTAGGGTGATTATCATGTTCATATCTTTTGTCCCATTGCTAGATTGTATTTTTATGTATATATATGTCTTATTTTTTTGAAAAAATTTGAATAATGCGAAAATATTTTCATTTTTTTAATAGAAAGTTTGAAAAAAAATCCAAAAAGATTCTATTTGTGATAAAAAAAATTAAAAAGATAAAAAGATTTTGTATTTTCGTTTTTCACCATATATGGATATGCATTTAAGATGTTCGAATCATCCTTACATTCCATCCCTTCATGTGACTTTTTCATGATGTTTTAAGACATGGCTTCGTTCCTTTAGTGTGCTTAATAATGTGTGACTAGCATTTCATTGCTCACTGATGATTAATTTCTTCATGGTAGACTTTTTATTACCTTTTTTGCACACATGCATGAACTTTTTTAACATTGTACTTGCTTATCACATGTTGAATACGGTGTTCTCATCTTAATAATGTTTAATAAGGTACCAAATGTACTAGAGATAAGTTGTGCTTATAAGAACTATTACCTAGATTTGATTTCTCAAAAAAATTATTTATGTTAAGCAATGGAAGGGGGCTATGAAAGTGCATTTTTTTTTCTTTGCGTTAAAATCCACCACTTGTAAAAATAGCCTAAAAGATTAATGACACATAAAAACAGAAGTGCCAATGCCATTTTTATTTCATTGATGTTTTGCTACATATGAGCATTATGATAGATTTAAAAATTTTAGAGTGAATTCTTAAATATGTGATATTTATATGGTGTTATAAACTATAAGATCAATGGGTTTGCACAACCGACTCTCTTGAAAAATATTAAATAGATTGGCATTATTGATTTGAGAAGCATTTAAATTTATGGCATGTTGCATAAGTCGAGTTAATTTCATTTTAGTTTCAATGATCTTACACCTAAGGTTGAGATTAAGTTCTTTCTTTAGAATATCTCATTGACTTCATGCACATATGTTATGAATGCATATGTTTATTTGCCAATGGAAAATGTTCACGCAAGCACATTTCTCTTTCATGATTCGGATTTTTAGTGTTATTCCATGGTGTGATATATTTATACTTGAATGTACTTTTTATACATATATTTTATATTGTTGAGAAAATTGAAAATTTTAAAAAATTTCTAAAAGAATAACAACTTTGGGTTCCTTCTTTTACATTGCTTCTTTAGAATCTCATCGCATGTGCTTAATTGATTATAGTTGTGATGTTATTTCATTTGGAATCATGTGATGCTTGATATTAGTGATTAGTTTATTACCATATGTCTATTATGGATATAAAGGGGGAGAATAAATTGAGGGGGTGTTTATTTATTCTTTAAACGTGTATGTCTCGTGGTATTTCTTTTGTCTCATGTGTGTAGGTCATTTCCCCTTGATAATGATTCCATGGACCACCCCCCAAGATTAAGAATTTTCAGTTAAAGACTTATACATTTATGCATTTTCGTTTCTTGATTTGGGAGGGCATCGGTTGTCTTAGTCTTAAGGGTCAATTTGGCTTTGGTTTGTGTTTTGCACCGGAATAGAAAAAGGGGGAGATTTGTAAGAACAAACTTTATAATTGTTCATTTTAGTTTTATTTGGCTTATTCCGTTACACCCAACTGCACCTTCATGACTATTCTCAAGTCTTCAAAGAGAATAAATGTTCGCGACATTTGCAAGATTAAATATCATTCATCACAATTTTACCCAAGAAGAGTTGTGAAGTGATTTAGCAAAGCTTTAGATATCCAGAGGTTATTTTTGAAAGAGTGAGCATTTAAAGTCTTCAAGATGTTTTTTAAATTATTTTTTAAAGAATTTTTGAAAATATCACTGGCTCATTCGAGCAAACTGATATTTCGTTTGAAAAAGAATCAATAGGTCATTAGAATGAGGTTCCCACACTCGAACGAGATCTGAAACAATGCCTTTTGGGTTGGCTCTGGAATGTCATTAGAAGTTTCATTAGAAACCGTTCGAACGAGATCAGGTATATTGTTCGAACGAGTACGCATGTTTTTATTTTTTAAACAAATCTTATCTAAATCTTTAAGCCCTATCTGTTTGTAACAACTTTCCCCATAGATAGAGATGAGGGATTAAACTTTTCAACTAGCCTTTTTAGAGTTCTTTGTATGATCAAACTCTATAATTTTTTTCATCCAAACGCCTTGGATCTTTGAATATAATTTTTCTAAATTAAGATAAACACAATAAATGTTCTAAAACCCTTGTAAAGATTTTCTCTATTGCTGATTTGTGGAGTCGAGGCTATACTGTTGAAGAAGAAAGGAATTGCATATTCCTGACGCTAATCGGTGGATACCGAGGGAAGAATTGCTTCTTATGGGCGGTGCTGAACTGCATCATTTTTTATTGAAGATTTGAAGACTTTATCGCATTATACTTAATGGGTGTCTAATTATTATGTAAGTCGTCGTGTGTCTGTCAGTTTCAAAACAATGTTGAACATAGGTTTTTCCCGAAAGGGATTTTTCCTGTCTTTCTTTTCCTTTCTATTTGATTTGGAATTTGGCTTCAATTTATCTTGCTTATACACTTTAAATTAAATCGGGATAAAATTTGTTTATAATTGAATTTGTGTCTTTGGACTAAGATACAAGTAAATCCGTACCCTTGCACGCACTTTCTCAAATTCCATATCCTCGATATATTCAAAATCCTTTAAAACCTTTGAGTTTAAAATCTAATTACAACATTTCAGTAGTTTCACATTTGGATTTGTTTAATTTGGGTTTTTTCATATTTCATTCTTAGAGTTTGTTTTATTTGGGTATTTCCACATCTCAGTCTCATTTGGGTATTTTAACCCCAGATATACATACACATATATACACACAAACCCATATAATACATACATATACACATAAATACATAGTACACACACATGACGCACACATACACACACATCTACAATTTCATGATGCTTGAATTAAAGAGGGATTCCGGAGAAGCATTAGTGCACACACACACACACACAGACAGAGAAAGAGAGAGATATCAGGCAGTAGAGAGTGAGGGATGTTATGGGGTGTTTTTATGTACAGTTGGTGGTTACGGACTAAGGTCATGACCATCACAGTGACTAATTTAAAATTCTCATGGCACAGGGCCATAACCAAACATAACTGAACCCTTTGATGTTTCACGCACCTGGTCACAGTTTGGGGTCGTGAACCACTTTAACGGGAGTTTAGGTGGGAGTTTGGAGCCTATTTAGTTATGAGTTGTTTATGGACCGTGGTCGTGACCCCCATGGTCATGGTCTAAGGCCGTAACCATATCCATTGGATGTCATCCTTTTTCTTGGTCATGGCTTGTGGTCACGGTAATAGGTCGTGACCAACCTGCTATGACCATTCTCGATTTGTGGTGTAGTGATTATTTTTAGGAAAAAGAAGTTGAATGTCCTAAAAATGAAGGTAATAAAAAATCAATTATATTTTAAGATGGTAGAAGGACATTTTTAGTATTAAATAATTTTAGGGACTAATTTTATAACAAAACTGTTGTTTGCCCTATAGACATAATGAGAATATTAATAAGTCATTTTTCTATATTGATCTATTTTTGTATGGATAAAACAAATGCAAGAGGAAGTCCATTTTCATTGGATTTGATATGATAATATTGGACCAATTATAGATCCGACATTTGTTCCCTCCCTTTAATGATAAATAAATTCTGTGAAAAATGTCATATCAAGAAAAGTTTCTATGGTTCGGATGAGAGAGGAGTCCCTTTTCTCGTATTTCAAAACCAGGAATATAATTTCACCTTCTTCATTAAAATTTCATGCTAGTAATTTTTGCTACTAGAGTATTATAGACTTATTTTTCAAGGAAAACTCTATGCGTAGAGAAAAGTATCACTTTTTTCTGTTGTAGAGAGAAAAATAAGGTGAATAGTTTTATTTCACCTGAAAAATACGAATGATAATCGGGGGACACAAGGACTCATCCGAGACCTAATATTAACAATGTTATACAGGCTTTTATGTAAACTTTCATGTGAACAAGTAGAAGACACAGTTCAACACTTTACGAATGAACATTGTAATGTACAAATACACAAATATTAACGATTCTTTGTGCACAAATGAACATGAGTACACAATAGACACACACACACACACACATAGAAAAAGAGAAAGAGAAAGGAAACTTAGCACTTAATTATGTTGCATATAAAAGATGACTCGGTCGTCCATGTACGATCTATCCAATGGTGTTACCACTACCTTGCAATGTAAATATTTCTCTTTTCTAATATGTTGGAAAGATTTTTCGTGTCGTTTCCCATAAACGGTGCCAATCTTGTGGTAAAAAATCCATCAAAAGGGGGGTTACCAACAATCATGATAATAATATAAAAATAAATAAGTGAGAAATAAGGATTTATGTGGTTTGGCCATTGTTGGCCTATGTCCATAGGATTTTAATGGTGTTTCACTATAAACTTGAGAGAATTTATATGAGAGTGTTTCTCTAGCCTCTGACCCCTCTTTACACAATAGCAGGGGAGGCTCCCCTCTAAATAGAGTTAGGGATTACTATTGGATAAGTCGTATCCTTGTAGAGTTGACGTAGTTGGTCTTTAACTTTATCATGGACTCTTGTCATTCTTATCTTGTTACATTAAGTATGTGGCGTCATCTTGATCGACTTGATTGCCACGCATCACACTATTATTAGTGGTACATTTTTTTACTGCACAAATCTGATACTAATTTTTGGACCAAAAATTATCCCAATAGGGGGTTAATTGAGATTATAACATTTATTTGAATTTTGCAAATTAAAATTTCTTTCTTTCTTTTCACAAATCATGTTATCTTCCTTACAGCTTTGTTAAAATATTTTCATTGTTGGTTGATATAATAATTTCCCTTTTGTCCTGGCATCCGCACACATTCACAATCACATTTGAGCAATATAAATATTAAGAATATTAAAGTAAATCATGAATGTAAAGAGAGTAAGGGAGGATAAATTGACCAAGGGATATTTTTATATAGTTCAGCATTACATACGTCCATGTTGAGATGGTACTCGAGAAACTCCATTATTTTCCAGTTCAGTTAGGAGGAACCAAAACCTCATAAGGAATTTTAACACCTTGCAAACCACAACCAATAAGGAACTATACCCTTCCTTGTACAAGTAGAATACGAAATAGCCCAAGGTCTTATAATGCCTTGACTCCCCACAACAGTAGCACTACCGACTGTGAAAGATATAATATACTTCATGACTTTCTAGGGTCATCATAGACCGAGGCTTTCGTTATCTCGCCATTGACCCATGCTTTGCGGATCACCATAGACTGGATATAATAGTTTATTTGAGTGTTTTTATATCTTAAACACTTTTACAGTGATGTTTCTCCTTAATGAGTAAATGAATACATCGTATCCCACATCAATCTACTTGTTGAGTAAATAAACCAATGTACTCTTCTTGGTTATTGATAAGGCTTGGTGATTGTAGCCTTAGTTAATGTTGTTAGGTACATTTTGTTTGTTCAAAATACATCTTGTGAAATGGTTGGAACTTTGTCTCTCTAGAAATGTATCACTTTTAGTAATCACACACATTTGTATCAAGTAGGAATTTAGGTTAGATTTTGTCTTAGGTGATTTTAGAGTTTGAATCTCTAAGAACAAATGAGATTTTGGTTTTCTTTGTTCAAAAGATATTTTTGGTTTAAATCTCTTTTAAGCTTAAATATGGTGGTTTGGAACTGAATTCAAATGGTTATTGGGTTTGAAACTTCCACATTTGAAATGAGTATTGTTTTCTTTCACTGGAAATCATAAGATTTTTGTTTGGGATTTAATTCTTGGCACAAATGATATTTGGGTTTGATTCTTTAGCTTAAGTGGGTATTAGGTTTGGAACTTGACTAAAGAGATTTGGGGTTTGAATCTTTGGTTCAAATGGGTTTTGGGTTTGAAGCTTTGCTTTAATGGAGTTTTAATGTTTAAATTCTCACATTTGAAAATGAATAATGATTTATCCCACTAGAAATCACAAGGGATGAATGACATAAGCTTGGGATGAACTTGGTAGTCTGGATTGAAGCTTTTAATGGTCTATTCATAAACTTAACAAGAAACTAGCCATTCAAGGGTATTTTGATAAATTTCAGGGCTTTGGTTTTTTGTATTTCGAAAATTAGTCATTCCAAATATGTCAAATTGGCCACTTTGAGTCGACTCAAAGTGAAAAGATTATTTTGCATTGTTTAAGTCGACCTAAACCTACTTTGAGTCGATTTAAAGTGTGTACTTTGATGCATTTTGTTTTTTTAGGATGAGAGGTTAGCTTATGGTAAGTTTGGTTGGGTTTTTGGGTTATAATTTGATCATTCTTGGTGTGCTACATCTTCACATGCATTCCTAAACCACTCAACATTTTGGGATGTACTTTTGGAGCTTTAACATTTGTTTTGGCTTCTTGCATAGAGCTTTTGCACCTTATTTTGATTGCTTTGGTTAGACATGATCTTGAGAGGATTGACTTGAATTAGTAGAAGTTCATTGAAACTTAAGACAATGCTTATTGAAAGATGCACTACTTGAGTTGACTGGTTGAGTTGTCATTCATTGTGAGCTTTTGTTTGACTAGACTGGTTCATAAACTTGATTTGCTTGGATAATGACTTTTAAAGTGTATTATTATTTTAATTTTAAAGTTCATGGATCTTGGGTAAATGAGATACTTGTTGAATTGCTTTACTTACTTTGTATTGGGTTGCATTGTTACTAACATATATAATATTCTTGATGTTTTTCTTAGTTCTTTTAATTAATCTCTTATTGGCGTGTGTAGAGAATTCATTAATTTTGAATCATCAGCGTTGATGTCTTCCTATATTCTTCCTTGTAATTGATCTCTTGATGACATGTATAAAAATTATCTTCAACTTGAATCACCAATGTTGCTTGATCCTAAAATCTTAATCATACTTGAAAGAAATAGTTAGTAACATAAATATTATCAATGTGTAATCATTTTCACTATTTTTTTAATTCACAAATATCATTGGACCATTGTTTATCATCTTATTATTGTCAATCCGCCGCGAGACAAAAAAATTATATTTGTAATTATTTTACCATAAAATTAAATTTGCAATGTTGATACAACAAAATAATTTGGCAGTGTTATACTAAAAAATTGAGTACGCAGTGTAATTATATATTTTTATGAAAAAGAAAAATGAAGCATATAAAACATTAAAAATGAGTGAAAAATAAAATAAAAATAAGCGTGCAAATTTAATTCGCACTTTACCGAAGGTGTACCGGTGGCTAGAATCTGATGATCGAAAGTCCGTCTATATTCGTGGTTCAATTTTTGAAAAGACGGTAACATTAGTATTTTTTTTAAACACCTCATTTTAAGTAAAAAATCTATGAATTAGAATTGTAAGGAAAAAAATTTGATAAAAACGTATTTTAAAAAGAACAATTTTCTATTAAGGACCAAAGAAATATGAACCAAATTTATAAAAGAAAAGTTGACAATGCTAAAATTATAACAAGAATTATAAACTTAATTCTCTCTTTTTAAATAATGGTAGAATTAGTATTAAAAAAATAAAATAAAATAAACTTAGAAATACGTACTACTTCTACAAAAAGAAAATTGAATGTCCCATACCTTAACATGTTGTTATAAATCCTACAAATGCATAATTTAATTTACTTATTAGATAATTCATAAATTTATGTATTAATTACTAAAATATATTTTATTAATTATATAATTATTTAATTTATTATTTAAATATAAATTAGTTACTACGATAGGTGACCCCTAGTAGTCCTAGTGTTGCACCGGACATATCCTTTATAAAGTTAAGGAAACTAACATCCTGATTTTTTTTTTATATTTGAGATAGATAAATCTAAGTATGATATTAATTCAGGGGCTTAAATCAAAATAACTCACGTTTAAAACACATAATTTTGCTCATAAAGAAGTGGTTGAGTGATGTGTAAAAATGTGAGTATTAAAATAAATGGTATGGAGGGAATTTAGAGAGAGGGAGTATGCATTTTATTTCTCAATTGTATTATGTATATATCAAAACCATATAGGGATCCTCCTATTAATAGGACATAGTGAGGTATCTTAAAAGACACAGAATATGAGTGGAAATCCACCCAAAAGACACATGATTAAACGTTCCCCCTTGGAAGTACATCATATCCACCATTCAATGATTTTTGCCTCATTAAAACCTTACTAAAGAAATTCAAGTAGGAAAAAACCAAAGTGAAGGAAAAAGAGTACAACTTTTATTACCATTGAATTGGTGTTGGACGTGCTTAATGATGCCTCATTAAAACATTTACTAGAAAATTCCAATGGGAAAAACCTAGTAAAAGGAAAAAGAGTACAACGCACTTTTGTCTAAGAGCATGATTTTTTTATTCTCCTCCTGAAAAGGAGCTCCCCCTGATTTGCATATCTCAAATTGACTGTTGGTGAATGATAGACAGGGTTTTGCCGCGACACGAGACTCACCTACACGCCGGTCATTTTATATTCGGCTCACCAACTCTATATAAAAACCTAAGTTACGACTCTACTTGCGATACAAGTACAGCGGTAAGTCGGGTATCGAATCCACAGAGAATGTTCGATAGATCGTAACAAATTATTAATTCAGGAATAAAAGTGTAAAAGGGTGATGTGTGCATGGAAATTAATAAAAGAATAAGTTAAGTTTAAATAAAGTAAAAGCGAGGATTGGGATATCATCCAACCATACGGCTCGAAACAACTAATAGTCAGAATTTCGGCTCGAGAATAATTTAATCGAGCATTAACAATTAATAATAAACTTCACACAATAAGGAATTTAAGCCAAAGTTGCGTGAATAAATAATTAACGAAAAATGGTCGCATGCGGATTAAACTCGAATTATTGCTATAAACACTAACTTTGCATGACAAAGAAAGTTAAACGCATAATAATACGACTTTAATACGCGCGGGTTCAATTAAACGCAATTTTACACAAAAACTAATTTTCGGAGCTCGGGGCCCGTTAATGGCGGAACGACATCCCGACCCTATTTATCTAGGGGCACATAATGATTAAACTAAACTACAACTAATTAAACTAGGAAAGAAAGTAATAAAGAAATTAAACTAATTAACAAAGCATGAAACTAAGTTACAAAGCACAAATTAGACAAGAACAACTTATATAAATGGAGATGGAAGTGAAAAGTTCAACATACACAACCCGTATGGTTGTCAACCCAAAGAGAAATGAAGACAAGCTCTCCAAACCCACAAACCCTAGGCTAAATTAAGTGAAACTGAATATATTTCTAAGTATATCTGATATTATAAGAAAATTGGGTTATATAGTAAGTTGGAATAAAAGAAAAGAATAAAGAAAAGAAGGAAAAATATCTGCAGAAAACAGGAGATCGATCGATCGACCCCTTTGGTTGATCAATCGATCATTAAAATCGTGTAAAAAAATATGAAGGATCGATCGATCGATCAAGCAGGGCAGAACCTCCTTTCCTCCTGTTTTGGCATGTTTTCTTCTCCGCTAGAAATGTCGTAACTTCTTCGTTCGGACTCGGAATCGCGCACCGTTCATGGCCACGCGAAGCATGTGAGGAGGGCTACAACTTTCGTGAGATGTCGGGATAGGTGCCCAAACTGAATCCCAATTATACCTCATATAGCATGTTAACAATATAAACCGAGGTTGTCTGGTTAACGGGCTTAAATATAGAGATTAAGGCACCTGAGGGGGCTAAAATGCGTAGGTTCGATGGATGAAATACGCAATATTTGCGTATTATCACACCCCCTAACTTACACATGTAACACCTCGCTTAAGATAATAATGGGTGGCCAGCCCTATACTACATTAAATCAGGAGTTTCAGATGGTTCGGTCTCAACACCAATTGTCGGTACAAATATATTATAGACTAACTACCCGATATCAAGTAAGCGAGATGTTAAAATTAAATAAAATATGCAACAGACAACAAACCAATACTATAAGCTATTAACAAAGAAAAGAAAAATGCATACAATAACTATGATAAATGAAATGCTAGAATAAAATGAAATGAGTAACTACAAACGAATATACCACAAAGAAATAAACCCGAATAAGCTGTCGGGGCACAGACAATACAATATCTGAAATGGAATAAATATAAACATTTATAAATATCCCTTGGGTGAAAACCCCATACACAAATTGAATCCTACCTTGATTTTTAAAGAAGTAGGAAGCGACTACATTCTATATCCCGTAACAGTCTGCACCTGTCACGGCTCCAAGACTCTGGATAGAAGGTCATTCGGCATCCATGCGGTAGGACACCTGTAGTAATATATATATATATATATATATATATAAACGGGTCAGAGCCCGAGTTGTAAAAAAAATATTTAGCAAGTGTGTTAACCGTGCATAATAAATATCAATGCACTTATTTCATAATTAAAGTGGAATCGCACTCTCGTGAAACCCCAACTCACCTCTCATCTAACGGCGCGCACCTATTCGTGTCCTGAGATTTCAGTTAAATTACCCCAATTATAAGGACAACCTAACTTACCATAGGCCCACCCTATTCCCACGAGATCTTCCTTCCTATCATAACCCAAGAATCCACTCTTTCTAAACACACTTAATTATTTTTACAAACATGTATGCCATACTAGTCATAATGGATTCCGGTTTATAATTTAATCAATTATAATTCTTAATACATTACCCATATACATTTGGGTTTAAATCATATGATTTAGTTTCTAAATAACATGCATACAAATTATTATTGACAAAACTTCTCTCCAATCTCAACATTGCACTATGTTTCGTGCGTGGGGGGTCTCGCAAAGCGAAATATAAACAAGGAACCCCCCCGTTACACTACTCCTTACAATGTCGATCCTAGAGATCCATTATGCCATACATACAATTTAATACTACTACAACTACTAAATTTAGATTACCATATAAAAATAACTTAAAATCACCAATAATATCCTTGGGATGATGTAACCGAAATATTCCTTAAATGCGATACATCAACCCCCATCAATCTAGTACATCATAATCATCCAAGATCTACTCCATAAAGATTCCATATCCTTTCACCTATAGGATATATAAACATATATATAGGTATTTATTCTAACCATATATATATATGCAATCATCCATTCCCATAGCCAAGTGTACATACCATATATGATGTACAATGGCCATGCACATAATATACCCGGCTATATATATCGTCGATAAACTGCACCATGGTATCATCTTCCCAGTGCCCGGCTCACGTAGCAACACTGGGGACCACCTGGTGGGGCTAAACGACACCCATCTCATGATAAACTCATGCACACAACGTCCCAAGAAGCGGTCATAGATCCTAATCGGCAATGAGATGAAACATACCCACCACGTCTCATCCCAAAAGAAATGTAAATCACATAATAACACACTGGATGAGTATGACCTGGGGACTATCCACACCCTGCTCCTCGAGCCAGGATGCTCACCCTCTATGCGAAAACTTCCCAATGATAGCATGAGCGGGGTATGCTTAACCACATAAGTATATATATATCATTCACATGCACAATATATATACATCCATATGATTACATCATATGATTAAACCATCACATACGGTTTAGATATTCACAACATAAATATATCCATATATTCATATTTATACAGATATATATATACACATATCCATATATATATATATATATACACCAACTATATCTCGTTCATGTGTATAAGATATATAAACTCGGCTTTAAGTATACATAATCCTCAATATACTAGCCGTCACCCCAAACTCATTTAATTGACCTCGATATGTGAATTCAATCCCTCACTTGAAGCATATTCATCCATTTTTCCTATGATGAATAGTCTCCCAAAAACATATGTATATATCCAACATTAGGGTTATCACCCAAAGTTTAGTGTAAGAAACCATCACTACACATCTCCTCTATATTCGAGAGTACATAATTATCTTTAGTACTATTTGACCATTGGCATATACATGACTAATATTCTACAAACCACAACTTATCCCAACTTCATTTCAAGTGTTGGAATCCCAATGGTTACTTCCACTCAATTATGTGCAAACTATCCTGACTAGAATTGTACTAACATTCATTCTAGTTGATAATACGATCCAATCGTTCCCAATCTCACCTACGGTTCACTTGATCTTATGAACCCTTACTCCTATTGGGTTACCGATTGTTCCTTAATTTAAACGTTTCTAAGGATACATGACCCCTCTCTCTCTTAGATCCCCAAACCTTAAACTCAATAGAATCCTATTTACCAAAAGGATTTGGCATTACTCTCGGCCTACAATTACGAGCCATGCCCTCACAACTCTCTCTATAAGAGTTCTTAACTTCACCTCATATCTATACTCACTCTCGTGATCTAATATTAGGATTTCCATCCCCAATGAAGTTTCTCACTATCTCTATACACAACTCTAATGCATACATGTATACATACTTTCCCAAATTGTCCCAAGAAGTCCCCATAATCACAACGTGTGAGAAACCCCTTACATGTCTCCAAAACATATCTCTTACATCATAAGAGAAGGCCCCAAATCAATAAACCCAACCAAAAAGGGTTAGAAATCATTCTAGAGAAAATTCCTCAAAATGCCCTATTTTCGAATTGATTCGGCCCAGTGAATCGATTCGGCCTCCAAGGAGAATCGATTCGGGTCCAAAGACCTGGGCTTCTATCTCAAGCCGAATCGATTCGGTCAATGCAGACCTGCCAATTTGCCTAAGCCGAATCGATTCGCTTAAAGGGTAAATCGATTCGGGTCTGCAGAATTTGAAGGGTTCTTCTTCTTCATTGAACCCACGAATTCTAAACCCTAGAATTTCTATTGTAACCCCAAATCTTCATCACAATATGATTCTAAGCCAATAAATCAACCCAAAGTTGATCCCAACCATTTCTACACTATCAAACCCATATCTAAACATCAATTTCAAGATTTAAACCCAAAAATCTAGGTTTTGATATTTATACCCAAAAACCATTTCTTTAACCCACAAATTATGAAATCAAATACACAAATGACCTATTTAGCAAGATTCAACACTTGCCTCAGATTTGTAGAGGTTGGATCGTCCTCGTTGTCGCGTTTGGGCCGGAATATCCAAGCTTTTCTTCCTCTCTCTCTTCCTTCTTCTTCTTTCTTTCTTCTTCTCCCTCTAGGGCTTTTTCTTTCTTTCTCCCAAATGAGAATGGCTTAATTCGTAAGCCTTTAAATCCCTTAAAATATAAGTCCCAATTTTGTTAATACACACTTTAAATGACTCGTTTACTCCAATTCGAGTCAAACTGACTTAAAAACATTCCGGAGCCAAAATAAAACCCAATGACAGTCATTTCGACTATCTCGACCCTTCCAGGATCGATAGTACCCTCAAAATCATCATCCGGAATACTTTGAAATGTCCTCTATTTTTGGGCCTCAATTCCCAAATTTTAAAATTCTCCAATTTAATTAAATTTTATTTTCCCAAAAATTTAATTCCTCAGTCTCCAAAGTCAAGGGTTGTTACAACACATTGCTAGTCCCTAGCAATGAAATAGGATGCAACAAGAACAACAAGTAAACCAAAAATAGGAGATAGTACAAAAATATGGTATAAAAGCAATAAAAAGATAAGGCCACTTTCGTGGGCGAACGATTGCATTTAGCATATGCAATAAGTCGTTAAACCCCTAGGTTACCCTAGTGGACGAGTGTCATCTCGTGAGGGTTTTCAGGGATGATACCCACAAACATCATAAAGTTTCCTCAAAATATGCCTAATCACATGCGACAAACTCAACAGTACAAACAAGATTTCAACATGTTATTAGCAAAGCAAACGAATTCACGTGAAAAGTTCGTAGTTATTAACATTATAGAAAGCACCTCAATGAATTGAAACTTTAACATGTGGGAGGGGAGTGAGCACACGCACAATATGATTTGGCAAAAACTTAAATAACTTGGATACTAAATATCAAAGCATGCATAAAAGTCAATCCTCACGGGTATTACACTCATCAAATGAATTCACTTGAAACAGGGAGGTAACACACGGGACATGCGGGCATAAGGAGTAAATGTAAAGGGAAACTTGGTTGCGCACATGTCACAAATGAAGAACGCTATATAGGAAATAAAAACTGTAATCTCAGTGAAAGGATACCGCACATATAAAAGAGGCGAAATGCATTTTCACAGATTATCAAAACTATTCAAACCTTTAAATTACATCTACTTAAAATCACATAGGACTTTAATAGGGTTGTAATGTAGGCTAGGTTAGGGTACGAAGTGAAAGGGATGTATATACGGATTCAAAGGTGTTTGGGGATGAAACTCGGGATAATGGGAAAAAGTGGGCAATTTCAAAATTGGAAAAAGATTTCCCAACAAGCATTAGATATAACAATCCAGAGAGTAACAAGGATTATTGAATCACTATACACAATATATACACTTTCTCTTTCTTTTTCTTTTCTTCTTTTTCTTTTTCTTACTTTTTTTTCTTTTGTTTTCATTTGTTTTCAACTTTCTCTTTTTCATTCTCTTTTTCACTACATTTTCTTCTTTTCTCACTCTTTTCATGCTCAAATTGCAACCACAAAACAACAATATCATTCAATACCAAGTAAACAATCCAAACAAGGGTATGTAAGGTAATATGTATGGTATAAAACTCCAATTTGGAGTCGGTTAGGGGAATTTGGGTAATAAAACAAAAAGCTAGTATTTAGGCTCAAGTGGGTTGACTAGGGAACATATAAAGGTGAGGTCAAGGTCATATGGGTGATATACAAAGATGGCCTATGATCATTTCACAAATTTTACGCAATTCTCGAGTCAAAACAATATATGAAAATCATGCTCAAGTAATACATTTCATATATAAACTCAATTAATGAATGGTCAATGAAAGAATAAAGAGATTACCAACGACTGTAACGTTTTTAAAGAGGAAATAATATGGTATACACTCACAAATGAAGATAAGACTCTAATCTCACTCAGTGTAAGTATATACAATGCAACAAAAGCCTACCGAGTTATAAAAATCTTCAAACAAATCAAGATAAGTGCATGTGCTCACGGGATTAAAGTTTAATTCATGAAGTTATTCATAATATTAATGATTTGAGGACTAAACACTAATAACTTCTAAAATCGAGAACATGCATCGTTGAATTGTCTAATGGATCGAGCAATTATTAAAATTTATCATCAGAAACAAAGGCAAACTGTCCAACAAAGGAGAAAAAAAGAAAGAAAATATTTTTGAAAACTTTCAAACTTTTAACAAAAACATGCTTTGTAACTAAATTGTAGTCAAATTCAAGGACTAGACAGTGAAATGGATAGAATATCCCATACCCCTAACTTCAATGTTGCATTGTTCCCAATGCATCCATTAAAGAACACAACAAAAAGATAGGAAAAGAATGATATTACCCAAATTTGGAGCGATCTCCACAAGTACAAGTCCAAATGAATCTGCAAAACAAGTTAGTACAAAGAACATGAAAAATATACACCGATGTATTAAGTTAAAAGAATCTATGTCACAAGTCAAAATAATATAGAGGGGCTGAAGTGCAAATACTAGATAAATTGATGGTGAACTTTTTGATTTTATAAAATGGAAGGTCACACACATCAAAATCAAATAAACAGCCACAAACTATACTCTCATTGCTCATTTCATAAGTTCCAAACAAAACAACTTAATACGTTATAATTATGAAAAAGAAAGAAATAAAAATAAAATACAAAATACAATATAATATTGGTCCCAGAAATGCCAAAATGACCCAAAACAGCAGTAGCCTAGTGGCCGGAACAACTAGGATCAGAAAGATCCTGAAAATGAGGAGGTAGCGTTGTGTCCCGATCATGCCTCTGCAAGTAAAGGTCTCACATCATTGCCTGCATCATCCGGTACTCATGCCTCTATTGTGCTCTCGCCAGACTCTACTCGGCCCACTCCTACCACTGCTCAGCCTGCTACTGTCTCAGCTCTAACTGCTACTGGTCCAGGCGGGACTCCTATGTAGCCCACCTGAGTTGGGTCTCCTCCCAGCGTTGGTCCTGCACGGCCTGAAAATGCCTTAAAGCGGGCATCTAAATCTGTGTGTGGCACGTGAGAACCCTCACCCTTCTTCATACCTCAAATCTCTGCCTCCTCCCCTGCCATATCATCCGCCTCTGCCCTCTGTCTTTTGTCCCCCTAAGCGTGGGTCAACATCTTCGAGATATTATCCTTTGTGAGAATCCCTAGTGGCTCATGCTTGCGATCACTGTCATATTCTGGGCAACCATGAGAAGTGCAGATCCTCGTGATGAGGGCAGGAAAAGGAAGGGAATACCTCCAAGCGATCTCCGTGGATGTCGCCAGCATCGTCTCCAAAAATATTTTGGGCAAACTGATATCGCCCAAATCATGAAGAAAAGTGTAGATGAATGTTGCGTGCTTGTGACGAACCTCTAACCGGTTGCTCGTCACCATGAATAAGTGGACGTTGATGTAGTGGAGAAGTCTCGGTAAGTCTGCCATTGCAGCCGAACGGAATGCACCTTTCTTACATACCTCGCCCGGCTCAAGGGCCTCTATCAACGTCGCATGCCCAAACATATCCCCATCCAAAAGGCTGATAGGATCCGCAGGGTCTGGCACGCTCATAAAAGCTGCCAAATCAGAATGGCGGAAAGTTATTCGCACCCCACGGACCATGGCCTCATATGTAGTAGGCCCCTGCCCTCTCACCTTTACCAATATCGCATAAAACAATCGGACAAGCTCTTCATTAACGCGTCCATTGGAAGCGAGAAAGGGCTCCAATCCTTGTCGGCACAACAAAACCCGCGCCTCCTGTGGTATATGATCAAGGGTCCAGGCAAAATGATAACCCAGCGGTCGCTCTGAAGTCTGAAAATAGGCCTGAAACCAGTCTCGCTCCTGCTCGCAACGAAACCCCTCGAAGCCCACGTTGGGCAAGCATCGCGTGAACTTGTATTTCTTGATAGCGGCCATTTCAACCTAAAAAATAATAATTAAGCAATACAAAAAAAATTGTTAGCACAATTAATGGTTAGTTAGTGTACAAGTTGAAATGGTGGGTGCACGTGCGCAAAACCGAGGGAAAAAAATTCAACATTACGATAAAATTTGTCGGAATACGACAAGGAGTGAAAATCACCCCAAGTGTGCGCCAAAAATGGATTGAAAACTGTTTAGGTCATTTTAGCGAACACTTGACGTGCGCAATGTGCGTCGAGGGTGAAAAATACCATTTTGAACCAACAAATGAGCCCCATTCATGAACAAAATAACAATGCAACAATACACATGTGTTCATGAATGGATATAAATCAATAATCGCAAGTGAAATTAGTTGGAACAACCAAAAACAGGGAGAAATCCACACACATTCAAACATGTCAAAAATTGGATAAAACAGTGTAAACATGACAACTTTCAACCAAAATCTGCAAATACATAAGTTTAGAGGAAGGATTATACCTTTGAAGTGAAGATTGGGGCTGAAAAATGAAGGAAATATGGTGGGGGAATTTTAGGGCACAAAATTGGGAGAAGAGGGAAAAAAGAAATGAGGAGAAAGTGGGAAAAACAAACATTTCTCGGCCTTTAACAGCTTGATCGATTGAGTGAGCCTTGGGCATCGATCGATCGATCAAACAGCAAAATGCCCACTGCATGCTGTTTTAAAATGTGTGGGTGGGGGGGGGGGGGGATTGCATTTTGAGAGTATGGGGGGGGGGGGGGGGGTGAAATTGATATATAAGTATATGAGAATAAAAATACAAGGAAAAAAATTAAAAATTAAAATAAAATAAACAAGGAATTGGACTAAATATGCACATACATACACATATGGTAACCAAAAAATGAAAAATATATACGACGAGCGACACACACACATGTTCACAAAGAAATGAAAAATAAAGTAAAAAGAAAAAGAAAAACAAATGCAAATGTGTGAGAATGAGTGTGTGTAAAATAAAGAAAAATGTTTTTGTGATTTTTTTTTTCATTTTTTTCTTAACAAAAGTATGCCGGGACGACGAATCTTCGCAAATTCAATCCCGTTGAACCTACAAAAGAGTTAGAACCAAGAATACGAAAAGAAATAAAAAGATATTAATTAATTAGACTAGACTAAATTAAGATAAAATAAAAAAAAATGAAGAAGTTAGTATATATAACCTACACATAGGAATCCTAATTAGCTATATACTAAGAATTGAAATTTTTGAGGGTCCATCCAAAACACAATTTGACTTTAACGGATCAACAGTGGACCCTACCGAACATGCATGCCTCCCGAAAAATAGGAATTCCGTGCAAACGACGGAAGGCATGTGTAAGGTGGTAAAAGTGAACCATCCCCAATTACAAATTTGGGAGGGAGGATGGAGGATTTGAATAGGACGAGCGACAAATACACATGCGGGCCAAGAAAAATTGAATCATCTCCCAAGTATTTTAAAGTTGGAATGGGAGGCGGCGCACATAAGGGCAAAGATGTCGTCATGAAAAACGGCTCGAGCGAGTACTCCTCGTCTGTGAAAAGGTTTGGAACAAAAAAGTTTGAACCGATTAATCGGGTACTAGAATTGGTGTGGCACTATAGAATAAAGACGGGGATGAAAAAAACTCAATCCCAGGCAACGAGTGATCATGGCTTGAAAATTGAATTTCGGAAGAAATAGGATCCTTTACGATGAAACTTTCTTCTTTGAAAATAAAAGAAGAAACGAACTCATTGCAAATGGATACTATGCCCTTTTCGTCCTCGTTTTCATTCTCTACTATACCATGGGTCAAGTCAAGGATGATTTGTTCCAAAGTAGGAACGAAGTCCTCATTTGGTTCAAAACAGTCCTTGACTTCGGCAGCCTCCGAAGAAAAGTCGTCGTCGGATTCGAATAATAAATCCAACTCATGTTCCCAACAAAGATTTACTTCTCGATAACGGTTTTCAATCCTATCATTTTCAAGCATGCGCAATCCCTCACCGAAAGTCATAGGGCGAGGAGCGGATTCTTGGAATTGAGAGTTTTGGAAATTATTCTCGAGACTACACTCAAAATCATTAACAAAAGAATTTTGAAAATGATTAAAATTTGTTTCAAAATTCTTATCATAAGGATCTTGCGACCCAGAATCAAAATGATCACGCCCAAAATTGATGTAATCCAAACTTTGACTTTCGTAATACTCACCCAATGTCATTTTAGATGTTACAATTTTTTGGGATTGCAAGTATTGACCAAAAGTCATAGGTTTACCGGAATTTTGAGAGTTATCATTAGGATTCCCAGAAAAGTCAGAATAAGATACGCTTGCCCTAAAATAAAGCTCGAGAGGACAAATTCCACAAAGATGATGTGCGCGTGGCAAAATTCAAGCATTTCTAGGCGCTCAAATGTATAAGTCCTACAAAAAAGGTTAAAACAAAGAATACAAATACAAAAGAAAGAATACTACGAACCAATAAGACAATTACAATCTAAATCAAAATGTTCCTCGACAACGGCGCCATTTGATAGACAAGGTTTTTCCGCGACGCGAGAGTCACCTACGCGCCGATCGTTTTATATTCGACTCACCAACTTTATATAAAAACCTAAGTTACAACTCTACTTACAATACAAGTACAGCGGTAAGTCGGGTATCGAATCCACAGAGAATGTTCAATAGATCGTAACAGATTATTAATTCAGAAATAAAAGTGTAAAAGGGTGACGTGTGCTAGGATATAAAAGAAAAGAATAAGTTAAGTCTAAATAAAGTAAAAGCGAGGATTGGGATATCATCCAACCATATGGCTAGAAACAACTAGTAGTTAGAATGTCGGATCGAGAACAATTTAATCGAGCATTAACAATTAATCAAAAACTTCACACAATAAGGAATTTAAACCAAACTTGCGTGAATAAATAATTAACGAAAAATGGTCGCACGCGAATTAAACTCGGATTATCGCTATAAACACTAACTTTGCATGACAAAGAAAGTTAAAAGCGTAATAATTCGACTTTAATACGCGTGGGTTTAATTAAATGCAATTTTGCACAAAACCTAATTTTCGGAGCTCGAGGCCCGTTAATGGCGGAACGACATCCCGACCCTATTTATCTAGGGGCACATAATGATTAAACTAAATTACAACTAATTAAACTAGGAAAGCAAGTAATAAAGCAATTAAACTAATTAACAAAGCATGAAACTAAGTTACAAAGCACTAATTAGATAAGAATAACTTATATAAATGGAGATGGAAGTGGAAAGTTCAACATACACAACCCATATGGTTGTCAACCCAAAGAGAAATGAAGCCAAGCTCTCCAAACCCACAAACCCTAGGCTAAACTAAGTGAAACTGAATATATTTCTAAGTATATCTGATATTATAAGAAAATTGGGTTATATAGTAAGTTGGAATAAAAGAAAAGAAGGCAAAATATCTACAAAAAATAGGGGATCGATCGATCGACCCTTTTGGTCGATCGATCGATCATTGAAATCGTGGCAAAAAATATAAAGAATCGATTGATCAATCCTTTTGATCGATCAAGCAGGGCGGAACCTCATTTCCTCCTGTTTTGGCATATTTTCTTCTCCGCTAGAAACGTCGTAACTTCTTCGTTCGGACTCGAAATCGTGCACCGTTCATGGCCACGCGAAGCATGTGAGGAGGACTACAACTTGCGTTAGATGTCGGGCCAGGTTCCCAAACCCTGAATTGACCGGATTGCCTTTGAACGTGCGATTGCGTACGGAACTTCACCGGAATGCGTCTGAACTCCATACTTAGTACCTAAATACCTACAAAAGCCCAATTATACCTCATATAGCATGTTAATAATATAAACCGATGATATCTGGTTAACGGACTTAAATATAGAGATTAAGGCACCCGAGGGGGCTAAAATGAGTAGGTTCGACGGATGAAATACGCAATATTTATTATCACAAACGACGAATCTTCGCAAATTCAAGCTGCGTTGAACCTACAAAAAGAGTTTGAACCAAGCATACAAAAAAATATAAAAAGAGATTAACTAATTACACTAGACTAAATTAAGAAAAAATAAAAAATGAAGAAGTTAGTATATACAACCGACACAAAGGACTTCTAATTAGCTATATACTAAGAGTTGAAATTTTTGAGGGTCCATCCAAAACACAATTTGACTTTGACGGATCAATAGTGAACCCTTCAGAACATGCATGCCTCCCAAAAAATAGGAATTTCGTTCAAACGACGGAAGAAATCTGTAAGGTGGTAAAAGTGAACCATCCCCAATTGAAACTTTGGGAGGGAGGATGAGCGATTTGGATAGGACGGGCGACAAATACACATGTGGGCCAAGAAAAATAGAATCATCTCCCAAGTTTTTTAAAGTTGGAATGGGAGGCGATGCACATGAGGGCAAAGATGCCGTCATGGAAGGCGACTCGAGTGAGTACTCCTCATTAGTGAAACGGTTTGGAACTGAAAAGTTTTGAACCGATTCATCGAGTACTAGAATTGGTGTGACAGTATAGAATAAAGACAGGGATGAAAGAAATTCAATCTTAGGTGATGAGTGATCATCACCGAAAGATTGAATTTCGAAAGAAATAGGATCGTTTACAATGAAACTTTCTTCTTTGAAAATCAAAGAAGAAACGAATTCATTACAAATGGATACTAGGCTTGTTTCATCTTCATTTTCATTCTCTACTATACCATGGGTCAAGTCAAGGATGATTTGTTCCAACGTAGGAGCGAAGTCCTCATTTGGTTCAAAACAGTCCTCGACTTCAATAGTCTCCAAAGAAAAGTCGTCGTCGGATTCAAATAATAAATCCAACTCATGTTCCCAACAACGATTTTCTTCCTGATAACAGTTTTCAATCCTCTCACTTTCAAGCATGCGCAATCCCTCACCGAAAGTCATGGGGCGAGGAGAGGATTCTTGGAATTGAGAGTTTTGGAAATTGTTCTCGGAACTACACTTAAAATCATTAACATAAGAATTTTGAAAATGACTACAATTTGTTTCAAAATTCTTATCATAAGGATCTTGCGACCCAGAATCAAAATGATCACGCCCAAAATTGATGTAATCCAAACTTTGACTTTCGTAATACTCACCCAATGTCATTTTAGATGTTGCAATTTTTTGGGATTGCAAGTATTGACCAAAAGTCATAGGTTTACCGAAATTTTGAGAGTTATCATTAGGATTCCCAGAAAAGTCAGAATAAGATATGCTTACCCTAAAATAAAGCTCGAGAGGACAAATTCCACAAAGATGATATGCGCGTGGAAAAATTTAAGCATTTCTAGGTGCTCAAATGTAGAAGTCCTACAAAAAAGGTTAAAACAAAGAATACAAATACAAAAGAAAGAATACTATGAACCAATAAGACAATTACAATCTAAATCAAAACGTTCCTCGACAACGGCGCCATTTGATAGACAGGGTTTTTCCGCGACGCGGGAGTCACCTACGCGCCGATCGTTTTATATTCGACTCACCAACTCTATATAAAAACCTAAGTTACGACTCTACTTACGATACAAGTACAGCGGTAAGTCGGGTATCAAATCCACAGAGAATGTTCAATAGATCGTAACAGATTATTAATTCAGAAATAAAAGTGTAAAAGGGTGACGTGTGCTAGGATATAAAAGAAAAGAATAAGTTAAGTCTAAATAAAGTAAAAGCGAGGATTGGGATATCATCCAACCATATGGCTAGAAACAACTAGTAGTTAGAATGTCGGATCGAGAACAATTTAATCAAGCATTAACAATTAATCAAAAACTTCACACAATAAGGAATTTAAACCAAAGTTGCGTGAATAAATAATTAACGAAAAATGGTCGCACGCGAATTAAACTCGGATTATCGCTATAAACACTAACTTTGCATGACAAAGAAAGTTAAAAGCATAATAATTCGACTTTAATACGCGCGGGTTTAATTAAACGCAATTTTGCACAAAATCTAATTTTCGGAGCTCGAGGCCCGTTAATGGCGGAACGACATCCCGACCCTATTTATCTAGGGGCACATAATGATTAAACTAAATTACAACTAATTAAACTAGGAAAGCAAGTAATAAAGCAATTAAACTAATTAACAAAGCATGAAACTAAGTTACAAAGCACTAATTAGATAAGAATAACTTATATAAATGGAGATGGAAGTGGAAAGTTCAACATACACAACCCATATGGTTGTCAACCCAAAGAGAAATGAAGCCAAGCTCTCCAAACCCACAAACCCTAGGCTGAACTAAGTGAAACTGAATACATTTCTAAGTATATCTGATATTATAAGAAAATTGGGTTATATAGTAAGTTGGAATAAAAGAAAAGAAGGCAAAATATCTACAAAAAACAGGGGATCGATCGATCGACCCTTTTGGTCGATCGATCGATCATTGAAATCGTGGCAAAAAATATAAAGAATCGATTGATCAATCCTTTTGATCGATCAAGCAGGGCGGAACCTCATTTCCTCCTGTTTTGGCATATTTTCTTCTCCGCTGGGAACGTCGTAACTTCTTCGTTCGGACTCGAAATCGCGCACCGTTCATGGCCACGCGAAGCATGTGAGGAGGAATACAACTTGCGTTAGATGTCGGGCCAGGTTCCCAAACCCTGAATTGACCGGATTGCCCTTGAACGTGCGATTGCGTACGGAACTTCACCGGAATGCGTCTGAACTCCATACATAGTACCTAAATAGCTACAAAAGCCCAATTATACCTCATATAGCATGTTAATAATATAAATCGATGTTATCTGGTTAACGGACTTAAATATAGAGATTAAGGCACCCGAGGGGGCTAAAATGAGTAGGTTCGACGGATGAAATACGCAATATTTATTATCACAAACGACGAATCTCCGCAAATTCAAGCTGCGTTGAACCTACAAAAAGAGTTTGAACCAAGCATACAAAAAAATATAAAAAGAGATTAACTAATTACACTAGACTAAATTAAGAAAAAATAAAAAATGAAGAAGTTAGTATATACAACCGACACATAGGACTTCTAATTAGCTATATACTAAGAGTTGAAATTTTTGAGGGTCCATCCAAAACACAATTTGACTTTGACGAATCAATAATGAACCCTCCAGAACATGCATGCCTCCCAAAAAATAGGAATTTCGTTCAAACGACGGAAGAAATCTGTAAGGTGGTAAAAGTGAACCATCCCCAATTGAAACTTTGGGAGGGAGGATGAGCGATTCGGATAGGACGGGCGACAAATACACATGTGGGCCAAGAAAAATAAAATCATCTCCCAAGTATTTTAAAGTTGGAATGGGAGGCGATGCACATGAGGGCAAAGATGCCGTCATGGAAGGCGACTCGAGCGAGTACTCCTCATTGGTGAAAAGGTTTGGAACTGAAAAGTTTTGAACCGATTCATCGAGTACTAGAATTGGTGTGACAGTATAGAATAAAGACGGGGATGAAAGAAATTCAATCTCAGGCGATGAGTGATCATCGCCGAAAGATTGAATTTCGAAAGAAATAGGATCGTTTACAATGAAACTTTCTTCTTTGAAAATCAAAGAAGAAACGAATTCATTACAAATGGATACTAGGCCTGTTTCATCCTCATTTTGATTATCTATTATACCATGGGTCAAGTCAAGGATGATTTGTTCCAACGTAGGAGCGAAGTCCTCATTTGGTTCAAAATAGTCCTCGACTTCGGCAGTCTCCGAAGAAAAGTCGTCGTCGGATTCAAATAATAAATCCAACTCATGTTCCCAACAACGATTTTCTTCCTGATAACAGTTTTCAATCCTCTCATTTTCAAGCATGACCAATCCCTCACCGAAAGTCATGGGGTGAGGAGCGAATTCTTGGAATTGAGAGTTTTGGAAATTATTCTCGGAACTACACTCAAAATCATTAACATAAGAATTTTGAAAATGACTTCAATTTGTTTTAAAATTCTTATCATAAGGATCTTGCGACCCAGAATCAAAATGATCACGCCCAAAAATGATGTAATCCAAACTTTGACTTTCGTAATACTCACCCAATGTCATTTTAGATGTTGCAATTTTTTGGGATTGCAAGTATTGACCAAAAGTCATAGGTTTACCGAAATTTTGAGAGTTATCATTAGGATTCCCAGAAAAGTCAGAATAAGACATGCTTACCCTAAAATAAAGCTCGAGAGGACAAATTCCACAAAGATGATGTGCGCGTGGCAAAATTCAAGCGTTTCTAGGCGCTCAAATGTAGAAGTCCTGCAAAAAAGGTTAAAATAAAGAATACAAATACAAAAGAAAGAATACTATGAACCAATAAGACAATTGCAATCTAAATCAAAATGTTTCCCGGCAACGGCGCCATTTGATAGACAGGGTTTTGCTACGATGCGAGAGTCACCTATGCACCGATCGTTTTATATTCGGCTCACCAACTCTATACAAAAACCGAAGTTACGACTCTACTTATGATACAAATACAGCGGTAAGTCGGGTATCGAATCCACAGAGAATGTTCGATAGATCGTAACAGATTATTAATTCAGGAATAAAAGTGTAAAAGGGTGATGTGTGCTAGGAAATAAAAGAAAAGAATAAGTTAAGTCTAAATAAAGTAAAAGCGAGGATTGGGATATCATCCATCCATACGGCTCGAAACAACTATTAGTCAGAATTTTGGCTCGAGAATAATTTAATCGAGCGTTAAAAATTAATCATAAACTTCACACAATAAGGAATTTAAGCCAAAGTTGCGTGAATAAATAATTAACGGAAAATGGTTGCACGCGGATTAAACTCTGATTATCGCTATAATCACTAACTTTGCATGAAAAAGAAAGTTAAACGCGTAATAATCCGACTTTAATACGCGCGGGTTCAATTAAATGCAATTTTGTACAAAACTTAATTTTCGGAGCTCGGGGCCCGTTAATGGCGGAACGACATCCCGACCCTATTTATCTAGGGGCACATGATGATTAAACTAAATTACAACTAATTAAACTAGGAAAGTAAGTAATAAAGAAATTAAACTAATTAACAAATCATGAAACTAAGTTACAAAGCACTAATTAGACAAGAACAACTTATATAAATGGTGATGGAAGTGGAAAGTTCAACATACACAACCCATATGGTTGTCAACCCAAAGAGAAATGAAGACAAGCTCTCCAAACCCACAAACCCTAGGCTAAAACTAAGTGAAACTACATATATTTCTAATTATATCTTATATTACAAGAAAATTGGGTTATATAGTAAGTTGGAATAAAAGAAAAGAATAAAGAAAAGAAGGCAAAATATCTGCAGAAAACAGGGGATCTATCGATCGACCCCTTTGGTTGATCGATCGATCATTAAATCATGGAAAAAAATATGAAGGATCGATCGATCGATACTTTTGATCGATCGATCAAGCAGGGTAGAACCTCCTTTCCTCCTGTTTTGGCATGTTTTCTTCTCCGCTAGAAATGCCGTAACTTCTTCATTCGAACTCGGAATCGCGCACCATCCACGGCCACGCGAAGCATGTGAGGAGGGATACAAATTTTGTGAGATGTCGGGGCAGGTGCCCAAACTGTGAATTGACTGAATTTCCCTTAAACGTGCCATTACGTACGGAACTTCACCGGAATGCGTTCGAACTCCATACTTAGTACCTAAATACCTACAAAAGCCCGATTATACCTCATATAGCATGTTAATAATATAAACCGAGGTTGTCTGGTTAACGGGCTTAAATATAGAGATTAAGGCACCCGAGGGGCTAAAATGCGTAGGTTCAACGGATGAAATACGCAATATTTGTGTATTATCAGTGAAGTCTTCACATTCCAATCCCATGTACAAGTTTCTGGAATGTTGCTTTCATAAGTGACTTGGTAAATAGATCAGGTAGGTTTTCAGTTGAATGAACTTTCTTGACATTGATTTCATTTTTTTAAGCTCATGAGTGAAGAAAAACTTTGGTGAAATGTCATTAGTTATGTCTCCTTTGATGAAGCCTTCCTGAATTTGGGCTATGCATGCAGCATTATCTTCATATAGTATACTTGGAACATCTGTAATGGGAGACAGTTGACAAGAACCACAAACATGCTGAATTAAAGATCTCAGCCATACACATTCACGGCTTGCTCCATGAAGTGATAAAATTTTAGAGTGGTTAGAGGAAGTAGCTACTAAAGTTTTTTTAGTAGAATTCCAAGAAATAACAATATTATCAGTGAGAAATACATAACCCCTCTGAGATCGGCCCTTATGAAGATCAAAGAGGTATCCAAAATCTGCATAACCTACTAACTTATAACCATTTGAATGATTAGAATAATATAAGCCCGTGTCAGTGGTTCCTCGTAGATATATTAAGATATGCCTGATCCCATTCCATAGCCTTTTTCTTAGTTCAGAACTATAGCTGGCAAGCGAATTGACTGAGAATGAAATATCAGGTCTAGTGCATTGTGCCAAGTAAAATAATGCACCAATTGCACTTAAATAGGGTACTTCTGGACCCAATATTTCCTCACCATCGTCTTTAGGATGGTATGTATGGATCTTTCTTTATATTTAAAGACCGGATGACCATGGGTGTACTTAGTGGATGTGTTGTGTCCATACCAAATCTTTCCAAGGCTGTTTGAGTATAATTAAATTGATGGATAAAAATTCCACTAGAATTTCTCTCGATCTGTAGGCAGAGACAAAATTTAGTTTTCTCGACGTCTTTCATCTCAAATTCCTTCTTAAAATAGTTAGCAGTTTTCTGGAGATCTTTTGGAGTCCCGATTAAATTAATATCATCCACATAAACTGTTGTTATCGCAAATCCCATTGGGGATTTCTTTATAAAGACACATGGGCAAATTGAATTGTTTTCATACGCTTATTTAGATAAGTATTCACTAAGATAATTGTATCACGTCCTTCCGGATTGCTTTAAGTCATACAATCATTTTCTTAGTTGAATTGAGTACGTACTCCTTGACTTTGCTTCTGGCAAAGTAAATCCTTCAAGGATTTTCATATAAATTTCCATGTTTAAGTCCCCGTATAAATAAGCGATCACAACACTCGTGAGTCTCATATCAATATTTTCAGAGACAACTAAACTAATTAGATACCTGAAAGTTATACCATACATAACGGGGGAGTATATTTCATCATAATCAATCCTAGGTTTCTGCAGAAAACCTTGCGCCACAAGTCGTGCCTTATATTGAGTGATTTCATCTTTCTCATTGCGCTTTCTTACAAACACCCATTTGTAACCTACTTGGTTAACATCTTTTAAGATTTGTACTATAGGTCCAAATACGCCACGTCTATTTAAAGACTCAAGTTCTGCCTTTATGGCAATTTCCCATTTTGGTCAATCTTCTCTTTATCGACATTCATTTATAGTCTATGGTTCATAATCATCATCAATGTATTTTGATATTTATGTATCTATCACAAATAAAAATATGTCATCGATGACTATTTTATTGCGATCCCACATTTCTATTGAATATGTATAAAATATAGAGATCTCATTATTGTTCTTGGGTACCTTTGCTTCTTCGGGAGTTTTTATAGTCACTTCAGGGACTTGTGTCTTTTCAGGGACACTAACCTCTTTATGGGTTTCAGAGAAAGTGGATATTTTATTCATAACCTCTTTTGGAGCGTTATGAGGGCATGATTTTTCATTTGATCTCTTCTTTCGAGGAGTGGAATCTTTGGAACCTATAGGTCTTCCACGCTTCTGGCATGCAACAGATTCATTTGCTACTGAAATAAATTGTTATCCCACTGGAACATCAATTCTAGCTAATGCATTAGCTGTAGGTACATGATACTTGGTCACTTTTGTAACATCATTGAATGTATCGGGTAATTAATTTGCAATTTCCTGAAGATGTATTATTTTTTGCACTTCATGCTCACATTGATCAGTACGGGGGTCTAGATAAGAAAAGGTGGAAGTATTCCACTTTAATTCTCATCATTTTTTAGGAATGGACCATACTTCAGGTACATTCTTCCCTCCCCCTAACGGGGGAAAGATGGTCTCATAAAAGTGGCAATCCGCAAGTGGTAAACACAACACCTGTCAATGGTTCAATATATTAATGGCGAATCATAACCAATATATATGCCCAAACGACGTTAGGGACCCATTTTGGTACGTTGTGGCGGTGAGATAGGTATGTACACGACATAACAAATTTTATGCATGTGTGATATGTTTGGTTGACATCCTATCATAAGTTAGGAAGGGGAAAAATAATGGTAAGCAGTTGGTCGAAGTTGGATTAACTTGGTAGCATGTAGGATGACATGACCCCAAGCTGAGACTCAGGGTTTGGATTGCATAAACAAAGGTCTAGCTATCAGTTATAAACGTTTAATTAATAACTCAGTCAAAACATTTTGGGTATAAACATGGGAAAGTGGGTGCTCAACATCAATGCCTATAAATAAACAATAATCATCAAAAACTTAAGAAGTGAATCCGCCTGCATTATCTAAGCGAATGGATTTGATGTATTGATCAGGAAAATGTGCTATGAGTTTAATGATTTGAGCAAGTAATTTTGCAAAAACCAAATTGCGAGTGGATGATAAACAAACATGTGACCATCTAGTTAAAGCATCAATTGAAACCATAAAATATTTAAAAGGTCCACTAAAAGGGTGAGCAGGTCCATAAATATCTCCTTGAATTCGTTGTAAAAAGGATGGTGACTCAGAGGCTATTTTGAGAAATGATGGTTTAGTAACTAATTTTCCATATGTACACAGTGTGCAAAAATGTTCACTTGGTAGGAAGAGCTGTTGATTTGCTAAAAAAATGTACATTCGAGTTATTGATAATCTTTTGAAACATGGTGGATCCGGGGTAACCCAAACAAACGATCATACCATAATATCAATACATTAGAATCATTGAGATTTCGATTCATGACAGAGTGTGATTCTACAACACTAAGTGTTGTGTGGTATAATCCCGTGGATAATGCATGGAGTTTTTCTAGTGTAAGCTTCTGGATTTCAACACTAAAAGTAATACAAAGAAAATCTGTGTTATTTTTATGACTTGTTTTCATATGATACCCATTCATTATGATGTCTTTAAAACTCAATAATTTTTTTCCTGAAATTGCTTAAGTATATTGCATTTTGTACTAATAAGTGGGTACCATTAGGTAACACCATTTGGGCCCTTTCGGAGCCACCAATAATTTAAATAGGGCCAGCTATTGTGGAAACATTTGTCATAACATACACCAAGTCGGTGAAAAATTTCTGATTTTTCAAAATAGTATGAGTTGTTCCACTATTAATTAGACAATTATCATCGCTTGCTTGCAATTTAGGATCCATACCTTTTATACAAGTAACACAGTTAAAGGTTACAAACCATATAAGCCTTGAAAAGATAAATGTGAAACCATGCAATTTATTATAATAGGTATTTAAAGGGAAAAAACATAATGATGTTTTAGGAATAAAAAAACATTATCATAGTGATATTTAGAAACATAAATTATTCAGTTCTTCGGGGGTGTCAAGCATGGTATCAAATGTCTCATTATCAATGGGATTGCTATCCTCATCTTAAAAAAAATCATCAACATTAGGTTGGGTATTAGTAATTTTCTAGAGGTCTTTAGGACCGTTCATGATATTTATATCCATCATCCAACGGTCCTCCGGACCTTCCATCATATTTGTCTCCACTCCCTTTTTTGAAGCCTGATATCTTTCCACATATTTCTTGGACGAACGAC
This sequence comes from Sambucus nigra, assembly GCA_949130495.1. Classification (NCBI taxonomy): domain Eukaryota; kingdom Viridiplantae; phylum Streptophyta; class Magnoliopsida; order Dipsacales; family Adoxaceae; genus Sambucus; species Sambucus nigra. The sequence continues at coordinate 297,338,074 of OX422215.1, read as the reverse complement.
AATTACGGGTCCAATGACCACTACCACCACATCTATAATAAGTGTCACTCGGTTGTGTCGTGCTTGAATTCTGATTTGATTTTTTTTTTGCCATTCCACTTCTGGTGGTTCTTGAAAGGCCCTTAGTTATGGTATCCACCTCTTCTGGTGTTGTCACGACGTCGCCGTATATTTCCTTGGCCTCTTTCAAAATTTCGAGCTTAGTTAGCATTCACTTCAGAGAGGGCTACAGATCCAGTGGGTTGTGATGAATGATTCTTCATCAGTAAATCATTATTTTATTCAGCTACTAGGAGACATGAGATCAAATCTGAATATCTTTTAAAGCCCCGCTCTCGATATTACTGCTGTAAGACCATATTCGAGGCATGAAAAGTGGAAAAAGTTTTCTCTAGCATATCTGCATCATCTGTCTTTTCTCCACAGAGTTTGAGTTACGAGGTGATTTTTAACCATAGTAAAATTATACTCTCACACTGTCTTGAAATCCTGAAATCTCAAATTAAGCCATTTATGGCGTGCATATGGAAGTATGACTGATTCTTTATGATTATAACTCCTCTTCAGAGAGTTCCATAGTTCTAACGGATCTTTCACAGTTATATATTCACTTTTTAAATCACTGTGTATGTGCTGCCTAAGAAATATGAGCGCTTTAGCCCTATCCTGTCGGGATATAGTGTTATCACTAGTATGGCATCACCGAGATTTTTAGCTTGTAGATGGAGTTTTGCATCTTAAGACCAGTTGAGATAATTGCGCCTCATTTATATTGAGTGCTTCAAATTCAAGTTTAGAGATATTTGACATTTTTGAAACTTGATCGGATCAAAATCAATTTGTAGCTTTTTTGAATGAGATCAAGGACCAGATAATCCAATAAGTATCCTATGCCAGATAGAGCTCATGTTGATAATGTGTTAAAATAAATAGTATGGAGAGAATTGAAGAGAGGGAGTATGTATTTTATTTCTCAATTGAATTGTGTATGTATCAAAATATACGAAGATCCTCCTATTTATAAGATATAGTGAAGTATCCCAAAAAATACAGAATATGAGTAGACATTCACCCAAAAAACACATGATTTAACAATGAGCCATTTATTGTGAGTTGTAGCGATGACTAATTAATCCAAAACCCGACTAAATTGACCAAGTTCAAATGCAACTCATGCACTCTTGTTTATTTTTTAAGTTTTAACATTCCAAATCACAAGTATTTACAAGGTGCACATTAGAAAATCTTGGTTAGACGGGGCTAAGATACACCATAAATATCGTCCACCAAAGGTTATAAGGACCAATCGTCCACTATTATGCCACTTTCATATCAAAGTAAGTTTGTAACCCAAGAACAAAGCAGAGATGGGAAGCACAGCTGCTCTCATCTTTAATTTACAACTCAACAATAACCACTGTTTCAAATGTCTTCATTCAGACGCAATTCCACCACCTTCTTTGCACATCAACACAAGGAGAACAAGATTAGACGTCTCAAATCGGAGGGGATATAAAAATCTCAGGAAAGTTGTTTGCTTTGCTGTTGAAGATTTGAGAGAGAAGCAACAACAATTGGGTGTCAGCTCAGCTATTGAAGATAGACCTGGTAAGAGTCAGGCCAACCCCAGTATGAATTATGTGCATACATATGTGTTTGTGTAGCTATTGAACAGGAAACATAAATTGTTAGTGGGTTTTGAGTTTTGTATGATATTATGTGTGTTTTAATGTGGAATCTTTGTTTGGAAATGGGTTGCTTTTGATTGCCCATGCATGTATTACTTGTTAATGGGTATTACTTCTTGGTTAATTTTATTGACTTTTTTATATGGATTCTTTGTGCAATGTTATAATTTGAATTTCAATGTTATAAATTTGGATTTCAGTGGGATATTCATTCCTTCAACTTAAGAATTACATATTCCAGGATTAAATATCTACACCACACAATAAAATATTGGGGATTTTGGGAAAAGATTCTCGTAATGCTCAAAGTGTATAAAAATAGGACACTCCATATAATTTTATAAATTTACTCCTCTGTACTAAAAATACCATGAAAAATGGTGAAAAATAGTGCCGCTGGCACGGACCAAAAAAATAAAGGCTATTGTACCACAGGGACTAGATTTATAAATGTTATTGTACCACCGGGACTAGATTTATAAACTTGAAAAGCATTATTCTAAAAATCCGAATATAGGAAGGAACATGACCTTTACCTTAATTTTCTATAAAATATTTTGTGGAGTGGAACGCAATAAGCTTCAGTGTATAACCTGTGGCACACAATACACTATTATGTGTGGGAGTGAGGCCATCAGTACTCACATTATGTAAGGGCATTGAGTGGGGCAGTCAATGGTGTATTGCGTGTGGCAAATACAAGATTTCGTGCAAATTTGTCCTGTTATGAAATTTTATTCCTTGTATTGTTTCAACCGACTCTTTATTCTATTTCTTAAGCTACTTTACTGTGGATGGTCTTATAGATGCCATTATTTGTCTGTTTTTCAATAATTTCATGGCCTCCTTCCAGTGATTTATCTGTCCCAGTGTTAATCTTTTCCCCTGAGAGTTAAAGCCAAAGGATGACCTTGTTTCTTCGCCTGCACACCATATTGTTGACGATTTTTTATTTTCCTTACGAAATCAACAACAATGACATAACAAAGTCATTGGGTCTATTGAAATTGGATTCCAGTTAGCTTGCTTGATTTTAGCAAATAGACCTGTATCATGGATAGAAATTAACTGAACATTGAGATGATTACTTACCTTCCCAAATACAAGGAGACCGTTTTGACTTTTTGTCATATTCTTGTTGTAAGGGGTGTACACTTTGGAGGCCTTACCTAAAGTGCATCCAGCTCGAACACCCCAATTACCAGGACTTCTATTGAAAAAGACACATCGGATAGAGAAATAAGATTTAAGGGTCCTCCCCCCAAACAGGAGCACAAAGCACAGAAAAACCATGTCTCGGAAACCCCAACAACTACCATTATATAGTCTTACCGATATCATCTGGTATCAATCGCTACAAAATCTCTAACGGTGAGGAGTCTTCACCTTTCCTCTTTCAAGTCTCTCGACTCTTAAATAGATATGAAATGAGAACACCCAAACACAACTGTGGTCATAGGCTTTGCGGAACCACGTAAATTTTTCTGTTATGTGTGCATAATTATCTGTCTCTCATTTATCCTACAAGCTCTAGTTAAGCTTTTGCAGAATGGGTAAGTCTTCGAGAAACAATCTTCCAAACCGACCCGGCAACTCACTACCCTCATACACTTGGAAACCAGCTTCCATTACTCCATTCACAACCTCACCATTTCTTCAAGTTTTTCAAACATTTTTAAGAAACAATGTTCACATCAACTTTTGTTACTTGAACTCCATTGGTTTATAAGAGCCACAGATTGCCAACGGACTCAACAATGATTATACCTTTGAATCCTGGAATAGGACAATGGGCATGGCAAAGCATATTTACTTGCAATTTTATTTATTTATTTCTTTTTATTTTATTTAGTTTATTTTTATTTATTTATTTTGGGATGAAGGGGGGACCTGCAAAAACCATAACTTTTAGTAGTAAAATTTTGTGTTCTTAGATTTTAAGAACTTATATTTGCATTGTTTGTCATAAAATTGCAAAACCCTTACTCACATTTTGTATTGCGTGGAAGTTTGACGCGGAGTGTGTTGCGTGGAAAAGTGAGGCCATCATCTGTCACAAGCAATAGGGTTTAGCATTCGATGATATGCATGCAATAGTGTGTTGTGCGTGATGATTTTAAATGTAATACACGATTGTGTGCAAATTAATCCCACCGTGAAATTTTCTTCCTAGAGTAATTTTAATCAAACCTTTATTATATTCCTTCAGCTATCATGGATGGATGGTCTTGTAGATGCTGTTTATTTGTCTTTCTTTCGATAATTTCGTGGCTTCTTTTCCATATTTTATCGGTTCCCATGTTAAATGTCTTCCCAGTGCGAATCGAAGTCAAAGAATGAGCTTGTTTCTTGGCACTGCATACCATGTATTTTTTCCCCCTTTACTAAAACATTGACATAAGAATGTCACGAGGTTTATTTATTTTAGTTTTTGTGATCAGAAACAGAAGGAATTATATTAATGTATGAAGAAAATATATACAAAGTAGAAGTGGACCAGGGGGTCCACCATAACAGATTACAACAAAAAAACAAACATAAAGAACAAAGAAAGACGAGCTATAATAGAATCTACCAAAATCTGCCTCCACCCACCACTACTTATCACCGCCTCACAGCTGAACGAAACCCACTGATCAGTAGTCTTTGGCTACTACTTCAACCGAGCTCAACTGCAGTATATACTGGGGAAAAGCTTGAAAGTTGTGAAGTTTATTGACAATGGGTTGCCACAATTTTAGCAAATAGACTACTATCATGAATATAGAAATTAACTGAACATTTAGATGATTACCTACTCAAATGCAAAGAAATCGTTTTTTACATTTTGCCATATTCTAGGAAACCATTTGCAATTAAACCATTCACAACCTTACCTCTTCAACAAGTTTTTCAAACATCTATAAGAAACACTGTTCAAACCAGTTTCTGTAAATTGACTCCTTTGGTTCATAAGAGTGGATTGCCAGATGGACTCAGAAGAGATAATCCCTTCAAGCAATGGCGGATTCAGGAATTGGACAATGGGCGGGGTAAAACATATATACTTTTCTTTATTTGAGGGGCAGAGTTGACAAATATATCAAAATACAAAAGAAATATGCAAAAAACATTGTAAAAATAGTACTAAATTTTGAGTTTTAGATTTTAAGAACTCCTTAGGTTTTTATGATTGCAAAAACCCATTGATCCACTCTACTTCAGGTATTTGTAGTCATTTGCTTTGACTTCACAATATTCCTTTAGTGAAGCCACAACTGTTATACAAACTCAGCAGAGAACATGGCCTTCACTTCAACTCTCATAATGAAAGTATTCTGCCTCAAATCTAATTTCTCAATCATAAATTTATTCTTTTTTTCAGAAAGGCTATCTAAATCTTCAACGTTGTGTTTTAAGATTCTGAATATATTTTCTGATTCTTAATAATCTGAGGGGCACTCACATGGTAAATCGATTAAATTCACTCCCGTGGTCATCGAATTGCTCCCTCAATAAACAAATTACTGTTGCCAACACAAGACAGCGTGAGTTAACCTACTAACATGGTCTTATATAACTATTGATACCATTAAACAGCACGCTTGATGACATATTATTATTTTCTGCTGTTATATCAGTGACACCAAAAATCTCCCATGTATCAACCTTTGTGGTGCCATCACAGCCGTGAGCCTGTTACAGGCTGTTCCATCCTGTCAATCCAAGTATCTTTTTGACTTTTTACTAACCCTTTTTTGACTTTTTTTATTTTATTTTTGCTCTATCACATGAAATGAATATATTATGTGTTTTTTCATTCTCATTCTAACACCACTTTTTATGATCGAAATAATAGAGGTGGCAGAGGATACATTACAGAATGAAGACCCAAATAATGGAAGCGCTATTTATAATTTTCTCTATCCCAGTAAAGAGCTTCTTCCGGAAGATAAAGAAATGAGTATATTTGATCATTTAGAGGAGCTCCGACAGAGAATATTTGTGTCAGTTTTGGCAGTTGGAGCTGCCATCTTGGGATGCTTTGCGTACTCAAAGGAACTTATAATGATTCTTGAAGCGCCTGTTAGAACGCAGGGTGTTAGGTTTTTGCAATTAGCTCCTGGCGAGTTCTTCTTCACAACTGTAAAGGTTACAATAGATTCTCTATCCTGTGTTAAATATCACACATTTCACTCGTGCATTTCTTTTTTGTGATTTTGAATTGGGTACCACAATAATTGATGCATTTAGACAAATGGCTGATTTTACTTTTTATTAGACTTGGATTTCCACCACGGCTCCATTAAAGATAACGATGACATTTAGCAACTGCACAAAATTGTCGCTGAAGGTTAAAGTCGGCGACGAAATATGTGTTTGCCACTAAAGGCGCCATTCAACGATGAAAAACTGGGTCATTGCCAAAAATTTCGCCACTCACTTTTTGTGCTATTAACTTTATTTCATCTGTAATGGAAAATGAGTCCAGTTTAATAAAATTTAAAAAGGTACTGTAGACTATATACGCGAATTATCGAGCTACCCAAGTTAATAAAGAAAAAAAGAAGAAGAAAGGCACCCATATCAAAATCACCCATTTCTCTTTAATCAATTTTAATGTTTTTAGATAATATGGTATCATTTTGCATGTGTTGCCCTGGTCATCGAAACTGCAGCTGCTAACTTGAAATGCATCTCATTTATTGTCAAGTAAAGGTTCTTTTGTTTTTTTTTTTCTCTTATCATTGCTAAAGGTGCAATATCTGTTACTCCTGTTACATTTCATACGGTTGAATTTGCAAATTTTGGGAAACACTATCAAACACTTTACTGGCTTGATGCATGTCTCATCAAATAATTTACTGGCTTGATGCATGTCTCGGCACAAACGGGATTTTCAGTTGTTACATTATGCTCCATCATGAATTCAAACCTGAACATGTTACTTCTATCATTAGATGAAACAATCTACTGCATAGTTATATATAATTCTTTCTATGTCTCAGGTATCCGGATATTGTGGCCTTCTTCTTGGGAGCCCAATAATTCTGTATGAGATCATAGCGTTTATTCTGCCAGGTTTGACGAGGTCAGAGAGAAGATTCCTAGGGCCCATTGTTTTGGGATCCTCGATTCTTTTCTATGCGGGCATCATCTTCTCATACTTGGTTCTCACTCCAGCAGCCTTGAATTTTTTCGTTACTTATGCTGAAGGGGTTGTGGAATCATTGTGGTCCATTGATCAGTACTTCGAGTTTGTGCTTGTGCTCATGTTCAGCACTGGGTTGTCTTTCCAGGTAACTACCCTTCTATCAAACTCGTTGTTTGTGTCCTTGCAGATGATAGATACGTCTGCTATAGGTTTCAGATCATTCAAGTGCTCTTTTGCACTATTAAACACAGCCTTTTTTCCATTCACTTGGGGTTGCCTTTCTGCTATTGCTAGATAATCTCTTAAATCCACTGGAAGTGAACTTTCTATTCAAGCTATTAGATGGATTTCGAGAAATGTTTTAGAAAACACAGCTTGTTCAGCGTTAACATTTTATATGAGTTAATTTCTGTGAGCTTGCACATCTTCTGATCGTAATGTGTGTCTTAGTGATAGTATGAACTGATTTTTTGGGTTATTTTGACATTGACCCCACTTTATGTCCATATTTACTTTACACTCCCCAAATTTAGACATTAAGTTGGATCCCCATTTGGGGGATTAAGTTAATTTGTTTTTGGTGATTTGGGTGTGGATCAAATTTTGGGGGATGGAAGTCAGAATGGAAGAGTAACTTGATTTTTTTAAATTTTGAGAGTGTAGCTCAAAAGTGGATGCAGTTTTTTTCTTTTTCCCTTTCCTTTCTGGGTTTAATAGTGGCCTCATGGAATCTAGATATTACTCCAAAACTATTTCTGGGAGTACAAGTAGATTTCGCATTTCTTATATCTTAAGAAAGACAACGAAAAGTAGGAAAATGAAAGCTATTGGAAGTCAAATAATAGTAGGCACACAAAATAATTGTGATTCATTAGATATGGATAGACAGTGGAACCCACCAATTGCCTGATCAATAACGATCGCCTCGTTTGTGTGGATTTGTTTTGTATGTATAGCATAACTCATCAAATATTTTAAGTGTCATACAAATGCATCAATCAAATAAACCTATTTTATGTATAGCCTTCAACAATTTGTATGTTTTATCCTCTACAGGTGCCAGTTATACAACTGCTACTAGGACAAGTTGGCTTAGTATCAGGAGATCAAATGCTGTCAATTTGGAGATACGTTGTAGTTGGTGCTGTAGTTGCAGCCGCTATAGTTACGCCATCAACCGATCCTCTTACTCAGGTACTTTTGGCGGGTCCCCTCCTGGGTCTCTACTTTGGGGGTGCATGGATGGTGAAGCTCATCGGACGGTGATCGAGATTATTATACTTTACACCAATTTATTTGACTGTGTTCAATGCATCTATATTGCAAAACATGTATATGATTCATTTTAATCCCCAAAAGTGTGATTAAATTTTAAAAAAGCATTAGAGGAAACACAAGATTTATAACCCAAATCTTATTTGTCTGTACTTATTCTTGTAGAGGATCAAATTTACTAGTATATAATGATAGTTTTTTCACCCTTTGTTGATTCTTCAGAAATTTTGGGTTGGTGGTAAATGAAATTCACACTCGACCAGTTTATCTTAGTGCTTCTTGGAACCTTAGAAATTAATCTTTAAATGCATGAGCTTGTATGCATGTTCTTCGAGTATTAGTAAGATCATCTCCAAAGGCATAAGAACATTTTGCTCCACCAAAATGCTCAATTGCCATTTTGCTCCTTCAGATTTAGTTGTTCCACGGGTTGGAGCAAAATTTGGCCCCCTCGCGGCATTTAGATAGCAACGCATCTTAGGTCCCGTGGGGCCAACAACTATTTTATAACGGCTAGTTTTGACAAATTGTATAAATACTCCCTAAATTTTAACATTTTTCACCACTAATTTAATCATCAATCTTATTCTCTACTTTGAACACTTTCAACCTCATCTCGAATTTCAATGGAGGACTTCTCAGCCCACCAATAAGAGCACTTAGAAGATAGCGAATTCCAAGCAAGTCTCAATAACTAAAGAAATAAGGGGAGCCATTGGAAGAAAATAAATAGGAGGATGAAGAAGCCCTAATTTGTAAAAAGTGAGCTACTATACCTTAAAACTCCATCGGTGGAGCAAATAAAAAGAAGGGGGTTTGTGGGAGAATGTTGCCTACATCTTTTACAAAGAGAACCAGTTCATCAAGTACCGTTCTGCAAGCTCGCTCAGCACACGGTTTGGCACCATTAGTCTGGTTGTGAGTAAATTATGCGCCATCATTGGTCGGGTCGAATGAGGATTACCCAGCAGTCGCACCATCCATGATGTGCTCCCATCACCTCGCCACATAAATATGGAAGGTGGATACAGGGGAGTAATTAAAGTTCATAAAGTGTTACAATGCTTTAAAAGACAACTCAAAATGGAACCACGGGATCCAAACACGATGCAAGTAAAATTTAGTGAGGGATTTAAATGACACTACACTCACTTGATTAAAAAAATTTAGTGGAGGCTGACACCAAACATGCTTTGTTGGAAACAAAGCTAAGAATCGTTATGCAAATAAGAGAGAGAGTGTTGGAAAGAAACGTGGAAGAAAATATAATGAACCACGATTTCTTTAACATGAACCCTCGTACGCGTGCGTATTAGGAGGATCGAAAATGGTCATCCTCGACAAGTGGGAGGCTAAGCTGGCAGTCGAGCGGGAGAGGCAAGCACAAGAACGGGATTTTAAGTTCCGTGATGAATGATGTATTTTTAAAATATTTGTTTATGTTAATTTAAACAAATGTGAAATTAATCTTTATTTTCTAATTTTCATTGTTTATGAATTATTACTTAATTAATTGCATAACTAAATTAAATTAACGTAACAACAAATTTAACCAATACATTTCAGTAATATGTCAACATTACATTAAACATAAGTAAAAACTAAACATCCTACAAATATTTGTCCCATTTTATAGGTTTTCTGGGGATGTAATGGTAATTGCGCTGAACGGGAGTGGAAGGCATTGGCATCAAAACTTGTGTCTGAAGTCTCTACCTTCGGCTACAACACTTGTTTCGGTTCCAAAACCATGTTTGGTTCCATCACTGGATTGGCAGATGAAGGAGTAGCCATTAGAATGACGAACTTCCTCCTCCTCTAAGTAGTAATAGTATTAAGGGTTCAATAGAGGCTCCATCGATTGATGAATCTCACATATGCAGGGCAAGCTTCATTGTATGTGATGAATTTTTAGGTGCGTCAATTGTTGTACCATTTGTGAAAATGTAATGTATCCCATTTATATATACTTGGCTTATTCACGTGTCAAAATATCATAGTCTTGCATTGTTAATCACATAGCTTGGTATTCATGTAGATGTGATAGGTAGATGAGTGACTTTATTCTCATTTATATTAACATGCACATTTTTTGGTGTTAAGAGGATTCAACACGTCTACAAAACTTCCGATGCGATTTTTTAAGATTATATCCTTCCAATGGTTGTTTGAACATCTACGACTATGCACACACTTGCACGTTTTCTTTGATTGTAAAACGACTTTTGGATTTATAAGTGAAAATGCAAAAATAAAATTTGTGTAAGCTTGAAATTGAGGGAATGTTATTTGCTTTAATAACATGACTTGCTTTGATTTAGTTGTGCACAATCGTGCGCACGGTGCCATTTCACAACTGTTAACACGGTTGGAAATTTTTGTTTGGACCTTTTGTGTTTTGGTTCAAATCGTGTGCACGACATAGTTAGTATTTCAAAAAAGGCCATAAATAGCATTTGTTTCCCTTCATTTTAAGTAGACACCCATCTCACTTAAAATATTCTCTATATTTCGTGAGAGTTTTCGAATTTATGAGCTTATAACTTAGCTTCTCTTGTAACATCACTTGTCCTAATGAAATTGGGTGTTTTTCTAATTCTATACCTGACTTTAGCTTGGGAGAACTTTTTCATGAGTGAATTGCTTTGAAAACCACAATAGCCTAGACTCAAACTCATTTTTACGCCAAAAATTAATATCTAGATTGGATCTCTCATCGAATCGAATCAACATGAGCGAATTATTAAAGAACTTGTTCATGGTGCGATGCCTAGGAAGAGAATGCGACTTCCTCATTTTCTCGATGGATCTTCAAAAATATCTATCGTTTGTAATGGGGGAGAGTTGAGATATGCATATGTAACTACGTGTTGAGGAACAAGTGAGAGGCATCTTGTAAAGAAACTTTTCAAGTTGAATGAGAGTTAGGGATGCATCGAGGTTTTTTTCCCATGGAGGGATTTTTTCTCATATATGTGGTGTTTTGTGGTTGATCGTGTTTTAATCTAGTAGATAATACATCTCACACATTTCATACACTTAAATCTAGAGTTGATGTAATTGAATTTAGCGAAATTGAACTTTAAGGGTTTAAATTTAGTTAATCTCACCAATTAACTTAGATTTACTCTTGTATGTGTTAATTAAAGCTTAAATTGATTAAACAACTTGACTATAGAGTTAATTTCATTTCACGTGTGTTCAATTGGAGACCTAATAAAATTGAGTTAGATTATGAAGTGCTTTTTGCAAATCTAGGGTGCTAGATTTTGAATTGTGCAAAAGTTGATTTTTGTTGTTGATTAATCCTATCTGCCCCCTCTAGGATTATTCTATAGTTTTACACTCAGGTCTAAGTGGTATTGAAACCACCATTTCCTAATTTGTTTACCAAATAGCATAATGGATGTTATCATAAATTTCGAGGCAAACGCCCTTGAAAATGAAAACCCCAAATCACTTATTGGCTAACGTATAAATATAAAAATTCTTGGTGCCTAAAAATATTTAAGGGGTGAATTGAACACACTGGATAAAAATTGTGGCCGTTGGTGGTGTGGCATTCCAACTATTGGTGGTGTGGCATTCCAACTGTCGGGCGTGGTCGTTGGTGGTGTGGCATTCCAACTGTCGGGCATGGCATTCCAACTGTCGGGCGTGCCATTCCTGTAGTGGTTGGCCTGCCACACCAAACATAACTATGTTGCTCATGTACAAGCAATTTAGGAGCATTTGTGTGGAATAATTTTATTATTTGGCTCCACACTTTAGAGATCCAAAATCAAAAAATTAGTGGAGATTTTTTTCTTCCCTCGGAGATGGTCTAAGGGGCCTGAAAATACAAGCCTTCAAGGCAGTGCGTAATTACAAATTATATTTCTCAATTTTCAATGATAAATAATACTCAACTCAACTCAACAAAGCATTTTCTCAATTATTTGGGGTCGGCTACATGAATCCTATTTTTTCATTCCATTCTGTCCAGTGCAATATCTTCAGTTAAATCGCATGTCATCATGTCCTTTTTTATAATATCCCACTAAGTCAATTTAGGCCTACCTCTACCCCTTGTGTTACCATCAATACTAACTAAATCACTCTTCCTTACAGGAGCATCCATTGGTCTACACTTGACGTCTCCAAACCATCTAAGTCGATTTTCTCTCAATTTATCTTCTATAGGAGCTACTTTTACCGTTTCACAAATTTGTTCGTTTTTAATTTCATCCTTTCGAGTTTTACCACAAATTCATGTTAGCATTCGCATCTCCGTCACACTCATTTTCTGCACATTTTGTTTCTTGATTGCCCAACACTCTGTCTCATATAACATGGTGGGTCTAATGGCCGTCCTATAAAATTTACCTTTTATCTTCAAAGGTATATGCCTATCACACAAAATGCCGGTAGCACTTCTCCACTTAACACAGCCTGCTCTAATCCTATGAGTAACATCATCACTAATATCCCCATCTTTTTGGATAATCGATCCTAAATAATATAAAGGATCATTTCTAGGTATATCTTGACCCTCCAATTTCACCATATCTCCATTTGTCCTCCTATTACTACTAAAATTGCACTCCACATATTCTGTTTTAGTTCTGCTTATTTTAAATCCTTTGTTTCTAAAGTTTCTCTCCACAATTCCAACCTAGCATTAATCCCCGTCTTAGTCTCATCCACTAAAACAATATCATCTACAAAAGCATACACCATGGCACCTCATCTTGTATTTGTCCAGTCAACTCATCCATAACAAGAGCAAAGAGATAAGGACTTAATGCTGAACCTTGGTGTAGATCTACCGTAATTGAAAATTCACTACTTTTTCCGGATAATGTTCTTACTGTAGTCATCTAACCATCATACATATCCTTTATCACATCAATATATCTGCGAGTCACTCCTCTTTTATGTAAAACCCACCATATTATATCTCTGGGTATCCTATCATACGCCTTCTCCAAATCTATAAAAATCATATGAAGATCCTTATTTTTCTCCCTATACCTCTCCATTAATCTCCTCAATAAATAGATTGCTTCCATTGTTGACCTCCCAGGCATAAACGCAAATTGATTCTCAGATACTGTTGTCTTTAATCTCAAGCTATATTCAATCACTCTCTCCCAAAGTTTCATTGTATGACTCATTAACTTAATACCACGATAATTTGAACGACTTTGTATGTCCCCTTTATTTTTATAAATAGGTACTAAAACACATTTTCTCCATTCATCGAGCATCTTACTAGTCATTAAAATTCTATTGAATAATTTTTTAAGCCATGATACTCCATCCTCCCCTAAGCACTTCCAAACCTCAATAGGGATACCATCTGGTCATAAAGCGTTCCCTGTTTTCATCTTTTATAGAGCAATCCTGACCTCTGTTGTCCTAATTCTGCGAAAAAATATATTTTCTCGAGTCTCCCTAAGTTCCTCTATATCTAATCTACTCCCATTATCTCCATTTAATAACCTCTCAAAGTAGTTTTTCCATCTTTCCATAATTTCATCATCTTTGACTAGGACTCTCGAATCATCACTTTTAATACACTTAACGTTATTAAAATCTTTTGTTTTCCTATCCCTAAGTTTAGCAAGCTTATAAATACTTTTCCCCTTCTTGTGTACCAAATTTTGTATAAAGATCATCATACGCTTTTAACTTAGCATCTCTTACCACTTTCTTAACTTCCTTTTTAGCCCATTTATATTTCTCAAAACTTTCTTCATTTCTATTTGTTTTCCATGTTTTAAAGCACTCCCTTTTGATTTTTACTATAATGTGTACTTCTTCATTCCACCACCAAGTTTCTTTAGACTGTGGCCCCTTGCCTTTTGATTCTCCAAGACTTTCTTTTGATATTCTCCTAATGCATGTGATCATCTTATTCCACATTATGTTAGTCTCTTCTTCAGTATTCCATGTTGCTTCAATTAATAATTTATCTTTAAATAGTTCTAATTTCTCTCCTTTTAAGTTCCACCACCTAGTTCGTGGTTCAATCTTCACTTTTCGCATTCATGATTGATTTTTAATATTTTTATCCAACACCATTATCCTATGTTGTGAGGTTAAGCTCTCTCCCGGGATAACCTTACAATCTTTACACGTTAATCGGTCTCCTTTTCTAGTAATGAAAAAATTTATTTGGCTCTTATGCGTTCCACTTTTATAAGTTATTAAGTGTTCAAGCCTCTTTTTAAAACATGTATTTACTAGTACAAAATCATAAGCCATCGCAAAATCTAATAAGACTCTCCCCCGTCGTTCCTATCTCCAAAACCATATCCTCCATGCACCATCTCATATCCTACACGATCTTCTCCTACATGGCCATTAAAATCTCCCCCTATATAGATTTTCTCACCTACGGGTATTTCTTGAATTAGTTCATCCATTTGTTCCCAAAATTTTACTTTAGTGTGCTCATCTAATCCTACTTGAGGTGCATCAGCACTAACAAAATTAATTATATTTTCACCTAATACCAATTTTACAAGTATAAGTCTATCACCTTTCCTAATAACGGTTACGACATCGTCCTTAAAGTTCTTATCTACTATTATTCCAACTCCGTTCTTATTTTTATGTTTTCCTGTATAATAAAATTTAAATCCTATATTTTATATTTCTCTAGCTTTCTCACTGACCCATTTAGTTTCTTGTAAACAAGTTATGTTAACTTTTCTTCTTGTCATGGTATCTACCAACTCCATCCATTTTCCCATCATAGTCCCTATGTTCCAAGTCGCTAACCTAAGTATAGTATCCTGGACTACCTTCTTTACCCGCACACGTCCAGCTTGTTACAGGAACCCTTGCGTATTTATCGTCGCATTCGGGCGCCGATGTGACGCCCCTTACCTATTTTTCGAGACAACCGGTGGTAGGCGCAACACATCACTTAAGGAGAATGCCCTAGCATTAGCACGTATATTCATAAGATCAATGATAAATAATACAATCTTTCAAATTGAAGATTAAAAACTTCATCAACACTAAGTAAAGTCATATATGTGAAGGGTTTAATTTTAAAGGAAGACATTTTCTTAAAATATTTGACTTCATTATATGACACTCGATTTTTTTAGAAAAATAGAATCATTCAACGTTTCCCATTCTTCAGGTGCCATAATCTTGATATCTTTTTTAATATGTGCCCAGGTTTCTCAGCCTCGTATCCTGCACCTTGTATTCATGATATTTTCATTCAACTGTACCCCAGATACATGGTCGAAGCACACACGCCCATTGTAATTTTTTCACGACATGCTTATTTTTATTTATAGGTCATGCAAAGGGAGTCAATCCAAGATCGTAATGTTCCTCTACAAACCCTTCTCTCATGGTATTACTTCCTATCAGTCACCCAGGAGTATTTAGCCTTGTAAGGTGGTCCTTGCTGATTCACATGGAATTACATGTGCCCTATGTGTGTGGAGATAAGGCCCCAGGCCCAAACAAATTCACCATCTCCTTGAAAGTAACTAAACAATTGCCAATGAGTTGTGTGCAAATCTCATATTCCTTGGAGATTTGAATTTAGAAATGCCTAAATAAAGATATGCTTATGGAACACTCATTCCTAATTGACCAGTAATTAGGTAGATAAGAGTGTTAATCCATCACGCACTAAAGATCATTCCCTTATATGTTCAAAATTTAAAAAGTCATCTCATTACTTTAACATGATGTGAGTTTTCACTGCATCTTTTTCTTCTTCGTTCGATAGGCATGTATTGCAAATACTCACTCAATAAAGTGATTCATGAATGGACGATATTTAAAATGAAGAAACTCAATAGATAATCCATAGAAATACTATTTAAATGCAAATTATGAGAAAGTAAAAGAGAAATAATACATCAATAAATTACAAGATAAGATGCAGGTGATTAATCAATATGTCTATGTATATGGATGATGATGGCTTCATTTCTTATATTAAATCAAAAAGGTAATGTAGGTGGTAAAATCCCACTGGTAGTATTCAACACAATTAAAGTCGAGCATAATATAAACTATGCACAATCACATACGAACAATATTTAGGTGGTTCGACAATGTTCCTACCTCCACAGGGTGTTTCTCTATTTATATTGATCTCGTTATGATAACAGTGGTTACATTCCCATTTTTTCTAGGGTAAGGGTTACATTTATAGAGAAGATAAAAGAAGGTTCGATCGTGAAGGAGTCAATGACTTGAGATAGTTATCCAAATTAATTAGCCATATCTAACTCCGAGATTTTCTGAGGTCGTCTTACAACACTTATCTTTTCATGTGAGATCTTTGATAAGATCAATGGACATGTGTCCTCCCTCGTGAGTGATCGAATTATCCCTCATGATTTCCCCTAAATCTTTGTATTTAGTTGAGGGTGCAAAGATTTTCTTGCTTCTTTAATTTTATCCTGGCGACGATTGCGGGCAATGGTGGTAGTCCATGGATGCTATGGTCAGAGAACATATGATGATTTTATTTTCCTGGATAACTTTGGAGGTTACTTCAATAATATTCCCTAGCTTTCAAGGGTACGCTGGTAATCAAGCGCCCTTAGATCAAAGGGCAGTTTTGTCTGTCAACCATCATTTTTGGGCATGCCAGTTAATGATGGGATTTGTCTTGGAAAATGTTTCAAGCCACTAACACCCCCATTACATCAGTTCGATTATTTACTAGGAATTTTCAATCATCTTCAAGAGTACCAGAGTTCATTTGTGCCTCCATACCTTGTAAGTTTCTTCTTTCGTATTACGCTCTCTATTTTCTGTAATTAAAAAAAATTAATCCTCTTTTCATTCCTCTTTTCTGTTGTCTCTTTAAAAAAATGGTTTATATCATCAATGAAAACACCATAAAGGCCTTTAGAAGCCGTTACATTCCTCTCTCGATGATTGTTGAGTTCTGGCCAGGTCCCTTGAATTATTACGACATCGATGGAGGACATTGGATCTTCACCCAATTTGAGGTTGAAGTTGGAATCACTTTCCCTCCCAATCACTTATTTCTTGAGTCCTGTCAGTTTTTTTATATTGTTCCTGCTCAGTGTTCTCCTAACACATGGATAATCGTCAATGGTGTGAACCGAATAAACGAACTCTATGGGACCTAATTAGGGATCCCAGAGATTCGTATATGCTACATGTGGATAAAGACCAATTAAGGTGTCTATTACCTCATAAAGGTTGAGAGGGCCCTAGTGGTCAATTTTTCGGACTCCAATAGGAGTATTGGGCTTATGGATGCGTGGTTAAGGACTGGGAACATTTTTCGGTCCCAAAGGGCTGTGAACCCTACAAAGGACCTAGGTGCCCCAAGGTTGGTGGTGAAATTGGTCTAGCTTGATTTTAAAATGTCTTCCCTCGAATGAGTTCTCTCTTTTTATTTCTCTATCTTGCACTTGTTCAAATATTTTGGTATTTTAATGTGCAGATCATTGTTAAAAGAAGGAGCCTAGTCCTAGAGATGTCAACTTCATCGATTTGAAATTTTTTTGGGTAAATTAACCAACCCCTGTCATCTCAACTCTTGACCATCCCAGATCGTCCTCACTTATACTCTCTTACATCTCCACACCACCTCATTTGTTGTTTTCCCTATGGATTGAGAGCCAGAGACCCTAAAAGGATTTGTCGAACACGATCCTTCAAACACTAGCACATTGGGCTCCTTTGATTTCGTAGACATTTCCACCATCCCAATAGTTACCCCCACTTTTTCGGAGGCCGAGATAACGCTGAAGATGAATATCCCCAATTTTAGGGGGGTTCTCTTTGTCTACTTCTCTAACCGCTCAGCCGAGCAAGCAAAGGGAGTTTGGGGGTGTCCTTTTGACCCTGTTGTTGTGGGGAGGTTCCTCTGACATGATGCAGGTCCATCTTGATAAGAAGAGCAAGACAAAAAATAGCCTTGCTATTCAGATACTAGCTTCAAAATTAGTGGATGCCTCCAACAACAAGGGGAAGTTCCCAGTTGAAGGTGCAGTCTCTAAACAACCGGACCTAAATCTTAGGTTTTGTTTGTTTTTACCTCTTAATTCTGAATCTGAACCATTCAGAGTTAAGAGGTACCAAAAAATGTTTATTTTTTTGAGTGATTAAGAGGCTAACGGTTATATTTGGCTCTTAATGATTAAGAGGTAGAGTTACGTCTAAAGTCTGAATCTGAAGTCTGAACCAGTCTAAATGCATTCATTCAGAGGTACATTCAGACATAAAAACAAACATATTTTTCAGATTCAGATTTCAGTCTTCAGATTTCAAATTCAGACTTCAGATTCAGATAAACAACAAATGCAACCTTAGTCTTTTCTGGGGATCTTGTCTCCCTACCGACCAATCTTTAGTAGCCAGACTGTCTTCGAATAGGTTGGCCTTGCATGTCGCCAGGGTACTCTTTCTTGTAAGTATCAACCTTCTTTACCTGATCTTTGTTATCATAATTTTCTTGTGTTAACTTTGTATTTCATTTCCTTGCTCTGTAGTTTATGGTAGACTTTGGCAACCTTATCGACGGGAGATCCGACAAAGATAAGGAGATGGCCAACCTAGGAAAGGTATATGATAGGGGATCAAAATGCCCTTGATTTTGCCTAAAATAAGGCCTTGGATAATGAAGTTGCTATAAAGTCCAAATATACTAAGTCCATTCAACTGCAGACCACGGTGGAGGGGCTAGAGAAGGTCAGCGAAGAGTTTGCCCAGTCTCTTTCTGCAACGTTGGAAGCCAATAATGTTGCTTTTGAAAAAGGTTGGGACAGGGCATGTGCCAACGCTGAGAAATAACTTGGCTTTGTCCAGAAAGACTTCTTCGAAAAAGTCTAGGATGAACCTTAGCAAAGGCCAGATTTCCTATCAACTCCGAGTTATTTTCCCAACATGCTCTTAGCTCCCCTCCTAACTTAGAGGAAAAATAAAAGAAAGAGGATGTAGCCAACCAGAGCAAGGTTGTGACAAATAAAGAGACTCATGATAAGTAGTTTGTCTTAGGATCTTATTGTATTTTTTATGTCTTATCCCTTATCTTCTTATGTACTCCTTGTAAGGGCTTGCCCCATTGTTTTTGAATGAAATGAGAAAACCTTTTTCTTCAATCGTATTCTGCTTGGATAATTTTCTTTATTTTTCTTGTGTATGTTTTGTGTTGTTGCCTCACATTTTGAATTTATTTCCTTCACTTTTGCAGTCTGATGATTACTTGTCCCTCGTGCATGTAGTCCCAAAGAATGAAGACTTAGACTTCATTCTTAAGGATGATGCCTGTGATCAAGCTCGAACAACCCATTGCTATTCTCCAAGCGTTACACAAGATGACAAGTCATTACGGCGGTAAGGAAAGAATGGTCACTGGTCTCCAGCCTGAGATGGAAGAGATATGAAATATTATTGGTCTTATTCAAAATGAGAACGTCTCTCTAAGAGAGGAGCTCGGCAAGGATGAGAAGGCCTTTGACCAGAATGAGATAATCATGAGGTTGGGGTATTAATTTAGGAAAGAACCACATGAAGTATGGGTTTATGGCTATGATGAGGGATAGATGGATGCCCCGATGCATTTGGATGAGGTTAGGAAAGTCACGTACAATTATGGTTGGCTAAATACCATGGTGATTGCCAAAGTCGTTAAGAATTCTCAGCTCTGGTACTGGTACCAGGTGGACTCCCTCTTTGTTTGGCTGCCTACCATAGGGAGCGAGGAATCATGGATTCCGGTGTGACACCCCGACTAATTAAATACCGGTTAGCTACTCCTTTATTCAAATTAATACAAAATGTCAAGTTGGTTCAGTTCATAGCATCACTGTCGAAAAACATTTATTTAAAATTTCTAGCCACCTAATATTTAAAAACTGAGTTGTCAAATTTTATTAAATTAGATTAACATGCAACCAATTAAAATTATTACCTAAATGATACTACCATCACATCACAGTCACATCAAGATAATAATGGGATAATAAAATGAGTCTGGAGTAACACTCCCCTGAATAATCCCAAATAATGGATAAAACCAAATACAACGTCTAAAATAATTAATTAATTAAAATTCGAAACTGAAATGAAACTGAACATGATAAAGCTGTCTCTAAGGGAACATGGCGACATGCCCTACATATGAATAAATCTTAAGTGGAGTAAATGTAGAAAGTGGAGGCGTCTATTATCGAGGTCCTGTAACTTTCACAGCAGCTACAGCATGTCACTGGAATGGAACTCTTAAGCTTGGCGTCCCTGTGGCTGGGCACCTAAAAGGTTTTTACAAGAAAAATAAATTTGAAAGCAAACGGGTCAGAGCCCGATGTGAAAACAGTTTAAAATATAGCAAGTGTTTAATAACATTAAACAGTGAATATAAAATACATGTTAGTTACATGTACTCACATGAGTTCCTCACCTCTCCACTAATTGTGCACACCTAACGTATCTGTAACCCGTCCTAGTTATGTCGCTAACTAACTAGTCTAATTCACCACTTTACTTTACGTTATAATAAGAGGTTGGTTCAAGACATTCTGATATAATTTGTGCGTCTTCCTTTTTATTTCTCATTCATTACTTACAATACTTACTGTATGAAATTCTCATCTTTTATCTCTACTAAAATATCTCAATAATACATATTTACACTTTAATAAATAGTCTATGGAAATTACCAGTATATTAATCCCAACATAAATATACAATTAGGGCACCCCTAGGCTAAGCTTCGGTGCACACATACTCTGCTATCGAATCCCGGTACATCAAGTACATAAGGACCACGTGTTCCGAATCTCTCAGGAACCGTCTCAATAAGCAAAATTCACACATAATGGAGGCGAACATAGTTCACATACCAATGGGTCACGCACATACCTATGCCCCCATGGTCAGCTGACTTATTAACTCACAAATAAGTCATTCACAGCCCTATGTCCTTAAGGTACCAATCTAAATCCCCCCGTAGGCGCACAAAGATTAGACGGCCCAGCTCGAAATCCGACCTCTCGTGATAGCAAGTATGGTACGTATTTTATACACATATAAGTTCATATACTAAGCATTCACACTACTTAGGTATCTTATAATATTAATAAAGGTATATGCTACACCCTTATACCATTATTCCATTTTTAAGTCTCCGTATAATATATAATATAGACCGCCGACACATCTCACGTCGTAGTTTCAAGTACTTAAAACCTAACCGAAAAAGGTTATCAAGTCTCTTATTATCCCTACATTTAAATCCACAATTCTTAAGGTCCTCACTTCTGGCACTAACCTCATATTATCAAACTATATGAAAGTTAATCATTTTATTTCAGTCTCTAGTAGTATCTCACACGTCGAGCCTTATTAGGTTTCGTAAAAATCCCAAATTGAATTCTAATAATCATTCGGGTCTCCCAAATATGCCTACTGGTCTTTCTTGGATCAAAAAGTGTTTATAAAATCCCCACAAATAATTCTCTACGGTCGAAAATTGTTAAAATTCACCAAAGGAAAATATAACTGATTCTGGGAAGGTCGATCGATCGACCCTGAATGTCGATCGATCGATGGTGGTCGATCGATCGACCTGGGAGTATCGATCGATCGAACGCACCAGATAGACTACAGCCTGCTTCGTTTTTCAGTCCAAAATTCGTCCCAAAACTTCATTACGAGGTATGAAACTCTAATCTAACGTTATAGGATCATCATACAACCAAAATACATCATTGTTAACATTCCTAAACCTTTTAATCATCAATCATTGGCCTTATATGGATCAAAACTTCAATAAAAACCCTAGTTTTCTATTTTCTGCAAGAACAATGATAAATCTCCTCTTGAATTCGTTTTTAAATCATCAAAATTTATGTTTGGGGTACTGAATTCGTCCAGAACAGTTCTACATATAATTCCTAACCAAAGTTTAGAGTTGTACATCAAATTCATTGGGTTTTCATCAAATCTTTCAAGACAATCATTAATTTCTACACTAAGCATTGAGGAAATATTCATTGAACTAATGAAACCAAATCACTTGCCTTAAGTTTGATGTTTTGATTCATTGTTGGTGTTCAAGGGCTAATTCTCTTTTCTTTCCGGTCACAATTTCCTTCCAAAATGATTCTCTCTTCTTTGGAACCTTCCCTCTAACTCACGTAGCCCACTCTCTTATTTTTGGCTGATAATGGCCCTAATGGATTTTCTAATAATATATAAATAAACTCTAAAATTCGTGGGTCTTTATTCCTTAATTTTTAAAATGACCGAAATACCTTTCGGGTTGCCGGTTTGGCCTAAAAATGCCCCGGGACCCAAACTAAACCCCCGGCTAGTGTTTTTTGACTATCTCGACCCCTCCGGACATGTTGGCGCACTCAAAATGACCATACGGTTAATAAAAATATAATTTACTTTTTAATCTAATTAAATTGATTCCTGACGCGACTGACATGCGCGTCCCAACTTAATTTTTCAAATTGTCGTATTCATGACTCTCGATAATTTAAATCTTTTCAATACTCATATATTACCATACATACTGAGTAATATTTAACATTATCATCATAATTAAATACCAACTCACGTCTCGCTAGTATTTTAATCCGGATTAATTTCCCATTTAATTCTCATGTAATTTAATTAATCCATTAAATAAAAATCAACAAAATTACGGGGTATTACATACTTCCCCCCTCATAACATAATTTTATCTCAAAATTTAGAATTAAAGTATACCTGGAAAAAATAGCTCTGGATAACGCTCGCGCATCTCATCCTCGCGCTCCCAGGTTGACTCTTTGGCATTACGATACCGCCACTGAACACGTACCGACGGTACTATCTTCGACCTCAGCATCTTCTCGCTGTGGTCCAGAATAGCAATCGGCCCCTCCTCGTAGGAACTATCAGGATGAAGATCGATGTCCTCTAAAGTAATGTGGGTATGGGCCAAATCTTCCCTAAGATATCTCCTTAGCGAGGAAATATGGAACACGTCATGAATCCTATGCAAGTGTTCCGGTAACCCAAGTCTATACGCTACTGGCCCAATCCGCTCGATGATAGGAAATGGGCCCATGTATCTAGGTGCCAATTTCCCTTTCTTCCCGAAAAGCATAATCCCCTTCATCGGAGATAGTCTGATTAGCACCTGGTCCCCCACCTTGAACTCTCTAAAGAATCTTTTGGCATCATCATAACTTTTCTGTCGGTCTTGAGCTACACGAATACGGCTCCGTATTATCTCTATCCTCGCCGAGGTATCTTGAATCACCTCCGGTACAAGATGTTTGTTATCCCCCACCTCTAGCCAACATGTTGGGGAACGACAAGGTCTACCGTACAATGCCTCGAAAGGAGCCATGCTAATAGTGAACTGGTAGGAGTTATTATAGGTAAACTCCACCAGTGGAAGGTACTGCTCCCAACCACCTCCAAAGTCTAAGATGCACATACGCAACATGTCCTCCAATATCTGATTCGTCCGCTCAGTTTGCCCATCTGTCTGCGGGTGATATGACGTACTCAGCCGTAACTTCATACCCATGGCTTCCTGGAAACTCTCCCAACATCGCGAAATAAAAATCTTATCTCTGTCAGACACGATATTAAGAGGCACCCCGTGGAGTCTCACTATCTCCGCTATGAAAATTTGGGCATACTGTCCCATAGTGTAGTCTGTCCGAGCTGGTAGAAAATGAGCAACTTTGGTCAACCTATTCATGATTACCCATATGGAGTCGTGACCCCTCTACGAAGTAGGTAACCCCGTGATAAAGTCCATGGAAATGCTCTCCCATTTCCACATAGCAACCTCTAACGGCTGTAGAAGTCCTGTCGGTCTCTGATGGTCCACCTTTACCAGCTGACAAGTGGCACATTTAGAAACGAACTCGGTAATATCTCTCTTCATCCCGCTCCACCAGTACTTTCGCCTCATATCCTGGTACATCTTATCCCCACCAGGATGTACCATGAACCGCGAACCGTGCGACTCTGTCATAACCTCGTGTCGCAAGTCTTCCCCTTCAGGAACAACCAGTCTCCCATTGAAGCGTAAGCCCCCGTTTGAACCAACGGTATAGGACTCGGCTACCTTTGCTAGTAAACGAACTATCTGTTCTTGACAAAACGAGTCATTTGCCTGGGCCTGTATCACTCTCGTAACAATCTGGGGCGTAACGATCATTACCGACATGAATGATCGGGACATTGCATCCTGGTGTCCCAACTCTTTCCACTTTGCTCTCCACACTTAGGCCACCTCACCTACTGGACTACGGCTCAACGCGTCTGCTACCACATTATCCTTCCCTGGGTGATATTGGATATCGAACTGATAATCCTTCACGAATTCAAGCCACCTACGTTGACGCATATTCAGTTCCTTCTGCGTGAAGAGGTACTGTAGGGACTTGTGGTCTGTGAATAAACGAAATTTCTCCCCCAGGAGATAGTGTCTCCAAATCCAAAGAGCAAATACGAATGCCGCTAACTCCAAGTCGTGGGTGGGGTAATTCTTCTCATGAGGCTTAATCTTAAGGGAAGCATAAGCTATGGACTGACTCTCCTATTGCAGTACACCTCCAAGTCCTTGTAAGGACGCATCGGTGTAGACTAGATACTCAACTCCCGGCCTGGGTAATGCTAACACTGGCGCTGAGGTCAACTTGTCCTTCAACTCATCGAATGCTAACTGACAGGCACCGCTCCAGATGAATGGCACAAATTTGCGAGTTAGATGTGTCAAAGGACACGCTATCTTTGAGAAACCCCGAATAAACCTCATGTAATATCCTGATAGGCCCAAGAAACTATGTATCTCAGTCGGTGTCGTGGGTTTTCCCCACTCCCTCACCGCTGATACATTCCACGGATCAACAGATACCCCCCTGTCTGAAATGATATGCCCCAAAAACTGAACCTCCTTCAGCCAAAACCCACACTTCTCATACTTTGCATATAACTCATTCTGACGTAGCGTCTGCAAAACCTGCCTCAAGTGCTCGGTGTGTTCCTCCTTTGTCTGGGAGTAAACCAGAATGTCATCAATGAATACGATGATGAACTAGTCTAGGAACTCTCGGAATACTCTATTCATCAAATCCATAAACACGGATGGGGCATTGGTTAGACCAAAAGTCATAACCCGGAACTCATAGGAACCATATCTCGTCAAGAAAGCAGTCTTCAAGACGTCCTGTTCCCTGATACGCAACTGATGGTAACCCGATCTCAAGTCGATCTTTGAGAAGAAAGCCACTCCTCTCAATTGGTCGAATAAGTCATCGATTCGGGGTAACGGATACTTATTTCGTATCGTGACTTTATTCAACTCCCGGTAGTCTACACACAACCTCAAAGATCCATCCCTTTTCTTCACGAACAGCACAGGGGTACCCCATGGCGAAGTACTCCTACGGATAAACCCCTGACCCAACAGCTTCTCTATCTGATCCCGTAGCTCTCTCATCTCTGTTAGATCCATACGGTAAGGTGCGCGGGCTATAGGTCGAGTGCCCAGCGTCAAATCGATAACAAAGTCTATCTCTCTACTAGGAGGTAATCTTGGAATATCTTGAAATACATCAGCAAACTCCCTAACAACTGGAATCGAATAGAGTGGTATCACCACTTCCTTAGAGGTCTCCTCCTCTATATAGTACAAGTGAGTGGACGATCCTCCCTCAGGACGAGGCATCACCACTAGGAACATCTCTTGCTTGGGTATGGCAAAAATAATACTCCTGCTGAAACAATCAATCATGGCTCGATACGCAAGTAGCCAATCCATGCCAACGATAGCATCGTACTCAGTCATATCTAACACTAACATATCAGCAGGTTAAGTAAACCTCCCGATATCGATACCCACACCTCTACATATAAGGAAAATCACACAACCCCTACTCAATGGTGAATATATGCAAGTAACCGTGCTCTCCGCAGTATCTAACAACCCCATAATGCGTGCAAATCTCATGGCAATAAAACAGTGTGTGGCCCCCGTATCAAATAAACTACGCCCCATAGTTCCCTGAATAGAAAACATACCCTCAATAGCGGGTGGATCCTGTGGGACTGCAGCCTGCTGGAGCTGATAAACTCGCCCGTACTGAAGTAGTCCCTGCTGAACTGGGACTACTGGGGTGGGCGGTAAAGCTGGCATCTATGGTGGTGTTGGGAAGGCGAAAGGAAACATAGGTCTCTAGGGCTCGTGTCGAGCACCCTGTTGCTGTGGAGCCCTGCCCCTCTCAGGACACTCCTGGCATTTATGGCCAATCTTTCCACAAATAAAATATTTCCCCGCAAAGTTTCCCCCACTCTGACCCTGGTGGCCGTTGCCATTCCTCCCCTGACCATGCTGGCCCTGCTAACCCTGATGGCCGTGCTGACCCTACTGGCCATGACGAAAACCTCCCTGACCATTTCTGAAACCTCCAGATCAAAATCTCTTAGAATCCCCCTACTGGGAACTCTGATCACTCTGCCTGTGCTGACCCTGAGCTGACTGTGCCCCGCTGGCACCATTCCCCCCTATCCTGCCCTGATGGATGGACTCTCCTGATTGCTTACCCTCTGATAAGTGAAAATGGTGGTCCTGGAAGTGAAGCAGTGTTACGTTAACCACATTAGAATAAGTGTCCAACAAGAGATTTCCTAGCAAATGCTGACGGATCCTCCAAGTCAATCCATCCATGAAGTTTTGTATCTTCTTCTCTTCAGTCGGAATCTCATCGGGAACGATGTTCAAGAGATTGGTGAACTTGGCCTCATACTCTTCCACTGTCTTCCCCTCCTGCTTTAGGTTCATTAACTTCCTCCTTATCTCGATATGAACCACTGAGGGAAAGTACTTACGGTCAAATCGCACCCAGAACTCCTGAATGGTAAGAACATCTCTCTCCTCCGCGGTGGTAATGGACTCCCACCACTGCAACGCTGACCCTACCGGCTTAAAAGTAGCAAATATCTATCTTTGTACATCCGTACACTCGTACATCCTCAAGTGTCTTTGGATGTCCTTCTTCCACTGACTGGACATAACGACGTCGGAGCTACCTGCAAACTCCGGAGGGTGTGCCTTCTGAAAGGTATAACGAACACGTTCCCAAGTAGACGGGAATGCATGAGCCTGGACTGGGGCGACCATCGGTTCCTGAGGACGTGCCTGTTGCACAACTGCTAAAGCGGCGTTTACCGCCTGCGCTACTATAGCTGCAACCTCTGTGGCGTTCATGGAACCCTGAAATGGTGCAGGTTGTGGATCGGGATGGGCACCCCTGGGAACTTTCTGTGCACGTCGTGCAGGCATCTGAAATGAGAGAGAAGTCTTATAAGTCCACAGTTAATATCTCAAAATATCTAAAGAGCGTAAAATACACAAAAAGAGTACAACAATCCTAGAATATAGGACTCTATATCAAAGGACGCTATGCGGAAACATAACAAGCCGTACAAATCCTAAGGACACTAAAACCTGATGCTCTGATACCACCTGTGACACCCCGACTAATTAAATACTGGGTAGCTACTCCTATATTCAAATTAATATAAAATGTCAAGTTGGTTCAGTTCATAGCATCACTGTCGAAAAACATTTATTTAAAATTTCTAGCCACCTAATATTTAAAAAGTGAGTTGTCAAATTTTATTAAATTAGATTAACATGCAACCAGTTAAAATTATTAGCTAAATGATACTACCATCACATCACAGTCACATCAAGATAATAATGGAATAATAAAATGAGTCTGGAATAACACCCCCCTGAATAATCCCAAATAACCAAATACAACGTCTAAAACAATTAATTAATTAAAATTCGAAACTGAAATCAAACTGAACGTGATAAACCTGTCTCTAAAGGAACAGGGCACATGCCCTACATATGAATAAATCTGAAGTGGAGTAAATGTAGAAAGTGGAGGCGTCTACTATTGAGGTCCTGTAACTTTCACAGCAGCTACAGTACGTCACTGGAATGGAACTCCTAAACTTGGCGTCCCTGTGGTTGGGCACCTAAAAGGTTTTTACAAGAAAAATAGATTTGAAAGCAAATGGGTCAGAGCCCGATGTGAAAACAATTTAAAATATAGCAAGTGTTTTATAACATTAAACAGTGAATATAAAATACATGTTAGTTATGTGTACTCACATGAGTTCCTCACCTCTCCACTAATTGTGCACACCTAACGTATCCGTAACCCGTCCTAGTTATGCCGCTAACTAACTAGTCTAATTCACCACTTTACTTTACGTTATAATAAGAGGTCGGTTCAAGACATTCTAATATAATTTGTGCATCTTCCTTTTTATTTCTCATTCATTACTTATAATGCTTACTGTATGAAATTCTCATCTTTTATCTCTACTAAAATGTCTCAAGAATACATATTTACACTTTAATAAAGAGTCTATGGCAATTACCAGTATATTAATCCCAACATAAATATACAATTAGGGCACCCCTAGGCTAAGCTTCGGTGGACACATACTCTGCTATCAAATCCCGGTACATCACGTACATAAGGACCACGTGTTCTGAATCTCTCAGGAACCGTCTCAATAAGCAAAATTTACACATAATGCAGGCGAACATAGTTCACATACCCATGGGTCACGCACATACATACGCTCCCATGGTCAGCTGACTTATTAACTCACATATAAGTCATTCACATCCCTATGTCCTTAAGGTACCAATCTAAATCCCCCCGTAGGCACACAAAGATTAGATGGCCCGGCTCGAAAGCCGACCTCCCGTGATAGCAAGTATGGTATGTATGTTATACACATATAAGTTCATATACTAAGCATTCACACAACTTAGGTATCTTATAATATTAATAAAGGTATATTCTACACCCTTATACCGTTATTCCATTTTTAAGTCTCCGTATAATATATAATATAGACCGCCGACACATCTCACGTCGTAGTTTCAAGTACTTAAAACCTAACCCCAAAAGGTTATCAAGTCTCTTATTATCCCTACATTTAAATTCACACTTCTTAAGGTCCTCACTTCTGGAACTAACCTCATATTATCAAACAATATAAAAGTTAATCATTTTATTTCAGTCTCTAGTAGTATCTCACACGTCGAGCCTTATTAGGTTTCATAAAAATCCCAAATTGAATTCTAATCATCATTCGGGTCTCCCAAACATGCCTATTGGTCTTTCTTAGATCTAAAAGTGATTATAAAACCCCCACAAATAATTCTCTACGGTCGAAAATTGTTAAAATTCACCAAAGGAAAATATAACTGATTCTTGGAAGGTCGATCGATCGACCCTGAATGTCGGTCGATGGATGGTGGTCGATCGATCGACCTGGGAGTGTCGATCGATCGAACGCACCAGATAGGCTACGGCCTACTTCGTTTTTCAGTCCAAAATTCATCCCAAAACTTCATTAAGAGGTATGAAACTCTAATCTAACAATATAGGATCATCATACAACCAAAATACATCATTGTTAACATTCCTAAACCTTTTAATCATCAATCATTGGCTTTATATGGATCAAAACTTTAATAAAAACCCTAGTTTTCTATTTTCTTCAAGAACAATGATAAATCTCCTATTTAATTTGTTTTTAAATCATCAAAATTTAAGCTTAGGGTACTAAATTCGTCCAGAACTGTTCTACATATAATTCCTAACTAAAGTTTAGAGTTGTACATCAAATTCATTGTGTTTTCATCAAATCTTTCAAGACAATCATTAATTTCTACACTAAGCATGGAGGAAATATTCATTGAACTAATGAAACCAAATCACTTGCCTTAAGTTTGATGTTCTGATTCGTTGTTGGTGTTCAAGGGCAGATTCTCTCTTCTTTTCGGTCACAATTTCCTTCCAAAATGGTGGTGGTGGGTGGTGGTTTTGGTTTGGAAACCCTTTGGCAACTTCCCTCTAACTCACGTAACCCACTCTCTTGTTTTTAGCTGATAATGGCCCTAATGGATTTTATAATAATATATAAATAAACTCTAAAATTCGTGGGTCTTTATTCCTCAATTTTTAAAATGACCGAAATACCCTTCCGGGTTGCCGATTTGGCCTAAAAATGCCCCAGGACCCAAACTAAACTCCCGGCTAGTGTTTTCGGACTATCTCGACCCCTTCGGACACGTTGGCGCACTCAAAATGACCATACGGTTGATAAAAATATAATTTACTTTTTAGTCTAATTAAATTGATTCCTGATGCGACTGACACGCGCGTCCCAACTTAATTTTCCAAATTATCGTATTCATGACTCTCGACAATTTAAATATTTTCAATACTCATATATTACCATACATACTCAATAATATTTAACATTATCATCATAATTAAATACCAACTCACGTCTCGCTAGTATTTAAATTCGGATTAATTTCACATTTAATTCTCATGTAATTTAATTAATCCATTAAATAAAAATCAACAAAATTACGGGGTATTACATCCAGCTGATGCA
The DNA here is from genome assembly GCA_949130495.1 of Sambucus nigra. Taxonomy (NCBI): domain Eukaryota; kingdom Viridiplantae; phylum Streptophyta; class Magnoliopsida; order Dipsacales; family Adoxaceae; genus Sambucus; species Sambucus nigra. The sequence goes on along the minus strand of OX422215.1, from coordinate 297,307,513 downwards.
ATCCCCATGCAACTAAGAAAGGACTACCTTTTCAACCATAATAATGATGTCGAGTTCCATCTTAACCCAGATACTAGTTAACGAGTTACCATAACTGAGCAAGTGAATTGTCGAAGATGACACAATTTCATCTGCAGTCTTTTTATTCATTTTTTTAATTGGCCAACCACGATCGACTTTGTAACTATTGAATAATTTGAATGGAGTTTAATTTTTTTCCATTTCATGTTTGCATTTTCCCATTTTCATTTGTGTCGAGTATATATTATTTTGGTCTTACCTTTTAGGATTGTGTCATCGCACTACCTTAGGCCTAACACTAAGTTATTGCAAGAATGCACTTGGTTGCTGGGCAATCCACCCGTTTAGGATTTTATCCAATCAATACTGGTCGGATAATTTAATGCATAGGGATTCCCCCATTCTTGGGAAATTCGTAATGTTTTCGTGTTGTTGGTAAAAAAACATGTGACCTTAAGATCATGGCTAAGTGTAATCATATCAACAAGGTATCAAAGCAATGATCTGATAGGACATAACCAAGGTACGCTTGTATTAAAACTGTCCTACCATATGAAATAATGAATGCTAGATATATTAAATAATTTATACAGGAGAGATTAAATGTTGAATGTAAAAAGGTAATGACAAATTAGGAGTTATCTACATATCTAAACAATAAAAATTGGCTTAAAAATTTCTAAGGTTGGTTGCATTCAGAGGCCTAGGTATCTCCCTACCCTTCATTGTTTCCAGGTGGTAAGCTCCTTGGAGGTCGTCTCTAATGACCTTGAATGGTCCTTCCCACTTGGGTCCCTGCTTACCGTCTGAGGACTTCCTCATATTATCGATGACCCTCCTTAGCACATAATCCCCGACATGAAACTTCCTCTGATTGACGCCCTTATTGTACGGGTTGGCCAACTGTTGTTGATAGGATGCCAATATGATCAAGGCTTGTTCCCTTCTCTTATCGATTAGGTCGAGTTTAATTTTAGTGATCTCATCGTTCATATTTTGATCGGTGACGATTGTTTTCATGGTCGGCAGACCAGCCTCTAACGGTATTATGGCCTTCATTCCATAAGCTAAGGAAAAAGGTGTTTTCACGCTTGACCTCTTGGGAGTTGTTCGGTATGGATGCAATGAAGCCTGGGAGTCATTAATGGAGTTTTGGAGAGAGAAATGGGACTTTTTAGGGGATAAATCCTGGGCAGTTGGGAGTTGTGGTGATCTATCTCAATCTTAATGTGGTTGGGTGACTTTGGGGATAAATAAATTTTTTCATACAACCTTCAAGACAAACATCCTTGAAGAACCGCACTAGGATTTTAGGTTAATCTCTATAATCCAGGTGGGTCCTGTTGTCCCACTTATGTAGTGGTACGCGAGCTTGAGAGACGTATCTGAGACTTCATGCTTGTAAATCCTAATAGTCTGTTCTCTATCATCTATACACATACCACTCAACACTATGGAAAATTCGAGCAATCTGCACGCCATCATGACTGGTATTGCCTAAACGCAATGAGGGTTAAATGTGAAAGGATGAAGTTAAAGTAATCTCTTTATGATCTCACAGTGAAGAGTATAAACAATGTGGGGAAAATCCTTCAGTGTTTGCCTCAATAACTCAATGAAAGATGACTCAGACAGCTAAAGAGTCTAACCACTCCCACTATAAGATGGCAAAATGTTTGTGTTTAAGTAACTATCTTTTTCTTGGGGGGAAATGGTTGCGCGAGATTGCACCTCAACAATGTGGTCAGTAATTCGCGTGGTTGGCTAACAAGATGGAGCATTGATAGGAACATGGGTAACTCCTCCCAAAACAAGCTCAGAGGCCAGTTGGTTTGCAGGCAAAGAAGGTTGAGCAAGAGAAACAAAAGGCTCCTCTACCACTGATGGGGTAGCCCGAGTAGACACAACCTCAAAACAAAGGAGTTAGATGCGATAATTGATCAATATTTTAACCAGGAATGGTTGATGAGTCCATGTGTATTGTGCTAAGTCACAACCTCTTAGCTCAATACATTTGTCCAATACAAAATTCCCATTGCATATTTTACGATTGGTGTTAAATCTAAGTGTATTGTGTTGGGTCACAGTTTCTCATCTCAATACCTTTGGCAAATACAAAATTCCCATTCCATATTTTGCGACTGGTGCTAAGTTCAAGTGTATTGTACTGGGTCACAGCTACTCAGCTCAATACATTTGGCCAATATAAAATTCCCATTACATATTTTACAATTGGTACTAAGTCTAAGTGTATTGTGCTGGGTCACAACTACTCAACTCAATAATTTTGCCAATATAAAATTTCCATTGCATATTTTGTATTTGGTGCTAAGTCCAAATGTACTATATTAAGCCCCAAAGAGTTGCTCAAACAAGTATACTTGGCCAGTTGGTTGTGGTGCTCATCAACCCATGCAACTTTCGCTATTTCCAACCATTTTTTTCATTCCGCTAAGGACCGTTTTATTGGAAGCCTTAGCCTCCCCATTGCTTTGAGGGTAAGTCACCAAACTGTAGTAGTGTTTGATGCCATGGCTGTTGCAGAAGTCTTGAAAGTTACGCTCTTAAATTGTATTCCATTGTTCGTGATAATCATTATCCGCACACCGCAACGGGTTATAATGTTTCTCCAAATGAATGTTATTATATCGATGTCTCATATATTCTCCAAAGGTTCTGACTCGATCCATTTGGTGAAATAATTTATGCCGACTAGGGGGTACTTTTAATTTCCAGGTGTTTTCGGGAGCGGGCCTACAATGTTTAACCCTCATTACACAAAAGGCCATGGGTTGGTCAAGGATTTAAGGTCGCTAGCAGGATGGTGAAGCATTGGTGAGAATAATTGGCACTTTTTGCACTTCTTCACGTAGGAGATGGCATCTTTTTGCATTTAAGACCACTAATAGCCTTCTTTTATAGCTCTGAATGCCAGAGATCTCCCACTATCATGAATTAAAAAAATTCCCTCATGTAACTCATAAAGGACTTGGTTGACGTCGCTGGGATGCACACATTGCAAGTACGGCCCAATAAAAGATCTTCTATAGAGTTTCCCCTATGGGATAGGTAAAATCAAATAAACTTCACTCACTCGTATATGATGAGCTTCTTTCTTATCCATAAGTAGTGTGTAGACCTGTCAAAATACACGATAACCCGTTAACACGACACGACCCGACACGAAATTATAAGTTAATGGGTTTACCCTTATTGGGTTTGGGCCATTAACGGGTTGACACGGTAGACCCGTTAACACTAACGGTTCGGGTTTGGAAATTTACCTGTACCCGTTTTAACCCGTTAACACCCGTTAACACTAACGGGTACTATAGGGTCACCCAACCCGTACCCAATAACAATAACCATTAAAACCCATTATTTCTAAATCTTTAAAGACTAACGGGTGCTATAGGGTCACCCAATCTAACCCAATAAAAATTACAATTAAAATCCATTATTTTTAAAGTATTGAAGACTAACGGATATTATAGGGTCACCCAACCCGTTACCCATTTCGACCCAAAATGATTCGTTAATATTAACGGGTGTTAACGGTTTGGGTCGTGTACCCGTTAATATTAACGGGTCATGTTTGGGTATTGTTATTAGACCCGTTAGGCTTAACGGGTCGTGTATGGTTTAGGGTGTTTTGACCCGTAACCCGTAACCCGTACACGACCCAAACCAACCCGTTGACAGGTCTAGTAGTGTGTCTTCTCGTAAGTAATGAGCATTTTAGATGGAAAGTACTTGGTCGTCCTTCGATTTATTTTGGGTGCCCATCTAAGCAAGATATTCCACTTCGATCACCATTATCAGGTTGGAGTCAACAGTCGAAGTCAAAGTACCTAAGACGTCTATATGGCTATTATTACCCCTAGCGAATTATTAAACTTGGACAAGCTTGAACTTAGCGACCAAATCCTGGGCAATTTGGAGTTATGATGACACGCGTTCACCCCTAGCATTATAGTCTCCTGATATCTTATTAGATACCAATCTTGAGTCACAAAATATGTTAAGGTGACTAGATCCAAGAGAGAGCTTTCCTAAATTCCTCAATGAGAACTTTGTATTCTTTTTCATATTAGATGCCTCAAAGAAAAGTCATATTCCCTGTTGGAGGATGGTCTGATCTGGGGTCACCAGTACTATTCCTACTCATACCCTTTTTTAATTAGATGCACCATCCACATATAGAGTCCATATTTCATGTTGGTTGGGCTTTTTTGTGATCACCTGATCAGAGATTTCGACTCCTTGTTCAGGTTGATGTTCTTCGACAAATTTAACAATGAAGTTTTCCAAAACATGTCCTTTCACGATAATTTTGGGTTGAGAGTGAATATCAAACCTCCTTAGCTCCACCAATTAATTAAACATCCATCCAGATATGTCGGTATTTCTAAGTACCACCTTTAATAAAACGGAGGCTATAACTCTAATAGAGTGTTCCTCGAAGTAGTGCTTCAACTTTCCCAAGGAATTCACTAATGAGTAGGCTAGCAGGAGATAGTACATCTCAGTGTCCGATAATGTCTTGTTGATGTAATAAATTAAGGCTTGATGTCCCTCCTTCTCGCATACCAAAGTTGAGTTTATTGCATGATCGAACACAAAAAGATACAGATAACCCGGATTCCCTGGATTTTGGACTGTGAGGAGAGGCGGTCATCTTAAATAGAGTTTGATTTCCTCAAGCGCCTTTGAACATTCATCATTCCAGTTCTCGTTCTTGTCATTCCTGAACAGATGAAATAAAGGTCGGAATTTCTCAAAGGAATTGGAGATGAAGCGGTAGAGTGTCGCAAGCATCCCGGTTAACTTTTGAACATCCCTGATGGTCTTATATGATTAGATGGTCCTCAATTTTTTTATTTGGTCGGGGTTTTCTTCGATTTCCGTCTAGATGACCAGGTAACCCAATAACTTTTCGGACTGGAATCCAAACGATTATTTAGTTGTATTGAGCTTAATTATGTAATACATGAGTACCTCAAATGTCTTTTCCTGATCTTTCATATGATATCTCTTATGTTTAATCTTTATGAGCATGTAGTTTATATATACTTCGATGATGTTATCCAGCTGATGCTTAAACATATTGGTGATGAGTCGTTGGTAGTTCGCCCCTGTGGTTTTGATTCCAAGGCATGACTATGTAACAGTAGAGGATAAGGGTGGTGATGAAGGATATCTTTTCTTGGTAGGGCCCGAATTGGGGGATTTGGTGATGGCCGGAATAAGCATCTAAGAAACTCATTTGTTAATGGATAGTTGCGGCGTCAACCAACTAGTCGATCTTTGGTAGGGGAAGGGTGTCTTTAGGAGAGGTTTTATTCAGATCGTTGAAGTCTATATTGACTCTCCACTTTCTGTTACTCTTTTTTACTACGACCGAGTTTGAGAGCCATTTACAGAATTGAAATTCTTAGATGGACCTCCAGTAGTTTCCTTATTTCCTCTTCCACTACCTTTTCCTTTTATGTAGATATTCCCCATGCCTTCAATGTAATTAGTGAGAATGTTAAATTTACGTGAAGTCAGTAGCACATTACTTTGGGATCAATGCCAATCATATCATACAATTTCCAAGCGAACAGATCCTGGATATTTTTTTAGAAACAAATCAGCTCTTCCTTTTCATGATCAGTGAGTATTTTTTTTATCAAAAACTTCTTTTTCGGGTGAGAGTCATCGAACATAACCTCTTATAGCGGTTCCACGTCTCTATCTATGGGGAACACCCTTATGTCATTTACCCCCATTCTCCCTGTTATTTGGAAGGCGTATATCCTTCCATTTTATCCACCTTTTACATTTTCTTCTCTTGTTTAGGTCTGATTAAAGCATTTCCGATAAGAGTCTTGATTCCTACGTATCTCCATTATACCCCAATCGGAAATTCATTTGAGCTTATGATGATGGGTGGATGGAACCGTCATCATCCTGTGAAGCTATCCTCATCCTAGAATCACATTGTATGGAGACCCGAAATCCACTACTAAGAATTCGATCAATTTTGATATGCCTCCAGTTCGTACGGTTATCACAACCTTTCCTAGCAGCATCGTAATTCTTCCTGCGAAGCTGACCAAATGGATGGTCTCCTTTTTCAAGTCTTTCACCTTTAAGTTAAGTTGGTTAAACAACATGAGATAAATTACTTCTGAAGAACTCCCCTGATCCACTAGTATCTTATCCACGTCCCAGTTAGCAATTTTGAGTGTGATTACTAGCGCATCATGATCTGGGGTTCTGACTCCGTCCAGACTGGTCTTCCTCGATGAAAATGATATGCTTAGCATAACCGATTTCTTTTCATTGGAGACATTTATCAATAATAGGTTTGGCTGGGTCGATCAGGAAAGTATTTACCACTGTAATGATTTTCTTTAGCTCCATTCTAAAGTTGTTTCCTTAGATATGGTTAGGTCTTAAGGCCTCATGAATAACTACGAACTCATGCCCTATTTTTTCATCATCTGGGACATTGTCTGGCTTTTGATGATGCTCAGCGGGACCTTTTTTGTTCTTCTTTTCCAAGTATTCATCTAGATGGCCTCCCTGAGCCAATTCTTCTAGATGTGACTTAAGCGCCTTATAATTCTCTGTCTTATGTCCATCACCTTGTGGTAGGATCATCTCATAGTCGTGTTTCTCTTCAATGGATCCCTCACTATCTTTCTAGACCACTTGAAATACTATTAATCCTTAATCGTGTTCAAGATCTTATAGATTGGATTTTTAAAAATAGTGTTAATGGTGCGATGGGCTTTGTTGGGGTCTGGCTTCTCGCCACCCTTTAGTCCATCGTCATTCTTTTTACAGCCCTTCTTGGGGGCATTCTCCTTATCTCCATTTTTTCTCTCCTTAAGCGTACCATTATCCTGTTATGTGCCTGCTATTATGTCTTCCACCTTAGCATACTTCTCGATTCGGGACATCAGGTCGTCAATAGTAGTAGCCTCCTTCTTGGTGTGGTATTGGTGCAACATGGAGCTTTTTGGTAGGCCATTCTTAAATAAGGCTATTGTTACTTGCTTGGAGTAGTATTCCACCCTCTTGTAGGTTTTCCAATAGTACCGAGCATATTCACGCAAGGTTTCTTGGGACTTCTTCTTCATTATGAGGAGGGAGTCCATCCTTTTTGGATGGGTGTTGCTGGTGATGAACCTCACGGCTAAGGCCTTTGTGAGTTGTTTAAAGCCGGTAATCAACAGATGTGTTAATTTATCAAATAAATTTTATGCAACATCCCCAAACTAGAAGGAAAGATACGACACATGAGGTTCTTATTATTTCTCTAGAGGGTCATAGTCTGATGATAATAGCGAATATGGTCGGTGGGATTAGTTTTCCAACCATAAATCTTAAATCTGGGAGAGACGAGCTCATTGGGAGGCTCAAATTCCTCGATTGACCTTATGAAGTGAGATTTTATATGGCTGATGAGGGCCTTCTAGAAAGTTCTTTAGTTGTCCTGGCCCCTTGATGGGATGAATGGTCTTCAATCTCCCTTCGTATGAGGCTATGAAGATCATTCTTGTTTTGACAGTTATTGTGGCAATATTTCTTGTCTAGTGAGCCCCTCTAGTAAGAATAGTCATAGTCACTCTGTGAACTTCTTCCTCGATTGTGAGTTTTACTCGCCCGAGGGCTAGGAGAACGGGCATGACATTTACTTTTTTCTCTATGGAGATACTTCTCCATCCTTTCTAGGCAATGTTGGAGGTGGTAATTCTCATCTTATTGGTGGCATGTGGATTCCTCTTATTATCGAAGGCATTTCTCATAGGCATCTACCATTTGAGATATCTGGTTGGATCGTGGTGGCTCATTACTCTCAATAGTTTCATTCTTGCGTGGATGGTAACAATAGTTGGGGGTATTACGACTCATGTTGGGTTGGATCATAGACTTGATCCTAGAAGCCTCATTGTCATTCTTCTTGTTTTGGTGACTTTTATGAGATGGAGTGTGCTTATTATGCGAATGAGACTTGATTGCTTGTTTGGTTGGGAAAGGAAAATAGTTGCCCATAAACGGTGCCAATTATTCTTGGTAAAATCCTACTAGTAGTATTCAACATAATTAAAGTCGAACAAAATATAAAGTATTCACAATCACTCAAGAGCAGTATTTATGTGGTTCGACAATGTCCCTATGTCCACGGGATGTTTCTCTCTTTATATTGATCTCGTTCTAATAACATTGGTTACATGCCCCTTTTCCCTAAGGCGAGGGTTACATTTATAGAGAAAAGTAAGACGGGACAAAGACAGGACCATTGGCTGAAGAGGATGGAGCAGGGGTAGTAGGTGACCAAGATGGGACCATTGTGAACCCTGATGAGAACCTGGACATCCCTGAGCCCACTGCTACCGAGGGACTAATGGCCGATGCATAAACTTCTCTTTTTTATCATATCTGGGCGACCATCTGTGGTCTCTAAGGCCCTTATTATGCAATATCATGTTTAATTTTAATTTATGAACATCTGTTCCATTTTGAATTTTGTAACTTTTGGCATGCTATTTTTAATATAATTTGAATGTTGGACTTTACAACTGTCTTTTTCATTATTTTTGCTAAGTGTAGTATCTGTTTTGTTGCTTTCACCATTCTATGTGATGTTTGTTTTGGGACATTAGGATGAGACGTCTTTCACATTAGTCTTATGACCTATCTTCAACGTAAAAATTAATAATGATGTATAAATTATTTATTCCCCAGAGTTTTTTATGAGAGTGGTTTAAAGATCTCAAATCACTCTCGTACTGTCGAGAGGAAGTTTGGTCATATGCTCACCATCGAATGATGTTTATAAATTTTAACCATATGCAAATGACGTTTAAATGCTTCCCACCTCTTAGATGTACTGAGATATGCATAGGAGACGAGACTCCCAGTGTTCTCGTACCGCCAAGAGAAGGATTTAATTATTCACCATAAAATAATGTTAGAAATTTCACCATATACAAATGATGTTAGTGTCTCCCACCTCCCGGGGGATACATACTGAGATATTCCTAGGAAACTATACTCCCAGTGTTCTCGTACCTCTAATAGAAGGATTTAATTATTCACCATAAAATGATGTTAGAAATTTCATCGTATACAAATGATGTTAAGTGCCTCCCTCATCTCGGGGGTACTTACTGAGACATGCCTAGGAGACGATACTCTTAGTGTTCTCATACCGTCGAGAGAAGGATTTAATTATTCACCATAAAATGATGTTAGAAATTGCACCATATACAAATGATTTTAAGTGCTTCCCACCTCTCAGGGGTACCTACTGAGACATGCCCAGGAGACAAGACTCCCAGTGTTCTCGTAACGCCGAGAAAAGGATTTAATTATTCACCATAAAACGACGTTATAAATTTCACCATATACAAATGATATTAAATTCTTCCCACATCTCGGGGGTACTTACTGAGACATGCCTAGGCTACGAGACTCCTTGTGTTATCGTACTATCGAGAAAAAAAAATTAATTATTCACCATAAAATGATGTTAGAAATTTCATTATATAAAAATGATGTTATGTGATTATCACCTCTCGGGGGTACATACTAAGACATGACTAGGAGACAAGATTCCCAGTGTTCTCGTATCACCGAGAGAAGGACTTAATTATTCACCGTAAAATGATGTTAAAAATTTCACCATATACAAATGATGTTAAGTGCTTCCCACCTCTTAGGGGTACATATTGAGACATGCCATGGATATGAGAGTCCCTGTGTTCTCATACCACCGAGAGAAGGACTTTATCATATCACTATGTTATTCTCAAAATGCAAATTCCAAAACAGGAGACAACACTTCATTATATTTCTCTATAGAAAATTTATTCATCAATAATTTAAGAACAAAACAGAAACTTCTTTTGATCTATAACATATGTACTATCTACTGGTAATATTTCTTCAAATGTTTTGCATTCCAAGGGTTGGATAATGGTTCCCCTTCAAGGTTATCAAGTCGATACGTTCTTTGGATGACTTCTTTTGTAACTTTGTAGGGTATGTGCCAGTTAGAATGAAGTTTGTTGGTTTTTTAGATGACCATTTTTCGGACGAGATCCCCCATTGCTATAGGCCGAGGCTTGACTCTTGTTGTAGAACTTATCATCTCTATGCTGATAAGTTAAATGTCTTATGTCTGTGTTTCTCTTATTTATTCAATAAGATCTAAGTGTAGTCTCCTTTCCTCCAAATTTGCTTCGGGTCGTAAGTTTGAACCCTGTGGCTTGGCAATCCTATCTCTATTAGAATGACATCTTCTGACCCATAGGATAATATAAATGGAGTCTCTCCCGTCAGAGTTCTTTCTGTCATCCTATAAGCCCACAGAATATTGTGAAACTCATCAACCCATTTTCCTTTAGCGTCCTCCAGCTTTTTCTTTATTCCATCTAGTATCGTCATGTTGGTTTCTTCAGTCTGCCCATTTGCTTGTGGTCGTCCCGGTGCAAAAAAAGGACTATTTGATGCCAACCCTTCTACAGTAGGCCGCCAAGGACTTGTTCTTGAACTGTTTTCCATTGTCGGATATTAAGGTGTTAGGGAGTCCATACCAACAAATAATATTCCTTCAAATAAATCTGAAACACTTCTCTTTTGGGATGTTTATCATGGCCTTGGCCTCTTTTCACTTGGAAAAATAATCTATCTCGATAACCAGAAAATGGAAGCTCCCCTTTTCTCTGGGTAGGGGGGAAACCAAGTCAATCCCCCACATTGCAAAAGGCCAGGAGCCGATATTGGCTAAAAATATCGATGGTGTTAATGGGGTATGTTAGCAAAGCATGGCACTTGTCATAGTTGAGAACATACTCGACCGTGTCCTTGGCAAGATTCGGCCAATAATAGCCTTGAGTGATTATCCTCTTGGCCAAGGATAATCCCCCAATGTTACTTGTACAAGAACCTTCATGTATGTCTCTGGGCATATAATTAACCTTAGTCGGGTGCACACATCTCAGGAGGGGAAGAAGGAAACCCATTTTATACAATATATCTCCAATAATAGTAAATTTAATTGCTCGGTATCGTACCATTCTATGCTCGACTTTAGCTTCTGGAAACTTTCAATCTCTCAGAAATTCTATGACCAGGTACATCCAAGCTGGTCCCAAATTCAAATTCATACAAACTTCAATGTCAGCCTCTTATCTTTATATACTTCTCTTCAAGAGGATCTCTACTGGAACTGATCGGAGGATCTTTGTTCTGGTGGCCGATGCAATCCTTGTAAGTGCATCTACCCTCCTATTTTCATTTTTGGGGATCCTCTTTATCTTAACTTCTCAAACGATTTTAAATGTCCCCTTGACTCTGGCTAAGTAATTAGCCATTTTCTCATCCTTTGCTTCATAAATCCACATGATTTGGTTCACAACTAACTAAGAATCATTGTGAGCTAGTATTTGGCCGACATTTAATGTTTTTACAAGCATGAGTCCTGCCAATAGGGATTCATACTAAGACTCATTAGTTGATGCCTTAAAGTTAAATCGCAAGGCATATTCAATGTCAGTTATGTCTGGCGCCAACAATATCAATCCTTACCTACTTCCATTTTCATAGGACAAGCCATCAATAAACAAATTCCAGACTAGTGAACCTAGTGTAAAAGGTTCTTCAACTAAGGCGACCTTTTTCAGGAATAAATTTCGCTTATGTGTACTAATTGTGGTGTCTTTTGATATTCCATCGTCTGCATTTTCCTTTTTATTCTAGACGACCTCTAGTATTTCAATTGGCACTTTCTTTTTGTGCTGTTTATCGACTCCCATATGAACTCGGCTATGAAGTCTACTAGTGCCTACCCTTTGATTGCATTCCTTAATTGATAGATGATATCAAAACTTACCTAGATTAACCGACCAAGTCATTAACTTACCCGATTTTTTTGGTTTATGAATGACTTATCAGAGAGGTATGTCAGCCAGTACTACCATCGTATGATCTTGAAAGTAGGGCTTTATTTTTCTTGAGGCATGTATTAAAGAGTATGCATGTTTTTCCATCTTAAGGTATCTCAAGTCATCCCCTTGCAGCGCCTTGCTATTGAAATAGATAGGTTTCTGAACATCATTGCCATCTATAACTATTGCTACACTTATGGATGAATCTAAGAAAACCAAATATAAATACAATTTCTCCTTTTGGACATGCCGAGAGAGGAGCATTAGTGAACCGAGATAGGCCTTCAAATCTTGAAATTCTTTCTCACACTTATCATCCCAAACAAACATTTTTCTTAAGATCTTGAAAAACGACAATCACTTTTATGTTTCCCGCGACATTAACCTATTCAACGTAACAACTCGACTTGTCAGTCTCTAAATGTCTTTGATCACTTTCGGCGTCTTAATGTCAATCAGTACATTGATTTTGGAAGGCTTTGCTGTGATGCCCCTTCGATTGATGATGAATTCCAAGAACTTTATGACTCCGATGCCGAACACACACTTCACTAAATTTAACTTCATTATGTATTGATCCATGGTATCAAATTTTCTTTCCAAGTCAGCCACATGACTTTAGACTTTTATATGTTTCGTTACCATGTCATCCACGCAGACCTCCATTGTCTTCTGAATCTGGTCTTTGAACATTTTGTTGACTAACCTCTGCTAGGTAACCCCTGTACTTTTCAAAATGAATGACATCACCTTGTAACTAGGGGTGAAAATTTTAGAAACGACATGAAAATACAACACGAAACGACACGAAATTGACACGATATGTCGTGTTCGAGTCGTGTTCGTGTCAGTTTTTTTGACATGAAGTCGTGTGTCGTGTTGTGTTCGTGTCAAAATTATGTGTCGTGTTAATCGTGTTTTTATTCCGATTATCATGTCTATTTATGTTTAATTTAGCGTGAAATTTTAATAAATCGTGTTATTCATGTCGTGTTATGTCATTTTTATTTGGGTCGTGTTCATGTCAACTAAAAAAAACACGAATTCCTATCATGTCGTGTTCGTGTTCGGAAAACCCTTATCGTGTCATGTCGTGTCAGCCCAAAACACGATTCAAATACACAAATTTCCACCCCTACTTATAACAGTATGTTCCTTTCTCTGTAATGAAGTATGTCTTCTTGGTATCCCTTTCATACATGGAGATCTGATTATACCCAAAATAAGTGTCCATGAAACTCATCAGTTCATGGTCGACTGTAGCATCCACAATTTTGTCGATTCTCAATAAAGGAAAACTATCCTTTGGGCAAGCTTTGTTAAGGTCGGTGGGGATTCTACACACATCCTCCACTTTCCATTTTTTTAGGCACTATGACAGCATTGGATAGCCATTTTGGGTATTGCACTTCCCTGATGAAGTCCGCAGTCTGTAACTTTTTTACTTCATCTTGTATGACCTCGTACCTATCCCTGGCGAAAGCTCGCCTCCTCTGTTTCACTAGTTTCACTGTGTCATCCAAGTTAAGACGGTGGTAGATGACGCCAGGGTCAATCCCCATCATGTCGTTGTGATTCCACGCAAAGACACACTTCCTCCTCCTTAGCAGTTCAATCAGTTCCACATTTGCCTCTGAATTTAGTTTTGAGCCAATTTGGATGGGTTTTTTTAGCTCGTCCCCATTGAGGATGATGGATTCTACCTCTTCTGCAGGCTCTCCCTTATTAAATTTTTGCTCGTCTCATGGATTAAGAGTGTTAATATTATACGAGGTCATATTTCTCTTGTGGGCCTCCCTCTCTTCCACCGAGGTGAAGTCGCATTCGCGTGCTTCCACCTGATCACCATTTACTTCCCCTACTCCAAAAGGAGGCGAGAATTTCATCATTTGGTGTATGGTGGATGGCACGACTTCAAACTTCTTCAATCCTGCCCTCCCTATAATGATGTTGTGGGCTGAGAATACGTTCTCATCCATTACAAAAAGCTAATTTTTCTAGTCAAGCACCTCATCTAGGTTCGTATACAAACATCCATCTCAAAGACTCCCAGGGGTGGAATTTTTCTCCACTGAACACAATCAACGGGTGATGATACGGGATGAGTCTTTTCTTGCTTATCTCTAGCCCTTTGAAATAATCCCAAAACATGACGTTCGCAGAACTCCCCCATCGATGAGCATATGAGATACGTTATATCCGTGTACTCGTGTGTTGACTACGAGAGGGTCATCATGTGGGTATAAAATCCCCTTGAAATCCTGTCTAGAAAATCTTGCTACGATACTGTCTATATAAATTTTTGTCAACTTTCTTGGTTTAATCTCGACCTCGGCCAGATTGACTTCTATTCTTTTGGGTATTGCCTTAGCCTCAACCACATGAGACTTCTTATCGGTCGACTCTGTCCCTCCACCTTCCACTCCTCCATAAGTCATCTTCACTTTAAAATAAATCATATGGAGGTTACCTTTAACTTCAGGATGTTTGGAGGGAAGGTCAGAGTCGTCTTCTTTATCGCCCTCTGACTCAAGATCATTTATATTTACTTGCGCCTCCTTCTTTTTAGGCATGTTGTCCTTTAGTGAGGAGTATCTCTTTCTATTGTCATCTCATCTCCTTAATGTACTTTCACAGTTTCCCCTGCATCAGCAGCTTCTCAATCTCATCTTTCAGGGCAAAGCATTGGTCTGTCTCAACTTTTCTAGCCACTGTCTCAACTTTTATAGCCACTAAGTGGCTAGAAAAGTTTAGATAAAGGACAACAGATATGATGAAGGGGAGCTCTCAAATTTTTTGGACACTTAAGTTCTTTGTCGTCCTTTATCTCATTCAGAATCAGATTTGGACTAACTGTAATAGGAGTACACTTTGAAAACTTATCATCATTAGACCTTTTCTTCCCTTCTTTGTCTTTTTCTTTATCTTAGCCCTTGCCAGACTGGTTGTCGTCGACCTCATTTTGGTCTCCTCTCTTAGCCTCCGTAGCCTCCTCCGCACTTATGATTCTCTCGGCTTTAGCCATAAGTTTTATCATGGATTTAGAGGATCCTTGGAGAGATTCCATAGAGGTTTCCTGGTTGAAGCCCACTGATGAGAGTTGTCATGGCAATGTTCTTGTCCTCAAACTCTAGCTTTTCCTTATTGAACCGAGAAATAAAGTACCTTATAGGTTCATTTTTCCCTTGTTGGACAATCAACAAATAGGTCACACGCTTTGTTAGCTTCATGCCAAAATAGAAGTTGTGAATGAATTTTTCCAACTTCTTGAGGGTTTTACAGACCCTCTTGGTATGCCGGTGTACAAAACATGGGTGGCATCAGTGAGAGTACTAGAGAAATCTTTACACCTCATCTCATTCAGGGTTAAATAAATGTCAGCATCCGACTGGTACTTTCAATGTGGTGGATAGGGTTTGTACTCCCATCCTTCCTTATAGTCATAATCGGAGGCTTGAACTTGCCGAGAGTTAGATAGCTGACTATGCTTGGCACAAAAGGAGAGCCCTTTATATTCCCTCAATGGTTGGGGTCTCAAATTTTCATGAGGAAGTCGATACGCTCTATTAGAATTCCTTTGTCCATTGTTTACTTCTCTATGCTCCCCCCATTCTTAGTGCTATCTCGATCGAGCTTCGCCGAGGCGACTAATGATGCATGTGCCACCAAGGTTGTTGGTAATAATGTCTTGACTATGACCCCCTTTTGGGCTGAGATGATCAAAAGATGATCCCCTACTTAACCTATTGAACGCATAACCTCTCTGACGAGCTGAACACTCTTCCCTTGATAAGTTGGAGTTGGGGTGATGCCCGGCCAATATGAGGTATCCGATGTCTCATACTTCTCACAGCATTCCTCCTCCTCATAAGCAAAGTATTTTGTCCCTCCCTTAACCTCCTTGCCGAGACAGAGACGGCGAGGTTTGACGATCTCTATTTTCTCGAGAATGTGTTGGACTTCTTTAGTCGGAGTTGGGTGTGTTCCCCCGACTTCGGGTTGTGAGGTCTCTCTAGTGATCGGAGTAATGAGATTAACAAAAGGATCCTCAGGGATCCATCTCATAATTTCTTGGATGAAGTCTAAGAACTGGTATTGCATCTGTTGTTGGCTAGCCACAAGTGACATGATCGTTGTTGCCATATCATCCATTTCAGACTGCTGAGGTGGTTAGATGGAACCAGTCCGGCATTTGATGGTGTATCAGAAGAAATCTTTGGCCAATTTTAACCGCAATAACAAAATAAAGAAGAATGTAAAAACCCTGAAACATGACGAATCAAAAGAGATAGTGAACCTTTAAAATCGAGCTCCTTTAAGGGTGATTTAGCTCCAACAGTGGTGGACCTAAATCACCACCAAATGTGAGAAATATAGAGTGCAAGATGAGATGAGATGAGATGAGTTTAGATGAGATGAGAAAGAAAACATAGTCTTTTCCCACAGGCAACACCAAAATGATAATGCATGAGATCATCCCAAGTATTTAACCTGGTTTGAGGTTACAAAACAATGGTGGAAGTAGTAAATAAGGGCAATATAGCAGAGGAGATAAGAGGCAGGGAAGATATGACACAAAGTATAAGTAGTTCGTCCGTTAGCCTATGTCCACTGTGAAAAACAAGGAGTATTTACACTATAAGGTCTCTAATGGTTATGGAGGATAAACACTCATGCTTTCTCTCTCTAAATATAATTCTGCAGAGTAACATTAGGGTTTTCATGAGTCGATCCTTGATGAAGAAGGCACATGCTCCTTATATAGGCCTGGGGTTATGTTGTATCACCCCCAAGCATGTACTCCATGACTGGAAGAGGGCGGAGAAAATGAGAGAGTGATAACTGTGCATATGCTTTGATAGTGAATATTCCCTCACATGGGCTATTGATCATTGATAACAGTTTTAGGTGATATGCCTATAATGTCCCTATCATGTTTCCCACGCATTCATGAATTGTCCGAGGTAGAAGATCTCATCCAGTTGAGACTGTTGTGGTCTGATGGGCCGAGATAATACTGGATTTCCATCTATGACCGGTATCCCAGTCCAGGGAAAATTGCAGAGAAGACATCCTACTATCGTCTGAGGCCAGCTCTGGTGGCGGTCAAGTGATCAGGCATAATATTTCATATTTATCCCCTTAATTTTGGAATTTTTATGGTCCCGTGCATTTCATTTAATCTGAATTTATTCCATATGCTACTAACCCTTTTCGATGAGTATTTCTCTCTAATTTTACAAGCAATTCAGATAAAGTGCAAGTGGATGGAAGAGAAAAGCCAAAACGGTGAAGGAATCAAAAAAGGGGAAGTCAAGGGCCTTTTGTAATTTTCCAGTCGCAAACCGGAGGAGGAGCCTACTGGAAATTTGAAGAGCTTGAAATCGCGAGCACGCTGGAAAAAATGGCACCTCAATCCGACTACGGTGAAGAAGTTACGCACGTTTGAAGTTGGGATGAGAATCCAGGTGCAGAAGTGCATATAAGAGAACTTCGAACATGCAAGACCACACTTAGGCAGAGCTTATGACCAAACAAGTTAGGGTCCTAGGGCGAATGGGTTCGCGTTGACTATTACTAATGGATAGAAATCGTGACAAATATTGTTACAGTCCAGAATCATGACTAATCCTGAAGCAAGATTTTTAGGTTGGACTTATCTTTTAGCCTAAAGAGTTTTATGGTTTGAGGACTCTTCTAAACGACTTGTAGCCTTTATATAATTTACAGGTTGTGTACCTTCAATTCAATAGCTTTTCAAGTATTTCTTCAAGCTTTTATTCTTCTTACATGTTGATGTTCTTTAATCTTGGTAACCTTTATTTCCAGCACTTTTATTATATTTCTTTATGTTCACATGCATGTTAATGGATTCTTACATAGTTAAAAATATCATGTCCGACTAGATTCATAAAGAGTTAAGGAACATGAACCCAACCGAGGTTTGTTACATTAAATATAAAATTTGACATGATTGTATGTTTAATTGTTAATGTTTGATATTTTTGTTGAAACTAATATCACAAATCCCTTAACTCGTTTTTCGTAAGCAACAGGAGTATTTGATAATGCGATATACTTGTCAACAATTATGTCATTCACTTTAATTATTTTGTTGACTAGATATTATGCGGATTGACATCCTCATATACTTAGTGCTTTAGGTTAATTAACGTTCTTCTTTTCATTAAATATATAGTTATCGAGAATTTTATACTTGGTGGAGATACCTACGATTCGAGGGATTGGATTATGACTCTACCTTTTCAAATAGTTTTCATAAAATCAAAATTTCAGTTTCTTGATTTCTTAAATTTAATTAGACTTGCTAGTTTAATCTTAGTAGTTAATTAGTAACTTTTCCATAACAAAATCATCTTTTCTTTTTTTCTTTTCGAGAGTCGATACCTAGATTTTAGAAGCCGACCGTATTGTTGTCATCAAAACGATTTTCATCCTATTCCCTGAGGACTCGACCCTGACTTACCGGGTATTATTACTTGAGAGACCGACTTGCACATAAGATGTAGATACACACGTAGCAAACACATTATGTGTCGCATCAAGTTTTTGGCGCCGTTGTCGGGGAACGGGGTAGACACACTAGGATAGGTCGATTTAATCTAAGAATTTGACTCTAATTCCTAAAAAGCAAAAAAAAAAATCATAAAACCCAAAAATTCATAAAAAATCAAAAGATCCAAAAATTGAAAAAAAATATTAAAAAATGTCAAAACTTCGAAAAACGTTGAAAACATTGAAAATTTTCGAAAAGGGCAAAAATATTTTTCTTCAAAATAAATAAAAATTGGAATTTAAATTCTTCAAAAATATCACTAAATTTTTGTTTGAAGTCTCAATTTGTAAAAATCAAAGGCACTAAGTTGAAATTGACCAAAAAGGGAAATTGAGTGAAAATTGATGACTTAAGGAATAAGTGTGGAGATTTTTAACCCGGTGAGATTTAAGCCCATCAGTTTTTCTGAGTAATTAAATCAATCTGACTTAAAAGTAAACTCAAAGTTCTTTTTAGTAATTAAAAATTCGTTAATGATCATTAAATCATTTCTTGATCGGTTATGAAAAACGAGTGAAATGTTGTTTTGAAAACGCGCTAAAAATATCTCAAAATTAAAATTAATCTCGAGACGCATATGGTAATGTGATTAGTAATTTGGATAAATGAAGTTAGCCCATCGTTTGTTTATCCAAAAATATTAGCCATAAAAAGTCATGGGAAAAAATTATCCTTTATGTAAGCAAATTTGAGCCCAAAAATGTTATACCCTTTTGTTTGTTAGCTCGAAAAACCCAATTGGTCCAGAGTTGTGAAAATAAAAAATTCATCAATTTAGTCCGTCCGGTATATAAAAGGGCCACGAAAAATAAAAAAATGATCAAACAAAAAAATGAGAAAAGAATATGAAAAATAGAAGAAAAAATAAAAGAAAACGAGAAAATGAGTAAAAGCCCCCCAAAAAAGTGCCAACCGACATTGCAAGAATATTTTCTAGTTTCGAAAAATTCTCAACCATTCCTACTTTTATCCAATATACCTTAACCCCCTAATCGAGTCCGAATCACGAAATTACTTATTGCGTCGAGAGCTAAAATACGTAAAGATAATAAAGAGACAAAATAGTGAGAATAAAGTATGGTGTGTTTCCGTTTTCCAATGATTATAACATATTCATGAAATCTTTTGACCCTAAATATTTCCGTCTTCCAATTTGTGTGCGTGAAATCGTCTTTCATTACATTTACTCCTAATATCACGTGGTGTTTTTCTATTTTCCAATGACCGTAACCCGTTCATGAGATCTTTTCACCCTAAATATTTCCATCTTTCAATTTGTGCTCGCGAAATCATGTTCCGTTGAATTTACTCCAAATATCACGCATGCCGGGAGAAAATAGCCACAATCCGAATGCCTCGTTTGTGAGTGCATTCCATGTGAAATTGAATCAAAAAGAATTTTCAGAAAGCAACGTAATGATCAATCGGTGGAAGTTAATGGTTTGATTTTCGGCTTTGCTCACACACTCACACTACGAATTGAGATTTTATCGAATAAAAATTTGAAGTGACTATTTTTCTAGAATTTAAATTGCACGGTTTTTAGTTATTTTGATATTTTTTCTTTGAGTCTAAAAATAAATTTTGTGGGTAAATTCACTGCAAGTCCTCACGAGACACCACTCGTCCTACTAGGATAGCCTAGGGGTTTAACGCATTGTTGCATATGCGAAAGAGGTATCCTATCCCATTAGTTTTTTAGAAGTCCATTTAAACTCATGCTATTATTTTTTTACATTGCTCAGGACGAGCAACATTCTAAGTTAGGGGGATTTGATTAGGAATAAATATTTCATATTTATCCACTTAATTTTGATATTTTTATGGTCCCATGTATTTCATTTAACCCATATTTATCTCATGTTTATGATACTAACCCTTTATGGCGAGTATTATGTATTTTATGTATTTCTCTCTTATTTTATAGGTAATTAGTGCAACTGGATGGAAGAGAAAAGCCAAAACGGTGAAAGAATAAAAAAGGGGAACTCAAGGGCATTATCTTAATTTTTTTAGTCAGAAAATGGAGGAGGAGCCTCTAGAATTTTGAATATCTTGAACTCACGAGCATACTGGAAAAAATGACACCTCAAACTGAGCTACGGTGAAGAAGTTATGCACATTTGAAGTTGGGATAAGAATTCAAGGGCAGAAGTGCAAATAGGAGAACTTTGAGCACACAATACCACACTTGGGCAGAGCTTAGGATCGAACCATTTCGGGTTCTAGGGATAAAGGTTTCAGGTTGACTATTAGTAATGAACAAAAATCGTGACAAATATTGTTACGGTCTAGACTCGTGACTAATCCTAAAGTTGGATTTTTAGTTTGGACTTATCTTTTAGCCTAATGAGTTTAATAGTTTGGGGACTCTTATAAACGACTTGTAACCTTTATATTGAGTCATTAGGGTTCTTTTAACATATTTTTAATTCATTGAAATGCTCTTATTCAAGAAGGAACATCTAGCAGAATAATTTACAAGTTATGTACGTTCAATTCAATAGCTTTTCTAGTTTTCCTTCAAGCTTTTATTCATCTTGCATGTTGATGTTCTTCAATCTTAGTAACCTTTATTTCCAGCACTTTTATTATTATTTCATCATGTTCACATGCATGTTAATGGATTCTTATGTAGTTAACAATATCATGTCCGACGAGATTCATAAAGAGTTGGGGAACATGAACCCAACCTAGGTTTTTTACGTTAGATATAAAATTCGGCATGATTGTATGATTAATTATTAAGGTATGATATTTTTATTGAAACTAATATCATATATCTCTTAACTCAGTTTTTCGTAAGCAATCGGAGTATTTGAGAATGCGATATACATGTCAATAATTTTTTCATTCACTTAATTAATTTGTTGACTAGATATTGTGCGGATTGACATACTCATATATTTAGTGCTTTTGGTTAATTAATGTTCTTTTCATTAAATATATAGTTGTTAGAATTTTATACTTGTTGGAGATACCTACGGTTCGAGGGATTGGATTCCGACTCTACTTTTCCAAATAGATTTCAAAAAATCAAAATTTTAGCTTCTTGTTTTCTTAAATTTAATTGCTCTTGCTAGTTTATGCTTCGTATTTAATTAGTAACTTTTCCAAAACAAAATCATCTTTTATTTTTTTCTTTTCGAGAGTCGATACCTAATTTTAGAAGCCAACCCTATTGTTATCGTCAAAGTGATTTTCGTCTTATTCCCCGAGGATTCGACCCCGACTTACCGGGTATTATTGCTTGAGTGATCGACTTGCACTTAAGTTATAGATACACACTAATAAGCACCCAAAAGTATACATTTTATACCCCGAATAAATGAATTTTAGTTGCTAATTCTCAACAATTTGGGACTTATGCGCGTAAATGTTCATTGTGCAGGATTAATTGCAGTTGCGGTGTCAAAAGCTAAATTTTGAAGCAATTTACAATTAAAATGGAGCTAATAACCTCTCTCATAACCAAACCCGAGCCTAAACCTAACCTAAACCTACCCCACACCCCATGTGTGTTTAGTTTGTGCCCTTTTATATTTTATTAGATTTTTAGTTTGAGTAATTTTTATTTTTACGATTTATTTTTTATTTATTTAGGATTTCTAGGTTTTATTTTCCATTTTATTTTATTAGTGTAATTTTATTTTATTTTGATTTTTATTAGTTTTTAGTTTTATTAGGATTAGTTTTTAGGAGTTTATTTTTAGTTTATTAGATTTTATATTTTTTTATGACTTTAGTTTTCATTTAAATTTTAAGTTTTTATTTCTTTTGATTTATTTTAGTTTTTATATAGCTTAGGATTTTTTTTTAAGTTTTAATATTTTTATTTTTATTGTTTTTAGTTTGTTTTATTTTTATTTTTATTTGTATTAATTTTAGTTGAATCTTTATTATTTTAGTTGGGTACAAATTAAACACACACACGCAAACATTCTACACTCACATACACTCTAAACTAATACCTCACCCTCACCCTAACTCTCCTATACCTCAAAGACTCACCCACACCAAACTCTTCTACACCCTCACACACCCTATCACATCCCTCTTCATCTTCCCCAAACACCAAACCTCCATTAACCCATGAACCACCCATCACAATCCAAGCCTCCATCTCTCAACCTCCATAGCCAACCCACCTACCCAATCTACCAATTCCGAACAGAACCCGCCGGTGGAACCTTCTAACCTACCAAAACCCCACAAACCACCTCGTATAGCCCCATTTCTCACCGCTCTCCGATGCAACCCTAAAACCTGACGAGCTCCCTGCCTAAAAACCGGTGACCCGCGGCATTCCCCAACCCCCACCGACCAAACCGCCAGCCCGGAACCCCCCGGCGTCCTGACCCCTGTCACCGATCGCCCCTGGCACAACCCGATCCACCAACATCATACCCAGTCCCCCCCCCCCCCCCTTCCAGCCAACCCGTGACCCGAGCTCAACCACCTGACCCGAAACCAATCCCTGTTAACCCCATACCCCCGGTCGAAACCCACTTCGGGTGATCCAAACCCACCTTACCCATTTCTCCATCTCAACCAAGTCAACGTGTACCTGCATAAAAAATGAAGACAAACCAAACCAAAATAAAATTCCCACATGTCAATTAAACCCCTTTTTATCCATTACCCATTCTACCCCCAACTATATCTTTTTACCCCATTACCCAAAATACCCCACAACCATATCATATTTTGTCACCCAATTCCCTCACCCATATACCTTCCTTACCTCACACATTTTCCATACACATGTGCACTCCCCATTACCCAAATTAGCCCCTAGCTCCATGTTTGCCATGTATAAATAGAAGACCTCAACCCCATTATCAAAGGAGGATATCATAGAAAAGAGAGAGAGAATTATAGAGAGAGAAACAGCTTTTAGTTTAGTTTTTTTAGGTTAGAATTTATTTTTTTTAGATTAGTAAGAAAAATAAATTAGTGAGAATCCATTTTTGAGTGTAATTGTTGATGTAATTTTGGTTTGATCACACAAATTGGAGAGATGTAAATTGCAAATTCAAGGATTGGAGTCCAATTTCACTCAAAGAGATTTGGTTTGATTGTTCTTCTCTTCTACTTTATTTTATTAGCCTTTGATTATTTGATTATCATGTTTGATATTATGTTAGGTTAAATCCCCTTTCAAGGGGTGGGGTGAACCTTTATTTGATGTTATTTTTATTTAATTAGTTTGATTACTTGAAAATTCCCTTTGAATATTAATTTTGATCCCTCACCCTTAAATTTACGCCTCGAGAGAGGGTAAATGATTTTCGAGAGAAAATCAAAATTCTAAGTTATAATACCCATTTTAGATTCGAACTAGAGATATGGGTTTCTTAAGTGTGGTATTGTTCCTTGAATTTCAACTCTAAAATTCATTTTCTAGATTTACATAAATTTTGATAAATCGATCCTAGCGGGTGATTAATTAAAAGGAGAGTAGATTTAATTTTCTAGAGTTGTGGGGGGTTAAACTTAATTTTCTAAAAGGTTACTATTAAAATTACATTTGCAACAAGAGTTGATTTGTAAGTTTGATATTATTTTGGGAGAATTTAACTAATTAAATTAATTAATTAGAATAGCTAAAATTTGTGGTGTAATCCCACTCCTTGATTGTTCTCACATTGATTTACCTCATTTATCTCATATTTTTGTGTTAGATTTTTCATTTTAGTCACTTTTTAGTTTGTAATTTGATCTTTCATTTTAGTATAGTGTTATTTCACATCCTCACCTCACACAATTGTTTTAATATTTGAAAAGGCTAAAAAAAATAGAAAAAGAAAAAGCCGAAAAAGAAAATAAAAATTGAATTACAATTGAGTTTGTCTTTAGCTTACCCCCTTGATGTGGATTGATACCCTTACTTACCTCTACACTTTAGTTTGTTATATTTTGTAGGTAATTTGAGGATTTTGATTAGAGAAGCTTTTACAACAAAGACAAATACACCAAAAAGCAAGTTATCAAATGGCACTGTTGCCATTCTTGGGAGCGTGAAGCACTTGGAGCGAATTTTAACTTGTAGTTCATTTATTTTTCGCACTTTGTTATTTTTTTTTTAGTACCATTTTTTCTTTATTTTAGAAGGCTTGTATTTAGGATTATTCTATTCTTGGCTTGTATTGCGATGCATAGAGACACCTTTATTTTATTTTTCATTTTAAAAAACATTGTAATAACCGAAGAAAGCGTAATAGGGAAACCGGACAAGATAGAGAGAGGGCGTCCAAAGGTGAGGATTTAGAAGCCTCTCTACCTTGGGTCGGTAGGACTCCCGGGGATGACTGAGATTGGCTTGATCTCCCCCCGGTCGACTCAAATTTTTCGGTACCCCACGGCCTAAAAACCATGGGAGGTACATTTCTCAAACCCTCGCGCCTCTCCTATTATCGAGTCAATTCTTTTGTGGGCCTTGTGTGCTCTTGTGTGATTTTATTCTCACATTTATTTTCGAATGGTATGATGAATTAATTGACTAAGACCTACACCCGGTCACTCACGAGAAGGGATTTCATCACCCGACTCACTCGCTTACCATTGTGTGCTACCCTAGCCATCACTAAATTTAAAATCAATTAACTAGGTAGCCCATTAGGAGAAAAATTTTGCAAAGGCTATCACTCAGATAAATTTTGCAAAGGCTATCACTCAGATAAAATTGGACTACCCTTTCACTAAATTTCAAGATAAAAATTGGCTATGTGCTTGTTAGGATTTACCTTTGACTTGTGTGTGTCCAATTCAATTTCTTTTGGTAGTTGGTTTTTAATTAGTCCGTCCAACTCAAGAGTCCATATTTTTCCCCGCTCTTTTCTTCCAAAAATTAAAAAATCCAAAAATATTATTTTTTCCCACTAGTTTCTTCCAAAAAATCCAAAAATATTTTCTTTCATTATTTTTAGAAAAATACAAAAAAAAATTCATTCCTTCTGGAAAAAAAATTAAAATTAAAAAAAATCTCTCCATATGGCCGAGGAACGCCCCGTACGGGACTACTTTGGTCATTTTCATTGACACGAGACACGTGTGGGAGTGATCCTGAGCCGTCTCTTTATGATATTCTTTGTGGTTTCACCTCTCTCACGAGTACCGTTGGTACCCCTGACCCATCTATGCACGCACCTCATTTTCCATCACCCTCGGTGTCAAGTGTCGACGTGTCTCATCCTTTGTTGTGCACCCACTGTTATTATGCCGATCACATGTCCCATGAGTGCCCTTACATTCCATATCCATCTGAACCCACCGTGGAACATGTGTATCCATTTGACACTGTTCCGGAACCCACCTCGGCTCATTGTCATGATATACCCAATTCCGAGTGGTGTGAGTACCCAAGTTATTCGTGGAGGCCTGATCACCCATCCACGCAATATGAATCCCAACCCGATGTTGTGGATCCTCACACATTCCAACAATCTTCATGGCAACCTTGTGCACTCGTTCACGATCAGTTCCCTCACTACGCACCCCATGAGTATCAACCCTTTGTCCATCACAAAAGCGATCATTTTGTGTATGATGCACTTGAACCCGCTCCACACACTTCCTTTGAGTATTCTCCATATAGTAAAAGCAAGTTGTGTCCACCTCAACCACCGCCACCACCCGTCACTCCACCATTATCCACCTCCGCTCTTGAGGCACTCTTGCAAAAATTTATCATCGAGCAAGTGCAAGCCACCCGATTTCAAAATGAAGCACTCCAACGACTTGAATAAAGATCAAATGAAATTGAGTGTGACCGAGAGTCAAACATTCCCATGGATCCACCCATTGTCCCTTCTATCCCACTACCTGGTTTGGATCTTGATTTTACACATTTCATGTTTCCCTCTACATTTTTAGATCCTCACCTAAAACCATCCTCTACCCACGAGAGTTTTTATGGTGCTACTCTCCACCGTGACATCGAGCTTGTTACTCTATACCCTCCACTCTCTTGTGGTGTTGATTTTTTCCCGAGACAGCTCCCTGGTGTGTCACGGCGCGACCATTATCATCGTCCATTCATAGAATGGTCGTGTGATTTTTATGAGGCCCATCCCATTCCACTTATAAAACCATATTGCCACCCTCCCAATTAGAGCATCATGCTTATAGGGCCCTAGTTGCCCTCACCTTTAAGCTCAACACGGCCCGTGGCCGATACCTCTTCACACTTTCCACCCTCACCTTAGCCCTTTTTCCCACCCGCCCTTGGTCCACCGATGCTTTGCATCATGTGATGCACTTTTATATACAAGTGCATTGACCCTCTTTAGCCTTTATCCAACAAGACTGACGCTACAGTCTTGTTTGGGGGTGATTATCATCACCCAATTTTTCTGCCGCCCCGTGCTTTCATAGATCTTATCTTTAGGGTGAGATTCCTTTGGTCTGGCTGAAGATATTAAACTTAGCGCTACCGGGAGGCAGACCGCGTTTCTTGTACTAGTCTCATCCTATTTGGAGGTGGTGTTTCACATCACCCAATTCTTTACCATGTTATGGACTTGTACACACTTTTTTTTCTCGTCTCACTTATTCAGTTTTCATTTTGGCTTCCTCTGTCCACTTCATTAGCGGTTGATTATGATAATCTCTTTCCTACCTTATGCTCTCCATTTTATAAATTATTTTACTTAACATCAAGGACGATGTTCCTTTTTGTTTGGGGGTGGGGAATTTTATCAAAATCATTCCTCTTTTGAAATTTTTTGATTTTTGAACCTGATTTTTTAAAATTTCGTGCAGTTTCTTTCATCTCACTCATTAATGTGAATTTTTAATCATCCATCTTTTCAAAGTCTAGGAATCAAGCTAGAGAATATTTTTTATGAAATAGCTTATGTAATACGTAACAAGGCATGTTGCACCATGAATTTCTAGACTCAACAAAATTTGCGCACTTATCAAGTCACTGCAGTTTAGAGTTGAGGAGTACTATAATTCCCAAGTGAACCTTAAGGATCACTAGTCAAGACTTTAGCTTGTGGAGTTCGTGCCTTTTACCCTTTCAGAGCGTTTTACACAATCTTCGAGTCACAAGTTTATTCAACTTCGTTTGGGTCCGCACTTTAATTATTGTATGATCTCATTATCTTTCATAAAATTTTGTCTTAATCACTGAGAACGACATCACTTTCGAGTTGTAAGAAATGCGTGTCTTGAAATTTGTCCCGAATACTAGATTCTCATCCATACACATACCATTTACCATTCACTTCACACATATTCCCCACACCCTCACCTATCATCTCCATTTATATGTCATCCATCATTTTTTGAGAAAAATAGTGTTAATTCCAAATGTAAATATCTTCAGTGATTGAGAGTAAAAAAAAAAGAATATAGAGAAAAAAAAAAGAAAAGAAAAGAAAGAGAGTTTGTAGTTAGTTTTGAAATAAAGACATTTGTGCCTAAATCTCTATACACTCTCTCACATCGCATATCCACCCATTTCACACCTCATTTTACATCCATCATTTCACACATCCATCCCATCCTACCTACATCATCATTTTCCCTCACCCATTATCATCCATATTCCCTTAGGTGTTCGGGCAAATGATAGTGAACGTGGTGAATAACTCGACGTTCTCACTCTAGTGATTAGCATTCTTTCATGAGATCAATTTTCTTTCTTATTGTACATTCTTTCTTATATGTGTGTGAGACGTTTGAACTTGCTTACATTTACTCACCTCCTCACACACAAGAGCGATACACTAACCCTAATCTCGAGAGTTCGTTTGAGAGAGTTATATCCAGTGAGATTTGAAGTTGAAGCATTGATTCCGACAAGGCAATCTAGGAATTACTCTTGTGATACTCGACCCGTTTCGACTGATTCACACAACACACGTTGAGTTCTAGGAAGGATGTGCCTTGAGTATTTACTTAACTTATACTTTTTACACATTCTAGGTTGTATTTCCGAAATTATTTCTCTCATTATGGATTGTGCGATTATTCTATGTCTAATAAGAGATTGACTGCCTTTCAATAAATCTTTGCAAATAAGAATTTTATGGGTATATTCCCTGCAAACCCTCATGAGACACAACTCGTCCTGTAGGGCAACCTATAGGTTTAAAGGCTTGTTGCACATGTTAACTGCAATCGCAAGTGCCCGCGAAAGTGGTACACTTTTTGGTTTCTTATCATTCTCTTTCTCTCAATCTTATTGCTCGAGGACTAGCAATGCTCTGTTTGGGGGTGGTGTGATAAGCACCCAAAAGTGTACATTTTATACCCCGAATAAATGAATTTTAGTTGCTAATTCTCGGCAATTTGGGTCTTATGCGCGTAAATGTTCATTGTGCAGGCTTAATTGCAGTTGCGGTGTCAAAAGCTATATTTCGAGGCAATTTGCAGTTAAAATGGAGCTAATAACCTCTCTCGTAACTAAACTCGAGCCTAAACCTACCCCACACCCCATGTGTGTTTAGTTTGTTCCCTTTTATATTTTTTTAGATTTTTAGTTTGAGTAATTTTTATTTTAGGATTTATTTTTTATTTTTTATTTTTTATTTTTTATTTTTTTAGGATTTCAAGGTTTTATTTTCTATTTTTATTTTATTAGTGTAATTTTATTTTATTTTGATTTTTATTAGTTTTTTGTTTTATTAGGATTAGTTTTTAGGAGTTTATTTTTAGCTTATTAGATTTTATATTTTTTTAGGACTTTAGTTTTCATTTAAATTTTAAGTTTTTATTCCTTTTAATTTATTTTAGTTTTTACATAGCTTAGGTTTTTTTTTAAAGTTTTAATATTTTTATTTTTATTGTTTTTAGTTCGTTTTATTTTTATTTTTATTAATTTTAGTTTAGTCTTTCTTATTTTAGTTGTGTACAAATTAAACACACACACACAAACATCCTACACTCATATACACCCTGAACTAATACCTCACCCTCACCCTAACTCTCATATACCTCAAACACTCACCCACACCTCACTCTTCTACACCCTCACACACCCTATCACATCTCTCTTCATCCTCCCCAAACACCAACCCTCCATTAACCCATGAACCACCCATCAGAATCCAAACCTCCATAGCCAACCCACCTACCCAAGCTACCAATTCCGAACAGAACCCGCCGGCGGAACCTTCTAACCTACCCAAACCCCGCAAACCACCTCGTATAGCCCCATTTCTCACCGCTCTCAAATGCAACCCTAAAACCCGGTGAGCTCCCTGCCTAAAAACCGACGACCCACGGCATTCCCCAACCCCCACCGGCCAAACCGCCAGCCTGGAACCCCCCGGCGTCCTGACCCCAGGCGCCGATCGCCCCTGGCACAACCCGATCCACCAACATCATACCCGGACCCCCCTTCTAGCCAACCCGTGACTCGATCTCAACCACCTGACCCGAAACCAACCCCTGTTAACCCCACACCCCCGGTCGAAACCCACTTCGGGTGATCCAAACCCACCTTACCTATTTATCCATCTCAACCAAGTCAACGTGTACCTACATAAAAGACGAAGACAAACCAAACCAAAATAAAATCCCCACATGTCAATTAAACCCCTTTTTATCCATTACCCATTCTACCCCCAACTATATCTTTTTACCCCATTACTCAAAATACCCCATAACCATATCATATTTTTTCACCCAATTTCCTCACCCATATACCTTCCTTACCTCAAATATTTTCCATGCACATATGCACTCCCAATTACCCAAATTAGCCCCTAGCTCCATGTTTGTCATGTATAAATAGAAGACCTCGACCCCATTATCAAGGGAGGATATCATAGAAAAGAGAGAGAGAATTGTAGAGAGAGAAACACCTTTTAGTTTAGTTTTTTTTAGGTTATAATTTATTTTTTTTAGATTAGTGAGAAAAATAAATTAATGAGAAACCATTTTTGAGTGTAATTGCTGATGTAATTTTGGTTTGATCACACAAATTGGAGGGATAAATTGCAAATTCAAGGATTGGAGTCCAATTTCACTCAAAGAGATTTGGTTTGATTGTTCTTCTCTTCTACTTTATTTTATTAGCCTTTGATTATTTGATTATCATGTTTGATATTATATTAGGCTAAATCCCCTTTCAAGGGGTGGGGTGAACCTTTATTTGATGTTATTTTGATTTAATTAGTTTGATTATTTTAAAATTCCCTTTGAATATTAATTTTGATCCCTCACCCTTAAATTTACGCCTCGAGAGAGGGTAAATAATTTTTGAGAGAAAATCAAAATTCTAAGTTATAATACCCATTTTAGATTCGAACTAGAGATAGGGGTTTCTTAAGTGTGGTATTATTCCTTGAATTTCAACTCTAAAATTCATTTTCTAGATTTACATAAATTTTGATAAATCGATCCTAGCGGGTTATTAATTAAAAGGAGTGTAGATCTATTTTTCTAGAGTTGTGGGGGGTTAAACTTAATTTTCTAAAAGGTTACTATTAAAATTACATTTGCAACGAGAGTTGATTTGTAAGTTTGATATTAATTTGGGAGAATTCAACTAACTAAATTAATTAATTAGAATTGCTAAAATTTGTGGTGTAATCCCACTCCTTGATTGTTCTCACATTGATTCATCTCATTTATCTCATATTTTTGTGTTAGACTTTATTTTTCATTTTAGGCACTTTTTAGTTTATAATTTGATCTTTAATTTTAGTGTAGCATTATTTCACATCCTCACCTCACCCAATTGTTTTAATATTTTGAAAGCTAAAAAAAATAGAAAAAGAAAAAGCCCAAAAAGAAAATAAAAATTGAATTACAATTGAGTTTATCTCTAGCTTATCCCCTTGATGTGGCTTGATACCCTTACTTACCTCTACACTTTAGTTTGTTATATTTTGTAGGTAATTTGAGGATTTTGATTAGAGGAGCTTTTCAAGCAACGACGAAAAATATACGCAAAAGTTAACTCTATCACACACATATAATACACATTTTACGTCGCGTCAAGTTTCTGGCACCGTTGCCAGGGAACTAGGTAGACACACTAGGTTCGGTCAATTTAATCTAAGAATCTGCCTCTAATGCCTAAAACGCAAAAAAAAAATCATAAAATCCAAAAATATAAAAAAAAATGAAAAATGTCAAAATTTCAAAAGAAATAGAAAAATATCGAATAATCCAAAAATATTTTTCTTCAAAATAAATAAAAATTAGTATTTAAATTTTTCAAAAATATCACTAAATTTTTGTTTAAAGTCACAATATGTAAAATTTTAATGCACAAAGCAAAAATTGACGATTTAATGAATAAGTGTGGATACTTTTAACCCGGTGAGATTTGAGCCTATCACTTTTATCGGGTAATTAAATCAATTCGAGTTAAAAGTTAACTCAAAGTTCTTTTCAGTGATTAAAATGTTGTTGATGATCTCTAAATCATTATTTGGTCGGTTATGAAAAACAAATGAAATGTTGTTTTGAAAACGCACTAAAATGTCTCAATATGAAAATTAATCTCGAGATGCATATGGTAACATGATTAGTAATTTAGACAAATGAAGTTAGGTCTCATTTGTTTACCCAAAAATATTAGACATAAAAAGTCATGAAAAAAATTATACTTTTTGCAAGCCAATTTGAGCCCAAAAATGTTAAAACATTTTTGTTTGTTATCCCGAAAAACCTAATTGGCCTGAAGTTGTGAAAATAAAAAATGTCATCAATTTAGTCCGTCTGGTATATAAAACGGGAAAAGAAAAAAGAAAATGCTCAAACAATAAAAAAGAATGAAGAAAATAAAAAAATGAGAGAAATATGAAAAATATAAGAAAAAGAAAAGAGAAAGAGAAAATGAGCAAAAGCCTAAAAAAAAGGGCCAATGGACATCGCAAAAAAAATTCCAACTCTGAAAAATTCCCAACCATTCCTATTTTTACCCAAAGCACCTTAACCCGAAAAAGTTCTAACCCAATCCGAATAACGAAATTATGTATCGTGTGGAAAGCTAAAACACGAAGAGATAACAAAGAGACAAAACAGTGCAAATAAAGAATGGTGTTTTTTTCATTTTTCAATGACCATAACCCGTTAATTAGATCTTTTCACCCTAAATATTTATATCTTTCAATTTGAGTGCGGAAAATTGTGTTCGATTATATTTATTCCTGATCTCACACACGCCGAGAGAAGAAATCTACAATTTGGGTGATTCGTTTGCAAGCGCATCATCAAAGCGAATTTTCAAAAAGTAAAGTAATGATTAGTTGGTGGAAGTTAGCAGTTTGATTTTCGGGTTCGCACATACATACTATGAATTGAGATTTTATCGAATAAAAATTTGAAGTGACTATTTTTTTGAAATTTAAATTATACGGTTTTTAGTTATTTTGATCATTTTTCTTTTAGTCTAAAAACGAATTTTGTGGGTAAATTTACTGCAAACCCTCACGAGACACCACTCGTCCTATTAGGGTAAATTTGGTGCTTGTGTTGTTCGGAGTTGGGTTTGCACAAGAGGCTGGTCGAAGGAGTTTTCGACGGTTTTGGGTCAGCTCTCGAATTTTTATTAGGCAGGTGGGATAAGTGGTGTTCCGACAGGTTGAGGTTTGGCTTGACTCTAGGCAGTTGGGTCACGGGTTTGAGGTTAGGTCACCTGGAGGATTCATGACTGCCCAGGTGTGTGATTGCTCCGGGTTAAACCCGGACGTGATGGTCAGGTTTGACACCGGGTTGGGTCGATTCTTGTTATTGGGTTTAGAGTTTGGGTTTAAAGGAATGGAGGTTTAGCAGTTAATTATGGTGGGTATTTGGGGGAGATGAGAGAGATGGTGAAGAGGTGTGATTTGGTGTGAGAGAGTGTATGGTAGTAGGATGTGTCTGAGTGGGTTATTAAGTGTGGTAAGGTGTATGGGGGAATGGTGTGTGTGTTTAATTTATACCTACTAAAAACTCTATAAATATTTACAACTCAATAAAAAAATCTAAAATGACTAAAACATAAAATCTATTAAAAAAAATATAAATGCATAACCTATTAATTAATAAAAGACTCAAATAAAATAAAAGTAAGACTAGACTAATAAAAAAAGTAAAATAAAATAAAGAAAAATACTAAAAATAAATAAAAATAACTAAAAATCTAATTGAACACACATCTGTTATATATATATATATATAAATATAAAAAGACTCGAAGCACAATAAACACATGGACCATAATATATATAATTATACGCACACAAATAAATCATAAAAGTCCTAAAATATAAAATAATTCCTAAAAATTATATACGACTCAAATAAAAAATTCTATTAATTAAAACACAAACTAAACACACACGGGGCTCGGGTAATGGGTAGGAGTCGGTTTAGGCTCAGGTTTGGTATATCACTAGGTTTGGGGCATCGAAAGTCATCGGGGCAAACTCAAATGAACTCAAACTTCACGGACGCTTTGATTTTCTTACTGAATGATTTTGACCGCTATTTTGTCGCAATTCAGTTGATTTAGCATATTTGATACCGCGACTGTCGATTGACCTGCGAAATAATTAAATACGAACATAAGGTCAATTTTATGAAAAACGAGAGACTAAAATGCATCTATTCGGGGCATAAATTAGACACGTTTGGGTGCTTATCAAGCCTCACAATCACTCTCAATGTTAAAAAAATTAGTAGGTGAAGAAATAAAGTCCCTAACTATTAGGTTAAATGGGATAAATTTGATATTTAGACAAGGGAGACAAAATGGATAAAATTACCAAAATAGATTTAAAAAATCCTCTTTTCATAGATCTAGGATGCTCGTTCACTGAAGAGAACTACCCCCTTCGTTGTTCACTCCTCACAAACCCAAGAATTGTCAAACATTGTCTAGGGTCGTAACCTGCTTCGCTGCAATAAAGCTCCCATTCACTACAAGAAAGTCAACATTCGTTGATAACGCAAAAGAGAAAAAAAACGGCGACCCCGGTCGGAAACCCTTTTTATTAAGTTCTCTCATGTATCGAATTTGAAGCCCCTTTAGCCCAAGGGTGAGGGCTACATTTATGGTAGTGTGTGGTGGTTGAGTTGTTCAAGGAACTCCCCCATCTTATTAGTGGCTCGTGTGGTATCCCTAAATATCTCCTCCGAGATTATTGGTAACCGTTTGAGCTAATCAATATCGACATGATAAATGTTTGTATTTATCCACGTGGTGAATTTCTTTATTAATTTCTTTAAGTAATTAGGTCGGACATAACTGTAATACCCCGTAATTTTATTGATTTCATTTAATCGGATTAATTAAATTAAATGGGATAATAATTTGGAAATTAATCCGAATTTAAATACTAGCGAGACGAGAGTTGGTATTTGACTATGATAACAATGTTGAATATTACTGGGTGAATATAGCAATATATGATTATGAAATTTATTAAAATTATCGCGGGTCATAAATGCGATAATTCGGGAAATTTGTTGGGACGCGCGTGCTAGTCGTGTCAGAAATCAATTTAAATGGATTTAAAAGTAAATTATAATTTTATCATATGTATGGTCATTTTGAGTGCATCAGTGTGTCCGGAAGGATCAAAATAGTCAGAAAACACTAGCCGGAGGTTTGGATCTCGGGGCATTTTTAGGCCAAACAGGCAACCCGGGAGGGTATTTTAGTCATTTTAATTTTTAAGGGATTTTGACCCACGAATTTTAGGGTTCATTTATCAGCCAATATTAGGGCCATTATCTGTCAAAAAGCAAGGAGTGGGCAACGTGAGAAAGAGGAGAAGTTACAAGGAAGGTTGCTAAGACATAACTACCACACACCACCACTATTGCCGGAATTGTGACCGGAGAAAGGAAGAGAACCAACCCTTAACGTCATCAACGGATCAGAACATTAAATTCCCAGGCAAGTGATTTAATCCATTAAATTCAGCAAATAGTTTATCCATGATAATGTAGGATTGGACGATAGCCATGAACAATTATTGAAACTCATGAAATTTGGAGAAGAAACCAAAATTTTCGATAGGATTTGCATGTAGTTTGATTCTGGAAGTATTCCATTAACAAAATCATAACCCTTGATTAATTAAAAATGAATTTAGGAAGAGAAGTATGATGATTCTTGAAGGAAAAAAAATAGGGTTTTTCTTGATAATATGATGTTTTGATCCAAGAAAAGCCTAATTGATGATGATTTAAGAGTTTTGAAACATTAAGAATCATGTGATTAGATTATATAATGACCCTATATGCTTGCTTTAGGATTTCACATCTGGTAATGAAGATTTGGGACAAAACTAGGATTGAAAACGAAGAAAACCCGTAACATGCACCTTCTTGATCGATCGATCGACATTCAAAGGTCAATCGATCGACTGGGCTCGATCGATCGATGCCCATAGGTCGATCGATCGATCTCCCCAGAAACTATGACCTTTTTTCCCTTTTGTATTAAAGTGATTCCGGCCATTGAAAGTTGTAGTTGAGGATTATGTGAATACATTAGGGCTTTAGGGAAACTAGTAGGGATGTAATTGAAGCCCGAAACATATTAGATTTGGTTTGGAACATAGTGTTGAACTTACGAGTGACCGACGAGTAATTTACCATCATAAAATGCGAGAGTGTGACTTAAGTTTGTATGAGTGATAAGTTAGGATTTGAGATAGAAATATGGACCTCGGAGTACTGAATTGACATGTGGGATACGTAGGACTCTTGGTAACCTTTTCGGGATAGGTTTAAGTACTCAAAATGATACGACATGAGATTTATTGGCAAAACATATTATATATAAGTTGGAATGATAATGACGTACGAATAAGACTGATGGTGTAGGGATGGAAATATACCTTTAATAATATAATTACCTAAGTTGTGTGAATGCTTAGTATATGGACTATTGTGTGTATGACATACCTACCATACTTGCTATCATGGGAGGTCGGCTTTCAGAATAAGACCATCTGATCTTTGTGTGCCTACGAGGGAATTTAGATTGGTACCTTAAGGACATAGGGTTGTGAATGACTTATTTGTGAATTGATAAGTCAGCTGACCATGGGAGCGTAGGTATGTGCATGACCCGTGGATATGTGAACTATGTTCACCTCCATTATGTGTGATTTTATTTATTGAAACGGTTCCTGAGCGATTCGAAACGCGTAGTCCTTATGTACGTGATGTACCGAGATTCGATATCAGAGTATGTGGGAACCGTAGCTTAGCCTATGGATTCCATATTGTATATATAAGTTTAGAATGTTATACTTGTACTTGTAACTGGCTCACTATTAAATTTGTGAATACGAATAATCAAGATATTTTAATGGGATTAAAAATTTGAGAATTTATATCGTAATTGATGTAATAATCTAATTAAAGGGTGAGTTATACGCTGAATATATTAGATTCCTACGAGTAGACCCCTATATTACATTGTAAAGACAAGTAGTGGTACAGACTAGTTAGTTAGTGGCATAACTAGGATGGGTCAAGGGTATACGTTAGGCATGCACATTAGTTGAGGGGTGAGGAATTCATGTGAGAGCACGTAAATAACGTGTATAAAATATTTACTATTTAATGCAATTAAACACTTGCTATATTTTTTAAACTGTTTTCACCTCGGGCTCTAACCCGTTTTCTTTAAAATCTATTTTTCTTATAAAACCTTTTAGGTGCCCAGCCACAGGAACGCCAAGCATAGGAGTTCCATTACATTGACGTGTTGTAGCTGTTGTGGAAGTTACAGGATCTCGGTATTAGACGGCTCCACATTCTGCATTTGATTATATTCTAGGTCATTCATCAGTTAGAGCATGTCGCCCCTTTCCATTTAGAGATAGCATTCTCAGAATTTCTGTTTCATTTCAGTTTTGGATTTATTTATTTATTCAAACTTTGTATTGGGATTTATTCAATATTGGATTATTCAGGGGAGTGTTACTCCAGACTCATTTTATTTATTCCAATTATATTCTATTGTGTTTGTGATGGGGATGTGGTATAGTTAGCTTACAATTTAATTGGTTGCATGATAATTTAATTTAATAAAATTTTGGCAACTCACTTTTTAAATATTAGGTGGCTAGTAATTGTTTAAAAAAATGTTTTCGATAGTGATGCTACGAACTGAACCAACTTGACATTTTGTATTAATTTGAATAAAGGAGTAGCTACCCGGTATTTAATTAGTCGGGGTGTCACAATAACCACATTCAACTGAACTTGGTCGGCCATCCTTCGATCGGGCCAAGTTAATTATTTAGGTCCCCATAATTGCCCCTAAAATCTCGAGACTGGGCTCTGTTGGGGCAGTAGATTCAATTCCCTATTGGGCCCAATTATTTTTGGAACTTGTTGATAAATTTGAACCAACATGGCAGTCTCATAATTATGCTGAAATCCTAAGGGTTTGCATGTCCAAGCAGTATGTGAAGCGCTAAAATACATCTTTGGAGTCGAGTCCGATGATTATGCACAAGGATTCAAACATAGTAAATCCACTCCAAACCGTCACTTCATCTTTAATCTTCTTCTTATCAAAATCTTCAAAGCTTCCTTCGCATTCATCCATCTATGTAAGTCTTCATATTCACCCATTTCTCTCGTAATTTTATTCTTCTTTCTAGTGTTTGTCTTTAGTAGTGATAGCTTTCATGTCAACTGCTCATGGGAAGAGCAAAGAGGGTTGAGAAAAACTTATTCCATTCCCTCCTGGGTGGAGATAGACTATTCCCCCATGCCCAAAGATTTTAGGGACGTTAAAGGGGGGCACTGGATTTACACCTTGGTTGTGGTTTAAGGGGGGTTGACATTTCCCACAAATCTTATTTTTTGAATTTTTCGGGGTGGTCCCTGCTCAATGTGCCCCCAATACTTGGCGAATAGTCAATGGGGTAAATCTTATAAATGAGCTCTATGAGACCAACTTGGGAATCCTAGAGATAAAGTTATTACACCTGATCTCGTACTTCTGAGGGCCTCCTCTATTTGAAGATAAGGAAGGTCGAAAAGGTGTTCATCATAAACCTCCCTAATTCTAACAAGGGATATTGGGATCAAGGGTTCATTATCAGGAATTGGAAATATCCACCGCTCCCTAAAAGCGAAGAGTACATAGGGTACATGTGCCCTGGCTGGGGGGGATGATCACATAGGTTAACACCAGGTCTTTTAGTTTTCTTATTTCTTTATTATCTGCTTTGTTACTGTTGATTTTCCTTTTCTGTTATTTTGTGAACAGATCGTAAGAAAAACAGGAAGCTCTCCCTCAAAGATAATAGAGTTGTTGATTTCCTGAAAGCTCAGAGGGTCAAAGATACTTTGTCTGATGGTGAATATCCCCGGTCGGCAACCCTTTTGCTTGTATACGCCAATACCACCACAAGTTTTATTACTCATCCTGTGGACAAAATTCCTGATCCTACTCTTCCAGATAAGGAAACTTCTTCTTCGTTTGTACCTCTGGACATTGGATTAATATAAGCAGAGGAGGAGGATTCAATGGTGCCTACGAGGAAGAGGATTCTACTAGTGGAAGACAATGGTGATGATGATGATGATGTTCTTATATCTGCTAGAGCTAAGGTCCAAAAGAAGGTGGAGGGTGATTCCTTTAAGTCTGGAAACTTAAAATTGGTCGCCAAGGAGAAAGAGAAGGAGGAGGAGAATAGAAAGAGAGAAGTGGAGAAGAAGAGGGAAGAAGAGGGGAAGAAGAAGGCATTTGTGGCCCTTTTGAAGAATAACAATGTTCCCCCGCCTCACCTAGATGATCCTCAGGCCCAATATATGGACTTCAATCCATCCATTGCCCTTGGACTACTGAGGGGGGCCATACTTGGTGGTAATCATGCACGACTAGAAATGCTGGGATCCAATCAACTGTCCCTATGAGCTTCACAAACTCTTCCCTTGGTAAGAATATCCTCCCTTCTTTTTTATGTTCAATTTGCTCGATTATAAGTTATCTGCTCATATAACACTTATCTTCTTATTATTCAGTTTGTGGTGGAGTTTTACTACTCGTTTAGATGGTCGTGTCGACCAGTCCAGAAAGAATGATGAACTGGCAGAGGCTCTTTAGGAATCCCAAAAGTCCATGGTCAAAGCTCGAAAGGACTTCGAGCTGGAGAAGAAGACCATTCCTGATACCATGGCCAAATTGAAGAACGCGTATGACTTGTTGAAGGTGGAAAAAGAACTACTAGAAGCGAAGAACTTGTAGTTGACTACTGAAGTGAGAAAGGTCCCTGACCTTCAGGACACCAGTTTTAAGAAAGGCTAGATCAAGGCATATGATTTTGCCAAAATCTAAATTGCATATGCTCGAAAGGCGAGCTTTAAGAAGGGTTAGGACAAAGTCTTAGTGGAGACCGGTGTCCTCGAGGAGAAGGAGGTGGTCTCCAAGGAGAAGGAGGTGGATCCCAAGGGAAAGAGGACTGAGATAAAGGAGCATGTGAAGAAATGAAGCCCATAGTCTAAGGTTATTTCTTCTATTTGTTTGCTCCCACTTTGTACTCTTTTATTCTTTTTTTTCCTTGGAATGTAATGGATATGCCTACTCCTTGTATTGTTAATGGAAACAGTATTTTCACTAGCTTGAGTGTGCCATTTTGTATCTCTCATAAAGTGTTGTATGTTTTTACTCTGATAATATAGTCTGTGGCCAATGAAATTCCTTCCTATAAAAATTTAGATAATGTGTTCGGGTAAGGTGCAAGCGAGCACGTTCGTCGAGCATTCCTAACTGCATGTAAAGCCCTAAAAAAGACACTGTAGCTTATAAGGATCAATCCACTTTGGTCGCCAAGATGAAGGATGACCTGAAAGGACTTAAAAAATTTAAGTGATTCTCTTCAGAAGGAGATCCATGAATCGAAAGTATAGTTGGCTAAGTTTAAAGATGTTGGAACTATTAGTGCCTTAGTTCAGTCAGAAAATGATGAACTGGAAAAAAAAATATGCGGTCGAGGAAAAAGTTCAAAGGAGCAACATCATGATGACGTAGCTAATCCGCGAAAAACCTTAGTATTTGTTCAGGATGGGTCCCCAAGCATCCTGGTCAACTATTCATAACGAGGGGTGGCAAGATGCCCCTATGAGGCTGTAAGAAGCTTAAGATGTTACCTAAAAGCATGGCTGGCTAAATGCCCTTAAGGTTGTTAAAGAACCCCAAGATTCTCAACTCTGGTGTATGTACCAAGTTGATTGTCCAGTATATAGCTGACCTCCCTTTGGTTGCAATAAAACCTGGAACCCGTTGGATGCCATTCCCCTTCAACTTGTCGAGAGCTACAAGGAAGGTCATGATAGTGATGACGAATGCATGCCTAACCCTGGCGATGGTCGGAGAAAGCAAATAGAATAATTTTTGGCTCGGTGACCATAAACTATTGTAGATTTTTGTACTTTCTTATCATATAATTGGTACACTTTGTAGTCAGGCATTTTGTCAAACAAATAAGATTAATATCGACTATATTTTGCAATTTTCTAGTCCAATATACCTTTGCATGTGCTATTCCATCTTCTTTACCTTTTAGATCATGTCGTCACACTCCCTTAGTCCTTGGAGAGACAATGGCAAAAATGCACCTGGTTTTTGGGCAATCCACCCGTTCAGGATTTTAATCAACTAAGCAAAGTTGATTTATTTCCTAGCGATCCC
Organism: Sambucus nigra; assembly: GCA_949130495.1. NCBI lineage: Eukaryota > Viridiplantae > Streptophyta > Magnoliopsida > Dipsacales > Adoxaceae > Sambucus > Sambucus nigra. The sequence goes on along the minus strand of OX422215.1, from coordinate 297,266,349 downwards.
TATAACTAAGCAAAGTTGGTTTATGCACCTGGTTGCGAGGTCGCCTGCGTTGGTTATGACAGGGGCCTATGGATTTTAGTTTTAATTGTAATGAGTAGAACCGTCACTATAATTATATTAAGGTCTAATCGTTCGATTGGCATTTCTTAAAGATTAAATATCGACTGCGAGGTAGTTACTTAGGACACAATGTAAATTAACTGGATAACTTAAGAGATTTGATCACATTATGGAAGGAATGGACTTTGTTTATTCATAACTGAAATAGAACTGCGAGCAACAAAATTTTGAAATGAAAATTTGCGTAAACTAATGCGTTGAGACATAAGAAGACAAAAAGTAGAACTTCTTGAGGTTGGCCGCATTCCATGTCCTTGGTATCTCCCTTCCCTCCATTATTTCCAAGTGATAAGCTCTATGTATATCATCTCTGATTATTTTAAATGGTCCCTCCCAGTTGGGCCCCAGTTTTTCGTCCGACAGCCTGACGGCACTACCGAGGATTTTCCTTAGGACATAACCTCCTCTTAATATTTCCTCAGATTGCCCCCTTATTGTACTACTTCACCAATTGTTGCTGGTATGAGTCCATCTTGATCATGACTTACTCCCATTATTTGTCGGCCTGGTCAAGTTCAGTGTGAACAGCATCGTCATTCAATCATTGGTCGGCCATCTTTATTCTCATGGTCGAGAGATCAGATTCAAGTAGTAAAATAGCTTCCATTTTATAGGTAAGTGTGAAGGGCATTTTCACAGTCGATCTCCTAGGCATTAATTGATATGCTCAGAGAACATGAGGGAGCTCTTCCACCCAAGTGCCTTTTTCTCTTCCTAACCTCTTTTTAAGGCCATCGAACATGATTTTATTAGGAGCTCTTGCTTGACCGTTGATTTGGGGATACGCCACTGAACTTAAGTGGTGCTCGACTCCATGGTCATCATAAAAAAATTCAAAAATACCACTCTCACACTGAGTGCCATTATTGGTTATGAGTGTTCTCGACAGCCCAAATCGTGTTATGATGTTTTTCCAGACAAATCTTATCAATTAGCATCTCTGATATTAGACAGTGATTCTGCCTCTACCCACTTGATAAAATAGTCTATGTCGACCAATAAGTACTTGAGATTTTGAGGTGCGGTAGGTAGTGGTTCCATGATGTCCAACCCCCATTGTGAAAATGGCCACGAACTGGTCAAAGGCCTCAAATCATTAGTTTGTTGATGAATCAGGGTAAGAATTTTTGGCACTTCTCACATTTCTAAATCTAAATTGTTACATCTTTCTGCATGTATGGGAACCAGTAGCTTTATCTGATTGCTTGAAAAGCTAGGGATTTTCCTCCTACGTGACTTCCATATATTCCATCATGAAGTTTATAGAGAACTTGCTCGAAGTCTTTTGGTCGTAGACACTGCATATAAGGGCCTATGAAGGATAGACTTTAAAGTTTTCCCCCAGTATCTAAGTAAAGACATACAGCTTTGACTCTAACCTGATGAGCCAATTTCTTATCAGCAGGTACTGTCTCGTTCTGCAAGTATGCGATGATGTTGTCCATCTAATGGGGAACTTTATCTACGAAGAAGACCTTCTCGAGGGGTGTTGTCTTGTCAATAATGGCTTTAGCAAGGAATTTCACTTCGATAGTTCTCCTGAGATCTGAGTTTACTACTGAGCTTAGTGCTACTAAGGCTTTTGCAAGACTGTTGTACCCCGGGGAGAACTGTTGAATGTGTACCTTCTCGAATTTCGTAACCATCTTACGTATAATTATATGGTAGTTTGTCACCTGGTTATCTTTGGCATTGAAATCCCCACAGACTTGGTTAGACACCAATTTGGAGTCATCATAAGGCACCATCAACGTACAGTGTCCAACTTTTGCCTTGAGCCTCCTCAAGCAACTCTAATTGATCAGTCAGTTACTGGTCAGTGGTACCTTTTCTAATAAATTTTGTAATAAAGTTGGCCAAAACTTACCCTTTGATTGTTTTCTTTTAGAATATAATATCAAATCTCCCAAGCCCTACCAACTACTTTGACATTCGTCTAGAAAGGTCACCCATATGAACGACAACTTTAAGGGGGAAGGAAGTGATCACGGTGATGGAATGTGCCTAGAAAATGTACTTCAGCTTTTTTGAAGCGATCACTAATGCATTAATCAGTTTCTCTAGAGGCTTGTAACATTGCTCGCGTATCTAAGAGCGTATTACTCGCATACTAAATGAGAAATTTCTTTACCACTCTTTCGCAAACTAAGGTTGATCTTAATGTGTGGCTTGATACTGCGAGATAAAGGTAAAGAGGATATCCTTGACTGAGGATCGGTAGTAGTTGATGTTTTCTGAGGTAGGATTTGATCTCCTTTAGGGCCTTGGAACAATCATCATTCCAGGTAAGTCCCTTTTCCTTCTTAAGAAGCTGGAATAATGGTCGGCAACATTCAAACGACTTGGAAATGAAGAGGTTGAGTGTTGTGAGCATTCTATTGAGATTTTGGACCTCACGAACTATCTTCGATGGCTGCACTTTGCTGATAGTTTCTATTTGATCTGGGTTAGTCTCAATCCCCTTTTTTCTAACCAAATAACCTAGAAATTTTCCTTACTGGACTCCAAATGAACATTTATTGGCATTAAGTTTCATTCGGTAGTGCCTGAGGATTTCGAAGGTGTTGGTCAAGTCTTGGAGATGGTCGATCTTCCTCCTGTTCCTGACAAGCATGTAGTCTATGTACACCTCCATGGTCTCCCTCATCTGGTATTAGAACATCTTTGTGGCTAGCCTCTGAAATGTTGCTCTAGTATTCTTGAGGTCAAATGACATGACCTTGTAGCACTACAGACCAACTGGTGTGATAAATGAAATTTTGTTCTGATCAGGATCGAACAAAGGAATCTGGTGGTACCCTGAGTAAGAATCCAAGATGTTCATTCACTCGTGAGATGCCGTAGCGACGATCAGATGGTCTATCTTCGATAGGTGGAAGTTATCTTTGAGATAGGCCCTGTTGAGGTCGTTGAAGTCTATGTAGACCCTCTATCCTCTATTTCTCTTACGAACCATGATCAAATTTAAAAGTCACTTCGGGAATTGAAATTCTCTAATGGACCTTGCCTTCAGAAGTTTCCCTACTTCCTTCTCAATGACCCATACCTTCTTTGGAGTTGTTTGACAAGATTTATGTACGACTGGATTGAATGTAGGATCCATATGGAGCCGATGACAGATAACTACAGGATCAATTCTCGACATATTGTATGGTTCCCATGCAAACACAGCCAATCTCCATTTCAGGAAAATAATTAAATCCTCCCTTTCAACGTCAGTCATGTTTATCCTAATAAAAAACTTTCTCTTTGATCCTGTCTTATAAAAAAATCTCCTCCAAGTTTTCGACGACCCTATCGACGGGGTGGAGCCTGGTCTCTTCCACCCAAGGTCGGTCATGCCGTAGTTAATATTTTGATAAAGTATCCCCGTCATGGGGTGCCTCTGAGATAACTTCTTTTTATTTTTTTCATTTCTATTTTTGGCCCAATGGTGTCGATATAGCACTTTTGAGCAACTGCTTGATCGCCTCTAATCTCCATTATGCCTCTGTCAGTGATGCACTTGAGTTTCTGATGGTAAATCGAAGGAACTGCTCTCATAGCGTGAAGCGATCCTCTGCCCAGAATGGTGTGGTAGGGAGAATAGATATCAACCCCCAAAAACTCGATAAGATTTAAAATATTCCTTGCCCTCACTGGAAGGACCACCTACCCAGGCGGCATCATCATCTTCCCTATAAAGCCGACCAAAGGAACAGTTGCTTCCTTGAGGTTGGACATCTTCAGCTTAAGTTTGTGAAAGAGCTCTGGGTAAATCACCTCTGAAGAGCTACCTTGGTCTACTAGTAATTTTACACGTCCTAGTTAGCGATTCTAAGAGTGATTACTAGTGCATCATGGTGTGGGGTTCGTACCCTAACCAAATCATCATCCGTGAAGACAATGTTCTTATTGTAGTCGACATCTTCTGGCTGCCAACATTTTCCATCCTGGTTTTTGGCAGGATCAATCTGAAAAACTTCCATCACAACGATAACTTTATCGAGCTCCATTCGAAAAGAATTCCCTTAGATCTTCTTGAGGTCGGATGCTCCATGTATAACGGTGAACTCGTGTCCTATGTCCTCATCTAGGACGTTGTCCCATTTTTGGTCACCATTTACTGTGACCTAGTCAGACTTCTTCTCGATAAACTCATTCTAGTGCCCTGCTTGGGTTAACTCCTCTAAGTGGGCCTTGATCACCTTATCATTTTCAGTCTTGTGGCCTCCTTCTTTATGGAACGCGCATCGCAACGTGTTATTCCTTTTGGTCGAATCTTCTCCCATCTTCTTTGTCCACTTGACTAACTGGTGATCTTTTATTTTTGCCAAGATCTTGTAGATCGACAACTTAAAAATTGTGCTGATTACCTTGGAGGAATCCTCCTTGCCCCCATTCTTGGTACCGTTATGTTTCTTGTTCCCTTTTTTGGGCTTACTCTCTTTCTTACCCCCTTTATTAGCCTTGTCTCATCCAGCCTCAGACTGACAGGCGTGGACCACGTCCTACACCTTGGCATATTTCACAATTTGTGACACGAGATCATCGATTGTATCATCTTCTTTTTAGTAAGGTAATGATATAACATGGATGTAGGGGGTAGGACAATTTTGAAGGATGCTGAGGCAACCTGCTCCGAGCATTTCTCCACTTCGTTGAAAACTTCCCAATAGCGCTTGGCATACTCGCTTGAAGACTCATGTAACTTCTCCCTCATCGTAAGCACTGAATCCATTCTCTTGAGATGAGCACTTCTGGTGATGAATCGAGTAGTGAAGGATTCATAAAGAGACTTGAAGCTCTTGATTGACCTATGAGGTAATATTTTAAACCATTTTTGGGCAACATCACCCAGGCTATGGGGGAAAATATGACACATGAGTGAGTCATTAGTCATGTCCTATCTGTATTGCCTAACATGGTCGATGGGATTACTCTTACCATCGTAGATCTTGAATCGGGGGACTATAAACTTCTTTGGGGCTCCACCTCTTCGATGGTCCTGGAAAAAGGAGACTTTATCTGAGTGACGAGAGCTCTCATTGCCAACTCCTTTGTGGACCTTGCCACTCGATTAGCAGGGTGTTGGTCCATCTCCTTTCGAATAAGACTTTTTATGTCATCTCTGTGGTGTTAATTATCCCTGTGGAACCTAGTTTGATGAATTCCGTGCTCTGAATGCCCTTGGTCGCACCTTGTGTTCCTTCCTCGGCTGCGAGTTTAGCTCACTTGAGGGATAGGAGTCCGAGGTCGAAATTTTTTATGCTGGAAAAATTCTTTCTCCATCTCTTTTAGTCACTGTTGGAGGTAAGAATTATCTTTAACTTGGACGCGAGTTGCCTCCTCATGTTATTAAAGCATTGCTTTGTAAGCGTCGACCATCCATGAGATCTGAGTAGACCCGCGCAACTGGTGACTCTCCTCAGAAGGTTATTTCTCTAAGTGAAACCTTAGATTCTCCTGACATACTTCAGACCTGACTCTCAGTGGGGCTAAATCATCTCGTACATCCCTAGGTTATGATGCACTATTAGGAGCATTGCTTGGTTGTTGAGACATCCTGCTCCTTGCAAGAATAACATTGGTGGAGAGGAAAATTGTTCCCACATGTGGTGCCAATTGTAAGTTCAAATTAATCACAATTGAGTAGATCCAAAAATAAACTAAATAAGGAAAGTAAAGACATGTCAATCACACAACACAAGATATATGTGGTTCGGTAACTTGCCTATGTCCACGGAGAGGTCACTATTTTTCTATTAAGTTCTCCCAAGTATCGAATTTACATCCCCTCTGGCCCTAGGGTGAGGGCTACATTTATAGTAGCATGAGGTGGTTGAGTTGTTCAAGGAACTCCCCCAGATTGTTAGTGGCATGTGTGGTATCCCTAAACATCTCCTCTAAGATTGTTGGTAACCGTTTGAGATAATTAATATTGACGTGATAAATGTTCGTATTTATCTAAGTGGTGAATGTGTTTACTGATTTCTTTAAGTAATTGAGTCGGACGTGTCCACATTCTGTTGGGCTTGGTCGGCTATCCCTCAATTGAGCCGAGATAATTATTTAGTTCCCCACGGCTATAATTCAGCCATGCTTATAAGCCCTATTAATAGCCTTGAGAATGTGCACGATCTAATAAATTACCTTATTTAATTAAATGCCTCCAAACACAAGAATCCATTCTTTACCAAATTTTAATATTTGATTTAATTAGGTTTGCATATGATGATGATCCCAAGCACAGAAAAGAAACTACGTGTGCAATCACAAACAGATTTGAGGAAAAATCCCTTTTCAGGGAAAAACCTTTTTTAGCACTTTAGATAGTTTTATAAGACAGCTTACTTACAAAATTTTCTAAAGAATACCACTCAGATCCAGAGTAGTCCACAGGTGGTAGTCCACCCTCGGTATCCACCAAATAGCCTTTTTTTCAGCAGTGATCCCTTGGGTCACAAGGTCAGTAGTAGAGATCGCTCTCCACAAGTATAGATTAGGTATGAGTCTTCTAAAATTTCAAAAGGATTCACAATTATATTGGGGAGGATGCTTTGTGAATCAAAGAGGTGTTTTGACCTGAAAGGATTCAGGACTTTTGTAACAGATATGCAGGTTGCATTTTTTCTAAAGTCTCTATTAAAATCTTTTCAAAATAGGTTTTAATAGGTCATACATAAAATTCGAGGCGATGAAATTCGTTCGAACGAAAATAGAAGTCGTTCGAAGGAGAATAGCATCTCATTTGTATGAAACCCAGTTCGTTCGAACGAGACCCCAATCTCATTTTAACAAGCTTCTAATAAGCTTCAAACAAATTCAAACAGAACACCCTTGCTGGATGTTCAGTCAATAAAATGATCAAACGAGCGTTCTAACGAAATTGCCATTTTGTTCGAGCGAGTAAATCATCTCATTTGAAAGAGATCAAAAAAATAATTTTTTTTAACTTTAAAAATTTTGCCTCGATTTTTTATAAAAATGCATCTCCAAAATATAAATGTAAATAAATTCCAACTCCATAAAGATTATACCTTCATAACGTACAGAAGTCTTGAACTTTGGAGATGTTGGAGATTATGTTCATCGTGTCGGCACGTGTCAGTTTGTAACGGGATACGTCATATGTGCCATAGTGCAAATAAAACTAATAACAAACCTAAGCTCAACTATTTGTCTTAAAAATCTCCCCCTTTGGCTATTACATTACAAAACTAATTGAAATCCAAATTACAAAAAATTGTCCCTATTAAGACACAATTCTAATACCCTTCGTAAACCCTAGAAATGAAATGGCATAGATAAACACTGTCTTCAATCTCCACTTGTTCTTCTTGATCTTCCCTTGGGAACTTTGTTTTCATGCAGTGAAATATATTCTTCAATTGGTTACCTACACACGTGAAATAAAGAAAAATACTCGTGTTTCATAGAGTTTGAAATGAAAATAAAAAAACGTAAATCTCAAAATAACTCCCCGTTAATTTGTTCTCCCTTTTTATCTGAAATAGACAAAGGAGTAGAAATTAAACATGACATTAGAGAACATCACAGATAAGAAGTTAGATATCATCACAAATTATAGAAATAGCAAACATGTAATGATAATCTCAAAGGCTTCACCAACTATTTTTGAAATTTTTTAAAATTTTCTCAAGTATAAAATTTTACAAAAACAACACACCATAAATTAACACAAAAATATCCAAATCATGGAAGAGAAATGTAGGGGGGTGAACATATTCCATAGGTTAATCAATGTAGATAAACATAACACATGAGAACGAAGGATTGAGATACCACTAACAAATGATCTCAAAATCTACCTTAGGAGTAAAGATTGGGAACACATGTGAAATTGATTTAACCTAATCAATAAATAAATACCGTAAGTGATTTTCACACCAATGATGCCCGAAAGTATGTAATGTTTTTTCAAGATTTATATAGTTTGTGCAAACTCATTGATATTGGAATTAACTCCCTCAAAATTTTACATAACTCGGAATATTCTCAATTATTTTTGAAGAAATTAGTGCTCAGGTATATCGAAGCATCAACGTTTAAACAAATTGGCCTGGCACTTTTGTTTTTTACGTCGTTAATCTTTTTGGATTTTTTCATTGTAAATGGTGGCTTTTAACGCAAAGACTTTTGTCTTTTGCGGCCCTTTCCATTACTTAATATTTAACAAATTTTTCAAAAAAATGATATAAATTCGGGCAATGATTCTTACATGCACGACTTTTCATCTCATTTTTACATTTTATTCGTCTTAAAGCAAAATTAAGATGAAAACACTATGATCCACATGTGACAAATAAGTGCAATAATTATATAAGCTCATGCTCGTGTGCAATAAAGGAGACAAGGAGTCAAACATATAGCAAGTTATCATCAAATCACAACTTAATGACTCCATGCATCATTAAGCACATATATGAAATGATGTCATGTCTCAAAACACTACAAAACAGTCACATGAATATGGAATGAATGGATTACTCGGACATCTTTAATGTTCATCCATATATGGTAAAAAAAATATAAAACTCTTTTTAGCTTTTTCAAAATTTTATCAAAATAAAATCTTTTTGCCTTTTTCTTAAAAAACAAAAAGCTTTTTGTTTTTTTGCAAAAATTTTCAAAAAAATAAAACTCTAATTAGATTTTTCTAAAAATATCAAATTGAAAAATATAAGTACAATGATAGCACATGCTAGCAATAGGGATGTAAGATATGAGCATGATAAACACTCTATGCTAGAAACAAGTCTCAACCTCAATCATTAGTCACGGAGGAGCTCTCAAAGGGATATGACATCCTAAGAAATTCCTCCATGAAACTTTGTGAAGTCTTGACTAAATACTCTACTTACTCTCAAAAACTCTCAAAATCTCTCAAGTGATGTGCGAGAGCATGCGGAGTAACATGTGTGGGAGTACGTGCAGGAACTCGAGTGGAAGCAAGCCGGGGAACATACCTATGAGACACTCTCCCTAGCTTAAAATGATATTCTAATGTGACCTCTTTGTTTGTAATGGGAACAAACATACACGGAATTGGCTCTACTTTTCTCAAAACATCTAGGATGAGATCTCCTGGGTGGGGTAGGTAGAGGGCCATAAGGATCCAACACAAACTCGAAAACCTTCTTAAATGTGACATGGGAAGTGGATGCACCGTTATAACCTATTCCTTGCCTCTCAATGCTACCTAATGAGGGACCGAGGAACATCTTTCCAACCTTCTTAGATGTGTCCTCTAAAGTGACCTTGACCTCCCGAGCACGCTCGAGATCACTCTTGAGTTAAGATACATGGGCTTCAAGTTTCTCATGAGTCTCTAATGAAGATTTAAGATCTCCCATAAGACTAGCCATGGTGTTGGTCAAATCGATCTTTTTTGGGACAAAAACGATCAACTGTTCACATAAAGAAATCTTCACCTTCTCGAGTTGACTCACAGAAGCCTCACACTCTCTCAAAACATTCACCTCTTTCTCCAAATCTAACACCCTAAGAGATAAATATTTATTAATCTTTTTCGTTTTAAAAGTCTCGGTGTAAAGATCACTAAATGCCTTTTGGAGACCACCTTCTCCCTCACTCAAATTCTCTTCCTCACTCTCACTTTCTCCAGAATGACTCGAAACATCATCGAGGCTTTCATGCTTAGATATGTCCTCATCGGCATGGGACATATTAAAAGTGTTAACATGACTAGCCATGAATGCAATGCACATTTAATGTGGTGATTCTCCTCATGAATCAATCGAATAAACGTCACTATCGTTAAGAGTGGCCTTATTAGCAACTTTCTTCCCCTTTCTCTTAAGCCTAGTGGGATACTCATGAACCTTGTGCCCTTTACCCTCACATTAATAAGCCTTAATCTCCTCCTCTTTCTCTCCCCCGCTCATGCCATCACTCTTATTTTATCTTTATCAAAAATCTTTTCTTTGGAAGAATTTTCTTTTAAAATATGAGAAACTTTTTGAAATTTTTCGCAAAAAAGGGTCAAGTCATCAAAATCAACCTCAGATTCGGACTCACAAACTTTATCTTTCTTCTTTTTCTTAGTTTGAGTCTTTAAAGCAATCCCTGCTTTCTTAGGTTTAATAGTTTTAGGCAACATATCAATCTCATAAGTTTGAAGATCTCCTATAAGTTCTTCTAACCTTAGAGTGTCTAGGATCACTAAGGAATTAAGCACAGTGACCTTAGGAATAAAGTGGGCAAGGAGCGACCTCAGAATTTTCATAACAACTCTCGTCTCAAGAAACTTCTCACCCAAATTAAAACTAGAATTAACTATGTCCGATAAACGTGCATAAAACTCACCGAAAGACTCAGACTCTAGCATTGTAAGGATGTCAAATTGGGTGGTCAAATTTTGAAGCTTAATTGCTTTTACAACATTGGTTCCCTCATGAGTGAGCTTTAGGGTATCCCATGCTTCTGTAGACGTGGTGCATGTCATGATGCGGCGGAACTCGTTAGGAATGATATCTCTAGAGATGGCACTCAAGCTGCGAGAGTTAAAATTACTCCACTTAAAGTTGTCCTCTCTCAATGAAGATACGGGTTTAGGGCCAACGACATTGTCAACGGTGATAGTGGGTGGTGACCACCCTCTTTCACAAACTAGCCAGACACGTTCATCAATTACTTTTAAGGTCGAACTCATTCTAGCTTTCCAATAAGCATAATTGGAACCATCAAAAATGGATAGTCGATTATACAAATTATCCATTAAAATCCGGCCTTTTTAAGATCAATAATTTTTTAAAACAAAATGATATCAACAAATATTTTGTGAAAAGGGATCACACGAAATTTTTGTGTAACCTGCTTTAATGTCGATTTGAGAGTGCGCACGATCTAATGGATTAACTTATTTAATTATATGCCTCCAAACACACAAATCCATTTTTTACCAAATTTTAATATTTAATTAAAGTAGGTTTGCATATGATGATGATACCAATCACATAAAAGAAACTACGCATGAATCACAAACAGATTTGAGGAAAAATCCCTTTTCAGGGCAAAACCTTTTTTTAGCACTTTAGATAGTTTTATAAGACAACTTACTTACAAAATTTTATAAAGAATACCACTTATATCTAGAGCAGTCCACAGGTGGCAGTCCACCCTCAGAATTCACCAATCAACCTTTCTTTCAACAGTGATCCCTTGAGTCACAAGGTCAACAGTAGAGATCTCTCTCCACAACTATATATTAGGTATGAGTCTTCTAAGATTTCAAAAGGATTCACAATTATATTGGAGAGGATGTTTTTTGAATCAAATAGGTGTTTTGACCTAAAAGGATTGAGGACTTTTGTAACAGATATGCAGGTTGCCTTTTTTCAAAAGTCTCTATTAAAATCTTTTCAAAACAGGTTTTTATAGGTCATACACAAAATTCGAGGCGGTGAAATTCGTTCGAATGAAAATAGAAGTCGTTCAAATGAAAATAGCATCCCGTTTGAACGAAAACCCAGTTCGCTCGAACGAGACTCCAATTTCATTTTAACATGCTTCTAATGAGCTTCAAACGAATTCAAATAGAATACCCTTGTTGGATGTTCATTCGATGAAATGATCAAACGAGTGGTATAGCGAAATTGCTATTTCATTCAAACAAGTAGGTCATCTCATTTTAAAGAGATCAAAAAAATAATTTTTTTAACTTTAAAAATTTTGCCTCAATTTTTTATAAAAATACATCTCCCAAATATAAATGTAAATAAATTCGAACTCTCAAAAGATTATACCTTCATAACATAGAGAAGTCTTGAACTTTGGAGATGTTGGAGATTCTGTTCATCGTGTCGGCACGTGTCAGTTTATAACGAGATATGACAAATCTGCCATAGTGAAAATAAAACTAATAACAAGATCTGTTTTCCTTTAGTTTTCCTCATATATTACCATCTCATTCATGTAGTTTGCATCTTCTACTCATAGTTAGTTATCTTACATTTATTACTTTGTCGCTCACATTTACACATCCATGCACTACACCCGATAAACTTGTTAAGATGACAGTTCGAGTTTGGTAATTACGATACAAATGACACGATAACACGACACGAAATTATAATTTAATAGGTTTCACATTAAACGTGTTAAGATAACGGCTCGGGTTTAGTAGTTATGATACAATCGACAGATAACATGTTAAAACAATAACTCTATGATTATAAATTATGTATAATACATTTTTGTAATATTTGTAACTTTGGGTAAGGAACATTTTGTTATTCATATCATATTAAATTAACATTTGGAACATTTTGTAGCTCTAGTCGGGTGGGTGACATCTAAAACGAGACTGCATATGCTTCGGGTAAATAACGCTTTGAGGCTTTTAATATTATTAGTTTTGGATTAATATAAATTGATGGCGTGATAATTTTAATATTGTTGCTTTGGGGGGTATGTATTAGTTAATTCTATAATGCAATTATATGAAAGGTGATAACTAGAACTTTTGCGTGTATCTTTGTCGTTGCTTGAAAAGTCCTTCTAATCAAAACCTTATGTACCTACAAAATTTAACAAACTCAAGTGTAGCGGTAAGTAAGGGTATCAATCCACTTTTTAGGGAGTAAGCTAGAGACAAATTCAATTGTAATTCACTTTTTATTATCTTTTTGTGCTTTTTCACTTTTCTAATTTTTTTTTAGCTTTTTCAAATATTAAAATAATAGGGTGAGGTGAGTTCTAAACTAAACTAAAAGATAAAGTGAGGTAAATAATTGTGAGAACAATCAAGGAGTGGGATTACACCAAAAAATTTAGTTATTCTAATTAATTAATTTAATTATTTGAATTCTCCCAAATTAATATCAAAACTACAAATCAACTCTCGTTGCAAGTGTAATTTTAATAATAACATTTTAGAATATTAAGTTTGACACCTCACAACTCTAGAAAAATAAATCTACACTCCTTTTAATTAATCACCCGCTAGGATCGATTAATTAAAATTTATGTCAATCTTAGAAGTTAAATTTAGAGTTGAAATTCAAGTTATAATACCCCACTTAAGAAACCCCTATCTCTAGTTCGAATCTAAAATGGGTATTATAATTAGAATTTCGATTTTCTCTCGAAAATCATTTACCCTCTCTCGAGGCGTAAATCTAAGGGTGAGGGATCAAAATTAACATTCAAATGGAAATTTCAAGTAATCAAACTAAATAAACTAGAATAATATCAAATAAGGGTTTCACCCCACCCCTTGAAAGGGAATTTAGCCTAACAGTATATTAAACATGACAAATTAATAATCAAGTCTACTAAAATAAAAGAGAAGAGAATAGAACAAGCAAACCAAATCTCTTTGAGAAAGTTGAACTCTACTCTTCCAAATTGAAGCATACAATCCCTCCAATTGAGCATCCAAATGCTTTGAAATTAATTATTCACTCAATTAACTCTCTTACAATATTTAATGTCACAAATATCTAAAATAAAAAAAAAAAGGAAAACTATTTACAAAGGATAATTTTCTCTACAATTCGCTCTCTAAAATTCCTATCTAAAAGCTCTTTTTTTCATGATGAGTTTTTGGTATTCAACTCTCTTTAAATACAAGGCATGGAGCATGGGGGTATTTTTGGGAATTGGCTTGGGTGTGCATGAGAATGGTGAGGGGAGCATGGGGTGTGAGGTCATGTGGGTGAGAATAAAAATATGATTTGTGTGCACATGGGGGTGGTTTGGGAAAAAAGGGGATAAGGATTAGTAGTTGGGGATTTTTAAGGGTATTTGGGTAAATTGGTTTTAGGGAATAAGTTGGTTTTATGGCATGTGGGGAATTAATTTGGTTTGGGAATTAAGTAGTTGGTTTTAAGGGAATAAGTTGGTTTTACGGCGCCAAAAACTTGACGCGACTTAATATTTGTCTCAAAAGTGCGTACAATCTAGGCTCAAGTGCAAGTCTGTCGCTCAAGTAATAAACCCGGTAAGTCGGGATCGTATCCACAGGGATCGAGATTGCCAAATAGTAATAAGAAAAATTATTAAATCTTGAAATGATTTCTTAAAAGAAACGAAAAGATGATTAAAAATTGGGAAAATTTCTATAAAAAAATTACTTAGCAAAACAAACTGAAAAGTGCAAAAGAAATTAGATCTGACAAATGGGAGAAAATAGGGTAGGGTACAATCCCTCAATCCTTAACAAATTCCCGTATAGAATACTATAATTGTAAATTAAAATTATTGACTAAATCCGGTCTTTATACATTCTAAGCATTACATATATGAGGGATCTAGCCCGCATCATATGAAATCAAAGATAGATATAAAGCGGTGAATGAATCCAGTCTTTATATATTCTAAGCATTACGTATATGAGGTTCAAGCCCGCACCATACGAAATCAAAGATAAATATAAAGCGGTGCTTTCACGATTCAATCAATATTTTAATTTAACCTCTATTTTCTACATAAATAATTTGCCTTAGATTGAGTTCATGTACCCCAACCCTTGGGAATTTAGCTACTCATGATTTGGTTCAAGAATAAATTCACACACAAAATTATGGATCTACAAGACATGGGAAATAATTTGCAAATAATAAAAATAGAGAATGGAAAGATATTACTTGAATTCAGCAACAAAAAATGGAATTGGAGTCTTTATGAAAACTCTTGAAGGAATAGAAAATTTGCTCTCAAAATCTAACTCTAAAATTTAATCTAGCACTTCTAACCTACTCCTAATCTAGCCTCTCTCTAGCAACTCCCTCTCTCTAGAATTCCACTCCCCTTTGAAAATGAGGTATGGCTTGGTCTTTTATAGCACCAAGTTTCACGAATTTGGCATCAAATTTCGCTTGTGGCACAAGTTTTCCAAGAGTTGCACTGCATTAAATGCATAATTAATTACAGAAATCCGCACATCCAGACTCTTCATTATCGCGCAACTTCAAAACATCGTAACTTCTTCACCGTAGCTCGGATTGAGGTGCCGTTTTTTCCAGTATTCTTGTAATTTAGAGCTCTTCAACTTTCTAGTTGGCCCCACCTTCGGACTAAGGCTGAAAAATTACGAAAATGACCTTCAACTCTCCATTTCTTGGTTTCTTTCACTGTTTTGAGTTCTCCTTCGCACTAACTTGCATGAAATACCTGTAAAACACATGAGAAATACACAAAACACGAAATACTTGCCAAAAAAGGTTAGTATCATAAATAAGAGACAAATCCAAGCTAAATACACTGCACGGGATCATAAAAATACCGCAATTAAGGGGATAAATGTGAAGAATATGTGCCTAATCACACCCCCTAACTTAGAACTTTGCGCGTCCCGAGCAATGTAAATGAAATTAGCCAAAATTCTACTCTTGAAAATTCTTTTATTAAAATAAAATTCCACTTTCGCAGGCAAGCGATTGCATTTAGCGTATGCAACAAGCCTTTAAACCCCTAGGTTACCCTAGTAGGACGAGTTTTGTCTCGTGAGGGTTTGCAGTGAATACACCCACAAAATTCTTTATTGACTCAAATAAAGATCAAAATACTTAAAAATTGTACAATTTAAACTTTTCGAAAAATAATCACCATAAATTCATATTCAAATGTCTCAAACCATAGTGTGTGTGTGTGCAAAGCCAAAAATTAAACCTCAAACTTCCACCGATTGAGCATTACGTTACTTTCCGAAAATTCGTTTTGATTCAAATTCTTACGGATGCACTCACAAACGAATCACTCGGATTGTGGTTATTTTCTCTCGGTATGCATGATATAAAGAGTAAATATAATGGACACAAATTCACGCATACAAAATTGAAAAGAAGGAAATATATGGTGAAAAGATCTCATCATCGGATTACAGTTATTAGGAAATGGGAACATCACCTCTAGTTCACACCATTTAATCTCTCATATTATCTTTTCATGTCTTAGCTCTCCATGCGGTAATTAATTTCACCATTCGGACTCAGTTAGGACTTTTCGGGTTAAAAAGTGTAAAGGGTAAAAATGGGAATGGATGGAATGTTCGGAATTGGAAAATGTCCTTATGATGTCTATTTGTGCTTTTTCGGGCATTTGCTCATTTTTCTCTTTTTTGTTCTTGCTATTTTTTTCTTTTTTGTTCATGCTATTTTTCTTTTTTTTGTTCAGCATTTCTATTTTTTTTTTCGTGCCCCTTTTAGTTGCACCTTTCGGACTTAATGAATATTCCATTTTCACAATTCCGGGCTATTTGGGTTTTTCGGGTTATCAAACGAAAGGAAAATATTTTATTAGGCTCAACTTGGGTTGCAAAGGGATAGTTTTTCACAACTTTTTATGGCTAATATTTTTGGGTAACAAATGAGGGCCTACTTCATTGTCCAAATTGCTAATCACATTACCATATGCATTTCGAGATTAGTTAAGTTTATAGATATATTTAGCACGAATTTCGAGACAACATCTCACACATTTCCCATAACCGATCAAAACAAAGGATTGAGATCATCAACGACTTATTAAAACGCTGAAAAAAACTTTGAGTTAATCATAAACTCGGATTGATTTAAAAACTCATAAAAAATTGAAAGGCTCGAAATCTCACCGGTTTGGACTAATCTCCACACTTATTCGTAAAGTCGTCAATTTTCTTTCAATTTCCATCTTCGGTCAATTTTGGCTTAGTGCAATTGAGATTTAACAATTTGAGACTTTAAATAGAATAAAGGTGATATTTTTGAAAAATTTAAATTCCAATTCTTATTTATTTTGAACAAAAATATTTTTGACTTTTTTTAAATTTTTCATTTTTTTTTTTTCAAAATTTTCTAAAAAAAACACACTTGGAAAGAACATGTGATCGAATCAATGAATCTAAACAATAAATGGGAAGAACATGTGATCGAATCAATGATTCTAAACAATAAATGGGAAGAATATCCCACACCCCCTAACTTAAATGTTGAATTGTCCTCAATGCAAATCAAGAACACAACATAAAGAGAGGAAAAGAAAGATATTACCCAAATGGAGCGATCCCCGATGAGTGCGAGTCCATTGAATCTACAAAACATGTTAGAACCAAGCATAGCAAAAAGAATAAAAAAAACTCTAACTCTCAAAACTAGACTATAATAAAAGAGAAAAAGAAAAAGAAAAAAAAATTAACTATTTACAACCTAACATTTGAACATCTAATAAATCATACACTAAAAGTCAAAAAATTTGAGGGTCCACCCAAAATACAATTTGACTTTGAGGGATTAATGGTGTACCCTCATTAGGATGCATGCCTCTCGAAAAGTAAGAATTCCGTTTGAAAAACGGAAGGCATGTGAAAAGTTTAAAAAATGAACCATCACCAATTACAAAATTTAGGGGGATAATGAAGGATTTTGGTGCATAAGAGGACAAGTCCCATTGGGATCCAAGAAATATAGAATCACGTTCCAAAGATTTTTCAAGTAGTATGGGGAGAGGGGCACACAAAAAGGAACAATCCATATTAGAAAACAATTTAAGCATAGAGTGCTTGTCCTCATAAACCGGAAAATGATCCTCTTGTTGCGTAGCACGTGTGTTGGTCTCTAAGTCGGACGATATTTGAGTCGTATCTTCAAGTATCTCCGAAGACTCAAATGGTATGGGTGGAGGTTTAGGAAGGAGAAATTCATCAATTCTATTGTCCCACTCGCTTTCGTCCAAATTACAAATTGAGGCCCAGAAAGATTGGACTTCATCATTAAGGCTTGCATCTACCTGTCCAAACTCGCGCTCAAACTCTGCTAGGCTCAACTCCTCTAGCTCTCTCTCTTGCTTGGTGTCCTCAAAATTTTTTCCCTCAAAATTTTCAATTGGATCTGGTGGAGTGACACGTCTAAGTGTGTGGCCCGTAAGATGAAGCATCTCAAAATAACATTCCCATACAAGAAGCGGATCAACATCCTTAAGACATTCATCCAATTCTTGTGATGGATTTAATGGTTCGATAATAGTGGGGACACAAGGAGACAAATGATCCTCAACCTCAGTAGATTTTTCAATATTTATAATAGGTTGAGATTCAAAATAACTTGGATCAATTTCAATGATTTCATTCTCAAAAGTATTAGGTGAAGCGCAAGTCTCGACCTTTTCTAAGTTGTCCAAATAATCATTCAACTCCTTGCAAGTTGCTATAATTTTCGACTCGAGAACAGTACGGTCATCAGATTGCTTTTTTAGATCAAGTAAGAGTTCTTCCAAAGTAGGCTTTCTTGGTTCTAGCACCTTGAATTCCTCATTTGGTTGAAAACTTACTTCATCTTCAAAACTATCGGAAAAAAAATCCTCATTGGGTTCAAATAATGCATCTAACTCTTGCTCCCAATAACGATTTTGTTCGTGATATTCTTTTTCAAGTCTTTCTTCTTCAAGCAATTGATTTTGATAAATTTGGAGTTTCTCAGGACTAGGCTTGTATTTAATATAATCATCTTTAGTGATATTGATCCAATGGTCATAAGTCTTGAGTGCCTCCTCTTCCTCACTATTAGCATAACAATTAAAGCCACCAAAAGAGTTAAAATAAGACATTTCAAATTGGGCAATTCGAGAACGTGACACCCATTTTTTTTTTTTCAATTTTTGTTATATTTTTTTTCTTTTTTCGAAATCACTTGTAGATAAAAATAACTGTCTTAAAAATTTAACAATTTCAATCCCCGGCAACGGCGCCAAAAACTTGACGCGACTTAATATTTGTCTCAAAAGTGCGTACAATCTAGGCTCAAGTGCAAGCCTGTCGCTCAAGTAATAAACCCGGTAAGTCGGGATCGTATCCACAGGGATCGAGATTGCCAAATAGTAATAAGAAAAATTATTAAATCTTGAAATGATTTCTTAAAAGAAACGAAAAGATGATTAAAAATTGGGAAAATTTCTATAAAAAAATTACTTAGCAAAACAAACTGAAAAGTGCAAAAGAAATTAGATCTGACAAATGGGAGAAAATAGGGTAGGGTACAATCCCTCAATCCTTAACAAATTACCGTATAGAATACAATAATTGTAAATTAAAATTATTGACTAAATCCGGTCTTTATACATTCTAAGCATTACATATATGAGGGATCTAGCCCGCATCATATGAAATCAAAGATAGATATAAAGCGGTGAATGAATCCAGTCTTTATATATTCTAAGCATTACGTATATGAGGTTCAAGCCCGCACCATACGAAATCAAAGATAAATATAAAGCGGTGCTTTCACGATTCAATCAATATTTTAATTTAACCTCTATTTTCTACATAAATAATTTGCCTTAGATTGAGTTCATGTACCCCAACCTTTGGGAATTTAGCTACTCGTGATTTGGTTCAAGAATAAATTCACACACAAAATTATGGATCTAAAAGACATGGGAAATAATTTGCAAATAATAAAAATAGAGAATGGAAAGATATTACTTGAATTCAGCAACAAAAAATGGAATTGGAGTCTTTATGAAACCTCTTGAAGGAATAGAAAATTTGCTCTCAAAATCTAACTCTAAAATTTAATCTAGCACTTCTAACCTACTCCTAACCTAGCCTCTCTCTAGCAACTCCCTCTCTCTAGAATTCCACTCCCCTTTGAAAATGAGGTAGGTCTTGGTCTTTTATAGCACCAAGTTGCACGAATTTGGCATCAAATTTCGCTTGTGGCACAAGTTTTCCAAGAGTTGCACTGCATTAAATGCATAATTAATTACAGAAATCCGCACATCCAGACTCTTCATTATCGCGCAACTTCAAAACATCGTAACTTCTTCACCGTAGCTCGGATTGAGGTGCCATTTTTTCCAGTATTCTTGTAATTTAGAGCTCTTCAACTTTATAGTTGGCCCCACCTTCGGACTAAGGCTGAAAAATTACGAAAATGCCCTTCAACTCTCCATTTCTTGGTTTCTTTCACTGTTTTGAGTTCTCCTTCGCACTAACTTGCATGAAATACCTGTAAAACACATGAGAAATACACAAAACACGAAATACTTGCCAAAAAAGGTTAGTATCATAAATAAGAGACAAATCCAAGCTAAATACACTGCACGGGATCATAAAAATACCGCAATTAAGGGGATAAATGTGAAGAATATGTGCCTAATCACACCCCCTAACTTAGAACTTTGCGCGTCCCGAGCAATGTAAATGAAATTAGCCAAAATTCTACTCTTGAAAATTCTTTTATTAAAATAAAATTCCACTTTCGCAGGCAAGCGATTGCATTTAGCGTATGCAACAAGCCTTTAATCCCCTAGGTTACCCTAGTAGGACGAGTTTTGTCTCGTGAGGGTTTGCAGTGAATACACCCACAAAATTCTTTATTGACTCAAATAAAGATCAAAATACTTAAAAATTGTACAATTTAAACTTTTCGAAAAATAATCACCATAAATTCATATTCAAATGTCTCAAACCATAGTGTGTGTGTGTGCAAAGCCAAAAATTAAACCTCAAACTTCCACCGATTGAGCATTACGTTACTTTCCGAAAATTCGTTTTGATTCAAATTCTTACGGATGCACTCACAAACGAATCACTCGGATTGTGGTTATTTTCTCTCGGTATGCATGATATAAAGAGTAAATATAATGGACACAAATTCACGCATACAAAATTGAAAAGAAGGAAATATATGGTGAAAAGATCTCATCATCGGATTACAGTTATTAAGAAATGGGAACATCACCTCTAGTTCACACCATTTAATCTCTCATATTATCTTTTCATGTCTTAGCTCTCCATGCGGTAATTAATTTCGCCATTCGGACTCAGTTAGGACTTTTCGGGTTAAAAAGTGTAAAGGGTAAAAATGGGAATGGATGGAATGTTCGGAATTGGAAAATGTCCTTATGATGTCTATTTGTGCTTTTTCGGGCATTTGCTCATTTTTCTCTTTTTTTTTCTTCTATTTTTTTCTTTTTTGTTCTTGCTATTTTTCTTTTTTTCGTTCAGCATTTCTATTTTTTTTTTCGGGCCCCTTTTAGTTGCACCTTTCGGACTTAATGAATATTCCATTTTCACAATTCCGGGCTATTTGGGTTTTTCGGGTTATCAAACGAAAGGAAAATATTTTATTAGGCTCAACTTGGGTTGCAAAGGGATAATTTTTCACAACTTTTTATGGCTAATATTTTTGGGTAACAAATGAGGGCCTACTTCATTGTCCAAATTGCTAATCACATTACCATAGGCATCTCGAGATTAGTTAAGTTTATAGATATATTTAGCACGAATTTCGAGACAACATCTCACACATTTCCCATAACCGATCAAAACAAAGGATTGAGATCATCAACGACTTATTAAAACGCTGAAAAGAACTTTGAGTTAATCATAAACTCGGATTGATTTAAAAACTCATAAAAAATTGAAAGGCTCGAAATCTCACCGGTTTGGACTAATCTCCACACTTATTCGTAAAGTCGTCAATTTTCTTTCAATTTCCATCTTCGGTCAATTTTGGCTTAGTGCAATTGAGATTTAACAATTTGAGACTTTAAATAGAATAAAGGTGATATTTTTGAAAAATTTAAATTCCAATTCTTATTTATTTTGAACAAAAATATTTTTGACATTTTCTAAATTTTTCATTTTTTTTTTTTTCAAAATTTTCTAAAAAAAACACACTTGGAAAGAACATGTGATCGAATCAATGAATCTAAACAATAAATGGGAAGAACATGTGATCGAATCAATGATTCTAAACAATAAATGGGAAGAATATCCCACACCCCCTAACTTAAATGTTGAATTGTCCTCAATGCAAATCAAGAACACAACATAAAGAGAGGAAAAGAAAGATATTACCCAAATGGAGCGATCCCCGATGAGTGCGAGTCCATTGAATCTACAAAACATGTTAGAACCAAGCATAGCAAAAAGAATAACAAAAACTCTAACTCTCAAAACTAGACTATAATAAAAGAGAAAAAGAAAAAGAAAAAAAAAACTAACTATTTACAACCTAACATTTGAACATCTAATAAATCATACACTAAAAGTCAAAAAATTTGAGGGTCCACCCAAAATACAATTTGACTTTGAGGGATTAATGGTGTACCCTCATTAGGATGCATGCCTCTCGAAAAGTAAGAATTCCGTTTGAAAAACGGAAGGCATGTGAAAAGTTTAAAAAATGAACCATCACCAATTACAAAATTTAGGGGGATAATGAAGGATTTTGGTGCATAAGAGGACAAGTCCCATTGGGATCCAAGAAATATAGAATCACGTTCCAAAGATTTTTCAAGTAGTATGGGGAGAGGGGCACACAAAAAGGAACAATCCATATTAGAAAACAATTTAAGCATAGAGTGCTTGTCCTCATAAACCGGAAAATGATCCTCTTGTTGCGTAGCACGTGTGTTGGTCTCTAAGTCGGACGATATTTGAGTCGTATCTTCAAGTATCTCCGAAGACTCAAATGGTATGGGTGGAGGTTTAGGAAGGAGAAATTCATCAATTCTATTGTCCCACTCGCTTTCGTCCAAATTACAAATTGAGGCCCAGAAAGATTGGACTTCATCATTAAGGCTTGCATCTACCTGTCCAAACTCGCGCTCAAACTCTGCTAGGCTCAACTCCTCTAGCTCTCTCTCTTGCTTGGTGTCCTCAAAAATTTTTCCCTCAAAATTTTCAATTGGATCTGGTGGAGTGACACGTCTAAGTGTGTGGCCCGTAAGATGAAGCATCTCAAAATAACATTCCCATACAAGAAGCGGATCAACATCCTTAAGACATTCATCCAATTCTTGTGATGGATTTAATGGTTCGATAATAGTGGGGACACAAGGAGACAAATGATCCTCAACCTCAGTAGATTTTTCAATATTTATAATAGGTTGAGATTCAAAAGAACTTGGATCAATTTCAATGATTTCATTCTCAAAAGTATTAGGTGAAGCGCAAGTCTCGACCTTTTCTAAGTTGTCCAAATAATCATTCAACTCCTTGCAAGTTGCTATAATTTTCGACTCGAGAACAGTACGGTCATCAGATTGCTTTTTTAGATCAAGTAAGAGTTCTTCCAAAGTAGGCTTTCTTGGTTCTAGCACCTTGAATTCCTCATTTGGTTGAAAACTTACTTCATCTTCAAAACTATCGGAAAAAAAATCCTCATTGGGTTCAAATAATGCATCTAACTCTTGCTCCCAATAACGATTTTGTTCGCGATATTCTTTTTCAAGTCTTTCTTCTTCAAGCAATTGATTTTGATAAATTTGGAGTTTCTCAGCACTAGGCTTGTATTTAATATAATCATCTTTAGTGATATTGATCCAATGGTCATAAGCCTTGAGTGCCTCCTCTTCCTCACTATTAGCATAACAATTAAAGCCACCAAAAGAGTTAAAATAAGACATTTCAAATTGGGCAATTCAAGAACGTGACACCCATTTTTTTTTTTTTCAATTTTTGTTATATTTTTTTTTTCTTTTTTCGAAATCACTTGTAGATAAAAATAACTGTCTTAAAAATTTAACAATTTCAATCCCCGGCAACGGCGCCAAAAACTTGACGCGACTTAATATTTGTCTCAAAAGTGCGTACAATCTAGGCTCAAGTGCAAGCCTGTCGCTCAAGTAATAAACCCGGTAAGTCGGGATCGTATCCACAGGGATCGAGATTGCCAAATAGTAATAAGAAAAATTATTAAATCTTGAAATGATTTCTTAAAAGAAACGAAAAGATGATTAAAAATTGGGAAAATTTCTATAAAAAAATTACTTAGCAAAACAAACTGAAAAGTGCAAAAGAAATTAGATCTGACAAATGGGAGAAAATAGGGTAGGGTACAATCCCTCAATCCTTAACAAATTACCGTATAGAATACTATAATTGTAAATTAAAATTATTGACTAAATCCGGTCTTTATACATTCTAAGCATTACATATATGAGGGATCTAGCCCGCATCATATGAAATCAAAGATAGATATAAAGCGGTGAATGAATCCAGTCTTTATATATTCTAAGCATTACGTATATGAGGTTCAAGCCCGCACCATACGAAATCAAAGATAAATATAAAGCGGTGCTTTCACGATTCAATTAATATTTTAATTTAACCTCTATTTTCTACATAAATAATTTGCCTTAGATTGAGTTCATGTACCCCAACCCTTGGGAATTTAGCTACTCATGATTTGGTTCAAGAATAAATTCACACACAAAATTATGGATCTAAAAGACATGGGAAATAATTTGCAAATAATAAAAATAGAGAATGGAAAGATATTACTTGAATTCAGCAACAAAAAATGGAATTGTAGTCTTTATGAAAACTCTTGAAGGAATAGAAAATTTGCTCTCAAAATCTAACTCTAAAATTTAATCTAGCACTTCTAACTTACTCCTAACCTAGCCTCTCTCTAGCAACTCCCTCTCTCTAGAATTCCACTCCCCTTTGAAAATGAGGTAGGGCTTGGTCTTTTATAGCACCAAGTTGCACGAATTTGGCATCAAATTTCGCTTGTGGCACAAGTTTTCCAAGAGTTGCACTGCATTAAATGCATAATTAATTACAGAAATCCGCACATCCAGACTCTTCATTATCGCGCAACTTCAAAACATCATAACTTCTTCACCGTAGTTCGGATTGAGGTGCCGTTTTTTTCCAGTATTCTTGTAATTTAGAGCTCTTCAACTTTCTAGTTGGTCCCACCTTCGGACTAAGGCTGAAAAATTACGAAAATGCCCTTCAACTCTCCATTTCTTGGTTTCTTTCACTGTTTTGAGTTCTCCTTCGCACTAACTTGCATGAAATACCGGTAAAACACATGAGAAATACACAAAACACGAAATACTTGCCAAAAAAGGTTAGTAGCATAAATAAGAGACAAATCCAAGCTAAATACACTGCACGGGATCATAAAAATACCGCAATTAAGGGGATAAATGTGAAGAATATGTGCCTAATCACACCCCCTAACTTAGAACTTTGCGCGTCCCGAGCAATGTAAATGAAATTAGCCAAAATTCTACTCTTGAAAATTCTTTTATTAAAATAAAATTCCACTTTCGCAGGCAAGCGATTGCATTTAGCGTATGCAACAAGCCTTTAAACCCTTAGGTTACCCTAGTAGGACGAGTTTTGTCTCGTGAGGGTTTGCAGTGAATACACCCACAAAATTCTTTATTGACTCAAATAAAGATCAAAATACTTAAAAATTGTACAATTTAAACTTTTCGAAAAATAATCACCATAAATTCATATTCAAATGTCTCAAACCATAGTGTGTGTGTGCAAAGCCAAAAATTAAACCTCAAACTTCCACCGATTGAGCATTACGTTACTTTCCAAAAATTCGTTTTGATTCAAATTCTTACGGATGCACTCACAAACGAATCACTCGGATTGTGGTTATTTTCTCTCGGTATGCATGATATAAAGAGTAAATATAATGGACACAAATTCACGCATACAAAATTGAAAAGAAGGAAATATATGGTGAAAAGATCTCATCATCGGATTACAGTTATTAGGAAATGGGAACATCACCTCTAGTTCACACCATTTAATCTCTCATATTATCTTTTCATGTCTTAGCTCTCCATGCGGTAATTAATTACGCCATCCGGACTCAGTTAGGACTTTTCGGGTTAAAAAGTGTAAAGGGTAAAAATGGGAATGGATGGAATGTTCGGAATTGGAAAATGTCCTTATGATGTCTATTTGTGCTTTTTCGGGCATTTGCTCATTTTTCTCTTTTTTTTTCTTCTATTTTTTTCTTTTTTGTTCTTGCTATTTTTCTTTTTTTTGTTCAGCATTTCTATTTTTTTTTTCTTGCCCCTTTTTGTTGCACCTTTCGGACTTAATGAATATTCCATTTTCACAATTCCGGGCTATTTGGGTTTTTCGGGTTATCAAACGAAAGGAAAATATTTTATTAGGCTCAACTTGGGTTGCAAAGGGATAATTTTTCACAACTTTTTATGGCTAATATTTTTGGGTAACAAATGAGGGCCTACTTCATTGTCCAAATTGCTAATCACATTACCATATGCATCTCGAGATTAGTTAAGTTTATAGATATATTTAGCACGAATTTTGAGACAACATCTCACACATTTCCCATAACCGATCAAAACAAATGATTGAGATCATCAATGACTTATTAAAACGCTGAAAAGAACTTTGAGTTAATCATAAACTCGGATTGATTTAAAAACTCATAAAAAATTGAAAGGCTCGAAATCTCACCGGTTTGGACTAATCTCCACACTTATTCGTAAAGTCGTCAATTTTCTTTCAATTTCCATCTTCGGTCAATTTTGGCTTAGTGCAATTGAGATTTAACAATTTGAGACTTTAAATAGAATAAAGGTGATATTTTTGAAAAATTTAAATTCCAATTCTTATTTATTTTGAACAAAAATATTTTTGACTTTTTCTAAATTTTTCATTTTTTTTTTTCAAAATTTTCTAAAAAAAACACACTTGGAAAGAACATGTGATCGAATCAATGAATCTAAACAATAAATGGGAAGAACATGTGATCGAATCAATGAATCTAAACAATAAATGGGAAGAATATCCCACACCCCCTAACTTAAATGTTGAATTGTCCTCAATGCAAATCAAGAACACAACATAAAGAGCGGAAAAGAAAGATATTACCCAAATGGAGCGATCCCCGATGAGTGCGAGTCCATTGAATCTACAAAACATGTTAGAACCAAGCATAGCAAAAAAAATAACAAAAACTCTAACTCTCAAAACTAGACTATAATAAAAGAGAAAAAGAAAAAGAAAAAGAAAACTAACTATTTACAACCTAACATTTGAACATCTAATAAATCATACACTAAAAGTCGAAAAATTTGAGGGTCCACCCAAAATACAATTTGACTTTGAGGGATTAATGGTGTACCCTCATTAGGATGAATGCCTCCCGAAAAGTAAGAATTCCGTTTGAAAAACGGAAGGCATGTGAAAAGTTTAAAAAATGAACCATCACCAATTACAAAATTTAGGGGGATAATGAAGGATTTTGGTGCATAAGAGGACAAGTCCCATTGGGATCCAAGAAATATAGAATCACGTTCCAAAGATTTTTCAAGTAGTATGGGGAGAGGTGCACACAAAAAGGAATAATCCATATTAGAAAACAATTTAAGCATAGAGTGCTTGTCCTCATAAACTGGAAAATGATCCTCTTATTGCGTAGCACGTGTGTTGGTCTCTAAGATGGACGATATTTGAGTCGTATCTTCAAGTATCTCTGAAGACTCAAATGGTATGGGTGGAGGTTTAGGAAGGAGAAATTCATCAATTCTATTGTCCCACTCGCTTTCGTCCAAATTACAAATTGAGGCCCAGAAAGATTGGACTTCATCATTAAGGCTTGCATCTACCTGTCCAAACTCGCGCTCAAACTCTGCTAGGCTCAACTCCTCTAGCTCTCTCTCTTGCTTGGTGTCCTCAAAATTTTTTCCCTCAAAATTTTCAATTGGATCTGGTGGAGTGACACGTCTAAGTGTGTGGCCCGTAAGTTGAAGCATCTCAAAATAACATTCCCATACAAGAAGCGAATCAACATCCTTAAGACATTCATCCAATTCTTGTGATGGATTTAATGGTTCGATAATAGTGGGGACACAAGGAGACAAATGATCCTCAACCTCAGTAGATTTTGCAATATTTATAATAGGTTGAGATTCAAAAGAACTTGGATCAATTTCAATGATTTCATTCTCAAAAGTATTAGGTGAAGCGCAAGTCTCGACCTTTTCTAAGTTGTCCAAATAATCATTCAACTCCTTGCAAGTTGCTATAATTTTCGACTCGAGAACAGTACGGTCATCAGATTGCTTTTTTAGATCAAGTAAGAGTTCTTCCAAACTAAGCTTTCTTGGTTCTAGCACCTTGAATTCCTCATTTGGTTGAAAACTTACTTCATCTTCAAAACTATCGGAAAAAAAATCCTCATTGGGTTCAAATAATGCATCTAACTCTTGCTCCCAATAACGATTTTGTTCGCGATATTCTTTTTCAAGTCTTTCTTTTTCAAGCAATTGATTTTGATAAATTTGGAGTTTCTCAGCACTAGGCTTGTATTTAATATAATCATCTTTAGTGATATTGATCCAATGGTCATAAGCCTTGAGTGCCTCCTCTTCCTCACTATTAGCATAACAATTAAAGCCACCAAAAGAGTTAAAATAAGACATTTCAAATTGGGCAATTCAAGAACGTGACACCCATTTTTTTTTTTTTTCAATTTTTGTTATATTTTTTTTTCTTTTTTCGAAATCACTTGTAGATAAAAATAACTGTCTTAAAAATTTAACAATTTCAATCCCCGGCAACGGCGCCAAAAACTTGACGCGACTTAATATTTGTCTCAAAAGTGCGTACAATCTAGGCTCAAGTGCAAGCCTGTCGCTCAAGTAATAAACCCGGTAAGTCGGGATCGTATCCACAGGGATCGAGATTGCCAAATAGTAATAAGAAAAATTATTAAATCTTGAAATGATTTCTTAAAAGAAACGAAAAGATGATTAAAAATTGGGAAAATTTCTATAAAAAAATTACTTAGCAAAACAAACTGAAAAGTGCAAAAGAAATTAGATCTGACAAATGGGAGAAAATAGGGTAGGGTACAATCCCTCAATCCTTAACAAATTACCGTATAGAATACTATAATTGTAAATTAAAATTATTGACTAAATCCGGTCTTTATACATTCTAAGCATTACATATATGAGGGATCTAGCCCGCATCATATGAAATCAAAGATAGATATAAAGCGGTGAATGAATCCAGTCTTTATATATTCTAAGCATTACGTATATGAGGTTCAAGCCCGCACCATACGAAATCAAAGATAAATATAAAGCGGTGCTTTCACGATTCAATCAATATTTTAATTTAACCTCTATTTTCTACATAAATAATTTGCCTTAGATTGAGTTCATGTACCCCAACCTTTGGGAATTTAGCTACTCGTGATTTGGTTCAAGAATAAATTCACACACAAAATTATGGATCTAAAAGACATGGGAAATAATTTGCAAATAATAAAAATAGAGAATGGAAAGATATTACTTGAATTCAGCAACAAAAAATGGAATTGTAGTCTTTATGAAAACTCTTGAAGGAATAGAAAATTTGCTCTCAAAATCTAACTCTAAAATTTAATCTAGCACTTCTAACTTACTCCTAACCTAGCCTCTCTCTAGCAACTCCCTCTCTCTAGAATTCCACTCCCCTTTGAAAATGAGGTAGGGCTTGGTCTTTTATAGCACCAAGTTGCACGAATTTGGCATCAAATTTCGCTTGTGGCACAAGTTTTCCAAGAGTTGCACTGCATTAAATGCATAATTAATTACAGAAATCCGCACATCCAGACTCTTCATTATCGCGCAACTTCAAAACATCATAACTTCTTCACCGTAGTTCGGATTGAGGTGCCGTTTTTTCCAGTATTCTTGTAATTTAGAGCTCTTCAACTTTCTAGTTGGTCCCACCTTCGGACTAAGGCTGAAAAATTACGAAAATGCCCTTCAACTCTCCATTTCTTGGTTTCTTTCACTGTTTTGAGTTCTCCTTCGCACTAACTTGCATGAAATACCTGTAAAACACATGAGAAATACACAAAACACGAAATACTTGCCAAAAAAGGTTAGTAGCATAAATAAGAGACAAATCCAAGCTAAATACACTGCACGGGATCATAAAAATACCGCAATTAAGGGGATAAATGTGAAGAATATGTGCCTAATCAGGGGTATTTTTGGGAATTGGCTTGGGTGTGCATGAGAATGGTGAGGGGAGCATGGGGTGTGAGGTCATGTGGGTGAGAATAAAAATATGATTTGTGTGCACATGGGGGTGGTTTGGGAAAAAAGGGGATATGGGTTAGTGGTTGGGGATTTTTAAGGGTATTTGGGTAAATTGATTTTAAGGGAATAAGTTGGTTTTATGGCATGTGGGGAATTAAGTTGGTTTGGGATTTGTTTTTTTTTTTGGAATTTGAGCAGATGAGGAAATCGTGAGAAGAGGAGATATGGAAATGGGTCTTGGGTTGGAAGAATGGGGAATGGGTTTAAGGTGGAGCAAGGCTTTGGGTAAATGGTGTTTGATGGGATGAAATTAAACTCAGGTAGAAGTGGGTTTGCCATGGGTTTCGGGTTGGTGGGTGAGGTAGATGGTGTCGCCGGAGGAGGTGGGTGCTGGAACGGAGGGGAACGCCGACGGCGGCGACGGCAGGGAGCCGCGCCGGAGCAGGTAGGGAGAGGCTGTGGGGTTCCGGCGATTGGTTGGAGAGGACGTGGAGGTCCGCAGGGACTTACCGGCGGTGACAGGGGGTCACGCGATGCCGGAGTTGTCAGGGGTAGGGGCTGCCGGTTGAGATGACGCCGGTGGAATCGGGGGTCTCGGGTTGGCCTGGTTTCGGTCGGAGAGGGTTGATTGAGGGAGAGAAGTGGGTGTTATGGGTTTGTTTGGATGTTGGTAAGAGGAGAGAGAAGATGGGTGATTTGGAGAAGATGATGAGGTGTAGGAAGGTTAGGTGAGGGTGAGATGAGTGTTTGGGGTGTAGGATAAGTTTGGGTGTAAATGGGTTATGTGTGTGTTTAAATTGGACACCAATTAAAATAATAAAAAGATTTAATTAAAATTAAAAAACTAAACTAAAAAATAAAATCTAACTAAAAAATAAATAAAACAAACTAAAAAATAAAAATATTAAAACTAAAAATAAAAATAAATCCTAAGCTATTAAAAACTAAAATAAAAGAAATAAAAACATAAAATTCTAAATGAAAATTAAAGTCCTAAAAAAATATAAAATCTAATAAACTAAAAATAAGCTCCTAAAAACTAATCCTAATAAAACTAAAAATTAATAAAAATAAAAATAAAATAAAATTACACTAATAAAAATAAAATAGAAAAATAGAAAATAAAACCTAGAAAATACTAAATAAATCCTAAAAATAAAAATGACTCAAACTAAAAATCTAAAAATATTAAAAAGGGACAAATTAGACACACACGGGTTCGGAGTAGGTTTAGGCTAGGCTTAGGCTCGGGTAAGGTTATGGACAAGGGTATTTAGCTCTATTTTGCACACAATTGTCTTGATTTAAGCGTTTGAACTCTGTAATGCACAATTAAGCCTACATATTGAACAATTAAGCGCATAAGACCCATATTGTCGAGAATTAGCAACTAAAGTACATCTATTTGGGGTATAAAATGTACAGTTTTGGGTGCTTATCAAAAGGTTTTAAAACATATACAGGAATTTTTTTGAAAGCAAACAAATCAAAATTACTATTTTTAAATAAATTTATTACTGATGATGGTCCAGAATCGTGATCA
The DNA here is from genome assembly GCA_949130495.1 of Sambucus nigra. Classification (NCBI taxonomy): domain Eukaryota; kingdom Viridiplantae; phylum Streptophyta; class Magnoliopsida; order Dipsacales; family Adoxaceae; genus Sambucus; species Sambucus nigra. The sequence continues at coordinate 297,234,908 of OX422215.1, read as the reverse complement.
AATCCATGACAATTTTCATAGGTAATTTAATGGGTCACAATCATAAATCGTGACCAATGTCTTTATTATATATCACGGGTATTGGTCACGATCGTAAACCATGACCAATGTTCGTGTCTTGGGGTTACGATCAAAAATCGTGACCAATTGATGTATTTTCACAGTATGGGTCATGGTTTATGATCGTGATCGTGTAAAACTGGTCACAGGTCCCGTCATGATCACTGACCGTGACCAAGTAGTAACGGTCAATGATCGTGACCATGGCCCAAATTTTATGTTACGGACGCGACCGTAATCCATAGAAAAGGTCACGGGTTATGACCGTGACCCCCAAAATAGTCACCCTATAAATTATCACGATCCATGATCGTTACCATTTATTATTGTCATGGTCAGTGACCGTGACAATTTTCAATAATTGGTGTAGTGTTGATATTTTTAGGGACAAGTGGTTGAGGGGAACTTGAGTAATATGGCACATGGTCGTGCAAACTTCAATGGGATTAGGTTAGTTAAAGACCTTAAATTTCATGGAACAACTGGATGAAATATTACCCTTCTCAATTATTTTTTTAGAACCTGAATTACTTGCTAAAATTACTATTATGAACCCCAGGGATGACTTAGAACCCTTCTAAGTCGAGGGAGTTCATAATAGTATTTGTTTACTTTTGTTTATTTGGTAAATTAAAGAAAAATGATCATCCTCCATTACCTTGGCATAGACTTCAAGGTTCATAAGTTCCGTTGAAATATAAAGATTAAACTATTTTAGACCATCTCCAAGGCATTGGAGCATTTTTCTTAAGAATAATGCTCTAAAAATATTTTTCTTGTAAAAGAAAAGTTATCGCTCCAAAGCATTGGACATAGTTAGAATTCTCACTGCATACTAACTACTACATGTTTTGACTTCCCATGGCAGTTAGAATTCCAGGGTCAACAGACACTTAACGGCTATTATAATGATGAAATGATTGTGTCTAGTGGCTAGTTTTTTAAATTATCTATATAAAGTTCTAGTTACAACCAATTTGGCCACAAATCACCAACTTGAGTTCATAAACACAAGTTGATAAATTTTAGCTGGTTCCCCGGCTATTAGAGGTCGAGAACGAACAAAACTAGTAGCTCCATTAGGGCTTTATACCTGATCGAAAGGTTTTCAATAGAGATATGGAGGTAGGGCATGTGTGATTAATGAAAAATTATTTTGATGTTGAGCCAACTTACGAAGATGATAAGTCTCGGCATCATTTTCAGATGCGTCAGTCATTGTTCCTTTATATATTTAGGCTTTTATCTTCTTTTCTTACGATGATTATTGCGTAAATAAGTGATACACATGTGAAAATGGAGTTTTTCCAGCATGCAAAAAATGACTGCCACTCTCCAAATGCTTGCATACAGGGGCTCAGCCGATTAAATTTTCTGAATTTTGATAAATACTTCCATTGAGACGTTAAAGGGCCTTTTTGACGTAGTGTACATCGTGTATTCGACTCATTACTTGAGGACACTTATGATCTAGGATGTCCAATGATTGCTTGCAAAAGAAGAGCAACGAAGCTTTTCCAGAATGCAACATAACATAGTCTTGAGAGTATAAATATTATTTGGTGGCTTTGTGCGGGTCACATCTGTGACAACCCGGTATCCAAAATAAGGGGTGGTCAGCCCGATACTCCAATAATACAGGAATCATGGATGGAATCATTCTCAACACCGTAACAACATAAAGAGTATACGGGATAACCACACAATATTTTAGAAAACGGGTTGTCAAAATCCTTGTTTTGTAATTTAAAGAAAGCATTTAAACAACCCATAATAGAAAACAAGTGGAAACCCCAAAAGTACATATCTTACAACTACGACAATATAAAATAAAGTACCGAATATAATGTCGGTCAACAGAATTTCTTACAATGTACAACAAGTTCAACTGATTACATAATACATCCATTATACAATTACAACAGTTGGGACACACGCCCGAATAAAGACCCGAACATAACTAGAAAACAACAATGAAGGCGTCTACACAAAATATCCCGTGATATCCGCAAAACTGTCACGGCTCCTCAAAAGACACTGGAATGGGGAGGTCAATACGATCGTCCTTGCGGTGGAGCACCTGGGCGATTACAATATATATATGTACAACAAGAAAGAAGAACAGGTCAGGGCCCGGTTTTATGTGATCACCAGATAAACAAATAGTATGACAATAATGAACAGTTAATCATGGATGATAATCTAATATGGTGACATCATGAAATAAACTAAGACAATTAAATGATTAAGAAGTAATATTCAATTATGCCAGAGGATATGTATAATCATCATTAATCTCAAATCTTTATCAATATTCACCTTTTCATTTTATCTTTCCATTCCTTATCAGGAATACAAATGTTATCATGTGCTCTTTGTGGCACGTATCTCAATTGTATGCTCTTTGTGGCATGTATTATGCTCTTTATGGCATTGAGTTATGATCTTTATGGCATTAATATCCATCAAGTCCAACTTGATGATTAGAATAGTTATAAGTATATATATATAACGATTCTAGGACCTCCCGTCTGGGTTTCCCCACTTTGCGCGCCCCTAAATAACCATCATCTTCTAGGGCCTATCATCAAGGCAACCTAGGATCCTATCGCAACGTCGGGAAGCGGCCATATGCATGTGGGGTAGTCATAACCACACCCGGAATTACCTACCCATCGCAGAAAATATAAAACAATCGCTCATATGGCCTAGGACTATATCCACCCTGCATTCATTAGCCAGGGGGCTTCACTTTACGCACGGACTTCCCTTAAGATGGTATTTAGAGAGGGTGTGTTCCAACCATTTTATTAATTACCATGACATGATTTAGTAAATTATCATCTGCTTTATCCATTTACATTTTATCAAATGCATTATGGTTATCCGGAACTATACGTGCTTCACATCATCATAATAACCTCGAGGAATATTTAAACTCCCAAGTTATTTCCCAAGTCTCCTTTTGGGCTTTATAATAGAACATCATAGCTCAAATTAACTTCTAAAGTCTCCAACACAACTTAGTAATCTCCTAGTCTCCTACTAATTATAAAAAGGAAGTAATGCCTAAACATCACTTCACTCACCCTCGAAATAAATCCCCAAGTCTACCAATTCTAATATAAGGTAGTAAACTAACTCACCTAGAACTCTAGGACTCTAAGTTGACTTCATATAAGAAGGTTCCTAAGTCCTAAGACTAGAGAAAACGGATTGAAAATGAAAAAGAAAAACAATTTAAAAATGCAGGATTTCCGCCAGAAAATATGGGATTCTGCATAATTGCCGAATCGATTCGGACCTTCCGAATCGATTCGGTCAGGGAAATTGGGTTTCTTCATAAATTCCGAATCGATTTGGACTAGGCCGAATCGATTCAATTCACCTAAACCTGGAAACTGTCCCTGGGCGAATCGATTCGGCCAGGCCGAATCGATTCGGTCCTGCGAATTTTGCCAATTTCGCTTTTGAGTCTTGGACTCCAAATTTATCCCCAACTCAAATCCATTCAAACCAACTCATTTATTGTCACCAACACATCATAAATACTACTAACTACTACCATAACCATCAATAATCATCCAAATCATTCTTTAATGATTCAAGACCCACAAATACACAAAAACCCTAAACTAGTTAAGCCATGATCAATACACCATTATCACAACTAATCATTTATCTTAAACCACATATAGCAAGTAGAAAACTTGCCTCAATCAAGCAAATGCATATTTTTTTCTTGTGTGGTAGCAAGAATCCCTCCTCAATCTTCAATCTCTTCTCCTTTCTCTACTCTTTCTCTTCCTCTCTCTTTCTCTCTAGGTTTAGAAATACAATTAGGGAAAATAGAAGACTTAACAAGACTAAATCGTGCCTTTAGTTCAAACTTCCAACTTAAATGATCAATACCGTGATAAAATAACACGCAACTGCATATTTAAGGTATAATCAGTCAAAAGTGCCCAAAACCTCGAAATGCAATATGGCACATAATTTGACTATCTCGCACGTTCTGGAATCAACTATAGCCTCCAAATTATCATTTGGGTATTTTATAACTCATTTTAAGTTCAAGTTCCATTTTAAATCATAATGTAATTTTAATTCTTGTGACACTATAAAGCTCAACATGACGATATTTACATACTCATACAGTTAATATACAACAAGTTAGTAAATATTAACTTTTCTTCATTAAATAAATACTTACTCCTTAATCCAACATTTTATATATAATTACCTCACATAGTAAGTAAATATAAAATAGGTTCTCATAAGCGAGGGTTGTTACAACATCGAGGCACCAAAAAAAGTCAATGATTGTACTGGAGGTCGTAGCTAACCATGATCTTTGATTTTGCATGCATTTTCGGTACGTCAAGGTCGAACAATAATTTGAACATTCTCGGCCAGTCAGACATTTGCGAGGAGATTATACAGAATAAAACCCCATAGTACAATTAGGTTATCAATGAATGTTTGCATGACATGAGTTAATACCTCGATGAACATTTGTCCAAACAATTTCTCAACTGCAAAAAGCAAAACAAAACACTTCGCATATTTACAAGAGGGAGTATAAAAGTATATGGAACGAGTTTTTGATGTTTTACAATCTCGCTTCTACATTTCTAAAGGCCTGGATCATTTTTGGTTCATTGACAATCTAAGGCGTGTCATGATGACTTGCGTCATTCCTCACAACATGATTGTTGAAGAGTGACAGGACAAAAAAGATCTCGAGTTATGGTTCCCGATAGTTACGAATGTGTGTCAGAACGCGTTGAACTTTGTAAGAACAAATTTCTAATTGAGTCGATTTGTTAGTATTGGCTTAATTCCAAACAAAACTAATTGAGTCATAGGATAGAAGTTTGGGGTATCCTTTCAAGCCTTTGACGTTTGGGTTGAAGACGTAGCGGCCAAACCTAAATTGAAGATATCATCATTATCGATTTGTCGTGCCATGTTTATCGTCATCAACCTCGCAATTTGTCCAAAGTCTCTAAAGGTATGAATATATTTAATAGAGAGAGAGAGAGAGAGAGACTTGGATATTTTTATGGCTGTCTTTTTATAAATCTTTTGTCAAAACGACTTTATGTTTTCCGAGAAAATCTTTTTAAAACTTATCATAAAAGTTTTTGGGCTTTAAAAGAAAATTTTGATTTTCTGAAAAGTCATTTGAACAAAACTGGGATCTCGTTCGAATTTGATTCCCAGGTCGTTTGAACAAATCGTCTAACTAGATTCATTTATTTTTCTCTATTTTTTTGGTTAGAAATGTCGTTAGAACTTCATCATTTGAACGAACTAGTTTGAACGAGATTTGGTTGTTTTCTTATGTTTTCTCGTTAGTAATCTCGTTTGAACAAAGTCGTTCGAACGACATTTAAAAGTCATTCGAACGACCAGGGCGATTTAGCAGTTTTTCGTCAGTTTTTTTTTATAACTTCCCATTACCCCCACTTTGTTTTTAGCAGTTTTAATATGTGTGGGAACAGAGTTTTTCACAAGACTTTTTGACACTTTACAAGAGATTTTAAGAGAAAAATTCTTCATCCAAAAACTCCCTTTTGTGCTGATAATTTTTATGCTGTAATTTCTATCAAAAAACCCATTGTTTATCATGATCCAAGTTTCAATATATATACTTGTTTGAGATCATCTTGTTGGCACCAGGTTTCATCTCTACCCCAAAAAGGGAATTTTCCTACGGAGGAGTCCGTGTTTGTTGTTCTGTGGTGCGCATACGGAGAAAGGCTTCGTGTGTTGTTGGCAATTGATTTTCCCCATAGGTGGATTCTGAGATTACGGTGGATTCCAAGGTTATCAACTAGGCAGGGGTGATAGGTGGAGAAATGGTATCTAATCCTATTGTAATTGTATCTTAGTTTGGAAGATTTAACTTAGGGGGAGTTGCGACCTTCTTAGGTAGATCACAGTTGATAAAGGGGAGAATTAATTTAGGGGGAGTACTTATTTATTTTACACGCATTTAATATTCTTGATATTCCCTATGCGTTTGATAGTTTGCTTAAGTGTGCAGTATTCTTATAAATGGCAACTTTCATCTTCGGCAAAGATATTGATCCTTGGGTCTTGAGTCAAGTTTGGGTGGGATGTTTGAGTCTAGTAGATCTTGACGGCCCTTAAGGATTTTGTTTTGGTTTTTGTCCCGGAATAGCCAAAGGAGGAGATTTGTAAGGACACAAATTTCTAATTGAGTCCTTTGTTTTTTGGCTCAATTCCGGACAAAAACGTTTGAGTCATAGGATAGAGTTCTTGACCATCCTTCAAGCCTATGACATACTAAAGTTGAAGACGTAGGGGCCAAGATTAAAGCTTCAAAAAATGCCGAGTTTGTTATGCCTTGTTTCTACGTCAACAACATGTGTTCCATTTATACCTAAGGTATGAATGCATTACATATTTATATAGGAGCTTGGAACAATTTTAATTGGGTGTAATTTTTATTTAAACTTATGTTTATTTTCAGATGGTTTCTTTAATAGTTTAAAATAAAGTTTCTGGGCTAAAATTGAATTTTTAAGCTTTCTGTTTTTTCGTTCGAAATTGTCGGTCGAACGAGGTTTGTCAACGACTTGCCACTGGAAGATTTAGAGATCTTAAACGATAGTTTAACGATCCCGCAATAATTTAGCGATCTTAAAACGCAATAATTTAGCAATCCCGCTCTAATACGAATTTAAAAAATGATAGTTTTTCTCAATCAATGCTCGGATACCAATTTGAAAAGGCGATAGCCCCCAATTTTAGAATCTTACCAAAAATTAATTCAATTTCCTTTTAAGATGCGGAAGCGATATGGTTAAATTAAACAAGTAAACAACAAATTTTAATTTCTTTCAAATTAAAATTAAACCAAGTGAAATAAGATTAAACATACACATATTTTAATTTCACTTAAACCAACTTAATTTATTACAAGTCCTAAAAGTTTGCCTAACAAAATAATTAATCCATTTTTGCAAAATTAGGCCAAACCAAATTTTATCAAATTAAAGTAAATGACTTGAACTCAATTAATTAAACATTACCCAAATTAAGTAAGTAGTGATTTAAACCAAATTTTATCTTTTTACCTAAGCATGCATCTAAGGTGAATTTTGCAAAAGATAAAATAAACAAATAAATTACTACGCCGCGATGTACGAGGAAAAACCCACAACGGGAAAAAACCTCGTTTGGTCTTAGCCTTAAGTCCACCAAGTACGAAATTTACAATTACAAGCAAGATGAATTACAACACTCGACTCGACTCCTTCAAGCCCCGACGCATCTTCTTGTAACTACCTCTGCCTAGCCAATAATCCTGGAACTCCAACGGAACCTTGGAATTTACCAATGAGACTTTAAGAACACCGTCTACCACGCATGGTGTCTTTCACCATGTGAGAATGCCGCTGCAAAACAACAAGACTTCTTCTTTGAGGGATTTAGAAGTAAACCCAAACAAACTATTCAACTTAGTAGAGTAAACTCGGTGTCAAACACTCCAAGCAAGATATTTATATGGAAACTTGGACTAACCAAACTATGGGTGAAAAACAAAAGTGTTTAAGGATTTTGCCTTTAAAAATAAACACTCAAAACATGAACTTTTTCATTTGAAGTTGAACTCTCCAAAACTCTCTCTAGGAGATGGAGGAATGTGAAAAACTTGGTTTGAAAAGGTTGATTCCCGTACATATTAAATCTGTCAAAGGTTAGTGGGGAAAAAGTAGTGGGATAGAGGTGAAAAACTGCCAAAAACTGCCAATTAATTTTCCCGCCGAAAATCTCGTCCGAACGACATTTTCATTCGAATGATATTTTGTTCGAACGAACTATCTAACGAAGTTCCAGTGGCCAGTCATTGGCAAACCTCGTTCGAACGACAATTTCGAACAAAAAAACAGAAAGCATAAAAATTCGATTTTAGCCCAGAATCTTTATTTTAAACTATTAAAGAAACCTTCTGAAAATAAACATAGGTTTAAACAAAAATTACACCCAATTAAAAAAATTTCAAGCTCCTATATAAATATGTAATTCATTCATACCTTAGGAGTAAATGGAACACATGTTGTTGACGTAGAAACGAGGCACAATAAACTCGGCATTTGATGAAGCTTTAATCTTGGCCGCTACGTCTTCAACTTTAGTATGTCATAGGCTTGAAGGATGGTCAAGAACTCTATACTATGACTCAAATGTTTTTATCCGGAATCGAGCCAAAACAACAAAGGACTCAATTGGAAATTGTGTCCTTACAAATCTCCCCCTTTGGCTATTCCAGGACAAAAAACAAAACAAAATCCTAAAGGGTCGTCAAGCTCTACTAGACTCAAACATCCCACCCAAACTTGACTCAAGACACAAGGATCAATATCTTTGCTGATGATGAAAGTTGCCATTTAGAAGAATATTGCACACTTAAGTAAACTATCAAATGCATAGGGAATATCAAGAGTATTAAATGCATGTAAAATAAATAAATACTCCCCCTAAAATAATTATCCCCTTTATCAACTGTTATCTACCTAAGAAGGTCGCGACTCCCCCTATGTTAAATCTCCCAAACTAAGATACGATTACAATGGGATTAGATATCATTTCTCCCCTATCATTCTCCCCCCTTTTGTTCAGGAATAGACAAAGGATAAAAGTAGTTTAAAAAAATGATGCATAAGGTGATAAGAACATGAAAGTATATAGGCAACAAAAGTATAACTAATCCAACAAAAAAGAACGGATACCAACTAAGATGCAATAAAATGATACCAATATGATACATAAAGTATTAAGCATGTGATATCAACAAAGCATGCAACAAGATAGATACCAATCATGAAGTAGAAGCATAGAATGATTAGAAAGCAAGGCAAAGATAAATATAATACATCGTATATGAGAACATAATAAATATCATTAAAGCACACGCACATATACTAGGTATAAACATCACACATGACACAAAATAAAATAAGCTTTTCACACTTGTATGGCAAAAATGCGTCATATGGAAATGGAAGTGTTGGGGTGTGAAATAGCAACAATTAAATTTAGACCCAATCACTTAAAACATGTTCACGGAGTTCTCAATTGATTGCAAACTTCATCTCATGTGAATATAACTTCATGTGACAATATAAATTGAACTCAATGAACAAACATACACAATGCATACAAGCCTAGAATGTTGATGATTCTACAAATCAATAGAGTCATGACAATGAAAGTACAACTAGGATAAACAGACATTGTGCAAACCGTTGATATACCATCCAATCTCCCTCAATAAGCATATATATTTTTGAATGAATATATCAATTAAACATAGTCCATAGTAATTATTTTTCTTTTTTAATGCCATATTTTATTTTTAGGCCTTGGACCATGTATTTCTTTTAGGTCCATTCCAAACGGTGGCTTACTCGCAAAGGATGATTTTTCCTTTCGGAGCCCTTCCTCGTGCACATTTATATATATATTTTTATATCTCACACAAATCTCACGTGCAACGGATTTTAACATGCACTAGTCCTCCTAGGTCACATAAAATGTAGATGATAAGATTGGAAGGAGAACACCTCACAAAGCTCAAATATACATATGAAGTTAAAATTTCAAGTGAGCTCGTGCATGTGTGAATTGAGGCATATAAAAATAAAATCCATTAAAGCAACACAAAATCCAACTACTCCATGTAAGCATGATAAAGAACATTTTAAGGATTGACAATCTAAACCAAAAGTTCTAGCCACATGGAAGCGAAAATGAAAGGATTCTTACACAAGTGTATGTCACATTGAGTGTGTCAAACTAAAATACAAAAAAAACAAATCTTTTTGAGTTTTTGACAAAAAAAATTTAAACCAAAAATAAAAATATTTACTCAAAAGACACACAAAAATCATTTGTATTTTTCATTAATCTTAAATTACAAAAAAAAAAACACAAATGATAAAAAAAAATCTTTTTGTATTTTTCATTTAATGCAAACTAACATGAAAGAAGTATAATACAAAAGATAAACAAACATCATAATTCTAGCATGTGATAGGGTATGAAATATAGACTAGAATAATGATTAAAACAAGCATACAATTAGCATGATGATATAGCATGAAGCACAAAAGCTAAAGTATGCAAACAACTAACATATTCAACCTTTAGATTTAGCAAGTGAGGAAGCATGTGAAAGTAAATGAGAATTAAAAATCCTATTTTGTAGAGCAACCAAGTTGGATCTGCTAACCCAAACTAATGATGAATGACGATCTCGGGGTGTAGGAATCTTGACTACCTTGGTTGCCTTACGATGGGATTTTCTAGGACCTCATTTAATATCAAAATAAAATTTCCTAAGATGACCTTTTCGACCACAATGAGAGCACCTAAAGACTCGGCGAAAAGACTTACCTAAGGAATGATCTATAACATTATTCCTAGAGGATTATCCTAAAACATTGGTTTTGGCTTTATGAGTTGATTCATTACAAGTGTTGAAGCCTAAACCATAAGTGTCATTTTTTTATTTGGACCATTCCTAATATTTTATCTAATTTCTCCGAACGACACTCTAAATCAAATTTGACTTTACTAGAGTCTTTTAATTTATTTTCTAAATCTAAAATGTTAGACTCTAATAAAACATTTCTCTCTTCAAACTCGAGAAGCTCCTTTTTCAAGGATTCCATTAAACCTTTAAGGCTATTGTAACACCCCGCCCGCCCGGGGAGAGCGAACGGAGCGCTAATGCGATAAAATAAATCCAAATCCACAAGTAACAAGTAACAAGGTATAGAGCATCTAAATAAACCCACAATAATATAAATCCACTAATCTCAATCTCTTTAATTACAACAAGTCTCTCGAATTAAAATTTACAACTATCTAGCTCGAATAAAAATACAAATCTCCAAAGCTCTATACATCAAAATAATACAAATCTTTCTCAAACAATCCTCGCTAAGATCAATCTCCATAGCGTCCCAAAATCCACGCTAACCTGCCACTAAAAGAAAATATGGGGAAGTACACAATACGACAAGAAAGATGCTCAACAAATATATGTTAGCGATGAATAAAACGTAACAACACGAGTACGAATATTCAAATCAAAATGAAAATCTCAAAGCATTTATCAATATAATTTCTCAACAACACTTTAACCGGGTCACCAGGCCTCACCACATCCGTATATGCTTTATCAAGCCATAGCCCGGGAAAAAGGATTTTTGGCGGGTGCCCAACATCCGTGCCATATTAAAATCTCATGACAACGTGCTCATCAACAATATAATGATACCACATGAATCAAAATAATTTCAACAATTATATTCCAGATTTCAATGAATTTATCAATTCAAATATGAGTTCAATTAAACAAGAATTAAAGGAGAATGACACTCGCGAGATTTAAGGACCATATTGTGTAAAACCCCATACCTCAAACCATGATGAGAAACCAATGATCACATCCTCAAGATCAACACAAAATATCTACAGAAGCTCCTCCAAGAACCTCCAACAAAATAGACCCAAGAACACCTCTAATCTAAGGTTGGAACTCACAAATCTCAAGGGCCAATATGTATATAAAAAGAAGAGGAATATAAAATATATTTGCTGCCAAAATTTGTGCAAAAAGTATGTTAAAAGGGTTGCCCAAGAATTCCTTTTATAATGCAAAGAAATGAAGAGTTGGAAGCCAAAAGACTCCTTTAAATAAGTCAAAGAAATGAAGAGTTGGAAGTCAAAACAACTCCAAGAGTTAAAAACATTTAAAAATCATTTTAAAATCCGTTTTAACTCCGATTTCGAAATCGTTTGAAATTCTCACCTTTAAAAATAATAACCAACATATTTGAGCAATAAAAATAATTTTATCAAAAACTTTATTTTCCTCCATTTTCCAGAAATTAATTAAAATAGCCCAAAATTATGCGGGTTGTTACAGCTATCTCTCTCGCCTTCTACATACTCAAGCTTCTCTCGAAGAGGTCTCTCTCGTGTCCTAAGTTCTTCAATCAAACCACTATCATCAACGACCTTGACACGCTCTCTTAAACTCGCTTCTAACTTCAAATTTGCTCTTTTTAATTTAATAGGTTCTTCATAAAGTTCTTGAAAAGCATTTTGAAGTTCACTCACATTAACCTATTCTTCATTTTCACTCTCTCTTTCTTCTCCACTCTCACTACCATCATCTTTTATATCTTCACAAACAAAAGCCTCGGAAGTGTTATGAATTAAGATATCATCATTGGATGATTCCTCACTATCACTAACATAGCTAGCAATGAACGCGGTAAAGTTGCGCTCAATGGGGGAATCGGGTCCCTCTTCCTTATCACTATCACTAAGGGTGGCATTATAGGAAATTGGTTTCTTACCCTCTCTCCTTAGTTTAGTGGGGGGCCATACCCTTCACAACCAAAACACTTATCTAACTCGTCCCTATTTACATTTTCATTAGAACTTTTAGGGATCTTCTCGGCTTTGTCATGCTTAGATTTTTCAAATTTCTTAAAATTATTTTTAAATTTATCTTTTTTAAATTTAAGAAATTTTTTAAACTTTCTAGCAAAGATAGCCATATTTTCCGAGTAACTATCACTTTCACTCTCTACTACTTGTTGTTTCTCCTTTCGGGCTTTCAAAGCAATGCCCATATCCATTTTCTTTTCAGTTTTAGAGGAAAACATGTCTAGTTCATAGGTTCGTAAATCACCTACGAGCTCTTCTAATTTCGTAGAGGCTAAAGTGGGTAAAGAATTTAACACGGTCACCTTAGGAATAAATCTATCGGGTAGGGACTTTAAAATTTTGTTTACTACATGGTTGTCGGGTATTTTATCTCCCAAATTATAAGATGAATTAACTATATCGGAAAGTCTAGCATAAAATTCATCAAATGTTTCTTTTTTGTTCATTTTGATGGTTTCAAATTGAGTGGTGAGGTTTTGGAGTTTCGAAGCCTTAAGGACACTAGTTCCTTTATGAGTGAATTGTAAAATATCCCAAGCTTCTTTAGCGGTTTCACACTTCATAATGCGATGGAATTCATCCGGTGCGACCGCGCTAAACAAGGCATTTAAACCTCGAGAATTAAAATTAGATAGTTTAAATTCATTCTCACTCCATCTATCGGCGGGTTTGGGAACATGCTCATTATCTACTAAATGTGTAGGTGGGGACCACCCATTAACAACAGACAACCAAACCCTCTCGTCGATAGATTTTAGAGCCGATTTCATCCGTACTTTCCATTACGCGTAGTTAGAACCATCGAAAATAGGAAATTTTGACAATGGGGAAAATTTTATTTTAGTCAAAAATATTTAAAAGGATTTTAAACGCAATAACTTAGCGATCCCTCTCTGATACCAATTTGAAAAATGATAGTTTTTCTCAATCAATGCTCTGATACCAATTTGAAAAGGCGATAGCCCCCAATTTTAGAATCTTACCAAAAAGTAATTCAATTTACTTTTAAGATGCGGAAGCGGGATGGTTCAATTAAACAAGTAAACAACAAATTTTAATTTCTTTCAAATTAAAATTAAACCAAGTGAAATAAGATTAAACATACACATATTTTAATTTCACATAACCCAACTTAATTTAATCCAAGTCCTAAAAGTTTGCCTAACAAAATAACTAATCCATTTTTGCAAAATTAGGCCAAACCAAATTTTATCAAATTAAAGTAAATGACTTGAACTCAATTAATTAAACATTACCCAAATTAATTTTGCACCAAATTAAGTAAGTAATGATTTAAACCAAATTTTATCTTTTTACCTAAGCATGCATCTAAGGTGAATTTTGCAAAAGATAAAATAAACAAATAAATAACTACGCCACGATGTACGAGGAAAAATCCACAACGGAAAAAAACCTCGGACGGCCCTAGCCTTAAGTCCACTAAGTACGGAATTTACAATTATAAGAAAGATGACTTACAACACTTAACTCGACTCCTTCAAGCCCCTACGTGTCTTCTTGTAACTACCTCTGCCTAGCCGACAATCTCGGAACTCCACCGGAACCTTAGAATTCACCAATGAGACTTTAGGAACACCGTCAACCACACATGGTGCCTTTCACCATGTGAGAATGCCGCAGCAAAATAACGAGACTTCTTCTTTGAGGGATGTAGAAGTAAACCCAAACAAACTCTTCAACTTGGTAGAGTAAACCCGGTGCTAAACACTCCAAGCAATATATTTATATGGAAACTTGGACTAACCAAACTATGGGTGAAAAACAAAAGTGTTTAAGGATTTTGCCTTTAAAAATAAACACTCAAAACATGAACTTTTTCATTTGAAGTTGAACTCTCCAAAACTCTCTCTAGGTGATGGAGGAATGTGAAATACTTGGTTTGAAAAGGTTGGTTCCTGCACATATTAAATCTGTCAAAGGTTAGTGGGGAAAAATTAGTGGGATAGAGGTGAAAAACTGCCAAAAACTGCCAATTAATTTTCCTGCCGAAAATCTCGTTCGAACGATATTTTTCTTCGAACGATATTTTGTTTGAACGAACTATCTAACGAAGTACCAGTGGAAAGTCGTTGGCAAACCTCGTTCGAATGAAATTCTCGTTCGAACGACAATTTCGAACGAAAAAATAGAAAGCATAAAAATTCGATTTTACCTCAGAAACTTTATTTTAAAGTATTAAAGAAACCTTCTGAAAATAAACATAAGTTTAAACAAAAATTACACCCAATTAAAATTCTTCCAAGCTCCTATATAAATATGTGATGCATTCATACCTTAGGAGTAAATGGAACACATGTTGTTGACGTAAAAACGAGGCACAACAAACTCAGTATTTGATGAAGCTTTAATATTGGCCGCTACATCTTCAACTTTAGTATGTCATAGGCTTGAAGAATGGTCAAGAATTCTATCCTATGACTCAAACGTTTTTGTTCGAAAGTGAGCCAAAACAACAAAGGACTCAATTGGAAATTTGTGTCCTTACAAGAGGTGGAAGCAACAAGAAGCATCAAGGCTTGAGAGGGAGTCGAGTCGAGGAAGTATGTTGAAACACGAGGCCCCCAATTTTAATTTTTAAAAATAATTTCCTTTAAGTGCGGAATACGGATGGTTCAATTAAAGAGAATAATCTTTTCAAGATTCACAATTAAAATATTACAATTTTAATTCTTCCAAAATTAAAATTAAACTAAAACGGATTTTAATTTTCTCAAAATTAAAATTGCACTTTAAAACAAACTTATGAATATTTAATTTTTAGCCCAAAAGAAATTTAACCCAAGTCCTAGAAATTTTCCTAACAAATAATTAATTCAATTTTGCAAATTAGTCCAAACCAAATTTTATCCAATCAAAATAATGGCTTAAATTAAATTAATATTTACCCAAATTAAATTAGCACCAAATTAAATATTCCAATTTTATCTTTTACCTAAGCATGCATCTAATGTAATTTTACAAAAGATAAAATAAACAAACCACTACGCTGCGATGTACGAGGAAAACCCACAACGGGAAAAACCTCGGACGGCCCCTAGCCTTAAGTCCACTAAGTACGAAATTTCAATTACAAGACAGATGACTTAATACACTCTACTTGACTCCTTCAAACCCCGATGCGTCTTCTTGCAAACACCTCTACCTAGTCGACAATTCCGGACTCCACCGGAACCTTGGAATCCACCAATGAAGCTTTTTGGGACAAACCGTCAACCCGCACCCAAAGCCTTTCTCCGACTGAGAACTCCGCAGCAAACAAGTCTTCTTCTTTTATGAGATGTAGAAGAAAACCCAAACAACTCTTTAATAGTTAGAGTGAAACCCAGTTCCAAACTCCAAGCAAGGATATATATATATATATATATATATATATATATATATATTAAGAACTTGGATTAAACAAAATATAATGGGATTATAACTTGGTTTTGTTCTAAAGATGAAAAACTTTTAACAAATACCAAGGGAACTTTTTATGGAAGAATTAAGCTCTCAAAAAATCTCTACGAGATGGAAAAAGTCCTTAGAAAATGTCCTGAGGTTGATTTAAACTGTCAAAAGTTAGTGGGGACAAAGTAGTGGGAACATGTATAATAACTGCCAAAACTGTTTCCCGCCAGAAATCTCGTTCGAACGACTTTTTCGTTCAAACGACATTTTGTTCAAACGACTTTTCTAACGAAAATTCAGTGTTCAAAAGGGAACCTCGTTGGTAAAACTCGTTCGAACAAAATTCTCGTTCGAACAACATTCTCGTTCGAACGACAATTTCGAACGAAATGTCAGAATAGTCAAATTTCATTTTAAGCCCAAAACTTTTTATTCAAAGTTCTTAAATAACTTTCTGAAAATAAAATTTATTTTAAATAACGATTACACGCAAGTAAAATATCCAGGTTCCTAAATAAATATATATAAGTGCATTCATACCTTTGGAGACCTTGGATTCAATTGTTGTTGACGTAGAAATATGGCACTAAACTCGGTAATTTGATATCTTCACTTTAAAATTACTGGCCGCTACGTCTTCAACTTAAACTTCAAACGTTATAGGCTTGGAGGATACTCATGATTACTATCCTATGACTCAAATGTTTTTGTCTGGAATTGAGCTAAAACTACAAAGGACTCAATTGAAAATTTGTGTCCTTACAAATCTCCCCCTTTGGCTATTCTGGGACAACAACCAAATAAAAATCCTAAAGGGCTGTCAAGCTCAACTAGACTCAAAACATCCCAAACAAAAATAAAAAATATAAATCTTGACTCAAAACCCAAGGACGAATAGCTTTGCCGATATAAAGTTGCCGCTAGAAAAAATTCCTGCATACTTAAGCAAAACATTAAATGCATAGGGAATATCCAAATATTAAATGCAATGAAAATAAATACTCCCTAAATTAATTCTCCCTTTTTATCAAATATGATCAACCTGAGAAGATAGAGCTCTCCCCCTAAGATAGAGCTCCTAAACTAAGATACGATTACAATAGGATTAGATACCATTTCTCCCCCTATCATTCTCCTCCTTTTTGTTCAGGAATAGATAAAGGATAAAAGAACTAATAAATTACTCATTTCTCCCCCAATTTAACTAAGTACCATTTCTCCCCCTAAAAAAACTACATAAAGGATATATGTATGGGAAAAATAAGTAAAACATGATTGTGCATAAAGGGATAAGGACATTAAAGCATATGGGCAACAATGAAGTTTGACTAATCCATTAAAAAAAATATCACCTTAGATGCGATGACAAAAGATACCACTAAAATGTATTATGATAAGCATGGGATATCAAACAAAATTCGCAAAAAGTTAGATACCAATTATGAATAAAAAGCATAAATGGATTAGCTAACATGGCAAAGACTCAAAAACAAACAAAATATCATATATATATATATGTGTACACAATAGATACAAATTAAGCATAAGTACACACATATAGATATAAACACACAAATGCCACAAAGTAAAATAACATGAGTTTTCCACACTCTTATAGCATAAATGTGTCATACGGAAACGAAAGTGAATGGGCGTGAACTAGATACCAATGAATTAAGACCCAATCACTTAAAACATGTTCAAGGAGTTCCATTTGATTGCAAACTTTATAAAACATATTTATAAAACCTCGTGTGAAGGAATATGAACTCAAAGAACAAAACAAGCACAATGAACACAAGCCTAGCATATTGATTATTCTACAAACCAATAGAGTCATGACAAAATAGTGCAACTAGGATACAAGACATTGTACAAAACCGTTGATATTCCATCCAAACTCTCTTCAATAGAATATTTTCTTTTCTTTTTACGGAAATATCAATCTAAACAAACTAGGCCTTGGCTATATTTTACTTTTATTATCATTATTTTTCTTTAAGGCCTTTGGACCACATATTTCTTTTAGGTCCATTACAAACAGTGTCTTAATTGCAAAGGATGATAGTTCCTTTCATATACCTTCTCCGTTGATAAACAAACTATACCGGATAAATATTTTTCTTTTCTTTTTTTTTTAAATCTGGGAAACGGTATATCATGCACAAATTGTGACACCCCGCCTAATTAAATACCGGGCGATCAATCCTTTATTAAATTAAAATCAAGGTGAAAGGTTGGTTCATTCTTAGCATCACTGTCGTAAAATAAAATTTCCAAATTTAACACCCTAAATAATTAAGTTAAGTGTCAAAATAATTTAAAGTCTTATATTCATCTTTATTAAATACCAATACGAAAACCTTTTTAATAAACAACAGTTTAAGAATCACATAAATACTAAGGATGGCAATTAACACACAAGAATCAAACCATCTAGATAAACCAAACCAAGTTTAAGAACTATAAATGAAATCATCCTGACAAGAGTTAACTCCCAAAGAGTACTGAATACTGGAAATATAAATAATCATAAATCTCTGACAAATCCAAACGGAATAGGAAAACGGGCGACACATACCCTAACTAAGCAGAACTAAAATAAGAACAAAATCAATGAAGAGGTCGTCTAAAGCAAAGGCCTGCAACTCCCACATAAGTTGCAGCACGTCCAATCCAAAGAACCTATGCATGACGCCCATGTGGCTGAGCACCTGTAATACATACATATATATATACAAGAGAGAGAAATGACAGAAAACGGGTCAAAGACCGAGTGTAAAACAGTTTAAAAATAGTTTAGCAAGTATTTAAAATGTTTAGCGGCTAATGTAACAACCATGTTAGTATGCGACACTCTCTTGAGAATTCTCACATCTCATCTAGTGTGCACGCCTACCGTACTACTAAACTGATAAGTCTATCTAACTTATTTTTCCATAAAGATTTATCCCGAGAAGTACTAAGGCTATGATTTTTAGTTTTAAAAAATTAATCTCTTCCATTTTCTTACGTTACTTAGAACCACTCAGTACCGTTACAAAATTCACGACCACTTGTTATAAAGCTGAAGAATTTATTCATTACTTAACTACTTATACACACAGTAGAAAGTTTTCATATATATAAGTATATATATATAAGTCGCTCATATAATATATATACTATCGGCACCCCACATAAAATCTATGGTGCTGGCATACTCTGCTATCAAGCCACCGTATCACTCGTACTAAGGGAAATACTAGTTCGGAATCACTCTCGAACTGTATTAACACAATACACACAAAATGGAGGCGAAGCATAGTTCCAAGTCACTAAGAGGTCAGCACATATCCCTCACGTCTATCATTCTCAGATAGCCTGTACTAAGGAATCCTATGTTCTAGGGTACAAGTCAATATCCCCCATAAAGGTCCTATCAAGATGAGACTGTCCCGACGCGGTAACCTCCGTGATAGAAAGTAGCGTGGGTATGATTATTCACAAATATAATACTTAATATATGTACACAGTCACACGGTCATAAATATAGATATTCACATTTTCCAAATTAGGTTCGCCCATGACCCATAATTATTATTATCCGTTCTTAGCACAAATTTTACTCAATTATCTCGCATACCGAATTTATCTCTTTTATTCTCACTTATAATTTATTTCATACTTACTTCTCATCTCTCGAAGCATTCTCTCTTGCTAAATATAATTTCAGTAGGCACACCCTTTCTAACCTTCTGGTCTAAGTCTTTTATAAGTCTCAATTCTTTAGTGAACGTACACACAATTTCTAATGTGTGATGAAACTCCTCGTTAACCCACTATTTCATCCCATATTAAATTTCACTCAACGGATACTACTTAGACCCTACTGGTCCTCTTCATAACCTATTATACTCCATAAATAATAATCAAGGGTTCCTACGTATTTTAATCGGGTTAAACAAAAAAGGGAAAAATATGCAGTTTTCCAGGAGGGGTCGATCGATCGATTGATGTTCTTGGTCGATCAATCAATCAAGCAGTTCTTGCCCAGAATCTGCAAATTCGACCTACAGGTTTCATCCAACAATCTTCTCCAAAATGCCATTAATGATCCCCAAACTCCCAAACAAAATTACTACTAGTTATATATATACCTATATACATGATTTTCTACGTGAAACATGTCCAAATTCATCAAAGGTATTGAATTAATGGGGTAAATTAACATAATTATCAAGAACCCTAATTTTTTCATGAAACTTCCATTCTTCTAATTCTTTTCCAAATTTCGTGCTTCTAAATCCATACAATTTCATGGGTAATCCTCTACATTTGATTGAGATATTCAGAATATATCTATTTCCTCTAAATCATATGATTTAAATTCTCTAAGTTATCAAATTCTTCCATGAAACATGATTTTATCAATCCTAATCTAACATGGGTGAAACACTAACTAAAAACAAAGTAAGATAGATACTTGCCTGGAATTCAAGGGTCTGATTTGTTGATGAAAAAGATATGGTTGTGTTTCTCGTCGTCCGATCTACGTTTTGGCGGTGGAGGTTGTGCAATTGAGTGAGTTCTAGGCCTTGGATTTCTTGGAAAGCTCTCTACCTTCTTCTCTAATGGTCGTTCTTATGTTCTGTGTTTGTTAACCCTAAAAGACAACTCCTAATGGTTGATATATCTTAGGAAAATTCGTGGGTTTAATTACCCAAAAATACAAAATGTCAATAATACCCTCCTGGGATGTCAATTAGGCCCAAAAACCCCCCAAGACCCAAACTAAACCCCCGGGTACACTTTTCTGACTATCTCAACCCTTCCGAACACTTTGGCACACTCAAAATGACCATATGAACGACTTATAATTTATTCACTTTTATTATAATGATTTAGTCCCGATACGACACAAGCGCGTCCCGACTTAAATTTCCATAATTGCCATTTTATTCACTCGTGACACATTTAATAAAATCAATCTTATATATTAGTTTACTCATCTAGTAATATTCAACAAATTCCCAAGAATTACTAACTCTCGTCACGCTAGTAAATATTAAAAATAAATTTCTGGATTAATATTAAATTAATATCTCAAATTAAATTTAATAAATCCTCAAATTTAAAAGCCATAAAAATACGGGGTATTACACAAATCTTCCAAAGTCACAAAACATGTAGATGACAAAATTGGAAGGTGAACATCTCACATAGCTCTCAAATATTAAAGTGGAGTTAAAATTCAAAATAGCTCGTGCATGTGTGCGAAATAGGCATAAAAATAATCCTTTTAGCAATACAAATTCAAACTACTCCATGTAAGCATGATAAAGAACAATTTAAGGATTAAGAATTTTAACCAAAAGTTCTAGTCACATGTAAGCGAAGAGAAGGATTCAACATATTTATATGCCACACAAAGTGTGTAAAACTCAAATATACACACAAAAAAAATCTTTTTGAGTATTTCAAATTTTTAGGAAAAACAAAATTTAACTCAAAAGACAAACAAAAATATTGTTGTATTTTCATATTATACCCAAAAATGAAAAATCAAATACAAAAGATAAACTTGTCATAATTCCAGCAAAATTTATTCATGGGCTTGAATATGACAAATGAACATACAATTAGCAAGGATATAACATTAGGCACGACTAGTGTATGTTAACATGCAAGCAATTACTCATATGATATAGCAAGGGAGGAGTCATGTGCAAGCATGCTTGAACCATCGAAAATAGAAAATATTGAAAAAGACATATTTTCCATTTTACAAACTCAAAAGGATCTTAAACACAATAATTTAGCGATCCCACTCTGATACCACTTGTTGGAACACGAGGCTCCCAATTTTAATTTTTAAAAATAATTTCCTTTTAAGTACGGAATACGGATGGTTCAATTAAAGAGAATAATCTTTTCAAGATTCACAATTAAAATATTACAATTTTAATTCTTCCAAA
Source organism: Sambucus nigra (assembly GCA_949130495.1). Taxonomy (NCBI): domain Eukaryota; kingdom Viridiplantae; phylum Streptophyta; class Magnoliopsida; order Dipsacales; family Adoxaceae; genus Sambucus; species Sambucus nigra. The sequence goes on along the minus strand of OX422215.1, from coordinate 297,212,979 downwards.
ATTAAAATTAAACTAAACCGGATTTTAATTTTCTCAAAATTAAAATTGCACTTTAAAACAAACTTGTGAATATTTAACTTTTAGCCCAAAAGAAATTTAACCCAAGTCCTAGAAATTTGCCTAGCAGATAATTAATTCAATTTTGCAAATTAGGTCAAATCAAATTTTATCCAATCAAAATAATGACTTGAATTAAATTAATATTTATCCTAATTAAATTAGCACCAAAATAAATATTCCAATTTTATCTTTTTACCTAAGCATGCATCTAATGTAATTTTGTAAAAGATAAAATAAACAAGCCACTACGCAGCGATGTACGAGAAAAACCCACAACGGAAAAAACCTCAGTCGGCCCCTAGCCTTAAGTCCCTTAAGTACGGAATTACAATTATAAGACATATGACTTATTACACTCGACTTGACTTCTTCAATCCCCGATGCGTCTTCTTGCAACCACCTCTACCTAGTCGACAATCCCGGACTCCACCGAAACCTTGGAATCCACCGATGAAGCTTTTTGGGACAAACCGTCAACCCCCACCCGAAGCCTTTCTCCGAGTGGGAATGCCGCAGCAAACAAGTCTTCTTCTTTTATGGGATATAGAAGCAAACCCAAACAACTCTTTGATAGGTAGAGTAGAACCCGGTGCCAAACAACTCCAAGCAAGGATATATATATATTAAGAACTTGGATTAAACAAAATCTAATGGGTGTATAACTTGGTTTTGTTCTAAAGATGAAAAACTTTTAACAAATACCAAGGAAACTTTTTATGGAAGAATTAAACTCTCAAAAACTCTCTAAGAGATGGAAAACGTCCTTAGAAAAAAGTTTGTCCCGAGGTTGATTTAAACTGTCAAAAGTTAGTGGGGACAAAGTAGTGGGAACATGGATAAAAACTGCCAAAAATGTTTTCCGCCGGAAATCTCGTTCGAACGAATTTTCTAACGAAAAGTCAGTGTTCAAAAGGGAACCTCGTTGGTAAAACTCATTCGAACGAAATTCTCGTTCAAACGACAATTTCGAACGAAATGTCAGAATAGTCAAATTTCATTTTAAGCCCAAAAACTTTTTATTCAAAGTTCTTAAATAACTTTCTGAAAATAAAATTTGTTTTAAATAATGATTACACCCAAGTAAAATATCCAAGGTCCTAAATATATACATAAGTGCATTCATACCTTTAGAGACCTTGGATTCAATTGTTGTTGACGTAGAAACAAGGCACTAAACTCGACAATTTGATATCTTCACTTTAAAATTACTGGTCGCTATGTCTTCAACTTAAACTTCAAACGTCATAGGCTTGGAGGATACTCATGATTACTATCCTATGACTCAAATGTTTTTGTCCAGAATTGAGCCAAAAATACAAAGGACTCAATTGAAAAATTGTGTGCTTACAAAGTAAGTCTTTTGTCCTTTCTTTTGTAAAATCATACCTAATGGACTTGTGGTTGGGGGGTCCGAATTTTTTTTGTTATGGATTTTCCTCGTACATCGCGGTTTTGTGGTTGTGTTTACTTTTTATCTTGCAAAATTCACCTAGATGCATGCTTAAGTTAACAAGATAAAAATTAGTTTAAAACGCAACTGTAGTGTAATTTAGTGCTAGTTTATATTTGAATAATTTAATTTAATTCAAGTCATCTAATTTAATCTGAAAATATTCATGCTTGGTTTATTTAGCATATTTAGAACTTGAATTGAATTAAAAAAAATTAAGTGGAAATTTAATTATTTGTTTAGTTTAATTTAATTTCACTTTAATTTGAAAGAAATTAAAAATTTGGGTGAAGTTTAAAATTCGGAATATTTGGTGAACCATCCCGTTTGAATTTAAAAATTGGTATTTTTCGGGAACCTTCGTTCCAACAAACTTCTCAACTGCAATGACATAAATGTTGCGACCCAAGTATTTTCACATTCTCACCTTCTTGACTCCACAACAAATTTAGCTTTGCACTTTTTGATTTACAAGAGCATTTATGGAATATGTGGGATAACATGTAGTGTTTTTTCGCATTTATTTCTTTTATTGTAGTTGACATGAAGAAATAATAAATAAAAACTTATTGACGTAAATGACGTCAAATGGGAGCAAGAAAAGATAAATCTCTCTCAAACTCTCTTTAATCAATATCTCATAAAATGGAAGAATGCCTCAAATGAGGCTACAAAAGAGTATTTATAGGGAGGAGGTTGCTTGGTCTCTAAGTTAAGAATCTAATTACAATTATGCCCTTAAGTGCCAATATCATTCCTTCTTCTAAATAATAACAAAAAAGAAAAATACAATGAAAGACTAAAAATAAAAGAAAGACTAAAAATAACAAAAATACAATAAAACCCTAAAAACACTAAAAATAATCCCTAATTCTTCATTCACATCATTCTCTCCGCCTTCGAAAAAGTTCGACCTTGAACTTTAAAATTAAGGTTGAATGAAAAAATTCCAAAAATGTGCGGAAGAGGAAAAACTTGAGGGGCCAAAAAGTAATTTGCTAAAAATTTGAAGAAGACTCTTCAATTCTTGCGTTAATATTCATCTTCTTCCTTATGCCACTCGTATGAATCTTCAAAAAGATCTACCCTCGGGGTCAAAAACCAAGGTTTGGTGCCACACCCTAGTTCTTGCATTTGTTTTTGATAGGATTTGGGCAAAATGGGCTGAAATTGAATTGATTTTGTGGGAGAAGGGTTCTTGGATGGATTGGGATAAAAAAATCACCAATTTTTGAACAAAAAAATTATTGTAGACCACCATTTGAGTGATCAGACCATGGATTAATGGATAATAGGGTTGTTCTAGGGGTTTGATCACAGAAAGTGCACCGATCGGAGCCAGAAGTTGCTCACCTGCTCAGATTAGAGGCAGCAGAAGTCTGTTGGCCTATTTGTCAGCCGAAAAAGGGTCAGAAATGTCAATGAGGGTCGGACGCAAGTCGGAGGAACAGAGCAGCCCTAATTGGAGCACGCCTGCCCTGTTTTTTGTAGATTCTTGGACGTTGAATTGGATCTTGGCAGATCTAGCCTGTCAATGAAAATCGGGGGTCGACTGAGTCCATTTGAGGCTGAAAATTGTTTGGCCGTGTTGTCCGGTACCTGACGACTGCTGGAGGGGCTGGTCGACCGCTGGCGGGTCAGGAATGGGGCATTTGGGCCTTCGTCGACCACCACCAGGGTGGTCCTGCCAAGAGATTGAGGCTGGGGGTTTTGATCGGGGTGTTCTTCCCCTTGAACAAGGCTGGTCGACGGGTCAGGTGGGGTTGGGCAACGGTTCTGCCCTCGCTGGTGTAGGGACGGGGTGAGAAAGGGTGGTTGGATGGTGGTTCTTGGTGTGGTGGTGGGTGAAATAGGGTTAGGGTTTGGATTTTATTAGGGTGTTGGTGCTAAATGGGTTGCGAAAGCGTAGGTAGAGAGGTTTTGGGTGCTAGGGTTAGGGTTATCGGTGGTGGGTGAATCAAGGTGTCGTTGGGGGGGTGGCAGGGGTAGGTCAAACTTTGGAGGAGATGGGGTTGTGGTGTGATAGTAATTTGGGTGGTGGATTTCATGCATTGATCTCATCCATTTGGACCTTCATTTGATTGAGGGCTTCCATGATTTGATCGAAATGATTTATCACAGAGGTGTTCATCTTTTCTTAGACCCACCTTGACGTTGTTTATGAGTTTTTGTTTTTTTTACAATAACAACCGGTGGAGCGAACTAGGCTCTGATATCAATTGACGTAAATGATGTCAAATGAGAGCAAGAAAAGATAAATCTTTCTAAACTCTTTCAAATATCAATATCTCAAAAATGGAAAAATTACTCAAATAAGGCTATAAAAGAGTATTTATAGGAAGGATGTTGCTTGGCCTATATGCTAAGAATCTAATTATAATTATGTCCCTGAGAGACAATAACCTTTCTTCTTCTAAATACTAACAAAAAGGAAAACTACAATGAAATACTAAAAATAAAAGAAAGATTAAAAAATAACAAAAATACAATAAAATACTAAAAATAACCCCTAATTCTTGATTCACATCATTCTCTACGCCTTCGAAAAAATTCGTCCTCGAACTTTAAAATTGAGGTCGAATGCGAAAATTCCCAAAATTGCGGAATAAGCAAAACTTTAGGGGCCAAAATGTAATTTTTTAAAAATTTAAGGAAGATTCTTCAATTCTTGCATTTAATCTTCATCTTATTCCTCTTTTCCCTCATGCCAATTATTAAATTATCTACAACTCGGATCAAAAATCAAGGTTTTGATGTCAAACCCTAGTTCTTGCATTTGTTTTTTAGAGGATTGGGGCAAAATGGGCTCAAAGTGAATTGATTTTGTGGGAAGATGGTTTTTGGATGGATTGGGATAAAGAAACACCAATTTTTGAACAAAAACATTACCGTTGACCACCATGTGAGTGATCGGACTATGGATTAATGGATAACAGGGTTGTCCTAGGGTTTCGATCACAGAAATTGCACCGATCGGAGCCAGAAGGTGCTCACCTACTAAGATTGGAGTTAGCAGAAGTCGGTTGGCATGTTTGTTCGCTGGAAAAGGGTTGAAAATGTCAACGAGGGCAGGACACAAGCCGGAGGAATAGAGAAGCCCTGATTGGAGCAGGTCGGCCCTGTTTTTTGCATATTCTTGGACACTGAATTGGATCTGGGGCAGCTATGTCCTGTCAATGAAAACGGGGGTCGACTGAGGCCATTTGAGGCCGAAAATTGTTCGGCCATGTCGCCCGGTACCTGACGACTACTGGAGGGGCTGGTCGACTGCTGACGGATCAGGAATGGGGCATTTGGGCCTTCGTCGATCACCACCAGGGTGATCCGACCAAGAGATTAGGACTGGGGGTTTCAACTGGGGTGTTCTTCCCCTTGAACAAGGCTGGGCGGCGGGTCGGGTGGGGTTGGGCAAGGGTTATGCCCTTGTTGGTGTGGGGAAGGGGTGGGAGAGGGTGGTTGGGTGGTGGTTGTTGATGAGGTGGTGGGTGAAATAGGGTTAGAGTTTGGATTTTGTTGAGGTGGTGGTGTTAAATGAGTTGCGGAAGCGTAGGTAGAGGGGTTCGGGGGGCTAGGGTTAGGGTTATTGGTGGTGAGTGGCTCAAGGTGTCCGCGCGGGGGGGGGGGGGGGTCGAAATTTGGAAGAGGTGGGGGTCATGGTGTGATGGTAATTTGGGTGGTGGATTTCGTGCATTGATCTCATCCATTTGGACCTTCAATTGGTTGAGGGCTTCAGTGATTTGATCGAAAGGATTTGTCGCAGAGGTGTTCATCTTTTCTTGGACCCACCATGACGTTGTTTACGAGTTTTTATTCTTTTACAACAGCAACAACAACCGGTGGAGCGAATTAGGCTCTGCTACCAATAGACGTAAATGACGTCAAATGGGAACAAGAAAAGATAAATCTCTCTCCAACTCTCTCTAATCAATATCTCATAAAATGGAAGAATGCCTCAAATGAGGCTACAATAGAGTATTTATAGGGAGAAGGTTGTTTAGCCTCTAAGCTAAGAATCTAATTACAATTATGCCCTTAAGTGCCAATAACTTTCCTTCTTCTAAATACTAACAAAAAAAGAATATATAATAAAATACTAAAAATAAAAGAAAGACTAAAAGATAACAAAAATACAATAAAATACTAAAAATACTAAAAATAACCCATAATTATTCATTCACATCACTTTTATTTTATTCATAATTCGCCATTAAATTAAACATAACTGAAGAAATTTGATAATTGATTGGTGGTAAAAAGAGAGAGAAGACGGAAGAATTAAGCAAAATTGTGATTATTCTGGTGCGACGTTCGAATTGTTGCACCACATCATCCCTGACAATTGGTCTTCCGCGTGAAGCTCAGCGTTGTTCCACCAGCTCTTGGAATTTTTTCTAAGAAATGTTATTTTGCCTCATGCGCTGAATAGTCAAAACTACCAAAATGGTTAAGCAAAATAGCATTATGTTATTTTGCTTGATGCCTTGGAGATTGCTTATGCTCATTCAAAACGGTTTACCATCTATGTTTTAGTTGTTAGGTATATTTTGCCTTATTCGACATGTTGTGTCTTGAGAAAGTCTCAAACACACTTTTTCATAAATAGTTCCGCATTCAATCCAATTGTTTAGCAACCTGGAAATGTTTTATCTATGTATCTTTGTCGTGTTGTAGCCATCTCTATCATGTCGCTTGCCTTCAAATGGAGGTTGCTTGTGGTCCATATCTCACTTTTTTGGTAAGGGAAAGCTAGCCAACTTAGAATGTTATAACAGTGTGGCATTGGATAATGTAGAGGAGGACGCCTGCACCAGGACCTCAATTCTCATTAAGGAGGTCGAAGTAAGGACTTACAGAAGTCGGGCTATCCCATCCCCATGGGCGACACAGGAGCTGTCTTTTTACATGGCAAGACGCGCCAGAAAGACGAGGCATTTTCAGGGACTAGCCTCCTTCTCACTTGACTTCCAATTCGGTTCTTATTTTCTTGAATTTGAATTAGTTCCTCCTTACTAGATTTTATACGGCCACTAAATCGGTCTGATGGACAAGATTGTCTCAAGGAAAAGCTAATTTCAGAAATAAACCAATCCATTAACAAGGGATTAAAGAGCTCATCTATAGGGGGAGTTCCAGAATTTAAAGATCCTTATGTTAGTTTTACCATGTTCATTACTCAAATACCTAAAATTACTATTCAAATTGAATAGCAAACCTCCTCTTCTTTCTGCACAATGTGAATACAGATGGTGCGTACCCAGATGGAAATTTACCTTGAATACTATTCATGTTCAAATGAATAACAAAATTAATAAGTTACCACTTACTGCTGCTGCTGTACTGCACTAGTCAATTCCATCCACATAAAAGATCAATTTACTAAGCCTACTTGTCAAACAGGGCCGTTCTATTTTTTACAGCTACACATCTGAAGTCAACTTCGAAAAACTCTGCCATATACTAGTCATTCTGAAAAAAAATAATCACTTTTCATCTGAGAAAAAAAAAGAATTCATTATACTAAATATGACTTGTTTAATTGCAAAATCTGTACCAAAAAGAGTTTTTAAGTCGAATTCAGCAACATTATCCATCAAAATGCTGAATCAACAGGTGTGGGGGAAAAAAAGACATTTAACTGCCCAAAACAAGGTTCTCCATTTTGGGCACCAGATCAGCATCACTGGAGCAACCTAGCTCAGACTCCAGCTGTGCCAAAGAACTCCTTAAACCAATGCACGCTTTACCGAAAGCTTCTGAAGAACCTTTAAGATTCTCCAACTCTGTCTGAATCTCATCAATATTACTACATATTTTCTCCAAAGCAACCTTTATAGCAGAGACCTCTTGTGGTGGGTAAAGACAAGCTCCAACCTCATCTATCTGTGCTCCAATTCCTTGACAGACCTTCAACAGCCTCTCCAAACAACTTACAAACTCACCGTCTTTTTCTGCATTTTCCCGATTCATCAATCCTGTAATGGATCGAATAAGTTCCTTTATGACTACGAGCGTTTCAGAAACAACAATAACGGCCAACTGGGCTATTTTCATCTCTTCGGGTGACAGGTCATTTCCTAAATCTCCCGAGCATGAATTGTCACTATAATGGAGTTGGCCTTCCGCCTCGGCCTCATCAGAAGCTTCTTCATCCGCTGGCTTGAGCTCCATCATCTCGCGAAGAACGTCCTTTATGGAAACCGCAACTTGTGTGATTGCTCGGCCTATTGCTGTGATGTTTGTGGCAGGGGTCTTCTTAAGAGCAGAACAAGCGTCCCACACCGTGCCTACTAGCTGAGTGATAGAGAGTGTTTGTCCTTTAATTTGAGATCCTGCACATTAACGTGTTTAAAAAACACAGGAAATTTAAAAAACTAATATGTTGCCAAATGGGGGTGGATCAGAGAGATTGCAAAATACAAGTAATGTTTGATACTTTGAGATGGTGAGTGATAATGAGACAAATGAACTATACATACACGTTAGATCAAAAGGGAAATAAGTTCAGGCAAATTGAAGAAAAAGGCTTATTTAGCTTCTACAGAACGGAACAGGTTGATTTAGCCTAATTCTATTTTGTTTTGTGCCTCAAAAGAGGTTATTGGAGTTCGTAAGGTTTATATGTCTGATAGTTCAACCATAATATGCCACATGACCCACAGCCTAATATCAGGTCGGGTTACAAGACTGTTCTGCCCTGTTTCAAGATGGATTATTCCAAAAAACTCTCTCATCCATGTACAGGGAGAATTGCTTAAAACTTTAACTGTGGGAAGAGATTTCCCTATCTGGACACCAAATCCAAGTTGTCCTATGACCAAGGTTGTCTAAAATGTGTTTCGGGGCTGTATCTTTTTCCATATATATGTAGTCTAAAAAATAATTAAAAAGACCATTTAATAGAAATTTCATGCAAGATTAAGTATATGGTGTATTTTGACTGGTCCTTCATTATCAGTCCTTCAATTATCATACTGAATATTAAGGATTTTTATGGATCCAATATAGAATCTCAACAAGTTCTCTGATTTCACAAGCGATTCAGTTTTTGACGAAAATTTCTTTTACTCCACTTTCTTTGAAAATTATTTTTATACAGCATAAATTACAATTTTAATTTGGGTCAACGGAATTTATCATCTTCATCCCTGACTGTTCGTTCACGATTGTTTTGTAATTTCCTACGAATTGATGACTATTGTATTGATTATGGGTGACAATTTAAGACACGGAGTGATAACACGGCACGAAATTGACCCAAAATTGACAAGATGTCGTGTTCATGTCAGTTTTTTCGGTCATGAAGTCGTGTCGTGTAGTGTACGTGCCAAAATTATGACTCATGTCTTTTGTCAAATTATTCATGTTTTTACTCTTGTATTCATGTGTAATTGTGTTTAAGAGGGTGTAAAAATTATTAATTGTGTCGTGTTTTAAATTGGTCATGTTCGTGTCTAAATGGTGTTTGTCGTGCCGGGCCCAAACACAACCCAAAAACACGAATTGCCACCCCTAGTATTAATACGTTGAGTTGCATACTAGGATCACGACATGATTTGAAACTTAACAATTATCATGAGGAAATGCGTTTTACCATTAGATGATGTAATCACACCCTAAATGATTTTATATGATAATATGTTCTCTTATCCAATATATTTTATTTTCACTTTGAGAAGAGATTCCCCTCCATTAACATCATGCTGTGAATCGGAGAATATAGTGGAGGGTCATACTCGTCTTTTTTCTTCTTTTATTGTCTTGTATTTTAAGAGGGATATTTTAGTACTTGTGTATTTAAGAGTCAAGTTTCATGTGAAGTCATGGCGTAGCTCATCTTTTAATGATGTCACCCATGACCCATATTTGTTCTAGAACCTTCTTAATTAGTTAGGATAAGGAGGTGTCTAGAATATTCCCTCTCCCTCACCATTACAAATATTGTAGAGCTATTTTAAAGTAAAGGCACTCAACTAATAGTGACTCTCTTTGTGTTCTCTTTGTGACAACGTTTACATCACACCAAGTTAAGGTGTCATATAACTCAATGCCTATATAATACAAGGACATTTCTAATTTTTCTGTGTTGCTTTGATGGATATACATGCTAAACTCGAGATTTGTAAACCCAATTTTCTAGTAAAACCTGGAAATATGAAACTTTTATGGAGCCACTTTCCGCTCTGCTTTTCGCCTTCTTTCTTTCACCCAATTTATTTCCAGTTGAATAAAAAAAATATCCACCTTAAACTCTTAGCGACTCAACTCAATTAAGAGATTCAGGTGTTTACCCTTGTACACAAGTTCTGCACATCACAAAAGAGTCGATATCTAGAATGGTAACTTGCATTTGCTAACCATGCAGCTGCCTAAAAAAACAATCTAAACATTTTAATTTTTTATCAATTAACCCCAGTAAGATCCAAGTATTGTAAGACTCTCTCATTCTCTCTCTAACATACCATGGTTCAGCTTCATAAAATGACAATGAGGGTTTTTTAATCTCCCAACTTGTCCGTCCCAGAAAGTACTTGGGCACTCGAGTTCCACAAGCAGCAGACAAAAGGTTCCATGTTAGACTTCATCAAAACATATGCTCCATCAAAGGATACATTAACTGTGGCCCCAGCAGATGTTATCTCCCACAATAACTAGCTCCTGAATTAACAAACTTTTCGGAGTTAGCCTCGGAATGAAGCAACAAAGACAGTATTGAGGTTTAGGTATCCGACGACGTCGTTCATAAAACCTTTGCCTTTGAGATGCCACTCGGAGTTTGACGTTGGTGTGACCTTGTCACCTGTTTCGGTATTGTAAGAAATGAGGTTGTTCCAGCCTTAGCATTTGAATTGGATTCAGATGTTTTGGGTGCTCCGAATGGCATCTTTTTCCTCCTGAACTGGTTGAACCCTTAATTTTGTTGTCGCCATTAATTATATAAAGCTCAATCGATAATTATGCACATCAACATTTAGTTTATACTTCGATCATATACTTTATAATTGTGAAACAGTGAACACTTGTCTAATGACTCTAAAGCACGTGTGCTGTTTTTGTTGGAAACTGGTTTTGTGATGGGATTAATAAAATGAGACCATGGGGTAGAGGGAACAGTCATAATTTGTGCAGGAAGGCATTTGTCCCCCACCGTGCATTGATCTAATCGAACATCAGCACTTTACTTTATGCATACACATGAGAAGGAGGGGGGTGTAGAAGGGTAATATTAATTTTGCACTAATTTTTCAGTTAATTTTTTTGATAGTCAAATTAAACAGAGGGTAACCTGGAGACACTAATAAGTTAGAATAGTAGGAGGCACTATTTGATGAAAAAATTAAATTAGTTCATTAGTTCACAAGCGTAACTGAAACGTGTGACATAGTTCAGTTCATTTATGTAATTTAGCCTATTTGTTTTAATCATTATTCCAACCTCTAGTATATAAAGAAGCTAGTATCCATCTTTCATACTTAAATCTTTTTGTTTAATTGTCCTTGAACAGCTGTAAAGATACAAATAGCTGATTCAAGTGAAAATGTTACCCACACATAGAGAAGCATGAAGATGTGGTTGGGACCTATTAACCTAGGTGGCAGCTGATGGGAGCACAATGTAAATATTATGTACACAAACACTACATAGGCAGGTATGGTCATTTAAACTTGCTTGCTTTTCACACAATCCATAGCGTGTAGCCAATTAGGCTATGATGTTTGTGTGGGTGTGGGTGTGTGGGTGTGGGTATGTGGGTGTGTGGGTGGATGGGTGAATGAGAGAGAGAGAATACCATACGAAGAAACTGATTCTTTCAATAACATAAAACTGCAATCAACAACCTTCCTCACTGATGCATGGATAGAAGAAGAAAGGGTAGGCCCCGCACTCACTGTACTTCCATGGGAAAGTAAAAGGAAACCCTGTAACAGATTGAAGTACACCGCCATGTTCTCCTCAAGTGCTTTGACTTCTGGTGTTTCTCCAGTCCAAAGCATTCCAACTACATGGTGAACCAAAGAAATGATTACTTGAATCATCCGCCCCTTCCTCCACTATCAAATGAAATAAATAAAGAAAACAAGCAAGCAACAGGATATTTTCAGGTAAAAGAAGGAAACTTCTGTCTCCGTAAAATTGTATTATTTACCTTTAAATATGAAATAGCATTGGAATAAACAAACGTATCATAAACAACATGGTGCTTAATACCTATAACGTCATCTTAAGTGACGTTACAATCAACTCATAGGAAGGGACTTGCAGTTCTGTAAAGTGAGTACTGAGAGTTAAAAAATTGACATATTCAGTCTAGTTGAAATTAGCAAAAGAGATACCTTTGCTGCAATAAATAAATGGCTTTTTTTACTTAACTCCCTGCAATAATAGCGTATTTTGACTTAATCCTCCCCTAAAATCGGACAAGCGTTACGTTCCGTTAAAAAGGCCTCACTAATTTGTATTTTGACTTGCCCCATATATTTTTTTGGACAAAAGTACCCTCTTCGTCCCTTCTTCATCTTCTTCCCATGACCCCCTAACTTGAATTTCAAACTCCAAACACCACCATCAACTACCTAAACATCATCAATCAGCCATTACCACAAGCTCAATCGCCAAAACCCCAAACACCGCCAATCGACCTTCACCACCACATCCTACGCCGCAACTACCATAACCAGCCAAAACATACATCTCACCACCTGCGTCAACACCGCAAACCAACTCCACGCCACGAAACCACTGCCACGAACAAAACCCAACAGCACATCCTATAACCCATCTAATAAACCAGTTTTAGTGAGAGGGTACCCCAAATCGATTTGAGGAGAGAGAAATTGAAGTGAGAACAAATTTGATTTAGAGAGGGAAGAGAGAATATAACTGCTGCCAGACCACCCCATGGTGGTCGGCGGCAGTGTTCTTGGTCACACCAGTAGCATCAAATGGCGACAGAGATGGGGAGTTTCAAGCTGGGATGTTTTGAGAATGGGATGGGTTTTGTATTTGTCCGATCTAGAGTGTATAATGTTTGTGGGACATTTGGTAGCTGTAGTACTGTGGAGCAGTTAAGTTGTAGGTATTTGCCTGATTTTAAAGTTTTGCAAATTTGTGGATTTTTAAAATTCGATTTAGAAAGAGGGTATTTGCCTGATTTTAGCATCCATCCGTCCAATTCTAGGGGGGTATGTCTAACTTCTGAACATTGGGGGGTAAGTCAAAAGACGCTATTATTGCGGGGGAGGGGGGGGGGGGGGGATGAGGGGTTAAGTCAAAAAAGCCCTAAATAAATCCAGCTATAAACACCTAAACCATTGATGTGGCTGCAGATATCCCACTAGTGTTACAAATTAAACCCCCTTAACTATGATAAAGTTGCAAATCCCTCATATGTCTCTAATTAAGCCTCTAGCGACATCTGAGGGGGGAAATTGCTGACAATAGATATAGCTGCTGAAGTTTTTTGCAAAATTAGTAGTTCAGGAAGGTATTCGCTACTAGTGTATAGTACAAGGGTTTATTGCAATTTACGCATGAGTCCATGAAAGAACAAAGACAAAAAAAATGTGTTTAAGTTGGTTGTTAGGGCTTCAAGCCTTCAAATCATTTGTGCTTTTCTGCAGAACGTTTGTACAGGACATATGGCACATTGAAGCCTTAAGTTTACATCAATATGCTATGTTGAAGGAAAAGGTTTTCTTCCATATTAAACATGGATTTCCAGCAGTGTGCTCTGTTGAGGAGAAAGGTTAAGAAAATAATATGAAAAAAAATCTGCTTCCTTACCTTTCAGTGTGTTGCACTATGCTACTCAAAACTAAGCAATGTTGAAATTCATTTAAATAGAAAATGGTGTGTTTGCTCCCTAATCAAATCTGATGGGAAAATATACTGTAAAAAGGATAAAACAAGTGAAGCATTCTCTCTTCCTACCTACCACTAGAGTATACTAGAGTGCACACATCAACAAAGAAACAAAGAAACCCAAATACATTATTTACTAATATTTGCATCACTCTCCCCCTCTAAGCTAGTCCACGAGCTAAGAGGGGGATACCGTCACAGTCCAGGAGAACCTAACCTCCACCACCCTATTACCATGAACAGCGTGTTGAATCTCCCCAGCAGGCTGACCCTCTGGCTAAAATTATGGGGCTATCTTTTTCCTTGGGACTCCAAACACTATGATTGTATGCATCACACTCAAAGCATTCGCAAGGAGCTAATAACGTGGTATTAAACGCCTTAGCCTAGCCTGGCACGTGGTGGGCTACCTCCTTTCCTCTACTCGCCAGAGATATTCCTCGAATTTCAATGCATACAGAAATGGGAAGAGTTGATATGACAAAAACAAGAGCTATAGCATTCAACAATGTCTTGGCACTAATATGGGAAAATCAGAGTTCAAATATAAACTGTGCATGCTAATAAACAAGAATAGAAGAAGTTTCCCCATGCAGCCCAGCAACTGCTTCATATCTCTCACACAATAACAATACTTGATGAAACCGATTTCCTTGGAATTGCTGAGCAAACAACACATAAGTTCATACTTCCTGATCAAAGGCAAGACTGTACCCATGGATGTGTAACCCATGGTGGTGGTGAGGAGTTCAAATATAGCTTAGTTGGGTGGAGGAAAGTGTGTAATCGTTTAGCCAACTAACGGGGGTTGGAGTGAAGGACCTCTCGCGATTCAATCAAGCGTTGCTCGGAAAATGATTATGGCGTGTTTTTGTCAGAGGAGGGAAGGCCATGGAGGAGGGTTGTAGTGGCTAGACATGGGGACGGTTCGCATGGTTGGAGGACTGGCCACATTAAAGCACCACAAGAGGTGGGGCTGTGAAAGCATATCATGAGTGGTTGAAATGATTTCAGGAAGTTTGTGTCCTTCCAGGTGGGGGATGGCAACAGGGTGAGAGTTCGGCAGAACCCGTGGTATGACGAGGTTTTATTAATGGAGAAGTTCCTAGAGTTCTATAGGATGGCGGGGAATGTAAGGCCTTCCATGGCAGACTATGTAGGGTGGGGTGGAAGAGGCAAATTTGGAATCATTGATTCAGATGGAAGCTTAACACTTGGGAGTTGGAGAAGTGGAGATGCTTATGGAAGTATTGGAGGGGGTGAATTTCCTAAGGAAAGGGAGAGGTGTTTTCATGGAGAGGGAGGGGCGATTTTCGGTGAAGTCGTTTTAATCTCCTCTAGGAAGTGTGGGTGAGGTTTTTTTCATTGAAGGTTGTGTGGCGCACAAACACCCCTCCAAAAGTGGCGTTCTTCACTTGAACGGATGCTAGAGGGGTAATTTTGACTGTTGACAACTTGAGGAGGAAGGTGATTGTCAATTTTTGTCATTTATGCAAAAGAGATGGGGAGTTGGTGAATCACGTATTACTTTATTCCGTTTTCACAACAAGCTTATGCGAGGCACTGTTTGCTTTATTCTGAATGAATTGGGTTATGTCGTATTCAGTCAAGCAGATGTTAAGGGAATGAAAGGCTACTCTAAGCAAGTGGCTTGGGATAAACCCCCTTTGTCTTATGTGGACAGTTTGGAGAGAGCGGAACATGTATTTCAAGGATATGAAATCCTTAGCTCACGACTCAAACGAGGATGTTATCTAGTCCCTCCAGTCTTTTCTGTCTTATATAGAATTTTTAGACGATTTGCGTTAAAGGACTTGATTTGGGGGGTGTTTTTTTTCTTTCATGAGAGCACATAGACTCGCTTGTTATTTATGTTTTGTGTATACTTGTTGTATGCAGGTTCCGCACCTTGGCGATTTTATTAATGAGACTCTGTATTTTTTTTTAATGTGTAACCCATGGATGTGACGGACGACCGTACTAGCCCTTTTCACAACACTTTCGCTTAGCCCTGCAACTTGGTGGTAACCAATTTTAGGCACTAAACCCCGTGATATTCTTACTGATGTAAATAAGCGAAAGCGAATCAAAATGCAACAACAATAGAAAAATTAGAGCTGAAATGCTCTCTAATTCTCATCCATACTCTGCAATATGTAATAATTCAATACAAAGTTAATAACACCTTCATGTACCAAGGGGTGTACATGAACAAATACAATAGCTAAATAACGACAATTGCCCTGCATCGCTCCCCCTTTCTTGAGAGGAAGCTAAATATGCAAGAAGCGGGGGCAAATATCTAAATCGATGCCCTATAGTATAGCCTCACTAATCCACGAACTCTTTGAAAACCAGGCAATTCAAACAAAGTACATCTTTGTCTTATCGGTAGAACATCTTGAAGTCCATGATCCCCGCAACTCGGTCGACATGAAAGCAAACAGGCAGGGACATCGATCGACGAAGGAATCGATGGAACATGGTGAACCGGAAAGGACCGCCACATTTAACGTGATGTGGATACGAAACATAGGTGGTGGAAGGTCGACCCCATATACGTTCGTCCCAAGAGCATGCGAGATGGGGAAGTTCGAGTAGGCGCACTCGCAATTTGTAGCCTTTAACCTGTTATCTCTCTCTCTGAATATAAATCATGATTAAGTTCCCTAAAAAACAATCTCCTAGCGGTGAGCGTCCGCTAGCTCCTTATCCGATCCATATATGTTGGTCAAGCGCTCCTGCACATCAGCATGTATAGGTACCATGCGGGCAAAAAGTCACCGAACCAACACTATCAACGGAAGCTCTACTAGATCAGTGAGCAACTGGATGCACAGGAATGATTATAACCCCGTGGACCAACTGAAGGCGTTGTTGACAGCAAGTCCTATACAACAACGACATCCCTCGAGCTATCTATAGCTAATCATCATAACATATCTAAGACAATACGTTTGACAACTTATGTCTTGACCATCATTATGTGGATAGAAGAAGGTGGCAGAGAACTAAAGCGGGCAATGCAGAAACCACCAAAGCGAACACTAAAAGTGACACATGAAGCGAACATCCTGTCTAACATGATGCTTCGTGCTGTCATATAATTAGACTATCTGACGGAGTTTACAGTCTACGAGGTCTCAAATTTTCTACACTTATGACCCCGTCTCCGGATGGGTTCATTTAGGTCTACTTCTCAATCGGGGGCCAAAAAGGACAATTAGCAAGCATATGGCCCATCTTACTACATGAAAAACAAACACGACGACTAATGAGGATAAAGGGTTTCTCAGGTTTATACCTCTTGTCTTGTCATTCGCCATGGATGTCATTATGTGCCAAACACCTAATGATAGATAATCTAAATGATTCAGCCTCGGTAGAAGACGGAATCACCTCCTCGTCTAATCCATACCCCTCAAGATCAACCACCTCTAATGGATCCAATTTTGTTTGTTGGACCCATTCACTAACTTTCCTTCCTCGGTCTAAGATTGCGTAGTGGGGGTCAGCTGGAGCTAAGATTACAAATTAGGTTTCATGGGCAGCTCAGGTCACCTTTTATCATGTGAGATGCTGAAATCGGTTAAGGTGTTCAAAGGATGCCTCAAGTTGAGTGGTGGACAAAGTGGGTGAGGGCCAATAAAGTTTCAGGATGGTGGGTGATCTGTCATGGCATCTTGCCGATGAATTTCCCTGTGTGACCTTTCTCGCGCCTCAACCAGCGTATCAAACTCAACAAATTCTATAGCCAAACCCTTAGGCAAGAATAGCAACCCGTCACCCTGGCTTCTTGTCTTGTCGGGGCTAACGAACATACCCCCTCTACTTCATTGTCCCTTATAATCAACATGCCTCTCGACCGAGGGTGGTTGAAGGTGGCGACCTCTTTGTGGGATGAGAAGGCAGAAAAAGGTTGCATAAAACGATTCAAGTGGGAGAACCACTAGATGGAAGTCACAAATAGAATGGACTTGGAAAGATGCGACAAAATGGATGGGGCAGTATGGCCTCAACCGCCTTGTGAGTTTTGGGGGCATAAATATCCACAAGTAATGTTTTCGAGTTTGCCGAGCGTTTACGCAACTAGCTTGCCATCTTGGCAGTTTTATATTCATTTTCAATATAACTGATCAATGGCACCCAAAAGAAAAGAATAATAGCTATAAACAAACTTCTTACAAAATGTTTTAATGATTTGCCCCAAAAGGGAATATTCTACTAAAGATGCTAACTAAGTGGGAAACTTCTAGTATTGGTGAGACCATGGATTATGTAACTTATGTGTGACGTCGGGCATGACATCACTAATAGAAGGCCCTAGGTTCCCCATAACTAACTACTACATAATATATTCAAAACAAGAAAATAAAATAATAAGGATGAAAAACATTACAATTCAGCTTATCAATTCACATCATTCTCCTACCCCCACCCCACACCACACCACCCAACTTAAAGAAAAGCTTGTCCACGAGCTTTAGAAATTGGAGACGCCTACGAACCATATGAACAATTTAATTCCGGCTTAGAATGATTTTTATTAATCCTTTTGTGGCCTTTAAATTCCAATGTTTGAAAATGTCCCAATATGCTTAAGGCCAACCAACAACATTCATTAATGGCACCAAAACTAAAATCTTCTCCAATAAAATGTGAGGGCCCAATTTGTAGCCCTAAATTTGTTTACGTTGCTTCCAAACAAATGCGGTAAAATGGAATAAATATTCAAGGCTGAATTGAAACCCATTGTCCTTACCCTCCATATAACTAACTATTGCAGAATAGCTTATCCATGATCTCTTTGTGAGGCGAAGGGCTGAAAAGGGCCTATGTCACCTCATGGGTTGGTTTGCACCCCATCGAACCCACAGCGAAAACCCCAGTTAAATTCTCTCAATCTCCTCCGCATCGGCTAGCCTCTCTCTATATCGACAAGGGTTAATGAAGGTCGGTAAGGGATTTTTGACCCTTGCCTTGCTTGAACCCCTTGATGTTCCCATTTGTGACCTCTCCGATCAACTAAACTAATCTCCCCATGGATCAAAGAATCATGGTGAACCCTAGTTCGAGCCTCCTGCGGCACTTGTTTCCCCATCTCCAAACAAAGTTAAGTCAGCGTTCGGATTGGTCCTTTAGACCCCTCTCTTGTCTGATCTCTTCTTACTTCTCTTTGTTTGTCAGAACCCTAGGGCTACAAAGGTAGCGACGATTGAGGGCTCCTCATCCCTCTCCTTTTCAGTTTGAGTTCTTTTATGATCGATTAGTCCTGGAAGCAAGGTGGTGGGGTGTTGTTTCAGGGTGTGAGAAGGAAGGAGGGGTCCTGCGAGTTGTTGATGAGACTGTAGTGGTGGTTGATAGTGTGGGGAATGTAATAGAGGTGGACGGCAAGAGGAGGGCAGCAGTGAGAGCATTGAACTGATGCATCTCAGGGCTCGCCATTTGTCGTTCAATTCCAGATTGACAACCTTTCCTCAACGCAGTTGAAAGGGTGAAATGATTTAAAGCTTTTACCCATATAATGGGGAGCGAATCTCGCTTTGATATGACGCATCAATAGCACCCAAAGAAAGAATAACAACTAAGTAAATACTGCTCACAAAATGTATTAATGATTTGTCCGAATGAGGAATTGGCACATTTATCGTGCTTTGTGAGGGAAATTTTCTCACAAGAAGTATTATTGATTTGTCCCAATAAGAAATAGGTACATTTATAGTGTTTTGTGAGGGGAATATTCTCTCCAGAGATGCTGATTGGGGAAACTTCTAGAATTGGGTGTCATCAGCAATGATAGCACTAATTGAAGGTCCTAGTTTCCCCATAACTAATTATAAAAATTAAAATGGAGACGAGAAAATAAAAAATGTAAATGAAAGATATTGCAGTCCGTCCCTTGTACAATAAATTCTCATCATTAATATATATATATATATATATATGTATGTATGTATATTATATTTTGCTACGGTTTGGTGTATGTGCGCTTATTGTTATGCTGATTTGACTACTTAGACTTGTGTGAAATTGTTATCATTGTGCTAGTAGTTGATATATATATATATATATATATATATATATATATATATATATATATATATATTTGCCTCCTCGCCCAGAGCCTAGGCAGCCTTTTTTAAAAGACTGGTACGAATACGAGTTCTTAACACTTGCGCAATGAGTGACCAAACTCTTTATGCAACAGAACACACAAAGATAATATGAATAGAACTCTGCAATAATCCTAGAAGGAAATAGTCTCAACTATATTTAATAATCCATAAAGGAAGCAATTACAGCATTTATATAGAGAAGGGAGTGTTTGTTCCCAAAGCAACCGTAAAAACATATTGTACTAAAAATGAAAAAATAAAGGGAATATTATCTCTTTCTACTTGCCACTAGAATATACTTGAACTTGACTACTAAAGAGGGATAAGGGAAGGGAATCACCATTAGAGTATGCACATCAGAAACAACTCTATTATTTACTGATAAACGCAACTCTATTATTTACTAACGTTTGCATCAGAAACAAATCAGATAAAGAAAATGATATATGGACAGTTAAGATAAAGTGAATGATAAACATTTGGACATTTACTGCATCTTCTCGTCAATAAGCATTATACTCTTCCTCCACAGACAATAGCATAGAGACGTCCATGGGCATAGCAAATGGGTCCGGTGAGATTTTTTTTTCCTATTTCGTTATTTTAATTTAGACTGCTTGATAAAGAAAAATATGGCGCAATTCGATGAAAATTCATAGAGTTCACGCTTAACAGGATTCACAATACACATTAACTATTTGATATTAAGTGGAAATCATGGAACACAGAAGTGACGATCAAATGATGTAAAACATTTGAAATCGAAAGAATCCCACAAAAAAAGGAAAAAAGAAACAAACAAAATTTATCAAAATAAAATATAAAAGTAAATTGTATATGTAATTATAAGAACTGTGTGTGTGTGTGTGAGAGAGAGAGAGGAATACCCAGAGTAGCTTGTTTGGAGATTTGTTCTCCCATTTGGATTACCTCATTCCAGGTGACTTTGTCAACAGACGAAGCAGGTGTTTGATCCAACACCTACATACATATGTGGAAAGTTTGCATCAAACACCAAGAAACTGAAACATATATAAGATAACATATGATCTAAACTGTGAAACCTGAAACGTCTCGTGGACAGTGTTGAGGTGCTCGTTCAGAATTCGACTTAAATGCTCTCTTGCTGCTCTTCCCATCTCTATTTCTCCCAGCTGAGAAAGGTTGTATCAGGATTTGGATTTACGCAGACTGGAGTGAGGCACAGCCAAACACGTTGCACATGTAAATGGATAGTTAAAGAGGACTTTGTAAAAACCACTCAACAGTGGAAACATGCAACAACCAATGGAAAGATATACACGTATCCTAACATCACAGACAAAGTAGAAGCATGTATATCATCTTCCATTTTGTTGACAAAATTATAGAGAAGAAACTTAAGATTAAGCAAAAGGTCATTTACATTGTAGCATATAACGAAGAATCTCCTCTAATAGTACCAAAAGTACTGTAACAAATACAAATCCTTATAATTTTCAACATGCACTAAACTGTAGTTGCCTTTTTTAAAATAAAAATAGCACATAAACAAGAATCCCCTCTAATCGATACAATTTCCCACCTTTTTTAATGGCCTACACACTTGAGTCTTGGAAGAAAAATATCAACCTTCCTTTCAAAGAGCATAGATTCCTTACAGAAGATTTCTAGATGGCTTAAAAAAATAAGAATTAATTATAGTAAAATCAAATAATCAGACTCAATACATCAGAAGCACAAGAGTACGACCTATCTGACTTCCATTATACACACCAATACTAAAATTAAAAGTTGTATTTGACTTCCATTATACATGCTACAACTCAACTCATCTGTGTCACTGTTATTATGTCATTATATCGCGGTGGAGTTATATTATCACAGACAGTCAACCCTGAATGAAAAGGTAGCACAAGCATGAAGAACAGACCCTAACCTTGTGGAAAGTAAACAATACAATATGAAGTAAGTAATAATGGACCCCCTGTCCTTTGGTCATCTAAAACCAACTCTAATCATAATTGAGGCCTGAAACCAAAATATTATGCCCTAAATAGAGCAGTACCTGATTGTTGAGAATGTTGACGGAGATTGTTAGCAAGGGAGGGCAGAGATGACGAGGGCGTTTGAGGGAAGGAGGGGGGAAAAGATTTCTCGGGGGACCTCCTGCAATACCCAACGTTTTATTTTATTTTTTTCAATTTTACATTCACGCCTCTTAGTTATGAGCACGTGCGCGTGTGGGTGATTCCTGATATTTGATTTGACAGGTTTATAATTTTAGAGAGGTGATTGACATATGTAAACTAATTGATCTTGATTTTAAGACTATGAATTTACATGGTACAAAGGACTGAAAAATGGGGAGTGGTTGGAGGAAAGACTTTTTAGAATATTTGCAAATCAAGAATGAAGTTTTATTAATAAATATATTTTATGAAGAGTTGGTTGTGGTGATTACTGAAATTTAATTGTTTGATTCTCATAGTTTGAAGTATATTGTGACTGATCTTGATTATATAATTGTTCATCACTTTATTATTTCGTTTACTTTAGTTCATTTGTAATATTTAATGACTACTTTATTTATGAATAAGGTGTATTGCAAGAAAGATCATAAATAAAATTATGATTATGTTGTATGTACATATGCTGTCATTAACCAAAATATGTGGAACTGAAATTACAATTTAATATTCATTATACATATTAAAGTAAATAAATGTAGTTACTCTATAAATATAAGACCTAAAATCTTTATTGTAGGCAGATTGATTAGACAGATCGCTGCCAAGAATCTCATCATGCTTAACAGTTTGTATATTTATCAGATGTGTTAGGGAATTCCTCCCAAACACTTCAGCAGAGACTATTTCACCAAATCTTAATAATGAAATCGAGTCCCCAATTAAGTGGTCAAGGGGACTCTATAGGACAACTTATGTTTCTTCAATATTCTTAATTGTTTTGTTTTCTTATTTACTACTATTAGCATACCTTACTATTCAAAGTATGTTGATTTATTTGTTTCAATTTCTAAATATTAGCTTAAGAGAGGATACAAATATAAAAGTATAAAGGCATGGGCAGTGAACGTAGTCCCAAATGTGTGTTATATGATAGTTGGAGAATATTTGTTATTATATTTGTTACTAAATGTAGCAGTGATGTCCATGAACCAAGCAGTAACATCTACAGCTACTGATTGACATAATAGAGCCACTACAAATCCAAATTCAGTGGACGTTATCTCCATTTTAATAGAATAAGGAAATTATTTGCCTATATTGAGCATTGTCATCCTCAAACAGTTGGAGGCTAATGTTA
This sequence comes from Sambucus nigra, assembly GCA_949130495.1. Taxonomy (NCBI): domain Eukaryota; kingdom Viridiplantae; phylum Streptophyta; class Magnoliopsida; order Dipsacales; family Adoxaceae; genus Sambucus; species Sambucus nigra. Next base: position 297,190,185 of record OX422215.1, on the reverse strand, counting down.
TAGAACCGAATCTGATCGAATAAAGCAAAAAAAAACAATGGGAATGAAACATTCCATGTTGACCCTATAAACCCAACTTTGAACACTCATAAACCAGTTTAGTATTCCAACACAATAAATACAGATATGATCAATGGGAAACTACAGGTTATATTGATTTATATAAAACTATAATAACATAGTTCATAAGTTAATTTAGTACAGTTATTATTAATTGCAACCAGAATTGTAAACTGAATTCATAATAATCAAGCTAGACTTCATGGAATTTTGGTTGGGATTTATTTCTTCATTTAAGGATTTTTTAAAACTAAGGTTAAGAAGATCAAGCTTTCATTTCTTTCTTCGTTTGTCCATACAATAAATACAAAGGTGGAGTATATAAGATTATAGAGAGATCTCAAACCAGGGAAAAACTGATGCAGTATTGAATTTGTCCACAGTATGCCCAGGCCCACATCTAACAAAGCTTCATATGTTGCGATTCGCCTCAAATCGGGCGAGGCTCCTTCATTAAGGCCTATGCCTTGCGGGCGTAAACGGTAGGCTGAAGCATGGCTTAGGCTCACCTCATTATACATTTCGAATAAAGTACAAAATTTTAATGAATGTGATTCGTCACATTTACGTTACAATAGTTGTTTATAACCTATGATGAATTTTATCTACTATCATCTAGTCAATGACACATAGTTTTATCGAATCCTATATAAGAAAAACTATCTCAATTATCTGGCTTAGGATAAGGAGGTGAATGCCTATTCTAGCCCATAAAACAACACTGGCAGGCGTTTCTTTTTCATTTTGGGGAACATAAAACAATCTTATATAGATCAGTTTTTCGTCAACTAGTTTTCAATTGGTCCTAAATACAATTGGATAGGGAATGCAAGAAATTTGTAATTCATTTCAGTCCCCTAATACTAGTAACATATCATTGGAGTCAACTTCTATGTTGATAGTTCACCTATAGGACTGAGATCCATTTTAAATTAGGACTTTAAGAAGAATGAATTTAATTTAGGAAAGGTCTATAATTTTATTCTGAAATTTTCAAGTAGATTAGTATCTTTATTCTTTTTCCTATCACTTTGTACACATTTCAAAATCAATACAACAACAACAATAATAAAACCTAATTACAGCTTGATGACATGTCAAATGAATGGCATTAAAGACATGAATACGTAAGTTTAAGTTAAAAAAATATAATGAAAATATTTTGAAAAAATTAGGTTAAAAAATATATATTTGGCTAATGTAAAAAAAATTATGTGTGAATACGTAAGTTCTTGCATCAAAGTCATTTTAAATTTAGTGGTCCCAAAATTCCACTCACTGAGTACCCAAGTGCTCTAAAAAAGCCCACCAAATAATGAATCATCACAGTCTTTGATTCTTTTAGTTCATAGGTTGTTTCATTCATCATGATATCAAAACGTTAAATATGTATATTGCAATGACTTAATTTTGTTTATCCAAAAAATTATGTTATTCATTAGTTTATAAATATCTACTTGGTTCTACTCTATAATTTGTTATACATTCGTAGTTTGTGTTTCATATAATTCAATTGATATGATGTAATTTGTTTCCTAACTCTTTAATTTTTTTTTCTTTTCCATGTCAAAGAAAAAAAAAGCTACAAATTATAAATTATAAAGCGTATGAATTTTTTTAGCTCATCTACATATTTCTTCAATTGATTTCATAATGGCCAGTAAATTAAATAAAAAATGATAAGTAAATTCGCAATCATTTATTAATCAATTGCAATTACCTCGTAAATAAAATTGAGATTTCTTCACTATGAGATTGAAAGTCCAAGCTTTTATAAGAAATATTGATAATATCCTACAAAAATTAAAACGAAAACATTACCATCTCTAATATAAATTATACGAAACAGTTTCAATATGGTATTAAGTACTTCACATACCACGTAAACAAAAGTAAAATTCATTCACTCTCAGATTCACAATTCGAGCTTGTACCACCAATGTTGACAATATCCTACAAGATTTCAATTAACAATTACTTATGAAAAAGTGAAATGATAACAATTTCTTACGAACTATCAAATTACATTCCTATTAATGTTAACATATTTGTAAAGAGTAAGAACATCGTATTATATAAGAATGCCAATAAATCCAAAAAGTAAATAGTTGTCCTAGTGCCAACAACTAATGTATGTAATAGTAAACTTCTACCTTACGAAAGAAAAATTGTTATCATGAGTGAAATTTTCGTAATTAGATATTATATAAATGACAATATACTATAAATTTAAGTACTTGTCTTATCTGTAGTACCAAAATATTGAACTTTCACCTTGTGAAAACAATAAAAAAATTTATTACCATGAGTGAAATTTCCGTAATTAGAAATTATATAAGAATGACAATAAACCATAAATTAACTACTTAGTGCCATCAACTATTGTAGCAGTGAACTTCCACCTTACGAAAGTAATAATTTTTTTTTTATCACGAGTGAAATTTTCGTAAGTAGAAGAAAATCACAAAAAATAAGCACAATCTTTAGTACTGAAAAAGTTTATATCAGTATGCATAATTTTCAAATTATTAACATTTAAAACAGTAGGCACATGTGAATGTATATAACTGTTTTGAAATTAACATTTAATTTAGAATATGTAATAAGTACACATATCTAAAAACATGAAATAAATGAAAATGGGAAATACAAACTCTGATCACAAATGAGAGACAAAATTCTTCAATGAGATATATATAATTATAAAATTTATGTAATTGTCTTCATCTTCAAATTAACAAATGCATGCTTTGCTGACATAATAAAAAATTATAGACGGAATTATGAGTACTGACCTTAATTTTGGCAGAAGAAATGATAGCAACGAAGCAAAGAAAAGCAAAGAAATGATGGACTTTCAATTAAATAGTTGTTTGAGCTTTCATTTGTAAAGATGAATTTCTAGGGTGGAAAGATGAATGTATTTTGATGGTTGATATGCGTGAATGAATAGGAGAGAGATAAGATGCATGAATGTGAGTGAATTGGAGAATGAAATTTGAGGCAATTGAATTTGGATTTCTAGGGTTGGAACATGAATGTATTTAGATGCTTGGTATGTGTGAATGAATATGAGAAAGATGAGATGAAATGAAGCTGGTTATTTCGTAGGAGCCAATGAATTGGGGAAAGATATGTTGACTATTATTAAGGGTATAATAGGAATTTTAAATTTAATGAAGATAGTTTAGTCTTCTAACCATTGAAGAGGAAGTTTCCTCTTTTTAGGTAGTAGAGATAGGGTGTTTTTAAATGAACCCATCAAACCTATTAAGACCCCGTACGCTCATTTGTAATTGATAATTTTTAGAAGCGGTAAAAAGTCATTAATACCCATTTTAGAAGCACCCGATCTTAACCTTCTTAAACAGTATCTTCTTGAATCATAATTCTCCCTTTGCAACTGCAAGAGCAAAATCAGGATTGCCTACAATCTAAACAAACATCTCTATCAAAATAATAACCAAATAAATAGATTCTAGATATTGAAAACAGAAACCAATCAAGAGAGGACAACAAACTGTGGTTATTGGACCAACCTTGGTGGTCGGTAGCAACAAATTTGGCTGTTCTTGTTTAAACCCATATTTTCTACTTTCAAACCCCATTTTTATAATGCCCATGCTAAAGGGTTTAAACCCATTTATCACACCCAAATAAAGAGATTTATTGAATAGAAATAAGAAACTGGACATTTCAAAAACCCAGCTTTACAACCCTGTTTTTTCTTTCAAAATTGAGAATACCTTTCAATAATAATGCACAAACCGAATAACTTGCAGAGAATGATTGCTCACTTGATTCTTAAGTAGATCTTATCATTGCGATAATGACGACATTAAAGAAAGCAATGAAGAAAGAAAAAAAAACGAAGATGCCAACATTGTTTTGATATATTTGTTTCAATTTATATAAATTAACTGAGGTTAATTGTATTTGTTATAGTTTCTATCTATTCAGTGGGGATTTAATGGTATTTGATTGAGCCTTATGTGAACTCATTCTCTTAAGGTGTTGTCTTTCAATTGTTATAGACAACCGAATATGTTAAAATTGCCTGGAGTTCTTTACGGGGCTATTAAAATGGGTATGAAATTTTTTTAACACTTTTAAAAGTTCACTCTTCTAAACTACTTATAGGGGATATATAAAGAAAATGTGTGTTTATATAAAAACATCCACAAATTTTAAGGCCAAGACACATCCGAGCAGCAAGGTCGAACAACACCGGTGATGACTTAACTTTTTGTACCAAGGGGAAAGATAATGGTTTACCCATTTTTGGGTAAGAGTGCAAGTGTTCTTAAAATGTTTTTTTTTATTGAAATGTTTAAATTTTGCTTTCTATTCAATAAACCCTTCACTTTGGTGTAAAAAATGGATGAAAGCCCATTTATGTGGGTTTAGAAAAAACGGGGGATGATAATTGAAAAGATAGGTTCAAATAAAAACATCCTTATAATATGTTTTTTTTTACTTAACCCTCCTACAATAATAACGGATTTTGGCTTAACCTCCCCCCCCCCCCCCTCCCATGTTAAAAAATTAGGCATAACCCTCTAGATTCTAACACCATTATTGGTCCGTTAAAAAAGCCTCACAAATGAATAAGAAAATGTGTTAGATCAAATCTGAAATCCAAACTGTGAGCAAATGTTACAAATTAGTGCATCCTCTCGAGTCTCTGTCATATTCAGATTGATGTTCTACTTTAGGAGTTTGTTAGTTGATTTATTCAGCATTAGCTTAGTTATTTGATTTAGTCTTTGGTGTTAGTTTGGTAGGAGTAGGAATGGAAATTTAACCCGACCCGTAGGAACCCCGCCCCGCCCCGTTTAACTTATGCCAATATAATTACCCTTTATATGTATGTTAATTACAATTAAACCATATATATATATATATATACATACACACACACACACTAAAAAAAACTTTATATGTATGTTAATTTTTTAAAAGATCTGTATGGAAATATGGATTGATAATTGGGGTATTGTCTCACATATTAAAATGAACAATTGTAGACCTCTAAGACTATAATGTAATAATGTTAATTTTACTATTTTTAAAATTAACCCAACTCGCAGGAGCCCCGCCCCGCCCCGTTTATTAAATGGGGCAGATTAGGAGTTAATTTAAATAAAAAATCACCTCGCCCCGCCTCGCCCGCTCCATTTATTAAATGGGGCGGGTTAGGGTTTTGGAAAACTCGCCCCGTTGCCATCCCTAGATAGGAGTCTGTTACGGAGGTTGTTAGTCATTTAGTTGAGTAATTCAAAGAAGCAACATCTATAAATAAGTGTCATGTAACTCTATTATATCATCTTATTTGATCAATATAGCTTTGCACTTTATTCCCCGTTTTTTCATTGAGCAATCACTTTTACTAATCTTGTTTTTTTGTTTCTGCAACTGTCTAAGTTTGTGTTATGGTATCAGAGCTACTTGGTTGCCCAGAACATGTTTGATATTTACTCGGTGAAGAAGGTTATTGAGTTTACTGCTTTTTTTTCCAGTCATGAATGGTAGTAGTGGTGCTTCTCAAATTTCTATTGAGAAGCTTGTTGGGACCAATTATTAATATTCACGACTGTGTATGGAAGCCTACCTTCAAGGACAAGATTTGTGGGATCTCTTATTTGGTGATGAGACAACAACTTTGGATGATGCCCCCAACTTGTTGATGCAGGACGAAAGTGGAAGATAAAGTGTGGCAAAGCCTAGTTTGCACTCAGAACTTCAATCAGCAAGGAGTTCATTGATCATATTCGTGAGATGGATTCATCGAATCAAATCTGGGTTACTCTCGAAAGGCTATTTACCCAAAAAAAAATACTATGCGGCTGCAGTACCTTGAGAACGAGCTTGCTTCCCTAACTCAAGGTAATATTCCCATTTCAGATTACTTTCTCAGAGTTAAAAATGTTTGTGCATAAATTTCAGAACTCGACAAGGTAGAACCTATAAGAAATGCGAGGTTACGTCGATATCTTGTTCGTGTCTAAAGAAAAGAATTCATGCATTTTATTTCATCTATCCTGAAAAAGGAACCCAAGGGTCACACTAGAAAGAACCAAGGGGTACTTGCTAATGCGTATTAGGTAAATTAAAAAATCTCCAACTCTTTTAAATCTTTAATACAAAATCTATTATAAATTTTAAGTGAGAAAACACTCACGCACACTATTAGTAAAGATGATGATGCTAGAAGTAAAGAATAATTCCCTTTAAGAATGAGATGAGGAAAAGTAGAGTGTGACACAATATATGTTATCGAGGAACCCACCTTAGTGGTAAACCCCGTGTCCCTAGTCCCAGGACAGCCCGCGCACTCAAGTCCACTATTACCGATTATAGGTTACAGATTACAGTCCTCCAAGTCCACAATGAATTAAACTAAGCAAATACAAACCCGTACACCCAGCCTAGTCTAAAACAACCCAACTTGACTGAAAATCAGTCAACCCAATAACACCCCGGTAATAGAGACTATCGCTCACTCACTACACAAGCACAACGACACACTAAAACCCGAGACCCCGTGAAGTTGTGCAACACACAAATATAATAATAGATATTGTTTTAATCAAAACAACAAAAAATAATCTTGTTTAAAAATAGACCAAACAACCAAGGTTTAAATCTATTTTACTTGACAAGACAAATTACCAATCAAGGACTAATTGAAAGGTAAGACAATATTGAATTAATCAATACTAAAAAGAATGTTTAAATATTAAGTCCCAAGACACAAGTAAGGTCTTACTTAATATTTAATATTCAAGTAAAGATTAATTCTAAAAACAAATTAGTTGGCGCAAATGACCACAAATAAAATCCCAACAATTGTGTCGCGCAACTAAGATAAAAATTAACCTAACACCAAATATAATATGAATCAATTTAAATAGGTGTTATGTTAAAAATATTAAGTCCAAGTAAAATGAGCAAAAGATAAATAAGTGTAGCACTTAGCTCATATAAATTGGGACTTAATTAAAATAAATAAAATAAGATTACAAATATTAAATTCCAATTTTAGTATAAACCAATACTATGACAAGGATTGGATCAAATACTCATACACACATAAACACTACCTTAAGTTATAAAAGAATACAACAAAAAGTATTCAACTTAGGCAATAAAAAGTGTACGAGTCAAATGGTCCAATCCAAGTCAAGTGAGTACGAGATAAAAAGTGTAGCACTCGACTCACTAAAATAGGATGGGTTTAACTAAAATAAAATTTAAATAAATAAAGATGTGATATAAAGACTACACACTAATTAAACCCAACTAAATAAAGTGAACACACAAAAGTTCAACTTAGAGGGTGTAACTAGTTAGTCAAAAACCAAATATCTTTATTCCCAAATAAATCAAACCAGATTATAAATAAATAAAAAATGTGTGACACAAAAATAAGTTTTGATAATAAAGTGTACACACAAACTGAAATGGGTGTAAATAAACTCTACAAACCAAACACCCAATAAGCCTACTAAAATTCAATCCCAATAAATTTTAGTTCAAATAAATTTATCCAAATAAAGTTGGCCAAAAATAAAGTCACATTCCAAATAAACAAAGTGTGCACACACTAAATGAGTTGGGTATAAACTAAGCTCCAACAATAAATACCCAACAACCAAATAAATTTTAATTCAGATTAAAATATTATTTTTATAAACAGTGTGTGACACAAAATAATCTAAGTCCAATAAAATGTGTACACACACTAAATGAGTTGGGTGTAAAATAAGCTCCAACAAAAACACCCAACAAAAGGACTTAGTCCAAAACAGTTCCAAATTTCAGTTCAAAATAAATCCAAGTTCAAATTAATTTTTGGTTCAAATTAAAGTCCAAGAACAAATTAATTTTAGTCAAAAGGATTTAATCCAAATAAAATATTTAGTCCAAAGATGTATAGGCCAAAGTTTAGTGAGTCAACAATAACAAACAAGAATCTCATACAAACTTTTTGATGATAAAAAAACAGTATTATGTCTAGATTCAAATACCACAAAAAAAAACTTATTTTTCTTTTTGTGTTTTGTTTGATAAAGAAGGTTAACTTTTACCAAGAAACAATCACACACCAAAAGCTTTAACTTGAAGAAAAAATGCAGAACTAAATCACATACCAAACCAACAACAGTTGATCAAAAACAATTCCAAGAAGCAAAAAAAATTGCGTACAGTTAACTGGAAATATATATATATGTATATCAGTATGTATATGTATGTTTATATATGTATATAAATATACACACACATAGTATAGAACACACACACACACGCTGAAAACAGCACACACGCACACACTCAAGAACACATACACACACTGAAAATAGCGCACACACACACAGCCACAAACACTGTTCACACGCACACACTCTCACACTCTCACACCAAACACAGATCCAAAAAAATATATATATATATATATATATATATATATATATATATATATATATATATATATATATATATATATATATATATATATATATATATATATGTATATGTGTGTGTGTGTGTATATGTGTCTCTATATATATATATGTATATGTATATATTAGATATATGGAGAGAGAGAGGAAAAACAGTTACCAAAAAAATTGGTCGCCGGAAACTTGAGTCCACCGGAAATCGAGCCGGAAAAAAACCGAGGACAGCATCTTAAAAATGGATGCCAAAAAAAACAGTGGCTGGAAATCGATCAAACCACGGTCGCTGGACCAACGCCGGAACTCACAGCTCCGGACCAAACCACCACCGGACAATCCCCAAAACCGATCTTCAAACCCCCCACACCGAAACCTCCAAATCAGAACCGATCCAAAAAAAATATTGAGAGAGAGAAGTATGGTTCGGCCAAAGCTTTAAAAATGGGAGATCTCACAAAACAAACCAAAGAGAGAATCTTTGAAACAAAAATGGGAGAGAGAGACTATACAAAAAAATGAGAGAGAGTGTGTTTCTTCCAAACAAAAAAAACGGCTATGATAAAAAAATGAGAGAGAAATATGTTTAACTTATACCAAAAATAAAACCCTAAAGGGCTTTCCAAAAAGCCCAAAGCTTAAAAGCCCAAAAAAAATAAAAACACACAAAAAAAAATATAAAATTCGAAAATAAGAATAAAGAATAAAATAAAAAAATTGAAACACAAAAATAATGATACTCATAAAAAATACAGATCATACTACAAAGTTATGAAACAAAAAAAAACACAAAATAAATATTCTGAAAAAAAAAATATTTTATATATCAAGTCAAATAAAATAAAAGACTTGAAATATAAAATAAACTTTAAATTCAGAAAGATATCAAAACTCACACAAAAAAAATAAATAAATTATATGACACCCAAAATAATTTGTACATTACACAACAAATATTTTTCTCAAAAAAATAATTTATATAATAAATCAATATAGGAAAATATGATTTAAGATATAAAAAATAGATTTGAATAAAAATAACAAAATGCAAGATCATATAAATAAATAAAAAATTGTTTGTCTCAAGATTGAGCCAACACAAGAAGAATGAGATTTTCAATCTCCCCCTTTGGCCAATTTTGAGACAAACAAAAAATCGAGACTCAAAAACAAAGAACAACAAAAATTACATAACTCGACTATACACACGAGTCCTAAACAATAGAAGAGTACTTAACTCAACTAAGAAGAAGAATTCCTAAAAGACTCAAAAATACAATACCAAAAGAGTCTCCAATTCGCCCCCTGTTTGTCTCAAAGGGACAAAGGGTAGGGAAGAATCCTACAAAATAAAAGTTAGTACAACATGAGTATGCAATTTAAAATGTACTAACAAATAAACTAAAACAAACTAAAGCAAAATTAGTTTGAAATTTCGATACTCCTCATTTGAGTACCTAAATCATCTTTCTTAACCCACTTCGATTTGACATTAGGAATAACGGTCTTAAATGGGGCAAAATTAACATCAGTATGAGAACAATTCTTAACAACATTAGACTTTAAATGGATCTTGGACAAATTTCTAACACCATTTTGTTGTCTACTTAAACGCTTATAGCAAAACTGTCCCAAATGACCCTTTTGAAGACAAAAACTGCATTCAAGTATATGCCTATCATTCGATTTAGCATTATCATGAAAGCTCACATTTTTATCATATGCAGATTTTCTAGTTAAATTCAAACGCTCAAAACAAAATTGTTCTAAATGACCAAATTTAGAGCAAAAATTACATTTATAAATAGGTTTAACAGCATGTTTACAATTAGCATTCAGAGGCAATTTAGAATTTCTGTATATAGTGGGCAGCTTTTCAGAATCGAAATTCAACTTTTTATGACAAAACTGCTCTAAATGACCCATTTTAAAACAGAAATTACACCTAAAAATAGAATTTTCAGCATGTTTATTTCTATCAAAATGACTATTTTTGCCCAAAACAGCTTGTTGCATTAATTTTTGAACACAAAATTTTTCAATATGGCCAATTTTAGAACAAAAACTGCATTTCAGCATAGGTTTGGCAGTTTTAACATTTCTCTGATTTTCAATTTTTCTAAAAATGCCTATATTAGCATTATTCTGCCCAAGTCTTTTATAGCAGAATTTTTCAGTATGTCCATTTTTAGAGCAAAAATTACATTTAAGTGAAGGCTTTGCAGTTTTGAAATTCCCAACATTTTGAATTTGCCTAAATTTGCCTAGATCGGATTTGTTTTGTCCTAATTTCTTAAAACAAATTTTTTCTAAATGACCATTCTTATGGCAAAAACTGCACTGAAAATTAGGTTTGACAAAATGATTATTTCCAACTTTTTGATTTTGCCTAACTTTGCCTAAATCAAAACTATTCTGCCCTAATTTCTTGAAGCAAAACTTTTCTAAATGCCCAATTTTATGGCAAAAATCACATTTAAGAACAGATTTACCACTTGAAGAACAACCCTCATTTTCAAAATGTTTATAAGACAACTTAATTTCATTTGAATCAGGAAATTGTTCTTTAGAATTTATAAAATTGGTAACATCAAATTCTTTTCCTTCAAAATCAAGCCCTTTAGTAGGAACAAAATCAGAATAAGAGTTTGTTGGATCATAACATGTATTTTCATTAATAGTTTTGACGGCATCACCGGCATTCCAATAACTCTTTAACTTTTTCAAAGCCACTTCTAGTTCCTTTTTACATTTATCAAATTTAATCAAAACGGCCTTTAGTTCAGCTTGAGATTCATCAAATTTACACAAAACTTCCTTGTTTTTAGTTTCAAGAGAATGATTAAGTTCGGTTAACATGACAATCCTTTTCTCTAAAAACGAAACATCATTTTCAAGTTCATCAATACGAAAAACAGATTCTTCGATTATTAACTTGATTTGATCGCCCAAAATTATATTTTTAACCATTAAACTAGAATTAATTTAACCTAAGTCATTGCAATCCTCAATCGTGTTCTCAAAAGATTTATTACTCACACAATCCTCTAAATTTGTACTCACGCACCCTTCCAAAATGACATCACTGTCTTCATTTTCAGATTCATCAATATCACCAAAAATATCATCAACATTAGATATAGAAGCTGTGAATGTAGGGTGACATGGAGTAGGTGAGGTACGAGATAAAATCACTTTGTCTAAAACAAAATTATCTACACATAAATCGGAATCATCCGAACTAGTAGATACGCAATCATTAATGTTCTCGGATATAAAGACAACATGCGAGGTAAAAGTAACTAAATTAGCACAACTAGTATCACTATCACAAATAGAGATATCATCGCATAAACTAGATAAATGTGTAGAAGATAGTGAAATGTCCCAACCATCTAAAGATGTAGTGCAAGATGAAATATCTTTAACTTCGGCTGCACCCATCATTTGGCAAATAGCATTCTCGCTTTTAATGTCAAATTGTGAATAACACTTTGATTCTCTAAAACATTCATAAAGGGATTTTCTAGAAGAAAAATCAGCATCACCATATAAGTTTCCCATGTTTAAAAAATAGATTTTAAATGATATAAAATATAGATTTTAAAGAGTTCAGGATCTTTGCGGAATAAAAACTTTTATAAAGTGAATCCTGATGCTCTGATACCACTTGAAAAAGGAACCCAAGGGTCACACTAGAAAGAACCAAGGGGTACTTGCTAATGCGTATTAGGTAAATTAAAAAATCTCCAACTCTTTTAAATCTTTAATACAAAATCTATTATAAATTTTAAGTGAGAAAACACTCACGCACACTATTAGTAAAGATGATGATGCTAGAAGTAAAGAATAATTCCCTTTAAGAATGAGATGAGGAAAAGTAGAGTGTGACACAATATATGTTATCGAGGAACCCACCTTAGTGGTAAACCCCGTGTCCCTAGTCCCAGGACAGCCCGCGCACTCAAGTCCACTATTACCGATTATAGGTTACAGATTACAGTCCTCCAAGTCCACAATGAATTAAACTAAGCAAATACAAACCCGTACACCCAGCCTAGTCTAAAACAACCCAACTTGACTGAAAATCAGTCAACCCAATAACACCCCGGTAATAGAGACTATCGCTCACTCACTACACAAGCACAACGACACACTCAAACCCGAGACCCCGTGAAGTTGTGCAACACACAAATATAATAATAGATATTGTTTTAATCAAAACAACAAAAAATAATCTTGTTTAAAAATAGACCAAACAACCAATGTTTAAATCTATTTTACTTGACAAGACAAATTACCAATCAAGGACTAATTGAAAGGTAAGACAATATTGAATTAATCAATACTAAAAAGAATGTTTAAATATTAAGTCCCAAGACACAAGTAAGGTCTTCCTTAATATTTAATATTCAAGTAAAGATTAATTCTAAAAACAAATTAGTTGGCGCAAATGACCACAAATAAAATCCCAACAATTGTGTCGCGCAACTAAGATAAAAATTAACCTAACACCAAATATAATATGAATCAATTTAAATAGGTGTTATGTTAAAAATATTAAGTCCAAGTAAAATGAGCAAAAGATAAATAAGTGTAGCACTTAGCTCATATAAATTGGGACTTAATTAAAATAAATAAAATAAGATTACAAATATTAAATTCCAATTTTAGTATAAACCAATACTATGACAAGGATTGGATCAAATACTCATACACACATAAACACTACCTTAAGTTATAAAAGAATACAACAAAAAGTATTCAACTTAGGCAATAAAAAGTGTACGAGTCAAATGGTCCAATCCAAGTCAAGTGAGTACGAGATAAAAAGTGTAGCACTCGACTCACTAAAATAGGATGGGTTTAACTAAAATAAAATTTAAATAAATAAAGATGTGATATAAAGACTACACACTAATTAAACCCAACTAAATAAAGTGAACACACAAAAGTTCAACTTAGAGGGTGTAACTAGTTAGCCAAAAACCAAATATCTTTATTCCCAAATAAATCAAACCAGATTATAAATAAATAAAAAATGTGTGACACAAAAATAAGTTTTGATAATAAAGTGTACACACAAACTGAAATGGGTGTAAATAAACTCTACAAACCAAACACCCAATAAGCCTACTAAAATTCAGTCCCAATAAATTTTAGTTCAAATAAATTTATCCAAATAAAGTTGGCCAAAAATAAAGTCACATTCCAAATAAACAAAGTGTGCACACACTAAATGAGTTGGGTATAAACTAAGCTCCAACAATAAATACCCAACAACCAAATAAATTTTAATTCAGATTAAAATATTATTTTTATAAACAGTGTGTGACACAAAATAATCTAAGTCCAATAAAAGGTGTACACACACTAAATGAGTTGGGTGTAAAATAAGCTCCAACAAAAACACCCAACAAAAGGACTTAGTCCAAAACAGTTCCAAATTTCAGTTCAAAATAAATCCAAGTTCAAATTAATTTTTGGTTCAAATTAAAGTCCAAGAACAAATTAATTTTAGTCAAAAGGATTTAATCCAAATAAAATATTTAGTCCAAAGATGTATAGGCCAAAGTTTAGTGAGTCAACAATAACAAACAACAATCTCATACAAACTTTTTGATGATAAAAAAACAGTATTATGTCTAGATTCAAATACCACCAAAAAAAACTTATTTTTCTTTTTGTGTTTTGTTTGATAAAGAAGGTTAACTTTTACCAAGAAACAGTCACACACCAAAAGCTTTAACTTGAAGAAAAAATGCAGAACTAAATCACATACCAAACCAACAACAGTTGATAAAAAACAATTCCAAGAAGCAAAAAAAATTGCGTACAGTTAACTGGAAATATATATATATGTATATCAGTATGTATATGTATGTTTATATATGTATATAAATATACACACACATAGTATAGAACACACACACACACGCTGAAAACAGCACACACGCACACACTCAAGAACACATACACACACTGAAAATAGCGCACACACACACAGCCACAAACACTGTTCACACGCACACACTCTCACAGCAAACACAGATCCAAAAATATATATATATATATATATATATATATATATATATATATATATATATATATGTATATGTATATGTGTGTGTGTGTATATGTGTCTCTATATATATATGTATATGTATATATTAGATATATGGAGAGAGAGAGGAAAAACAGTTACCAAAAAAATTGGTCGCCGGAAACTTGAGTCCACCGGAAATCGAGCCGGAAAAAAACCGAGGACAGCACCTCAAAAATGGATGCCAAAAAAAACAGTGGCTGGAAATCGATCAAACCACGGTCGCTGGACCAACGCCGGAACTCACAGCTCCGGACCAAACCACCACCGGACAATCCCCAAAACCGATCTTCAAACCCCCCACACCGAAACCTCCAAATCAGAACCGATCCAAAAAAAATATTGAGAGAGAGAAGTATGGTTCGGCCAAAGCTTTAAAAATGGGAGATCTCACAAAACAAACCAAAGAGAGAATCTTTGAAACAAAAATGGGAGAGAGAGACTATACAAAAAAATGAGAGAGAGTGTGTTTCTTCCAAACAAAAAAAACGGCTGTGATAAAAAAATGAGAGAGAAATATGTTTAACTTATACCAAAAATAAAACCCTAAAGGGCTTTCCAAAAAGCCCAAAAAAAATAAAAACACAAAAAAAAAAATATAAAATCCGAAAATAAGAATAAAGAATAAAATAAAAAAATTGAAACACAAAAATAATGATACTCATAAAAAATACAGATCATACTACAAAGTTATGAAACAAAAAAAAACACAAAATAAATATTCTGAAAAAAAAAATATTTTATATATCAAGTCAAATAAAATAAAAGACTTGAAATATAAAATAAACTTTAAATTCAGAAAGATATCAAAACTCACACAAAATAAATAAATAAATTATATGACACCCAAAATAATTTGTACATTACACAACAAATATTTTTCTCAAAAAAATAATTTATATAATAAATCAATATAGGAAAATATGATTTAAGATATAAAAAATAGATTTGAATAAAAATAACAAAATGCAAGATCATATAAATAAATAAAAAATTGTTTGTCTCAAGATTGAGCCAACACAAGAAGAATGAGATTTTCAATCTCCCTCTTTGGCCAATTTTGAGACAAACAAAAAATCGAGACTCAAAAACAAAGAACAACAAAAATTACATAACTCGACTATACACACGAGTCCTAAACAATAGAAGAGTACTTAACTCAACTAACAAGAAGAATTCCTAAAAGACTCAAAAATACAATACCAAAAGAGTCTCCAATTCTCTCCCTGTTTGTCTCAAAGGGACAAAGGGTAGGGAAGAATCCTACAAAATAAAAGTTAGTACAACATGAGTATGCAATTTAAAATGTACTAACAAATAAACTAAAACAAACTAAAGCAAAATTAGTTTGAAATTTCGATACTCCTCATTTGAGTACCTAAATCATCTTTCTTAACCCACTTCGATTTGACATTAGGAATAACGGTCTTAAATGGGGCAAAATTAACATCAGTATGAGAACAATTCTTAACAACATTAGACTTTAAATGGATCTTGGACAAATTTTTAACACCATTTTGTTGTCTACTTAAACGCTTATAGCAAAACTGTCCCAAATGACCCTTTTGAAGACAAAAACTGCATTCAAGTATATGCCTATCATTCGATTTAGCATTATCATGAAAGCTCACATTTTTATCATATGCAGATTTTCTAGTTAAATTCAAACGCTCAAAACAAAATTGTTCTAAATGACCAAATTTAGAGCAAAAATTACATTTATAAATAGGTTTAACAGCATGTTTACAATTAGCATTCAGAGGCAATTTAGAATTTCTGTATATAGTGGGCAGCTTTTCAGAATCAAAATTCAACTTTTTATGACAAAACTGCTCTAAATGACCCATTTTAAAACATAAATTACACCTAAAAATAGAATTTTCAGCATGTTTATTTCTATCAAAATGACTATTTTTGCCCAAAACAGCTTGTTGCATTAATTTTTGAACACAAAATTTTTCAATATGGCCAATTTTAGAACAAAAACTGCATTTCAGCATAGGTTTGGCAGTTTTAACATTTCTCTGATTTTCAATTTTTCTAAAAATGCCTATATTAGCATTATTCTGCCCAAGTCTTTTATAGCAGAATTTTTCAGTATGTCCATTTTTAGAGCAAAAATTACATTTAAGTGAAGGCTTTGCAGTTTTGAAATTCCCAACATTTTGAATTTGCCTAAATTTGCCTAGATCAGATTTGTTTTGTCTTAATTTCTTAAAACAAAATTTTTCTAAATGACCATTCTTATGGCAAAAACTGCACTGAAAATTAGGTTTGACAAAATGATTATTTCCAACTTTTTGATTTTGCCTAACTTTGCCTAAATCAAAACTATTCTGCCCTAATTTCTTGAAGCAAAACTTTTCTAAATGCCCAATTTTATGGCAAAAATCACATTTAAGAACAGATTTACCACTTGAAGAACAACCCTCATTTTCAAAATGTTTATAAGACAACTTAATTTCATTTGAATCAGGAAATTGTTCTTTAGAATTTATAAAATTGGTAACATCAAATTCTTTTCCTTCAAAATCAAGCCCTTTAGTAGGAACAAAATCAGAATAAGAGTTTGTTGGATCATAACATGTATTTTCATTAATAGTTTTGACGGCATCACCGGCATTCCAATAACTCTTTAACTTTTTCAAAGCCACTTCTAGTTCCTTTTTACATTTATCAAATTTAATCAAAACGGCCTTTAGTTCAGCTTGAGATTCATCAAATTTACACAAAACTTCCTTGTTTTTAGTTTCAAGAGAATGATTAAGTTCGGTTAACATGACAATCCTTTTCTCTAAAAACGAAACATCATTTTCAAGTTCATCAATACGAAAAACAGATTCTTCGATTATTAACTTGATTTGATCGCCCAAAATTATATTTTTAACCATTAAACTAGAATTAATTTGACCTAAGTCATTGCAATCCTCAATCGTGTTCTCAAAAGATTTAATACTCACACAATCCTCTAAATTTGTACTCACGCACCCTTCCAAAATGACATCACTGTCTTCATTTTCAGATTCATCAATATCACCAAAAATATCATCAACATTAGATATAGAAGCTGTGAATGTAGGGTGACATGGAGTAGGTGAGGTACGAGATAAAATCACTTTGTCTAAAACAAAATTATCTACACATAAATCGGAATCATCCGAACTAGTAGATACGCAATCATTAATGTTCTCGGATATAAAGACAACACGCGAGGTAAAAGTAACTAAATTAGCACAACTAGTATCACTATCACAAATAGAAATATCATCGCATAAACTAGATAAATGTGTAGAAGATAGTGAAATGTCCCAACCATCTAAAGATGTAGTGCAAGATGAAATATCTTTAACTTCGGCTGCACCCATCATTTGGCAAATAGCATTCTCGCTTTTAATGTCAAATTGTGAATAACACTTTGATTCTCTAAAACATTCATAAAGGGATTTTCTAGAAGAAAAATCAGCATCACCATATAAGTTTCCCATGTTTAAAAAATAGATTTTAAATGATATAAAATATAGATTTTAAAGAGTTCAGGATCTTTGCGGAATAAAAACTTTTATAAAGTGAATCCTGATGCTCTGATACCACTTGAAAAAGGAACCCAAGGGTCACACTAGAAAGAACCAAGGGGTACTTGCTAATGCGTATTAGGTAAATTAAAAAATCTCCAACTCTTTTAAATCTTTAATACAAAATCTATTATAAATTTTAAGTGAGAAAACACTCACGCACACTATTAGTAAAGATGATGATGCTAGAAGTAAAGAATAATTCCCTTTAAGAATGAGATGAGGAAAAGTAGAGTGTGACACAATATATGTTATCGAGGAACCCACCTTAGTGGTAAACCCCGTGTCCCTAGTCCCAGGACAGCCCGCGCACTCAAGTCCACTATTACCGATTATAGGTTACAGATTACAGTCCTCCAAGTCCACAATGAATTAAACTAAGCAAATACAAACCCGTACACCCAGCCTAGTCTAAAACAACCCAACTTGACTGAAAATCAGTCAACCCAATAACACCCCGGTAATAGAGACTATCGCTCACTCACTACACAAGCACAACGACACACTCAAACCCGAGACCCCGTGAAGTTGTGCAACACACAAATATAATAATAGATATTGTTTTAATCAAAACAACAAAAAATAATCTTGTTTAAAAATAGACCAAACAACCAATGTTTAAATCTATTTTACTTGACAAGACAAATTACCAATCAAGGACTAATTGAAAGGTAAGACAATATTGAATTAATCAATACTAAAAAGAATGTTTAAATATTAAGTCCCAAGACACAAGTAAGGTCTTCCTTAATATTTAATATTCAAGTAAAGATTAATTCTAAAAACAAATTAGTTGGCGCAAATGACCACAAATAAAATCCCAACAATTGTGTCGCGCAACTAAGATAAAAATTAACCTAACACCAAATATAATATGAATCAATTTAAATAGGTGTTATGTTAAAAATATTAAGTCCAAGTAAAATGAGCAAAAGATAAATAAGTGTAGCACTTAGCTCATATAAATTGGGACTTAATTAAAATAAATAAAATAAGATTA
Source organism: Sambucus nigra (assembly GCA_949130495.1). Lineage (NCBI taxonomy): Eukaryota > Viridiplantae > Streptophyta > Magnoliopsida > Dipsacales > Adoxaceae > Sambucus > Sambucus nigra. The sequence continues at coordinate 297,170,994 of OX422215.1, read as the reverse complement.
CAAATATTAAATTCCAATTTTAGTATAAACCAATACTATGACAAGGATTGGATCAAATACTCATACACACATAAACACTACCTTAAGTTATAAAAGAATACAACAAAAAGTATTCAACTTAGGCAATAAAAAGTGTACGAGTCAAATGGTCCAATCCAAGTCAAGTGAGTACGAGATAAAAAGTGTAGCACTCGACTCACTAAAATAGGATGGGTTTAACTAAAATAAAATTTAAATAAATAAAGATGTGATATAAAGACTACACACTAATTAAACCCAACTAAATAAAGTGAACACACAAAAGTTCAACTTAGAGGGTGTAACTAGTTAGCCAAAAACCAAATATCTTTATTCCCAAATAAATCAAACCAGATTATAAATAAATAAAAAATGTGTGACACAAAAATAAGTTTTGATAATAAAGTGTACACACAAACTGAAATGGGTGTAAATAAACTCTACAAACCAAACACCCAATAAGCCTACTAAAATTCAGTCCCAATAAATTTTAGTTCAAATAAATTTATCCAAATAAAGTTGGCCAAAAATAAAGTCACATTCCAAATAAACAAAGTGTGCACACACTAAATGAGTTGGGTATAAACTAAGCTCCAACAATAAATACCCAACAACCAAATAAATTTTAATTCAGATTAAAATATTATTTTTATAAACAGTGTGTGACACAAAATAATCTAAGTCCAATAAAAGGTGTACACACACTAAATGAGTTGGGTGTAAAATAAGCTCCAACAAAAACACCCAACAAAAGGACTTAGTCCAAAACAGTTCCAAATTTCAGTTCAAAATAAATCCAAGTTCAAATTAATTTTTGGTTCAAATTAAAGTCCAAGAACAAATTAATTTTAGTCAAAAGGATTTAATCCAAATAAAATATTTAGTCCAAAGATGTATAGGCCAAAGTTTAGTGAGTCAACAATAACAAACAACAATCTCATACAAACTTTTTGATGATAAAAAAACAGTATTATGTCTAGATTCAAATACCACCAAAAAAACTTATTTTTCTTTTTGTGTTTTGTTTGATAAAGAAGGTTAACTTTTACCAAGAAACAGTCACACACCAAAAGCTTTAACTTGAAGAAAAAATGCAGAACTAAATCACATACCAAACCAACAACAGTTGATAAAAAACAATTCCAAGAAGCAAAAAACATTGCGTACAGTTAACTGGAAATATATATATATGTATATCAGTATGTATATGTATGTTTATATATGTATATAAATATACACACACATAGTATAGAACACACACACACACGCTGAAAACAGCACACACGCACACACTCAAGAACACATACACACACTGAAAATAGCGCACACACACACAGCCACAAACACTGTTCACACGCACACACTCTCACAGCAAACACAGATCCAAAAATATATATATATATATATATATATATATATATATATATATATATATATATATATATATATATATATATATATATATATATATATATATATGTATATGTGTGTGTGTGTATATGTGTCTCTATATATATATGTATATGTATATATTAGATATATGGAGAGAGAGAGGAAAAACAGTTACCAAAAAAATTGGTCGCCGGAAACTTGAGTCCACCGGAAATCGAGCCGGAAAAAAACCGAGGACAGCACCTCAAAAATGGATGCCAAAAAAAACAGTGGCTGGAAATCGATCAAACCACGGTCGCTGGACCAACGCCGGAACTCACAGCTCCGGACCAAACCACCACCGGACAATCCCCAAAACCGATCTTCAAACCCCCCACACCGAAACCTCCAAATCAGAACCGATCCAAAAAAAATATTGAGAGAGAGAAGTATGGTTCGGCCAAAGCTTTAAAAATGGGAGATCTCACAAAACAAACCAAAGAGAGAATCTTTGAAACAAAAATGGGAGAGAGAGACTATACAAAAAAATGAGAGAGAGTGTGTTTCTTCCAAACAAAAAAAACGGCTGTGATAAAAAAATGAGAGAGAAATATGTTTAACTTATACCAAAAATAAAACCCTAAAGGGCTTTCCAAAAAGCCCAAAAAAAATAAAAACACACAAAAAAAAATATAAAATCCGAAAATAAGAATAAAGAATAAAATAAAAAAATTGAAACACAAAAATAATGATACTCATAAAAAATACAGATCATACTACAAAGTTATGAAACAAAAAAAAACACAAAATAAATATTCTGAAAAAAAAAATATTTTATATATCAAGTCAAATAAAATAAAAGACTTGAAATATAAAATAAACTTTAAATTCAGAAAGATATCAAAACTCACACAAAATAAATAAATAAATTATATGACACCCAAAATAATTTGTACATTACACAACAAATATTTTTCTCAAAAAAATAATTTATATAATAAATCAATATAGGAAAATATGATTTAAGATATAAAAAATAGATTTGAATAAAAATAACAAAATGCAAGATCATATAAATAAATAAAAAATTGTTTGTCTCAAGATTGAGCCAACACAAGAAGAATGAGATTTTCAATCTCCCTCTTTGGCCAATTTTGAGACAAACAAAAAATCGAGACTCAAAAACAAAGAACAACAAAAATTACATAACTCGACTATACACACGAGTCCTAAACAATAGAAGAGTACTTAACTCAACTAACAAGAAGAATTCCTAAAAGACTCAAAAATACAATACCAAAAGAGTCTCCAATTCTCCCCCTGTTTGTCTCAAAGGGACAAAGGGTAGGGAAGAATCCTACAAAATAAAAGTTAGTACAACATGAGTATGCAATTTAAAATGTACTAACAAATAAACTAAAACAAACTAAAGCAAAATTAGTTTGAAATTTCGATACTCCTCATTTGAGTACCTAAATCATCTTTCTTAACCCACTTCGATTTGACATTAGGAATAACGGTCTTAAATGGGGCAAAATTAACATCAGTATGAGAACAATTCTTAACAACATTAGACTTTAAATGGATCTTGGACAAATTTTTAACACCATTTTGTTGTCTACTTAAACGCTTATAGCAAAACTGTCCCAAATGACCTTTTTGAAGACAAAAACTGCATTCAAGTATATGCCTATCATTCGATTTAGCATTATCATGAAAGCTCACATTTTTATCATATGCAGATTTTCTAGTTAAATTCAAACGCTCAAAACAAAATTGTTCTAAATGACCAAATTTAGAGCAAAAATTACATTTATAAATAGGTTTAACAGCATGTTTACAATTAGCATTCAGAGGCAATTTAGAATTTCTGTATATAGTGGGCAGCTTTTCAGAATCAAAATTCAACTTTTTATGACAAAACTGCTCTAAATGACCCATTTTAAAACATAAATTACACCTAAAAATAGAATTTTCAGCATGTTTATTTCTATCAAAATGACTATTTTTGCCCAAAACAGCTTGTTGCATTAATTTTTGAACACAAAATTTTTCAATATGGCCAATTTTAGAACAAAAACTGCATTTCAGCATAGGTTTGGCAGTTTTAACATTTCTCTGATTTTCAATTTTTCTAAAAATGCCTATATTAGCATTATTCTGCCCAAGTCTTTTATAGCAGAATTTTTCAGTATGTCCATTTTTAGAGCAAAAATTACATTTAAGTGAAGGCTTTGCAGTTTTGAAATTCCCAACATTTTGAATTTGCCTAAATTTGCCTAGATCAGATTTGTTTTGTCTTAATTTCTTAAAACAAAATTTTTCTAAATGACCATTCTTATGGCAAAAACTGCACTGAAAATTAGGTTTGACAAAATGATTATTTCCAACTTTTTGATTTTGCCTAACTTTGCCTAAATCAAAACTATTCTGCCCTAATTTCTTGAAGCAAAACTTTTCTAAATGCCCAATTTTATGGCAAAAATCACATTTAAGAACAGATTTACCACTTGAAGAACAACCCTCATTTTCAAAATGTTTATAAGACAACTTAATTTCATTTGAATCAGGAAATTGTTCTTTAGAATTTATAAAATTGGTAACATCAAATTCTTTTCCTTCAAAATCAAGCCCTTTAGTAGGAACAAAATCAGAATAAGAGTTTGTTGGATCATAACATGTATTTTCATTAATAGTTTTGACGGCATCACCGGCATTCCAATAACTCTTTAACTTTTTCAAAGCCACTTCTAGTTCCTTTTTACATTTATCAAATTTAATCAAAACGGCCTTTAGTTCAGCTTGAGATTCATCAAATTTACACAAAACTTCCTTGTTTTTAGTTTCAAGAGAATGATTAAGTTCGGTTAACATGACAATCCTTTTCTCTAAAAACGAAACATCATTTTCAAGTTCATCAATACGAAAAACAGATTCTTCGATTATTAACTTGATTTGATCGCCCAAAATTATATTTTTAACCATTAAACTAGAATTAATTTGACCTAAGTCATTGCAATCCTCAATCGTGTTCTCAAAAGATTTAATACTCACACAATCCTCTAAATTTGTACTCACGCACCCTTCCAAAATGACATCACTGTCTTCATTTTCAGATTCATCAATATCACCAAAAATATCATCAACATTAGATATAGAAGCTGTGAATGTAGGGTGACATGGAGTAGGTGAGGTACGAGATAAAATCACTTTGTCTAAAACAAAATTATCTACACATAAATCGGAATCATCCGAACTAGTAGATACGCAATCATTAATGTTCTCGGATATAAAGACAACACGCGAGGTAAAAGTAACTAAATTAGCACAACTAGTATCACTATCACAAATAGAGATATCATCGCATAAACTAGATAAATGTGTAGAAGATAGTGAAATGTCCCAACCATCTAAAGATGTAGTGCAAGATGAAATATCTTTAACTTCGGCTGCACCCATCATTTGGCAAATAGCATTCTCGCTTTTAATGTCAAATTGTGAATAACACTTTGATTCTCTAAAACATTCATAAAGGGATTTTCTAGAAGAAAAATCAGCATCACCATATAAGTTTCCCATGTTTAAAAAATAGATTTTAAATGATATAAAATATAGATTTTAAAGAGTTCAGGATCTTTGCGGAATAAAAACTTTTATAAAGTGAATCCTGATGCTCTGATACCACTTGAAAAAGGAACCCAAGGGTCACACTAGAAAGAACCAAGGGGTAATTGCTAATGCGTATTAGGTAAATAAAAAAATCTCCAACTCTTTTAAATCTTTAATACAAAATCTATTATAAATTTTAAGTGAGAAAACACTCACGCACACTATTAGTAAAGATGATGATGCTAGAAGTAAAGAATAATTCCCTTTAAGAATGAGATGAGGAAAAGTAGAGTGTGACACAATATATGTTATCGAGGAACCCACCTTAGTGGTAAACCCCGTGTCCCTAGTCCCAGGACAGCCCGCGCACTCAAGTCCACTATTACCGATTATAGGTTACAGATTACAGTCCTCCAAGTCCACAATGAATTAAACTAAGCAAATACAAACCCGTACACCCAGCCTAGTCTAAAACAACCCAACTTGACTGAAAATCAGTCAACCCAATAACACCCCGGTAATAGAGACTATCGCTCACTCACTACACAAGCACAACGACACACTCAAACCCGAGACCCCGTGAAGTTGTGCAACACACAAATATAATAATAGATATTGTTTTAATCAAAACAACAAAAAATAATCTTGTTTAAAAATAGACCAAACAACCAAGGTTTAAATCTATTTTACTTGACAAGACAAATTACCAATCAAGGACTAATTGAAAGGTAAGACAATATTGAATTAATCAATACTAAAAAGAATGTTTAAATATTAAGTCCCAAGACACAAGTAAGGTCTTCCTTAATATTTAATATTCAAGTAAAGATTAATTCTAAAAACAAATTAGTTGGCGCAAATGACCACAAATAAAATCCCAACAATTGTGTCGCGCAACTAAGATAAAAATTAACCTAACACCAAATATAATATGAATCAATTTAAATAGGTGTTATGTTAAAAATATTAAGTCCAAGTAAAATGAGCAAAAGATAAATAAGTGTAGCACTTAGCTCATATAAATTGGGACTTAATTAAAATAAATAAAATAAGATTACAAATATTAAATTCCAATTTTAGTATAAACCAATACTATGACAAGGATTGGATCAAATACTCATACACACATAAACACTACCTTAAGTTATAAAAGAATACAACAAAAAGTATTCAACTTAGGCAATAAAAAGTGTACGAGTCAAATGGTCCAATCCAAGTCAAGTGAGTACGAGATAAAAAGTGTAGCACTCGACTCACTAAAATAGGATGGGTTTAACTAAAATAAAATTTAAATAAATAAAGATGTGATATAAAGACTACACACTAATTAAACCCAACTAAATAAAGTGAACACACAAAAGTTCAACTTAGAGGGTGTAACTAGTTAGTCAAAAACCAAATATCTTTATTCCCAAATAAATCAAACCAGATTATAAATAAATAAAAAATGTGTGACACAAAAATAAGTTTTGATAATAAAGTGTACACACAAACTGAAATGGGTGTAAATAAACTCTACAAACCAAACACCCAATAAGCCTACTAAAATTCAGTCCCAATAAATTTTAGTTCAAATAAATTTATCCAAATAAAGTTGGCCAAAAATAAAGTCACATTCCAAATAAACAAAGTGTGCACACACTAAATGAGTTGGGTATAAACTAAGCTCCAACAATAAATACCCAACAACCAAATAAATTTTAATTCAGATTAAAATATTATTTTTATAAACAGTGTGTGACACAAAATAATCTAAGTCCAATAAAAGGTGTACACACACTAAATGAGTTGGGTGTAAAATAAGCTCCAACAAAAACACCCAACAAAAGGACTTAGTCCAAAACAGTTCCAAATTTCAGTTCAAAATAAATCCAAGTTCAAATTAATTTTTGGTTCAAATTAAAGTCCAAGAACAAATTAATTTTAGTCAAAAGGATTTAATCCAAATAAAATATTTAGTCCAAAGATGTATAGGCCAAAGTTTAGTGAGTCAACAATAACAAACAACAATCTCATACAAACTTTTTGATGATAAAAAAACAGTATTATGTCTAGATTCAAATACCACCAAAAAAAACTTATTTTTCTTTTTGTGTTTTGTTTGATAAAGAAGGTTAACTTTTACCAAGAAACAGTCACACACCAAAAGCTTTAACTTGAAGAAAAAATGCAGAACTAAATCACATACCAAACCAACAACAGTTGATCAAAAACAATTCCAAGAAGCAAAAAAAATTGCGTACAGTTAACTGGAAATATATATATATGTATATCAGTATGTATATGTATGTTTATATGTGTATATAAATATACACACACATAGTATAGAACACACACACACACGCTGAAAACAGCACACACGCACACACTCAAGAACACATACACACACTGAAAATAGCGCACACACACACAGCCACAAACACTGTTCACACGCACACACTCTCACAGCAAACACAGATCCAAAAAAAAAAAACTATATATATATATATATATATATATATATATATATATATATATATATATATATATGTATATGTGTGTGTGTGTATATGTGTCTCTATATATATATGTATATGTATATATTAGATATATGGAGAGAGAGAGGAAAAACAGTTACCAAAAAAATTGGTCGCCGGAAACTTGAGTCCACCGGAAATCGAGCCGAAAAAAAACCGAGGACAACACCTCAAAAATGGATGCCAAAAAAAACAGTGGCTGGAAATCGATCAAACCACGGTCGCCGGAACTCACAGCTCCGGACCAAACCACCACCGGACAATCCCCAAAACCGATCTTCAAACCCCCCACACCGAAACCTCCAAATCAGAACCGATCCAAAAAAAATATTGAGAGAGAGAAGTATGGTTCGGCCAAAGCTTTAAAAATGGGAGATCTCACAAAACAAACCAAAGAGAGAATCTTTGAAACAAAAATGGGAGAGAGAGACTATACAAAAAAATGAGAGAGAGTGTGTTTCTTCCAAACAAAAAAAACGGCTGTGATAAAAAAATGAGAGAGAAATATGTTTAACTTATACCAAAAATAAAACCCTAAAGGGCTTTCCAAAAAGCCCAAAGCTTAAAAGCCCAAAAAAAATAAAAACACAAAAAAAAAAATATAAAATCCGAAAATAAGAATAAAGAATAAAATAAAAAAATTGAAACACAAAAATAATGATACTCATAAAAAATACAGATCATACTACAAAGTTATGAAACAAAAAAAAACACAAAATAAATATTCTGAAATTTTTTTTTTTTATATATCAAGTCAAATAAAATAAAAGACTTGAAATATAAAATAAACTTTAAATTCAGAAAGATATCAAAACTCACACACAAAAAAAAAATTATATGACACCCAAAATAATTTGTACATTACACAACAAATATTTTTCTCAAAAAAATAATTTATATAATAAATCAATATAGGAAAATATGATTTAAGATATAAAAAATAGATTTGAATAAAAATAACAAAATGCAAGATCATATAAATAAATAAAAAATTGTTTGTCTCAAGATTGAGCCAACACAAGAAGAATGAGATGTTCATATCCAAGGGTGGACGGCGCATCCCTCTATCATTGATTTGGTGAATCTGCTCTCTAACCAAGAAGCAATGGTTAAGAAGATGTCTTGCAAGTATCCTTCTAATGCGGATGATGCGTTATTTACCATAGACAAATTCAAATACAAAAATGATTCCAAACACTCATCAAAGGGTGGTAAGCAGCCAAGAGCCGAAGTGGAGTCGATAAGCAGTTCTAAAGTGTTCTACAGATGCGGAAAGGTGGGACACTTTAAACGCGATTGTCGTGTGAAGGTGAAATATTATAGGTGTGGAAAATCTGTCCATATCTTGAAGAATTATCATGTAAAGATTGGTGATGAGAATGCAAATGTTGTTCACAAGACTAAATATTATGATGAGCCAAAGTGGGAGCAATATTTCTCCATCAAAGTTATTGATCAAGAAGACAGTGTAGCCTCTGTTGTGCACCAGACTAACGCACATATGGATGTTAATGTCTCCATTTACTATAGGAAATAGTGGATCATCGATTAAGGTTGCTCACATCATGCCACAGGAGATGCTACCTTACTTTTAGATGTTCGTCCACATATTGGGAAGCGTGTAATTATTATCGCTGATAATCCAGTCCACCCAGTGCTTAAAGAAGGTCATATTGAGGTTGCAAGATCGAATGGAGATGGAGTCTCTCTAAGAGATGTTTATCATGTTCTCGGATTAGCAAAGAACCTCGTATCAGTTTCACAAATAGCTTGTGAGGGGAATTATTTTATTTTTGGCCCGAATGATGTTCAGATTCTTACAAATTTAAAGAATCTTGTTGTTGCTGTTATTTTCATTGGGCAAAAGAAGGAGTCTTTATATGTTTTGTTTGTAAGTGAAGCGTATGTTGAAAAGACAAGTCAAAATACTAGTGCATCACTTTGGCATGCTCGACTTGGGCATGTTAGTTATCAACTACTGCAGTAAATTTTGATGAGGAGATTACTTGAAGGTGTTCCTTTCTTAAGGTCAGTGCATCAAGATGTGGTTTATACCGATTATCAATATAGTAAGTCACATAGCCTTCTATTTTAGCGATCTATGAATCATACGTCTTTTATGTTCCAGTTGGTACATTCAGATCTCATGGGACCAACTAGAATACCGAGCTATAGTGGTTTCCGATATATGTTGGTTATTTTTTATGATTTCTCTCGCTATTGTTGGGTGTATTTTCTGAAGAACAAGAGTGAAGCTCTCTCCAACTTCATAAAGTTCAAGTTAATTATTGAGAAGGATTTTAGGTCCATATTAAAGTGTTTGTGCATCGATAACGGGGGAGAATATATATCACGTGACTTTTTCCAATCTTTCGAAGAACATGGTATTCATCGCCAAATGACATGTCCCGATACCCCACAATATAATGGAGTCGTTGAGCGCAAGTTGGCACATCTTACAGCAATGACCCTATCTTGGTTGCATGATAAGAACCTTCCTCAAGAGTTATGAGCATCAACTATGAAATGTGCTTGTCATATGATAAATTGATTGCCTCTATAGCCAGGCTGGAGATGCATGGATCCCGTGACCAAAAAGATTGTTACTTCTTAGGATGTCGTATTTGATGAGGTCTCAACTTTGTACTCGGCTCTTGTCCATAGAGAAACCTCTTAACAGATGCCACTAAGTAACTCTGCTCTTGAGTCTCTACCTATTTAAGAAGATTCTGGTGAAACGAGGAGGATTGAGTCTTTATCACATAATAATACTTCACAAGATGAAGTCATGTGACGAAGGACGTCAAAGCAAAGGAGTCCACCTGACTACTTAACTGATTATGAAGTTCAGTTAAATCAGTGCACCGTACTCCGTTATTTTATGATGGGAGATACATATGAGAATGAGCCTACATCCTACAATGAAGCTCAAGGGAATTCTGATCGGGATAATGCAATACGAGATGAAATATTAGCCCTGAAGAAGAATTCTGCCTGGGACCTTGTACCTAAGCCAAAGAATGTCGATCTTATCACGTGCAAATGGGTTTATAAGTTGAATAGGGCATTAGATGGGACCATTACAAGGCACAAAGCTCGCTTAGTTGCTCATTTTTTTTCTCAACAATATGGTTTGGATTACGAGGAGACCTTTAATCCTGTTGCAAAGATGATGATTATTCGTACTATAATTTCCTTAGCTGCAAGCAAATACTGGACTCTTTGGCAGCTCAACGTGAAGAATACATTTCTTTATGGAGAATTAAATTGTGATATATATAGAATAACCAAATGTATTTATTTTTGAGGAGTTTCCTGATCATGTGTGCTGACTTAAGAAGGTATTATATGGCCTCAAACAAGCACCTCGCGCGTTGTACGGTAAGATACCTGAGTATTTTTCATTTTGTGGCTTTCATTCTTCTAGTTCGGATCCTAACCTCTTTGTTAAGATGAAGTCATCACTGTCCACATTTATTCTCCTCTACGTGGATGATATGACAATTACGGGAGATGATACGACTGAAATCATACGTCTTCAAGACGATTTTTCTATTCGCTTTGAAATGAAAATTTTGGGTAAAGCCCACATTTTCTTAGTTTAGAAGTGGAGAGATCCAATGGATATTTTCTTTCACAAAGGGATATGCTACAAAACTGTTAAATCATTTTGGTATAGAAGACTCAAATGATACAACCACTCCCATGAACCCAGGTCTCAATTTACAAAAGGTTGAAGGAGAACTCTTGGATGATGTAACCAAGTATCGTAGACTTGTGGGGAGTTTATTATACTTGGAAATCACTCATCCTGATTTGTCTTATTTTGTAAGCATAGTATCTCAGTTTATAAACCAGACATGTGTTGGTCATATGATAGCAGCAAAATAGAAATTGCTGTATATGAAAGGGACATTGAACTACGGGTTATTTTATGAACATAATATAGGTTTTTCTTTACTTGGTTATGTTGATGTCGACTGGGTCAGGGGTGTGAATGATAGACGCTCCACCTCGGGTTATAGTTTTAGTATCGGTTCATCAGTCATCTCTTAGTGCATCAAAAAGCAAAATACTGTGGCACTTTCGGATGCAGAAGCTGAATATACTGCATCCACAATGGCTACTCAGGATTGTATCTGGATTACAAGACTTATTCAAGACATAGATGAGGTTTTCGACTCTCCTATTCCCATCTCTTATGACAATGAGAGTGCTATCAAACTAGCTGGAAATTCGATATTTCATGCTCGTATGAAACATATTGCTATTCACCATCATTTTGTTCAAGAAAAGGTACTTACTTAAGAAATTGAGCTGCAGGCAATACGCACAGACGATCAGGTTGCATATGGTTTTACAAAGTCACTCTATAGAGCCAAGTTTGAGAAGTTTCGAAGAAAGTTTTTTCTTATTGATCGAGGAAATGCATTAAGGGGGAGTGTTAGAAATTAGTGCACCCTCTCGAGTATCTATCCTAGTTATATTGTTTTTCTATTTTTTAAGAGTTTGTTAGTTGATTTAATCAGCATTAGCTTAGTTATTTGATTTAGTCTTTGGTTTTAGTTTGATAGGAGTCTGTAATGGAGGTTGTTAGTCATTTAGTTGAGTAATTCAAAGAAGCAGCAACTATAAATAAGTGTCATATAACGTTGTTATATCATCTCATTTTATCAATATAACTTTGCATTTTATTCCATGTTTCTTTATTGAATAATCACTTTTACTAATCTTGTTCTTTAGTTTCTCCAACTACCTAAGTTTGTGCTAAAATTCAGCCACAAAGGTGTTCGATGAAATGCTTCACAGGGATTACTGAGGGTTAAGTTTGGGGGTTTTAGGGTTAGTTTTGATTTTGAGTAAATGAAGAAGAGGGCATTTTTGTCCAAAAAAATATAGGGGGTAAGTCAAAATACGTTGCGATAAGGATTTATAATTTTTAAGGGGGATGTTAAAGGCATTCCCCCCAAAAAATCACAAATGTCACATATTTCCTATCTTAAATCTACTTCTAATTACGTCAAAGGATATTTAAACTAGTAATCTTCATTTTAACTCATTTGATCATTTTTCTTCTCTCTCTGACCTTCTTCTTCTCTCAACCTAATTCTAACCTCAACCCTAACACTAAACACCATCATCACTGCTTGTCATCGTCTCCCATCGCTGTAAAATCTCTCACTCTCTCTCTCGCTCACTCTTTGAATTCTCTCCTCATCTTTTTCTCGTTGTCCTCTTTCTTCTTTATCCATTCACTTTATGTTCTCCCTTTCTCTTTGAGCTCTCTATTCTCTCTCTTTATAAAAGTATATATGATATGTGTATATGTATTCTTATATACACATATTTATGTATATACAAACGTAGTTTGGCTGTAGGTGCGATTTTTTTTTCGATTTGAGGTTTATTGGAGATTTGGGGTTGGTTATGATTTTAATGGTTAGTGGTGGGTGTGGTGTTGATATTAGGGGTTTGGTGATAATTTTGTGGTTATTGGTGGGTGTAATTTTTATAATATGGTTGGTGATGGTTAGGTTGGTGTTGGTGGGTGTAGTTGTAATATTGGGGGGTGATGGAAATTTTAGGGGCTTCTTACGACTACAGTGTTGGTGTTTGGTGGTGGTTTATCGGTGGTTGGTAGCATTTTGTGAGATAAGGGTGACGACAGTTATGGGTTGGAGGTGGTTGCCAGGGTTAGGGTTAGGTGGTGGTGGTAGTGGTAGTGGTGATAAAATTAGGGTTATGGTTTGAAATCATTTTGGGGGGTGGGGTAAAATAAAATTTTGAGAATTTTTATTAGGGGTGAAAATGAAATTTATAAAAAAAGTAAATGGGTTTAACTATTGTTTTTCAAAATGAGGGAATCACTTTTGGGTGCCATTAGTAAAACATGACTCAAAATGTTTTATGGTGATTTGGAGATTTTTTTTATGCTGCTTTTAACAGCTCTTATTTTCACTACACCAAATCTGTCGAATTCTCACGGTCATTGATCTTGACAATTCTGGGCGAGATAACTTTTTTGTCACGGTCTTGTCACGATCATTGACCGTGACAAGTTAATTAGAATTGTCACGGTCGTGTCACGGTCCTTGATCGTGACAAGTTTTTATCACGGTTAAGGACCGTAACAAAGTCGTGACAGTAATTAAAAAATTATCACGGTCAATGATCGTGACAATTCTGGGCAGAATTAAAAAAAAATCTGCTGGGCAGTATGGCCACTGCCACTGCCCAACAGTATATATGTACTTGTTATAGCAATGTTGTACCTGTTCAAACATTATATATTCAAATAAAATAGAGATAGTGCAAATATACATTCAAAATAGAAACAATCACATACCTGTTCAAAACTTTGGGATTCTCCATAAAGTACCTCAATTGTTTAACTCCATCGTTTGACCCCAATCCCGTAATTTCGATTGTCTTTAGGTGTGATCTCAAACAATCAGGTACATACCATTCCAACCACGATGTCCCGATTTGTTCACAACAAAATGAAAAACCCTAATATAAGAAGAAACAACATCACCATCAATTATCTCAAATCTATAAACTATTTAGCTGGAAGTGATGTTATGAACCCTTGATGTACCTCAAAGATAAGAACCTCTAGAAAGGACAACTTTTGAGAAAATTCAGCACCAATTTCCAGTTCCAGTTCCACTATAAGAATCAGCCACTGCAAGACACTGCACAAGAGTGTAGTGCCACCCAACAAGCAAATATTCATAAAAATCAAAATCGAAATTGAAATTTAAATATTCATATAAATATAAATACATTACCTATAATGCCACCCAAACAGCTAACTTAAGTTCATATGGCACCTCCTTCCAACTAATGTACCCCGAGCAATCGTGTCAAATATAATTTCCTTCGTATCTGAACACTAAGAAATGCCATAATCCTATGGAGTTATGCTCTGCAAATGCCTTCCAACCGTTGTGTAGCCAAACATCACCAGTTGAAATTGTTAATTCCACTTTCCATATTTTCCCATGTTTTGCTAGAGGTTCCAAGTGGTGGGGTATGGAAAGTGTAATTGACAACTTCAACTGGTGATGTTTGGCTACACAGCGGTTGGAAGGAATTTGTAGAGCATCACTCCATAGGATTATGGCATTTCTTAGTGTTCGGATATAAAGGATAGATGAAGAGATTCAGTCTCCTCTCCACAAATAGGGCACCCTAAATAACCATGTACTAATCACATATTAAAGGTAAGAAGCGTATATTCATGGATTGGTATAAACAAAACTTAAATTTCAAATTCAAATTCAATTTATAATAGAAAAATTATGCAGTCCCAAACTGTCCAAACGCATTGGAATATTTCGGTACAAATTGAAATATTTATTACAAATTGAAAAATGTTTAAAATTCGGGTTATCATAAAAAATGGATTGATATTTGGTAGGAGCAGCCAAGTCATCCACACTACTATTTAGACGTTTTGGCGCGTGTTGGACAATTGACCACGGCTCGTTGTTGATATACTCCGAGTAAAACACTTGGTTAACCTTTTGAAATGCACAAACAAATGGCTCATCGCTCAAGTGGTCGTTGCTCTTCAACTTGGAGAAGTCAACCATGATCAAATTGGTGACACGATCAACTTTACAATCATTTTTATCCCCAACTCTTACCCAGTCACAGTAAAATACAACCTCTTTGAAGCTTATATAATCCAATTCAAATATATTTTGGATTACACCATAGTAAGTCATTTAAGCTTCAACGAGGTTTTTATCTTTTGCGCTTGTATGAAATGCTCGAGTTCTGTACATTTGTACTTTCCTCGTACACTTTAGCGCCGAAAATGTAACCGTTCAAACGTTACTTTTTGTACTCTTGTGCCACGAACAAGGGTCCAGTGGCTAGACGATCAAGCCTTGATGTCGCATCACCCATCTTTAAGTGCTGAGAATATAGATAAATTAATTATATTAGTTAGGGGTGTTCAAAAAATTGACTGGACTGACGGACCGAACCGAACTGAGCCGAACCGACCCCTTTTTTTCGGTCTTTTTTCTTAATCGGTCCGGTCTCAGTTTATTTTTTTGGTGGACCGACTTAGTCGGTCCGGTCCACTGTTTACAGTTTCAAAAACCCTGTTAGGACCGACCCGGACCGACTGTATATAAAATAATATATTTTACATATATATGTATATATATATAAGATAAATAAATAGTAAAAATATATATTTCAATATTTGATTAGTTTAAATTATAGTTTAATCCAATAGTAAGTTTGTTTTAATCGCAAATTTTGATATTTTTTAGTTTTTAATGTTTGAAAAAAATAGACTCGGGTATATTTGTACTATTATAAATGATGTAATTCATTAATGTGAGGACCGAAGGGTTAGACCGGACCGACCCTATAAAAAACCGAACCGACTAGGGTCGGTTAACCGACATTATCGGTCCGGTCTCGACCCATTTTTTTAGAGGACCGACCAAGTCGGTCCGGTCCAAAAAAAACCTTAAAACCGAACCGGACCGGACCGCGAACACCCCTAATATTAGTGGTAAAATTTGAGTGTAATGTAACGTTATATAACGACTATTTTCATTATAATTACCTCTTGTGTCAACCACAGCCTAAATTCGCTATCTGATTGTACCATTGTTTTTCTTCTTTTATTGTTCTCACGGGCTTCATATTTTTTGCATATTAAAAAATTAATCATGTATAAAATAATCTAAAATAATGTTAAACATTATAATAATCGAAACTTACTTTTTCCATTCTTCGACATCTTCATGTGTGTCAAATAGATAACGAGCTACTTGTTCATGTTGCAAACTCGTTAATTTCACTTGTTTTTCCACTTGAATCTTCATGAGCACTTGAATCTTCTACATTATCAGTAACCTCATTCTCCTCTGCTTCATAAACTCCGTACTCATCATCAACTAAATCCTCTAACATATTATAATCTACGTCGTCCCCTTCTACATCTATTCTACTTGTTGAAGGTTGTTGTGAAGGTTGGTCGGGGATAAAAGGAACTTTCAATTCACCGTGAAAACTCCAAAATCGATAACTATCTTGCATACCCGATCTTAACAAATGTAGTTCAACTATTTTCCTGTCAAACACATTACTATTCTTACACCTAGCACACGGACACGAAAACTCTTCATCTTTGCATATTTCACAAATTCGTTAGCACCTCTGCGAAACACATCCTCCATTCTATTTGTCTCACCCATCCACTCTTTGTATTTCGGATATCCCATCACAGCCACCACAACTAATCACCTATTAAAGATACGAAGCGTATATTCATGGATTAGTATAAACAAAACTTAGATTTACAGTATGTTTCATTTAATTATGTCTTATTTATATTCAAATTCAATTTATAATAGAAATTTCTATTTCCTCCATCTCCACTAAAGGGTGAGTGGTCCTATCCCATTCAAGACCACATTTTTCTGTAATATACTTAACAACTCATGAACATTGTTACGATTTGAAAAAAATTCGACAGCATATCCCTGTCGTTCTCCAAGTACACGACGTAGATTGGCAAGTGTGAGTGTTATTTCAATTGATCAATTGAAATAACAGTCAATCTAGTATGTACCCAGAGAACATTAAGATACGACTACAGAACTTCCTCCAAAAGTAACAATTTTAAGCCACTAAGAATATTATACAGTCTCAAACTGTCCACACGGGACAATTCAAGAGATCTCATTACAGGGGTAATGACTCTCGAACGGGTCTAAGGGCTATTGAATGCGTACGCATAAGAACTAGAAGGCTAGTATCTATGCGCACTATATTTAATTTCAAGTATGTTTCATTTAATTATCATACTATATATATTGTTCGATATACAAAGTAATTTTCAAAAAAAGTTGAAAAATCTCACCCCCATATGGACAATGATCTAGGGGTTATGCCACTTTTAAAACTAACCAACCCAACATTTACTAAACAAAATAATCCAACAACAATGTCAACAACAAATGTATAACCCATACTCCTTCTAATTCATTTACTCAATTAATTCATTTCATAAATTAAACTAACAATTAAAGTATACAATTATTAATTTACTAATTTACAATGATGGGCAATCCTACTTTCATATGAAATGGGCGCTAATTATTAATTTACTTTCATTTAAAACTATACAATTAAAGTTACAATTAAAGCCATACAATATATTAATTAAAGCTATACAATTGTTAAGATTGCCCCACCACACACACACCCACCACCACCCCACCCCATGCCCCCTCCCCCCGCCACACACACCTGCACACACACACACACACCCCACCCCTGCCCCCCTCACCCCACCACACACATCACACCCACCACACACCACACACACACTCACACACCTGCACACACACACACACACACCCTGCCCCCCTCCCCCCAACACACACCTATATATACACATGTATAGAAATGAAAGAGAAAGA
This sequence comes from Sambucus nigra, assembly GCA_949130495.1. Taxonomy (NCBI): domain Eukaryota; kingdom Viridiplantae; phylum Streptophyta; class Magnoliopsida; order Dipsacales; family Adoxaceae; genus Sambucus; species Sambucus nigra. The sequence goes on along the minus strand of OX422215.1, from coordinate 297,153,023 downwards.
GAGGAAAAAAACATACCTTAGAGAGAGAGAGAGCTGGAAATCGCTTAGAGAGAGAAAGAGAGGGAAAACAAAAAAACGGTGGGAAAAAAGAAAGCGTAGGGTTTTTTTACTGAACAATTTGTCATGGACGTATCACGATCAAAGACCGTGACAAGTCCGTGACAAGTAAATTTGCCACGAGCTTGTCACGGTCATTGACCGTGATAAGACTTTATCACGGTCTTGTCACGGTCAATGACCGTGACACAAAATGCGTGTTTGTTGTCACGGTCAATGAACATGACAAGGCTAAGCGGCTAAAGGGTGCCAATTTTTCCATTTTGGTGTAGTGTTTATAGACACTTGGACCATAAATATTGTAGTGAGGTTCATAAATTTAAAATGGAAAGTAGCTTAGTCATATGGTTGTCTTATCTTATCAGCAAATGTGTTCGAGGTAGTTTTTATCTTTTTGACGAGCACGTCTGACTCTTTTCCTCCTCACTCCCTCTACTCTGGTGAACGAACTTGGTTATTCTCCTTGTCATCTTCTTCACCTCTCTCTACTTATGTGTGGGTATGTAAAACATTGTCTTTGATAACATATTTTTGAGCGCATATTATCTTAGTTATTTGCTCATGAATGGAGCTTTGTCATAAGATTTTTCTTAAATTTGGTTGTTGTCATAACTTTTAACCTTCTTATGATCATATGCCTTTTGTATTGTGATTAGGCACAAATATTCCATATTTATCCCCTTAATTTTGGTATTTTTACAATCCCTAACATTGCATTTATTATGAATTTATCTCATGTTTGTTTTATTAACCTTTTTGGTGAGTATTTCACGTTTTATGTATTTCTCACATGTTTTATAGGTAAATCGTGCAATTGGATGAAGGAGAAAAGTCAAAACAGTGAAAGATTTGTGAAAAAGTAAAGTCAAGAGCAAATCGATAAATTTTCAGCAAAAAAACGGAGGAGGAGCCAACAGAGAAGTTGAAGAGCTAGAAGTCACAAGGATATTAGAAGAAACGATACCTAAATCTGAGTTATATTAAAGAAGTTGTGAACATTTGAAATTGAGAAGAAATCCAGGGGCAAACTTCCATTAAAGAAAAAAGGCAAAGCTGAGGGTTCACTTTTGGTGAGGGTTCGCTCCCTGATGGTTCGGTTTAGCCTGAGGGTTCAGTCTCTGGCGGGATTTCCTATTATTTCCTAGGTTCTTACTAATGTAGTTTAGGTCTAACCTAACCTCTTTGGACGAATTTTAGCATATGTCTAGGCCTATTAAGAGTATTGTTAACATTATTTTAGTCTTAGTTATGCAACCTATGACCCACAACTAATTGGAGAAGAAGAATTTCACTTTTCATCATCAAATTCATTCAAGATTTATTCTTTTTTCGAATTTCTTCCTTTTGTGTGGATTATTTGCATTGCAAGTTTATTTCTTAAAGTTTGGTATAACAATTCCTTCTCTTATTTATTGTCATTCAATAATGATTGCTTGCATCATGATGTTTAATTGCGTAGAGATTACATTCATATCTGGCTAAACTCATAGTGAGTTGGGGAACATGAACCTAGCCTAGGGTTTTCGATGTTAAATATAAAATTCAAAATAATTAGGTAATTAATTATTAGAGTTTGATAATTTAATCGGAACTAATATTGTATGTCTCTGAACTTTGTTTGTCGAATACAATCGGAGTGTTTGACAATACAATATACATGTCGGTAATTTTATCATTCGTATCAATTAATTTGTTGACCAAGTATTGTGCGGATTAACGTCCACACACGTTTGCTGCTTCAAATTAGTTTATGCTCTTCTTTCAATTAATTAAGTAGTTTTCGAGAATTTTATATTTAGCGAAGATAGTCTACGGTTCGAGAGACGGGATCCTAACTCCATCTTTCCCAAAGGTATTTTTAAAACCAAAGTTTTAATTTTGCTTTTAGTAGTTAATTTGCTCTTGCTTAGTTCAATTTACTTACAGAGATAGAATTTTCTCGAAAAACAAAAATCACATTTTCTTTCTTTCTTGAGTCGAAACCTATATCTTAGAAGCCAACCTTGCATTCATCATCGTTCTATGACCTATTCCCTAAGGATTCGACCCCCACGTACCGAGTTATTACTTGAGCGATCGACTTGCACTTGAGTCGTAAGTACACACATAGCACACACAATCTGCATCGCATCAAGTTTTTAGCACCGTTATTGGGGACTAGATAGATTGTAGATTAGGTCGAATTGATTTTAATTTGACTCTAATTCCTAAAAAAGCTAAAAAAAATCATAAATTATGAAAATCCAAAAAAATAAAAAAAATAAAAAAATCTAAAAAATCGTAAATAAGAAAAAAGAAAAGTAATTCTCTTAAGTCATTAAATGGAAAATACTTAGCCCAATCCACATCCCGAGCCAATAGTAGAACTCACTCTTTCGAGCAATAACACTCTAAATTTATGGGTACCACCTGCTACACTGAGTAGTCACACCATGAGTAAAACGTCTGGGGACTCCGGTGAGGATAGTGATTCTTTAAGTGTGAGTGTGATGTCGGATAACGCTACTTTCAGAACGGGAGAGGGTGTGGTGCCATACCACCTCATAAAAGACCACTTATACCGAAGCGAACCATCGCTCCGGGGTGCATTATATTCCCGTACAATGCAAGGCAATTCCACTTTAGGAACGAGATGATTTAATTTTTTTCCTACTTTTCATGGTACGGAGTTAGAGAAGCATTATCTCCACATTCGAGAGTTCGAGGAGGCGTGCGAAATGTTTAATGATTAAGCTTGCACCCAAAACGTCGTACGTATTAAGTTTTTCCCCTTCTCACTTAAGGACAAGGTCGAGACTTGGCTTTGGACTTTGGAACCAAACTATATCAGCAGTGGAGAGATATGGAAGTTAAATTTCTCCAAAACTTCTTTCCCACTCGCAGGACCAACTCTATTAGGGCTCAAATTCAAACTTTTAATCAAAATAATAATGAGTCCTTTGATAAGTGTTGGGAGAGGTTCAACGATTTGGTTAACATGTGCCCACATCACGATTTTGAGAAGTAGAGACTCATCTCCTACTTCCATCATGGGCTTACACTAAGTTCTAAGCAACCTGTAGAAAAAATGTGTTCGGGAGAGTTCTTCGGGTTAGATGCGGATGATGTGGAGGCCTATTTTAAGTATGTCACCAAAATTACTCAATCTCGGGACACATCTAATTTGAACACCCAACCAAAGGCTAAAATCATGTCTACAACTCCTTCCATGTTCAGACTCGACCAATTGGGCAAAGAAGCCGAGTTGAAGCTCCGAATTAATCAATTAGTCAAACGGCTAGAAGACGTGGTAGAAGTTAGGGGGAAAGATACATCCGGCCCATCTCGAGATTTAAATGAGGCGATTTGTGCGATGTGTGAGGCGGAACATTTAACGAAGGAATATCCAACTATCCCCATCTATAAAATTATGCTTCAAGAGCAAGTTGAAGCAGCGGGAGATTATAAAGGGAATTTTAAATCCCCACATGGGAACTCTTATAATCCCTCACGGGAGAACCATCCTAGTTTTAATTATGGGCAACTGAATGCATCGTTGAACCCAAATCAATACGTTGCCCAATAATTGCCACCACTCCCACCTTTCCTACACGCGCCACAAATGTATGCGCCTCCTCACACACCTTATGTGATCCCACAACGAAAGAGTCTTAAGGGTACTCTTGCTCAATTTATGCAAACTCTGTCTCCGATCAATTCCCAAATTGCTCAAAATTTTGTCGACATAAAGGCATTGCTATCTAAGTTGCAATCCTCTTTATATGTCCAAGATAAGGGGAAGTTTCTGGCCCAAGGCCAATGACTTCCCCAAGGTTAAAACTGTGTGAGCTCTACTCCCAATGAAAATCAAGAGCAATGTAAAGCGGTAACCATTCTACGTAGTGGAAGAGTTGTTGACTTTTTACCTCCTCCACATAATGTGAAAAAAGACAAGGAGGTTTGGCCCAACACGAAGAGATTGAAGATGCCCCTTGAATGAGAGTGAGAAAGAAGACACAGTTAGGTACTAAGTGGTAGTAAAATTTCTGATAGTTGCACCATACCCACAACGGTTGAAACCTCATCCTAAAGGGACCTCCCGCGATGACATTTTATAGGTGTTTAAGCAATAAAGCAAATTCTCGCGTACGCTAAGTTCTTAAAGGACTTCCTCGTGGTAAACTAAAGTTAAAGGTGAAGTAAAAGGTTTTTTTCACAAAGAATGTTGGCTCGTTACTTTTGAACGACCTCCCACCAAAGTTCAAAGATCCGGGAGTCCCCACTATTTTGTGTATCATCAGAGAAAGTAGGATAAAGAAAGCCTTATTAGATTAAGGACGAGTGTTAACATTTTACCCTACGCAATCTATAAAAATCTCGATTTGGGAGATCTTAAGCCCATTCAAATTACTTTCCAACTTGCGAATCGTTCCGTGAAGGTACCTCATGGGGTAGTGGAGGACGTTATTGTCCAAGTTGATACTTTTTACTTCTCATTTAGGACATGGAGCCCTCCTCCCCATCAAGCCATAATGTTCCCATCATCCTTGGATGATCTTTCCTAGCTATGGCTAACACGTTGATCAATACGTGTAATGGGCAAATACAACTAACATTTGGGAACATGATGCTTTAAATGAATATCTTCAATATCACCAAACAAATGGGTGATGAGGACGACCTACACGACGTGGATCTTATCGGGGAGTTAGTACAAGAGAACTTTAAGGGTAATAATGTTAGGGATCCAGTGGAGGCGTGTTTAGTGATGATTGTTGAGGAGAGAGAGAGAGAGAGAGATAATATATAGAGTATGATTATGAAATGAGTATGATGAGGGAGAAGCTAGGTTAGAGTGCAGTAAAGTACATTCAACAAGTGAACAATGCCATTATCCCACGGGATAGTGACACAACCGATCTACGTGCTTAGCCACCTGATTTGTCTTTAGATATGACTCTTGAAAAATTTGAGAAAAAATTCGACACAGTTGATGAGGATATCATTGTTGAAGTCCAATCGTTATTGGACTCCTTTTATCACTTAGATGAGAGCAACTGGGATGATAAAATAGATCAATTTTTTCGTTGTGAACGTGAAACCGAGCCTTTTGAGAGTTTACTGAAACATGAAGTTTTATTTATTAGTGATGAGATGGTGAAAAAAATCATTCGAGCATTTCCACCTGGTGACGCATGTTTTGTCCTACCATACTGTCCTTTTCACCACATCCACCTGTGGCATTTAAGTTTTTGGATGAGATCAAGGACATAACTAGAGTATCGTCCGATTTGGAACCCGATTTATTCATTCTCGAGATTTAGAGAAATCTAAGCTTAGGATGTCATCCAGAATTTCAGTATGATAGTCTCTTTAAGTCTGACCATTTATGCTACAAAGTGACTATGCATCTCGATCATTTCATTCACCACATTCATTATGTGCCTCCATGTGTATACTTGTTTCTATTAGGTTAACTCCCAATTATTCAGACTTTTTATTTACTATTTGTGGGAGGTGGAGGTAGTTCTATTGTCGGACCCCGTGTACGGGGATGAGTAGATTTTGGAGAGAGGTCATCGCACCCCCGATGCGTATGGGGTGAGTTTTTGTTACATTTGAGTCGTGTGAATGCATCGTGTGTTTAGGAGTGAGTTGTGAGCATTTTAGCGAGAGTGGAATTTGTTTGATTTTCGAGACCCGTCCCTATAGTGAAAAATGAGCGCGAGGTGAGATTGATGATTCTCGATCAAAAATGATGAATTTCGGTTGAACTTAGTGAGACTTTTAGGGAGCCCAACCCCCGTGCCCGATGGAGTGTGAAATTTGGGAGGAAAAAATGGAAACGTACAAAAATTGTGTTCAGAAAATCGAACCCTCAGCGAAGAGGTTTGGTCCAAAAATTGAACCCTCAGAGCTGAGGGTTTGATTTTGGTAGAGATATAAATCGAACCAATTCGGTTCTAGGAACAAACCAATTCGCTAACTGAACTGGTTTGGCCCACCAAAGCAAACCAATTCGCGTTTTTTTGATTGTGTAATCCTAATTTTGCACCTTAATCTCCTCTTTTCCCTCCACCTCTTCACCTTCCCTCCACCTAGAAACCATTCCCTTTCCCTCCCATCTATAAATACCCCACTCTTCCACCCCTTTTACCTCATACCTTCTAAGCACTCTCATATCCTAATATTCTTTCTAGTTCTCCCTAAGTTTCATATCATTCCCAATCAATGTCGCTAGTCCTTCCCTTTAAGCTCTTGGTGACCATGCTTTTATTTATGTAGTTTCTTTGTTTTTATTTGTCTTATCTCTAAAAAAGAAGCTATGCAATATTCTATCTCTTGCTTTAATGAACTTTGTGCTTGAGTTATATATATTGTCTCTCTGCATTTTAAATTTTGCTAGTTTGATATTCCGCACTATTTCTTTTCTTATATATATTTTTGTCCTTTTCATCGGGGACAATGCAAAGTCTAAGTTAGGGGGTACAAGTGCGTCTTTTAAACTTCAGAAATTTTAAGATGCCCAAAAAAATTGAAAAATATCAAAAACTCTAAAAAAAATAAAAAAATTATAATAAAGTCAAAATTATTTTTGTTAAAAATAAATAAAAATTGGAATTTAAAATCTTAAAAAATAATACTAAATTTTTCTTTGAAGTCTCACTTCGTAAAAATTCATTGCATTATGGCGAAATTGATCAAAAACGGAAATTGAGCGAAAATTGATGACTTATACGAATAAGTGTGGAGATTTTAACCTGGTGAGATTTTTGTGCCTATCTTCATTTTAGAGTAATTAAATCAATCCGAGTTAAAAATAACTCAGAAGTTCTTTCAGTGATAAATTTGTCATTGATCTCTAAATCTGTATTTGATCGGTTACGAAAAATGAGTGGAGATGTTATTTTGAAAACACGCTTAAAATGTCTTATAAAAAAATAAAAATTAATCTCGATACGCATATGATAATTTGATTAGTAATTTGGACATATGAAGTTAGGCCATCGTTTGTTCACCCAGAAATATTAGCCATAAAAATTCATGAAAAATATCCTTTTTGAAAGTCAACAGTATCCCTTTTAGCTTGTTAATTCGAAAAAACGAAATTGGCCCGGAGCTGTGAAAATCGAAAAATTTAGAAATTAAGTCCAAATGGTACATGAAAGGGGAGGAAAAATAGAAAATGCTCATATAAAAATAGAAAAAATGAGGAAAATATAAATAAATTGAATTTTAAAAAAAAGTGAAAAATGAGCAAAAGTTCGAAAAAGTACCAAGGGACAATTACAAAAAAAAAATAACTCTGAAATTTTTGAAACACTTCCATTATTAACCAAAACACCTTAACCCGAAAAAGTCCTAACCCAGTCTGAATAATGAAGTCAATCACCGCGTAAAAAGTTAAAAAATACAAAAATATAATAAGCAAGTAAAATGGTGCAACTGAAGAATGATGTTTTCCCATTTTTCAATGACCGTAATCCATTCATGAGATCTAATCACTATAAAAAAATTCGTCTTTCAATTTGTGTGCGTGAACTCGTGTCAAAATATATTTACTCTTAATTTCACACACCGAGAAAACATAGTTACAATTCGAGTGATTCTTTTGTGAGTGCATCCCGTGAGAAATTGAAGCAAAGCGAATTTTTGAAAAGTAACGCAATGATAAATTGGTGGAAGTTAGTGGTTAATTTTCAACCCCGCACACAGACACACACACACTATGAATTAAGACTTGTCGAACAAAAATTTATTGTAATTATTTTTCTAGAATTTAAATTATACGGTTTTTAATTATTTTGATATTTTCTTTGAGTTGTACCATGTGGTACAAAGCAAATTTTGTGGGTAAATTCACTGAAAACTCTCACGAGACACCACTCGTCATACTAGGGTAAGGTAGGGATTTAACTGCTTATTGCATATGCTAATGCAATCCCTTGTTCGTGAAAAAGGTAACCTATCCCATAGTTAAAACATTGAAAGATTTGTGAGAAAGGAAAGCCAAGGGCAAATTGGTAATTTCTTAACCAAAACCCGAAGGAGGAGCTAACAGAAAAGTTAAAGAGCTCTAAGTCTGAAGGATACTGAAAAAAATGATACCTAAATCCGAGCTACGATGAAGAAGTTATGATCATTTGAAATTGAGAAGAAATATAGGGGTTAAACTGCAATCAAGGAGAAAAGGCAAAGCGGACGGTTCGCTTTTGGTGATGTTTCGCTCTCTAAGGGCCCGATTTGTCCTAAGGGTTTAGTCTCTAGCAGGATGTCTTATCTTTTCCTAGATTCTATCTAATGTAGTTTGGTTCTAACTTAACCTCTTTGGACGATTTTTGAAACCTGCGTAGGCCTGTTAGGAATCTTATTAACATTATTATAGTCTTAGTTATGCAACCTATGAACCACAACTAAATTGAGAAGAAGAATTGCACTTTACATCACCAAATTCATTCAAGATTTATTCTTTTTTCGGATTTCTTCCTTTGGTGTGAATTATTTTCATTGCAAGTTTATTTTTTCAAGTTTGGTATAACAATTCTTTCTCTTCTTTATTATTATTCAATAATGATTGTTGCATAATGATGATTAATTGCATAGAGATTACATCCATGTCTGGCTAAACTCATAGTGAGTTGGGGGACATGAACCCAACTGGGTTTTCGATGTTAAATATAAATTTAAAAAAAATAGATAATTAATTATTAGAGTTTAATAATTTAATCGGGACTAATATTGTAGGTCTCTTAACTCCATTTGTCGAAGGCAACCGGAGTGTTTGAGAATGCAATATACATGTCGGTAATTTTATCATCCACATCAATTGATTTGTTGACCAGGTATTGTGCGGATTAACATCCCCACATATTTGGTGCTTGGAATTAGTTTATGCTCTTATTTCAATTAATCAAGTAGTTTTAAAGAATTTTATATTTAGATGAGACAATCTACAGTTCGGGGGACTGGATCCCAACTCCATTTTCCCAAAAGTGATTTGAATACCAAAGTTTCAATAGTGCTTTTAGTGGTTAATTTGCTCTTGCGTAGTTCAATTTACTTAGAGGAATATAATTTTCCCCAAAACAAAAATCACATTTTCATTCTTTCTCGAGTCGAAACCTAGATCTTAGAAGCCAACCCTGCATTCGTCATCGTTCTATAATCTATTCCCCAAGCATTTGACCCGACTTACTGGGTTATTACTTGAGCGACCGGCTTGAACCTGAGTCGTAGGTACACACGTAGCACACGCATTCTACGCCGCATCATATTGTCAATTTTTTTATATAATGGACTTATAAGATGGAATTTAAAGTATACGTGATGTGGACTATTTAAAGGATTGGTAAAGAGAATTTGTGTGAGAAAAGTATATCGTGTTTTTTTTATACAAGGAAAGATATGTGTGAATTTGATTTTATTTTTCTTAGATCTCATACTATTTGTAGAGAAATGTTTGAAATTATAAGCTTGTTTTACCATTTTTTTATGAAAGTGCACACAAAATTAGACAAAGTACACATGTTTTGTGTAAAGCATACGTGAAATTTTAGAATGTCCATGCAAAAAAATAAAGTTCCCCCCTTTTTTGAAAGTGGTGATTTTTGCGTGTACTTTGCCCACCGTGGGGCTTAAGTTTTTTTTTTAAATTGCAAATTTAAGTTGAAACAAATAATTGAGGGACTCGGCCTTAAACACTCATTATTCTGTTTATTTCATTTCCTTTACGTTTCAAAAAGTTAATATTACGAACTTGAAACACTTAGCTTAATTTTACATTTTGGCGATAAAGACCTTCACGTCTCTCGAATCGGGTGAGAATCCACCACAATAGTGGCTATAATCTATTTTTTTTTATAATCCTAATATTTTTTTATCAATTCTTTCCCCCTTTTCTTTCTCTCTATTTTTATCTCATTTTTACAATTATAAAAAATGGTTTATTCTTATCATGATATTGTACACCAACTCGCCAATGATAACGAATAAAACATCAGGGTTTGAAGAATAAATGAATTTTAAAGTTTTGTCACCTAACCGATGATTCTTATAAACGATCTGAAAAGGTAAAAAAATAAATTCTCTTATCGTGGTTTCCATTTCAGACTGGAGAGTTGTCGATATGTGTAGAGAAAAGGGACTTAATTAATTAATGAATGATACTTATCGTATATATGCCTTATTGTCCTATTTCCATTGTCAATTTGTAATGCGACAAGAAAATTTTGGTCAACATGTCTACTTACAACCCACCTTTAATAAGGGTGTAGGATTCAAGTAGGAGGTCGAGTGAAATACCCGAAGACTTCACTAACTTAATGTGAATTTAAAATATATATTAGTTTTAGGGGAGTATTAAATCAAATATTTTTGATATGAAATAATAGAAAAAAATAACTAATAAAGGTTTTAAGCTTAAAATTATATATGGCAACTGTGTCTAATTGCATACGTTGGTAAAAGATGATAAAATATGCATTGTTCCTTCTCCTTAACAATTAATAGTAAAAGTCCATTCATATTCATAAAGATGATACAAACCAATTGCCTTATTTCCTCGTTAAAGTAATATTTGGAAAGTTTTTGTGTACCACTGATTTGGATATAATATAAAAGGACTTATCCAATTCAATTTTTCATGTCACCATTTTAAAAGGTAAGGGATAGTTTGTTATTAGCCAAACGATTTGAATGACATTTGACCAAAAAAGAAACTTTTCATGCAAGTCGAAATTAACCACATTGATTAAGAGACGTGTCAATAAAATTATGGGGATGCAACCCCTCACACCAACATAGTTGATGGATAAAAAAAACTGAGATAAAGTTAAGCGTCGTTGCAACCTCAAAGAAGATAATGTTGCTGCCGCACTTGAAATGTCATAATGTAAGATGGTTAGTCCCACAACAAGAACTTCATGTTAGGATTTTGTTCCTAAAACCATGTATGATGTTTGTTTTTCAATAAAGATTTGTCAGTTATATTTTAAATTAAGAATCGTTTTTCAGAGAATGTCGTATATTTGGTTTTGAATATTGTGGGAGTATAATATACTCGTTGTGCCCTCATTTAGGAGATTGTACTATTCCATTTTCCAAAAACTTTATGTCCTAAAGGTCTCTAAAAGTTTCAATGACGTTCAATACTTTGAAGTTGACTTTTTCATCCCAACATCACATTAATCACTTTAGAATGAAGGTAAGTGTAACCTATAGGACTTAGTTTTCTTGGTTTTTAAAATTTAATTATTTAAATCTTTTTCAAAACCTTGGTGCTTTCTTTAGTGCATTTTTTCATCTTTAAAATGGCGTCGTATTTTTGTCTATGGAAATGTATATTTGAAACACATTTTGCATATACAGACATTTTCTCTGCAGCGAAGGGTCACCTTCACTGATCGCCGGTGTAAAATTGGTTTAGGAAAAATTGTGTTGGTTTATTGCGTAACCACCCTCGCGGGTGGTTCGTTGCATCAACAGTGGTTTTTCGTTGGTCACGCGTAGATCTTTTATCTCATAAATATTTTTCGGTAGATCTCGGGACTTGCCTTTGCATATGTTTTTCTCCGGGACATATTATGTCACTGTAGTGAAGGACCAACAAAGCCATCAACAAATTTTCCAATTTTTCACCATAATAAAAATAGTTTTTTAGATATTTCCAAGCACATTTAGGGGTTTGATGGGACCCTTTTTGCACTTCCTTCTCTACCAAGTCTAGAAAGTGTTTTTACTTAAGATATATATCCTTTTAACCCATTCTCTTTCAAGATGTCAGAGCTTGAATATTTTCTTCAAAGGAGAAAAATTATCTAAAAGAGAAAAAGGTTTTGAGTTTTTATTCTTTACTTCAAGAACCCAAACTTTGTTCGAAAAGAAGACTTACTCTTTCTTCTCTATTTTTTCTCTTCATTTTACTTGATCATCCTTGTCTTAGGAATGATCAATATCAAAGAAGAAAAAATAAATTTTGTGAATCCTAAAACACTTTGGTTCATCAAAAACTTTTTAAACTCGGAACTTTTAATGCTCGGGAGATTCTTGTGATCGTGTAGTTCTTTACAAGACAATTTTAAAGTTGGTTCAAGTCAACCTTGTTGCTCATTTGATCATGACATCGATGTGTTAAGATTCTCGTTCACGTTACAGAGGTCTTTCGTTCTTTAATATTGGTGGAAAGGTTGAGGTATAAGTTAGCATGTTGTGTGATTGTAAGACGTTTATCCCCTCTATACATTTTTACCAAGTTTTAGTGAGATTATTGATTTGGGATCAGGTTTTTTTCCATTAGTAAATTTTTTTCTCGTACATCCGGTGTTGTGGTGATAACACGTCTTTTGTGTATAATCGTTGTGGCTAAAGACGGTCAATCAAAAATCCCATTTGGTACCTACAAATACACTAAAAATGTATATTGGCAAGTAAGGGGTCAATCCGCGCTCTCTAATGTGGACAAGAGCAAAATGTAGATAAGTATGATTTAAATTTTTTTATGAAGGGATATTTATACTACTAATTATGAACGAAAAATTAAAACTACACTAATAAATAAAGAAAATGATAAAGTGAGCTAAATATGATGAGAAAATAATTATGAGATAATTCAAGGGATTAAACTTCACCACTTAACCTATTTATTTTTTTATCAATTCGTTTGTCTATTTGAAATACCCCAAAATATATATAAATTCACAAATCAACTCTCGTTGCAAATGTGAAGTTACATATAGTCCTTTTAGAAGATTCATATTTAAATTTCACATACTCTCAAAAAATTAGACTTAAACATTTTCTAATAAATCACCCGCTAGGGAAAATTCACTAAAAGTATTTTAAATCACTAAAAATTACATTTTTAGAGTAGAGAAATTCGAACTATAATACTATTTAAAAATTGCCTATCTCTAGTTTAATTAATAAATAAATATTATAATCTGAATTTTCGATTTTCTCTCGAAAATAATTCACCCTCTCTCGTGGCGTAAACATAAATTGTAGAATTTTAATATTAATATTCAAAGGGGCATAATAAATAAACAAACCAAAAAAATAAAAATAATTAAGTTAAGGGTTCCATTTCACCCCTTTAATGGGGTATTTAGCCTCTAATTTTCGTATTATTACATACAAAATATAATAATGACACAACAAGAGACATAAAAAAAAAATTGAATGAGAAAAATTATTGAACCAAGTCTCCTTGAACTCAATAGAAATTTCCCAAACATGAACAATTAAGTGCACTAAAAAATCTGAGTATTACAACATTGAACTTTAATACCAACTCAAGATTTGTCTTTCACAAAATATTCAGCCTCACTCAAGTCACTAAAAAAAATATAAAAGAAGAAAAAAAATTATATACAATCTACAACTAAAAATGAGCTCAAAAAATGGAGCACTTAAAAAACCACACTAGTCTCTCTATTCTCTCTACACTGTTCCCTCCGTTTTGCTCTATCAGTCTCCTTATTTAACTTGAAGAGATGGTCTCTTTTTTTTAGGCTGGAAGCTAGAGGCACTGTTGAGCCGATTTTTGCAGAAGTTGGGAAAGGGTGTCAGGTACGATTTTTTTTCAGAGATGCGGACTTGTGCATGTTGAAAGGTGCAATTGGAGTGTGGTTTGGTATGAGGGTAAATTGGGAAATAAAAAAAAGGGAAATGGGTTTGTTTTGGTTTCGATTTTGGTTTTGGACACGGGTTGGAGATGGAGTAGGCGCGGGTTGGGGATTTGGCCCGGGTTTAAAGGGGTATGGGTCGAACAGGTGGGTGGTGGAAATGGTTAAGGAGACCGGTGGGTTTGGATTTTGGTCCCGGCGATGGTGAGCAGGTTCGGCCGGACATGGGTGGTCTTCTGGTTGTTGGGATTGCTGGCTTATGGGTTTGGGTTAGGTAGGGACATGGGTTGACCACCACCTGCTATTAGTGAGGTCGCAGGTGGTCAGGCGGATTTGGGGTCGGGTTAACAGGGGTAAGGTTCAGACGCTAAGTTATGGGTTTTCGGAAATGGGTTTGTGTGGTAATGGGTTGAGGTTAGTTGAGAGAGGGAGAGAACGACAGATGTTGTTGGGTTTAGATGGTATGAGCTTATTAATAGAGGGGGAGAGAGAAAGATGGGTTGTAGGTTGAAGATGGAGGGGGGAGGTATGGTGATAAGAGTGGGTTTTAGAAGTTGTGTGGTGTGAGAGGTTGATGGAGGTGATGGATGGTGAGAGAGAAGAGGGATAAGATGAGAGGTTCAAGAAGAAGTGGGATGGTTAGTGTGTAGGTGAGTGTATGATCAGTTGGGTGAGGGTGAGGGTTTAATTTGTGTGTGTGTAAGGATAAGTGTGTGTGTGTTTAATTTAGACCCTAAAAATAACACAACTAAATAAAACTAACAAAATAACTAAAATAATAAAATCAAACTAAACTAATAATAAAATCTATTAAAAATAAAATTTCCTAACCTACAAACTAAAAAGACTCAAAATAAAATATAAAGAAATGAAAAATAAAAATTAACAATCTATAAAAACAAAATCCTAAAAAAAAATCTAAATCTTATAAAACTAGAAAAATAAATTCCTAAAGAAAAACTAATCTAAAAAAAAACTAAAATCTAATAAAAATCAAAATCAATAAAACCTCACTAATTAAAAAGTAATATAAAAATAGAAAATAACACCTAGAAAAATCTAAATAAATAAAAAATAAACCCTGAAAATAAAAACGACTCAAACTAAAAATCTAAAAAATAAATAAAAAGGCAAAAACTAAACACACACAGGCTTCGGGTGAAGGTTTGGGCTAGGTTTAGGCTCAGGTGAGGTTATGGGACAGGGGAATTAGCTCCATTCTTGATGCAATTTGCCTCGAAATATAGCCTTTGACGCCGCAACTGCAATCAAGCTTGCACATTAAATAATTAAGCGCATAAGACCCGAATTGTAAAAAATTAGCAACTAAAAATTGTCTATTTGGGGTATAAATATAACACTTTGGGGTGCTTATCACACCACCCCCAAACCGAGCGTTGCTAGTTCTCGAACAATAAGATAGAGAGTAAGAGAAAGATAAGAAACCAAAAGTGTACCACTTTTGCGGGCACTTGCGATTGCACTTAGCATGTGAAACAAGCCTTTAAACCTCTAGGTTGTCCTACAGGACGAGTTGTGTCTCGTGAGAGTTTGCAGACAATATACCCACAAAATTCTTTATTTACAAGTGGCAGTTAATCTCTCATTAGACATAGAAGAATCGCACAATCCATCACGAGATAAATATTTTGGGAAATACAAGCTAGAATTGTGTAAAAAGTTTAGCTAAGTAAATACACAAGGCACATCCTTCCTAGAACTCAACGTGTATAGTGTGAATCAGTTAAAACGGGTCGAGCATCATCAGAGTAATTCCTAGATTGCCTTTTCAGAATCAATGCTTCAACTTCAAAATCTCACTGGATTAACTCTCTCAAACGAACTCTCGAGATTAGGGTAAGTGTATCGCTCTTGTGTGTAAGGAAGTGAGTAAATGTAATCAAGTTCAAACGTCTCACACACATATAAGAAAGAACGTACAATCAGAAAGAAAACGATCTCATGAAATAATGCTAAACACTATAGTAAGAACGTCGAGTTATTCACCACGTTGACTTTCATTTGCCCGAACACCTAGGGGATATTTGGATGTATGTGGGTGAGGGAAAATGAAATGGGAAGGATGGAATGAGATGAGGTAGGATAGGATGGATGATGGATGAGTGATGGATGTGTGATGGGTAAAAGATGGATGCGATATAAGAGTGTATAGCATTTTAGGCACAAAATGTCTTTTATTTCAGAAAAACTAACTACTAACTACAAACTCTCTTTTTCTTTTATTTTCTCTTTTTTATATATATATATTTTTTGAATATTCTTTTTTTTCTTTTTGTTTTCCTTTTTTCCCCTTTTTATCTCTTTCTTTATACTCTTAACACTGAAGACATTTTACATTTAGAGAAACACTCTTTTCTAAAAAATGGTGGATGATATATAAATGGAGATGATAGGTGAGGGTGTGGGGAATATGTGGAAATATGGAAGAATATGGTGATGTAATGGGTGAAATGAATGTTAATGTGATATGGGGGAAAACCTAGTGATCGGGACAAATTTCAAGACACGTATTTCTTACAACTCGAAAGTGATGTCGTTCTCAGTGATCAAGCCAAAAATTAAAGAATAATAAGATCATACAACAATTTAAAGTGCGGACCCAAAGGAAGTTGAATCAACTTGTGACTCGGAGATTGCATAAAAATTCTTTGAAAGGTGAAAGGCATGAATCTCACAAGCAAAAGTCTCTACTAGTGATCCTAAAGGTTCTCTTGGGAATTCATGGTGCAACATGCCTTGTTACGTATTACATAAGCTATTTAGAAAAATTAAATTCTCTGGCTTGATTCCTAGACATTAAAGATGGATGATAGAAAATTCACGTTAATGAGTGAGATGAAAGAAACCACATGACAATTTTAAAAATCAGGTTTAAAAATCAACTTTTTTCAAAAGAGGTACGATTTTGATAAAATTCGCCACCCCCAAACAAAAAGTAACATCGTCCTCGATGTTAAGTAAAATGATTTTTAAAATTGAGAGCAAAAGGTAGGAAAGAGATTACCAGAATCAACCGTTCATGAAGTGGACAGAGGTAGCCAAAAATAAACCTGAATAAAACTGATAAGATAAAAAAATGTACAAGTCTATAAACATGATACAAATAGGATGAGACTCATACAAGAAATGACGAGCTGCCTCCTAGTAGCGCTAAGTTTAATGTCTTTAGCCAGACCGAACCATTCTCACCCTAAATATAAGATCTATGTGTGGCCATCCTTTCCGATCCTCATGGCTGGAGAGACGAAGAAGAGGGGGTGGGGGTGTCCCCTTCGTCTCGAGAGGATCTTGGTCTCGCGCATCGCTCTCGTGAGCGCTTCGGCCGACGTCGGTGATGAGGTGAAAAATGTAGAGAGATAGAGTCGCCAGTCTGTTTTACTCAAAACAGACAAAAGAAAAGGGAGTCGTCCAGAAAGATAGCATCCAAAGACATACTGATACATACGAAACCAAAAATGATTCGAAAAGGGGTCCGGAGGCTAAGTTACGAAATGGTAAGGTGTTAGGCACCCATTCCGCCCTTACGGTCTCTCATGGGTTATTGCTATTTTCCTTTATTTCCTCGTGATATGTGTGCATGTGTATATGTAGTGGAGATAGAAATCATCGACTTGTATCATGGAAGAGATAAAGCGAGTCATCCGTAGGAATGTTCTTAAAAGTAATATTTGAAAAATAGGATTTAAGCGATTATCCTAGCGTTGATCATTATAAGGGAATGATAACGTATGTGGGATAATACGCCACTAAGAACAAATATATGTATATAGAGAGTCTAAGAGAGTTAAGTTTAAAGAATATAGGAAAAGTAAAATAAAATAAAGTAGGAAAAGGACTCGAGTCTCGAATTTTACCCCGAGATGCCTACATAGCCTATAGAGGCATCAAAGTCCACATAGTTCGTATGAAAAATGAGGGGTGGGATTTATCCCATAAATCCAATCGGTGACTTCTCTTATATATGTGTGTGTAAAAAAGTGTTTTAGTTGTGAAAAAAGTGTGAGAATTATCGTTTGGAATTTATGAGCAAACCCTATTTTATTTATTTTTTGGGTTTTATTTATTTGAAAATAAGAGATGTGCGATAATACTAAATAAAAAATATATTAGGATATGTGAGATGAGAGAATAAAAGTGCTAAGCAATAAAACGAATTAATGCGAATTTAGGGGAACTTAAAGAGAGAGTTGAGAAAGTTGGACCTTCTTTAAGATCTTGAGCTTGATCTTGGATATTGGAGAGCAGCACTTGTACTTGGGTGATGATGGATGATACTTAATTCACCAAGTTTGATGAAAAAGGTGATGAAAGGTGAAGGTTGGAAAAGGGATTTGGAGGTGGAAATCACGCTGACTTCGAGAGGTTTTTTTTAGCATGCTGAGAGTGATAGGTTTCCGATCTTCCTCCCTTTCTGAAATGAGGTTAGGCCCTCCTTTTTATAGGCCCAGTGCATTGTTGATTAACATAGCCATGGTCCTGCCAATCGACAGATGTGTTTAGGCACATTGCCGATAGGCAGTCTCTTTCAAGTTCTTTCAAAAAATTGATCGTAAAATGAGAACCGTTGATCCGAATCGCGCACGAGGGCAAACCATTGGAAAGGTACTTCAGAGGCCTTTGAAAGTCTTTGGATTGCTCCCGGGTTTGGGAGTTGACTTTGGGTCAAATATGGCTCGAAAGTGTTCATTTGTCCTTTGGACGGGGAATT
Organism: Sambucus nigra; assembly: GCA_949130495.1. Taxonomy (NCBI): domain Eukaryota; kingdom Viridiplantae; phylum Streptophyta; class Magnoliopsida; order Dipsacales; family Adoxaceae; genus Sambucus; species Sambucus nigra. The sequence goes on along the minus strand of OX422215.1, from coordinate 297,134,636 downwards.
ATTGGACACAAACGGATCGTTCGTCCATATGGTAAGTCAGAATCGCGCATGGGGCAGACCGTTATAAAGGTTAGGAGATGTAAGTTGATATTCCAAAGAGTTTGAATCAGTTCAGAGAGTTGACTTTATTCAATCGGGGCCTGGAAGCGTTCGATGACCTTTCGGAGTAAAACAGATCATTCGTCTGTACCGTTAGTCAGAATTGTGCACGGGGTGGACCGTTGGAAAGGGGTTTCAGTCACCTTCGAAGATTCATTCAGTCTCAATTGAGTTAAAGAGTTGAATTTGGTCAAACGGATCCTGGGAGCATCCGATGACCTCCTAATCAAGTTTTGGGGGAAAACGGGTTGCTCATTCGCATGGTAAGTTAAAATCGCGCATGGGATGGACCGTTGGAAAGGGGTGTCAGTGACCTTCGAAGATTCATTTAGTCTCGTTCGAGCTGAAGAGTTTGACTTTTGATCAAATGGATCCTAGGAGCGCCTGATGGCCTTTAGGTCAGTACCTAGGGTGTGACTTAGGTTTGAGATGATGAAGGGAGGTGATAGGGACCTTAGGAGAAGTTGGGGGGGGGGGTATTAAAATGGGGTGTCTATAGAGCCCTCGATGGGTGAGTTTGGAACAAAAGATAGACGTCTAATAGACACCACATGATGCCTTTGAAAGAGGATGACCAGAGGGTCGAGGTCGATTCTGAGGACCTAAGGATGAGGATGTTCGATTTTATGGGTCGGGTCCAATTCTGAGGGCTTGAAGATGAGGGTCATCGATTATGTGGGTCGAAGCCAATTCTTAGGTCTTAGGGATAAGGGTGACTGATTCTACAAGTCCAAGTCAATTCTGTGGGCTTAAAGATAAGGGTGACCAATTCTGTGGATCAAAGCCAATTCTGCGGGCTTAAATTGAGATGACCAATTCTGCGAGTCAAAACCAATTTTGCGGGCTTAAGTTTGAAATGACCAATTATGCAGACTTAAGTTTGTGATGACTAATTCTGCGGGTCAAAGCTAATTCTGTGGGCTTAAATTGAGATGACCAATTCTACGAATCGAAGCCAATTCTGCGGGCTTAAGTTTGAAACGACCAATTCTGCGGGCTTAAGTTTGAGATGACCAATTCTGCGGGTCGAAGCCAATTCTGTGGGCTTAAGTGTGAAACGACCAATTCTGTGGCTTAAGTTTGAAACGACTAATTCTGCGGGTTGAAGCCAATTTTGTGGGCTTAAGTTTGAAACGACCAATTCTACGGGTCGAAGACAATTTTGCAGGCTTAGGGATGAGATGACCAATTTTGTGGGTCAAAGCCAATTCCGCGAGCTTAAGTTTGAGATGACCAATTCTACAGGTTGAACCCAATTCCGAGGGCTTAAGTTTGAAATGACCAATTCTGCGGGCTTAAATTGAGATGACCAATTCTGCGAGTCGAAGCCAATTCTACGAGCTTAAGTTTGAAATGACCAATTCTGCGGGTCGAAGTCAATTCTGCGGGCTTAGGGATGAGATGACCAATTCTATGGGTCGAAGCTAATTCTGCGGGCTTAAGTGTGATGTTCTCGGGGAACTCTGCCGGGAAAATTACCTCGTGATTTTGATTCGAGCTGGGGAGCTGATTGCTAGGGAAATCCTCGTGTCTTTTGGAGATTTTACTGTGGGAACAACCACTTAGATGCTGGGGAAGTGATTAGGTGGTCTTGGGTTTGGACGTATTTCTTGGGGAAATTTGAAACCTTTCGGGAATAGGATATGATCCTAAAGTTTTGGATATTTTGGAGGTTCTCTAGGGACGTTGCCGGGGAGAGATTCACTTGAATTTTGAGAGTTTCGCTGGGGAAATAGAGATTCCGCTTGAGGAAGTGTGAAATTTTCTTGGTAAAAATGTTCTAAATCCTTTCCGAGATTTTTAGGAAATTTATGAGGATTTTCAGGGTTTTCTGGTATTTTTTGGGAGTTTTTGTACGAAAATTTAAGGGGGGTGCTGGTCGGCATGGTGTGGAGGGTGCCATTCGGAAGTGGCACATAATTTTTGACTGCCTAGAGAAGGTAAAAGGTCAGTGTCGATCGGTAGGTGGGGGTGCACTGTCGATCGGCATAACCCTTGGATTGAGTCTCATCTGATACTGTCGCAGTCGTTCGAAGAACTTTCGGAGAGCGGGAGCATGACCTTTTCTAGTTTTGGATTTGATAATCATATCATCCACATAAACCTCGACTTCCTTATGAATCAAATCATGAAGGATGGTTGTGGCAGCCCTCTTGTAGGTAGCCCCCGCATTCTTGAGACCAAATGGCATATTAGTGTAGCAAAAGGTTCCCCATGGGGTGATGAACGCGGTTTTTTCTTGATGATCTGGGTGAATTTTGATTTGGTTGTATTCTAAAAACCCGTCGACGAATGACTTGAGAGCATAACTGGCTGTGTTATCCATTATCATGTCGATATTGGGTAGCAGGTAATCATCATTTGGAGAGAGGCTTTATTCAAGTCTCGGTAGTCTACACACATCCGAACTTTCCCTCCTGATTTCGGTACATGCACTATATTGGCTAGACATATGGTATATTCGATCATACGAATGAAACAACTATTTGACCACCTCTTCTTTGAATTTGAGAGACCATTCGGTGCGGAGCTTTCTCGGCTTTTGTTTAACTGTCTTGTAATCTTGAAGAGTGGGGATCTCATGCTGATCAATTTCAGGATCAATGCCGGGAATATCATCATAGGACCATGCGAAGACATCCACGAATTCCTTCAATAATTCTTCGAGTTGTGCGCGCTCATTCTCATCAAGGGTAGCCCCTATACTAATCTCGCACAGTTAGCTACTAGAACCGAGGTTAATAATAACAGTCTCTTCTTCATTAAGTTGAACACGATTATGTTGTTTGTTATTAACCTTATTTAGATCAATTAAGAATTATTTATTTGCAAAATCATCATCATAAAAAATTTGATTAGAATCTAAACAGTTAATGTAAGGCACAACAAGATACTCAAAATCTTCGTTTATTTCATTGTTAGTAAAAACAACATTGAGAACCTCATCAAATAAGCTCTGGATTACATTTGAGCAAGGATAGAGAACAAAAGAAGAAATGGGGTAAACATTAGGATTATGTGGGATTTCAACAGGTATAACTGGCGCGGCATGCCAGTTGAGGAGAGGTGTATCAACAACTTTAATCAGGTGAGAGGGATCTAGTGATGTAGTGCTTGAATGAAACATGCAGAGTGTCAGCCTTAATGTCTGTAAGTCAAACGAATCCTCGAAGTCACTTCCCTCAGAAATCTTCGGTATCTCTGATGAGTGGCTGTACATGGTATCAGGAACTTTTGGCCTATGGGTAGCTGTATTGGAAAAAGATCTCCATTCCAAGCTTCTTCTTGTCTGTATGGTCACACTAGGGTTCTGAAAAGCCGTAAAAGGGGAAGTCTTCACCCTCTTTGATGAATCATCCATTCAAGGAGTCACATGGGATAGTTTGGGTGCAATTTAATCTTCTCTTTGGTCGAGACTGGCGGATCATTCTGAGCTCTTGTTCTGATGGTTGATACCCCAAACTACAAGGAGGGAAAGCTTTCTTCAGTTCAATGGGCTCAAGTATCCCTTGTTGTCTTTGCCCTAGCCCCAGTCCGGGCATGAAATACATGTTTCTAAACATCTGAATCACATTGACGTTGCTATGAGGGTCGTATTCCAGACAAACCCTTTATTTGAAATTGTCCCCTTCCGGAAGTAGAAGTGGATTAACTCGGAATCTTGATAGGAGAATATCATTTGATCCGTGCTGTATCTCAAGGATTGGGCTGCTGGTACTTACACCCTCGGCATTGCCATTGTCACCTAAATGGTGATGACTCGTCCGTCGGTGAAGAATTTCAATTTCTGATGGAGTGAGGAAGACACACCCTTGATATTGTGGAGCTAAGGTCATCCGAGTAACAAGTTGAAATAAGATGGGATGTCAATAACTTGGAATTCAACGGTGGGGTTTATAGGGCCAACCCCTATTACAAGTTTTATGAATCCCATCAACTCCCGATGGGTATTATCATAGCGCGTGCAGCAGCGGAAGTTGGAGCGAGGTCACTTTACTTCAGGCCTAAGCATTTGAAGGTTCTCAATGGGTAGACATTCAGGGGGGATTCGTTATCGATAAGAGATAGTGGTACGATCTTCCCTTTAACTTCGACGGAGATGTTGAGTGCATGATTATGGTTTGGGCCAATTCTGGAGATTTCTTCTTCGAAAAAGGATATCATTCGGGTAGAGGTTAAGGATCTGACTAAATTTATCGCTTCTTTTAGTGTGGTATAAGGAGGAACTGTGGGTCCAGTGAATAATTTGATCAAAGCATTTATGTGCAGTTAGGAAGACATGAAAAGCCCCCATAGAGTGATGTTTGCTTAAGTTTGCTTCAGTTGATCGAGGATCTTGCTTTCCTCGAGGGTCATTTCTGGCATAGGAAGGTTTCCAATTCCCTTCCCTTTGTCATTGGCTAGTAGTGGGCTTGGGATCTGGTAATGCCTCCCTGATCTGGCCATGTGATTTACTGAAGAAGGGAAGAACATGAACCCTGTTTCTTCGTCAATCTCGGGTTATTCTGCCATCTTATTTATTTCTTCGAGGAGCTCCTCAAATGATATCATCTCACATATGTCGGTTATTGGGCCAGTTTTCTCTGAAGCTTTCTCTTCATTTGAATCTTCAAATTCTTCCCCCCATCCGGTGGAAATAATTCTGTCTTTCCATGTAAAGTCAATGCATTCCATAACTTCAATGGCTTCTTCATACATGTCTTCCCATTCTGTGGGGATATGTAAAGGTGAAGGGACCGGGCGCCCCTGTATCTTCAGAATATCAAGTAACTTGATCACACTGCAAATATCGTTGGTTTGCCTAAATGATTCTGACATCATCTGGATAACGTCATCTAGGATGACTTCATCGGTTGGTACCACCCAACTGTCTGACTTTTGGGCCTATTTTCGTGCTTCCAAGAATAGCGTGATGAACCTCTGGCAATCAATGATCATCTGTGAGGGCAATTTCAGCCCGAACTCTAGGAGTTGGTTTAACACTTTTGATAATTCCATACTTCCATCTTCAGAACGGGTACGGGTAAAGATGCATGCTCTAGTGAGGAGTGACAGTGCCTGATCAACAAGGCTAGCAAGGTGTAGGAGGAAATATGGGCAAGTTTGGAGAGGCTTGGTAGAGTTTATGGGTGCGATTTGAGTTGAGGGATCAAATTTCGGGTCCATTTATAGGAACCTAGCATTGGTATGATTTGGGAGTGGATTGTGAGTAGTGTTTGGCTCAGGATTGAATGGTGGGGAAATGGTACCCCAGTCAATTAGACCTTGGATTATGTTTCGAAGGTAAAAGCATTAATCGGTGGTATGGCCAGCAATTTAGTGAAAGGTACAATGGGCATCTGCCTTGAAGTTTCTGGGAAGTGGATTTGGCAATGGGCGGGGGTCCAAGGGTTTGATGAGGTTTCGGCTTAACAGGACTTGATAAACCTTGGAGAGGGGAGCATGAAGCTCGGTGTATTCCTTTCGGACTGGGACTGGGCGACTTTCTGGTGCCCATGAAGTGGTTGGTTGAGATATGTTGTTGATGATTGAGATTGTAGCAGGTTTGCCATATTTTCCGGGGGTGAATTGTCCAGACACCTTCTTTGGTTTAACCTATGTTTTAGCAAGACCTTCCTAGATTTCTACTCCTGCTTATCTGAGGGCTCGGAGGTGCGGATAATATTATCCTCCCATAGTTTCTAGGACATGGGGTAAGAAGTTCTTCTTCACTATGTTGACTTGTTCTTCCTCGAATGGCCGATTGGTCATAGTGGCTGCCTTTTCACTTCATCGGGCTATGAAGTTACTGACTGATTCCCCAGAGTTCTGTTTGAGTAGTTCTAAGTCACGGCGGGTGACCTCAAGCTCTTTGTTGTATTTGTACTGTGACATGAATTCTCGAGCTACATCCTCTCAGCTACTAATTCTGGACTCCTCGAGAGATAAAAACCATCAGAGGGTGCTATCCTTCAAAGTTTATTAAAATAATTGGGCCATCACTTCTTTAGAAGCCCCTAGGAGAGTCATGGAACGGTGATAACTGCGAAGATGAACAATTGCAGGTCCACTTCCTCCGAATTTCTCGATATTTAGCATCTTGAACTTCTCGTGTAACCTTGCCTTATGATAAGGAGACATGTGGGTGTAGACCATGTAATTTCTAGATATTCTGACTTGGTCTAACTTCTTAGTTAGCATCTTGAGATCTTCTTTGACCTTGTTCAATTCTTCCTCTTTCGGGTCAACGATCATAGGCATGTCAGCCCCAAGTTGGGCAAGTTTTGGTATAGGAAGCTGGGCAGGCGGTGACCCATTAGCAGGAGGGGCACGCGGAGCGTGATGATACTCTTCAGGAACCCAGATAGGCTCGGGTGGACCCATAGCATGAGGAAATAGGGCCTCGGGCTCTTGAGGAATAGGAAACTGGTTTCGTTGGATCTTTCGGACCTCAGTCTGAAGGTTGTCAATCTTGGACACAAGCTAAGCTAAAACTGCTGTAAGATATGGCTGCACAACTGATACTTGATCTGTGTTCTCCATGGAAAATGGATGGATACCCGACTCGAAAGAAGTAACAGGGGAACGAACGGAGCTTCGGGGTGATTTTACTGAAGATCGAAGCCAATAAGGAGCCAGGCCAAGGGCGTGCGATCGACGTGAGAAGGCGTAAAATGGGATTTATTTTTGACAAAAAAGGATGAAAATATGTTTTTGACATTTTTTTTTAGATTGAAAGACAAAATATTGTTGAATTTTCGATAAAGAAAAGAGAAATATCATTCGATTTTTGTTAAAGAAGGGAGAGGTATTTTTGGATTTTTTTTTATAAAGAAGGGAGAAATGTTTTTGGATTTTTTTATAAAGAAGGGATAAATGTTTTTGGATTTTTGATAAAGGAATGAGAAATATTTGGGAGACAGGTCTCAGCATGATTATTATTATTATTATTATTATTATTATTATTATTATTATTATTATTATTATTATTATTATTATTATTATTATTATTATTATTATTATTATTATTATTATTATTATGTTTTCACCTGTATTAAATTCTCCTAAATGCAAAATGAAATACCGGACGGGACCCGAGCCTGGAAAAATTGGGTTTGTAACATATGCAAAGCGATGGTTGGACTTGTGATCAGGCTCACGGGCAAGGTCCCATTTTAAAAGTGCGCAAAAATTTGGGTGGCAGGCGCACCTAGAATTTCGACAGAGTTTCGGATTGAAACCGGCAATCTAACATGTCTGTCCTCGGCATGACACCAATATGTGGGTATGCAGTTGGTTGGGTGAATCAGAAAGGGTTCCCCCCTTTGGTGTGGCTTCCATGAGATACGTCTTGATTTTGAGGATAATCGGTACGTGTGGACAAGTCATTTTATATACCTGAGTGTACGTGAATTGCCTCACTATATACCTCGTGGGGACGGTACGCGTGAGAGCGAATTCGATATACTCGGCGTATGTGAACGAGTTCCCTGTGATATACCTCCCGTCATGACTTTGGTCAAGAGGTACGATGTGGGGGAACCATTCGATATACGTCGAAGGCACTTGTCCAATGGAAGGTGAGAGTCATATCTCTTAGGCTAACTCCGCCCTGTCGGACCATCGCCCATCACGAAGTGACCCTTCAATTACTGGTCAATATTTGGTCAATTACAATTCTCTTTGGTGATATCATGTTAATCATGCATGATTCTCTTATTAGTATCTTATGATAGTATCTTTCTTGATCATGCCCAACAGGGAGCAAAGTATGAGTACTAATGGTATACCAAGTATGGATGGGTGATGCGTGCAACATGGGGATATATGTGATCCCAGGTGCACGTGCTGTGAAGTGTACATGGAGAATTTTCTACAAGTATATGAATAGAAGTATAAGCATGAGGTACGCATGAATAGTAAATGGGAACATGCAAAATAGGGGAAAATATAAACATATATAACACCCATGTAAACAGAGTCTAGCCCTCGAAATAAACAATCCCCAGTAGAGTCGCCACTGTGGCCATCCCTTTCGATCCTCGCGTCGGGAGAGACGAAGAAGAGGGGGTGGGGGGGTGTCCCCTTCATCTCGAGAGGATCTTGGTCCCGTGCATCCCTCTCGAAAGCGCTTCGGCCGGTGTCGGTGATGAGGTGAAAAATGCAGAGAGATAGAGTCGCCAGTCTATTTTACTGAAAATAGACAAAAGAAAAGGGAGTCTTCCCGGAAGATAGCATCCAAAGACATACTGATACATACGAAACCAAAAATAATTCGAAAAGGGGTTCGAAGGCTAAGTTACGAAATGGGAAGGTGTTAGAAACCTATTCCGCCCTTACGGTCTCTCATGGGTTATTGCTATTTTCCTTTATTTCCTCGTGATATGTGTGCATGTGTATATGTAGTGGAGATAAGAATCATCGACTTGTATCATGGAAGAGATAAACCGTGTCATCCGTAGGAATGTTCTTAAAAGTAATATTAGAAAAATAGGATTTACGCGATTATCCTAGCGTTGATCATTATAAGGGAATGATAACGCATGCGGGATAATACGCCACTAAGAACAAATATATGTATATAGAGAGTCTAAGAGAGTTAAGTTTAAAGAATATAGGAAAAATAAAATAAAAAAAGTAGGAAAAAGACTCGAGTCTCGGGTTTTACCCCGAGACGCCTACGTATCCTATAGAGGCATCAAAGTCCACGTAGTTCGTATGCAAAATGAGGGGTGTGATTTATCCCATAAATCCAATCGGGGACTTCTCTTATATGTGTGTGTGTGTGAAAAAGTGTTTTAGTTGTGAGAAAAGTGTGAGAATTCCCATTTGGAATTTATGAGCAAACCCTCCTTTTCTTGTTTTTGGGTTTTATTTATATGAAAATAAGAGATGTGCGATAATACTAAATAAAAAGTATATTAGGATATGTGAGATGAGAGAATAAAAATGCTAAGTAATAAAATGAATTAATGCGAATTTAGGGGAACTTAAAGAGAGAGTTGAGAAAGTTGGACCTTCTTAAAGATCTTGAGCTTGATCTTGGATGTTGGAGAGCAGCCCTTGCAATTGGGTGATGATAGAGGATACTTAATTCACCATGTTTGATGAAAAAGTTGATGAAAGGTGAAGGTTGGAAAGGGATTTGGATGTGAAAATCACGCTGACTTAGAGAGGGGTTTTTAGAGCTTGCTGAGAGTGATAGGTTTCAGATCTTCCTACCTTTATGAAATGAGGTTAGGCCCTCCTTTTATAGGCCCAGGGCATTGCCAATCGGCATAGCCCTGGTCCTGCCAATCGGTAGGTGTGTTTAGGCACACTGCCGATAGATAGGGTTTGGAACCTGTCATTTGGCAGTCTCTTTCAGGTTCTTTCGGAAAATCGGTCTTAGAGCGCGAACCATTGATTCGAATCGTACATGGGGTGAACCGTTGGAAAGGTACTTCAGAGATCTTCGAAAGTCTTTTGGACTACTCCCGGGTTCGGGAGTTGACTTTGGGTCAAATGTGGCTTGGAAGTGTTCGTCGATCCTTTGGACGGGGAATTATTGGACGCAAACGGATTGTTGGTCCACATGGTAAGTCAGAATCGCGCACGGGTCAGACCGTTGGAAAGGTTAGGATATGTACTTCGACATTCCAAAGAGTTTGACTCAGTTCGGGGAGTTGACTTTGGTCAACCGGGGCCTGAAAGCATTTGGTGACCTTACGGAGTAAAATGGATCGTTCGTCCGTACCGTTAGTCAGAATCACGCACGGAGCGGACCATTGGAAAGGGGTTTTAGTTCCCTTCAAAGATTCATTCAGTCTCGATTGAGCTAAAGAGTTGACTTTGGTCAAACGGAGACTGGGAGCGTCCGGTGACCTTCTGATCAAGTTTCGGGGGAAAACGGGTCGTTCGTCCGCCTAGTAAGTCAAAATCGCGCACGGGATGGATCGTTGGGAAGGGGTTTCAATGACCTTCGAAGATTCATTCAGTCGTATTCGAGCTAAAGAGTTTGACTTTTGGTCAAACGGAGCCTAGGAGCGCGCGATGGCCTTTAGGTCAGTACCTGGGGTGTGACTTAGGTTTGAGATGATGAAGGGAGTGTTAGGAACCTTAGGAGAAGTTATGGGTATTAGAATGGGGTGTCTACACTATGAAAGTGCGGGGCGGCAGAAAAATTGGGTGATGATAATCACCCCCAAACAAGACTAAAGTGTCATTCTTGTTAGATAAAGGCTAAAAGGGTCAATGCACTTGTATGGCAAAGTGCATCACACGATGGAAAGCATCGGTGGACCAAGGGCGGGTGGGAATTAGGGTATAGGGAATAAAGGAAAGGGTAAGGGTGAGGGTGAATAGGCACCGATCATGGGCCTTATTGAGCTTAAAAGTGAGGGGCCCTATAAGCATGATGCTCTAACTAGATGGGGAGGCGAAAGGGTGGGGAAAGTGGAATGTGGTGGGCCTCATAAAAATCACACGACCATTCTATGAATGGGCGATGATAATGGTTGCATCGTGACACGCCAGGGAGCTATCGATGGAAAAAATCAACACCACAAAACAGTGGCGGGCATAGAATAACAAGCTCGGTGTCATGGAAGTAGAGAGTAGCACCATAAATACTCTCGTGGAAGGTGGAGGTTAGCTTTAGGTTAGGATCCCAATATATGGTTGGGAACATGTGAGGTACAAGATCTATATCCAAACTAGGTGATGGGACGAAATGGACAATGGGTGGACCAGGTGGGATAAAGGGCGACGAAAGGTGATCCAACTCAAGTGTAGGGGATACACACTCATCGAGAGGAGTAAAGGAAGACTCACAAACGAGCGTGGTATCTAAAGAGGGAGTGGTCAACTTCTCCACCAATATTCTACCATCCGTAATGGTGAACGGGTCTAACGAGGCATTAAGATCTGAGATATATGAATCAACATCAATATCAGACTCAAAATGAACCAAGCATCGCTGGATAGGATCCATAGCGAGGGAGGCTGTAACCATCTCCGATTCAATCTCGATGCAGTGGGGGGTACTCGTAGCCAGAGCTAACCTATAAGGAATGTGCGTCTCGAGGACACACTCAATGGGTGCAACAGATATACACTCGGGCGTATTTTTGGATTCAATGGGAATGCGAACCTCGAATGTGGGTTCTTTTGGATATGTCAGGGAAGGGCGAACCTCAGCGTTAGGTTCTTTTGGATTATTAGGGTATGGATCAGTCTCACATGCTATAATGAAGTCAACACAATTATCAACTTGAGGCTCGGACCATGGAATGGTCTCAACTTTGAGATTCTCAGGGTGGTAGGGCTGGTCACACTCAAAATAGGTGGCATAAGACGACGCATCATCAATCCATGTGGGTGCAATAATGGGTTGACTTGAGGTGAAATTCGACTCGCGCCCACACTCAAATTCATTAAGGCGTTGTTCAATCCTTTGAATAGCTTGAGTTTGAATTTGAGTTGCTTGCTCTTGCTCGAGGATGAACTGTTGCAAGAGGCTTTCGAGAGCGGAGATGGATGATGGTGGTGAAGTGATGGGTGGTGGTGGGACAATGGTGGATGGGTGAGGTGGACAGAACACACTAGTATCATGACTAAATGGAGAATACTTGTAGGAAGTGTGGGGAGAGGGATCAAGTTAATCATACACGAAATGATCGCCTTTGTGATGGAAAAATGGTTGATACTCATGGGGTGCATAGTGAGGGAACTGATCGAGATGGGGTGCACAAGGTTGCCATGACGACTATGAGAATGTGTGAGGATCCACAACCTCGGGTTGGGATTCGTATTGCGTGGGAGGGTGATCAATCCGCCACGAATAGCTTGGTTGCTCTACACACTCGGGAATGGATATATCATGATAATAAGTCGAAGTGGGTTATGAAACAGTATCATATGGATACACATCTTCCATGGTGGGTTCGAATGGATAAGGAAGATACGGAAACTCATGGGACAAGTGATTGGTGTGATAACAATAGGTGCGCGATGAATAGGAGAAATGGCTAAAGTCATCCCATAAGGGATGTTCTTCGACCACGATGGGGCGGATAGGGGAGAAAAAGGTTTCTCCAAAAATATTTTTAGCTTTTTAATTTTTTTAAAAAAGAAAGAAAATCTTTTTGGGTTTTTTGAAAAAGAAGGAAAATATTTTTGTGCTTTTGTTTTGAAAATAAGAAAAAGGATGTAAAATATATATATATTTTTTTGAATTTTTGAAAAGGGATAAAAGTGGACTCGGTATGAAACACACACTAACAAAGCACACAAAAATCGACTACTAAGGGATTAGAATTAGACACGTACAAGCGAAGGAAAATCCTAACTAGCACGTAACCAATTTTTTATCTTAAATTAGGTGATTGGGTAGTCAAATTTTAATTACTCCGCGGGCGAGAAAAAGCATGAAATGTTATACTTAGCCTTTGAAAAATTATGATCCTACTTGGCTTGCTAGTTGATTGATTTTAATTAAGTGATGGCACTGATTAACAAGTAAGTGGAGTTAAGTGATTGAGTTGGGTGATGAAATCCCTTCTCGTTTCAATGACCGGATTTTGATCTTAAGTCCATTAATTCACCAAACCATCCAAAACAAATGCAATGCGATAATAAAAATCACATAGGAGCAATTAAGCATACAAGAATGGACTCGCTTGTAGGAGATTCACGAGTGATAAAGAAATTACCTCCCACGACTTTTACACATGTGGGGTGAAGACCGAGCTGAGTCGACCGGGGGAAGTTCGCCTAACTTCAGTCGTCCCCGGGAGTCCTACGGACCCAAAGTAGAGAGGCTTCAAAATTCCACTCCAAGGGCGCTCTCTCTCTACCTTATCCCGTTTCCCTTTTTGCTGTTTTGTTAAGTAATTAATTATTACAAATAATTGGCGTCCAAAGCACCACGAATAAATGTACAAGGCCACAATAATCCTAATACAAAGAATCTAATGAAAAAAAACAATATATACAAATAAACAAATGTACAAGTCTTCAAAAAGCTCCTCAACTCTAAAATTCGGCAACGGCACTTCGTGAAAATTCAATCGCCAAAGTTTGAGCAAAGTCCAACACTTAAAAAACCGGCAACGATGCCATTTGATAACAAAGTCTTTTGTGTACTCCCCGATAACGACATCATTTGATAACACATCTTTTGTGTATAATCGTTTTGGGTAAAGACGGTCAATCAAAAATCCCTTTTGGTACCTACAAACACACTAAAAATGTATATTGGCATGTAAGGGGTCAATTCGCGCTCTCTAATGTGGACAAGAGCAAAATGAAGATAAGTATGATTTAAAAAAATTTATGAAGGGATATTTATAATACTAATTATGAACTAAAAATTAAACTACACTAATAAAAATTACTTGGTTTTTTAGTGAGATTATTGATTTGGGGCCAGGTTTTTTAGTGAAATTAAAATTTTAGTGAGATTATTGATTTGGGGCCAGGTTTTTTTTCATTAGTAGTTTTTTTTCTCGTACATCCGGTGTTGTGGCATGATTTACTTTTTTACTTGATCTGTATTTCTCAAATGCTTAAATGAATATGAATTTATTGTGTAGATTAAATCACTTGTATATTTTGTCATTTATACCATTAGTTTGTATTCATTTTCTTTGACATCGATTAAAATTTGAACAAAATTTTAATTTTTTGTATCTTTCATTTCGAGTAGTATTTTCCAAGTAGAGTACTCTCAACCAGTATCAGAGCTAGTCTTATTTTTAGTAGGTCAAGATTATTTTTTGTGATACCATGGAAGATATTGTTATAGTTTGCGAGATGGATATTTTTTAAGATGCTTTTACTCGCCCTAACATGCTTGGCATTTTTTATGGTTAAAAGCCAAGTGAAAAAGAGGTGTCTCAATCTTTGTTGTCAAATGATGAGAGTATTTTTAAGATTGAGACTTTGTCTTCCTTCGATTATTCTAGTAATGATTCGGATAATGAGAAATATGGTGACTTGCAACTTGCTTTTAATAAATTGAGCATTGAAAACGCTAGACATAATTTTTTTTATTAAAAGTTTCCTTGAAATTGAAAATATCCAAAAAGGATTTAATTTCTTTAAAAGAGGAAAGTTGCATTGTGACCAATTTTGAGGCTCAATTTTCCACTATTTGGGAAACTCTCCTATCTACAGAGAAAGAGAGGGATGAGTTGCAAGAAAGTTTAAATGCCTTGCAAACCGAGTTGTTAGAATGTAAAAATTCTTATGACTCTGTAAATAAAAAGATCATTATACTTGAACATGATATTCTCTCCACTAAGAGTGTGAAAGTCGATTTGGAGAATCAGTCGACAAAAGTGGTATTGGATTTGAAAAGTTTAAAACAAAATCCATTGTGATCTCCAAAACCACATTTGTCAAATATTATCAGGAAAATACTGTTTCTAAGAAGTCTCCTCCTAAATTTGAGTAGAAAAAAATTGCGAAGCCTCTTAATGACAATGTCCCATATATTGTGTACGAGTGCATATATTTGCAAAAAGAAAGGACACTTGAAAGGATTTTGTTATAAGATTCACAAACAAAAGTGACCAAGAGGCCCTATGCTTTGAAGAATGGTGATTTTTTTCATTGAATCATCACTTTAAGACCCTTGTTGAAAAGTCTACGATCTTTTTTTAAACATCAAAAAGTTTTCTAAATCAAAGAATGTTACTAAAGTGTAAAATATTTGGGTAAGTATTATGAGACCAACTCCGTAGGCAAATCGATTTGGTCTAAAAAGAAAAAGATAAAATGTCTTGTTATTGACCTGACTTTACTTTCACAAAAATCTTTATAACGGTACGTTGATAGTGAGTGTTCTATGCATATTATCAGGGATAAACCATTATTTTAAAAACTTATTGAAGACAAAATCGGCACGGTTACTTTTGTTAATGGTAATATGTATAATATTTTAGGGAAATGAACAATTAAAATCATTGGATTTATTAGATTAGATAATTTTGGAGGATGGCTTGAAGGCTAATTTGATTATCACTAGTCAATAGTGTGATGATTGTAACAATGAGTTGTTTACCTCAAATGAATGTCAAGTTCTGGACCCTAAAGGTAAATGAACGTTGAAGGGCACTAGAACCACAGAGAATTGTTATGTCATGAATGTATCTCCCGAAGTTCTTTATAATAGTGTTAAATAAAATGTGATAGATCTTTCTCATAAGAGATTGGGTCATGTGAACTATAGGTATCTTAGCAAACCTACAAGGAATAAACTTATTCGTGACTTTCCTCGTTTTGAGTCAAATTTTTCTTGCATATGTGGCATTTTACAAATGGGCAAACAAATCCAAAATACACATAAGAAATTGAATATAATTTTTACCTCTAGAGTTATAGAGCTTCTACACATAGACCTCATGGGTCCAATGCGTACATAGAGCATATGTGGTAAACACTGTCTCCTTGTGACTGTATATGATTTTTCTAGATTCATTTTAATAGGATTTATGCATAGAAAGTCTGATACGAAATAATTCTTCATTCACAAGTGTATATAACTCCAAAACAAAAGGGGTGCACTATTATTAGAATTCGAAGTGACAATGGGACTGAATTTGAAGGAATCGGAATCACGGAGTGGTGTAGTGATATTGGAATGCACTATGAATTTTTCACACCTAAAACACCTAAAATAATGGGATTATTGAATGAAAAAATTGTATAAACCAAGATAAGGCAAGGTCCATATTGATAGGCAAAGGTGTGCCTAAGAGGTTTTGGGCGGAGGCGATAAACATCGCTTATCATACCGTGAATCGAGTTTATAGGAGGTATGGTACAACCAAAACCCTCATGAGATTTGGAAAGGCAAAAAGACCACACTCAAATATTTTAGAGCCTTTGGAAGCAAGTGTTATATACTCAATAATAGAGAGTATTTTACCATGTTTGACTCTAGGAGTGATGTTGGGATTTTCTCGTTTATTCTCTTAATAGTCATGCCTATCGTCTTTACAATTATGGATCTCATAAAGTGATAGAGTCGATGTATGTTATCATTAATGATAGCGACTTATTTTCATTTAATGAAGATGATTGTGTGTGAGGTGCCACCAACTCCACCACCATAAGTGGATGTGAATTAGATGACTTACCTCATTGGGTTAAAAGGACCATGATTTTCTCCAGGATCATTGGTAGTCCTTGTTGTGGATCGATATAAGAGGAATAAAGTTTTATTCCATTCAAGTTCGATTAATCAAACATTAGAAAGAGGTAATATCAAAAACTAGGTTTGAATAACAAATATTGGGTTGATAACACAATACCTTTGCGGATCCAACTGCAATTTGATAGGGAGAAAAGTATTTGTTGATGATGTAGGGATTCCTTATTTTGGATCTCCAAACCTTAATTAAACCTTCTGAACACTGGGATCTTCTAGTGTATGATCCTCCCCAAAATCAGTAGGTGGGTGGACACATTTTGATATGAAAACCTTTGCTAAAACTTGAGATATGGTGGTCTCTCTCTAGACCCTCCACCAAAAATGTGAATAGTATTTTTTCTCACCCCTCTCAAACCCTAATAATGAATAATAATGATTAAAACTCCTTCCCACACCTTTATATGCAAGTACAAAAGGTGGGCCTGGTCCAACTGGGTTTCTTGAGAGTACATGCTTGACTACTTGGGTGTTTTGGGACCCAAGACAAATAATTAAATTATCTCCAAATAAATAATTAAAAATACCAAATTAAATTTACCGTAATTATATCTCCTCTCTTTATTTAATTATAATTAATTCCATAAATTAATTATGATTGCACTCCAATTTAATTATCTCAAAAATCACCCAGATATAATGAGGTCTTATTTGCAAAGTCGATAATAGTACATAATACGATTTCCATTATTAAGCTTTTGATACCCACCTAGTCAATTCAATTTTATAAACATTGACTTTAACCAATATCTAGTCAATTCCTTGATTATCAAACTTAAATTATTTTGCCACTCCATCAGATTATAAATAATCCACTAATCAGGTTTACTCGTGGAAATAAATCTTAAAAGTCTATCAAGAGGGTATCGCAATTCAAGGTATCCCCCGATGCGGATACTTTCAAATTATAATCTCAGACCTACTTACATAATTATCACCTAATACGTAGATCATTTGGTTCAATCGAAGATTCAATCACACCTATAGAAATCAAAGTAACAATCACATAAGAATTTCAGTACTTGTAATTATTGAGATTAAGAATCTGCACAACCTTTGAAAATAGTTTGAGATAGATCGAGTCTAATCAAGATAGTCCTTAGACTTAAATCTCATGGGTGTTCCGGTTTATACAGTCCTGGGATGTATCGAGCACAATCCTTTATTGAATTATCATACAAGTTCTCGAACCATCGTACAAGTTCCCGTAGTTTGAGGTAAACTACTAAAATTGTATAGCAACCGTTATGATAGGATGTCCACTTCCTATTTAGGGCTGTGAACCTTTTAATAGTGCTAGAACTGGGATTACAATCTCCTTGTGATCAATCCGAAGCCGACTTACTGGAATTCCTACTAAGCTATATTAACTGACATTGATTTGAAACAATATATTTAAATAAATATAAATTATTGTCACAAACTTGATTATCATTTCAAAATGAATAAAACAATCCTTTATTAATCAATAATAAATGTTGCACACATGGTTTTATGAATAAACCTCAACAATCTATCACGTATACTTCTTAATTAATCAATAATAAATTTTTGGCAACCCGTTTTTTCTGAAATAAGGAGTGGTTATCCCGTATACTTCTTATTTTGTTGTGATGCTGAGAATGATTCCATCCATGATTCCTTTATTTTGGAGTATCGGGCTGGCCACCCCCTATTTCGGATGGCGGGTCGTCACAAGTGATCCAAACAATATTACATAAAAATTTCACTCAAATTAATCCTCACACATTTATCACTCAATAATCTCAAAAAATAAAAATAAAAACTATTTACAAAATGGTGTTTATCCTAATTTATTTCTAACCCTAAACTTTCTCTCTCTAAAAATTCCTATCTATCTAGCTTTTTTTTTTCATATGGGGTCTTCATCTTCATTTATAGTAGGCACATGGAGCATGGGGGTATTTTTGAGAATTGGTTTGAGTGTGCATGGGAATGGTGAGTGTGCACATGGGGGTAAATTGGGTAATGGAAGTGCACATGTGCATGGCAAAGGTGTGAGGTAAGGAAGGTATATAGGTGAGGGAATTAGGGGATAAAAATCTGATATAGTTTATGGGGTATTTTTGGAAATTGGGGTAAGTAGGTAGTTGGGGGTAAAATTGGGAAAAAGGGTTAAAAGGGGTTTTATAGCACATGGGTTTTTATTTTATTTTGGTTTTGGCTTAACAGACTTGGGAAAAATGGAATGGGTATTTGGATGGTAAGTAGGTTCCGAGGATTAAGGTGGATTCGGGCTGGTTTTGGGTCGGATAAGGCAGGGATCGCCGCCTATTTCTAACCGGGTAATGGAGCAGGTGGGTCGTGGGTTAATGGGTGTAGGGTCGACGGTTGCTGGGGTTGGAGCGCTAGAGCAGGTCGACGATAGATGGAAAATAAGGTCGCCGGTGGCTAGGCATCGGCGGGTTGGAATCGCCGGAGGCGCTGGAGATGGCTATCCGCCAGAGAGTTCACCGGAAGGGGGTCGACGGGGGTCGGTCCAAGGAGTTCGTGGGTTAAGGGCGTGAGGCAGGTGGATGAGAGGAGGAGAGAGTGGAGAGAAGGTTTTGTTGTTTGTGTTAATGGAGGTTATGTTAGGTGAGAGGAGAGAGAAGGTGGTTGGAGGTAAAAGATAGAGTAGGGGATTATTGTGTGTGTGAGGGTGTATGGGTTATGGTGTGGGTATAGGATATGTTTGGGTGTAGGAAAGTGAGGTGTTAGTGTGTAGTTTAGTGTATGATAGGTGGATGTGAGTGGGTTTATGTGTAGGGTGTGTATTGGGTATGTATGTGTTTAATTTGGACACTTAAAATAATAAAGACTCAATTAAAATTAATAAAACTAAAACTAAAAAGATAAAATCTAACTAAAAATAAAACAAACTAAAAATAAAAATATTACAACTAAAAAATAAAATCCTAAGCTTATATAAAAACTAAAATAAAACAAAAGAAATAAAAACTTAAAATCTAAATGAAAATTAAAGTCTTAAAAATATAAAATGTAATAAACTAAAAATAAACTCCTAAAACTTATTCTAATAAAACTAAAACTAAGAAAAATCAAAATAAAATAAAATTATAAAAATAAAATATAAAAATAGAAAATAAACCTAAATAAATCTACAATAAAATCTAAAAATAAAATGACTCAAACTAAAAATCTAAAAAATGATAAAAAGACACAAACAAAACACATACAGGGTTTAGGGTAGGTTTAGGCTAGGCTAGGATTACGAGATAAGGGAATTAGCTCCATAAAACGCGCATTGCCTCGATATATAGCTTTTGACACCGTAAACGGACGTTTGACCTACAAGATAAACATTTAAGCACATAAGACCCATATTGCCGAGAATTAACAACTAAAGTACGTCTATTCGGGGTATAAAATGTACAGTTTTGGGTACTTATCAATCTGCATCTTGTTGAGAACTTGTTTCGTGCATTGGATTCCATACTTGTTGACATTTACACATGCTGGACTCCGTGGTGTGGTGTTACGGTGAAGAAGCGGTAGATTTCATGTTCCAATCTGTAGATGGTTGCTGAGCCTTATCGATGGATACCAACGCATGTGCGGACTCACACATCGTCGTTGTTATGTGGGTGTGCTCCTATGTATCACTATGCGAAGATTGAAGAACGAAGAGCGTCAAGGCTTGCGAGGGCGTTAAGTCTGTGTTGTAGGTCTACTGTCGTGTCCTTTGTAATTCCATACATCGTGAATTTGCGTGGCTGGGCCGTATGAGGTTTTTTCCGTTATGGTTATTCCTCGTGCATCGGTCTGTGGTGTGGATTGATTTATTTTATCTTACTATTACCTAGATGCATGCTTTAGGATAAAGATAAAATTGGTTAATTGATTTTTACATGATAATTATTTAATCGGTTTTTAAGTTTAATTGAAATTAAATTTGAATTTTTTTAAATTGTCTTATATTAGTATTTGCACCCTTTACCGTATTGGGAATTTAATTGGTATCAAAGCGGGAACATTAAGTTATGTGTTAGATCCTTCTTTAAGCGTAAATCGTAGCAGTTTTTTATATAGAGGCTGCAACAACACTAGGGTCAGTAGCTTTCTAGGTTATCGATGTCCGATGGTCAAATTACACATACTGGAAAGAACGTATGCGGTCAACACTTAAGGATATAAATGAGTGGGTATGGCAAGTGATTATTAGGGTTTGGTCCTCACCCATGACTTTAGTATGTGAACTTCATGTCCCTAAAATCGTAGAAAGTTAGAGTGAGGATGATCACAAATTGGCTAATTATAATTCATGTGGTTTAAATGCCTTGTTTTGTGCAGTCACACTGAAAGAGTTCTATAGTATCATGATGTGTGAGACATCCAAAAAAGCTTGGGATATACTCCAACAAACCATTAGGGAACTAGTGTTGCTAAGGCTTTCAAATACCAGAACCCCGCCACACAGTTTGAAACCATTAAGATAGGAGAGAGTGAATCCTCTTATGAGTTCTATGCCAGATTGTCTAATATTATGAACTCGTCGTTTAGCTTGGGAGAGAGAATACTCAAAACACGTATAGTCAAGAAAATCTTAAGGTCCTTACCTGAAAGATTTAATTCAAAAGTGACAGTTTTGAATTCTTTGGGTACTTTGGACTCTACGAAACTTGAAGAGCATGTAGGTCACCATCAAATTTATGAGTTGGACATGTTTTCCTCCAAAAAGATGAAGAAAGATAAGGGCATTTCTTTGAAAGTCCAGAAGGAGGAAACATGTGTTTTGGATGATGAGTCTGGCATCGATTCTAATGATATGGTCATGTTTGCAAATAAGTTTTAAAATTTTCTCTAGTTTGAAAAACAATCGAAAAATGAAAAGAAGTTTAAGAAAAGCAATTTTAAGAAGGCTGTAAAATTTCCCAAAATTGTAATGATAATTTTAAGAGGGATGAGTTGAATAGATGCATTGGGTGTGATGGTTATGGACATATGACTACTGAGTATCCCACTAAACTAAGGAAGGAGGGAAACAAATCGATAACATATAATGACACCCTTAGTGATAGTGATTCGAAAGTAGAACCCGATTCCCACATTGAGCATAACTACACTGTGTTTATGGCTAGTCACATGAGCCTTGATGAAAAATCTTCCGATGAAGATAATTCTAAGCATGACAATTCTGAGGCCATTATTTGTGACTCCCAAGTGAGTGATGGTGGAGAGGGTAGAGAAGAAGAAGAAAATAATGAATAGGAGGAGGAGAGTGAACTTCAAGTTGCCTTTTGAGAGTTGTATGCGAAAATGATGAAGTTGAAAAAGACTAACTTGAAGATGGAAGCTAGGTTTAATAAACGCATCGTAGGTAATGATGAGAGTATATTGATTGAGGATCTTAGGTCACGTGAGAAGAATTTTAGGAGAAACTCATGTTTATTAGGGGGAGCGAGATAACCTTCGGGGATTAATGGATATTTTGAAGAAGGATTCTCTAATTTTTTATGAGTTATGTCGTTTGCTCGAGTCTACGATTGTGGAGTTAGAAGGGAGATTGAGAGACTCGAGTGATGTCAAATTTGACTTGGAGTCTAGGTCGAAAAAATTGGATAAGATGTTAGGCACCGTTCAAATCAAAGATGACAATTGCGGGATTGAATTCGATAATCCAAATTCTTCCACTACTAAAGTAAAGGCCATGCTTTTGATAGAGTCAACCATTGCTATGAATGTTAAAAAAGATTAACCCAAGAGTAACATTCCTCGTGTCTTCACATACACTCATTGTGATAGGAAATGTCACCTTAGGCATTTTTGCTTTGATATTACAAAGAGTCTTAGAAAGTCTAAGTCCAGAGTCACCAAGGTTCCCAAAATCCAAGAGCTTCATGTCATACCTATGGGGGGGGGGGGGGGAGGGGGGGTAGGAAATCAGATTTGGAAGCTTTAAATGTTAGACTTGTTGATTTTAAATGCTTTCATATGATACTTCTGATGCTAAATCTAATGGATGATTGTGTCCTCACATTTACATACACTAGCTTTTGTACTTCATGATTATACGGGCTTTCTAGTTGTACGTGGTTTGATTATTTTGTATTTTTAATTTTAATTTATTGGGTTTTATTAAAAAATAAAAAAGATTTTATTTGTCTTTTGAGTTTTGTTCTCGTGTGATGTCATTGAAAAAAATGTTTGTTTAAAAACTAAAAAAGTTTTTATTTATTTATTTATGTGTAGTTTAGTTTTATACATTTTATATGGCATATCTATGTGTTTGAATCCACTTTCTTCCATGTTTCCATGTGTCTAGAATATTTGATTATGATTTCAATGCTTATATTATTTTTAATCATGTTTGCATGGAGTTGTTCGAAAATGACTTCCTCAATGGATTCACTTTACATATGCCTCCCCACGTACATGCACGAGGGATGTCAACGGGTCGGTTCGGAGTCGGGGAAAGCATCCCCGTCCCCGTTAGAAATATCATTCCCCGTCCTCTCCCCGTTTCCCTTTTAAAACGGGTACCGGATTCCCCGTGGGGAACCTTTTTTTTTTAATATATATTTTTATCTTTAAGCACCTAAGTAAAAATTACATTTAAATTACATCTCAAATAGAAAATGATTAAACACAACTAAAGTGCAATAGTTCAAAATCCAAACTTTGCAAGTCCATAATCTCCAAACTAGTTTATAGTTTTACATAGGGGTGTAAGCGGTACGGTTTGGTCGGTAAATAGTAGATACCAATACCAAAGCCAAACTCTGGATGGTAAAACAAAACCGTACCAGTTTACCACCCGGTACACCAAAATCAATACCAAAACCAAACCGACCGGTATTTCGGTTTTTTCGGTAATTTCATTTTTTTCTGGTTTCAGTAAATTCTGGTTTTTTTTGGTTTCTTCTGGTTTCAGTAAATTCTGGTTTTTTCTGGTTTGGGTTTTTTCTGGTTTCGATAAACAGTACTAAAAGCCCTAAAAAACCAAAAACAAAACCGACCAACTTTTTTAAATATTAAAACCAAAATCAAAACCAACTTTTTTCTAGTTTCGGTAATTTCGGTACGGTAATTTTGGTAAATTCGATACGGTACCGTAATTTCGGTACGATTTTTTCTGATTTCGGTAAATATGGTACGGTACGGTAATTTCGGTGTGATTTTTTCTGGTTTCGATAAACTCGGTACGGTAATTTCGGTAAATCAGTTTTTTAAATATTAAAACCAAAACCAACCCACTTTTTTGCGATAATTTCGGTTTCGGTAAGACCGGTTTCTGGTATTTTAATATATGAAATCGAAACCATTTTTTTTGGACCAAAACGGTACGGTACGGTACGGTAAAAACCCGTACCGCTTCCACCCCTAATTTTACAACATAACATACAAATCAAACAATGTGCATTGTTTCGACGTAACAAATCAACAAAATAAATTCGCAATATCCCCCTAGCCTTGCTTGCTTCTTCATCCGTTGGTGTCGTGCTAAACTTTCCTTTCAATCAATCATTTCAACCATTTGTCATACAAATTTCAACCTAAACAAGTTACCCGACGTATTAGTTTACAACAATATAAACAAATATAACTAAACTAACAAGTTCAAAGCTAATATAATAATTAAATTATTACCTCATCATCACCATCTTCTTTTATGGTAGATCTCTCAAATCGTGTTGCACAACAACCCAAACCTACATAATAATATAATGATGCAATAATTAATAAAGGTAAAAAGGATAAAAAAAAATTAACATTTCAATATGTTAAAGTTATTACCTTGAATATCACGCCATAACCAATCTTGAGAGCACATGATTGCTTCCAAAGTCTTTGGATGAATTCTACTTCGATGTGGGCTCACAAATCTACCACTAGCACTAAAATCTGACTCTAAAGCAACAGTTGATACGGGAATGGAAAAAATATCCCTAGCTATAGCAAATAGTGTCGGGCACTTAAGACCATTTGACTTCCACCAACACAATATATCAAAATCATCGGATCTTGGCAAAACACTCTCATCCAACTAGTAGTTCAACTTCGACTTAACATGTTTAGTATTAGAGGTACTAGAGATAAACAAATCAAATTTATTAATCAACCGACTCCTTCCTTGAGATAAAGATGATGTACCACTTGAAGATTCACTATTACCACGAGTATTCTTATTTAATTTCTAACTCACTTGATATTCTCCCAACATTTCAAAAAAAATGTCACGCACCCTTTCAATTTCTCTCGGTGCTTCATCATCATATATGAGTAGAAAGTGAAACTCAATCCCTTTAATTTTAAATCTAGGATCCAAGATGGTACCCAAAGCCATTACCCCATGAAGTGAACTCCAATATTTTTCAAACTTTATTATCATATTAGATGCCATGAGTCGTATTTCATCATAACTTGAGAATGTCCAATCATTAAGTGATGCTCTTATCTTAAAAGTTTTTGGAAAAACGAGATTGATTGTTGTAATACCCCGTATTTTCATGGCTTTTAAATTTAAGGATTTATTGAATTTAATTGAGATAAATTAATTTAATTTTAATCCGAAATGTTGTTTTAAATATTTACTAGCGTGACAAGAGTTAGTAATTATTGGGAATATATTATTTGTTGCATATTACTGGATGAGTATAGTAATATATGAGATTTATTTTTATAATATTGTCACGTGTGAATAAAATGACAATTGTGGAAATTTAAGTCGGGACGCGCCTGTGTCGTGTCGGGACTAAATGTGGATTAATAAAAGTGAATATTTTATAAGTTGTTCGTATGGTCGTTCTGAGTGTGCCAACGCGTCTGGAAGGGTCGAGATAGTCAGAAAAGTATACCCGGGAGTTTGATTTGGGTCTCTGGGCGTTTTTAGGCCTAATTAGTACCCCGGGAGGGCATTTTAGTCATTTTGTATTTTTGGGTAATTAAACCCACGAAAATTAAAGGGGATATATCAGATGTTTAGGTTATCTCCTAGGGTTAGATAACTCAAAACACTAGAACGGCCATTGGAGAGGAGAGGGGAGAGCTCTCAAGGCATTCCAAGGCTCAAAACTCATCCGTTTACACCGCCGCCACCGCCAACGCGTAGATCGCGAGACGGGGAACGCAACCACACCAAATTCAACACCAAACCAGATTTCTGAAAACTCCAGGCAAGTGTTTATCTTGCTTATTTCGTTGATGCATCTTTCATATTGGTTTAGGAATGATTAGGATGAATTGTATGGAAGAAAAACCCAATTTGAGATAGGAAATTGCATGTAGTGATGACTTAAATGATATTCTGGAAACCCTTTGTCATGTAAAGGATTAAGAGTTTGATTAAGAAAAGAGTTCTAATTAGATACAAACACTAAAAATTATATTTCGGATGATCGGACCATTGGAATCGCTTGAAATTTTAGTATGTTGTAGCGAACGGCGAGACAGGACTGCTGACAAAAATTCAGCTTGATCGAACGGTCGGATTTCTAAAAATATTATTTTTACTAGAGAGTTTTATGTTTTGAGGACTCTTAGAGAGTTTTATATTTTGAGGACTCTTAGAGAGTTTTATATTTTGAGGACTCTTCTAAATAATAAAAAACTCAATTAAAACTCCATTTTAATTCCGATTTCGAAAGCATTTGAAATTCTCATCTTTGAAAACAAAATTCAAAATCCTTTAATGTAAGGCGAAATGTATATTTTTGGGATATTTTGCATAAGGGATAATGTAAGTATATATTAAAGGGGAGAGGCACGTAAGAGAGAGTTACGTTGGAACATAAATGGATATCTACTGAATTGTACATTTGGAAGAATAGAGTCCATGAGGGTTACGTAGTAAGTTGGAAAAACCCTTCGAATTAAAGTGAGAAACGGACCATTATACGTGATAAATAATAATGGGAAAATAAGGATAAATGTTGTGAATGTGGGTTATGGGATAAACCTAAATTGATATAATAAAAGTGGTATATTTATATGATTGTGTATGCATATATTATATACTTGTGAAAATCATGCCCGCGCTACTTGCTATCCCTGAGGTTTCCGCGCTGGGACGATCTTATCTCGTGTGCCTTATGGGGGATATTGACTCGTACCCTAGAAGATAGAAATCCTAGGTACAGGCTATCGAATCGGTAGTCACGGTCCTAAGAGACGTGAGGGTATGTACTGACCTCTTGGACTTGGAATCTATGCTTCGCCTCAATATTGTTTGTGTATGTATTGATACAGTTCGAGAGTGATTCCGAACTTGTATTCCCTTTAGTGCGATTGATACGGGGATTGGATAGCAGAGTATGCCCGCACCATAGTTTTTATGTGGGGTGCTGTTATGATATATATATTATACGAGTAGTTAATATATATATGAAATTCTGAAATCTGGAACTGCCTACTGTGATTTGATATGTAGGACATGGTTGATGACTCAAATTATAAATAATTGTTTTGAGAAAGTATAATATGACACTGGAAAACTTTATTGATTAATAAAGTTAAAAGGAGAACCTTGGTTACAAATTGAAATCTTACGTTTTAAATACTTGTGTTGTTCAGTTGTAAATCCTGCGAATAACCTAAGATAAGTTAAATCATTGGGGAAAGATAGTGTGGTATATGACGAGATAGACCATTGGGAAGGTTAGTGCGATAGAAGTGCACATTAGAAGAGAGGCGAGAATTTTTCAAGAGAGTGTCGCACTAATATGTTGTTGCATTGGCCTGTATCAATTTAAATACTTGCTAAACGAATTTTTAAATCATATACACTATCGGGATCTGACCCGTTTCTATTTCCTTTTCTCTCTTGTATATATATGTATGTATTACAGGTGCCCAGTCACATGGGCGTCTTACTTAGGATCCTTTGGAAGGAACGTGCTGCAGCTTAGGTGGGAGTTGCAGGCCTGTTGTTTAGACGACTTCATCCATTTGATTCTACTCCTAGTTCAGTTTTATCCAGCAGGGGCATGTGTCGCCCTCTTTCTATTATTTATTTGGTATTGTCAGAGATCAAAATTTTTACTTTCAGTACCTTTATTTCGGGATTTATTACTGTCAGGATGTTTTCCTTTAGTGTTGTAAATGTTGGGATTTATTATCGATGATTAAATTCGTGTAAGTTCAATTCTATTTTATTCTTAATGTGTGACTCTTTAGATGTTAATGGTTTAAGGTTTTATAACCGGATTTAATAAAATGAGAATAAGGTTTAAATGGTTTTGACACTTAGCTTAATTATTTAGGGTGTTTAAATTGGCAAAGTATTTTTACGACAGTGATGCTAAGATTGAACCAACTGTTCACCTTGATTTTAATTTAATAAAGGAGTGATCGCCCAGTATTTAATTAGGCGGGGTGTCACAATTGTTGGATATTTAGTTCCCGAAAACATTTCTGTCACCTCAAAAAATATCTCCAATCTCTCACTAATTTCACTTGCTAATAACCAATCATCTTCAAAAGGGACGCATTTGTATTGGGACACACTTAATTTCAAGCGACCATAAACATCTTTATAACTCAAGGTAGTGTGGAGAATTATATAGGTTGAGTTCCATCTCGTCTTACAATCTAGGGAAAGTTTCTTATTGCATGGGATTTTTAATTAACGAGCTACTTTTTCAAATTTTCCCATCTTTTTTGAGTCACTATCCAATAAGCTACACTTTCACGCACTTTCTCAATTGAATTACCAATTACATCCAACCCATCTTTCACAATAAGATTTAATATGTGTGCAGAACAACGCATGTGAAAGATTTTACCTTCCAATAATAAAGAGTTAGAAGGTAATTTATCCAACATAATGTTTACCATTGCATCATTAGTACTACAATTATCTAAAGTTACCGTGGATAACTTCAGATCGAGATTCCAATCCATCAAACATTCAACCAAAGCCTCAGTAAGTACCTCCGCGGTGTGGGATAATGGAACATATATAAACCTACAAACACAAAAAAAAATCAAATGAAAAAAATCACTATTTAAATGAAAAAACAACGCTATTTAAATGAAAAAACAACACTATTTAGTTAAAAACAACATTATTTAATAAAAAAATGCATTATTTAATTAAAAACAACACTATTTAAATGTAAAATTACCTCACAATCCGAATTTGTAATTTCCATGAGTCATCAATAAAGTGTGATGTCACGATCATAAATCCTCTCTTTTGGGTAGTGGAAGTCCACATATCCGTAGTGATTGCAAATCTTTTCTGATTCTTTCTAAACAACTCCATTGTTTTACTTTTCTCAAACTCATAAATTTTGAATATATCCTTTTTTACGATGTTATGAAATGGAATCTTAAACAATGGTTGAAGACAATTACTATAATCCCTAAACACTTGATGTTTAACCATACTAGGAGGAATCGAGGATACATGTACAAAGTGATCATTTTAGCAAGAGAATCTCTTGCTGCTTCTTGGTCAAATAAAAAATTAGTTAGTTGAGTCTTTCCATCGGGCCTCCGCGTTTGATTTAAAATTGCTTGTTTAATATCCATTGATTTTCATCGAGGACAAGACTTAAAATGATCCCCCAAATGAGATGTTCTATTTTTACTCGAACCCCAAGTGTTTTTTCAAAATATCTACAAATCGCTTTATCTTGTCCATTTTTTTTTTTCAAATAAAAGTGGTCCCATACCCATGACCTTCGAGGTCATTTTTCATTTTCATTTGTAACATCGGTATCATGGAACTCAATCTCACAATTTTCATTATCATCATCCAATATATTAATTGGTGTTTGATTAGAAGCTACCTCATTTGTTGGAGGAGTTGATTGTGTATCCGCCGTTTGCGTTGGAATCTTCTTTGATATAGACATTTTTACCTCTACAAATTTCAACAAATTGATAATTAAGTATACTTAATTATAACAGTAGATCGATAACAATAGTAATAGCATTTATTCATTCCAAAATATCACTAATGAACATAACTGATGAACATACTCCAAACACAAAAACAAACATGAACATACTCGAAACACAAAGAGAAAGTCGAGTAATGGGAGCACTTGAGAAATAAGGTGAATGAAAAAATCTTGAAATCATAACAGAAATTGTAACAGATATTTTCCATAAGCGTAACAGATATCTCACACAACTTACATAAGCATAACAAATATTTTCCATAATCGTGACTACAACTTCTATATAAAAATCAGATCTTGAAATTATATAACAATCAGTTTATACAACTGAATCAACTGAATATTACCAATACCTTATAAGATCTGAGGGGGCGACATTGGATGAAGGAACAACGCTCGCTGGATAAAGGATCGAGAGATGAGTGAGGGATGAGCGAGAGATGATGAGGGAGATGACGAGTGAGGGAGATAAGGAAAGGAGCGACGCTAGTTTGGGGCATTAACTTTGGGATTATTAGATATAGATGCTTTTATATTATAAAAATATATATCTTTATTATATATTAATAATTTGGGTATCCACGTGGAGACCCGAGAAAATATCCGAAATCGACCCCAAATTTTTTGGGGATTTTTTTTGAGGGTGTTATAAGTTGAAAATCAATGGATTTGCACAATGAGTCATAGTTAATTCATGTTTGATGCTATTAGTTTTAGAATTATTAATATTTTTAGGCTAATATGCATTGTGCTTGTTTATCTATTTATGAGTTCACTTTATTTGTCACTACGAGGCTAAATCTTTGTTTGATAAAGTTAATTATGTCAAATTGAACTCCTTGGACATATTTTGAGTGATTAAGTCATATCTCTTTTGTTTATCGTTCATGCCCCTACATTCCGTTTACCACATGTTTGTTTAGACACATTGATAGTGTGATAGTAATGAAAACTTATGCATTTTGTGTCTCCTTGTGTTGGTTCATATATATATATATATATATATATATATATATATAGACAGAGAGAGAGAGGCTCTCTACTGTAAGAACTCCTTATAGTGCAGACTCTGGAACATACCATTTTTTTTAAAATAGTAAAAAAATGATTTTTTTGATGAAACTTCATGGATATGATCTCCATGGTGGAAAGATCATATCCAATTTTTTTCATCAAAAAATTCAATAAAAAAATTGTTGAGATGAAGTGATATGTAAAAAAAAGGTATAAATATGCACTTTCGACTGTTGAAATGTTGGCTATCATCTCACCCACTTTTTGATTGAATTTTTTAATGAAACTTCATGGATATGATCTCAATAGTGAGAAGATCATATCCATGAAGTTTCATAAAAAAATTTAATCAATAAAGTGGCTGGCGCCGACCCAACATTTCAACGGTTGAAAATGCATATTTATACCATTTTTTTACATATCACCTCATCTCAATGTTTTTTTTATTGAATTTTCGACGAAAAAAATTGGATATGATCTTCTCACCATGGATATCATATTCATACAGTTTCATAAAAAAATTCGTTTTTTTTACTATTTTAAAAAAATGATATGTACCGGGATCTACACCCTAAGGAGTCCTTAGGGGAGACTTTCTGTATATATATATATATCATTAGTATCTTTTGCGTATTTATATATATGGTATTGGTTATTTTGAGTTTTTGCATTTGCATTTAATCCATGTATGCCATACGCTCATCTTAGTTTTAAGTGGTTTCCATTGGTATGCTATATGATCATTGTGATATATTTTTATGATTGGTTTGTTGGTATCCTACTCTTTCTTATTGTATTCAAGTTGGTATCATAATTTTGCATGAAAAGTTGGTATTATTTATCATTATTTGGATTATTTGTACTTGTGTATCCAAGTTGTTCATCATTGCTGGTTGTAATGTATACCATTGTATGATATACTTGTTTTTACTTTATGCTTAAACATCTTTCATTTAGGGAAGTTTTTGTTATATTGGGGAGAAATGGTTTTATTATGCATCTTTGTTTTTGTCTATTACTGATAAAAAATGGGGTGAAATGGTATCTCAATCTTTATATAGTTCGGGGGAGATTTTTGCCTTGGGGGGGAGGGGGGGGATGTCCTAACTTAGGTAAAGATTTTTAGATAGGGGGGTATTCTTATGGAGATTTATAATGTTATATATTCCCTTTGCATTTGAAGGTGTGTTTAAGTGTGTAGGTTTGCAACGATGCGACAAATTTTACACAAGAGCAAAGATACTCAATGTGAGCCTATCAACTGTCTCTACTTTTTTCTTTTGGGGTTGGGGATTGAGTTTTGTAGATGAACTTGATGGCCCATAGGTTTCTATTTTGTATTTTGATCCAGAATAGCCGGGGGGGGGGGGGGGGGGGGGAGATTTGCAAGGACAAATTTTCGATAAAATAAATTTGTATGTATTTTGGCTTATTCTGTTTTTGGACAAAACCTTATGTCATAGGTTAGGTCTTGAGTGTGTTTACCCTTTCAAGCCTATGACGTGCTAGATTGAAGACGTAGCGGCCAAGATATCATGTTCACATCATCGTGCCATGTTTTGTGCCTTGTATTCATCGTCACGTTCCAAGGATCTCTCATATATGAATGGGCATTTTTTTATCCTTGGAAATTTAATATTTGGGTGTTGTTTTTTCTAAAAAGTTTTAATTTTTTTTTAGAAAATTTTCCATGTTGTTCAAAAGACTTTATTGTTTATTCGAAAGAGGACATGCACCTCATTAGAACCTGATCCAATGAACTTCGAATGGGGCAAAATTAGTGTGCTCTAGTTTTTCGTTGGAAGTTTCATTAGAAAGGCGTTCGAATAAGGATAGGTGATTTGTTCAAACGAACCCTATGACTTCGTTCGAACGAATCGACAAGCCTTTTTTTCTTTAGGGTTTCTTCAAATTTTCATTTTTAACTTTTTCTAAAACCCCTATGAATAGACGGGAGGTGGGGCTACATTTTTTTGAGATATTTTTCATTGCTTTTGAGATCCAAAACTCTATCAAAAAGCTCTGCAAAGTTTTTGATCTTCCATGATTAAGTTTTTCCAACTAAAACCTTAGTTTACACCCATATTGTTTAAGATCCAAGTTTCAATTCATATATGCTTTAAGATTCTTATTTGGGAACCAAAAGTTTAGTTTCTCTTTATCTTGTTGAGGACTTGTTTTATGCTGTGGAATCCGTACTTATTGTTGTACCATGTTTGTAAAGTACATTTATAATTTGTAATATTGGTTTTATTCCATTTGGACAGAATTGTTTGAGTCATGGGTTGGGGTGCTTATGCTTGTACCTTCAAGCCTTTGCACTGAAGACTCAAAGCGATCTGCATAAAGCGATATCAAATTCATGCAGAGTTTCGTCATTAACCTTGGGATCTTAAAAATTATGTAAAGCTTTATTATGTATCTGAATCCAAATATATCTAAACCAAAAGGATTTTGTTTGATGACAACACAACTGATATAAAAACATAACTTCGCTATCTTCTCTGTAATGTACTTGAGATTAAGTCAAGCACTCGGTACATTATGAGATATGTAACTAGAAACACTTCATTTAAGAAACCATGTAATTATCCCATGAAAGACAAATAATGACCTCAACCAAGATAATGAAGAACGTAACCAAAGACAATAAAGATCGCAAGATTGACTTAAAAACTTGCATCAAGCCACTTCTCTAAAGCCTCATATGCTATTTAGTTATTAACCAGTCAAAGAAAAATAAGTTCCCATAACCTTTTTTTTAACTCATGATAGGATTATATCACAAGCCATTTGTTAATGATTTAAGCAAGCCAAAGAAATGATCATAAGCCCCCAAAACTATTGCTTTATTTTATATACTTTAGGAGCCATTGTACAAAGGTGAAGTGTCATGGTTTCAACATGTATATGCTCAAAACCAATTCAACTAAACCCACCCTAGAATACCTTAAGCCATCCCAAAAGTCTGGACACAAACAAAACATATTTTAGACTAAAATTATAATGCCCCAACTTGGATTTATGGGTCACCCATGGTCAACTCGGTCCGATCCGAGCATTAGGTGTGAAGTGCAGTGAAATAACCTACATAATGTTACTAGTCCATTTTTTTTAATTAACATTTCACTTGTTTATCATGAGATTTCCATTTCAAATCAAGATACTTGAGGGACCCGTGGGAAGCATCCAATCATATAGAGCTACTAACGTAAAATAAAAGGGAATGCTTACCTGTATGACACCCTTAAAATACTAAACCGCACCCCACCCGACGTAACAAAGATGAGGGAATGAGCTGAATTCCTAGTGGGAAAATATACAATAATGTATATAGAATTGAACGGCAAAAAGGAGACTCTGACATGTTATATCTATATGCACATGCAACTATTGTATATACATCTACATACATATGCATGAAATTGTTTTTATTCCAAAAACGTTACTTGTCCTGATTAATTCACCTTAATCTTTTAAAAGAATTCCCTTTTACTTAACTTGACATTTATTCCTTGAACAAATACACTTTTTTTTTGAGAAAAATCATTTATTTTCCCGAAATTACCCCTCTATTTACACCAATTCACGTAGTATTTTCTTTGAAAATCACCCTTTCAACACTCGCAAACACCATGTTAGAAAATACTTATTTTCCTTTGAAAACCTTTCAAAGACACATTCTTGTGTTAATTATGAGTTAAAACTCTTTAGGTTATTGAACTACCCATTTAATCAATACACTTCATTATTACTTTACCTTATGGACATTAATCAATTTTCACATTACTTGTCCATTTTACCCTTTACCTGATATCAATTCATTCAAGTTAGGTTGTATTTTCATATAATCACCACACAATCCTGTGACAACCCGCTCTCCGAAATAAGGGGTGGCCAGCCCGATACTCCAATATAACAGAATCATGGATTGAATCATTCTCAGCATCAACAACAATATAAGGAGTATACGGGAAAACCACCCAATAGTTCAGAAAACGGGTCGTCAATTTTAAAAAAAAAAGTTAAGTTAAGGAAATAATTTAAACAACCCATTCTAAAAGAAAGTGGAATCCCAAGAAAACTTATTTTACATCCATACACACATACAATAAGAAGACCGAATATGCTGTCGGTCAACAGGTACATACAATGTATTACAACAGTTTAATAATTTACATAATACATCCATTAAACAGTTATAAAAGTTTGGGCCACACGCCCGAGTGGAATACCCTATCATAATTAGAATACAAAAATGAAGTCATCTAACAACATATCCCGTAATATCTTACGGCTCCCCAAAAGTACCGAAGTAGGAAAATCAGAACGAGCGTCCTTGCTGAGGAGCACCTGAGCGGATACAAGTTTCATGCACAACAAGAAGATTAAACGGGTCAGGGTCCGATTTTATATGATTACCAGATGAATAAAAAGCATGACAGTAATGAATAATTAATCATGAGTGATAAAGATGAGAATCTAACAACATAATTACAAAGCATAATAAGTCAATTTAAATGATTATATCTTTTATTTAATTTAACAAGAGAATATAATTAGACAACATTAATTAAAAGTCTCCATCATTCTTCACCATTTCATTTCATTTTTCATTCCTTATCAGGAATATAATTACTATCATATGCTCTTATAGCATTTCACATATATCAAGTCTCACTTAAATCAGAATGGTTATATTCTTATACATATAACAATTATAAGACCGCCCCTCCGAGTTTCCCCACTGGGCACGCCCCTAAATGACTATCATCTTCCAGAGCCCATCGAACAAGACAACCTGGGCACCTAACGCAACGTCGGGAAGTGGCCATATGCCTGCGAGTGAGTCATAAACACACCCGGAATTACCTCACTAGCGCAGAATAAAACATATAACAATCCCGCATATCGCCGAGGACTATAGTCTCCCTGCGTTCATTAGACAGGGAACATCACCTCATGCGCGAACTTCCCTTATGATAACATTTAGAGAGGTGTATTTAAGTAAATTAACATTTACTATTTAAATCTCAATTTCATTTTCATTTTACATATGTAAGTTTTATTTTATCCGAAACCATAATCATTGAATACTTTCATTAACATTCATCATATTTTAAGTCTCGAATTATTCTCCAAGTAGTCATAATAATTCTATAAGTCCCAAGGTTTTATATACCTCATTTGAGCCCCTAGAGTATCCAAGTATGGGCATTACAACTCCTAGACGCCTAATGGTTAACTAAGGGAAGGAAATGCCCTAGCCTCAATTGATACACCTACGGAATAAGCCCCATTTGATCCATTCCCGATGTGGGGTAGTGACCCAACTCAACTAAAACTCTATGACTCTAAGTTTACTTCATAAAAGAAGGTTCCTAGGTCCTAATCTTAAAGAAAAAGGATAAAAATTGAGTTGGAAAAATCAACTCAAAACAGCAGGGTCCGAATCGATTCGCCCCACAAAGCGAATCGATTCGCCCCACAAAGAGAATCGATTCACCCAAAAAGCGAATCAGTTCGGAAGATGAATCCAACTTTCTGCTTCGGCCGAATCGATTCGGGTTTGCAGACCTGTTGGATGACCCCTTAGTGAATCAATTCGCCCTAGGGGACGAATCGATTCGCCCCTGCAGAAGGGCCAAGAGGGGGGATACGGGTTATGAACCCTAGTTTTTCCCCCAAACCAAATTCTCTTTCATTTTTACACACATCCACCAACGTTAATCTATCCCAATTCATCCTACATGATTATCCAAGACTACAATCCATAATATCATCATCATAAACCTATATTAGGGCTCAAACACCATAAATTCCATATTTGATCCATAATTTCAAATACACAACTATCATACCATTTACTCATCTTAAATCACATAGTAGCAATTAGAAAACTTGTCTTGGTGTAGGAATATCAAATTTTTGGAAGGAGAATGCAAGATCAAAGCCCCAATCTTCAATTTCTTCCTTTCTCCTCTTTTTCTCCCAAGTTCTCTTCCTCTCTCTTTCTCTCTAGGTTAATAATTACACTTAAGAGAAATAAAAGACTTAACAAGACTAAATCGTGGCACTAGTCTAAAATCTTTAACTTAATTGATAAATACCACATTAAAATGATTCGCAATACGCGTTTATGCTAAAATCAGTCAAAAGTGCCCGAAACATAAAAATACAATATGACACTTATTTCGACTATCTCGAACATTTCAGGACTAACTACACCCTCCAAATTATCATTTGGAAATTTTATAACTCATTTCAAATTCCGGTTTCATCTTAAACGATAAATGTCATTTAAGTCTTATGACACTATAAAACACAACATGGTAATATTGACTTACACATACAGTAAATATGCAACATTTCAGTAAATATTAACTTTAACTTATTCAATTAATATTTACTCTATTCCAACATTTTATATATAATTACTTCACATAGTAAATAAATATAAAATAGGTTCTCAAAAGCGAGGGTTGTTACGAATCCATTTCTTGACATGTTCTATTTTCATTATTGTTTTCTTGAAATCTTCCAATATCCGCATACTTTAACAGGCTCCACATTGTCGGCTATGCTACCATATGCTCTGGACAACGGTTTTGGGCGTTTCACCCTAGGGCTCGGGGCCCTCCTTATTATCCCGGTATCACCCGAGTTCTTATTAATGTGTTTTAACATCTTGAAAATATCCACATTATTCCACTTTTTTCCTTTTTCGGCCGAAGCCAAAACCCGAATTTTCACCCCAAACCGTGTTACACTTTACAATCATCATTTCTTGTCCTTTTTACGCTAACATTGACTTTATTTAAAAATCATGTTCATTTAAGATATTTTTGTGTAACACCTCTTCCAACATTTTTATTTCATAAAAATGTTCCACTTTACGTAAAATTACCATTTTACCTTTTTATTTCCAAACTTGTTTTTCCTCTATTTTCACACGTATTAACTCCCCAAAACATCCTCAAGTTACCGTGACTAATTTCTTAAGTGTTTTAACATCTTAACACTTGTTTAACACTTATGGAGTAATATAATTATCAAGTTGGAAATCCTTTCATTTCATCACTTTCTTTCTCTAGAAACCATTAAACCTTTAAAGACTACTTTATAAGAAAAACACAATTTCCTTTATTACAGCATGTAGTCTTAAATCCTTACACAACATAATTCTAACATCTTTTTCACACACTTTAAGGGCTGAAATTTCTAACTTCTTTATTTCATTTTTAAACCCAATAAAACCTTAATTAAACTTGTTTATATGTTCATCATCAAAATACTACAAGTTTATATGCATGAGAAGATGGATTTAAAATTTCAAAAATCCTATTAAATGGTTAAACATTAACTTTGTACTAGAAATTTCATAATACTTGCAAAATATACCTTTCAAGACATAAATGACATTTTTATTTCTTCAAAACTCAAACATATGTCCAACTTTTATAAAATCTTCATTTTTGTAAGAAACTTTAGAACATCATTTCATCAAAATATTTTAGCAAGGTAAATATCATTTTGAAAACATTTTATTCCATAAAATGTTTAGCATTGAACTTCTAGAAATACACATTTCATTGAAATCCCAATCTTAAATTTTAAGACAACTTTAAAATATTCATTCATAATTTACTTTCTAACAAAATAACATTTTTTAACTTTTTTATTCCATAAAAATATTAAATACCAATTTTACTAGAAACCCATAATTTTATTCATATGCATCCTACTCTTATAATCTAACAACAAGACTACTAATATCCAAATAGAGTCTTAATACTAAGAGTTGAGTTTCCTACCTCAAATGGAATTCCAACAATGGTAGGATGAAATGTCTAAGAAGATGACAATCTCGCACCTCCTAAGGTGGCCTTAGAGAGGTTGCCTAGCTCCACCAAGCTTGTCTCCATAAAAACTCCATAAAAAACCTCTTTAAGCTCCATATATCTTCCATCTTCATCTTCTCCAAAAAAAAATCCCCAACAATACCTCCAAAATTTGTAGCTTTGACCAACGATGGTAGAAGTGGGTGTATTAGGCTTAAATATGGTGGGATACTAGCAGAATATGGTGGCATTAGGTGGATACATGGTGGTGGCATGGTTGTTTGTGGTGGTGGGAGGGGAAAAAATGCTGAAAATGGTGAAAAACCCACCCCCTCTCTTATTCCCATTCCAAATAACCCGTAAACAACCCAAATAAACCTTATAAAAATGCCCCAAACCTTAAAATCACAATTTTGCCCATTTTGGGTTCACCAGAACTCGACACCTCATCAATCCAACGACCCAAAACGTGATAGAACACAAGGGCAACTCGATTTAAAAATTTGTGCTATGCTCGTTCGAACGAGAATGACCTCTCATTCAAACTAGCCTTCGAACGACCTATTAATAAGTTTGTTCAGGTCTGCAGTTGGGTCTCGTTTAATCCTCATTCGATCCCCACTTCGAAAGACCTGGGCTTTTCATTTAAAAAAATCATCTTCATTCGAAAGAAACACCGATCTCATTCGAAGGACCTCAAACTCGTTCGAACGAGATCCAACTTTTGTTTGGAGGCCATTCAAACGAGATCGGTGTTTCGTTCGAACGAAGATAAGTAGTTCAAACTAACCACTCATTTTTGTTCAAACGAGACACAACTGTTGTTCAAACTATTTGGAGGCCGTTCGAACGAGGTCAGTGTTTTGTTCGAATGAAGATGAGTTGGTCTCATTTGAACGAAGATGAGTGGTTCGAACGAGGTTCTCATCTCGTTAGGTGTTTCATTCGAACGAAGATAAGTCATTCGAATGAGATCCTCAACTAGTTCGAACTACCCTGGGTTCGTTCGAACCATCCATTTTTCCAAAATTTCCAATTCCACACAATGACTTCCAACAATTTCCATGAAGGCCAAAAAATAATCAAATATCGCAGCAGAAGTCCAGAATAGTGATCCAAATCCCAAGGGTTCATATGTTTACAATTTATGTGAGGAAAAATAATAAAATATTGGGCACGGGTATAACAAAAACCCTTAAGGTTTAGTCAACTAAACTTTAAAGTTTAGACGACTATAAGTCTGAGAAAATATTTAGCCAGCTAAACCTTTGAAAACTAGCTAATTAAAGGAGGTTTAGTCGACTAAACCTCAATGTATAGTCGACTAAAAGTGCTAGTTTTTCAAGCTTCAACTTTGGTAAAATACTCCAAACTTCTATCCTAAAACCCTAACCCTTACCAAATGTTTACCAACCTTTCTACTCATTTTTATCTGCCTCATACCTTATCCAAACATTATAATACAACTCTCCTCATTTATTTCAAAACACAGAAGCTCATAATAACATTCCCTTGAGAAAAGTTCCATCACTTGAATGCGATTAAAAGCTCATGTATTCCACGTTATTGGGAAAGTTCCATCATCCCAGCTTGTGTTAAAAAAAAGTTCCATCAAAGGAATTTTATTATGAGCTTTTAAAGAGAGAAACCACTTATGAGTTCTGAACTCAAAAACTCCATTAAACCCATATTTTTAAGAAAACCCACTTGAACCTAAATCCTCATTCCTAATATCTCTTTAACTAAATTTCAATCCTATTACCTACTTGTGTTAAACCCTTAACCCAATAACCATTTGTGCCAAAGCTATACCCAAAAACCCATTGGGCTATATACTTGTGATATTTATTTACTTGTCTTTTTAGAGAGAGAAAGTGAACTAATTGCTTAATTGGTTTTGTAAAATAAGTTTGCTTTACTTATGGTTATGATTTTTATTGTTATGACTCACGGGTAAACTTTATTGTATCTTCTCAGCTGGTAGTATCGTTGTTGTGTATAGTCAAAGAGTTTAATGAACTTATATTATTGTATTAGTACTGCTTGGTTAAAGACGAGTTTATCCTTTTATTGGTTACGGTATTCTAGGTAGTGTTCCTTGTGAGATTTTGGTTTCACCGCAAGTGAACTGGATATAGTGAAGTTCTTGAGTTCCATCTCTAGCGTGGACATAGGCAGATGCCGAATCACGTTAAAATCTCAATTTGCAAAGTTTCATTTAAACCTCCCTCTTAACTGCATATATATATATATATATATATATATATATATATATATATATATATATATAAAATTAAATTTATCTTATTGCAATTAATCATTACAACTTAGTTTAAAAAGGTTTTAAAATTTTCATTAATCCTGTATACCCAATTACGCCCCCCTTCTTGGGTATATTTTCGAACCAACAATGTTGACCCCTAAGTTTCAAGTTTTGATATTTTTATTTTTATTTGAGTCATTTTCGAAGAAGATTTCTTTTTTGTTGTTTTTCAAACAAGTTGCGTTTTTCAATCTAATGCTTTTTGTAATCTCGTTTGAATGAGCTTCTGGCGACCTTCGAACGAGAGTTTACTCCTTAACTTTCAAATGCGATTAAAAGCTCATTTATTCCTAGTTCTAACTAGTTTAGTTATGTCATTCAAACGAGTTAGTTTCATTCAAACGAGATTGCCTAAATCGTTCAAACGAGAAGACTATTTTGTTCGAATGATTTGCCTCATTTTTTGTGATGTCTTCTTTTCACATTTTTTAAGATATATAGGGCACAAATAGTTCTATTATATATAATGTTTCAAAAAAAAATCATAGAACAAAAATCTATGGGCTCATATAACCTCATTTGCACCCTGTTTACGAGATCCATAAATCAATATAATATTCTGGTTTAAGATCTTATGTTTTGAGCACCAAAAGATGTTTACTCTTTATATGCTTGAGTATCGTTTGACACGGTGGATTTCTTGTTTTTATGTGATGGATATTATTTAGATATCGGTGGATACCAAGATTCGAAAGGATTACATTGTGAGCCTTTAGTGGATTCCTACGATTGTTGTGAAGAAGGTTCATGGAGCGAAGAAGTTGAGTCCATGATTAAGTCATCTATCATCCATGTATAAAAATTTTATCATAGTGAATTTTCATAGGCTAAGTCGTCCGAGGTTTTTACCATTGTGGATTTTTCTCGTACATTACAACTTTATATGATTGCTTATTTTATTTTTGCATGCTCACATAGATGAATGTTTAGGCAAGATAAAATTTGACTAAAGTTTAAATAATGTTTGTTTAATCTGTGCTTGATTTAAAATTGGGGTAATTTATAACTCGATTTAATTAATTGGACTAAAATTTGGAATTAAGTAATCCTATACACATATAACTACCAGTACCACAGTTTTTGGGTTGTTTATTTTTAATTAATATATTAAACCATTTCAACATGTTTTGAGGCATTAGGGATTCTTTATTATGTTTAACCGCTCATACTGGTCTAAAATAATATTTAACTGCCCATGTCAAGAAAACCACCATTACAAAAACCACACCATTCATCATCCTAAGGCCGAATCAATACTACCCTCACTCTGAGTAATCTGGCTATGTGACCTTGGAATCCAACCTTATTTTATTATTTCTTTCATTCTGCAGTTCATCTAAAAATTCATCCCATCATAATCCCAACCTTACAAATCAGTTTCCAAAGTTATGACCATTGTTTAAGGTTACATAAAACTACATTCCGTTGCATTTAAATCATGTATTTATCAAATCTTGTAAGTTGAACAACATAATTAAGCTTATAACATTGTGAATGTATTAAATCCTAAAACACGGATTCTAATTTGAAATGACATAGTTTATACATGAATTATACCTATTAACACGATCTCTGAAATCAATTTGTGAACATAAGAATTTAAGAGATGGTATAATATTACACTAGCTAACCTTGCTATAACATAAATCCTAATTTCATTCCATTCCATGTTTACACATAACAATTCTTATAAATTAGGTGTAACTTCTAAAAATTTATTAAGGTGAACATTAATTGTTTATCAAATCTTAGAATTCACATAGAGGAAAGTTTTAATTACACAATTTGATATCAGATTTATCATTAATATCCTATTACTCAATTTATATTTTGTTTACAAGAACTACATATTTTAGTTAAGTCAACTATTAGGTTAATCTTTCCTAAAGATGAATCTACAGTTATCAAAGTAATTTAAAGGGTAAGAGTAGGACATAGTTCTCATTTTAAAATAAATTAGTTGATTTCGAAGAAGATGATTGCACTATCTAGTTAATCCTCATTTGTCTTATTTAATTCTTCAAGCCTTCGTTCCAATTTTTCCTTCAACTTTCTTTCCAAATAAATTTCCTCTGTCCAACATCTCCTTTTTTAGGTTTATGATTTGATTAAAATGATGATAAAAGGATAAGGATAAGTTAAGATGATACTTAAATTGTTAAACCTTATTCTTACAAGAGGTTGTGGGATTCCAAAATAAACCCACACATGTCCAAACTTTCCTTATTAAGTATACAATACCCACATTAAGTATACAATAATGAGGTATTGTTTACGAAGTTGCTATGGTATAAAATATGATTCTCCGCATTGAGTATACAATACCCACTTGGTCAAATCAATTCTCTACTAATAGATTTTAACTAACTTCTTATTTATTCGTTGATTCTCATACTTAACTTATTTTATACTCTTTCGGATATAAATCCAACGATCAGGTTTACTGGTAGAATCAAAACTTATAAGACTATCAAGGGGGAATCATAATCCATGATCTTTATTGGATGAAGATTCCTCCAATTATAATCTCAGACCTACTCACACAACGATTGCCTAACTTGTGAAGATTTAGATCCAATAAGACTGAATCGCACCCATAACATTCAAAGTAATAATTGTGCAAGCATTTCAATCTTCATAACCATCGATAATAAGAACCTAGACACCATTCGCAAACCTGTGAGATTGTGCAAGTCTAATCTAGGCAACATTTAGACTTGAATCTAACCTGTGGTCCAGTTCAATACATGCTTGAATGTACCGGTCACAATCCTCTTTTCACTATCAAATAACTTTTCAGACCATCAGACATGTTCCCCTAATTTAAGATAGACTATTAGGATGTACTCATAGTTTAATCGATAGGATGTTAACTCCAAATTTAGGTTGTAAACTACTCAATTGTACTAGAACCGGAATTTCGATCTCTTAAGATCAGGCCAAACCCAACTCATCAAATTTCTGCTAAGTCCGAACGACCGATATTGCATATAATAAATTTAAACCTTAAATATAAGGAATTCTCACAAACATTATTTTTATTTCAAAATGAACCTCACAACTTTATTAAAAAAAAAACGTCATACGTGGTTTTAAGAATAAAACCCCAACATATAAATATATGATTGCACATATGCATGAAGTTGTTCGACATTTTCCAGCTTAAAGAAGCACTGAGAGTTACCTAACGTATTTAGTAACATTGATTGCATGCATTATGAAGGGAAAAATGTCTAATGGAATGACAAGGGAGGAAAAAAGGAAAATCTATTAAGTCAACCATCATTTTGGTGGAAAAATTGGCCATTACCTCTAGATATGGTATGCCTTTTTTTACATGGGTGGTTCTCCTAACAATTTGATTGTGTTGGATCATTATGAAACTTTTAAGAAACTCAGAGTGATCAAGACCCATATGTGTTTATATAGTAAGCATGAATTCATACAAGTCATTTTACTACCTTTTTATGGTATTGGGAAACATTTCCTCAAATTATACCTAACCAGACAACTACAAAATAAACGTAATATGCCAAGTGCCAAGAATTGATCTGAACAAATGTAAAGGAGTATTCGATGTGTTGTGACATAACTTTAAGATTGTTTATGACCCGGATATAGGTGGGTACAAAAATTAATTAGAAAAATCATGATGACGAGCATGATTTTTCATAGAGTGATCGTCGAAGATGTGTGTAACAAAAATCGTGAATCATGGGGGCCTCACCATTGGATGTACACCAGTGCCCGTATATTACTCAATAAAAATCTTATGGATGTTTACAATGTGATATGGGCCTCACTACAAAAAAAGTAGTTTTTGGGATTGAACCTTTTGAGACCGCAAAATTTGATTCTCTAAAACACACCTTTTGGGATAGGTATAATTAGCGATCTTAAAAACTAATCATATTTAAAACCTTTTTTGTTGCCCATCCCAAAAGTAATACTAATGGGACTGCATATTAGTAGCCATCATGAATAATATACCTCATAAGACGGCTAATACCAATTTGGGTTCCCCCCTTAACAATTTTGACTCATGCTTCTTCTATTAGAATAAGAAAATAAAAATGAAAGGAAAGGAAGCCAAAATCCCCACCCCACGTTATTTCTTAACCCGAAAAGAAACCCCTCTACCATGCTCTCGTCGTCTTAGCTGCATGCCTTCATACCTCACTCGCCCTCATCCCTCGCTC
The DNA here is from genome assembly GCA_949130495.1 of Sambucus nigra. Taxonomy (NCBI): domain Eukaryota; kingdom Viridiplantae; phylum Streptophyta; class Magnoliopsida; order Dipsacales; family Adoxaceae; genus Sambucus; species Sambucus nigra. Next base: position 297,090,117 of record OX422215.1, on the reverse strand, counting down.
ACCCTACCCTTAGCCCTCTCCCTTTCCCTCGTCACTGGTTAAGTTGACAAAATTGGGTAAGTCGTATTCTTTCTTTTTTTATTGTGGTGGTATTATGGTGGTGTAGGTGGCTAACTAGGTAGGGTTTCTAAAATTGCGGTTTTATGGTTGAAGACATTAAATTTATTTTTATTATCTATTGATTATACATTTCCTTATTTGATTATTGTTAAAATGAAAGAAAGGGTAATTGAAAAGTAATGTGATGTCTAGTTGTTATAATTGATTGGTTATGGGATAGTTGGAGTTTTTGTTAGAATAAAAATCACTTATAATCAAATAATTATAATTTTTTCTGCCATATATCATAATTATGTTTTTTAAATGGCAATCATTTATTTTTCATTGATGGGTATTTGACAAGATTCATTGGCATTTAAATATTTGATCTAATCCCGGTCATTCAAGTTATAGTATCATCAAATTGATACGAATAAAAGTAATTTTAATCCTTGATTATTGATTAATATTATCAGTTTTTGTACTAGATTGATTTGTAGTGGTGACGGGAGGTTAAGGGTGAGTCAATTAAAAATTCGGATTGTCAATTGGTTGTTGTAGTATAGTTTTAAGATTAATTTATTAGAATATTTGTCTACTTATTTGTGTGAGTTTTAGTTAGAATTATTGATATGTTTGTTTGTATTAATTAATTCATGTCCTTTACAAGTAGTTTATGCCACTAGTTTGTTTTACTATTAGATTATGATTTTATTTTTTGATATATATGATGGACCCATTTAATTCAAACATGCATCACCGTTGAAAAAAATTGTCAATGTTATCTAACACCATATCAAATACAAAACCTTAAAATTTAAATCACTAAGTGTTGGGACACTGTAAGGACAAATTTCCAATTGAGTCAATTTTTAAGTGTTGGCTTAATACTGGACAAAATTCTTTGAGTCATAGGATAGAAGTTATTTGTGACCTTACATTAATGTTGAAGATGTAGTGGCCAAGTCAAAAAGATCCCATCATATGGCGTGTTTCGTGCCTTGTGTTCGTCATCAATATTCCAAGAATCTCTCAGGTATGAATGCTTATATTATGTTAAGACTTTAAAAATTTATTATTGGGTGTTAGAATTTTTGTCAATTTTTTTTGAATTCATACTATCTAAAGATTTTGTTCTCAGACACCTTTCAGTAAAAAAATCATAACTAATTAAAAAAATAAAAAAAGTGCGAAACTGGCGGCCACGCGTTCGTATCAAAATTATCTAGATTCATGGCCTCAAATCTTGTTCGAACAACCTCATTCAAATGAGATTCAAATGTCGTTCGAACTACTCTTCAAACAAGATGATTTTTTTTGCTATTTTCTCGTTTGATTTGTCATTCGAACAACTCGTTCAAACGAGATTCAAATGTCGTTCGAACGATCATTTGAATGAGATGACTTTTTGATTGCTGATTTCTCATTCGATTTATCGTTCAAAGGACTTGGAATGTCGTTCGAACGAATGTGATTTTTTTTGCAAAACATGTCAGTTTTGAGCAGTTTTTCTCGATAACCTCCCACTACTTTTGCCACCTATTTTTTTAGTGAGGGTGTCAACATTTTGAAGTGACTTTTCTAACACCTAAGGGTGAAAAACCTTTAGAAAAGTTCAAAAGAGTTTTTGTTCTAAACTTATTATTTAATTTTATAAAAAAAATAAGTTTACACCCAGTTTGTTTTATGATCTAAGTGTATACATGATATATGATTGAGATCATCTTTGGCACCAGATTTTATTCTCTACACTATTGAGATTATTTTTTGCGATGAACTTGTGTTCGGGTGTACATACGGTGGACTCCATGTGTTTGACGGTAGCAGTGCCCCATCGGTAGATTACGAGACGTAGGTGGACTCCTGCGTTGTCACTAGGCAGAGGTTGAAGGAGCGAAGAGCGTCAAGGATTGCGAGGGCTTAGAGTCGTTGTGTAAGTATTTTGTCATGTCCTTTTATAATTTCGTACTTAGTGGACTTGTGGCTGGGCCGTCCGAGGTTTTTTCCATTGTGGGTTTTCCTTGTACATCACGGCATTATGGTTGTACTTATTTTATCTTGAAAATTCATCTAGATGCATGCTTAGGTTTAACAAGATAAAATTTGGTTTAACCATAAAAAGTTGTTTAATTGGTGCTTAATTAAATTCGAAAATTTTAGTTTACTTTAATTCAAATCGGAATCATTAATTTGGCAAAATTCATGTTTGGTTTGATTTGTATAATTTAGAACTTGAATTGAAGTCTTGTTTAAGAAGTATAATTTAATTTTGAAATAATTTATACAAATCGAAATATTCAGTGAACCATCCCTTTTGAAATTAAAATTTGATTTTTTGGGAACCTATGTCCCTGTCAATTGGTATCAGAAAGGGTTACACTAAGGTATCATATGATCCTGATTTTAAAGAACTTTGTAAGGATTTATCATGCTAGATCCTTTTAGGCTTGAATATGAAATTTTATCATTTTTGAGGTTTATTATTTTTTATGGTTCTCTCTACGCTTACCAGAAACTGCGTATAAATGTTAAAATGGTTGATTTTTGCATACTTGCACATGACTCTTCACTTGCTATATCTTATGAGTGATTGCTTGCATGTTTTACATATACTAGATGTGCTTCATGATATATTATTACTAGTTGTATGTTTGTTTATCATATTCTAGTCCATGCTTCATCATATATTTTTTTTTTCTAGAATTATGACATGTGTATCTTGTGTATCTTTTGTATTTTGCTAGAATTATGACTCGTGTGATCTTGATTTTAAAGAACTTTGTAAGGATTTATCATGCTAGATCCTTTTAGGCTTGAATATGAAATTTTATCATTTTCGAGGTTTATTATTTTTCATGGTTCTCTCTACGCTTACCATAAACCGCGTATAAATGTTAAAATGGTTGATTTTCGCATACTTGCACATGACTCTTCACTTGCTATATTTTATGGGTGATTTCTTGAATGTTTTACATATACTAACTGTGCTTCATGATATATTCTTACTAGTTGTATGTTTGTTTGTCATATTCTAGTCCATTCTTCATCATATATATTTTGCTAGAATTATGACATGTGTATTTTTTGTATTTTAATTTTTCATTTATTGGATCTTATTGAAAAATACAAAAAGACTTTGTTCGTCTTTTGATTAGTCCTTGTTTATATTTTTTGGAAAAAATTTAAAAACTCAAAAATATTTCTTTTGTGTATTTTAGTTTTACTCATTTTATTTATCCTTGTGTTTGAATCCTAGATCACTTTCCGCTTTCATGTGGCTAGAACTTTTGGTTATGAATTTCAATTCTTAAATTGTTCTTTATCATGCTTGCATGGAGTAGTTTGACTTTGATTTTCTTAATGGATTCTCTTTGTATATGCCTCCTCACACACATGCACGAGCTCTTTTGAAATTTAACTTCGCATGTATGTTTATGCTAAATGAGATGTTCTCCCATCAATTTTATCATCTACATGTTTTGTGACTATGGGGGATTTGTGCATGTAAGAGCTGTTGCCCTGATTGAGAAAAATAGATAAACATTTATCCGCTAAAGTTTTGTTTAGCAATAGAATCGGGTTACGAAAGTCAAGTTGACTTTGCGTGAAAAGCCACCATTGAAAAAGGGCCTAAAAAAGTGTGGCATTGAAAAACGTATCCAAGGCTAACAAGTTTAGTTTGCTTGATCTTTAAAAAGAAATAATTTCAAAAGATTAGAGAAAAGAAAAGAAAATATGTAATACATTTATCTTTTGAGGATGTTTAGTTGAAGATTAATGGATTTCCACAATGACAATGAATCCTAGTTACGCTAATTTGTCATGACGTTATTCATTTGTAGAATTATCAAAATACTAGGCTTGTGTGCATTGTGCTTGTTTGTTCTTTGAGCTCACTTTATCTTATCACATGAGGCTAAAATTAAATTTGATAAAATTTTGCAATCAAATTGAACTCCTTGAACATGTTTAAGTGATTGGGTCATAATTATTTTGTCTCTAGTTCACACCCCTTCACTCCGTTTACCAAATTTGGTTTAGACACATCTATTCTATATGAGTGTGGAAAGATTATAGTGTTTAGTGTCTTGTGTGGTGCTTATACCTACATATATGTGCATATACTTCATTGATATAGTTTTCATGTGTGTGTGTGTGTGTATATATATAGTATCATTTTTTGAGTCTTTGCTTTTTACATCTAATCCTTGTATGCCATGTATTCATATAAATATCTATCTTGTTGTGATTTTTCATTGGTATCCCATGCTCATTTTAGTTCATTATAGTTGATATCATTTTGCTTTCGCATCATAGTTGGTATATATTGTCCCTCATACGGATTAGTTGTTCTTATGTTGCCATGATTTTTTTTGTCTCTTGTATCACTATACACCATTGCATGATATACTTATTTTTCCATTATGCTTATCCTTTGTTTCATTTAGGGAGAGAATTGAATTAATCGGGGATAAATGGGCTATTTTATGCACCTTGATATTTGTCTATTCCGAACAAAAGAGGAGAGAAATGGTATCTAAACCTTTTAATCCCGGGAGATCTAACTTAGGGGGAGACGTCTTTCTCATGTAGATATTATTAGACAAAGGGGGAGGATTTAATTATGTTATTTATATCATTATATTCCCTACGCGTTTGATGGTGTATTTAAGTGTGCAGTTTTTCATCCATGCAATAAAGTTTTTAAAGCAAGCAAAGCTACTTAACATATGTGTCAGTCAAGCATTTGTATTATTATTTTTGGGTGGGATTGTGTCTTTTAGATGAGATTGACGGCCCATAGGATTTTTTTTTGATTTTGTCCTGGAATAGCCAAAGGGGGAGATTTGTAAAGACAAATTTACAATTGAGTCAATTTGTAAATGTTGGCTTAATTCCGGATAAAACTCTTTGAGTCATAGGATAAAATTTATTTGTGACCTTTCAAGCCTATGACATTAATGTTGAAGACGTAGTGGCCAAGTCAAGGAAATCATGTCATATGCCATGTTTCGTGCCTTGTGTTCGTCAACAACGGTCTAAGGATCTCTTAGGCATGAATGCTTATATTATGTTGAGACTTGGAAATTTATTATTGGGTGTTAGAATTTTTGTCTTTTTTTTTGAATTCATACTATTTAAAGATTTTGTTCTCGGACACCTTTCAGTAAAAAATCATAACTAATTAAAAATAAATAAAAAAAATATAAAAGTGGCGGCCATGTGTTCGTATCGAAATTATCTAGATTCATGGCCTGAAATATCAATGAACAACCTCGTTTAAATGCGATTCAAATGTCGTTCGAATGACCCTTCAAATGAGATGATTTTTTTTTTGTTTTCTCGTTCAATTTGTCATTCGAATAACCTCGTTTAAACGAGATTCAAATGTCATTCGAACGACCCTTCAAACGAGATGACTTTTTGATCGCTATTTTCTTGTTCGATTCGTAGTTCAAATGACCCAGGAATGTCATTCGAATGACCGGACAATTTTTGTAAAAAATGTCAGTTTTGGAGCAGTTTTTCTCCATAACCTCCCACTACTTTTGCCACCCATTTATGTAGTGCGAGAGTTAACATTTTGAAGTGACTTTTCCAAAATCTAAGAGTGAAAAAACTTAGAAAAGTTCATGAGAATTTTTGTTCTAAACTTATGGTTTAATCTTCAAAACAGAAACAAGTTTACAGCCCATTTGTTTTATCACCCTAGTTTCTACATGATATATGTTTGAGATCAGTTTTGGTACTGGATTTTATTCTCTACACTATTGAGAATGTTTCTTGTGGTGAATTTCATGTTCGTGGATGGTAGTAGTGCCCCATCGATGGACTTCGAGACATAGGTGGACTCTTACGTTGTCACTAGGCAGAGGTTGAAGGAGCAAAGAGTGTCAAGGCTTGCGAGCGCGTCGAGTCGTTGTGTAAGTATTATGTCGTGTTGTTTTGTAATTCTGTACTTAGTGGACTTGCGGCTGGGCCGTCCGAGATTTTTTTCGTTGTGAATTTTCCTCGTACATCGCGGTGTTGTGGTTGTGTTTATTTTATCTTGCAAATTAATCTAGATGCATGCTTAGGTTTAACAAGATAAAATTTAGTTTAACCACAAAAAGTTGTTTGATTAGTGCTTAATTGAATTGGGAAATTTTAGTTTACTTTAATTCAAGTCGGAATCATTAATTTGGCAAAATTCACACTTGGTGGTTTGATTTGCATAATTTAGAACTTGAATTAAAGTCTTGTGAAATAAGTATAATTTAATTTTGAAATAATTTACAACAATTGAAATATTCGGCAAACCATCCCTTTTGAAATTAAAATGTGATTTTTAGAGAACCTACGTCCCTTTTAGACCCGAACTCCAATATATGATATAGTACCCATAGGAATAAATAAAACAACCAGCATTAGTTACAATTCCAGTTTAAATAAAAATTTTGTAATCGTAAAAAGAAATTTCATGATCTTTAAAGAATCTAAAATGATAAACTTGATTTTTCACTATCTCTTTGCCTCGTTCGTTCTCTAATTAGATATCATTTATCAGTATAACATATGTAATAATAAAGGAGTACAAGAGGCAGAAAAAGAAGATAATAGAAGAGAATGGAGCAAAATTGAAGGAACCGGGAGTCCATAAATTGTATTCGGTAATGCGGGACCGTGCTAAAAGTAAGAAAAGTAAATCAATGAGTGATAAAAAATTGGGGATGAAACGTATGTGCCATATAAAGGAGAAGATGAGCATAATGATTCGAGCGGGGATGAAAATTGTATGTTAGTTGTGATTTTTCCAACGTATAAATGTTTAATGATGTAGATATTTAATTGTTGATTGTGTGTGAATTTTTAATTGCGTAATATGTTTTCCTTTCGTATAATTTAGTGTATTAGTACTTCATTAATCCTAACTTTATAGGTTTGAATTGTTGGGTTTAGTTTGCTATATTATTTTTAAACTTGATGAGTTGAATTATTGGGTTATATTATTATTATTTTAATTAGTTTGCTATTGAATTTTCTAAATTGATGTACTAATTTGCTTAGAAACATCATGCTTGTTGTTATTAGGTATCATGGATAAAAGTTGGATTGTTTTAAGCAATCGATGCTAAGAAGAATACATTAATAGAATTGGAGGATTTCTTAACTATGCATATGAAAATAAGAACACTGAGACAACATAAATCTATTTCCCATGTAAGAGATGCACAAATCGAGTATACCTCACTCGTAAAATTATGATAAATCACCTTAAGATGCATGGTTTTGACAAAACTTATAAGTTTTGGGTTTTCCATGGAGAGGATTTTGGTGGTGTAAGAAGCGATATAAATACTTCACGAGATGATATGCTAGTTGATGATATACCTGTTGAATTGAATACTCGAGATAACATGGTTATAATGGTTCAAGGGGCAAAAGGGTATTCCTCACACATATGATAGGCTGAAATATGATAAGGAATGTAGCGCAGAAGATGTCTTCAAATCTGGAAAATGTCCTAGAGTACTCTAGACTTTTAAAAGAGGCGGAATGCGATTTCCATGAAAATGTCTAAAGGGGTTATCGAATTGTCATTTGTTGTTGAACTCTTGCACATGAAGCAACTTAATGGAAGGAAAAATCATTATCTCAATATGTTGTTGAGGTTTTTGGGGAGGGTATTTCCTATTGCTAAAATTACCAAGTCTTCTTATTAAGCGAACTAGCTAACGAAGGACTTTGTTTTCAAGTAAGGGACTTGGTATGCATGACCAAACAACTTCATGCTGTTTAGAAATCAAGTCGAGAATCATGAAAAGTGTGATATATGTGGACATTCTTGATATAAAGTTGAGGATTCATGTGTGTGTGTCCAAGGCCCGAAGTATCTTTAAAGAAAGTAAGATATTTCCCTTTGAAACCTAGATTGTAGAAATTATTTTGGTCATCCTATTCAACTCCTCTAATGAAATGGTATGGCGAGGAACAGATTGAAGACTGTGTCATGTGGCATCCAACATACTCTCGTGCTTAGAAAATATTTGATGAGCAAAACCCATATTTTGTGAGAAACAGTCACAATGTTAGACTTGGGTTAACTTCTTATGGATTTATTATGTTTGGTAATATGAGCATTAAGAATATTATGTGGCATGTTATCCTCATTATTTACAACTTACCTCCGTAGTTGTGCATGAAACAACCTAACTTACTTTTGTCTATACTTATAGATGGTCCAAATGGAACCGGAGATAACATTGACGTATTTTTACAACCATTGATTGATTAAAATAGATTAATGGATTGATAATGCACACACTTACGATGCACCGAGTAAGGAGTTCTTCCAGTTGCATGCATCGTTGTTATGGAATATTAATGATTTCCCTACACATGCCATGTTATCAGGATGGAGCACACAGGGTACATTTAAACTTGATCATGTTATGTATACACAGGCTCATCGATATGTTCTTTCCAACAATGAGACAGTGAAACCATTCATTCAGTAAGTTTCACTATACCTATTTGGATTTTGTAAAAACTTTTCTTATAGTTTGTATGAAATATATATATAACAACACTTGTATTTTATAGAAACATCTCGCAGAACTTTTATCAAAGTATCCTAAAGATTCACAAAAGCATCATGTTATTCGTCTTCACAACGAAAAGTTCCATATATAGTTTAAGGATCATGTAAGTAAAAATATCATAACAAATACTTGAATTATAAATAATTATTATATTTTTTAATATCATTTATTTTAAAATACTATAGATGAGTAGAATGGCAACCGATGATGTTGAACTATCTAATGAAATCAAATTCTTATCTTTAGGTCCCCTTAAGGATGCAATTAGATTCAAATCTTATATTGTTGGTAGTTTTTGATTTCAAACGAAGAAAGTTGAAATGCTGTAAGGACATTGTCCGTCACAATTAGTTATGTCATATACCGCTATAAGTCGTCGAAGGATTGAGAAACTAACATCTACAAATGACGGATTCGAATTTCAAGAAAACTTTAACGTTCAAGCCCAACAAGGAATTTGATAAATTATGTTTAAGTTCCATTTACATTTTACATTAAAAGTGTTGGGATATTTTTGTGAAAGATAAAATATTTTTTTATTTATGAAAAATGGTTTTTGGAATTTTTAATAAATGTTTTTTTTTTAATTTTCAAAAACATTTTATCATAAAAGTTATGGATAAACCCTTTCTGATTATGTAAACAATTTTAGTTTTTGAGGTTTCCAAGATATTTAAAAGACTACAGTTTTTTTTGGATAAGTGACTATCATTCAAAGGACGCTACATCTCGTTTAAACGAGATGGACTTTCACCCAAACGACATCGTGTCATTCGAACGATAGGTGTTTTTATCTGACATGCCACTGCCTTGATTTTTAATATAAATTGAGTGTCAGACTTCTGAATTTCGTGTGGAGAAAAACTAGTTTTCACAGAATACGTTTTTGTACTATTCTCCAACCATTTGAGGGTTCATAACTTTTATTTTACAATTAACAAACCCAATTGCTTTTGTGTGAGTTATTTTGTGGAACCCAAAACATAGTTTTCTATTGTTCATTCTTTGTGGGGAGATCTCTACAATCGAGAGCTCCATACTATTATGGAGGGAGTCTCTGCAGAGTTTTAAGACTACATGTCTAGATTGCATGTCCTTTTGGTATAGCTGCGTGTGAACCATTACTGATTTCTAGCCGTTGCTTTGAAGGTTTGATGAAGACACTATGCATTATACTTGTTGGAGATTATCAGGTTGTATGTAAGTTAATGGTCTTGTAAACTTATCAAAGTTCTAGAAATAAAAAGGTTTTTCCTTGAGGGTATTTTTCCTGAATTTTGTGTCACATACTTTATTTATGATGGTTTGACACATGTAGGCATGTAGCTATTTGAGTTTAAGGGCTGAATTGATTTGATTCATAAATTGGCTCTAATTAAATAAGTTTGTGATTGGAATTTGTGCAACTATTCGAATCTTTATCACACGTCGGTTTTACAAATTTGTGTCAGAGCAGGTTACGCTAATTTATTGCGTATTCCTATTTTTCGCAAAAATTGTGTGATGTTGATTTTTTCTAAAAAAATATGATTTTTGAAAGTTTGTCGCAATGTTTCCAAACGAAAACTTATATAGTCGGTTGCCAATTTTTTACGGGTCTAATTATGCTTACTGGAAAGCCCGAATGAAATCCCATTTAAAAGCAATCGGCGAAAGAGTTTGGGTCATTTTTGAAAGAGGCTAGAATCCCCCCACTGTCACTGCAAATAATGTCACAAATTTAAAACCTGTGTCAAACTAAACTGAGGATGAGTTTAGGTGGAGCACTTATAATTCACGTGAGCTTAGTACAATTTTTGGACACGTCACCCCTGACGAGTTTTGACGTATTATGACGTACACCATGTCTAAAGAAGCGTGGGATATTTTGCAACTCACCCACGAGGGCACTAACGTGGCCAAAGTGTCTAAAATTCAAATTTTGACCACTCAATTTGAGACAATTAGTATGTTAGAGACTAAGTGTTTTGACGAGTTTTATTCACGTTTGTATGATATTGTCAACACTAACCTAGGTGAGCGTATACTTGATGCACGAGTGGTTAAAAAGATTTTAAGATCGCTCCCTAAACGTTATATCCCTAAAGTGACTTTTTTGAATACCTTAGGAAATTTGAATCGTCTAAAATTAGAAGAGTTGGTAGAATACCTATAGACGTACGAAATTGACATGTTTCCCGACACTGTCAAACCTAAGGATAGAGGGATAACGCTTAAAGCCCAACCTAAGAAAAAGAAAGTGAGTTTTTATGAGTCTGAATTTTAGGACGAGTCTAATTTTGACATGGCCCTGCTTGCAAACAATTTTAAAAAGTTTCTCCAATTTTTGAAACAAAATTCTTCTAATAAAAAGTTTTCGGAGAAAAACAAAAAGAAGGACAAGGCCAAAGAAAGCGGTGAGAAAGATAAAGAGAAAGAGAGTGAGGAAAATTCGGAAAAAGTAAAATGTTTTTGAGTGTGAGGGGAGAGCGCACAAGTCGTTTGAGTGTCCTAATAGGGCTTAGGAGAGAGGGGAGCCAGCCACCCTTAGTGATAGTGAGGGAGAAGAGGGAGATAAGGACGATGAATCCAGTAAAGGTTTAGCACATGGGATGTGTGTAACTTTTTCGAGTCGTGTGAGCACACCCACTTTGTCCCACGGTGACAGTGTTCACGAGAGCAATAGTGATGACTCGAGTGTTTCTAGTGGAGGTGAGAGTGAGTCTGAGAGTGGAGATGAAAGTGAACTCCAAAAAACATTTTAGGGATTTGTACACCGAGACCTTGAAAATGAAGAAGTATAATAGAGATTTAGGTCTTCGAGTTTTAGATTTGGAGAGAGAGAAAGAAGTTTTTAGGAGGGAAAAGTGTGATTTGACAAACACGGTGTCTAGTATGATGACACGTGTATCCCAACTCGAGAGTGATCTCGAACGTGCCCGAGAGGTCAAAGTCACTTTAGAGAACGCATCTAAAAAAGTTTAAAAGATGGTTCTTTATCCGTTTTGGGTGGTGGTGAGAGTTTAGGAAAAGGTCATGACGGTGTTTCCACTTCTACTGTTGCACTCGAGAGGGTTCCCACTTTAGTGACTCGACCCAACCCACCTAGGTGTACCGTTCCTATTAGGAGAGCGCGTCCTAGAGTTTTTAAGAGAGGTGTATCTAGGCCGGTTTATATTTTCTCCCATTGCAAAAAGAGAGGACACCTTGGGGAGTTTTGCTTTAAATCGAGTTATGTGTCACGCTTTGCATCTACACATGTTCGCACACATGAACCCACCCATGATACTTTGCTTGCACATAATGACAGAGAATTTGCACATATTCGAGAGAAAGTAAAGTTTTTGGTCAAGACTTCACATGATTTGATAGAGTTGTTTCAAAAGATGTCACCGTCTTTGGAAAACTCCACCGCACTTACCGGTTGAGGTCTAAACATATTTGCTAGCATAGGGTGATTTACATGATGACACTTTTGCCTATTGCTCGTATGTACCATTTATTTTATACTTCGTTAGCATTTTAGTTTGCTTTTCTTATTTTTGGTACTGTTTTAGCACTGTTTTGGATCTGTTTGCCCATTCCAGGAACTGTTTTTTTGAAATTTTCCCACTGGACAAAACTGGATGACATTCTGAATAATCTGGGAAATTTTGCTCTTCTCGTTCTAACGAGAATCCATCACACATGAAGTCTTCTCGCTAGATCACCTGTCGTTCAAACGATAAGAATTCTCGTTCGAATGACACCTGGAATTACCCTTGTTTCCATTCCTCTGGTTCATATTGATATTTTATGTGGTACTGTTGCGTTGTTTTTTAACAGTGTTCCAAAAATATAAAAAGATTTTCGATTTAGAAAAAAATTGAAAGATCCAAAAAGAGTTTTGTATTTTGTTTGCATCATATATGAATGAACACTTAGGATGAGCGAGTCACAACTTCATGCCATATCCATTGTAACAACCCGCTCTTTTGGATACGATTAAATTCCATAATTAAAAATAAATTGGAATTTGGGGAATTTTCTTAAATAGTAATTTTTGAGATTTTCGAGGATTAAATGAGTTTCGAAGGATGTTGTGATTATTTTTGGGACTGTATAGGTCGAAATATTTTAATTATATGTCGTCGTGGAGAAAATCGACACGAGGCAAGATTTTTAATTAGAAAACCCACATTTATTTATTTTGGGTTGGAATAGTGATTTGCGGTCAAGTAACTTGGATGGAAATTTCGACTGCGCCGTGAGTCTCGGAATGTCCGAGATATTCGGAAAAGAGTGTTCGATTGTCGAAAATGAGTATCGGATAATTTTAGAGGTAAAAGTAACTCGTAATTGGGTAAACGAGTCGTTTTTGGATTTTAAGGATTAAAAACCCTTTTCTTCCTATTTAAAGAGGGAGAAGGGAAGAGAATAGAGAGAAAAGAGAAAGAAAGGAAAGAAGAGAGAGAGGAGGAGAGAAAAGAGGAGAGAAATGGAGATCTCGGGCAAACTCCGCCGGATTCGACTCGAGGATGTCGGATTTTATCCACGAGACAAGTGTTTACTTGCTTTATTTATCTTTTTGCATAAATATCTCATACCGTAATTTGGTATAAACAAACCCTAATGGTTTTGGGGTGGGTTATCGTGAATAAAACGGGTTTTTGGAAGTTAAAACAATTAAACCCCAAATAATATTTCAATTTATGGAACTTAGGTTGTAACCTAAATTAATTGGTGGTTTTGGGTTCTAGGATGTTTATAACCCTTAATATATGTGTATTTGTAGTTGGTTGAGGTTGTAGGACGTTGGGTGAGGCGACAAAAGCTTGGGAGAAGCTTTAATGGCCGAAATCGTCTCGGAGAAGATGATGAATAGTAACCCGTCACTTTAGGCGGCCATTTTGGCCAAGAAAAGAATTGATTTAGCATTCGGCCAAAATACGAAAGTTGTAGATCTTTTCGATACGGTCGCGTGGGAGATGACCACGTATTTTTCTGATTTTTCTACGATTTGAATGATTTTTACAAGATGGAAGCTCCGGGTTAAAATCATCTACTCGGAAATCAAATCGGGAATTGGAAAAGTTACCGCTAGAATTAATTGCGTAGATGTTCGGGATAATTTTTGGTGTAGTTTAGAAACCCCGTTAATGAATTTGGGTTTGCAAGAATAAATCCGACTTATAGTTTAAATGGTGAGTGGATTAAATTTTGGGGTTTGGGGTTATATAAAACCCTAAGCAGATTTGGGATTTTCGGACAAGCCGAATCGATTAGGTAAGAGACAGTTTGAACGTAGAACCATTTTGAATCGATTCGGACAGGGCGAATCGATTCGGTGGCCAGCGAATCGATTCGGGCAGGCCGAATCGATTCGGTCCTGGCGAAATTTTGAGGTTTTCTCCTTTTAAGTTTAGGGATACTTAAATTATGGTTATGGAGATTATTATAGGAGTTTCTACATGGAATATTAGGACTCCTAGATGATGATTGAGGAGGATAAGAAAACCTCGGATTAATTTAGAGTGTGATCCGGGGTATGGAGTTAATTAATGTTTTGGGATAAGAGACATTCAGGTTGATGTATAAGTCCTTAAATGAAATTAAGGTATTTTTGTTAGTTATAAAAGTAAGAGAATACTTTGGGTTTAGTATCATGCATATATGAATGCATGATTATGATTCCTTGAGGGAATCTTTGGGATTAAGGGTCATCGATAGATGGTTTGGCAAATATGGCCATTTTTATATATTCAGGTAGGAATATATGGTATATATATACTATGTGATTTAAGTATATATATGAATTAAGATAAATGACTTTTGAAAATGTAAATATAAATGTTTTCAAAAAGGAAAGATAAATGATTTTCTTAATTAATAAAAATGAGGATACACACCTCTCTAAATCACTATCATAAGGGAAGTTGCGTGCGTATGGTGAAGCCCCCTGACAAATTAACGCAGGGTGGATATAGTCCTATAGGCCATATGAGCGTTTGTTGTATTTTTTCTGCGCTGGTTAGGAGATTCCGGGTGTGGTCTTGATTATCCATCAGGCATATGGCCGCTTCCCGACGTCTTGCGATGTAGGATCCCAGTTTATCTTATGATAGGCCCTGGAAGATGATAGCCATTTAGGGGCGCGCACAGTGGAGAAATCCGGACGGGCGGTCTTAGAACGCGTTATATATTAAAGCAATTCATGATAACGGATTAGCTTTAATTACATTTTCTGGATATAGGAAGGGAAATGGGATAAAGGTTTGGCTTCGGTAACACTTCCCGGATGGAAGAAGGGATGTGGAAGCATATGATATGATCAAAGCATTTTTATGATAATGAAAATGGCTTTGAATACATTTCGTGAGTATAAAAAGGGAAATGGGATGATATAAAACGGAAAAGCATTTTTATGATAATAAAATTGGCTTTTAAAAGTATATGATTTGTTAAAGCAATTCATGATAATGAATTGGCTTTTATATTTACATTTCCTGAGTATAAAAAGGGAAATGGAAAGTTTTGAGAAAAATGAAAGTATTGATAAATACTTGATATATGAATCCTCAGTCCGAGAGATAGATCCGGATGATTATGGAAATATGTATATATAAATGGATGAATCGAGTACCGAGGGTCTAATGGAACCCGATGATCGACCTTGCCGCATAGTAGTGTATCGGGGGGGATTCCTTGTTTGGATTTCTCTTTGCGAGACACCCCACGCACGAATATGGCAATGTGTTGAGACTGGGGAGAAGTTTAATCCTTAGTGCTCTAATATTATAAATGCTTATGGTATATATTTATATATATCTTTCTGTACTGAGGCACTGGCGGATCTCGACGATCGATCGTGCCGCGTAGTAGTGTATCAGGGGGGTTCCTTGTTTGGATTTCTCTTTGCGAGACACCCCACGCACGAACATGGCATAGCGTTGAGACTGGGGTGAAGTTTAGCCCTTAGTACATTGCTTGGACTATCAAGGATTGATAGTGGGTTGGTGATAGACTAGTTTAGCAGGATAGCTTGACTAGGATGTTTAGAGGGATGCGTTAGGAGTGCACTATTAGTGGAGAGGTGAGGGGTATCTTATGGGAGTGCGATACCAAATTTAAATATGAGATAAAACCTTTTTCTAAAAATAAGGCATTTATGCACTTGCAAAATATTTTCAAAACTCGGGCTCTGACCCGTTTATCAACTTTTCCTTTCTTTCTATATTATGTATATACATAGGTGTCCAGACACAGGGACGCTTGGATGACACTTCTTTCGAGTCAGACGTCAGCTGCAGCAGCTGTGGATGCGTGCATGTTTTTGATAGCCGCTTCCATCATTGTACTCTAGATAGGAGGTACTGTATAAACATTCGAGCCAATGGCTCAATTGTATTTATTTATTCTTTCAGTACAGTATTCGATATGGTTGTATATTTTGACCTAGTGTTCGGTTACTTTATTTCATTTACGCATAAACTGTGTGGATGTTTTATTTATTGTTGTTAAAAAGAGTAGTAAAGTTAAAATTTTGACACCGGCCTAATAGGTTATTAGTAATTAAATGGATTTTCGACAGTGATGCTAAGAATGATCCATATGAGACTCCTGTTTTAATTTAATATTGGAGTGATCCCCCGGTATCTTATTAGGCGGGGTGTCACAGATGGTATCAGAGCATCAGGTTCTAGTGTCCTTAGGAATCTGTGCGGACGTACTACGCTTTCAGCGTTGCTCTCATTTGTTATAGAGCCTCAGGATTAGGATTGTTGATTTCTCTTGTGAGATTTCGTTCTCCTGCCATATTATGAGATTATAGAAATCTTTTGCGCGCTCGTTTGAGAATCGTGTGCGGAGTTTGGATGGTAGCAGGAGGTGAGGCTTAGCTGGAGCAGCTGGTAGAAGGTCGGGAATGAGGACCGTGGTAGAGGTCTCTTCCTTTGCAGTGTTTGCTAAGGATTATCTCAACGACTACTAAAGCATAGTAGTTACGAGTACCATAGTACCGCCGTAATAGAGTGTGGTACTAAAGTTGGATTTTCCAGTGAAGTAAGTATTCGAAAGGGATCTTACGGATAGTCTTAACCGTGAGTCCCCATGATTTCAGCATGAATGAAAAGAATGCAGTTTTGGATTATTCACATAAGGATCGGCCAGAGGTCGACAGTGAATAAGGAGTAATATGGAAAAGTGAACCTTGTACCTAAGTGAGTTAGGTGCAATGAATGATGAGTCCTTTCCAGGAAGGATAGGCTCACTAGAGAATGTGTGTATTCGTGGACCCCGTTGGTGGAAATCCACCCGGGAAAATTTGTTGAAATAAGGAGTTAAGAGGATTAGTAAGATGATTGTAAGGAGCAGTGTTCGATAGCCCGAGACTCGTGTGTGTATCTTGAGTTTTATGGCGGTCTCGATAACATTATATAATGTATGTCTATTTGTTTTTCGCGATAGCGGAATTTTATTTTCCTTCATTCGCCATAAAGGCGGGTGTTGATATATTGTGTATATATATATATAAATATATATATATATATATATATATATATATATATATATCTGGTTTGGGATACTCGTTTTATATGTCTATACGAGTACGGTGATATGATGAGTATAATACATTATGGTGTATTTTCGGAGCGATGGTAGGCTAAAAATGACAAGTCTATCGTGTCCATAGTTCCTGGAGGGAACAGGTTATTGTTGCGGTGTCTCACCTAGATATAGGTTAAGTTCACCTTATTTATTGTGGGATACGAAACTTCGATGAGTAGAGGTTTCATTATCGTGATTTGGGTATACGGCGACCTTATATATATGATTTAAGGCCGCAGGATTTGTGTTGAGCTGAACATAAAGCTCATTATTGTTTGCGCAAGGACTTAAAAATAAGTGCGAGCGCAGGGTGGTATGACTCTTAGTTAGAGATAGGAGTTCAGACCACCTTTTTGTTGGATTAGGGGATAGGGATATCCCGGTTGCATGTTGAAATGACGGAACTCCATAACCAACGAAGTCAAGGGTTAATGTGTGGAGGGGTTCCTTGTTTGGATTTCGCTTTGCGAGACACTCCACACATGACTCTTAACGGCGTCGGGAGTGGGGAGCTGTTATCGGATGCAAGGATGTTGATTTTGTGGAAAGGTCTTATAGTGTGGATGAACCACTATAGGCTATGAGCCACATGATGTTGAGATACTATGGAGATATTGTGCTATGGAAAAGCACTAAAGTGGTCCCCTCGCCACAAGTGGGTGGGTGAGGTTGGACTTAGAGAAATTGATTTGAGGACAATAGTCAGGCCTTAATGAAAAGGAAAATTTTGAGGAGATAAATTTTGGGTATTATGTTCGTGACACTTTCTATAGAAAGTGAGCACTTCGATTGGTTAGGTTTCTTTCCGTATGGGCGGAAGGATATGATAGTAGAAATGCGTTCGTAGTTTAACGTAGGCAGTATTTAGGACGTCCCGCTGGTGTGCCTTAGGTCGCTATATCTCGATGACCGACTATGCGAGGGAGTAGTGTAATGGGAGGGTTCCTTGTTTGGATTTCGCCTTGGCGAGACGTCCCACGCATGAAACCAAGCAATTGTTGGGAGTTGAGAGAGGCCTTGGGCACTAGGGACATACTTAGGATTATAGTAGTTTCGCGTATGTAGTACATCGCATAGACCTTAGTATTATTAGGATGTAAGTTTAGTATAGTTAGTGGAGAATTGAATTGAATTTCAAGGTTTGGGAGGACCCATAGGTGAGTATTTCACCGAGGAAAGGAGATCCTTATTGGGAGAGAGTGTTACGTGTCAGACATTCACTACGGTTGTGCAGATGTGCACAAGTTGGAAAGGTGTATGGGCACCTTGGAAAGATGGTTTTATATACCGCCTGGAATAGAATGGGCGTAGTATATAAGGTTGAAATTCATGCCGATAGGCATTATAGATGATGGGTATTATGTGATGTATTAGTCACTTTACGATCATGATAGTCGTGTAGCATATGGTTGAGAACCGTTGGGTTAGAATCGTTTCCCTTGAGGTATTAGGATTTGGAGTCATCCTAGTTAGATGGTGTAGGTTGTATCCGAATTTCGAGGACGAAATTCCGTTGTAAGGGGGGGAGTATGTAACAACCCGCCCTTTTGGAGACGATTAAATTCCATAATTAAAAATAAATTGGAATTTGGGGAATTTTCTTAAATAGTAATTTTTGAGATTTTCGAGGATTAAATGAGTTTCGAAGGATGTTGTGATTATTTTTGGGACTGTATAAGTTGAAATATTTTAATTATATGTCGCCGTGGAGAAAAGCGACACGAGGTAAGATTTTTAATTAGAAAACCCGCATTTATTTATTTTGGGTTGGAATAGTGATTTGCGGTCAAGTAACTCGGATAGAAATTTCGACTGCGCCGTGAGTCTCGGAATGTCCGAGATAGTCGAAAAAGAGTGTTCGATTGTCGAAAATGAGTATCGGGTAATTTTAGAGGTAAAAGTAACTCTTAATTGGGTAAACGAGTCGTTTTTGGGTTTTAAGGGTTAAAAACCCTTTTCTTCCTATTTATAGAGGGAGAAGGGAAGAGAATAGAGAGAAAAGAGAAAGAAAGGAAAGAAGAGAGAGAGGAGGAGAGAAAAGAGGAGAGAAATGGAGATCTCGGGCAAACTCCGCCGGATTCGACTCGAGGATGTCGGATTTTATCCACGAGGCAAGTGTTTACTTGCTTTATTTATCTTTTTGCATAAATATCTCATACCGTAGTTTGGTATAAACAAACCCTAATGGTTTTGGGGCGGATTATCGTGGATAAAATGGGTTTTTGGGAGTTAAAACAATTAAAACCCAAATAATGTTTCAATTTATGGAACTTAGGTTTTAACCTAAATTAATTGGTGGTTTTGGGTTTTAGGATGTTTAGAACCCTTAATATATGTGTATTTGTAGTTGGTTGAGGTTGTAGGATGTTGGGTGAGGCGACAAAAGCTTGGGAGAAGCTTTAATGGCCGAAATCGTCTCGGAGAAGACGATGAATTGTAACCCGTCACTTTAGGGGGCCATTTTGGCCAGGAAAAGAATTGATTTAGATTTCGGACAAAACAAAAAAGTTGTATATATTTTCGATACGGTCGCGTGGGCGCCGACTGCGTATTTTTCTGATTTTTCTACGATTTGATATGATTTTAACAAAATGGCAGCTCCGGGTTGAAATCATCAACTCGGAAATCAAATCGGGAATTGGAAAAGTTACCGCTAGAATTAATTGCGTAGATGTTTGGGATAATTTTTGGTGTAGTTTAGAAACCCCGTTAATGAATTTGGGTTTGCAAGAATAAATTCGACTTATAGTTTAAATGGTGAGTGAATTAAATTTTGGGGTTTGGGGTTATATAAAACCCTAAGCAGATTTGGGATTTTTGGACAAGCCGAATCGATTCGGACAGGCCGAATCGATTCGGTAAGAGACAGTTTGAAATTAGAACCATTTCGAATCGATTCGGACAGGGCGAATCGATTCGGTGGCCAGCGAATCGATTCGGGCAGACCGAATCGATTCGGTCCTGGCGAAATTTTGAGGTTTTCTCCTTTTAAGTTTAGGGATACTTAAATTATGGTTATGGAGATTATTATAGGAGTTTCTACATGGAATATTAGGACTCCTAGATGATGATTGAGGAGGATAAGAAAACCTTGGATGAATTTAGAGTGTGATCCGGGGTATGGAGTTAATTAATGTTTTGGGATAAGAGACATTCGGGTTGATGTATAAGTCCGTAAATGAAATTAAGGTATTTTTGTTAGTTATAAAAGTAAGAGAATACTTTGGGTTTAGTATCATGCATATATGAATGCATGATTATGATTCCTTGAGGGAATCTTTGGGATTAAGGGTCATCGATAGATGGTTTGGCAAATATGGCCATTTTTATATATTCAGGTAGGAATATATGGTATATATATACTATGTGATTTAAGTATATATATGAATTAAGATAAATGACTTTTGAAAATGTAAATATAAATGTTTTCAAAAAGGAAAGATAAATTATTTTCTTAATTAATAAAAATGAGGATACACACCTCTCTAAATCGCTATCATAAGGGAAGTTGCGTGCGTATGGTGAAGCCCCCTGACAAATTAACGCAGGGTGGATATAGTCCTATAGGCCATATGAGCGTTTGTTGTATTTTTTCTGCGCTGGTTAGGAGATTCCTGGTGTGGTCTTGACTATCCCGCAGGCATATGGCCGCTTCCCGACGTCTTGCGATGTAGGATCCCAGGTTGTCTTATGATAGGCCCTGGAAGATGATAGCCATTTAGGGGCGCGCACAGTGGAGAAATCCGGACGGGCGGTCTTAGAACGCGTTATATATTAAAGCAATTCATGATAACGGATTGGCTTTAATTACATTTCCTGGATATAGGAAGGGAAATGGGATAAAGGTTTTGCTTCGGTAACACTTTCCGGATGGAAGAAGGGATGTGGAAGCATATGATATGAGCAAAGCATTTTTATGATAATGAAAATGGCTTTGAATACATTTCCTGAGTATAAAAAGGGAAATGGGATGATATAAAACGGAAAAGCATTTTTATGATAATAAAATTGGCTTTTAAAAGTATATGATTTGTTAAAGCAATTCATGATAATGAATTGGCTTTTATATTTACATTTCCTGAGTATAAAAAGGGAAATGGAAAGTTTTGAGAAAAATGAAAGTATTGATAAATACTTGATATATGAATCCTCAGTCCGGGAGATAGATCCGGATGATTATTGAAATATGTATATATAAATGGATGAATCGAGTACCGAGGGTCTAATGGATCCTGATGATCGACCTTGCCGCATAGTAGTGTATCGGGGGGGTTCCTTGTTTGGATTTCTCTTTGCGAGACACCCCACGCACGAATATGGCAATGTGTTGAGACTGGGGAGAAGTTTAATCCTTAGTGATCTAATATTATAAATGCTTATGGTATATATTTATATATATCTTTCTGTACTAAGGGACTGGCGGATCTCGACGATCGACCGTGCCGCGTAGTAGTGTATCGGGGGGGGGGGGTTCCTTGTTTGGATTTCGCTTTGCGAGACACCCCACGCACGAACATGGCATAGCGTTGAGACTGGGGTGAAGTTTAGCCCTTAGTACATTGCTTGGACTATCTAGGATTGATAGTGGGTTGGTGATAGACTAGTTTAGCAGGATAGCTTGACTAGGATGTTTAGAGGGGTGCGTTAGGAGTGCACTATTAGTGGAGAGGTGAGGGGTATCTCATGGGAGTGCGATACCAAATTTAAATATGAGATAAAACCTTTTTCTGAAAATAAGGCATTTATGCACTTGCAAAATATTTTCAAAACTCGGGCTCTGACCCGTTTATCTACTTTTCCTTTCTTTCTATATTATGTATATACATAGGTGTCCAGACACAGGGACGCCTGGATGACACTTCTTTCGAGTCAGACGTCAGCTGCAGCAGCTGTGGATGCGTGTAGGTTTTTGATAGTCGCTTCCATCGTTGTACTCTAGATAGGAGGTACTGTATAAACATTCGAGCCAATGGCTCAATTGTATTTATTTATTCTTTCAGTACATCATTCGATATGGTTGTATATTTTGACCGAGTGTTCGGTTACTTTATTTCATTTACGCATAAACTGTGTGGATGTTTTATTTATTGTTGTTAAAAAGAGTAGTAAAGTTAAAATTTTGACACCGGCCTAATAGGTTATTAGTAATTAAATGGATTTTCGACAGTGATGCTAAAAATGATCCATATGAGACTCCTGTTTTAATTTAATATTGGAGTGATCGCCCGGTATCTTATTAGGCGGGGTGTCACATCCATGTGACTATTTGATAGTGTTTTGAGATAATATGTTGAGTCATTCATGTGGTTTAAAAAGTTTGGAGTCTTTGAGATGATATATAGTGATGCTACCTACATGTTTGACTCATTTTTCCTTTATTGCACACTTGCACGGATTTGTTTGATGTTTGTGTTTGTCTATCACATGTTGGTTGAATGTTTCCATCTGAATTCTGTCTGTACAACGAACCAAATGCGATAAAACTTGACAAAAACTAGTGCATGATATAAAATCGTTTATGAGTTTGTGTAATTTATTTTGAAAAATGGAAAAGGGCTGCAAAGGTGTTTCATTTTTTCCTTTACGATAAAGCCACCATTTAAATGGACCTAAAAAAGTGAGGAATTGAAAATTATCCGGGGTCCAATGAGGTTTAAAAGAGGCCGAAAAAATTGAAAGGCAATATAACGAAATATATGCCAAAAAGGGGCCAATAGATTTTGGTTTCATCACCTCATAAGAAAAATAAAAAAAGCATTATCTTTTAATGAGGGAGTTTGGATGGAATTTTCAACGGTTTGCACGTCCTTGAAAGTCATGAAAAAGCATTACATAGTTTTGGACGTTATTGGTGTGAAAATCATTTATACTTTGATTTGTTGATATGATTAAGACAATGGCATATAAATTCAATAAGCTTACACCTAAGGACTATTTTGATGTTCATTCGTTAAGAGTAAACTTATGCATCTTGCACACATGTCATGATTGAGTCGATTTTTCTGTCGAATTTGTTCACACCCATTCATTCCATTTCCACGATTTGGTTGTCTTTGTGAAAATTCATGGTGTGTGATTTTTGTAACATCATTTTTGCATTTTTGTATGAAAAAATTGAAAAATTCAAAAATAGTTTGTTCGCTTTGTTTATTGTGACACCTCGATTTGATTTATGTGGTTTATTCTTTTCCTTGTCTATTTCGGACAAATAAAAAGGGGGAGAACGAATTATGATTTTATAGGGGAGTTTTAGTATGGGGAGATTTGATTATGCTTTAATTATGCTTTCATATTTATGCTTATATCATTTCAAACTCGATACGTCACGAGGTTTTTTCTTTGTCTCATGTGTGTGGGTACAATTGAAGATCATTATGTTGCACACCCTGATGAGAATATCTTGGAGTTTTGAAAAGTTGATTGTTAAAGCATCGTTTAAAAAGTTTGAAGACTTGACAGTTAATATTTTCACGTTTGAGTTTATGGGAGGGTAGATTTGTATAGGTCATTTTTGAGTTTGATAATTTGATATTTTTATTTTGTACTGACATAGACATAGGGGGAGATTTGTAAGGACATTGTCCATCACAATTAGTTATGTCATATACCGCTATAAGTCATCGAAGGATTGAGAAGCTAACATCTACAAATCACGGATCCGAATTACAAGAAGAGTTCAACATTCAAGGCCAAAAAGGAATTTGGTAAATTATGTTTAAGTTCCATTTACATTTTACATTAAAAGTGTTGGGATATTTTTATGAAAGATAAAATATTTTTCTATTTATGAAAAATGGTTTTTGGAATTTTTAATAAATGTTTTTTTATTTTCAAGAACATTTTATCATTAAAGTTTTGGATAAACCCTTCGTGATTTCGTAAACAATTTTAATTTTGAGGTTTCTAAGATATTTAAAAGACTAAATTTTTTTTTGGATAAGTGACTGTCGTTCAAACGACGTCACATCTCGTTCAAATGAGATGGACTTTATCTCAAATGACATCGTGTCGTTCGAACGAGAGGTGTTTTTATCTGACACGTCACGGTCTTGATTTTTAATATCAATTGAGTATCAGACTTCTGAATTTCGTGTGGAGAAAAATTGGTTTTCACAAAATACGTTTTTATACTATTCTCCAACCATTTGAGGGTTCATAACTTTTGTTTTACAATTCATAATCCCAATTGCTTTTGTGTGAGTGTTTTGTGGAACCCAAAACATAGTTTGCTATTGTTCATTCTTTGTGGGGAGATATCTACAACCGAGAGATGCGTGCTATTGTGGAGGGAGCCTCTGCGGAGTTTTAAGACTGCATGTCTGGACTGCGTGCCCTTGTGGTATAGCTGTGTGTGAACCATTACTGATTTCTAGCCGTTGATTTGAAGGTTGACGATGACACTGTGCGTTACACTTGTGGGAGATTATCAGGTTGTATGTAAGTCAATGGTCTTGTAAATTTATCAAAGTTCTAGAAATAAAAAGGTTTTGCCCTGAGGAGATTTTTCCTGAATTTTGTGTCGCATACTTTATTTATAATGGTTTGACACTTGCATGCACGTAGCTGTTTGAGTTTAAGGGCTGAATTGGTTTGATTCATAAATTGACTCTAATTAAATAAGTTTGTGATTGGAATTTTCACAATTATTCAAATCTTTATCACACGTAGGTTTTACAAATGCAAAGGAAAACTCAAAATAAAGGAGTTGTTATAAAAGCTGAAAAAATGAGTTATTCTAGTAAAAAAGGTAAAAACCCTATTGTAAGTGATATTAAATACTAAGGGGAACTGATAGACATCATTGAAGTTTCGTATCTTAATGGCATGAAGTTTGTCTTATTCAAGTGTGATTCGGTTGAAACTCGCACGGGTGTAAAAGTGGACGAGTTCCAACTTTACTCTAGTGAACTTCAAGCATTTGAAATATAAGGATGATCGAGAGAGTGATGAACCTTTCATCTTAGCATCTCAAACAGAACAAGTATTATACGTCCAGGACCCTATAGAACTAGATCGGTACGTTGTTTTCCCCATGATACCAAGATATATTTGATAGGTACACGACGACATAAAAAGAATTATTGGTTAATGGATAAAAGCCATTTAACATGCAAAATTCGGACTAAGATCAAAATATAAGGTGGGTGAGGCAAGGAGCAAATGGATCAATTTTTAACATAAGTGTCGCTGAGGATGAGAATGATGAAGATGATGAAATTTGGATGACTGTTGTTGTCTCAAAAAGTATTTAAAATGGGGCTCTAGTAAGACCTCCTTGAACCATCTCAAATACCATCCCAAAAAGTATTTGGGACAGTTAGAGTAACTTTTGAGACGATTGGAGCACCATATCAAAAATCAGTTTTTTTTGTAGTGCCTGTTTTAGTTCAACATGAGATGAAAATAACTAATGGATCATGATTGGATGAAGAATGTTGTGAGTCATCGCGGTGTCATTTAATTTTAAATAAATATGAAAAAATATTTTCAATTTATAAGGCTTTTTAACAAGAGATTGTCCACATAAAAAATTACAACAATAACATATAGAGTAATAAATATTTTAAAGTCACAATCATTAGCAAGCAATCGTATAAATGATAGAAAATTCATGTTCCTTGATATATTAACAAATGGGTTGGAAACATCTTTAATGTTGGTTAGAGCTCGTGACACCTCTTTAACTACACCAACAATGAAAGAGTTTGCTTAAACATCGGGATCACAAAAGACGATGGGGTTAAGATGGATCAAACAATGCCTCCATCAGTCAATTAAGAATACATATGTTGATCTTATCTCATATTTTTATAATTTTCATAGAAATAAGTCGAAGACACCATTTGAACATTTGGTGTACACTCCTCCTAATTATTGTAAATTATAAGAGAGTGAGCTTTGAACATCACATAAATTTGTGAATTAGTTGCTTAATTATTTGGAATAAAATTAGGCGGGTGTGATTAAATTTGAGTGAAATTCTTATGTTAAAAAAATGAATGGATCACCTAGTTATTGGGATAGTCAAACATCATCCAACGAGGTCCCTGTCACCTCAGCTCATGTGGAAAAATCCTTTCTACCCAAAATTAAGATTTAACCAACGAGCATAAGGACAATATTATAAAAAATAGCCTGACTTTTGCACAAAATTTCACTCGTTTTATGAATTGCCTTAGAGTGTCATTGGTCAATATGGCCATTCCTTTGGAGTCGGTCTTAATAGTTATTTTGCAAGTTAGATACATGTTTGAGAAATATCACTTAATTTGCATAATAAAGTTTGGTCATGTTTAACTAAAAACTTAGGTATTTTGTCAACAAATATTTGTTCGTAGCTAACATATTTTGGGTTCAGATGGTACTATACCCCACGTGACATTACAAGTGTTACATGACTTTCGCACGACAATTGTAGAGTCGTTCAACCAAAGAATGTGCCATCTACATTTGTAGCTAAAACCATTTACATTTTAACAAAAATAAAATGCTTGAATATGGTCTTATCACTTCATTGTGTTACTCTTGCATTTTAAAATTACTTTTCGTGGCACTTTCTGAATGTCTTTGGTAAAAGTTTTGAGATTTTAAGTAAAATTATAGAGGAAAAAATATAAAGTGGATTGTGATAACCACTCTTATAATCATACACCAACATTCTCTATATTAATATTTATATTTTAATGACATAAATGTGAGAACCCATAGACGCCGATGTTGTTCTTCTCTGTTGTTCTTGTAGACATATGGAGAATGGGTATTTCGCGGCATTTATAACTTCCTTTTTTCTCTTACAAAAAATTTGGAGTCGCTTGTGTATTTTACTGAAAATAAATAAAGAAGGGGTATGTGTCCATAGAGACCTCACATAGAAAGTTATATGTGTGATTTAACCAGAAAGTCAGAGTTCGAGGATTGGATTACGAAGTGTGAAGGTTTTATGCACCCTCTCCAACCTTTTGGTCTCAAATGTAGGTTCATACATTTATACTAGCATGTTATAGTTTAATGGAATCAATGAAACCAAAATACTTAGGTATGTTGGTAGACTATGTCGTTCAACAACATAAATGTGTACAAGATAATATGAAAAAGAGTAATTGTATAAAGAAGTAAGACATGTTCACTCGGATAGAAGTTCGAGTGAGCCCATGCACTCGTACTAGAAGATTCAAAGCCCGCATAATTTTCATAGAGTGTTGAAGGAGATAAGAGGGGTGATGCGGAGGTGAACCACCTCTTAATTTTTTTCCAAATAATAGTATGGAAAGTGGCCTTACCCATGACACCATGCAAATATTCCTCCACTTAGGCAAGATTTTATATTAAAGAATTTTCTTTTGTCTTAATAACTTAGTGAGATCTTGACGAGTTCAAGAGTTGTTTATAAGGTTATTTTTAGAACTATAGTTACTATAAGATTGACTTCTAATAGGTAAAAATTATTTTTGGGACTTTAAGAATAAAGAGGATGGAAAACATAACATTAACTCCCAAATTAATTTCCTAAAATGGTAGGTGGGATGGTATTTTTAAGGAATTGGACTCGCTAAGATGGACGAACGGCCATAAAGTGAGGATGAGAGAATGACCAAATGTACCCCCTAGGCACTTATGATTGGCTAAAGTGTAATTAATGGTATTTTTATCTCAACACCTCCGCCTGTCTTAAAAAAGGTTCTTAAATAAGGGTTTTTAGGGTATAAGCCATAATTCTCTCTGAACTCTGGTGGGCCAAGTGTCTATAATCACTAGGTTTATACCAAGTCTTCCAAATACTAGGCCTACGTCATCTCCATTATTACAAAGGAGTAAAGCGGGGTGTCTACAAATCCCATCAATAGTAGAACCCATCTCTAAGTGACCATTGTCATCATAAAGACTCTCGTTCTACGTGTGACTATTATTTTCTTTTTAGGAGAAAAAATGATGCTTGACAACCTCCTTCAAAGGCATTAGAGTATCTTGGATGACTCTATAGATATAGATACATTTAATAAGTGTCTGCAACGGTAGTGATTAGCTTAGATGGTAAACTAAGGTCTATCAGCCTAAAATAATATAGTTCCCTAAAGATGATACAATTTGAGGTACATGAAGTATTCCTATATAGGTAATATGGTGCCTTAAAAGGATAAAATATACCTAAATTGTTAATTATTGGAAATGAATGACCTAAGTAAGCAATACATGGCCTCAAAAGGCCGAATGCGCCTAAACATGTAAATTATAGGATAAAAATTGCCTCGACATGCAATAAAGTCCCTCAAAATGCTAGGTGTTCCTAAATAGGAAAATCGTAAGATAAGAAATGCCTTGATAGTCAATACAATGCCTTAAGAATTTGGTTGTGCCTAATTATGAAATTCATAAATAAGAATTTCCTTAAAATTTGGGTGTCCTAAATTGAAAATTCAGAAAACAAGAATTTCATTCACATGCAATATAATGCCTCAAAAGACCGAGGGTTTGCCAAATAGTCAAATTGTATGATAAGGATCTCCTCTAAGGGAAATATAGTGATTTAGGAAAATTACATGATCAGAATTTCCTTCACATGCAATATTTGAGAGAGGTGATTATTGAGAGGCATATCCTGAGAAGACTTCAATTCCCCCACATGGAAAACCTTCAACCAGCACAACTATGGCATCTAGACCTTACACTTCGCGTCCATCCAATGGGTTCTCAAGCCCTCCTCTCTCACTGCAGGTTTAAATCCAAACTCCTTAGTATACTTATGATGTTGGCGCGGAGTATGAAAGGAATATCCCATCATTCGTTAACATCTTCACAATCCCTCGAGTGGCGAGGTATGGTTTTTAATATTTTTCCTTCTCGCAGTTTTTTATTTCTTTCTTTTTTATTTAGGTTGTGTTTTTTTTTCCCATCTGATTCTGAAGTCTGAATCTCAAATCTAAAGACTGAAATTCGAATCTGAAAAATATGTTTGTTTTTATGTCTGAATGGACATATGAATGAATGTATTTAGACTAATTCAGACTTCAAATTCAGACTTCAGAGGTTCATTTACCTCTTAATCATTCAGAGGTAAAGATAGCCGTTAGCCTCTTAATCATTTAAAAAAATAAACACTATTTGGTACCTCTTAAGCCTTGATGGTTTAAATTCAGACTTAATAGGAAAAAACGAAGAACACCTTGATTTTTATCTTGGCTTTCATACCTTCACAATATCGTAGATGTTGTTAGAGCATGTTTCTCACACCTCGGGTTCCTATGCCCCTATATCCCCCGACATTTGCGGTCTTTAGGATGTTGGCGGGTTTGTTATGCACGAGTTCCATAATCATCATCAATCAGTTGTTTATCCTTACTGAGTATGGAACCTCTGACATATATGCCTAAGTAATCTATACATTCCATTCGATGTGGTGGGACTTCCATGTGTTCTAGAGGTCATCCGTCTATATATAAGGATGTGGACCAGACGCAAGCCATAAGGTATTTGACCTGATAAAGATGATAATGACTATAACTTAACCTATGTCAGTAACAGCCACAACGTGAGAGTGCGAAGTCTCTACGATAGCTATCAAAATACATATTAGTGATCAAAATTAAATGATTTATTCTTATAAGAGCACAAGATAAAATCTAAATGTCTACGTCACAAAAATGGCTTATCAATTTTAAAATCAATCCAAATTATTACTTCTTATTAAGATAAGCGATTATAAAAAGTGGTGTTGATTAAACTATTAGACAACACTAGATGTACGAGAAAAAAACTCACTAACAGGAAAAAACTCAGGATGATAAGAACTACAAATTAACTATTATAGAGATTTAAAAAAGGAAATAACAACTTATAGCACACACGCATTACTTTCACAATCCACTCTTTAGCTCCATATCTTTCAGAGAAGGTGTCAGCAACTGGAGCACACTACACAACCGTCACATGTTGTTTTAAATGGAGATAGTGAAAATATGATTAATAAGATTAATCGTGAGAATGTATTAATGTATACATGTAAAAATCAAATTACTGAAGTAACTTCCCCTCAATTATGAAATTCCACTCAATAAACATGATATAACATACAAACAGTCTCCCCTAAGGATAAATACCCTAACATGCTTAATATAATATACTCCTATTATTTATAAACTTCTCCCCTTTTTGTCATTAATGAGACAGAGGAGATATAAATATAACTAAGCATATATTTGGATTAGGGGTGTGTTTCAGACGGATCGGATCGAAACAGGGGTGTTCGAAATTTTTTCCAAAATTTTTGGAATTTTAAAATCCTTTCCAAATCAAAAAAATAAATTTTAAAAAATCAACTTTTTTTCCAAGTTGGCTGATTCGGAATATTCAGAATTTTCGGAATTTACGTATATTTTATTATTCGAAAAAATCTCAAAATGTTGGAAAAGTCGGTTTATACACTCGGCGTGTAAAAAAAAACAAAGGGGTTTGTACAGAGGGTGTAAAAAAATGTTAGAAATTAAAAAAATCAGATATATGTCGATAAACAAGTTTCCAAAATGAGGGCTGAGATTGATTGTCTCCGTCAAACAATTAAGCAATTAAGGATATGTAAGAAAATGAAAGATATACAAACATATGTCTAAATGAGGAGTTGACCGGAGCAAATAAAAAGTTTCACAGTTAAAATAAGAAGTATCTAACTGATATGTTTCATGCAAATGACAACTAAGTCCAATACTGATATGTTTAATGCTACACCAACCCACTTCGAACAACTCTAACAATTTATAGAAAAACTAACGTGAGGTGCGACGATGGTGTGCGATGGACTAAGGTGCGACGATGTTGTGCGATGGATTGAGGTGCGACTGAGGCCTAAGGTGCGATTGAGGCTTGAGGTGTGATTGTTGTATCCTATTAGGTCTAGAAGTTAGACATAGTGTGAGAGAGAAGAGGGTAGCGTTAGGTTAGTGTTGTGATTGTTAGTGACATAGTGTGTAGTATATATATGGTATTGAGATTGTTTTAAATGGAGGGTCCTGATTACACTACTAATAAATAAATTTTTTCATGTACAAATGTTAGTAAATGATCATTAAAAAATTATTAAAATAAATGTAATATTACTATTTCGGAATATAATTTGGATAATTCTAATCGGCGTGTTATCGGAATTTTCGGATCGAAAATTTGGAAATTCGGAAACTTAAATACGATTTTCAATTCCCTTCCAATTTATTTCGAAAAATTAGGATATCGAAAATTTAAAATTGATGCCAAAATCGGAAAATTATGGATCGAAAATCGAAAAAATCGGAAGTTCGAAAATAATTAACACCCCTAATTTGGATAAATGGAATTAAGAATAAAACAAAATTAAACATTCTAATTAAATTAACAAAGTGAGAGTGAACCATTCAGAGAGTGAGAAATTAATATGTAATCTAGACAAGAGATGATATGAGATAAGTAAGCCTAAGCTAAACACATCAACAAGTACACATGTAGTAATCAAGACAAAGATATATAGTAAATGTTATGCTAAAACAAAATAAGAATTAAACAAAATAGAGTTTTTTGGTTACACAAGATGTAAACAAATAAATCTAAATCCTAACTCTCAAAGCACTCACCCCCTCCCCCCCCCCCCCCAACAAAAAAAAAGAAGAAGAAAAAGAAGAAAAACTACATATCAAACTCCTTTTATAGTCTTATTATTTTTACAAAATCTTTGCACACTTAATTAAGAATATCGTAAGGCGTCCTTAACTTGATCCAACTGAATTTCGGTACCTCGAAGAAGATCCTCAAAAGACCGTTGAGAAGACGAATCTTCCACAAAGAGCTGTGGAGCCGAACCCATAGAAACAAGCATGTGTTGAAACTCATCATAGTTAGGGAAACGATGATTACACTCATGATTCGATGTCTAAGAAACAATATTATACAACTCTAACTAAGAAAGAGGGTATATCCCTTATTCACGAGAAGAATGTGGAGTGTGTTCTAATTGAATTTAACCTCTTAACGTAACATGTTTATTTTTGCGAGCATATCAGGCAAAGTATTAGGCCTTGAAAAAGAAATATATTTAGCCAACAATTTAATCAGGCAATGTTCTTTATTCAAATGTTTTAATTAAGAAGACATTATGTGAACTACTATATTCTCTAAAATTAAAATAAGTTAATGCAATGATGTGAAATTAAGAACTGAAAGGAATTAAAAAGCAATTTAAAAAAATAAATTAAAGTTTAATTAAGAGTAAAAGAATTTAAATGAAATCGGAAGTAAGGAATTTATATGCAATAAAAAAAGGTATTGAAATGCAAAGACTTCAAATAAACATTAATTGGACAGTAAATTACTGAAACACTCATTAAGATAAAAGAATAAAAGTAGATGTTATTGTCTAAAAATGGTATATGGATTTTATGGGTCTTAGCTGATTCATAACAATAATAAACTATAACAAATAAAAATATTGACGGATTAGATTTGAGAGAGATGAGAGACAAAGAAGGAAACAAGATATTAACGTGGTTCAGTCCAATGAGGTTCCTACATCCACAGGTGCAGTGTTGTTTATATTAATCGAAAAAAGGGGGATACAAGCTCTTAAGAAACTCTCTAGGGTTTTGTGTATGACTGTTAGGTTGAACCTTTTTCAAATACCCTTATTGCATGTCATTAATCTCTATTTATATATAGAGAGAAGATGAAGAGGCCGAGTGCCTTTATAGATCAAGAAGTTACACCTTTTTACCAAGATATAACTAATTATGATCTGGCTACAATCAACTAAAAGGATTAATCCACGAGTGGGTACTGTGAGTTGTGCATATTCCCTCACATGGACCATATGTGTGTTTGGGGATTAATAAAATTAATTCATCTTAGTTGATCGTCCAGCCGACCACAAAGAATACTGAGCTGAAACAAAAAACACTGTGTCGTCCACATTCAGGTAATGAGATAATCTTCTTCTAATGACATGTATCACAATATCTTTAGTTCATGACATATTCCATATTTATAATATAACAAAGCCCCCAAGACTTCATTCAAGAATGTAATAGATAATAACATGTCTAGAGCATATGATCCTCAGAATGGATGGGCATGTGGAATGAATAGATGGAGTGTTAACCGATAAGAGTTGATCGGCTTTGTAAGAACCTAATCACAAGTCTTTGTGGTTTGGCCGGCATGCGATCTTTGAGAGTTGGAAATTTTATTCTCTCCTTGTAGTGGCAATTTTGCAAATATAGGCAACTTTTGGGACGCGAAGCGTCCCAGGGGTACACCGTGATAAAATGCACTGGGCAACTAATCGCCTTCAAAATGAAATGATAGATACTTTTAATCACATAATTTCTGGGCAACTAGATAGATGCCATCTAAGTTTATAAAGTGTCATTTTCCCCTTTGTTCATTTCACCTTTCATTCAAAAAACTCTTCCTTCATATCCAAGTTCTTTCACTATTTGTGAGAGCTATGCTCTTCCTTTTCGCTGTAAGGGCTCCTTTTCTTTTATCCTCATTCCTTTATAATTTCTTGTAATTATTGTTGGAATATGATTTTTATTGTGGATGAGGGTTTGTTAGATATTTTTAGGGTTACCCACATGATTCTTACCTGGGCAAAACTGAATTACTAAATGGGGCGTCTGACCTTTGTGCTCTGGCTGAGGGTCATTGGTTACCCTCCATATTTATAGCTGTGTGTGGGGTTAATTTTCTCCCAATAATTTATTTTTGGAGTTTTTCTAGTATTTCAAAGTGATTCCCTCCTAAGTTGTCCTAAACACTTGGAGAATCATTAATGGGGTCCATCGCATTAATGAATAATATGAGACACATATTGGGATAAAAGAGTTAATTTATTATTACCATTGGGTCACCACTAATGAGAACATTTATTACATGAAGATAAGGAAGTCAAACATGGCTTTGGTTGTGACTTTACCTGATTCCAATAAGGGTTATTAGGATCATATTTTGATTGTGAAGAACTGGCAGTTTGCTTCTCTTCCTGAGGCTGATCTATATAGTGGTCCAAGATTCCCCTAGGAAGGTAAACAAAAATGTTGGCACACACACACACACACACATTTTAAAGGTTTTTATTTGATTTTTTCTTAACTTTTATAGCTATATCTCTGATCTCTATTTTTTCAGAGAACAGTAAGAGTAAGAAAAAGACCCCTCATACCTCTGAGTTAAATTTACTGACTTGGAAACTGTATGGTCAATACAACAAAGTCTTGGTACTGAAGACCGTCGTAGATCAACCTTTTTCTCGCTCGGATATAAGAGTACCATCACCTATTTTGTAGCCCGACCTATCGAAGAAATACCTTTGGCTCCCATCTATTTGGATGACCCGATGTATTCCACATATGATTCCTTAGAGTCTGATTATGAGTTTTCTGATACTGATATAATGAAATGAAAGATTCGTAACCTTCTTATTGGGTTTAGGTCACCTCCCCCTACGAGCAAGAAACCAAAAGTTGGAGGTTCTAGCAATGCCCTCCCATATGGATACGTCTCCTGCTAAGGATTATGAACCTCTATCTAAGAGGATAAAAAAAGGATCCACCTTCTATGGAGATTGTTGGAAAGAATCCATCCGATAAGGGCAAGGGTATTGCTAAATTTGTTGCAGTGCGCTCTGAGCTTGCTCGCAACCTAATCAGTACCAGAGTCCTCCATGTAGATAAAACGACTGCATATTCTCTTCCTCATTCAAGATTAATTGATCTGGAAAATCATAATTTGGCTTTTGTAAGTTATTCGTCCATTACATAATTGTTATTCATGTTTCTTCAACTCTTTCTTATAACACCCCCTTCTGGATATTTATCTTGCAGTTCTTGATTAACTATGCCCAGATCTTGAGGAGGAATGATAAGATAAAAGAGTTATCTTCTGATGCCGAGGTTGCATTTGCATAAATCATTGGAAGTTACTGGTTGTGCTCATGAGGATCATATAAATGAGAAGAGGAAGTTGGAGGAGAGGATTGAAACATTGGAACATGAGAAACTTGTGGCAGATAATGCTATGGTTACCGCAAAAAATGAGGCTGAAGATGCCAGGATGGTTACCGAACAGGCCAGAACTTAGGTGGTAGATACAAAGACCAAGGATGCCAAGGATAAGGAGGATGCCTTCATAAGGGTTTAGTTCTCTAATGCTTTTATGTAGATCGATAATTTAAAGAAGTCATTCTTCAAAGATAGTTGGTATGCAACACTTGTTAAGGTTGTCACTGTTGAATGGACTAAACTCTTGTAGTTTATGAGGAGGTTGAGGATGATAATGAGGACACTACTACCATTGATGATAAGGAGAAAATAGTGGTCGCCGAGCTGGATGAAGGTCAAGATTCTCCCAGTAAAGAGAAGGTGGGGAAATAAACCTCTATAGTCTTGCTAGGAGTTTCATTTATGCTTTACTTCATTAAAAATAGTGTATGGGGATTGCCTGGATGTAAACCCTCATTTTATAATTAAATTAACTTATGTTCCATGCATCCTAGATAAATTTTTGCAAGTCTTTTTTTTGACAAATACTTACATTCGACCACATGCCTTACAGTTTAACGCAAGATTGGCATATTTTATTGTTGTCTAGAGAGACTTTCAAGAAAGATGGGATCGAATTTTTGGCATTGGTCATAGCAAGATCTATAAAGATGATCTTAAGGATTTGCATGGCCTTGATTCCTCCTCCTTAGCCAAACGCTCATACTTAAGTTTGTGCTATATTTTTCATAGGGAAGTTGTGGATAATGCTAACTATCATGGCATGATTTTTGATATCCAAAAGAGTCATAAGGAATCGATGGAAAATCTTCATACCAATTATGAGAAGAAGTTGGACGACCTAGAGAAGAGTAATGGATTTGACCATAAGTTATTTTCTTTGACGTCAACTTATTCTCATAAGGAGTTTGTTCTTAACGCAAAACTAAAAGTTTCCAGAGAAGTCACCATAATGCTTGAGTAAGAAAATAATGCTTTACGTGGTGAGCTTGAAGGTATTAAGAAGCTAGGGCCAGCTGATCAAGATGAGGGTGTTTCCTTCCTGAAGAAAGAGAACGATCGCTCGAGAGAGGAGTTATAGCAAATAAAGAAATACATTGGCCAATCTTTTCAACAGCATGGGCGGATTGTACAATCAGTGGAGGAGAAACAAACTCAGAAAACTTTGTTCGACCAAGCCACGACCATAAAGAATCAGTTGTCCACCATCAATAGGCTGAATGAGAAGGTAGATCGCGTCACATACCAATTTTATAAGCAACCTCGCACCATTTGGATGGAAGGCTACAATAAAGCCCTTGTTCATATAGGGGCAGATCTTGATCTAGTAAAGAAAAATGGCTATAAGCATGGTTAGCTCAATGCTCTAATAGTAATAAAAGTTTCAAAAGAGAACGAACTATGGTACTGACATGATCCAGGTTTTTTGGATATATCGAAACCTCCCTTCAAGCTTAACGCTTCATAGATTCCTCCAGATGCCATTCATGTAAATCTAATAAGAAAATATCTTAGGGATTATAGTCTCGCTAGGGATATCGATTTGAGCTGACCTCTTCATCTGGTAGATAAGGTCAGTTCTGGAATTCAACCTATGACTAGAGATGTATAGATGAACATTACTCCTTATGATTTAGACGTTCCTCTTTCTAGTTTTGAAGGTTCATCAAGTAAGCGAATTGCCTCTCGTGACTAAATATTTTGACTAAATATTTTGTTAAAGTCTATTTTTGTAATGCCTTGTAATAATCTTTAAGTTATAATAAAATGTTATATTCATGTTCCTTTAAATCACTTTATCTTATTGAATTACAATGGTTCCCCTAGTAGTTTAGTCTTATGATCACGGGGTCAGCTATTTCCTAACTGATCTGCCTTACTAGTTACCATATCCGGACGAACCTGGGTTATCTAATATTAGGATTTACTTACCAGATATTAGTGTTAGCTGCTTGAGATAACCAAATGTATTAGGATTTATCCTTGCATTTTGTGAGTTAGGGTCGGATCTTGTCATTCATATGACTATGCTGGATTTCCTAAACTGGATGAGCTTTTTATTCCTGGTCTTCCCTAAAGGTAAGATCATACAAGAAGTGATTTGGTAAAATTCTTGTTCTTGGTCTGCCCTAAAGACGGGATAGTACATGAAGTAATCTGGTAAACTTCTGTAACACCCCGTCTAATTAAATACCTGGTAACTACTCCTTTATTAAATTAATACATAATATCAAGTTGGTTCAGTCTTAGCATCACTGTCGAAAAACATTTAATTAATTACTAGCCACCTAATATTTAAAAAGAGAGATGTCAAATTTTATTAATTAAGTTATCAAATAACCAAGAATTAAATCATTAACCATCAATCGCATAAACAATCTCATATGAATAACCAACGGAATGAAATCACTTGAGTCTGGAGTAAACACTCCAATAATAATAATGCTAGAGTAAATAAAGTCCCTATACAAGAGTCTGAATAAATAAACCAAAAACTGAAATAATGATAGTCTGTAACTACAACCTCTAAATAAGAATGGGCGACATGACCTAACTGATACAAATGACTCTGAAGGAACCAAAGATAAATATGAAGGCGTCTAATACCAAGATTATGTAGCTTCCACAACAACTACAATACATCATCAGAATGGAACTCCTATGCTTGGCGTCCCTGTGGCTGGACACCTAAAAATGTTTTTACAAAACAAAATAGATTTGGAGGAAAACGGGTCAGAGCCCGAGGTGAAAATAGTTTAAAATTTTAGAAAGTGTTTAAATTACAATTAAACAACACATATTATAAACACGTTAGTTGCGTACTCTCACATGAGTTTCTCACGTCTCAACTAATGTGCACGCCTAACGTATGCCCTTAACCCATCCTAGTTATGTCGCTAACTAACTAGTCTATACCACTTCCTCTATCGCATTCTACCATAAGATGTCTACTCTTAATATCCAGATAAGTTATATTCATAACCCATATTCGCGTTCATTAAATTACTTATCTCAAGTGTTAATTAAATTCTCATTCTTAACCCATTCAAATATCTTAGTTATTCACATTTACTAAGCAACAATAAACCAGTCACAAGTACATAAGTATAACACTCTCAGTACATAAATACATATATGGCACCCCTAGGCTAAGCTGCGGTGCTCGCATACTCTCCTATCAAATCCATGTGCATCACGTACGTAAGGATCACGTGTTCTGAATCACTCAGGAACCGTCTAAATACAAATCACACATATTGGAGGCGAACATAGTTCACATACCCATGGGTCACGCACATACCTACGCTCCCATGGTCAGCCGACTTATCAACTCACAAATGAGTCATTCATAGTCCTATGTCCTTAAGGTACCAATCTAAATCCCCTCGAAGGCACACAAAGATAAGATGGACCTTTTTCGAAAATTAACCTCCCGTGATGGCAAGTATGGTAGGTATGTCATACACATAAGAAATCCATACACTAGGCATTCACACAACCTAAGTAATCATATTTCAATATAGGTATTCACACATTCCATCTATTAAGTCTCGTACGTAGTAAGTTTATCCCGAACATCATACGTAATATATATTTAGCTTGATAACTCTCTCGTCGTATCAATTTTAGTATTTAAACCAATCTTAAAAAATTACTAGGTCTCCTATTAGTTTCTAATGTTATTTCACTAACTTAAAGTCCCTACGTTACTGTTCTTATCCCTACATCATCGTTAATTCCCATTATAGTTTCAATTCAAACGATTTCTAATCGTACCTCACTCGGTAGATCCTCGCAAGCAATAGCATTCAATTCTATAAGGTAAACCATTTTTCCCGGCATCAACTAAGACCGTACTGACCTTAACTAAGTCCCACAATATTAATTTAAACACCCTAATAATCATCATCGGCCTTAGGATTTTCATTAAGACTTAAGGGAAAACAATTGCCAAGAATCAGAAGGGCGATCAATCAAAGAAAAGAGGTTGATCGATTGATCGTCAATCGATCGACATTCTTGAGTCGATCGATCGATCAAGCAGGTATCAGCCCAGATTTCTTTTAAACAGTTACGGGTTTCTTCCTTTTTACACATCTAATTCTTCATTAAAATGTCCCAAACTCCCAAGAAAGTTCACTAATCATCCTATTAACATATCAACATCATCTCTAACGAATTAGAATCATTAAACCCTTATGGATCATGAGTTTCTTGGATTAAAACACCCAATTTTCATAAAAACCCTATGTCGCCTAATTTACTCAAGAACACTCTATAATTCTGTACAAATTTATTATTATCTACCCATAAATCATAATTTCTTGGCTGCTATTATCTCCAACATTAAACTACATGCAAGACCTACCCAGATTACGATTTCAATTCTTCAAATCCATTCAATTTTCATTATTCAAGGTTATTCTCCAATTATAACCTAACGTGGATGATATATGCGCTAAATTATTGCAAGTTAAATCACTTGCCTGGTAATGAAGATTCTGATCCGATGAAGTAGACGGTATGGGGATGATCCTTGCTTTTCGATCTATCCGGTGGTGGTGACGGTGGTGCAAAAGTCTCTAAGTGGTGGTTCTCCATTGGAAACTTCCTTCTCTTCCACTCTAATGGCCGTTTATTATTTTTGGTTGAGAAACCCTAAGGGACTCAAGTGTTGGCTGATATTAACTGTCTAAAATTTGTGGGTCACTATTCACCCAAAAATAAGAACGACTAAAATACCCTCTTGGTTTACCGGTTACGCGTAAAAATTCCCCGAGACCCAAACTAAACCCCCGGCTAG
Source organism: Sambucus nigra (assembly GCA_949130495.1). NCBI lineage: Eukaryota > Viridiplantae > Streptophyta > Magnoliopsida > Dipsacales > Adoxaceae > Sambucus > Sambucus nigra. The sequence continues at coordinate 297,050,113 of OX422215.1, read as the reverse complement.
TATTTTATGACTATCTCGAACCTTACGAACAGGTTAGACCACTCAAAATTCTCATATGGATGAAATAAAAATAAAATACTTTTAAATCTATTAAATTGGGTCTTGACACGACTGACACACGTGTCCCAACTTAATTAACGAAACTGCCGTATTTTTAACTCACGATAATTTTAATAAATTCTATAATCACATATTACCATAATCACTCAGTAATATTCAACAACATTATAATAATCAAATACTAACTCTCATCTCGCTAGCATTTAAATCCGGATTAATTTTTCCAATTAATTATCCCAAATTAATTTAATAAATCTCATAATTAAAAGCTATAAAAATACGGGGTATTACAACTTCTTATTCTTGGTCTGCCCGAAAGGCGATATCATACATGAAGTAATTTGGTAAACTTCTTATTCTCAATCTGCCCTAAAGGTGAGATCATACATAAAGTAACTTGGTAAACTTTTTATTCTTGGCCTGCCCTAAAAGCGAGATCATAAATAAAGCGAAACTAACTTATTTTTCTTGATCTACCCTATAGGCGATATCATACATGAAGTTCCGTGATTGTGGTATGTTACATATTTTGGTTGTTTGAGTTTTAATATGTTGCTGAAATGTCTTCGACTTTGACTTTTGGCAAGGTTTTTAGCACATCTCCTCATACTGAAAAAAAAACATAAATAAAATGACAACATGCATTAATAGAACATATTTTATTTATCATTGAAAGCGAGTTATAAGAAAGTAAAGAGATTGAAATGATAAGACATTACATGTTTATTGATAATATTTTCTTAGGTGTTCGGCATTCCAAGGGTTCTTGAACTGATCTCCTTCCAAGATTTTAATTCTATAAGTTCTTGGTCGAACAACATAAGAGATTTTATATGCCAGCTAGTCTCCAACTTGTTCCATTTTTGGATGACTTTATTTAGTACGTAGTCTCCGTCCTTTAGAGTGCTTAATTTTACACGTTTATTATAAAATCGAGTAGTGTGATGTTGATATGTGGCGACCCGGAGTGCTGCATGTTCTCTGACTTCCTCTACCAGGTTTAGATCTAGCCTTCTCATTAGGTCACTTTTTAGTGAGTCAAAATTGAAAACTCGGTGACTTGGTAGACTAATTTTCATTGGAACCACTGCCTTTGTTCTAAAGGCTAACATATAGGAAGTTTCACTCATTGTTGTTCTTGACATTATTCGGTATGCCCAGAGGACACTTTGGAGTTCATTGATATATTTTCCTTTAACATTCTCTAGTCTTTTTTTCATCCAGTCGATCAGAGTTTTTTGTGTTACCTTTGTTTGTCCGTTGCATTGTGGATGACCAAACGCAAAATGTAGTTTCTAGATTTTATATCAAATGTAGTAGTATTAGAATTCCTGATTGTCAAACTGTGTACCATGGTCAGTAATGAAGGCATACGACATTCCTTAACAGTAAATAATATTCTTCCAAATGAATAGGAAGACCTTCTCCTACTACATTTCTACCATGGGTTCATATTCTACCCATTTGGTGAAATAGTCGACTACAACGAACAAATATTTGAACATTCCTCTTATTTTTAGTATAGGGTCAACCAGGTTTATACCCCACATGGTAAATAGCCAAGGGGAGGTGATCGGTGCAAGATAAGCCCTCGAACTTTTGTGTATTATAGCATATTTCTAGCACTTATCACATCTTCTTGCATAATCTGTACAGTCTACCTTTATAGTAGGACATTAGTAGCCTTATTTGGCTACTTGCTTTACCAATGATCGTCGACTGAATATGCTCCACAAGAGACTTCATATACATCTTTAAACAAGTTATGTACTTTTCTTTAATGGGCACATTTGAGTAAATCAATAATGAACACTATTTTGAATATAATTCCCCCCTCAATAACATATCTCGTCGCTTTGTATCTGAGTTTTATGGCCTCTTCGTCGGGAGATTGTTGATCTCTAGGTATACTCGTATTGAATCAATCCATGATGGCCCCAAGTCTCATTCTATTGCATTTACAATCTCTTCGTCTATACTCTGGTGCATGAGTATCTCTACTGGAATGGTTCTCCTCAACTCTGTCTTTACTAGCATTTTGTAACCTCGAAATTATGACCATCTTTATTGCCGAGAATTCTACTAACCACTCCTTGGCTTTGGCTAAGTATTTTGCCATATATTCTTCTCTCGCCTCATAGAATCGTAGAATTTTGTTTACTATGAGTTGAGAATCACTGTGTGCTAATATCTGTTTCACGCTAAGAGATGATACCAACCCAAATCCTTCTATGAAGACCTCGTACTCTGCCTCATTGTTGAAGATTTCAAACTGGAATTCGAGGGCATATATACATCAATATTATCTGGCATTGTGATGATTAAACCCTATCCATTACTAGTTGAACACGATGAACCATCTACAAACATTAGCCAGACAAGAGGGTCTTCTTTAAAATTTCCTTCGATCAAGTTACCGTAATTAAATATTTTTTTCATTTACTCCAAATCGTGAGCAATTTCTTCCTGCTTGGCCGATGACCTTGATATGTCAATAATCAGGTCGGTTAGGTTAATGGCTGAGCTATCTCCCATAGGAGTCTAGTTGTTTGATTAGAATGATGAGCTCTCTTTCGGGGAAGTCTGCTGGATTTTTTCAGGGATAAACTCTCTTCCATCTAAGTCTATTTTTTTTCTCCGTAGAGCTCTCCTCCTTAGAAGTTTTCTTGATAGGCTATTCTTTATATGTGAAATCAACGATAAAATCTACTACTGTCTGACATATGATAGCCATTCTAGGTTCATATTTGATGTCATACTGCCCTAGTTCTACGGATCAAGCCATCAGTTTGCCCGATTTCTCAGGCTTATGAATAGCTTGTCATAAGGGTAGGTCTGTATATATTATGATAGTATAGGCCTAAAAGTACAGATTTATTTTTTGGGAAGCCTCAATTAGGACCAATGCCAATTTCTCCAGGCTTGGATATCAGATCTCTACTCCTCGATATGCTTTGCTGGTATTGTAAATAATTTTTTATACTCTATTTTCGTATCAGTCCGGTACCGAGCTAACCGCTGAGTCGGATACGACCACATACAAGTCATTACAAATTTGTTTACTAGCTTTAATGTGGTCAACATATATTTTTCTCTTAGTGGTCATGTCATCAATGTATACCTCCATGTTTTTACCAATTTGTTCTTCAAAAACTTTGTTTACTAGCTTTAATATGTCGCTCCAACATTTTTTAGCCCAAAAGGCATAACATTGTAGTAGTAGGTACCTCGTCTTGGGATAAATGAAGTTTGGTCCTGATCTCCTGGATTCATCTTGATTTGGTTAGATCTTGAGTACACATCTATAAAGCTAAGAAGCTCATGCCCTGAAGTAGAGTCTTCCAACTGATCAATTCTTGGCAAAAGACAGTGATCCTTTGGGCATGCTTTGTTCAGGTCGGTGAAGTTAAAACATATACACCACTTGTTATTATTTTTCTTCGCCATCACTATGTTAGAGATCCATTACAAGTACTTTACATCTTCAATGAAATTATCTTTTTACAAGTTTACCACTTCTTCTTGTACGGATAGGTTCTTCTTTTTGATTAAAGACATATCATTTATATTTGACCAGCTTGGCATCGTTGACATTATTCAACTCATGGCATATGAATTATGGATCAATCCCCGACATGTCTTCATGACTCTAGGAACATATGTTCCTCCATTGCCTAAGAAAATCAATCAATTCTTTCTTGAGTATAAGATCTAGTGATGAGCCGATCCGGGTTATCCTCTCTGGGCGTTCGTCATCCAAGATAATTTATTCTACATCTTCTATGACTTGTCCCTTGACTAACTCTTTATACTCTCCAGGATCCAACATTTTGATTTTTATAGGTTATGGTCGATTTTTTCTATTCCTCTTGGTTGAACGAGATATAGTAACATTCTTTGGCCTTCGCCTGGCTTTTTTTCACCATACCTATCCCATAATGAGTGGGTAACTTCATGCATTGGTGGGCGGTGGAAGGGACTGCTTTAATTTCTTTAGCCTTACCCTGTCGAAGATAAAAGTATAGGATGAGTGGATATTCTTATCTAGGACGAAGAAGAAAATTTTCTCTGTTGTGAAGGTTGGACACATGGCTATCATAACTTCCAACTCAATTGTTCCCAAAGGATATTTACTTTCTCCTTAGAAGCAGATAAGTGGTCGGTGATAAGACCCAAGCTTACTATCCCTTAATCTCAATCCCTTGAAGCATTCATAGAACAAAACATCAAAGGAACTACCATTGTTGACCAAAATCCTTATGACCTGACTTTCATGTACCATCATAGGGACGACCAATGGGTCGTCTACGGATATAACCTGTCGGGCAAGTCATCTTTCGAGAAGCTGTCCACGAGGCAATCTTTGTTTATCTTCCTTGGTCAGGTATCCACATTATTGGTCATATTGATATGTTTTATGTGAGTATAGGTCTCCACCTCATTGAGATAGGTTTTCCTTTACATGGGCTCATCGCCTCCTCCAATATCTCCTCTTGTAATGAAGTTACATCTAAAAGAGATATTTTTTCCTCGTGTACAGGCTCCTTGGGCATTTTAAGTAGGTTTGGGTCATCTCAAAAATCATCATCTCTACATCTTTTCTTCTCGTCATGTCCTCTACATGGGGACTCTAATCGTCATTGGGGCTTCTGCTCATCCCTTGGATCTATTTGGCCACCTTTGTCCATAAATTATGACAATATTCCCCCTGATTAGATTTTCAAGCTCATTCTTCAGGGCTAGGCAATTATCAATATTATAGTCGTGATCCCTGTGGAACTCGCAGTAATTGGTACCGTTCCTTCTATTAGATGGGGATTTTAGCTTATCGGGCCACCTCAGGTTTTTGCTCTCCCGAATTTCCTCTAGAATATAATGGACATCGATGGTTAAGGGGGTATATTCATCGCATCTCTTTACTATGACACCCCGACTAATTAAATACCGGGTAGCTACTCCTTTATTCAAATTAATACAAAATGTCAAGTTGGCTCAGTTCATAGCATCACTATCGAAAAACATTTTTTTAAACAATTTGTAGCCACCTAATATTTAAAAAGTGAGTTGTCAAATTTTATTAAATTAAATTAACATGCAACCAATTAGAATTATTAGCTAAATGATACTACCATCACATCACAGTCACATCAAGATAATAATGGAATAATAAAATGAGTCTGGAGTAACACTCCTCTGAATAATCCCAAATAATGGATAAAACCAAACATAACGTCTGAATAATAAATGAATTAAATTCAAAACTACAAAGAAACTGAGTATGATAAACCGTTTCTAAAAGAAAAGGGGCGACATGCCCCAACAAGTGAATAAGTCGAAAATGGAATCAATATAGAATGTGGAGGCGTCTATCACCAAGATCCTGTAACTTCCACAGAAACTACAGCACGTCACTGAAATGGAACTCCTAAGCTTGGCGTCCCTGTGGCTGGGCACCTAAAAGGTTTTTCAAGAAAATAGATTTGAAAGCAAAGGGGTCAGAACCCGATGTGAAAACAGTTTAAAAATATATCAAGTGTTTAATTGCATTAAACAATGAATATAAAGTACATGTTAGTTCCGTGCTCTCACATGAGTTTCTCACCTCTCAACTAATGTGCACGCTTAACGTATATCAATAATCCATCCTAGTTATGTCGCTAACTAACTAGTTTATACTGCAACCCGTCCTCACATGATAATATAGGGGTTTGTTCAAGACATTACAATCTAATTTATGTGAATCTACCTTTTCATTTCTCAGATTAATTTATTTTAAATCATACAGGAAATTCTCAATTTTAACTTTAGTCAAAGTGTCACAACTATTCACACACATTAATAAGAACATTCACCCACATTAACAAGGAGTCTGCTATCATCACCAATATATAAATTTCAACCTAATAATATACTTGGGGAACCCCTAGGCTAAGCTGTGGTGCACACATACTTTGCTATCGAATCCCGGTACATCACGCACATAAGGACTACGTATTTCGAATCTCCCAAGAACCGTTTTAATAAGCAAAATCACACATATTTGAGGCGAACATAGTTCACATATCCATGGGTCACGCACATACCTACGCTCCCATAGTCATCTGACTTATTAACTCACAAATAATTCATTCACAGCCCTATGTCCTTAAGGTACCAATCTAAATTCCCCCCGTAGGTACACAAAGATTATATGGCCCTGTTCGAAAGCCGACCTCCCGTGATAGCAAGTATGGTACGTATGTTATACACATATAAGTCCATATACTAATCATTCACACATCTTAGATATCTTATAATATTAATAGAGGTATATTCTACATCCCTATATCGTTATTCCAATTTGTACATTTTTAAGTCTTCGAATAATATACAATATAGACCGTCGACACATCTCAGATTGTAATTCCAAGTACTTAAATCTAGCCCATAAAGGTTACCAAGTCTATTATTATTCCCACATTTAAATCCACTATTCTTATGGTCCTCCTTTCTTCCACTAACCTTATTATTGATGCAAAAAACTGGACCGAATCCCGTTTTTATGATCACAGATAAATAGATAAAAATAATTCAATCAAGCACATGATAGACAAAGATTTTTAAAATGGTTCAGCTATGAATAAAGCCTACGTCCATTGTTATTTTATTCCCAGGGGTTTACAATAGCACCATAAGGTGTAGAGAGAGAAAGGATGTGTATCTTGTGTATGGTGTTTCTAGGTTCTCTCAGATCTCCCTCCTTTTGGCTAAGGGGATACATGTATTTATAGTGATGGGAGATAAAGAGATTCATTGTATGTAGACATTTATGTCTACATTCAACGAATCTAATTGTTGAATTGCTTGGTATGCTATGTGTTGTCATCTATTAATACAGTATAAATGTACATTAAGGCTCATTAAATGCGCAACCATCTTTATTAATGCACATTAAATGCATAGTTATCCTTTGATCTTCCTGGTTGGTATGCCGACCAACTCTCCTGGGGTGCCGACCAACTCCCCTCGGCTGCTGACCAACTCTCCTCGGGTGCCGACTAATACTCCTCGGGTGCCAACTTATTTTCCTCGGGTACTGACCAACTCTCCTCGGGTGACGACTAATACTCCTCGGGTGCCAACTAATTTTCCTCGGGTACTGACCAACTCTCCTCCGGTGCCGACTAATACTCCTCGGGTGCCGACCAACTCTCCTCGGATGTCGAATATTGCCACGTAGGATGACATATGTCCTTTTCTGATTGGTCCTCGTAGATGGAGAATTTTTGCGTTAACAGAAGCCCCCAATGCTCCATGCTTGATGGTTTACTTGAAAGGATGGAGTATTTATTCTGCAGTGTTGCTCGGTGCTCGTGAAATTCTTGATCTACCTTCTTAATTTGTTCAACATAAAGTGCATTATCTCCCGGACGACATATGATGCAGGCTGATCGATGGTTGCTAATCTTTCTTTTGAGGAACTCCGTGTGCTATGTATCACCCCTGGGAATTTGGATGCAGCCATGCCATAGTATGCAGCTTGTAGCTTATAGCTTGTCGCTTGTAGCTTGTCATAATCTTCAAGTATGTTGATTGTTTTGCTAGCCGGCCAACTGCCTCCTGTGCCGAGCAACTGAGTGCTAACTTCACGTGCTTGATTATTTTGATTTGTGATTCTCTGAATACTTTGTCGAGTAACATACTAGATTTTGAACCCAACTCTTCACTCTGATTAGTACCAAGCTAGTGGTGGACTTCGAAACATTTTCATACAACTTCATCTTCAATGTTGGTCGGGACAGTAGTAGTAAAGATCTCAGTGCTGTAGATGCTAAATTTGACTTCTGAACTTCAATAGTATGTGCATAATAACTCCTGAATATGCCTCCTGAACTTCTGAATTCCTCCTGAACTTCAATATACCTCCTGAACTTCAATATCAAAAATAATTCCTGAGCAAGAAAAAACAACTCCTAAATGATAATTAGTCGGGGCCCTGACCGTGTGAGTTTGTGGAGTTGAATTTGATGCTCAACTGCATGATGTTATAAGAATGTTCCACCGAATGAATAAATATATATGTAATAGAAGCCCCCAAGTGTGGAATGTTAACTTTGAATGCTTTTTGCTTGATCACTTTCACATACTCATAAAATGTTTCCGACCAACTGTAGTTGACAGCTTCTTATTTCCGACCAACCTGAGTTGACATTTTTGGGAATAGATTTACTTCCTAACCAATATAAGTTGGCATTTTTAGGAATATATAGTTTTACTTCCCGTAGGAATACATTTACTTCCTAACCAACATAAGTTGGCATTTTTAGGAATACATAGTTTTACTTCCCGTAGGAATACATTTACTTCCTAACCAACATAAGTTGGCATTTTTAGGAATACATAGTTTTACTTCCCGTAGGAATACATTTACTTCCTAACCAACATAAGTTGGCATTTTTAGGAATACCTTTTTGATAATAAATGATAGAGACTTCCTCGGAGCTGACCAATGGATTGTTGGGAATAAGATATAATAAATGCTGGAGACATCCTTGGAGCTGACCAACAGATTATTGGGAATAAATTAATATATGCTGGAGACATCCTTGGAGCTGACCAACAAATTGTTGGGAATAAGATAATATAAATGTTGGAAACCTCCTTGGAGCTGACCAACAGATTGTTGGGAATAAGATAATATAAATGTTGGAGACCTCCTTGATGAAATAAGAATAGAATATGCATCCAAATAGATATAAAGAATAATTAAAAATAATAAAATGCCTCGTTGATCTGTCGAGGTAGAATTATATAATGCCGAACAAGAATAAGATCTTCTAGAACATAAGAATATGGCCGAGAACGTTGTCAGGCCGGAATATAAATAAGAATTATCCGACCAACTATCCATTGGTGGTGAAATACAACGAATGTTGTATTTCTCCTTAAAGCTGAATAAGTATCTTGTCAAGGCACAATTGCATAATGCCGAATAAGAATAATATTTTCCAGAACATAAGAATATGGCCGAGAACTTTGCAGGGCCTGCATATAAATAAGAATTAACCCGACCAACTATCCGTTGGGGGTGACATATAATAAATGTTATAGTTCTCCTCAGAGCTGAATATGATAATAAGTATCTCGCCGAATTCCATGTTGAGATGAATATAGAATATGAATCCCAAGGGATATATAGAATAATTTGTGCTTGAGCCGATATCTGGGCCTGAATATAAATAAGAATTGCCCCGACCAACTATCCGTTGGGGGTGATATATAATAACTGTTGTAGCTTTTCCTCGGAGCTGAATATGATAATAAGTATTTTGCCGAGCTCCATGAAGAGATGAATATAGAATATGAATCCGAACGGATATATAGAATAATTCGTGCTTGATCACAAATCAAAGCAATAATAAAATATATAGTTCCTTGCTGAGGTGAAATTTCATAATGCTGAGCAATGATAATAGTTTCCAGATTGTTTCCGAGCATTCGTCGGCGTTGAGTCTTGTACCTGTAAAAATTAATATCTTGCTCTCCATTTGTGTAGGCTGAATTGATTAGTCGTGAGAATAATTTACTCATCCAATCAATATATGATATGTATATGCTTGAGAAATAAAAATATTAATTTCAAAAAATGAAATAATATATGTTGGCTGATATGTCGAGGCACAATTGCCTGATGTCGAGCAATACTAATTTTCCAGAGGTTTACGAGAGCTTTCATCGGGATTGAATCTCGTCCCTATGAAATTTTAATAAGCTTCCCGAGCACCTGTCGAGACTAGAGAAAATAATTATTATCATGAGAATAATTATTCAGCCAAACAATATGTGATGTGTATCAGCATAAAATAATAAAAATTTCAAAATATGAAATAATATTTTTGTGCCAAATGTGTGTGAGATGGACAAATTTTTATCAGATATGCATCATAAATAAGACGTAGAGTTTTTTGTAAAGTTATTTAATCTCCAACAACTAATCAGGTATAAGTTGCTGTTTGAAAATTATTTATCACTTGGTTTTAAAAATATTTTTGGGGTGATCACAAGTTAAAAAAGACTTAAGCCCCCTGTTTGTCCCCGAGCTGAACTCGTGTTTAAAGAAATATCTGGGGTGCTTCGCATTTTTTAATACCCCAAGATTCTACTGCTGCCGAAAAACGGCATGGATGTTGCCGACCAACATTTAAGGATATCTCAAGTTATAGAATATATGGTGCCGACCAAGAAGAAAATGGTCCCCGACCAGCAGAGCGATTTCGTCGATCAACAAAAATGGTGCATTGATATTGCAGACCAGCTGTTGGATGGTCACCGAATCAACATCAGATGTCACCGATCAAGAAGTGGATGGTTGTATAGTTGTCGACCAGTAAATTGAACCCTCCGAACAAGACTAGGATGTCGCCGATCAAGAAGTAGATGATCGTCGACCTACAATTGGTTCCACCGAGCTACAATATGAGTCTCTGACCAACAATAAGATACCTCGTAATTGGATAAAATTATTTCAACGTTGCTGATGGATCTTCACATCTTTTCTTCGACAAACAAAAATGGTCTGGTTAAGCTTCCCTTTAATAAAAGATGGCCCAAGATGATGCCGACCAACAATATGGATGGATGACCAGAATATCTCGAATCCTTAGATCAGAAAAATAACATTCGATGTAAAATTTAAGCATTAAGAATGCTAATTAAATGAATAATTATCTAATCCACTATATCGTGTGATTCCGATAAAGAAACCCCGTGATGTGATGAACGAGGGGCCAACATATCAAATTTGTGCCCATAATCTTGATATGATCATGATTGTTTTACTGATCCTCTTTTACAAGAGGTGGGTAATGATTTTTCAAGTGAGAGAAAATTATTTTTTATATTGATCCTCTCCTATTCCCTATTTGGAGAGATAAAAATATGTTGAATGATCGAAGTTATTACCAAATTTATATAAAAAATCAATCAATTTGACTTTTTTGACATAGATGGAAGATGAACCAAATTAAGTATATAGTTCATAAAAATGAATGCAAAGAGACTCAAACTTGAAGAGAGAGAAAGTAGATCTGGGTCATGATTTCCATGAGGAAACTTTTTATTGTCTTTAACCTTTTCCCATTCTCTGATTAAAAATGTAATGGGAATTTGAATAGTCAACAAAGATCTTTCAAAAATTATTTCAAAATCAACAATGAAAATTATCAAATCTTATCATCGTCGTATATATTGGTATGCGTAATCATTTAAAATATTGATTTCATGAGATAAAATTTTAACTTGAGAATCAAGCCAAAAGTTTTGATTTATGAAATCCACCATTTCACAGATTTCTCAACAAGAATTAATTTAACAGTTATGATTTTGAAATCATGATATGAAATTTTTGCAGATTTCATAAATAAAAATTGGACAACTAATTTATGTATATAAGCATAAAAATCATGATTGAATCAACATATGTATGTATAATTGATTATATGTAGAGAAAATAAAAACTTAGCTTTTGATGGAGAACAATGCTTGTAACACGATCCCACAGACGGCGCCAATCTGTTGATGCAAAAAACTGGACCGAATCCTGTTTTTATGATCACAGATAAATAGATAAAAACAATCCAATCAAGCACATGATAGACAAAGATTTTTAAAGTGGTTCGGCTATGAATAAAGCCTACGTCCACTGTTATTTTATTCCCAGGGGTTTACAATAGCACCATAAGGTGTAGAGAGAGAAAGGATGTGTATCTTGTGTATGGTGTTTCTAGGTTCTCTCGGATCTCCCTCCTTTTGGTTAAGGGGATACATGTATTTATAGTGATTTGAGATAAAGAGATTCATTGTATGTAGACATTTATGTCTACATTCAACGAATCTAATTGTTGAATTGCTTGGTATGCTATGTGTTGTCATCTATTAATACAGTATAAATGTACATTAAGGCTCATTAAATGCGCTGCCATCTTCATTAATGCACATTAAATGCATAGTTATCCTTTGATTTTCCTGGTTGGTATGCCGACCAACTCTCCTCGGGTGCCGACTAACTCTCCTCGGGTGCTGACCAACTCTCCTCGGGTGACGACTAATACTCCTCGGGTGCCAACTAATTTTCCTCGGGTACTGACCAACTCTCCTCGGGTGCCGACTAATACTCCTCGGGTGCCAACTAATTTTCCTCGGGTACTGACCAACTCTCCTCGGGTGCCGACTAATACTCCTCGGGTTCCGACCAACTCTCCTCGGATGTCGAATATTGCCACGTAAGATGACATGTGTCTTTTTCTGATTGGTCCTCGTAGATGGAGAATTTTTGCGTTAACACTTATATTATCCACTATAGAAAATTTAATCATTTAATCTCAACTCTAATAGTATCTCACTCGACGAGCTTTATTAGGTTTTATATAATTCCCAAAATTGAATCCTAATTATACTCCGGTCTCGCAAACATACCTACTAGTCTTCCTCAAGTCTAAGAGTGTTCACAAAGTTCCCAACAATAATTCTCTAGGGTCGAAATTATTAAAATTCAACAAAGGGAAAAATGTAACCCATTCTGGTAAGGTTGATCGATCGACATTGAATGTCAATCGATCGATGGTGGTCGATCGATCGACCTATGAGTGTCGATCGATCGATCGTACCAGATGGGCTACGGACTGCTTTGTTCTTTTTGTCCAAAATTCATCCCCAAACTTCATTACAGGGTATGAAATTCTAATCTAATGTTATAGGATCATCATACAACCAAAATACATCATTGTTAACGTAGCAAAACTTTTTAATCATCAATCATTGGCCTTATATGGATTAAAACTTCAATAAAAACCCTAGTTTTCTATGTTCTTCAAGAACAATGATAATTCTCCTCTTTAATCCGTTTTTAAATCATCAAGGGTTATGTTTTGGGTATTAAATTCGTCCAGAACAATTCTACATGTAATTCCTAACTAAGGTTCAGAGTTGTACATTAAATTCATTGGGTTTTTCATAAAATCTTTCAAGACAATTATTAATTTCTACACTAAACATGGAGGAAATGTTCATTGAAACTAATGAAACCAAATCACTTGCCTTAAGTTTGATGTTCTGATTCATTGTTGGTGTTCAAGGGCTGATTCTCTCTTCTTTTTGGTCAAAATATCCGTCCAAAATGGAGGTGGTGGGTGGTGGTTTTGGTTTGGAAACCCTTTTGCAACTTCCCTCTAACTCACGTAGCCCACTCTCTTGTTTTTGGCTGATAATGGCCCTAATGGATTTTCTAATAATATATAAATAAACTCTAAAATTCGTGGGTCTTAATTCCTTAATTTTTAAAATTACCAAAATACCCTTCCGGGTTGCCGGTTTGGTCTAAAAATGCCCCGAGACCTAAACTAAACCGACGGCTTATGTTTTCTGACTATCTCGACCCTTCTGGACACGTTGGCGCACTCAAAATAACCACACGGTTGATAAAATTATAAATATTTTTTTAAATCTAATTAAATTGATTCCTGATGCGACTGACACGAGCGTCCCAACTTAATTTATGAAATTGTCGTATTTATAACTCTCGACAATTTTAATACTTTCCATACTCATATATTACCATATATACTCAGTAATATTCAATATTATCTTCAGAATAATACCAACTCGCATCTCACTAGTATTTAAATTCGAATTAATTTTCGATTAATTCCCATTTAATTTAATTAATCCAATAAATAAAAATCAATAAAATTACGGGGATTACATCCCCCTAATAACAGAATTTCGTCCCGAAATTTGGAACTAAATTATACCTGGAAAAAATAACTCTGGATAATGCTCGCGCATCTCATCCTCGCGCTCCCAGGTGGACTCCTCGACATTATGATGCCGTCACTGGACACGTACTAACGGTACTATCTTCGACCTCAGTTTCCTCTCGCTGTGGCCCAGAATAGCAATCGACCCACTATACACAACCGAACCAATTCGCTCGATGATAGGAAATGGTCCCACATATCTAGGTGCCAGTTTCCCTTTCTTCCCGAAACGCATAATCCCCTTCATAGGAGACACTCTGAGTAGCACCTAGTCCCCCACCTTGAACTCTCTGAAGAACCTCTTGGCATCGGGATAACTCTTTTGTCGATCTTGAGCTACCTGAATACGGCTCCGTATCATCTCTATCCTTGCCGAAGTATCCTGAATCACCTCCGGCCCAAGGAGTTTGTAATCCCCCACCTTTAGCCAATATGCTGGGGAACGACAAGGTCTACCATATAAGGCCTCGAATGAAGCCATGCCAATAGTGAACTGGTAGGAGTTATTACAGGCAAACTCCACCAGTGGAAGGTATTACTCTTAACCACCTCCAAAGTTTAGGATGCACATCCGCAACATATCTTCCAACATCTGATTTGTCTGCTCGGTCTGCCCATCTGTCTGCGGGTGATATGCTTAACTCAACCGCAATTCCGTACCCCTGGCTTTTTGGAAACTCTCCCAACATCGTGAAACAAATATCTTGTCTCTGTCAGACACGATATTGAGAGGTACCCCATGGAGTCTTAATATCTCTGCTATGAATATCTGGGCATACTATCTCGTAATGTAGTTTGTCCGGGCTAGCAGAAAATGAGCACTTTGGTCAATCGATCCACAATTACCCATATGGAGTCGTGACCCCTCTGCGATGTCGATAATCCCGTGATGAAGTCCATGGAAATGCTCTCCTATTTCCACATAGGGACCTCTAATGGATGTAGAAGTCACGTCGATCTCTGATGGCCCACATTTACCAGCTAACAAGTGGCACATTTAGAAACGAGCTCGACAATATCTCTCTTCATCCCACTCCACCAGTATTGTCGTCTCATATCCTGGTACATCTTATCACTACTAGGATGTACCGCGAACCGTGCGACTCTGACATTACCTCGTGTCGCAAGCCTTCCCCCTTCGGAATGACCAATCTCCCATTGAAGTATAAGCCCCCGTCTGAACTAATGGTATAGGACTCAGCTCCCTCTGCTATTAATCGAATTATCTACTCTTGACAGAACGAGTCTTTTTTCCTGGGCTTGTATCACTCTCGTAACGATCTGGGGCGTACCGGTCATCACAGATATGAATGATCGGGCCACTACATCCTGGTGTCCCAACTCTTTCCACTTTGCTCTCCACACTTCGGTAACCTCACCTACTGGTCTACGGCTCAAGGCGTCTATTACCATGTTACCCTTCCCTGGGTGATATTGGATATCGAACTGATAATCCTTCACGAACTCGAGCCATCTACGTTGACGCATATTTAGTTCCTTCTGCATGAAGAGGTACTGTAGGGACTTGTGGTCTATGAACAAACGGAATTTCTCCCCCAGGAGGTAATGTCTCCAAATTCGAAGAGAAAATATGACTACTACTAACTCCAAGTCATGGGTGGGGTAATTCTTCTCATGAGGCTTAAGCTTACGGGAAGCATAAGCTATAGCCTGACTCTCCTATTGCAGTACACCTCCAAGTCTTTGTAAGGACGCATCAGTGTAGATTAGATACTCAGCTCTCGGTCTGGGCAATGCTAACACTGGCGCTGAGGCCAACTTGTCCTTCAACTCATCGAATGTTAATTGATAGGAATCGCTCCAGATGAATGGCACACCTTTACGAGTCAGATGTGTCAAAGGAATCGCTATCTTAGAGAAACCCCAAATAAACCTCCTGTAGTATCCTGCTAAGCCCAAGAAACTACGTTTCTCTGTCGGTGTCGTGGGTTATCCCCACTCCCTCATCGCTGATACCTTCATCGAGTCGACAGATATCCCCAAATTCTGACACATCGTGCCCCAAAAACGTTACTTCCCGTAATCGAAATTCGCACTTATCATACCTAGCATGTAACCGATGCTCTCATAGAATCTGAAGAATCTGTCTCAAGTTCTCGACATGATCCTCCTCTGCCCGTGGATAAATCAGGATGTCATTTATGAAGACGATGACGAACTGATCCAAGAACTCTCTGAACACTCGGTTCATCAAGCCCATGAATACGGCGGGAGCATTTGTCAGCCCAAATGGCATGACTCTTAACTTATAGGACCCATATCTTGTCAAGAGATAATCTTCGACACCTCCTACTCCCTGACACATAACTTATGGTATTCCGATCCTAAGTAAATCTTTGAGGAGAAAGCAACTCTCCTCAACTAATCGAATAAGTCATTGATTCGGGGCAATGAATACTTATTCTGTATCGTGACTTTACCACCTTCCCTTATTACACCGATTGAGTACCGATGTAAAACATTCAATATCACTTCTTACGTCACATCGTACGGTTCTACTGACCACGAATAGGAATAAAATTAAAGTTAAGGTTATGGTTTCTCTTACGGATGATAACTAGGGTACCAAACTCGTCTACTAAAGACCAACCATCCCCAGTTCCCGACGTTCGCTAGATTTCATGCGTGGGATGTCTCGCAAAGCGAAATCCAAACAAGGAACCCCCCGATACACTACTAACTAACATTGTCGATCAACGAAAATTATGGTCCTCAGTATTTGACTCGTAACCCACATCCCTGCTTCCTACTAACATTAGCGCATCTGTCCTCATGTGGCGAACAAAATATCCAACACATTACTCCTACTAACTCGGTGTTAGACTCTTCCATTCACCACAAAATTATTCCCATGCCCAGAAATAATTCGTTCTATCCTGAATCACTTGAGTAAACGTCCCTACCCACTGAGGTTTGGTATAACCTGACGACATACCCAATAAGTCTCCGTAGGATTCAATATCTATATATATACAAGTGACTCTATTTCCTCTCGGATGACACTTAGCACAAATTGTTTTATAACTAAGACTAATGAACACGTAATATTACTCTAATGGCCTATCATCACTCAAACTTATATTCTCCGGTTCGAAATTGGGATACTAATACATTCTACGCTCATGTTTCTCAAGTAGTACAAGTAAGCTGTAACGCACATAGGTTATTCAAGATTTTCCTTGTACCTTAAAAACAAAACACTATAAATGATAAAGTATCATACCTCCAAACGTGGGTGGTAGTTGTTGTAGCAGTGGCATAACTGCATATCGGGAATTATAGATGCATCCATACTGTACTACTTGTTGTTGTTGTGAAGTCTGTGTTATTGGGGTGAATATCCTTGCTTCCCCGAGTTGGGTGTTCTGTGGGTTCTGGTGGACACCTAATGACTGTTGCGGGTTTCTGCCTTTCTTAGGGCAATCTCGACGGTAGTGGCCCCGTTCGCCGCATATAAAACACTTACGAACACAATTTCTGCTCTGCTATCCCTGCTGAGCACGCTGCTAGCCCTGAATGCCTAGTTGATTTTGATGAGTTGGTCGAGGCTGTCCTCCAACTCTTTACAGGAAAACTTGGCATTTATGACCATTTCTTCCACACTTAAAACACCTTTTGGTGGTAGCCCTCTTCTCCCGGCTTTGTTGGATCTGGCGAGTTTGGCCCTTTCCGCCATTTCTATTGCCCCTCTGATGACGACCCTGAGACACTTGTCGCTATTGCTGTGGTATTTTCCTTTTGTTGCTAACTTTAGCAATAACATTTTGATCGACTTCTCTCTTTCTTTTTCCCCTACAAGCTGCACGCTGTTATTTTGGTACTGTAATATTGCGGTAGTCACTGCTTGTGCCACGATATTTGCTATCTTAGTGATTTTCGCTCTCTCTTGGTGTACTTGGGGTACTAGTTGTTCTTGTCCAGCATTTTTTCCCTCATCAGTTTTAGTTTGTACTTCCCTCAAGAGCGACATCTGAAATTTAACAGATTTATATTAGTCCATCCACCATACGTAACATTCTAGCAGAAGAACGTAGCATACGAAACAAAATCAAGGAGTGAAACAATCCTAATAATAGGGCTCTATATCAAAGGATGTTACGCGGAAACATAACAAGCCGTACAGATCCTAAGGACACTAAAAACTGGCTCTGATACCACCTGTGACACCCCGACTAATTAAATACCGGGTAGCTACTCCTTTATTCAAATTAATACAAAATATCAAGTTGGCTCAGTTCATAGCATCACTATCGAAAAACATTTTTTTAAACAATTCCTAGCCACCTAATATTTAAAAAGTGAGTTGTCAAATTTTATTAAATTAAATTAACATGCAACCAATTAGGATTACTAGCTAAATGATACTACCATCACATCACAGTCACATCAAGATAATAATGGAATAATAAAATGAGTATGGAGTAACACTCCTCTGAATAATCCCAAATAATGGATAAAACCAAACATAACGTTTGAATAATAAATGAATTAAATTCAAAACTACAAAGAAACTGAGTATGATAAAACCGTTTCTAAAAGAAAAGGGGCGACATGCCCCAACAAGTGAATAAGTCGGAAATGGAATCAATATAGAATGTGGAGGCGTCTATCACCAAGATCCTGTAACTTCCACAATAACTACAGCACGTCACTGAAATGGAACTCCTAAGCTTGGCGTCCCTGTGGCTGGGCACCTAAAAGGTTTTTCAAGAAAATAGATTTGAAAGCAAACGGGTCAGAGCCCGATGTGAAAACAGTTTAAAAATATAGCAAGTGTTTAATTGCATTAAACAATGAATATAAAGTACATGTTAGTTCCGTGCTCTCACATGAGTTTCTCACCTCTCAACTAATGTGCACGCTTAACGTATATCAATAATCCATCCTAGTTATGCTGCTAACTAACTAGTTTATACTGCAACCCGTCCTCACATGATAATATAGGGGTTTGTTCAAGACATTACAATATAATTTATGTGAATCTACCTTTTCATTTCTCAGATTAATTTATTTTAAATCATATAGGAAATTCTCAATTTTAACTTTAGTCAAAGTGTCGCAACTATTCACACACATTAATAAGAACATTCACCCACATTAACAAGGAGTCTGCTATCATCACCAATATATAAATTTCAACATAATAATATACTTGGGGCACCCCTAGGCTAAGCTGTGGTGCACAGACACTCTGCTATCGAATCTCGGTACATCACGTACATAAGGACTACGTATTCCGAATCTCTCAGGAACCGTTTTAATAAGCAAATTCACACATATTGGAGCCGAACATAGTTCACATATCCATGGGTCATGCACATACCTACGCTCCCATAGTCATCTGACTTATTAACTCACAAATAAGTCATTCATAGCCCTATGTCCTTAAGGTACCAATCTAAATCCCCCCCGTAGGCACACAAAGATTAGATGGCCCTGTTCGAAAGCCGACCTCCCGTGATAGCAAGTATAGTAGGTATGTTATACACATATAAGTCCATATACTAAGCATTCACACATCTTAGATATCTTATAATATTAATAAAGGTATATTCTACATCCCTATACCGTTATTCCAATTTGTACATTTTTAAGTCTCCGAATAATATACAATATAGACCGTCGACATATCTCACGTTGTAATTCCAAGTACTTAAAACCTAACCCATAAAGGTTAGCAAGTCTCTTATTATTCCCACATTTAAATCCACTATTCTTAAGGTCCTCCTTTCTGCCACTAACCTTATATTATCCACTATACAAAATTTAATCATTTAATCTCAACTCTAATTGTATCTCACTCGAAGAGCTTTATTAGGTTTTGTATAATTCCCAAAATTGAATCCTAATTATACTCTGGTCTCGCAAACATACCTACTGGTCTTCCTCAAGTCTAAGAGTGTTCACAAAGTTCCCAACAATAATTCTCCAGGGTCAAAATTATTAAAATTCAACAAAGGGAAAAATGTAACCAATTCTGGGAAGGTCGATCGATCGACCTTGAATGTCGATCGATCGATGGTGGTCGATCGATCGACCAATGAGTGTCGATCGATCGATCGCACCAGATGGGCTGCGGACTGCTTCGTTCTTTTAGTCCAAAATTCGTCCCAAAACTTCATTACAAGGTATGAAATTCTAATATAATGTTATAGGATCATCATACAACCAAAATACATCATTGTTAACGTTCCAAAACCTTTTAATCATCAATCATTGGCCTTATATGGATTAAAACTTTAATAAAAACCCTAGTTTTCTATGTTCTTCAAGAACAATGATAATTCTCCTCTTTAATCCGTTTTTAAATCATCAAGAGATATGTTTTGGGTACTAAATTCGTCCAGAACAATTCTACATGTAATTCCTAACCAAGGTTTAGAGTTGTACATCAAATTCATTGGGTTTTTCATCAAATCTTTCAAGACAATTATTAATTTCTACACTAAACATGGAGGAAATATTCATTGAAACTAATGAAACCAAATCACTTGCCTTAAGTTTGATGTTTTGATTCGTTGTTGGTGTTCAAGGGCTGATTCTCTCTTCTTTCCGATCATAATTTCCGTCGCAAATGGTGGTGGTGGGTGGTGGTTTTGGTTTGCAAACCCTTTTGCAACTTCCCTCTAACTCACGTAGCCCACTCTCTTATTTTTGGCTGATAATGGCCCTAATGGATTTTCTAATAATATATAAATAAACTCTAAAATTCGTGGGTCTTAGTTCCTTAATTTTTAAAATTACCAAAATATCCTTCCGGGTTGTCGGTTTGGCCTAAAAATGCCCCGGGACCCAAACTAAACCCCCGGCTAGTGTTTTCTGACTATCTCGCCCCTTCCGAAAACGTTGGCACACTCAAAATGACCATACGGTTGATAAAATTATAATTTTTTT
Organism: Sambucus nigra; assembly: GCA_949130495.1. Taxonomy (NCBI): domain Eukaryota; kingdom Viridiplantae; phylum Streptophyta; class Magnoliopsida; order Dipsacales; family Adoxaceae; genus Sambucus; species Sambucus nigra. The sequence continues at coordinate 297,029,345 of OX422215.1, read as the reverse complement.
TAAATCTAATTAAATTGATTCCTTACGCCACTGACACGCGCGTCCCAACTTAATTTCTCAAATTGTCGTATTTATAACTCTCGACAATTTTAATACTTTCCATACTCATATATTACCATATATACTCAGTAATATTCAATATTATCGTCATAATAATACCAACTCGCGGCTCGCTAGTATTTAAATTCTGATTAATTTTTTATTAATTCCCATTTAATTTAATTAATCCAATAAATAAAAATCAATAAATTTACGGGGTATTACATTTACTTTGTCAGCTTTTTTGTCTTTCTTTTCTTTCTTCTCTGAGCTTTTACTGGTGTTGGCTTTAGAGCTACTAACCTCTTTAGCATCCATTTTTTCTTCAACGTTCATAATTTCCCGACTTTGGCTAATAACTCAGTGACCATCTTGGGCTCGAGTAAAAATACACTAATTAGCACGGTGATCGTTGTCTTATCGTTATAGTCAATCACTTCAAGTTTCACACTGTTAAAGCGGGTGATGTATTCACGGATGGTCTCACCGGATTTCTAGCGAATGTTTAGGAGATGGGCCACCGTCATGCCGGTCTTGGTTCCAAAATAAAAATCACTGACAAATAGGTCGGCCAACTGTTGAAAGTTTGAGATTTATCCTCGCGGTAGATTATTTTACCAAATCTGCATCGATCCGGTGATCGTACTAGGGAATGATAGGAAACGTATCTCATCTGGGATTGAATAGATGTCGATAGTAGATTGGTATTCTGTCATATATAACTCTGGATCTGTCTTACCATCATACTTTGGGGTCACTACAGGCGGTTTGAAGTTGGCAGTTATGGGATAATCCACGATAGACAATGGAGATATGATGTGTCATTTTTTGATCTAGAATATCTAGATCTATTTTTTTCATTTTACGAACCCAAATTCAACCTCTTAGGGTTCTTCAAATCCCATTCTTAGTAGGCCTATTGCCCATCTCTGTAAGGGACATGAGGCAACATTTTATCTCTCTTTTTAGAGGGTTATCTTCGAGCTGGGATGATAAAATAATCTTCGGGTCTATTTTGTTCGGCATGGAGTGTTTGCATCAATTACTTCACCGTTTCTTGCATCCCTCTTGGTCCTTTGATATGCTCATCAGAATTCCTTGTAGATCCCCCATTCCAATAGGGGTTGGGGTGGAATTGTTTCGTTCGCACGGTTATGTTTGCATTGTCTCCCATTGACAGGTATTGGAATGGACTTGGGGTAGGTTTGTAAACACGACATGGTAGAAACAACAAAAGGCTTGTCAAAGATTCCCACAGACAATGCCAATCTAATATCGTCTAAAAATGGTATATGGATTTTATGGTTCTTAGAAGTTTTATACTAATAATAAACTATAACAAATAAAGAGATTAACGACTTAGAGTTGATAGAGAAGAAAGACAAAGAAGTAAACACAATATTAGCGTGGTTTAACCCAATGAGGTGCCTATGTCCACAGATGCAGTGTTATTTGTATTAACTATAAAAAGGGGGATACAAGCTCTCAAGCATATCTCTAGGATTTTGTGTATGACCGTTAGGTTGAACCTTTTTTCAGATAGCCTTGTTGAGTGTTATTAAGCGCTATTTTTATATATAGAGAAGATGAAGAGGTGGAGTGCCTTTATAAATCAGGCAATTACACCTTTTACATTCCAGGAGACAACTAATGATGAGCTGGCCATAATCACCTGAAAGGATTAATCCACGAGTGGGTATTGATAGTTGTACATATTGCTGCACATGGTCCATATATGTGTTTGGTGATTGATAACATTAATTCATCTTAGTTGTTTGTCCAGCTGAAAACAAAGAATATTGATCCAACCCCGAATAACACTGTGCTGACCACGTTTAGGTAATGAGATAGTTTTCTTCTGATGATAGATGTCACAATACCGTTAGCCCATGTCATATTCCATATTTATAATATAACTGTAGAGTTGAAATATAACCTTATAAACTACTTTGAAGAACAAAATAAAATAAGTAAAATTAACATTAGTAAACTATTTTTTTGTTAGAGTGTCCTCCTCAAATTTCGGTTTTGGATTACTTGTTTATAGCATTCGAAATGTAACTGTCATGATAAAATAATTGCTGGGAATTTCCTTTTTAAATTTTGAATTTCCTAATAACTATGGGCCTCATCATATATAACCAATTTATTTTTAACTACTTCCCACATACATGAATATTACCATGTGTCATTCGATTGATTTTCTTTCTTATATTCTCTAGTACATTATTCCCCTATTGTTCCATATTCACCCTCCATGTACTGCTACTGGATTGACGCATTAAATATGGTGTAAACATAACCCTTGTAGTAGTCAATTTTTGTACAAAAATTAACTAGTGGACTATTGCTCTTCCCATGCGAAAACCATCTAGTCTCTTTGACTTTGACAACTGATGGTTGGTTGTTCTTCACACATATTGGAATTGATTCTTATAATTCGGCTCTCAAATATTCCACCTTCTTTTGATTTTTTGGTGACAAAATTGATTTGTATTTTTTATATTTTCACTTGCCTTGAACCTTTACTCTTGATCTTGTAGTCCATATGCTCTATTTTGATACTTTTATCCAGTATGTAATCCAGCGATGATGTGCGTGTCTGTGTTCTTCTTCTTCTTCTTCTTCTTCTTGCACTAATTATAACACAACATCATATAATTTTTCCATTATCCTTAAGGTCTAATTGAATAGGCCATGCGAGAGCTTAAATCTCTTCATATAATTATATCTAATTAACCAACTACTACCATGGATTCTCTTATGTTTACTACGGAAAGTACCCTTACTCTTAAGGCAAGGCCTTTCGAACAATGGACCTTTTACCTAGTCTCCTTATAGCCCAAATAATGTGCATGGGACAAAAAATAGGTCTTAAACTAACGGATGGGGAGTGTTCCCAACATTGGCACCCACTATTGAGTTTAAGCCTCCTCAACATAATCCTCCAGGCATCAAAGCTTAAGAGTCTTACACTCAACATCTAGGAAATACCACAACACTTGGCTATTGCCAATTTAGGCTTTATATTCCTATTTATTACAACCCCCAAATTATTTATCTCTTTACCTCTCTAGTGCCCAAAGATACACCTATGAGGACTTGAATGGGCAGTCCTTATTATCCTTTTGATAAGAGTGCAAAGGTCAATCTTCATACCTATTATCTTTATTCAATCTCTTATCTATTATGGGATTCTTATTATGATGGTATTGATCATAAATTCCCCCGATACATAACTTTGTTATCATCTACTCACATCCTTTAAAGAATGATCACAAGGATGTGTGTTTGTTATGCAAGTGTTTAACCTAAAATAAATCTAAAGGGGGGTGAATAGGTTTGATCGCATATTAAGATCAATTTTTTCATTTAAACGATTTTACTTACAAATTTAATTCTCCTAACACATGATTCAACTAAGTGATGTTAAATAAGTCTTAAATTAACCACACAACAAGTTAATTAGGTTTATTTAGAGAGAATAACTAGAAATCATAACCAAATTCCAATTTTAAGCAGGCAGTTACATTATCTAAGTGTGACCTATGTGTGGTGTGTGATCAAAAGTATGGAATTGATAGAATAACAATCACAAGTATTAATAAGATATATTTAATGAGGAAAACCCCCACTTAGAGGTATACAACATGTATGCACTCCAATTTATATTTTTACTTAAAAATAGTTTTTACACAAAGCAAGAAGGTATATCTAACACAAAATCTCTTGTGTACTAACTATAGACCTTGAACTTTCTTCCATAGACGAATAAAATCCACACTAAGCTTCATGATGAGAATGAGGAACTCCAATATCCTCAATAGAAACAAAGCCATGCTTCAAATCCTCCAATGAATCAAAGCGCCTTAGATTTTTTATCAAGGAGTGTTACATCATGCAATTAAAAAGTAGTTGAATGAATTAAGAAGGCTAATGAAGGTTTAAAACAAAATTACTCTCAATTCACTCACAAAAACCAAAGATCAAGGAATAGATCTAGGTTTGAATATTTTTGGAGGGAACAAGTGAATATTGTATAAAAGAGAAGCAAGGACAACTCTCAACCTCGAAAATAAACTCAAAAAGGTTTTTCAATTATGAGCTATGGATATTTCCAAATGGCAGGGAAAATGACCTATTTATAGAAAAAATTTAAAATTCATCTCTGCTGTGACTTTTGTCATGCGCATGATTTTATCCAATGCTGAAATCGAGGAAAAACCGTATGCGCAGAGCAAAACAAAGCCACGCGAACATGCCATGTGCATGGATCCAATTTGGACCGTACAAACGGTTAAAGTCACGAATAACTCCTAAAAGTCTCCCCAAGTAAAAAATGTCAACTCTTAAAAAGTTTCGCAACACTTCTTAGTGAAAAAATACACTTGTTCATCGAATTTTTTTGAAATACACTTATTTTGAAAAATATTGTTCATGTGTTTCTAGTCATATATCAATTCACAAAACTACCATACTGATATTGTGGCCATCCCCGATCCTCGCGGCGGGCAGGAGAGTGAGGATCCTAGGCCCCGTGCGTCCCTTTCGAGAGCGCTTCGGCCGGCGTAGTTGATGAGGTGAAAAATATAGAGAGATGGAGTCGCCAGTCTATTTTACTCAAAACAGACAAAAGAAAGGGATCCATCCCTAAGGACAGCATCCAAAGACATACTGATACATACAAAACAAAAATGATTCGAAAAAGGTCCGGAGGCTAAGTTACGAAATGGGAAGGTGTTAGGCACCCATTCCGCCCTTACGATCTCTCATGGGTTTTTGCTATTTTCCTTTATTTTCCCCGTGATATGTGTGCATGAGTATATATAGTGGAGATAGGAGCCATCGAATTTTATCATGGAAGAGATAAAGCGAGTCATCCGTAGTAAGGTTCATAAAAATAATATTAGAAAATAGGATTTACGCGATTATCCTTACGTTGATCGTTATAATGGAATGATAACGTATGTGGAAAAATACACCACTAAGAACAAATATGTGCATATATATGTAATCTAAGAGAATTGAATTTAGAGAAAATAGAAAATGGGAAAAAGAGTAAAAAATAGGACGCGAGTCTCGGGTTTTACCCCGAGATGCCTACTAAGCCTATAGAGGCATCAAAGTCCACATAGTTCATATGAAAAATGAGGGGTGGGGTTTATCCCATAAGTCCAATCGGGGGATTCTCTTATTTGTGTGTGTGTGTGTGGAAAAAGTGTTTTAGTTGTGAGAGAAGTGTAAGAAAAATGTGAGAATTCCCGTTTGGAATTTATGCGCAAACCCTCTTTTTCTTATTTTTGGGTTTTTTATTTGTATGAAAATAAGAGATGTGCAATAATACTAAATAAAAAGTATATTAGGACATGTGAGATGGGAGAATAAAAGTACTAAGTAATAAAACAAGTTAATGCGAAATTTATGAGAATTTAAGGGGAGAATTGAGAAAATTGAACCTTCTTGAAGATCTTGAGCTTGATCTTGAGTGTTGGAGAGAATACCTTGCACTTGGATGATGATGGAGGGTAGTTAATTCACCAAATTTGATGAAAAGGATGATGAAAAGTGAAGGTTGGAAAGGGTTCTGGATGTGGAAATCACGCTGACTTCGAGAGAGGTTTTTTAGATTTTATGAGAGTGATATGTTTCAGATCTGGGATCCCTTGAAAATGAGGTCAAGCCCTGATTTTTATAGGCCCAGGGAATTTCCAATCGGCATAGCATTAGTCTTGCCAATCGGCAGGTGTATTTAGGCACACTGCCAATAGGCAGGGTCTGAGACCTGCCGTTTGGTAGTGTCTTCTGGACTTTTATGAAAATCGGTCGCAGAGTGCAAACCGTTGATCCGAATCACAAACGGGGTGGACCGTTGGAAAATTAATTCAGAGACCTTAGAAAGTCCTTTGGACCACTCCCGGGTTCGGGAGTTGACTTTGGGTCAAATGTGTCTCAGAAGCGCTCGTTGGTCCATTAGACGGGGAATGGTCGGACGAAAACGGATCATTCATCCGCATGGTAAGTTCGAATCGCACACGGGGTGGACCATTGGAAAGGTTAGGAGATGTAATTCGAAATTCCAAAGCGTTTGATCCGGTTCAGGAAGTTGACTTTGGTCAATTGGGCCCTAGAAGCATTTGGTGACCTCTCGGAGTAAAATGGATCGTTCGTCAGTACCGTAAGTCCAAATTATGCATGGAACGAACCATTATAAAGGGGTTTTAGTGTCCTTTGAAGATTCATTTAGTCTCGATCGATCTGAAGAGTTGACTTTGGTCAAACGGAGCCCGGGAGCATCCGGTGGCCTCTAGATCAAGTTTCGAGGGAAAACGAGTCGTTCGTCCGCATGGTAAGTCGGAATTGTGAACGAGACGGACCTTTGGAAAGGGGATTCAGTGCCTTTTGAAGATTCATTCAGTATCAGTCGAGCTAAAGAGTTTGAATTTTTGGTCAAATGGAGCTTGGGAGTGACCGATGGCTTCTAGGTCAGTACTCGGGTATGACCTGGGTTTGTAGTGATGAAGGGAGGTGCTAAGGACCTAAGGACAGTTTAAGGGGTAACATAATGGGGTGTCTACAGAGCCCCTTGATGGGTGAGTTTGGAACAAATGATAGCTGTCGAATAGACACCGCATTATGCTTTTGAAAATAGGATGACCAATTCGGGGATCGAGGCCAATTCTGAGGACTTGGGGGGGTAAGGATGACCAATTTAGAGGGTCAAAGATGATTCTGAGGACCTAAGGGGGAATACTAGGGATGGTTTGGAGGAAAGGTTTAGGTCAATTCCTTAGGAGGTGCTGGGATGATCGATTCTTCGGCTCGAAGCCAATTATGAGGGCTTAAAGATGAGGGTGATCGATTCTGCGTCTAGAATCCAATTTTGAGGGCTTGAAGATGAGGGTGACCAATTCTACGGGCCAAAGCCAATTCCGAGGGCTTGAATATGAGGTGGCTGATTCTGCGGGTTGAAGCCAATTCTACGGGCTTAAGTTGGGGTGACCAATTCTGCGGGTCGAAGCCAATTCCGCGGGCTTAAGTTGAGATGACCAACTCAGTGGGTCGAAGCCAATTTTGAGGGCTTAAGTTGAGATGACCAATTATGTGGGTCGAAGCCAATTCTACGGACTTAAGTTGGGGTGACCAATTATGCGGGTCGAAACCAATTATGCGGGCTTAAGTTGAGATGACAAGTTCTGCGGGTCGAAGCCAATTTTGCGGGCTTAAGTTGGGGTGACCAATTCTGTGGGTCGAAGCCAATTGTGCGAGCTTAAGTTGGGGTGACCAATTCTGCGGGTCGAAGCCAATTTTACGGGCTTAAGTTGGGGTGACCAATTCTGCGGGTTGAAGCCAATTCCGCGGGCTTAAGTTAAGGTGACCAATTATGCAGTCTTAAATTGGGGTGACCAATTATGCGGGTCGAAGCTAATTCTGCGGGCTTAAGTTGGGGTGACCAATTCTGCGGGCTTAAGTTGAGATGACCAATTCTGCGGGTCGAAGACAATTCTATGGGCTTAAGTTGGGGTAACCAATTCTGCGGTTCGAAGCCAATTCTGCGGTCTTATGTTATGATGACCAATTCTATGAGTCGAAGACAATTTTGTGGGCTTAAAGTGACGGTCTAGGACATAGGTTAATTATGACCTATGAGAGGTGACGACCGAGGACCGAGGTTAATTCTGACCTAACTAAGGTGACGATCCAAGACCGAGGTAAATTCTGACCTAAAAGAAGTGACGATCGAGAACCGAAGTCAATTCTGACCTAACTAAGGTGATGATCCAAGATCGAGGTTAATTCTGACCTAAGAGATATGAGGACCGAGGACCGAGATCAATTCTGACCTAAGTAAGGTGACGATCCAAGACCGAGGTCAATTTTGACCTAAAATAGGTAACGACCGAGGACCGAGGTCAATTCTAACCTAACTAAGGTAACGATCCAAGATCGAGGTCAATTCTGACCTAAGAGAGGTGATGACCAAGGACCGAGGTCAATTCTGACCTAAGAGAATTCTGACCTAACTAAGGTGACGATCCAAGACCGAGGTCAATTCTGAACTAACTAAGGTGTACATTTCCTTCGGGAAAATCAGGTAATTTATTGGGGATAGTGATTGGATTTTGGGTTCCGCTGGGGAATAGAGAATGAGCTGGGGAAAATTTAGAGCGTCCTTTGGAGACATTGATGGGGAGAATGATTCTCCAGAATTTCACTGGGGAAATTACCTCGCGACGTTATCTTTGAGCTGGGGAGCCAATTGCTGGGGAAATCCTTATGTCTTTTGGATACTTTGCAAAGGAAAGGCAAATTTGATGATGTGAACTCCACTGGGGAAGTGATTAGGTGGTCCAGGTATTGGATGTATTACTCGGGGAGGTTTGAGACCTTTAGGGTATAGGAGGCGATCCTTAGAGATCCTCTGGGGATGTTGCCGGGAGAAGATTCACTTGGATTTTGAGAGTTCCACTGGGGAAATAGGGGTTCCACTTGAGGGAGTGTGAAATTTTCTCGGTGAGAAATGTTCTAAATCTTTCCCGTGATTTTTAGGAATTTTCTGAGGATTTTTTAGGATTTTCTAGTATTTTCTGGGAATTTTTGTAGGAAATTTTAAGGGGGGAGTCGGTCGGCATGGTGCAGAGGGTGCCATTCGGCAGTGGCACAAACTTTTGGAATGCCTTGGGAAGGTAAAGGGGCAGTGCCGATCGGTGGTTGGGGGGTCAATACCGATCGGCATGACCCTTGGCATCCTATATAAATGGGGAGAATTCCCTTCATTTTTCATAGCTTCTTGCTGTCTCTCTTTCTGCGATTTTGCTCTGCAAATCAATCTAGCATTCCGATCTCTAAGATATGGCCGCCTTTGTGAGCACTGCAGCACATAGGTAGTGGTTGACTGTTGATGACTGGGTGAACGTGGAGTGGAGGTCCAGGGCGCCTCTTGCTTTGGGGAATGAGAATTCTTTTGATGCATTCGAGCCGGTTGAGAATGAATGGACCTTGCTACAGGAGCCATCGCATCATCACTCTTCGAGGGTGGTGAACCCTGGCAGTTATGTGAGTAACTTGACTTTTGGAATTCTTCTCTTTTTGGTGATTTTTCCTTTCTTCTTGAATTTTGACAAGGTTTTTCCTTTTGATAGTCTGATATCTCTTTGAAGAACATGCGTGCCCGTGGGATGATGGGGCTTAAGGATGTCTGGGAGCATCTTCCACCTATGGTGCGTTGGGTGGTATCATCAGCGGGTTTCAAGAGGTTGGCATCTGCATTGGATGAGACGTCTTGTTCGACAGCGGTCTTGTGTTCTCTGGGAGAGAGATGGTGGGATACTACCCATACTTGCCATTTCGGCTTTGGGGAGATGACCGTGACTCCCATAGATATGAAGCAGCTACTGGGGCTTAATTGTGATGGGGAGGAAATAGAGGTGGATCGCTCTTTGCGGGTCAGGCCGGAGGCAGTGCGGGTGACGCTCGGTGATGTGGAGAGGATAGTCTCTAGGGATTGCATCTGGCAGTCCTTGCTGAAGGATGTTTTGCTGAGTAGGGTGGTTGATGTGGAGGATGGGCTGCAGGTGAGGCAGATGGACCGATTGTTCATATTGTTGGTGCTGGGAGGTTTCATGGTGGCGTTGAGCGACGACGTCGTCTATTTGTGGTTCTTACCGTACTTGAGGATGTTTTTCGAACATCCCTCTCTATGATTGGGGGAGCCTGACTTTGGCGACCCTCTATTTTTCTTTGGATGCATTCAGCCGGTGCTTCCGATAAACTTTCACTGGAGCCACATATCTTCTTGAGGTATTCTTTAGTTTACGCATTCTCCTTTCATGCATTCGCATTTTCCTTATGCGTATCTTTTTTATTGTGAATTCTTGTCTTTGGCAGACGTGGTTCTATGAGGTGATTGGGTGCAATACCCAGCTGATTGACCTAAAGGATGAGACTGTTGGGGAATTTTATCGATTATATCGATGGCAGAAGGCCAATCGGTAATCGGAGGGATCTCTTTCTCTACAGGCGGTGCGTCAGGTCTTGAATGGCTTGATCAGTGGTAAGGTAAGACTCTTTCCTCTTCATTCTTGGTTTTTGCATGTTCTGATCCTGTATAGACTTATGCCTGGTGGGGATTTTCAGGTGACTTTTTACCCTTGGGGGATAACCATTCAGGATACGGGGGCGATTGGGATGAACGTGCAGATGAGGCATTTGCTGGCGCATGAATTTGGACATTCTTGGTATCTTAGGGATAGGGTGGTTCGGCAGATTGCTGAGGAGGAGGTGATGGTGTCACCTGCGCAACCTCCTACGTCCATGAGGCAACAGCGGCTGTTGCCAGAGGATGCGAGGATCACAACGATGATCGATGAGTCCTACCTGTTGTACATTGATATGGTTGCATCGTATGACTATATGGACTTTGTGACGAGATGGTTGATGGCGCCCAGCATATATGATGCCTTGCCTTTCCCTCCTGCGAGTTCGAGTCGAGTGGCGGGGTCTTCCCACAGCGGCGGTGGTCCGTCGGCGTCTGAGGCGGCGGCAACTTCAGAGGTTCCCTTTGTTCAATTGCATACTCCTTCATACAACATTCGGCGGGCTGATGGATGGATGGTCCCCATGTTGCACCGTCCTCATGCGATGGATCCGGAGGAGCTAGGTTTGATAGAGAAGGTTCTTCATCTTGCGGTATACCTTTTTCCTCTTTTGATTTCTTTTCTATTTTGATCCTACTGATTTTGCCTTTTACTTGCAGCAAGTTCGGGTGTCGACCACTTGGCTGAGGAACATCAGAGACTGTATATCTTCGATGACTACCCATATTCGGGATACGGTCCCGGTTCCTTCTTGCTTGGTGTCGTCTGCTTTATCCAGGGAGAACTCTGGCTCGGGTAGTGGTGGTGCATCGTCTCACCGCAGGGGAAATAGAGTGCGTCGCAGGGGTGGAAGCTCTTAGAGAGAGGGATAGAGAGAGAATGTGGGTTTGGGCTGTGTTCCGTTATTTTTGCTTTTCTTTTATTTCTTGCAAAATTTGACGTAACATAGAAGAATATAAATATGCAATGCAATGTTTTTTTTTATTATCTTTTGTTAATGGTGAATGCATGCACATGCGCTTTTACTTTGCTGTTAAGACCGTAAAAAGAGATATTTTTGGGATATGGAGGAAAGTTTTAAAAATGAGAAATTATATAGGGGTGGAAGAGGATTTTTAAAATTCTGTTGAGAATGTCAATTTATTTTTTATTATGCTTCTGATTTTGACAAAAGAGGAAAAAGAAAATTTCTAAAATAAGGGGTTGCCGATCGGCAAGACCCTTGTCCTTCCTATCGACTGGTCAGTCAAGTCCCATTAATTCAAAGCTTTGATTTGGTACCCTCTTCAGCCTCTTGTACTTTGTGGGGTAGGATTTCCTCCGATTTTTGCAAGGGTCATGTTTTTTGTGAGGATTTTTAAGTATAAAAAGGGGTAAGGGTGGAGTGTTTTCATCACACCTTCACATTCTTACTTACTTACGTACTATGTCTTAGTCTTGCAAGATGGCTCTCCCTGGTAGCATTGAGTTTTCTAACTACCTCGAAGCCTTGGAAGCAATGTGCTCTTATAATTTCGACTACAATGCTTTCAATATGCATCGCGTTTCTTTGTGGCGCAACCGACCTATTGAGTGGAACATGTTGATGGCGACAGTACAATTTTGGTACCCCGAAGACCATGTATTCCGCTTTGGGTTGGATAAAGTTTGTCCTACCTACGAGGAATTTTCTGCCATGCTGGGGATAAATCCCAATGTTGCTTCAGCTCTTCCTGAGTTTTCCCATTCTCCTAGGGCTTTGTTGGTCGAGATTCTTCGTATTTCGCCTTCGGTGTCTAGACCACTGGTTGCTGGGGGAATGATCTCCCTTTCGGTGGTGTTACAGTCTGTGCATTTACAGGAGGCTAGTGATGCTGGATACGCCAGAGCCGTTGTTTTGGGCTTAGTATCAAAGTTGCTGCTGGTGACTAGGGAACTGCTGGTGGACCCACAACTTGCAGCTATTATTTCCTGGATGTCATACCATCGCAATCATGCGGCGGTGATACTGGCGAAGACTTTGAATGGCCTGGATGCCTGGCGAGAAGGTCATTCTGACTTCCTGAGGGTTAGACCCATAATGTAGTTCATGTGATTGCCTGAGAGACTCCGCCTGGTGACTCCTCCGAAATACCCTTTGTCGGTTGTACCCAACTTCTTTTCACGCAATTTCATCAGCGTTGACTTAGACATCGAGAGTTGGGAGAACTAGTTTGTGGAGCACGGGGCTCTAAATCTGTTCTGGTCAGTGCCTTGGTGGGGACAGTTGCTGCCTATTCTAGAGCTAGGAGAATACCCGTATGTTCGACCGGTTGGTCTCAGACAAACCTCTTTCTATTTACCTTGGCGGCTTCTGTATCAATTTGGCTGGGAATAGGTCGTGCCACCTCCAACACTAGACTTCTTTTCGGTAGAAGATTTGATTGAGCGTCAGCGCATGCGGCTTAACTCTATATGGGAGAATCGGCGTTCGTCGGCCCATACTTATCAGTCTGTTGGGAGAGTTTGGCATATCCCTAGGAATTATATGAAGTGATTATGGAGGAGAGTGGTCAGCAAGATGTTGGCAGTGGAGACTGGACAAAGGTGGCTTGTCATATCTGATACCATGGAAGGAGGTGTTGTGGTTTTTCGAAGCTGGTTCGGGCTTATCGGTCCATGGAGCGCCTGCGGCACTCTGTTCAGGCAGGGGAAGCTTAGGGACCCTAGGATGCAGATGATGATGACGGAGCGGTCTCCTCTGGTAGCTGTGGATAGGACTCTTAGAGAGTTTATTTTGTAATGGGGGATAAATGTGGGGGTTTTATTTTTGATTTTTTAGGAAGGTAGGGGAAAGAGAGTTATCTGTTCCTTTTCTCGTGTAATCTGAACCAAAATTTCTTATTAGTGAAATAAACAAGTTTTTGATCATCCAGTTGTGCCTTTTGATGAGTTTTGTGTTTTTGAATTATCTATACCGATCGCTAAGGCATACATAATCCTTTTGTTCAAGTATATATTAGAATGAACTGTTGTTCTCGGAGATAAGAAAGGAATAGTATTTTATGAAAAAGACAGGTTCATGCTCATGTTAGGTGAATGAGCTTCCTACGTACCTCTGGGGTTTTTGAATTTGTTTGAAAATAGTTTATTGCAGAGGATCAGGCCCACATAGTTCTGGGTAGAGGGAAATGAAGATATATTTTTTTTAGAATAAAAGGGAGATGAGAAAAGTCGTAGTGCTCTGAGATTTTGGACTAGGGGTAAAATTTCTTGAGACAGTCCAAGTTGACTGGACGAGCCATCTCTTCCCCATCTAAGTCAGTGAGCATGGCGACACCACCGGACAAATCTTCTTTACAATGTAGGGGCCGCTCCAATTGGTCTTGAATTTCCCTCTAGGGTCCCAGATGGGTTGTATTATCTCTTTGAGGGCTAGGTCCCCTTCTTGGACACCATGGTCCTTGACTCTCTTGTTGAATGATCGCACTATTTGACGATGGTATCCTTGTATGTGGTATAACGCTTTTAATCTCCTTTCATCTAGGAGGGTCAGCTCGTCAAGACGGTTTTGATGCCAGTCCTCCTCATTGACTTGACTCTCGAGCATGATGCGCAACGAGGGTATTTCCAGCTCCACGGGTAGGACTGCTTCCATGTCGTAGACTAGAGAGTAAGGGGTAGCCCCAGTAGAGGTTTGTATTGAAGTTCTGTAGCCCTAGAGGGCGTACGAGATTCGTTCATCCCAATCTTGATAGCTTTTGGTCATCTTGCTAATGATGGCTTTGAGGTTCTTGTTCGTAGCTTCGACTGCACCGTTTGCCTGAGGTAGGTAGAGAGAAGGTTTGTGTCTCCGAATCCCATACTCGTTGACCACTTCTGTAACTTCTGCCTTGAAATGCAAGTCGTTATCTGATACTGGCTCATTCGGGACCCCTATTGGCATATGATGTTTTTCTTGATGAATTTGGCCACTTTCTTGGCGTTAAGCAATGCGTATGACTCAGATTTGACCCACTTGGTGAAGTAATCAATGGTAACTAGGATAAACTCATGCCCGTTAGAAGCCCTCGGGATACCTACCATGCTTGAGGAGGTGCCAGATATCATAGTACCAACAATTATCTAGGCTCGGGATCTTCTGTGGAGACAAGCTCAATATGGTAGCAGTGGGTTGGTTTGTCTTGATTTTGAAAAAGGAAGGGGGTCATTGTTATTCCTTTAGGCATGTCGACCATGGAGGCCAAGGTAGCAAGGGCGTCGACTAGGTTATTCTTTGCTCGAGGTAGGTAATGGAAGGTGATGTCTTGGAATTGGGAGGCTAGTTTTTCTAAGTGGGCATGGAAGGGTTGGAGCTTCTCGTCCTTAACTCTCCATTTTCTGAGAACTTAACCAATGATGAGGGTGGAATCCTCGTAAATGTCTAGGCATTGAATACCTTTATTGATATCAACTTTGAGGCCTACCATGCATTCCTTGTATTCAGTCATGTTATTGGTACAAGGGAAATACAGCTTGATGGCGATGGGAGTGTGGGAGTCATCTGGGGCAATCAAGAGTATCCCAATGCCATATCCATTTTTGTTGGTATCACCGTCAAAGAACATTTGCCATTGGAGATTGTCCTGGGTAGTGGAGAGGATTTTTTCATCTGGGAATTCGGAGATCCATACATCGGCTTCATCCATGGGGTAATCAACGAGGTAGTCAGAGATGGCTCTTCCTTTTATGGATTTTTGCATGATGTACACGATATCAAACTCGACTAGGAGCATCAACCATCGAGCCATTCGACTGGACAAGGCGGGTTTCTCAAGCGGGTATTGATGAGGTCCATTCGGGATACAAGTTTGATGGGTAAGGCGAGCATGTAGTGCCGTAAATTTTGGATGACCCAGACAAGTGCGACACACGCCTTTTCCAAAGAAGTGTAGTTCACCTCATATCCGGCTAATTTGCGACTGGCATAATAGATGGCTCTTTCTTTGCGAGAATCTTCAAGGTATTGGGCTAGCAAAGCCCTATCTACAGTGTCGGTTATGGTTAGGTATAGGAGCAAGGGGAGACCGGGCTGTGGTGGCATGAGTACCAGGGGTTGGGTCAGACATTATTTGATTCGATCAAAAGCTTCTGGGCAGGCCTCGTTCCAAACCTTAGTTGAATCCTTTCAGAGGAGTTTAAAGATAGGTTTATAGATGGAGGTTAACTGGCTGATGTATTATAATTTCCCAAGGAAACCTCAGACTTATTTCTCTGTTTGGGGATGTGGCATCTCAAGTATGGCTTTCAGTTCCCTGTCTCACTAACCATGAATCCCAAGACTTTTCCCTTTGTAACGTCGAAGACACATTTTTACGGATTGAGTCTCATCTGATACTATCGCAGTCGTTTGAAGAAATTTTGGAGAGCGGGAACATGACCTTCTCTAGTCTTGGATTTGATAATCATATCATCCACATAGACCTCAACTTCTTTGTGAATCAGATCGTGCAGGATGGTTATGGTAGCCCTTTGGTAGGTAGCCCCAGCATTTTTGAGACCAAATGGCATAACAGTGTAGCAAAAGGTTCCCCATGGGGTGATGAACGCGGTTTTTTCTTGGTGGTGTCGGTGCATTTTGATTTGGTTGTATTCGGCAAACTCGTCGACGAATGACTTGAGAGCATGGCTGGCTGTGTTGTCCACAATCATGTCGATATTGGGCAATGGATAATCATCCTTTGGAGAGGCTTTGTTCAAGTCTCGGTAGTCTACACACATCCGAACCTTCCCTCCTGATTTCGATACAGGCACTATGTTGTCTATACACGTGGGATATTCGATCACACGAATGAATCCCACGTTCAACTATTTGACCACCTCTTCTTTGACCTTGAGAGACCATTCGGTGCAGACCTTTCTCAACTTTTGTTTAACCGACTTGTAATCTCGAAGAGTGGGAATCTCATACTAAGCTATTTCAGAATCAATGCCGGGCATATCGTCATAGAACCATGCGAAGACATCCATGAATTCCTTTAGTAATTCTTCGAGTTGTGCACGCTCATGCTCGTCAAGGGTAGCCCATATCCTAATCTCGTGCAGTTGGCTACTAGAACCGAGGTTAATAATAACAGTCTCTTCTTCATTAACTTGAACGCGATTATGTTATTTATTATTAACCTTATTTAGTTCAGTTAAGAATTGTTCATTTGTAAAATCATCATCATCAAGAGTTTGATTAGAATCCAAGCAATTAATGTAAGGCACGGCAAGATACTCAAAATCTTTATTTATTTCATTGATAGGAAAAATAACATTGAGAACCTCATCAAAGGAGGTCTCGATTACATTTGAGCAAGGATAGATAATAGAAGAAGAAATAGGGTAAACATTGGGATTAGGTGTGATTTCAACAGGTAGAACTGGCGCAGCATGCCAGTCGAGGAGAGGTGTATTAGCAGATTTAATCAGTTGGGATAGATCCGGTGATGTAGTACCTGAGTGAACTATGCAAAGTGTTAGCTCCAGTGTCTGTAAGTTGAAGGAATCTTCATAGTCACTTTCCTCAGTCTCTTCGGTATCTTTAATGAGCGGTTGTATATGGTGTTGGGAACTCTCCGCCTATGGGTATCTATCTTGGAAAAAGATCTCCATTCTAGGCTTCATCTTCTTATCTGTATGGTCATACCATGATTCTGGAAAGCCGTAAAAGGGGAAGTCTTCGCCCTCTTTAATAAATCATCCATTCAAGGAGTCACTTGGGATAGTCAAGATGCAGTCTATTCCTCTCTTTGGTCGAGACTGGCGGATCATTCCGAGCTCTTGTTCTGACAGTTGATACCCCAAACCACAAGGAGGGAAATCTTTCTTCAGTTCAATAGGCTCAAGTATCCCTTACTGTCTTTGTCCTAGACCCGGTCCGGGCATGAAGTGCATGTTTCTAAACATCTGAATCACATTGATGTTGTCATGAGGGTCGTATTCTGGACAAACCCTTTCTTTGAAGTTGTCCCCTGTAGGGAGTAGAAGTGGCTCAACTCGGAATCCTGATAGGAGAATGTCATTTGACACGTGTTGTATCTCAAGGATCGAACTGTTGGTACTTTCACCCTCAGCATTGTCGTTGTCGCCCAAAATGGTGATAACTCATTCGTTAGAGAAGAACTTCAATTTCTGATGGAAGACACACCCTTGATACTGTGGAGCCAAGGTCGTCCTAGTAACAAGTTGAAATAAGCTGGGATGTCAATAACTTGGAATTTGACGACAGGGTTTATAGGGCCATACCCTATTACGAGCTTTATGGATCCCATTATCTCCCTACGAGTATTATTGTAGGCACGTACATCAGTGGAGGTTGGAGCGAGATCACTTTCTTTCAATCCTAAGCACCTTAAGGTTCTTAGTGGGCAAACATTCAAGGCAGATCCATTATCAATAAGAGAGAGTGGTACGACCTTCCCCATAACTTTGATGGAGATGTTGAGTGCATGATTGTGGTTTAACCCAATTCTGGGAATTTTTTCTTCAGAAAAGGATATCATTCGCGTAGAGGTCAAGGATCCGACCAAATTTATCGCTTCTTCTGGTGTGGTAAAAGGAGAACTGTGGGTCCAGTGAGCAACTTGATCAAAGCATTTCTGTGCAGCTGGGAAGACATGAAAAGCCCCCATAGAGTGATGTTAGCTTTATTTTTCTTTAGTTAATCGAGGATCTGGCTCCTAGAGGGTCATCTCTGTCATAGGAATGTTTTCAACGCCTTTCCCTTTGTCATTTTCTAGTAGTGAGCTTGGAATCTGGTAATGCCTCCCTGATCTGGTCATGTGATTTACTGAAGAAGGGAAGAACATGAACCCTGTTTCTTCATCGATCTCGAGTTGTTCGTCTACCTTATTTATTTCTCTGAGGAGCTCCTCAAATGATATCATCACACACATGTCGGTTATTGGGCCAGTTTTATCAGGAGCTTGCTCTTCATTCGAATCTCCAAATTCTTCCCCCCATCCAGTGGAAATAATTCTATCTTTCCCTGTAAAGTCAATGCATTCCACAACTTCAACGACTTCTTCATATATGTCTTCCCATTCTGTGGGGATATGTGAGGGTGAAGGGACCAGGCGCCCTTGTAGCTTCAGAGTATCAAGTAACTCGGTCATACTGCAAATATTGTGGGTTCGCCTGAATATCTCAGCTATAACCTGGACAACATCATCTAAGCTAACTTCATCGGTTGGTACTACCCAACTATCTGACTCTCGAGCCCATTTTTGTGCTTCCAAGAATAGCGTACCGAATCTCTAACAATCAATGATCATCCGTGAGGGTAATTTAAACCCGAACTCTAGAAGATGGTTTAAGACTTCTGATAATTCCATACTTCCATTTTCAGAACAAGTACGGACAGCGATGCATGCTCTGGTAAGGAGTGACAGTGCCTGATCAGTGAGGCTAATAGGGTGTATCAGGAAATGTGGGTAGGCTTGGAGAGGTTCAGGAGAGTATATTGGTGTGATTTGAGTTGAGGGATCAAATTCTGGGTTCTCTTCTAGAAATATAACATTGGTATGATTTGGGAGTGGGTTATGAGTAGTGTTTGGATTAGGATTGGTTGGTGGGGCAATGGTACCCCGGTCAATTAGACCTTGGATTATGTTTCGGAGGTAGAAGCATTGGTCGATGGTATGGCCAACAGTTTGGTGAAAAGTGTAATGGGCATTTGCCTTGAACTTTTGTTGGGAGGGGATTTTGGAAATGGACGGGGATCAAAGGGTTTGATAAGGTTTCTGCTTAACAGGGCTTGATAAACTTTAGAGAGGGGAGCATGGAGCTCGATGTATTCTTTTCGGACTGGGATAGGACGGTTTTCTGGTGCCCATGAGGTGGTTGGTTAAGAGATGTTATTAATGGTTGAGACTGTAGCACTGACGGGCTTATCATATTTTCTGGGGGTGAACTGTTCGGACACCTTCTTTGGTTCAACTTCTATTTTAGCAAAACCTTCCTCGATTTCTACTCTTACTTCTCTGAGAGCTTGAAAGTGGGGATAGTATTGTCCTCCCATGGTTGCGTGAACATGGGGTACGAAGTTCTTCTTCACTATGCTGACTTGTTCTTCCTCGGAAGGCCGATTGGTCATGGTAGCTGCTTTTTCCCTCCATTGGGCTATGAAGTTACTGAATGATTCCCCAGAGTTCTATTTGAGCAGCTCAAAATCACGACGGGTAACCTCAAGATCTTCGTTGTATTTGTACTGTGACATGAATTCTCGAGCTACATCCTCCCAACTACGAATTCTGTACTCTTCGAGAGACAAAAAACATCGGAGGGCGCTATCCTTCAGAGTTTGCTGAAACAATTGGGCCATCACTTCTTCATAAGCCCCTAATAGAGTCATGGAATGGTGATAGCTGCGAAGATGAATAATCGGGGGTCCACTTCCTCTGAATTTCTCGATATTTGGCATCTTGAACTTCTTAGGTAACCTCGCTTTAGGATATAGAGACATGTGGGTGTAGTCCATATAATTTTCAGAGATTCTGACTTGGTCAAACTTCTTAGTGAGAATCTTAAGGTCTTCTCTGACCTTGTTCAACTCCTCTTCCTTCTGATCAATGATCATAGACAAGTTGGCCCCATGCTGGGAAAGGTTCGGTATCGAAAGCTGGGCAGCCAGTGGCCCATTAACAAGAGGGGCATGAGGAGCGTGCTGATATTCTTTGGGAACCCAAATAGGCTCGGGTGGATCCATAGCACGAGGGAATAGGGCCTCGGGCTCTTGAGGAATGAGAACCTGGTTTCGTTGCATCTCTCGGACCTCAGTGTGGAGGTTGTCGATCTTGGACACGAGCCGAGCTAGGACTTCCGTAAGATCTGGCTGCACAACGGGTACTTGATATGTGTTCTCCATGAAAGGTGGATGGATTCCAGACTCGAAAGAAGTAGTAGGGGAACGGACGAAACTCCGGGGTGATTTGACTGAAGACCGAAGATAATAAGGAGCCAGGTTAAGCGCTTGTGATCGACCTGAGAAGGCGCAAAATGGGATTTATTTTTTTGAGAAAAAGGGGAGAAATCATTTTTGACATTTTTTTTAGATTGGAAGACAAAATATTTTTGGCTTTTTGATAAAGAGAGGAGAAATGTTTTTGGATTTTTGATAAATAGGGGAGAAATTTTTTTGGATTTTTGACAAAGAAAAAGGATTTTTTTTTTCTTTTTTTGGGAGACGGTCTCAGCATGATTATTATAATTATTATGTTCTCACTTGTATTAAATTCTCCTAAATGCAAAATGAAATGCCGAACGGGACCCGAGCCTGGAAAAATTGGGTTTGTAATATATGTAAAGCTATGGATGGACTTGTGACCAGGCTCACAGACAGGGTCCTGTTTTAAAAATGCGCGAAAATTCGAGCAGCAGGCCGACCCCAAATTTTGGTAGAGTTTCGGGTTGAAACCGACAATCTTATACGTCTATCCTAGGCTTGACATTTATATGCGGGTATGCAATTGGTTGGGTGAATCAGAAAGGGTTCCCGTCGTTGGCGTGACTTTCACGATATACGTCTTGCTCTTACAGGCAATCGGTACGTGTTGACAAGCCATTTGATATACTTGAGTGTACGTGAATTACCTCACTATATACCTCATGGGGATGGTACATGTGAGAGCGAATTCGATATACTCGGCGTATATGAATGAGTTCCCTGCAATATACCTCCCATAATGACTTCGATCAAGAGGTACGATGAGGGGGAACCGTTCGATATACGTCAAAGGTACTTGGCCAATGGAAGGTGAGAGTTATATCGCTTAGGCTAACTGTGCCCTGCCGGACCAGCGTCCATCACGAAGTGACCCTCCAGTTACTGGGTAGAATTTGGTCAATAACAATGCTCTTTGGTGATGTTGTGTGAATCATGCATGATTCTCTTATTAGTATCTTATAAGAATGTCTTTTTTTATCATGCCAAATAGGGAGCAAAGTACAAGTGCCAAGGGTACACCAAATATGGATGGTGCGTGCAATATGAGGATATATGTGATCCTAGGTGCACGCGGTGCGAAGTGTACATGGAGAATTTTCTACAAGTGTGTGAATATAAGCATAAGCATGGGATACGCATGAAAAAGGAGGACATGCAAAAATGGGGAAAAATATAAACAGACATAACACCCATGTAAATAGATTCTAGCCCTTAAAAATAAAATATCCCCAGCAGAGTCACCACTGTGGCCATCCCCGATCCTCGCGGCGGGAGGGAGAGTTAGGATCCTAGGTCCCACGCGTCCCTCTTGGGAGCGCTTCGGCTGGCGTCGTTGATGAGGTGAAAAATGTAGAGAGATGGAGTCGCCAGTCTATTTTACTCAAAACTGACAAAAGAAAGGGAGCCATCCCGAAGGACAACATCCAATGACATACTGATACATACGAAACCAAAATGATTCGAAAAGGGTTCGGAGGCTAAGTTACAAAATGGGAAGGTGTTAGACACCCATTCCGCCCTTACGGTCTCTCATGGGTTTTTGCTATTTTCCTTTATCTTCCCCGTGATATGTGTGCATGTGTATATATAGTTGAGATATGAGTCATCGACTTGTATCATGGAAGAGATAAAGCGAGTCATCCATAGGAAGGTTCATAAAAATAATATTAAAAAATAGGATTTACGCGATTATCCTTATGCTGATCGTTATAATGGAACGATAACGTATGTGGAATAATACGCCACTAAAAACAAATATATGCATATATATGTAATCTAAGAGAATTGAATTTAGAGAAAATAGAAAATGGGAAAAAGAGAAAAATAGGACTCGAGTCTCGGGTTTTACCCCGAGACGCCTACGTAGCCTATAGAGGCATCAAATTCCACGTAATTCGTATGCAAAATGAGGGGTGGGGCTTATCCCATAAATCCAATTGGGGGATTCTCTTATTTGTGTGTGTGTATGTGTGGAAAAAGTGTTTTAGTTATGAGAGAAGTGTAAGAAAAATGTGAGAATTCCCGTTTGTAATTTATGGACAAACCCTCTTTTTCTTATTTTTGGGTTTTTTATTTGTATATAAATAAGAGATGTGTAATAATACTAAATAAAAAGTATATTAGTATATGTGAGATGGGAGAATAAAAGTCTTAAGTAATAAAACAAGTTAATGCAAAATTTATGAGAATTTAAGCGGAGAATTGAGAAAATTAGACCTTCTTGAAGATCTTGAGCATGATTTTGAGTGTTGGAGAGTAGCCCTTGCACTTAGATGATGATGGAAGGTAGTTGATTCACCAAGTTTGATGAAAAGTGAAGGTTGGAAAGGGTTTTGGATGTGGAAATCACACTGACTTATAGAGAGGTTTTCTGGATTTTTCGAGAATGATAAGTTTCAGATCTGGGCTCCCTTGTAAATGAGGTCAAGCCCTCATTTTTATAGGCCCAGTTCATTGTCGATCGGCATAGCCCTGGTCCTGCCAATCGGCAGGTGTGTTTAGGCACACTGCCGATAGGCAGGGTCTGGGACCTGCCGTTTGGCAGTGTCTTTCTGGCCTTTTCGGAAAATCAGTCGCAGAGTGAAAACCGTTGATCCGAATCATGCATAGGGATGACAGTTGGAAATTTAATTCAGATACCTTCGAAAGTCCTTTGGACCACTCCTGAGTTCGGGAGTTGACTTTGGGTCAGATGTGTCTCTAAAGCGCTCGTCGGTCCATTGGATGGGGAATCGTCGAACGCAAACAGATCGTTCGTCCGCATGGTAAGTCCAAATCGTGCATGAGGCGGACCATTGGAAAGGTTAGGAGATTTAATTTAACATTCCAAAGAGTTTGATCCGGTTCGAGAAGATGACTTTGGTCAATCGGGCCCTAGAAGCATTTGGTGACCTCTCGAATTAAAACGGATCATTCATCCGTACCGTAAGTCAGAATCGCGCACAGAGCAGACCATTGGAAAGGGGTTTTAGTGACCTTTAAAGATTCATTTAGTCTTGGTCGAGCTGAAGACTTGAATTTGGTCAAACGGAGCCCGGGAGCATCCGGTGGCCTTTAGATTAGGTTTCGGGGGAAAATGGGTCGTTCGTCCGCATGGTAAGTCAGAATCTTGCACAGGACGAACTGTTGGAAAGGGGATTCAGTGACATTTGAAGATTCATTCAGTTTTGGTCGAGCTGAAGAGTTTGACTTTTTTGTCAAATGGAGCTTGGGAGTGCCCGATGGCTTCTAGGTCAGTACTCGGTATATGACCTGGGTTTGTAGTGATGAAGGGAGGTGTTAGGAACCTAAGGTGACTTTAAGGGGTAACATAATGGGGTGTCTATAGATATAATCTTCAAATCATTTTTGCAATATAAGTCTTGTGATTTGTTGAGCGGTTGCATGATCTTCAATCTTCAAAGGTCCATCTAATATAAATCATAACACCTCACTCAAACGTATCAAGTCTATGTGATTTCTTTACATTCTTGATTTGAATCACATAATTGCATGTTCTAGGGTTATAAGAATTAAATTTTGTTTGAGGATTTACATATAATTAAATAAGTTTGAGCCATTAGAGAATTGCACTCTCAAATTGGTATCAAAGTAGATTTCACCAAATTATCGTGAAATCCTTTTTCCGTAAAATTCTTTTGTGATATCAATTATTTTGAAAATTGATTTTGAAAAATCACAAATTTTCTGATAGAGAACTTATATATTAGGATGCCAATGTTTGATGGATTAAATTATGCCTATTGAAAAGCCCGTATGAGATCCACTTTAAAAGCTATTGATAAAAGAGTCTGGCTTGTTTGTCAAAGAGGGTGGACTCCTCCCACTGTCACTATTGATAATGTCACAAATCCCAAACCTGTTTCTTCCTGGACTGAGCCGTCACCCTTGACGAGTTCCACCGCATCATGACTAGCACTACGTCTAAGGAAGCGTAGGATATCCTCCAGTTGACACATGAGAGTATCAATGCCATCAAGGCGTCTAATCTTAAAAATTTGACCACCCAGTTTGATACCATCACTATGTAAAAGTTCAAGAGTTTCAATGAATTTTGTGCTAGGTTGTCGGACATTGTTAACACTAGTTTTAATTTGGGTGAGAAAATTGAGGAGTCGAGAGTCGTGAAATAGATTTTGAGGTCACTCCATTCCCAATTTATTCCAAAGGGCACCGCGCTTAACTCTTTAGGGGTCTTAGACTCTCTTAGGTTAGAAGAACTCGTAGGAGACCTTCATACTAATGAGATAGATATGTTCCCTAAACTATTAAACCTAAGGATAGAGGGGTTGCTTTAAAGACTCAAATTAAGAAGAAAAAAAGAGGAGAAAGTTTATGAGTCTGAATCTCAGGGAAAGTTTAATATTGATGACTTAGCCTTGTTTATAAAAAATTTAAAAAGTTTCTCAAAATTTTCAAAAATAATTCTTCCAATAAAAACATTTTTGAGGAAAAAAAATATGAGGTCAAGGATAGCGGTGAGAAAGAGGAACAGATAAGACGGTTGAGTGCGAGGATAAAGTTCACAAGTCGTTTGAGTGTCCCACTGGGCTAATGAGAAAGGGCAAACAGATTGAAAATAAAGCCACTCTTAGCGATAATGACATCGAGTTGGTTGATTCTAGGGGAGAATCACCACATGAAAAGTGCTTTGCTTTCATGGCTAGTCACATGAGCACATCTCGTTTATCCCACGACGATGAGGAAACTTGTAAACGTGAAAGCCTCAATGATGTTTCGAGCCATTCGTGTAAGTGTGAGGATGAAATTACAAGTGAGGGAGAAGGGGATCTACAAAAAGCCTTTAGTGATTTATACACCGAGATGTTGAAAACCAAAAAGTTGAATAAAGATTTGAGTCTTAGGGTGTTAGATTTTGAGAGAGAGGTGAAAGTTTTGAGGGTGTATCAAGCATCAATGAGTCAACTCGAGAAGGTTAAGGTTTATTTGTGTGAGAAGTTGATCATCTTAGGCAGGGAAAAGAGTGAGTTGACAAACACCGTGGCAAGTCTTACAGGAGATCTTCAATCTTCATTGGAGACTCGTGAGAAACTTAAAGCCCGTGTGTCCTAACTCGAGAGAGATCTCAAACGTGTCCGGGAGATCAAGGTCACTTTAGAGGACACATCTAAGAAGGCTGGAAAGATACTCCTCAGTCCCGCTTTGGGTAATGTTGAGAGACTAGGAACAGGTTATGACGGTGCATCCACTTCCCATGTTACACCCGAGCCGTTTATCAATTTTTTGATAGATCCATATGGTTCTCAACCTAACCCACCTAGGCATCCATTTCCCCATAGTAGAGCGCGTCTTAGACGTTTTGAGAGTGGTGTTCCTAAGCCCGTGTATGTTTATTACCATTGAAAGCAAAGAGGACACCTTATGGAATTTTGTTTTAAGTTGGGTAGTGTGTCTCATAGGTATCGTCCATGATATGCTACTACACGTGTTCCCATATGCACTCCCACACATGTTACTCCACATGCTTCCACGCATCACATGAGAGATTTTGAGCATTTTCGTGAGCAAGTTGAGTATTTGGTTAAAACTTCAAATGATTTGATGGATATTTTTCATAGGATTTCACCTCCTTTAGAGAACTCCTCCGGAACCTAATGATTCAGGTTTAAAATTGTTTGCTAGCATAAGATGCTTTTCATGTTTATATCATTCATGCCTATTGCTAGTATGTACTACCATTGTATTATCTTTGTATTTATCTTTTTCCAATTTGATATATTTTTTGAAAAATCAAAAAAGATATTTGTTTTTTTTTGAAATTTTTTGGAAAAACACAAAAATGTTTTCTATTTTTTAGAAAAAGTGAAAAAGCCAAAAAGATTTTAGTTTGATAATTTTTTTGAAAAATTCAAAAAGAGTTTTGTATTTATTTTTACACCTTATATGAATGGACATTTAGAATTGCCAAGTCACAATATCATTCCATTATCCATGTGACTTTTTAATAGTGTTTTGAGATACAACATCATTTCATCCATGAGCTTTATAATGTGTTGAAGTCATTGGGATATGATTAATGATTACTTTGTACATGTTTAACTTATTGTCTCCTTTAATGCACACATGCACGGGTTCATTTGAGTATTGCACTTGTCTGTCACATGTTGGTCAAGGTGTTTTCATCTCAATACTGCCTTTAAAACGAACCAAATGCGATAAAACGAGATAATAAAAATAGTGATTGTAAGAACCATTGCTCGGATTGGAAACATTGAAAATTATATCTCCGATAAATGTGTTAATTTAAAAGAAATGGAATCGGGCTACGAAAGATAAAAGATCTTTGCATGAATAGCCACCATTTGTAAATGAAGAGAGCCTAAAAGATTAAAAGCAAATAAAAGAAAATATATAAAGTGCTAGGCTAATTTCAAAGAACATTGATGCTTCGTTACATATGATCATTGATTTATTCAAAGAGTTGAGAGAAATATTCTAGAGGTGAGATTTGAGGGAGTTTAGTCGAAGATCAACAGGTTTGCACATCCTGAAAAATCTTGTAAAAGCATTACATAGTTTTGTGCGTTATTGGTGTAAAAATCATTTTAGACTTTGATTTGTTAATTAGATTGAGTCGATATCATATGAATTCAACAATTTCACATCTAATAATGAATTTGAGTTCATTCGTTAGGAGTATCCAAAATTTATCGTACACATATGTTATGATTGTTTGAGTTGATTTTCCTATCGAATTTGTTCACATGCGTTCATGACTTGGTTATCTTAGTGTTAGTACATGGTGTGATGTTTTTGTAAATTTTTTTTGCTTGGAAAATAAAAAATAGTTAGTTTTTCTTAGTTTATCATTACTTGATTCTTATTGCATTATATTTTTCATGATATTCTATGATTATTGTGACACTCCGATTTATTACTTTTTGTTTTTTTCCTTGTCTATTTCGGACACATAAAAAGGGGGAGAACGAAATATGGGGGAGTGAGAGTTTGATTTATGGGGGAGAAATTGATTTATGAGTTATATATTATTTCAAGCTTGATGCGTCACAAGGTATATTTCTTTGTCTATTGTGTGCAGTACACTTTGATGAGCATATGCAAAGTACACGTAAGACAAAGCTCCCAAAAGGAGATCAAGAGTGAGAGAATTGAAGATTAAAATAGTTGAAGATTTTGAAGACTTGTACATTTTTAGTATCTTTCCATTTGTGGGTTTTTGAGATGGTATTATATTTGTATTGGGCTTGTTGTATCATTCAATATTTTACTTCGTACCGAAATAGTCATAGGAGGAGATTTATAAGGGATAATTTTCTATCATTGCCCCTAGTATCTAGAACTTGTCCATAGAATCTAGTTTACATAGAGTATAACATATCCCATTACTTCCGTCATGGTACTTCATGTTCACACATTCAAGAAGACGGATTCGATTATCAAGCGTCTTCAACATGATCCATGATGTCACGTAATATTGATATAGTTGTTGCTTTGGATTTCGTAGATTTTTTACATAGTATTGGGAGATTTTTATAATTGATTTTTTAATAAAATGAGGCAGTTTTTCGACCAATTTTTTTTAACTTAAAATTAATTATATCTTCGACAGTTTTGTTCAAACGAGATGGCAATATAGTTAGAATGACTTGGGACCTCGTTAGATGGTCGTTTGAAGCATTTATAAAACGAGGGCTTACTATCTTGGATTTTTGCAAGTGAAGTCTAAGTCATTCAAACGACATCAGCATGTCGTCAGAACGAAGTGTTCAAACGACATCAGCATGTCGTCAGAACGAAGTCTTAGTCTCATTCGAATAAGATTGCACTGACTCAATTTTTATGTCCCCTGATAAGTACCTATTTCGATAGGTTTTTTGTTAAGACTTTACATTTACGATAACTGTAAAAGTGCTGCTTTAAGTCTTCACTTTTAAAAGGGCAAAATACTTCTTGATTTACACAATCTCTCTTATATACTTTTGAAAATCATTTTTGAAACTCAAATAACTTCTATTTTAAAGTTACTTTTGTAAAGAAGGAGTCTTCATTAGTGACCTTGTATAAAAGGAGCCTCTAATGGTGCTCTTGTGATTCTTGTGAGAATCATTGCTGAAGAAATATTGCGATCTTTGTGAAACTTGAGAGAACCACTCCTGAAGTAGACAAGGGTCACCTCGGGTAGATTCATCAGGCCGTATTTCTCTATTTCAATTATAAGTTGCGATTTTAAAACTATAGTGAAATAAAAGGTTTTACCCCTTTGGTCATTTTTCTTGACATTGTGATTTCTTTACATGCTTGATTTGAATCAGATAGTTACATGTAATAGGGTTAATAGGAATTAAAATTTGTTAGAATTGGCATCTAATTAAATAAGTTTAAGGCATTAGAGAATTGCGCACTCTCAAATAGTTTAGAAATGAAGGAGTTATTCAAGGTCAAAAATCAGAAACCCTAAAGTCAACTGACGAGGGGAAGAAGATGAACTTTTTGATCAGAAACCTTGACCTAGCGCGTGAGGGCGCGTGACCAATCAAAATTTTTTGAATTTTTTTTCAATATTTTTTATTTTATTTTTCAGATCAAAATGATATAAGGTAAGGCCATTTATTTATCAGCCTAGCCTAAGTTATGGTAAATTGACCTTAGAACTATTTTTCCTAAATTTCAATTTGACCCCTCTTGACTTTTTCAACTTATGGATTTGATCCCTAAACTTTGTCTATGGATATTTCAAAATATTTTAAGATAAAAAGTCTCGCACCAAAGTTCAAATATGAACTTAAGTCCAGTATTTTAAAGTCCCAATTCATTTACAATTAAACCCCCAGAACTTTGAACATATATAGTTTTTTGTATAACCTAGCTGACCCAATCCCAAATACTTATATACCCAAACATTGTATATAGAGAATCAAGTACCAGCTCCTCCCGATATCCTCTTGTGATATATAAATCCGTACGATATACCGAGCACGTAGGTTTTCAGTAGTATACTTTGTGTATTTGACATACTACTATTGAAATCACTATGTGATAGTTCCCATTTACTCTTAGTACATGCATGTTATAATACTTCCATAATACATATTTTATTGTATATCATTAGTATTTGAATTTAAATATGGATCAATTTAACCCTTCTCACCTAATAACTGATATCATGTACCTTATCGATTCAGTTTACCCCAGCACTTTTATGGAGATATTTATGTTATAAGCATCAGTATTAACTAGGAAGTAGACTGATGTGTTATCCCATAGAACTTTTTACTTAGCCTAATGGTCTCAGATGATTGAGAGATTAGATTTATTACTACATACATACGTGTGCCACTTTAATTATGTGCATAGCAGGTTAATTTTTCCTTTAGTGAACTGGTAAGTATGGAATTATTAGTTTAAAGATCCTTGATTTTCTTTACATGATCCTTACTGAACTGGTAAGTATGGGATTATTAGTTCGAAGAACCTTAATTTTCTTTATAAACTGATGAGTATGGGATTATCATCTTTATTTCTTTAGCATTGCTAAACACTGATTCTATACACACTCCAACTCTAATCTATACACATACTTGTTATAGAACTGGTAAAACCTGCTTAGCATATTTGTGCTAATTCCTTTTTCCTCCGGATGAACCCGGAGAAAGAGGATAATATCTCTTCCCTTTTAGAGATATATACTGGTCACCTATTTGCATATGTGACTGTGTGGGCAGAGAATAATCTAGATAGGTTCAAGGAGTGGCACTTTTTAATTTTTTACTTTATACTCTGTAAAAAAATGTAACTCACCCCTTCGGTGGTACTACCCCATGTAAACTACTTTAATAATGAATAAAGTATTTTCATTCCGCCTTAACTTTAATTCATTACTTTATGTATACTTCTTGTTCATTCATACGCAAAAGTAGGATGTGAACGCATTTTAGGAGGTGGTGGATAATTACTGCGGACCTGGGTGAGCGTTGGTGGAATACCACAAGCACCTTCCATTTTATGGTGGGAGATATGATCATGAATCCCTTAGACTTTTATGCCTTCATGGGACTCCCATTTTTCGAAGTGCCTTTGGTAGTGGACCGAACATTGACCATTATTACAGAAGGTTTGATGGAGGATTTAGGGATATCGGTTCCTCCCATTTGAGTAGAGTATATTGATTCCAATGTTTGTTTACTTATTTGAATGAGGTGGTGGAGGACCTATGATTGGATGTGGTAGCATCTAGATGATACGCTCAAAGTTTGTTATTTCTCATCATTGTAGAGATCTTGGTGCTGGGGATTTTTATGGGATCCATTTATGGTGGCAGCCATTTTTTATGATTTTGTCTCAAATTTTGGGATATGCACAGGGACAGTTGGTGATGGATGAGATGTACCGATATATATCCCTTTTTAGAGATACCGTACAAGAAGCTTTATAGTTTCTTCGTATTTGTGGGAGGTATGTGTTCACTAGTTTTCTTTTTAGTTAATAAACTGTTACTCCCTAGATTATTTTATGTCTTTATATTGTTTTTCACGTTCGTGCAGCTATGGGTTTTTACTTATATGGTCACATATTCCGAGCCTTCTTAGGTTAAGTGTCAAATGGAGGGTATTTTATTCCCTTTAGGCATCCATGACTTAAGAGGCAGCCAAGGCACTCTTGAACGGAATGACTATTGAGACTGTAAGTATCTTAGCATGCCTTTCATACATCATTCCTTTTTCTTTCTTTGGTACTTACATGTTCATATTGAATTGATTATGTTCTTGGATTTTTCATATTTAGGTACCGTGGGGTTTGATCCATCATGTGTCGGAGGCTGGAGCAGTGACAGAGGAGCTGTCAGCTAGGAGGCTGTTAGTGGAGGAGCCGTACGGGGCTTTTTTTTAATTCAGGTAAGAGGGTAACTCACCAGTACACGTGGAATGACCTAGTTCGGGTGTTTTTTACCTTACTTACCGTATGAGGCATGTAGATGGGTTGATTGAGGAAGATCGAAATATGTACATGGAGAGGCTGGCCACTGGAGATTTTTTGGGTGGGGGGATCTTAATTACATGGGTTTTCTGGCATAGTGGGTGATGATGATGCCTCTCCATGTTCTTAGGGAGGTCTAATTGTTTTGGGTTAGATTGGTACTGAAGGAGGAGGGATATACAACCATTGATGGGGAATCGGTAGCCCTGGTGGGTGAGTTAGAGGAGGTGGAGGTAGTTCGCGAGGGTGGGGCTAGATTTTAGGGGCATATCTTGTGGCAAATCTGGGGGCTTATGGGTGGTTCCCAAGGTGGATACGGGGTCTTAGGGGTATCCTCTGAGGTGGGTCCTAGGGATCGGGGTATACCTACGCCGGGCATAACAGGGGGTAAGGGGAGGAGGAGGAACATCAAACCCTCGAGGAGATCCTTCCTACCACAATTAATCGAATTTCTTGGGTCAATAGACTCGATGGGTAAGGATTTATGGTTGGAGGCGAGTGTGGATGATGCAAGCCCATCGAGGCCTGCTCAGGGGAGTGTGGAGAAACATTATTTCATATAAATCTTGTCTTTAGAAAGGTTTATAGTATTTAGAGGCCTGGAGTCAGAAGATGGCATCTGAGGAGAGGGCCAAGGCAATAGAAAAAGGTTTAGCTCAAGGGAGGGCTAAGATAGAGGAATTTTTTCATAGGCCGTATTTCTGCCCTGGAGGCTAGGGTGAGGGAGTTAGAGGATGAGGCCCTGCGATGGGATCGATAGGGGTGGCCTCTCAGGGGGTCCCCTCTATGAGGGTGGACCTCCCTATTTTCTCATTTGATGTGAATTCTATGGAGTATGGGTACCGTGGAAGGTTTTTGATTCATTCATCGCCTCTTCATTTGGATCATTTGGCCCCAGGATTCAGGACAACCCTAGGTTTGGAGGGTGTATGTTTCTTCTCTTTACCTTATGTTTAATTTATTTTTGATGTCTTTTCTTTACTTCTCCGTTTTCCTTATAATGACCATTTTGTTGTTTCTGGTGCTTTTTAATATTTGGTGGTATCCACGGCTAGTTTGCAGAGGATGATAACCCGTTGGTCATCCCTATATTTGGATATTTCCTATTCCATTGAGATTTATGGTCTCGTGACCCTTGTGAGGATCGGACACTATCTCTCTCATGCATTCGAACCCTTTCTAATGTACCTACCCACCGTGAGGAGGTTTCAGACTCTGTAACTGGGTCAGTGCATCCCCCAAGGGCTGCCCATGTACCCCTTCCTCCTGCTTAGTCGAGCCCCAGGTGCCTCGAGGATCCCAATGTTAAAGGAGATGCTAATGATGTTGCGAAGCAGGTCAATAAGGCCCGTCATGATTAGTTCTTAATATTTAGTGGCTAGGTGGAAGGCCTATATCCATGGATCTATACATTTGATTCCATTTTTTGTTTGCATTACTACACATGTTATATTCTTTATTAAAAATTAGATAGTATGGATTTGACTAGCGAGATTTTACTCATGTTCCTGCCTTTATACTTTCCTATGAGCAATATCTTGATATCATATGTGCAACTTTGCTTCTATTTACAAGATAATCAATATTGAACACGTGTATGAAACAAAGTGAGTCTAGGATCTATTTATTTTCAATTGTAGTGACATATGCAGATACATTTTCTATGAAAATAACAAAGAAGAAATGATGGGAAAAAGCATGATAATGAAAAAGGAAAAGCTATATATATATATATATATATATATATATATATATACGAAAATAAAGGTGACCCATTCGATTGATACTTTTCTTTTGGAGAGAGAAAACTTTATCTGTTTGTTGCTGCGTCACTTTGTTTGAATGGATGCCGAAGTAGGAGAAGGAAGTTCTTCCTTTTTCTCTTGTTTGTGATTGGGTGAGATCCTGTATATGTAATTTGGGAATCGAATTGTCATATTTCTGCTAAGAATACTCGCGTTGAAAGGAACCCTTAGTGAGTCTGCTATCGATGATCTTTGTCCTGGGACGTGGGATTTTTGAGGGAAAGGGGTGTTGGGTGTTTATTTCTCTGGGAGAAAGTGTATAGGGGTGGTGTATCTCCTATTTTTAGGCCTTTTTTCTTCATAATATTAGACTTTGTGTGCAGTTTTAAAATAAATATGAACATGCGAAATCCTTAATAATGCCTTAGAGAACTATTTGTTACTTAACGTTTTTCCTATTTAGATCCTACCGAATCTTTAAAAGTAAGGACACAATGACCATAGACAGGGTCTTGCCTTAATATGAGTTTTTTTTGTCTTTATTTAGACTGGACCAGAAGTGATATCTCGAGTTTCCTACGTATCTTCGATTCAGAGACAACGATGTGTCTGTATTTAAATGTCTACGATAAAAATATAGCAGAGAATCAGGTCGATGTAGTTCTCTTTAAACGAAAACAAGTTAGGGGATTAAAATATTTTAGCTGACTTCAAGTGAAAGGTTGGTGTCTCGATTGGGGTTTTTAATGTAGGTTGGGAAATAGTATGGGCTTGCATAGTCTTCACTCCCCGTGATGACCAATTATTCGACCTTTTCCTTTACTATCATAGGCAGGTTTAAGGGAATAATTTCTTCAATCAATCAAGATTGAAGGGTTGGGAAAATGTGACTCCGTCAAGGTTAGCTAAGGTCGCGGTGCTACCGGAGTTTATTTTGGTGACTAAATAGGGTCCTCCCAAGTTGGGTGAGAATTTACGTCCAGTAGTCTGAGTAAGTTTGATATTTTCCTTCAGGACTAAATTGCCCTCTTAGATGTTTCATTTCTTGACTTTTTTGTTGAATACTTGGGTTATGAGCTACTGATAGCTCTGATTGTGGTAAGAGACCGTTAGCCTCCTATCGTATAAAAGGGATAGTTCATTGTAGCGGGATTGGACCCAATCGATTTCATTTACTTAAATTTTGAGCATGACCCGTAGTGATGGTATTTTGAGTTCTATTAGTAGGACTGCCTCCATTCCATAAACTAGTGGGTTGGGGTGGCAACGATTGAGTTTTGTTCTATGGCGCGATAGCCCCATAGGGCATATGGGAGTTTACTTGACAAGTCATTGTATGTCTCTGTCATCTCATTGATGATACTTTTTTTTAGCTGATTTGACTGCTCCATTGGTTTGAGGCCTGTAAGGGGACGATTTATGACTAGTAATCTTGTACTCATGTAACAGGTTTAACACCTCCTTTTAAAGAGAGACCATTATCTCACACAAACTCTTACTTTACTAGCATTCAGGATTGCGTAAGATTCAACCTTAACCCATTGGTGAAGTAGTCAATGGAGACTAGTATGAATTCATTCCAAGTGGAGGCCTTAACGGTTACCTTCCCTATAATGTGTATCCCCCAGGTCAACAAAGTTCAGGGTGAGATGATGCAATAGAGTTCTCGGGAAGATATATGTTGCTGTGGGGCATAGAGTTGACATTTGAGGCACCTCTTAACGTAGTCCATACAATACTTTATCATGTTGTTACAATAGTATGACTATCAGAGTATTTTTATGGAGAGGTTGTGCCCACTTATATGCGGTTCGCATTAACTGCTATGGAATTTTTCCATAATTTTGAAGGCCTCGTCTTTCATGACTCATCGTAAGTGTATCATGTCGAACCCTCTTTTGTAAAGTTTTCCTCTATAGATGATGAATTGGGTGGCCAATCTTCTTCGGGTAAGTCGTTCATTAGGAGATGCGTTCGATGGGTAGTGTTTTTTTATCTAGTAGATTCCATATGTCATAGTACCAGACTACTGGTCCCATGACTGCTTACTTTATGGCATAGATATCTAAGAAGTAATAAAAAAGGGTGTTTTGGCTGGTCATGGTGAACGTGATCTCTATGGTTCCCTTCGGTATGTCTATCACATATTCTAGGTTGGACAGTGCATCAGTGAAATTATTTTTAACCCTTAGGAGGAAGTCGAATTTGAGATGTTAGAATCGAGTGGCTACTTCTTCTAAGTAGGAATAATATGGTTATAGTTGTCATCTCGGATCTTCTATTTACCTAGTATTTAATTGACAATAAGGATGCAATCTTTGTAGGCCTTAAGGTATGTGATCCCCAATTTTAACGCGATTTTAGGACCCTTGATAAAAAGCCTCATATTCAACCATGTTGTGCACTCATACGTGATGTTGATAGTGATACGGAGTCGTCATGAGTCCGAGGATATTAGGAGCATTTTGATGTTGAATCCCCTTTTGTTGGAGGCCCCGTCAAAGTACAACTCCTAAGTTTCTCTTTAGTTTAAAGCTAAGAGATCCTCATTTGGGAATTTTTCCTCGTATTGTTCATCCTCGTCTAACAAGGGTTTCCCTATGAGGAGGTTAGAGATGGATTTCCATTTAGTGGACTTTTATGTGACGTATGTGATCTCAAACTCAGATAGCATCAGTTCTCTAGAAAGAGCGAGCTTCTCGAAATAGAGGGCTTCTCGAATAGATATCTTAGGGGATCCATTCTTGAGATAAGCCTTATGCTGAAGGACACTATGTAGTGATGAAGTTTGTGTGTAATCAATACGAGGGTCAGACAAGCCTTTTCCAAGGCGATGTATTTGAGCTCATAGGATACCCACTTTTTTCTAACATAGTAGATGGTGCATTCCTTTTGAGAACTCTCTACATATTGGACCAACAGGACTCCGACAATCGTATCGATTATGGTCATGGAGTAGGAGAGGTTGTTCCGATTAGAGAGGTACTACCATGGGCAGGTGAGTGAGATACTCTTGTGTTTTATCAAATGCTTCTTGGCATTAGCTTTTCCACTATTTGGACAAGTGTTTCTTGAGTATTTAGAAGATGGGTTCACAAATGGTGGTGAGATGGTTGATGAATCAACTTATGAACTGTACTTGGCCTAGAAACCCTTTGACTTCCTTTTCTATCATGGTTGGAGGCACTTCTCGTATGAATTTGACTTTGGCATGGTCTACCTGAATTCGATCTTTACTGACAATGAATTCGAGTACTTTACCCTTAGTGACCCTGAAGACGCATTTCAGAGGATTTAGCCTCATTTTGAAAAGGCGCAATCTTTAAAAGAATTTTCGGAGTGTCGATCATGATATTTGGATCTGATAATCATGTCTTTTATGTAGACCTTAAATTCCTTGTGCATGAGGTCATGTAAGATGGGTGCGTCCACTCTCTGCTAAGTAGGGTCGACATTCTTAAGGCCGAAGGCCTTCACTATATAACAATACATTCCCCAGGGGGTAATTAACCTAGTTTTCTCTTAATAGTTAGGGTGCATTTTGATATTGTTGTAGCATGTGAACCCATCCTCCATGGAATTGAGCATGTTGTTCGCAATTTTATATACAAATAAGTCGATGTATGGCATATGGATATCATAATTAGGGCAAGCCCGATTGAGATCTCTGTATTCTATGTGCATCTGGACTTTGATTTTGATTTTGGGCACTAGTATGATGTTGGCTAGCCAAGTGGGATACTCCAATACACGAATGAAACCGATGCTGAGTTGTTTTTATACTTCCTCCTTTACTTTAAGGACCACTTGGGTATGATCTTGATAAGTCTTTGTTTTACGAGTTTGGTGTCAATGAGAGTGGGTATCTTATGCATGATGATAGTGGGGTCGATGTCACTCATATCAATTTAGGACCAAGATAATTCCTTTACAAAGTTAGTGAGAATATCAATGATCTCATTATGTTAATTCTCATCTAAGGAGGACCCTAATTGCCATTGTTTGGGGTTTTGGGAGGGCCAAAGTTTATGGCGATTGTGTCATCCCCATTGGGAGGCATACATATTTTTTTACTTTGGTCAAGTTTTTGTAAGTGTTTTAAATCCGCAAAGTTATTCTTATTAGATGTGAATTCAATCCATCAAGATATTCATAATAATAACAGATAACACACCGAAAAATACTATAAATCACTGTTTATTATGCAATAAAAGGGAGGGTGGACAACTTTGATAATAACAGAAAATACTGCTTTATAGAGGGATACATTAGGAGGGGAGAGAAGATGGGGATCTTTATCTAACATGATAGACTCAAAGGGATACCATATGATTAGCGTCAGGATGCATCCAATAGAGGTCCAGTTATTAAGTATCGTGGTTGCCTCAATGTTGGTGATGGGGCGGGACAGATTCTACCAAGTTGCCTATGGAGTGACCTTCAGACACTTTGGAATTGAGTTGTTTTTTTCTTTAAGTGTGGCATTTAGATTTCCAGTTATGTCTGAAACATAATCGATGTAAGATAGTGCCTCAGATAGGGCTTTTAGCATGATCTGGTGACTTTCCTCATTCCACCTAAAGTTTCGTGGGAGTTAGTCAGCTACATCCCAAGGCTCGACCAAAGAAGGTGTTTTAGATAAAGGGGCTATGGAGTCTAGTACACAAAGGTAAATATTGAGTCCAGGAATGCCGAGTAATCACCCTTTCTTTGTAGTGGGACCTCGGGTGGCAAAGGCGATCTACCAGTCGTGAATGAATCACATGGGGGTTAAGTTAGTATAAAAAAATAATGTGGGTAATCCTCATTCATATTTTGTCTTGGAAGTTTCTCTATCTTCCTCGGTAACCCTTTATATGTTAAGTTCATTCTGGTTTATCTTGTGGATTTTTCCGTAACCCTTCCTCGTAGAGGATTTCCATTCTAGGTTATAGGGATTTCTTTGCTTCATCCCACTACAATTTGGGGATCCGTGATAGGGGAATTCTTCTCCTTCGAGATGTAAATAACCATTCCACCCTTGATTAGGGTCTTTGGGACTAGTGGATGTAGCTTTGTCATTATACACCCCCCAGATTGACTTTTCTTTTGTGCTCCGTAGCGGTAACAACTTCGAGGGTTCCCTGCTAGTTTCTTCTAAGACCGAACCCTAGCATGTATCCCATCTTGTGGATGATTCGGGCGACCACATTATGAATGACAGACTCTTACTCCATCATGTGAGCGAGTGGGATAACCCCAAAATATGCTGAGGCAGATGTCGTTACTATCGTGGTGCGTGTCTAGGAGGGGGATAGTGCTAGTGTTAGTAACTGTAGCCGATTCATCGTCTCCTTAGATTATGTTGAGAACAGGAATCTGACTTTTATGTGAAGAAATTATAGTAATGCCCCTATGGGATGTATCCAAGCCCTCCCGAGCAAGAGGTTGAAGCTGGTAGAGTTTTTGAGTACTTGTAACTCAAAATCACATTTGATAGGCCCTATTATTATGAGAGGGAGGATGACGGCCCCCAGGACCTCTCAACGAGTGTTAATGTAGGCCCTGATGGCTATGGAATATGGTGTAAATTTTAAAGTGGTGTATCCTAGGCTGGTAATGGTGCGAAGGGCATACATTGATAATAGACCCACTGTCTGCTAGTACTAAGGGTATAATTTTCTATAGGTCTTAGTAGTGACGTGTAACGAAAACTTATGATTACAAAGGTCCTCGCCAGCGAAGCTGATGTGTTGTTTCATAGTGATGGAGTTAGTGGTGGATAAAATTTCAGTCGGAGTTAAAACTAGGGCATAAAATCTTGAGATAATAGACGAATGAGGGCAACTCGGTGTTCTCGAAATGTAGCTAGTAATTATCACATGATGAGGTTAGTTGATGTCCGATGGAGTTATTCTTGGATTTTTTTGTTCTCCTTGGGAGGGGTGTGATGGATACTGTGGGGGAACTTTTATCCTTATTAGCAGGGTTCTGAGGAGTGGAGTGTCAACCCAGCCCAATAAGTAATTTGATTTCTTTATCTGGAGAGAGTACGAGTTTTACTTGGGCTTCCCTTTTAGATTTTCCCAAGAAGAGCATGAAATCTGTTAAGGATATAGGGCTGAAGGTAGGTAGTGCTGGCTTTGGGGTCATTTCTTTAGTCCAATCTAGGGTGTGTGATAAGCACCCAAAAGTGTACATTTTATACCCCGAATAGACATATTTTAGTTGTTAATTCTCGATAATTTGGGTCTTATGCGTTTTATTGTCTATTTGGTAGGTCGAATGCATGTTGCGGTGTTCAAACACGTATTTCAAGGCAATTGTGCTGATTATGGAGCTAATTACCCTTGTCTCGTACCCTGGTCTACCCTAAACCTACCTAAACCTGTCCCGAACCGTGTGTGTTTAGTTTGCCCCATTTTATTTTATTTGTGTCATTTTATTTTTAGGATTTATTTTATTATTTTATTTTATTGAGTCATGAATATATTTTTAGGATTTTTATATTTTTAGCGCGTCGTGTATTAGTTTTTATATTTTCTTTTATTTTCTTAGTTTTTAGTTAGTTTATTATTATTTTATTTTTATTTATTTATTTTATTAGTTTTTATTTTAGTTGTGTTTAGTTTTTTTAGAGTTTGTATAGTGTGTCGTGTCGTGTCATTTTTATTTTAGTTGATTTTTATTTTTTAGTATTAGTTAAATTTTTATTTTGTTTTATTTTATTTTATTTTGTTTTAGTTTTTTTTAGGGCTCATAAGTTAAACACACACACACAACCCCTCACACCCAATTACCACACACTCACCCACACCATAACTCACTCTATCTCACCCTCACACTATTCTCCTATACCCTCACACATTCTAATCATCCCCACATCATCTTCTTCCCCACCTTCCACTTTATCTCTCCTCTATTCCTAAACGCCATTAACACCAGCATAACCAAACCTCACACCATCCACCTTCATCATCTCACCACCAACAAATAACCAAACCCTCACCTCTCTCTCATTACCCATCACCACTTAACCCATTTCAACCACCCCACCACGCAGCCATCTCCCATCTCATAATCACTCCGGTGAACCAGCGCCGACGAGCCTAAACCCAGCCACCCGCGCCCATGGCTAGAATTCCTAACCCGCGCCCCACCTGCCTGACCTCCTCGTCGCCGTCCACTACCCCGGTGACCTACCTCTCACCTCCGGCGCAACCCGATACCCAGTTCGAACCAACCATCTCCAAATCCGCCATGGCAATCAACTCAAACTCGTGCCTTACCTCCTACTTTTTTCCCCTTTGAACCCATTTTCACCATGTAAGCCAAAATCGTGCTGTGAACACATTCCAACCCAAACAAGACAAAACCAAAAATAAACATTAACCCACATGTGTCTAAACTTACTTAACCCTTTTTCCCCAAACTACCCCCAACACCTCTCCCACATGCTCTCATGTCCCTTTTCCGAAATTACCCCTCAAACATATCTGATTTTTATTCCCCCATTCCCCCACTTCCCACATGACCTGACCTCTTACCCATGCACATGTGTGCACAATTCCCTAAATACCCTCACCTCAACACCTTACACACCTCTTACACATTAAACCTACCCAAATTACCCCCATTCTCCATACCTACTATTTAAAGATTGAAAGACCCAATTTGAAAGAGCTTTAGAATAAGAATTGGTAGAGAGTATTTTAGAGAGAGAAATACCATTTTAGTTTAGTTTTTTTTAGGTTAGATTTTATTTTATTTTACTCTTTTTTACATAGTGAGGAAAAAATAAATTGTTGTGAGGATTAATTTGAGTGAAGATTTTGATGTAATTTTGTTTGGATCATTCAAATTGAGGGATGTTAATTTCAACTCATGGATTGAAGTTCAATTAAGCATAAAGAGATTGGGTTTGATTGTTCTCTTCTCTTCTCATTTATTTTATGCCTTTGATTATTAATTTGTCAAATTTCATACCATGTTAGGCTAAATCCCCTTTCAAGGGGTGGGGAGAAACCCTTATTTGATGTTATTTTAATTTAATTAGTTTGATTACTTGAAAATTCCCTTTGAATGTTAATTTTGATCCCTCACCCTTAAATTTATGCCTCGAGAGAGGGTAAATGATTTTCGAGAGAAAATCGAAATTCTAGTTATAATACCCATTTTGGATTCGAACTAGAGACATGGGTTTCTTAAGTGGGGTATTATTACATAAATTTCAACTCTAAATTTATTTTCTAAGATTTACATAAATTTTAATTGATCGATCCCAGGGGGTGATTAATTAAAAGGAGTGTAGATCTATTTTCTAGAGTTGTGGGGTGTTAAACTTAATTTTCTAAAATGTTACTATTAAGA
Source organism: Sambucus nigra (assembly GCA_949130495.1). NCBI lineage: Eukaryota > Viridiplantae > Streptophyta > Magnoliopsida > Dipsacales > Adoxaceae > Sambucus > Sambucus nigra. The sequence goes on along the minus strand of OX422215.1, from coordinate 296,988,237 downwards.
TTACATTTGCAATTAGAGTTGATTTGTACTTTTGATATTAATTTGGGAGAATTCAATTAATTAAATTAATTAGTTAGAGTAGCTAAAATTTGTGGTATAATCCACTCCTTGATTGTTCTTAAATTTATTTACCTCATTTATCTCATATTTTTGTGTTAGACTTTATTTTCCATTTAGTCACTTTTTAGTTTGTAATTTGATCTTCCTTATAGTTTAGTGTTATTTCACCTTACCTGTTTTAATATTTGAAAAAGCTAAAAAAAAAATAGAAAAAGCAAAAGCCCAAAAATAAAATAAAATTGAATTACAATTGAGTTTGTCTCTAGCTTACCCCCTTGATATGGATTGATACCCTTACTTACCTCTACACTTGAGTTTGTTATATTTTTATAGGTACTTTGAGGTTTTGATTGACTGGGCTTTCAATAACGACTACACACAAAAAGCAAAGTTATCAATGTGGGCTAGATTCGGGCTTTAATGATCATAGGTTTAGATTTTAGAGGTTGTCCAAGACATGGCGTCATCTATCCATCGTATGGCTATGTCTCAGTTTAGAGTGGGAGTGGGGATTTATTCCTATGTGTTCATGACCTGGCATCTATCTGATTAGGTGTCCCGGGTGAGGGTTCTGTAGACATGGAGGACCCCAACCAGATGTCATCATCTGAGGCTGTCTATTGGCAATACTCATTATGGGAGAGTGGTTTGTCTGATGATATTTATTTATGGAAGCTTTATATTATTGGAAGGGGGATCTGGTTCCCCTGGATCTATTTCCTTTATGATGTTAGCAATTTCATAGAAGATTTATCCATAATAGTACTGGTATTCTGCATATTCAAGCCCCCAATAGGATATTTAATGGACAAATTTGGTGAGGGTCAAGGTCGATACTATGTACTATAGGCTGTCAAATTTTCTAAGTGCATGGTTAGCCATTTTTGTATCGGTTATGTATGGGTACATCGGGGAAAGGGGACCCTCTGGAGAAGGACGGCCTCAGTGGGTCATCTCATCTCGTAGTTTAACTATAATGACTACGTGGGTTGCATCTAAGTAGGTGTTACCATGGATATATCACGTATCGATTAGTGGTATAACTAGGGTAATACCCTGAGTACGAAGAGGTCGAATGTCAACTGTACAACGAGTAGGTCAAGTTAATTGTGTGGTCAGTGAGATATTTTATAGGTAAATTAACCTTTGGGGGATTATATTGACTCCTATAGCATTGCTGATGGTATCCTGTATTTATACGAGCATGTTATCTCACCCGGTGGGCTGGATACCCTGGCATAAGTTGGATACCCTGGCATAAGTTCCTCGTTATTGTTAAAGAACGGGAGAGGTGGCCCTCCACATGAGAGATTAAGATGGAGACTATTTGTAAGATAGCCTCGCTCTTTCATACGATGGGTCCATTATTCATGATGCTCAAGTCGATCCATCTCTTCTGTGGTGGCTCTATACCTGATCCCAAATTTGAATTCTCAGATTCTGGCTCCTCAAAGGACGTAACTCTTTGTTCATACAACTATAGACCTTTTTCTGAGAAGTAATTTCATTATCGTATCATCTCCTAGATTTGAGGTTTGAGCATGAATTCATCCCGGAGTCCCAATGATGTGTTCCTTTTTTTATCAGGAGATGGTTGAAGTAGTCGGTAATATGCTGTTTTGGTAGGTCGTTATAGTAGACATGCTTGGGACTAGGTGATGGAGACCTTGGAGTAGGTTTCAATTGGCCGAAGGCGGTGTTATAGATGTTCAGGATCGGAGGTTTGAACGTTGATTTTGGGCCTATTAACCAAGAGGGGTTAATGTCTCCCCCTATGTTCCTTCTTACGATGTGGACAGTATCAAAGGGAAGAGTCAGTGATTCATCTCTTTGGCACTCTATTCGAGTGGTCATTCCTCGTTGCTTGTCGTAAGGATCATGTGGGGTGTATATTACTAGGTTATCTGGGCATCCACGACCCTCTGGTGGGGATCCATGACCCTCTGGTCCTCATGAAAGAAGTTCCATGTTTATCTTGGAAGAATCATGTGGCGGTGTATATTTCTAGGCTAGGGTTAAGTTGTCTATCAGCCTCCCAGGTGGTGTCCCTTTGTGCAACGTGGACCCTCATTGTTTCTTCTTCCTCTTACGATGATTGGTTATGGGCTTTAAACTTCTAGGCGATGCGATCATTTTCCCTGAGTTTCTTATTTTATTCACTCATTTGTATTGGGGGCTAGGATATCGGGGTGGATAAATATCAGGTTCCACCATTTGACAATTGGTTGATGAGTTTCTTCTGATATTTACCGGAGAGTTAACCAAGATTGTGTTCGTAATAGTGGGTGGGTGGGCATCGCTGTTGGTTTTTGAATCTGAGAGGGCAAGCAGATGTGCCCTAAAGGTGACCCCTCTCATCTGGTGGACGAAATCGGTACTGCACAAGTAATATGATCGGTTCCCTAGAGATCTTCATTGTTCATTTCCTCCCATTTAATTGAGTGATTGGTTTCTTCAAAGAAGGGGGATGAGCCCCATCTCTTTGGAGAGCATGAAATATGTGACTAAGAGCAAGTCCGAGTTATAATGGTTTTCTTGAAGGAAGTGTATAACCATGATGAAGAAGGTCATACGGTCCATGATAAGCTTAGTTTCACTGATGACTTTTATGGAGGGAGATGGCATGCCCAAAGGAGTAATTGTTTGGAATTAGGGGTGTTTCATCATCCTCGGTTTACGACGGATGGTCGATGTTTGGGGCAGGAGTGTCTAATAAGGTGTTGGTTCCAGGGTTGGGATGATATGGTAAGGCGGTTTTAGTAACATTAGGCTTCATTAGGATGAGGCTCCCAACATCAATGGGATCTTGGATGACGTACCTCAAGGCATAACAGTTGTCTATGATACGGTTGGGTCCCTAGTGGAAATCGCAATATGAGTAAGACTACTAGTTTTTAACCTTGAGGGAGGGTGTTATCACCACCTCGAATAAAAAATAGTAGGGAATGAGTGTTTGACATGCCGCCAAGGCATTTAATATTCCGACCTTAAAACATTTCCAAAAATAAATGCAACGGAAATACATTCACATGGTCATCAATCATAAACTACTATCAATAAAGAAATTACGCGATCAAAACTTTCAATAAGGAAACTTCATGTATATTAAAAGTATCAATGAGTACACATTAAGATAAAACTTAAAAACCTATTACTAGAGAGCCCAAACATGCTCTATCCAATAAAAAAATGTTCAACAAAAATTATCGTAAAAAGAGCTCCATAAGCTAAATCTTCAACATAGTCCTTATACGTTCCATATGCGAGCCTAATTATTTCCTAAAAAATTATTATTTATACAACACCAGCCAAAAGACGAATGAGATTTAATCTCCTGACTTTCAAGGTTTTCAAAATGTAGATACCTATTCAAGTCAAACGAGAAGATATATACATATATGGATAGGAACTTGCAGTAATAAATTGAAATAAAAGTATATATATCACAATGGAATAGCTCAAATAAAACGGATTTGACAAAATCAAATGTGATATCTTTTTCTTTAAATCATATCATTTGAATGGCCAAGTAAACTCTAATACCGTATTCTTCTACCATATTATTTCCCGGTAGTTGAGGGTCTATTGAACTTGTTCATCACAACGCCTTATTTAGGGCACACCCCAGCTGGGAAGGTTAATCAGTAAAAGAGTTTCCTTAGGTCGAATCTTATTTCCAATATTCAATCTCATTGTCAATACGCATTTTAATCGGTATGTTAATATGGATAAATATAAACATATCACAAATGAATCAATCATCGGTATCAGATGCATATATATAGTTTGCATAATATCATATAATCAAAATGTATAGGGAATGTCATAAAGTACTCACCTAAAGCAAAGGTTCGAAAATACAGATATTAAGTCTTGGATCACACATTAATCTAACAAATACAATACAGGTTTAATTGCATATTCTAAACAAAGTCAAGTTTATATACTGTATTTTAATAATAACTTGTTTGAGAGGATTACTAAAAATCATTTCTCAACTTCTAAAACTCATTGATTGTAATTGAAGAATTCAATTCATAGATCTTCCTAATCAGTCGGTTCCCAATAGAGATAGTGGGTCACACAGGCACCACTTAAATACCATCTCATCTAGGCATAATTTCACCGAGCCTGACTTTGAAATTACTTAATTGGATTCCATAATAAAAATCATTTCAAATGCCCATATACAACTTTAAACAAGTTCAAATTTGAAAATAAGTAAATTAAATCTTAAATGTAATTTATCTATTACATGTTTAGAAATAATAAACAATATAAATTTTCATCACCAAAAAAATATAAATTCATTAGTAAAAATCCCTTTTTGAAACTCAATAAGTCATTATAAAAAGAGTTTTATGTTTTAGTTTCATAAAATAATTAAATTTAGAAAACCCTACAATTTTATATTCACTAATGGATCTTTAGCACTTTTACCAAAATTTATACTTAATATAGCTATATAACTATAAATTAAAATTATAAAGATGGATTATAACATTAGTAGAATATTACCTTAAAATGAATATCCCAAAGAACTTTAAGAGCATTTTCTTAAACTTGTTCACACTTTCTCTCAATATTTATTTCTAAACATCTCAAGGAATTGGTGTGAGTTTCAAATAATCCCAAAGACCCTATTTATAGTTTTCCAATGATATTATGGTGTTGACACGTGTCTAGGTGACAAGCCTTTTACTTTGGTGAGTCAATGTTTATTTTATGCTCGCCTCCAATATTTATTACTAGGGAATATGCTCGCCTCCAATATTTATTTTATGAGATTAATGGTTTGTGAGAGACGACGAACCAATTGTCCATTATGCAGTGAGTCATGCACCAGGACATGATAGCAGAGTATGCATGCACCCCAGCTGTGTATGGGAGCTGCCGTATTAGTATATATAATAATGTGATAGATATATATGTTGTGATGTAATCTACTAGACGATAATTGTAGATTTAACTATATATGGTGATGTAATCTATTGTGTGAAATTTGTAGATTAACATATGTGTACTATGAGGTAATCTACTATGTGAAGTTGTATACCAAAATGGATAATGAAATTTGATTTAATTAAGTACGTGAATACTTAGTTTTTTAAGTTGTGGAAGCCTAATTCATTATAAAGATAAATGAACATATCTAATTATCACAAGTATTATGTGGGAGATACGAGGAACTGATATGTGATGGAATTATAAGTGAGAAACATTAAATTGGAAGATAATAAGATACGTTAGGCGTGCACACTAGATGAGAGGTGAGAATTCTCAAGCGAGAGCTCGATAATCTAACATGTACATCATACCTGCTTAATTGCATTTGTTAAGCATTTGCTATTTTTAAAATCTTTTACAATCGGGCTCTGACCCGTTTCCTTGCATATTCTCTTCTCTATTGTATGTTGTACATCAGGTGTTCAGTATTTGGGACGCCGGCATAGAATATGGTTATCTCGACGGGTTATAGCTGCTATTGGAGAGGCAGATTTGTTTAGACGCTTCCATTCAGTTGATTCCAACATCTGTAGTGTTTATTCTCATGTAGGGCATGTCGCCCAGGATTTAGGTATTTCATTTCCATTCCTGTCTATTGTAGGCATTTATGCCGGTATTGTTGATTTTGGTTTTATTTGATAGTAATGAAATATATTTTAACTGGAGAGTTATTCTAGTCACATTTATTCTGGTTATATTTAGTCTTGGTGTGATGTGATGTGATGTTACTTATAATTATTTCCCATCATGGAATGGTTTTAATTAAATTAAAAGAGAAAAGTTTTTGACACTAGCTTAATTAATTATCAGGTGAATTAATAAAAAAAAAATTGACAGTGATGCTAAGAATGAACCAACTGTATACTCTGATTTAATTGATTATAGGACTGATCACACGGTATATAATTAGGCGGGGTGTCACATTGCATCTACCCATCATCATTTTCTCTCTCTCCATCCTCCATTAAACACCCACCTAAAGCTTTACCACCATACCAGCCATAGCCAACTCCACCTCAACTAATCCCAATACCCAACACCCATACCATAACCTATTTAACTTGGTTCTACATATCTTAAATCCTACCCAAAAAATAGTGAGACCCAAAAATCCGGTGACCCGAACCTGCAGGATCTCCTACCCTCATACCCGATCGCCCATACCTGCTTTAAACCCAAGATCGTACCTTCCATCCCCATTTAAATCGACGACCCAACCAACCAGAGTTCCATTTTTACCCGGTTTCCAACCAGTTCCATCTTGACTTTATACCCCCATTCAACCCGATCCGCCAGAACCAAAAACCCCATATCTCCAACAATCCGAACCAAAAATTTTAACATTTCAACATATTTGACCCATTCCCACTAAATCCCCACCTTCCATGACCCATAAATCAACAAAACCAATAATCCATTTTAACCCATTACGCATTCTATTAAAATCCCATTTCTAAAACCAAATAAAAATAAAAGTCTCACATGTTTAAAATGACCTTATGCCCCCATTTCCCATTTTACCCTCAACTAACTCTCACACCTCTTCCCTCATGCACCATTAAACATTTCCATATTGCCCCTTAGCCCCATGTGTTCCACATAAAAACATAAAGCTCATTTTAAAGAGGAGGGATTAAGAGCTACTACAACACTTAGAAGACCATTGAGAGTTAAGTTTTAGAGAGAGAAATTCTATTTTGTAATTTTTATTTTAGTGAGTATTTGTACTTAAAATTGAGAGAATTATAATTGAAGAGTTCATTCCAATTCAAGGCATTTTGAGTTTGATATATTTCTCTCTAATTCCTCTTGTTTAATCTTTGCATGCTTTCATTTATTTATTCTATGTCTTGGATGATGATTATAGAGGGCTAATCTCCCATTCAAGGGATGAATCCCAAGAATCCACTTGAATTAATTTGATAATTCTCATTTATTTAACTTCCTTTAATTAGTAATGTTTAATTATTATCTTTGTTTATGCATTGAGAAATGATAAACAAATGCTTGAGAAAGGATTGATAGTTAGTTTTAATATTCAAACTATATATAGGCTTATCTTATTATTAAAATTATGATCTGACCTTTTAGTACTCTAGTTTTATAATTGTTGAATTAAAATTAGTTTCATGAATTTTACCTAGGGTAAGTTCATTTAATTGATTTTAATTTGTTTTTGGTGAAGAGTTTATAGGAATTAAAATTACTTTTCTACATGTTTATGTTGATTCATTAGTTTGTTAAGAATCTACTTTGAATTAAATAAATATGTTGGAAGTGAACTAAATCGAATTATTCCAAATTAGACTTAATTGTGTGAGGTGGGGTTGGATTTCATTCCTTATTTCCTTCTCATATAAATTACATCACTTGTGTTATTTCTCATCATCTTACTACTTAGATTGTTTTTTATTTTTAATCACATAGTCACTTAGTTTCATTCACCCTTGAAAATTATTTTAAATGCAAATTAAATTTTTTTTTTTTTAAATATAGAAATAAAAATAATTGAAAGTGAATTGCGTTTATCTTCTCATTTTAGCATGCGTCACTCTTGAAAGTCTCATTGATACCCGCACTTACCACAATAAAAGTTGTTTAATAATTTTTGTAGGTAATTCAAGGGATTTTGATTAGCTTGGCTTATTCAACAACGACAAATCACATACGTAAAAGTCTAATTATCAAATGGCGTCGTTGCTGCTTTTTGGAGATCGATGCACTTAAGAAGATTTTTTGATTTTAATTCATTTGTTATTTCTTTATCGTTTATAGTACCATTTTATTTTTATTTTTTTAGAAGTTTTGTATTAGGAATTCATTATTTGGCTTGTATTGCGGGGCTTGGAGACAACATTTTTTTTCCATTTATATTTGTAATAATTAATCACAAAAAATGAGGAAAAAGGAAATGAGACAACGTATAGAGAGAGCGCCCTTGAAGTGGAATTTTGAAGCCTCTCTACTTTGGGTTCATATGACTCCCGGGGACAACTGAAGGTAGGCGACCTTCCCCCCGGTCAACTCATCTCGATCTTCACCCCACGTGTGTAAAAGCCGTGGGTGGTACATTTCTTTATCACTCGCAAATCTCCCGCAAGCGAGTCCATTCTTGATGTTCTTATTTTCTCCTATATGATTTTTATTATCGCGTTGCATTTATTTTGGATAGTTTAATTAATTATTGAACCTAAGACCTAGACATGGTCATCGAAATGAGTTAGGATTTCATCACCCACTCAATCACATTATCCCATTTGCTTCTTACCCGTGCCATCACCTAATTAAAATAAATCAACTAGCAAGCTAAGTAGGATTCAGTGTTCATTAGAAAACTTTTGGAACGAGACACTCGTAGTATACTCTAGTGAGTCGTTTCCACCTTGCCAATTTTCGATCGACTTTCTTAAGAAATTGTCTGGGGAAACTGGGTTTTAAGTGAGGCTGCCCAGTAAAACGGGTTTGTGCTTTCCCCAGCTTGGTACGATCGTTGTAGTAGCTAGTGTGAGGAGCCTTAACTAGTAAGCCTCTTCTTATCTTGGAAAGAAAGTAGGATCACACTTGTCAAAGGCGACGTATAAGGATCCGTGTCTTTCTCGCCTGTGGATTAATTAAAATTTGACTACCCACTCACCTAACTGAAGATAAAAATATTGGTTATGTGCTAGTTAGGACTTCTACCTTGCTTGTACCCGTCTAATTTACTCTTTAGGTAATCACTTTTACGCTCCATCTTTTTTAGTTTCAAATCGAGTCCATCGGCATTTTTTTTAAAAAAATCCAAAAATATTTTTCATTTTTCATCACGCCTAAATATTTTCACATGTTTAAAAAATCCAAAAATATTTTCCATTTTCTCTCCCATTTTTCAAAAATCTAAAAATATTTTTCATTTCCTTTCCCATTTTTCAAAAATCCAAAAAATAGTTTTTTCCTTTTTCTTCATAAAAAGGAATCATTCCTTTTATGCCAAATTAGCACTGTCTTGATCATCAATTAACACGCTTCCCTAGTGATCCATCTTTCACTTCCCTCCTAGATGATGGTGTGATCATCGTTGGTCTTACGCCTCATATCCCGGATTCTACTTCCTCCTCGAGGACTCCTAGTTCTCCTACTACCCCACCCACCATGGGCGATGAGCATGCCTTAAGGGACTATTTTGCCCCGATTACGAATAACCCACCATCATGCATCGTTCTTCCTCCCACTTTAGTGGACCAATTTAAAATTCACTAAGCAACCATTTCAATGTTGCTCAATTTTCATGGCCTTGAACGCGAGTCTTCATACACTCACTTGAGAAATTTTCTCACAGGTTGCGCTACTTTCAAATATCAAAACTTAGATGAAGAAAATGTTTGTCTTTGGTTGTTTCCATTTTCTCTCCACGATACTGCATCCATGTGGCTACATTCATTGCCACTAGATTCTATCCATACATGAGAACAACTTGTGAAGAAGTTCATGCCCAAATTTTATCCGATGATAAAAACCAATGAGATGAGCCAAGCCATCCAAGATTTTGGTCAAAAGCCAACCGAGAAATTTTGTGAAGCATGGGGCCGTTTTCAAGGTTACATCAATAGTTTTCGGCATCATTATCTCAAGAAAAGCCACTTGGTCCATAGTTTTTACAATGGTCTCGTTCCTTCTTCTCGAACCATGATTGAATCCACGCACAGTGAGAAGTTCATGCACTTGACTTCCATTGTCGCCTATAGTTTTCTCCTCGAATTAGGCGATGACTCCCAATATTAGGAGGGAACCAATGAGTTTTTGAGATCGGAGCCACTAAGTGTAGCGAGTACTTATGAGGTAAAAAATGAACCCGATTTTAAAACTTTTCTTCATGGCTTAAAAACTTTGACTAAGATAGTTGACGCTCTCGGTTGTTCTATGCAACACAATGTTTCTCTTTCTAAACATGTAATAAATGTCAACGAGTTTAGTCCTTCTTCTTGTAATGTATGATTGAACCACGATCATTTATCTCATTTGTGTCCCTCATTCAAGATGATCCCGAACCCACTATGGCCCAAGCGTGTTCTTTTGATACCGCTAGAAAACTCGCTCCCCCGTTGTTTATCCCTATTTTTCTTATAAGTACGATAATAACCTCTCTCCATCACACCGACAACATAATGTTGGTGGACCACCCGGGTTTTAACAAAACAACAAGGCAACATTGCCCCCATCCAAAAATACCATTCCCAATACCATCAACAACACCATCCATCATCATTTGTCCCCTACAGAGGACCACCCAACACAAATCATCAAATTGTCCCTATTCCACCTCCCTCTTATGAGTATTCACAATCGCTTAGTTCTCACTGTGAGTTGGTTCCCCAACCCCCTTATGCCCCTCTACCCCAATCATCAACCTCCTCTCTTAAGAATCTTCTCACTCAATTTATCATGACTCAGCAACAAACCACGCAAGTGCAGACTCAAGCCATCCAAAGGTTTGAGAAGTGTCTTAACCATTTTGAGTCTTAGCGAGAGAAAAATCGATTCCATAGTCGACCCGTTGCTAACCCTAAGGGGAATGGAAAATAGTCGACTTATGAGGTTGGATCCACTTCCATTGCCCCGACGGTCCAAGCAGACATGAAAGCTATATCTACCCTAAGATCGGGAAACTAATTTGACAACGGTGTTGATGTCCCCCATGATGTGCAAACCCCACCCATCCCGGAATGACCATTAAATCCTCTCCCTAAGGTTCTAGCACCCAAAAAATCTACTGAAAAGAATGAGTTTAAACCTAATGATCCCACCACTGTCTATGTTCCCAAAGCATCTTTTCCTCATATGTTTGATCCAATAAAGAAAGCCGCACAATTTGATGAGATCAACAAAGTTTTTTAGAATGTTCATATTAACATTCCATTCCTTACCCCGATTCAATAAGTCCCTCATATGCCAAATTCTTGAAGGACTTGTGAACTGTCAAGAGATGGACGAATGTGCCTCGTTATGACTTCGTCAGTGAGCAATCCATGTACCTTATCTATAAGAACGGTGTTGTGAAGTACAAAGACCCCAGTCGTCCTATTGTCTCTTGCATGTTAGGATATAAGTTCACTACTCAGGCTTTGCTTGATTTAGGGGCTAGGGTCAATTTGTTACCTTACACCCTTTACCTTGAGTCAGGTTTACAAAGCATGAAACCTACACGGGTTACTCTTCAACTTGTTGACCGTTCCATGAAAGTACCTAAAGGAACAATTGAAGATGTTTTGGTGAAAGTATCTCACTTTTACAACCGTGTAGATTTCAGCATCTTAGACACGTCTACTCCCGGCCCAACCAATATTCCTATTATATTGAGCCACAACTTTTTGTCAACCAAAAATTCCATCATCAATTTTCGTGATGGCTCCATGAATCTTTCTTTTGGCAATATGACCGTTGAAGTCAATATCTTCCACCTTATGCAAAAAAAGGTCAACATTGATTCTATTGATGAGGTGTGTGTGATTGATTCCTTGGTCCAAGAGATATTGGATCAAACATACCCTGAAGATCCTATCCAACAATGTTTGGATCACTTTGGATCCGACTTTGATATTGATTCATCCATCTTTGAAGTGAATGCCTTGTTATATTCCACACCACTGATGAACACATCCATTTAGGATACTCCATTTGAGACTCTCTCTATCGACACTCTTTTTTCTGTGAATAACCGAGTTAACCCATGCCTCGATATTTCTTTGGACTCTATTTATGCGTCTGAGCTCGATGCCTTTCCTGAGTCGCCACCTAGTTTAGAGCTTAATCCATTACCTGCTGAGCTGAAATATACTTTCTTAAGCCCAAACCAACATCACCTCGTCATAATTGCTTCCAACTTGGATTAAGAAGAGAAATTAGCCCACACTCTCACTAAACATAACACTAATATAGCATGGACCATTTCAAACATTCGCGGTGTGATCCCCAATGTTTGTATCCATTGAATTTATTTGGAGGAGAACGATAAGACTTCTCGTGAGTCACAACGTCAACTCAATCCAGCGATAGAAGAAGTTGGAGAGATGAAATTTTATAATTTCTTGATGCCGGTATTATTTACCCCATATCGGATAGCCAATGGGTTAGTCTAATTCATGTGGTCCCGAAAAAGTCTGGTGTCACCGTCATAAAAAATAGTGACGATGAGCTTGTGCCCACCCACATACAAACCGGTTGGCGTGTTTGCATTGATTATAAAAAGCTCAACTCTGTCACTCGTAAGGACACTTTCCTCTACATTGACCAAATGCTCGAACGCTTAACAGTCCATACTTACTACTGCTTCCTTAACGGATATTCAGGGTACAACCAAATACCCATTTCCCATGAAGACCAAGAGAAGCCTACCTTTACTAGTTCATTTGGCACCTTTGCATTCTCTAGTATGCCTTTTGGCCTTTTCAATGCCTGCAATGTTTCAAAGGTGTATGACTAGTATTTTCAGCGACATGGTGGAGCATTTTCTCGAAATCTTTATGAACAATTATTCCATTTTTAGTTCCTCATTTGAATAATGCTTGTCTCACCTCACTATGGTCCTTCAGTGCTGTCAAGAAAAGAAGTTAGTACTCAATTGGGAAAAATGACATTTCATGCTGAAACAGGATATTATTTTAGGTCACGTTGTCTCTCGCTCCGGTATTGAGGTAGACAAATAGAAAGTGAACTTGATTATCACATTTCCCATGCCTAAGTATGTTAAGGACATTCGCTGCTTCTTAGGACATGCGGGCTTCTACCGGTGCTTCATTAAGGACTATTCTAAAATCGTTCGACCTTTAACAACCCTTTTATCTAAATATGTCCCATTTGTATTTGATAATGCATGTGTCGCAGCTTTTGAGAGCTTCAAAGCTAAGCTCACCTTCGCTCCTATCATTCAACCTCCCAATTGGTCTATCCCATTTGAGCTCATATGTGATGCATCTGATTTTTCACTTGGTGTCGTGCTTGGCGATAGGATTGACAAACGCCCCTACGTCATCTATAATGCTAGCAAAACCCTCTATGATTCTCAACTTCATTACACGACCACTGAAAATGAGTTGTTAGCGATAGTGTTAGCTCTTAATAAGGTTCGATAATATTTCATAGGTTCCCTTATCATCGTTTACACTGGCCACACTTCCCTATGGCACCTCCCTCACAAGGAGGATTCAAAACCATGATTGATATGATGGATTCTCTTACTACGAGAACTTAAACTTGAAATACGTAATAAGAAAATTTGTGACAATATAGTCGCTGAACATCTTTCTCGCATTATTGTCACGTCTGACTCTGATCATGTTCCCATTTCTGAGCCATTTCTCGATAAACAACTGTTACGAGTTTCCACTATTTTTAACCCACAATTTCTTCAAGCAACACACCCAAACTCTAATACAATTAATCCCAACATCATACAAGAGCATATATACCAGTTCTAACAATTCTACAACATTGAAACCATCAATTAATTCATAAATCTCAAGATTTTATCAAGGTTTTCTACACAAAACCCTAGCTATGGTGTTCTTAATATAAACTCATCAAAACCCAAATTTCTTTCATGTTCTTTACCCCATAATTTTTTATTTCATTTTGTCTACAGAATGGGATTCATTCTACATGAAATCCTACCCAGAATCATGGATTTTATTCATTAATCTCCCAAGAACATTATCAATTTACATTAAATCAAGAACCCTACATTACATAGGTATTATAACTCATTAAATCATGCAAGATAAACGCTTTCCTTAATTAGCAGATCTGATTTCGTTTTTGTAAGTGATGAAAGTGTTCCTCCCTTGCTTCCGATCATGATTCTAGTAACAACTTAGAAGAAAAAGAGGTTGCACCACCAAGAACTCCTTTCTTCCTCTCAAATGCCCTCTCCTCTCTCCTCATTTGATTTTTAAGGTTTGAGTTATGTTATGCTGCTGCCCCAAATGACTAACCTTAGGTTTTAAATCCCAAATCCCAAAATTAGGCTAACGGCCCAAGCCCAAGTGACCTGAACACTCTCTCTCGGGTACATTATTTTGACTATCTCGACCCTTCTGGAACCAATCGTGAACTCAAAATTGCCTTTCGATTCATACTCTAATAATTTCCTATCTCGACCTCATATAGTCTGCACATGACTCCCGATTGAGATAAAATATTGTCACGCCACTAACACTCGCTATAACGTAAAATAATTATTTACTATTCACCTAGTATTTTTATTGCATAATATTAATCACTATCTCTCTCGATTAATATTTTAATAACCACATAATAATTAATTTAAATAAATTACGTCACACATGTAATTTAAATCAGCCGAATTAATTAAATATTAATTACTCAGAAATACGAGGTGTTACATACTTCCCCCTTACAAAAGAATTTTGCCCACGAAATTTAGGACATGCCTGCGGTGAATAACTCCGAATACTGCTAATGCATGTTATCCTCTCGCTCCCATGTTGACTCGTCAACATTGTGGTGCCCCTACTGAACTCGAACCAAGGGTACCCCTTAGACCGCAGCTTACGCTCACTACGATCAAGTATCACCATCGATCTCTCCTCATACGAGATATCTGGTTGCAAGTCTATCTCTTCTAATGGAATGTGCCAAAAAGCCCTCTCGCTCCTCCGGTACCTCTTCAGCAATGACACGTGAAACACGTCGTGAATCTGCTGTAAGTGCTCCGATAGTCCCAACCTATATGTCACTGATCCCACCCTCTCTATGATCAGAGACGGTCCCACATATCTCGATGCTATCTTCCCCTTCTTACCGAACCTCATGACCCCCTTTATAGAAGACACCCGCACCAAAACCTGGTCACTAACCTCTAACTTTATATACCTCCTATTTGCTTCGGCGTAGCTCTTCTGCCTATCTTGAGCTATCCGGATGAGCCCACGGATCAGCGCAATCTTGGCAATGGTGTCCTGAATCATCTTTGGCCCCAATAACTTGTTGTCCCCCACTTCTAACCAGCAAGCGAACGAACGACAAGGACGTCCATACAATGCTTAAAATGGTGTCATTACCATGATGAACTGGTAGGAGTTGTTATATGCAAACTCCGCCAATGGAAGATATCGATCCCATCCTCCCCTGAAGTCAAGTATGCACATCCTAGGCATATCCATTAGCATTTGATTAACTCTCTCTGTCTACTCATCTATTTGTGGGTGATACGTTGTACTCAACCGTAAATTTATGCCCATGAACTCCTGAAAACTATACCAAAAACGGGACATAAAGATCGTGTCCCGATTGGATACAATATTAATCGAAACCCCGTATAGTCATACAATCTCTGCGATGAACAACTGTGCATACTATCATGTCTCAAAATCCATGTGAACCGGTATAAAGTGGGCCACCTTAGTCAACCGATCCACTATTACCCAAATGGAATCGTGACCTCGCTGTGATAGTGGTAACCAGGTAATGAAATCCATGGAGATGCTCTCCCACTTCCACACTCGAATCTCAACTGGCTGCAACATCTCCGTCGACCTTTGGTGGTCTACCTTCACTATCTAGAAGGTAGCACACTTCGAGACAAACTCCATTATATTCCACTTCATCCATGACCACTAATACTGCCTGCGCATATCCCGATACATCTATGACATCACTGCGTGTCTCAATTCCTCATCCTCTGGAACCACGAGTCTCCCATTAAAATGCAGACCTCCCTCTGAACTGATCGAATAAGACTCTGCCCCATCAACTAACAACTGTCGAACCCTGTCCTGGAAATACTGATCTCCTGCATGTGCTTTCACTACCCTCATAACAATCTCGATCGTGACAACTAATACGGACACACAGGCCCTGGCAATCTCATCATCATATTGAAGCTCTCTCCACTTTGTCCTCCAAACCTCCACTATCTCCTTAGTAAGTTGTCGACTGAACGCATTTGCAACCACATTAGCCTTCCTAAGATGATACTGAATATCGAACTGGTAATCCTTCACGAACTTCAACCACCTCATCTGCCTCATGTTCAGATCCATCTTCGTGAACAAATACTGAAGTGATCTATGGTCCGTGAATAAGGTAAACAACTCCCCCAAAAGATAGTGTCTCCATATCCTCAAGGCAAACACAACCACCGTTAACTGCAATTCATGGATGGGATAATTCTTCTCGTCTGGATTAAGCTTGCGAGACGCATAAGCTATAGCCCTCTCCTACGGCTTTAGTATACCCCCCAAGTCACTACAAGGATGCATCTGTGTGAACATGGTACTCCACTCCTCCCCTAGGTAGTGCAAGTACAGGTGTTGAGGTCAATTTTTCCTTTAGCTCATCGAAAGCTAACTGATAATGGTCGTCCTAAACAAACAGCACCCCCTTGTGAGTCAAGTTTATTAACGAACCCTCAATCTTTGAGAAACCCATAATAGATTGCCGATAATATCCTGCTAGCCCTAAAAAATTGTGAACCTCGATCTGTGTTGTGGGTTATCCCCACTCCCTCACCGTCGATACCTTACTCAGATCAATCACAATACCGCTATCACACACAATGTGGCCCCAAAACTGCACCTCCCGAAGCCAAAACCCACACTTCTCAAATTTTGCATGCAACTAGTGATCCCAAAGTGTCTGCAAAATCATCCGTAAATGCTCGGCATGCTCATCCTCTAAGAAAGAGTAAACCAGAATATCATCAATGAACATTATCACAAACTGGTCATGGAACTCTCTGAAAACCCAATTCATCAAATCCATGAACACTGTTGGCGTATTGGTGAGCCCAAATGGCATCACCTTAAACTCGTAGGACCCATATCGTATCAGAAAATCAGTCTTAGGAATGTCCTCCTCTCTTACGCGTAACAGGTGATAACCAGACCTCAAATCTATCTTGGAGAAGTAAGCTGCTCCCCTCAGCTGGTCGAAGAGATCATCGATCCGAGGCAGTGAATACTTATTCCAAATTGTGACCTTGTTCATCTCCTTATAATCAATATATAATCGAAGTGATCCATCCCTCTTCTTTACGAATAACACCGACGCACCCCATTGTGATGTACTCCATCTAATAAAACCTTGCCCCAGGAGCTGAGTAATCTGCTCCCTTACCTCTAGCATCTCGGATGGGGCCATACAATAAGGCACTCGGGCAATATGTCTCATACCAGGTGCTAAATTAATAACGAACTCAATTTCCTGACTAGGGAACAACCCGAGTATCTTCTGGAACACGTTCTCAAACTCTCTCACTACTGAAATCGAGTCCAAAGATACAACCACCTCCTGCAAAGTCTCCTCCTTAACGTAGTATAGATGTGTGCTCGACCCTCCCTCTGAAAGAGGCATCACCATTAAGAACATCTCCTTCCCTGGGATGGAGAACACAATAGTCCTCCCGAAACAATCCACCATCGCTCGATATCCCACTAACCATTCCATACCCAAGATAATGTCGTAACCCTTCATATCTAACATAAGAAGGTCGACGACTAAACATAACCTCCCCACATCAACATCCACACCCCTACATATCGAGTGTATGAGTGGCCCACTACCCAATGATGACTCCACACACATTAGGAGACTACCCGTTGTCTCTAATAGGCCGGCGGCATGTGCAAATTTAGTCGTTATGAAAGAGTGTGATGCCCCATTATCAAATAAAATCATACCCTTAAGCCCGTGAATAGTAAATGTACCCTCTGTTGATAGTGGTGCCGGTGGATCCTACTGTATGGATGCATCTCGAACGTTATAGACACATATGTACTATAACTTCCTCTGTTGTGATGGGGTTGGTGGTGCTAGTGCTGTCGGAGCTAACTGTGCATGTTGCCCCTGCTAGGCACCCGGCTACTGTGGTCCTTTACCCCTCTGGGGACACTCTCTTTTCATGTGACCTGTCTACCTACACACAAAATAACGCCCTTGGAAGTCACCCTGCCTCTGGCCCTACTGACCTGTCAAGGTTGTCCTTGTTGCTGTCCTTGATGGCCTCGGCCCTGAGGAACGTGTTGTTGCTGCTGTTGAGGACCCTTCTACCCCTGCCAGAAACCTCATTCGGGTCGGTAACCCCCAGATCTAAATCTCTTGGCAAAATCCCCTGTCAAGAATCCTGCCCTGATTTTTTCCTGACTGCTGCTGTCGCTTCCCCTATCTTGGTCGGATGCCTGGGCTCACCTCCTCTCTTTCTCCCTTTCACATGGAAGCGATGGTCCTGGCAGTGTAATAGTATTTTATTAATGACATCTATATAAGTCACCCATGCAGGGTTGCCAATCAAATGCTGCTTGATCCTCCAAGTTAATCCATCCATAAACTTTACCTTCTTCCTTTCCTCATTGTTCACTTCGTCTGGCATAAATTAGCCAAACGAGTGAACTCATCCTCGCACTCGGCTACTGAGCGGTCTCCCCGAGTCACCTCACTGAACATCGTGTCCCTGTCCTCCATGGTGGTAACTGACTCCCACCATTGTAAGGCTGCCCCGACCAATCTGAATGTGGCCAACATCTGCTTCTGCACGTAATTGCAGTCAACCATGCGTAGGTGGCACTGTATATATTTCTTCCACTGGCATGTCGCAATCATGTCTGAACTCCCCTGAAAATCTGGTGGGTGGCCCTTCTGGAAAGCCTCCTTAACCCTCTACCACTCTGACGGCCCTGGGTGGGCTGGACAACTGACGCCACTGGCTGCGGTGGCTGCTGGGTCTGCGAAAAATGGAGAGCCACGGTAGTCATCGCTGCATTAATTGTCCGCGCCACAATCATTGCCACCTCTGCTGCTAACACTGATCCCTGCAGTGGTTGTACTTGAGGTGCCTGTGGCTCCTGTTAAGCCTCCTTCACATTATCCCTTGTCACTGCACTCGCCGCTTGTCCTCTCTTGGGTGGCATCTGAAAATAGATTGAATTGTATGAGTTCACAGTCAATACAAAATATAACACCAAAAGAATGTAATCTCAAATACGTAATTATGAATTCAATAGTCCTAATAATAGGGCTCTATGTCAAAGAACGCTACGCTGAAATCGTAGTACGCTGCACAGATCCTATAGACACTAGAACCTGGCTCTGATACCATCTGTGACACCCCGCCTGATTTAATCACGGGTGATCATTCCTTTATCAAAATAATCAGGAATCTCATATGGTTCATTCTTAGCATCACTATCGAAAAACTTTTTAATTATTAACGGTGCCAAATTTTATCTTTCACTATTATAACAACATGCGGAAGTAAATTAAAATAACCAAACCATCCACACAATAATAATCTGAACAATCACACGACAAATATATAAATAAATAAGACCGTACCATCGGTTCCAAAATAAATAATCCAACTAATATGAAGCAAATAATATTGAATCTGAATACAGTCGGATAATCTGAAAAACTATATAGTCTGAGTGGAAACACGTCCAAATGAAATACTGAGAGATCTCCTATCCATAACGGAATAAAATGAAGCGTCTAAAGTAACTCCTGCAAGACTTCACAAGTGCTGCAGCTACGCATCCCTAGATAGAATCATCAAGCTTGACATTCCTGTGGCTGGACACCTAAAAGGTTTTGAAAGTATTTTGACACGACTCAGAGTCCAAGAAATAGTTTGAAAGTGTTTAAATCACAAATTAAATCAGTTATTAGATACACATGTTAGTTCCACGTAAACTCTCTTAAGATCTCCACCTCTCAACTACTGTGAGCGCTTAACGCTTACTACTAACCCAACTAGTTATACTACCACACCTAACTAGTCCTGTTACATCCTTCCTATCCCTTTACACTATTTCAAGTATTTCCTTCTTTTTATCTCCTAAGTCACTTTACGCTTAAAGTTAGTTGATCTTTTCCATTTCCATTGATTATATAACATACACACTAGTTATATAAATACTACATTTACACCTTGTAGTTTTAACTCGTATATAATTTATCTACATTATTACATACGTATGAATATACTACAACAATCACACACATGT
Source organism: Sambucus nigra (assembly GCA_949130495.1). Lineage (NCBI taxonomy): Eukaryota > Viridiplantae > Streptophyta > Magnoliopsida > Dipsacales > Adoxaceae > Sambucus > Sambucus nigra. The sequence goes on along the minus strand of OX422215.1, from coordinate 296,968,174 downwards.
CGCGTATAAAACCATCCTTCCGAGCATTAACCCATTGGATGCTTGTCTCTAAAATGCTATCATCCCAGGTATGCTCACTCTAACCAGATTACCATAAATAAGTTAACTCACACCGAAATAGGTAAATAAAATTGCAAACATAGCAGAGGCGGTCATATTTTCCCGAGAGTGAGACCGAATCAAGCCCAAAATGTCCGACCTCGAAAAATAAATCACGCAATAAAAATACCAGACGATATGACCTGGGAATTATACTCTCCTTACATTCACTAGTCAGGTGATTCACCCATATCGCGCAACCTCCTATGATAGCACAAGAGGGTTATGTATTCACATAAATTTTTAACACCGATATTTATAAAGAACACAAGTGTGTGTGTGTGTGTGTGTGTGTGTGTCTATATATATATATATATATATATATAGGGAGAGGTTCTCTATTGGACCATAATAACACATTAATTTTAATTCATTAACAAAAAACACATAATAACACATTAATTTTAATTCCTCTAGTGTAACTGGTCCGCGCCAGCGGCACCAAACACGCGTGTCGATCGAACCTCCCCCCACCCCACCCCACCCCCATGGCAGCCCTGCCGTCATAAGGGCTGCCATAAGGGCTGCTATGGTGGTGGGTGGGTGGGGGGGGGGGGGGAGTTGGGTCTCGAGTGCCGCTGGCACAGACCAATTACACTATAGAAATTAAAATTAATGTGTTTTTTGTTAAGGTCCATTAAAAAGTCCATTCTTTTGGTCCACTAGAGAACCTTTCCTATATATATATATACTACTTAAAAAGAGGGAAGTTCCTCTTCAAATCTTAAAGTACTAAACTACCCTCATTAAATTAACATTTCCTATCATACCCTTAATATTAGTCTCACACATTCATTAAATTAAAATCATTCCATGAAACTTAACTTGATACGTTCTCTCTCCTAATACATTCATCTAACAAAACTTTCAAATACATTCATCTTGAAACCCTAGAAATCAAAAGTCAGCTGCCCAAGTTCCTTCATCTTCCCATCAGATTCATATTGCATAGTTTCTTCGTTGCTATTGTTTCTTGTCCAAAAAACAAGGTCAATACTCCTAATTTCCTCTCTAATTTTTTACTTCTTTTTCATTTGCCATCAAAAGTATGCATTTGTTAATTTGAAGCAAATACATAATTTTTGTAATTATATCTATCTCATTCATGAATATTGTCTCTCTTTTGTGCTCAAATTTTGTATTTCCAATTTTATTGTTGTTCTATTCATGTTTTATAATAATTCTAAATTCAATGTTAATTTTAGAAAAATTATATATATTTTTTAAGTTAAGGAATTACCAAGTTCACACCTTATCAGAATATTATTTTTTATGCATTCATATGTATTTCTCAGTTGGACATATTTGTATTCATGTTTATTTCTTAAAGATTCTAAAATTCTTAAAACACTCCAATTAAGTTTTAAAAGACAAACTTTCCCTTTTCTCTAAAGATCAAACAAATATTTTTTTATTTGTTAATTTTTTTCAATAAAAAATAGTATTTTAAACTATTTTTTAAAACATTTTTTTATTTTTTAAAATTAAAAAATAACTGTTTTTTATAAAAACTGTTACATAAAACTGTTATGATAGTTTTAAAAAACCTTTTTTATTTAAAAAAATGTTATGATACTTTTATAGAAGTTTTTTTTAAGATAGATTTAAAAACTGTTTTTTTTCAAAAAAATAATTTTTTACATATAATTGGGAAAAAAATTAACAAATAAAAAACTGTTTTTTAAATTGAAAATTGTTTTTATAACCGAATACGACTCAAATAAAAGCAACTCGACACGACAAATTTTTTTTAACCAAACATGAACAGGATCCTAATAAAAGTGACACGACGCAACATGAAATATTATTTTTTACAAAACACGAACATGATCCAAGTAAAAGTGTCACGCCAGAATATATGTTATTTTTTTAACCAAACACGAACCCAACCAAAATAAAAATGACACGACACGCCTCAAAATCTTATTTTCACCTATAAAAGTAATATAACACAACACGAAATTTCATTTTTTACCAAATACTAACACAACCCACTTAAAATGCAGCCCGACAAGCGCGCCGTGTTTGCATTTAGTAAAAAATGGGATTCTGTGTCATGCCATGTCACTTTCATATGTGTCATATTCATTTTACGTAAAATTGAGATTTTAAGGTGTGTCGTGCCATGTCGTGTTAATTTTATTTTGGTCGCGTATTATAAAACATTTTAAATAAAATGTACAAAAAACAGTTTTAAATAATTTTTTAAGTACCTAAAGATTTTATTTAAAAACAATTAAGATTCTAATAGTTACTGTTTTGGAACTACTAACTTTTTATTTTTATAAAACAATTTTTGTAACAATTTTCTTAAAACACTCCCATGCTTGGATTTTAGTTAAAACAATTGTTTTAAAATAAAATCTTTAGGCACTTAAAAAATTGTTTAAAACTGTTTTTTTGTACATTTGTGTGGGTACCCGAATTTAGCATTATGGGCCTAATAAAAACGGCCCAAAATCCGGACCCCTTGCCTTAACTGAATAGGATTAGGATTTAGTCTCCTCCCATGCTCTCGTATAAGAGATGTTCCAGGAGAAGATGGTAAATGTGGGGGAGTCCAACAACCCCACTCCCCGAAGACATACATGTATATAATAAATCCTAAGTCTGGGGCAAAGGACACGCACTGTATTCTCTATAAACGCTCCCCGGAGTATATAGAAATAATACTGACTGCACCACCGTGGACGGAGGCATTCTTGCTGAACCACGTGTATATTGTGTTGTGTGATTGGCATTTTATCTTCTTTATTTTCCTTGGTGGTTGCGCTTCTCTCATTTATTTGTGTTGCATATAATTGTCACCACAATTGGCACCGTCTGTGGGAACGTTTGTCTTCCCTGAGAAAGCCCGCACCAAAAAAAGAAGTTCGAAATGTCTGGTCACAGCAGTAATGCTCCTCAGGTAGGAGATATCCAAGAACAACCTGCTCCTCGCAGGATCAGATCTGAAGTTCGGCGTTCAGATCAGAGGGCTCACCTGGAGAGGCCAGCCTCAGAGGAAAGCCAATGACCAGTGAGGTCCACGCAAATCTCCAGACTGATTGATGCCTATGAGGCAAGGCTCCAAGAGCAAAGGGAGTCCTCTCGCAAGCAGGAGGCTGAGAATGCTCGCCTCAAAAGGAAATGAGAGAGGATGGAGAAAGAACTCCATCGCAGCACTAGGCGACATCCATACCGCACTCCTAGCCCTCAGGCGATCAAGTCTCGTAACCGAGGAAGGAGTCCTAAGCGTGGGTCCCTAAAGAGTGAGAGACACGAGTCAAGCAACGACTCACTCGAGCACCAGCGACCGGCTCGCCGTTACAGGAGCCCAGCTCCAAGCAATGAGAACATACGAAATTTGATCCGAAGAGAGATGGACCAACACCCAGCACATCGCGGTGCAAGATCAACCAGGGAGCTTGCTAGACGAGCTCTCAAGACCCAGATGAAATCCACTTTCTCGAGGGAAATAGAGAAGAAGAAGCCCCCAAGAAATTCGTTATTCCAAGATTCAAGATTTATGATGGAAAAACTGATCCTATTGATCACGTTAGGCAGTACAGGTAAGCCATGACCCTCTGGAACCACCGAGATGCGCTGATGTGCTGAATTTTTCCCTCGAGCCTGCATGACATGGCATAGAAATGGTTCGAAAGGCTCCCTCACAGGTCCATCAGGAGCTTTGAGTCCCTGAACGAGCTTTTTACGGCCCGCTTCATTACTAGTAGCTCCTATCCCAAAAGGATGGATGCTTTGCTAACAATGAAGAAGACATCTCAAGAGACCCTCCGAGACTACGCGAAGAGGTACTGGGAATTATTCAATGAGGTCGAAGACTGCTCGGAGCAGGTAGCCGTGGCCTCCTTCAAAATTGGGCTACCCAACACTTCCCTTCTGTACCAGTCCCTGACAAAGAAAGAGGCCACGACCATCGACGACCTGATGGCTCGCATCGAGAAATATGCCAAGGTGGAGGATGTGACCCGCCTCAGCACAGGAGATAACAGTCGAACTAAGCTCGCTGCCAAAGGCAATGACAAATCTGAGAACTAGAAGAAAGGAGGAAAGAATGGGGGCAAGAATGGCTCTAAGAACGGAGGCAGGAACGATGTAGAAAAAGCATTTCATGCAGTCAACACTGTCTTCAGAGAACTAATTTACAAGATTCTCGCAAAAATCAAAGACGAGCCATTTATTAAGTGGCCCACAAAGATGGGAGGAGATCCCTCAAAGAGAAATAACGCGTTGAGATGCGCCTTTCATAAAGAAGGAGGACATAAGACTGAGCATTGCAAAGATCTTAAGTCCCACCTCGAAGAGCTGGCCCAGTCTGGGCATCTGAACGAATTCGTGGAAAAGAAGGCAGAGAAAGTCGCTGCTAATGGAGAAGCAAGACCTGACAATGTACTCGAGTACGATGCTGGCCATGAATTCGCAGTAATTCACGGGCATCTGATGCGAAGCAAATTCAGGGGAATTCAGCTCGGATGGAGGTAAAGAAGCTTACAGCAGTGATGCAAGCTTTCCAGATCGATCCAACAAAGACCCAATCAGGAAAACGTCGGCGAGCAGATGACATCGACTATATCAAACATATCTTGTTCACAGATGAAGATCTGGTGGGAGTAAGAACCCCACACCATGACGCCTTGATCATTACGCTCAGGATTGCCAACTATGACGTCGACAAGTTGCTCGTCAACCAAGGAAGTTCATCCGAGGTAATGTATCTCGATCTATTTAGGAAATTGAAGTTGAGCATCGTCGACCTGAAGGAGGCCACCGTCCCTCTAGTTGGCTTCGCTGGAAAAGTGACTATCCCGCTGGGAAAGATTGTGCTACCGGTAAGGGAAGGAAGTATCTCCAAGATGATTGAGTTTCTGGTAGTCGATATTGACTCATCGTACCAAGCCATCCTTGGCAGAGGATGACTACATGCGATGAAGGCAGTCCCCTCAACCTACCATCAGAAACTCAAGTATGTAACCGAGCGAGGAGTTATGGAGATCCACGACGACCAAGCTATGGCAAGAAGGTGCTTCATAGTAGCCATCTGACCTAGACCAGAGAAGAAGGCCGAGAAGCCCAACGAGAAGGGCGACGAATAAGAAGGTTTGATAACTTCAAAATAGAAGTTAAGGTACGAAAGACCCGGAGTGGAAAAGACCAGGCTCCTTCCTTCTGAGAGATTCGTGGAAAACTTGGAGGAAGTCACAGCTGGTGGTAGCAAAAAGGACAGGGTATTCTTGATTGGAGCTTCTCTCACAGATCAAGAAAAAAAGGAATTGACGATTTTGTTGAGAAGCAACGTAGACGTTTTCGCATGGAAACTATACGTGCTGCCTGGAATTAATCCCAGTGTGGGTTGTCATCGGGTGCATGTCGACCCCACTTACAAACCTATCACCCAGAAGGCACGGCGAACTGTGCCCGAGAAGGCAAAAGCCGTAGAAAAAGAGGTTGAGAAATTACTGGATGCAGGGTCCATACGGGAGGTCCAATTCCCCAAATGGTTATCCAACCTAGTAGTAGTTCCAAAGAATAATGGGAAATGGAGAGTTTGCATCGACTTCACTGACCTTAACAGGGCTTGCCCTAAGGACAGTTTCCCCATCCCAAAAATTGACCAATTGGTGGACGCCATAGCGGCTTACGAAAGAATGAGTTTTTCGGATGCATATTCGGGATATCATCAGATCCCTCTATATGCACCAGACCAGGACAAGACAGTATTCATCACTACCGTCGGATTATACTGTTACAAAGTCATGCCCTTCGGACTCAAAAACGCAGGGGCAACCTAGCAGCGACTGGTCACCAAAATGTTCAAAGACCAAATGGGAGACACCATGGAGGTCTACATCGACGATATGCTCGTCAAGAACAGAAATAAAGAAGACCACCTCTCAGACCTATCGAGAACCTTCGAGATCCTCAGGAAATATCGAATGAAGCTCAACGTGAGCAAGTGTTCTTTCGATGTCCAATCAGGAAAATTTCTTGGGTACTTGGTCAGTAAGAGAGGAATCGAGGCTAACCCGGACCAGATCGACGCAATCAACAGGGTGCAGCCCCCTCGCACAATACAAGACGTATAGAAGCTCACCGGCATGCTCGCTGCCTTAAACCGTTTCATCTCAAAGTCCTCCGAGAAATGCAAATCGTTCTTCCATCTTCTAAAGGGAAGTAAGACAGTGGAATAGAATCAAGATTACTCGCGATCATTGAAAGAGCTCAAGGACTACCTTAGCTCACCACCCCTGCTCGTCATACCCCAAGAAAGAGATTCCTTGTACTTGTACCTCTCCATCTCCAACCACACTGTGAATTCTGCGCTGGTGTGCGAGAAAGCAAAAATTCAGCACCCCGTTTATTACGCGAGCAAGACTCTATTAGAGGCTGAGCAGCGATACCTACCACTAAAAAAGCTCACCTTTACACTTATAGTAGCTTCAAGGAAGTTGAAGTACTATTTTGAAGCTCACACCATCATTGTTCTTACATCATACCCCCTTAAAGCAATCCTGAGGAAAGCGGACTTGTCTGGTAGACTGACTAAATGGTCAGTCGAGCTCAGACGATTCGACATCCAATTTCAACCAAGGAATGCAATCAAGGGACAAGTACTTGCTGATTTCATAGCTGAATTCACAGGCGAGCCTCCTCCAGAACAACTTCAACCGATGAAGCAGAGAGAGAACCACGCCACAAAAGGAGTTTGGAAATTATTTGTTGATGGAGCCTCCAACTCAAAGCAGGCAGGAGTGGGCATTGTGCTTGTTACTCCAGAAGATACAACCCTCGAACAAGGAATCAGGATTATATTTGAAGCCTCCAACAATGAAGCGGAATATGAAGCTTTGATAGCCGGCCTCGAGAAGGCACACACTTTAGGAGCGAAGCAGTTACAAGTGTTCGATGACTCATAATTATTCTCCAATCAGATAAGTGGAGACTACAACGCAAGAGATGAAAGAATGGCGGCCTATCTCGCCTTGGCCAAAAGGCTAATGGCCAGCTTTAAGGAAGTCAGTGTCCAGCAATTTCTCAGAGGACAGAACAGGCACGCTGACGCCCTGGCAGCCCTGAGCTCGGCAATCGATTCCGCTTGAAAAGAACGATCCCCATCGACTTCCTCGCTCACCCGAGCATCAACCAGAGCGACGAGCTACCAGGCGCGGAACCTATACTCCAGATTGAATTAGCACCCAGTTGGATGGACCCTTTAAAGAAATATTTGAAGGATGGTACACTTCCAAGTGATAGGAAGATCACTCATCAGATAAGAGTCAAAGATTCTTGCTTTCACTTATCTCCTGAGGGAAAGTTGTATAAAAGATCGTTCTCTGGCCCTTACCAGCAATGTGTTCACCCGAGGATTGTCGAGCAGATTCTACACGAGCTCCATAAAGGAATCAGTGGGATCCATATAGAAGGAAGATCACTCGTTGTTCGAGCTATAAAGGAAGGCTACTGGTGGACATATATGCAAAAATAATTAACAGCATACGCTCGTAAGTGCAAGAAATATCAACTACACGCCTCTATGGTTCACCAACTTGCCAGCGACCTAAGATCACTCACCAGCCCCTGGCCCTTCGCCCAATGGGGAATGGACATCGTAGGACCACTTCCTACCACCGCCGGCAACCGCAAGTATCTGTTGGTCGCAACATATTACTTCACCAAATGGATCGAGGCAGAGCCACTGGCCAACATCCGAGATGAAGATATGATGAGATTCATATGGAAGAACATAATTACCCATTTTGGAATCCCCAAAACCATCATCACTGACAACGGAACACAGTTTAAGAGTGGCCCATTCCAGAGCTTCTGCAATGATCACGGGATCAGACACTACTTCAGCTCGTTGGCATGTCCTCAGAGCAACGATCAAGCTGAGGCTTCCAACAAAATAGTGATCGATGGGATAAAGAGACAATTAGAGCGATCCAAAGGCGCATGGGTAAACAAGTTGCCTCATATTCTGTGAGCTTTTTGCACTACCCCACGTCGAGCAACGGGGGAAACCCCATTTTCACTAACATATGGAATGGAGGCGGTCATCCCATTAGAAGCAGGCCTACCAAGTATGAGATCCACCCATGTCGACCAGGGCCAGAATGATGCAGCATTGCTCGCTGAACTCGATCTAGCAGACGAACGTAAAGAACTTGCATTAGTTAAATTAGCGAGCTACCAGCAACAGCTCACAAGACACTATAATAAGAGAGTCAATCCAAGGGCATTCCAAGTAGGTGTCTTTGTCCTAAGGAAAGTCCTTTGCAGCGCAGTAAAACCGTTAGATGGCAAATTGGGCCCTGGGAGGGACCATTCAAGATAACAAGAGATGATATGCAAGGAGCCTATCACTTAGAAACGCTGGAGGGCAGAGAGATACCCCGAGCATGGAATGCGACAAATCTTAAGAAATTCTATTTCTAGTTTTTTCTTTGGTTTTCTTTATCAGTTTATACAAATGACAACTCATTTACCTGTGATCAATGAAAGTTGTTTGGCAGTTGCATTCTATAAGGTGTTAGGTAATTAATATATGGACTTTATAACTTGCACACCCTTTCCAAGTGACAGGCACACTACTCGGTAACGATAGCAGGTAAAACACCTTCCTCAGGTTTTCGTTAGGAAGCACGAACAACCTCTTAGCATTACCCCTAGCAATATATGATACCCTACAAGAGATCCTTAGGCAACTTGGCCAAGTCATATTGGTCGCCAAATAATGTTTAATCAACAAAACCCTGATCGGATAGAGTATCCAACACCAGGTGTGTCCTCCCCAATTGTCACACTTAGGCCTAAGGGAGTGTGACGACACGGCCTAAAAGGTAAAGTAAGGCAGAATGGTATCTCATAAGCATACTGGACTGGAGGGACACTTAGTCGATAATACAAACTTACCAATCTAGTCGGCCGAGAGAGGCCCCAGATTATTAAGCAAATAACAAATGATGCAAAAAATATGAAACACTTGTTTAGTCAGCGAATTCGCCCAAAACATAAATTTTATATTATTTTTACAACAGAAATGTACAACTCGTGCATAATCAACGAGATTGCCCAAAGCATCGATAATACATCGTTTCATTACATATGTGTACAGAATTACAACTAGTAAAATCCTAATGAGGTCGAGGCCTCTGAACAAGATAATCAACTACTTGTGCTCTTCGACCGTCATCCGGGTGAGGAGCTAATTCTTCATTGACCTGTTTCGTTTCTGACTCCAATAGCTGCCGAGGGATGGCATCGATGGGGATCCACTGATCATCCCTCCTGAAGGGATTAGGCCTTAAAGTGGAAGGAGAAATCTCATGATGATACCAGAGCATTGAGTTCCTTGGAACTTGTAACTCCCTTAGGGCTCAACCATCCCCTAATAAAGGTGAGCTCTTCAAATTCTGTCAGTCTCGTCGGAGCATCCACCCAACCTTGGTCGTAACCATCAGCCCATACTCGCCGGGGTCCTCTCTTAAACAGATGCCTCAGCCATGTGACATCCCTTTGGAGACCAGCAGCAATAACGTATGCTCGACGGACATCTTCACGAAGCTCATCCATTTCCCTGGCTGGGTTCCTTGCATTTGTACCATATCGCGAAACGATCGATAGGATAGAACCTCGTATCACCAGAGGAACGTCGCTCGGTCCTACGCTAGCTCGCGATGAGGAGGAACCCCTCAAAACGCGAGGCACAGTGCTCGATGCATGCTCCCTGAGGAGAAACACCTCTCTCCTCAAATACTCATTTTCCTGTTGCAGAATTTTCTTAATTTGGTTAATCTCGGTAGCATCAAGGAGCCTTGCCCTTAGAGTATTCACCTCCTCTTGAACAGAAGCTCCAACTTCTTCCATCTCCTGGAGCCTGTCTTTCAGTTTAACAACGAGATCAGTCTTCTTTATGAAATGCTTGTTCCTCAATCGCAGTGATTTGCAAATCCTCACGAAGGTATGATGAACTTCGGGACTTATATCAGGACCAAGCATTCTTACCAATTGAGAAGTGGTTGGTATATAGTCATCTACATCAACCAACTACAGGCCATAAAAGAGCAATAAAGAAAAAAAATAAATCAGAACACTTGGGGAAGAAACCTTCTCATTTCATTAATATGCAAAAGGATCAGAGTACATCGAGGAATAGAAAGGAAGATTACAAACAAAAATACAAAAGGAACCCTAAGGGTAAATTAGCTGGCTACCTCGGGCTGCCCAGAAGAAGCTGGTTGCTTCCCCTTGTCAGCAGCAGTAGGAGCACCTCCCTCAGCAGGGACAACCTATGTCACCGGAACAGGAAGGGCATTAGTAGGAACTGATTGGGAGGCAGAATCAAAACCTTCGATGGCTGGGGCAGGGGATTCATCCACAATTGGCTTTGGGCCTGGATCGTGCTCATCGAACAGAGGAGAGGCAACGTCCACCCCGACAGCCAAGAGGGCTTTGTTCCAACCTTTCTTGAAGTTCAGATGGCTGATGTAGCCTATTTGAACCTCAGCATCTTCATATGCGACAGCCCACCCGGAGTTATATGAATCTTCCTTAACGATGGTTGCCTTAGACTCCTTCTCCTTCAGCTTCTTGTTTAACACCTTGTTCTCCTTTACGACTGCCAACTTGCTCGAGCAGAATAAATCATAGGCCTGTCGCATCTCGCTCAGTTCTTTATCCACTGCCTCCCTTTCTCGGTTGGCTTTGATAAAGGCCAGGTCAGAGGACGTCCGGGCAACATCAGCAGCCTTCAAGCTAACATCGAGCTCTGCACTCTTCACTCTCAAAGCAGCATTCTGCTTATCCAGCTCGCCATTCTTATTAATCAGCTCATCGCGAGAGCGATAGAGCACAGCAAAATCAGTCACAAACTGCAAGTAAAAGAAGATATTAGAAGAAGGAAACAAATATAATTTGACGAACATTAGAAACGAGAAATAGACTTACTAAGGCTAGCCTCTGACTCGCTTGCAGGGCTAACTGGTCAGTCCCCATCGCCCTTTGGCGATCAACAGGAAGGACTGCTCTCTCGAGCAGCGCGGGGGCCAATTGAGGAGAAGTGGCAACCGAAGCCCCCGCTGGTAACGCAGACACAGGCACTAAGGCCTACCCAGCCTTTACCCTCACGTTCATTTTTCTCCTATCTTCCTCTTTTTACTTCTCCTTCTCTACCCTCCTCCTCTCCTCGACCTTCTTCCTCTCCTCAGTCTTCTTCTTCTCTTCTTCCCTCTTTCTCTCTCTCTCTCACCTGCTCTTCTTCCTTTCTCTTCTTCTTTTGCTCCTGAGCAGCAGATCGAGAACCAGTAGCAACAGCCCCACTGCTGGACTTCTGCTTCTTCGACCTTTGAGCAAGGAGCACATTATCATCATCATCACGAATCAAGTTCTTTCTTGGGGGAACCATTTCCTCGCTGGAACTACTAGATGAACTCGAAGGTTCTTGGGCTTCAAAAATCTCTTTTGAGCTAGAAGAATTATCATTGCTGGAGCTCTCCTCGCCAAAAACACCTTCGGCACCTCCTCTGGTATTACTCTCGAAATTGATCTCTTCCTCGTCCAACTGAATGGGATCGGCAGCAGCTTCTTCAGAGGTATCAAATTCAGGAATACTATCCACAGGCCTCACAATAAAACTGGATCCAATATTCTTGTACTCGAGCAGGAAAGCGGAAGACCGGAGATGTTCACCGTTAGCCAAAGTTCCAAGCTTTAATAAACTCGGAAGTTCGAACCTCGCTGAGGGCAGGCTCGAAGTTCTTTATCTTCGCTGAAAAGAAAACAGGAAAGTGTCAGAAAAATCACACATTAATAAAGAAATCAGAAGGGCATGGCAAAGACTACCTATGTACTCTTCCCCATAAAAGGGGACAGTGAATCTATCAGACCTCGACCCCTTAGTATGAGGGGAGAACTGCCAATTCTTAGCAAGAAATCCATCTTGCCAGTAGTCCTTATGGGAATCAGGTAAATTTACTACCAATACCCTATCAGGAATCCTGGCCTTGAGGTAAAGAAGACCAGAGATAGTTCAAGAGAAGGAATAACAAAAGAAGATTTCGGCGAGCCCTAATTTAGTGCCATAAAGTTAATTTATTTTATGGACACCATTAATTATCTTCCATACATTGGGAGAACACAGTGCAAGAACAATGTTGAAATAACCAAAGAAATGAAGAAACAAATTATTTTAGAGGAAAAGTAAGCCCCCTTTGAAAAAGTAACAGGACATGAATCCAATGAGCACCCTCTATCTCTTTAACATTCTTAGGGAGAGAGGCGCACTCAATCTCTACCCATTCTGGGATATTATAGAACTTCCTGAACTCAGACAATGACCTATTACCTATTTTCGACATTTATAAAACCTAAAAATAGTAAATTCAGAGAAAACTCAGCAAAAGAAACACAAAGAAAGAGCAAAGAGGACTTACGAGATGAAAAGATCACGAGAGATAGTGAAAGCGAAGAAAATGAAGGCCCGGAGAAGAAGACACGACAACTGAAACTCGCAGAAGGTGAATAAATGCAGAGAAATTTGAAACGACAATGGTGAAACGCTGCTCCAAATAGTTTTTAAATGCTCCCAATCATCGCGCACAAGACACGAAGCAACTGCCGCCTAAATCAGTTCTTGACTTTGGGAAGAGTTACACGATTCACAAAAGTGTCATTATGGAAAATCATTTAAATTTATTGAGCCCAGCTTGTGGCCCAATAACTTTAGGGTCAATTGTGGGTACCCAAATTTAGCATTATGGGCCCGGACGAGTAGCCTAATATAAACGGCCCAAAATCCGAACCCCTTGCCTTAACTGAATAGGATTACGACTTAGTCTCCTCCCATGCTCTCGTATAAGAAATGTTCCAGGAGAAGATGGTAAATGTGGGGGAGTCCAACACCCCCACTCCCCGAAGACAGACATGTATATAATAAACCCTAAGTCTGGGGCAAAGGACATGCACTGTATTCTTTGTAAATGCTCCCCGGAGTATATAGAAATAATACTAACTGCACCACCGTGGACGTAGGAATTCTTGCTGAACCACGTACATATTGTGCTGTGTGATTGGCATTTTATCTTCTTTATTTTCCTTGTTGGTTGCGCTTCTCTCATTTATTTGTGTTGAATATAATTGTCACCACAATTTTATTTAAAATGTTTTATAATACCGTCTATACATACCGCTGGCGCATACCAAGATACTAAAAAAATGGTCCCCGCCTATGCGTACTGCTAGCGCGGATTAGTATTTTAAATAGTAAAAAGATTATTTTTGAAATTCCTCTGTGTTGGAATTTTTTCACACTGTATGGTTCAATGTATTCATTTTGTCTCTCTACATACATATATTCTTCTTATTAAGTCTTGCGTCGGTTCAGGTTGTAACTCCCCAACTAAGAAAAACGTAACTTCCAAGAACAACCAAATAAGTGAGCAAAATGAGTCCAAATTACCTTACTGAAGCTGCAATTACATGCCTTGGTTGAATTATCTTTGTCAACTCAAACACACACTCTAAACTGTATCTTTAGCATCTTTAGATACTTAGTGTTCAAAGAATTTCAGTTTGTTCTTCCCTGCTTTTAATATTTAGTACTGAGTGTCACTTATTTAGTTCTTATGGAATACAATGCACTTATTCAAGTACCATAATTCTTTTTTATTTTTTAAAATTAATTTACAATTTTTGTTTTCAATTCATCTTATTGCTGAGTAAATTGTTTTAATTTATTGAAAACTTAGGTTTGTCCATACTTAATAACCGGATGGATTCTCTTTGTTATTTTGTAATTTATATTCAATGAACAATAATGCAATTTCTCTATCTCACGTAATTTATCTTTGAAAGTTGTTGTATTGATATGTAAAGACTGATAATCCATCCATCATATTATGTAAATGTAATGACTAAAAAGAACTAATGCCCTGTTTAACTTCATAGTGATGATTATGTAATTAAACATTTGGGTATCAATTCCTCACTTAGCGATTTCCTTCTAAGGATTGACAATGGGACGGAAGCATCAACACATGATGAGGGACCCGAACAATCTCTCATTGACGTTATCTTCTCATCATTAAATATAAATGCCAACTCGCCAAATTTCTTGGCAGATCGGGCAATTCTTGCAACAAAAAACGAGCACATAGACTCACTCAATGATATGATGATTGATATGTTCCCCGGAGAATTGAAGACATTAAATAACCTTGATGAATCTGTGGATGACACGCACAACTATTACTAAGAAGAATTTTTAAATTCTTTGATGCCAAATGGATTGCCACCACACGCATTTAAATTTAAGCATAATTGTCCAATCATTCTTCTACGCAATATAAATCCATCAATTGGATTATGTAACGGAACAAGAATATTGTACAAAGGTTCTTCGGATAATGTCATCCATGTTCGTCACTCATAAAATTGAAGAGGAAGAAGAACCTTTGAATCCTAATAAACGTCAAAAGCAACATATTTAAGTATTAAATTTTCAGTTTTTAGGATTACACACTGTTTTTATCAAAGGTCATCTTTCAATAACTGCGATTTGGAATTTGCTTGCTGAAGCTTTTTTTAACTTCTTTTTTTGAGTAGGGAATTTTGAGTTCGTTTATGATAGATTTAGAGTATTCAGAGGAATATCTTGTATAGTTTACAGCTGAATGGAGGTTTGATTTTTGAGGTAATGATTGATGCTTCGTACTAGGTACTTTATGTTATATTCGAACAAAAAAAATTCTACATAATGTATTGCAAATATTTTTATTACTTTGTTATTCACAGATTTGCAGTGGAAGATTAATATCTGGAAAGGGCCACACGTGCAACGCACGTGGGCACAACTAGTATATATTAAATCCGGCTAACTTGTGCCTAACTCCTGTAGCACTAGCCCAAAATACCCAAGTCTATTTCCCCGACTCTTATTTTATTTAATATCTCATCCATTAAATAAATTAATGTAAATTTCTGATACGCCCCTCGATCGGTTAACCATTGTCGATCAAAGTCCTAATTTACCCTCGTTAAGAATAACCGAGCCTTAATTACGTACCTACTGACTTTCCTTAGGCCTCGTATAATTATTTAACTTATCTTAAAGTCTTTCCATAATTAACTTCTTGAAAATATAGACAAAAAAAAATTCTAGGAATACCAGGTCATCTGAATCGGTTCTAGTAGGGGGCCGAACCGATTCTGGGGAGTAGTCGAACCGGTTTGAAACCCCTGACAGTCCTCTTCTTCCTTATTACAAGTTTCCACCATTTTTAATCCACAATTTCTTCATGCAATACACCCAAGCTCTAATATAATTTATCCCAACATCAAACAAGAGCATATGTATCAGTTATAACAATTCTCTAACGTTCAAACATCATTTAATTCATAAATCTCAAGATTTCCTCAAGGTTTTCTACACAAAACCCTAGTTATGGCGTTGTTCATAAAAACTCATCAAAACGCAGATTTGTTTCATGTTCTTTACCCCATAATTTCTGATTTCCTTTTGCTTACACAAAGGAATCATTCTACATGCAATCCTATCCAGAATCATGGATTTTATTCATTAATCTCCCAAGAACATTATCAATTTACATTAAATCAAGAACTCTACACTACATGCGTATTATAACTAATAAAATCATGCAAGATAAAAACTTGTCTTAATTAACAGATTTGATTACGTTTTTGTAAGTGATGAAAGTGTTCCTCCCTTGCTTCCGATCACGATTTTGGCAACAACTTAGAAGAGAAAGAGGTTGCACCACCAAGAACTCTCTTTTCTTCCTCTATAATGACCTCTCCTCTCTCCTCCATTGATTTTTAGGGTTTGAGTTATGTTATGCTGATGCCACAAATAACTAACCTTAGGTTTTAAATCCCAAATTCTGAAATTAGGCTACTGGCCCAAGCCTAAGTGACCCAAACACTCCCGCGTGGGCCCGACTATGTCTAAAAAGGCCTCAATACCCAAGTATAATCCTTGGGTACACTATTATGACTATCTCGACCCTTTCAAAACCAACCGTGACCTCCAAATCGCACTATGAGTCATTCTCCAACAATTTCCTATCTCGACCTCATATATCCTACATGCGAGTCCTAGTTGAGAGAAAATATTGTCACGTCACTAACACTCGCTATGACGTAAAATAATTATTTACTATTCACCTAGTAATTTTATTGCATAATATTAATCATTATCTTTCTTGATTAATATTTTAATAACCACATAATAATTAATTCAAATAAATTATGTCACACGTGTAATTTAAATAAGTCGAATTAATTAAATATTAATTACTCAGAAATACATGGTGTTACAATTATAAACTCTTAAGTCATAAGACACACATAAAGTCTTCTTTAGAAGCTTAATATCAATAGTAATGAATAATCCCAAAAGAAAATCAGTATAATGTAAAGTCCAAATACAATACAAAAGAGATTAACTCTTTGAAATATTTTTACGTAACTGAGATATACAACTTAAAACCAGTCCTAAGATAGAGAATAACTTAAGCAAGTATTAGGTCCTAATAACCGGGTCGAATAGAATTATACGACCAGAAATCCAAACACAAAATATTAGATCTGGCTTTAAACAGGGAACAGAAAAATTAATTATGTATTGAGTCCACTATAAGATCAGTAAAGAATATTATGTTAGGAATAACACAAACACTTAAACAGAAATTATCTATGTCCAGATTTAAGTATTCTAAAGAATAGATAGGAGTTAGGTTCGTAGAATCAGTTCAAATGGAACATGAAATGAGAAAATCAATTTAATCATTACAAACAAAAAGATCAATGAAGTTAAGTTTGTTATGTCTACTATTTAATAAATACAAAAGTAAAGAATTATGAATTATAATCTAATTACAGAAATAAAACGAAATTACAGAAAATTAACACTTACTTGAATTTGCAGAAATAATAATAGAATAAGAAAAGAATCTGAGCCCTGTAAATGTTCACAGTGTCCTTAAGACAATTTATTCCCTCCAATGTGCTCCGAGGTTGATGAATATTGTCTCCCAAGATAGAACGGATTTTTCAATTAATTATGTAGCACGACAATAATTAATTACGACGAAATCAAATTCTGTGAGTTTTACTTAACAACAATGCAACAGATGTGAAAAGAGTTATGCAGAATAAATAATTTTCTGGAACAGATATAACAGCATTTTGGAGGAGGAAATTTTTCCTTAGTTTTAAAAACGGAGGGAGGCATTTGTATTTATAGCAAAGTAAGTGACTGTTGGCAATAACTGACAAAAACAGTTAAACGAAATTAACTGCTGACTGTTGGCAATAACTGCCAACAGTTTATTAATTAATTAATTAATTTCGTAATTAATTAATAATTAAAGCCCAGAAAGTTAAATTAATTCGGTCCAAAAATGTAGGAGATTTTTATAAGCCCGCGCCGAGCCGACGGACAGACGCACGCGGACCTTTGACCGAAAGTCAATCCGTGCATAACTTAGGTCATCTCCCCTTCAAAGAGTTGGGATACCCCAAGGCATCCAAGCCTTAGTCCATCATTTAGGTTTTATTACCTCATCATTTTCTCACTACTCTTCCAATATAGGACAAGAGTTAAAACATACCCAATACATTAACTTTCATTGCTTTGTTAGTCACTTTGGGGACATATTTATCATTCATAACTTAATGAAATTGGACATGTGAATATACTATGTTAATCTCCTTGCGGAGGAGAACGTGTTCGTATATTGTTCCACAATTATCGTAGTGTGGGTCCTACCTAAATTTGAGCTCAAAGTTGCTCAAAATTTTGTCCAGAAAAATCTGGACAACTTTTTCTAAGTCCAATTTCCAACAAAGTTTAGGGTTTCAAAAACTTAGTTTTGCACAAAAATGCTTTTGGGACAAATATTACGGGTATAGGTCCCAAACAGTCTCACAAAAGGTTATTCATAACTAATGAACTAAAATCAGTTTAAACTCTCAATAAAACTAGGTTTGGTTTTAACAAACAAAAAAAACTCAGCTTAATTTGAACAACGAGAAAATGCTTCTTTTAGATCTAGAGAGCTTAGAGAAAGTTTTGAACATGCACAGTCCAATTTGTTTAGAACTAATTTATAAATATATATATATATATATATATAAACTAAATGTTTAAAGAAGTTTACCCACCGATGTTTATTCAAAACTTAAGTCAGAATAGGTATGCAAGTTCTGGACTCCAACAATTCAAATGATCCAAATCAACAACATGAAAAAAAACCCTTCAACCTGGGAAGTTTAAGAAAATAAACATTTGAAACATGATTCTTAACAACTCCAAATCAATATAAAAAAAATCTTGAAAATTTTCCAAATCGTCAAGAATCAAAAATCAAAGCCTTAAACCTTAAATCAGAAATTAAACATTGAAACTTACGGTGTGTATACAAAGATCAGAAATAATGTTTGAGTGTAAAAGTATAGAATTATTAATGAAATAAATATTACATAATTAAAACTAAATTACAGAAAATTAGAATTACTTACTTGTTACAAGAATTATATATTACAGAAGAAAAAGAAATTGAATCCGAGCCCTATGTGATACCACAGTTTCCTTAAGATAATTTTATTCCCTCCCAAGTGCTGTAGGTTAATGAATAAATGTCTCCCAAGATAGAACGGATTTCGAATTAAGTCATGTAGAACAGCAATGAATTAATTCCATCGAACACAATTCTGTGTTTATACTCAACCAGACCAAAGAAATAATATGCAGGAAATGTATGCAATAGCAGTAGAAGAGGAATTATTTTCTGGAAAAAGATGTGGCAGAATTTCGGAATTATGGGAGGGAAATTTTTTCAGTTCTCAAATCTGTAGGGGAAAGGTTTAATTTATAGCAAACGTTTTGACTGTTGGGAACCGTCAAACCCGAATTTAACTGTCAAAACAGTTAATTTCGTTAACTGTTGACTCTTGAAATTAACTGACAAACAGTTAATTAATTTCATAATTAATTAACAATTAAAGCCCAGAAAGTTAAATTAATTCGGCCCAAAAATGTAGGAGATTTTTACAAGCCCAAGACGCCCGAACCGAATCGAAACGAATCGAGTCGGACGGACGGACGGACGCGCGCGCGTGTGGACCTTTGATCGAAAGTCAATCCGTGCATAGCTTAGGTCATCTCCCCTTCAAAGAGTTGGGATACCCCAAGGCATCCAAGCCTTAGTCCATCATTTGGGTTTTATTAACTCATCATTTTCGTACTACTCTTTCAATGTGGGACAAGAGTTAAACATACCCAATACATTAACTTTCATTGCTTTGTGAGTCACTTTGGGGACATATTTATCATTCATAACTTAATGAAATTGGACAAGTGAATATACTACGTTAATCTCCTTGAGTAGGAGAACGCGTTCGTATATTGTCCCACAATAATCGTAGTGTGGGTCCCACCTTAATTTGAGCTCAAATATGCTCAAAATTCTGTCCAGAAAATTCTGGACAACTTTCTAGGTCCAATTTTTCAACAATCCCCCACATGAATGATATATCGCTATAAATGAAACAGAACAGATGCAATGCAGATGCAGACACTGGTTGAGTAAAACTGAAGACTTATTGCATCAGGAGAAGTAGCCTAGTGGCCTTGAACTTTCCTTAGTGATATACCATCAAATTTACTTAGTTAATCAGTAGACTTCACGTCCTTGAACCGTCAACCATTTTTGTAAACCTAGACAACAGTATTAACACAACAATTCTTCAACACAGTTGGTTCTCATGTTTGTGTTTATTTTGGCCATGAACACCACTTGGTTCCGTGAGTATTTTAGAGAATATGCCTTTCATTATTCTCATAGAAGTGGCCCCCTTCTTACTCACGTAGGTGACTTCCAAAAAGAGTATCCTGCAATACCCCACTTAGACGTACTAATATATAGATGTCATTAAAAGCTTAAATTATCATAATATCACGGCAGATGTGCACTGTCTCATCTTTGGAATGGATAGGATTAAATATCCTCTAGTGATTACTGAATACAACGTAGTTCGGTTTTTTCATTGAACCTAGATCTTGGGATCTCCAGTCAGCTAGGTTGGGTTGTCACTATATTGATTCTTATTTATTTATTTATAGGCTTTAGACTCATTCCTCTCGATGATCTGTCAGCTTGCTCTCAGTTTAAACCTTTCGTTACTGGATCCGATATATTATCTTTTGACTTTACATAGTCAATTGAGATAATTCCATTTGAGAGAAGTTGTCTAACGGTATTGTGTCGACGACGAATATGTCGTGACTTTCCGCTATACATGTGATTTTGTGCCCTTCCAATCGCTGATTGGCTATCGCAATGTATACATATTGCGGGCACAGGTTTAGACCAATTTGGAACATCCTCTAAGAAATTTTGAAATCATTCAGCTTCTTCTCCATCTTTTTCTAGTGCAATGAATTCAGATTCCATTATCGATCTAGCAATGCACGTTTGTTTTGAGGATTTCCAAGATATGGTTGTACCTCCAAGGGCAAACACATACCCACTCGTAGACTTAGTCTTTTGTATCAGATATCCAATTTGCATCGTAATGTCCTTCAACAATAGCTGGATATTTTGAGTAGTGCAGTCCATAGTTTTGAGTATATTTTAAATAACCCAAAACTCTCAATATTGCTTTCCATTGATCTCTTCCTAAATTACTCGTAAATCGACTTAGCTTACTTATTGAGTATGCTATGTCTGGTCGCGTATAGTTCATGATATACATTAAACTGCCGATAATACGAGAATATTCTAGTTCAGATATGCTTTCACCATTATTTCTAGCTAGATGTAAATTTACATCTACAGGTGTCTTGGTAGGAATAATATCATACTTCTTGAATTTTTCAAGTACTTTCTCTATGTAATGAGATTGAGATAATATAAGTCCATCCGATGTTCTAGAAATTTTAATTCCTAATATAACATCGACGATTCCCAAATCTTTCATGTCAAATCTACCACTCAATATTTGTTTTATAATTTTGGCAATTTCCAAGTTACTACCCAAGATAAGCATATCATCAACATAGAGGCATACAATGACATATCCATTTTGAATGTATTTAAATTAAACACATTTATCGCATTCATTAATTTTGAAACCATTTGATAACATTGCATTATCAAATTTTTCATACCATTATTTAGGTTCTTGTTTTAATCCATATAGTGATTTAACAAGCTTACATACTTTTCCTTCTTGTCCGGGAGCCTTGAACCCTTCAGGTTGCTCCATATAAATTTCCTCCTCTAGTTCACCATTTAAGAATGCAGTTTTTACATCCATTTGATGTATTTCAAGTCCAATAATAGCAGTTATTGCTATTAACATCCGAATGGACGTTATTCTTGCTACCGGTGAATATGTGTCGAAGTAATCCAACCCTTTTTTTTGCCTATAGCCTTTAGCTACAAGTCTAGCTTTATATTTATCAATTGATCCATTGGCCTTCAACTTCTTTTTGAAGATCCATTTATAACCTAACGGTTTTGAACCTGGTGGAAGATCCACTAGTTCCCATGTATGATTTTGTAATATGGATTCAATTTCACTATTAATTGCTTCTTTCCAATTGGAAGCATCGGGTAAGGATATAGCTTCTTTATACGATTAAGGTTTATTTTCTAGCAAATATGTTAGAAAATTCGAACCGAAAGAAATCGAGGTTTTTGCTCTTTTACTACGTCTTGGTTCATCCTCTATTGATTCAATAGGTTGATGAGTACCACTTGTAGTAGCTTGATTTGTCCTGTTAGAAGGACCAAACTCTCGGGTCATGTTATACCGGAATTCATTTTCAAAAAATAAATCGTCCCTCGATTCAATAACCGTATTCACATGAATATCCGAAATCTCAGATTTACAAAACTAGAAATCAATATGCACTGCTATTAGTAGTATAACCGATGAATACACAATCCACGGTTTTTGGCACTATTCTTACTTTTTTAGGTTGAGGAACCATCACTTTGGCTAAGCACCCCCACACTCGTAAATATATATAGGAAGGTCTTCAACCTTTCCATAATTCATAAGGTGTCTTGTGAGTCTTCTTGTGAGGTACTTTATTGCGAATGTAATTAGCAGAAAATAAGGCTTCCCCCCACAAGTTTTGTGGAGCTCCTGAACTTAATAACATTGAGTTCATCATCTCTTTCAAAGTACGGTTTTTGCGTTCAGTAACACCATTCGATTGAGGAGATAAGGAGCGGTTGTTTAATGAATAATCCCATTTTCAGAACAAAATTCCTCAAATGGATATTCATATTCACCTCCTCTATCACTCCTAATAGCCTTTATCGCTTTGCTTAATTGATTCTCAACTTCATTCTTATATTGTTTAAATGCATTAATAGCCTCATCTTTACTATGTAAAAAATATACATAGCAATATTTTGTGCAATCGTCAATAAAAGTAATAAAATACTTTTTTCCACCTCTAGTTTGAACAAATTTTAAATCACAAATATCGGTGTGAATTAAATCTAAAGGTTTAGTTATCCTTTCAATAGAATGGAAGGTTATCTAGCTAATTTAGATTCCACACAAATTTCACATTTATGATTTTTATCAATATTAAATTTTGGTAAAAATTCCAAGTTAATTAATCTACGCAATGTATCAAAATTAACATGTCCTAATCTAGCATGCCAAATATTAGATGACTCAATCAAGTAAGAAGAACTAGCAATTTCATTCATTGAAACAGATGTTTTTGGGGTTACAGTAAGAACATTGACTTTAAAGAGCCCCTCATTTAGGTATCCCTTTCCTACATACATGTCATTCTTAGAAAACACAACGATCAGACACAAACACAAGCTTGAAACCATTTTTAGTCAGGAGAGATCCAGAAATCAGATTCTTTCGGATATCAGGCACATGAAGAACATTGTTGAGAGTAAGTTCCTTTGCAGAAGTCATTTTTAAAGCAATCTTTCCTTGTCCCACCACCTTAGAAGTAGAAGAATTTCCCATAAAGAGGTTCTCCTCATTTCCCAAAGTCTTATAGGTGGTGAACATCCAGTTGTTTGCACAAATGTGTCATGTGGCTCCAGTGTCCACCCACCATTCCTTGGTATTTCCAACCAAGTTGCATTCAGAGACCACAGCAGAAAGATTCATATCCGCCAAATCATTGGCAATATTCTCACCCTCAGTTACATTTGCTTGAGCATTATTTCGATTTTGCTTCTTAGGCTTATGACACTCGCTTGAGCGGTGTCCAGGTTTACCACAATTGTAGCATTTTCCTTTGAACTTCTTCTTGTTATGTTTGGAAGTGCCTTCCCCATCATACTTTCGTTTGTTCTTCTTAGGACCTTCAACAACATGGACCTTCGTTTCCATTGGATTATTCCCACTTTTCTTTTGAGACTCACGGTTATCTTCTTCGATTCTCAGCCTGACCACCAACTCCTCCACATTCATCTCCTTTCGCTTGTGCTTGAGATAATTTTTGAATAAAGTCCAGGATGGTGGCAACTTTTCAACAATTGCAGCAACTTGGAAAGTTTCACTAAGTGACATTCCTTCAGCATGAATGTCGTGGAGGATCACTTGGAGTTCTTGCACTTGCGAGATCACTGATTTAGAATCAATCATTTTGAAGTCCAGAAAACGCCGACGATAAATTTCTTCATCCCAGCATCTTCAGTTTTGTACTTCTTTTCCAAAGAATTCCACAATTCCTTGGATGTCTTGATCGTGCAGTAGACATGATACAATGTCTTGTCCAAGTAGGACAGAATATAATTCCGGCATAGGTAGTCCGAGTGCTTCCAAGCATCAACAGCAGCAACCTTTTCAGAGTCATCTCCCTCTTGAATAGAGGAGCAATCTTCATATACAAACCTACCCAGTTGGCAGGTAGTGAGATATAAGTACATTTGTCCTTGCCAACGTTTGAAGTCAGCCCCAATGAACTTTTTCGGTTTCTCCCCGTGAGGCATAGAAACGGGTGCAGTCACATTTGTGTTGGTAACAGTCACTTTAGTAGGAGTAGTGTTCGTACTTTGCGATTCCATTTCTGTTACAAAAACAGAATTTTTATCAATGATAAAATTCATATATAATGAATTAATCAAAAACAGAATACAAAATTCTGTGCACCAATTTCTTCTAAATATAATTCACAATAAATGAATTCCAAAAGAATTTCAAATAATATTCAGAATTATACTATAATATAAAAAGAGGTTTATACTAAATAAAAATCTATGTCACACTAATTTTTTAATACTAAAAGTAATTCCATACAAAACAGAATTATAAAAAAAAAATTACATAAACAGATTTTAACAAAAGTTTACAAACAAAATTTATTTCTTAAAACAGAATATTCAAACAGTATAGAAATTAATTTTTGTATTGAAACTGTTTTATTAATTTCTGCAATAAAACAATAATATAATTCAATTTTTCTGTCAAAACAGATTTATTTCTAACAAATAAATTTCTGTAATAAAATAAAATTTTGTACACTACAAAACAGTAGAACTTAATAAAATTGTCTTAAGATATTTTCTGAAAAAAGATGTAGTAGAATTTCGGAATTATGGGAGGGAAATTTTTTCAGTTCTCAAATCTGTAGGGGAAGGGTCTAATTTATAGCAAACTTTTTGACTGTTGGGAACAGTCAAAACCGAATTTAACGGTCAAAACAGTTAATTTCGTTAATTGTTAACTCTTGGAATTAACTGACAAACAGTTAATTAATTATTAATTACCCCAAAAATGTAGGAGATTTTTACAAGCCCCGCCCGAATCGAACCGAACCGAGTCGGACGCGCGCGCGTGTGGACCTTTGATTGAAAGTCAACCCGTGCAAAGCTTAGGGCATCTCCCCTTCAAAGAGTTGGGATACCCCAAGGCATCCAAGCCTTAGTCCATCATTTGGATTTTATTAACTCATCATTTTTCTACTACTCTTCCAATGTGGGACAAGAGTTAAACATACCCAATACATTAACTTTCATTACTTTGTGAGTCACTTTGGGGACATATTTATCATTCATAACTTAATGAAATTGGATTAGTGAATATACTACGTTAATCTCCTTGCGGAGGAGAACGCGTTCGTATATTGTCCCACAATAATCGTAGTGTGGATCCCACCTTAATTTGAGCTCAAAGTTGCTCAAAATTCTGTCCAGAAAATTCTGGACAGCTTTCTAGGTCCAATTTTCCAACAAGGGTAGAGGAAATAGGTATTAGAACTCTCAAAAGATAAAAAAGAACACTCGTTTGTAGACAGAGGAAATCGATAGGTAATTTCGACAGCGTTAGCTAAATTTTGCAAATAAAATCTCTCGTTTTTCAACCAACACAGGCCTCATATATATACTAGACATAGGAAGGATCCAGAAACACCTCGGCTATCATAAATACCAACAATAATAAGGGTATAATGGTAAACAACAAGGACAGCTGAGGGTAACAAGGAAAACACAAAAATAATGGCACGTGTGTAATAAACCAAGGCCAAACCAGGGGAAGATTTGTAAAAACCCAGCAGGCATAACGGTCAAGCATTAACGCTTCTTCCATCTCACACGTGGTCAAGTCGCGTGAGCTGCACATTCTTCACTGATTGGCCCAAGTAGATACACACGGACCGACAGAAAACGACCCACTTAACCATCAAACGCCGTCGTTTTAATTTTTGTTAAAATGTTTAATTAAGCAATTAATATGTTTAATAAAAAGGTATTTTTAACATTTTAAAATCCAAAAAAATATGTCAAATATATATTTATAAAATTCTGGAAATATGATAAATCCAATAAAATATAACATAAAAATTATTTGAGTTAAAATACATTTTATGTATCTTTACACAAATATTTTAAATATTAACACATTTAAATAAAATTGTTAATTTAGGTTTTTAAATTATATAAAAGATTAATTTTTAACCAAGAATTAAATGCAGGACCATCAAGGGATAAAAAAATAATTTGTCTCAAAATTGAGCCAATAAAAACGGGGTATTTTCAATCTACTTGTGCTTATTGTCATAGATAACATGTTTTTATTCAAACATTTTTTCTCTAGTTTTTCTTATAGTTTCTTTGAATGTGTCTTGGTTTGTTTATTTATTTTCTTAATATTTCCATATTTCCAAAGAGTGGGGAAGTTTCGTAATGGTAAAGAAATTTAATTAAGGGGAGAATCAATCTGAGACAAAAGAAGGATAACAATAATATATATGAAGAGAAAATTTGTGTTCTTCGATTGTACTTTTTACATTATACTTCCTCGGGGACGTATTAGGGAGTTTTTATTAATAGGGAGTAGAATTTAAAATTTGTTGATGTATATTTGGTCGTTACCTATTGCATAGTTATATGTGATGCCTTATATATTATTACCTTTAGTTCATAACCGGTTTTTACTTTTATCTTAATCGTATATTGTGGTACGTTGATTTCAATCCTTTGGATTTTTTAATCATAGCTCATTTCTTTATAAATGTTTCATTATGTTCTCAAGGAAATTATCTCTTGATTCTTTAGTCTTTTCCATTGTCGATTCCATGACAAAAAAGGAAGAGAACATTTAATAATGGGAGAGTATCATTTTAAGATATTATGGAATAGTTTATGTGGGGATAAAATAATGAAAGAATAAACTCGCGGAATGAGGTTATATATTGTATCTTGTAGAGAATTTTGTTAAACGTAGCATATGTTCTTTAGTGATTTGATGAACTGTTTATATTATTATATCTTGTATTGATATTATTACTTACTACTTCTTCTTCACTATCATTTGATTACACATTGGTATCTTGGTGAGTTCGACAGTGCTTGACATGGAACAAGTATAAAGAGTTCTGAATGATCGATGACTCTCTTATGATTCATTCAAGTGTGTCTTTTTATCATGTGTGCCTTTGGCCCAATAATGCCATATCACATTTGATATATTCGATTAATTTATGTGCAATGTTTTTATTTTTGTGCTTTCTCACATAATAGACAAAGATGGAGATTGTAAGAGTATATATATACTCATGTTCCCCCAACTCATTTGATTGTCTTATTCCGATTTTTAAAATACACTTTGAGTTGTAGTCTAGGTTAATCCGAAAAACTTCATGTTCAAGATTTTAAGACCAAACTTCTTTATCTTCATCCTAGAACTACCTCATGCCATGACCAATGAGAATGATGCTTTTAGGGTGAAGGTAAAACTGACTTTGATGACTTATATTTTACCCCCTTCAATAAATGTTTCCTTAAATTGAAAAATGTTTTAATTTACCCTTGTGTTTTTTTAGGTTGTTAAATACATGATGATGGGAATAAAATTAGTTTAGGCCTCAGCCTCATCAAATGTCTCCTTAGAATATGTGAAAGTGACCTTACTCTATAAATGTTAAAGACACAAGAATATATAATAGTTTAGTACCTTAAATCAGATACTTTCATCCAATTTGAAGGTGTTTCTCTATGGTATATTCAATATGAGGTTAAATGTTACGAGTGGGACCATCCATAGATGTTAGCTAAGGTGGTTCAAGTTTCAACAAAGTGTAAGGTCTTTATGGTGAGTAAAAAGCTTTCAGGAATAAATTGATTGGCTTATTTAAGTATTTATTACTCGATTTGGACTCACGAGACCAGATTATAAGATAAATAACCCAATAAAGGTGCTCAATACACAATTTAATCTAAGGGTTGGAAGAAATCCAATCCCTCTTTACAAATGCTAACTAGATTTATTATCACTTGTTCTCTGATAGTATTACTTGAATTCCATCCCTTAAACCTTCCCCGAGTATCCTTTATATATCTAATTTTCAGGAGCAGCTGGGAAGCTACGCTTGAAGCATGGGTGACCATAGTTAAGCTTTACTGCTATAGTGGAAAATAGGAATTTTAGTGGAAGATATTGCATGCGGGTGATGATGGTTATTGTAAGCATTAAATGACATTTAATTACATGACAAACCTCGAGAGGTGAATGATGGTTGGTAGAAGAATGGATGTACTTTCTGCCAACCCATCATATTATTCCAAAGAGATTGGCTTGATCCTTGAATGATTATTCTGATTACGGTGTTGCAGTTATGAGCTACTGACGTCATATTAACCAGACATAGATGGGCCCAATCCCTATTGTGGCCGGGAAAGATAGACTGGGATTGATTCTCACCTGGCGGATAACTTTTTGTCAACTAAAAATAACAAGATGAATTGGAAACCCTCTATCTTCGGTTTGAGGGTCGATACATCACCATTATTTCCAAGGTCGGTCATTATGGAGCATTGGAGAGGTCCTTTCTCTATCATTAGGGATTTATCTTCAACTGTTGAGGTCTGGCGGTGATTCTGAACACTTATTGTTGTCTCAAATATACCTTTCGAGAGTTATATATATGGTTCATAAGCATGGGCCTACTGTTGGATCATTAGACTGAGAGGCTAAGGTCCTTATGTCCATATCTTAACCTCGACCCTAAGGCATGGGTCTTCTTCTTGTGATTTGTGGTCGAAGATCATATTTGGTATCATCACATGGTGAAATATGTTCTTCCACTATAAAACTTATAAAACTTATGCTTAGAGCCATTCTCTTAAGCGGACTCCCTTAAAGAACGGATTTACGGACTTTTGTCCTTATCCGGCTGTGGTCCCCTCGTGGTCCCCTAGACCTTTTGTTATTTTCCCAGATGGTCCCCTCCTCGTCTTATACTAAACCCCATTTGAAGACTATACATTTAAAAGAATTGTAATTTAAACCCAAATTGGTATCAAGACCTTAAGAAATTTAGAAACTCACCAAATTCCGACCAAAACCCAAATTCTGGTATCAGAGCCATAAGACGTTCCTTTTAGACATACGATTAAAAGACTTTAATGCCCTTGGGATTTATCCCCCGCATTTACCAAGATATTTTTGGATCCAACCCAGACTACCAACCTATACCCATAACTGATTTAGACTCAAAAGGTTGTTTAACCACACACATAGACGGTTGTTCACATATTGAACATATCCCAGCCAAACACGCAGACAGTAGACAAGTTACTGCTAGTGCTATTAATAGCATAATAGACCAAAATAAGTGTATATTGCTTATACTAAGACAATTAATAAAAGACACTCATACCTTAGAAACAGAGATAAAAAATATCTCTAAAAGATTATTAGACATAGATAATCAAATCCCAATAGACTTAGTACACGTGTTACAAGAAATAAATATTAAGACTAATCATATAGAAGTCATTAACAAAGACATTTTAGAAATTAAAACTTTAATTAAAAATCAAGACAGTGAGTTAATTAAACTTACGAAAGAACAAGCTAAGCTTATCCCTAGACTTGATAGTTATCTTCCTAATGGAGATAGTTAGATCAGATTGGAATGAGGTATCAAAAGACCTCTCCATTCAGACCTTATCGGAATTTTATCAAAGAATTTTAGAAAAGATAAATGATGATAGATTTTATTACAAGATAAATGAAAATGAGATTACCAACGCAGCTAAGGCAACTAGACTTATATTAGAAAGACTAAATTTAATTTCTACATCTATAGCAGCTACCCAAGACTATAATAGCAGCTTTGTTAAAGACTTGCATTTAGACTTAAAAGCTAAAACAGAAGGATTAACTACCTTCTACACAGACTTTGTTAAATTCCAACAGAATTTAGCAAATTACCTTAATAATATGGAAAGACATAATCTATCTAAAATGGATAGCATTATTAATGAACTTAGACTAGACATGGCCCAAGTAGAAGAAAAATACGGTGAAATTATAAACGGAATTAAGGCCGTATATAATAAACCTTCCCAAGCAGAAATAGACTCTCCTTTTATTCTAACTAGGTTAGATAAAATTGAAAAGACTGTAGAAGCCATAGAAGTTAGAACTATGCAACAACTAGAAAAAGATAATGAAGTAAAAGACTATATCACTAACGTTGGAAAAACCATCGTTAATTCTCTAGCTAGACATAGTGAAGAAACTTCCGAAAAGACTAGAAAGGAGAATAAGAATTTTAAAGAAGAAATCCTTAATCAGGTAAAAAGACAAAAAGATTATTCAGACTTTTGAGAAAGAATTGAAAAAAGACTTGAACAAAAACAGGTAACCACCTGTAAGTTTAAAGAATCCTCCTCCGTAGAAACTAGAGAAAGGAATACCATAGGTAGACGAGTTATAAATGACGGATTAGATAAGACTAGCAAGATAGCCAGCTCTATCCCAAATATTGGACAGAGTAATCATATGCTCCAAAGACTTAAAGACTCATCCTCCAATGTTAGGACATGGTGGAAAGAAAGAAATTTCACCAATCCCCTCCAATGGAAAGAGTGGGGTGAAGTAGACTGGAAGATCGTTGAAGACTCCATTCATAATGGACAACTTCCAGCCGTTAGATATATAAACTTGTTTAAAGAAGGTGCCACTCCTAAGACTCCCAATTATAACATGACCTACCATTGTAGAAATCATGTGTTAGACAAATCCTATACTGAGCTCCAAGTATTTGACTCAGAATGGCTTAGATCTAGAGGAACTGATAGGAAGTTCCAATTTCTAACCTTTGGACTCTTTCAAGCAAGAATCCAAGGATTACATAGACCACAGAATAATATTAACATATTATGCTGTTTAGTAGACAAAAGATGGAAAGACTTTGAGAAAAGTCTTATTGGAATAGCCCAATTAGAAATGTCAGACAACATTGGATACTTTAATGTCATTCCGGCATTTACAGTAACCGTAGACACAGCCAAGCATTTTAAGTTAATCTTATATGCTAGTGGTTATGAAGACTATATTATCCCAGACGCTAATATAAACATAGAATTTCAAAGCTATGTGAAGTTCTCCCAATTTCTTTATGAAGGAATGCAGTCAGGAATTCCTAGCGGTAGACTTAATGAAGAAATCTTAGTTAGAACCAATGTATCAGACTATAATCATACTTGCAGTATTAGGAATACTGGACCTATGAAAGAAAAGGCCAAGACCCTCTGGCAATTGCCAGAATTTCAAGAAACTAAGACCATACAAAATAAACCCTTGTTTATTAATCAAGACGACGTCACTGGAAATGTTACCATCCAGTTTGGTCCCCCTAAGATTGTCAATAAGAATATCCAGACCGAAGAGATTAGATTTAGGAATATGGGAGAAGCCATAATCAATGATCCTTCAGAAGGAGAATGTAGTAGTAAGACTAGTGCTAGTTTACTTAGACAAGCTCCGATAATTAGACCCAGAAGATCATTTGAACAAAAAGACTTAATTAAAGAAAAAGCTAGAATCCAAAACTTTGGACATGAGCCCTCAGAATTGGATATGAAGACATTTAAAGACAACCTTAAGAAAAGTCATTCTGTTAGGTTTCAAGAAAGAGAAAGATTTAATATGATAGCCCAAGACCGCATATTAAAACTAAAAGAATCTAAGAATACTAAAGAACTTCTTAGAAACTTAAGACTAATAGAAGAAGGAGAACAAAGACTAATGTCAGCTACACAAGTAGAGCCTAGCAAACAAAAGATAGGAAGCAGTAGTAGGCTAGAAGATGCTCCTAGACTTTTTAGTAAACCAATAGGAATAAATATTCCTATATACTCTAGCACCGTAGTTAAGACTAAACCTGATTATATAAAAGACTTCCCAACTAGTGACAAGAGTTTCACTCCTGTCAAGACTATGGCAAGCCAAGCCATAAATCCAGTAGGTATATACCTCAACCTAGACAATGTGCAAGATAGGAAGAAAGCCTTAGACGAATGGCGTAATCAGATGAACATGTGTTTTGCATCTAATGAACAATGGGATGCAAGTTCATGTAAGCAGTACGCTGAGCAATCCATTAGAGGTATTGCAAAAGACTACTTAGATAGTTTAAGAAAGGCTACAGATGAAGACTCCTTAGCTAAGATTGAGAAGATAAAGGAAAACCTAGAAGAATGATCAATTGAAGAATATATTCAATTGTTCACTGCAGAATTCATTGGAGCAGGACATCTAGCTCAGATCAATGAACAAGACCTAGCAAAAACTAAGTTAGCCCTCCTTAGCATTTGCAAGTTAGATAAGATAAATGAATATAGCAATAATTATGAACATCTATATTACCAAATTAAAGAATTTGGAGAAACCTTAAAAGACGAATACTTTAGAAAGATACCAGCCATAGGACAAATCCTAATTAATGAATATAGGAATTGGCCAGGTATAGCTGGAGTTAAGAATAACTCCCTTGGTGAAAGAATCAATTTCGCCAAAGACTATATCATATCAAAGAGACGTGATATAACCCAGGGAAAGTTGATAGAATAAACTTTCAAACAGATCCCTCCAATCAAAGACGAAAGAGATATTGCTCCAATCCAATGGGGATGCGGAAGTGAATCTAAGAAATTCAAAAAGAAGGTAGAATGGAAACATAGGAAGTTTAAGACTAGACCTTTAGGATTTCCAAAGAAATACAAATTTAGACAATCTACTACCTTTAGGGAAAAGAATCCTAAGACTAAGAAAAATAGATTTAATCAAAGAAGATACTTTAAGAAGAATACTAGTAAGTATAAGAAGGTTCCTAATTATAGAAAGGAAAAAGACGTAGCTCAATCTAAGACTGCCACCAAAGAGTGTTGGACTTGCGGCAAAGAAGGACACTTTGCTAAAGACTGCACTAATAAGAAAGATAAAGAAAGTATTAAAATTATTAATACAATATTAGACTATGCAGATCAACAAGAATTAGATATCTTATATGCTATAGAAATATCAGACATAGAAGATGATGATAACACTAGTATCTATAGTGTTTACACAGACAGTGATTCAGAAGACTATAGTGATACTGATGAGTATGAAGACTCTCAGGATACCTTAGACTTATATATGATGCAGACTGATCTAGGCGATCTAGATAATGAATATATAGACTTTGAAGACGCTTGGTATAAATGTATATTAAGCCCCTTTCTGAAGAAAAGATGGACAGTTAGTAATCCAGAGCTACTAACCTATATACCTAAATGTTACTTTGATGAAAGACATTTTTGCACGTTTGAGATGAAATGCTGCAAGAAAGACTTTAAATGTGTAGAATGTTTTGAGACTATACAAACAGAATTATTTATGGTTTGTATTGTTTGTCAACTACACTACCATGAAGACTGTTGGAGAACTAGATTTAGAGCAATTTATACTAACCAGTATGACGCTCAAATAGACTTAGATATTAAAACCTATTATCAAGACATTGATAGGAATATAGCCAAAAGATTACAAGAAAATGAAGACTTCAAAGGAAAAAGAATTTCCTATGACTTAGACGAATACCATTCTGATGATAGTTCAGAAGACCAAATACCCTTAGATTTTACAGATAAACCCCAGAAAGGAATATCTATTTTAGAGAAGAATAATTTAGGAATTTCTACTAAACCACATGCTTGTTTTGTAGAATTAATTGTTCAACATAAAGACTATCCTAAAAGACTTTCCGCCTTTATAGATACAGGGTGCTCTCAGAGTATTTGTAAGGCTAATGCCTTCCCTGAAGACTATTTTTTAGAAAGTACTCAAGAAATCTATGGTAAAGTGGCTAATGGAGATCCATTTACCTTATATTTCCAGACTATTCCTATTTATTTTAAATTAGGAAATCAGACCAACAAAACCGTTAATCATCGGTTTTGGATAATGGACCCTCGTCCTAGTTTCACAGGAAACATTATTTTAGGACAAGACTTTATTAGTAAATATCATCCTTATACTCAGTATAATGATAAGATATTAATTAGCGACCAAGAGGAATTTAATATCAAAGCTCCTCTAATAGATCATAAGACCGCCTTTGACCTTATGCAGGTCAAGCCCAGTTATAAACCCATCAAACATCAGAGTTCTTCAGCTGAGCATGGTGGACCTAGACCTACAACCCAACAAGAAGCCCTAGACATTACTAAACCCTTACAAAAAGAGTGTAAGTGTCCAGACAAAAAGTGTTATAAGAAAATAGCACTTATACAACAAGACATTTTAGATCATGCCCAACATACCCTATTACAGGTTCAAGCCATATCCAAACAGAAGAAAATGGATATAGAAGTAGAAAAAGAAAAGATTAGGCAACTAGCTGAGCCTACTTTAGGAGAAAATCCCATTGCTAAGTGGGATAAAAACCAAAGCTACTGTGAAATCATCCCTATTAACCCAGACGCCACTATCAATGGTGGAACCTATAAGAAAGGATATTCACAAGAAGATAGGGAAGAATTCAAGAAAGACATAGATGAAATGCTTAAATTAGGCATTATTAGAGAAAGTAAAAGTAGACATAATAGCTTAGCCTTTTATGTTCAAAATGAATCTGAACGTAAAAGAGGAAAAAGACGCATGGTTATAGACTATAGACAATTAAATAAGAATTGTGAATTTGATTCTTATAAGATACCAGACAAGAATAATTTGATTAATTTAATTGAAGACAGAATTATATTCAGTAAGTTTGATTGCAAATCAGGCTTCTGGCAAATTAAGATGCATCCAGACAGTATTACTTGGACAGCCTTTAGTGTGCCCCAAGGAAAATACGAATGGCTTGTTATGCCATTTGGATACTTGAATGCTCCTCAAGTTTTCCAAAGAAGAATGGATAATATATTTAGACCTTATTCAGAATTTTGTCTTGTTTACATAGATGATATTCTTGTAGCTAGTAAGACTGAGATAGAGCATGTAGACCATCTTAAAAAGATTATTCTAGAATTAGATAAACATGGTATTGTTATTTCCGAAAGGAAAATGCAATTATTTCAGACTGAGATAGACTTTGTGGGAATGCATATTAATAAAGGAAATTTATCCTTAGCAGAACACATAACCAAAAAGATTCTTGAGTTCCCAGACCAACTCAAAGATAGAAAACAATTACAATCATTTTTAGGATTGCTAAATTGTGCTGCAGACTTTATCAAAGACCTTGCTTCAAAAAGACAAAGCTTAACATCCAAATTAAAAGGAACAGACAAAACTAATCCCTTTTATTGGACTGAAGACGATTTTAAAGTAATAAGACAAATTAAAGATGCAGTCAAGAATATTCCTTTACTTGAGCTGCCTAATGCAGAAGATCAGTTTATAGTAGAAACAGATGCCTCTGATAAGCAATGGGGAGCAGTATACTTTGCCATTGATCATCAGACAAAAAAGAAGAAATTATGTAGACATAGTTCTGGAACTTTCACAGACCCAAAAACAAGATATACTGCCCATGAAAAAGAAGTTTTAGCAATAGTAAGGGCAATAGAAAAATATATGTTATTTCTTAGACCTAAACATTTTACTGTTTATACAGACTCTTCTTATGCAGTAAAATTCAGAGACTTAGATTTATCCAAATCAAGAACTAATAGACTTATTAGATGGCAGCAATTGCTTAATGGTTATGACTTCTCCGTTATTCATATTAAGGGAAGTAAAAATACCATTCCAGACATTATATCAAGAGAGCCAATGTTTGCTAACACTAATGTAATTTCATGTTTTATGTTGCAAACAGAAGACCTAGAAGACATGAGTTCCTCTGGAACGAATAGACTGAACAAAGACGATGTTGCAGACTATCTTAGACGCGTAAGACCAAATGCTGGTATAACACAAAGACAGACTCATATTCAAGACTCTCAAGAAAGACCTATCCTAGAGAACTTCGACGATATCTTAGTTCCCCCTGGAAAATCTAGACAAGAGATTATTTCTCAAAATAGACTCATTGGGAAGATGTATTTCCCCCAATATAGACCCGATCAAAGATACCCAGACTTGATAAAATTTAGACGAGAATTCTCAGAAGACGAAAATACTCTTGTAGATGCCATATGGTGGAACGTGAAGAATAGACTTTGGATTGAGTTCAAACAAAATTTGGTAGCTATTGCCAGATTTATGAGGACCCAAAGACTCACAGTTACCCAGCTCAGTGGTAATACTGTGCCTAGACCTCAGAATCAGACTTATGCTCAGACTCTTGGAGAATCCTCCAAAGCTAGACCCACTGATAATTTTTGTTATCAGAAAAAGACTTTTAAGACTAAGATTGTTATACCATTTGGTCATAATAATCTTCCATTAACTGAAGACTATTTGAAAGAATCTAATAGCATTATTGAACATTTCAATATGTTATTATCTGAGACCAATGGAGATGCCCTAATAATGAAAGGCTTCTTCAAAGAAGTTCCAAAGATTTATCTTGCTGGGAAGGCAGAAATGGCCCAGATAACCCTAGCAGACTATGGGTTCATTGGACTCATCAGAATTGAGACTATAGAAGACTCTGTTGCTCTTGAAAAGATAGTCCATGAGTATGTTAAAAAGGTAGAAGATTTCCTTCCTTTATTTGCTAGAATTTATCATATTGCTCCAAGTTCCTGCGGAGGAATGAGGGTGGAAGGATTTAGACTTGTTAGATTTTCTAATTATACATTTGAAGACGTTGAGATCCTATCCGAAGACGAGTTTAAAGATTTAATTGTTGATAAGTCCAAACTCCAGATCGCTCAAGCAATGGAAACAATTGAGATCATGGAATTATTAACAGGAGAAGACAGGTGGTACACTGCCTACCACAAAGAAGACTTGATAATCCAAGCTGATGAGCCATTCAATGGAAGGCTCAAGAAAGAATCCAAAGAAATGGTAGAGATAGCTTTGCCAGCCAGCCTAAGAACGGTAGGCCTTATTGATGAATTTTTCAATAATACCCTCCCAAATCAAGACAAGGCAGAAGAAGACACAACAAAGAAGGGACCCTCAGTGGTGGATGAATTAATAAAGACGGAAGAATCATTTGCCTAGACCATGCTTTCCATAAAGCAAAAAGACCCATGCCCCACATGGACCACCAGACTGATGAAAAAGATGAAGACTTTGTTTGATGCTCTTGCATTATTACAAAACGACAAAGACTTGGCACGCCTTTCCTTTTTTAAAAAGAAAGAGGTTCCCCCATTATCAAAAAGAAGATTGTAGACCCAGCTGTGAAGATTCGGAAGACAATGTTACTTTAATAATTAGATGCTTTCAACCGGATTGCTTTTGATAGCCGGTTACCAGTCATATTGTAGTGCCCTTAATCTATAAAAGGGAGCGTCCATTTGTGTTTTGAGACATCGAGAGTAGTAGGAGAGAGAGAGTGATAACTAGACTGCTATGCTTGTAATAAATGTTATGTATATGAGTGAGTAAACATCTCATAGTTAGGGGAGATGGGAGAGTTGTAGTTACTTATGATATGCAATAAAAGTATTTTCTTTTCCAAAAATCTCTTATGTTAAGTTGTTATTACTTTCCAAATTGTCTCCAACTTTCTGTTCATAGAGGACTATTGTGTTGAACCTCTGGTGTAGCACACAAGGTGTTATACTGGTGAACCGCCGTCAGGTGCCGATTTGCCGTGAGCCGTTAGCCAGGGTGGGCGTTAGGCGTGAAGGCGTACAGGCAGGAAACGGGTCAGCCGCCAAAGTAGTGGATTGAGGTGCAACACATAAAGAGAGAGTTGTAGGAGGCCAAGACCGGAGAAGAATAGTAACAAAGCTGAAGAGACAAAGGGAAGAATATAAAGATATTGCAGACCAGAAGGAAGGTATAAACTCGAACCAAACCCTTAACTATTTTACATAATATTGTTTTAAGAAAAATCTTATATGAGCTTGCAAATCACTAAAGACTTTTTAGATTTTGTTAATCAAACAAGTTTAGACTTAACTAGAGAAATTCAAGACTGGACTCTTACAGACCCTAAAGATAAAGAACTTATAGAATCTGCTGAAGTACCTAGAATAGAAATAATTAGAACAGGAATCCGTGACCTCTTTAGACAAAAATTAAGAACTGAAGAATTTGCAGAAGAATTGTCAAGACCTGAAAAGTATCTAGAATATACTAGGATACTTGAAGACAGTATAGACATATTAAAATTTGTTAGACGTAAAAGGTTAGCTGAAACAAAGGCTACTTTAATTAGAGCCGGAGGAATCCGCCCTCTTATTAAAAACGTAGAGACAACTGCCCCTAGAACATACCGTAGATTTTTGTCATCTTATGGTGATAATAATTTAGACGAATTTATAGATAAAGATATAATTGATATTGTTAATCAAATATATAAAGAAACTAGACAGATAAACCCACGATACCGTATAAGGTATTTAAGACTAGAATATTTTCCAGCAAAACCTATTTCAATTTCTAGACTCCCAGAAGAAACTATTTATAAAGATAATCCTCGCTATTCAGAATTCCAGTACGATAGTGACGGAAGAAGCTTAAGAAGTAGCAGCAGCCCTGAAACTTCTACACTTAGACTTCCAGATTAATTAGGCTTTAAAATAAGCTTAAAAGACCTTAGAAATCATTGGGGTAAGAATTGATATTTCCCAAAACTTAGAAAGAGTTAAAAGACATCGCGGTCCCAATAGGTGGTCCTAAAAAGACAAAACGGTCCCCCCTGGTGGTCCAAGACAATGATAGCGGTCCTAAAATCGTGTGGACGATATTAAGCCCGTCATTTAAGCCCGTTAAACAAGCCCGTCGGAGAGACGTTCCGCTTATGCTTATTATTCATTTTTTTGTATTTAAAATTTATTTAATTTATAAGTTGGACAAGAAAACTCAGAGTTTTGTGAAACTATGCTAAATTGGGGAAATTGTGGTCTCAGAATAGTTCACTATAACGAAGCATACCTTTGCGTCAGCGGAGGTCACTCTTTGATTATCATGGACTGATGATTTTTCCTGGACACATGCGCGACCATGTGTAAAAAAAGCATCACGAAAGTGAAGGATTCGCAAAAATTCTATTGGAAAGCATTACTGAAATATTTTAGTTATATTTTCTTTCTCTATCATATATTTTGGTTAGAATAACAAGCAAGCTTGTTTTGCGAATCCTTCACTTTTGAAAGGATATTTTAGTGCTCCTCTCCACAAACAAAGTTGAGGTTTTGAAAGGTTGTTAAGTTTTGCAAATTGATTTTATAAAGCAAAAATAAATCAGATTTCTTAAGAGAGAAAAACCTTCATTAAGTAATTTTGATTTATCATTGTTTTAATTGGAGTTTAAAGTTATTTGAAGTTTATTTACTTCTTCTCAAGACTTGAACAAATATTTATCAAACTTTGTTCAGGTGAGACTTTAAATTCTTTGATAATTCAAAGATTCTTGTTAGAGTTATTTTGAGTAGCTAAACACTTGCATCAACCTTTCACAATTTCACATCCTAAGAACTTAGAAATACATTGGAGACTTCTCACTTGTTCCATCGGAACATAAATTTTTAACTTTGAAAGAAGTTCTGTGGATAGGTTCAAAGGCGACATTATCTACATTATTGACACTTGCAACATGACGAATGGTAAGAGAGCGATCCATGCTTGGTCTTCCTATTAGAAGGTGAAAAAAGTGAATTGCGAAGGATATGAATTATTAAGTCTAAAGAGAGGTTCAATTTTGTAAGTCATTTATTCCTTTTCATAAATCTTTACTTAAATAGTGAAAAGTGTCGATTTGCCTCCCGAAAGAGTTTCCTCGTATAAATCCTTGTTTGAAGTGTATGATTTACTTTTACGCATTTTTAATTCATTTATATGCTAAATAAACATATATTAACAAAAGAATCGCTTGTAAATTACACTTTTGTCACTTGGAAGCTACGATTAGCTTCTACCCGAATTTGGATTAAAGAAAAATATTACCTAAACTTTGATAATTATTTTAATTTGAATAGTCTCTCGTAGCCGTTGTTTTCTCCAACCTTTTCCTTAGTCCCATACACCATGCGCACATGTTTTAATAAGCGTTTTTATAAATTCAATACTTATGCTATTTTCATGCAATTGTGGTTCATTTCAATTATTTTCATGAAATATCAAGTGCAATTTTTTTAATTTTAAATTACGTGTTGACCAAACTCGACAATTTTGAAATATTCTTTTGTACTGTCCATAATTTTATAATATATTTTTTTTGTATTTTCCAAAATTTTAAATGCATTTTCTGAATCTTTATATATTTTTCCAGAATATTTAGATATATTTTTTATAATTTCCAAATTTAAAATTTTTATAAGAGCATGAGAGAGAGGGGTGTTAGGGGAGAGAATTGAGAAGAGAAAGGGGAGAGTGTTCTTTAATGTATTAAAAGGAGAGCATTTTCGGGAAAATTAAAAAGAAACTCGCATAATGTAAATTATTTTGGTGCACAATCTAATAAATTCCAAAAACTAAAATTAAGTCTAATATTGTGTTATCAAATTGAGGATAAGTCAAAATGATCTGACACCTCACCCCCCCCCCCCCCCCCCCCCCTCTCACAACACACACAAATATTTTTGTCCTATAATATTTTCTTGAATTGTAACGGAGGGAAGAAAAGTGATTTAATCAGCAACCTCTCTACGTTCACATTAATCTATTATCTGCTGAAGGCTGTTCCTTAAATAGTCTCTCCCTTGCCTGAGTTGCCTGTAATACCGAAATTTCCCCTTTATGAAAATCGAATAAAATATATAACTAAAATTCTTTTAAAAAGCAAATAAGATGTTACGTAAATGATCGAGTTATGAATGAATTGACTTAAAAGAATAAAAGATAGGGGCATTATCTAATAAATTCCTTAAAAGTTTATTTATATATGATGAGTCTAAGCGAAAATCTTGTTAGTATCTTAAACCCATAAACTTTTTAATTAGTTAGCGATAAGTCCAAACAGCATGGTTACACTTATTAATGTAGATACAATTATACTTATTAGTGTAGATACAATTGTAATTGTAATTCTATCTACATTAATAAGTGTAATTGCAATTGTATTTACACTAATAAGTGTAATTGTAGCTATCTACATTAATAAATGTAATTGTAATTCTATCTACATTAATAAGTGTAATTGCAATTGTATTTACACTAATAAGTGTAATTGTAGCTATCTACATTAATAAATGTAATTGTATTTACACTAATAAGTGTAATTGTATCTATATCCATGTATCTACATTAATAATTGTAATACACGTGGACTTATTGAAAAAACTATTTTTAGTTTGTCCTTATCGGTAATTTCTAAGTAGTCTAAGGATTTATCACAATAACCCTAGAAGATAAGATATAATTCATGCAAATCTAGAAGTAAGAGAGTTGAAAATAAGCAGGAATAAAATTGAGTGTTTGAGCGTAATTTTAGTAGGAGAACAAATTGAGTTAGGGTAAAACTTTGCAAGTTAAGAAATATTTAAAAGTGATCAATTTTGTACTTGGGCCCAATCATCAATAGCTGCTAATGTTACGCATAAAATTAAAACAAGTTTGGGTTTAAGTGAAGACAATTTAAATAGACGTATACCGATAAAGTTGAAGGATAAGCTTTATAAGATGGCCATTAGGCTCATAGTTGGGTAACGACGAAGTAACATGTTTGAAAAAAAGAGTGCAAGGAGATAAAAATGTTGAAATGGATGTGTTGGTAAGCTATATAGGATAAAATTAAAAATGAACATATTTGTGAAACATTAAAAGTAGTTCCTATATGAAATCAATTGATAGAAAAATGCCTTGTACGGTTTGCACCATGAGTCAAATAAGGAAGAGTGAATTGGTCAAGTATTGACGATAATGTAGGGAAAAAGGTACACTTAAATTGACTGATGGTAGATTGTTAAAATGGACAGGATACTTTGTGGTTTAAATTAAGGATAATATGCAAAAGAGAGGGACGGGTGAAATATAATCCATGTATACCTGCTTTTCCCAATTTGTACAACTTGTGATTACAAGGAGCATAACTGTTTGTAGAAAGGCGCCAGCTTGTATTCCAATCCAGAGGCCCTTCCCTCTCATGTGTACCAAGAAACCCAATATGGCAGCAATTGGAATTCCAAAAAGATAGAACGCAGCAAGATTTACATAAGCCCCTATATGCTGCCACCCACATCCCCTAGCAACACCTGATTCCAAGGAAGAAAATGTATCATTGTACAACATAATTCCATTTGTTTCAGATATATTAAGGATAAAATTTAAAAGTCAATTTTACATTAACACATTCGATTTAAGGTAAATATTTTTAAAGAGCACATATCAAATAGTCCCTCGAACAATTTTTAATACACTTTTAGTCCAAGCTTTTTTATTTTGTTCCAAAAGTCCATCACCACATAAAAATACTAAAAAAAAAAAGGAGCTTCGGTGAGGGTCGCTGGAGTTCCTGCGGCCGGGGGGGGGGGGGGGGGGGGGGGGGTTCAGGGGAGGGGGGGGGAATGCTGCTAGCGCAGACCTTTAAACACAAGAAAATATTGATTAAATGGGTGTTTGAGGGACTTTTTGGTAATTGATCCCAGTTTTAACTCAGAACATGTGAAAAAACTTTTCAACCATGTAAGAAATAAATCACCTCTGACCCATTTCTTTCTAAAAATGACTTCACAGTTAGTCTCTAATTCATAATCAGTTGTAAATAACTTATATTAAACGAGGTCTACATGTATATTGCCAGGGTAAAAAGATGGAACCTGAAAGAACTCCTTGAAGGCTATCCATAATAACAGATAAACAAACCAGAGGAGCCATGGCTGTGACATAATCGACGACTTCCTTCTCGTTGCTGAAAGTGTAACCAAATACACGTCGGCTGGCAAAGAGTGTTGCACTAAGTATGAGCGTCTCTGTGACCGCGAGGAGCATTACAGCAAAGACAGCTATACGAGCCCCTCGCGGGTTTCCAGCTCCTAACTCATTTGAGACTCTAGTGCTGAAAAACACACGAGAGTTACAAAAACACATTCATAAATGCACATGCACGCACACAGAAACTGAGTTTTGAGCAAACCTAACGCCAGCACCAAGTCCAAATGGTATTGCATACAGGGTAGCAATTGTGTTGAGGCTGTAACAAAAATGCACAAGAAATTAGAATTATATTTCTGTTGACAATATTTACAATTCATCTTAAAAAATTTGCAAGGCATTAAGGATCTGATATGTTTATGAGAAACACATACCATACAGACAATACAGAGGTTTCAAGCTGCGGATTTGGCAAAAGCCCAGACAGCAATATAAGTAGCTCAAAAGACCACCATTCAAGACTACAATCATCAAAAAGTCAAACAAATCATACAATTAGAACTGTCAGGGAAAATAAACTTGCAATGTTTTATAAATCTCTACCCTCGTATGGGATATGTGCAACATAATCTAGGCCAAAGTGCAAACCCCCTAAATTCTTTGCAATTTGCAAGAAATCCTTTAAACTATATTTTCAAGAATAAACTCTCTAAACTACATATATTTTGCTGCAAACATCCCTGTGCGTTACTAAGAATCATCATTCTTTTATCACGGTAAAGTCTCAAAAGGACGTCTTTGCAAAATAAATAAGTAGTTAAAAGGGGTCATTTGCCTAAATAATATTTCAAGAGGATTTTTTGTAAATATTAAATGCATAATTCAAATTCCCCCATTCACCCCCCACCCCCCTTCCTCCTTAATATATAATTCAAAATCTGATGGAAATAATTTAACCCAAACAAGGCATTACTAAGAGAAGGGGGGAGAGGCTGTTTACCAAATCATGACTGCAGAAGGAATAGCAAAGCGGAAAAATTCTCCGATTCCCCGAAACATTTCCATAGAAATTGGGGAACGTGTTTTTGCACAACTTGAAGAGAACTTCATGTACAAACCAAGGAAGATCACATTCAACCATAATGAAACACCCATCGCTACGGCTGCACCGAGATTATTCAATCCAGACTTAAAAACCAACGCCCAACAAAGAGGTACGTGGATACAAAGGGTGGCACATGAGCTAACGAGCATGGGTACAATCAAGCT
The DNA here is from genome assembly GCA_949130495.1 of Sambucus nigra. NCBI lineage: Eukaryota > Viridiplantae > Streptophyta > Magnoliopsida > Dipsacales > Adoxaceae > Sambucus > Sambucus nigra. The sequence continues at coordinate 296,924,137 of OX422215.1, read as the reverse complement.
TTGCATTTGAAAGTATCGAACAAGTGGTTGAAGACTTGCATAAGCAAATAGAGCTGGGACAAGCCACATTGTAAATTTTCCGGCTTCACGTGAAATTAAAGGGTCTTGGCCTAAGAAAATGAGTATTCGTCCCATATATATCCATATGATAGAGAGAGGGATGCAGAATATATTGAGAGAAAAAATAGCAGTGTAAGTTTGAGTTCCAAGTTTTTTGTATTGTTGAGCTCCATAAGCCTGTCCGCATAGAGTTTCCAGTGCACTTGCCATTCCCATCTGTTTGGTATGTAGAAATTCGGTCAATTGTCACAAAAAAAATAGCTTTATTACATTAACAATTCTACATATCTTTTCAGATTTAGCAATTTTATTTCCTTGCTGAGACAGACCAAGGGTGGGCAAGAGACACTACCGCCTTGGGTCTCCCAAACTTCAACGACTTGAATTTTGACATTATTGTATATGTATAATGGTAGTTCAATATAGCTAGAGTCCACTCAAAGCCCAATTCATTTTTTTAATAAACAATTTTTTTTAAAAGTATACTCATTAAACTAAGAGTCAACATTTGAGAATTTTCTTAAAAATACTGTTTTGTATCCAAGAAGTAGTCAAGATCAAATTTATTCAACTATGGTGAAGTTTAGTTCATGGCTTTCAACATGTAACTATTAATTTGAGACATTTTGAAAAGATTAAATCTTAATTTAAGAGAGTTGGAGGTATAGGAGAGTCTTATCTAAAGACTAGGCCTTGGGCATAGGGCCACGACTGAAAAAGGGCAGGGTATCGGTGCATACAATAAAATAGAAAGGAAAAAAAAGGTTTTTAACAAACTTCAAAGCTAACAGCATATACTTCTTATCACTACTTCTCTTACAACCACTATAATAATCTAAATTAAATTGTTTTCTTCTCAGTGGTAGTATAATAGTAAGTATGTTCAAGGGGTTGATCAAGTTTGTTAACACAAGCAGATTTTTTTTTTTGTAAATTCAGCTCTGCAATCATTATCAGAGCTAGTTTACAAGTTAATTGGAACAAATGTTCTGAACTTTATTTATCAACAGTTTATATATGCTGCTACAAGTCATTATATAAACTCACATTCCATATAGACTTGATGATAACTACAGATATTCGTGAGCTCATTCATATAAACAAGCAAATGGAAATTTATAAAACACCACTATATTATGTGAAAGATTTCCACACACACACACACTTAGAGAGAGAGAGAGAGAGAGAGATGACTAGAAGGCTGAAGCTGGTGACACCAGAGAGGGAAACGGAGAAGGCGGTGCTAGAAAGAGAGAGAGAGCTCATCCAGGTGGCCTACAATCATGTTGGGATATAACTTCCAACAGGAACTGTGATATAGTCACAGTTATCATAGGTCCAGCAATGTAACCCAACCTCTTCACCTCCCTGTCCAACAAACACCATGTCAAAATCGGATCCTCTCTTCTGTCTCCTCTCTTTCTCAAACCCTCTTCCATGCTCAATCTCTCCGTATATTATATCTGCAGACCACTGGATTATAAAAGAGAGAAAGGGAGTTGGTAATGTCATGGCGCGCGCGCATACGTGTGTGTGTGAATATATGTGTGTCAATATTGCTAGCATGTGCCTCAAAAGTTGAACCAAATGATGACGGCATAATGAAATGTTACACATTATCATATATCAATTTATTGGATAACATGACACTTAATTTAAGTTCTCCATTTTTTTTTTAACGTTATTTGTTTTGGATTAGTACATTTTGGGGGGTATAAGTATACAATAATATGCATCTGATCCTGAATGATTTATAACAAGGGCGGAGCTAGGATTCCTCGGAGGGGTGGGCTAAAATTAGTAATGAATCCGATAATTTTTGTCAATGGGGCGGAAGTCTCGACCAATGTCCAGGGTTCAGGGTGATTTCCCAAGAGGAGAAATTTATTAAGTTTTTATATCTATATATCTATGTTATTTTTATTTTCCAACAATTTTTTAACCTTTACAAAATTTGAGATTATTTTTCAATAATATTTTAACTACAAGTAGCAATTTTTAACCCTTATATATTTTTTTTCCCAATTTGGGAGGGGTGGGCTACAGCCCTGCTGGGCCCACCCCTGGATCCGCCCTTGATTTATAATATTCTTTAAAAGATTTTTATGACACTTTATAATTGTTTGTGGTGATCTATAATTCAAGAGTGTATTATTGTAAACTTTGTACACAAATCGATAGACTATAACAAATGAGGACTAGACTTCAAATCACCGGTGGTAGTTGGTCCTTAAAGAAACTTGCTTTTCCTCTTGAGTTTAACGGGTTTTTTATAAGTTTGGCTCGAGTCTTACTTTAGTATCACTGGGTCTAGATTTAACAATAACACATTCAAAGTTATCACCGTGTGTCCGAAATGCGCCTTAAGTAGAGGTCTTACTTTTGCCCAATAATTTATTTAAGGGGCCCATATCAACTCATCGCTTGAAACTATTTGTCACTAAATCAATATATTAGATTATGTAAACCATTAAGACAAAACTACTCCTTTAATGTATGCATTGGGATCTCTTCCACCAGTTGACTACTATAGACAACTCGCCTTCACAACAATATACACTAACCTCTCACAAAACTCAAAATTCGAAACACAACATTCAAAACTCTCACACCACTCTCGACCTCACTAACCATTCTCCTTTCTCAATTTAGTTGCTAATAGAATTCCATACACATTAATTCGATAACTCGCCCTATCTCAAATAGATTTCACAAGTCGTGGTCAATATAAATAACCGCTAGTGTTCGATGATTTCAACATATATTCATATATATTCCTCATCAGACGCGTGTAACACTACCTTTTATGAAAATGCTTAGGATCGATTTTTCTTAGAGGCCGCCGGATGGGTAACCTTATAGGCAAGGGGATGTTAGGGAAGTCGAAACTATGATAATGTACTTGGAGGAAGTCTGTAGATCTTGTAACTTTTTGGTCGAGGCCAAATCTGGTAGAGGAAATTATTAGCAAATACGCACATCACATGTATTGATGACTTGGAACAATCAGATTATTGCTCGAGGATCAAGTCTTAGGTCTTCTAGAAGATTCAAGATGAGGATACATATGCAATGCCAATGATAATTTAAGAAACCCTAGGTTCCCACCCTTCCCTATAAATAAAATCATTTAGCACACCTCCCGCAATTAATACCAACTTTGAGATAGAGAGATTTAGAGAGCAGATGTGAGTTTGTGAGGAGGGCGGTGCTTCCATGTAAGGAGATCGGGACTTGTGGAGTGCAAAGGCAAAGCTTGGGTAGAGGGAGGTGTCTGGAGCCATCCTTGGAGCTGCAAAAATCATTTTAGCCCTTTTGAGGCTTTGAAGCAACAGAATTAGTCCATTGGGTAGGGGATTCTACTCCCCATCCTATTTCTTTCAACTAAACCCTAGTTTCCTTGAGTTTGTTGGTGAGATGATCCCCTTTGATGTTAAATCTAAAAGTCTGCACTTTGTCCAGAATTTAGATCATGGATAATTATTGTTCATTTCATTTCAATGGTATATAACCCTTAAGATTCTATCATTTCTTCTCATTTATGGAGTTAGCTTCGGAGATTGGAATAATTAGGTTTCTTGTTTTTTGATCTTAGGTTTTAAGAACAGTTATTTATAGGATAAACTGTCAATTTACAAAATTACCCTTGTTTTTTGAAAAAGAGTTCCAACTCTTGCTTTGAGGCCACAAACATGAAGCAATATAGTATTGTGCCTCAACTCCTTGTGTGCCCATTTGTACTCTTGAGGCTGTCATGGTGGTGGTGTTGGATTTGATGGGCCACGACATCGTAGACATGATCTCAGGCTTCTCCTTCATGCTTAAGGCTAAGGTAGATGAATGACGGGTCATTTCAAAAGTATTTTATGATTTGTGCTTAAGATGACAGGTTGGGCTAATTATAGGCTTGTCTCATGTGCAGAGCTCGTCCAGGACTAGAGAATTGACGGTAAGCCAAAAAAGACTTATCATGAAAGAGAGTATGAGAGATGGTCACGGGCTAAGGCATGACCAAGCAAAAGATACTATCACAATGTAGTTAGTGGAAGTTCTACCAAATCCCTACGAGGACAAATTGTTTGGTTGATTGAGGTTGAAGAGTTAAAAAACATTGGGATCTTGATTTGGGATCCACCTTTTGACAAATGCCCATTGTCTAAGGTTTCAATAGTACACTTGTGGGTTTGAGGTTTTGGGACTGGAAAGTAACATTCTCCTTATTGAGTTCATTTCCCCATCACGTTGCACATATTATGGCATATTATTTTTACTTGATTCAATTGTCACATTGTGTTATATTGGATGTTTGTAGTTGCTAACTTGACAGCTTATATACGAGGAGATTTTGGTCCATCCATTGCTGAGCAATTCGAATGATCATCCCTTTTCATTCCTTGATCCCTTAGGTTGGAGCGGGGTAGTCCAGTTAAGTCACGGACGTGTTGGGATTTAGGAGATCGAGACCTCATTAGCTGTAGTTTCCTTTATTTTGTTAAATCATAATTAAGGCCAATTGTTTTAGGACGTCGACTAAGTTTTAGAAAAAAATTGTGTAATCATCAGTTATTGGACACTTATATTCATGTACTTAGTTTTTTGAGATACTGGATTCAATTATGCTATCATTATGAGTTGTGAATGGAAATCAATGGTTATTTAGTCGTTTGTGTATTTGATGAAAGGCTCGTGTAGATGAACTATTAAAATAATGTCGACGCCTAAGGGAGGTCGCGGCTAAGGTTAGATTGCCCTAATAATTACTTTAAATTTGACTAAGTATCTGCTCATTGTGAGAGAGTCAAGTCGCGGCCTAATAGGACAAGGTCGGGGCTTGACAACAAAGTTTTAACATAAACCACAATGGAATACAAAATTTCACATTATGTTAATTTAGAAATCAACTTCTCAATGCTCGTTAAAACACAATTAGTTGTGAACAGACATTAGTGCAGTTTCTCATTACAATGTGCCGATTCGAATTAACGGCGACATTTATATTAAAACAACATTGATGACATTTATGTTGAACTAATCAAACTGTGACTTTTTAGTGACGTTCATGCACTATGGACAACCAAACACATATTTTGCTTCATTCTCCACCGCAAGTCTCATAATTGCTTGCAAGTAAAATGATACCTCAGTAGAAGGATAAAACACAACACAAACCTAAACCAAGAAATGTAGCAACAACAAAATTAGCAAAGAAGCAATTAAATGTTCAGCAGAGAAAAGACATTGTAATTTTAGAGTGGTGGTGTAAGTGTGAGCCAGAAAATACAAAGTGCATAGTTTCAGAGTGGGAGTGATACACAATGTGTGTATGAAAATAACATTATTATAGTGAAAGCGGGTGTGAGTTGTGAACATAGCCAAATTGGTGAATTACATAAATCTTGTCTTGTGTGTGAGCGTATTTTTTCTTGCACTATGATATATTTTTGTAAACACTCTCAAAGAGTGATGTTTCCAAGCGAGTGGTATTTTGTTATTTTCTTAACCCATTGAATCACAAGGTCTTGAAAAAATTATGGGTGGAATTAGTAGTGTCTAATTTCTTAACAATTGGTATCAGAGCTCTTGGTTTGACAACCTTGGGTTTGGGTGAGAGCAATGGCATCAGAAAAGGAAATATCTAAAGTCAAAAAATTTAACGGTACAAATTCTGGATTTTGAAAAATGCAAATGGAAGACTATCTCTTCCAAAAATATTAGAAGAAAAGCCAGCAGAAGTTGCTTGATCGAAAATCTCTTAGCACTATAAGGCTATCACTATCAAAGTCGATGGCGTTCAACATAAAAAATGAGAAGACATCATCGTCTCTCATGGCCTCCCATTCTAGTATGCATGAACATCCCTCTGCAACAAATAAAGGTCACTTGATTAAAAAATAAATCTTAAAATGGCCGAAAACGAATAGTTTACAGAATATCTAAACGCGTTCAATGAAGTGATTGGTCAATTAGAATCGGTTGAAATCGACTTTAATGATGAGTTTCGAGCAACAAAAACAATGAGTCGGTTCCCTAAGAGTTGGAGGGGAATAGTTACTGCGATCAGAAATTTTATTGGAAAGTCCAAACTGAAGCTCGATGACATCGTCCGTATGATTCTTACAGAGGAGATCCGGAAGCAATCAGACAGTGCTTCCACTTCACCATTAACGTTGAACATGGAGAGCAACAATAGAGATTCAAACAGGAGGCAAGGGCATAATACAATCCAGTCAAGGAACGGCAGGTCACGTTCACAGAATCCTTAAATTCCAACACTTAAAAATCAAAACATGGAAAAGATTTAATGTTAGAATTGCGGCAAGACTAGACACTATAAAAATCAGTATAAATCCCTAAAGAAATTAGGAGAGGAGAAGATTGAAGCAAACGTTGTTTCAGAAAAAAACGGATAATGCGTTGATATGCTCTTTGGAGAGCAAGGCGGAATCGTGGGTGCTAAATTCCATCGCATCGTTTTATGATACCTCAAATAGAGCATTGTTAAGAGTTATGTACCGGGTAATCTTGGTGAAGTGTATCTTGGTGATGACCATTCCTTCGACGTGGTTAGTAAAGGTGAAGTGCATATAAAATTAAATGAGTATTCATGAAAATTAAAAGATGTCAGACACATCACAGTATTCAGGAAGAAGAAGAAGGTTATGTCACAACCTTCAACGGTGATCCCAAAAATATCCATAGGCGTAATGATCATAACATATGGCAAGAAGAGTGGCACACTTTACATGACAGCAAATGCTTGCGGATCAATTGAAGTTGCAAATAGCAAAGAGAATTCAAACCTGTGGCACCAGACACTTGGTCACATTAGTGACAAAGGGCTCAAGGTTATACACTCCCAAGGAAAACTATAAGCACTACAGTTAGTTAATATTGACTTGTGTGATAGCTACATCTTTGGGAAGCAAAAACGGGTCAGTTTTGAGAAGAATGGGAGAACCCAAAGCAAGAGAAGCTTGAGCTTGTTCACACAGATATTTGGGGCCAACTATAATCTCATCCATTGCCAGGAAGTCATATTTGTAACTTTCATTGACGACGATTCCAGAAAGGTTAGGTTTACTTCCTAAACACACAAATTTGAGGTGTTCAAGAAGTGGAAGGTCAAGGTGGAAAATGACACAGGGTTAAAAAAGCAGCTAAGATTCGTTAATGGTGGTGGGTATGAAAACACCGGTTTCAAGAAATTCTATTACGAAAATGACATCAAAGTAGAGAGGACTTTTCTAGGAACACCACAATATAATTGCGTAGCAGAACTGATGAAGAGAGCTAAAAGCATGCATATACAAGCATGTCTACCCAAGTAGTTCTGGGTCAAGGCGGTCAATACATCACCCTATCCAATCAATTGATGACCATCAGTACCGTTGGGGCATAGAATACTAAAGGAGGTATGAAGTGGCAAAGAGATAAAACTTTCACACTTGAAGTTTTAGGTTATGTCTCATATGTACATATTAGCGATCACATCAGGGTAAGTTTTACCCTAAGTTACGAAAAAGTACATTCATTGGATAAGACGTAGATGAACTTAGTTATCACTTTTGGGAGGACCAAAACAAGGTCATAAGAAGCCGAGATGTCATATTAAATGAGAGAGTAATGTATAAGGACAAAGACGCATGTAACAGAGACATAACACATGTCAGTGGCTCAACACATGATAATCCCAAGTACGTTGATTTGAAAGATGTTCTAAACGCCAGTTTGAGATTTCTCAGATAGAGTAATCCACACCACAAAGAAATGCACAACAAAATGCGCCATAGAGTCCAACTCCCACTCCAGAAATTAGGAGGTCATATGTGTTCATGTGCAAATTGGAAATATATAAACTATTTATTACTTACTAATGGTGGCGAATATGAATATTATGATGAACCATGTCAGGAAGGGATGAAATCAAGTGGGAACTTGCAAAGGAAGATGAGATAGATTGCCTCATCTCAAACAAAACATGGGAGCAAGCTGAGTTGCCTATAGGGAATAAAACACTTCATAACAAATAAGTGTATCGAGTCAAGAAGTAACATGATGGCTCCAAAAGATACAAGGCGAGACTAACAGAAGGAAGGAATTAACTACAATGAAAAGATTGTGAAACTAACTACTATTCCGATAGTTTTAAGCATTGTTGCAGAAAAAAATTTACATATAAGGTAATCAGATGTCAAAACTACTTTCCTTTATGGTTACCAAGAGGAGGAGATATATATGAAACAACTGGAGGGTTTCTCAGTTCAGGGAAGGAGAAGTTGGTGCGCAAACTAAAGAAAAACCTATACGGCTTGAAGCAAGCTCTTCTTATTAGTAAGATAAGATAGGTTGCCCCTTTCCCCTTTTCATAATAAGGTAAGCTTCTACCTTTCTGAAGTTAGGTGAGCCTTCGTGTTTTGGATTGTCTTCTGCCCAATGCAGTACCCCATTTTTTGGTTCCCATTGGGTTTACCTTGTTCACAAGTCGACCCCATAGCAGCAAGAAAAGGCGGTCTTGTGCTATACTCCGGTGATCTCTTTCCTACCGAGACATGCAAAATCCCATCATGTCCCAGATCACATTCCGTGAATCGAAAGGGGAAGCCTACTTATCCATCAGCTCTTCTCGTAGATCACTGCGGTTTTACGAAGCGTCTAAGCACAGTTCACTCGCGTTAATTTAGCTTAGTTCGCACCGTCAAGCGCTAGTGAAAGTCAGTTTCGGTTAGCAGGACAGTTGGAATTCAAGGGTGACTTTCAAGCACAATAAGTCGGCACAATTGGAAGCGATGCGCTCAAGCCTTTATGGAGAAATAGGAAGTACAAAAACTCTTATTTGCGGTGAGCAGTACCGGGAGTCGCATACCCATTCTTCTTCCAGTAGTGGAAGGCGAGATGTAGGCCTATCGAAAGTGAAGCTACAAAAATATAATCCGATTCTCGTTATTCAATCGGTATCCTAAAAGTACTTTCAAGGAAGCCCTTTAATGAAAATCGGAAAAAAAGAGATGTAGGCCAAGACTAGAGCCCGATCCGAACCTTCACTTTCACCTAGAACCTCGATGTTTATTAAAGAACAACCAACATGCGAATGCGAGTTTTAAAGGTTTCTTTTGCATGCGACCAATCTAATGAGCTCTTGCAAGACCATAATAGCGGTTTAGGTTCAGACTGAAATCATTGTCTTTCCAGGCGTTAGTTGAGGTAGGAGAGCAAAGCGACCAAAAAAGAGGAGGAGGGCGTGGAACATGAAATTTGGCAGGTTTATGCGAAAAAATGACTACCACGAGTGTAATGCTAACCACTGCTGCAATTTCTAGAGATTTCAATTTAGTTACATTATATTGCCACTATATGTTGATGACATGTTAGGGGCAAACTCATACATGGATGAAATTAGGAACTTGAAGAAGCAATTGTCTTTAGAGAGTTCGACATGAAGGTCTTGGGTGCTGCGAAACAGATTCTTGGCAAGAGGATCAACTGGGACAAGCAAAAGGGTATTTTACTGTTGTCTCATATAGAGTACATAAGTCGTGTCTTGTGGAGGTATAACATGAGAAGAACTTCATGGATAAGGTTCCATATGCCTCAGTCATCGAAAAAATGATGTATGTTATGGTACCAGATTTTACTCATGAAGTGACAATAGTGAGGAGGTTCCTGAAATTTTCTGGAAAGCAACTCTGCGAAGGAGTGAAGTGGATACTCGTGTATCTACGAGGCACTACTAATAAATATTTATGCTTTAGATGAGGCGAGACGAGATTGAAGGGATATGTAGACTCTACGAAGGCAGGTGAAGTACTGGAGATATCTTCGCAGTGGGCAATACTGCATTCAGTTGGGTCACAAATACAAAAAATAGTTTTTTTACCCACTGCAGAGGCAGAGTATGTGGTTGCGACTGAGGCTATCAATAAGATGATTTGGTTACAAGACCTATTGTCAAAATTGGGTTTGAAGCTCGTGAATAATGTATTGCAGAGTGACAGTCAAAGCGCAATACATCTCACAAAAAAATCAACATTTCATTCAAGAACTAAGCATATCAGATTTTGTTATTACTTCATCATGACGTAAACTACACGTCAATGGCTAAAAGAATCAAACCAAACCCTAACTTTAATAAAAAGATGTCTTATATTCAAGAATGGAAAAGTAAGTACAAATGAGATTTACATGGGGTAATTATATGGGAGTGATTACGATCTAATCAATTAATTAGCTAAAATGACTAAAAAGACCAACTAAAAATAAAAGAATGCCTAATTAATTCCAAACATGTTTGAAGACTAATTAAGGAAAGAAAATGCCTAAAAAGAACTAAAAATAAAAATAGAAATAAAAGGAAAATAACAATGGATTCCCATCACTCTCCCCAGCTTCGAAAAAGTTCGTCCTCGAACTTGAAAAATTTGGGAACTCGTGTGAAAATTCCAAAAAAATTGTGCCAAATCTTGTGGGGGGCCAAAAATTTAATTTTGAAAATTAAAGAAGGATGCATCCCACAATTTTCTTCTTTATTTCTTCTTCTTCTTCTCTTTCTTCACCCAATCAAACCCTAGAAGATCCCCCCCGGATCAAAAACCATGTGTGTGGAAGAGGAATAGTAGCCAGCGAGTGGGTTGAAGGTCGGGGGCGGAAATGGAGTCGGGTCGGAGTCGGAGGGGGATGTTTCTTGGAGTCAGAAAGAGAAATCTTGGCTGAAGCAAGTCGAGAGGGAAGGGAGGAGCTAGTGGCTAGGTCGGCAGACCCTAGGGGACCATTTGGTGGTTGACCCGAGTCGGAAGATGGGCGGGGTGAGTTGCATGGTTTAGAATGTAGGTCACCGAGGGTGGAAAGGGGGTTTTCAGGTGTACCGGAGTGGGGGGTTGGTAGCGAAGGTAGGGTCGGCAGCCCCAGGCTGTAATGGACAGTGGCGGCAACAGTAGGGTGTTGGTTCTGGGGTAGGGCAGCAGTGAAGAATTGGTTGGGAAGGTCGGTTGGCAGTTTGGGATGGTGGAAGTTGGTGGTAGGAGGGAAAACTAGGGTCAGGGTTTTGTGAGGGCCAGGGTTAGGGTTTTGCAACTTAGCAAATTGTTGCATTAGGGCTTCAAATTGGGGTTTTTGTTTTCTTGCTAATTCTTTCATTCTTCTATCGTGCTTTTCTTTTATTCTTCCCAATTGATCTTTTAATTCGTGAATCTCTTCCACTTGAGGCTTGGATTTTCTTGGAACCATCAAGAAAGCAGCGTATGATTTCTTTGATACACTACACACACCGATACAAACTAACACACGAGCACCAATATTTGGAGAGACACCCGCTCTGATACCAATTTGACGTAAACTACACGTCAATGGCTAAAAGAAACAAACTAAACCCTAAATTTTAGAGAGAGAATCAAAAGATGTCTTATATACAAGAATAGAAAAGTAAATACAAATGAGATTACATGGGGTATTTATATGGGAAGGATTACTTGCTAATCAATTAATTAGCTAAAATGACTAAAAAGACCAATTAAAAATAAAAGAATGTCTAATTAGTCCCAAATATGCTTGGAAACTAATTAAGAAAAGAAAATGCCTAAAAAGAACTAAAAATAGAAAATCGAAATAAAAGAAAAATAACAATGGATTCTCATCACTCTCCCCAGCTTCGAAAAAGTTCGTCCTCGAACTTGAAAAATTTGGGAACTCATGTGAAAATTCCAAAAAAATTGTGCCAAATCTTGTGGGGGGGCCAAAAATTATTTCTGAAAATTGAAAAATGGTGCATCCCACAATTTTCTTCTTTATTTCTTCTTCTCTTTCTTCACCCAATCAAACCCTAGAAGATTCCTCCCGGATCAAAAACCATGTGTATGGAAGATGAATAGTAATCAACGAGTGGGTTGAAGGTTGGGGACCGAAATGGAGTCGGGTCGGGGTCGGAGGGATGTTTCTTGGAGTCGGAGAGGGGAATCGTAGTTGAAGCAGGTCGAGAGGGAAGGGAGGGGCTAGTGGCTAGGTCGGCAAACCTTAGGGGACCATTTGGTAAGATGGGTGGGGTGAGTTGCGTGGGTCAGAAGGTAGGTCGCCGATGATGGAAAGGGGGCTTCCAAGTGTACCGGAGTGGGGGTTGGCAGCGGAGGTAGGGTCGGAAACCCCAGGGTTGTAATGGACAGTGGCGACAACAGTAAGGTGTTGGTTCTGGGGTAGGGCAGCAGTGAGAAATGGGTTGGGAAGGCCGGTTGGGGGTTTGGGATTAGGCCTGTCAACGAATCGGGTTTAGGGAGATCCAGATTCGTGTAATCGGGCTTCATCGGGTTCGGGTTCGGGTTCGGGTTCGGGTCCGAGCGGGTCTTCATCGGGTTCGGGTCTTCATCGGGTCTACAATATTAGATCCAGACCCAGATCCGTTCGGGTCTTCGGGTCCGGGTCTGGCCAAATATATACATTTCTTTTATATTTATTTTATTTTATCCCCCTAATATATTTTTTAATCTTAAATTAAAATATTTTGTAACGTATTATAGAATATTATTAGTATAAATAAAATATATATTACTTATATTTATTATATATATAAATATATATTTTTATATATAATACTTACATGTTATATTGATAAGATATATTTATATAAATTTATAGTATACATATATATATATATATTTAAAAAATAATAATGTACAATTCGGGTCGGGTCTTCGGGTCTGGGTCTTGTATAAGATCCAAACCCTACCCGTTTAATAAACGGGTCTTCGAGTATTCGGGTCTCGAGTCCAAAAAAATATGCTCAGACCCTATTATATGGATCGCGTCCGGGTCCAGACCCGACCCATTGACAGGCCTATTTGGGATGGTGGAAGCTGGTTATAAGAAGGGAAAATAGGATTAGGATTTTGTGAGGGTTAAGGTTAGGATTTTGCAACTTAGCAAATTGTTGCATTAGGGCTTCAAATTGGACTTCTTGTTTTCTTGCTAATTCTTCCATTCTTCTATCGTGCTTCTCTTCCATTCTTGGCAATTGAACTTTCAATCCGTGAATCTCTTCCACTTGAGGCTTGGATTTTCTTGGAGCCATCGAGAATGCATCGTATGATTTTTTTGATACACTACGTGCACCGATACAAATTAACTCACGAGCACCAATGTTTGGAGCAACACCCGCTCTGATACCAATTTAACGTAAACTACACGTAAATGGCTAAAAGAAACAAACCAAACCCTAAATTTTAGAGAGAGAATCAAAAGATGTCTTATATTCAAGAATGGAAAAGTAAGTACAAATGTGATTACATGGGGTATTTATATGGAAAGGATTACTTGCTAATCAATTAATTAGCAAAAATGACTAAAATGACCAACTAAATATAAAAGAATGCCTAATTAGTCCCAAACATGCTTGGAGACTAATTAAGTAAAGAAATGCCTAAAAAGAACTAAAAATGAAAAATCGAAATAAAAGGAAAATAATAACGGATTCCGATCACATCAAATCATTTCTTGATAATGGAGTGTTAACTGTTGAGAAGATCCAAAGAAGCATGAACCGAAATGACATGTTAACCAAGACATTTACTACAGATAAATTAAAGTTGTGCTTAGCTTCTGTTGGTCTACAAGCATAGGAAACAAGGGAGTCTCACCCAATTCACTAATAGGTAAATTGGTGGAGATGCAGCTCAAATTGGCTCCAAGTGGGAGATTCTTGGACGAGTGGAACCAATTTGAGTCACATGTTGGTTAACCACAATTAGCCACATATTTTTTTAGTTCATTCTCCACCACACACGTTTGGTTCATTCTCACAAGTCTTCTATTTACTTCTTTATAAATACAACCCTCAATACAAGGATAAAACACACCAACATCAAAGTTAGCAAACACTTAGTGTTCAACAAAGAATATACCAAGTGTGTATTTTCAGAGTGGTGTTGTAAGTGTAAGCCAGAAAATACAGAGTGCGTATTTTCAAAGTGCGAGTAATGCATAACAATGTTTAAAAAGGCGTTTGAGACTTACGCCTCGAGGCGAGGCGGGAAAAAAATGCCTCTGAATTTGAGGCTTACACCTCAATGCACCTCGAGGCTTACCCCTCGGTGTGCCTCACACCTCGGCTCGCTCCTTTTTCTGAGGCGCGAAAAAAAAAGGCTTGTTCTTTTTTTTTTTTTTAAACTGCACTCAACTTATACTATTTACTATTGTAACTTGAAAGAAATTTTAAAAAAATAACCAATATGTTAATGAAACTTAAAAAACTGATTTTGTCAATTTAATTTTGTTTGAAATAAATGTACTAAATTAACTTCAGTATGACTTTTTTTTTTTAAATTCTGTTTTTTGGTTTTCAACTTAGATTAATATGTTATCTTTAACTAAACTGAATATATATTAAGAAACTAATATATTCTAAAGGTTGCTGTGTTTTTTAATAAACTTATGTTGATATGTTTTATTATTTTTTTTTTAATCTTAGCTTGAAAATCAATGTTTTTTAATAAATTTGCTTGTTAAGTTGCATTGATTAATTTATTGTCGTATTATAAAATAACCAATATGTGAATGAAGCTAAAAAAATGATTTTGCCAATATGATTTTGCATTGATTAATTTATTGTCATATTGTAAAATAACCAATATGTTAAAATTAATTTTCTCAAATTACTTTTTTTTTAAAGTTATCTCTGGGGAACAAAAAAATGTCAGACTATGTGAGAAAGTCTTCAAGGATGTTTTTTAATAGTTTTATTTTATATTTCTTTGTTATTTTATTTTTATGATTTTATTAGTATTTTTTTAATATTATTTTGCTCTTTTTTTTTCTTTTCGGTGAGGCTTACGCAACGCCTCGAGGCTTACGCCTCGCATCTCCGCGACTAAAACGCCTGTCCTCACCTTTCGCCTTTTTAAACATTGATGCACAGTGTGTGTTTGTGTAAACAACATTATTATATTGAAGTGGTTGTGAGTTGTGGACGAAGATAAATTGATGAACTACTTAAATCTTTGTCTTGTGTGTGTGAGCGTATTTTTCCTTGCACTGTTATATTTTTCTGCCCGTGATATATTTATAGACGCTGCTAGTTTCCGCCAATAATTATATTAGGACCTTGGAATTCAATGGATCAAGCGAATAACAAAATAGCACTCATATGCATATTTACTTTGAATTATCACCATACAACTATAACTAAAAGATTAGATATATATAAACTTGTAAATTTTAAATTATTTGAGTGATATATTTTCTTCACATTATGTTTACTTCAGCTCATTCATAATAGGATGACTAAAGAGGTACTTTTACCAATCATTGCATCACAACAGGCATTCTTAGAAGGTTTTATCATTGTTCAAACTGGCAGTGGAGCAAAAATGTAGCCCCAGACTATCCTTTTGTCCCATCCCTCGGACAATAACCATTTACAACTCCAAGTGTGCTCCAATTCTCTTTCCCTTTAACACAACAAACTATTTATTATCGCATTATTTGGGACTATAAAAAGTTAAATTGTCCTAATTGTCTCTAAGCTCTCTCCCAAGGGTAACGAAAAATATTTAGTATTCCAAGCATTTAAAATCTTCCCATTAAAGAATTTGGGGAAGTGGACGGGTTAAAGGGCTTAATAGTACCTAACTTCCAGCCTTCCACCGTCCCATTGGATGGCCTAAGTACAACCTAAGCCACAACTACGGAGCGCGTGAATGTGAGAATTTTCAAAAAATTATAAATGTGGGTGTGGTGACAAAGCAGGTATTAATTTATTAATTTTAAATTATATATTAATTTTAAATAATACATCATTTTTAAATTTTGTCATGGAGTGATGTGGATAGCCATGCATGGAGGCTATATCCATGATGCATGTGGTTGTAAAGCATGGCCCGCCCTGGCCATGTGCAAAATGGGCACTGGCGCATAGCTCATTTTAGAGTATACACATATATATGTATATTTTAGGGGTCCAAAAATATTTTATGTATATTATAAATGTCAATTTTTAAAATAAGTTCAATTTTTTAGGGGCCCATTTTTTTACCCAAAAATAATTTGTATAAAGAATGATTTAACTACACAAAAATCTCACCCAATTAAAATAGGCTCCTAAAATATAAATTTAATTTTTTTGAGGCTCATTTTAAGTATTTAATATCTTTGTACAATATTTTTTTTAAAAGATTGCTAAATTAATTTTTACACAAGGCACTCCCAGTTTTAGGACACGAATGGGGTCTCAAGTTGTAGTATATCCATGAGTGTTGATATGTATGTGAGGAGTGTTGATTATAATTGGAAAAGAAATGATTGGGTGTCACTGAAGCATTCAATGCTTACAGGTATTATCTCACAATACCCACGCAAGCATATATAAGCTCATTTGGAATTAGAAAATTGCAAATCGCGTATTTACACCGGTTTCATCCCAATGTGCAAGATTGCGATTCGAGGGCGGGGGCAGGACCTAAATATGACATAGATTACAACTCAGGGCTTCGAGGAAACGATAAAAGAAAATAGTGGTTAAAGTAAAAGTGATCGACTTTTACTAATTCCTCTCTTAAAATAAGGGTTGGGCACTTTCCACGATGTTTGATTTATAACAGGCTTGTGCAGTGGTAGTAGTGGCAAAATGTGATTTAAATAATAAAATAATTCATATTAGTCTACTCATTTAAATATGGGATTCATATATAAAAGTTAGGGGTTAAATATGGAGCGCATATTTTAAACCTATGAGTTAAATATGGAGTTCATATTTGAAAGTTAGAAATCAAATATAGAGTCCAATTTTAAAAGATACAAATCAAATATAATATTCATTTTTAAAAGTTGTGAGTAAAATATGAGTTTTTTAACATATACCTCGAATTGTAATACTTATTTTAATAGAAAAATAATGGGTTGCCCAACCCATATTTGGTCGGTTATATTTGACCTGGTTCACATTTAACCCAATTCATATTTAGCCCAACCCATATTTGATCCACCCAAATTAGGTTCAATCCATAATTTTGCCATGCTAGGTGGTAGGTCCACCTTGTCAACAAAAGAAAAGTTAAGACCCGACCCAAGTGGAGAAGAAAAAGACATGAGAGTAGGAAACATGTTACCCTGGACGGGCAATATTATTTCACGACTCGAAAATATCTAAAGGGATAAAATCAACAACTTTACAAACTTATAACAAGAAATATTCAAATAATACACGAAAGCAGATGGAAAATTTACAGGACATCCCTGTACGTATTAAGTGATTGAATCTCCATGGTTTAGATTACAAGTTGTATTTTAATATTTTATTCTAAGTTAGAACAAGAAGAAGTTATGTATAGAGGGATGGAGGGAGAGAGCTGACTAGAAGGCTGAAGCCGGTGACACCAGAGAGGGAGATGGCGATGGAGGTGCTAGAGAGAGAAAGTTCACCGAGGTGACCCACCATCATGACTGATATAACTTGCAACAAGTACTGTGATAAAGTCACAGCTACCATCGGGCCAGCAATGTAACCTAACCCCCTCATCTCCTCGCCCAATAAACTCCATGTTATACTCAGATCATCACCTCTCTCTTCTCTCTTTCTCAACAATAAACTCTCTTCCATGCCCAAAACTGCACTTTCTGCCTTTGTGCTCATATTATATATATACAGGAACAGGAGACGTGATTCTTTATTTTTACAAAAAAAAAATATATATATATATATATTTTATTTTTATTTTTATTTTAAGTTCTAAACATTTCGAGTACTTTTACAAAAATTCATTCAAAATGATTTATTATGCATTGACCTATTTTCTAAATGATCAAATACCAAAAAGTTCCTCAAATATTTTTTAATATACACTTAGTCCAAACATTTTATTTTGTACCAAAAAGTCTCTTATTCTTTTATCTTTAGAAGTCCGCCCCAGCGGCATGATAAAGCCTTTTTATCATGATGAAAGACTTTTTGGTGCAAAAAATAAAAATGTTTGGACTAAACGTGTATTAAAAAAAGTTCGAGAGACTATTTGGTATATGTCCCTTTTCTAAAATATCAAAATAAATTATTTTTACCTATATTTTTTATATCAAAGTAGTCTTAGGTCCCTCGCAAATAAATTTTAAACACTAAGAGGGTGTTTGATTGCAAATATGAAAAATGCGTAAAAAATAGTTCATTTAGATAAGAAGTTGAAAAATAAGTGGAAAAACATATTAGTTTTTTATCTTACTTTTTCTATTTTCCATGAAAATCAATTCTTTGGTAAGATAAGAAATATTTTTCACTAAAAATGAGGTTTGAGATGGAGCATTTGTAATGTAAATGAGTATTGTTCCTACATGAAGTATTCACAATTAAGGTACTACAGACAAAATATGGGTCAAAACAACTATTTTTCATGGATAATTTTTCATGTCAATCAAACATACCCTAAAGGAATTTTGGACAAATTAAAAACACTTAGATCCACTAATTCTCTTTGTGTAGAACTCTACATTAGTGGTAGGGGTGGCAATTCGAGTTAGTCGTGTCATTTTCGAGTCGCGTTGATTTTTATTCTACTATAAGTTTTGGGTACTCTTAAATCTATACAAGATAACTCGAAATGTTTGGGGCATTTCGAGTTATTACCATAAACGGATTATCGGGTCAAAAATTGTCAGCTCTAATTAGTGGCATAATAAATGGACCTAATAGAAAATTATCCTTAAATATTTAAAAATTGTCAACAAGAGACCTAACTATAGATTGCCTTATTTTTTTAAAGTACTCTTGAAATATTTTGAACCCAAAAGAAATAACAAAAAAAAACATTGTTTTATGAAAAAAATCTTGTAAATTGTACTTATTTCATACTTCCTTACTAGCTCTCTCTCTCTCTCTCTCTCTCTCTCTCTCTCTATATATATATATATATATATATATATATATATATAAGGTGTGTAGTGTGTCACTGTATGTCTTCTTGCTCATCAATCTTATGAGTCAGCTTAGCTTCTTATACTCCATTTTGTAACATGAGAAATGAAGCATGGAAATGCTCCCATCAAGTTTATCCCATGTTTTTTGTTAATTTTTACCCGTGCATGACGTAACAATATCTTTAAATTAATCTATTTATCAATTTGAACTTAGGTTTTACATCATTCGTTGTAAAACAAAGTCTTATTTTCTTTTTCTTTATTTATTAAATTTACCTAAAATGCGGAATGATTTGATGCATGGTATGGATACGTGGTAGAATGCTTGATACATATTTAGAGTAGGCTCATTTGGAACATTATTTCTGGTAGCGTTTCGTTTGGAACTATTATAATAATAGAGTATCTAGTCTTTTATGTTACACCTAAACGCATATAACCAAATTATGTATCTATTTGAATCAAGGGTCTAAAAAATATGGAACTTGATCGAGGCGTGAAGGTCAAACCTTAAGCTTAAAAATTCTAGACGACCATTAGACGGAAAAATGCGTGAAAAGACGTTTAGATATATTTTAATATTTTTAACCATAACAATACTATTAAAAATATTAAAATTGTACATTCCTTAAAAATATGTATCAATATATGCAAACTCTATTTGATTGTTTTGGACGAGATATGGTCCGGTTTGTAAAAAATTCTTTAAAATGCGATATCATTTCACTAAACATTTTTATTTTTAAAAAAAGTGTGCCTTAAGGCTTTTACAAAGAATAAGACGTAAAAGACTTAAGGCGGAGCGTTTCTCCCAAGCCTCAAGCCTAGCGCACCTAGGCGGCGCGCCTTTTAGAACACTGATTTGAATCTAGTTTTTCTATACTTTACTTTGTATTGAAGTATCTAGTCTTTTTGTAAATATACAGAAGTGAAGAGAAATTTGTAACACGTATTATTTTGATGCAAGATTTGGTGATTCGGGCCACTAAAAATGTACTTGAAAACTGAGGAGACTGTATTAGTTAACATTGTTTTTTACATCTACTTATTTTTGGTAACTTAGTTTGCTCTATGAATTTTCAATTCTTTGCATTTCTTCTTAAAATAACTTTTTGGGACACTGATATAAAGGATCACAAAAAGTTGATCCGGGGAAAAGGAATCTAGGTTAACATTAAAATAATTCTTATATAAATTCATATGTTTTTTTTAAATGTCAAAATCAGTATTAATAGTCTTGTTTTCATGATAGTGAATAAGCCTTGATCTTGATCATTGATAGAGTAAATCCTTAAAAACTGTTGTATTCAAATGATGACTATTAATTTGAGATGGATGTAGTATTTAACAACGTTTTTTTATTTGGCGCAAGAAGCTTTAGTAGAAATATTTGCCCTTGACTTATAATATTGGTTTATTTACCACTGAGCTCAAATTTAATTACTATCCATATCTTTATACAATGATGTGAAACCACTTATCTTTACTTCCTCGGTCCCAAATCAAGAGTTTCTATTATTTTTTTTGTATAGATTAAGGATACCTTCAATCAATGATCAAGATCAATATATGTTATGTTCAAAAAAAAAAAAAAAAAAAACTATTCATTTGGGATGATTCAAAAAAATATAGTGAACTCTTAATTTAGAATGGAGATAATATTATTTAAGGTTATCTCTAATATATGAACTAAAAATATAACCCTAAACAAGTAGGAAGAGTTGTCAAATTTGATTTTATAGAGCTTTTCTATATGTACCGAGAATATATACATGGACATTTTTATGAGGTGGATAATAAAAAGGTAAAAGTTTGATTCTCCCAAGGATGAAAAGCTAGGCCAAGCCCGTAATTTGTTTGTCTTAAATTTTTTTCTTTAATACTTTTGCTAACCATCTTTCTTATACATTTTTTGGAGTTGTCAATTTATTGAATTGACACGACAAGACAAACACTATTTAGATACAGATATGATAGAAAGTAAAATCGTGACTTTTACATAGCAAAAAGACAAGACTAAAATATTATATAATATTGTAGAGAATTGAGGTAAAGGTCATGTTCCTTTCTATATTTGAATTTTTAGGATAATGTTTTTCAAGTTTATAAATCTAGTCCCTGTGGTACAATATCATTTATAAATTTAGTCTCTGTGGTACAATACCCTTTATTTTTTTGGTCCGCGCCAGATGCACCATTTTTTACCATTTTTCATGATGTTTTTAGTACACATGGACTAAATTTATAAAATTTTATGAAGTGTCCTATTTTTATATACTTTAAGCATTATGAGGACCTTTTCCCAAAACTCGCATAATATTTTTACATCAAATTAATCATGAATAACACGACAACACGACTAACACACGTTATGGTTTAACAACAACACAAAACGACTCTGTGTCACAGAAAACTGACACAAACACAATATATCATGTTAATTTTAGGCTGTGTTATTGTCTCACGTATAAAATTGTCACTAATATTTAACCATGCTTAACACGCATAACATTCCGGTACAGTCTAAAACTATCAAATTATACTTCGGACAAAAAAAATGCCATCGGCTTCAAAACTTGTGTTTATTCAAATGAAATAGTGAGAAATTATTTACAAAATTATGACATTTTATTTTCGATGACCAAACTTTTTAAAAATGTAATCTTATAAAGAAAATGTATTAACTTACTTATTTAAAAAGAGTAAATTTAAAGAACTCTCAAAATGCATCAAAAAATCAAATCCAGTGAACTAAAAAAAAGCTTGGGATTTCAAATGGAGCCAATGAATTTTACACGGCATCCAATGTGCATTTTATACATCACCATCACAAAAAATTACTCATTAAAAAATTTATGTTTCCAGGCCAAAAATTAAAAGAAAAATTAATTAATTTTTTTAGATGAGATCTTAAAAGGCATAAAAAAGGGTTAATAGAAAAAATACTAACAGTAGCTATTAAATATTAAATATTAAAAAAATCATAAAATCTATTAAAAATTTAGAGCAAAATAAATATAAAAATTTAAAGAATATTAATACAAATAAAACTTACATAAAATCTCTTTTATTTAATGTCAAAATTGAGCCTCTTAGTTCAATGTATTGGCTCAATACTCAAATGAATAAGTTTTCAATCCTTAATTTTATCAAGGAACAAGCAAAATAACTTTTGGGATACTCCCCTCTCGTCATTGCTCTCGTCATTGCAAGCCCTTTTTAATCTTGAAAAGAAAAAAGAAAGTAACCTTCGTTATATACGTTCTGTGCAAAAGATTGGGTGTACAACCTCTAACTATTAAAGTGATAAAAGGCAGACGGAAACTCCACGGAACCATGCATGCATTATTTTTCAATCTATATATCCAGTACCGCCAAAAATCACGTGGCAGATACTTACATAATTCACACTACTTTATCTCTCTTGATCAGAACTCCGATACTTTATTTTTGTTTCTTTGTCACCATACTACTACGTCACTTGAATAGTACTATGAAAATGCTATCCATGATAATTTATAATTTATTTACGGAATATATTAACAGTAAATAATGTAGAAATAATAATATAGAAACTTATAGTGATATTAAATACAAATTATATTACTAATTCAAATGTATGATACTATATTCTTAAGACAAACTTTGTCTCGCACCGGTACTTGACAGAGTCAGCGTCAATCATCCCCGAGGATATAACAGTTTCACTTGCAATAACAGCACTTCAAATTGTAAGTCTTTTGAACCAAAAGTGTAAAACCCTCAAATATATATGGATTGAATGGACTAACCAGAGGACGTGGTTTATTGTGTCTAAAAATTAAAATTATGACACAAAACTGTTGGAAAAAATCTCAACTGTTAGAATAAAACCGAATTTAACTGCTGTAAAAATTGAAATAACACAAAACAAATACGGAAATAAAACTCATCGGAAATGATAAAATAAACCCACAAAAAATAAATAAATAACCCATTAAAATTGGCCCAAATAGTTTATACCTATGGCCAAGTTAAGGCCCACGAGCACAAGCCGAGTTTGGTCAAGTGTCGACGCTCGCGTGTGGAAGTCAACTCAACCCCATGTACGTCGTCCCTCTTTCAAAGAGTTGGGATATCCAAGAGACACTAAGGTCTGTATTCAGAAAACTCGATTTAAACGTTGTTTTTAAATACAGTTTTAAAATTCAATTTTTGTATTTATAATTATTGGTGTGCGTTTGATAAACTTGTTTTTAAATACAATTTTTTAAAAATTTGACAAAATTGACAAATATATATATTTATATTATACATGTGTGTGTGTGTGTGTACAAACATACATACAACTTTCATACATATATAATACATAAATGTATACATAAATACATACATAGATCATAAATTATATACACGTACATTTAATATCATAAATTTAAATGTACGTGTATATAATTTATGATGTATAATGTATGTATGTATAGATGTATACATTCATGTATCATGTATGTATGAAAGTTTTATGTATGTGTGTGTGTGTGTGTCCCTCTCTCTCTGAGAGAGAGAGAGAGAGAGAGAGGTTCGCATGCATACCCCACTTTGCACATACTACTAGCGCGGACCATTTTTGATAAAATAGTAAAAAAAATATTTTTGAACTAATTTTTTTTTTATGATTTTTAAACATTTCAGTAGCACTATAAAAATAATTCAACTCAAAATGAATTTTTTTGCGATTTTAAAAAAATCGGTAAAACTTTGTCAGTTTTTAACAACTTCAAATGTGATAAAGTTTGACCGATTTTTTTAAAATAGCAAAACAATTCATTTTGAGCTGATTTTTTTTCTTCATGGTTCTACTGAAAAGTTTAAAAACCATAAAAAAAATCAGCCCAATTTTTTTTTTTTTATTATTTTAAAAAAATGATCCGCACGGAAGGTATGCAAGCTGGGTATGCATGAAATCCTTTTTGTATATATATGTATTACATGTATAATTCACTATAAAATTATATACATACATGAATTGATAATATTTTTTAATACATATGTACTATATGTATATTTTATATTATTCCATACATTAATAATACATGTATAAAACTATACATAAGTATTATGTATCTATTGTTAATATTATTCAACTTTATGTTATTTCATATGTAATTTTGTGTACATGTACATATATATCTTTTATTTATAAGAATTACACACATATTTATGTATTATGTATGTATATTATATATTAAGGTATAACTGTATTAAAATATTAAGAATGAATAATTCTGAGTTGATTAATAAAAAACAGAAGTTATACAACATCATATATCTGTTTTCTGAAAAACTTGATTATAACACGGAAATATTATAATTCTGTGTTTAAAAAGTAGGTTGTCAAACGAATTTTTTTATTAGAATTGTATTTAAACACAGAAAACAGAATTATAGTTACAAACCAAGCAGGCCCTAAGCCTTTAAGCCAAATGGATTATATTATATTTACACAATATCATTCTTCCTATGTAGGACAAGAGCTTTGACATAACACCTCAATCAAATTTCATGTTTCAAGTAAGTACTTTGAACTACAATTTATCATTCATTAATTTATGATTTCACGCATATGAGTATATCATGGTATACTCCTTCCGGAGGAAAACGCGTTACCATTTCGAACCGTCTAGAAAGATGTGTGTGTCTCATATTGAATTGACCATAATGTTGACAAAAATTTGATTTTGTCAAATTAATTAAAACCCATAAAATGCCATAAATTCTAACAAAAAATCATCCAAATCTTCTCCAAAATGATATTAAAGTGTTGTGCCATGGCGGGACCTATAACACGAAGTACAACATTTAATACTATATGGAGGAGGATTTGAGGGATTTTTTTGGAACTCAAAACATTATTCAAGTCCCTTTATTCGTGATCTTGATCAATAATCTAATTTATAACTAAAGATACAACAAACTTTCAATTTTAACATAAAAATCAAACTTAATGATATGAAGTTGCCACACCGTTAAGACGTTCTTTGCTTTTCTTTTACCCCACAATATTCATTACCACCAAAAGCATCTATACGGCAAAAAAATAATAAAATAAAATAAATAAAAATCTGGACCCATTTTCCTAAAAACTCACTGCCAAAACTCCTCTAATTTGGTTTTTTTCGGCAATGGCGACAAACGAACTAGTAAGAACTCCAACACCGGCAACATTTAGTTTTTTTTTCTCCTTTATTTTTTTCGTTTTAAATATATTTATATTTTCAGCAATAATTTTGTTTATCAAGTTCCACACAAATAATATTGGTTTTAATTGGAAAATTATTTGGATGCTAAGCTTATTGGGTTGTTGATTTTAACTATTATTTTGTGTTAACCAATTACAACAAAATTGTTTTGTTTAAGTTGTTTTGCTATTATTCTGAGTTTAAACCTTATTCGAATTCCAAGATTATAATTGAGTTTAATAAAAAAAAATTACTCTTGTAAGGATGTAAGATTGCTTCCCGTAGTAAGACAAATAAGTTTTTTGATTTAAATGATGATGTGGGGGATTTAGAAGGGGATGATGAGTATATGCAAAATGAAAAGGAGAAAATATGAGACCCGAGATATGGAGTTTACTGAGATTGAAGAATTGTTTGAATACTACCAAAAGTATGATAATGAGAAGGGATTTCCAATAAAAATAAAAATAAAAGATCATCCGAAAGGGATTTTGTTGAGGAGGTGAAATATGTTGTATATACACAATCTCATTCCGGAAAAGAGGAACGCAAATCAAAATGTGTCAAAAAACATCTAGTAATCCAACAATTTATTTGAAAAAATTACTAATTGCTAAAAAATTACAAATTGTTAAAAATTACAAGTTTTTTAGGGTTCTCAAGTGAAAGGAGGCCAATCTGTTTTGAAGCATAATTTTTTCACAAAAAGTACACAACAAGAATTTTAACAAGAGCACAGAGTACATGGTGATCCACGAATTTATTATGGACTACAAGTATATATTTCTCAATTTTATATCATCATCATCCTTGCGATAATCACGTCATATGTGGTCGGCCACATAGATTTTCCTTTTTCATTCTAATCTATTATATGCAATATTATCATTCAAGTTTAATTCTTTAAGATCTTTCCTAATAATTTTCTCCCATGATAGCTTAGGGCGGTACCTTTCTCTTTTACCCTATATTTTCAATAATCTTCCTCTTGCTATAGGTGCATCTACTGGTCTACACAACGCATGTCTGTACCACCTAAATCTACTCTCTTAATTTATCGCTAATGGGAGCAATTCCTAACTTTTCTCTCATGTATTGATTTTCAATTTTGCCTTTTCTAGTAATTCCTATCATCCATCGGAGCATCCTCGTCTCACTAACATGGAGACGTTGTTCATGTTTTTTTCTTTAAAACTCAACATTCTGCTCCATACAGGGTCGTTGGCCTAACAATTGTTCTAAAAAAAATTTCTTTTAATTTATTAGGTATCGTTTTATCACATGACATACCACGGGCTTGTTTCCATTTCATCCAACCAGTTAATATTCTACTCGTAACATCCTCTTTACTATCCCCATTTTTTTATAACACTGAACCTAAATAACGAAATTTATTAGTTTGGTTTATCACTTTTTCTTCCATTTTTAACATTATGCAATACGATGCCTCATTATTAAATTTGCATTCTATAAATTTTATTTATTTCTACTGATTTTTAGTCCCTTAGACTCTAAAGCTTTTCTCCAAGTATCTACTCTCATCACTAATCCCTCATTTAAAGTGTCTACTAAAACTATATCATCTGCAAACAACATACACCAATGGACATCTTGTATATCCTCAGTAATCTCATCCAAAACTATGGTAAATAAGTAAAGACTTAAAGTCGATCCTTGATGTAGACCCACTTTAATCATAAAGTCATTAGTTTCTCCACATATAGTTCTTACTTTATTCTTTGTTTTATCATACATATCTGCAATAACTTTAATAAAACTAATTGAGATTTTTTCCTCCTTAAAGTCCACCAAACTATATCCCTAGGTACTCTATCATAAGCATTTTCTAAGTCTATAAAGACCATATATAAAATTTTACTCTTAGTTCTACATATCTGTATTAACTGTTTAATAAGTAAATTGCTTTTGTGGTGGATCGCCCTAGCATAAATCCAAATTGCTTGTCCGAAATAGTGACTCATTTCTTAATCTTTGTTCTATAACATTTTCCCATAATTTCATAGTGTGATTCATCAATTTGATTCTTCTATAATTATTGCAGTTTCGTATATCTCATTTATTTTTATACAAAGTTATTACGGTGTTTTTCCTCCACCTATCTGGTATGTTTCCTTCTCTTAAAATTTTATATATGGACTACATTTTTTTAATTTATTCAATTTGATATGTTGCTAATGGACTGATTTTTTTCCCAATTATGTAGGGCCATTTTAATCCATTATGGAATGATGCACGGACAGAGCCAGGAATTCTCGAGAGTGGGAGGTAATTTAACGACGATTTTTGGTTGTTCAGGGGTTGGAGTTCGCGAGCGGAATTTTTTAAGGTAATTTTTTAGTATTTATAAAAAAATAATGTAATTTATTTAATAAATGGAAAGAGAAACAAATATTTAAACCAACAGTTCGGCTCCAAATTTAAACCAACAATATCCCTATTATCCCCTAAAATTAACCCTAAAATATAAACTAACAATAACATTAAAGAAAACTCTAACAAACATTTACACTATAATCTAAAATAAACTCCAGATTTTAACATCAATATAGTTAATTAAATGCAAGTTAAATGGAAGTTTTGATTATTTCCACATATGCCCCTAAACACTTTAAAAATTACTTTTTTACACTTATATTTTTGTAAATACCTATAACATTTTAATCTAAAATCCTCAATTGCAAAATAAAAAACTACAACATTTTAATCTGCAATTAACCTAAAATTCAGTCGTAATTTTCTTTTCAATATTAACCCTAAAATTAAAGGCAAGGGAAATAGAGAAGGAGAGAGAAGATATATGAGAGGAGGGATCTCTAATAGGGAAGAATTTTTTTTTATTGAAAAAAAAATTGAAACCCTAGAAAATAAAACCATAAAAATAGAATTAATGAGATGAATAATATTTAAACAAAGAGTAATAAATAAATTTCTTATCCGAGTAATAAATGAATTATGTTTTGTAAATTTGGGACACTTGAAATTTTATTTTGTAATTTTGTAATTGCCTTTTTTTACAAGATGTAACAGACTTGTTATTTGTACTTTTAGGTCAATTGGTTGTAATAGACTTTTTTTCTAATTAAAATCATTTTTCAATCTAATTTTAATAGAGTATGCCCACTTCTTCTTTTTTCAGTTGTAGAGATGTCTAATGGATTCTTTAGAGATATCTAATGAATTCTTATTGTGTTATGGTTGTTTTTTTCCAACTATTAATTAGGGTCGGCAAATGGACGGGTGTGGGCGGATTTAATCAAGTCAGTAACAAGTTAGGGTCTGATATGGGCGGGTAAATAGCAGGTCAGTAGTTATTGTGGGTTGGATTTGGGTCGTATCAACCGCAGACCCGTTTTTTCATTCAAAATTTTTAATTACATATGCATAGTTTATATCATCACCTCGCTTAAACCCGCATATAACTAGTGGGTTTTTATTGATCCTTATTTTACCCGCCTGAAACAAATATGATGGTGCCCACTTTCAATCATTGCGAATAAAAGTGGGTGAACGATAATGTTTGGGTTCGTTTTAACGGCCCTACTCCTAATTTATTCGGCCTAGTATGTATCTATATTCTATATATATATTATAAAATGCTCTACACAGTTAATAATGACTTACTTTCAGCCTATCCACATGACATTTGCCACAAGTACTCTCACTTCTCTCTCTTTTTTCCTCTATCTCTCTTCTCTATTTATAGTTCTGTTTAAATAAGTTTACGAATACAGGAGACCACTCAGTCATTTGGGTTTCCAATGCCTCTCCGCATACTTAATTTATGATTCCTGATTCTCTATCTTGAAACCTGCCATTTGCCCACTATCACCCACATCCCATTTCAAAGAATAAAGAGTCCTACACCGATACAGATTTGCAACACATTTGGTGCGATACAGTGACGTGTCGCATCATTATTGGCTAGTGTCGCTAGCGCAGACCTACATTCACAAGGCAATAGCCAATACCGATGCGACACGTCACTGTGTCGTAAATCTGTGTCAGTCTGGTATTTCTGATGAATAAAACCCATTAGCATCGTGCACCCGATTCTTTGAAGCCATGTCAATGATGAAAAATCATTTGCGATGCTTCAAAACTCGAGAGTGAGATATCATTCCTCATCCTCAATTCAAGCAACACCGACAAAGGATACTTCTCAAAGAATCTTTAGGGAGTCTGAATCCGTGACCCCATCTTCTTAGAGAAGCAAGTCAAGCTTTGACGATTTAGCCGTCAAAAACCTGATAAGTTAAGAAAGTGAGAGAGAGGAAGCCGAGAGGAAAAATAGTGTTGTGGCCATGGGCGACTCTCACAAGAGATTGTCCTGGCCTCCTTCAGTTAAAAGTGGATTATTGTAGAAGAAAATGTACCAAGGTCCGTGTAGTTTGGGGGAAAATACTTTTCACCTAAATAAAAAAAATGAAATGGTAAAAAAATGTTCACTTATTTGGAATTAAATTATATAGTCGTGTAAAAAATTTTATTGTATAAAAAATAGTTAATTAAATTTAACTCAATGACAAGACCCAAACCGAACAGAGTCTAAACCATAAATTGCTTTCAATATGTGCAATATTTTCATTGTGTGCTCGATGAACTTCGTCGGAAGTTAGAAGCAATCTTTACCACTTTATCTGTTCAGATCCCGTTCTAAAGTATAGCACTGACACTGAAAATTGTGGTAAGTTTATCTGGTTTAGAGATTATTGTTGTCTGTGGGTTGGAATTGGATTTCATCTTATTAGTGACTCAAATCTTCTTTTTCCATATTATGATTCTATCATGAAGTTTTGTTTTTTTGAACAAAAACAAAGAAAAAGCTGTAGGAGGAGACTTAGTGTATCACCCTTATGAAATTGCTAAATTTGGTTAAAAAAAAGGAAAAATAAATCAATAACGGGATCTAAGAGATCGACAATATCCTTGCTCAAGCCATGCATCACGCCAAGTAATTACATAAGACGGTTCCTAAATAAAGGCTAACATCTTTTGGGACCGGACTACGTGGATACACGGGGCATTTATAAACTCATGTATATAACGCAGTATGTTTTAATTTTATCAAATCATAATGTACAAAAGAATGAATCCGAGGAAAAAATATGTATTAGTGTTTTGTCCAATTTTTTATATTTGTTTAACCAATAGTCCCACGTTTGTTTTTTTGTTCCAGTCCGAGTCAATCATGTAACCGTCTAATTGTATCTATATGACAAAAATACCTTTACACATCCACGGCAGAAAAATCTTCACTAACAACAAAAATAATTAGATAATTCATTGAAACATAAAAAACAAATTTAAATTGCACTATTAGATTCCATGTGTGTGTAGAAAACATAGTAAATAGTTAAGCTTGTTATTATTCGAACAAACATAAGCACAAGCATGGTTCAAAGTCTCGACCGAGTCAACTTGGAATCGGTCGAGTCAACTCGGAATCAACCGAGTTGACTTGGAATCAGTAGGGGACGAGACGATATTGGGTCACGATTTGAAAAAATATAGAAAACGAAACATATCGGCTTGACTCGCCGATATATCGGCCGAGATGGCAAAAGGAGGAACGAATCTTAATTATTTCTGCCAAACAAAGTAAAATATTGACATAAAGTTGAGAAAACAAAAAAGTACTAACCAATTCTGCTGATTTGAGAGGAGAAAGACAAAAATCCATCACGGGTTGAAGTTTGCCCCGAAATTTTTTCTATAAAACAACCTCCAAAGCATCCAATATAGTAAGAAAGAAACCCTAGCTGGTCAGAACCTCCATAGATCCTCCTTCCGCTGCTAAAAACCCTGAATCTCGATGGAGAAGGAAGAAGCGTCGGTAGCAGAAGGGTTTTTTCATCTCTCTCTTGGTCGTGTATTTTTGTGGAGAGTGGATAAGTGTTTGTATTAACAATGTGTTTTAAGTGTGTGTTTTTAAGCCGCGTGTTTTTTTTGTGCACGAGTTTTTTTTTTTTAATTTTGTTTTTTATAAGAGAAATGTTTTTATTTTGTGCGTGTGTTTTATTCAGTGCCAAATTGAAAATATGAAGTCAATCGAGTCGGTATAAAATAATGTCAAATCAATTACCTCATTCATATATAACAATCAAAAAGTTGTGAATTTAATGAAGGAGTATACCATAGATAGGGAGTTGCTAAGAACAAGCATTATGGGATTCGCTACCGAGTTTATTGCCCTTGATAGTCTCATTCGCTATCAGTCTGACTTGAAGCGAATGTGTACCACGAATGAATGGCGTGAATTTAACCGTGAGAGGACTCGAAGGAGTGCGGCCACTAAAGTGTTGGATTTAATTCTAGCAGATCGATTCTGACAAATGGCCTGCTGAAGTCACCAAGATTATGGAGCCCTTAGTATTGCTTTTGAAGATAGTAGATCAAGATAAAAAGCCTACACTCTTTATCATTTACGAAGGAGTGGATAAAGCAAAACTAGCAATCTAGGCGACTGTAAAAAACTGTAAGAAGTATTGGCAGGTGATCGATGGAAGATGGGAGAGACAATTGCACCGACACTTGCATGCCGCGGGATAATTCTTAAATTCGGTGTTTTAGTATTCATCTAATTTTTCAAACCATCCCGAGATAAGAGCCGACTAAAAGAGGTCATCAAACGGGTAGAGTCAAACCTATAAAAGCAGGCCTTGGCAATAAATGAGGTATCACATATGTTTCCATCGAGTTATATTTATTTCATATATGTAATTATTCTACATTGACTTGTTTGTTTTTTAGGTTAAACTCTTTACGGATAGGAAAGGGGAGTTTGACTCAAATCTTACCAAACAAGTAATCAAATATTCTCTTCCAATTGAGTGTGAAAAAATTACAGTGAGGATGCATCTAATCTTAAGCGCATTGCTATCAAAGTCTTGAGTCAAACATGCTCATCTTCGAGTTGTGAGAGAAATTGGAGCACATGGTCTGTCATCCATACAAAGCTTCGCAATCGATTGGCAATAGAAAAAAATTGCATAAATTGGTGTATGTGCATTACAATTCGCGACTTAAAGTTAGGAATTTGATGTACATGCGAGATACCGAAGATTTCTACAATCCGATAGACTTGAATTTAATATTTGAGGAGGATGACATCTTGGATGAGTGGATTCGAGAGAATGATAAAAGAGTCTTACTAGTCTATGACTTAGATTGGTTGGATGGAGGTATTCAACAAAGCGAAGGGGAAGGAGGACCGAGGGGGGGTCACAATCAACCGGCACCAGTCAATGTTATTTCCAGTTCTGATGATGATCATGGTAGTGATGATGGTTGACAAGATCTTCCTGGTACTTATGGTAATCATGAAGATGATGACGATGACGACGATGATGATGATGACCAAGGTGGTGGCAAGGGAGATGTTAGTAGGGGAGCTGCGAGTGGTAGCCGATAAAGGAGTAGAGTTGGTGGTAGCCAACTAAGGGGTGGTTTTTACAATATTGGTACACAACACGGTGGTGGTATGATATGGGCATAAGGAGATAAAAACTATTATGCCACACAAGACACGGATCATGGTTATTGCTCGAAAATCAGTGAACAACGGAGGCATTTAGATAATTTGACGAGATTCCTTAGTAGTGACGAGTATTCAAGCGGATATAATCCGCAACGTCTTGATGATCAGCTACGGGAAATCGGTTTAATGACAGATCATGCATACCGCAGTGGAAGACATGGTATCTCTCGGAGTGGCACAAATAGTTACGGTCCAGCACAACTTTCAAGATCTACTAGTACTAGTACATGTGGATACTATGATCGTTGTAGAGATCAGTATGGATCTACTAGTAGCGGCACAACATGTGGTAATTATTATGGATATAATCAAGGGACGCAATATGGTGGGTCTTCAACTGATAGTCCTGGGTATAGAAGTTTTGGATATTATCATCACGATAGTCAATCGGGAGATCGTCAACCACAATTTTCAAATTATGGATCATCTAGCCAGTCATCCCAACCATCTGAGCAGCAATATGGTTCATATTTCTTTCCTTACCCAACTGAAAGAAATTACCCATATCCAAATCCAAATGAACGATACCGCAACTAGATAAGGAGATGAAAATGACAAACATTGTAACCATTTCTATTTATTTTTCATGTAATTTTTTTTATCAAGTTTTATGTGGCATTAGATTGTTTTTCAATATTATAATTGGTTTACTATGGAATATTGAATCTGATAACTCTGTCGCGCTTCAGTATAACCAATTCTACAATGCAGTACATATTGAATGATGGGTTTGAATGTATCTCATTGGTCCACATTGTTAATCGTATTTTTTTTTAATTTTCCATATTTTTTCCTGAATTTTTTGCGCTCTCTAAATAGCGTATCGCCTGATACCGCGACCAAGTTGAAAATCGAGTGTCTAATACCGACCGATACTGAGACTTTGAACCATGAGCACAAATCAATTAGTGCTAATAGATCAATAGAGATTTATATAAATATAATTCAAGAAATAGTATCAAGAATGAATGATTATAGTGCTATAATTTTACCACATTATATTTTGTAAAATTTATAATAGAAAATGTAGTTACTTAATCATTGAGTATTAGAAATATATTTACCACATATTGCATTATATTGTTGTAATGGTTTTCAAAATGACATTTTTTTTAAATTATATTTTTTTTAAAATTATAATATTTTATATCACTACAAGTTGTAATTAAATAACTTCAAGTTGTATTTTTAATTAAAAACTCGCTCTTTTATACAAATATAAATAAAAAATATTTATATTGAAAAATTTGAGAAATATATTTTTTTCATATGATCTCTCTCTCTCTCTTAACGCCTTTGTATCACAAGTGTACCTAAAATCTAAAATAATAATAATAATAATAATAATAATAATAATTAACACATCTACCATATCTGTTTACAAGCATTCGCGCCATTGGGGTCTCAAATCAAATCCCCGATGATGTACAAGTACAATAGACGTTGAAAACTCCAGTATTTTAGACAAGGATAATTTTACGATGACACATAAAATTAAACATATTTTTTAAATATATTAATATATTACTTTTGTATTGACTCGTGTATTGATCCACATCAATAAAAATCCATGTGAAATCTATGCATAAGTCGATGCAAATACAACAAAGTCATTATGTCTAAAAAAAATAAAAAAACGTGTCCGAATTTTGTGTGTTTCTATCCTTTAAAGAAGCAAAATGATATTGGGACTGAATTTTTTACCGAAAGTAAAATTATCGAATGAGGTGGAGGGTTTCTATTGGTTCTTTTATGGGGTCCACTCCAGTGACATCAAAAACTAAACCAATAATACATCACCACGTGTATTTTCGATCAAAAACTATGTCAAAAATTCAGTTATAATAGAAGTAATCTTTAAATAAACGAGTATGCCAAGATTGACTCGAGTACACGAAACGCAATTTCCAAACAAACCACGACTTTGGCCGTTGAACAGGAAAAGAAAAAACGAGGAAAAAAAAACAAAGAAGATAAGTTGGATCACATTCACATGTAAAGAAAAGATACATACAAATATGTTATATGGAGAGAGAAAGAGAGACTAACGAGAAGGCTAAAGCCGGTGACAGCGGAGAGAGAAATGGCGATTGCGGTGCTGGAGAGAGAGAGCTCACCCAGGTGACCTGCCATCATAAGCGATATAACTTGCAACAAGTACTGTGCTAAAGTGACAGCTGACATAGGCCCTGCTATGTAACCCAGCCTCTTCAACTCTTGAACCAAAACACCCCATCTCACACTTCTCCCCTCCTCTCGCTCTTTCAATAACAAACCCTCTTCCATCTTCTTTATCTATGTGCGAGGTAGCCTTTTCAGCGGCCACACTCGTTCCCTGTCTATAAGGGGAAACAAGATGGGGGGTACTTTGCCATTTCATTGACTCTTTATATAGTGTCTAGCTCAGTAGGATACTTTTCCCTTTTCGAACCCCACTAGTTTTTTTCTTAAATTAGCCATACTTTATTCTGGCCACATAATTTTTAGCAACTATTTTTAAAGTGTCGTAATATTGTCAATCACACATGACGGAACGCGATGCACGGACGAGTCGCAATGTCCTACACATAAGTAAGGAAAATATGAATTGAAAATTTAGATTGAGTAGACATTTTTTCACTATCAATTTTGAAACATTTGTTCAAGCAATACATAAATGGAAAGTCAAAAGGAGAATAAAGAACTATCGTAATCTTTCGAAAAGACGTGACATTGAACGCGCTGCTCACACATTTATCTTCCTGAATCAAATTATTGTATATAACTAAAGTTAACAGCGAAACACGGTGACGATATTTGTCACACACACACGACGACACGTGAACACTTCATAAATATTTTAATTATTTTAGTATAGTCTAGAATTTAAAGAGATAGCATATACTTTATAATTCATCCATAGCTATTCATCTTATTTGTAAACCCTAATGACTATTCAGTTACTCAAATCTCTTGATCTTCATAGCCTTACTCCCTTTGTAATGTTATTTCAGCCATTTATTCTCTCCCATATAAATTCCCCAAGTTAGTATCCACGAAAATAACACTTCTAACTTCTAAACCCTAGCCGCTACCTCTTGGCTTTGCGGAGATCTCTCTCTTATCGAATATCTGCTTTCTGTGACGAAAAGTAAGTCTCTCTCTCGCGCACACACACTTCGATTTTCTATATTTGTACATAAATATATATAGCTCCTTTCCAGGTTTGCAAATGGTTGAGTCTCTGGTTTCGAGTCTCACCAACCAATAGGTCTCTGAATTCAGTTTTGGTTTAGGTTAACCCTTCGTACCACCAACCAATTGATAACTAACCCTGTCACTACCAATGCAATAAAGTGCAGTAAAGAAGAAGCTATATGATTGATGGATGTACAAAGAAACAATAAATAATTGATAGGTATACAAGGAAACAAGAAATGAAAGCAAGGTAAATGAAACCCTTACGCAAGTATTTAAAATGCGTTAAAGAGTACATATTATATACATGTTAGTTTCACGTGCTCTCACTTGAGATCCTCACCCCTCAACTAGTGTGATCGCCTAACGTACTCTTATAACCCACATAGTTATGCTACCCTGCCTAACTAGTTTGACTTAAGCCTTTCCTCGTCTAATAATTCAATGTGCCCACCCGTATTGCCCATACAATACATTACTAAATTTCAAATCCCTTTTTATTATTTTAAGAGTCGCTAATTAATTATAAAGTTCACACATACTGAGATTAATTTAGATATCATTATCTATAGTATCTACTAAAACATCCGTAGTAGAATAAATCACACGTGTGTGTGTGTGTGTGTGTGTGTGTGTGTGTGTGTATATATATATATATATATATATATATATATATATATATATATATATATATATATATATATTAAATAATGCTATTGTGCGAACCGAACATGTGTCACCTAATGGTACGCCTAGAAATTATCGCCTAAATTATAGGCACACTCTCTCTCTTTTCTGAGCTTTCTTAAAATGCGGATTAGTCCGCACAAGAGCAGGACTGTATATATATATATATATATATATATATATATATATATATATTAGGGATGGGCACGGTCCGGTCCGGTCCGGGTTTTGCCTATTTTTTGAACCGGACCGAATATTCGATCCTCAATTTTTTTGGACTGAGATCGGACCGATTAATTCAGTCCAGGCTTTTTTCAGTCCGATCCGGGTTAAAATTCGGTCCTGACCCTATTTTATATATACGTACATTTTATGAATGTTTTTATCTATTTTTCTCACAAATATATATACAAAAAAATAATACTCGAAACTCCAAGTGATATTTACATGGGTTTTTTTAACCCAAATAAAAAAATGTCTATACATATATAAAATGTTCCAAATTAAATTCATAAGTTATATACATTAATTCAAAAACTATACATAAGAAATACAATAACATTATTTTTATTATATATATATGGGAATCGATCCGGTCCGGTCCAAATCGGTCTTTTAATATAGTGGACCGCGGACCGGACCAGACCGGTTTATTCGGTTTTTAGTTTTTGTGAACCGATTTTCGGACCGGTTTCAAAATAGTCTTAATTTTCGGTTCAGTCCAATCGGCCCATTCGGGTCGGTCATTTTTTTGTCCACCCCTAATATATATATATATACACACATCACTATTATAATATATACGTATACGACATCCCTAGGTGGAGACCTGCGATGCGGGCATACTCTGCTATCAAGTCATGGTACATCACGTACTAAATAAGGACATTGGTTCGGATATCACCCTCGAACCATAAATCAAATCACACATATTGGAGGCGAACATAGTTCCAAGTCTATGGGTAACGCACGGACTAAACGTGCCTAATTGACCGCCGAAACTATCATACACTCAGATAGCCCGTACCTAGGTTCTATGTTCTGGGGTACAAGTCTAAAATCCCCCCAATGGGATCATCAAGATAAGACTGTCCACAGTGCGAAACCTCCCGTGATAGCAAAAAGCGTATATATGTTTACACATAAGAATTCACACAATATGCATTCACACAACCTATGTGTATATATATATATATATATATATATATATATATATATATATATATATATATATATATATATATATATATATATAACATCAGTATAAGTATACAGTCAACCTATAATATATATCTCATACATAGTATATATAACTCCCGAATATCCTATGTATTATTAATTTACCATTATACTACACCTCGTATTTTTTCGAGAGTTTTCTCACCACTCGAAGAGTTCTAAGTACCTATAAGAATATTTCAGTAGTCATAATATTCCTCTACTAGTGGCCTGGTCTTAGGTTCACTCATACTCTCCATGACCCATTCTAATTCTCATGGTATTATTTAATATCAAATGAGCCCCCATGGTTCTCGTATTCCCCGTGACCCATTCCAATTCTCGTGATGTCAATTAATATTAAAATATACCCCATAATTGCTAATATTAATTCTCTTTAATTGGGAAAAATTCCAACCCTAACCTCCTAAAATTTGAGCAAACCAAGGCCAGGACTATCAGGTGCGAATCGGTTCGGGTGTACCTCCGAATGAGTTTGAGGGGTCTGCTGAACTGGTTCGAGGTACCTGGCAGCTCATCTTCTTCGCTGTTACGGTTTTCCACTATTGTTTACCCTTAAAACCTCCATGATTCAATCCCTAACTACCAACCATTATACTATCATACAACCATGATTTCTAACTTAAATAAATCCCTAAATCATTAAGAAAATCCTTTAAATAGAATTAATTCAACATTAAATTTCAGAAAACCCTAGAATATCATCTTTGTTCAAGAACTTCAACAAGGACTCATATTTCTTCCCAAGTTCATAACACTATATCATTAGATTCTTTCTACATGTATAAGGGATTAAACCTAACATGAGTTATACCCAAGAATATGAATTAAATCTTCCCAATTAACACCAAATCTTTATGTATTCATGAATTAGTTCATCCTACACTAACATGGATGATATCTATGCTCAAAATTAAGCAAGATAAATTCTTGCCTAAATTCGATGGTCAGGTTTTCCACAGAATTTCAGTGTGGTGTTGTTCTTCTCCTTTCGATCTACACAATGGTGGTGGTGGTGGTGGTGCAAGAAAGGTGTGGAATGACCTTAAAACTCCCTCTCTTCCTCCTCCTCTGGCCTCTGTGTGATTTTTCTCTTTTCTAACCTTAAGTCCCTCACCTTACCAGATGATATAACTCTCCAATATTCATAGTCCTTTTTTTTCAAAATTTCAAAAGACTAAAATACCCCTCCGGGGTGCCGGTTTGGCCTAAAAATGCCCAAGCTAAATCCCCGAGTACACTTTTATGACTATTTCGACCCTTCCGGACACACTGACGCGCTCAAAATGACCATTTAAATTATCCGAAATGAAATTACATTTATTTCATATAATTAAGTCCTGACACGGCTGACACACGCGTCCTGACTAAATTTACCGTAACTGTCGTATTTCTCACTCACGACAATCATAATACTTTCTTATCAATATATTACTCGCTCACTAAGTAATGTTCAACATAAATAAATATTAACCCTTGTGTCGTTAATTAATATTTATTTTAATCCTAATTAATTTCCCATTTTAAATTTAATTAAATCCCAATTAATCCTAATATAAAAATCATTAAAATTATAGGGTGTTACATTATGCAAAAAGAAAACAACTAAAACTTGAAAACAATGGGGCTAGCATCCAAAATATTAGGTGATAATATATTCTTGCAAACAGATTGATAACAAAACTTTAGAGATATGACACTACACGCACATGGCTTAGAGATATGACACTACATTTACGTGGATTGTATATCACGACGTAAAGATATGATACTATCCCCACATGGCTTGTTACATCAATCATCCTTTCTAAGATATCTCATCATTTATCTAAAGGCCACCATTGCTATAAAAAGGGATTTATTCATAATATTAAGCATATTAATTCAGTAAACGTGTACAAAACTAATAATAAACACTCCTTTGAAGTTCTTGAACTCTGAAGAGAGGATAAAATTCCTACCATATGATTTGTATCTTCTTTGTGCCATTTTAGCAAATGGGTAATGTGCACCTTAAAAAAACTCAAAACGAAAAATGCATACACAATTTAAAATATATTGGAAGAAACATATTTATATCTTATTTGTGCCATTTACCAAATGAGTTATGTGCACATTAAAAAAACTCAAACAGAAAATACATACACAATTCAAAATATATTAGAAGAAACAAAAATAGGTAACATTAATAAAATTAATGATTCCCACGGTGCTTTGGCCAGAATAAAAATTATATTATCATAACTTAAGAACAAGCCACCATTATTTTTTCTCGAAGCACTCTAGACGAACTTTGTTAGTTATGGTTGCATTTTCAATTTGGTATGATACACTACCAATCTTCACAATTGACTTTGGGCCCACAACCTGATCAACCATCCACATAGTTTGTTGGAAGACGAATCACCATATGAAACTTATCCACCTCAGAAACGGGACCAAGAACACTCTCCGCTTTAGAAGACTCTTTCAGAATAGACAAATTTGAGTCTATGGAAACTTTAACTTCCATTCCATTCGGTTTAAGAGAGAGAGAGAGAGAGAGAGAGAGAGAGAGAGAGAGTTGGATTCTCACCATATTTAAAGTTATATGACCCTTTAATGGTCATATAATTTTAGATGTTTGCGCCCATGTAAGACGTATTTAAAAAGATAGAGAAAGAAGATGAAACAAATTAAACCATCCGAAGAGACCAATCAAAAACACGAACTGAAAGGGCCACCTGGTTGCTTAAAAATAAGTAAGTAATTAAAGAGATAAAGAAAAAAGATTAAATATATTAAATAATCTCAAGAGACCAAACAAAAGGGGTACAGTTTATAGTAGTCATTATATAGTGACACATGGATAACCCACTTGAAGAGGAGATATAACTCATGTAAAGCATTTTATAATATTTATATAGATTCTGTTTTCTGTATTTAAATACAATTTTTATAAGAATTTTCATTTGGTACACCTTGCTACATATAACAATTACTTTCCTATGTGGACCAATCATAAATGTACACTAGTTCTCCTACGTGGTCGACTAGCTACCTTGATCGGCATTAAAGAGACTTAGCCGGCTAGTAAGCTGACCAACTCTAGAATGCCAACCATATGGAATATCTAAGGTTACTCGGATGGGATGCCAACTAACACTGAATTCCAAGGATTTCATTTATTGTATACAAATGTAAATGTCTGGCAACATAAAGGACTTCCATCTCTAGGGTTTTACACCATTATAAATACCGAATACTTCCTCAGCTCAAGGGATAACTGAATCGCTCATACGCACACCATACACATATTGTAACCCTACGAGATAATACCAACAATACATGTAGGTTATTTTACAATTGAACCACTCTAAAAATCTCCTATCTTGTGTGTGTGTGATTTGATTAATCTACTATATTTTATCTGTGATTATAAATCTGGAATAAGTTTATTTTTAGACATAAAAAAATTGGCATCGTATGTGAGAATGATTGTTAGTCATCGTATTCTATGTAATATATTTCATCCTTTAGTTTATAGAATGACTACTGCCCCTGAAAGCAGTCTGGCGGTTGTAGGCAATAATCAAGAAATATCCATTTTCCCTGGTGAGACAAACCTCCAAAGTATCCTATTTAATTTGGCTAAAGGACAGGAGGCTATGCAAGAGTCAGTTAGACAGTTGTCTCGCACAATGCAAAACAAGTCTTCTAATTGCAAAACAGACATGCCACCCCCAACAACTAGAAATGGAAAAAGTTATCGTTCCCATTCTTCTCATGATCGGTCATACTGTCCTGGCACAACTTCTTCATTCCGATTAACGGATTAATACGAAGGTAGATATTTTTCTAAAGAAAGGCTAGGTGTATTGGAGAGGCAAAGTAAGGAGTTTGCTTTTGACCGTATAGGTCTCCGAGCGACTTAAGGACATCACAGGGAAAAGGAGTGTCATCGTGAACACATAAAAGGATATGTGAGATCAAGAGCCAGTATGAGGGGATATGTGCGTGCCGAGAAGACCTCTCAGAAGGAGAGTTCAACACATATGCACCATAAAGCCACAAAAGCTACCTCGACCAAATCTAAGCCATAAGAACAATCCTGTAAGGGATCCATGCAACGGTTGGAAGATAGGTTAGGTGAAATGGCCAAGAATCCATTACAAAGGAGTTTTGTTAAAGACTCACCTTTCATCCAGGCTATTGTGGCCTAACCCACACCTTCCAAGTTCAAGCCACTTGTGTTCACTCCTAGATATGATGAGAAAACTGATTCAGTTCTACATATTGAGCAGTACCAAGCGGTTGCTGACATTTCTTCCGTCCCGATGAAATGAGGGATTTTTCCAGCTCCATCACAGGTCCAGCCCAGATCTAGTATAATAATCTCCCAAGAGGTAAAATCTCTAGTTTTCATCAATTAGCTGAATTATTTATAGATAACTTTTGCTTTGGAGCTAAACTGATCAAGAGTGTCACTCATTTCTTGACCGTGCAATAAAAGTCAGGAGAAAGTACCCGATAGTACATTTCACGTTTTAACAATGAGAAACTAGAGGTGGTGGACTATGAGGAAAAGACTACCATTACAATACTTATGAGTGGGTTGCTCGTTAAAGATATTAACTATGCTTTAGCGAATAATCCACCCAAAACCATGATAGAATTAATGACGAAGGCTGAAAAGATAGTGAATGCTGAGGAGGCTATGACAACCAAGGAAGATCATTAAACCAAGGGTGAAAGTCAAAAAAATAAATTTCATTCATTCAAGAAGGATAAAAAAGATAAAAAGCTTGATCGGATCAAGAAGTATGATGAATATATATCCCTCAATAAAGGTGTTCACCATATCCTTGAGCAAATCAAGGTGAATCGAGAATTGAATTGTTCTGAAAAGTTAAAGACACCTCCCAACAAGAGGGATAAGTCCAAGTACTGTGAATTTCACAAAGACTATGGACACAACACCGATAGCTGCATAACAATAAATAATGAGGTTGAAAATCTTATTTTTAAGGAAAAACTGAACAAGTTTATTGATCGGAATGGAAAACGAGATAATCAAAGAAGGTTTAAATCTCCAGCCTGAACAAAGAAAGACAAAAAAGAGCAAGAAATAATGATTTTGAAGAAGTTCTAGACTTTCCAAAGCCTGATGAACCATAGGTGGAGGTAGTCATGATATCCTTTGGATGCCACTTCATCGCAGGAGGAGATGCGATTGCAGAAATGAAAGCTTACTTAAATGAAGTTAAGGCCTGCCCAACGGTCAGATAGATTGATATGGTCGAATTCAGTGATAGTCGGCTAAGAAAAGTCAACAAATACAAGCTAGTGATTGAATTATCGAAAAATGATCTGAGTGGGGTACTTTATCCTCACAACGATCTGTTAGTTATCACATGCAGAATTCATCATGACATAGTTACAAGCATATTAGTTGATAATGAGAGTTCTGCAAATGTAATGTTCTATGAATGTTTCAGTAACCTAGGTCTACGTGAAAGTTAACTGGAGCCACATCATAGATCTCTCATAGGATTTTTAGGTCAAAAAGTAAACCCCTTGGGGACGATCAAGATGGAAGTTTTGGACGTTGCCTGGCCAGCAAACATGAAAGAAAGAATTCATTTATTTGCGTTTAATAAAAATATCACATCAGCCTACAATACCATCCTTGGAAGAGTGTAAATAAAGAAGTTAGAGGTTGTGTCATCTACACTTCATCAATGCATGAAATTTCCAATAAATTATGGAGTCGACATAGTAAACGATAATAAAAATTAAGTTGAGGAATGATATTATACTTCAGCAAGCCAAGACATAACCACATTCCATATTGACACTCTAGATCCTCAGGAAGAGGATGATCTAGTAAAGGGACAAGTTATGGAAGAAACATAAGCTATTATGATAGACGACGAGAAGCCAAAAAGAACTAGCCAGATTGGTTCAAGATTGTATCCCTCTCTCAAACAGGAATTAATTACATTCCCTAGAGAAAGGAAAATTGTGTTCGCTTGGAGCCATGAAGATATGCCATGGATTGATCCAGATTTCATTTTCCACGAGCTTAATATTTACCTAGTATCTAAGTCAATTAAGCAGAAGCGAAAAGTTTTCATCCCGATAAGAATATGGAAATCGAAGCGAAAGTGGAGAAATTGTATAGAGCACAGTTCATTGAAGATATCAAGTATCCTAACTGGTTATCTAATGTGGTAATGGTCAAGAATAAGAATGATAAATGGCGCATGTATGCAGACTTCACATACATCAATAAGGTATGCCCCAAATATCACTTTCCTTTACCAAGGATTGAACAATTGGTCGATGCAACAGCAGGTTAAGAATTGCTCAGGTTCATGGATGCTTATTCTGGTTATAATCAGATTAAGATGAAACCTGAAGACAAGGAAAGCACTTCTTTTATTTTCAACTGAGGAATTTTCTCTTACAATGTCATGCCCTTTAGGTTGAAGAACGCTGGAGCAGCATATCAAAGGCTAGTGAACAAGGTTTTTAAAGACCAGATTGGCATAAACATGGAAGTGTACGTAGATTTTATGCTCACCAAGAGCAAATTTGTTGTCGACCACATAGCGGACTTGGCTCAAACCACTACAAAAAAAATACTCAATAGGGACGGTTATTATGTTCCGTCCCTAAAACAAATTATTTAGAATGGGAAATATATCTGTCCCAAATATATATATCATTGGGGACGGTTAGAGTCACTCCGTCCTAAATAATACACAAGTGAAGGTTTATAAAGGACGGTTAAATTGTTGTTCCTTAAAACTTGGTTCTTTAAAGCTTTAACGGACGAGATTTTTTTTGCATTAGGCTTTTAATTTACACGCTTCATTTACATGTTCCCTCCTATCCCTAAATTTTGTTTCCCCCTCAAAACAAGATTACCCATTCTCTCTCACTTCTTCCACTCCTTCATCAACTAGGTCACACGGAATCCCTATCTCTTTCTCTTGCGGCTGACCGACGG
Organism: Sambucus nigra; assembly: GCA_949130495.1. Lineage (NCBI taxonomy): Eukaryota > Viridiplantae > Streptophyta > Magnoliopsida > Dipsacales > Adoxaceae > Sambucus > Sambucus nigra. The sequence continues at coordinate 296,879,328 of OX422215.1, read as the reverse complement.
TAAATTCTCTCTAATGGGTTTATATTTGCTTAGATGTTGGTTTTATTTTGAGCAGATGTGGGTTCATATCATCAAAATTATGCTGAATGGTTTTGAGGGGAAACGGAATCACTTAGAAATGATCTTAAACAATACTAGAGACCTGATGTTGAAACAAAGCTAAAAAAAAAAACTTGGATCTTTAATGGTTTTTTGGACTTTCTCTTGTTTGTTTTTAATAACATTGTTATTTGAAATCAAGTTATGTTTTTTGTCTTTGTTTCAATAACTTCTCTCTTTCACCATCATTAACTATATTTTTCCTTTTTTAATTTTTTGAATGCTTTTGAAATTCTAGCCCTAGTTATCATTTTTTTTGCACGATAGAGTGGCACACTTGTTTAAATTTATTTGGAAATAACTAAGATTTGATTATCTAAACCTTTTTTTTGGGAGCTTGACAAATAAGTCCTGTTTACATGAGACATTTTCTAATAGGTTTTGTTATAAAAATTTGATATTTCAAACCTACAATACGTTTCTGGTTAGTGATAATTTGCTTGAGATTTTTTTACTTGGAATAAAATTTTAGTTAGGAGATTACATATAAATTTTAGATATTGTTTCTGTATTGGTTGATGCCATATTGATGTTGTATTTTAGGCTACATTTTTTATTTATTTCTTTTATGTTTTTCAACCCCATTTTGCTTGAAAAAAATTAGCCCTAAACTTGCGATGTAAATGTTTGTTTTGATTTAACACACGAGATGCTTAGAGAGGGGTCATCGCCTCGTGACTCAATCATGGGGTTTGTATAAGCCTGAAGGTGGTTATATATTCTAATTTAACACAATCATGTTCATTTTATTAAATGTATTGGTATGTACCCGTGTTATGAGATTCTTTAAATTTATAATTGATTGGCGCAATTTGAAAAAAAATGAGGTGTTTCAAATTTTATGCTAAACCAAAATTGAGTTTCTAAAATTAAGTTAGTGTCTTATTTGAATCACACACCACTTAACAAATTTGGAAGTATGTAATATATTATTCATGTCATTCATATATGAATATAAGCTTTGCTTCATGGAGGCTGATAGTACAAATATAGCACCCTGCCGCGGAATGTATTCTTCTCTGTATTCAGTTCGCAGACATACCTCATAGGTCATGAAGGGCGCGGACAGACCTCACACAGGACGCGACATCTCTTCAAGACGCCACAGAGATGCTTGGCACATGGTGCGGCCCTGTCCATTATAGGCTGTGGCACTCCTCCGTATGATGCGCGGCACGCCTCCAGCTTGACCACTGCTTGCTTTGCAGGCCGCTCCCCCCTCATCCGTAACTACTGTAGACTTGGTATAAGCCACGTGCTCAGGGCACGTGACTCAGAACATTTACCTCATATGAATAGAGGACCACACCTCAAAGGGGGGGGGGGGGATTCCACACTGGCCCGAGGCAGGTTCTACAATACAGATTCTCTCTATACAACCTCAACCTACGCCTTGGAGGCCACAAATCTACATCACAGCCACCTCCTCGGCTCACCGGAATCTTCAATACTGCCATGTACTCTCCTTTATTCTCATACTAGTACGCCTCTTTAGGCATGATTATATTGTACAATGAATCATATAATGAGAACGGAGCAACACAGTGGACGTAGGCCTATTTTAAAGGCTGAACCACTCTATATCTTGTCTTCTCTCTATTTACTTGCTTGGTTTATTAATTACATACTTTACACTTTGACTTGCTGATATGAGAACGACATGTGGGCGATTTCTCGTATTATCAATATGGCGCCGTCTGTGGGAAACGAGATATTTTCATCTTGTTTCTCTACATATATGAGTTCTTAAACACCTTATTCGATCCCTGAAGGTCCTATGGATCGTATTTTCACGGGTCGATTACTGGTTATTGGGCTCCATTTTATATTCGCCCCCTTAAACGGGTATTTCATATTTCCTGATCTGTTCTTGGGTCTTCATTTGATGGCTTTGGATTTATTTTATATACCCATGTGATATCATTTCGTCTAGATAATGCTGAAAAGCATGGTGTTTTTAGTCCCGAAAAGGTGGATGATTAGGGAAGGGTTATATTTACTCCCTTTTTGTTGTCATCGACCTATGATCTAGGGTTTATCATTGAAATTGTGCCGTCTTGCGCACCGTAATGGAATTCTCTCATCGATGGACCCTAGTAGGTTTTCTTCACGTATTGGGGGAGAAAATATCAGTTTCTGGGTTCCTGTCTTGGGATCTCTCCACTGCCTAGATAGGGGTGCGGCCTGTAAGTTCAACAGCCTCTCGTGCCGCTACCCCTACTAGTGCAGACCTATTACAACTCAATCACCGTGGGAAGGACTTGAGTGTCCCTTGGTGAATAACGTTAAAGGGCTGCGGCAGTGCACTTGTGTGCCATACTGGCCGCGGCCTCGTCAGCATATCATGGAGCAGTTCAAACCCTCCTTCCCTAATATTTATGTGATCACTCACTTCTGTTAGTTTTGTCTCAGATTCTATATACTTTATAAAGACTAACAAAAGCAGAAATGGAAGGAGAATCCAGCTAGAGCACAGAGGTCAAGGATGAGATTGTGCAACTGTACAATCACCTTAATCACCTCCATGACAGCCATGCCTCGCTTCAGACCCAGGTCAATTATCTAACTCAGAGGGTGCTAATGCTAGAGGCTGCGGCCTCCCAGAATATAGGTGCGACAGCGGAGGAAACAAGTCCACCAGCCTTGTCTGCCGCGACAGTTAAAGAAGCCGCGGAATCAACCAGCAGAAGTCAGAAAAGGAGGACAAAGAAATCAGAGAAGAAATCGATTGTCTATACTCCGTTGACCTTCCCGATTGAAGAGATCTGTGAGTTCATCATAGAGGACAAGCTTTTGAGGTGGCCAGAAAAGTTGAGAGCTCCACCCCACAAGAGGAACAAAGCTACCTGGTGTAAATTCCATCAGGACCATATCCATGACACCAAGCAATGTTATGCTTTGAAGGATGAAGTTGAAAGGCTAATTGGGCAAGGAATGCTGAAGCGATTCCTGAAGAATGCATAAAGGATTCAGCCAGACCTGACAGAGGCTTCATGCCGCATCTCATCCTTAGTTTTTCCAATTTCAACTATTTCTGTTTATGTTTTATGAAGCTCGTTATATCCCTAATATTCAAGACTTTATGTTTATTAACAAAGTCATTAGCTGGAGCATACATATATAAATATATGAATTAGCAAAATTTTGCCATATCTGATATCTCCCTTGATTTCATAATTTGTTATCTCACAAAAAGACTTTTTGTCTTAAACAGATTCTAAAGGAAGTATAATAAATTATCTCGAAGGATTATTTTACTTCGGGATGCACCTATGGAGGGATTGCGATCTTAATTAGCTCAGAAGTTCCCCTCACGATGTGCAACTATATCTTATCGTGTGATGATCATATTCCCAAAAGCATCTGAGAATCCAAGGAGCTTTTATTAGCCACGGGGGCTTACAATTCCCGTTCTCAGCTTTTGGAAAGCGTAATTCGCCATAGAGGCTTACAATGCTCGTTCTTAGCTTTCGGGATGCGTCATTGAGCCGGGAGGCTTATAACATCCAGCCAGGGATGGCTTTATATATATCAGCAGCTGTGGGTGGCTCAATAACATAACCCAGCCTGGGGAGGCTTGATAGTGTCCCGTGTATTAGCTATGGGCGGCTTAATAACATAACCCAGCCTGGGGAGGCTTGATAGTGTCCCATGTAGTAGCTGTGGGTGGCTTAATAACATAACCCAGTCTGGGGAGGCTTGATAGTGTCCCGCATATTAGCTGTGGGTGGCTTGATAACATGACCCAGCCCGAGAAGGCTTGGAAATACCAACGTATGTCTACAGAGGCACATTGCTCAGATGGACCAGAAATGTGTCGCAGCCCACCGATAAGGATGCAGATATCTAGGAGCCATTCATTCATGAAAGTGCTAAGGCACTGGCATTTTGAAGCATGAGAAAGCTACAATGTCAAATGCCACGGCGGAAGATAATCAATTGTATTAAGGCTAGGGAAAATAGAGGGGGTATAACATCCCAAGAGCCCTCCTTCTCTGACACGGTGATTTGACCGTTGAAGCTCTAATGGAAAGGCCTTCTCTACATGTTCCATATTGGTTATGGGATGATAAAAGATAAGCGACTCAGACAACCAGGTGCAATGAAAGCAGCCGGGGATCCATGTAATCAGTGTGCCAGCCTTGAAATCATGTCCGCGACAGTCAAGTGAAATAATTTATATGACGCGGCATAAGAAAGGGCTGCGACTTGCACGTAGCAGCCTAATGAAGCAGCAACCAAATCCTTTACTTCGGAAGTAAACATTGCACTATTTATGTGGGCGCGGACATTAGAAAATAACCATCCTACGAAGAAATCAATCGCTATCCGCGGACTTAAAATATTATGTTTATCTAATCAAGGATGCATTTTCAAATATGAAGGAAGTTATGTTCAACCATTCATTATAGCAAGCAATGTAAAAGAGCAAGGAGTTACAAGCAATGTAAATGTACAAAGTAGTAAATATGGTCGCAGCCTTGATATTAATAGTCGAGAGTACAAAAAAGAAGGCCGCAGCCACAACATAAATAAGGTAAAAGGAGGGACGCAACCCTATATTAATGATCAACTGAATACAAGATTATGAAGCTGCGTCATCATTCTCGTCAACCTCCTCATCATCCGCGGCCGTCTCAGTTTCCCCATCCGCGACCGCCGCTTCTGCTTCAGCCCTCAATCTCGTTCTCTCTTCTGCCGCGGCCTTAAGCTCAGCGATGCACTCTTGATGTTCGGCATCGCTTAATTTCCAGGCAAGGACCTCCTCCTTAGTCTCTGGGAAGCTCTTTGTAAATCTTTGCCGCAACTCCTGATAGCCGTGGAGGTATGTTATGTTGTTGATAAAAAATAAGTCCTTAGAGCCTTTGAATGACTCTACGGTATGGTCTACGGCTAGCTAGAGGGCGTCACCATGATCAACCTCCATCTTTTTTATTATCGCGGCATGATCTTCGGCTTTTTAAGCGAACTGTGCTTCCATCTCTTCGTACTTCTATTGGAGAAGGGCGAGCTTGCTGCTTGAAATTTCCACAACACGGGCGGCTTCCGCAGTCTGGGCCTGACTAGTTTTAAAGGAAACTGACTAGTCTGGGCCTGATAAAGAAAAATCCTTTCCAGATGCAGACTCCGCGGAGTCTGAGTCAAGTATCACGCAGTTTGGGCAATCTTTTAGTTTGCAAGGCCCTATTGATCTTAGAGGGGGAACGAAAGTAAGTTCAGGAGGAGAGGTTCCAAAGTGCTTTGCCCAAAAGCCTCTCAGGAATTCGTCTGGGTCAAAGCTCATATGGCTGCAGCAGTACTTGAAAAGCAGAGTTCGCAGTTAGGCGCCGCAGCCAGTATGGTTTGGAAAAGACTTCAAGAAGCCGCAGAAGAATTATTTATAGGTCTTGAAAATGTGTTTGGAATTATTTCGCTAACGTAGTTATTAATAGGCCAACTCTATTACTTGAACTTATGGGATCGTACTGTCCCTCCTAGCCGCGGCCACCTCCATATCAGCAGAAAAACATATACTGCCTCGGTTATAAGATCGAATTTATATAAAAAATTCCTGGCCATGGCCGTTCCTAAATTTGCTAAAAGTCAATTCAAGGGAATCTAGTAGCAATTACAGTTATTTAACAAGGATATGTATTGGGTTCATGAAAGTTTGAAGGCTATTTGAAACTACAAGGGTGGCGATTTGATGCCGCGGATGATAATTTAAGAGACCGCGGCCATTTGGCAAGGTATGATGCAGATAAGGATCAAATTAGTTCAAGGGAATGTATTATTGAAGTCCTATCATGCCGCAGCCTCTCTTCTAAATAGTTGATTGTCTAACTTTTAATCGTTTTAAGATCAAACTCACAGAATATGAAGAGTTTAACTATGAACACCAAGAACAGTTATATGATTTTTATGGCATTTCGAAGACCAGGGGACATATGCAGCATATGAGGGAAAGAGCAAGTTGTACAAATAAAACCCTATATTTTTACCAAATAATCCAGGAAAAAACAAATCATATCGAAAGGAAAGAAAGCTATGAACTTCGAAAGCTTTTTTAGAAAGTTGTGTGGTTGAAAAATCACCTGGAAATGAAGAAACCTGCAATGCTCAGCTTCAAACCTCCTTGCACCACCACACATAGCCTCGGAAGGTTGCCGGAATATGCAAGAGAGAGGAAGAACAGAAATTCGCTCTCGATGTGCTCTCAAAGTTTTGGAAACGTAATGAAGTCCACGGCCAGGAATAATTTATATAAGGGAGCGCGGAAGACGAATCGTCGCTTTGGAAGCACCGCGGCACTTAAGTTACTGAGCTGCAGCCCCCATTGATTTCTCTTGGCACTACGGCTCGGGGGCTTATTGATAGTACAAATATAACACCCTGCCACGGAATGTATTCTTCTCTGTATTCGGTTCGCAGACATACCCCATAGGTCATGTAGGGCGCGGCCAGACCTCACACAGGATGCGGCATCTCTTCAAGACGCCACAGAGATGCAGGCCGCATCCCCCTCATCTGCAACTACTGCAGACTTGGTATAAGTCACGTGCTCAGGACACGTGACTCAGCACATTTACCTCATATAAATAGAGGACCACGCCTCAAAGGGGGGGGGGGGGGGATTCCACACAGGCCCGAGGCAGGTTCTACAATACAGATTCTCTCTATACAACCTCAACCTACGCCTTGGAGGCCACAAATCTACATCAAAGCCACCTCCCCGGCTCACTGGAATCTTCAATATTGCCATGTACTCTCCTTTATTCTCATACTAGTACGCCTCTTTAGGCATGATTATATTGTACAATGCAACCATATAATGAGAACGGAGCAACACAGTGGACGTAGGCCTATTTTAAAGGTTGAACCACTCTATATCTTGTCTTCTCTCTATTTACTTATTTGGTTTATTAATTACATACTTTACATACTTTACACCTAGGCCATATATGACTGAGTTTAAATAATTTTGTGACAAAGAAAGTGTATGAAGTTTGATGCCTTACTGTGAGTATGTGATGAAGATCTTCAGTAGTTTATGGACATGGTGAGAAGAATTTTATCTGCTTCTATGTTCCTGGTTGCTTGTGTGCTGTAAGGCATTATCGTCCTATACTCCTATTGTTTTAGGTGGGCTACTGATTATTTAGGTTGAACTTGGTTTGAAAAATTTATGAAATTTGGTGTATATTCGATTGGGTGAAGGAGAATTTGAAGTTGTGATGCTTTGGTGTTGCAGGGACATTATTTTTGCTTAGTTTTGAAGGAGGGACTTTGGCTACATTTGCATTTTATCACTCGAGGTAAAATTAAACGTAGATAAATTATGGTTATTGTTCGCCTGATTTGAAGTGTAATTACTTGGGTTGTGTTATTTTGCTAAATTATAGATTAGTCTTCATCATGTTGCTTCAATAAAAGTTCCACTATTTTCAACATGTTTTCTTCTTCTTTTGTGCTCTTCTATTGTTGAAAGTATTATAGCATGGTTTGTTTAGTAAGGCTTGGATATAATATTGGTTATGACATCGTTTACACACTAGTCCCCTGGTTTGATTTATTTTTAGGAATATTCATATCCTCCATTATGAGATCTCAATTACATTGTCAAGACTAAAAATTGAGATAGTAGAAATTTTGTATTAGAAAATTTGTATTACTGGGAGTATATTGATATCATTCAGTGTAATTCTTTGAAGACATTTTGTGCTTTTTTTATTGTTTCCTTCTCTTAGTCTTGACCATTATTCTATATATTTACCTCTCCTTTCTTGAGCGAGCCCGTCGATCAGCTCATGGATGATCATGAGTTGTTTGGTTTTTCTTTATAACCTAAGGATGCTTAACGTCTCTACTAGTTTTTTTAAATACAGATTATTGATAAATAGAGAGAATAGCCCTCTATAGGTGGCTCACAAGAGGGAGAACTTAAAATTTCTATTACATCAAATATTTCTATTGAAAGGAAAATTTGAAGAATCTAACATAATAGCGATGAAATTAGAGTCTATTTCAATACCAGTATTATTAAGTTGCTTCTCTGTGCAGTATTTAAGACCTTCCTTGATTGCTTGAACTTGAGCTTACATAATGGATCTATTAGCTATGAAATTAAAAGTTTCCCAAATCAATCTCCCTTGGTCATCTCTAATAACTGCCCCTAATCCCATTAATAACTGATTATCTGTACTTGTTGAAGCATTAAGCTTTATTCTACCTCTATTTGGTTTCTCCTAATGAGAAACATTTCTGATCAAAGAGGAATTCTGGACCATTTTGATTCTAAGGATACTCAAAGCTTCCCGACTTATATCATTAGCTCCTCCTTTATAGCAGTTGAATTGAGATATTCTGAAATTCTAGTTATCACTTTTTCCACAATGATATTAGATTCCATTGGCTTGGCCTCAACCACTTTGACACCTTTAAACTACCTGAGTGAAGCCACCACTGAGTAATTGAACCATGGACTAAGCTTGGCATTTCATTAATTCCCATTAATTATCCAAAAATATCTCCTGTTTTTGTAGAAATTGAACCTGATATGAAGAGATGATTGAGAGTTTTTGTAGATGAATGACAACACTGACATCTGGAGGCCATCCTAACTCCAGCATTTTGAATGAGATCATCAACTGGAACACACTTTGAAAGCATTTTCCACACAAACACAGACATAGAGTTATCAGTGCATTTTCCACACAAGCATTTTCTCTGGATTTTCATGCAAATGCTGATGATCCCTTCCGTTATTATGAATATCATAAGTTTTACTGCTTTCCATTTTATGTATAGAAACCATCTGATCTTCCTTTGAATCCGAAGAAGAAGAATCCCCACTCACCACACGAATTTCACTTTGAGAAGAACTACCAATAACGGTTGTCATAGAGTTATCAGTGCGTAACTCAGCTTCAGTTCTACTTTCACTCTCAATTAAATCGGTCTTTTCATTAACTTCCTAATCTAGTATTTGAATCTCTTTGGCTGAAGCCTTTATTTTTTCTTCTTCTAGTTGCAGCTTTCTCCTTGCTTCTTGCTCCTTTAACTGTCTAAATCTGGAAAACATCAACAGGCTAAGATTAAAAACAAACTGTGGGATACAAAAAAGCTAATGACATTTCACCAGGACGGGTCCCTTCTGTAGTTGAATTTTCTACTTTTTTGGAGGTTTCTTTGATTGTGGTAACTTCAGATATGGCTTTCTGAATTATGAGTTGTTCTTCCTTAATAATATCATCTTTTAATTGCTTCAATGGGTTGTTTGCACCACCCAATTTTTGAAGCCACACTTGTTGTGCTCTGCTCAATATGTTATTTGTGAACCTGGATAAAACATAAGTATGTAGTTCTATTATACTTCTGAAGATAAGAGAGATAATAGTTAGAAATTACTAAAAACAGCAGTCACTAAGGAAAACAAAAACTTATAATAAGGTCAATGTGTTTGTATTATACAATTGTTAGGACACCAAGAACAGAACACCCAAATAAAGAAGTTTTCTGGTCCCTCCATTCAAGCATTTGAACAACCAGGATCTTCAAATGTCCTTTTCCTTTCCCTCTCCAAGTTTAATTCATTCCTTTTTTGCAGTCGTTTCCACTTGTTGCAGCAGCTGCCAATGTTAATGCTTTAGCAGGTTGGATGAAAAATGTCGTTTTCATAAATTTATTATGGATGTATGCTTACCACTAGTTGATGTGAAGTTATGTTATTTATAGCACCAAGTATTCATGTTTATCTTTGATGATATATATCCCACTTATGAAGATATTTTGGCTTTATGACGCTCAAGTCGAATTGATGCTAAGGCGACACTGTACATTTCTCATTTATTTGACACAAGAGATATGTAAGTCAAGTTTGCACATCTCATCTTTGTTGTAAGGCATCTGGTACATTTTATAGAAATATGTTTTTGTAGAGATCTCACCTTTGTTGCAAGGCATCTGGTACATTTTATAGAAATATGTTTTGAAGAGTGCCCAATATGTGTGTTTCAAACAAAACCAATTTTTCTTCGAAAAAGATCCAACTTTTAATTATGCACCAAACCAAGTTGTGAAAAACTCAATTCTTACTTTAAACCAGTTTTATCTTGATTAATCCTAAACATGCATCTAGTGATGAAAGAAAGTAAAGTAAAGAATACTCACAACGCCGGATGTACGAGGAAAAAACTCAAAACGGTAAAACAACCTTGGACGGCCCAAGCCAGACAATCACTATGAACAATGGTTTTACAAAGACATATTAGCCTTACACTATGACTCGATCCCCACGGGTCTTGATGCTCCTTCTGATCTTCAACCATTCTTCAATAGTGCCCACGCCGAAATTTCGTCTTCCACGATAACTGTCCACAACACACGCGTCCACGTATGTCTCGGTGTCCACCGAATGACTTTGATTCATCTACGATGTCGAACAAGAAGTCCTTCTCTTTTCTTCACCGCAAAACCCTTTGTGTTCAATGTGTAGAATAAATAACTTTGGTGCCGCAAGATCACGTAAACATATAAGAATGATAACTAGGATCTTTGCAAACTCTAAGGATGTGTTTAAGACTTTTAAACCTTAGAAAACATGTGCAAATAAGGTTCTGGTTCGTAAAACTATTTTCCAGAAAGCACACTTACGAAACTATGACGAAAACACTGTTTAAATATGATTTAAATGCCGCCTCAAAAAACGTGTCATTCGAACGACTTGAGGAACTCGTTCGAGCGACATCCCATCTCGTTCGAACGAGATTGGATGTCATTTGAACGACGGAGCGAAAGTTTGACTTTTTGACTTTTTGTTTAAAACGTCTCTTTCAATGAGAGATCCAAAAATGTCAAACTCTTTTACGAGCTTATCATCATAAGACGTAGAGTAAACCTTTAAAACACTTTTAAAACATTTAAAAACATTTTTCTTTATAAAAATTACATCCTTATCTTTTATAAAATAATTCCGAGCACCATTAATTATACGCGTTCATACCTGAGTGATCTCGGAATGAAATTATCTTTGAAGACGATTAAACGTGCACCAATTAAACATCGGCATGATTAATTTCTTCAATACGACATAGACCGAGTGGGATCGTGACAAAATAAAATTCTCCCTATGACATATTACAAACACAATTTTGTTCACGGAATTAAGTCAAAATAATACAGGGACTCAATTGGAAATTTATGTCCTTACACCAACATCAATGTTCGATGCCACAACCCAGTGCTATTCCGTCGCCTCAGCCCCCTCTAATTCCTTTTTCATTTCTAGTATTACCAAAACTTCCTCGTCGCCGGCCTTTTCTTTTTCGGATGGGTCAACTTTTCCATCTGGTAATATGTCTGTTGGTGATGGGTCAATTTTTAAGGCGACTGTGGGTATTTCGTCGTCAGATATAGGGCTGTGTTTCGGCCGGATTGGATCGGAAAATGCCTATTCGGAAAAAATTCCGATTTTTTTGGAAATAAAATAACTATTCCGATTTCCGATCCGATTTTTTCGAAAAATTAAAAAAAATTCCGAATTCGAAAAAATCGGAAAAAATCGGAAATTCACAAAATATATTAAAAATCCAGAAATTTCGGAAATTCCAAAATTTCAAAAAAATAAATTATGGATTTTTGATTACTCGAAATTCTCATTTTAAAGAAACAATGAAAATGGCTTAACCCAACATGTAAACACATGAGGATTTGGCTCATTTTTCATTTGTGTAGAAGTTAGAAGGATACTCTCCTTTTATAGAGCATATTTTGGAGCCCTCTCCCTCTCCCAACCGATGTGGGATATGGGAAACTTTCAAAAAATCGGAAAATAAATCGGAAAAATCGGAAATCGGAAAATAATCGGAAATAATTCGGAAAAATCGGATCGGCATAGTTTCGGAAAAATCGGATCGAAAAAATCGGAAAATCAAAAATTCAGAATTATTTCCGATTTCCGATCCGATTTTTTTCGGAAAAATCGGAAATTGGAAAATCGGTAATCGGCAAACTAAAATTTCATTCCAAATTCGGAAAAAATCGGATCGGAAATCGGAAAAATCGGAAAGTTCGAAAAAAAAACACAGCCCTAGTCAGATATATTGGAGGTCCCTGGCGACTTTTGTCCACCCTAAGATGTTAGGGGTTTCTCGCGAGGGCCATTGACTATGGAGGGTTTCTCGTGACCTTGTAATGCCTATATGGGTTCCTTGCTAATGTGCAACGCTGACAGGGATTCCTCATCAAGGGTTATTTCCTCTATGATTGTGATTTCATCTGCTCCCATAGCCATAAGGGGTTCCTCAAGCTCCGAGGGTTCCTTTTTATCGTCGTTAATTCGGATGGGTTCCTGGTCTGAAATTGCGTTGAACCCTTATTTTCCAATGAGTTCATCACCAAAGACATCTGTGTCAGATAATTTGGGTTGTGTTATGAGTTTGGGTTCCTCGACGACTCTAGGTTCTTCGTCTATGGCTAATTTTTTTGGGGGGTTCCTCGCCAACTTTTGTTACTATGGGGGTGCACTGCCAGCCAAGGGTTCCTCATGACCCCCTTGTTGGTGAGTTCCTTGTGCGCTGATGGTTTGAGTCTTAGGGGTTTGGAGCCCAAGGGTTCCTCGCCAAATATAATTCCACACAGGGGGTTCTCGCACTCCACTCAACCAAAGGGCCTTAAGTTAGGTTCCTCAAATGTGGTGACCGCTATTATGGGTTCCTCGTCAAGGACGAGTGTTGTTAGGGGTTCCTCGCCCATGGTTTGAACTAGGAACTATTCCTCATGTATGTTTTCTGTCTTGGAACCTATGGGTTCCTCGCCAAAAAATATTTTTTTGAGGAGCCCTCACGCGCTGCTGTTGGTGGGGAAATACATTTTGGAAGTAGGGGTTATTTGCGAGTTATAGAGTCCTTGCCACGTCAAAAGGTTGGCGAGGGTTCCTCATCCGGGGCATCAGGTGTGAGGGGGGCTCTACATGAGCTTTCTTTGGCGGTGGGTTCCTCACTAGAACTCATAGCCATTGGTAGTTCTTCTGCCACTATATCTTCTTCCCAGGCTTGGGAGGACTATATGCTCACTTGCCAAGGAAAGGACTTTGGAATCTATCGCTGCACACCTTTCTTTGGACCTGAAAATACTTCATAGTTTCCCTCACTCAATTTGAAGAGAAATTTTCTAGCACTGTTCTCGAGCGACCCTATGTGGGGTTAAGTGAGTCTATTGAATCTCCTGTTATTTTTCCAGATTCTATCATTAGGGTCAGGGTTTACCACGATGATTTTCCTTACTCCAATATTAAGATACTGGTTGCGGGGGGTGCCATAGAGGAATGAGCTATTTGGGTTGATTATATTTTGAGTACTCTTGCTTATGTGGCTACCCTCAGGGACATGGGTCTTCTTACTTCCATTGATAGCCTGAGATATTGCATTGTATCTAAACACAATTCTTCTCTCAATCTTTTATTGTCCTGGTGGAGTAGGGGGTCTCACAAATTCGTGACGGGTTAGGCGAATTTACGGTCACTTTAGAGGATGTGTGTGAGTTATATGCCCTTCCTTTCTTTGGGTAACATGTCTTTACTGATGGCTACAAAGATTCCTTGGAGCAGGAGATGGTGGACGAGTTACAACCAACCCTTGCAGAGTGTTCGAGATATATAGCTATAAACTTAACAGGTTCTACTAAACACTCCTTTGCCAAGTGGCAGAGGTATTGGTTTAGGGATTTTGATCAACCGCAAAAAGGGGAGACTTCCTGCACAGTCCCTAAGAGCCGGGATAGTCCTAAACTCCACTCTCCTTCACACTTAGTTGCCTTTCTGGTCACTTTTCTCAGTCAGTTCTTACTATCGGGTAAGCCCGGAGATTCTCCTCGTGAGCACCTCTTCAAATTAGATGTGATATCATCTCACAGTATGTCAGTTCCTATAGCTTCTTTAGTTCTTGGTTCCTTTTATACCAGGATGGATCGAGCACATGTAGATATAGAGAGATCCTGCGGCCGCTATGATGCTGATAATTTTGCAAATGCTAGCCTCTTGATGGACTTTTTATTTGAGCATTTCCCCCACTTTGCTTTTGAGGCTCAAGCTTGCCAAAATAATGTTGCCCGTCTTCTAAGATGCAACAGGAAAGTCCCTAAGAAGCCCCTAGGGGCTTTGATTGACAATATTGAAAAGTTTCAGTTTTGGCCTTATAGCAAACGTCCTGTCGATGTCTTTAGCTGGATTTCTTTTCTCGACGACGGTGGGACCTTCCATTTCCCTTCTAACGTAGAGTCTATTTCTACTTGTCCTCATATCAATGTAGTAACAATGTTATTATCGAGCCTCCTTCCTTCTTGGAAAAATTTAGGTCAATGTGCCGAGTTTTATCATTCTGGGAGGGTGAGAAAGAAGTTTGGGTATGATCAGGGCATCCACACCCCTCTTCCCCCTTCCTGCACCGATCCCTCCGAGCTATTTTCTGAGGCATGTAACAACTTCACTCTCCAGAGATTGTTCCACATAGTAAATGGCTTGAGGGGGCTTTACGTGCCCCCTCGCTATTGTCTATCGTCATTCACTACTTCTTGTTCTAGCAGCGACAGACTCTTCTAATCCAAGTTTGCGTAATTGGTCCCCCTCACAAGACCAACCCCATCAAGTATGTCAAAGCCTAATTTTTGGTCAGGCGGACACAAAAGGATACTTGGTTTCTCAGCACCATTCCTAGGCTACCTCTTGAGAAGACCACCCCTATTTTAGTGAAGCCTCTTATTGATGATTTACCTTAGCCCTAATCAATCGAGTTGCCATCTGTGAAGTCTAAAGGCCAATCTAAGAGCAAAGGAAAAACGAAGCCCCTATAGCGGGCAAGAGGAAGCACCCCGACATAGATGTATCTAATTTCATCCCTACTACCACCTCTTCTCCACCCTCTTCTCCTATGAGGACTCGAGCTGCGAAGAAGAAGAAGGGGAATAAAATTAATGTTGCTTCTCCTTCCTTGCTGGACTAGGGGTCTGATACCGACGATCTAGGGGTAGAGTAGACTTACAGAACTTTGAAAGAGAGGGGTTATGAAGCATTGGGAGTTTCTGGGGAGACACAAGCCACATTTATCCCCATTTTGAAATATATTATATCCCAACATTTTTTACTTAGTGGAATTACCTCTTTCAGAGTTTCACCTGCTGGTTCCCCCACCCCCTTATTGGAAGAGGAACTAGTTGGCTATGGAAGAACACCTTACTAAGATTAGGGGTGGAAGAGGTACGGATTTTTACTGTACCGTACCGTTTTGGCTCGAAAAAATTAGTTTTGATTTCATATATTAAAATACCAGAAATCGGTCTTATCGAAACCAAAATTACCGAAAAAAGTTGGTTGGTTTTTGATTTTAATATTTAAAAAACCAATTTACCAAAATCACCGTACCGAATTTACCAAAACCAGAAAAAACCGTACCGTATTGAATTTATTGAAACTAGAAAAAACCATATAGAAATTATTGTACCGTACCGAAATTACCAAAATTACCGTATCGAATTTACCGAAACCAAAAAAAGTTGGTTTTGGTTTTGGTTTTGGTTTTGGTTTTGGTTTTGTTTTTGTTTTTGGTTTTGGTTTTGGTTTTGGTTTTGGTTTTGGTTTTGGTTTTAATATTTAAAAAAGTTAGTTTTGTTTTTGGTTTTTTGGGGCTTTTAGTGCTGTATATCGAAACCAGAAACCAGAAAAAATCAGAATTTACCGAAACCAGAAATAACTACAAGAAACCAGAAAAAAATAGAATTTACCGAAACCAGAAAAAATTGAAATACCAAAAATACCGAAATACCGACCGATTTTGTTTTGGTATTGATTTTGGTGTACCGGGTGGTAAACTGGTACAGTTTGGTTTTACCATCTAGAGTTTGGTTTTGGTATTGGTATCTACTATTTAGCGACCAAACCATACCGCTTACACCCCTAACTATGATGATCAAAGTTCTTCGGGTGATGTGGGAGCCTCAGATCTTCGCGGTGAGAGCACTACTAACACTTATGCTTTGTTATCAATTTCAAGGGAGTCTTCCAGCGATGATGAGGCTCCGCATTCTCCTTCGGGGGTTAGCTTCGCTACTAGACCCCTTCCTTATAGTCAAACTATGTGTCCCTCTGCTGTAAGTCTTCCTCATTGGCATACAATTTTTTTTTGCTATATTTCTACAGGTTACTTCCATACGGGTGAGTAGTCCTCCACTTCCCCCACTATGACGTGCTCCTTTCTAGTGAAAGAGGAGCTCCATGCTCATTTCTTATCGGGGTCTTTTCAGAGAGGTTTACTACTCCCTCCAAATAAAAAATATTATTTTTTTTTATTATTTTTTACTTTTAGTTGTGGGCCAGAATTACATCTTGATTAAATGTTATACGCTGGCATTCTCTTGCAGCTATCCTCCGTGCATCCTACTTGCACCAGGACTGCTTTCGTGGCTTCATGCGCTGCTCAGATATGTTTTATAATTCTCTCTCGTTTAAGTGTCCTTTCTATTATTTCCCCCTTTTTTCTTATCTGTTTATAATTGGAGAGGATTGTGCCTTCTAGTTTTGCCACTTCATATTCTCTTACTTCAGCGGTGAACACTGGTTGAGCCCCCGATTACCCTCTTTTTAGAGGTATATATCTCAAAGGTTCTCTTGTTTCAGCGATGGGTATTTTATATCCTTTGACATTTTTTATTTCTCAGGATCTGGAACCTTTTGGCTTTTCCTCCGCGGGAGGGACTATGTCTTTTCTCGATGTCACTATTTTGGGGATGTCCTCTTCATGAAGGATCTTTATTCCGTGAGTCCATATATCTATGGATGGTAGGCCATTGATTCAGCCTATCTCTTAAAGCCCAATTTTCACCGTGGCCTTGACTACTGATCCCACGCCACAACTTAGGCCCTTCCATTCAAGTGTGGTATCTTCTTCTCTTGAGCCCATGATAATAACATGCATTAACATTTTCAAGCCATCAACACAACCCCTGCTGCACCGGTTGTCATTTTTCACTATTCCTCCTTGGATGGGGCCCAGGTACTTTATTGTCTTCTTATTGTCCATTTCTCTACTCATCTTGTACTTAATAAATCCCTCTTTTTCGTATTTGCAGTTGTCCCTGGGTGCTGTTTCGTTAGCGGCTCTTGCTTCCACTTTTTTGGCAGGCCCTGCTACATGCGGGTCACCTTGCCCTATTATCGTGTGCCTCCAAGTAACCATCTTTCTCATGGAGTTTTGAGTTTTCTCCTATACAGTTTGTCTTTATGAGGTAGGTGATTTGATGATTCCTACCCCCTTTTTATTTATAGGCTAGATTTGCAGAGGCTTTGTTATCCACTACGAACAGTGTTACTGAGGTAGTCCCTTTATGAGCACCTGTTACTGAGGCAACCCCTTTAGGAGCACCTATAACTCTCCCCTTGACTCCTATGGAGGGTGTTACTCAGGTATCGTATATAAGAGTAATCATTTTCTTCATGCCGTTCTTATATCCCTATGTTGTTCAAATGTTTGTCATCACTTACCTGTTTCTTCTTTTCTCAGGTTAGTGCTGCTATCGTCCCAGTGACAGCGAAATGAATTGGAGGAATGTTTCCGGGAGAGGTATTACACCGGCATGCCTCTTTTTCTTTTCTCTTTATTTTTATTATTTCTTCTTGCGTACATTGTGCAAATATTCTCATCTTCACTCTTGTTTCATTATTTTCAGGTGGGTGGGATTGTTCCGGTAGCTGTGGAGTCTGCAGATGGGGTGACTGCAAGAGAGGTATTAAACTGGCATACCCCCTCTTTTACTGTTCCCCTTTTCTCTTCTTGCATTTATTGTGCAAGTGTTCTCATTTTCAACTTTGTTTCATTATTTCCAGGTGAATGAGATTGCTCCAATGACTGTGGACTCTTATGGTGGGGTGGCTGCGAGAGAGGTATTGAACTAGTACACCCCCTCTTTTGATTGTTCCTTTTTTTTTCTTTTTGTGTGTACGGTGACTTTTGTTTCATTGTTTCCAAGTAAATGAGATTGCTCCAGTGATTGTGGAGTCTGATGGTGGGGTGGCTGTGAGAGAGGTATTAAACTGGCATACCCCCTCTTTTTACTATTCCTTTTTTTTCTTCTTGCATGTGCTGTGCAAGTGTACTCATTTTCACCTTTTTTTCATTATTTCCAGGTAAATGAGATTTCTCCAGTGACTGTGGAGTCTGATGGTGGGCAGGCTGCGAGAGAGGTATTAACTGGCATACCCCCTCTTTTTACTGTTCCCCTTTTTCTTCTTGTGTAGAGTGTGCAAAGTGTTCTCATTTTCACCTTCGTTTCATTATTTTTAGGTAAATAAGATTGCTCCTCCGGCGGTATCTGTGGAGCAAACCGAGAGTACCGAGCTGCACACTTCTCGAGTACTTGACTATCACATCCATATTACTATTCCTCGGTTATTGATTTATGAATTGAGTTGATAGTCTTTACTAATATTTCTTATGTTTAGCCTGGTGCCCCTCCTTTGGCCGACCCCTTTCAGACTGGCGACAACATGGTCACCCCCTTGAGTTTTGGGGTAAGATTTCTGTCATAATCATTGCTAGGGCTTAGCCCATAATTGCCTTTATTTTCTTTTGACTTATCATAAATACTTCTTTTCAAAATTTTATTGACGGGCCCCCCCGGGGTAGCTGCTGAGGGAGATCGTAGTTGTGAGGTCACTCCTACGGTCGATGATGATGATTACTCCTACGGTCACGCCATTCTGACGGTGATGCTGAAGTAGAGGCCCCTACAACCTTCATGAGTAGACTGTGGTGTGAGGAGCGATCAGGATGCTTCAGGACACATGAGTGTCAGGTCTTAGATATGATATTGGAGCATTATCCTGATATATTCACTCCTCAAAGTGTATTTCATATTAATAGCCTCACGGTGTTCAACCTTAAGGCGCTTGCTAGCCATGTTCATGAGTTCTTGGCTACTTCTCCCGTTGAACTGACTAGCGGCCTTACCTTGTTATTTTTAGATGCTCTTCGTGACTTGCAGCCACTACACCAAAACTGGCGATTGGTCACGGCCAAAATCCCTGACCAAAGCTGTGGGTCGCGGACTTGGGCTGTGACCATTTTCGTGGGCCCCGGCTCAAGTTTATGACAAAAAAATGGTCACGACCGAGAGGGGTCACGACAGATGGTCACGAACTTAGGCCGTGACCCATGTCGTGACGGGTCGCGGCCCTCATCTGTGACCCACAACCATGACAAATTAGTCGCGGCCAAAGTCCGCGACCCACAATCGTGACAAAAAGATTAAAAAAAATTTGGTCGCGGCCCACATCTGTGACTTACAACCGTGACAAATTGGCCGCGTCCAAAGTCTGCAACTCACAACCGTGACAAAAAAAAATTGGTCGCGGTCCTTATCCGTGACCCATAACTATGATAAATTGGTCGCGGCCAAAGTTCGCGACTCATGACCATGATGAAAAAAATTAAAAAAAATTGGTCGCGGCCCAAGTCCGTGACCCAAAACCGTGATGAACAAAATGATCGCGAACTTTGGCCGCAACCATTTTTATGCGCGACGAAAAAAATAAAAATGGTCATGGACAAAGTCCATGACCATATTTAACTATAATTTTAAAAAAAATGTATTTTTTTAGTCCAACCTAAAATTGGGGGTCCTGTGAGTGCACCGTCAGTTGCTACGTGTAACGTTGGACGCGTACGAGGTGTTACAAATATTTAATATTGGCAGAACAATAAAAAAAATCACAAATTGCGAATCGAGAACGTTGTTAATAAATAAATATATATACAAACTTAAAAATATTACACGTCTTAATAATTCACAGACCAAAAAAAAATGGGCAGAGTTTCCTCTATTTTCTTGACATTCCAAAACCTGTAAATGTAAAACCAGCTTATTATAAATCCCGCACGGCCATAAAATTCAACAATCAAATTATAAAAGCCCGCACGGCCATAAAATTCAATAATAAAAGCCTGCACGGCTGTAACACATAAAAACAAAATCCTGAATGTCCACAACATATAAACAATCTTCATGTTGTAAATCATTGCCTCCTTCATTCGTTCCATGTGCAAAAATCCTACAAATGATAAGATACATAAAAAAAATATCAGTAACCATGTAGTTTTACAAAAAAATTAATCAAGCTGAAAAATTGCATATATGAGTTAAAATTATCAACATATCAATATTTTTATGCATAAGTCCATAAATATGTAAATTACAGTCGTATTCTCAAACCGGGAGTGTCGCGACTGCGCGGTCAGTTCCTACGAGTTACATTGGTCCCGTGGTAGGTGTTGGTGCCACTCACGGGGCCGTTCGGGGGCTGTTTTGAGTTTTCACCCTCTAACGCCATGTTTTTAACCCTAAGTCTAGAAATATGCAAATTATCGTCGTATTCTCAAACCGAGTTACATTGGTTCCGTGGGAGGTATTGGTGCCACCCATAGGGACCGTTCGGGGGTTGTTTCATGTTTTCACCCTCTAACGCCATGTTTTGCTTAAGTCAAGAAATATGCAAATTACCGTCATATTCTCAAACCGGGACTATCGCGGCTGTGCGGTCACTTCCTACGAGTTACATTGGTCCTGTGCGAGGTGTTGGTGCCACCCACGGGGACGTTCGGGGGTTGTTTCGAGTTCTCACCCTCTAACGCCATGTTTTTATGCCAAAGTTTAGAAATATGCAAATTACTGTCGTATTCTGAAATAAGGGGTCCCGTGATCGTGCGATCAGTTTCTACGAGGTACATTGGTCCCGAACGAGGTATTGGTGCTACTCCCGGGGCCGTTCGGGGCTATTTCGGGTTTTCACCCACTAACGCCATGTTTTCTCTAAGTCTAGAAATACGCAAATTATCGTCGTATTCTCAAACCGGGAGTACCGTAGTAGCGTGGTCAGTTCCTACGAGTTATATTGGTCCCGTAGGAGGTATTGGTGCCACCCACGGGGCCGTTCGGGGGCTGTTTCGAGTTTTCACTCTCTAATGCCATGTTTTTAAGCCTAAGTCTAGAAATATGCAAATTATCGTCGTATTCTCAATCTGGGAGACCCGCGACTGCGGGGTCAGCTCCTATGAGTTACATTGGTCCCGTGGGAGGTGTTGGTGCCATCCACGGGGCCGTCGGGGGCTGTTTCGAGTTTTCACCCTCTAACGACATATTTTTCTTAAGTTTAGAAATATGAAAATTATCGTCGTATTCTCAAACCGGGGCTATCGCGGCTGCGCGGTCAGTTCCTACGAGTTACATTGGTCCCGTGGTAGGTGTTGGTGCCACCCACGGGGCCGTTTGGGGGTTGTTTTGAGTTTTCACCCTCTAACGCCATGTTTTTATGCCTAAGTCTAAAAATATGCAAATTATCGTCGTATTCTCAAACTGGGAGACCCGCGACTGCGGGGTCAGTTCCTACGTGTTACATTGGTCCCGTGGGAGGTGTTGGTGCCACCCACGGCGCCATTTGGGGGTTATTTCGAGTTTTCACCCTCTAATGCCATGTTTTGCTTAAGTCTAAAAATATGCAAATTACCATCATATTCTCAAACCGGGAGTCCTGCGACTGTGCGGTCAGTTCCTACGAGTTACATTGGTCCCGTAGGAGGTGTTGGTGCCACCAACGGGGCCATTCGGAGGTTGTTTCGAGTTTTCACCTTCTAACGCCATATTTTTATGCCTAAGTCTAGAAATATGCAAATTATTATCGTATTCTCAAACCGGGAGTGTCGCAGCTGCGCGGTCAGCTCTTACGAGTTACATTGATCCCGTGGGACGTGTTGTTGCCACCCACGGAGCCGTTCGGGGGTTGTTTCGAGTTTTCACCCTCTAATGCCATGTTTTTCTTAAGTCTAGAAATATGCAAATTACCATCGTATTCTCAAACCGGGAGTGCCGCGGCTACGCGGTCCGTTCGTACGAGTTACATTGGTCCCGTGGGAGGTGTTGGTGCCACCCACGAAAACGTTCGGGGGCTGTTTTGAGTTTTCACCCTCTAACCCCATGTTTTTAAGCCTAAGTCTAGAAATATGCAAATTATCGTCGTATTCTCAAACCGGGAGACCTGCGATTGCGCGATCAGTTCCTACGAGTTACATCAGTCCCGTGGGAGGTGTTGGTGCCACCCACGGGGCCGTTCGGGGGCTGTTTTGGGTTTTCACCCTCTAACGCCATGTTTTTATGCCTAAGTTTAGAAATATGGAAATTACAGTCGCATTCTCAAACCGGGAGTACCACGGCTGCGTAGTCAGTTCCTACGAGTTATATTGGTCCCGTGGGAGGTGTTCGTGCCAACCACGGGGATGTTCGGGGGCTGTTTTGAGTTTTTACCCTCTAACGCCATGTTTTTAAACCTAAGTCTAGAAATATACAAATTATCGTCGTATTCTCAAACCGGGAGACCCGTGAGTGCGGCGTCAGTTTCTACGAGTTACATTGATCCCGTGGGAGGTGTTGGTGCCACCCACGGGGACGTTCGGGGGGTTGTTTTGAGTTTTCACCCTCTAACGCCATGTTTTAAGCCTAAGTCTAGAAATATATAAATTATCATCGTATTATGAAACCGGAGGTCCCGTGATCGTGCGGTCAGTTTCTACGAGTTACATTAGTCCCGAACGAGGTGTTCGTGCCACCCATGGGGACGTTCGGGGGTTGTTTCGAGTTTTCACCCTCTAACGCCTTGTTTTTATGCCTAAGTCTAGATATATGCAAATTACCGTCGTATTCTCAAACCGAGAGTGCCGCGGCTGTGCGGTCAGTTCCTACGAGTTACATTGGTCCCGTGGGAGGTGTTGGTGCCACTCACGGGGACGTTCGGGGGCTGTTTTGGGTTTTCACCCTATAACGCCATGTTTTTATGCCTAAGTCTAGAAATATGCAAATTACCATTGTATTCTCAAACCGAGAGTATCGCGGCTGCATGGTCAGTTCCTTCGAGTTACATTGGTCCCGTGGGAGGTGTTGGTGCCACCCACGGGGACGTTCGGGGGCTGTTTCGAGCTTTTACCCTCTAACACCATGTTTTTAAGCCTAAGTCTAAAAATCTGCAAATTATCATCGTATTCTCAAACCGGGAGACCCGCGACTGCGCGGTCAGTTCCTACGAGTTAGATTGGTCCCGTGGGAGGTGGTTATGCCACCCACGGGGTCGTTCGGGGGCTGTTTTGAATTTTCACCCTCCAACGCCATGTTTTTATGCCTAAGTCTAGAAATATGCAAATTTTCGTCGTATTCTCAAATCGGGAGTCCCGCGGCTACGTGGTCAGTTCCTACGAGTTGCATTGATCCCGTGGGAGGTGTTGGTGCCACCCACGGGGACGTTCGGGGGTTGTTTCGAGTTTTCACCCTCTAACGCCATATTTTAAGCCTAAGTCTAGAAATATGCAAATTATCGTCGTATTATGAAACCGGAGGTCCTGTGATCGTGCGGTCAGTTTCTACAAGTTACATTAGTCCCGAATGAGGTGTTCGTGCCACTCATGGGGCCGTTCGAGGGCTATTTCTAGTGTTCACCCACTAACGCCATGTTTTCCCTAAGTCTAAAAATATGCAAATTATCGACGTATTCTCAAACTGGGAGTACCGGGGCTGCGTGGTCAGTTCCTACGAGTTACATTGGTCCTGTAGGAGGTGTTGGTGCTACCCACGGGGCCGTTCGGGGGCTGTTTCGAGTTTTCACCCTTTAACGCCATGTTTTTACGCCTAAGTCTAGAATTATGCAAATTATCATCGTATTCTCAAACCGGGAGACCCACGACTGCGGGGTCAGCTTCTACGAGTTACATTTGTCCTGTGAGAGGTGTTGGTACCATCCACGGGGCCGCCGGGGGCTGTTTCGAGTTTTCACCCTCTAACGCTATGTTTTGCTTAAGTATAGAAATATGCAAATTATCGTCGTATTCTCAAACCGGGAGTACCGCGACTGTGCGATCAGTTCCTACGAGTTACATTGATCCCGTGGTAGGTGTTGGTGCCACCCACGGGGCCGTTCGGGGGCTGTTTCGAGTTTTCATCCTCTAACGCCATGTTTTTATGCCTAAGTCTAGAAATATGCAAATTATCATCGTATTCTCAAACTGGGAGACCCGCGACTGAGGGGTCAGTTCCTACATGTTACATTGGTCTCGTGGGAGGTGTTGGTGCCACTCACGGGGCCATTCGGGGGTCGCTTCGAGTTTTCACCCTCTAACGCCATGTTTTGCTTAAGTCTAGAAATATGCAAATTACAGTCGTATTCTCAAATCGGGAGTCCCGCGACTACGCGGTCTATTCCTACGAGTTACATTGGTCCTGTGGGAGGTGTTGGTACCACCCACGGGACCGTTCGGAGGTTATTTCGAGTTGTCACCCTCTAACGCCATATTTTTATGCCTAAGTCTAGAAATATGCAAATTACCATTGTAGTCTTAAATCGGGAGTCCCGCGGCTGCGCGGTCAGCTCCTACAAGTTACATTGGTCCCGTGGGAGGTGTTGGTGCCACTCACGGGGCCGTTCAGGGGTTGTTTCGAGTTTTCACCCACTAACACTATATTTTGCTTAAGTCTAGAAATATGCAAATTACCGTCGTATTCTCAAACCGGGAGTGTCGCGATAGCATGATCAGTTCCTATGAGTTACGTTGGTCCCGTGGGAGGTGTTGGTGCCACCCACGGGGACGTTCGGGGGTTGTTTCGAGTTTTCACCCTCTAACTCCTTATTTTTATGTCTAAGTCTAGAAATATGCAAATTACCGTCGTATTCTCAAACCGAGAGTGCCGCGGCTATGCGGTCAGTTCCAACGAGTTATATTGGTCCCGTGAAAGGTATTGGTGCCACTCATGGGGGCCGTTCGGGGGCTATTTTGGGTTTTCACCCTCTAACGCCATGTTTTTATGCCCAAGTCTAGAAATATGCAAATTATCGTCGTATTCTCAAATCGGGAGTACCGCGGATGCGTGGTCAATTCCTACGAGTTACATTGGTCCCGTCAGAGGTGTTTGTGTCACCCATGGGGACGTTCGGGGGCTGTTTCGAGCTTTCACCCTCCAACGCCATGTTTTTAAGCCTATGTCTAGAAATATGCAAATTATCATCGTATTCTCAAATCGAGAGACCTGCGACTGCGCAGTCAGTTCCTACGAGTTACATTGGTCCCGTGGGAGGTGTGGGTGCCACCCACGGGGCCGTTCGGGGGCTGTTTTGAATTTTCACCCTCTAACTCCATGTTTTTATGCCTAAGTCTAGAAATATGCAAATTTCTGTCGTATTCTCAAACCGGGAGTCTCGCGACTGCGTGGTCAGTTCCTACGAGTTACATTGGTCCCGTGGGAGGTGTTGGTGCCACTCACGGGGCCGTTTGGGGGCTGTTTGGGGTTTTCACCCTCTAACGCCATATTTTTATGCCTAAGTCTTAAAATATACAAATTACCGTTGTATTCTCAAATCGGGAGTGCCGTGGCTGCGTGGTCAGTTCCTACGAGTTACATTGGTCCCATGGGAGGTGTTGATGCCACCCACAGGGACGTTCTGGGGCTGTTTCGGGCTTTCACCCTCTAACGCCATATTTTTAAGCCTAAGTCTAGAAATATGCAAATTATCATCATATTCTCAAACTGGGAGACCCGTGACTGCACGGTCAGTTCCTACGAGTTACATTGGTCCCGTGGGAGGTGTTTCGTGCCACCCATGGGGCAGTTCCGGGACTTTTTTGTATTTTCACCCTCTAATGCCATATTTTTATGCCTAAGTCTAGAAATATGAAAATTACCATCGTATTCTCAAACCGGGAGTCCCCCGGCTGCGTGGTCAGTTCCAACGAGTTACATTAGTCCCGTAAGAGGTGTTGGTGCCACCCACGGGGTCGTCCAGGGGATGTTTCGAGTTTTCACCCTCTAATGCCATGTTTTTAAGCCTATGTCTAGAAATATGCAAACTATCATCGTATTCTCAAATCGGGAGTACCGCGGATGTGTTGTCAGTTTTTACGAGTTACATTGGTCCTGTAGGAGGTGTAGGTGCCACCCACGGGGCCGTTCGAGGGCTGTTTTGAGTTTTCACCCTCTAACGCCATGTTTTTAAGCCTAAGTCTAGAAATATGCAAATTATCATCGTATTCTCAAATCGGGAGACCCGCGACTGCGGGGTCAGTTCCTACGAGTTACATTGGTCCCGTGGGAGGTGTTGGTGCCATCCACGGGGCTGTCGGGGGGGAGGGGTTGTTTCGAGTTTTCACCCTTTAACGCCATGTTTTGCTTAAGTCTATAAATATGCAAATTACCATCGTATTCTCAAACCGGGAGTACCACGGCTGCGCGTTCAGTTCTTACGAGTTATATTGGTCCCGTGGTAGGTGTTGGTGCCATCCACGGGGTCGTTCGGAGGCTGTTTCGAGTTTTCACCCTCTAACGCCATATTTTTTATGCCTAAGTCTTGAAATATGCAAATTATCATCGTATTCTCAATCTGGGAGACCCGCGACTGCGGGGTCAGTTCCTACGAGTTACATTGGTCCCGTGGGAGGTGTTGGTGCCACCCACGGGGCCATTCAGGTTTTTTTTTGAGTTTTCACCCTCAACGCCATTGATGATGCTGAAATCTAGCACCGCCAGATAAGTGATGATGAGCTCAAACAGTAGTAACAATGGCAGCCAGATATGTATAAGTGTGTAAGTGTATAGAAGGAGATGAGTATAAGAGGAATAAGATAATGATGTATAGTGGTTCAGCCAATTAGGCCTACATCCACTGTGAGTGTGTGATCCACTAAGTATGGGCACTAATGGCCTTGGATACAATGCACATAAACTCCCTCTCTCTCTCTCTACTATGTATACAAGCAGAGTTTTTTCTAGGGTTACAATTGATCGATCTATCAATTGATCTGTTCCTCCTCCTGTAGGGTTGTAGGTGACAAGTATATATAGGTCTTGGGGGGTGTAGTATACCCCCCCAAGTATGCATGGTGCATGTGAATGATGATTTAGCCAATCTCCTGTTGACACCTATAGATGCCAAATGATGACATAATATTCCCTCACGTGAGGGGGTGATTCGGTTGTAATGATCTTCCACGTGTCCTGTGAGCCTCACGCGCACTTTCCCACGCGTCTCCCAAACCACGCGCTGTGATGACGTCACCCTCGGCCTGTAACACGAGGTCGAGGGCAAAGTTCCTTCCGGCAGTGAGTCTGGCCCAATTTAGGCCTTGTACTGTCGGTCCCTCAGAGGGTCGTCTGAGCCTGATGAATGGTCGGCCCCTCGAAGGGTCGCCTGGAGCCTGATGAAGGGTCGGCCCCTCGAAGGGTCGTCTAGAGCCTGATGAAGGGTCGGCCCCTCGAAGGGTCGTCCGGGCCTGATGGAGGGTGAGACAATCTTGGGCTCATCTTGTTGGAGGGCACCCTCGGCCTAGCCAAGGATATATATGGGCATATCAATCACCCCCCAGCACTTAGCCATAGATGTTGTTGAGATGGCCGAGGGATAGTGTTGTAATTGAGATGGGTGTATGATCAGTTAGGTGAGTGACACCTGTTAAGCTGATATGACACCTAGGCAGGTACTCATTGTCGTTTCAGTTTCCAAGGCGTGGTGGCTGCACACTTTGCCTGGGGCTTTGTGCCCTAATGATGCCCTCCTCGTGGGCTGTGCTCTGCATTGGTTAGTGGGACCACTCATTGGCAAGGTATTTAAACAATTTTTTGAAGTTTCTCTTTCTTCATCTTCTTCGCGCCTGAACTCTTTCTTTCTCTAGCCTCTCAACAGCTTCCATAGCCATTTCTGCAACCTTTCTGTGCCACGCTTCATTCAGCCTTCGCATTCATCTTCAGGTACTCTTTTCTGCCATAATTTCCCTTTTTAATCTTTAATTTCATTTCATGCATTGGGTCTGACACCCTCTTGTAGCATTTTTAGGGCTTCCTTGTGTTTTCTGGTACCTTTTCCGGCGAGTTGAGTTCTTCCCTTTCTTGAGTGTTCTTGACCAAAAACCTTTAATTTTTGGTTTTGATCGACAAGTCCACCCTGGTCAACTGCAAGCTTATTTGTAGTTAGGTTACCCAAATTCTTCCAAGTGTAGGGTCCCCCCCTTAATGCTTAGGAGGCTTTATAATTTAACCGAGGAGTTCCCTTCCCTGAGAGAGAATTTATTTGTTGAGATCAGACGGGTAGAGGAAGAGGAAGAGAGGAGACGAGGGGCCGACCCTAATTGGGTACGACCCATTTTCCCCATTCCTCTTGCCACAATAAAGCCATTTGAGCCATCTGAGTCTTATGGGTCGTCTGGTCGCCCAGCCGAGAGTTATTCAGGAGAGATGGATGAGAGAGCGTCGTCGCCAATTGGCGCTGAACCTTCTGGGAGAGGAGAGGCGTCTGATCCAAGCCCAGGTCGACAGGTCGATGGTATGGTTGCTTTCGAGGCTGTCGCTGTGACAACCCTATCCCCACACGCTTTCCAGATGGCTTTTCCCCAAGGGCCTCTGACAGTTGATGAGGCCGAGGCCGAGGGTGAGGGGACAGAGGATGATGAGGACTCAGATGACCCAGTTGACACATCTCACGCCTCGTCTTATATTTCCTCAGTCAGGGATCATGACCTTCTTCTGTGGAGGCATGCATATGGTGTTCCCCACCATATCTATGAGGGTTCCCTCTGAGGACGAGAGGGTCTTTGAGAAAGGAGAGATAGCGGTATACGAACAAATGTTCAAGGTAGGTGTCAGACTCCCTTTACA
The DNA here is from genome assembly GCA_949130495.1 of Sambucus nigra. Classification (NCBI taxonomy): domain Eukaryota; kingdom Viridiplantae; phylum Streptophyta; class Magnoliopsida; order Dipsacales; family Adoxaceae; genus Sambucus; species Sambucus nigra. Next base: position 296,850,531 of record OX422215.1, on the reverse strand, counting down.
TCCTGCTGTCGTAGATATTTTGTCATCCCTCGGCATAGCCCCCTCTCAGCTCCCTCCTAATTCCTAGAGGACGATCCTCGGCTTCATTTCCCTATGGAAAAATGCCTTTACTGATGAGCCTTCCTCCGATGTGTTCTTAGCTTGCTATAACATCACTTCATCGTCCAAACAACCTGGGTACTACCATCTGGGTGCGAGGAAGTTTGATAACAAACTTCTCCACGTGGCACAAACCTCCAACCATGATTGGAAGAAGAGATTCTTCTTTGTCTCTGGAGAGTGGGAGTTCTCTGCCGAGGCACAACCTATAGCCGATGGTCCGAGGGTTCCCAGAAGATGGTCCAACCCTTCAATGAAGGCCAGGTCAGACCCCAGACTTAGTTTGGAAGAGAAAGACATAGTTGAATATCTGAGAGGATGAGGGAGAGGGGGTGAACTTCCAAAATTTGAAGATCTGATGACCCCTCGGTTCCTCAAGGAAGCTGGTCTGAGGGTCGGCCCCCTGACAGAACTATGTGAGTTATATTATTTTTTATCCATTCTTTATTACCTATTCTTTACTTTTTCGAAGTGTTTCATCTGTCTCTGCATTTTTCCTTTCAGGTCGTCCTGCTGGTGTATCTGACCACCTTTGGGAAATGACTGCCCCCAGTTTGTTATCAGGCTTGGCCAAGAAGAAAGGCAAGGAGCCTCAGCAAGCTCCGAGGAAGACGCAGACCACGGGGCCGACACCTTTCGAGCCGACCCTCGACAGATAAAAGAGGAAGGAGCCTGAGGTTCCCGTCGAGCCTCGGCCAGGTTTATGGACGAGGGCAAGGGTCGAGGTGTCTGAGGGGACCACCTCGTCTTCCAGCATGGGGGCCTTTTGGTCGCAAAATTTGGCGCTTCTGAAGGCCGAGCCATCCTCCCTTATCGCGAACCTGAGAGCGGCCAAGGCGTCCATGTTTTCTGCCCCCTCGGCTGCTGACTATGATTTTTTATCCAAGATGCCTCCAACAAAAGTGTATGACTATGGTCTGCACGCCCTAGCTCAAGTATTTGTTCTCACCTCATTCCCTTAGTTGTATTCTTTCGCCTCTTGATATATGTTTATTATTTATGTGCAGTCTGTAAGTGCCTTTACCTCGGCCACCAAATGGATGGCGGAGAATTAAGAAAAGTTTCATGAGTCCAAGAGGGTCATTCAGCACGAGGCTGATTTACAGTCAGAGCTCGAAACTGCTAGGGCTGAGTTGGAGAGCACCGGGACTGAGCATGTGAGGATCCTGGACGAGCTGACGAGGCATTATGACGCAGACATGGCGGCCAAGGACTTGCTTCTTAAGGAGAAGGATGAAGCCATGACCCATCAGGGGGCCCAATTTAAGATTGAACTGTCTGAGGCCGTGAAGAAGGCATAGGTAGACGCTGTGGAGGCCTACAAACTCTCAGATGAGTTTCAAGGCTTTGGTCTTGAATACTTAGAGAGAGGGATCAGGACGGCCTGTCGGTGGGTCGTCCTCAAGTTCGGCGATGTCATCTCTTCAGTCCGTCCTTCTCTGGAGGCAGTTCAACTGGACGACCCCTTGATTGCTGAGGCTTTAACCCAGGTGGAGTCCTAGGTGCACGCTGAGGGTGTCGGCACGTCTGAGGATCAGCCAGCCGTGGTCGTTGAGGAGACCTCTCTTATCGACGTTGAGGCCCTGCCCTCTGACATTGCTCAATAGGGTGGCTGACTGTAGCCCATACCCTTTTCGTGTAATTAATATTTTGTATTCTTTTATCATATGAACATCTTCATTTTGTATTGTAATATAAAGCCTCTTTTTCTTCTGTATTTGCCTCTCGTATGGCTTGTATTGTGAATCTTATGTTAATATCACTAACCCCTCCCTCGTCTTTCTTAAGGGTGAACGAGGGGTCGTCCCCTGCATTAGCCCTCATTATAGCCGAGGGTTTTTAATCAATTTTAATTGATTCTCAAGTCCTCCCTCGTCTTTATTGAGGGCAATGGGGGGGTCGTCCCCTCCATTGACCCTCATTATAGCCGAGGGCTATAATTACCAAATTAATGGTTTTCAACAAAGTCTTCCCTCGTCTTTCTTGAGGGCAATGGTGGGGTCGTCCCCTCCATTGACCCTCATTATAGGCCGAGGGCTATAATTACCAATTTAATGGTTTTTAACAAAGTTTTCTCTCATCTTTCTTGAGGACAATGGTGGGGTCGTCCCCTCCGTTGACCCTCATTATAGGCCGAGGGCTATAATTACCAATTTAATGGTTTTAACAAAGTTTTCCCTTATCTTTCTTGAGGACAATGGTGGGCCCCTCCATCGACCCTCATTATAGGCCGAGGGCTATAATTACCAATTTAATGTTTTTTAACAAAGTTTTCCCTCGTCTTTCTTGAGGACAATGGTGGGGTCGTCCCCTCCATTGACCCTCATTATAGGCCGAGGGCTATAATTACCCATTTAATGGTTTTTAACAAACTTTTCCCTCGTCTTTCTTGAGGACAATGGTGGGGTCGTCCCCTCCAATGATCCTCATTATAGGTCGAGGGTCGTCCTTTGAAGATGTTTCCATGCGTACTAGAACTGACAAACACAAGATGAGAAGAAACACTGATATTTCTCATTAATTTTTTAAGTGTTCTATCGGAGCAACACCTCTTACAACTGTCGTTCGATAGGACTTTACAAAACTACTGATAGTATTTCTTCAAATGATCTGCATTCCAGGGGTTGGAAAAGGGTTCCCCCTCTAGGTTTTCTAGTCTATAGGTCCCAGGGACGACTTCATCGATGACCCTATATGGTCCATGCCAATTACGATGGAGCTTTTTGGGCTTTTGCCAAGTCTTTTTTAGGAACAAGTCCCCCACCGCAATTGGTCTCTGTTTCACCCTCTTATTGTAAAACCTTGAGGTCCTCTGCTGGTAGGCGGCCTGCCTTATCTCGGCATCTTCCCTCCTTTCCTCAATCAGGTCTAAGTCGAGTCTCCTCTCTTCTGTATTTCTTTGGGGGTCATACATTTGGACCCTATGAGTAGGAAACCCAATCTCGGTGGGGATGACGGCTTCTGAGCCATAAGCTATCATGAATGGGGTCTCTCCGGTAGAGGTCCTCATTGTCGCCCTGTATGCCCACAACACGACATATAACTCCTCGACCCATCTTCCTTTTACCTCCTCAAGCCTCTTCTTGATTCCATCTAGGATTGTCCTGTTTGAAAGGTATTCTTGAACTGAGTCCCGTTATCCAAGATGAGGGTGTTGGGGAGACCATATCTGCATATAACATTTTTCCAGATGAACTGGAAGGTCTTTTGCTCTGTAATCGTGACCATCGGTTCGGCCTCCACCCATTTTGAGAAATAGTCAATCGCTACGATGAGGAACCGATAGTTATTGACTGCTCTTGGTAAGGGTCCTACGAGGTCGATCCCCTATACTGCAAATGGCCATGGGGATGTAATGGAGGTAAGAGGCTGCTGGGGTTGGTGAGGGATGGTGTCAAATCTCTGGCATTTATCTCACTTTTTTACATATGCCGCGGCGTCTTTCCCCAAGGTCGGCCACCAGTACCCTTGGGTGATCACCCTCTTCGCTAAGTATCTGCCCCCAATGTGGCTTGACCACGATCCTTCGTGCACATCTTGCAAAATGGAAGGGACTTCTGAGGGATGCACACACCTAAGTAAGGGGAGCAAAAACCCCTTTTTGTACAAAGTGTCTCCGATGATAATGAATTTTGCAAACATGTATCTCAGCTTCTTCCTTTCTTGACTTGCTTCTGGCATCTCTCCCTCTTTAATGTATCTGATCAGAGGGTCCATCCACGAAGCTTCCTGAGAAACATTCAGGCAATTGCTAAGTGTTCCCTCAGCATCTTCAATAGTTGGCCGAAGCAAAATTTCCACTAGGACCGTCCTCCTGATGTCTGTCCTAGTTGCCGAGGCCAACCTAGAAAGGGCATCAGCTCGACCATTATCGAGCCTAGGTATCCTCTTTAACCTTACTTCTCTGAAGCCCTTTAGTAACGACCTCACCTTCTCAAGGTACCTAGCCATCCTCATGTCCTTGGCCTCGTAGGCTCCTAGTATCTGAATCACTACTAGCCTCGAATCACTATGAACCAAAATCTAGCCGACACTAAGAGATTTGCCCAAGGAGAGGCCTGCTATCAAGGCCTCATATTCGGCCTCGTTGTTGGAGGCCTTAAAGTTGAACCTCAGGGCGTACTCAATGTATGTGCCGTCGGGTGCTGATACTATTAATCCAGCTCCACTCCCGCTTTCGCAAGAGGACCCGTCAACGAAGAGACTCCACACGGTATGTTCTTCTGAGAAACTTCCCTCGGTGAGTGACCCCTGTCTAAAGAGATATCTTCCTTCTTCATTTTTAGCCACTTTCCTTCTAGCGGTGCTTGTCTCAGCCTTATCTACAGGTGTGTCAGTGAGCTCACCCTGTCGGGTATCTATCTTCCCGAGGCTCTCACCCTCGGCTTCATCATCTTCCCAAGTAAACTCGGCCATGAAGTTTGCTAATGCTTTCCCCTTAATGGCCATCCTAGGCTGATACACTATGTCAAACTCCCCCAGCTCTATAGCCCAGGCCATTAACCTCCCTGATTTTTTAGGCTTGTGCAAAACCTGCCTAAGGGGAGAGTCAGTGAGGATGACCACTGTATGGGACTGGAAGTATGGCTTCATCTTTCTCGATGCATGGATCAGGGCATAGGCCAACTTCTCCATCCTTGGATATCTTTGCTCTGCCCCCTGGAGTTCCTTGCTATTAAAATACACAGGATTATGTACTCCGTCTTCGTCTCTCACAATGGCGGCACTGATGGCTGACTCTGAGACGGCGAGGTACACATAAAGTCGTTCACCCTGCACAGGCCGTGACAACAGCAAGGGAGACCCCAGGTATGATTTTAACTACTTGAAGGCCTCATCACACTCTTCACTCCATTCGAAGGTTTTTCTGAGAATTTTAAAGAATGGTAGACACCTGTCTGTGGCCCTAGACACGAACCTGTTCAAGGCAGCAACTCTCCCTGTGAGTCTCTGAACGTCTTTAATGGACTTGGGGGTCTTCATCTCAACAAGGGCCTTTATCTTTTCAGGATTGGCCTCGATGCCTCTTTGGTTGACAATTAACCCCAAGAACTTCCCTGCTCCGACCCCGAAGACACACTTGGCCGGGTTAAGCTTCATCTGGTATTTTTCCATCGTATTAAAGGTCCTCTTCAGGTCTGCCACATGATCCTCTGCCTTCAAACTCTTAGTCAGCATGTCATTTACATAGACCTCCATAGACTTCCCAATTTGGTCTTCGAACATTTTATTTACGAGGCGCTGGTACATTGCCCCCGCATTTTTTAGGCCAAAGGGCATGACCCTATAACAGTATGTCCCCTTGTCAGTAATGAAGGTTGTCTTCTCTGAGTCCTCAGGGTTCATGAAGATCTGGTTGTACCCTGAATAGGCATCCATAAAGCTCATGAGCTCATGGCCTGCGGTAGCGTCTACCATCTGGTCAATGCGGGGGAGAGGGAAGCTATCTTTGGGACAGTTCTTGTTGAGGTCGGTGAAGTCCACACACATTCTCCACTTCCCGTTGGCCTTTGGGACAATGATTGCATTGGACATCCATTCAGGGTAGATGACCTCTCTGATAAACTCAGCATCTTCCAGCTTCTTGACCTCATCCCTAATGACCTCATACTTTTCTCGAGAATAAATTTTCCTCTTCTGCTTTACCGGCTTTGCTCCCTCTACCACATTGAGCTTGTGTCACATTATTTCAGGGTCGATCCTTGGCATATATACATGACTCCACGCAAAGATGCTTCGTCTTCTCCTCAACAGTTTAATGATGTCTTCCTTGATATTGGGCTTCAGAGACTTGCCGACTTGGACGGTTTTTTTCGGGTCACCCTCATCGAGGATGACGGATTCTACCTCTTTCGCGGCCTCTCCTTTCTTTAGCTTTGTCTCATCCCTGGGGTCTAGGGTATCGATATTGTAAGTGGTTGTAGCCCTCTTGTGTGCCTCCCTTTCTTCAGCGGAGTTGTAGTAACATTCTCGCGCTGTTGTCTGGTCTCCCTGAACTTCCCCCACCCCGTAAGGAGTAGGAAATTTAATCATCTGATGGACCGTAGATGGCACAGCTTGGAACCCCTTGAGGGCCACACGCCCCAATATGATGTTGTAGGCCGAAAACCCATGTTCATCCATCACAAAGAAACTGACCTTCTTGGTAAGCCATCTCGGCCACTCGTCCCCCATCTTGACATCGGCCTCATACACTCCAAGGGGATGAACCTTTTCCCCACTGAACCCAATCAATGGATGATGGTATGGGATGAGTCTAGCACGGCTGAGACCTAAGGCTTTGAAGCACGGCCAAAACATCACATCTGCAGAACTTCCCCCGTCGACCAATATCCTCGGCACCTCGCACCCGTGCACCCTAGTTGTGATGACGAGTGGGTCGTCGTGTGGGGCTAGGAGGACTTTAAAGTCCATTCTTAAAAACCCCACTATCAGAGTGTCCATATCGACCTTCTTCCTCTTTTCTGACTTGACCTCCAGAGAGGTTGAGTGTACCGTCTTCGTCATTACCTTGGCCTTAGCCACGTGGGCCTTCCTGTCAGCGACCTCAGACCCTCCTCCTACTAGACCCCCGGAGATCATTCCCACTCCGAGCGAGATTATATTAAGCCTCTTGACAGGGCCTTGGTCGTCTCTCGGCGGGAGGTCAGGGTCATCTTCATCATCAGAAGGGTCGTTCCCTCTTTTTTGAGGACCTTCTCTACATGCATCGCCTCGCTTCTTTCTGGGGTCGTCCCCTAGGCCCCTCTTGAAGGCACCTTTGTCGGCGTACTTTCTGAGCTTCCCTTCTTTCAACATCTTCTCAATCTCATCTTTCAGAGCAAAGCATTTGTCTATTATGTGGCCGTGGTCTTGGTGAAATTCGCACCACAGATTCTTGTTCCTCTTATTGGGGGCTGCCCCCAACATCTCAGGACACTTCAGGGATCGGTCACTCTTTATTTCATTGAGAATATGTTCATAGCTGACCGTTAGTGGGGTGTAACCAGGGAACTTGTCGTCCGTAGACCTCTTCTTCCCCTCTTTGTTCTTCTTAGGGTATTTACCCCCACTAGCGCCTCTTTTTTCGTCTTCGTATTTTGCGGCCATCGCCTCTTTGGCGTTCATCACCTTTCCTGCTATCGACAGTAATTTAGCCATCGTCCTCGGGGGGTCTTCAGCAAGCTTCCATAACAACTTCCCCTTTTGGAGTCCTCCAATCAGGGCTGTCATAGCTATACTCTCCTCATACTCTTCCACCTCCAGCTTCTCTTTATTGAATCTGGCTATGTAGTCCCCCAGACTCTCATTCTTCCCTTGCTTAACATAGAGCAGGTGGGTGGTCTTATTCCGTGGCCTCATCCCAAAGCAAAAGTTGTGGATGAACCGATCTGCCAACTGTTTAAAGTTTTTAATGGAATTTTTTGGAAGAGACGTGTACCAGACATGTGCAGCCCCAGTCAGAGTACCAGAGAAGGCACGACACCTCATCTCATCTGAGATAGAGTATATGTCTGTTGCTGATTGATACATCTCAACATGGTGGACAGGGTTGGTGCTCCCGTCATATCTTGGGGTGACCACAGGTGGCTTGAACTTTGATGGCATAGGGAAGTTGACTATCTTGGCCACAAAAGGTGAGCTTATGGTGTATGCCCTCTGAAGAGGGTCCCGGCTTTTTAGTATATCGTAAATCTTATCCTCTAATCGCTGGATCGAGTCATTCCAGGGCCTCGTAGGGTCAGCCTGGCCGATGTTATCCCCTGTCGCCTCTTTGCGATGGACGGATGGTCCTATCGCGGTTGGCCTGTGTCGGCTGTTTACTTCCCCCTAGCCGTCGTCCCGTCCTAGGGGATGGCCCCCGTGGGGTCGGTCATCTGTTGCCTCCCTTCTGGACCTCGCGGCACTCCTTGACCTAGACAATTTTTCTCGCAGGTCATTCACTGGGTCCAACCTCTCAAAGGCCGACCCTTGCTTAGGCGATCGAAAGTAGAGCCTCTTGGGTGATCGTCAGGGTTTTGCCTTTCGCACTTCCCTTTGCTCTCCTGGAGAGGTCTTACAGTATTATTGGAGACCTCATATGGTCCCCATCATTCTATGGGGGGCCTCCTCTCCCTCCAGATCGTCATACCTGTCCTCAGGGCAAGGGTTTCCTTGCCTCCCCATGCGTAGACTCCGGGGGTTAGCAACATCCCTACGCCGCTCAGGGGGTGGAAGGTCTTTGCGTGGTGCCTGGGGTGGTCCCCTGGCCTCATGCTGCCCTGGAACTACTGCCGGAGTAATCATTTCAGGTGAGACCCCTGGTGGTCTTAGTATGTTCTAGCTCAGAGCCGTGAACTGCTCCTGCATGATCCGCTGGCTCGCTGCCAGAGACTTCAAGGCTGCTGCCACATCAGCCATCTCAGACTGAGGTGGTGGCTGACTGGAACTGGGTCCTCCCCCATCATCCGGTGGGGGAAGTGGTGGTGGTGGCATCTCCGGTGCCATGTGTTTGAGATATGAAAAGCTGAACTGATGAAGGTTTGTAAGCTTGAGAACCTTAATGGGTCTCTTTTAATGGTGAAACATCTCCACACGGGGATAACTGGCTCACCACCAGAGTGCCCAGTGAGGTCAAGCTGTATTCAAGGAAGAGATGTCTTCTCGTTCCCACAGACGGCGCCAAACTGATGATGCTGAAATCTAGCACCACCAGATAAGTGATGATGAGCTCAAACAGTAGTAACAATGGCAGCCATAGATGTATAACTGTGTAAGTGTATAGAAGGAGATGAGTATAAGAGGAATAAGATAATGATGTATAGTGGTTCAGCCAATTAGGCCTACATCCACTGTGAGTCTGTGATCCACTAAGTATGGGCATTAATGGCCTTGGATACAATGCACATAAACTCCTTCTCTCTCTACTGTGTATACAAGCAGAGTTTTTTCTAGGGTTACAATTGATTGATCTATCGATTGATCTGTTCCTCCTCCAGTAGGGTTGTAGGTGACAAGTATATATAGGTCTTGGGGGGTATAGTATACCCCCCAAGTATGCATGGTGCATGTGAATGATAATTTAGCCAATATCCTGTTGACACCTGTAGATGCCAAATGATGACATAATATTCCCTCACGTGAGGGGGTGATTCGGTTGTAACGGTCTTCCACGTGTCCTGTGAGCCTCACGCGCACTGTCCCACGCGTCTCCCAAACCACGCGCTGTGATGACGTCACCCTCGGCCTGTAACACGAGGCCGAGGGCAAAGTTCCTTGCGGAAGTGAGTCTGGCCTAATTTAGGCCTCGTACTGTCGGCCCCTCAGAGGGTCGTCTGAGCCTGATGAAGGGTCGGCCCCTCGAAGGGTCGTCTGGAGCCTGATGAAGGGTCGACCCCTCGAAGGGTCGTTCGGGCCGGATGGAGGGTGAGACAATCTTGGGCTCATCTTGTTGGAGGGCGCCCTCGGTCTGGCCGAGGATATATATGGTCATATCAGCCATGTTTTGCTTAAGTATAGAAATATGCAAATTACTGTCGTATTCTCTAACCGGGAGTTCCGCAACTGCGCGATCAGTTACTACGAGTTACATTGGTCCCGTGGGAGGTGTTGGTGTCACCCATGGGGACATTCGGGGGTTGTTTCGAGTTTTCACCCTTTAACACCGTGTATTTATGCCTAAGTCTAGAAATATGCAAATTATCATTGTATTCTCAAATCGGGAGTGCCACGGCTGCGCGACCAGTTCCTACGAGTTACATTGGTCCCGTGGGAGGTGTTGGTGCCACCCACAGGGACGTTCGGGGCTGTTTTGGATTTTCCCCCTTTAACGCCATGTTTTTATGCCTAAGTCTATAAATATATAAATTACCGTCGTTTTCTCAAACTGGGAGTGCTGCGGCTACGTGGTCAGTTCCTACGAGTTACATTGGTCCCGTGGGAGGTGTTGGTGCCACCCATGGGGACGTTCGGGGGCTGTTTTGAGTTTTCACCCTCTAACATCATGTTTTTAAGCCTAGGTCTAGAAATATGCAAATTATCATCGTATTCTCAAATCGGGAGACCCGCGATTGCGCGATTAGTTCCTACGAGTTACATCGGTCCCGTGGGAGGTGTTGGTTCCACCCATAGGGCCGTTCGGGGGTTGTTTTGGGTTTTCGCCCTCTAACGCCATGTTTTTATGCCTAAGTCTAGAAATATGAAAATTACCATCGTATTCTCAAACCGGGAGTATCGCGGCTCCGTGGTCAGTTCCTACGAGTTATATTGGTCCCGTGGGAGGTGTTCGTGCCACCCACGAGGACGTTCGGGGGCTGTTTTGAGTTTTTACCCTCTAACGCCATGTTTTTAAACTTAAGAATAGAAATATGCAAATTATCGTCGTATTCTCAAACCGGGAGACCCGCGACTACGGAGTCAGTTTCTACGAGTTACATTGATCCTGTGGGAGGTGTTGGTGCCACCCGCGGGGACGTTCGGGGGTTGTTTCGAGTTTTCACCCTCTAACGCCATGTTTTAAGCCTAAGTCTAGAAATATATAAATTATCGCCGTATTCTGAAACTGGGGGTCCCGTGATCGTGCGGTCAGTTTCTACGAGTTACATTGGTCCCGTACGAGGTGGTGGTGCCACTCATGGGGCCGTTCGGGGGTTGTTTCGGATTTTCACCAACTAACGCCATGTTTTGACTAATTCTAGAAACATTCAAATTATCTACGTATTCGTAAACCGAGGGTCCCGTGATCACGCGATCAGTTCCTATGAGTTACATTGGTCCCGTGCGAGGTGTTAGGGCCTCTCACGGGGCCGTTCGGGGGCTGCTTCGGGTTTTCACCCACTAATGCCATGTTTTTAAGCGTAAGTCTTAAAATATGCAAATTATCTCTGTATTATCAAACCGGGGGTCTCGTGATCGTGGAGTCAGTTCGTACGAGTTACATTGATCTCGTGTGAGGTGTTGGTGCCACTCACGGAGACGTTCGAGGGCTGTTTCGGCTTTTCACCCACTAACGCCATGTTTTTAAGACTAAGTCTAGAAATATGCAAATTATCTTCGTATTCTCAAATCGGGAGTGCCGCGGCTGCGCGATTAGTTGCTATGAGTTATATTGCTCCCGTGGGAGGTGTTTGTGACACCCACGGGGCCGTAGGGGGGCTATTTCGGGTTTTTACCTTTAAATGTCATGTTTTTAACCCTAAGTCTCAAAATATTCAAATTACCATCGTATTCTCAAACCGGGAGTCCTGTGGTTACGCGGCCAATCCTACGAGTTACATTGGTCCCGTGGGAGGTGTTGGTGCCTCCCACTGGAACGTTCGGTGGTTGTTTTGAATTTTCACCCTCTAACGCCATGTTTTTATGCCCAAGTCTAGAAATATACAAATTATCGTCGTATTCTCAAACCAGGGGTCCCGTGATCGCACGGTTAGTTCGTACGAATTACATTGGTCCCATGAGAGGTGTTGGTGCCTCTCGCGGTTCCGTTCGGGGGTTATTTTGGGGTTTCTCCCTCTCATGCCATTTTTTAAGCCCAAGTCTAGATATTTTCAAATTATCGTCGTATTCTCAAATCGGGGGTCCCGTGATTGTGCGATCCGTTTCTATGAGTTACATTGGTCCTGTGCAAGGTGTTGATGCCTCTCACGGTGCATTTCGGGGGTTGTTTCGGGGTTTCGCCCTCTAATGCCATTTTTAAGCCTAAGTCTATATATTTTCAAAATATCGTCGTATTCTCAAACCGGGGGTCCCGTGATCGTACGATTTGTTCGTACGAGTTAATTGGTCCCGTGCGAGGTGTTAGTGCCTCTCACGGGACCGTTCAGGGGCGGTTTCGGGTTTTGGCTATCTAACGCCATGGTTTTAAGCCTTAGTCTAGAAAACCTGGATTTTCTATTTTCACTGGAAGTTGATTTATAGTTTTGTTTCTAAGTGTACTCATTTGTCGTTTCTGCGGATTCGTATGTTAGATTTGCTATATATAGCTGATGTTTGCTATATATAGCAACTATATATAGTTGTTCTCTCCTGGTACTGTCTTCATTGTAGAAATTGAATCAAATTTGGATGATATTATAACTTTACATGTGAACATCAATGTAAATATTAAATTAAGAGATTATGGAAGAAGAACAAAATCACAAGAGATATTTTGTTGTAAGCATGTAGCATATTTACATTTCACAGAGAGATTATTGCTTTAACTTGATGATATGTTTGTATATGAGAAAAAAAGAAGAGTGTAGAATATACAAACCAGGGCAATGACATCTCGGGTGGCCATGGTAAGAATGTCAGCACAAGAGAGATTATTGTTTTAACTTGATGCTATGTTTGTATATACAAACCAGGGCAATGACATCTCAGGTGGCCATAGTAAGAATGTCAGCACATGAGACCTTATTTCGGTAACTTGGCACTGCATCAACGGTAACTTTAACTTTGATCACCGTATCGAACCCATCTCCCTCCAATGATAGATAGTCCCTCTGATCCTTCTCTGCGTTGTTCGAACTTTATTGAATTATAATCGAGGCATCATATCCCTGTTTGACACCCAAACAAATAGTTGAGATTAAAGATAAAATAATGGGGGCCTTTACTCCCATTTCATAACATAAGGTTGTCCTCTATAAATGTTAAGAGTATTGAAATCACAATACATGTAACGAATATGCCACAACACAAATAAATTATTTACAAGGAATAAAACAATGATTAATTAATAATTACCTAGACAAAGCAATCATGGAAGAACAGACGAAGGGTCGTCGGGACTGTAACAAAAGTTTGTCTAAATTTAGTGTTAACAGCGTTACTAACAATGGATTCAACATTGGGGCAAGTGCTTCTGTAGTAGTGTGTTCTAAGTTGTGCAGATGTTAAGGTTGGGAAAATGAGACACACAAACAAAGAAATTGACCATATAGATATTAATGCATTGACTCGACCCATCTCTTAATTTATAGCAAACAAAAATTGTTGTCACATACTGCCTCTTTTATGTTTTTGTTGGTGAAATGTAAATATATTAGAAAATAATCAGAAAGGAAACAACCCACAAACTAAGAGCACAAGGCTCAAACATTCCAAAGACACCCCCATCTCACCCTCAGAAACACCCACAAAACACCTTCAGAATAATACCCAACATCTTCAACAACAATTTCACACAACCCAAGCAACTGCAACAACAATAGCAACAACCTCACCTTCAATCAGAAGATCTATCAAAGAATCACCAACCAACAAAAACCCATGATCCAACCTTTCAGACCACCATAAACTTAAAGTTGCATATAAGTGTTTCATTGCACATACCATACATAGAAATTGTGTACTAAGATTGAGATACTATTAGTGAAAGGATAATTTAAAGAGTTATACCTAAAGTATATTGTGATTGAGGAAAGGTGAGTGAACAAAATAAGCAGAAAACTCTATCATGCCTTCCGATTGAAGAACATTTTTATTAAATCTGCAAAAAACATTTTCATTAAATCTATTTTAAAAACTATTTTAAACTACGTATGTACCCGCTGCATCCTCTGTAGTTTAACCTCTCGCAATCTTTGTATTGCAGTCGCTAGTCCCTCAATTATGTCATTACTAATGCACTTTGCTCCTTCAGACTCGCCTAAATTGGAATGAACCTCACTAACTATTTGCTTGTAATCAATACCAAGCACTAAACATAGTGAATTCAAAGTCTTTTGATGGTCCAAAATCTGCTTAAGGCGATCACTCTTCAAGTAGAGAGACATTAACCAATGAGAAAAAAACTCCTTAGATAAAAAATAAAAAAATAAAATATAGAATTATGCAAGATAAATATGCATAAAATGAACATATTTGACCTTTTCTTTCTGAAATTCCTGCAGCTCCCTGTGCAACTCTTCAAGATTTGTTAATGACAAATCGGTTTCATCCACAACTGTTTTGGAAGGGGTATATTGGGAAGACCTATAAATCTCGTTTCTTATTTTCTGTATTTGCTCAAGAACTTCAAGAAATTGAGTCCTCCTCTCACATTTCCTCTTTCGCATGTCCTCTAATTCTGGAAGGATGGCTCTAAGTTCTGCCTTTAAGCTTCCAGTGTTTTGATCAGACTGAAGAAAGAAGACAGTCACAATTCTTAGTTTTTAGTGAATTTAAAACTTTTACGAACACTTCCATAATGTGAACTTTAGATCACTCCACTACATATGTAAAACAATGAATTTAACATAATCTGGCCATGGTAACAATTTGATCTGCATTCTATCAATCTCACAATGCATACTCCAAAATATTTCTATTAGTAATTATAAACATGGTTGTCAAATCGTGTATCCTATTGCGTATCGAAAACCTACGTATTGCGTATCGTGTGATACATTGATAAATGTAAAAGTAAATGCGTAGAGAAGAAATTATAATAAAAGAGAAAACATATTATAGTTTGAGAGAGACGGTTTCATCACCATTTCATTAAATCTGCAAAAAACATTTTCGTACTCCAGTGTGTTATTTCTGATGGTTTATCTTCCATAAATATAGCCCTTGTCTATCAATAATGCAATGGTGATGAAATATTCTATAATATAACCAGTAGATAAGAAATCTTAGACTAGAGATGAATTTAATAAATTAATTTACGTAAAAGAAGTGAAACCTCCTGTCAGCAGAGATAAAATCTTCGGCCAATGGAGATGAAATCTACGGCCATCGCTCATGAAATCTTTAACTGAACGCATCTCTGGCATAAGAATTTTTACCCTCCCACCCAATAAAATCTGTAATCTTCATTTTTAATCCACTTACGAATACCCGGTTTGAATCCATATACGAATACTAAGTGAAAAAAAATCCAATAAATTAATTACCTATGGTCAATGATACACTGTAAATTAATTATCAATGATACATTGAGTGGTTAATATCAATACCAAAAATACAGGCAGTGTACACAAATCATATTCATATATGAACACATACACATTTTTTACACAAACAACATGAATAGACCAGGATTCTGTGTTTGGGTTTTATGCTTATAAGAAAAACAGTAGGCAATATATATATATATATACACACACAACATAAAATTATAGAAGTTCCAGGAATAATGGGGCAATTTATCAATTACATCTCGTAACCAATCAACACCATAAAACCAAAAACATAGATTCTTACAGCTTCTTCTCACAAATCATATATCCAAAAACAAATAGGAAAATGATAAACAAGCAAATCAAAACTAGGGTAAAAATTCACCATAACTAGGGTAAAGATTCTAACAGATTATAGAGAGAAGAGGAGAGTATGCCATGGCGAGACTCTGAGAGAGACGGCTGTGAAATCGCAATAAAATCACAACTGTGACCCATAAATGCTACAAAATCTCAACGGTTTGGGCGCCGAAATGAAATCGCAACAAAATCTGAGTATTTGGGTGCCAGGGATTTCGACAAAATGAAATATTGGTGTGAATATTTTTTTTGTAAGGATTGACACTGGTCACGGCCTCAGCCGTGACCCACCAAATGTGACCCATAAATGAAGTGATTATCGTGGATGAATAATTATTGGTCACGGCCCATAGCCGTGATCCATTCTCAGAAATGGTCACGGCCCTCAACCGTGACCCCATATGTGTATGTTTTATGCTTCGTCATGCCTATGATCATGGTCCAAGTCCGTGACCCATCCGCGACCAAGCCTGGAGGGAATTTTGGCGCGAGTTTGGCGCCAACATAGTCACGCCCTGGTCATGGCCCAAATCCGTGACCCACAGTGGTCAGGGATTTGGTCCGTGACCACTTCCAGATCACCCATGATTCAGTGTGGTAATGAATGTGATCACACCAAAAATTGAGATGGTCACGGCCCATGTCCGCGACCAACTGGTCGCGGACTTAGGCCGTGACCCACTAGGCATAACCATTCGCAGGATTTGGTGTAGTGAGCAGTTCTATCACTTTCATCTGGATTGGCTTTATGCAGGAGTTCGACATTTTCTGAGGGTTCCCTTCCAGAAGAGGGTAAGGATTCACAGTTCCAGACAGTCTAGGATTGAGCAGCGACAGGCTGAGGCTGAGAGGATTCGAGGTCAGATTACATCACTTCAGTCTCATATTGCGTCACTTCAGTCCCGAATTGACAGGCTTGATTCTGGTGATCAGGAAGATGAGGCCAAGCTGACTAGGCTGGAGGAGTTCTTGTAGGAGGCTGGTCCCTCATATGCCGGCTCCCTCACCCTTGGCGATTTTTTTTTATTTCTAGTTGATAGGCTAGTTTTTGCTTTGTCGTATTTTGGCTTCTATGTGTACAACAATGATCATTCATGAAAGAGAAAAATGATATTTTATTTCTTCTGCACTGCTCCCCATCTATACTTTTAGCGTTTATTTAGTAAGACCTTCTCTAATTTCTGTGAGCATTTAGTCAACTTAGGCTTCCCCATATACTACGGGGTACTTGCATTAATCTAAGCAAGTTATGTATAGGTACGCATTGTTCTTTTAAACGCACCTCTTTATAATACCCCACATTTTTTATGATTTAAATAATTATGGGATTATTTATTACAACGGGATTAATTTAATTTAAATGTGAAGAATTAAATTGTTAATTAATCTGAATCTTATAAAAATAAATATTAACTAGTGTGCTACGGGTTAATACTTATTAGTTTAATATTACTGTGCGATATGTAATATGGAACTATATACTTTGATAAATTGTCGAGAGATAGTGATACAACAGTTTAGTGAATTAAGTCAGACGCGCGTGTGAGTCGTGTCGGGACTAAATTGGTGAAATAAATATATCAATTATTTTTAGTAACTTGTATGATGATTTCGAGTGTACCGATGAGTCCGGAAGGGTCGAAATAGTATACTCGGGTGTTTAGTTTGGGTCCCGGGGCAATTTTAGGCCTAACCGGCACCCCGAAAGGGCATTTTGGTAAATTGGGTTTTTAGGCCTAATTAATGGACGAAAATTAGGGCTTAACTAATCAGCCAAAACAATTGTATTAGGGTTAGAAAGCTAGAGAAAGCAAGAACGGCCATAGGAAGTGTGAGGGAGGACTTTTGCCAATAGAAGAGGGCTAAATCGACATCACCTTGCACCACCACCACCACCACCGTGTAGATCGGGGTGAGGGGAACACACCCATACCAACAACATCCGGAAATCAGACTGCTCACTCAAGGCAAGTGTTTAAAACTTGTTGTATTTTGGTATTAATTTGATTCATGTTAGTGTAGGATTGTTAGGATTATGTTATAAGTTATAAAAATGGTGAAATTGAGGAATTTGAATGTGTAAATAAAATTCTGTGATTTATTAGATTGAAACCCTTAATATATGTAGACTGGAAATCACGTTTTAAGGAATTTACATGTAGAATAAATCTGGAAATTATGGCTTCTTGAACATGTATTGGAAGAACTAGGGTTTTGATAAACTTAATTTGGGGATTTCACGTTTTATGAATGATTCGTAATGAATTGATGATTCTAGGATGTTAGAATTCATATGTTATTGATGGGAATCGATGTATAACTGTTTATTTGAAGTTTGGGGTGTTAAAGGAGAAGATTCAAGGTTAAAAATGGTGGAAAAAGTTGGAAAAATCTGGGTAGGGACGGACAACGAATTCTCGCGCGAAGTCGCTCGAAGCCGTTCGAGCGAGATTGCCATCTCGCGCGAAGCCGTTTGAGCGACACGTGGAAGTCGTTCAAACGAATTGCGACTTCGTTCGAGCGACAGAGTGAAGTTTTGATAATTTCTTTTAGGGCCAGTTTTGAGTTTATTAGTTCAGAAATGAGAAATATAATTTCTAATAATAAACTTAAGTAAGGCAGAATTTCTGAAGAAGTATGAGAAGCTAAATACTTTAATGAATTAGTTACCGTAGAGATTTCGAGAGGGAGGATAACCCAATAACTATTATGAAATGTTGGAATTGAAAATGCGTAAGAGAAGCATATGTAGGTAAGGGAAATACCTATTTATTATAATAGGATGTGTGTACGCCTATTATGTATTATTACTACTAAAGACACTAATGGGTGATAACCTGGGGGTGTGAGAATAATATTATTATAAGTGTACTAATGGGTGATAACCCGGGGGTACAAAAATGTATTGTAAGTGTACTAATGGGTGATAACCCGGGGGTACAAGATTATGTAAATAAGTGTACTAAAGGGTGATAACCCGGGGGTACAGAATGCTAATTAGGTGCACTAATGGGATCTAGCCAAGGGGTGCAGTATTATGTTATATATATATATATAGGGAGGACATGACTATATGTATATATTTATGAGAATTGTGAATCAATACAGTGTGTACAGTAATGAATATGGGCATGAATAATTTGTTGAGAAAATCCTAATCGAATACTTGAATTATTATGAAAACGGAAAATGTATTAATTAGCTCTTCGACATAGGCTAATTGGTTAACGTATTGTATGGGTGATACGGACGTACTAATAGTGAGGGTAAATACTATTAGGATGGATTCAGACTAGTTACATTGGGAGGTATAGCTAAGGAAAAAATTTAGATTGCGTGTTAGGCGTGTACAATAGAAGAGGGGTGAGAATCTCAAGAGAGAGTTCGAACTAACATGTACTTGATACTTGCTTTACTGCAAATTTTAAATACTTGCTTAAACAAATATTTTTACACATCGGGCTCTGAACCGTTTCTTGCATCTTCTCTCTCTCTTGCTATATATATGTATTATATTAGGTGCTCAGCCACAGGGACATCAGGCTTAGAGTTTCGGATTTGCGTGGCATGCTGCAACTGTTATGGGAGCTGCAGGACTTTGTTTAGACGCTTCGATTATTTCATTCCTACTCATTATGACATTTTCTGTAGGGCATGTGTCGCCCCTTCCTTAGAGAGTTTCAGAGACTATGTTTACTCTATTTCTCGTTTACTTTCATTTGGATTGATGAGTACTATTGTTTTGGTTTAGTGTTTTGAACTAGGATGTTTTATCCAGTCTTATTTATTTCAGCATGCGATTCTGATTTAGTATTTGTATTGATTAATTGTGCGTGGATGTTTTATATTAAATTACTTGGTTTGGAAATTAAATGGTTTTAAATAAATAAGAAAAAAAATGTTTGACACTTAGCTTAAATATATTAGGTGATTAAATAAGTTATTATGTTTTCGACAGTGATGCTAAGAATGAACCAACCGAACATTCTGTTTTAAATTTTATAAAGGACTGATCACCAGATATTTAATTGGGCGGGGTGTCACACTCTTATGACTGCGAGGAGTTTGCATGTTACTATTTTGGATCACCCCCTCCTGTCTGTGGGGGTGCTCCTGCACATTATTACTTGCATTCATAAGAAATAGATTGGAGGGGGGGTGCCTTCCTTTAAGTTTTGTTTCTTTTATTCCAGTTAAATTAACTAGCCCCTAGTCTATGGGGTCTTTGCTCTACATTTTATTTAAGAGCTTTCTTGTTCTCAAAATATTAGAGAGGGGGAATTTGACCCCCTTTTTCACATTTCTATTAATCTAGTCAAGTAAATCCTTTTTTTTGAGAAAAAAGTTTATTACTCGGAGGTTGTCCTCCTACTGGTCAGGTAACTAAAGATAAAATTATTTTTTGTGTCTGGGAGGACTTTGCTCAGTATGCTTTCTTTTAGGATGGACTTACCCCCCAAGTGTAGTGAGAAAAGTTCCTCTTTTTTTATGCACTCTCTTCTAGCCTAGTAGAGAGTATATATTTTTTTAAAAGAAACATATATATATATATTCTACTGGGTCTATCTCATATAGGTGAGTAGTCAAGGCAAGCATCAACAATGATTAAAAGTGTTGCTATTTCATTTCTTTACTGTTGTGTACTGCTTACAATATGGTATTGCTCTATCATTTTTCACAAAAAGGAACTTTTCTAGTATAAGAACAAACCTCAAATTCTTCTACAGAAATGAAAGAAATTTTTAAACAAAACTAAGCACACTACCTCTATAGCCATTTAGAAATAATGGATTGGAGGCAGTCACTCTTCGGCTCCGAAATCTGGTAGTATCCTGACTTCCCCACTCCTCTCACCACAAGAGGACCTTCCCAGTTGGGTTTGAACTTTGATGCTGACTTGCTGGGAAGGTGATGAGTAGTTTCTCTGAGGACCAAGCCTCCCACTTGAAATTCTCTGGGTTTGACTAGGTTTTCATAAGCTCTTGACAGTTGTTGGGTGTAATCTTTGAAGTTCTCCCTCTCTTTATCTCCGTGTTCATCCAACGCCTCGAGCTGCAAATATCATGGGTCAGGGATGAGTCCATTGCTTAGAGTAACCCTAGTTGATGGTACTACCAATTCCACCGGTAGCACGGCTTCAGTTCCATATACCAGTGAGAATGGAGTAAACCCATTTATTTTTATCTTCGAAGTATGGTAGGCCCATATCACAATGGGTAGCTTCTCATCCCATGCCCATGGCATGTCTTCCGACATCTTTTTCAGAATATTGATCAAGGTCTTATTAGTGGCCTCTATCTGGCCATTTCCCTTTGGATAGGATATGGTTGAACTGTTATGCACAATTTTATATTTGTTAGTGAGGAGGGCCATCTCTTTGCATACAAACTGTTTCCCATTGTCTATGAGTATCACCTTGGGTATAACGAATCTACATATGATGTATTCCTTGATAGATTGTGTTACGACTTGGGCATTCACCCTCTGCAGGGGAATGGCCTATGCCCACTTGGTGTATAACTTTGTACCTATAATGATAAATGCTTTACCATAAAAGGCTGGAATAATCTTTTCCACTAGGTCAAATGTCCATGTATGGAAGGGATAGGGAGAGGCTAGGCTTTGTAAGCTGACAGAAGGGGCGCGCACCATGTTTCCATATACTTGACAAGCTCTATACTTATTTATGTAACCAATGGAATCAACTTTCATGGTTGGCCAATAATACCCCAGCGTCATTAGCTGATCATATAGCTTAGCACCCCCAATGTGGGAGGGCTCATGGGCTTCCTTCAGTACCTTTTCCGTGTCTTCCTTAGCTGTACATTCCAGTGCCTTCTCATTGTAACCTTTCTTGTACATCTCTCCTTCCACCAAGTAAAAATGGGCTACACTTTTACTGAGATAGATGTATTCCCTCTCTCTGTGGGTAGCTCACCGTATTTCAGATATGCAATATACGGTTGCCTCCAATCTTCAAAGGCTTTTACAAAATTGTCTTCTGCTGGATGATCGAAGTGAGTTTGGAACTTTAAACAACCTTGCTGCAGGCGAGCAACCTCTATGCTCATGGTAAGCTAATAGTAGTCCCCTCGCTACAGCCAACGATAAAGTGGGATGTGAGTGTCCCCATAATATTTTTCGTGCATTTTTACTAACCTCTCTTTTGCTTCTTGTTCCCTAACACACCTTGCTAGGAATCCTCCTAGACTCTTAAAGTAAAGTGTTCCTTGTAACAGGTGGTAGTTATCCATCTCCAACATCTTCATGGTCCCTTCTCTTGTCTCCAATTGTTTTACCACTAGGTTTCTCCAATCTTCTGGCTCATTGCTTGGGAATAAAGACTTCACCGTAGTGGGTACTATCCTTTGGTGCATCGTGATCATCGCCTCTGTCTCATCCATATCTAACTTTTATGCTATCGTAGCCAGTGCATTGGGGTGCCTGTTCATTGTTCTTGCATGTCTGTCAATAGTCACTTTCAGGAATTATCCCAACAGCCTTTGGATGATATACCTATAGGTAGCCAAGTTAGTATGCTTGAGGGCGAACTACCCATTAACCTATTTTACTACTAGGTTAGAGTCCCCCTGGATTCATAGTACTTTGACACCCCTCTAGAGTGCTTCTAGCATGCCCAGAATGAGAGCTTCATACTCAGCCTTATTGTTTGAGCATTTGAAGTCTAACTTGAAAGAGATGGTGATTTTTTCTTTGTTACTCGAGAGTATGATGCCCGCACCTCCTGTGCCTTGAGTGCTAGAGCCATCGAACTCCATTTCCCACTTCTCCATTTCCTCTACCACACATGATTGAAAGTTCTCCCCGGGAAGCTCCTTATTAGGGGGCTCAAAATTCCACTTGGGAAGTGGGCCAAAAGGTCTACCACTTCTTAACTCTTAATTTCCTTAGGCACTACACACTTTAAATCATACTCCGACTATATCAAAAACCATCTCGCTGCTCGTCCTACAAGTACTGTTCTTACTAACAAGTACTTTATAGGGTCGCACTTGGTGACTATGTGCATTGTGAAGGATAACAGATGATGTCTAAACATCTGAGCTACAAAAACCAACGCTAAATAATGCCTCTCCATGCTAATATATCTAGGTTCTATTCTAGAGATCACTCTTGACAAGTAGTGGACTGGATTTTCTACTCCTTCCTTCTCTTGTGCTAAGAGTGCCCCCATGGATCTCTCTGTTGAGGTGAGGTAGAGAAACAACGGTGCTCCGGCTTCTGGTGGGATCATCATGGACAGAGAGGCTAAAATTTCTTTAACCTTCTCAAATGCTTTCTTTTGGTCTTCTCCCCAAATCCACTTGTCTTTGTCCTTCAACAGGGACGTGAATGGGTGATTTACTTCCGCTAGCGCGGGTATAAACCTCCTTAGGTAGGATACCTATCCCTACAAACTCTTGAGATGCCTTTGTCTCTTGGGGCTGGCATCATCACAATGGCTTTCCTTTTTCTGCGTCTACTTGCACCCCCTACCTATTCAAGACAAAACCTAAAAACTTTCTTGCGATAACCCCAAAGACACACTTAGAGGGATTCATCCTCATCTTATACCTGCGATACCTCTCAAATACTCTCCTGAGGTCGTGTATATGTTTTCTTTCCATCTTGGATTTCACCACCAGGTCATCCACGTATAACTCTAGTATATCATGAAATAGATCATGTAAGATTTCCATTATGATCCGCTGGTATGTGGCCCAGCATTCTTCTGTCCGAAAGGCATGACTGTGTAGTGGAATTTCCCTAATGGTTTACGAAAGGCAGTCTTTTCCGCGTCTATCAGATCTATTTTGATCTGGTTGTAGCCGATGTATCCATCCATGAAACTATAAATCTCATGTCATATGGTACTATCAACCAAGTTGTCTATATTCGACGGAGGGAACTCATCTTTGGGACATGCCCGGTTCAGATCTCAGAAGTCTACACAAATCATAATTTGGATTTTGTCCTTCTTTGTAATCGAAACTATGCGGGAGAGCCATACATGATGCTGATTGGGCTTGATGAACTTAGTTGCCCGTAACTTCTCTACCTCCGCCTTTTTCTTCAAATTTAGGTCATCTTTATATGTGCGTGTAACTTGCCTTACTAGGAGGGCATTGGGGAGGATGGTCAATCTATGGGAGTTCACCTCAGGGTCTATTCTTGGCATTTCCGTGTACTTCCAGGCAAACACATTAGTGAACTCCATGAGTAAGTCAATGAGCTCTTCCTTCTATTTTGGTTCCAGACTATTGGAGATTAGGATGGGTCTGCTCTCACCCCCTTCTAGCCCCAAATTGATCTCCTCTAATTCTTGCAGCTACTCTCTGGGTCCATCTAGCATGCATTCTGGCACTTTTTCTGATTCTTCAACATGCTCAACGATATGGGATTCATCAACAATAAAACACTTAGGTGATGGGTTGATGCTCTCATTCCAGAACATTGCACGCCCAGACCATTATAAGTGGTAGATGACCTTCCCATCGATCAAGACCACCTTTTTACAAGTTCAAGGAGGCTTATCCACCTCCTCTACTTTCCTCTTGCCCTTTTTTATGTGGGGAATCACCCTTCCCCCCAAGCGATCATGAACAAACTTCTTCTGCTAGATACTTCCTTCAACTATTTGCTTCCTTTCTAACTTTCTTACAGAGACCTTCCTTTCCTCATCTAATTCTGTGTAGAACGTAACATCTACCAGATGGGCCTCCTCAGTGGCGAAGGGTCTCTCCGTGGCCTTAATCACTATCTTTGTACCTCTAATATTGGACTTTTCACATTGATGGTAAGTTGAGGGTACTATGATGTGAGTGTGCATCCATACCCTCTTAATGAGTAGTTGGTAGCTAGTGTTATCATTGATAACTTGGAACTTAATATGGGAAGTGAAATATCCAAACTTGATTCCCACGTTTACATATTCGATAGATTGCATTCTAGCATTATCAAATCCAAAAATTACTAGCAGTATTAGCGCTACCTTCTCCTGGTCAATTACTATTTATACAATGTACTGATGGGCATGATGTTAATAGATGTTCCCCCATCCATTAATGCTCGTGGAAATGAGACTCCATTGATCATGCCTATAACATACAATGGATGATTGTGTAAGTAAGGCACCTATCTATCTGCCTCTGAAAACACCACCTCATAAGTATACTTCTTAATCAACCTTCCAATTTCCCCTGCCAATTTAGTGAGGGGTCTTCGCACTGCTGCACAGCTTCTAGGACGTTCCTTGTAATAGCTATTCTTGTGTCATATTTCACCCCTATCTGGTCGAAAAACCATTTGAACTTGGCGCTCCTCGCTATGGCCTCGCATCCAGAATCTAAGTCTACCTCATATGTCTGGGCATTGCAGACATACTCTGTTTCAGATGTCACCCCTTCATCCAGAGAGAGGATGACATCTACCTCTCCCTCTGAGAGGTTCAATTGCCTAATTTCCCTATTTCTATCCTCTTCTTGTTCCGGAGTGAAAAATCACTCCTCTCGCTTTCTTTCCATCTCAACTCTGCCCAGTGATAACTTTTTCAATATTTCACATAACTGATCACCACTCTCCCACTCCATCAGCTCTGGGATTGATTCTTCATCATAAGCGACTACCTTGTTGGCAGTACCAAAGTGATGTGTTGGAAGTGGGTTCTCATTAACATCCATATAAGGGATCTGCAAATTATCCACCTGCTCGTCAATGATCCTTCTCAAGTAGTAACAGTCTTTGGTGGAGTGTTGTACTTGCTGGTGTAGCTCATATTATTTTGGGTTAGCTTTATCAGCTGCAGTTGGGGTTTCTCCTTTCAAGTGAGGAGTACCTGATACCCCTTCTCGTACCAAAGTATGATAAAAATCCATAGCCTCCGCTACACTACAGGTTAGTGGTGGTGGGGCATCCTCCTAGAAATTTCTCTTGTTGTCGGGACTGCTATTCTTGGACCTAGAGCCTCCCTTCTTTCCTTTGGGATTTCTATCTACATAGTTAACTGCTTATCTTTTCGAAACTTAAAACCTCCCATAAGTCAGTGGTACATGCATCCTCCAATTCGAGGCCCTTGGCTTGATAATCATAGCTATGTTACTGGCGCATCTAGTGAACTCTCTAAAAGTTCCATCTCTAGTTTCATTGATCAAATGCAACTTGTATTCCTCCAGTAGTCCTTAGACACGTATTTATAGCAACCTTGCCTCCACTACATCCTCATGGACATCCAATGCTCTCTCGCGAAAGCGTTTGATATATTGCATTAACTCCTTACCAGGATTTTGGACTTCTTGTGCTAGGTGCCCTAATGTGAACTTATCCTCTGCTACGAAAAACTTCTGAAGGAATTTCCTGTGCATCTCTTCCCAAGTAGGGATGCTATTAGGTGCCACATAGGAATACCATATGTAAGCCTTACCTGTGAGGGTCTTAGAGAACTCCCTCAACCTCACATTCGTATCACCATCATACACTCCCAAGTACTCAATAAACCTCTTCACATGCTCTCTAGGTTTCTCACCTTTGTCGATGAACTTGATAAATTTTGGTGGGATATACCCCTCTGGGTATGGCTTCTCATTTACTTCCTGTGGGTAGGGATCTTGCAACTCCTTATATAGATGAGGACCCTCCCTCTGAGAGGAGGAGAGAAGCTTCCTCACCTCCTCTATGGTAACAGCCTTGGAGGGTGGCTACTCCAAACTCATGCTCTTAGCTGCTGGTGAGCCCGATGGTTCCGCAACCTGCTCCGGCACCACCTTTTGTGGAGGAATCGTTTTTGTCAGAATTATAACTGGGGTGGCTACCCCTCCATAGGGGGAAGCAACTGGTGTTACACATCCTTGACCCAAACTTGATAGGTCTACGTTATTTTTCTTCAAGAAGTCAGAAAACATTGTCATAAGATTCATACCTGCCATCAGATCCGCTGCTGGCGAGCTAGTCTGCCCTCCCTAAGGAGCAGGCGCCTTGGCTCTGATCACCACCACTTATTACTTAGTAGTCTAGTCACTGTGATCTCCATTCCCAAATGGAATGTCTTCAAAAACTAGTTTCTTAGAAATGCTGAAACCTTTTTTGTCCATTAAAGTAAGAATACCTCCCTAGTAGAGTCGCCAAATGTAAGAGGGTAGTGAGACTGAGGTCTATTAATAACTGAAAAGGGTGAGGTATGACCCACTCCAATGGATGCTATCTGCAAGGTTCTCAAGAAATTCTTGTGCAGCTTCTGATGAAACCTTCTCCTTTTGGTAATAATGGAGCTCAAACTGTAACTCACTCCCTGCAAGAAGATGAACCTCAACAACAAGAATAATAACTTTTCTCAAGAGAAACTCCTGAAAATGATGGTTGTCTGGTGAGGAGTGAAAGAATGAGGCACTTAGCACTAAGAGAATGAGCAGGGAGAGAATACTAGGTAGTTTTGGTGTGATTTTGGCAGGGTAACAGTGTAACTTGAATTCTATCCCTTTTGACATTGCCCAGGGGTCTTATTTATACTTGGGCACTAGGGCTGAGTTGGCACTTTTGGGAGCCAAAATTGAGAGGATTGGTGAGGGATAAGGTCTGAAATATACCCTTTGTCCCTACCTGTGTGCAGCAGCCTGTCCCTTCAGATAAGTGCCACCTGGTGCCAACCAAAGTCAAAAAGAAAATATCTTGTAAAAGTTCTGATTTGAAGATAAAATATCTGATTTGATAAATATCTTTTAAAACGGTAACTTGTGGTAAAAGCTTTGTAAACTTGAGAGAGGAGGACTCAAGGACCTCCTCATCTAAAACTATCAATCTTGAGGGGGGTGCCTTGAGGAGTCCTCTCCTCTAAAATCATTTTTCTTGAGAGGGCCCTTTAGGTCCCCCTCTTGTGAGAAAGTCATTTTTTTGTAAAAGTTCATTTCTTGTGAGCAGCCCTTTGGTTGCTTACTTCACTTGTGACTAAGTGTGAGGTGTGTATGGTTTTGAGTGAATCCTGGAGTCTTCCTACTAGTATTATCTCAATCCTAAAGTGCTAAGTGGTTGAGCTTGCTCAACAAACCTTGTTCCTTAGTCGCCAAGCCAAAACTCCCAAGAGATCCCAACTAGCCTATTTGAGTCATGCCTGCTCAACTAGGCTACCCTTACAAGAAAGTGAGTATTATTATTTTTTTTCTTTTAAAAGAATGACTTTTCATGGTGAGGGGTTGCTCATGGTAACCACTCCCTCAGCCTGACTTATTTTCTAGAAGCTGAAGGGGAGGACCTTGAGGATCCTCACCCAAATGTGTTCTTGCAGTTGAGGGAGGGGAACCTTAAGGATTCTGTGGTCGAGGGACCCTGGGGTTCCTTCTCCCATATGAGTTTTTTACTGTTGAGGGACCCCGCGGGTTCCTTCTCCAATATGAGTTTTTTGCTATTGAGGTACCCTGGGTGTTCCTTCTCAATCGTGAATTTATGTTGTAGAGGGACCCTGGGGTTCCTTCTCAATATGAATTTCTACTGTAGAGGGACTCTGGGGGTTCCTTCTCAATATGAATTTCTGTCGTAGAGGGACTCTGGGGGTTCCATCTCAATATGAATTTCTGTTGTAGAGGAACCCTGGGGGTTCCTTCTCAATATGAGTTTCTGCTGTAGAGGGACCTTGTAGGTTCCTTCTCAATATGAGTTTCTGCTGTAGAGGGATCCTGGGGGTTCCTTCTCAATATGAATTTCTGTAGTAGAGGGTCCCTGGGGGTTCCTTCTCAATATGAGTTTCTGCAGTTGAGGGACCCTCACCCCAAAATATAATAACCAAACTTAAGACATCCTTCTACAATCATTGACAACGATATGATTTTAAAGTAGTTTCTTTCAAGGGTTTTATGATTAACATGGTATCAGGCACCACTTTAGTTCTGTGGCATATCCCCAAAGAAATGGATAGGGAGAAGCTTCTAATAAAACTATGCTGGATGGACTGAAAAAATGATTAGGAAGAGCCAAAGGTGCCTGGGTGGACGACCTCCCTCATGTTTTATGAGATTATTGTACCCCTTTTAGGAGACCAACTGGAGAAATTCCCTTTGACCTCACCTATGGAATGGAAGCTGTCATCCCCCTAGAAGCAGGTCTCCCTACTATGAGAACCACCTTGGTCGACCAAGGCCTTAACAATGATGCATTATACACTGACCTTAAACTATCAGATGAGATAAGAGAGCTGGCATTTATCAATTTGGCCTCCTACCAATAACAACTGGTCAAGCAATACAACAAGAGGGTCAAACCGAGGAAGATTTTGATAGGGGACTATGTCCTAAGGAAAGTCCTTGACAATGCTGTAAAACCATGAGATGGTAAACTGGGACCAAACTGGGAAGGATCCTTGAGAGTAATCAGAGATGATCACTTGGAAACGCTGGAGGACAGGGAGATACAAAGAGAATGGAACGCAACCAATCTCAAAAAATTTACTTTTAGATCTTCTTTTTCTTTTATTAGCACTTTTAGTTTAAGAAAATTTTTATTTTCAAACTTATGTTGCTCATCAGACAATATTTAATGAATAAATGTTGATTGGACTTTCTATTTTCATATTTTGAATTGTCTGCTTAACTTTTCTTTGTTACATCTCATTAATTTGCTCCTTTTCCAACGATAACTCCTTTGCGCATGACTAAACTCATGGAATTATGCCAAGTTATTCAACCTATTTTCAATCAGGAAATTTCATATGTTGAACAGGGTTCGTAGTAGTCATGATAAACTAGTAGGCGTATGTCAATTACTACATCCCTCAGGTCCTTGTTGTAAACATAAGAGACCTCAGGAGTTGCCTCGGTAATAACAAAAGCCCTAAAGTCAACTAAGATTGGTCTCCAACTTGGTTGGTCACAAAATCCTGCTCGGGCGAATGGCCAAGTTACCAGGTATATTCTCGCCATTATCCTACTTACGTTTATGGGAGTGTGATGACACTATCTAAACGGTAAAGTAGGTGGAATGACACTGGTGAAGCATATTGGACTAAGAGAGTGTTCAAACACAAAGTAATGTGTTTCAATACCATTTAGTCAGCTAATAAGCTCAAAATGATAAAATCCAAAAAATAAAGGACCCAAAGTGGTCGATCAATGCGGTTTACTCAATAAGTACAAAAATTAATAACAAATGTTTAGTCAGCATGAGCTCAAAACATTGAGAAAGATAAACAAATTTTTTTCATTAAACATAATGAGAAGGTATATTTATAATAGGAACTAAAAGTATACAATCATTTAAGACGTTTCAGGGTGGCAACCAAGATACTCAGTAACAGCCGCCCTTTGACCATCATCTGGTTGGGACCGAGCTCCTCCACATCACTGTCTATGTTATGCTAAAAAATATGGGGAGGAATGGCATCATCTAGGATCCACATATTATACCCAGAGAAAGGATTATTGCGGTAGGCAGGGTATTGGGGCTGGTATCGATACCACAACTTGGACTCCTTGGGCACCTTGGCTTCCCTAAGGGCACTTAACCATCCTTGGGACAAATCTGCATCTTCAGCCTTTTTATGCTTTGCTAGGGCATCTGCATAACCTGCGTTATAGCCCTCCGACCAGGCTACTATAGGACCTATCTTGAATGCATTCCTCAACTTTTTGATACGCTTTTGAATACCAACAACATTGAACTTCAGTTCATCTACTTCCCTTTTCAGAGCATCATTCTCTACCTGAAGGACTCAAGCCACTTGGCCAATCTCAGTTCTCTCCAAGAGCTTAGCCCTCAAGGAGTTTACTTCCTCTTGGACTAAGGCACATATATATTCCATCTCCTGGAGATTGTCTTTTAGCTTAGCGACCAACTCAAATTGGTCCTTATATTGCTCGTTTCTTGCTCGCGAGGATTTACAGATCTTCACGAAGGATTTAAGAGCCTTTAAACTGATGTTTGGCCCAAGAATCTGCCCCAGGTAGGAGTTAGCAGGAATGTACCGATCTAAGTCAACAAACTACAAACGACACCCACCAGATCATAAGTAAACAATCAGCACATACAAATCAGGCGAATGCATACACAAAAAATGATTCCATTTTAATTAATTAAATAAAGGGGTCCAAGGTCCAGTACAAATAAATTTTCAAAAATAAAAGATAAAGGAGTACAAGGAAGAAAAAGAAAAATTCCTAGTCGACATGCCTGGGTCTTTCACCTGGTCGACTTCCATGATGGCCTTGCCCTTGTCAATAATGGGTTGCTCCCTATCAGCATCATCGCTTGCACTGACCTCATAAGAAATAGCCCATATCTGATCATATGGTTGATTGTCACTTTCTTCCTCTTCCTCATATGGATCAGGGCCAGGGGAGTGAAGACCAAAAAGTTCAGATTTAACAGAGATTCCAGCTGCCTTCGGGGCTTGGTCCTAACCCTTATTAAAGGAAACCTTTCAACCATATGGGAGCTTCCCCTCTATATCATCATAGGCCTTGTTAAATCCCTCACAGTAACTGACATCCTTTTCCTAAGAAAAACCACCCTCCAGCTAGGTGACTTTGCCTGACAAGCTATGATTCTCCTTAACAAGTTTGTCTTTCTTAGCAACCACCCTCTTACGAGATGCATCAAGCTTATCAAAGGCCTTGGACATCTTCCCCTTCTCTTGTTCCCATGTCTGATGAGCTTCAGTAAAGGCCCTCTTCTAAGCATTCAAAGCATCTTTTATCTCCTTCTCCTTCCTGGACTTATCAGCATGGTCACCCAAGAGAGTGGTGAAATTAGATAATAACTGCACGAAGAGAAAGAGAACCACAGAGTTAGCAGAAAGAAAGAGAAAGCAAAGAAAAGTGATTTAATTCGAGCATAAGTAGTTACCAGAGCCATCCCTTGAGAAATTTTTAGGGCAAGCAGGGATGACCCCAACCTCAAGGAACGCTCACAGTCAGCGGCGAGCACTGCCCTCTTCAGCAAGTCAGGGGAGAGGTAGGGGGCATTACCCACGTTAGCCCCTTAGAAAACTAGAACAAGAGCCAACCTTATTTTGGCCTCCCTCTTCTCTTCTTCTCTCTTTTTTTCTTCTTCCTTCTTTCTCTCTCCCTTCTCTTTTGCTTCCTTTCCCTTCTCTCTCTTCTCTTTCCCGTTGTCTAGCAGGCTAGAGCCACTAGTCCTCGAGGACCCAGTATCAAACGCTTTCAGAGACCAGGCGATCGAATATGATGACTTTATCCTCATCATCATCAGGAAGCTTCATATCCTTCCTCTTTATCAAATGGGATATATCTTTTTCCTTTTCTTTCTCCTCTCCCTCCTCTTCTTCATTTTCCCCTTCCTCTTCCTCAGAACTTCCTTCCTCCTCCTACTCCTCATAATCTTCTCCCTCTTCTATCATAATAGGGTCAGAAGGACCGACCTTAGGAACCTTTAAATTTGTAACTTTATCAACTGGACGAGCAATAAAGCTAGTGCATGTGTTTTTGTACTCCAATAAAAAGGCATCCGACCTTGGATACTCACCGTCCGCTAACCTTTCCTTAATGCTCCAAGCTTTCACAAGCTCATCGGCATAAACCTCGATTATATTAACCTCCTAATTTTTGGTGCGAGCTGTAAGAACAAGGGAGAAAGAACATCAGCTAAGAGGACACAGACAAAAAAGTAGGAAATTAACAGGCAAGAACAAAAAAAGAAGAAGTAACCTATTTTGGTATCTCCATAATAAAAATTATAGGGCCTCGTTGCCTTTCACCCCCAATAGCAGGAGGACATTATCAGTTCCTAGCAATGAAATCGTGTTCCCAATAATCCTTATGGGAATACGAAAGATTTACCACCAAAACCTGCTCATCCTTTATGGTTTTCAAGTACAACATACCTTCCCTGGTTCGCGACCACAGGTAGCAGTAGCATATCTCGGCTACCTAATTTTGTTCCATAGAGGGTATTTATTCTATGGACCCCATTAACTATCTTCCAAACATTGGGGGCACACTGGGCGGGCACAATGTCAAAATATCTAAAGAGCCTAAGAAATAACTTATTTGGGGGAAATGTTAAACTACCCTAAGTAATCAGGAGGGTGTGAATCTAGTGCCCCTTTAACATCACGAACGTTCTGAGGAAGAGGGCCACAGTCGATAATCACTTAGTCGAAAATAGTATACTGGCACCTAAACTCATCTACTAATTTATTATCTAGCATTGCCATGATTACATAAACAAAGAAGAAAATCCTAACTACAACTACGCAATAAGTTCCAAAGAAAAATCTTAGATAAGGGAAGAGCTAGACTTACAGGAATCAACGAAAATCTTGAGAGGAAAAGGAACTTTGATTTTTGAAGCAGAGAACAAGAAGGTAAGATTAAAGACGAATTCTATGTAAAGATGATCATGATCAGTGAACTCACGATTGAGTTTACACATCACTGGTTTCAAAAATCTCAAATGATGAGTCACGTTTCCCCAGGAAGATTTTAGCGCTTCAATTTCCCTTAAAGGACCAGCGTACCCCTTCGGCTCTCACAAAATTGCAAGTATGTCATGCCGATTTTAAACACTATTTTTTGCATCAAGCCTTGGACCTATTTAAATCTGTTGGCCCAAAAATTTTAGCATAAAGATTTTAGGGGCAATTGTGGGAGCCCATTTAATACAATTCGAGTGAGTAGCAGACCAACCTAGATAGATCAACATGTTTCCTGACCCAAATCATGAATTAAATTATACTTGAAGTATTTTAGATACAGTAAAACACTTATATATATAGTCAAATCAAATATCAAAAATCTCGAAAGAGATATTCAGGTATTCCATGACTTATCCACGTGTTATTTTGAGTTCCTTGTACAACTCAAACACTATGATGACACACCTAGAAATTGTGCACCCTGACCCGAGGTAAAGGGATTATAACTTGAGATTTTGAGAGACACTTAATAAATAGTAACCTCTCCGTGGACGTAAGCCAGTTGTCGAACCACGTACATCGTTGTTGTGTGTGTGATCTTTTACTTTCTACCATAGTGATTGTTTTCGTGGATTTCTTTATTGTGATATTTTCTACACACACACACACACACACACACACACATATATATATATATATATATATATATATATATATATATATATATATATATATGTATTAAATAATATTATTAATTCATGTATTTATATAATTTTATTATGGATTATACACGCAATATCATAATATAGACATATATATACATATACAAAGATCATTTGTAACGCCCCATATTTTTAAAATATTTAAATTACACATGTAAGTGAATAGAATAAATATTAGTTAGCAAATATTGGATTAATATTTTTGTGTTATTATATTTACGTGATAAGTAATTGAAATTGTGTTATTTTATATTACATTGTATGCGGGTAAAAAATGACGGATTGACAGGATCTTATTCGGGACGCACATGTGGGATCGTGCTGTGAATAAGATAGTAAATTGATGATCGAATGGTAATTTAGAGTGCACGAATGATCCAACATTGGTCGCGAAAGTCAGAATTAGGTAACCGGAGGTTGTAATCGGGTTTCGAAGACGAGGGAGGAATCCATATACTCATTCCAAATCACATAGGCTTGATAGAGATGCAAAAAAGATGGGGAATTCAAGAGAAAACTCAAGGACAACATTCCGAGAGGAGATTAAATAATTTTAGGACTTGGATAATTACGTATAGAGGATATCAAGAAGCAAGGTCGAAATTATTTGCGGTTTGAGGCAAGTGTTTAACTTTCTTCGATATTAGTTGTTGTGTTTTAGTTCATATCATAATTGGTGAAAAATAAATATGAAATTTTTGATGGGATTCACATGTCAAAATGGGTTTTTGGGGAAACGATTTCATAAAATTTGATTTGTCAATATTGCATATGAAATCTAAGATTGAATTGTATATAAAAGTGATAATCTTAATGAGAAATCTGAATTTGAATTATGATGAATATATATGATCTTAATTATATAAATCTGGAAAAATAGTGCAAATGGGTATTAGAATTAAGGTGGATTAATTTTGGATCATATGATGTTAAATCCCATGAATTGGATTTATATTAGGGAAATTAAATCATAGAAACATGTACCCTTATGTTGAGATTGATAGGGTAACATTATATTATGTTGGGGTGATATTTGAGATTGATTTTGGTGGATTGATTGAGTAGAACTACGGATTAATCAAAATAGCCCCATTTAGTTCGCCCCTCAAGCCGAACCGATTCGGTTGCCCTGCTCAGCGTAGGTTAGGTGTTTTGTTGTACTATTGATTTGGTTGGGACTTGGGTTATTTTGGAAAGTTCGTAGAGGCTGTTTAAGACTTCTAGTATTTTTAAAATATAGTACTACCTTGAGGTTAGTTAAGAATAAAAGTGGGGTATGGATTTAGGAGTGTTTAGAATGAACGACACTAAAAAATATATTAATGGATTCGGATGAAAACTTCGTATGGAATTGAAATATCGGTTGGATTGAGACAGCCTTAGTGTCCAAAATAAAATATAATCATGATATATAAATATGTAAGCGACTACTTATGAATTTGGGAGTTGAATTTAGACTCGGGGAATATAGGTTAGTTCTACGAGTGACATGCATGGTTAATCGGTTTTTATTATATATATATATATATGTATATATATATATATGTGTGTGTGTGAAACGTACCTACTCTAGGGGATGCTATCGGTGGAAGTTAC
Source organism: Sambucus nigra (assembly GCA_949130495.1). Lineage (NCBI taxonomy): Eukaryota > Viridiplantae > Streptophyta > Magnoliopsida > Dipsacales > Adoxaceae > Sambucus > Sambucus nigra. The sequence goes on along the minus strand of OX422215.1, from coordinate 296,815,576 downwards.
GCTCAATGGACGATTTCTCCTAGAGAATCCCAGCGGTGTAGTATCAAATCCCAGTGTCATAGATCTATGTATGACCACCCTGTGTGAGTTTGGAGACCCGTGGTATGTTTATGACACATGGACTTAAGACTATGACCACCTCCAGTTTATGTTATGCTTTGGGTTCGGTAGGTGTGATTCCGACCCGGTGGCCCAAGTAGAGGTGTATATCCCTAGTGTCTGATACCATGCTTGAGATTTGCATCTAGCGGGGTAATGCTCGGATGAATAGTTGCAATCCAGCTAGGTAATGCTCGGAGGGATTGTTGTTATACGTATATAGCGAGCGATATATATGTATGTGTACTTGACGTAATTTGAATATACGTGTGTGTGTGTGTGTGTATATATATATATACGTGTGTGTGTGTGTGTGTGTGTGTGTGTGTGTGTCTATACGTGTGAATTAAAGGATATTACGAATAGTAAATTTATATGCATCCGGAAGGACATCTCGGGGATGCTATGTGGAAATACGTATATAAGTGTGATATAAATATGTACGGGTGCATGACATAAATGTGTCAATATTGAATTGATAACTAGTGAAGTTATGTGAAATTAATTGGTAAGATTATAAATGAGATTTATAAAGAATAAGTAGATGAAAAGGTTAATGTGAATCCCAAGATAAATAAAAGTATACGTGGGGCATAAGGCAACATATGTGACTAAGATGAAGAGTGATAATAGTTAGTTTGAGTAGTGTAACTAGGGTGTTTAAAATACATGCGTTAGGTGAGCACTATAGATGAGGGTCGAGGGGTATCTCATGGAAATGCAACACCTGTTTAAATATGAAATATTTCAGGGCATATTTATTAATGTACACTACACCAAAACTGGCAAACTTGTCACAATAAAAAACCTTGACAAGTCAAACTTGTCACGGTAAAAAATCATGATAAGTTTTAGGGTGACAACGTTTTTATCACGGACTTGTCACTGTCAAAGTCCGTGACAAGAATTGTACTTGTCACAGAATTTGATCGTGATAAGTCCGTGACAAAGGAAAACTTTTCATGGACTTTGACCATGACAATTCCGCGATAAAGACAAACTTATAACAGACTTGTTACGATCAAATTCTCTGATAATTTTTCCTATGTCACGGACTTATCACGATTAAAGTCCGTGACAATTCTGGTAAGATTTTGAAAAAAAAGTTGGTCAGTATGGCCACTGCCACTGTCCAACCATATGTTTTAACCTGTTACATTATATTTTAACCTATTAAAGCAGTATATATCTTAAGCAACATTCATCAATTCATAAAAATTAAAGCCATACACATTAATTCAGTCATATTATCAAACAATAATAAAAAAAATAATATTCAACATTCAATATTCATAACCAACCAACAAATACAAATGAAATTATTACAAATAATTGTCACGGAGTTGAGTTTTCAACAAGTCTAAGAAGAAAGGTAGGCCACACTACAAACAAATTGAGGCAACCCTCAATTCACCGAACATTGTATTGTTCATCTAACCAGAAGGGTCCGTTCTCTTTTCTAGGCACAATATGAATGACACGAACCCGTGTCTCAATTGGTTCCAATGCACATCCATGCGCCAAACTACCCGAGTGTGTGTTCGGGTCCCTCGACCCATTAGCTATGGGCGTGCCACCCTGTGTGTTTATTATAAAGACACTCGGCCAACCAATTATTGACATAAGTCATTCGACGAGGGTGAAGGTGGCGAATGGATCATATGGAGGCGACGAGTAGTTGGGCATCTGAGAGGGGGTGCGTATCGGTGGTGAGGGTGAGAGATATGGAGAAGTGGCGTCCTCGTCTACCGTTTTCCCCTTGCCCTTACATGATCTGGACCTCAATTGACGCTTCATATAGTCTCCTCCAACCTTTATAACTTTTCTCCGCTGGTGTCCACCTTATGAACTAGCCTCGTGTTACTCGTCTCAATCGCGATGATCCCCGACTCCCCCACCCCAGAGCTCACCCCCTTACCAGCCCCTTTTGATCTTCCCCGAGCACTTGGCTTAGTGTGTCCATAGCCACAGATACCTTATCGGCATCAGACTGGGAGTTGTGAACTTCCTTAAGCTTTGTCTGAGATGACAAATGTAAAGGAGAATGCGTGATACCAATTTGTGAGTGCTCAATGTGGCCATCCCCCGATCCTCACGACGGGCGGGCGGCTTAAGGGAGGATCTTAGGTCCCGTGCGTCCCTCTCGGGAGCGCTTCGGCCGGCATCATTTGGGTGAGGTGAAAGATGTAGAGAGGTTAGAGTCAGCAGTCTATTTTACTCAAAACAGACAAAAGAAAAGGGGAAGTCATCCCGAAGGACAGCATCCAAAGACATACTGATGCATACGAAACCAAAATGATTTGAAAAGGGTCCGGAGACTAAGTTACGAAATGGGAAGGTGTTAGGCACCCATTCTGCCCTTTCGGTCTCTCATGGGTTTTTGCTATTTTCCTTTTATTTTCCCCGTGATGTGTGTTCATGTGTATATATAGTGGATATAGGAATCACCGACTTGCACCATGGAAGAGGTAAAGCGAGTAATCCATAGGAAGGTATAAAAATATTAAAAAATAGGATTTACGCGATTATCCTTATGTTGACCGTTATGATGGAACGATAACACATGTGGAATAATATGACACTAAGAACAAATATATTTATATATATAATATAAGAGAGTGGAGTTTAGATAAGATAAAAAATGAGAGAAAAAAGTAAAAATAGGACTCGAGTCTCGGGTTTTACCCGAGACGCCTACGTAGCCTATAGAGGCATCAAAGTCCACGTAGTTCATGTGGCACCCCGCCTAATTAAATACCGGGTGATCAGTACTTTATTAAATTATAATCAAGGTGAACGGTTGGTTCATTCTTAGCATCACTGTCGCAAAAATAACTTTTCCAATTAAACACCCTAAATAAGTAAGATAAGTGACAAAACCATTTTAAGACATCAATTTACAAATTTAATTTAAAACCAACATTTAAAACCTTTCATAATCCATAGTTTAAGAATCACACAACAACTAGACTGGAAAAGATAATCCAACCAATTTTAGCATCCAATTAATTAATTCCAACTCTAAAACTTCAAGAAAAAACATCCAGACAGTAACAATCCCAAAGTATAAATACTAGAAATAAACGAATCACAATCTACGATAAAACCAACTGAATAATGGAAAAGGGCGACACATGCCCAACTGGATAAAATAAAACTAGAAGTGGAATCAATAATGAGGTCGTCTAAATAAGAGGCCTGCAACTCCCACCTAAGCTGCAGCACGTTCCTTCCAAAGGATCCTATGCAAGACGCCCCTGTGGCTGGGCACCTGTAATATATACATATATATACAAGAGAGAAGAGAAAATAGGAAACGGGTCAGAGCCCGATTATAAAACAATTTAAAATTAGTTTAGCAAGTATTTAAAATGCTTACCAGTTAATGCAACAATCATATTAGTGTTCGGCACTCTCTTGAGAAATTCTCACCTTTCTTCTAATGTGCACACCTACCGTACTACTAATCCCAACAGTTTAGCTTATCTTAAGTTACTCACAAGGTTTCATGCCGAAAATTTCTAGTGTTAAGAAAATTAATTTTATTTAAAAGAAAAGTTATCACATAAGCCTCTTTTGATTATAAAATTTCTCAGTATTGCCTCAAACTTTTCAAACACTTATATCTAAGTTGAAATAATTATTCATTACTTACCTACCTTTAGTCACAGTAGATAGTTCCCAAATTTCAAGTTTATATATATATATATATATTAATCACTCATATAACATATATATATACTATCGGCACCCCACATAAAATTTATGGTGCTGGCATACTCTGCTATCAAGTCCCCGTATCACTCGTACTAAGGGAAATACTAGTTCGGAATCACTCTCGAACTGTATTAACACAAAACACATACAAATTGAGGCGAAGCATAGTTTTAAGTCACTAAGAGGTCAGCACATACCCTCACGTCTCTTAGGACCGTCTGACTATCGATCCGATAGCCTGTACGAAGGATTCCTATGTTCTAGGGTACAAGTAAATATCCTCCATAAAGGTCCCATCGAGATAAGATTGTCCCAGCGCGGTAACCTCATGGATAGCAAGTAGCGTGGGCATGATTTTTACACGTATATAGTATATGCACAAACACAGTCATATATGTATACTACCATTCCCATTTCAAATTTAGGTACACCCACGACCCATACTTATGATATTTATTCTTATCGCACATTACTAGATTATCCCATATAACAGTTCGTCTCTTATTCTTATTTATGGGATTATTCCAAACCTTCTTCGTAACACTAGTGAAATACTATCTCCCTAAGTGTAATTTCAGTAGGTACTCTTTTACTTTACGACGTAACTTCCTTACGAGTCTCACCCTTTAGACACACGTTCCCATTGTTCCTTAAGTGTAAAACACCTCCGTTAAATGTTAATCTCGTCTTACATTCAAGGTTCCATTTTTATAATGTCCTACTGGTCTTCTTTATATCCCAAAATGTTCTAACAATAATGTCTAAGAATGTCTATCCATTTAAGTAGGAATAACCTATTTAAAAAGGGGAATTTGAGTTTTCCGGGAGGGGTCGATCGATCCATGGCAGGTGTTCGATCGATCGACGCTCTTGGGTCGATCGATCGATCAAGCAGGTATAACGAAACTGCAGAATTTCCAGTTATGGGAATGCCATTCCAAAATCATTCAAATCATCATATTTGATTTCGAAACTTCCAACAAATTAACCACAAGTGTTATATCCCCAAATAATGAATATTCTACGTAAGACATGCGAGTTTTCATCAATTATAACGAATTAAAAGGGTTAAAATCCAGAAAAATTACAAGAACCTAATAATTTCTTTAAATTAGTTCTTCCCGTTCTTTTCCTAGATTTTCTACTCCTAACTCAATAAATTTCGTGGTTCAACCTCTCATATGAATTAGATTTCCAGAACATGTCTTTTATCTATACATCATGCAAATTCGAGTCTCCAAAATATGTTTTCTTTCACAAAAATTAGTTCTAATCAATCCTAAGCTAATATAATTGAAGCATTAACTAATATAGAGAAAGATAGATACTTGCATGGGAATTCTTGGCTCAGATTTGTGGAAAAGATTGTTGTGGTTGTGATCCTCGTTGCGCGATCTACAGTTTGGCGGCGACGGCGATGCAAACGGTGGAGTTCTTGGCCTAGAACTCCTTGGAAAGCTTCTCCTCTTCCCTTCCAATGGCCGTCTTAGGTTTTTGGTTGTTCTAACACTAGAAGACAACTCCTATTATCTGATATACTCTTAGAAATTTCGTGGGTTTTCATGCCCAAAAATGTAAAATGTCTAAAACTCCCTCCCGGGATGTTAATTAGGCCTAGAAACGCCCCGAGACCCAAACTAAACCCCCGGGTACATTATTTTGACTATCTCGACCCTTCCAGACACATTGACGTACTCAAAATGACCATACGAGTGACTTATAATTTATTCACTTTTAATAGTTCGAATTTAATCCCGACACGACACAAGCGCGTCCCGATAAATTTCCAAAATTATCAAATTAGATTCTCGTGATAATTTTACTAAATACAATTACACCTCTTACTTTACCCATAAAGTAACTTACAACAAAATTCCAATAATTACTAACTCTCATCACGCTAGTAAGTATTTAAATAATTTTCTGGATTAATATTAAATTAATATCTCTAATCCGTTTGGAATTTATGAGCAAAGCCTCTTTTTTTTTTGGTTTTTTATTTATTTATATGGAAATAAGAGATGTGCAATAATACTAAATAAAAAGTATATTAGGATGTGTGAGATGAGATAATAAAAGTGCTAAGTAATAAAAATAAGTTATTACGGATTTATGAGAATTTAAGGAGAGAGTTGAGAAAATTGGACCTTCTTGAAGATCTTGAGCTTGATCTTGAATGTTGGAGAGCAGCTCTTAGACTTGGATGATGATGGAGAATGGTTAATTCACCAAGTTTGATGAAAAGGATGATGGAAAGTGAAGGTTGGAAAGGGATTTGGGTGTGGAAATCACGTTGACTTCGAGAGAGGTTTTCTGTCTACTGAGAGTGATATCTATTAGATCTGGGCTCTCTTGCAAGTGAGGTCAGGCCTCCTTTTTATAGGCCCAGGGCATTGCCGATCAGCATAGCTCTGTTCCTGCCACTCAATAGGTGCGTTTAGGAACACTGCCGATAGGCAGGGTCTGGGACCTGCCGTTTGGCAGGGTCTTTCAGGCCTTTTCGAAAAATCGTACGTAGAACGCAAACCATTGATCAGAATTGTGCACGGGGTGGACCGTTGGAAAGGTAATTTAGAGACCTTAAAAAGTCCTTTGGAGTGCTCTCGAGTTCAAGAGTTGACTTTGGGTCAAATATGGCTAGAAAGCATTCATCAATCTATTGGATGGGGAATCGTCGGACACAAACGGATAATTATTCACATGGTATGTTAGAATCACATATGGGGTGGACCATTAGAAAGGTTAGGAGATGTACTTTGACATTCCAAAGATTTGATCCGGTTCGGGGAGTTGACTTCGGTCAATTGGGCCCTAGAAGCATTCGCTGACCTTTCGGAGTAAAACGGATCGTTCGTCCGTACCGTAAGTCAGAATCTTACACGGGGCAGACCGTAGGAAAGGAGTTTTAGTTCCCTTCAAATATTCATTCAGTCTCGATCGAGTTGAAGAGTAACTTAGGTCAAACAGAGTTCGGGAGCGCTCGGTGGCCTCCTGATTGAGTTTCCGGGGAAAATAGGTCGTTCGTCTGAATGGTAAGTCAGAATCGCTCACGGGATGAACCGTTAGAAAGGGTTTTCAGTGCCCTTCGAAGATTCATTCAGTCTCGATTGAGCTGAAGACTTTGACTTTTGGTCAAACGAAGCCTGGGAGTGCCCGATGTCTTTTAGATCAGTATTCGGGGTATGACTTGGGTTTGTAGTGATCGAGGGAGGTGCTAGGGACCTAAGGAGAGTTTAGGGGGTAACAGAATGGGGTGTCTATAGAGCCCCTCGACGGGTGAGTTTGGAATAAATGATAGCCGTCGAAAAGACACCGCATGATGCTTCTGAGGGAGGATGACCAATTTGGAGGGTCGAGGCCAATTCTGAGGACCTAAGGGAGCGAGGATGACCAATTCAGAGGGTCGAGGCCGATTCTTAGGACCTACAGAGTGTGCTGGGATAATCAATTCGGTGGGTAGAAGCCGATTCTGCGAGCTTAAGTTGAGATGACCAATTCTATGGGTTGAAGCCAATTCTGCGGGTCAAAGCCAATTCTCGAGGCTTATGTAGAGGTGACCAATTTTGCGGGTGGAAGACAATTCTGCGGGCTTAAGGTGAGGTGACCAATTCTGCAGGTCGAAGCCAATTCTGCGGGCTTATGTAGAGATGACCAATTCTGCGGGTCGAAGCCAATTCTGCGGGCTTAAGGTGACGATCTGAGATCGAGGTTAATTCTGACCTAACTAAGGTGACGACCAAGGACCGAGGTCAATTCTTACCTAACTAAGGTAACGATCAAGACCGAGGTTAATTCTGACCTAAGAGAGGTGACAACCGAGGACTGATGATGCTAGAATCAACACCACCAGATAAGGTGTTTTCAAGCTCAATCTAAGAACAACAATGGCAGCACAGTTATGTAAAGAAGTAAGAGAATGAGATGAGGAGAAGAGGAGAGGGCACCAGTATATAAGTGGTTCAGCCTAGATTGGCCTACGTCCACTGTGTGTGTGAATAATCTCACTGCAATAAGGCACTAATGGCCATGGATACAATCTCTCAAGCTTTCTCTCTCTACTGTGTATCTAGACAGAGTTTCAGCTAGGGTTCAATATCTGGATCCTTTTGCAAGGTTGAGGATGACCTCTATATATAGTACCTAGGGGGTGTAATGTACCCCCCATGCATGCAATGAGCATGTGTGTGGTTACCTTACCAATGTGGGAGTGCCATCTGTTACTGTCACATATGGAGAATGATGATGCAATATTCTCCCCACGTGTGGGGAATAATCTTGTTATAACTGATTTGTGTCAACGTGTCCTTATCTGAATGTCAGTAGGTTCTCGGCTATCGCGTCTGGTGTATGACCTCGGCCTTGGTGAGGCCGAGGTTGGTGAGTCTTGATACCTATTCAGTCCGAGTGGTCCACGGAGGTCTCGGCCTTATCTTAGCCGAGATAATGGACAGGGTCGTCCTGATATGAGGTTGAACTGGTGGCTTGATGAGGTTGCTGGTGACTTCCTGCAGGCTCGGCCTATGTATGGCCGAGGTTGCCATTTCAAGGCATATGCGAGTGCTGCCGATCCTTGTGATGTCCCTTGGAGGGGCTCATGATAGTGTCGGCCTGGGTCAACCCTTATACGACCGAGGGGTGATATCGCGTGTCCAAGACATGCCCAACGTCGGCCATAATATCGGTCGAGGTTGGTGTCTCTAGGCCGAGGTTACACTTGGGGAATATCAATCACCCCCCAGCCCTTAGTCATATGTGAGAGCAAGTGGCTAGGGGATTATTACACCTCCGAGGCCTGTCTGTTACAAGCCAATACTTGCTTGACACTTGTCCAATGCTGGAACTAGCTTGCTTGGTTGACGTGTGCTTCAGTCTCCCTTTGGGGCTCCCAAGGCAATAAGGGTTTTGAACCCTTCTTTCCTTCTTTCTTCTTCATTTCTTCCATTTCTGTCGTTTTCGCTCCTGTAGCTCTCTCTCTCTAGAAAGATCTTGGTTCAAGGCTTTTGGGTGGTGATTTCTCGCGTCTTCTCCTCTCTTCCTTACCATTTCATCCTCAAGTAAGGTTTACCATACTTTTTCCTTTATTTTTCCTGCAAGCACCCTTATTTTCTTACTTTCCGGCGAGTTTCTTAGCTTTTTGGCGAGTCCACCATAATTTCAGGCGAGCTATTCTTGCCAAATCTAAGTAGTTTAATCTTTAGATTCCTTTGCTTTACCAGCCAGTCTTGTTTGTAATTTTTGGAGTTTAGGAAAACCCCTAAGTGTAGTGTCGTCCTCTGATGCTCATACCCTTATATCAGCTTCTTGAGGAGTTCCCTTCTCTTAGAGAGAAGACTTTAGAAAAGATTAGGCAAATAGAAAGAGCTCAGGAGGAGGCTCGTAGGTCACAAGAGTTTCCCATTAGACCCCTATTTCCACCACCTCTGAAGGTGATATATCCTGACCCCCAGGAGAACTTCTATCAGACAGGGGTTCCTGCTGATCCCATACCTATGTCTGAGTCTGAATCTTCTACCTCAGACCCCATGTCTGTGGATTCTTTTCAAGAGGCCATGGACTTCACACCTAGGCCTGATCAGGCCGAGGTCTCCAGTCGAGCCTCGTCCCATAATCACTCAAGCACCTCAGGGTCTTCTTCAGAGGTTGAGATTCTTGAGCCGAGTGTGGCCATTCCACCACTAATTGATGCCATCCCTCTATCGGATGTTATCGGGGCAGAGTTTGCTCAGAGGTTTCCTAGTAACCCTTCAACATCTGCTCCGGTCGACGTTGAGTTGGGTGATGATGAGGTTGAGAGCGATGTCGACGTCTCTGAGGCGGCCGAGATCGAGAGAACTATCACTGAGGTAGACCTTCTCTGCTTCAGATATCTGTATTCTATTTTCCGCTCAATAAAACTTAGGAGACATCTGAGGGAAGAGAGGGCTTATCATGGCCGAGACGGGGAGATCTGCTTGTACGAGCAGATATTCAAGTTGGGGTTCCGTTTGCCCATTCACCCCATTATCTAATCCATCCTCTCTTACATTAATTTGGCCCCCTTCCAACTCTCTTCTACTGCCTGGAGAGTCCTAATAGGGGCCATAGTGTTATGGAAGGCTGTCCACCATTCAGACCTTCCAGTTCAGATCTTTGTCAGTTGCTACGTCCCTTTCTCGGCCAAAAATCATCCGAGCTACTACCATTTGGTAGCTCGTAGGCCTGATAAGAAGTTGCTTCAGGTGACCCAGACTTCCAACCATAACTGGAAGCCTCGGTACTTCTTTGCTTCAGGGCCATGGGAGTTTGGCCCATGTGTTCCCTCGTCCAATCTGGAGCAGAGGATGCCCCTGAGGTGGGGTAAGGTCACCATGTCTGCTAGGGCCGACCCTGGCCTAAGTCTACAAAACCTCCAGAAGGTGAAAGCCCTTCAAGATCAGGGGGTAAATGGTCTATTTATCAGGTTTGAACATTTGATGACTCCCCACTTCCTCTCTGGGATAGGTCTGGGTGGAAGTCCCCTTGCCGAGCTTGGTAAGCATTTTTGTTTTGAAAGTTTAACCTCTGAGTTTATTCTTATCTGATTATTTAACTCAGGTCTACTAATTTTTTGCAGAGCGACCAAGGGATACTCCAGACGAGCTTTGGGAGATGGCTGCACCGAGCTTGACAAGACTTGCCAAAAAAGCAGGTCTTAACGCTCCTCCCCCAGCACCCTCGGCCTCTAAGCCCCCAGCCAAAAAGAAGAGGGCTCCCAAAGATCACGCCCTTGAGGATCAGAGGCCGAAGAAGAGGTCCACTGAAGCTGCCATCCCTATCTCTTCAGCCGACATCCTGTCGGCTCGTCTGGATCAGTTGAAGTTAACTGACAGTGTTGTCGGCCACAGCATGCAAGCCCTGGATGCCATCGGCTCTGTAATGATCGAGGCTGACAAACGCTTCTACAGGGCTATGGACACCCCATTGCTGGTTGAGTTCGGCCTTCAGAGATCCGTTCAGGTATGATTTGATCCTTCTTCAGAAATTCTTCTAAGTGTAAAATCTGATTCTTCTTCAGCTTACTTATGATCACTAAATATGCAGGGCTTGACCGCTATGCACCATTTATCGAACTGGACTCTGAGGAAGTTGCCTCTTATCCAAAAGGGGAAAGAGGCCGAGAAAGTTCAGAGTGATCTGAGCGCAGAGATAGAGCGCCTTAAGTCTGAGATGAAGGGCTCTGCGGAGAAGGTGAAGGGGTTGGAGAAGGGCATCTCCCAGTTCGGTAAGGATCATGCTGCCGCATTAAAGGCTAAGGACGATGTTCTACAGCAAAAGGTAAACTCAACTGTCAGGGCCGCCCTTGAGGACACCTCTGAGAAGATAATTGCTGACTATAAATCCTCTGATGAGTTCATGGGGTTCGGCTTTGAATACCTACCAAATGGGCTGACATCAGGGAGAGAGAGGCCGACACTCTGAAGGCCTCTGATTTCGTGGGTCTCGGCTTTGTTGATCCTCAGTTTGCCCAGGCTCTTCAAGAAGTTGAGGAATAGGCTGCTTCTCCTGCCGAGACTGCTACATTAGAGGTCACCGAGGTTGGAGAGGCAGACCATTGCGATGATGCGGCCGAGGTGACTAATCAAGCCGAGGATGTCAACGTTCCCTCTTCAAACCCTTAGGATTTTGTGATCATTGTTTGTAACTCGTAGTATTATGGAGTTTCTGTAATTGTTGAACATGTAACTTATGAATATATATATCAACCTCTGATGAGGACCAATGTCATGTGATGCTTTTCATTCTTAGCTCATTAATTTTCATTCTTAGTTTTGTTGCAATGATGTCTGCTAAAAATAAATTTGTAATGAGCTTCAACCTCTGGGGCACTCTTTCTAAGCTTGTCTTTTTGCAATGGACTTGTTTAAACTCAACCAATGGTCCTGAGCTCAGACCTCGTCACCACTGAATGGTGTTATGAGGGTCTGAGGTCTTTACCTAAGGTGCTATACCCATAATAAATCTTCACCAAACAAATGATGTTATGTGTCTGAGGTCATCTAATATATAGTGTCTGACCTCAGACCTTGTCACCAAATTATGATGTTATAAGGGTCTGAGGTCATCACCTAAGACGTTATCCTCATAATGAATCTCACCAAATTAATGATGTTAAGGATTCGAGGTCATCTCATTATGGTGTCTGACCTCAGACCTTGTCACCAAATTATGATGTTATAAGGGTCTGAGGTCATCACCTAAGATGTTATCCTCATAATGAATCTCACCAAATTAATGATGTTAAGGGTCTGAGGTCATCTCATTATGGTGTCTGACCCCAGACCTTGTCACCAAATTATGATGTTATAAGGGTCTGAGGTCATCACCTAAGATGTTATCCTCATAATGAATCTCACCAAATTAATGATGTTAAAGGTCCGAGGTCATCTCATTATGGTGTCTGATCTCAGACCTTGTCACCAAATTATGATGTTATAAGGGTCTGAGGTCATCACCTAAGATGTTATCCTCATAATGAATCTCACCAAATTAATGATGTTAATGGTCTGAGGTCATCTCATTATGGTGTCTGATCTTAGACCTCGTCACCACTGAATGGTGTTATGAAGGTCTGAGGTCATCACCTAAGATGTTATCCTCATGATGAATCTCACCAAATTAATGATGTTAAGGGTCTGAGGTCATCTCATTATGGTGTCTGACCCCAGACCTTGTCACCAAATTATGATGCTATAAGGGTCTGAGGTCATCACCTAAGATGTTATCCTCATAATGAATCTCACCAAATTAATGATGTTAAGGGTCTGAGGTCATCTCATTATGGTGTCTGATCTCAGACCTTATCACCAAATTATGATGTTATAAGGGTCTGAGGTCATCACCTAAGATGTTATCCTCATAATGAATCTCACCAAATTAATGATGTTAAGGGTCTGAGGTCATCTCATTATGGTGTCTGATCTCAGACCTCGTCACCACTGAATGGTGTTATGAAGGTCTGAGGTCATCATCTAAGATGTTATCCTCATGATGAATCTCACCAAATTAATGATGTAAGAATGAAGTAAGAACTATCATGGGAACTGATCTTTATTAATAACCTCTTCACAATAAGATGGTACATTTACATGGAACTCTATGCAACATCATATGTAATATCTCTTTAGGTGGTCAGCATTCCATGGGTTAGTGAAAGGTTCTCCTTCTAGGTTTTCTAGCCTGTAAGTGCCAGGCACAACCTCTTCTGTTACTTTGTAGGGGCCATGCCAGTTTTGGTGAAGCTTATTTGCTTTCTGTAGGGTCTTCTTTAGCACTAGGTCTCCCACTGCAATGGGTCTTGACTTCACCCTCTTGTTGTAGAATTTCGCTGCCCTCTGCTGGTAGGCTGCTTTTCTGACCTCTGCATCCTCTCTTTTTTCTTCAATAAGATCTAGGTCTAGCCTCCTCTCTTCTCCATTATTGTCAGGGTCGTAGGTCTGAATCCGATGAGTTGGGAGTCCTACTTCCGGTTGTATGACGGCCTCTGAGCCATGTGCCAGCATGAACGGGGTTTCTCCTGTTGGTGTCCTTGCCGTGGTTCTGTAGGCCTATAACACATCGTAGACCTCTTCAGTCCATCTCCCCTTCGCATCTTCTAACCTCTTCTTGATTCCATCCAAGATAGTTCTGTTTGTGACCTCGGTATGACCATTTGCCTGAGGTCGACCAGGAGATGAGAAAAACTGCTTAATCCCTACTCTTAGGCAATACTTTTCTAAGGAGGAGTTCTTGAACTGGGTCCCATTATCCGATATGAGAGTGTTTGGGAGGCCATATTTGCATATGATATTCCTCCAAATGAACTGGAAGGTCTTTTTCTCTGTGATTGTTATCATCGGCTCTGCCTCTACCCACTTTGAGAAGTAATCAATGGCAACTATCAAGAATCTATAGTTGTTGACAACTCTCGGCAAAGGTCTTACTAAGTCAATTCCCCATACTGCAAATGGCCATGGAGAAGAGATTGACGTCATAGGCTGATTGGGTTGATGAGGGATAGTGGCGAACCTTTGACATTTGTCGCACCTCTTCACATAGTCTGCAGCGTCCTTGGACAAGGTAGGCCACCAGTATCCCTGAGTGATGATCCTCTTGGCCAAGGGCCTTCCCCCTATGTGGCTAGAGCAAGAACCCTCATGAACCTCCTGTAAGACCCGGGAAACTTCTATGGGATGTACACATCTGAGGAGAGGCAATAGAAACCCCTTTTTGTACAAGACGTCTCCTACCATTGAAAACTTGGCAGCCCTATATCTCAACTTTCTCCTTTCTAGCTTGGACTCAGGCAGCTCTCCCTCTCTTAGGTATCTGACGAGCGGGTCGATCCATGAGTCTCCTAGGTTCAAATTGTGACAAGGGTTACATACCTCGTCCTCCTCGATAGTTGCCTTTCCTAATACCTCGATCGGAATGGTCCTTCCCATATCTGTCTTCATTGCCAAGGCCAGCCTTGCCAATGCATCAGCGTGATTGTTACTTAGTCGAGGCACTCTCTTCAGTTTTGGTTCTTCAAAATATTCTAACAACCTTCTTACCCTCTTTAAGTACTTGGCCATCCTTTCGTCTTTGGCCTCATATATCCCCAGTACTTGATTGACAACCAACCTTGAGTCGCTATGGAGTAGGAGTCGCTTTACTCGAAGAGTTGTTGCCAATAAGAGACCCGCTAGCATGGCCTCATACTCGGACTCGTTGTTTGAGGCCTAAAAGTTAAATCTTAAGGCGTATTCAATGTGTGGATTGAAGACCCCTTCTGTCACAACTCCTTTCTTGAAGAGGTATCGATCCTCTTCATTTTCTTCTATTCTGCTTCGAGTTTTGCCTGAGGTGACCTCTTCCTGATCTCGAAAGACGTTTGGTGCCGTCTCTTACGAATTTCGAAAGACACTACGGGTTGTTTCTTCGCCGTCCTCTAGGCCTTTCTCTGTCTCGACCTCTTTCCAGGTGAATTCTGCGACAAAGTCCGCGAGGGCCTGCCCCTTGATGGCTGTCCTAGGCTGGTAGGTAAGATCATATTCTCCTAACTCGATGGCCCAGGTCATCAATCTCCCGGACTTCTCAGGTTTATGCAGAACCTGTCTTAGTGGGGAGTCGGTGAGGACTACCATGGATTGAGCTTGGAAGTAAGGCTTCATTTTTCTTGAGGCATGTATTAGGGCATAAGCCAACTTCTCCATATGGGGATAATTTTGTTCAGACCCTTAAAGGGCCTTACTGTTGAAGTACACAGGCCTTTAGATCCCATCCTCTTCTCGTATGATGGCCGCGCTGATGGCTGATTCAGAGACTGCCAGATACACAAACAACCTTTCTCCTGCGATGGGCCGAGACAGCAATAAGGGAGACCCTAAGTAGGACTTGAGTTGGTTGAAGGCTTTTTCACACTCTTCGTCCCATTGGAAGTCCTTTCTTAGAACTTTAAAGAATGGAAGACACTTGTCCGTTGCCCTAGAAACAAACCTGTTAAGGGCAGCCACTCTTCCCGTGAGTCTTTGGACATCCTTGATACTCCTAGGAGTCTTCATGTCGAGTAATGCCTTGATTTTCTCTGGGTTCGCTTCAATCCCCCTCTGGTTAACGATGAACCCCAGGAACTTCCCAGCTCCTACTCCGAAGACACACTTTGCTGGGTTGAGTTTCATTCTGTACGAGTCCATAACATCGAAGGTCTTCTTAAGGTCTTCTACGTGAGTACAAGCTTTCAAGCTCTTCGTTAGCATGTCGTCTACATACACCTCCATGGTCTTACCTATTTGCTCTTCGAACATCTTATTGACAAGACGTTGATACGTTGCCCCTGCATTTTTCAGACCGAAGGGCATCACTTTGTAGTAGTACGTCCCTTTGTCAGTAATGAAGGTTGTCTTCTCAGAGTCTTCAGCATCCATGAAGATTTGGTTATAGCCTGAATACGCGTCCATGAAGCTCATGAGCTCGTGCCCCGCCGTCGCATCCACCATCTGATCTATCCGAGGCAAGGGATAGCTGTCTTTTGGACAAGATCTGTTCAGGTCAGTGAAATCCACACACATTCGCCACTTCCCATTGGCCTTAGGCACGATGAGTGCATTTGAGAGCCACTCCGAATAGGTAACCTCTCTTATGAACTCGGCCTCTTCCAACTTTTTGACCTCTTCCCGGATGACATCGTATTTCTCCCTGGAGTAGACTCTTCGTCTCTCCTTGATCGGCTTGGCATCTCTGGTAACGTTGATCTTGTGGCTCATCACCTCAGGGTCGTTGCCAGGCATGTCCGCGTAACTCCATACGAAGACACTCTGTCTCCTCCTGAGGAAGTTTATTAGCTCTTCCTTGGTTCCTGGCTCTAGGGCCTTACCGACCTGGACGGTTTTTTCCGGCTCGTCCTCATTGAGGACGATGGATTCTACCTCTTCCGCGGCCTCTCCCTTCTTCAACTTTGTTTCATCTCTTGGGTCAAGAGTGTCAATGCTATAAGTGGTGGTCGCCCTCTTATGGGCTTCTCTCTCTTCGGCCGAGTTGAAGTAACACTCTCGCGCTGTGGTCTGGTCCCCTTGCACTTCCCCTACTCCATAAGGAGTCGGGAATTTTAGCATCTGATGAACCGTCGACGGCACAACTTCAAACTCTTTAAGGGCCACCCTTCCTATGATGAGGTTGTAGGCCGAGAAAACGTTCTCGTCCATGACGAAAAAGTTTATCTTCTTGGTGATCCTCTTAGGCCACTCATCACCCATGCGTACGTCCATCTCATACATGCCCAAGGGGTGGACCTTTTCACCACTAAAGCCTATCAATGGGTGATGATAGGGTACCAGCCTTGCTCTGCTAAGACCTAGGCTCTTAAAGCAAGGCCAGAACATCACGTCTACTGAGCTCCCCCCGTCTATGAGGATCCTCCGTACCTCGCACCCATGCACCTTTGTTGTTATGACCAAAGGGTCATCAAGGGGGGCTAAGATACCCTTAAAGTCGATTCTGGAGAACCCCACTACAAGGGTGTCCATGTCTACCTTCTTCCTCTTCTGCACTGTATCGGAAGACGTTAGATCACAACTTCAAGCTTGGCCACTGACCTGGCCTCTGCTACATGAACCTTCCTATCAGCTACTTCAGAGCCACCTCCTGTAAATCCCCCACATATGGTGCTAACACCAAAGGAGATCGTACCGACCCTCTTCACCGGGGTGTTATCATCTTTTGGCGGAAGATCCTAGTCATCTTCTTCATCTCCTTCTGAATCATCGTCTCTTCTGGACGAGACATTGCCACAGCATCTGTCATTTCTTCTTTTCTTAGGGTCATCTCTTCCACCCTTTGGAGCCTTACCATCCACATACTTCCTCAGCTTTCCAGATTTCAACATCTTCTCAATATCATCTTTTAAAGCGAAGCATCTATCCGTGACATGGCCATGATCCTGATGGAACTCGCACCATAGGTTTTTGTTCCTCTTATGTGGTGGGGCCTTCAGTTTCTCTGGCCATCTCAGAGTCCGGTCAGTCTTAATCTCATTGAGGATGTGCTCGCAGCTTACAGTCACAGGTGTATAATGAGCGAACTTGTCATCACCTGTCCTCTTCTTCCCCTCTTTCTTGCTTTAGGACCTCCCAGTGCCACCGCGGTTCTCCTCCTCATACTTGGCGGCCATTGCCTCTTCCGCATTCATTACTTTCCCTGCGGTTGCCAGCAGCTCCGCCATAGACTTAGGGGGTCTTCCGCCAGTTTCCACAATAGCTTCCCCTTCTGGAGGCCTCCTATAAGGGCAGTCATGGCTATGTTCTCTTCATAATCTTCCACCTCCAATTTCTCTTTGTTGAATCTTGCTATGTAGTCTCTTAGGCTCTCACCCTTGGCCTGCTTGACATACAGTAGGTGGGTAGTCTTCTTTTGAGGCCTCACCCCAAAGCAGAAGTTGTGGATGAATTGATCAGCCAAGCCTTTGAAGTTCTCAATTGAGTTCTTCGAAAGGGAGGTGAACCAACTGTGCACTGCCCCTGTCAAGGTCCCCGAGAAGGCCCTACACTTCATCTCATCGGGTATCGAGTAAATGTCTGCTGCTGACTGGTACATCTCGATATAATGTACAGGGTTAGTGCTGCCATCATACTTGGGAGACACTGTAGGAGGCTTGAACTTAGCTGGGGTTGGGAACCCCACTATCCTAGTAACAAATGGGGAGCCCTCTGAGTAACCCCTTTGTAATGGGTCCCTGCTTTTAATGAGGTATCATATCTTCTCCTCAAGGCGTTGGATATAATCATTCCATGGTATTCTGTCATCAACTTGGCCGAGGTTATCCCCTGCCACCTCCCTGCGATGGACCGAGGGTTCCCCTGCCACGACACGTTGGCTGTTGACCTCTTCCTGTTCCCTGCCTCTTCTTTCACAGGGTCGGCCTTGGTCTGGCCGACCCTGCCTGTTCCCCCTCTGAGAGCCTGCTGCTCTCCTTGACCTCGATAGCCTCTATCTTAGGTCATTCATTGGGCCCAGTCTCTCGAAGGCCGACCCTCTGCTCAACCTATCAAAGGCCGACCCTCTTTGTTGGGCCTCTTCACCTCTTCGGCCGACACATCCTTGACTTTGCCTAAGAGGCCGTACAGTGTTATTTGACACCTCATACGGCTCCCAGCAGTCTTCTGGGGCTTCTTCAGCTTCTAGGTCATCATACCTGTCCTCTAGGCAAGGGTTTCCCTGCCTCCCCAGGCGCAAGCGCCTAGGGTCAGCAACGTCCCTTCTCTACTGGGGTGCAGGCTAGTCCTTCATAGGCGCCTGGGGTGGTCCTCTGGCGCCAGGATGAGGCTGAACTGTCGTCGGAGTGATCATGTCCGGTGAGACTCCAGGTGGCCTCATCATAGTTTGACTGAGATGAGCAAATTGCTCCTACATGGCTTGTTGTGTTGCAGCTAAAGATCTCAAGGCTGCTGCTACTTCCGTCATTTCGGACTGGGGGCGCCTGACTGGAACTAGGCCCTCCACCCCCGGACGGCGGAAGAGGCGGTGGTAAGTCTGGTGCCATATGTTAACACTATAGATCTTGAGTAGCAGATGAGCTTAGTACCTCACAGAACCTCTTTCAATGGTGAAACAGCTCCGCGCTAGGGGGAGGCCTGGTTCACCACCAGAGTCTCCGGTGAGGTTAAGCAGAAAAAGAGGAAGAGATAGCTTCTCGTTCCCATAGACGGCGCCAAAATGATGATGCCAGAATCAGCACCACCAGATAAGGTGTTTTCAAGCTCAATCTAAGAACAACAATGGCAGCACAGTTATGTAAAGAAGTAAGAGAATGAGATGAGGAGAAGAGGAGAGGGCACCAGTATATAAGTGGTTCAGCCTAGATTGGCCTACGTCCACTGTGTGTGTGAATAATCTCACTGCAATAAGGCACTAATGGCCATGGATATAATCTCTCAAGCTTTCTCTCTCTACTGTGTATCTAGACAGAGTTTCAGCTAGGGTTCAATATCTGGATCCTTTTGCAAGGTAGAGGATGACCTCTATATATAGTACCTAGGGGGTGTAATGTACCCCCCATGCATGCAATGAGAATGTGTGTGGTTACCTCACCAATGTAGGAGTGCCATCTGTCACTGTCACATGTGGAGAATGATGATGCAATTTTCTCCCCACGTGTGGGGAATAATCTTGTTATAACTGATTTGTGTCAACGTGTCCTTATCTGAATGTCAGTAGGTGCTCGGCTATCGCGTCTGGTGTATGACCTCGGCCTTGGTGAGGACGAGGTTGGTGAGTCTTGATACCTGTTCAGTCAGAGTGGTCCATGGAGGTCTCGGCCTTATCTTAGCCGAGACAATGGACAGGGTCGTCCTGATATGAGGTTGAACTGGTGGCTTGATGAGGTTGCTGGTGACTTCCTGCTGGCTCGGCCTATGTATGGCCGAGGTTGCCATTTCAAGGCATATGCGAGTGCTGCCGATCCTTGTGATGTCCCTTGGAGGGGCGCATGGTAGTGTCGGCCTGGGCCGACCCTTATACGGCCGAGGGGTGATATCGAGTGTCCAAGACATGCCCAACGTCGGCCATAATATCGGCCGAGGTTGGTGTCTCTAGGCCGAGGTTACACTTGGGGCATATCAAGGACCTAGGTTAATTCTGACCTAACTAAGGTGACGATCCAAGACCGAGGTCAATTATGAGCTTCATTTCCTTTGGGACAATCAGGGATTTTGCTGGGGGTAAAGATTAGACTCTGGATTCCGCTGGGGAATAACGAATGAGCTGGGGAAAATTTAGAGTGTCCTTTGGAGACATTGATGGGAAAAATGACTTTCTGGAGTTTCGCTGGGGAAATCCTTGTGATTTTGGGGATTTTGCGAAGGAAAGACAAACTTAATGCTGTAAACTCCACTGGGGAAGTGATTAGGTGGTCCAAGTATTGAACGTATTGCTCGAGGAGGTTTGAGACCTTTGGGGCATAGGGGTGATCTTTAGAGATCCTCCGGGGGCGTTGTCGGGAGGAGTTTTACTTGGTTTTTGAGAGTTCTGCTAGGGAAATGGGGGTTCCGCTTAAAGGAGTGTGAAATTTTCTTGGTGAAAATATTTTAAATCCTTCCTGGGATTTTTAGGAATTTTCTGAAAATTTTTTAGGGCTGTCTGGTATTTTCTGGGAATTTTTGTACAACATTTTAAGGGGGTGCATGGTCGGCATGGTGCAGAGGGTGCAATTTGGAAGTGGCACGGACTTTTGGACTACCTAAGGAAGGTAAGGGATCAGTGCCAATTTGTGGGTGGGGGGTCAATGCCGATCGGCATGACCCTTGGCATCTTATATAAAGGGGGCGAATTCCCCTCATCTTCATAGCTTTTTGCTTTCTTTCTTTTTGCAATTTTCCTCTGCAAATCGTTCTAGCATTTCAATCTCTAAGAAATGGCTGCCTTTGTGAGAACTACAGTGCATAGGGAATGGTTGACTGTTGATGACTGGGCGAACGTGGAGTGGAGGGCCAGGGCTCCTCTTGCTTTGGGGACTGAGAACTCCTTTGATGCATTCGAGCCGGTTACGGATGAGCGGACCTTGTTGCGAGAGCCATCGCGGCATCGTTCCTCGAGGGTGGTGAGCCCCGACGGTTATGTAAGTAACCTGACTTTTAGCATTCTTATCTTTTTGGTGATTTTTTTTCTTTTCTTCTAAAATTTTGACAAGGTTTCTTCTTTTGACAGTTTGATATCTCTTTGAATAACATGCGTGCCCGTGGGACAACGGGGCTTAAGGATGTCTGGAAGCATCTTCATCCTGTGGTGCATTGGGTGGCATAATCAGCGGGTTTTTGAATGTTGGCGTCTGCGCTGGATGAGACGCCTCGTTCGACAGTGGTCTTGTGCACTCTGGGGGAGAGATGGTGGGATACTACCCACACCTTCCATTTCGGTTTTGGGGAGATGACCGTGACTCCTATAGACGTGCAACAGTTGCTGGGGCTGGATTACGATGGGGAGCAGATAGAGGTGGATCGCTCTCTGAGGGTGTTGCCGGAGGCGGTGAAGGCGACACTTGGTGATGTAGGGAGGATAGTTTTTGGGGATTCCATCCGACTGTCTTTGCTGAAGGATGTTCTGCTGAGTAGGGTGGTTGATGTGGAGGATGGGCTGTAGGTGAGGCAGATGGCCCGGTTGTTCATTTTGCTGGTGCTGGGAGGTTTTATGGTAGCGTCGAGCGGCGACGTCGTCCATTTGTGATTCTTACCATATTTGAGGATGTTTTCGAACATCCCTCTCTATGATTGGGGAGTCTGACTTTGGCGACCCTTTATTTTTCTTTGGATGCATTCAGCCGGTGCTTTCAGCAAACTTTTACTGGAGCCACGTATCTCCTCGAGGTATCCTTTAATTTTACACATTTTCCTTTCATACATTCCCATTTTCCTTACGCGTCTCTTTTTTATTGTGAATTCCTATCTTTGGCAGACGTGGTTCTATGAGGTGATTGGGTGCAATACCTAACTGATCGCTCTGAAGGACGATACCGTTGGGGACTTCTGTCGATTGTATCGATGACGGAAGGCCAATCGGCAGTCGAAGGGATCCCTCTCTGTGGAGGCGGTATGTCAAGTCTTGAATGGCCTGACCAGTAGTAGGGTAAGACTCTCTCCTTTTTAGTCTTGGTTTTTGGCATGTTCTGATTTTGTATATACTTATGCCTACCGGGGATTTTCAGGTGACTTTTTACCCTTGGGGGACAGCCATTTAGGATACGGGCCGACTGGGGTGAATGCGCAGATGAGGCATTTGCTGGCGCATGAGTTCGGCCATTCCTGGTATCTGGGGGAGCGGGTGGTTCGACAGATTGCTGAGGAGGAGGTTGTGGTGCCACCTGCGCAGCCTCCTACGTCTATGAGGCGGGAGCGGCTGCTGCCAAAGGATACGAGGATCGCGGCGATGATCGATGAGTCCTAATTGTTGTAAACTGATACGGATGCGTCGTATGACTATATGGACTTTGTGATGAGCTGGTTGATGGCGCCCAACATATATGATGCCTTGCCTTTCCATCCTGCAGGTTCGAGCCGGGCGGTGGGGTCTTTCCACATCGGCGGTGGTCCGTCGGTGTCTACTGCGGTGACGACTTCGGAGGTTCCCTTTGTGTGATTGCACACTCCTTCCTATAATATTAGGCGGGATAATGGAGGGATGGAGCCTATGTTGCACCATCCTCATTCGATGGATACGGAGGAGTTGGGTTTGACAGAGGAGGTTCTTCGTCCTACGGTATACCTTCTTCCTCTTTTTGGTTCCTTTTCTAGTTTGATCCCCTTTTTATACTGATTTTTGCCTTTTCTTTGCAGTAAGTAAGGGTGTCGACCACTTAGCTGAGGGCCATCATAGAATGGATATCTTCGGCGACTACCCATATTCGGGATGCGGTCCCGGTTCCTTCTTGTTTGGTGTCGTCTGCTTCATCCGGGGAGGACTCTGGCTCAGGTAGTGGTGGTGCGTCATCTCGCCATAGGGGAAAGAGAGCGTGTCACAGGGGTGGAAGCTCTTAGAGAGAGGGGTGAAGGGTAGGTAAGAGAGAGAAAATGAATGTGGGTTCGGGTTGAGTCTCGTTGTTTTTTTGCTTTTCTTTTATTTCCTTCAAAATTTGATGTAACAAAGAAGAATATATATATGCAATGTAATGGGATTTTTTATTATCTTTGTTAATGGTGAATGCATGCACATGCGCTTTTACTTTGCTGCTGAGACCGTAAAAGATATATTTTTGGGATTTTGAAAGAAAGTTTAAGGAATAGGAAATTATATAGGGGTGGAAGAGGATTTTTTTGAAATTCTGTTGAGAATATTAATTTATTTTTATTGGGTTTTTCTGATTTTGATAAAAAAAGAAAAAGGAAAATTTTCAAAAATGGGGGGGTTGCCGATCGACAAGCCCCTTGCCCTGCCTATCAGCAGTCAAGTTCAGTCCCATCAATTCAAAGCTTTTTATTCGTGCCCTCTTCAGCTTCTTGTACCTTGTGGGGTAGGATTCCCTCCGATTTCTGAAAGGATTATGTCTTTTGTGAGGGTTCTCAAGTATAAAAAGGAGTAAGGGTGGAGTGTTTTCATCACCCCTTCACATTATTATTTACTTTCTTACTATCTGTTAGTTTTGCAAGATGGCTCTCCCTTGTAGCATTGAGTTTGCTAACTACCTCGAAGCCTTAGAAGAAATGTGCTTTTATAATATCGACTACGATGCTTTCAACATGCGTCGAGTCTCTTTGTGGCGCAATCGGTCTATTGAGTGGAACATGCTGATGGTGGCGATACAATTTTGGTAACTCAAAGACCATGTAATCCTCTTTGGGTTGGATGAAGTTTGTCCTACCTACGAGGAATTTTCTGCCATGCTGGGGTTAAATCCTAGTGTTGCAACGACTTTACCCGAATTTTCCCGTTCTCCCAGGGATTTGTTGGCTGGACTTCTTCGTATTTCTCCTTCGACGACTAGATCACTGGTTACTAGAGGAATGATCTCCCTCCCGGTGGTGTTGCAGTCCGTGCATTTGCAGGAGGCAGGTGATGCTGGCTATGTTGGAGCCGTTGCTATGGGCCTGGTTTCAAAATTGCTACTGGTGACTGAGGACCTACTGGTGGATCCGCAACTTGCAGCCATTACTTCATGGATGTCATACCATCATAATCATGTGGCGCTGATACTGGAAGAGACCCTAAGCGGTCTGGATGCTTGACGAGAAGGTCATTCTGACTTCCTGTGGTCTAACCCCGTGATGCTGTTCATGTGGTTGTCTGAAAGACTCCGCCTGGTGACTCTTCCAAAATATCCTTTATCGGTTGTACCCAACGTCTTTTCGCGTCACTTCTTCAGCATTGGCCTGGATATTGAGAGCTGGGAGAATTGGATTGTGGAGCATGGGGCTCAGAATCTTTATTGGCCAGTGCCTTGATGGGGACAGTTGTTGCCTCTTCTGGAGCTAGGAGAATACCCATATGTGCGGCTGGTTGGTCTCAGACATACCTCTTTTTATTTCCCTTGGTCTCTTCTGCGCCAATTTGGCTGGGCATAGGTCATGCCACCTCGAACACTAAATTTCTTTTCGGTAGAGGATTTGACCGAGCGTCTGCGCTTGCGGCTTGGCTCTCTATGGGAGAGTCGGTATCCATCAACCCGTCCCTCTCAGTCTGTTGGGAGAGTTTGGCATATCCCTGAGGATTATATGAAGTGGTTGTGGAGGAGAGTGGTCAGCAAGATATTAGCAGTGGAGACTGGACAAAGGTGGCTGGTCTTATTTAATACCATGGAAGGAGGTGTTGTGGTTTTTTCAAAGTTGGTTCGAGCTTATCGATCCATGAAGTGTCTGCGACACTCTGTTCAGGCAGGGAAAACTTGGGGATCCCAGGAGGTAGATGATAATCATAGAGCAGGCTCCTCTGGTAGCTGTGGATAGGACTCCTAGAGAGTTAATATGTAAAGGAGGTTAAATGTGGGGATTTTATTTTGGCTTTTTTAGGAAGGTAGGGGGAAAGGGAGTTATCCGTTCCTTTTCTTATGTAATCTGTACCGCAATTTCTTATTAGTGAAATAAACAAGTTTTTGATCATCCAGTTGTGCCTTTTGATGAGTTTTGTGTTGTTTGAATTATCTATACCAATCTCTAAGGCATACATAATCCTTTTGTTCAAGTATATGTTAGAATGGACTGTCGTTCTCGAAGGTAAGAAAAGAATAGTTGTGAAAAAGAAAGGGCCGTGCTCATGTAAGGTGTATGAGATGCCTACCTACCTCTGGGGTTTTTGAAAAGTTTTAATTTTGTTTGAAAATGGTTTTTACAGAGGATCAGGCCCACACGTAGTTCTGGGTAAGGGAGGTGAAGAGATTTTTTTAGAATAGAAGGGAGATGAGAAGAGTCGTAGCGCGCCGAGATTTTGGACTAGGGCCAGAATTTCTTGAGACGGTCCAGGTTAACTAGACAAGCCATCTCTTCTACATCTAAGTCGGTAAGCATGGCGGCACAGCCGGATAAGATCTTCTTGACAATGTAGGGGTCGCTCCAATTAGGCTTAAATTTCCCTCTGGGTCCCAGATGGGTTCTATGATTTCTTTGAGGGATAGGTCCCCTTCTAGGACACCACGATCCTTGACTCTCTTGTTGAATGAACGCGCTATTCGGCGATGGTACCCTTGTATGTGGTATAGCTCTTTTAATCTCCTTTCATCTAGGAGGGTCTGCTCGTCAAGACGACTTTGGCACCAGTCTTCTTCACTGACCTTGCTTTCAAGAATGACGCGTAATGAGGGTATTTCCAGCTCCACTGGTAGGACTGCTTCCATACCGTAGACTAGAGGGTAAGGGGTATCCCCAGTAGAGGTTCGAATTGAGGTTTGGTAGCCCTAGAGGGCCTACGAGATCCGGTCAGCCCAATCCCAACAGCTTTTGGTTATCTTGTTGATGATGGCTTTGAGGTTCTTGTTAGCGGCTTCGATTACACTGTTGGTCTGAGGTCGATAGGGAGAAGATTTGTGTCTCTGAATCCCGTACTTGTTGACCACCTATGTCACCTCCGCCTTGAAATGCAACTTGTTATCTGATACTAGCTCGTGCGGGACCCCATATCGGCAGATGATGTTTTTCTTGATGAATTTAGCCACTTTCTTAGCGTTCAGCACTGCGTATGACTCCGCTTCGACCCATTTGGTGAAGTAATCAATAGCAACTAGGACGAACTCATGCCCATTATAAGACTTCGGTGTAACCTTCCCTATGATGTCGATGCCCCAGGTGGAGAACGGTCAGGGAGAGGTCATGATGTATAATTTACGTGGAGGCAGATGTTGGAGGTTGGAGAATTGTTGGCATTTGAGGCATCTCCGGACATAGGCGGTGCAATCTTGGGTCATGGTGGTCCAGTAGTAGCCCTTTTGGATGATCTTTTTGGCAAACATGTGACCGTTCATGTGGGGTCTGCATTCCCCGCTGTGGATCTTCTGTATTATCTTTTCAATGTCAGCCCTTGCGATGCAGTGCAGATGAGTTCCATCGAGGTTCCTTTTGAGCAGTTCTTTGTGACAGATGATGTACTGGGCAACGAGTCTTCGAAGGGTTTCTCGATATTTCTTGTTGGAACCCTCGGGATACCTTCCATGCTTGAGGAGGTGCCAAATACCATAGTACCAATAATTGGTTAGCTCGGGATCTTCTGTGGTGATGAGTTTAATGTGGTAGCAGTGGGTTGGTTTGTCCTACTTTTGAACCAGGAAAAGGTTCATTGTTATTCCTTCGGGCATGTCGACCATGGAGTCCAAGGTAGCAAGGGCATCGGCTAGGTTATTTTTTTCTCAAGGGAATGTGATATCTTGGAATTGGGAGGCTAGTTCTTTCAAGTGGGCATAAGAGGGTTGCAGCTTCTCGTCCTTAACTCTCCATTTTCTGAGCAGGTATTTGATGGGGTCCATTCGGGATATAAGTTTGATGGGGAAGGCGAGCATGTAGTGCCGCAACTTTTAGGTGACCCAGATAATCGCGACACATGCCTTTTTCATAGCAGTGTAGTTAACTTCGTACCCGACCAATTTGTGACTGGTGTAATAGATGGCTCTTTCTTTGCGGGAATCTTCAAGGTATTGGGCTAGAAAAGCCCCAGCTGCAGTGTCTGTTATGGTTAAGTATAGGAGTAAGGGGAGACCAGGCTGTGGTGGCATGAGTATCAGGGGTTGGGTAAGATATTGTTTGATTCGGTCAAAAGCTTCTTGGCATACCTCGTTCCAAATCTTAGTTGAATCCTTTCGGAGGAGTTTGAAGATAGGTTCACAGATGGGGGTTAACTGGCTGATGAACCGACTGATGTATTATAATTTCCTGAGGAAACCTCAGACTTCTTTCTCTGTTTGGGGAGGTGGCATCTCAAGTATGGCTTTCAGCTTGGCGGTATCTACTTTCATCCCCTTCTCACTGACCATGAATCCCAAGAGTTTTGCCTTTGTAACGT
The DNA here is from genome assembly GCA_949130495.1 of Sambucus nigra. Classification (NCBI taxonomy): domain Eukaryota; kingdom Viridiplantae; phylum Streptophyta; class Magnoliopsida; order Dipsacales; family Adoxaceae; genus Sambucus; species Sambucus nigra. The sequence goes on along the minus strand of OX422215.1, from coordinate 296,788,321 downwards.
CGAAGATGCATTTTTGTGGATTGAGTCTCATCTGATACTATCACAGTCATTCGAAGAACTTTCGGAGAGTAGGAACATGACCTTCTCTAGTTTTGGACTTGATAATCATATCATCCATATAAACCTCAACTTTTTTATGAATCAGATCGTGCAGGATGGTTGTGGCAGCCCTCTGGTAGGTAGCCGCATCGTTCACTGCACCAAAATGGGAGATTTGTGAGTGCTGCTAGCAGTCACAAATGACCTTTATAACTGCTATTTACCGTCATAATTTAGGGGGTGACAAAAGAAAAATTGTAACTCCTAACAGCAGTCACAAATTTTTGTAACCCCTATGGGGTTATGACTTGTGACCCCAATTTGTAACCGCTGACAACGGTTACGAATATTAGATTCATAACTGCTGACAGCAGTTACGAATCTTATATTTGTGACTGCTGTTAGCAGTTACAAAATTGGTAGTAGTGACAAATTTGTGACTGCTATTAGCAGTTACAAAATTGAATTTATTAAATGTGATAAGAGCTATTAAAAATTTATTTATATTTTCACAAAATGATGAAATAATGAAAGTAAAATAAATAGCATGATAACAAGTCTAAAAATTTTGACAACATTTCATTTATATTTCTGATATTCCAAATATCGAGTACACATAAAACTTGTTTAAACTTGATTTAACATCAAACAATCCCTTCGTGGGCGCCAAGTACAAAATTAACATAGAATAAAAAATAAACTAAAAAAAATAACGACACAACACTTCGATGACATCAAATGTCGTGAACATGTAACAAATCATTCTAAATCTAGACCCAGAGTCACCACGCGGTGGATACGCTTCGTGAAGTCTAGGCATATCAGCCGTGGGGGGTATTGATGCGATGACATCCTCCCTCATGTACTCGGAGTACGCCTGTTGAGCAAGTTCAATGGACTCAAATTTTGTGAATACGGCGCCTCGGTATCCATTGACTTGTGCTTGTGTTGCTTGCCACGAAGTGTAAACACCTGAATTTAGGCCTTTGAATACTATGTATGCCATGTATATACCTGCAAACAATAAAATGTAATTATGTTAGTTACAATAAATAAGGTGGGGCACAATCATTCAATACCAAATATAATAATTCCAGTAAAGTAACTGATTTACTAGGCCATGAAGAAGAAAGATCTTTATGCGGCTCCAAATGACTGAGAGATGAATATGCGGCTCTTCTTATTACAGATGGAGTGGTCACAGCTCGACAGATTCGCTGTAAAAATAGTACGAGTATAAAGTTTATGCGTATTAATCAATAGTTAAGAGAAGGGAAAACCATTAACTTACTCTAATACTCAACCTAACAATGAAAAATGAAACTAGGAAACAAAATAGCATTTTCCTATTTGTAAGAGTAAGTGTTTATAACCACTCAGAATGATGAATGCCTCTAAACCTCACTTGGGATATACAAATTCAAATTCGGTGTTCACTTCATGGATATAGCATGGTCATCAGGCCTAAGATAACTACCAACTAATACATACAGTTTTCACGGCAATTAAGCATCATTAAACATTCAGAATGAATGCGTCATAGGTGACATATCAGCTAAGCATATCATATATGCTACACTAATTGCATAAAATCTCAAAATGAACGCGTCATAAGTGACATATCAGGTAAGTAAGTTACATTAAGCTGTCCTCATCGGGACGAGCCATAAAACTAGAAATATTTTTGAATTTTTAAAAAATTTTAATTTTTCAAGTGAAGTACTAAGTATAATCCACAAAGAAAATAAGTCTAAAGAATGTGATTGTATACTCCCTCACCCCAACTAAAATCTTGCAGTGTCCCCAATGTAACTGAAATAAATGCATAATGAAGCATTTAAAGCGAAAAGCGAGAATACCTGCTCGAGCTTTAGTAGGCAATTCTGAATAACTACTGAAATTAATCAACACCAACACATATGAGATATTAAACAACACAATGATAAATAACATTTTCATTAATATCTGCCTCCTTTACTTAACTAGAACAAAACTTTGATACAAATAAAATGAACAAAACAAAGATTACTAACATCATGAAGAGGTAATATAATGAAACATAATAGGACAACACAACATAAAGAGTTATGAACAAAACATATAAACTATTATTAGTAGGAGGTTGACACATGAACCACTTATGTAAGGCTGCAGGCTGCAGGCTGCACCAAATTCTACTAGCTTGTTGTGGAAGGTTGACACATGAACCACTTATGTAAGAGAAGGGAATCTAATTCGCGTAAATGCCACACGCTGTGCTATTTCAGGACCATGTCTGAGAATGCCACACAAACTCTAACAATAAGAATAAGCTGTTGAATTATTGATCAATAATGTGTGATACCTTCTAGTCTTAATCGTTACATCACATAATTATCCCTTCACTATCATTATGTGAGGATTTATATATAAATTAAGTTGCATTGTCAAACAAGATATGCCTAGGGATATGAAAGATAATGGTCAGCAGAAGCACGAGGTAGCAACAAGCAGGGAAGGTGTAAAGAAGATCAACAACAATTGAGCAGCTAATCAAATTTATAAGATAAAGGAAAAGAAGAAAGAGGATCAGGAGAGGCAAATAGACAATAAGAACGAAGAAGAAATTCCAGTCAACAGTTGGAAGCATATCACTTACTGCCAAATAAATTGTCAGCTTATAAAAAATCCAAAGAATTGATATTGAAGAGGAAAACTTTGAATGATTCAGAATCGGCAATAGAGAAGGTGAGAAAAGTCAGTAACAAGAAAGGCAAGGCAGTAGCTATTAATAAGAGAATCTCCAAATCTGCTAGCAAAGTTATCAAGAAAGTCCATATCTCCAAATCTAACTTATATGTGTTCAGTCTTATTATATATAAAAAAATGAAGGCACGGGTTATAAGAAAGTCCATAGCAAAGTAATTATCATTGGTAGTAATGCTAAACGATGATAAAGAGGATATATAGGATTTGACACAAGCAAATGCAGAAATTTTGTATCTATGCATCATGAATATTTGAAAATGGGATTTCCCATTGATAACGAACCATGAGAAGTTACCAAAAGATATTGACTTTATAAACATGGGCGAAGCCCGAAATGTTTCCAAATGGTCAAGAACTATTTTATTCCCATTGACAGCGACTAGATAAAAAACCATGTACTCCAGAATAAATGAAAATATAATTTCAAATGCAATTGAGTATTTTATCCTTATCCCCTATGCTAAATGTACAATCCCTAGTTGCGTTTAATATTTGCTTTTGATTTTCTAAGGGGACGAGTCATGTGTACCACAAACAGTGATAAAAAAATAACTTTTCATTATTTAGTACTTAGAAAATATCTGTAATAATACTATCAAAAACTATAATTAGTACACTGGATGATGATACAATCTTTATGTGAACATAGATATATAATTTGCTTTGGTTTAGTTGTGATTATGTCCAACATGCCTTTTAGTGTATGCTAATGATCTAGTATGACTAATAATTAAACTAAATCTTAGTATCCAATTTTTAATTGATATAAAAAGTTCTCTCGAATAAGGAAAATTATACTAATATATAAACTGAAATTACATCTCAACTATAACTAGAGTAAATAATTAGTAAGAAATAAATATAATTGGTTCTCTAGTAAGGAGACAATTTTAAGTCCTTTATGAACAGGTAAATATAGTTTCATCACTATTATTGAATTGTAAGATATGCTATATAAAAATTATAGTTTTGTATGCAATGTCTCTACGTAGCCACATGAATTAAACAAGCCCTTACACTGTGAAGTAGGCGATGATAAGTCTCGTTGTCCGTCTCTATCACGCATAAGCTAAGAAGATGATAACCACTGTTTTCTTTTCTTTCGAGCATATTGTCTACGTATCTATCGTTAAAGGGATGGTATAATAATAAATTGTACTATTCTCCCGCAATTGATAACTAAATTTAAATATTATCATGTTGTTTGGGCAATAAATATGTAGGAAACTTGGTCTAAGTTGAAATTCCTTCAAAAGTATTACAAATATTTTCATGGCTATCTTCTAAAGGCAGAGTGGACAGTTGTGGTCTTATTCAAAGAAAGTGGCCTAAAATCTTGCTTTCGTCCTCTTAATGGCCTAAAATATTATTCAAAGAAAGTGGGCTTCACCCCTGTTTACCAAAAGATAATTTTGAAAATGGATTAGATAATTTGAGTTCTACCAACAGCAGTAAGTAATTTTCCATTCCAAGAAGATAATTTGGGTTTAGCTTTCTTTACAATGGCCTTCGAGTGGATTATTCTAGGATTGCCTTCAAAATTGAAATTCCCATGTAATTGAAAGGGACAGTTCCTCTATAATGTCAAGAAGATCAGCAATATAGGCTTTTCTTCCAGCAATACATTTTCAAAGGTAAAATGAGCTTTTAGCCTTATTGATGTTTATGAGGACTACATAGTTGCCTACTGTTTTTTAGATCAATAAATATTCCATATCTTCTTCTATACCAACATATTCGCCTTTATATGTACATGTAATGAAACAGGACCAAAATAAATAAAGATGAATATAAGAACTTAAAGATCAAAATTCAAGTTGTTCCATAAAACAAATTATCACATACATAAACCAAATGTATACAAAGCAAATATGCTCATGTCTTAGTGGTTGAGGAGGACTAAATAAGATTTCATTAAGTTTCTTTTCATCATTATTCCTACTGCTACCATTTAGGAGTTATGGAAGGTAAAAAATAATAGTGTGTTTCTTGGTATCAAAATGAAAACTAATGTTATCATTGTCCAAACCATGGAAATGGTTCATTCTTGCTGCTCAGTTAGAAAATTCAAGTCTCCTAAAAAGACTATGAATTCTTCACTCAGTTGTTCAAGATCAGTTTCATTCAATCTGCTCTAAGAATAATTCAATTGGTCAATTGGTTGAGACCTAGTGAAGGTCTTGTTAAATTAAGTTGTGATGGGGCCTCAAAAGGGAATCCAAGTCCCTTAGGAGCTGGTGGCTTAATTAGAGATCATAAAGGTAGTTTAATTCATGCTTTCTCTTCCTTTGAAGGTATCTCTTCCAATGGACTTGATTTATAAACAGTAAAAGTTCTTAAATACATGATAACTCATTAATACATGATAAATACATGATAAGTCATTAATGCAAACATGATAAATCATTAATAATTGCAGTAGTATGCATAATCTTGACCATTAATAGTAAGGGCGGTAGCATCATTAATACCATATTCTAAAGTTTTTCATTGATAGTAAGGGCTGTAGTGGACCATTTTAGAATAATAAGGGCAGTATGAATCAACTGCTACACCGGCTATACCCAACTATGCTTAGGTGTGTATTGAGGTTGATCTTTTAAAACCAATCCCTAAACATGTTAGGACTGGTTGTAATAATAAGGGGTTCTGGCAAGCATTTACATTCGAAAACATCCCTGCCTACTATCAATTTTGTTCTAGGCAAGGCCATGATGGATTGGAGTCCATATAGAGGGATGATTTTGAATACGGGAAAGTTCATTCAAAGCCTGCAACTAATAAGGGCAAAAAGAAAATGGCTAGAAATATCAAACATAAGTGTGTATGGAAATGTGGAGACCCCACCAAAACCTCACATTACTCTAGATAATCATCACAATACCTAACTTAAATACATGACACCTAAAGGGACTAATGGTTCTGATCAACCTCAATTTTTTTGCCATATACTTACTGTTGAGGATCTAGTGACTGTGGAATATATTACACGTTACATCATAATGAGATGAATTAACCCATTTTCTCTTATCATGGGTTTCTCGGACAATGTCTAGGCAAACCATCTCCATGGACTGAGTTACCTCCCTCAAATGAGTATGTCAAGGTAACCGCAGAAACATATGAGAGAAGCAATATGAGTCCGAGCGTGATACAGGTTCATCAAGTCACTTATAAGGATTATGATGCACCTATATCAAATCTTTTTGATAGTATAAACTCACATAAACAAGTGTAGACAATCAATAATTCTAACTTGGATGGCATGAACTACTTATGAAGGACATGAATTAATAAACACAAACGAACATATCAATAATTCTAACTAAAGTTCACACAAAGAAGTTTACAAATATTTTCATAAATTAATCTTCAAACTATACAACAACCAATTGACAATCCGAGTTTTCAACTGGCTCACCCTCAACCTCCTATCACCATTACAAATCATCGAGTAAAAGATCTTTATCTACGGTTAATTTGGCAGAACGCAACAACTCCGACATCGCTAAAAATAGACAAGTCAATTTTCCCATCAAGCATTCAGTAAATCATCAACATAATTAGGGGGAGGGGTAATCCAAGTTGGAATTGAGCTTCATAGAAGACACGATATAATAAGTATATGAGCTTCATGAGAACGCTGGAATTGCCTTTATCCGATCCCTTTCAAGGTTTTTTCCAATTTTCACCCTCAAAAGCCCACTTTTAATCCCAATGCGAATATTTACTAGTCAGTTTGGGAAATCATGAGTTCTATGAGGACACGAACATTTCCTACAAGTTATTTTTGTACATCTAAAGATTTGCATACCTCTTTTTGGGTCACTCGGTTGCTATTTTGAGTTTTCACCCCTAAATCCCGTTTTAAGCCCAAAACGACCATATACTAATCAATTTTGAAAACTGATATTCTAATTTAGACAAACCATTTTCTTTAAATTTCTTTGGTATCATCTCGATTATGCGTGCCTCTTTACGGGACACTTCATTATTGTTTTTTTATTTTCACACCCCAATGCCCACTTTTAACCCCAAAACGAACATCTATTAGTCAATTTCTAGAATCGGGAGTCTGATTAGGACACTCACACTTCCTGTAAGTTACTTTTGTACCTCTTAGGGTGTTTGTTAGTCTGTCTTGGCCATTCGATTGTTATTTTCAATTTTCATCCCTAAATTCCATTTTAACCCCAAAGCGAATGCTTACTAGTCAATTTCAAAAACCAGGAACCCGATGAGACATGCAACTTCCTACAAGTTACATTGTAATGCTTAGGGTGTATGTACCTTTATTTGGGCCACACGATTATTTTTTTGAGTTTCCCCAATCTAAGTTCCATTTTTAATTCCAAAACAAATGTCAACTAGCCAATTTCAGAAAACCGGGAGTCCGATGACGATCACTTCCCTTAAATTACTTTCATATTGAATAGTAAACTCACATAAACAAGTGTAGACAGTAAATAATTCTAACTTGGATGACATGATCTACTTACGATGGATGTGAATTAATAAACACAAATGAACATATCAATAATTCTAACTAAAATTCACATAAACAAGTTTACAAATATTTTCATAAATTAATCTCCAAACTATACAACAACAACCAATTGACAATCCGGGTTTTCAATTAACTCACCCTAACCTCCTATCACCGCTACAAATCAATCGAGTAAAAGACCTTTGTCTATGGTTAATTTTTCAGAACGCAACAACTCCGACATCACTAAAAATAGACAAGTCAATTTTCCCATCAAGCATTTAGTAAATCATCAACATAATAAGGGGGAGGGGGAATCCAAGTTGGAATTGAGCTTCATAGAAGACACGATATAATAAGACTATAAGTACATGAGCTTCATGAGAACACTGGAATTGCCTCTATCCGATCCATTTCAACGTTGTTTTCAATTTTCACCCTCAAAAGCCCACTTTTAGTCCCAACATGAATATTTACTAGTCAATTTGGGAAATCATGAGTTCTATGAGGACACGAACATTTCCTACAAGTTATTTTTGTACATTTAAAGATTTTCATACCTCTTTTTGGGTCACTCGGTTGCTATTTTGAGTTTTCACCCCTAAATCCCGTTTTAAGCCCAAAACGACCATATACTAATCAATTTTGAAAACTGATATTCTAATTTAGGCAGACCATTTTCTTTAAATTTCTTTGGTATCATCTCGATTATGCGTGCCTCTTTATGGGACACTTCATTATTGTTTTTTATTTTCACACCCCAATGCCCACTTTTAACCCCAAAACGAACATCTATTTGTCAATTTCTAGAATCGGGAGTCTGATTAGGACACTCACACTTCCTGTAAGTTACTTTTGTACCTCTTAGGGTGTTTGTTGGTCTGTCTTGGCCATTCAATTGTTATTTTCAATTTTCATCCCTAAATTCCATTTTAACCCCAAAGCGAACGCTTACTAGTCAATTTCATAAACTAGGAACCCGATGAGACACGCAACTTACTACAAGTTACATTGTAATGCTTAGGGTGTATGTACCTTTATCTAGGCCACACGATTATTTTTTTGAGTTTCTCCAACTTAAGTTCCATTTTTTATTCCAAAACAAATGTCAACTTGTCAATTTCAGAAAACCGGGATTCCGATGACGATCACTTCCCTTAAATTACTTTCATATTGAATAGTAAACTCACATAAACAAGTGTAGACAATCAATAATTCTAACTTGGATGACATGAACTACTTGCGAAGGACGTGAATTAATGAACACAAACGAGCATATCAATAATTCTAACTAAATTCACACACACAAGTTTACAAATATTTTCAAAAATTAATCTCCAAACTATACAATAACAACCAATTGAAAATCCGGGTTTTCAATTAGCTCACCCTCAACCTCCTATCTCCACTACAAATCAATCGAGTATAAAGACTAATGATATTAGTCAATGACCAAAAATTAAAATTACCTTTATCCATATCAATTCGACGATACTATAACTTGAATGTCCGGGACTAGATTAACTGAGTCAATCAGATCATTTAATTTGTCTTCCTGCCAAAAAAAATGAATAAATAATGATAATCAAGGAATAATATTATTAGAATGAAATATTTCCCTTCTACGTTTGAAACATGAAACAAAGTTGATAAATAATGTCGTAAACACACACACACGCACACTTAAATAATATTTAGAGTCAGTCCTATGTTTATTGTATGGCATGCTTCGAGTTAATAGATTAGTGTCCCAAAAACATGCCAACATTGTATTATAAGAGCTTGAATGACTCCTCATCTCCACGCATTAAGCTAAATTTCAATTCCTTTACTTATCTCTCTCACCACACTCATCATCTAGCATGTACTAACGGGTCACCATTTGTGTGAACAGTTTCATTGACAAGTATTTCTTCTGGAATATACTTAAATGTTCTCTCCCCATGGAAATGCCAAAACGTGTAGTCAGCTTGCATACCCCAATGAAACAAATGTACTTTTACATCCACCCCTTTCAAACGTTTACCATTTTTACAACGATTGTACGGGCATGGGATAATATCAGTTTCAAGATTTTTCGTTGCATAATTCACATAGTCTTTAACCCCATTAACATATACTTGACCCACTCTACAACTTTCACCCATCCACTCTTTATATTGTGGAAACCCCATTAATTATACAATACAAACAAATAGAAACTCAGTAAATTATAAAACTAAATTAAGTTTGAGCTGATATTTAGAACATAATCTCTGGCCTATCATTGCATTAAAACTCACAGGAAAACCCGGCCAAGCACAAAACATCAAAACTTCAACGGCCACAAAACAATGATTATTTAATTAATTTTTAGATAAAATAAATATGAATAGTATAAAATGATTATTGAAAAAAATCTAACATATTCCCAAACAAGATAATATTCAAAAAATGAAATAGGTTAAATGATGTGTAGATATACTCACAACAAAACAATCAGATTTAACGAAGCATCAGATATGAAATTATTAACGAAGCATATGAAAATTTTGACCTAACGAAGCATCATAACACAATACAATGCGTAGATATACTCACTTAGCACAAAACTTGTTGAACTGATACGTATTTATCATTGAGGAAAACAAAATAATAAATTGTATGACCCAAATCTCAATATAAATATTTATGACTGATATAAATGAGCAAAACAAAATGGAAATGGAAATGGAAATGAAAATCAATTTATGACCAAAAACCCATAATTTCTCGTTCCTTTATACCTTTCCTCTCTCCTTACTATTCATCATCTCCTACACCCACACATTTATCTCTCACCTCCTCGATAACCAAAAACCCATCTGAAAAACTAACCCAACTGCCAAATCATATTAACAAATCGTACTAATAAATCGTATTAACAAACGCATCATTAGCGATAACAAATCGTGCTAACATATTAACAAACCCATCATTAGTGATAACATATTAACAAACCCATCATTAGTTCTAACATATTTACATTAACAAATCGTGCTAACATATTAACAAATCATGCTAACATATTAACATATTTACATTAACAAATCGTGCTAACAGATCAGATTAGGGAAAAATCGATTTACATTAAACTAGGTCAAAAATCGATTTACATTAACTAGGGCAAGTCGATTTACATTAAACTAAGGCAAAATCGAAATGAAAACTAGGGCAAAAATCGATTTACCAAAATGTGGCGGGAGTTCTTCACAGTGAGTGGGGCGGGAGTTCTTCTACAGTGGGCGGGAGTTCTTCTACAGAGTGAGAGGAGAGAGGTTACAAAATCGATTTACATTAAAGCAGGGCAAAAATTTTGTGACCCCTCCCAGCGGTCACAAATTAAAGTTGGCCAAAATTTGTGAGTGTTGAAAGCAGTTACAAATTTATGACGGTCGATAGCAGTTATAAATTAACTCAATACCATAATTTATGACTGCTACCAGCAGTCACAAATTTATGACTGTCATTAGCAGTTACAAAATTAGTACTTAGATCAAAATTTGTGACTCCTCATAGCAGTTATAAATTTGTGACTGCTCATAGGAGTCACAAATTAATTAAATGGTAACATTTGTGACTCTCATTAGCGGTGACAAATTAATCGACTCAAATTTTTTACTCCCCTTTATTTTATTACTCCTAATGGGACTTACAAATAATTTTGTGACTGCTCCCGGGAGTGATAAGTTTGTCACCCCAATTAGCAGTCACAAAAGGCAGTCACAAAATTAGCATTTTGGTGTAGTGGTTCTTGAGACCAACTGGCATAATTGTGTAGCAAAAGGTTCCCCATGGGGTGATGAATGCAGTTTTTTCTTGGTGATCTGGGTGCATTTTGATTTGGTTGTATCCGACAAACCCGTCGACGAATGACTTGAGAGCATGACTGGTTGTATTGTCCACGATCATGTCGATATTAGGTAGCGGATAATCATCCTTTGGAGAGGCTTTATTCAAATCCCGATAGTTTACACACATTCAAAATTTTCCTCCTGATTTCGGCACGGGTACTATGTTGGTTAGCCATGTGGGATATTCGATCACACGAATGAATCCTACATTCAACTGTTTGACCACCTCTTCTTTGACTTTGAGCGATCATTCGGTGCAGAGCTTTCTCAACTTTTGTTTGATCGGTTTATAATCTGGGAGAGTAGGAATCTCGTGCTGAGATATTTCAGGATCAATGTCGGGCATATCGTCATAGGACCATGCAAAGACATCCACGAATTCCTTTAGCAATTCTCCGAGTTGGGCACGCTCATGCTCGTCAAGGGTAGCCCCTATCCTAATCTCGCGCAGTTGGCTACTAGAATCGAGGTTAACAAAAATAGTCTCTTCTTTATTAACTTGAACACGATTATGTTGTTTATTATTAACCTTATTTAGATCAGTTTAGAATTGTTCATTTACAAAATCATCATCATCAAAAGTTTGATTAGAATCTAAACAGTTAATGTAAGGCACAGAAAGATACTCAAAATCTTCGTTTATTTCATTTATAGGAAAAATAACATTGAGAACCTCGTCAAAAGAGGACTCGATTACATTTGAACAAGGATAGACAATAGAAGAAGAAATGGAACATTAGGATTAGGGGAGATTTCAGCAGGTAGAACTAGCGCAGCATGTCAGTTGAGGAGAGGTGTATCAACAGCTTTAATCCGTTGGGACGGATCCGGTGATGTAGTGCCTGAGTGAACCATACAGAGTGTCAGCCCCAGTGTTTGTAAGTTGAAGGAATCTGTGGAGTCACTTTCCTCAGTCTCTTTGGTATCTTTGATGAGCGGTTGTACTAGGTGTTGGGAATCTTTGGCCCATAGGTAGCTGTCTTGGAAAAAAATCTCCATTCCAGGCTTCATCTTCTTGTCTGTATGGTCATACCGTGATTCTGAAAAGCCGCAAAAGGGGAAGTCTTCACCCTCTTTGATGAATCGTCCCTTCAAAGAATCACCTGGGATAGTCTGGACGCAGTCTAGTCCTCTCTTTGGTCGAGACTGGCAGATCATTATGTGCTCTTGTTCTGATGGTTGATACCCCAAACCACAAGGAGGGAAATCCTTCTTCAGTTTAATCGAATCGAGTATAACTTGTTGTCTTTGTCCTAACCCCAGTCCGAGCATGAAGTGTATGTTTCTGAACATCTGAATCATATTGACGCTGCCATGAGGGTCGTATTCTGGATAAAACCTTTCTTTGAAGTCATCCCCTGACGGGAGTAGATATGGTTCAACTTGGAATCCTTATAAGAGCATATCATTTTACCCGTGATGTATCTCAAGGATTTGACTGCTGGTACTTGTACCATCGGCATTGTTGTCGTCGCCCAAGATGGTAATGACCCGTCCGTCGGCGAAGTACTTTAATTTCGGATGGAGTGAGGAAGACACACCCTTGATACTGTGGAGCTAAGGTCATCCTAGCAGTAGGTTGAAAAAGGCTGGGATGTCAATAACTTGGAATTCGACGACAAGATTTATAGGGCCAGCCCCTATTACAAGCTCTATAAATCCCATCACCTCCCGACGGGTATTATCGTAGTCACACACAGCAGCGGAGGTTGGAACAAGGTCACTTTCTTTCAGGACTAAACATTTGAAGGTTCTCAGTGGGAAGACATTCAAGGTGGATCCATTATCGACAAGAGAGAGTGGTACGACCTTCCCCATAACTTCGACAGAGACGTTGAGTGCCTGATTGTGATTTGGCCCAATCTTGGGGATTTCTTCTTCGGAAAAGGATAGCATTCGAGTAGAGGTCAAGGATCCGTCCAAATTCACCGCTTCTTCTAGTGTGGTAGAAGGAGGAACTGTGGGTCCAGTGAGCAACTTGATCAAAGCGTTTTTATGCAGTCGAGAAGACATGAAAAGCCCCTATAGAGTGATGTTATCTTGAGTTTTCTTTATTTGATCAAGGATCTTGCTCTCCTCGAGGGTCATTTCTGGCATAGGAAGGTTTTCAATGCCCTTCCCTTTGTCATTGGATGGTAGTGAGTTTGGGATCTGGTAATGCCTCCCTGATCTGGTTATGTGATTTACTAAACAAGGGAAAAATATGAATCCCATTTCCTCGTCGATCTCGGGTTGTTTTGCCACCTTTTTTATTTCTCCGAGGAGTTCTTCAAATGATATCATTCCACATATGTCGGCTACTGGGCCAGTTTTCTCGAAAGCTTGTTCTTTATTCGAATCTTCGAATTCTTCCCCCATCTGGTGGCAACAATTCTGTCTTTCTATGTAAAGTTGATTCATTCCACAACTTCAGCGACTTCTTTATACAGGTCATCCCATTCTATGGGGATGTGTAAGGGTTAAGGGACCAGGCGCCCCTGTAGCTTCAGAGTATCAAGTAACTCGGTAATACTGCAAATGTTGTTGGATTGCCTAAATAATTCTTCCATGATCTGGACGACATCATCCAGACTGACTTCATCAGTTGGTACTACCCAACTATCTGACTCTCGAGCCCATTTTCGTGCTTCCAAGAACAGCGTACTGAATCTCTAGCAATAAAAGATCATTTATAAAGGTAATTTCAGCCCGAACTCTAGGAGTTGGTTTAACACTTCTGAAAATTCCATGCTTCTATTTTCAGAATGGGTGTGGACAACGATGCATGCTCTGGTAAGGAGTGACAGTGCCTGATCAGCGAGGCTAGTAGGGTATAGGAGGAAATATGGGCGAATTTGGAGAGGTTTAGGAAAGTATATGGGTGTGATTTGAGTTGAGGGATCGAATTCTGGGTTCTCTTCTAGAAAGATGGCATTAGCATGATTTGGAAGTGGGTTGTGAGTAATGTTTGGCTTAGGATTGGCTGGTGGGGCGATGGTACCTCGGTCAATTAGACCTTGGATTATGTTTCATAGGTGAAGGCATTGGTCGGTGGTATGGCCAGCAGTTTGGTGAAAGGTACAATGGGCATCTGCCATGAAGTTTCTTGGGAGTGGATTGGGCAATGGACGGGGATCCAAAGGTTTGATAAGGTTTCGGATTAACAAGGCTTGATAAAATTTGGAGAGGAGAACATGGATCTCGGTGTATTCCTTTCGGACTGGGATAGGGCGGCTTTTTGGTGCCCATGATGTGGTTGGTTGAGAGATGTTATTGATGGTTGAGACTGTAGCACTGGCAGATTTGTCATATTTTCTGGGGGTGAACTGTCCAGACACCTTCTTTGGGTCAACTTCTATTTTGGTAAGACCTTCCTCGATTTATACTCCTGCTTCTCTGAGAGCTCGAAAATGGGGATAGTATTGTCCTCCCATCGTTGCTCGAATATGGGGTAAGAAGTTCTTCTTCACTATGCTGACTTGTTCTTCCTCGGAAGGCCGATTGGTCATGGTTACATATTTTTCCCTCCATCGGACGATGAAGTTACTGACTGATTCTCTAGGGTTCTATTTGAGCAGCTCTAAATCACGGCGGGTGACCTCAAGCTCTTCATTGTATTTGTATTGTGACATGAATTCCCGGGCTATATCCTCCCAACTACGAATTCTGGACTCTTCGAGAGACGAAAACCATCGGAGGGCGCTATCCTTCAAAGTTTACTAAAATATTTGGGCCATCACTTCTTCAGAAGCCCCTAGTAGAGTCATGGAATGGTGATAACTTCGGAGATGAAAAATCAGGGGTCCACTTCCTTCGAATTTCTCGATATTCGGAATCTTAAACTTCTCGGGTAACCTCGCTTTAGGATAAGGAGACATGTGGGTGTAGTCCATGTAATTTCTTGAGATTCTGACTTGGTAAAACTTCTTGGTGAGCATCTTGAGTTCCTCTTTGACTTTGTTCAGCTCTTTTTCCTTCGGATCAATGATCATAGTTAAGTTATCCCCAATCTGGGCAAGGTTCGGCATTGGAAGCGGGGCAGGAGGAGGCCCATTAACCGGAGGGGCACGTGGAGCATAGTGATACTCTTCAGGAATCCATATGGGCTCCGGTGGATCCATAGCACAAGGGAATAGGGCCTCGGGTTCTTGAGGAACGGGAACCTAGTTTCGTTGCATCTCTCGGACCTCAGTTTGGAGGTTGTCAATCTTAGACATAAGCTGAGCTAGGACTGCCGTCAGATTCGGTTGCACAACGGGTACTTGATCTGTGTTCTCCATGGAAATAGGATGAATTTCAGACTCGAAAAAAGTAATAGGGGAACGGACGGAACTCCGGGATGACTTGATTGAAGATCGGAGCGAATAAGGAACCAGGCCAAAGGCTTGCGATTGACCTGAGAAGGCGTAAAATGGGATTTATTTTTTGAGAAAAAGGGATGAATTTTTTTTTTTGACATTTTTTTTTGAGATTGAAAGACAAAATATTTTTGGATTTTTGATAAAGAGAGGAGAAATGTTTTTGGATTTTTGATAAGGAAAGGAAAAAATACTTTTGGATTTTGGATAAAAAAAAGAAATTTATTTTTGGAGACGGTCTCAGCATGATTATTGTAATTATTATGTTTTCACTTGTATTAATTCTCCTAAATGCAAAATGAAATGCCGGACGGGACCCGAGCCTGGAAAAATTGGGTTTGTAATATATGTAAATCTATGGCTGGACTTGTGACCAGGCTCACGGACAGGGTCCCGGTTTAAAAATGCGTAAAAAT
Organism: Sambucus nigra; assembly: GCA_949130495.1. NCBI lineage: Eukaryota > Viridiplantae > Streptophyta > Magnoliopsida > Dipsacales > Adoxaceae > Sambucus > Sambucus nigra. Next base: position 296,772,423 of record OX422215.1, on the reverse strand, counting down.
TCGGGAGGCAGGCCGACCCGGAGTTTTGGGTAGAAATCGGAAATCTAACATGTGTGTCCTAGGCTTGACACCTATATGTGGGTATGCAGTTGGTTGGGTGAATCGAAAAGGGTTCCCCCCTTTGGCGTGACTTCCACTATATACGTCTTGCTCTTGCGGGTAATCGGTACGTGTGGACAAGCCATTTGATATACCTGAGTGTACGTGACTTGCCTCACCATATACCTCGTGGGGACGGTACGTGTGAGAGTGAATTCGATATACTCGGCGTACGTGAACGAGTTCCCTGTGATATACCTCCCGTTATGACTTCGGTCAAGCAGTACGATGCGGGGTGAACCGTTCGATATACGTCGAAGTGGCCAATGGAAGGTGAGAGTCATATCGATTAGGCTAACTGCGTCATGCCGGACCAGCGCCCATCACGAAGTGACCCTCCAGTTACTAGGTAAAATTTGGTCAATAACAATGCTCTTTGGTGATGGCGTGTGAATCATGCATGATTCTCTTATTAATATCTTATGAGAATGTCTTTTCTGATTATGCCAAACAGGGAACAAAGTACGAGTACCAATGGTACACCAAGTATGGATGGGTGATGCATGAAACATGTGGATATATATGACCCTAGGTGCACGTGGTGCGGAAGTGTGCATGGAGAATTTTCTACAAGTGTGTGAATAGAAGCATAAGTATGGGATATACATGAAAAAGAGGAACATGCAAAATTGGGGAGAAATATAAACAAACATAACATCCATGTAAATAAAGTCTAGCCCTCATGAAAGTCCCTATCAGAGTCGCCACTGTGGCCATCCCCCGATCCTTACGGCGGGTGGACGGCGTGAGGGAGGATCCTAAGTCCCCCGCGTCCCTCTCGGGAGCGCTTCGGCCGACGTCATTTGGGTGAGGAGAAAGATGTAGAGAGATTAGAGTAGCCAGTCTATTTTACTCAAAACAGACAAAAGAAAAGGGGAAGCCATTTCGAAGGACAGCATCCAAAGACATACTGATGAATACGAAACCAAAATGATTTGAAAAGGGTCCGGAGGCTAAGTTACGAAATGGGAAGGTGTTAGGCATCCCTTCCGCCCTTTCGGTCTCTCATGGGTTTTTGATATTTACCTTTTATTTTCCTCGTGATGTGTGTGCATGTGTATATATAGTGGAGATAGGACTCATCGACTTGCACCATGGAAGAGGTAAAGCGAGTCATCCGTAGGAAGGTATAAAAATATTAGAAAATAGGATTTACGCGATTATCCTTACGTTGATCGTTATGATGGAACGATAACACATGTGGAATAATAAGCCACTAAGAACAAATATATGTATATTTATAATATAAGAGAGTGGAGTTTAGATAAGATAGAAAATGAGAGAAAAAATAGGACTCGAGTCTCGAGTTTACCCCGAGACGCCTACGTAGCCTATAGAGGCATCAAAGTCACCGTTCGTATGCAAAACGAGGGGTGGGGTTTATCCCATAAATCCAAACGGGGAATTCTCTTATTTGTGTGTGTGTAGAAAACGTGTTTTAGTTGTGAGGAAAGTGTAAGAAAAGTATGAGAATTCCCGTTTGGAATTTATGAGCAAATCCTCTTTTTCTTGTTTTTTGGGTTTTTATTTATATGAAAATAAGAGATGTGCAGTAATACTAAATAAAAAGTATATTAGGATGTGTGAGATGAGATAATAAAAGTGTTAAGTAATAAAACAAGTTATTGCAAATTTATGAGAATTTAAGGAGAGAGTTGAGAAAATTGGACCTTCTTGAACATCTTTAGCTTGATCTTGAATGTTGGAGAGCAGACCTTAGACTTGGATGATGATGGAGAATGGTTAATTCACCAAGTTTGATGAAAAGGATGATGGAAAGTGAAGGTTGGAAAGGGATTTGGGTGTGGAAATCACGCTGACTTCGAGAGAGGTTTTCTGGATCTGCTGAGAGTGATATCTATCAGATCTGGGCTCTCTTGCAAGTGAGGTCAGGCCTCCTTTTTATAGGCCCAGGGCATTTCCGATCGTCATAACCCTGTTCCTGCCAATCGACAGGTGCGTTTAGGCACACTGCCGATAGGCAGGGTCTGGGACCTACCGTTTGGTAGTGTCTTTCAGGCCTTTTCAAAAAATCGGATGCAAAACGCCATTTGTTGATCAGAATCGTGCATGGGCGGACCGTTGGAAAGGTAAGTCAGAGACCTTCAAAATTCCTTTGGACTGCTCCCGGGTTTGAGAGTTGACTTTGGGTCAAATACGGCTCGGAAACATTCATCAGTCTATTGGACGGGGAATCGTCGGACGCAAATGGATCGTTCGTCCGCATGGTACGTTAGAATCGCGCACGGGGCTGACCATTAGAAAGGTTAGGAGATGTACTTCGACATTCCAAATCATTTGATCTGGTTCGGGGAGTTGACCTCGGTCAATTGGGCCCTGGAAGCATTAGGTGACCTTTCGGAGTAAAATGGATCGTTCGCCCGTACCGTAAGTCAGAATCGTGCACGAGGCAAATTGTTGGAAAGGGGTTTTAGTGACCTTCGAAGATTCATTTAGTCTCGGTCGAGTTTAAGAGTTGACTTAGGTCAAACAGAGCCCGGGATATCCCGGTGGCCTCTTAATTGAGTTTCGGGGGAAAACAGGTCGTTCATCCGCATGGTAAGTCAGAATCGTGCACGGGATGGACCGCTGGAAAGGGGTTTCAGTACCTTTTGAAGATTCATTCAGTCTCAGTCGAGCTAAAGACTTTGACTTTTGTTCAAACGGAGCTTGGGAGTGCCCGATGGCTTCTAGGTCAGTATTCGAGGTATGACCTGGTTTGTAGTGATGGAGGGAGGTGTTAGGGACCTAAGGAAAGTTTAGGGGGTAGCAGAATGGGGTGTCTACACTCAATATTTTAATGGATTAAACTTATTTAATTATATGTCAATTCCTCAAATAATTAAACTCTAAACATGCAACTAAGTGATTCAAAATAAGCATTTAAAGAAATAAACAATTTCAGGAAAAATCCCCGCAGGGCAAAACCTTTATTTCATATAAGTTTCAAAACCGTAACTTATAATAATTTATAGAAATACTTCAATAAATTCTCACAAGAACTCACAACGACCGTAGCCTTCAGTCAGCAATTACTCCCTCTAGAATCACAAGAACCTCAGTCCTCCTTTTTCAGTAGTGAATACCCCTCGAGTATCCCTAAGATCAACAGTGAAGAAAGCTCTCTGCAGGAATAACTTTGATAAAAAAGTGTTTGGGTTCCAAAGAAGATTCATAAAAGCATTTGGGATTGATTGTGTGAGTCAAAAAAGTGTTTTAGCCCTAAAAAGGTCAAGACTACTTGCAGTTGTTCTGCAGTTTGCGTAAAATAAAAGTCTTAATAAAAAATCTTCACGAAAGAGATTTTTATAGGAAAATAAAATATTTGAGGCGGCAGAATGTCGTCAAAATGATATCCGCAGGTCGTTCGAACGATATTGACATCTCGTTGAAAATTCCTCATTTTGAAAATATATCCCAATACTTAGGAAAAAATCCAAGTAACACAAAACTAAATCCATACCAAAATTACGTCAAGTAGTAGAATATGTTTAAGATGCTTAATATTCGAATCCATCTTTATGAACGTGTGAACTTGAAGGCCTTGACGCATGTAACGGGATATGCCATACTCAATGTAAACTAGGAACTAGGGACAATGATGGAAAATATGTTCTTACAAATCTCTCCCTATGGCTATTTTGATACAAAATAAGAATATTCGAATTATGAACAAATATCCTATACAAATCTAATAACCCCCCCCCCCCCTCCAAAAAAAAAGTGGAAAGATACTATATATGCATGTCTTCAAAAATCTTCAACTTTCAAATCTTCAATTCTCCTTTCTTTCTCTGCTCTTCTTTTTGTGAGCTTTTCAAGTTCTCGTCAAAGTCTTACACACAATGGACAAAGAAAATATCTTTGCGACGTATAAAGTTTGAAATGAAATAAGCCATGTAAGGATAATCTCAAAAGTTTCCAAAAACTATTTTTGATTTTTCAAGCAAAATTAATTTAACAAAAATAACACACCGTGAATTAACACTAAGATAACCAAATCATGGAACATGACTGAATGGGTGTGAAAAAATTTGATGGGGAAATCAACTCAAACAATCATAACATAGGTGCATGATGAACTTTAGATACTCCTAACGAATGAACTCAAAATCGTCATTAGGTGTAAAAATGTTGAATTCAAATGATATCGACTCAATTTAATCAACAAATCAAAGTCTAAAATAATTTTCTCATCAATAACATCTAAAACTATGTAATTCTTTTTCAAGAGTTTGTCAGGATGTGCAAACCCATTGATTTCTATCTGAACTCCCTCAAAAGATAATCATGATCATATTTTATATTCTTTTCTTTTGAATGATCAATCAAACTAAACTATTTGGCCCCTTTTGGCATATTTTATTTTTATTGCCTTTACTTTTCTTGGGCTCTTTTCAAACGGTGATTTTCACAACGAGTTCACTTCCCTCTCGCAGCCCTTTCCCGTGTACACTCATATTATTTCAATATTAAGCAAACCTCATGGTCAATGGTTCTTACATGCACTACTATTATTGTATCGTTTTATTGAATTTGGTTCGTTTTAAAGACAGGATTGAGATAAAAATATTTTGACCAACATGTGATAGACAAGTATAAAAATCAAATAAATATGTGCATGTGTGCATTAAAGCAAATCATGAGTCAAGAAAGTAGGAAGTAATCACTAATCACATCTCAATGACACCAAACATTATAAAGCACGTGGATGAAATGATATTGCGCCTCAAAACACTATCAAAAAGTCACATGGATATTAAAATGGTATTGTGACTTGGTCATCCTATATGTCCATACATAAATGGTGTAAAACGAAATACAAAAATCTTTTTTTATTTTTAAAATTTTCTTATCAAAAATTAAATCTTTTTGGCTTTTTCACTTTTTATAAAAAAATAGAAAATCTTTTTGTATTTTTCCAGAACTTTTCAAGAAAAACAAAAATCTTTTTGGATTTTTTTAAAATATATCAAAATGGAAAATAAATATAATGGTAGTACACACAAGAAATAGGCATAAAGATATGAATATGAAAATCATCATATGCTCGCAAACAAGTCTAAACCTCAATTATTAGGTTCAGAGGTGTTTACCAAAAGTGGTGACATCCTATGAAAAAAATTCATAAAATCATGTGAAGTTTTGACCAAATACTCAACTTCCTCTCGAAAATGCTCAAAATCTCTCATGTGATGTGTGGGAGCAATGGAGTAACATCTGTGGGAGTGCGTGTGGGAACACTTGTAAGAGAATAACCAGATAAATACCTTTGAGACACACTACACAACTTAAAGCAAAAATTCCTTAAGTCATCCTCTTTTCTTGTAATGGTAACAAACATAAACGGGCCTAGGAACACCTGTCACAAAATGTCTAGGACGTGCTCTCTTATGGGAAAACGAACGTCTAGGTGGGTTAGGTTGAGTGTCATAAGGATCTATAACAAACTCAAGAACCGGCTCGAGCGAAACTTGGAAAGTGGACGCACCGTAATAACTTATACCTAGTCTCTCAGCATTACCCAAAGTGGGACCGAGAAGCATATTTTCAAACTTCTTTGATGTGTCATCTATAGTTACCTTGGACTTTTGGGCACGTTCGAGATCTCTCTCGAGTTGGGATAGATGGGTTTCATGCTTTTCACGAATCTTCAATGAATATTGAAGATGTCTCGTAAGAATAGCCACAGTGTTTGTCAATTCACCCTTTTCCCAGCCTAAGACGATCAACTGCTTACATAAAGAAACTCACCTTCTCGAGTTAACTCACCAACGTCTCACACACCCTCAAAACTTCTATTTCTCTCTCCAAATCAATCACTAAGAGACAACTCCTTATTCGTACTTTTTGTCTTCAATGTCTCGGTGTATAAATCACTAAATTCTTTTTGGAGATCACCTTCACCCGCACTGTAAATCTCATCCTCAAACTCACTATCTTCCAAATGGCTTGAAACATCATTGAGGCTCTCATGTTTACAAGTGTCCTCATCGTCATGGGAAAACTAGATTTTCTCGCGTGATTAGCCATGAAAGAAACTCACTTTTCATGTGGTGATTCACCCCCAAATCATCCAACTCGATGTCACTATTGCTAAGTGTGTCCGTATTAGCAAATTTTTTTCCCTTTCTCTTTAGCATCGTGGGACACTCAAAAGCTTTGTTCCCTTTTCCCTCGCGCTCATAACACCTTATATCTTCCTCTTTCTCACTGCTATCCCTGACCTTATCTTTCTTTTTATTTTTCTCAAACATCTTTTTATTGGAAGAATTATCTTTTGAAATTTGAGAAACTTATTAAAAAAAATCCAAATAAGGCCAAGTCATCTAAATCAACCTCTCCCTCAGAATCATACTCACAAACTCTCTATTTTTTCTTTTTCGTAACTTGAGTCTTTAGATCTATCCATCCGTCCTTAGGCTTAATGGTTTGGGGAAACATGTTGATCTCATAATTTTGATGGTTTCCTACGAGTTCTTCTAACCTAAGAGTGTCTAAGACCCCTAAAGAGTTAAGCATGGTGACCTTAGGAATAAATAGAGATTGGAGTGACCTCAAAATATTTTTCACAACTCTCGAATCATCAATCTTCTCACCCACATTAAAACTCGTGTTAACAATGTCGGATAACCTTGCATAAAACTCATCAAAACTCTCAGATTCTAACATAGTGATAGTCTTAAACTGGGTGGTCAAAATTTTCAATTTTGACGCCTTAACAACGTTGTTACCCTCATGGGTCAATTCGAGGATATTCCATACCTCTTTTGACGTGGTGCACGTCAAAACTCGTCGGGTGTGAAAGCTCCTGAAATAACACTAAGGCCGCAGGAGTTTTAGGTAATCCAATTAAACTCATTATCAGTCCAATCAGAAACAAGTTTTAGATTAATGACATTATTAACGAAGACAGTGGAGTCCACACTCTTTCACATACGAGCTAAACTCTTTCATCAATTACTTTTAAATAAGATCTCATGTGGGCTTTCCAATATGCATAATTTGATCCATCAAAGATGGGCATTCGATTATATAAGTTATCCATAAAAAAATTGTGATTTTTCAAAATCAAATTTTGAAAACGATTGATATCACAAATAATTTTGTGGAAAAAGGATCACTCGATAACTTAGAGCAACCTGCTCTGATACCAATTTGTAAAGGAGAATGAGCGATACCAATTTGTGAATGCGCAATATTTCAATGGGTTAAACTTATTTAAGAAGATGTCAATCCCACAAATTCTAATTTTAATTAAACCCTAAACATGTAACTAAGTGATTCAGAATAAGCATGTAAAGAAATAAATAATTTTTGGAAAAATCCCTGCAAGGCAATACTTTTTTCGACTAAAGTTTGGAAATCTAAACTTACAACACTTTAGAGAAATACTATAATGAATTAGTGGAAGGACTCATAAAGACTGCAGCCTTCAGTCTATAATTATTCCCTTGAGAATCACAAGAACCATAGTCCTCCTCTTTCAGCAGTGAATGCCCTCGAGTATCCCCAAGATCAGCAGTGAAGAAATCTCTCCACAAGAATAACTTCGATAAAGAAGAATTTGGGTTCCAAAGAAGATTCACAAAAGTATTTAGTATTGATTGTGTGAATCAAAAAAGTGTTTTAACCCTAAAAAGTGAAGACTATTTGCAGTTGTTGTGCAGTTTGCGTAAAATAAAAGTCTTAATAAAAAAATCTTCACGAAACATGTTTTTATAGGCAAACAAAATATTTGAGGCAGAAGAATGTCAATAGAATGATATTCTCAGATCGTTCTAACGAGATTGACATCTCATTAGCAGCGACTTCGAACGACGTATGAAATGACCATTTAAAAAATAAAACAGTATGCCTTCGTTTGAGCTATATGATAAGTTGGGCTTCAAATGACCTGTCAAACAACATTGACTTGTCGTTTGAACGACAGTGCCAAGTCGTTAGAACGACTTAAATGATTTTTGAAACTCCACGTACAGTAATACTCAGAAAATATTTTTAAGTTTGAAAATGCCTCATTTTGAAAAAAACAGTTTAGAAAAAGTATTCCAAAACTTAGTTAAAATCCAAGTAACACAAAACTGAATCCATACCAAAATTACATCAAGTGGTAGAACATGTTGAAGATTCTTGATATTGGAATCCATCTTCTTGAATGTGTGAACTTGAATGACTTGAACGATGTAACGGGATACGCTATACTAAATGTAAACTAGGAACTAGGGACAATGATGGAAAATATGCCCTTACAACAAGAAAGTACTCGATTAGATAAGTTGATAAAAAATTATAACGTAATTAAAAAAGTAAAAAATTGTAAGATATTTTTATTACTTATAATTGTGGCTGCCATGCTGAGGGACACCTCCTTATCCTTGCCCATTTTCGTTCAAATTGACATATAGGCATCGAGCCTATGTAGCCTACCCCAAGGCCACTCCCCATCTCTTGAAATAAAATATAACAAAATTAGTAAGTAATGTAAAGTAATGCTACATAAGAATAATATAAAAATAAAGTGAAAGAAAATTAAAAAATTACGATCTTGTGATCCACCTTAGCATAAGAGGTACGCCCAGAGTAGTGTACGTCGACTTTTTTTATCCCGGTTTGCCCTCCCCGATTGACGAGAGGAAAACTGTCGATGTGAGATCTCATTGTCGGCAAACTGCTGCCAGGTTGCCAATGAGATTGGCTCCTTCAACGGTCCTGTGTCCCTAAGCCTTAATATGGACTCTCAGTCTCCTTTGACGGTACCGTGTCTCTAAGCCTAAATATGGATTCCGAGTCTTGGCCAAACTACCGTACCCACATGTTTTTCATCTACGTTTTGTATTGATCTCTCAATTGTTCGAACGTGGTGTCGCAGACATGTGGGGGCAGGTCGAATTGTTCCTGTCCAACAAATACAAACCAAAAAGAGAGTAAGTGTTAGTTGTATTTAAATTATAAAATACAATATATATATATATATATATATATATATATATATATATACAAAATAAAAATAAAGTGAGTAACTACTTGTAGTGCCCCTCAGATGGCCATCTTGAGCTTGATGGGCACCTTCCTCCAATCCGCGTACCCTGGGCCTATGATCGTCTTGAGCAACTCCAGGTCCCTAGCCTTCAAGGTTGTCTTATTCTCAACGAGGGACTTCAATTAACCCCATTTTGGGGACTTAGTGACATATGAGCCTTCCTCTCCTCCGCTACCCTGTCTCCCTGATGAAGATATTTCCTGTAGAAATTATTTTTATTAGTGCAAACATGTATATGAGAAAATGATCAAATCCAAATAAATAAAAAGATTAAACTGTCGTCCGATAATAACAAAGCACTAGAAGAATACAAGTTCACGACATTATAAGAATATAAATAATTGTAATACTTATTACAAATCTATATATTGTTTCAAATTCGGGTCTTATCACGGACTTTGAATTAATTATTAAATTGATTAAAATCCAAATTAACAGATTCACTAGCCAAAAAATAAATTTTGATTCAAATCCACAGTAACTGATCAAGTCCAAATGAACTAAAAGCATTAAACTGTCATCTGATACTAATAAAGAACTAAAAGAATATACGCTACTAGTTATTACATTTAATTGGATTACTTATTACAAATCTAAAAACTATTTCAAATAATTTCAATACTTATTAGAAATCTAAAAATTATTTCAAATTCGGGTTATCATAAAAAATGGATTGATATTCGGTAGGAGAAGCCAAGTCATCCACACTACTGCTTAGACGATTTAGCGCGTGTAGGATAATTGCCACATCTCTTTCTTGATATACTCTGATTAAAACACTTGCTTCTCCTTTTGAAAAGAACAAGCAAATGGCTCATCATTCATGTCCTTGTTGCTCTTCTACTTGGACAAGTCAACCATGATCACATTGGTACTAGGTTCAACTTTACAAGCTTTTTTATCCTCAACTCTTACCCAAGCACAATAAAACACAACCTCTTTGAAGCTTATGTAGTGTAATTCAAATATATTTCGAATGACACCATAGTAAGTCATTTCAGCTTTAACGAGGTTTTTATCTTTCGCACTCTCTCAAAAATAAGTAAGAGCCTTGTACGAAATGCTCGAGTTTTATACATTTGTATTTTCCGCGTACACCCTTGAACCGAATACGTAACCGTTCAATTGATACTTTTGTACTCGTGTGCCATGAACAAGGATCCAGTGGTTAGACGAGCAATCCTTGATGTCACGTCGCCCGTCGTTAAGAGATGAGATTATAGATAAATTAATTAGGTTAGTTTTAAAGCTTTCTTTTGATGTGACATCTAATAAGAGACATTCGCATTGTAATTACCTCTCTTGACATGCACGACCAAAATTCCTTGTCTAATTGTGCCACCGTTCATCATTTTTTATTGTTCCTACACGCATTATATTTTATGCATTGAACGTATTACAAAATTGATCGTGTATAAAAATTAAAATAATATAAACTTACTTTTTTCATTCTTTGACATCTTCATGTGTGTCAAATAGATAACAAGCTACTTGTTCATTTTTTTAAACTCGATAATTTCACTCGCTTTCCCATCACCTGACCACCCTCATCGACAAACTCATCACCGTTATCCACGCTGCTTGGGTCTGGCATATATTCCTGAGTGTAGATTGATGACTCCACTGTGATGTATTCCTTTGCATTTAATCCTTTAATGTATCGTGTATTCTTGATGTAATCTTTGAAAACTTTCATCAATATTTCAAAAGAATACATCCACCGATATCTAACTGGGTTACAAAGAAGTCCCTCGTCGCATAGTTGTACCAACAAGTGAACACTTATGTCAAAAAATGATGGGGAAAAGTACTTCTCCAACACACAAATCGCTCCGGTTACCACTACTTTTGAGGCCACTATGTGCTCTAGATTGACTACCTTCTCAAATAAAAGTGTGAAGCAGATGCTAATTTACGTAATAGCCCTCCACAAATCCTTGTTCCTGGAGAAACAGTGCTTAAAAAATAGAGGAACCAATTACATGATCACACGCCAATCATGGGACTTACACTTATGTATATTATGGGTAGCATTATTCACAATCCTTTAAAAGTTGAATGAAAAAATAAATGGAACCTTCAAATTATATATTGCGTCTAAAAGCACATTTCTTTCATCACTCATCAATGTAAACGCACCGGGGGAAATTATTGTCCTTCCCATACTATCTTCTTTCAACCATAATTGTGGCTTAAGTTTCAACGATTTAAGGTCTTTTCGTGCATTTTCTCCATCCTTTGAACGGCTCCCCCCAAGTCATGTGCCCACAATATGTTTAGTGATGTTCTTCATCATAAGCATTATATCCAATATATGTAGCACCGGGTTATTATTCCAATGAGGTAAGTCAAATAAAATTTACCTCCTAGACCATACCTTTCTTGTCTCAGTTTCATTCCCGTTTGGAGTCTTCTTATGCTTGACATTCTTCAATTTAGGATTCTTACCTAGTATATAAGGGCCACAATTAGAATATTTATTTTGAATTTCCAAACCTAAAAGTTTTCTCGGAGGTAGCCTGTGTTCAACCCCGTCCGGTAAAAAATTGGAACCTTTTTCAAATCTAAAACTATGGGGGGGGGGGTGTAAAAACCTCTTGTGGCAGTGGTATATATTTTTTTCGCTAGTGGTGAGAAGCAAAGATTCAGTCTCCTCTCCATAAATAGGACACCGCAAATAACCATGTACTATACAACCAGATAATGTCCCATAAGCTGAAAATCATGAATTGTCCACATCAACATAGCTTTTAGCGTAAATTCTTATTTTTTAAAAGAGTCAAATGATCGTACACCCTATTTCAACAACTCATTTAATTCTTCTACCAACGGTGCTAAGTAGACTTTGATGTCCTCACTTGATGCCTTTAGCCCATGTATCAAAAAGACAACATTAAAAATTCAGGTCTCACACACTGTGAAGGTGGGAGGTTGAGTGGTGCTAGGATCACTGGCCATATACTCGGATTACTACTTATATTATTAAATGGATTGAAACCATTGTTGATATTAATAAACGAATGTTACGTTGTTCTCAAGAAAAATTGGGATACTCATAACTCATCCTTTTCCATGTTGTAAAATAATAGGATCACTCGTGAGATTTTCCCCTACTTATGCCCTAGCATGCCAAATCATTATCTCCACTATCCATGGTACTATGAAAAACTAATGCAATTTAGGCCCAACGGGAAAATATTTCAACACTTTTCGAGGAAATTTTGAGCTTGTGCCTTCGTTGCCAATAGATTTCACATATCTAGGTTCATCGCGTACCAGACACCGATCGATATTTTCATACTACTTACAATATAGTATGCAGTTATACACACAAGCATGAATTGATTTATACTTGCTTTCCAAACCTCTCAAGTTGTTCTTCATAGTAGGATAACTATTTGGAAGCGTATTTTGCTGGATAGTAATCCCTTCACCGAATTCAAAATTCTTGTCACGCTATTGCCAGACAAACCATATTGGGGCTTCAAACTATGCAAACCAACCATGGCACGTAAAGTTTTTTAATCTTTGCCATGTCTAGTGTACAACGGTTGGGTCGCCTTAAATTATAAGCTTCAGTAGTCATCGTCAAGGCTTATCTCGATATCTTCATGGGCACCTGAACCTTGTACATCATTAGTGACCTCATTTTCTTCCACTTCATGAACTCCATACGCGTCATCAACTAAATCCTCTAGCATATTATGATCTACATTGTCTCTTTCCCTTGTACATCTATCCTACTTGTTGAAGTTTTTTATGAAGGTGGCTCGAGGAGAAAGGCAACATCCGATTCCCCGTAAAAAATCCAAAATCGATAAATATCTTGCATCCTCATCTTAACAAATGGAGTTCAACCGTTTTACACTCAAACACCTGACAATTCCTACACTTGGGATACGAACATGGGAACTCTTCATCATTCCGACATCTCTTTACGTATTTCACAAATTCATTAGAACCTCTGCGAAACACATCCCCTAGTCTATTTGTCACATCCATACACTCTTTGTATAGAGGATATCCCTCACAACTACTACAAATAATCACCTTTTATGAATAAAAAGCGTATATTCATGGATTAGTATAAACAAAAGTGTGAAATTTTATTTTTCAATAAATGATTTACTACAAGATTGACATTTCATCTTTCGGTGTTATATTATAAAAATAATATGAATCTTATTTCCTCCATCTCCTCTAAAGGGTGAGTGGTCCTATCCCATGCAAGACCGCATATTTCTATAATATACTTAGCAATTCGTCCACATTGTTCCAATTTGAGAAAAATTCGGCAGCATATCCCCATTGCTCTCCAAGTACACGATATAGATTCGCAAGTGTAAGTGTTATTTTAATTTATAAAATTAAATAACACTTAACACCGCATCATCCAGTATGTAGCAAGAGAACATTGAGAGACGCCAACAAAACTTCCTTGATATGTAACAAATTTAATCACTAAGAACATTATTATACAAAAACTATGTCGTCCCAAGCTGTCCAAACGGGACAATTAGATAGATCTCATTATATGGGTAATGACTCTCGAACGGGTCTAAGGGATATAGAAGCGTACGCATAAGAACTACAAGGCTAGTATCTATGCGCACTATATGTAATTTAAAGTAGTTATAAATTACCACCTGTGTGACATGAGAAGAGAGTATAGAGAGCACCCCTGAAGCATAGGGCTTTGGGGGTGCTCTCTATACTCTCTTCTCATAGTACACAAGTGGTAATTTATCAACCAGTATGATCACAATAAACTTTATAACACGAGTAATTCTTTTAACACTTTAAATTTAGAAGGATTTTTTAATTGTTAAAAGATGATTTGCAATAAGTATCATTTTCTTATTCATTTTATTTTTTGTCATGCGCATTGTTTTATTTATATTTCCTTGGTAAATATGTTTCATTTATTCGGTAGTAATGTTTATAGTGGTGATTTATACATAGTTATGTTTCATTTTTCATAATTAATTATTTAACAATAAGCTTTTAAAATTTGTAGTATGTTTCATTTATATCCTATTTATGTTCGATAGAATCACAACCCAAAATGTTAGAAATGCTAGGGCTAATGGCCATCTAAATGTTTAAATGCACCAGTCAACAACAATTCAAGAATCCCAAATAATAATGCAAAATATTAAAAATACCTAGGGCCAACTAACTCAATGACCACCTATAACACCCCGCCTAATTAAATACCGGATGGCCAGTCCCATACCAAATTAAAACAGGATAAACAGTTGGCTCATTCTTAGCATCACTGTCGAAAACACTCACCCAATACCCAATTAAGCTGGTGTTAAAACTTTCCAAATTTTAATTCAACAAAATTCATTATTAGTTTACGAATAACACTACACATATTATTCTACAACACTAATAACCGAACAGATAACCCAAAAGAATTTAAATGCAATTGGAATAAATATTCCCAAATAATTATCCAATACAGTAATCCCAACAATAGTCAATGTATTAAAATGACACGAATACAAGAGTATTTGACTCCGATAGAAAAGAGATAACTGAATTCCTTTGGGCGACATGCCCTAACTAAAAGAATACTGTGAATCAAATGAAGATAGGCATCTAAGCAATACTCCATAGCTCTATAGCTTGTCATAATCCTCTAAGGTTGGCATCCCTGCTGTTGGACACCTGATATAGAAGGTACAATAGAAACGAAAATATGCAAGGAAACGGGTCAGAGCCGATGTGAAAATGATTTTGAAAACAACAAGTATTTAACAAGTGAAATAAAGAATTTATTATGTACATGTTAGTATCCAACTCTCACTTGCTATTCTCACCTCTCATCTAGAGTGCACACTTAACGTTTCCTATTAACCTCCTAGTCAATGGTTCCTCTTCACTAGTTTCATAATATGAATTCCATCCCATATCATAACCCCGTCTGTCCCATACCATACGTAGTATAATCATTCATATACGTTTCTCATTAATATGAATCGTTTCTCATTAATATGAATTAAACTTTTCAAATCTATAATAATAAACATTCATTAACTTAATTCAATTCTCTTTCTCTATTCACCGTCATCTACAATTTATCCCACACTAGATTGATTTAACCACCATATACATTCATTTAATTCATTATATATATATAATACGGCACCCCGAGTCATAGCTGTGGTGCATGCATTACTCTGCTATCACGTCCCAATATCGCTGGTAGCCGAATAGGGGACAAAAGGTTCGGTAAGGATTACTCGAACCAAAAATATCAACACATAAATTGGAGGCGAACATAGTTCTCATACCCACGGGCCACGCACATATCTACATTCCCATAATCAGCGGACTTATCAACTCCCCGATAAGTCTTTCATAGACCTATGTTCCTTAGCGACAAATAAAAAATCCCATGGATTCATCATGATATGACTGCCCTCACGCGCAAACCTCCCGTCGATAGCAAGTAAGCTAGGTATGCCATACACATAAATCATCAATCAATCAAATAGGCATTATCATACCTATAATATAATATCAACAAGGTACTCACACTACCCTTCGATAATTTCCATACGTAGCATCATATCTCTCAAATCCTACGTATTAAAATATTATGACTTTACTTCCTAATTTAATTATCCCCGAGCCTCACTCATTACTCAAGGTTCAAATAGATTTTCCTCAATGTATTTATTCAGTAAGAAATCACTAATATCCTACTGGTCCATATCATCTTATCTCCCGAATTACCACGAATTAAACCCTCCTTTAATTAGGGTTATAACATATAGTTTCTAATCTCTTATAAACACATCTTCTTTCACCTAGGATTGAACCCTCTTACAAACCTAAGGTTACCCAGGTGATATATCCAATCTCCTCTACTGGACCCATCCTTAATCCACATGCATACCCATTTAGAATCCAACACATGAATTTAGCAACCGAAATTTCATTCAATTTAAATATCATTATTCTAATCAATTAAATCCCAATCACATTAATTCGAATCTTATCTAGGGCTTACTAATCTTCCCTGTGTCCCATTATATCCAATTAATAATCACCAAAGATTTACTAAAGGTTTGGGATACGAACAAGCATTAAAAAGAAACTACTTCAAGGATTCTGGGGATCGATCGAAGGCAGGGGGTCGATCGATCGATCGCCCAGATAACAGCCCAATTTTCTGCAATTCTGATACTACGGGTTTCATAAGTTTTGATCCTTCAAACCTTCATATTAACTACCCAAATGACTTATAAACCTTACTACATGATATAGCAACATATGTGAATGATTTCTAATGCTCTAAACATCCTAAAATCATCAAGAGTTTGAATTAAATGCATATATTCATCCTATTTTTCCAGAAAATTATAAACATGATATCTTCAAGAACACACCATTGATTCTCAGAATTTCTTCAATAGATTTATGATTATTTCGTGGATTACTATCTACCTACAACATGAGTTTGATTCCTATATATATTCATTTTCCAAAAATCCATTAACAACTCCATCATTATCTTCCAAACATGAAAGATCTCATCTTTTAATAACTATCCTAACATAGATAATATACAAACTTAGATTGCAATTATCAAACACTTGCCTCTAATGAAGATTTGATCCTTTGGAGTTGAATAACTCATGTGGTTCTCCCCTTTCTCCGGCCAACTTCCGTTGGTGATTGGTGGTGGTGACCTTTGATTTTTGGTTCTCCTCCTTTCCAAGCAAGTTTCTCTCTTCCCAAGCAACCTTTCACTCTCTCATAAGGTGACCTCTCAAGTTTTGTGTATAAGAGATGAATAACCCACGTACAACTAAAATCTCCAAATATTTGTAATAGAACAAAATCCGGAATCACAATTCACCCCCTTGTAAAAATGACCAAAATACCCTTTTGGGTTGTCTTTTCATTTCTAAATGACCCGAGACCCAAAACCAACATCCAAATAGACTTTTCTGACTATTTCAACCCTTTCGGATGCAACGACGCACTCGAAATGACTATACGGTCGAAATAAAAATAAGTTTCTCTTTAACTTAACAAATTAGTCCCGAGACGTCCCATACCGCGTCCGACTAAAAATTCAAATTACTGAATTAATAACTCACAACAATATTAATAACATCAAATTCATATATTACCTAAATATCGTTAAGTAATATACAGAATCATACATTTTAATATCCCCAATTCGGATAAACCCCAATTGAATTTATTTATAATAAAATCTAATTAATCCATTAATTTAAAATATGACACGTTTTAAAAGTCATTTAAATCACGGGGTATCACATACTTCCCCCCTTATAACAGAATTTCGTCCCGAAATTAGGAAAGATCAATCATACTGGTAAGGTCAACTCTAAGTATACATCTCACATCGCAAGTAATCTATGTCGTACCTCCCATACACTACATTAGCGAAAATCCCCATTGATGTTATATGCCAAGCCTCACCATATAGTTTCAACTGGATCAAATTTACACTTTACGCAATCTTCCCTATACCATTATCGTTGATATACCCATATATACACACGGCCAGGCCGAGGACACCCTGTACCTGGATGGGGCCAAGGTGACCTCATCATCAGGCTCCAGATGACCCCTCAGGGACCGACCCTTCATCGGGCCCGGACGACCCTTCAAGGGGCCGACCCTTCATCAGGCCCGGACGACCCTTCAAGTGGCCAACCCTTCATCAAGTTCCAAATGACCCTTCGAGGGGCTGACCCTTCATCAAGCTCGAACGACCCTTCAAGGGGTCGACCCTTCATCAGGCTCCAGATGGTCCTTCAAGGGGCCGACCCTTCATCAGGCCCGGACGACCGTCCAATGGGCCGACCTTTCATCAGGCTCCAGACAACCCTTCGAGGGGCCGATCCTTCATCAGGCTCCAGACGACACTCTGAGGGGCCGACAGTACGAGGCATAAATTGGGCGTGACTCACTATCAGAAGGAACTTTTCCCTCGACCTCGTGTTACAGGCCGAGGGCGACATCATCACAGCGTGTGGTTTGGGAGACGCGAGGAACAGTGCCCGTGAGGCTCACAAGACACGTGGAAGACCGTTACAACCGAATCACCTCCTCACGTGAGGGAATATTTTGTCATCATTTGGCATCTACAGGTGTCAGCAGGAGATTGGCTAAATCGTCATTCACATGCACCATGCATACTTGGGGGGTATACTACACCCCCCAAGACCTATATATACTTGTCACCTACAACCCTATAAGGGGATGGACAGATCGATAATCATAACCCTAACAAAAAATCTGCTTGTACACACAGTAGAGAGAGAAAGTGAGCTTATGTGCATTGTATCCAAGGCCATTAGTGCCCATACTTAGTGGATCACACACTCACAGTGGATGTAGGCCAAATTGGCTGAACCACTATACATTATTGTCTTATTCCTCTTATACTCACCTCCTTCTACACACTTATGCACTTACATCTCAATGGCTGCCATGGTTACTACTGTTTGAGCTCATCATCACTTACCTGGTGGTGCTAGATTTCAGTATCATCAGTTTGGCACCATCTGTGGGAACAAGAAGACGTCTCTTCCTTGAATACATCTTGACCTCACTGGGCACTCTGGTGGTGAGCCAGTCCTCCCCCTGTGTGGAGATGTTTCACCATTAAAAGAGACCCATTAAGGTTCTCAAGCTTACAAACCTTCTTGAGTGCGGCTCTTCATAGCTCAAACACATGGCACCAGAGATGCCACCACCACCACTTCCCCCACCGGATGATGGATGAGGGCCCAGTTCCAGTCAGCCACCACCTCAGTCTGAGATGGCTGATGTGGCGGCAGCCTTGAAGTCTCTGGCAGCGAGCCAGCGGATCATGCAGGAGCAGTTCATAGCTCTGAGCCAGAACATACTAAGACCACCAGGGGTCTCACCTGAGATGATTAATCTGGCAGCAGATCCAGGAGAGCATGAGTCTAGGGGACCACCCCAGGAACCACGCAAAGACCTTACACCCCCTCAGCGGCGTAGGGATGTTGCTGACCCCCGACGTCTACGCCTGGGGAGGCAGGGAAACCTTTGCCCTGAAGACAGGTATGATGATCTGGAGGGGGAGGAAGCCCCCATAGGATGCTGGGAGCCGTATGAGGTCTCCAACAATACCGTACGACCTCTCCAGGAGAGCAGAGGGAAGTGTGGAAGGCAAAATCCTGATGATCGCCCGAGAGGATCTGCTTTCGATCGCCTGAGCAGGGGGTCGGACTTTGAGAGGTTGGGCCCAGTGAATGACCTGTGGGAAAAATTGTCCAAGTCAAGGAGTGCCGCGATGTCCAGAAGGGAGGCAACAGATGACCGACCCCACGGGGGCCAGCCCCTAGGACGGGACGACGGCTAGGGGGAAGTAAACAACCGACACAGGCCAGCCACGGCAGAACCCTCAGTCCATCTCAAAGAAGCGGCAGGGGATAACATTGGCCAAGCCGACCCTACGAGGCCTTGGAATGACTCGATCCAGTGACTGGAGGATAAGATCGGCGATATACTGAAAAGCCGCGACCCTCTTCAGAGAGGATATTCCATAGGCTCACCATTTGTGGCGAAGATATTTAACTTCCCTACGCCATCGAAGTTCAAGCCACCTGTGGTCACCCCAAGATATGACGGGAGCACCAACCCTGTCCACCATATCGAGATGTATCAATCAGCAGCAGACATATACTCTATCTCAGATGAGATGAGGTGTCGTGCCTTCTCTGGTACTCTGACTGGGGCTGCACATGTCTGGTACATGTCTCTCCCGAAAAACTCCATTGAAAACTTTATGCAGCTGGCAGACCGATTCATCCACAACTTTTGCTTTAGGGTGAGGCCACAGAAGAAGACCACACACCTTCTCTATGTTAAGCAGGGGAAGAATGAGAATCTCAGAGACTACATAGCCAGATTCAACAAAGAAAAGTTAGAGGTGGAAGGCTATGAGAAGAGCATAGCCATGACCGCCCTCATTGGAGGGCTCCAGAAGGGGAAGCTGTTATGGAAGCTTGCCGAAGACCCTCCGAGGACGATGGCTGAATTGTTGTCAACAGCAGGAAAGGTAATGAACGCCGAAAAGGCGATGGCTGCAAAATACGAGGACGAAAAAGGAGGCGCTAGTGGGGGTAAATACTCTAAGAAGAACAAAGAGGTGAAGAAGAGGTCTACGGACGACAAGTTCGCTGGTTACACCCCACTAACGGTCAGCTATGAATAGATTCTCAATGAAATAAAGAGTGACCGATCCATGAAGTGGCCTGAGAAGTTGAGGGCGGCCCCTAACAAGAGGAACAAGAACCTGTGGTGTGAATTTCACCAAGACCATGGACACGTGACAGACAAATGTTTTGCTTTGAAAGATGAGATTGAGAAGATGCTGAAAGAAGGGAAGCTTAGAAAGTACGTCGACAGAGGTGCCTTCAAGAGGGTTCGAGGGGAAGACCCCAGGAAAAAGCGAGGTGATGCATGTAAAGAAGGTCCTCAAAAAAGAGGGGACGACCCTTCTGATGATGAGGATGACCCTGACCTCCCGCCGAGAGACGACCAAGGCCCTGTCAAGAGGCTTAATATAATCTCGGTTGGAGTGGGAATGATCTCCGGGGGTCTAGCAGGAGGAGGGTCTGAGGTCGCAGATAGGAAGGCCCACGTGGCTGAAGCCAAGGCAGTGAAGAAGACAGTACACTCCACCTCTCTGGAGGCAAAGTCAGAAAAGAGAAAGAAGGTTGATATGGACACTCTGATAGTAGGGTTCTTAAGAATGGACTTCAAAGGCCTCTTGGCCCCACATGATGACCCTCTCGTCATCACTACAAGGGTGCACGGGTGCGAGGTGCCGAGGATCCTTGTAGATGGAGGCTCATCTACAGACGTGATGTTTTTGCCATGCTTAAAAGCTTTAGGTCTCAGTCATGCTAGACTCATCCCATACCATCACCCATTGATTGGGTTCAGTGGAGAAAAGGTTTATCCCCTTGGAGTGTATGAGGCCGATGTCAGGATGGGGGACGAGTGGCCGGGATGGCTTACAAAGAAGGTCAGTTTCTTTGTGATGGATGAACATGTCTTTTCGGCCTACAATATTATACTGGGGTGGGTAGCCCTCAAAGGGTTCGAAGCTATGCCGTCTACAGTCCATCAGATGATTAAATTTCCAACCCCTTACGGGGTGGGGGAAGTTCATGGAGACCAGACGACAGCGCGAGAATGTTACTATAACTCCGCTGAAGAAAGAGAGGCACACAAGAAGGCTACAACCACTTACAATATTGATACCCTAGACCCTAGAGACGAGACGAAGCTAAAGAAAGGAGAGGTCGCGAAAGAGGTAGAATCCATCATCCTCAATGAGGATGACCCGGAAAAAACCGTCCAAGTTGACAAGTCTCTGAAGCCAAATATCAAGGAAGACCTCATTAAACTGTTGAAGAGAAGACAGAGCATCTTTGCATGGAGTCACACAGATATGCCGGGGATCGACCCCAAAGTTATGAGCCACAAGCTCAACGTGGTAGAGGGTGCAAAGCCAGTAAAGCAGAAGATGAGAATTTACTCTAGAGAAAAGTATGAGGTCATAAGGGATGAGGTCAAAAAATTGGAAGATGCTGAGTTTATCAGAGAGGTCATCTACCCTGAATGGCTATCCAACGCTGTCATTATCCCAAAAGCCAACGGAAAGTGGAGAATGTGTGTAGACTTCACAGACCTCAACAAGCATTGTCCCAAAGACAGCTTCCCTCTCCCCCACATTGATCAGATGGTAGATGCTATCGCAGGCCATGAGCTCATGAGCTTCATGGATGCCTATTCAGGGTACAACCAGATCTTTATAAACCCTGAAGACTCAGAGAAGACAGCCTTCATTACTGACAAGGGGACATACTGTTATAGGGTCATGCCCTTTGGCCTAAAAAATGCGGGGGAAACGTATCATCGCCTCATAAATAAAATGTTCGAAGACCAAATTGGGAAGTCTATGGAGGTATATGTAGATGACATGCTGACTAAGAGTTTGAAGGCAGAGGATCATGTGGCAGACCTGGAGAGGACCTTTAATACGATGAATAAATACCAGATGAAGCTCAACCTGGCCAAATGTGTCTTCGGGGTCAGAGCAGGGAAGTTCTTGGGGTTCATTGTCAATCAAAGAGTCATCGAGGCCAATCCTGAAAAGATAAAGGCCCTTGTAGAGATGAAGACCCCAAGTCCATTAAAGACGTTCAGAGACTCACAGGGAGAGTTGCTGCCTTGAACAGATTCGTGTCTAGGGCCACAGAGAGGTGTCTACCATTCTTCAAAATTCTCAGAAAAGCCTTCGAATGGAGTGAAGAGTGTGATGAGGATTTCAAGGAGTTAAAATCATACCTGGGGTCTCCCTTGCTATTGTCACAGCCCGTGCAGGGTGAACGACTTTATGTGTACCTCGTCGTCTCAGAGTCAGCCATTAGTGCAGCCATTGTGAAAGACGGGAATGGGGTACAGAAGCCCGTGTATTTTAACAGCAAGGCACTCCAAGGGGTAGAGCAAAGATATCCAAGGATGGAGAAGTTGGCCTATGCCTTGATCCATGCATCGAGAAAGATGAAGCCATACTTACAGTCTCATACAATGGTCATCCTCACCGACTCTCCCCTTAGGCAGGTTTTGCACAAGCTTGAAAAATTAGGGAGGCTAATGGCCTGGGCTATAGAGCTGGGGGAGTTTGACATAGTGTATCAGCCTAGGAAGGCCATCAAGGGGCAAGCATTGGCAGATTTCGTGGCTGAATTTACTTGGGAAGATGATGAAGTTGAAGACGAGAGCCTCGAGAAGACAGATACCCTACAGGGAAGGCTCACTGACACACCCGCAGATAAGGCTGAGAACAGCACCGCCAGAAGAAAAGTGGCCAAAAACGAAAAGGGAAGATATCTCTTTAGACAGGGGACCCTCACCGAGGGAAGTTTCTCAGAAGAGCAGATTGTGTGGAGCCTCTTCGTTGACGGGTCCTCCTGCGATAGCGGAAGTGGGGTTGGACTGATAGTATCAGCACCCGATGGCACAGACATCGAGTACGCCCTGAGGTTCAACTTCAAAGCCTCTAATAATGAATTCGAATATGAGGCCCGGATAACAGGACTCTCCTTGGCCAAGTCCCTTAGTATCGGCCAGATTTTGGTCCATAGTGATTCAAGGCTAGTAGTGAGTTAGATACTAGAAGCCTACGAGGCTAAGGATGAGCGGATGGCCAAGTACCTTGAGAAAGTGAGATCATTACTAAAGAGCTTCAGAGAAGTGAAATTAAAGAGGATACCTAGTCTCGACAATGGTCGTGCTGATGCCCTTTTTAGGTTGGCCTCGACGACTAGGACAGACATCAGGAGGACAGTCCCAGTGGAAATTTTGCTTCGACCAACTATTGAAGAGGCTGAGGGAACACTTGGCACTTACCTGAATATTTCTAAGGAAGCCTCATGGATGGACCCTCTGATCAGATACATTAAAGAGGGGGATATTCCAGAAGCAAGGCAAGAAAGGAAAAAGTTGAGATACAGGGCTGCAAAGTTCACTGTCATTGGGGACACCTTGTACAAAAAGGGAATTTTACTCCCCTTACTTAGGTGTGTGCACCCATATGAAGTCCCATCCATTTTGAAAGACGTGCACGAAAGATCATGTTAAAGCCATATTAGGGCCAACCCCATCAGCCTCTTACTTCCATTACATCCTCGTGGCCATTTGTAGTATGGGGGGTTGACCTAATAGGACCCTTACCCAGGTCAATCAATAACTATCGGTTCCTTATCGTGGCCATTGACTATTTTTCAAAATGGGTGGATGCGGAGCCGATGGTAACGATCACAGAGCAGAAGACCTTCCAGTTTATATGGAAAAACATTATATGCAAATATGGTCTCCCAAACACCCTCATCTCGGATAACAATTCTCAATTCAAGAATACATCTCTACAGAAGTACTGTGAAAGGGTGAGTATCAAACAATTCTTCTCTACCCCAGGCCGACCTCAGGCTAATGGGCAAACGGAAGTCACAAACAGGACGATCCTAGACGGGATCAAGAAGAGACTTGAGGAGGCAAAAGGAAGATAGGCTGAAGTATTATATGCCGTGCTGTGGGACTACAGGACGACAGTGAGGACCTCTACCGGAGAGGCCCCATTCATGCTAGCTTATGGCTCGGAAGCCGTCATCCCCACCGAGATTGGGTTTCCTACTCATAGGGTCCAAATATATGACCCCAAGAGAAATACAGAAGAGAGGAGACTCGACTTAGAACTGATTGAGGAGAGGAGGGAAGATGCCGAGATAAGGCAGGCCGTCTACCAGCAGAGGACTACAAGGTTTTACAATCAGAGGGTGAAACAGAGACCAATTGCGATGGGGGACTTGGTCCTCAAAAAGACTTGGCAGAAGCCCAACAAGCTTCATCCTAATTGGAATGGCCCATATAGGATCATCGATGAAGTCGTCCCTGGGACCTATAGACTAGAAAACCTAGAGGGGGAGCCCTTTTCCAACCCCTGGAATGAAGATCATTTGAAGAAATACTATCAGTAGTTTTTTAAAGTCCTATCAAACGACAGTTATAATAGGTGTTTCTCCAATAGAACACTTGGAAAATTAATGAGAAATATCAGTGTTCTCTCTCATCTTGTGTTTATCAGTTCTAGTACGCATGGAAACATCTTCGGAGAACGACCCTCGGCTATAATGAGGCTCAATGGAAGGGACGACCCCACCATTATCCTCAACAAAGATGAGGGAAGACTTTGGTTAAAACCATTTAATTTGGTAATTACAGCCCTCGGCTATAATGAG
Source organism: Sambucus nigra (assembly GCA_949130495.1). Taxonomy (NCBI): domain Eukaryota; kingdom Viridiplantae; phylum Streptophyta; class Magnoliopsida; order Dipsacales; family Adoxaceae; genus Sambucus; species Sambucus nigra. The sequence goes on along the minus strand of OX422215.1, from coordinate 296,747,442 downwards.
GGTCAATAGAGGGGACGACCCCACTATTGTCCTCAAGAAAGACGAGGGAAGACTTTAAAACCATTAATTTGGTAATTACAACCCTAGGCCTATAATAAGGGTCAATGGTGGGGACGACCCCAACATTGTCCTCAAGAAAGACGAGGGAAGACTTTGTTTAAAATCATTAAATTGGTAATTATAACCCTCGGCTATAATGAGGGTCAATGGAGGGGACGACCCCACCATTGTCCTCAAGAAAGATGAGGGAAGACTTTAAAACCATTAAATTGGTAATTACAACCCTCGGCTATAATGAGGGTCAATGGAGGGGACGACCCCACCATTGTCCTCAAGAAAGACGAGGGAAGACTTTAAAACCATTAATTTGGTAATTATAACCCTCGGCTATAATGAGGGTCAATGGAGGGGACGACCCCACCATTGTCCTCAAGAAAGACGAGGGAAGACTTTAAAACCATTAAATTGGTAATTACAACCCTCGGCTATAATGAGGGTCAATGGAGGGAACGACCCCATCATTGTCCTCAAGAAAGACGAGGGAAGACTTTAAAACCATTAATTTGGTAATTACAACCCTCGGCCTATAATGAGGGTCAATGGTGGGGACGACCCCACCATTGTCCTCAAGAAAGACGAGGGAATACTTTGTTTAAAACCATTAAATTGGTAATTACAACCCTCGGCTATAATGAGGGTCAATAGAGGGGACGACCCCACCATTGTCCTCAAGAAAGACGAGGGAAGACTTTAAAACCATTAATTTGGTAATTACAACCCTCGGCCTATAATGAGGGTCAATGGTGGGGACGACCCAACCATTTTCCTCAAGAAAGACGAGGGAAGAATTTGTTTAAAACCATTAAATTAGTAATTACAACCCTCGGCTATAATGAGGGTCAATGGAGGGGACGACCCCACCATTGTCCTCAAGAAAGACGAGGGAAGACTTTAAAACCATTAAATTGGTAATTACAACCCTCGGCTATAATGAGGGTCAATGGAGGGGACGACCCCACCATTGTCCTCAAGAAAGACGAGAGAAGACTTTAAAACCATTAATTTGGTAATTATAACCCTCAGCTATAATGAGGGTCAATGGAGGGGACGACCCCACCAGTGTCCTCAAGAAAGACGAGGGAAGACTTTAAAACCATTAAATTGGTAATTACAACCCTCGGCTATAATGAGGGTCAATGGAGGGGACGACCCCACCATTGTCCTCAAGAAAGACGAGGGAAGACTTTAAAACCATTAATTTGGTAATTACAACCCTCGGCTATAATGAGGGTCAATGGAGGGGACGACCCCACCATTGTCCTCAAGAAAGACGAGGGAAGACTTTAAAACCATTAATTTGGTAATTATAACCCTCGGCTATAATGAGGGTCAATGGAGGGGATGACCCCACCATTGTCCTCAAGAAAGACGAGGGAAGACTTGAGCATCAATTAAAATTGGTTGAAAACCCTCGGCTATAATGAGGGTCAACGCAGGGGACGACCCCTCGTTCACCCTCAAGAAAGATGAGGGAGGGGTTAGTGATATTAACATAAAGATTCACAATACAAATCACACAAGAGACAAATACAGAAGACGAAGAGAGGCATTATATTACATTACAAATTGAAAATGTTCGTCTGATAAAAGAGTACAAAAATATTAATTACACGAAGAGGGTATGGGCTACAGACAGCCACCCTATTGAGCAATGTTAGAGGGCAAGGCCTCAACATCTATTGGAGATTCTTCTATGACTATGACAGGCCGAGCCTCAGATGTGCCTGTGCCTTCTACATGCTGAGATTCCACTTGGGCTAGGGCTTCAGCAATAAGTGGATCGTCCAGTTGAACTGCCTCAAGAGAGGGGCGGACGGACGATACTGCGTCAGCAAACTTAAGGACGACCCACCGACAGGCCATCCTAATCCCCCTCTCTAAGTACTCAAGACCGAAGCCTTGGAACTCGTCTGAGAGTTTGTAGGCCTCCACAGCATCGGCCTCTGCCTTCTTCACTGCCTCAGATAGCTCAGTCTTGTGCTGAGCCCCCATGTTGGTCAAGGCCTCGTCCCGCTCCTTTATAAGCAAGTACTTGGCCGCCATGTATGCATCATGCTTCCTCGTCAGCTCATACAGAACCCTTGCATGTTCAATTCTGGCACTCTCTAGCTCAGCCCTTGTAGTCTCCAGCTCCGTCTGCAAATCGGCCTCGTGCTGGACGGCTCTCTCTGCTTCATGGAATTTTTTTTGGTTTTTAGCCATCCACTTAGTGGCCGAGGTAAAGGCGCATACAGACTGCACAGAAATAATAAATAGTTGTCAAGAGGTCGTGAAAGAATGCAACTAAGGGAATGAAGGGAGAACAAATACCTGAGTTAGGGCGTGCAGACCATAGTCATACACTTTTGCTGGAGGCATCTTTGACAGAAATTCATAATCAGCAGCCGAGGGGGCAGAAAACATGGACGCCTTGGCTGCCCGCAGGTTCGCGATAAGGGAAGATGGCTCGGCCTTCAGAAGTGCCAAGTTCTAGGACCAGAAGGCCCCCACGCTGGAAGAGGATCCAGTCCCCTCAGATGACTCTACCCTCGCCCTCGTACTTGAATCCGGCCGAGGGTCAGCAGGAGCTTCAGGCTCTTTCCTTTTATGACTGTCAGCAGTCGGCTCAACAAGTGTCGGCCCCACGGCTCTCGTCTTCCTCAGAGCCTGTTGAGGCTCCTTGACTTTCTTCTTGCCTAGACCTGATAGCAAACTGGGAGCATTCATTTCCCAAAGTTGATTCGATACACCAGAGGGACGACCTGAACGGAGGACGACACGTCAAAAAAATGCAGAGGCAAAGATGAAACACTTGAAAAAAGTAAAGAATGGGAAAAAATAATATAACTCACATAGTTCTGTCAGGGGGACGACCCTCAAACCAGCTTCCTTGAGGAACCGAGGGGTCATTAGATCTTCAAACTTTGGAAGTTCACTCCCTCTCCCTCGTCCTCTCAGATATTCAACTATGTCTTTCTCTTCCAAACTAAGTCCGGGGTCTGACCTGGCCTTCATTGAAGGGTTAGACCATCTTCTGGGGACCCTCGGACCATCGGCTACAGGTTGTGCCTCGGTGGAGAATTCCCACTCTCCAGAGACAAAGAAGAATCTCTTCTTCCAATCGTGGTTGGAGGTTTGTGCCACGTCGAGAAGTTTTTTGTCAGACCTCCTCGCCCCCAGGTGATAGTACCCAGGCTGTTTGGACGAGGAGGTGATATTGTAACAGGCCAAAAATACGTCAGCCGAGGGCTCATCAGTGAAAGCATTCTTCCACAGGGAGATGTAGCCAAGGATCGTCCTCCAGGAGTTGGGAGGAAGTTGAGAGGGGGCAACGCCGAGGGCTGACAAAATATCCACGATAGCAGGATGCAGAGGGAATCTGACACCAACCTTAAACATTTGTTCGTATACTGCAACCTCTCCCTCTTCACCCTCGAAGACCCTCTCAAACTCAGAGGGAACCCTCATAGTTATATTGGGGGACACTCCATAGGCATGCCTCCACAGCAAGAGGTCACGATCCCTGACCGAGGAGATATAGGACGAGGCATGGGAGGTGTCAACTGGGTCAACATCTGATTCCTCACCCTCGTCCTCAATCCCCTCTCCCTCGGCCTCATCACCTGTCAGAGACCCCTGGGGAAAAGCCATCTGAAAAGCGTGTGGGGATAGGGTTGTCACAGGGACAGCCTCGGAAGTAACCATACCCTCGGCCTGTCGACCTGGGCTTAGGTCAGACGCCTCTCCTCTCCCAGAAGGTCCAGCGCCAATTGGCGACAACGCTCTCTCATCCATCTCTCCAGAATAACTCTCGGTTGGACGACAAGACGACCGACAAGACTCAGATGGCTCAAATGGCTTTATTGTGGCAAGAGGAATGGGGAAAATGGGTCGTACCCAATTAGGGTCGGCCCCTCATCTCCTCTTTTCCTCTTCATCTACCCGTCTGATCTCAACAAATAACTTCTCTCTCAGGGAAGGTAATTCCTCAGCTAAGCTGTAAAGCCTCCTAAGCATTAAGGGGGAGACCCTACACTTGGAAGAATTTGGGTAACCTAACTATAAACAAATCTCACAATTGACCAGAGTGGACTTTTCCATCAAAACCAAGGAATTGAAGGGTTTTCTATCAAGAATAATTCAAGAACAGCTTACTAGAGGTCACCCCAAAAAAGTTATGGAACAGCCTAAGAAAATCTAACCCTACGAACTTAAAATAGGAAAACAAACAGAAATGAAGATAAGTAGGGCACTAGGGTCGAGGTGTTACCTGAGGAGAAATAGCAAAGCTGCCAAGCTTGAAGGTTCAAAACTGCAAAAATGGCAAGAAGGCTGGAAGCTAGAGAGAGAGAGAGTTCAGGCGCGAAGAAGAAGAAGAAGAAGAAGAAAGAGAAACTTCAAAAAAATCTTTAAGTAGTTTGCCAATGAGTGGGCCCACTCACCAATACAGAGCACAGCCCACGAGGAGGGCATCATTAGGGCACAAAGCCCTAGGCAGTGTGCAGCCACCACGCCTTGGAAACTGGAACGACAATGAGTACCTGCCTAGGTGTCATATCAGCTTAACAGGTGTCACTCACCTAACTGATTATACACCTATCTCAATTACAACACTATCCCTCATCCATCTCAACAACATCTATGGCTAAAGGCTGGGGGGTGATTGATATACCCATATATACACACGGCCAGGTCGAAGACACCCTGTACCTGGATGGAGTCAGGGTGACCTCATCATCAGGCTCCAGACGACCCCTCAGGGGCCGACCCTTCATTAGGCCCGGATGACCCTTCAAGGGGCCGACCCTTTATCAGGCTCGGACGACCCTCCAAGGGGCCGACCCTTCATCAGGACCGGACGACCCTTCAAGTGGCCGACCCTTCATCACGCTCCAGACGACCCTTCGAGGGGCCGACCCTTCATCAGGCCCGGACGACCCTCCAAGGGGCCGACCCTTCATTAGGCTCCAGACGACCCTTCATCAGGCTCCAGATGACCCTTCAAGGGGCCGACCCTTCATCAGGCCCGGACGACCCTCCAAGGAGCCGACCCTTCATCAGGCTCTAGACAACCCTTCGAGGGGCCGACCCTACATCAGGCTCCAGACGACACTCCGAGGGGCCGACAGTACGAGGCATAAATTGGGCGTGACTCACTATCAGAAGGAACTTTTCCCTTGGCCTCGTGTTACAGGCCGAGGGTGATGTCATCACAGTGCGTGGTTTGGGAGACGCGTGGAACAGTGCGCGTGAGGCTCACAAAACACGTGGAAGACCGTTACAACCGAATCACCCCCTCACGTGAGGGAATATTATGTCATCATTTGGCATCTACAGGTGTCAGCAGGAGATTGGCTAAATCATCATTCACATGCACCATGCATACTTGGGGGGTATACTACACCCCCCAAGACCTATATATACTTGTCACCTATAACCCTACAAGGGGATGGACAGATCGATAATTATAACCCTAATAAAAACTCTGCTTGTACACACAGTAGAGAGAGAAAGTGAGCTTATGTTCATTGTATCCAAGGCCATTAGTGCCCATACTTAGTGGATTACACACTCACAGTGGATGTAGGCCAAATTGGCTGAACCACTATACATCATTGTCTTATTCCTCTTATACTCACCTCCTTCTACACACTTATACACTTACATCTCAATGGCTGCCATGGTTACTACTGTTTGAGCTCATCATCACTTACTTGGTGGTGCTAGATTTCAGTATCATCACTCATGACAAAGTATGGGAAAAGTTATCCTCACTTATTAAACAAATAAATCCTGAAGTCACAACTACTTACTATTTTACAATTATGAAAAATACTACAATCCAACCATCCAGGGCGACCATACACCCTATCGTACAACTTTCATTATAATATTTATCACAAAGGTTATAAACTCATATCCAAAACACCTAACTTATTTTGACTCCCAATGGCTATTAGTTTCATGCGTGGGGCATCTCGCAAGCGAAATCCAAACAAGGAACCCCCTCGATACACTACAACCTAAAGTAGTCGGTCATCGAAACTCCTCAGGCCCTGAGTCAATAGTATATAACCTCTCTACCGGTTTTATCGATTTCAAATGAAAGTCTACTCATCTACTCTCTTATTAAAGATAAGATACTGGCAATACGCTCTAATATACCACAAGTCAATCCACGCCGATAGTCACATCATGTTCGAACATGCCTAAAGTAAGTAATTCCGTGATAAAAACCAAACCCACGTGATGACACCAAAATATAGGTGTCCCACACCCCTCGGTGAGTCTACGTAAATAATAGTGCTATAGGCCAAGTTCAGCAACCCTTTTGCCCACACAATATTAATCGCAACAAAAATCAATATACGCCTCATAATTCCTTAGATAGAAAACATACCATCATTCGCAGGTTGTGGTTGTTGAATCACTGCCTAATGGATGTTATATACACGCCCATACTGACCCTGTTGCGCCGGACTGCTGGAATAAGAGGTAGTGCTAGCACCGGAGTTGGAGCTGGAAGACCAGCTGGTGGAAACACTGGTGTCTGTGGCTCATGCCGAGAATTTTGTTGTTGAGGGAGTTTGTCTTTATCAGGACAATCTTGTCGTTTATGTCCATACTTGCCGCACACGAAACATTTTTTAGCAAACTTTCCACCATTTTGTCTTTGTTGACCCCGACCCTGCTGGCCATTACCTCCTTTTCCTTGGCCCTAATGAGCCCGTCTCTGGCCCTGATGGCCCAGATGTCCTTGCCCATTACCTCTATCCGCAAATCGAGAATCTCCATATCGTAAACTCTTAGCATAATCCCCTGTCTTGGAACCCTGCTCACCCTGACGCTGATGACTCTGTCCTGGCTGAGTTTCAGTAGAATTGCCCCCAGTAGTCTTGCCTTGCATGCTTGACCTAAACCCCCGGTTGACATCCTGAGCATGTAAGAGGTTATCCTAGCAGTGAAGCATTACAGCATTAAGAACATCTGCATAAGTACGTAGTGAAAGATTTCCCAATAAATGCTGGCGAATCTTATAGTTCAACCCATCAGTGAACATTAAAATTCTCCTCTCCTCGTGGGTACCTTTGCTGGTACCAAATTAGTTAGTCGCGTAAATTCTTCCTCGTATTATGCCATCGTCTTCTCTCCCTACTTCAAATCAAGTAATTTCTGCCTCATCTCCGTCTGGATGGCGAAAGGAAAATACTTCCGATCCAATCGTATCCAAAAGTCTTAGATAGTCATTGTGTCTCTCTCCTCGATAGTGGTCGTAGCCTCCGACCATTGCAAGGCTGCCCCTACTAGCTTGAATGTGGATAGTATTTGACGTTGAACCTCAGTACATTCGAGCATTCTCAAGTGCCTTTGGATATCTTTCTTCCATTGGCTAGCAGTCACGACATCTGATCCTCCCTGAAATTCAGGTGGGTGTGCCTTTTGAAAGGCATCCCTCGCTCGTTCCCATGCAGTAGGAAACACTTGCCCTTGCACGGGTGGCACAACTGGTGCCTGTGCTGGAGCCTGATAAACAGTAGCTAGAGCTGCATTAACTGCCTGAGCGACAATTGCAGTAACTTCGGTCGTAGTCATCTTTCCCTGAGCTAGTGCGGTCTGAGGTGCACGTCGAGGAGGCATATAAAATGAGAGTATACAATCAGTATTTGATATAACAACATAGCTGAAGAACGTAGGCGTAAATAAAAAAACAATAATCCTACTCATAGGGCTCTACATCAACGAACGCTAAGCTGAAAACACAGTAAGTCGCACAGACCCTAAAGGACACTAGAACCTGATGCTCTGATACCACCTATAACACCCCGCCTAATTAAATACCGGGTGTCCAGTCCCATACCAAATTAAAATAGAATATACAGTTGGCTCATTCTTAGCATCACTATCGAAAACATTTACAACTCACCCAATACCCAATTAAGCTGGTGTTAAAACTTTCCAAATTTTAATTCAACAAAATTCATTTTTAGTTTACGAATAACACTACACATATTATTCTACAACACTAATAACTGAACAGATAACACAAAAGAATTTAAATGCAATTGGAATAAATATTCCCAAATAATTATCCAATACAGTAATCCCAACAATAGTAAATGTATTAAAATGACACGAATACAAGAGTATTTGACTCCGATAGAAAAGAGATAACTGAATTCCTTTGGGCAACATGCCCTAACTAAAAGAATACTGTAAATCAAATGAAGATAGGCATATAAGAAATACTCCATATCTCCATAGCTCGTTATAATCCTCTAAGGTTGGCATCCCTGTTGTTGGGCACCTGATATAGAAGGTACAATAGAAAAGAAAATATGCAAGGAAACGGGTCAGAGCCCGATGTGAAAATGATTTTGAAAACAACAAGTATTTAACAAGTGAAATAAAGCATTTATTATGTACATTTTAGTATCCAACTCTCACTTGCTATTCTCACCTCTCATCTAGAGTGCACACTTAACGTTTCCTATTAACCTCCTAGTCAATGGTTCCTCTTCACTAGTTCCATAATATGATTTCCATCCCATATCATAACCCCGTCTGTCCCATACCATACGTAGTATAATCATTCATATACGTTTCTTATTAATATGAATTAAGCTTTAAAAATCTATAAGAATAAACATTCATTAACTTAATTCAATTCTCTTTCTCTACTCACCGTCATCTATAATTTCTCCCACAGTAGATTGATTTAACCACCAAATACATTCATTTAATTCATTATATATATATATATATATATATATATATATATATATATATATATATATATACATATATAATACGGTACCCCGAGTCACAGCTACGGTGCATGCATTACTCTGCTATCACGTCCAAATATCGCTGGTAGCCGAATAGGGGATAAAAGGTTCGGTAAGGATTCCTCGAACCACAAATATCAACACATAATTTAGAGGCGAACATAGTTCTCATACCCACGGGCCACGCACATACCTTCATTCCCATAATCAGCGGACTTATCAACTCCCCGATAAGTCTTTCATAGACCTATGTTCTTTAGCGACAAATCAAAAATCCCATGGATTCATGAGGATATGATTGCCCTCACGCGCAAACCTCCCGTCGATAGCAAGTAAGCTAGGTATGTCATACACATAAATCATCAATCAATCAAATAGGCATTATCATACCTATAATATATTATCAACAAGGTACTCACACTACCCTTCGATAATTTCCATATATAGCATCATATCTCTCAAATCCTACGTATTAAAATATTATGACTTTACTTCCTAATTTAATTATCCCCGAGCCTCACTCATTACTCAAGGTTCAAATAGGTTTTCCTCAATGTATTTATTCAGTAAGAAATCACTATATCCTACTGGTCCATATCATCTTATGTCCCGAATTACCACGAATTAAACCCTCCTTTAATTAGGGTTATAACCTATAGTTTCTAATCTCTTATAAACACATCTTCTTTCACCTAGGATTGAACCCTCTTACAAACCTAAGGCTACCCAGGTGATATATCCAATCTCCTCTACTGGACCTATCATTAATCCTCATGCATACCCATTTAGAATCCAACACATGAATCTAGCAACCGAAATTTCATTCAATTTAATTATCATTATTCTAATCAATTAAATCCCAATCACATTAATTCGAATCTTATCAAGGGCTTATTGATCTTCCCTAAGTACCATTACATCCAATTAATAATAACCAAATATTTACTAAAGGTTTGGGATACGAAAAAGGATTAAAAAGAAATAACTTCAAGGATACTGGGGAGGTCGATCGATCGAAGGCAGGGGGTCGATCAATCGATCGCCCAGATAACAGCCCAATTTTCTGCATTTCTGATACTACGGGTTTCATAAGTTTTGATCCTCCAAACCTTCATATTAACTACCCAAATGACTTATAAACATTACTATATGATATAGCAACATATGTGAATGATTTCTAATGCTCTAAACATCCTAGAATCATCAAGAGTTTGAATTAAATGCATATATTCATCCTATTTTTCCAGAAAATTATAAACATGATATCTTCAAGAACACACCATTGATTCTCAGAATTTCTTCAATAGACTTATGATTATTTAGTGGATTACTATCTACCTACAACATGAGTTTGATTCCTATATATGTTCATTTTCCAAAAATCCATTAACAACTCCATCATTATCTTCCAAACATGAAAGATCTCATCTTTTAATAACTATCTTAACATAGACAGTATACAAACTTAGATTGCAATTATTAAACACTTGCCTCTAATGAAGATCTGATCCTTTGGAGTTGAATAACTCATGTGGTTCTCCCCTTTCTCCGTCCAACTTTCGTTGGTGATTGGTGGTGGTGACCTTTGATTTTTGGTTCTCCTCCTTTCCAAGCAAGTTTCTCTCTTCCCAAGCAACCTTTCACTCTCTCATAAGGTGACCTCTCAAGTATAGAGTAAAAGAGATGAATAACCCACGTAAAACTAAAATCTCCAAATACTTATAATAGAACAAAATCCGAAATCACTATTCATCCCCCTTGTAAAAATGACCAAAATACCCTTTTGGGTTGTCTTTTCATTTCTAAATGACCCGAGACCCAAAACCAACATCCAAATAGACTTTTCTGACTATTTCAACCCTTTAGGATGCAACGAATCACTCGAAATGACTATAAGGTCGAAATAAGAATAAGTTTCTCTTTAACTTAACAAATTAGTCCCGACACGTCCCATACCGCGTCCGACTAAAAATTCAAATTACTGAATTAATAACTCACAGCAATATCAATAACATCAAATTCATATATTACCTAAATATCTTTAAGTAATATACAGAATCATACATTTTAATATCCCCAATTCGGATAAACCCCAATTGAATTTATTTATAATAAAATCCAATTAATCCATTAATTTAAAATATAACACATTTTAAAAGTCATTAAAATTACGGGGTATTACATAATTCCCCCCTTATAACAGAATTTCATCCCAAAATTAGGAAAGATCAATCATACTGGTAAGGTCAACTCTAAGTATACATCTCACATCGCAAGTAATCTATGTCGTACCGCCCATACAGTAGATTAGCAAAAATCCCCATTGATGTTATACGCCAAGCCTCACCATATAGTTTCAACTAAATCAAATTTAAACTTTACGCAACCTTCCCTATACCATTCTCATGACAAAGTTTGGGAAAAGTAATCCTCATTTATTAAATAAATAAATCCTGAAGTCGCAACTACTTACTATTTCACAATTATGAAAAATACTACAATCCAACCATCCAGGGCGCCCATACACCTTTTCGTACAACTTTCATTATAATATTTATCACAAAGTGTATAAACTCATATCCTAAAGACCTAACTTATTTCGACTCCCAACGGTTATTAGTTTCATGCGTGGGGCGTCTCGTAAGAGAAATCCAAACAAGGAACCCCCTCGATACACTACTACCTAAAGTAGTCAGTCATCGAAACTCCTCAGGCCCTTAGTCAATAGTATATAACCTCTCTATAGGTTTTATCGATTTCAAATGAAAGTCTACTCATCTACTCTCTTATTAAAGACAAGATACTGGCTATACGCTCTCATATACCACAAGTCAATCCACGCCGATAGTCACATCATGTTCGGACATGCCTAAAGTAAGTAATTCCGTGATAAAAACCAAACCCACGTGATGACATGAAAATATAGGTGTCCCACACCCCTCGGTGAGTCTATGTAAATAACAATGCTATAGGCTAAGTTTAGCAACCCTTTTGCCCACACAATATTAATCGCAACAAAAATCAATATACGCCTCATAATTCCTTAGATATAAAACATACCATCATTCGCAGGTGGTGGTTGTTGAATCACTTCCTAATGGATGTTATATACACGCCAATACTAACCCTGTTGCGCGGGATCTGCTGGAATAAGAGGTAGTGCTAGCACCGGAGCTGGAGCTGGAGCTGGAAGAACAGCTGGTGGAAACCTTGGTGTCTGTGGATCATGTTGAGCATTTTGTTGTTGAGGGAGTTTTTCTTTATCAGGACAATCTTGTCATTTATGGAAATACTTGCCGCACACAAAACATTTTCCAGCAAACTTTCCACCATTTTGTCCTTGTTGACCCCCACCCTGCTGGCCATTACCTCATTTTCCTTGCCCCTAATGAGCCTGTCTCTGGCCCTGATGGCCCTGCTGTACTTACCCATTACCTCATTCCTTAAATTGAGAATCTCCATATCGTAAATGCTTAGCATAATCCCCTATCTGGGAACCCTGCTCACCCTGACGCTGATGACTCTGTCCTGGTTGAGTCCCAGTAGAACTGCCCCCAGTAGTCTTGCCTTGCAGGCTTGACCTAAACCCCCGCTTGACATCCTGAGCATGTAAGAGGTTATCCTGGCAGTGAAGCATTACAGCATTAAGAACATCTGCATGAGTACGTAGTCAAAGATTTCCTAATAAATGCTGGCGAATCTTATAGTTCAACCCATCACTGAACATTAGAATTCTCCTCTCCTCGTGGGTACCTTTGCCGGTACCAAATTAGTTAGTCGCGTAAATTCTTCCGCGTATTCTGCCACCGTCTTCTCTCCCTGCTTCAAATCAAGTAATTTCTGCCTCATCTCCGTCTGGATGGCGGAAGGAAAATACTTCCGATCAAATCGTATAAAAAAGTCTTGGATAGTCATTGTGTCTCTCTCCTCGATAGTGGTCGTAGCCTCCCACCATTACAAGGCTTCCCATGCTAGCTTTAATGTGGATAGTATTTGATGTTGAACCTCAGTACATTCGAGCATTCTCAAGTGCCTTTGGATATCTTTCTTCCATTGGCTAGCAGTCACGACATCTGATCCTCCCTGAAATTCAGGTGGGTGTGCCTTTTGAAAGGCATCCCACGCTCGATCCCATGTAGTAGGAAACACTTGCCCTTGCGCGGGTGGCACAACTGGTGCCTGTGCTGGAGCCTGCTGAACAGCAGCTAGAGTTACATTGACTGCCTGAGCGATAATTGCAGCAACTTCGGTCGTAGTCATCGTACCCTGAGCTGGGGCGGGCTGAGGTGCACGTCGAGGAGGCATCGAAAATGAGAGTATACTATCAATATTTGATATAACAACATAGCTGAAGAATGTAGGCGTAAATAAAAAACAATAATCCTACTCATAGGGCTCTACATCAAAGAACGCTAAGCTGAAAACACAGTAAGCCGTACAGACCCTAAAGGACAATAGCACCTGATGCTCTGGTACCACCTATAACACCCCGCCTAATTAAATACCGGGTGGCCAGTCCCATACCAAATTAAAATAGAATATACACTTGGCTCATTCTTAGTATCACTGTCGAAAACATTTACAACTCACCCAATACCCAATTAAGATGGTGTTAAAACTTTCCAAATTTTAATTCAACAAAATTCATTTTTAGTTTACGAATAACACTACACATATTATTCTACAACACTAATAACCGAACAGATAACACAAAAGAATTTAAATGCAATTGGAATAAATATTCCCAAATAATTATCCAATACAGTAATCCCAACAATAGTAAATGTATTAAAATGACACGAATACAAGAGTATTTGACTCCGATAGAAAAGAGATAACTGAATTCCTTTGGGCAACATGCCCTAACTAAAAGAATAATGTGAATCAAATGAAGATAGGCATATAAGAAATACTCCATATCTCCATAGCTCGTTATAATCCTCTAAGGTTGGCATCCCTGTTGTTGGGCACCTGATATAGAAGGTACAATAGAAAAGAAAATATGCAAGGAAACGGGTCAGAGCCCGATGTGAAAATTATTTTGAAAACAACAAGTATTTAACAAGTGAAATAAAGCATTTATTATGTACATTTTAGTATCCAACTCTCACTTGCTATTCTCACCACTCATCTAGAGTGCACACTTAACGTTTCCTATTAATCTCCTAGTCAATGGTTCCTCTTCACTAGTTCCATAATATGATTTCCATCCCATATCATAACCCCGTCTGTCCCATACCATACGTAGTATAATCATTCATATATGTTTCTCATTAATATGAGTTAAGCTTTTAAAATCTATAAGAATAAGCATTCATTAACTTAATTCAATTCTCTTTCTCTATTCACCGTCATTTACAATTTATCCCACAGTTGATTGATTTAACCACCATATACATTCATTTAATTCATTATATATATATATATACATATATAATACGGCACCCCGAGTCACAGCTGCGGTGCATGCATTACTCTGCTATAATGTCCCAATATCGCTGGTCGCCGAATAGGGGATAAAAGTTTCGATAAGGATTCCTCGAACCACAAATATCAACACATAAATTGGAGGCAAACATAGTTCACATACCCACGGGCCACGCACATACCTACGTTCCCATAATAAGCGAACTTATCAACTCCCCGATAAGTCTTTCATAGACCTATGTTCTTGAGCAACAAATCAAAAATCCCAATGGATTCATCAGGATATGACTGCCCTCACGTGAAAACCTCCCGTCGATAGCAAGTAAGCTAAGTATGTCATACACATAAATCATCAATCAATCAAATAGGCATTATCATACCTATAATATAATATCAACAAGGTACTCACACTACCCTTCGATAATTTCCATATGTAGCATCATATCTCTCAAATCCTACGTATTAAAATATTATGACTTTACTTCCTAATTTAATTATCCCCGAGCCTCACTCATTAATCAAGGTTCAAATAGGTTTTCCTCAATGTATTTGTTCAGTAAGAAATCACTAATATCCTACTGGTCCATATCATCTTATCTCCCGACTTACCACAAACTAAACCCTCCTTTAATTAGGTCTATAACCAATAGTTTCTAATCTCTTATAAGCACCTCTTCTTTCACCTAGGATTGAACCCTCTTGCAAACCTAAGGTTACCCAGGTTCTATATCCAATCTCCCCTACTGGACCTATCCTTAATCCTCATGCATACCCATTTAGAATCCAATACATGAATCTAGCAACCAAAATTTCATTCAATTTAATTATCATTATTCTAATCAATTAAATGCCAATCACATTAATTCGAATCTTATCAAGGGCTTATTGATCTTCCCTAAGTACCATTACATCCAATTAATAATAACCAAATATTTACTAAAGGTTTGGGATACGAAAAAGGATTAAAAAGAAATAACTTCAAGGATACTGGGGAGGTCGATCGATCGAAGGCAGGGGGTCGATCGATCGATCGCCCAGATAACAACCCTATTTTTTGCATTTCTGATACTACGGGTTTCATAAGTTTTGATCCTTCAAACCTTCATATTAACTACCCAAATGACTTATAAACCTTACTACATGATATAGAAACATATGTGAATGATTTCTAATGCTCTAAACATTCTAGAATCATCAAGAGTTTGAATTAAATGCATATATTCATCCTATTTTTCTAGAAAATTATAAACATGATATCTTCAAGAACACACCATTGATTCTCAGAATTTCTTCAATTGATTTATAATTATTTTTTGGATTACTATCTACCTACAACATGAATTTGATTCCTATATATGTTCATTTTCCAGAAATCCATTAACAACTTCATCATTTTCTTCGAAACATGAAAGATCTCATCTTTTTATAACTATCCTAACATGGACAATATACAAACTTAGATTGCAATTATCAAACACTTGCCTCTAATGAAGATATGATCCTTTGGAGTTGAATAACTCAGGTGGTCCTCCTCTTTCTCCGGCCAACTTCCGGTGGTGATTGGTGGTGGTGACCTTTGATTTTTGGTTCTCCTCCTTTCCAAGCAAGTTTATCTCTTCCCAAGCAACCTTTCACTCTCTCACAAGGTGACCTCTCAAGTTTTGTGTAGAAGAGATGAATAACCCACGTACAACTAATCGCCAAATATTTATAATAGATCAAAAACCAAAATCACTATTCATCCCCCTTGTAAAAATGACCAAAATACCCTTTTAGGTTGTCTTTTCATTTCCAAATGACCCGAGACCCAAAACCAACATCCAAATAGACTTTTTTGACTATTTCAACCTTTTCGAATGCAACGACGCACTCGAAATGACTATAAGGTCGATATAAAAATAAGTTTCTCTTTAACTTACCAAATTAGTCCCGACACGTCCCATACCGCGTCCGACTAAAAATTCAAATTACTGAATTAATAACTCACAGCAATATCAATAACATCCCATTCATATATATATTACCTAAATATCTTTAAGTAATATACATAATCAAACATTTTAATATCCCCAATTCGGATAAAACCCAATTGAATTTATTTATAATAAAATCCAATTAATCCATTAATTTAGAATATAACATATTTTAAAATTATTAAAATCATGGGGTATTACACCATCTAAATGTTCAAATTCACCAATCAATAAAAAAATCAGAAATCCCAATAATGAAAAATATTCAATAAATGAGAAACATCTTAGCGCAATAAGGCGACATCATTTTTAAATTAGCATAATAAATAACAAGGTGACATAATTTTTAAATTAGCATAATAAATAACAAGATGACATCATTTCTAAATTAGCACAATAATTAATAAATTATCACAATAAATGAATGATAATTTCGCACAATAAATTACAGAAAGTAAATGACTGCATGTGTTTGTGTGTGTGTTTGAAATCATTTTTAAGGTTTCAAATTAATTTCATTTGCAGAAATATTTCTAGGTTTTTTAGGGGTTTTCATTTGAAATCATTTTAGGGTTTTCATTCTAGGTTGTGTATGTCGTGTGTGGTGTGTGTTTCTATGTGTGGTGTGTGTGTATGTGTATGGTGTGGTATGCATGTGTTTTTGTGGTGTGTGTGTGTGTGTGTGTGAAGGGGAGAGGGAGAGATGTATCGGAATAAAGAGAGAGAGAGAGAGAGAGAGAGAGAGAGAGAGAGAGAGAGAGAGAGAGAGAGAGAGAGATGGTCGTCGAAAAGAATGAGAGGGTCGCCACCACTGTTGTTGCCAAAGTAGAGAGAGTTGTGTTAGGGTAAACCAAAAATGAGGGACAACGAACTGTTGTAATTAAAAAACTTATCACGTCCATATCACGGACTTTGATCATGATAACTTTCATTATCACAGTCAAAGTTCGTGATAGGACCATGAAAAGTTTGTTGTTACAGTCATTGACCGTGACACGATCATGACAATAGCTTGCCACGATCGTGTCACGGTCATTGATTATGACAACAAACGTGTGTTTTATTGTCATAATTTTTTACCGTGACATTGATGGTCGGATATAGAGTGACGAAAATTCAATTTTGGTGTAGTAGTATTTTAAATACTTATAAAATATTTTCAAAAGGTTTTGGGTCCTAACCCCTATCAAAATATTTTCAAAATTTTTAGATGCTCAGTCACAGGGCGCATGGCTTAACTATCCTTCTAGTCAGACGATGCTGCAGCAGTTATGTATGACAACAAGGATTGATTAGATGCTTATATCCTTTAGATCTAGATATAAGGTACTTCAGAGTTATTCTGGGCATGTCGCCCAGTTAGTTAGTATTTATTTTATTCAGATGCTTTCCTTTTAGTTAGTTGGCTTATTTTATTATGCTAAGAGTTATCGGTTAATTTATTTATGCCAGTGAGTGTGAGTTTCATTTTTTGTGGTTGATTATGTGAATGGGTATTTTGTGCAAGTAAGTTAAAAGGTTTTAAAAATTTGACACCAAGTCTAATAGGTTATTAGTAATTAAAAGGTTTTCAATAGTGATGCTAAGAATGAACCATATGATATTCATGTTTTATTTTTATAGAGGATTAATAACCAGTTACTGAAATAGGCATGGTGTAACATATCATATCAAACCATCAGCTTCTAGTGTTCTTAGGATCTGTGCAGACTTACTAGGTTTCAACATTGCTTTTCTTTGATGTAAAGCCATATGCTTAGGACTGTCAATTCATATTACGATTTACATTCTCATACGATTATGTATAATTGAAGTGAATGTTTTATTAGTTCGACTGAGTTTCGTATGACGAACAGCAGAGGACGACCAACGAGGGCCATTAGGAGGAATGCCCTAGGAGAGATTCACTAAAGCCATAGACTATTTAGGGGATGGTGCCTATGGAAGAGGTCACTACTATTGTTGCTTAGGCATTCAATGCTATGATGACCACTAGGACGCAGCAGTTTCCCCAAGTACTACCACAGCAGACGATGGCATCAATTCAGATGCGCCCATTACAGTCACTATGCGAGAGAGTTAAGGTCCATTTACGGGAGTTTCAGGAAAATCTGGATGGTTTATTAGCTAGCTAATGTAAGAAGGACACCAAAGGCATTTTCATATGAGGGAGCGCAATGATACTCAAGAATAAATTTTAGTGATTTTTAAGCGTGTAGGAGCAATGTTGCATTGGTGGGAGTAAGTCACCACATTTGAGGAGAGAGACACCATGACTATCGAGTAATTTTTGGTGCGATTTGACCGCAAGTCCTTTCATCGGTTGTTCGAACACATATGCAAATGAAATTTCTAGACTTATCATAGGAGGGTTGGGCAGTGGCTGAATATGAGGAAAAATCTACTTGTTTATCTAACCTCGTGCCCAACGAGGTGGATAAGGGGGAAAAGAGAGTCCTTAAGTATGATGATGGACTCACGGGTAGAAGTTACCAGCACTTATGGGAAATATGGCTTGGACGACTTATGCTGATATCGTCAATGTTGTACTTTTACAATGTCAATATATCACTTTCGTGTGAAAGGAGACAAGAGATTTATAAATTCTATCTAGCAGGGCAAGACTGGGTGTATCGGTGCTCGTGAAGCACCACAGGGGGATGCCCTGTAGGGGGACCTGTTTAAAAAATTCAGATCAAAGAAATTTTGACCGAGTTACGATGGATCCAAATATGGCCATCAGGTCCATCAATATGTTCCATAGGGATAGTGGAGTCACGGGAACAATGGGAGAAGTCATCAGGGTCGAGGCTACTAGGGTCCGATAGTTGGAAAACCCTGACATGGATTGCGGGGCCAGAGACAGGGGGATTACACAGGAATGTGTTTTATATGTGGAGAATAGGACCAAATGCTTCAATCTTGTCCCCAGCGAGTTAAGGGATAGGAGTAGGGTTCCCAGTAGGGGCATCAATTACAGCAATTTTGGTTCAGTTTAGAGATGAGTATTATGTCCATGAACCATTTGAAAAGTCAGTGCTATTAGCAACTGGAAGTATGAGATTTCTCCATGGGTAAATGGGGTAATTTTTACATAAGACGGGAACGTCACAATATGTTGTTTTCACTACATTCGATTGTGAGACAAGTTTAGTGGATGTATATCTATTATCACTGTCGTGCGTATATATTTACCGTTGGGTAGCGGGGCTCTCTTTAGTTACATCTGCAAGGGAGCGGGTGCAGACATTGGAAGGATATGTTTTTGTGGAGCTACTCATTTTAGAGATATGTAATATACGAGAATGATGTTATCCTGGGTATGGACTGGTTAGTGATGGTTTGAATGATGGTGGAATGTTACAGTAAGGTTATCATGTTCGCTGTTCCAGGACTTTACTGAGGTAATTCATGGAATATCGGGTCTAACACCGAGAAGAGATATTTATCTCGTTATTTATTTAGCGTTGAGTACTTAGTGATAATAAAAGCATCGTATTGTATGACTCATTTAGATAAGTGGGAACTGAAGACTAGACTTATAAGTCTAGGGACAGGATTTTGAGTGTCCGAATTATGTTCTTTGGGTCAAAGGATCTCGATGGCTGGCAATGCTATGTGATAGTGCACCAGGGGATTTCCTTATTGGGAGACGTTGTTAGATGATAGGGCATTGGTTTTGAATGTTAATAAATGTATGTGTGGAGAAAATAATTTGAGTTGAGAGCTATTATATTATATAAGATCAGTGGAGTCGGGTAGTGTTGTGTAGGAAGCACTGGAGAAATTTTGCACCACTAGTTGATAGGTGGGGCAATCTCAAGCATAATTAAATCGTGATTAGAAAGGTAATCAAGCATACCTTTACTGTATATCCATGTCGAGTATGCGGGTTCGAGTTTGAGATGATTATGTTACGTCTATAATGTTTGTGCATATATGCACTGGATATAGGGTTTATGGGCACCCTAATTAGTACAATTTTTAGTATCTTATGGTATAAGGGGATGTGGTAATAAATGTGTCAAACGGTATTGCTTGTGGGGAAGTAGAAGAAGAATTAGAAAAGTAAGATGGCCTGAACTTCATTTGAGAAAGAAAATAGTCTGAATATGTATAAAGGATGGAGAACTATCACACCCGAGATGGGTTGAAAGACTATAGAGATACACGTAAAAGATATCTCTTGACAAGGGAGGATCTAATAGTTTTTGGAACTAGACCGGAGTCTTATTCAGTCAATTTTGAGGGTGGCTTTTGTATAAATAGGAGGTTGATTTTACCAGGCAAAAGGAACCCAAAAGTGTACAGCTTTGGGGAAATACACATGGGTCACAATTTTAGCGTACCCCGGGAAAGGGAGTAAGATGTACAACATGACGTGAAATATAGAGAGTTTGGATTGGTGTGGAGTGAGACATAGCAAAGATTGTATTGGTCTGAGGTGTGAATTAGAATTTTATAATAATTGGTGATTCCAGTGACGAAATGGATAGGCAGACTGATAGAGTTCATTGATGAGTTACCAATATTGCAGAAAAGCCAAAATTTCCTTTAGGTTTATGGAATTAGTTGATTGATATGGAGCAGTTATTATTAATTTGGGTAAGTTACACTATCGGGCAGTGTGCCCAACTTTTCATTAAAGAAAGGGGAAGAGCCGACATAAAGTATCGCCCAATATTGTTGTGAATCCGAAAGAGGTCTTTAAGCCCCACCTTTGATAGGAATTATCAAGAGTCGATGGGGACGAAGTTACATTTTGAGAAAGATGTATTACTCGTAGACTGAGGTGTAGACGGGAGAGGTAACTAAAATGTTGGAGAATGCGAGGGATGTGTATTCTCGATTTTAGGGTAATTAGGAGGAGTAATTATCATTGATAGAGTTACGTGCAATAACGCGTAATAGTTTATCATTGTCAAGGTGCCTTTTGAGGGTTTGTGTGGGGGACCTTTTCGTATGCCCTCTATTTGGTTAGAGGTGGGGGACAATTTCTCAGGACAGACATAATTCAGAGTCCGTTGGCTAGGATTAAGTTAATCAAAAATTATTTCGTGTAGTTCAAGAACGTCGTAAAAGTTACGTCGTCGTGAACCGAAGTTTTTGAAATCTGACATGAGTGGTCAGGTGTTATTACGGGTGTCTCCCATGAAAGGAGTTTTATGATTTGTCAAGAAAGGAAGTTGGCACATAGGAAAGTGGCGCATTTCCATAGTATTGAGATGATAGAGCCAGTGGTGTATAGGCTTGTCTTATTAGAGAATTTAGTAGGTTCACGGAGGTTTTTCATATCATGAGAAATTCGTAATATTAATCTGGATTTGTGATTATGAACATGAGAATATTGATAGGGTGTTAGGATCAATGAAATTTCAAGGTTTGATTAATTCTAATTTGTAAGAATTGATATAGTTTTATGAATCCATGGGTTGCAACTATGGATTCGGGTAAGAAATAATGTGTTCTGTTAAAGAGAGTCCTTCGGGTAAATTGCTTTGAATAGTTAAATCAATCATTTTTCCTTAGGAATTTGACATTAATCCTCTCATACATACTAATTGATGTGCCTTATATGCATTTCCTCTAGCTCCCAAAAAAGACATTATACGGACTGGATTAAAAGGGCCAGTCATCCTAAAATTAGGATTCATTTCTTATTGGAAATATTAACTTGTAGAATACCTTATCTCAGTGTATTGAGGTAATTTTTCTACCGCATGTACATTCCCATAATGAATGGTGGTTTTTCTAAAATCAAACTTTGTTGTTCAGCATCTTGAACTAGCCATCTCTTAGAAGGTATTGTTAAAAGATCATTAATTACTAATAAAATTGATGTAATAGTAGATTGTTGGAAACCCATAGTATTTACTTGATCCAGGATGTGTGATGTAGATGCCATTCCGAAGTGATCTATTAATTTACTAATAAGTCATTTCATGGCACTTCCATATATCACTTTACTGTAAAAGACCAGATTGAAATGATTTGAATAGACTTGTCACTAGACTTGAGTCGTAGCGAGTAGGCCTTTAGACAAGATGGTACAACTAGAGGGTGTATAGTAGAGGCACTATAATGTTATCATGATTTGATTTTGAGTACTAGAGGATGTCATGTGGATAAGAAACTGAAGTTTTTAGTACTAAGCATATTCGAATTTCGAGGACGACATTCCTTTATAGGGGAAAGTATGTAACATCCCATATTTTGGGAAATATTTAAATTACACGTGCGCTCATAATTTAGTAAATTTAAAAATAAAGTGAATAGAATGAATATTAATTAGAGAATATTGGATTGATATTTATGTATTATTATATTTACTTGTGTGATAAGTAAATGAAATTTTATTATTTTATATTACGCCGTACGTGGGTAAAAAATAACGGGTTGACAGAATCTTATTCGGGAAGCGCACGTGGGGTCATGTTGGGAATAAGATGGTAAATAGATGATAGGTGACTCGAATGGTAATTTCGAGTGCATGGATGATCCGGGATGGGTCGAGATAGGCAGAATTAGGTGTCCGAGGGTTGTAATTTGGTTTCGGGGACTTTTTAAGCTAAATGGGACCCGAAATGGGGTATTCGGGTCATTTTAATATTACAATTTAATCAAATTTCGGGATTAGGGAAATATTAAGGGTTATTAGATGATGGAGGTAGCCATATACTCATTCTAGATCTCCTAGGCTTGAGAGAGAGGCAAAAGGAGATGGGGAATTCAAGAGAAAACTCAAGAACACCATTCCGATAGGAGATTAAACAATTCAGGGGCTTGGATCATTACGTATAGAGGATCTCAAGAAGCAACCTCAGAGTTCTCTGCAGTTTGAGGCTAGTGTTTGATTTTCTTTGATATCAATGTTGTGTTTTAGTTCATATCATAATTGGTGAAAACTAATATTAACTTTGGGGTGGGATTCACATGTCAAAATGGGTTTTTAGGGAAACGATTTATTGGAATTTGATTTGTGAGTATTGCATATGACCTCTCAGATTGAATTATATATAAAAGTGAGAATCTTGATGAGAAATCTGAATTTGAATTATGATGAATAGATATGATCTTAACTATATAAATCTGAAAAAATAGTGCAAATCGGTATTAGAATTAAGGTGGGTTAATTCTGGATAATTTGAAGTTAATTCTAAATAATTCTAGATAATTTGATCTTAATCGTGATATATAAATAAGTATGAGACTACTTATGAATTTTGGAGTTGAATTTAGACTCGGAGAATATAGGCTAGTGCTACGAGTGACATGCACGATTAGCCGATTTTTATTTAATATATATACGAGTATAGAGACAGTATATATATATATATATATATATATATATGTGTGTGTGTGTGTGTGTGTGTGTGTGTGATTGGTATATGTTAAACATACTTACTTTAGAGGATGCTATCGGTGGAGGTTGCGCTCAGCGGGCGGTCTCTCCTGGCGAATCCAAGCAGAAGTAGTATCAATCCCCGAGGTCATAGGTTTGTGCATGACCACCCTATGTGAGTTTGAAGTCCTGTGGAGTAATGTGGCATGGTTATGACCCCACGGACTTAAGACTATGACCGCATCCAATTTATATTACGCTTTGGGTTCACTAGGTGTGATTCCAAACCGCTGTCCCATGTAGATGTGTATATCCCTAGTGCCTGATAGCATGCTAGAGATTTGCATCCAAAGGGGTAATGCTCGAAGGGATGGTTGTAACCCAGCGAGGTAATGCTCGGAGGTATAGTGGCTATATGTATGTAGCGAGCGATATATATGTATGTATACTTGATGTGATTTGTATATATATATATATATATGTGTGTGTGTGTGTGTGTACGGGCAAATTAAAAGATATTACGAATAGTAAATTTGTATACCTTGGGGAGGACAGCTCTAGGATGTTATGTGAAAATACGTATATAAGTATGATATAAATACGTACGAGTTCAAGACACAAATGAGTGAATATTAAATTAATAACTAGTGAAGTTATGTGAAATGAATTGGTAAGATAATAAATGAAATTATAATGAATAAGCAGATGCGAAAGCTTAATGTGAATCCCAAGTTAAATAAAAGTATATGTGAAGCATAAGGCAGTATAAGGGACTAAGATGAGGAGTGATACTAGTTAGGCTGGGTAACATAACTAGGGTATTTAAAATACATGTTTTATGTGCGTACTATAGATGGGAGCGAGGGGTGTCACATGGGAGTGCGACACCGATTTAAATATGAAAGATTTCATGACATATTTATTAATATATTATAAACACTTGCAAAATATTTTCAAAAGGTTTTAGGCTCTTGCCCATATCAAAATATTTTCAAAACTTTTATGTTCTCATCCACACGGATGCCTGGATTAAACATCCTTCTAGTGAGATGATGTTGCAACAACTATGGACACCTGCAGGGATTGATTAGATGTTTCTATCCTTGAGATCCAGATAGGAGGTAGTTTAGAGATATTTTGGGGATGTCCCTCAATTAGTTGGTATTTATTTTATTTAGAGGCTTTCCTTTCAGTTAGTTAGATTATTGTATTGTGACTTTTTACCAAGAGTTATCAGTCAATTTATTTATGATAGTGAGTGTGAGTTTCATTCTTTGTGTGGTTGGTTATGTGAATGGAATTTTGTGTAAGTAAGTTAAAAAGTTTTAAAAACTTGACACCAGGCCTAATGGGTTATTAATAAATAAAAGATTTTCTAAATCACCGTTGAACTAGATAGGATTTTCTAAATAGGTTATTAATAAATAAAACATTTTATGAGGTATGTTACAAATCCTATCTAGTTCAACCTTTGCATCACCATTAATGATTTGTACTATCTAACATAGGATTCTTGCTGCAACAGCTCATCACCATTAATGATTTGTACTAGCTTTGGAGGAACCTTTGCAAGATCCATGCGTTCTTTATGTACATTTAATAAATAAAAGTTAAAAAGAATGAACTAGATAGGATTCTTGTTTTATTTTAGTAGAGGATTTGATCACTCGTTATTGAAATAGACAGGGTGTCACATTTACCTTGGTGCAATGGAAAATGCCCTCGCCCAAGCTATGATTGATCTCGAGTTCGAGACATCCGATACCCACCTCTTCCAGACCCTGCTGTTAAGCGAGAACCTTGTGCACTAGGTATGACCTATATATATACACACACATATGTATTTATACATTTATGTATTCATTTACATATACATTTGTATTATGTATGTATGTTTATGTATATATAGTCAAAATTCCTAACATACCTCATAAAATGTACATAAAGAACACATGGATCTTGCAAAGGTTCCTCCAAAGCTAGTACAAATCATTAATGGTGATGAGCTGCTGCAGCAAGAAGTTGTGATTGATAAAATCCCAAATTATTGCAATTTGTGTTACAAAAAGGAACATTCAAAGAACTAGTGTGTGGTGGATAGGGTGAATGGTTCTCAGCAGGTGACAGAGGAATAAAGTGTTAACACAGAGAGGGTGGATGTTGGCCTTCTGAATACAATTCATCCTATAAAGAGAATGGTTTCTCAATGCCAGATAGATAGGAGTCCCCAACAGTCAATGACCAGGGTACCCTCATGCCCCAATCAATGTCCCCCCCCCCCATAAGTTTATCCTTACAAGAACGAATCATGAAATGGGGGCTTCAAGCTCGGGCATTAACATTGATGTCCCTCCAAAGTCTGATTTTGTAGTTGTACCAGAAAAGGAGGAATGGCGGCAAGGTAAGAGTGCAAGTGAAGCAGGGCTCTCTCTAAGCAATAGTTTTGGTTGGCTTAGATGAGAATGTAGCAGCGGAGAGTTTAGAGTCTTCAGAAGAGGGTGATGCAGATGATTGGTCAGATGAGCCACAAGAATCTGCATTAGAGTATGAAGTATTTTCAGAAGAGCAGACTCAGTTAAATGCCTTAGCTAACAAAATTCATCACCCAAATTGGTCCATCAAAGAGGTGCAGATAACCCAAAAGGGCAACCTGTCTCCTATAGGCTCAAAACTACCCATAATATAACCTCATAGAAAGGAGTACGAGAGGTCCTCTTCTACAAAATGTGACACCCCGACTAATTAAATACCGGGTAGCTACTCCTTTATTAAATCAATACAAAATGCCAAGTTGGTTCAGCTAATAGCATCACTGTCGAAAACATTTTAATAATTACTAACCACCTAGTATTTAAAAAGCAAGTTGCCAAATTTTAATTTAAGTCTGATTAACATGCAGTAAAAGAATAATGGAAGAACAACATAATCCATTCCATAACGAAGTAATGAAATAACCAACAAATAGTAATAAGTCCGGAGGAAAAACTCCTCACAACAATCCCACGACTGAAAATAATATGACAAGTCTAAATCCTGAATTAATTACATTCCAGAAGTCTGAATAACTGAAATAAATGAAATGTCTCTAAAAGAAATGGGCGACATGCCCTACAACTGATAAATGCTGAATATAGAGTCAAGATAGATGACGCGTCTACAAGCAAGGTCCTGTAACTTCCACAAGAAGCTACAGCTCGTCACCTGAATGAGGATCCTAAGCATGGTGTCCTTGTGGTTGGGCACCTAAAATGGTTTTTACAAAAATAGATTTGAAAGAAAATGGGTCAGAGCCCGAAAGTGGAAATCATTTTAAAAATAGCAAGTGTTTTAATAACATTAAAACATTAAATGCAAAATATATGTTAGGACGTACACTCACATGAAATTCTCACCTCTCGACTACATGTGCACTCCTAACGTACCGTACCCATCTAAATAACTTACATATCTAACCAGACCGTAATAAGTTCTACCCCTTACTACTCGATTCCCATATTACATTCTAGCGTTATCAATTAAATAGAGGGCTTTACTTAAACTCAGATTCTCAACTAGTAATACAATTCACTATCGGTTAACCCGTTATGTTTTCTCAAAACATTAACATTAGTATATTTTCACAATACCAACATGAAAGTTCCCATTAATTAAGTGTATATTATTCACATCATAAATATACAATACAAACACTCCGAGACTAAGATGCGGTGCACACATACTCTGCTATCCATCCCGGTACATCACGTACATAAGGATCACGCATTCTGAATCTCTCAGGAATCGTTCTCAGATAACAACAATCACAAACAATGGAGGCGAACACAGTCACATCACATGGGTCACGCACATACCTGCGCTCCCACGATCAGCAGACTTATTAACATCCCAATAAGTCCTTCTCTGACCTATGTTCATCGAGGTACCAGTCTAAATCCGGGCAACACAAGGATTAAAGGGCCCTAAGCGAACGTAAACCTCCCGTGATAGCAAGTATGGTAGGTATGTCATACACATAAAATCAATACATATACTAAGTATGCACACATCTTAGTAATCACCATATTTTATTTGTCGTACACTTCTCATTCTCGTACATACGTATAATGTTACACAATTTACATATTCCCGAATGATACAATTATACAAGCCTTTAATTGTTCTCACGTTGTAGTAGACACTCACATCCTAATCCATAATTTCCATTTGGTTCGAATCACTCTTCTAGGTTTTACTTCTCTATATATCTCAAATGTCCCTACTATATCAATTTATCATCAGGGGAAGGTTATCTCTTCCATTAAATAAGGTTACGGGACACGCGAAATCAACACAGGCTAAAAATCCTAAACTATCAACTCGTTAGAAGTCTCGTTCGAACGAGGCTGTTCGAACGAGAGTTCGTTCGAACGAACTGGGCCTTCTAACGAGATCTCGTTCGAACTAAAGTCATCGAACGAACATCCCTCTTGTTAGAAGTCAAACTGTCAACTCGTTAGAAGCTCATTCGAACGAGCTCGTTCGAATGACCTGGGCAGGTCTTCTTACGAGTGACCAGTTTCAAGCCCAGAAATCCTTTTTTCATTTTTCCAACTTTTCTTCCTCTCCAAACTCATCTAAACATCAATCCAACCATTGTACATGGGTTCTAATCATTCCTAAACATACTTAGGTTATATATTAACGTGTTTGATGGTGTTAATTCATTCTAAACATCATCCAAATATCAAATTTATACATTGTTCCCCAATTTCAAGAACATGAACCCTAGAAATTCTTAAATCCCCAATGAGTCTAATTAAATCCTTTTTTGTTTCATCCAAAATATATTATCATCAGATTAATCACCTACATACAATTCTACATGCAATTCCTCATCAAAATACAAGTTTCTAATTCCAATTTAATGGGTTTTCATCAATCTCCCAAAACAATACAGTTTTATCAATTTCCTACGCATGGAAGAAACATTCTTTGTAATAAATGAAATTAAACCACTTGCCTTATGTGTATCTCTGATTTTGATGTTGAAGATTGAATCGTTCTCTCTCTCTCTGCAGAATTTCTCCTCTCTCCTCTCTCTACAAGCTTTCTTCTCCAAAGTGACAATGGTGGCTAGGGTTTGCCTTAGGAACTCTTTTGGAACTAAATTCAATAACCTCTGTAGCCCATAAGGTAATTTGTGGGTTTAGTGGGTAATTGTCAAATCAGATATTAATTCCTAATTTTCGTGGCTTTTAATTCCCAAAAATCCAAAATTACCAAACTACCCTTATACATTGCCGGTATGGCCTAAAAATGCCCCGTGACCCAATCTAAACCCCCGGCTAGTGTTTTCTGACTATGTCAACCCTTCCGGATGCGTTGGCACACTCAAAACGACCATACGGTTAATAGAAATAATATTCACTTTTTAATTAAATAATAATATTCCTGACGCGACTATCACATGCATCCCAACAAAATTTCCAAATTACCGTATTTCAATCTCACGACAAATTTCATAATTCAATGTTCATATATAATCATATATACACATTATAATCAAATACCAACTCGCATATCGCTAGTATTTTAATCCGAATTAATTTCCAATTCATACACATTTAATTCAATTAATCCCATAAATAAATATCACAAAAATACGGGGTATTACATACTTCCCCCCTAATAACTGAATTTCGTCCCGAAATTCGAAACTAGAAAGTACCTGGTAAGAACAACTCTGGATAACGTTCGCGCATCTCATTCTCGCGCTCCCATGTGGACTCCTCGACATTATGATGTCGCCACTGAACACGTACTAACGGAACTATCTTTGACTGCAGTTTCCGCTCACTTCGATCCAAAATAGCAATCGGTCCCTCCGCGTAGGAGCTATCGGCTGGAGATCGATGTCCTCCAAAGCAATATGAGAATGAGCCAAATCGTCTCTAATATATTTCCTTAGTGAGGAAATATGAAATATATCGTGAATCCGATGCAAATGCTCCGGTAACCCAAGTCTATACGCAACCGGTCCAATCCGCTCAATAATAGGAAATGGTCCCACATATCTCGGTGCCAACTTCCCTTTCTTCCCGAAACGTATAATCCCCATCATAGGAGATACTCTGAGCAAAACTTGGTCCCCCACTTGGAACTCCCTGAAGAACCTCTTCGCATCAGCATAGCTCTTCTGCCGATCCTGAGCTACCCGAATGCGACTCCGAATCAATTCTATCCTCGCTGAAGTATCCTAAATCACTTCTGGCCCAAGTAGTTTGTTGTCCCCCACCTCCAACCAACATGCTGGGGAACGACAAGGTCTACCGTACAACGCCTCAAATGGAGCCATGCCAATAGTGAATTGGTAGGAGTTATTGTAGGAAAACTCCACCAGTGGAAGATACTGCTCCCATCCACCCCCAAAATCAATGATGCACATACGTAGCATGTCCTCCAACATCTGGTTCATACGCTCGGTCTGCCCATCGATCTGCGGGTGATACGCCGTACTTAACCGCAATTCCGTGCCCATGGCCTCCTGAAAACTTCCCCAAAACCATGAAACAAATATCTTGTCTCGGTCAGACACGATATTTAGGGGCACACCGTGAAGTCTCACTATCTCTGAAATAAAGAGCTGGGCATACTGTCCCGCAGTGTAGTCTGTCCTTACGGGTAAAAAATGAGCGACTTTGGTCAACCTGTCCACAATTACCCAAATGGAGTCGTGACCTCTCTGTGACGTAGGCAACCCCGTGATAAAGTCCATGGATATGCTCTCCCACATCCACATCGGGACCTCCAATGGCTGTAGAAGTCCTGCCGGTCTCTGATGATCCACTTTTACTAGCTGACAAGTGACGCATTTAGAAACAAACACGGTAATATCTCTCTTCATCCCTCTCCACCAATACTGTCGTCTCATGTCTTGGTACATTTTGTCCCCACCGGGACGTACCGCGAACCGTGAGCCGTGCGACTCTGCCATCACCTCGTGCCGCAATTCCTCTCATTCCGGAACTACTAATCTCCCATTGAAGCGTAATCCCCCGTCTGAGCTAACGGTATAGGACTCAGCTCCCTCTGCTAATAATCGAACTATCATCTCCTGACAGAACGAGTCATTTGCCTGTGCCTTTACCACCTTCGTGACAATCTGCGGCGTAACAGTCATCATAGACATGAATGATCGGGCCACTGCATCCTGGTGTCCCAACTCCTTCCACTTGTCCTTCCACACCCCTGCCACCTCATCAATAGGTCTACGGCTCAACGCGTCTGCTACCATGTTAGCCTTCCCCGGGTGATATTGGATATCGAACTGATAATCCTTCACAAATTCAAGCCACCTTCGCTGCCGCATATTCAAATCCTTTTGCATGAATAGGTACTGTAGGGACTTGTGGTCCGTGAACAATCGAAACTTCTCCCCCAAAAGGTAATGTCTCCAAATCCGAAGGGCAAATACCACTGCCGCCAACTCCAAATCATGAGTGGGGTAATTCTTCTCATGAGGCTTAAGCTTACGGGAAGCATAAGCTATGGCCTGACTCTCCTGCTATAATACACCTCCAAGTCCTTGCAAGGATGCATCGGTGTAAACTAGATACTCAACTCCCGGTCTCGGCAATGCTAACACAGGTGCTGAAGTCAACTTATCCTTCAACTCATCGAATGCCAACTGACAGGCATCACTCCAGATGAACGGCACACCTTTACGACTCAGATGTGTCAAAGGACCTGCTATCTTCGAAAATCCCCGAATGAACCTCCTGTAGTATCCTGCTAGGCCCAAGAAACTACGGATCTCTGTCGGTGTCGTGGGCTGTCCCCACTCCCTCACCGCGGATACCTTCCCCGGATCAACAGATATCCCTCGATCGTAAATAATATGTCCCAAAAACTGGACCTCCTTCAGCCAAAACCCGCACTTCTCATATTTTGCATACAGCTCGTTCTGACGTAGCGTCTGCAAAACTTGCCTCAAATGCTCGGCGTGCTCCTCCTCTGTCTGGGAGTAAACCTGAATATCATCAATGAAGACAATGACGAACTGATCTAAGAAATCTCTGAACACCCTATTCATCAAGTCCATAAACACTGCTGGAGCATTGGTCAAACCAAAAGGCATAACTCGAAACTCGTAAGAACCATATCTCGTTAAGAACGCAGTCTTCGACACATCCTCTTCCCTGATACGCAACTGATAGTATCCCGATCGTAAATCAATCTTCGAGAAGAAAGAAGCTCCTCTCAACTGGTCGAATAGGTCATCGATTCGAGGCAACGGATACTTATTCAGTATCGTGACCTTATTCAACTCTCGGTAATCCACACACAATCTCAGTGAACCATCTCTCTTCTTCACGAACAACACAGGGGCACCCCACGGCGAAGTACTCCTCCGTATAAACCCCTGACCCAACAACTGCTCAATCTGATCTCGTAGCTCTCGCATCTCTGCCGGAGCCATACGGTACGGTGCGCGAGCTATCGGTCTCGTATCTGGCAATAAGTCTATGACAAAGTCTATCTCACGACTGGGGGGTAGGCCTGGTATCTCCTGAAACATATCGAAATACTCCCTGACAACTGGGATCGAATCTAAAGGAATCACAACCTCCTTAGAGGTATCCTCCTCTATGTAGTACAAATGAGCGGTCGAACCTCCCTCTGGGTGAGGCATCGCCACTACAAACATCTCTTGCCCAGGAATGGCAAAAACAATGCTCCCACCGAAGCAATCAATCATGGCTCTATAATCAGCGAGCCAATCCATATCGATAATCACATCGTGCACATGCATATCTAATACCAACATGTCTACAGGTAATACCAAACTACCAATCTCTACCCCCACTCCCCGGCATATAAAGAAAATAAGCGGCCCACTCCACAATGGTGAGTCTACACACGTCACTGTGCTCTCTGCTGTGGCTAACAACCCTAAGGCTTTCGCAAAATGTGTAGCTATAAAACAGTGCATTGCCCCCGTATCAAACAAAACCCGACCCATAGTACCATGGATAGGAAACATACCCTCAATCGCGGGTGGTGCCTGTGGAGCTGCTGCCTGGTGGACGTTATAGACACGTCCATACTGTAATTGCCCCTACTGCACAGGAACTGCTGGAATGGCTGGAAGTGCTGGCACCTGGGCTGGAGCTAGGAGGGCAGGTGGAAAAAGTGGCCTCTGTGGCTCATGTCGAGCACCCTGCTGCTGCTGCTGCGGGGCCCTGCCCCTATCAGGACAGTCCTGGCGTTTATGGCCAGTCTTGCCACAAACGAAACACTTCCCCCGGAAGTTCCCCCCTCTCTGTCCCTGCTGCCCCCGACCCTGGTGGCCGTTACCGTTCCTCCATTGGCCCTGCTGGCCCTGCTGAAACTGCTGTTGACCATTCTGACCCTGCTGGTTCTGATGGACGTTCGGACCCTGATGGCCCTGCCGGAAACCTCCCTGTCCGTGCCTGAAATTTATCGACCTGAACCTCTTATGATCCCCTTGCTGGGAACCCTGATCACCCTGCCTCTGTCCCTGAACAGAATGTGCCCCACTGGCACCATTTCCTCCAGTCCTGCCCTGATGGCTGGACTCTCCTGACCTCTTGCCTTCAGCCATGTGAAAGCGATGATCCTGGCAGTGTAATAGTGCAGCGTTAACCACATCAGAATAAGTGGCTAACGAGAGGTTCCCCAACAAATGCTGACGGATCCTCCAAGTCAACCCGTCTGTAAATTTTTGTATCTTCTTCTCTTCCGTCGGTATCTCATCCGGAACAATGTTCAGAAGATTAGTGAATTCGGCCTCATACTCGGCCACAGTCTTACCCTCCTGCTTGAGGCTCATCAACTTCCTCCTCATCTCCGTGTGAACAGCTGACGGAAAGTATTTGCGGTCGAACCGCACCCAAAACTCCTGGATAGTAAGAGTATCTCTCTCCTCCACGGTGGTAATAGACTCCCACCACTGTAGTGCAGACCCCACTAGCTTAAAGGTAGCTAGTATCTGCTTCTGGACATCGGTGCACCCATACATCCTCAGGTGCCGCTGAATGTCCTTCCTCCACTGACTCGAAACCACAACATCGGAGCTACTTGCGAACTCCGGTGGGTGTGCTTTTTGAAAAGAATCACGTACACGTTCCCAAGCAGACGGGAATGCATGTGCCTGAATTGGCACGGCTACTGGCACCTGAAGTGATGCCTGCTGAACTACGGCTAGTGCGGCATTTACCGCCTGGGCCACAATGGCTGAAACCTCGGCGGTATTCATCGTGCCCTGTACTTGTGTGGGCAGTGGTTCTGGCGTAGCATCCCTGGGAATCCGTTGTGCATGTCATGGAGGCATCTGAAATAACGATAAAGTTTATAAGTTCGCAGTTATAAACTTGAAATAGCTGAAGAACATAACACATACAAAAGAATACAACAGTCCTAAAATATAGGGTTCTACATCAAAGAAAGCTCAGCGGAAAACATAATAAGCCGTACAGATCCTAAGGACACTAGAACCTGATGCTCTGATACCACCTGTGACACCCCGACTAATTAAATACCGGGTAGCTACTCCTTTATTAAATCAATACAAAATGCCAAGTTGGTTCAGTTAATAGCATCACTGTCGAAAACATTTTAATAATTACTAACCACCTAGTATTTAAAAAGCAAGTTGCCAAATTTTAATTTAAGTCTGATTAACATGCAGTAAAAGAATAATGGAAGAACAACATAATCCATTCACCATAACGAAGTAATGAAATAACCAACAAATAGTAATAAGTCCGGAGGAAAAACTCCTCACAACAATCCCACGACTGAAAATAATATGACAAGTCTAAATCCTGAATTAATTACATGCCAGAAGTCTGAATAACTGAAATATATGAAATGTCTCTAAAAGAAATGGGCGACATGCCCTACAACTGATAAATGCTGAATATAGAGTCAAGATAGATGAAGCGTCTACAAGCAAGGTCCTGTAACTTCCACAAGCAGCTACAGCTCGTCACCTGAATGAGGATCCTAAGCATGGTGTCCTTGTGGTTGGGCACCTAAAATGGTTTTTACAAAAATAGATTTTAAAGCAAATGGGTCAGAGCCCGAAAGTGGAAATCATTTTAAAAATAGCAAGTGTTTTAATAACATTAAAACATAAAATGCAAAATACATGTTAGGACGTACACTCACATGAAATTCTCACCTCTCGACTACATGTGCACTCCTAACGTACCGTACCCATCTAAATAACTTACATATCTAACCAGACCGTAATAAGTTCTACCCCTTACTACTCGATTCCCATATTACATTCTAGCGTTATCAATTAAATAGAGGGCTTTACTTAAACTCAGATTCTCAATTAGTAATACAATTCACTATCGGTTAACCCGTTATGTTTTCTCAAAACATTAACATAAGCATATTTTCACAATACCAACATGAAAGTTCCCATTAATTAAGTGTATATTATTCACATCATAAATATACAATACAAACACTCCGAGACTAAGCTTCGGTGCACACATACTCTGCTATCCATCCCGGTACATCACGTACATAAGGATCACGCATTCCGAATCTCTCAGGAATCGTTCTCAGATAACAACAATCACAAACAATGGAGGCGAACACAGTCACATCACATGGGTCACGCACATATCTGCGCTCCCACGATCAGCAGACTTATTAACATCCCAATAAGTCCTTCTCTGACCTATGTTCATCGAGGTACCAGTCTAAATCCGGGCAACACAAGGATTAAAGGGCCCTAAGCGAGCGTAAACCTCCCGTGATAGCAAGTATGGTAGGTATGTCATACACATAAAATCAATACATATACTAAGTATGCACACATATTGGTAATCACCATATTTTATTTGTAGTACACTTCTCATTCTCGTACCTACGTATAATGTTACACAATTTACATATTCCCGGATGATACAATTATACAAGCCTTTTAATTGTTCTCACGTTGTAGTAGACACTCACGTCCTAATCCATAATTTCCATTTGGTTCGAATCACTCTTCTAGGTTTTACTCCTCTATATATCTCAAATGTCCCTACTATATCAATTTATCATCAGGGGAAGGTTATCTCTTCCATTAAATAAGGTTACGGGACACGCGAAATCAACACGGGCTAAAAAGCCAAAACTGTCAACTCGTTAGAAGTCTCGTTCGAACGAGGCTGTTCGAACGAGAGTTCGTTCGAACGAACTGGGCCTTCTAACGAGATCTCGTTCGAACGAACATCCCTCTCATTGGAAGTCAAACTGTCAACTCGTTAGAAGCTCGTTCGAACGATCTCGTTCGAACGACCTGGGCAGGTCTTCTAACGAGTGGCCAGTTTCAAGCCCAGAAATCCCTTTTTTCGTTTTTCCTACTTTTCTTCCTCTCCAAACTCATCTAAACATCAATCCAACCATTGTACATGGGTTCTAATCATTCCTAAACATACTTAGGTTATATATTAACGTGTTTGATGGTATTAATTCATTCTAAACATCATCCAAATATCAAATCTATACATTGTTCCCCAATTTCAAGAACATGAACCCTAGAAATTATTAAATCCTCAATGAGTCTAATTAAATCCGTTTTTCTTTCATCCAAAATATATTATCATCAAATTAATCACCTACATACAATTCTACATGCAATTCCTCATCAAAATACAAGTTTCTAATTCCAATTTAATGGGTTTTCATCAATCTCCCAAAATAATACAGTTTTATCAATTTCCTACGCATGGAAGAAACATTCTTTGTAATAAACGAAATTAAACCACTTGACTTATGTGTATCTGTGATTTTGATGTTGAAGATTGAATCGTTCTCTCTCTCTTTGCAGAATTTCTCCTCTCTCCTCTCTCCTCTCTCTACAAGCTTTCTTCTCCAAAGTGACAATGGTGGCTAGGGTTTGCCTTAGGAACTCTTTTGGAACTAAATTCAATAACCTCCATAGCCCATAAGGTAATTAGTGGGTTTAGTGGGTAATTGTCAAATCAGATATTAATTCCTAATTTTCGTGGGTTTTAATTCCCAAAAATCCAAAATTACCAAACTACCCTTATACGTTGCCGGTATGGCCTAAAAATGCCCCGGGACCCAAACTAAACTCCCGGCTAGTGTTTTCTGACTATCTCAACCCTTTTGGATGCGTTGGTGCACTCAAAATGACCATACGATTAATAGAAATAAAATTCACTTTTTAATTAAATAATAATATTCCTGACGCGACTGTCACACGCGTCCCAACAAAATTTCCAAATTGCCGTATTTCAATCTCACGAAAAATTTCATAATTCAATGTTCATATATAATCATATATACACATTATAATCAAATACCAACTCGCATCTCGCTAGTATTTTAATCCGGATTAATTTCCAATTAATACACATTTAATTCAATTAATCCCATAAATAAATACCACAAAAATACGGGGTATTACACATAAATCCCCAAAAAGCATGCGTCTCATTCTGTAGCCCCTATAGCAGGGGAATTGATTGAGTTTGGAATGAGTTTTGACAAAAAATTCGCTAAAGACACGCAGAAAAGGGCAGAGGCAAACAAGAAACCACCTTGGGAATCAAGTCTCACTCCAGGAGGGGTGGAGGAGAGGGAGTTGCGAGTTTATCAAGAAGCAGTTTCTAGTATTTCTGCAGGGGGCTTCAAGGTTGCTAAATACAGGGTACTACTTCCAATCTCAGGCATAATCACAAGATCATCATCAAAATTAATCTCAAACTCTCCCTCAATAATTGAGTTGTGCTGAATGTAGTAGTGTGGAATGTTAGAGGAGTGGGCAACATCAATTCTTCTAATAGAGTGAAGAGGATATTCAGAAAGTTTTCATTACCTTGTATTGCCTTGTTAGAGCCCAAAATTGGAAGAGGCAAGTTAGAGAAATATATATATTTAAATGGGGTTGTGAGGGAGGAATTTCTAACACCTCACACAAAATTTGTATTGCTTGGAAGTTTGGAGTGCAAGTTATAGTGTTAGAAGATCAGGTCCAATTCATTTTAGTGCATTTGTCCCACAATGCCCTAAAGCGGGATCTCGTGGTGATGATAGTCTATGCTAAGGGAGATAGAGCTGGTAGACAAGATCTTTGGGCTCATGTGGGGAGGATCTTTGTTGCCCACTCCGATAAGCCATTTATGGTTGTAGGTGACTTCAATGCTGTACGAAACAATCTTGAGAAAGCTGGAGCTCATGCTGCTGCTGAAGGGGATATGAATAATTTCAATGATGCTATTGCATTGTGTGCTATTGAGGAAATACCATACAGGGGTTCTAAATTCACATGGACAAATGGCCATTGTTTCTCAAGACTAGATAGGGGTTTCATCAATCATCCCTAGCATGAATATTATCCACTCACAATAGGATATGCTCAGATCATATCCCTTTACTGATTGAGGTGGGAGCTGGTTTTGAGTCAGGACCTAAATCATTCAGATTTCAAGACGTGGTGTACTCATGAGGAACTGGAAGAAGTGGTTAAGCTAGCTTGGGCATTTTCTGTTGCAACTACTCCAGTTCAGAATTTTTCCATAAAACTAAAACATTTGAAGAATGTATTATTGTAAGGACATAAATTTCCAATTGACTCCCTGTATTGTTTTGACTTAATTCCCTGAACAAAACTGTGTTTGTAATATGTCATAGGGAAAATTTTATTTTGTCACGATCCCACTCGGTCTATGACGTATTGAAGAAATTGAAGACGTTGCGGCAAAACTTCAAAGAATTAATCATGCCGATGTTTAATTGGTGCAAGTTTAATCGTCTTCAAAGATAATTTCATTCCGAGATCACTCAGGTATGAATGCGTATAATTAATGGTGCTCGGAATTATTTTATAAAAGATAAGGATGTAATTTTTATAAAGAAAAATATTTTTAAATGTTTTAAAAGTGTTTTAAAGGTTTACTCTACGTTTTATGATGATAAGTTCGTAAAAGAGTTTGACATTTTTGGATCTCTCATTGGAAGAGACGTTTTAAACAAAAAAGTCAAACTTTCACACTATCGTTCAAACGATATCCAATCTCGTTCGAACGAGTTCCTCAAGACATTCGAACGACACATTTTTCGAGGCGGCGTTTAAATCCTATTTAAACAGTGTTTTCATCATAGTTTCGTAAGTGTGCTTTCTGGAAAAGAGTTTTACGAACCAGAACCTTGTTTGCACATGTTTTCTAAGGTTTACAAAGCATAAACACATCCTTAGAGTTTGCAAAGATCCGAGTTATCATTCTTATATGTTTAAGTGATCTTGTTGCACCAAAGTTGTTTGTTCTACACATTGAACACAAAGGGTTTTGTGGTAAAGAAGCGACGGGCATCGTGTTCGACATCGTAGACGTATCAAAGCCATATCGGTGGACACCGAGACATACGTGGACGCGTGTGTTGTGGACAGAGATCGTGGAAGACGGAATTTCTGCGTGGGCACTATTGAAGAACTGTTGAAGATCAGAAGGAGCGTCAAGACCTGTGACGATCGAGTCTTAGTGTAAGGCTAATCTGTCTTTGTAAAACCATTGTTCATAGTGATTGTCTGGCTTGGGACGTCCGAGGTTGTTTTCCCGTTTTGGGTTTTTTCCTCGTACATCCGGCGTTGTGAGTATTCTTTACTTTACTTTACTTGCTTTAATCACTAGATGAATGTTTAGGATTAATCAAGATAAAACTTGTTTAAAGTAAGAATTGGGTTTTCACAACTTGGTTTGGTGCATAATTAAAAGTTGGATCTTTTTCGGAGAAAAATTGGTTTTGTTTGAAACACACATATCGGGCCACTCACACTTTTTTTTCAAATTGGTATTAGAGCGTGTTACGCTAATTTATCGCGTGATCCTGATTTTTCTAGGTATTACTTTCTGATACAATTTGTCTACTCACTTTCAAATTGGTATCAGAGCTAGAAAACATATTTTATTTGTTTTGTGATCCCGTGTGTTTGTTTATCTCTCCCGTGGTTGTTTTCTCTCGATGGATTCTCTAAGCTTTGACGATCTACATCGTTTGAATTTAAAGTTTGCAAAACGTATTGAATTTTTGGAAAAAGAAATTCCGATTTTAAAAATAAGATTGAATATTTGCAAACGTTTCAAATTCAAAGAGATATTTGTCATGAGCACTTTAGTTCCTTGTTTAAAGATTTTAATATATTAAAATTGGGCAAAAAGGAGAGTGATGATAGAGTCCTCGTTTTAGAAAAAGAGTTAGAGGATTTGAGAAATTCTTGTGTTTGTGCCGTTGAGGAAAATATTTCGATTAATGAGTTTGTGGCACGACAAAAGGCTCTTAGGGATAAGTTTGCTCACATTGAGGGGGAGCGAGATAACCTTCTAAGGGTAATTGATAATTTAAAAAAGGAGTCCCGAAAGTTTGAGGAGTCTAATCTTTTACTTGAGTCAAAAGTTTTGAAGTTAAAAAATGATTTAAATGACTCGAGTAGTGATGGTAGCGGCTTATCTTGTTCTAGTGGTTCAAATCTCAAAGCCAAGACCATAGCTTGTTTTAGAGCATCAACCACCTCCGAGGGTATTAGAAAAGGTCAACCTAAAGGTACCGTTCCTCGTCGTGCTATCACATGTTCGCATTGTGGTAGGAAATGTCACCTTAGGAGTTTTTGTTTTGATATTAGAAAAGACCCTAGAAAGATTAAACGTAGTGTCCATTGGTTCTCAAAACCCGTTTTGTTAGGTATACACCTGTTTGGGTTAGGAAATCCGTTTTGGAGATGCTAAATTCTTCGTTGGTTGCTTCTCACATGCATGCACATGATTCATCTCTTACTATTTCTTATGGTTAGTAGCTTGCATGTTTTGTCATACGCTAGCCCTTGCATCATGATTTATTATTTGCTAGTGATATGACATGTTTATCTCTTTGTATTTTATTTTTCACTTGTTTGAGTCTTATTTGAAAAATACAAAAAGATTTTGTTTTTGAGAAATGTTTTGAAAAACCGAAAATAGTTTTGTTTTCATATTGGTTTTTGTTTTTGAGTTTACATGTTTGATGTGGAATATTAGTGTGCTTGGACCCCTCCCATCGTTTCATTATTCATGTGGCTAGGACATTTGGTCATTATTATCGATGCTTAGAATGATCTTAACCATTGTTTATATGGGGTTGTTTCGAAGTTGATATGCATTTTGATTCGACTTTGTATATATGCCAACATCGCACACATGCACGAGTTTATATGAATGTTTGACTTCTCTTGCATATTTCAATTTAGTGAGGCGTTCTTACTCAATCTTATCATCTATGCGTAAGTAGACTTAAGGAGAAGTCGGCATGTAATAACCATTTACCGTGAGGATTTAAAATTAAAAAAATGATAAGTGATTCACGGGAAAGGGCTCCAGGAGTTCAAAATTAACTCGTTGTGAAAGCCACCGTTTAAAAGATCCCAAAAGAAAATGCAATATGCTAAGAAAAGGGCCAATAAGATTTTTTCTAAGTTGAGAATGCTAGAAACCTCAAAAGAACTTTAAAAAAATATATATCTATGAGGGAGTTTGGATGGAGAAAATTTTAAATGGGTTTTCCCATCTAATCCTAATGTTGAAACATTGCAATTTGTCTCTATTTTTTGTAGAATCGTCAAAATTCTGGATTTGTGTGCATGTAGTATGTTTAGTTCATTAAGCTCACTCTTTAATTGTCATATGGCTATGATAAAGTTTGCGGATTTATCGCTATCAATTAGAGCTTCTTGATCGTTTCGATGTGTTGGAATTGTGACTCATTTGTTGTAGTTTCACGTCCATTCATTCCATGTCCATGTTTGAGCACATCGGTACTATGTTTTCATGTAACTCACATTTTTAGTCTTTATGAGTTTTGCGTTTTGTGCGAAAAGCCTACTGTTTTAGCACTGTTTTGCATCTGTCAAGCCCTTCCTGGAATCTTCTTGTGGAAATTTTTTCACTAGGCAATATTATAACATTTTTCTGGGAATCTGGGAAATTTTGGCAGGTCGCGCGAAGTCGTTCAAACAACATCTCATCTCGCGCGAACGACTTCTGACTTCTTTCGAGCGATGTCCCTGGCTCATTCGAACGACAGGCTGAAAAATATCTTCTGATTGGTTTGCAGTCCTCAGGTTCAAAATGGTATGTTTTTGGTACTGCGGGACTGTTTGGTTTATATGCAGGTTCTTTTATGTTCCGAATTGGTATTTTGCATATGAGTCTGTTTATCACACCTGATTAATTTGCAATACTCTTTGTGTGATTCCTTGGTTTACTAGCTACTGACTTGTCATTGCTTGATCATATTTAGTTGGTTGTTTCATGTTTATCTTGCATTTTTCATTTTTTTTTTAAATTGGTATCAACTTGATTCAATTTGGTATCATATTCTCATGCTAGATATTTCAAATTGGTTTATCTTTTCACCGGCTTGTCTATTCGAGACAAAAAGGGGGAGAGATGTATGTGATGTAGGGGAGATTTGTTAAGCGCTTCTATTGATATCTGGATTTACATAGTGTTTGATTATATCTGTTGGGGAGATTTGTTGAGCGCTACTATTGATATCTGGATTTACATAGTGTTTGATTATATCTGTTTCAAATTGGTATCAAAAAATTGCTCACATGTTTCAAATTATTTGTTCTTATTAGAAATATAAATTGATATCATTGGTTCCTCCATACTTCACTGGGTATCTGTTTCTCTGTTTCATGTGTGTAGGTATGCTTCAGCGATTCGAGATTTCAAGTCTACATCACATTCAGACAGTTCATGCTTGCCGGTGCTACATATTCTAGTTTGTGTCCTGTATTTTTGTTTTTGGGTTTATGGGATGGGATTTAGGCATCATACGGCTTGACGGCCCGGTTAGGCATTTCACTGGTTTAGTTTTGTCCCAAAATAGTCAAAGGGGGAGATTTGTAAGGACATAAATTTCCAGTTGAGTCCCTGTATTGTTTTGACTTAATTCCGTGAACAAAACTGTGTTTGTAATATGTCATAGGAAAAATTTTATTTTGTCACGATCCCACTCGGTCTATGACGTATTGAAGAAATTGAAGACGTTGTGGCAAAGCTTCAATATATTAATCATGCCGATGTTTAATTGGTGCAAGTTTAATCGTCTTCAAAGATAATTTCATTCTGAGATCACTCAGGTATGAATGCGTATAATTAATGGTGCTCGAAATTATTTTATAAAAGATAAGGATGTAATTTTTATAAAGAAAATGTTTTTAAATGTTTTAAAAGTTTTTTAAAGGTTTACTCTACGTTTTATGATGATAAGCTCGTAAAAGAGTTTGGCATTTTTGGATCTCTCATTGGAAGAGACGTTTTAAACAAAAAAGTCAAAAAGTCAAACTTTCCCGCTGTCGTTCAAACGACATCCAATCTCGTTCGAACGAGATGGGATGTCGCTCGAACGAGTTCCTCAAGTCGTTCGAACGACATATTTTTCGAGGCAGCGTTTAAATCCTATTTAAACAGTGTTTTCATCATAGTTTCGTAAGTGTGCTTTCTGGAAAAGAGTTTTACGAACCAGAACCTTGTTTGCACATGTTTTCTAAAGTTTACAAATCATAAACACATCCTTAGAGTTTGCAAAGATCCGAGTTATCATTCTTATATGTTTAAGTGATCTTGCTGCACAAAGTTATTTGTTCTACACATTGAACACAAAGGGTTTTGCGGTGAAGAAGCGACGGACATCGTGTTCGACATCGTAGACGTATCAAAGCCATATCGGTGGACACCGAAACATACGTGGACGCGTGTGTTGTGGACAGAGATCGTGGAAGACGGAATTTCTGCGTGGGCACTATTGATGAACGGTTGAAGATCAGAAGGAGCGTCAAGACCCGTGGGGATCGAGTCTTAGTGTAAGGCTAATCTGTCTTTGTAAAACCATTGTTCATAGTGATTGTTTGGCTTGGGACGTCCGATGTTGTTTTCCTGTTTTGGGTTTTTTCCTCGTACATCCGGCGTTGTGAGTATTCTTTACTTTACTTTACTTTACTTGCTTTAATCACTAGATGCATGTTTAGGATTAATCAAGATAAAACTAGTTTAAAGTAAGAATTGGGTTTTCACAACTTGGTTTAGTGCATAATTAAAAGTTGGATCTTTTTCGAAGAAAAATTGGTTTTGTTTGAAACACACATATCGGGCCACTCACACTTTTTTTTCAATTATACAAATAGAACAAGGAGGTATCTAAAGATGTATTTCAAATAATCCATGACCTTGAAGACGAAATCACAGACCTTGAACTGAAACTAGAAGAACATGCTTCCATGGAAAACAAAGCCATACTAAGTGAAATTAAAAGAAAACTAAATGTAGCCATTGCTAAAGAGGAGCTATATTGGAGTCAAAAAGCTAGACTCCAATGGCTTAAAGGGGGTGACCGCAATACAAAAAAATTTCAAGCATCAGTTAGAAACAGAATTAAGATGAATTCTATACACCAAATCAAAGATGATTATGGAAATTTGAAGGAAGCTCAGAAAGATATAGCAGAAGTTTGCATCAAGTATTACTCCAATCTTTTGTCTATAGAGAACCCTACTGCTGAAGTAAACCTTCTTCACCATAATCCAAATTTGATAACCTCTCTAGAAAATTATATGATTGCAGCCCCAATAACAGAGGTAGAAGCATGGGAGGCAGTAAGGAGCATGAAATCAGATACTCCAGCAGGCCCCGATGGGTTTGGACCCAAATTATACAAGAAATTATGGAATATTATTAAGGGAGACTTATTGTTGGCACTAAATGGTTTTTGTGTGGGTAATGAGCTCCCAAAGTCATGGTCAAGTACCCTACTATTTTTCATCCCCAAGAAGCAGAATGTATTAGAATGCAAGGCTTTTAGGCCTATCAGCCTATGTAATGTGAATTATAAAATTCTCGCAAAAGTTTTTGCTTCAAGAATTGGCCCTATCTTGAGAAAAATAATTTCCCCCAATCAAACTGGCATTGTGAGAGGCATAAATATTACAGACAATGTGGTAATGGCTCAAGAACTAATGCAACGTATTAACAAAAAGGTGTATGGTGGGAATTTAGTCATGAAACTAGATATGGAAAAGGCATATGACAGGGTAGAGTGGTTGGTCCTTATCAACATCCTTGGGGATTTTGGATTCAGTGAGTTCTATATTGATGTAGTCTGGAGAATGATTTCTTCAAATCACTTCTCAATCATCATTAATGGTCAGAGTGTGGGA
The DNA here is from genome assembly GCA_949130495.1 of Sambucus nigra. NCBI lineage: Eukaryota > Viridiplantae > Streptophyta > Magnoliopsida > Dipsacales > Adoxaceae > Sambucus > Sambucus nigra. The sequence goes on along the minus strand of OX422215.1, from coordinate 296,702,649 downwards.
TTCTTTGGATCTTCAAGAGGAATCAGGCTGGGGGATCCTATGTCCCCTTCCCTTTTTATCATCATGGCAGAGCTCTTCTCCAGAGGCTTTGCTCATCAATTCAGCAGCAACATGATTCTTCCTTTCCACCATCCTTTGGTCTATGCAGATGACACCATTTTATTCACTAGAGGAGATAAGAGGAGTATAACCAACACCATCAAGTTTTGCAAATCATATGAGCAGTATAGTGGCCAAAGAATTAATGTGACCAAGAGCTCCTTTACAGTGGAATGCAATGCTTCATCTGTCAAGAAGAGAAAGATCCAAGAGATTAGAGGCGTGACATGCAAAGAGTTGCCTATCACATACTTGGGGTGTCCCATTTTCAGTGGGAGGTGCAAAATTTCATTTTTCAATCCCCTCATTCAAAATGTAAGAAACAAAATAGGGAGTTAGAGATCAAAGTTTTTGTCCCGGGGTGGAAAACTCACTCTAGTGATCTCAGTACTTGAAGCTATGCCTATTCACTCGTTCGTGGATATCAAACCTCCAAAGGCAGTGATTCAGAAACTTCACTCTTTGATGTCCATCTTTTTATGGGGGGGAAATGAGGAGGTGGGATGGAAACACAAATGGAAAAGATGGGAGTCCATGTGCTTCCCCAAAGCTAAGGGTGGGCTTGGATTGATTTATCTACATGATATAGTATATGGAAAATTAGTGAAGCTATGGTGGAAATTCAACTCTGAGTCTTCTCTATGGTGTGAGTTCAGAAAAATTAAGTACAAGGAGAGCCCAAAATGCATGTCAGTAACAGAAAGAAGAATTAAAGAGGTTAATTAGTGGGCTAGCAAACAGACTTCAGCCGTAAACAATACTATGGTCTGGAAACAGTCCAAGCATGGCAACTTCTCATTCGCCTCGGTGTTAAAGGATATTAAACTACATAGAATTAGCTCTAAATCCTGGGAATTACTTTGGCATAGTCCTATACCTCTAAAGATTTCCATTTTATGTTGGAAACTTGGGGAGAGTTGTGTCCCTCTTGACTTAGTCATACATAAATTCATGATTAGACTAAGTTCTAGAGGCAGATTGTGTAGGTCGACAGAGGAGGACATTAACCACTTGGTATACTCTTGTCCAATCAACAGCAAGGTGTGGGAATTTTTTGAACAAAAAATGGGAGTGTCCGAAACTTCATTTCATTCCTACTATGGGCTTATTTCCAAATGGTGGATTAGTGCTGGCTTTCTTGACTACTCCAAGTTTATTCACCAGTTGATTCCTCTTGTTGTCCAATGACAGCTGTGGCTACATAAAAACAGATCCCATTTTTACGGCAGTATAGTGAAAGTTGAGTGTTTGAGACTCATCCAAGAAATATGTAGTATAATCAAGTGTTGGAAAATTGGACTTGAATGGGTATTACAAAGCTGTCCAGATTTTTGGGTTATTTAAAATATACTCAAAACTATGGACTGCACTACTCAAAATATCCAGCTGTTCTTGAAGGACATTGCGATGCAAATTGGATATCTGATACGAAAGACTCTAAGTCTACGAGTGGGTATGTGTTTACCCTCGGAGGTGCAGCCGTATCATGGAAATCCTCAAAACAAACGTGTAATGCTAGATCGATAATGGAATCTGAATTCATTGCACTAGACAAAGCTGGAGAAGAAGCTGAATGGCTTCGAAATTTCTTAGAGGATGTTCCAAATTGGTCTAAACCTGTGCCCGCAATATGTATACATTGCGATCGCCAATCAGCGATTGGAAGGGCACAAAATCAAATGTATAACGGAAAGTCACGACATATTCGTCGTCGACACAATACCGTTAGACAACTTCTCTCAAACGGAATTATCTCAATTGACTATGTAAAGTCAAAAGATAATATATCGGATCCACTAACGAAAGGTTTAAACCGAGAGCAAGTTGAAAGATCATCGAGAGGAATGGGTCTAAAGCCTATAAATAAATAAGAATCAATATAGTGGCAACCCAACCTAGCTGACTGGAGATCCCAAGATTTAGGTTCAATGGGAAAACCGAACTACGTTGTATTCAGTAAGCACTGGAGGATATTTAATCCTATCCATTCCAAAGATGAGATAGTGCATATCTGCCGCGAAATTAGGATAAGTTATGCTTTTAATGACATCTATATCTTAGTACGTCTAAGTGGGGTATTGCAGAATACTCTTTATGGAAGTCACCTACGTGACTAAGAAGGGGGCCACTTCTATGAGAATAATGAAAGGCGTATTCTCTAAAATACTTGCGGAACCAAGTGGTGTTCACGGCCAAAATGAACACAAACGTGAGAACCAACTGTGTTGAAGAATTGTTGTGTGCATATTGTTGTCTAGGTTTACAAAAATGATTGACGGTTCAAGGACGTGAAGTCTACTGATTAACCAAGTAAATTCGATAGTATATCACTAAGGAAAGTTCAAGGCCACTAGGCTACTTCTCCCGATGCAATAAGTCTTCAGTTTTACTCAACTTGTGTCTTCATCTGCATCTGCATCTGTTTTGTTTTATTTATAGCGATATATCATTCATGTGGGGGATTGTTGGAAAATTGGACTTGAATGGGTATTATAAAGCTGTCCAGATTTTTCTGGACAGATTTTTGAGCAACTTTGAGCTCAAATTTAGGTGGGACCCACACTACGGAAATTGTGGGACCATATACGAATGCGTTCACCTCCGCAAGGAGATTAACGTAGTATATTCATATGTCCAATTTCAATAAGTTATGAATGATAAATATGTCCCCAAAGTGACCCACAAAGCAATGAAAGTTAATGAATTGGGTATGTTTTAACTCTTGTCCCACATTGGAAGAGTAGTGGAATTTTGATGAGTTAATAACATCCCAAGTATGGACTAAGGCTTGGATGCCTTGGGGGTATCCCAACTCTCTGAAGGGGAGATGACCTAAGCTATGCACGGGTTAACTTTCGGTCAAAAGTCCACACGCGCGCGCGCGCGCGTCCCGGGCTCGGGCTTGGGCTTATAAAAATCTTCTACATTTTTTGGCCGAATTTATTTAACTTTCTGGGCTTTAATTATTAATTAATTATGAAATTAATTAATTAATAAACCGTTGACAATTTTTGCCAACAGTTAATTCGTTTAACTGTTTTGGACAGTTGTGCCAACCGTCAACTACTTTGCTATAAATACAGATGCCTCCCTCCGTTTTTAAAAAAATGAAATTTTTCCCTCCTCCAGAATTGCTGTCATTTTATTCCTCTCATATCTGTTCCAGAAATTCTTTTTTCTGCATAACATATCCTGCATTGTAGTTGAGTAAAAGCCACGGAATTTGAGTTCGTTGAAATTAATTATTGTTCTGCTACATAATTAATTGGAAAAATCTGTTCTATCTTGGGAGACAATATTCATCAACCTCGGAGCACATTGGAGGGAATAAATTGTCTTAAGGACACTGTGAGATTCACAGGGCTCGGATTATCTTTCTATTTTTATTATTGTTTCTGCAAATTCAAGTAAGTATTTCATTTCTGTAATTCTGTTTTAATTCCGAATTATATAATAATTATTAATTCTGTACAATTGTTATTTATAAATAGTAGACATAACAATCTTAAGACAATTTATGTAGTTCTACTGTTTTTTAGTGTACAGAATTTTTTTTATTACAGAAATTTATTTGTTGGAAATTAAAATCTGTTTTGACAGAATAATATCAATTAATTTACTGCTTTATGTAGAAATTAGTAAAACAGTTTTGATATAGAAATTAATTTCTATACTGTTTTTATATTCTGTTTCAGAAAATAAAATTTTATTTGTGTATTCTTGTTAAAATCTGTTTATGTAAAATTTTTAATCTTCAAATTATAATTCTGTTTGGTACAGAATTATTTTTATTATTAAAAATTAGTGTGACACAGATTTTATATTTAATTCTGTTTTGTACGGAATTCTGTTTATATTATAGTTTAATTCTGAATTTTATTTGGAATTCTTTTGGAATTCATTTATTGTGAATTATATTTGGAGGAAATTGTTGCACAGAATTTTGTATTCTGTTTTGATTAATTCATTATATATGAATTTTATCATTGATAAAAATTCTGTTTTTGTAACAGAAATGGAATCACAAAGTACGAACACTACTCCTACGAAACTGATTGTCACCAACACAAATGTGACTGCACCCGTATCTATGCCACACGGGGAGAAACCTAAAAAGTTCATTGGGGCTGACTTCAAACGTTGGCAAGGACAAATGTACTTCTATCTCACTACCTGCCAACTGGGAAGGTTTGTATATGAAGATTGCCCCTCTATTCAAGAGGGAGATGACGCTGAAAAGGTTGCTGCTGTCGATGCTTGGAAGCATTCGGACTACCTATGCCGAAATTATATTTTGGCCTACTTGGACAAGACTCTGTATCATGTCTACTGCACTATCAAGACATCCAAAGAATTATGGAATTCTTTGGAAAAGAAGTATAAAACTGAAGATGCTGGGATGAAGAAATTTATCGTCGGGCGTTTTCTGGACTTCAAAATGGTCGATTCTAAATCTGTAATCTCGCAAGTGCAAGAATTCCAAGTGATCCTCCACGACATTCATGCTGAAGGAATGTCAATTAGTGAAACTTTCCAAGTTGCTGCAATTGTTGAAAAGTTGCCACCATCTTGGACTTTGTTCAAAAACTATCTCAATCACAAGCGTAAGGAGATGAATGTGGAGGAGTTGGTGGTCAGGCTAAGAATCGAAGAAGACAACCGTGAGTGTCAAAAGAAAAGTGGGAAGAATCCGATGGAAACAAAGGTCCATGTCGTTGAAGGTCCTAAAAAGAACAAACGAAAGTATGATGGGGAAGGCACTTCCAAACATGACAAGAAAAAGTTCAAAGGCAAATGCTACAATTGTGGTAAACCGGGACACCGCTCAAGTGAGTGTCGTAAGCCTAAGAAGCAAAATAAAAATAACTCTCAAGCAAATGTGACTGAGGGTGAGAATATCACCAATGATTTGGCGGATATGAATCTTTCTGTTGTTGTCTCTGAATGTAACTTGGTTGGAAATACCAAGGAATGGTGGGTGGACACTGGATCCACACGACACATTTGTGCAAACAAATGGATGTTCTCCACATATAAGCCTTTGGAAAATGAGGAGAACCTTTTTATGGGAAATTCTTCCACTTCTAAGGTGGTGGGACAAGGAAAGATTTCTTTGAAAATGACTTCTGGAAAGGAACTTACTCTCAACAATGTTCTTCACGTGCCTGATATCCGAAAGAATCTGATTTCTGGATCTCTCCTTACTAAAAATGGTTTCAAGCTTGTGTTTGTGTCTGATCGCTTTGTGTTGTCTAAAAATGACATGTATGTAGGAAAGGGCTACCTAAATGAGGGGCTCTTTAAACTGAATGTTCTTACTGTAACCCCTAAAACATTTGTTTCAATGAATGAAATTGCTAGTTCTTCTTACTTGATTGAGTCATCTAATATTTGGCATGCTAGATTGGGACATGTTAATTTTGATACATTGCGTAGATTAATTAACTTGGAATTTTTGCCAAAATTTAATATTGATAAAAATCATAAATGTGAAATTTGTGTGGAATCTAAATTAGCTAGATTACCTTTCCATTCTATTGAAAGGATAACTGAACCTTTAGATTTAATTCATACCGATATTTGTGATTTAAAATTTGTTCAAACTAGAGGTGGGAAAAAGTATTTTATTACCTTTATTGACGATTGCACAAAATATTGCTATGTATATTTATTACATAGTAAAGATGAGGCTATTAATGCATTTAAACAGTATAAGAATGAAGTTGAGAATCAATTAAGCAAAACGATAAAGGCTATTAGAAGTGATAGAGGAGGTGAATATGAATATCCATTTGAGGAATTTTGTTCTGAAAATGGGATTATTCATCAAACAACCGCTCCTTATTCTCCTCAATCGAATGGTGTTGCTGAACGCAAAAACTGTACTTTGAAAGAAATGATGAACTCAATGTTATTAAGTTCAGGATCTCCACAAAATTTGTGGGGGGAAGCCTTACTTTCTGCTAATTACATTCTCAATAAAGTACCTCACAAAAAGACTCACAAGACACCTTATGAATTATGGAAAGGTCGAAGACCTTCCTATAAATATTTACGAGTGTGGGGGTGCTTAGCCAAAGTGATGGTTCCTAAACCTAAAAAGGTAAGAATAGGGCCAAAAACCGTGGATTGTGTATTCATCGGTTATGCTACTAATAGCAGTGCATATCGATTTCTAGTTTGTAAATATGAGATTTCGGACATTCATGTAAATATGGTTATTGAATCGAGGGATGCTTCATTTTTTGAAAATGAATTCCCGTATAACATGACCCGAGAATCTGGTCCTTCTAAAAGGACAAATCAAGCTACTACAAGTGGTACTCATCAACCTATTAAATCAATAGAGGATGAACCAAGACGTAGTAAAAGAGCAAAAAACTCAACTTCTTTCGGTCAGGATTTTCTAACATATTTGTTAGAAAATGAACCTCAATCGTATAAAGAAGTTATATCCTTACCCGATGCTTCCAATTGGAAAGAAGCAATTAATAGTGAAATTGAATCCATATTACAAAATCATACATGGGAACTAGTGGATCTTCCACCAGGTTCATAACCGTTAGGTTATAAATGGATCTTCAAAAAGAAATTGAAGGCCGATGGATCAATTGATAAATATAAAGCTAGACTTGTAGCTAAAGGCTATAAGCAAAAGGAAGGGTTGGATTACTTCGACACATATTCACCGGTAACAAGAATAACGTCCATTCGGATATTAATAGCAATAGCTGCTATTAATGGACTTGAAATACATCAAATGGATGTAAAAACTGCATTCTTAAACGGTGAACTAGACGAGGAAATTTATATGGAGCAACCTGAAGGGTTCAAAGCTCCCGGACAAGAAGCAAAAGTATGTAAGCTTGTTAAATCACTATATGGATTAAAACAAGCACCTAAACAATGGCATGAAAAATTTGATAATGCAATGTTATCAAATGGTTTCAAAATTAATGAATGCGATAAATGTGTTTACTATAAATACATTCATAATGGATATGTCATTGTATGCCTCTATGTTGATGATATGCTTATCAGGGTAGTAACTTGGAAATTGTCAAAACTACAAAACAAATGTTGAGTAGTAGATTTGACATGAAAGATATGGGAATCGCCGATGTTATATTAGGAATTAAAATTTCTAGAACATCGGATGGACTTATATTATCTCAATCTCATTACATAGAGAAAGTACTTGAAAAATTCAAGAAGTATGATATTAGTCCTACCAAGACACCTGTAGATGTAAATTTACATCTTGCAAGAAATAATGGTGAAAGCATATCTCAACTAGAATATTCTCGTATTATCGACAGTTTAATGTATATCATGAACTGTACGCGACCGGACATAGCATACTCAATAAGTAAGCTAAGTCGATTTACGAGTAATCCAGGAAGAGATCAGTGGAAAGCTATATTGAGAGTTTTTGGTTATTTAAAATATACTCAAAACTATGGACTGCACTACTCAAAATATCCAGCTGTTCTTGAAGGACATTGCGATGCGAATTGGATATCTGATAGAAAAGACTCTAAGTCTACGAGTGGGTATGTGTTTACCCTCGGAGGTGCAGCCGTATCTTGGAAATCCTCAAAACAAACGTGTATTGCTAGATCGACAATGGAATCTGAATTCATTGCACTAGACAAAGCTGGAGAAGAAGCTGAATGGATTCGAAATTTCTTAGAGGATGTTCCAAATTGGTCTAAACCTGTGCCCGCAGTATGTATACATTGCGATAGCCAATCAGCGATTGGAAGGGCACAAAATCACATGTATAACGGAAAGTCACGACATATTCGTCGTCGACACAATACCGTTAGACAACTTCTCTCAAACGAAATCATCTCAATTGACTATGTAAAGTCAAAAGATAATATATCGGATCCACTAACGAAAGGTTTAAACCGAGAGCAAGTTGAAAGATCATCGAGAGGAATGGGTCTAAAGCCTATAAATAAATAAGAATCAATATACTGGCAACCCAACCTAGCTGACTGGAGATCCCAAGATCTAGGTTCAATGGGCAAACCGAACTACGTTGTATTCAGTAAGCACTGGAGGATATTTAATCCTATCCATTCCAAAGATGAGATAGTGCATATCTGCCGCGAAATTAGGATAAGTTATGCTTTTAATGACATCTATATCTTAGTACGTCTAAGTGGGGTATTGCAGAATACTCTTTATGGAAGTCACCTACGTGAGTAAGAAGGGGGCCACTTCTATGAGAATAATGAAATGCGTATTCTCTAAAATACTTGTGAAACCAAGTGGTGTTCACGGCCAAAATGAACACAAACGTGAGAACCAACTGTGTTGAAGAATTGTTGTGTGAATATTATTGTCTAGGTTTACAAAAACGATTGGCGGTTCAAGGACGTGAAGTCTACTGATTAACCAAGTAAATTCAATAGTATATCACTAAGGAAAGTTCAAGGCCACTAGGCTACTTCTCCCGATGCAATAAGTCTTCAGTTTTACTCAACTTGTGTTTGCATCTGCATCTGCATCTGTTTTGTTTTATTTATAGCGATATATCATTCATGTGGGGGATTGTTGGAAAATTGGACTTGAATGGGTATTATAAAGCTGTCCAGATTTTTCTGGACAGATTTTTGAGCAACTTTGAGCTCAAATTTAGGTGGGACCCACACTACGGAAATTGTGGGACCATATACGAATGCGTTCACCTCCGCAAGGAGATTAACGTAGTATATTCATATGTCCAATTTCAATAAGTTATGAATGATAAATATGTCCCCAAAATGACCCACAAAGCAATGAAAGTTAATGGATTGGGTATGTTTTAACTCTTGTCCCACATTGGAAGAGTAGTGGAATTTTGATGAGTTAATAACACCCCAAGTATGGACTAAGGCTTGGATGCCTTGGGGGTATCCCAACTCTTTGAAGGGGAGATGACCTAAGCTATGCACGGGTTGACTTTCGTTCAAAAGTCCACACGCGCGCGCGCGCGCGTCCGGCCGGCTCGGCTCGGGCTTGGGCTTGGGCTTATAAAAATCTTCTACATTTTTGGGCCGAATTTATTTAACTTTCTGGGCTTTAATTATTAATTAATTATGAAATTAATTAATTAATAAACTGTTGACAGTTTTTGCCAACAGTTAATTCGTTTAACTATTTTTTACAGTTGTGCCAACCATCAACTACTTTGCTATAAATACAGATGCCTCCCTCCATTTTTAAAAAAATGAAATTTTTCCCTCCTCCAGAATTGCTGTCATTTTATTCCTCTCATATCTGTTCCAGAAATTCTTTTTTCTGCATAACATATCCTGCATTGTTGTTGAGTAAAAGACACAGAATTTGAGTTCGTTGAAATTAATTATTGTTGTGCTACATAATTAATTGGAAAAATCCGTTCTATCTTGGGAGACAATATTCATCAACCTCGGAGCACATTGGAGGGAATAAATTGTCTTAAGGACACTGTGAGATTCACAGGGCTCGGATTATCTTTCTATTTTTATTATTGTTTCTGCAAATTCAAGTAAATATTTCATTTCTGTAATTCTGTTTTAATTTCGAATTATATAATAATTATTAATTCTGTACAATTGTTATTTATAAATAGTAGACATAACATCAAGTTCAAACAAAGGTTGTCTTGGTCTGATGAGCACCTGGTGGCAGATTTGGGAATTAGAAGTGTCCCTAATATCGAAAAAATCTCCCAAGTGTGCGGGGCCTTTCCTACAATATTCCAAGTTAAGTTGAATGTAGATGGGGAGAGTGCAATTGGAGGAGTTCTAAGGTCTAAATCGGGTCAGTAGATCAAGGCATTTGCTAAGCCCTGTGGTATCAGCTCAAATAGTAAAGTGGAATACATAGCAATTAAAAGGGGTCTAGAAATGTGCAAGCTTATGCAGGTCTCTAAGCTTGAAATCGAGTCGAATTCTTTGTTCATGGTTAATTGTATTAGGAATCTATGGAAGCCTCCTGGTTTCTGGCCCCAATTTTCAGGGAAGTAGAAGATTTGTTGCGTAATTTTGAATGGAGAATCTCTTATTACTTCAGGGAAGGAAACGCCGTAGCTGATGGACTAGCAAATGAAGGTTTAAGGCTTGATCAAATTAGATGGTACTCGTCTGTAGCTGAGCTGAGCTCCCTAGACCTGCGAGATGCGAGTTTAGATTAGACTTGTTTCATATTCCTAGCTTCTAGCTTTTTGGTTCTTTATTATGCTTTTGTAATTTCAACTTTGCTTTAATAGGGATGGTTTATATGTCCCAATTTTGATCGTTCTAGTGGTATTTTGCTCCCCACTCGCCTTTTTTATTTTATTTTTTAGTAAATATAGAAATTAAAATTAAAATGCTATAACAGGATTACAACGCAAAGAAACATAAGTCATAGAGGCAACAGAAAACACCATCACAACAAAGAAGCAACAAAAGGGGAACACAAAATCCCTGCTACATCATAGGATTTGTGAGGATCCACCACAAGCCAACTGGCACCTCTTTGATCTCAACAAAGGCCTCCTCCTGAACTTTCGCCTCGCACGCCAGCCAGTCCGTACCCCGAATCATACCGGGGTTAGCATAGATGAAATCCACACCCACAATCCTCATGAGTTCATAGCAATCAACCCTAATATTCTCAAAATCAGTCTCACGGTACTGAACACCCTTTATCTCAATTAGCTCATGCGAGATGGTCTCCACAAGAATATCCTTCCACCCGCGCATCTTCACCAAGTTAAGGCTCTGGTAGAGGCCTTCCATCAAGGCGCGAAGAAGCGATGGGATTCCCCTAAGACGTTCGTAGAAACCGACCTTCCAATGACCTAGATCATCAAGGATATAGCCACCAAATGTGGCAGTGCGGTATGTGGGATCGAAAAGCCTGTAGGGCAACCTTAGTTTTACCCCGATCAGCATGGTCAAGGAGACAGAGAAGGGACTCCGGGATCTCATCATACCCAACATAGTCGTGTGTCTGACATCTCCCAAGCCTGGCCAGGCCATCCGCCCACAAGTTATTGGAGCGTCTGATATGGGTGACATTTATATCCATTTCTGTCATGATATCCATACATTCCTCAATAATATTAGTCAGTGGATGGTTTTGATGGCCCTGTCTGTTGAGAATATGCACAGCATCCAAGCAGTCGCTACAAAGTAAACACCCAGTCCAATCCTTAATTTTTGCTAAATTCAAGCCATGAAGAATTCCCACGAATTCAGCCTTGATGGGGTTGCTATCTATGATAATTTTTCCATTGAACCCAAGGATCCACCGTTGGTCGTTGCTGCTGACCTTTCCACCAAATCCACCAAGTTTGCTAAACGGGTCATAGCTGCCATATGTGAAAATCTCATATCCTGAAAAGGTATCATGACTTAGAGAGGTGTTAGGAATATTACCCGAACTATGGTAAGTACTAGCTTTAGTATTAGTAATAAAATGTATCTCCCTGGTGAGGGTACTAGAGCTCGTACAAACCATATTCGGGGTGATATTAATCTTATTAAAGATGCGTTTATTACGCGCAGTCCAAATATGCCAAAGAGTAGAGATAAAGAGAATATTGACATTCTGCACCGGGTTTTCACATATGTTCTCTTTAATCCAATCAACAAAATAAGTATTTTTATAATTATTCCACTCTTGATGGGAGCAGATGGTTTCCCACACAGCAGTGGCAAGGTGACAGTTTCTGAGAACATGTTCAATATCTTCATCATACGCACAAAACTCACATTTTTTGGAATCAGACAGGCGTCTTTTAAATCTCTGGCAGTTAGTAAGTAATTTCTTATGAAAAGTAAGCCAGAGAAATTTTTTTAACTTTTGGGGAATTTTAAGCTTCCAAATATGTTTCCAGTTAATCAGGGAAGAAGTATTAAGGTCAATCTTAACCAGGGATTCATAAGCCATTTTTATAGTGAACCTCACGTTAACAGAGGGGCCCCAACTAGGACTATCAATTTTACCCATCTCATTGAGACTTGTAATGCTCCGGATGAAGCTCTTTCGTTCTCCTTTTTTTTTGAAGCCCTGAACCTGAGTCCTTTGGACTCCCTCGTGTTTGCTAAACAGGGGGGTACAAGTGTCAGAGTCACCCTAACACACACACTAATTTAAATCTGGCACCCGAGGGGGTTATTTTCTCAAAAAAAAATTGTATGTATGTATGCATTCATATATGATGTTTGTATGAAAGTCTTATGTATGTTTATATATATATATATATATATATATATATATATATATATATATACACACACACACACACACTAGTGTATGCCCATGCCCGAGGGCACGGCGATAAATTTTCTCCCATGATAAAACTCAACCCATAATAACCCATATTTAAAAATAAAAAAAACTTAAAAAAAAATAAAAAATGAAAGAATTTTTTTTAAAAATATTTTAATATAAAAATAATAAAATAATGATGTATGTATGTACGCATGCATACATGCATGCAACACATAAAATGTCATGCATGTTTATCATGCATGACAAAAACCCATACCCCATATTGTACTTTATTATATATATATACATGCTTCAATTTTGTCAAATTTTCAAAAAATTGTATTTAAAGAATGTTTACCAAACGCACATCAATATTTATAAACACAGAAAATTGAATTTTAAAATTGTATTTAAAAATAATGTTTTTGAGTTTTCTGAATACAATACAAAATGGGCCCTTAGAGTTTTTACTTTAAAAGGGAAATCACGTATAAATCAAGAATCCAACATTTTGTTTGCATTTTTAATTGAGCTTCAAGGGTATGATTGGTAACCGCTATTTGTAATGTCAAATGTTACGAGTAGTGTTAAATCAAGTATTGAATAAGAAAATGTGATAAGATAAGAGTTGTACCGTTAAAACCTGGATAAAATAGGAAAAATGATATCAAACCAAGTTTGTATCCCAAGCTTACCATTCCAAGTGCATTGAAGTATTGTACCTCAAGTACATGTGCAACATCTAAATGCATTTGTTTACAAATTTTGTGTAAAAATTTGGTACGTATAGCATTACTCATAAAATAATATTGGCTCACAATCGGGTTATTTTTAACTCACAACAAATGGGATAAGAGACTTTTTGGATGATAAAGAAATACCTTATATCAACTCTTTACGGACCACAACTTAATACTATGTTATTTAAGTTACATTTTTACCCTTGTTGCATTACTACAACCTATACCTCTGTGACATCCTAAAAAGACAAAATTACCCTCATGCAATTAATTATGGGGCATATACCAAATAGTCCCTCGAAAAAAAAATTCATACACGTTTAGTCCAAGCCTTTTTATTTTGCACCAAAAAGTCCTTCACCGTGCCAAAAAGGCTTTACCATGCCGCTGGTGCGAACCTTTAAAGATAAGAGAATAAGGGACTTTTTGGTACAAAATAAAAGGTTTGGACTAAATATGTATTAAAAAAATGTTTGAGTGACTTTTTGGTATTTGATCCATTAATTATTCGATCTCTAAACATGCAAAAATGTTTCACAAGCTTTTGCACATACATTTCTCTCACTAAACCCTCTTTTCCATTCCATTCTTGTGTTTTTCCTTCCGAAAAAGCCTAGTTATTCAAAACTTTCCATTTACAAACCTACAATCCGAGTCAGCCTATCAAGAAAATCATTTTGTGTTAGTTTTCTTTCTTTGTGCACACATAATATTTTTTGAATCGTGGTTTCTTAAATTTTAAATGAAAATCAAGATCAAAAAGGTTGATGCAAGGACTTTTAGTTGCAATACACAATCAACAAAAGAAACAAGAATTTCATCTCGACTCAAAGACAAAGCAAAATGCCAATAATGGGTCAAATAACTAGAAGCTCAATGGTAAGTAGATCGATTCCATCTTATTTTGTTAGTTAAAGTATAATCTTGTAAAACTCGCAAATAAAGGTACAAAAAGAGTTTTCCTAATGTGTATTTTGATCTTGAACTTTTCTGGATTGATTATACTAATAATACTCATTTGCAAAACTTAATTTACTGCAATATATTCTTATAGTGTATTCATAACTTAGTATTATATATATATATATATATATATATATATAAAATAAGGAGTAGAATAGTTGGCACTATTCCATAAGTTGATAACTTAATCAGAGGCTAGGATTAATTGTTGGAAAGTTGAATCCAATGGTTGAAAATTAAGGGTATTTTTGTAAGCTTCTCACAATCCATTATCCTCCCAACCCTAGCATACTTTCATCTTCTTCTTCTCACTCATCCTTCCCCCCCCCCCCCCCCTTTCTCCAGCTGATAATACCACCTACACCGCCCTTCATACGACGTTGTCCCTCCGACCTCTTCCTGTATAAAAAACTCTCTCTCTCTCTCTCTCTCTCTCTCTCTCTCTCTCTCTCTACGACATCTTCTTGAGAACACACACACAGATGCTTGCACACACACACAGACTCACACAGTAAGACTTTCTCACACACAACAAGAGATCTTAACACTTTTTTTTATTTCATTTCGATTTGGGGTTTATACCAACGGATCTGAACACTTTTGGGTTTGTTTATTTTTTATTTTGATTTGGGGTTTATTTATTTATTTAGATTTGCGGTTTATACCTAAATATTCTTTTAAATATTAACAAATCTTTACTACTATTAGGGTATAATTAAAAATCATTACTAATTCTGATTTTTTTTGCTCTTAGGTACCATTGCAGAAGTATTGGGTATTTTTTTATTTGGTGTATTTTTTTATCTCAGGTACCATTTCACTCTAATTCTCTAACTAACTCTATTTCTAAGAATTTATTATTTTGTTTGATTTTTTTATTCTATTGTCCCTTGGTTGTTGTTTAGTGGTTGCGGAGTGTAGAAATTAGTTGTTGTTTAATGGTTAGGAAATGTAGTTTGGTTTCAAAATTCGAGTTGAGAAGTGAACATAAGTAGCAATAACCACAATAACCAAACAATATTTGAAGATTTTATTATTATTTCAAAATTCGAGTTCAGACTCGGTTTATTTATCACTATCGGTGCACTCCTTTACAACGTGGGTGGGGATTACTTTACAATGGGTCTATGTTTACTTTACATTAGGTCTGTTGGTCAATAGTATGATGTATGTTCTGATTATAACATTAAAAGTTTAATCCAGGAAATGGGTTTGTTGGTCTTTATCAAAATGATGGCGGCATTCCTACGAGGTGATGTATCGACCATTTATGATATTGACATTGGTATTATTGACAAAAATTGATTTTTATTCATTATGACATTTGGGTCTGTTGGTCTTTATCAAAATGATGACGGCAATCCTACGAGGTGATGTATCGACCATTTATGCTATTGACATTGGTACTATTGACAAAAATTGATTTTTGTTCATTATGACATTTTCTTAAATTGATTTTTGAAATTATATTATTGATTGTGTTTCTAATGTTTTTTATAGACACGATATGAAATTATATTGAGGAACAACTTGATGCTCTAGGCAGAGTTGTCGATGCTGGTAAGATCAGGTATTAGTACCACATACTTGCTTCATATTGCAATTAGGATCATATACTGCTTTTATTCAATTGCAACCATCAACTTTTTTATGCTTGCCAATTTAGGCTATCATCAATCCTCATTTTGTTTTATGAGAATGAATTTTATGTCTAATGTTGCTTGGCTCAGATATGGAGTTGATGAAATTAGAAAATGATATCTCTCCTCAAGCTATGGAAGTTCCGAAATGATGATCATACCAAGTACTATAGTGCTTCTATACACTCGATTTCAACCCTCACGTCCAACGGTAATGATGCTACCTATTAGTTTCAATATGAAGATCACTCTCGATTAATGATGCTGACAAATCTTTCTTTCAAACCCTTTGGTAGGTTTGGGCAGCTGGATTTACTGCCACATTGCTTCAAAAGCGTAGCTCTTTAGGAGAATCCTCAATTAAGGCTGGAGAAGGAAATGATTTAGAAAGTGGAGGAAAGGAACCTCCGTTTATTCAAATCTTTTTTCTTTTTTCTTTTTTCTTTTTTCTTTTTTCTTTTTTCTTTTTTCTTTTTTCTTTTTTCTTTTTTCTTTTTTCTTTTTTCTTTTTTCTTTTGAGAAGCTCTACTCTTTTTTTCTCAAGTTGCCTGAAGTAAACCAGTAAGTTCCCTAATAGATGATACTTATTTATTTTTAGTTCACAGATTGAATCTAAATAGCAATCTCAAACCCTGTGAAAAAATCTAAAGCAAAAATGGTTAATGACACATGCAGGAGGTTGAGTAAGATTATCTCATTGCTATCAGAAAATTAGCCTCATTGTCCTTCATCTTTACCTATACCGTACAGGTGATAAGGTGATCCTTAGATTGCACCTTTTTCTCATTTTCCCTGATTATGGATGATATATTAGCTAGATTTTGACATTCGAATATGAGCATATGTTTCCTTTTAAATAAATATTGTTTACATAGGTCATCTTCTAATTCTAGATTATTACATATTAGTTCTTTTAAGCTATATGGATTTAATTTTTACAATTGATAATTGGAGGACAATCAATATCTGAAATGCAAACACAAAATCTGTTTTACATTGCTCATCTGGAATTTATGTCGGTTAACTCTCTATTAATTCAAATTTGGAGTTATAGGCTATCCACATTGAATGTTATATTACAGATACATTTGGCGGGTAGAATGAATGAGTTGGTAACTCTTATTCTTTGAGACTGTTATATTGGTGGGAGTTGCAAGTTACCATGGTAGTTTTTCATCAATTGTGGTTTAGTTATTTTTTAGGTATTTGCCATTTAATAATCTGTTTGTTTAAGATTTATTAATTTTTTACTCACTGTCGTATTTGGATCCTTAGTTGGTGTATCTAACAGGGTTGTTGCCCACTTCTTTTCCTTGATAGACCCCTATGGTGAACTCGAAATACCAAGGGATTTTATTGGCTGCAACAACGACATATGGTGATCATGGTGATTTTCATATAGCTTTTGTCGTGGTAGATGCGAAGACTGGTGAAAATTGGCAGTGGCTTTTATTAGAACTGAAATCTGCAGTCTGAACATCTAGCCAAATTACTTTTGTTGTAGATTTTCTTAAGGGTATAAAAGAATCACTTCATGAATTATTTGGAGGAGAGTGGTACCATGGTTATTGTCTACGGTATCTTATCGAGAAACTTAATAGAGATTTGAGAGGGCAGTTTTCGCATGAAGTCAGGCGCCTCATAGTTCAAGATTTTTATGTTACTACTTATGCAATGAAACTCGAGGCCTGTGAACGGTGTGCGGAGAATAGAAAAGCTATCACACCCGAAGCCTATAATTGGGTAATACGTAGTGAATTAGACCACTGAGCAAACACATTTTTTGGAGGGACAAGGTATAATCTCACATGACATCCAACTTCGGACAACTGTTCTACAGTTGGGTATCGGATGCAAATGTAATCGAGTACGAAAAGTAGCGCGTGTCAAACGTTGATCGTTGTTTTCGTTTCACCAACTCTGTACAAAAACCTAAATTACGACTACACTTGCGAGGCAAGTCTAGCGGTAAGTCGAGTATCGAAAATATCCACTGGGATGAGTTGCTAGAATTTATGAGATTTAATATTCCAGAAATAAAAGTGTAAAAGATGATTACAAACTAAAATGGAAAAGATGCATGAAAGGGAAATGTTAATCTAGGTAAGGTATTGAAACTAGATTAACGAAGCGAGTAAAACTATAGGTTGCGTCCAATATCCCTCATCCGAGTTAATTTGTATAAAATGGTTACATGGGTTGACGAGTTATTACGAATGCGTCTCGTTTCGACAGTTAATTAAATGAAGGGTTGTCACGCCCCTAAATTCGCATAACAGCCTACTAAGATTTTGGCGTCAATAAATATCCCGAAAATTGCGCACGAAAGATCGTAAGCACGGGACATACATGATATGCCCCGTCAAATATCCTAGACGCAATAACTAGGACAACGCACCCGAAATAGACCTGTAAACACTATCACCAAAGTCAAGCAACGCGTTAATCCGAGTGAGTTCCATTCAAACACAACCTAATTTAAATTACCTAGAAAGCATGGTAAAAACGCGATAAATAAAGCGGTAAATAAACGCGATAAAGTTACACTAGAAAGCAATGAAATAAAGCATGTAAACTAATTAACAAAGCATGTAAACCTAATTATCAAAGCAAGAAATAAAGGAAATATAACTATATTAAGTGGTAGGGAAGATGAATAGTGCACACTTACAAACCCAAATGGGTGTCAAACCAAGAGAGGAAGAAGAATGAGCTCTCCACACTACAAACCCTAATCTAAACTATCTACCCTCTAATAATATCTAACCATCTATTAAAATAGAAACAAAATTCCTTTATATAGTAAGTTGCAAAAGAAATAAAAGAAAAACAAAAGAAAAAGGAAGAAGAGCAAAATATCTGGCATCACCGGTCGCAGGGGCGCGATCGATCGGTCCCTAACGTAAAATCCCAATGTCTCCTTCCCACGGAAAAATATGAAATCGCGGTCGATCGGTCCCAGGGACGCGACTCTGTTTTCTGCAATCCTTGTTCCATGAAGAGGGGGAAAAAGTTCATTACGAAAACGGGCATATCTTCTTCGTCCGAAATCCAAACGACGCACCGTTTGCGGCCACGCGATGCTAACCCAACGAAATATGCATACATGGAATTTCCATGATCTAGATAAGAAATGTGAATTGACTAAAATGCCTTTGAAGTAGCATCCGACGATGGAACTTCTTCGAAATGCAACGGATCCTCACTTTTAGCGTTCCAATACCTAGTAAAGCACAATTAACCCCTGTAAAACATGTATATATCCAAATCCAAGGTTGTCTGGTTAATGAGCATATATATAGGCATTTAGGATCGTAAAAGCGCTAGAATGCATAAAGAAATAGGGAAGAAATAGGCAATATTTGATACGAATCACACCCCCTAACTTAAACATTGCTAGTCCCTAGTAATGAAACAAACAAAACCAGACCACAGAGGGTGGTACAAGACGTATATATGCATCAAAATATAAATACCACTTTCGTAGGGAACACGATTACATTTAGCATATGTAATAAACCGTTAAACACCTAGGTCACGCTAGTGGACGAGTGTCGTCTCGTGAGGGTTTTCAGGGATGGTACCCACAAACATCACATGGTTTCCTCAAAATATGCCCAACCCAACATGCGACAAGCCCAACAATGGCGAAAAAGATTTCATACCCATTATTAGCAAAGTGAATGAATTCAAACAAAGGTCCAAAATCATTAACATTATAGAATGCACCTCATAGAATTGAAACCTTAAAGTGTGGGAGGGGGACGAGCACATGCAAAGTTTGATTTGGCAAAAACTTATATAAACCGGATACTAAATTAAAGCAAGCATATATTCAATCCTCACGGGCATTACGCTCATCAAGTGAATTCACTCGAAATAGGGAGGTAACATACGGAACATGCAGGCATAAAGAGTAAATGTAAATGGAAACTAGGCCGCACACATGTCACAAATGAAGAACGCTATATATAAACTGAAAAAATGTAATCTCAATGAAAGATACCGCACATTAAAAAAGGCGAAATGTATTTTCACATATTATCAAAACTATTTAAAATTTTAAATTACATCCACTTTAAGATCACCTAGGACTTTATAGGGTTGTAATGTAGGCTAGGCTATGGTACGAAATGAAGGAATGTATGTACGGATTCAAAGTGTTCGGAATGAAAACTCGAGATAATGGAAAAATGAGGGCAATATCAAAATTGGAAAACAAGTTCCAAAAAAGCATTGAATATAACAATGGGAGAGCAATCAAATCTTATTGAACTATACACAACATTTACAACATTCTCTTTCTTTTCTTTTCTTCTTTTTCTCATGTTTTTTTCTTTTTCTTTTTGCTTTCTCTTTTTCATCACTTCTTCACTTTTTTCTTTTCTTTACTTTTCAAACTCTCATATGACTAAATTGCAACCGACATCACAATAACAACATTCAATCCCAAGTAACATTCCAAACAAAGGTATGCAAAGTGTATGTATGGCTTAAAACTCCAATTCAGAGTTGGTTATGGGAATGAGGTTATGAAATGAAAGGCTATATTTAGGCTCAAAGGGGTTAACGAGAGTAAACATATAAGGGTGAGGTCAAGGCTAATATGGGTGATATAACAAAGATGGTCTATAATCATTTCCAAAAGTTTATGCAATTCTCGAGTCAAAACAATATATGAAAATCATGATCAAGTAACACATTTCAAGTATGAACTCAATTAATGAACGATCAAATGAAAGAATAGTGAGATTGCCGACGAATTCAACGTTTTCAATGAGAAAATAATAATGTATACACTCACAAACGACGAAAGATACAAAGCTTACTCGGTGTAAGTATATACAATTCAACAAAAGATTACCGAGTTACAAAAATCTTAAACCAAATCAATTAGAACAATAAAAGTGCATGTGCTCACGGGATTAAAGTTTAATTCATGAAGTTATTCATAATATCAATAATCGAGGACTAAAGTCTAATAACTTCTAAAATCGAGAACATGCATCATTGGGTTGTCTATTGGATCGGGAAATTATAAAATTTACCATCGAAAACAAGGTCAAAATGCCCAAAAAACGAAAAAAAAAAAAAAATCTTTTTAAAATTTTTGAATTTTTCTAAGAAAAGCATACTAAGCAACTAACATGTGAGCAAAAATATGGACTAACAAAAGAAATGGATAGAATATCCCACACCCCCTAACTTAAAACTTGACATTGTCCTCAATGTAAATTAAGAACCAAGTTAAAGAGAGAAAAAGAGCGATATTACCCAAAATTGGAGCGATCCCCATAAGAACAAGTCCAAAGAATCTACAAAAAAAGTTAGTACCGAGCATAGCAAAAACAAATAACAAAAAATTAACTAATTACACTAAACTAAAAAAAAAGAATAAAAAGCTAACTATATACAACCTACTATTTAGGCTTCACACTAACTATACACTAGAAGTTTAAATAGCTGACGGTCCACCGTAAAAACAATTTGACTTTGGAGGATAACCGGTGTACCCTCACAAACAAGCAGACCGTTCGAAAAATATGAATTCCGTTTTAACAACGGAAGGCATGTGTAAGGCGTAAGAAAGGAACCATCGCCAATTAAAATTTTTGGAGGGACGATGGGGGGGTTTGGATTGAACGGGTGACAAAAACAAGTGGGGACCGAGAAAAGCCGAATATCCTCCCAATGATTTTCAAATTGGAATGGGAGGCGACGCACATAAAGGCAAAGATGCGATTGTGGAGGGCGACTCGAGCAAGTACTCCTCATCGGCGAAAATGTTTAAAACATTAAAGTTTGAAACCGAATCATCGAGTACTTGTGACGGTGTGATAATAGAGAGTGAAAATGGGGATGAAAGAAATTCAAACTCATGAGATGAATCATCATCGCATGAAGATTGAGTTTCGAAGGAAATAATATCGTTTTCAATGAAATGTTCTTCTTTGGGAGCCAAAGAAGAAATCATTTCATTGCAAATAGATATTACGTCATTTTCATCCTCACTTTCAATATCTATGATGCAATGGGCAAAGTCTATAATGGTTTGTTCCAAAGTTGGCACAAGTACCTCATTTGGTTCAAAACATTCCTCGACTTCGAAAGTCTCAGAAGCAAAATCGTCGTCGAACTCAAATAGTACATCCAAGTCATGTTCCCACAAATGATTTTCTTTCCGATAACAATTTTCAATTTTCTCATTTTCATACATACGCAAACCCTCACCAAATGTCATGGGTCGAGGTGCGGATGCATAAAAATGGAAACTTTGAAAGTTACTATTGGACTTAAACGAAACCTCATTATGATAGGAATTTTGAAAACTATTGCAATTCATTTAAAAATTCCTATTATAAGGAGGTAAGGGCCCAAAATCATTATCATCATCATCAAAATTCCAATAACCCAA
This sequence comes from Sambucus nigra, assembly GCA_949130495.1. Lineage (NCBI taxonomy): Eukaryota > Viridiplantae > Streptophyta > Magnoliopsida > Dipsacales > Adoxaceae > Sambucus > Sambucus nigra. The sequence goes on along the minus strand of OX422215.1, from coordinate 296,680,555 downwards.
ATTTTGACTTTCGTTATACTCGCCCAAAGTCTATCTGAATTTATTACACTTTGGGATTCTAAGTATTCATCGAAAGTCATAGGCTTGCGAGAATTTTGAGAATTATAACAATGATTACCGAAAGAATTGGAATAAGACATGCTTACCCCAAAAATGTCTCAAGTGGCGAATTCCACAAAATAGGTGCGCGCGGGAAAAATACGAGCATTTCTAAGTGCTCAAATGTGGAAGTCCAGCAAAATATTAGCAAATAATACAAATAGAAAGAAAATACTATGAAATTCTAAATCAAATAAAGTCTAAAAAAAACTAGTCCCCGACAACGATGCCATTTTGATCGAGTGCGAAAAGTAGCGCGTGCCAAACGTTGATCGTTGTTTTCGTTTCGCCAACTCAATACAAAAATCAAAATTACGACTACACTTGCGGGGCAAGTCTAGCGGTAAGTCGGGTATCGAAAATATCCACTGGGACGAGTTGCTAGAATTTATGAGATTTAATATTCCGAAAATAAAAGTGTAAAAGATGATTACAAACTAAAAAGGAAAAGATGCATGAAAGGGAAATATTAATCTAGGCAAGGTATTGAAACTAGACTAACAAAGCAAGTAAAACTATAGGTTGCGTCGAATATCCTTCACCCGAGTTAATTTGTATAAAATAGTTACATGGGTCGACGAGTTATTAAGAATGCGTCTCGTTTCGACAGTTAATTAAATCAAGGGTTGTCACGCCCCTAAATCAACATAAGAGCCTAATAAGATTTTGGCGTCAACAAATATCCCAGAAATTGCGCACGAAAGGTCGTAAGAACGGGACATACATGATATGCCCCGTCGAATCTCCTAGGCGCAATAACTAGGATAACGCACCCAATATAGACCCGTAAACACCATCACCAAAGCCAAGCAATGTGTTAACCCGAGTGAGTTCCATTCAAACAGAACCTAATTTAAATTACCTAGAAAGCATGGTAAAAATGCGATAAATAAAGCGATAAATAAACGCGATAAAGTTACACTAGAAAGTAATGAAAGAAAGCATGTAAACTAATTAACAAAGCATGTAAACCTAATTATCAAAGCAAGAAATAAAGGAAATAGAACTATATTAAATGGTAGGGAAGATGAATAGTGCACACTTTCAAACCCAAATGGGTGTCAAACCAAGAGAGGAAGAAGAATGAGCTCTCCACCCTCCAAATCCTAATCTAAACTATCTACCCTCTAATAATATCTAACCATCTATTAAAATAGAAACAAAATTCCTTTATATAGTAAGTTGCAAAAGAAATAAAAGAAAAACAAAAGAAAAAGGAAGAAGAGCAAAATATCTGGCATCACCGGTCGACCGGTCGCAGGGGCGCGGTCGACCGGTCCCTAAGGCAAAAGCCCACTGTCTCATTCCCATGGCAAAATATGAAATCGCGGTCGACCGGTCCCAGGGACGCGGGTGACTGGTACTCTATTTTTTGCAATCATTGTTCCATGAAAAGGGATAAAGGTCCATTACGAAAATGGGTATATCTTCTTCGTCTGAACTCCAAATGACGCACCATTTACGGCCATGCGATGCTAACTAAATGAACTACGCATCCGTGGAATTTCCATAAGCTAGATGAGAAATGTGAATTAACTTAAATGCCCTTAGAGTAGCGTCCGATGACGGAACTTCTCCTAATTGCAACGGATCCTCACTTTTAGCGTTCCAATACCTAGAAAAGCATAATTAACCCCTACAAAACATGTAAATATCCAAATCCAAGGTTTTCTGGTTAATGAGCATAAATATAGGCATTTAGGACCGTAAAAGCGCTAGAATGCATAAAGAAATAGGTGAGAAATATGCATTATTTGATACGAATCAAAATGAATTGCCCATAACTTAGAATTGCTCTATAAATGGCGAGTTGATTCTGATCAGTGGGTAACAAAGCTAACACCATCTACGGAGGAAAAGCTAGAGAACGAGGCTATAAAAGCGCACTCATTTCAAGTAGCTCCTCCCCGCAAGTACCCTACTCTCTATATACATGTAGAAATGTAGAATTGGTAACCTACTTGCTGCAATCTAGTATTTGATTTTCATAGCGTGTTTTGTAATTGCATTCATCATTTGTTTTGATACATTTTACATGTTGACAACAACAGGTGAAAATGTTGAGCGTGATGTTGTGCATAAAGCCCTTATGTCCTTATTGTTTGAAATCAGTCCAAAAGTATGACTTTTAAAACATCCTTATTACCTTAGTACTGGTTGCACTTTCCTCTTCTCTATATTTAATACCCAAACAATAATCAAAGCATCCATAACATGTTTGTGAAAATGGTTATGATAATAAACTTTACACGTTTAAGTTTTATGCTTTTAAAATGGCTTGATATATAATTATATTTACACATAATTGCTTAATATGGTTGTTGATACCAAATTTAGTCTGCTGACATGGCCCAATTGAGTAAAGACACGTGGCAATCTACATGGCAACAACAATCATTTTCGAGGAACTCACACGCTCTGAGGAACTCATACGCTCCGAAGAACAAGAACTCTCCGAGGAACTCATACGCTCCGAGGAACAAGAACTGTCCGAGGAACTCATATGCTCCGAGGAACAAGACTTCTCCGAGGAACTCATATGCTCCGAGAAATAAGACCTCTCCGAAGAACTCTTAAGTGTAGAGAAGCTTAGGCGGTCCGAGCAACTCAGGCGGTCCGAGCTGCATCTCGAACAAAGCATTAATAGCTGGATAATCAATAGTTCGACTGATTCATTAAATGCTTATCATTCAGATGCACACGCTAAAGGGGCATTGAATGTATTACCCTTTCATATGTACATCATTTAATGTATTACCCTTTCACATTACAGCCTCAGGGCTATAAATACATTGTACAATCCTCATTGTAAGGGGACCGGAATTTCTTGATAGAACTTGTAATCGAGAATTCCTAAACACTCAGCAATAACAAAACAGTGGACGTAGGCCATTCTTATAAGGTTGAACCACTTTAAAATTCTTTGTCTCATTTATTTATCTGTGATTGAATAATTAGAGTGATCTAATTTTTTACATCAACAGATTGGCGCCGTCTGTGGGAACGACTGGTAATATCGTTTTCTCACCAAAAACAGTCCATTACAAATGGCTGATATTCCAGAATCCAGCAATCGAAATGCTGGAACCCCTCCAAATCCATCTGCTCCGCCAAATATTCCAGATCTTGCTGGAATAATGACAAATCTGGCTCAGGGCCAGACCGTCATGCAAGAAATAATGCGACAACTCATCCAAACCCTCCATGGCGGTGCACCTACCCATTCAGGACTGCGGAGTATTCAAAGAAACACCCGTGCGCCATCCTCGCGTACTAGGCGTACCAATTCATATCGTAATAAGAAATCTGAAGATTTTTCTTACCAACCTAGACGAACTTCGTCAGTGCGAGCCACAGATACTGAACAACGTGTCACTCTCTCTCCAAAAAGGACTAGTGCGCTAGAGAGGTTAAGCAGGGTATCACCTTTCAATCGATTAGGACCTAGAAGGAGTAGAAGTCCTCCTAAAGTCGTATCGAGGAGTTTTTGACGACCATCAGATTTAAGGGAAGGATCTGCCCAGTCGCGACTAGCTGGTCGTCAAGATAGATCCTATGATCGACCAGCTGCTCGTCAGGATAGATCCTAGGAAGCCACTTCAACGCGATCAGTTGCACGAACCAACAGGCCCGAGGAAGGAAATGATGCATGGAAAGGATCTATTCAGAGGCTGGAGGATAGATTAGGGGAAATGGCTAAGGCCAAGAACCCTCTACAGCGAACCTTTGTTCGAGGAACACCTTTTGTCCAGCTCATTATAGATTTTACAACACCATCAAAGTTCAAAGCACCTGTCATGACTCCTAAATATGATGGAAAGACTGACCCTGTCCTTCATATAGAACAATACCAAGCTGCAGCCGACATCTATGCTGTTCCAGATGAGATGAGATGCAGGGCATTCTCGGGAACTCTTACCGGATCTGCTCAAATATGGTATAATAATCTTCCTCGGGGTAAGATCTCAACTTTCTTCAACTGGCCGAGTTATTCATTGGGAATTTCTATTTTGGGGCAAAGCCAATTAAACGAGTAGCACATTTGTTAAGTGGTAGACAAAAAGCTGGTGAGAGTACCAGAGATTAAATAACTCGTTTTAATAACGAGAAACTCAAAGTCATTGATTACGAGGAGAAGACAGAGATTACTGCTTTGATGAGTGGACTACTGCCGAATAAGTTGTACTACACTTTGGCCAAAGATCCACCTCAAACCATGTCCGACCTAATGGGAAAAGCGTCCAAGATTATGAATGCCGAGGAGGCTATGGCTGTGAAGAAGAATATGGATGCTAAAGAAACCAAGGTGGAAGGTGATAAAGCTAAGAAGAAAGAGCATAAGAACAACGGTAATGACAAACATTCAAAAAATAGGTCAGTATGGGATGTAATGAAGAAATATGATAATTATACTCCTTTGAAGAAGGATATCAACCATGTTCTAAAAGAAATAAAGAACAACGAGGAACTAAATTGGCCAGAGAAGATGAAGGCAGACCCTGACAAGAGGAATAAGGCAAAGTATTGCGAGTTTCATAAAGATCATGGCCATATGACCAAGAACTGCATAGCTCTTCAGAATGAGATTGAAACACTCATCAGAAGAGGAAAGCTGTCAAAGTATGTTGATCGTGGAAGCGAAAGAAGAAACAACGACCGAGCAAGAGAGAGGTCTAGATCTCCTCGTCGAGGAGAGGAGAATAAGAAAAGAAACCATGAAGTTGATCCAGAAGACGACCCCGATTTTCCCAAGAGACCAAGGCAGCCAGAACGAGAGGTATTCTCAATACGCTTCGGGTCATTTGACTGTAATGTTATTACAGGTGGAGATGCAGGAGGAGGAGACCTCACTGCAGAGAGAAAAGCTTACCTCGGTGAGGCTCAAGCTTGCTCATACATTCAGCGAATAAATCTAGCTGAGGATGATCACCCGAGAAAGGTGAACAAAGAGAAGTTGGTCATTGGGTTCTCGAAGAATGACCTCACAGGTGTTCTATATCCTCATTATGACCCATTGGTGATCAAGATGAGAATGAAGGAGGTAATGATTTCAAGAGTACTGGTGGACAATGGTAGCTCGGCAGACATCATGTTCTACTCGTGCTTCGATAGTTTAAATTTAAAGTTATCTCAACTGGAGCCTTATCATAGACCCCTCATCGATTTTACTGGTGAGAAGGTATTTCCACTTGGGACGATCAAGTTGGATATATTCATTGGCACGTGGCCTGCTTGTCGAACAGAAAGAATCCGCTTCTTTGTGATGGATAAGAATGTTCAATCATCATACAATATCATCATGGGAAGAATAGGATTGAAAAAATTTGAGGTTGTACCATCTACTGTGCATCAGTGCCTAAAATTTCCAACAAATTTTGGAGTAGGAGTTGTGAAAGGTGACCAGAAAGTAGCTCGGGAATGCTATTATTCATCCGCCGAGCAAGAAGAACTGGAGGAATCAAGGAAAAATACTACTACCTATCAAGTGGAAGAAGATGCAGAAATTGAAACATTGGATCCTAGAGATGAATCGCAACTCGTGAAGGGTCAAGTGGTGGAAGCTACTGAAAACATCATTCTGGACGACGAGCACCCTGAGCGAACTACTCAAGTAGGTTCATCGTTGGAAGTCTCATTGAAACAGGAATTGATAACTTTCCTCAGAAGCAGAAAGAAAACTTTTGCATGGAGTCATGAAGATATGCCTGGGATAGACCCAAATTTCTTATGTCACGAGCTCAATGTGAATAAAGAGATCAAGCCAGTGAAGCAGAGAAGAAGAGTGTTTAGCCCCGAGAAGAACCAAGATATACAGGAGGAAGTCGAGAAGCTCCAGAAAGCTTGTTTCATTGAAGATGTTAAATATCCAGACTGGTTAGCAAATGTGGTGATGGTAAAGAAGAAAAATAACAAGTGGAGGATGTGTGTAGACTTTATCGACCTCAACAAAGCATGCCCAAAAGATCACTTTCCATTGCCCCGAATTGATCAACTGGTAGATGCTACCTCGGGACACGAGCTGCTGAGCTTCATGGATGCTTATTCTGGCTACAATCAAATTAAAATGAAACCTGAAGACAGGGAAAGTACTTCTTTCATTACCCCTAGGGGAACTTATTGTTATAATGTTATGCCTTTTGGTTTGAAAAATGCAAGTGCGACATATCAGCGGCTGATGAACAAGGTATTTGCTGAACAAATTAGTGACAACATGGAAGTCTATGTTGACGATATGCTGACAAAGAGCAAGAAATCTGTCGATCATCTAGTTGACTTAAGTCAGACCTTTGATCAACTGGATAAATATCAAATGAAGCTGAACCCGACGAAGTGCATATTTGGAGTACGAGAAGGCATGTGTCTCGGGTACATTGTCAATCAACGAGGCATTGAAGAAAATCCTGAGAAGATCAAAGCTCTATTAGGGCTGCGATCTCCAACGACGAAGAAAGAGGTGCAAAGTCTTACAGGACGAGTCGCAGCACTCAACAGATTTGTGTCACGAGCAACTGATAGATGTCTCCCATTCTTCAAGACACTCAGAAAGACTTTTGAGTGGAATGATGAATGTGAGAAGGCTTTTCAAGACTTGAAGAAATACTTGGGAGCACCTCTACTGTTGTCCAGGCCGGTGATGGGAGAAAAATTGTATTTGTACCTAGCAGCGTTCGATAATGCAGTTAGCTCGGCGTTGATCAGAGTGGAGAATGGAGTGCAAAAACCAATTTACTACACAAGTAAGGCCTTCCGAGGAGCAGAGATCAGATATCCAAGGCTGGAGAAATTAGCACTAGCGTTGATTGAGGCAAGTAGGAGAATGAGCTCATACTTTCAGGCTCATACCATAGTCATATATACTGATATGCCTTTGAGGCAATCCCTTCATAAACCAGAAAAATCAGAGAGATTGGTGTACTGGGCAATAGAGCTCGGTGAATATGATATAGTCTATGAACCCAGATCATCACTAAAAGGGCAAGTTGTGGCAGATTTTATAGCAGAGTTCACCTATCCTGATACCCCCGAGGAGCAAAAGTTACTCGTTGATCAGCCTGTGGATGTTACAAGATCAATAAACACAAGCTCGGACCAATTCCGATTGGTAAAAGGGCAAATGGATATTGCAAGATCATCAAATTCAAGATCAGACCAATTCCGATTGGTAAAAGGGCAAGAAGAGATGATTGATGAAAAGAAAGAAATATCCGGGGAGGATGAAAGGAGGCAACAAATATTTCACCCAGGATCTCTGACTGATCAGAAATTTGAAGACGAGTTACCTATATGGAGGCTATATGTAGATGGCTCATCTTGCACTGCAGGATGTAGCGCGGGGATAGTTTTGAGCACTCCGGACGAGGTCGACATGGAATACGCCCTGCGTTTCCAATTCAAAGCTTCCAATAATGAGGCTGAGTATGAGGCTATGATAGCAGGTCTTAATCTGGCAAAAGTTATGGAGGCGCAGCAAGTTATGGTCTTCAGTGATTCTCAATTGATCGTAAACCAAATGATGGGAGTATATGCAGTTAGAGGAGAATTAATGATCAGATATCATGCAAAGGCGAAGGAGCTGGTGTCAGAATTTGTCGCTATTCAGCTGGTCAGAATACCAAGAATGGAGAATACGAGAACAGACGCCCTAGCTCGACTAGCATCAGCTACTCGCACTGAGCTACGACGAACATTCCCAATTGAAGTGTTAGCTGGTCGGAGCATAGATGAAGATCTGACGATGAACTTTATTACCCTTAATTTAAGATCATCTTGGATGGATCCTATCAGGGCATATATTGAGGAGGGAGAATTACCAATTGACAAGCTCGCGACCAAGAAATTAAAGTTTAAAGTTGCTCGGTACGTATTAACTAATGGTATTTTATATAGGCGGGGAATTATGGCAGGTTTGCAGAGATGTGTACATCCCTCCGAGTGAATGAATTGATTGAAGAGATCCATGAAGGGTCCTATGGAGCACGTGTAGCAGGTCGGACGCTTTTGCAAAGGGTGATGACGCAGGGATACTACTGGCCAACGATGAGGGCTGATTGTATAGCCTATGCCAAGAAATGTGACAAGTGCCAACGTTTTTCCTCCATCCGAAGAACTCCACAAGCATTGTTGACACCCATAACTTCCCCTTGGCCATTTTCCATGTGGGGAATTGATTTGGTTGGGCCACTGCCAATAACCCGAGGAAGATTCAAATACCTCGTCGTCGCAGTTGATTATTTCACTAAGTGGGTAGAAGTTGAGCCTCTTATCGATATGACGTACGAGAAGGTGTACCAATTTGTTTGGAAGAACATCATTTATCGATATTGTCTTCCTCATGCTTTCATCACAGACCATGGAACACAATTTGATAACGAGGATTTCGCTGCCTATTGCCATCAATCAAATATTTTGAAGGTCCACTCAGTGCCAGGCCATCCTCAGAGCAATGGACAAACAGAAGTGACAAACAGAACGCTGCTAAATAGCTTGAAGAAAAGACTGGATGATGCGAAAGCAAACTGGATTAACGAGCTACAATCAGTACTTTGGACTTACCGAACTACTCCCCGAGTAGCAACAGGAGAATCACCATACATGCTGGCGTTTAGAAGTGAAGCTATTATACCTGCCAAGTTGGGCCTCCCAACACACAGGGTACTGAATTTCAATTCCCCTGTCAGCGACTTAATGAGAAGGCTGGATTTAGACATGCTCGAGGAAGTTAGAGAAGAAGCAGCCATTCGAAACGCTGCTTACCAGCAGCGAACAGCTTTGTTTTACAACAAGAGAGTGAAGAAGTGCGACCTGAAAGAAGGAGACTATGTGCTGAAGAAAGTAATTCAAAAGCACAATAAACTGGAGGCAAACTGGCATGGACCATACTGAGTTACAGAAGTTGTTCGACCAGGAACTTACCGAATAGCAACTTTGGAAGGCGAGGAGTTTAAGAATGCCTGGAATGCAGAGCACCTACGCAAGTATTATCAATGATGAATAAAATGAAGATATTCTGCCGAATTCTTTCTTTTTATTGAAAGTTTTTCGGGGAATAGTGCTACACACTACTCAGGGAAAAACTCAGCAAAGCTCGGGCTGCTCAAATTTTTTCTCGAAAACGCCAGCTAAGGTTGGTCGAGAAACCAATATTCCTTCGGGAAGTAAAGCTACCAATATTCCTCCGGGAAGTAAAGCTACATATATTCCTCCGAGAAGTAAAGCTACCTATATTCCTCCGGGAAGTAAAGCTACCAATATTCCTCCGGGAAGTAAAGCTACCTATATTCCTCCGGGAAGTAAAGCTAACAATATTCCTCCGGGAAGTAAAGCTACCAATATTCCTCCGGGAAGAAAAAATTTTGTATTCCTCCGGGAAGAAAAACTTTCTATTCCTAAGGGAAGTAAAACTATATGTTCCTCAGGAAATAAAAGTATTCCTTAAAATGTCAACTTATGTCGGTTAGAAAGTAAATATATTCTCGAAAATGCCAACTTGAGTTGGTCGGGAGGTAAAATCATTCCAAAAAGTACCAACTATGGCTGGTCGGGGATAAAAACCCACCAACTGTAGTAAGTCGACAAGGAAATTTTACCGACCTTGGTTGGTCGAAAACATTTAAGAAAAAATCTACTAACTATGGCTGGTCGGGGATAAAAACCCACTAACGGTAGTTGGTCGACAAGTAAAATTCAACGATCTTGGTTGGTCGGAAACATTTTAAACATTTTTTATACTCGTAACTTTATTATTAAGTGATAGAGCAACATTTTTTATACTTGTAACTTTATTATTAAGTGATCGAGCAACATTTTTAATACTTGTAACTTTATTATTAAGTGATCGAGCAACATTTTTTATACTTGTAACTTTATTATTAAGTGTTCGAGCAGCATTTTTGATACTTGTAACTTTTTACTAAGTTGGTTGAGAAACAAAACGTTATGTTTGACAAATGATTACCACAATATTTTTTATACTAGTAACTTTTTAATTATTACTGAGTTGGTCGAGAAACAAAACTTGGGTATAACAAGAGATTCACACTACTCGACAATAAGTTGGTCGACAAACAACACAACATTATTATCTTTTTAACAGATATGCATGCACAGGTGTAAAGTATTACAAGACAATAGCGATTAAGATTGCAAACAAAAATGAAAGTCTTTCATTAAATTCAAAATAAGATACATTGATAAGGAAATGAAAGTTACATTGATATTGAAATGTATATTAACAACTACATATTCATATTCTACTGGTCTTTTCCCCTCTGCTTTTGACACAGGTTCCTCGCCAGCAGGCGGCACATTTAAAGCCAGAGGAGAATTTATGAAATTGAGATCCTTCAACATCCTGACATTCATCACGGATGGTCGATATAGGAGATGCTCGGGACAAGATATCTCGGCTTGAGATTGTAGATTGTAGTCACCGAGATACTTTGAAATCAAGCTCCGAGGAATGGCCCTTGCAGGGATCCAACTCATATCCAATTTATACGGTGGCATAGGTAAGTCGAGCAGACCGGGATCATGGTAGTCCCTCAGGTAATGACCCTGTTCGAGCTGCAGCACACCTAAGTCATTCAACCAGCCTTGCTTGTAGCCCTCATTATTGGCATTCTGGATACGATCGTCTAAGTGGTAGAGCGCTTCGTTGTATCCAGCCATCCAGAACTCCCTGGGTTGTTTGTGGAACTGATATGTTAGTCTGTCTAGCTGCTCGTGGATATTTTTTATGAAGATTTCTTTATTCTCCAAGGTAGACTTCTGCGTGGAGATCTGCTCTTCCAGGTCTCTAATCTTCTTTAACATTTCATCCAAAGCTCGGTTCTTCGCCATCAGCTGGAAGGCCTGGTTTTCTAATGCAGACTGAGTCCTCTGCTCCTCGACAGGAACCCGAGCTGCTCTTGCTCATCCACGAGTTGATGTAGAGGGGACAGCTCTCTTTAAGGTTTCCAACTCGTCCCTCAAGTTGGCGTTCTCAACCTCTAAGAACGAGAATCCCTCATCAGTCACTGGGATTAAAGCTTTTGAAGAAGAGGCTGCAGACTTCAATTGTGACAGCTCCTTTTGCAAGTTGTTGTTTTCTTGCTCCAGCAACTCGGAAATCTGTCCGCATTCCTCAACCTCACCCCTCAAGGTTCTCTCCCTCACATCATACCCAGCAAAAAGCTTCTCGTAGCCCTTGTCGGTAATGATCATCTTGTACTTCTTGTCGTACCCCTGATGCAACAGGGTAGTTGATTCTTTGTATTGTAGCTAAAGGTCTTCGAGGGTGACTTGGAGATCCTCGATCATGTCATAATAGGCCACATTATTGGCCACCGCTCGATCAAGTAGACACTTAAGATATTGATATGATTCAACTGCCTGTTCTGAAGCATCCTGATCGAGGATGTCGATAACTTGTAATGCACTCAGGTTTGTGTGACCAGCCTTGAAGTATTCATTGCATTGTCGCAGCAGCTTTGTATCATGGGCAGATAACAATTCCATCCTGGCCAGAAACTAGCAGATAAAGAAAGAGCAATCATTAATAAAAAGTACAAGCAGAGTATGAATAGAAGATAGACAACAGTATGTAAAAAAGTCCAAGTTTTATTAGATCATAAGGTTCAGAATTACATGTTGAAGATTACATATGACAAAAGAAAAATATAAAGATAAACACGAATAACTCTACACCTTCTCCTTGTCTCCCAAAACCTTCTCAGGAGGCTGGGATGAAGAGGTAGGTTGCTCGGAGGGAATGGATTGTTGCTCGGGGAGAACAGACAGTTGCTCGGAGGAAGTAACGATTTGCTGAACTTCCTCGTTAGCAGGCTGGATGGCTGGGGGATGGTCTCCCATCACCATTAAAGACTCTTCTGAGGCAGCTTCGTCCTCTTCTTCATCTTCTGGAGTTAGAGGGGGACTAGGGATATGTCTCTGGAAGAGCTCGGAAGACTCGTCGACCTTCATCTCCTAAAGAGCTGCGACCCATCCATCTCGGAAGTACTTTAGGCTGCCATATTCAACTTGTGACATTATGGCAGCCAACCCCTTATTCCACCCCTTGTCCCAGCCAGCGCTGAAGGACTTCTTCACAGCTATCTTCCTCTTCATCTTCTCCGAGGAAAGCTTCTCGGACAGTAGGTTCTCAGCAGCTTTCAATTTATTTTCTACCTCCTCCTTCTGCCGACCTACTTCCTGAAACTGGCCCAACCTTTCTTCAGCAACCCTGAGCTTATCTTCAAGCTCCCCAGCAGTTTTGAGCTTCTCTTCAAGCTCTTTATTTGCCTTCTCCGGGGCATTCTTTTTCTTCTCCAACTCTTTGGAGACTTCAGCAACTCGAGCTTTCTCCTGCTCGGTGGATGCAAGTTTCTTCTCCCAAACAGCTTTGTCATCAGCATATTTCTGGCGAGAATCTGCTAGAGACTTGGTAGCTTCTTCCAGAGCTCCCTCCACACTGGACGAAGAGCATGAAGCTTTAATTGCTTCATCCTTCTTCAAAATTATATTGAAGCAGCTCGTCAACTGTGAAAGTAAAAAGAAAACAAGTCAGAAACAGAAATGACAAAGGAAGTATGAAAAGTTCAAAGTAAGAAGACTTACAGAAGCAAGGTGACGAGCAGATAACGAGGTGACCATATCCCGAGTAAGGTTTTCTTCAGTACCTTGGACCTCGAGAATGATCCAGGACTTTACCGAGCTCATGGCAGAGCTCGGGGGAATAAAAGTTGGAACCCCAGTTCTAGTAGCTGGGGTCTGAGTGATGGTGTTAGCCAAATTGACCGAGGAGCTCTTCTTCGGCCTCCTAGGGGGAACAGGGATAGATTTAACTAAGGAAGAATCCTTGATCGGTGATATTACAATCACCTCTCCAGGAGCAGTAGACCTGCTCACAGCCACTACGGGCTTCTCTACAACCTTCACAACTGCAGCAGTCGAGGAAGGCGCATCACTTTTCTTTGTCCCTTCTGGGACATCAGTCTTACTCTTTTTGGCCTCTCCAGAACCAGAGGCAGGTTTCTCAAACAGAATGGGAGGTCTTCTTCTCTTCATCCTTTCGCTTAAAGGGATGTGATATTCAGGTGAGGAGCTAGCAGAAGCTGGTACTGGCTCTGCGTCACTTATTACTGGACGAGCAGTAAAAGAGGTTGTGTAGCTCTTGTACTGCAGCAGATATGAAGCTGATCTAATGTGCTCATCGGCAACACTCTGATGTAGACTCCAGATAAGTTTCAAATGCCTTATATTGACATCTTCTTCTTTTGGGCACTTTCTTTTGCTATCAACTGCAAATAAATAAACATTGCCATCAATGACACATTTTATCAAACATAAAGGAAGCATAATTTCAAAATAAATAAAACGAAATAAAAATAACCTATCCCATTGTCATAAGGAGGGCATTTGGGACCCTGGTAAACCTCATCTCCAGTTAATGGAGGGTGTTGCCAATTTTTTATGACAACCCCGTGTTTAAAATAATCCCTATTGGCATCAGGGAGATTGTCTACTAAGGCTCTATTTAAAAATATAGTTTTTAAATAAAAAATATTATCATTAACCGCCCATCTATAGCAGTACATGATTTCTGGAATTACTATGCGAGTTCCATGGACTTGATTTAATTTATGCGCCCCATTAACTATTCTCCATGTGTTGGGGGCTATTCTTGCAGGAACAACGTCAAAGTAATGACAGAATTCCATACACAAGGGATTTGGTGGAAAAGAAAATCCACACTCAGCAATAAAGAGGTTGGGGAACCAATGTCCCTCAGCCAAATGGAAATAATCGGAAGGCTCAGAAAGCTCTTCCAAAACAACCCAGGAGGGAATGGAAAAATTAGAGCGAAATTTATCAAGAGATTCAACAGGGTAAACCATGGTGAATAAAGGAAATAAAGAAGAAAGAAGAAGATCTTACAGAAAAAAAGTGGATCTGTTGACAACGAACGATGGAAGAAGATGAATACACAGGAGAGAAGAAGACTATGGAAAACTCGAAAGTATAAATTTGGAAAAGTATAAGACGATGAGATTGTATGTGATGCTTAAATACCTTGCCTTGGGAAAAGGAAAAAGTAATGATTACGAAAAAAACGATTACGCTACCGGTGGCTAAAAGGACAAAAAGTAAGATGGAATCGAAGCAAGCAGAAAAGTTCAAAAAAGCTTAATTTTACGAAGGAGAAATAAATACAAAAGACTCCTAAATATCAGGAGGACCATTTAAAACTACCATATTCTGAGAAAAAATGTTCCATACTCCTCAAATTTCGAACTATGAAACATTGGGGGCTTCTGTTGATACCAAATTTAGTCTGCTGACATGGCCCAATTGAGTAAAGACACGTGGCAATCTACATGGCAACAACAATCATTTCCAAGTAACTCACACGCTCCGAGGAACTCATACGCTCTGAAGAACAAGAACTCTCCGAGGAACTCATACGCTCCGAGGAACAAGAACTCTCCGAGGAACTTATACGCTCCGAGGAACAAGACTTCTCCAAGGAACTCATACGCTCCGAGGAACAAGACCTCTCCGAGGAACTCTTAAGTGTCGAGAAGCTTAGGCGGTCCGAGCTCAGGCGGTCCGAGATGCATCTCGAACAAAGAATTAATAGCTGGATAATCAACAGTTCAACTTATTCATTAAATGTTTATCATTCAGACGCACACGCTAAAGGGGCATTGAATGTATTACCTTTTCATATGTACATCATTTAATGTATTACCCTTTCACATTACAGCCTCAGGGCTATAAATACATTGTACAATCCTCATTGTAAGGGGACCGGAATTTCTTGATAGAACTTGTAATCGAGAATTCCTAAACACTCCGCAATAACAAAACAGTGGACGTAGGCCATTCTTATAAGGCTGAACCACTTTAAAATTCTTTGTCTCATTTATTTATCTGTGATTGAATAATTAGAGTGATCTAATTTTTTACATCGACAATGGTGATGATTAATCTTTTTTAATATGAGTTATATTTGGTACAACGAATGCTTAAAACGATTACACCCTCTTCCTTATTTCTCAATTTTAGTGTTATGGTCATTTTGTACAAAATTTTAATTTTTATCCAAAAAAATATATTGTTTGAAATGAACCCAAAGCCTTAATAGTTGCAGCCCTCAATATGTATTGATGCTTGAAGATTCGGTTATAATTTGTGTATAATAAGACCTTTTTGAAAGTTTTTCTATCATTTCTTTGTTGATTTTATTTTTTTATATTGACATCTCATGTGAACTATTCACGGATACGTGTTGAAAAATGTACATTCTCCATCACTCATGAATTCAAGTATATTCCTTTTTATCTAAAAGTTTTGTTTTGTATACTCTTGATTTGCTCTTTAATTTGTTTAGAGTACTCTTTTATTATTCCATTATTTTAATTAGTTTGAATATATTCACATGTTGAACAATATGGGTCTTTTATGTAGTTCATTTTGATTATGAAGTACTTAACATTATATACAATATATACATCACATGTTGAACAATAGGCGTCTTTTTATGTACTGCATTATGTACTCCTCTTCTTGGTGTTTTTTATTTTGCAGACATTTTTTTCTGGGCTATCGAACTGCAGTTCAAAGTTGAAACATCACGGTGTTCAAACTTGTAAATGGTAATTTCAGGGGTTCAAGTTTTATCAATTTCATAGTGGGTTTAGCTTCCTAACATATAGTATGTATTCGATTTGTACAAATGCTTGAACCAATATTGTGGTAGATTT
The DNA here is from genome assembly GCA_949130495.1 of Sambucus nigra. Lineage (NCBI taxonomy): Eukaryota > Viridiplantae > Streptophyta > Magnoliopsida > Dipsacales > Adoxaceae > Sambucus > Sambucus nigra. Next base: position 296,664,713 of record OX422215.1, on the reverse strand, counting down.
TGTAAGATTTATGGTGTATTCTATTTTATTTTTTTTTTGCTGATTTAACAACAATGTAATGACTGTTGTAAATTTTATAATTTGTTAAAACTATTTGTGATTTATATCCTTCTGAGTGTGTGATGGTAATTGTGTTATTGCGTTTGAATTGATCAGGTCAGTAAAGCTGGTGGAGATATATGGAAGTCCCTATCAGATTATGTGAGTAATTTTTTAATATATTATTGAATGGATTATGTTTATATTTGCTGATTTTAATAACTGATTATCTAAATCTAAAATTTTGGAGAAATCTCCTTATGTGGCTAGAGCTAAGACTAGGAAGGTTGCATATGTAAAGGCACTGCATGTTTACAACAAGAAATGGTAATTTTATATTAAGTTCATTTTTTGAAAATGAATAAGTGATAAATTGATTAAATATTTAATACAAGTACTAACTATTCAAATAGTAAAATGATTGAGCTTTTACATTAGAGGAATTTACTGCTTTCAGTCTATATAGTTATCTGCTCAAGTAATTGGGTGGCTGTGACACCCCGACTAATTAAATACCGGGTAGCTACTCCTTTATTAAATCAACACAAAATGCCAAGTTGGTTCAGTTAATAGCATCACTGTCGAAAACATTTTTTATAATTACTAACCACCTAGTATTTAAAAAGTAAGTTGCCAAATTTTAAGTTAAGTCTGATTAACATGCAATAAAAGAGTAATGGAAGAACAACATAATCCGTTCTCCATAATGAAGTCATAAATAACCAAAGAAGTAATCAAAAGTCCGGAGGAAAACTCCTCACAACAATCCCACAACTGAAAATAAAATGACAAGTCTGAATCCTAAATTAATACACGCCATAAATCTGGATAACTGAAATAAATGAAATGTCTCTAAAGAAATGGGCGATATGACCTACAACTGATAAATGTTGAATAGTGAGTCAATATAGAAGAAGCGTCTACAAGCAAAGTCCTGTAACTTCCACAAACAGCTACAGCTCGTCACCTGAATGAGGATCCTAAGCATGGTGTCCGTGTGGCTGGGCACCTAAAATGGTTTTTACAAAAATAGATTTGAAAGAAAATGGGTCAGAGCCCGAAAGTGGAAATCGTTTTAAAAGCAGCAAGTGTTTTAATAACATTAAAACATTAAATTCAAAATACATGTTAGGACGTGAACTCACATGAAATTCTCACCTCTCGACTACATGTGCACTCCTAACGTACCGTACCCATCTATAAGACATCTATATCTAACCAAACCGTAATAAGTTCTACCCTTTACTACTCGATTTCCATTTTTACAGTCTAGCGTTATCAAATCAATAGAGAGCTTTACTTAAACTCAGATTCTCAATTTGTAATACAATTCACTATCGGTTAACTCGTTATGTTTTCTCAAAACGTTTCCATATTTATACACACAATGTCACATGAAAGTTCCCATTAATTAAGTGTATATTATTCACGTCATAAATATACAATACAAGCACCCCGAGACTAAGCTGCGGTGCACACATACTCTGCTATCCATCCCGGTACATCACGTACATAAGGATCACGCATTCCGAATCTCTCAGGAATCGTTCTCAGATAACAACATCACAAAATAATGGAGGCGAACACAGTCACATCACATGGGTCACGCACATACCTGCGCTCCCACGATCAGCAGACTTATTAATATCCCAATAAGTCCTTCTCTGACCTATGTTCATCGAGGTACCAGTCTAAATCCGGGCAACACAAGGATTAGAGGGACCTAAGCGAACGTAAACCTCCCGTGATAGCAAGTATGGTAGGTATGTCATACACATAAAATCAATACATATACTAAGTATGCACACATCTTTGTAATCACTATAATATGTTGGTGGTACCTTTCTCATTCTCGTACCGACATATAATACTACACAATTTATATGGTCCCGGTTAATATAATAAATTAGGTCGTCAATAGTTCTCGCACCGTAATAGACACTCACGTCCTACTCCATAATTTCCCTTAGGTTCAACTACACTTCTAGGTTTTACTCCTCATTATACCTCAAATGTCCCTACTATATCAATCAATCAACAAGGGAGTGTGATCTCTACCATTAAGTAAGGTTACGGGACACGCGAAATCAAAACAGGCTAAAAAGCCTAAAATGTCAACTCGTTAGAAGTCTCGTTCGAACGAGGCTGTTCGAACGAGAGTTCGTTCGAACGAACTGGGCCTTCTAACGAGATCTCGTTCAAACGAAAGTCTTCGAACGAACATACCTCTCGTTAAAACCCAAACTGTCAACTCGTTAGAAGCTCGTTCGAACGAGCTCGTTCGAACGACCTGGGCAGGTCTTCTAACGAGTGGCCAGTTTCGAGCCCAGAAATTTCTTATTTCGTTTTCCATCTTTTCTTCACTTCTAATCTCATCTAAACATTAGTCCATCAATTGTTCAAGGTTCCTAATCGTCACTAAACATACATAGGTCACCTACTAACGTTTTTGTGGGGTTAATTCATTATAAACATCATCCAAATATCAAATCCACACATTTATCCCCAATTTCAAGAACAGGAACCCTAGAATTTATAAATCCTCCAAGAACCTAATTAAATCCGTTTTCGTTTCATCCAAATTATAATATCATCAGAATAATCATCTAAATACAATTCCACATGCGATTCCTCATCAAAAAATGTAATTTTCACTTTCAATTAAAATGGATTTTTCATTAACTCCCAAGAACAATAAGATTTTATCAATTCCTACACATGGAAGAAACATTCTCTGAAATTAATTGGAATTAAACCACTTGCCTTATTTGAATCTCTGGATTTGATGACGAATCTAATGAATGGTTCTCTCTCTCTCTGCAGAATCCTCCTCTCTTCTCTCTCTACAAGCTTTCTTCTCCAAGTAACAATGGTGGCTAGGGTTTTTGCCTAAGGAACTTTTGGAACAATTTCTAATAACCCCCATAGCCCTCTAATTAGTTAATGGCTGGTAATGGGTTAGTGGGTCTTCTAATTTCCCATTTAAAATTCCTAAAATTCGTTAATCAAAGATCCCAAAATTCTAAAATTACCAAACTACCCTTATACGTTGCCGGTATGGCCTAAAAATGCCCCGGGACCCAAACTAAACCCCTGGCTAGTGTTTTCTGACTATATCAACCCTTCCGAACGCGTTGGCGTACTCAAAACGACCATACGGTTAATAGAAATAAAATTCACTTTTTAATTATCATAATTATATTCCATGACGCGACTGTCACACGCGTCTCAACCAAATTCCCAAATTGCCGTATTTCAATCTCACGACAACTTTCATAATTCAAAATTCATATATAATCATATATGCACATTATAATCAAATACCAACTCGCATCTCGCTAGTATTTTAATCCGGATTAATTTCCAATTAATACGCATTTAATTCAATTAATCCCATAAATAAATATCACCAAAAGTACGGGGTATTACATACTTCCCCCCTAATAATAGAATTTCATCCCGAAATTTAGAACTAAAAAGTACCTGGTAAGAACAACTCTGGATAACGTTCGCGCATCTCATCCTCGCGCTCCCATGTGGACTCCTCGACATTATGATGTCGCCACTGAACACGTACTAACGGAACTATCTTTGACCGCAATTTTCTCTCACTTCGATCCAAAATAGCAATCGGCCCCTCCTCGTAGGAGCTATCCGGCTGGAGATCGATGTCCTCCAAAGCAATGTGAGAATGAACCAAATCGTCTCTAAGATATTTCCTTAGCGAGGAAATATGAAACACATCATGAATCCGATGCAAATGCTCCGATAACCCAAGCCTATACGCAACCGGTCCAATCCGCTCAATAATAGGAAATGGTCCCACATACCTCGGTGTCAACTTCCCTTTCTTCTCGAAACGCATAATCCCCTTCATAGGAGATAACCTGAGCAAAACCTGGTCCCCCACTTGAAACTCCCTGAAGAACCTCTTCGCGTCAGCATAGTTCTTCTGCCTGTCCTGAGCTACCCGAATGCGACTCCGTATCAGTTCTATCCTTGCCGAAGTATCCTGAATCACTTCCGGCCCAAGTAGTTTGTTGTCTCCCACCTCCAACCAACATGCTGGGGAACGACAAGGTCTACCGTATAACGCCTCAAATGGAGCCATGCCAATGGTGAACTGGTAGGAGTTATTGTAAGAAAACTCCACCAGTGGAAGATACTGCTCCCATCTACCCCAAAAATCAATGATACTCATACGTAGCATGTCCTCCAACATCTGGTTTGTACGCTCCGTTTGCCCGTCGGTCTGCGGGTGGTACGCCGTACTCAACCGCAATTCCGTGCCCATGGCCTTCTGAAAACTCTCCCAAAACTGAGAAACAAATATCTTGTCTCGGTCAGACACGATATTTAGGGGCACACCGTGAAGTCTAACTATCTCTGCCATAAAGAGCTGGGCATACTGTCCCGCAGTGTAGTCTTTCCTTACGGGTAGAAAATGAGCGACTTTGGTCAACCTGTCCACAATTACCCAAATGGAGTCGTGACCTCTCTGTGACGTAGGCAACCCCGTGATAAAGTCCATGGAGATACTCTCCCACATCCACATCGGGACCTCCAATGGCTGTAGAAGTCCTGCCGGTCTCTGATGATCCACTTTTACTAGTTGACAAGTGGCGCATTTTGAAACAAACTCGGCAATATCTCTTTTCATCCCGCTCCACCAATATTGCCGTCTCATGTCTTGGTACATTTTGTCCCCGCCGGGATGTACCGTGAGCCGTGCGACTCTGCCATCACCTCGTGCCGTAATTCCTCCCCTTCCGGAACTACCAATCTCCCATTGAAGCTCAATCCCCCGTCTGAGCTAACGGTATAGGACTCGGCTCCCTCTGCTAATAATCGAACTATCTGCTCTTGACAGAACGAGTCATTTGCCTGTGCCTTTACCACTTTTGTGACAATCTGCGGCGTAACAGTCATTACCGACATGAATGATCGGGCCACTGCATCCTGGTGTCCCAATTCTTTCCACTTGGCCTTCCACATCCCTTCCACCTCATCTACTGGCCTACGGCTCAACGCGTCTGCTACCATGTTTGCCTTCCCCGGGTGATACTGGATATCAAACTGATAGTCCTTCACAAATTCAAGCCACCTTCGCTGCCGCATATTCAACTCCTTTTGCGTGAATAGGTACTGTAGGGACTTGTGGTCCGTGAACAATCGAAACTTTTCCCCCAAAAGATAATGTCTCCATATCCGAAGGGCAAATACAACTTCCGCCAACTCCAAGTCATGAGTGGGGTAATTCTTCTCGTGAGGCTTTAGCTTACAGGATGCATAAGCAATGGCCTGACTCTCCTGCTGTAATACACCTCCAAGTCCTTGCAAGGACGCATCGGTGTAAACTAAATACTCAACTCCCGGTCTCGGCAATGCTAACACAGGTGCTGAGGTCAACTTATCCTTCAACTCATCGAATGCCAACTGACAGGCATCACTCCAGATGAATGGCACACCCTTACGAGTCAGATGTGTCAAAGGACCTGCTATCTTCGAAAATCCCCGAATGAACCTCCTGTAGTATCCTGCTAATCCCAAGAAACTACGGATCTCCGTTGGTGTCGTGGGCTGTCCCCACTCCCTCACCGCGGATACTTTTCCCGGATCAACAGATATTCCCCGGTCGGAAATAATATGTCCCAAAAACTGGACCTCCTTCAGCTAAAACCCGCACTTCTCATACTTTGCATACAGCTCGTTCTGACGTAGCGTCTGCAAAACTTGCCTCAAATGCTCGGCGTGCTCCTCCTCTGTCTGGGAGTAAACCAGAATATCATCAATGAAGACAATGACAAACTGATCTAGGAAATCCCTGAACACCCTATTCATCAGGTCCATAAACACGGCTGGAGCATTGGTCAAACCAAAAGGCATAACCGGAAACTCGTAAGATCCATATCTCGATAAGAACGCAGTCTTCGAGACATCTTCTTCCCTGATACGCAACTGATGGTATCCCGATTGTAAATCAATCTTCGAGAAGAAAGAAGCTCCTCTCAGCTGGTCGAATAAGTCATCGATTCGAGGCAACGGATACTTATTCCGTATCATGACCTTATTCAACTCTCGGTAATCCACACACAATCTCAGTGAACCATCTCTCTTCTTCACGAATAACACAGGGGCACCCCACGGCGAAGTACTCCTCCGTATAAACCCCTGACCCAACAACTGCTCAATCTGATCCCGTAACTCCCTCATCTCAGCTGGAGCCATACGGTACGGTGCGCGTGCTATAGGTCTTGTATCTGGTAATAAGTCTATGACAAAGTCTATCTCTCGACTGGGGGGTAGGCCTGGTATCTCCTGAAACACATCTGAGTACTCCCTGACAACTGGGATCAAATCTAAAGGAATCACAACCTCCTTAAAGGTATCCTCCTCTATGTAATACAAATGAGCGGCCGAACCTCCCTCTGGGCGAGGCATCGCCACTACAAACATATCTTGCCCCGGAATGGCAAAAATAATGCTCCCACCAAAGCAATCAATCATGGCCCTGTAATCAGCGAGCCAATCCATACCGATAATCACATCGTGCACATGCATATCTAATACCAACATGTCTGCAGGTAATACCAAACTACCAATCTCTACCCCCACTCCCCGGCATATAAAGAAAATAAGTGACCCACTCCCCAATGGTGAGTCTACACACGTCACTGTGCTCTCTGCTGTGGCTAACAACCCTAAGGCTTTCGCAAAATGTGTAGCTATAAAACAATACATTGCCCCCGTATCAAACAAAACCCGACCCATAGTACCATGGATAGGAAACATACCCTCAATCGCGGGTGGTGCCTGTGGAGCTGCTGCCCGGTGGACGTTATAGACACATCCATACTGTAACTGCCCCTGCTGCACAGGAACTGTTGGAATGGCTCGAAGAGCTGGTACCTGGGCTAGAGCTGGGAGAGCAGGTGGAAAAAGCGGCCTCTGTGGCTCATGTCAAGCACCCTGCTGCTGCTGCGGGGCCCTGCCCCTATCAGGACAGTCCTGGCATTTATGGCCAGTCTTTCCACAAACGAAACACTTCCCCGGGAAGTTCCCCCCTCTCTGTCCCTGCTGCCCCCGACCCTGGTGGCCGTTACCGTTCCTCCACTGGCCCTGCTGAAATTGTTGTTGACCATTCTGACCCTGCTGGTTCTGATGGCCATTCGGAACCTGCTGGCCCTGCCGGAAACCTCCCTGTCCGTGCCTGAAATTCCCTTACCTGAACCTCTTGTGATCCCCCTGCTGGGAACCCTGGTCGCCCTGTCTCTGCCCCTGAACAGAATGTGCCCCACTGGCACCATTTCCCCCAGTCCTGCCCTGATGGTTGGACTCTCCTGACCTCTTGCCTTCAGTCATGTGAAAGCGATGATCCTGGCAGTGTAACAGTGCAGCGTTAACCACATCAGAATAAGTGGCTAACGAGAGGTTCCCTAACAAGTGCTGACGAATTCTCCATGTCAACCCGTCCGTAAATTTCTGTATTTTCTTCTCCTCTGTCGGTATCTCATCTGGGACAATGTTCAGAAGATTTATGAATTCGGCCTCATACTCGGCCACGGTCTTACCCTCCTGTCGAAGGCTTATCAACTTCCTCCTCATTTCCGTATGAACAGCTGACGGAAAGTACTTGCGGTCGAACCGCATCCGGAACTCCTGAATAGTGAGAGTGTCTCTCTCCTCCACGGTGGTAATAGACTCCCACCACGGCAGTGCAGACCCCACTAGCTTAAAGGTAGCTAGTATCTGCTTCTGAACCTCAGTGCACTCATACATCCTCAAGTGCCGCTGAATATCCTTCCTCCACTGACTCGAAATTATAACATCGGAGCTACCTGCGAACTCCGGTGGGTGTGCTTTCTGGAAAGCATCTCGAACATGCTCCCAAGCAGACGGGAATGCATGAGCCTGAACTGGCGCGGCTATCGGCGCCTGAGGTGGTGCCTGCTGAACTACAGCTAGTGCGGCATTTACCGCATGGGCCACAATTGCTGAAACCTCGGCGGCATTCATCGTGCCCTGAACTAGTGCGGGTTGTGGTTCTGGCGTAGCATTACTGGGAACCCGTTGTGCACGTCGTGGAGGCATCTGAAATAAGAATGAAGTTTATCAGTTCGCAGTTATAAACTTAAAATAGCTGAAGAACGTAGCATATACAAAAGAATACAACAGTCCTAAAATATAGGGCTCTATATCAAAGAAAGCTAAGCGGAAACATAATAAGCCGTACAGATCCTAATGGACACTAGAACCTGATGCTCTGATACCACCTGTGACACCCCGACTAATTAAATACCGGGTAGCTACTCCTTTATTAAATCAACACAAAATGCCAAGTTGGTTCAGTTAATAGCATCACTTTCGAAAACATTTTTTATAATTACTAACCACCTAGTATTTAAAAAGTAAGTTGCCAAATTTTAAGTTAAGTCTGATTAACATGCAATAAAAGAGTAATGGAAGAACAACATAATCCATTCACCATAATGAAGTAATAAATAACCAACGAAGTAATCAAAAGTCCGGAGGAAAACTCCTCACAACAATCCCACAACTGAAAATAAAATGACAAGTCTGAATCCTGAATTAATACACGCCATAAATCTGGATAACTGAAATAAATGAAATGTCTCTAAAGAAATGGGCGACATGCCCTACAACTGATAAATGCTGAATAGAGAGTCAATATAGAAGAAGCGTCTACAAGCAAAGTCCTGTAACTTCCACAAACAGCTACAGCTCGTCACCTGAATGAGGATCCTAAGCATGGTGTCCTTGTGGCTGGGCACCTAAAATGGTTTTTACAAAAATAAATTTGAAAGCAAATGGGTCAGAGCCCCAAAGTGGAAATCGTTTTAAAAGCAGCAAGTGTTTTAATAACATTAAAACATTAAATGCAAAATATATGTTAGGACGTGCACTCACATGAAATTCTCACCTCTCGACTACATGTGCACTCCTAACGTATCGTACCCATCTATAAGACATCTATATGTAACCACACCGTAATAAGTTCTACCCTTTACTACTCGATTTCCATTTTTACAGTCTAGCGTTATCAAATCAATAGAGAGATTTACTTAAACTCAGATTCTCAATTTGTAATACAATTCACTATCGGTTAACTCGTTATGTTTTCTCAAAACGTTTCCATATTTATACACACAATATCACATTAAAGTTCCCATTAATTAAGTCTATATTATTCACGTCATAAATATACAATACAAGCACCCCGAAACTATGCTGCGGTGCACACATACTCTGCTATCCATACCGGTACATCACGTACATAAGGATCACGCATTCCGAATCTCTCAGGAATCGTTCTCAGATAACAACATCACAAAATAATGGAGGCGAACACAGTCACATCACATGGGTCACGCACATACCTGCGCTCCCACGATCAGCAGACTTATTAATATCCCAATAAGTCCTTCTCTGACCTATGTTCATCGAGGTACCAGTCTAAATCCGGGCAACACAAGGATTAGAGGGCCCTAAGCGAACGTAAACCTCCCGTGATAGCAAGTATGGTAGGTATGTCATACACATAAAATCAATACATATACTAAGTATGCACACATCTTAGTAATCACCATAATATGTTGGTGGTACCTTTCTCATTCTCATACCGACATATAATACTACACAATTTATATGTTCCCGGTTAATATAATAAATTAGGTCGTCAATAGTTCTCGCACCGTAATTGACACTCACGTCCTACTCCATAATTTCCCTTAGGTTCAACTACACTTCTAGGTTTTACTCCTCATTATACCTCAAATGTCCCTACTATATCAATCAATCAACAAGGGAGTGTGATCTCTACCATTAAGTAAGGTTACGGGACACGCGAAATCAAAATAGGCTAAAAAGCCTAAACTGTCAACTCGTTAGAAGTCTCGTTCGAACGAGGTTGTTCGAACGAGAGTTCGTTCGAACGAACTGGGCCTTCTAACGAGATCTCATTCAAACGAAAGTCTTCAAACGAACATCCCTCTCATTAGAACCCAAACTGTCAACTCGTTAGAAGCTCGTTCGAACGACCTGGGCAGGTCTTCTAACGAGTGGCCAGTTTCGAGCCCAGAAATTTCTTATTTCGTTTTCCATCTTTTCTTCACTTCTAATCTCATCTAAACATTAGTCCATCAATTATTCAAGGTTCCTAATCGTCAATAAACATACATAGGTCACCTACTAACGTTTTTGTGGGGTTAATTCATTATAAACATCATCCAAATATCAAATCCACACATTTATCC